>CM031233.1:283113214-288324544 GCA_018340775.1 Taxus wallichiana var. yunnanensis
TAGCTTATAAGGTTTAGATCTAAGGAGCCCATCCCTAGCCCAATTTATTATCTTTATACATAACTTCATTCATATGATCCAAAACATTAGTCCTCCACCTTAGTCACACAATAGAGGCCCAAGGTGGCATTGATTATATAAACATGGTATTATTACCTATAAATCATACTATTCCAACTTTATAAATAGCTTTGATTTTATTTGTTGTTAACAGTCGAACCAGGTATAACTAAACATAATGTGACAAATAACTTGCAGAAGACTATGATTAACTTGTGACACCACAAAACCCAACTATTAACATATGATAAAGAGTATGATCATAAGTCTTCATCATAATCATTCAATAATATGTCATGAGGTTAATACATGCTACAAAGGAGGTGGGTTCCAACTCACCCTTTCCTCTAGGCTTTGATCAATTTGAAATCACAAACTATAGTTTAGTATAGATCTAGGCCCATCAACATTTATGCCCAAGCTTTATCAATGTAAAACAAGGGTGATCACATTAGAATTATATTAAATCATATTCCCATCTTTTGTTCATGCATATTTATAATAGCATGAAACTAATACTAATTCCATTATTATTTTATCTCCTACAATAGACAAGATCTTATTGCCCAAGTAAAATAAGTCCAACTTATCAAATGTGATCATCAAAACCCAAGGTAAGTAACAATAGAAATATCATGGTCCATATACCTTAATCATTTAGTCTAGGACCAAGTGTATTAGAACAAACAACATGGTTAAATACTATTGCAAGTATACTTCCCATATGTAATTTATCTTAAGATCCCATAAAGGAGATCAATGTTGCCGCTTTCCCACTGAGAGTAGGGGTTTAGGACATCAAAATAGTCATTCATAGAATGATATGAAACCAAATATATATGTATATTTCAAAATGTAAATTGAAATAATACTTTGATCGTTTAACTTCACATGTTCATTGTTGGGGCCGCTATTACAATTTATGACATTTGACCCCATGTCAATAGAAGAAGGTTGGTATTAACTCGACAATGCCTATACAATAGGTATGATCATCCAACATAACAACAAGTTTATTCAAGCCAAAGAAATATCATAGAACATCAAGTACTACAATCACTAGTTAATAACTTATCCCTTTAAAAATTACAAATAGAATTTGTGAGGTCCGATAAAACACTAACCTAAAATATCTAATCAAACTAAAACTAAAGCATACTGGATCTAGGGTTGAAAAAATAGGAATAAGATATAAAAGGAAAATAATGGCGATGCAAAAAAAAAAAAGGAAAGGTTAAAATATGGTAAGAAGGACATAGAACAAGTGCATATTTAGATATTTAAATGAAACATAGAGTTCGGAAGACATGAATGAATAAAACTTAACAAAAGCAAGAGGGTAAACATCCACAAAAAATAAAAACATTTGAAGGGAAAATAACCACATATGTATTGCATTTAGTAAATATCCATCATGTTTACAAATAAGAGGTTAGATATCTCATGCAAAATGTGAATTTGTAGAGGTCTGAAGACAAGAAAACACGTTTCTCTAAGGGAGATCATGAAAATTTGGTAGAAAGGAATTGATAAAACATTCATAAGCGCTACATTTATACATCAATAGAGGAGACATAAGAGGGAAACTTGAATTTGGATTTTCAATGAACAAGGAAAAATCTATCATCCATATATTCTATCACCATGAATTTCCCCAAAGACTTCCGTTTCTTCTATAACACACCATCGTTTTTTTAGGAAAGGACACGGGTGTTGTTTGAGATTTTAATTTGGGTAGGTGTGGTGGTTAGGTGCTTGAAATAAACAACTGCAAATTTCCTTTGTTCCTCTCAATCTCTTACGGTTTTCCACAAAATTTCCTCCGATCTGGAAACTCCATATTTGACCATGAAGGATCTAAAGATACAAAGAAAATGTAACAAATCTCATGCGATATAGAGAAATGCACTAGAAGATATGCTCATCACGTGACTTTTTGGATGTTATATGAATGTTAAGTGGTATCTAAAACATCCCCGGACTTCTTTAATTTTGATGTACCTATGGATTTAGATATGTAGGAGACACTAATTTCTAACCATCCATGAAACCTTTACTAATGAACCACCACAGACTTCTAATTTCCTTGAAAGTTACCCTCACATTGACACTTTAAGATGTGAAATGTTTCCTTGAATCTACTTTCTCTATCCCATGGACTTAACATCTATGGAATAATGCATTGGGAAAATCTACGAGAACACTAGGAAGTGTTTGCATATTTCCGAGACTTAGCCAATTTCAAACTCTTCCTTTTATTTTTGCGTGAATTTCAAACTTTCCTCCATACACCGTGGCTTTAACTTGATGGAATTAAACTTTTTACACAATATTGCGATCAGCCCCACAAATTACCAAATTTTCCAAGTCTACTTAGAACTCTTTTTCTCATGTTTGTGAAGTTTTAGAATCCATCAAAATCTGCCTAAATCTTGAACTCAAACTTATTCATTCTCTGGGTTAGGAGAACCCGTGGAATGCTTTGAGTTCCTTTAATCTATAGAATTCTAGATTCTAGTATTCCACCCCTTCAAACAAATATTGCCTCGCTTAAAAAGTAAATTTTTGAGTTGTCAAAATAAACCCGGGGGTTATTTTAGACAATATTTTGGTGATTTATGGGGATATCTTTCTGCTAGATAAAATATCAGTGGCCTTGAAGTAATCCATTAGGAATAGAGTCAAGTCTAAAAACTTGGAAACTAATATTAAAACTTGAAACTATCCCATGAACTTGGCATATATTACCACTAATGAAGCCACAAAACACTAAAACCTCTTTAAAAGACTCCTGAATGCAAATACCTTTTGAAACCACCAAGACATGTGTAAAGAACTTAGGGAAATGTAACTACAATACTAGAAAAACAATGTGCTAAATAACACTTGGAGGAGATAAAACTAAACTAATATATACAAGGTATAACCTTTGCTTAAAAATCAATGCTTAAGGTAGATCTCATTGACTGGAATCACAAGCTCTTTTTCCATCCAGTTTGACAATTGGAAAGAGTTTTACGGCTTATACCCCGAGATAAAATAGGGACCACTCCATATGACATAAAACTTTGAGTGTCTTATTGGTTTGGCTCTTGTATTTGTTCCATTTGAGGACATGATCCCCTCTTGAAATCTTATATCCACTTCTTTCCCGTAAAACCACTTCTTTACTTGAGCTTGGCTTAATTATATTTCTTGCATGGCTTGATTTATCAACTCTTCCAACTTCATGAGATTTGAATATCTAATTTACATGGCTTTTAACTCAAACATTTAAAGATGGTGAATGAGCTATAATGTTAGTAACTCAAGGGATATTGGTAATTTTACTTCCTTACCATAAACTAGCTTGTAGGGTGAGCTTCCAATTGATCTTTTAGGAGTGATCCTATCAGCCCATAAGGATGATTTCAATTTTGTATGCCATGTTCTTTGATTTTCATCCAAGACATTTCTTATAACCCTCAAAAGGTTATTTACTCAACCTGTCCATTACGTTGGGGGTAGTAATATGAAGATGCTCTCAAATAAATTCCATTCTTTACAGCCTAATCTAAGATTTTGTGCAAAGGAATGCAAAACATTAAAAGATATGATTGTGGAAGAAACACTAAATCTGGTCATAATACCTTCATAAAAATCTAAGATGTTAGCTTCATTTTCTTCCTTCAAAGAAACTACCTCTATCCATTTGGTGAAGTAATCTGTGGCTATGAGGATCTTCTTGTGACCCAAGATTAAATGTGGATTTATTACTCCAATAAAATATAATCACTATTGCATGAATGGTTGATCTACAAAAATGAAGTGGGGTGGAAGAGGTGGTAACCTCTCCTTTCCTATGAAAAAGGTGCATTTTTTAGCATTTTTAGCCATGTAACAATAGTCCTTAAAAATGTTCATCAATAATAACCACCCTTCATTATTTTTAGTGTCTTTGACTTCAATCAAAGTTTCCTCTAGCCATGACATCATGGAACTCATGTAAGACCTTATCAATTAGATCTCGCCTTAACTCACCTCAAAAGTACTCCATTTACATCCTTTCTAAAAATAATTCCATCAATAAGAATAAAGGGGATAAATTAAAGTCTAAAATACCTTCTCTTGGCCTTGGTCAAGCCTTGGGGGAATTGAACTATTTAGAGAAAGTGTACTATGTCATGGGTCCAAAATGGATATGTAGAGCATTTGTAGGTTCTTCTTGATCATGTTAGAGCACTAAAATAGCCTCCTCTTCATTTCATGGTTTTGAAACCATCTACTCACACAAACCCTTGCCTTTGACTAGCTTAGTCACTTTGATATCAATATCATATTCCATCACTTTGGTTATCCAACCAACTCTTTTCTCATTAAGATCCTTGTTTAGAAGAAAATATTTCACACTAGCATGTGAAACCATAAGATGGATCTTATTGTTGGACACTAAATGTTTGAATTTCTTCAATCTTTATGATAGCTAAGGCATGCTTCTCAACAAATGAATACTTACCTCATAATATTCAATATTCTAGATGAAGAATGCAATTGGTTTTTCTTGACCTTATTTGTTTATTTGTACAAGCATTGAATATATTGTGTTTGTGCCTCTAAAGGCATACAAGGTGAACTCCTTAAGTGAAATTAGGATTGATGAGAGTTGGGGCTTATGAAATTGTCTATTTGATAGCCTAAAAAAATTCCTTCCCTTCCATAGTCCACTTGAAAAACATGCTTTTCTTTAACATTGATATCAATGGCTTGACAATATTGGAAAATTTTGGAATAAAAACTTAACAAAGATGATTCCCAAGAAACTTTACAATGCTTTCTTGTGACTGGGAAATGATAGTCCAAGGATGACACTCACTTTTTTGGATCAATTATAAGGTCTTATTTTGAGACAATGTGGACAAGGATATTTCCTTCATGTGCTAGGAAGATACATTTATGGGGATTGAGAGAAAATCCAAACTATCTACATATCTCAAATACCTACTTGAGATGAAGTAGATGATCATTTGCATCCTTGGAGAAAACTATGATATCATCCAAGTAGAAAAGGATAATGGTTATTAATCAGTCCTTTAAATGCCATATACATGGCTCTTTGGAAGGTTTCTCCTACATTGGATAAACCAAATGGAATTTTCTTATAAGCATAGGTTCCCCACTTAATGGTAAAATCTATCTTGAACTGATCCTCACCTTTCACCATGATTTAATTGTAGCTAGAGTAGCCATCTAAAAGAGAAAACCTTTATGATCCTACTACTATTTTAGAATTTCTCCATATAGGGAAGTGGGTAATGATCCTTCAAATATTCTTTATAAAAGTCTCTAAATCAACACATAGTTTGATTTCTCCATTTCTTTCTTTTGCACTAGAACTATATTTACAACCCATGATGAATGCTTGATGGGGAAAATGATTTTCTTCAATCAACTTATTTAATTATTTCTTCATGAGAGGCTCAATCCATGGTTTTATAGGCCTCTATTTTTTCCTAATGGGTTTAGCAATTAGGTCTAGTTCAATGGTGTGCTAGAGCTAGATCTAGATCAAAACCCCCAAGGTCTTCATAACTCCATGCAAAAACATCAACAAATTCTTGACAAAGCTCTACAAAATTATGTTTTTTGTATGGAGTGCATACCTTTCCAATCTTAAGAAACTTATTGATGAAACCTAAATTGTTTCATAATCCTCACCTTTAATACTAATGTTTGCCTTCTCCTTTCTATGCTGATCATTAGAACTGAAAATAGATTCCTAAGTCACTAGGCATTTGGGAAATTTGTTTGAATTGAGTTAGATAATTTAGTCTCCATATTGTTTCTCTAATTTATCTTGATTCCTTGATGAAACCATAGTTTCTTCTTAGATGAAACAAATATTTGTTTATCATTCTCAAAAACTTTCCAATTTGTGTTATTTTATGGTATAACAAGCCTCACCACTACTTTGATATGCGGCTTCAATTCAAATTTATTAATATCTTGAGAAATGTCAAACCTTTCTCCTACCATGGCTAATCTATCAACAAGTTCATTTTCTTTTCTTGGAATGACACATATGTTTAAGGCTTCAAAATCCTCCAAAAGGTCCCATACCCTATGCTTGTAATCTCTAAGTAGGTCATTCTTAGCCACATTCAACCCTCTAACTTGGTTTATAACTAGTTCACTATCCCCAAAAGTCCATAATTGCTTGATATTTCTCTTCTTTCCCATTGTAGGCCATGGATTAGGGATTCATACTCTACTAATTTGTTAGAACAACTAAATTGGAATTTGAAAGAAAAATAATGCCTCATATTAACGAGAGATACCACACCTCCTCCTACTCCTTGTCTAATTTTTGATCCATCAAAAACATTTTCCAAATGCCATCATCCCGTGGATTTGACTTTATGACATTAAGAACATGTGAATCTTCCTCATACAAGTAATAGATTCCAAGGAAAACTTCTTCAATCTATCTGTATGGTTCAAATACATATCATTCAATTTCCCACTCATCTAGTAGAAAATCTGAGATGCCTTCAATCCGAGTATATGTTTCTTGGACACTTGGGTGATCTTCTTGATCAAATATTATATAATTAACATTAATGGGGCTGGGCACATAAGGCTCTATATGATATGTGGAAATAGGTTCAGACCTAATGGTAGCCTTGGTACCACATTTTGTTTTGAAATTCATGTGATACCAATATGTGGGTAGGTATTGCCGATCTTAGTGGTGAAATCCCATAAAGGCACAAAGTAAATAAAATTGGGAGTTCAATGATAAAAACATCCTATAGAATTAAGAAATAAGGACATGCACGTAATGCAAGGCTTATACCTCTAAAAATTCAATATTTCCTACCACGGTTCCATATTATATACCCACTCCCTTAGAGAGTGAATCATACTCAAGTCCGTGTTGGTATGATATTTGTTTTGGGCATCAATGATATGGTTTCCCCTAAGTCAATCATGAAATTGTAAACAAGATAATTGCCTATGATGAGAGATAAATAGAAAGGTGGTGTCTTCATGTTATTACGTGGTTGGTCATCTTTTTATAAAGTGTATTGGTGAGCACCACTTTATTCTTTTCCTTAGATGAATCATGTGGCATGGGAGAGATTAGACCATATGGATTCTAAAATATCTCTTTGTCTAGGAATATCTAGAGATTCCCACATTTATATGATCACATTGGTTCTATTTATTTTATCTAGGATGTTGAAAGGATTACCTTTGGATTTTTGTAATAGGGGATCGATGTTATCCTTTCTTGTCTACTCTATCCATAGTCTTTCTTTGGATGAAAAAATTTCCACATTCCACAAAATTTATTTGAGTTAGAGATTCTACTTTTCTTATGGGAATTCCTTGTTACAAGGGATATATTTGTTTGGTATATTTGTAATGTCTCATGGATTTGTGGTGCATTGCAGGTTTACCATGCTCAACAGATCTCTTTTTGAAGCTTGAAATGTTCTTAAGTCTACGGGTTGTCTAAGTTGGGGATGTAGGCTTGGTGAAGTAAGGGGTAGAGAACTTTGATCTATTTTCCTTATTTTTGATATGGTGTTTGTGGCTATACTTGAATAAAGTGGATTTATCCCTTGAATTTCATTGATTCCACATAACTCCTTCTTTTTCAATTCAAAAATGAAGAATCACTTGGTGGTATTTCTTGAATATTCCCTTGTCGTGGGTTTTCTTTTGTGGGTTCATTTTGAGAGAAAGATACATTTTTCACTATCAAATCTTGGGAAATTTCTTGGTTGTGCAAAATATTGTAAGGGAATTACCACTTATAATCTTGTAGAAGATTATTCTATACTCAAACCAAATCATTAGAGATGAGCTAGCTGTATTATGATTATAAGATTGAAATGACTTTGTAGGGGTAATTTGACTTTGATTATTAAGAGTAACTTGGAATGGAAGTTTATTTGGTGGATAAGGATGATTTTTGTGTTTGTATGGAGGCTAATAAGGTGTAGCATTTTGAGCTTGTTTCCTCTTTAGAGACACCAAATCATTTCCAAAATTTTGCAATTGCTTCATGAATTCTTGCAACTCATTTGAAGGGCTTGTTGAGGTGGATTCTTGACTCAAAACTTGGCTTATTAGGGATGGAATAAGAGCTGATTCAATGGTTTTATGGGGAAAAGTGTCTTTACCTCTAATAATATGGGAATTAGAGGTCTAGGGGAAATTTTCCTAGCCTAAATAAGATTATTTTCTTCCCTAATAGAAATATCATAGGAATATGGTAAATCTCTATCCCCATGGATTGAATCATGATTGAATGTAACTATATAAAGCCCTTGTATAATAAATAAATGGATACTGAGGTTTAGGTCTTACCATTTTAGGAATTATAAGTCTTATGAAATATGATATTAGAATCAATCATCATCTCACTATGTTCCCTCTTTGTTGTTTTCAGATTCTCCACTAGGATAGATGGTCCGACTTATATTCAAAATGATTGCAAAGAGCTTATCCTAACTCATCCCAATTGGAAATATAATTTATTCTCAATCCGCTATACCATTGAATATATTTTCCATTGAAAGAAGAAACCAATAATCTAATTGCAACATTGTCTTTGTAACATGATATACTTGAAAAATATTTACAACGTCCTTAATGTGTTTAATGGGTGTTGGAGTATTCTCTCCAATGAAAAAATGAAAACTCTTCAAATTTGTAATTGGAATTTCATTATATTGGGCCAAAATAAAAGGGATTCCTCTATTGAATGTGAAGAATTATTGATTTCTTTGGTGAGACATGAATGTGATTGGTCTTAGAAACCTAGAAGATAGCAAGAAATTCCTACCACAATGAGTAGAGAGAAATATATATGAAGGTGATGGTGATGTATGAACTAATATACCTCTTCTTCTTCTCATTGGTGAAAAATACAAGAGGTCAAAAAGGATCTCTACTAGCTATCCTTTGTCTTGTTTGAACTCTTTTCATGAAATTAGAGCACTTGATTTCTTAAACTAGTAGATATGATGATTGGGAGTCACAATGTGTATTGTTGTGAAGCCTATAAAGGCTATATATCAAAAATATACACACCAATATATTAATGAACTGAAAATAAATCCTCTAGTGTATTCCCATTGGGTGTGCAAAAACTATTAACACACAAAATTTGCACCATCTGAATGGTCATGTATGAACATCAAAACTCTTGGTGAACGTGGAATTGTCTACAAAGTGTGGGAATTTACTCCTTGAGATAAACATCAAGATAAGTATAGTTCCTTCTCTCCTAGCTCAATGCACACTAACCTAAACTATCAAACTGCAACTAAATTTAAATTTAAAACTAAGCACACATGATCTAGGGTTGAAATAAAAGGGAAGAAACTAAAAATGAAAATAACAATGATGCACCAACACTAAGAAAAGGTTCAAAGCTAACTAGAAGGACAAATAACAAGTTCATATGCAGATATTTAAAGGAAACACATAGTTATAGAAGGCATGAATGAATAAAACTTAACAAAAAAAAGAGGGTAAACATCCAAAACAAATACAAAATTTGAAGGGAAAACAACCACAAATGTATGACATTTAATAAATATCCATAAGGTTTGTAAAAAAATGCTAGCTATCTCATGAAAAATGTGAAGTTATAGAGGTCTGAAGGAAATAAAATGTGTTGCTCCAAGAGAGAGCATGGAAAGTTTGTAGAAAAAATCCCAAAACGTGCCTAAGTACTTACATTTATACAACATTACAATGGAAGAGAGGGAAAATTGAATTTGTATTTTCAATGAATGGGGACATATTTTCCATCCATATATCTTGTCACCATTAATTTACCCAATAGATCACCATTTATTATATAGCACACCATCATATTTTACAGGTGAGGGAATTGACATTGTTTGATATTTTACTTCGGGTAGGTGAGGTGGTTGGGTGCTTGAAACAAACAACTGTGTAATTTATTTTTCTCTTATCAAGCTCTTGTGGTTTTACCTACAACTTCATTTTATCCTATAAATCCATATTCAACCATAAAGGATCTAAATAGATGAAGCAAATGTAATAAATATCAATAAATATAGAGCAATGCACAAGAAAATATGCTCAAAAATATTTTTTCCTTATCCTATGGATTTATATAAGTTCTCTCGAATGTTTCATGATCTCAACAACATCTCATGGCTTCTTGAATTTGAATGACCCTATGGATTTAGAAACTCATGAGAAACCAATCTCTTACCATATGTGGAACCTTTCCTCATGAACCACCGCAGACTTCTAATTTCCTCGCACTTCAACTTCGCGATGATACTTCAAGCCAAGCAAGTATTTATTTTAATTTTCTTCCTTTATCCCTCGGACTTAACATCTACATAATACTACATTGGGAAAATATATAGAACATTGGTAAGTTTTCATAGATTTCTAGACTTATCCAATTTCAAACTCTTCATTTTATTTACATGCAACATTTCAAAATTTCCTCTGTGCACCATGAATTTAACTTGGTAGACTTCACCCTTATTGCATAATATTGCGATCAACCCTATGGATTACCAAAATTTTCCAAGTCCGCGTAACATTCTTTTTCTCATGTTGTGAAGGCCTAGAATTCATTAGAATATGCCAAAATCCTAAACTCAAACTTCTTCATTCTACGGGTTAGGAGAGCTCGTAAATGTTGAGTTCCTTTAATCCATGGAATAATAAATTCTAGTATTCCATGTCCCTTCAATAAATTTTTTCGTAAGTGTAAAATGAATTTTTGAGTTATAAAAACAGCCCTAGGGGTTTATTTTTGACAATAGTTACTTGATGAGAATTTGATTCATCTACCTTGTAATGGGAATCCTCCTCCTCATTGGATATAGAGTAGTCATAACCATCCATTCTATAATTTCCAATGGATTAATGGTCATATAGATAATTATTACTATACACTTCATGATAGATTTCAATTGCTTGAAGAAAAGGGTGTCATTATTTTTCACGCATGCCATGCCGATAAATCGCTATCTCCCATGCTATGATGCCACCCATCTACATATGTAACTTTGACTAACTCTAGTCCTCCTATGGTCACTTTTTCTCCTCCATTGGATTTCAATACACATGATATGCTTCACCCACTTGTCATACACTCTAGACCTAAGTGGGTCCCAAGGGATCACCAGTCACCATTATATGATTTACATATTCCTAGTGTTACTATAATCACTTCGGTCTTATCATTCGACACTTATGATCATGACACTAAATAATTTGAGCCATTTGTGCATATTCATCACCTTCTTTCTAGCTAGATGCTATATGTTCTTTAGTGCTACATGATTTCATGCCTATTCTATAACTATATGCCATTATATATTGTTCTACTTATTATTTCCTAGTTATCTTCATCATTTTTATCATTACTACTATAAGTTCAATTTGATGATCATATTATGTCCATTCATATCATCATTCTAATATCTATCATCACAATGTTATCTACACTATTAATACATCATGTCTACTCTACAACATCATATCAATATATATCTCACCATGTCATCACATATTAAAAATCAAATCAAATCAACTACTCAATAACTCATATAACAACACAAGTACACATCATCATATAAAAAATGATCTCATCACACACACACACACACACACACACACACACACACACACACACACACACACACACATCTCTCAAAATTTCATGATACAACATCACTATATTCCAAATATATAACATATCATACATCCTCCTCACTACTATAAAATTCCACAATAGGATATCTATAACTTGAAGCCTCACCAAGATATCTACGCCTTTTTCTCTAGGGACCACTTATGCTCTAACTGAATTTATAGTGACCCTACCTTAGCTACTACATCTACTTATTAGCCATGGAGCTCCATGTATCTCTCAAACATGATCCATGATAGTCCATATCCTCCAAACTCCTCTCTTGACCGTGGTAGCTCTGTCCCAGCCTCATCTCACCATGACTATAGAACTATACGTGTGGTTTTCGCCATTTCCATATGATCAAATCAGTGAACATGCTCTTTGAAAATGTGATCCACTCTCTCCAAGATCCCTCCTCTTATGAATACACATGGGGGCATGTTTTGTGCATCAATGTACATACCAATGTATCCATGACCATGCTCCAATACTCATCACCTGCAATACCTACACCATATTAGTACCTCATCACCACATTACATACTCAATACAAATCACACTATCAAATACAAATCACAATATATCCTACTTACGTCATATAACTCTTATTGCCACCGCATTGTGCTTAGGGGTAGGTTCCTAACCTCTAGATGGACCTCCTCCTCCTGCTTACACACCCGGTGGCTCTCCCATTATATCAACTACAACAAGAAACAATAAAACCCATCAAAACTCCACCCACCATTGAGTATAGGATAAGGTACACCCCGCGCCTCCACTTGAATCAATACTATATCTACATTGAACTTATGCACACATGGAGGGTGTAACTAAGATCATGTGGGATGTGAAATCACCCCTCCTCATGTAAGGAATCAATTTATGCCATATGTATGGATATGAAGGCACATCCTAGGCTATCCCAAACTATTTTGACACACGCTCATACTAGAAGAAATTAGCCACTCCCTAAAACATGTCCTCTAACCACATACTATGTTGTATGCATTACAGACTCCACACAGTCCTCAACCTAGCCACCGTAGTCCCTATAGGGTCTCTAATAACAACACCTATCCTCATCATGTCTAAAATAGACCTATATTTCATGGTATCAAACCCATGACCCTTGGACTAACCCATATAGTGGAAAAGATATCCAATCTCACCCAATCTACTTGTGAACCACTCAAATAACTCACTACTACTATGTGTTGATAAACCCATACATGTAATAGTGTCATATCACCAATCCCTCCACCATGATCCTCATGTGTAAATCTGTACAAATCTATATACAAGTGAACCAACATACAATGGCTCCAAACATATCGCTTTCCCATACTACTCTATACTTATACATATTTCGCATCCTATATGATATTGACATGCCTCCTCCATTAATAATGACACAAGAAGCCAATACAACTGTAATGAAATTTTGTAATTGTAGAACACTTGATCTCACTATGTCATCCATAGTAATCGATGACTCTACCTATGTCAAAGACCCCGTAAAATATTACCCGACATCTCTCTACTACCATCATGTATCATCCGAGGGCATAACTTGAACCCTCTCTCCCACTACTAGAAACCATAGTCCCTCTATACACCCCCGAATCACCATCATATCTCTAGTAGGTAACCAAAATTTACATGTATCTACACACCATCTCTCATGTAACAATCACTTTATTAAGCTTCCCATCTAAGAATTTTTTTTTTTTGTTTTAATTTCATTTACATTAAATTTATGCTTCATTTATTTAAATACCCAACATTTAAATATAGAATCAATTTATAATCATATCCCATGTTTCCTTGTTCTAAATTCATATAATTTAGAACCAACATCAATCTAAATCAATCCATCCTATAACAGTTAACCATGTGTAGATGTATGAGTCGATTAATTTCCGATCCCTCATATATTGCTTGTTAGACTAAGTATGGATAGTATAATAGTGGTTTCATTTTTCATACAAGGATAATCAAGTGTTGAAATCTAAGTTTCGTAACACCCTCAACAATTGTTATATTCCTCTTTTGCATTTCAAGTGTTGACATGTGATCTTCTTCTAAAGATGTGTTCTTTTGGTTGTTGGAGATCATGCTTGACATGGATAAATATTTTATGTTCTTAAGATCATTAGACTGGAATGGAATGGCTTCCTTGAACCCATTTTTCACTTCTTATAGGTGAATTGCAATCTGGTTTAAGAGTTGCAAACTTATCTCCTTATCTGACTCATCCTTGGATCAATTTTAGTGATCCAAGGAATGTTTTAAATCTGCTCAGTTGAATGAAGGGTAAATTGACATTTCATAATTGAGGGACATGATGGACTGAAATTTGTTATAACAAGTTCTTTAATTTGTGTGAATGTGTTTCTATTCAAGTATATGTTGTGCTTAGGTCCTTGAAGATTGATCTTGGCAGTCCATTGCTGATGTAAATGAAATGCAACCTGTTCATGACATTGGAAGGATTCGAAATCCTAAAACTACAGGATTATCCTATGGAATCCTAAGCTAGGTAAGAATATATATATACTACCTAGCTATGTTACTTAATTGATTTTATTTCTAACCTAAGCCTTGTGCTAAGGGAGTATGCAAAGGTTTCTAGGCTATCTAAATTAACCTAAAACCTAATGCTATATGGTTATGATATGATCTAACCTAATACCTAGAACTAATATGTTGTGAATTAATCTAACCTATGTGGAAACTACCTAAGGTAATGTGTAAGGCATAAGGTGATTAATTCTAAACTAACCTAAGTTCTAAAGGATCTATACTAAGCTATTTTGATGGGAACCTAATGTGTCACATACCTCTAAGGTGACGGTTCCAATGACATTTAATTTTTGATAAGGTTCTTAAAGGCATACATACCGCCGCTTTTGGTAGGGGCTAGTTGACTTGGTAGAGGCTTATGTGGAAGTTTCACTAAAGATGGAATTGCATGTTAAATGTGAATTGGCATTCGCTAGATTTGGGAGGTGGTGGCAAGGAGAGTTGAGTGGGAAAATTGGAATTAATGGAATTTATTGGTCTGTTTTTGTTCACAAACCATCTAGGAAACTTGGAAGGTGGGTTTGTGGGAGGTTGTTGGTTTTTGCATGATTTCCATATTTTGCTCTACATGGAGCGAACTGGTTCTTCGAACCAACAGTTTGAATTTCACTGCATTGCTATTTTTAACTCACCTAGTCTATTTTTGATCATGGGAAGGTATATGAGGCATTCTGAGGAAAGTTATTGGTTGGTTGATCTTTCATGGAGAAGAAAAGGAGTTGGAAGCTCATCTAGAAGTCTCCTTCAATTTGGTAGAAGTGCTATCAGGCATGATATGCTCTAACCATTAAGATCTCTTGCTTTCTTCTAAACATTTCATTAAAATGACCTCGCTTCTTATGAGATTCTTGTTCTTCATGTTTTATCTGGTTATTTGCTTGATGGGTTTTATAAATCTCTGGAAATTTGGATATGAAATCCTTAGCAAAATAACATTAAGTTTGGAAACTTTCTTTGTGTGGGTTAAATTTTGAATCATTCATGGGAAACTTGCTTCTGTAGCTTTGCTTGTCATTTTTGGAAGCAGTTTTGAAGTGTTGTGTTTTAACTGACCTTCATTGCTATTTATATGGTTATGAGTTTTGGGAACCTTGAGTCCTATTTGATCTTGCATTGGAACTTGTGTTTTGTTTAAGCTTGAGCTTGTATTCGAGCTAGTGTTTGGTTTGGAACTTGTATTGGGTTCGTATTTGGATAAGAACTGGTACTAGATAATTCTTGATGCTCTAAACCCATGTTTGGAACCTTGGGTAACTCAGACTATTATTTGAAGTCTGTATGTAGCTCTGTACTCATGTTTTATTCTTGTGATATTATAGACTATTAATGGAAGTTCATGTTTTCATCGCACTCATATTTTGAGTTGGAAATAGGGCTTCTTGATAAGAAATAAATTGGTAATGAAGGCTCCATGTTGTTTTGAACTGTTAATGTATATTTGTAATATATATTACCTCGTATTAAGACACTTGTGTATATCCGAGCTCATGTTTGAGACTTTATGATTTGACACTGTATGTTTAATTTGGTACTTAGTGTTGGAATTTATAGCTAGAATGATGTGTCGGTTCTTTTCTGGTAAATTTGAGTTGGTTTTAATTTCATTTAAGTTAAAAGATTATAACTCTATCAATTTGAACTACTTACTCAAAGGAAATCTGGTAGAGTAGTTTAACCGAGCTGTTTGAATATATTTTGGAAAATTAAATTAGAAATGTTTTCGTTAGATAATGGAATTGGAACTTATTTTGTGGATTGTTCGTCTTCTTTGAACTAGCAATGGAATTTAAGTAGGGAAAGCCTTTTCCCCTTTGTTTTGTTTAAAACAATGTCTCCTCTCATTGAAACATGAATTTGAGATAGTTTGTTTTGGATTATAGCTCTCTTTAAACCACGAACCGCTTGATCTTTGTAATAAAATGTTGAAATCTTGTAATGAAGTTTCAGTCTTTGTTGAGCTCATGGGTAATTAAGAATTGTTAGTTTCCGGTTAGGGATTTTCTATTTCTTGATTGGATTTTGTAAATGAATCCTTATTCTTTTTTGAAAGAGAAAAGAAATTTTGATTCATTTGGGACAGTATGTTGTTTTTGAACTTTACTGTGTATTTGTTTTTAATTGAAATGGGAACTCATGCTTTACTGAAGGTAAAAATTTTAAGGGAGATTTGTAGTATGTTTTCTTCTTACCTTGAGTTGGTTTTGTTCTCTCTTCTGGGAACTAGTGTATGAGCTTATTGATTGGATTAGAAAGGGAATTTGTTGTTAAGTGTAGTGAAATGATTTAAGGATGGAATCACATTCTGATAAGATTCCTTTTCTATGCTATTGGGTTAAGTTCATTTGATTGAAACCTTTTGTTATTGATTCTCTTAGGGAATGGAGATTTATTATGTTGATTAGTCTTCTTGTACATATCATTTGACTAAAATGATGTAAAAAGAGATTAGATGTTTTGGTCTTGTTTAATAGAAAATGTAAACTTGTTGACAGATTGTTTGATTCTATATTCCTTCAGGGATGGACATGGGATTCTGTTTTGTTGAATATCTTAAATGTTGAATGTTAAGGTAGTTTTCCTTTAAATGAAATAGTTAAATTCATGTTATGAACCTGTTTTTATTTTTCAGATGTTTTGTGTTTGGGCATAGTTGTAATGGTTTTTCTTCTTCTTTTGCTTAAGAGTTAGATGAATCATCCTAATGAGAACCATGTTGTAAACCCTTCTTTTGTCTTATAGTAAAGATAAATGTTTTATTCTATTATGATAGAATTGGGAACAATGAGATGATATGATCTATTGTTTGTTTAAAGGTAATTGATAGGATCAATTAAACTTTAATTTGTAAGGTAGATGTTGTGGATTATATTATGTTCTTCTCTTAGAAGTGAATTCAGATTTATTAATGTACTTCTTTCCTAATTGTTATTACTTATGTTTATTAGTATGATATATATTAATTGTTTCATTAAAGAAAAGTTGTTTTAATGGAACAATTAGTGGAATGCAATTTGTTTTAAGGCTTAGTGCTTATCATGCTTAGTTCATTGAACTGACCCATGCTAACAATTTTTGCAGATGGACTTCGTAAGTGATAAAAGAAGGCTAAAATTATGAGATGCATTGTTGATTTAAATCTGATTCCTTGTGAAGAATTTTGTTTCGTTCTTAAGATTGTATTGAAAAAGAAAATTAGTATTCTTTTAGGATGAAGGTAGTTGTTATGCAGTACGCCTAAAGTGCATAAGGCTTGTAAATGTATAAGTTATAAAGATTAATTGAAAGCTGAGAATTTACTTGTATTGGTTGTGTAAATTATCTTGTATTCATATGAAAAAGATGGATTTCTATCTTGTTGATATTCTTCATATTATTTATATGCTTAATTGGTTATCCTTGATAAGTTGGATAAAGGGATTTAGTTCAATTTCCCTAATCAAAATGTAGCTTGCTAAGCTACAGAATATGATGTTCTTATCTAAACTATATTATATGGTAATGTAATTAAGAAATGTGGATACTGGGTAGGATATACCCTAACACTTAACATGTAGATAAAGACTCTTTATCTTTCTTAATTGAATATAAACCAAAAAGGTATGTTAATATGATTACAATTTATTAGAATTAATTTTGTATGAAGTCTACTTTAATTGGATATATACTCGAACGTTGAACTTGTCTAAAAGTTATTGTACTTTTAAAATGAAACTTGATAACACTGTTTGGTTGCGGTTAATTGGTAGTTTAACTGTGAGATCTAAACATTGAAAACAACCGTAAGTATAAAGAAGTTCTTCATGGACTAAATGAAGAAAATTTAGGAAAGAACTTATTGAGCATTGGATTAGGGTTTGGTAGGGTTGTTGTAATCAAGAATTAATTTAGACTAATAATGTATTAACAATCCCCTAGGGGTATGTACATCTCGATGAGGCAGTTTTTGTAGGATGTTGGCACACGCCAACTGTAGGGTTGTACTTTTGAGAAGGATTGAGTCTTCTTGAGAATACAACATTGTAGTTGACATGTGGCATCACCCTTCCGCATTGATCATCTAGATCTACACCCAATGGGAATTAGGACTTGAACTTAGTTTCCCTCTAGGTCTGGATAGGAGCATATTTAGGATATGAATTAGCTTCCAATGGCTTAGGGTACGTTGGCACATCCGGTCGAATTAGGTCAATCGAGTATGCCCATTTACCCTAAGCCATTGTGAGCATCTTCCTATAATAGGTTATGTTCCTATCTAGGGCTAGGGTTAAACCTAGAACAAGTGGACTGACGGTAGTCAGTAAAGACCAATCATGATAATTGAGGAGTGAGGTGAATGACATATTCCAATATGGCGAGTATTCAATCTAGGAATAGTGACATACACAGTATGTTATAAATATTTGGCCAAAGTATCACAAACTACTGGTTGCGTTGTCTTATGTCACCAAGTTTAAAACAACGTGATATTAGATGAATATTGGTAATAGATATTCATATATGTTCTTTAAACAGATCACTTAGTACCTAGTGTAGGGTAGGATGAAAAAGTATATGATATGTATTCGATACATAAGATAACATAAATAGATCGGTAGCTTACCGAGTTATGGAATGAATAGATCGGTGAATCACCAAGTCATTACAACTGCATATGTTTATCCATTGAATTTGATTGGCATGGAATGTTTGTTCTAAATAATGCTTTATTTAGAATAGTGAACACTATATAAAAAAATTTCCCTTGTTTCTAAAGTCTTAAAATGGGAATGTTACAGTTTTTACCTGGTATCCATCATAGAATCCCATCCGACATCCTACAACTAAGATCCTAGTGAAATCAGGATAGTGTAATCAACAACTTACACTACTCCGGCCAGAGTTTCGAGACAAGTTTTCCATGGTCAGTTCCATGACAACAAATTCATCAATTGGAAATTTTCTTTCACCATATAACTTAATTACTATTATCTAGATTAAGATTAGACAACAAAGTTATGATTAGTTACAAGTTGCGTATAAGGTACAAATCTAGTTCATCCTACATGAAGAGGTACCACTATGCTAGCTTAGGATGTCTATGGGAGAGTAAGTTTCTCCATGTAATGAATCATTACAAATCCACTTCCCTTCCTATAGATATCATAAATTAGCATCAGGTACCTATCTCAGTAGTACAATCCACCTTTGAATCGTAACAAAAGTTGGTCATAAGGTATTACGGCTGCCACAATATATAGAACTTGACGAGGCAACTCAGTATAGTTTCTATACAATAGTATCCAATTAATTACCTTTGTCATTAAATGGATACTACTCCATAACGCATCTAAAGTGAGTTGGCCCACCGAGTTTCATTAATTGAAACATCATATCTTAGTTGTTTTAAAGTAAATTACTTACAGTTACCCTTAGGTCTCTCGCAATACTCTTATCACCTTTATTCACATTCCTAGGGTCCTATGTCATGATAAGCAGGTAAGTCAAATGTAGAATAATGTTATACATTTACATTCCTTTTACCTCTTTATTTCATATTTTAATTGGCTTACATCATTAATAAAAAGAGCCCCATGTTTGTATACTCTAGCATAGTATCACACCAAGGTTATCACTTAATGATTATAATGTCCGAATGAATATAAAACATCCCATATTGTACTTAATCACATGTACATTTAATTATAACATGTTTATTTGTTATCCATTAATTATATTATATTTAATCACTTAGCATTATACAATATCAATCAACATAGGTTCCTAATAGTACATTAACTAAATGGGGCAGCCTTTTCCAACAACTTGATTCATAATGATACATCATTAAATAATAAATACAAATGATTTATTCCCTTCACAATATAGTTCCAAAATCAGATTAGGATAACTATCCTTTTTATTAATCAAACATAACAACAAGAATACACTCGCGTAAAATAATGATAATTAATACAACATGGCATTAAATCCAACAATCTAAAACAAACAATATATTTCAACAATGGCCACCAAGACATCTTAAATTACACCATCTGTAAAATGTTAGAAGAGGTCAATTCGATTGAACTGGCATGAAAAGTCATCTTTCCCACTTAACAACTTATGCCATTTAATATTTGAATAAATGAAATACGGAAATATAAGAACCATATCATCAACATAATAATGAAAAGAATCAAATCATCATACTTAGAATAATTTAATTTGCTTATATAAAGAACTATCCATTTCATCTCCTTTAGAGGCTACAAAAAGTAGATGATACAAGCATTCATAATGTTCAATAAAATTTTAATACCGAGATAAATTATAAGTCCCTAACAAAAATTTTATTAACATAAAATCATATTATCATATTCTTAAGATATTCTTCCTTGCATCTACAAGAACTTTTTTCTACATGCTATTGTAATGCCATAATGGGAATTCACTAAAATTAGAATTTAGAACAACATATTAGAGATAAAACTAACTCGAGAGTGGGGGGTGAATCAATTGTTCAAAATAATATCTCAAATTTAATTATTAACATATACACATTCACTGATTCATTAATCCAAACACCATTCAAAACAAATAATGTGCATCGATATGTAACATCAAGCATAAGAACACATTACACAACATGTGAACACTCTATATAAGTGGGAAACCCTCATGGGGAAGAAAACCCACTAAAACTCTACTTATATTATTCAAAGAAAATAAGTTTAGTGAAGCACCAACTTCACAAGGAGCACCAATCCCAAAAGGAGCACCAACCCCTAATTTAGTAAGACACCAATCCCACAAGGAGCACTAACCTTTGATTTAGCAAGCTCCAACTTGTAGGGAGCACCAACCCCCTATTATTTAAGCACCCACTTAGAATAAGGTTTTATTATTTGATCATATAGAGTCAATATTTCTTACTCAACATATTATGATCAATTTTTGTATCTTTCGCACTCAATTTTTCTTTGTCTCTCTAATCTGGATCTCTCGGTCACTACTCTCTACCTCTTCTTTAGCTCAAATAATTCAATTTAATTTGAGCTCTCTTTCTCTTTTTGTCTCTCTTCTAACTCATATGCATCGATTCCTTGCATAGAAAATGGATAATGCTATCTATGATCAAATCTCATGTTCTACTCTTATAACTGAAAATGATTTTCTACTTTTTCGCATAAATTCTTAGAGCATATTTCACATGCATGAGCAAAAACAATGCAATTGAGCTGAATTATTACTTTTATATGCATCTAATTTCTCTAATGCGAAAGATGTTGGTATTTTATCTAGATTTAACCCAAATCCTTTCATTTAATTCAAGCTGCAATGGTCACATATGACCCAAGTAGGTTGGCCTTTTACCTCTTGTAGAATCTTCAATTTATTCATCCATATTTGATCATCTATATTATGATTCAGCCTTCCCTTTTCTAGAATCTTCAATTAAACAATTCATCACTTGATTTTTGAAATTTTCATGGCACAATGTCAGCTCCTATGAATTTCCTCTACTAAGAGTGACTTAAATTGTTTTCCGTGACTATTCTCTTTACTTCATTGATTTTTTAGTAGTTCACAACATATTTTTGTTTTCAATGGCATTCTCTAGTCTTTCACAACATTCCCATTGTCTAGCTTAGTCATTCTCCTTGTCTACTTCTTTCCAAAGTGTCTTTGTTCTAAGTCCACAATTATATCTCTTTTTCTTGCATCTTTTGTCATCTTCTCAGCTATCTTCCATCCTTAACAAATTCTCTAGTTCTTCATAGATTTTCTCTTTATCCACGTATTTACCTTCACATTAATGACTCTTCCTTAACATATGTGGCTTTACCTTTTCACTCACGTAATTTCCTTTGGCTCCATGATGCTTCGAGGTTTCATTCCTATGCTCCCTGCACTCACTTTCCTTTTGTGGATTCTTCCATAGATCGCTGGCTTTCAGAGACTTCAGCGGCTACACCAAGTCTTCAAAGCAGCCTATCTACTCATGTCTTCACTTGCACAAACATAGAATAAGTCCTTTAGAAATTATCTTTAGTCATCCTGAAGCCTTTGTGAGATGACACTACTAATCAACCTTCATCTTTTCATCTTGCTCACTTTACCAATTCACTCCTTTTTCCATCAATGCAACTTGACATCAATGACAACATATATGACACATGACAAAGGTCCAACAATATCCCCATTTTTCATTGATGGAAATACCTTAACAAATCTATACTTGTTGGTGCCCATTTAGAGCCTCTTCCATTTTTCCATGTTTCCCCTTTGCTCTTTGTGCTCTGAAACGTTTTTTCCTCATGAAATTGATGATGTGAAGTTATAGCTCCATTCTTGTGCATTGGATTGTTTGCAAACTCATTACCTTGCCCTAATTTGCTAAGGAGAAGTGCATTTTTGCCTTGTTTATGAGAAAAAATAGCTTTGGATTCTCCCATCCTTCACATTTTGTGAAAAAACAACTTATATCTGCGTTTGAATGCTTTAGTATATTCGTTTTTCTCCATTTTTGCACTATTTTGAAGGAATCTCTAAGTTTGCCCTAATTTTGCCCGCTCAAATTCCTCTATCATTTTTCCCGTGTTTTCCGTCCTTTAGAGCTCAAAATTGTTTGTTTTATACTTATTTTCCATTAAAAATCCCTTGCCATGGTCATAAATTACTTTGAATCACTTTCCATTTGTCCTTTGATCGAAAATTTCTTCACCCATGAAGGAAAAATTGATTTTGGCATCCCTAGTGTTTTCTACATTTTTGATGATCATACGGGCGTCCTTTGCCCATCAATTTTAGCTCAAAAATCTTCTCCTATGTGGCCATTTGTGATTGGACAAGGTTCGATAGGTCTACTCGAGCAACTTAGCATTTTTTGTGTTTTTGGAAAAATGTCTAAATTATCCCCGCAAGTCCGTAGGCCCTCAGCCAATCAGAGGTGGACACGTGTTATGTTTTCATCAAAAGTGGGATGGAAGGCTAGCGGAGGACTTAGAGAAATTTTTCCTTTTGGGGAAATGGAGCTATGGAGGCAAGACGGAGTGGCAGATGTCTGGGAGAGTTTGAGATTTTTAACCTTTTTCCTAAAAGGGGTTAAAGTCTTAAAAGAAGGCGCGGCCCTGAAAAAGAAGAAAATTAAAGGCTTACGTGGGTCAATGGCCGTCAAGGAAAAAAAAGAAATGTTACCTTTTTGGAAAAATGAGTTAAATTGGTAATTTGAAGCGTGGCTCTGCAATGAATCAGAGGGAGACACGTGTCAAAATAAAATGGTAGAGGGGAGTGCGGGCCGCTGGTGAGTTTTGAAAAATTTGAAATTTTGTGAAGGAAGTATGAAGCAAAAAGGGAGTTATGGTGCCACAAAGAAAGCAAAGAATGACCATGTGTTAGGGACAAGCGAGAGTGCAGGTCCACGGGGATAATTTTGAATTTTTTTCTTTTTTCCAAAAAAGGTAGAAATGTGTAAAATTGAGTAATGATTCCAATGGGGCCCACTTTGGGACACGTGTCAGGCCCATTTTCATAGGATGGAGGGGTAGAGAAAAATGTCAAATTTTTACTTTTTTCCAAAAGTGTTAAAATGTCAAAAAAAGATCCCAAGCCCATTTCCAATCACATTGTGACACGTGGAGGGATCAGATTGAAGAGAGAAAGGAAAATCAATGGTAACTGTACATTTTTTAGTTTGGCCACCTCTTTTGCTCCGGGAAGTGTGGAAATGCATTTTTGCATCGAATTTGATCAAATTTTTGACAAATTCATATCGCTTTTGCCTTTAAGGATCAATGGAATCAATTTGAAAATTCAATTTGTAGATCCGATGTACTTTTGAAATGAATTTTTTTCGTGCTCGAGCAGGAACGTGAAAATACCAAATCCAAATGTTACAGAGGAAAATTTGGAAAGTGTAAAGGTGAAATGATGGAAGAGGAAGATGTTGCGGGCACCAAAGGAAGAATACATTCTACCATGAAAAGGAATGATGAATATTTGTAATAATTTTCTTTTTTGCATGCCTGCATCTCCTCCTCACAAAATTGGTTAAGTGTCACTTTCTGTAAAGTCATGAGTGAATTTGTAAACTAAGATGCCATCGATATTCTTTTCTTAGGAAAGAAGGATCAAATGTAATAGAGAGATATTTAATGCATGTTTTGAGACATGTAAAAGGTTGGAAAATTGAAAATCATGAGAAAAATTTGAGAGAAGATCATCTTCTGAGAAACCCTCCAAAAAACTTGGTTAATGTCTTTTGTGTTAGATCTTCATTCATGTTGAGTTGGTTACAAGCGTATAGCCATCACACAGCTCTGAGATTGTTCTTGAAACTCTCCTTACCGATGAATCTAACAATCTTTTGAATTAATCTATGCTATTTTGGGCAATATGATGTCTCATTATCATGTTTAAATGTCTACAAACAATTTTCCTTGTTCTTGTTGTAATCTTGCATTAAAATCTTTAGGAATCACATAGATCTCATCCTTATTGATGGTTTATTAGAATTTGTAATTTCATTTATTAGAAGAGCTTTCATTTGGCATTGAAAATAAGCAGTTTAAAATCAATTCACCTTCATTTGTTGGTAGAGATTTATTGTAAGCCTTTGGGGACACCTTAGGCGTGATTTGATAAGAGATTTTGATGTTTAATTCAGTCCTTTAACTCAAGATTTTGTGTTGAGGTCTCAAAGATTATGTGAAGAGTGCAAACCTAGGCCTCCATTTGTGTGTCTTTTCTCAAGTTGAAAGAACATCTTGACTATTTTGAAGAATTTTATCTAATAGTTGTTCAAATGTTGTAGAGGTTGTCAAAGATCTAGCATAGTCAAGTTTGTCTTATCAATATCCCACCAAAAATCATTTTAAATAACTAATCCTACCCCATACTACCCCTTTTTTGACCTCGTATACCCACGTAAGATGAAAATCCATTTGCTAAAGTATGCAAAAAAGACTCAGATTTAAAAATGTCTTTAGTAACCCTTGCCTTGCATTGAAAGTATCTCCATAATTTGCAAGTGACAACTTGTGAAAGTCGACTTGGAGTGTTGATCATATTTTCCCAAGGCCCTTTTCATACTATTTGCACAAATTGAGGGATATCTTCATCTCTTTCACCATTTGAAGGTTACAAAATAGGTCCTCTTACCTTGGTTGAAAGGCACAACCTAAAACAGCTTATGTAACATTCCCATTTTAATACTTTAGAAACAAGGGAATTTTTTTCTAACACAATGTTCTCTGATCTAAATAAAACATTATTTAGAACATACATTCTATGCCAATCAATCTCATAATAGATAACCATATGCAGCTGTAAATGACTCGGTGATACACCGATCTATTCATTCCATGACTCGGTTACCTACCAATCTATTCATGTTTAACTTTAATTATTGAATACTTATCGTATTCTACGTATACTTGGTTCTCTTACCCTAAACTAGGTACTGAGTGATCTATTTAAAGAACCTATCTGAATATTTGTTACCAATATTCATCTGATATCACGTTGCTTTAAACTAGGTGACATAGGACAACACAACCAATAGCTTGTGATACTTTGGCCAAATATTTTCAATATATTGTTCATGTCACTATTCCTAGAAGACATATTTCTGTTATCTCTATAATAGTCTTTACCGACTACCGTCACCACTTGTCCAAGGTTTAACCCTAGCCCAGTTAGAAATATATTTTATTATAGGAATATACTCACAATGGCTTAGGGTATATGGGCATACTCACCACTTTACCTAAGTCAACCGGATGTGCCAAAGTACCCTAATCCATTAAAAGCTAGTACCTATTCTAAACATGCCACTAACTTGACCTAGAGAGAAACTAAGTTCAAGTCCTTATTTGTGTGTAGATCTAGATGATCAATGCAGAAGGGTGTTGCCACATGTCAACTGCAATGTTGTACCCTTGAGAATACCCTAGTCTTCTTGAAGGTACATTCCTGTAGTTGGCATGTGCTAGCATCCTACAAAAACTACCTCATCAAGATGTACATACCCCAAGGAGGTTATTAATACATTATTAATTTGGATTATTTAATAGATTACAACAACCTTGCTTGACCCTAATCCAACACTCCATAAGTTATTTTCTATATTTGATTCAATTAATCATTAAAGAACTTTCTTAGCTTATTATTGCTTTTAATGTTTGTTTACTAGTTTAACAAGTAGTTAACCAAAAACAGGACAACAATATCATAAGTTCCATTATAATGTAACTTAACCATTCAAAGAAGGTGTAGCAACCAAATAGGTTCAACTATAGTAGACTTCATAGGAAATGAAGTCTAATGATTAACGATCATATCACCAATCTTTAGATTACATTCCTTTGAGCGAGGAAGAGTCTTCCTCTTCATGATTAAGTGTTAGGGTTGTCATACCCTTCTTATCCTTCACAATTTCTATAGTTTTACTGCATATTCATTACACATTCCATTACTATATTAAATTGTTTAGATAATAAACATCATCTTATGCAACTTAACAAGCTGCATCATTATACGGGAAATTGAAGTAATTCCCTTTATCCATCTTATCAAAGGTTATCTAGATAAGCATAAAATAATATGAAGAATATCAACAAGATAAAACTTCTATCTTCCTCATAAAAGTATGAGATAATTTACAAAACCAATGCAACTAAATCTATAACTTTTAATTCATCAATAAAAACTTATCCATTTACAAGACTATACATTTCAGGCATACTATATAACAAACAACCTTCATTCCAAAAAGAATACAACTTTTCTTTTTCAATATAACTCAAGAATGAATTAGGATTATTTACAAAGAATCAAACTTATATCAGCCAATGCATTATATACATTTTTGCCTTCCTTTATCACTTACGATGTCCATCTGCAAAAATTGCTAGCATGGGTTAGTTCAATGAATTGAGAATTCAACTAATTATTTCATTAAATCAACTCTAATTTAATGAAGTAATTAATGCAATCATACAAAATAAGCCTAAGTAATAACATCCCAAAAAGAAGCACAAATATAAATCTACAATCACTTTATGAGAGACCATTATATAATCAGCAACTACTGCATTACATTCTATAAGTATTGTCCCAACCGATACTTATTTACATTAATTAGTAGCCATTAGCATTTAACTATCCCATAATTCTTACAGAATTTGAAATACAGAATTGATCTTTCTATCGTCAAGAGTTTCTTTCAAAATCAAATACTTTCTTATCATTCCTTCCAATTTCCAGTAAATTCAAGTTAATTACAACTATGTAATTATTTTAAGATGAATCATCCAACATCTTAAATAACCGGTTAAGATTCCCAAACTGAGACATTCCCAAATGTCCATAGGTATACATCAAGTATAAATGCAAATAATATCAAATACTAGATAATTACTTATAATAAGTAAAGTATTTGATTCAATCAAACCTATACAGGTTCATAAAAAGATAAAGGAGAACAAATTGAAAGTACATAATTTCCATTACCTTTTAATCCTCAGAAAGGAAAGATCAACATCCTCAATTTAAACAACTTAAATGATTTAAAATAAGATTCAATACAACTATTCTTGAATTCAACATTCATTATGAAATAGTAGTCAGGTTCAGAGTGAACCAAATTCATACATATATTATTTATACATATGAAATAAAGAAACATATTCATCATTAATTTAAGAGATAATCATTCCTTAACAAGAATTCCAATCTAATCCAAGAAGGAAGAGGAACAAACAATTATAAACTCACTTTCAACCATTATGAGTTTCCAACATTGATTCAGATATTAGTAAATGATCAAACTCCTACATTCCATTATGCAAGATATGACTCATACAAGGTTATCTTTTACCCTTATCCAATCGAGAAAGGATCATACTATCTATTAAGTACATAGAGAGTAATAACAAATACAACTTTCAAAAGATGTATGCCACAACCATATGCAACAGTCAAGCAGAGCAATTACCATCCACTTTCAACATATTAGACCTAACTAAAACCACCTGGATTCGACAAGGCAATAAGAACAACACCTCAATTATGAAACCTGCATAAGGTTCAAACAGAGTTGATTAGGTTTCCTAGTAAAACAAGAAAGACAAACTTAAAAAGAAGTAAGTCTATCATCGAAAAGTATCCGAGAATAACTCGAATAAACCAAACAGACTTGAGAAGGTAATTCCCTCAAGACATGTAGATAGAGAAAAGTTGATTTCCAGTTTTAAAGAGTAATTTAACAATACTATCCTCAAATATCAGAATGGACAGAAAAATGATTCCAAGAAACTCTATCATACTAACAAGATGGTTTCCATATCGACGAAAGAAATTCGATCTACAAGAAACATGATCAGCCAGTTCCACCAAAACAATTTAAACTCTCCACATCTGAAAAGAAAGATCGAAAAGGGAAAGAACCCCAAACCAAGTTTAGTGTATCGAATAGTTCCATTCCTGTCAAAGAAGAAAACATGACTCAATACAAAGCTACACTAAAACAAATCTCATATCCATATCACTTGAACACAAAACTCAAACCGAGCTATAGTCAAATGAGACTATTATCCCATAATAACTCGTATTATCTCTCAGGACCAAACAATATGAATATATAGTTCTTAATAAAAGAAAGGTTCATGCCAGAGAAAAATAAAATAAGAAAAGGGTATTCATCCCCCTCCTTCGTTGTTTAAACAAGCCGAAGTAAAAACTCAAACCACACTTCTCTTTTATCAACAAAACACAAGTTCCAGTCTAAACTGTACATAAAGATAAAATACAGATTGAAAGAAGATTAAAATGCTCCTTTCTCAACACAACTCATGATGTTTCCAATGATCAAATAAACAATCAAGACAACAAAAGGAGTAATGCAAGATACCCAAAGATGGGAACAATTTATCACAAAGATTTTTCCGCAACTCTTGTTCAAAATCCGTTAAGTGCATTCCTTTACAAAACATAAAATAGAGTAACAAATGCAACAAAACCAACTCAGAAAGCATAAAGAAACATAACAATACACTTCCCATTCTCAAAGAGACTTCCCGTAAAAGTTCCAACAAAGCTTATACACCCAAATCCCTTTTTGAGTATACACCAAAATCAAAAAAACCCAAATGTAGGGTCTCGAAACTCAAAATGTTTCATCATATTTAAATAATTTAGAGAGAACACACACACAAGTACAACCTTCTCATGCAAGGAACATGAATCCACAAATCACAGATTTTTTCCATCAAGCAAGTAAATAACTAGAGCAAACAGAAAACTATTTACCCATAAAGAGAAAAGTTGTTTTAATGAAACATTTAGAGAAAAGCAAGAGATCTTAATGGGTAGATCCTATCATGCCCGATAAGCCTCTCACAATTCAAAGAAGACCTCCAACTGAGTTTCAAACACCTCTTCTTCTCCAAGCAATATTGAACAACAATAAAATTTTTCCACAAGTTGTCTCTTATACATCCCTCGAACCGAAAATAGATCAAAGAATTCAAAAATAAAGCAACTAAGTGCAGATCAAACTGCTGGTTCAAAAACCAAATAGCTCCATGTAGAAAAAAAATCATGAAGCATGCAAATCAAAAAGACCCCAACAAATCCATCAAAGATGCCTTCCAAGACGGCTTGCTTGCCAAACTTGAGGCATATTAATGACATTAATTCCAAATTTCCCGCTTATCTTTCCTTGCCACCACCATTCGTAGTCAAGAGACCTAATTGAAATTCAAAATTTATTTCCAAACTTAGTGATGCCTCCATGTAGGTTCCACTAAATTCCCATGCAATCCCCAAATCTGGTAGTACTCTGCCTTATTAAATAAAAAAATCATATCTCATTAATAGCTTAGGAACCGCCGCTTAGCTCCCACTTGCCAACCAACCCCTAGGTTCCCTTTCATACCCAATAGTTTAGGATAGATGAAATTAGCTTAGGTTAGATCTTAGGTTAATTTAAAAATATAACCTTAGGATATAACCTCCTATCAATAGATTGTCACCTTAGGTTAGGTCTTAGTTTAACCAAATACAATAGGTTAAAAATAACTTAGCATCCCTTAGGTTATTTCCCTCCACACTAACTTAGCATTTACAACTTAGGTTAGAATGTCATCCCACGTAAAGTGGCTTAGAAGGAGTTAGGAAATTTTACTTGAGCCTCAAATCTTATTAGGATAGACCGTATAGATAAAGGGCACATTATAATTTCCTTTTTCTCAAGAATCCTGAAGCAAGTTTCCCTTAATGCCATTAAGTGCCCTGCACAGGTCACTCAAGAAGAGCCGGCACAACACAAAACCAAATGCTGGCATTGTCTTCAAGATGATAAAGAATTGCAACAACACAAATTTAGTCCGTTAAGTCTCTTAATCAATGAATGTCAATTTTTCATTCAGTTTAGATAAGAAGATTTAAAACATTCCTTGGATCAATGGAATTGATCCAAGGGATGAGTCCAATTGCAAAAGATAATTTTGCAACTCTTAAAACCAGATTGTAGCTTACTCATAAGAAGTGAAATAGATTTTTGTAAGCAACAACATATCAGCCCTACAATCAAAGAGCATAATGATTTATCCATGAAAATCATGATTTTTCAACAATCATGAAAAATACATTTATCCTGAAAATAACATGTCAATGCTTACAATGCAAAAGAGGAATATAATAATTGTCGAGGGTGTTACATGCTTCCCTCCTAAAAAGAATCATCATCTCGATGATTACCTCACTTTAATCATTGCATTCAGGATAATCAATTTTATTCACTATCTTAACATATGTCAAAAACATATCAAAATTTTTAAGTTCCAGAAATCAGCATGACATAGCTATTTATTCAAAACAAAATAAATATCTGCCCAAAACTGGCATACTTATTGCAAATTTTTATCAATCAAGAGAATCAATTTTGTTAAAATAGATATGGAAAATCAATTTTCATATCCTTAAGGTTTTCCCAAGTTACACTTTCTTCATTAAACTACTCCCACTGACCTTACATTGAATTAACTCACGATTTCTTAGATGCAACTGGTGAGTTTCAAGTACTCGTATGGGTTTAACCATGATTATTCCTAGGTCTTGGACATGCAAGGAATTCTAATTTAACACATGTGATAAATTTGAAACGTATTTCTTAAGCAAATAAATATGGAAATAATCATAAATTCATGACAAAGTAGGAGGTAAAGGTAAACGGTAAGCTACAAGATTGATTACTTCAACTATTTCAAAAGGTCCCACATAACGTGGTGATAACTTGGCAGCCTTGCCAAAATTTATAGAGCTCTTTTTCGGTTTAACCCAAAGAAATACCTTCTCACCAAGTTCAAATTTCCTGTCAACCCGCTTTAAATCAGCATAACTCTTTTTCCTATCTGCTACTTCTTTCAAGCGTTCACGAATCATTTTAACTTGTTGTTCCATTTTAGTAAAGATTTCAGGTCCAATTACCTCTCTATCCCGAATGTTGTCCCAACTAACAGGGGCTCTATATTTTCTTCTCGTATAATCCTTCAAAAGGTACCATCTTAAGAAAGGCATGGTATGTGTTATTGTATGCAAACTTGACTAGTGAAAGGTACTCTTCCCACTTATACTGCTGGTCCATACAATACATTCGTAACATATCCTCTAAAACTTTATTAACTCTTTCAGTCTGTCCATCCATTTCTGGATGATACGTAGAACTGAAATTTAACTTAGTTCCTAGAGCTACATTAAGTGTTTTCCAAAATCTTGATGTCATTCTAGGATCTCTATCTAAAATGATTAATTCAGGTACTCCATGCAATCTGAAAATTTCATGTATAAATATTTTAGCTAATACAAGAGAATCATCCTTCAGATTACCAAAGAATAAAATGTGCCACCTTTGTTGGTTTATCAACAAATACCAAAATAACATCATGTTTATTTGTTGACATAGGCAACCCTTGTACAAAGTCCATGCTTATCACTTTCCATTTATACTATAGTATGTTATGAGGATACAATAAACCGGCTGGGTGCATATGTTTCGCTTTAACACATTGACATTCAAGGCAATGTGTCACAAAATCTATAACATCCTTTTTCATTCCCTTCCAGAAATATTGTTGTTTTATATCAAAAGCATCTTTGTAATACCAAGGTGTCCAGAAAAAGGTGAATTGTGAAATTCTGCTAACAATTTTTTCCTTAAATCATTTAGCAAAGGTACATATACTCTATTTTCAAATCGTAAAATTCCTTCATTATCAAAGTGAAAAAATTTATACCTCAAATCATTCAGATCTACAACAAGCACTGTCTTTACTTGGTAAAAATAAGAATCAAATTCCATAACACTGTCTACTTCATCCTTAAATTGAGTTCTCAATGTTATAAGAGCAGAAATGTGCTTCCTACGACTTAGAGCTTCAGCCACTCTACTTTCTTTACCCTTTTTATAAATGATGTCAAAATCATATTGAGATAAAAAAAATCTAACCACCTTCATTGTCATGCATTTAGATTTGGCTGAGTGAAAATATACTTCAGCCCATGATGATCAGTTTTTAATTCAAAAGGTTTACCAAGTAGGTAATGCCTCCAAACTTGTAGTGCATAAACAATGGAAGAAAGCTCTAAATCATGTGGAGCATAATTAAACTCATGTAACTTTAGCTTTCTATTTTCATAAGCTACGACATGATCATTTTGTAACAAAATACCTCCTAGACCTTCACCAGATGCATCAATAATCACCATAAAATTTCCATTAGGATATGGTACTACTAGAATAGGTGCCGAAGTTAACTGCTCCTTCAAGATTTTGAATGCAATTTCACATTTCTCACTCCAAACAAACTTTTTATCTTTCTTCTGTAAGAAAGTTATTAGTGCAGCTACCTTAGAAAAATCTTTTACAAATTACCTATAGTAGCAGCAAGTCCCATGAAGCTTCTAACTTCATGTACATTCTTAGGTGTGCATCCACTCCATTATAGCTCTAATTTTTGAAAGATCTATAACAATTCCATCCTTTCTTATTACATGTCCCAAATAGTTTACTTCTGTGTCATAGAAAGAACATTTAGATAACTTACCAAATAACCGTATCTTTTTAATATTTCCAAAACTATCTTCTAATGCTCATGATGTTCCTCAATACTTTTAGAATATATGAGAATGTCATCCAAGAATACGAGCATAACTTTTCCAAGTATTCTTGAAAGATATTATTCATTAAATTCATAAATGATGTAGGTGCATTAGTTAATCCGAAAGGTAAAACCGTGAACTCATAATGTCCATAACTTGTTCTCAAAGTTGTTTTATGTATATCCTCATCCTTAGTTTGTAATTGATGATATCTAGATTAAAGATCTATCTTATAATATACCAATGCTCCATGCATCCGATCAAATAAATCATCAATCCTAGGGAGTGGTATCTATTCTTGATTGTTTCTTTGTTTAACATTCTCGTAATCAATGCAAAATCTAAGTGTTCCATCCTTATTTTTCACATAAATTAGAGGTACTCCCCAGGGTGATACACCTAGTGTCATCAAACCTTTAGACAAAAGTTCCTGCAATTGAGCCTTAAGATCTACTAATTCTATAGTAGTCATTCGATATGGTGTTTTAGAAATAGGTTCAGTTTGAGGATTGATCTCAATCATGAAATCAAACTCTCTTTTGGGTAGAAGACCTACAAAGCCTTCTCGAAATACATCAAGAAGTCTTGTAATAGCGGCTATTGTTCCATAACATGGCTGTTCTCTTCATTGTTTCTACAATTTTTACTGCATATAAGGTATAACCTTTATTTTTGGCCTTTTTAAAGTTACATGGCAAACAATTTTCTGACAGAAATCTCACATTTCACACCCTGAGTCTCTATTGTTTTCTACAAGTCATCTAAACAACTAATGTGTTTTTCAAAACAATCCACTTTAGCCTTATGTTCTACTAACCAATTAACACCTATGATTACATCATATGACCTAAAAGGTGCAACATAAAGATCAAATTCAGTGGAAAATTTTGGTAAATCAAGGATTGATCCAAAAAGACACATACTAACTGTATGAACAATATTGTTTCTATACTACATAGTCCATGTTTTATTCATATTTCTAGCTTTTCTTTTTAGTTTTGATGCTAATTTACTAGAAATAAAATATTCAATAGCTTCGGTATCAAAAATAATGGTTATAGGTAAACCAAATAACTTACTCAGGACTTCTATGGGCGTGGCCTATTTCTCACCTCTTATCACCTACCGCAACGTGTATCTTGTGCTACTGATTACGATCGTCCTTTTTCAAATGGCATTGATTTGTGTAATGATATTTTCCATAGTTATAATAGCCTCCTACATGTCCCTTCCTAGGCTCGAGTTTATTTCTAGCCTTAGAGTTATTGTTCTAGCCCCCATAGGACTTCTGTCCATTATTATTATTGTTCTAGCAAAGTTGTTTCATGAATTACTAGAAAACTTGTTTGTTGTTGCTTTCTTATTAGTATCGATGCAATCTTACTTTTCATTCCAAATTTCTTCCATGGTCCTTTCTTAAGTGCAAGAGATGATGAAGAGGAGTTGGAATTTTTTTTCTTACTTCCTCCTTGTGAGAAAAAAATTGCCTTTAATTTCTGTTCCTTCCTTATGGACTTTTCAACAACCCCTTCCATCATGGTTGGGCTGTGAACATCTACCTCTCCTCCTATAACAAGATTCAATCCCATGATGAATTTTTGTATCCCGAACTTCTCATCGCTTGGTACCGAGGTACATACTTACGGTTTTGTAAACCACTCCCAATACTAAGTTACAATTAGCTTTCCTTGAGCTAAGTTTTTGAATTCAATCATTTTTTGATCATAATAAAGTTGTAGTAGTCATCATTTCCTAAGGTATCCTTTAAATTTATCCCATGTGATATTAGTTTCATCAATGTTTAACTCAGCCTTATGGCTATCCCACCATGAAGATGCTTCATGAGAAAGCTGATATGCTCCCCATATTGCCTTTGTTTCTTCTGATAAATTCCTTATTGTAAAGTATTTCTCCATTTTGCTGAGCTAATTCTCAGCCCCATCTCCTAATGTGGTGTTATCAAACTTGGGTGGACTTATCCTTTTTATATCATTAGTGAGTTTAGTTTCCACCTTTAGCCTTTTTGTTCTCAGGATGAACAGATATGTTCACATTGATATTATCAACACCCACATTGGTGTTGTCCCCAGAGGTGGTTGATTATTGTTATCAGCATCATCTTCCTCCTCATTTCCCATTACTTGTTGTTCAAGTACAACCAAATGATCTCTTGTGTCCAACAAGGTAGCAAGGATCTCATCAAGTTTCTGGGTAGTTGCTGCTCCTTCCTTAGGTGAAGGGTTATTTGCAACATTACCTCTTGTTCTAACCATTTTATGTTACAAGAAAATTTAAGTTTCATCAGATTATGGACACAGTAGGTCCAAGAGCTGCAATCTTTAGCTCTGATACCAAGATGTAACATTCCCATTTTAAGACTTTAGAAACAAGGGAATTTTTTTTTAACACAATGTTCTCTGATCTAAATAAAACATTATTTAGAACATACATTCTATGCCAATCAATCTCATAATAGATAACCATATGCAACTATAAATGACTCGGTGATACATCGATATATTCATTCCATGACTCAGTTACCTACCGATATATTCATGTTTAACTTTAATTAATGAATACTTATCGTATTCTACATATACTTGGTTCTCTTACCCTAAATTGGGTACTGAGTGATCTATTTAAAGAACCTATCTAAATATTTGTTACCAATATTCATTTGATATCACATTGCTTTAAACTAGGTGACATAGACAACGCAACCAACAACTTGTGATACTTTGGCCAAAGATTTTCAACATACTGTTCATGTCACTATTCCTAGACAACATACTCGTCATTCTAGAATACATCCTTCACCTCACTCATCTGTTATCTAGAATGGTCTTTACTAACTACCATCAGTCCACTTGTCCAAGGTTTAACCCTAGCCCAGGTTAGAAACATATTTTATTATAGGAAGATGCTCACAATGACTTAGGGTATATGGGCATACTCAGTTGACCTAAGTCAAACGGATGTGCCAAGGTACCCTGATCCATTGAAAGCTACTACCTATCCTAAACATGTCACTAACTCCGACCTAGAGAGAAACTAAGTTCAAGTCCTTATTTGTGTGTAGATCTAGATGATTAATGCGTATGGGTTTGCCACATGTCAATTGCAACGTTGTACCCTCGAGAAGACCCTAGTCTTCTTGAAGGTACACTTCCCGTAGTTGGTGGGTTACGACATCTTTCGTAAACTACCTCATCAAGATGTACATACCCCAAGGAGGTTATTAATACATTATAAATTTGGGTTATTTAATAGATTACAACAACCGTCCTTGACCCTAATCCAACATTCCATAAGTTATTTTCTATATTTTATTCAATTAATCATTAAAGAACTTTCTTATCTTATTGTTACTTTTAATGTTCACTTACAAATTTAACAAGCAAGCTAACCACAAACATGACATCAATATCATAAGTTCCATTATTAACCATTCAAAGAAGAAGTGTAGCAACCAAATAGGTTCAACAATAGTAGACTTTATTGAAATGAAGTCTAATGATTAACGATCATATCACCAATCTTTAGGTTACATTCCTTTGAATGACGAAGAGTCTTCCTCTTCATGATTAAGTGTTAGGTTGTCATACCCTTCTTATCCTTCACAATTTCTATAGTTTTACTGCATATTCATTACACATTCCATTACTATATTAAATTGTTTAGATAATAAACATCATCTTATGCAACTTAACAAGTTGCATCATTATAAGGGAAATTGAACTAATTCCCTTTATCCATCTTATCAAAGGATATCCAAATAAGCATAAAATAATATGAAGAATATAAACAAGATAGAACTTCTATCTTCCTCATTAAAGTACGAGATAATTTACACAACCAATGCAAGTAAATATTCAACTTTCAATTCATCAATAAAAATTTGCATTTACAAGACTATACGTTTGCATACCGTATAACAAACAACCTTCATTCCAAAAATAATACAACTTTTCTTTTTCAATACAACTCAAGAATGAATCATAATTCTTTACAAATAATCAAACTTATATCAGCCAATGCATCATATAAGTTTTTACCTTCTTTTATCACTTACGATGTCCATCTGCAAAAATTGCTAACACGGGTCAGTTCAATGAACTGAGCATGATAAGCACTAAGCATTAAAACAAGGTGCATTCCACTAATTGTTTCATTAAAACAACTCTACTTTAATGAAGCAATTAATGTAATCATACAAAATAAGCCTAAGTAATAACATCCCAAAAAGAAGCACAAATATAAATTTGCAATCACTTTATGAGAGACCATTATATAATCAGCAACTACTACATTATATTCTATAAGTATTGTCCCAACCGATACTTATTTACATTAATTATCAGCCCTTGGTATTTAAGTATCCCATAATTCTTACAAAATTTGAAATACATAATTGATCTTTCTATCATCAAGAGTTTCTTCCAAAATCAAATACTTTCCGATCATTCCTTCCAAGTTCCAGTAAATTCATGTTAATTACAACTATGTAATTCTTTTAAGATGAATCATTCAACATCTTAAATAACCAAAAGATTCACAAATCATAAAAAGGTAGCCTAACTCTAGGTTAAGTAAAATAACCTAGGTTTTAGATTAGACCTCTAAACAATTCAAGAATGTATACCAAGTCATCAATGTTTCATTTACCAAATTGAGACATTCCCAAATGTCCATAGGTATACATCAAGTATAAACATAAACAATATCAAATACTAGATAATTACTTACAATAAGTAAAGTATTTGATTCAATCAAACCTATACAAGTTCATAAAAAGATAAAGGAGAACAAATTGAAAGTACATAATTTCCATTACCTTTTAATCCTCAAAAGGAAAGATCAACATCCTCAATTTAAACAACTTAAATGATTTAAAAGAAGATTCAATACAACTATTCTCGAATTCAACATTCATTATGAAATAGCAGTCAGGTTTAGAGTGAACTGAATTCATACATATATTATTTATACATATGAAATAAAGAAACAAATTCATCATTAATTTAAGAGATAATCATTCCTTAACAAGAATTCCAATCTAATCCAAGAAGGAAGAGGAACAATAATTATAAACTCACTTTTAACCATTATGAGTTTCCAACATTGATTCAAATATTAGTAAATGATCAAACTCCTACATTCCATTATGCAAGATATGACTCATACAGGGTTATCTTTTACCCTTATCCAATCGAGAAAGGATCATACTATCTGTTAAGTACATAGAGAGTAATAACAAATACAAATTTCAAAAGATGTATGCCATAGCTATATGCAACATTCAAAGCAGAGCAATTACCATCCACTTTTAACAGGTCATACCTAACTAAAAACCACTTGGAGTCGACAAGGAAATAAGAACAACACCTCAATTACGAAACCAAGAAGGCTCAAACAGAGTTGATTAGGTTTCCTAAAAAACAAGAAAGACAAACTTAAAAAGAAGTAAGTCTATCATTGAAAATTATTTGAGAATAACTCGAATAAACCAAACAGACCTAAGAAGGTAATTCCCTCAAGACATGCAGACATAGAAAAGTCAATTTCCATTTTTAAAGAGTAATTTAAATATACTATCCTCAAATATTAGAATGGACAAAAAATGATTCCAAGAAACTCTATCGACTAACAAGATTGTTTCCATATCGACAAAAGAAATTTGATCTACAAAAACACGATCGCTAGGTTCCACTAAAACAATCAACTCTCCACATCTAAAAAGAAAGATCGAAAAGGGAAAGAACCCTAAACCTCGAATAGTTCCATTCTTGTTCAAGAAGAAAACAAGACTCAATACAAAGCTACAAAGAAAAACAAATCTCATATCCATATCACGTTGAACACAAAACTCAAACCGAGCTACAGTCAAACGAGACTATTATCCCATAATAACTCGTATTGTCTCTCAGACCAAACAATATGACTATACAGCTTCTTAATAAAAGAAAGGTTCATGGAAGAGAAAAATAAAATAAGAAAGTTCCAGTCTAAACTATACATAAAGATAAAATACATATTGAAAGAAGATTAAAACGCTCCTTTCTCAACACAACTCACAACATTTCCAATGATCAAATAAACAATCGAGACAACAAAAGGAGTAATGCAAGATACCCAAAGATGGGAATAATTTATCACAGTATTTTTCTACAACTCCTGTTCAAAATCCGTTAAGTGCATTCCTTTACAAAACTTAAAATAGAGTAAGAGATTCAACAAAACCAACTCAGAAAGCGTAAAGAGACACAACAATACACTTCCCATTCTTAGCAAAGACTTCCTGTTAAAAGTTCCAACAAAGCTTATACACCCAAATCCCTTTTTGAGTATACAGTCCAAAAATTAGAACTAAAACCAAACAGAAGGGTCTCGAAACTCAAAATGTTTCATCATATTTAAATAATTTAGAGAGAACACACACACAAGTACAACCTTCTCATGCAAGGAACATGAATCCACAAATCACATATTTTTTTCCATCAAGCAAGCTAATAACTAGAGCAAACAGAAAAACTATTTACTTACAAAGAGAAAAGTTGTTTTAATGAAACATTTAGAGAAAAGCAAGAGATCTTAATGGGTAGAGCCTATCATGCCCGATAAGTGCCTCCGTCGATTCGAAAAGACTTCCAACTGAGTTTCAAACACCTCTTCTTCTCCAAGCAAGATTAAACAATAATAATTTTTTTCCACAGTGGTTCTTATACATCCCTCAAACCAAAAATAGCCACTAAGTGCAAATCAAACTGCTGGTTTAAAAAACCAAATAGCTCCACGCAGAGCAAAAATCATGAAGCATGAAAAGTAAAACAACACCCAAAAATCCTCCAACATGCCTTCCAAGACAACTTTCTCACCAAACCCGAGGCATATTAATGACATTAATTCCAAATTTCCCACTTATCTTTCCTTGCCACCGCCATTCATAGTTGGCGAGACCTAATTACACTTCAAAATACATTTCCAAACTTAACGATGCCTCCATGTAGGTTCCACTAAATTCCCATGCAATTGCAAAATCTGGGCAAAGATTCACCTTATTAAATAAAAAAATCATATCTCATTAATAGCTAAGGAACCGCTGCTTAGGTCCCACTTGCCAACCGACCCCTAGGTTCCCTTTCATACCCAATGGTTTAGGATAGATGAAATTAGCTTAGGTTAGATCTTAGGTTAATTTAAAAATATAACCTTAGGATATAACCTCCTATCAATAGATTGTCACCTTAGGTTAGGTCTTAGTTTAACCAAATACAATAGGTTAAAAATAACTTAGCATCCCTTAGGTTATTTCCCTCCACACTAACTTAGCATTTACAACTTAGGTTAGAATGTCATCCCATGTAAAGTGGCTTAGAAGGAGTTAGGAAATTTTACTTGAGCCTCAAATCTTATTAGGATAGACTGTATAGATAAAGGGCACATTATAATTTCCTTTTTCTCAAGAATCCTGAAGCAAGTTTCCTTAACGTCATTAAACGCCCGCACAGTGTCGACAAGAAGAGTCGGGCACAACACAAAACCAAATGCTAGAACTGCCTTCAAGATGTTAAAGAATCGCAACAACATAAATTTAGTCCGTTAAGTCTCTTAATCAATGAATGCCGCTTTTCATTCAGTTTAGTTAAGAAGATTTAAAACATTCCATTGATCCAAGGGATGATTCTAATTGCAAAAGATAATTTTGCAACTCTTAAAACTAGATTGCAGCTTACTCATAAGAAGTGAAATAGATTTTTGTAAGCAACAACATATCATCCCTACAATCAAAGAGCAGAATGATTTATCCATGACAAGCATGATTTTTCAACAACCATGAAACATACATTTGTCCTGAAAATCACATGTCAATGCTTGCAATGAAAAATAGGAATATAACAAATTGTTGAGGGTGTTACAAGTTAGGACAAGATCAAGTCCTATTTGAGTGCTATCCATCTCTCCACAAATCGGGTGCCGCTTAGATCACATCCCCACTACAAAATGACATACATCATGATCTATCTGTCTTCAAGCTTTATGCCAATTATTTGATACTTCGCTTTCGACCGAAAAGGAGAACAAATTTGGTTACCAACATATACCACATCATAAACCTATAAAATTTGATTGTAAAATGTTTTCCATACCTGGTTTTTGGTAACACCTTGTCTTCTTCCTTTTGGTTGTTACATAATAGGTTTCCCCTTTTGACAGTATGATTTTCTGACTTTAGTTTCTCTCCCCCTTTGAAAACAATGACAAAGGACCAACTATGCCGCATAAAATTGAATATTATGGTAAGCTAGATACAACATGTTCTTACCTTAAGAAGTTCCCATAGGATTATGCTTCTCATACATTTGTCTTAGTATGTCCATGGAAATGCTCCCCTTGAGTTGATGCATGCTTTGATAAATTTGAGCTAATAGATTAGCTTCCCTTACTTTGGCACTTTTTAGGTGTTGATAATTCCTAAGAATCCTCCCTTTCCTTTTTCTACACATCTTCTAGTTTTTGGAAGGGTCAATAATTTCTTCTAATTCATTCCTTAAGTGCTCAAATGTTGCTTTTGGTAGTGGCTTGGTCATTATATCTGCAATTTATTCTTTAGTGCTCACATATTCTAGACTAATCTTCTTGTCATTCACTTGTTCCCTCAAGAAATGATATCTTATAGGTATATGCTTAGTTTTTGAGTGGAACACTAGGTTCTTGGAGACACTTATTAGCACTTGTATTATCACACAACAAAGGAATTGGATTATCAGATTTTACCTTGTAGTCTTCCAATGTCTGCTTCATCCATAAAACTTGAGTGCAACACATCATGACAGCTATATATTTTGCTTCACATGTTGAGAGTGCCACTGATGATTGTTTCTTGCTCAGCCAAGATACTAAAAATTTCCAACAAAGAATGCTCCACCACTTGTACTCTTCCTATCATCAACACTACCTACCCAATCTACATTTGTATATGCTTTTATGCTGAAATCATTAATTTTAGGGTACTAGAGTCCATAATCAATTGTTCCCATGAGATATCTCAAAATTCTCTTTACTACCTTGAAGTGTGTTTCTCTTGGTTCTTCTTGAAATATCCCAACTAAGCCAACTACTTGCATGATGTCTGGTCTTGATGTTGTGGAGTAGAGTAGACTTCCTATCATAGATCTATACAAAGTTTTATCTATTTTTGGTGAGTTGTCATCCTTTCTTAGCTTGTAACCCACTTCCATTGGTGTGCCTATAGGTTTGTAATCTTCCATCCTAAACCTTTTCAACATTTATTTTATATATTTGGTTTGGGATATAAAAATACCTTGGTTTGTTTGACTGATTTGCAGTCCCAGAAGAATGAGAGGTCTCCAAGCATGGACATTTCAAACTCTTTTCTCATTACATCAACAAACTCATGGGTCATTTTATCATGATCTCCTCTAAATATGATATCATCCACATAGACAATGACAATGAGTAGATGATTACCTTCCTCTTTGATATAGATATTGCTATTAGCTACACCTTTTCTGAAACCTTGCTCAATGAGATATTTGTCCAGCCTACTATACCATGCTCTAGGTGCTTTCTTTAACCCATACAGAGCCTTTTTCAACCTGCACACATAATATTTATCATTTGTTAAGGAAAAACCATCAAGTTGTTCAATGTATACCTCTTCATTTAAGTATTCATTGAGGAATGTTGACTTAACATCCATTTGGTATACTCTAATTTTCTTGTGATCCACGTAAGCATGAAACAATATTATTAATTCCATTCTTACCATTGGTGTAAATATTTCTTCAAAGTCAATTCCTTCCATCTGTGCATATCCCTTGCATACTAGTATTGCCTTGTTTCTTGTTACTTATCCTTTCTCATTCAGTTTGTTTCTTAATACCCATTTAGTTCCTATCACATTATTATCCTTGGGTCTTAGAACAAGTTCCCATGTTTCATTCTTTTCTATTTGATCAAGTTCTTCATTCATGAAATCTACCCACTGTTGATCCTTGCATGCTTCGCAACACTTTTAGGTTCTATTATTGATATAAGTGCTATGTCTTCATGGTTTTGTTTTTCTCTTAGCCTTCTTCTTGTTAGAATACCACCTTCCATGTTTCTAATGATTTGATTTGATGGATGATCTTTCTTAACTTGTCTTGAGGGTGCCTTAGTGTCTGGTATTTCTTCTAGCTTCTTCTACTTTTGCATGTGGTCTATCCATTTCTTCATAATCTTATTTTTATTTATGAATGCCACAATGCTGAGTGTTGGACTTGGGAGATTCATCCACCTTTATGTTTGTGATTTCAAATTTTTTTGTAAACTTTTATTATAGCACCTGTAAGCTGCACCGAATGCCGAGTAACCAAAAATATTCCTTCATCACTTCTAGAGTCAAACTTACCCATATTTTCTTCCTCTCTTTTAATATAACACTTGCTTCCAAATACTCTTATGTTTTTCACATTTGCAAGCCTATTCTTCCATAGTTCATAAGGTGTCTTGTCATATTTTACCCTCAATTGTGCTTTGTTTAAGATGTAGACCATTGTGAATATTGTTTCACTCCAATATATATCTAAAAGATTTGATTCATTCAGCATAGTTATTGCCATTTCTTGTATAGTCATGTTATTTCTTTTAACCCTCCATTTTATTGACATGTCCTTGCAGCTGAGAATTTTCTTTTGACTCCATATTATTCACAAAACTCATTGAACTCATTAGAACAAAACTCTCCACCTTTGTCTAATCTTAAGCATTTGATTTTCTTATTCTTATCATTCTCCAAAATTTCCTTGAACTTCTTGAATCTGTCTAGAGCTTCTAACTTTTGTTTTAAACAAGCCACCCATGTAATTGTAGTGTAATCATCTATTAGCAACATGAAATATACCTTACCTTGCATGCTTTTGATTCTGGTACAACCACAAAGATTTGTATGAATTAACTCCAATGGTCTAGTTGTTGATTAATCCTTTGATTTGAATGGTCTCCTTGTTTGTTTTCCATGCAGGAATGGTTTATAGAGTGTGTTTGCCATTTTTACAATATTTGGCATATACCACACACAACATTTAGCACTTAGTTTTATTAGATTCTCAAAGCTCATGTGTCCAAGCATTCTAGTGTTATAACCAATTGTCATCAACCTTACTTGTGAAGCATTTCTCCTTGTTTATTTCATTCAGAACATACATATTATTCTTGTTCCTCTTGGCCTTTGCAAATTTCTTCCTTGTTTTGTAGTTTATAATGTCACAACCTTTATCATGGAATATTACATTATATCCTCTCTTGCACATTTGACTCACACTTAATAGATTATGTTTGAGTCCTTCAACATATAAAACATTCTCTATGATTGTCTTGCCATTATCTAAACTCAGAGTTCCCTTTCCAACTATGTTTGTTGAGTTGTTGTCACCAAATCTAACAACTCTTAATGCATTATTTGTTAGAGTGATGAATTTACTTTTATCACCTGTCATGTGACTGGAACATCCACTATCTAGGTACCATATTTTATCTTCATTTTACACATGAAATGTAGTTTGTACTACTGAACAAGACTCTTTCCTCTCATTCATATATTTCTTAGCAACATACATCCATTTTTGTTTAGGATATTCTTTCTTAATTACTGATGCCTCATTCATTTTCTTGTAATAATTATAGTGGACATCCTTATAGTTCAATTTGGTGTAAGATGGACCATAACTTCTTCTATATCCTCTAGATAACTTTCTACACTTAACAGCCTTATGTCCAAACTGATTACATGAATAACAATAACCATAAAAGGAGTGTGTGTACCTCATGGCATATGTAATTCTAGGAGAAGTAGTCCTTTGTCTGGCGGTTTTGATGAATTTATTGTTTGCAGCAGAAGAAGTGCTTGGTGTTGATGTAGTTTTGATTTCCTTCTTCTTCTCTAATTTAGCTCCTTTGCTTTCTTCCTTGAAACCAATTCCAAATCTATCATGTGAATCATGTTGACTGCAAAGTATTTCAGTCAAGACATTAGAGATCTTTTCTAACTTCTCATACATTATCAACTTGTTGCTCATTTGTTCCATCTCAGTCTTCAGTTTCTCCAGTTCAGAATTTAGTCTTATGCACTCATTCTCCTTTGATTTGTAAGTCTGAGAAATATTGTCTAGCTAGGTCTCAAGCTCTTTGAGCTCATTGGCCTCTTCTTCTTCTCTTAGAGTTTGTCTTTGTTCAAATACGCAAATTTTTTCTTCATAGTATTTTAATGTGCATCTCAAATTTTGATTTTTCTTTCTACATAGTCTCAATTCTTCAAGAGCACTTATCAATTCAGCTTCTAGATTCACTTCGCTTCTTCTTCATTAGAGTATTCACATTCAACTACATTCTTTCCTCTTGAAATACCTTCTTTAGGGGCATCCATTGCCATAAATAGACATTCAGACTAGTCTTCATCATTCTCTCCTTTAGACATGTCTGAGTTGCTTAATCTGATTCACTAGACTTTTATTTTGTGTATAAATTCTTCTTTTCTTTGAATTAATTCTTCTTACCATCTTTATTTTTGTGACTCTTATTTTTTTGGATGTGTCTGTGACTTTATTCTTCATGTTCAAACTGGTTTTATCTATCCTTATTTGGGCATTTATTTTCAAAATGACCTACTTTTCCACATTCAAAAAATTTTAAAGGAAGTTTTCCTTTGTACTTACATGATCCTCTTTTCAGTCTTCTAACGAACATGGCTTCGATCTTTTCATCATCTATTTATTTCTCTGAATCTAATTATTATTCCTTTTACTTAGATTGGGTCTCTTTCTTGGTTATCTTTGATCCAATAGTCCTCATTTGATATGATGAAAGGATACTCTATAGTTCATTCATTGTCAGAGTTTTCATATCTTTGGCTTCTTCCACAGCTGAAACCTTCACATCATATTTGGTGGTCAGAGATCTCAGAATTTTATGAAAAATAACATATTATTCTAGTTTTTCACCTAAGCCTCTAATCATATTGATCACTTCATCTACCCTCTGCATATAAATTGAAATAGTCTCATCTTATTTCATCTTTAAGATTTTGAACTCGGCCCCGTAGGTCTCAGCTTTGCCAGGGCTTTACATTGTCATCTCCTTCATAAATATTCTGAAAATTGGTCCAGATTTATTTATCGGTGGTGTAGTGCATTACCTTTACAAACTTTATTTTAGTCAATCCACATAATATAACATTAATATCTCTTGAGTTTCATTCATATTCTATTTTGTCTATAGCTGTGGTGATGGATGTGGATGGAGGATTAAAGCCTTTCTCAACAAATTCCAAAATATCAAATCTACGTGATATAATATATGTCTTCATTCTTAATTTCCAGAGTGCATAATGTTTTCCACTGAAGAATGGTGACCTTAACACAAATAATCCACCTTGTGCTTAATTCGCTTCATGCTTGTGAAGAGAGGATCTCCTTAAAGATGTTAAGTTATGATAGAAGAATGTCACTCACATCGATTGTTTGAATTCACAAGCTAATTGAGAGGGGGTGAATTAGTTATTCAAAATTATATCTCAAATTCAGTTATTAACATATACACATTCAATGATTCATTAATCCATTCACCATTCAAAACAAATAGTATGCATCAGATATGTAACATTAAGCATAAGAATATATTACACAACATGTGAACACTCTATATAAGTGGGAAAACCTCATGGGGAAGAACACCCATTGAAACATTGCTTATATTATTCAAATAAAAGAAGTTATATTGAAGCACCAACTTCACAAGGAGCACTAATCCCACAAGGAGCAATAACCCTTGATTTAGTAAGACACCAATCCCATAAGGAGTACCAACCTATGATTTAGCAAGATGAAACTTGTAGAGAGCCCCAACCCCCTATTATCTTAGTACCCACTTAGAATAAGGTATTACAATTGGATCATACATAGTCAATATTGCTTATTCAAAAGATTATGATCACTTTTCTATATCTTTCTACACTCACTCTTTTATTTATCTCTTTGACTGGATCTCTTATCACCGCTCTTTGCCTCTTATTTAGCTCAAATATTTTTAGTCATTTTATGTACTCGAATATAATTTTCTAATCCCATGCACGTTGGGCTATCACTCGAGGGTACTAGGAACTCACTGAGGCACGCACGGAACTAAGTCCCTCCTTTATGTGAGCAATTAGAGAAGATCTTTCCATTGATAGAAAATTAGATGCAGAAAAGTAAATGTTCATGCACTCATTTTGAAAGCATCGGATGAGCTATTACATCTATATACCCATGCAAATAACAAGAGAAACATCATATAAATAAAAAAATGATTCATAACATGAAGCGAAGACACTAGGGTTTACACCCATGAACCAGATATTCATAATAAATCCATATATTCATATTGATCACAATATCAGTAACCACATTACATTCAAAAGTGGTCATTACAGACCATACATATCAAAATACTTCAGACTTATCTCTTACAGATCTTCCCTGGTGTGACATTCTAACTATGCACTCCTAGTACATAGGCCTTTACATCCCTTCTTACATATTCTAATGCCATATAGAGGCCTAGTACATCCATAAGAACCCTTAGCACTGAGTGCTCTAAAATATTAATATTATTACAGCATCATCCTCTTGATGCATTCCCTCATGATCTTACACTTGTTGTTTGTCGGCTTTCTTTCTTTGATTCTGGTCTATTTCTTTCTCTTAGAGAATCTCTATAAATAGGTTTAGCACCCACCGCCATGCCTTCCTCTAGGAGCAGATCGCATGCCAAGTGTCCATGTGGTCCTCCAATGGAGCATGCTTATTTTGTTCTAAGCTCTCCACTTTCTACAATGATGTCTTTCGGGAACCTTCCATGCGTGGAATATTATTTCCTTGACCACCAAGCCTCTAGGCTATCACCTTATCCATTCAGCATGCCTAGTTGGGTCACGTTTTTCCTCAAGTGCCTTTAGAACTCTGAATATGGCTAAGTCTTTAGACCTTTGTATTTCCTTACATGCGTGCCTTGGTTTCTCCCAAACCCTTCTTAAATTCTTATCTTGCACACTTCTCCCCGCATTCCCTTCTTCCTATTAGTCCCACATGCTCACACAATCTTTGGCACTTTGCCAATATTTTGAGGTCCAACATCACCCCATACTAATCTTGTTCTCTATCCTTGAAACATACTTCTCCTTTTAAATAATAACGGATGGTGGAACCTGCATAAATTGAACGAAGAAGCAAAGAATGAAATAATGAAGAATAAAAGAGTTAAAAGGATCAAAGATCTTTCTACTTTTGCTATAAGAGGAGTGGGAAATCCTTCCTTATTATTGCCTTGACCTTTTCCTAGGTGTCCACTTCATCATGCACCTTCTGAATTAGGTCACCCACTAGAGTGCTTACCTCCTCAAAACGTAGTTCACAATCCTTACCGTTCATCGTATCTATAATACCTTCGAGATTCTTGCTAAGGTCATCTAGTGCATTCATTCTACAGGTGATCTAGGGATGCAATTCCTTAAGCCATTCCTTGATTGAACATCATAAGGTTTCGATAGCCTCCATCTTCTTTTCAACCTTGAATAGGATCTTATCCCACTTTGCCCTGTTCCCCTTATTATTCTCTTGGTATTCTTTCAGTGCCCGCCTCATGTGTAGAAACTAGTATGTTTTCTACCCTATCACTATCAGCCGTAGTTATCATACACGACCTCAGCCATCCATGTGATAGTATGTATAGTGGAAAGGGGCTTAGAATATTATGTCATCATCTCCCGATATTCTACTTCTCTTCCTCCTTTTGACATTCCGATGCCTCTTCTGGTGATTCTATAGTGAGCGGCCACCTTTCCATGGTAAGGATGCAGGTTAAGTCTTCCAAGAATTGTAAGGTTGACTCATATTTTCTCTTAGGTGGTGCTAGGTCTAGGTGTTTTAAAGTGATGGTTTCTATGATCATTTTAATCTTCTTGTGCACCATGTGTACCTTCACCTTCTCCTCCCTTAGTTCATGCCTTAACTATTCACTGATCAACTCTTCTTGCTTTAGGTCCTTTCTCTTCTCAATGAGTTCCTCCTTCTTCTCTAGTTCTTCCTCTAGGAACCTTACCCTGTCATTCCTTCCAAAGAGTCTCACCTCAATCTCTATTGACACATTTTTTAGCATGTTGCAGAACTGCTCATCAGATGACTATTGAGCATTGATTAGAGGGTTCATTCCCTTATACTCAGGTACCTTCATTAGTGCCCCCTTACCAACTTCAAACTTGGGCTCATGAACATGAGACTAAAATGACCAAGATAGCATCTTCCTTGTTTATGGGTACATGCCTTCTTCTTTGAATGAAGACTATACAAGGATTTGGTCTATAGACATGCTAATTTGGAAGCATGCACATAGTACCTTACTTGGATCATTGATGTAACTCATTATTTTCTCACGTGCTGCTACCACACTCTTCCCTCCTATGTGTGCTACCTTTGGAAAGCTTATTGCTAAACTGGGATCTCTCGCTCATGCTCCCATACTCTTTTCCTACGCTTTCCTCTATTTCTTTGAGTATCTCATCAGTGATGCACTCCACTTCCTGCTCCACCAAATCCTTTATTATTCCCACTACTTCTCTTTCTGTAGCCTCTTCTATTTTCTCCTTGGTGAGGCTTGGGGTCCTTTGATCCTTTGTATTCACTTCCTCACTCTCCCCTTTTCCTTGAGCGCCTTCCTCTTCTCCATCCTTTTCTTCATTTCCCTCATCCTCGAGTCATACACATTGTACACAAGATGGTCCTGAGCCTCTTCATGCTCGTCATTGTCTCTCTCACCTTTGTAGGCCTCTAGGATCTCCATTTCTTCTGAGTCTTCCTTCTCCGCTACCTTATTCCTCATCCTAATTGGTGATTTCAGTATAAGAGACTCTTTCTTCTCTTCTTCTTTAGCAGGAAACTCCTTACTTGGTTATTCTTCTTGTGTAGGAGGCTCTTATTTCTCTAACACCTCTTCCTCAGGTGATTTTTCCTTTTCCTTAATTTGAGAATTCTTCCTCCGTGCATATGTGCTTGGATTCTCACTCGACTCCCGCACGCCCATAGATTGTGCTATGTGTACACTTGGTACCTTATTCTTTGGTGCCTCTTCTATTTCCCTCTTCCTTGATGTGGCCTTATTTATTCTAGCAAGGTCTTTTGGGATGGAGACATCACTCTCCAAGTAGGCTCCCTTCTCATACTTGGGCTTGATCCATAGGTATACCCTTGCTACAGTCCTTCTAGTAATTGGCAGTGTCACAGGTTTTGTCATGTGCACCTCATGGGAGACATACTTCTCCACATAAACATGCTTCTTAGGGTATACCAGCTTCCTTCGTAGGTCGTAGTGGTCCTGGTCTACCTCGGTGAGGTCGAACCTTACTATTTTTTACCTCCTTGAAGCGATTGACCCCTACTTGGAAATATTGCGTGATGAATGAGAAAGGTAGTTTACACCATCGGCCCTTGGTTGTATCTCACAACATGAATCTCCCAATGCAGAAATGTTGGTATACAACAAATTTGGATTCTCCCTACACTAAGACCGGTGATTGTTTAGGTATCCTCCATTTATCCTCGAATGTGTCACACATCCTATTATATGATTTCTTTAGGTGCACCTTGTGGGTGGTCGTCATGGTGTCACAAGTGTATTTTTCAAATATATTTGTGGGGGAAGGATCTTCATCTAGATATTCCCATACAAAATTCTCTGGCCCATCGGAAACTCCAATTTCTGAGAAGACAATGGTGAGGAGGACATTGCCAAACATGATCTTTTCTCCTTCGTGCATGACACTGATGATTTATTCTACAATGAAGGCATACAAGTTATAGATGGTTCCTTTTGCAATCTTTCGGCACACATTCAACCAAGCCTTGTTTATCTGTGTCCACCTTTCTTGTCCATTCAACTTAGATACCAAGCGTGTGGCCATCCTCATCATTGGGTCATATATATTTGAGCTATCGAAATATCACAAACCCTTTTTGTAACAATAGGCATGGCTGTCTCCTTAATGGATTCCTTTTCCTCCAAGTCATCATCTAGCCCCTCCTTTATGTGAGCATTGTGAGAATATATTTCCATTAATAGAAAATTAGATGTAGAAAAGTAAATGTTCATGCACTTGTTCTGAAATCATTAGATGAGTTATTACATCTATATACCCATGCAAATAATAAGAGAAACATCATATAAAGAAAATATCTGATTCATAACATGAAAAGAGATACTAGGGTTTACACCCATGAACCAAATATTTATAATAGAGCCATATATTCATATTGATCATAGTATCAGTAACCACATTACATTCAAAAGTGGTCATTACAGACCATACATATCAAAATACTTCAGACTTATCTCTTACAGATCTTCCCTAGTGTGACATTCTAACTATGCCCTCCTAGTTCATACCTTCTTATAGATTCTAATGCCATACAGAGTCCTAGTACATCCATCAGAACCCTCATCACTAAGTTCTCTAAAATCCTAATATTACTGCAGCATCATCCTCTTGATGCATTCCCTTATGATCTTGCACATGTTGTTTGTCACGCTTTATTTCTCTCATTCCAGTTTGTTTCTTTCTCTTAGAGCATATCTATAAATAGATTTAGCACCCACCACCATACCTTCCTCCAAGATAAGATCATATGCCAAGTGTCCACGTGGTCCTCCAATGGAGCATGCTTATTTTTTTCTCGAGCTCTCCACTTTTTGCAATGATGTATTTTGGGAACCTTCCATGTGTGGAATATTCTTTTCTTGACCACCAAGCCTCCAGGCTGTCACCTTATCCATTCAACACACCTAGTCGATCATGTTTTTCCTCAAGTTCCTTCATAACATTGAATATGGCTAAGTATTTAGACCCTATATATTTCCTTTCGCACGCACCCTTGTTTCTCACAAACCCTTCTTAAAACCTTATCCTGCGCTCTTCTCCTCGCGCACTTTCTTCCTATTGGTCCGACATGCTCACGCATCCTTTGGAACTTACCCAATATTTTAAGGTCCAACATAATTCAATTTCATTCGAACTCTCTTTTCCTTCTATCTCTCTTCTAACTCACATGCATCGATTCCTTACATAGACAATAGCTAATGATATCTCTGATCAACTCTCATATTCTTCTCTCATAACTACAAATGATTTTCTACTTTTCTGCATAAATTCTTAGAGCATCTTTCACATGCATGAGCAAAAAAATGAAACTGAGATGAATTTTTAATTTTATATGCATCTAATTTCTCCAATGCGAAAGAGGTCAGCATTTTATCTAGATTCAACCCAAATCCTTTCATTTAATTCAAGTTGCAACAATCACATATAACCTCAGTAGGTCAACCTATTACCTCTTGTAGAATATTCAATTTATTCATCCATATTTGATCATCTATATTATGAGTCGGCCTTCCCTTTTCTGGAATCTTCAATTAAATAATTCATCACTTGATTTTTGAAATTTTCATGGCACAATGTTGGCTCTTGCGAATTTCCTTTGCTAAGAGTGACTTAAATTATTTTCCATGACTATTCTCTTTACTTCGTGGATTTTTCAGTCCTTCATGACATATTTTCATTTTCCACGACATTCTCTAGTCTTTCGTGGCATTCCCAATATTTCTCAACCATTATCCTTATCTACTAATTTCACGTGTTTTTGTTCCAAGTCTCGTGATTCTATCTCTTTTACTTGTGGATTTTTAGTATTTCACATCTATCTTCCATCCTTAATGAATTATGTAGTTCATTATGGATTTTCTCTTTATCTCAGTAACTTTGCCTTCACCTTTGCAATTCTTCCTTCACATTCATGGCTTTATATTTTTCACTCATGGATTATCCTTTGTCTCCATGATGCTTTGCAGTTTCATTCCTATGCTCATGACACTCACTTTCCTTTCATGGATTCTTCGTGAGATCCGTGACTTTCTTCAAAATTTGGAAGCTACACCAAGTCTTCGATGACTATCTCCTCATGTTCGCAACTTGAAAAAATATAGAATAATTTCATTAGAACTTATCCTTAGTCATTCTCAAGCCTATATGTGTTTCACCTAATTCTAGAGCATTTCTTTGAATGTTGATAAAATAGATAAGGGTAAAGGGCTAGGAGGAATACCTGTTAAGATGCTAGTTGAAGCTTGTTATGCATGTATGAATTCTTGATCCACATCCGATCATGAGAGATTCCTTTTATCTTGGAGGAACTACTCTGAAATGGAAAACAAGACCACCAAATAAAAGTTAAATAGTATATGTCTTGGACTACCTAGCATATTATAGATCTAGAAAGTGTGATACTCCCTGACGGCTATCAATCCACTATTTAAAAAACTTAATGTTAACAATAAAGGAAATCCTACCGTAGTTAAAATTATTTAGGTATCTCATTCGACTACAATAAGAAAATTCATTCATAATAGGATAAGCTATGATTGAATCCAAAGGTCAAGGTCTCTGTCATGGTACATGTATTGGTTAGGGTCAGGTTTTGGGTTGTTTTGGGTGTTTGGTAAAGGTTTTAAGATTTATTATTGGTCTGAGGGTAAAAACATAGAGACCGATGTTAGTCTAGTATAACCGGTGTCGGTTTAGGTTAACCGCAACGGCCAGGTAACCGGCGCGGTATGGTCGGGGTACAGAAACTCAATAAAAAGTTTGATGTGAGGGCAGATCCAAGGCTAAATGGAAATGTAAAGGGCAATGGAAAGGTTTCTGTAGGCCTTAGGTATACTCATGGGTAGTTAAAATCTAGGCATGGGTAGTTCAATGGTGTGGGTGAAGGAATGGTTAAGTTTTTATGGAGGTAAATGGTGGGGAATGGGAATGGGAGTAGAAACTAATAACAGAAGTAAAAGAGTCAACTGAAATGACAATGGAAAAGTGTTGGTTAACAACAAATTTACTGTTGTATGAGCTTGATGTCTGGTTGGCAATGATGGGTCATCAAATGGAAGGAACTTGGTGTGGTGTTGGTGCTTCCCCAAATGTTCTGTGAAGGCGATGGCTCTGTGGGTGCTTTGATGCATGTACAATTGTTTGTTCTAATTGCATGCAGCTCTAGTTTCATCTCTTGCTCTCATAAGATGTTCCAACCTCAAAATAAGGTTGTTTTGGGGATTAAATGGTAACCGACGATGGTTCCAGGTTGACTGGTGGTGGTTTAGGGTAACCGGCATTGGTTAGGGTGGGATTTCCTAGGTTTACTAAACTTAAAAGATCCTCTTGAATTTTTGGGATCTCATTCATTTTCCCGTGGATTAGAATGGAATTTTCCTTTCTAATGGGAAGGAATGTGGTTAGAGGGAATGTAGGCTTTGATTTTTAGGGTTTAGATAGGTTTTAGTTAGTTATGACAACATACTAAGAATAGGTCTTAGGGTGAGGTGGCTAGATGAGGTGTATAGGTGAGGTGGTGGTGTGGGCATTATCCAATTAGGATATTTAAATAATAAATATTGTGAGGACATGGATTAATTTAATTAAATTAATATGAGGGTGGGGTGAAAGGGGCCATGGTTAGGTCAGTGTGTTCGAGTTGGTTATTTTTCGAGGGACCTAGGGGAGTGTGACCTAATTTTGGTGTCTACATTTTTCCCCTTTTTGTTGAGTAGATTGTATTGGTAAGTTACATTGACAAAAATAAGATGTGGTTGGCCCATGTTTGGGTGAAGGTGATCCCCTCAAACTAGGAATTGATGAGGTAAAAGGTAGAATTGGTGAGTGGGTTGACAAAGGTGAATGTGATGAAGAAGAATGTGGAAACGGGGAAAAAAGGGAAAAAGATCTACTCGGGTAATCTAGGTAATGGGTTAAGGTAAAAGGTAGTAATGTGATTAAATTCACACACACGTATAAATTGCAGCATGGTACCAGTTTAAGAGTAGGAAAACTCTACATTGTATAAGGTCGTTAGGTTTATCCAAACAAGGTTGAGGTGATTCTAGTATCCAAGGTATATGATATGGTTAGGAAACAAGATGTAGGTCAGGTGTAGGTATGTTTAGATATGTTTCAAAGACACCAAGGGTTGGGTTAAGATAAATAGTCACGATAAGCGGTAAGGTAAGGTTAGTATGTCTATGAACACAGTAAATAACATTGCCACAAGGAATAGCAAACACATGAGCTCACAGGTCACTAGCGACATTCCAGGTCCAAGTATCTAGGTCACGACGTGGATAGGGTTGAGGTATGGGTAAAATAATGATTCCTTGAATGAGGACGAGGTGAGGGGGTAAATGATAAGGTCAAGAAGATAAAGTGAAGTTTCCAAGTGAGGTGTGGGTGAGGAAAAAAACAATTCAGGTCAAAAATTGGGGGTAGGGGGTAGGAGAAAGACTAAGAAGGGTAACCAATGACAGTTTAAAGGAACCAATGCCGGTCACAATGGACCAACCATGATAAGCTAGGAACATGACCGATGTTGGTCAAGATAAAAATGTTGTCGGTTAAATCGGGTAGGTTATAAAAAGATTTTTTTGTATTTTTCAAATCATTTGTCTTTTACAAAAGAGGAGAAAATGACATGAGAGAGAGGAAAATGTGGAAAGTGACAGAGTGAGATGGAGGAATGAGTTGATGAGCCACATGGCTGGTGATAGTTGGTTGATAGGTGGATCCACGAGCTAGGTTGGATTGATTTGATTGGTTGGAGAGCGAGAGGTCATTCGGTGATGGAAAAGGTAGGAGAGGGATCGGGGGACCACTAGTGTAGTGGGGCGAGGCACCACTAGGAAGATAGTAGCATGATGAGGTAAGATTTAATGTCCCTCCTTGTTTAATAAGTAGATTGATAGAAATTTAGGTAGGAGGAGATGGGTTTTGGGGGAATGAAATTTGAATTCGGGGAAGATAGTGGGTAAAAGAGGAATGGCGTAGGGTAGAATTAGGTAAATGAGGGGTGGGAAGGGGTATTAGGTAGGGATTTGGGTGGGGACTGAGGAGAAATGTGAAATTTGGGTAGAAATAGGGCATGGTGTCGTGGGGTTGTCATCACGACGCTGACCAACGCGACCAAAGGTCAAGGTTGGCTAGTGTCGGTGGGGTATGACCAGAATCAGTCATAGATGAGGTGACCGATGTTAGTTATGGGTAGACCGTGGTCGGTCGGTGAGGACCAGTGCCGGTCAGAAGGTAGAAAAACACTTTCCCTAAAAAGGGAAATAGGCAAGGGTTGAGTTAGGGAAAAATGTATAGATGTGTGGGAAAATAGGTAAGGTCGGGGAGTGGGTCAAAATGGAAGTAGGTGAGGGGTCGGGTGTGTGAAAATAGGTAAGGTGATATTGGGTTGGGTAGGTTTAGGGTAGGTAGGTCGGTTGGTTAGGGTTGGGTTGGGTAGGTAGGTAGGTTAGGGTTGGGTTGGGGTGGAGGGTAGGTCATGGGATAAACAGGTAAGTAGCGAAGTAAAATAGGTAGGGTAATGGGTATGGGTACAGTGAATGTAGATATGGTCGTGTTTTAATAATGTGATTATTTTGTTGGATACAAGTGAGAGATCAGTTAAGGATGTGAGACAGGGTGCCACCCCTGCTCATGACAGTTCATGGGGTGGTGACAGTCGAGGAGTGGAGGCATGTCACAGATGTTGGCCTGAGTGGGGTCAAGTGCTACGGCATGTAGTCCAGTAGCCGAGTCTGATGGTCACTCTCATCGATAGATGGGATTCCATAACCAACACATTCCACCTACCTATAGGGAGATGATGGCATCACCATGGAGGATGTGAACAGGATCTTACGGTTACCTATATTGGGGATGTAGGTATATTTGATTCCTTAGAGGCATCAGAGGAGTTGATGCTGATGGTATTTGGTGAGGGGCTGGCGAGCTGACATTCCACAGTGCTAGCCTGAGCTATGGAGAGATGTACCTAGCCCATCTAGAGGAGACGAGGCTAGTAGTGTTACTAATGGAGGCATCTATTGTTTTACACCGCCGAAGCGAGAGGATGAGAGATTCCCACAATCACCGATGGGGTACTACATGATATGATTAAGGACAAGACTTGCTTTTCCTGGGCACCAACATTCCTGGTGTAGCTATATAAAGAGCTATGGGTATATGGGTAAGTCTCGTAGGTTTAGTCTCATGGCTGCATGTTTATTCTTCACTATTGGTCCTACGAGCACATTATTTGTGTTCATCTAATTGGTATGCCCCAAGAAGATGCATTTGAGCCTGGTTTTGTTTGGGTGGGGTATAGGTGATGGGTGCATGTGATAGGAGAGCATCGAGTAGGTAGGGTGAGACATGACGTGGCCTATTACAGGTAGTTACTGGAGGGATCATCTGACATGGACATTATTTGGAGACCATATGTGGGCTATCCCTCATACAGACAAATGGCTAATGAGTTAGATGGCCTGAATATACTCAGATGGATTGAGGGGCATCATGTAGGAGAGCATGAGATGATCCCAGTAGACAGGGTTAGATGGTAGTTTGGATTACTACAAGATATACCACCACCTTTCCCACAGTACCAGATGGATGATGTGGAGAGATCACTACTGCTACCATAGCTAACAATACCTACAAGGTAGGAGGAGCAGGTTATAGATCGGCATATCGATGATGCCGGGGTGACTGATAGGTATAGACAGTGGTGGGTGGCTCATTTACAAGCAATATCTCCTAGGCCGGAGTAGCTAGATTTAGCCACCATAACTGTGTAGAGAGATGCCCTATAGGGGTAGGTGGCGACCCTGATTACACAGTTGGGAATGGTACAGGGGTAGTTAGCAGGTTCGGAGGCAGAGGTGGCCACATTACATGCACAGGTGGTAAGTTTACAAGCCTAGATGGCCTAGGGTGGAGATGGAGATGGGGATGATGAGCAGGTGGCTGCCCTACAGTGCAAAGAGTTACTACAGTTTACAAGGCTAATTGGCCACTACAAAAATGAAGATTGAGGCATTACATACTTAGGTAAAGGCATATAGGGTGTGAGGCTAATGGCACCTCCACAGGCACCAAGATAGGGTCCCAAAGAATAGGCACAAGGGCTAAGACCGATGGGGCCACCATAAATAGTACCCATATCTAGGTTACGAGATGCCTTAGGTGAGGCTAGATATTACTAGGATTAGTTGATGGCAACGGGATATATTTTCTATCCTATGGAGAGTACAGGGCACAATAGGCCTCAAGTGAGAGGACCAGATCCCATACCCACAGCGTGGAGAGCATAGGGGGCCATCGAGCTCTGAGATAGGATCAAGGTGAGGCCACCATTTTATAGAGGCCAGCTCTAGGTGATGTACCCACAGGGGCCTAGCCACAACCCATGATGGGTGGAGAGATGTCATTAGGGCGTCGAGACAGGAGCCAAGAGGGAGGAGGAGACAAGAGATATTGATATGGAGGATGTCTGATAGGATGATGCCTAATGCACATCCCTCCATTTTGATGTATTTTAGTCATTTTTGATATATATCGGCCTACGTGCTAAAGAGAGTGAGGATGTATACGAGATTTTGTGTATTTTTGATCATATACTGGCCTACGTGCCGAAGATGGTGAGTCTCGTATATGAGAGTTTGTTTAATTTTGATCATGTACCGGCTTACATGCTAAAGATGGTGAGGTCAGTATATGATAGTTTTGAGAGATTTTGTTATATACACCACTTGTGTCAAAGATATTTGAGAGTTATGTATATAGAGACACATGTACGGATTTTTTTATTCATAGAGATGATGGTGGTTTTAGCATGATGCATTTGTGTTGATAGAATTTTATTATTATGCATAGGTGGATTCATGATAGGTGTGTTAGGCATGATGGAGTCAGGTCATAGGCATGGATAGAGTCAGGTCACAGGCATGGTGGAGTTAGGTTGTGGTTTAAGCATGGATTGAGTGAGGATGTGGTTATGGTGGAGTTAGGTTATAGGCATGGATGGAGTCAAAATTAGTTGAGTTTATAATTCATTAATTTGTGCAATTAATGATGATATGGGTCATGTTTGAGATGTTTTATAGTAACATGCATGATAATGGTAAATAAATGGTAGACATAATGAATGTATGTTTAATGATGATAAAGGTGGAAACATTGTTCATTTTGTTTAATTCCTAATTATTGATATAAAAAGAAATATAACTAGGGTAGATTGTGATTTAGGAAAATGAAAGGTGAATTGGTTAGGGTAGAGAGTGGTGAGCTAACCTCCAAGGGCCCCATGCCCTCGAAGTGCTTCCTACATAGTCCCACCGAAAAGGGACCTCATGCCAATGTAGTTCTCCCATAAGCTAGGGAAGAATGTGAGGAGGTATGAGTATGGGTTGGTAGGTTATAGGCATGATTGAGTCTAGGTCTTTGAGATATGGGTGGATTGTTGTCACATGGGTATGGGTGAAATAGGGTCGATTGTGGCAAAAGAGAAAAAATTACTCAAAGATAAGCGTTGAGGATCTAGTCTTGTATAAGGTAATCAATACGTAATGAAGAAGGTTAAAAGACAAGAGGAGGTGAGGAAGCCACCTAGCTAGTAAGGATCATAACAAGTAGGTCATACCTTGGATAGGCCGATGAACATAAGACCCTAAAGAAATTTCATGATGGATTATTCTAAAGGTGAAGAGTAGTCACATGATCACCAAATGTCTCGGTTCCAGTAGGTCCCTTGAGGTGGTAGGAAATGAAAGTGTGAATGGTGAGAGGGTGAAAAGTGGTTAGTTTATATGGTATTTGGTAGCATGTGTTTTGGCAAGAGATCCAAGATCACAATGGGAAAGTCCATGATGAAAAAGTTTTTGTTTGACTTGTATTTGAGATAGACTGATTGATGCAGGAAGTCTATATGGGATGAAGAAATTAACTCCTTGAGGTCTTCGTGAAGCTGATCGATGTGGAAGCTTCACATTCCTTTCTTCTTCTTTTTTTTGAAAGATCTTTACATAACTGTACTTTGAGGAGCAATCTATTTATAGCAAGTGATCTAGAGAGAAAGATGTCCTTTTGAGGGAGTCATCTAGGAAGAATGGGGATTGATTTCTCCAACAAGATCCAAACCCCATTGAGAGAAAGGCCAAAGGTCACAGGTGACCTATAAGGCATGATTGGGTGTATGATGAAGGTTGGAATGTTGTTGGAATTTTACACAATGCTTGACGTATTCACAATAATCATGTTTGAGGGTTGGTCAGTAATAGCCTAGGTGAAGAATACACTTAACAACAGTAAGGTCACTGAAGTGACCTCCACATATGCCATCATGAACTTACTTAATGGTATAAGGAATTTCAGAACTCATAAGGCATCGTAAGAAAATACCATCGAAGCCACGATTATAGAGGAGGCCACCCATGATGTAATGAGATACCTTTTTAATAAAGGCACGTTGACCATTACGAGTGAGGTTGAGAGGCAAGATGGAGTGTGAAAGGTAGTTTGAATATTGTTTATACCAAAGGTCACTTCGGTCGGGGCAATGGTTCTCGATGGAGTAAACTTCGTGGGGTAAATAAGAAGGTTATTGGAGTCTTTGTATGGTGAGAAAGATTTTAGATTCGGCAGGAAAGTGGGTATTTGAGAAGCCAAGCATGCCATGGTATCTATAAAATTTTTAGTAGAACGGGGGATGGTTTGAAGCTCATAGCGGTCGAAGGTGTTCAAAAGTATGTCCACATGATGTTTATACTTTTGAAGTGTCTCATTACGACACTGGTATATACCATTGACTTGGTTTATGACCAATTGAGAATCACTAAAGATGTTGATTGACTTAACATCTAAGGCATAGGTATCCTGGAGACCTAATACGAATGCTTTGTATTTGGCAATATTGTTTGTACAATAAAAATTGAGTTTGGGTTCACCATCAAGTGAATGAGGATAACACCAGCCCCACCCCCAAGTGATACTTGGAACCATCGAAGAAGAGTGTAATTTGGTAAGCGGGTTCATCTAGGGAAAGGGTAGCAATTGACTCATCTAGAAAGTCAAAGTTAGAGGGATGATCCCTAAAAATAGGAGCGTCGGCCAATTGGTCGGTGATAACTTGGCCCTTGATGGAATTTTGATGGATGAATTCGAGGTCAAGGTCGGCTAGAAGCATAAGACAAAGATAAGGCACATTGATTTTGGTAAGGTTTGGCATACATAAAGTATAAGGGGTTGGTGGTGGTCAAGACATAGGTTTATTGGTTGAGGAGGTAATGGCGAGTTTTGTGGCAACAAAAACTAAGGCTAAGAAAAAAATTTCGGCATGGGTGTATCAAGTTTCGTAGTCCAAAAGAGTATGGATTATGTAATAAACCACCTGATCCCTATGTTGTTCATCGTGATGAGCGAGCATGGCCCCTAAGGAGTGATTAGTTGATGAGATTTATAGGTAGAAGGGTTGATAGTCTTTAGGTGAAATGAGTATTGGTGGTTGAAGAAGGTATTGTTTCAAGGCCTCAAAAGCTTTCTAGAAGTCATCATCCTATTTAAAGGAGACATCCTTCTTGAGAAGATGATGAAATGTCCGACACCGATCGATAATTGTGAAATGAAATGGTGAATAGATCAGAACTTACCTTGCAGGCTACGGAGCTTCCTAAGGTTAGTGGGTGGAGTAATTTCAAGAATGGCCTTGACTTTAGAAGGTTCAACCTCTATACTACGTAAGGAGATGATAAATCCCAGGAGTTTTCCTGAGAGAACTGCGAAGACACATTTCTTGGGCTGAAGGAAAATGTAATACTTATTGAGGTATTCAAAGATGGTTTTTAGGACAGCGAGGTGCTCGTGAGTGGTGTTTGGAATTACCAAGGTGATCGTCCACATAATATTCCAATATACGATGCATGATGTCATGGAAGATGTAAGTCATAGCCTGTTGATATGTGGCACTAGCATTTTTAAGGCTAAAAGGCATGACTCGATAGTAGAAGGTCCCCCAAGGGGTGATGAATGTGGTTTTGTGTTGATCCTCTAGGGTAAGAAATATTTGGTTATAACCTGAGAAGCCATCCATGAGTGATAGCATCTCATGACCAGCAGTAAGGTCAACTAGTTGGTCAATACCGGTAGAGGAAAGTCATCTTTTGGGTAAGCGAGGTTGAGGTCATGAAAATCTATGCAAATGCAGAGTCCCCTGTCGCCTTAGTGATAGGGACAATGTTAGAAATCCATCAAGGATAATCAATGGGTAAGATGAAGGAAATGGAAAGGAGGCATCAAGTTCTTTTTTAACTAGAAGGGCAATGTGAGGGTTTATTTTCCTCGTGTTTTATTTTATGGGTTTCGCACTAGGAATGGTTACTATATTGTGGACCACAATGGTGGGGTCAATACCAAGCATGTCAAAGATAAGACCAAGCTAAAGCATGGTTATGGTTTTGAGAAAAAGAAGTGATGGATTCCTATTCAACAAAGATTCTAAAGATTGACCGATATTTAGAATGTGCGGGTCATCCCGAGTATGAAGGTTGATTTTGAAAGTTGATTCATTCAACATGGTTTACATCTCGATGGTAACGACTAATGAATATATGAGTCTTTGATGCCAAGGTAGGTGAGTATAGATTCATCATCCTGACATTGAACGATGTTAATCAAAGGTGTATTGTCATCGATCATTTTAGGATACAGGAAGGGGAGAGAGGAGGGAGCCTTGCCCTCATGTTGATAAGTTAGAGGCCCCAAGGAAATGGTGTTTATGAAAAAAAAAAGTTAGGAGGAATGGATTCTAGATCCATCGACTCTGTCGGTGAAGGTGGTGAAGAAGGTGGAGCGGATGAAGAAGGTGGAGAAGGGATGATGTCTTTAATGAGTTCAATACGGGTCTTCTTGGTAGGTGGTTCAGCAAAGCTGATACCACTACGGTCATTATGTTTGTGGGTAGTACATGGAATAATAGTATGACAGTCTTGTTTGTAAAACAAAAACTCGAAACTCTTCCATGCACATTGGTGCAAAAAGGTGTGGGTGAAACAATGATTGGTGAGGGACTGGAGGTCGGTGGGAAATGGGTGGGTTTGTGACAGTGGTTTAGGTGTATAAGTGGTAGTATCAAGTCCCCCATAGGTGAGATTGGTACAAAGGTGGGGAGGATCATAAAGGAGGTGCTTTCCTATATGGTGATCATAGTGAGGGTGTTGGTGAAGACTTCCATACTCTTGTGGAGTAAGGAATGTGTTGAAACTATATAGGTTATACTCCCCCAGTGAGGAGGAGGGTCGAGGGATGGTTGATATGTGGGTAGATGGGATAGATGATGTGTCGAGGTCGATCGGAGGTGGAGCTAGCTGATTGGCAGTTGACGATTGGGTTGTGGAGGTTATCACAATTGTAGGAATGGAGGATGTAGGTGCAATTGAGGTAGTGGAGACATTGGTGAGAGGAGGTGTAGGTGAAGGGGCAAAGTGGTTTGGGAGGTAGACACTTTAATGGGTATAAGCACGTCATTGGGTTGGTAAAGCATGTTGTAAGTTTTAAAGGTGATGGGTCACCGGGATGGTATAGGTGTGCCCTTCATGCTCAAACTTTAAATAGGGATGTAAATTGGAAGGAACACAACCCATGACATGAGTCCAGGGTCTACCAAGCAATAGTTTATATTGGAATTCCCCCTCCAAGATGTAAAATAACTTTGGAATAGTACGAGGGCCCACACAAACATGGAGGATGATAGTGCCAAGTGTAGAGGTGATAGCGTCATTAAATGAATGTAACATGATGGGATGTTTATGCATGTAATTGCTAGGTATGCACATTTGGGTAAATGCATGGGAGGAAATGATATTAATGCTAGCACCTATCGATCATGACATGTTGTACATGTGTATCATTGATGTGGAAAAAGATGAAGAGAGCTGGATCTGGGTCATCGGTTTGGTGTGGTGTGATCTCTTCATCTAAGAATTTAAGGGCAGCTACTTGGTGAGTAGGTGGAGGTGTATATGAAGGTGGTAATTTGATGAGAGGCTACATGATGGGGTGTAATAATGGATGCCACAGGTGTAGGATCATTGGGTAAGACCTCAATAGATTGAAGAACTTCCATAAGAGCTTAACAATGGGATTCGAGGTTTGGATGAGGTCATATCGAAACATTTTGAGGGGGATTGGTGTATTTGTTTGAGCATCACGCGATGTGTAACCCATTAGAAATAACATATGTGGGGCCGTGGATAGTAATTATAGGTGTGGGTGCCAATGGTATGTTGGGTATATTGGTTGGTGGGTTGGTTGCCTTTTCCTTGCCTTTATCCTTCTAGGCATGGGTAGCAATGTGGATCATGTTGATTTGAGGTAGGGAGCTAGGTAAAGTATGTGAGCCATGAAAGGTATAGCGACAAGAAGGGAAAAAGATGAGCAAAGGGAAGGAACCTTGTGAGATGAGTTGAGCACACCGACATTTGGGTGGAGGATTGGTGAGTTATCTAATAAAAACCATGTTAGTTTCAAATCTTGGGGGTGGATCTAGGAGTAGTGGAGGTGGAGGTCTTGGTTGTTGAGTAGGTAATGAGGGAAGAACTATGGGAATGGGTGCTGGTGAAATGGGGTCCTCATCGAAAAGGTCCTCATCATCAAAACTTTCTTCCAAAGGACACAACTAGATAAGAACAATTTTCAAAGCCTTACAATCCTCTACATCATTCCCTAGAACATGATGGTAGGCATAAATTTTGGTTTTGTCAAACCCCTTGGTTTGGGTTTGAGTGGGTTATAAGGCTTAAGGGGTGGTAATGTGATGACATAATTTTCAATGAGGTTGGTTAATATTTTGGCATAGGATCCTGCTAGTGGATCACAATGGGAAGTGAAGGTAGGTTTGGGTGTAGGTGTGGCTAACTGTAGATGAAGGGTCTTTGCATGAGGGGGAGTGGGTTGAGTGATGGTTTTAGGTGTTGGTGTGATCTTAGGTGTTGGTTGTGTTTGTTTGGGTAGGGGTATGGTAGATGAACTGGAAAGAGAGTGCATGGTTGGTTTGACTACCTTATTAGAGGGTAGCATTTTTTGTCCTTAGGTTACACCTTCTTGGGTAAAGGTGATATGAGCTCATGTGATCTAGAGGGAAAATTAGATGGTGGAAGAGGGTGAGTTACCCATGGCGATAACGAGGTGTCTTGTGAAGGTACATGGTGCAGTCATGTAGGAGGTGTGAGGGAAAGAGACTGAAGTGTCGTGGGTAGTGAAGAAGTGATTGATGGTATTGGAGGTATGGGTGGTAAAGATGTTGTAGGTGTGGGCAGAAGTTATGTCAGGTGCTTGGGTATGTTAGAGGTTTGTGAGGGAGGAATGGGCTGCTATGTTTTTAGTTTACCGGTAGGTGGAGGTTTCTTAACCATGCTGGAAGGGTAAGGTCCTAAGATGGATGGAAGGGGTGAAGGTGATGAAGGTGTGATCGGTGAGGTTGGAGTATGAGATCTATGGGATTGGTTCTTCTGTTTGGGTGCCAAATTAAGCTTGGTGTTGGCTTTGGAGGATGTAGCTAAATCTAATTTGATGGGTGGATGAGTAAGGCTGGCGGTTGGGATGACCCCTAAGGTAGCAATAGGTTTAGGTAATGAAGATGATTTAGGTGTGGGTTTGGATGTAGATGCATGTTGGGTTATGGGTAGGGGTGTGAGTTGAGCCATGAGTGGTATCATGGAAGAATTTTTGATAGTTACAATTGTGTTTTTGTTCGATTGGCTAGAATATTTTTGGGTAGATAGCATAAGTGTCAGCAAGTGACATCTGCATTTGTGTTGAGACAGGAAGTAGAAGACACCCACAAAGTAAGGCTCTATCCACATAATCTAGGTGATCAACTAAGCGTGAGAATGGTATTGCAATGGGTGAGGTTGATGAAGATCCAATTGATATTCCCTTAAAATATGTCTTAGAAATGTGGAATTTTCTAGCTTTAGCTTCGTGGGTAAGAGAGTCGAAAGTAAGTCCGTAGGATCTTGAGTAGTTGATGGAGAATGGTCACCTAGAGGAAAAGGCATTTCTACTGTATATTTGATAGATGGAGGAGATGATGGGTGCTCCTCTGTGGTTGGAGGAGGTAAAAAAGTGTCTTTTGTGGGTTGGAGAGATACTCATGGTGATGGATCTCTAGGTGGAGAAGTCAAAGGTGAAATGGTCTTGATGTTAATAGTTGGCTCCTTCACAGGTGAGGAGGAGAAGAAGGGTGTTCCTCTCGTGGGTGGAGGAATAGGTGAAGTGGGTTCAAGTGTAGGTGGACTTCGGGCTAGGATTTACTCTATGGAATGAATATGAGGTAATTGAGAAGTAATCAAAAGGCCACTTAAAATAGCATGGACCTCACGGGTATGGCTATCATGAGTTGAGGTCTCTCTCGGTTTGATTAGAAGAAGGGGCGTGATTAGGAAATGGTTTCTTGAAGATGTTTAGGTTTTGATTGGTAGGTGTGTTACGATTATCAAAGGTTAACTCGCCTTTCTCAAGCATTTCTGACAATGTTTTTGAAAGTGATGCAATTTCCGTCACTATGACATTTTACTTGATGATAGTTATAGAAGTCATGCTATTTATACCATGCAGTGTGGGTGAGCAAGATCAAAACCAAAGGTGTGGTTTGATGGGAGGAAGGGTGACGGCCCCAACTTTAATGAGATTTTCTAAGAAAAAGAATAAGGCTCCCTAATTGGGGTGTATTTCCGTTGTTCTCGTCTCGAATTGAAAGTTTTGGACCGGAGAAAGATTAGATGAGGGTTTAGCCTGATTTGAGGGGTGAGCTAGAATGGCCTTGAGTACCACTACATTAATGGTTCCCTTGGATTTTGAATAATTTTTCTATGGTTTCAAAGAAGAAGAGGTATCATTTGAATTCAATGTTGAGTTTTTATTACGTAGTTGAATTTTATTTTCTTTGATGGCCAGAATCTATAGCTTTTGTGCCATGGTGAATTCCTCATCGAAGGTTCAGAAAGTTTGCACCTGAAAGGTTGGCAAGATATTTTTAGCACAAGCCTGTGTGAAGAGATCTATGAGTTTGGTCTGTGGTAGTTGGAATGTGAGTTGATTGATCGAGCTCGCCAATGAGTGAAAAAATCTATGATAGATTCGTCGTCATATTGACGCGTATAATAGAGGTCAATCATGGTAACCTTCTTAACAACATTGATGGAGAAGTGATCCAAGAACGCTTGAGCTACCCGATTAAATGAGAAGATAGAGTGTCTAGGTAACCCACCGTACTCAGGTCTAATGCGGGCCCATCAGAGACATGGGAAAGGTCCTTAGAAGCAAAGCTTCATCATGAGTGATTAGATAAAAACCATGTTTTAAAGACTGCAAGTGCTTGTTGTGGGTCCTCTTTACTATTAAAATGGTTAAATTTAGGCATTTCCCAATGAATGGGATATGGATGGATAGGAATGGATGGGTGTATGGGCTCATTACAAATCTCATTGTAGGTGAGAGAATTACATGTGACAGAAAACCAATGCCTCCAGTGTGTCCGCATCTTTTCCATCATTAACTTGATTAGGTCATTGGTAGGTTTTGATGGTTGGGTACCTCCCGTGCGCGTAAGGAGGTTGGTGTTGGGCATATGATGGGGGTGACATTCCAGTATATGGTGCTTCCATATAGGTATATTGAGAAGGATGGAGTGAGATAGGGGTATGTACCTAGAATGAATGGTAGATGAAAAGGGAGGCTAGTGATATTACGTGTACAGAGGGTGGAAGGATCGTGGTGACCCTAGTAGCAATGGGGGCTAAGGACTGTGGAATAGAAAGGATAATGTTTTGAAAAGGGGTAGGGGTCACTGATACTAGGGGTGGTTGTGTAGCTACAGGTATATGTGAGATAATAGGCATGGATGAAGTTATGTTTTGGGTGGTTGACGGGGGTATAGTGGATGTGGCGGGTGCAATGGATGTGGCGGGCATTTAGTGATCATAACAGTATAGGGCCTAACTGCGCGAAACAACCGGGGCAAGGTAGATGCGGGTAGAGAGGAGCCAAAGGGGGCTGATGTAGAAGTAGGAATGAGAGTTTGGGGGATAGATGCAGGCATGCTGTATATCAATAGACCCAAGGCATCTCGATTGGATGAGTGGGAAAGATAAAAATTCAAGGTGAAAGGGTTTTGGTCAAGTCGTGTGAACTCCTCGCTCCTCGTGGCGATAGTGATAGGCTGGGTAAGATCCATGGGTGATTAAATAGAAGGTGGCGAAGGAATAGGTGGGAGTGGTTGACAACCGGCATGAAATATGAGGGTATTTGCTTGGCTACGCGCTAGCACCATGTGAACAAGTACTTGACGTGGTAGAACTATTTTCTATAAATGACACAAAAATACAACAGAGATAGGAGAAACATGTGGTGGTAGGTGGATTAGGGTTAAAATGTCAGCTAGAAAATTACACAAGCTAACCAATTCGGTTAGGATAAATCGACACGGTCCACAGTAAACCGTGGTCGGTCATCATGGGAAAATGGACAGCTTTGTCAAAAAAAGTCAAAAGGGTGACAATCTGCTAATTAGATAAGATGTTGATGAAATTTACTAGGTCGAATATGATCGAGTAATAGAGACTTTGAACAAGAAGGAAGGTGAATCGTGTCCTTTTGGGTAGGTTAACCAAAAGAACAAGAAACCAACGCGCTTGGGTAAAACCGATGATAGTCACAAGGTAGGATGATGACGGTTGTTGGATCGACATTGGTTATTGTGAAACTAAAACAAAGATGAAGAAAAGGTGGTTGTGAGTTAAAATTAGATATGGAATCAGACCCAAAATTCTGAGAATGATGAAAATAGGGCTCAGGCACACTCAGATGAAGATAGAATACACCAACTATGATGAGGAGCGCAAAGGGGAAATAAGAAAATGAAGAATGTGACCTCTCACCTCAAAATGCAAGCCAAACAAAAACACTAAGAAAAATATGATCCTAAGAGTGTTTTTTCTATTATGTTTCTTCGATCATGCTATTTAGGACTGACTCATGAACTTTAGAATATAATTTTTGGTGAGGATGGCTTCCTATGAAGAAGGAGATCTACAAGGAGAGGTTTCAGGTATGTTATGGCGGGTGGGCCTTCCTGTGAAGTATAAATTGATAAAAGCAGTGAGATGGGTGCCTACTATGTCGTGATCATGTGATCACCTACAACTTCTTCCAGGAGAGATGTTGTTTAAGAATGTGTGTATTTTCAATTTTGTGATGTTTGGTAAGACTCAGAGAGAGAGAAAGAGAAAGGAAGTGCTTTTCTATGATTCATTTGTCAACCATTAGCTGGGAATGACTTCCAACATATAGGTTTCCCTCAATTAATGTGAGCTAATGCAGAAAAGTAGAATGAAATGAAATGATTTTTAAACCCAAATCAAAATTTTGAATTCGATGACACAAAAAGATGAACATGAGAAGGGATGTTGTTTCACTAATGTGATACTAATGAAAGGGAAGAATCTGTTCATTTTAAAGCATCAAAATCTGATTGCTTTTAGACAATAGAAGAAGAGAAGAATTCCAGGAGAAATTTAATGTGAGAAGCTTTTAGAAAGGAAACAAACATGCAACTTTTCACCTAGAAATGAAGAAATGCAAAGAACCTTGAATAGGTCCTACTGGCATGCCAAAATGTTTCACCTGATTCTAGAGCATTTCTTTGAATGTTGATGAAACAGATAAGGGTAAAGGGCTAGGAGGAATACTTGTTAAGATGTTGGTTGAAGGTTGTTGCGTGCGTATGACTTCTTGATCCACAGCTGATTGTGAGAGCTTCCTTTTTGCTTGGAGGAACTACCTAAAATGGAAAACAAGACCACTAAATAAAATTTAAACAAGATATGCAAAGTGGACTCATTAGCGTATGCTAGATCCAGAAGTGTGATACCCCCTATACGGCTATTAATCCACCGTTCAAAACAAATTAATGCTAACAATAAAGGAAATCCTACCGTAGTTAAAATTATTTAGGTGTCTCATTCGACTACAATAAGAAAATTCATTCACAATAGGCTAAGCTATGATTGAATCCGAAGGTCAAGGTCTCTGTCAAAGGTACATGTATTGGTTAGGGTCAAGTTCTAGGTTATTTAGGTGTTTAGTAGAGGTTTTAAGATTTTTCTTAATCTCGAGGATAAAAACATAGAGACCGATGTTAGTCCGGTTTAACCGGTGTCGGTTTAGGTTAACTGGCGATGATTGTGGGTAACCGGTGTCGGTATGGTTGGGGTATAGGAAACTCAATAAAAACTTGATGTGAGGGTAGATCTAAGGCTAAATGGAAATGTAAAGGGAAATGGCAAGGTCTATGTGGGCCTTAGGTATACTTAGGGGTAATTAAAATCTAGGTATGGGAAGTTCAATGGTGTGGGTAAAGGATTGGTCAAGTTTGCATGGAGGTAAATGGTGGGGGAACTGAATGGGAGTAAAACTAATAATTAAAGTAAAAGAGTCTACCGAAATGACAATGGAAAATTTTTGGTTAACAAAACACTTACTCGTTGTATGAGCTTGATGTTTGGTAGGAAATGATGGGTGATCAAATGGAAGGAACTTGGTGTGGTGCTGGTGCTTTCCCGGATGTTCCTGTGATGGCAGATGGCTCTATGGGTACTTTTACTTCTGGTTGTGGGTGATCTGATGCATGTACGCATGTTTGTTCTACTTGCATGTAGCTCTAGTTTCATCTCTTGCTCTCAGAAGATGTGCCAACCTTGAAATAAGGTTATTTTGGGGATTGAATGGTAATCGATGATGGTTCCGGGTTGACCGGTAGTGGTTTAGGGTAATCGGCATCGGTTAGGTGGGATTTCCTAGGTTTACTAAACCGGGTAGATCCTCTTGATTTTCTCGGGATCTCGCTCATTTTACGTCACGGATTAGAATGGAATATTCCTTTCTAACATGTGGGAATGTGGTTAGAGGGAATGTAGGCTTTGTTTTTTAGGTTTTAGATAGGTCTTAGTTAGTTATGGCAACATACTAAGAATAGGTCTTAGGGTGAGGTGGCTAGATGAGGCAATCGGTGTGGGCATTATCCAATTAGGATATTTAAATAATAAATATTGTGAGGACAGGATTAATTTAATTTAATTTAATTAATTAAATTAATATTAGGGTGGGGTGAAAGTGGCCATGGTTAGGTGAGTGTGTTCGAGTGACCCAATTTTGGTGTCTACATTGTGAGATGATACTATGAATCAACCTTCATGATTTCATCTTGCTCACTTTACCAATTTCCTCCTTTTTCATCAATGCAGCTTGACATTAATGACAACACATATGACACGTGACAAAGGTCCAACACAGAACCCACAAAACATTCATCATCCTTATTTTCGAGCAAGACGTTGTTTATTAAAATAGGTCGTTAATAATTTTTATGCAAAATTATACACTTCCTATCATATACGGAAGATATACTCTTAATAGGAATTACTACTACTTATTATTTAAGCTAGGTTAATATCTCTTACTAAGGGAATCTTTATTTTCCCCAAATTTAATAACAACCATCAAACTTAGCATATAAAATTTTATTCCCAAATCATTATGATGTCGTGGTCAACAACAGATGTGGCAGAAAATATGTTCACCGTATTCACGTGCTTATTATCCTCATAAATACTTTATCCAACATCATCATTGATCATCCAAAAACAATCGACCAAAACAAGTAACCATGCAATAATGAGAAAAAGTGGGTATTCGACGGTATTAAGGTAAATGTCAGTTACCTTATTCCTATTGAAAGCCACAATTTACATCATCAATAACTAAAACAAATGAACCCCACAAAGCTTGAACATAATCACCAAACAAGCTTACCATTCGTAAGGAAGAAAATGATACAACATGCACAAAAGCCGATGGAGTTTCCTGTCATGACTCTAATATAAAGAATGATGTGTTTCGGGTTAAGAATTCATAATAACTAATTTAGAACATAATTCATCAAACCCATACTCACACAATTTCATCAATATAAAGGTAATTTCATTTACCTTAGTAATATTGAAGTCATTAAAAATACCAACAACCTCCTCATTCAATACAAGTCCAAAAATAATGAAATTTGATTATAAATTGACATTACTTGAGGAATAAACATAACACGGACCCTAAGTTATATCAAGAAAATACCAACTCCCATTTTCAAGACTTAAGAGCATATAATTAAATGATATGTTGAAAACATTACTTATCCAAACAATCGAATAAAACCTAGATATGAACAAGCAGTTGTCACTATTATTAACATATAAACCCAAATTAAAAATGAGTAATCAAACAAGGATAATCATAGAAAATAAAAGAAGGGTTATAACTATTCTTCCATAAATAGTAGAACACAACTATTTCCACATTATAGTAAAACCTTCAAACACATTTTCAGACACAACAATATCTTCATATATACAACCATTCCCAGATGCAATCATAGCTAAAAACCTAACTCAACAAGATCGAAAAAGAAGAAATATTGTAGATATTTCTCATTTATGAAAATACGAAATGGAATAAACTATAAAGGGAGAAAGGAAACGATTCATGCCTGAAATGGAAGCATGAGACATATTTTTAAAACTTTCTTCCACAATTCTAAATACAAATTTGTTTCCTCAAATAACAACCAAGACACAAAAATAATCTCCATCTCCTTTTATGATAACAGTCTATTAATATTTTCCCCAAGAATATCTCTCAACTAACAATGGAGATACGCATGCAAAGTTCACCTTGACAGATAGAGAGCTCAAAAAAAGGAATGGCTCCCTTCATGCAGAGCTCAACAAGACCTCCATCAAAATAGTGAACCAAAAATATCCTAAGAAACTTGAAATTATCCAAACATTGCATACATTCCCTAATATCTCTAACTTCATTCACTCATTAATGCATGAGAGGAAAATGAATAGTTCCCTACAAAATTTTGGCTTAAACCCTTTCCATTTAAATTTGGAAACCCACCTAATCCCATGAGTAGATATCTACCAAATCAATTAGTAAAAGATAGTAATGTTTCAACTTAACCATTCATTATTTGCATGGTTGGTGTCATTTATTATTTATTGGTTGGTACAGGATTCATAGGGGTTAGAGTCCCCTAAAATCATCCACCTAAGCCTTTCCTATTAAAGGCTCGAATGCACCTTCCCAAACTTTATTAAGTTTGGCTTAGTGGTGAATCATAACATTAACCCATCAGGGTTAGCTTATTACATGAATTTATTCATATGATCTAACATTAGTATAACATGTTAGGAACATCACAAACCTTAATGATATTTCCTAAGCCCAAGGTGAGATTCTAAAAAAACATAGTCTAATTTCCTTTTACATTAGGGGCTGGTGATGCTCAATTAATTAGCCACCGTAATGTTTAATTATAACATAACCTTATTCACTTAGCCTGTGCACAAATCAAGATAACCGGGATCATATTATCCTTGTGCTTGTAATTAAAATTTTATACCTTAATTGTATAATCAAGGCTTAATGTGAGCAACAATAAAATAGCATGTTCCAATTACGTGAGATTATATAACTCTAGTATCATACAATGGTTTAGTATTGAGTTGGTGTTATCCACTCAACCTCGTATAACATCATATTGAGGCACTTTGTACAACTTCAAGTTAGAATCTAGGACTGCAATACCAAGATATCACTTAGTCACTCAATACGGGAAATATTATCAACCTATAAAATATTGTAAAGGCATGTTAAAAAATTAGTGTACTAAGCCCATTTCTTCTAGCATTCATTACTAAAGAAATCAATTAAGATCATGAACCATATCAGCAAGTAAAGTTATGGGAAAAATCCATGAGTATATCATCGCCATCCCTTTCAGAAACAAACATAAATTACAAGATGTGACATCTCACGCAGTGTAGTAATCAAATGCATATTATGGGGCACCTTCCCCAATCTAGTGATGTGTCATAGCCCAACAAGGTCTAATATGTCCCACCCATCCTCTTGTAATACCAAGGCCAACAAGTTAACCAAATTCCTTCCTACATGGAACTCCTGTGAATGTATATATCTTTACACGGCAAAAAAAAGAAAAAAACCCTAAGTTAGTGTTTTAGTCATGCAAACACATAGTACAAATTTCATACATGTCATATGACAGAAACTCCAAGAAGCTTAAACACTACCACTTAATACTTATATAGTATCACCTAGAATTGGACGGTACCACCCAAAGGAAAAAAATAACCCCACTATCTCTGCCTCTTAGAAAAAATGTCAAATTTCTCAAAATATAAAAAAAATACAATGGCCCAACATTGCTATGATACTATCTGTTAGTGTGTGTATTTTCCACATCACATGGTGAGTCATCTCACTTAGGTGAGGTCATAGGTCTTAGGTGTCATAGGGGTTATGATATATTTCATACATCATATACATCAAGTGCATCGGACATCATATGGGAGTTACTTCCATTATAGGAATGTAAATCCCCTTCTCCACTTGAGGAGGTATGATTACTTGCACTAGAGGTTACAAAACACCCCTATTTATACCCCTTTATTTTCAGATCTATGTGAGGGAATGAGATAGTTGATTGAAATGTGACCCTTCATTTTCTTTGCATGCACATTCATGGTTGATGCTCTCTCCCCCATGGAACCTCATCATGCTACCAGAGTGTAACTCGGTTGATGTTCACGTTATCCCACGATCCTCATGTTGTCACATTTTCACTTTCTTTGTCATGGTATTAGAGCACATTATTTGGATATGAAATACTCTTCCACTCTTTATTACCCTATTGATCTTGGTTTGGAATTTTACACAAAACGTATACAACGTCAAACTAAAAGCATTAGGGAAATGAATATCAAAAGAGTAGTGCATATCCCAACAACGTGCTCGATACCATGATGAAGAGAGAGAAAATGTGGCAACACAAGGATCTATGGGATAACACAAACATCAATTGAGTTTTACTCTGAAGTGTGATAAGGTTCCATGGGGAGAAACATCAACCATGAATGTGAATTTAAAGAAATCAAGGGTCTCATCTCAATAAATTATCTAATTCCCTCACATAGATCTAAAAATGGGAAGGGGTATAAATAAGGGTGTTGCACAGTAACCCCAAAGAAATTAATCATACCTCCTCACTTGTGGATAAGGGGAGTTACATTCTTGGAATGGAAGTAACTCCCACATGATGCACACTAATGCCTATGATGTATAAAATATGTCATAACCCCTATGAAACCTAAGACATATGACCTCACCTAAGTGAGATGACTCACCACATGATGTGGAAAATGCGCACACCAATACTCCCCTTCATCATAACTTAGGATGAGGTGGAATGTCAAAAATGAGAAATGGATCACAATAACAAATCCTTACGAGGTACCCATGAATAATAAAGATCTCAAGTAGCAAAGGAAAAGCTCATGGGAAAATCATCCATAATAAGAAATGAAATAAATCCCTAAAAATATAAGAAATATTCCTCAAAGGGGTCTTGAAAAATGAGGAACATGTTAAGGTATCCATGTACAAACAAAAATATCTTTGGAAGAATAAGAAGAGAGGAGAAAAGGAGACAAGAGGGACTCAGAGAAGAATCCATGAGACGGATCTAAACTCGAACTCTAGGAAGTCTCCAAGATAATTGTTGATGACATGGTCCTTGTCCGGTGGATTGAAGAAGAACCACCCACATCAAAATTTGTTCCTTCCCTAAGGAAGGATAGAAATGGATTACTAGAATTCCACCCACTCCGTGAAGGAAGCCAAAGGTAGTAGTACGAAGAACTCTGAATCTAGTCCACTAAATGAGACATAGGTATAGAAAATGAGTGCAAAATAATTGAAGGTAATGCCAAAATCATGAAATTGTCGAGTGTGAGAGAGGAACATCTACCAAAAGGATGTCCAAGTGAAGTGAAGGAAATGTAATAACCCCAAAACAAAAAGAGGATCCACAAGAAAGGGTGGATCCGTGGTGATCTTTGAAAGTGTGGAAGTGATAAGAGTTCCAAAAGGGGAAATCCAAACAAAGGAGATGGAAGACTCCTATAAAACACCCGTAGAAGGATGATAAACTCCTATACTTTGCATCATAAGTAGGCACTACGAAGAGATGACGAATGTCCTGCAGATAATCATCCCAAGAGGGTGGCTCAACAAATAGAAGAGAAATTTCCAATAGGTATGAGTCATCAAAATAAATAAGAGGAGTGAAAATTACCTCACATAGTGGAAGTGAAAAGGAGGTAGATGCAATGATGGTATGAGGCTGGGAAAAATATTGCCTAATGTCTGATGAGAAGGGAGGAGTTTCACATACTCTGGAATAATGCTAAGAGAAAGAGGAGAGGAGTCCTCAGTAGTACTCTCATCATCATAACTAGAAGTATAATCCTCATCATCAGGGATAGAAACAAGTGAGTCCATGTTAGCAGAACTGTCATCACATGAAGTAGAAGAGGAGACAATCAGTATATGCAAAAGAAACATCGGTATCCGAAGGGTCTCCAAACAAGGACTAAAATATTTTCTAGATGGTGTGAGGAGGATATGAGTCTTCCACATGAAGGTGGAGAGGTATGGAGACATGCAACATCAAATGACCAATAATATGGTTTCACATGTTGAGATAGTCCTCAAGATGACAAGAATCAGTGGGTGCAGAACTATCCCATGTATAAAGATAATAAAGCCCTTATACGTAAAGTAAATTTCCATGGTAGAATGCCATGATGTATAGTTATCTCTCATAAAAAGAAGTGGTAGAGGCTGTAAAGAGATCCTACAATGATCAAGTATGGAAATATCATCCTCCATGATGTGTCTATAAGAAGTGCGTAAAAAAAACAAGAAGAGGGTGTGTGATACAAACAAGGTGGAATGATGTAAGAATTAGTTGAGAATGCATATGTGTGTAATATAACACCCAAGAAAAATGATAACCCCATGTTTGCAAAACTTTATAACTAGTGCATGATTACAATAAGGTGTGTTTGTGTGACATGGGATAATTGACCACTCACCTTATAGTAGGTGAAGAATCACACAAGAGTGGAGGCCACAATAATTCCTAGTCGGAAGAGGAACAACACCCAATCGAGCACAAAATGCGTAAGAAAAATAAGGGTATAACACTACTCAATGTGAGAGAAGGCATCTCACATCACAAAAAGGGGCTCTCTTGCTACAAGGTTGTGGTGGACGTTCTCACTAGCCATAGGCAAAGAAGAGCACTACAATATTGGACTATATAGAAAAGTGACTTGGAAAATCCCAATAACCCTATAATGAATCCCAAAAAAAGTACCCCCTTGAATGATGAATTTTATTAATTTTGCCTTAATTAGAATTAAATAATGTGAAAAAGGAAAAATTTGAGAAAAATTCAAAGAGAGGGGTAAAGGAATTATGACTCGGAGGGTGAGCTAGAAGGGCAGCTCGGTGAGCTAGTGGGGAGCTTAGGTCGAGCTGGTTCATGATGAGCTTTGTGTGTTATCCGAGATGATTGGTGAGATCTATAGGGGTAGTGAGTTTTTCACCGAGTTGAGTTCAATCATCAAGTTAGGTCAACCGGGTAGTACATGGAATTATGCCAAGTTGAGGAGTCGGAAATAGATTGGGGTGCACGAGTTGGCGGATGTGTCAAGTCTTTGAGTTAAATGGTTGGAATGTCGGGAGGTGATATGGTGTAGAGTTGATTGATGCATGTCAAGTTGTTGAGTTGTTGAAGGGTCATTTTTTTGGGTTATCTAGGTAAGCATTGAGCGTGGCGAGTCACCATGTGGAAAAGGTGAGCAAAGTAATCACAAGACAAGAGGGTGTAGTGTGAGATTCCTAGATTTGGCTCGATGGTCGGTGAAAATTACAAGTTGGGGCCAAAGAGTAGTAGGGATGTGGCATGAGATTGTGATAACAAGGAGCTAATGAAGATGGCGCAGAAGCATGAGCAAGCCAAACCAAGGGTAGAATATACACGGGCAATGGAAATGCAAGACAACCAAAGCTTAAGGAACACATGAGGAATGGAAAGTGTGAAAAGGACACAATAGACAAGGTACCAATGTAGGGATTTAACATAGAATATTAGAATATGCATGAGTGGGCCAAGGTCGAGGGCCAAGTAGGTGTCAAGGTCAAAGGAACATGTCAAAGTAGGGTGTAGGGAGCTGCAATGGTGGAAATGCAAACATGAATAGTTGAAGACTAAAACAAAACCCATCATAGAGAAAAAAATAGGAGTGAAGATTCAGGGAAATCGGTTAAGTTGCACAGATCAATGTAGAGGGTGAGCTAGGGAATATTGGTTCCTATCTCGGTGATCTCAAATGATTTTTCCCAAAACCAACTTCACATAACCTCAAAATGACATTTAAACTATGATATGAAAATTCAAACTATAATATGAGCCCGTAAAAATCTCCAAAAATGGATGCAAACCTCAAACAAACCAAAACAAGATGTATAACATGTAATAACATGAAATTAATGCATATGAGGCACAAATATAATAACCATTATGAAACTTGTACATGAAACCTCGTAAAACATCAAATTAAGAACAATAGGGAAATGAAGAGCGGAAGAGTAGTGCAGATCCAAACAACATACTCTAATACCATGACAAAGAAATTGAAAACGAAAAAACATGAGGATCTATGAGATAACTTGAACATCAATCAAGTTACACTCCGGTAGCATGGAGAGGTTCCATGGGTGAGAAAACATCAACCATGAATGTGCATGCCAAACAATAAAGGGTCACATCTCAATCAACTATCTCATTCACTCACATAGATATGAAAAAGGGAACGGCTACAATTAGGGGTGTTGTGTAACCCCTAGTGCAGGTAATCATACCTCCTCAAGTGGAGAATGGGAGTTACATTCCTGGAATAGAAGTAACTCCCATATGATGCACTAACACACATTAATGCATATGACGTACATAATTTTTCATAACCACTATGATACCTAAGACCTATGACCCCACCTACGTAAGATGACTCACCATGTGATGTGGAAATCGCACACACCATGTGTTTCAGTCACACAAACACATGATATAAAGATCATACATGGCATATGATGGAAATGACTAGAATCCTAAACACTACCACTTTATACTTATATAGTAGCACCCAAAATTGGAAGGTACCATCCAAAGTACAAAATTTACCCCACTAGCTCTATCTTGGATAGAAACGCAAAAATTCTCAAAATGTCAAAAAAATCTACAATGGCCCAAAATTGTTATGATACTTGATTAGTTTACTTAAAAAACATAATACTTACTAGTTAATTAGTCATCTACGTGGATATCACCTCTATGAACCTCTTGAATCTCATCATGACCACCTCTTGTGAAAGTGACATCATCATAATCTAGAGCTCAAAACACACTGATTCAATTTACAAGTGAAATCCCTATTAACTTTTCCAACCTTACTATTTATAGTAAAATCTTATTGCCACTATAATTACTATAGTTACTATACTTATTTGTATGAAAACCAATTCACCAACACTATTTCTGCCATATATTGAGCTTTGTTTTTCCATTTTCAATGATTTCCATGGCCTTAGAACTATATATTTGATGTCTACTTCATTGAACAATTGAATACCACACTTTTTATGATTTATTACATTTTGTGCTTCTATTTTCACTTATCCCTATCTATTTTATTATATACACCTCTCATTCCTCTACAAACAATTTCTTTACTTTTCTTCTAGGTCACATTTTTCTGCTCACTTCTCACCCTCCACCACAAGGGGGAAAAATATATAGGGTTACCATATTAACTCTCATATAATGATTGAAGTAGAATTCCAATGTGGAACATACAACCATAATAGACACTATCACTCTATTTTAAATTGATTATAAAGTAATATTCAAATCCTACAATAAATATTACTCAAAATCACAAAGTTTAATATATTCCAAGTGTAAAACAATTTTAGACTCTCACATTTTCATCCCAAGTGGCCTAAGTTGGGGGACAATAAAATTTCTAAATCCTGTTTGAATCAATCAAGTTCAATCAAATAATACATTCTAATCGACTCACAATCACAATGATTAATCTATTTCAAGTGTAAAACTATCTCAAATTCTCACAATTTTTCAGCTTCTCATAATTTTCCCTTAAATGACCTAATTTGGGGGTAATTTAACTCTCCAAATTTGGTTCAAATTAATCAGGTTCAATCAAATACTATGCTTCAATCAATATAGGTTGTTTCCAAAATCTAATTCCACCAATATCGATATCCCTCCTAGATGACCTAACTTGGGATCCAATCAAGTTCAAGCACTTTTCTAGTTGGCCTAGTTTAACCCTTTATATGATAAAGTGGGGGCAATGAGATGTCATTTCCTATCCTTTTCCAGTTTATGGGGTAATTTCTATGACTAGTAGGAAAGTAATTGTTGGTTCACTTTTGTTTACATTGGTGGAATCTATTTTGAGGAAGTGTCATAAAGGATAACAAAGATGATCACTCTCCCAACACTCTTTCTATAGCAATAAGATGCTCAAATAAAGTTTTCACATTAGTTTCAGAATTGATCACTCCCGACCCCTCCTTCAACCTCAAGTTTCAAAGTCACTTATATCTACATAACATGTTTCTATCCAATGAATCCTTTTGTGATAATACATTCACCCCACATGGATCAAAACGGTAATCCACGGTTCACCATAGCGTGATTATTACTATTAACATGCCTTAGTTACAATTCCTTCAACTCTATACAAGTTTGTTCTTCTTATGCCCCGTGTACTATTGAATATCATCCAAATAACATAAAGGGGGAAAATGTAGACACAAAATTATGCACTTATTACTATTACATCATGCCTCTAATATATTATTGTATACATAATTTTTATCAAGGATAAAGGTTTTTTGGCTAGTGTAGTAACTATTTCTTTATCATTATACTAGGTGCACTCGACACCTCATCCATCTAGAAGCTGAAAATCACTAGAAGCACACGAAGGTACTAGGTCCCTCTTTTAATGCTAGCTTTATCAAGCAAGAATCAATAACAAGTTTACCATGTAAGATCCAAGAATACGTACATCAATAACAAGAATACATTCGTAGAAAATCCATTATATTAATAATTGTGAAACATAATAGCTGAATACATTGATAGTAACTTCATAATATTAGATGCATAAGAAAAACTACAACATAACCTCACAATAAATCATGGTCTCACCATACAATGTGAATCACACACACACACACACACACACACACACACACACACATAGAGAGAGAGAGAGAGGGTGGGGACTTTCCCTTCACTACCTATGCACTTTCCAAACATAGCCGACATGCTATAAATAGCCATGTGTGTGTTACAAGCCATTTACAAGAGCATACAAGCTCACTAATAATAGATTATATTCTAATATAAACTATAGATCTAATCCTATTAATAGCCTAAACTCTGCATGACACTTTAAATTCCTTCATGATGAGATCTATCTCAAAATAGACTTTTCTTGAACTATAAGTCTTCATGCTCTATTCTTATCTCCAAAACCTTTCTTGGCCACTACTCCAACCCTCTATCTTTCCAATTTTTCTCATGGCTCATAATGCGGCTAAGTATGGAATACAATCTATTCAGGGTGTGAGCCTTCACGCGTTGTCTGTCTTACTCTCATATGTGCCTTCATGCCTAACTCATGCATAAAAACCCTCATGCCACTTATACTTAGTATCTTTTCTAGGGGTCCAACATTACCCCACACTAGCTGGATTTCCACCCCCAAAAATTCTTCAATCACCAAGTACAAAAATCTTCATGAAGAAAAAAATTTAAAAGCCAAAAATGAACAGTATACCAAAAACCTTCAAGGCACCTAGAGGAGCTCGGGAACTCTGCATCTACTTCATCCTTCAGCTTCTTCCACTCCTCCAACTCTTTCAAAGCCTTCCCGGTGCCTCCTTCCACAATATCCGGTACTTGATCCAGTGTTATCTCCTCAACTCTACTCTTCAATTCCTATATGACCACCACTAGCTCTGTACAAGCTCCATCAAAAACATCCATGTGTTCCAGTATGGAATTCTGGAACTCACCAATCCTAAAATCAAGCTTCTCATGCTTTGTCTTGATTTTTTCCTTCTACGCATGGTGGTCTCAATAATCAGTTGAGTGTACTCAAGTTTTTTGGTGGGGACCTTTTCTTGTATGGCCTTTAGATGACTTCCTCATCCACCATTCTAGCATCAATAAATGGCTCACACTTTCTACATCGGTTGAAACCCACATTTTTACCAATGTACTTGCTTCCTTGAGTTTGGGTGATAAAGTCTTTCAACTCAGTGATCTAAGGGCCTCAAATATTATCTTGTTGTTCTCTTTTTCCTTGGTGATGATCTCTTCAAAGATGGTCCCATGCCATTTTGAATGTTAACCAATAACATTCCCACCAAGTCCTCAAGATATTCCATTTCATCACCATAATTTCCATTCTTGACTAACCAAGGATGGAAATTGAGCCAAAATATTCTTAACTAGTGCACCAACCCTATCATATGCTTCTTTTTTCCTGGCATGTTCACCCTTCAACCCCTTGCACAATCTATCTATTTCTCTTTCCTTCTCCTTCTTATCCACCACAAGTGTGTAAACAATGGCACTTGAATCCAAATTTCTCCTACTACTACTTCAGAGGACAACTTGTGCAATGCATTACACACGATTTCTCATCATCTTAGGTGGTTTGGGTCCACCACTTTGTATGTCACTCCCTATTTATTCTTCAAGTAAATAGTATTAATTACATGTTCATTTACCTCAAACTCTAGCTCCTCGGAGTGATTGTGTAGGTTCTAGCTCAACATCTTCTTGGTTTTGATACCCCCATCTTGGTCTAGTAGCTCCCACACATGTATTTTTTAGTGGTTACTGTTACTTAGAAGCATGTGCAAAGAACCTTCAAAGGATCATCAACATAGTCCATATGTGGGGACCTTGGGGTCCACTGCTTCCTTTGTGCCTTCCTCTTTGTTCTCTATTTCTTCGGGGTAGAGGTGTTGGTACCTGTTCCAAGCCCCTTGTCCTCCTTGATCACAAAATTATCACCTTTTCTTTCTCCCCATGCTCCTCAAGCTTGCACTAGGAGAATCCTCCCTCACTGGGCTCTTCTTTATCTCTTCTTCTGTCATAGGCTCTTTCTTCTTTTCACGAGCCTGCTCTGCTTCCTTGTCTCACACCCTCTTATCATACTCCTCCATTTCCTGTTCTAACTCATCCCTTAGCATGGAGAATTCCTGTCTCTTCAGACCCTATGTCTCTATCTAAGAACTAGAGACTTCTTGAACTTTCATGCACTTATTCTTTTCTTTCTCCACGCTACCTTGTTAAGAGGTCCCATCCCCCCACTTACTTTCTTCTCCTAGTATATAAATTTATTTTATGGGAAGTGTCAAGCTTCCCTTCTTCCTCATCTCCCTCTTCTTCCTCTTGCACCTCTTCCTCATGGACTACCTTGATGGGAAGCACTAGTTTTCCCTCGATTATGTGGAAAAGTGGAGTCTGTGACCTCCACTTTGACTCCTCCTTGAGTCTTCAGGTACAGTTGCACAAAATATTTTGTTAATCAACCCTTTAATCATCACATTTATCTATGCGATGCAGATCCAAAAATATATGGCTCCAAGACCTCCAAGTACGTGGGCTTGAGTCATATTTGTATGTGGCACAAAGTATGTAGGTTAGAATCCACCTTATCCACGTCATATGTCAATTTTTGTGCATCCTTTAATCTATTGATGGAGCACTTCAAATACTTAGTTGTGAATGCAAATGGGAGTTTGCACCATGGCCCCATCTCTCCATTCACCATCCTAATCTCACAAGATTGAAGTGTTACATCACTAGCAAACTTCACTTGGTCTCCAACAACTGTGGGAAACTCACAAAAATGCACCATTCATTCTCAAAGGCCCCATATAGTATCTTATATACCATTTGTTAATTATTTCCTTATAAGTACTTGTGATGGTGCCATCACAAGTGAACCCTACAACTAAATGCAGGTGATGGATCTACTAGTGGGTAAACCCACATATTCCCATCAGGCCCATCTAGAATGCCTATCTCCCAAAATATGATCAAGAGAAGGATGGAACCCCATGTAATCTTCATCTCCTTCCTCATTCTTGTAGCTTCACCTCCTCTATGATATTATCTGCAACATACTGGGCCAAATTGTAGTGTGCCCTCTTTGAGATTCTATAGGCCACATACAAGAACCTCTTGTTTATATCATTCCAGCTTTCAAAGCACCCAATTTATAGCTCATGAGTTGGAAGAGACCCTAAGTGCCGGATCATCCAAATCTCACATGATGGTTTGTGCCCTACCTCCCTTCTCATAGCATAATTTCTTTCACAAGCTCCTCAATCTTGGTTGTGGCACACAAATCTAGAGACATATCCTCCCCATGCTTTTTAATCCTTGTAACTCATTCAATCAAATGACATGTGAGATGCATCCTTCTTCCCGTGAAGTAGAAGAAGTCTTTGTGTACCCATGACATCAGCCACTAAAAAAATGTGTGGGTTTTGTGAAGAATGGAAGCTCCCATAATTGCAAAACACCAATTTTTTCCAGCTCTCTACATAAGTCATCAATTCGAGGGTTTCCAGCCTCATCTACTCCTAGGGAGTGCCTTTACTAAGTTTTCCCTCATCTTTTTTTTGTTTTCCTCCATGTGGTGGTTAAACTCACTAATTTTGTAATGAGTGAGCTTTGATTTCCACAATTCCACCTACAAAACACCAGAGGGTACTACATTTCAAAATATATCTCTTCTAATGGCTCCTCCACCTCCACTCTGAGGTCTCTTTTTGTTTAAACTTCCTTTCGGTTTTGGTGTCCATTTTACTTCTCATTACATGCCCTAGGTGTTTTTCCTTCAACCATTCTCTACCCAAGCCCCACGACTTCCAAATGATTTAATTATGCAACCCTTCATTTATCCTCTACCACTTCCAACTCCAACTCACCTCTCCATAAGGATCTCTACACAACTCCCAAGCACTTGTGGTTTGAAAACACTTCATGTCACTTCTAATCTCTTTGTCATTCTTCAATCTACTTGGTAGCACTTTTATTTCTTTGAAAGAAAGGTAGCCAAATGACTACCCTAACCCCTTTATTTATACTTTTTCATGACCTTCTTGTATCCTTTTGACCCATGCATTTTAAGTCACTTTTCAACAAAGTAATTTTTTCCACTTAATGTTAACTTTAACATGACTTCACCTCACACACATTGCATTCATAACCTTCTAGCATGCTAATACTACTTCTCTACTTCAAACCTCCTCCATGTGCCTCCTCCTTGTGCCAAAGTACAAAACCTTTGCACCATATCCCAAGTAGTTTCCCATGCATGTGCCTACCTCACCTCACATTACACTACGTGATCACTTTCCCTATGCATGGTCTTCAATCATCTCAACCTTCCTCAGAACACCTTTTACATAACACATATAACATCTTTTCCTTTTTTGTGCACCAACATCCCAAAAGAAGCCTTCAACCAAACCAACCTATAATAAGAGGGTGCCAACCATTTTCATCTCTACACTTCAATCCACCCCACACTAAAAGTATGTGCGGTCCTCTATGCATGAAATCACTTAGATAGTAATAATTAGATAATGCACACAAGTATGCTTATTACACAAAACACAGAACTAAATTGACAAAGCATAACAACATGAAAGGAAACACATATAAAAGGAATGCATTAAAGGAAATCTAATCTAAATGGAAATACTACCTTATTACAAACACCTAAGAAGACTTATTTATAGTAGGGCTTTAACCTACTCCCATTAAAGTAACTAGGAAACCATGTGCCATCCAATGTCTACAACTAGAAAGATCCTAAATCAAGTATGTAATTACAAACATATGGTCCCAACCAATGCACTTGGAACTTTCTAGGTGGTGCAAAAAAACTTGGAATCATAAAGAAGAACCATCTATCCAACCTCAAATTGTTTATTCTTTATGTGCCTATCATGTCATGCCTTTTCTCTGCCTTTCTATCTTCTAATCCAACGTGCTATGACACACCACTCATCCAACTACATCAATTTATCAATGCACTCTTCAAGTGCTTTCTCATCATCCAATCCTCTTGCATGCACAATACGCAGAGAGGTAACATAAATTCCACTGGTAAAACAACCTCTTGTGCCAAACACCAACTAAAAGGGTGTGGCCTTATTCAACCTTTTATAGGTTGTCCTGTATGCCCAAAGTACAACAAAGACTTTATCATCCCAATCCTTCCTTCCAACATCACAAATATTTGTTCAATGTATGTCCCAATATCTTGTTGAAAGCCTCAGCAATCCCATTGGCATGTGGGTGATAGGGTGTTGTCTTATGGTGTGCCACCATAAATTCACCAATAATATTCTAATAGTCTCATTCAAGAAATGAGTGCCCCTATCACTTGTCAAGCTCAATGGACATCCATACCTACTGATGATGTTCTCCCATAAGAACCTTGTTATTAGTAGTTGTGTGCAATCCTTTATAGGCACTACTTCTTCCCACCTTGTAAGATAATTTGTACAAGTTATAATGTAGCGTATCCAATCCTACTGCACGTGGGTGGGGAAATAGGACCCACAAAGTCAATTTCCCATTTCTCAAAAGGTTCTACACTAGCTATAGGCCTCAAAGGCATTTCATCTCTATGCCTAGGCTTTCCAAGGTGTTGAAAATGATCACAACCTTTGGCATACTCTTTACAATCCTTATATAATGTTTCCCACCACAAACCAACCATAATAAATATTACGCACGTGGGTAGTTTCCTACATAATGTCCCCCATCAATTCCCACCATGAGCCTCCTCCATAATAGCTTCATGCTCATGCTCAAGTACACACCGACGTAAAACCTCATCCCATGACCTAGCTTGTATAAATCTCCACTGATCAACATGTAAGGTACACGACGAATGGAAAATTGCTTCTTCTCTATACTCTTCATTCCTTCAGCACCACACCAGTACATAAAAATACAACAATATCCTCTAAATCAGAGGGTGCATGGTTCAATCTAAATAATTGTGCATCTGACATTGTGTCCTCAATGCTCTCATGTCCTCACCTGAATTAATCCTTGATAAATGATCTGGTCCTAAATTACTTTTCCTATTTTTACCACAACTATAAAGTCAAATTCTTGAAACAACATAATCCAATGGCATATGCACCCTTATAAAATGGATTATTAACCAAATACTTAAGTTCATGTGATCTATATAAAATATAAAGGGAGTTTCCAACAAGTATTGTCTAAACTTATGTAGCACATAAATCATAGACAATGCTTCACACTCTGTAGTTGTATAATTTTTCTCATTTGGTGTCAACTTCCTACTTGCAAAACAAATGGGATGATCAACAATCCCATCTCTAGGTTATGCTAATACTACACCAATGGCCATGCCAGAGGCATCAACATGCACATGAAATGGCTTATCCCAAGAGGAAAGTGTAAATGGGCAAAAGTAAGTCTTTCCTTCAATGTCTCAAATGTTATCTGGCTTCATTCCAATGAAACTTTCCTTTACTCTTCAACAATTCTTCCAAGGGTGCGAAAATCTTAGCATACCCTTAATGAACTTCCTCTATAATAACCTATATGTCCTAAGAACCCATACACCTCACTCTAATTGATAGTAGGCTCCTCTAAGCCCAAAATAACAACAACCTTAGCAGGATCTACCAACAAGCCTTCTTTGCAATAATATGTCCCAAAAAAGTTCCAAAGGGTGTAGCAAAGATACACTTCTTAATGTTCAAAGAGATGATTCTTAACTACCTACATCTCTCAAACATGAGTCTCAAGTTATCACAATGATCCTTTACCAGCCCATATACAAGTCCAATCATCCAAATAAACCTAAAAAATTGTGTATAAAGTCTTCAAAATCTTTGTACAACAATGCATGCAAAAAGACTGCAGGCACATTCTTCAACCCAAAAGGCATAATCATGTATGCAAAAATTCCCCACTCAATGGTGAAAGTTGTCTTTTCTTGATCTTCTTTAGAAATATGTACCTAATGATAACCAAAGAATCCATCGTGAAAGAGTAAATTTCACCCTATAACACCTTCCAAGATCTCTTTAGTAAAAGGTGTGGGAAAAGGATCTATCACACAAGCAACATTCAATTCCTATATTCCACACATATCCTTATCCTACCATCCTTCTTTATGCTTATTACCATAGGGCTAACCCACTTTGATTCCTTAATGGGCTCAATGATTCCATATTTCAACATCTTATCAATCTCTTCCTTTACTTTGACACGTAGATTAGGGTTCATCCTATAAGGCCTCTTCCTAACCGGGTGTGCACCTTCCTTTAACTTGATCCTCATCTCACCCAAAGAGGATGCACTCCCTTTAACTCATGATAACCTCACAAAAATAAATCTTGGAAGTCACAAAGTAGCTCAATAATATTAGAAACCTCCTGTTCAGACCAATAGTCACCAATAATGGCCTCTTTTGGTTTTGCATCTGTCCCAATGTTGACCTTCTTCATTTTCATAGGCTCATGATAATCATGTGTCTTTTCATCTACACTATCTAAGACCTCATGCATCCCTACAATGTGGTCAACATCCAAATTCTCCACTTCTTCATCATCAATCATGTAAACTAGCTTTCCTTTTTCTTTTTCTAGGTAGGCACACACAAGTTGTTCCTCATCTATCTCTTCTTCTTCAAAGTGTGCCTCTAAGTCTAACTCCTCAAACATATCTAACAAGATTTCTTAATCTTTTCACACTATCCCCATCGTAAGGCACTTTATAATATGTAATGCTTCATTCACTAGAGGTTTAGTAGAAAAATAATCAAAGGTCTGAATCATACCTAGGTCATCTCCTACCAATTCATTATTGCTCTTGTTAATTATACATGAACATACCATGCGCATGCACACAACCACTAGAGTGGTATAAAACTTATGTACCCAAAGTGATGGTGGTAAGGCCTCCTACCCCTTTGTCCAGTCTCTCACACTTCTGAATGTGATGCAAAGAAGAATCCTTCCCATGAAATTCACAAATTTGTGAAGGTACATTATTCCTAAGAAACCTAGTAGAGAAGGTGATTCTCACTTCTCACCACTCCAAAAGGTTATCTCTGTGTGTAGTCCACCAACGTGCAACTAGCTATCCCATGTAGGGTATAAACCAACATATTTCTTCTCTCTACTTGATCTTTCCATTGAGCTTCCATGGCATGTAAAAATACATCGGGTTTCCTTCACTAGTGTATCGAGGTACTTGGTATGACCCAAATGAAAATAATGCGCACACCTAATCATGCATGTAACTATGTTCTTGATCTCCCTTCCGACCATTTCATATGTTCCATGCACCCAGTTATCATAGGAAACATTAGTTGTATCACTCATAAAATGAGCATCATCCCACTAATAACACCTTCCTTAGATGGCTCGAGCACTTCAGATCTCTAACTATACGTGCACATATATCCTATTCAAATCCTCTTCACTCAAAGGTTCTACATACATAAGTGCAACTTTCCCATCTTTTAAAGGAATAATCATGTGCTCTTCTTTGTTCTCAAAACTAATGTAACCTTTATTAAAGCACATATCAACATTATTCACATAACACCAAGGGTGCCCAAGAAATGCTAGAAAACTATCTTCTTCTGGAAAGCACCAAGACCTCAAAGTCCCTAGTAAACTTGGCCCTTGTATAGTAATAGTAATAGTGGCATCCTTCAATACTCCAATGGGTGTGGCTTTAGTCCTATTTTCCATATACAACATGTTTGAAGATGGTTGTAATGGTGGCCTCCCCATCTATTCCACGCATCCAAAGTGAGTACATTTACTTCTACACATGTATCAATCAGTATGTTACTCAACAACCATCCATCAACAACTACATTCAAAGTGATCTCTTTATCATACTCAAGACTATGAGGTGGTAAGTTTGCATGTAATATCTCTCTCACACTCAAACTCAGTGCATGACACCTTCTCCCTTAACCATTCCCCTAATAAAGGAATGATGTTTTCTTGGCGCAACATCTTACAAACCTCCTTTAAGTCATCAACATCTTTCGAGGAAGATCAACTACTTTTTCTTTATCCATATTTTTCAACTATTCCTTTAAGCATTATATCTCACCCTACAAGTTTCTAATAACCTCCATAGTTTCTGATAGACTTCCTTCTAATGGGAAGGATCTGATACTTTACATGTAATACCTCCTATTATTTTATAATAACATGTTTCTACTTTGGAGTCTCACGAGCATGTATCCTCCTTAGCGCATGTGTAGTCACCAACACATGTATCATCTCAGGGTCAAGTGCTAACTTTGACATCCACTGATCTTCCACAACGTGTTATACTCTAACCATTCCCATGCCCTTATCCTGCTTGTGTTGCTTGCTCATATGCTCATAAAATCTAGGCATTCCTCAAACTTGTGATTCTTTTTTACACATGAGAAAATAATGTTCTAAGGGCATTCATGCCTATAATGATCAGGGATCACATGTAAAATAGGTTCCTCATGGGGAATTCACCTCTTCCACCATCATAACCTCAACCTCTGAATCCTCCATGGTAACCTCTACCTCTACCACCTCCATCAGAGCACCCTTCATTGTGATTATGATTATGATTATGATGTTCACCTTGTTCCTTAGAATTTTTTAACATTGGTCTAACATACACCAGTTTCAATGGCATCATGAATCTGATCAATCAATCTATAATTCTTTGTATCATGAGTGGTAGAATTACAAATCTTACAATAAAAGACATGTTATTCCCGATCACGCACGCAATAGGGGGAACCTACTTGAATCATGATCCAAATGATAGATCACAATCCAAAAACATGGCACACATTGATTTATGAGGGAAACTATCCTTAGTATGTCCTTCCACCTCACAATCCATACACCAAATACCATTGCGTCTCATGGGTTGAATTAGCTGATAATTTTTCTAACTATTTTTCCATAGATGCAATTTGTGCTTCCAAAAATGGGCTAACTCCAATGTCTACACTTCCAACTACCTCAATGCGTAGAGCTACCTCCAAAGCCTCACGTGGATCTGTAAATGTATTATGATAAAGTTCCCTTCTGAAAGGTGTGATCAAACCACCAAAAACCACTGTGCATGTTGGCTAGGGTGAATATCATAAGATAACTTTGATAGAAAAGTTTTAAAATGTGCATCATACTCCCTTATGCTCTTAGCCATGCCCTATTTAATGTCCTTCAATGCATGATGATGCTTTTATGTTCAAACTCAGGTATATGGAACTCAACTAAGAAAGCATCATGCAACATGTTATATAGTCTACACAAGTCTGGTTTGGATCATACTTCCTATACCAACTATGCACATGCCCTTGCAAAGTAGTAGCAAATTGACTTTCCTTACACTCAGGAGTTATGATCCCTTAGCACGCCATAATATCTCACACATGTGTACATGCTCAACTACATCTTCAATTCCTCTATATTCTAGTAGGCAAAGAGACATATCATAATAAAATTTCTAGGGTTTGTGGACCGTGCCCACCACCAATCAAAACATATATTACCTCCAGTATTCCCTCCACCTATAGAACCACCTAGATCCACTAGATCCTAAACCACCTCGATCCTCCCGAATCCTCCTCCTAGTGAGCACCGAGAGAGAGGATGTGTTTCCTTGTGTTCCAATAGTTATACTAAATTGAATCCCCATGGTATGCAAAGTTGTGCTACTTCCATATGTATTACCAATTTTCTTTGCACCCCATTCTACCTTGATGATGCACCAGAAAATATACCATCAACCACCCCCAAATAACAAAGACAATGTCTGTGCCACCATAGATGAATGTGTTATCTAATTAACTCTTATACTCAATAGAAAATGAAATCTACTATCGCTACTCTGTCACCAACACTATGTTTCTTATAAACAACTTTTTCAAGAATTGGAACACCAAGTGCAAGGGCTAGGTCACCAAGTGGGATCAGATGCGTGCCCATGGCTCTTATATTTCTTCCAACGTGCTCTCATATCTATTTGAGAGGGGTTCTCTACCATGCTTACCCAAATGGGGGAGAACCAGATGCTTGCTCCACATCTTCCACGTGAGCTATAAATCCTTCATGATCCATCTCTCCACAACACCATTCACTCCTCAATGTCACGTCTCTTCGTCAATTCCCTCTCTACTTCATTATACTTAAGCCACCTTTCTTCTCTCTTCCTTTCTACCACCATGTCCACTATCCATATTTCACCACACCTACTCCTACCCCCATGCATGGGGTTTAGCTAGCCATAGGTCACTCTTCCAAATCCATAGAGTTACAATCAAGATCTTAATTGCTAAAGGGATAGTGTGTAAATAAGATCCTCTGGGTTCATGTAAGAACTAGAACTCAAAAACCTCTATACAGAATAAGTAGAAACAACGTACTCCAATGTGTAACTATTCAAAAAACAACTCCACCAATGATCTACAATGTGTGTCCAAGTCAAATCAACATCATGTAAATTTTGGTAGTCTTCATGTGTCCAAACAATTATTCTATACCTCCAATTTCTCTTCGATGCATATGCTACCAACCACTCATACAACTCTATAGGAAATAAAAAAAAAATCTCATAGAGCTCATGATATAAATTCTCTTCAACCCACACACATGCATCAAATTCAGGTCTAATGTTATATCTATGAGAAAAATCTTCTTCTAAATTATCACCCAACTTTTAATGTTACCTAAGGTCAACTAATATGTCTTCATCATGCAACATCCTCATAACAACTTGAAAAGAGGTCCCAAAAATGGAAACCAAAATGTAGTCACTATTTCTTTACAATATCCCTAGCACACTCATTCAGCTGAAGCTAAACACTCACCCAAAGCACACAAAGGTACTAGGTCCCTCTTTTGATGTCAAATTTGTCAAGGAGTTAGCATGAATGAAGATATATCTCATAATAACAACAGATAAACTAGATGAACCAGATCTAAGCATATAAGTAATAGATCATAACCATGTGTAAAAAAGATAAACAAGAATCAATAACATGTTTACCATGTAAGATCCAGTAATAGAGATATCAATAACAAGAATCCATCCATAAAATCCATTCTATTAATCACCATGAAACATAATAATTAATACATCAATAGTAACTTCATAATATTATGTGCATAAGTCGAAATAACATCATAACCTCACAATCATTCATGGTATATCCATACAATGTGAATCATACATATATATAGGGGTGGGGACTTTCCCTTCACCACCCATGCACTCTCCAAAAATAGCTCCATGCTAGAAATAGCCATGTGTGTGTTACAAGCCAATTACAAGAGCATGCAAGCTCACTAATAATAGATTATCTTCTAATATAAATTATAGATATAATCCTATTAATATCCTAAGCTTTGCATGATGCTTTAACTTCCTTCACATGAGATCTATCTCAAAATAGACTTTTCTTGAACTACAAGTCTTCATGCTCTATTCTTATCTTCAAAACCTTGTTTGGCCGCTACTCCAACCCTCTATCTTTCCAATTTTATAACAAAAATTTCACACACCCAAATGAAAAAAATCAATCTTACAAAACACCAAGAGAAAGAAGTCACACAAGATTATTTCATGAGCTTCTAGAAGCTCTTCTTTACATTATCAAGCCCCCTTTTGATGTCTCTCAGGATGGTTTCTTTTTTTGTTTTTTCCTTTCCTTTTTGATCTTCAAACTAAGAAGTAATGAGAGAAAGGAAGTCAATAGTGCTCTTGTGAATGCTAAGGATATCACATTGTTTGGCCCTAAAATTTTCCATATCCTTTTCAATTTTTGTGACACACTTACAAATATCCATCATTGTCATCTTATCAACCTTTATTTTTTTGTTCTCAATCTTTTAAGCTTCAATCTTTCCCTCGAGTTATTTGATCTTGTCCATTTGGATATCAAGTTGAGCTATAGCCTTCGTGTCCTTGAAAGTGAGGGGTTCTAGGAAATTATTTCCCATGGAGAGAAGACCAAGTATGGAATCAAATTCCCCAATGATAGGGGAAGGAAGGAACTCATCCTCGAAACATTTTGTTCCTATGTGATTTTTCTAAAGATAGATCATGAGAATACTTTAAAGTGGAGGGGGAAGAGGCAGGAGGTGTAACACCCTCGACAACCGTTATCTCCCTCTATTTCATTTCAAGTGCTGACATGTGATTTTCTAGATAAAGATGTATTATTTTGACTATTGAAGATCATGTTTGATAAAGGATAAATCATTTATGTTCTTAAAAATCATTAGACTAAAATAGTATGGTTAACAAGAATTCATTTCCACTTTCGAAAGGTGATTTACAATTTGGATTTAAGAGTTCCAGACTTATTTCTTCTTCTGACTCATCCTTGGATCAATTTCAGTGATGTAAGGAATGTTTCAAATCCTCTTCAAATACTGAATGATAAATTGACATTTAGTATTTTAAGGGACATAGAAGACTTAATTTTTTATTATAAAAATTCGATGGTCTTATGTGAACATGTTTTCATTCAGCTGTATGTTATGCTCGGGTATTTGGTGATTGATCTTGATAGGACATTAAGGATGTAAGAAAAAATTAAATTCACAATAGATGAGGAGTTTGGAGTCCTAAAAACCTAAGGATTATCCTAACAGTATCCTAAGCTAGGTAAGAACACCTATGTTCTAGCTACGTTTACTTATTTGGATTTTTATTCTAACCTAAGCCTCTTATTCTAATTTGTTGGGTTGGCATCCTAACCTAAGCATTGTGCTAAATGAATAAGGGAAGGATTACTAAAGTAATACTAGGCTATTTTAACTAATACCTAATACTAAATGGTTATGAATTGAATCTAACCTAAGGTGGGAATTACTATTGGTAAATGTTTTTAATACCTAAGTTGGTTATTGCTAGACTAACCTAAGTTTTAGGGGATCCATCCTAAACTATTAAAAGGGAACCTAAGGGGTCGCATGTCTCTAAGGAGACAGTTCCAATGACATTTAAATGAGTTGATAGGGTTTAATGGAAGGAAGTACTGCCAGATTTGGCAGGGGCTAGTTGACTTGGTGGAGGCATATGTGGAAGCTCCACTAAAAGATGGAATTGTATTTTTGGATGGAATTGGCATTCACCGATCTAGGAGGCAAGTGGCAAGGAAAGATAAGTAGGAAATTTGGCGAATGAAATTTATGGCATTAATGGGCCTCGATCTTGGTGTGCAAACCATTTTGGAAACTTGGAAGGTGGGTTTGTAGGAGGTTATTTGGTTTTTCATGCATTACGGATTTTACTCTGCATAGAGCTAACTGGTTCTTCGAACAAGTAGTTTGACCTTCACTTCAAAGCTATTTTTAGTTTCTATGGTCTATTTTTGATCAAAGGAAAGTATATGAGGCATAGGAAGAAAATATGTTTGATTGTTGATCTTTTGTGGAGGAGAAAAAGAGTTGGAAGCTTGGTTGGAAGTCTCCTTCAATTTGGTAGAAGCACTATCAGGCATGATAGGATCTAACTATTAAGACTCTTTGCTTTCTTCTAAATGATTCATTAGAAAAACTCTGCTCTCATGAGATTCATGTTTTCATGTTTGACTGGTTATTTTCTTGCTGGGTTTAGTGAATCTTTGTGTTGTTTGGATTTGAATCCATGGCAAAAATAGTGTTGTTTTGGAAACTTTCTCTCTATGTAAGTTTTATGACAACATGCATGTGAAGTTTGTATGTGAAACTTGTTTCTGTATCTCTATTTTTGCACTCTAGAACTTGTATTTGAATTTTTGTGCTTTGAACTGACCTTCGTGGCAATATAAGGATATGAACAATTTTGCTTTTGGGTTGCGTTTTTGGATGTAAATATTTTTGGGGTTTTGTGTTGTTCAAAACCAGTGTTTGGAAATGTAAGCAACACTGAGCTGTTGCTTGAAGTGCGTATTTGGCACTATACTCATATTTTATTACTTGTGAAGTTCTGAACTTTGGTGTGAAGCTCGGTTCGACACTGTACTCTTATTGACACTGGAGTGTTATGAGCTTTCATTTGGATTGATGTATTCGATTCTGTTACTGGTATTTTTGTGTTGGGTTTCTCTTGTAATAAAAGTATTAAGCTTATAATTATTTTATTGAGCAACTTACTCACCAGAAAACTGGGTGAAATCTTGTTTGAGTCGTTTGAAATCTCTTGCAAGATTTGGAACTGAAATGTCTTGTTTAAAAGAATGTGGAACTTTTGTTTTATGATTGTATCATCTTCTTTGAGATGGTAATGGCATGAGATTTGGAGGGGGTATTATTTCCCCTCTGTTTTGAGGAAACCCACATTCTGGGTTGACTGTTTAGTTTGAAACTAAGTCACCTCTATCAAATTTGGTGGTTGTGAAGTTCTGTTTTGGATTTCTATTTTTGTTGCATAGGAAATAGAATGGGACATCTTCTGACTTAAACATTTTGGGTTCTTGCTCTCTCTTTTGATTCTTTAAAATAATTTTGGGTCTCAGTGGAAGATTGGGTTATTACCCTTGGACACTGAAATTATTCAGGAAGGATACTTTCTCCATTAAGTTGTTTTGTGGTTAGTTATTTTGAATCACGAACTACATACCTTTCATATTAGGTGGTGAAGCATTTGTGAGTCTTCAATCTTGGGTTCGTGGATAATTCTAAACTTGATAGTTTGTTGTTTCAGGATTTTATTCTCGTCTGATACAGTGAATGAGTCCTTGGATTCTTTTAGAGAAAGAAAGTATATATGTATTCTCTTGGGATCTGTATGCTGTTTTGGGACTGCAATATGTTTTCATCCTAATTTGTTTGAATCGAAATTATTTTGTTCAGTTGAATGAAATGATTTATTATTGGACCTATCCTTATAGAGTTTCCTTTTCTCTATCTTTTGGATAAGCTCATTGATTGAACTTCTTTGCACTCGATGCTCTTATGAGATGGTGATTCCTTTATAGCTTGTTGGTCTACTTGGTTTGAATCATTGGTTAAATGATAGTAGCTAAGTCGGTTCTATTGTTAAGTGAATTCATACTTATTTTATCGACTGTTTTTGACTAAGCCTTCCTTATATGGATGGTTAGGAGTAGGTTTTGTCTCTTGTACTCTATATTTTTGGATGAACTTGAGTAGAGATTAACTCCTTTATGGGGCTACTTTGATTGTGAATGTTGGTTTTAGATCTTTGATTGGTAACTTCTAACATGCAAAATTAGAATTGGAATTGTAGTTAGATTGTTTTGAGTTCTTTACCTTCTTGGATTGTTATGAAAATCTATTTAGGTGTATACTCTAAATGTTGAATTTATAAGATTTTTATCCTAGAAAGGAAACGATAATTCATGTTATGAACCTGACCTTCTTTTTGGATACTATGAGTTTGGGTATGGTACGTATTGGTTCTTTTTATTCCTTGCTTATGATTTAGATGAGTCATCCTAGAATGAACCATGTTGTAAACACTTCTTTTGTCTTATATAAAAGATAAATGTTGTATTCTATTAGGATATAATTATGAAATAATGGAATGGCAAGATCTATAGTTTGTTTAAAAGTTATTGATAGGATCAATTGTACTTTAAGTTTACAAGCAGATATTATGGATAGTATTATGCTCTTCTTTTAAACGTGGATCTAGATTATTGTTGTACTTCTTTTCTGTTTGGTATCACATATGGTTATTATATGATTTATTATTTATCTCATTAAAGCATTGTTGCTTTAATGAAACAATTAGTGGAATGCAATTCGTTTTAATGCTTAGTGCTTATCATGCTCAGTTCATTGAACTGACCCATGCTAGTAATTTTTGCAGATGGAAAATGTAAGTCATAAAAGAAGGAAAAAAATATATGATGCATTGGATGATATAAGTCTAATTCTTAGTAAAGAATTCTGATTCATTCTTTTGTTGTATTGAAAAGGAAAAGTTGTATACTTTATAGAATGAAGGTTATTGTTATGTAGTATGCCTAAAGTGCATAGTCTTGTAAATTTTATAAGTTGTAATGATGAATTGCAAGTTGTGATTTATTTGCATTGGTTATGTAATTTATCTCGTACTTTAATGAAGAAGATGGAAGTCCTATCTTGTTGATATTCTTCATATTATTTTATGCTTATCTTGTTATCTTTGATAAGATGGATAAAGGGAACTAGTTCAGTTTTTCCCTTATAATGATGCAACTTTTTAAGTTGTAATAGATGATGTTTATTATTTAAACAATATGAACTATGGATATTGTGAATGATAATCCTAACACTAAAACATTTAGAGGAAGACTCTTCCTCTCTTAAATAAATGTAAACCAAAAAGGGATTGGTGAAAGATTGTAATTCATAGGACTTCATTTAGTATGAAGTCTACTTGGTTGGACCTATATGGTTGCTAAACTTCCTTGAATGTGATATTACAATATTTTGGAGCTTATGTTATTGCTGTTCTTTTTGGTTAACTATTTGTTATACTATGTAAACAAACATTAAAAGCAATCATTAGTTTAAGTTTGTTCTTAAAAATTTAATTGATAAAAGTATAGAATAAGAACTTGAGGAGAGTTGGATTAGGGTTTAGCAGGTTACTTAAACTAGTAAATTAATCCAAATTAATAATTCATTAATAACCTAATTAGGGTATGTACATCGTGATGAGGTAGTTTCTGTAGGATGTTGGCACACACCAACCGCAGGGGCTGTACTTTCGAGAAGACTTGGGTCTTATCGAGGATAAAACATTGCAGCTTGACATGTGGCAACACCCTTCGCATTGATCATCTAGATCTCGCACACAATAAGGACTTGAAATTAGTTTCTCTCTAGGTCAAGTTAGTGGCATGTTTGGGATAGGTAGTAGCTCTCATTGGCTCGGGGTACTGTGACGATGGAAAAGTGACAAGCGAGCATGGGAATCTACAAGTAACTCTTCCTTATACCCGACCTCCCGAGGTCATGCCGAGACAACCGATGGGGATGGACTATACGTGGGGTATGGGAAACTAGTTAGGCAATCTTATCTCTTCGACACGCACTAATGGAATCTCAGTGAATCTAAGGCAAAGAAGACCCTCCTAACTCCGAACCGGCATGATAGATCGGTTGGTGAGGATGAATTCTCGAAGGCTTTAATCAATATCAAGCTCCTGCATGATTCAATCTATAGGTTATAGGATACGAGGAAAATGACTTGGGATTATTTCGTGTATATCTCTAGATGGGGTCATAGGATGGATGATGGATATGGTGGATTCTACGGGTGATTCTCTAGCCTAGTCCATAAATCCTTAGCTTCACTAGTTACTATATCCAATAGGGATAATTATGTGATGATAATAGGTAGAAGGGGAGTGGATCTCGAATACTAATGTGCGTAAACCAAATGCGTAACGCGTTGGATTGACCTATGGTCTTGTTGGTTTGTGGGATTTGTGAATCATAACCGTATATTCATGGTTGTTATGGGCTCTTGTATGGTCATGTGCGGAATCAATTTCTAATCCTCGGTATCCAATAGTCATATGCCTTTTCGGCCTCTATGTTCAGAATTAACAGTTGTGCAATCTTTTCAGAGTATCTTACAGGCGTTCTTGCAACCTGAATTCTTAAGTTAGTGTCTATATTAGTGAGAATATCTCCTACGTCTGGATGTACAACTAAAGGATCAAAACCGAATGTTTTCTCTCTTTCAAGCCCTTCTACAGTCATGCGGATGTTTATCTAGGGTAACCTGTAGTTTGGCTGGTTTGACCAAAATATGTGTGCTTGGTCATCTTCTATGTTTAACCCTCTTAACTATGAGCTGATCTGTTGTAAGTCTGTTGTTGTTTGGAAGACTTGGATTCTAAGATTCTGGTCTATATCAGTTATTGCTGCGACAAGATTGGGTTGAGGCACGATAGGCTCGAATACGTATTCTCTAGGCTCCCTAGGTCCTGTGATTGTCATGCAAAAGGAAATGATATAAAGCTAATTAATGACAAAATAAATCGACTATGCAAGATATATCTATGTATATTCCTAAATCTAATATTTTGATAAACTACTAAACAAAATTTAAAAGAGCAATTATCTAATATATCTAGAAATTGACAACTAAACTAATAATGAAATTAAAACAAACAAAGCAGCCGAGTATAGCTACTTGTCTGTGTAGTTGTGAATCTATTCTAAGTAACTAGATAACTGATCTAATCTATTTGAAAGACTCTCGATCCTACCTTAGAAGTGAGGAGTGAATCATAGTTTCTTAAAAACTATCAATCCCCACAACTTCCCTGGCAATATCGAAAGTAAAATTAATTGAAATGAAATGATTGGCTACTCTACTTGATATGCTTTAACTAGAACTTTGAAAGCTTGAACCTAGATTTTGCAGAACAGTGGCGAATCCGATGGTGTGTGGCCTTGTCCCCTCAGTGTGATTTCCTCATTCTTTTATGCTCACGTGGATCTAGAAAAGCATGTAATGCTAGCATCAGTAGAAGTAGATATGAGACAATGGCAGCTTAGGATGCAGACTGAATACAATGCGAGTAGGAGAGGGATAGTGCAAGAGAACAGAGCTTGGCTTATGCAATTCCTAGCGGGATTTATTGTGAGTCATGCAACATAAAACATCCAGAACCTAAAACTATCCTATTTGATGAGCAGAACCTACAACTTTAATGGCTTCCTACTGAAAATCAAACTATCCTACTCCAATTTATTGGATGAAATAATAACAACACTTGCACAAGGAGAATATGTGGCTTTCTAACAGCTAAACAATACTAACCATGCATATAACAAATGAAACTATGAATCCTAAGCAAAATTGAAAGGCTAAGCTATTGAAATGAGAAATTCAGAGGCAAATTTGAGGGACCATTTGCTTGAGCACAAGCCAACTATTTATAGAATCCCATTTACCCAAAGGTGAAAACCAAATTGATCTCTTAAACCATAAACAATGCCAAAACACTATTCCAGGGAACCAAAATCATAAATACAAGCAAAGGAAGTGAAAAAAGCTGGTAAATGTTGAAAATTTACATGAGTCGTGTTAAAAGAGCATTCTAGAAAATGTGTGAAGGACCACTACCCAGGCAGGGCAGTGGTTTCATCACTAAAGACTGAAAATCAAAGAAAAAAGGGGGAAGGAAAAAGAAAAGCACGTAGGGGCTAAGTGGGGCATACGGGATGTTAACGCATACTTGGAGAGTTTTTTTGGATCCCAAACACCTTATGAGGAGACCTGTATCATCATTGGGGCACGTGTAATGTTGTTCTGGCGGTGTAGTACCCTATAATTTTTGGTATGTACATATTACCCTCTTGGAGAAGAGTTTTAGCCATGAAGAGGCGTAAAATGGTGGGTTTGAGTATGGTGGTCATGAAATGGGAAATTAGAAGTTATACCTGATACGTCTGTGTGTTGAAATGACACCATCCAAAATTCCTACCACCTGTAAAATAAAAAGAGAATTCAAGTGCAGATAGACAAAATAGATCGAAAAATAAACACTAAAATATTATGAAATGAGGACGTACCATTTTTACGGGGATAAGAACTTACCTCCATCGGCGCTTCAAACCTGTGAAAAGGGGCATTCAAAACAAGTCAAGTTGCTATATATGTAAAAGTGGGTCCATTTTCCTATTCATTTGTGCATGTCAATTTGGTTGATTTTGAGCTCTGGGACCCACGGTGACGGTTTCTCACGAAAGTGTAGTCAAAATGTTCAGGAAGAGATCATGATTATGCCTCCACGAGTGGAACACCGACTCACGAGATCATAGGTTAGTTTTTCTCGATTTACCGTTTTTGCCCCCAAAATGTTAAAATGGTGAAATCTTTGTCATGGGGGGATTATTTTCAAAAATGTTAGTTTTAATAGGGTCAAATAGGGGGGGCACCTACTGGGTAGGATTTGTTTGAGTCAAAATGGTCTTTATTTTGCATTTTTAGCCACTTTTAGGGCACATGACCTACATGGGTTTTTGGGACACAAACGCTGCATTGAGCAGGGTAGCGGTTACGAGACCGACACCTTGATCAGGGTGGCGGTTATAAGACCACCGCCCTACTTAGGGCGGCATTCTCACCATGAATGTACAAATAATATTTATTTGAATTTGTTTTTGCATTTTTAGCATCCTTTCCTGCTTTCATGATTTTTCTAATGTCACTTGGATACTAACTTACTCTGTTTTGTGTATTTTTGGGTGTATGTAGACGAAGGAGGAGTATATTTGATGGATTCAGGAGAGGGAGTGTGATTGGCTTCGGCAGTATTGGATGCCCTTTCTTAGGATGAGTAGGACACTCTTTGAGGGCCGGATATCATGCATATCACAGTCCCGCATGTTGCACCATCTAGTCACATACTTTGTGACTTATTTTCATATTGGGATGCGATCGAACACTTTTTGATTACTGTGGGTCCGCAGGGTGAGTGGACCATTACTTTGGAGGACATTTACCATATCTTGGGGGTCCTGATTATGGGGATCCTTGCCTTAAGATTGATCGGGTACAAGGGAGGAGACACCTTCATCAGTATTGCTGGTCCCCCATAATTACACAGATTGAGAGGGCATGGTCGATTTATGCCTAAGGAGCCGACAATCTCGGGACCACATATCATGATTTGTACTGGGTGGTCCATTTACGGGGGTAGTCATTGAGCCACCCAACTCTAGTTATGAGTGGGTCTACGAGCGTATCATCCCTTATGGGAGAGGTGTAGAGGTGGTAGATCTCGAAGCTGTGAGGGTAGCTAGATGGAAAGACATGTCGGTGCTCAGAGCACCTCACCAGCCAGTCACCTCCTTAACCACTGATGACATGGAGGCCACACTTTATCAGGCCATGGCAAGTTTATGGGGTGAGGAAGCTCTTACTTTGATTTCTTGCTCCACCATAGGGCAACTTGTCTGACGAGGATGGGGAGGGTGGAGATACATATGTTTGGTTGAGTGCCCCAGTAGTTTGGCCTTCCGTAAGTGGGTATGCTTCCCCCAGTGGTAATGGTATATAGATCATTCGGGAGGCTAGAGGAGGTCCTAGAGGCCGGGGTTGGACAATTGTTACTCCTGGTGTCCCCATTGCAGCTAGGAGGGTAGTACGAGCTCGAGGGAGAGCCGGTGCTCCTCAGGAACCCTTGCTTTAGATTTCCACCACTCCCACCCACAGCAGCTGACGACCCCATTGACATAGACTCTGAGTCCAAGCAGTTCATAGGGGGAGACGGAGGAGGAGACCAAGGCTGAGGTTAGTGAGTCGGGCAGAGAGGAGGACAATGATCTTGAGTGGCATGACACTTAGGATATCTTACAAGTAGAGAGGGCGGAGTAGAGTGTGGAGAGGGTGACTCTGGTTTCAGAGGAGCCACTCTCTTAGGGCTTGGGTAGAGAGGATGAGTCCATAGTAGGACATTATGTGGCCTCGGGCATAGGAGGAGCGCACCCGGTCATCGGCGGCCGCATCTCGTGGCGTGTGCCGACCCTAGAGATCCATCTTGGAGGCCCAGAGATCCGAGTGAGTTATCATCCTTCCTTTTAATGTTTGTTTTTATAATTGTCTTAGTTGCCATCTCTCCTTTGGATAAATGCTTCCTAGTTCTAAATACATAATTTAGAACTCACAAATCAAACAACCATTCTTATAATAGATAACCATATGCAGTTGTAATGACTCGGTGCACCACCGATCTATTCATTCCATGACTCGGTGATCTACCGATCTATTCATGAGTTTCACAGAGTTGGCATTTTTACTTTAACTCTTCACTCTTGCAGTTCTCTTCCCTAATCTGGGATTTCAGAATGCTCTATCCAAGGAACCTATCTAAATAATTGTTACCATTATTCATCGGCATCACGTCCCTCATACTAGGTGTCATAAGACAACGCAATCAGCAGCTTGCAATACTTTGGCCAAAGTTTTGAAACATACTGTTCATGTCTCATATTCCTTGATGGCATACTCGTCAATCTGGAATACGTCCTCCACCCCACTCTGATGTTATATAGAATGTCTTATACTGACTTCTGTCAGCCATCCCTCTCCCAAGTCATTCACTCAGGAATGGATTAATAACATGACAATGTTATAAGGATGCTCTCGAGGACTAGGGATAAGCTGACATACTGGGTCAACCCTAGTTAACCCTGTGTGTCAAGGTACCCCAAATCTCCAAGGGCAGCCTCATAACATGACCATGTTCCTAACTAGATCCCGAGTAAAAACTTGTTCGAGTTTAAGGTGTAAATCTTAACGATCAATGCAAAGGGTGTCTCCATAAGTCACCTGCATTGTTGTATCCTCGAGAAGATCCTAATCTTCTCGAAGGTACAACCCTATAGTTGTCATGTGCCGACATCCTACAAAACCACCTTGAAAGATCTATTAAACTTAAGGTGTTACTTACGTTGAGTTGCAATTACACTTTAAGACTCTCCTTTCTAGGTAGTCTTTTCCCAACTCCTGGGTTCCTCATCATTGAGTTGTCTTACTTATTTAAGATCCATTCCTCAGAGAGAAATTTAATAAGATTTGAGATCTCGTCATAGAGTTCAATGATTAACAATAATCTTATTCAATGAAAATGGGCAGTAGCCTAAGTCTCCTCATAAGGATGCTAAATATACCCTTTTAGGATTAAATCGGTTTTCAAACTGAATTATATCTTACTTATTTGTATTAAGATATAGTGATTTAGATTTGTTATGTATGTTGTCTTGGCTTAGATCGAAGTTAGGGAGTAATAGATTACTCTTCCCGTTCAGCTACCTATTAAGATTTATTTAAACCTTAGCTTCTTGGAAGACAGTGGACTAATTTCCAAATTAGCCTTATATAGAACATAGCAGAACTACTAATCATTCACAAGTGTTCAGTCACATAATCTTTACAAGGCCTACTTAGAGAATCCAAATATCTCCAAGGTATTCAATACTAAAAAAAAAAAGCACTTAAAAACAATCGAACCAAAGAGGATCAATCCATCACAATACAAATACAGCCACATAGTAACAATTCCCTCATTTCATTTATTTCTAAGCCAAATAATTACAATTTATGCATTCAGCATATTCGATACAATACTCAACAGCAAAAGAACAACTTCCTTCATATAATACAATTAGAGAAGTCAAGTTGGAATTCATCATAAAACCAAATTAAATAATCTGAGCATCATATCAGATCTGCGTGCCTTTACCACTTACGACAACCATCTGCAAAAATTGCCAACACGGGTCAGTTCTGTGAACTGAGCATGATAAGCACTAATTCTTAAAACAATTGCATTCTACCAATTGCTCTCATTAAACAACCTATTTAAATGAAATCATTTCTTCAAATTCTTAACATAAATTAGACTAATCATCATTCTGTAATTCTAACATGACTTTTGACGCATGACCCACATTATAGTTACCAATTAATCCTTAATACCTTTCAAAATTCATCTTATATGTAAGAGACTAAAGACAAATGATTACAACCATCCTAAAGACAACAATACTCCAACAAGAATGTTTTTAACAAATACACAAAGGCAGTTTATAACATTCAGCAAGCTCAACTGACGTAATTCCTTTTCAATCATACATTATTTCAATGGTATTGACAAGTATACCTACTTATACTGCAACACAATTTTTACCAGTCTCTCCATACAATTTAATAGTCTATTTTTGTTATGCTCTTACCACAGAGTTCACGTAAGGATACAAAGAAGAAAGCACTCAAGGTTTTTAGACAAGGAGAGAATATTTTCTTTTCCTACAGTTATATATATATCAACATGTACTTTTCAACTTAGGAGAAGGAATAGAGACAATCATATTCCCATATCAATCATGTTCTGGACTGTACCGACTCCTCTAGAATAACGCAATTACATTTACGCATGCGACTAAATCAGTCGAGATTACAAGAAGAAGCTACAGTTTCATCAAAATCCAATATAAAATCACCGGTAGCTATTTAAGCCTTACAAGAGTTCTTGCGACAAAGCAGTAGTAAATAATCCAACCATAATAGACTCAACAAATCTTTCCATATCATTCATCAAACATGAAAATACCCAACGCCATCGCCTGACACGGCACAGCTAGGAACTCTTTATCTCAGTCAAACACGAGACTAGATAACACTATAAATAGAAGACGTAACCATATGCAAACACAACGACATTCCCACTGAGTCAAACACTCAGCTACATTCAACTCGAGTCAAACACATACACAAACAAACATTCAACTGAGTCTAATCCCTACGAATATACAGCAAGGACTTATATCAGAAGCTGAATTCAAGAAGGAATAACCACAGCAAGGACTTATATCAGAAGTCGACTCCATATCATAATTTCATCAAAGTTTCATCCGAAGTCGAGCTAATACGAAAATACAGTAGGGACTCAAACAGAGTCGAGTTTGTAATGTAACCCAGCACACATTTCCACATAATCAAACTGAATATAAACACAACAACATTAAGAAAGAGTCGAATCAATATGCATGCACAGTGAGGACTTAAATCAGAAATCGAGTCAACACGCAACACATCAAGGACTTCATCAGGAGTCGTGTTCACATGGGAATACTGCAAGGACTCCAACAGAGTCATATCCAACCAGTACTCACAACCAGGGTTTCGATTGAAGTCGAATTCATATGCCCACAATTCAAGTACTCCAACAGAGTCAATACCAAAATGTAATCACAACAAAGCTTCTACAGAAGTCGAAAACATAAGATACGTTTCAAGGACTCCAACAGAGTCATACCATTATGTAATCACAACAAAGCTTCTACAGAAGTCGAAAACATAAGATACATTTCAAGGACTCCAACAGAGTCATACCATTATGTAATCACAACAAAGCTTCTACAGAAGTCAAAAACATAAGATACGTTTCAAGGACTCCAACAGAGTCATACCATTAACAAACAAAGCTAATCCTTTGAAAAGATACATTTCAAGGACTCCAACAGTCACCAAAAATGAAAACACCTTCATCGGTGTCTAACCAAAATTGAAAACACAGAAAGGACTTTACAGAAGCCACGTTCAAGTAAATTACCCACAGCAGGCATTCCAATCAGAAGAAATTTTAAGTATACCCAGCAACATTTAACAGGATTCCACAACATAATATCACAGCTGGGTCTTCAAACGAAATGAATCCAAAAAGAAAAATTAAGTACAGTAACATTTCAACAGAATCTTCGCATGACCTGAGGTTCCTAAACCACAGCAAAGAAGAACCAATACATTGTTTCAAACCAACTGTACTAAAATCACCTGAACAGAGTTGTTTTAATGAAATCATTTGAAGGAAAGCAAGATTTTTAAAAGTTAGGGCCTATCATGCCTGATAGTGTCGCGTAAAAATCCGAAGAAGACCTCTGAATGTGCTCGCGCCTTCCCTTCTTCTTCCACAATAGCTTAAACAACAATAAATTGTTACCTTCATGCCTTATAAACTTTCCCCGACAGAGAAAAGAGCTAGATATTCTCAAAGTTGCCATGCAACACAGAGTAGACTGGTTCGAAGAACCAGTGATCAAGCAGAGAAAAACGAACGCATGGAAAACCAAAATACCAACCAATTTTCCATTTGCATGCCTTCCCAAGCAATCCACGCTCGGGAACCGAAGTTCATCAATGGCATTAACTCCAAGATTCCCGCCTATTCTCCATTGCCACCGACCGCCTAAGTTGGTGATTGCCAAATGAAAACAAACAACCATTTCCAAATTTGGCGACTCTGCCACGTCAGGTCACAATAGCCATTTGCAACCTCCGCCAAATCCCTTGTCCTTCATGCTTATCCACCTCATTTAATGCCATGGAAACCACCGCCCATGACTCGCGCCCCTTCATAGGTCCCCCTCCATCCATTATCATTAGTTAAGATAGGTTAGAACATAGGTTAGATCATAAGGTAAGACATTAGTCTTACTTCCATAGTGCTAGGTGTAGCTAACCTTAGGAGCATTAAGATTATAGTTAGGGCTAGGTTAGATTAGCAATAATTCAACCAATAGGTTATAGTTTAGGTTAAGGTTATTAACCTTAACGAATCCAGTCCAGGTCTCACAAGTAGGACCGATCAGTATTAGAACCAAGCAGGGTATAACATTCCCGTAATGGATTCTATCCGGTATAGCTAATAAGCTTGCAGTATACACCAGAATTTCTTACCTGGCTTAAGGTCTAGGCCTTCCTGATATTATGATATCGGGAACCAAATTCATTTTACACGATCATCCTGAGTTAAACTCCGGAATTGCTCATTCAACTCATTCAGACCTTGCAACTTTCGTAAGGTCAATAATTTTTTGTTCATCCTGAATAAACTTAAAACATCTCTTGGATCAATGCAACTGATCCAAGGCTGAGTCATAAAGACGGATAAATCCACAATTCCTCCCAAATCAAATTGAACTCAGGTGCTATAAATGAAAGAAATAAAAGAGTCCAAGCATATCCTGACTCAGTCAAAGATCTTCAAGAGCAAAGAAGATACAATCCATATCAAGCATGACTTCACAATCAAAGGAACACATCCTTATACAGAAGAAATCATATATCAACACTTGAATGCTCAGGAGGAAGTAACAATAGTTCAGGGTGTTACATGCTTCCCTCCTAAAAGATTCATCATCCCGATGATTACATATTTTGATTTACCTTCAGGTCAACCAATTTATTAGTTCACAATACAATAAGACTATTTCCAACTTGAATAGTTCCAGAAATCAATGTCACAATACATTTTATTCAACCTGAATAATGTTTGCCTCAATCTGGCTTTCATAAAGACATGAAAAAGATAAGTTCATAAAAAAATGTTTTGTCAACAGATTTCATTCTATTCAAAAAGAAAGGGAAAAGCAATTTTCATCTCTTCCAGATTTTCCCAAGTTGCACTTTCTTCGTTAAACTGGTCCCACTGACCTTACATTGTCAGTATTTCACGATTTCTCAAATGCAATTGGTGAGTTTCCAAAGACTCGTGGGTTTAACCACGATTATTCCTGGGTCTTGGACCTGCAAGGAATTCCAATTTAAAACATGTGACAAATCTGAAACGTATTTCTTAAGCAAAGAAATATGGAAAACATCATGCATGCGAGACAAAGCAGGTGGTAATGCTAATCGATAAGCTACAGGATTGATTATTTTGACAATTTCGAAAGGTCCCACGTAACGAGGTGACAACTTGGCAGCCTTGCCAAAAGTTATAGAACTCTTTCTGGGTTTAACACGAAGAAAAACCTTCTCACCAAGTTCAAACCTTCGATCAACCCGCTTAAGGTCAGCATAGCTCTTCTCGCCTATCTCACGCTTCCTTTAATCGCTCACGAATCAACTTTACTTGCTGCTCCATTTCAAAGAGGATTTCTCGCCCAATTACCACTCTATCCTCAATACTATCCCAAATAACAGGGTTCTCGCACTTTCTTCCATAAAGTGCTTCAAAAGGTGCCATTTTAAGAGATGAGTGATAAGTGTTGTTGTATGTGAACTCAACTAATGGAAGATACTCTTCCCATTTATACTGCTGATCCATGCAATACATTCGCAACATATCTTCCAACACTTGATTTACTCTCTCTTTGTCCATCCGCTTCCGATGATATGCGTAACTCAAGTTTAGTTTCGCTCCAAGAGAGTATTAAGTGTTTTCCAAAATCTTGATGTCATTCTAGGATCCCTGTCAGATATAATCAATTCTGGTACACCATGTAACCTGAAAATTTCATGCACGAATCTTTTGGCCAACACTGGTGAATCATCCTTTAGATTTCCAGTTGATGAAATGAGCTACCTTAGTTAGTTTATCTACAACTACCAGATAACATCATGTTTATTCCTGGACATAGGTAACCCTTGTACAAAGTCCATGCTTATTACTTGCCATTTGTATTGCGGTATGCTATGGGGATATAATAGTCCAGCAGGGTGCATGTGTTCTACCTTAACCCGCTGACATTCCAGACAATGAGTCACAAAATCAATAACATCCTTTTTCATACCTTTCCAAAAGTATTGCTTGTTTTAGATCAGCAAGCATTTTTGTGATACCCGGGTGTCCAGAGAAGGGCGAATTATGAAATTCAACTAACAACTTCTTTCTCAAATCATTTAGCAAAGGTACGTATACCCTGTTTTCATAACGTAAGATTCCTTCATTATCAAAATGAAAACCTTTATACCTTTCATCATTAGGTTCTGCAGCAAGCGCTACTTTTACTTGCTGAAAGTATATATCAGATTCTGAGGCACTTTTTACCTCATCCTTAAACTAAGTTCTTAATGTTATAAGAGCAGAAATGTGCTTCCTATGACTTAGAGCATCTGCTACTCTATTCTCTTTCCCTTTGATGTAGCTAATATCAAAATCATATTGAGATAAAAACTCTAACCACCTTCTCTGTCTGGCATTTAGATTAGGCTGAGTGAAAATATATTTCAGTCCTAAGTGATCAGTTTTCAACTCAAAAGGTTTCCCAAGTAAATAGTGTCTCCAGACTTGAAGCGCATGAACAATGGCAGCAAGCTCCAAATCATGAGGGGCATAATTCAGCTCATGTAACTTAAGTTTTCTACTTTCATATGCTATGACTTGATCATTTTGTAACAAAACACCACCAAGGCCTTCCCCAGAAGCATCCGTTACAACAGTAAAGCTCCCATTAGGTCCTGCATAACTAATATAGGTGTCTGAAGTCAACTGGCTTTTCAAACTTTTGAAAGCAGTTTCACACTTATCATTCCAAATAAATTTCTTATCCTTCTTCTGCAATGAAGTTATTGGTGCAAATGCCACTTTAGAAAAATCCTTAACAAATTTTCTATAATAACCCGCAAGACCCATGAAGCTTCTTACTGCACATTCTTTGTGCAGCCACTCGCTTATTGCCACTATTTTTGAAGGATCCACAAAAATTCCTTCTTTACTAATGACATGACCCAAATAGTGAACTTCTCAGATCAAAGAAAGAACATTTGGATAACTTACCGTATAACTTTCTTTTCTCAAAATTTCCAAAACTATCTTCAAATGCTCATTGTGCTCTTCGACACTTTTAGAATAAATGAGAATATCGTCCAAGAATACAAGTACAAACTTGTCCAAATATTCTTGAAAGATATTATTCATTAAGTTCATAAAAGTCATGGGTGCATTAGTTAATCCAAAGGGTAGAACCGTGAATTCATAATGTCCGTACTCTAGTTCGTAAAGTTGTTTTATGAATATCTTCTTCTCTAATCCTTAATTGATGATAACCAGATCAAGATCTATCTTGAATAAACCGCTGCCCCACGATCTCGATCAAATAGATCGTCAATCCTCGGAAGTGGGTATCTGTTCTTGATTGTTGCTTTGTTTAGCATCCGATAGTCAATACACAAATTAAGTGTTCCATCCTTCTTTTTACAAATATTATCGGCGCTCCCCAAGGTGAAACACTTGGTCTAATCAAACCCTTAGATAAAAGTTCTTACAATTGTGCCTTAAGCTCGACTAACTCTATAGTAGTCATCCGATAAGGTGCCTTGGAAATAGGTTCCGTTCCCGGTTTGATTTCAATAGTGAAATCAAATTCCCTTTGGGTGGTAAACCCGTAATTCCTCCGAAAAACATCCTTGAAACTTTGCAACAAAGGGAATCGTTTCATGGAATCACCATCTTCTTCTAAAAATTCAGATATCTTTACCGCTATAAGGTACATCCTTTGTTTTTAGCCTTTTTAAGTTGCATAAATGATACTTCCTAACTAAATTTCCCGCTTCACTCCTCAGATCTCTCGTTTTTTCGATTTCCATCATCTAAACATCTTATTTTCTTTTCAAAGCAGTCTACTTTTGCTTTATGGTCAGCTAACCAATTAACACCGATGACAATGTCATAGATCCCAAAGGTGCAACATAGAGGTCAACTTCAAAGGGAAAAGTTAGGTAAGTCAAGGACTCGCCCCAAAAAGACACATACTCACTATATGAACAGAGTTATTACCATACTGTACAGTCCAAGATTTATCCATTTTTCCAGCTTTTCTCTTAAGTTTAGAAGCAAGTTTACTAGAAATAAAACATTCAGGAGTCTCAGTATCAAAAAGAATAGTGACAGGTATGCCAAATAACTTACTCGAAACTTCTATTGGTGTCACTTGCTTTTCAGCTTGCTTGTCACATCGCAAAGCAAAGATGTATCTTATGCTACTGATTATGATCGTCCTTCTTCAAAGGGCACTGATTGGCGTAGTGGTCCTTGCCACAATTGTAGCAGCCTCCTACAGGTCCCTTTTTAGGCTCAAAATTACTTCCAGCCTTAAAATTATCACGTTGTCCTCCATAGGGTTTCTACCCATTGTTATAATTTTTGGCAAAACCATCCCTTACATTTCCAGCAGGTTTATTCACTATCATTTTCTTACCATTATCCCCTGGAAACTTACTTCTGTTTCCAAACTTTTTCCATGGCCCCTTCTTGGGTGCAAGTGAAGTTGAAGAAGGGTTTGCAATCTTCTTCCGCACTTCCTCTTTATGAGCAGAAATAGCCTTTAATTTCTGTTCTTGCCTTATGGCCTTTTCAACAACTCCTTCCATAGTGGTTGGGCTGTGAACATCGACCTCTCCTCCTATCACGGATTTAGTCCCATGATAAATTTTCATATTCTGAACTTCTCGTCAGTTTGATATTGTGGTACGTACTTGAGGAGTTTCATAAACCGCTCCCAGTATTCAGTTACCATTAGCTTCCCTTGAGCTAAGTTCTAGAATTCTGTCATTTTCTGATCATAGAAAAGTTGTGGTAGCCAACGTTGCCTAAAATAGCCCTTAAATTGATCCCAAGTGATATTGGTCTCATCAATATTTAGCTCAGCTTTACGGCTGTCCCACCACGAAGATGCTTCGTGGGAAAGTTGATAGGCTCCCCAAATAGCTTTGGTTTCCTCCGAGAAGTTTCTTATTGCAAAGTACTTCTCCATTTCACTGAGCCAATTCTCAGCTCCATCTCCTAATGTGGTGCCATCATATTTAGGTGGGCTTATCCTTTTTATATCATTAGTGAGTTCCGCTGCCAACCTGGCCTTTTTGTTTTCTAGTTGGACAGGTGCATTTCCAGCGTTATTATCAACACCCATATCGGGGTTGTCCTCAGGAGGTTGCTGATTGTCATTACCAGCTTCATCATCCTCCTCATTTCCCATTACTTGTTGTTCAAGTACAGCCAAATGATCTCTTGTGTCCAATAGGGCAGCAAGGATCTCATCAAGTTTTTGGGTTGTTTCTACCCCTCCTTCAGGTGGAGCATTATTCGCAACGTTCCCCCTTGTTCTTACCATTTTCTGTTACAAGAAAATTCAGGTTTTTATCAGATTATGGACACAATAGGTCCAAGAGCTGCAACCTTCAGCTCTGATACCAAGATGTAACATTCCCATTTTAGTACATTAGAACAAGTAATTTTTTTTTTTTTTGATAAATGCTTCCTAGTTCTAAATACATAATTTAGAACTCACAAATCAAACAACCATTCTTATAATAGATAACCATATGCAGCTGTAATGACTCGGTGCACCACCGATCTATTCATTCCATGACTCGGTGATCTACCGATCTATTCATGAGTTTCACAGAGTTGGCATTTTTACTTTAACTCTTCACTCTTGCGGTTCTCTTCCCTAATCTGGGATTTCAGAATGCTCTGTCCAAGGAACCTATCTAAATAATTGTTACCATTATTCATCGGCATCACGTCCCTCAGACTAGGTGTCATAGGACAACGCAATCAGCAGCTTGCGATACTTTGGCCAAAGTTTTGAAACATACTGTTCATGTCTCATATTCCTTGACGACATACTCGTCAATCTGGAATACGTCCTCCACCCCACTCCGATGTTATATAGAATGTCTTATACTGACTTCTGTCAGCCATCCCTCTCCCAAGTCATTCACTCAGGAATGGATTAATAACATGACAACGTTATAAGGATGCTCTCGAGGACTAGGGATAAGCTGACATACTGGGTCAACCCTAGTTAACCCTGTGTGTCAAGGTACCCCAAATCTCCAAGGGCAGCCTCATAACATGACCATGTTCCTAACCAGATCCCGAGTAAAAACTTGTTCGAGTTTAAGGTGTAAATCTTAACGATCAATGCAAAGGGTGTCGCCATAAGTCACCTGCATTGTTGTATCCTCGAGAAGATCCTAATCTTCTCGAAGGTACAACCCTACAGTTGTCATGTGCCGACATCCTACAAAACCACCTCGGAAAGATCTATTAAACTTAAGGTGTTACTTACGTTGAGTTGCAATTACACTTTAAGACTCTCCTTTCTAGGTAGTCTTTTCCCAACTCCTGGGTTCCTCATCATTGAGTTGTCTTACTTATTTAAGATCCATTCCTCAGAGAGAAATTTAATAAGATTTGAGATCTCATCATAGAGTTCAATGATTAACAATAATCTTATTCAACGAAAATGGGCAAGAGCTTCAAGTCTCCTCATAAGGATGCTAAATATACCCTTTTAGGATTAAATCGGTTTTCAAACTGAATTATATCTTACTTATTTGTATTAAGATATAGTGATTTAGATTTGTTATGTACGTTGTCTTGGCTTAGATCAAAGTTAGGGAGTAATAGATTACTCTTCCCATCAGCTACCTATTAAGATTTATTTAAACCTTAGCTTCTTGGAAGACAAGTGACTAATTTCCAAATTAGCCTTATAGAACATAGCAGAACTACTAATCATTCACAAGTGTTCACCACATAATCTTTACAAGGCCTACTTAGAGAATCCAAATATCTCCAAGGTATTCAATACTAAAAAAAGCACTTAAAAACAATCGAACCAAAGAGGATCAATCCATCACAATACAAATACAAATGCACATAGTAACAATTCCTCATTTCATTTATTTCTAAGCCAAATAATTACAATTTATGCATTCAAAGATATTCGATACAATACTCAACAAAGAAAAGAACAACTTCCTTCATATAATACAATTAGAGAAGTCAAGTTGAATTCATCATAAAACCAAATTAAATAATTTGAGCATCATATCGATCTCGTGCCTTTACCACTTACGACAACCATCTACAAAAATTGCCAACACGGGTCAGTTCTGTGAACTGAGCATGATAAGCACTAATTCTTAAAAAAATTGCATTCTACCAATTGCTCTCATTAAACAACCTGTTTAAATGAAATCATTTCTTCAAATTCTTAACATAAATCAGACTAATCATCATTCTGTAATTCTAACATGACTTTTGACGCATGACCCACATTATAGTTACCAATTAATCCTTAATACCTTTCAGATAATTCATCTTATATGTAAGAGACTAAAGACAAATGATTACAACCATCCTAAAGACAACAATACTCCAACAAGAATGTTTTTAACAAATACACAAAGGCAGTTTATAACATTCAGCAAGCTCAACTGACGTAATTCCTTTTCAATCATACATTATTTCAATGGTATTGACAAGTATACCTACTTATACTGCAACACAATTTTTACCAGTCTCTCCATACAATTTAATAGTCTATTTTTGTTATGCTCTTACCGTAGAGTTCACGTAAGGATTCAAAGAAGAAAGCACTCAAGGTTTTTAGACAAGGAGAGAATATTTTCTTTTCCTACAGTTTATATATATATATCAACATGTACTTTTCAACTTAGGAGAAGGAACAGAGACAATCAGATTCCCATATCAATCATGTTCTGGACTATACCGACTCCTCTAGAATAACAATTACATTTACGCATGTGACTAAATCAGTCGAGATTACAAGAAGAAGCTACAGTTTCATCAAAATCCAATATAAAATCACCGGTAGCTATTTAAGCCTTACAAGAGTTCTTGCGACAAAGCAGTAGTAAATAATCCAACCATAATAGACTCAACAAATCTTTCCATATCATTCATCAAACATGAAAATACCCAACGCCATCGCCTGACACGGCACAACTAGGAACTCTTTATCTCAGTCAAACACGAGACTAGATAACACTATAAACAGAAGACGTAACCATATGCAAACACAACGACATTCCCACTGAGTCGAAACACTCAGCTACATTCAACTGAGTCGAAACACATACATACACAACAACATTCAACTGAGTCTAATCCCTACGAATATACAACAAGGACTTATATCAGAAGCCAATTCAAGAAGGAATAACCACAACAAGGACTTATATCAGAAGTCGACTCCATATCATAATTTCATCAAAGTTTCATCCGAAGTCGAGCTAATACGAAAATACAGTAGGGACTCAAACAGAGTCGAGTTTGTAATGTAACCCAGCACACATTTCCACATAATCAAACTGAATATAAACACAACAACATTAAGAAAGAGTCAAATCAATATGCATGCACAGCGAGGACTTAAATCAGAAATCGAGTCACACGCAACACATCAAGGACTTCATCAGGAGTCGAGTTCAAATGGGAATACTGCAAGGACTCCAACAAAGTCATATCCAACCAGTACTCACGACCAGGGTTTCGATTGAAGTTGAATTCAATATGCCCACAATTCAAGTACTCCAACAGAGTCAATACCAAAATGTAATCACAACAAAGCTTCTACAGAAGTCGAAAACATAAGATATGTTTTAAGGACTCCAACAGAGTCATACCATTATGTAATCACAACAAAGCTTCTACAGAAGTCGAAAACATAAGATACGTTTCAAGGACTCCAACAGAGTCATACCATTATGTAATCACAACAAAGCTTCTACAGAAGTCGAAAACATAAGATACGTTTCAAGGACTCCAACAGAGTCATACCATAACTAATCCTTGCAAAAATCTTCATCGTGATACATTTCTAACCAAAATCATACCATAAAACATAGAAAGGACTTTAAAATTGAAAACACAGAAAGGACTTTACAGAAGCCACGTTCAAGTAAATTACCCACAAGCAGCATTCCAATCAGAAGAAATTTTAAGTATACCCAGCAACATTTAACAGGATTCCACAACATAATATCACAGCTGGGTCTTCAAACGAAATGAATCCAAAAAGAAAAATTAAGTACAGTAACATTTCAACAGAATCTTTGCATGACCTGAGGTTCCTAAACCACAACAAAGAAGAACCAATACATTGTTTCAAACCAACTGTACTAAAATCACCTGAACAAAGTTGTTTTAATGAAATCATTTGAAGGAAAGCAAGATTTTTAAAAGTTAGGGCCTATCATGCCTGATAGTGTCGCGTAAAAATCTGAAGAAGACCTCTGAATGTGCTCGCGCCTTCCCTTCTTCTTCCACAATAGCTTAAACAACAATAAATTGTTACCTTCATGCCTTATAAACTTTCCCTGACAGAGAAAAGAGCTAGATATTCTCAAAGTTGCCATGCAACACAGAGTAGATTGGTTCGAAGAACCAGTGATCAAGTAGAGAGAAAAATGGAACGCATGGAAAACCAAAATACCAACCAATTTTCCATTTGCATGCCTTCCCAAGCAATCCGCGCTCGGGAACCGAAGTTCATCAATGGCATTAACTCCAAGATTCCCGCCTATTCTCCATTTCCACCGACCGCCTAAGTTGGTGATTGCCAAATGAAAACAAACAACCATTTCCAAATTTGGCGACTCTGCCACGTCAGGTCACAATAGCCGTTTGCAACCTCCACCAAATCCCTTGTCCTTCATGCTTATCCACCTCATTTAATGCCATGGAAACCACCACCCATGACTCACACCCCTTCATAGGTCCCCCTCCATCCATTATCATTAGTTAAGATAGGTTAGAACATAGGTTAGATCATAAGGTAAGACATTAGTCTTACTTCCATAGTGCTAGGTGTAGCTAACCTTAGGAGCATTAAGATTATAGTTAGGGCTAGGTTAGATTAGCAATAATTCAACCAATAGGTTATAGTTTAGGTTAAGGTTATTAACCTTAATGAATCCAGTCCAGGTCTCACAAGTAGGACCGATCAATATTAGAACCAAGCAGGGTATAACATTCCCGTAATGGATTCTATCCGGTATAGCTAATAAGCTTGCAGTATACACCAGAATTTCTTACCTGGCTTAAGGTCTAGGCCTTCCTGATATTATGATATCGGGAACCAAATTCATTTTACACGATCAGCCTGAGTTAAACTCCGAATTGCTCATTCAACTCATTCAGACTTGCAACTTTCGTAAGGTCAATAATTTTGTTCATCCTGAATAAACTTAAAACATCTCTTGGATCAATGCAACTGATCCAAGGCTGAGTCATAAAGACGGATAAATCCACAATTCCTCCCAAAATCAAATTGAACTCAGGTGCTATAAATGAAAGAAATAAAAGAGTCCAAGCATATCCTCGACTCACCAAAGATCTTCAAGAGCAAAGAAGATACAATCCATATCAAGCATGACTTCACAATCAAAGGAACACATCCTTATACGTAAGAAATCATATATCAACACTTGAATGCTCAGGAGGAAGTAACAATAGACTATATATATATATATTTTGGATCAGACTTTTGGCATTAATGTTCTTGTGATTTTCTTTCGTATGTAAATTACAATGTTTTTTTATATGCCTTTCTAATGAATGTATGCAATGGAGAACAAATGATACAAATGTTTTCTTTCTTTTTGTACTTCGTGATGCTGATGTATGATAATGTAGACACAATGCAATTTTGAACTTTATCTTCTACAAGTAATTTTTGGTACTTCATTTTTTCTTTTGAAAAAAATGTGATGATAAACCGGTATGATGAGTAGATGAACTTGCCCCACTCCTATCTCCACGCAACTAGTAAGATGCGAGGGCTCATCAATGAGAGATAGAAAGGGCACAAGTTGTGAAATTTGTTGAATTGTAGTGATGAGAGATAGACAAAGATTTGGTGGAACCAAATTAGGATGCTACAAACCTACTCTACTCAAGTGACTCCATAGTTTAGAATGCTACTTGCTTTACGGTTTATCTAGACTTAGATCTGTAGATGGCCACATGGTTGACAAAATCTAGTTTTTAGGGTTTTGAACTCTCTTGGAATTTTGGACATCTGATTCATTCGTTTTTGACTCAATATTTCAAAGGTTCATTTGAATTGTTTGCTGACTACCTTCAACATTTATTGTTAAGAGGACCCCCATACCCTGCCCCATGCTACTAGTCAGAAGCGTGGGCTTATCACCATGGACAAGGTACAGGTGAGTAAGGGAATTCCCATCCTTTCCCAACCCTACATCACTAGTAAGAGATGTAAGCTCATCACCGAAGGTTGGTAGGGTAAGGAAATTTGTAAAAATAAAATTTTCTATTTGATCTATATTTGACTTGTTTATTTTAGAAAAATGTCGGTATGTTTTTACTTCCAAAGAGATATGCACATGGGATAGATGTGACATGATGAAGCTTCTAGAACAGACCATAGGCAAGACACCTATCCTAGGGAGAAACCAAAAGAGAGAACAAGCATGCAGACCTTGGTATGGTTACCGTTAAGACTTTGTCATATCTAGCTTTGTATGGATGAAATGATTCTGAAATGGTGATGATGTTATGAAAATGAAGAAGTATGATTTGAAAGCTAATGTCAATATCATCATAAGTTTGTAATGAATTGCTTTGGGAATAAGTTCCTTGATCACAAGATTTGTACAAAACAAGCAGATGAAATGAACCTAACTACATGAAGATGCAATGTAGATATAATTATATAGATAGTGCTGGTCACTTATGCATAGAATCACTTAAGGTGTAGGGAATTGATAGTTTCACCAAATTCATATCCCTCTAGTGTGCATAAGAGATATGCACCATTTCCATAGTCCTTCATGACTCGGTATGGGCCCAACCATTTGGGCCATAATTTCCTCCCTTCGCCGGTCTTTTTATTGATCCGACTGTCTAGTATTAGAACTAGATCACCTTCATATATGTCTTGTTCATAGACCTTCTTGTTATACTCGACGGCATATCCAAATCGGATAAACTCGTGCCACTGTTCGGCGTCTAGCCTCGCCTCATCTAGGATTTATAGTTGAGAGAGACATGCTTCGTATAAGCTTCTTCACCTGTAATCCCTTGTAATGAGATGTGGAGGTCAGGGTATTTCAACCTCAAGTGGGAGAACTACTTCGCTTTCGGAATACCAACGAAAAGGAGTTTCTCCTGTTGGTGTTCTTATTGAGGTTCAATGGGCCCACAAGGCTGGGTATAACTTTAAATGCCAATACTTTTTGTTTTCTTTCACCGTTTTAAGGATAATGGCTTTTAATGTTTTGTTTGTTGCTTTAGCATGTCCGTTGGCTTGAGGGTAATATAGGGAGGTTATATGATGGTTTATTTTAAATTTATTGCATAGTTCACGAACCTCGTCATTATTAAAAGAAGTACCATTATCTTTGATAATAGTTTATGAGACACCATACCTGTAAATGATCTGGTTCAAAATGAACTTGGCGATCACGGAACCTGGTACAGTGGTGAGAGGCATAACCTCTACCCATTTGGTAAAATACTCGGTGGCCGTGATTATGAAGTTATGGCCGTCTATAGATGAGGGAGAGAATTTCCCTATCAAATCTAGCCCCCATGTAGAAAAGGGCCATGGAGTAGTGATTGGTTGTAGAGCTTGTGCCGGCATGTGAATTTCCTGGGAGAATTCTTGACATTTATGACACTTGCGTACAAACTCTACTACATCGTGTTTTAGAGTGGGCTAGAAATAGCCCATCTGATGTATTTTGCGAGTGGTGGAATGACCACTAAAGTGGCCTCCACATATTCCACTATGAGATTTTTGGAGAATCTTCTTGAATTCTTCTGTGTCAACACACCTTAGAAGCATTCCATCAAAATCCTTATGATAGAGCACTTGTTCTATAATAACGTATTTAGCTACGATAATGTGTAATTGCATTCTTTGTTGCGGCATAACACTTTTTGGGTATGTATGGTTCATGATATAATTAATAATATCAGTATACCAAGGACATTCAGAGATGGGAGGTCTAGTTTCGACGTAATATATGCATTCATCGGAAAGTCCAAATCAACTAGATCGCCTCCGTCTAATGGGTTGTTAGCTAACCAATCTACTATGATTTGTCCCTTAACAGACTTTTTATTTACAAAAGTTAATTCAAATTCACTCATTAAGGTCATAAAATTTGCAACCTTCTTAGAAAAGGACCCTTACGTGAGAAAGGTTCGTAAATGGTCTGTTTTTACAATGACCCTTGTTTCTTGATTTAGCATGTAATGTCTTAAGTGTTTGGTTGTGAAGACTATGGCAAGGCACTCTCATTCTACTTGTGTATAGCATGTTTCATAATCGAGTAACGTGTGACATATAAAATAAATCATGCGTTCTCTCTTGTCATCATCTTCTTGAGCCAGCATACAGGCTAGTGAGACATTGGTAGCTCGTGAATATAAGATTAAAGGGTGATCTGGTTTAGGTGGCATTAGCATGGGTGGTGACAATAGGAAATGCTTAACTACTTCAAAAGCCTCCTTGCAGTCTTCGGTCCAATCGATACTATACTCTTTCTTGAGTAGATTGTTGATTGGATGAATGGCAAAGCTTAAGTCTGGGATGAATCTTCGATTGCACCGAGTTTCCCAAGAAACGACCTGATTCCAGATTCATCCGACGGTGGGATCATTTCAAGAACAATGCAGATTTTAGCTGGGTCTACATCGATCCCTCGTGACGATATAATGTAACTTAGGAGCTTCCCTCCTGTCACACCAAATATGCATTTTTCTGGGTTTAGTGTGACTTTGTATTCTATCAAACATGAAAGAATGATACGGAGCACTTCCGGGTGATCACAACGCTTCTTGGCCTTGGCCAACAAGTCATCTACATAGGATTCCATGATCTTGTGAATAAGATCATGAAATATGTATGTCATTTCCCACTGGTATGTGGAAATAGTGTTCTTGAGACTCGAATGGCATAACAAAGGTAGTAATAGGTTCCCCAATGAGTTATAAACATGGTTTTGGCTTGGTCTTGTTTGGATATTCTGATTTGATTGTATCATGAGAATCCATCCATGAGAGACAAAATCTCAAAGCCAGTTGTTGCGTCAACGATGATGTCAATGGATGGTAATGGGAAGTCATCCTTGGGGCACGCTTTGTTAATGTCTCAGAAATCTATGCAAATGCGTATCTTCCCATTCTTTTTGAGAATGGGAATGATATTAGATATCCATTGAGAATAATCGACTGGCTTGATGAATCCTACTTGGAGGAGTTTCATTACTTCTTCCTTTACCATGAGAGCCACCTTGGGTTTCATTGGTCTTGATTTTTGTTTAACTAGCTTTGCATCTGATTTGGTGACGAGGTTATGTACCGTGATGTGTGGTACAACCCCTATCATTTCTTTATAATTAAATGTGAAAGCCTTCTGATGTTCTTTGAGGATTCGAGTGTGTATTTCTATTTCTTCTGAATTAACAAAGATCCTAGTTTCAAGATCCTTGGGTCTTCCTCTGTTCCAATGTTAATATCAATTGTTTCTTCGATTAAAGAAGTGTTACCTTCTTCAAACTCAGGTGGGGCTGGAGGTAATTCCAGATCGTCTCCATTCTCTATTGTGTACATGCTTTGAGTTCTTTTTGTGGGGGAAGCTCTATCATGGGATTTCCGAAGTAGGAAGATGAATGTGGGATTAAGGATGAATCTACCTCATGATGGGTGAGATGTAACGTTGCATAGGCATTTAAGTAATCCAGAGTGGCTCTATCACTATCAACATGGTCTAGGATAATAGAGTTGTTCTCAGCTATGTTTGTTAAAAGAGGGTTTGACATTGTTTTCACTAATGGTTCAGTACGAAGGGATACCATGAAATGGGTATCTTCTAACTCACTGTTTGGGGTGAAGCGTGACGCTGAGGTTGCTATAGAATCTGCAAGAAGATTTTTTTCTCACGGGATTGCTTCAATGGATATGAAGTCGAATTCTTTGCTCAAAGTTAATACCGTTGTTTTGTAGAGCTGTAAGTGTTTAGCTCTAGTTTCATACACCTCAGAGACTTGGTTCGCTACTAATTGAGAGTCTCCTAACACCCTGATATTGTTAACACCAAGCCTTTTAGATATGATGAGGCCAAGGAGGAGGGCTTCATACTCTATGCCATTGTTTGTACATTCAAAATTTAGTTTAAAGGTGAATGGTAGGATCTTTCCCTCAGGAGAAGTAAAGATCACACCTGCCCCAGCCCCATAATGACATCTTGCTCCATCGAAATGGAGAGTCCAATATTTAGTTGGGAAGATGGACATTGGGACATTTACTACGTCAATTTCTTCTACTTCGGTTACTTCTACCATGCAGAGATCCTCTGCTGGAAGAGCACCAACACCTAGGGTATATCCCATACCTATAGAATCAAATGGTAGGAAAATTGGTAGATCCTGTTCTAGTAAGTCGACAATATTCACAGTAGTTCCTAATGATACTATTTCTATAATGTTAGTCTCATCCTTGAGGGCTGGGATAGTCTTGACTAGGCTCATAGTCTCAAGATCTGTTGTAGGTACCAACTTTTCTTCTGGTTTCACGTTGGTTGGTTTATTAAGTTGGTTTGTTGGGAGTTCAAACTCAGAGTGAATGCCCGGTCTTTTCTTTAAGTCAGCTAGGTGTATATCGAATGGTTTTGGATCGCCTTTGGCTACGAATACCTTTCCTAAGTGCAAGAACCTTACTTCTTGAAATAACATAGAAGGGATTGCCTTCATACAGTGTATCCATGGTTGGCCAAGGATCATATTATAATTGGTTTCCTGATCTATAATATAAAACTCAGTCAAGATTGTTTTGGGTCCTAAGGTAACTGGTAGTATTATAGTTCTAATCGAAGTGGCCTTAAGGCTATCATAGCCTCTTAGCGTATTTCGAGTCATGGAACAGTTTGTTTCTCCATACCCTAGCTTTTGAAGGAAAGAGAAGGGGACTATGTTAACTGCTGCCCCATCGTCAACCATTGCACGTTTAATGTAATTATTATAAACCCACACTTGTAAATGTAAGGCCGGATCACCTCTGCATGCAATCTCAACATCTATTGGCATTTTGTTTATTTCAAATATAAACTCGGTATCCCTATCCGGCTACCCTAGAGGGTAGATATCAAAGTCTATATGGTTTACCTGTGTTTCGGGAGGTGGAGTGATGTTAATTAAATGACCTAACCCTAATGCCTCTAAAAGAGCAGCCCTATGGGCAGGAGAGTTCCTCAAAAAATCCAAAAAGGAGATGTGAGAGAAGGTTTTTGTTAGGTCATTAATCAGATCATAGGAACCTATGGGTTTCACTAATATTTGTTGGATGTTATCTGTCTCTAGCGAGTAACTTGGATTTGGTTGAGAGGAATACTCTCATGTCCTTGTTACGGCTTCCACGGGTAGTTCAATATCTAATTCTACTAAACCGACTATCTTGGGTCATGGTTGACTTCCTAATTGTGGTGCAACAGGTGGATTTAGTGAAGTCGAGGCTTCATAATCATTATTTCCTACCATTACACCTTTGTTCATCCCATTTGGATTTAATTTGTTGTTATTGTGACTTGGGAGCGGATCATTGAAGATCTTGAGGGGAGCATTTTGAGGGGAAACTACCCCTATAAAAGCATTTGGTGCTAGTGACGCAGGATCTGCCAAGAACATATCTATGAAAAGTTGTCTTTGCTCCTCTGGAAAATGTTGCATGAATTTATTATAGTCACGGCATGTTCTAGTGTCGTGGCCTTGAATCTTGTGAAAACCACAATACGAGTTAGGATTGTAATTTCTAGGTTGTTGGTTTGGCGTATATTATGGTCCAAAACTCTGATCAAACCACTATCTATTAGGATTAAGGTTTTGTATTTGTTGTTTTTGGTTTTGGTTTTGATATCCAGTTGATTTTTGGCTTGGACCTTATTTCTAGATCCACCATTGTTGTTGTTATTATTGTGGATGATTAAAATCCACCAAATTGATTATTGGGGTAAAGTTGTTGTTTCGTTGATTATTAATCATTGGTGGAGTATTTAGAACATTAACCTTTTTAGCTTGGTTAGTTACCCCATTGGTTATTGCGCCATGATTTTTGTTAAGGATTTTAGGTCCTTGATTAACGTTTGTGGCAGTAGGGTAATTCATAGTATTCTGGTTGGGGCTAATTAACCTCCCATTTGCTCCATACGCTTTGCGATTGCTATCTATTGTCGCTTGATCTATTCAGAGAGCACTCTCAAGTACTTCATCGTAAGTCCTTAATGGGAACTTATGGACTTCTTCCTTCACCTCTCTACTGAGAGAATGAAGGAATAAATCGCATAGCTCCATTTGGTCCATGTTTGGAGCACTGGCTGAAGAATAAAGGACTGTACACCATCTCTAGATGAAATGAGTGATAGATTCATTATACTCTTGTTTAATGTGCAAGAATTCCCTGATTCCTGTTCTTAACAGTTTGTTCATGTCAAATGCCTTAATGAACTCTGAAACTAGTTGTTTAAATGAATGGATGGAAGCTTCAGGTATTCTGTAATACCAATCGAGGGTGATGCCCTCCAAGGTTTTGGGGAATATTTTGGCAACAACCCCATCCCAAGGAAGCAATTCTCGAATGGTCTGTAGCATAGGCCTTAATGTGTGTATTCGGGTCTCCCTCCCCTTTGTATTTGGGAAAATTGGGAAGAGGTCTCGGAAGCATGACGCTTCGTATGGTGAAGTCTAAGGGCTCTTTCAAATACTCTGAGTAAGTCCCTATCGCATAGGTTTCGACCATTGATGGTGCCTATTGAGGGGGAGGAGGTGGAATGGGTTGCTGATACGACATAGTGTATGCATTTGTAGGGGCATAAGGAAGCCCCTGTGGTTGAGCAAGCATGCTTAGGAGAGGAGAACATATCTTCTTGTGGCGACTTGGAGTACATGTTTAAGTATGAAGGAGTATTCCCCAAGAGTGGATTGTGTTGTACAAGACCGAGAGGTATCATATTCTCCACCCGAACGGTGTTGGAGGTGGTGGTTCTAGTCGGTGTTTGTTGTGAATACTGAGGAGGCATGCCCAATGTGCCTATTCCTGTGAGGAGGTCTACTTGGCTAGGATGATGTGGAGGATTGGAATTTCTGCTTGTATGAATTGAGATGTTTGACTTGCTTGAGCAAGTTCTAACCCTCTAATTCTTTCTACTAAAGTCGAAATGACTTCATTTGGTGAAGTCCCAGTATTTTTCCTTGGTGGCATTTGTTGTATATTTTGAGGTTGTATAGTCATGTGATACCCCATTGTGAATTGATCATTTCCTTGCCAATTTTCACCGAGGGCATTTCCTATAGGTAGTGGTATGGAGGTGTTTTCTTGAAAAGAGACCTCGGGTCATGTTTTTAAACTTCCAATAGGTGGGTACATACTCTCAGAGCATTGTTCATTCCTGGTGTAACGCACTGAATGTTCATCATCTAAAACAAGGTATAGATATGATTGTTTGCTGATTTGTGGTCTAAACAACACTTGAGGAGATGAACTATATTCTCATGTGAATGTCATATTGTTCGAGCCTGAAGGCTCTATTTGTTGCGTTTGTGTGAGTTGATCCAACTCCTCTATTTGGAAAGATGAACTATATCTAGTCCTTGGAGGTGGAGCTTGTGTTGATAATTGGTTATTTGAATAGTTGTCACCCCATACTGAGAGCAAGGGCGATGACTGTCTATTCAGTTGAGCGTAGTATGCCTCAAGACCTAGGAGAGCTCTGCCATATGCATCGAATCTCGACATATTCGGGGGGTATCTGAATACCCACGGAATAATGGGAAAGAGTGAAAGTGGAAGAAAGAGGTAATAAAGAAAAGGGGAAGCACTGTGTGTTTCACGTCGGGTTCACCAATTTTGTACGATGGAAAAGTGACAAGCGAGCATGGGAATCTAAAAGTAACTCTTCCTTGCACCTAACCTCCTAAGGTCATGCCGAGATAGCCAGTGGGGATGGACTATACGTGGGGTATGGGTAAACTAGTTAGGAAATCTTATATCTTCGACACACACTAATGGAATATGTGAATCTAAGGCAAAGAAGGCCCTCCTAACCTGAACTGGCATGATAGATTGGTTGGTGAGGATGACTGCTCGAAGGCTCCAATCAATATCGAGCTCTGGCGTGATTCAATCTATAGGTTGTGGGATACGGGAAAATGACCTGGGATTGTTTCATGTATATCTCTAGATAGGGTCATAGGATGGATGATGGATATGGTGGATTCTACGGGTGATTCTCCGGCCTAGTCCAGAAATCCTTAGCTTCGTTAGCTACTATATCCAATAGGGATAATTGTGTGATGATAATAGGTAGAAGTGGAGTGGATCTGAATACTAATGTGCGTAAACCAACGTCAACGTCGGATTGACCTATGGACTCATTGGGTTGTGGGATTTGTGAATCACAACCGTAGATTCGTGGTTGTTGTGGACCTACTATGGTCATGTGTGGAATCAGTCTCTAATCCCTAGTATCCAATAGTTGTATGCCTTTTTGGCCTCTATGTTTAGAATTAATAGTTGTGCAATCTTTTCAGAGTATCTTACAGGCATTCTTGCAACCTGAATTCTTAAGTTAGTGTCTATATCAGTGAGAATATCTCCCGTCTAGTCATGGGACTGAAGAATCACAACCAAATGTTTGCTCTCTTTCAAGCCCTTCTACAATCATGTGGATGTTTATCTAGGGTAACCTGTAATTTGGCTAGTTTGACCAGAATATGTGTGCTTGGTCATCCTCTATGTTTAACCCTCTTAATTGTGAGATGATCTGTTGTAAGTCTGTTATTGTTCGGAAGACTTGGATTCTAAGATTCTGGTCTATATTAGTTATTGCTGCGACAAGATTGGGTTGAGGCATGATAGGCTCGAATACGTATTCTCTGGGCTCCCTAGGTCCCATGATTTTCATGTAAAAGGAAATGATATAAAGATAATTAATGACAGAATAAATCAACTACGCAAGATATATCTATGTATATTCCTAAATCTGATATTTTTATAAACTATTGAATAGAATTTAAAAGAGCAATTATCTAATATATCTAGAAATTGACAACTAAACTAATAATGAAATTAAAACAAACAAAGCAACCGAGTATAGCTACTTTTCTGTGTAGTTGTGAATCTATTCTAAGTAACTAGATAACTGATCTAATCTATTTGAAAGACTCTCGATCCTACCTCAAAAGTGAGGAGTGAATCATAGTTTCTTAGAAACTATCAATCCCCATAGCTTCCCTGGCAATATCGAAAGTAAAATTAACTGAAATGAAATGATTGGCTACTCTACTTGATATGCTTTAACTAGAACTTTGAAAGCTTGAACCTGGATTTTGCAGAACAGTGACGAATCCGATGGTGTGTGGCCTTTTCCCCTCAGTGTGATTTCCTCATTCTTTCATGCTCATGTGGATCCAGAAAATCATGTAATGCTAGCATCAGTAGAAGTAGATATGAGACAATGGTAGCTTATGATGCAGATCGAATAAAATACGAGTAGGAGAGGGATAACGTAAGAGAACAGAGAGATTGGATTATGTAATTCCTAGAAGGATTTATTATGAGTCATGCAACATAAAACATCGAAAACCCGAATCTATCCTATTTGATGAGCGTAACTCCGTAACTTTAATGGCTTCCTACCGAAAATCAAACTATCCTACTCCAATTGATTGGATGAAATAATAACAAGACTTGCACAAGGAGAATATTTGGCTTTCTAAAAGCTAAACAATACTAACCATGCATATAACAAATGAAACTATGAATCCTATGCAAAATTGAAAGGCTAAGCTATTGAAATGAGAAATTCGAGAAAAATTTGAGGGGCCATTTTCTTGAGCATAAGCCACTATTTATAGAATCCCATTTACCCAAAGGTGAAAACCAAATTGATCTCTTAAACCATAAAAATGCCAAAACACTATTCCAGAAACTAGAATCATAAATACAAGCAAAGGCGGTGAAAAAATCTCATAAACATTGAAAATTTTCATGAGTCGCGTTAAAAGAGCATTCGGAAAATGCGTGAAGGACCGCAGCCCTAAGCGGTAAGGCATGTGGTTATAGGACCGCCGCCCTACCTGGGCGGTGGTTTCATCACTAAAGACCGAAAAGTAAAGAAAAGAGGGGGAAGGGAAAATCAAAGAACATAGGGGCTAAGCGGGGCATGCGGGATGTTAACGCATACTTGGAGAGCTTTTCCGAATCCCGAACACCTTGCAAGGAGACCTGTATCATCATTGGGGCACGTGTAACATTGTTCTGGTGGTGTAGCACCCTACAATTTTGGGTACGTATAATACCTTGGCACAACCTTTTGACTTAGGTTAACCAATTATGCCCATATACCCTAAGTCATTGTGAGTGTCTTCCTATAATGAATTATGTTTCTAACCAGGCTAGGGTTAAAATTTGGGCAAGTGGATTGACGGTAATCAGTAAGACCATTCATGATAATAGAGGAGTGAGGTGAAGGACGTATTCCAAATGACGAGTATGCCATCTAAGAATAGTGACATACACGATTATGTTGTAAATCTTTGGCCAAAGTATTACAAGCTGCTGGTTTCATTGTCCTACGCAACCTAGTTTAAAGCAACGTGATATTAGATGAATATTAGTAACAAATATTCAAATATGTTCTTTAAACAGATCACTTAGTACCCGGTTTAGGGTAGGAAAAACCAAGTATACGAAGTATACGATAAGTATTCAATACTTAAGGTTAACATAAATAGATCGGTAGATTACCGAGTTATGAAATGAATAGATCAGTGGATCACCGAGTCATTTACAACTACATATGGTTATCTATTTGAGATTGATTGACATGAAATGTTTGTTCTAAATAATGCTTTATTTAGAACAGAGAACATTATATATAAAAAAAAATTCTTGTTTCTAAAGTCTTAAAATGGGAATGTTACAGGAGAGGTTGGAGGAAGGAATAGAGGGGGAAATAGATCATAGGTAGGGGGTGGAGGTAGAAAGAGAGGAATATTAAGGTAGAGAAGAGGTGGGGAGGGTAGATGTGGGAAGAGTGGAAGATAAAGGGAATGCAGGGTGGAATTTTGGGGGAAGGACTAAGGGTTGGGGATGAAGGATCAAATAATCAAAAACTTATACGAATAAAAATCACAATATGGTGTAAAGGGTATACTCTTTTCACCAATTTCACAATATTCCCTTATAATGATGCAACTTTTTAAGTTAGGTAGATGATGTTTATTATTTAAACAATATGAACTATGAATATTGAGAATGATAATCCTAACACTAAAACATTAAGAGGAAGAATCTTCCTCTTTTAAATAAATGTAAACCAAAAATGGATTAGTGAAAGATTGTAATTCATAGGACTTCATTTAGTATGAAGTCTACTTGGTTGGACCTATATGGTTGCTAAACTTCCCTGAATGTGAAATTACAATATTTTGGAACTTATGTTATTGCTGTCCTGTTTTGGTTAACTGCTTGTTATACTATGTAAATGAACATTAAAAGAAATCATGAGTTTAAGGAAGTTCTTTAATACTTAATTGATACAAGTATAGAATAAGAACTTAAGGAGAGTTGGATTAGGGTTTAGCAGGGTTACTAAAACCAGTGAATTAATCCAAATTAATAATTCATTAATAACCTCCTTGGGGTATGTACATCATGATGAGGCAGTTTCTGATGTTAGCTAGCACACGCCAACTGCAAGGTTGTACTTTCGAGAAGACTTGGGTCTTCTTGAGGATACAACATTGCAGTTGACATGTGGCAACACCCTTCTACATTGATCATCTAGATCTACACACAATAAGGACTTGAACTTAGTTTCTCTCTAGGTCAAGTTAGTGGCATGTTTAGGATAGGTAGTAGCTCTCAATGGCTTAGGGTACCTTGGCACACCCAGGTTGACTTAGGTCAACCGAGTATGCCCATATACCCTAATTCATTGTGAGCATCTTCCTATAATGAATTATGTTTCTAACCAGGGCTAGGGTTAAAAATTGGGTAAGTGGGCCGACGGTAGCAAAAAGACCATTCATGATAACAGAGGAGTGAGGTGAAGGATGTATTCCAAATGACGAGTATGTCGTCTAGGAATAGTGACATACAGTATGTTGTAAATCTTTGACCAAAGTATTGCAAGCTCACTGGTCATATTGTCTATGTCACCTAGTTTAAAGCAACGTGATATCGTATATATATTGGTAACAAATATTCTTATATGTTCTTTAAATAGATCACTCAAGACTCGATTTAGGTAGGAAAACCAAGTACATGAAGTATACGATAAGTATTCAATACTTAAGGTTAACATAAATAGATCAATAGATTACCAAGTTATGAAATGAATAGATTGGTGGATCACCGAGTCATTTACAACTGCATATGGTTATCTCGTTTGAGATTGATTTGCATGAAATTTTTGTTCTAAATAAATCTTTATTTAGAATAGAGAACATTATAAAAAAATTTTCCTTGTTTCTATAGTCTTAAAATGGGAATGTTACATCTTGGTATTAGAGCTAAGGTTGCAGCTCTTGTACCTATGTGTCCATAATCTAATGAAACTTAAAATTTTCTTGTAATGAAAATGGTTAGAACAAGAGGAAATGTTGCAAATAACCCTCCACTTGAGAAAGGAGTAGAAACTACCTGAAACTTGATGAGATCCTTTCTCGCCTATTAGACACGAGAGATCATTTGGTTGTACTTGAACAACAAGTAATGGGAAATGAGGAGGAAGATGATGCTAATAACAATAGTCGGCCAACAATGGGGAACAATGCCAATGTGGGTGTTGATAATAACAATATTAACATACCTGTCACTTTGAGAAAAAAAAAGGCTAGGTCAAGGTGAACTCACTAATGACATAAAAAGGATAATTCCACCCAAGTTTGACGACACCACATTAGGAGATGGGGATGAGAATTGACTCGGTGAAATGGAGAAATACTTTGCAATAAGGAATTTCTCATAAGAAACAAAGGAAATATGGGCAGCATACCAACTTTATCTAGAAACATGGATAAAAAATGGACTGTACAGTATGGAAACAATGTTGTTCATATAGTTAGTATGTGTCTTTTTGGAGCAGTCCTTGATTTACCTAACTTTTCCACTGAAGTTGATCTTTATGTTGCACCTTTGGGGTCTTATGATGTAATCATAGGTGTTAATTGGTTAGCAGAACATAAGGCTAAAGTGGACTATTTTTAAAAACACATTAGTTGTTTAGACAACCTGTAAAAAACAACAGAGATTCAGGGTGTGAAATGTGAGATTTCTGTTAAAACTCACAACTATGAAACTTTAAAAGGCAAAAATAAAGGTTGTACTTATATGCAGAAAAAATTACTCAAGAGAACAACAATGTTATGGAATAATATCCGCTATTACGAGACTTCATTGACGTATTTCTAGAGGAATTGCCAGGTCTTCCACCCAAAAGGGAATTTCATTTCATGATTGAGATCAAGCCCGAACCGAACCTATTTCTAAAGCACCGCTTTGAATGACTACTACAGAATTAGTAGAGCTTAAGGCTCGATTACAAGAACTTTTTCTAAAGGTTTGATTAGACCAAGTGTTTCACCTTGGGAGCACCTATAATTTTTGTGAAAAAAAGGATGGAACCCTTAGATTGTGCATTGATTACATAATGTTAAACAAAGCAACAATCAATAATAGATACCCACTCCCTAGGATTGATGATTTATTTGATCAGATGTGTGGAGCATTGATATATTCTAAGATAGATCTTCGATCCGGATATCATCAATTGCGAATTAAGGATGAGGATATATATAAAAAACTTTCGTAACAAGGTATGGACATTATGAGTTCATGGTTTTACCTTTCGATTAACTAATGCACTGCAACATTTATGAATTTAATGAATAATATCTTTCAAGCATACTTGGACAAATTTTTGCTCGTATTCTTGGATGGCATTCTCATATATTCTAAAAGTATTGAGGAACTTCATGAGCATTTGAAGATATTTTTGGAAATATTAAGAAAGATACAATTATTTGGTAAGCTATCTAAATGTTCTTTCTATGACATATAAGTACACTATTTGGGACATGTAATAAGCAAGGATGGAATTATTGTAGATCCTTCAAAAATTGTAGCTATAACGGAGTGGCTTGCACCTAAGAATGTACATGAAGTTAGAAGCTTCATGGGACTTGCTGGCTACTATAGGAAATTTGTAAAAGATTTTTCTAAGGTAGTTGCACCAATAACTTCCTTACAAAAGAAAGATAAAAAGTTTGTTTGGAGTGAAAAATGTGAAATTACATTCCAAACCTTGAAAGAACAGTTAACTTCAACACCTGTTCTTGCGGTAATAGATCCTAATGAACATTTTATGGTGGTAACTGATGCTTCTGGTGAAGGTTTAGGAGGCATTTTGTTATAAAATGGTCATGTCATAGCTTACGAAAGTAGAAAACTTAAGTTACATGAGTTGAATTATGATCCACATGATTTAGAGCTTGCTGCCATTGTTCATGCACTACAAGTTTGGAGGCATTACCTTCTTAGTAAACCTTTTGAATTGAAAACTGATCACCTTGGACTGAAGTATATCTTCACTTAGTCAAATCTTAATGCCAGATAACGAAGGTGGTTAGAATTTCTGTCTCAATATAATTTTGACAACAGCTTATATAAAGGGTAAAGAAAATAGAGTGGTTGATGCTATAAGTCATAGGAAGCACATTATGCTCTTATAACATTAAGAACTCAGCTTTAAGGATGAAGTAAAAGTGTTATGGAATCTAACTCTTACTTTAAACAAGTAAAATCAATGCTTGCTATAGATTCAAATGATTTTTGGTATAAAGGTTTTCACTTTGATAACGAAGGAATCTTACAATTTGAAAACAGAGTATATGTACCTTCGCTAAATGATTTGAGAAAGAAATTGTTAGCAAAATTTCACAATTCACCTTTTTCTGGACACCATGGCATTACAAAAATGCTTGCTGATATAAAACAACAATATTTCTGAAAGGAATGAAAAAGGATGTTATAGACTTTGTGACACATTGCCTTGAATGTCAATATGTTAAAGTAGAACATATGTACCCAACCAGTTTTTTATATCCTCATAGCATACCACAATACAAGTGGAAAGTAATAAGCATGGATTTTGTACAAGGGTTACCTATGTCAAGAAATAAACATGATGTTATTTTGGTAGTTGTTGATAAACTAACAAAGGTAGCACATTTTATTGCTGGGAATCTGAAGGATGATTCTCCTATTTTGGCTAAAATATTTGTACATGATATTTTCAGATTACATGGAGTACCTGAACTAATCATATCTGATAGAGATCCTAGAATGATGTCAAGGTTTTGGAAAACGCTTAATGCAGCTCTAGGAACTAAGCTGAATTTCAGTTTTGCGTATCATCCGAAATGGATGGAAAAACTGAAAGAGTAAATCAAGTATTAGAAGATATGTTATGGATGTATTATATGGATCAGTAGTATAAGTGGGAAGAATATCTTCCATTATTTGAATTTGCATACAATAATACATATCATGCTTCTCATAAGATGGCACCTTTCGAAGCATTATAAAAAGAAAATGTAGAACCCCCGTTAGTTGGGACAACATGGAGGATAGAGAGGTAATTGACCAAAAATTCTTACCGAAATGGAACGATAAGTTAAATTGATTTGTGGATGCTTGAAAGAAGCATCGAGATAGGAAAAAGAATTATGCTCGACTCAAAGAGGGTTGATAGGAAATTTAAACTTAGTGAGAAAGACTTTCTTCAGTTAAATGAAAAAAGAGTTTTATAACTTTTGGCAAGGCCGCCAAGTTATCACCTCGTTATGTGGGACCTTTTGAGATAGTTGAAGTAATCAACCATGTAGCTTATCATTTAGCATTACCTTCTACTTTGTCACGAATGAATGATGTTTTCCATATTTTTGTGCTTAAGAAATATGTGTCGATTTATCACATGTGTTAAATTAGAATTCCTTACAGGTCCAAGACCCATGAATAATCATGGTTAAACCCATACGAGTGCTTAAAACTCACCAGTTGCATTTGAGAAATCGTGAGATAAGTCAATGCAAGGTCCAATGGGACCAATTTAATGAAGAGAGTGCAACTTGGGAAAACCTTGAGGATATGAAAACTACTTTTCCATATCTATTTGAATAGAATTGATTTTGTTGACTGATAAAAATTTGTGATTTTATCTTTATATTACAATAAGTATGCCAGTTTTGGGTAGATATTTATTTGTTTTGAATAAACAACTATGTAATGTTGATTTCTAGAACTTAAAAATGCTGATATGTTTTTGACATATGGTAAGAAAAGTGAATAAGTTGATTTTCCTTGATGCAAACTATTAAAAAAATGAATGAGATAATCATCGGGATGATGATTCTTTTTAGGAGGGAAGCATGTAACACCCTTGACAACTATTATCTCCCTCTTTTTCATTTCAAGTGTTGACATGTGATTTTCTGGATAAAGATGTGTTCTTTTGACTGTTGAAGATCATGCTTGATAAAGGATAAATCATTTCTGTTCTTAAAAATCATTAGACTAAAATAGTATGGTTAACAAGAATTCATTTTCACTTTGGAAAGGTGAGTTGCAATATGGCTTTAAGAGTTACAGACTTATTTCTTCTTTCTTACTTGTCCTTGGATCAATTTCAGTGATCCAAGGAATGTTTCAAATCCTCTTCATAGACTGAATGATAAATTGACATTCAGTAGTTTAAGGTACATAGAAGATTGAACTTTGTATGATAAAAATTATGTGGTCTCATGTGAACATGTTTTCGTTCAGCTGTATGTTGTGCTCGGGTCTTTGGTGATTGATCTTGACAAAACATTAAGGACGTAAGAAAAAATTCAATTCACAACAGATGAGGAGTTCGAGTCCTAAAACCTAAGGATTATCCTAACGATCCGAAGCTAGGTAAGAACACCTATGTTCTACCTACATTTACTTATTTGGATTTTATTCTAACCTAAGCCTCTTATTCTAATTTTTGGGTTGGCATCCTAACCTAAGCATTGTGCTAAATGAATAAGGGAAGGATTACTAAAGTAATACTAGGTTATTTTAACTAATACCTAATACTAAATGGTTATGAAATGGATCTAACCTAAGGTGGGAATTACTATTGGTAAATGTTTTTAATACCTAAGTTGGTTATTGCTAGACTAACCTAAGTTTTAGGGATCCATCCTAAACTATTAAAAAGGGAACCTAAGGGGTCGCATGTCTCTAAGGTGACAGTTCCAATGGAATTTAAATGAGTTGATAGGGTTTAAAGGATGGAAGTACTTTAGATTTGGCAAGGGCTAGTTGACTTGGTGGAGGCATATGTGGAAGCTCCACTAAAAGATGGAATTGTATTTTTGGATGGAATTGGCATTCGCTAGATTTAGGAGGTGGTGGCAAGGAAAGATAAGTGGGAAATTTGGAAGTAATGGCATTTATGGCATTAATGGGCCTCGATCTTGGTGTGTAAACCATCTTGGAAACTTGGAAGGTGGGTTTGTAGGAGGTTATTTGGTTTTTCATGCATTGTGGATTTTTCTCTGCATGGAGCTAACTAGTTCTTTGAACCAGCAGTTCGAACTTCACTTCAAATATATTTTTGGTTTCTATGGTCTATTTTTGATCAAAGGAAAGTATATGAGGCATAGGAAGAAAATATGTTTGATTTTTGATCTTTCGTGGAGGAGAAAAAGAGTTGAAGCTCAATACCGAAGTCTCCTTTGATTTGGAAGAAGCACTATCAGGCATGATAGGCTCTAACTATTAAGATTCTTTTCTTTCTTTTAAATGATTCATTAGAAAAACTCGATCTCATGAGACTCATGTTTTCATGTTTGAATGGTTATTTTCTTGTTGGGTATAGTGAATATTTGTGATGTTTGGATTTGAATCCATGGCAAAAATAGTGTTGTTTTGGAAACTTTCTCTCTGTGTAAGTTTTATGATAGCATGTATGTGAAGTTTGTATGTGAAACTTGTTTCTGTATCTCTATTTTTGCACTCTAGATCTTGTATTCAAAGTTGTTGTGCTTTGAACTGACCTTCGTGGCAATATAATGATTTGAACTTAGGGAAATTTGAGTTCCATTTGATTTTGCTTTCCATTGCGTTTTTGGATGTAAAATTTTGTTGGGGCTTCATGTTGTTTGAAACCATTTTTTGTAAATGTAAGCAATGCTTGAGATGTTGCTTAAAGTGCATATTTGCACTCGTACACGTATTTAATTACTTGTGAAGTTCTGAACTTTGGTGTGAAGCTCAGATTTGACACTGTACTCTTTTTGAACATTGGAGAGTTATGAGCTTTCATTAGGATCGATGTATTCGATTCTATTCAGGTATTTTTGTGTTGGGTTTCTATTGTAATAAAAGTATTAAGCTTATAATTCTTTTATTGAGCAACTTACTCACCAAAAAACGGGTGAAATATTGTTTGAGTCGTTTGAAATCTCTGCGAGATTTTGAACTGAAACGCCTTTGTTTAAAAGATTGTGGAACTTCGCTTTATGACTCGTATCATCTTCTTTGAGATGGTAATGGCGTGAGATTTGGAGGGGGTATTATTTCCCCTCTATTTTGAGGAAACCCACGTTCTGGGTTGACTATTTAGTTTGAAAATAAGTCACCTCTATCGAATTTGGTGGTTGTGAAGTTCTATTTTGGATTTCTTTTCATTCGCATAGGAAATAGAATGGGACATCTTTTGACTTAAATGTTTTTGGGTTCTTGCTCTCTCTCCGATTCTTTATTATAATTTCAGGTCTTAGTGGAAGATTGGGTAAATACCCTTGGACACTAAAATTATTCTAAAAGAATAATTTCTCCTTTCAGCTTGTTTTGTGGTTAGTTCTCATTGAATCACACACTACATACATTTCATATTAGGTGGTGAAGCATTTGTGAGTCTTCAGTATTGGGTTCATGGATAATTCTGAACTTGATAGTTTGTTGTTTCGGATTTTATTCCCTGCATTTCATGATGAATGAGTCCTTGGATTCTTTTAGAGAAAGAAAATATATATGTATTCTCTTGGGATCTAGTATGCTATTTTGGGACTACAATATGTTTTCATCCTGATTTGTTTGAACTGGAAATTCTTTTGTTTAGTTGAATGAAATGATTTATTATTGGACCTTTCCTTATAGAGTTTCCTTTTCTCTGTCTTTTGGATAAGCTCATTGATTGAACTTCTCTGCACTCAATTCTCTTATGAGATGGTGATTCCTTTATGGCTTGTTGGTCTACTTGGTTCGAATCATTGGTTGTAATGATAGTAGCTAAGTCGGTTCTGTTGTTAAGTGAATGCATACTTGTTTTATCGACTATTGTTGACTAATCCTTCCTTATATGGATGGATAGGAGTAGGTTTTGTCTCTTGTACTCTATCTTTTGGATGAACTTGAGTAGAGATTAACTCCTTTATGGGGCTACTTTGATTGTGAACGTTGGTTTTAGATCTTTGATTGATAACTTCTAACATGCAGAATTAGAATTGGAATTGTAGTTAGATTGTTTTGAGTTCTTTACCTTCTTGGATTGTTATGAAAATCTATTTAGGTGTATACTCTAAATGTTGAATTTATAAGATTGTTATCCCGGAAAGGAAACAAATAATTCATGTTATGAACTTGACTTGCTTTTCGGATACTATGAGTTTGGGTATGGTACATATTGGTTCTTTTTATTCCTTGCTTATGATTTAGATGAGTCATCCTAGAATGAACCATGCTGTAAACACTTCTTTTGTCTTATATAAAAGATAAATGTTGTATTCTATTAGGATAGAATTATGAAATAATGGAATGGCAAGATCTATAGTTTGTTTAAAAGTTATTGATATGATCAATTGTACATTAAGTTTACAGGCATATATTATGGATAATATTATGCTCTTCTTTTAAACGTGGATCTAGATTATTGTTGTACTTCTTTTCTGCTTGGTATCACTTATGCTTATTATATGATTTATTATTTATCTCATTAAAGTAGTGTTGCTTTAATGAAACAATTAGTGGAATGCACTTCGTTTTAATGCTTAGTGCTTATCATGCTCAATTCATTAAACTGACCCATGCTAGCAATTTTTGCAGATGGATGACGTAAGTGATAAAAGAAGGCAAAAACTTATATGATGCATTGGCTGATATAAGTCTAATTCTTAGTAAAGAATTCTGATTCATTCTTTTGTTGTATTGAAAAAGAAAATTTTATACTTTATAGAATGAAGGTTGTTGTTATGTAGTATGCCTAAAGTGCATAGTCTTGTAAATTTTATAAGTTGTAATGATGAATTGCGAGTTGTGATTTATTTGCATTGGTTGTGTAATTTATCTCGTACTTTAATGAAGAAGATGGAAGTCCTATCTTGTTGATATTCTTCATATTATTTTATGCTTATCTTGTTATCTTTGATAAGATGGATAAAGGGAACTAGTTTAGTTTTTCCTCTATAATGATGCATCTTTTTAAGTTGCAATAGATGATGTTTATTATTTAAATAGTATGAACTATGGATATTGTGAATGATAATCCTAACACTAAAACATTTAGAGGAAGACTCTTCCTCTTTTAAATAAATGTAAACCAAAAAGGGATTGGTGAAAGATTGTAATTCATAGGACTTCATTTAGTATGAAGTCTACTTGGTTGGACCTGTAGGGTTGCTAAAATTCCTTGAATGTGAAATTATAATATTTTGGAGCTTATGTTATTGCTGTCCTTTTTGGTTAACTGTTTGTTATACTATGTAAATGAACATTAAAATAAATCATCAGTTTAAGGAAGTTCTTAAATACTTAAATGATACAAGTATAGAATAAGAACTTAAGGAGAGTTGGATTAGTGTTTAAAGAAGGTTACTTAAACTAGTAAACTAATCCAAATTAATAATTCATTAATAACCTCCTTAGGGTATGTACATCATGATGAGGTAGTTTTTGTAGGATGTTGGCACATGCTAACTGCAGGGATGTACTTTCGAGAAGAATTGATTCTTCTCAAGGATAAAACATTGTAGTTGACATGTGGCAACACCCTTCTGTATTGATCATCTAGATCTACGCACAATAAGGACTTGAACTTAGTTTCTCTCTAGGTCAAGTTAGTGGCATGTTTGGGATAGGTAGTAGCTCTCATTGGCTCAGGGTACCTTAGCACATCTGGTTGAATTAGGTCAACCGAGTATTCCCATATACCCTAAGTCATTGTGAGCATCTTCCTATAATGATTTATGTTTCTAACTAGGGCTAGGGTTAAACTTTGGGCAAGTGGACTGACGGTAGTCAGTAAAGACCATTCATGATAATAGAGGAGTGAGGTGAAGGATGTATTCCAAAATGACGAGTATGTTGTCTAGGAATAGTGACATACATAGTATGTTGTAAATCTTTGGCCAAAGTATTGCAAGTTGTTGGTTGCATTGTCCTACATCACCTAGTTTAAAGCAACGTGATATCAGATGAATATTGGTAACAAATATTCAGATATGTTCTTTAAACAGATCACTCAGTACCCTAGTTTAGGGTAGGAAAAACCAAGTATACGATAAGTATTCAATACTTAAGGTTAACATAAATAGATCGGTAGATTACCGAGTTATGAAATGAATAGATCGGTGGATCACCGAGTCATTTACAACTACATATGGTTATCTATTTGAGATTGATTGGCATGAAATGTTTTTTCTAAATAATGCTTTATTTAGAAAAGAGAACATTATAAAAAAATAAATATTTATTGTTTCTAAAGTCTTAAAATGGGAATGTTACAGGAGGGTTAGAGGAAGGAATAGAGGTGGAAAACATATCATAGGTAGGGGTGGAGGTAGAAAGAGAGGAACATTAAGGTAGAGAAGAGGTGGGGAGGGTAGATGTGGGAAGAGTGGAAGATAAATGGAATGTAGGTGGAATTTCGGGGGAAGGGCTAAGGGTTGGGGATGAAGGATCAAATAATCAAAAACTTGTACAACATCAAAATCACAACATGGTGTAAGGGGTAAACTCTTTTACCCCATTTCACAATATTCATAGAATGCTCCAGAGAATCAAGGATGAAAAATGGAAAACTATAGAGTATTTTCTTTAAAAATATTTAGAAACACTATATGGTAGTTAGGAATTACCATGAATCTAACCTCAAGTGTGATGAATTTCATGACTAGAATCTTAACCTTTTTCTTATATACATGATAGTGTATCCATTTTGCAATAAAATCTCATTTTTGTGGCTAATCTTTGGCCCATGTTGTGTTTATTGAGTTCTTGCCTCTCAATTCTTTCTTCGGTATGTCATGTGCGCATTTCCTACTTGCAGAGTTTCCATTTTTATGTTGTAAATGTGTGTGAAGTGTTAAAAATGTAGTTTTAGGTCTATGACACATCTATTTTCCCTCTCCTCCTATATTCTCCCCTTTCTTCCTCTCGTGGAGAGTGATCGACCCTCTCTTTTGGTGCCATCATTGCCCCTTTATCTTAGGATTTACTTTTTCATCTCTCTCTCCTGGTCCTTTGATGTGTTAGTGCAGTTATCTATAAAAGTAGTCTTAGCATTAAACTAATTTTTATTCCATGGATTCTCCTAAAATGTAAAACAAAGGATCTGACCTCCTCAAGAGGCTTGTTTTAAGCTGTAAGTCCTAAACTTGGAGATATTCTCATATTGGCCAAAAAATCTTGATTTTTCATGATCAAATCTAGGGTGTAATTTTGAGCCCAAATTTTTTTGGCACGCCTAGTGGGATAATATTGAATCTCTTTACAACTTCATATCATCAATTTGATGTGCTCTTGGTGATATTCATCCTTCGGAGGTAGTTATCAACACATTTGGTAACTCCATTGTTCAAGAAACCCATTCTCGAGTCTATAGATCACAACTTCTCCTTTCCACTCATTTTTGTTGGGGTTAGCACATTGGTTGTACAGTATAATACATCATAATTAAACATACATACAAATAAAATAGGATATTCTACCAGAATAAATATGCATAACAAGAGATATAAATCGACACTAGATTTAATATGGTTCACCCAAAGGGGGCTATGTCTACCAAGAAAAAGCCAATATATTATCCAAAGCTTTCACAAGTTATACAATGAAGATTTACAATCTTCCACACCTCTCGTGTGTACAAGATTGTCTTAGTCTCAAGCTTTTGCTTCTTCACCAAGAATTCTCTCTCTCACAATTATTATCACAATAGTCATCAAATTTTTTAAGTTCTTATTAATTATTACTTCTAAACCCTAGATTTCATGTTTATATAGGTGTATACAAACTTAGGGAACTTATCCATGTAATTACAATCAATAGATCTCGCTTTAGTACTATGAATAGATCTAATTCTTGTGAGTTAATCGATGCCCACACACACAATGATTCCACAGATAACCGATACCATTTCCTATTTGCTTGACCGATGTCACCATAGGTGACCGATGCCGCCTCCTTCCATAACCCATATCGGTTACTATATTTTCCAGAAATTTTCATATTTCATGCTAATCAAGTAATTGAGCTCCATAACTCAACAATATTCCACTTGGAGATTAATTACTGCACCATACCATTACAATGTCATTCTTGGATCCTTCCTTAGATTTGTTTCTTCCTCTTCAAGTCTCAAACTTGAAGACCAGAGTGTAGCTCTAAATTCTCATTTCTTAATGGATTCTTTAGCATATCTCGTAGGGTTTTCACTGTATGAATCTTTTCCAGATTCAACCGCCCATCTTCCAATACCTTCCATATGAAGTGATACCTTAACTCGAATGTGTTTCGTTTCTTGAATGAAACAATGAGTTATTTGCCAAATGAATTACACTGACTCACACCGAATAGTTTGCAATCATCTTTCTCCTTTCCCAACTCTTGAACATACTCATCCATATCATCTCCTTGCTAGCCTTTGTAGCTAAAACATACTCGCCTCTATAGTAGAAATATAAAAACCTTTTACAATATTGAAATCCAGCTTAACTATTGTCCCACCTACATCGTGAAAATATATCCATTAGTGCTCCTCCTACCATCCGGATCTCTAGCCATATCCGTATCAACATAGCCACATAATGAAATATTTGAACCTCCATAGCATAAATGCATACCAAATGTCCCTTTCAAATACCCGAGTATCCATTGACTGCTTTCTAATGCTCTTTACCTAGATTGGCCATATATCTACTCACAACTTCCACTGCTTGTGCAATGTATGTTCTAGTACAAACCATAACATACATGAGACTCCCAACTACTGAAGCATATGATACTAAGGTCATGAATTTGACCTCCTTATGTGATGAAGGATACTGATTTTTTCTCAATTTGAAGTGTCCAAACCATAGGTGTACTAACAGGTTTTGCATTTTATGTCTTGAACCTTTCTAACACCATGTAGATATAATCCTCCTTATATAAATACAATTTCTTATTCTTCCTGTCTCTATGTATTTGCATGCCAAGGATTCTTTTTACAGCTCCTAAATCCTTCATAGAAAATGTGTGAGCTAGTTTTCCCTTAAGCTCACCAATGTCCTACATACTAGATCCTGCAATAAGCATATCATCCACATACAAGAACAAAATAATATAGCTCTTATTTTCATGCTTCTTGAAATATACACAATGGTCGATTCACATCCAAAGTAACCATGCTCATGCATAAAACTATCAAACCTCATGTACCATTACCTTGAAGATTGGTTGAGCCCATATAGGCTCTTTTTGAATGTGCACACTAATTTTTCTGTACCCTTGACTTCATACCCAAGTGATTTATTGTATATAAATATCTTCATCTAAATCACCATGAAGGAAAGTCGTCTTCACATCTAGTTTTTCTAAATATAGATAATGTACTCAACTAAACTCAATACAATACAAATAGAAGTCATCTTAATAATAGGAGAAAATATTTCACCAAATTCAATACCTACTTTATGTGAAAATCCCTTTATTTTAAGCCTCACCTTGTACCTTTTCTATCCACCCTCTTCTTCCTTGATCCCGTAAACCCACTTGTTATGCAATGTCCTCTTACTTGTTGGTAATTTAACCAAATACCAAGTCTAATTATATTTCAAGGAGATCATCTCCTCATCCATGGTATGCTCCCACTAGACATGGGTCTCATCCTGTATTGCTTCTTCAAAATTTATGGTTCACCATTATCATCAATAATAAATAAAATATAGGTGTAAATATTTCTCGGATATTTACTTAGCCATTGTGACCTTCTCACAAGATTTTGGGGTGCCAGAGGATCAATCTAGACCTCCTTGTAGTAATTTTTACACCCACCAAAGAGCAAGAGAATCCCATGCACATTGTCCTGTCACCCAAAGAGGGCTTTGGGCGCTCACTGAGGCATGCACGTGTACCAAGTTTATCCTTTATGTGATTTTAGTGGGAAACATCATCTATGATGGGAATGTAAGGATAGTGAGTGGAAATGAGACATGCAAACATCATAGAAATCAAAATAGATTCTATACTAGTGCATTCATTCCTATAGAAAGATACTTTAACAGAATATAAGACTAAACCAAAATAGAAAGGGAAATGCACAAGGATTCATACTTATTTCATAGACATACATGAAACAGAACTATGAAGATATGAGGATGGACCAGAATCATTAATGATCATATTCAAATAAGTTGGTAACCTCATTACATTCATTAGATCCATTACAAAACATCACAATATGGCAGACCGAAGTCATACATCATAACTAGAATCTACATTCCTTAGCTCTTTAAAAATAAAATTTACAATCCAAAGACCCTTTATGCATCCTTATCCTATATTTCATATACCCAACCCAATATAACTCCTCGTGGAGTTTCGCAGAGCGCCACTCTCTATTCATATCCTATTTTCTTTTATGGGTGCTTATATTTATAGTCCCCTTGAATTGCCAACTCACCTTTCTCGAGCCTTCGATCCATCACTAAGTGTCCGTAAGTGGTCCTCCATGGGAGCATGCTCCTTTAGGCCTGATATCTCCACTCCTTCCATGATGGTATTCTAGAATCTTCCATCGCATGGCATATTCCTTCCTAGGCCAACCTGTCACCAGGATGGCACCTTATCCATTCATCATGCGTAGGTGGGTCACATTTTTCTCGTGTTCTACTCGATACGATGAATATGGATAAGTCCCGAGACCTTGCTCTACCAAAGCGTAACAAAGTCCTTATAAAACCCTCCTAGAACACCGGATTGTGTGCCTTCTTCTTGCGTGCCCATGTACATTTTGTACTTAGTCAATATTTCAGCGCCCAACATCACCCCACACTTAACCTATTTTCCGCCCATGGGAACACTTCTTCAAAGAAAGAATTACAATAGGATTATCATTTTGGGAAAAGAATAAGGGAATGAAGGATTAGGGAAGATGAAAGAATGGGGAAGTGTTGTTATTATTGCAACAAGATAGGAAAATATCTTTGTAAGTTGGCCTCCAACTTGTTCTAGGCATCGACTTCATTTTGCACTCTCTGAAGAGGTCATTGACTAGGCACTTACCTCCTCAAAACCCAGTCCATTTCCTCAAGTGTTTAATGTTTCAACCATTCCTTCCAATTCCTTTTCCACATCCTCAAGTGCATCCATCCTTCTTGTAATTTGGGGGTACAACTCCTTCAGTTAGTTTTTAATTGAACCTTGTAAGGTTTCAATAGCTTCTGACTTCTTCTCAACCTTGGCCAGGATCCTCTCCCACTCCACTCTGTTTCCCTTGTTCTTCTCTTGGAATTCCTTGAGATCTACCTCATGAGTGGCGACTAGAATACTCGCCACGTTATCTCTGTTTGCGCAACTCACATACATGGCCTCAACACTATGTGTAGCAATTTTCACATCGAAAGTACCTTACAGACGTACTCGATAATGATTGCTACAAAATTTTAGTTTGTCCTCCTTCTTTAGGTGCACTTCTACTTATTCCATAGATTCTAAATCCAGAGGTTTCCTTTCCATGGTGAGGATGTGCGTTAATTCTTCAAGGCACTCAAGGGAAGATCCATACTTTTGCATGGGTGGTGCTAGGTATAGATGCTTCAAAAAATGGCATCTGTGATGGATTCTACCTTCTTGTATACCTTACACACCCTTTCCTTTTCTTCCCTTAGTTCATGCTTTAGTTGCGCGCTGATTAGTTCCTCCTGCTTCAAGTTCTTGGTCCTCTCTTCTAGCTCTTCTTCCCTCTTTTCTAGCTCTACCTCTAGAAATTTTACCCTGTCATTCCTTCCGAATAACCTAGCTTCTAGTTCAACCAAGACCTTATTCAACGCATTGCAAACTTGTTCATATGAAATCTGTTGAGCGCTCACCAAGGGGTTGTCTCCTTTTGATTTAGGAACTTTCATTATTTCTCCTTGGCTTATTTTGAATTTTGGCTTGTCGACGTGGGACTCAATTGCCTAAGATAGCATCTTCCTTGTCCGAGGGTATGCACCATATTCATCAAATGACTTCATTTCCAAGAGGTGATCTGTTGGGACTGTGCTTTCAAACATGCACATAACACCTTGTTTTCATCATCAATGTAGTTCATTATTGGCCTTTTGATCTCCATGCACTTTCCGCCTATGCGTGTGCCCTTAGGAATAGTTACTGTTAGACTGGGGCCTCCCATGCTGCCGTGGTATTTTCCTACGCTTCCTTCCTTATCTTCATTCATCACTATCTCATCACCGCACTCCAACTCTTGTTCTACTAAGGCTTCAATAATTTTTATCGCTTCTCTTTCTACTACCTTATTTATCTACTCCTACGTGAGGTTTGGAGTCCTCTCGACTCTTTTGATAACCTCTTCACCTCCTTCCATGTCCCGGGCATCCTCCTCCTCCTCGGCTTCCCTTCCTTCTCACAAAACAATAGTCATTCTTCTCCTCTCGTACCTTCCTCTCCCCAATCATACATGCTGAAAACAAGTGGCTCCTGGTCCCCTTCAGTTCATCTTCTTCATCATCATCCCTCTCACCCATGTATTTCTCCAAGCTCTCTATTTCCTCCGAATCATCTTCCTCCATCACCTTCTGTTTCTTCCTAACTGGGGATTCTAGTATAGGAGATTTTGCTTTCTCTTCCTCCTCCTCTAGTGATTTCTCCTCTGCAATAAGATTTTCCTGTTCTAGCACCTCCTCTTTGACTAGAGACCTCTTCTTGCATGTGTAAGTACTTGTTCTAGCACTTGTTCTCGAGGCACCCACCGCTTGAGTATCTTGGCCACTTGGGGCCTTTTTTTATCTCTTCTGTCTCCCTTTTCTTGGGTGCAATCTTATTTCTACCATTAGGTCCTCAGGTATAGCTATATCATTCTCAAGATAAGTGCCCTTCTCAAAATTGGGCCTTATGTGAAGGTATAAACATGCCATAGACCTCCCTGCAATATGAAGAGTCATGGGTTTTATCATCTGAACTTCATATGTTACATATTTTTCCATGTATGCACACTTGTTGGGGTAGACCAACGTCCTACGCATCTCCCTGTGGTCCCGATCCATACTTCCAAGGTCAAACTTCAGTTTCTTGGATTCCTTGAATCTATTTACCCCCACTTAGAAGTACTGAGCGGTGAAGGAAAATGGAAGTTTACACCAAGGGCTCATGTTTTCATCAACCAACCTAAATCTGTTGATTCAAAAGTGTTGGTATAGTATGAATTCGGGTTCTCCTCTCGTGAGATTTGGCATTTGTTCTAGGATCCTCCATTCTACCCCAAATCCATTCCTCAAGTGCACATACCATTTCTCAAGATGTGCCTTATGAACAACCATCATGCTATCATAAGTGTATTTTTCAAATCTTTTTACGGGTGAGGGGTCTTCCTCTGGGTACTCCCATATGAACTTATCTTCCACATTTGGCACTTCGATCTCTAAAAATACAATAGTTAAGAGGACATTGCCAAAAAGTATCTTGTCACCCTCCTATGCGTTGTTGATGATCTCATCCGTGATGTACGTGGACAAGTTGTAGATGGCACCCTCTGATATCCTTCTATAAACATTGAGCCATGATTTGTTCACTTACGTCCACCTCTTTTGGTCATTAAGTTTGGTTACTATGCATGCGGCCATTCTCATCACCGAGTCTTGGATATCTGCAATATCAAAGTACCTTGACCCCTTCTTGTATGCATATGCATCGATAGTTTATTTGATGGATTCTTTGTAACATAGGTCGTCCTCTATATTATCTCCTTCATAGATGATACCTGTGAATCTTAAAATAAGCTAAGGGGTTATGCGCATCTTGTGTCTTGTGAAGTGAAAGTTATCTTCATGTATGCATGACATCAACCACTGATAGAGATGTTTAGGCTTTGTAAAGTAGGGAACTCATAGAGTTGCAATAATCCCACCTTCTCCAAATTCACTTTTACTTCATCGCTATAAATGGGTAACCCTTCTGGTGTCCTCTTGTTTTTCGGTGCACTAACTCCAATGACATCTCTTTTCAGGTTGTGTTTGTGCAATGGTTATAATCATTAACTACCATTTTTCTTAAATGGGAATCCCACTCCTTTTCCAAGAAAACCCCATCCCGGTACTACATTTTTGCATACCATTCTTCATTTGTACTTGCGGTAGTTTCTTGTTGTTTTCCCTTGCCCTTGCCTTTTCCCTTCTTAGGTGTTACAACCAGTTTCTTGTGTGCCATTATGTAGGTTATCTTTGCACTTCAAATTCTCTTTCTATGCTTCTTTGCCCTTTCCAAGTTTAGATCTCAAACTTGTGAAGAAAATCCTTTTCAACCCATACCCTAGTTGCCAAACCCTCACTAGAATATCCCTTTCACAAGATGGTGCTTCTCCATAACTCTCTCTATGTCCGTGAACTAATTCCCTCTGGTTTATAGGTCCAAACTAGTCACTCACGACTCAATTTCTCCAATTTTTCTTTACACAGATCAACTCTGGAAACCCTAATTTGCAAAATCTCTTCCTTATTTGTATTCGTAATGTAAATAATGAAGTGTTCAAACTTTTATTTATAGTTTTTCTCATTTTTTAACATTAAATGCTACCTTACCTACCACCATACTTCAACACTTGACGTGGATTTTTCAAAAAAAATTGACTTTAGCGCTTTCACTCATGCGCCCAATCCTACACCGAAAATTCCCCAACCTTCTGGTGCGTAACCAATCCATCTTGACATGAGACTCTTGCGCACATGTCACCAAAGCATCAAGGTACTTCATCATGATTTTTGCTTTTTCCTACCTCGTGTCACTTTTTCGCTTCTTCCAATCTTGTATGTGGATCCATAATGTAGCCTTACCCTAACACCAACCATCCTTTTTCACCTTTCCTTTCTTGATCTTCCTTTCCTGAGCCATCCAACTGGGCTTTCTAATGCAATCCTTCCTGGTGCTTCACACTTTGCAATTTCTTCCACCTTACTCCACCCCACACTAAAATGATGCGCAATCCTCTCGTGCATTTACAACCCTAAAAAAATGAGATTACTAGCGCCAAGGTGCAACACAAAACAACAATGAGAAGGGAAACATAAGAAAAGAAAATGCATTAGAGGAAATCCTAATCTAACTAGCAATACTACCTTATTACAAACACCAAGAAGACTTATTTATAGTAGGGCTTTAGCCTAATCCCATTGAAATGTCCTGGCAATCTTGTCCCATCCAAACTTAGAATCGGCATGCACCTATATCAAGGATGTACTAGATGATGTAGGGACCCAACCAATGGACTTTTAACTTCCCAGGATGGTGTAGAAACTTGGAATCATATAGTAGCACCATCTTCGCCCAACCTCAAACTTCTTGTTCTTAATGTGATGATCATGCCATGCCTTTTGTTTTGCTTTTTCAGTCTTTCCTGCTCCACCTGGCGAGTGATCATCTTTCATCCAATTACATTAACTTGTCAATTCTTTCCTCCAATGCTTGTTCATCATCCAATCCTCCTGTGCATGCTATACACAGAGAAGGTAACATGAATTCAACTGGTAGGATAGCCTCTGCACCAAACACCAATTGAAATGGTGTGGCCTTATTCAACCTCTTGTAGGTTGTCCTATATGCCCAAAGAACAACTGATACTTTTTCATCCCAATCCTATCTACCAACATCATAGATCTTAGTCAATGTGTGACTAAGTATTTTGTTAAATGCCTCAATAGTTCCATTTGCTTGAGGGTGATAGGGGTAGTTTTGTGATGGGCCACCATGAATTATGATAATAGAATCCTAACCATTTCATTAAGGAAGTGCGTACCTCTATCACTTGTCAAACTCAATGGGCATCCATACCTATTGATTATGTTTTCCCATAAAAATCTAGCAGTGGTAGCCATTATACAATCCTTTATAGGCGCTGCCTCTGCCCACCTTGTCAAATAATCAGTGCAAGTGAGGATATACCACGAACCAGTCCTTCATGCCGCTAGTGAGATTGGTCTAACAAATTTGATAGCCCACTTCTCAAATGGTTCTCGCATTGGCTATTGGTCTAAGGGCATTTCATCCCTTTTTCTAGGTTTTCCAAGGCGCTGACAATGGTCACAGCCTTGCAAAACTCAATACAATCTTGATAAATGGTCTCCCACCAAAGCCTTGCAAGTAGAATCTTCCACGCAGTTGCATTTCTTACATAGTGTCCTCCTGCAATCCCACCATGTGCCTCTTCCATAATTGTAATGTGCTCATGTTCTAGTATGAAACAACGCAGAACCTCATCACAAACCATTTTGTATAGATCTCCACTAATTAGCATGTAGGGCGCGTCACATATGGCCAAATTCTTCCTCTCCAAGGCCTTCATTCCATCTAGCACCACACCTATTTTAAGGAATACTGCAATGTCTTCAAAATACGATGGTGAACATCGCAACCTAAACAGTTACACATATGGCATAGTCTCGTCAATGCTCTTCTTGTTCTCCGAATCAATACTAGACAAATGATCGTGTCTGGAATTACTTTTTCCTGCTTTGACAACCATTACAAACTCAAATTCTTGGAACAATGGTACCCACTGACATATGTGCCCTTATAGAATGATCTTGTTCACCAAGTAATTCAATGCCATATGGTCAATGTAAAATATAAAAGAGGTTTCCAGCAGATACTTTCTAAACTTGTGAAGCATGTAGATCATTGAAAATGCCTCACACTTAGTCGTAGTGTAATTTTTCTCTGTTGGTGTCAATTTCCTTCTTATAAAGCACAAAGGATGATCAACAATCCCTTCACCAGGCTGTGCAAGTACTACTCCAATGGTGGTTCCTAAGGCATCCACATGAACATGGAAAGGATTATCCCAAGAAGGGAAATGTAGGATGGGCATGGTGACAAGCCTATCCTTTAAAGTGTTGAATGCCTTCTACTGCGCCTCTCCCCAATGAAAGGCAATTTTATGTCTAAGCAACTCTTCTAAAGGTGTAGTGATCTTGGCATATCCCTTGATGAACTTTCTATAGTACCCCATATGCCCAATAAATCCATACACTGTGCTTTGACTAGTAGGCTCCCTCAATCCCACAATTATTGCAACTTTTGTAGGATCTACTAGTAGGCCCTCCTTACATATGATGTGCCCCAATAATGTTCCAAATGGGGTAGTAAAGACACATTTCTTAATGTTGAGGGATATCCTTAACTGTTGACACCTTTCAAACATCAGCCTTAAGTTGTCACAATGGTCCTTCACTAACCCATATATTGTCTAATCATCCAGTAGACTTGAAGGAATTTATGGATAAAGTCCTGGAAAGCTTGTACCACAATGTGCGAGAACACAACAGTGCATTTTTCAACCCAAAAGGCATGAATGTATAGGAAAAACTTCCCCACTTAGTGGTAAAAGTCATCTTCCTTTGGTCCTCCTTCATGATCCTTACTTAGTGATAACCCGAGAATCCATCTATGAAAGAATAGACCTCATGCCTTGCCACTCCCTCTAAGATTTTTTCAGTGAATGGGGTTGGGAAAGGATCAATGATACATACTACATTTAGGTCCATGTAATCAACACATATCCTTATCCTTCCATCATTCTTGATGCTAATTACCATTGGACTTATCCACTCTGACTCTTCAACAACTTCAATAATGCCCAATGCTATCATCTTGTTTATTTCTTCCTTGACCTTCACATGCATGTTAGGATTCATTCGATATGGTCTCTTACGGACTGGGCATGCTCCTCTTTTCAACTTAATTATCATTTCCCCCAAGGAATGGTGAACCCATTTGAGTTCATGATACCCATGCTGGAATAAATCCTCAAACTCATGTAAAAGATCAATGATCTTGGAGACTTCCTTCTCTGACCAATAGTCTCCGATGATAGCCTCTTTAGGCTCTTCTTTTGAGCCGATGTTAACATTATTTTTCTTTAAAGGTTCATGATAGGCGTGTCCCAATTCATTAGCACTGTCTAACACCTCATGCATCCCTATAAAAGGGTCAATATCTAATTTTTCCACTTCTACCCCATCAATAACATACACCAACTTTGATTTTTATTTTTCCATACATGTGCACTCAAATTGTATTTCTTCTATTTATTCTTCCTCAAAGTGCGCCTCCAAGCTAGGTTCACCTAGAAAGTCCAGTAGCCTATCCTCTACCATGGCACTATCCCCAATGGTAAGGTGCTTGATATCCTATAATGCCTTATCCACCAAGGGTTTTATACTCCGATACTTGAATGTTTGAATGATATCAGCCACTAACTCTTGCCAATTCCCTATCTGGTGTGTCTCAGCATGAATGTACCATGTGCGTGTAAAACCTTGTAATGTAGAATATAGTTTTGTACCTATAGGGATGGTGGTAAATCCTCTACACCTTCTCTCCAGACCCTCTCACAATCCTGGATATTGAAAGAGGAGGGTTCCTTACCATGATAATATTTGATGGAAATGGGCGTGTTGCTTCTAGAGAACCAGACAGAGAGGGAAATTCTCACCTCGCACCATTCCAAGAGGTTCTCCTGATGTGTAGCCCACCACCATGCCACTGTGCCAAGCAAGACATAACTTAACATCCCTCTTCGTTCATTCTCCTCCTTCCACTGAGCTTCCATCTCCTGCAAGAAGATCTCAGGGAAGGATCCTCCTGAATACTTAGGTATCTTCTTTCCTCCTAGGCACCAGACTATACGCACCTTTTTCACCTTTATCACCAATCCTCTCAAATGTCATCCGATCAACTCATAGGTCCCATGCACCCAATTATCACATGCTATACTGGTGGTGTCACTTAGGATTGAGCATCCTCAAACCGGATAACTCCCTCTATGGGATGAATTATCTTTAGATCCCTGATTGAGCACACATATATTCTATCTAAGACCTCTTCTCCTAGGGGTTCAGTATAGGGTGTTGATTTTCCATCAGCCAGGGGTATGATGACTCATTCCTCCTCATTCTCAAAGCTTATGTATCCCTTGTTGAACCGAATATCTGCATTATTCTTATAGCACCATGGGCACCCAAGTAATGCTGGGAAATTTTCTACCTTGGCGAGTGCCAAGACTTTGAAGTCCCCAGTAAACTTAGCTCCCTGAATGGTGATGGTTACATCCTTTAAGACACCAATGGGAATTTCCTTCATTTTGTTCACCATATACAACACATTTGAAGATGGCTATAATGCAGGTCTTCCCATCTGATGCCATGCATCCAAGGTGAGAACATTGACCTCCATGCCTATGTCAATGAGGATATTACTAAGGAGCCATCCATCCACGACTACATCTAATGTGATCTCCTTATCATAGTCAAGGCTGTGAGGGGGAAGGTTTGCATGCAAGACCTACCTCTCATGCTCTTCTCTAGTGCATGGTACCTTCTCTCTCAACCATGCTCCTATCAAGGGAATAATATTCTCTTTCCTTAGCATTTTACATACTTCCTTGACCTCATCTAGGTCATCCTTTGCACCTCAACCTTCCTTATTTGCTCCTCCCTCCTGGACTTGCTCCTTTAGAAACTAGATTTCTCCTTGTAAACTTTGAATAATGTCTATGGTTACTTGATATAGCTCCTTTTGATGCATAGGGTCTGGGTACTTCCCATGTACCACTTCTTCCCTTGTAACTAGGTTCTTTTGCCTTGGTATTTCCTTTGTGCACGTGGCCTCTGCTCTTGTTGTTACCATAATAGGTTCCAATCTTGTATCACGTGTCACACATGGCATCCATTGTGTGTCATCCTTCTTAATGCTTACCTTTTTATCACCCTTGTCTTTCCGATGTTGTTGATTCATGTGCTCATAGAATTTTGGACACTCTTCATACTTGAGCTTCTTCCCGACACCATGAGCATTGCAATAAGTTTGGACACTCACACTTATAGTGGTATGTAGACCCACAATTAAAATAGGTTAGACATGGGATCTCACTTCTTCCTCCATGGTTACCATGACCATGAAATCCCCTTCCATGCATGCCTTCATCTGTGTGATCCTCATAATGGCAATCATCACCCTTAGACCTCTTACAAGGCTAGTTTGGTGCACACCAAGATTAATGGCCTCATAAATCTAGTCAATAAGCCTACAATCCTTAGTATCATGGGTTATAGAGGTATAGATCTTACAATAGCAAGACACATTTTTCTACATCGTACACTGTAACAAGGGACATCTACTCGCATCATGGTCCCCATGAAAAATCTCACAATCTACTGATTTACTATCCTCCGGGGGAAACTATCCTTGACATGCCCTCTACTTCACAATTTGTACACCATATACCACTACGAGTCTCATGGGATGAGTTCGCAGACAAATTTTCTAGCTACTTAGCCATAATAGTGATTTGAGCTTCCAGAATAGGCTAACACCAGTATCAACACTTACAACAGCTTTGGCATGTAGAGAAACTTCTAACGCCTCGCGTGGGTCTATGAAAGTATTATGAGATAAATCTCTTCTAAAAGGTGTTATCAACCCTCCAAAAAACCATTGAGCATGTTTTGAAGGGTGAATGTCATATGATAATTTTGACAGGAGGGTTTTGAACCGTGCATTATACTCCCACACACTCTTTGTGATTCCCTATTAAATCTCCTTCAGGGTGTTGATAATCTTCTGTTCAAACTCAAGAATGTGGAATTCTACCAACAAGGCAATTTTTAAAGCAATATAATCCACCACCATTTGATGAGGGTCATACTTCCTATACCAGCTATGCACGTGCCCTTGCAACGTCATTGTAAATTGGCTTGCCTTTCGCTCTAGGCTAGTGATCCCTTTCACGTGCCATAGCAGCTCACACTTGTGAACATGTTCTGTAGCATCTTCAATACCTCTGTAATCTAAAAAATGTAAATACATCTTAAAGAAGACTTGAGGAGGTGGCTGTGGCCCTTTTCCTCTTGATCCAAAGCCTTGGTTTCCTCCGGTGTTTCCTCTACCACCGGTCCACCAGATCCACCAGGTCATGTGCCTCCTAACCCATGAGACCCATCGGATCCACCAGGTCCTATTCCTCCTGATCCACCAGATCCACCGGATCTACTAGGTCCTATTCCTCTTGATCCACCAGATCCACCAGATCCACCAGTCCTATAGTGGTCATGCCAAGGGTCCCCAAAGTTCCACTGAACTACATGCCAACAGTCTATGATAATGTCCCACTACCAATAGTGTACCCCGTGCCACTCCCATATGTGAGATCGAAGGCTTATGTATCTACACTCTCTGCCAAAAATTCCTCCTAACACTGGAATGGTATGTGCAGCCATAGAAGTTCCAAATGAGAAATTATATCTCCTAGGTGTAGATTGGTCACTTCCACCGATACCAGTTGGGTTAACAATATTCTTCCCTTGATCTGGAAAACCAAGTGTTAGGGTTTGGTCACTAGGTGGGTTTAGATGCGCGCCAATGAATCTTCTCTCTCACGCGATGAAATCTCATTAGAAGCTAAAGGGGTATCTCTTACACACTTTACGAGATGGGGTAGCACAAACTGCTCAGGTTCCACGTCCTCTGCGTGAACCTTAAATCCTTCCCACAACATCTTCATCCATATATCCATCACACTTGCAACCTCGAGTTGTTGAGTAATCTCCCTTTCACACACTTCACTATACTTGAGTCATCTATCTTCCCTTTCTTTCTCAGTCACAATATCTTCCATCTTCCTCAACCCTAGCTTCCTCGCCCAATGCTCGAATGGTTTAGCCAAATCGGAAATGCCTTTAAACTTAAGATAACAACCAAGATCTTCATTTCCGAGGGATAACACATAGAAATGATCCTCCGGGATCCCACATAAACTCAAACTTAGCAAATTCTAGACAAGTATATGTAGAAATAACATACTCCAGTGTAGCTAGCTAATACTCCTTTCCACCAATGATCCACAACACGAGTCTACATATGATCTACATCTTACTGCAACCTATAGTACTCTTCTTGGGTCCATACGCGTGATCTATAATACTAGCTTGATCTAGACGCATATGCCGAGAGCCATTCATACAACTATACTGGGAAGTAATAGAATTTTTTTCATAAAAATCATGGTAGAGGTTCTCTTCTACCCATCTACATGCATCAAACTTAGGCCCAAGTCTTGAATCTCTCGAGCAAATCCATTCTCTATAATTTTAAACCATGTTTCAACAATTTTCAAGGTTAAAACACCCTATCATCACTCATTACATAGATCATGATGTATTCCATTTCCCACTACAACTTTGAAAAGAGGTCCCGGTAATAGACCAAGATGTAGTCTTTTTACACCCACCAAAGAGCAAGGGAATCCCATTCACGTCGCCTTATCACCCAAAGAGGGTTTGGGCTCTCACTTAAGGCACGCATAGGCACCGAGTCTCTCTTTATGTGAGATTAGTGGAAAAATCATCTATGATGGGAACGTAAGAATAGTGAGCGGAAATGAGACATGTAAACATCATAGATCTCGAACGCCTTCTAAATCAAGCAGGCATTCTAGACAGAAAGATACTTTAACAAAATATAAGAAACCAAAAGGGAAATGCACAAGGATTCATACTTATTTCTTATACTATCATGATGTAGAACTATCAAGAGATGAGGATGGACCAGAATAATTAATCATCATATTCAAATAAGTTGGTAACCTCATTACATTAATTAGATCCATTACAGAACATCATAGTATGGCAGACCGAAGTCATACATCATAACTGAATCTACATTCATTAGCTCTTCAAAAATAAAATTTTCAATCTAAAGCCCCTTGATGTATCCTTCTCCTATATTTCATCTACCCAACCCAATATAACTCCTCACATAATTTCTGCAAAGCTCCACTCTCTATTCATCTCGCTCTTTTCTTCTTGCAGCGCTTGTATTTATAGCCCCTTGAACTGCCAAATCACCTTTCTAAGGCTTCAGATCCATCACCAAGTGTCCAGATGTGGTCCTCCATGGGAGCATGCTCATCCAGTCCTGATCTCTCCACTCCTTTCCATGATGGTCTTCTAGAAGCTTCCATCGCATGGCATATTCCTTCCTAGGCCAACCTATCGCTAGGCTAGCACCTTATCCATTCATCATACACAAAGTGGTCACATTTTTCTCATGTTCTACCTAATAGACCAAATACAAATAAGTCATGAGACCTTGTTCTACTTGGTGTGTAACATAGTCCTTCTAAAACCCTCTTAGAACCCTGCATTATACGCCTTATTCTTGCGCGCCCATGCACCTTTTTATACTTAGTCAATATTTTAGGGGTTCAACACTCCTGGATGTTTTTATCCAAATATATCAGTGACCGATGAAGGTCTCCTCAGTAACTAATGTAGGTTTTGCCAACTGATTTTGGTTTGTCTCTTCTATAACCGATACACATTCTACCGATTGATGTCTATTAGGGGTCAAGTGACACTAGTTACTATGTAACCCTGCAAGGTATTATTTTAAATCCAATAGTTCATTTTCATTCACAAAATTCTCAATCTGGTTCATCCTTGGGTACCAAAATTTGATCCTCGTACATTCTCTAAATCCCAAAAATGGAATCAAATCACCGATCCATAACTAGTGAAAGTGCATCTCTTGGATTTTACATCCAATTTTTTCTTATTTTCCTTATCAATATGCACAAAAGCTTTTGAACCAAAAAAATTAAGAAAATAAAGATCTGCCTCTTTTCTGGTCCAAGCTTCCTTTGGTATTCCTCCATCTAGTGAACTTGAAGGCCCACAATTAATAAAATAAACCATTATATCAACTGCTTCTTCCCAAAATTGAAAAGGTAATCCAGAATGTATTCTCATACTTCTAGCATGTTCCACGATTGTCTTGTTCATTCTTTTTACAACACCATTCTCATATGGTGTTCTTGGAACCATTCTTTCTCTACATATCCCATTCATTGAACAATAATCATTGAAATCCTTGCTACAATATTCACCACCATTGTCATATCTAAGGAACTTTAACTTTGAATTTGATTCATTCTCAACAAGGACTTTCCATCTTTTAAAATTATTGGAAATATAAGATTTATGTTTAATACAATAAACCCATACCTTTCTTATAGCACCACTAATTAAAGTAACATAATACTAGGATCCTCCATGAGAAGCTACTGGAGCTAGTCCCCACACATCCGAGTGTACAAGATCCAATTTCTACTCCTTATTTTCCCCAACTTTGAGAAATCTCACTCTCATTTGCTTTCCAAAACAAAATTCTCACATAAATGAGGATCTAAATATTTCAAATCTGATAACTTACCCTTATCCTTTAAGATTTGCATTCCTTTTTTACTCATATGGCCCAACCAATTATGCCACATGCATGCATTTGAATTTGAAGTAGATAATGTAGAAAAGGAATCAGTAACACAGTAGATAAATATAATGTTACTACCTTCTTACCTCTTTCCACAACAAAAGAACCCTTGGTAAATTTCCAAGAGTCTAATGTGAATGTAACCATGCAATAATATTCACCTAGTTTCCCGTAGAAATAAGATTCCTCTTGAGGCTTGGCACATGCCCGACATCTTTCAATATCCATGTATTTCCATTCTACAATTTTAGATGAACTTACCCTTTACCAAAGAAGTACTTGCAAGGTTCATCATCACCTGATAAACATGTCCAAAATTTTCCTGGACATAATTTATGAAATAACTCTTATTAGGGGTTGTATGGAAAGAAGATCCTGAATCTAAAACCCATGATTCAATTATATTATCTAAAGAAAGAATAAGAGCATCTTACATTACCTCTACTGTGACAAGATTTATTATTTACCTTTGTTTAGTTGTTGGTTCTCTTTATCCTTTGACCAAAAATATTTCTTTTCATGTCCTTTATTTCCACATTTCCAAAAATTAATTCCCTTACCTCTGGATTTAGATCTCTGCTATCCCTTGAATTTCATTTCTCATTACTCTTACTCTTAGATCTCTCCTTCGCCCCCCCTATTTTCTACATTCAAAGCATTCCCGGATGATGATTCCTATGTACTCTTCTTGTGAATTTATTCATTCAATATTATACTAACCACATCAACAAACTTCAAAATATTATTAGTAGGTGATGTATTACTAATGACCATTACCAAGTTATTCCAACTATTAGGAAAAGAATATAAAAATAAAATTTCTTTCAATTCATCATCAAATGGTATATTAACCAATTTTAACTGATTTACAATAGATTTGAAATCATTCAAATGAATAGATGTAGATCCACCTTCATGTATCTTAGAACTAAATAGTTTCTTCACCAAATAAAATTTATTTGAAGTGCTAGGTTTTTCATATAAATTAGCAAGAGATTTCATTAACCCTACCGTAGAATTCACTTATGTAATATTGGAAGCCACAGGTGCTGCCAGGATCAATCTTATAGACCCTAAAGCCTTTTTTTCAAGAATATTCCATTCTTCATCAGTCATATTTGTAGGTATAGACTTCTCATCCAATGTTAAATACAAATATATTTGATATAGATAATCCTCAATGTGTATCTTCCATAATTGATAATTTCGGTTGTTAAACTTCTCTACCTTATATTTGTTTTCTTCTGGCATTGTTGTAGCTCCCACTCAATTAGAAAACCCTCTGTGAGTAAATCTATCAACACAAAAAACCCTCAAACAAAGCTTTGATACCAGTTATTGGGATTAGCACACTTTGGTTGTACAGATAATACATCGATATAAACATACATGAAAATTAAAGCGAATATTCTACTAGAAGAAATAAACATAGCAAGAGATATAAATCAACACCATATTTAACATGGTTCACCCATTGTGGGCTACATCCACCAAGAAACAAGACAATCTATTATCCAAAGCTTTCACAAGATATATAATGAAGATTTATAATCCTCCACACCTCTCGGGTGTACATGCTCATTACTCTCAAGCTTTTGCTTCTTCACCAAGAATTCTCTCTCTCACAATTATTCTTACAATAATCATAAAATTTTTCAAGTTCTTCTTAATTATTACTTCTAAAACCTAGCTTTCATGCTTATATAGGCGTATACAAACTTAGGGCACTTAGCCATGCAATTAAAATCAATAGATATTCTTTAATACTAAAAATAGATTTAATTCTCGTGAGTTAATTAAAACACCCACACATAGGTAACCAACGCCGGTTAGCCCTAACCAATGTCGGTTCCTCTTTTCCTGATTGATGTTGGTCATAGGTGACCGATGCCGGTCCCTCCATAACCGATGTCAATTACTATATTTTCCAACAAGTTTCATATTGCATGCTAATCCGAAGTAATTGACCTCCACAACTCAACAATTTTCATGTTTTCATTTCTCTTAGTGATCACCAAAATCTATCACATTCTCTCATTTCAATTTGATCCCCATTCATTTGCAATAGTGGGGTGATATCCCCAAAACATCCCTAAAAACCCTACCTCTTTTCCATTTAAATTTAGATCAATCTACTATTGATCACATTCAAGATATAGCCAACATTAAAGTTCTTGTTTCATCATTCAGAGGTAAAGTAAGAGATTTGTACAATAATTTTGCTCCACAATCCATTTCCACATGGAATTAGATGTGAGGAAAACAAAACAACTAGTTTAAGGAGATGCAGATGTTATCTCTCTCATGGAATACCTCAATAAACAAGATTCAATGGATTTCATCTTAGATTTCAACATTATATTCTCAAGGAAATGGCTTAGAATCCCTTAATAATTTATACCCTCACAAGGTATGACATTATTGTGTTATTTGAGGTCCTTAGATACTATTTTAGATGTATTGATCCAAACCCTAGGAGGTAGTGCTCTTCCTTAGGCTTTTTCCATTGCATTATAAAATGAGAAAATTCTTATTTAGGTTAGTCAAAGAAAAATCATCCCTATTTCCTCCATTATTCCCTCACCATATCAAATCCTCCATACCCCAGTACAACTCAAGAAAATCCACCACCCCATTCTAAAAACAAGAAGATCGTTTACTTCCTAGTTTTCCTTTTGGTACTCTATAAGTTTATAATGCCCAAAACAAACCTTATGATATGTAAAATTTATCCCCATCTCTACCCAAGGAGTTACATGGCTCTATAAGATGTCATCATAGTGTTTTGAGAATCCTTAGTGTTCTAAAATTTTCCCTAATGCTCCACCCAACCTACACCGAACCAAGTTATCAAATAAGGTGAGAAGATCATGATGTTTTCTATTTCCATGGAAAGGGTGAACTACGAAGACCATAATATGTTTTTGGGATCATTTGGCTTCCTAATCAATCAAATCAAAGTCTGGAACCCAATCCATTTTTTCTTGCATGTGAATTTAAAGAGTGACCTCTCCTCAATGCCTCGTATCCAACTAATTCTATAAAGGATGAAAACTCTACATTTGTTGAACATTGGTATGAATCATTTGGGAGGATGAGGAATATAAAAATATACAAAGAGATGCGACTAGAAAAAAATAATATAATCAAATTTGATGGTGGAAAATTAGAATGAGATGGAAGTTGAGGAGAAAGTGTTTTTCAACACTTGTGAAATCTATGGGTGTGGGGAAGAGGATTTTATAAGTGAGAAAGGTGAAAAAACTAAGTGTAAGGACTGGATTTCTTCTCATTCCTTAAACTTACTTCACTTTTGGTGGAAAATCAAGCCAGGAAAGAGAATGAAGAGGAAGGAAACCCACACACCAAAGTGGAAAAAACATGTCTACACAAGGGAAATATAAAGAAAGTACAAATAAAATCTCAGATATCTCTAATGAAGAGTAATTTGTCTCTACTAGCTCTAGTTTTGGAGCTAAGTGTGAAGAATATGGGGAAACCATGCAAATACTCCAAACTGTTCAAAAGAACATCTTCCCAATCGATATTTGGTGGATTGGATTCAAATTATGAGATACCACTAGTCATGTTCATTTTAGAGCATAAGGAATAAAATCAAGACATCAAATGTTTACTTAAACACCTCTAACGAAATTTAAAGCAACTTGAGGAGGTATACTTCACCGAATTTTTATCCGATACTTCCGAAACAACAAAGTGCAGTTATGATTTCAATTCCACCATGTGATATTGTTTCTAAACTGATCTAATGGCCATATTTTGTAAGAAAGGGAAGCTCTTTATCTTATCCTATATTAAGTTTTTTTATCTCCCTTTGATTTTGTTTAGAGTAGGGTACATTAGGTTTGTTTATTGCAAAACAAGTGTTTTTGCACACTCTACATGTTTAGACTTAGAGCACGTATGATTTTCATCTTTGTATATAGTTATTGTCCTTGTTTCTATTACATCGTTTATCTTTTAGAGAATGTTTCATGGTGAAATAAGATAGTTGGAGTAGTTTCCAAGTTTTATTCAGAGCTCAATAGATCAACTTTAGTACAAAGTGTTAGGTTCATGCAGATCCAAGAGACAATATATTTAAAGGAAGAGATCAATTTTATTCAAGGTTATGCTTGACTCCATGCTCAATGGATACTTCAAGGCCATTGGTAATCACCATATAGTAGGAATAAGTCCCATGAAGGTCACCAAACTACTGTTTAAAAATTACACCCCGTAATTTTAAACAACTCATCAAAAATGGAATTAGCCATTTTTGCTCCAAAACCCTTGTAAGACTAAGTTAACCTTCCATGAAGTGCATCCATGTAGTGTTTTATGGATTCTCCTAACCAATAGAATAAAGGAACATCAAAGTAAAATAGTGAGGTGAATCTTTGGTGGAGTTATTTTTTTACAGAATATTTTGCTTTCCAACTTTAAATTAATAAAGTGAAATAATAAAAAAAACTGACCTCGAAAGATGACGAGGTTTACCAATACCTGCGAAGATAAATGTTGATGTTGATGTTTGTTTGAAATTGTTGAGTCCAGATGAGGATACAAGTCCTCCTATCTTGAAAATAAATCTATGATCAAAGGAACTAAATAGAAAGGATTAGACAAATGGATAAACGAGTTGTTTGGAAAAGGATGAATCTAGGAATCCAAAGTTACTTCCTAGGAGGATGTCAGTTCACTTTGTAACAATTAAGTTAATTGAAAAATATAGCAATAAAAAAGATAACAATATACAAATGATAAACAAATGTAAAGATATAGAATTTAAGTTTGAAAGGAAGGTCCTACATGGCTTCGAGGGTGGCACAAGAAAGTGTAGATGTGATCTAAATGGAATCAAAGTAGTTGTACTAAAATTCCTCAATTTTTTTTTATATAATGGAGTAACTCAATTGATCCTTCATTTCTTGTTCATCAATGGAAAATCATATTGAACAGAGTGTGAGTTCGTGGAGGATGTTGTACTGTTCCTATAAAAGGGGTGTTGGACTATGGGGAGGTCATAAATGCTTATAATCGGATGTGAACGGCCAGGAACTTCCATCTAACAGAGATCCATACTTGGAAACAACATGTTAAATGCAAAGGATTTCATAAAAATGATATAAAGCTAATTAGTGACAAAAAGATGATTTTGAAAAGAATCACCGTAATTTAGGCCAATCACCGCGATTAGGGTGAATCGCTAGCAATGTATGTGAAAATTGATGGTTTTGTTAAAAACAATAATTGAAGATCTAAAATGATGTTTGGATTTCTTTAAAAGTTTATGATGACTTGAAAATAACAAAGAGAGATATATAAATACCTTTGAATGGATGTGCAGCTAAAATATGCATCAAATATTCAGTGGAAAAGGTCTAAGTTGATAAGTTGGTTGTCACATACCTGAGAAGTTGGGTGATGGAAACGACCACAAAAGTGCTTGAAAATGATTGATGTTGATGCTTGATTATGCTTGAAGATGTCCTAGATGTTGTAATGTTGAAAAATGGAGTGAAAGATAAAAAGGAGGCCCAAGATTTGAGATTGAAGATCCCTAAGAGAGAGCACAAAGGTGCTATTTACAATCATTTGTGATTCAGTTGAATCACCAACAATCCACTTTTTCATGGAAATAGCTAGAAAAGTGGTTGAAACCACTTCTAATCAAGGGTTTTTGTTTTGGGATTTGGGTAAATGATTAAGAGAAGATTGGGGATGAGGTGTAGAGGTTAGGAAGGTTATGAAATGGTTAAGAAATTATTGATTTTGTTTTTTCTTTATTTAATTTAGTCTCCAAATGGTTTTGGGTTGTTTTAAGAGTAAAGTGAGATTTTACAACTGTAAAATGATTTAATGAGGTGTGAGATAATATTTACATGGAGTAAATATTGTGGGGTATTTTTAGACTTAGGATAAGAGATGTATGGTTTTAAATAATGTGTTAAATGATTTTCTTTGATTTAATATAATTGTGAAGATGATGCGTGTGGTGAAGGAAATTACTGGTGTAAATTTTGACTATCTAGATTTGCCCCATTTTATCGAGTAGTTTGCTACAAGAAAAGTGCTAGAAATAAATAATTTTTGATTAATTTGTATGGGTGATCCCCCCTCAAAATGGGGTGACTATAGCATAGTGCAAGGAATACCAGTTTGATAGGGTTGATTTGGATAAGTTTGATGTGCGTTTCTTAACAACAATTTCCCTAAACTGGGTATCAAAACAATAGGTGTTGTCATGGAATCAAGAGATAGAGGGAACCAAGGGGTTCATTACCTATAGACATATGATTCGTAAGGGTAGGCTACGAGGATAGGGAATTCAAGTGATGGGGGACCAAAGGGATTATGCCCCATAGACGTATGACATATCCCGTGGTAAAGTGGATTTTAAATTTTAATTTTTGAGGATTTGGGGTATTTGGAAGGATGCAATTGGTTGTAAAAATGTGATCAAATGGTTGTGATTTTCAAAAGGATAATCATGGTAAAAATATGATGAATTGCTATCGATTCATAATGATCACTTATGATTTATGTGAATCACCGATGATTCAGGGAATTGTTGATGGTTCTGTGAAAGTTGGTGGAGGCTATAAAATCCCTAGGTTGGTGGTGAATAGTTCATTTGTGTGGTTTGATTTTGTGAATTGGAGTGCTTGGGGGTAAAAATGTGTTTTGAGGAAATAGTGTGGTCAAAAATTCACAAGAGACCTACACAGCAGAGGTAAGTGCCTAATTTTTTTGATTTTGTTGAATTTTTAGCTTTTTTAGATGATTTTGTTGTTTTTATGTGTATAGAGGGTTTACTTTTAAGATCGTATGAATCAAGAGTGATTCATATGGATTGTCGATGATTTAAGTGAGTCATTGATGTTTTTTTGTTGTATTTGTGTTGGCAAGGAAATTTATCGGGTGGACAAACTTATGGATTTCTTGCCAATGCTCGGGAATATAAGTCCCTTTACTTAACTAGTGTAGTTGTCGTATATGCATGCACATGAAAATGTGGATTTATGTGGTGGCCTTTTGATCGGGGATCCATAGGGGCACTCCACTAACCCTACGACAAAGCTTGTAGATACTTGCTACAAAGGATTTTATCTCGAAGTGCGGGAAAGGGAGTGAGAAAATAGGTAGGAAAACTAATGTTGTAGGTAGGAAATCAGATTCCTACACACACACACTAGTTAGAAGTATCATCACATGCATTTATGAGAAGAAATAACTTTGTAAGAATCATTAAGACCAAATGAAATTTGATGAACATAAAGTATCAAGAAATCCCTTAGTCAAAGAAAGCTAGAAACTCCTTCTTGTATTAATTTATTAAACAAAAGTTATACATAGTGGAGAAATGGAAAAATTGAGGAGGGGAAGGAAGAATTTGGATATCTCCTTTGTTCTCTCAAGGTAGAATGCACTCTTGAGCTTATAAAATTAATGTCCAACAATTTAAAATGGGAATGGATTTAAAATTTATAGAATAGACACGGCTCCTCATCCTCCTCATGACCTTCCACATGCCTTATTTCTAACTTTAGACTATTCATATTCCTACAAAATATTCAAGTACCTTTTATAAAATCAAGGCGAATTAATTTACATTATGTTTCTAAAGTCACTTTTAAGTGACTTAAAGGCATATCAAAAAGGACAAACCCCAATGAAGAATTAGAACATTTGAAAGTGAGATAAAGTTGGGGGGAAGAGGAGAGATAAGAAGAAGAGGAGATGTCATTCTTGATGAATTCCATTAATCCTCATCGATGGAAAGCTCCAAATGTAGTGAAACTCTGAATCTTTGAACTCCTTGCACACCATGAAACTCCTTCCAATTAGCTCACGAATGCTCTCTAAGTTGAATGAACTAAGATGGATCTTGAATGCCCTATGAAAAATGACCAAAATGATCTTTAATAATTATGTCCCCTTGAATTATTATCTATGTACATTCTATTGTGTTAAAAACTACCCTTTGAGTGTAACTTACTACTTTTAGTAAGTGTGAATTACGAGCTAAGATGACCTTGCCTGCGATGCTCCCTCTATGTTTACCACCTTCTTCGATTCTGTTTAAATTTTGGATTACCTGAAGTAACATATGCCTACATAGGAAGGCATTTTATTTTTAGTAAGTGTGTCATGGATGTCAGGATGTGACAAAACAAGTCTTGAAACTTTTGGGTTTTATTCTAGGGTTCCACGCTCCGCGTTTGAGTAACTCCTTCATCTGAACAAGTGGGAAAATGATATTTTCATGGTATGAGTAGAATATTGACAAAAACACATCCCTCCATATCCCTAAAAAATAGGGACTTCATGGCACAAAAAATAGTTCACGCGAAACTAGATTTTTCAACGATCATCCCCTCCAATTTTTACATGATTTCACCCATTGGAACCTTGAGAGTTAAAGAGGTAGCTCACTTCCTTTTTGTAGATGTTATTCATGTGACAGGGTAGAAATATGATGAAAACTCAGTCCTCCATATCCCTAAAAATAGGGGATTCATGGTGCAAAACTAGTTCACATGAAACTAGATTTTTCAACGATCATTCCCTCCAATTTTCATGCAATTTTGCCCACTGGAACCCTGAGAAGTGGAGAGGTAGCTTGCTGATTTTTTCCACTACTATGTCATGGTGGCCATTAATGGAGATTGAAATTTGCAGGTCTAGTTTTTAATCCATTCGTGATGAAGTAAATTCCATTGCTATAGGTTTTTGCTTCTGGTGCTTCACGCAGAATTTTACATGAAATTTTACTTTTATTCGATGACCGGTTTGAAAGGAAATTGAACTTTGTTCTTTGTGGAACTGGAAGTGAAATTTCTTTGATGTGAGAATTCCTTACTAAAAATTGGATGTTTTAATATGAGTTTTTACTGGTCTTCAAGAGAGAACAACTCACCAACAGATGGTTTTTCAATCCTTGCACCGGTTTGCAAGATATCTTCAAATCTTCATTTTATAGCAATGGGGATTTCCATTGTTCTTCTTATTTTGTCCCATTTATTTTTCTTATCTCAATGAATTATTATTATAAGACCTGTGTGACATCATGGAGTGAAGGATAATGTTATGTGATGGATCGGGTTTAAGATTTGGCAATGGAGTGAGGTGTTCTCTGCAAATTTTCTTCCGCGGTGAGAGAAGCAATGAGAAGTAGCTAGAAGAAGCCAACAGTTAGAAAGAATTTATAATTTTTGAGTTGGATTTGGGTGAATTTTTTTCCCTAATTTCCTTGACCTCAGGGATGTGAGGGACATAAATTTCCATGATGAGAAAGACAGCGAAACGTGGCGGTGATCCGACAACAGGAATGAGTGCTCCAAAATAAGCTTTAAAGCACCGAGGGGCTAGAAGTGGGTCACATGGGTGACCAAAAGTCTCCCCATAGGGTCTGGTGCATTTTTCCATGTTTTATGTCCCTGACCTTAGGGATGTGAGGGACATCAAATTCCATGGTGGTCGTGTAGCTAACATGTGGAGCTTGATCAGACTGCAGGGAATGGATGCTCCAAAAATTCACTTGGGGGCTGAACTGTCAAGTTTGGAGGTCACATGGGGGTAGGGTGCATTTTTCCAAGGTTGGTGTACCTTACCTCAGGGACATTGGGTACATGAAATCCTACTAGGCTCCTATTGCTGACACGTGTCCTCCCGAAAATTGACTAACTTCTGAACTGCCTTTGAGAGGGCAACTTGGAACGATGATAACTTGAGATCCCAGTGGAATTTCTTGGTGAAATTTTATATGATCCTAACTGGAAATGTAATTTTTAATCCAATGGTTGGGGTATCATGTCTTGATTCATCCATTTTATCCCTTAAAAATCATAATTTTGATTTGATACTCCACTTGTACGTAAGAAAAACTGCCTGAAGACCCTATACACCAAGGTGTTGTGAAATATATTATTTCACCATCATGTATATATTGGAATCCTATTTTTTTATATGTTTTGTTTTACTCCTAACTCCATCCGAGCTCATGAAATCACCTTTCAAGCTCAACGGTTTTTTTGCTTGTGCACCGACTTGTGCCCGTGTGAACCCTAATTCTGGTGAAACTACCCCAACTTCTTCGAGACCTTCCAAAATATTCTTGAACCATATCCATGATGTCCCAAGACCTTTGGGTCACCTCCATATCCACTTAGTCTCTTCTTCTCTACTTCATGAGGTTTTTCCAGCTCTAGGAAGGCTAGTGATAGCCCTTCCCATAACTACCTGTAGCTTTATAAATGAAATCCTAAAATCACCTAGAGGGAATGAATAGAATTTCTTAAATCACTTAGGGGGATGAGATAACATTAATTTGGAGGTCACTTGGACTGACTAGAAAGACTTGGGGTGTCTGGGAATGATAGGACTAGAAAAATTTGGTACAGGGGTATCGTTGTCATGCTTGGAAATTGTCAATTTCCTTGTTGCACATTTACATGACAACAATTTTCTCTAGCTTGGGGACATGGCATGGATTGAGCATAGAGAAGAAATGACATGGGGATATAGAATCTCAATTTTAGACCATATAGTTTGTTGACTAGTGCCTTATCCATTGGGCCCTGTGGAGTCATGTACAACTTATAACAAGAGAGAAGAAGGAAACACACACGCACACGAAAAGGAAATGACACACACAACATGAAGTGAAATGGAATAGAAAGGAAAATCACTTTAACTAAAGCAATTTTTATTTCCCAAAAGGTACCCCTGAAGAGGCACCACTGAATGATGATGTTTTACGAAGCCATTGATGGGTTCCAGAAAGTAGCTTCCCCTTCTCAATGGTTTATGGAAGCTAGGTGCTTCTATGATTGTCCTTTTACTTTGTTGGAGTGAGTCCATGTGAGCTTCTTGATGTTCAAGTCTTTGCTTGAAAATTCCACTACCTTCATGTTCTTTGAAATCAATTTCATAGTGCCAGTTGCATTCCACATTTATCTACAGATGATTCTCCATCAGGCATCTCATCGCCATCCCAAAGATTATTTTCATTCAAATTAATTGAACATTCTGGATTATTTTCTTTCCCAGGTCTATGCTCATTGACCTATTTTCCATGAGAAAATTCAAACTTATCCTTTTCCTTTACTCCATTGTGAGGTGCTTGAGTACTGATGAAAGGATTAGACGTGACCTCATACTTGTCTTGTATGTTCATGGCACAAGTGAAGAGATCAAGGATCAGCTCGGGGTCTTCCGCAACTTCTACTGCATCCAAGATTTCTTGCACGGAGTTATGCTTCATCATTTCCTATAACTCCTCTTTGTATGCCTTTGAAGAATCTTTATTTTACAGCTCAAGGCAACTATTTGGAGGGATTACCTCATCATCTTGGGAATCTCTGCACTCTACTGATCCTTCATAAAAAAGAGCTTCATCTTTAGAGGTCTTGAAACTCCTTGCTTTAATTTATTCATCATGGAAATAGTCTTCATCTTCAAATGGGAAAGAAAATATCTCCATTTCGTTATTGCATCCATCAATCATTAGCTCAAGAGCGGAATCATATTTTTCATCTTTCCTTATCTCAATATGGCCAACCTTCACATTGGTTAAGGATTCCAAATCAGCTTCACACTTATCTTGTAGATTTTTGGCTTGCATCAAGAGCTCGAGACTGAGCTCGGGATCTTCAATTTCTTCTATGGCTCTAAGAATTTCTTGTACAGACATTTCTTTCAAACCTTTCACAGGCTCATCACAAGCTGATTTTGTCTCTCCATAGATGGCCTGACTGAGATCATATTCATCCCCAAATGGGAATGAGAATAACTCCTCATCTTGAAAAATCATATAAGCTAATTTTTTTTCTTGAAAATCATTGAGAACCATCTCCTCTTCCTCATGGTCTACATCATCTAGTAATTCGGGGCTTTCCTCTTGTAACTCCAATATCCTCAATGCTTCTTCAAAGTCCAAATATCTCTGAGAAGGCATGTCTAGACCTATCAAGATGGGGATATCCTCTTCTTCCTCGGTTGTCACAAAGTGATTCATTTGCTGCTACCTTGATACAAGATGTTAGCTTCTGGGATTCTAGAATTTCATACCATGTACCTCATCTTCTTCTTAGGAAGAAATTTCTCCATGTATCCCTTAATTGGTATGGTTGTAGAAGACCAATTCATTTGAATTTTACCTCCCAAGTCTCGATAAAAAATTCTACTCAGCAACATTCCAAACGAGTCTATGATGTCTACTACCATAATCATTGTTGAAACTTTCTTGTCTGTAAATATGGTGGGAGCCACCTGTGCATATTTGACTTTCCCTACAAGTGAGACCTCTTTTGACTCCAAAGAGTAACAAGAGCCACTAGGTGGAGTCATGGTAAGTTTGAGAGCCTTGGCGACCTTTAAAGGCATCACATTGTCTGAGGCACTAGAATCTATTATGCAATTGTTTAGTACATATTCTCCAACAAGAAGGGAGATGTAGAAAGGTTCAACTTTATCAATCTTTGATGCACTCAAAGAAAGCATGTTTTGTGAGGGAGGTGTAGGTGAGTTTGGTAGCATGCCTTTAGAACTAGAATTTATAGCATTGGGTGTTAGACTACCACTCTTGATATATTAGACAAACCTCTCAAATTGTTTAGGATGAGTCCACAAATATTCAATTTCAGTAATATGCACTTTGGCTTTGTTTGCATATTCTATGAAGTCAAAGGGAGTAGATGTGGACAAGGGGGTGAAGGGACTACTTTTGGATTTAGGACAGGTTTGGAAGCAGGAGTATATTTTGGGGAATAGAGGGTATTTTGAAAGGTACACTAGGAGATTTCAAAGTACTAGATTTTATAGGAGAATATTTAGATTTAGACTTGGAAGAGACATCAAAAGACTTACTTGGGATTGCAGGAGTCTTCTTACTTGCTATAGGTCGGCTCCAATAATGCAGACTTCATGGAAGATGGAAGTGGGGATCCTCGACTGATTATTTTATTTTACAAACTCACCATAGGAGGATCATAAAACTTCTTTTCTTTTGCAGTAGTGGAGGAGAGGATATTTTCTCGGACGAGAACGAGTGAACACCGTGCATGAGAAACTGGTGCATCTTCTGTGTCTTCTTCATAACCTTGAAAATATTCACAAAATCTTATTTGTGTATCATTCTCAAACTCATCACTTTCTAGGTAACCACCACCTTCACGTTCTTGTTCAAAATACTCTTAATTTTCCTTACACCTACAACTTACATTGACAGGTGGGGCCTCCAAGGCAAGCCTTCAGAGTGCCCCTAAATCTGAATTTCATTGCTTCTTTGGGAAGAAACTCGTTCAAATAATTCCCTCTTCAAAGATGTTATCTCATTCACAAAATTTTGCAGCAATGGATTGGTTCTCTCATCTCCAGGATGTTGGGTCTTTCCCTTTGATGGGTTCTCAATATTTCCAGAGATGATGAGATTGTCATCAAGTTTAATGGCCATATTATGTGTGTATATAATGTTCCTTTGTTGGGCTCTTCCTAGAAAAATCCTACTTCTGGTGACTGAGCATTGATGAAGAATCTCTTGAAATTGTTTTGAGATGGTGAATCCTCTTCAGGTATCCTACGAAGCAACCGTTCAAAATGAGCCACAAAGTCTCTCATGGTTTCATTTTCTCATTTCTCTATTTTAGAGAATTGCACCAAGAGGTCTTAATTGTCTTCGCTGATTTAAATCTCTCTTTAAAGGCATCCTTGATGTCATTCCAACCCATGATGGACCGGGAAGGTAGGAGATAAAACCATTCTAGTGATTTTTCTTGGAGGGAATCCATGAACAGTCTCACAACAATGTCTTCATGTTGGACACCGATAATTCCACATGATGTCATGAAAGTAATGATGTATTCTTCAGGATGTTGTGCATTGTCACCTTTGAACTTTGGAAAGTTCTTGCGGGAACCCGTTGGTAGATTGTGAAGAGGGGTTCAAGAGCAAGTGGACTTATATTTATTCCCCATGGAACAATGGGTTGAGGTATTTCTACTTCATCTTGCCATCATTGTTTCTGTTTCAGATTTTACTTCAGCCAATTCTTCTTCAAATTATAACATTGGAAAAATCTGCAATAGGAATATGAAAAGACACCATAGAATGTGAAAAGTCACGTGTAGAAATCAGCAATGTGTCTTTTAGAAATGGATCTTTGTGTACTCTTTTTATTTTATTTTTTCAATATTTGAATGTTTTAATTTTTTTTAGGACCTTGCACTCGTATTTTGGGTGTAGATGCTAGTAAATCTATCACACAGTGGGCACTAAAAATGTTGGCGAAAAAAATTTGTCGGGTGGACAAACTTGTGGATTTCTTGCCAACGCTTTGGGAATCTAATTCCCTCTACTTAACCAATGCAGCTGTCATATATGCATGTACATGAAAATGTGGATTTCTGTGGTGGCCTTTCAACCGGGGATCCAATAGGGGAGTCCACTAACCCCGTGTGACAAATCTTGTAGATACCTACTAGAGAGGACTTTTTCTAAAGTGCAGGAAAGGGGAGTGAGAAAAGAGGTAGGAGAACTAATGTTGTAGGTAGGAAATTAGATTCCTACACACACACTAGTTAGAAGTATCATCACATGAATTTATGAGAAGAAACAACTTTTTAAGAATCATTAAGACCAAATGATATTCAATGAACACAAATTATCAATAAATCCCTTAGTCGAAGAAAGCTATAAACTCCTTCTTGTATTAATTTCTCAAACAAAATTTGTACATAATGGATAAATGGATGACCTTCTTGATGACCATTCCTTCGATGATCCCTCTATTTTTACCTCCTTCTTCATATCCTCTTCAAATGGTGGATTACCTGAAGTAACATACCCCTACGTAGGAAGGCATGCTATTTTTAGTAAGTGTGTTGTGGATGTCAAGATGCAACAAAACAAGTCTTGAAACTTTTGGGTTTTATTCTAGGGTTCCACGCTCCACGTTTGAGTAACTCCTTCATTTGAACAAGTGGGAAAATAATATTTTCATGGTGTGAGAAGAATAATGAAAAAAACAGCCCTCCATATCCCTAAAAATATGGGTTCATGGCACAAAAACTAGTTCATGCAAAACTAGATTTTTCAATGATCATCCCCTCCAATTTTTGCGCGATTTCACCCATTGGAACCTTGAGAGTTGAAGAGGTAGCTCGCTACCTTTTTTTGCAGATGTTCTTCATGTGACAGGCAGAAATATGATGAAAACTCAGTCCTCCATATCCCTAAAAATAGGGGATTCATGGCACAAAAACTAGTTCACATGAAACTACATTTTTCAATGGTCATTTCCTCCAATTTTCGTGCAATTTCGCGCACTGGAACCCTGAGAACTGGAGAGGTAGCTTGCTGATTTTTTCCACTACTATGTCATGGTGGCCATCAATGGAGCTTGAAATTTGAAAATAAATTACATTGCGATAGGTTTTTTCTTCTGGTGCTTCATGCAAAATTTTACTTCCATTCGACGACCGGTTTGATAGGAAATTAAACTTTGTTCTTCGTGGAGCTAGAAGTGAAATTTATTCGATGTGAGCATTCCTTGATACAAATTGGAGGTTTTAATATGATTTTTAATGGCCTTCAAGAGAGAAGAACTCAACAACATATGGTTTGTCAATCCGTGCACCAGTTTGCAAGATATCTTCAAATCTTCATTTTATGGCAATGGGGATTTCCTTGTTTTCTTCTTTTTTGTCCCATTTATTTTTCTTATCATGATGAATTATTCTTTTGAGACCTATATGAAATCATGGATTGAAGGATAATGTTCTATGATGGATTTGGTTTAAGCTTTGGCAATGGTGGAGTGAGGTGTTCTTTGTAACTTTTCTTCTGGCAGTGAGAAGTAGCAAGAAATGGCGAGAAGCAGCAAGAAGCAACCAACAGTTAGAAAAATTATCAAATTTTTGAGTTGGATTTGGGTGAATTTTTTTCCCTAATGTACCTAACCTTAGGGACATGAGGGACATAAATTTCCATGATGAGCAAGACAGCGACACTTTGCAGCGATCCGACGAAAGGGAATGAGAGCTCTAAAATCGGTTTTAAAGCACTAAAGGGTTTAAGCGGGTCATATGGGTTACCAAAATTCTCCCCGTAGGGTCTAGGTGATTTTTTCCATGTTTTATGTCCCTGAACTTAGGGATGTGAGGGATATAAAATTCCACGGTGGTTCTGGAGCTGACACGTGGTGCTTGATCTAACGACAGGGAATGGATGCTCGAAAAATGCACATGAGGGTCCCAAAGGTCACATGGGGGTTAGGCGCATTTTTAAAAGGTTGGTTTTATTAAACTTAGGGATGTTGTGGACATGAAATCCCACAAGGCTCTTGGTGCTAACACATGTCCTCCTAAAAATTGACTAACTTCCGAACTACCTTTGAGGGGGCAATTTGGAATGATGACAACTTGAGCTCCCGGTGGAATATTTTGGTGAAATTGTATATGATCCTAACTAGAAAGGGAATTTTGAATCCAATTATAAAGGTCTCATGTCTTGATTCATCCATTGTATCCCTGAAAAATCAGAATTTTTATTTGGTACTCCACTTGTGCCTAAGAAAACCTTCCTGAAAACCCTATGTGCCAAGGTGTTGTGAAAAATATGATTTCACCATCATGTAGGTAATGAAATACTATTTATGGTGATGTTTATTTTTAATACTAACTCCATCTAGAGATACCAAAATAACCTTCCAAATCTTAGTGGCTATTTTGGCCTATGCACTGATTAGGCCTATGAACCCTAATTCTGCCGAAACTGCCCCAACTTCTCTGAGACCTTCCAAAATATTCCTAAACCATATCCATGATGTCCCAAGACTTTTTATAACCTCCATATCCACTTAGGATCTTCTTCTCTAATCCATGAGGTTTTTCTAGCTCTAGGTAGGCCGGTGATGGCCCCTCCTACAACTACCTCGTAGCTTTGCAAATGAACTCCTAAAATCACCTAGGGGATGAGATAACATTAATTGGGAGGTCACTTGGACTGTTTGGACAGACTTGGGGAACCTAGGAATGATAGGACTAGAAAAATTTAGTACATGGGTATCATTGTCATGCTTGGAAATTGTCAATTTCCCTATTGCACACTTGCACAACAATTTGTGACTAGATTTATTTTCTAGTGACCGATGTGTTTGATGAAGCTTTGATGAAATAAATGTGGATTCTAATTTGTGTTTTTGTATATTTTTGATTGCAGGTGGATGTGAAACTGACCATCTCGAGATAGGATTCTAATAATCTTAGAGGAGGTATGGGAGGATATGTCAGATGATGATTGGAGACATGTAGAGGTAGTGGGGTTTGTAGGGATACATGATTATAGATGCATCCATAGATGTAGAGGATTATTGTTGGCATTGATGGAGAGATGGGATCTAACCACCTACACATTTTGGTTACTGATAGGTGAGGTTATGATCACTATGGAGGATGTTCATAGGATTATGATGCTACCCATTCATGGGGAGGGTATCTATTGTATTGATGAGACAGAGAGGGAGGATGTGATGAGGAGATTGTATGGAGCTGATGCGGATGATGTGAGGTATACTTTAGGGGGTTTTATTATTAGTCTCTATATTTTGTGGGGAGAGAGGGTTGTACATGGATGACTATGTTGATGATGGGAATTTCATTTTTTTCTTTTTCTAATTCCAAAGGGGGATATTTCCATGGATTATGATGGGAGTAGTTGTAGAGATGATGGAGAATTAGAATCATTTTTCTTGGGATCCTACATTATTAATAAAAATATATAGGGAGTTGTGGGCTTGGAAGTTTACAAGAGATATGGGATAGATGTTGCATTTCTGTTATAGTTGTGGGAATTTGAGCACATTGCCATAGCTCATCCGCAGGGTTTACCATGGGAAGGTATGGATATGATTGGCATATCTACAGGGTTTATGAGATGGTGAGGTGATGTGGGTTGATCAAGAGGGAAACAAAAGGTGGCTTATTATAGAGATATTCTTACAGGGTTATAGGTAGGAGATGTGTTGTGGAGACCTTATCTTGATTTTCTAGAGTGGTTAGGAGTCATAGCATAAGCTTGATGGGATGCAACAGGAGTTCTGGGTGTAGGGAGATGAGGGGGAGAGTGGGATATTTTCAGATTTAGTCGTGTTAGATGGAAGTTTGGTTTGATCTAGGATGTTCCTGAGGCTCTAATATTATATAGACAAGATGAGGGAGATGTGGATACTCCCAAGGAAGTTGTGGGACAAAATCCTATTATAGCTGATGAGTAGGGAGCCATGGGTCTAGATGAGCATGGTGACTTAGTGTCAATTGATGATGTTGGAGTGATAGATGGCTACAAATGGTTATGGATTGGTGCTTATGTCATGTTTAAGAGAGCTCGATTGATTTAGACAAGGAGTAGGGTGCATTCTCAAGTAAAGGGAGCATAGGACAATTTTGATGTTAGTGATGATGAGGAGGACCTTGAGGCCAAAGTTGCACATTTGATGATCGAGAAGGTCATAATGGAGGATGAGAGAGATGCTTTGTGGAGGGACATGAATGATTTGATTAGGTTGAGGGTTGATTTGATTGGTGAGAGGGATGGTGTTATTGCTGAGTGGGATGGGACTAGTGCGCGGTTGGCGTAGGAAAAAAATAATCGGGATCAATATTGACAGAGCGCAGAGACCCTGAGAAGGGATCTTGGTATTACGGGACTTCAAGATTGTCGGGTGAAGAGTTGGTGGTTGAAGCCCCGCCTATTTTTAGATGGGTGCACATGGCATGATTATATATTCACACTATCAATCTTTACGAGAAGAGTTGGCATATTATGACGATATGGTGATACATAACCTTCCCAAAGCAATTTTGTATGCTAATAATATGGCGCAGCAAGGAACAAATCCTAGTGCTAGTGCAAGGAGTTTCAGTTAGCCACCTCAAGGACCAGATGGAGGAGCTGGAGGTGACAGTGGCATGCAGGGAGGTGATGGGAGTGTTGTTCATGCTAGTGAGTATTTTGGGGTTTCAAATTTACTAGATAAATGTGACTTGTATTTTTATTTTGATTTTTCTATGACTCTTGTTTAATCCTTGATGTATATATTTTGATGTATTAAGTGAGGGACTCCTTAATGATGTATTTACAATTTTGATTATGATTATATATGTGTGTGTGGTGATCTGATCTATTTGACTTATTGATTCATGTGTTGATTATGATGTATGTTTTTATATGCTTTTAATATTTTAATTTGATGTTTATGGGGTTAAAATGATTTGATAGGTTTATATGATTTGAAATGATGATAAATATTATTGTGAATAAAAATGTGATCTAGAATTTTATCAAAATGTATTTTAACTTTTTAAGATAGGAGTAGAAAAATGGAATGATTGCATTGATATTGGATTTAATATATATATGTGATGGGCATAAGTTGTGAAATCTCTTACACTTTTTTCCTTAACAAATATTAACATGAGACTATCAGTACGTATTTACACATGGGATCTTAGATAAAAGAGGTGGAATGATAAAATGTACCTTCCTAGAATGTGAAAGGGGTGATATATGTATATTGTGTGGGGGAGTAAGGATCTCCTATCAATAGTTTCTTAGATAAATTCCCCAGCTATACATATAGTTATTTTCTTTTCACAAATTGATCGATGCGAAAGTTTGCTTTTGACGAGAAAGATGATCGATTTGGGAAGATTTCACAGATGATTTTGGTATTTGAATTTTTGAAGGCTCGTCGATGCGGAATCCTTTTTGCATGGGTAGTCATCCTTCGAGGGAGTGATCTACAATTTTTTATTTTTTATTTTTCTTTTTACGAGATAAGCTGTTCATTAAGGGATTACTCTATTATTTTGAATGGTAGTTATCCTTCAAGGGATCATTTTAATTTTTTTATAATAATATGATTTTGATACTTGAATAGATTTCCTTCAAGGGAGCAGTCTATTATTTTTTATAAGAAGAATCCATCAATATTTTTGACTTTATAAGCTGAGGGAAAACCCTAATAGACTATTTCGAGGAGGGGGAAAGGGATGTGGACATGACCTACACATATGTTCCCCATGACATGTCTTCGGTTGGTACATAAGGTAGATGGATGTAATGATTGTGGGGTTCCTACTAAGGAGAAACTTGTACAATTGAAATATGTGATGAACAATGTTGTGGTGCTCATATTTAAGGCTATTTAAGGGTAGTGATGGAGAAAGCCACATACTTTCAAATCATTATGATAAGAAGATGACTGGTTGATGGTGGAATGAGATATTTTGATGTAATTAATGTCATGATGGTTAAAGTTTAATAGTAGAAATTCCACAAGTGCAGGACATTCAAAGGTTATTTTTTTTTGTACCATCAAGGGAAGCTAGGTGATATACTCCCGACCCATACCTATGAGTAATAACGTATGGACCGATCTAGTTGGGGAAAACATTCCATGTTTACTTCTTTCTAAAGTAGTGACATTTTATTTTATTTGAGAATGAGATCACCTGTTTTTAAGTCAAATTATTTTACATGTTTATTTAATTTTGTTTGATGCATTGTTGATAGAGTTGATGATGTTCAAGGGTTGTCAAACGTTTTTCATCTAATAATTATAACTATGCTAACAAATCTTATCGATATTCTTTATCAGTGATGAAGTCTTTAAGATATACACAGAGTGATGGGATTTTAACTTCAAGGGGGAGGACCACCTTGGAGTTGTAGACTAGTGAGAAGGGTGTAACACATGTAGGAGTACAAATGCTATTCGATAAGCCTAAAGAGCAAATGGGATCTAGAGATGACAATTCCCGCCGCTTCATCTATTATTTTCATAAGGATTTTATTAAGTGTTTTGTTAGAGGCTTTAGCTTTTCCATTTTCTTGGGGATATTAGGGTGATGAAAAGATAAGTTTGATGTTGAAGGTGTCACAAAGTTTCTTAACATCCTTATTTTTAAAGGATTTTCCATTTTCTGTGACAAGCTTGTGAGGAACACCAAAGTGGCATATGATGTATTGATAATTTGATTTTCCTTAGTTGAAGTTAAGGAATGGATTCAACCCATTTTGTAAAGTATTCAGTGGCTGTGATGATGGAATGATGTTGTTGAGATGAGCGAGGATTGATAATGCCAATGAGGTCTAGCCCCATTGTGAGAAAGGCCATAATTCATGAGAGGGTTGTAAAGCTTGACTAGGGACATGAATGAGATATGAATGTTGTTGAAATTTGACACATTTCTTAACATATGCGCAACAATCCTGATTAATAGTAGGCTAGTAATAACCCATTCATAAGACACATTTAGCAATAATGTTACCATTAAAATGTCCACCACATATACCATCATGAACTTCTTGAATTTATTTGATATATTTATGAGACTTAAGACATATTAATAGGAGGCCATCGAAGCCATGTTTATATAGGATACCACCTATAATGACATAGTGAATGATGCATTGAAGAAATGATATTTTAGCATTTCTAGATAAATCGGATGGTATTTTAGATTCTGAAAGGTAGTTAAATATTTGAGAATATCATAGATCAGTTGGATGATTTTTGATAATGTTGATAGAAGGGATTTTGTTTTTATGAGATGGTTCATCTAATATGTGAACAAAAATGAAAATTTTGGAATTGTTAGTTGATTCTTCAATTGATAGAGGAATAAGGAATCCTAAAGAAGCCATGGTATTTGCAAACTTATTAGAGGATCGTGGAACTATTTGGATGGTATAATGATTGAAGGATTTAAGGATAAATTCAAAATTGGCTTTATATTTTTGCAAGATTTAATTTTTACATTGATATTCTCCCTTAATTTGATTAATGATGAGTTGTGAGTTTTTATATATTTCTAATATTTTAACATCTAACAAGATAGAGGTTTGAAGACCCATTATTAAAGATTCATATTTGGCCATGTTATTAGTGCATTCAAAGTTAAGTTTGAATGATAGAGGAATAGGAGTCCCAGGGAGGTATGAAATGATACCGGTTGCTCCCCCTTTTGGAGTTTAGATCCATCAAAGAAGAGGGTCATTTTGATAGGAGTAAATTCATGTTCATCGATAGTGTTGATAGATTCATTAGGAAATTGTTCATGAGGAATTTGAGTGTTAGGAAAGGGTGCTTCAATAAGTTGGTTTGTGATGACATGGCCTTTAATGGAATTTCGTGATAGGAATTCAAGATCAAACTTGGTCATAAACATAAGCCACCGAGTGATGCGGTCACTATGATATGGTTTAGGGTGCATGAGTTTGAGTAGATAGAAATGGTTGATGACGTAAGTTTTGTGATTGAGGAGATAATGGTGTAGCTTAGAGGTTGCAAAGTATAAGGCACAACATAGTTTTCCAGCTTCAGTATAATGAGTTTCACATTCATGGAGGGTACATATTATGTAATAGGTGGCATGTCCATGACCCTACTCATCTTAGTGAGCAAGAATGGATCCTAAATTAACATATGTGGTGGGTATGTAAGGATAAAATGGATCCCTCTCATGAGGAGGTGTGAGTATAAGAGGTGATAGGAGGTACTACTTGATTTCATCAAAGGGTTTTTCACAATTAAAATCCCATTTAAAGTCAACATCATTATGAAGAAGATGGTGGAATGGTTGACATTGATATGAGAGTTGAGATATGAAACGTCGGATAGAATTTAATTTACCTTGAAGGCTACACAATTGTTTGAGATTTGATGGAGGAGGCATTTCAATAATTGCTTTGATTTTGGCTGGGTCTACTTCAATGCCTTGGATAGATACGATGAACCCTAAAATTTTACTAGTGAGAACACCAAATACACACTTAGCAGGGGTTTAGAAAAAGGAAATATTGGATAAGGTGAGTGAAGATCGAATCTAGGACCATGAGGTGATCTCTGCATTGTTTATATTTCCTAGGAGATCATCTATGTAGTCTTCTATGATTTTTTGGATAATATCGTGGAAGATATATGTCATGGCACATTGATATGTGGCCTCGTAGTTTTTAATTAAGAAGGGAATGACATGGTAGCAAAAGGTCCCCTAAGGGGTAATGAAGGATGTTTTGTGTTGATCGTTAGTGGCGATGAGGATTTGATTATAATCGAAGAAGCCATCCATAAGGGATATCATTTCATGGTTGGATGTTAGGTTAGCAAGATGATCAATGTTTAGAAGAGGAAAGTAATCTTTACGGAAAGTAAGATTGAGATCCCATAAATTAGTACAAATGCATAACTTTCCTAAGGATTTTGTTACAGTACAATGTTAGAGACCCATTGTGGATAATCAATGGGTATAATGAAATTAGCATAAAGCAAGCGTTGTAAATCTTATTTGATGAGAAGAGCTATGTGTGGGTGTATTCTTCGGAGTTATTATTTGAATGGCTTGGCATTGGGATAGGTGACAATATTGTGTATGATGATGTTGGGGTCGATACCTGACATATCACTATATGACCAGAAAAGGCTTGACTATGCTTAGATAAGAAGTTGGTGAAATCATTTAATTCTTGTGGCTCTAAGGATTGATTGACTTTAACTATGGGGGATCTTAAGGGATGCCTATGTTAATATCAATAGTGGGATAATTGAGGAGGGTTTATGTGTTAGGTGGTAGGGTTTTCTAAAGAAAATGGTCCTCTTCTCCCATATGGGAGAGAATATCTTGATCATCATGACATTGGAGGATATCAATGATGGATGAATCTTCTTCAATCATTTCTGGCTAGATGAGAGGAACTGTTTTGGTGACATGATTATACCCCAGACCTATCATAAAAAATTTCTAACCATATAGAAGTGAAGATGAAACCCCTAAGAATGCACAATTTCAAAATTTTGAAAACCTGTTAATGAAGATAAAGATCTTTCCAACATAAATTTGATGTCTAAATGGCCTTCATTCTACCTTATTTTTAGTCCATCATGATGGTCATTTGACCATCAATTTTACAAAAGTTAAAATTTATTAGATATGGCTAGCTTAAATTTGACGTCTAAATGACCATCATTCTGACTTATTTTTGGTTTGTCATGATAGTCATTTGACCGCCAAATTTAACATGGTAAAAATTACCTGTGTATTTCAAGATTATGAAATTTTAGAATTTCTTCTTCTAGATGCTTTAGAAAGATCTTGTTTATAAATTAAAATAAGATATAAACAACTATATATATTTTTAGAATAGTTTACATAATATAAACAATAATGATATTTATTCTATAATAAATTTTTATTTAAAGAATATAGTTATAAAAACTATAAACTTATATATTTTTAAAATCAAGCCCTATTAGAGGGGGTCCAAAGGACACGAGACATATTATTTTGAAAAAATAAGGTAAAAATAGTAAGATAATTTTTACCATGTGTAAGGAGATTTCGAATCACATGAGAGTACAAATTAACCTAGAGATTTACAGAGGGGACAAGTAATTTCACCCGACCAATGAAATAATTTTAAATCCTTATTTTCATGAAACTTGTCTCCTCCCTTCATTTACTCTTGAATTTTACCTTTGAAAACATTTACCTTGCATAGATTTAAAACTATAGAGAAATAGAAACATTTCATATATTAATTTACCCTTATATGTATGTGATTTTACACATGCATGCAAACCCCTTTCAACTATGCACACTCACATTAATTCCTCACAAAACATTCAAAATTTTAGATTGCAAAAAATGGGGAGAAAGGGGCCCAATGATTTTTAAATACTGTTCCGAGTTGGTTTAAAAACCCATACAAAATTAAAAAAATTAAATACAACATTTGATCTAATCTATTTAATTTACCTCACTCTGATACCATGATAGAATTTGAGGATTCTATTAACTATGGATTTAATCAATTAAATTATACAACATTAATAAAATATGCATTATTAAATATATAAACATCACACTATATTGCATAACAAATAAATAAATACTTACAAAAAGTAAATAAAAATGACACAACATTTAGTGTAAAATCCGAAGGTAAAAAACCACTGTGAAAAGTAACCTTTTATTATAGAGAACCCTTTTACATCCAGTAAATCACCTCCTCCTTTACTAACCCTAATCACAAGGGTAAAAACCTTTGATATATTTTTTTCAATATATAAAATGAGGACCTGAAGTCCTTTTTATATGAGGTGATCGGGTATGTCTCCCAACCCACATTTTAAACATAAATGGTTGACACATATACCAAGGCTTAAATATTTAATAATAGAAATATAATCATTTTCTTATTATTAAATATTTAACTTCAAATATATCCCTAGGTTTGAATATTTAAAAATAGAAATAGAAATATTTCTTATTATTAAATAGTTAACTTATAGTATAATTTTGACCCATATTTAATTAGGGGTGGCCAACCTACTTAACCATTATGTTCCAACATTCCCCCTTAATGTTAAGTGGTAGAAAATATACCAATAAATCACATGCCCGTGGTACACTACAAGATTTACAATCCTTAAACCATAAAGGTTTTAGGCTAGCATATAGGTTGAAGGAATTATAACACCTTCATCATACTCAAGTTACCTTTTGGTATAAAAATATTTGGAATGCAAAAATATCATCCTCTGATTAGTGGCTAAGTATGATTTGTGAGTTTTACATGTTCTCACAAGTTCTCATAAAAGGTTACTTGAAACCAAACATATAGGAGCCTTTTATAACCAAGGTCATCTTTAACAATATGCTTACACTAGATGTTTACCAGTAAACTCAATAGCACTAACAAGTTTACCAAATACCGCCTTTAAGGTCTTTCTAAACTTCTTTCTAAAAACGAAGCCAAGGAGTTATAAATATGCCCGAAGGTCTTTTTACACTTTATCAAAGGTCTTTTTCACTTACTTGAAGGTCTTTATTACAATACAATTTTCATTTTACCAATACTAAGTTCCATTAAGAGGTGACATTGTCATGCACACTCACCATCAATGGAAACTCTAAAAATCCAAGTTTTTAATGAAAGTGACACAAATTTGCAGCACTCAAAGGCTTTGTGAAGATGTCAGCAACTCACTCTTCAGTTAGCATGAATTTGAGATCTATCTACCCACTTAACACCTTCTCATGGATGAAGTGTATATGTATTTCAATGTGATTCATCCTCTTATTTTGTAATATATTATGTGCAAGATCTATGGTGCTATGGTTGTCACAGAACAAATAAATACAACCTTGAGCCTTCATCTTTATCTTGGTGAACAACCTCTTTAGCCATAGTGCCTCTTTTTTAGCTTCCATTGCACTTCTATACTCAACTTCAGTTGAAGAGATAGAAACATGTGGCTACTTTTTACTGCACTAAGTAATGGCACAAGCACCAAATTTAAACACATAACCAAAATTAGATTTTCTATCTAATACATCACCAACATGATAAAGATCACAAAATCTATATAAGTTAGCATTTTCATCCTTAGTATAAGGAAACCCATAATTGATTGTACTTTTAATATATTTAATAATTTTTTTGCAAGATTCCAATGATCTTTATAAGGTTCCTGCATAAACCTAGAAGCAATTCCTATTACATAGGAAATATCTGGTCTAGTTATAGTTAGATAAATCAAACTACCAACTAACTGCCTATATAAAGTAGGATCAAATTTTTCACATGTAGGTTTAGGATCAATTTTTATTCCAACTTCCATAGGTGTAGAAATTGGTTTACAATCAATCATATTAAACTTTTTTAGTACATTGGTTGCATATTGTGCTTGAGAAACAACAATAGAATGCTTATCTTGAAATACAACCATGCCAAGAAAATGATGTAAGAGACCTAAATTAGTCATTTCAAAGTATTGTTTCAATTTTTCTTTAATCCTATGAATTAAAGTAGGACTATCACTAGTCATAAGTAGATCATCCACATATAGACATACAATGATAATGTGAGAACCTTATTTCTTAATGAATATATCATTTTTAGAAGAACAATTAACAAAACCTAATTGTTTAAAGAAAGCATTAATTTTCACATACCAAGCTCTATGAGCTTGCTTTAAACCATACAAATATTTTTCAACTTACAAACATAGTTTTCTTTACCAGCTTTCTTCAAAAGTATCAACTTTTAAGTCACCATTTAAAAATCATTTTTCACATCCATTTGGTGGATTTCCCACCTAAATTAAGCAGCAATAGCAAACAAGGTCCTAACAGTGCTCATTTTAGCTATAGGGGCAAAGGTCTCAACATAATCTATCCATGTTTTTGAGTGAAACCTCTAGAAATAAGTCTAGCTTTATATTTTTCAATACTACCATCAACATTATATTTTACTTTATATAACTATCTAGACCCTATAACGCTTATTTTTTAAGGATGTGGAATCAACTCCCAAGTTCTTTTTTGAATAAGAGCATTATATTTAGCTTCGCATTTCATTGATCCACTTCTCATCCCAAGAAGATTCTTCAAAACTTTGCAGCTCGAGTTCATACAAGTTCATTAATGCATGGTATGTATGATGGATTCTAGTCATTTTCCTAAGGTGAATAGTATTAGAACTTTTTAACACAATTTGATCCCATTATGGTTTCTTGGCTAGGGAGATAGCATATTCATAAACATTCATAACATTAATATAAGAAACATCATCATGATATTTTACCATATTTTTATTATCAGAACCAAAACCATCATTAGGAATATTGACATGATTAAGAATATCATTACTATTTAAAGATGAATAGAAACATTTTTCTAAAACAATAACATTGTGATTTTAAGTTACTTCCCTTTTTACAAGGTCGTAAATCCTTAAACCTGCATTGTTAATACCATATCTAATGAAAATATGAGAAAAATAAGTCATATCAATTTTTTTATTTTATTTTTAGGGATATATAAGGAGGAAGGACTACCAAAGAATTTTAAATGTGATACACCATGTTTATTTTTAAGAAAATATGTCCAAATCATCCTAGGGAAATCATCAATAAATGTCATAAAGCATACAAAGAAACATTTAATGAAGCTACTTGAAGAGGTCCTCTAACATAAATATGAACAAGTTCTAGTGGTAAATAGGAAATATTCTCGGGATGTAAGTGAAAGGGTTTAGTGCTTTGACTTGAGTGTAAAAACCTTTCACAAGCATCGTGAGATGAAGACAAATAGAAAAACCTTTAACTAGATTATAGCTAGACAATTCATAAAAAAATTTATAATTGACATGTCTTAACCTTTCATGCCATAGTTTTGAATTATTCAAAATTTGAGATATAAAACAAGATGCAAAAGAAAAATCATAAAAATATACAGATTGACTATTTATTTGAATTCCTTCAAAGAATTATATTATCATTAGTATCTTTTATGTACCAAGTATCCTTTGAATTTTGAACAAAAAACCATCATGAGTTATTTTTGAAAATGAAAAAAGATTATTTTTAAGCTTAGGAACAAATAAAACATTATTCAAAATACCATTTGCAAATTTTACTTTTCCTTTCTCTATTGCTTCTAAAGATGAGTTATCACCAAGATACACACATTCATTGATTTTTGTAACATCAAATAAAGAATTGGAAATACCAGTCATATGATTTGAAACACCTGAATCTAGAATCCATTCAAAATTAGAGGAAGAGTATAAAGTAACATATAATGTAATAGTTTTAGGAGCATCATTAGAACTATCCTTTTTCCTTAAATTATATTTAGATGAGACAGTCTATTTCTGATTTTTATGGGTATGTTTCTTATATTTACACTCTTCCTTTTTATGCCAAAATTTTCCACATTTCGAAAGTTACCATTAAATCTTACACACAAATCCTCGAAGTAAAAATTTTCTTATCAAAGAAATGAAGATATATATAAACCTCTAATCGTGAGAAGGGCTTGCATGGTTTGAACTTCAAATTCTAATAAATAAGTTCCTGAGAGGCATTCTCCTTAGAGTTTAAGTTCATCATCATTTGCTCTTTCTGTATCAGAAGAGAACTCAAAGTATTTAAATCAAGTAATTCATCCTCATTCTGATATTTATAGTTTAAGATAGAAATAAAATTCCTAAATATTTCATGTATATTCAACTAAACAATAAAGTAGATTAATTTTTCACCAATTAAGTCACAATTACATCCATCTAATTGAGCTTTGATATTTTTAATTTTGGCTAAGAAATTAACTACTTTTTCATCTCCTTTCATAGGATTCATAAGTAATTCTAAAACAAGTTTAATAATATTAGATAAGTGCGTACCTTCATGCATGGATTCTAATTGTATCCATACCTCTTTAGGATGTTCGATATTACCAATGTGTAGAAGATATTCATCGTTCACATTGTGCAGGATCATGGAAAGGGATTCATATGTATGTATGTTATGAGAATGCATTCATATTTTCTGCATTCACTTGACGACCGGTGGGCGCAAGCTCATTTCTTGAAACAATCATCTAGATTTTCCTCACCATAAGTTCCGATTTAACCATGATCTTCAAAATATTATAATTTGCTCCATTTATGATCTAGGATTTATTGAGGCAAAATAAACTAGATGCCATTGTATTTCAAATTTCTTGAAACACATACCCCATTATGATATAATGCGCCATTGAGTTAGAAACATATTAATAAAAAAATGACAATACCCATATTTTATGATAAAAAAATTGTATTATTTCATTAAAAAATCAAGTATTATATATTTTTAAAAAATAAATAACTAATTTTTAAAAATATGATCATAAAAATATTAATAGAACCAGATCTAAATTTATAGATCTAAAGAAACTATTTGACCATAACTAATTATGTCATTAAAATGCATACTAATTAACTTTCCATAATCAAATAATAACCCGCATTATAAAGGGCTCTAACATTATACCCCAGACCTATCATAAATTTTTTCCAACCATATAGAAATGAAGATGAAACCCTAATAATGCACAACTTCAAATTTCTGAAAAAGTGTTAATGAAGATAAAGATCTGGCCAACGTAAATTTGACATCTAAATGGTCATCATACTTTGCCTTATTTTTGGTCTTCTGTGACGGTCATTTGACCTTCAATCTTAACACAATTAAAATTTTGTGGATATGGCCAACTTAAATTGGACGTCTAAATGGTCGTCATTCTACCTTATTTTTGGTCTACCATGACAGTCATTTGCTATCAAATTTAACACAGTAAAAATTACCTGTGTATTTCTAGAATAAGAAATTTCAGAATTTCTTCTTTTGTATGTACGATTTTAGATAGATCTTGTTTATAAATTATAACAAGATATAAACTATATATATATATATATATATATATATATATATAAAGAATATTTTATATGATATAAACTAAAATGATCTTTATTTTATAATAAATTTTTATTTAAAGAATATAGTTATAAAAACTATAAACTTATATATTTTTAAAATCAAGCCCTATTAGAGGGGGTCCAAAGGACATGGGCATATTATTTTGAAAAAAATAAGGTAAAAATAGTAAGATAATTTTTACCAGGTGCAAGGAGATTTCGAATCACATGAGAGTACAAATTAACCTGGAGATTTACAGAGGGGACAAGTAATTTCACTCGGCCAATGAAATAATTTGAAATCCCTATTTTCATGAAACTTGTCTCTTCCTTCATTTACTCTTGAATTTTACCTTTGAAAACATTTACCCTACACACATTTAAAACTATAGAGAAATATAAATATTTCATATATTAATTTACCCTTACCTGTATGTGATTTTTCACACGCATGTAAACCCCTTTCACCATGCACACTCACATTAATTCCTCACAAAACATTCAAAATTTTAGATTGCAAAAAATGGGGAGAAGGGGGCCCGATGATTTTTAAATACCCTTTCGGGTTGGTTGAAAAACCCGTACAAAATTAAATAAATTAAATACAACAACATTTGATCTAATCTATTTAATTTACCTCACTTTGTTACCATGATAGAATTTGAGGATTCTATTAACTACGGATTTAATCAATTAAATTATACAACATTAATAAACTATGCAATATTAAATCAATAAACATCACACTATATTGCATAATAAATAAATAAATACTTACAAAAAGTAAATAAAAAATGACACATGATTTATAGTGGAAAACCCGAAGGTAAAAATCACTGTGAAAAATAACCTTTATTGTAGAGAACCCTTTTACATCTAATAAATTACCTCCTCCTTTAGAAACCCTAATCACAAGGGTAAAAACACCTTTGATATATATTTTCCAATATATCAAATGAGGACCCAAGTCCTTTTTATATGAGGTGATCGGGTATGTCTCATGACTCGACCTTTTTAACTTAAATAGTTAACACATATACAATGTTTAAAATATTTAATAATAGAAATATAACTATTTCTTACTATTAAATATTTAACCTATAGTATAATGTTGAACCCATATTTAATTAAGGGTTGGTCAAACCACTTAACCACTATGTTCCAACAAATGATTCAAAAATGGTTATTTGAAGACGTCGTGGTTTTGATTCCGAGGTGCATTAGGGTGTATCTCACCTTCATCAATCATATCCTAAATGAAATTTCAAAATTAATGACACCTTTCGATGTCGTGACCTTTGACCCTATGATACTTTCTATAGTCATTATCCCTATACTAAAAGGGTTTTGAAATACGGTGTGACAATAGGATGGATGGGTAGGAGAGAAATCAAGTTAGTAACGAGGAGTTTATATAAAAACTAGACTATAAGTCTCTCCAATGAGGGTATAGTTTTTTTTTAGGATGGGAGTGTTTGGTGGTCTAGTGTTTTTTAGGAGCAGACTTGATGAATATGACGTTAGGCGAGGATTTGCGTTTATCTTGACTAGAGAATGGATTGGATGGGAATTCAGATTTTTGTTTCTTTGGTATAAGTTTGACTCTTCCTTATTCAAGAGCACAAAGTTCAAGTTTACAGGCCATGGTAAAATCTTCATCAAACATCTGAAAAGATTGGATTTAGAGTGTAGAAGAGATGTGTTTGGCATATAAATGGGAAAATAATTCAATTAATTCTATTTGTGGGAGAGAAAATGATAGTTGATTAATGATACCCCTCCAAAGAGGAATTTTTTTTTGTAGTGGACTCATCTTCAAATCGTTTAGTTGCATAAAGGTTGGTAATGGTGATTTTATGGTCGATGTTGATTGGAAAGTGTTCGAGAAATATCTGGGCAAGTTGTGTGAATGAGAAGAGGGAATATTGTGGAATTCTATTATACTAATCTAAAGTAGGACCTACCAAAGACATGGGGAATATTCTTAACATAAGGTCTTGGTCATGAGATATAAGGTAACAAGCATGATGAAAATCTTGGATGTGTTGTTGAGGATCCTCCTTACTGTAGAATTTGATAAATTTTGGAATCTCCTAGTGAGGAGGGTAAGATTTATAGGGTACATATGGATGAATAGGTTCATTACATATTTGTTCATATAACAAATGTTCTTTTAAGGCCCATGGAAGTGGCTTCAAGACTAGATATATTGCTCATTAAATCCTAAAGGGGGTCAATTTGTGGTTGTTGTTGTGTGCTAGATGAGGATGAACTAGGTTGATTGAATGAAAACTAACTAGGTTATTGATATGGTTGATATTGTTGTGGGATAATTTGTTGAAAAGGAATATTTTGCTGAGGAATATTTGTAAGAATTTTATAAGTGGGTTATGAGGCTAATGGTTGTGATGGTTAGATGTACTGATATTGAGGAGGGATAGATGTATTTAAAATAGGTTATGATTATTATGGAATGTGTTGAAAAGGAATAGACATGTGGATAAGAGGCTATGAATATTTAGGTGCATGTTAAAAGGGGATGGAAGTGAAAATAAGGGGTTGTGATTGTTGTGGGATGTTCTGAAGAGGAATAGAGGTATGGATAATGGGATGTGATGGTTGTGGTATATATTGAGAGGAAGTAAGTGATTGAGATGGTTGAGGTATGTGTTGTGAAATAAGTGGGGTTGAATACTATTGTGAAACTGGATGGGGATTAGAAATAACGCTAGTGTTGATTAAGGATGTAAATACATGGATAAACATGGGTAATGATTTGTAGAGGTGTATATTGTTGAGAGGGTGGTGGTTAAGACACACTAATAGAAACAACAACAAAACTCACTTGAGATTTTTGGACGGTAGAGGAAGCTCAAGAGGTTTATGTAGATGGTGAAATATTTGTGTTGTTTTGAGGTGGTGTGGAACTAGTTAAAGGGTCAGGTGAAGATATTGGTTGTTGAGTAGTCTACTTTTGCAAAAATTCACGTTAAGGTCTATATTAATGATGGGAATGGAAGATACGATGTTAGATGTTTCTAGTTGGCTATTAGTAGGATAAGAACATATTTGCTGGATGATGGGTTTGTGGTTCAAATCAATGAAATGGGGAAAACCAAATGAAGGATTAGGTATTTAAGGTAGAGCTTCAGAAACAATGATTGAAGGTGAATACCATTAACAATAAAGTATGCATTAAGAGCCACGGGGTTTGATTCTAAGATATCTGAAAAAATAGGATCACCACTATCAATCAAGTGGGGATTGAAAGGATTAGGTTTCTCATATGAAGCGAATTGACTCACTGGGTGAATGTAGATGCTCTTGAATTTTTTTCAAGGTGTTGATAGGAATGTTTGGCATTGATGAATGATTCATTGAGAATCTTCTATATGGGCTTGAGTATGTTGTAAGGTTTGATGGGCATGTTTTGCAGATAGTTGAAATGGGATAGAAATGTTTTCGAAGGCTCGATTTGGGATTTTTGTCTTGTAATAAACATAGAAACAAAAAAACATTCATCGAATGAAGAATAAACTAGATAGTGGATTAAAAACAACAAGAAAATCACACAAAATAAGTTTTGATTATCTTGATTAATTTATAAGAAAAGTGAAATGTGTAAAACATATGATAAGGTCCTAGGAAATGCATGTCTATGGATCATCTCAAGTAATGTTTAAGGTTGAAGTCCTTGATATACCCAAAGGTACGTGAGGCCCAAATCTGTGTTGGTGCTGGTACGGGGCCTGGTATTGGGGCCTACCCCCTCACTTCATGGTCTTGCAGTGATAAGGGAGTTGGGTGCTTAGCCAATATACCGATAACTAAGGTGATTATACTCAATCAAAACATCAAGTTGACTTCCCTGTTGGGTGATGAAATCCCAATAGTTTCACCTGGGTAGAAACGTTTCAATTTGGTTTATGTTTGATGTGATTTACTCGTGTGTGAGGGGAATTTAAGTAGATGCAATCTATTAACCTCCTAATTAAACTATGTTTTAAAACAATATGCAAGGTTATTTTTAAGCCCAAGAGAATGATTAATTTTGATAAGGACAAACAACAAAATGCAATGCTTGAAAATGAAAATAAAAGAAGAGGACTCACCCATAAAACACTTCCTTTTTAAATTTTTAATTTTTTGGTTTTTTTAGCAATGCAATAACGTAGTAAACAAAAGCCTCGTGAGAAAAAACCCACAAAGGGGTTGGCGGTAGAAAGAAAAAAAACATAAGAAAATGATGTCGAGGGTTGACTAACTAAGTAATCAGAAGCAATCATAGAGATCATCGGTGATTGATAGGGATCATTGGTGATTCACCTAAATTTTTGGTGATGTGACTAGATTTATGGAGATTACAGAGAAAAAATCCCAAAATGTATGAAAAATTAAAATAAATGAAAGAAAAAGGGACTAAGGGTCCCATCGGGTGTGCTAAAATGTTTAGAGAAGTTTTTTCTTTCCATATTTAAATTAATGAAGTGAAATAACAAAAACAAAACCAACCTCGGAAGATGATGACATTTAAAAGTTAATGCTGATGTTTATTTGAAATCGTTAAGTTCCGATGAGTATATAAGTAATCTTGAAAATAAATATGCTATCAAAGGCACTAAACAAAAAGGATTAGATAAATGGATAAATGAGTTTCTCGGCAAAGGCCGATTCCAAGAATCCAAAGGGACTTCCTTAGAGGATTTCAGCTCACTTTGTAACAATTAAGTGAATTGATAAAGATAATGATAACGATAAATAACAATAGAAAAATGATAAATGGATGCAGAGATCTAGAATTCAAGGTTGAAAGGAAGGTCTTGTGTGGCTTGAAGGTATCCTACGGAAGTGTAGATGTAATTCAAACGGACTTAAAGTAGTCATACCAAAATTCCTTAGTCTCTTGTTGGATATAATGGAGGAACTCGATATGATCCTCAATGTCTTGTTCTTCAACAGAAAATCAGATTACACATAGAGTGAGTTCATGTAGGATTTTGTACTATTCCCATAAAAATGGGTGATGGACAATGGGGATGTCATAAATGCTTGTAATCAGATGTAAATGGACAGGAACTACCATCTAACAGAGATCCATACTTGGAAACAACATGTTAAATGCAGAGTATTTGATAAAAATGATATAAAGTGATAATTGATAAAATTGATTTTGACAGAATCACCGTGATTAATCACTACCGATTAGGGTGAATCCCTAGCAATTTATGTGAATATTGACATTTTTCTAAAAATGTTAATTGAAGATCTACAATAATGTTTTTTATTGCTTTAAAAGTTTATGATGACTTTAAAATGAAAAAGAGAGGTATAAAAATACCTTTGAATGGATGTGGAGCTAAAAGGTGCCTCGAATCCTCAGTGGGAAAGATATGAGTTGATAAGTTGTCTTGTCACATTCTTGAGAAGTTGGGTGATGGAAATGACCAAAAAAGTGCTTGAAAATTATTGATGTTGATGCCTGATTATTCTTGAAGATGTCCTTGATGTTGTAATGTCAAAAAATGGAGTGTAGGATAAAAAAGAAGGCCTAAGATTTGAGATTGAAGATCCATGAGAGAGGGCACAAAGGTGCTATTTACAATCATGTGAGATTTGGTTGAATCATTGAGATCTTATTTTTCTCGGTAAATAGCCGAAAAAGTGGTTGAAAGTAGTTCTAATCGGGGTTTTTGGTTTGGGATTTGGGTAAATGATTAAGAGAAGGTTGGGGATGAGGTTTAGAGGTTAGGAAGGTTGTGAAATGGTTAAGAAATTGTTGATTTGGTTTTGTCTTTATTTAATTTAGTCTCCAAATGGTTTTGGGTTGTTTTAAGAGGAGTAAAGTGAGATTTTATAGCTGTAAAATGATTTAATGAGGTGTGAGAGAATATTTACATGGAGTAAATATTGTGGGGGATTTTAGACTTAGGATAAGAGATGTATGGATTTAAATAATGTGTTAAATGATTTTCTTTGATTTAATATAATTGTGAAGATGATGTGTGTATGGTGAAGGAGATTAGCGGTGCAAATTTTGAGTGTCTACATTAGTGCTCCAAAAATTTTATTAGTCTTTAGCGGCACTAAGGAAGTCAATCTTCATGGGCACCAAATTGATCTCTTTGGGGTTGAAGAAAATTTATATCATTATGGGGTTTCATGCCCATGAAAAATTTAGGAAATTGGATAAGGACAAGATCCATGAAGTGATAAAAATAATGAGAAGCTTAGTGCTTCACGGTATGGGGAAACACAAAGTGTCATATGGAATCAGAACACATAACATCCCATAGAGTTTGTGATTTATGTGGAACTGAGGATGAAGTCCACCAAGTTAAAATCTATGATGTAGCAGAATAAGGTTCCAAAAGGCACCATGAGGCAAAGGAAAAGAAATTTAAAATGTGACTAAATTTGGAAATCGTGAGACACTAACTTAGTGTCTCGCGGGATCCCCAATTGAAGTGTTGTGCAGGATCTCAAAAAGTGTAGAAATAAGTAACATAGTTGCACATGAATTTCTGCACAAGAAGAAAAAAAATACATCTATGACATATTGGTAAAATGTGAAAGGAAAGGTGTAGAATTTTCTAAAGCCATGAAACATTCAAAATATGTGCAACATGGAATAGTTGTGGGATGAGGTTAGAGGCCGTGAAACTTAAAATTAATGTTAACACTTAGAAACTCCACACAATGAAGGAGTAGAGTGTGGATGGTTTAATGTATTATGAGGGTTGGAAATTATTCTACGTATCATCTTAAGGATTTGAATGCCATGGGAAACCATGAAACATAAAGAGTTTGTAGATTATGCAAAAGATCCATACCTAATTTCAAAATCAACATTTAATTACTTCAAGACTAGAATTTAATGAAGAGTGGGTGATCTTTTCCTTGACATACAAATCTGATGGTGTACAATTGGGGCCATGTCAAGCACACCTACCTATATGTAGGAATCTATGGTGATTGGTCATTGGTGTTTGAATATATCTCATTGGAGAAGCTATCTCCTTCTCTCTTCTTATTCTTATTTCTCTATAATTTGGGAACTATCATTTGTAAAATGGATCCCTATTTTATCGTAGCGCAAGCATGCCAAAATGGTGGTTGACTTCCCATAAGTTTTAGACCATAGATTTGGTCTCTGCGTATTTTATTCCTTCCGCCATGAGTGTAATGGTATGTGCATCCCTTGAGAGATAAAATATTGTGTTTGGGGCTACTCTTTTCCGTATGCTATGTTTATTGGGTTCTTTCCTCTCCATTCTTTCTATAGTATGCTATATGTGTTTCCATTTTTTATGTTGTCAATTTTTGGGAAAGGTTAATAATTTGGTTTTAGGTATGTGACATGTTTGTCTAACCTATCCTCCTACATTTTCTCCCATTTCTTCCCCTCGCGGAGAGTGATCTCTCCTCTCTTTTGGTGCTATCACCACCCCTTTATCTTAGGATTTACTTTTTATATCTCTCCCTCTCCTGGTCTATTAGATGTGTTAGTATAGGTTAGCTATAAAATTAGTCTTAAAATTAGATTAATTTATGTTCCATGGATTCTCTTAACACATGGAAAATAGGAGATGTCCTTCTATGGAGGTTTGTCTCAAGCCGTAAGTCCCACACTTTGAGACAATCCCATGTTGGCCCAAAATTCTTGATTTTCATGGTCAAATATAGGGTGCAATTTTGAGCACCAATAGGAAAATATTATTTGGGTGCTAGTGTCCCTTCAGGTACTTTTACATATTCTATCTTTTTTCCTAATTTACTATTTGATACTTAACTTTGGGTCTTTTCCAGTTCTTTGGGTTAGTGTTTGGTGTCACTTACATCGAAATTTAAACAAGGAAGTCATATATATACACAAATTAATCACTATTATTAGGGGCTCGAGAACATGGGATATTACTTACTATCTACTACTTGGGAAAAGAAAAACATTCAAGGAATGCATTTGGGCTGCATTAATCACTACATAAGAGGGGCTATTTTTGAATTCCATCTCACATGTTAATATTGGGGGAAATTAGTTTTAGCCCTTTATCTTGGTCTGATTGACACAAGGAAAAGAGCTTCAAGGACGTAATTAAATCACACACACACTATAACTACATAGAATCTAAAGTGTAGTGCATGACTTGATGAAAATCACATTGGGGTGACTATCAAGGTCAATTTGACTCAAGCATATACAATATTTATTTCATATAATGTTTAAAAACCCTTGTATAGGTATCTTGGATTTATTTTATAAGTTGAGGTATGAAGATAAAACCCTAAAACAAAGAGAATGTGACAAAGAGAGGAATGGCCAAAAATCATTATACCCTGAAAAGATAAGATCCAGAGCTATTACCAAGACACTAGCGCCCAAATCAAAAACTAACACATGGGAGGCCCTTTCCTTATCTAGGAGGTCTTTTCTAAAGGAATTGTAGGAATAAATTTTTTAGAAAAAACTTACTCAATCTAGACCCATCCTATTCCACTAAGTTTTCAACCCGGAATCAACCCGCATCTTTGAATATAATCTAGGTAACTCTTATTTCAAGATTACTTATACTTTATGATAGATCTTACTTATTATTGTTATATTCATTTGATTGCAATCCTCTAATTAAGATTTAAATTTAATTAGATCATGATGTAGTTCAAAAATGGATCAAATATACCTCTTGCCCTACTATTTCAAGTGAAACTCTTCCCATCTAGTTCAAATGGAAATGAAAAATAAATCTAGGAAATAAATAAGGATTTTTTTTTCACAAAGTGGGTACTAACATGCACCAAGTTATATAATAGAAAAGGTCCTAAATTTCATGTCTGAGTTCCCAATTAGAGTCACCAACAACTGTTGGTTGGATATTTTATCAAATAAAAATATGGTGTTTAACCAAAACACGTGGGACAAAGTCCCTCCTCAAATTAGGTGAGGTACCTTATTTATTTCTAATCTAATAAAAAGAATGAATATGTACAATATATTTGTTAGGAATTAGTATTTACATTGTGTAGATAATAATTACATTTAGTAATTATTATTATATTAGTAATTTTTATTTAGTTGTTATATAAAACAACTAATAACAAATGTGTGTTGAGTTGTTTGGTTGTTACAAACAACTCACGTGATTAGTATTTGTTAGTAGAATAGTTTCCTAATTTATAGGAAACTATGTGCCTATATATTTGTAATTGCATCTTATGTAAATGATCTAGAATGAATTGAAAGATATATCATTATTCCATGCATTTTATTCTGCAAATATATTCCAGCTCTTACAATATTCACTACTCTAATCATGGGGGTGGGATATCATCTTGGTATATTTTATTTTAGGAAGAAAAGAATAAGAAAATAGAGGAATATAGTTCTTTGAGAATATAAAAATGAGAATCATATAGAGGGAGAGAGAAAAGAAGATAATGAATTGGGATTTTGAGTGGAAAACTTATATCCTAATCTACTCACACAAGCCGAGGAGAATAAAAACACACTAAGATAATACTTAGTAAAAGCTTATGGAATTAGAAGGAAATATAATGCATTGAATGTAAGAACAATATCATAATATCAAGATTAACCTCAACACAAAGTTTGAAAGTTTAGATACCTTTATTCATTTGTTTTCATAAAATAAAATACAAAGTTTCTTTTCCTTTGAAAAAGAACTTTTACTCCAACATGTAAAAATCATTTCTTAATCTGCCATAAGTCCCCAATTCCTTGATCATTTTTACATCTATATAAAGATATATATATATATATATATATATATAGAGAGAGAGAGAGAGAGAGAGAGAGAGATACAAAATAGGGACAATTTCACTCCTTAACTAATTCGTGATGCTAAAAAGAGTAAGTATTAAATAATCTTGATAAAAGCATATTGACAAGGTTCTTGTGCAAAATAGCCAAGTTAATTCCCATGTTGTTTTATAAGATGCAAAAACATCTTAGAAAATTACATGTTTGAGAAAAGTTAGAAAAGGTAGAAGAACTTCTAATTGCTTCCTTATCCTATTTTTCCTTCTATGCATCTCGATCACTTGAAATATAGATGACCTTGTCTTTCATAGTGTTTTTCCTATATCGATATTCATGACATCTTTTAAACATTTCTTGGACAACATGTTAATTTAGTTTGCACGGGTATCGATTGAGTACTTCACAAGTATTGACCACATTGATTGTTTTTGTGGAATATTTTAGAGTTTCTTCATAACCTTTATAACATTATTAAAAATATTTTGATATAATATCATCTTGTCAATGGATTAAACCGAATGTTTTCTTAGAGATTAAATCTCCTTTATCCAATATTTTAAACTCGATAAAAATGGTGTCATTTGGTAATGAATTCAAATATTCATCATGAAATTGGAAAGGTAACTTAGCAATTTCATCTCCAATGTTGAAGGATGCATTTATCCCTTCTATTCTTGACTCGACAATTTCTCATTTACTTGAGTCAAAATGAGGACACTGAACTTAATGGCCTCATAGTATTCATATTACCTAGCCATTTATTTGGTTACTTTCTCCTTGAAAAGGGTGTCAATATCTACCTTATTTAATTCACTTTGAATGCCTCTATAGTGAGTTCCCAATTATTACATTCCTCCTCAAATTCATTACTCATCCTATTGACCATAGAATTATAAATTTTAATGTTATCATGGAATTGTTTGGCTTCTTCTATCATTTTTTTCCATCCTTGAGAAGTCTTTTTATGCAATCATTAGTAACCATTCCCTATTTTCCTATACTATTAACTACCATGATGGATGATGCATCAAAACTTGTTGTACTTGAGCGATACTCGAGTAGGATGAGTGCATCTATACAAAAGGGATGTTATTTGATCTACATTCTCCCTCAGTTCATTTTTTTTTGCTTTATCTTGTCCAACTTGTTAAATAGGTTACCAAGGGAAACTTATACATCTAGTTTAATTATTTATGTGGTGCATTTCTCCAAAGTGATCTTGGAGATCCGATAATCCATAGTAGTTATATCCTCCATAATATTATTTAAACCTGAAACAATAATTTCAGATAATATCTCCCCAATTTGATCAATAGTGATATGGGCAAGTGTCTTTGGATTCTTTGTGGCCATGGAAGGATTCAGATCTAACATAGTAAAATAAATTTCTTCTAGGAGCACCACCTTCTTTCTCTTCTTTGTGGTTTGGTTTGCTACCTAGGATAAAACAAAAGATGGAACCATATAATACTATGAATATGATGTGGATGTGTCTATAGGATTTACACAAGTAGAGGATGTGGTCAATGAAACTAAGAGGGGAGGAGTTGATAAAACAACCATGGGAAAGGTAGAAGAGGAAAAAAGGACCCAGGAGGAAGAATCAAGATAGGGATAGGAGCGGGTGATGGAGAAAGAGGATTATTTGGGGAGAACCCATGGAAAGACTAATCCTTGGTGAAAGAGGTAGAATTGAGGAGAAAACTTGATCCATAAAATAAATGGGAATAAAGGAAGTAAGAAAGGTAGATGTGAGGAGTGAGGATGTGGGAGCAGGGGAATATGTCATCAAAATTTTTATGAAGAAGAGAAATGAGGTGGGGAAGAAATATGAGGACTTTATGTGAAAAGAGGAATAAAAGGTGTGACTAATGGTGAAGAAGTGGAAGAGGATTGTGTAACAAGATTTTCTATTGGTTTTCCTTGAATTACTTGAAGTGGACTAGAATCCACATCTACAACTATTGTTGGATCAGAAGAAATAGAAGACTTTTCCCCTTTACTTACAAATTTGAACTTTATTAGCATCATAGGAGCCTTTACTTTATCTTGAGATTCTTGAGAGGGGACCACTTCTACTAAAGTCGACATGCCCGGTTGAATTATTGACTAAATTTACGCATACTTGGGATAGATTCCCAAAGAGATAAGAAAATGAATCATATGATAAAGAATATTGGTACACACTCTTTGATGGAGGTGCACTCTTTAATTGACTAGTTAATTTGAGGAAAACTCGGGGTTTAAAACTTCATCCAATCGTATATACTAAATAGGATCTCCCCATCATCATACATGCCTTCAAGAACATTAAAAATGTCATACTTCTTAACCTCCTCTAGAGTCAACCTGTAATAATCCTTATTTTGGAGAGAAACTTCATAATTGCAGTTGATCCATATATCCTCTAGTTCAAGCACATGAAAATTTAAGGATCCAAGACTCTTCAACACCCCCTATGATAAAAAATAGTCCTTGGGTGAAAATATTTCAGTGTTAACCTTTGCATTTCTTCCACAACATTCTTAGTGTAGACACAAAATCTATGCACTTGGGTACATTTCTAGGTTCTAGAGCATACTAATATATAAATGATTCCTAGGTAAGAAAACTAGTAATTGACAAAGTCTTTTTGGCCTTTTTCTTTGTCTCTTATATGTTTATTGACCTTACACGCCCCACATCCTGTCAAGGTATTTGACTTATTTATCTTTTATGGCTGTAGAAATTAGTGCACATTTAGGACAAAATCACCCAAGTGCTCCTATCCCTTATAGGAACTCCTAACCCTCTCTATCCTTTTCTCACTTTTTTTGGTCTCTTTTATTTCTTGGGCATATTTTACACTTTTGGGTCAGCCCTCCATTTGGAAATTATAAAATTCAAATAAGGGAATCATATATATACTTAGTTATTACTCTCAAATCAAGGGGAGAAGCACTAAGTATTGTATACTATCACATAAGCTTACATCCAAAGTCACAAGAGCATTACAAATCATTTATATAACATATTCACTCAAGGGACAAGTTCTGCATCACTCTACATACACAACATAGGAGGGGAAGTCTATTATATTCCATCTCATAGGTTCTATACACTTTCTATATTCTATATCTAGCTCGTTATCATTGTGAAACTTACACAAGGAATCTTAGGGCATCATTGCACTCATTTTCACACGAACTACATGGTCCAATATGAAATGTAGTGCAGCGCTCGGTATGAAGTTCACTCTTCGGGTGACCAATGGGTTCAATCTGACCGCCAATTTTGCATCTTCTTTATGATGTTTGATGTAGTTTGTGGGTACGTGTAACTAGATATCTATTTTATAGGTTACAGGTGCAAATAGTGACGCTGGAACAAATCCACAAGAAAAATAAAGATCAACAATGAAGCTATTCATGCACATAAAAGATCATAACATGAGCATCTAGGTGGACACTAGCACCCAAATATAGTCACTATCATTTGAGTGCTCTTATCCTCATGTGGGCACTTCTTTCTTGAACATTTCGGGTGTCGAACCTTCATGAGCCTTAAAAATGTTGTTTCTAGTTCGTTTTAGCTATTCACATGTTTGTATCATTTCTAGATCACTTTAAAATTAGCTAAGTCATATATCTCTCTCATTTTCTTAGGGTTTAATATCATTGCATGCTTTTTGATTTTCCATTTATTGTATATTATCATTTTTATATCATTATCTACAATAGCTACTTTGAGATATATCATTTATTTAATTTATATTAAATCATTCAATGAACTCGAAACCTCATCCGAACACTACTATTTCCTTCTTTATTGCTCGCCCGATACCCTAGGACCTTGCCATCATGAGTGTATCCCTCACCACCTTTTGTAGGATAACCCTGAATGTAAAAATAAAATCCAATATTTTTTTATCTAATACTTACATTCATCCTCATACTTCTCCTAAATATGTGTATCATAAATTCACTACAACATTATCTTTTAATGAAGAGCATATTACTTTTACATCCACTAAAATTCCTTCTCAATCTATTTTAGATAATGATCCCCCTTTATATTCATGTTTGTATCAATAATGTAGGGGTTAAGTGAGCTTTATTTGATAATGGATTCAATCTTAATATTTTTAATCTAGCATTCCTTCACCAAATTGGCCTTTCTAAGCCTCCTTGATTCCCTTGTTTGTTTCTATCCATGGATTTGATAACATTCCTAAACATGTCCTAGGTACTATCACACTTCCCATTACTATTGGGCCATGTAATTTTCCCATCCCATGCCATGTGATGCCTAATAATATCAATTATAATCTTATTCTTGGGAGGCCTTGGATCCATGCCATGCATGCGGTCCCTTCAAATCTTCATACACGTCTTAAATTCCTCTATCAAGTTATTTTATATAAGGCCCTAGTAGATCCCTCCTTGTTCACATTTTGTAATACTATCAAACATTCACATAAAGCTCCCATGTCTACTACATCTCATCATCATTTCTCCAAATATGGTCTTGGATATCAATATGCTTCATTATGGTTTCACCGGCATTGGATCATGCCAAAATAGTCAAGGGATCACCAAATTATTATCCTTTCCCAAAAAGTCTACAAAACTTGCCATCATGTATCACCATCCATCCTCTCCCTTAAATCTTGAAATATATTCCTTTAAGACCATCTCACATGCTCCTCAACTTCTATTTTTTAATTTAGGTTACCTAGGAGAGGGTCCTATCCCATTATGGAATCACTAGCCCACACCATCCATGGAACCATTTAAGGATGGAATTTTTAAGTTCTTAGCTATTCCAAAGATTAAACTACATTATCGTGGTGCTCATCCAAACAAGAAGTAATAGGATGCCTTAACACGAGCCAAGATTTGAGCCTTGGACCTCCCAATTATTAGGAGACCTAAGAACTATTACACCAATACCTGCTAGATTCCTTAGCTTCCTCTATTATACCCAGAGCTTATTGGATATCTAGATTCCATTGCTTAACCTAATTTAAATACCTTCCTCACTGATGATTCTCTCTTAAAATACATGGGGACCTATGATCATCTACCCTATTATCATCAAAAAATGTTTTCCATCTATTCTCATTAAGCTCTTTGCTTACTTTGGTGAATCTGATCTTCCTAATGTCAATACGATACTATTCCTACTAATCCATACATATAGAATCAATACACTATTTTAAATGAGGAAACTATCTAATATATACTTAGCACCATTGACAAACCACATATGTTTTTTTTTGTTCAATTTTTCCCCACAGGAAAAAAATTGGAAAACGAGAACCATCGTACCTAGATTGAGGAAAAGGGCTTCATGGAAGAAATTTGGGCCTATAGGGAAATTTTTGTGTTTTGAGAACGCTTATGGTGTTCTGAGAGGATCCATGATCATTTTTGAACTATCTTTCCCTCCCCAGGGTTTTGGAAGCTCAAAGTTTTCTCAGAGTAAGAAAATTGACATCTTCAGGCCCTCTTTCATTTAACGAGGGGAAAAGTGATCAAAATCGAGAAATTATCTTTGAGGAGTCTTGTTGTGCTTCAATCACTCCCTAGTTTAAGGGAAAATCCTAAGATAGTCGAAACCTATCTCAAATTTAGGCTTAAGATGGTCGGTTTGCATGAGCTAAAAATATCTCACCAAACAACTCAACGAGATGCTCAACAAACTTAGTATGGATCAATTCGAATGGCTCAAGAGTGTGTAATATTAGGTACTCAATGCATTAATATCATAGATAAACATGAATCATCATGCATCATGGATTAGCTCATTGCATCAAATTTTAGAGCAGGTTGTCCAAGTTAAACTCTTCGAGTTAATCAAGGTGCATGCATAGGCATTAAAGAGTCACTTCAAGCTCGAACATGGGCAAGTTGCTTGATGAATGGAAGGCTCATTGTAGAGCACACAAACCATGTTGATGGAGATCGAGCTATGAGGTGAAGCCAATTCATAGGATGAGTTAGGTAAGGAAGATCGGTTTAGGTTGATTCACATGTATAACTCAAGGTCGATTCGGTGGGATCCTAGAATGTTGTCATGGAGTTATAAATGAGCTCATGGAGAAAGAGCTAAGATGATTTTAAACAACTTGGATCAATCCTAGAGTGATGAGCTCTATGAGAGGCTTGGTGGATCATTTTCATCATACGTAGGCTGGTGCGGTTTTTAACTCACCCATCAAGTTAGGAAGAAATAACAAGCATTCGGGGTTGGAAATAACTCACAGATTGTAAATATAGTGATCCAACATAGGTATGATGACATGAGCCATGATGTATAAGGTGAAATAATGAGCTGGTTGGCTCCACATGACCAATAGATGTGTGAGCTATGCACCCAAGTTAATTTCAGAGCTCGGCTCATCATGGAATGGTACATGAATTGGGGCCACATTGAAGTTTTCTATGTCATGGAAACATTGTACCCAAGAACCGAGTTCATAAGTAGCTCAAGGAATCAAGTTGAGGATAATCATACAAGCCACAAGGGACAGATTAGGTTTTCTTTGGGAAAGTAGTGTTTAAGGCCACAAGACGGCTCAACAACATCAAGATAGGTGGTAAACTCTATAAGCCTGAGGAGGTAGCTTGCCTGTGATACATTAAGAGCTTGATAAGGTGTTTTGGAGAGCGCAAGTGGTGATGTGAAGCATTAAATGCTTGACAAATAGCTCGCTATAGTGAGTGTATGATGACACAGGCATGGAAAAATCACTTGGCTTGAGTAGATTAGGGATATCTCGGGCTACATTTTCAAGTCATGAAGGAGACATGGAAATCTAGGGTAATTCGGGAAGAAAGTGGAATGAAATCAAGCTCATTAGAGGCTCATTTAAGGAAGGGATCCATGCTTGGAAGAATTTTTGGGTTCAATAGAGAGGCATGGAATTTTTGGAGGCCTTGAAGGCCAATTCATATAGGTAGTAAATCATTGAAGGCTCGAACCGTGAGCTCATGGTGAAGCAATTCAACACAAAAAGGTCGAGTTGTTATCGGTTAGCTTGTGAAAAACTCAGTGTTCAACATTCACCAAAGGAGGAGAGCTCGAAAATAGGATGCTTTGACTCAGGAATATAACACATCATTGGTGGGAGCAACTCGAGCACCGAGTTGAAACCATGATTTCGGTTGTCTCAATCCATCAAAGCCATGAATACCGCCAAAGATGGTTGGCTGAATTTTTGATGAGTTCGAAGAACAGTCGTGGGTTTCAAGCTCGGTGATGAGTATAGAATGGCTCGACCAGTTGTATTCGCATGGCTCACACAAAATCAAGGAGCTCATTGGTGCAAATAGGATTTTGAAGAGAATTAAGCATTCGAGGTTCAAGCTTTGGGTGTTTGGGGAATTTTGGGCCAAGTCAGAGAAGATCCTGAAGCTCGAAGCCTAAAAGTCAGAAACTCCAAAAAATTTAGAGTTTTAGGTTTTTGGGATTCAGGAGTGTGTGGATTCGGAGTTGGGAGATTGTGTGTTTTCGGAGATCGAGGTTTTTTCGAGTTAGATAGCCAGTGAGTCGGGAATTTCCAAAGTGGAACGAAGTGATTTATAGGGGAACTTGTTGTAATTTCCAAGTTAGTGTAGAAGATCAAAGTGGAGGCCCGATCAATACGGATCATGGTAAGTAAACATCTTGGTGGTTTAACCGATCATTTGGAAGCAACAAGCCATTTTAAATGCCTAAAGTTATCGCTAGGTTAAGCTAAGTGGATGTTGGCGGAATCATTTCCAAGCCTACCACAAGGATGGAGGTCATTAAGGAAAAGGCCGAGTTGGCCGAGTCATCGCTTGGAATCATGGAAGTAAGGGACCCATTAATTATGTGGGATGTAATGTGAACAAAGAGCTCGACATGCAATATGGAGCCAATATTCAATGAATACAACATGGGAGTCGATTGGAACTCGCTCATTCATCACACAACAAGCTGTTTTGGGCCTTGATGAAGCTATAATTATTGATAAGAAAATCATGCAAATTGGCTAGAGAACTAGCCTGAAAAACAAGTAAAGTAGCTCGCTAACCAACTCGGTAGGTTAGTTGGTGAGCCATTCATTGCGTTAGCACACTAAAGTTCCCTAAAACACACATTTTGGCCTCTAAGCCCCAAATCACACCAATGGATTTTTAAATATTATTTTATTTTAAAATGGAGATAAATTCAAATATTGAATTTTCTCAAGCATTATGAAGACATTGTCAGAAATCTAATGGATTACAATGTTTGGGACACTTGAGATGACTTTCACTCAATAGGCCATAACTTTCTCCTCGATTTCCCATTTTTCACAAAATTATAGTTGTTGGAACTAGGAGAAATAAATATACTGCATGAGATCACCAGAAGATGAACATTTGGAAGATTTTCATTCCAAAATTTAAGGTTTTCCTTGTTCCTTGAGTGGTGCCTTGAAAGGTGGAGGTGTAATAAATGAGAAAACATGGCCAACAACAATGATGAATTGTTTCCTACATTCTGGCCTAGATTCTAGGGTTTCTTCCTTCTTTCTCTCAACCACTCAGGGTTTTCTATAAATGTAAAATGGGTGCTTATTCCAAAGGGGGAATTATTTCTAATCTTTCCCTCTCTTCACAAGCTGAGAGGTTGTGAATTTGTAGGCTCTTAAGCCTTTCTTCTCAAATTGACTTTCCCGATGTAATGATGCACTATGCAAGTGCTTGAAGTAATGGAAATTATGTTTTGTGATCAGTTATATGTCCTTTCATGATTTTTCTTCTTCTATTTTCCTCTCTCATGTTTGCAGTGAACTATGCAACTAGGGTTTCTTTTGCAAGTTTTGGAGGTCATTGTGCTTATCAAGGAGTGAAGTACTATATGTAAATTGGGTTTGTAATGCATGTTCATTATTCCTCATGATCATCTCTCTTCATTGGTAAGATGGAATTTTTCTAGCAAAACCCTTTCTTGGTGCATCACCACTTCTAGTATAGGTTTTATTTCCTTACAAATCTCTCTCCCTAATCCCTTGAAATGTTAGCATAGGTCTAGCTAGCCATTTTTATTGCATTAGGAGTAGTGTAGTGATTAGTTTAGGAAGAGGAATTTGGACTTCTCTGGAGGTTCACCTTGATCCCAAGTCCCATAGCTTGAGAGGTGATCCCATGTTTCCCAATCACACTGAATGTTGTGTTCACTTTCAAGCCATTCAAGGGGTGCAGTGATTTGGTGACAATAGTTTTTGGCATGCCCAATAGGACAAGAGGCACATCTTTCATAGGTGTGTGTATTTATGTTCACTTCATTTCATTAATTTGTTGTGCTCTTAGTGAAATTTCAGCCTTAGGAGGTATTCCCAAGCACAACTGGTGACTCCATTGGTAAAAGTACCCCACTCTTTGTGTTGCAGACCTTCAATTTTACCCATTTCCATCTAGTTTCCTTCAACATATTTCCATTTTTCTCCCATTCATGAAGCTGTGCAATCATGGCTTCATTTCCATAGTTGAGTTCCCACTTGCACCAGCAGCAACACTTTCCATCTTCAAGATATTTTAATCCACCTCCATCTCCATTTTATGATGAGAATCAACAATATGCATATCCCTCTGAGAAAAGTCATGATCAGTTTGGTTTTTCACCTAACTATACAACTTTTCAAGAGTAGGAACATGCAGATGATGGAGGCTATCCTACAGACAAAGATGTAAAGTTGTAACTTAAGATGTAGAAATTGGAGGTAGGCATGGTACAATCTAGAGCCACATCACAAATGAAGGCATTCAAAATTGGCTTCAGGATACCTTGTTTGTGGGTTGGCCCTATGCCAAAGTTTGATAACCTATAGGAAAAATTTGCTTTTATGACTGAAATATTTCCTCAACTTGAAGGTTGGATTGAATAAATAGAGGCCTATGAGTTTGATGTAATGAAATATTGTCAATTGGTAATCCCTACACCATCACCTTAGAGTTATCTTCCCATTTCTTTGTCACATGTCATTTCAGTCTAAATTTCAAATTCCTAGATTTTCACAATTTGCACATGCTGAAAATTCCATTCCTTCATTTCCATCCCGTCATGAATCTTTTGTTTCACGCCCTTCCAAATTTCCTTCCTTTTTACAAAGGCCACCAAGACAATAAGTTTTACCTCTTCCACTAACTCAAACAATGAAGGAATTCGTTGAATCCTAGCCCACCCCTCCTCTTATAGTTCCAAATCTATTTTGGGAAGAACATGATTATACTAAAGATGAAGAGGAGAATGTTAAGGAGCTTAATAAGGATGAAATTTCAAAAAACCTAAAGGAATGGGAAGTAATAATGGATGTAAAGAAAGTTCCTCTGCTAACTCAGCCTCCATCTATGGTTGAGATTTAAGAGCAGATGGTGGAGACTGAAATATATGTGTTCGAGTGTAGTGTGCATGTTGGCACTATGCTTGTGGAGACCGCTGATCCCCCACAAGTTGCAAAGTTGGTTGAAGAAGAAGGATTCTCAAATGTACAAGGTGACTTTTATGAGTGCAATGATCCAAATTGTCAGGCATGTCAAGAACTTGCTGCATTTATGGAACATTGTAGTAACTTGCCAATATCCTCATTGAATACTACAACTGATCATAGCGGGATTATTTCCATGATGGAATTAGAAGTTTCAAGTGTAGATTATACCATGCAGGAAGTTTCAAATTCTTCCCTCCCTCATTCTTTCAAAAATCTGATTTCTTAGATGATTTTGATCTTGCAAATTTTATGTTTGAAGATGAGGAAGGTCATGGAGAATCAACTACTAATTCAGGAAACATCATGAGGGAGGTTGAACCCTTTACATAGTCAGAGAACAAAGAAGAAAATTTTCTGTCATATTTGGAGGAGTATTTGGATGCAAAAGAGCCTATGGAAATACCCATTTATGTTATTCCATTATCTAGCCTTCAATGTAAGTTTCCTAGTGCTATGCAAGGAAATACTCGAGGACCACATGTAGTTTCAAGTTATCCTCTTGAATTTGAATTGGAAAAATTAGATCTTCTACAACATTCATTGAATGAAGAAAGAGAGGAGCATGTGGGAGAAACTAAGTCAAATTCGGAGAGGCTTTGGGTGGAGATGACATTATTGAGAGTTTCTTGCTCTCAATTGTGGAGTCAGATTTGTTTGATGAACAAGTAATGGTGGAAGAAAACCAAGGAGGTCATGCTTTCCTTAATTTTCCTAAAAAAATAGGTGAAAGAATTTGATCTTGTAGGTTTCATGTGGGATGAGGAGGTTAAATATGCAGAACAACTTTATCTTCAGATGCAAGTAGAACTCATATATGAGCAATACTCTTCAAACTGTTGCAGAGATTTTCAATTGACTTCATTTGAGGTTGTAAGTGGTCCAAAGTAGCTGCATGTCATGGAGGAACTCCTTGTTGTCAAAGAAGGGAAAAGGAAAGAAGAGGATATCACTTTCATACCATTCACATGGGTGGAAGATCAGTTGTTTGTAGATGGTAAACATGAGAAAATTCAGCTCATGGATCATCATTCTTTTCAAGGAAGTCTTCCGGTAGACTTTCTTGTCAAAGTTGAAGTTTAGAGTAGAAGGCATATTCAATGGGTTAGGCCATGCCCCATAAGGTATTTGGCTTCTTTGAAGCCAAAAGAGAATCTAGAACCAGTCACATTCATTTTAGAATGTGAGGATGAGTTTCACAATTCGAGGACCGATCGAAATGCCTCTATAGGAAAAATGCAGAGTAGCTAAAAGAGGGTAATTTCTCTTTATAGTTGATGCCTTATAAATTCAGGTGGAAAGTTGGATTTATGTCATTTCTTCACTATCAATTCCAGCCATGTCCATTATAACATAATCTTCATGGCTACCCATTATAAGGATAGGGAACTATTTTACACAACTTGAGTTAAAGGGTTTGTTTAGCTCACATGTACTTCAGGTTAGTGTAGGGTAGACATAGGTGTGTTTTAAGTATAAGAATGTATGATTTGCATTTTTTTGTGTGTTGTGTTTCATCGTTGCTCTTGCACAACATGTCGAAGGTGAAATTTTTAGAAAGAACCCTGTTTCAGAGATATTTCATTCAAGACTTCACAATGTGTTTTGTAAGCCAGGAAATCACAAGATTCAATGTGTTTTGCACTTACAATATTATGTTCTAGGTCAAGTTCATTTATTATCCTTCATTCTATGGTGGTCATTCTAATTTTGGGATGTAGGATGCAACAATGTTCAGGTATTTGGAGGTCAGGAGTTTCATGGTTCAGCATCAGGTTTTAGATTGATAGTTATGAATCCATGCCCAATGGATATATAAGGCTACTAATCTAAAATCTTGGTAGGAAAGTATCCCGAGAGGTCGGAAAAAATGTTGTTCAATTTTTTTCCCCTCAGGGAAAAAAATTGGAAAATGGGAACCATCGTACCTTGGATTGAGGAAAAGGGATTCATGGAAGAAATTTGGACCTATAGTAAAATTTTTGAATTTTGAGAATGCTTATGGTGTTCCGGGAGGATCCATGATCATTTTTCAACTATCTTTCACTCCCGGGTTTTGGAAGTTCAAATTTTTCTCAGAGCAAGAAAATTAACATCTTCAGGCCCTCTTTCATTCAACGAGGGAAAAGTGATCAACATTAAGAAATTATCTTTGAGGAGTAATTTTGTGCTTCAATTACTCCGTAGTTTAAGGGAAAATCCTAAGATAGTCGAAACCTATCTCAAATTTAGGATTAAGATGGTCGATGGCATGAGCTAGAAACAACTCATCAAGTAGCTCAACTAGCTGCTTGGAGATCTTAGTATGGATCAATGCGAATGGATCGGTAGTGTGCAAGATCAAGTACTCAGTGCATTCAAATCATAGATAACATGAATCATCGGGCATGAGGGATTAGCTCATTGCATCGAATCTTAGAGAAGGTTATCCAAGTTAAACTCTTCCGAGTTAATCAAGGTGCATGCATAGGCATTGAAGATTCATTTTAATCTTCAACATGGGTGAGTTACTTAATGAATGGAAGGCTCATCGCAGAGCACGCAAACCATGTTGATGGAGGTCGAGCTATGAGGTGAAGCCAATTCATAGGCTGAGTCAGAGTAAGGAAGATCGTTTTGGGTCGATTCACATGTGTAACTCAAGGTCAAGTGGGTGGGACCATGGAATGTCACTGTTGTGGAGTTGTAAACGACCTCATGGAGAAAGATATAAGATGAGTTTAAACCACTCAGATCAAGCCTAGAGTGATGAGCTCTACGAGAGGCTCGGTGGATCATTTTCTTCATACACATCCGGTGCAGGTTTTAACTTGCCCATCAAGCTAGGAAGTAATAACGAGCATTCGGGGTTGGAAATGAATCATAGGTTGTATGTACAATGATCCAACATAGGTGTGAGGACATGAACCATAGCGTAAAAAGTGAAATAATGAGCCAGATTGGCTCCCCATGACCAAGAGACATGTAAGCTACATGCCCATGTTAATTTCAGAGCTTGCATCATCATGGAATGGCATGTGAATGGGGGCCATGTTGAAGCTTTCCATGTCATGGAAATGTTGTGGCTGGGCACCATGTTAATAAGTAGCTCGAGGAGTCAAGTTGAGGATACTTAGACAAGCCACAAGTGATGTTTTAGGTTTTCTTTGGGCAAGTAGTGTTCAAGGCCACAAGAGGGCTCAACACTATCAATATAGGTGGGAAATTCCACAAGCATGAGGAGGTAGCTTCTCTGTGATACATTGGGAGCTCGATAAGGTGTTTTGGAGAGAACAAGTGGCGATGTGAAGCATTAAATGTTTGATAAAGAGCTCGTTGTAGCGAGTGTAGGATGATAGAGGCATGGCAAAATCACTTGGCTCGAGAAGATTAGGGATAGCTTGAGATACATTGTCGAGCCACGAAGGAGACATGGAAATCTAGGGTAAGTCAAGAAGAAAGCAAAATGAAATTGAGCTCACTTTGGAGGCTTGTGTGAAGAAGGGATCTATGCTTGGAAGAATCATTGGGTTGAATAGAAAGGCATGGAAGTTTTAGAGGGCTCGAAGGCCAATTCATATAGGTAGTGAATTAGTTAAGGCTCAAACCTGAGCTCACGATGGAGGAATTCAACACTAGAAGGCCGAGTTGATATCGGTTAGCTAGTGAAAAAATCAGCGTTCAACATTCACTAAAGGAGATCTCAAAGACAGGATGGATGTTTCGACTCGGGAATATAACGCATCGTTGGTGGGAGCAACTCAAAGCACCGAATTGAAACCATGATTTTGGTTGTCTCAATCTGTCAAGGCCATGAATCATGTTATTATGGGTGGCCAAATGTTTTCAATGAGTTTGAATAATAGGTCATGGGTTTCAAGCTCGGTGATGAATATAGAATGGATTGATCAGTATTAGCATGGCTCGCATGGACTCGGCCGAGCTCATTGGTACAAATGGGAGTTTGAAGAGAATTAGGCATTTAGAGGTTCGAGCTTTGGGTATTTGGGAATTTCGGTCCAAGTCGAGAAGATCCCGAAGCTTGAAGCTTTGAAAGTCCGAAACTCCAAAAATTCGAGTTTCAAGTTTTCGAGATTCGGGAGTGTGTGGATTCGGAGTTGGGAGATTGTGTGTTTTTGGAGATTGGGGTTTTTGAGTTAGATAGCCAATGAGTCAAGGAATCTCCAAAGTGGAATAGAGTGATTTTAGGGTAACCCATTGTAATCACCAAGTTAGAGTAGAAGATCAAAGTGGAGACCCGGTCAATATGGCTCATGGCGAGTAAACATCTCGGTGGTTTAATCAGTCGGTTGGAAGTGACAAGCCATTTCAAAGGCCCAAAGTTATTGCTAGGTTAAGCTAAGTGGATGTCGGTGGAATCATTGCCAAGGCTACCAAAAGGCAGGAGGTCATTGAGGAAAAGGCCGAGTTGGCTGAGTCGTCGCTTGGAATCATGGTGGTAAGGGACTCTTTAATTATGTGGGATGTAATGCGAACAGAGTGCTTGGCATACAATATGGAGCCAATATTATATGAATAAAACCTGAGATTTGATTGGAACTCACTCATTCATCACACAACAAGATATTTTGGGCCTTAATGAAGCTATGATTAATTGCTAAGAAAATCATGCAAATCGGTTAGAGAACTAGCTTAAAGAACAAGTAAAGTATCTCACTAACCGATTGGGTGAGTTGGTTAGTGATCCATTCATCACGTTAGCACACTAAAGTTCCCTAAAACACACATTTTGGCTTGTAGGCCCCAAATCTCACCAATAGATTTTTAAATATTATTTTATTTAAAAATAGAGATAAATTCAAATCTTGAATTTTATCAAGCATTATGAAGACATTGTCAGAAAGCTAATGGAGTACAATGTCTGGGACACCCGAGATGAATTTCACTCAAAAAGCCACAACTTTCTCCTCGGTTGCCCATTTTTCACAAAATTATAGTTGTTGGAACCAGGAGAAAGAAATATATTGCATGATATCACTAGAAGATGAATTTTTGGAAGTTTTTCATTCCAAACTTGTAGGTTTTCCTCGTTCCTAGAGTGGTCCCTCAAAGGTGGAGGTGAAATAAATGAGCAAACAAGGACAACAACAGTGATGAATTATTTCCTACATTTTGGCCTAGATTCGATGGTTTCTTCCTTCTTTCTCTGAACCACTCGGGTTTTCTAAAAATGTAAAAGGGGTGTTTATTTCTCTTCATTGACAAGCCGTAATTTTGTCTAGCAAAACCCTTTCTTGGTGCATCACCACTTCTAATATAGGTTTTATTTCCTTGCAAATATCTCTCCCTAATCCCTTGAAATGTTAGCATAGGTCTAGTTAGCCATTTTTATTGCATTAGAAGTAGTGTAGTGCTTAGTTTAGGAAGAGGAAGCTGGTCTTCTCTAGAGGTTCACCTCGAGCCCAAGTCCCATAGCTTGAGAGGTGATCCCATGTTTCCCAATCACACCAAATTTTGTGTTCACTTTCGTGCTATTTGGGGGTGTAGATTAACATCCAAGTTGTTAACTACCTTGAATGGGTATTTAACATAGTTCATGTTATGAAACTATGCGAAAATTCCACTTTGCTACACTAACTTTTTTGATCTTAAAAATAATTTCCTTAAAGATAATTTCCCTTTACCACACATAGATGTTATAGTCGATTCCATAGTCGGATACAACATTCTTTCTTTTATCGAGGGATTTGACAACTACAATCAAATTAAAATAAACCATGTCAATCAAGAAATATGTCATTTACTATGTCGTGGATACCTTTTGCTACATTTTGATGCCTTTTGGCCTTAATAAAGTTGGTATAACCTATCAACGTGCTATAACACACATATTTCATGATCATATTCATAAAATCCTTGAGGATTACATTGACAACATATTTTCCAAGTCTTATAATCATGTCACTCATGATAATAATCAACGTACTATGATTACATGCTTGCAAAAATATAATGTACGCTTAAATCCTAAAAAATGTGTTTTTCAAGGTCATGACCGAAAACTCCTCAGTTTTATCATTTCTCAACGTGGAATTGAGATTGATCCTAATAAGATACATGCCATTGTTGACATGGCTCCCCCATGAAATCTCCATCAATTGTGCTCACTCTAAGGAAAAATCTAGGCTATCCATCACTTCATTGCTCAATTAGCTAACAAAACCGAGCCTTTCACATGCCTCATGAAAAAGGACACAAATTTCATCTGGGATGATAATTTTCACTTCAATTTTGAGGATATCAAAACTTATATGTTGAATCCTCCAGTTCTTGTGCCTCCCACAATTGATCGACCCTTTCTCTTATATATCTCTGCTAAATATCATGCCTTTAGAGCTCTTATTGCACAACATGATGATGATCTTTGTGAACGAGTTGTCTATTACATTAGTCATACTTTACTCCCATATGAATGTAATTATAGTTATATTGAGAAATTGTGCCTTAGCCTTATCTTTGTTGAGGATAAATTCTCTGTTATCTTCTCAATCATCGATAAATATTATCACCAAATTTGACACTTTATGATATTTATTATCTCATGTTACTCATAGAATTTGATCAAGTTAATCTCACAAAAATCCATCAAGGACCAATTCATCGCCAACCAACTAGACAACTGCTTCAATTTCTAATCTTTCTTTGATGACTTCACTACTTATGCAATTGATACTTGACATATGGATAATATATTTTGATAGATCTCATTGCACCTCGGTGCCAAAGTTAGTTAGTATTGTATTGGTCACCCCTCATGGTGATTATCTTCATTTTTCCTATAGTTTAGGTTTTTCCTTTACAAATAATATTGTTGAATATGAATCTCTTATCCTTAGCCTCGATGTCACCCACAAGTTACTTATTTGTAATATCCATATTCATGGTGACTCCCAACTAGTTGTTAATCAAGTCAATGACACATACCAAACCAAAGAAGAGCAACTCATTCCCTACAATGACCTTGTAAAATCTATATTGGCTACATTTGACTCTTATTCTATCATCACCATCCCTCACAAAGATAATTTTCACACCGATGCCATGGCTAGTGCCACCTCTCTCATCCCACAAGATATCATTGATGATCAAACCAATTTTATAATCCACCATCTATGCCATATCTTCACCGATAGTCTAGTTTTGAAATCCTATGTTGTGTTGGTGCCCATAATTGTCGGAAAATGTTTGGCACTATGTAACTAGTTTTGATCCCATTTTCAAATTGATTCACTATCAATTTCTATGTTTTCAAACTTTGTGCAATCCTTCTTACCCATCTATGAGTTATCGGATTTTCTATTTTTATTGTTTTGAAAATTTGGAGGGACTTCTCTTGATGTCTTCATTTATTCTTGGGACATTTTCTCATCCTTGCAAGACTGATGTGTTTTATGTAAAATGCAGGTTTTTCCCTAGGGCTCATGAAGGGAAATACTTAAGGAAATCCAGAGGACATGGGAAAATTGCAAGACACACTTTGCATCTTTTAGGTATTTATGAAAAATACAAGTTGTGTTCCCGACCCAGTGGTTTAGTTGTAAATGAAATTTATGGGGGCGTTCGAGGTAAGGGTGCAAAAATCAAGTTGTTTTTACACCCGAATATGTAAGTAAGGTGTTGGTTTGACTTTGAAGCCTAGAAAGGCACATTGGGTTCACTCAAACATGGAAAAAAATTCGGGGCTCGGAGTTAGCATTACATTTTTTTGACTTTGTGTCTTTGTGTGCTAAATATTCCTTATTTTCCATAGTAGGGCCCAAAATTAGTTGAGCGAGTTAATGGTGAATGTTTCTTCCAAAGTGATTCAAAGTTATTAATGGTGAATGCAATGAAAGGTATTACTCAAAGGATTTTTGCATAGGTTTATTTTATGATTAAGTACATATAATATTGAAGTGAATTACTACTTTGAATATCATTGAATCAAAAGAACACTTAATCAAATAAAGGAAAACGAATAAGATTACAAAAATGATTTTACAAAAAAGGGGGTTCTATTAAGGGGCCCTACCCTTTGGTAGCATATATAAAAATGAAATTCATATATGGAATAGAAGGGATAATTGTCTATATTCATAATCTCCCACGATAATAGTAGAAGATGCACCAGAAGCTTGTCCTTGATGTGTCTGAACTCCTCGTCACTGGAAACATTGAATACAAACTGAATGTCTTTGGAAAATCCCTTCGATATGCCTTTTTCCATCAATTATTTTATGTCGATCTCGTGACCCGTTGAGAATCGGAAGAGCTCCATTTTTGATTTGAGTGAGATAGTAAACACCTAAAATATGCATACGCAGCTTTATTACTAAAATTGTACTAATTACTCTATTTTATATCATTCTCGCGTAATTAGCATTTTTCGCTAATCGCCTAACATTCCACTCTATTTCGGTCAATTAATGAAACTTTGTTTATTAACTAGTATTTCCCCATTCTAAATGCCCATTTATGACACTTCGTTAGTCGTAATCATCCTCTCGATTGAATAATTAGCTATTATTAGTTAATTAAGCCTATTTACTCTTGTATTGAATCAATAAACCCTCTTATTGGTTAAAACCCCCTTCAAACCATTTAAACTCACCCCATTTCCTCCAAATCATCTCTGTAAGCTATCTAAGCTTATCCTAGCCTATTAATTAATCCTATTTGATTAATTAAAGCACCCCAACTCCTATGAGCTGCTAATTGTAATGCCCACTTCCCTTAGACCCTTTTTATGATATCAGATTAGCTGATTTAGTTGGTTATCTATTTCATTTTGGACACACTTTGTTAGGGTACCTTGATATTGATACTTTGATATTCGAACATTATTTATATCAGCATTACATGACATACTTAATTAGATGGAGTGATGGTTATATATGTGTATATATTATATGCATGGAATGCGCTAATCTTGTGATGCAAGATTATGATATTATCATGTTATATTGATCATGTGATTAATTGATTATTATGAAAATGTTCTAATGTTTATATTTTGAAAACTTTAAATGATGGAATGCTTTGCTAACACCATTGTGCTTGAAATTCTTGTATTACATGTAATTGTTCTAATATCGATTATTTACGATTAATATTGATGTATCTTGATTTCAATTATCTTAGTATATGCAATGTATGTTTGGAAATATCTTGGACATATTTGATGTTTTTGGGTTTAGAAAAGTGGCTAGGCCTTTTATTTTCTTGTGGTTGTTTAATTTAATTTTTTTTATCCTATGTTGATGGCCCCTTTTGAATATTCACCCTTGCATTTTTATAATTTGTAATTTTATGAAATTTCTTCCTCTCCCATGTGATGATGTGACCATTTGTCATGACTTTTGGTAGTTGAAAATCAATTAATGAGTCCCTAAACCCAAGAGAATTATGGAGGGGCGGATTTTGGCTTTGAGTGATTTTTGGACAACCTTAAATGCACCTAACCTTTTCCTTGACACCTTAAATGGACCCATACCCCTAACCCATCATGGGTGGAGTATTTTTAAGGCTCATTTATGATTTTGACCCTTTTTTGTCTCATTTTTCATTGATTTTATTTTACTTGCATTTACTTGTTGAAATTGATTATTGGGGAATGTGTTACTTTTAATTTGATTTGAAATTTTGGAGTGATGGATGTGAAATAAGTTTACTTGCTTGAATTTCTTTTTTTTCATTTATTTTCCTTGGATTTTGGGGTGTACTCTTGATTTGAGAGTAAATGTTATTTGACTATTGTTTTTGAAGAAAATTTATTTGCATTGAAGAATGGTATGTACTTTGGGTGAGTGGGAGAAGGTACTCCTAGTTGGCATCCATGTGGAGCCAACTCACCCTTCCCCATGTTTATTCTATAAATAAGAGTTGTGCTTAGCATTTAGGGCTTGTCTAGTTGATCCTTGTTCTATTTTGGTTTGGAGATTGCTTGTGCTTGGGAAGATTTGAAAGAGAAGTTTGGAGCAAAGGAAGGATAAAGCTATGGATTTGAGGTAGGGTTTAAATTTTTTTTACCTTGTTATTATCTTGCATGATGAAATGGTGTGTTTGATTGATTTCCTTATCTTGATTCTTTTGATATTTTTCTCCCTTTTTAGATTGTCTTCTTATTGCATTGGAATAAGTTGGATGGGTAGAGAGCCTATAGCTTTGGGGTGTTGGAGGGGAGTATGTGGGGTTAGTTTGGTGGAGGGAAAATGATTATTTTAAGCTTGTTTTGAATGTAGTATTGTGGTACTTCATTTGGAGGGAGTTTGGGGTAGATAGGGGTTGGCTTTTGGTGGAGAGAAAAGGGGAGTTTTGAGGAGGCATAAGGTGTAGTGGAGGTATAAGGAGGTTTTGGTAACTTGGAGGTTTAAAGCCAATCCCCTACCCATTTGGAGATAAAAGGAGACTAACCCACATTCCTCCCTCTCCCACTTGGTTTGTTTGCAAACCTTTTTTCTTGTTGTGGTTGTTTGCATTTGTGTGTGTGTTTTGTCCCTATGTGTTGGGTTTTATGGAGTTAGACCTTTTTATTGCTCAAGAGGGTTGTTAGTTCATTTATTGTTCACTTTTTGGGGCTCGGGGGCCATTTTGGGAGAGATCCCCTTCCCCAATGGGTTTTGGTTGGGTGGAGATTGTTTCTTGGCTCCCCCTCGTGTGCTTGGATATTGTTGCAGAAGACTAATGTTTGGACCTTGCAGTTCCCTTCTTTTGTTGTGGGTAACTTGGTCCCATATTATAATGTAATTTGTATTCTCTACTTCATGAGATTTGAAAAGATGTATTTGAAGTGTTGCAATGTATTATAAGAGTCTTGTAAATCTTGATATATTGTAAAGCATGTAACTCACATGTAGTTGTAAAATTGTAAAGTGGTTTATAGTGATAATGGAAACATTATAGACTCTAACTATTGTTTAAACATTCAATTTTTGATTCCTTACATGAATCAATAAAGAAAATGAAATGTCGGTTGAATCTAATAATCATGGGTTTCTTGTGTTTTGTAATGTTTCAAGCTTGGCTGAAAATAAATTGGAGTAGGTGGCATATCCCATCTAGTAAGAGGAAATTTGTGAGAAAAATGTGCTCTCACTATTTGAGATACGCATGGGTGTGGTCATCCTTCCATGAAACATACATGTAAGGGTGACCATATCCATGGTGCATCTCTCACCTTCATTCATAATGTTGTATTTGAAGAAAAAAAATTTTTACTTGAAGATTATCTTATTAAAATTGGCAAATCTTGATGTCTTTTATTATATCTCATGTTGTGATTGAAATCAATGTATATAGAAACTTTTTGATATATGTAAAATTGTAATGTTGCTGGAAATGAAATCTATTCTTGGTTTAGTTTAGGAATGAAATTTATATTTTGTTGTATTGCAGTCATAGATTAGATAGGAAAACATAGTTTAGTGTGTGGAAATTTTTGATATTGTTTTCTATAATCTATGTCTTCCAAAATAGAAGAAATCCCATTCTATACAAAATTAGTTGAATGAGGGTTAAACTGTCACTTTTTCCTTTTTCCCTATAGTAGGGTGATTATACTTCTTGCAATGTATATATATAATATATATAATTGTATATATTTTAAAAAGGAGGGGTATTATATTAATTTTTATTCCCCATGTATTAACAACAAAATTAAGCTGAGGAAAATTAACAAATTATTTAAAATTTAAATTATTTTTTTTTTAAAATAATAAAAATAAAAAATTAGGCCACCTGTCAAACAAACCCAGGAAAAACATGGCAATCAACCTTCTAAACCTATCATTTTTCTTGCATAATAATACCGACACTTTATTTAAGATCTAAGGTGTTAGCCATGGGGAAACTTTAGTTAACGTTATAAATTTAACAATAATCGATAGTTGTAGGATATATATATATATATATCCAAAAAAATTAGGAGGGTGAATGCTCCTAAATGGCCCTTTAGGTCTGTTATTTTCCTTGCATAATAATACAAGAATTTTATATGAGATCTAGATGCGTAGCCACGCTAAAACCCTATTTAGCGTTGTAGATTTAGTAAGGATAAGACCATTGTAGCGAGAGCATAAGTTAGGGATCTTATTTACCAAGAAGGGTTCTATACTCTCATAATTAAATAACTAGAACATATTGTGCTAAACAAAGATCCTGCTAATATCCATTCAAAAATCACCACCATTGGGATAAATAAGCCTTGCACAAGGAAATAGATCTCAGAACCCCAACAACTCTTCATTTTATTATAAATAAATGAAACAAACCCCATATATATATATATATATATATATATATATATATCCATGGACGATTTCTCTTCCCTCACCACTCCACAGCCCATCCCAAATGCATTGCCTCCATACTCCTCCTTGCACATAACTTAGCCAACAATAAACAAAAAAATAGACCCGTAAATAAAACATTAAATATGTTAAGGTATATGTGGGATAGTGAAGGGCATGGGTAAATATGGGAAAAGTGGTGGTTAGGTTAGTATTAGGTTAGGTTAGAATATTTGATATAATTTTTTTATTATATAGTACAATGAATCACATAAATAATCTATTATATAATAATCAATATAATATATACTAATTTATTATTATATATAATATATGTTATATGTATTATATAATAATATATTGTTATATTTAATTATGTCGAAGGTTTTCCCTCTATGGAAAAGGCCCTTTCAAGTTTTGACGTGTTGATGACCGTTTGGACATTTTTTCAAAGAGATTAAATTTGACAGGCTTTTACCTAAATTTTACGATTTGCAGACCGATCTTTTCTTTTTCATCATCCAGTTCATCCACTTACTACTATGATTCTTCCTATTTTTCTAACACATGGATTTTGCACTCGTATTCACACCGATTTTAGTGTGGATGCCAATTTGTGGTCGTATTACACAACTAAAGCTTATGCAGGCTTAGGGCATTGTGGCAATGGATTTTTAAGGTGTACGGGGACTTATTTAAGAAAAAAATTGACATGAAGATGGAGTTTGTAAGTGCAAAATGGCTTGATAAATTTATCCTAGCACCATTATTTGGGATCCTTGAACTCCGAGTAAAGTCTTTCATTTCTAGAATTATTGGATCAAATTTTCTAGTGTGAAGGAATTTTGTGGGAAGATAGGTTTGACATTACTGCAGCCCATAGTCAAAGGGATTGGATTTTTTTAGGATAGGATTTTACGGGCTTGGGAAAGTCATAGTGGTTGTGTGCTATAAAAAGGTTAAGGATTTATAGACACTTTGGTGAGTGTTTCTGCTCCCTAGAATTCAAGGATCGAAGAAACATTTTTATCAAGTGTTGTTAGAAGATTTCAATGATAACTTCATAAACTCTTACAACATAACAAGGCTTTGTTCTGTCATTTCTTCGTTACATAGATTCTAATTTACTATTTGATCAAGTTGTATCACACCCCAAGAAGATCTCCTTTTTCTACAACAAGGCTCATTTGATAAATCTCTTTGCCAACATCCACTTCTTTGGCTCTTTGTAATTCACACAAATAATTAATAAACACCAATAAAACTAATTTTTAGGATGTAAATGATGACAATGTCGAGTGTGGTAGAATTAGACTGAAAAATAATGCACATTTCCAATGCCATCAACTTCAGATCTCAATCTTAGTCCGACAACACTATATAGAGGTGATCTATTAAAAGAGGTGTTACACATTCTATTTACCTATATTTCCAAGAAAATCCTTCTAGATGGTAAGAAAATCCACTCATATAAAAATCAAAGGCAATTTAATTTTGCCACAAATTCACTATTACAAAATACCCTTATACTCATGTATGACAAGTGTGGAAGTTTAGCAGTGCTCGCCAAGTGTTTGAGAAAATGACTAAATGAAGCCTCATCTTAGACATAGGCATCCTCACCAAGCATTGACATTGTTTCACCAAATTCAACCAACAAGGTTCAAAACTAATTAGTTCACCTTTTCGACATACTCCCAAACTTGTGCCAAAATAGGTGATTTGAAATAGGGTATGGATATCCACAAAAGCATAGTGGAGAAGGGATTTTTGTTAGATGTTGCAGTTGCGAGTGCCCTAGTAGATATGTATGCAAAATGTGGAAGTATACACAAGGCACATGAACTGTTTGAAAAAATTCTTGAAAGAAATGTAGTCACATGGACTGCAATGACTGCAAGTTATGCACACAATGGGTTTGTTGAAAAGGCATTTAAAAATTTTAAACAAATGCAATTGGTAGGAATCAAGCCAAATTCCACTACCTTTTGCAGCATCCTCCCAGTGTGTGCCAAAATGGGTTATATAGAACATGGCATGGACATCCATCAAAAATAATTGAAAGGGGTTTCTTGTCAGATGTTGCAGTTACAAGTGCCCTGGTAGATATGTATGCAAAATGTGAAAGAATTAACAAGGCATGTCAATTATTTGACAAAATCTCTCAAAGAGATGTGATTTCATGTATTGAAATGATTGCAGGGTATGCACAAAATGGTTTATTTGAATAGGCTTTGAAAACATTTAAATGAATGTAATTGGCGAGTTTTTAAGCCAAGCTCCACAAAATTTTCCAAAGATCCTCCCCGCCCGATGCTAAAATAGAACCTATAGAACAAGATATGTACATCCATCAAAGCATAATTAAAAGTGGGTTTTTGTCAAATATTATAGTTGAAAGGCCCCAAAGATATGTATGAAAAATGTGGAAGCTTACATAATACACATGAAGTGTTCAACAAAATGTGTCAAAGAGACACATCTCATGGAATGCGATGATTGTAGGATATGTACAAAATGGTCTTATTGAAAAGGTTGTTGAATATTTTAAGAAAATGCAATTTTCAACTATAACTCTAGACTCAACAACATTTTCTAGCATCCTCTAATCCTGTGCCAAAATGGGAGCTTTAGAACAAGGTGTGGACATCCATCACGACATAATTGATGAATTTAGACACTCTTGTAGCATCTAAAAAGAGTGACAACAAGCCCCCACTTTGCTTCCCGAGAGCCACCATGATCTACAAGATTCGATTGTAAGGATTCTTCATTTTCGGGAGCAGATTCAATCTTTGAACAACCATTGTGGTGTATTACATCTGAATTTAAATTTGATCAAGTTTTTATGAATGTATTTCTCTGGGTTGTGAGATGAAAAAGTGGTTGTTGTTTCTTTTTTCTTCCTTGAATTAAAACTCAAGGAAGAAATTATCTAGGCATCCAAAAATACATGCCCTCAATTTCACATCCATAAAATTTATGAAACATTGTGCAAGTGCTTGGGGAAAATTTGGTAGACTCAGTGAGTCTCATGTCAATACTCACAAGTCCTACATCTTTCCTTGATGAGGCCTACTTTTTATCATTATTTTTTAACATAAATTTAAAAAAAGAAAGGATTTTAATTTTTTAAAGACTTATGAAACCCATTCTACAAGAAATAGTCATCAATCATAGCATACTAGGTTCTAGGAGCACGCTTCATTATATACAACAACTCTTTGAGGTAGCACAATAGATGCTTTTTGCTCTCTTTTGCATATCCACATGGCTACTCCATATAGACTTCCCAAGTCAATTCATCATTAACCAAAGCATTCTTGACATACAGATGATGAAAATTTTACTTAAACCAGGAAAAAAAAACATCAAAGGACGATCGCTTTGGCCACAAGTGTTAAGGTTGCTACATAATCAATGCTTATTTTTCTTTTGTACTTCATCCACTCATATAGCATCGATGGAAGGTTCACCTTCTAATTCACACTTAGTATTTTATATCCATCTACACCTAATAGCTTCATTTCCTTTTGATAATTATGTCATGGTACAAGTTTATTCCCGTGAATTGGTTTGATTTCTTAATCCATTTGCATGTCTCCTCTTTGTACCTCACTTGATTCCTAAAAATTGGAAGGATTCTCTGCAGATCAACACTTGAGATATGAATGCATAATTAATTATTGTGCACACTCATCTTCATTTCTCTTCCCTTATTTCTCAATAAGTTATGTGTCAAAAACATGCTAAAAGTATCATTTCGGTATACTATTCTATAAGGGATTTGCTACAATCTCCATATACTCCAGCTCATCATTGTCATATGCAAGATTACTTAACAAATAAGACATGTTATTTTGCCATTGAAGTGTTTGAATCTAGTTATTCTTGATGTTATTTCACCCCGTACATCATGTTTTTATTGATGCCATCTTCATGGATTTCTAAATCCATATGTTTTCTATGAGGAAACAATTTTCGAATATAATGTAAATTATTATCTTATACAGCTTCTCATGCTTTAAATTCAAATGTTCAACTTAAAATAATTAATATCACATTATTCACTTCTTTGTGTATACATGTGTATTATATTCATTTTTAGGTGCCCTTAGAACAACACTCTAATCTCATGCACATCACCTATCACCCAATGGGTGCTTTGGGCACTCACCCAAGGCATGTGTGGGTGTCGAGTCCCTATTTTATGTGAACATTGTGAGAAGATATTACCATTGATAGAAAATAAGATGTATAAAGGTAAATGATCATGCATTCATTATGAGAGGATAGGATGAGCTATTACACCAACATACTCATTCAGATAAAAAGGGAAACATCATCTAGATAGCATATCCGATTCATAACATAAGGAAAGATGCTAGGGTTTACACCCATGAACAATATATTTAGAACAGAGACATATATTTATATTGATCATAGTTCCAGTAACCACATTACATTCACAAGGGTCATAATAAACCAAATGTATCAATACAGATCTAACTCATGCATCAAAAATTCTAGCTATGCTTCCCTTATTACAATGATTATCACAAACCCATCCCTCTAGATATACTACCATTTCTACAATCCTCTAAAGATAACCCCAACCCCTAGAACCTCCTAATATTCCCACAGAGCTTTGCCTTCCATCCTCTCTATGATGATCCTGATGCTTCTCTCTATCCCCATCCATGTGTGTCTTTTCTTTGCTCCAGAGCATCTCTATAAATAGGCTTAGCACCCACCGCCATGCCTTCCTCTAGGAGCAGATCAAATTCCAAGTGTCCCTGTGGTCCTCCAATGAGCATGCTTGTTCGATCTCGAGCTCTCCACTTTTTGCAATGATGTATTCCTTGGAATATTCCATGCGTGGAATATTCTTTCCTTGACCACCAAGTCACCAGGTTGTCACCTTATCCACTCCACATGCCTAGTCGGGTCACGTTTTCCTCACTTATTCTTGGAATGTTGAATATGGATAAGTCCTGAGATCCTTTGTTCTACCTTGCACACGTGCCCTAATTTCTACTAAACCCTTCTTTAACCCTTGTCCTGCACATTTTTACCCCATGCACCCTTTTCCTCATTGGTCCTACGTGCTCATGCGCCTTTGGCACTTAGCCAATATTATGAGGCCCAACATCACCGCACACTAATCTTGTTCTCCATCCTTAGAAACATCCTCTCTTCACAAAAAAAAAGAATAACTTGACTTTGAATGGTTGGAATAAATAATGAAGGAATAAAAATGAGAGATGGAAGAAATAAAGAATGGAGGAATGAAGAAGAATCTATTTATCATCAAGGATGAGTGAGAAATACTTCCTTATATCTCGAGTCAATCTTCTCACAAGCATCCACTTCACCTTGTGCCTATTGACAGAGGTCACCTACTAGGTACTTACCTCATCAAAACTTAGTTCATCACCCTTAGCATTCAATGTGCTCACAATGTTTTCCAATTGCTTGCTAAGGTCATCCAGTGCATCCATCCTGTGGGTGATCTGGGATATAATTCCTTAAGCTAGTTTTTGATTGAGCCCCATAAGGTCTCGATGGATTCTGACTTCTTCTCTACCTCGAACAAGATCTTATCCCACTCTACACTATTTCCCTTATTCTTCTCCTAAAAATCCTTGAGATCTACCTCATGTGTAGCAACTAGAATGCTTATTACTCTATCTCTGTCAGCGCAATTGTCATAATCAGCTTCAGCTATCCACGCGGTGGTCTTTACAGTGGCAAGGAGCTTAGTGTATTGAGTGACTATCTCCACAACCTTATGCTTTTCCTCTTTCTCCGGTGTGAAAATGCCTCTTCTTCTCGACTCTAATGTGAGTGGCTACCTTTCCATCGTACGGATGCGAGTCAATTCTTCCAAGCATTGCAAGGTTGACTCGTATTTTTGTTTAGGTGGGTTCAGATCTAGATGCTTCAAAACAATAACATCTGTAATCATGTCAATTTTCTTATATGCCTCATGCACCTTTGTCTTTTCCTCCTTCATCTCATTCCTTAATTGTGCGCTGACCAGCTCTTCCTACTTCATAGCCTTGCTCTTTTCAATGAGCTCCTCATTTTGTTCTCCAATTCTACTTCTAGGAATATCACCCTATCATTCCTTCCAAATGCCTTGCCTCAACCCTAACTGATACCTTGTTGAGGGTGTTTTATACTTTCTCATCTCATAGTTTTTGAGCATTTACTAGTGGTTTTATTGCTTTGTTCTTTGGTACCTTCATATGTGCTCCCTGACTAACCTCGAACTTAGGCTCATCAACATGGGACTCAAAATCCCAAGATAGCATCTTCCTCATTCCGGTATGTTCCTTCTTCTTTGATGGAAGACCACGTAAGGATTTGGTCTATGGTCACAAGACTCACGGAAGCATGTGCATAGTACCTTATTCAGGTCGTTGATGTAGCTCATCCCTTTTCCTTGCACTACTACCACACCTTTTCCTCCCATGCATGCTACTTCTAGAAAGCTCACTACTAAGCTGGGATCTCCACCCATGCTTCTATATTCCCTTCCTATGATCTCCTCTTCTATCTCCTTTAGAAATTTTTCCACATTGTGCTCTACCTCATGATCCACCAAATAATTTACTATACATACTACTTCTCTCTCTGTGGCCTCTTCTATCTAGCTCCTTGGTGAGGCTTCGTGTTCCTTGATCCTTGGTGTTCAACTCCTCTCTCTCCCCCTTTCTTTGAGTGCCTTTTTCATATCCATCCTTCTCTTCATTTTCTTCTTCTTATAAATCATGTACACCATACATAGAATGGTCTTGAACCTCTTCATGCTCATCATCATCTCTTTTGCCTCTGTAGGCCTCCAAGATTTTTGTTTCTTCTAAGTCTGTCCTCTTTGATTTCTTCTGTTTCTTCTTAGTTAGGGATTATTCTCTCTCTTCCTCAGTAGGTGATTACCCCTGGTAACTCTTCTTGCTCTAGAACCTCTTCCTTGGGTGTCTTTTCTTTCTCCTTAATGGGAGACTTCTTCCCGTGAGCATATGTACTTGGCTTGCACTGATCTTTGTGCGCCCATAGATTGTGTTGGATGCATATTTGGTGCTTTCTTCTGGTGCCTTTTTCTCCAGGTCTCTTCTCTTTCCCTCTTCTTTGGCATGACCTTCCTCCTTTTGGTGGGGTCTTCTGGGATGGAGACATCATTCTCCACATAGGCACATTTCTCAAACTTGGGCCTAATTCGAAGGTATACGCTCATTGTGGTCCTTCCAACAATTGGTAGCATTAGAGATTTTATCATTTATACCTCATGGGAGACATACTTCTCCACATAAGTTCTCTTCTTTGGGTAACCTATCCTCCTCCATAGGTCATGGTGGTCCTGTTCCACCTTGCTAAGGTCAAACCTTAGTCTTTTGGCTTCCTTGAAGTGGTTGACCCCTGCTTGGAAATATTGTGTAGTGAAAGAGAAGGGTAGTGTACACCATGGGCTCTTGGTCCCATCTGACAGAGTGAACTTGCCAATGCAAAAATGATTATAGACAATGAACTCAACTTCTCCATCTACTAGCAATGGTAATCAAGCTGTTTCGGTATTCTCCACTCAGCCCCAAATGTGTAATGCATTCACTTGTACCATTTTTCTAGGTGTACCTTGTGGGCAGTCATCATGGTGTCACAAGTGTATTTTTCAAACCTCTTTATGGAGGAGGGGTCTTCATCAGGGTACTCCCATACAAAATTCTTTGGCCCATCTGGCACTCCAATATCTGAGAAGATGGTGGTGAGGAGGATATTTCCAAACATGATCTTCTCCCATTCGTGTAGCAATAATAACAATATCATCTACAATGAAGGAGGTTATATTGTATATGGTCCCTTATGATATCTTCCTACAGACATTTAACCAGGCCTTGTTTATCTACATCCACCTTTCTTGCCCATTAAGCTTGGTAACCAAGTGTGCATCCATCCTCATCATAGGTCAGGGATATCAAAAATATCAAAGTAGTGTGAACCCTTTTTATAATCATAAGCCTCCACAATCTCCTTAATGGCTTCCTTGTCCTCCAAGTCATCATCTAATGGCTCCCCTTTGCAAATAAGTCATTAAACTTAGATATAAGATGAGGAGTTATTCACATTTTCCATCCTGCGAAATAGAAGTGATCCTTGTGTACACACGACATCAACCATTGGTATAGTCACTTAGGTTTGCCAAAATAGGGAAACTCATAGAGTTGTAGCAACCTGACCTTCTCCATCTTAACCTTTACTTCATCACTGTAGATTGGCATCCCCTCTGGTGTCCTTTTATCAGTTGGGTGGATTAGTTCTAGTGCCATCTCCTTCTCTGTGGCACTTGGGAAATGATTATAGTCACTCACGACCATCTTCCTCACATGGGATACCCATTATTTTCCTAGTAACACCCCATCTAGGTACTGCATCTCCACATACCACTCCTCGTTGAAAATGGTGGTGGAAGTCTATTTTCCTTGCCCTTACCCTTCTTTGGTGAGACGGTTTCCTTCTTTGGTGCCATCTTCTTGTCAGGTTAAAAATAACTCTTCCTTGCTCCTCTTCCTCACTCTATTCAAATATTTGGCTCAACTTTGCAAAAGAATCCTTCTATTCCCGTGCCCTAGTTATAGAACCCTAACTTGGAAAACTCTTCCACAAGATGACATACTCCACTTTGAAACCTCCCTATGCCCGTGTACTCCTTCCACTTTGGTTCATAGATCACCCTAGTCACGCACTCATTATTATGATTCTTCCTTCACAAAAATATTTCTTCATGGATGCCCTAGTTCACAAGATATTCTTCAATATCATGATAGAAAGGTAAATAATAGTGTGCCCGATCCTCTACTTATAGATTTTTCCTATCTCCCGCGATAAATGTTATGCCACCTACCAACATACTTAGCATTAAATGTGGATTTTTCCACTAAATTCAATCTTAAGCGCTCTTACCCATGCACCCAATCATGTGTGAAAAACCTCTATAACCTTCTAGAGTGAAAAAATCCTTACCGACCAAAGACTCTTACGCATGCATCTATAGCGCCGAAGGCACTTCTTTTGTCCTTGACCTGATTTTTTCCCTCACCTACCTCATGTTGTTCCTGCATTTCTCATCCTTTGTATGTGGTCTTTGTAAAGCCTTCTTGACACCAAAATTCCTTATGTCCACCTTTTCCATGCATTCTCTCCTACCTTACGTGCTTTTTATCTTTAAATCTAGGCCATAAGTGTATATAGAGAAACATTACAAGTAATGAAAGACAAACAAATAATTTGCAAACCTTCCAATGCAAACCTCAATAAGGGTCTCTTGTGAAACCTTGCAAATGAATGTTAGAAATGATTGTGGATGCTCTTGAGTGCTCTCCAAACTTTGAATGCAAATGCTACCAACATAACAGAGTTTTTATACTTCAGATTCAAGAGGATTTGTAAGGAAGGTAAGCCTACAATTTATAGAGGTAAAATTAGTTAAATTTGGTTATACACGGATGAATGAATATGCTAAAAATAACATTGTGGGAAGTTGCAATAGTGTCGGGGAAGTAAATGAATTAATTACAAAACCTTCATCCGAAAGGTGGTTGTACGTGTAATTTCATTGTCCCAGTCTTTCTAGGATTCTATAAGTGAAGTTAACTAAGATAAGGATAGGGAGTCCAAGTGGAGTCTAAGTAGAGTCTAGGTGGAGTTTGATCAAGTGGTAGATGACTAGGATGTGCACACACTTAATTAATTAATTATTTAATTAATAAATAATAATTAATTTAGCTAAAGGGGTACTAAGGATACATGTGATTAATTTAATTAATCCAAAGGGGTATAATGTGTATTAATTAATTAATTTAATCAATTAATCACAAATGGGTGATTAACAGGGCGTTAGGATAACACTAGAACAAGTGGAAAAATAAGTGTAATTTTGGGGTGTCTACATTTTTCCCCTCTTTAAAGTGATATTGCAAAGTAATAGTTCTTTAAAGATAGTAGACACATGCAAATTGGTGAGTGGAAAAGTGTGAAGCATTGGGATGCCCCAACAAGAAGAATGGTAGAGGAATTCCCCCTCAAGTGGGTGGATGACACAACAAGGTGATGGAAAACCACTTGATAGGAAGGAAAACAAGGGATTAGAATAAGGATGGGAAAGGAATGTGTTTGTAGCATGAGCATTATTTGGAGAGTAATTTTTAGAGCAACCTGATTTTTGTTGTTGCACAATAGAGTTGTCACCATGATTATGAAAGAATCAAGATGGTTAACCCATATGTGTGTAAACAAACACACACAACAAAGAAAAGATAAAATTGAAAAAAACCCATCATAGAAATTAGGTTTTGACACCGGGGTTACAAAGGAACCAAGATATGATCACGCTACTTGTAAGTGGTCCAAAAAGAGTAAACATCAACAATGCAACAAAAATTTGAAAAAGAAGACAATCAGCTATGCCCCTAATGCGTGCCACAATGATTATTAAGCAGATACAAACACTCCCAAGTGGGAATAGGATCAGAATGGAAGAGTCTAGTTAAAGTGACTCCTTATGAAACTCTTGTTGAATCCGTTGTGCAAATGATCAAAGTTAAAATTTCCCCAGTGAAGTTATAGCATGAAGGAAAAATAATTTTGTGACTTTCCCCATGTAGAGTTAGCATATCATGTGAAGGGAAGAAAGTGATAGTTGTAAGACTGACATGAGCACTAGGGTAAAAGATAAAAGTATGATGTTTATCAAGATTGTATTGAGATGTTGAATGATTCACTTTAAGTGTTTTCCAATTGTAGGATTCTTGTGATAAGTGAATGTTTGTTCAAAAATTTTGTGATGAATTTTTTTTTGGATTTTTGAAATATTTGATTTTTTTGGATTTTGAAAAATATCTGATTTTTTTTGGATTTTCGTAAGTTTTGAAATAAATTTTTTTAAAAAAATGAATACATTCCATGGATCAAATAAACCAGGAGGAAAACACAACACGTGCAAATGACAAAAAGATATAAAAGAAGTAATAGAAAGAAACCCAATATGAACAGGAAGGAACCACACCAAAGTTATATGTGAACTAGGATGTGAATAAATTTCCTATAATTGGTCCATGAGTGCATTCCAGATACACAGAGTACTAGTTATTCAAATGATCAAACATAAGAAACTAAGCTAAGAATATACAATACAAAATTCCATATGTACAAATGTTAAACAAACAAACAAGCTAGTGAACAAAAACACACTAATGTAAAAATTCTAATAAAGAAGTGAATATATACATATGTCAAGTTTCCCCCAAGAGAAAGACAAAGCCAAGTGATTTCCCTAGGAAAATTTACATTACAAAGAGTGACTTGATTGATTGGGAAAAATCAGATGAAGAAAATGGTGAATGAAATTACATAGTCGTGAGATTTTTTTTTTTTGGAAAGCGTTTTCAAAACATTTTGTATTTTCTGAACAATTGTATATTGTTTTTGAAGTTTTGTGAAACATTTTTTGAATTTTTTTGGTATTTTTGGAATTTTGAATCACACGCCAAAGAAGGGGGAATGGAAATTCCCATGTCAAAACCAACATACTACTTATAAAGGAAGTGAACAAAAGCATAATGGAAGGTGAACAATAGTGGTAGACAATGGGCATGACAACCTAACAATGAAACATGCAACATAAGATGAGGCAAAAAATTACAAGAGGGAAACAAAGTGAAATGATGAAATAGGTGGATGCACTGATATGCCCCTAGCACAAGGGTTACTCTTCGGAGACTTAGGAGTAGAACTTCTTCAGATGAATGGCATTCATAGGATCCTTCAAATATTTTCCATCCTCGGTAGACAATTTGTATGCACCATATCCAAATTTAGTAGTTATAACATAAGGACCTAACCAATTAGGCTCAAATTTTTCATTTTTTCTCATGGGTTAGTTATGTTTTTCTGATTTTCCTTTAGGACCAAATCACCAATTTCAAATTGTCAAGGTTTGATCTTGCGATTATAATTATGGTGTAGTCTATTTTGATATACCTACATATGGTCTAAGGCGTGAAGCCATCTCTCATCTAGTAATTCTAGCTCTGCAAGGTGTGCAACAGGTAATCCTCTTCATGAATGAGATGTTGGAGGGAGACACGAAGTTAAGTCATTCAAATTGATAGTTAATATGGCTTCGAGCCATATACTAGGGGGAATGGATTAACTCCCATAGGAGTATGGAAGGAAGTGTGATAGGCCTAGAGGGTGGGATATAACTACTTATGCCAATTACGTCCATGTTTATTGATTGTCTTATCTATAATGGACTTGATAGTCTTGTTTAATGCTTCAGATTGGCCATTGCATTATGGATAATAGGGTGTGGCCCATTTTAAGTGGTTATTATATTTCTTAGCTATGGCCTTGAGATCCTTATTTTTGAAAGAACCACCATTTTCAGTGACAATAGTAGTGGGGATGCCAAAATGACAGATAATATGGTTGAAGATGAATTTAGAAATATTGCACCTAGTAACATTAGTAAGAGGCATAGCCTCAACCCACTTGGTGAAATACTCAGTGGCGATTATAATAAATGTGTGGCCATCAGAAGATGTGGGATTTATTTTTCCAATTAAATCAAGTCCCCATTTTGAAAAAGGCCAAGGTGAAGTAATAGGATGCAAGGCTTGGGATGGTGCATGAATGAGATTACCATGTTTTTGGCAAGCCTAACATTTCTTCACAAAGTTGCATGCATCTTCCTCCATTGTGGGCCAATAGTATCTAATGCATAAAATATTATTTACAAGGACTATTTTGCTGGTATGGGCACCACAAATACCTAAATGTACTTCAGTTAACGTCTGATTAGCTTCATCCTGATTGAGACATCTTAAAAGAGTCCCATCATAACCTCTTCGATACAAGGTGTCAGCAAGAAGGGTGTAGCGTAAAAAGCACGTTGTGCTAAGGATCTTTTATTAGCTGAATTAAAATTAGGAGGATAGGCTTTAGTTTGAATGAAGGTGTATATATCATGGTACCAGGGATGATCAAGACCAAAAATCTCACAAACCATGGTGGACTCCAAATTCGTATGTGGGCACCAAAAGATGTTCAACAAGGAACTCGTTGTGAGTTTGATTAGTGTCGAAACGAAAGAAGAGAGGTGATAGTTTCCATGGAATCCACTGCTTTGTTTTATATGTGAGGAACTTGTTCAAAATTGATAATCTAGAAATACCCTCTAAGGCTATCAACCATTCTTTTATAAGGTAAGATATTTTCATCTTTTACCTGATATTCTCCATTAACTTGATTAATGACAAGAAGAGAATCACCAAGAACTATCAATTCTTGCAGGTGCCATGAGATAGCAAACCCTAAGCCTGCTATCAATGCTTCATATTCTGTTATGTTATTTTTGTAAGGACATTTAGGTATGAGGCATCCACCTATTGTAAGCAAGATAATTCCTACTCCAGAACCATGGATATTGTAAGATCCATCAAATAATAATGTCCATAAGGGTGTTGCTTCTATTTGCAACAATGAGATCTTCATCTCGAGAATTAAATATTTAATGGATGTGATCCTCGACAAAGGGTGTTGTGACCAGTTTGTCTCGCTAGTGCTTGACATTTGATAGCCTTTTGATTGACAATTTTGATGTCAAATTCACTAAGTAGTGCAATCCATCTAGAAATTCATGCTATAATGACTAGTCTCAAAGTAGGTACTTAAGAGGATCAACCCATGAAATTATCTTAGTGGTATGATTTAGGAGATAGTTTCGTAGCTTGCCAAAAGTATAAGCAATTGATAAATAATCCTTTTCAACTTGTGAATACTTACTCTCATGTTCAAGAAGAGTTCTTCTCAAGTAATACACAGCTTGCTCCCCGACCCCTATCGCCTTTTTTTGCGCCAATAATTCCCCAATGGCATGTTATATTGTAGAGGTATACAACAACATAGGCTTATCCCATATAGTTGACATGAGTATCGGTGGAGATGCCGCTTATTCTTTCAATTTTATGAAGGCATCTTGACAGTCTTGTGTCAATTTGAACTAGACATCATTTTTAAGTAGTTGGTTGAAATGATGGCACTTATCTACCAATTGAGAGATGAAGTGACAAATAGATTGTATTTTTCCTTATAGGAAAATTAGTTGTCAAAGGTTGTGAGGAGGTGGCATATCTATTATAGCTTTGACCTTGGTAGGGTCCACTTCAATTCCTCTTTGTGAGATAATGAACCCAAATTTTTTTCCTAAAGTGACACCAAAGACACATTCTTTTGGATTAAAACGAACCTTGTACCCCCTTAACTACTCAAATATACATCTAAGAACTAATGGATGACCCACCCTAGTCTTTGATTTAGTAAAAATATCATCGACATAATCTTCCATTATGTCATGAAGAAGGTCATGGAAAATAATAGTCATGTCACGTTGATAAGTTGCACCAACGTTTTTAAGGCCAAAAAGCATGACCTTGTAACAAAATGTCCCCCATGGAGTTGTAAAAGCTATTTTATGCTAGTCTTCTTCATTAATTTGAATTTGGTTATACCTTAAAAACCATCCATAAGGGATAACATCTCATGGCCCATAGTAGAATCGATAATCATGTCAATATTAGGCAAAGCGAAGTCATCCTTGGGACATGCCTTATTAATGTCACGAAATATATACAAATATAGATTTTGGGGTCTTCTTCACGACTCGACATCATATTAGATATCCACTCTAAGTAGTCAATGCACCGTATGAATCCTGCATCCAATAATTTTTGTAGTTCGGCCTTAACAAGCAATGTGACCTTGGGATGTATTTACGTAGTTTTTGCTTGATAGGTTTAATATCCGGGTGCACCACAAGTTGATGATCCAAAAGGGAAGGATCAAGTCCAAGCATATATTTATAATTCCAAGTGAATACATCCTGGAACTCGGTTAGAAGTGTTGTGAAGGTTTTGATTTAAGTTTTTGATAAACTCGAACCTAGTCATAACAATTTTGGTTGGTCTTCGGCCCAATGTTAATGATTAGCGTCTCTTCTACCAATATATTTTAAGTTTCATTATCTTGAAATGATGTTGTAGGCTTGTGTGGATTGTTAGATATTTTTGGATCCAAATATCCTCTCTCTAGTGCCTCTAAAAGTTTTTCACTAGGAGATGCATCCTTTTCTTTCTTTTTCTTTTTTATTTTTTTCTTCTCGTATAATGCCTTGGAAAGGTTTTCACTATGCGAGATATAATTTGTCTTTTTCTGTGTTTAATTTATTTTTATTTAGGACTGGAGATTGTAATTTCTTCACTGAAGTAAGTCAGTACCATCAAGGTTTATATCGAAACCCTTCTTGTGATCTAATAAGTGAAAAGGGTCTCGAGCCTCAAGGAACTCTGGATAGCCTTATATTTTTGAAAGATATCCATGGAAATATGACACTGTTGGTCCTGATCAATGAGGGAAGGATAAAAACACCAAGGGTTCAAATGGATAAGTATTCGAGGAAAAGTGTAGTTTCGGATATGTATTCGAAGAGGCTATGTGTGGATCTCGGTCTCAATTTCACAATGTGAATCCTCATTGGTAGGTAACACATAAAAACAATATGCCTCTTCTAATATGTCTCATATTCTATACCATATGTGTAAATATTAGACTTGATATTCATAGGTTCAAGAACACCATTCCCTTGTGGGCCAAGGCCTCTTCCTTTCTAGTTCATGTTTTTCATCTTTGTATGACATTTAGTATAATCAAGGTGGACTCATAGCATTCTGCCATCTTGTCATCGTATAGCCAAGATTAGTTAGAGATTGGAATATGTTAATCTTCTAGATATCCATATAGTCTCCAAATAGTGTTTCGAGTTAATAATTTGAAGGTTATTGAGATGAGGAATGTTAGGCCACCCATAACTGTGAGGTGATATTGAAAGTTTGCCAAAAGAAATGTATTTTTAAGTGTATACTCACCTAAGTCTTTATGAGAGAATGTAACTTCATGTGACACTTTAGATGTTAATTCTTTAGAGGAAGGTGAAGAGGTGTGAGGAATATCCTCGGGTGACATTTTAGACGTAGATTCTTCGTGAGGAAGGTGTAGAGATGTGAGGAATATCCTCATGTGACGTTTTAGACATAGATCATCCGGAAGAAGAGGCGGAAGCATGAGGGAACAATATTACATTAGGATTAATATGGTTGGTAACAATAGGAGTTGTACTAGATCTAGTTGTGCTATCAGCAGATGGACAATAATTTGCCTTTTTGTACCTTGCTTCGAAAAACTTACAGTATTCAAAGGGGTCAGTATCGCCATGCAAGGTGATTTCTCTACCATTATGTGGAAACTTTATGCATTAATGGAAAGTGGAAGGTACTACGTGCATCACATGTATCCAAGGTCTTCCCAAAAGAAGGTTATATGATGGGTCTACTTCAACTACATGACACATAGTGTCAAGGAGTTGCGGGCCTAATTGTATGGGAAGATTGATGGTACCACATGATTGGCGCTTAGTATTATCATAACCATGAATGGTAATGATATTAGTATCTAAGTCATCTATTGTATGACCAAGGAAATGGAGCATTTTTATAGAACATATGTTAAGAGCCACTCCATTTTTGATAAGAACTCTTTGTACTTTATGATCAATAACATAGGCTTCGATGTACAAGGAGTTGTTGTTAAGCGATTTGGTTTCCACATATCTTTAGGGACAAAAGATAAGATAGGAGTTTCAAGCATAAGGTGTTTGATCATATCCTAAAACTATTGAACATTAAGTGTATGAGGAACATGTGATTCATTTAGAGCATGAGTGAGAATTTCTGAAAGCTACGTAACTCTTTTAATAGCTCCATTAGAGAAATGTGTGCTGGCATGGTTGCTAATTGTTTGATGAAATCATACTTGACCCAGAGTGGAAGATTTGGCATTAAAATTTGACTTTTGATTTGAAGGAGCCATTGGTTTGGATGTTTGAGTTTCAGAAGACGTAGAAGGTTAGTTTTCCATGAGACCCGTATCTTCCTTTAGCATGTGGTCATAACATTACTCAAATGTTTGAATTTAATGGTCTCCATTGTAGATGGTACTTCCTCAATAAATGAGATAATTGAACTGAAATCAGCGTTATTTGTAGAGGGACCTTTTTCATGGATTTTTATTGTCACCGCCATGTTTGGGAAATGGGTTTGAGAACACCTTAATATTGTCATTGGGTGTTTTATTTGGTGATGGTTCTTCAACAATGATATCTCCACTATCAATGAGGTCTTGGAAAAAGTGACGTAAGTGAAAGCATCGATCAGTTGGGTGACCATCAATGTGATGAAAATCATAATAAGTATCAGCTTTATACCAAGTAGGCTTGGGTTATCCCTCAACCCAAGGTCTGGTGATAGGATAAGTAACCATGTTTGCATTAACGAGTTGTTTAAGGACACTTGATAGAAGTTCTCCCAAAGGAGTGAAACGACATTGTTTAGAATCGGGAGAGGAGGAAACCTCTTTGATAGAAATTACAAGAGGTTGTTTACCTTTGTTTGGTCTAGTCTGTGTGTTTTGGATGTTTCGAACATTGCGATTCTCTATAATACCATCATTGACCATATTACGATTACGGTTAACATGTTTAGATTTGTCTTGGTGAGAGCTATTAGGATGGTTACTATGTTGCCCATTTTATTTTAAATGAGGTTTAATAAAAAAATTGTGATAAGGGATTTTTCAATGGGATCCTTTCTCAATAACTTCTTCAAAATTATTAGGGAAATGTATTTTCATGTGAAAGGATAGCTCACTATTGAAACTAGGTACAAATATACTCACAAGTTGCTTCTTAGGCATGGATTATGGGAAACAAATAACAATCCTATGCCATCTTTGTAGGAATTTTGTGAAGGTTTCATTTGTTCATTGTTTATCATTACACAAGTCCATCATTGTAATTTCAGAGTCTAGGTTGAATGAGAAATGTTTGACGAACTTCTTTGAGAGGTCTGTGAAAGTTTGTATAGATCCCTTGGGGAGGTATAGGAACCAGTCCAAGGCTTTTCCTCCTAGACTTCTTGGAAAGAGACACATTAAGAATACATCACTATAGGACACCTCTTGAAAAACCATATAAAAATCCTTGATATGATCTCTAGGATCATTCTTGCCCTTGTATTTGTCAAATTTGGGTGTCTCAAAATATTTTGGAAAAGGAACACACAAAATGTCCTTATCAAAGGGGTAAGGACACAATTCTTCAAAGTTAAATTTTTTGCATTGATGTTACATGCTAGAGATGGTGTCCTTCATCATTTTTCATTCTTGGGAAAATGGTGAGTTGTTCTGTAAGAAAGATAAGGAAACATCACTTGTAGATTTATTGTTATCTTTGGTGTGTGCGGTATGTATCTTAAATGAAGACTCACTAGTTATATTTGGTGCCTCATTATCATGGGATTCATTGGTGAATTTGGAATTTAAGATAGAAATTTATTTATGCATGTCATTAATCTGATTCATGAGGGCTTGAGTAGGATACGTGGCCAAATCAGTTGATTTTCCTTTGTTCCTTTCGTCAGATTTTTCTTTGTTTGATTCATTTCCTTTGGTGTTGTTTGATGTGGAATTTTTTTGATCATTGTTATTTGTGTTACTAGGGCCTACCTCATTGTCATTGTTTATCGAAATGAAAGGTTCACCCTTGTTAGGTGGTGGTTTTCCAAGTAATATTTGTAGACTAGATTTTTTTCAAAATCAGAGTGTAATTTTGCTCCCATCTCAAGGAGACAAAGCAAAAATTGGTCTTTATTCATACGTAAAATATTTTCAACACATGATTGTTCTTCAAGTGATATGGCATTCTGATCATCCTCGAGTTTTTGGTTACCATCACTATAAAAATTTACAAAAGGATTTTGATGTCATTCACCCCATCCAAAATGAATATAATCTTTGTGTCGTGTTCCCACCATTTTTAAAAGAGGGAGGGATAATAACTTGTCCCTTAACAAAGTGAATGCTAAGATGGGAAAGAGGTTTGGAAGATATGAGTGACACAACCCTTAACAAAGTGAATGTCAAGATGGAAGTGTGCGAAAGTGTTTGATAAACTTGACCCTTGACAAAGTGAATGCCAAGATGGAAGAGTGGTGTGATGTGATGAAGGTTCTCATCCTCTAACAAAGTGAATGCTAGAATGGAGGAGGGTTATAGTGAAAAAATTATGAATGTGTTCAACCTCTAACAATGTGAATGTTAGAGTGGAGAAGCGAGGATAGATTGATTACAAGTGCACTCTACCACCTAGAAAAAGTGAATGCTAAATGGGAAGATGGTATGAAAAAGGAGTCAAATCGTATGTGATGTGCTCAACCCTTAATAAGAATTAGTTAAGAAGGAAGAGGATAATGAAGGGATAATACTCAAATATTGATAGTGTAAACGTTGGAAAGAAGATATGATAGTGTCCATAATGAAACAAATATGTTGTTAAGTTATAGACGTGAAGAAAGAAAACGTATACAGTTTAAGAATGATGTTTTCAAACTAAAGGATGCAAGAGGGGAATGAAGAGAAAATGTGATGAAATAGAGTTGTGGAAAAGTGGAACACAACACTATTAATATGTGAGTTGTTAGATGAAAGTGCTTAAGTGAGGACATGGATATCCACAACTCAAGACTTGATGTCGAAAAGAAGATGAAAACTTAAACTTTGGGAAATGTAATCCAAATGTTTAAGTGTTAAATGAAATGGGAGATGAACTCAAAAGGAGGTGAATACGAAAGATAGAAGAATTTGATAATCATGAAAGGGGGAGAATCAAATAAGTGAATAAAAACTCCAAATGAATGAAAGAAGATCAAATGGAGAAGGAAATAAGGATGAAAAATATTGAAATAATGAAAAAGAGACAAAATTTCCAAAAAGAGGGAATTTGAGCATAAAATGAAGGTTAGTGAATAACTGATGACGAGAAGAAAAGAAGACGAGAAAAGATGAGACGAGGATGAAAGTAAAATACAAACAAGGATTGTTTGGAAAAATGACAAAAATATAAGAAAAGTGAAATATGGATCCCAAAAAGGAGTGTTTGGGGAAAAGCAAGAAAGGAACACTACTATAAAAAGAAAGAAAAAAAAAGAAAATTGAAAAAGAAGTTTTTGTTTGAATGTTTGTTTTTGGCCTCTACCTTAGATTGGCTTAGACAATGTTTGGATTCCTGGATGGCTCTCTCAACTAGGTGTCAACAAAATATCCGAGCGAGTGTGATGCTATTGATAGCTGATGGATTTAATTTACCCCCTTTAAAACCCTGAGCAAATATCTTTCTTAGAATGAATCACACTGGGGTCACCACTAAGGATATCCGTGACTCTAACTCACAAGGCTTTACTAGTCAGGTAGGATAAAAAGGTTCCCATTTTGTCCACTAGTTCCCTCAAGGTGTGGACTACTTTGGGGTTCCTAGAACCACCCCATTTTTGTAGCTTAAGGCTTATGTCAAGGGGTTTATGTTCTAGTTAAGAGGTCGAGTCATAGCTCTTAACCGAACCTACAACTTAAGTGTTTTGAATGTGGTGTTTTTAATCTTTTGATTTAAATGTGGTTTAGTTGAACTCCTGTGACAACCTGGAGTTAATAGTTTTGGAATGTTTTATCCACCTTTTGTGAGAGAGGGTCCTAAAAAAATGATTAGAAATTTTTCCGAATGATGTAAAAAAATAAAACAAATAAACAAGGCAATAAAAAGAACCCACATTTTTGATTTCCAAGATTGCTTAAAAGCACAAGGAAAGAGAATGTGTGTGAGTTGGATTTGATTAAGTGAAAAGTGAATTCCCCCAAAAATGAAAAAGAAACGACCATGTTTTTGATTCCCAAGATTGATTAGAAAGTGCAAGGGAAGAGCATACGCATGATTGTTTCGTGGTTAGTCTTACAAAAATAAAAGAAAACAAAAATGAAAAGCAGGAAAAAACACGTTAGAAAATGTTAGGGAATAGAAAAATGATTAAACATGTGAAAAGTGGCTATAAATGTGACAACAATTGAACCAAAACGTCTAATAATGATAAAATTTCAACGTGGACAAGTAGCGCTCTATAATGATAAATTTTTTGATGAATCTTGCAAAATTAAATTACACAATTAGGACATTAAGAATAAATTAAAAAAATAATGTAGTTGTAATTTAAACTATAAATAAGAAATTATAAATAAAATAAAATAAATTAAATAAACAAAAAACCTAACCCTAAAACTAAACTATAATCATTTTCATATTAATTGTAAAAACCTAATGTATTGTATGGTTGTGTGTATGTGTAGGTGGAAAGAGATGGCTAGGTCGGGGTGGGAAGGGCTCAATGTGAGCCGAGGGCAAGGTGGGAGTAGAGGGGTCGTTGAAGGGATTGGGTTATGGGTTGAAGTCGGGATGGGATTGGAAGGGGTGATATGGTGAGGGACGAGTGGGGTCGAGGTATATGGGTCGGAGAGTGGGAGATGTCCGAGTTTTGGGTTTTATGTGGATAGCTTGGAGTAGTGAATGGGGTCGGTAGGTACGTAGGAAATAGGGTCACTATGGGGAGTTAGGGAACAGGGGAGGACAGGATGATCCGAGTCGGTTGAGATCGGGTTTATGGGGAGTGAGTGGGGTTAGGGATCGAGTATGTGGAAATGAGGAAGGCCGAGCTGGGTCGGGGTCACAGGGATAGTGAATGGGAATAGGGAATGTGGATGGGGGTAAGGTCAGCAAGCTAGGTTGGGTCACATGGAAAGGCGAGATGCTTGTTAGGGATGAGAAGTTAGAATGGATGAGGTTAGTAGGGGCTACGGGTGTGGGTGGTGAGGTGTCTCACCCGAGATAACCGAGCCGGTAGGGAGGAGGGAGGGGTAGGAGTAGGGATTATATTTAGGTTTTTTTGTTATGAATTTTTTTATTTAAAATATTTGGCTAATCTAATGTGTTTCTTTGTATGTGCAAGTTATAAAACAAGATAAAAACAATTTTGTTCTCGACTGGTGAGAGTTTTTTTGTAATTTTTTTATTTAATTAATGAAAATCTAAGTTAGAAAAATTGAAAAGCTAACAAAAATATGACCTTTGTGTTAAATAAAAAATCTAACTCGTACATTTTTTTATGTCGGAGGTTGTAGAAATACAAAAAGAACAACAATGTAGAAAGTGAGAAACTAAAAGAGAAGCCACTTTTAGCACAAACACCACTCCTTGCTGAAAAAAATAGTAAACAATGGTAACCTCCCAATTCACCTATGAAAGCTGCACACAAACAAGAAGATTTTTGTGAAACAAATAAAACACAAGAATAAGAAATGAAAGGAAATGGGGCGAGTCCCACTAGGCGTGCCAAAATGTATGCAGAGAAAAATTACAGTAATGAAAGATAAATAAATAATTTGCAAACCTTCTAGTAACCTTCCAATGTAAACCTCAATAAGGGTCTCTTGTGAAACCTTGCAAATGAATGTTAGAAATGATTTTGGATGCTCTTGAGTACTCTCCAAACTTTGAATGCAAATGCTACCAACACAACATAGTTTTTGTACTTTAGATTCAAGAGGATTTGTAAGGAAGGTAAGCCTGTAATTTATAGAGGCAAAAGTAGTTAAAATTGGTTATAAATGGATGAATGAATATGCTAAAAATAACATTGTGGGAAGTTACAATAGTGTCGGGGAAGTAAATGAATTAATTACAAAAATCCACATCCGGAAAGGTGGTTATATTTACAATTTAATTGCCCCTAACTTTCTAGGATTCTAGAAGTGAAGTTAACTAGGATAAGGATAGGGAGTCCAAGTGGAGTCTAAGTGGAGTCTAGGTGGAGTTTGATCAAGTGACAGATGACTAGGATGTGCACACACTTATTTAATTAATTATTTAATTAGTAAATAATAATGAATTATTGAGAGGGGTATTAAGGATACATGGGATTTATTTAATTAATCCAAAGGGGTACAATGTGTATTAATTAATTATTTAATCAATTAATCACAAATGGGTGAATAACAGTATGCGTTTAGGATAACACTGGGAACAAGTGAAAAAAGTGTAACTTTGGAGTGTCTTTAATAAGAACACAACTTTAACTACCAGCTTCTATTTCACTTCACACCATTCTACCCCACACTAAAAAAATGTTCTGGTCCTCTCACGCATACGCGTCCTTTAAAGTAATAATTTGTTACCTTGGTGCACAAGGCGAGTAAATTAACACAAACAAAAGAGAATATGCAACGAGAAAGGAAAATAAATGCATAAAAGGAAATCCTAGGCTAACTGGAAATACTACCTTATTTACAAACACAAGGAAGACTTATTTATAGTAGGGCTTCAACCTACTCCCATTAAAATGGCCTAGTAACCTCATTACATCTAGCGATTATCAGAATCGGAAAGCTTCGAGTTAAGGATGTATGAGATGATGTATGGCCCTACCTAATAGAATTTCAATTTCCTAGGATGGTGCGTAAACTTGGAATAATATAACAAAACTCTTTTCCCAACCTTGAATTGTTTTTTTAACATGGTGATCATGCCATGCTTTATGTTGTGCTTTTTAGTCTTCTAAATCCATCTAGCAAGTGATCACCTTTTGGCTAGCTGCATTAAATTCTCCATGTGCTATTGAATTGCTTGCTCATCAACACTATCAAATAATTCACGTATACCTTCAAGTATGGTTAACATCAAAACTCTCCATGTCTTCGTCATTTATTATGTAGACCATCTTTCCCTTTTCTGTCTCTATGCATGCGCACTCAAGCTACATATCTTATGATTATTATTCATCAAAGCATGTTGCACCAGAGTTCACCCAATATTCTCAGTATCTTATCCTCCACCATAACACTATCTCCCATCGTAAGGCATTTGACAACCCGCAATACGTTATCTACCGATGGTTTAGTACTCAAAGACTCGAAATTTTGAAAGAGATGAGCTGTCACCTCTCGCCAATTCCATGTATGGTGGCACGTCTCTAAGTGAATGTACCATGTGCACACACAAACTTGTAAGGTGGAATACAACTTATGCACCCATAAGGAAGGTGGTAAGGCCTCCGCACCTCCCATCCATGCTTTCTCACATACTTGGACATGAAACGAGGTGGGTTCCTTCCCATGGTATTCTTGTATTGCAGTGGGTGCATTTCTTTAGGAGAACCTTACAGAGAACGTGATTCTTACCTCACACCACTCTAAAAGGCTATCATGATGGGTTTCCCACCAGTGCATTGTGGTCCCAAGCAAGTTATAGCTAAGCATCCTTCTTCTTTCAATCTCATTTCTCCATTGATCCTCCATTTCCCACAAGAAATCATCAGGGTTGGCCCCTCCAGAGTAACTTGGCAATTTCTTCCCTCCTGCACTCTGACTAAATGTGCCTTCATTACCCTTGTAACAGATCCTCTTAGTTGTCACCCAATTAACTCATAAGTCTTGTGCACCTAATTGTCACATGTTATACTAGTTGTATCACTCATGGACTGAGCATATTCAAACTGGATAACTCCCTCTCGTAGGGTTAATCACCTCGTGGTCCCCGATAGTGTGCACATAGATCTTGTTTTATTCTCCTAAGGGCTCAAGATATATGGTGCAAATTTTCCATCACCAAGGGGATGATGAGCCACTCCTTTTTTCAAAACTTATGTATCCCTTATTGAACCTTAGGTCAACATTATTCTTGTAACACCAGGGGAACCCAAGTAATGCTGGAAATTTATCTACCTCAAGCAGCACAAAGACTTCAAAATCCCAAGTAAACTTCACCCCTTGGATAGTGATAACAACTTCCTTCAAGACACTAATGGGCATTTCCTTTTTCTTATTATCCATATACAAAAATTCGAATATGGTTGTAATGAGGGCCTTCCCATATGATTTCATGCATCCAAGGTGAGAACATTGACCTCCATGCCTATGTTGATAAAAATATTACTCAGAAGCCACCCATCTACAACAATGTTCAAGGTAATCTCCTTGTCATAATCAAGGCTATGGCAAGGCAAAGTTGACATGCGAACCTACCTCTCACACCCTTCTCCAAAATGTGGTACCTTCTCCCTATAGACAACTATTTTTGGTTATAGTGCCCCTCCATCATCTTGCATCCATTCACTTCTCACTCTTACTTTTATTTTTCTTAAATTAAATGAAATCCTATCCATTTTCTCACCTTATTTGATTAATTATCAAATGGGCTCCATGTAGACCCATTTGATAATTCAAATTTTGGCATTATCCCCCATCTCTCACAAATTATTAATCCATGGGTATTAATATACCCATCCGACACCCCTTTCTAAATGGAATCTATCATCTCACCTACCATGTCAATCATGCTCCCCACTCCATCTAATAATTCAAGCTTATGGTCCCCATGTGATCACATCATATCTCTTAACTCGGTTACTCTACCTAACCCCAGTTACTTTTTAACCCCAATCTAACCTCACATCTAAGTTATAAATATGGGTTTTCCCCATATTTGGAGGAGGAAGAAAAATTTAGAAAATTTGGGTGAATGCTGAGGAATTTTAGCCATTTATCATAATATCATTATTATTCTATCTTTGTGATAACATGTGGAATTTCCATGGTACTCTGCTCGTGATCTAGTTCATGTAGTGAGATTCATGTTGCACACATTTGATCAATAACACCATCTGCATATCGGCATCTTTCAGGTTATTTTGTTTATCAATTTGCATGTTATATGTTTGGACTCTATTTTATCATTATTCTTATCACATGGGGTTGACAGCCACCGAGGGAGTTAACGCTTCCCGGATATGCTTTGTCAGGCATCCCCACATAAAATATCTAATCAATCTTTCTCTAGTGTATGTGAATTGCAAGATTGCTGGGATCACACCGAGGAGTTTGACATCAACTTTGCACTGTAGATATTCATCGTCATCTCCAGGTCCAAAGCCCTCCATCATACTCGATGTTGTTTTGTGTTTCTTGATTTCTTCGTACACTCATCCGGATAGGAATCTAGAAACTCATATCAACATTTTTGGCATGCCTCAAGGGACAAGATCTTATATTTGGTCATTTTGTTTGTTATTTTATTCATCTTTTCTAACTTGCTTGTTTGTAATATCTTAGTATTTGTCGATTTCAGGTCAGTACGGTCACTTGAAATCACCTAGAGGTACATGCTCTACTTGTTTTTTGTTGACATCTACCTGCATGGGATATAAATCTAGAAATTAACCTTGTTCTTCTAATTGTCATCACATCTTATATTTTGTATCTTTTTTTTTTTTCCAAATCACATGCTTCATGGGATTTATTATTATCTTTCTCTCGTATTTGGCGTGTCACTTACTTTTTGTAATGTTTATCTCGCTTTGAGGTAAGTAGTTTTATCATTTTTTAACAACATAAAAATTAAAGTTTTGTTTTTGGTTTTACAATTAATATAGAGTTAATTTTTATTATTTAAATAATTAAAAAGAGACAATTAATATTAAAAATAACAATTAATAATTTTTTTATGAAAATAAATTGGAATTAAAATTATAAAAAAAATATAAAAAAATTTAAATCCTAACTATCCTAAATTACCCGACCCAACCTATCTACCAACTTGACCCTCTACCCAACTCATCTCCTCACTCTCATCTCCCACATCCAGCTTCTTCCCCTTCTCCACACGTTCTCTTCTTACCACCTCTCTCTGTTCTCACCCCCTTTTCACCAATCTCCATGTCCTCTCAACCTCCCTTCTCTCCTCTCAGACCTACTCTTCCATTCCGACTCCTATGACCTCCCATCTCCTTTACCTCGGTGGAATCTTCTCCCACCACTTGCTGATATCTTGCAAGGTTCTCCACTCCTCTCCTTCCCACCGAAATCACACCACTTTCATCCACACGCTATACTACTCCCTTCCTACCATGCCTACGCTTCACTCTACTCACACGTCCACCAATTCCCCTCCTCCCGACCCATTCCTCCTTTCCCTTCTATCCCACTCCTCCTCTTCCTGAGCTCCCCCCTCCTTCTCCACATCCTCAGCTCCCACACAGACTTATCTGCAAAAATATCCCAACTTCAACTTCTACATTAACTCCCACTTCACCGACTCCTTCTCCCCATGACTCCTTTACTCACACCTCCTCCACTTGTTTCTTACAACCCGGCCTTGTTCGAGCCATCTCCACTCACCTCCTATTCCAACTCCTCACTCGACACTACATAGTTTACAACTCACATAGATTCAACACATAGACATAACTCAGTCACCTCTCTCCTTGACCACCCACCTCGAATTCCTTTGGTTCTACACACCCCTCCCAATCCACAAGCTATTTTTTTTAACCAAACTCATTAATAAACTGTTCATTTATTTTGACATTCTTTTTGCTAACATTTGGTGTTTTCCTTCTAATAAATTTTTCAAAGTATGTCATCATGCTTGAGGGACTAAGATTTCAAAGCTAGAGCCTTAACAGTGAATTACTATGTTGTATTTTGTACAACACCTGACTTCCTGGGACCACACGACATCCACGTCTCTTCTCCTCAATGCAAGACCACTCTTAACGAATTAGTTATTAGCTATGGATTGACACATAATAAGAAAAATACAGAAAAAATCCAAAACGTGGTAATAATATGAAAATTTGTTAATGTTTTGTGAAGAGGTCGGTTGCCTTGAAATATAATTCATAGCCAATAGAAAGAACAACTGCCACGCAAACTTTGTATAAGCAGTTGGCTTATAAATCGAAGTGAATATCCCTACCAACATAAGACCCAAGCACCGAGCCCTCGACTCACATTTATCCTCACGGATCTCACCCTCAAACCCACCATTCCCAACTCCAACACCGTGTCTTCTTCTTCATGAGCTCTCCCACTTCTCACCCTTAGAGATTATTCCATTGTTCAATGCTTTACATTATTTCCAACTCGTTTCAAATTCATGTAAGCTTCGTGGATAGTGACTTTACAATCCCTCTATAGCATTCAATGTATAATTCTTTCAAGATAGTGATTGTAGAGCTCATAGCACCATAGAAAATTATAAATTTATTGTTTATATTTCATTTCATGTCATTATACAAGTGTGAAAGCCACGTCCATGTGCAATATGACCCACCGACACCTCACTTACCTCCTCAAATTATACTCATACCTCTCTCTACCCCCACCTCCCTTTCCGTCCACACCATCCCATATCAATTCCCTCTCCAATCATGTCCCTTCCTATCCCCTCATTGTTCCTCGACTCCCCTACCAGTCCATTCAAGGAACCTATCAGGTGTGGCTTATCTATTACTAGCTCGCCCTTACTACATGGCCATCAAACATTATTCACATTTCCATCTTCCCATACCTGCCACCTTTCCCACAAGTCATCCACAACTGACACGTTTATAATTTCACCATTTAATCATACATGGTTTCTTAGTTTTATATTTCTACTTTCCCATCTTTATAGTTTTAGTGTCACTAACATGTTTCTTCTTTCACCTTTTATTTTATTTTTTATTTTTATTTTTTTTTTGTTTCAGCCATGTTTATCTTCATTCTTCTTCTATAGTTTCATACATTGTTTCTAATTTTGTTTCCCCTATTTTCTCATTTATTTTGTCGTTTATCATTTTGTTGTGTCTTCCTTCATTTCTTATCTATCAATTGATTGATTGATTTTGTTTTCATACGTCTAACCGGTGATCTCATTATTTTATCTTGTGATTTGTTTCATTAGTTTTATTCATTCTATTTGTCTATATTTATATAACTCATTTCATCGCTCACTTGATTAATTTTGTATATATTCTTCTCTTGTATAGCATTTAGATTGATAGCTTATTTTATATTATTGAGTAAATTCATTCTTGTTCTATGTTGGACATTTTTATTTTTATTTTTATTTTTTAGGTAAAATCCACAATCTATCACTAATTGATTTATTTGTTTCTGCAGTAAAATCCACAACATCGTGACCAAAACAATAACATTGTCAAAGACCAATAATTAAATCAAACACACCGCACAAAACACTTTTACCGACCTTATCTACAAACATAGACGGTGCCATTTTAGGTTACTCGGGAGTTTCGGCCACTAACTGGTGCTTTAAAAATACATCACTATCACATGCATTTAAATAACTAGGAAAAGTGATTCTCTTTTCTCTTTTTCTTTTTTTCTACATCAAACTTTGCCTTTTCTAAGTGACTGTCTGCATAGAATCTCACATTTCATCTTGGTCTAAAATGAACCTTCTGCATCTTACTTGCTTACATAGCTTAAGTAAGGGATTTAACTCCTTGCATTTCACTTATCACACACTGCCTGAGACTGCACAAACATAATTAACACATCAAAACATTCCTCTCACTTGGTTAACTAATTGGGACTTAAACACCCAACAGAAACCGTCTCAGACATCTCCCAATCCATAACTACCTGAAACCAACCTTAGACTTCTTTAGGCACCTTCATTATCCATTTTACCTTACATCTCAAATTAATCATGATGATAAAAATTTTTTTCTTGATTTTGTTTGTCAACAACATACATAAATAGATGTTTCTCTATTTCACACCTATTGTCACTCTCTCTCAAATTGAGACAAACAAATAATCTACTCTATCCAATGATATTAATTCTTCTGATGATCTCACCCAACAAGATTCTAAACTCAAAACCACACCTTCAGTTACTCAACCTTCAATCTACATGACCTCGCTTCCTGAGAACCATGTCATCCAAGATCACTCCTATCTTAAAACTAACCTTCATATCCCTCATCAAGTTAGTCTTCCTAAACCAACTACACCACCATCTCCCGCTCCTCTCGAGACACTTGGGCCTCCTCCTAACCCCATATATGACTTCTTACTTCAAAAATCTCCTATAATCTCTCAATCCTCCCAATCTCCAAAATTGGTGGATCGCATTCCACCCACCTCCCATTTTGACAATTCTATTTCATCCACTATTAATAGGCTTGTCCAACCATCTCAAATTCTTAACACACATATCCCTCGCTTACCATTTACCACAACAACCTACCCAAATTCAACAACCACATCATGCCCTTATTGCTCAACATCAACCTATACAACAATCCCAACCTATGACACATGTTAGTCCTTACCAAGAAGCTCCCCAAACATCTACATATCCACAAATTAATCAAATTTCTTATCAAACCATTCCACAAACATCCTATCCTCAAACTTATCAACCACCTTATTAGACGCTTCACCAAACACCCACACACCCACAAACATGTCATTCCCTTATCAAACTACTTTTCAAACCACACAACCAATCCAACCTCAACCTTACAACACCTTGAGTGATTCAATTCATGCCTTAATGAATCAGTTATCCAGTTTAGAAACCCTTACCATAGCACCCAAAAACACCTTATCCTATGAACAAATCAGAATGAAAAATTCATCCATCGGTTCCAATCAAACCCTACCCTCCTCATTGGAAACTTCCCGTATTTAATAAGTTCAACAACAAAGAAGATCCCCAACATCATATCCTCACATTTAAACACACATGTTGTCTTATTGCACGTGATCATGATCTACTTCTCAAACTTTCCCCATGTCTTTGTCTGTCCTGGTTGGACCGGTATAATAGATCCCATGACATTCCATATTCTCCTTCACCCAAATTGCACAAACTTGTTCTTAGAAATTTTTTCTAGTAATATCACACATAAAACCACTATCGCTGATCTATATACCATTTGAAAATTTGAAGATGAGCCCATCACTAACTTCGTTGCATGATGGCATGATGTTATAAACTAACTATCCTTCACTAGCCCACAAACCAAACTCATCGAATTATTCTCGCGTTCATGTACAAAACATATATCATCTATTTTGTAGATCCAATCATTTTGAACCTTTGATGAAGCTTTCAAAATGGCTCGCAAGCTCGAAACCTATGCCATTGAGTAGGGTCATCTTAAACTAAGTTCAATTAAACCAAAATTTGAATCTACTAAACCATTCACACATAATGACGAGTTCAAGGATGTGTCGAAACACTGTGGTCATTGAACCCTCATCCCCATCTACATCAAGCACATGGTCTCAACAATGATATCCTCAATCAACAACCAATTACACTCCCTTAGGAGAATCATATAGTTTTGTATTTGATAAGTTGATGAGTGTAAACTCCATCCAACTTCCTCCCATATGACCTAGGGATAACTCACAAGCCAAGATTCTTTGGTATCACAAGGCCCAATTTTTAAAATATCATTGATTCAAAGGTCATGACATTGAGAGATTTTGTTCCTTTAAAGATCGTGTCCAAAAATATTGAATCAAGGGGATATCCAAATTGATACTTCCACTGTGCAAACTAATCAACCACCAAAAATCAAGCCACGCTCTTTACATCTCAACTATCAAATGCTTGTATGGTTGGCACTCTCAATCAAGATCCCATCTTATCACCAACTCCACATGTTCCCACAGTGGAAATTATTCCCATTCCTTATGTGGAACTTGTCACACCTACATCAACTTTCACTATTTTTCCTGAACCTACACCTTCTCCTATCCTTATCACATCCACATCAAATTCAATTATACCATCCACTTCCACTACTTTGAATGTACCCCAATCTACCACATTAGATTCATCCTTAGCACCAATTTCATGCCCACTCATATCCATACATATCTCCCATCTCTCATTTTTCTTCACCCACATCTACCTCAAATACACTTGTTACTATACCCGCATTACTCATAACCATCCTAACTAAAAAAATTTCTACTACATGCACCCTTACAACCCCACCTTTGACATCAACCCCTTTAGCAAACATATCATTCTTACCCCTCAAAACATTTATGAAACAACCAGTCCCTTCTACTTCTACATCCAAAAATTCTCCTGCATTTTGCTACATTACCCTTACCCATAAGGTCTACTCCATCGGTTATCACACCACCACATTTCCACATATTCCAAATATTCCTACATCCCTATCTATCCCATCTATCCCTATATCTATTATACCAACAAATCCACCTATCCCTACCTTGACATCTTTACCTATATCTTTGCCCATGGCCACATCACCCAGTTTATCCTTAATATTCTTTATCTAATCCTTCTATTACACCAACCAAATATTCTCAATCTACAACTTTATCAAATATACCCTTTGGATCATCTACTAAACCAACACATCCACCTATATCAAATAAAGATGATTTACATTATCCTTCTAAAAAATCAACTCTTCCCATGCCAAAACAAAAACAATCCATGTCTCACATAGATATCTTTAATCACATCATACAAACACCTATCTCTCCATTAACATCCTTGTCTTGTTTTAGGACATTTTCTCCATTAATAACCACACCACCACTATCAAATCCTCCGGTTGAAATTATAATCATCCCTACTAAAAATAAATCTCTCGGTTGAAATCTAAGGCTCGGAGGAAAATATCCCGACATTCCCTCGCGCCTCCTCGAAAACATCGAGATTCTCTCTCTTCTCAACAATCCAATGCCACAATATCTATTTCAGGATCAGTTTCTCCATCTACGACATCTTGCAATGGTCAATCCACATCCAAACAATACAATCTTTCAACCAAATTTAATTTGTCCTCTAAAACACAAAATTCATCCATCCCATCTACATCTACTTTTTCCCCTAACTCCAAGCTGAAATATCCTATCAAAACCCACAAAAGTTACCTTCCCCATGACACTTCAATGGGGTCATACGCAGATATCCTTCGACATTTAACTTGAACATCTACCATCAAAATTCCTCCTATTAAAGCCTTTAATCCCTATGGTCCTAAGCCATCATGGTTCAATCCTAATTGCAATTGTACTTATCATCGTACCCGGCCATGACATCAAACATTGTAAGGCATTTCAGACAATTGTCCACAATCTTATTGAGAAAGATGATTTCCTCATTTAGGGAAATTTCCTTCTCCATCTACATTGAATCCAATTCATATCCCATCTGTCGGGTCTCCCACAATCTCTCCATCCATATCATCCCTTAATATCCCTCCAACCCATGTCATTCCTCCTAAGGAATTCCCTCCATTGTTCATCAATACCACTTATCTTACTAAGCACACTTGTGGTCTCCGATCATTTACCCCATCCAAATCTAAAACAATCTCATCTAAACTCTTTCAACATCCTTTAACTCCTTCACATTTAACTTATTGGGGAACAACCTTCCCTCGCCCTTGAGCATCTCATCCATACAACTCCCTTATTACTAAGGGACTTTTCTCTTTGACATTGTTTCATTTATCCCATCCAAATCCAAACCAATCTCATCTAAAATCTTTCGACATCCTTTAACTCTTTCCGTTAAGGGACATTTTTACTAAAGTCCACCATTGTGGCTATATTTGTGCCTCTTTTGGGGCACCATCTTTTTTTTTGGAGTCCTTTTTATAGGCCATGTTTGTCTCTCCATTGAGGGACCCATTTTTCTCGAAGTCCACCATTATGGCCATATTTGTGTCTCTTTTGGGACACCATTTATTTCATCAAGTCCTCCTTTGAGGCCATGATTGTCCTTCTATGTTTATGTCTCTCTTGGGGCATCATTTAGTTTCATCTAAATACACCATTGTGGTCATATGTTTGTTTCCTTCAGACACAATTTTTATTTCCTACTTGTCTATCATCTCATCTTATTACAACTTCACTGTCTTCCCTCTCATGGTGGTAAACCAAAGACAAAACCTCTTAATGCATTGCACTTATGACCAATCTATTGTTAGCATATCTACCAATGAGCACTTAGTTACATCCTTAGATTGTTCTGCCATCTTTAGCCCCTTCCATTTTTCATTGTAATGATCTGAATTATGTCATCCACCTTCACTACTTTGATGTGACCCCATAATCATTACATATGTCACCTTCTCATTCTCCTATTGTAGCCATGCAAAGAGGGTCTAGGTGTGTCTCTTACACATTCCTTATCCCCTCCTAAGTGGTTTACTTGACTATTCCCGGATCTCCCCATGTGAAGCTCAAATTCACGTATGCATAAGGAAAAATCAAAGTTATCATAAAAAGACTGATCCCTCGAAGGACAGCTTGTTCATGAAAAAAAAAAAAAAATAAAAGCATACAAATCAAAATCAAAGAAAAATTACCGATCCTCAAGGACGACAATCATATTATTCTTTCCATCCATATTATGTATAAAGTAGACCATACCCTCGAAGGATGGCTACTTTGTTATTATGGCATCTGGAAGGTTTTCTCGGATTGATCACCTTTCTTTATCAACATTTTCGTAAAGCTTTCGCTATTTTCTTTCCCTTTCCCAAAGCTAGGGCATGGACTTAAGGAACATCACCTTTGAAGATCCCCTCTTCCCACGTACAAGTTACATCTCAATCCCTTTTTCATGTCAACATTAGGATTATGAGCATCCTTCATCCATATTTCCCTCACGATCTCTTGGTATAACTAACTATCATTGGTTATGTGTTAACACTTGCTATTGGCTGCAAGTGTAATGCCTTGAGTGTTAAACCTTTCTTGTTTATCTTTGATGCGCTTCAAAACATAGTTTCTCTATACACCCTTGCTACAACTATGTTCCATTCATCTCATTCAAATCATATTTTATAAAAATCACATCGAATTTCACACTAAGATATCTATATCTATCCATAATCTCCATGAATACGGTTGTAAATACACTTTTGGTTTACGAATTCTACTTGATCATCGTTGCGCCATGAATCCTACTTGAGGATCCTTCTCAAGGAAAATTTGTTATCCTACAGCTCCTTATCTCTCAACATGTTCAATGATGTCTTTGATCCATTTCTCCTCACTCTCCATATCCACTCATCACCATTTGTCTCCACATCATCCTTCTCACCTTTTTGTCCCCTTGCACGATGCCAAATATCTTACTTGCCTTTCCTCTTAAGTTTCCCTTTTACTTTTCCACTTTCAGTTTGAAAATCTTACTTAATCATCCATACAACCAACAAATCTTAGTTAAGGTATATCTTCTTCCATGGATCCTCCTGTTGTAGAAGCTTCTCCACTATTTCCTCTTTTAATAGACGACAATCACCACTACAAACATATTTCCACTCCTCCTTTTCTACTTGACACTCTTGCATCATGACTTCAACCATGTGGGCATCCCAATTAAGGATTTCCTTACACTATCTATCTGCAAGGCATATGTTCTTCCATCCACCCATGTCACACTCCTTTTTTTCCTTGTTATCACTTTAATATCACCTCCTTTCATCTCTTGTTTCATTTTGGTATATGCTGCTCAATATTTTCATCATTCTTCTTCTTTTCGGTTTGAAAATCCTACATAACCATCTCCGTCACAAGGAAATATTACTTAAGAGTTCCTCTTAAGAATGGTTTGTCATCTGGCCCTTTCACCTCTCATCATATATTCCTCATCTTATGTCTCTCACCTCTCATCATACTCATCCACTCCAACCAACCCTTTCACACTGTATCCATTACAATGTTGTATTTCTCTTTCCATATCGTCACTTCCAGGTTTGGTGATCTTACTTAAATCCTCATGTTGCATGGAGATGTTACTTAAGAGTCCCTCTTAAGCATGATTAGTCATCCTACACTCACCCACTACCCCACATTCTTTTCATATACATTTTCTCATCATTCCCCATTATCACATCCTCTTGCCTCCTCTTCCATTCATGCAATCATAACTTCCTATAGGTCCCTTTCATCTCCATCATCCATCACTGGGTAATCTTACTTAACCATTTCTTCTCCATTCATTTCATATCTTGTTTCTTCATTTTTATCTCATTCATTCTCATCCATTACATCCTCTCCTTGCCTTCATATTCCTACACATCATTATCCATCCTTTCTTTACTCTTTCCACTCTTTATTCTAGATTTCTCCCACATATCTACCCCCATATTTACCTATCATTGTCATTGATCTTCCCCTAATAGTATTTCATCATCCTCTTTTGTTTCCATGCTAGTAATTATTGGTGGACTTCTCCTAAAAATCACTCATCCCCATTCTACACAGCCTGAATCCTTTTCTTTGACCTCCTCCATTATGTCTTCATTCCTTCCTCTATGCCCTTTTATCATTATCAGGGAACTTCTCCTGACGTCCCTTCATTGGTGTTCCCCCTCCCATTCTTTGTTTACTTTTTTCCTCATCTCATATTTTGTCCCATATTTTCCTACTGATCATTATTAGTGGATTTCTCCTAACATCCATTCACTGGCATTATCTCTCCTATCCCTTCCTTTCTTTTTCCTCACCACCTCTCCATCTTCCATTCTTCCTTTCCAATTTCTTCACTGTCTTCATGATATACCCTCTCTCTAATTTCTCGTCATGAGCATATCCTTATCTCATGCATCTCCACTTATTTTCAAATCGATGTCATTCCTCCCCTTAAGCTTCTCTTTATGTTCCTTGTGTTTCTTACTCTTTATCAAATATATTCACTTTTGGTTCCCTCCCATCTATATAGTTTTCTTTGTTGGCTTCTCCTCCTTTCGATCTTCGTCTTATTTCACTTTCTCTACATCTTCCTTCTCCCCATTTTACCTCACACTTTCTCCTTACTTCCTCGTCAAAACTCCGACTCTTCAACATTATCCCATCTCCTTTATCATCTCATCATCCACATGCATTTCCATGTGGTCAGGGCCCATATTCTTTGTCTTGTATTTCCTCACTATGATCTGTTTCCTTCAATTTTCTTTTTGCTTTGTCATATCTTTAATTTTTTATTACCTCTCTATTTTCCTTTGTTCCATCCTTCTTCACACCTTTTGTCTTGAACAACTCTCTCTCTTTTCATAATTTCATCCTCTGCTCTATTATTTTCTTGTCTTCTCATTGTTTATCCTTCTCCATTTTCTCCTTTCTCTATACTCCTTCTTTTTTATCTTCTTCCTCCCCTTTCATTTCTTATTTTCTCCTCCTTTGTCTCCATCCCTCTATTCCATACCCATGTCACCTTCATATTCAATCTTTCTTTCTCTTCTCATAATCAACCAATCCTCTTGTCTATTCCCTTTTCTCTTTCTTCACATCCCTCATATCTGGTGTTCATAGTCAATGCCAATGTTTCTCCGTTTATGTATCGCCATCTATCCCTTTCATTACCATTCTTGTTCTTCTCTTTGCAACATTGACCTCTTCTCTTTTTGAGAACCCTGTCACATCTTTTATCTTTGTTAGTCCTCTTGCAGGGACATCATCATATCCATTTCTAAGAATCTCTTCCCATCTTCCTTTGACATTTTTGTCTTGGAAGATACCATAACAGCCATCACCTATCTGATCTTGTTCTCTTCCATGAATATTTTCTCTACTTTTGTTTTGTCACAAAAGTATCTCTATCATACTTATCAAAGAAATGAGACTTCTTTGTCTTCTTCACCTTCTAATTTTCTAACACTTATGCATCTTTCCTATGAAACATGATTGCCATTATATTTATCACCCTTTTAGAAACTTTTATCTCACCTTTATATCCTATCTTCTCATCATATCCACATTTATGATTATTCCCTTGGGATATCTTATTTCAACATCTATCTATGTCTTATATTGGGGTGCCTTTTCATCCTTGTACTTGTCAATGCATATAGCTCAATTTGGGTCATTCTCATGCCCTATGTTGTGGCGTCATTATCTTCATCCATGTCCCTTTTACTCTGCTTGTGATCCGGTTTATGTAGTGAGATTCATGTTGCATGCATCTGATCAATAACACCATCTACATACCAGAATATTTTAGGTTCTTTTGTTTATCAATTTGCATGTTATCTATTTGGACTCTATTTTATCATTATTCTTATCACATGGGGGTTGACAGCCACCGAGGGAGTTAACGCTTCCTGGATCTGCTTTGTCAGGAAGCCCCCACATAAAATCTCTAATCAATATTTCTCTAGTGTATGTGAACTGTAGGATTGCTGGGATCACACCGAGGAGTTCGACATCAACTTTGCACCCGTATTATCCATCGCCATCTCCAAGGTACTAAGCCCTTGTATACTTGACGTTGTTTTGTGTTTCTTGATTTCTCATACACTCATTTTGATATGAAGGCTGGAACCTCATATCAACACTCCCATAACCATTCTCCTAGCAAGGGAATGATATTATCTTGCCTCAACATCTTTCATACTTCTCTAACCTCATCCAGATCCTTCTATGGAGCCTCAACATGTTTTCTTTGCTCTAACTACCTTGATGCTCTTTCAGTGGTGGATCTCTCCCTAAAGGTTTCAATCACATCCATGGTTTCTTGATACACCTCCTTTTGATGAGTAGGGTCTAGATAATTCCCATGTACCACCTCTTCTCTAACAACTAGCGGTATTTTCCTTGGTACTTCCCTTACACGTGTAGCCTCAACTTGTGTCGTAACTAGTACTATTTCTAGTTCTGACTCGCATACCACCCTTGGCATCCATTGTGAATCAGCCTTCCTCACACTTACCACCCCATTGCCTTTGTCTTTCCGTGCTTTCTTTGGCTCATGGGCTCAAATAACTATGGTCACTCCTTATACTTTTGCTTCTTTCCACACCACGATTATTTCATCATATTAGGGCACTCATGCTTGTAGTGCTCCATAGATCCACAGTTGTAACATGTCCCATATGGGAAATCACTTCTTCCTCCTCTATGGTTACCATGACCATGAAATCCTCCTCTGAAAATTCATCCACATGCCCCACCATCTGCGCACTCTTCAAAGTGATGACCATTATCTTTGGAATTGTTCATGAGGCTAGTTTGGTGCACACAAATATCAAGGGGTCATGTATCCGTCAATCAACCGGAAATCCTTGTTATCATGGGTAGTAGAGGTGTAAATCTTATAGTAGCATGACACATTCTTATGGATTGAGCATTGTAGTATTGGGCATCTACTTACATCATGATCCCTATGGCATATTTCATAGTCCATTGTCATGGCATGTACCAATCTCCAAGGGTAACTATCCTTTGTGTGCCCCTCTACCTCACAATCCGTGCACCATAGACCATTGTGAGTCCATTGATAACTTCTCTAGCTGCTTGGCCATTATAGAAATATGAGTCCCAAGGAAGGATCTAACTCCAGTGTCCATGCTTCCAATAGCCTCAACATGCATGATATCCTCTAAGGCCTTGCACGGGTCTATGAACGTCTTGTGTGAAAGTGTTCTCCTAAATAATGTTATCAGCCCTCTAATAAACCATTGAACATGCTAAGATGGGTGAATATCATAGGAAAATTTTGACAAGAGATTTTTGAACCACCCGTCATATTCCCACACACTCTCTTCCATCCCTTGTTGGATCTCCTTCGAGTTCACTATTTCTCTTTTGTTTAAACTCATGGATATGGAATTTAGCTAAGAAGGAATTCCGTAGTGCGGTGTAATCCACCATTGTCGATGGGGGTCATACATCCGATACCAACTATATGCATGCCCTTACAATGTTGTTGCAAACCGACTTACCTTCATTATGGGGTAGTGATCTCCTTCGCATGCCATAACAGCTCACACTTGTGTACATTCTCTCTAGCATCCTTAGCACTCGTGTAATCTGGTAGATGCAAAGACATCTTGAAAAATACTTGCAGAGGTGGTAGAGTCCCTTGTCCTCCCCGATCCGTAACCTTGATTTCCTCTGGTGTTTCCTCCACCACTAGATCCACTTTGGATCCACTAGGTCCTATACCTATAAATCCTCCGAACAACCTCTTATACCCGATGAATGGGCTCAAGTGGTCGTGCCTAGCATTACCAATGTTCCACTGAATTACACACCAATGGTTTGTGATATTTCTCTACTACCAGACGTGTATCCTACACCACTCCCAATGTGATACCTAAGCTTTTTTTGCTCGCACTTTTCCCAAAAGTCCCTCCAAACATAGGAATTTTTTGTGTGGCCATAGATGTCCCAAATGAGAAATTATATCTCCTAGGTGAAAATCGGTCACTTCCACTGATACCAACTAGGTTATAAATACTTGTCTCTTGATTAGGAAAACTAAGTGCCAGGAGTTGGTCACCAAGTGGGTTTAGATGCACACCAATGAATCTCCTTTCTCCATGCGACAAAATCTCATGAGAAGCTAAAGGGGTTTTTCTCCTATGCTTTCCAAGATGGGGTAACACAAACTTCTTAGGTTCTATGTCCTTTGCGTGAACCTCAATTCCTTCATGCAAAATCTACCTCCATAAATCCATCACTCTCGTAACCTCACATTGTCTAGCCAACTCCTTTTCACATGCTTTTCTATACTTGAGTCTTATCTCCTCTCTTTATTTTTCATGCACAATGTCTGCCATCTTTCTCCACCATATCTTCCTCATCCAACACTCAGAGAATATTTAGCCGGCCATAGGGAATGCCTCCAAACTTAGCATAATAATCAAGATATTCATATCTAATGGGATAGCTCACAAAAATGATCCTCTAAGATCCCTTAGGAACTTGAACTCAATAACCTCTGGACAAGAATACATAGAAATAACATATTCTAGGGTATAACTGTTACCACTCTTCTCCACCAATGATAAAAAAACACATGTCCAAGTTAGATCCACATCTTGCAACCTCTTATATTCATCTTGGGTCCACATGTGAGATATATAGTACCAACTTGATATAGATGTATATGTTGAGAGCCATTTATGCAACTCTACTAGAAAACAAAAAAATAAGGTCTCATATAATTCATGATATAAGCACTCTTCTACCCATTTGTGTGCATCAAAATTAGGTCTAGTACTAAATATTTAAGCAAAACCATCCTCCATGCTTCGACACTTTCCAAGGTCAAGCACTCTATCATCACACGTCATTCTCACAACAACTTTAAAGAGAGGTCTTGACATAGAGAACTAAGATGTAGTCATTTTTATGTGCTCTTAGAAAAACACTCTAATCCCATATGCGTTGTCCTATCACCCAAAGTCTTTGGGTGCTCACTGAGGCATGCACGGGCGTAGAACCCCTCCTCTATGTGAGCATTTTGAGAAGATATTACCATTGATAGAAAATTATATGCGAGAAAGTTAAATGATCATGCATTCATTCGAGAGCATATGATGAGATATTACACCAACATACCCATTCAGATAACAAGGAAACATCATCTAGTGAGAAGATCTGATTCATAATAGAAGGAAAATACACTAAGGTTTGTACCCATGACTAATATATTTAGAACAGAGACCTAGATTTATATTGATCATAGTTTCAGTAACCACATTACATTCACAAGGGTCATAACAGAGACCAAATGTATCAATACTGAGATATAACTCATGTGTTAGAAATTCTAGCTATGCTTCCCTTATTACAATGATTATCACAAACCCATACTTCTAGATATACTACCATTTCTATAGTGTATTCTCTTCTCTTGCACCATTTTGTGATATTGAGAATCAAAAGCAACTTTAGTCTTAATTTTTAACAATTAGGTTAAGTAGGAAATTTTATTATTCATTTTGTACTTAAAGAAACATACCTTTTATCAAGCATTGATATGATTATTTTATTTAAATGTTCTTTTCATTGATATAAGTTAGAGCTAAAGTTTGTGTATGCTCTTCTCTTACACCATTGTGTGATCTTGAGAATCAAAAACAACTTTAGTTTTCATTTTCTAAACATTTGGATTAATTTTGATGAACCTTGTATAAAGCATTTGATGGTCCTTTGATTTAATTTTTTCATTTTTATCTAGTTGGGGTTAATTATTGTGTATGCTCTTCTCTTGTGTCCTTGGATGATCTTGAGAATCAAAAACAATTTTTAATCCTCTTTCATAATATCATGCACTTTTTTTGGAAAATTACTACCACTTGATTGTAGGACCCAAATCACTTGTCAAAGAAAAAGATATAAAAAATACTAATAAACATGTGTTGCAGGTTACCAAAGGTGTACAAAACCACCTTTTTAATACAAGATAAAAAATACCCCACTTTATTTAACACACTGTATTTTTAGGTTTTGGTTAAGAGCTATAGATCACCCGCTTTAAACTAGGGGAAGTATCTTGACATAAGAAATAAAACTCATTTTGAGGATTACCCCAAGAACCCCAAAGTAGTCCACACCTTGATAGAACTAGTGGAAAAAATGAGAAGTGCCCCACTACCCACTTGACTAGTACACCTTTGTGAGATTAGCATCAAAATTATCTTCATGCGACCCCAATGCAATACAACTGAATGAAATTTATTGCTCATTGTATAAAAGGGGGTAAATTAAAGCTGGGATACTCCTTGAATATTCCTAATAGGATTTTCTTGGCAAACTACTCTCACAAAGATAGTTTGTGACAAATTAGGGAGTGAAATCTTTAGGAAGTTATTTGGCATTGGGGCCAACTTGACTTTATCCATCATGTTTTATTGAGCCCTCACAAAGCAATAACTTTATCACAATCAAAACCTTGTTAGTTGAACAAGGGGAGAGTCCATTGAATTTGAGCCACGTGTTATTCATCATAAAAATTACAAAGTGTTACTTTGTCCTAGTTTCTACCTTTTCCTAAGACAAGGAAAAACTCTACCAAAGTTACGCCAAGTATTTTTCATCACCACTTGGTCTACTCCTTTGTTTTCTTATTTCCCAGGTTGGAACAAAATAAATAATACACACACAAATACCATTGGAAATAATCATGTCCACCACTTTTATATTCTACTCACATGAATAGGTTGCAATGCTAGAATATGAGTGTTGAAAGTGTGAATGTTACATCTTCATGTTCTATTAGGCCCTTTGTCTCACACCCATATTGAGACTCATTATAACTTTAGTTAGGTTATATCATCATTGATTTCCTATTGAGTTGTTGAACTGATTGCATCATCTCCATCCAATGTTGATACTTACATCTTGTTTCTTTATGGAACTTGATCTAAGTGTCTAGATTGTATTGTTATGCTGCTCTCGGACTATAAACTTCTTATTATACTTAGACCTTATTTCTATTAAAAAATTTCCTCGAGTTTTCAAAAGTGTCTCATTATGTTGTTTACATCATTTCAATACTATTTTGATACTAATATATTTCTTTTCCTAATAATTGATTAACGTATCCAAGTTGTATTGTAAGCCGCCTACATTTGTAACTTCCATTTTACAAGACTGAGACTTTGTTTATGTTTGAACAAATTTGAGTATACCTTGTTTAGGAATCACTTCAACATCATTTTGATACTTAAGTCTTGTTTATCCTAAACTTGATTTAAGTATTGACATTATGTTTTCATTTTTATACCAAACCACATTTGAGACGTAGGGAGTAGTTACTATTTGTGATTGGATTATTGTTTGGAACTTTCTTGTTTATCCTTTGTACTAGTCATTGTACAATTAATGTCATTTTTATTCCTTGGTTTATTGTACCTTAATTCTTTGGATTATTTTCCATTAGTTGTTAGACATTCTTTATCATTCTTTGTGACCATTTTATAGTTGTCACACTACTCAATTTTTCCTAGGGTCCTTGTAATATTTGTACACATTTGTTACCCTTAGTAAAACATTGCCTATTATGCCTCCTATTACAAGAATGGGGCACCAAAAATTAGGGTCAAATCCTTTTGTAAATGATAATTTGAACCCTTTTTTTGAAGATGATACCGTGGTTTACCATAGAGGTGGTGAGGAGAATTATCCTCGGAATGACTTTGAGTTTAATCCTGCCCACATAGAAAACTTCCTCTTTCGAATAGAAATGAAGTCCTAGTGTGTGGCATAGAGTTGTGGGAAAAGTTGACACATATTTTTGATCACTCTCTTCTCATGAACATGGTACATGGAGATGAATAGAAAAAATATCATCCTAGAACCGGTGATGAAATATTAAACCATAGATTTGCTTCTACTTTTGGCCACCAAAATGATGAAGAATACCCTTATAGACAAAGTCGTGATCATCGTATACCTGTTGTTAATATTAACTATGATGGAAATGTATAACATGAAGATAGTGAGCAAACACCTCCTCATGAAACTCATGAAGAAAACCCAAATGACGAGGTCAAGATGTAACAATAGTTCTGCAAGATCTTAGTCATAAATTGGTGAGTTTAGATTCTCATGTCCACAAAACCCTAGAAGTAGTTAAAACTCCACATTAGGAGAAGCCTAGAGATATATATCATGAATATTATACTAAGCCTCCTTAGAAGGAGAAACAAAATCTATGTACCATGAGTTATATATTGATAACAAAGGTGGTGAAACCTTTAAGGATAACCATGTGTATATGCCTGCCTCACCTACATGAGGACAACTCTTCGATCAGGAATGACAGTCCATGAAGAACACCCTTAGCACGTTACAAGAAACTAACGTGGGTCATAGTAAAAAGTATCAATTCAAATAACTATGCCCATATCCCTTTGACAAAGCAATGTTAAGAACACCTTTCCCTCCATGTTTCGATTATCCAAATTTTGATAAATACAAAGGTAAAGGTGATCTACATGATCACGTTAAAGACTTATTTATGGTGTGTTAGGAATTTTCCTATAGTGACAACTATCTTATCTGCCTATTCCCACAGAGTCTTGGGGGACAAGTGTTAGAATGGTTCCTCCATCTACCTAAAGGGTCCATCGTCACATGGGATGAATTAGCGAAAGTTTTGTATGTCACTTTTCATTCAACATGGAAAGTGATGTTACCATGTTAGACCTATGTAATGTAAAACAATGAAATAATGAGAACTTTGTTGGTTTCTTACAGAGATGGTGAGGGTTAGCTAGTCGCTTCCCTTGTTCAATACCAAAGAAACAATGGGTAGAATTTTTGTACTTAACTTATACGCTGAAATAGCCTTTCACCTAGAGGTGCATTGTGTGAATACTTTTGAGGAGGTTATTGAAAAAGGTATTCAAATAGAAAAAGTGTTGTTAGCCAAAGGAAATTTAATACTCTTTTCACGAAAACATCAGGAGTCTAAAACTATAGAAAAAAACTAATTTATTCTAAAAAAAGAATAAAAATGTAGTAGGTGATGGTATAACTGATAATAAACATGTGTAGACCATTCTAAATAAGGCTCCATTAAAATTGGCTAAAGGACATATGGTAGCTGAATTTAAATTTTGAGTGTTTGCCCCTCTTACATATTACTTGTCATCTATATTAAAGTTGTTTGAGCTGGTAAACATGGTTACATTCTCAACCATTGTACCCTTTGTAGATGATGTTGTTAAATTGACATGGTAATTTGAGACCATGAATTTTGTGAATATCATAATGTTAAGGGTCATAAAATTGACAAGTGTTTGAATCTTAAATAATGCATCTAAGATCTCATTGATAGTGGAGAGGTTGAAATGGACTCACCTGGACCTAAATTTTTTCCAGCACAAAGTTGAGGATATAGAAAGAGTCATTTCCTAAAGATAATAAAGGGGATAAAAAATTAGATCAAGGTCAGTCTTACCAAAATAAAACTTCCAACTATATTGATAAATATTCCAATCTGTTTGATTCCTTAATTGGTTGTATATACCCACGTACATAACATATCAATACTATTAAGATTAAAGTGAGAGAATGTGTTGTGGAAACACGACGTGTTCATCTTGTTATTTCAGATGCTTCTCAGCCTACCCCTCAGGATAATCATTATGAAATTTTAGAACAACTTGAGAAAAACAATGATAAGATTTCGATCTTAGATCTTCTCAAAATATCTAATGTGCATAAGGATATTATTTTTAAAACACTCCAGAGGTCAGGAGTTTCAACTGATGTAGATCCTACACACTTCCAAGCCTTGGTTGTGTAGATTTCTCCTTTGGAACACATCAATTTTAGTCAACATGAAATCCCAAGTGATGATCTTACACATAACCTACCCTTATATATTGAGGTTATTGTCAAACATAATAATATTAAAAGAGTGCTTGTGGATGGCGGATCAAGCCTAAATATTTGCACTTTGAAGTTTTTTAAGCAAATAGGCCACATTGATGTTGATATGGAGCCTAAAGTTATTACTATCAAGGCTTATGACAATGAAGAGTGACAATTAACTGGTATGATCTCCTTGCCTATGGGATTTGGACCTACTAATCATGATACCTAGTTCCATGTCTTGGACTTGGACCTTCCTTACAACATGCTCCTCGGTCGCCCATGGATTCATACCATGCAGGTCGTACCTTCCACCTATCATTAGTGCCTTAAACTGAGTTATGAAGGACAAATTGTTACCATTCAAGGAGATCCCCAACCATTTTCCCATTTTAGAGCATTTTTGGGATATTTTCCAACCACATATGATTTTCCTTCAATGAAATAGTTATTAGGACTCAATTAGAGGCTCTCACCTCTCGAGTTGATCCAAATACGTTATCCCCTCGTCATGATGGTACTTATACATCAGACTCTCCCTTTTCTTCATGGGAAATGAAATTTGTTACAAAGGGTTGTGGAGATTATAATCTCCAACAAGCCCTCTTAATCTCTTATTTAACCCTATCACCTTGAGCACATGGTAGGTTGTGCTACAAGTATCAACGTCCCCAAGGAAATTACAAAATTGATTGTTTTTCCCCTGGTGGCCTTCTAGTAGATGAGAAATTATTAGACAATCCCATATCATGATTACCTAATGATGATATGGCCCCATGTTATCAATCACACAAGTATTTCATTCCAAATAAGATGATGTATGCAATGGGATACAAATGATATGGATTTCACATAAACAAACAAGGTATGAGAGAAGTTCTTCTGATACCACATCACAAGGTTTGTAAGTATGGTATTGGTATCATAACATATGAGTCCTATCCTCCAGAGGTTTGTGCTACCTCTTCTGAATGTAAAGATAGTCAATTGATTACGATAGTGAGACAAATTCCCAATATAGTCTCTACGTGGACCTTGCCTCTACAAACCTTTTTTTGAAATGACTATCCTAACTATAACCCCTACCTTTCCTAAATTAAACCTTGTTTACCCTTCCCTTATTAATTGGGACCAACAACATCATGTAGCAATTGACCTCATTGATAATGCTGAGGAAATTGGTGAGTTTATGGGCCTTCATGAGGACATTCCAGTTGGTGATCAGAAGAAGGGATTATCCATTGACCTTGACACATGTGCATACTTCAAGGAGGAGGCTTAACTTCATGGTCAAATTTTTTTAAAAGAGAACGAGGGAAAGATATACTCAAAGAAGCATTGTAAAAGAAAAATTTCAAGTCCTATAGTGAAAACCTCTTTGAGGCACTAGCGAGAAAAACAAATTGAAACAAAGACGAACATAAAAAGTGACTAATCTAAGGGTGAAAATATCATCAAGATGCCCCTAGAATAAGATATTAATTTTCTCCCTGATCCTACACATATGGAGGATGAGTCCAAGTTGATAGTGGAGGAGACTATAGATGTGAATATTGGCACAGAGGAGTAGCCTAGAATGGTGAAGTTAGGAGCTTCACTTTCAGCTCAAGAACAAAAGAAATTTGTCATGATTCTTCATAAATTTTCAAATATATTTTCTTGGTCCTATGTGGAAATGTCAGGGTTAGATCCCTTATTAGTGGTGCATAACCTTGGTGTGCATGAAGACACAAATTCCATCAAGAAAATCTTTTAAAGATGCATCCTCGTGTTACACTCTTGGTTAAGGAATAGTTGGAGAAATTATTAGTGGTAGGCTTCATTAGGAAATTGATTATTCAAATTGGATTTCCAATATAGTACATGTATATAAAAAACCCATTGGTATAGGTATTTGTACTGATTTCAGAGACATAAACAAAGCATGTCCTAAGGATGATTTTCCTCTTCCTAATATGGACATGATTATCAATTCAACTACTGGTTATGAAATGCTATCACTCATGGATGGTTTTTTAGGATATAATCAAATTAAATAAGTAGATGAGGATCAACATAAGATTGATTTTATATCCCCTTGGGGGACATTTATTTATCAAGTCCCGACCTTCGGCCTCAATAATGTAGGCACAACATATCAATGTGCTATGATTTTTATCTTTCACGATATGCTAAATGATATAATGGAAGACTATGTGGATGGAATCTTGGGTAAATCCAGGACTAGAGAGGACCATCCAATGATCTTGATGCACATCTTTCAGCATCTTAGAGACTATAAGGTAAGACTGAAACCAAATAAATGTGTCTTTGGGGTGCTATCAAGAAAACTTTTAGGTTTTATCGTCTCACAAAGAGGAATTGAAGTATATCTTGCAAAGGTTACTACCATAACAAAAATTCCTCCTCCTAAGAACATCAAACAACTACGTTGTTTTGCGGGGAAAGATTCAAGCTATCAAAAGGTTGATCTCTCAGTTGGGTAATAAATATCACTTGTTTACACATATTTTGAAGAAATATGTCAATTTCCATAGGTGTCTAGAATAATAATAAGCATTTTCTTTTTTTAAAGAATATTTTTATAAACCCCTGTGCTCATGGAACCTACCTCGGAAAACCACTATTATTATACATTTTGGCTACCTAATATTCCATAGGATTTCCCTTGGCACAATATAATAGGAATGATAAAAATAAATTCATCTACTATCTAAGTTGTACTTTAATTGCTTATGAGTTGAACTACCCACAAATTGAAAATGCTTGCTTGGCTTTTATTTTTGCATTCCAAAAACTTTGTCATTACTTGTTAAATAATAATACTAAGCTCATATCTAGAATTGACCCATTGAAGTACCTACTATCAAAACCTACACTTACTAGGAGGATGGCTAATTAGATCATCCTTCTTAGTGAGTTTGATATTGAATATGTTAGTCAAAAGTTAGTTAAAGGACAATTACTTGCAGATCAACTAGTTGAATCCTTGTTTCCGTGCACTTTGAAACTTTGAGGTTGGAGCTTCCACATGCCATTATGATGTATATTGAAGAATATATTATATGGCTAAAAATTGATGGATCCTTTATATTTCATGGTTCAAGTGGAGGAGTTGTGCTTATCATCCCTTCAGGAGATTTGATCCCTCAAGCATTCTGACTCGGGTTCCCATGTACAAATAATATAGCAGAATATGAAGCCCTTATTGCAGGGATGAAATTGGTTATCAAGTGGGACATTAGACAAGTGAATGTAATAGGTGATTCTATGTTGACCATCAAACATGTAACTGATAAGTATAAAGTTAAGGATGAAAAACTTCTTCCTTACAAAAAAATGGTTGACAATCTGAAGGAGTTATTTGAGAAAATTACATTCCAATAGATACCGGAGGGAAAACCATGCGATGAATGTGATGGCCACCGTGGGTCTATGTTACACATCCCACCTGGAAAACAATGAAATGTCATTCTTTGTTGAAAATATACAAAACCCTGCATATGACATGCCAAAATTGTGTTTGGTATGTGAATTTTTTGGTCCTTTTACACCTTGGTATAATGACATATATAATTACCTTCATGATGGAACCTTTCCTACTGACATTTCCCAATCTCACAAATGAAACCTTATCCATCGTATAGCCCATTAGACCCTGCTTGAGGCCACACTCTATCATAGAGGTTATGGTGGGAATCTATTGCATTATCTTACTTTGGAAGACTCTATCATATTGATCAAAGAGGTGCATGAAGGCATCTATGGGGCCCATATGAGTGGTATGGTTCTAGTTAAAAAAAAATTGAGAGTAGGCTATTATTGGCCTACCATGGAAACTGATTCTGTCAATATGTAAAGAAATGTTTCTTGTGCTAAAAGTACAACTTGATACATGCCCCATCATATTCATCACAATTTGTTATGTTGTGGAGCCTCTTTTCATGTGTAGAAGTGTTAAAGAATGTACACTAAAAGTATTGTACACTATCCACAGCTTTCCTCACCGCGGTTTGGGGTCAGGCGGCTGACAACCCTCGGTGCGGGGTTTTGGGGCACAACCCTCAAGAATTGTTTTTATCCTCGAAAAATGTTCTTGATATTTCAGAAACGTGTTCTTCTCATATGGGTGGGATTTTTGACCCATAGGTTTATGGGACAGTTTTGGCCCATGGTTTTGGTACCCACGGTATTGTAAAACTACTTAAGCGCTTCCTATTTATGTGATTTTGTACATATGGGAGGATGAATGTTACATTATAGATGTGTGTAAGTTTGAGTGCAAATTCATGAGAGTTTGTTGAGTATAGCTCCAAATAGATCTAGGTATTGTATTGAGAGAGATGGCTTGTAATAAAATCTGAGCAAGTGATTCTTGGTGGACATAGCCCAAATTTAGTGAACCACATTAAATATTATCTCTATGTTGTTGTTTTTTAATTTTTGTAATTTTATGTCAAATCTGTAATATTTTATGCATATTAAATTTCTACTATTGTGATTATGTGTGGGTTTTTTTCACATATTTTATCCCTTATTTCCTAAAAATTGGTATTAGAGCCTGGTTTGATTTGCTTTGAAGTGTTGAATCACATGGAAAGTTTTAGCTTGAGTGGGAGCTATGATAGATGATGGAAGATCAAAGGTTGATAAATTAAATGGGTAGAATTTTAGTCTTTGGAAGATGCAGATGGAAGATTACCTTTATCAGAAGGATCTTTATATTTCGTTGTTTGGAAAAGGGACCAAACCCTCGAGCATGACGGATGCGGAATGGGATTTGCTAGATAGGAAGGAACTTGGGACAATTTGGATATGTCTTGCATCTTTGGTATTATTTAATGTTTCAAAGGAGAAGACTACAAAAGAACTTATGGATGCATTAGGGAAGTTATATGAAAAACCCTCTACCTCTAACAATATATTTTTAATGAAAAAGTTGTTTAATATGAAAATTTATGAGAATGGTTCATTAGAAGAGAATTTAAATGATTTTTATATGGTTGTAAATATGCTAGCTTTTTTTTCTGAATAAATTTTATGAAGAAGTTAGGGATTTATTAATTCTGTGCTCTTTACCCGAGAGTTAGAATATCCTGGTAATGACAAGAAGTAAATTGGTTCCATCTAACTGGAAGTTTAATTTTGAGGATGTTGTAGGGGTGATTCTAAGTGAGGAAATGTGAAGAAAAATCTCTGGGAATATTCTACTTCAAGGAATGATTTAACAGAAACTAGAGGGAGACAAAAGAATAGAGGAAGTCAGTATAAAATCGAAAGATCGGGAAGGGTCAAAATAAAAAATAAAGATGGTATGCTAGCACTTGTGGAAAGTTTGGGAATGCAAAGAAGGATTATTGGGAGATTTGGGATAAGAAGTAAAAACATGATGAAAACAAGGAAGAAAATGTGGCAATGGGTAATGTATGTATGGATGTTTTTATTATTTATTTTCATAATATTACCAAATCTTGGGTTTTAGATTTGGGTGCTTCTTTCCATTCTACTCCACATAGGCATTATTTTGTTGATTATGTTCAAGGGGATTTTGGGCATGTTTTTCTTGGTGACGATGATCCTTGCAGGACATAGTTGGAAAATTTTCTATTCGAGTTAAGATGCAAAATGAGAATACATGGCTATTGAAGGATGTCAGACATGTTCCTACATTAAGATGAAATTTTATATTAGCGGGGTATTTGCGAAGTGATGGTTGTCTTGTGATATTCACACGGTAGACTCTTGGAAGGTTACCAAGGGTGATTTTGTGGTGGCAAGAGGTAAGAAGGTTTGAACCTTATATTTAACCACCGATAGCACTAATGTTTGTAAAATTGTGGCTTCAGAAGTAGATACAACATTGTGGCACTATAGGCTCATCCATATGAGTCATAAGGGCATGGATATCATAAAGAAGGATTTTTTCAAATATACGAGAAAAAGGTTTGAGTTTCTATGAGGATTACATATATGAGAAACATAAGCGATTAAGGTTTCTCAAAGTTAGACCTATGAAGAAAGAGAGTAAGTTGGAGTTGGTACATTTTGATATGTGGGGATCGGCTCATGTATCATCTCTTGGGGGTTCAAATTATTATGTCAATTTTATTGATGATGCAACAAGGAAAGTTTGGGTATATTGTATTAGAAATAAATTTGATGTATTTGACACTTTTGTTAAATGGAAAGCCTTAGTAGATAATGAAACAGTATTAAGCTAAAATCTCTTAGGTCAGATAATGGAGGGGAGTATTACAGCAATGAGTTTGATGATTATTTTTCTAAGAATGGAATCCATGGGAAAATGATGGTTCTAGGAACTCCAAACAAAATGGGGTGTCAGAAAGGATGAATAAAAACTAATGGAATGTGTTAGGAGCATGAGGTTACATGCAAGACTACCTCTTTCTTTTTGGGTAGAACTGATAAACACTATTGTGTACTTGATAAACAAATGACCCTCAAGTGCCTTGGATGGAGGCATACATAAGGAGGCTTGGTATGTTAATAAAGTTGATTACTCATTTCTTAGAGTCTTTCAATGTGAGGTATTTGTTCGTATTGACAAATATGATATGACCAATCTAGAGGATAAATCGTAAAATGTGCTTTCATTGGTTATGGTGATGATGAATTTGGATATAAATGTTGGAGTATTAAGGACAAGAAAATCATTCAATCTAGGGATGTGGTATTTAATGAGAAATTTATGTATAAGAAATAGTTGTAGGAAAACAGGGAAGAATCCAAGATAGAATGTGTAGTGGTAGAGGATCTTCCAGATGGGAAAGTGACACATGAATCAGTTCAGAACCTACTCAACAAGAACCCCAAACTCCTATATTGAGGAGGTCTTCTTGGATAAGAAGATAACTGAACATTTTTCTCCATCTATTTATTATTTATTACTCACTGATAGTGGAGAGCTAGAGATATTTGATGAAGAAATATAGGTAGATACCAGGAAGAAGTGGGAGCAAGCTATGGATGAGGAGCATCAGGATCTCATGGAGAACTAGACTTGGGATTTGGTAAAGCTAACTAAAGGAAAAAGAGCATTGTAGAACAATTGGGTGTATGAAGTTAAAGAGTAAGAAGAAGACAATAAAAGATACAATTCCCGATTAAAGGGTTTTGCATAGAAAAAAGTATAGATTTTCATGAGATTTTTTCTCATAGTAAAAATGACTTCTATTAGAACTATTCTTGGAATAGTGGTAGAAAAATACTTGCACTTAGAGAAGCTAGATGTAAAGACTGCATTCCTCCATGGTGATTTGGAGGAGGATCTATATCAACAAACCAAAGGGCTATGAGGTCAAAGGTAAAGAGGAGATGGTGTGCAAACTGAAGAAGAGCTTGTATGGCCTAAAACAAGCTCCATGTCAATGGTATAATAAATTTGATAGCTTCATGATGGAATAAGGTTATATTAGATGCCATTCTGACAATTGCTTGTATAAAAAGAAATTTGAAGATGGAAGTTATATTTTCATGTGCTTGTATGTGGATGACATGTTTGTTGTAGGAAATAAAAGTACTCAAAAAGTAGCTAAGTGAGTTCTTTGCTTATGAAGTATTTGGGGGCATCCAAACAAATCCTTGGTATGAGGATATCTCATGATAGGAAGGAACAAAATCCCACTTTATCTCGGGAGAGTATATTAAGAAGGTATTGTAGAGGTTTAATATGCGGGATGCTAAATCAGTTGGGACTCCTTTGGTAGGCCATTTCAATTTATTAAAGGAGATGTGTCCCAAGAAAGAGTAGGAGAGAAACCAGATGTTCGAGGTGCCTTAAAAATCATCAGTTAGAAGTTTGATGTATTCCATGGTGTGCATTAGACTTGATATTTCTCATGCAGTGGGAGGTGTGAGTAGATTTATGAGTGATCCAGGTAAAGATCACTAACAAGCAAAAGATAAAGTGTATCCTTCGGTACTTGAGAGGGGACCATGGGGACAGTTTTGTACTATAGTGGATTGGACACCACTTTGTGTGGTTATGTAGATTCATATATGGCTAGAGATGTAGATAGCGAAGGAGCATGACAGGTTATATTTTTACTATAGCCGGGACAACGTGAACTGGATTTCACAAACACAAAATATTGTTGCTTTTTCAACCATAAAGGATGAGTATGTTGCTGCTATAGAGGCAAGAAATGAGATGATTTGGTTATAAACATTTCTTGAGGAGTTGGGGAATAAGAAAGAGGAAGGGAAGTTACATAGTGATAGCCAGTGCTATTCACCTAGCTAAGAACTTTGCTTTCCACTATAGGATTCAAAGCATATACAACTTAGGTGCCATTTCATCGGACAACTTTGGATGAAAATAAGTTGAAGTTGGAGAAGATTCATACCATTCAAAATCCTACATACATGATGACCAATGTGGTCATAAGGGATAAAATGAAGTTGTGTTCATATTTGGTTGGTCTTCATGGATGACAATGAAGGGTTGAGAAGCTTTCTTAGAGGAAAACTAGTCTCCAAGTGGGAGATTTTTATGTTATGGAATTTGTTTTCATGTGTAGAAGTGTTGAATATTCTACACTAAAAGTATTGTATACTATCCACAATTTTCTCTTTGGGGTTTGGGGTCAGGGCTAGTAGCCCCAAGATAGAGGGCTCGGGGATGCGATCCGGAGAAAAACAATTAGCCTCAAAAAATGTGCCCAATATTTTAGGAAATGTGATTTTCTCATATGGGTAGGATTTTTTACCCATAGGTTTATAAGAATTTTTGGCCCATGGTTTGTGTACCCATGATATTGTAAAACTACTCAAGCGAGTTTCTTATTTATATGATTTTGTGCATATTGTAGGGTGAATGCTACAATGTAGATGTGTGTGAGTTCGAGTGTGAATTCAAGAGAGTTTTTTGAGCATAGCTACAAACATATCTGGGTATTGTATTAAGAGAGAGGTGGCTTGTAATAAAATATGAGCAAGTGATTCTTGGTGGACATAGCCCAAATTAGGTGAACCATGTTAAATATTGTCTCTATGTTGTGTTCTTTTATTTTCTGCAATTTTATTTTAGATTTGTAATATTTTCTACATATTAGTTTCTACTATTGCGATTATGTGTGGGATTGTTTTACATATTTTATCCCTTATTTCTTAACAACAAGAAATCATAACGCCGTGTCCATTTTCAAAGTTGGGACTCGATATTATTGGAAAACTTACCCCTACTTTATCTGATGGCCATATGTTCATTATTACTACCACTGAGTATTTCACAAAATGGGTAGAGGATATCCCTCTTACCTATGTTACTAGTGTGCAGATTTCCAAGTTCATCATGAACCACCTCATTTTTTTACAAGATCTTGTCTGCTAGTATAGGTAAAAATGGTAAGTCATTCAAGAACAAAACCATGAAAGCATTATGTCAACATTGTTTTCAAATATGACTCAAGTACTCAACCCCCTATTACCCTCAAGGTAATGGACATGCTGAGGCCTCAAATAAAAATCTTGTTCATATTATGGAAAATATGGTTAGTAAGACTAGTCATAATTGGCACTTGCAGATTCATCCTGCCCTCTGGGCCTACCAAACATCCATCCGCACCCCTACTAGAGCTACTCCATATTCCATAGTTTTTGGTATGGAAGTCATCCTATCCTTGATATTGAGATACCTTATTTACACATATATTTTCAAGATCATTTAGTCAAATAAGAGGATTATAGATTTGCTAGCCTCACGAACTAGAGTTGTTGGACGAGAAAATCCTTCATGCACTAGATCACCTAAAAGTGTATCAAAATTGAGTGCATTGAGGTTGTAATAAAAGAATCATACTTAACTAGTTTGAGGTAGGAGACCTTGTTTTAAAGGAAAATCAGTTCAATACCACCACGGATAGAGAAAAGAAGGGCAAGTTTGAGCCTAACTGGTTAGGACCATATGTTATGGTCACTAAGTTACGCACGGGAGCATATAAGCTTGCCAATTCTCGATGGCGATGAGATGTGGGAGTCTATGAATTCCATGAACTTCAAGTGGTTCTATAATTAAGCATGGGTAACCTTTAGAATATCATAAAATGAAAAAATTATAAAAATAAGAAAAAATAAAGAGAAATCAATCCGTCCAAGTGTGAAAACCACACAATTATGGCACATTGGACAAGTCCTTTGGTGAAAACTAGTTTTTGACACTATCGGAGGGTCCATTGTTCACAAGAATCTCATACCTAGGAGTACAATGACTTTATCCTAAATTCCAATTTTCCCCTATGTCATGGGATCCTTCGAACCTATCCTTTGTGGCCTTGATTTGATAGATCCTACTCATGTTGCAAATATTTTTCCTTTGTACATTCCCAACAAATTTTGGGGGAAACTTTTCATCTTCACTATCTTGTATATACATGTAGTTTTTTCCTTGTACATTCCTATCTATCACTAGGGGAATCCACATTTTCTTGTACATAGTTTCGAAAAAAATTCAAAATCCCCAAATTTTTTTAATAACTTTTAAGAATTTTCAATAAAAACATTCTAATATGTTTAGTCAAAAACCCTAAACATTCAAAAAGTTTCATAAAAAAATCAAAACAATATATAAACTTGTCTTAGAAAATAATGCAAAAATAGTGCAAAAGATTCCCAAAATGTCCCACAAAAACAAAGTAGTGTTTTCTTACTTGGTTATTTGTTTGTACATAGTTTTGTTGGTTTATTATCTACTATGCTTTCTTAGAATTAATTTGTTTTTTTGTACGTGCTTAGATTACATATTATTTCGGTATGTTGTGAAATTTATTAGATTCATTTTATCTTACGTGTTTATACATATCTGTGTTGTGTTGTTACTTAGTGTGTATATAATATATTTTATTAAGTGTTCATTGTGCTTGTATTCATTGCTTGTATAGTTTGTTATCATTTCATCATCCATATCATCTATCATCACATCTAACATCACATATAAATAAAATGCTAAGCTACATCATCATGAAACTAAAAATAAAACATGTATGCTAAGCTAACATCATATGATATCACCAATGGGGTAAGAGGGATTATTTATTCCCCCACATCATAGACCATAATAAAAACATGGGCTAAACATAAAATATCATATAAACAAAATGTGACAAATAGACAAGTCCATCATCATCATATATCCATGTATCAAATATCAAATGTCCATATACAAAAATGTATCTCGATATACACTATATACGATAAACGCCATCATGGGCATGGATAAAAAATGTGCCTTCATCTTGAGGCATAATAAAAAACAATACATATACATCTAATCAAAATTGTGCCTTCATCATCGAGGCATACATAAAAATAAATACATAAATAAGAGAGTCAACCATGACTCTCACTTACACCAGGAATACCTCGTCACGACTTAGACTACCAAGCATTTTACTCGTGTTGAAGGCTCTGGGTTGTGTTTAAGGCCCCGATTATGGTGGCATCATCTATATGGATCTTACACACCTAGATGTCATGTATTATCTCAATCGTGAACTAATGACAACCATATAAGCTGTAGGGTATGACATTTTATCCCTCTAGATTGACTCCATGATATAATGCTCTATAATATAAAACCTCCCTTATCATCTACTACAACAAAATCATATACTAGGCCCTCAACACCTCCTACTAGTGTTGCATGGTGAAGAGCATCTCGCTCTACTTTATCACAATATAGCTACATCACTGTAGTTGGGTCCTCTCATTCCCCCATTATGATCTCATTAGCAAGTTGATCTTGCTCTACTACCACTCTAGCCACATCATCCTATAGTTGGGTCCTCTCAGTACCCCATTGTTCTCTTTCAGTAACAAGTTGATCTTGCTTTACTATCACTCTGGCCACATTAGCCTCTAGTTACATCCTCTCATATTCCCACTGTAATATCTTGTAACAAGCTGATCTCTCTCATATGTCACCTACTAATTACTTCGTGGTAGCCAACTCTGCATCACTTGATACCGTACCTAGGACTATACCTATGGTGATCCCCTTGATCCTAAAATACCTGTGAAACTCAAAGACCTGGTATAGATACTAATCTCAATGGTGATCACCATATGGACACCTTTCTAAGAGGATATCCCCATCCTTCTCCCCATCTCCATCTGTGGCCATATGTAGACTCACTTCCCTAAGTGGTGAATCAGTAATCTATAACAAGGGCACATGATGTGCCTACACATATATAATGGAAAAAATTTGGGTCTGGACTTGAATACCACATATAAGAATCTGCTATATAATAGGTAAATGTTATGTCGGTACCTATGGTAGTACATGTTGTTATGGAGGCTATTGTGGTAGTGGACCCTATGATTGTGGTTGTGTTAGTCCCTATCCCTGTCCATCACTTGCCTTCTCCTCTGCCTTGACCTTAGCCTGCCTGATTCACGACCCATCTCGTGCTTGAACTACCTCTCATGTTGTGGCTACATCTATCCCTATGTCTGTGTTTATGGAAGCATGTGGTCTCTAGTCCCATCACTATGGTACTACAACATAAAAACTCTATAACACCCTCTGCGGTCTTATGTAGGGTCCAAAGTCAAAAATCCCGTGCTCAGCATGTATACCACATGTCATCTCTAGGAATGCCTTAGATAAGACCCAGTTGTTGTTACACCCTATATATGTGGTACCACTCCTGAATATATCTGTGATGCCAATCAAAAATTGCTCTACCTCAACAAAACTGAGCTCTATTACATCCTCCTACCAATGATAAGATGGGTATGGTTGCCATGTAATCATGCACAATTATAATTCATCAAAGGAACACTGTAATAATAGGTACTCCTCATATGATCTCTAACATCATCGCCACAAGTATCTTATCCCTTGTATGAGAGGTATCCTCACTTCCTCCGACATGAAGATCTCCGAGTAGGTGCATGATCACAATATGGTCCCATTACCAAATCTGTAATAGTGTGGTAGGGCCCACATTCCTCATCCCTCTATAAGCCACTAAGTGCGAGATCCCAAAGTATAAGTGAGCTAGCATGCACTTAGCCCATAAAATATCTCTCCATCAATAAGTTTGTGTACAAATCCTATCAAACGAATTAAATTTTTTTCCCAGTTTGTCATACAATAGATAGCCACTAACAAGCATCATAAAATATATAGGTATGTAGGTAATCCTCTTATCATAAAAGAAACTATACAAATTCACTTTCATCTCTTGTTGAGGAATGTTATCTAACTAAAATAGATCCCATATGTGGTCTAGGATCTGGTTACAAACCTTGTAGGTCACTATGCTACCCCGAATAAAAACTCAGAGGATCTGATCCATGTCCTCCAATGTGACTGACATATTTCTTGTTGGAAATATAAAGGTCTCATTTCTCGATGTGACATTTGTCTGTTAAGGTTGTGAGAAGGGCATGATCCACATAATCTAAGGCATCTCTACAATATGAGATAATCTTGTAACCTCTAGCATGGCCACTAGTCCACGCTGCTCCCGATGAAATAATGCTTGATGATAATCTTGAAGGCATCTATGTCACTTGTGCACATCTAAGTTGCACAATATTTCCTATAAAATTTTCCAACACAATTAATTAAACTTCACTTCTTCTCAAAATATCTTCCTAAGGTGTCCTAATTACCCTAACATTCTTCTTAACATTTCCTAAAATATTCTAAGACCTCCTAAAAATTGGAAGTTTGCACTATCTCAAGCCTTTTAGTGCTAGCAAAATTCTTTTCACATAAGCACTATCCATTTAACGCCAGTGTACCTATTTTCATAAAAGTGCAAGCCTCATGTTAGTGCATCCCTTTTAGTACCAATGCACTCATTTTATTGCTAACACTAGCCTAACCATACCTAAAATGTAGTGTAATGTCTATGCAACCATTTTCATGGTAGCACAAGCCTTCATGCCACCGCATGCCTTTTAATGCTACCACACTCAAATGATTGTGCTAGTGTGATCCCACCATTTTTCACCTTAAAATAAATGCTATTAAATGAACTCAAAAATAAATCAAAAAATATTATGTACCACAGGACCGTCTGTAGGAAACCTTCAAGATACTCTTGAACGTGATTTGCATGGTTTTTATGCCTCACAATTTGCACCATCTCTCTCATAGGTTAGAGAAAAATAACTCTCAAAAGTGGTAAATGTGAATAGAAAATAATGGGACACGATGAATTTTACCCATCGTACCCTGATATTTAAAATCATGAGCCCTAATTCTTCATTTTTCTCGCCCCCTAGGGACCGAGTGACTAATGTACTATTCTATTTTTTTCTCTCCACGTGTTGACATCTCATCGCGATGATTATTTTTAATAAATGGTCATTTTTCTCTCATTTTTCGTTGCAATGGGGCATATTTTTGCTTCCCGATGATATTTGGTGATGTCCACGTACATTGTCATTATTCTCAATCATTTTTTCCCAAAAACCAAAAAAATTGGTAAAAAGTCAAAAATCATTAACAATCCAAAAAAATTGGTAAAAATTAAAAAATCCAAAACATTGATTAAATTAAACAATTCCATCAAAATTTAGTAAAACTTCAAAAATCCAAAACATTGATTAAATTCAAAAATTCCATCAAAATTGGTAAAAGTATTCACTCATTTGAATCATTTACTAGACACAACATCCTCAAACATCAAAATTGTCCTACAAAACATCTTTCTTTAGGTTCTCACTTTGTTCTTACAAATGACTTGTGGATCATTTTTCTTTGCCCTCCATTAACAAAAGATGGTTTCATTACTGTGTTTGTCTTCGCTTACAAAAATGATTTTTTTGGGTTAGTTTCATAGTGCACGATTGTTTTTCCATGGGACTTTTATGTGAATCAGCGATGAAAAGCATATCATTTGGTGGTTATTAAGTGTTAATGTTTTAAATAAGGGTAAAATCTATTAAATTCCTTTATTAACCTCATCACTATATACTATTAAATAAAAATCAAATAATCAAAAGTGTGATGTATAATGAGTTTCCTTTGATCGTGTTACCACAATGGTGATAGGACAAGATGAGACAAAATTAAAGGTTTGTCAAAAAATGAATATTCTATATTCTTCCTTGGAAGTTCGAATGATGGCCCGGTATGAATGAGTTGAGGATCTAGTGGAATATTTTCATAAAACCTTGTTTTGATAATGTTGTATAATAATGTCTAGAGTTTAGGATGAAATATAGATGGTTATTTCATAGGAAGGTATAACTCTTTGGAGGTTCCATGTGGAGATTTAACTAGTATTATGGATATAGGAATTTGCATCTTTGTGTATGACTTTTTATACTATTCATTTGTTTGTGATTCATGTTGAGATGGTTGCAAATGTACAACCATTACTGGGATTAGAGAGCATCTATATATTTATCAATTGTCTTTCCTTATTAATGGATGTGTTCGAAAGGTTTTCCACAATTATCGTTTTCATATTTTTTCATTAAGTGATGTGGAATTCAGGTGATGTATATTTTCATTTTAAATATTCTTTGGGTTATGATTGAGAAATTATATGCTAACACCTAGTTGGTGATTTTTGGTTTAGATGATTACGAGAATGATGTATTTTAGTTGTTCTATTAGGCACCATAATTTGAATCTATAAAATTCCTTGTTGATTAACCACTATTGGGTGAATGTTTTTTTCTCTTGGGGTCCCTATTTTCTAGAACATCTAACTTAACTCATGCATAGGGTTCCAATCTCAAATGATTCTACTAGATCACTAGGGGTTACTTGTGTTATTTATATTCCTTGGAGGTTATTTGTGAAAGAAAACTATGGGAAATCTATATCTATCTTATTTCCATATCAAGAGATGAAAAAGGTTTCATGATGTAGTGGTTAGCAAAATTTCTAATGAGTCCATAAATCAAATCATCATAGCATCCATATAACTATAAGTTTTACTCCTAAAAATGTTAATCTATGCATGAGAATGTTTTAAATAGTTATATCTAAAGTAGAAAGTGATGCATTTCCCCTTATTTTGTTGTATGGAAACTAATGACCGGTGAAAATTTTAGTAACTTCTTTATAGTGTGCTTTGGTGACATATGCAGGATAATGATGCACCTTTTCTACCATTTTGAGTAGTTATAGTCGAGGAGACCGATTCCATAGCCACTAAGCTATTTTGGAGGATTGACCCATAACCATCTATAAATGAGGACCCCTGTTTCTAGCAAAATTATAGGGTGTCATGGAAATTTTATGAAGTCGTTACTAGTTAAATATGTTTCCTATATTTGTGGCATGTGTTGTAATCAACTGTGTCTATAAGACACCTCCTTTGAAATGTTTTGTAGTTAGTAGTTTTTACCGATTGTAGTAGTTAATAAAAGAAGCTATTTTCTATTACACTCTAGAGTATGTGAAGAAATTATTTTGATCAATATAATACATGTTGTTTTGAGTATATGTTTGTGTTGAGAGACTCCATCCTGAAGTAGAGCAAGGGCCCACTCGACTGAGGAGATTGGAGGATTGGTATTTCATGCAAGATCTTTATACTTGATTAGTTTCAATTTCAGTATCTTGGTTTGATAATTATCTGAATGCAATCTTTTATTTCTTTGTTTTAGCATATTCCTTTCACTGTATTTGATTTAAGAAAGTATTTCATTTCAAGAAAACATTTCCTTTAACAAACATTTTATTTAGTAACTCGGTTCAATAGCGTAAAAGCATTTGATATACTTTTCTTTCTATTTGGTAGTTTAAAGCTTGCGAAAGATTTTAGAAATGTACTTTATTCCAGTAGTTTGTAGTAAGAACAAGGAAACCAATACTAAACAACCCCCAAAAAAAAACAAAAAAGAGAACCACCATAGTATTGAGTTGCATATCAACTTCTTTGTATATAAACTTAAACAAAACCTTGGTTTATAATGACATCAACATTTGAACAAGTTGATTAAATGATTGGAAGTTACAACGACCCATCATTTTGGAATTGTTGTCAAGGAAACCATAAGAAAAACATGCCATTCTATTCACATTCCATGCTATAGGTGTTAGTGAAGTTATGTTATGTAATCAGTAGATATCCTAAGCCTTACCTTCACAATAAATATTGATATACATGCCATAGGACCCTCAAGGGATATTTATACCTTGCAACACTCAAAGAATATCCCCAAATCGATAATGTGTAGTAAAAAATGGTAAAATTACTCCTAAGAGTGATACTGAATCTAATACCATGCCTGTGAGTGATACCAAATAGTCTACATCATCTTATTTAGAACATGAACAACTCTCAGAAATGGGAGACAATGGAAATTTTGATAAAATACCCCTGGTAGAACCTTTACCTACCCCATTGTCTTAAACGAGGATGAGGAAGTACCTATGAAAACAATTTCCCCATCCATTCTACCTATCTTTCAAGGAATGTCCAAAAATATCCAGACCAATTCTTGTTTGAATTCAAAGTTCTCTATTAAAAATATGACTACAAAATAGATAACCAGAAACTCAAGCTCTTTCCTTCCACCCTCAAGGACTCAGTCAAGAGGTGGTTTATGGAATTTCCCTCTAAATCCATTCATTCATGTGAACATATGGAGACTTCCTTTTTGGACAAATATAAAGACTATTACAGGGGATGCGATAGGAGGGAAGAATTTTTTCGGATGAAAACAGGGGAAGATTACTGGTGATTCCTTTTTATCCATAGGAGAAGTGATTATGAGTTGAATGTAGAAATAATCAAGGCGAGTCTTCCTTAAAGGAATTGATGATGAAACCAAAGAATCCCCTATCTCATGGGAGGAGGTGATGTATAAAAACTCATCATGACATAGATAACTAAGTTATGTAGGAGCTACTCTAGAACAAGGGGAGGCCTTAAAAGAAAGAAAACATCAAAACATGCCTTGGGTACCTTATAACTTCTAGAAGAGATGCACAATATGAAAACATACATCTTGACATAGTTAATGCATTTTTAATAGCACCTGACCCGTTGATCCCTTGGATCTTCTAGCAATACGAGCATATTGAAGTAATTGTCGCTCTGTAAGTCCGTAATGAAAACGTACTCTTTGTTTTTCATTTAGGCGGATAGGATATTTAGAAGGTTTAGGAGATTTATGATGTTTTTTCGTCCTAGGCTCTTCAATTCTGTTGGGTTTTTCTTACTTCAACCATGGATGGGCTGAAAGATAAGAAAGATACGTAAAAGAAGCCCTAGACATATACTATCCCGAGATGCAGAAACGAAATCCTTTGAAAGAAATTCCTTTAGATATCATAGAAATGTGTTTGATTTGTGATGTCCTTGACCATGACACCAAACATTGTACTCTCCTACCTCAGCTGAAATAGAAATGCCATGACTCAAACAAGCTGGAAGAGTAAAATTCATTCAAAGATCAAATAATTAGTCTGCTTATGCCCCTAGACCTACTCAAAACCACTAGATGATGTCATGGCCTAATAAGACTCCTCCACAAACTTGGGGATAACTTGATTGGATGCCACCAAACTATATGGCCTACCCAAATCCACAACCATGGATGCTTCCATACAATCAAGAATGTTGGACACCACCAGCCAATGCACATCCATGGTTAAACCAATAATGGTCACCCTAGCAAAACTATAATCAACTAAGGAGGTTTACACAACAATAAGATTTAATTCCTCCACCACAAAAAAATTACCAGCAAGGGCAAACAACACAAACTCAAATTCCATACCAGCCTATCTCAAACCCTAAAAATCAATAAATAACTTCAATTAATGAAGTAGGATAGGGTGAGACAATGCAAGTTAATGCCATTAATAACTTACAACTGAGATATGGAAAAATAGTGAACAATCCTCCAATAGTTATTATTGAAGTACCTGAGGAAAGTGAGAGAACTAAACATGTTCCAAAAACACAAGAAACTAGGGATGACCAAGAGAAAGACAAGAATGTGCATGTAACTCCTTTCCCAGAGAGATTAAAAGAAATGCAACATGGGGAAGAGACAACACTGGTTTAAGAGCTGAAAAAGTTGAATATTGAGGTCCCACTCTTAAGAGAAATAAGGGACATTCCTGAATTAAACCAAACCATTAGGAACCATTACATAAATACACCAGGAAGGAAGAAGAAATACCCAAAAATAGTCAAAGTAGAAGGAAATCTAGTTGACCTTGTAGCTAGAAAATTTCTTTCACCAAAATATGGAGGCCCTAGGAGTCTAGTCATTAATATTTTTGTAAATGGTCAGTCAATATCTAACATTTTGGTGGATCTTAGTGCTTCCATCAATGTCATAACAACATATACATTTAATTTGTTTTCCTTGACATGATTAAAATAAAACCAATATTGTCCTCTAGTTAGTTGATTGATCTATTATTGTACCGGATGGAGTAATTGAGGATGAAATGCTTACGATTGAATCCTAGGAGTATCGGTAGATTTTATAGTCTTACATACTAAAGCTCAAAAGATGGGATATCCCTAATGTCTTCGACACGCACTAGTGGAATTTGTGAATCTAAGGCAAAGAAGGCCCTTCTAACTTGGACTAGTGTGATAGATCGATCAGCGAGGATGACTGCTCGAAGGCTCCAATCAATATCGAGCTCTGGCGTGATTCGATCTATGGGTTGCGGAATACGTGGAAAATGACCTGGGATTGTTTCGTGTATATCTCCTGATAAGGTCATATAGTGGATGATGAATACAATCGATTCTATGGATGATTTTCTGGCCTAGTCCAGAATTCCCTAGCTTCGTTAGCCGCTATATCTAGTAAGGACAGTTGTTCGATGATGATAGGTGGAAGTGGGGTGGACTGAAATACTAGTGTGCGTAGGCCAGTGTCTATATCTAACTGACTTGTGGATTCGTTGGGCTGTGGGATCTGTGGATCACAACCGTAGACTCTTGGTTGTTGCGGTCCTGTTATGGTCATACGCGAGATCAAGTTCTAATCCCTAGTATCCAGTAATCGTATGCTTTCTCAGCTTCTATGTTTAGAACCAATAGTTGTGCGATCTTCTCAAAATACCTTACAGAGACGTTCTCATGACACTGGATTCTTAAGCTGGTATCTATATCTACGAGGGTGTCTCCAGCGTCTGGTTTGTGGAACTAGAGGATCGCACCCGAATGTTTGTTCTCTTTCGAGCCCTCTACGATCATGTGGATGTTTTCTAGAGTAATCTGTAGTTTGGCTGACTTGACCAAAATGCATGTGCTTGGTCATCTTCTATGTTTAATCCTCTTAGCGTGGCGATCGATTGTAAATCTGTGGTTGTTCGGAATACTTGTATCCTGAGATTTTGGTCTATGTCAACTATTCTTTGTGACTAGGTTTGGTTGAGGCACGATTGGCTCAAATATATATTCCACAGGCTCTTGAGGTCCCGTGATTGTCATACGAAACAAAATGCAATCTAACTGTGATGAAACAAATTCTAACTAAGTGAAATAAATCTAACTACATATAACTTTTATTTTTCTATGAAATATTCTAACAATTTTAAGGAAAGCAAACTATTTTAAGCGTATCTAGAAATAATAACTAAGCAATAATTTAAAACAGACAAGATAACCGAGTGTGGTTATTTGCCTGTGCGATTTGTAGAATTATTCTAAATGAATAAAATAACTTTCTAATCTAATCTACCTGCAAGATTCTCGATCCTACCTCAGAAGTGAGGAGTGAATCATAGTTTCTCAGAAACTATCAATCCCCACAGCTTCCTGGCAATGTCGAGAATAGAATGAAATGAAATAAAGCGATTAACTACTCTATTTGATATGAATCTGACTAGAACTTTGAAATGTAAAACCTGGATTCCGCAGAACAGTGGCGAATCCGATGGTGTATGTGATCTCGTCCCCTCAGTATGATCTTCTCGTTCTTTCGTGTTCACTTGGATCCAGAAAAGCGTGTAATGCTAGCACCGATAGGAGTAGATTTTGGGACAAGGACAGCTCAGAATGCAGACCGAGAATGCGAGTAGGAGAGGGATAGCGCAAGAGTACAGAGCTTGGCTTATGCGATTCCTAGCGGGATTTTACTGCGAGTCATGCAACGTGAAGCGACCAGAACCTTTGACTATCCTATACGAAGAGAAAAACCTGCAACTTTAATGGCTTCCTAAGCTATTCCATTCCAAAATAAAGACAACTTTTGCTTGCCTGAAGTTGGATATGTGGCTTACCAACAACTGAATAAAGCTAACCAGGTATATAATGAATTGAACTAAGAACTCTAAGTCACAGTAAAACAAATCTACAGCAAAGAGGAATTCAGAGGCAAGCTTCTAACTGGATTGGGTGGAACAACGGACCTTGCTGCCTGAAAGATGGAGTGCATGGCTTACCAACAGTGAGCAATTTAACAAAAGATGCAAGTGAATTCAAGCTATGGCTTCTAAACAAGCTAACTAACTAAAACACTAAAATGAGGGAATGAGAGCAAAGATCAAACTTCCAAATCCAGCCAAGCTTCAGACCAAAAACTCCAGACCAAATTCTTCACCAAAATCTTCACCAAAATCAGACCATTTGCATGTACACAAACCATGCATTTATAGGAATTCAAGCATCCAAGAACCAAAACCAAATTGAACTCCTAAACAATAAACAAAGGAAAAACAACATTCGGGGGACCAAAAACATTAATGCATGCTCAAGTCGGCAAAGAAAAGCTGGTGAAACGTGATATTTCACGCGAGTCGCGTCAAAAAGCGTTCTGGAAAATGCGCACAGGACCGCCGCTCACGGGGGGGCGGTTCTGAGGACCGCCGCCTGTTCGAGGCGGCGGTCACGGGCCGCCGCCTGCGGGCGGTTTCATCATTGAAGGTCAAGAGGCCAAGGAAAGAGGGAAAAAGGGGAAAACAAAGGGCGCGGGCTAAGCGGGGCATGCGGGATGTTAACGCATACTCAGGGCTTTTCCGGATCCCGAACACCTTGCGAGGAGACCTGTATCATCATTGGGGCACTTGTTACACTGTTTTGGCGGTACAGTACCTTACAATTTTGGGTACGTACATATTGCCCCCTCGGAGAAGCGTTTTAGCCATGAAGAGGCATAAAACGGTGGGTCCGAGTATGGCGTCCCGAAATGGGGAGTTAGAAGTTATACCTTACACGTCCGTGTGTTGAAATGACGCCATTCCAAAATTCCCTTCTGCAAAATGAAAAGAGAACTCAAGTGCGAGATAGATCTGATAATTTGGAAAACAAACACTAAAATAACGAGGGAAAGAGGACGTACCATTTGTGCGGGGATAGGAACTTACCTCAAGTCGCGCTCAGAACTGCGAAAAAGTCATTTTAAAATGAAATAGAACAATATATATATGAAAGTGGGCCCATTTTCCTATTCATTTGCGCGAGTCGATTTGATAGATTTTGAGCTCTGGGACCCACGGTGACGGTTTCTTGCGTGAATAGAGTCGAAACGTCCGGAGTGAGATAGCGATCATGCCCCCACGTGCGGAACGCCACCCCGCGAGATCACAGGTTGGTTTTCTTTAATTTTGCATTTTTCCCCCTTCAAATTTGAAATGGTAAATTCTTTGCAATGGGGGGGGTATTTTTGAAAATGCTAGGTTCAAAAGGTCCACCTAGGGGGGGCTCCTGGGTAGGCTTTGTTTTTAGCCAAAATGGTCAATTTTTGCATTTTTGGGCTTTTTAGGTTTAAAAACCCGCGCGGGTTTTCGGACCGCGACCGCCGCCCTGGCCAGGGCGGCGGTTACATGACCGCCGCCCTGTTCAGGGCGGCGGTTACACGACCGCCTCCCTTAAGGCGGCGGTTACAAAACCGCCCCTCTGCTCAGGGCGGCGGTTTTGCACAGAAAGCAAAAGGGACTTGCTTTTGAGTTTGTTCTTGTATTTTTATCACTTCTATACGTTTTTATGACTCCCTCGGCATTGATTAGATACTAACTTGCTCTGTTTTGTGTGTTTTTGGGTGTATGCAGGCGAGGGAGGAGTACATTAGATGGAGTCGAGAGAGGGAGTGTGATTGGTTGCCCGGGGTGTTGGATGCCCTTTCTCAGGATGAGGAGGATACATTACAGAGGGCCGGCATATTGCGTATATCGCGTGCCCATGTCACGCCATCTAGTCACATCCTTTGTGACTTATTTTCTTATTGGGATGCGAGATCGGAACACTTTCCAGAAGCTGCCGAGGGGTCAGCGGTGAGTGGACGATTACTTTGGAGGATGTTTACCGTATCACAGGGTCCCGATCATCGGGAGGAGGCTCACCTGAGCAGTGGGTCGAGCACAGTTACACGTGGGCGAGCTACATGGGGGATGCAGCCATCTCCACGGGGCCGAAGAAGGGAGTGAGAGTTAGATCCATTCCTTCTTTGCCCATCCCCATATTTCGACAGGCTATCATGGGGATCCTTGCCTCGAGGCTGATCGGGGACAAGGGAGGGGATACCTTATTATACTGCTGGGCCCCCATCATTGCACAGATAGAGGGGCATGGTCGGATATACGCACAGGCGCGATATTTTGGGGACCACTTATCACGACTTATACAGGGTGGTCCGTTTACAGGGACAGTCTTTGAGCCACCCTACTCTAGTTATGAGTTGGGTGTATGAGCGCTTCATTCCCTATGGCAGAGGCGTGGAGGTGGCGAGATCCGAGGGGTGAGGGCAGCCAGATGGTCAGACATGTCGGTGCTTAGAGCACCTCACCAGCCAGTAGCTTCCCTCACCACAGCAGATATGGAGGCCACACCGTACCAGCTCATGGCCGGCATTTGGGGAGAGGAGGCTCTCACATTGATCTCTTGCTCCACCACAGGGCAGCTTATTGACCGTGTGGGACGGGTGGAGGTACATCCTTTCGGCAGGGTTCCTCGGCGATTCGGCCTCCCATATGTGTGGGCATGCTTCCTCCAGTGGCACCAGTCTATAGATCAGTCCGGGAGGCTAGAGGGGGGCCTAGAGGCCGTGGTTGGACAGTGGTCACTCCTGGTATTCCTATTGCAGCCAGGGGGATTGTTCGGGCCAGAGGGAGAGCTGGTGCGCCTCGGGCACCTTTACTTTGGATTACTGCGGGTCCTGCTCATAGTAGCGATGACCTATAGATATTGACTCCGATTCGAGGAGTCCACGAGAGGAGGTCGGAGCGGACGGATGACGCGATCTGAGTGGCATGACACTCGGGATATTATGCGAGCGAGAGAGGAGGAGCGAGTGCGAGAGAGAGAGACTCTAGTTTCAGAGGAGCCACTCTCTCAGGGCCGTGGTGGAGAGGACGAGTCTGTTGCGGGACGTCATGTTGCCCCTACTACAGGAGCAGCCCCTCAGTCGGCAGCGGCATCTGCAGCGGGCGCTGGCCCTAGTGACCCATCTTGGAGGCCCGGTGACCCGAGTAAGTCATCCTCTCTCTCTTTCAGTGTTAGTTTGATTTAGGACTTGTTTTAACTGCTATCTCTCCTTATATTTGTATCTTGTATATTTTAGCCTCTTGCCTAGTTTCTAATTCGTCTTTCTTCTTTGTTTTGCAGAGACCGTTGACGAGTGGCGGGATCTAATCCGTAGGGTATGCACTGATTCTCTGATGATCCCTATGGATAAGACCCGTGCGGAGCTATCTGTAGATGCCGGGGAGCCTTCAGCAGCCGGTAGGCATACTGACGTCTTCGCTCCTGTTTGGCATGTGGCCAGGATGGTGTCGACCCTCCGTACAGAGTTGGCAGGCTATAGGACAGCCGAGCGTCTTATGAGGAGCCATTCTCGTGGCGAGACCGCGGCTGCTCCTCGAGACCCTGAGCCCTCCGTGCATTCAGAGCGCCGGCGTAGCCGGAGTCCTAGGCGAGGGCGCGCACCCTCGGAGGGGTCGCGTAGGGGTTGAGAGGCGACTTGGCCCTTGTATATTTTGTATCATGGATTCTTTTGTATATCACGGGCTCTTTGAGCGTTTTGACCATGCCTAATGCATGATGGCATTGTATACAAACATTGATTATTTATATATATGCATTGATTTTAGATCAAAACTTGTCACTCACGTTTGTCCTTTCTATTTCCAACTGCTTTGTGTATACTACGATGTATGTTTTATATGCTTTCTAGAATGTATGCAATGGAGAACAGATGATGCAAATGCTTGCTTTCTTTTTGTGTTTCATGATGCTGATACATGATATTGTAGATATATTGTGATCTTAAATCTTAGCTTCTGTGAGCAATTTGGATACCTCATGTTTGTTTTGGCAAAGTGATGAAAATAACCAGTATGATGAACAGATTAACTTGCCCCACTCCTAACTCCACGCAACTAGTAGGATGCGAGGGCTCATCACCAAGAGCCAAGAAGGGCGCAAGTGTATGAAATATGGTGAAATGATAGTGATGAAAGACAGACGAAGCTTTGGTGGAACCAAATTGAAAACTACAAGCTTACTCCACCCGAATGACTTCATAGTTTTGGGTGCAACTTGCTTTGCGGTTTATCCAGACTTAGACCCGTAGATGGCCACATAGTAGACAAAATCTGGTTTTTAGGATTTTTAACTCTCTTGGAATTTTGAGCATCTGATTCATTCGTTTTTGACTCAAAGTTTGAATAGTTTGTTTATGACCTTTTAATGTTTGCATTGTCTAGAGGACCCCCTACACTTTGCCCCATGCTACTAGTAAGAAGCGTGGGTTTATCACCGTGGGCAAGGCATAGGCGAGTAAGGGCATTTCCATCCTTTCCCAACCCTACGTCACTAGTAAGAGACTTGCAAGCTCATCACCGAAGGTTGGTAGAGACAAGAAATGTGTAAAAATAAAATTTTTGTTTAATCACTTTTTGACTTGTCTTTTTGAGTAAAATGTCGGTATATGCTTGTTTCGAAGAGATGTATATATGGGATAGATGTGACACATGAAGCTTCTAGAGAACAGACCATAGGCAAGACACCAATCCTAAGAAGAAATCAAAGCGAGAACAAACTTGCAGATCTTGGTATGGTTACCGTTAAGACTTCGTCATGTTTGATTTTATTTGATAAAAGATTAAGAAGTGATTGATGATATCGCGAAAATGGAGAGATATGATTAGAAAGTTTTGTGCCACAACATCATGAGTTTGTAATGAATTACTTTGAGAATAGATTCCTTGATCACAATTTGTGTAAGAACAAGTGGACAAAATGATCTAAATCTATATGAAGATGCATGTAGATAGTTATATAGGTAGTGCTAGGCTTTGCTTATGCGTAGAAACGCTTGAGGTGCGAGGGAATTGTTGTTTCGCCAAATTCCTCACCTTCTAGCGTGCATAAGAGGTATGCACCATTTCCATAGTCCTTCGTGACTCGGTATGGGCCCAACCATTTGGGCCGGAATTTCCTTCCTTCGCCGGTCTTCTTGTCGATCCGGCTGTCTAGTCTTAGAACTAGATCACCTTCGTATATATCGCGTTCATAAACCTTCTTGTTATACTGCCGGCACATTCGGTCAGCATAAGCTCTATGCCGTTGTTCAGCATCTAACCTAATTTCATCTAGGCTTTCTAATTGGGAAAGACGTGCTTCTCTGTAAGCGTCTTCATCCAGAATCCCTTGTAGTGAAATGCGGAGGCCCAGGTATTTCGACCTCAAGCGGGAGAAGCCCATACGCCCCAAATACTAGCGAGAAAGGAGTTGCTCCTGTTGGTGTTCTTATTGAGGTTCGGTGGGCCCACAAGGCCGGATATAACTTCAAATGCCAATCTCGCTTGTTTTCTTTCACCGTTTTAAGGAGAATGGCTTTCAGCGTTTTGTTTGTTGCTTCAGCCTGCCCATTGGCTTGGGGATAATACAAGGAAGCCGTATGATGGCTTATTTTAAATTTGTTGCATAGTTCACGAACTTCTTCATTCTTGAAAGAAGTTCCATTATCTGAGATAATGATTTGTGGGATCTCATACCTGCAAATGATTTGATTTAAAATGAACTTAGCGATTACAGAACCAGGTACGGTAGTAAGAGGCATGGCCTCCACCCATTTGGTAAAATATTCAGTGGCCGTAATTATAAAATTGTGGCCGTCTGTGGATGAGGGAGAGAATTTCCCTATTAAGTCTAGGCCCCATGTAGAAAAGGGCCATGGAGTAGCGATTGGTTGTAGAGCTTGTGCTGGCATGTGGATCTCGTGGGAGAATTCCTGGCACTTATGACACCTGCGTGCAAACTCTATCGCGTCATGTTCTAGAGTGGGCCAGAAATAGCCCATTCGATGTATTTTTCGAGCAGTGGCATGGCCACCGAAGTGGCCTCCACATATACCACTGTGGGATTCATGGAGAATCCTCTTGGACTCTTCTGTGTCGACACACCTTAAGAGCATTCCATCGAATGCTTTTCGATAGAGCACCTGCTCTATAATGACATATTTGGCTACGATTATGCGTAATCGCCTTCTTTGTTGCGGTGTCACTGCATCCGGGTACGTATGGTCCATGATATAATTAATGATATCAGTGTACCAAGGGCACTCAGAAATAGCAGGTCGAGTTTCGATGTAGTATACGCATTCATCTGGAAAATCCAAATCTACTAGATCGCCTCCGTCTAATGGGTTGTCAGCTAACCAATCCGCGATGATTTGTCCTTTAACTGACTTCTGATTTACAAATGTTAATTCGAACTCTCCCATTAAGGTTATAAAACGTCCAGCCTTTTTGGATAAGGAACCTTGTGTGAGAAAAGTCCGTAAATGGTCCGTCTTTACCATGACCTTTGTTTCTTGATTCAACATGTAATGTCTTAGACGTTTAGTAGCAAAGACTATGGCAAGACATTCTCGCTCTGCTTGTGTATAGCGTGTTTCATAGTCGAGCAGTGTTCGGCTAATGAAATAAATCACACGTTCTCTCTTGTCATCGTCTTCTTGGGCCAACATACAGGCCAGCGAGACATTGGTAGCTCGCGAATATAGGATTAACGGGCGATCCAGCTTAGGTGGCATTAGCGTAGGTGGTGACAGCAAGAAACGTTTAACTGCGTTGAAAGCTTCGTTGCAGTCTTCGGTCCAATCAATGCTATAGTCTTTCTTGAGTAAATTGTTGATTGGATGAATAGCGAAGCTTAAGTCCGGGATGAATCTCCGGATTGCACCCAGCTTCCCGAGAAATGATCTGATTCCAGATTCACTCGAAGGTGGGACCATTTCGAGGACAGCCCGAATTTTGGTTGGATCAACGTCGATCCCTCGTGACGATATGATGTAACCTAGGAGCTTTCCTCCTGTTACACCAAAGACACATTTCTCTGGGTTTAGCGTGACTCCGTATTCTATTAGGCGTGAAAGAATGATGCGGAGTACTTCGGGATGGTCACAGCGCTTTTTGGCCTTAGCCAATAAGTCATCTACGTAAGATTCCATGATTTTATGAATTAGATCGTGAAATATGTATGTCATGGCCCGCTGGTATGTAGCACCGGCGTTCTTAAGACCGAATGGCATAACAGCGTAGCAATAGGTTCCCCAAGGAGTTATAAACGTGGTTTTAGCTTGATCTTGCTCGGATATTCTGATTTGATTGTATCCCGAGAATCCATCCATGAGAGACAAAAGTTCAAAACCAGTTGTTGCATCAACAATAACGTCTATGGATGGTAATGGGAAATCGTCTTTAGGACACGCTTTGTTGATGTCTCGAAATCTATGCAAATGCGTATCTTTCCATTCTTCTTGAGAACGGGAACGATATTAGATACCCATTGGGAGTAGTCAAGCGGCTTGATAAATCCTACGAAGGAGTTTTATTACTTCCTCTTTTACCATGAGAGCTACTTTGGGTTTCATGGGCCTTGATTTTGTTTAATTGGCTTTGCATCCGATCTAGTGCGAGGTTGTGTACCCTTGATGTGGGGTGCGACTCCGTCATCTCCTTGTAATTAATGCAAATGCCTTGATGTTCTTTGAGAACACAGTATGTATTTCCACTTCTTACGGTGTCGGCGAAGAACCTAGTTTCAATATTCTTGGTTCATCTTACATCCCAATGTTGACATCGATTGTTTCTTCGATTAAAGAGGCGTTACCCTCTTCGAACTCAGGTGGTGCTTTGGAGGTAAATCTAAATCATCCCCATTTTCTATTGCGTATATGTTAGGTTCCCTTTGTGACGGAAGATCCGTTACGGGATTTCCGAAGTAGGAGGACGAATGTGGGATCAGGGATAAATCTAGCATGTGATAGGAGAGATGTAATGCTGCATAGGCATTTAAATAATCCAAAGTAGCCGCATCATTTCCAACATGGTCTAGGACGGTAGATTCACTTCCGCTTAAAAGAGGATTTGTCATTGTTTTTATTAATGGCTCGTCACGAATGGATATTGTGAAGTGAGTATCTTCTAGCTCATTGCTTGGAGTAAAACGTGATGCTGAGGTTGCTATTGAATCGGCGAGAAGATTTTTCTCTCGCGGGATCACTTGATGGATATGAAGTTAAACGCCTTGCTTAAATCTAATACGTTTTTGTAGAGTTGTAAATGTTCGGCTTTAGTTTCATATACTTGAAACTTGGTTTGTTACTAATTGCGAGTCTCCCAGACTACGATGTTATCAATACCAATTCTTACGGCTAAGGTGAGGCCAAGGAGGAGGGCTTCGTACTCGGCGCCATTGTTTGTGCATTCAAAGTTTAACTTAAATGAGAATGGGAGGACCTTCTCCTCGGGCGAAGTAAAATTATACTGCCCCCCAGCTCCATATGACATTTAGCTCCATCGAAATGGAGAGTCAATATTAGCCGGAGTGTAGATGTTGGGGCATCTGCGCGCGTTTGCACACTCTACTTCTATCATACGAGATCCTCTGCGGGTAAGGAACCAACACCTAGGAAAATCCTATGCCTCTTTGAATCGAATGGTAAGAACATTGGTGAATCTTGTTCTATCAATTCAACGATTTTCGCGATAGTCCCTAATGATCTTGTTTCTTTAGTTTTACCTTTAGGGGTTGGAGTTGTTTTGGCTATCTTTGGTAGTTTGAATCCGTTGTAGGTATCAACTTTTCCTCGGCTTTGGGTCGGAGGGTTTATTAAGTTGGTTTGTTGGCGGCTCAAATTAAGTGCACCCCTGGTCTTTTCTTTAAATCAGCTAGGTGCAAATCGAAAGGTTTTGGATCGCCTTTGGCTCTGAAATACCTTTCCCAGATCTGAAGAATCTTACTTCTTGAAATAGCGTGGAAGGGATTGCCTTCATTCGATGTATCCAGGTCGGTAGGGATCATATTATAGTTAGTTTCCCGATCTATAATGTAAAACTCGGTCAAGATGGTTTTGGGCCCTAAGGTGGTAGCGGTATTATAGTTCTATCGAAGTGGCTTTAAGGCTATCATAGCCTCTCGAGGTATTTCGTGTAGTGGAACAGTTGTTTCTCCATATCCGTTTTGGAGGAAAGAAAGGGACTATGTTAACTGCAGCCCCATCGTCAACCATTGCCCATTTTACATAGTTATTATAAACCCACACTTGCAAGTGTAAGGCTGGGTCACCTCGGCGTGCGATCTCAGCATCTGTGGGCATTTTACTTATTTCGAAGATGAATTCGACATCCTTGTCCGGCTGCCCCGGAGGGTGGATATCAAAATCTACGTGATTTACTTGTGTTTCGGGAGGTGGAGTGATGTTAATTAGATGGCCTAGACCTAATGCTTCTAAAAGAGCAGCTCTGTGAGGGGGAGAGTTCTTTAGTAAGTCCAAAAATGAAATGTGTGAGAAGGTCTTTGTTAGGTCACTAATTAAATCATACGCACCGATGGGTTTTCAACTATTTGCGACTCTTATACTGCCTCACGGCGGATGACTTGGGCTTGGTTGAGAGAAATACTCTCGTGTTCTTGTTATAGCTTCGATAGGTAGTTCAGCGTCTAATTCTACCAAACTGACTATCTTAGGTCTCGGTTGAGCTCCCAAGCGTGGCGCGGCCCAGCGGTTTAATGAAGTCGAGCTTCATGGTCATTGTTTCCGTCATTGCACCTTTGTTTGTTCGGTTGGATTCACCTATTGCTTTGTCATGATTTGGGAGCGGATCATTAAAGATCTTGAGGGGAGCATTAGGGAGAAAGCGCCCCTGCGAGAGTATTTGGTGATGATGAGGCGGGATCGCAAAAAAACAAGTCATGAAGAAGAAGCTGTCTTTGTTCTTACGGCAAGCGTTGCATAAATTTATTGTAGTCACGGCACGTTCTAGTGTCGTGACCATGAATTTATGGAAACCACAATAAAATTGGGATTATAATTCCCGTTTTGTTGGTTTGGTGTGTATTGTGGCCTAAAATTCCGATCAAACTGTTGCCTATTAGGACCAAAGTTTTGGAATTGTTGTTTTTGGTTTTGACTTTGGTTTTGGTAACCAAATGAGTTTTGGCTTGGCCCTTGTATGGGATTTCGCCGTTGTTGTTGTTGTTGTTGTGGATGGTTAAAATCCATTGTATTGACCGTTGGGGTAAAGTTGTTGTTTCGCTGGTTGTTTGTTTGTGACGGAGTATTAACAACATTTACCCTCTTGGGCTGGTCGGTTACCCCATCCGTTGTTACCCCACGATTTTTGTTAAGGATTTTGGGTCCTTGATTGACGTTTGTGGTAGTTGTAGTATTTTGAGTGGAGGTGATTAACCTCCCGTTTGCTCCATACGTCTTACGACCACTATCTATTGCTGCCTGGTCTATTCGTAGAGCGCTCTCAAGTACTTCATCATAAGTCCTCAGTGGGAACTTCTGGACTTCTTCCTTCACTTCTCTGCTGAGAGAATGAAGGAATAAATCACATAGTTCCATCTGATCCATGTTTGGAGCACTTGCTGATGAATAAAGAACTATACGCCACCTCTGGATGAAATGAGCGACAAATTCATTGTGTTCTTGTTTGATATGCAAGAATTCCACGATTCTGTTCTCGATAGTTTGTTCATGTCGAAGGCTTTGATGAACTCGACACGAGTTGTTTAAATGAATGTATGGAAGCCTCGGGTATTCTATAATACCAATCGAGAGCAATGCCCTCCGGTGTTTTGGGAATATTTTAGCAACAACCCCATCCCAGGAGTAATTCTCGTATGGGGTGTAGCGTAAGCTTTGATATGTGCGTTTGGATCTCCTCTCCCTTGAACTTGGGCAAATCGGGAGAGGTCTTGGAAGCATGGCGCTTCGTATGGTGAAATCTAAGGGTTCCTTTAGATATTACGAATACGTCCCTATCGCATAGCTTTCGACCATTGATGGTGTTTTTGAGGAGTGGTGGTGGGATAGGTTGTTGATACGGTGCGGCGTACGCGTTGGCGGGGGCATAGGGAGGTCCTGCGTTTGGGCAAACATCTTTGGGAGAGAGAACATATCTCCTTGTGGTGATTTAGAGTACATGTTTAAATAGGACGGGGTATTGTCGAGGAATGGATTGTTTCGACACTAGGCAGGGAGGAGTAGTGTTAGAGATGATAGGCCTTGTTGGCGTTTCTTGTGGATATTGAGGAGGCATGCCTAACGTGCCTACTCCCGTAAGAGATCTACGACCCAGTGGTATGGAGGATTGGAACTTCCTGTTTGTATGAGCGGAGAATTTTGACTTGCTTGAGCCGAGTTCTAACCCTCTCACTCTTTCTACTAACGTTGAAATGACTTCATTTGGTGAAGCCACGGTACTTTTCTGAGCGGCGTTTGTTGTATACCTTGGTGTTGTAAAGGTACGTGATATCTGTCATAAAGCGATCGCTATTTTGCCAAGTTTCTCCCGAATATTTCTGTATGCGGTGGCATAGAGGTATTTTCTTGAAAAGAGATTTCGGGTTGTATTTGTAAACCTCCTATAGATGGGTACATTCCCAGGAGTGTTGTTCACTCCTAGGATAACGTGTTGATTGTCCATCATCTCTAAGACCAGGTATGGATCGATTGCCTACTAATTTGTGGTGCGAGTAACATTTGAGGAGATGAACCGAGATTCTCCTGTAAGCGTCATATTGTTGGAACACAGAAGGTTACATTTGTTGGGTTCGAGGGGTTGATCTAACTCCTCGGTTTGAAAAAACGAACTATATCGATTCTTGGGGTTTGTGTTGACAAGCTGATTAGTTGAATAGTTGTCACCCCATGCTTGAGAGCGAGGTGATGATTCCCTATTACATTGGGCGTAGTATGCCTCGAAGACCCGGGAGGGTGCCATATGCGTCGAATCCCGACATATTCGGGGGGTATATGAATACCCACAGAATAATGGGAAGGAGCGAAGGTGGATGAGAGAAGATGAAACTTCTCAAAGAGAAGGTGAAACAGTTGTTTGTTTCACGTCGGGTTCACCAATTTTGTACATGCGGAAAAAGTGTGACGGGCGGCGTGAGAATCAACAAGTGACTCTTCCACGTGCCCGACCTCCCGGGTCGTGCTTGAACAGCCGGTGGGGATGGAATATGCAGACAAACTAGTTAGGCAGTCTAATGTCTTCGACACGCACTAGTGGAATTTGTGAATCTAAGGCAAAGAAGGCCCTTCTAACTTGGACTGGTGTGATAGATCGATCAGCGAGGATGACTACTCGAAGGCTCCAATCAATATCGAGCTCTGGCGTGATTCGATCTATGGGTTGCGGAATACGTGGAAAATGACCTGGGATTGTTTCGTGTATATCTCCTGATAAGGTCATATAGTGGATGATGAATACAATCGATTCTATGGATGATTTTCTGGCCTAGTCCAGAATTCCCTAGCTTCGTTAGCCGCTATATCTAGTAAGGACAGTTGTTCGATGATGATAGGTGGAAGTGGGGTGGACTGAAATACTAGTGTGCGTAGGCCAGTGTCTATATCTAACTGACTTGTGGATTCGTTGGGCTGTGGGATCAGTGGATCACAACCGTAGACTCTTGGTTGTTGCGGTCTGTTATGGTCATACGTGAGATCAAGTTCTAATCCCTAGTATCCAGTAATCGTATGCTTTCTCAACTTCTATGTTTAGAACCAATAGTTGTGCAATCTTCTCAGAATACCTTACGGGCGTTCTCATGACACTGGATTCTTAAGTGGTATCTATATCTACGAGGTGTCTCTCAGTATCATTTGTGGAACTAGAGGATCGCACCCGAATGTTTGTTCTCTTTCGAGCCCCTCTACAGTCATGTGGATGTTTTCTAGAGTAATCTGTAGTTTGGCTGACTTGACCAAAATGCATGTGCTTGGTCGTCTTCTATGTTTAATCCTCTTAGCGTGGTGATCGATTGTAAATGCATGGTTGTTCGGAATACTTGTATCTGAGATTTTGGTCTATGTCAACTATTGCTTTGTGACTAGGTTTGGTTGAGGCACGATTGGCTCAAATATATATTCCACAGGCTCTTGAGGTCCGTGATTGTCATACGAAACAAAATGCAATCTAACTGTGATGAAACAAATTCTAACTAAGTGAAATAAATCTAACTACATATAACTTTTATTTTTCTATGAAATATTCTAACAATTTTAAGAAAAACAAACTATTTTAAGCGTATCTAGAAATAATAACTAAAAATAATTTAAAAGCAGACAAGATAACAGTGTGGTTATTTGCACATGTGTGATTTATAGAATTATTCTAAATAAAAAATAGCACATCTAATCTACTGCAGATTCTCGATCCTACCTCAGAAGTGAGGAGTGAATCATAGTTTCTCAGAAACTATCAATCCCCACAGCTTCCTTGGCAATGTCGAGAATAGAATGAAATGAAATAAAGTGATTAACTACTCTATTTGATATGAATCTGACTAGAACTTTGAAATGTAAAACCTGGATTCCGCAGAACAGTGGCGAATCCGATGGTGTATGTGATCTCGTCCCCTCAGTATGATCTTCTCGTTCTTTCGTGTTCACTTGGATCCAGAAAAGCGTGTAATGCTAGCACCGATAGGAGTAGATTTTGGGACAAGGACAGCTCAGAATGCAGACCGAGAATGCGAGTAGGAGAGGGATAGCGCAAGAGTATAGAGCTTGGCTTATGCGATTCCTAGCGGGATTTTACTGCGAGTCATGCAACGTGAAGCGACCAGAACCTTTGACTATCCTATACGAAGAGCAAAACCTGCAACTTTAATGGCTTCCTAAGCTATTCCGTTCCAAAATAAAGACACTGCTTGCACAAGTTGGATATGTGGCTTACAACAGCTGAATAAAGCTAACCAGGTATATAATGAATTGAACTAAGAACTCTAAGTCACAGTAAAACAAATCTACAAAGAGGAATTGAGAGGCAAGCTTCTAACCTGGATTGGGTGGAACAACGCCTTTTTGCACAAAGATGGAGTGCATGGCTTACCAGCAGTGAGCAATTTAACAAAAGATGCAAGTGAATTCAAGCTATGGCTTCTAAACAAGCTAACTAACTAAAACACTAAAATGAGGAATGAGAGCAAAGATCAAACTTCCAAATCCAGCCAAGCTTGGACCAAAACTCTCCAAATTCTTCACCAAATTCTTCACCAAAATCGAGACCATTTGCATGTACACAAACCATGCATTTATAGGAATTCAAGCATCCAAGAACCAAAACCAAATTGAACTCCTAAACAATAAACAAAGGAAAAACAACATTCGGGGGACCAAAAACATTAATGCATGCTCAAGTCGGCAAAGAAAAGCTGGTGAAACGTGATATTTCACGCGAGTCGCGTCAAAAGAGCGTTATGGAAAACGCGCACAGGACCGCCACTCTAAGCAGGGCGGCGGTTACAGGACCACCGCCTTGTTCAGGGTGGTGGTTTCGTCACTGAAGGTCAAGAGGCCAAGGAAAGAGGGGAAAAGGGGAAAACAAAGGGCGTGGGGGCTAAGTGGGGCATGTAGGATGTTAACGCATACTCCAGGGGCTTTTTGGATCCCGAACACCTTGCGAGGAGACTGTATCATCATTGGGGCTACACTTTGCTTACGCGGTATAATACCTTACAATTTTGGGTACGTACAGCCACCATTACAATGAAAAATCATATGGAAGAAATTGCTGAGACATACCTAATGTTTGATGGAGATGATATTGTGGCTACAGAAACCAAAATTTTGGCTACAAAAAAAAAATATGGCTACATAAATGACTATTTTGAACGCAAAAGAGAACTTCACCTGGTAAGTGATATTTCTATAGTGGGTTATGAAGAGACCTATGATTATCATGAAGGCCACACATCCATTGATTTTCATTGTCCTTTAGTCAAGATTGTATCCCTTGAGAACATGACTATTTTTCACATGTTACAACCTCATGTTTGTCCCTTAAACTCTTTGATTGCTAAGATAGAACTTGCTATTTTTAAAGACACTAAACAAGTAATTGTTGAGGTAGGAAAAGAATTGACCATTGGTAACAACTTAGGAGACAACTAAGAGAATAGGGTCATAAACATCTTAAGGAATCATTCAAAAGATTTTGCTTGGGATTATACTAACATGAAAGGGATTCATCCAAGAATCTGCACTCATCATATTTACATTGAGGATGTTAAACCAGTCATATATCCCCAATGAAGGATTAATCCACCACTAAGAGACATTTTCAAAAATGAAATAGAGAAATTGTTGAGGGTAGGATTCATTTATCTAATATCTAATAATCAATGGGTATCACCACTTGTTATAGTTTCCAAGAAAAATGGTAAGTGGAGAATCTGTATAGATTATAGGGAGCTTAATAAGGCCACTAAGAAAGATTACTTTCCCCTTCCCTTTATTGATCAGGTTTTGGACAACTTGACGGTAAGAAATACTTATCCTTCTTGGATGGGTTTAACATTTATAACCAAATTAGTATAACACCTGTGATCAAGATAAGACCACCTTCACTTGTCCTGGATATATTTACATACAAAGTTATACCATTTTGACTTTGTAATGCGGCTACCACCTTTCGAGAGCGCAGTTTTAGATATTTTACGAGACCTCACCAATGTACCTGTGTTAAAGTTTACATAGATGGTTTCATTTTCCATGGGTATGCTTTTGAGGAATCTTTGAGTAATCTTGAAAAAGTGTTAACCAGATGTGAGTAACACCAAATCTCCTTAAGTCATGAAAAATAATTGATAATGGATGATTAGGGAGTTGTGTTGGGTCATCATATATCTTCTAAGGTTATCCAAGTTGATCCTAAAAAGATAGAAGTCATTACTAAATTTCCCACACCAACAAATGATACAAAAATAAACATTTTCCTTTGACAGCGAGGTTTACTACGGATGATTCGTAAAATATTTTAGGAAGATTGTTGCACCAATGTTCTCTCTGCTAGAAAAATCCTATGTTTTTGAATGGAATCCTCAAAGTCAATGCGCTTTAGAAATTATAAAAGAGAAATTGACCATTGCCCCGGATGTGAGAGGACCTAATTGTTATGTTTGTGGAGCCTATTTTCATGTTAGAGTGTGGTACACCTTCTATGTGTTACACTCGGGTATTTTTACGGCGGTCCCACTCGCTGGTGAGTGGGTCAAGGGGGTTTGGGGGTGAAGCCCCTTGATGGATGGGGGTTCAGGCTGGCCCCCAAAGAAAATTTTTATTGGTGGTTTATTAACCCATGGGTAATGGGTAACCGTTATGGGTTGTTTATGGGCCCATGGTTTTTTGCCCATGGTTTTGATACCCATGGTTTTTGCCCATGGTTTTGATACCCACGGTTTTGTATCAAACTACTTAAGAAATTGTCTATTTATATGATCTTATGCATATGATACATAGACAAGAAAATGTATTGTAGATGTGCTTTGAATTCGGGTGTGAATTCTATAGAGTTTGTTGAGCATAGCTCCAAATGGATCTGGGTATTGTATTGAGAGAGTGAAGGCTTGTAATAAAATCTGAGCAAGTGATTCTTGGTGGACGTAGCCCATATTGGGTGAACCACGTTAAATATTGTCTCTCTATGTTGTGTTATTTATTCTACACTTTTATTTGAGATCTGTAATATTTTATGCATATTAGTTTCTACTGTTGTGATTATGTAAGGGATTATTTTGCATATTTTATCTCTTATTTCCTAACAATTGGTATCAGAGCCTGGTTTGGTTTGCTGAAGTGTTGAATCGCAGGGAAAGTTTTATCTTGAGTGGGAACTATGGAAGATGATGGAAGATCTAGGGTTGATAAATTCAACGGGTAGAATTTCAGTCTTTGGAAGATGTAGATGGAAGATTATCTTTATCGAAGGATATTTATACTCCGATTGTATCGAGAAGGTAAACAAAGCCTCGAGTATGAAAGATGTGGAATGGGATTTGTTGGATCGAAGGCACTTGGAATGATTGGGCCGTGTCTTGCATCTTCGGTATTATTTAATGTTTCAAAGGAAAAGACGACAAAAGATCTAACGAATGCATTAGGGAAGTTTTATGGAAAACCCTCTACCTCTAACAAGATATTTTTAATGAAAAATTGTTTAATATGTAGATGTCCGAGAATAGTTCAAGAGTAGCATATCATTTAAATGATTTTAATACGGTTGTGAATATGCTAGCTTTCGGTTACAGATAGAATTTTATGAAGAAGTTAGGGATTTATTAATTTTGTGTTCTTTACCTAAAATTTGGAATAGCCTGGTAATGGCGGTAAGCAACTTGGTTCCAGCTAACTTGAAGTTAAAGTTTGAGGATGTTGTAGGGGTGATTCTAAGTGAGGAAATGTGAAGAAAAAGCTTTGGGGAATCTTCTACTTTAGGGAATGCTTTGACAGTGGAAACTAGAGGGAGATAGAAGAATAGAGAAAACCGTGGAAAATGAAAGATCAAGCAAGGTCAAAATCCAAGAGCAAGATTTTATGTTGGAACTGTGGAAAGTCTGGGCATGCAAAGAAGGATTGTTGGGAGATTCGAGACAAGAAGACACAACAGGAAGAAAACAAGGAGGAAAATGTGGCATCGATTAATGTATGTCAGGATGCTTGCTTTGATTCTTTCTTTGTATAATATTACTGAATCTTGGGTTTTAGATTCAGGGGCTTCTTTTCATGCTACTCCACATAGGAATTATTTTGTTGATTATGTTCAAGGGGATTTTGGGCATGTTTTTCTTGGTGATGATGAGCCTTGCAGTATAGTTGGAAAAGGTTTTGTTTAGGTTAAGATGCAGAATGGGAATACATGGCTATTGAAGGATGTTAGACATGTGCCTACATTAAGGAGAAATTTGATATCGGCGGGGTAATTGGGAAGTGATGGTTATACTGTGATATTTACAGATGACTCTTGGAAGGTTACCAAGGGTGCTCTTGTGGTGGCAAGAGGTAAGAAGGTTGGAACCTTGTATTTATCCACTAATAGTACTAATGATTGTAATCTTGTGGTTTCATATGCAGATACAATATTATGGCACTATAGGCTTGGTCATATGAGCCATAAGGGAATGGACATCATAAAGAAGAATTTTCCTGGATATATAGAAACAAGTTTGGATTTCTGTGAGAACTACATATATGGGAAACAAAAGTGAGTAAGGTTTCTCAAGGTTGGACCTACGAAGAAAGAGAGTAAGTTAGAGTTGGTACATTCTAATGTGTGGGGGCTAGCTCAGGTATCATCTCTTGGGGGTTCAAGTTATTATGTTACTTTTATTGATGATGCAACAAGGAAAGTTTGGGTTTATTGTAATGGAAACAAATCTGATGTATTTGATAATTTTGTTAAATGGAAAGCCTTGGTAGAGAATGAAACAGGTCTTAAGTTAAAATGTCTCAGGTCAGATAATGGAGGGGAGTATTGCAGTAACGAATTTGATGATTATTGTTCTAAGAATGGAATCCATAGGTAAAAGACGGTTCCAAGAACTCCACACGTGAATAATAGGTATCGAAAGGATGAAAAAAATAATAATGGAACGTGTTAGGAGCATAAGGATACATGTAGGACTGCCTCTTTCTTTTTGGGCGAAGGGGTGATCACAAATTGTGTACTTCATAACAGAGGACCCTCAAGTGCCTTGGATGGAGGCATACCCGAGGAGGTTTGGTATGATAAGAAAGTTGATTATTCATTTCTTAGAGTATTTGGATGTGAGGTGTTTGTTCATATAGACAAGGATGATGGGACCAAGCAAGAGGCTAAATCGAGAAAAATGTACTTTCATTGGTTATGGTTGTGATGACTTTTGATATAAATGTTGGAGTATTAAGGACAAGAAAATCATTCGATCTAGGGATGTGGTCTTTAATGAGAAAGTCATGTATAAGCAGTAGTTGCAGGAAAATAGGGAAGAATCCAAGAAAGAATATGTAGCGGTAGAGGATCTTCCGGATGGGAAAGTGACACATGAATCGATTCGGAACTCCTCAACAAGAACCCCAAAATCCTATATTGAGGAGGTCTTCTAGGGTAAGAAGAGAACCTGAACATTTTCTCCTTCTCTTTATTATTTATTACTCACTGATAGTGGAGAGCTAGAGAGCTTTGATGAAGCAATGTAGGTAGATGCTAGGAAGAAGTGGGAGCAAGCCATGGATGAGGAGCATAAGTCTCTCATGGAGAACCAAACTTGGGATTTGGTGAAGCTACCGAAAGGAAAAAGAGCATTGCAGAACAAGTGGGTGTACAGAGTTAAAGACGAATAAGGAGGAAAGAAAAGATATAAGGCTCGAGTTGGTGGTCAAGGGGTTTGCACAGAAACAAGGTATAGATTTTGATGAGATTTTTTCTCCTGTAGTAAAAATGACTTCTATCAAAACTGTTCTTGGAATAGTGGTAGTAGAAGACTTACACTTAGAACAGTTAGATGTAAAGACTACATTTCTCCATGGTGATTTGGAGGAGGAGCTATATATGCAGCAGCCAGAAGGATATGAAGTCAAAGATAAAGAGGAGATGGTGTGCAAACTGAAGAAGAGCTTGTATGGCTTGAAACAAGCTCCACGTCAATGGTATAAGAAGTTTGATAGCTTTATGATGGAGCAAGGTTATATTAGATGTCATTTTGACCATTGCGTGTATACAAAGAAATTTGAGGATGGAAGTTATATTATCCTATGTTTGTATGTTGATGACATGTTAGTTGCAGGTAAAAACATGCAGGAAATAAAAGTACTCAAGAAACAACTAAGTGAATCCTTTGATATGAAGGATTTGGGGGTAGCCAGAAAAATCCTTGGTATGAGGATAACTCGGGATAGGAAGGAACGGAAGATGACTTTATCTTAGGAAGAGTACATTAAGAAGGTATTGGATAGGTTTAACATACAGGATGCTAAACCGGTTGGGACTCCTTTGGCAGGCCATTTTAAGTTATCAAAGGAGCAGTGTCCCAAGACAGAGAAGGAAAGAAACTAGATGTCCAAGGTACCTTACTCATCAACGGTTGGCAGTTTGATGTATGCTATGGTATGCACTAGGCCTAATATTGCCCATGCAAGAGAGCTTTAAGTAGATTTATGAGTGATCCGTAAAGACCATTGACAAGCGGTAAAGTGGATCCTTTAGTATTTGAGAGGGACCATGGGGACAGGTTTTATGCTAAAGTGGATCGAGACACCACTTTATGTGGTTATGTAGATTCATACATGGTTGGAGATTTAGAAAGCGAGGAGTAGCACGAGAGGTTATATTTACAATGTAGGTGGGACAACGGTAAGTCATATTTCACGACTACGAGAAGGCCGGTGACTTTGTCAACCACGGAGGCCGAGTATGTTTCGCCATAGAGGCAAGCAAAGAGATGATTTGGTTACAACAATTTCTTGAGTTGGGGCATAAGCAAGAGGAATGTAAGCTACATAGTGATAGTCAAAGTGTTATACACCTAGCTAAGAACTCTGCTTTCCACTCCGGATGAAGCATATAAATTGAGATATCACTTCATCGGGACAGACTTTGGAGGAAGATAAGTTGAAGTTGGAGAATATTCATACAGTCGAGAATCTTGCGGACATGATGACCAAGGTGGTCACAAGGATAAACTAAAGCTATGTTCATCTTTGGTTGGCCTTCACAAATGATAGTGAAGGGTTGAGAATTTTTCTCGGTGAAAATCAATCTCCAAGTGGGATATTGTTATGTTTGTGGAGCCTATTTTCATGTTAGAGTGTGGTACACCTTCTATGTGTTACACTCAGTATTTTTACGGTAGTCCCGCTCACCGGTGAGCGGGTCGGGAGTTTGGGGGTGAAGCCCCTCGATGGATGGGGGTTCAAGGTGAATCCCCAAACAAAATTTTCATGGGTGGTTTATTAACCCATGGGTGATGGGTAACCGTTATGGGCTATTTTTGGGCCCATGGTTTTTTTCAATGACCCATTGTTTTGATACCCACGGTTTTTTGCCCATGGTTTTTGATACCCACATTTTTTCCCATGGTTTTGATACACATGGTTTTGTATCAAACCCGATTAAGAAATTGTCTACTTATATGATCTTATGCATATGATACATAGACAAGCAAATGTATTGCGATGTGCTTTGAATTCGGGTGTGAATATTGTAGAGTTTGTTGAGAATAGCTCCAAACAGATCTGGGTATTGTATTGAGAGATTGGAGGCTTGTAATAAAATCGAGCAAGTGATTCTTGGTGGATGTAGCCCATATTGGGTAAACCACATTAAATATTGTTTCTCTATGTTGTGTTATTTATTCTGCACTTTTATTTGAGATCTCTAATATTTTTGCATATTAGTTTCAACTATTGAGATTCTATAAGGGATTATTCCACATATTTTATCTCTTACTTCCTAACACTAATTGGGGTCAACCTTTTCATATTCACATTGATGCTTCCAACACTACAATGAGAACTGTTCTTGGATAGAAAGATAAGGAAGACCAAATTTATGCCATATATTTTATCAGAAAAAACTTGATGCCTACAGAGAGAAACTACACCACCAGTGAAAAGGAATTTCTAGTTGTTGTTTACTCTCTGAACAAATTTAGGCACTATATTACTGATTATAAGATTTTTTTTGTATACAAACCATTCAACCATAAGATGATGAATAAAATAGTAGTAGGGGCAGAATTATTAGGTGGCTACTTCTTTTGTAGGAATTTAATTTGACCATTATTGAAAAGCTTGTAAAGGCTAATGTTTTTGCTGAATTCCTTTTGAGATTGAATGTTTTAAGAGAAGGAGATCCAGTTCAATATCACTTCCTAAATGAGAAATTGTTTGCAATATCAACACACCTTGCATGGTTTGTGGATATATCTAATTATCTAACTATAGGGAAGTTTCTGGCTTATTGTACTAGTAAAGAACATAAAAGATTAATCAGAAATAGTGCTACATACAAGTGGTGTAATGGAATTTTATTTAAATGTTGTCCTGACATGATTCTTTGCAGGTGAGTTTGAGAAGATGAAGTATACGACATACTTAGGGCATGCCATGATGAACTTGGAGGAGGGAATTACTTAGTAAAGAGAACAATTCATAAGGTCTTTAGAGTTGGGTGCTATTGGCCTTCTCTCCAAAAAGCTATCAAGAAATATGTATGACAATGTGATGCATGTAAATTAATGGGGAAGCCTACTGTCTTCGAAATGCCCTTAATCCTCAAATAGTCTTAGGGACATTTGAGAAATAGGGGATTTATTTCATTAGACCTATATATCCCCATCTTATGGAAAGGAGTACTGTTTGGTGTGCACTAACTATGTTATGAAATGGGCTAAGGTTTAAGAATTGACATCTTCCAATGAGGATGTTGTAGTTGACTTTTTGTACCATAAGATCGTGGTAAGGTTTGGAGCTCCTAGAGCCATAGTATCTGATCAAGGAACTCAGTTCATGTCTAACATGATTGAGGATTTTTTTAATATTTACCGATATGGCATAAGAAATCATCACCATACCACCCCCAATCTAATGGGCTGGTGGAAGTCACAAATAGAGAACTAGAAAACATCTTGACTAAATTTGTTAATGTAGATAGGAAGAATTGGGTGCCAAGACCACTTGAAGTAGTATGGGCATACAACATAACCTAAAAAACCACCACTAGTCTCTCCCCATATGAACTAGCATATGGGAGGAAGCCATTGCTCCCAGTAGAATTTGAATTATAGGCACGGAGGACAACACTTAAGATATGAATTGATTTGGATGAAGCTTAATGAGATAGAGTGATTGACTAAATGAAATAGATGGGATGAGATGGAGGCACAACAACGATCTGAGATCCTTCAACATCAAAGGAAGGTCTGACATGAATATCATATAAAGACTAAGAGATTTAAAGAAGGAGATGGGTCTTGCAATTTGACTCAAAATACCAATAATTCAAAGGGAAACTAAGAACAAGATGGCTCGAGACCATACCAAATTGAGAAAATATATGATAATGGATCCATGATATTGTTGAAAATTGATGGTGATAGAAGAACTCTGTTAGTGAATGACTATTAAATGAGGTTGTATCAAGAACCTCAAGATAAAGAAGCCTTCACTAAGAACATACAATTGTGCTGAGGAATTCTATTTAGTGGAAGATTTCAACTCTTCTAGTCATGAGTAGTTTGTTAGGAATATGCAAATAAAGGAATAATATCATAGTTATCATTATCATCCTCTTCCCCACTATATCTAATAAATAAAAAATATGTTTTATTTCATGCATCCAAATAAAGTTTAGAGATGTAATTTATCAACATGTGTATTAACCAAGATTGTTTTTCCAATGTAGGAAGTGGAGGGCCAATGGTCACAAGGATGTTGAGTTGGAAAGGTGACGTGTACTTAATTTTTGCTATGGATATTAAATTTGATGAACTTCCCAATGCATTTATTAAAACTATAAAACAAAATCCAACAGAGTAATTGGAGAGATAAGGGGTAATGATGGTGAGTAAGGGCATGTTGTCACTCTTTTTTAGGAATGACATATGTCACAAGTGATAATGATGGTAGTATAGGGGACATGTAAAGGAATTAAAAGCTTTCCACTTCAAACAGTCCCATCTTTCCTTTTTGCTGCCATTTTATGCCGACTTGATGCCATTATAAACTCATGAGTAGTTCAAATTTAATCTACTGAAATTGCATACAACTACTCTATCCCTCTCAAAAAACCATTTCCATTGTTCCAAAATACCCTATAGTCTCTATTATTATAACATATTTCACCAACTAATCCCAAGTGTGCTGACATATAATCTAGTATTAGCGTGGAATCTCACCCGAGGCACATGCGAGCCTTGAGTCCCTCATTTATGTGAGCTTCATTAGAACATTCTTTATCAACATGATGATGTAGTATAACTAGAGAATAAATGCAATTATCCATAGGATTTTAGATGTAAGCTTTTACTCCTAGTTGATGTATCCCAAACATAGATTTAACATGATCAACTGAAAGTAGAATCAACCATGAAATAACATTGAGGAAACCAGTAACACACACATGAACATAAAGGGAAACACCAGATCAAGATCCATTACAAGAGTGTTACAAAACTGCTTCATTATATTTATAAGTCAAATACAATAGCTAATATTACATCAAGAAGTTCCATCCATGACAATGTTCATAGTAGCAGAGCTTTCTTTACATCACAAATATCCCTGTTACATCCATTACACCATACTTTATTTTCTCCTCTAGAAACAACCCTCTATAACAAGCAGTCAAAGGAATCTTCTTCTAACTATCCATCATCATCTGCGAAATCCTGCTAGAATCTCCTCATGATTGTTCTACCACTACTTAGGAATATGCTAGATGTCGCCATGCGTTTCCCTCAATCGAGTTCCTTTAGCATGCATGTGCCAGCTAATCCTTAACAACCTCGACTCCTTATCCTCTCATGATAACCATAATGATTCCCTGGAATATCCTTTTCTTAGATCACAAGTGTTCATGGCTTATCCTTATTTTTATCTGGTCACTTTTCTATTTTCTTCCTATAAGCATTTTTTTCTGTTTTTCCAAAACTCACTAAGTCCTAACTCCATCCTACCCTAGTGTAAACCTTTGTGCCTCTCTAAGGACTAATTCTACACATTCCTTCATACCCTATCTCTATGCACCACAAGGCTTCATGCCTTAGGTACTTAGTTACTTTTAGGGGTCCAACATCACCCCACACTAAACTGGTTACCGCCCTAGAAAACCTTTGGGCTAAGCGAACAAAATTATTGTTGACCAAAACCCGTTATGGTAGTGATGCTACTTTGTAAAGATTAAAAATAGTGTTAGGAAAGAATCTGAAAAAAGAATTAAATAATGGGGGGTGTGCTTATATGATCAATTGAAGGATCTTGGGAATTCCATGTTTATATCATCCTTCAATTTCTCCTGGGAACTTAATTTTGATATGGCCTTTCTGGCGTGACCCCAAAGACATTAGGCACTCAGTCCGGATGATTTCATCCACCTTCCCCTTTGATGCACTGATGGAAACCCCTAACTATGTGTAGAAACCCTCAAACTCATCCATCCACTCAGTGATGGAGTCTTGGAGCTCATTGATTCTGAAATCTAGCTTTTCATGCTTTGTTTTGATCTTCTCTTTCTAGACCATGGTGTTAACGACCAACTGTGTGTGCTCTGCCTTATTGGTGGGGATGGTTTCTTGAAAAAATTTGAGGGTTACCTCCTCCTCTATCATATGCGTGTTGATTATTGGATCACATTTCCTATAGTTTTTGAAGCCTCTATCTGCTAGTATATTCACCTCATTGATTTGGGAGAGAAATTCTTCCAAATCAGTGATCCAAGTTTTAATGGAGACCTTGTTATCTTCTTTTTATTTTGTGAGCTCTGTAGCCATCATGCCTGCACCATCCTTGATTCTAATGAGTAAAATCCCTATGAGGTCCTCAAGATACTCCATCTCATCCTCATAATCTATCCTTTCCTAGCTTACCAATATTAAACATTTCCCTAGAATGTTCTTCATGAGGGCACTAGCTCATTCATACACCTCCTTTGTTTGTGGTTGCTCCCCCTTAACCCTTGGTGCAACCTATCAATTTCCTTCTCCTTGCTCTTTCTTTCTATGAATAAGGTTTGAATAGTAGCCCCTATATCTAGACTACATCTAGACTACATCATATTGAACCTCACGAAGACATATTTTTCAAGGCATTACATGCCTACTCATTTGTAAGGTGGTTAGGATCCACCACCTTATATGTATCTCCCCCTTCTTCTTTAGGTGAATGATTTTGATCACATGATCGGTGAACTCAAACTCACGTTCCTCAATGTGGCAGTGCATAATCCAACTAAGTATCTTCCTAGTTCTATGCAAACCCCATCTTGATCCATTAAATCCCAACCATGCAAATTTTCTAGTGGGAGGGTGGCATGAAACCTTACATGTAGGACCTTATTGGGGTCATATACAAAGTCCATACGTGGGGACACAGGTGTCCACTTCTTTCTTGTACCCTTGTGCTTTGTCCTCTACTTCTTCACCCCATGGGTGAATCCTATATCCTCCTTTATAGTAAAGGAGTCCCCCTTGTCTCCCTTTGGGGGTGGCATTACGTGGAGTATAGGATTTGCATGTCAAACTCTTCTCAGCCCCAACTAAATTCTCCTCTCTGTCTTCCCATGCCTTGCCTGCATCTCGTGGCCTTCACCTTGGCCTCATGTCCCTCCAACTCCACTTTTAATTTTTCTTTGAAAGTAGTGGGGTATTATCCTTTTGAGCTTTTGTGGGGCTTGATGCGTCATGCATCTTTTGTCTATTTTATGCATGTTCCTCCTTCTATTTTAACCCCTTCCTTATGCCTTGGTGATGAGGTATTGATGTCACCCTATTCTAAAGTGATAACATTGTTTCTACTATTCGACGTGTATAGTACTTCCTCTTCCTCGAAGTATCTAACTTCCCTTCTTATTCATGTTCTTATTCTTATTCTTGGTCTTCTTCTTGCATTACCTTCATGGGTGGGATTGGAGTCTTGTGGTTTTGGAAAGGGAGAGTTTATAACCTCCACCTCAATCCCTCCCTATGTTTTGGGGTGCAACTACATGAACACCAGTGGACATACCCCTTGATGGTAATGCTAACTTGTGGGTGTAAGTCTAGGAAATATGGCTCCAAAACTTTGACATAGGAAGGTCGAGTGCCATACTTGTATGTCACATGCAATGTGTGGACATCAACATCCACCTTGTATACATAAAAAAATAACCTCTATGTGTCCCTAATTCTATTGATGGCATACTTCATGTATCTAGCAGTGAATGCAAAGGGGAGCTTACACCATGGCCCCATCTCTCCTTTGGCCATCATTATCTTTGCTAGGTAGAAGTGTTGGGTGACGAAATATTTTTACCTTATCAACAAAAATTGTGGAAGCTCATGGGGATGTGCCACTCATTCTCAAAAGCTCTGCACAACCACTCAAACCACATATTCATTTATTCCTTATAAACATTTGAGATGGTCCCATCGCAGGTGAATCTGTGCGAATTAAACGTAGAGGATACGTGTGCGGTAGGTGAATCTAAATGCTCTCATCTGGTCTTTCCAGGATTCCAATCTCCTAGAACATGATTAATAGTAGGATAGAGCCCTAAGTGATCTTTACTCCTTCCTTGTTTTGTACCAATGCCTCTTCGATAATGCCATTCACGATGAATTGGGAAAAGTTATAGTGTGCCCTCTTGGACACCCTATAAGCCATGTATAGGAATCTACGGTTGATGTATGTATACCTTTTTGATGCACCCAATTCTCAGCTAATTATTTGGGAGTTGAATATCAGCGCTGGGTCTAGGAGGTATGTAATTACCTCGTGCCCTATCCCCTTCTTGTAATTTATCTTCTTTGTCATCTCCTCGATCTTGGTAGTGGCACATAAATCAAGTGCCATATCTTCTCCAGTATTTCCCATACATGTTACCATTCAAATCAGATGGCCTGTGATCCACATTCTTCTTCCTATGAAGTAGAAGAAATATTCATGCACTCGTGCCATTAACTACCCAAAAATATGGGTAGGTTTGGAAAAGAAGGGTAGATCCCATAGCTGCAAAACTCTAGTATTTTGTAGCTCTTGTTTCACCGTGTAACATTCCCATTTTAAGACTTTAGAAACAAGGGAATTTTTTTATCACAATGTTCTCTATTCTAAATTAAAAACATTATTTAGAACACACATTCCATACCAATCAATCTCATAACAGATAACCATATGCATGTAAAATGACTCGGTGATAGACTGATCTATTCATTCCATGACTCGGTTACCTACCGATCTATTCATGTTTAACTTTAAGTATTGAATACTTATCGTATACTTTATATACTTGGTTTTCCTACCCTAATAGGTACTGAGTGATCTGTTTAAAGAACATACCTAAATATTTGTTACCAATATCCATCTAATATCATGCGTTGCTTTAAATTTGGTGACATAACAAAAATGCAACCAACAACTTGCAATACTTTGGCCAAATATTTACAACATATCGAGTATGTCACTATTCCTAGATGGCATACTCATCATTTTGGAATCTTGATGTGAATCTAGCTGCAAGAGGTTGAAATACCTCCAAAACACACATAAACAACTTTGCAAATAAAACCAGGAGTTTCAAAATAGCTTACTTCTCATTCTGGAATTCACACCGATCTATTACATCATTACCATTCTCCTTTTATTTCAAGACTACTCTAAAACCCTAAAATGCCAAAACCCTAAAATGCCAAAAAACCCTAAAATGTAAAACAACTCAGATTGACCCCAAAATTTTTGTGCCAAATATGCATTCATAAATTAGGGCTCACGTGAAATTTGGACTTATTCTGACAAGCACAACAAAAGTTATTAAAGTTCTAAGACCTAGTCAAAAGCGGAAAAAACATTCGAGAGCCAATTTTAGGCCACTTTAGATGACGGAATCTGAGTCTGAAAATGTGCCAAAATGAGCACAACCTTGCAAGAAAAGTTGACCTTAGCATAGTACTAATGTATATCTACCACCCTGTAAAATTTCAAGACGATCCAACGGTCGGATCAAAAGTTATGGTCTCTGCAAGTTATGCTCCCGCATCAAATACATCCTTCACCTCACTCCTCTGTTATCATGAATGGTCTTTCTGACTACCATTATTCCAATTGCCCAAATTTTAACCCTATCCTTGGTTAGAAACATAAATCGAGTATAGGAAGATGCTTATAATGACTTAGGGTATATGAGCATACTTGGTTGACCTAAGTCAATCGGGTGTGCCAAGGTATCTTGATCCATTGAGAGCTACTACCTATCCTAAACATGCCACTAACTTGACCTGGAGAAACTAAGTTCAAGTCCTTATTGTGTGTAGATCTGGATGATCAATGCGGAAGGGTGTTTCCATATGTCAACTACTGCAATGTTTTGTCCTCCGAGAAAACCCTAATATTCTCGAAGGTACAACCCTACACGATTGGCATGTGCTAACATCCTACAGAAACTACCTCATCACGATGTACATACCCCAAGGATGTTATTAATGTTTAATTAATTTGGATTATAAAATAGATTACAACATCTATGCTAACCCTAATCAAACACTCCTTAAGTCCTTGTTCTATACTTGAATTAATTAAGCATTAAAGAACTTCCTTTAACTCATGATTTCTTTTAATGTTCATTTATTTAGTTTAACAAAAATTAACCAAAATAGGAAAACAATATCATAATTTCCATTAAATATAACTTAATCATTCAGAGAAGGTGTAGCAACCAATTAGGTTCAACTAGTGGTAGAATTTATAAGAAATTGAATCTAACAATTAACGATCATATCACCATTATTTGGGTTGCATTTCATTTAGCAAGGAAGAACCTTCCTCTAATTGATTAAGTGTTAGGGTTTGTCAAACCCTTCTTATCTTTCACAAGCTTTATAGTTTTATCACATATTCATTACACACTTCAATACTATATTTGAATTGTTTAGATAAGATTGTTAACTTATGCAAACTTAACAAGACACATCTTATTAAGGGAGATTAAAGTAATTCCCTTTTTTAAATCTAACTTAACAAGTTTATCCGAGTTAAGCATATAACAGATATGAATAATATTATAAAGATATGGATTCCATCTTCTTCTTAAATACAATATAGTTTACACAACCAATAAAAGTAAATATCTAACATTTAATTCCTCATTAAAAACCTTTTCAATTCAAGACTAGTTGTTTCATCCATGTTGTATAACAAACAATATTCATTCTAAAAAGAATAAAACTTTTCTTTTTCAATACAATTCAAGACTAAATCAAAACTGTTTACATAATGTTCAAAATTAAATAACCTAATACAACATGAAATTTCCTGTCTTCTTTAATCACTTACGATGTCCATCTCAAAATTGTTAGCACGGGTCGGTTGATGAGCTAATCATGATAAGCACTAATCATTAAAGTAAAGTGCATTCCACTAATTGCTTCATTAAACAACTTTGCTTTCATGAAACAATTGAAAAAAATCATGCAGATAATCATAAGTAATAACATCTAAAAAGAAGTACAATTAAGAAATCTGGATTAACTTTTAAGAAAGGAACATTTTATAATCTGCAACATCAGAATTATACCACAAGAATTAATTGATCCTATCAATTACTTTTACTCAATCAAAAATTCTTACCATTAAATTATTTCATAAATTCATAAAGATAGAAGGAAACATTTAACTTTTCCCAATCTGCGAGGAGTTAGTTACTGATAAGCGATATTAGTAATTTTCATCCCTCCATATAGACAAAGAAGAGAATCAAATAATGAGAATTTCAATCAATAAAATTATCAGACAATAGAAAAAGGATCTCAAACCAACAAGGACCCCAAACCATATTTCATTTCATTTATACTATGAAATGAAATCCATCATCTATTACAAACTTAGAAATTATTAAGCTAGTTTCCAAAAGAGAACTCAAAACCGAATGCACAGTCAAAGTCTGCATACTTCCAATTTCCATACAACCTTCCCAAGAAGACCTATTCTCATTCACCTAGCTCAAAGCCAATATCAAATCTCAGAAGAAATACATAGTATAGTCCCAAACTGTAGAATGCCCCCAAGAGAGTATAATTCTTTCTCTTTAATACATGGTGGTTTAACAAGGATATAATAGTGGATTAAAATTCCTCCAATCGAAAAATATTGAAAAGTCACAACAACTCTGAACTCGAAGGTTGAACTACCATTACAAACATTAACAACAAACTACAAATGTGAAGGTAGTTCAAAATCCCAAGTAAGAGCCACATTACCAACATCCAGATAAGTGATACTATAACTTTTTGAACCACATACAAAATAACAGGTTGAAATTTAGCATTCAACAAAAACCACGAATCAAATGGAAGTAAGTAGTTAAGTAATTCGATAAGACAAGATTTGTCCTACCTTCTTCCAACTCGACTAAACAAAGTAACCACAAACCTCTCTAGTTCCTTTTAAAATCATAAGACAGGTAGGGTTCGTTCAACATAAAAGACAGAAAGGAAGTAAGTAATTCATTCCATGAACCTCTACAACTGATATGAATGAGAACAAAGTAGTCAAGTTTTCCCACAAGACACAGGTACACTCAAATTAGGTATGAATAGAATACACTCTTTAATTCACACGCCCCGTCAAGTTCGAAAACACAGTGTAGTCTAAAAGGTAGAAGTAAAACAACCATTCCTTCTCAAAGTCAAAACAAAGGAGGCCACAAAGAAGTTACATGGTCTATTTTGACCATACAAAAATCACAAGACCCCATCCATCAGACAATATTAAATGAGACTGAAGTTTTCAATTCATAATACCTGTAAGTATACAACTCGTCAATTTCCAAATATAGAATCAAAACAACCATCAATGGAATACCTGTGTTGCGTTAAATACATGCATCGATCACAAGTTCTAACAACACAAGCTCAAATACGAGTTTAAAATAGAATCCCATGGCCCTAATAAAAGCTTAGAATAAACACCAACACCCTATTATAGGTTCAAGCCTTCCATTTCCCTAAGGAAGAATAAAACCTTAGTTAAGAGCTTAAGTACAAGGCACAACACAACAACTCAACAATGAATTCAGTATTCATAAGAACTATATACAAGTTCAGTTGTTGAATATGAAGATTCAACCAAGGTTCAAAACTTCAATAAGTTCAAACACATTCCAAACAAACACATGGTCCCAATAAAGCTAAAATAAATCTTGGGCTTCAATACAAGTTTAGAACCCCTACGAGCTCCACTTCTAGCTCACAAAATGCAAGTCTAAATAGAGATTCAAAACCCAACAAGCAATAAGCTAGCTCTTTCCACATTTTTTTGAATGCAAGAAAACAAAGCTTTGAATACAAGCTACAAGCTTCAAATACAATTAACATAACTACTAGTTCAAGTTATAGAGTTCAATAGAGCTTCAAGTATAGGTTACAAAGTTCCAAAACAAATCGCATGCAAACCTCTAACAACCAGTACAGAGAAAGTTCCCAAAAACTGTCAATAATAGAAAAGGATTCACATTCCAAAACCCACATAATTTCCAAGAATACATGCAAGTGAATAACCACATACATCATGCAAATATAAAATTTCTAGTGAGCAGAATTGTTTTAATGAATCATTTAGAAGAAAGCAAGAAATCTTAATGGGTAGAGCCTATCATGCTTGATAGTGCCTCTGCTGATTCGAAGAAGACTTCTAGCCAAGTTTCCAAGACCTCTTCTTCTCCAAGAAAGATCAAACAACAATAATATTTTTCCACATTTCCTCTTATACATTCCTCGAACCAAAAATAGATCAAAGAATTAAAAAATAGTGACTAAGTGTAGATCAAACTACTGGTTTGAAAAGCCAGATAGCTCCATACAGAGAAAAAATCATGAAGCATGCAAAGAAAAACAACCCCAACAAATCTTCCAAATATACCTTCCAAGACGGCTTGCTCGCCAAACTTGAGGCATATTAATGACATTAATTCCAATTTTCCCATTTATCTTTCCTTGCCACCACCATTCATAGTTAGCGAGACCTAATTGCACTTCAAAATGCATTTCCAAACTTAGCAATGCCTCCATGTAGGTTCCTCTAAACTTTCACTAACCCTTACCACACTGGCAGTACTTTCATGCATTCAAAACCAAATCAAAATCAAATCCCAATAAAAAGCTTAGGAACCGTCGTTTAGTTCCCCACTTGCCAATAACCCATAGGTCCCCTTTCATATCCCATTAGTTTAGGATAGATAGAATTTTCTTAGGTTAGATCTTAGGTTAGTTTAAATATATAAAACCTTAGGATATAACCCCCAACAATAAATTGCCACCTTAGGATAGGATGAAGATTTAACCAAAAACAATAGGTTTAGAAATAACTTAACATCCCCTAGGTTATTTCCTTTCAAGCTAACAACTTAGGTTAGAATGTCATCCCACGTAAAGTGGTGTAGTAATAGTTAGGTAAATTACCTGAGTCCTATATCTATTAGGGTAGACCGTATAGGTAAAGGGTACATAATAATTTCTTTTTCTCAAGAATCCGAAGCAGGGTTTATATTTCCCTTAATGCCATTAAGCACCCTACAAGGGTCGATCAAGAAGAGATGAGCACAACACAAAATAGAATAAAAGCACAATTATTTCAAGATAGTAAAGAATTTTCAATAACCACAAGTTCAGTCCGTCAAGTATTTTAAATCAATGTATGTCATTTTTTTATTTTGTTTAGAGAAGAAGATTTAAAACATGCCTTGGATCAATGGAATTGATCCAAGGATGAGTCCAATAGTGAGAGGATAAGTTGTAACTCTTAAAACTAGATTACATCTTATCCAATGAGAAGTGAAATAGATTATTGCAAGCAACAACATACCAGCCCTAAAATCAAAGAGCGTAAATGATTTATCCATATCAAGCATGATCTTCAGTAGTCAAAAGAACACATATTTATCAAGAACATCACATATTAACACTTGAAATGCAAAGGAGGAATATAACCATTATCTAGGGTGTTACACACCGAGTCATCAACCTTAGGGTTTCCGAGCTCATCTACCATCGAAGTGTTCCACACAAGGTTTTCCCACATCATCTTTTTTCAGTCATTTTGTGGTTGTACTTGCTGATTTTGCACTGGTATAGCTTTGATATCCATTTCTCAACCTTGATAACTCTAGGAGGGTACTGTATCTCCGAGTAGATCTCCACAGGATCCTCCTTTTCCACCACTAGTTTCTTTGTGCGTGCCTTATTTGGTGCCATATTCCTTTCCTTTCCTTCATGCCCTAGGTGTTATGTTCCTCTCTTTTGATGTCCGAACTTGATAACTTTCCTACTTCTCTCTCACGCAACCTCCTTTCCACTATGTTGTCTTCTTCCCTCTGTGTTATGTCACAAATTCTACTAGTTTGTGATAGTACTTTATGTCACTCTTCTTTGAAAAACCCTCGTCACACTTTGAGCTCGGGAGCAAAAATAAATTCTCTAAGGAAAGGTAGTCAAAATGACTATCCTTATCTCTTATTTATACTTTATCGATGCCTTAGAGTTCCTCCAACCACATGTCCTAATGTCACTTTTTAATAAAACACTTTTCTTTACTTAAGGAAAATTTTGTGACTTCCTCTCACGATTCATAGCTGTAACCTCTAGGCATTTCAATACCACTTAGACTAGCCATAAACCTCCTTCGCGTACATCTCCATGCCAAAGTACATAACCTCTGTGTTGTCTACTAAGTATTTCCACTGTGATGCTTCCTTCCTCATGTCATACCGTGCAATCCTTCCCTTCTTTTATTCTTCATGTTCTTTTAACCAACCTTCATAAGTTCACTAAATTTACACACCTTTACCATCCATGCACCCTTACCATTTCGTCACTTGTTCTTCTACCTTCGCGCTAATTTTTCCCAACATTTTGGCCTCCATGTTCAATACAACTCAAGCTACCTCACCCCACATAAAAATGTATGTATTGTCCCCTATGAATAAAACCTCTTACAATACAATTATCTACTAAAAGTGCACCAACGCACAAAAAAATCCAAAAATGAAAATAAAGGAAACAACCACAAAGATAGAAATCTAAACTAATTGGCAAAACTACCTTATTTCAAATTACACAAAAGCCTTATTTATAATAGGGCTTCAGCCTAATCCCATTAAAGTAACCTAGTAACCTCATCCCATCTAGTGCTTGTAATTGGCATGCACTTGAATCAAGGATGTATGAGATGATATATGGTCCTAACCAATGTAATTTTAGTTTCCTAGGATGGCGTAGAAATTTGGAGTCATAAAGCAAGACTATCTTCCCAACCTCGAATTGTTTTTTTAATATGGTGATCATGCCATGCTTTTTATCATGCATTTTCAGTCTTATAACTCCACCTAGCAAGTGATCACATTTTTCCAAATACACTAACTTCTCCATGTACTCTGTAGTGCTTTCTCATCGATTAATCCTCATGTGCACGCAATACGCAAGGATGATAACATAAATTATTCTAGTAAAATAACTTCCACGCTAAACACCAATTGGAATGGTTTGGCCTTGTTCAATCTCTTGTAGGTAGTCTAATATGCCTATAGTACTATTGAGACTTTGTCATCCCAATCCCATCTTCCCATATCAAAAATTTTGGTCAGTGTGTGACTCAGTATCTTATTAAATGCCTCAATGGTTCCATTAGATTGGGGGTGATACAAGGTGGTCTCTGATGGGCCACCACAAACTCTACTAATAAAATCCCGGCAGGTCTCGTTTAAGAAGTGTGTGCCTCTGTCACTAGTCAAGATTAAAGGAAAACCATACCTGTTGAGTATGTTTTTCCATAAAAACTTTACCATTATGGTTGTTGTGTAATCCTTTGTAAGCATTGCCTCTACCCATCTTGTTAAGTATTCAATGCAAGTGATGATATAACACGAACTATTCCTTCACACGGCAGGTGAAATTGGTCCTACAAAATCAATGGCCCACTTCTCAAATGGTTCTGCACTAGCTATCGGTCTCAATGGCATCTCATCCCTTCTTCTGGTTTGCCAAGGCATTGACAATGGTCACAAGCCTTGTAAAACTCAATACAATCCTAGTAGATGATTTCCCACCAAATCCCTACCAATAGAATATTTCACGCGGTAACATTCCCTACATAGTGTCCTCATGTAATCCCATTGTGTACTTCCTCCATGATTATAATGCGCTCATGTTCTAACACACACCAGCACAAAACCTCATCACGGCCTAGCTTATATAAGTCTCCACTAATTAGCATGTAGGGTACAACATGTATGGCTAACTACTTCCTTTCCAAGGTCTTCATTCCCTCTGGTGCCACACCCGTTTTGAGAAACACAACAATATCTTCCAAGTCATAGGGTGTGCACCGCAATCTAAAAATTTATGCGTCTAAAATTATATCCATGCTCTAATTCTCCTCCCCTAAGTCAATCCTTGATAAATGGTCAGGCCCTAAGTTACTCTTTCCTGGTTTCACAACTCTAAACTCAAACTCTTGAAACAACATGACCCACTGCACATGTGCCCTTGTAAAATGGTCTTGTTCACCAAGTAATTCAATGCCATGTGGTCCATGTAGACTATGAAAGGTGTTTCTAACATATATTACCTAAATTTGTGCAGTGCATAGATTATTGATAGTGCTTTGCACTCAATAGTAGTATAGTTCTACTCTGCTGGTGTCAAATTTCTGCTAGCAAAACATAAGGGGTGGTCAAAAATTCCTTCTCTAGGTTGTGCTAGGACTTCCCCAATCATTTTCTGAATCATCAACATGTACATGGAATGGCTTATCCCAAGAAGGAAAGTGTAATATGGGTGCAATGATAAGCTTGTTCTTCAATGTGTCAAACACCATCTATTGTGCCTCTCCCCAATGGAATGTACATACATGCTTAAAAAATTCCTCTAGTGGTGTGTAAATTTTGACACACCCCTTAATAAATTTCCGGTAATACCCTGTATGCCCAAGGAATCTGCACACTGCGCTCTCACTGGTAGGCTACCCTAATCCCACAATAATGACAACTTTGGCAGGGTCCACCAACAAACCTTCCTTACATATGATATTCCCCAATAGGGTTCCAAATGGAGTAATGCAAAGATAAATTTCTTGATGTTGAGGGATATGCACAATTGCCAACATCTCTCGAACATCATCCATAAATTTTCACAATGGTCTTTCATTATTCCATACACTATGCAGTCATCAAGGTAGACCTGAAGGAACTTATGGATAAAATATTGAAATGCCTAGACCACTATGCATGAAAACACTACATGTGCATAATTTAGTCTAAAAGGCATGACCGTGTAGGAAAAACTTCTCCATTCAGTGGAAAATGTAGTTTTTCTTGGTCCTCCTTTGTGATTATAACTTGATGATATCCTGAGAAGCCATCCGTAAAGGAATAGATATCATGCCCAGCTACTCCTTCCAAAATTTCCTCGGTAAAAGGGGTTGGGAAAGGATTAATTACACATATGGATTTTAGGTCCATGTAGTCAACACAGATCCCTATCCTTCTATCCTTTTTAATACTTATGACCATGGGGCTTATTCATTTTGATTCCTCCATAGCTTCAATGATTCCTGATGCGATCATCTTGTCTATCTCCTCCTTGATGTGGATGCACAAATTTGGATTCATTTGGTAAGGTCTCTTCCAAATTGGTCATGCTCATTCCTTTAGCTTGATCCACATCTCTCCTAAAGAGTGTTAAAATTCTTTAACCTCATGTTACCCTTGCGGAAATAAAACCTAAAACTCATGTAATAGATCAATGATCTTTGAAACCTCCTTTTCTGACCAATAGTCCCCAATAGTAGCCTCCTTAGGTTCCATTTCTAAGCCAATGTTAACCTTATTTGTTTTGAGGGGTTCATGGTAGGTGCACGCTTGTTCATCAACACTACCTATTACTTTGCACATACCCACAGTATGGTTAACATCCAATTTCTCCACTTCTTCGCCATCTATCACACAGACCATATTTCCCTTCTCTTTCTTTGTGCAAGTGCACTCAAATTATATCTCATCTGATTCTCCCTCATCAAAGTTCTCTTCTAATCTAGGCTCACCCAATAATTCCAGTATTCTATCCTCTACCATGGTATTGTCTCCCATAGTTAGGTGCTTAACAACCTGCAATGCCTCATTCATAAAGGTCTAAGCACTTTTATATTCAAATTCTGAATCAAGTAATTTTTTAACTCCCTCCAGAGTTCCACTGTCTCGACGATGTAACTCTAAATGAACATACCATGTGCACACATATCCTTGTAGTGTGGAATACAACTTATACACCCAAAGGGAAGGAGGTAAAGCTTCTATTCCTTCCATCCAAATCCTCTTGCACTCCTAGACATGATCTGAGGTGGATCCTTTCCCATCATAGACACAAATTTTAGTTGGCACGTTTCTCTTGAAAAATCTAATAGAGAGCGCAATTATCAACTTGCTCCACCCTAGAAGATTATCCCATCCATCCACCAACATGTTACGGTTATATGTAAAGTGTATACAAGCATGCTCCTTCATTTGATTTCACATCTCCATTAGGCTTTCATGGCTCACAGGAAAATATCAGGGTTTCCATCCCGGTGTAGCTTGGTAACTACTTCCCTTTTAGGCACCTAAGTGGGCACACCCTTGTCACTCTTGTAATGGATCCTCTCAATTGCCACCCCATTACCTCATAAGTCATGTGCACCCAATTGTCATATGCTATAATAGTGGTATCACTCATAGATTAGGCATATTCAAAATGAATAGCTCCTTCCATAGGTTGAATCACTTGGGGTCCCCGATAAAGCACACATATATCTGTCAAGAACTTCTTCCTACAAGGGCTCAGTAAAGGGTGCTGAATTTTCATTGATCAAAGGGATGATAACCTGTTCTTCCTTATTCTCAAAGCCTATGTACCCTTTATTGAACCATAGGTTAGCATTGTTCTTATAACACTAGGGGCACCCAAGTAATGCTGGAAAGTTGTCTTCCTTAGCTAGCGCCAAGACTTGAAATCCCAAGTGAGCTTTGTGCCTTGTATAGTGATAGTAATGTTCTTGAAGACACCAATGGGCATCACCTTTTTTTGTTAGCCATATATAACACATTTGAAGATGGATGTAATGGGGTCTTCCCATTTGATTCCATGCATCTAAAGTGAGAACATTAACTTTTGCACCCATGTTTATCATAATATTTCTTAGAAGCCACCCGTCGACTACCGCATTTAAGGTAATCTCCTTATCATAATCAATGGTGTGAGGGGAAGGTTAGCATGCAAGACCTATCACTTGCACTCTCCTCTAGTACATGGTACTTTTTCTTGTAACCATTCCCCAGGGAAAGGAACGATATTCTCTTACCTTAGCATTTTTCATACTTCTCTGACCTCATCCAGATCCTTCTCTAGAGCCTCGGCATTCTTCCTATGCTCTAACTACCATGACTACTCCTTTAGGAACTAGATCTCTCCTTGTAGGCTTCGAATTACATCTATGGTCTCTTGATAAACCTATTTATGATGAATAGGGTCTAGATACTTCTCATGCACCACCTCTTCTCTAGTAACTAGTGGATTTTTCTTTGGTATCTCACGACATGTGAAGTCTCAACTCGCATGGTCACCAATATATGTTCTAACTCGACTCGTGCCCCACCCTTGTCATCCATTGTGAGTCCTTTTTCTTCACACTTACCATTCCTACGCCTTTATCCTTCTATTTTTTTGGCTCATATATTCAGATAGATCTGGGAATTCCTCATACTTGTTCTTCTTCCCACACTAAGAGCATTACAATGGATCAGGACATTTGTGCTTATAGTGCTCTATAGACATACAGTTGTAACAAGTTCCACATAGGAACTCACTTCTTCCTCCTCTGCGATTACCTCGACCTTAGAAACCTCTTCCATGCACCTCTCCATTTGCACGCCCTTCATAGTGATGACCCTCATCCTTGGAATTATTTGTGATGCTGGTCTGATGCACACCAATATCAATGGCATCATGTATCTGGTCAATCAATCTACAATCCTTGGTGTCATGAGTAGTAGAGGTGTAAATATTGTAATAGCAAGATACATTCTTACGGATTGCACGTCGCAGTAGTGGACACCTACTTGCATTATGATCTCGTGGAAAATCTCATAGTTTATTATTATGGCATGTACTAATCTTTGAGGAAAACTATCCTTTGTATGCCCCTCTACCTCATAATTCGTGCACCATAGGCCACTATGAGTCTCATGCACCGAGTTCACAGATAGCTTCTCTAGTTGCTTTGCCATTGCAAAAATCTAAGCTTCAAGAAAAGGGATAACCATGGTATCCATGCTTCCAATAGCTTCAACGTGTAGTTAGCCTCCAAGGACTCACACTGGTCTATGAAATTCTTGTGCGAAAGCACTCTCCTAAAATGTGTTATCAATCCTCCAACAAACCACTGGGCATGTTGAGAAGGATGAATATCATAAGACAATTTTGATAAGAGAGTCTTAAAATGTGCATCATATTCCCGCACACTCTCTGCCATACCTTATTGAATATCCTTTACCATGATAATGCTATTCTGTTCAAACTTAGGGATATGAAATTCAGGTAAGAATTCATTCCACAATGTGGTTTAATCTACTACTGTCTAGAGGGGTTCATGCTTTTGGTACCAACTATACGTGTGTCCTTGCAACGTTGTTGTAAACTGATTTACCTTTCATTCTGGGGTAGTGATCCCCTTCATGTGCCATAGCAGCTCACATTTTTATACATGATTTGTAGCATCCTCAACACCTTTGTAGTCTAGTAGATGCAAAGAAATTTCAAAATTACTTACTGAGGTGGTTGCGGCCCATGCTCACCTAATCCAGAACCTTGATTCCCTCTGGTATTTCCTCCACCACTAGATCCACTAGATCCACTAGTTCCTATCCCTCCTGATCCACCATATCCTCTAGATCTACCAGTCCACTAGGGCCTATTCCACCAGATCCACCTCTCATAGCTGGTAAATTTCCTAAAGTAGTTGCACCTTGTATCCCCACCATCATGCTAAACTACGTGCCAACATTATATGATATTACACCACTACTAGATGTGTGTCTCATGCTACTTCTAGATGTGATACCCAAGATTTGTGTACTCATACTTTTCCCAAATGTCATTCTAGACAATATACCTCCAAACACAAGAAATGTTTGTGCAGCCACAGATGTGCCAAATGAAAAGTTATACCTCCTAGTAATACTGATCGGTCACTTCCACTAATACCAATTGGGTTAGTAAAACTTATCTCTAGATTTGGAAAGCTAATAGCTAGGGGTTGGTCACCAGGTGGATTAATATGTGCACTAACGAATCCTCTCCTTTCTTCATATGATGTGCCTTCTCTATAAGTTAAGGAGGTTTCTCTTTCGAGATTGCCAAGATGAGGTAGCACAGACTTCTCAGGCTCCACATCCTCTGCATGAACCTCAATTCCTTCCCGCAACATCTACCTCCATAAATCCATTGCTCTTACAACTTCACATTGTCTATATAGCTCCCTCTAATGTGCCTCATTATATTTGAGTCATCTCTCTTCCCTCTCCTACTCATCCGCAAGGTCCACCATCTTCCTCCACCCTAGTTTCCTCACCCAACACTTAGAAGAAGCTTATCCAACCATAGGAAATGCTTCCAAAATTAGTGTAATGATAAGGATCTTTATAGCTAAGGGATAACACGTAAAAATGACCCTCTAGGATCTTTTAAAAACACAAAATCAACAATCTATAGACATGGATATGTAGAAATTATGTACTCCAAGGTGTAACTTATCAACACTCTACTCCACCAATGATCAACAACACATGTCCAAGTCATATTAGCATCATGCAACCTCTAATACTCATCTTAGGTCCACACACATGATCTATAGTACCAGCTTGATCTAGATGCATATGCCGAAATCCATTCATACAACTCTATTGGGAAGCAATAGAAGAAGGTATCATACAACTCATGATACAGATGCTCTTCTACCCATTTATGTGCATCAAACTTAGGTCCAATATTAAATCTCTGAGAAAACTCATCCTCCATGATTTTAAGCCATGCTTCGACACTGTCCAAGGTCAAGCATTTTGTCATCATGCACCATTCTCACAACTTCAAAAATATATCCTGACAATGGAACCAAAATGTAGTCTCTATTATCACCACCTATTTTAGCAACTAATCCCAAGCGCGTTGACATATCATCCAATATTAGCCTAGGATCTCACCCGAGGTGCACATAGGCACCAAGTCCCTCCTTTATGTGAGATTTGTGAGAATGTTCTTTATCAACATGATGATGTAGTATAACCAGAGAATAAATGTAATTATCCATAGGTTTTTAGATGTAATATTTTACTCCTAGTTGATGTATCCCAAACATAGATTTAACATGATCAATTGAAAGTAGAATCAACCATGAAATAACATTAAGGAAATAAGTAACACACACATGAAGATAAAGGGGAAATATATATCAAGATCCATTACAAGAGTGTTACAAAACTATTTCATTATATTTATTAATCAAATACGTATAGCTAAGATTACATCAAGAAGTTCCATCCATTTCAATTTTCATAGTAGTAGAGCTATCTTTACATCACGAGCTCTGTGTTTCATCCATTACACCATAATTTCTTTTTTTTCTCCTCTAAAAATGACCCTCTATAACAAGCAAGTCAAAGGAATATTCTTCTTACCATCCATCATCATCTACGAAATCCTCTGGAATCTCCTCATGGTTGTTCTACCACTACTTAGGAAGATGTCGATGTCACCAAGCATTTCCCTCAATTGAGTTTCTTTAGCATTCTTGTGTAATCTAATCCTTAATAACCTTGATTCCTTATCCTCTCACAATAACCAAAATGATTCCCTAGAATATCATTTTCTTAGATCACAAGTGTCAATGGCTTATCCACATCTGTATCTAGTAACTTTTTGTTCACTCCCTATGCACGTATTTTTATGTTTTTCCAAAAATCACTAAGTCCTAACTCCATACTACACTAGCATGACCCTTCATGCCACTCAGAGGACTACTTTTGCATGTGCCTTCGCATCCTGCTTCGTGTGCCATAAGGCTTCGTGCATTAGGTACTTAGTGTAGACACTAAAATTGGGTCACACTCCCTTGGTCCCTCGACAAATAACCAAATCGAACACACTCACCTAACCATTGACCCTTTCACCCCACTCTAATATTAATTTAATTAATTTAATTAAACTAATTCATGATATCATAATATTTATTATTTAAATATCCTAATTAGGATAATGCACACACCAACACCTCACTTATATACCTCATCTAGCCACCACACCCTAAGACCTATTCTTAGTATGTTGCCATAACTAACTAAGACCTACCTAAACCCTAAAAATAAAAGCCTACATTCCCTCTAACCACATTCAATTCCATTAGAAAGGAATCTTCCATTCTAATCTACGAAGAAAATGAACAAGATCCAAGAAATCAAGAGGATCTGCCCATTTTTAGTAAACCTAGGAAATCCCACCATAACCGACGTCGGTTACCCTAAACCACCGCCGGTCAGCCCGAAACCACCGCTCGGTTACCAAATATTCCCAATACAACCTTATTTCAAGGTTGGCACATTTTAGAGTAAGAGATGAAAACCGTGAGTCTGTATGCAAGCAAAACTAGAATTCATATACGCATTAGAGAATTGATAGCCAACATCATAAGCAATCACAGAGCCATTTTAATTCACCGAATCAATCGGGAAGAACCATCACCACATCAAACTCCACCCATCTAATCAAATGCCATTGTCACCCATCCATCAAGCTCATACAATGGTAAGTGTTTTATTAACCAACATTCATCCACTTTCATTTTAGTAAGTTTTGTTACATCTATGGTGTGATGTAAAATTATCCTTCTCCGTAGCTGGCCATTTGGATTGGAATGATGTCCCCGTATCATGTTAGTCCCGATATAATAATGCATTTTTACATACCAGGGAATTTTACAATTAATAAGGATGTTTCTAGCAGTAATGTTAGAAAAATTAATCAAGGATCATCGAGAGATTTTGGTAGGCAAGTATTTTAAAAGGAAATGTTTGAAATGACTTGTAATATACTTCTTGTTTCCTTGGGCACTAGGTCCTGTTCCATATCTCATTGTTCGAGGGATCACCTTTAGGCCACATATGAGAATACTCAAATCTCCATAGTGCATTGATTCTAGGCACTAGTTGTGCGAGTCTATGACCCATAATAGGTCTTCCATCATCAACTCCGATTCTACAAATTTGGAATGTCTCCACTACCATTTTAAAGTGCGAGAAAACCATTGATCTTGCGGTGTATGAAATTTAGCGGTTGGAATATCGGGATCAACAAAGTGACATGTAACTTCCGACATTTGATATGGGCTAACTGAAATAATCCTTGCTTTGAAGAAGTTTGGTGTTGTGCTTCTAAAGAAATTCTTTGATCACATCTTTTCTTAGACTCCGAGATAGTTATTACAAGTTCGGTATCCAAGATGGGTTCTACATACTCATGAAAAGTTTGAGTAATCGAACTCTTTAAAAATATTTAACTCTCTCTGGAAAAATATGCAAGAGAGTTATTCTTACCAGAAATATGTTTGACATTGAATGAGAAATTGTCGAACCAAAGAGCCCAACACCGCATCCTGTTGAATGCGCTTTATGTGCTGAGATCACCACCACCGAGTCTTGCCTTGAAATCCTTTAAATCAGTTCTTAGAGTGAAATGCTCATTTTGAACAAAGAACAAGAAAGATTTGATTGCTTTCTTGGCAGCAAGTATCTCCTTATGAGATGAATGATAATTTAGCTTAGAACCATGAAAAGAACCAGATGCATACCTGCATACTTTCTCTTTATCAAATTCAGTTCTTTCCTTCATAATAGCTCCCTAATATTGATCACTTGCATCACATTCAATTACTTTGGGTCTTGAACCGTGTAGTGACATGGGAGGCAAATCCAGCACTTGCTTCTTGATTCTTTTGACAGCAAGTGTCATTTCATTGCTCCAAGGTGGAGCATTCTTTCTCAATCTTTTATTGAGTAAGACACGATCTGCAGCTATGTTCTTATAAAAACCTCGCTACATAGTTTACACAGCCCAGGAACCTCTGAAGTTGTTCCTTTTCTTTGAGTTCATCAGGGAACTCCTGGATCTTTGATACAATATGCTTTTGCATTTCAATTGAGCCATCTTTTATCTTGATGCCTAAGAAATCTATTTCATCCTTAAAAGTTTCCATTTTTGAAATAGATAGGCATAATCCATTATTGTAAACAACTTCATAAAATTTTTCAAGATGCTCAAGATGATCTTTAGGAGATTTAGAGAAGATGAGTATATCATCTATGTATACAATTAGGAAATCTGATAAATCTCCAAAGATTGAGTCCATTACCTTCTGAAAGACTGAAGGTGTTGTCTTTAGGCCAAATGGTAAAACCTTCCACTCGTATTGGCCTCCAGGGACTACAAAAGCTGTCTTGTATGTATCTTCAGGCTTCAAGAAGATTTGCCAGAATCCACTTTTGAGATCAAACTTAGAATAGACTTTAGATCCTCTGATTCTTGAAAGCAAATCATCTTTAGCAGGTATTGGATGTTGAACTGCAGATATAAATTTATTGAGAGGCTTGTAGTCAACGACTAACCTCTTCTTTTCCGACTTGTTCACTTCTCTTATTGACATAGAAGGCGGTGCATGCCCAAGGAGAATCGGATCTTTGAATGAAACCTCCTTGCAGAAGTTTTTTGATCTCCTCATGACATTCCTTTCTTTCTTCAGGGATCATTCCTCTATGATGTGCTTTGAATTTTGGGATCATTTACCTTCCTTCGCATCTTTACTGCAATCGCAGATCAAGTGAGCATATATGCCTTTTTCTTGAGATGAAGGCATGAGGATTGTCAGAACACAAATTCTTTTTGATTTTCTCAATCACTTCATCAATATTAGTTTTACAAACTGCTATGGATTTATGGATCCAATCATGATTAGCTTCTTTCTTGTGGCTAGAAATGGGTACTATGGTTTGGAAAGTATATTTTCTTGGTATCAATAAATCAGGATGAAACAGAGAAATGTAATCCTTATTGATACTAAAGGTACCGCATTGTTCTAAGGCATCAACTCCTAGAAGACAATCATATGATAGCATGTCATGTTGGTAGAATTTCATAGTTCTAGTAAAACCTTCAATGGTGATTGGGATTTCAGCAAACTTTTGAGACACAACTTCTTTTTTATCAAACATTATTTTTAGGTGTGTGTCTTGCCAACAATCAGGGGGAATGGCTTTAGCTCTAAGCATACTGATGTCTGCACCAGTATCAATCATAGCATCTAAAGTGTATGGCTTGAAATGAGGGATGGCTATGGTAATAGTAATGAATGGATTCTGGGTGCAGCTTATTGTACATACCTCAAGGTTTGGTTCAGCTTGTTCTTCTTCTTGCTGAACTATCTTTATGAAGGCTGACTCATAGTCAAGCTGATCTGAATTTTCTCTTTCTTCTATATCAATGAGCTTTGTAAACTCATCAGTAGCCTTATCTATAACTTTTTGTAGGAATTCTATCCTACTCCTCCACCATTTTTTTGAATCAAGAACAGGATCTGAACTGGTTCTTGATTATTGCTTGTCTAGATAATTCCGGGATTTGGAATGGCTGTTGTTGTTGTTGTTGTTTTTCCTCTGGAAATAAAAATGGAAATGAGCGGCTAGGAGGAAAAAAATCACGTGCACGGCCTTGACCTCTCCATGGTCCACTTCTTCCTCTCTGAGGAGTTTGTCTCTGGCGAATCCTTTGTTGAAAAGGGGGACAAACAATAATCGGAGAGTATGGTTCCTCTCAGACGAAGAAATCTTCATCTTCTTCTTCTTCTCCAATCTGCATATGAATTTTCCTTTGTTGTTCTAGCTGAGACTGCTGGAAGTATTTATCTTCAAGCTCCCGACTTTATTTTGCAAGAATATCTTTCTTGTAGTATCCCATGGGGCGATCTGCATGTTCACTTTGTCGAGCTGTAATTGTTTCAACAAAGAGATCTGCAGACAAACAGGTGTCTAACAGAGATGCTTTGAAAGTTAGCATTCATATTAACATGAACCATATTAACAAATGAAACCAAAGAATCATATCCGAGAATCAAGTCTGCCATCCGCTAGATTCTTCTAGATTTGTAATATTGACTTGCAAAACTTCATCGTGCATCGATAAGAAATATCGGACGAAAAACTTTCTAATCACCGATAAGACAATAATTGTCTTATGTACATGTAATGCCTTTTGCACTAAGAGCATTAACCTTTTCTTTACCCTTTGCAAAATCTCTTTAAGGACACTTATTTGCATAATGTTTTCCTTTGCATATGAAGCAAGTGGGAGAAAATCTTTTCTTTTTCCCAACATATTTTCTTTTCCGGAAAACAAACTTCTTAAAGGGTTTTTCAGAGACAATTTGTCTTACCTCGATATTTCTTATATTTTTGAACTTCTTTTCTCGACCTTTGTGGCGCCTGCAGTACACTTTTCTTGCTTGTCACAACCAAAAAGATCAAACTCATATACTTGACAAAACTTATTTCCAAGAGCTCTTTCATTTCTCCCGCCTCTTTTCTTTCAAGCTTTTCTCTACACAGGGAGCATTAGTAAGATCTATAATCTGATTTATTGCTCCAAATCTAAGCTCATTAGTTGTTTTTCCATGCATAGATTTTTTATATTCTCAGAGAAATATGGAGGAAAAGATTCAATGTACCTTATCCTCATAGTAGTGTCATTAGTGTTCCCGAGTTGTAATATAATTTATGCATGTAACATTGATATTCCTTTACTCTGGACATATCACATAATCTGCTCTCGAGAAACAAAGATGTATTCAAGATTTTATTATCTTCTAATTATCCAATAAACTCCTTAATGATAGCAGCAGTAAGCCCCATATATCCACTTTGTAGGATATCTCTTTGATGTGGAACTTTATCCCACCATTCTTTTATTATTCCTACAAAACCATTAGCTATTGCAGATGCAATAGTATGGGGATCCTTTTTATATGATTCTAATTGAGTATTTCCCCATCCAATCATACCATGAACCATTTCTTTTATTTCTTCTATGGATCTACATTCAAGCTTATACATTAGGGTCAGAGTTTGGACTCTACCCATGCCTTGCATAGGTTTAGGATTAGTATGACTAGATTCTCCTAAAATCATTCCTTCAGCTAGAGTAGGTTCTATCTTAACCATACCAATGGAATTTTTATCATCAGTCTTGAAGAAAAAAGGATTATACTAAGCTAGTAATTGTTTATGCTTATCTTTTACAGCAGAAGAACTAGCTTGTTCGATACTGCTCCCAGTGACAATATTTGACTAATCTTATTTTTTCTCTTCTTCTTTTTGAGTGTTGACCATGATCCGATCAATCTGAGATTCCATTGATGGCAAAACTTCTACTACTTCTACTTTTTGCAAAATCTGCTCTGCAGATTCTTGAATCAAATTATTAGTAGCAACAATCTTAGTAGATAAATCATTTCGATAGTTACAGTATGATCTACTAATGGCTGAATAGAATCAACAACATTCTGAGAAACTGTTCTACTAATCTCGAAGGGATAACCTTGTTAGTATGTTGAACAACAGGTTTCAATTCTTTTTACAGACTTATCAACATCATCAATCTTTGTATTCAACAACTTAAGAGCTTCAGATACTTCTCCTTTTCTATTTAACTCAATAGCTCTTAAAGTCTTTTGCATTTCTACCAAAATAGTTTCATGAGATTTTACCTTCTCATGAACATGCCTAATAGATTTTTAGTCCAGTTCAACATCTTAGATGATTCTGATGGATCTATCTATCTATTCATCGTAGACAATCGATACCGAAAAACTACTTTACGGGTTTGATCTTCAGCAGATATTCTGAACTTTCTAGTGAAGGAAAATTATCACTAGATGATGCCATATTTATAGCCGGACCATTGCTTGGTACATAATTCTGTTTGATCAACTGCTCACAATCATTACACCAAAGATAATCGGTGTTTGGATCATGCACTAGACTATTGTGACTGCATAGAAATACTTGTTCTTTGGCAGGCTTACTTGAAGATGATTCTCCAACAGAGAACTGGAACTACAAGATTTAAAAGAACTAAATCTAGGCAAAGAAGACAGACTACTTCTAGATCTAAAAGATAAAGACACATTATCTTTATTTTCATTAACAACCGTTGCATTTTGTAACTTTGGTGACCGTCCAATGAATTTCTTGGACAAAGTCCATTCTCTAGTACTTTGATCTATGACCACGAGATGAGTTCTGCGGTTCTATTTTTGAGACTATAGATTGGCATGACTCACCACACACTGCTGCCTTTAGCTATACCATGCTTTACTTTATCGGGGGTGCATAGTATTGACTAATCAATAAATGATTTTATAGTGGATTGCAAGTGGACAAGCACCGGACGCATATTTAAGCCAAGAGTAGCTAAATGGAGTTTTAGCACATCCTTCAATAGATCATCTTTAAGGAGACTAACAGGGTAATTTGGATATACCTCAAAGGATATGGGACCATTATGGAGACCAGTTTGGATAGTCTAACAAAATGAATCTTTAAAATTATCAAAATGCAAATCTAAGAGACAACACAAGACCGACGCGTTAAGACCACGGCGGAATAGAGGAGTTACACCAATATGAACACAACCAATATGAGAAAACTTATATACACTTTATTTTTTTAATGACTTAATATCTGCAGGTCAATCAAGGGAATATCATATTCTCCCGAGGATGATCGAGTGACTTGAATCACGATTCACGAGTTTTAAAAGCGATTAGCAATTAGATGAAAAGTTAAAGCTTTTGAGTATACTGGTCATAAGGTATTTTAGGTAGCTTCCAAAGGGTAATGGATATGACTCTTCTTGAAGATCAACTATAGAGTTGATTGGAAAGACATCGGACAGATTAATAAGATCATCTTCAACATCTAGCATAGAAAGACTTGGATGGGCTTCAGCGGCCATTTTGTACTTGATACTTTTGAGCAAATTTGTTGCAGTGCTTATGGTATCAGTCGCCTAAATTGCGCACAAACACGGTGACTTACTCGATGGGACCTCACCTCTTTACTCGACTTAAGCCGATTAAACTCAAGTTCATAGATGACAACTAAAACCAATCAAGAGTTTTACACAAGATGAATAAAGAGAGTATCAATATGACGATGTATTAAAATATTCTACAATCCTTCAAGGGTTAATCCAATTCAAAATGTTCTGTGGAAACTTAAAAGAATATAAACCGGGCTCTGATACCAATTCAAATGCAATCCATAAAATGATAAAATGATTCGAGATACAAACCAAATGACTCTCTTTATAAACTTAAGATTGCATTACGAGGATACAAAGATTTAAGTAGATACAATCTGCAAGTGAAAATGGAAATATTCATGAAGAACTTACAGACACCCGCTAATATTACTTCATAACCAAAAGACTTCTAAATCTCTATTCACACTTAGGCACTCTATCCACCGATGTAGTGAATGAAACTCTCCTCACTCCCACTCCCATTCTCCCACCATTTACCTCCATGAAAACTTGATCATTCCTTCATCCACACCATTAAATTACCCATACCTGACTTTTAAAGATCTTTGAGTATACCTAAGACCTACATAGACCTTGTCATTTCCCTCTCCATTTCCATTTAGCCTCAAATCTGTCCTCACATCAAGATTTTGATAAGTTTCCTCTACCCCGACCATACTGACGCCGGTTACCCACAACCATCACCGGTTCACTTAAACCAACATTGGTCATACCAGACCGACGTCGGTCTCTATGTTTTTACCCTCAGACCAAGAACAGAGCCTAAAATCCCCACCAAATACCCAAAATAGCCTAGAACTAGACCTTGACCAGTACCAGTACTCTGACAGAGACCTTGACCTTCAGATTCAATCATAGCTTAGCCTGTTGTGAATGAATTTTCTTATTGTAGTCGAATGAGATACCTAAATCATTTTAACTATAGTAGGATTTTATTTATTGTTAACATTGAATTGTTTTAATAGTGGATTGACAGCCTTCTAGGGAGTATCACACTTCTGGATCTAGCATACGCTAGGCAGTCCACTGCATATACTATTTAACTTCTATTTGGTGGTCTTGTTTTCTATTTTAGGTAGTTCCTCCTAGCCAAAAGGAAGCTCTCACGATTAGCTATGGATCAATAAGTCATACAAACTCAACAACCTTCAACTAGATTTAACAAGTATTCCTCCTATCCCATTTACCTTTGTCTATTTCATCAATATTCTAAGAAACACTCTAAGAATTAGGTGAAAAAATTTGGCACATGGACATGGAGGATGATGGTGCCAAGTGTGGAAGTGATAAAGCATCATTGAATTAACGTAACATGACAGGATGTTTATGCATGTAATTATCTTGTATACACATTTGGTCAAATGCATGGGAGGAGATAATGTTAATGCTAGCACCCCCATCGATCATAACATGCCATACATGTATATTATCGATATGGATGGAAATGAAGAGGGATGGATCAGGTTCATCGGTTTGGTGTGGTGCGATATCTTCATCTAAGAAGATGAGAGTGGCTATTTGGTGAGTAGGTGGAGGTGTAGAAGAAGGTGGTAATTTGGTGAGAGAGGCTACATGTATGGGGTCATTGGGTAAAACCTCAATAGACTAAAGAACCTCCATGAGAGCTTGATGATGGGATTCCAAGGTTTGGATGAGGTCATATAGGGAAATTGTGAGGGAATATTGGTGTAGGATAGTGAATTTAGTTGTGGGTGTAGATGGTATGTTGGGTATAGGGGTGGTTATTGGGTTGGTTAGCTTTTCCTTTCCTTTTTCCTTCTAAACATGGGTAGCAACGTGGATCATGTTGATTTGAGGTGGAGAGGTAGGTGAAGTAGGTAAGCTATGAAAGGTGTAATGAAAATAAGGGAAAAAGCTAAGGGGTGGGAAGGAACCTTATAAAATGAGTTGGGAACACTGACATTTGGGTGGAGGTTTAGTGAGTTCTTTGATGTAAACCATGTTAATTTCAAATCTTGGGGGTGGCTATAAGAGTTGTGGAGGTGGAGATCTTGGTCGTTGAGTAGGTAATGAGGAAAGAAATGTGGAAATGAGTGCTTTGTGCAAAATGGGGTCCTCATCAAGAAGGTCATCATTATCAAAGTTTTCTTCAAGAGGACACAACTAGATAAGAATGGTTTTCAAAGCCTTATAGTTCTCTACATCATGTCCTAGCACACGATGGTAGGTGTAAATTTTGGTTTCATCAAACCCTTTGGTTTGGGTTTGAGTGGGTCATAAGGTCTAAGAGGTGGTAATGTGATGACAGAAGTTTCAAGGAGGTTGGTTAAGATTTTGGCATAGGATCTCGCTAGTGGATCACAATGGGAAGTGAATGTGGGTTTGGGTGTAGGTGCGGCTGATTGTATAGGAAGGGTCTTTGCAAGAGGGGGAGTGGGTCGAGCTATGGTTTTAGGTGTTGGCATGGTCTTAGGCATTGGTCATGTCTGCTTGGGTAGGGGCATGGTAGATGAACTGACAATAGAGTGTGTGGTTGGCTTGACTACCTTATTGGAGGGTAGCGGATTTTTTCCTTTAGATTGAACCTTCTTAGGTAAAGGTGATATGGGCACACAAGATATAGAGGGAAACCAGATGGTGGAAGGGGAAGACTTACCCACGGGGACAACCAAGGTGTTGTGGAGGTAGGTGGCACGGGTCGTCGTGTAGGATGTGTGGGGAAAGAGAATGAAGTGTTGTGGGTATTGAAGAAGTTATCGATGGTATGGGAGGTATGGGTGGTAAAAATGTTACAGGTGTGGGTGGAAGTTGTGTCGGGTGCTTGGGTTTATTATAGGTTTACGAGGGAGGAATGGGCTGGTGCATTTTTAGTTTAACAATGGGTGGAGGTTTCTTAGCCAGATCGAGGGTAAGGTCCTAAGATGGATGGAAGGTGTGAAGGTGATGAAGGTGTGATCAAAGTGAGGTTGGGGTATGAGATCTAGGGATTAGTTCTTCTGTTTGGGGGCCGGATTAAGTTTGGTGTTAATTTTGAAGGATGTACCTAAATCTAATTTGATGAGTGGATGAGTAAGGCTAGCCACCGGGATGACCCCTAAGGCAAGAATAGGTTTAGGCAAGGAAGATGATGTAGGTGTGGGTTTGGATGTAGATGCATGTTGGGTTATGGGTAGAGGTGTGATTTGAGCCATGAGTGGTATTGTGGGAGAATTTGTGATAGTTGTGGTTGTGTTTAGTTTGATCGGTCGAAATATTTTTGGATAGATAAAGGAAGTGTCAGTCAGTGACATCTACATTTGTGTTGAGATAGGAAGTAGAAGACGCCCCCAAAGTAAGGCCATATCTACATACTTGAGGTGGTCAGCTAAGCATGAGAATCACACTACCGTAGGTGAGTTCAATGTGGATCGAATGGCAATTCCCATAAAACATGTCTTAGAAACTGGGAATTCTCTAGCTTCAACCTCTGTGGGTAAGAGAGCCGAAAGTAAGTCCGCAGGATCTTGGGTGGCTGATAGAGAATGGTCACCTAGAGGTAATGGAATTTCTACTAGATCTTTGATAGGTGAAGGAGATGATGGGTGCTCCTTTGTGGGTGGAAGAGATGAAAAAGTGTCTCCCATGGGTCAGAGAGGTACTATTGGTGATGGTTCTCTAAGTGGAGAAGCCAAAGGAAAAGTGGTCTTGATGTTAATAGAAGGCTCCTTCATAGGTGAGGGAGGAGACAAAGGGTGTTCCTCTATGGGTGGAGGAATAGGTGAAGTGGGTTCATGTGTAGGTGGAGGACTTCGGGCTAGGATTTCCTCTATGGAAGGAATATGAGGTAATTGGGAAGTAACTGGTGTGTAACTGAAAATAACATGGACCTTGCAGGTATGACTATCATTAGTTGAGGTCTCTCCAGTTTGATCAGAAGAAGGGGTGTGATTAGGAAATGATTTCTTGAAGATGTGAAAGTTTTGGTTGGCAGGTGCGTTCGGGTTATCCAAAACTAACTCACCATTCTTGAGCATTTCCTGGACAATGTTTTTGAAAGTGATGCAATTGCCATCACTATGATCCTTTACTCGATGATGGTCAGCAGGTCATGTTCTTTGTACCACGTGGGTGTGGGGCGGCAGCAGGTCCAAAACTAGTGTGCGGTTTTACAGGGAGGAAAGGTGATGACCCCAATTTAATGAGATTTTCTAAAATAGAAGAATAAGGATCCCTAATTGGGGTGTATTTTCGTTCTCGTCCTCTAATTGAAAAGTCTAGACAGGAGAAAGATTAGATGAGGGATTAGCCTGATTTGATGGATGAGATGGGCGGCCTTGAGTACCACCGTGATAGCAGTTCCTCTTAGCCTTTGAATAGTTATTATGTTGTTTTGAAGAAGAAGAGGTATCACTTTACTTAAATACCATGTTCTTATTTCATAGTTGGATTTTATTTTCTTGATGGCTCAAATTTCTAGTTTTTGTGCCATGGTGAATGCTTCATTAAAGGTTCGTAAAGTCTACACCTACAATGATGGTGAGATATGTATAGAAAAATCCCACGTGAATAGCTCTATGAGTTTGGTTTATGGTAATTAGAATGTGAGCTGATTGATTAGGCTACGCTAATGAGCAACAAAATTTGTGATAGACTCGTTGTCATATTGACGCATAAAGTAGAGGTCACCATGGTAACCTTCTTAACAACATTGATGGAGAAGTGATCCAAGAAGGCTTGGGCTACCTAATTAAATGAGAAGATAGAATGTCTAGCAACCCACTATACCGCTTTAATGCAGCCCGATTAGAGACATGGGAAAGGTCTCATGAGCAAAATGTCATTATGGGTGATTAGATAACACCCATGTTTAAAAGATCAGTAAATTTGGTTGTGGGTCCTCTTTGCTATTGAAGCGGTTAAATTTAGGCATTTCCTAATGTACAGGATATGGAAAAATAGGAATGGATGGGTGTATAGGCTCATTGCAAATCTCATCATAGGTGAGAGAGTTATGCGAAAAAGAAACCGATGCTTCCAAAGTTGTCTACATATTTTCCATCATTAATATGATTACGTCATTGGTAGGTGGTGATGGATGGGTACCTCTTGTAGTGTAAGAGGGTTAGTGTTGGGCATATGATGGAGGTGGCATTCTAGTATATGGCGATGCCGCATAGGTAGGTTGAGAATGAGGGAGTGAGATAGGGGTGCGTACCTAGAATGAATGATAGATGAAACAAGATGTTGTTGATAGTACGTATATGGAGGTGAAAGGGTTGAGGTGACCCTAGTAGTGATGGGGGCTAAGGATTGTGGAATATAAAGGATAATGTTTTGAAAAGGGGTAGGGGTCACCGACACCAGGGGTGGTTGTGTTTCTATGGGTATATGTGATACGATAGGCAGAGATGAGGTTATGTTCTGGGTGGTTGGCAAAGGTATAGTGGATGTTATAGGTGCAATAGATGTGGCAAACATGATGGTCATGGTAGGTATAGGGTCTATCTATGAAACGAATGGGAGAAAGGAAGGTGCAAGTAGCACGAGCTTGAAGGGGATGACACAAAAGTAGGAACGAGTGTCAAGGGGATAGATATGGGCATGCCATATATCAAATTACCCAAGGCATCTTGAGTGGATGAGTGGGAAAGATAAAACTTCAAGGTGAAATGGTTCTTGCCAAGGAGTTGTACGAACTCCTCATCACATGTGGCAATAGAGATAGGTTAGATAAGATCCATGGGTGATAGAATGGAAGGCGGTGAAGGACTAGGTGGGAGTGGTTGATGACTAGTGTGAAATATGAGGGGGTTTGATTGGTGAGGAGTCAACACCATGTGAACAAGCACTGATATGGTAGGACTATTTTCTATAAATGACACGAAATACAACAGAAATAGGGAAAAATAGGTAGTGGTAGGTGAATTGGGGTTAAAATGTTAGCTATAAAATTACACAAAGCAACCAATTCTAATTAGGTAAACTGATGTCGATTAGGGGTAACCGTGGTTGTTCAAATTGAACCACAGTCAGTCACTGTGAAAAAATAATAGTTTTCCAAAACAAGGAAAAAGGCTAATAATCTTCCAGGTAGATAAGTTGAAGATGGATTTTATTAGGACAAAGAAGATGATGAGAATTACAAAGACTCTGAATGATAAGGAATATGGAACATGTGTCCTTTTGGGTAGGTTAACCAAAAGAACACTAAATCGATGCCGGTTGGGTAGAACTGATGACAAAGCAAGGTAACCGACAACATTCATTGGACTGACATTAGTTATTGTGAAATTGAAACAGAGATGAAGAAAAGGTGGTTGTGAGTTAAAATCAAATGTGGAATCAAACCTAGAATTCTGAGAATGATAAAAATAGGGTCCATGTACACTCAGATGAAGATGTAATACACCAACTATGATGAGGAGCATGCAAGGAGAAATAATTAAAAAATGAAGAACGTGCCCTCTCACCTCAAAACGCAAGCCAAGTAGAAACACTAATAAAAATATGATCCTAAGAGTGCTTTTTCTATTATGTTTGTTCATCTTATGCTATTTAGAAGACTGACTCATGAACTTTAGAATAGATTTTTGGTGAGGAAGGCTTCCTACGAAGAAGGAGATCTACAAGGAGAGGTTTCAGGTATGTTATGGTGGGGATGGGCCATCCTCTAAGATAATGACTCGACAAAACTAATGAGTTGGGTGCCCACTGTGTCGTGATTGTGTGATCACCCAGAGCTTCTTCTAGGTAATATTTTGTTTAAGAATGTGTATATTTTCAATTTTTTGATGTTTGGATAAGAATTAGAGAGAGAAGAAGAGAAAGGAAGTGCTTTTCTATGATTCATTTGTCAACCTTTAGCCGAGAATGGCTTCCAGCGTATAGGTTGCCCTCATTTAATGTGAGCTAATGTAGAAAAGCGAGAATGAAATGTAGTTGATTTTAAGCTCAAATCAAAATATTGAATTTGATGACACAAAAAGATGAACAGAGCAGAGATGCTCTTTCACTAATGTGATACTAATGAAAGGAAAGAAATGTTTGTTTTAAACAACCAAAACACAATTGCTTTTAGACAATAGAAGAAGAAGAAGATTTCAAGGAGAAATTTAATGTGAGAACCTTTCAAAAAGGAAATAAACATAAAAAATTTCACCTAGAGATGAAGAAATGAAAAGAACCCTGAATGGGTCCCACCGGGCATGCCAAAATGTTTCACCTTTTTCTTAGAGTGTTTCTTTGAATATTAACGAAACAGATAAGGATAAATGGGCTAAGAGGAATACCTGTTAAATCTAGTTGAAGGTTGTTGCATGCGTATGACTTCTTGATCCATAGATGATCGTGAGAGCTTCCTTTTGGCTAGGAGGAACTACCTGAAATAGAAAACAAGACCACCAAATAGAAGTTAAATAGTATATGCAGTGGACTACCTAGTGTATACTAGATCCGAGAAGTGTGATACTCCCTAGATGGCTATCAATCCACTATTTAAAACAATTCAATGTTAACAATAAATAAAATCCTACTGTAGTTAAAATGATTTACGTATCTCATTCGACTACAATAAGAAAATTTGTTCACAACAGGCTAAGCTATGATTAAATACGAAGGTCAAGGTCTTTGTCAAAGTACTGGTACTAGTCAAGGTATGATTCTAGATTGTTTTGGGTATTTGGTGGGGATTTTAGGCTCTGTTCTTGGTCTGAGGGTAAAAACACAGAGACCGACATTGGTTTGGTATGAACGATGTCGGTTTAAGTGAATCGGTGATGGTTGTGGGTAACTAGCGTCGATATGGTTGGGGTAGAGGAAACTTATCAAAATCTTGATGTGAGGATAGATCTGAGGCTAAATGGAAATGGAGAGGGAAATGGAAAGGTTTGTGTAGGTCTTAGGTATACTCAGAGATCTTTAAAAGTCAAGTATGAGTGATTTAATGGTGTGGGTGAAGGAATGATCAAGTTTTCATGGAGGTAAATGGTGGGAGAATGGGAGTGGGAGTAGAAACTGATAATAGATATAACAAAACCTACTAAAATGAAAGTGGATGAATGCTAGTTAATAAAACACTTACTATTGTATGAGCTTGATGACTGGGTGGCAATGGTAGTTGATCAAATGGATGGAGCTTGATGTGGTGATGGGGCTTCCCAAGAGCTTCTGTGAATGCAAATGGCTCTGTGATCACTTCTGATGCTAGGTGTGAATGCTCTAATGCATGTATGAATGCTAGTTTTGTTTACATGCAGCTCTAGTTTTTGTATCTTGCTTTCAAAAATGTGTCATCCTCAAAATAAGGTTGTTTTAGGGAATAAATGGTAACCGCACGTAGAAATTTTGGGTTGATTTGGTGGTGGTTTAGGATTTCCTAGGTTTACTAAAATGGACAGATCCCCTTGATTTATGTGATCTCGTTCATTTTTCTTCCATGGATTAGAATGGAAGATTCCTTTATAATGAGTGGGAATGTGGTTAGAGGGAATGTAGGCTTTGATTTTTAGGGTTTAGGTAGGTCTTAGTTAGTTATGGAAACATACTAAGAATAGGTCTTAGGGTGAGGTGGCTAGATGAGGTGTATAGGTGAGGTGGTGGTGTGGGCATTATCCCAATTAGGATATTTAAATAATAAATATTATGAGATCATGAATTAATTTAATTAAATTAATATTAGAGTGGGGTGAAAGGGGCCATGGTTAGGTGAGTGTGTTCGAGTTGGTTATTTTTCAAGGGACTAAGGGGAGTGTGACCCAATTTTGGTGTCTACATTTTTCCCCTTTTGTTACGTAGCTTGTATTGGTAAGCGACGCTGACAAAAATAAGATGTGGTTTCCCCATGTGTGGGTGAAGGTGATCCCCCTTAAACTAGGAATTGATGAGGTAGAAGGTAAAATCGGTGAGTGGTTTGATAAAAGGTGAATGTGATGAAGAGGAAGGTGGGAAATGAGGGTAAAAAGGGGTAAAGGTATAATCGGGTAATACAAGTAATGCGTCAGGGTCAAAGGTCGTAACAATCAAACGCACACACACGTGTAAATTGTAGCATGATACCAAGAGAGCATGCAAACTCTACATTGTCTAAGGTCAATAGGTTTATCCAAACAAGGTTGAGGTGATTCTGATATCCAAGGTATAGGATATGGTTAGGAAACATGACGCAGGTCAGGTGCGGGAATGTTTAGGTATGTTCTAGTACACCAAATTTTGGGTCAGGATAAACAGTCATGGAAAGAGGCAAGGTAAGGTTAGTATGTCAATCAACATGAGTAATAGTGCCACAAGGTATAACAAGAACATGAGGTCATAGGTCACTAACAATGTTCCAGGTCTAAGTAATTAGGTCACGGCATGGGTAGGGCCGAGGTATGGGTAAAATAATGAGTCCCCAAATGAGGACGAGGTGAGGTAGTAAATGATGAGGTCAGGAGGATAAAGTAAAGTGTCCAAGTCAGGTGTGGGTGAGGTAAAAAGGATTTAGGTCAGAAAATTAGGGGTAGGGGGTAGGAAAAAGACTAAGTAGGATAACCGACAATAGCTATAAGAATCGATGCCGACCACGATGGACTGACCATGGTAAGCTAGGGCACATGACTGATGTTAGTCAAGGTAAAAAAGTCACTAGTCAAGTCGAGTAGGCTATAAAAAAGGAAAAATATACTTTTGATTTAATCATTTGTCACTTGCTAAATAAGAGAAAATGACAAGTGAGAGAGAGAAAGGTTGAAAGAATCCATGTAGAACACGAGATGAGTTGGTGAGTGGTGTAGCAGGTGATTAGTAGTCGATAGGTGGGTCCACGAAATGGAAATGATCAATTCGGTTAGTTGGAGGTGAGTAGGTTGATTAGGTGATGGCAGAGGCGGGAGAGAGAGATTGGGTGGACCACCGGTGTAGTGTCCCAACATGCCACCATGGTGGTGGTAACATGATGAGGTAAGATTCAATCCCTTTCATGTGTTTGTGAGGTAGATTGATTTAGAGGTCTGAGTGGTGAAAAATAGGTTTTGGGGGGAAAAGGGAATTTGAATTTTGGGAGGGAAAATTGGGTAAAATAGGAATGGGGAGAGAGGTGGTTGGGTGAATGAGGGGTGGGGAGGGTGCAGGGTATATTATGTCCGAACGGGTGGGTAGAAGGGAGAGAAGGGGGTTTTTAGGAAGAGGAGGAGTTTTGGGTGTCACGATTTTCTCGTGTGACAGTGGACTAAAGTGTCAATCGAGGGTTAGCCAATGTCGGTGGTGCCGAACCAAGATAGGTCATGAAACAAGTGACCAACACTAGTTTATGGGGTACCAGGGGTTGGTTAGGGGTAACCGGGACTAGTTAGGATATGGGGAAAAGGGGCCGAAAGTGACCTAGGTTGGGTGGGTGAGATAGGTAGTGGTAAGTAGTATATTTTTAGGGAAAATCGAACATAGGTAAAGGGTGAAAATAGTTAAGGGTGAATGATAATGGGTTAGGGTTGAGGTGGGTAGATAGAAGATGTGATACAAAGGTAAGGAGGTCTAGGGAAAGAGAGGTAGGGTGGTAAGTATAGGTGAGGTGTCAAGGGTGATTGTGGGTATGATTAAGGTGTAATAATGTGATGTTTTACTAGATGTAGGTGAGAGATTAGCTGAGGATGTGAGACAAGGTGCCACCCCTACTCTTGGTAGTTCGTGGGATTGTGACAGTCAAGGAGTAGAGGCATGTTGTAGATTGTGGGCCTGATTGGGGTCAAAACTATAGACACATAGTCCGGAAGCTGAGTTTGATGGTCACCCTCATCAATAGATGGGATTCGGTGACCAACACATTCCACCTACCGACAGGGGAGATGACAATCACCCTAGAGGATGTTTACAGGATCTTGTGGTTATCGATATTGGGGATAAAGGTATACTTGATCTCCTCAAAGGCATCTAAGGAGTTGATGCTGATAATATTTGGTGAGGGACTGGCGGAGATGACATTACATAGTGCCATCATGAGCTATAGAGAGATGTACCTAGACCATCCATAGGAGATGAGGCTAGTAGTGTTATTTATGGAGATAGTCTACTATTTTTCTTTGCCATATACAGAGAGTGGGAGATTCCCATGATAACCGATGGGGTGATGCATGATATGGTGATGGATAGGACTAAATTTGCATGGGCACCGGCATTCCTTGTGCAAGATATAGAGATATATGGCAATATGGGCGGTTCCACAGTTCATCTTGTGTTACACATTTGTTTTTCACTATTGGGCCTATGAGCACATTATGTGTGTTCATCTCGATTGGTATGCCCTGGTAGATGCATTTGAGCCTGGTTTTGTTCAAGTGGGCTACAGTGATGGGTGCCGATGATGGGTACTAGTGATGGGAGAGCGTCAAGTAGGTAGGGCTATGCATGATGTAGCATATTATAGGTGGTTATTGGAGGGATTGTCCAATGTGGACATTATTTGGAGACCGTATGTGGGTTATCCCTCATACGTATAGATGGTTGATGAGCTAAATGGCTTACAACTACTCGGAGTGGATAGAGGGGCACCGTGTAGGAGAGAATGAGATGATTCCTATAGATAGGGTCAGACGGCAGTTTGGGCTGCCATAGGATATACCCCCACCCTTCCCACAGTACATAAGAGATGATGTGGAGAGACCACTACCTCTACCACAACCGATAGTACCTATAGGGTAGGAGGAGTAGGTGAGAAACCAAAAGGGATTGATGATGTCGGGGTGACTGATAGGTATAGATAGTGGTGGGAGGCTCATTTACGAGTAGTACTGCCCAGGCCAGGGTAGCCAGATTTAGCCACCATCACCGTTCAAAGAGACACCCTATAGGGGCAGGTGGTGACCTTGATTACATAGTTGGGGATGGTGTAGGGGTAGTTGGTAGGTTCAGAGGTGGAGGTGGCTGCTTTGCATGCACAGGTGGCTAGTCTACATGCCCAGATGGCCCAGGGTGGAGATGGTGATGATGATCGGGTGGCTTCCCTACAGTGCAGTTACGAGTTTGCAAAGGCTAGTTAGCAACTTCACAGCATAGATTAAGGCACTACAGCCCGTGATATAGGCACATGTTGTGAGACCAATGGAACCACCATAGAGCACTTTGGGATAGGGTCCCGGTTTACAGGTAGAGGTGGGACAGGGTCCCACAGATGATGTGAGGTCAAATGTCGATGGGGATGCCATAAATAGTACCCCTAGCTAGATTACAGGATGCCCTAGGTGAGGTCAAGTATTATAAGGATTAGTTGATGATGGCGGGGATAGATTTCCTATCCTATGGAGAGTACATGGAACAAAAGAGGCCTCAAGTGAGAGGACCGCATCACACACCCACAACATGGAGAGCATAGTGGGCTAGTGTGCCTTGAGATAGGGTCAAGGTGAGGCCACCAATTCATAATGACCAACCCCATGTGATGTACCAAGTAGGGACCGAGCCATAACCCATGAGATGCGGTGAGATGTTAGCAAGTCATTGTATAGGAACCGAGGAGGAGGAGGAGGAGATAGGAGAGACCGATATGGAGGATATTTGATAGGATGATGCGTGATATATTTCCCTCCATTTTGATGTAGGTATTCATTTTTGATATATACCGGCCTTCATGCCAAAGAGAATGAGGATTTATAAGAGAGTTTTGTTTATTTTTGATCATATACCGGCTACTGTACCGAAGATGGTGAGGTCAGTATATGAGATTTTTTTAGAGACACATATTATTTGGTATCAGTGTATATTGTATAGATACACAGGTTTTTATGATGAGATGGATGATTTGGTGATGATGTATCTGTGTTGATAGAATTTGATTGCTACGCATAGATGGATGGATAATAGGTGTGTTAGGCATGGTTGAGTTAGGTCATAGGCATGGATTGAGTCGATATGGTTTAGGCATGATGAAGTTTAGGTTGGTTTAGGCTTGGTGAGTTAAAATTGGTTGATTTTGTAATTCATTAATTTGTGCAATTAATGATGATACGAGTCACGTTGAGATGTTTTATAGTAACATGCATGATAATGGTAAAGAAATGTTAGACATAATGAATGTATGAATGACAATGATAAAGATGTGAACCAATTTGTTGTTTGTTTGGTTTAATTTCCAATTATTGATATAAAAGAGAAATAACAAAGGCAGATTGTGATTGCAAAAAGGGAAAAGGTGAATTGGTTATGGTAGAGAGTGGCCAAGCTAACCACTAAGGGTCCCATGCCCTCGAGTGTTGCCTACATAGTACCGGTGAAAAGGGACCTCGGGATGATGTAGTTCTCCCATAAGCTAGGGACAAATGTGAGGAGGTATGAAAATGAGTTGGTAGGTTATAGGCATGGTTGAGGGAGGTCATTTTAGGTATGGGTGATTTTGAGTTGATTGTGGCAAAAGAGGAAAATTACCCAAAGATAAGCATCGAGGATCTATTCTTATATAAGATAATCAATACGTAATGAAGAAGCTTAAAAGATAAGAGGAGGCAAGGAATCCCCCTAATTGGTAAGGATAATAATGGGTGGATCGTACCTTAGATGGGTTGATGAATGTAAGACCCTAAAGATATTGCATGATTGATTATTCTAAAGGTGAAGAGTAGTCACATGATCACCAAATGTCATGGTTCTAGTAGGTCCCTTGAGGTGGTAGGAAATGAAAGTGTGAATGGTGAGAGGGTGAAAAGTGGTTAGTTTATATGGTATTTGGTAGCATGCCTTTTGGTAAAAGATCCAAGATCACAATGAGCGAGTCCATGATGATTTTTTTTTATTTTGACTTATATTTGAGATAGACTAATCGATATTGGAAGTCTATATGTGATGATAAAATTAAATCCTTAAGGTCTTTGTGAAGTGATTGATGCAGAAGCTTCATGTTATCTTTTTTTAACAAGCTTTACATAGCTATCCTTCGAGGGAGTAGTCTATTTACAACAAAAGATGTAGAGAGAAAGATGTTCTTTTTGAGGGAGTCATCTTTTTATTTGAATTTTGAATCAAGGAGTTGGATCCCATGTGAGGGATTTTAATTCATGGACAAGACTAAGGTAAAGAATTGGATTATTGTTCAGGAAGCAAGGTGAAACAACTATGGGATCTCATCTAAAAGCAGATGAAAAGTATCCATGAGAATCATGTCATGTGCAGCACCGTGGTACACATATTTAAGAAAAGATAAAAGAGTGACGAGTATGCACATGATTCTTGATTAATTGTTACGGGGTGGCATAGTGAAAGGAGGGAAGTGAAAAGCTCTCAAGGGATGAGCATGAAAATAGGTAGAAGGTGAGGTAGGACTGAAATTCAATAGTAGAATGGTCAAAGATACAAGGCATTAAGGGGCTCAAGTTCAGGTTTACCATCTAGTGAAGATAAACGATAAGCACTTAATCCATAAGTATGAGTCACGATGTATGGTCCAAGCCAATTAGGATAAAATTTGCCCCGTTTAATTTTTTTCACTTTGGTTACATGTTGATTTTCTTTCAGGACAAGGTCATCAAATTCGAAGGTTTATTCATGGACACGTTTGTCATAGGCACGCTTGATACGTTTTTGGTAAACTTGAAGATGGTCAAGAGCATTAAGAAGGTGTTCATATAATAACTCAAGTTGTGTTAAACGGTCCTAGCAAAATTCATCATCATTGAGCATGTCATGGAGAGAAATGTGGAGTGAGGGAATCTAGACTTCGAGAGGCAAAACAACCTCTATACTATAGACCAGAGAAAAAGGTGTGGCAGGAGTGGAAGTGAGAATACTAGTGTGGTACACCCATAGGGCAAAAGGAATGTGCATATGCCAGTCCTTCCTAGTATTATTAACCACTTTCATGAGAATTTTGTTCAAGGTTTTATTAGTGGATTTGGCCAGTGTTGGTTTGTGTGTAATATGGTGATGAAAACTTATCTGAATACCGAAGGCATCGCAAAGTTTTCGCAAGGTTTTATTTTTGAATTTTTTTGTTATCAGTGATGAGGCAATGTGGGACACCAAAGTGATAGATGATGTGATGATTGATGAAGTCACATATTTTCTTGGATTTTTTGGAGATGAGAGGTATGGCTTCAACCCATTTGGTGTAATATTTGGTAGCGGTGATTATCTATTGATGTTGCTGAGAAGAATGGGGATTTATCTCTCTGACAAGATCCAAACCCCATTGAGAGAAAGGAAAAAGGTCACGGGCTACTTGTAAGGCATGACAGGGTGTATGATGAAGATTGGAATGTTGTTGGAATTTTACACAATGCTTAACATAATCGCAACAATCATAGTTATGGGTTGGCCAGTAATAGCTTAGGTGAAGAATATGCTTAGCAACAACAAGGCCACTGAATTGACCTCCACATATGCCATCATGAACTTCCTTAATGGTATAAGGAATTTCAGAACTTGTAAGGCATCGTAAGAGAATACCATCAAAGTTGTGCTTATAGAGGAGGCCACCCATGATGACATAATGAGATACCCTTTTAAGAAAGGTGTGTTGTCCATAACGAGTGAGGTCGGGAGGCAAGATGGAGAGGGAAAGATATTCTGAGTATTTTTTATACCAAAGGTCACTCGGGTTGGGAGTAGTAGTTTTGATAGAGTAAAATTCACAAGGTAATTAAGAGGGTGATTGGAGTCTTTGTACGGTGACAAAGATCTTAGAGTTGGCGGGTAAAGGGGGTATTTGAGAAGTCAAGAAAGCCATGGTATCTACAAATTTTTTGGTAGAACGTGGGACTGTTTGAAGGGCATAATGGTCGAAGGTGGTCAAAATTATGTCTACATGATGCTTGTACTTTTGAAGTATATCAATACGACACTGGTATATACCATTGACTTGGTTTATGACCAATTGAGAATCACCAAAGATGTTGATTGACTTAACATCTAAGGCATAAGCAGCCTGAAGACCCAATACGAGTGCTTCGTATTCAACAATATTATTTGTACAATCAAAATTGAGTTTGAAATACAAAGGGATGGGTTCACCATTAAGCAAAATGAGAATAACACAAGCCCCACCCCACGCCGACACTTGGAACCATCAAAGAAGAGTGTCATTTGATGCGCGGGTTCATCTAGAAAGTCAAAGTTAGAGGGTTGGTCCCGAAAATAGGTGCGTCGACCAATTGGTTAGTGATAGCCTGACCCTTGATGGACTTTTGATGGGTGAATTTGAGGTTGAGTTCGGCCAGAAGCATAAGCCAACATGCAACTCATTGATTTTGGTAAGGTTTAGCGTACATGAATTGTAAGGGGTCAATGTTGGTCACAACATAGGTTTTCTCGACTAAGTAGGTAATGGCGAGTTTGGTGGCAACAAAAACTAAGGATAAGAAAAAAAATTCTGCATGGGTGTATCAGGTTTCATAGTCCAACAAAGTATGGCTTATGTAATAAACTACCTACTCCTTGTGTTGTTCTTCATGATGAACAAGCATGGCCCCCAAGGAGTGATCGGTATCTGAGATGTATAGGTAGAAGGGTTGATCGTCTTTAGATGGAATGAGTATGGGTGGTTAGAGAAGGTATTATTTTAAGGCTTCAAAAGCTTTATGTAAGTCCTCATCTGATTTAAAGGAAACATCCTTTCTGAAGGTGATGAAATGGTTGACACCGATTGGACAGTTGTGAAATGAAACAGTGAATAGACTGCAACTTACCTTGCATGATATGTAGCTTTCACATATTAGTGGGTGGAGGCATTTCAATAATGGCCTTGACTTTAGCAAGGTCAACCTCTATACCACATAAGGAGATGATAAATCCTAAGAGTTTTCCCGAGAGAACCACAAAGACACACTTCTTGGGATGAAGGGGAACACAATACTTAATAAGGAGATCATCCATGTAATCTTCCAATACATGATGCATGATGTCATGGAAGATGTAAGTCATAGCCCGCTGATATGTGGCACCAGGGTTTTTAAGGCTGAAAGGCATGACTTGATAGTAGAAGGTCCCCTAAGGGGTGATGAATGTGGTTTTGTGCTGATCCTCCGGGCAAGCAAGATTTGGTTATTACCCGAGTAGCCATCCATGAGTGATAGCATCTCATGACCAATGGTAAGGTCAACCAGTTGGTCAATACCAAGTAGAGGAAAGTCATCTTTTGGGCAAGCTAGGCTGAGGTCACAGAAATCCATGTAAATGCAAAGTCCCCTATCGCCTTATTGATAGGAACAATATTAGAAATCCATCGAGGATAATCAATGGGTAAGATGAAGGAACTTAGTTACTTTTAGGGATCCAACATACCCCCTCATTGCCTCTATCATTTCTGTTGCAAACTAGTCTATGTTATCGCAAATAAGAAGAATTATGAGCTAGAGTTTGTGGAGCCACTTTGCTTAGGGAATTTAGTTACCTCTCAATTATTATATGATGTAGGTTTGTTAGATTTTATTCAAAAATTTGAGGGGTTTGATGAGGATTTAATTGAATAATTTGTGTCAAATTTTGAGGAAATTTATTCTCTAATATGAGGGAAAAGAATTGAACTAGACAACCAAATTGTTAGCACAATCTTTGGTCTTCCATATTTTGGGCTTAAGGTTGTCACTAATGGAAGGGGAAAATTTTCTGAGATAATCATTAATCCCTAAGGAATTAAGAAGGGTATTAAGAGGGAGAACTTGTCAGGCCATTGGAGGGAGGTTGCTTCTTGGGTGAACATGTATTTTATATGTGATGGGAAATAATTGATATTAGGGGTGATACTCTAAAAATTCTCACCCAATTGAAAAAATGTAGGACAAATCTTGAACTGAAGGTGAATCTTCTTGAATACCTCGCAGATGTTGTCATAAAGGTTGGACATAAGTATAAGAGTGGGGGTGGTGATGCTGCAATTAAGCATCCAGGGATTATTCAATTGAATTACACACACCAGTCTTATAAGAAACCCAAGATAAAAATGGAAAAGGCTACTGCAGGGGATATTTCCAAGAAAAAGAGGGTTAAGCAGGCTCCTACTCCAATTTCTGCCAAACCATGCCATATTTTGTAGCATAAACTTCAATATTCTCCTTAGTCTGCCCATGTGTTTATAGAAAGATACTGCAAATGAAACCAAACAGCCCTATGGGATTTGATATTTGAATAAAAATAATACCATATCAACCCTTGTTGAGTGTTCATTTAGAAAAAGGTTTGGTCCTACAAAGAAAGATGAATTTTCTCTTGCCTACATTGTATGATGAAGGTGTAACCCGATTTTGGAAGATTTTCTCGGCTCGAGACTTCCTTTTCCCTAGGAGAACAATCACAAGATTTAGAGTTTATGAAGGTCATTCTTGAATAATAAATCCTTGTCGTCAAGGCACAAAAATTCCTTTGGAACCTCCAAAAAGTATGTCTGTAGCTCCGGAAATCTAGAAAGAAGCTACATAAACTATTGCACAATAGGTTAGTCAAGTGGAATCACAAGGATATCAAGTTTTAAGGTGATACCAAGATGACATTTCCATTCTAAAAGAACAACTAAAAGGTATGAAAATAACTCATTTGTATTTTCAAAATGAGTTTGAATAAAAGAGTGTATAAAAAGATAAATAAATAAGCTCGCTTTGAGGATGGAATTTGATAGTTTAAAGAGCCAAAAAATATTGGTTTGTAAGCATGGAATGATTTTTCCTCTCATTGTACACAAATATCTCTTAGAAACAAAGAGTCGGTAGTAAAAAATAAGAAACTTAAAGAAGAGGTTGAGTTAAGTTATAATGCTAAGAGAAAATTGGAAGCAATTGTTGAATCTGTCTGTCCTTTGGCTTGTAAACTTCAAGATTACAGAAAACCATATTTGGTTTATAGTTTATTTCTTCAAGAATGATTTTATTCTTGGAAGTTTCATAGGATTTTTAGTGGAGAGCCTCACGAGGCTCCTAATGGGAAAACATTCTTACAAATTTACCAATGTTGTACTCCATAAATCCAAAATTTATTATGTGAATTTTACCTCCATAACATGCTAGTTACAAATGTTCCTAATTTCTTTCTAAATCTATAAGTGGGTGAGTTTCGGTTGATATCTTTTCAATAATTGGAAAAGAATCAGATTATGTGGGAGGAAAAAATTGATCTATTTAATCAAGAGGCTAAAACCATTGGTTTTTATATTCAGCTTCAACACCATAATGATGTTTCTATGAAAAAATATTTTAGATATCTTTATTATCAGGTTGGAACTGGTAGAAACACATATGAGATCTTGGCCAAATGTGTCCAATAATTTGAAATTTATCATCGTGAGAAATTTGGCAAGGCTATGATAGCCTTTGTGATAAGAGATGGGACCCTCTAAATTTTCCATTGAAATAAAGAGAAGTTATCTCTCCTCAAAATCTCGTTTGGAGTATACGAAGAGGGGATGCAATTATGGAGATTATTCGGCAATTATAAGAGAAACAAAACAATGAGTATAGTAAGGAATTGTTTGGTATCTAGGTTAGGCCTCCCTGGTCCTTAGCCCTATGATAACTTGGAAAAATAGTGCTTCCCAATCTCATGACAACTTTAAGGCATGGGCTAAGGTTATGTTGAAACCCAAGGATGTAAAGGCACAAGGAAATAATATGCGAGATCGGTTTGAATAATATGATATGGTATAGCAGCTTGGGTAGAGATCAGGTTAGAGATAGTTTACACAAGGACTTAAAAAAGATAAAGTATAGGGGAGATGATGAGTCCATAAATTGACTGATCATAACACCATATAACTATAATTTTTACTCTAAAAACTTTAATCTATGTATGGGAATGTTCTAAATAGTTATATCAAAAGTAGAAAGTGATGCATTTCCCCTTATTTTGTCTTATGTAAACTAATGACAAATGGAACTTTAACTATCTGCTTTGTAGAGTGATTTTATGGCATATGTAAGCTAATGATGCACATTCTGCCATTTTGAGCGATTGCGATCAAGAGACCGAGTCTACAGACCACTAAGCTATTTTGGAGGATTGACCCACAACCATCTATAAATGAGGACCCCTGTTTCTAGTAGAATTATAGGGTGTCATGGAACTTTTATGAATTTTTATTGGTTAAATTTGTTGCCTATATTTGTAGGATGTTTTGTAATCAACTCGTGTCATAAGACATCTCCTTTAAACTATTTCGTAGTTGGTATTTTTTAACAATATTGTAATAGTTGATAAAAAAGTTATTTTCAGTTACACTCTGGAGTATGTGAATAGCTTATTTTGATCAATATAATACATGTTGTTTTGATTATACATTTTTGTTGAGAGCCTCCATCCCGAATTAGAGCAAGGGACCACTCGACTGAGGAGATTGGAGGATTGGTATTTCATGCAAGATCTTTATACTTGATTAGTTTCAATTTCAATATCTTGGTTTGATAATTATCTGAATGCAATCTTCTATTTCTTTGTTTCAACACATTCCCTTCACTGTATTTGATTTAAGAAATTATTTCATTTAAGAAAACATTTCCTTTAACAAGCATTTTATTCAATAACTTTGTTTTAGTAATGTAGAAGCATTTGATATACCTTTTTTCTGTTTGGTAGTTTAAAGATTTCAGTAGTTTAGACTTGTACTTACTTTTAGTAGTTTGTAGTGAGAACAAGGAAACTGATACTAAACAAAATCCCCCAAAAAGAGAACCACCATAGTCTTGAGTTGCATATCAACTTATCTCGCATACATCCTTAAACACAACCTTTGTTTATAATGACTTCAACATTTGAACCGAGTTGATTAAATGATTAGAAGTTACAATGACCCATCAATTTCCTAATCCCCTTGTATCCTCTTATCCTTTTACCTTTCTCCTTTACAAGACACATCCCATAGTATATTTCTCAAAAATTTCCCTATATACCCTATATATCCTATAGATTTAATCTTCATGGCATATCTTGCATGAGATATTATGGTGAGACACACACAAATTATGCACACCTTATGTGTGTATTCCTTTTTATTCATTGTAAAATGTCCCAAATATCAACACACAAGGACACATGTAAAATTCTCTTGAGATGATGTTTGATACCACTTAATATCTATCTCTTAAAGCTTGTGTCGAGTTCCCAAGTGTTTTAATTTTTTCATGACTTCTTTCTTGAGTGAACATTACATATGGTGGATTTACTTTGCCTCGGATTGACCTACCCGAGTGATTTTGTAGATATCAAAGAGATTCCCCGATCTCTTCTTCTCTCGTGTTGTACCTTGGGTTCTCTCACCCTAGCTTAGGTAGAGCTAGAAGTAGCGGGTGGAAAACCAAAACCACTTTCACATGTCTCCCTGTCACTCCAAAGAAGTCTTAGATGGGTGAGAAGGGTAAGGCCCCCGTCCCCATCTACCACATGAAAAAATTAGGCGGTCTTCCCCACCTCTTCCCTTTCCCCCTCTCATGTTTTTGGCATTATCTCTAAGGAAATTACATGGGTAAATAAGATAAGCAATAGCAGCAACAGAACACCAAAGAACACAATATTGAAGATAAATGATTACAATATGCAAGTAGTATAACTTAGCCACTATGAGGGGGCAACCTCCAAACCATACAATAAGAATAAAATGCTTAATAATGATGAACTACTACCTACTAATTGCTATATACACTATTCATATGTTATGGCCATCACCAAGGCTATAGTCTTATTTTACCTTTCACACCTAAGGTGCACCGACACGTCACTTAGAAAAATTTGAGTGCTCACTCGAAGTGCACAAGGGTACTGGGTGCCTCTTTTCTAGCAGATTTTTCAAGGAGTTATCATGAAAGAACATATAATCCAGTTACATAATAACCATTTAGAGGTAAATCATAAAAAAATATAGATTTCAACCATAGTGCATAAGGAATAAAAGAAGGACTAGTAACAAATTTACCATCTAGGATCCATCAACATCAATAACAAGAATCCATCCACAACAATCCATTATACTAATCCATAAGCAAAGCCAATATCTGAATACATCATAATAGTCGTCATTAAGTCAAGTGTGTAATTACACCAAAGAGAATAACCTTAAAAATCATTCACACACCCATCTTACTAAGCCGTGTAAATCAATACATATATATAGGTAGTGGGGAATTTCCCTTTAGTACTCACACACTCTAAAAATAGGTTGCATGCTAAAAATAGCCATGCGGTGCTACAAAAGCATGAAAGCTTGCTAATAATAGATTAATTGTAAATAACTCTAGTCCTAATCCTATTATTAGATCCTTGTGCCTATTTGAACCGCAAGTTCCAAAATAGCTTAGCATGTCTTCTAAGTCTTCTTAACAAAATATTCTCAGCGCTCAATCCCATCTTAGCATGTGTTTGCAAAATGGCTAATTATCAATCTCTAACTTTTCTACGTGTCCAACTATAGGGTGCAAATTTATCCATATTCTCGTACCTATTTTCATGCCCCGTACTCTTGTTCCTTCAATACTTAGGAAATATCTTACCAACTCAACATTACCCCACACTAGGTTCATTTCTTCCCCGAAAATGGGTAATCATGCCTTATCTCTCCAAGAACAAAGAATCAGAACAAAATAATGTTTCTACATAATGTGTGAAAAAATATGAAAAATAATCGGGGTTCTTCACTCCTCTGAAGGCAAAATTAACTCAGATACTCTTGATCTCTACCTCTAATTCATTCTAATCATTGAGAACCTTATTAATATTTCCACGAATGTCTGTGATTACTCCTTCCATATCATCCAAATTCATGTTCTCACCCTCATTATAGAACACTCTAAGAACGTTCACTAGACTTGAGATCATCCCATCCTTCACATCCATACATCATGTTATAATTTTTCCAATTTCCTTTATCTTTTATTTGCGAGGGTCCCGGGCTCTTTGTGAACACATCACAATTTTCTACCAAGAATGTCACCTCTCCTCATACCAAAGAGTTTCATCTTTCTTTCTAGCAAGGAATGCCTTTTCCTCGCTTAAAGTCATTGTCTTAATGATTTTCTTAAGGTATGCACACATATTCAATGTCGAGTCTATCTTTTTCATCTCATCTTTCAGTGTCTATAGAAAAGAATCATACCTAGTGATTCCATGCATTATGGTTGCCTTAGTCCTTTCCTCCTATGATGCAACATCCTTCTATATTTCCATCCATATTGTACCCTCATCCAACACCATGTGAACCAACATGCGTAAGTAATGCATAATAGATGGGAATTTTTCGTCTATCTTCTTCATATTATGGCCTTGTCTACAAATTTCATCACCAATCTGCTCTACCATATCAAGTACTACACGTACCTTCACCTCAACTCTCTCTTTTCCTCTATCAGGTACTTAATCTCTACTTCTTTATCCTTCCTATCCTCTAACAGTCCGAATAGTTGTCACTTTATCTATATTCCTACGCACAACCTCTATAGATACCTTTTTCAAACTTGTTTATCGATAACCGAGTCGGCTTGATGGTTACATGTCGAATGTGGGGCTTTCTTCATCCTTTGAGAGACACATGACTCTTCACACACATCAAAATTAGGATCATCCATGTGAGTCTACATATTCCATGATAACTACTTATGGGTGCACATGGTTTCCATCTCGGGATCCATCATCTCCCACCCATATAATCATTCCTTTGCAATAGTACTCTGGAACCTTGTGTGAATTATATTTGTCACATCATCAACATAGTCAAGGTTTTGTGTCTGCACCATCTCCTCTTCTTTTGGTTCACTTACCTTCTCACCTAATTTGTCATGTGTTCTAGTACTCAAGTTATCCAAAATAAGCCCCTTGATCATTTTTGCTAACTTCCTTTCATTCCTTCCTCCATTGTGCCTCAGATGAATTTTTCTACTTTTTAGGCACTCAAATTTTTCTGGAAATGGTTTCATTAGATAGAGGATCTCCTCAACTTTTCAGAAAGGTAAATTTTTCCTTCTAACTCCTTGTATTTTGTAAGTTATGGCTCGGTGGAGTTTTGGAGAGAAATTTTCCCTAGGGAGGTCCACGCCCAATCAGAGAGCTCCACGTGTCAGCAAAATGGTGGAGAGTGGAGGTAAATTTGAAAATATTCCAAGGATTGGTCGGGGCACGTAAAGGAAATTTTTGGCCCGAAAGCTCACCAGCGAATCAAAACCTGCCACGTGTCCTTGGAGCTTCAGGAGGTGGAGGCACGGAGGAAAATTTTCCATTTTGCCAAAGAATGGAAAATGTCGCAGAGATAAACTCCGCCTCGATGGCCCGCGCCAATCGGAGCATGCCACGTGTCCATGTGGCCAATGAAAACCTTAAGGCGGGTCCGTAGAGGGAAAAGAGCTAGTTTAGGCCCATGCAATGAAAATTTGCCACGTGTCCCATCCGAGGAAATAGTTAGAGTCAACATAATATTGGAAGCATGCCCCTAAGGGCCAATAATAAGGTGCCATGTGGCATCAGTGCAGTGGAGCGCGGGGTGCCAATGGAAAATTTTCCAAAATCTCAAAAGGGCGTAAAATGATCATGTGGAGTCCACAACCAATTAGGACATGCCACGTGGCATCAAGCCAGCAGGGGGTGGAGATTTTTGGGAAATTTTTCCCAAATCCCAAAAAGGGGAAATTTTTAAACTTTCGTGCCGCTTAACCCATTTTGGCCCTTTTTTCCCTAAATATTCGAGGGCCATAACTTTTGATCCAGAGCTCAAATTTGTGCGTTCTTGGTGTCATTGGAAAGGTGGTGAAATATTCTACATGATGGAGGGTTAAATTTTTGTTTTGGTGGGGTTTGGAGGGAAAAAAATCAAAAATGCCTCTAGCACAGAAAGAGAGCGAATCCGACGTTTCAACCACCAATTTTAATGAAGTATGGCTTCCATTCTCTCCTAGCATGGTCAAGAACATTGGAGAATGAACTTTCAAGGGTACCCATTTTTTTAATGCAATTTGGTCAATGGTTTAGTGACTCCTTTCACTTTCCTGCGTTTCTTCCTTTATGAGCTCAAATTTTCATTGTTAAAAGCCGATTTGGCTCATTTGTAAAAGGTTGTTCATCTTTTCTACTCTACCCTCCCTTATTTTCTTCCCCAAGGTTGAAAATGGAGTTATAACCTCCTCCCCTACTTTGTAATGGATTTTTTTCCTTTTACCATTAAAATGATGTTTTGTGCAAACTTTTGGAGCAACAAAAACATGTTTTGTGGTGCATCTATCCATCCTTGCTCATTTTACTTGTCTTCTTCTTGCCTCTCTTCATTGTAGGTATTTGTGTATGTTTGAATTTTCATTGCATGTCCTGGAGCTATGTTCATGTATTTTTGGGACATTTTCTGTGTGAAATCTACCCTTAGGCTCGTGATGCATTTGCCCATCCTTCCCATTGCTCACCTCTTCTTGTTCCATGGCGCTTTTGATAGATGTTCAACATTTTCCTTCTCTCGGTGTATCACCGTTTTAGTGTAGGCTCTAGTTTTCCCTTTTCTCTCTCTCTCCCTCTCCTTGGCATATTTAGATTAGGATTAGATTAGCTTGCCTACACCTGGAATAGCTTGTGGCGGTAGTTTAGGAAGAGGAACCCACCTTCTCTCACGGAGAGCTTTCCCAATTTGCAAAGGTCCCACAATTTGGCAAAATCTCAATGTTGTGCATTCATAAGTCGATGATTTTTCCTTAGAAAAGTATATCTAACTCATTTGGGGGTGTTGTGAATCCACCCTAACAGTTTTGGAATGCCCGGTGGGAGCTTAGTGGTTTTCCACTTCATCTTTTGTAGGTTGGTGTGTTCCTGTGAAGATTTCAGCCTTTAGAACCACTTGCAAACACATCTGGTGACTCCATCTGGTAGATAACTCATTCTCTGAGTTTTAGACCTATTTTCCATCCATTCTTCTTTCCATCTCTTCCATCTTCTTTCATTCCATGAAGTTGTGCAATCATGACTTCATTTCCATCATGGAATTCACATTTACAACAATAGTATATTCCACCTCCAACATGTTTTACAAATCCTCCAAATCAACATTTTGATCAAATTCAAGGTCAGCATGCTTACCCATATGAGAAATACCAACATCAGTTTGGTTGTGAAGCACATCAAGAGAAAGGGTACACATGCAATGAAGACAATCAAATGGAAGATGCTGATTTTGTGGAGAAAATCCAAAATATGGAGGTAAAGATGGTGCAATCAAGAGCAACATCTCAAATGAAGGCTTTCAGAATTGGTTGTAGGACTCCTTGTCCATGGGGAGGTCCTTTTCCAAGACACTTCAGCCCTCAAGAGAAGCTAGACTTCATGATGGAGATGCTGCCCCAACTTGCACAATGGACAATAGAGATAGAGGCCTATAAACTTGGTGTTCAACAACCTTGTCAATGGGTAAGCACACCATCTCATGCCTTTCCTTTTCCTCTTTCCCAATCTGTTTTATCTCAGCAGTGTCAAGTTTTAAACTCTCCATCTGCTGTCCCAAATGTTGAATCCATTTCTCCATTCCCTAGTCTTCCACCCCATCTCAATTCTTCTTTCCTCTTTCCTTCCAAACAGTCATCCCCTCCACAAGAGCCAATAGAAATACCCTCTCCTCCAAAGAAACAAGAGGTTTCACCTCCTCCACCACCACAAAAAATTGCAAAATCAATTGAGTTACAACCCACCCCTCCTCTTGCTTTCCCAAATCCATGTTGGAAGAATGAACATCAGAAGATCACTCATCAAGGACAGCAAGAAGAAGATCCAAACAAAGAAGAAAAAATCAGAAGTTTGGTAAGCTTGGCTCTCAAATTTGGGATGAAAAAGATCCCATTGATGGTTAAGCCTTTAGAAGAGGTTGGAGTTGGAGAACAAGTGGCAAACAAGGCTGATTTTACAGCAACAGTGAAGCAAGAAAAATAACAGCTTGTTTGTGATGAGTTGAGTGTCTATGTTGGCACTTTGCCCAAAGAGGATGCTGATCCAATTCAAGTTTCACAATTAGCCATGGAGGAAGGAGAAGCTACTCAAAATCCAAAACAATAAGAGCACATTCCAGCGGAGAAAAGTGCAGATCCAAGGGGTTTGAGCACAAAGTAGGCTATAAAATAACCTTCAGTTCTTCTTTCTAATTCATTTCTCTCGAGTTCTATTGCTGAATAAGATTTTGATCTCTCAAACTCAATGATTGAATATGAGGAGAATCATGTTGAAAAAGTTTCTGATTAAGAGGACACCATGGAGAAAGTTGAGCATTTGCAGCGGGGACAACAATGAGGCGCTTTATCTCGCCGAATTGGAGGACTGTTTTGATGGAGAAGAACCAGTTGAGTTTCCACCTTTCTCTCTTTCATCATCCACATTCCAAACACAAGAACCTACTGTCATGGAGGAGAGCATTCATTTGGAGCAGCCTACATCTTATAGCAGCTCTTTAGGATCAAGATTGGAAGATTTAATTCTTCCATGTTCTTCATTGGGGGAAGAGAAACAACAGAAGAATTCCATCACCCCTCACACACCATTCATCCAAGAAGGTCTACAAGGAGACTCCATTTTTGGAGTTAAGTTTTAGAGATATGGGCATATCAAATGAATCAAACCTTACCCAATCGGTATTTGGCTTCATTGGAGCCAAAGGAGAATCCATAACTAGTCATGCTTGCTTCTAAGCATGAGGATGAGCTATAAGGTACCAAGGATCAGCTACCATACCTCTTCAATCCAAATTTAGAACAACTAGAAGAGGTATTGGATTTGTTTCAGATTGACACCTTGCTGATTTGGGTATAAGACCAACTTCTTGTTGATTTTCCACTCATCCAACTAGCCATGTTTAGTGCTAAATCAGTTACATGGCTACCCATTTTGAAGAAAAGAAGCTATTTTGCACAACTAGTTACAGGGTTTGTTTAGCTCACCTTTTCTTCCAGTTAGAGTAGAGTAGGTAGGTTTAATTTGAGTAGAAGAAGTGCTTGTGCACACTCTGCATGTTCCATTTGGGGCATATATGATTTTTCAATTTTGTACATATTTTTTGGTGCTGCTAGTTTTGCTCTTGCAAAATTCATTTCAGTGGCATTTTGGTGAGAACAATTCCAAGTTTAGTTGGACTAGAGTGGCTTAGAAGGAAGTTTTGAGAGTTCAGATCAGTTTGTAGGCTACAACTCATGACTCCATGCCTAATGGATGCTTCAAAGGCTACTGATCATTCATCTAGTAGGTAGATGACCCCTCTCGAGTCACCAAAATTTCTATCCAAAATAAGCCCCTTGCTCATTTTTGGCTAACTTCCTTTCATTCCTTCCTCCCTTTTGCCTCAGATGATTTTTTATACTTTTTAGGAACTCAAAATTTTCTAGAAATGATTTCATTGGATAGAGGATCTCCTCAGATTTCTAGAAAGGTAAAGTTTTCCTTCTAACTCCTTATATTTTGCAAGTTATGGCTCGACAAAGTTTTGGAGGGAAATTTTCCTAGGGAGGTCCACGCCCAATCAGAGAGCACCACGTGTCGGCGGAATGGCGGGAGTGGAGGTAAATTTGAAAATTTTCCAAGGATTGGTCAGTGGCACGCAAAGGAAATTTTTGGCCGTAAATCTAGCCATGAATCAAAACCTACCACATGTCCTCGTAGCTTCAAGAGGCGAGAGGTGCGGAGGAAAATTTTCCATTTTCCCAAAGTATGGAAAATGGTGGAGATAAAATCCACCCCGATGGCCCACACCAATTAGAGCATGCCACGTTTCCATGTGGCCGGAAAAAACCTTAAGGCGGGTCTCAGAGGGAAAAGAACTATTTTAGGGCCATGCCAATGAAAAGGCACCAAGTGTCCCATCCGGGAAATGGTCAGAGTCAACAGAAGATTGGAAGCGCACTTCGAGGGTCAATAAGAAGGTGCCACATGGCATCGGCAGCGCGAGAGCGCGGGGTGCCAATGGAAAATTTTCCAAAATCTCAAAAGGGTGTAAAATGATCATGTGGAGCCCGCAACCAATCGGGATGTGCCACATGGCATCGAGCTGGTAGGGGCGGAGATTTTGGGAAAATTTTCCAAAATTTCAAAAAGGGGAAATTTTTAAACTTTCGTCCCCACCAACCCATTTTGGCCCTTTTTTCCCTAAATCTTTAGAGGGCCATAACTTTTGATCCAGGGCTCGATTCATGCATTCTTGGTGTCATTAGAAAGCTAGTGAAATTCTCTACACGATGGAGGGTTCAATTTTGTGTTTTAGTGGGGTTTGGAGAGAGAAAATAAAAAAACACGTTTGGCATGGGAAAGAGATCAGAATTGACGTTTCAACCACCAATTTTAATGAAGTATGGCTTCCATTCTCTCCCATCATGGTCAAGAACATTGGGGAATGAACTTTCAAGGGTACCCATGCTATTTTAATGTAATTTGGTTGGTGGTTGAGTGATTCCTTTCACTTTCCCACATTTCTTCCTTTCTGAGCTCAAATTTTCATTGTTAAAAGCCAAATTTGGCTCATTTGTAAAAGGTTGTTCATTTTTTCTGCTCTGCCCTCCCTTCTTTTCTTCCCTAGGGTTGAAAATGGAGTTTGAACCTCCTCCCTACTCTGTAATGTAATTTATGACTTTCACCATTAAAATGATGTTCTGTGCAAACTTCTGGAGCAACAAAAAACATGTTTTGTGGTGCATCTGTCCATCCTTGCTCATTTTTCTTGTCTTCTTCTTGCCTCTCTTCATTGTAGGTATTTGTGCATGTTTGAATGTTCATTACATGTCCGGAGCTGTATTCATGGAGTTTTTGGGACATTTTCTTTGTGAAACTACTCTTGGGCTTTGTGATGCATCTATCCATCCTTCCCATTGCTCACCTCTTCTTGTTCCATGGTAGTTTTGATAGATGTTCAAAGATTTTCCTTCTCTGGTGTATCACCGTTTTAGTGTAGGATTTTTTTCCCTTCTCTCTCTCTCTCTCTCCCTATCTCCTTGGCATAGTTATATTAGGATTAGATTAGCTTTCCTACATTGGAATAACTTGTGGTAGGTAGTTTAAGAAGAGGAACCAACCTCTTTCAAGAGATTTCCCCATTTGCAAAGGTCCCACAGGTTTGGGAAAGCTCAATTTTGTGCATTCACACCAGATGAGTTTGCCTTAGAAAAGCATATCCATAACTCATCTAGGGGTGTTGTGAATCTTCCTAACACTTCTTCCTTAGGTCCTCTAGTTGGGCGCACAACATTATCTTCAATCTCTATGTTTCCTTCATTATAGCTCTCTTCCTCATATTCATTTAAGCTTGTGCTAGGACTCATGTCAAAAACTATGGGTGTCAACCAACAATCCCCTCATCTTCCCCAAGTCCAAGGCTATGTGTGGAAAATTTATCATGTGCATCCTCACCGATGGATTCTCCTCACCAATTTCTTTAAGTGGTATGTATTTTATCCATTTCTTTCTTTATTCCGTAGCATTCTTCACCGGTGTTACGTGTGGTGATCTCTTTACCAGTTGTGAGGGGCTAATGCTAGCATCTACACATGTATACCTTTTGTATAATTTTCTTCTCCCATGATCAAGGGAAGTGATATCTTCTTTCTCATCCTTCTCGCGTTCTAGGACATTCTACATGAATTCATGTCCTTGTTCTTCCTACATGAGGATTGTCTTTTCCACTAGCATCCTTTTTCCCATAGTTTTTTCCCTTTATAGGACTTGGTAAAGACAAGGCTTCGCTTGTGACCAATTTTTGATCCTTAAACCGTAGCCTCAAGTATACATACACACGCATAGGATCAATTTTTCCTATGGTGATTGTCTCTGGATTTATGTCAATGTTGTCTGAATCCATCATCTTTATATATTACTCCTTATTGGGCCATACATATGTCTTGCACAAAATATGGATATTTATATCTACCTTGTCAGCATCAAACTATAATTTCCATGTATTGTGTAACATTTTCACCGAGTCTTTAAAATACCAAGCAGTAAATGTGAAAGGTAACTTACACCATGGGCTCTTCTCACCCATATTCATGAAGAACCTTACCAAATAGAAGTCTTGGTATACTACAAAATTTTCTTGTCCATCCAACACACTAGGTAGTTCATGTGGTATGTGCCACTCTCCCTCAAATTCTTGATGCATCCTCCTGAACCACTTCTCTCGGTGATACTTATAAGTGTTCAATATTGAACCATGGTAGGTATACCTAGTGAACTTTAGAGTATGTAATTTATTCTCCATGGGGTATTCCCATACTTTTTCCTCCATCCCATCGGGAACATTGATTTCACTAAATACAATCAAGAGTAAAATGGCACCCTAGGTGATCTTCTCACCTTTATCATCCTGGGTACGTGCTTCTACCACTAAGATCTCCACAATGTAACTTGCAATAATATTAAAGTCTTGTTCACCATTTTATTGGCTATATGTAGCAAACACTTATTAACTTCTATCCATCTCTCTGAGGTGCTCAATTTGCAACCAACTAACCACATCACTACCCTTGTAGCTAGATCATTTATCTATGTAACGTTGAAATCTTGAACCTCCGTTTCGTAGTGGTACACAATGGCCATTTCCTCTACTCCCTCATCATATGATAATTCACCTGTAGTTTCTAAACCAGAGTCACACAAACCTATGACTTTATCGACCAACTTCATTGTAATCTACATCCTCCTACCCGTGAAGTAGAAGAAATCCTCATGCACACGCGACATCAGCCACTAGTACAATTGGTCAAGCTTGCTAAATAATGAAAGCTCATAAAGTTTTATAACTATGGGGATTTCTAATAATTTTTATACTAAATTGTCCAAAACCCTATGCCCAACATTCTTCCTCCTATTAGTCTTCTAAACAGTCTCTGCATTGATATATTTGAGGGTTTTCTCAGTCCTATGATTGAATTCACTAATCTTGCATTGGGTTAATTTTGATGTCCATGGCCTCCCTTCAATCACCTCTTTTGGAAACTACATTTCAATTGACCACACATGTGATGCTTCCTCGCTCCCTATCAACAACTGGATCTTACCTTGGGTCCATTTTCTCTTATCAATTAATAGATACGCTTTAAAAATGTAGCATTTCCACCGATTTACCCTTAAACGCCTCAAACTCAAATCAAACCATTCGATTCGTCATGCCCTAGTTACAAATTTACCTTTGTGAAACCCTAACTATGTGAACCTTTCTTCCTCACCCACCTAACAAACTCAAACACACCTACACATAGAGTTCAGTCAATGTCGTGTCATGAGTTCACATTTTTCATTAGTCAATAGCTTGTTCTTCACATTAAGCACTTCGTCACACTTCTCAATCGTGATAGCTCAAAGGATGTAAGGTAAAAATAACCTTGTAATCACTGACTTTATAGGATTTTGAAAATTCCCTGTATTGATTACTCCTCAACCACCACCGTATGTGACATTAATTTTTCCTCCTCTCTCTTCTACACATTATGTCGTATCCTTCCCCACCTCAATCATAACCTTCTCGCTTGCTAACTACTTTCTTGGCCACATATTCCCTTATACACGCTCTCATGCACCAAAGTACTTCTCCAATGTGATTCATACTAAGTAGTTTCCAATGGTGCAACCTACCTCATCTTATTTCATGTGTCCATCCATCTACGCGTGGTCTTCAATCTAAGAAAAATCATTGTAATTTATTTTCCATACTATCTTCACTTTGAGCTCCTGAATTTGATAATGCACACCAATTTGTATAAAGGCACCAATCAATTATTCTCTATGATCCACCCCACACCAAAAGTATGCAAATTCCTCTGCACATGATATCACTTAGATAATAATCAGCTACTAGCGCAAAGTGTGCTTATTACAACAAAGCACTAAACTAAATTGACAAAGCATAATGATGATGAAAGGAAACACATATAATACAAATGCATTAAAAGAAAACCTAATCCATCATGACAACACTACCTTATTACAAACACCGAGATGACTTATTTATAGTAGGGCTTCAACCTACTCCCATTGAAGTAACTTGAAACCAAGTTTCATCTAATGCCTCTAGTTTGTAAGCACTCAATCATTATATATGTCACCATATATACATCCTAGCCAATGCACCTTTAATTTCCTAGAGTGGCGTACAAACTTGGAGTCATAAGGTAGAACCATCTATCTAACTTTAAACTACTTATTATTAATATTCCTATCATGTCATGCCTTCTACTTGGCCTTTTCTATCTTCTGACTCCATCAAGAAATTGCATGCCACTCATCCAAGTGCATCCATTTATCAATGCAATATTCAAGTGATTTCTCATCATCCAATCCTCCTGTGCACGCAATACATAGAGAGGGTAACATGAATTCCATTGATAAAATAGCCTCCACAAAAAACACCAATTGAAAGGGTGTGGATTTATTTAATCTCTTATAATTTGTCTTATATGCCCAAAGTACAACAAATAATTTATCATCCCAATCCTTTCTTCTAAAATCACAAATCTTTGTCAATGTATGTCCCAATATTTTGTTGAATGCCTAACCATTCCCATTAGCATGTGGATGATAGGGTGTTATCTTATGATGTGACACCATAATCTCATCTAAGAGTATCCTGATAGTCTCGTTGAGGAAATGAATGCCCCTATCACTTGTCGACTCAATGGAAATCAGACTGCTAATTTTATTCTTCCATAGAAACCTTTCTACCATAGTTGTCATATAATCCATTGTCAGAGTGCTACTTTTTCCCACCTTGTAAGATAATTTGTACATATAATAATATAGTGTGATCCATTCCTATTCTTAGGTGGGGAAATAGGACCCATAAAGTCAATTTACCACTTCCTGAAAGGTTCTGCACTAGCGATGGGTCTTAAAGGAATTTCATCCCTATGCCTAGGATTTCTAAGGTGTTGAAAATGGTCACAAGCCTTACAATATTCTATACAATACTTATACACCATTTCCACCAAAGGGCTCGACAATAAAATCTTATGCGAAGTAGTATTTCTGCATAATTACCACCTGTAATTCCACCATGAGCTTCCTCCATAATAGATTCACACTCACGCTCAAGTGCACACCAATGTAAAACATCATCCCGACCTAGCTTGTATAAATCCCCACTGATCAACATATACATCACGGTGCATATGAAAAGTTATTTCTTCTCTAAGCTCTCCATCCCCTCAAGTGCCACATAAGTACGAAAAAAAATAGAAATATCTTCTAAGTTAGAGGGCGATGGTTTAATATGAACAACTATGCATTTGGAATTGTGTCCTTAATGCTCTATGTTTCCTCTCCTGAGTTAATCCTTAACAAATGATCTGGTCCAAAAATTCTCTTCCTTGGCTTTACAACCACTGTGAAGTTAAATTCTTGAAACAAGAGAATCCAACGACATATGCATCCCTCTAAAATGGGCTTATTAACCAAGTACTTTAGTGCCATCTCATATGTATAAAATGTAAAAGGATTTTCCAGTAAGTATTTTCTAAACATATGAAACACATAAATCATGGAAAAAGCTTTGGGATCGATAGTTGTATAATTATGCTCAGCTGATGTCAACTTCTTTCTCACAAAATAAATAGGATGATTAACAATCCCATCACCAGGTTGTGATAACACAACACCAATGGCCATGCTAAATGCATCAACATGTACATGAAATGGCTTATCCCAAGAAGGAAATCACAAAATAGGTAGAAGTAAGTATCTCCTTTAATGTATCAAATTTTATCTTATGTGCCTCATTCCAATGGAACTTTCCTTTACTCTTCAACAATTATTACAAGGGCATGACAATCTTATCATATCTCTTAATGAAATTCTTATAATAACTTTTATTTCCTAAGAATCTATGTACCTCACTCTGATTGGTAGGTTCCTCTAAGTCCAAAATAATAGCAACCTTAGTAGGGTCTACTAATAAGCCTTCTTTACAAATAATATGTCCCAAAAATTTCCAAAGGGTGTAGCAAAGATACACTTTTTAATGTTCAAAGAGATATTTAGCTACCTACATCTCTCAAATATGAGTCTCAAGTTGTCACAATAATATTTTACTAGTCCATACACATCCCAATCATCCAAATAAACCTGTAAAAACTTGTGTATAAAGTATTCAAATGCTTGTACAACAATATGTGAAAATACTTTAGGCACATTCTTGAACCCAAAGGGTATAATCCAGTATATGAAAACCTTCCCCATTCAGTGGTGAAAGTTTTCTTTTCTTGATCTTCCTTAGCAATGTGCACTTGATAATAACCATAGAACTTATCTATAAATGAGTAGATTTCATGCCTTGCAATTCCTTCAAGATCTCCTCAGTAAAAGGTGTGGGAAAAGGATCTATGACACAAACAACATTCAATTCTCTATAGTCCACACATATCCTTATCCTACCATCCTTCTTGATGCTAATCACCATGGGACTAACCCACTTTGATTCCTCAATGGGCTCAATGATTCCATATTTTAGCATCTTATCAATCTCTTTCTTAAATTTGACGTTCAGATTAGGATTCATTCTATAAGGCTTCTTCCTAACCGGGTGCATACCTTCCTTTAACTTGATCCTCATCTCACCCAAAGAGGGGTGCACTCCTTCAACTCGTGATACCCTCCTAAAAATGATTCCTTGAAGTTTTGCAATAACTCAATCATCTTTAACACCTCTTGTTCACACCAATAGTAACCAATAATGGCCTCTTTAGGTTCGGTATTTGTCCTAATAATGACCTTATTCATTTTTATAGGATCAATATAAGTGTGCACCTTCTCATCTACATTTTTAAAACCTTGCATGTACCCACAATGTGATCAACATCCAAGTTCTCCACCTCTTCATCATCAATCATGTAGACAAGCTTACCCTTTTCTTTTTCTAAGCAGTATGCACAAGTTGTTCCTCATTTGTCTCTTCTTCTTCAAAGTGTGCCTCCAAGTATAAATATCCAAACATATCTAATAGGATTTATTCATTCTTTACACAATACCCCATGGTAAGGTTTTTGATAATAAATAATGCTTCATTCACCAAAGGTTTAGTAGAAAAATAGTCAAAGGTCTAAATCATACTTGAAGTCATCTCTTGCTAATTAATTGTTTCCCTTGTTAACTCTGCATGAACATACCATGCGTGTGCATAACCACTTAGAGTGATGTAGAACTTATGTACCCAGAGTGATGGTGTAAAGGGCACCTTCCCCTCCATCTAGTGTCTCTCACACTTCTGAACATGGTGCAAAGAAGAATCTTTCCCATGATATTTATAGATCTGTGAAGGTATATTGTTCCTAAGAAACCTAGTAGAGAAGGTGATTCTCACTTCTCACAACTCCAAAAGGTTATCTTTGTGTGTAGTCCACCAATGCATAGTTGTCCCACATAGGGTATAAACTAGCATATTTCTTCTTTCTACTTGATATTTCCACTTTGATCTTCCATGGCACCTTAAATACATCGGGGTTTACTTTACCAAAGTATCGAGGTACCTAATTATGACCAAAGTTCCATACAATGCATGACCTAATTATGCAAGTAACTATGTTATTGATCTCCCTCCCAACCATTTCATATGTTCCATACACCTAGTTATCACAGGAAACACTTGGTTGTGTCACTCATGGACTGAGCATCATCCCACTGAATAACACCTTCCTTAGATGGCTCAAGTGCTTCAAGATCTCTAACTGTACGCATGTATATCATGTTCAGATCCTCTTCACTCAAAGGTTCTACATACGGTGCAACCTTCCCATTTGTCAAAGGAATAATCACACGCTCTTCTTTGTTCTCAAAACTGATATAACCTTTATTAAAGCATATATCAACATTATTCACGTAACACCAAGGGAACCTAGGCAAGGCTGGAAAACTATATACTTCGGCAAGTGCCAAGACCTCAAATTCCCCAATAAACTTGGCCCCTTGTATAGTTATAGTGACATCCTTAATTACTCCAATGGGCATGGCTTTAGTCTTTTTTTCCATACACAAGACATTTTAATATGGTTGTAATGGTGGTCTCCCCATCTAATTCCACACATCCAAAGTGAGTACATTTACTTATGCACATGTATAAATAAGTATATTACTTAATAAAAATCCATCAAAAAATGCATTCAAGGTGATTCTTTATCATATTCAAGACTGCGAGGAGTTAATTTTTCATGCAATATTTTTATCCCGCGCTCAACTCAAACGTCGACACCTTCTCATGTAACCATTCTATTAACAAAGGAATGATTTTTTCTTGGCGCAACATCTTACAAACCTCATTTAAGTCATCAACATATTTTTGAGATAGCTCAACTTCCTTTGCCTACTCCATCTTCCACGACTACTCCTTCAAGAATTGTATCTCACCCTGTAAGTTTCTAATAACCTCCATAGTTTCCTAATAGACTTTCTTCTCGATGGGTAGGATCTACTACTTTACATGCAACACCTCATGTTTTATAATGACATGTTTCTACTTTGAAGTCTCATGAGTGCACACAACCTCAACGCATGTAGTCACTAACACAGGTATCATCTCAAGGCCAGTGCTAACTTTGGCATTCACTAATCTTCCATAGTGCACTTTACTCTAACCATTCCCATGCCCTTATCCTAATTATGCTGATTTCTCATATGCTCATATAAATCTGATCATTCCTCAAACTTATGATTCTTTCCACACCATGAGATAATAATGTTTCGAGGACACTCACACCTATAATGATCAAGGGATCTGCATGTGAAACATGTTCCTTATGGGAATTCACCTCTTCCACCACTACGACCTTGGCCTCTAAATTCTCCATGATAACCTCTCCTCTACCACCTCCATCGTAGTGCCCTTCATTATGATTATGATTATGATGTTGACCTTGTTCCTCATATTTTTTGCAACACTAGTCCGACATACACCGGTCTCATTATCCCCATGAATCTGATTGATCAACCTACAATTATATGTATCATGAGTGGTATACTTACAAATCTTACAATAAAAAGACATGTTCTTGCTGATAACACGTTACAACAGGGGAACCTACTCAATTTTGATCCAAGTGATAGATCTCACAATCTAGAAATATGGCGCAAACTAATTTTAGAGGGAATCTATCCTTAGTATGTCCTTCCACCTTGCAATTCATACACCAAATGCCCCCGCACATCTCATGAGCTGAATTGACATATATTTTCTCTAACTATTTTTCCATAGATGAAATTTACGCCTCTAAGAATTGGCTAACTCCAATGTCTACGCTTATAATTGAATCAAAGCATGCAGATCTACCTCCAAAGCCTCACACAAATCTGTAATCTTATTATAAAAAGTTCCCTTCAAAGGTGTGATCAAACCTCCAATAAAACACTATGCATTTTGGATAGGATGAATATCATAAGACAACTTAGTAAAGTTTTAAATCAGGCATCATACTCCCTTACGCTCTCATAAATGTCTTATTTAATATCCTTCACTGTTGATTCTCTTCTATTCAAACTCGTATATGGAACTCAACTAAGAATACATCACAAAAACATTTTGGTCTACACAATTCTAGTTCGGATCATACTTCATATACCAACTATGTGTGCACCCTTACAAAGTAGTAGTAAACTGACTTGCCTTATGCTCAAGAGTTTTGATTCCCTTAGCATGCCATAGTATTTCACACATGTGTACATGATCAAATACATATTTAATACCTCCAGATTCGGGTAGGTGAAGAGAAATCTTGTAATAAACTTATTAGGGTTAGTGTGGACCATGCCCACCTAATCCAGAATTTGTATTACCTTTAGTATTCCCTCCACCTCCATAACCACCAAATCCACTAGATCCCAAACCACCTGATCCCCCTGATCCTCCCCTTGTAGTGGGCACTAGATCAGAGAATGTTCTACCTTGTGTTCCAAAATTTGTACTAAATTAAACTCCTAGGGTCTATGAAGTTGTGCTACTTCCAGATTGATTACCAATGTTTTTTGTGCCCACGTTCTACCCTAAGGACATGACAGAAAATATACATACCGCCAATAGGGCTACCAAAAAAGAAGACTACATGGCCATTTGAAAATTCCTAGATTTAAAGGAAAATGAAAGCTATTTGTCACTTAAAGCACCTACACTAGCTTGATTCTCAATAAATTTCTCAAGAACTAGAACACCATGCACAAGGGCTAGGTTGCAAGGTTGGATAAAATGCACACCCATGGATCTTAATTGTTCTTCCTCAAATGTCCTCTCATCGAAGTTGAAGGGGACCTTCTACCGCACTTAACTAAAGATGGGAGAAACATATTCTCTTGCTCCACATCTTCCACATGAGCTCCAAATCCTTCCTGAGCCATCTCTCTCAATGTTGCATCTCTTCATTAATTCCATCTTTCACGTTTCATTATACTTAAACCACCTTTCTTCTCTCTTCCTTTCTACTACCAGTCCTCCATCTTTCACCACACCTAATCCTTCCCCTATGCACGATGGGGTTTATCTAGCCATATGTCACTTTTCTAAATCTAGACTCATGATCAAAATCTTAATCACTAAAGGGATAACACTCAAATAAGATCATCTAGATTCACACAAAACATAATACTCAACAACTTCTGGAAAGTAATAAGTAGAAACGACATAATCTAATGTGTAACTATTCAAAACACCACTCCACCAATGATCTACAACGTGTCTCCAAGTCAAATCAGCATCATGAAAATTCTATTAGTATTCATGTTTCCAAACAATTTTTCTATACCTCTAATTTATCTTCAATGAAAATACTACTAGCCACTCGTACAACTCTATAGGAAAATAATAGAAAAAAATCCCATAGATCTCATGATATATATATATATATATATATATATATATATATATATATATATATAACCCATGCGCGAACATCAAAATCAGCTCCAAGAGTGTTATATCTATGAGAAAAATCTTCCTCAAAATTTTCTACCCAAATCTCAATACTTGTAAAATTCATATGATACATATTTATCATGCAACATCCTTGCAACAACTTGAAAAAGGTCCTGCAACTAGTAACCAAAATGTAGTCTTATTTTACCATTCACAACCCAAGGCATGTTGGCACATCACTTAGAAAGATCTCGAGTGCTCGCCCAAAGTGTGGAATGGTACCAGATCCCTCTTTTATAGCATCTTTTTCAATGATTTAACATGAAAGAACATATAATATAGTTCCATAATAACCATTCAAAGGTAAATCATAAACAGATCTAGATCTCAACCATAGTGCATAAAGAATCAAATAAGAACTAGTAACATGATTTACCATGCAAGATCCATCAACAACAACATCAATAACAAGAATCCATCCACAATGATCCATTATATTAATCCATAGCAAAAACAATAGTTGAATACATCATAATATTCATCACTAAGTCAAGCGCGCAATTACATGAGTAGTATAACCTTACATAATCATTCACACACCCACCTTACTAATTTGTGCAAATCAATACATATATAGGTAGTGGGGACTTTCCCTTCACTACTCATGCACTCTCAAAAATAGGCTACATGCTAACAATAGCCATGCAATGCTAAAAAATAACTACAAAAGCATGCAATCTCACTAATAATAGATTACCTATAAATAACTCTAGTCATAATCCTATTATTATCTCCTTGCACTTTACTTGAATTGCAAGTTCCAAAATAGCTTTATTTTCTCAACACTCAATCCCATTTTATCCCATGAATGCAAAATAGATAAATATTAATCTTTAAATTCCCTAGGTTCCAAACTACATGGCACAAATTTTTCCATCTTCCATGCCTACTTTCATTTCCATGCCTTCAATACTTAGGCAATATCTTACCAACCCATCAAAGGTCAAGCCACTAATGACAATATAACATATATGAAATAGATACATCATGATAAGAAGTTATGATAGTCACAAGTCAGCTATATACATCTAACGTAATATCTATGATTAAGGGTGTAGCATGCCCCTCCCCTTTAAATAAACATTATCCCCAATTTTGAGAGGATCTAGATGTTGATGTAGGAAATTTACATCCTCCCAAGTTACGTCTTCATTGTTTATATTCTTCCACTTGATCAAATACTCAATGATGACCCTTGTCCTTAATTTTTTAGTGTGTGTCTGAAGGATGCATTTTGGTTATAAGATGATTCTTCCCTCCTCGTCAATATCCAATAACAATATTTGGGCATACATTTTCTATCCAATTACCTTCTTTGGGCAAGATACATGGAATATTGGATGCATTCGAGTGGACATAGGAATTGCAAGTTTATATGATAGAATACCAATCTTCTATAACAATTGATAATGACCATAATAATTAGGTGAAATATTGTTATCCTTTTTCTGTTGTTTCAAGGACATTTTCTTATATGGTCAGAAACACACAAAACCCTATCACCAAATTCAAAGTTTCTTTCACTACGATGTTGGTCTTCCTACTGCTTCATGTGGTTTTGTGCCATGGCAAAGTTCTCCCTAAGACTAGAAAGTACCTCTTATTGGTGTTGAATATGTTCTTCAACTTCTTGAACCCTTGGTTAGACTCTCAAAGATGAGGTGATGGATGGTGGATGGTACCCATATAATGCCAAGAAAGGAGACATTTTAGATGAAGTATGAAAGGAGGTGTTATACCACCATTCTACCAGTGGTAACCATTGTACCCATCTTGCTTTCTTATTTGAGGTAAAACAATGAAGATATCCCTCCAAGAACTTGTTTACCACCTCTATTTTCCCATCACATTGGGGATGATAAGATGAAATATGAGTAATTTGTGTGCCTAAACATGAGAACAAGTCATTCCAAAAATTACTAGTAAATATAGGGTCTCAATCACTTACTATAATCTTTGGTGTCCCATGTAGCTTTTGAACTGTATCGATGAAGGTTGTTACTACCGCACTTAAAAAAATGGATGTGATAAGGTGCAAAAATGGGCATATTTGGTGAGTCTCACAACCACTACCATGATAACATTTTTTCCTTCTGATTTAGGAAATCCTATGATGAAGTCCATGGACACCTCTTCCCACCTCTAGATAGGAATATATAGAGGTTGTAAAATTCCATGGGACTTAATTGTTTCACCTTTATTTTGTTCAAATACCATGCATTTTGCCACAATTTTTGGACATCCCCTTTTAGACCTTCCCATAAGAAATCATGCTCGATTCGGTGATAAGTCTTCAATAAGATAAAATTCCCCCTACTGGAGAAAAATGGAGCTCGGATAGAACCCTATTTTTAAGGGTTGAATTCTTACATAAGTATAATCTATCTTTGTATCATAAACCATCTCCTTTCCATAATTTTTTTTTGACATGCTTGGATCCTGTTGGAGATTATGAATGAGATTTTGTGTACCTAGGTCATTTTTCCATTCAAACCTTGCATCATCTATCCAATCATCCTATAATATAGATATAACACACAATAATGTCTCAGTTGATTCATCCTTCCAAGATAGAGCATCGAAAACTACATTCTCTTTCCCTTTCTTATATATTATCTCAAAATCATACCCCAACATTTTGGAGACCTATTTCTATTGTTCTTCAGATGATAAATGTTACTCTAAGAATTGTTTTAAAATTTCATGATGTGTGTTAACTTTGAAATTCCTACCCATTATATATGGTCTCCATTATTTAATTGCATGAAGTATGGCTAACATTTCTTTCTCATAAAATAGTTTTGATATATTCTTACCTTTGAACTAGACGCTCTCAAAGGTAATGGGTCCAAATTATTAGATGAGTATTTCCCCATACCATACTCAGAAGAATCACATTCAACAATGAATGTTTTGAATTTGGAGTGGCTAGAATTGGATTAGTGCACATATCCTTCTTCAACTTCTAAAATTTTGTAATAGCTTCCTCATTCCAATTAAAATATTCCTTCTTCAATAAAGTTGTGAGTGGTGCCACTATGCTACCAAAATTCCTTACAAATAATATCCTATAAGCACCAAGATGCCTCATAAATTTGTTAGGGTCTTAGGAACCTTCCATTCAAGCATGGATTTTATCTTGTTAGGATCCAATTTAACACCTTCACAAGAGACAACGTGACCCAAATATTCAACCTCCTTGACTCCAAAAGAGAACTTGGAAGGATTTTAATAAATTTGATGTTGTTCCATAGTTTCCAACACCTTATTTACATGATTTAGGTGTCCCTCCCATGTTTTACTATAGATTAATATACCATCTAAAACAAACTTTTACATAAATGGCTTAAATATATAATTCATCAATATTTGAAATGTAGAGGGTGCATTTGTTAGACCAAAAGGCATTACCAAGAACTCATAATATCTTCATACCTGATTCTAATATGATGATATCTATAATTAATATCAAGCTTTGTAAAGTAAAAACACCATACAACTCATCAAGAAAATCATCAATTATAGGAATAGGAAACTTATCTTTGACTATGTACTTATTAAGTTCTTTGTAATTTGGACACATGAGCCAATCATCATATTTTTTACATACCATCACTATAGGAGAAGAGTAAGCACTCGACTATGATGACTAAATCCTACTTCCAACATCTCTTGTACTATCTTCTCAATCTCACTATTTTACATATAAGGAAAACTATAAGGTTTGATGTTGGGTGGTTGACTCCTGGTACTAGCTAGATGGCATGGTCATGGTGTGTTTCTAGAGGTAAACCCTTTTTCATATTGTCAAACACAACTAAGTTCTCATCTATAACTCGCTTGCATATTTGAGGGTATAATTTTCTTTGACTGATGTGTTTCCAATGAAAATAGTTGTGTCACAAACCACTTTGCACCTTTTTTGATAAATTTATGCATCTGTTGAGAGCTTGCACAACTATGTGGACTTTGATCTTAATCATTTTAGTTTAAAATTCCTCCCTTTTGACCTAAATTACATGATTTTTTTGGAAATTCATTTCAATGGTTCCGAAGGTGGTAAGACACTAAAATCCTAACACAATGTATGCTCCTCCCACGGAAATAACATACATAGGGCTAGTTAGTAAGTAATATCCCATGGTGAGATTAATGTTATGGCAGCTTCCTAAATAACTAATTTCCTCCATTAGCGATCATTTCTAGACATTCTAGAGTTGAATAAACAATGTAGTTTAAGCGTCATCGCCAACTTATGATTGATGAAGTTGTGAGTATTTCCTAAATCAATCAACACTCGCTACCCTAATTTTTTTAAAAACAAACCACTTTGAGAATTTGAGGAGTGTTAATACATGTAATTTCATGAAATGATATTGTTGGATGGGGATCTCCTAATTCCTCTTGTAGCTCTACCTCTTCATCATTTTCATTCTCTTCTTTTTCATTAGGCCCCTCAATGTATAACAACTTCTTTTCAACACACTTATGTCCTGGTCCAAATTTATTGTCACAATTAAAACATAACCCTTTTGTCTTTCTTTTCTTCAAGTCATTGAGGTTTCAATCTAACTGGCTGAGGGAATGATGGTGGAAAGGTGTTACGATCTCTTATATTAGTGACAATATGTCTCCCACTAGAAATAAAATTTTCCTCTTCCCTACGTGTCATGATAATAGAATCAGAAACCTTATGAGGATTAAACATACGCACCTCATTCTTAATGTTTTCCTTAAGACCCTAAGAAATAATTCATTTAGATTCTTTTCACTAATATTTTCCACCCGTAAAGAGAGGTTTTGGAATTGATGAATGTAATCCTTGACTGATCATGTTTGTCTTAACTTGGCTAATTGGCTGAAATAATTTTCTGACACACTAGAATTATAATGCAATTGCAACTCTTCTATGAATATTGTATAGGTAACATTGATATCGCTTTTTTTCCTTTGTGAACATAGCCATCAATACTAAACAAATACGCAAGTTCAAGATACAAGGATGTCATGGTAACCTTTTTTCCTAATGGAATCTAATATAGATTAAACATTTTCTCCATTTGGTTAATCCAATTGAGTCGATCCTTTCCATAAAACTTATGCATTTCCACTTTTTGAAGCATGTTATGGCCTTACAGAGTGTTTTTATTTGGATTGGGCATGCTCAAAGATTCACCCCGACTATTTTTCTATTAATTTGACTTGAAGATCCCCTTGATTGATATGAGTATAATTGATTTGTGGCTCATTAGTAATTCCCTGATGACACATTATATTTGAACTAAATTGGTGAATGAAATCCTCCAATCATTGTCTAATTTTTTCTACATCATCTTTGTTGGCCATTTTAAACTCAATGTTTCACAGCTCAAACTAAAGTTGGCTTACCTTATGGTGTGTAGTAAACCCTGTTGGAACATAATGATTAAGTGGTCTGGCCAACCCTTAATTAATATGGGCCCATCACTATTATATAGGTTAAATATTTAATAATATGAAATACTTTTCTATTATTAAATATTTATACCTAGGTAATATACATTAGGTAAGTATTTAATAATGTGAATCATTTATGTTTATATTTATTAAATACACTCACTGGTATATGTGTCAACCATTTTAGGTTGAAAAGGTGGGCCGAGATATACCCACACCTTATATAAAAATGACTTTGGTTCTTGGTTCTCATTTGATATATTCAGAAATATATCAAAGATGTGCAAATCAAGTGATTTGGTTTTACCCTTGTAAATAGGGTTTTAAGGAGGAGTTGATCTTCTTTGGATGTAAAATAAGTTCTCTGAAGTAAAAGGTTATTTTCAAAGTGGTTTTTACCCTATTGAGGTTTTCCACTATAAATATTGTGTCACCTGTGTTATTTATTTCATGTAAGTATTTCTTTATTTACTTATGTTATGATGTAATGTTTATTTAAATATTTATTGTAACATTATATAATATGTAATTTGATTAAATCTATATTTATTAGAATCCTCAAATTCTAACATGGTAACAGAGAAAGGTAAATTAAATAAATTAAGATCAAATATTTTGTATTTTATTTATTTAATTTGTATGAGTTTTTTCAACCAACCCGAAAGGGTAAATTAAATAAATTAAGATCAAATGTTTTGTATTTTATTTATTTAATTTGTACGGGTTTTTTTAACCAACCCGAAGGTATTTAAAATAACCGGCCCCTTCTTTCCATTGTGCAAACTAAAAGTTTTTCTTTGTGAAGAATCAAAGTGAATTTAAAGGTGGAAAATTTGGAAACTTCTTACCTTCCGTGAAAACTTGTGTAGAAGAAAATGAATGAAATCCTCCAATCGTCTATTTTTTTTCTACATCATCTTTGTTGGCCATTTTAAACTCAATGTTTTGTAGCTCAAACTAAAGTTGGCTTACCTTATGGTCTGTCGAAGTAAACCCTATCCTTGAGGATTCTGTACTCACCCCTTCTAACTTTAACTCCTCCACTATTATCTCATCCTTGTCTAGGGTTTTACCCTGAGTGATGGGATTCTTATTTCCTCTAATGGAAGGCCCCGCCATGATGCCCCAAAATGGTAGGATTTGAGGATCAAGGTAGAAATTTAGGGTTTGGGATTTTGATAAGAATTCGACCAAATAGGAAAAAACTTACAGAACTAACTAAAAATAATTTTTTATCCTCTTTCCAAAAATGTAAAGAACATGGAAAAATTCCACAATTTGTAATTGATAGAGCAAATTTATCAAAAACCCTAAAATTGATGTAAATTTTTTAAAAAAGTCAAAATATCTTGAAATTTAGAGAGGATCTTACTTGATTGATTTCACAACACCCCAAAAAATGTAGAAAAATTCGCTACCGAATTGGAGATATAGCTGATTCTTTGAAATTAGGGTTTTGACACAGATTTGGCCGAGATCAAGCTTTGATACCACTTGTAAGGAAATTACTTGGATAAATAAGAATATCAAGTAGCAAGAGAACACCAAAGAACATAATATTACGTATAAATGATCACAATATGCAAGTAGAATAGCTTAGCCACTTCGAGGGGGCAACCTCCAAACCATACAATAAGACTCAAATGCTCAATAATGATGAACTACTACCTACTAACCCCTATATATACTATTCCTATGCTATGGCCATCACCAAGGCCGACCCACTAATGATAATATAACATATATGAAAGAGATACATCATGATAAGAAGTTATGATAGCCACAAGTTGGCTATATACATCTAATGTAATATATATGATTAAAGGCATAGCATTCTCCCCACATGGGTATTAAATTGGGAGCCAACGCAATAATTGGTGTCGTTATAGGGGACCTAAACTATCTTCACCTAGGTTTTGAGTTTTATTTTTGGATTTTATTTTTTTGTAGTTTTGATATTTATGAGGAATACTTTTGTTGGGTTGAAATAAATCTCTTTTAGTATCAAAGGATGAATTATGTTTCTAGAGTGTTGAATCTAGTGGCGACATATCTTTCATTTGAATGATCTAGACTAATGATTTTCATTTATACATTTCATTGGAAGTTTATCCCTTGGGTTTTATATTAGTTTCAGATCACTAATATAGATCTAGGTAAATGGGATAGTGATTTGACCATTTATTCATCTTTGATGGATCTATCATCGAAAATTTTAATACAATGACATATTCCTATCTCAAATCCCATTTTAGAGTTAATTCTTTCAAAGCTATAAACTTCAAAGTGGAATGCTTGGGTATCCCACTAAGATCCCGATTATATAAGAATTAGGTTACCTTGTTTTTATGGATATGGTATTATTGATGGGGAACAACATCTTGGTTTGTTTGAAGAAATTATGCAAGAATACCGTATAAAACACAAATATTTTTACATAAAAATCCATGCATACATCGAAATATTATGCAATGGATTGGTTTAACTCTTTTCCTCATGGTTAATTGCATTCTTGGGATAAGATGGTAGGAATGTTTAGAACTAGGTTTGGTGATGACCTTATTTTTCTTTTTTCTAATTGATATAGTAATGGAAAAAAATTGATTAGTGAAGAAGAGACCTGATCACTAAGAAATGAAGAAAATGGAATCATGAGGTAGTCATTTGTTACAAATGAGTTAGTTGAGTATGATATTGGAATAGTTGGTAAAGTTATTAAGCCTAATCAGTGAAGTTTCAGCCTCTGATGGAAAGGAATTTAGTGAGGAGTCATTGAACTTAGAGAAAGAAATCATGGACCATTATTTTATAGATAACGATGTATTGAAGATTGAATGTCACAATCATGTCAGTCTATGGTGTGATAAGTGATCTATGCTTCACACTCCTTGTGAGTGATATAGTTTGTTTAATACTTTGCAGGATGTAAGTTAGACATTGAAGAGACCACATATTGGGAAATTAGACAATTATTATAAACGAGGTGTCTTCAATTAATCTTTTGTGTGCTAAAATAACATCTAAATTTTGGGAAGCCCTCGTGAAGGTGTGTTATTCTCCTTGGAAGGTAGTGATATAATGGAATTAAAATAGCGTTACAAATATCTTGGTCATGAATCTTCTTGGGTAAGAAATAAGATGATTTCTAAGTATTCAAGGTGAGTTATTTCAAAGGAAGGTAGGTGTTCATTGCATGATACATTGGTAGAAAAAGAAAAGGAATATGAATTATGGACTAAGTTAGTAAGTGAACCTATTTTGAATCATCCGAGGAAAACCAAGACCGCCCCATTGGTTTTAGAGTACATGACCCGACTCTCCAAGTTGATTCCAGATTTAATAAATTAAATGTTAATATTGGAAACCTCCATATGGATCAAATTTTGGACATTAGTTGATCTAAGCATCTTACGTCAGATTGTAGAAGTCAAAAATGTGGCAACATACCTCTGTCTTCTAAATAAACATTCACAACTTTCTTGTAAAGCCTTTCTTAAATGATAATACTTCCTCGTATTCAGATCAGTTGGTTGATTATCAATCCTTACCAGGACTCTTTGAGAAACATCAGGGAGGTTCATGTATTAAGATTGATATCCAATTGAAAAAAAACCATGTCTCATTGGTGCAAGAAGGGGAGAGGTTATTAGTTGTTGATTCCTACTCTTTACTTGGTAAGCGTATGTCTTGTGAAATGAAAATTTTATCCCAAAGAGGGGATGTGGTAGACATGGTTTTGGGAAATCTAGGAGATGATGAATATTTCAAATAGTTACACTCAAAATTGGAAGATGTTGTAGAAATATGAATCGTAGAATTTTGAGTCTAGTTTCTAAGCTACTAAATTTTATTGAAAACAGATAAGTTTAAGTGGTTCAAACAACTAAAATACCAATAGATGCTCCTTTTTTGTTAAAAACATAATAGAGTGACTTTCGTGCCCCCCACCATTTTTTGAGCACCATTTAGTATTTTTGAAAACCCTTTGGTAGAAAGATAACTAGGAGCATCTAGTTTGGGCTCCATTTTTTTTAGATTTTTTTAGTAATATTTTTTTATTTATGATTTTTCTAGTACAAAAATTTTATGTTTTGAAAAATAACGAGCTCCGACTATGCCCCCCCCTAACTACCTCAAAAATATCAAAATTAGATTTTTTTTTTTTTAATATGTATAGAATTATGCCTAGTTTGGGCTAGTATAATTTTTTTTAATTTCGATCACCCAAAAAAAGATACACCATGAAAGATAGACATATTTACACTTCAAAAAATAGCTATAAAAAGGCATAGTTAGAAAATAAATAATATGGATATCTTATATTAGTCAGAAAATTTGGAAAATTATATTTTAAGAAAGAAGAGACTCTTCTCTACGTCGTGGTATAATTTTTTTAAAATGGATCGATTGTTTTATTTTGATTTCTCAGAGGAAGTGTCATTTTTACATTTTCTTGTAAAAACTTGTTGTTTGTTGTTGTTTTGCAGAGTCCATGCCTCAGGCTTGGGGATCCAAACCGATCCCAAGCCTTGAGGCATGGCTTGGGAAAAGAGAAAACAAAAAATGCGTACGCGTTTTGATTTTATTTATTTTGTTTTATATCTTGTGGCCCCCAACGTCCCTTTCATCTCTTTCACGGGAATTCTACAAACATTCTGTTTTGTCTGCAATATTCTCTACATTCTTGCATGATTTTTTAGTATTTCATTTTGTCCCCTACCCCACTAGTTGATTTTTTCTAATCATGGGTGATAAACGTTGAGCTAAGGACAAGAGGAAAGTCAAGAATAAGACACCGGAGCAATTGGAAGAGAAGAGAATAAAGAAATTGAAGAGAATGCAAAAACTTCGAGCAGGGCAAGGTACATCCGCTATATCAAATGTAGCTAATGTATTAGAAAATTGGGATGAAATACATAATGAAAATGTAGAGAATAATGATATTGCAATGAATAATGATATTGAATTGAATGATAATGTTGGTATGGATGAAGAAATTGATATGAATCCAATTGTTGAACCCTTACTTGAGAATCCAAATGTTAACCCCGAAATTTGTATGAAAACACTGAATGAAGAAAGTAACCTTGTAAATGAATCTTCACCTCTAAGAACACCTCCTTCCATTTCACGAAGAAAACCAATTCACTTAATTGAAATTGATGAAAACATTATAAAACCAATGCCTAACAAAATGTCTGAAAGAAATGCGAGAAGAAAAGCTAGTGGAATTTGGGATAATTACTTTGAGAATTTAAATGACGCACAAAGATGTCAATTATTTGTTTCATTGATGAAGTTAATTAAGATGAGACCTATAATGAAGACCCTAGGGTTAAGAACATCTAATGTTGTTGATCAAAATGTGTCAATTGTTGAAAACATACATAAAGCATACCAAGTCAGTAGGTGGCAAAAGACGCACCAAAGATAGTAATGCTACACGACGTGCACTAACTAATTATATAGTAAGTGATAAAATAGTTAATAAACGCTTGATTAGAAAAACAAGCAGTGCTTTGAAGCTAAACAAAAAAACACTAATGAAAGCAATAGAGAGACGTAAACATCTTGAGTCAGTCAATAACACTGACTATTGGGCTTTCTCTAGCAGACTTCCATGAAAAGACAAGAATACATCTGATATTCTAAAAGAATTAATTGTAAAATTTTGGAATGAGAACACAAGGGTGTCACCGAATAGAAGAGATACAATAAAAAGAAGAATAGGTTCTCGTAATCATGAATCATGTGCAAAACATTTCTTAGATATGACTCAAACAAAAATGTTCTCTAAGTTTAAAAATGAAAATCCACAAATTAACATTAGCCAAAGATTCTTTGAAATGAACAAACCCTTTTATGTGAAAATCAATCACTCACGTACCACTTGTTGTTATAGGCATCATGTTGAATTTTCAATGCATTATGATGTTTTTTGTCAAATACGTAGTGTTTTGCATACTGACATCATGTTGCAGGAGTGTGGAATAAATGTCCCACAAAAATCTTCAAGGGAATTTATTCCGACAATATTTTGTGAAAAATCAACAAGACAATTTTTTTATAACAAAGCATGTTTGGATGGAACGTGCAATGTATGCGGTGGCTTGCCAAATCTGAAAAGTTATATCCACGAGGAGAGTACATCTTCAATAGGAAAAGAATTGGTTGATTTCACCAAATATAAATTGGTGGCATATCAATTAAAAGATGGAAAAGAATCTAAGAGGTGTGAGCTTGTTACAAAACAATTACCTGTATCAGAATATATGGTCAAATTCAGAGAGGAAATTTTTTATGAGTATGCAAGGCACACACATAGAGCTCGATGGTTGGATGAACAATTCAAGTTAAGAAGGACACATTCCCACTGGTACTATTGTTTCAGTAGTTGACTTCAGTAGAGAATTACACATTACAGCCACAAATGGAGGTTCAATCTCAATATTATAACTCAATGCAAGTTTCTATTTTCATGCATATAACATTCATGCACTCTCCTGAAAGCACTGAGCAAGACCAAAAAATATTGAGAGAGTATCATTTCTACATCAATGATGATCGGACACATTCTACAAAATATGTACAAGGGTGTTTCTAGGTGTTTTATGCGAACTTGAATGAGAGGAACATTAGTTTCGATCAACATTACATTTGGTCGACAACTGCACATCACAATTCAAGAATGCACGATGTTTTATTGGCTAAGTAGGATGCACAAAGAAACAAATGTACAACATATCTAGAGTTTTACTAAGGTAGGGCATGGAAAAGGAGAGCATGATGGTGTAGAGCATGTGTGAAAAGAGCACTTGCAAGAGAAGAGTTAAAGTTCAAGGATGGTGCTAAATTTATAGATGTAAAAACATTGTTGATTGGTGTCAAGAATATGGGCCATGAATCTCAAGAGAGATCAATGGTTCATAGATATTTTTGTTGATAGAGCAACAACATCTCGACAAAATTGAAGATTGTATGACAATTGCAGGATCAAGTGATATGCACTCATTCCATAGTTCGATGCAAATGCTTGACTATTTATACTAGGTGCATGACATGTTTTTTTATATCATGCATTTATTTTGTGTGGAATGAATGTGAGTCACAACAGTGGGTGGATGAGTGGACTTGTAGACCTCTAATTCCACTCGACACACATCAAGTTCCACGAGCATTACAACTTACAGGGTCTTCAGATCAAATGACAACATCACCTGACTTTGACCAAGTCTCTGATTTAGTGCAACAAGGTACATACATATATGTACATGCCATGTTTTAGATTTATAAATTATTAAATGGTCAACTCTTAATGTATTTATAAATTGACTAAAAAATTTTACTTTGTGATACATAGGGCATGTTTTTGTAGTTATTGTGATGGAATTTAATGAAGAGGGAACAAACTACTTCTTATCTCATTGTGTAGAGGGGAAAAAATTGACTTCCACAATCATTGATGGTGAAGACCTTGAGTATCCCACTGGATCAATGGTAGTCACCGAACTTGGCTTCGATGATATCCTATCAAAAATCAAACATTTGGTTTTTGTTCAAGACTATGAAGTACATCAGAAGATACTTCACTATTCACATTTGGTCCTTGCAACAAATATTAAATTGATCAAATATCAAGGTCGGCCATCAAACAAAAATATGTGGAAGGTTCGTGAATCGATCATGAAGCAATTCCACTCATCATCAAGAATAGAGTTGATCCTCGCGTTCATTGATTGAATTTAAAAGGTATGTTCTTCATGAATTTAATTTGAATATTTACTTAAATGATTTTGTTTAAATTTTGTATGATTTAAAATTCTATTTAATTGCTTACTAACATGTTTATGTAGGTTAGTGGTGCCAAAAAAGCTTCCACCTTCACGTGGTCAGGCATCATCAAGAGAGAATTTATTATTCTCAAAGCCAAGTGAAGCTAAGAAAAATTAAATATTAGAAAGGAACAAAAGAAGCCTCCACAAAAATTCTCATTTCACCACCTATATTGTAAAAATATCTTATTAAAACTATACTTTTCTCATTTCACCACAACTATATGGAGAGGAGAAAACCACCTAGGATTTCCTATTCAGAGCTCTCGATCTGAATGAGACAACCTTAGGTGCACTGAGTCCGAGAAATCACCGTCAAGATATGGCATGATTGGGCCTCAGGGCTCTTAAGAGACTACACCCGGACGAGGTAGCCCGAAAGCACGGGGAGCATAGGGAACAAAAAAAGCCTCCACTAGCATTCACTAGGCCACCCCGATGTGTTGGCGTAGTTGGTTTGGTCCCACGAGCTTCTGTTTGTAAACTACAAAGCCTCTCAAGCCTACACTCGACTCAGACTACTACACTATTTCTCACATTTACAAAAACATAGACAACAGAGAACCAGATGGAGAGGAGAAAAACCATGAGAGGATTTTGTAGAGGGCCCCAACATGGAGCTCTCGATCTAACGAGACATCTCTAGGTGCCACGAGTTCGAGAAATCACCTGTCGAAGATATGGCATGTTTGGGCCTCAAGGCTCTTAAGCGACTACGCCCGGATGGGGTAGCCCGAGAGCACGGGGAGCATAGGGAACCAAAAAAAAGCCTCCACTAGTGTTCACTAGCCATTTAATGTGTTGGCATAGTTGGTTTGGTCCCACAAGCTTCCGCTTTGCAAACTACAAACTAAGTCAAACAACTTAAGACACTCGACTCAAACACGCACTATTTCATGTGATTTACAAACAATAGACAACAAGAGAGAACCACAGATGGAGAGGAGAAAACCATGAGAGACTTCATGTAGAGGGCTCAACATGGAGCTCTCGATCTAGAGATGTCTCTAGTGCCATGGAGAGTCCGAGAAATCACCCAAAAGATATGGTTTGGTTAGGCTGGGCCTCAGGGCTCTTAAGCGACTACACGCCCCTGACGGTAGCCCGAAAAGCACGGGAGCAGGGAACCAAAACGAAGCCTCCACTAGTGTTCACCAATGGCCACCCCATGAATGTAGTGGAGGCTTTTTGGTCCCACGAGCTTCCATTTGTAAACACAACATCTCAAAGCTCTCACGACTCAAACTCACTATTTCTCAGCGTTTACAAACAATAGCTCAAGCCAGAGAACCAGGTCCAAACAGAAAACCATGAGAGAGGATTTTTGAGAGGGCCCCACATGATTCTCTTGATGTCTCTCCATGGCCCCACATAAGATATGGCATGTCTCAAGCAATTTAAGCCTGAGAGAGAGATGTAACCATGAGAACTCTAAATACTATGAAATTCTCTCACGGTTTTCTACCTTTCCATCTGGATTTCACATGATTGTTTGTAAACAAGATAAAATATGCTACAGCGAGTGAGTCATGATTTTTGCCATATGCTATACTAAACAAAAAAGAAGCTCTCCAAGACTACAACCAACTATGCCAAAATGTCCAAATGGCATAGTGAATACTACGAGGAGCTTCATTTGCTTTTTTCATTCCCTATGATCCTCGTGATCTCAAAATGGCTACCCCATCTCTGGGGGTAGCGCTTAAGAGCCATGAGGCCCAAACATGCCATTTCTTTGACGGGTGATTTTTTAGGCTCTGTGGCACCTAGAGATGTCTCGAGACAAAAGAAATCCATGGGGCCCTCTAAAAAAACCTCTTCATCTTTCTCTCTTTTCATCCGGTTCTCTTCTTTCTCCTATTTTTGCAAACGCAAAAGAAATAGTGTAGTCTCGAGTCAAAGAGGAGGGCTACTACTGGAAAGGCTATACTTTGCAAACAAGCTCATCATGACCAAACCAACTACGCCAACACATCTAAATGGCTTGGAAAATGAACTATTGAGCTTCCCTTTTGTTCCCTACTCTCCTCGTGCTCTTAGGCTACCCCATCTCAGTGTGTAGTCACTTAAGCCCCGAGGCCCAAACACACCATATCTTCGATGGGTGATTTCCCAAACTCCATGGCACCTAGAGACATCTCATTAGAATCCAAGAGCTCCATGTTGGGGCCCTCTACAAAATCCTCTCATGGTTTTCTCCCTTTCCATTTGGTTCTCTCATGTGTCTATTGTTTGTAAACGCGAAAATAGTGCAGTCTCAAGTCAACTGTAGGGCTCAGAGGTCAGACTTTGCAAAAACGGAAAGCTCATGGGACCAAACCAACTACGCAAAACACATCCAAATGGCCTGAGTGAACACTAATGGAGGCTTCTTTTTGTTCCCTACGCTCCCGTGCTGTTCTCGGCTACCCCTGTCCCGAGTGTAGTCGCTTAAGAGCCCTGAGGCCCAAACATGCCATATCTTCGACGGGTGATTTCTCAGACTCCGTGGCACCTAGAGATGTCTCATTAGATCCAAGAGCTCCATGTCAGGCCTCTATGAAATATCTCACAGGTTTTCTCCTCTCCATCCGGTCTCTCGCTTGTCCTATTGTTTGTAAACACGAGAAATAGTGTAGTCTAAGTCAAACAGTAGGGTCAGCTGAGGTCAGATTTTTGCAAACGGAGCTCATAGGACCAAAAAAACTACGCCAACACATATCCAAATGGCCTGGTGAATGCTATTGAGGCTTTTTTTTTGGTTCCCTACGCCCCCGTGCTTTCGGCTACCCTGCCCGGCGTAGTCGCTTAAGAGCCCTGAGGCCCAAACACGCCATATCTTCGACGGGTGATTTCTCGACTCCGTGGCACCTAGAGACATCTCATTAGATCCGAGAGCTCCACATGTCATGGCCCTCTATGAAATCCTCTCATGTTTTCTCCCTCTCCATCCAGTTCTCTCGTTGTCCTATTGTTTGTAAACATGCGAAATAGTGCAAGTCCGAGTCAGCAGTAGGGGGGCAGAGGTCAGTATTTGCAAACGAAGCTCATGGGACCAAACCAACTATGCCAACACATCCAAATGGCCTGGTGAATGCTAGTGGAGGCTTTTTTTTTTGTTCCCTACTCCCTCCCATGCTTCGGCTACCCCCTCATCCGGCATAGTCGCTTAAGAGCCCTGAGGCCCAAACACGCCATATCTTCGACGGTGATTTCTCAGACTCCGTGGCACCTAGAGATGTCTCATCATAATCCAAGAGCTCCATGTCAAGGCCTCTACAAAATCCTCTCATGGTTTTCTCCTCTCCATCCGGTTCTCTCGATTGTCCTATTGTTTGTAAACGCGTGAGAAATAAGTGCAGCTGAGTCAAACAGAGCCAGGGGTCATGCTGATGATCTTGTTTACTTTTGCAAACGGAAGCTCATGGGACCAAACCAACTACACCAACATGTCAAATGGCCTAGTGAATGCTAGTGGAGGCTTCATTTTTGTTCCCTACGCTCCCCGTGCTCTCAGGCTACCCCGTCCGGGCGTAGTCGCTTAAGAGCCCTGAGGCCCAAACACGCCATATCTTCGACGGTGATTTCTCAAACTCCGTGGCACCTAGAGACATCTCATCAGATCCAAGAGCTCCATGTCAGGCCCTCTACAAAATCCTCTCATGGTTTTCTCCCTCTCCATCCGGTTCTCTCATGTCCCTATTGTTTGTAAACGCGAGAAATAGTGTAATGAGTCAACATAGTAGGGTCACTGATGTCAGTACTTTTGCAAACGAAAGCTCATGGGGGACCAAACCAACTACCAAAAACATCCAAATGGCCTGGTGAATGCTATTGGAGGCTTTTTTTTTGTTCCCTACGCTCCCCGTGCTTTCGGCTACCCCTGTCCGGCGTAGTCGCTTAAGAGCCCTGAGGCCCAAACACGCCATATCTTCGACGAGTGATTTCTCAGACTCGTGGCACCTAGAGATGTCTCATCAGATCCAAGAGCTCCATGTTAGGGCCCTCTACAAAATCCTCTCATGGTTTTCTCCCTCTCCATCCGGTTCTCTCATTGTCCTATTGTTTGTAAACGTGAGAAATAGTGCAGTCTCTCAGTCAAGTAGTGTCTACTGAGGTCAGTAGTTTGCAAACGGAAGCTCATGGGACCAAACCAACTACGCCAACACATGTCCAAATGGCCTAGTGAACACTAGTGGAGGCTTCATTTTTGTTCCCTACACTCCCCGTGCTTTCGGGCTACCCCGCTCCGCGTAGTCGCTTAAGAGCCCTGAGGCCCAAACACGCCATATCTTCGACGGTGATTTCTCGACTCCGTGGCACCTAGAGATGTCTCATCAGATCCAAGAGCTCCATGTCAGGGCCCTCTACGAAATCCTCTCATGGTTTTCTCCCTCCATCTGGTTCTCTCGCTGTCCTATTGTTTGTAAACGCGAAAAAATAGTGCAAATGAGTCAGCAGCAGTAGGGTCACCAGATGTCAGTAGTTTGCAAACGGAAGCTCATGGGACCAAACCAACTATGCCAACACATCCAAATGGCCTAGTGAATGCTAGTGGAGGCTTTTTTTGTTCCCTACACTCCCCGTGCTCTCGGCTACCCCATCCGGGCATAGTCGCTTAAGAGCCCTGAGGCCCAAACACGCCATATCTTCGACATGTGATTTCTCGACTCCGGGCACCTAGAGATGTCTCATCGATCCAGAGCTCCATGTCGTGGCCCTCTACGAAATCCTCTCATGGTTTTCTCCTCTCCATCTCATTCTCTCTCTCCTATTTGTTTGTAAATGTAAGAAATAAATGCAGCACTGAGTCAGCCAGTAGGGCTACCCCATCCGAGGCGTAGTCGCTTAAGAGCCCTGAATGACTAGATTGGCTTAAGAATGAATTTGATAGGGGTATGTCTAAGAACACACGGAGTTATCAATCACCTAGTAAATCTTTCTTGTTTAGTTCTGGATGGGAGTCAGCTGGCCTACGACTTAGTGACCTTCCATTCATTGATAATTTATGTTATGATAAACCCATGGATGCTTTCAAAAGCACCTTAAAAAGGATATGGCTAGTCATCAAGCCTAGTGAAGGGTGTGATGTGATTTCCAAATAACTTGAAATGCCTACAAATTTAAAGGTAGTAACATGAATTGGATAGATTAGACAATCAAGAATCATTGAGTGTCCGAATCGAATGTCATCAGATCTGGAGACATTCTCAAGCATTGGAGTAATGTATATGGAGAGACATTCTCAAAATATCAACAGATGAAAGGCATCAAATTGTGACGACTATCGGGTGTTTTAACAGGGGAGAAGACTACGAAGCATAGAAGAATGTAGTAAGTGCATGATAAGATAGAACCAAGACAAAGAGACCATGAGCAAGAAGAAGCAAAGTAAGGTAAATACACATATACACATTGATAAATTGAATGAATAATTACTCGATTAGGTAACTCTTTATATACATACATTATATAAATATTAATTTCCAAAGTTTGATGCATATTATACATCAAAATGCTAGTACATGTACATCACCAATAAATGAAAAAATAATCCATAATGTCTTAAATATTGTTAAGTGCACATCATATTAGATTCATGCAAAAATAATCTCAAAATGTAAGGTCTCATACAAAATTATCAAGTTCCAAATAGTATTTTAATGTGCATAATAAATACAAAAATGCCCAAATAGGTCATATACCATCAAGTTCAAATGCCATATAGGCTTACATACAATGCCATGCACATAGGCATACAAAAACAATGTCATGTAAGACATATATATTTCCTACTCATCAAAATCTATCCCTCTCTTGGCCTTTCTCAAGAAGGCCCTCCCTTAGGTGAAGATGGAGATCCATGAGATGACTTTGGATCACTCGAGCCCATGCTTCGAGTCCTCTTCCGCTGAATACTCACCTGTAGATGAGCCTGTAAATGCAAACAATGTTTTTTTGTCAAAACTTAATTTATATATGTTTTCAACATGTATTTAAGACAATGCTAGAATGAAAGTATTTACATAAATACACAAACTTACCGCAAGTTTTCGATCACGCCGAATTTGCATCTCACGCTCAGATGAGTCATCGAGAGCTCCTGCAGTATGAAACGGGGTACGAAGACGACGAGATGGAGGAGTCCATGCCCTCAAAGTCAAAATGGAGGGGGTTGAAGTTCCCTACATACACATAAGATCAAAAATCTAACATCAGAATTAGCAAAAATAGAGCTAAGTACATGTATCTACATAATGACAATATTTTAACTAATTTTATCAATATAGAACTATTGTTTTTACCCCACCACGCCTGTGAATCAAATGAACAGGGTTGCGCCCTCGCAGTAACTCCTGCATACACACAATGAAGGACATTATTAACATAATTTAATAATTCTACAATGAAAGACATTACTAACATGTAATTTAACATAATATGAATTACACGAGAAATTTAACAAAATTTACGTGTTGTTTGAATACCTCAGAGTTGCTCAGATGAAATCGCAATGGCAACACCTTTATCTACTTGTCAGAGATGGTGGGGTGTCTAGTGAAGTCAACATCTTTATCAAACATGTATATCACGTGAGTTAGATGGACATACAAGAACATACATATATTTGACTTCAAAACTAATATATATATATATATATATATATATACACACACACACACACACACACACACACACACACACACACACACACACACACACACATGTATGTGAAAATTTTACATAATTAACATTCTAAATTACCTCTGTGAATGTATGTGTATGCATGGTGCTCACCGCCTATGTGGTCGGGATGAAGATGCACCTCCCGCACACTGTAATATCAATGCATGTACATGTACAAATATAATTATTTCAAAAATTTAACATATATAAGTAAATCACGTACTCCAAAAATTTTTGTAACACACATAACAAAACATAACAAATTTACTTGCGAAGGTGATGCCGATGAATGTAATCCAAATGTCTCACTCAAAAGGACATCTGACATAGTGACATTATCATGTTCATCCCTAGCACCAGGTGCACCAAAATCAATACGCATGAAAGTATCATCCTCCTCGGCCCCAAACATATGCTACCACATGACGAGCAAAAATGTGGCCTCATGCTAGTACTCCCTGAGGGAATACTCTATGTACCTCCACGAGCATCTGGCTCAGAAATCTCCCTCGTATGTCGAACAAGGGTCACAGATAGCCCCTGAAGCATGTGGAGTGTATCAATCTCTACTGTCTCCTTCACTGCTTGAGGGACAATCTCAGGGTGAGGGGGCTTCTATGCATGGGGAATCTACCCTACTGAATAGGTGCACATTGTGCACCTGGTCGATCCTATGTAGATCCTTTTCCTCGCCCTAGAAATCTCGTAAAATCAAAATAATTTGGGATCTCGTTGAGGATAAACTCGCAATAGAGTTTCCTCAAAAAGTTATAGTGGCACCTCATTGTTATTACAAGGTGGAAAATCAAACACCATCCACCATCGGTCCCAAAAATTATTTCTAATCAAATTATTATTAGCACCAATGGATGGGAAATCATTTACATGTCAACGAAATAGGAAGATTAGTGCGGGGGTCCGTGAATAAGGCGCATATGAGTTCTTTTGAAATTTCTTTTTCTTTACATCCACATATGACAATTTGTTGGAATAATAAACCCTACAACCCTCTCTGTAAGTTGTCCAATGATCAATTTTCCCCGTTTCCACGTCAATTTGAACAAGTAATGCCTCCAATGTGTTTGCAAGAGAGGTGTGGTGGGGGTTTGTAGATTGTGCATCCCTCATTGTTTTGATTAAATCCTCAATTTCAATTTTGTTTTCAACTATTTGGGCTGCTAAATCTTCTTGACTACCCGAGGGATGTTGAGCAATTATGGGAGTGTCGGGAGGGATGTCAGAATAACAGGTTTGGTTGTGGTTGATTCCCTCGACCTCTAACTGTAATAATAAAAATATGTACTCAATTCAAATTTTAATCTATAATTATCATATTTCAATGCAATTTTGAGAAAATAAATGTGCTTACCAGATCCAATTGAATGGAAAAATGCAAGAGGGCATGAACAAGCTCTAAAACTCGCATTCGAGGGAGGAAAAATGATAGAGGCTCGGCCTCTTTTTTTGTTTATACTCAACATAACACATACGCATTATGTAACGCATATGCATTATGCTCGTGATTCCCAAGCCAAACAAAATAAAAAACAAGTGTATTTTGCTTTTTCTCACATCCTTGTCTACTTTTGGCCCCCAATTTCATGCACATTTAGGAACCGTGTAACTAATTTTGATCCCATTTTCAAATTTATTCCCCACAATTTATTTGTTTTCATAGTTTGTGTAATCCTTCTTTCCCATATGTGAGTTATCAACTTATTTTTATCCTTACCTGGATTGTTATTTTTTTGAAAATTTGAAGGGAGTGGTGGCCGATGTATTCATTTTGACCAGAACATTTGGTCATCCTTGCAGGATTAATGTGTTTTGTGAAGAATATAGGATACTCCCCTGGTTCGTTGGAGCTCTAGAGTCTCGTAAGAAAATTACAAGACACACTTTACATATTTTAGGTATTTGTGAAAATACAAGTTGTCTTCCTAACCCCGTGGTTTGGTTATAAAGGAGATTTATGGGGCGGGCGTTTAGAGGTAAGGGAATAAAATTCAAGTTATTTTTTTCTCTCAAATATGTATTCAAGATGTTGGTTTGACTTTGTATCTTGGAAACGTGCATTGGGTTGACTCGACACATGGAAAATATTTCGGTCTCGAGTTAACATAACATTTTGTTTTGACCTATGAATTTTTGTTCTAAATGGGAATTCTATTATGGACATGACTTCTGGGTCTTGGCACTGGGTAGCACTTAGCCTCTTTTTGTGTGTTTTAATGCATTTTTACATTTGTAAGGAAATGCCTTATTTTCCATGGTATGGCCCGAAATCAGTTGAGAAGTCAATGGTGAATGTTTCTTGTGGAGTGATTAAAATTTATGAATGGTGAATACAATGAAATGTATTGTTCAAAGGATTTCTTGCGTAGGTTCATTTTATGATTAAATCAGTATAATATTGAAGTGAATTACTACTTTGAAGATTGTTAAATCAAAAGAACACTTCATAAAACAGAAGGAAGAAATAATAAGATTAAAACAATGATTTTATGAACAAAAGGGGGTTCTATTAAGGGATCCTGTCATTTGGTAACATATAAAAAAATGAAGTTTTCATATATAATGGAAGGGATAATTGTATATATTCATAATCTCCTAGAGAATAGTGGAAGGTGCACCAACATATTTTCCCTATGGTGTCCGAACTCCTCATGACCGAAAACATTGAATACAAACTAAATTTAATTGGAAAATAACTTCAAAGCATGCCTTTGGCCATCAATTATTTTATGCCAACCCACACCCATTGAGAATATTAAAGAGATCCATTTTATTCTTGAGCAAGATCACCCACTTGTGAATATTTTGACCCCCTTTCAAGTGAGCCTTTGTTCCCCAACCTATTGATGGTCGACTTGTAGAAGCCCGTATGACCTTGTTAGTTGAGTTAATTCGGGAAGTCTTTAGTTTCTTCATGGGAGGAACCTTGACTATCATTCCCAAAGTTTGAAATTAAGTCATGAAATATTATACTATAGAAATTCATTCTTTAGCCTTTTCCATTCACTCAATAAGGGACGTATTCCCCCTTAAGATGAATCTGTTAATGTATTATGGAAATCTTTGTTTCTAGAAGGGAGGAGTGTAAAAAAAATTATGTGCATATTCCCTTCTGGAGTTTGGGAAAATTATGGAACTATAGTTGCTTCAATTTTTCCATGTCTAGGTGATGTTGGGGGTGAAGGATATGAAAATTGTAGTGCTCGGAAAACAAGAAAGGTGACACACATCTTTGTGTTCCTATTAAGAAATGATATAATTAGTGTGTTATGGGATGAACCTTCAGGAGGATTGGATTGGATAATTGGAAATTCAAATACTATCCTAATGAAGGCTTCATTGGGGCTAGTCAATTTGAAGAACTAGACTTGAAGGTATTGCTCCCAGAACTTGTAGTTACATAATAGAAGTAGAATGCATAGGGATAAATTTTGGTATGGGTATGTGAAATTTGGTTACTAGATTGTGACCCGAAGGAATAACAAGTCAGTTTAAATAGGCAGAATTCTCTGGAGTGATGTGTGTGAGATATGGAATCAAAATTAATTTGTATATCCCGTCTGAATCAGTTGGCATGAGTTGACTCACATCAATGTGAATCACTCAAGAAAAGCATATCCCCATGTGGAAACTAAGTGTTAATATTTTAAATAAGGTTTTAATATATTAAGTTCCTTTATTTTTGTTGTCACTATATACTATAAAATAAAATAAAAACCATCAAAAGTGTGACATGTACTAAGTTTCCTTTGATCATGTTGGCATAATGGTGATAAGACATGATGAGACAAAATTGAAGGTTATCAAAAACGTAATACTCCCTATTATTCCTCATAAGTTTTTAATGATGGTGAAAACATGAATGAGTTGGGGATTCAGATAATATTTTCATAAACCCCTATGTCGATAATGTTATATAATATCTATGGTTTAGGATGAAAGAGATGGTGTTTTCGGAGGAAGGGAGAAATCTTTAGAGGTGTTACGCAGAGATTGAATTGGTTTTATGGCTATGGTAATTTACATCTTTGTGTAAGATTTTTATACTATTCATTTATTTTTGATTCATGCTAAGATGGTTGTAGTTGTACAACCATTAGCAGGATTTGAGAGCATATATATATGTATCCCTTGTCTTTCCTTATTAATGGATATGTTCAAAAGGTTTGCCACAATTATTTTTATCATACTTTCTCATAATTGATGTGGAAGTTAGGTGATGTATGTTTTCCTTTTAAATCTTGCATGGGTTATGACTAATAATTTATATGCTAACACCCAGTTGGTGATTTTTTGGTTTGGATGGTTAAGAGAATGATGTCTTTTAGTTGTTCTATTGGGCACCATCCTTTAAATATGTAAATTCCTTTTTGATTAACCACTATTGGGTGAATGTTTGTTGCTCTTGGGAGTCCTTGGTTTCTAGAACATCTACTTTAACTCATGCATAGGGTTCCAGTCTCATAGGCATGAGATGGATGACCATGGTTTTCTATGTTGTTTGTATTCCTTAGAGGTTCCTTGTGATAGACAACTATGGAAAATATATATCTATCTTATTTCCATATCAAAATATGACATAGGTTTCATGAAGTAAGTAATGGTCAACACAATTTACTAATCCCCTTACATCCTCTTATCTTTGACCTTTTTCCTTTATAAGAAGCATCCCCATATTATATTTCTCAAAAATTTCCTTGTATTCCCTATATATCCTATAGATTTCATCTTCATAGCATATCTTACATGATATCTTCCAGTGAGACACACACAAATTGTGCATACCTTATGTGTGTCTGCTTTATTATTCATTATAAAAGGTCCCAAGCACTAACGCCCAAGGATACATGTAAAATTATCTTGGGATGATGTTTGAGACCACTTAAGATCTATTTCCAATAGCTTGTGTCAGATTTCCCAAGTTTTTTCATTATTTCGTGGCTTATCTCTCGAGTGAATATTGTATCTGGTGGCTACACTTGGCCTCCAATTGAATTACTCGATCAAGTTTAGAGATATTAGAGAGCATCCCTGACCTCTTATTCTCTCGGGTTGCACCTTAGGTTCTCTCACTTAGGTTAGGTAGATCCAAAATAAGAATATGGACAACCACACCCTCTCGTCACGTGCCTCTCTATCACTCCTAAGAAGGCTTTGTTAGGTGAGTAGGAAAGACCCCCATCCCCGGCTACAACATGAAAAAACTAGGTGGGTGTTCCCCATCTCCCGTTGGCCCCCTCACATGTTTTAACCTTCTCCCTCGGAGGTCTTAGATTGGGAGATAGCACACCATTACACACATCCTTGAAAATCCTGAATGGATTACCCTAATCTTTAATTTCCTATATCGACAAACCATCCCCTCAACTCACAACCTCATAAATCTTGTTGACTATGGTGAAAAGCCACACTCTAGGTAATCATTGAAGCCTCAATTTTAAAAAGGGAATTATATGATCACTTGTTATGTTTTTTAGGTTTTGATTATATTACTTTAGCTATTTCCTAGATCCATGATAGCCTATGTGACATACACTTCACGGGAAAAGAAATGTCTCAAAAACTCTTACAACAAGGGTATTATTGGCTCGACATGGAACATGATTATTTAAAATATGCCACATGTTGTGATAAATGTAAGAAAATAATCCTCCATCACTCACCTGTATATGCACTCCAACCGATTACCTCTTCATGGACATTCTCCCAATTGGGATTTGACCTCATTGGAAAAGTTAATCTGAAATAGGTGATGGCCATAATTTCATTATTACCACTACCAAATATTTTACTAAATGGGTCAAGGTGGTAGGTACCCTTACAAATAACTCCTGGTGCTAACATTTTACAATGTATTACTACTCACATCATAACACACTTCAACATCCCCTTGGACATCATCACGAATAATGGATCTTTGTTCCAAAAAAAATATGTCAAAAGGCTTTGTGTGAAGTTCAAAATCAAGCAAACCTTTTCTACTCCTTACTATCCACAAGGAAATGGTCAAGCGGAAGCCACTAATAAAACCATTGTTAAAATACTACATAAATTATTGATACCAAAGTGGAAGTGAGCATAAAATTCAACTTTTATTTGGTCTTTAGGCTTACCACACTAGCATCCACACTCCCACCAATGCTACACCTTTTTCATTAGTTTATGACACTGAGGTGTAATTCCCTTAGAACTTGAAATACCCTCCTTACGTGTGTCACTCAAAGGAATCCTCAAGGATAATGAATATCATGAAAATCAATTGCATGAGCTTGAAATGCTTGACTCTTGCCATGTATAAGCCTTGGAACATCTTTGTGAATATAAAACTTGTATCGCACATGCTTATAATAACAAATTACAACCACACAAATTTCATATCGGTGATCTTGTTTTAAAATAAAATCAAAAGAACACTAATGCTAAATCTCAAGTAAGGTAAATTCAAGCCTAACTGTCTCAGGCCATATGTCATCATTTCCAATTTTGCATAAAAAAATTAAGCGGTATTATGCATAAAAAAATTATTCCCTAATGATGCACTCTAATACTATAGTTCACACTTGATTGTTGACGGTATAATTATTAAATGAATCCCAAATCATCTAAAATTCATGCTCAACACTTCATGATACATATTTTCTAGCATCTACTCTCAATAACACACATAACACTCATTTCCCGATGATGCACTCTTGTTCTATGGTTCATTCTTGACTGTTGAGGGGGAATTTATAAATGAACCTCATCTCATACACATCCATTGGGGGAACATCACTCCTTTCAGCTTCACACATTTCACACTATCAAACTCGCACACCATTTGCATATATTTCTTTACTTTACTCTTGTTAGCTTATTCTACTTACATGTTACACTTTGTTTCCTATGCTAGATGAATTCTTAGTATGTCATTATCTTTTTCTATACACACATGCACATTCACTTGGTATCTTGAGGTGAATGCAAGACATATCACATATTCATACATGATGCATGATGCTTGAAACTAGTCTCACCGAAGCTCTAGGGAATATACCTTTACTAATTTAATACTTCATATTTCACATGTTCTATTGTCACATAATTTACTACTTCTCATTACATTCAATTAATTTTTTTCTGATTTATACATGCTTTGACATACTATTTATCTTTCTAACATGTTAACAGGTGCTTGTGTGTAGTATTTACCTTACATGATCAATCTAACCATGGTTATCTATCATTTTTACTTGTTATTGTTTATGGGCTATGCACTATGTCTTGCTTGACTATTATTTTCTTATGCCACTTCAACTCAGTTGTATTTTGAAATTGTGAGCTATGTACCATGTATGAAACCCACTTTTCATGGTCCATCTTATCTTCCTAATTGCTTGTTACATTGTATTCTATTGAATGCTAGCTCATTTTTACTAAATATTGTTACCAACCCACTTTTTTGCATGTGCCTTGGTTTCTACCATACACATATCCTACCCCATGCATGTATCCACTTCAGATATGCATATAAGTATCAGGTCCTCTCATTTAGACCGCATTCTCTTACAGTCGTCGCATACACCCTAAATAAGGGAACATCTATTGGGTGAAAAAATCACCCCTACAACAGCTCAAAGCTACAGTATAACACAACATAGTACAAAATAAGCACAAGAACATAGTTACATATTCGATCAAAATCATACTTGGGCCAAATTAATAGAGCATACACTAGTGCCCAATCCTAGACAATAGTGGTGGGCGTTTGTGTTCCCCCAGTTGCTTGTGTCTGTGGGAAAATTAAATTCATTTTCTCACTTTAACATAATTTACAAAAAAATTTAGATCATTCTCTAGTAGTAGGCACTTGTCTCTAGTTACAGAATTTAGTATATTAGTTACATTTTAGTTATAATCAGAATAATTCAAAAAAAATGAAAAAAATCATAGATGTACTATTTGCGGTGTTGTTTATTTGGGAAGCATCATATAAGGAGAGAAAAGATAGACCTTTCTCCCCAACACTCTTCTCTTAGTGTGAGACTTCCCAAAAAATCACTCTTGGCATGAGATCGCCCAAAACAATCGCTCTCAATGTGAGATCACCAAAAAACTCACTCTTGGCATGATATAACCTAAAACCTCACCTTCGAATTCAAATCCAGCAACTCCAAACAAACATGACAATTTTCTATCTCATACTCTCTTACATATCAGGTGCACACTTTCCTTTTACATACTTTTACACTCTTTACTTATACATGCATTACTTTGATTTTTCATACACAAGACTTTGACTACTTTCTCACTCTTCTTTTGCATGTTTTTCCTTAATACACAACAAGAAGTAGTTCACATTATTAATCATAAGCTCTAATGACATGATATTATGCCTACAATTCACCCCTAGGGTCTACTTCCCTTTCCTAGTACTCACGCTTCACATTGCGACCACTTCACACTTCACTTGTCCACTCGGACGCTATTGGATACACTCTTCTATATAGGATCACAAGGTACATTCTCTCATATCTACTTTATGCTATTGAGTATTCACTTAATAACATAAAGTGGGAGAAAAATGTAGACACAAAATCTATGCACTTGGGTACATTTCTAGGTCATAGAGCATACTAATATATACATGATTCCTAAGCAAGAAAACTAGTAATTGACAATGTATTTTGGGCCTTTTTCTTTGTCTCTTATACTTTTATTGACCTTACACACCCTACAACCCTATCATTATTTGATTTATTTATCTTTTATGTCCTTGGAAACTAGTTCCCATTTAGGATAGAAGCACCCGAGCACTCCTATCCCTTCCGGCACTCCCGACCCTCTCTATCCCTTTCTCACTCTTTTGGGTATCTTTTATTTCTTGGGAATATTTTACACTTTTGGGTCATTCTTCTAGTTTTCAATTAGAAAATTCAAACATGTTGGAGGTGACAAGGACTAAGAGGGGGTGAATCAGTCCCCAATAAAATGTTTTCACACTTGTGCTTCAAACCCTAACCACATATGCTCATATACAATACATCAAAGTAAATATTCTTCACAAAGAAATTAACATAATGCAAGGATCACAATATAGACTCAAACAAACTTATATTGATGCTCAAAATCATATCAACACACTTCAATTTGATATTCAAATCAGATTACAAAATATAGTGTCTTCAACAATGATCAACAAGATACAACCAATAGCTCTTGAGACAATCAACTATGTCTCATGAATACAAATGAAGATATGGAACTATGAGAATGTATTCAACTCAATATCTGATCTGATAGCACCTTATAAACCTGAAAATAACATCAACATGCTATGAATATAGCATCCAAACTCAAACACCAAAATCTTCCCTCCTCCAACTCACTCTCGAAAACAACACCAACATTCACTTGCTCAAATTATCCTCATGAAAAATAAACCAGCAGATATCCTAGAATTATATTTCAGGTTTTTTAGGGCTAGGAAAAAATGGTTTTTCTTTTCAGCAACAAGGTTCTTCAAAAGAAGATAAAAGGGGTTTTCAAAAAATAGAACCATTGTACCCAAAAACTCCATTTTATACCCTTTCCTTGATTCAAATTCAAAAGAGGTCAGTTTAAGTCCAATTTAACCACCATTCTAGCCTAAAAACATCCCATAAGAATCACTATAATATTTAAAATTGACCCATATAGGTCATCCTAGAAAAAATACTTCATCCATGCACTAAAAATCCCAAAACCCCTTGCATTGGGATGAAAAAAATCTCCTAATCCCAAAACTATTTTTGGTCAATATTTAAAAAAATCACACATGTTTAAAAAAAAATTAAAAATCATATATGGTCAAAATTTATCTCACCCAATAAAATTATTTCATTTACTGTGGCAAGTGCTCTTTATTTCTTTTCAAAACAGTTGTTTCCTACATCCTTCAAAGACCCTAGAAACTTCATCCGATAGCCAAAACACTTATAATGAATAAAAAAATTGGATGTGATTGCTAAAAAAAAATTAGAACCTATAGAACACTTATAATAATGTTATAATTTCATGAAACATCCTTCACTTCAAACCACAAAAAGATTTTCCTTCACCAAATCAACCTACCAAAATTCTATTTCCAAAGGTTAGCTCATATAATCACTTATAAAAATATTAAATACATAAAAATGGATTCATTGTATTCCCAATTCATCCCTCTACACATTCCAAGTGATAGGAAACATCAACACCAACATCAAACTTGCACAAAAATAGATCATGTCCTAAATCGCACAAAACCTTCTTTCTCAAAGAATACACTCAAACCCTATCATATGACCTCATCATGATGATATTTATATATCATTGGAAATAAATCAGAATCATATTTCCAACACAATTTTAATCATCTGAGGAATCCATTTGTAGCTCAATATATTCCCATTTTACTAAAGACTGCTATTTGAGATCCCAAAACTGCCCTTTGACCAGTCAACCTATTTGGACCTCAAAACCTGCATGAACATGTTATTAAACATATCTGAACATCAATAAAAACTCCCATACATCATGCAACATCAATTTTTCATGCTACTCCTTTGGACCATCTTGTCCTAAAACCTTCTTTCCTAGAAACTACTATTTTTAGGTGGGGCCCACATATCATCATGACCTCAACCATAAATTTATGAAAATATTGAGGAGTCCTCTAAAAAATCCAATCATCACTTTTTCACTTGCAATCAAAACTAGGTCAGTATACTTCATCTTTTGCAAACTACTCCTAACTAGGGTTTAACTAGGGTTTTTGACTTCTTTACCTTCTTAACATTCATTCATAAAACCGTGACAATGAACTGAACTCATTATTTTAAAATTTTTTTATCAACTCACCATATAATATTCCTTGAAAGCCACAAGGTCCCATGCAAATCAAACTATTCACAACGAGCATCAGAAGTTCAAATTCAAGCTTGATTTTCACCTGTTCTTGACCCTGTCTTACAAAATTAGTCATATCTGGAAAAATACACATCATGGGCACATTAAATTTTTTTGAGAGAACTATGACTCATCCCTTTAACATATAAAATCATCATCATGATAACACCATATCCCAATCTCTCCAGTCACTAAGACTTACCTGTGTTTGCATGTTAGATTCTCACTATAACAACTAGGGCCAACTAAAATAATGCGGATCTAAACATGAAACCTCGATAATGATCAAAACATACCTCATTCATCATGATATAAATTATTTCATGCTTCTATGAGACAAAATGGTTCCAATCCACTTAGTCACACCTCTAAGAAAGTATACTTGCTCCAAATTAGCACTTATAACCAAGTGAAACACATGTACACCGCACTATACCACTACTTTGAGTGCTCGGACACCCTCAAAACCTTCTATTAATCATGAAAAAATTATTCCAAATCATACAAGAATCTCACACTTCTAAGCAACACCTCATAAGCACATGCATGGTCTTCCTGAGAGTAAGCACACATCATTAAATCCCACTAAGGTAGATGATAACCATCTGAATAAACATGTTAGCATGATGAACAACATCATAACATCATCCTATAACATCTAATTTTTCAGTAATGTGGTTTTTCATCAATGAAAACACCTACTAGGACACCATGCCAACAAAAAAGGGAATCACATATATACTTATTTATTTCTCTCAAATCACGGGGCCAAGCACTAAGCATTACATACTATCACCTAAGTTTGGATCCAAAGTAACAAGAGCATTACAAAGCATCCATTTATCACATTTGATCAAGGGAAAATGGTTGAATCACTCTACATACATAACATAGGAGGGGAAGTCTATTCTATTCTATCTCACACATTTTGCATATTTTCTATATTCTAGATTTAGCACACTATCATTGTGCAACTTGCGCAAGGGAATCCTAGGGAATCATTACACATACTTTCAAACAAAACTACATGGATTGTGAAATGTATTGTATAGCTCATTACTAAGTTCACTCTTCGAGATGACCACCAAGGCCAGTTTGACTCCTAATTCTGCATCTTCTTTACTAGGTTTGATGTAGTTTGTGGGTATGTACAACAAGTGAAAAAATAGATGCTTTGGACAAATCTATAGTGACAAACAAAGGTCAAAAATGAAGCTCCTACTGCACGCAGAAAAGATTCAAACTTGAGCATCTAGGTGGACACTAGCACCTAGATCTAGTCACTAGTTCCGGGTGCTCTGTCCTCCCATGGGCGCTATTGTCTTTCACATTTCTAGGTATCAGAACCTCCAATGAGCCTTGATGATACATATTCTAGTTTTTTTCAGCTATTCACCTTCCCAGATCACTTCTAGATCACTCAAAATCAAATAAGTCATCTATCTCTCTCATGTCCTTAGGGTTTCATATCATTGGATGTATGTTTCTTTTCCATTTACTGTATATTATCATTTATATATCATTAGTTACATTAGTTAATCTGAAATATAGATTTAATTTAATTTATATTAAATCAATTAGCTTTGATGGTGGATGAGAATGTGTAATAGCAAATAAAAATGGGGAAGCAAATTCCTACCTTGTGTTTCCCTTGTTGAAAACTATATAGGTCCATCACCAATCTCAACAACTCCAAGAGAACATATTTATCACTAAGGTACATAAAGAGAAAATATGGGGATCCTTAAAACCATCCTACTTGGATGTAAGTAAAGGTGGGGAATTCAAGGAAGATGCATCCCCATTGTGAAATTGTACTCTAATCCATAACAATACTTCTAAATTTGATGATGTATTTATAAAACATGCATATGATGCTATATAGAAATAATCATTCTCCATCTATAATTGTTTATGAATTTCTTCAAAATCGAATTGAGGGTAGAAATCATATACCCTAGTTTGATTTCTTGATCCTTCTGTTGTTAACCTGGGATATACTCTTATCCCGATTCTACAACATATAAAATGTAGGAAGTCATATAAAATATTCCTATTGTATGAACTTCCTTGATCTATTTGTGTAAGGATTCACTTATTATCTCCCCCATCTAATGTATTGTTGATTATTCCTTATAATATAGATGTATTGATACATCCATTCTTGAAAATACTTAGAAACAAGAAGACCTACAACTCTTCTCAATAATGTAATAATATCGTTTACCTTTAGTATGAAATTAATTCAAGGTAAAGTATTGAGGAAATAACTAATTAAATACTTTGGCTTCTTTAGATAATTATTTTTAGGTGCTTGATGCAACCCAAAAAAATGTCATTCTAAACCTATTGAGCTAGTTCTTGATTGGTATCAACATACTCATTGAGATAAGGGCTATTCAATAACTCCTCAAAATAATCAAAATATAATTTGATTATAACTTCCCCATCTTTATTCTTCATGGTATTTGTTTTATAATTATAGTGATTTGTAGCTCTAATAATGAACTCATGACATTGAGCTATTGGTGGGAAATTTGTTACGAGGGCTAGTTCACTATCATAAATAGCTTTGATTCTAATTTAACTTGGATAAATTATTTCCTTTGTTCCAAAAATTAGGAAGGTTAATATTCCCCAATTCAATTTCCCTTATTTTTATATATTGGAATCAATGTTAGAAACGGGCACCACCCATTGATAACTACATATCATTATTTTCTCCTTTCCGTAGATGATTCTATCATTGGTGTAAGAAAGAGCACTAAAATTTTACCAGAAAATATCTTGGGGGCCTAAAAACTAAGTCATAATTATCTACTTGCTTATGAACCCCAAAACCCAAAAATAACTTAGGCAGGGGTCTTCACCTTGTTCAACACTTCAAAAATTCTAATAAACACTCATTCCAGGATTTGTAGTTTCTCAACAACCCAATAATCCCGATATACTAATCGAGGATTCGTACTTGTTTTTCACCTTTTATAAATTGACTTGGAAATTTTTTATGTTTCCTCATCGAAAAACCTATAAATCCTGAAAAAATACAGAGAAGGGTTTAGGATTTGTGCAGCACACCTCAAAAGTTCTCGAAAGACACAATTCAAGGATTTTCACTAGTTAGACAACTTCCATTTCTGAAAAAAAAAAAAGTCATGGTTTTTCCCTTGACAAATAGGTCAAAATTTCCAATGTGTAGACTTTTCCTAGGATTTTTCTTGGTTTGTTAAGTAAAAATACTAACAAATACTTAGACTTTGAATTTTATCAAATCTCTTCTAATGAAAATAAATCATTTAAATAAGAGAAAAACACCAAGTAAAATCCTTAGAACAACAAGAAAAACTTATAAGTGGTAGAAAAACATGATTTATAACATCTACAAGACACTAAGCCAAAAACAAACATAAAATGAGGTCAAATATCAACAAAAATCAATGACGATGTAGAAATCACCAATTGGAGTAATGGGTTGGAATAATATTCTTGTAAAAATGTTTAGAAGAGAAGAAAAATTTGATTGGTGTTTTGACTACTATACACAAGTCAAAGCTAAAATAAAATTTCACATAATGTGAAAATGATGTGGACAAACCCCAATTTATTTTAAAAATTGTATTAATTACACGTTGGTGACACATGTGGAGGTCAAATTTAGTTGGTATTAAATTTTTTACCCAAGGATCGGAGTTTGACCCCATATGGCATGACTTACTTATATGCATGTGAACCCCAAAAACACGAAAAATAAAGAACTCCTTATATTTTGGAGTTTGAGGATTGGGTAACATTAAACTTTTTTGATGTTGGGATGATCTAATGTACCAAACCCCCAAAACCAAAAAAACATTGTTATTACATTTCGGGGTTCGGGCTTGGGAAACATCTTAAACATTACATGTTTCAAGCCTAAATTCTTCAATGTACTGATGTCTCAAAAGATCAAAATCCTAAAAAGCACTAGTAGTGCATTTTATGGTTTAGGGTTGGGGAAATAAATTACATCAAACATGTTTACATGTTAAAAATCCAGAAAACCCAAAATGCAAAAGAAAATTACAATTTAGATCAAATTTCTTGATTTTTATAGAAAATTACTAACTCCAAAATTTCCAAAGGTAACATTTGGTAAGTTTTCCTTATGAGAGTGAGGAATCACGAGGATCTAGAAGGAATCTATGCACATCAAGAAGTTTCACTTGAATTAAGAAGTGAAGTAGCTCCAAGATCAAAGCAAGAATTCAACCATAAGAAAATTATGCATGCATAATAAAACAGGTCTACTCATACTCATAGATCAAAATGAAAAGGTACAAATAAGAGTGTTGTGTAACTCCCAATGCATGACCCATCATACCTCCATAATGGAGAAGAGGAGTTACTTTCCAGAAATGGAATGTAACTCTTGTATGATGCACACTGACACATATGATAGATTCTATGATAGAATCTATCATAACTCCTAGGACACCTAATGACCTATGATCTCACCTAAGTGAGATGACTCACCTAGTGAGGTGGAAATTCACCTAATTAATGAATAAAAGATGAAAAATATCACGACACTAAAATTCTTAACATTATCATTAAATTCAATTTTGGGATAAAAACATGGACACCATTTAAATATACACTCCAACCTAAGGTTATTTAATAAACTTAGCATATAACTTATGTTATAAGTTATATATGTAACTATAGAAATTTATATACGGTTAATTTATATTACGAGTGAAATGGTTCAACTAAAAGTCACAATGAAATCCCTCACCCTTTAAATAAGGGGGATCTCCTATTGGATATTTGAAAGCAAGTAATAATTATTGTACACTCATATTTGATATTTGAAAGTGTAAAATTGTGAAGAAGTGAGTGGGAATATTTTTTGTTGGTATGTAACTCTTAGACATTATTCCTCATATTAAATAAAAATGGATGTGCATTATTAGGTGGGTTTTTTGCATTATTCCATGGTAAATCATAGGTTACAATGTTATTTGATTTCCAATTTATCTCACTGATTATTTTATGTTATGTTATTTATATTTTTACATTCATTTAAATTTCTGTCATAATTTCATTAGAAAACTATAATCCTATCCCCTAGATATTTTGATAACCCATGAAAACAAACACGGAGGAGTTATCAACCATGGTATAATTAGAGTACTAGTTGTTTTGCAACAAAAATTCCAACAGGAAATATCCTTAATGCCTAATATCCAACTTGATCCTCAACAACCTCAATTGCCTACCCAGCCTATCTTAACTCCACCAATAAAATGGATCAAACAACACAAGCTAACAAAATAATGCAATACCCAATCTACACCATGGACATAAATGGAGTTTGAATTCGGTCGGGAAAATTATTCCACCATCCACCTCACCTATAATAATGAAAATATAAGAGGAATTTTCTGAAATGTTAATCAATGCATGCCCATATAATTTATCTTCTCGGCTATAAACCTAGCACACATGCAAAATATGAAGCCTCTATGGCTCCCCTTTTCTAGAAATATTTATTATACAAAAAGGATAGGATCCTAAATTTGATTTTGTGGGACAAATTAAAAACAAGTGTATCTAATTCCAATTATTTAAAGCTAGTATAGATGACCCTATCTATAACAAGGTTTTTTCAGAGTTATGCCTAAAAACCCGTAAGGAGGAAGAAGGATCTCATTACTATCTAAGAAATTTGGCAAATCAATTATATCATGTTAGGTAAAATGGTTCCACCTAATTACTCCGACCTAGGTAGCCCAGTAGTGGACATACATGTCTAAGGTAGTCTCATTTCAAACACCTTCATATATATAGGTGCATCTCGTTAATATAATGATGAAAGAAATAATGAAAACCAGGCTCAGGTAGACCTAACAAATAAGAAGCTAGGAAGAAGATTAATCGAGAGACATATATGACGAACCGAATCTAAACTTAATCTAAGGAGATTTAGAAGAGCAAAGAACCAAGTGTCCAAATGAATGTCATCTCTTGGAATGAAATGGGGCCAAATAACCCAACGAAGTGTACGATTATTAAGGATCTTAAATATAAATATAAAGCTGATATCATTGCTATTCAGGAAACAAAGATGGAGGATGAACAATTTTTGTTATCCAAAAACACATGTTGGAGTAAGGATGAGGTAGTGATGGTCATCTCAAGAGGGGAAGTAGTGGAATGACCATCCTATGGGATCCCGATAAACTTCAAGGATGGAACTTGTTATCCAAATAACTCTCTTGGTTATTTGGATAACTTTGTACATATCTTGGCTCAAAGATCTTCATTGTAGTGGTGCACACCTCAGTTGTCTCCTTGGCACATTAACTTGGTCATTGTATCCTCACCCGCCTTGTGTGCTTCCCCTTCTTCCATTTTCATTTTCCTTTTCCTCTTTGTTCCAATCTTGCCTTACGTGCATCCTCTCGTACATTCACCTTATTCCTAGCAGCTATTCATCTTGCGTGCACACCTTGCACTTGCTTCAATCAGCTAAATCCATGGCCCTCATGTGCATCTTGCACATTACCTTATAATATTTGCACCTTGACCATACGTTCTCAAATCACAATTTTTCCCCATTTCCTCCATGCACGATTGTGCGTGCCTTCCTTCTCGATTTCTTCTCACACCTCATTCTTCCGCACACATATTTTTTTCACCCTCCTATGTGCCATTCTATTCCATGTCATTCCTTGACATGCTTAAGTGTGCCACATGAAACCTATTGAAGCACACCAATAGGGTGTAAAATCCTTGCAATAAATCAATGAGTGACACATGGTAGAAACGTTAAAAAAATTTACACAGTTGGTCGTTCTTTCATCCAATCTGCACGCGCCACATGTCTTATGTGCACAAGCGGCCTTGACAATATTCAGCGGACATATTTTTCTACATAGTTTCGATCGATGCAAGCCTAATATCAATCGATGGTTTCGACATAGGCTACAATGCTAGATATTCAAATTCAAATTCTTTATGGATCTAGTAGGTGAGAAATGGGAAAACATATTTCTAGGAATTAATTAGTAGATCTGATTATTCAAACCACTCGATTTGTTTTGATCCACTCTCTTTCCTTCTCCAACATGCCAAGTAGACTTGGGAAGTGAATTTGACAGATTTAGGTATACTTACAGGGCATTGAATGCTTTTTGTTGGTGGTTGCATTTAAAATTCATAGTTTTTGTCCTTCTCTTTTTCTTCCATGGATTCATCTATAAATGTAAGAGTTGGGCTCATTGTTAATGTTGGACATTTTGGATCCTTACGCATTTTGCTAAGGAATTCATATTTTCTATATTTTGAGTCACATACCTCTATATTTGGCTTGTGCATGTGGATATCGACCTCTTTTCCATTGTAATAGTTCTGTGCATTTTTGGAAGTAATGGAAGCATCGTTTTGTGACTATTCTCTGTCCTAAGCATGTTTGTATTCTTTCTTCTTTCCTTTCTTTTACATTGTGTGCTTTTTGTGTCATTCTACATCCCTTGCAGTTCCCTTTTTAGTTGTGTTCCATAAATGGATCTGGTAAATGTGTTCTTAGTTGTGTTACACGTGCCTATCCTTCTTTCATGTCTTTCCCTTCATTTTTGCTCAAAATAGATAGTGTTCATCCCTCTCTTTCTAGTGTTATTACCTTCCTTAGATTAGTTTTCTTTTCGATTATCCTTCTATCCCTGGTCCCTTAGAATTGTTAGCTTATTTTTACCTTTCAACAAAGGTAGGAGTAATAGTAGTAGTAGAAATAGATATAGGAACTGTCCTTCTCCGGAGATCCATCTCAAGTGCACAAGGTCCCACAAATTGGATACGGTTCCATTTTTGTCTCAAATGACTTGGTCCTTCTAGATCTGAGACACGAGTGCAAGTTTAAATGACCAACAGTTTAAGGCATGTCTGTGGGACAAGCAGTGAAATCTTAAATTTCATATTGCTAAGTTTTGGTGTATGAATTTAGTATTTCCAGCCTTTGGAGGCTTATTTTTAACACATCTAGTGACTCCCAACATTTCTAAAGCTCTTTTTTTATAGTTCGAGTTCTTTTTATGAGAAGAGTGCATACTGAGATCGAGTTCTACAGTGAAGGATCTTTTAAATACCTCTATATTTTTCTAACAACCACACGTAGTAGATCTTCCTCACACACATCCCCATCTCTAGTGTGCCATACACACTCTACTCCTCCTCAAAACAGACAAGCACACCTTGTCATGGCACTTCAATCTCCTCCTCCTCCAAGGAACTTTGCCAACTTCATTGGTGGAAGCCTACTCAATCTCAATTCCCGGGATGATATTCTAATTGCCATGCTCAAATGTATTCCATACTTCATAGGAGAAAATAAAGTCACCCATGTTGAACACACTCAAGATGTGACCAATGTATGCTTTGTCTATCTAATTGCACATGATGATGTTATTATTAGGTTACTTGCATCCTCTTTCAAGGGTAAAGCACTCCAATGGTACCATGGCCTAAGACCTACATCTATTTCTACTTGGGATGAGCTCAAAACAACTCTTTGCAATTACTTTGAAGATAAATCAGATCATCTATCATTGGTAGAGAAGTTGACTACAACAAAGCGTGCACCGAACAAGTAGATGAATGATTTCAACATCAGATTCTAGAAGACTTAGGAATAGAATTCCCCAAATGGTAGGGCTTATAGCCCAACATGCTTTCTTGTACTATCCAAGGGCTTTTAATAGTAAAATTTTAGTCATGATTCAATCTATGGGAGGTAGAACCTTACCTGTTGCATACAACATTACAAAAAGGGAAAAAACAATCTCATTTAGGTTGGTAAGTTGGCACTTAGGCCTCTTGTTCCCTTGTTTACAGAGATGTCTCCAATGCCCAAGCCTTATATTGCTCTAGTTAGAGTGCGAGCATGCAACTAGTTTCATCTACATCTTACTCTCTTGTACAACAAAAATAAGATGATGAATTAAAGGCCCTAATTAGAAAATTGACCAAAAATGTCATATCATTGGGAAAGCAACAAGCACAAGCCTACAAAGGCAATTCCAATCGTGCACAAAGCCGGAGAAATCAATTTTGGTAGAATCGATATCGTAATTAAAGATACAAACAAAATCGAGTAGAATGATAGATGATGTGCTAATGTGTACTTTCCTTTGCAAGTTATTCCTCTTGCACAACCTCTTCCAGTGCCCAACACAAGTCAAGAACTTATCCCAGTCTAGAAAAACATGGTGCAAGAGTCTGAATGGTGCTTTCCTTGCAATATGCCTCATAGTCAATATCATTGCGCCAATGTTGTGCACATGTAAGCCTACATGATTCATAATGCTCCCACTGTGAGCCTTCAACAAGCCCATCCGCGAGATAACCGGAGAGGCCGAAGCTCCTCTAGAGGAAAATTTAATAGTCTTTGGCATTGAGGAATTCTATGTAATTAACCAAGCTACAGATGATACAAGTAGACTATGCACCCATTTTGCAGACAACACAAGATACAAGAAGATAATGCTCGAGCCTCAGCACACAGTCATAATTCTAGTAACAACACAAGAACTTAAAAGGGAAAAGGAAGCAGTTAATACATCCATTAGTAAAAGTGCTCAAGTTACTACACCTAAGTATCCATGTAAAGTTCCTCCAAAAGTGGTGTGCGCCTCTCCTTTTGTAGGTCAAGCCTCTGTGCCAGCTAAGGTTCCTACCTTTGTACCCGAGCAACCAAGAAAGGATGTTGTTGTTCCTCAAATGCACAAGTCAATGGGTCTTCCTTTCAACATTTTGGATCAAATGAAAAATAAAAACATAAATGTCACAATGTGGGATGCCTTGACCATTCCATCCTAGTGTAACTTGTTGTATGAAGCTCTAGCTCAACTTATGCACATTGATATAGCTACTCACAAGCCATGTGCTTCACAATATCTACTAGGAAGAGGAAAAACAAGCTAGTAGAGTTGTTAAAACCCCACCCTTCTATATGTCTTTGATCATATGCAAACATCTTTTCCATAACTGCATGATTAAATTAGGTGCTAGTACTTCTGTCATGCCTAAGAATATTATTGATGTCTTAGGTCTTAAGTATATCCCCACTGACAAAAGGAGTCTTGTAACTTGATGGTTCAATTGTCACTACCCTAGGAATCATTAAGGATATTGAGTTAACCCTCCATGCATGTCCAAGTCTAATAATAACTCAAGATGTGTCAATCATTGATCTACCCCCTCTGTTTTCCTTATGTTTGTCAAGATATTTTACTACTAAAGTGGGTGGTTACTTGTCTTTTGATTGGTCCCATATGTTACTCAAGATAAGGTATGATACTTGGTTTACCATATAGGCTGAGCCAATAGTTTTCTATCATGTAGAGTCATATGTCCCATCCCCTTCCAAGCCAAGTGTTTAATCCAAGAAGAAAAATATTTAGTTTCGAAGAGCATCCTCTTGCACCTCCTTATATTGATTGAATACTCAATAAGTGGGAGGAGAGGCACCATAAATTTGACCCATATGCTTTGAAGAGTTGGAAGCTTATGAAACTGGGATTGTACTTACCGCATTCTTGAACAAAAGGTGTCTTTGCCATGCATGCTCAAGTAAAGTGAATAGAACCCTATTATATGGAAGTTATAATTTGATGGATCCAGAAGCGAAATGGCATTGGATCGGGATTCATTCTCATTTCCCCTAAGGATGAGAAATTATTCTTCATGCACATGTTGCATTTTACGTGTTCTAACAATGTGGTAGAGTATGAGGTCTTTGGTGAATAGTTTGCTTATTGTTGAAAGAAGAAGATTAAAGAACTATAGATACTTGGGGACATGGAACTGGTTATCCACGAGTGTCACCAAAAATTCCAGAAAATAATAATCTTCTCAAAGCATATAAACACAAAGTTTGGGACCTCCTTGAGAGATTTTATACTCTAAATATGCAGGTGGTGCCACACAAAATGAATAAGGAAGCTGACCAAATGGCTACACTAGGTTCACAGTTCTCTCTTGTTGAGGAATTTGTCAAAGGAAACACTCAACACATTAAGATGGTGATCAGACCATCCATTCTAGATAACAACACTAGCTGACAAGTGTTTGATAGTGATGCACAAATCATCCAGTTCATCTAGAATGAAGTTGAGTTCTCATCAAGTATGCAAGTTGATTTGCATGATAGTTATGGTGACCAAGTAATACAACTGAAGACAAACAAGTTGCCTAAAGGGCTAGTAACCTTAGAGAAAATGTTTAGCCCTGATGATGAGTTCAAGGGTGAAGAAAAATATATGTGTGCGATGTAAGAAGACTGCTCCCCAATCACTATTACATGCGGAAAGGAATTATTTCTCAGTAAAGCTTGTGTGCACAATGAAAAACAAACCTTCATCTCTCTTTGTCAAAAATACAGTGATATATTCTCATGAGAGTATGAATACCTCAAAGGTTTTGATCCAAGTGTTTCTCAACACTCCATTGACCTTGATCCTGTATCAAACCCATTAGAAAAAATTAGTGACTAGTTAATCCAAGGTATAGCCCCTCATGAGAAAGGAATTATCCAAAATTATTGATTCGAATATTTTTTTCCCATCAAGTACTCTAATTAGGTTGCGAATCTTGTTCTAGTGTGCAAGAAGAATGGTGAAATAAGACTCTGTGTTGATTTTAGAAATTTAAACAAGGAATCCTTAAAGGATTATTATCATTTTCCTTCAATGGAGTAGATTACGTAGACTATGTCTAGTTCGTAAATATTCTCAACGTTGGATGGGTACTCGGGTTTGAATCGGATCTGGTCGGTGAAGAGGGTCAATTCAAAATAGTATTTACAACCAAGTGGGGAAAATATGCATATTAGAAGACACCCTTATTTCTATCAAACGTAGGCATAATGTTTCAGTGTGCCATGGACATTACCTTCAAAGGTTACATCAATGAGTTCATCTTGGTCTACATGGAAGACATCACTATCTTCTCAAAGCAAATCATGGATCATATGGAACACCTAGGGAAAATATTTGAGAGATGTAAAAATTTAGGGTATCCATTAACCCCAAAAGAGTAAATTTGTAGTGGCATAGGGAAATCTCTTGGGCCATGTGGTTTCAAAGGATGGCATCATAATTGATCCTGAGCATGTTTCAACCATCCTAGCTCTTTCCCTACCGGCACATAAAAGGCCTTGCAGTCCTTCCTCGGTAAGATCAATTTTGTTAGGTGTTTTATTCCTAACTTTGTAGGACTAGTAAGGCCAATCACCCTGATGCTCAAGAAGGACATAGATTTTAGATGGACAACAAAAGGAAAGGAAAGATTCAACAAAATCAAGAAAGAGATTGTTTGCACACCAACACTCATCAACCCAAATTACTCAAAGGATTTTATCCTTTATGATTATGGCATTGATGCAAGTGTTGTTACTATCCTAACACAAGAAAATAAACAAGGACTTTGGAACAACCAGTGGCTTTCTTCATCTAGACACTAAAGGATTATGAATTAAAATATAATCACATGGAGAAGTAGGTCTTTTCCATCATGCATGCACTCAAGAAATTCAAAATTATGCTCGCTACAAATCATATCAAGGTGTTAGTATCCCACTTTTCTGTTATAAACTTCATCATGGGAGCTGAAATCAATGAAAAGAGAGCACAATTAGTGACCAAAATAATGGAGTATGATGTGAGTATCAAATCAACAAAGCTAGTAAGAGGTAGTGCACTCTGCAAACAACTTGCTGAGGATGTGCACGATGAATCTGAAACTTCATTGTTTCTTAATGAAGATCTCCCATGTGCAGAACTTGAGTAGAATACAAATCCTTGCACGTGCGATTAGATGAAGGACAAAATCACATTCCTTACTGAGGGCACATACCCTCCTCACTTAAACAAGGTAAAGATAAGAAATCTTAGGTTACAATATATCCCTTATGTTTTGATTAATGAAATTCTCTTCAAGAAGAATCTTTATGGCGTGTTGTTAAGGTGTATTAAAGATGCAAAAATTGAAAAAGTGTTAGCAAAAATTCACGATGGTTTCTTTGGTGGAATGTTTTTTCCAAGAATACAACAATGAAGATCATAATGGTAGGTATCTTTTGGCCTACTCTATTTATAAACGCATATTAGTGGGTCACAAAATGTAATGAATTCATTTTATTTGGAGGAAAGAAGATATTGACAACGCTTCCTCTGATAAATCCAAGCGGATCAGCATTTTACGCAATGGGGTCTCAAATTCATAGGCATGATCAATCAAACTTCAAGTTTTGGATAGAAATGGGTATTGAAAGCTATAGACTACTTCACTAGATGGAAAAAATCTACTGCACTCAAGGAATCAACCGAGTCAGTCATCTTTGAATTTCTCGAGGGTATAGTCACAAGGTTTGGAATTCCTCAAACCATTATCTCTAATAATAAAAATCCTTCCTTGGCACTAAAATTACTAATTGGGATATAAATGTGGGTATCTATTTGAAGAACTCTTCTAATTATTACCCTCAAGGAAATGGTTTGGTAGAGTCAAAAACAAGAACCTGATCACAATCATGAAGTGCACAATGAATATTAGCCAAAAGAAGTGGCATACAAAGGTCTCGTGCATGCTCTAGGAAGATAGAATCATAGTTAAAAAAGCAATAGGAATTTCACCTTACAAGCTTGTCTATGGAAAAGAGGCTACACTTCCTTTAACACTTGAGTTGAGCTCTTTGTCACTTTCCCAAAAGTTGGAATTTGAAGGTGCAAAGCGGCGAGAAGTTAGGATAACAGAGTTTGTTAGTCTTGAAAAATTAAGAAATTCTACCATGATCAAGCTAGAACATGATCAACAAGCAATAAAGAAATAGTTTGATAAAAAATCCATGCCTCAAGCTTTCAAATTTGATTACTTGGTCTTGAAATGGGATCTTGTGAGACCTAAAGTAGGGTTCCATTCAAATTTTGATGCACTTTAGAGTGGCCCATACATCATCATTTCATGTAAGGAGGATAACTCTTTCAAGTTAACTCATCTTGATGGAGGCACACTGCAAATCCTAGTAAATGGGATATATATCAAACCCTTCCATTAAGTTTGCTACATCATTTTGTATATATTAGATAGTTAAATTCCTCCAAGTGCACTTTGCATGCAATTTTTGTTTGTACATAGTTCTTTCTTCTCACATGCTTCCTACTCTCTCTTCTTTTGCTTCTAGGGTGTCTATCTTGTTCCAATAATTTTTAGTAGTTTGTAGGATTAAAATAGAGTAAAGAAATGATCCTTCAAGTGACTTTAGGGAAGTTATTCAAAGTTAAAACTCATAATTTCATGATTACATAGTAGACTCCATGCCCAATGGATTCTCTAGGATAATGATCTCCTTCATCTAGCAGGTAGATGACCCCGAAAGTCACAAAAACTATTATCCAAATAACTCTCCTAGTTATTTGGGAAACTTACATACATATTTTGGCTCAGATATCTTCATTGCAGTGGCACACACCTTAGTTGTCTCCTTGGCACATTCACTTGGTCACTATTTCTTCGCGCGCCCTTGTGCTCTTCCCCTTCTCCCTCTTCCATTTTCATTTTCCTCTTTGTTCCACTCTTACCTTACATGCATCTTTTGCGCATTCACCTTCTTCATAGAATCTATTCATCCTACGTGCACACCTTGCACTTTATTCAATCAGCTAAATCTTTGGCCCTCGCACGTGCCCTGTTCTTTACCTTGTAATATTTGTGCCTTGACCATATGTTCTCTGCTCACTAGTTTTCCCCATTTCCTCTACGCATGATTGCACTTGCCTTCCTTCTACCTTCTTCTTGCACCTCATTCTTTTGCGCACATACCTTTACACCCTCCCTTGTGCCATTCCATGCCATGTAATTCCCTGACACACTTGAGTGTGACACATGAAACCTATCAAAGCATGCCAACAAGGCACCGAATCCTTACGCAAAAAATAAATGATGACATGTGGTAGAAATGATAAGAACATTTGTGCAATTGGCTACCCCTTCACCAATCCATGCATGCCACATGTTTTGCATATGTAGGCAGCTCTGAAAATCTTCTAACATCCATATATTTTTCCATAGATCTCTCGATCATTGTGCGCTTAATCTCAATCGATGGTTCTTGATGTAGGCTACAGTGTTATATATTCAAGTTCAAATTCTTGGCGGATCTGATAGGTGAGAAATGGGAAAACATATTTCTTGGCATTAATGAGTAGATCTATTTATTCCAACCACCCTATTTGATTTGATCCACCCTCTTTACTTCTCCAACACACCAAGAAGACTTGGGAAAATGCATTTGACAAATTTACGGTGTAGATTTGTAGGCATTGAATGCTTCTTATTGGTGGTTTCATTTCAAATTCATATTTTCCCTCCTCTTCTACTCCCATGGATTCATCTATAAATTTAAGAGTTGGGTTCATTGTTCTTGTTGGAAATTTTGGATCCTTATGTTCTAAGGACTTCATATTTTCTATATTCCGAGTCATAGACCTCTATATCGGCTTGTGCATGTGGATATTAGCCTCTTTCACCATTATAATAGTTCTTTGCATTTATAGAAGTAATGAAAGCATCATTTTGTTACTATTTTGTATCCTAAGCATTTGTATTCTTTCTTCTTTCCTTTATTTTACATTGCGTGCTTGTTGTGTTATTCTACGTCCTTTACATTTCCCATTTTAGTTTTGTTCCATGAAACTGATCTGGTAAATACTTCTTAGTTATGCTACAAGTGCCTAGCCTTCTTTCACGCCTTTCCCTTCATTTTCACTTAGAAAAATAGTGTTCATCCCTCTTTTTCTGGTGTTATCACCTTCCTTAGATTAGTTTTCCTTTATGTTATCCTTCTATCCCTAGTCCCTTGGTATTGTTAGCTTAGGTTCACCTTTCAACATTAATACTAGTAGTAGCAATAGAAATAGATAGAGGAAATGACCTTCTCCGAGATCTATCTCAAGTGTACAAGGTCCCATAACTTGGAGATGGTTCCATTGTTGTCTCAAATGACTCGATCCTTCTAGATCTAAGACACGGTTGTGAGTTTGAATGACCAAAAAAATTACTCAAAAATACAGTCATTTGGTTTTTTTTTTCAAATAAAAAAACTAAGAAAATATAGGTTATGTTAAACATTTATGCACCTAACCATAAAGGAGAAAGGAAAAGTTTATGGAATCAGTTGTCCAAGTTCCATGGAATAATCTCTAAAATAGAATGGATTTTTATGGGTGACTTCAATACTCCTTTAATGCCAAGTGATAAGAAAGGGGAAATATTGACCTCACTGAAAGCATGGAAGACCTTTAGGAATTCATAATGGAAAATAGACTCATGGATACAGAGTTGAAAGGGGAAAAGTATATGGTCTAATAGGAGAAAATGGGATCAATTAATACAAGTTAAGCCGGATAGAGCTCTCACCTCTTGGGGTTGGTTGAGTAAGGAGGTATGTCTCTTCTCCCTTCCTAGAATAGGCTCAAATCACAATCCCTTACTCTTCCAAGTGAAAGACAAGGAGATAAGAATAACTCCTTTCATATTTGAAAATATGTGGTTGTAGCACAAGGACATTCAAAATCTTGTCAAATATTGGTGGGATCTTAATATTCAAGGCACATCAATGTTCAAAGTTTCAAAAAATCTTGCCAATGTGAAGAATAAATTGAAGGGGTGGAATAAAACAAGATTTGGCAACATTTTTGAAAAGAAGAGTTCCCTAGAGAGTGAAATAATAGTGTTGCAAGCCTCATTAGAAGTATTAAGTTGTAGACAGGATCGAGGAGGGTCAACAAAAAGAGAAAGAGTTCCTTGTTGATTACCATAATATTCTCTTAAAAGAAGAAAAATTCTAGAGATAGAAATATAGGGTGCAATGGCTTAAATAAGGGGATAAGAACATGAAGTTCTTCCATATTGAAACTCTAAAAAGAAGTTCTAATAGGATTTCCAACATTTTTGGAGAATGAGGATCCACCTTAATTGATTATGGTGAAATCCAAAAGGTTGTGATTTTTTCTACAATAGACTTGTATCTTCATCTCCTACTTCTAATGTCCCTAAGGAAGCCCTTTCTCTAGACTGCATTCCACAAACTGGTATCGGATATTGATAATAGTATACTAGTTAAGGTTCCTTCCATTGAGGAAATTGAATTCATGTTAAAGGTTATGAGCCCACATAAAGATCCGGGCCATGATGGCTTCCCAATGTTCTTATTTTAATTTTTATAGGAAATTTTCAAGAATGATGTATGTTTTTCCATCCAAGAATTCATTAGAAACAAGAAAATGCTAAAATATATGAATTACACTTTTTTATCTCTCATCCCCAAGAATCATAATGTTGCTTTAATTTTAAAAACTTCGGACATATATCAGCCTCTGTAATTGTATCTATAAGATGTTCTCTAAGATCCTAGCTCTAATAATTCAACTTCTACTTCCCTCCCTTATCTTAGATTAGCAGGGTTTTTTGTGTTGGGAAGGCATACTCAGGACATCATAGTCAAAATCCAAGAGACATTGTATTCATCAACCATGATAAGAAAGAAACCATGGTTATTAAGCTTGAGATGGAAAAATCTTATGACAACGTTTCATGGAATTTTCTTCATAAATTATTGGAGAGGTTAGGTTTCAATGAGGAATTTAGGATCTTAATCCATATGTGCATCTCTACGGCTAAATTCTCAATGCTAATGAATGGCACCCATGTGGTCTTTTTAATAGTATGAGAGGATTAAGACAAGGATATCCTATATCTCCCTTCCTATTTATCTTAATGGTGAAAATTATGAGTAGAGCTTTGAACCATGAAAATTATAGGAATATATCCTTCTATAAACAATGAAAATGTAGTTCATCAACACTTCATTAATGACACCATGTTTGTGGGAGAAGTTTTGGTTCCTAAAGCAAGAGATTTTAAAATCTTGCCGTCGATTATGAAGAAGTATTATATCAACTCATTAACTTCAATAAAATTTCATTTTGTTTCTTCAATACCCCTAAGGAGATGTTCCTAAATATATCACGTATCTTAGGTTGTGATATAAAAACCTTTCCTATAAGGTATTTAGGGATGCTCATTGGGACTGAAAGACCCAAAAACTCATACTAGAACTTCCTAATTGACAGATTTATCAAAAAATTGGATGGATGGAAGGGATCCCTTCTTTCTCAAGATGGTAAGGCCACCCTCCTTAAATGTTCTATTCAAAATATCCCTATTTATACTATGTCCATTTACATAATTCCTAGAGAAATTTCTAGTAAGCTGGAAAGTATTCAAAAGAGGTTCTTGTGGAGTGGGTCAGAAGATAAATCTAAAATACCTCTTATAGCCTGGGAAAAGATATGTAAACCAAATAAGTTAGGAGGTATTGGTATAAGATATTAGGAAAAGATGAATAAAGAACCCCTTACCAAAATGGTGTGGAGGCTTGTCAAGAAAGTGAGTGTTTGGACATCATTAAATAGGAATAAATACTTTGAAGAAATGTTAGTGTTCTTTGAGTGGTGCTTCATCAAGATGATTTTGAAGTATCTACCTTATCGAATATATTATTTAGGGCAAGCACATTATATCAGGAGGATGCAAGTGGAAAATTGGTGATGGGTGCACTGTTAAATTTTGGGAAGACAAATGGTTGGGAGATTGTCCTCTCAAAGACTCCTTTCCCAATCTCCAAAAGGTTGTTACTAAGAAATATGGAACCAAGGTGAACAATTATTTTAATATGGAGGATCCATATAGTTTATGGAAAAACATACAGCTAGAGGGTCTTAATAGAAGAGAGGTTGATTCTCTTAATAACCAATTGTGTGGGCTTATAGTTCTTCCAAGAGAAATGAACCAGATAGTATATATTGGTCAAAGGAATTTAATGGTACTTTTTCAGTTAAAAGTTCCTATTATACTTACTTTGAAAATGAGATTGAATCTGGAAGCTTTAAATGGGATAGTTTTTGGATCAAGGAATTCATTCCAAAAGTTAATATGTTTTGGTGGTTGGTATTACATGAAAAATACTAACGGTGGCCAACCTCAACAAAAGGAACTTCCATATGGTTAATAGGTGTGTGTTGTGTGAAAAGGAGGTTGAAGACTCTGCTCACTTGTTCCTTGAATGCTCTTTTCTTGAAAAGGTTAGAAACACTTTACTAAATCTATTTGAGATAAATTGGATTTTTCCTTCTTCTTTAAAAATTCTATGGAATCAATGGTGCTTTACCATTTCAGAAGCCAGAGACTTAAGCACTTGTGGATTCTCACCCTTATACACCTTTGTTGGGAAATTTGGAAGGAGAGGAAATGCCATATCTTTAAGGGTAATAAGTATCCAGAGAAGATAATTGTAGCTTGATGTTACAACTCAATAAATGCTAACTTTGCTATTATTCAAAATAATAAGAAGATAATTCTTGAGATTGAAAGTAAAATTTCTAAAAATTGGGGTTTGTTGAAGGCCCAAGTTGAGCCCCCTAAATTGAACCCCATCTTTTGAAAGGATGGAAAAATCCCATAAATGAATGGGTCAAATTGAATTTTGGTAGGAATTCTAAAGGAATTCATGGTAAAGTAGGTTGTGGGGGTCTTGAAGATCATAATGACAATTTCATTCTTGGGTATTATTACAACCTGGGGATCCAATCTAACCACATAGCTTAGCTCCTGCTGCCTTCTAAGGAGTAACAATTGTTGTTTAGAGAAAATTTCAAAGGTTGGAGGTAGGAGGTGACTCTCTTAATATTATAAATAACATCTTAAATAAGGGTACCACCTCTATCTCAATTCAGACTCTATTGCTAGCATTAAGGAAATGGTAGCTAACTTTGAAGGAATTAATTTCAAACATATTTACGGAGAAGTTAATAACATAGTTGATAATTTTATGAATAAAGGGGTCTCGAGTGATGGAATGAAATTGATTTCTAATTTTTATGATATTGATCCTTTAGTGAAAACCCAATTGGAAAAATAATATGGTGATACAAACATCATTACTTGATTTTTGTGACATGACTAGGAAGGCAACTTTGAATAAGTATGAATTTATGGGAAATATTTTCAGGATCCTTAGTAAATTTAGTAAGGTCTATTTTAATAATGACAAGAGGGGGTTTCACTTGTGCAATCATCTTTTAATCCTAAGTGCTTTTAATCATCACGGTAGAATTATAACTTTGGAACTAGTCTGTGTAGTGGTGAAAAGAGAGGTATAGGCCGATTTAGCATGTTTTTTAACAAGAAATTGGGGTGTGACCTGGTACTCATAGAGACATGGGATACTAGTTGCATTAAACCTGAGGTAATGGAGGTGTTTGAAAGAATGGGGATAACCCATTTCCTAAAAAAATTCAAATGCTACAATGTTCAACTCAGCAAAGATTTCGGGACTGCTTGGGAGCCCACCAAGAAGTGGACATGGGGTAGTGTGGTGTTTCATGGTGTTAATATTGTCCTTTCTATTAACATTGTGGCATATGTTATGGGTATGGAAAAGGAGGGGAGTGAAATTCACAAGCCTAAGAAGGATTTTGTTGAAAAGTTGAAATTTTTCTTTCAAGGTAAGGAAAAACTCACCAATAATTTTGTTGGTTTCTTAAGGAACTCTCTACCCACCCATTTCAATGAGGTTTCTCTTAACTTAATCCATTTTTTCACTTTAGAAGGCCCCCATTATTACATCTTTGCATACTATTTCCTATGTTAAATTTTCTTATGCATGGGCTCAATTACAGTTTTCCATATTATATATTGAACTCTCTCTATGTTACTCTGGATCAGTTTAAAAAAGAAAAATAAGTATGCCCTTATACCAAGTTTTTATCATGGCTATTTTGAGGAGATCTACTTTTGATATGGACAAAATTTTTAAAGGGGTGAGTGTGTTTTCGAAAGCTCTGGAGGATTATACTATTGAGGATGACTCCAACTCGGAGGATGAGGAATCAAGTGAAGAACCCTCCTTGAGAAAAGGGAAGAGAAAATGTTGAAGAGGTTGAAGTTGTACAAGGTCTCCAAGACCTCAAGAAGAAAGATGTGAAGGAACTGACTGTGAAAGAGGCTGAGAAGGGTGAGACTAGTCAGCAGGAGAAACAAGTCTTTGACAACTCCTAGGAAAAACCCAAATTGAATCTCAAGGAAAAGATGTTGTAGAGAAGAGAATGGTTTTGGCTAAAGTGCTTGAAGACCTTGAGAATGTGAAGAGTGACACCCATCTCACTAAAATTACTATTCAATTCATCCTTAATGATTGGCATGTTATGAAGATGAAAGTGGAAGATGTGGCTCAGGTTTTAAGTGGTGGCAGTATTAAGATTCTAGAAAGAAAAATGCAAGGGTCTGGAAAGTGACATGGAACAGTTAAAGGTCATGCTTCAATAGTTCACTAAGTGGAGTATTATAAATGTCAAGACTACGATTCAACACCTCCATATTTTGGGGCAGTTGGTCAATGCTTATAGACAAGTGTGAAGATCAAGATTCATCAAAGAAGAGGACGAGGGGACTATCTACGTTAGATCTTACTAGTCTAGGCACTAACATTGAGTCCATGTCGAAGGAATGGTCAACTTTTTTTTCCAACTATGAGAAGAAGGATGGGTGATGGTGGTTATTTTGTTATTTTTGGTTGTTTGTTCCGTGCTCTAATTGTTCATTAGTTTACTTTTTGAATGGTGTAGTATTGTTTTGTATGTCCTTTATTTTATTTTTAATGTGTTGTTTCTGAATATATTCTCTATATAGGAGCTACATATTGTATGGGGTAGAGTCCCCTCAACCCTATTTTACCTAATATTAAAAAACACTTTGCATTAAATTTTTACATCGAACACGAACTTTGTTATAGCTAGTAGACAAATACACAATAAAACCAAAAGTGATTATTGAATACATTGTCATTACAGTAGAATCACGAGAATATCCAATGGATTTTATCATGCTACAACCAAAAGCCAATTTGGTGGGTATACTATAATTATAGGAAGGCCTTGGTTGGCAAAAAATAATTACTTCATTATTTGTTAGTCTAGAAACATGAGAATTTCAAAAGGTAATACCATCAAGAATCTCACCTTGTATCCTACAGCTCAAATGTCCAGTGACACAAAACAAACCTCTTGGGTAGAGGATGTAGATCCATAGAAACCACCCCTGCAAAAAATTATTTATGATTAAATATAGCATACCCTAATAGCTCAAGAGGATGATACAATTATATCCAACATCCTACAAAACACATACCAAACAGATCCTAAATCAATCAACCTATTGCAAATGCATCCATTATCTATTAAGAAGCATGATGACAGAAAGAAAACATGGACATACAACTCATGTCATTCTTTCATCAATTTCTATGACATATGTGCATCATGCAATAACTTTTAGGAAATGGTGAGGTAATGATGGACCTACCAAAGAAAATAAAAATCTCACCAGAGAAAACCTCTCAACATCAACAATAACCATGGAACCCAACAAGAATATATATTTGTAACCATGATTAAATTTTATAAAACTTCATTTTCATGGGACTAACATGATATGAGAGGAATACAACTAGAAATATGTACCCACCACATCTATATCAAATAGGGATGCAAACCCATATTCTAACCACAAAGACAAATAGACCCAACTATCAAAGACATAATAAAAATGAAATACATAAGCTTTTGACTAGCAAGTTCATACACCCCATTTATGATAGATAGTAAGTTTCACCACTTGTTATATTACCACAATAGGTGTAAAATGACATGTTTAAATTGACTTTAGGGAACTCAACACAACCAAAATTAAGGATCAATTCCTTTGCCTTTTATTGATCAATTACTTGACACATTAATTGGGAAGAAGTATATTTATTTTCTTGATGGATTCAATGGATACAATCATATCAATATAGCTCCTAAGCACCATGATAAAACAAACTTGACTTTCCCTAGGGAATGTTTACATAATCTATACTACCATTTGGGATTTTTAGTGCTCATGTCACTTTTCAAAGGAAAATATTGAGCATATTTTCTTATCTTACCCATGATTTTTCTAAAATATACATAGATGACTTACAAAATATGCTCAAAAATTTGAGGAGGCCATTCAAAACCTTGAAGTATTTCTTTAATGATGTCAATATCATAGGATGTCTGTAAATTATAAAAACTACTACATGTTAATGAATAAAGGCATTGTGTTATGACATAAAATCTCTTATGTGAATTAAAGTAGACCCTAGCAATATTGAGGTTATTAAAAACCTTTCTATATCATAGAAATAAAAATAATGTCTATATTTTTTAGGAAATGATAGATAGAAACACATATTCATTAAATAACAACCCCTTATTCATTTTATTTTCTAAACAATATGATTTGGAATGGATTGATATGTGTCGGGAGAATTCCTGGAACAAAATAATTAATAATAAAAACTACGATATTAAGGGGACTAGATTGGAAGTTATCATTTCATATCAATATCGATGCCTATGACACCAAATTAGGAGCTATGTTGGGCTAAAAATTAGAGAGATTGAATTATGCCATCTAATTCATCAATAAGAATAATCGGGGTGTTGAACTCAACTACATTTTCACAAAGAAATACTTTCTTATAATGGATATGCCATTAATAAATTTAGGGAATTATATATTAAGGTATACCATATTTATTCACATCAATCATGCTACAACAATTATTTGATGAATAAATCAACAATTAATGGGTAGATAATTTGGTATCTTTTACTATTCCAAGAATTTGATATTAAAATAGTGGATAGACTAGGTAAATATAATGTTGTTGTTGAATTCTTATCTAGAATCACATCTGATGAATTGATTCTAGTCATTGATGATTATTATCTGGATGAATATATTTTTACATTAACCATTAACACTCTTTTTATACGAGACATTTCTTATTACTTAGTTACATGATTGATGCATCCAAACTTTTTCCCAAGAGAGAAACATGAATTGGTGGGAAAAAGCATAATATATTCATGGATCTATGGGTATATATTTTTAGTAGTTTTGATTTTGTCATGTGATGGTGCATAAGAGAAGATGATGTACTCAGGATCCTTCAGCATGCCATGATGAACCATGTGGGGGAAAGTTTTCTACCAATAGGGATTATCTCAAAATTTTGATTTGTAGACTATTAATGGACCACCTTACACAAATAGGCCTTCAAATAAAATAACCATTGTGATTCATGTCAAAGAATGAGTAAGCCTACATGTTCTAATGAGATTCCCCTCTAGCCTCAATTGGTCATTGAACCATTTGAAAATGGGGGATTTATTTTGTGGGTCCCATATAGCCCAAATCTAACAATATGGAGTATATCTTGGTCTTTATTGATTATGTGACCAAATGAGATGAAGTAAAGGATCTCACACATGCTAAATATGTAAAATTTGTAGAGTTCTTGTATGAACATATCTTTACATGGTATGGTATTCTAAAATAAATAGTTCTTGATCGGGGGCACAATTTACATATGATATTATTACATCCCTCATAAAGGAATATGAGATTATGCATAAAATTATACTCCTCATCATCCTTAGTCTAATGGACAAGTTGAAGTTATTAATAGGGAGTTGGAAAATAGTCTCACTAAGACAATAGCCATACACCGAAGGGATTGGGAAGAACATCTTGCTGAATATTTTTGGGCATAAAGAACAACATGGAAGACCAAAATAGGCTTCACACATTATTATTTGTTCTATGGTAATAATTTTATTCTTCCCATAGATTTTAAACTCAAAATCTTGAGAACTTCTCTGGATCTCATCATGGATATGAAAATAACACAAAAATAATTGATCATGTAGTTGAATTCCTTAGATGAACTTTAGAGGAAGAACTACAACACAAAAAAACATATAACACAAAATAATCACATGGCATGACAAATACATAATGACACAAGAATTTATACTAAGATATTAATCCCTATTGTTTACTTCCAATTATAAAGACCATTAATGAAAATTGTTAAATCAATGGTTTGGTACCTATGAGATAGATAATATGTTTAGTAATGGTGCGGTCAAGCTTTGTACCATTGAAACATAATATTTTCTCTACTTGTACATAGTCATCGCCTAACATTTTATAAGAATCCACTTTCAAAAGAAGGATTTACCTAGATGATACTTGAGGAGGGAAAGTTCAATATACAAAACAATATGAGCACATTGAGAGGGAAAAAATGGTCCCAAATTCTATAGTCATGGAAAAATTGGATGGGGAAAGTAGTTCCATTATGGTATAAGAAAAATTAAAAACACCATTAAAGCCTTGCCAAACTCTCGCTTGGTTGGCCTATGGATATGGGAAAACTTGATGGTATCGACTTGTTGACGAATCGGGGGAAAAAATAAATTAAAAATTCAATAGTGAAAACCTTCAAGCATTATTGATAACCTTGCTTCAAAAACCAGCTTGTTACTTGTTCAAGTGTTGTAGTCTCTAATACCATAGCCTATTTCAGCAACCAATCCTAGGTGCACTGGCATAACATCCAGTCCTATCCTGGAAGCTCACTTGAGGTGCACGTAGGTGCTAAGCCCCTCCTTTATGTGAGCTTCATGAGAATGTGTTTTATTAACATGATGATACAATATAACTAGAGGATGAGTGCATTTATCCATAGCATTTTAGACGTAAGCTTATACTCCTAGAAGATATACTCTAAACACAAATTTAACATGATCAATTAAAAGTAGAAATAGTCACAAAACAACATTGAGGAAACCAGTAACACCCACACGAACAAATGGGAAAACACATCAGGACTCATTGCCAGGGTATTACAAAATTGCTTCATTATATTGATGATTCAATTATAGTAGCTAAGATTACATTTAGAGGTTCCATCCATGATAGAGTTCATAATAAAAAAACTTTCTTTACATTCCAGAGCTCTCTGTTATACACACACTACATTATTCTCTCCCATTCCTCTCTTTTTTCTTACTCCTCACCCACACACCTTCTTCTAGGAATGATCCTCTATATCAAGCAGTCAAAGGAATATTCTCCTAACCATTCATCATCACCTTGAAGGCCTGCTAGGAATCTTCTCATGTTTTTTCTACCACTACCTAGGAACCTGTCAGGTGTCGTCATGCATTTCCTTCAATCAAGTGTCTTTAGCATGCTTATGCTAGCTAATCCTTAACAACCTCAACCCCTTATCCTTCCATGATAACCATAATGATTCCTTGGAATATCCTTTACTTGGACCGCAAGTCTTCATAGCTTATCCACATCTGTATTTGGTCACTTTTCTGTTTGCTCCTTATGCGCATCTTTTCTGTTTCATCCAAACTCCAATCTATCCCGGCGTGACCCTACATGCCTCTATAAGGACTAATTTTGTGCGTTCCTTCATGACATTTCACCACATACCACAAGGCTTCGCTCCCTAGGTACATAGTTACCTTTTAGGGGTCCAACAAGTGTTGAATAAATCCATTCTCTTGGAAAATCAGCAAGCTAACAAGTCGAAATAAAAAGAAAATATAAATACTTTGAATTATCTATTTTTTCTCACTTAACTCTAAGGTTATCTAGTATGTTTTACCTAGTTACCAAATTATTATTCTATATTTTCTATGGGTTTGATCTTAGATACTACAATACCATCCAAAAATTTTTATAGGAAACATGTAGATACTTTAGGGAGAAAGTAGATGCTACTAGAAGCAAGTAGATTCTATAAGAAGTAAAATGATGCTACAAGAAATAAGAGGATGCTACAGAAGCAAGGGGATGTTATAAGAAGCATATGCATTTTCCACATATTGGAAAATTTAGTTGAGATGATCCTACATGGACTATTGATAAAAAAATTCCTTATAATTTTTCACTCCCTCCACTTAAACTCTTCTCGTGCTTTCATCTCTCCATAGGATGTACCTAGAATTGATATGAAAAATATCTACCTTGTTTTAGGCATCAACTACACATTGACATAATTTTTAAGGACTCATATAAACTTCAAAACTCTAATTTCTTGCTAGTTAGCAACACTACATCAACACCACCATATATTAAGTAGCACAACATCAAAACCACCATCCACCAATAACACCACATCAGCACCACCATCAAGTCAACAACACCATGTCAACACTAACATCAAGTCAATAACCTATGTCATTAACATCACCTTTTTAACCTTATTCCATGGAACATGCCACCAATGATGATGAGGTAATGTTGTGTGTTGTCCCAAAAGTATAGTTTTTATTAAAAAAATTTAAAGAAATGTTAGAATGACAATACTATATTACTATATTTTGCTATAGGTTCTATCATAAAATAAAATAAAATATTTACGCCAAATGTATAAATCACCCCACCTTTCCATCAATCCAAACCGTAAGTCCCATTTGAAATATATTTTTGTATGAATGGTCCTTGTTTGTGTCATGAATGGACATGTGACCAAATAGCTGGGTGGAGATTTATTAGGATAACATCTTAGTACATGATGTGAATTTATGACTCCATAAGATAACTACATAACATGATTGCTAAATGTCTCAAAGTATATAGGTGATATGTGTGCATCCTAATAGTAACTACAATAATATATAAAACATTTTCTCCTTTATGATTCCAATAACCTTACTACACTAGTTTAAACCATTCCACCAAGAACAAACAACTATGGGGAAAAAAATCATCAAGTTGGAGCTAGCAAATCATATGACATTAACCTCTAAGGATGACATTGTAGGGATATACAATAATTCTATATGGCTTGCATATTTTAAAAAATTGACTAGATATGATGCAAGGATTGCAACAAATGTTTCTAGCTCCTTTGCTAATGGTATAGTCACCATAAGAGCGTTGGAGATAAAGTGGATGAAAAACTACTTGAGATAGATCACGGGCCTAACCGAATGGGTTAACTATGACAATGTAGTAGCTACCAAGGTGTTTTGTGATGGCAAATAACTACAAAAATTAGATTCCTCCTGCCAAAATACACTCTGCGGTACTTTCCTCTATTGTAGGTAGGGGTTGTTAATTTTATAATGAAATATATAACTTGTGATGAAATAGATTCATCATTGTATGTCATATATTTAAAAATTTTGAGTCATTTATGACATGATAAGTTAGTAAATTTCCCCAATTTTCTAGTTAATATGTTGGGAAGAAAGATAAATGAGTATCGAAGAAAAAACCTACAATACTCTCCCATGATTATTTTATTCAACTCATATTATAGGAATGCTTGAGAAATGAAAGGCCCGATATCACTTGGGAGGAATTTTTGCGAGATGTTGCAACTTCCACCAATAGCACAAAAAGATCGAAGGGGTTGTAAATAGTAGAACAACATGAGCAACCCAAGAAGAGGAAGAAATGAGGTTGATTTTAAATCCATTCTCTAAATACCAAAAAATAAAAACATATATGATGAGGTTTTTCAATTCTTAAAATTAATAATTTTAATGCAGGGATAAATCTGAAAGGCTATATGCAAAAGGAGAAAAAGATATTTGGAAATGGTCCCTTCTATCCAAAATCCACACTTGCATAGGAATTAAAAAAACACACTTACAGGAATTAGAAACACACTTTGCAAGAAATTAAATTTCATACTTGCATGAAATTAAAGAACACTTGTAGAAATTTAAACACACTTGCATGAAATTGAAACACACAATGTAGGAAATCAGATGTCACACTTTGCGGAAAGGAAATAAAACTTGCAAGGAAGGGAAATTGTTGAAATGGAAATAAGAATAAACTTAGAATGCATTTGCAAGTTTATAAAAAATATTACACCAAAGGAAGACTTACATGGTATAAATAAAAATACAACCTAAATATAATTACAAAATGGAAAATGGAACACACACACACACACACACACACAGAGAGAGAGAGAGAGAGAGAGAGAGAGAGAGAGAGAGAGAGAGAGAGATCCATATTCCTTGGAATGAGTGAACAACTCATTCCTTGAAAGAGGATTTTAATAAATACTATTTATAAATGGATGGAATGGAATGGAAGAATAAATTAATCAAAATTAATGGAGATTCCATTATTTGGTATGAGATATTACGTTTATAATTACATGCTTCCAATTAAATCCTTATTTTAAGGCATACATATTTATCAACTAAGATTTCAATCTATCTAAAACCATCAATCTCCATAAAATATAGAAAGAGCTTATCTAACTTTAATTAACAATCTGAATCTATTATTTTATTGTTGAGAGTCAACATAAATATTGATTCTTCATTATTTTACAAATAATAAAACACTTATGGAAATATATATTTTTAGAATGAATTCCAAAAATAGATAACAATGCTTCTCAAACCACCCTTGGAGTTATGTTTTCCTTTATAACTCTAGTATTCATCCCTGGTTCTCTAATATCTAAATTGGAAGCTATAATGGTGGAATCCATAGCCATATTGGTAGAATCTAAATCCAAAAAGGTAGAATCTAAAGAAAAATTGTTAGACTCCAAATAAAAAATGTTAGACTCTAAAGAAAACTTGTTAGACTCTGAAGCAAACATGTTAGACTCCAAAGCTAAACTAAAACATTTATAAATTTTGCATATGAACTGAAATCAAGATGATTTTTTTGAAATTGCATAATTTTTAGAGATAAAATTGAATATGCAACCAGATTTGGGTTTGGGTATATTCCTAATAACTATTTTTCACATTTACCGAAACATGTACTTAAGGAGATGCTCATAGAATTTCTAAACATTTCCAAAGTTAGTGAAAGAACCTCTGGAGCTAATGTAATGTTGAAATAAAAATCACTATAGATGATATGAGATAATTTGAAGATAATCCAAGGATATTTGTAGCTAGTGCTTAGTGCTCAAAATCCCTTATTCAACAATTATAATAAAGTATGAACTAGATATGCACAAATTGACATCTTTTTCCCAATAATAATTAGAAATAGCTAACAGAAAGATAAAAATGAATTCTAAAGAAATAACTATGGTAAGTACTCTTTATTTTATCCTAAATAAATAATAAATCCATAAATTACACTTAGATCCACTTTATGTATGCGAGGAAAAAGAATGCTACATCTTATACAAAAGGGTTGTTTTGGGTTCATCAAATCTACATCTATGAGAGGGAAGAAGGAAGACAGTTCTTCTTCCCCACATCAAAATAAAAATGCATTCCTCTTTTACCACATTCAAAATAAAGGGAGAAAATCCATTAATCCTTAGAAGAAACAAAGAGTTTCACTCCAACATGCACTTAGAAGGAAATATAAAAGGCTGAAACATAATATATAAACTACTCTCATAATCTCTCCTATGGTGAATTTGGAAAGTGATGAGGTGATGTTCAAGGATCTTAATGAGACACAATAATGTTAAGTAATAAGATACCCATTAAAAATCTACAATAAACATGGGAAAATGCATCTCTATATAATGTACAACTAAACCAACAAGAACCTCCTAGTCACTAAGGATCAATTAAGACCTAACAACTACAACATGGCTTAAAGTAAATTGAAACACTTTAAGAATTGACCAAGGAAATGGGAAAATGAGGGAGGGTTTCTGAGTAATAATTTACTAACCCATAAACTAATGTGGAAGAGAAACCTATAAAGGTAGATCTCATTAGGAAGATATTCTCATTTGTTTCCACTTGGACAAATGGGTTTAGTCGGGATGAAAGGATATTGATTATAGATGATAGGATTATAATTTTAAATTTAAAATGGTATAATAAATAAAATAACATGAGGAAATAACATAAGGACATACGGGAAAAAATCTCAGGTTTTAAAGGAAAGACTAGAAAAATTAAACACATAATTCAAAAGGTCAAAAGTAAAGGTGGAGTATATGGGTCAATTAAATTTTCAACGATGGAATATATACCACCAACAAAGTTTTACACTATATATATATATATATATAGGAACACTAGATAAAATTTTAATTTATGAATACCTATTATGATTTACCTAAATGGTAAGTTATGTTTATTCTTTCTTTGACATGTTGAGGTTAGTAGTCCGAAGTTCAAAACCAATTATGTGAGTTTTACATACACAACTATGCTATTCCTCATGAAGTATAATGGAATATTAATTTCTTTGAGATTATTTTATTCATACCTAATTAATGATAAAAGTTGTAGCCAATAAATATAAGGTTATAATGAAAAAGAGAAAGGAAAGGATTTAATGGTCATAGGAGAAGCCACCATACCGAGAACATATAGAAATATTAGGATCAATTAATGAAGAGAATGAAAGTAACTTTAGTATCTCACTTTCTTACAAGATATTTTCCAACAATACATCAAGGCATGTGATGCACATTGGTAGAATATCTTCCCAAAATTGTAAAGAAAAGAACCTTTCTCTCATTATAACTTCATAAGTAACACTTTGAAAAGGGTACACATGTACATTAATGCAACAAGGAGGTACTTTCGGAGTGGTGACTATCAATTATCATATTATTTTGTTATATTATCCTATTACATATTGGAATGTAACAATAAAAATAGTAATCACAAAGAATATTGGAGATGGGAAGATCTAAAGGAAAAATAAGGATTTTATGGACACCCAAGTTTAGGTTATTTTAAACCTTATAAATTTAGATCAATAAGTACTCTCGAAATGAAAGAGGTTTATTTTTTCAAGGATGAAAAGTAATTTAAATTGTGGGTGTGATGAACTTAAATAATTTCCTGATATAATCCCACATACTAGTTTTTGTTACACCTTTTTGTACCTTGTCAATATATATAATACACCTTTATGACCCTTTTTCACATGGTAATATCTATTATTCGGGCATGCATGTTTTTCTAATGTTTTATGAATTAAATAATTATTTTATCATATGGAGAAGAATCATTAAATTTCATATATGTTTTTGTTAAATTTATAACACATTAGAATAAGATCTTAAGACATGAATTTTCAGTTCACCACTCCATAATGCTTCGGGTCCACCATCCAGTAACAACTAGGTTAGACATGAAGCAATCCAATGATTGGAATGAAGGTTAGGAAATATTTGGAACATGAATATTATGAATTAGGCATGGAATATCTAAAATTCACTAATTGAATGATCGTGTTGTTCATCATCATCCTTGTTTATCAAGCCATTTCATGAACTAATTTGGTTATGGAACACCCAACATCTTCCTCCATGTATTCTTAATTATAAATAATAAATCAAATGGTTATACCTATAATTAAAGTGTATTCAAATTTTGATCTACAACTATTTCCTTTACTCAAAAGAGTAAACGAATCATAAAGATGAAGAGACTTTTTTAATAAAAAATGAGTAAGTATAGTATTTCTTGTAAGAGATTAAGTCAATGTGTAATTCAACCCGTATAAATATTTAATTTCTACAAGTTTATTAATGAAAGTGTGGTGATTCTAATGTAAAAAAATTTCTAAAGGAGAAGGACTAGAACCCAGGAACTAACAAAAAGGAACCCTTGCCAAGACCCCTAGCAAAGCTCTTTCTCTATAATATTGTTTTCTCTTCATTATCATGTGTGTGTTAAATTCAATTTCTATCTATTTATATGAATTATTTGTTATTAATTTTCAATTTATGTGAATTTATTTATTATTTATAATCAGCAATGTCATTCAAAGTAAATTGAGGAAGCTTCCATAATATACGAAACATAAGTTAAGATATTAAGTTGTTTTATTCAAGCCTAAGGTATTTCCTTTAAAATGTGTGTCTATTTCCAAGAATTAAGATTTTACCTATAAAAACTTGCAATGACTTAAACCCCAAGAAAATTAATGTTTCATATACATCATTTATGTCTTGTAAATCTTATGCACCTTGAGTTGACATTTAATGAAATAATATACTTTAAAAACTACTTCATTTCTCCTTGGAATGAAGTTTTATGGGTTGTATGAAAAATGTATGCGTTTGATTATTGGAATAAATCATCTCATTAGTATGTATATAATGAAATAATACCCTTACATATAATTTACTTTAGCTTCATTTGTAAATCATAATGCTAATTATGATGATGCCCATTGATACCATTATAATTACAAAACGGTCTTCCTTTGATCTTATATATCATATGAAGGGGATAATAATGATTATTTAGTATATTGATTAAGATCTTATTGAGTATATCATGCGTAGTATGTCATTGGTTTTTTGGAACCAAAGAGGTGTTTTATGCTTAGGCATGGATTGATCTTGATTTGGAAAGCATTGTTAAGGACACAAACTATGTTTATATATATTATTGACATGGGCATGTTATGGATTCATTAGAAGTGAATTATCATCATTAAGTGGTTTGATATCAATACTTGTAGCTTGAATTTGTATTTAAAAATAATTTTTATGCCTAAATAGATTCTAGGATATCCCGAGAAGAGATGGAATTTCCATGACCATTTGTGGAGGATATGATTTCTTCTAGAAATCATAGAGTATGGATAATGGATGCCACATATTGTGATTTCACATTTACAAGAAGTATTATTTGTTAAAATACCTCATGGAGAACATATTTATATGAATGTGTGCTATGAAGTATCTCAAGTGAGGAGATTTTGATATTGGTTGTATAAGCCTTGAAAATAAAAAGAAGAATAAATCATAATAATAGAGAAAGGTACCAATGGGGTTTGGTGGAGTGGTTAAGTTAGATGGTTGTATCCAGGCTCCACCCAGTTCAAGTCCCACTTAGGCATGATCCCCATTTGGGGTGGTAATTCCCAAGGTGGTGTGGCTAGCAAGAATATTTATTAGAGGTGGATTCTAGTTTAAAAGTTCCTACGCTGGAATTTTGTTCATGTGTGGTGGTTTTGGTTCGCTAATTGTTGATCTTAATGATATATCTTGGTTTAATGTACTCTGGTTCATAGCTCCAGTCAAAAGTGTTTATCTATCTAAAAAAATTAGAAAAAGGAATCATAAACCAAGTAGCTAATGGAAGGAAGAAATTAAATATAACATAGAAGCTAGATACAAGAATAGGAGGTGTAAAGATGAAGTAGAGCAATCCCAAAGTTGAAAAGATAGGTAGGCCCAAAAGTGAATTTAAGAAAAAACTATATTTATCAAATTAATAAAATGAGAATTTTTAAAAATAGATATTGAATTTTATGAAACCAAAATAAGGTTTTTAGGACCTTAAAATTATGGAAAAATATTCCAAGGGATATTCAAATAAATATACATTTCACTTTGGTTATGCCATTGTTAATAAATATTAATATTTGTGAATTCTAAAACATTTGTTAATAATTATGAAAAATAGTAAAAGGTTTTTGTTTAATTTAGTAAATGAAGAAAAGCCTCTAAGGGATTTAGAAACAAATTCTTTCATTTTTATGTATACCTTGAAAGGTGTTTTAACCAATAAGAAACCTTAGAAAGAGACCCCAAGAGGAAGAAAAAACATTAAACCCTAGAGAAAAAATTGAAAATCAGATTTAGGTTATAAGATAGATATAAATTAGAATTAAATATGAATATAGACCCTAGAAGGTTGAAAAATATAAAACCGTAAAGTGAGGGAATGTTGTGCAAGATCAAAAGTGGATTCACTAAATGATTTGACCCAAAATACATAAAAAGTGTTAGGGTTTATTACTTATCTACTATCTTTAGATTAAGATTATAAATAGAAAATAGTTTAAATTATTAACTAAACATCAATGTAAAAATTAGAATATACCTATTCTAACAATATGTAAGATAAAATGATTGAAACAAGTGCTAATAGCAAGAATGAGAAAGAAGGGAGATGTAATTAGTTGATTAAATGCTTGTAAGGATGATCTAGAAGTGATAAAAGGTTGAAAAGGTTGCAAACTGATATACATGCACTTTTTCTTTGGATAATGGAATACAAGATGAACTAGGATGAAATTTTTGGATGTGTATGGAGCTATTTTGTGGTTTTGTATGAAAAACTACTAGTTTCTTAAAACTTTAAGTTCTGTATGAACCATTAAAATATGCTTTAATGTGAAACCATAGGTTTCAAACATATGAAAAACCTTCCATATTACCTAAAATAGATTCAAACCCTAACTATGGGTAGGATTCCCTAGAAAAAGGTTAGTGGTTGGGTTGAAGTACAATACGTATAGTGTGTACATTATAAATACTCTAAAGAGGTGTCAAATTTCACATAGTTCTCCTAGTATGTGATATCTATATGAATGAAACTAAATTTGATAAATTATCATGTTATAATATAGGAAAAGGGATGGAGTACTTTGTTTTACTTGGATTGGATGGTTTCTATCTTGTAAAACATCACTCTAAAACCTGCTTGAGTGTACTTTAAACATGTGAAGGGGTTGTTCCAAAAGTTTGCTACTCCTTTAGGAAAATTTAGGAGAGTTTGGAGTACTTTTGAAATTATTTTTTCTTGTAGTGATCTTGAAATTTCGAGGCGAGTAAATGAGTTCATTTGAATTTTTATAAATGGTTTCATAGGTATAATTTCTCATTAAGTCCAGCTCATGAGGAAAATACCTAGCCATAAAAATATATCAAATTGAGAAAAATACCATTGGGTGGTTAGGGATGAAATTTCCGAGTTTTGAACCAAATTATTGGAAAATTTGGTACTATTTAGTGGTACCACATGGGAAAGGAGTGACGTGGTGGAAACTTCTAAGCACAAAACTTGAATGTGATAGACTATTATGGAATGATACAAGTAATTATATGATTGAATAAGAAGTGCGATTGAGGATATCAAGTCATACATATGACTAAGGATAGAAAATTTAAATTAAAAATGCATTAAAAATCATGGTTTAAAGTTTAATACTATACTCGAATTATCAAGTGATAAATTACAAAATTTAAGTGTCTATAGAAGGGATTGAATCTAATAATTCTTATAGATCTTTCTCCCTCTCAACTAAAATTTCCTACCATTAAAACACAAGTTTCTAGCCCAAGAAGGATAACATGACCTTAGAAAATTTGGTGAGTTGATTGTACACAATATAAATAGATTTAATATTCTTCTTGTCCTATTTGGATTGGAATTATTTCAAAAAAATCTTGGGAATCTTGATCTCGACCATAAGCCAATGTAAAAGAGCATGCATGTGAGAACTTCTAGTACCATGAATTTACACCATTTTAAACTTGTGTTTATATCTTCCACCATGAATTGAAATGAAGGTTAAAAGGGTATGAATTCAATTTGATTTTGGAATATTTGAAAATATTTATGTAATGCACAATTGGCCCAATTATAGGTCTATGCCACATGTTTTTGGATTTGGTGGAGGAATATGGTAGTCGGGCTAATAATATCATTCCACCACTCAATCCAATTGAAACATATGATGAATGTGACACTACATTCCAAATCCTGAAATAAATTGGATGGTTCCCTTATGGTACATAAAATATGTGTTAAGAAAGAATTACGTACATGACACTTTAAGCTAGTCACCTACTTAATCCACCAAGAAAGTGATAGGAAATATAGTAAAAAAACACAAAGTCTTAATAGATAATGATGAATTTCCAACTATAAAAAGTTAAAAGACAATATTTATTTCTTATAAAGCATATCCTAATTAATCAATTTGATAACTTGATCCAATTTGACACATAAATTAGACCAAGAAAATGTAGTGTCAAAATAATGATCAAATGAGTATTATTACATTAATCAATCAAACTATTACATGAGTTATATTATTTATATAAATGAATATACTCAAAATAGTCCCTACATAATATGGAGAGAAATGATCATATATACTACCAATCCAAATATGAACGCTATAAAAAATATCACAAAACTATAATATTCTAAAAAACCTATGGGATTTTTAACATATTCCTCAAATAAATAACTAATCCAACCAACTATTATCTAGAAGATATTTGTGAGTTGTTACACACTAAACTCACTTAAAAATTTATTTAGCTAGGATAAATTAATTAAAGTTATTTAATCTATCATTCCTCCCCTTATTTAATCATAGACTCTAGAGAACAAGAGACGAATATCTAAATACCTAAAATTTATCATGTGAGAATGATTTGGTGAAGACATGTGCATGTTAATATTCAATTGAGAAAAATGGAGTTGGATGTTGTGTTACCGAACATGCTCATGTATAAAATGAACCTAAATTTTTATTTTCTTTGTACAATCATGAAAGATTAGATTGCAAACAAGTTTTATAACACCTTCAATATCACAATATAAGATAGTTTATTATATGGTACCCCATTCGTGTAAGTGTAGACACTAAAATTAGGTCATGCTCCCCTTTGGTCCCTCGACGAATAAGCACCCTTCATCACATTCACCTAACCATGGCCCCTTTCACCCTACTAATATTAATGTAATTAATTTAATTTAATTAATTCATTATCCTCACTATATCTATTATTTAAATATCTTATTTTAAATAATATCCACACATAGAGTTCACTTAGACACCTCACCAAGCCAACTCAACCTAATACCTATTCCCAGGTAAGTTGCCATAACTAACTAAGACTTAGCCAAACCCTAAAAATCAATGCCTACATTCCCTCTAACCACATTCCCACATGCTTACAATAGGCTCCCAGTCTAATCCGTGGGTTAACAACAAAAAATCTGAGGAAATCAAGAGGATCTCCCTAGTTTAGTAAACCTAGGAAATCCTACCTTGATCAACGCCAGTTACCCCTAACCATCGGTTAAGCTAGAACCACCGCGATTACCACATTTAAACCCCCAAAAAAACTTATTCTCATGGTTGGAAGCAAAGAGAAGAAGGTTGGAGAGCATTAACACATATTAGAGAGATAACACATCTTCAGAGAGTGAATTCCAGTGAGAATCTGCATGTAAGGAAGGAGATCAAGCATCTTTTCCTACACAACCATCCTAGCCATGATCTGATCTAACCAAGAAAAGAGGAATGTACATGCAGTCCATGCAGAAGCTTTCCTTCAGTTGGTGATCACTTGTAGCCTTCAAAACCCCTCATCAGCACCTCCATCCCTCACTCACAGGCATTCAGGACCGAAATCCAAGTAACTATAATGTCATACTTTTCTGGTTTATTTCATTTCATCATCATTTTATCATCCATTGTTTACCTAGCCACCTATTGACCTTATCAAAACTTTCCACCTCCATATACCCATTAAATCCTCACCAAATCCTACCCCAGTCACCCAATGCCTCATCTCGACCCACCAAAGTCCTTTGTCAGATCACAAAGGAGAACCAAAGCTTGTTCTATGGCATTTACTGATTTCCATAATGAACTTGAAGACTAGTTACACCTAAATGCCGTCGGTTACCCTTAACTGACATCAGTCTCTGTATTTTCCCATACATCCCAGAACAGAGACCTACCCACCAAATTTCATCTCACCCTCATCCACCTGTGATCTACCTGAGACCTCTGTCACAAACTGTAGAGACCCGTAACTAGTTACTTGACCTTCGGATCCTATTCTAACCTAGCATGTTAGAGTAGATGTATTTATTATTATGTTTTAAGTGATATACCTAAATCATTTCAAATTACAATAGGATTTACTTTGTTTACAACATTAAATTGTTTAAAACAGTGGACTGATAGTCATTTAGGAAGTATCACACTACCTGAATCTAGCATATGTTAGGCAGTTCATTGCCCATATTGTTTAATTCCTTCTGGTGGTCTTGCTTTGCATTACAGGTAGTTCCTCCTAGCCAAAAGGAAGATCTCACAATCAACTGTGGATTTAGAAGTCATACATGTGAAATAACCCATCAACCAGTATTTGAACATGTATTCCTCCTACACCTGTTACCCTATCTGTTTCTTCAACACTTCAAAGAAACGATCTAAGAATCAGGTGAAACATTTTGGCATGCCCAGTGGGACCCATCCGAGTTTCCTTGAATTTCATTCATTCCTAAGAAAAATTGTATGTTTGTTTCCCTTCTAAAAATCATACACACTAATTTTCTTCCTTGGTAACCCACCTCTTCTTTCTATTTTCTCTAAAGGAAACTTTTCTTTTGGTGTAATTAAAAAGAACCATTTCTTCATGTTTTTTGCATTGTAGTGAAAGAGAATCCCTCTTCCTCTTCATCTTATTGTGTCATCCAATTTCACATATCAATTTGGGCTTAAAAATAAGTGCATTGCATTCTGATTTATCACATTAGCTCACATTAATTGAGGGCAACCTATACGCTAGAAGTCATGCCCAGCTGATGGTTGACAAATGAATCGTAGAAAAGCACTTCTTTCTCTTTCTCTCTCTCCGAGTCTTACCAAACCTCAAAAAAATTGAAAATACACACATTCTTAAACAACATCTTACCTGGAAGAAGCTGTAGGTGATCACACAATCATGACATAGTGGGCACCCAGCTCACTACTCTATCGAGTCATACTTCAGAGTGAAGCCCACCCCCACCATAACATACCTAAAACCTCACCTTTTAGATATCCTTTTTCGTAGGAATCCATCCTCACCAAAAACTCTATTTCACGATTCATGTGTCAGTCCTTAAATAGCATAAGCTAAACAAACATAATAGAAAAGGCACTCCTAGGATCACATTTTTCTTAGTGTTTCTACTTGGCTTGCATTTTGAGGTGAGAGATCACGTTCTTCATTTTTTTTCTTGTTCATAATTACATGCTTCTCATCACAGATGGTGTATTCTAGCTTCACCTGAGTGTTCCTGGGTCATATCATCATCATTCCCAAAATTATGGGTCTAATTCTACATCGATTTTAATTCACAATCACTTTTCTTTCATCATTGTTTCAATTTCACATGAATCGTCATTGGTTACCTCGACCACCATCGGTTATACCCAACCGATGTTGGTTCCAGTCCTTTGTAACCTAATCAAAAGGAAATTTTTATTCATTTTTCCACTTTTCACGGTCCTGTCACTACCATCATACCCATTGACATTGGGAACACCATCGATTTGGCATACCTATCGATTTCACCTTCGCCTTATTTTTCACTCCTTTGTCCATTTTCTATAGTGACCATAGTGGTTACCCTAGACCGTAGCGTAGGTTTTCCTTAAGCGGCATTGTTGCTTTGTTTCACATTCCAACCACCATTTGGTACCTAATCCACTTTTTTCCCCCATATTCCCCTTCTGCTATTCTCTGTGTCATTTACGAGGAGCAACCCTACTGATCGATCTTGGTTCACATGGTGTTGACCCGAAGACAAGCAAGCACACTCATATTTCACGCTAGTTGTCAACCACTCCCACCTATTCCTTCACCACCTTCCATTTTATCACCAGCCATGGATCCCATCCAACCTATTACTATCGCTACCGGAGATGAGGAGTTTACACGACTCCTTGACCAAAACCCTCTTGATTTGTAGTTTTATCTTTCTCATTCATCCACTCAAGATGCCTCGGGTCGGTTAATATATGGCATGCCCATATCTATCCCCCTAAATATCGTTCCCACTCTGCATTATCCCCACTTGGCTATGTCTTTGTTGTATCTACTTTACTACCAATCATTTCGCAACTAGGTCCTATACCCACTATGACCGCCACATCTACCACCTCGGTGGCACTGCTACATCCACCATACCCACGACAAATACCCCAAGCACAACCTCATCTACCCTAATGTCTCACACATATCCATAGCTACTACAGTACCACCTCCAAAGTCGTCGACGACCCCTACCCCATTTCAAAATGTGGTCCTTTCCATTCCACAATCATTAGCCCCTATTGCCACTAGGGTTACCACGACCCTTCCACCCCCATATACATACTATCAACAACCTCCCATTTCATCCATCATTCATTTTGGGTATGTACCCCCTATTTCACTACCTTCTTCTCAACCAACGTATATGGCAGCCCCATACACTGGAGTTCCACCCCTATTGTATGCCCAAAACCAACCTTCTCATGCTATAGGAGGCACCCAATCATCGCAACCCACCAACGACCTAATTAAATTGATGTTGGACAAGATGCAAACATTAGAGGCATCGGTTTCTAGATCCCGCAACACTCTCACCTATGATGAGATTTGTAACAAGCCCATTCACCCATCCATTCCTATCCACTCATACCCCATGCATTGGGAAATGCCTAAATTCAATCGTTTGATAATAGCAAAGAAGACCCGCATCAACATTTACAAATCGTTCAAACATGAGTGTTATCGATCGCTCATGATGATGCTTTGCTCTTGAGAATATTTCCCATGTCCCTCACTTGGACTTGCATTACATTGGTATAGTTGGTTACCTAGACACTCTATATTCTCATTCAATCAGTAACCCAAGCCTTTTTGGATCATTTCTCTATCAATATCATCAAGAAGGTTACCATGACCGATCTATACTCCACACATCAATATGAGGAAAAATCTATCATATATTTTTTCACTCGCTGGCGTAGCCTAATCAACCAACTTACCTTCCTACTACCACAAAAAGAACTCATCGATCTCTTCACATGGGCTTGTGCTATACATATCTCATAGACATTGCAGGTCCAAACCTTCCAAACATTCGATGAAGCATTCACTATGGCACAAAAGTTAGATATTCGGCCCATCAAGAGAATAAAATCCAATTACGCAATAAGAATTCGGCATTCAAGTCGAATGATACCTCTTCTTCTTCCAAACCAAAAACCAATTATTCAAAAGCTAAGGGCACCACTAACGTAGTGGTACTCAAGGCTGGCCTAACACATCTATCAAATTAGGCTACCCCTTCATCTAATCTCTCACCTATCCATACTTTTCAATTCAGATGAGAGTAGTGGAAATATACCCCAATTGGGGAACCTTACTCTTCTATCTTAGAAAAGCTTATCAAATCTAGAGCCATCACTCTTCCACCCATAAAACCACACACTTTGGTTTTGACCCTGCTCGCCCCATGCCCACATGGTATAAAGAACATGATTTCTATAATTATCATCGAGTAAAGGGTCATAGTGATGGAAACTACATCACTTTCAAAAATATTGTCCAAGAAATGCTCGAGAAAGGTAAGTTAACGTGGATAATCCTAATGCACCTACCAACCAAAACCTACACATCTTCAAGAAACCATTTCCCAACCATGCCCCTTCGTCTGATCAAACCGGTGAGACCTCAACTCATGATACCCATACCCGCAAGGTTCACGCTATCTTTAATGACGTACCTATCACCTCCCAATTACCCCATATTCCTTCTATAGAGGAGATCCTAGCTTGAAATCATCCTTCCATGTCGGAACCAACCTCCCTTGTTCCTTCACCAACAGAGGAACACCTTTCATCTCCTTCATCACCTACAGAGGAGTCTTCCACTAACATTGACACCATCTCATCCCTAGCTTCACCACTTAGAGAACCTTTATCCACAGTACCTCCTCCACCCATAGAGGAGCACTGTTTAGTGTAAATTCGAGTTTTCACACTTTGCCCTAATTTCCATGTTCCATTTCTGCTCCAAAAACGTTCATTTGTTCTAATTGGTGACCTGCAATTTGTATTTTCCAATTGAATGCCTTTGAATTGCTCACATTGTCATGATTTTTCCCTAAATTGAAACAAATTTCCAAGTTCCCCTCTTTTGTGCCCTAACTTCTTCATTTTTTTGGGCTGAGCCATTTTCCCCTTTGTCAAATTCATGCAAAAATTAAAGTGGATCAAATCCGAGTTGTTTGTTGTTAAAATCTCATTCCCCGGTTGTAAACAATGTAAAATCATGCTTCACTTGATTTAAAACTGAGAAATCTACCCTCCTTGTGAAATTTTTCAATTTCTAGGGCATCTCCTACATTTTTTACGTTTTGACGGGCATATGGGTGTCATTTGCCCGTCAAATTCATCCTTCCATCCTTTTGATGATGTGGCAGGTTTCTATTGGCCGAGAGCAGTCGGGAAAATGTTATAAGTTGTTACTTTTTGAAAAATTGACAATGGAAAATTGTGCTTCGTGGCCCCACATTTGCTTTGCTGCGTGTGATGTGCCTACGTGGCATGATTTTATTGGTTGGAGGATCGACGGTGGCGGGGGTCACTTAGAACATTTTCTTCCATTTTGGAAAATTTCTCAAAGTCAATTTTTGGTCCGAAGGCCCGAATCCAATGGAAAGAAAACATGTGGCGTGGGGAGTTGGAGAAAAATTTGATTCGGAGATTTACAGGAAAATTTTTACCCAAGGGCCCATGCCCAATGCAAATTTGACACGTGTCCAGAGGGTCAAGCGAGAGAGGCAAAGATTTGGAAAATTTTGAAATTTTTTGCTTCAAATGCCAATGGAAAAATTTGGCCCGAGAGCCCGATGAATTGGAAGGCGACACATGGCACAAGAAGGTTAGGAAGGTTGAGGAGGGACTTGAAAATTTTTATTGTTTTTTGCCTCGGATGCCAAGGTAACATTTTGACCAAAAGGCCCACCTCCAATAAGATGTGGACACGTGTCTAGGAAAGTCAGCATGGAGGGGTGGAGTTTGTGAAAATTTTGAAATTTTTAACTTCAAAATGTTAAAGTTAAAATTTGGCCCGAGGGCCCACCTCCAATTAGAGGAAGACATGTGTCCAGGAGGTGAGATGGATGAAGGGGCCGAAGGAAAATTTTATGAATTTTTGCCTTTATGTTTGCAGGGTAAGAATTGAAAAATGGGCCCGCCTCCAATGAAATGTGGACACGTGTCTAGGAGAGCCAAGGGAGAAGTGGGGTTGTGCGTGTTTTCTGGATTTTTTTCCTTTGGAGGAAAAATCTCAAAGTTAAAATTTGAGCCGAATCTCCATAACGAATCACGAAGCAACACGTGTCCACAAGGGTAAAATGGATCGGCGGACTTTGTGATAGTTTTGAAGTTTTTTAACTTCAAAGGGTAAAAAGTAATTGTTCATGCCAAACTCCACAACCAATGAAAATAGGACATGTGTCCAAAAGGAGGTAGAGGATTTTGTGCTCGTGGAGGAATGAAGGAAACAATGAGGGGTTGGCTCCGCAGCGAATGGGAGACCGCCACATGGCGGAGGAAGCAGCGGGCATTCGGGCCCATGGAGGTTCTCAAGGAAATTTTCCTTTTTTCACAAAAGGAGCAAAATTTGTTATTTTGGCCCGCGGATCTTGGTAGGGTCCACCTAGGGACACGTGGCGTGTCTAGGGGGCATGCGGGAAAATTTTCAAAATTTTCTCGAGGTCAGAAAAGGTTTGAAATGCATTTATAAGGTTGGATGCCCGGTCCAATGGTATTTGGACATGTGTCCACCTTATCCAGAAGTCAAAGAAGATATTTTTGAGCCTACATGTTGAATCTCATCAAGACATGTGGAGGGTGGAAATTTAAAGTTGATTTTAAATCAATGATTGCTGAGTGTTTTTGTTTCTTGCCACCATTGTAGCTCCAAGATGCTTGGAATCGTCATTTTTGCAGCAAATTGCATGAAATTTTATATGAAACCACATCCCCTAGACCTTTTGGATGCAATGGCATCATTCATTTGAGCTATTTCAGTGCCCTATAGTGATTTTCATAAAATATTTTCTTAGCTCGTGTAAAACGTGAAATGGGAAAAATTAAAGTTGTGGAGTTAAAAATAATGAGATGAAAGGGTGGAAAATGATTACAAATGCATGTTGGCATGGTGGAATGACAAAAACGTGACCCTGGGATGGATAAGGATCTGAATCCATGTAATATTTTAAAATATTTATGCATCTATGGCATTTTGTGAGTTGTTTTACAGTTTTATATCATTTTTCATCAAATGGATAGGGTTTTGTAACAAATTTGATCCCTTTGGAATTTTTTTCCCGGGATGTAAGGATCTAAGCTGGCATAGGGTATATTATGTAATTTGGAGGCATTTTGTAAAGTCTGTTGAGAATTTTAGAGAAAGAGAATAATTTTCACGAGGAAAACTAGAAGAAGTCCATTTCCTTTGGAGAAACTAGCCTGAGAGCCATTTTTGATTCCTATTTGCATCAAATGTTCATCATGTTGAGTTGGTTTTAGTTGTAAAGCCATCAAAAATATTTGAGATTGTCTAAATAAAATTCCCTTGTTGATATATTTGATCAAATTCTTGGATTAATTGGTTTTATCTCTTGGAAAAGCTTGCATACACTTGTATTTCAGTATGTTTTCAATTTGTGTTTCATGCTCATGTTGCAATCGTGTATTTCGGTTCTTTATTGGTCATACATGGCCTCATTTCTTGTAGAGGGTTTGAAGGCATCTACAATCTTCCATTCAAAAGAGCATTCATTTGAGTGAAGATAAATAGATTTAAATTCATCTTACCTTCCTTGTAAATTGAGGGTGTTTGTAAACCTTTGGGTGTACCTTAGGTCATGATCTAACAAGGGTTTCTAAATGCTTCATTGATATTTTTCTTCATAGGTTATCAAAGTTTGTATGGAATAGTGTAGATTTGGGCATCCATGTGTGCACACATCCTGGTTGAAAGAGCACTTCAAATTCATTGAAACATCTTTGTTGTTTAGGTGTTGTAATTCATTTGCAAAGCTTCCCAAAGAAGGTGATGATTTCTAGCTACTCTTGTCCCAACATCTCTCATCAAAATTTCATTTTAAACTAACTCATCCTACCTATAATACCCCTACATTTTCATTGTGTGTCCACAAAAGAATTCAATCCTTTCACTAAAATGCACAAAGTTGATCAGGGTTTTATCATGTCTTTAGCAGCTCTAGCTTTGTTTTGAAAACATTTCCATCATTTAGTAGTGACAACTCCTTTGAGTTTGGATAATGGATACTTGATCATGTTTTCACAAAGCCTCTTCTATATCATATGCAAAACACAAGGATATCTCCATCTCCTTACCATATAAGGGCTGCAATATAGGTTCTCTTGCCTTGGTTGATAGGCACAACCTAAAATAGTGAGGGTTAGATCAAAACCCTCTTGAAGGTGCTATCCAATCACTCAATTATTGAATGCAAACAAGAAAATAGGTGTGCTTTGCTTGGCTACAAAATGACATACAAACCATCTATCTATCCTTAAGTGTCTTGTGCAAGTTCATGATGTTGTTCAAGTTATGAAGGAGATTAAATCTAGATACCAATAGCACCCATTACCTCCTCCACCCACGAGAGGAGCACCTATCCATTCCTCCACTTATAGAGGAGCTCCCATCATCTCCTCCACCCATCATAGACCTAGTTGAGATACCTTTGCCTCTTGGCGAGCATTCTCCATCAGCTACCCAAAATCCTATAGACCTACTTTCGGCTCTCTTACCCACGGAAGCTGAAGCTAGCCAATTCCCCATCTCTAAGACACATTTTATAGGAATTTCCATTAGGTCCTCACCAAATCCACCTACAAACATGTCGTTCTCACATTTGGCCAATCACTTAGATTATGTGGATAGGGCTCTACTATGGGGGCACCTTTTACTTCCCATCTCAACACAGATGTAGAGATCCCTTGTTGATACCTCCACTATCTACCCAAAAATATTTCGACCAATCAAACCAAACACAACCACCTCTATCACAACCCCTTCCACAACACCTGTTATAGCTCAAACCACACCCTTACCCATAACTCAACCTACACCTAAACCCAAACCCATACCTACAACATTTTCCTCGACTAAACCTATTACCACTTTAGGGGTCACCCCGACCACCAGCCTTACTCATCCACCTATCAAACTAGATTTAGCTACATCCTCCAAAGTCAACACCATACCTACTCCTACACCCAAACAGAAGAACCAAACCCATCGACCTCATACCTCGGCTGTGCCAATCACACCTGCACCTATCCCATCTGTCTTAGGATCTTAGCTTCCCCACATGGTCAAGAAACCTCCACCCATCAATAAACCAAAAACACAACAGCCCATTCCTTCCTCACAAACCTCTAACCTACCCAGACACCCAACATGACTTACACCCACACCTGTAGCATCTTTACCACCCATACCTCCAATACCCTCAGTTATTGCTTCACTACCCACTACACTTTAGTCGCTTATCTCTCACACCCCAAGCATGACCCACATCATCTACCTTCACAGCACCCTCATTATCCCCATGGGTAACTTGCCCTCTTCCCCATCTACTTTTCCTTCTAGACCTCATACACCCACATCACCTTTACCCAAGAAGGTGTAACCCAAAAGCAACACTCCACTACCCCACAACAAGGTAGTCAAAACAACCACACACCCTCCTACCCGTTCACCTATTATACCCATACCTAAACAAACATGATGACACCCAAAACCATAGCTTGACCCCCTCCTCTTCCAAAGACTGTTCCTCAACAATCACCTACACCCAAACCCATGTTCACTTCCCATTGTGATCCACTAGCAGGGTCCTATGCCAAAATTTTAACCAACCTCCTTGAGACTTTCTGTCATCACATTACCGCCACTCCGACCTTATGACCCCCTCAAACCCAAGCCAATAGGGTTTGACGATACTAAATTTTTGCATATCATCATGTGCTAGGGCATGACGTGGAGAAATGTAAGGCCTTAAAAGCCATCCTTATCCAGGTTGTGTCCTCCGAGGCCAACTTTGATGATGAAAACCTTCTCGACGAGGATCCTACTACACCAACACCCATTCCCACACTTTGCCCACTTAAGGACCACAACCTCCACCTCACAACTCCTAGAGCCACCCTAAAATTTGAAATGAACATGGTTCACATCGAGAGAATTTCCATGCCTCCACCCAAATATCGTTTAACCCAACTCACCTCACAAGGTTTTCTCCTCCAGTAGGTTTATTCTCATCGTGTCATTATACCACTCACACTACACCTTCTCTATTCGCAAACTCCCCTCATATCAACATGATACATGTCACTACATGTGATCGAAGGATAAGGGAAAATAAAAATTAATTGACCCACCAACCAATCCTATACCCAACATACCATCTACACCCATACGTAAAATAACTATCCACGGCCCTACGTACCCCATTTATAATGGTGTCACACATCGCACCATGCTCAAACAATTACATCAATCTCCCTCAAAATTCCCTATATGACCTCATTCAAACCTTGGAATCCCATCATCAAGCTCTCATGGAGGTTCTTTAATCTATTGAGGTTTTACCCAATGACCCTACACCCGTAGCCTCCATTATCACACCCCATCATGTAGCGTCTCTCACCAAATTACCACCTTCATCTTCACCCCACCTTGTTCACCAAGTGGCCTCCCTTAGCTTCTCAAAGGAAGAGATCACACCACACCAAAATGATGACTCGGACCCATCCATCTTCATCTCTATCCACATCGATGACATACGGGTACACCATGTGATGAATGATGGGGAGCTAGCATTAATATCATTTCATCCCATGAATTCACTCAAATGCACATACCTAACAATTACATGCATAAACATCCGGTCATGTTACGTTTTTCAATGACGTTATCACCTCTACACTAGGCCTTTGTCATCCTCCACATTCGCGTGGGTCCCCACACTTTGTTTAAATTATTTTTCATTTTAGAGGGGAATTCCAATATAACTTGTTGCTTGGCAGACCTTGGATCCATGTCATGGGTTGTGTTCCTTCCACTTTGCATCGTTTTGTAAAGTTTGAACACAAAGGACACACTTATACCATTCCATCTCGACCCATCACCTTTCAAAACATGCAACATGCTTTACCGACCTAATGATGTTCTCATGCCTATCAAGGCCGTCTACCTCCATAACCACTACCGCTTCACCTTCACCTCTCTACCTACCAAGATCAAGATTCGCTTTCTACCGCACATACCTCCTCCATTCCTACTACTCTTTGCCATAACCGCCATGGTTGACCCATCAGCTTCCCAATCTATTAACTCCACCTCCACATTGACCTCGACACATTATTCATACCCACTACCTACATACCAATTGTTGATCCCTTGGAAGGTGTTTTTCAATTTCTCACTTTGGGGGAGTACCGCCTATATAGTTTCAACACATTCCTTACTCCACAGGAGTATCGAAGCCTTCACCAACACCTTTTCTACAATCATTGTATAGGAGAATGCCTCCTTTATGGTCCTCCTCATCTTCATACTAGTCTCACCTATGGGGGACTTGATACTACCACTTACACACCCGAACCAACATCACAAACCCACCCATTTTCCGCTAACTTCCAATCACTTACCAATCGTCATTTTTCCCACACCTTCCTACACCGATATGCGTGGAAGGGTTTTGGTTTTGGATTTTATGAGCAAGGCCGACATACTGTTATTCCATGTACCACCCATAAACATAACGACCGTAGTGGTATCGGCTTCCCCAAACCACCTACCAAATAGGCCCACATTGAACTCATTAAGGACACCAGCCCTTCTCCACCTTCTTCACCCGCTCCACCTTCATCACCATCCTCACTAATGGAGTCGATGGATCCTGAATCTATCCCTCCTAATTTTTTTTTTCATAAACACCATTTCCTTGGGGCCTCTGACTTATCAACACAAAGGTGAGGCCCCTTCCACTCTTCCCTTCCTATATCCTGAAATGATCGATGATGACACACCTACAATTAATGTCATTCAATGTCAGGATGATGAATCCATACTCACCTACCTTGGTGCAGAAGACTCATATATTCATTAGTCGTTACCCTCTAAGACGTAAACCATGTTGAATGAATTGACTATCGAAATCAACATTCATACTCAGGATGACCCACACATCCTAAAGATCGGACAATCTTTAGATGTTGTTGAATAGGAAGCCATCACTTCTTTTCTTAGAGATCATAACCACACTTTCACTTGGTCTTATGTAGACATGCCCAGTATTGACCCCACCATAGTGGTCCACAATATTGTAACTATTCCCGATGCCAAACCCATCAAACAAAAGCTAAGGAAAATGCACCCTCGCATTTCTCTTCTCGTCAAAGAAGAACTTCAGTGCCTTCTTTTCATTTCCTTCATCTTACCCATTGATTATCCTCGTTGGATTTCTAACATTGTCCCTATCACTAAAGTGATAGGGGGACTCCACATTTACATGGAATTTTGTGACCTCAACCTAGCCTTCCTGAAAGATGACTTTCCCTTACCCAGTATTGATCAACTGGTTGACCTCACCACTTTGGTCACGAGATGCTATCACTCATGGATGGCTTCTTGGGTTATAACCAAATTTTTCTTACCCCAGAAGATCAACACAAGACCTCATTCATCACCCCTTGGGGACCTTCTACTATTGAGTCATGCCTTTTGGCCTTAAAAATGCTGGTGCCACATATTAACGGGCTATGACTTACATCTTCCATGATATCATGCATTGCATATTGGAATATTACATGGATGATCTCTTGGCCAAATCTAAATGTCACTCCAAGCACCTTATAATCCTTAAAACCATATTTGACCACCTCATTAAATATTGCATCCACCTTCAGCCTAAGAAGTGCATCTTTGTAGTTCTTTTAGGAAAGCTCCTAGGATTTATCATTTCCCTCCATGGTATAGAAGTTGACCTGTTAAATTCAAGGCCATTCTCAAAATGCCTCTGCCTACTAAACTTTGATAACTCTATAGTCTGCAAGGTAAATTACAGAGTCCATTCATCATTTCATTTCACAATTATCTTGATCGATGTCAACCATTTCATCATCTGCTCAAGAAGGATGTCTCCTTTAAATGGGATGATGACTGTCACAAAGATTTTGAGGCCTTAAAACAATACCTTCTCCAACCACCCGTACTCATTCTACCTAAATATGATAAACCTTTTTACTTATACATATCTGCTATTGATCATTCCTTGGGAGCCATACTCACTCATCGTGATGAGAAACATAGGGAGTAGGTAGTTTATTACATAAGCCATACTCTTTTTGACTATGAAACCTAAGACACCCATCTTAAAAACTTTTCTTAGCCTTATTTTCGTTGCCACCGAACTCCGTCATTACTTACTCAACCACAAAACCTATGTCATGACCAACACCGACCCTTACACTTCATGTATGCCAAACCTTATCAAAATCATCATTTTGCACAATGGCTTATGCTTTTAGCTGATCTTGACCTCAAATTTATTCATCAAAAGTCCATCAAGGGTCAAGCTAGCACCAACCAACCGGTGACACACACTATTTCCGGGGATCAACCCTCTAATTTTGAATTTCCGGATGAGCCAATTGCTACCCTTTCCTGGACTAACCCCTTACCAAATGACACTTTTCTTTGATGGTTCTAAGTGTCGGCGTGGAGGTGGAGCTAGTATTATCCTCATTTCTCTTGATGGAGAACCATGCCATTTTCTTTCAAACTAGATTTTGAATGCACCAACAATATTTTTGAATATGAAGCACTCGTACTAGGTCTATGAGATGCCTATGCCCTAGATGTCAAATCAATCAACATCTTTGGTGATTCTTAATTGGTCATAAACCAAGTCAATGGTATGTACCAATGTCGTAACGAGATACTTCAAAATTATAAACATCATGTAGATATAATTTTGACCACCTTTGATCATTACACCCTTCAAACCATCCCACGTTCAACCAACAAATGTGCAAATACCATGGCCTGCTTAGCTTCCCAAATACCTGCTTCACCTATCAATTCTACAATCTTTGTCACCATACGGTGACTCTAATCACCTTCGTATTTACCTCACAATGTTTACTTGATTGGAACCGCTACCCCTGACCTGAGTGACCTTTGGTATAAATAATACTTTGACTACCTTTCTCTCTCCATCTTACCTCCTAATCTCACCCATAACGGACAACGTGCCTTCCTTAAAAAGGTCTCTCGTTACGTCATTCTGGGGGACTCTTCTATAAATTCGGCTTTGATGGTATTATCTTACGACGCCTCACAAGTTATAAAATTCCTTATACCATTAAGGAGGTTCATGATGGCATATGTGGAGGTCACTTTAGTGGCCTTGTTGTTGCTAAGCATATTATTTTCCTAGGCTATTATTGGCTGACCCTTAACCATGATTGTTGCAACTACATCAAACATTGTGTAAAATGCCAACAACATTCCAATCTTCATCATACACCCAGTCATGCCTTACAGGTTACTCACGACCTTTGGCCCTTCTCTTAATGGGGTTTGGATATTGTCGAAGTAACCAATCCTCATTCTTCCCAAAACCATCAATAGATCATCATTGCTACCGAATACTATATAAAATGGGTGGAAGCCATACCACTCATCTCCACAAAAGCTGAGAAAATATGTGAGTTTATTAACCACCACATCATTTTTCACTTTGGTTTTCCTCATCGCCTCATCACTGACAATGGAAAACAATTAAAAATATAACATTGCAAAAATTTTGTGATGCCTTTGGCATTCATCTTAGTTTCTCATCACCTTATTACCCACAAACCAATGGCCAAGTTGAATCCACTAACAAAACCCTCAACAAAATTCTCATGAAAGTGGTTGATGATATTGGGAAGGATTGACATACACACATTCCTTTTTCCCTGTGGGCATACCGCACTAGTATTCACACTTCCACTGCGGCCACACCATTTTATCTAGTCTACGATATAGAGGTTGTTCTACCTCTTGAAGTCTAGATCCCCTCACTCTGCATTTCTCTCCATGACATGCTCACTGATGATGACTTTCATCAGGACCATTTAACACAGCTAGAGTTATTATAATAATGTCGTCTTAACACTCTGGATCACCTTCAAGTTTACGAACAATGTATCAAACGTGCCTATGAAAAATGTGTTCATGAACGAACCTTCCAAGTCGATGACCTTGTCCTGAAAGAAAATCAACATGTAACCAAAGTGAAAAAAAAATAAACGGGGTAAATTTTCTTCTAATTGTCTTGGACCATACATCGTGACTCACACCTATGGATTAGGTGATTATCATTTATGTTCTCTTGATGGTAAACCCAAACTGAGCCCTTAACGCCTTGCATCTTTGACGATTCTATTATTGACTCGTCATCCTACCTCACCCTTTGTCTCTTTCCAGATTGTCCCTTGAGCGCTACCCACTCCATACACCTCCCTAACAATTAAACAAGAATCATGTGAGTACCCGTCACTTGTTATCTTCTCTTGAATTTTTGTATCATGACACTTTGCACATAGCATAATTCTCATGGATACTTTTCGTCTACCCTTAGATGAGATCCCATGGTCATTTCACCTTGGTCTTGTCCATGATTAGAAAGACCTCACAATGGGACCAAACTCCTTGAGTCAAACTTCTAATAAAAAGATGACTCCCTCAAAAGGAAATATTCCTCTCAATAATTGCTACTATAAATAGACTGCTCCCACAAAGGACAGCTATGTAAAGCTCTTAAAAAAATGAGAGCAACCGAAGCTTCCCACATCGATCAGCTTCACAAAGACCTCAAGGAGTTCAATTTTTCCCATATAGACTTCCCGCATCGATCAGTCTATCTCAACTATAAGTCAAAACACTCAACCTTTTTGTCATGGACTTGCCCATTGTGACCTTAGATCTCTTGCCTAAAGCACATGCTACCTCATACCATATAAAAATTACCTACTCTTCACCCTTTGAACCATGCCCACTCTCATTTCCTACTGCCTCAAGGGACTTCTTGGAACTTAGACATTTGGTGATCATGTGACTACTTTTCACCATAGAACATTCCATCATGCAATGTCTTTAGGGTCTTATGTTCATCACCTCCACCAAGGTATGATCTACTCGGTATGATCCTACCCAATTAGGTGGCTTTATTGCCCCCTTTATCTTTTAACCATCTTTGTTTACGTTTTGATTACCTTATACAAGACTTGGTCCTCGATGCTTACTTTTGGGGTAATCTCCTTCTTTCACCACAATCACCCCCACCTACATCATTTTACCTATAATCTACCCACACCTAGCAGATCTAAACCCACAACATGCCCAAAAACCTACCAACTCATTTTCACACCTCCTCATTTTCTTCCCTAGCTTATGGGAGAACTACATTGGCCTGAGGTCCCTTTTTGCCAGGACTATGTAGGCAGCACTTTGAGGGCATGGGGCCCTTGGAGGTTAGCTCGGCCATTTCTCTACCCTAAACAATTCATCTTCCATGTTCCCCACCATTTACACCATATCTCACTTAGTTTCCCTTTTATATACAAAATTGGAAATTAAGCCACATACATAACAATGAAAGGAACGATAACCAGATCATACCAAGCTAAGAACACAGATGCTAATCAAACACCATGATCTATAAGATTAAAGTAATTCGCCATAATAACTTTACACAAACCTTTGAAACAAATGAGCAACAATATCATATATTATTATGGAACTCAAATGCAATACATTGAGAATGGGCCTTGCTTAAATAGGTAAGGAATAACAATCTAAGAATCGAGTTAAAGTCGTAGATCAAGCCATAAATCAAGGAAATAACTAGTCATGAAAGAACTAGTCAAGACCATAGATTTAGGAGAGAACTAGACATTAAGGATCTAGTCAATACCATAGATCAAGGAAAGAATTATACCTAACAACTAGATAATATATCCTAATATCTAAATAAGTTAAAAGAAATATCCACACACATAAGTGGGTGAGGATAAATACAATGAAGTTAAATAAAGTACCTAGGTGAACATGAGCTAAGGTAAATACCTACTCTAACAAATAAGTTGCTTCATATTTTATACATTTATTAAACCTACCATTTCTCTATCATCACTATGCATAGATTATACCACATCTCACATATGACCCATAGTATCATTCATTACAAAAAATAATGCATCACCACTTCATCAACTTTCAATCCATGCCTATAACTTTGACTCAACCATGCCTAAACCAACCTAACTCAATCCATGCCTACCAACTCCGACTCGATCCATGCCTATAATCCGACTCAATCCATGCCTAGCAAAACCTAACTCAACCATGCCTAAAATGACCTAACTCCATAATGTCGGTGAACTCGGGACCTACTCACTGGTGCCTATGGTGGTTTCCCCTACCCTACCCCTTGCCTATATCTCTGGGCTGTAAGGCCCCATATGTGCCTGGGCTATGGCCAACTATCCCTGTAAACTTGCCACCTAAGCTTGTAAGGATACCTCCTAACCATCTCCTCCATCTCCTCTATCCACCATCTGGGCTTCTGGAATGGCCACCATACTTGTAGCTCTACTACCTCTACCTCTGAACCCTCTAGCTATTTTTGCAGGTATACCCACTAGGTAATCGGTGTGTAGCTACTTTCCCTTGTAGGGTGTCTCTCTGCATTGTAATGGTAGCTAGGTGCGCTGCCCCAGTTTAGGTGGTATGGCTCATAACTGAGCTACCCACCACTTCCTATACCTATCTGTACATCTAGTGTCATCTATCCACCGATCCACTGGCTGCTCCTCCTCCCCTGTGGGCACTGTAGGCTATGGTAGAGGTAGGGGCCTCTCCACATCATCTCTCTGATACTATGGGAAGGGTAGAGGAATGTCCTATAAGAGCCCGAACTATTGTTGGACTCTTTGTATTGGGATCATCTCATCCTCCTTGGAACGGTGACCCTATATCCACCTCTCTAGCTGGAGCTTAGCTAGCTCTTCATGCATATGCCTATATGAGGGAAATCCCACATATGGCCTCCATATAATGTCCACTCTAGAAAATCCCTCCAAGAATCGCTGTTGAAAATGGGCTACTTCATGTTTCGCTATCAGATCTCCACTCTCCTATCACCGTACCCATCTCCTGTATCTAACCCACACAAATCTAGGTAGGAATGCATCTGCTTGGGGCATCCCTATAGGTCACACACACACTATGTGCTCATATGCCCAACAGTGTAGTATAAATGTACAACATAGGCTAAACCTGTGCAACCGCCCATATGCCCACAACTCTCTGTATAGCTACACCAAGAATGTTGGTGCCCAGGAAAAGTGTGTCTCATGCACCATCATATCATGGAGTACCCCCATCAATGATTAGGGAAAGCGTCCACCCTTTGCATTTGGCAGTGCATAGCAACACTACCTCCATCAATAGAACCACTAGCCTTGTCTCATCCAGACGGGCTAGGTACATCTCTCCATAGCTCAAATTGGTGCTATGGAATCTTAGATCAGCCACCCCCTCACCAAAAATATCCCAATCAGATCCTCTGAGGCCTTGAGGATATAGAGTAAACCTGGGCACCCAATATGGGTAACTAAAAATTCGAACATGTCCTCTAGGGTGATAGTCATCTCACCCGTCGGAAGGTGGAACATGTTGGTCACGGATCCCATCTATCGATGAGTGTGACCATCAAGTTGGGCTACCGAATAACATGTCTGTAGCAACAAACCCCACTCAAGCCCACTACCTCCACTGCTGCATCTTCAACGAGGTCGTTGGGCCATGTAATGTCCCGAGTGAGAGACGAAACCTATCTGCATATGTAATCGTGCTCTCCCCTGCATCCAATCTAAGCACAACATTAATCCACATTTACCATGACCATATTCACCAATTATCATTACCCTCCACCCTATTTTCATCCTACCCATCTCAACTACCTAGCCCGCATCACTTTTACACCCTTATGCCTAAAAGCCTTCAACCGGTGCCGGTTCATCCTAATTGACTCTGGTCACCCTTAAACCGGCATTGGTCACTGTTTGGTGATGATACCGATTAACCCTTACCGACCATGGTTACCCCTTAACCGGCATCACTCACTTGTTTGGTGGTTAATACCGGTTCTACCCAATCGGTGTCCGCCACACTTGATCGACGCAGATCATTGTTGCGGAAAAACCTGCGTCTTTGCGAAATCCCCTTTTTCTAAAACCCTCCCCTACCCCTTTTACCCCATCTACAATGACATACACTCCCCTTGGATCTCTACCCACCCCACTTATACCATTTACTACCCTCCCCTTCCTCTTTTTGCCCGTTATTCCCCATACCCAAATTTAATTTTTACCAACCAAAAAACTAAAAACCACAAAAAACCTACAAATAACAATAGTCTACTCCTCTAATTTATCAAATCCACAATTTAGAGTAGGAAAATTACCTCATCACGCTACCTCCATCTCGGTGACACGTTTGGCCACTTTATCTGGTGGCCCGCCCAACCCCTCTCTGGCCTCCACCATCACTAAATAGCTACCCACAACCTCTGATCAATCAAATCTCTTGCCCTGATCTCGTGGACCCACTGCTCACCAACCAAACCCTTGTCCAATCACACTACCAGCTCACTATTCCATTTTGTTTGAACACTTTTCTCTCTTTTCTCCCTTTTTGTCATTTTCTCACTTGAAATAACAAATGAATAACAAAAAATGTGGATTTTTTTAATAACCAACCTGACCTAACCGACGTTGGTTACCCTTGACTGACATCAGTTGTGTGCCCTACCTTACCATCATTGGTTTACCTATACCTTCATCGAGTTATCCTTGACCAAAGCATTGGTCACCCTCACGTTTACATTGCCCTAAATTTTACCCTTTTACCCTCCCCTACCTGCCTTTTTTGCCTCACCCAACCTTCACCTTGATCATTTACCCCACCCCACCTTTACCCAAACCATTTACCTCACCTTCCTGACCTCATCATTTACTACCTCCCTTTGTCCTCCTTTGGGGACTCATTATTTTAACTCTACCTTGACCTTACCCATGCCACAACCTAGTGAAATTTTGACCTCATGTGTCTCTGCTATACCTTGCGGCACTATTACTTGTGTTATTTTCCTAATGACCTTACATAGCCTATTATCATGAGCGTTTATCTTGACCCTACCTTTGGTGTGCAGAACATACCTAACCGTTCCTACACCTAACTTTGTGTTGTGTTTCTGACCATATCGGGATTCCTTGATATCTGGAATCACTTCAACCTTGTTGAAATAAACCTATCAACCTTAGACAATGTAGAGTTTTCCTACTCTTCAACCCAGTAGCATGTTGTAGTTTATTCATGTGCGTGTGTTTGACTGTTGCTACCTTTGACCCAGACCCATTACCTAGATTTCCCGAGTAGACCTTTAACCCTTTCTCCCCTATGCCCACCTACCTTTTCCTCCCATTTACCTTTTTATCAAACCACTCACTGATTCTCCCTTCAACCTCATCCATTCCTAGTTTGAGGGGATCACCTTCACCCACACATGGGGCAACCGCATCTTATTTTTGTTAGCGTCACTTACCAATACAAGCTACGTAACAAAAAGGGGAAAAATGTAGACACTAAAACTAGGTCACACTCCCCTTTGGTCCCTCGATGAATAAGCACCCTTCATCACATTCACCTAACCATGGCCCCTTTCACCCTACTAATATTAATTCATTATCCTCACTATATCTATTATTTAAATATCTTATTTTAAATAATATCCACACATACAATTCACTTAGACACCTCACCAAGCCAACTCAACCTAAGACCTATTCTTAGTAAGTTTCCATAACTAACTAAGACTTACCCAAACCCTAAAAATCAATGCCTACATTCCCTCTAACCACATTCCCACATGCTTACAAGAGGCTCCCAATAATCCACGGGTTAATGACATGAAATATGAGGAAATCAAGAGGATCTCCCTAGTTTAGTAAACCTAGGAAATCCCACCTTAACCGATGCCGGTTACCCCTAACCATCATTGGTTAAGCCGGAACCGCCATCAGGTTACCCTTTTAACCCCAAAACAACCTTATTCTCAAGGTTGGATGAAAAGAGAAGAAGGTTGGTGAGCATTAACACATCTCAAAGAGATAACACATCTTCAAAGAGTGAATTCTAGTGAGAATCCACATGCAAGGAAGGAGATCAAGCATCTTTTCCTACACAGCCATCCTAGCCATGATCTGATCTAACCAAGCAAAGAGGAATGTACATGTAGTCCATGTAGAATCTTTCCTTCAGTTGGTGATCACTTACAACCTTCAAAACCCCTCATCAGCACCTCCATCCCTCACTCATAGGCATTTAGGACCGGAATCCAAGTAAGTATAATGTCATACTTTTTCTGGTTTATTTCATTTCATCATCATTTTATCATCTATTGTTTACCTAGCCACCTATTGACCTTCTCTAACATTTCCACCTCCATATACCCATTAAAGCCTCACCAAAGCCTACCCCAATCACCCAATACCTCATCCCAACCCACCAAAGTCCTTTGTGCAATCGTAAAGTCGACCCAAAGCTTGTTCTGTGGCATTTCTAGATTTCCACGATGGCGGGACCGATTACACTTTGACTGCTGCCGTTGTCGGTTACCCTTAACTGACATCGGTCTTTGCATTTTCCCATACATCCTAGAATAGAGACCTACCCACCAAATTTAATCTCACCCTCATCCACATGTGATCTACCCGATACCTCTGTCAAACCTATAGAGACCCATAACCAGTTACTTGACCTTGAGATCCTATTCTAACCTAGCCTATTAGAGTAGATCTATTTCTTATTGTGTTTTAAGTGAGATACCTAAATTATTTAAAATTAAAATAGGGTTTACTTTGTTTACAACATTAAATTGTTTAAAATAGTGGACTGACAGCCATCCAGGAAGTATCACACTTCTCGGATCTAGAATACGCTAGGCAATTCACTGCCCATATTGTTTAATTCCTTATGGTTTTCTTGCTTTATATTACAGGTAGTTCCTCCTAGCCAAAAGGAATCTCTCATGATCAGATGTGGATTTGGAAGTCATATGCATGAAACAACCCATCAACCAGCATTTGAACATGTATTTCTCCTACGCTCGTTACCCTATCTCTGTTTCATCAACACTTCAAAGAAACGATCTAAGAATCGGTGAAACAACAAGTATGGGATGTAAAAATTAAAATTTGTAGAAAACTCCTGCACACTATTACTCTTTAGTGGAAGGTGGATAAATAAAAAAATTCTTACACCCCATGATATAGGACAAAATCGAGAAATAATGTAAATATATATGTGTATTTTCTATCATTAATATAACCTACACGATCTACGTCTATTTACCCTATCAAGAAGAAATTATTCCTCTTATTGTATTCTAGGTCATATTCCATAGTTACTTGCATGCATCTCAATATTTGGTTTTCTTATTTTTAGTGACACAACTTTAGTTCCTATATGAAGTATGAAATATAGGTGATAACATAGTTAATGTCTATCCTAGTGTAGGTCAAATAATTGAGATTCCAAATCAATTGTCAATAAAAAGTGGAATTTAATAATGGTGATGGATTGAAGTGAGATAATTGAATTTTTATCTCCATAGGTATTGCAATAGAATTAGCATCCATTATCTCAATTTTTTTAGCATGGTATTGACATACTTTATTTGAGACACAAAATGTGTTTCCTATTTTTCATACTTCCAAACCAAGACAATAGTGCAGTAGATGAATATCTCTCATGTTGAACTACTATTTGAGATCATTATTTATTGCATTATTATCCACCTAATTCATGTGGGGGTTCACATTTATGATCAGATGAGTAAGCTTCATGTGCTATCACATTTGATAAAGTTTCTACTTAAATAGATCACTCAAACCACAATAATAATTTTCCCAAATACCTCATATAATGAGAGAGAGAGCCCAACATGATAGATATGAGGTGGTGTTAACAAATAATAACCATTTATCATTTATGAACACACAAAAAACACCATAAATCAATTTTTTTATATTATTTCACAAGATTATAGACATCGTACAAAAATTTGTGCACTAGATCATTACATGACATCACTTTTAATTGTGAAAACCCCATCCTCGTACTCAATCTCCTTCCATATATGATTCTTCCCAATCCATGTATATCTATTTATATTCTTCATGTATCATCTAAATAAATTAGTCTTCTTAATATTCATACTCTTGTCCTCAATTTATAGTATTAGACCCTCCAATATATTCCTCTAAATATTACTTTCTTGGTGGAGTTTATTTATTATCTAGTTGGAAATCACTACCTGATTTTTGTAATCCCAAATCATTTGCAAATCCATTACTCTTGTATTGCCACATGTCATGTGATATGTGATATGTTTTAATATGTGTCATGTGATATGTGATATGTGATATGTGATGTGTCATGTATCACCCATGTTTTTGATCTTCTAGTATTTTATGCATGTTTCCCAAGAATTCTAGTCAATATAATCCCACACTAAATTTCTTGTTCTTCCTTGACCAAGCTTTTCCCCCTCTTCACAAAATAATTAAAAAAATTGTCATAAACAAAATTGAAAGAATAAAGAAAATTCCAATCAATAAATTTATAGGCCTTAGGGACCTTCTAATTCATTTCCACCAAAATTTTCTCTTATTTACTAACTAACCCATCGCCATCACCCTTTTTGCATGAACTTTGGATATTTCCTTTTGAAACTCTTTCACCTTTACTCCTTGAGTTGTGAGTAAAGCTTCCACATTCACTTGTACAAACTTTAGCATATATAAAGTGGATTTCATGTTCTTTTATGAAGATAACCATAATATTCTCTTTTCTTATCCTCTCACATAAGAGCTTCTATGAACAAACATATGCAAATATTCTTATTCAATTCCATATCCAAGTAATTGTAAAAGGCCTTATTTTCATCAATTATGATCTTCTACATGTCCTCAATAACAACGAGTATTCAATTTTTACTATCTCATCATCTGTCTACTACCATCCTCCACATATTATCTTATGATTTCACAATCTCGGTAGCTAAGTCTAATGTCTCCTTGAATTTTATGGTGGTGTTTTTATTGATTTCTCCATAATTATATAACTAGAAAATAAGGTGATAATAATTTCTTAGGAATTTTCTAAGGAGGTTTCCTTCTCTAAAAACCCCATATTCGAATTAAGGATGATTTTTGTGATCCCCTATACCATTTCCACTACATGATGATGCATCTCAACAAATTTTATGTCCCACGGTCTTAGATACTCGAATGAATTTTCTTGTTGGGTTGACATGGTATTATATTGTTTTAGGTTTAAAACCTGATGTATTTTATTTATTATTAAATTGAGGAGATTTCATACCTCCTAAATAAAGGTAAGGGAAATCAAGATACACAAATTTACCTTCTCTATGAATTTTTCAAGGTCACGCATCAATGATATATTAACTGCACCATAAAACTAATAGAGGGTTCACCAACTTCATCAGACCTCCAAATGTTAGCAGAGGTCCATAGATCATGGCTTTAGGAAATGTAACATGTTATAGTCTATGCTAATCCCAAATTGTCTCATAATTAGGCTAATAAATTCAATGTGTGCAATAGCTCAAATCCACATAAATAAGAAAGAAGAGATAGATAACAGGAAAACATATGACAAATAGAACTACTTAAAGTTCAATATGAACACATAAAATGGAAGGAACCTGAAATAACTTACTATTGGGATCCAAGATCAACCTTCTATGCAATGCACTTACATAGTTTTATACAAAACAATATGAAAATTGAGTTACCAATCCTTTCAACTTCTTCTTGTACATCAAAAGTCTTATCCTATTCTCTATCTATCTTGATAGGGTGCTATACATTATATAATTTTTCTTATCTGAAACATGCTTATACATGATACTTGTGAAAACAAACAAATTATATCCATACAAATTTATAATTCAATTTACACTCGATAATTTACCGGACTTACATAGTTGTCTATTATTAAGAAAAAAGTTACTTAAACAATATGGAAAGTTTTTTTGTGATCTCTTCTAAAATTCCAAATTCAAATTGCATTGCAATGTGTGATACTATATTAAGTAGTCAACACAGAGGACGAAATTTTATGGTTTTCATCCCGTACACAATAAAAAAATCCTTTAATGTTTTTCGCCAAGTAGACTTTCCAATAGAACTCCCTTTGCATGTTTTTAATCTGTGGAAACTCCCTTATAGAACTTTGTTGCAGTTTTCAATCTATGTGGGCCTAATTATAGATATCAACAAGAATTACACATTCTATTTCGACCAAAATTTATTTTACCTATTGTAAAATTGTGGTGCTTCTTCTCCTCATGATTTCTACTTGGGATATTTGGGATGCTCTATCTATTTTGGATGACTATCGAGGGATAAATATTAAAGGTTAATTATCCATTATACATTGATTTTTTGAAGTATGTTTGGGATAATTAACCTTGCTATGTTCTTAATTTCCTTTGTAGTTAGTATAATTAGTTCTAGGTCTTCGTTATATGTATTCTAATATGCAAATGCTTCATTTATTCTTGTCTAGTATTTTTTAATCACAACAATTCTTGCATGAATTAATATAATTCATTCTCCTTAGTGTTTTCAACAACTCTATCACGAAAAGGAATGGTGCTTTAGATTTCCTAAATCAATGTTTCCAACCTATCCCACATTCATTTTGTTTGAACCCTTGTAAATGTATTACACGGTGCATTGCATTGCCATTCTCACGATATCTTACTAACATTATCTTGAGATTCTAAGGATGTCTCGTAGTATATTTTCTATTTTCTGGTCATTTTTCCCTTTTAGCATTTGGGATTATATTGTATTGTGCATGTCTATATAAATTTTATTTTCCACCATGGTAACTTGCAAGTAAATGTTCCAATCTAGAAGTTTGAACATTATTTTTTTAGCTTGACCTTTGGTTTGTTGTAGTGTGGAAACATATTGTTGTAGTATCAACACTATATCTTTGAATTTCTTTATTACATTGGTTACTTGCACCTTTATTTTCTTTTCTACCTCATTATCATTCCAATTTTCCACTAGCTTTCCTACCAAGATAATTAACTATATTTTCTCACTATTACTTGTTTTCCTATGGTATTGGTGACAAGTTTTGGATAAATATTTTCAATTTGTGATTTTAGATTGTCCACTACTTATTCTAAATTTTCTTTTTGTTGATCCACTTGTAACACATCTACCCCATGTTTACGTCTGATGAGTAAATTCATTCAATTTTTATTTGTAGTAATAACTAATCCAAATAAACCTTAACTATGCTAACCATGGTTTGTGACATTGTAGTTTGCACACTTATCTAGGTGAGTTAGATAACTAGTATATGAACATGTGATGAAGCTAGGATTAACTTATGTCTTCATATTGGAAAATTTTATTGTGTTACCTTTTGATCACATTTTCTCACTCCTGTTTCAAGTTAATGGAATGGTGGTAAGAAAATAGGAAACTCTAAATTATTATAGGGTTTAAGGATACCTCTTGATATATAATGATGATGATAAAGGTATGGGCACAAATATCCTATCTAAGGCTAGCTAGATAACCTGCACAAAAAAGAGAAACTAAACAAGAAAATGATTAGTAGATAAGATGGTGGGTTTCTAATGAAGTCATTCCCAGAAGTGATAACTTTCTAGGGATAAATCTCAACCCACGTTGATAAAAGAGATAGATAAATGATAATGGATAGATAGGATGCAACACATAATACAATAAAGTAAATATCAAACATATGCTAAAGATCGATAATATAGATAATGATAAAGATGAGGTGAGAAAGATCAAACTTGGTCGGATCAAGGAAAACCCAAGACTAATAGGAATAGTCGATGATGACTACAACAAAGTATATTACAAAGAGTGCATAAAAAGATTTGAAATATAATTTGAAACATTGAGGAGGATCTAGATATAATCTTGGGATGCTAGAGAAATATAAAGGATGTGTAGTCACTTATTTATACCCAATTTCCTAGGTGCACTGATACTTCATTCGAGATAGTTCTAAACACTCACAAGAAGTGGGTGAAGCTACCAAGTCCCTCCTTTGCGTGTGCTTATCAAGATGTCAGCATGTAAATCCATAATAACCATAATTAAAGCATATATTCCAGCATAAAAATCATATCCATGAGCTAAAATTAGAAACACACATAACAAGGAACATTACATGTCGGATGAGAACTAAGATCAATTTCACTAGTACATCACCATACTCAAAACATTGATTACCATAATACAGCCATGATAATCTATTAATAACCATAAATATTACATATAAGAAGATGACTACAACATAATAGTTTCCAGAGGGTCATGCACGCCTGATTCATCGAGCAACATAACACTAAAATACATTTGATCCTAATATATCGTCCTTAAAACTATGCAGATTAAATAATTATATATAGGGGTAGGGACTTCCTCTTCACTTCCCATGCATCTCAAAATAGACTGCATGCCCAAAATATCCATGCGCTAGCAATGGATGATTTTACAAATAAACTCATAATAAATTAATATATAAACAAACTATACTTTAAACCTATTATTATCGTGGTCTATGCATGACATTTGATATTCACTTTGGTCCCAAAATAGCTCTTGCTTGGCCAAAAATTCTTCTTTATTTTATATTTTCTTAGGCCGCACTCCAACTGCTTTTCCTATTTTTAGCTCATAACTTGCAAAATCAGCTAAGTCCTTGAGTTTTATTTTTAGGCGTACACCTACTCAACCTACTCTTGTGCGCGCTTTTGCACCCCACTTACATGCCTCAACTCTATGTGTGCTCTTCAAATAATTATTAAAATTTTATGAACCCAACATTACCCAACACTAATTTGATTTTCACCCTCGGTAATGGGATTTCTCAACTTATCTCTCCAAGCACAATGAATAGAGAATGAAGAATGAAAGAATTAATATGCAAGAAAATACAAGGAATGGAAAATATTTCAAGGAGTGTTGATGCCTTTCTCCTCTATTGGAACTAAGATCTCAGGGTACTCCTAATTTATATAATCTTATATCTCATTCCACTCTCCTAGCCCCCTCTTTACCTTATCTGGGATGTCATCGAGTAACTTTCCCATCTCTTCTAGAGTCATATCTTCCCCCTTATTTTTAAGCTCTCTTACAAATCCCATCAGACATGAGATCATGCCTTCCATGTAATCCATTCTTTTTATGATCAGTACCCCTAGTTCTTTTATCTCGCACTTCATGAGGGTATCTCACAAGTTTAACTGCATTAGACTTCTTTGCTACAGAGTCCAACTTTTATGCTCTGCCCAAGGTCTCATCCTTCTTAGTTGCAAGGACTTCATTTTCTTCTTAAACTTTCCTTGTCTTAAAGATCTATTCTGGATCCTTACAGTTATTAAATTCCCAACTAACCCTTTTCAATTCATCCTTTAAATTTTGGAGTATGGCAACATACTCTACAAATTTGTGCACTATTGTCTTCTTATTTATTTCGTTCTCAACCTTCAATTGTTCTTTAGTCTTTCCTTACACAAATGGTTTTTCCTTCAACAAAAGATGGGCGCAATCTTATAGAAAATGCAAGGTTGATGAATATGTCTTATTTATGATGCACCTATAAAATATCACCTCGATCTCTGTAAAAAAGTCCGTAAGATAATTCTTTTGTTCATTATCCCCTTCTATGTTCCTCGGTCGGTTTCTCAATTTGCTTAGTAATATTCTTATTATCTTCGAGAAATGTTGTGAGTGCAGCTACTTTATCTAGGTTCCTACATCCCAACTCAACAACCATCTTAGTCAAGGCATTACTTTCTTGTTCATCAATGAATTCTATCAAATTAAATTTTATGTGTGCTTCTTAGGCCCCTTTATTCATCTTCCTCCTAACGCATGCTTCTTCCTTCACATTAAATTCAGGCTCATTCATATGCGTCTACATGCTCCAAGATAGCTACTTTTGCGTTCGCATATTCACATTCTAGGGATCCATCAACTCCTAACCATACAAATTCTCAAATGCAAAAGGTACTCTAAAATTTGGCATGAATAATCTTCAAGGGATTATTGACATATCCCAAGTCGGTGTTCTTAGAATTTCTTCTTCCATATGTCCAAAGGTCATATCCCAAATCAGTGTTCTCAAAATTTCTTCTTCCATATGTCCACCCGACCACTTACCCTTGGGAATCCTTATTTCGTATTCAAAATTGGGCCTTCACCCATTATATCCCCATGCTCTTGTGATGGTTCACCAATATTTTTATCCCTTCCTTTATCTCAACCCATGGGATCTTACTCCTCATGCTCATGATGCACCCCGTATCATCTTAGTATTCTTCTTCTCTAAGATCCTCATCTCCTCCCACATTAATTATCGGCATCACCCCCATGGTATGTTCCATCTCATCTAAAATATCTTCCTCACTATATTTCTTATGCACATACTTGCGAATTCTCTTTGTCTTATTTTGTGGGCTCATTTTGATAGGTGATAACCTTGGTGACCTCCTCGATGGATGAGAGGTGATGTGCTTTTACCTTACATCCTAGTTTCCATTGGTACTATTCTAAATCCTTGGTCCACCGCATTTCCTCCTTATTTTTAGTTTCCTCCACATAAGTTTCAATCCTTAACTCCTCTTCTCCCTCTTTCCTCGGAGAGTACTCTCACGTGGTCACTTGTTATCCACAAGTGGATGCTTCCTCTTACCATGTTCCAACACACCAATATCTTCCTTCTCCTCCTCCTCATAATTACCCTATTATTCTTCTTATTCCCAAGGAGGATTGGATCGTGCTCTATTTTTTCCCACTGTACTTCTTCTTCATCTTGGCTCCTTAGGGATTTTAAATTAATTCTCAATATACTTCTCCTTAACCAATTTAGGATTAAGGGTAATGTACACCTTAGCCGCATATATCTTCCCAATCGCCAAAGGTATATAATTGATAGTGATATCATCTAATGTCATGGTCTCAATATACCCATAATTACCCAGATATACATAGGTATTCCAGAGGGTGTTGTACTCACAATGAACCTTGTCTGCATCAAAATGAATCCCGCACACATCTAAAAATTGGGTGATAGAGGCCTAGAAGTAATGTGTGGTGAAAACATAAGGAGCTAACACTAAGGGATCCATTTATATATCTTCAATTTAAATCTCCTAATGCGAAGTGTTGGAACATGAAAAATTGTGCTTCTCCATCAAGTATTGTAGGCAAGTCCTTTGGTATGTGCCACTCATACTCAAAGGCTTCATGTATATTTTTACCATAGCTCCAACCTTTTCTTATAAGCACTTTGCTCATTGTCCCATCACATGTATACTTTGAAAATATTTCAGCAAATGAATTCATTTCTTCTGGGTACTTCCGTATGTTATCCCTCAGGCCATCAAGAACCCCAATCTCTACAAACAAAATTAATAAAAGGATAGTGCCCCAACTTATTTTATCCCCCTTGTGTGCTTACTCTATAATAATTTATGATATGAATGTAGATAGTTTGTACATAGTCCCCTTTGACATTTTCTTTGCAATGTGGACCCACTTTTTATTCACTGTGCCTCATCTTTCCTGACCATTAAATTTCATTAACAAATGAGAAAAAAATTTATAGTAGGGTTGGTTACCTTGTATATGGGCATCGTGCACCCTTATTTTTGGTAAGACAACTATTTGGCAATGGTCTCCACACCTAGCTCATCATCAAGGTCACTAGCTATTTCAACTCCTAAGCTCCTCAACCCTGTAATTCACCTAATGAATAACACGGTGAGTCACACTAATCTACCTGTAAAGTAGAATAAGTCCTCATGGACCCTTAACATTAACCATTGATAGAGCCCCTCTAGTTTTCCAAAGTAAGGAAGAAAATAAATTTGCAAAACACCAAATTTCTCCAACATATTATTCCCTTTGTCTTTGTAGGTCAATTTATCATCTGTAGTCCTAAAATTTGTCTTTTCACTAGCTCCTTCTCAATCTGGTCTAAATTTTTGTTGGTGCGGTGATTGTAGTTGCTCACCTTACTTTTCCTAACATGGGATTCCCAGTCTCATCCCATGATGAATCCTTTAGGGTATTACATCTTTGAAAACCTTCTTTCAAGTGCTTCTTCAACCTCCACTTTTGCTTCATTCTTCTTCTTTCCTCTAGTGGATGCTTCATGTGCTCCTGGTGCCATTTCTTATCCTTGCATTTTTTTCCCTCAGTAACTTTAAACTCATGTTCCCTAGCTACAATTTTTATTTCTCAAACCCTAACTCCTCGAACCCTTCTCCCACATGCCTCAAATTTCTCAAACACCTTCTCAATAGAGCTCTACTATGGTTGTGCTCAATTCTATCTGGCTCGCTACTCTAATTGTCTGCACTCGCACTTCACACTTGGTCACACTTTCACTTTCTCTTCTCAGCTCAAAACCTTAAACATGCAAGGTAAGGATGAACTTGCATGCACCCCTTTTATAGATTTTTCAAATTGTTTTGCATTAATTGTTCCTCACCTACCACCATACTTCAGCTTTAATGACATTTTTGTGATTTTTACACACATTTTTTTTTCTTCCACGCACCATTCATAACCTTCTAGCATGCCCACTACTTCTAGGCCACATACCTCCTTCTGAGAGAGCTTCTAAGTGCCAAATTACATAACCCACTCGCACTACATACTAAGTAGTCCATTATATTACTACCTACATTACGTCACACTATGCGAACCTTTCTCTTACGTGTGGTCTTCAATCTGAGTAATTCTCTTCAAATTCTTATTATTACCATCCTTCTCATTATTTGTAGCACCTTTCTCTCTAGCAACCGACATTTTCATCAACAAGTGCAATCCTTCATTTCTTAGTTAACCTTCAACTCAAAAACATTTACTCTTCTATACGTACTAGCAATCCACTCCACACTAGAAATATGTGTGGTTCTCTCGCACATGAAATTCAAAAGATAGTTATCGACTTCACACATAATCGCACTTATTACAACATAACACCAAATTCAAACCGACAAAGAATAAAAACGATGAAAGGAAACACATGAAAGGGAAATCTAATATAAGTGGCAATGTTGGCTTATTACAAACACCAAGAAGGCTTATTTATAGTAGGGATTCAACCTTCTCCCATTGAAGTATCCAGACAAAAAAATTCCATCCAGCACTTGTAATTGATAAGTTCCTGATTAAAGAATCTTCATTACTAAAAATGGTCCTAACCAATGTACTTTAAATTTCCCTAAGTAGCACACAAACTTTAAATCATACAAAGTACCATCTACCCGAACTCAAAAATCTTGTTCTGGATTTGCCTAGCATGTCATGATTTTTGTGGCCTTCTCGATCTTCTAGCTCCAATATTGAATGACGCACTTTTCTCATCTAACCACATCATTTTTTCAATGCATTACTCCATAACTTGTTCATCAATTAGTCCTCCTACGCGTGCAATACATAGGGATGGTAACATAAATTCAACAGAAATAAAACTTCTATACTAAACACCAGCTGAAAAGGTGTGGCCTTGTTTAATCACTTATAAGTAGTCCTATACACCCAAAGTACAATGGCTATTTTATCATCCCAATATTTCCATCCAACATCACAAATTTTTTGTCAATTTTGGCCCGAGATCTTGTTGAATGATTATGCAATACCATTTGATTAAGGATGATAATGAGTAATCTTATGGTGTGCCACCATAAACTATGACAATAGAAATATTATTATCTCATTAAGAAAATGATTTCCTATATCACTAGTAAATCTCAAAGGACAACCATACTTGCTAACGTTATCCCACAAAATATTGTTGTTGTGGCTTCTACACAATCCTTTGTAGATGTTTCTTCTACCCACCTTGTAATATATTCTATACAAGTAATAATATAGTGCATGTTAGTCCTACGCACGGGTGGGGAAATAGGAACTAAAAATTCAATAGCCCACTTCTCAAAAGGTTCAACACTTATAATAGGAATCAACAACATCTCATCTCTATTCTCGGGATTTCTAAGGTGTTGAAAATGGTCACATAACTTCACATATTCCTTGGTATCCTTTTACAAAATCTCTCACCAAAGTCTAACCATCAAAATATTACACATGGTAACATTACTTGCATATTTTCCTCCTTCAATTCCTCCATGAGACTCTTTCATAATAGCTTCACGCTTATGATCTAGAACATACCGGTGCAAAAATTTATCACGACCTAATTTTTATAAATCTCCTCCAATCAAATGATAAGGTGTCATGTGAATTACAAGCTGATTTTTCTCCAATGTCTTCATTCCTTCATGTCCCGCCCAATTCAAAAAATACGCAATGTCCTCTAGTTTTATGGGAAAATGGTTTAACTCGAAAAAGCTGTGCATCTAGAATTGTGTCCAATGTTATGCACGTACTCACCCAAATTGATCCTTGATAAATGATTAGGCCCTGAATTAATCTTACTTGGTTTCACAACAACTGTTAAGTAAAAATATTAAAATAGAGGGCTCTATTTACATATGTTCCCTTAATCTGAGACTTTTTGACCAAATAATTAAGCACCATATGATCTGTGAAGAACATAAATGTTGTTTCCAAAAGTATTATATGAAATTGTGTATCACGTAAATCATGGATAATTCCTTACGCTCGGTGGTAGTATTTTTTTCTTAGAAGGGGTTAACTTCTGCTTGGAAAGAAAGTGGAATGATCTACAATTTATTCCTCTAGTTATCCCAATATCAATGTCGCCAATTTCCATACCGGAATTGTCAACATGAACATGAAAGGGTTTTCCCACGAAGGAAAACACAAAATAGGTGCGATGGTCAGCCTTTCCTTCATTTTTTCAAATTCCTGCCTACTACGCATCACCCCAATAAAACCTCCCTTCAGCTTTCATTAATTCTTCCAATGGTGTGATAATATTTTCATAACATTTAATGAACTTCCTATAATAGATTGTATTTCCCAAGAATCGGTGCACTTCACTTTGATTGTTAGGTTCTTCTAAGCCCAAGATCATAACTACCTTGGTAGGTCTATCAATAATCCTTCCTTAAAAATTATATGCCTAAGTAAAGTGCTAAAATGTGTTGCACATATGCACTTCTTAATGTTGAGGGAGATGTTCAACCGCCTGCACCTCTCAAATATAAGTCTTAGATTGTCACAATAATCCCATACTAACCCATAGACTATTTAATCATCCAGATACACTGCAAGAATTTATGGATGAATTCTTAAAAGGATTTCACCATAATGCATGAGAACACTCTTTTTGGCACATTTTTAAGTCCAAAGGGCATAGTTTTATATGAAAAACTTACCCATTCAAAGGTTAAAGTTTTCTTCTCTGATATTCCTTCGCGATGCATACTGGTGATATCTAGAAAATCCATCCGTAAAAAGAGTATATCTCACTCCCAATAATGCCTTCAAGGATATCCTCTATGAATGGGGTAGGAAAAGTATAAATAACATGTGAAGCATTGATGTCCTTATAATCTACACAAATCTTTATCCTCCCATCCTTATTAATGTTTATAACCATGAGACTAACCCACTCAGATTCCTCAATGGGCTCAATTATACTAGAATTGAGAATTTTATCAATTTCTTCCTTTACCTTTATGCGTAGATTAGGATTCATCCTATAAGACCTCTTCCTAATTAGGCGTGTGCATTATTTCAGCTTGATTTTCATCTCACCTAGAGAAGGATGCACTCCCTTTCACTCATGATATCCCCACAGAAATAAATCATGAAATTCATGCAAAAGTTTAATAATCTTAGATACTTCAGTACTTGAACCAAATCACTAATAATGGACTCCTTAGGCTCACGTATCTATACCAATGCTAACCTTTTGTGTTATTATAGAGTACGATACATGTGTTCTTTCTCATCCATAGTATCCATTACCTCACGCATTCCTTCAATGTGGTTAACATCCAAGTTATCAACTTTATCATAATTTATCATATATATCAAATTACCCTTTTCTTTCTCATCCCACGCATGGGTCATTTCTTCTTCCTTTATTTCTTCAAGATTAAGGTGTGCCTCTAGATCAAGCTCTCCAAACATTTCTATCAGAAGTTCCTCAATCTTCATGTTATCTCCCAAAGTAAGGCACTTCATAATTTGTAGTGCTTCATTGATTGGAGGCTTAGTAGAAAAATAATTGAAATTATGAATCATACCTGAAGTAATCTTGTGCCATTATCCATTTATCTTGTTAGATTTTCATGGACATACCATATGTGCACGCAACTACTTAAGGTGGAGTAGAAAATATTTACCTAAAGTGATGGTGGTAAGGCCTCATGTCCCTCTATCCAAAGTCTCTCACAATTATGGACGTGGTGTGTGGTAGGGAACTTCCCATGAAATTCACATATTTGAGAAGGTACATTACTTCTTAGGAATCTAGTAGAAAAAGTCATTCTCACTTCCTACCATTCAAGTAAGTTTCCTCTATGTATAGCCCACCAAATCGATGTTGTCTTACACAAAGTATAGACCATCATGTTTCTCCTATCCTCTATGTTCGTCCATTGGGCGTCCATGGTAGGAAAAAATACATCATGATTTATTTCACCGGTATAATGTGGTACACGGTGGTTACATCCTAACCACCTTACCATGCATAGCCTAATCATTCTTATGAATCTTCCTTTGACCTCATGCCCAACCATTTCATATGTGCCATGTGCCCGGTTATCACAAGAAACACTAGTAGTGTCACTAATAGACTATACATATTCCTAATGAAACACTCCCTCCTAGGATGGTTCTAGATTCTCGATCACACACTAAGTGTGCACATATTATGTTAAGTCCTTCCAAGATAAGTGGTTCAACAAAGGGCTCAACCTTCTTTTCATATAGAGGTATGATCACGCACTCCTCATCGTTCTCAAAACTGATGTCACTTTTATTAAAGTGTAAATATGCTTTTTCCGCATAGCACCAAGGCCACCCAAGTAATGCTTTGGGAAGTTGTCTCCTTTAGTGAGCTCCAAAACCTTAAATTCTCTAGTAAACTTGGACCCTCAGTATAGTAATAGATGCATCCTTCAAGAACCCGAGAGGTATGGCCCTAGTCTTATTCACTATACACAACACATTCATGGATGGTTATAATTGTAGTCTACCCATCTAATTCCAAGCATCCAGAGTCATCACATTCACTTCCATGCGAAAGTGTCAATTAGGATTTTGCATAGTAACGAACTATTAATTCTCGCATCAAGTATAATCTCTTTGTTAAACTCATGATTTTGAAGTGGTAGGTTGGCGTGAAGTATTTCTATTTCACACTCAAACCCAAAGCAGCAGTACCTTTTCTCGTAACCATTACCCTATTGAAGGAATGATGTTCTCCTAATGGAACATCTTACACACCTTCTTCAAATCATCCACATCCTTCTATGGGAGCCCAACTATCTTTTCTCACTCTATGTCATGTGTTTACTCTTTCGAGGACTTTATCTCACCTTGTAATTGCCTAATGATGCCTATAGTCTCCTAGTAGACTTCCTTCTAGTGCACAACATCTAGATAATTAACATGTACTAATTATTCCCTTGTAATGAGTGGATTAGCCTCCGGAGGTTCACGTGTGCGCGTAGCCTCGAGAGAATGTAGTAACTTGATCGATCTCGAAACTTGGAATCAAGTGTCTTATTCAACATCCATTGATCGAAGCATCATTCTCCACTTTAATCATTCACGCATCATTTTCCTTCTTATGAGTATTGCACATGTGTTCATATAGGTTAGAAAAATCTTATAACTTTTGTTGATTATCACACCACGAGCAAGTAATATTCTCGAGGGCACTCATGCGATACTTGATAAGGGGATCCACAAGTATAACAAGTTCCTTTAGAAAATCATCCTCTCCCACCTCCATGACCTCGTCCTCTATATCCTCCAAGAAATTATCTAATCATATTAACTCCATGGTTCTACCCTTTATGAGTATGGACTTAGTGTTCCTTTGATCTACTAGCCACACTAGTTTGGCGTACTCTGCCTAAATATCTTTGTGGATGTAATCAATCAACTTGTAATCAATGGTGTCATGGGTTTGAGACTTGCAAATATTATAGCACATAAACACATTATTTGTAAGCATGCACTACAACAACAGGAAATATCAAACATCATGGTTCAGGTCACAAAATTCATAGTCTAAAAGTAATGCACACACTGACTTACGTGGGAAATTATCTTTAGTATGTCCCTCTACTTCACAATTTTTGAACCAAATTCCATTGCACATCTCATGAGCTGAATTAGCTAAAATATTCTCTAGCTTCTTTTCCATAGCTGCAATTTGTGCTTCCAAAAACAGACTCACTCTAGTATCAATGATCCCAATCACTTTAGTGTGCAAGATACTTCCAGATCCTCGCACGAGTCCACATAAGTCTTATGAGAAAGCACCCTGTAGAATGGGGTAAACCATCCTATAAAAATTCATTGTGCATGCTGACTAAGATGAATGTCATAAGAAAAATTGGATAAAATACTCTTGAAACACACAACATAATCTCTTACACTTTTAGCTAAACCATGCTTAATCTCCTTGAATGTGTTGATGCTCTATTGTTAAAACTATGGAATGTAAAACTCTTCTAGAACATGGAATGCAAATCGTAATAATCCACCACGGTCGATGTGGATCATATTTCCTTTTCAGCTATGCGCATGCCCTTGTAGAGTAGTAGAAAAATAACTAGCCTTCCTATCTAGGGCTCTCACTATAGTAGCTCACACTTGTGCACATGCTCTGTTTCATCTTCAATGCCTCTATATTATGGTAAGTATAAATGCGACATCTCATAATAAAATTTTTGAGGTTGTTATGGGGGTTGTTGGGGACGTGGGCCTTATCCATCAAATCTAGAACCGAACCTCCACCAAGGTATTCCCTCCATCTCCGAACCTCCTAATCCACTTGATCTTGATCCACCAAAACCTCTTGTAGTAGGCACCATACTAGTACTTCCTTGCATCCAAACTATAGTGATAAAGTGTACTCTTATATTTTGTGAAGTTATAATAATTCTAGACATATTCCCAACATTCTACGCACCCACACTTTGTCTTGATGATGTGCCAAAAATATTCCTCCAAACAACAAAAATGTTGGTTGTGTCGACATTGGTGCACTATTAAATTTATATCCTGAATTCAACAAGATGATATCTAATTTTCTCTACTTCTTCTTGCACTAACCTACTTCTCAATGACTACTGGATCCAAAACACCAAGCACAAGGGCTAGGTGGATAGGTGGGATCGGATGCTTTGTGGTCTTCATGCTTTCCTCGATGTGCTCTCATATGAAGGTCAAGGGTATTATCTACCGCACTTACCCAATAGTGAGGGAACTAGATGTTGTTTCTCCTCATCTTCCACGAGATCTCCAAATCCTTGGCGAGCTATTCCTTCCCTCAAATCCATTGACTCTATAACTTCTCTTGTTATCTCCCTTTCTCACACTTCATTATATTTGATTCATCTTTCCTCTCTCTCCATTGTTGTTACTAGGTCCACCATCTTTTCCACACCTACTCTTACCCCTACGCATGGTGGGGGTTTATCTAGTTATAGGTAGGCACTCTAAATCTAGTTATACCATCAAAATATTGATTGATAAATGTATAATGCACAAGTAAGTAAGATCCTCTGGGTTCATGCAAGAACTAGAACTCAGCTTCTTCAGGAGACAAATCCGTAGAAATAACTTACTCTAGAATATAACTGCGTGTAATAAGCTAGTTCACCAATGATCTACAACTCTAGTCTAATACACATCAACATCAATAAGAAATTGGTAATCCTTATGTGTCCAAAGTATCACCTATAACTCCAGCACTTTCCAATCACATGTACCGACAACCACTCATACAAATCTACTAGAGAGATGAAAAATAAAGTCTCATAGATTTCATGATAAAGATGATCTTCCACCCACTTACGCGCATTGAAATCAGATCTAGTGTTATATCTCTATGCAAACTTGTCTTGTCTGTCATCTATCCAACCTTCAATACTCTCCAAATTCAATCAATATGTCATCCACAAGTACAATCCTAAAAATATATTGAAGAGAGGTCCCAAAATGGAACCAAGATGTAGTCACTTATTTACACCCAATTCTATAAGCACACATGAACTTCATTCAAACATTTTTGAATGCTCACCAAAAGTGTGCAAAGCTACTAGGCCCCTCCTTTGCGTGTGCTTGTCAAGATGTCAGCATGTATATCCATAATAACCATAATTAAAGAATGCATTCCAACATAAACATCATATCCACGAGATCAAATTAGAAACACACATAATGAGGAAAAATTACATGTCGGATGAGAATTAAGATCAATTTCACTAGTACATCATCACACATAGAAACATTGATTACCATTTTAAATCCATCATAATCCATTAATAACAAAAATGTTACATAGTAGAAGATTACTACAACATAATAGTTTCCATAAGGTCACGTGTGCCATTTCATCGAGAAACATAATTGTACAATACATTTTGTCCTAATACATCATCCTTAAAACTATGCGAGATCAACTAATTATATATAGGGGTGGTAAATTTCCCTTAACCACCCATGCATCTCAAAATACACTACTTGCTCAAAATATCCATCGCTAAAGAATCACTAGTGCTTTTACAAATAGGATAATAATAGATTAATCTATAAAAAAACTCTACTTTAATCATAGTTTTAGCACGGTCTATGCATGACCTTTGATCTTCACTTTGGTCCCAAAACAACTCTTTCTTGGCCTCAAAGTCTTCTAGCTTGTATCTTTTCTTGGGTCACACTCCAACTTATTTTCCTATTTTTATCCCATAACACAAAAAATGGGTTGTCTTGGAATTTTCTCTTTTAGGCGTGTGCCTCCTCAACCTACCCTTGTGCATTCTTCTATACCCCACTTGCACACCTCAACTCTCTACGTGCTCTTCAAATACTTACTAAAATTTTATCAACACAACAGGATGTAAGAAAATTGATAGATCCGATGAGATTATGAGGGAAGAATATTGGGTTGACGATGACTTGGATGGATTAATGATGACCAAGACCAAAAATCAAGATCTAGATTAATGAACAGGAAGATGATAGAAACAAAGGAATATGAAAACTAAATGAATCTGTAGGAAATATGGAAGATGAAGCAAGGGATATAAACAATGTTTATATGGATCGATTGATGGTGATTAGTTTTGATTGATGACAAATGGTGTAGTGAATATGAGATCTAGAATGCTAGGTATGCAAAACATAAAGGTTGGGAGATTTGAGATGTTGCAGAATTGGAAAACAATCGTTGGAGAAGGTGAAAGACATAAAAGAGGGTAGCTATAGATCAAGTTAACGGTGACTAAATTTGATGAAAAATGTGGATATATTTAGGGTTTCGATTGGGTAGATGGATGGAAAAGAGGATTATGAGGAAATGAAAACAAAAGATGATACATTTGTAATCTCCCAAGTGACGTGCATACTTTCAAGATTGATGTAAAAGGATGATGAAATAAAGATGAAGGATCCAACAAAGAAATAGAATTTAAATATCCTAATATGGCATGCAAGATCTCCAAGATAGCTCCAAGTTAATGGTTGCAAATCTAAAGAAGAGAAATAAACAAAGAAAAACTCACAAGAAGGCCTGAATTCTCAAAATTGCATCCTTGTGGAGAGAGGGTATATGCATACTTATAAGGTCAACAATGACCCACATGGGTCACTAGCGATTGTATAATACTATCAATTTGGGTGGTGGATATGATGATTAACTTGATACAAAGGCTCCTAAAGGGGTAAGATTAGAGTTTCAGTCTCTTTAGGTGGGTTATGGTTACATAGGGAGGATAAAAGGTAGTTGGAGGGTAGAAATGCATTGAATGAGGGTAGATGGGAGTCTAGGGATGATAAATGGAGTGTTTACGGAAGTGTTTAGGATAATAGATTGTTTTAGGGGTATTTAAATATGATTAGGGGTGGATTAGGAGAGATAAAATTAATGATTGTATAAAGATAGGCAAGTGGAAAATTAGATGAATTAAATGGGATGTAGGAGGGAAATAGGAATTCAAATAGGAAGAGAGGTATGTATGTTCAATATGATGATGAAGGGGAGTGAACAAGGGATAGGGGACAAGCGTACCAAAAATTGGTGTCTACACTACCCACAAAAATGTTTGTGTATCCCCTTCTTTAGCTACTTATATTTGTAGTTGTTCCACAGTGGATGTTCCTACTTTTATGATCATTTGTAATGTGTGCATATATTCCTAATCAGTGTCTACTTGTGCCATGAGATCCATGGTGGTTTATGCAATGTCTTTGTTATGTTATGTGACTTTTTATGATTATGCATCTAATTTTACACTGGCCTCTACAATGTGTTGTTTCTCCTTGGAATTTTTAGATTTCTTCTATTTGATTTCTTTAACTTTTTTAATTCTATCTTATTTTCTTCTTTTTTCCTCTTTTCTTCCTCTTATTTCTTTTTTTTCTCTTCCTATCTCTTTCTTGATCTTCTTCTTGTTTTGACTTCTCCTACACTTCTTTCTTGGCCTTTGCTTCGACTTCTACTTTTTGGTTATCTTCTTGTAACATCTTATTATTTTTTCTTGTATCTTACATGATTTGATGGCATCTTGTGCCTTGACATTCTCTATTGATATATTTTCTTGTTCCTTACACTTCATCTCTTTCTGCTCCTCTTTTTCTTTTACTGACTTTTACTTTGAATAATTACACCTTTATTTCTTGTTGTGTAATTCTTTCTGATTTGGCTACTATTGTATCTTATTCCTCCTTTTAGCAAGCTTCCTCATGCTGCTGTAACTATTATGTTCCTTCTAGTTGTATGGTTTCTCCAAGTTCTTACTTAACTAGCTACACACTAGTGATTATGGGATCCACATCTACTTGTATTGGTTGCGTAGTTTTTATCCCTTGTGCATATTTATGAAGGATTACTCATGTCTTATGGGGATGGAGGGGAAGGTGTACTCAATGAGAATTTGAGTGTTCTTTATGTTATTATATTGTCTCTTTTGTTCAATTTTCTCTCTTTTGTCCACAACTTTCTTCACTTATTTGTGTGTTGCACGTTGTGGTTCTTGTATTTCCTCCCGTATTAACTCCCTAACCCAAGAGCATGCTTTATTTTATTGTTGTAAGTTACACTAATATGAATGGACATACCCCAATCCTTCTTTTCTTATGTGACACAACTAGAATTTTTTCTTCTAGTGTCAAAACATTGATTCCCTATTTCTGAAGCCCTTGATTTAAGTTTTGGATGAGTTAATCTTGTGTAAAATGTTCACACCTAAACTAACTATGAGAGATTTAGGCATTGGTGGGAGTTGAAATCTATAATTTACTTTAATATTTCAATTTGTAACTTACTCTATTACTACTACCTTCCAAGTGTACTATTATCATTCATCTTGGTGCCCATATCTATGATTTCATTACACAATTTTTTTATCAACCTTAATCTATTCAAAATCCATCCGGTGAACTAGTTGGGAAATATGGGGCCTGTCTTGAAACTTGGTGAGGATATAAATGATTAATAAGTGTCATGTTGTTTGAATTTTTATTTTCTTCTTGATTATGTCACTTCTTGTATTGTAGCTTAAAATTATGTAGCTACTTCGGGATGCGAACATGTAGAAATTGATTGGTCTAGCCTTTTTGTGCAATAGTTGAATGTGTGTTGCAATCATTCCTTTATCTTCTCAACTCTACCTTTTCTATATCCGAGTGTGATAAAAATGGTAGTGGTTTTGGGTGATTTTGTTTACAACTTCTAATTGTAATATAACCCCATCATGAAAGAAGGTGATTTTGACATATGGAGCCATGTACATCCGTACTTCCCTTGGTATCTAAGAATTTACACTGAGTTTCTACCTTATTTGGATCTATTTTTTTCCCAATGCTCATTTATATTCATATGAAGTGTATGGAATCACTTGAATGTATTAAAAAATTACTCATGTGGATAGTATGACTCTATAAATTTTATGGTGCCCTAAGGGGCATGCCAATGTGTGAAACATAGAAATATTATAAGTCATTGGTATATAAATACCTTTCCTCGTGTCTTTGTTACCTTTTTGTGAATTTTTATTGGATCCATTTGTGATAAATTATGCCTAGTTAAACTCAGCACCATCCTCCTATATTTGTATGATTATATCCACTACACCTAAAGATGTCTTCTTACTACCTTGAGTGGCTTTCCAACACTTCTCAACTAAAATTTATTTTATGATCCACAATTATTTATTTGTGATGTCCCCTAATGTAATTCATCTTCCTTTACACATGGGACCATTAAAAACCATAGTTTATAGATTGATTTGGTCATCACATGCTTTTGTATGAGAGTATGTATAAACCTTTATTTGGCATCAAATAGCTAGAATGATTGTGGTTGCATTGATGGTAATCTGCATCTTGAGATGAAAAATAGATTGTGTCATTATAGTACTAACTCATGATAGTATGCATGAGTTAGAGGTCGTCTCTCATGCAGGGAAAATTTCACAAGCCAGTGTATCACTATTCTTCGCACTGGGCTTTTTACGATTATTTGACCTTGTGTGTCCTTATGTTAAGTTAGTGGCATTTGTCCACCATAGATTTATTCAATTTTTCTAGAAGATCATAGTGTGGTGGATCACTCCAATTTTTTTTTCTAAGATTTGCATAAATACCCATGTCCTATTTCTCTAAGTCACTAAGTGAGAGAAATGTGATTCGTTGTTCCTCCATCATACCTTGAACCCTAGGTACGATGGGTCGGTTGAATGGATCTGCCATTATTATCTTGTTCAATTCATTGTAATATTTCACTCTGGATTTGAAATTTGTCACACTTTTGATTTCTTTATTTCTCTACTTCTGTATATTCCTACTTTTTTTCTTATTTCCTTTGTTATACTTGTTTGTAGACTTGATTTGCTATGTATACTTGTTTTTGAATGCAAAGTGTCAATTTTTGAGTTTTGTACCTCTTAATCTACTCCCTCAATTAATTTTTTTGTTGAATATTTGGTTTGATGTGGCATTGAATTACCTTTTAATTTCTTGTTATGTGATCAAGGATTTTAATACATCATTTCAAATTTCATTTCATTATTACTGATATCCGAAGTGGTAACTATTTCATTATTTCAAATTTTCACTTTTGGTTTTTGTTTTATTTCCTTCTTGGTTTCTTGTGTAGGTTTCTCATAGTAATTTTATTTATGCCTTATGTATTTTATTTTAGTTCCCATATTTTCCTTTTATAAATGATTGGATTTGATCTTTTAAACTTTCTCTATTCTACACACACTTCAACAAAAGCCGAGTAATTACACAAAATTTATAACTACTACATTACATTTTTTTGAATTTTCCTACTCTAACGGATGCACCAAAGGAACTTATTGTCACTTTCATAATGTTATAAAATCATTAATTTTAGGCTTTTAACCTACACTTGGTAGGACATTTCCTTGTAAGTCCTAAAATACAATGGTTCCCTATTTGGTGATGTCATGAATAATGTTCGAGCCTTTCCACCTTACGCACAATTCACTGGGTGTGCTTTAAACATGTTTTCATAAACCAAAACTATTTTCTCTATTTAAAATTCATTTATGCATAGAATACAATTGTTCCATGATTTATGAATCTACGTATGGTCCTCCTATTTCCATTGTGTAGTTTCCCTATATTTCTTCATCTTTGTCCAATCCAACCATAAATTTTTTATGGATTCCTTATCTCATAACCATGTAACTATTGAAATATGAAGACTTGATACTATATATTTAATCAACATAATTAATTCAATTCCATATATTAGTTAGAATGGTGTTTTCCATGTACTTATCTTATAGTTTATTTGGTACATCAGATTATTGTGGGTATTATATCTTCCCAGTCATCTCTTTGCACATTTAAGTTTTTGTTAATATTATTTCCAACACCTTGTTCATGGCATCTTCTTTTCCATTTTCCTATCGATGGTATACTATACGTTTATGGTGTGTAATCATAAATTCTTCCATGATAATTTAGGTGGTATTATTCAAAAGTGTGTTGTCATCTCACCGACTAGATTTTTTGGGTACTCATATCTTATTATGATATTTTCATATAGGATTTTTTTCTCCCTTATCGTGTAATTTTTTGTAGTTATAGATTCTACCCATTTTATGAAATAATCCATTTCTATAATGATATATAAATGGCTATGTACCTTTTTTATGGTGAATGAATTGGACCAATGAAATCTATCCACCATTTCTCAAATGGATGCATGGATAGAACTAGGTGAAGAGGAAATTTATCCCTTTGATTGGGTTTTCCCACTTTTTGATAGATATCACAATGATTTGCAATGTGATGTGCATCTTGAAATAGAGTTCTTCACCATAATCTACTTTGTAAAATTTTGTTCTTAGTCGATTCTCCTGTAAAATGTCCTCCTATTATTCCTGTTATCCAAAATGAGCCCCCTACTTATTTTGGCTAACTTTCCTTCATTCTTTCCTTCCTTGTGCTTCAAATTCAATTTTCACACATTTGAAGCACTCAAAGGTTTTTGGAAATGGCTTCATCAGATAGGAATTTTTTTCCCTTTCCAAAAAGGTAAAATTTTCCTCCTAACTCCTTATAATTTTCAAGTTATGGCTCGGCGAGTTTTTTGGGGAATTTTTCCCTGGGCAAGCCCGTAGCCAATGAGAAGGTGCCATGTGGTAGGGCAAAGTGGTGGACGTAGGGGGAATGTTGGATTTTTTTGGCGCTTTGGTCAAAGGGCGCAAAGGAAAAAATCAGCCCGCAAGCCCGTGGAGGAGAAGGAAAAGAAATTGTTTAAGGTCCGCACCTAGCCAGGAGATGCCATGTGTCTTGTAAGTGGCGGAAGTCGGGGTGGCGGGAAAAGTTTTGGTTTTTTTCCCAAAAAACCAAAAAAGGCACAAAGGTAAAAATATAGGCACACGCCCACCAAGCAATGAAAAAGTGCCACGTGTCCACATCAGTGCGGAGCTTGAGGCGGTGGGGATTGTTGGAAAATTTTCCCTCGGTAGGTGAAGAGAGAAAATGTGTTTTGAAGCCCACGGTCGAACCAGAAGCTGACACATGTCACCGGAGAGCGGGGCATGGGGAAATTTTGGGAAATTTTCCCAATGAAAAATCAAAAGGAAAAAGGTGAAGCTTGAGCTGCGATTCCATCAACGAATTGGGAGGCACCACATGGCAGTGGAGTAGGGGGGCATAGGGATTTTTGGGAAATTTTTCCCAAATTTCAAAAATGAGGAAAATTTTCAAGTTTCGGCCCACCAACCCGATTTTTGCCCTAAAATTGTCATTTTTCCCTAAATCTTCAGAGGGGCATAACTTTCGATCCCGAGCTCAAATTTTCACGTTCTTTATATCATTGGAAAGATGTTGAAATACTCTACACGATGAAATATTCAATTTTGATTTTTGATGGATATTTGTGGGAGAAAAATGGGAAAACGTCTCTGTATGTAAAAAAACAAAGAAATGGTTCCCAACCACCAAAATTAATGAAGTATGGGCCTATGTTTTGCTCTACAGAGTAATGTAGTTTGGCGTATGGATTTTTCCATGAAGCCCATAACTTTGTAGGTGATATTGAAGGTATTTTTTTGTGGTTGGAGTTTCAAATTGATTTTCTCATGTTTTCTCCTTTTTGCCATTCTGCATTCGATGAAAAAAAAGCTAGTTTTGGCTCATTTTGTAAAATTGTTCATCCTTCTTCTCTGCCTCTGCCTTCTTTTCTTCCCCAGGGTTGAAAATGAAGTTTGAACGTCCTCTCCTACTCTATAATGGCATTTTTTTCCTCTTACCCATGAAATTATGTTTGGTGCAAACTTCTGGAGCAATAAAAACGTGTTTTGTGATGCATTTGTCCATCCTTGCTCGTTTTTGCTTGTTTTCTTCTTTCCTCTCTTCATTGCAGGTATTTTTGCATGTTTGAATGTTCATTACAAGTTTTGGAGATGTGTTCATGGAGTTTTGGAACATTTTTGTGTGAAATCCATCCTTGATTTTGTGATGCGCTTGTCCATCCTTTCCATTGCTCACCTCTCTTTGTTTTCATGGCGGGTTTTGATAGATGTTCAACATTTTCCTTCTCTCGGTGTATCAACTTTGTTTTAGGGTAGGATATGTTTTTCCTTGTTCTCTTTCTCTCCCTGTCTCCTTGGAAGTTATATTAGGACTAGATTAGGTTATCACTTCTGCACTAGAATAGCTTGTGGCGGGTAGTTTAGGAAGAGGAACCAACCTTCTCTGGAGAGCTTTCCCCATTTACAAAGGTTCCACACTTTTGGAAAGCTCAATGTTGTGCATTCACACCAAATGAAATTGCCTTAGAAAATAAAATTCATAGGTCATTTTGGGCGTGCTATGAATTTGCACTAACAATTCCTTCATGCAATTCTAGCAGTATTTTCTCTCTTTCATGCTCTAATGAAACTCTTCGCAATACCTCATCCTTCCCTAGTTTATTTTTCTCCTTTTATATGTAATGATCTAGTAAGATGACATGTTGAAGAAAATTTGTAATCTCTTCCATTGATTTGGTATTGTGACGACCCAAAATAAATGTGCATATGGAGCATCCTCATCTAATTCCTCTAGTTTTTCTCCTATATTTATACAAATTTCAAGCGATCTGGTCCCACATTTTATTTTTGGGCTTCACTTTTATTTTAAAATTGTACTCCTAGAATAACATCAACCATATTGATATTCTTCCTCCTAATATTGGATTATTCACAAGGTATCACAATGCTTGGTGATCTGTAAAAAACTCAAATTCAGATTGACAACATGTATTGTTAGAACTTTTGAAGTGTAAAAAAGGGCTAGAGCCTCTCTTTAGGTGGTTGTGTAGTTTTTCTCTGCTTGACAATAATTTCCTAATTGAAAACTAAATGGGGTGATCAATTCCTACATCTCCCTGGTTGCTCTAGGATTTCTCTGATTTTTCTTCCCAATGCATCCATATGTAGATGATTTTTGTCCAATCTAGAAAAAAATAATACTTGACACACTAAAAACTTATGCTTCAATTACGTGAATGAATTTTGGCATTACATTGTCCATTAAAACTTTTTCTTTTCAAAAATATTTGCTCCATAAGTTGTAAAATACAAGCATATCTCCTAATAAATTTCCTATAATACCTAATGTGGCCTATAAATGCACATACTTTTGAGGGGGTTATAGGAGGTTTGAGGCCAATTATAGTTGTAATTTTTTCTTGATCTACTAAAATTCCTTCTTTACATACAATGTGACTAAGTAATACTCCAAAATTTTTAAAGAAAAATATTCTTCAAATTTAAGCCAATGCCTAATCATCTACATCATTCTAACATTAATCATATGCTAGATATATGCTATTTGAGTAGGTAGAAGATTTCCCAAGCATCCAAATATAATTATATGAAAAATTGAATTAATTATTGAAATATAGTTATAACGACTCTAGAGAAGACTTTGGGTGAATTTTTTAACTGAAAAATATTACCCTATATGTGATACTACCTTAGTTGGTTGTGAATTTGGTTTTAGCCTAATCTTCTTGTGTAATCGAAATTTTGTAGTAGCCGTTGAATCCATATATAAAATAATATACCTCATGCCTTGCCACTACTTCCAAGATTTCATCTATGAATGGAATAGAAAATGGATCATTGATACATGCATCATTCAAATATCTATAATCACCACATATTATGATTTATACCATTTTATTTAGTTTGGTGACTACCATACTCACCCAATCTGATTTTTCTATCGGGTAGATTAGACTTACTTCTATCATACGTTCCAATTCTACCTTAACTTTTGATTTATTATTTGAATTTAATCTATATGGTATTTTCTTGATAGGGTTTACTCCTTTTAATTCAATGTGAATTTATATGAGTGATGGATACACTCCTTTATTTAACAAATTTAATGGGAAACACATCTTCATAATCCCAAAATAGTTGTAATATTTCTAACATCTCCTTTTCAATCCAATAATCTCCTATAGTATCTAGCTTTACTTGTTCCTTCTCTCCCAATATCTTCTACTCTCTTTCTCATTGGTTCATTTTATATCCCGGCCTTTCCCTTATTGTGGTTGTATATTGCTAGCCTAGTCCCTTAATTTTCTTATATATATATATATAAATTACACAAAAAAATCTTCTTTATTTCATAGTTCTTTCTCTGTGCGTATATGTTCGAGATATTCTAGTTAAAACATTCCAACCAACTTGATATAATTTTTATTAAAGGTAAAAATTTTGAGGGACCTCACCTAGAATTATAACTAGAGGCTTAACAACCAAGATAATAAAAGCATAGAAATGTGGTTTTTTGAACCACGAGGGCCACACCCCAACCAAAAGATACAAAACAAAATGAAACTAAGGAAAGGGCTATCTCGCATGCAACAATAATCCCAACTACAAACTGACAAAGAACAAAACTACAGCATAAAAACAACATCATAACAATTACACATGAAACAAAGATACAAAGACACTAACTGACAGATTTGTTGTAAACATTTAGAGAAATTCTGAGTGCCTGATAGAGATTCAGTGCAATACCAATAATAGGGTCCTAATTAGATGCTTTAAACTTCTTGGTGATATTTTTTTTTCCATCTTTGAGGTTGGGATGTAACGATGTCACATATCTAACAAATGTGTACTTGCATGAGATTGAGAATTTCTCTTTGGATGGCCAAGTAGTTACAATGATTTTCCTCCAGGTATTTGAATTTAGTGGCAAGAGTGTTGATTTCCTTCTTGAGGCTGGGGATAGGGTCAGGATTTGGGTCCTTAGTAGTATACTTGAGGAGAAAATCCACATTTTCCTCAAGATTTTTCATAGTCTCAACATGCATAGTAATTTTTTTATCTAAAATAGAGGAGGTGTCCTAATTAAAGGAGCTAGCATGAATGATAGTGGGGGGGATATCCTCAACCAAAATATCTTTTCCCTTCTCAATGCTACAAATAATCCTTTTAAGAGGTGGTTTAGAGGAATATTCTTGGTACATGGGATTCTTGGTGCGAGATACAAGGATGCTAGGGAAGTGGGGAGACTAATGGCAGCCGGGATGATTGGCCACAACATCCATCATGTATTGGTTAATGAGAAAAATGACCCCCTGATGTAGAGGAATTATCCTCTTATGCCCTTAAACTTCTAGGATTGATTTTTCCATAAAATGTAGAATGTTGTGTAATAAACTCACCTTAATCTCGTGCCTAAAAAGTTTGAGCAAGACCAGGTGATGCAGTGGAATAGCAGAGAATATTCCCTTGAGAGTGATATATCGGACCATCATTCGGGTGAATTAATCAATAAGCTATGGGATAGAGGCACAAAAATGCCTTCTTTCATGATTTTGAGGCTCTCACCTTCATCTATGAAAACCCTTTCCTCATCTTCCTTATCGACTTTTTCCTAAAGAAATTATTTCCATCCATGCTTGAGCCGAGTGATAAAAGAAAATAACTCCTCAAAGATATTAAAATCCCTATCTCATAGTTTAATGTACCTATCTTTCCAATTCTCAAAAAATTGGAGAGATATGTGTTGGTCGTGCCCCTTAATCCTTTGTATAAAATCTATAAAACCCCCAATGTTGAGGGTTTCCCAGAGTTCAAAATTATCCTGTCATTGATAAAAAATGGGCTAGAATATGCATAGAGCTCCTCCCATTATGATTATCACTTACAACTTCAACGGATTGATTTAAAAACAATAGTTTGTAGTCCCTCTAACAACCCTCTAGAAGCCTAGATGTATATGAGTTGCGAGAGATGAAGCCTAACTCCTTCCCACACGATTGTTGAAATTGTAAAAAGAAATTGATTTTTTGAAGTAAGTGGGAAATAAATTTGAGTGAGATTAATCTGCTTTGGAAATCTAGATAATGGATTCCACACATGTAGAGTCCATCGGTTGAGGAGTATTGATGAATGAATTTTCATCATTAATAACAATTTACCTTGCTTCACAGGAGTGTATTGAAATCATACCATTCCTTGTAATTATTAATGCAAACCCCCACATTTGCTAATGTATCCGCTGATTTATTCCCCTCCATATACACATGTTGGAAAATAATGTTTAGACCATTGCATAATGTATAGGCTTCATTGATAAAATCTCTAATGGTCTAGCTAGGAGTTTGGGACTTAGAAAGGTTGTTGATAATGTTCATTGAGTCACCTTCCACAATGATATTGCCCACATTGAGGTTCCTAGAAATTTTGATTCCCAGAGAGTTGTTAGGGCCTTTAAATAGTGGTTAGTTTGCTTACCCATGGGACTAGCATACGATGTGATTAGAAGTCCCTTGTGATTTCTGATAAGTCCACCACCGCCACTATACCTAATTTACCTTTAGAGGCACCATCAAAGTTCAATTTATACCAACCTTCAGTAGGGGGAATCCACTGCATAAGAGACTTGTCAATGTTGGGAATGGGGGTAGTCAATTGTTGAGCATCAATATTCCAAGCCTTGAGATATCTCTCCTCCTCTAGAGGATACAAATATTTTTTGGGGGTTTGAATTTCTAAATGTTTTCTTTAGCAGCCAATGTGATTTCATTCAGAATACTTTTGATGGTCCTATTAGTACCTCTAAAAATGATTGAGTTATGAGATTTACATATTATCCAAATAGTGTGAGGGAAGATGATTTTCCAAAGTCTCCGAAGAAGAGCATGTTTAAGGAAGGACCATTGCAGCCGGGCATGATTAATATCCTTAAGGAAGGACCAGCTAACATCAAACCTGTTGAAAATGAGCTTGATAACAAGCTTGCATCGGGAAATGCAAGAGAAGATGTTGGATGGTTTCATTGTCCTTTTGTAGTGATAACATCTGTTTGGCATGGTAGAACCCCTTTTAATATTATCAATGCTTGAGAATGCCTTTATTCAACATAAACTGAAAAAATTGGTTTATTTTTGGGGTGATCTCTTTAAACTAGATCTTGCTCCAAGGGAAGTTGCTAGTGGGTTCATTAGCAAAGCATTTGTATCCTAATTTCACCAAATAATTACCATCAAAGGAAAAAAACCAAGTGAATTCATCCTTAGTCTAAATTTGACTAATGGGAATATGACTTAGGGTGTTTTGGAGGTCCCCAAGAATCTCCTTGTGATTAGGGATAAAATCCTCGAAAAATTCCAATGCAAAGTATACCTTCAATGTTCTAGATATAGTCGTTGACCTGCTATCCTAAAGCTACAGTAAGGTTGTCTTTGAGTTGCTCCCATTGTTCATTATTTGTAAGAGTGCTAAAATCATCCTAGTTATCTTTCCAAAAGTTGATGCTTTCTCTAGTGCCTAGGGTCCATTTGCAACTTGAAGCAAGCTCTTTTATGATCTTAACTAGATTATTCCAACAATGATCCCAAGATGTGTTTGACATTACATGTAAATAATCCATTACATTACCTTGGTTAAGATACTTGACTTTAATGAGATTGGCCCATGGGTGTTCCTCTTTAACAAGTCTCCAACCCATTTTAGAAACAAGTGCAACATTCATAGTTCATATTTTTTTAATGCCAATACCTCCTGCCATCTTGTTGTTATAGGCCTTATCCCATGCAACCAAGTGCATCCTATTCTTCTCTTTCATCCTTGTCCAAAGAAATGTTTTCTGAATTCTTTCTATTTTATCAACAATAGTTGTTGGAATAAAGAAGAGGGACATGACATATATTGATAGATTTTGAAGTGTGATTTTGATAAGTAGGCATTTGCCTACACTAGAAAGGATTTATCCATTCCAACCAACTTGATATCTTCATCTTCCTCAAGTTTTTCATTTTTATCCTTGTTATCCCCTATTATGTGACACGTGTTTTATCATATAATTTTCCATGTTCACTATTTCAGTCTTAGTGTTGTATTTTACACAATTCTTATGCTTCCTTTATTTGTGGTCTGAAATACAACTCCTCCCTTTGAGTTAGTAATTCCATGGACATAAAAATGTTTTTATTTTTTGAAGTGATATAGCTACCATGGGGTTACTATCTTCAAAATTAAATGTTTGAATAATGTTTGGTTGGACTTGCCTCTAATGAGATGTTTCTCTCCTCCTTTCTTGATAAAAATACCAAACTTTGGCAATGATGTCACTTTTTTTGGAAAGAGGTTCACCCACCATTTTCATTCTATCTATTTTTCTTTCCAAGCCTCAATACATTCTTGAATGTGTAATTCCATAAATTTATCTATGTAATATTGTGGTCAGTCCTTTGTTAAGTTAGTATCTAATGTAAATTGTGATGACATCATACCCATTACTTTGATCCATTTAATATTATTTGATCTATGTACAACCTATTAAACATACACTTATATTGAGAGGGGGTGAATTAGTATAAATAAAATTTTAATAATTCAAAACTTTAATAGTCGAACAACAACAATCTCACAAGATCTAAAAATAATGCAACATAAGAGGAAAACAATATTTACATGGAAAACCTTTCAGGGAAAAACTACGGTAAAATATTTGCATATATTATATATATAATTGTTTTACAATTCATGTAGGCACTAACCTACTCAATACACTCGATCCCCAATGCCAAGCACCAACTCAACAAGGGACACCAATATATTCATTTTGTGAGGAACCAACCTCAAAAACTATGACGATACCAACTTCGTAGTGTTTCTGTTTCAACAAATTATGGATAATTTTATTTCCTCTTCAAAAATCTACTTGTATTCTTAAGATATAACTCTTATTTCACACTTATAAAATTCCACTCTTATTCTGAATGATATTTTCCCAAAATCATCCCTTCCTCCATCCAACAAGTTTTCCCTTTATAACCAAAAAAATCCCTTTCAAATGGTCATAACTCTTCACCTAATAGGTCTGGCCTTCTTCAAGGGAGGTAAACCACACAAAAATCATTTAATCTTAATGGAGGTCAGTTGGACCATTAAATAAATGTTGTCCCTTCATGAATAATATTGCACATTTTTGTATGTACAATTATTACCTTCATCTATTAAATATGTTCATTGTAACACAACAATATAATCATTATTATTTTTCTTTTGATAGCTTTGCATTCTCCATTAGACGTCATTAACCATAATCTAAAGTTCCTTTTATATATTTGAATATTCTCTTAAGTACTTGCATATGTGTTTCTTTTGGGGCTATTTGGAAATGTGAAACTAAACTAATCTTGCATGATATCTAACCTAGAGTCTATTATGTACAATAAGCTTCCAATAATTGACCTATATAGAGTCCGATTTGCTTCGGGATACTGCAATCCTTATTCAGCTTACATCATGTAGCCATAGGTGTACTAACTCATTTGCAATATTCCATTTCAAACTTATTTAACATCTCCTTTACATACTTAGTTTGAGAGATATATATTCCCTTTTCATATTAATAAATTTGTAAACAAAGTAAAAATGACAATTCTCCTAGTTTTGACATCTTAAACTCATTTTTCATATCTTTAGCAAACTCTTGGTACATTTTTCTATCACCTCCTCTGAAAATAATATCATCTACATACACAACAATCAATTTATTATTACGTTTTGTCTTAATGTAGTGATTATTATCTACTACTCCTCTTTTGAAACCTTGTTGAATAATATATGTGTCAAGTCTTGAGTACCATGCTCGGAGAGCTTGTTTTAGCCCATATAGTGCCTTCTTCAACTTGCACGAGAAAATCCTTGTTTTCCGACAATAAAAAAACTTCCAACTACTCAATGTAAACTTCTTCCTCTAATTTTACATTTAGAAATGAAGATTTGACATCTATTTGAAAAACCTTATAATTCTTAAAACAAACATATGCCAAAAAAATTCTAATGGATTGTCAAGAAAGAGAAGTAAACGTTTCTTAAAAATTAAATACCTTCTATGTGAGCATACCCTTTTCATATTAACCTTGCCTTATTTATGTTTACTTCCCCATCTTCATTCATCTTATTTATAAAGACCCATTTGGTACTATTCTCATATTTTTCCCTTTGGTCTTAAAACAAGTTGCCAAGTTTAATTCTTTTCTATTTGATTCAATTTTTACTCCATGGTGTTGAACCAATGTTCATCTTTATTATCCTCTAAAACATTATTAGGCTATATTTTTTTATAGAAAAGAGAAATTGACTCACTCAAATGTACTTACTATCATTAATCAAGTTTACACCCCAACATATTTATCACCGAGAATAAAATTTTAGCATGATTCTTCGAACAAATATCAATGGTGCCTTAGTATATTTCTGTTCCTCTTCTTCAATTTATTCTTTGACTTCATTTTGGTATCACTCTTCTGAGTGTTCACCGACTTGTGTGGTCACCATATGTCTTTTTAACTCATCCACTCGACATTAACACTTTCGTAATCTTTTGAAATAATTTATTAAAAAATATGTAAACTTTACTCCTTAAGGAGCATATAAGAAAAGTACACTCATCAAATCTAGAGTCAAACTTTCCCAAATCTTCATCATTTCTTTTAATATAACATTTAATTATGAACACCTAAATTATCTAATGGTAGTTGATCTACCCTTCTATAGTTCATAAGGTTTTTGGAATTGTTTACTATGATTTATCCTCTATTAAGGATGTAAACTACCATCTTAAATTATTCTCCCTAATACCTATCTAAAAATTTGGACTCACTCAAATTAGAACTTGCCATCTCCTAAACTATTTGATTCTTTCTTTCAGTAACTACGTGTTGTTGTGGAGTTTGTGTAGTTGTGATTTGTCTTCTTATTCCATGTTCCTCAAAAATTATCTTAGTTGGTCTGAAATAAATTATCCTCCTCTATCTGATCTCAAGCACTTAATTTTCAACCCAGTTTCATTTTCTACTAATTGATTGAAAATGTTAAAGTTATCAAATGCCTTATATTTATCCTTTATAAGAGTGACCCATATCATTATAAAATAAACATCGGTTAACAAAATAAATTAACTCTCACCTTTCAAAATTTGAGTTCTTATGGGCCCACACAAGTCCGTGAGAATCAATTTTAAAGGATTTGTTTTTTAATATTCCTTTGATTTGAATATTCCTCTAGTTTTTTTTCCATGCTGAAATTGTTTACAAATGGTTTTTAAAGGCTTATTTATATTTGGCATGTCTCTCACACACTACTTATTTCTGATTTTCACCAAATTTTCAAAATTCATATGGTCCATTCTTATGTGCCATAACCAACTCTAATATTTGATTGTTTCATATATCATCTTTATTTCTTAGCTTCACTCTACACATACAAGTTATTCGTGGTTTTGTTAGAATCTATAACTAATATTCCAAAATTAGCTTTCGTTACTTCATAACCTTGAGGATTGAATGTGAGGATGTGTCCTTAACCACACATTTGATTAACACTTAGGAGGTTATACTTCAGCCCTTCAACTCACAACACATTCTCAATTTTTTTTCTTTCCATCATTGAGACTGAGATAACCTTTTCCTGATATCCTTGTTGTAGTGTTGTTTCTAAATTTTATCGTTCTTCCACTTACTTTATTTAAGGAATGGAAAGTTATATTATCTCATCTCATATGGCTTGCGAATCCACTATCAATGTACCAATGTTACTCTTCATTTTTCACATGAAAATAATTTTGAACAAGCGTATATTTATCTTTCTCTTCCTTTTGTTTCTTCTTCAAATATTTTGTATATTTTTTCTACTTGGCTAGGGTATCCACTTTTCTAGTTTACTTTGGAATATCTACATAAACACTTCTACAATATCGTGCTATATGACAATTTTTTTCCAATTATAACACACAATATCATATTCATTGTAATCCAACAGATTCAACAAATGAGTTATGAAATCTACTTGAATAACCATAAGCACCGTTATTCCAACCATTATTCCTTACATGAACCTTACAATCTATTGCCTTATGAAAAAAATTATTACACGAGAAATAATAGCCATACAAGGAGCTTTGGTACCTAATCATGTAATTCTACCTTAGATAGAATGATCTTCGTAAGTTTCTTCTGAACCTTATTCCACTTGTTCTCATTTTTATTATCTTTTTGAGGAACGTTGTTCTTATGAGGAGTCTTATCTTCTTTCTTCTGGAGGTTCAAAAATTTTGAATTCAAATTTTTCTTAGTAACTTCTTAATTTTCTTCATATCCAAGATTTGTCTTGATGCATAATGGCCTTAAATATTAATAATTTTATCCAATAACTTGGTGCTATTTTCAAATTTGAAGATATTTTTAGCTTATCACTAGACTTCTCCAATTCCTTTCTTAAATCAACAATTTCATATTCAATCTTACCACAATTTTCCTATTTTGATTTTAGTTGATCTCTTAATATATCCTCAATTTTTAGCCTCTTCTAATTACTTTTTCATACTAATAATAATATTTTTAGACTCTTCGAATATTTGAGATATGTTCAATTGTGAATTTATACCTTCTTCTTCATATTTTTGAAGCTGTAATTTTTTCTTCAAGTTCCTTTTCTTAAGCCTCTTTATTTCACCCAAGGCACATACAACTTCTTTTAGATTCAATTCTCCTTCATCCTCAAAATTGCATTACTCTTCTAAAAACATTTGGTATTCATCATTATTTGTTTCTATTTCCATGAAAAAATTCTCCTCTATCACTCTCTTCTTTTGAGCTACTCTCCTTCTTGGTGTAGAGGCTTTTGTTATGCCTATCAAAGAATTTCTTCTTTTCATATTTTCCTAGCTTATACCTGTATGGATGTTTTCTCTTACCTAACTTATAATTTTCTTCATCATCACTAGTAAAAAAATTTCATGAGGAAACTTAGAAAATAAATTTCCTATCTCACTACAATTGTAACATTTGAAAGGAAGATTAGATTTATACTTTCCAGATCCCTTTTTAATATTTCTCACAAAAATATATTCTTATGTTGGACCCTAGTCATTGTCATTGGTGTTATTTTTTATGTTAAGTGTCTTTAATGGAAAAAATGTGTGAATGAAGCGATTGAAGGTTGATTGGTAGTTCCACCTCATAGATAGGTTCCAAGTGGTATGCATGGTTTAGTAGGTACAATGTATGATGAGCACTTTCCAAGGTGGTCAAACATGGTCAAACATGATGATAATGATTGAAAGGTGTTTTCTAAGTGATACAAATAATATTGGTGTCCGGTAGCTCAATGGAGTCGGTCATAGTGTGCATGGTCAATCAAAAGGTGGATATGGTGAAGCTCGGTCGAATCATGTCAAACATGATCAATCGGGGACAATTATATGTGAAACAGGTGTTAAAAAGTTTCTGAAAATTCTCTAAGGTGTATGAGGTGTTTTAGAGGTGCACACTGGCTCTGGTTAGTGAATTATGCATTCGGGATGATTCAGGGATGGAGTTATAGGGAATTCAAGACATTGCAAACATGATAGGTGAGATAGAGGTTCTCGAAGAAGGTATTGAAAAGGATGGTATAATTTAATCAATTTATTTTGATGCCTAAAATTCATTTACATGTGTCCGAAGTGCTCATAAATATCTTATGGTGAAATAAAAATATTTTGGTACTTAGAATTTTATTCAAAAATTGACTATTTTGTCATTTTAGTGTAGTGTGGAAATATTGGGTGCGAGATGGAACATGGTCTCTAGGAAAATTTGTTCCCTGCATGGATGTAGAGGCCATAGGAAAAATAATCCTTTGTAATTTGGTTTCGGGGTGCAAATCGGGCCCAAAGGCCTCCAAAGGAACATGTGCCAAGTGAATAAGAGTTCCCCACAAGCCCCTCCATGCCAAAATACAATGGGGCTAATGTATTGCAGGTTGGGAAAGACTTTTGGAACTAAGTACTTTGAGAAACATTTTTCCTCATAAAGAAATTTGTTCCGTATGATAAAGGAGTCAATCGATTGTGGATATTGTGGGTATTTCAGGCCCAAATGACCTAGACGGAATTGTTCCCCGAAGGAAGGAATTCTCCACACAAGGATTTGAACTGAAAAACAAATAAATGTATGATGAAGAGGAGTTAGTGTGTTGTGGGTGAGGAGATGGTTGCGAGACTTAAGTGGCCTAGGAGGAATAAGTTCTGGTCAACCCTAGCTCCTTGTAAACCATTTTAACCTTAAATACAAAGGGAGAGAGTTGAGTGCGAGATAAAATGAGTTACGGAGGAAAAAATAAAATATATTCCATGTACCTAAGTGCCTAGTGTTCTCCAAAGATCCAACATACACAATTCACAAAGGGACAATGTAATACGAGAGAAGAGAAGTGCATATGAACTAGTCCATGGAGGCCCAAGTTCATAGTGTTCCCCAATGATTTTCTTTATCCACTTTTTAAAGGGAGCTAAAAAATGATATAATGAATTTTTATAAGGTTTAAAGTGAAATTATTAAAACCTCTTCCCCATGAGCTCATGAAACCCACATGGAGATATCTTACAATCCAGAAGTCATATTTTTGTGTGCTTATAATTTTTAAAAATCACATCTCATCCTCTATAGTATGAAATAAATAAAACCAATGTTTTAAAGCACAAAGAGGTGTTAAAATGGAAACTTGCAAAGTGACCCAATACATGCTCAAATTACACTAAATCAAAAAAAAATGGAGCTTGTTTGTTTAAACAAGATTTCATGATTATCTTTGTTCTTGATCAATAGAGGAAGGAGAGTGCAAAATGGAGGAGATATAAGGAGAGATACAATATTGATAGATCAAACAAAGAGATTTTAATTGGAGAAGCATACCGAAACTTAGAATCATATTAGATGAATGTATGTACTTGAGACAGAGGCAAGGAGAGAAATTTTCCAAGGGAAATTATTGATATGTAATGAAAATTTATTGTTAAAAGAGAGCATATTAATGTGCCGAAGGAGAAAGAGGTATCAATTGAAGATCCAGTGATGATGATGGGGAGAATTGCATGTTGAATTTTTTTGTAGTGATAGAGAGGAGAAAAAGATATCAAATGAACATATAGTGTTGAAAAAGAAGATCAATGACAAAGACATTAATCAGAAAACTAGTTCAATTAATGTTTGAGGGGAGAGACTTGAAAAAGATAGGTAAGAAGAATAAGGAATATCTAAATTTGAAAATTTAGTCATGAGTTCAAGTGAAGAGTGATCATAATCTATTGTTTATACAACACATAAACTATATGATCAAATTCATTGTAATATTTCTTTGAGTAGTTATTCGTATCACAGGGGGTTGTAGCCTACTTGTATGTATTGGCTTATAGAAGAGTAGTAGTGGCTAATTAAATTCCAGGGGGTTGAATCCTCCTTGTAATTTTTGGCTTACTAAAGGTCAGTGGGTGTTGTATCTTGAATTTAGGATTTTTGGCTTCTAGACATGTTGTAGCTTTTCCAAATAATTGGTGGTGGCCTAGTTAAATTATTAGATTTGTAGCTCCAAATTGAGTTGTAGCTCAATCGTGTAATCATTGTAACTCTAAAGGAAAATTGTCCAAGTTTTTGCATTGGTTTCAAGGGGGTTTTTCCTGAAAGGTTTTCCCACATCATATCTACTCTCCTCTTGTTTAAGTTTGTTTATTTCTTTTCATATCTCTCATGATTAATTATGCATGCTTATGACAATCAATATAGTTTATCACTAATAGATTAAAGAAGTGGAAATTAATTGTATTTTTTATCATCACTAATTCACCCCCCCTCTCAGTGCCTAAAATTCCTAAAAATTGGTATCAGAGTGAGGTTCTCATGTATTAAGCCTAATAGCTTGGAGGTGATACTGAAGACATAAGCATGAGTACTCTATAAGAATCAATCTTGAAGAGAAAATAAGAGATTTCTCTAAATTTTATAGATTTTCTGAAGAATGAGATCAAGCACATGGAATTAAAAAAGAAGCTTGCCATGGTTAGGAACTCAATGAGATGGTTTCATTTGTTGATTTTTTAAAACTCGAATTAAAAAAAGAATGACCTCCTTGAACTTGAATAAGAATTAAATATCCTGAATATTGAATTATAACAAGTCACTAATCAACTTAACAACTTACAAATAAAAAAACACATTCTGGTGTAATAGATCATGAGTTATGTCAAGCATCCATCCAATCCAAGAGTGAAGAATGTGAGAAATTAAGTGTAGATCTAAATACTCTTAGAGAGGAAATGGAACAAGTAAGAAAAAGAAATTGAATGTTGAATCAAGCCATGTATTTTATCAAGGATGTTAAAATACCAAGGAGGATGACAAGGATGGTCCCAACATGGAAACAAACAAGAAGAAGACTAAGGAGACAAACACATGAAGACTTAAGTTAGTTAGGAAGCCAAATGCATCTAGGTATGAAAAAAATTTAATGAATTTTTTTCTTGTTATGGTTTTAGTCATAAGGATAGAGAATGAAAATGGATTAAGGTAGACACAACTTATCCATGGAGGGATTGCAAACCTAAGTCTGAGAAGAATAGAATATCTTTCAATTGTCAAGAAAGAGGACATATATCCAGATATTATCTAGAAGATCCATTTTGGGATGAATAAGACTCATAAGGTAAGAATGAGATAGTTTTTTATAACTGTAACAAGATTGGACATATTTCTAGATATTTTTATAGTCATGAAAGTGCTAAGTATGGTTGGAATCAAATTCAATATCAATATGGAAGCAATAATCAAGTTATATGTTTTACTTGTCATGAATTTGGAGATTATTCAAAACACTATTATTATACCTTTTGAGGAAAATATAGGAAAGCTTCTAACATGAAGTCTATTCCTAAAAATTAGACAAAGTTAGCCAAGCCTCAAAAACTCTTGAAAATAAGGAGACAAAATGGATATACAAGATTAAGGAAAAAAACTCATAAATCAAAGAAGAAAAGAAGAAAAAGAAACTATCATGGGAAGATGATGTCGAAATTCAAAAATATTTGACAAATAAGACAACAATGATTGTTGATAAAGGAAATAAAAAGGAAGACAAGTTGAGTGCAAATAATGAAGAACTTATTCCTAAAGTTGTATTAGAGCAGGTGTATGAGATGCAACATGTGTTTCTTTCAGGCATTCATTCATAAAATGAGAACTCAAGTGATGTGGTTGTCACACCAAGAGATGCAACCAAGGATACTGATAAGAGAAAAAGGATAAGGAAAGATAAAACTAAGTCATCATGTTTCTTTGATGAATTTATTTTATTTTGAAGCAAGATGACAAGATATTTTTCCTTCTATAGGATTTTAGAAGGTATACACAATCTAACGGAAACATAGTCTGCTTCTTCATCTATCTACTAATCAAGAATTCCTCTCGGATGGAGTTGAACAAGAAGGTCAAGGATAGTGGCACCAGTAGTTTTTGATATCTACCTCTATCAAGATGACAAGGTATGTTAGTTTCAAGAAATACTTGTCTTTCTCCATATTGAAAGTATAACATATGTTTAAGCCCTTGAGTATCATTTTGAGAAATCATAGAAATAAAATGTTTTCAATAGATTATAGGGTATGAATTTATTTCCTTAACATTTTCAATGTTGTAGTCAGAAAGAAGTGTTTCCAAGAGAGTATCTTGAGTCAATGTACAAGGTTATTGTCTTGTGAAATCTAAATAAGATTTTTTTGGGTTTTAATGTAAATGAGTTACAATGGCTGTTCTTATCAAGCTTGAATCAATTCTGTGTAATTATGGTTGAAAAAATTCCATATTAGGTCTGATAAGTCTTAATAAAATTCCCTTGGTTATAAGAAAGTATACATGTATGAGCTTGTGTTCCTCATGTTGCTAAGTTTTTTATCCTCATGTTATGAGTCTTGAAAAGAACATCTTATTATTTTCTATATTTTGTCATAGATTACTAGAATTTTCAAAGGTAACTCAAATAAAAACAAATGTTGCAGTATAATCATGTTCATTCTAGTTATAAAAGTGAGTGCTCAAATTTCTCTGAATCAATATCATAGTCCACCAAGATTAGAAAAGGTGAAACTGTAGTCATGTCATCATGAAAGGATGCATCAATAACGTCATCAACATGAAAAATTAAAACTTATTAAAGAAGATTAGTGTGACATTAATGAACAAAGAAAGAGTGAAGAAATGATTTGACAGATGAATGTTCATGAAAATTGGGAAGTGGCATTCACAAAGGTATTTGGTTCCAACATAAATTATCAATGTAAATAAAGAGATAAGAGTATGTTCTAGGTTTGTTTAATGAATCTTGGTGCTCAAATCAATAGTTCTCAAAATATCTACGATAGGGGAGTTAGAATGAGAATCTTTCATATGCTTCATATTGTAAATATCTTGAGGACAATAGCTAGAGACTATTACACCCAAGAAGATAAGGTTATAGGGTGTGTGCATGAAAATGATGAGAAAATGATTGTAGAAGTCTAGAGATTACAAAAAAGTATAAAGGTGTGTGACAATCATGTGCATGAAAGGAAAGTGTGTTAACATTCAAAGGAATATTGTGATTCCCTTTCTCAATAGAAATTAAAATTGGTGTACCATCTCCTGATAAAGAAATGTAATGAATACAAACAAAGTGTTGTGGATTATATCAACATTTTGAAAGTGTAAATCTATTAAAATCTAGGTTGAATTTTTTTATAGCTAAGTTTCAAGTAAATAGATTAATTTATGATTTTATACTTATATTCAAAGGACTCATGAAAGATATAGAGGTTTTTCAAAGGAGTTCCAAGATAATTTTCCATCTATATAAAGGTCAACAATGATACTCTCAGGCATTTTGAACATGATACAAGTTGTAGGATGTAAAAAGAAGTAACACACAGTTCTAAAAGGTCTATTGGAACAAGAAAATTGATAAGTGTAAGACAAAGTGATTGATGAGATCAAAAATATCAAAGACATTTATACTTAGAGGTTTAAAAGAACATTGTAGCAACAAAAGACATTCATGCATTCAAGAAGACTCTGTGAATAGTTTTTATATTAATCTTAGGGAAGCATCTTCATGCAATACCAGCTCATATAAAGTACAATGAATTCTTCATGTGAGAGAGAGAGAGAGAGAGAGAGAGTCTTCTTGTGTTGATATTATATTGGAACACAAAGTGTTGAAATTTTTAATACTATCTTGGAATAGAAAAGAGATAGATGAAAATATTGAAGATAATTATGGAGTGTATCATCTTAGTGGGATATTTGAAACAAGAAGAAAAATATAGTCCTGTGGGGAGCTTGTGGACAAGGAGAGATAGTTTTTAGTTCAAGAAAAAATCATATCATGCGATAGAGAGAATTTTATCAATAAAAAGCACAAAATCATTCAAGGGGGAGATACTACAAGTAAGATAATGTTTGCATATTGATCATTTTGTTAAATATGCAACCCTTTGTCATATATGTCAAAGGGGAGAGAGTGTCAGAAACTTGGTTTGAAAATATTTTTTCCATCAAGTTTCGAGTATGTTTCCATCAATGAAAAGGGGAAGTTTTTGGACCTGTTCATTATCATTGGTGTTATCATTGAGGTCAAGTGACATTGATGGAAAAAGGTGTGAATGGAGTAGTTGAAGGTTGATTTGTATTGCCAATCCACATAGTGGTTCCAAGTGGTATGTATGGTTCAACAAGTACAATGTATGATGAGCCCTTCCCAAGGTTGTCAAACATGGTCAAACATGATGAAAGTGATTGAAAGGTGTCTTCTAAGTCCTACAAAGATTATTGGTCTCTAGGTAGTTCAACGGAGTTAGTCATAGTGTGCATGGTCAAGAAAAAGGTGGATATGGTGAAGCTTAGTAAGAATCATGTCAAACAAGATCCATTAGGATCAATTATATGTGAAACAAGTGTTAACAAGTTTTCAACAAGTCTCTAAGGTGTATGAGGTGTATAGTGGGCTCTAGTTAATGTATTATACATTCAGGATGTATAAGGATGGATTAAGGGTGAATTCGAGACATTGCAAACATGGTAGGTGAGATAGAGGTTCTCTAGGAAGGTATTAAAAAGGTTGGTACAATTTACTCGAGTTAATTTTGAGGCCTAAAAGTCATTTACATGTGTCCTAAGTGCTCATAAAGATCTTATGGAGAAAGAAAAATTTTTGGTACTTGGATTTTTTTGAGAAAATTAAGTATTTTTTCATTTTAGTGTAGTGTGGATATATTGGGTGCGGATGGAACATGTTCTCCAGAACATGTGTTCCCACATGGATGTAGAGACTGCGCATGACAAATAATCCTTTGTAATGTGGGTTTGGGGTGCAAATCAGGCCCAAATGCCTCTAAAGAAACATGTTCCAAGTGAATAAGAGTTCCTCGTAAGACCCTCCATGCTGAAATACAAAGGGGCTAGTGTATTGCAGTCGAGACAAGACTTTCGGTAACTAAGTACTTTGATAACAATTGTTCCCCATAAAGAAATTTGGACCGTATGAAGAAAGAGACAATGGATTGTAGATAGTGTGGGTATTTCAGGCCTATAAAACCCAGAGAGAAATTTTCCCCAAAGGAAGGATTTTTCCACACAAGGATTTAAGCCTAAAAAAAAAGGAATTGAAGAGGAAGAGGAGTTAGTGTGTTGTGGGTGAGGAGATGGTTGGAGGCCTAAATGGCCCAGAGGAACAAGTTCTGATCAACCCTAGCTCCACAAAAACCATTTTGACCTAAAATACAAAGGGAGAGAGTTGAGTGTTGATAAAATGAGATGCGGAGGAAAAAATAATAGATAACCCATGTACTTTCGGGTGCCTATTGTTCTCTGAAGATTTGACATACCCAATTTACAAAGGGAAAATGTAATGTGGGATAAGAGAGGTGTAGATGAACTAGTCCATGGAGGCCCAAGTTCCTAATGTTCCCCAATGATCCACGTTATCCAATTTGCAAAGGGAGATAAAATAAATGACATAATGAAGGTTTATAAGGTTTAAAGTGCAATAATTAAAACTTGTTCCCCACAAGCTCATCAAATCCGCATGGAGATATCTTGCAATCTAAAGTCAATTTTTTTGTGATTGGACTTTTTGGAAAGGGAATCTCATCCTATACATAATTAATGTAAAAAAATGTTTTAAATTAGAAATATGTGTTAAAATTTAAACTTACAAAATGACCCAAATGCATGCTCAAAATACACTAAATCAAAAAGACAAAAATCTAGAGCTTGTCTATTTAAACCATATTTCATGATTATCATTGTTTTTGATCAATTGAGAAAGGTGAGTGTGATTTGGAGGATATATGAGGAGAGAGAGAGATAATATTTATTGATCAAATGAAGAGATACTAATTAGATAATCATACGAGAAAATCGGAATCGATTAGATGAATGTATGGATGAGACAGAGGCAAGGAGAGAAATGTGTTGAGGGAAATATTGATATGCAATGAAAAATTATTACTAAAAAGAGAAGAGTAATGTGCTAAAGGAGAAAAATGTATCAATTGAAGATCCAATAATGATGATGGTAATAATTACATGTCTTTGAAGAATTTGCATCAATGATACAAAGGAGAAAGAGCTATCAAATGAACATCTAGTGCTAAAAGGAAGATCAATGACAAAGCCATCAATCGAAAAACTATTTCAATCCATGTTTCCGGGAGAGATCATAAAAAGAGAGGTAAGAATAATATTGAATATCTGAATTTGAATAGTTATTCATGATTTCAATGTAAGAGTGATCATAATCTGTTGTGTATGCAACATGTAAAACTATATGATCAAATTCATTGTAATATTTGTCTAAGTAGTTGCTTAGATCACAGGGGGTTACAGCCTCTTATAAGTAGTGGCTTACAAAAGATCAATAGTGGTTGATTAAATTCTAGGGGTTGAATCCCCTTATACGTTGTAGCTTACTAAAGTTTAGTGGGTGATGTACTAAATTTGGGAGTGATGGCTTACAGACATGTTGTAGCTTGTCAAAGACTGGGTGGTGGTTTGGTAAAATTATTAGAGTTGTAGCTCAATTTTTAAATCATTATAAGTCTAAAAGATGACTATCCAAGTTAATGCATTAGTTTTAGTGGGTTTTTTTCTCAAAAGGGTTTCCCACATCATATATGGTCTTCTCTTGTATATTTCCATTTATTTATCTTCATATCTCTCATGATTAGTGATGCATGCTTATGAAAATCGATATTGTTTAACAGTAATAGATTAAATAAGTGGAAATTGATTGTAATTTTTATCATAATTGATCTAGCCCCCTCTAAGTGCCTAAATTTCCTAACATATTATTCTTATTTTGATTCATCACTTGACTCAAGTTTTTAATTTTTGACCCTTTTTTAAATCTTTGAAGTAAACTTTTCACTTTGAAAACTTTTCTATTTTCATCCTCATTTCATATGATGTGAAGATTCCATGTGACTCATCCATCTTTAGCGTGTTTAGATATTTTATTTCCTTAATTTTGGAAATTTTAGGATCAAATATTAGGGGGAGAAACCTTAGCACCTTTTGTACTATTATTGGTTCTTCTATCTTTTCACCGATCCATCTTATGGTATTCAAAATTTCATCCACAAAAAGAAGATAGGTTGTAACATTCTCTTCTTATTTCAATTTAGACTCTCAAACTACCTCTTTTGGATCCTGGCATAATTTACTTTAATGTCTCCCTCATAGATATTTTTTATGTTTTTTCCATATTTCCTTTTCCATGTCACAATTCATAACGTTGATGAATAAGATTTATACAAGCAACATAATATTGCGTTAAAGGATTTGGCATTTTTTTCACTAGCCATATTTTTGTATTGATTCATCGGTGGATTATGAGAAGTTATATCATGTTACTACCGATTTCCAAATAACTAACCCTAGATCCATTAGATAGTTTTTCATCCGTATGCTCTAGAAAGCATAATTTTTTCTGTCAAATAATGGAGCCTTGTTTGTAAAGGAACACTCTAATACTTGATTACTAGCAATGTATGCTTCCGAGATCTACCTTCCGTCGATTAGACTAATCTTATAGGAACTGCTCGATACTAATTATTAAAAAAATGCTTATACTAAGAGGGGTTGAACTAGTATAAGATAAAATTTTAATAATTCAAAATATTAATAGTCAAAACATCAACAATCTCACAATATCTAAAAAATTATACAACACAAGAGGAACAAAATGTTTACGTGGAACCCCTTTAGGAAAAAACCACAAAAAATTATTTTTTGATATATATAAAATTCTTTTACAATTAGTGTAGGAACTAGCCTACTGGAGACACTGATCCCCAATGCTAAGCACCAACTAAGCATTTTAGAAACCAATATTTTTTCCAAGCACTAACTGAGCAAGAGAGGCCAATCTCTTCATTTTATGAGGCACCAACTTCCAAAATTATGATGATACCACCTTTGTAGTGTTGTTTCAACAAATGGTGGAGACTTTTATTTCATCTTCAAAAATATGCATTTCTTATGAAGATATAAATCTTATTCTACACTTATAAAATTATGATCTTATTTGAAATGATATTCACTCAAACTCTACCTTTCCTTCATCCAACAACTCTTCCTTTTATAACCCCAAAATTTCCTTTTGAATGATCATGAATCTTCACCCAATATGGTAGGTCTTATTCAAGGGATGTCAACCACATAAAAACAATTAATCTTAATGGAGGTTAGCTAGTCCATTAAATAAATGTTACATCTTCATGAATTCCCTACACATGTTGGTATACAATTATTATATTCATTGTTATTACATTTGATCAATGTATCACATCAATCAAATCATTGTTATTTTTCTTTTGATCACTTTGGCATTCTCTGTTGACATCAATGAATCCTTTGAAATCAGTGAAAATATTTCCAACACAACCCAACATGAGGATTCTATTCCTTTTAGGGCATAGTCTAGTGCTCGATCCTCGTTTCTTTTTTAGGCACGTGTTTTTAAATTCGACAAAAATGCATTTAGGTTAGAAGTCCCAAAGAATTGTGGAGTTCATTTTTATTATACTTACAACATCCTCATTGGTCTTACTTCATGTTCTTTGTACATCCAATGGTTCATGAATTCATCTTAATCTGCATCAACCAAAGATGTGATTTCCCACCGAATATTACTTTCTCAATTTGGGTCAATATAATTATAATCATACCTCACAAACTTATATATCTATGATATTTTAGATTTATTCAAAGACAAAATGTTATGTTTTGATTCGTCATTTGTGAATAGATTCATGGTGTGTGTTTCAAAAATGTTTCTCTATATGCAAACTCCTCTATTTTTACCTCTATCTTATATTGCAGAGTTGTAGCCTTTTATTGATGTCCTAGCTTAAACCAACTTTCAACATCATCAACACATGATGAAATTAGATGATCCAAAGGAAATTACATGTCCCACAAGTTCCTTGAATCCATAAGAAACCATTTCTTACGAAGAGCTCAAAGTTATCTTTCTAGTGCAATTTGAATGGATCAAAATAAAAATGTACGTGGGAGATACTATCCATGTGAGAACAATTTTCAACCAAAAAAATGAGGGTCACATGTGTCGAAGTGCAAGGGCACATTATGAGATCACCAAATGGCTTGAAGAAATGTTGTGACATGCAAATGGAAGGGAAAAATCATTTTTTCTTCACCTCAGGTCCTCAATGGTTGAAAAAATAATTGTTTCAACTTTTATTTTGGAGGGGGACCCCACCAATGTAGTATAATCATTAGGTTAGATATTAAAAAATCAACTATTTAGAGGCCGTGCTATATGAAAAGTTATGAATTGATTTGAGTGAGCTCGTGAACAAGATGGGCGGATTGAGTTGGGGTTGAGCTCAATATTTAATTAGATGGAGCTCACATAATTTCCAATTCCCTATGAAAATATGGAGTGGTCAAACCTCAAACTAGTGCCAAGTTTCAACATTACAACTAAGCACTAACAAATGATTAAGCACATTTCCCAACCACTCTACATTCGATGTCAATAACTAAGTTAAAGATATCATTGTTCAAGCCACCAAACCAAGCACCAATTCAAAGTCCACTCGAAACATTTACAAAGTGCATGGAGAGGCCAACAAAAGTGCTAAAGTGGACCTTAGACTATATGTCATACTTTGGAAATGAAGCATTAAAAAGGGTAAGTTATATCCAATCCCCATGAATGTGTGATTTTTACCACATAAAAATAATAAAGGTCATGTGGAGTATGGTCGGCTTAAGACCCATGTTAGTGTGGGGAATTATATGTCGGGGATAAATAATGTATCTAATAATTCTGGCCCTTACTTACTATATAAAGAGGTCACATAGTGCATTCAATCACACCAAGGAATTCAAAATTCATTTTATTTCAAGCCTACTTGCATTAAGCAAGAAAATTGGGGAATCTTATTATTATAAACTTATGATAATTTATAAAGTCTAGTAGTGATATTAGGATTATTATCAATTTGTAAAAGTATTAATTATATCGAATCCTCATTAATGCCATTTTTAGGCCATTAGGATCCCACTTATAATGATACTATCATCATTTTTAGCCAGAGAGCCAATTTATATGCAATGAGATATTGAGTTTTTGAAATTGACTGAGAACCCATTTTAGGTGCATTATTGCTGTTTTGGTAGGAGATTTGATTTTTTTAAATGTCCAAGGTTACATAGAGATAAGAGAGTCCATCGGATCCAATTCATCAAGACAGGCCAGAGAGCCACTATTTTTTCGACACCATTTTTTAGATGTCGAAGAATCCATTATTCTCGTGACATCATTGCAAGGATGCTAGAAAGATATTGAAATTGCAAATAAACCATTAGAGCCTATATTACATCGATATAATCATTTAAGAGGTTGTAAGTTACCATTATAGAGACATTGTTCCTGCCATCCAAGAGAGACAAATCCACCATTATTGATGGTCAATCGAGGGCCTATAACATAGATCCAAGAGTTACCGAAATAGACAAGATCGAGCTAGAACTCTAGTAACTAGTGTTAGAGCTAGGTTGATCGACATCGCTAATCGAGAGAGAAAACTAATGTAAGAATATTATTTTTTACTTCTTTTATATATCATTTTGTCTTTGAATAGACCCCAATACATGGTTCATTTTGGAATGAACTCCATTATCAATTGTGGTGTTGCATTTTTTTAGTATGTTTTCATTCACTTTTTATTTTACAAAATAATTAGGTCATTTTAAATGTAAAACGATAAATTAAATTTTTGTAAGGTATCTAGGGAAATAAGAACAATTTTTATAACAACTCATTTTCATATCATTTTATCTTTGTGAATGGTTTAGGGTTTTTTTTCAGACCTATTCATTGGAATTACAATAATGGAATCATTGAGGTGTGCTTCTATCTATTTAGTTACAATGTTGATTTTTCATGTTATCATCATACTCATACTTCTCTATGATCAATAATGAGGAATACATTTCATTAGTTTTCATATAAATATCTTCAAAATACCCTTTCACATTTAATTCTACTACTTATATGTTGACATCCTTTAACTGGTCAATTAGATATACTCTACCATAGTCCGTGAAGCCGAGAGTAACATGGATATATACTAGAGTGGGGGTTCCTACACTTCCCAAGTGGATCTTGGCATCATGTCAACTATTATTCCAAAGTAAATAATACATCATTTATTTCATAACCTCCCAAAATTATGTTCAATTGGGTGTTCACATCCTATGGTTTTTAGTCTATATATACCATATTGGTTTATTTTCTTGCACTGTTTCACCTAATATTATTTCTAATAAAGTTCGAGCAAGAAAAAATTTATTTTACAGATTATACCTATTGCATAGAACATTTAATATGTTCAGATATCCTATAAAGTTGTAACCAATCCTTGTTATTTTAATATTCTCATCATCTACTTATAAATATAGGCTTCAACTTCCCCCATATTTTACACATTGACATATTTTTTTAGATCTAGTGGATTAATAGTTCATCTTGTTAAAGTAATGCCGATTGTTTTCATGGTTCCAAGTAGGTATCTTTGTAAACAAGACAAATTTGGGGCTTCATAGTGATCTCCACATCCTCCAAGCCTTATTCTTTCCTGTACATTATGGTAACAACTTGTAGACTACCGATTCTTTAGGAACTGCATTGATCATCTTGATACCATGTAATTGTTTTTCATTTATGTACTTCTCTTGTGTGGGGAAGTATTTTGTATTATGTTGCACATGAACCCTATAATATGTATAAAATACTTCCCACTCGTGATTCAATGGAAAATTCCATGTAATGTGGTTTAGATCTCTACAAAGATAACAAATTAATCCTTATCTTTGTAGTTTAGGTCCCATCCTCTTTGTTGGAAACCACCATGGTATCCTCTTTGTTGTGTATCATAGGGTCTCTGTGGGGCATTCTAGCCTTGGTTTTAGCCATGATAAATGATAAATTTCATATGGTACTTGTGGTGTTGTTATGTTCCATTTGGTGATTGTTTTGGTGAAGGAGGTTCCCATATTATCCTATTTTATGGAAAAGGTGGAGCCCAAAATGGACTCGCTTGTGTAGATTACAATATCTATTGTGCGGTTTTCTATGGTGAAGAAGGATCCCATTGCAAAATTTGTTTAGGGTAGGTAGTCATCTCTTCCTCTAGAATATCCTTCTATAATTTAGTGTCCAATTGAGTTTATACTCCAAACACATTCCTAGTGAATTCCTCCTTCACATCCATCAAAGCCATACATTCCTTAACATCATGGGTAGTAGTCTTACAAAAGGTACATACCACGTTCGAGGTTGTATGACATAGTGTTGTAACATGTGGAAATTAGTAAGAGAGTGGATCCATAACCTATATATGTTGCAATAATATCCTCATCTTCCTGATTTTCCTTAGTACAACCATTCTTATGGTTTCATTTTTTTACATTCAATGCACCATATGGTAAGCCTAGGTTTCTTTCCTTCTTGTAGTTCTTCCAATCTTCACATTATTACATCCATTTTTTCTTTGGTTCTATATTTATAGGTACCAATTTTACCATAATCCTCATTATTTTCTACTTGGATAGCCGCTTCAATGGCCTCAAATTTAGTTTGAAGTTTTTTTCATAATTACAAACTAATTTTTATAGTGCAATCCTTCGACAAACCGAACAATCATGATTGATTTGTTAAAATTCAAATTTTCCTTGTTTATTACATTAGAAAATCTCATGTCATAATCCATGACTATTTCTCCTAGCTTTTTCTTTATCTCCTTCAATTTATGAATAGTCACCCCTACACATTTCTTATTTTTGAATTATTGGGTTAAAACATTGTACACATCCCAAAAAAATTGTGCACTCAATTGTCTTAAATATATAAACTCTAAGGCTCTTCATGTATGCCTAGATTTGGATCACCTGCAATATGTTTTAGTGGATATATAAAATCTCTAAATCAATGTGTTGAAAAAATAATTTTTCACATGGGACGATTAGAGATCTCTCACAACCAAAGGTGGGAATAAGTTGCTTTTCTTGAATGGGGAAATTATGCACACTATTATAAGAACTGGGAGTGGTATTTTGATTGGGGATCACACATGGGTAATTCCCTACACCTACAAAAAAATTATTGTAGATACTACAAGGAGGAAATTACTTGAGAGAGAGGTTTAAAGATAATAGTGAGAGAGTTTTTCACAATAAATAAAACAATAGAGTTTATTTCTTAAAACTATAATATATCCATGAATTCAATGACAAGACACCATTAACATATAACATGAAACATTATAAAAATAACACAAATTCTATGTATATACATTCAATAATTACATGCTCATGGAGTGTAGTTGATATGGAAAGGAAACATAGATAAAGGAGTTAGAGGAATTTGATAACTTGTTCCTAGAAAGAATAAATAGTGAACAAGAATAACCATCCTTTGAAATGAGGAGGCTCTCCCAATTTATAGCTTTACAATGCAACTCTTCATCTACCCCCCACATGAATATTTAAGTCCTATCAATTATGAACTTGAGAGAATAATTTTAATTTGAGAGAATAATTTTACACAATAAAAATACTTTATCATCGTCAGCTTAAGTAAATAGGAAAAAATTTCATGATTACATATAATGAGGAGATAGAAATGGGGATAGAAGAGGAGAAATAATAAAGAGAGGAGAGAAATGATGATCGAAAGCATGGATGAAGGTACCTCTTCCCTTCATGAATATAAGCTCTGATGATGATGAATATGAATCCTTGATGTATGATAACCCTCCAATATAATGCATAGGTGAAGAGATATGATGAAGATCCTTTGAAAAAATTTCCCCTTCGAGACCTTCGTAAAATGAAGCACCTCTATAGCACATTTGCACTTATTTAAAAGAGAGGTGATGAACATTTGAACCCTGAAGATAATGAAGGATTATTTTCCTCACTTGAATAATCCTCTTATCCTTTGAAACACTTTGCATGCCTCCAAACTACCAAGTTCTTGACGCAACTTGAGATAAATACCTACACAATTCAACATGATGATCCCGACCCTTAGGAAATGGAGAAACCAATGGGATTAGGTAAAGAAAATTCTAACCATGTAATGAATGGAGGTTGAATATTAAATGGAATATGATTCTATCCTTTGATCAACCCACCAAGAAGTGAGAAGTAAATGCAACATCATGACTAAAATTGGAAACCGAGAGGGCTCCTCTTCTACTTGAGACACAATGCCACTGACCATCCCTTTACAAGCATGAGTTTTTCCTTCATTAAGTTTGGTATTAGTGAGGTATGTAGAGGATGTAAAAACATGACCATTTTGAGCATTTTACGGATACTTACTATTTTTAGTAAGTTCTTCTTGGGTGACTAGTTTTTGTAATGGGGAATGAAGTGAGTGACTTGTATCCATTCATAATTTATAATTACTATTATTATTAATTGGATTGAATATGAACTTACTAAAATATACATTTCCCATGAATTTTTCTATCGGAGTCAAAATGGTTTTCAAAAATTCTACTTCACATCGGGATGCTTTGCTCCAATTTTTAGGTCTTTCTCTCATCTCGAGTCTCTCGTGAATATGAAAAGTAAACTTACATGTTTATGTTTTCTTTCTTGGATAGGGAATATTATAAAAAAAAACCTTCCATATCGTAAAACATACTCATTCTCATGGGGCAAGCATGTGCCCATTAGAAATATGATTTGTTTGTAGATCATTGTCTCCAATTTTGATGAAATTTGGATAGTTGCAACTCCGTAAATATGAAGAGAAATTTTCCATGGATGAAAATTTAGAATACTATAAAAAGGATGTTAGAACTAATGAGGGCATGTAAAAACTCTTTCCAAAGGCGTTCTCATGGGGAAGCTACAATATGATTTTCAAGGCCATTGGAGGTGGGGTTTGTAAGCAATGAGCAAAACTGTGTTTTTGCCATGGTGGATGCTTGGAATTTCTTGACAACCATAACAAAAATGGAGGGTAGTTTAAAATCATGGAGAAACATGGAAAAATGGCTAATTTTGGGTTTTATACTCACCTTTTTATTCAAATATGTTTTCCCCCATTTTGCTTGTTTTTGAATTTGAATGTTGACCATAGTTGACTAACCATGGCTGGGATGGGGTTAAAATTTACAAATGGGTCTCGGACACCCTCATGTCACTTAAAAAAATTAGTAAATGATAAAGGGAATAAATTGACATCATGGGTGTAAAAATGCGCCATGGGTAGGGACATCTTGAAGAAGGGGCCAAAACTTGTGAGTTGAAAAAACTTACCTGACACTCCATGTTACAACTTAAGTGATGAAAATATTCCTCATTGTGGTGGTGAATTATAGTGTCCCCCATTTCCTTAACAAATGGAAAAATGGGAATAACCCTCTCCTAAGTGTGCATAGGGTCGAGTCATCATGACAAAGGGGTAAAAACATAAAATGAGTGGAAAATATGTTCTAACACCCAAAGTTGCATTTTAAATGATGCAACCTATCCTCTCCATGTGGTGTCACATTATAGTTTCCCCATATCTCTTTTGAATTTTTTAAAATGTAAAAATGGACATCGGGGTCTCACAAAGGTGCACATTTTCCAAATTTGGAAGTGGGCATCACCATTATCCTGTTAAAAATAGTTTTCAAAGTGCCTTATTTCCCCGAGAGCTTCCCTTGGTGTTTAATAGGACAATAAAATATTATTTTGAGTTAACAAAATAAAATTAATACAATTAAACCATTCTAAGTACATGATTCTATTTCCTATTTTAAATTTAGGTCCCTTTTAATTCTAGTCACGGGCTATCCTCGGAAGGTCAAACTATCACCGATGAAAATATTCCTTTTGTCTAAATAAACAAATGGGACATGTATATGTTCCCATGTGATACCATTTTGAATTTTAATCATATTCCAAATCTCCATATAACTTCCATAATATTCAATTGAGTCTTCAACATGATTGAAGGTATTTATTTGCACTTCTGGGCCAATATCTACAAATACACTCCTCATAATACCTTGAAAACTTTTACAAAATGAATTAGACACTCCAAGATTTTAAATGAGTATCATATTTATTTTTTTATTGCTCTCAAGGATCCCGATATATCTAGAACAAGACAAGTAGCTTTTTCACTTGCTTTCATTTCCTTATACTATTCTAAAAATAGCTCGGTATTACATAACTTGTTCCTAAACCTTATTTTTATTCTAGAAATTTCATAAAATACCTTTGATGATTACATATCTCTACCAAAAATTCTTTGATGATTAAAATTTTCCTTAGACGCTCTTGGAGGGTGCTCACCAGGTGCAAAAAGGCCAAGAATAACCCTTTTGGATCCTCTGGAATCAATTCCTTTTAATATTTATGAATGAATCCATGAACTACTTCCTGCACATCAAATACACTTGAAAATTACATTAACACATTTCTCCTAGCCATTATGAGGGTAACAAAGTAACTGAGTTGTTTGGAGGATAGGTTTATTTTAAACAGGAGAAGTATTTTCAAATGATGTTTAGGTTTTCATTAAATTTTTAGAATTTTTCATGCTAAATATTTTGCATGAAAACATTTGGCTCTAGCTTGGGGACTTGTTCTAGATAAAACATAGTGAGGATAGCACAAGTAGGAACTCTAGAATATTAATACACTACGTGGACTAGTGTCTTATACATTAGGATTATATAAAGTCACACTAGAGATATACAATGAAGCCTCCTTTATTGAACACACACACAACACACAAAAATAAACAAACACACAACAAGAAAAGGAAACACACAAACCTAAAATTAAATATGATATAGGTGGGGGACAAACCCACTTTTTCTAAAGCATTTTTCATCTTTTGGAACACGTTATCCCTATGTGGTTGCACCAGAGATGATTCTCTACTAATCCATTGAATATTTCAAGGATGTAGCCTCATTTCCTAAAGTGATTATGAAAGCTAGGTTCTTTCATGAATGTATGTATACTTGGGATGATTTAGCCTACATAATAACTCGATGCTCGATTTGTGCCCAAAAAGTACACTATTCTTACTATCTATCTCAAATTGAAAATTCTCATCGATGTTCATCCATATTTCTGATCTATCATTATGCATTTCAACACTATCCTTGAAATATAATTTTTGATTAGATTGCTTAAATGTTCCAAGTGATTCCTTTCCCAAATTCATGTTTATTAAAAAAATCATGAGAAGCATTGAGTCCATCCTTTTTCATATTTCATTATGAAACATTTGGGCACCAAATGAAGAATAAAATTTATCTTCATACATATCTTACACAACCATGGCATGAGCCAAGATATCAAGACTAACCTCGGGATCTTCTGTTCCTTTTGTAACTCTCAAATTTTCTTGCACATAATTTTTCTTAAAAACTACAAAAGTTCACCTTCACATTTACTTAGAGAATCTTCATTTTAAAATTTGAGGAAAAAAATTGTAGAAACGGATTCATCATCCCAAAGCTCATTGAATTTCACTGCTTCTTCATTATGGGAGGCCTCATCTCCAAAGGACTCAAAGACCTTTGTTTTAACCTTTTCATTATTGAGAGAATCTTCCTCTTCAAATGAAAAATAGAAAACTTCACTTTCATCATCACATCCATCAACCATTATCTCAAGAGAGATCAAATTTTTCATCTTGATCTATTTTGTAATGATTTTTTTTGAATCAACTGAGAAATTAGAACTAGATTCATACATGCCTTGTAATTTCATGGCATGTATTAGGAGTTCAATGTTGAGCTAGGGATCTTCTGTTCCTTCCAAAACTCTTAGCATTTCTTGCATAGATTCCTCTTTCAAATATTCCAAAGGATCATAAAAATTATCCTCTCTTCTTCATGGATGAAATTTTCAATGAGAGGCTCAAAAGATGTTTTATCAATACACTAATCACCAAGAGAATATTATTATTCAAATGGAAATAAGAACACATCTTCTTCATGAAAAAATACATTGGCTAATTTTTTAGTTTGAAACTCATCAATAATCACTTCATCTTCCTTGTGGCCTACATCATTTGGTAATTCCATGTTGTTATCTTGCAATTCAATATCTTTCCACTCTTCATCATTACCAATACCCAACCAGAAAGGAATGCTTGGTCCTATCAAGATAGGAATTTCAGCCTCATCTTTAGATGTTATGAAATTATTTCCATTCCCATTGTCTTAGTATAAGATATTAGCTCTTAGATCTTCTAAATTTTGTACTGTGTATTTCATATTTATTATCGGAAGTAAATTTTCCATTTTTCCCTTAACGTAAGTGGTTACAAAATACCAATTCATTTGGACTTTACCTCCCAAGTGCTAGCAGAAACTTCTACTTAACATTCTAAATGCTACTGGGAATATCTACTACCAAAATAATCAACAATACTTTCTTATTCAAAAATTCGGCAAGATTCACCTATGCATCCTTGATCTACCCCACAAGTGGGACTTCCTTGGAATCCATGGAGTAGCAAGATCCATTGGCCCATGTTAAGGTAAGTCCAAAACATTAGAAATGTTGTTGGACCCTAAAATATTGGCTAAGTACCAAGAGGCACGTGTGCGTAAGATCAGTAGATAGAGGGGTGCTCGGGGAAACCGTGGAGGAAAAAGGGGTTTGAGAAGGGTTTAAGCTAAACCAGGTCACACGTGGGAGGAAGAAAAAGGTTTAAAGGACATAGCCATATTTGGCATCATGGAGTCACTTGAGGAAAAATGTGAGAACTTGACTAGGCATGATAAGTGGATAAGGTGCCATCCTGGAACCTTGGAGGTCAAGGAAAGGATATTCCACACAAGGAATATTCCTAGAGACATCATTACAGTTAGTGGAAGGTTTGCAAAGAGGATAAGCATTCACCAATGGAGGACCACATCGACACTTGACACATGATCTACTCAAGAGAGAATTCATGGTGGTGGTCAATGATCCTATTTAAAGAGGTGTTTGGGACAAGAATAGAGAGAGAATGCATAGAGAATGCAGAGATAAAGAGAGAGTGCAAAAGGGGAGCAGAGAAAGAGAAGGGTAATGAAGTGTTGCAGAAATGCTAAAGGTTTGGAGTTCATGGTGCTAGGGTCTAGAGTACTTAGTTCTAGAGGGTTGTAAGGGATACCTTTAATCATATGTATGGGTATTGTGATCTATAACAAGGGATATAATGGGGAAAAGTATAGTCATGATCTCTCATCGATAGGATTGTTGGAGTTGAGTCTCTTTCATTTAATGTATACGGTCTGAGATGACCCTTTTGAATGTAATATGGCTAGAAGAATTTTGTTAAACTCAATATACATGGATCTATTATGTACAAATTTCTTATGGGTGTAAACCCTTATGTTATTTGGCTTATCATGACTTAGATTTGGTTTCTTGTACTTCTTAAAATGATTATTTAGCTTATGTGATGCATTGATGTGTAGATGTATTAGTTATATCTTATTCCTTTTTGAGAAGATGCTTGTAATTATGTTTCTACAAATAATCCTCCATTAAATGATGGAAATCTCTTGCGAAGCTCACATAAAGGAGGGGCTCGGCTCCCATGCATGCCTTGGTTGAGCACCCGGTGTATTTCGGGTGATAGGTCAGCGTTCTTGTGGTTAGAAATAAGTATTGAGTGTAAAATAATGACTACATCTTGGTTCCATTGTCGGGACCTCTTTTGAAGCTATTGTGAGAGAAATGTGTAATGACAAAGTGCTTGACCTTGGATAGTGTCAAAGTGTGGCTCAAAATCATGGAGGATGAGTTTTCTTAGAGGTTTAGTACTGGATCTAAGTTTGATGCATGAAAATGGGTGGAGGAGAACTCAGTATCACAAACTCTATGAGACATTCTTTTGTTGTTTCCCAATAGAGTTGTATGAATGGCTATCAACATATGCATCAAGGAAAAGTTGGTACTATAGACCTCGTGTTTGGACCTATGAGCAATATCAATAATTGCATGATGTTGATCTGACATGGACCCATGTTGTTGATCATTGGCGTAGTAGAGTACTGAATAGTTATACCTTAGAATACAATATTTCTACATATTCTTACCCAGAGATTTTTGAGTTTGAGTTCTTGAGGGAGCCTAGAGGATCATTATTGTGTGCTATTCCACTGGTTATCAATATCCTAGTCATTACTTTCATTTTGGAAGCCTTTCCCATGGCTAGCTAAATTCCTACTAGGTGCAGGGTGCAGAATCTGGTGTGGTAGAAGGATGGCGGACCTTGCAAAAGAAATTTAGAGAGAGGAGAGGCAGCTCAAGTATAATGAAGCTCAAGAGAGGGAGTTAGAAAGATAATGTGAAGATGCGTGAGTGATGTATTTATGAAGGCATATGTTGTGGGAAGGATTTGAGGTTTGCGGGGAGGACGTGGAACCTAAGCAGTTTGAGATACCCCATCTTGGAAAGCATAGAAAATAAATCCACCGGACTTCTCAAAAAAGCTCATCATATCAAGAAAGGAGGAGACGAATAAGCACACATTTTAATTCACATGGCAACTGCACCCTAGTGCTTAGTTTTCTAGTTCCTGAGATAAGTGTTGATAATCTAGTTGGTATTGATATTCATAGTCGAGTGACACCTAGGAGGTACAATTTTTCATTTGGTACATCTATGGTTACACAGTCATTTCCTATGTTTGGGAGTATTTTATCTTGCACAACATTTGGACAAGGTGTGGGATCATAAGGTTTGAGTATCACGTCTAGGAGCGATGCAAGAAACACATTTGGGAGTGGTTTGGTATCACATACTATTGGCGTGCGGTTTGCTTAGCACAACAATAGGTTCATAAGGCATAACTACATTAGGCCCCTTACCTACAATAGGAGAAGGATCTGGTGGATCTAGAGGCATTGACACTAATGGATCTAGTGGGTTTGGTGGTGGAGGTATAATCAGAGGAAATCAAGGTCTTGTATCTGGAAGACAAGGTCCACAACACCACCAACAAGTATTTTATGAGATGTCACTCCACTTACCTGATTATAAGGGAATTGAGGATGCCACAAAACATGTACACAAGTGTAAGTTACTATGGCATGTGAATGGGATCAATAGAAAGCAAATCAGTATACAACCATATTTTAAGGACACGTACATAAAATGGTACAGAAGTATGACCCACACCAGATAGTGGTGGATTATATTGTGTTGCATAATGCCTTTTTGGCGGAGTTCCACATACCTAAGTTTGAACAAAAAGCATCGTAGTTGAAGGAGATTCAACAAGGAATGGTGGAGAGTGTGCAGGAGTATGACGTGTGTTTCAAGACTCTCCTATCCAAGTTATCTTATGAAATTCATCCTTCGTAGCATGCTCAATGGTTAATCGGAGGATTGATCACATTGTTCAAGAGGGTAGTTTCAAATATATGCGTGAGGCCTTGGAGGTTTCCTTACATGTTGAGGTAGTAGGAAATGTTGATACAAGAGTTAGTTTGTTCCTAAAATCCCAATTTACTACAATGAAAAAATAGCTAGAGAAATTATCTGTGAATTCAGCTCATGAGACTCGTAGTAAATTATGGTGTACAAATTGTGAGGTAGAAGGGCATATGAAGGAAAATTTTCATTGGAGATTGGTAAGCGTGATGACGATGGGCTATGAGATTTTCCATGGAGATCATGATGCAAGTAGGTGTTAGCTCACCGTAGCATGCAATCTGTAAGAATGTGTCTTGTTGTTTCAAAATTTTCACCGTACTACTCACTTACACTCGATTGACCAAATACATGATGCCATTGATACTGGTGTGCGCTAGAACAGTGTTGCGAATAGATCCAAGGATGATGGTTGTCATTATGAAGGGGGTGAAAATGGAGGAGGTCGAGGAAGAGGATTTTGCAAAGGATTTAGAGGTCATGGAAACCGCAGAGGTAGAAGAAGTGAGTTCCCAAGTGGAACTTGTTACAATTTTGGGTCTACATAACACTATAAACATGAATTCCTAATATTCTATAGTGCTTTTGGTGTGGAAAGAAGCACAAGTATGAGGAGTGCTCAGAATTATTTGAACACATGAGCCAAAATCAGTAAAAGGATAAGGGCATTGGGATGGTGAGCATAAAGCGTGTTGATCAACAGTAGATGCCTAGAATGGCGTGTGAGTCAGAGTTAGAACCTATACAGTGTGAGGTTGCGAGATGAGGTTGCGTGCACCGTGGAGATACCAAAGCAAAGGTAGCTGATTACAAGAGAATAAGTAGTATATGGGAAGTATCTGGACCCTACGCATCAAAAGGAATTCTATCAAGAGACCATGGACATAATGATGAGTCTTCAAGGGGAAATTCAGTGTCTAAAAGAGAAATCCAGGAATTTGGAGCATAAGAAAAGCATTGAGGTCCCTCAGTTAGATATAGATGATGTTAGAGAGGTGTGTAAGATGTTGTGCCTAAAGAATATCATTCCTATGTTAGGATAATGGTTGAGAAATAAGTTACGAGCACTAGAGAAAGAGCACGAGAGGAAATTTTTGCATGTTAACCTTCCTCCTCATAACCTTGACTATGATAAGGAGATTACCTTGAATGCAGTTATTGATGGATGGCTCCTAAGAAATATTCTTATTGACACTGGCATGGAAGTTAATGTTCTCACCCCGAATGCATGAAATCATATGGGAAGGCCACCATTAAATCCATCCTCAAATGTATTTTATATGGCTAATAAGATAAAGGTAATGCCCATTGGTTTTTTAAAGGATGCCACTATCACGAAATTCACTAGAGACTTTGAAGTCTTAGCACTTGCTAAGGAGAACAACTTTCCAATGTTACTTGGGCACCCCTAGTGCTATAAGAATAATGTCAACTTATGTTTCAATAAGGGCTATATAATTTTTGAGAATAAAGAGGAATGTGTTATCCTTCCTTTCATAGATGGGAAGTAGATTCCCTATACTAAGCCTTTAGGAGAAGAATACCTAGACAAAATTTATGTACGCACTATCCAGACCCCGAGGTTTTGCAACCAAAAAAGAAGGCATTATTCAGTGGGAAGACACTCAATATATAAGTGGTACAACTAGTGTGGCATGAGATAATTAGGTGCACTAGACATATGAGTTATTCAAAACAAATTTAAGAGGCTCTGTGATAAGAGTAACAAAGGAGCGCTTAGTCAGGAGCTGTCATCACCAATCTGGCACTATGATAATTCTTCACCGGGAACTCCTCATGCTATGATTATTTACTAATGCATAGCCTTTAGTTTGGTGGATGTAATCTGGAAACAAAACAACAACATAACACAAGAATACCATCGACTATGATAAGACGGAATGATGACAAATCTGAAATATCAAAGTAAATTATAATATTAACATGAAATTGTTACAATCTCACCCATGAGGTACTTCAAGTGTTATTGACTTCACTTGCCTTCCACCAATACTATGGGAGAAACTTTACAATTACACCTCTTAATGACTTCTTCAACACACCTTTAAACTGATGGCTTCCTTCGCACACTTCCTACAATATTTCTCACTACTTCCTTCTATGCTAAATGAGGGGGGTGGCCTCTTTATTTATAGAAATTCCAGGCTTATCCATCTTATCTCTAAGATAGGATAAGAAATCCACTCTGACGAATCATATTCCATACCTTAACTCTTATCTGTACATGTAAGCTTATCTTTTAAGATAAGATAAACCTTATCATTTTACATGGGTTCCACATTTTTAGACTTTTTACAAATAAAATACACAAAATATTTATGACCTCACTCTTTGTCCTTATTACTAATATAATATTTCTAATTCCTAATCATGTAGACCCTACTTCTCTAATTACCCAAACTTTGACATTTTAACATTACCGAACCACTTACGACAAATATTTACTTTTTACAACATTCCTATTGTACTTTGACTGTTACTGTACTCCACATTATTGGCGGCACCGCATCGACGGCAACATTATCTTCTATCGACGCTACTACTAATTATACTTAACAACATCCTATTCCTAATACATATATTAATGAAATAGAAATTATGGAGGAAAATTTTAGTGTCGACATCTTCCCCTTTCTAGCTTCTACTCCGTCCTCGGAGTAGACTATTCTGGTGCTTGGAAAATCTTCAACTTGTCGTGGTTGACCCATTTCGTAATGGGAGTGCCATCCAATTCCTCCAAATGTCAGTACGTACCATTTTTATGCACCGCTGCTATTTTATAGGGCCCCATCCATTTTGGAAGAAATTTTCTCTGTCGTCTTTTTTTGTATCTAGAATCATATACTAGAACCAAGTCATTCACATGAAATGGAGACCACCAGATCTTTTGATCAAAGTATTCATTCTCGCTTCATTTTCTTCTTATGGTTTGTATCCTTTGCTATTTCCCTCATTTCCTCTAGCAAATGAAGATGTACCAACCTTTCTTTTTATCAATCACTTTCATCCATCCTTTCATTTTTCATAACTCTCACAAAGTGGAAATATCAAACTCAATAGGAAGAATCTGATCAATGTCATAGGCCAACCGAAATGGGGAGTATCCTGTTGCTGACTTTGATGTTGCCCTATATGCCCACAATGCTGCGCATGAATCCTTTTATCCCATTTATGTACTGCAAGGCTGCATCTTTTGCTAGAATTTGACACAACACAAAATTTGTTCGTTCCACCTGTCCATTTGTGCTTGGCTTGTATGTTGTTGCCTTCCTGTGCTTAATAGAAAAATTATTGACTAGGGCTTCTACCACCTCATTAATGAAGTGGCTTCCTTGATCTGTTATAATTTCTAATGGACAACCAAATCTGGTGACAATGCATTCATATATGAACCTTGCCACTTCATCCATGGAAGTTGTTTTCAATGGCCTAGCTTCAACCCACTTGGTTAAATAATCTATGGCAACTACAATATACTTATTTTGGCGTGAGGTAGTTGGAAGTGGACCTAAAATGTCTATTCCCCACTTTTCAAAGGGACCAAGTGGAAGAATAGGGCATAATGGAGCTGATGAAGTCTTACGGTTACCATGTGTTTGACAAATATCACATGTCTTACAATAATTATAACAATCTTTAAAAAGAGTGGGCCAGTGATAACCTGCATCCAAGATCCTTCTTGTTGTAAGTTGTCTAGAGAAGTTCCCTCCACATGTACCATTGTGGAATTCTTCTAGCAGTTCCTTCCCTTGATCACGTCCAACTGCCCTCTTGTACTGTCCATCAGGTCCTATTCGAAATAATACTCCATGCAGAATAGAATATGGACGACTGGTTTGAGTAATCTTTCTCTTAGTATTTGCATTGACACCATCAGGAAACTTGAATTCATTCAGATAATTCCAAATATCTATGTATTCACTAGGGATTGTGTCAAGGGATAACAATGCTGCATCGGGGAAATCATCATCATCACAAGATGATCCTAAACCATCATAGGCTCGAGAGAGTGCATCTGCATTGACATGCTTCTTTCCTAGCCTATCTATAATATCAAATTCAAATTCTTGTAGCAAAATTATCCATCTTGCTATCCTCCCTGATGGGTTAGGCTTATTTACAATATATTTTAGAGCCTGATGATCTGATTACAACTAGAAATTTTTACCCTAGCAAGTAATTTCTAAACTTCTTTACAGCAAAAATGATAGCCAGAGCCTCTTTTTCAGTTACAGTATAATTTACCTCAGCACTGCTCATTTGTCTGCTCCCAAAGTAAATTGGATGTTCATTCCCATTTTCATCCTTTTGGCTCAAAGTACTTCCTAGTGTTGCATCTGAGGCATCAGTGTACACAATGAATGGCTTGCTCCAATCTGGATTCTTCAAAACAGGTGAAGACACCAGGGCTTCCTTTAGTTGTCCAAAAGCTTCATGCACCTTATTTCCTGGTTCATAAGTAACATCCTTCTTCAAGAATTGGGTTAGTGGCTGTGCAATCTTTGAGAAATTCTTGATGAACCTTCTATAGTAACCCACATGGCCTAAAAATGATCTCAACTTACTTCTATTCATAGGAAATGGTAAATATTTGATTTTTGAAACTTTATCAGGATCAGTACCAATACCATCTCTGGATACAACATGCCCTAACAAAACACCTTTAGAACATCCAAAGACACACTTTGTAGGGTTTAGTGAGGCTTGTGCTTCATCTAACCTTTGAAATGCTGTCTCCATCTCAAGTGCAGTGGTCCAACTTGCTCCCATAGATGTAAAAATCATCCAGAAATACTCTGATGAAGGTCCCAATGTAGGGTTCGAACACCCTATTCATCAAACGCTGGAATGTTGCTGGAGCATTACACAACCCAAAAGGCATAACTCTATAAGCAAACGTTCCCAAGGAGTGGTGAACGTGGTCTTCAGCTGATCTTTCTCTACTATACGAACTTGGTTGTAGCCGCTATATCCGTCAAGCAAACTATAAAGCACTCCTAGCCAACTACTTCGTCCCAAGATCTGATCTCGAAAATGGAAGAGGGTAATGATCCTTCTTTGTTGCCTTATTGAGCTTCCTGTAATCAACACAAATGTGTAGCTTCCCATTCTTTTTATTGAGATCACAATGGGAGAAACCCATTCTGAATTCTCCATAGCAAATATGAATCCTGCATCAAGCAACTTATCTATTTCTTCTTTTACAGTCTTGGAAAAATTAGGATTCATTCTATATGGCATTTGCTTTATGGGCTTAACACCATCTACTAGCTCAATAGAATGTTCTACCCAACTTACTTGATGGAGTTCCTTGTAATCAAAAGTGAATAGGTGTATGTACCTTCGAAAGAGCTGGAGGTAGGATTCCTTCTCACTCTCCATCACAACATCACCAATCTTTATTTGTTGGAGACGATCATCAACTTCTTCTTCAGATAATTTTATGGGGTCATGAGTCGGTGTGACTGGAAGGATATCCATGACTGAAACATCAACCTCACTTTCTTCATCTTCAATGTCCACTTCACTGGTACTAGAGTAATCAGAGGATGTCCAATCATCAGTTTCATCACTTGAATCCACAGGTTCTGCTTATGATGTCGAGGGATCACGTTTATCTTCACCCTCTCTCCACCACGTCCAAGTGTCATGAAACCTTTGTTCCAAAGAGTTTCTTGCATGAACTCTCCTTAGCCATGGTCTTCCAAACAGCATTGGGTACGCAATGCACCATTTTTCATCACCCGAAATTCTACCACAATACAACACCCATAATGAGATATCGCCACATTTGAAACTACACCTTCGGTTTAGTTTTTCCCTTATTTAATGACCTTAACATATGTGTCTTTGAAGGGCGATCAATTTTTAAACCCAACATATTCATTACGACTCGATCATTACATTAACTACAGCATTGCCATCAACTAAGACATCATGAATTGAAATACCATTACATAATACCTTAGCTTATAAAGCATAGGGATCCGCTCGCCTCCAAAACAGGGACCTCAACCTCCTTCCTTCATCAAGCATTGAGTCCATTTCACAGCTCCCGCCTCTTCTCGAAGACATAGCCAAGAGTTGACCATATGTAATATTTGGGCCTTTTGACAGATCTTCCAAGATGGAGTATGGTCCTTGCTCCCGTGAAATCAGCAAATCCTGCACACCCAACTTTCTTCTCCTATGTTTCTTACTAGTTTCTCCTTTCATCTTCTTAGCATCATTTCCATCTTGATTATCTTTTTCTTTCTTTCTTTTTGTTACAAACACATCTACTTCATTATTTCTGCTCTTATCTACTACATCAAAAGAATTCACAGGTGCTTTTCCTTTATCATTATCTCCTTTACCAGATGTAGAAGCTCTATCTAGACAATTATACTTATAATGACCCTTTTTATAACAACCATAACATACAACTTTAGAAATATTTTTTTTTGGACCTCTATCTCCTCCCTGAGAACTAAATTATTTTCCTTGAAGAAGATTAATAGTTAACTGACCCATCTTTTTGAGTAGATCTTCATACTCAGTAGATGTACTAGGAGAAATATTTGTGCTCACCGAGAGTGGTTGTGGATTCTGGACCAAAGGTGCTGGTGTAGGATCTACTTTAGCAACAATTTCTTTGGGCTCCTCTTCCATGCTTTCTTCTTGCCTTCTTGAAATCTCCTTTACTTGTTCAATGGTAGCTGGGCGGTCATACTTCACTCGTTGTCTGATCTCTGGCTTCATCCCAAGAATGAAGTGCTTATAGAGGAGATTATCCATGCCATTCATCAACCCATCCGCTAATCCTTCCTTTCGGATCTGGGCATTGAGCTTCCTCCTTAGCTCTAGAACACAAGCATGATAATCCCTTATCTTCTCCTTCTCTCCTTGGGATAGCTTTGTGATCTTGATCATGAGATCTGCATATTTCTGTTGTTCACCAAATTCTTCAAGAAAACTTTCAGTTAATAAACCCCATGAATTTTTCACATTATCACCTAGTGTTTCAAACCACCTAAGTGTCTGAACCATCCAAAAAGGTAGGAAAAAATTCAATCCATTGTTCCCTTCTTATAAGGCCATTACAAATACAAGATCGTTTAAACTCTTGAATGAAAGAAGAAGCATCTTCATTAGATTGAGCTGAAAAAACAGGAATCTTTCCCATTTTCAAAAGTAACCACTGTGAAATACCAACCCATAAGTACAATCAACAAGACTTATGTGCACAAATAATTGGAATCACTATACTAGAAAGTGACTTTACACCTTTCTACAGTAAAATAGAAATGACCACGGTAAACTATGGTAAAACTTGACTTACTGCAGTAAAAACTGACTTTATTGTGGTAAACACTATTCACAGTAAAAAGTGAAGTTACTATGGTAAATACTATTCACGGTAAAAAGTGACTTTACTGTGATAAATACTATTCACAACAAAAATGACTTTATCATGGTAACTACTATTCATGGTAAAAATGAATTTACCATGGTAACTACTATGCATAGTAAAAATAAGGTTACCCTCCAATTGATTTTTGACTAAGTGGGAATATCTCTCCAGAAAATCCACCAACGAGGAATGGTCCCAGCAACGGAACCAAAATGTCATCACCAATCCGACACTATGATAATTCTTCACCAGGAACTCCTCGTGCTATGATTATTTACTAATGCATAGCCTTTAGTTTGGTGGATGTAATCTGGAAACAAAACAACAACATAACACAAGAATACCATCGACTATGATAAGACGGAATGATGACAAATCTGAAATATCAAAGTAAATTATAATATTAACATGAAATTGTTACAATCTCACCCATGAGGTACTTCAAGTGTTATTGACTTCACTTGCCTTCCACCAATACTATGGGAGAAACTTTACAATTACACCTCTTAATGACTTCTTTAACACACCTTTAAACTGATGGCTTCCTTCGCACACTTCCTACAATATTTCTCACTACTTCCTTCTATGTTAAATGAGGGGGGTGGCCTCTCTATTTATAGAACTTCTAGGCTTATCCATCTTATCTCTAAGATAGGATAAGAAATCCACTCTGACGAATCATATTCCATACCTTAACTCTTATCTCAGTACGTGTAAGCTTATCTTTTAAGATAAGATGAACCTTATCATTTTACATGGGTTCCACATTTTTAGACTTTTTACAAATAAAATACACAAAATATTTATGACCTCACTCTTTGTCCTTATTACCAATATAATATTTCTAATCCCTAATCATGTAGACCCTACTTCTCTAATTACCCAAACTTTGACATTTTAACATTACCGACCACTTACAACAAATATTTACTTTTTACAACATTCCTATTGTACTTTGACTATTACCGTACTCCACATTATTAGCGGCACCGCATCGATGGCGCCGTTATCTTGTATTAGATGCTACTACTAATTATACTTAACAACATCCTATTCCTAATACATACATTAATAAAATGGAAATTATGGAGGAAAATTTTAGTGTCGACAGAGCCTGGGAGGAAAAAAATTTCCTAGTTACACTGGGGATCCAACCTTGATGTTTTCCTATGAGAAATGGAGACCTAATGGAGATGTGATATCGAAAGGAGAAGGATGCTTAGCTATACTTTTCTCAAGACCACAACAGTGTGTTGGTGGGAAACCCATCGTGATAACCTTCTAGAGTGGTGTGAAGTGAGAATCATGTTCTTTATTAGGTTTGTCCAAAGCAATGCACCTACTATTATACAAGATTATCATTAGAAGGAACCTACCTCATTTCAGGTCCAAGCATGTGAGAAGGCCTGGATGGAAGGCACACAATCCTTTCTACCCTCATTATGGGTGCATAAGATTTAATCCACCTTACAAGGTTGTGCACTCACAAGGTATGTTCACTCGTAGATGTGCCATCAAACAATAAACTAGCAGAGTTGATGGTGATCTCCTTCAAGCTTTCCATTATTAGATTACTAAGCCATTGGTAGATGAGGCACTATAGGTTGTCAAGTTCCTAACTATGGGAGATAGTGCCATGATGGAGGATAGAATACTAGAATTATTGGGTGAACCTAGCTTAGAAGCACGCTTTGATGAGAAATAATAAGAGGAGATACAGTTTGAGCGTGCATGCATGGAAAAAGAGAAAGGAAAGTTGGTCTATGTGATCGATGGTGAAGAGGTGGAAAACTAGGATGTCAACCATACCATGGGCATGTGTGAGGTTATGTATAGTGTTGATGAGTAAGCGTGCACCTACCATGAACCCCTAAAAACCAAAAGGGTTAACATTGGTTCGGAGGCGGAACCTAAGGAGACTACTATTGGAGATTACTGGAAAAAAAAGGAGGTTTCAAAGATCATCAATTTGTTGCATTAATTTCAAGATTTATTTCCACATGGGTACCACAAGCAAGAAGATCACCACTCCTTGGGAGAAATGAAGATCAAGTTAAAGGAAGGTGTGCACCCAATTCAAAAGAGACCTTATTGATTGAATCTGAATCTTTGTATCAAAGTCAATGAGGAGATTGATAAGATGATTGCATCATGCATCATTGAGGTCATTTGTTGAAGAATCAAATGGATAAGTCTGATGGTCATCGCATTAATAAGGATGGAAGGATAAGGATTTACATTGATTATAGGGACTTTAATGCAAAGATGTTTCATTGACCCTTTTATGACCCCCTTAATTGACGAGATCATGGAAGGAGTAGTTGTTAGTGCAAAATCACAACACCCCCAAATGAGTTCTAAAAATCTTCTTTTCTAAGGAAAACTCATTTGGTGTGATTGCATAACATTGAACTTTCCCCAAGGTGTGGGACCTTGCAAAATGGGAAATCTCTCCAAATTAAAGGTTGGTTCCTTATTCCTCTATTTAGGTGCATACGTGAGGATTTGTAGAGGATCTATCTCTATACCTAATCTAAAACTTGCCAAGGAGACAGGGATAAAAGAGTATAAGAAATAAAAATGACTAAACTACCAGGTGATGCACCAAAGGAATGATGAACACTTATTTTTCCGACAAACACAAACCAATAAGATGCATATAATGAACAAGCATAGATAGCTAGATATGTAATAGAAGACCAGATGAAAGAAAAAGAGGTAAGAGAGGATCTAAAATTGATCACAGACATGTTTTATTGCTCTATAGATTGATACAGTCCATTACAAAGTAGCTAAGAGGAAGGAATGTAATGTAATTTTGATAGAAGGCCTAAACCCCATAGATTCCTTTACTAGAAGGAGGAGGGATCCTACAAAACAAAGAATGTCCAACCCTTTACAATGAATCTTGCCCCTATATTTGTAGATTCAACCTGAAAGAAGAAGAGAGAGAGAAGCCGGAAAATTAGGTTGAAACTCAACCACCACTATTAATGCCTCTGATGAAATATCTCCACCAAATATGTCTTTACTACATCAATCCTTGGTTAGGTGCCTTAAAGGAAGAGGAAATGACGAAATAGATCAAATATAATCTAGTTGTTGAGGCAAGAATATCCTAAATTGAAATCTTGAAGACATTTCCTCCATTTTTCTTCACCTAACCTCCTCAAAATTAAAGTTTCAGACCTCCATGGCATGGGTGAGGCCAAGATCTTTCCAATGGCATCAGATTTGTAATATTTTGAGCCTTGAGTGAAAAGATATGCCCCTTCAAAGTTTGTATCAATTTTGTATAGGAGGGCGGGAAAACAACTTGAAAAATGTGTCCCCTTTTGATATGGGACATGTGGCAGCCAGATTGGAACAAAAATTGGGCCTATGGGTCCGTAATTTATCTTTTTCCCTTTCCTCCGATTCTCACTTTGGCTTTGACTTGGGCCCAGATGCTGACTTTTTCCTTGGGCGGAGTTACGGGCCATTTTGTAAATTTTACCCCTTTTGAGATAATAAGGGGCAAAGAACCAACTTTTTCCCGATGGTCCACTTTCCCCTAGGACACGCGATAGTTTGGCACTCATTTAGAAACCTTTTCTCTATTCACCCCTTGAATCAATGTCATATTGACACTTGGCATTCTCCACTTACACCTTTATACTTAGCCAATTTTGAAGCCTTTTTTGTCCACCTTTTGACTTTGTTTCCTCTTATGCGGGATCATGGTCGATCCAATATTTGGCACGGGGAAAAATATGGATAATAATTTGGTGACTCATAGGGGTATCTTCCTGCTATATGAAAAGACCAATTACCTTATATACATTGGGCATGGAGTCAAGAAAGATGGTCTGATACTAATTTTGCCTCTGATTCATGAGCTCGGCTGCTTGTACTCTTAATTTTCATAAGAAATCTCAAAATGAAGGTTTCTGAGAGTAGAAAATTGTTTTAACCCAGGGCTTCATCTCTCTCTGAATGGACTACACAAAATTCATGAAACAACACCACAATATATACAAAATTTTAAATCATACATGCTCCAAATGGAACATGCAGAGCATGTAAAGCACTTAGGAGAAAAGAAATCTACACTACAACAAGACAATGTGCATAAGGACTTAGAGGAAAGAGAAAACTAAACTAATATGTACAAGGTGAGAACTCCCCTTTTAGTATCATTTTTTAAGATAGATCCTATTTACTGGAATCTACAACTCTACACCCTCTAATGTAGATAATTGGAAAGCATTGCTACTTTTGCATCTTGTGATTATATAGGGGCCACTCCAGATGGCGTCAAATTTGGAATGCCTTCCGGTTTTTCTCAATCTAAATCCCATTTCAAAACTAGGTCTCATTCTGGAAGGTCCTTTATTTTGTCTTCTTGTCAAAGAATTTCTTGATTAAAGCCTAATTCTTCTCTATTTCTTGGAGAGCATGCTCTTTGGTTTCTTCTAATTCTATCGACTCTGCATACACGGCCTCCATTGGCCCAAATTCAAACATCTCTAATTGCTTCACAAGCTCCAATGTTGGAAACTCAAGTGATACAGCAACACTTCCTCTTTCCCATATATGAGTTTGAATGGAGAGCTACCTGTAGATATCTTGGGTGTTATTCTATCAACCCATAAGGCCATTTTGAGCTTTGTGTGCCGATCCTCTAAATCTCATCAAGAGTTCTTCTAATGATCTTTAACAGTTCTTGTTTGTGGACTCACCGACCATTACCTTGAGGGTAATAGTTTGATGAAGTACTTAGATAAGTCCCATTCTTGACAACCCATCCTATGATCTTGGAACCTATGAATGCTAATGCATTGTCTTATATGATGGTGGTTGGTACTCCAAATCTGGTCACTATACCTTCATATAAATCCAGGATACTAGACTCACTTACTTCCTTGAGTGCCACTACCTCGGTCCATTTGGTGAAATAATATGTCACTGTCAGGATCCATTTGTGATGTTGGCTTGAGTTTGGATTGATGAATCCAATGAAGTCCAATCCCCATTGCATGAAATTTTGGTCAACTGAGATTGGGTGCAATGGAAGTGTTGTTAGCCTTTCCTTGCCTTTGAAGAATGCACAATTCTTGCACCTTTTGATCCATGTGTAGCAGTCACTAAACACTCTGGGCCAATAATATCTTTCTTTCATGATTTTGAGTGCTATCACTCTTGGAGAAAAATGGCCTCTAGCTGCTTCAACATGGAATTCTTGTAGCACCCTCTCCACCTGATCTGTCCCAATGCATCTCAACAGAATGTCATTGATGTCCCTCTTGAACAAGACACCATCAATAAGAACATATGGGATGGCCTGTAGCCTAAAATTCCTTATTTTTTCTTTACTCATCCCATGAGGACACAAACTGTTCAAAGTAAGTGCACCATATTGTGTCCAATAAGGAGTAGGTACATCATCTCTCCCTTCTTCTTCATCATCTTGTAGAATAAGAACAACCTCCTTTTCACTGTTTGTTTCATCTTGTTGACCTGAGGCTAGTTGTTCACACAACCCCTTCCCATGGACTAGCTTGGTGACCTTGATCTCAATGTCATATTCCATGACACGAGTGATCCATCCTACACACTTTTCATTCAGGTACTTACTAAGAAGGAATTCCTTAACTCCCGCATGAGAGACCAATAGTTGGAATTTGTTGTTTAAAACCAAATGCCTAAAATTCTTCATTCCTCTAATTACCACCAGGATCTACTTCTCAATGAAGGAGTACCTTACCTCATAATCTTCCAAACTTTGGCTAAAAAAAGAAATTAGCTATTATGTACTTTCTTTGTTCTGTTGCACCAAGATTGCAGAAATTGTGTCGCTGCCACAAAAGGTATACAATATGAAGTCTTTGGAAAATTATAGGTTCAAAAGAGTTGGGGCTTGTGATATGGATTCTTTAATGGCCTCAAAACTTGCTTTTCCTTCAGTTTTCCACCTGAATGTTAATCTCTTCTTCAGCATCAATGTTATTGGCTTAACAAGGGCAGCAAAGTTTGGAACAAACTTGCGGACAAAATTGATTTTTCCCAAGAAGCTTTGAAGAGCCTTCTTGTGACTTGGCAATGGCAATGCTCTTATTGCTTGAACTCTTTCTCGGGTCAATTTCCAATCCTTCCTTTGATACGATATGGCCTAGAAGATTTCCTTCATGGGCCAAGAATATGCATTTTTGGGGTTCAATGACACCCCAAAACTCCTGCATCGTTGGAACACCTACCTTAGATGGAAAAGGTGGTCTGCTTTGCATTCTTGGAAAACACTGTAATGTCATCCAAATAGATCAACACTATTTTTTTGATCAGCCCCTTGAATTCCATATCCATTTCCCTTTGAAAAGTGGCTCCGGCATTGGATAATCCAAATGGAATTTTCTTGTAGGCATAGGTGCCCCATTTGGTGGTGAAATCTATTTTGAATTGATCATATTCTTTCACCATGATCTAGTTATACCTTGAGTAGCCATCTAGGAGGGAGAACCTTTCTGACCCAGACACTACTTGCAAGATCTGATCCATTAAAGGGATTGGGTAGTGATCTTTGAGGGAGGCTCTGTTCAAATCCTGAAGTCAAAACACATCTTGATTTATCCATTTTTATTTTTGATCGGGACCATATTTTTAACCAAACTTGAGTGTTTAATTATAAATATGATGCTTTTCTCTATCAAATTGTTCAACTCCTTCATTAGAGGCTCAATATGTGGGTTGACTAGTCTCTACTTCTACTTAATGGGCTGAGCAGATGGATCCAGTTTGATTGTGTGTTGTGCTAGTTTTGGATTGAACCCTCTTAGGTCTTCATAACTCCAAGAAAACACATTAGGAAATTCTTGGCAAAGTTGTATGAATTCATACCTTTCTTTCTTGGTGGCCACCTTTCCAATTTGAAGTGTTTTGTCTTCTCCAACTGGGATTGAATCTGAATCTTCTCCTTTGATCTGCATGTTATCCTTCTCCTTTCTGAATTGATCATTAGGATTGAAAATAGATTCTAGTGTCATTAAGCCTTTGGGAAGCTTGTTTACATATAGTGTACTATCCGATTCCCGTACTACTGCTCTAGTCTACTCGATTTCTAGCTAAGAATTCAACTTCTTCTTGTAAAAAATTAATGATTTGCTGATCATTCTCAAACACTTGCCAAAGATGTATTATTATTTTACATCATTGGCCTCACAACCACATGGACATGTGGCTATTCTCTATCCCTCTCAATGTTGTCAACCACATCAAACATTGCTCCAACTACTGCAAGTCTATCAATAGCTTCATTCTCCTTCCTGGGTATGGACACAATGAAAGGCCTCAAAATCCTCCATGAGATCCCATACCCTACTCTTGTAGTTATTGAGCGAGATCATTTTTACATCATTAACTCCTCTCGACTTGATTGGAAACCAACTCACCGTCACTGAATACTTGCAAGTTCTTGATTCCTAGCTTCCTTTCCCAATGAAGACCTTAGACTAAAGCCTCATATTTAGTAGTGTTATTTGAGCAAGAAAATTGGAATCTGAAGGCTAAATAATATCTCATATGTCTAGGGGACACAATCATGGCTCCTCCTCCAGCTCCTTGTTTACTCCTTGAGCCATCAAAGAAAAATTGCCATACCTCATTGTCATCCTTGCATTCTAGCTTGATTAGGTCAGGAAGAGGTTGATTCTCTTCATGTAGGTAGTAGAAACCTAGCTCGGATTCTTCCATTTCCCTATAGGGATAAAACTCATGGATTTTGTTGGCCCAATCATTGAGATTCAATTCTGGGATACATCTCACCTTGGTATTTTCTTCAGAAGTGCTTAGGGGTACTCTTGATCAAAAGTTGAGTAGTTGGCGTTGATTGGGCTAGGCACATAGGATTCAATATGATAATTAGAAATAGGTTCAGATCTGATTGTGGCCTTCACCCCATACCTTGTCCTAAAGAGAATATGTGACCAATCAATAGATAAGTAGCCTCCAATTTTGGTAGTGAAGTCCCTAGACAGACACAAAGAAAAATGTGGTGGCAAGTCTATGATTGACATGTTTTGAAAAACAATCACATTAGGGCAAGTATGTAGAGTGAGACTCATATCCTTAATGATTCCCACAGTAGTCACTGTTGTCCCATCTAATTGGACTACTCCTCTAGAGATGACTTCATATTGGAGACCCAACTAATCAGCTATTTTTTTGGGCATCATAGAACTACTAGCCCCAAAATCAATCATACAATTATGCACTAATTTTTCTCTAATAATCAATGAGACATAGAAGGGAGGAGGTCTCCGGTTTTTACCTTGTAGTTCTCTATGGTTCCTCCCAAAGCTAAACTACATTGGAAAACACTCTTTCTTGCCACTAGGGGCTTTTTGAACTTGACAAATTCTACATGGTAGTCTGCAATGCATCCCTCCGCCTGGAATGGTCAATGACTCCCATAGTGAAATTTTCACACTTTTCCTTTTCATCGCTCAATAATATTGAATGTGTTGTCCTTTTTCCCCCCTTCCTGACATTTTTTTCTTACACATGAGTGTTACAACGGTGTTTGACCTGGGTTTGTGAGGTGGCTTAGATTGGTTCTGTATGTTTAGAGTTGCACTTGGAACGCCATGTCCTTGTGGAGTGATGGAAGATTGAGGGTCACTTAAATTCAGTGGCTGACCCTCTCCAATACTTCTCTTTTTGGACCATGTATTGACAGCTACACTTTGAGAAGGGAATTGATTCATCCCATAGAATTCTTTAGCCTACCAATTGACAAGCATAGTCTCGTTTGGGGGCCAACTTGTTGAGATCCTTGTTGCTGATCTTCCTCTTGGTCAAGTTCTTGTGGCACCATACTAGTTTACACCATCAAGGTCTACTTTATAGCACCATTAAATTACGTTGATTGGTTATGTGGCTAACTCCATGGAAAACACCAATCATATTCCTGTGCTATATTGTTATGTGTAGGAACCAATTCCCTTAATGTTGAAATTGTGTTTAGATCCTAAGACCTGAAATGTCTAGCAACTTGGGGTTGTCCTTGGTTCTAGATCTGATTTGTAGTCCGAGGTAGTGGCCTATTCTGCTAATATTGGGGTCGACTAATATTGAGCCCGGGGTGGTATGGCCTGGAACTCGAGCTTGTTGTCTTTTGATGGTCACTAGCTCATTCCCAAAGTTCATAAGTTGTTTCATCACTTTGTGAAGCTCTTTAGAGGTATTATATGATGAAGTGAAAGCTTCATCGAGCTTTAACTCCTAGTGGTGGGTATAGGAGCTAATGTAGGTGCTTGGTTAGTATCCGAGCTTCCTAACTATGGGTAAAGAGGTGTGTGCATGTATACTTTGCTTAATGCTAAATCAAATGAAGTAAGAACTACCACCTAAAATAGTTCTAAAATTTAGCTAAAACAAAGCATAAACACCATCATGATAAGAATTAAACAAGGGTTAGATGCTAGCATTCATCAATACAAACTTTGAAACTAACAATGCTAAATATCTAAACTCCTCTATTCTCTAACAACAAATAAATGAATGGACCTAAGTAAGCTTCATGGCTATCAAAATAGTTGTCCTTAATGTTCCAAGAACCTAGGAATGGGGGCTAATCAAAGTTGGGCTACAAGACCCTTTTGACACCTCCCATATCACCTAAACACTTTAAGAAAGAGGCTTAACTCTTCAAGATGATGAACTCTCAAAAGGGAAAGGTGCAAGCTCTTAGTCTCTTTCATGCTATATGCTTTGTATTTGCTCTCTAAGGAGTTTAGGTGTAAGTAAAAGGTAGGTGGAGGGCTCTTTATATAGCCCAAAGGATAAAGGATTCAACACATTCTCATGAATGTGGGATAAAGGTAAAACATGATTAGGAATGGATAAGGTTTCTTTATTAAAGGTAACCTTACTTTAGAAGGGTTTAATTTATGCTTAGCAAGTCATGGGAGTTGGGGGGTGTTTTAATTAATCAAAGGTGATTAACTAATAGGTAGATGTAAGCTTATAGAAGCTAATTAGAGGAATATTAGTATGATTTAGGCTATTAGAAGGGGATTAAATCAATTAAATATTGATTTACTAGTTAAATGAAGGGGAAGACTAATTAATTAATAATAATTAATTAATCTAGATAGAAGAGGTGATTTATTAACGGAAGGTTGTTAATTAGGGTATTTGTTGGATAGGCAACTTAATTAATTAGCTTAGTGTAATTAATTAATGATGATATGAGGGAAAATGAGTGATTTTGACGATATGTCGTTGATTTGTGAGAAAGGGGATGATTAGCGCAATTTAAGTATTTAAATTACTTGGGCATAATTATAGGTGTCTACATTTTCCCCTCTTTGGGGTGGCGTAAGTGATGCCACTTCAAAGATAGTAGACAGAAGAGATTTTGAAGAGATAGAAGAAAAATTAGTAGGAGGGAGAGATGCCCCCTCAAGTGTCGATGGGGTGATGAAGGAAGCCGATCGATGATCGAAAAAGATGAGAAGTAGGCAAAAGAATGGGGATGAGGTAGGATGCCCAGGAGAGGGAGAATTAGGGGTGAAAGGGAAGTGGTGTAGAAGAAATATGGATGAGAGGAGAGAAGATCTTAACCTCTAGCCACTTATTTGTTTGGAACAAATTTGATGTCATCATATTTCCATAGGAACTACATCATTGGTCCTTATGAAAAATATAAGCATACGACAAAGGTAGAATGACATGAAAAGCCATACTACGAACAATTTTCCATTGCTGAAAGTACCAACTCCATGCAACATATAATAATGCAATGCAATATGAGAAGGAAAAAAGCTCATATAACAGGGAAAACAAGTACAAACGCACATATCCAACCCAACAACGGTCAAGACAGTTGTACAAATGTTTTGTTATCAGTGCTGAAGAGATCCACAAGTTCGTGATTGATGACAAGGGTTAAAAATGATGCCCCAAGAAAGGATACATGCAAGGGGAAATGAAAATGGACACGGGGTCCATGAAAAGTGTTTGTGCACAACGAAACAACACCAGGCAACCAAAAGTGCCCCAGAGTACAGACGAAGCAAGTAGCTAGCTGTTGTGAATGGTTGTGAATCTAGTGATCCACAAGTCATATTAATCAGGGAAGATGTGAGAAAAACCAACAGGATATGGAGAAAATACCATGCGCAAGACACAAGTTTTAGCCGTAAGAAGCAAGTTACCATTTTGTAGGGTGTTTTACTTTTTAGGAATTTTTTGAAAAATTTTGCCTTTTTTTTTTTTGGATTTTTTATATATATATATATATATATATATATTGTTTGTGTTGTTTTTACTTTCCAAACCATGGTGAAAAGTAGAAGAAGAAAGTGAAGGGCCTAGGGGCAACATAAAGTGCCCTAGGTGGAAGAAAAGAGAAACAAATGACAAATAATGTCCTTGTTTAGTGGAAAAATGAAGAAAAAATAATTATTTGAAAAATAATTATTTACGAGGGTGTGAAGAAGAATAAAAATCACCAGGGAGCAATAAAATTGTCCGGGGGAGAAGAAAGGGGTATTGGACAAAAAATGCCCCAATATAGTGAAAAATAAGATAAAAATAATTATTCCACAGCGAACAGAGGAGAAAACGGTGAGCGAAATGGGTGTCCTGGCCGTCCGATCAGTGAAAAATAGGCTAATATACCCCCCAGGGGGTAAAAACATCACAATCAGTTCATTTTAACCACTTAGTTTAGAAAACTTACCGTGAGGCTCTGACACTCAGGAGAGATGGTGATCGCACGTGATCGTTTGAGGCGTGTTGTAGATTGTAGATGATAGATCTATAGACAATATCAAATGTTGTTTTCAAGTGTTATTTTGATGTCTATGGTATGGATGATATGATGATATTTGTGTGGGGGATAGATTTTTGATTATGTGCAACCCTCTTGCCCCCATTGATGATATGATATGTGATGATTAGCTTAGTATACATGCATGATGTAAAACTTAGCATTTTTTTTTATATATGATGTATAGATGATGCTAGATGTGATGATAGTGATGGTAATGTGATGTGAATGATAAAAAAATAGAGCACATGCAAGAAACACAACCAAATGCTACAAATAACACCAGGAATCAATGCAATACACCATGAATCACCATGCCTTATTAACAAGTAACAAAACACAACCAAATGCATTAAGAAAGAAAGAAAGAATTAACACACTAGCATGTCGAAATCCACTACAATATGCACAAGAAAGAATGAATCTATTCTAAGGAAGAAAATATAAACTATGACAAAGTACACCCAAGCAACAAACAACTCAAAAGCAAGCACGCAAAACACTATACAAGCAACAAGCAAAGCAAGAAAACAAGACAATGCAAGTAAATGTTTTTGTAAGATATGTTTTCATAAACTGATTTTCTATTGTTTAGGTTTTTGTGAAACAATTTTATATTGTTTTGGTGTTTTGTGAAACAATTTTCTATTGTTTTTGTGTTTTCTCGAAACAATGTTCTATTGTTTTTGTGTTTTCTCGAAACAATGTTCTATTGTTTTTGTGTTTTTCTCGAAACAATTTTATATTATTTTGTGTTTTTCTCAAACAATGTTCTATTGTTTTTGTGTTTTTCTTGAAACAATTTTATATTGTTTTTGTGGTTTTAACAGTTTTCCAAAGCTATGTGCAGGTAACCAAGAAAGCATGGATGCCCCCAGTGTTAGGTGGGGAATATACAAGGGAAGAAGCCACGCGCTAATGAACAAGAAGGTGAACTCATTGAGTTTCCCCGAGCGTAAGATGGGAAATAACGAAATACCACATCTCTCACAGATGAATAGAAGAAGGCAAAGCCAATCAAGGCTGGACGACAGAATGGTGTGCACAAGGAAACTCGAAGGCAGAACCAGGTCTAGGCCAAAGACAACTACCCTTCTAATACATAATGCTTATGAACAACGAATCCTCCCGAGGTGCCGAAAACTGGTTTTCACCCAAGGACTTGTCCAAAGTGCCACAATTGCGTGGTTTTCACTAGTGGACGACCTGTTTTCTCTTTTTCTTTTTCTGATTATTTTTTTATTTTATTTTTTTGATGTTTTTGTATTTTTTGATTTTTTTGTGATTTTTATGACTTTCTTGTGCCATGTTTAGGCATAAAACCTCTTAAGATGCATGGCATTCATGGGCTCCCGGAGCTCATCACCATTGGGGTGAGCCAACTTGTATGCCCCTGTGCCATACTTGGCAACTATGACATAGGGTCCTAACCAATGTGGTTTGAACTTCCCTTTCTTTTCTCACTCTGCTCTGGTGTTGAACTGGTTCTCCTTCATAACTAAATCACCCACCTCAAACTGGTGAGGGATGATTCTCTTGTTGTAGTTGTGGGAGATTTTGTGTTGATATACCTTCAGGTGATTAAGAGCGTAAATGTGCCTCTCATCTAGGAGCTCTAACTCAACCAATCTTGCCACTCAATAATCTTCATCCTTATCCAAATAGTCCCGAAGAGAAATTCACAGGGATGGGAGTTCAATCTCTAAAGGGATGATAGATTCTATCCCAAACACTAGGGAATATGGCGTCACACCCGTAGGAGTGCGAATTGATGTTCGGTAGGCCCAGAGGGTTGGGTGGATTTGTAGGTGCCAGTTTCGACCGGTTTTGCTAACCATCTTCTCCATTATCCTTACCAAAGTCTTGTTTGTTGCCTCAGCTTGTCCATTACCCTGAGGGTAATATGGCGTGGACCATTTTAATCTAATTTGGAACCGTTGGAAAAGACCTTTCATAGTTTTGTTCTTAAATGACTTCCCATCATCTGTGCTCCTGTGACATAGGTTAAAGGGACAGCCTCCACCCATTTTGTAAAGTATTATATAGCTGTGATGATATGTGTATGACCATCAGATGAGGTAGGAGTAAGCTTCCCTATTAGATCAAGTCCCCATTTAGAGAATGGCCACGGGGTAGTGATTGGTTGCAATGGTTGCGATGGAGCATGGATGAAATTTCCATACTTTTGGCAAAGCACACATTTTCTAACATAATTACAACAATCAGTTTCCATGGTGGGCCAATAGTAACCTACTCTTAACAGTTTCTTAGCCAAGACCATTCCATTTGTATGTGCTCTGCATACTCCTTCGTGTACTTCTTTAATTGCCTGGATTGACTCCGTCACATCCAGACAACGTAACAAATTCCCATCGTATCCATGACAATAAAGTGTACCTCCTAAAAGGGTGTAACAGCTATCCGCGAATCAAGATTTACTTTTCGAGATGGGAGATATTGGGAGGGAAAGTACTATCCTTAAGATAGGTGAAGAAGGGTTCATACCATGGGGAATGGGGACCAACAACCTCACAAGCCAGCCAAGATTCTGGCATGTCATATGTGGACTGGCATAGATTTTCTACGAAGAATGGCATATCATTAGTCCCTAGTGGAATACGAAGCATAGATCCCACCATTGCCATGGCATCCGCTAATCTGTTCTATGCTCTTGGAATCTGCTCAAAGGTGATGCCCACAAAATACTCCTTTAGAGTTTCCACTAAATTTTTGTAAGGTATGAGCTTATCATCCTTAACTTTATACTCATCTTTAACCTGTTTTATGATTAGTCATGAATCACCTACAACCTTAACATGTTGAATATTCCACTTAATGGCTAGCTTCATCCCTGTAATGAGTGCTTCATATTCCGCAATGTTGTTCGTGTAAGGGAAGGCCAGGTGGAAAGCCTGTGGTATAGGATCACCCAAAGGAGTAATAAGGACCACTCCTGCACCTGAACCATGAAACGTAAAAGATCCATCAAAATGTATCTGCCATACAACAGATTCTTCAATGTAGAGAAAAGATGCATCTGGTAGATCTAGACTCAAAGGTTTTGTGCTTTGCAAAGGTGCTTCCACTAGCTGGTCGGCAAGTACTTGTCCTTTAACTAATTTTTGATGGACAAATTCTATATCAAACTCACTGAGTAGAATGATCCAATTAGCCATTCTACCTATGAGGGCGGGTTTGGACAACAAATACTTGAGTGGGTCGACCTTGGATATGAGCTTGGTCTTAGTATTTAGCAGGTAATGGCGAAGTTTCTAAAAGGTAAAAACGACGGCCAAGCAAGCCTTTTCAATCTGAGGATAATTAAGTTCATAGGTGATGAGGGTGTGACTCAGATAGTACACCACTTTCTCTTTATGGCTAAGGTCATATTGGGTGAGCAGCGCACCAATAGCATATTACGTAGTGGAAATATAGAGCAAAAGTGGTTCTCCTGGAGTAGGAGGCATGAGGATAGGTGGATTAGCCAGGTATTGTTTAAGCAAAGAAAAGGCTTGCTATTGCTCGGGTCCCCAAAGGAAAGCGACATCCTTTTTAAGCAAATGGGTGAATGAGTGACATTTATCTGCAAGCTGGGAGATAAAGTGGTGAATGGCTTGAATTTTCCCTTGCAAGCTACGCAGTTGCTTGATATTCTCAGGTGGAGGCATTTCAGTGATGGCAGACACTTTAGTAGGATCTACCTCAATACCTCATCTCGACACAATGAAGCCCAATAGTTTCCCGGATAACACACCGAAGACACATTTATTTGGATTAAATCTAACTTTGTATTCACGTAGGCGTTCAAAGATACGCCACAAAATGATAGGATGATCCTCTCTTGTTTTGGAATTTCCCAGGATGTCGTCTACGTAGTCTTCCATGATGTCATGAATCATATCATGAAAGATTATTATCATGGCCCATTGATAAGTTGCTCCCGCATTCTTAAGGCCAAATGGCATCACCTAATAATAGAAGGTGCCCCAAGGAGTTTTGAAAGTTGTTTTGTGTTGGTTTTCCTCAGTGATTTTAATTTGATTATAACCTGAAAATCCATCCATGAGTGATAGAATTTTGTACCCTGCGAATTGAGTCAACAATCATGTCAATGTTGGGCAATGGAAAGTCATCTTTAGGGCAAGCTTTATTGATGTCCCTAAAATCTGTGTAGATTCAGATACCGATAGGTTTCTTCTGGATAGGAACAATGTTCGATATCCATTCAGAATAATCAATTGGCCTGATGAATCCTGCTGCAAGTAATCTTTCCAACTCTTCTTTAACTAACAAGGCCACTCTTGGGTGCATCTTTCGGAGCTTCTATTTGATAGGCTTAGCGTCTACATGCACAACCAGGTTGTGCATGACTAAAGTTGGATCTAAGCTAGGCATGTCTTTATAAGACCATGCAAACACATCAATAAAATCTCGTAGTAGCATAGTGAACATATTTTGTTCTCTGGCTGAGAATGATGCTCCCAATTTTACTATCTTGGGATCTTCTTTGGTACCAATATTGACATCAATGGTTTCTTCAACTAAATTTTTTGATAAATCCTCCATACGCGTAGGATCGGGAGGTAGGTTGAGATCTTCATCCAAGGATGTCTCTATGATATTTTCATCCTTGGCATGGTCACTTTGTTTGTCCTTTGATTTTCTTATTTGTTTGTCAGCCAGTGCCTCAAAGAGGTTTTCACTGTGTGACTTGGACTTTGATTTTTTCCAAGGCTTTTCTTTAGAACTCTTACCCTCGCTTTTCTTTAAATTTTTCTCGAGCACGAAGTTTAGCCTCCCGATCAAGTAGGTGCAGGTGTCTAATTTGATAAAGAAACCCTTCTTGTGATCTCTAATGGGAATTGTATCCCTTATGCCCATGAACTCTGCAATAGCCTCGTCATTCTCGAATAAATCTAGTGGCATGTGACGTTGTTGGTCCCATTCAACAAGGGAAGGGTACACAAGGTCAAGGGTCGGTTCGGTGGGGGTTATGGTCAGGACAACATTGTTCATGAAAAGGTTTGTGGAGGCCAGATCCTCATATAGGCTACAATGGGAATCCGTATTGCTGTCTAGGTACTCGAAGTTATCCTCATGCTCAAGAAAAGTCACATCTTGATCATTGGGGTGTGCTCCATAAGGGTGAATCCCAATGTCATATCTTTTTGTTTTGAAATGTGGAAGAGGGACTGGTTCTCTTTGTCCTTGTTCATTCCTCCCACATCCTAGGCCTTTGTAGCCCATGGAGTACATCATTCTACTAGATTTTTCATATTCTGGGGTTTGATAACAAGATGGTTGAGTGTCCTCAGGGACCCAAGTAGTAGGTGGATCAAGTAATTTTTCCTCAGCTAATAAGCCTCCAGGTAGGAATGACCCAATAGTGTGTTCCTCTCTAGGTCTCCTGAAGTGGTAGTTGGGTTGACCTCTAGTCTTGGGCAACAAGGAGAGGTCAGAAACCAAGAGTGCTTGTTGTATATTATACTCCCCATAGCCATATTCTAGAATTTTCATCTCCCATGAATCAAATGGCGATGTGGAAGTGGACGCCCCATGAGCGTAAGAATTAAGAGAATTTGAATCTACTCGAGATTCCATGGCCTCAGAATGAAGAGGGACAACTATATCTGTGGAGGGACATGCATATGTACCCTTTCGTGCAAAGCTATTAAGAGCTCTACAATGAGCAAAGGGCTCTGAATCTCCTGGTATTGTAACCATATGTCCCTCATGCTTCAGCTTGATGCATTGATGAAATGTTGATGGCACGGCCTGCATGGCATGAATCCATGGTCAGCCTAGAAGCATATTATATGGAAGTTCCAAGTCTAGGACGTGAAACTTTGTCTAATGGCAAGTGGGGCCCACCTCCATGGGTAGCGTAATGGTGCCTGCTGACTCTCTTTACTGCGTTGTCGTATGTGGTGATAATAATAATATGGGACTCAAGATCTTTCTCTGTATGTCCTAATTGTTTGACCAACTTAAGCGTGCAGATGTTCAATGTCGATCCATTGTCCACAAGCACCCGTTTGATTTTCCTGTGGGTGACAACTACCTCGATGTACAAGGGAAGAGTATGTGTAGGATTCGTGGCAGGGATCTCCCTATGGTTGAAAGTAAGATGGTCACTTGATGCAATATTTGCCACCGTGGCTTGAAGGTATGTAGGACCAAATTCTAAAGGCACTCCCAACCCTTGAAGAGTTTGATACAAAATTTCCTTATGCACATTGGATATCTTGAGAAGATCTAAGATAGAGATCTTAGCAGTTTCCTCTCAAGTTGTTCTAAAAGGTTATATTTATCAGTTTGCAGGGTCAACAGAGAGGGTTCCGGAATCACGAGGCGGGCATGCCTTGTTACCACAGTGAAGTCCTTTCCCTTGATCTAGATGGTATTGACACAGTCAGCAGGGGAGTGAATACATCCGATAAGCGAATCGTAATGATTGTTATCTCTTTTTGTATATAAGTAATTCGTGGCTTTATAGGTTTGGGATGACTCTCCCCGATCCGGCTTTGTCTTTTCTGACTTATCATGCTTGGGGAATGGTTCCTTATAAATCCCCATTTTCTTGTTAGGTGTTTGCATGTGGCCAGGGTTATCCACCTCTATCTCCCTGTTGTCAATGAGGTCTTGAATATAGTGGTGAAGTTGCAAACATTTGTCTGTTTTATGACCTTTAATGTGATGCATTTCGCAATATTCATGCTCCTTATACCATGAAGGTTTAGGAGCGTTGTCATCAAATGGTTGTGTTGTAGGATAGGTCATCATGTTGGCCGCATCCAACTGTTTTAGTATGAGGGACAACGGTTCATTGAGGGAGGTGAATGTTCGTCACTTTGGTGGTGGTTGAATTGGGCCCTTGGTTAGTTTAAAAGGTTGACTGGTTTGGACCGTTTGAACACGTTTGGAATCAGTGATTCTGTCTCCCACCACATTTTTGTTTTTGTTAAAGATCTTTGGCTTTTCAGTGGGTTTGACACTTTGGTTATCTTTAGATTGGGTTTTGAGGGTGCCTTTGGCAATGAGAGCCTTTTCTATTTGAATTACTTTCTCGATAACCTCCTCAAAGGTGCGAACACAATGCATTTGGAGGTGGAAATCTATATCTGGGTTGAGATTAGGGATGAAAATACTGACCAGCTGTTTCTCAGCGAAAGCGTAAGGGAAGTGACTAGCTATCCCTCTCCGTCGTTGGAGGAAGCTGGTGAAGGTCTCATTTGGGCATTGTTTTGTGCCACACAAGTCTGCTTATGGTTATGTCACTCTCTATGTTATACGAGAAATGATGCATGAATCTTTCCGCCAATTACAGCTAGGTGAAAATTGATCCTCATGGTAAGCGCGTAAACCATTCCAATGCTTGACCTCCGAGACTCTTAGGAAAAGTCGATGAGGTAATTATCACTATAAGAAACCTCTTAACATGCCATGTAGAAATATTTAACATGATCCTTGGGTCTCCTTTCCTTTGTATTTGTCAAACTTTGGCATATCAAATTTCTTTGGAAAGGGTTGAAGGGTAATTGTCTTATCAAAAGGATAGGGGCATAGTTCTTCGTATTGGTATTTCTTAATACTCCCTATATTTCTCTCTTGTATGCTCGCAAGCATCGCTTTCATATATTGCACTTCTTGTGCGAGTAATTGTTCTCTAGTGGGAGAAGCGGGTACGTGTACACGATGATACCCTGTGTCTTCTTCTCCTTATTTTTCTCAATGGAGTTCATGGATCCTAAACTTAGGCCTTGACTTTTGAACATTCTTGTTTGTTTCTTTCTGTACCTGGAAAGTAAGCAAAGCTAGTTGTCAGCTTAGGTTACTGAGTTGTTGTTGGATTGTGACTTGGTTTGTGTCTTCTTCATCTAAAGGTTCTTCCTCTTCGTATTGTGGAGGTTCTTCCCTTGTCTCATGTTCTATCTTGTTTCTTCGTGGAACTTTGATGAGGGGTATTCTATGCCCTACCACTTTATCATTTTCTACGTAAGAAGTGGAAGCATGCCCGCCTGTTAAAATATCTTCCATATTGATAAGGGGGCATTCTTCCTTAGTAGTGTCATTTGTAGGTAATATTGGTTCATTCTCGGTGGGCAATTTGGCCCCTAATTCCACAACCCGTGCCAACACTCTATCTTTGTTTCTAAGGAGAAACTCATCTAGTAGAGTGGGGTCAAAATCAAAGTCTACGTGTGGTGATTCTAATTCATTTCCACTATGATCAACCATTTCTTCTGTTTCCTTTTCTGTAGAAAATAGTGGTCCTAGATCGTGTCCAATAAATGGGTTTGACCCTTGTCTGTTAGAGGTTTCCCAAGCTTGTGCTTGTTGTTCCTCATATGTTTGTTTCTTTAACCCTATACACGTCTTGGGAGCCATGTTTTCGTGATAAATTTCACTAAGATAAGTTGTAGATTTGTTCAAAATGCAATGACTAACCCTAAGTAAAACACAAGATGTACGTGTTAAGAGTAAATTAATAATGTGAGAATACCAATGTGATAGAGTGATAAAGTCACCAATGAAACAATTGTTTGGTACCAAAACTTAATCAAATGAAGTACCTCCTAGACTACGTTTCAAAGTAATTTGCGACACCAGATGATTAACAAGATGTCTCCACTTATGCCAAGTTCAAAAGAATGAACAAGACGTAGGTAAATACACGAAGTTAAATGTGATATCCCAATCAAGATATACGATGAGAAATATTCAAGTCTAATTAATAACTATATCTCAAAAAGTGCCAATTACAATTTGTGAATGATACAACAATATCACCAAGATATGTTAACCCACTTTGTAAGAAAGTGAAGTATTGATATCGAGGTGTTATTGATATAACATGCACAAATGGTAGTGCCTAACACCTTTTGAAATCGAGGTAATAATAAAACCGAAAAAAGAAGCTCAAAGTATAGCTAGGAATAGTTAAGAATGTGTGCAACGTAACCGTACAATATAGGTATTTATGTTGAGTTTACAAGAAACAAGATGTAAATATCGAAATTGTAATGATACGAGACAAACAAGCTAACTCCTCTATGGAATTCCATAGTGATGAACCACGCCTAACTACAATGACGATCTTGACGTGGGTATCAAGATCACAATGGCTACCAAATGACGTGAAAATGCCTCCACTCACTTTAGACATTTAACTAACCTAACCGCAAACATGGATGGGCGTAAATGGACATAAAAGTGAGAGAAACAGTCGAATGGAAACACAAAGGTAATCACACCTCTTTTTATCAAAAAAGTTTCAAAAGAATATGAAGGAAATAAATCAAGAAAATGACAAAAATGCTAGCCTCACTTCAAGAGAGTTTCACCTCGCCCTAAGGCAAGTAAAAACTAGGTGAAAGTAATATGTAACATTCCCAATTTAGTACATTAGAACAAGAATTTTTATTTTTATTTTTTGATAAGTGTTTCCTAGTTCTAAATACATAATTTAGAACTCACAGATCAAAACAATCATTCTTATAACAGATAACCATATGCAGCTGTAATGACTCGGTGTACCACCGATCTATTCATTCCATGACTCGGTGATCTACCGATCTATTCATGAGTATCATAGAGTTGGCATTTTTATTTTTAACACTTCACTCTTGCAGTTCTCTTCCCTAATCTGGGATTTCAGAATGCTCTGTCCAAGGAACCTATCTGAATAATTGTTACCATTATTCATCGGCATCACGTCCCTCAGACTAGGTGACATAGGACAACGCAATCAACAACTTGCGATACTTTGGCCAAAGATTTGAAACATACTGTTTAGGTCTCGTATTCCTTGACAGCATACTCGTCAATCTAGAATACGTCCTTCACCCCACTCTAATGTTATATAGAATGTCTTACACTGACTTCTGTCAGCCTCCCCTGTCCCAAGTCATTCACTCAGGAATGGATTAATAACATGACAATGTTATAAGGATGCTCTCGAGAACTAGGGATAAGCTGACATACTGGGTCAACCCTAGTTAACCCTGTGTGTCAAGGTACCCCGAGTCTCCAAGGGCAGCCTCATAACATGACCATGTTCCTAACCAGATCCTAGAGTAAAAACTTGTTTGAGTTTAAGGTGTAAATCTTAACGATCAATGCAAAGGGTGTCGCCATAAGTCACCTGCATTGTTGTATCCTCAAGAAGATCCTAATCTTCTCGAAGGTACAACCCTGCAGTTGACATGTGTCTGACATCCTACAAAACCACCTCGGAAAGATCTACTTAACTTTAAGGTGTTACTTACGTTGAGTTGAAATTATACTTTAAGACTCTCCTTTCTGGGTAGTCTTTTCCCAACCCCTGGTTCCTCACCTTTGAGTTGCCTTACTTATTTAAGATCCATTTCACAGAGAGAAGTTTAATAGATTTGAGATCTCGTCAAGGAGTTCATTGATTCACAGTAATCTTAATCAACGAAATTGGGCGGTAGCCCTAAGTCCTCTCATAAGGATGCTAACTATACCCCTATAAGTTTATATCAGTTCTCAAAACTGAAATATATCTTACTTATTGTTATTAAGATATAGTGATTAAAAATCATCAGTTACTTTGTCTTGACTTAGATCATGGATAGGAAGTAATAGATTACTCTTCCTGATTCAGCTACCTATTGTGATGTAGTTTAACCTTAACTTCCCGTAAACAGTGGACCAATTTTCCAATTTAGCCTTATTCACAACATAAAGAATTACTAATCATTCACGAAGTATTCAGTCACATAATGTTTACAAGGCCTACTTAGAGAATCCAAATAACTCTAAGGTATAAAATAATAAAAATGCACTTAAAATCAATCGAACCTAAGAAGATCAATTCCATCAATTAAAAATACAGCCACATAAGTAACATCTTTTTCCCTTTTCATTTATTTCCAATCCATACAATTACAACTTATGCACTTCGGCATACTTTGGATACAATACTCAACAGCAAAAGAACAACTTTCTTACTATAGTACAATTAGAGATATCAAATAGGAATTCATCATAAAACCAGATTAAACAATCTGAACATCATATCAGATCCGCGTGCCTTTATTACTTACAATGTCCATCTGCAAAATTGTTAGCACAGGTCAGTTCTGTGAACTGAGCATGATAAGCACTAATTCTTAAAACAATTGCATTCTACCAATTTCTCTCATTAAACAACCTGTTTAAATGAAATCATTTCTTCAAATCCTTAAACATGAATCAGGCTAATCATCTTTCTACAATTCTAACATGACTATAACGCATAACTCATATTATAGCTGCCAATTAAACCTAAATATTTTTCAGATGATTCATCATATATATTAGAGACTAAGAAGAACAAAATGAATCCAAAACATCCATCCATCTGAATCCCAAGGACAGCAATAATCCAACAAATTGTTCCATTCAAAAATGAATATCCTATCAATTCGTGTATCCAACAGGTATGTTTCTTTTTTTTTTAACAATTCCGCAAAGGCAGATTATAACACCCAGCAAGCTCAACTGACGGGATTCCTTTATAATCATTACATTATTTCAATGGTATTGACAAGTACACCAACTTATACTGCAATACAATTTGTTTACCAGTCTCTCCATACAATTTAACAGTTTCTTCTTCTTAAGCCCGTACCGTAAAATTCACATAAGAATACAAAAGAAGAAAGCACTCAAAGTTTCTAGACAAGGAGAGAATATTTTCTTATTCCTACAGTTATATAGCAACATATACTTTACAACTTAAGAGAAAGAAACAGAGGCAATCAGATTTCCAATCCAATCATGTTCAGAACTGTACCAACTTCTCAAGAGTGACGCATATACATTCAATCTTGAATTCAATAAGGAAGAAGAAAGAGCAAGAAAATCAGCACCCATCCCTTCCAAATACAACCTGATTTCCATCCATGCAGACCCAGGATTACCCATATGATAATAAACATCAAAGTTCCTCAAGCAAGATTTCTCTCGGTCAGGCTGTGTTCCTACTAACCAAGCAAGGTCGTAAAGAAAACAATAATTACATTATTTTTTTTCATCACGTACAAAATCTATAATCATAGACCATCCAAATTCCTTTCTCAGAGATGCAGGTTTAAATATATACATACATCATAAGCATGTGACTAATCAGTCGAGCTCAAAAGAAGGATCTACAGTTTCATCCCACTCAATTATATAATCACCTGAAACTGTCAAGCAATTAAAGAGCTCTCGCGACCAAGCAATAATCAATAAACCTACCAAATTAAACTCAACAATTCTTTCCATATCATTCTTTAAACATGAAATTACCCAACGCCATCGCCTGACATGGCACAGTTAGGAATTCATTAACTCAGTCATACTAGAGACTAGATAACATCATAAACAGAAGTCATTTCCATATGCAAACACAACAAACATTTCAACTGAGTCGAACCACATATAAACACAGTGAACATTTCAACTGAGTCGGATTCATATGTATACACAGCAACATTTTAACTGAGTCTAATCCCTACGAATATACAACGCAAGAACTTTTAACAGAAGTCGAGCCAACACGCAAACACATCAAGGACTTCAACACAAGTCATATCCAACAAGTATTCACAGCAAAGGCTTCGACAGAAGTCGAAATCAAGAAAGATAATCATAGCAAGGACTTCACAGAAGTCACCTCCTTAACATAAGTTCAGCAAAGATTCAACCGAAGTCGAAATCAAGAAAGATAATCACAGCAAGGACTTCACAGAAGTCACCTCCATAACATAAGCTCAGCAAAGATTCAACCGAAGTCGAACCAATACGAAAATACAGCAGGGACTCTAACAGAGTCATGTTCGTATGTAAACCCAGCACACACTTCCACAGAGTCGAACCAAATGTAAACACAGCAAGCGTTTAAACAGAAGTCAAATCTATAAGTATACCCAGCAAAGATTCAACAGAAATTCAACAACAAACTAATACAGCAAAACATTTTGACAGAGTCTTCGCATAACCAGAGATTCCTAAATCCATAAGAAAAGAAGAACCCAATACATTACTTCAAACCAACTGTGCTAAGATCACCTGAACAGAGTTGTTTTAATGAAAGCATTTGAAGGAAAGCAAGATTTTTAAAAGTTAGGGCCTATCATGCTTGATAGTGTCACTTAAAAATCTGAAGAAGACCTCTGAATGTGCTCGCACCTTCTCTTCTTCTTCCAAGATAGATTAAACAACAATAAATTGTTACCTTCATGCCTTATAAACTTTCCCCGACAGAGAAAGGAGCTAGATATTCTCAAAGTTGCCATACAACACAGAGTAGACGACTGGTTCGAAGAACCAGTGATCAAGCAGAGAGAAAAACGGAATGCATGGAAAACCAAACAACCAACCAATTTTCCATTTACATGCCTTCCCAAGCAATCCGCGCTCGGGAACCAAAGTTCATTAATTGCATTAACTCCCATATTCCCACCTATTCTCCATTGCCACTGACCGCCAAAGTTGGTGATTGCCAAATGAAAACAAACAACCATTCCCATATTTGGTGATACTGCCACGTCAGGTCACAATAGCCGTTTGCAACCTCCGCCAAATCCCAAGTCCTTCATCCTTATCCACCTCATAAATGCCATGGAAACCACCGCCCATGACTCGTGCCCCTTCATAGGTCCCCCTCCATCCATTATCATTAGTTAAGATAGGTTAGAAACATAGGTTAGATCATAAGGTAAGACATTAGTCTTACTTCCATAGTGCTAGGTGTAGCTAACCTTAGGAGCATTAAGCTTATAGTTTAGGGCTAGGTTAGATTAGCAATAATTTAACCAATAGGTTATAGTTTAGGTTAAGGTTATTAACCTTACCGAATCCAGTCTAGGTCTCCCAAGTAGGACCGATCAGTATTAGAACCAAACAGGGTAAAACATCCCTGTAAAGGATCCTATCCGGTATTGCTAATTAAGCTTACTGTATACCCAGGAACATCTTACCTGGCTTAAGGTCTAGGCCTTCCCGATGTTACGGTATTTGGAACCGAATTTCATTTAACATGATCAGCCTGAGTTAAACTCCGAATTTCTCATTCAACTCATTCAGACCTTGCAACTTTCGTAAGGTCAATAAATTTTGTTCATCCTGAATAAACTTAAAACATCTCTTGGATCAATGTAATCGATCCAAGGTCGAGTCATAAATATGGATAAATCCACAATTCATCCCGAAATCAAATTGAACACAAAAAGCTAAAAATGAAAGAAATAAAAGAGTCCAAACATATTCTCGACTCCAAAGATCTTCAAGAGCAAAGAAGATACAATCCATATCAAGCATGACTTCACAAATCAAAGGAACATGTCCTTATACGAAGAAATCATATATCAACACTTGAGTGCTCGGGAGGAAGTAACAAAAATTTAGGGTGTTACATAATATGTCACACGTTTCTCAAAAAGAAGGTTCACAACTCAACATTGTTTTAAAATGGTCAAAGTGGGCTCCTGGCCAAAGTATATTCTCCTAGGTGGTTCTCTCACCCTAGGTGTTACAAAGTTGCCACGAGTGAGCGCGATTTACCCAAAAAGTCACATTGACTAGTTTGGGAATATCTCGGCTTTACTTTACCCCCTTCAAGAACAATAGGCAACTAGTGCGTCTACATGTACTATCACTGGGGTCGCCACAACGAACAACTTGTAACTCTATCTCACAAAGGAATCACTAGTCAAGTAGGTAGTGCGGAGCACTTCCCGTTTTGTCCACAAGGTTCCCTCTTGTGTGGACTACTTTGGGGTTCTTGGAACCACCCCCATTGTTGTAGCTTAAGGCATTATGCCAAAGGGGTTATGTTCCAGTTGAGCGGAGAGGGACGTACCCTTTTCCAAAACCTGCAATACAGTGTTTTGAATATGTTGTTCTTTTTATCTTGTTTAATTAGGAGTGGTTTACTTGAACACCTTTTGGCAATCAGTATAACAACCTGTATTAGTAGTTTTGATTTCATTTTGATTCCTCCTTTCTTTGATAAGCATTTTTAGGTCTTGCACTCAAGCGTTAGTAGTTCTCCAAGAAAATCACATTATTTAAAAGAGGATTAAAAGTTGCTTTTGATTCTCAAGATTATCCAAGGATGCAAGAGAAGAGCATACACAACAAATAATCCAACTAAAAAGTAAAGAAAATCTTTGCAATCAATGAACCATACAAAAATCTTGATAAATGTTCATTCCCTTAAACCAAAAGTGAAAGAGGAAGTTTCTAATTTACCAAATGTTATAAAATGAAGACTAAAGTTGCTTTTGATTCTCAAGATCACCCTAAGATGCAAGATAAGAGCATACACAAACTTTATCCCAACTATATAGAAATGAAAAACTTCAAATCAAAGGACCATTGAAAAATGCTTTGTAAAAGGTTCATTCCCTTAAGTAAAATGAATAATCAAATTTTCAAGTTTAATCCCAATGTTAAAAAGATAGAGATCAAAGTTGTTTTTGATTCTCAAGATCACAAAAAGGTGCAAGAGAAGAGAATACACACGCTTTGGTCTAAATCGAGTAAGCATGGAAATACAACATTCATCAAAACATTAGACATGTTAGAAAATGACCAGTTTTAAAATAATAGAAAAACCTACAATTTTTGTAAGTATAAATCTAAAATTTATGTTTTTATTGCATATTTAACTTCAATACCTTTCCAACGCAAAAAAAATGGAGTCATTTCGAGTTCGGGAGATTTATTTATGGCCTTCAAGATGGGTTATGCATATGCTCTTATGCTCATGGGTATGCACTTGACACACACTCAAAAATGTCAAAAAAAACGTCCCTTAATCTACAAAATGGACAAAGTTTTCCAACCAAGATTCAATTTTGACAACAACTCATCACATTAATATAGGAATAGAAGATCGTTATCCAAAATTCACCTCCCTTGGGTAAATTTTGATAACATGCAAAGATTCAAATCCCAAGCAAATTGATTGATTGAGCAAAATCAGGTTTCTAGGGTCCCTTCGTATTTTTCTAACTCCCCGGCCGAAGAAACAGGATCAAGCTCGAGAAAATGCAAAAAAGTTGCGAGAAAGGAAAATAGGTTGATCCAAGACAGAGGAAGAAAAATTGGCTAAGTGTTGCTCGGGACGTTTGGGACAAAAAGGTCCAAACCGGCCGGTTCGGCCGAAATGAGCACAGGTAGTCCAAAAGAAAATGGGACAAATGGGACGAAAGTACGCAGTGGGCACAAAATGCCGGTTCAACCGAGAGAAAATTGACTAACTGCTGAGAGGGACAGTTCGGGACAAGCGGGCCGAAAAGGCGCGAACCGGCCGAACCGGCGGCGAAGAGGTCAAAGCAGATCCAAAATCAAATGGGACATCCGGGACAAATGGACGCGAAATGCCCGAACCGGCCGAAATGAGCACAAAGGGCCCAAAATAAAATGGGACATCCGAGAAAATGGAGGTGAAGTACGCGAAGGAGGCTGAAGGAGCCGAGGACCAATCGAAAACCGCCACGTGTCCTCACGGAGAAAAGGTCAAAAGGTCAAAGGGGCGAGTTATCGAGCGCCGAACCGAACCAATGAAATGGCGCCACGTGTCTAAGTTTAAGGGGCCCACAAGCAATTTAAAAAGGAAATCCTACAAAAGATGGTTAAGAGAGAATTGCTCGTCAATCAGCACGTCCCACGTGTTGTCCGGTGGTAGAGCGCGGAAAGGATTTCAAAACACACTTTCACCTGTTTTGTGCCCTAGATCTTCAGATCGCCATAACTTTTGATCCAGAGCTCGGATTTGTACGTTCTATATATCAACGGAAAGCTGGTGAAATTATCTACATGATTCCGGGGTCAATCTTGCATTTTTGAGTAGTCTGGAGGGAGAAAAATCAAGAAACGGCTCTGACGCGTATTCATGGCCGAAATGACATTCCAGCGAACAGAGTTAATGCAGAATGGGTCGCATTCTCCTGTAATCTAGTAAAAATGACAGGGTATGGGTTTGTAAGGTCTTCCATGCCGTTTTAATACACCTGCATTCAAGAAGGAATGGGCTCCCATGCCTTTGTACGTCTCCTGTTCCCTGGGTTCGACCCTTGCATTTTAAAAGCTAGTTTTGGGCTCATTCAAAAAGGGGAACATTTTGGGCATAGCAGACTTCTTCTTTCACCTTCTTCAAGGGATTGATGAAGTATCAGACCTCTCCAAGGATTGTAACAGTTTTCTTTACCTCTCTGAGGGTGTAATGCGTATTTTGATATTAAATTGATAATGCAAGCTCTGTGAATGGGTTTCAATCCTCTGTTTGTATTATTTGCTTGATTTCAGATGCTAAATTATACATTATCACTCTGTGTATGTTTTTATGTTGTGAACCTTGGTCTGTGTCTATTTGCATGACTAATATGTTTCACCACTCCTTTTGGTGTATCACCATCTTCAGATTAGTTTCAATTTTTGCACTTCTACCCCTCCTTGCGAGTTAGAATAGGATTAGGATCTAAACCTCTCGTAGTTTTGCAAAATATAGATCTAAATCGAGAGGAGTTTGAGGAACCAGCCTCTAACTGGAGATTCCTCTCTCGGTTTCAAGTCCCACACTTGGAGAGAGGTTTCCATGTTGTGCAATTACACTGGATGCAAGAGTGATCAACCTAGAAATCGATCGGCGGCCGGGTGTCTTTGTAATTTTGCACTAACAGTTTTGCTGCACGCCTGTGGGACTAGAGGTCTCAATTTTATTGCAGCAAAGTTGATATGCATCTGCTGCAAGTTTCTTGCTTGAAAAGAGCTATTATTTGCATATCTGCGACTCCAAGGGGAAGAATCAATAGAATTTCAGCAGTCAGGCCTGAAAGCTTATGAGAAGAATCACAAGGTCAAGGGTTGGAGAAGAAGAAGTGCTGTTTGAATACCTGCAATTATCTCCAAGAAGAAGGCAAAGAGGAAGAAGGATTCAAAGGTCTCCATCTCCACCAAACAGAACTCTTTCAACTCCTCCACCTGAGCGGCCTTTCTTTCAGTATACAAGGGTTTTAAGACCAATCAGAATGGCGCAACCAGTGAACCCCTATGTCAACTTCACAGGCAGCAGCCCACTTGCTCTCAATGCACAAAATCCAATCCCAGTAGCAGCATTGAAGAACATTCCATACTTCACTGGAGAAAACCAGACCACTCCTGGTGATCATGTCAAGGACATTGCTAACATTTGTGCAATCCATGAGATTAATGAGATGCAAGTAGCTGTCAAATTGCTGGCGTCTTCATTCAAGGGAAAAGCATTGCAATGGTTTAGGAGCCTTGAAGCTGGCTCTATCACAAACTGGAATCAGCTGTGTATTGCACTTCATAATCAATTTGGAGAGAAGGGAGACAACTTGTCTCTTTTGGAGCAGCTAACAACCATCAAGAGAGCTTCCAATGAGCAGCTAACTGACTTCAACTTCAGATTTCAAAGGTCTTGGGATAGAATTCCAGTGGCAGTCAGGCCAACAGCAGAAGGTGCTTTTCTATATTACCTTAAAGCTTTAAATTCTGATATTTCTATGTTGATTCAATCTATGGGAGGCACAACTATCCCTGCTGCTTATAGTATTGCCATTAGAGCTGAAAATTGTCTGATTCAAGCCGGCAAGCTAGCTCCTAGGCCTCCAATGCCATTATATCCAAGTTTAGAGAGCCCAAGTACTAGTCAAGCACCTGTCTTAGCTCCTATTCCCACTCCTAGGAATCAGAGTTCAAATGAAGCTTCCACTTCATCTCCAAGTGCCCCAAATGAGCTTCAAGAAGTCATGAAGCAACTGCAAAATTTAGGTAATGAGCTGGTCACACTTAAGAGACAGCAAACTCAAGGTTTTAGACCTTCGTATCAGCCTCAAGCTCAACCTAATAGGCAGCCATACCAGCCTCAAAGGCCACCCAATCCACTGCAAATATGAATCAAACAAGGCCTCCCGCCATAAACCATTCCACCCTATAATCCAAATGCCATATCTACCTCTAAGGCATTAGTACCAGCACAAAACAACACTGCCCAGGAGTATGATTGGTGTTTTCCATGTAATGAGCCTCATAATCAATCCATGTGCTTCAATGGTGCTTTGACCCAAGCTTTAATGGTAACAAGTCTTTGGTGTGGAGGGTGAGAGTACTCAAGAAAACAGCCAACAACAGAAACATTCCAACAAAGAACTCGCCCCAAATGACACCACATTGGTAAATTGGCAAGCAGAGGATTTCTGTGGCATGAATCAGGCAGTTTCTCAAGGTGTTGCTGCCAACACAAGGTCAAAAAGGAGAAATTTGGGTGAAGAACAGCCGTTAGCCCCAGCCAATCCACAACCTTCCACAGCTCCACAAATGATTGGCAAGCAAAACCCAGTTTCAAATGCACAAGGGCCAACTCAAATGCCAGCTGTTGCTGCCCACATACAAGGAGCAAATGTGCAGACCAAGGGACAGCAGAGAGATCCTTCATCACCATTCAGTATCATTGATCAGATGAAGAAGACAAACGTCAATATATCTATGTGGGAATCCCTATCCATCCCAGGCCAAAGAAATCTGCTGCAAGCTGCCATAAAGGATTGGCCAACTTTGAATCAGCAGGTCCAAATGTAGGAGAAGGTACTCACAAATGCTGCCCACCCTCAAGGAAATCATGGAGCACAACAAGGTAGAATGCTGAAGCCTCCCCCTTTCTATGTTTCGTTAATCATTGGAAATCAGCTAGTGCATAATTGCATGATAGATTCCGGGGCAAGTAGCTCAGTTATGCCTAAACAGATAGCTGATCAGTTAGGGCTCCAGTATGAAATAACATCTAAGGGAGTAGTGCAACTGGATGGGACAGCAATAGCAACAGTTGGAGTGATTAGAAATTTGAGTCTTACCTTGCATGCATGTCCAAATGTTGTTGTCTTACAAGATATATCAGTCATAGACCTTCCACCACTCTTTGCCCTTTGCTTGTCAAGAGATTTCACTGCCAAAATTGGGGGATATTTGTCCGCTGATTGGTCTCACATGCTATTCAGAACGAGATATGGGACTAAGGCCACAATTAGGTCAGAACCTATTGCAGACTTCCACATTGAGCCCTATACTCCAAGTCAGATTAATGCCAATTGCTCAGCATTTGATCAAGAAGATCACCTTGGCACTGATGAAGCCGACACTAAGGTCGGAAGTATTCCGTTTTGACTCTTGATGAATGGGCAAACAAGGTACACACTTTTGATCCTTATCAAGAAGTAGAAGAATCTGAGCTAGGGGTCTATTGCATACACGAAGAAAGTCAACCTATTCCTAGCATCACCAAGCCAAACCACAAGGATGACAATGAGGTATGGCAACTGTTTTTTGATGGATCAAGGAGTAGACAAGGCGCAGGAGGTGGAGCCATGCTTATTTCACCGCAAGGAGTAAAGTATTATTCAGCTTTTAGATTTCAATTTGCATGCTCCAATAACACTGCTGAATATGAAGCCTTGGTGCAAGGGATGCATTGGGCAATCAAGAGAAAGATAAAGAACCTGCAAGTTTTTGGGGACAGTGAGCTGATTGTAAATCAGGTCAAGGGACAACATGCTGCCAAAAATGATCTACTCAGATGCTACAAGAACAGGGTGTGGGACCTCGTGGAATATTTTGAGGGCTTTGGCATCAAATCCATCCCTAAGAAAGAGAATCAAGTCTGGCAGCAGGCTTACAAAGCGAGGGGCAGCCTTTGACATTATAGAAAACATTCAACAAGACAAGGTACAGCCAAACATCCACGTGATTGTGAGGCCTTCAGTGCCGGATAACGATGTCAGTTGGCAAGTATTTGAGAATGACCAGCAAATCATCCACTTCTTGCAAGAAGAAGCTGAGTTCTCAGCTAAGAATCAAGAGAAGTTGGAACAGCAATATGGTGACTAGGTGTTACAGCTGAGAACTGACAAGCTGCCCAAGGGACTTATCACCTTGGAGTCCATTTTTAACCCCAATGATCAGTTTAGAAAGGAGAAAGCAAACATTCAGGTTAAGAGAGAAGATTCGGTATCCATCTTGGTAGAAGAGAACAAGCCATTGCAAATTGGAAAGATGACAACTGAACAGGAAAGGTATGAGTTCATACAGCTATTTCAAGAATTCCCTGATGTGTTTGCTTGGAGTTATGAAGATTTGAAAGGGTTCAATCCCAACTTAGCTCAGCATACCATTGAATTGGACCCAAATACTAAGCCTATCAGGTAGAAACAGAGACCAGTCAATCCACACATGGAGCCTCTCATGAGGAAAGAATCTGGACAAGCTGATTGAGTCAAGAATCATATTCCCAATCAAGCATTCTAGTTGGGTTGCCAACTTAGTTCCAGTCAGAAAGAAGAGTGGAGAGATCAGGCTATGTGTTGACTTCAGAGATTTGAATAGATCCTCTCTCAAGGACCATTATCCACTCCCTTTGATGGAGCAAATACTGCAGGTCGTAGCTGGTTCAGAAAGGTTTTCACTACTTGATGGTTACTCAGGCTTCAATCAAATTATGGTAAAGGAGGAAGACCAGTTCAAGACAGCCTTCACAACCAAATGGGGCACATATGCTTACAAGAAGATGCCATTTGGACTGTCGAACGCCGGAGCAACATTCCAACGAGCTATGGATATGGCATTCAAAGGCTTGATCAACAAGATAGTGCTGATATACTTAGATGATATTACTGTCTTCTCAAAGAATGCTGCAGACCATCTCTTTCACCTCAGGCAAGTGTTTCAGAGGTGTAGAAAGTTCGGTGTGTCTTTGAATCCTAAGAAGTGCATCTTTCTTGCACATGAAGGGAAGCTCCTTGGCCATATTGTCTCCAAGGAGGGATTAGCAATTGATCCAGAGAGGGTCGAAGCCATAAGAGCTCTACCATTGCCAAGCCACAAGAAGGCCCTTCAGAGTTTCCTGGGAAGGATAAACTTTGTTCAAAGGTTTGTCCCAAATTTTGCAGCCCTTGTCAAGCCCATTACTAAAATGTTAAGAAAAAGCATGGCTTTCAAATGGACGGCAGAAGGCAAGGAGAGTTTTGAAGCAATCAAAGAAGCCATCTCCCAGGCACCCACTCTCATCAACCCAGACTTTTCCAAGGATTTCATCCTCTATGCATTTGGAGGTGATGACACTATTTCTGCCATTCTGGTACACAAAGAGAACAAAGATAATGATGAGCAGCCGATTGCCTTCTTCAGCCAAAGCCTAGGTGACTACGAAATGAGGTACTCTTTTATTGAAAAGCATGTGCTTGCAAGATGTCGAAGCTTGAAGAAATTCAAGCATTTAGTCTCAAACAACAAGATACAGTTGCTAGTCTCACATGCTGGGGTTAAGGATTTCCTCCTCAACAAGGATTTGAATGAGAAAAGGGCAGGTTGGATCACCCGTGTCATGGAGTATGACATTGAGATCAAGATCACCAAGCTGGTAAGAGGCAAAGGTTTGTGTGAGCAGCTTGCTTCCAAACAACCAGACAACCCAGAAGATGAAGAAGACGCTGTCCTGCTATTACAAGATGATCAAAAACAGGAAAATGATGATGTGTCCACTCCCTGTTGGACTCAGAATATGATACATTTCCTACAGACGGGCATGTGCCCTCTAAAAATGAGCAAAGCAAAAAGAAGATACTTCAGGTTGCAGGCAATTCCATATGCCATCATTGATGGAGTTTTGTTCAAGAAGGACGTCAATGGAGTGCTGCTGAGATGCATTAACACAGGTCAGATCCAAGGGGTATTAAAAGAGTTTCATGATGGACCAGCTGGTGGCCATTTTGCACCAAGAGTGACAGCTCTGAAAATCATGAAGGCTGGTTATTATTGGCCTAAAATCTTCAGTGATTGCTATGCATGGATCAAGAGGTGTAAGAATTGTGCATTCTTCACAGGAAAAGAGAGACTCGCTGCCCTTCCATTGCATCCAATTACAGTAGATCAGCCATTCATGCAGTGGGGTTTGGACTTCATTGGAGTCATCAATCCCAATTCGAGCCAAGGGCACAAATGGATTCTGACAGCCACAGACTACTTCACCAGATGGACAGAAGCAGTAGCACTCAAAGAGGCGAATGAGTCTAGCATCTTGGACTTTTACGAAGGGATAACTTCCAGATTTGGTGTACCTGCTACAATAGTCTCTGATAATGCATTGGCATTCATCGGATCTAAAGTGACTGAGTGGGCTGTCAAGAACGGGATTTACCTGAGCACTTCATCAAACTATTACCCTCAAGGTAATGGCCAGGCCGAGTCTACAAACAAAAACTTGCTGAGGATCATTAGGAGGACTCTTGATGAGAATCAGAGGGCTTGGCATACCAAACTGAAATCAGCCTTATGGGCTGATAGGATAACTCCCAAAAGATCCACGGGTAACTCTCCATTTAGGCTTGTCTACGGAAGAGAGGAAATCTTTCCCATATCGCTTGAATTGCCAACGTTGGAACTCATGAAACAGTGGAGTTGCTAGAGTTTGAGCCCATGGAGGTGAGGTATGCGAGTTGATGGAGCTGCAAGAGATCGAGAGATCGGGCATCCCAAGCAATGGAAAAGGATCAAGCTTTGATAAAAAGATCCTTGATAGGAAGGCCAAAGACAGATCTTTTCAAGAAGGAGATCTAGTGCTAAAATGGGATGTGGACAGAGCAAAACCAGGAAGGCATTCAAAATTTGATGCCATTTGGAGTGGCCCATACATGGTCACAAAGTGCAAAAGCAACAATGCTTTCCAATTGGCCTCATTGGATGGTGAAGAACTGCAGATTCCAGTAAATGGAATCTATCTCAAGCGTTGCTTCTAGAGGGAGGTTCACTACACCTGTAGATATTAGATTAGATTTTCTTTCCTCCAAGTGCTTGTGCACATTGTTTTGTTGTAGGTTAGTTTTGTTTTCCCTAAGTGCCTTGGCACAGCTTGCTGTCCATGGAGATGTTTAGCATGTCTTTGCTTTCATCAGGCCACATTCCATCTTCCCCTTGCACATTACGAGTCGGTTTGGATTCTAACAAAATATTTGATGACTCCATGCCCAATGGATTGCTTCAGGAACTGGTCTTTCCATCTAGCAGGTAGATGATCCTGCTGAGTCGCCAAATTGTTATCCAAAATTCACCCCCCTTGGGTAAAATTTGATAACATGCATCAGAAGATTCAAATCCCAAGCAAATTGATTGATTCGAGAAAAATCGGGTTTTAGGGTCCCTTCGGTATTTTTCTAACTCCCCTGGCCGAAGAAACAGGGAGCAAGCTCTGAGAAAATGCAAAAAAGTTGCAGAAAGGCAAATAGGTTGATCCAAGACAGAGGAAGAAAAATTGGCTAAGTGTTGCTCGGGACGTTTGGGACAAAAAGGTCCGAACCGGCCGGTCGGCCGAAATGAGCACAGGCAGTCCAAAAGAAAATGGGACAAATGGGACGAAAGTACGCAGTGGGCGCGAAATGCCGGTTCGACCGAGAGAAAATCGACTAACTGCTGAGAGGGACAGTTCGGGACAAGCGGGCCGAAAAGGCGCGAACCGGCCGAACCGGGCGAAAGAGGTCAAAACAGTCCAAAATCAAATGGGACATCCGGGACAAATGGACGCGAAATGCCCGAACCGGCCGAAATGAGCACAAAGGGCCCAAAATCAAATGGGACATCCGGGAAAATGGAGGCGAAGTATGCGAAGGAGCCGAAGGAGCCGAGGACCAATCGAAACCGCCACATGTCCTCACGGAGAAAAGGTCAAAAGGTCAAAGGGGCGAGTTATCAAGCATTGAACCGAACCAATGAAATGGCGCCACGTGTCCAAGTTTAAGGGGCCTGAAGCAATTTCAAAAGGAAATCCCGCGAAAGACGGTTAAGAGAGAATTGCTCGTCAATCAAGCACGTCCCACGTGTCGTCCAGGTGGCAGAGCGCAGGAAAGGATTTCAAAACACGCTTTCACCTGTTTTGTGCCCTAGATCTTCAGATCACCATAACTTTTGATCCAGAGCTCGGATTTACACGTTCTTTATATCAACGAAAAGCTGGTGAAATTCTCTACACGATTCTAGGGTCAATCTTGCGTTTTGGAGCAGTCTGGAGGAGAAAAATCAAGAAATGGCTCTGACACGTATTCATGGCCGGAAATGACATTCCAGCGACCAGAGTTAATGCAGAATGGGTCGCATTCTCCTGTAATCTGGTCAAAATGACAGGGTATGGGTTTGTAAGGTCCTCCATGCCATTTTAATACACCTGCAGTCAAGAAAGAATGGGCTCCCATGCCTTTGTACGTCTCCTGTTCCCTGGGTTCGACCCTTGCATTTTAAAAGCCAGTTTTGGGCTCATTCAAAAGGGGAACATTTTTGGGCATAGCAGACTTCTTCTTTCACCTTCTTCAAGGGATTGATGAAGTATCAGACCTCTCCAAGGATTGTAACAGTTTTCTTTACCTCTCTGAGGGTGTAATGCGTATTTTGATATTAAATTGATAATGCAAGCTCTGTGAATGGGTTTCAATCCTCTGTTTGTATTATTTGCTTGATTTCAGATGCTAAATTATACATTATCAGTCTGTGTATGTTTTTATGTTGTGAACCTTGGTCTGTGTCTATTTGCATGACTAATATGTTTCACCACTCCTTTTGGTGCATCACCATCTTTAGTTAGTTTCAATTTTTGCACTTCTACCCCTGTCTCCTTGCAAGTTAGAATAGGATTAGGATCTAAACCTCTGTAGTTTTGCAAAATATAGATCTAAATCAGAGGAGTTTGAGGAACCAGCCTCTAATCTGGAGATTCCTCTCTCAGTTTCCAAGTCCCACACTTGGAGAGAGGTTTCCATGTTGTGCAATTACACTGGATGCAAGAGTGATCAACCTAGAAATCTGATCAGCGTCCAGGGGTGCTGTAATTTTGCACTAAAAAAGACTCAACACTATCAAACATTAACATACATGCTCAAGAATTTAATATTTTCAAGAAATTGACAAAACTAACATGTAGAATGATGAAAAAGTAAGCTCTAAAAATGAAAACATGATGAAATATTGAAATTTTCTCACCAAGATTAAATTTTGACAGCAACCCACCACATTAATATGTAAATAGAAGACTCAGCACTATCAAACACTAACCTACATGCTCAAGAATTGAAAATTTTCAATAAATTGACAAAACTAGCATGTAAAATGTTGAAAAAGTAAGCTCCAAAATGAAAACATGATGAAATCTTGAAATTTTCTCACCAAGATTAAATTTTGACAAAAACCCACCACATTAATATGTAAATAGAAGACTCAACACTATCAAACACTAACCTACATGCTCAAGAATTGAAAATTTTCAAGAAATTGACAAAACTAGCATGTAAAATGTTGAAAAAGTAAGCTCTAAAAATGAAAACATGATGAAATCTTGAAATTTTCCCATCAATTCCAATTTTGACAGCACTTCACCTCCTTCATACCTACAAGGAATACCCAACACATGCAAACTCAACAAAACAAGTTAGATCAACATGTGTAAAAGAGGGTTAGTAACCAAAAATAAAACTTAACTACAAAAACTTGAAATTAAGTGCAAAGGACAATGGAGTAAGTCCCACCAGTGTGCCAAATGTGTGCATGTATACTTTGCTTAATGCTAAATCAAATGAAGCAAGAACTACCACCTAAAATAGTTCTACAATTTAGCTAAAACAAAGCATAAACACCATCATGATAAGAATTAAACAAGGGTTAGATGCTAGCATTCATCAATACAAACTTTGAAACTAACAATGCTAAATATTTAAACTCCTCTATTCCCTAACAAAAAATAAATGAATGGACCTAAGTAAGCTCCATGGCTATCAAAATAGTTGTCCTTAATGTTCCAAGAACCTAGGAATGGGGGCTAATCAAAGTTGGGCTACAAGACCCTTTTGACACCTCCCATATGACCCAAGAACTTTAAGAAAGAGGCTTAACTCGTCAATATGATGAACTCTCAAAAGGGCAAGGTGCAAGCTCTTAGTCTCTTTGTTATATGCTTTGCATTTGCTCTCTAAGGAGTTTAGGTGTAAGTAAAAAGGTAGGTGGAGGGCTCTTTATATAGCCCAAAGGATAAAGGATTCAACACATTCTCATGAATGTGGGATAAAGGTAAAACATGATTAGGAATGGATAAGGTTTCTTTATTAAAGGTAACCTTACTTTAGAAGGGTTTAATTTATGCTTAGCAAGTCATGGGAGTTAGGGGGTGTTTTAATTAATCAAAGGTGATTAACTAATAGGTAGATGTAAGCTTATAGAAGATAATTAGAGGAATATTAGTACGATTTAGGATATTAGAAGGGGATTAAATCAATTAAATATTGATTTACTAGTTAAATGAAGGGGAAGACTAATTAATTAATAATAATTAATTAATCTAGATAGAAGAGGTGATTTATTAATGGAAGGTCGTTAATTAGGGTATTTGTTGGATAGGCAACTTAATTAATTAGCTTAGTGTAATTAATTAATGATGATATGAAGGTAAATGAGTGCTTTTGATGATACGTCATTGATTTGTGAGAAAGGGGATAATTAGCGCAACTTAAGTATTTAAATTGCTTGGGCGTAATTATAGGTGTCTACAAGAGGCATGAATGGCCTAGGAGTGATTTTACCGATCACGAATTAGACGGTTCTCAACCCCTATGGAAAGGCTATAGGCTACAGGTAATGTAGTGCCCCCCATTGACTGAATCATCAAAGAAATATCAAAATTTAAAGCCCTAAGAAAGTATAAGAAGGAACCTTTATTAGTTGGCTTTCTTCTGGCCATTTGGAATCCTATCCCGAGTCCACTTTGGAATATGAGGTTGAATTATGTCACTACTCGTTCGGGCTCTCTTGATTGTTGTTAATTTCTCTAACAAAGACAAGTTATCACCTTTTTCCCCAAATTGATTGTGAAGAGCCGTGCACAGCTAGTTCCAGTTCTAGATAGAGCCTGCTTCAAGACTCCTGAACCATTGTGTAGCTTTCCCTTTAAATGAAGAGGTGAACAACTTGAATGCAATGTCCATCTCATGGATCTCGTGGATTGTACAAACATTTGTAATATCTTAGACATGGTCACCGGAGAATTTTGATTTTCCCTAGTGAAATATTGGATGCTCTTTAATGCTGCAATCGGAGCCGGGTTTTGCATTCAAGGTGAGTGGACTACTACCACTAAAGTTGACATATGGATGTGGTTATGCCATTATGATTGGCTTAAGAATCCTTACAGACTGAAAGAAAGGCCTTGTAGGTGGAGGTGTTGACAAGGTTCTACTTGGTGGAGATGGAGACCTCTGAACTCTTCTTCCTCTCCTTCCTCTACCTAGGGATAGACGTAAATTTTCAAATATACCTTCTTTCCTTTATCTAGATCAGGTTTTTCTCATGAATATCCCAAGCTTGGGCTGCTGAAACCAGATAGATTTGTTTCTTTTGGAGTCATCAGATGTACAATTTTAAGGCTTCTTAAAATCTAGAATCACAGCAAGTGTACTTCAATCCCTACCGTAATAAGATGGAGGCTTCTTAGTCACACCGGGTGTTCCAAAACTATTAGTGTAAAATCACAAGCACCCCCAAATGAGTTCTAAAAATCTACTTTTCTAAGGCGAGTCATTTGGTGTGATTACATAACATGGAACTTTCCCCAAGTTGTGGGATCTTGTAAAATGGGAAAGCTTTTCGATTAAAGGTTGGTTCCTTATTCCTCTATTTAGGTGCATACGTAAGGATTTGTAGATGATCTATCTCTATACTAAATATAAAAACTTGCCAAGGAAATAGGGATAAAAGAGTATAAGAAATAAGAAATGACTAAACTACCAGGTGATGCACTAAAGAAATGATGAGCACTTATTTTTCGATAGACAAAAACCAATAAGATGCATATAATGAATAAGCACGGATAGCCATATATGTAATAGAAGATCATATGAAAGCAAAAGACACAAGAGAGGATCTAAAATTGATCACAGACGTGGTTTATTACTCAGCCAGATTGATATAGTCCATTACAAAGTAGTTAAGAGGAGGAAACATAATGCAATTTTGATAGAAGGCCCGAACCCAATAGATCCCTTTCTTTAGAAGGAGGAGGAGCCTACAAAAAAATAATGTCCAACCCTTTACAATGAATCTTGCCCCCATATTTATAGATTCAACCTGAAATAAGAAGAGAGAGAGAAGCGGAAATATTAGGTTGAAGCTCAACCACTGCATTGTTAATGCATCGATGAAATCTCTCCCCCAAATCTATCTTTACTGCATAAATCCTTGGTTCGGTGCCTTGAAGGAAGAGGAAATGGTGAAACAGATCAAATCTGATCTAGTTGTTGAGGTAAGAAGATCCTACATTGAAATCTTGAAAATGTTTCCTCCATTTTCTTCACCGAACCTCCTCAAAATTAAAGTTTCAAAGCTCCATGGCATGGGTGAGGCCGAGATCTTTCCAACGGCATCAGATTTGCAATATTTCAAGCCCTGAGTTGAAAGATATGCCCCTTCAAAGTTTGTATCGGGTTTGTATAGGAGGATAGGAAAACAACTTGAAAAATGGGTCTTCTTTTGATATGCGACACGTGGAAGCCATATTGGAACAAAAATTGGACCAACGGGTCTGCAATTTATCTTTTGCCCTTTCCTCCAATTCTCGCTTTGGCTTTGACTCAGGCCCAGATGCTGACTTTTTCCTTGGACGGAGTTGCGACCCATTTTGAAACTTTTTCCCCTTTTGAGATAACAAGGGGCAAAGAACCAACATTTTCCTCGATGGTCCACTTTCTCCTGGGACATGTGGTAGTCTAGCACTCATTTAGAAACCTTTTCTATATTCACCCCTTGAATCAGTGTCATATTGACACTTAGCATTCTCTGCTTACACCTTTATACTTAGCCAATTTTGAAGCCCTTTTTGTCCACCTTTTGACTTTGTTTCCTCTTATACAGGATCGTCCAATATTTGGCACGGGGGTGAAATATGGATAACAGTATTTAGGCATGAGATCTATTCTTTCACAGATGGATTCTCAAGATATCATCAAGATAGAATTACAAAGGAGGACCAAGAAATGACAACTTTCACCACCGAATGGGGAAGTATTTCCTACATAGTCATGCCTTTTAGACTAAATAACATGCCTATTGTGTTTTCACGCATTATGGTTCATGCGTTTCAAGACTTCATCCATAAGCTTCTACAAGTCTACCTAGATTACTAGACAATATATGGATTAGTTAGTGACCATTGTGATAATCGATGCTTTGATAATTGAGATATTTTGGCTTGAGTATATCCCTCAACATTAAGAAATTTGTTTTTGTTACTTCATTTAGCACCCTATTGGGACATATCATATATAAGGAAGGCTTGCTAGTGGATCCTACCGAGTTGTCGTTATTGTGGGATTGGAGGAGCCTACCAGTGAGAGCACGATACATGGATTCCTTGGGCATATGGGGTATTACCATAAATTTATTAAGGGATATGTTAAGATTGTTGTGTTATTGGAAAAAATTTTGAAGAACAAAAGTACATTTCATTGGGGAGAGGTGCAGTAGATGACATTTGACACATTAAAGAATAGGATTATCACCATGCCCATATTATGATTTCCCTCTTGGGATAAGTCATTCCATGTACATGTTGATGCTTTAGGGATGGAAATTGGAGCAATCTTAGCACAACCTAGAGAGGGAATTGTTGACCACCCCTTGTGCTTTACTAGTAGGAAGCTAACCCTAGCAAAATAGAACTATACTACTACTAAGCACGAGGCATTTTCAATGTTCTACGCACTACAAAAATTTAGGTAGTATCTTTTAGCAACACCCTTTATATTCTACATGGACCACATGGCATTGAAGTACTTGATAAACAAGATCATTCTACAAGGGTGCATATGTCGGTGGGTCCTACTATTTTAAGAGTTTGAGTTTACAGTTGTTGTAAACTAGGTAAGAGTAATTTGGGGCATGACAATTTATCAAGGAAAGAATCGGAGAGGACATGCATAGCATTGAGGATACAATGCCGATGCACAATTGTTTAGATTATAGTGCGCACCGTCGACACTCGAAGATATTACAGTGTTTCTCAAAACGGGTGTGGCGTTAGAGGGAATGAAGACTTTGGAAAGGAAGTAATTAGTGATACGCATCGTGCCCTACATGTTAATTAGTGGAGACTTATACAAGCTAGGCTGCGATGAGGGTTTACACTGGTGCATGTTAGAGAATGAGCACATTACAATCATGGAGGAAGCACATGGTGGAATTGCAGGAGGAAACTATGCAAGGAATGCAACCATGTGCAAGATCCTTCTAGTAGGATTTTGGTGGGAAACAATTTATAAATATTGTATTGAGTATTGCAAGGCCTATGACCACTATCAGTGCCTTGGTAAACCAGGGAAAAGAGATGAAATGCCATTAAGACCGATTTTTAGTGAAGAACCATTTTAGAAATGGTCAATTCACTCCGTAGGCCCTATTTTCCCATCCGCGCAAAGGATAGGTTCATTGTATATCATTACATGCAAAAAATACCTTACAAAGTGGGAAGAAGTGGCACCTACAAGGTATTGTACATCGGTAACAACAGATAGGTTCTTGTGGGAAAATATAATTAGCAAATATTGATTCCCGTTGAGCTTAACAAGTTGTAGAGGTAATCATTTCTTAAATGAGACAGTTATAATATTATTGGCGAGAATTCATGGTAGCCCACCACAAGACTATGCTTTATCACCCACAAGATAATGGTACTACTTAGGTGTTTAAAAAAATTCTAAATCACACGTTAACTAAGATTTTTGATGTGGGAAGAAAGGATTGGGATGATAAAGTTTCTGATGTGTTATGGTCATATCGGACTACTTATAAGAGACTTAACAAGGCCACACCTTTTCAATTGGTATTTGACACAGAAGTTATGTTACCTATTGAATTCATGTTATCATCGTTGTGTATTGCATGCATAAGAGGGTTAGATGATGAACAAGCACTTGAGGAGAGGATTGATAAGTTGATGCAATTAGATGAGAGGCGGGCTATTGGTCACTAGAATAGAAAATAGAAAAATCTAGGCGAAGAAATGGAATATATACACATCAAGAACAAACAATCTAAGGTTGGCAGATGGTTCTATTGTATCATTTGAAGTTTTTGTGCCATCCTAGGAAATTAAAATTCCATTGGATGTGCCTATACATTGTATCCTATATACTTGATTCAAGCACTTGCCGATTCTGAACCTGGATGGAACACGGTTTTCAGACCACTTCAATGGGAGTAGGATGAAGTCCTACTATAAATAAGTCTTCTTTATATTTGTAAATTAGGTAGTATTTCTAGTTAGCCTAGGTTTTTCTTTGATTCAATTTCTTTTCTTTGTGTTTCCCTTTATTGTTTTTTTTTGTGCGCGTTTGTGCACTGGTAGCCACTTATTGTTTTCAATTTTTTTATGGGTGTAGGATGGCTCATCCATTTTTTTATAGGGTGTAGTGAGGTGAAAAGTAATGAAAGCTATGATTATGGATGGCCTAGATTGAAAAAATCAAAAACACGTGGATTGGAATATCGCACGTGGAAAAGGTGAACATAAGGTAAGGTTGGTGTTAAAAGGCTTTGAGAAACAACGTAAAAGAATAAAAAGTATAGGAGCAACATGAGGTAGGTAGAAAAAATAACTTGGTCCAAGACATAGAGGAAGAATTGACTTCGGCATGGGAGAAAACACAAATAATTATATGGTCGAGACAGGTTACATGCTAGAATGTTACGTAGAACTATTTGCTTAGGATTGAACATGGAGGAAAAGTATTGAAGGTTGGCGGTGGAAATAATACGCCTTTATTGTGAAAGTACGTTAGTAGGTGCATGGCATTTATTGTGGAGAAGAGAAAAAGTTATAAATAGAAGATCGGGGGTGCGTTATTTTCTACCTTGCATTTTAAGTTATCAAATAGCTCTCATGAACTAGGGCATCCTTATGAAGAAGGTTTGAGAAGAGTTGTGAATATTTGTGTCCATAGCTAGTTTTATCAGGGAACTAGAGTGAAAATAAGTACATGAGAAAAATTAGAGAAGTTTGTGTGGAATAATCTCGTGGGTGTTACATCATCTTATGGAAAAAGGGTTTTCCAAGTTAGGGTTCTATAGCTAGGGCACGAGGTTTGAAGGAATTTTTGCAAAAGAGTGGATCCGTAAAGTTGAGAAGAGCCAGGACCAGGAGAGAGGAAGAAGTTTTAAGGACCCAATGAAGGAATGTCACCAAGGAAAGTAGTAAATGTTTCACTAAATAAGGGAAAGGGAAAACAAGCCATTTATACCAGTTTCAATGAAGAATGGTACATGGAAATGTAGTACCCATATGGCATATTACTTGGTAAATAATGGGTGTCTCATGTTAGGAAAATGGCCATGAATGGTTCTTTGTGTGCATGTATACTTTGCTTAATGCTAAATCAAATGAAGCAAGAACTACCACCTAAAATAGTTCTACAATTTAGCCAAAACAAAGCATAAACACCATCAAGATAGAGAACTAAGTAAGATCTAAACTAACATTATAACTTTGAAAACATGAGATCAAAACTATGCATGCTATTTTAACATCTCTACTCTCCTAGATTACCAACAAGAATGAATGGACCTATTTAGCTCCAATGGCAATCAAAAATTGCTTTGTTTGATCCTTAAAGAATGCAAGAATAGGAAGCTTTAGCTCTTAACAATGGTGACCTCTCAAGAAAACAAAAGGCAAGCTCTTAGTCTCTTTGTTATATGCTTTGCATTTGCTCTCTTAAGAAGTTTTAGGTGTAAGTAAAAAGGTAGGTGGAGGGCTCTTTATATAGCCCAAAGGATAAAGGATTCAACACATTCTCATGAATGTGGGATAAAGGTAAAACATGATTAGGAATGGATAAGGTTTCTTTATTAAAGGTAACCTTACTTTAGAAGGGTTTAATTTATGCTTAGCAAGTCATGGGAGTTGGGGGGTGTTTTAATTAGTCAAAAGTGATTAACTAATAGGTAGATGTAAGCTTATAGAAGATAATTAGAGGAATATTAGTATGATTTAGGATATTATAAGGGGATTAAATCAATTAAATATTGATTTATTGGTTAAATGGAAGGGAAAGCTAATTAATTAATAATAATTAATTAGTCTAGGTAGAAGGGGTGATTTATTAACGGAAGGTCATTAATTAGGGTATTTGTTGGATAGGAAACTTAATTAATTAGCTTAGTGTAATTAATTAATGATGATATGAGGGAAAATGAGTGCTTTTGACAATATGTCATCGATTTGCAAGAAAGGGGATAATTAGCGCAATTTAAGTATTTAAATTACTTGGGCGTAATTACGGGGTTTATAGTTACAACCATCGAACGAGCACCACAGAGAATGAAATGAAACTAGATCTGGTTTTTCCTATAGAGAAGAGGACACTAGATGGAATTCCATCTATGATGACGAGGTAAAGGTGAAAATGGAGAAGGATGGGTTGTTTCAAATCTACGAGTTGCCCTATTTCAGCAATCTGAGTGACTATACCAATGGTTGATGTCACGTGTGCATGAAGACCACTTCTATTTCACAAGTCGGAGGATGTGCATAACCCCCCAGCTAATTTCTAAGTTCATCGGCCTTATCTATGAAGGAGATTCATTAGACGATGATTTGGAAGACAAGGAAGCCATCAAGAAGACCATTGAGGCTTATGACTACAAGAAAGGTCTGCCTGCTTTGACATTTCTGCAATTCTCGACCCGGTGATGACGATGGCCACATTTTGGTTACAAAGATGAATGGGAAAGAGAGATGGACACATATAAAAAATTTCTAGTTGAATGTGTGCCATAAGATCTTAGAGGGAACCATCTATAACCTCTCATCTTTTATTACAGAGGAGATCATAGACGTCGCAAGTGACAGAGAGAAGATCATGTTTGGTAATGTCCTCCTCACCATTATCTTTTCAAATATTGGAGTGCCCAATAGGCGGGATAATTTTTTTTTGGGAATACCTTGATGAAAACCCCTCCCTTGCTAAGAGGTTTGAATAGTATAAATGTGACACCATTACATCCTCTCATAAGGTGAGCCTTTGGAAAAGTGGTATAAGCAAATGTGTGACACATTTGGGGCTGAATGGAGAATACCTAAGGAATTACCCTCATAAGTACATGGAGAGGTTGAGTTCACCGTAAACCAGCATTTTTGTATCTTGGCGAATTTACTTTGGTAGATGGCACTAATAATCGGAGTAAATTACCTTTCTCCTTCACAATGTAGTACTTCTAGGCTGGTGTTAATTGATTCAAAGAGATGAAGAAAATCATATTTGATCTAAGTGTAGTAGATTAAGACTACTGATCTTGTGATGCATGTAGGAAACTATTATACCCCAATAAGCATGCCTATGTGGAAGTATGTCTCCAATGACATGCACATGTTAAAACTAGTAACATTACCTACTATAGGGATGACAATAGCGAGGGTGTATTTATGCATAAGGCCTAAGTATGAAAATGGTTCTTATGTTGAAGATGATGTCTCCATTCCTGAGGACTCCACCACGTGGAAGAAGTTTGTGCAAAGGAAAAGAGAGAGGAGAAGATCCTAGGAAAAAATCGTTGAGCATGTAGATAGTGTAAACAGTAGGGGCACAAGACTCAGGCATGGGCACAAGTACTTATGTCCACCGGAAGAGGTATCCCATGAGAAAATAGTCACTGTAGAAGAAGGAATTTCCATAGAAGGAAGATTCACTAGTAAGGGAGATTCACCCGAGAAAGAAGAAAGAGAGAAGTCCCTTGAGTTGGATTCACCAGTAAGGAAGAAGCAGAGGGTGACAAAAGGGTCAAACTCGGGTGAAACAAAAATCATGGAGGTCAACAAGTGCAATGAAGACAATGAAGATCACAATGAGGCTCAAAATCATCATGTGTACGATGTACATGAGTCAGAGGAAGAAGGAAATGAAGAGAAGGATGAGAATGAGGGAGGCACTCATGACAAAAAGGGGAGTGAGGAAGTAAACATGAAGGATCAAAAGAACTCGACCCAACCAGAATCGAGATGGATAATACTATAGAAAGCGGAAGTGTTAGTAATTATCCAATAGTTGGTGGAGTACGAAGTTAAGAAAATCACCGAGGAAGTGTCTTGAAGGAAATGAAGGAAAGTGTGAGTGTGGGAAAGGATTATGGAGGCATGGGCAGAGACCCTAGCTTAGTAGTAAGCTTCCTAAAGGCAATGCGCATAGGTGGAAAGGGCATGGTGGTAGCAACTGGAACAAGAAATGACTTCCATTAATGATCGAACAAGGTACTATGCACACACTTCCTAAGTGTCGTGCCCACAAACCAACTCCTCACTTGGTCTTCTTTTGATGAAGAAGGTGCATACCCACACACAAGGAAAATGCTATCTTGGTATTTTGAGTCCCACATTGATGAACCCGAGTTCAAGGTAAATCAAAATACACTGATGAAGATACCGGATGTCAAGTGAGTAAACCCTCTAGTAAATTCCCAACAACTATCCGATGAGTAATTTTGTAATGTGCTCAATAAAGCATCAGTGGAGGTAGAGACAAGAATCTTTGGCAGAAATGACATGATAAGTTTCTTGGAGGAAGAGTTTGAGAAAAATAATGAGGAGATCATTGAGTGAGACAAAGAGATAAAACAGAAGGAATTGATCAGTGCGCAGTTAAGGCGCAAGATGAGGGATGAAAATTCAAAGGTGCGTGAAATCCATAAGAAGATAGAGGCCATTTCGGATGCCATAATCATGAAGCACCAAGACTGGCCCTTCTGACGAAATACAAGTAAACCATTCAATGATTGGAAGACTTGACCAGCTCACCATGGAAAGGTGACCACTCACATTAGAGTCAGAAGAGGAGGTGATGACATGCCAGAAGGAGGAGTAAATGATGAAGATTAGGGAGATAGTGACTTAGTACTCTAAACTCCTTTCCATAGTAAATACTTTGCTACACAAATGGATGAATCCATGTATGATAACTATGGCAATAGGGACGAGTTAGCAAGAATATTGGTTGCTACACATAAGGTGGATCTAAAAGAATTTAAAGAAAATCACAAAGGCAATAGGGCATAGCACGAAAAGATCCTGGCTAAATTTGAGAAGAAGTTAGAAGCAATCAAAACCTTACGGGGTTTGATTAAGAATAAGATAAAGGAATTATACCCCCAAGTCACTCGTAGGATGGATGCACTAGGTGATCTTAGCAAGCAGCTGGAAAGCATTGTTGATACGCTGAAAGCTAAGAGTGAGGAACTTAGTTTTGATGAAGTAAGCACATTGGTGGGTGACCTACTTCAGCAAGCATAGGGAGAAGTAGACGCATGGGAGAAGATTGAGGCATCCATGAAGAAGGAGTTCCCACTCCTCATGCAACAATATCATATTCTTCTATTCTTCCATTCCTTAATTTTTTCTATAGTTGTATTATTTATTCTTTAAGGAAGTAAAATATTTTTAGGACAAAGAACACACGTAGAGTGGGGTGACGTTGGACCCTAAAATATTTCCTAAGCACCAATAGGAATGTGCGCATAGGATGAGTGGATAGAGGGCGCTCGGAAAAAAAGTACACAGGAAAAAGGGGTTTGAGAAGGGTTTATGTGAAACTAGGGCACGCACAAGAGGTAGAACAAGGGTTTAAAGGACTTATCCATATTTGGCATTATGGAGTCACTTGAGGAAAAATGTGAGAACCCAAATACTCATGATAATTGGATAAGGTGCCACTTGGAACCTTGGAGGTTAAGAAAAGGATATTCCATGTAGGGAATATTCCCAGAGACATCATTACAGTTAGTGGAAGGTTTGTAAAGAGGATAATCATTCATCAATGGAGGACCACATCGACACTTGGCACATGATCTACTCATGAGAGAAGTCATTTTTGTGGTCAATGATCCTATTTAAAGAGGTTCTTAGGACATGAACAAAGAGAGAATGCATAAAGAATGCAAAGAGACAAAGAGAGTGCAAAAGGGGAACAAAGAAAGAGAAGGAGAGTAATGAAGTGCTATAGAAATGCTAAAGGTTTTTATTTCATGGTGTTAGGATTTAAAGTACTTAGTGTTAGATGGTTATAAGGGATACCTTTAAGCATATTTATGGGTACTAAGATCTGTAACAAAGGGATATAATAGGGAAAAGTATAGTCAATATCTTTGATTAGATAGGTTTGCGAGGATTTGAGTCTCTGTCATTTAATGTATATGGTTTGAGATGACCTTTTTGAATGTAATATGGCTACTGAATTATGTTAAATCAGTATATATGGATATATTCTGTATGACTTGGTTATGGGAGTAAACCCTTATGTTATTTGGCTTATCATGACTCGAATCTGGTTTCTTTTACTTCTTACAATGATTATTTATATTTTGTGATACATTTATGTCTAGATCTCATTAGTTATATATTCTTCCTTTTTGAGTAGATGTGTGTACTTCATTTTATGTAAATAATCCTTTATTATGTGACGTAACTCTCTCGTGAAGCTCACATAAAGGAGGATCTCACCACCTACGTGCACCTCGATTGGCGCCCAACATATGTCAGGTGATAGGCCAGTGCACTTAGGATTAGAAATAAGTATTGAGGGTAAAATAATGACTACAAATGTTTATGGTATTACATTATTAGAAGCTCCCAAATCTATTATGTAGTTTTTCAGTTGGTATCCTCCAATGAGAAGAGAGAGGTATAATAGATCAATCTTATTGGTATTTGATGCACTCATAGAAAGTATATTATGAGATGGAGGATTAGGTGGAGTTAGCAATATTCTATTGGAACTAAGAACCATAGTATTAGGTTTTTAACTAGTAACTTTGATATAACGAGACAAACTTATCAAATTGTAGAGAGTCCACAAATATTCATATTTGAAATCTACACTTTAGACTTATTTACATGTTCTATGATATCAAAATAGGTGGATGTAGATGAGGTATATACCCCTAGGACAATGGGTGCTTTGGGGAGTGAAGGAGGTACTACCTTTGGAGTTGGAACATGCTTAGCAACAAATGCAAATGTTTGGGGAGTAGTGGCTGATTTTGTAGGTACACTAGAAGATTTTCAAAGACTAGATTTTGTAGAAATGAAATTATAACTAGGAGGATCATTGGAAAAATTACTTGGAACAAAAGATATCCTTTTTCTTTCTATGAGTTTTTATTTTCCTTTATAGATTCCATGGAAGGTGGAAGTGGATATCCTCAATTGATTATTTTATTCTGTAGAGTTTTCATAGGAGGATCATCAATCTTCTTATTTTTTGGAGTAGTGGTGGAGGAAATTCGTTTCTAAAATTGAGATCGGATGAACACTACACATGAGAAGCTAGGTGCATCATCATATTCTTCTTCTTTACCTTATGGATATTCAAGGAATATAATTTATGCATCACCCTCCATTTATTTATTTTATAGGACATTTTTGTCCTCGCTTTCTTTTTCAACTCTATAAATTATTCTTCATCTTCTTTAGTTCTACATATTGCATGGGATGATGGATCCTCAAAGGAAATCCTTCAGGTGCTACTTGTAATATAATTCCTATTCTAGTTTGGGTGGGATGCTTGTTGAACAACTTCCTTCTTTAACATTATCAAGGCATTAGCTAACCTCTGCAATAATGAATCCATTTTTTCATCTTTGGAATTTTGGGCCTTATCCTTTATTGAATGATTCTTGATCTTTCCTAAAAAGATGAGGTCATCTTCCACTTCAATGGAAATTTATTGAGTGTTGTCCAAATTGTTTAATCATGGTCATTTTCATTGATGTCAAGAATCATTAATGGAAAAAAGCGTGAATGGTGATGTAAGACTCTACAAGAGGTATTCGGGTTCATCTTGGCTTTATGAGGTGTCAAGTTAATGACATGTAAGCTCTCAATGATAATGTGCATGGTAAAACATGCGAGGTGTGTTCTTAGGAGGTGTGCAGGGCTTCTCAAGTTCAATCACTTGATAGAAGGTCACTACAAGTAGCATATCAAAAGACTCTACAAGAGAATTGAAGGTTGATTAGTAGTGACAATTCATAGGAAGGTCGAACTAGGTGATTGGATAGGTTGAACCAGTGATTACATGATGATGGTGTCATTAATGGATAATAGGTGGTTTAGTGGTGTGCAATGGTCTCGGGTAAGTTAATTGGGCATTTAAAAGACAAATAAGATCAATCGGGATCATTTATATGTGTAACATGTTTTTAAGTTTGAAACAAGTGTCTCTCCAAGGTGTATGATGTGTTTCACTTGATATACAATGGTATTTGGCAAGTTTATTGAGCATTTAAATGGCTTGAATGATTTAGAATGATTACGAGGTTGATACATGGTCACCGCATAAATGGATGGTGAGATCGGAGGTATCCAAGAAGAAATTGAAAAGGTTAGTACACTTGGGTCAATTGATTTACAGGCCTAAAATTAATTTACATAGGTTCTAAGTACTCACACAAGTCTGATGGAGAAAGAAAAATTTTCTAGTACTATAATGAATTTCTAGTGTGATGTGGGTTGTTGGGCTGCAAATGGAAGTAGTTCCCCAAGAACTAAAGATCCCTACAATGGTCTAGGGGACACATTTAGTGTAATGTGGGTCAACGGGAAAATCGGGCACTAAGGCCCTCTAAGGTTCAAGTTCCCGGTGAGACCATGTTCCTCACAAGTTAATTCAACCCACAAGTCAAAGGTTGGACAAGTCAAAGGGTTTGTATTGTTGTGTGGATGAAATGAAGGTTGCAGGCATAAAGGACATTGAAGGCACATGTTTTGATAATTCTTCATTACCCACAATATAAGTTGAAATGATTTACAAAGTAAAGGTGAAAACAATGGAAAGAGTATATTGTAGATAATATAAAGTGTGGAAGAACATAACACGAGATAACCGAAGTTCCTTGGTACCTCGTGCTCCTGAAAACCCAGCGGTACCGTAATACAAGGGAATGGGGATGGAGTAGTGTGATGTAGAAAAGTGAGGCTTTGGGAGAACAAGACTGATATGGAACAAGTACACAGTACCTCGAGTTCCCCGAGAGATCCGAATGACCAAAAAAATAGAGGAGAGAGAAAGAAGTATAATGCAAATAAATGGGATTATGGATGAATTGAGTCCATATGAACCTAGTTCCTTTTGTTCCCTATACACCCGCTTTATCTGATTTCCAAAGTATAAATTATTTAAATGATATAATGGAATTTTTGTAATGTATAATGTGAAAATATTAATGTGAACTAGTAATGGTATTCCTCATAAGATCCCAATGTCCACATGGAAATAACTTGATCTCCGGATGTCTAAATTTAGTTTTTGTGTCATGTGAAAGGTGATTCAATTATCTATGAATTGGGACAAGAAAATATTTGGGGTCAAATATAGAAATAATAACTCAAATTACAAGTGGCATACTATTAGTAGGAAATTTTCAATGTCCTCTTGTTTTTCCAATGCATCTGAAAGGATATGGAGTGCATGGAATGCCCAAAAAAAGATAGAGAGTTTATTGTTTGTAAAATACAAATTCCAAGCATAATACAAGCTACTGGAGAGAAGAGAAAAGGGCATCCAAGCCAAGAATTACATATATCCAAGAGATCAAGTTATCCACGAATATCTAAATATGATAAAGGAGAGATGCACTTGTGTATTTGCTAATCAAATCAAAAGATACATATATGAGTTTGGATTATCAACAAATATCTATTGAGAGAGGTGAAACCTATAAATGTGCCAAGATCATGGAGAAAAATCTGCTAAATAATGAAGAGCCATTGATAAAATAAACCAGAGCTATAGTGATTGTTGTAGAAGGAGAAAGATAAATCATAATGAATATATGAGGTTATAGAAGAGATATAAATTGTAATAGAATACAAGAAACTTAGAATCATATCGAGATGAGTTTATGGAAGGAGACAAAGGCAAGAAGAGATACATACTAAAGAAATTGCAGCAAAGATAAATAGAAGACAGTGCCATCAAATGAATACCAATTAAGTGGAAGAGAAGATAAGTGACAAAGTTAGAAAGGAGATAGAGGCATCAATAATAGAACCCAAGTCCAATGAATACATGAGGGGAGAAATTTGATCGAGAGGTAAGAAAAATCCTAAATATTTGAGTTTGTAGAGTGAATGAAGGAAGCAAAATAAAGGTGATTATAATTTGAGTGTGCAACATAGAATCTAGATGATAAATTTCATAGTATATCACAATCTAAGTTGTTATTTAGATCTCAGTGGGTTACAGCCTCCTTGTGGGTAGTGGCCTACAGAAGATAAGTGGTGGATGATTACATTGTATGGGGGGGAAGCCTCTGTATAAGTTATGGCTTACTAAAGATCGGTGGGTATTGTATCGATTTGGGAGTTATGGCTTCTAGACAAGTTGTAGCCTATCAAAGACTAGGTGGTGGCCTAGTTAAATTATTAGAGTTATAGGACCTGATTGAGTTGTAGCTCATACGAGAAATCATTTTAAATGTATAGGAAAATTATCCAAGTTAGTGAGTTGGTTTCAAAGGGGTTTTTCCTAAAAGGGTTCCCAAAATTATATCCGGTCTTCTTATGTGAATGTGTGTATGCTTCTCATTCTCACGTATCTTTGATGGTTAATGTTGCATGCTTCTAAAAATCAATAATATTTAATAGTAAAAGATAAAAGAAGTGGAAATTGATTATAAGTTAATATCAGCATGATTCATCCCCCTCTCTAGGTGCACGAAATTCCTATCAATTGGTATTAGAGCGAAAGGTCATGGGTTCCAATCCCCTTAACCGCCTCCCTTAGATTCATTAACTCTTGCAATTATATCGAAGATTAATGCCTACAAGTTTTGGTCTAATGGATTTTTTTCTAACAATTGGTATCAGTGTTGATTCTCTTGTGTAAATCCTAACAACTTGGAGGTGATCCTAAAGACACAAGCATGGGTTCATTATTATAATCAATGATGAAAAAGAAATTTAAAATTACGCAAATGCTCATAAAGGAGTTAAAGGAAGAAATCAAGATCAAGGAAGTAAACCATTGTGAAGAACTTAATGAGATGACATAGTATGTTGAAAATTTATCAAAGGAATTGAAATACAAAGAAAAATCATGCTTTAAATATGAAGAAGAAGTGAATACTCTTAGGAAAGAGCTAAAATGAGCCACCATAAAAATAATTACATATCAAAAACAAGGAAAGCAAAAGAAATCCTAAGAACCTACTGAGAAAACAAAGACATCCAAATGATAAATTGGATCATGAGTCTAGTTAAGAATCATCTCAAGCTGCTATAAAATACAAGTATGAATAATGTGAGTGGATCGGTGTAGAATTGAAGAATCTAAAGGAAGAAATGGAACAAGCAAGGAAAAAGGAATTAAGGGCTGAATTAAGCCATGCATCTTGTCAAGGATGTTTAGAGAATAAGGAAAACAAAGAACACAAGAAGACCATTAGGCAGCCAAATGCAAGAAGACTCTCAAGAAAATTTCATGGAATTTTTTTCATGTCATGTCTTTAGACATAGAGCTAGGGATTACATAAGGAAATTATAAAAGGAACACCCATAGAGGGACTACAGGACTAAATTTGAAAAGAACATAATTTGTTTTAATTTACACGAGAAGGCTCAAATAGAAAGATTATGTCTTGAAGAATCCATAAGGCAATATTGGAAAAAGGAAAACCTAGAGATTAGAATCAACTTATGTGCTACAAGTACAATAGAGTTGGGAACTTTGCAAGACACTATGATAAGAGAAATTTCATCTACAAGAGGAAGGATGAAGTCAAGATTCCTACTACAAAGACTTCCTAATGAAAATAAAATTTAGTTGGATCAGTCAAACCTATAAAGAGCAATCAGCCATCAAATTTTGTGAGAAGCATGTTTTATTGCGTTAAGAAACAAGAAAATGAAATACATCACACATGCTTGAAAAGTATTAAATTCCTAAGAGATGAAGGTAGAACATATAGCAATATATCAAAGAATATGGACAAAGCTTCAAGAGAAATAAAAGAAAGGAGTCATCATGTTTCTTTGATGAATTTCTTTTGTTTTGAAGTAATCCCACAACATAGTGTACCTTCTCTAATCTTCTAGGAGGTATATATGTATATGAATGAAGCATTATGAGTGAAAGTAACTCTCCATGATGTTCTTAAGAACCAAGTGGAAAAAGGTATGTTGTTGAGTCCATTTTCACTATTTTTTTGTATGAGTAGTGTGTACAAGATGGTAGATTACAATCCATTCAAGTTGATTTGAGTGTATGTGGGTTTGTCAAAGTAGAATTCTATCACGTTACCAAAATGTACTCTTTAGTCTATATATGTAGACTCTTGTATTGGTCAAATTGTTGTGTCTAGTAAAGAGTTCATATCTTGTTATCCACGTAGTCTTCTCAGCCTTGATGTTCATGTCAAGAATGAGTAATTAAGTAGTCTTTAAATCTAATTTTTCCTCCTTTATATTGTCAAAGTTAAATCATTTTCATCTTGAGTAAATTCCCTTCAAAGAGAAGATGAGTGATGTTCAAGTGTAATCCTTTGGTGTTCACATTGTCCATTAAAAATGGTATCTTGTCTTTTGATGTGAAAATTGTCTTGATCCTATAAGTGTGCTTAAGTTTGGTCCTAAAAATCAACTTCGTTAGATATTAAGATCTCATTAGAAGAAAGAAAACATTGTTTTTTCCATATGTAATAAGTCTGATTGTGTAATATCCAAGTTGATTCAAGTCTCTCAAATAGATGTCAAGGATAATTGAGTCTGTTAAAAATAGAAACATGTACAGCAAGATCATGAGTTCATGATATAAGTAAATTTCTCTTGATTAGTTTCATAGAAGAAACGTGAAGTTGGTCATGTTATCATGAAAGGTCAGTAATAACAATGTCTTTAGCATGCGCATGGGAAATAATTTGAGCTAATGATTCTAAGTGATGACTATGGGAAATGAACCATTAAGATAAGTTATTCAGACATTGGTTGCAATGCATGAAATATTTTGATGGTGATCTAAGTGCAAACTGGATACTAAGTAGTGGAGAATATTTAGGAAGCCTAATACTAAGGAATTTAAAATGGAGCCAAGATCTAATGAAGTGAAGCTATTGGATGATCTCCAATATTGAAATAAGAGCATTAAAGTATGTGGAATGATATGATGCACTATGGTGAAGGATGATCTAAGTATTCCCTTGACAAAGTATGTACATCCTTATGGAGTTGAGAAAAGTGTAGAAACTTTAAAATCAAAGTTGACTATTGAAAGAGTCTATGAAAGTTTATAATTCATAAGTACAAGTGAATATTACAAGCCTAATGACAAAGGTTCAAAATGAGCATTCAAGCAACTTGAAAATATTCATGCATTCAAGAAAGTATTTGTGATAGATTAGTGATGTTAATCTTAGGGGAACTAGTCTGCTACTTCATTTTCTGGTTTGGCATCTTTTTTTTTTTTAAAGTGAAATTTCCTAAAAAAATTGTAGATCATAAAGGCATGCAATATCAGCTCCTACAAAGTGTTGATACTATCTTGGAAAAGAAAGTGTTGATACTATATTGAAAAAATAAAGGGATGTTGTAAATTTTCCATTTTGGAACAGATCAAGTGAATCAATTTTACTACTAATGGGAGTCGAGAGAAGATGGAACACGGTTCTAGGGGGAGCTTGTGGAAAAAGATAACTAATTTCTAGTTCAATGCAAATGGTGTGAAGAATATCATGCGCGGAGATAAATTTATCAGGTCACATGAATAACATCATCCAAGGGGGCTACTAGAGGTAAGATCATGTTTACATGTAGCTCATTTTATTGATTATGCAACCCTTTCTCATAGATGTCAAAGGGGAGATACAAAGAGTGTTATCGGAAAAAAAAAAAAGTTTTCCAAAGGTTTTTCCATTAAATTTTATATGTTTCTAGGTGTGTTTCCATTAATGAAAAAGGGGAGATTATTGAATCTTGGTCATTGTCATTGATGTTTTCATTGACATCAAGTGACATTGATGAAAAAAAGGGTGAATGGTGATGTAAGATTCTACATGAGGCATTCGGTTCATCTTGGCTTCATGAGGTGTTAAGGTAATGACATGTAAGCTCTCGGTGATAATGTTGTTTGCTTAGGAGGTTTGTATGCTTCTAAAGGTCAATCATGTGTGATACAAGGTCACCGAAAGTAGTGGCTCAAAATAATTTGCAAGAGAATTGAAGGTTGATTAGTAGTGTTAGTTCACGGGAAGGTTGAACAAGGTGATTGCATAGGTTAAACTAGGTGATTGCATGTGATGGTGTCGTTAATGTTTACATGTAGCTCATTTTATTGATTATGCAACCCTTTCTCATAGATGTCAAAGGGGGCGAGATACAAAGAGTGTTATCAAAAAAAAAAAAAGTTTTCCAGTGGTTTTTCCATTAAATTTTATATGTTTCTAGGTGTGTTTCCATTAATGAAAAAGGGGGAGATTATTGAATCTTGGTCATTGTCATTGATGTTTTCATTGACATCAAGTGACATTGATGAAAAAAAAGGGTGAATGGTGATGTAAGATTCTACATGAGGCATTCAGGTTCATCTTGGCTTCATGAGGTGTTAAGGTAATGACATGTAAGCTCTCAAAGTGATAATGTTGTGTGCTTAGGAGGTTTGTATGCTTCTCAAGGTCAATCATGTGTGATACAAGGTCACCGAAAGTAGTGGCTCAAAATAATTTTCAAGAGAATTGAAGGTTGATTAGTAGTGTTAGTTCACAGGAAGGTTGAACAAGGTGATTGCATAGGTTAAACTAGGTGATTGCATGTGATGGTGTCGTTAATGGATGATAGGTGGTTTAGTGGTGTGCAACAATCTCACAAAAGTTAATTGGGAATTCGGAAGACAAATAGGATCAATCAAGATCATTTATATGTGTAATAACAGTGTTTCAAGTGTGAAACAAGTGTCTACTAGGTGTATGATGTGTTTCACTCGATATATAATGGTCTCTGGAATTTTTTTTTGAGCATTTAAACGGCTTTAATGATCAAGGATTGAAGGTTGATACAAGGTCACTTCATGTATGGATGGTGAGATCGAGTTATCCAGAAGAGATTGAAAAGGTTAATACACTAATTTATAGGCCTAAAAGTCATTTACATAAGTTATAAGTACTCACACTAGTCGATGGAGAAAGAAAAAAATTCCAGATACTTAAGAAAATTGGAAAATTTGAGTATAATGGCTTTCTAGTGTAATGCGGGTTCATGAGGTGCGGATGGAACTATTTCCCATGGAACTAAAGTTCCCCACATTAGTATAGGGGTCACATTCAATGTAATGTGGGTCAAATGGTTAAATTAGGCACTAAGGCCCTCTAAGGTAAAATTTTCTAGTGAGACCATGTTCCTCGAAAGTTAAGGCAACCCGTAAGTCAAAGGTTGGACAAGTCAAAGGGTTTGTATTGTTTTGCGAGATCAAATGAAGGTTGCGGGACACACGACATTGAAGGCACATGTTCCACAAATACTTTGTAGTTCCCCATAGTATAAGTTCAACCAATTTACAAAGGAAAGGTGATTACAAAGGAAAGAGTGTGTTGTGGATAATATAGAGTGCGGAAGAACTTGACCTAGTCGACCCAAATTCCTTAGTACCTTGTGATCCCCGGAAACCAACAATACCGATAATATAAGGGAATGGGGATGGATTAGTGTGATGCGAAGAGTGAGGCATTAGGAGAACAAGGTTGATATGGAACAAGTACCTATAATTACAAATTTCATATAACAAGTATCTGGAGAAGAGAAAATGGTATCCAAGCCAATAATTACATATAGCAAGGAGATCAAGTTATCCACGAATATATGAAACTGATAAAGGAGAGATGAGCTTGCATATATGCTAATAAAATAAGAAGATACAAAGATGAGCTTGGATTATCAATGAATATCTATTGAGAGAGGTGGAACACAGAAATGTTCCAAGATCATAGAGAAACAAATTTGGTGAATAATGAAGAGCCATTGAAGAAAGAAACTAGAGCTATAGTGATTTTTAAAGAAGGAGAAAAAGAAATCATAATGAATATATGAGGTTTTAGAAGAGCTGAAAATTGGAATATCATACAAGAAAATTAGAATCAATAGATGAGTTTATGAATTGAGATAGAGGCAAGAAAAGCTACATATTGAATAAATTACCGCAAAGATAAAGAGAAGATATTTGCATCAAATGAAGACCAATTAAGCTGGAAGATAAGATCGGTGACATAGTTAGAAAGGAAACAAATCCATCAATTAGAGAACCCAAGTCCAATGAATGCATGAGGGGAGAGATCTGACCAAAGGTAAGAAAAATCCTAAATATTGGATTTTGTGGAGTGAATGAAGGAAGAAAAATAAAGGTGATAATAATCTATTGAGTGTGAAACATAGAATCTAGATGGTCAATTTCTCGAGTATATCACAATCTAAGTTTTTGCTTAGATCTCAAGGGGTTATAGCCTCCTTGTGGGTAGTGTCCTACAGAATATCATCGGTGGCAAATTAAATTCCAGGGGGGTGAATCCTCCTTGTAAGTTGTGGCTTACTAAAGATTAGTGGGTGTTGTATCAAATTTGGGAGTTTTGGCTTCTAGACAAGTTGTAGCTTTTCAAAGACTAGGTGGTGGCCTGGTTAAATTATTGGAGTTGTAGCTCCAGATTGAGTTGTAGCTCAATTGGGAAATCATTGTAACTGTACATAGAAAATTGTCCAAGTTAGTGAATTGGTTTCCATGGGTTTTTGTCCCGAAAGGGTTTCCCACATTATATCTGGTCTTCTTGTGTGTATGTGTGTATGCTTCTCATTCTATATCTTTCATGGTTAATGTTACATGCTTATGACAATCAATAATATTTAACAGTAACAAATAAAGAAAGAAGTGGAAATTTATTGTAAGTTCTTATTAGCAATTATTCACCCCCATATCGGTGCTTTTAATTCTTAACAATTGGTATCAAAGTGAAAGGTCATGGGTTCAAATCTCCTCGGGTAACATTGAGGGGAGGTTTGTTGGGAAAATTATCAATGCTCTCCATGGGATTCGTGACATGGACTAACTAACTACCTCTCATGGATTAACTAACCACCTCTCATGGATTAACTAACCACCTCCCTTAGATTCATTAACTTTTTCAATTGTATCAGAGATTAATGCCTATAGGTTTTGGTCTAACAGAAATTGTTTCCAACACAAATATCTTGTTTGAATTCTCCGTATAAATAAAATAACTTTAGGAAACTGGGAATTAATGAAGAAACTTTATATTATCTACATGTAGGATGAGAAAGGGTAGGAATCTTGTTGATCAACTTATTGAAATTTTCTTTGATGTATCTCATGGACTCTTACGGTTCTTTCTTCATTTTAGTTAATTGAATAAGGATGTCATGAGGATATTTTTTAGTCTTGAATCTTGCTCCAATCTTTCTTTTCATATTACCCCAATCAGAAATTAAGTTTGATGGAAAATAGTAAAACTAGTTCGTAGTGACATCTTGTAATGTTCCAACAAATAGTTGCACTATAAAATATTCATCTTATACCCCAAGAAAACCATAAGATGTGATGAAAGTTGTGATATGATCATCGGTCATTTCTTTTCATCTCCATAGATTTTGGAAAGTTATTTCTTGACCCTTTTGGAAGTTCATGAAGTAGTGGAGTCAAAGCCAATCAACTAGTGTAATGTTCCCATGAAACATGTTATTATGTTGTCATTTATCCCTCTTCTCTTTCTTCTTCTAGTGGAGTGAGGACTAGTGGTTCTACAATTGGTTCTTTAGTATGACCTTTAAGACGGTTTACAGGAACTTTTATTCTTTCCTATACAATGGGAAGTCGAAATAAACTCTTTGTTTCTCCTCAAATGTGGGATCAATAATGTCACATGTATGATCAGCTTGGGTATAAATTAGTTCTTCCAGCTTTCTATAAATCATTATAAAGGGATGAAACTTGCAAAGTGCATATTTTTCAATAGGATTGCAATAAGGATCTTTGGACATTTGGATGGTATTTTTCAATTTTCCAATTTTTATGGATTTTCAAATATATGATTTTTTTGTATTTTTAGAGATATGTATGGGTGCACGAGGAATATCTCTCCCCAACAGAGTCGCAAAAATCTGTTGAAAAAATAATTTGACACATGATAAAATTAAATATCTCTCACCAATAGTGTGAGATTAAGTCCCTCTACCCGAATGGGGCAACTCTATTTATTGAAAATTGGGAAATTATGTACACTATTCTAACTTGTTAACACCTTAAGAAACAATCTCAATTCCCTTAAAGATAAGATTGATGCTAATCTCAATAGTGGTGTCTATATGATAAATTTCTCGTGTGGTAAACCATATATTGGAGAAATTGGTAGATCTATCAAAACTAGGATCAATGAGCATGATAAAGACATCAAACATGATCGAATTGATCGATCGGCATTAGTTGAGAATTCTCTTAATACTAGACAATCCATTTTTTTAATTCTTCCAAATTCATTTCTTCTGAAGACAATTATGTAAAATAACACCAGCATGAAGCCATTGATATCATGCATTATGATAATACTATAAACGAAACAAAGGTTGGTTCATCAGTGACACTTGGAAACCTTTGATTTGTAACCTCTCCAAAATGGCTATGCGATTTTCTATCTTGTTGTTAGTTCATTCATGGTCTTGTATTTTTCTTTTAATTTATGAATTTTCTAAAACTATTATTAAAATTTAAAATTAATATTAAAAGAAAATTTTAACCACTTAATAAAGTTAATTAAATCCTAAATAATAAAAAACTTACTTCTCACCCACTTTCCTATTTGTTACTTTTTCTATTGAGGATTGAATTGCCACTTATTCCATTTCTGTTTTACCTTCTTATTAATGAAAAATAAATAATAAATGTTAATTATAATTTTTAATTCTTTTTTATATAAAGATAAGATCATAAATCTTATATTTAGTTATAATATCTTCTCCTTTATGATGGGTCTAGTTTGTTGACACAAACGTTCAATTTTTCTCAAATTATCACAAGTATTCCAAATAAATATCTCAATGAAAAATTGTGAAAATATCATAAATTTAACTATTCTAATAATTGAAGGTGGTCTTTCAACTTAGGATCACATACGGGTACTTCTCTACACTTGCGGAAAAATGCTTTTAGACACTACACTGGAGGAAATAACTTGAGAGATAGGTGCAAAGAGAATAGTGAGATATTTTTGTACAATAAAAAACACAATGATTTTATTGCTTAAAACCAAAATATATCCATGAATTCAATGAGAAGACACCATAAACATAAAATAAGGAACATGATATAAATAACACAAAGTCTAAGTGCATACATTCAAAAAGTATATGTTCATAGAATGTAGTTGAGATGGAGAGGAAACATAGACAAACGAGTTACAAAAATTTGATAACTTGTTCCTAGAAATAATATGGGAGCTAGTGAATAGGAATAACCATCCTTTGAAATGAGTAGGCTCTCCCAATTTATAGCTTTACAATGCAACTCTTCATCTACCCCCACATGAATCTTCATGTCCCATCACTTGAAAATTTTCAATTACCCTTATAAGAGACAAATGTACCCATCTCATAATTTAAGAGAATACTTTTATACATTACAAATATTTTATTGTCACTTAAGTAAATAGGACAAAATTTCATGATTACATACAATGAGGAATTAGAAAGGGGGAGAGAAGAGGAGAAAGAATGAAGAGAGGAGAGAAAAGATGCTCCAAAGCATGGATGAAGGTTCCTCTTCCCTTGATGAAGATCAACTCGATGATGATGAAGATGAAACCTTGATCTATGATGACCCTCCACTATGATGCACTAGTGAAGAGATCTGATGAAGATCTTTTGAAAACTTTGCCCCTTCGAGACCTCCCTAGAATAAAGCACCTTTGTAGCACATTTCCACTTTTGAAAAAGAGATTTGTTGAACATTTGAATCCTAAAGACAATGAAGGATTCTTTCCCTCACTTGAAAAATCCTTCTATCCTTTGAAAAAATGACATGCCTCCAAACTACCAATTTCTTGATGCAACTTGAGACCATTTCTGCACAATTCAACATGATGATCCCAACCCTTGGGAAATGGAGCAACCAATGAGATGAGGAAAAGGATATTATGACCATATGATTAATGGAGGTGGAATATTGAATTGAACATGCTTCTATCCTTTGATCAACCCACCCGATGAAGTGAGAAGCACACCGAGACCAAAATGCACCATCGTGACCAAAATTGGGAATCGAGAGGGCTCCTCTTCTATTTAAGAAACAATGTCACCGACTAACCATTTGTAAGAATAATTTTATACTCCATGAAATTTTAGATTAGTGAGGTATGTGGAGGATGAACAACCATGACTATTTTCTATACACTTACTATTTTTAGTAAGTTCTTCCTGGTGACTAGTTTTGGCAATTTTGTCGAATTGTCACTTTTGAGCACTTTCCTCTTGGGGAATGAAGTGAGTGACTTGGATCCATTTATACTTCATACTTAATATTCATATTAAGTTTCTTGAATATTAACTTACTAAAAATATACATTTTCCATGGAGTTTTGGATCAAAGTAAAAATGGTTTTCAAAAATTCTACTTCATATCGAGATATTTTCCTCCAATTTCGAGGGTTTCTCTTGCTCGAGATATTCGTAAAAAAAAAAAGTAAACTTGCAGGTATGTATTGTATTATTTGGATAGGGAATAATGTAGAAAAAATATTCATCCATATCTTCAAGCATACTCATTTCATGGGGCAAGCAAGTGCTCATTAGAAAGCTAATTTTTTTTAGATCACCGTCTCCGATTTTGAGGCAATTTGGATCACTGCAACTCCATAGATCTGAGGAGACATTTTTCATGGATAAAAAAATCATAATACTATAAAAAAATGGATCAGATAAATAATGAGGGCATGTAAACACTCATTCCAAAGGTTTTCTCATAGGGAAGCTACGATCGAGTTTCGTGGCCATCAAAGGTAGGGTTTGAAAATAATGAGAAAAAAACATGTTTTGGCCATAGTGGATGCTTGTTTTTTCTTAAAAATAATAACAAAAATGGAGGGTGGTTAAAAACATGGAGAAACATGGGAAAATGGCTAAGTTTTGGTTTTATACTCACCTTTTTATTCAAACACGTATTCTCCCCATTTTACTTGTTTTTGAATTTGAATGCTAACCATAGTTGACTAACCATGGTAGGGATGGGGTTAAAACTTTCCAAATGGGCATCGAGACCACATCATGTACCTTACAAAATTTAGTAAGGGGAAAAGGAGAAAAAGGGACATCATGGGTGTAAAATGTGCCATGGGTAGGGGCATCATGATTAAGGGGAGGGAAATTTGTAAGTTGAAAACACTTACTTAATACTCCATGTTGCAACTTAAGTGACGAAAATATTCCTCTCCATGTGGTGGTACATTATAGTGTCCCCCATGTCCCCTTAGAAAAGGAAAAAATGGGCATAACCCCCTCATAAGTTTGCATATGGTCTTATCATCATGAGAAAGGTGCTACAACATAAAGTGAGTGGATAATCTAGTGAAACACATGCAGATTCAGATTGGAGGCGGTGAGTGATTGAAGAAAAGGAAATTTCAACTCTATATCATCGGTTCTAAGGATGAGGATGGGGGAGACTCGAAGGATCTGGATCATGAGAATACCCAAGAGGATCCCAATTTCACTTCAAGAAACCCCCCCAAATGTTAGAAGATAAATTAGTTTTTGTTTCTCTGTTTCTGAACATCTTGTTGTCTTTTAGTGAACTATACTTATCCGGTTAGCACATTGTTTTGTTATGTTTCATCTTGTGGTTTGGTTTCTGGACCTTCTCTTTCCTGAGTTAATCATGTTTAACTCATTCGGGTCCTATATCTCTTTTTTCCTCTTTTTGGGTTCTTTCATGATGTAATCCTTTGATGTAATGCATTTGGGAGCCGATCCTTGCTTATTACCTAATATAATAAATAAAAACATCCAAAGTTACATTTTAAGTAACACAATCTATCCTCTCCATGTGGTGGCACATTATAGTGTCCCCCATGTACCATTTCACTTTGGTAAGAGAGAAATAGAGGCATCATGGGTATCCAAGTGCATTTTCCACATTTGGAAGTTGGGTGTCACCATTACACTACTATAAATATCTAGTCGGAGTGCCTTCATGCCACAAGAGCTTCCCTTGGTGTTTCCTAGGCCCAATTATATATTTTTGAGTGGAAAATACCCAAGGTATCTAATGAAACCATTTTAAGGACCTTATTATACTTCTTATTTGAAATTTGAGCTCCTTTTCAATTCTGGTCACGGGTTGTTCCCGAAAGGTCAAACTACCACTAAAGAAAAATATTCCTTTTTGTCCAAATCAACCTATGAGAAATGTATTTGGTCTCATGTGATCCACTTTGGATTTTTAATCATCTTCCAAATCTCCTTGGAAAGTATCCCGTAATCTTCAATCGAATCTTCACCATTATCGGAGGTTTTTATCTCGCATTCCTAGGCCAATATCTACAAATATTATCCTTAGAATCACTTGAAACATTTTGAAAAATGAAATATACACTCCTATATTTCTAACATGAGTGTTTTATTTCTTTCCAATTATTCCCAAGTCTCTTGATATATCCATAACAAGACAAGTAGCTTTTCATCACTTTCATTTCCTTATACCATGCTAAGAATAGCTTGGTATTACATAACTTGTTCCTAAACCTTATTTTTCTTCTAGAACCTTTCTAAACTACCTTAGATAATTTCATATATCTACCACACACTTCTTATATTCTTTAAGTTTTCTATGTATGCTCCCGGAGGGTGCTCACCAAATGCAAAAGGCCAAAAATCATGGATAATTTTAGTGGCAAATATTCGTAATATGGTGAAAATTTCATTTGAGGAAAATTTGAAAAGGAAATTTTTTCGGAGTAGGTCAATGTCCTATTCACCTAAAATTTATAGTATATTATTTTTTTGGGGTCAGCTTCACCTACATTTGAAAACATCTCCTATAAAAACCTAGGTGATTCGCTGGGTAGTATACTACCACCAGGAACCATACTACCACCAGTACTTACCAACACCATGACGAATTTTTTTTTTTGAAGACGTGTGACTCATTGAATTTGTTGATATGTGACAAAGGGGTTGGTTGTTGACACACGATAGGAATATTTGTTGATGTGTGACTCATTGAATTTGTTTATGCGCGTGACAAGGAGGTATTGCAGACGTGTGACTTAGTGAATTTGCTGATGCGTGACTTGGTTTCTGTGAACGTGACTTGTTTTTCTCTAACACGTGACTCATTTTCCTCTAACGCATGACTCGGTTTCCTCTTATGTGTGACTTAGTGTTATACCTGACGTGTGACACAATTTTCTCTTACGCACAACTTGCTTCTTTTTCGACGCACGACTCTATTTAGAATAATGGAAGGTGTTAGTCCTCAGAATGCGAAGACCCAAAAAGTAACTAAGAAATATCAAAAGTCCTTGTTCAAGTATTTTGGAAACTCTACGATACAGATAGTGTAACTACCGGAAACCATATAGCTACCACCAGAAAGAATCAGAATACTGACTATGTGGAAGGTAATATCAAGGTGGACATGCATTATGCACAATATCAACCAAGTGACACATGTAACGATACCATGCCAGATCTTGAATATATACCTGTTGAGATGTCAGATCCTGAAGATATTCTTCTTGTTGGGGTGTAACCAAGAGTGCATCAAGATATCACACATACAAATACTTAGCAAAATGGAACACATAAATCAATTTCAAATTCTGGTTCACGAAAGAGGAAACTAGGTGATTGTGATATTGCTCAAAATTATACTCAAAAAAGTAAAACATTAAAAATGAACAAGAATATATGGACCATTGGGAGGACATATAAGTTTGATTGGGCTGCCAAATTTCCATTTATCAAACCTATACAACCATCTAATTCAGAAGAGGTCCCATCCGAATGTACATGGAAATTGGGAAAGCAAAGCAAAAAAATGCAAATGAAGCTGGACACTATAGAAAAACACTATGGAAAACAATATTTGACTATAACAGGGCGAATGGCTAGAAAATCAAAACACACAGGTGGAAAACTGAAAAAGAATGCATGCATGTTAAATACACAATGGATTATGAAGCGAAGTAGAAAAAATGCAAACATCTCATGGAAAAGGGAGGAACAATCACATCATAAATTGGTAAGATGAATCAAATAAATCTACATGCAAAACTCGATACGAGTTATCTACTTTATTTCACATACTAAAGAAAGGAAGACCAATTTTGGATTTCCTTGATTTCAAAGTTTTGTATCAATATAATGGAGTGCCCAATGTACCTCAGTCTCATTGGTCTGAAATTAGTGCATGGGAAATGGCAAAATGCCTTTCGATGATAGAGAAGGAAGATTTGAAAGAGAATGTGAAAAAATCAAAGTTTATCTCTCTTTCAATTGATGAAGTGACAACATTCGACAACACTACATGGGTATGTATCCATGTCTATACTTTAGAAAATCATATAAGGACACCTCATTTGTTGGGTGTTATGAAAATGGTTGAAAACTGTAATGCCAAAAACCTACATAAAATAGTTGTTTCTCATTTGAAAGATATTGTTGGAATGACTGATTATGAAATTGCTACGAAGTTGGTATGCATCGGAGTAGATGGTGCATCATCATGAAAGGTCACCGAACATGTATTTGTGTTAGATTACAAACAACAAGGTGGCCCATATGTGCCACCAATTCACCGTATGGCTCATATAATGAAGTTAGCGTATAAAATGGTAAGAAACTACGAAAAAATTGCTAAAGTAAAAGACCTTATAAGAGAACTTCATGCCTATATGGAAAGCAGCCCAAAGCGATTTCTTGAGTTCCAAAAATTCACAATTGGAATTACATATGGAAAAAAACTTCTAAAGGATTTTGAGACAAGATGGATCGCTTTGTATGAACTCGCATGCATATTTTGTGAGGATTATCCTTTGTTGGTTGGTTTCATGCACAAATATTTTCATGAAGTTGAGAGGGGGTGAGGGACTTGTTTTCGTTTAACTAATTTGGAGATATTCCTTACATTGGCTGGTATTCTTCCAATGTTGTAGAGATAAATACATTGATGAAGCATGCACATGGGAGATTAATCTATATTATGGATTTTATACGGATGAGAAAAATGGTATGTCAAAGTCTTGATGTCTTGTATTGTTCCCAAGATAGTTTTGATACACCTTATTTCGAGAATTGGAAATCATTATTCGATCTTAAAAATCCCAAAGAACTATTTGAGATTTAATATCCACGATCACCTCTGCATCAATGTTAATGGGAGGGACATACCACTGCACATTTTTAAAAATGTCAAGATATTACAGGATCATAACGAGAAGATGTTCCTATGACATATAATCTCTTTGAGTCTGTTATAGTTGAAACAAGAATAAAGCTTTAAAAAAATAGAATCCTTATCATCAAAAATTAGAGAACGTTTCTCCAAAGATAAAATTCTTGAAGCAATGGGTGTGATGAATCCTAATTTTTGGAATACTGAAGGTGGTCGTGCAAACTTTGTAAGAAAGCATTTCCATAAATCCATGGGTACAATAATGGAACATTTCACAAAGACTTTAGAGTTCAAGGGTATTGAAATCAAAGGTATATTGAATATTGATTTATTAAAGTTTCAATCAATAAATTTTTAAACAACAATGAGGAACCAATATAAAAATTTAGACGAACATTCTGAAAGTGGTACTATTATAAGGCTATGGCAAGAAATCTATCAAAGTTCTATCTTACAAGAAGATATCAGTGAATATTTCAGATTATATGATTTATGCTAAACAATGATTTTGGGGTCTATGGAGGAAGAAAGGGTTTTCAGTGCTTTATCATTTATAAAATCAAAACTAAGAAATAGGTTGGATAAAAATATGGAAATTTGCATGAGGTGTTATGTATCTCACTACTCCATGGAAACCTTTCCTTTCGACAGAGAAATTGCACATTGGAATTCCCTTTCCAAAAGAATAGGTGTGAATAATACAACTACAAGTACAACTGTTCCCAATGATGAGAGTGGAATTGGCACATCGTCACACTCTATAGAAGAGAACATCAAGTTTGAAGAAGCTATTGATAATGGATTGTTTCAACTTTAAATAGGTATCTCCTTGACCTTAATTTTATTGTTTGTCACCTTACATTTTAACTGTGGTTATTTATTCAATTTCATATTAACTCTATAGATGCAAATATTGACTAAGGAGGCTTTTTATCAAATTTTGTTTCAGCTCTTGTTATCATTAAAGATGTTTCATGTTAAAGTATATATATTTACATTTATTTAAATATAATTATTTCATCTTTTTTTTTTGAAACGTGGGTTGAAATCCATCTAAGGAATCTCTCACTTCTCGGGACTGACAATGTTAGGCAACTCACCCATCTATCTACTAATCAATTTCTCATGTTGAGTTTTCTTAAATCAAATATCTAGCACACTACAAAGGATGATTTCTCATTTTCCTTCCATATGCTTTTTCATAGCCATCTAAAACACAAGAGGTAACTTAAACCCTATCATATGACATTTCTTGATTTTTTACAATTATGTTTAATTTATTTTTATATTTGTGAAATGCTTTGATATATTGTTTAAACTTTGTGGGATAAAATCACACAATCAAATTTTACAAAGAGAGGAAGATTTTTCCATATTAAGATGTTTATTTCATAACACATTCCAAATTTTATACAATTCATCATCCACGATCCTGCTTGAAGCTAAATCTACATCCACATAAAATTCATCATTATCCATATATATTTTAATGTCATCATCCACATCTAATGTCATCATATCACTATCATAATCCTGACACTCCAATTATTATTAAAACAATTATTTATCTATTTTAAAACAATCCTGACACATTCCATTTTTTTAAAAAATTATCCATTATCATCATTCATCATCATCTATATCCATTCTAATGTCTCTATCGTACTACATTCCAAATTTTCTAGATTCCATGATCGTGCTTGAAGCTAAATCTACAGTCCACATACAATTCATGATAATCCATATCTATGATTCTATTCTAATGTCATCATCCACATCTAATGTAATCATCATTACAAGTAGAGAGAAGAAGATTTAACTCTTAGTATTAAGATGCCTATGTCATACCATATTCCATATTTTCTTAAAACAAATAATTAACCATTATCATAACACCATCACATTCAAATGAAACATAAACACCATATACAATCTAGAAATTCTATACATAATATAAAGGAAGATATAAAATTAAAGATTATAAAGTATTTCAAGTTTCAAATTCCAAATCTAGATAATAATTTTCAAATATAGATTATAAAGTATTTCAAACCCTCAATCTTTCCACCCTCAATCATGAAATTTTTTAACCCTCAATTTTTTGTACCCCCTTCCTCAATGGCTTCCACTCATGTAATCCTTTCCCCCAATGGCTTCTCCACCATAACCCTTTCCCCAATGGCCATTAATAATCCTCCTTCTAATGAGATCTTCCGCAAAGTATCTAGATTCTTTAAAATTCTTTAGTTCTTCCTTTAGTATATGATCTCCATTGTTGTCATTCTATAAAATATTTTTTTAAGTCAAGCTTTTTTGAGTTAGTACCTTGAGTAATGGGTCACATCGAGATGCATTATTTTTTAGTTTTCCATTCCATGGAGAATAATTAGAAATTGAGAAACATGTGAATTGATTTGGATTCTTTTTATTTTTCTCAAATATGAATTCATATCTTCCTGTAAAAAATTTGAATCCATGGTTAAAAAATAGACATCTCTAATTGGATGTGGCATGGCCAAAGTTTCAAATTTGTTTGGAAGCCTCCACGAATCCAAATGACACGACTCCAAGAGTAGGGCCCAAGGGATAGTCCTTAACTAAGCACAAAGCTCGAATGTCCCAGTCCAAAATGAAGACAAAACATGCCCAAATCGGATAATTATGGAAGGTTTAGCTCATGGTGCCACATGTCCAAACATAACAACTTCAAGGGTTGAAGCTACAGGGTGGTTACCAAACTTGCACCTTCCTCCATGTGTCCCAAGTCCAAAAAAGAGATAGAACCAATTGTTTAAAAGACTATGTATGATAGCACTCGACAAAATCCTCCACACGCCTCATACGCGCAAGTTCAAATGGAAAATATCAAAGGGCCGGTTTCATAAAATGTGCAAAACCTCATCTCGCCACATGGTCAAAGTCAAAGGAGAGATAGAGTTAACTTTTGAAAATTCCAGGACTAGAGGAAGGATCCACACGTCATCTTGACACTCTTTCTGAGCGAATCCAAATCCAAACTTAAATGAGTGCCATAGTATATAGGGTTCAACATAAGTCAAGTGGGAAGTAGGACTAAATCAACTAGTATAAAAGTTTTTAACAAAAGCTCTCCATATGTCATCTTTTTACACAACTTCAATAGGAAAAATTTTAGTGAGGTAGGTCCCAAATGAGTGCAAACAAGCACTCCACGTGTCAGGTAAATAGAAATATAAAAGCCAAACAAGTAAAAGAGAATTAGTCAAAAATGAGAAAATATATCAACTATTTGCCCGTAATACATCATGACCATGTTTCTAAGCATTAGTGAGGAGGCGGGCCCTTTTTGTGTTTTGATGTCATTGAAAAGTCAAAGTGGGAAAGTGGGCCATCGGGTCGATTTGAGAATTTGAGATTTTTTTTCATAAAGGAGCTTAAAGTTAAAAAGTGACCCTTTGAAAAACCCATGCTAGGAAAATCAAATATTAAGCCCTCATCGAAGGTCAAAGTGGAGAGTTGGGTCAAGGAGAAATTTGTGTTTTTGATCTTCCTAAAAAGAAGTAAAATTATAAAAGTGACTGTGACTCTCTCCCTACTCAAGTGAGGCCACGTGTTAAGACCATATCAATTGGGTGGGCGGGCCAAAAGTTCCAAAGTCCCATTTCTCCAAAAAGGCACAAAAGTGTAAATAAATGCATCCTCGGGCCACTTCGAAGATTTAAATCTCTCCCATGTGGATATGTCTTTCTTCAAATTTTGCAAGTAAAGGTAGGATGAAGTTCTCCAATTAAAAATACGATTCAATGCGTCAGTTTTCCACTAGGCATGGAAATGGCCGAGGCATTCCAAGAAACTATGGATGAATGTCTTGAATCAGTTTTCATCATTTTTGTAACTAAATGTAACCATTCTTAAAAGATATTTAATGGCTTCTCCACACTTTGTTAGGGTTAGATCCTTACTTTGTAAAGGTAATAGATTGTAACCAATACAGAATTTTTCCCATGTATTCCTCTTTTTCTTCTTTCCATGTCAAACTTTCATCCATCTTTTATGAAGGAAACTTTAATTTCTTGTTTATATGATTTCTAGAACTTTATGCAAGTGTGAATTATATTGGTTATGAAATTGAATGATTACTATTCTACAACTCCAAGTTCAATACGTTATAAGGATATACTTTGCTATCTATATTTTGAAAGGTATTGTTATGTTCTTCCTTCCCCATCTCATCAATTCTTCCATCCTTTACATATTGATGATCTTTTGGCATAAAATGTTTCAAAGTATTAGGACTCCGCGCTTTGAAAGTTGTACATTCTATATTAGTTTGTTCCCCCAATGGCTTAATAATCAATAACTAATGAACCTCTCCCATTAAAGAGGAGGGACTTGTTGTCCCTTTACAATGTGGTTTGTTAAAAGGATAATTTTAAAAACCCAACATCCATGGGATAGAAAACTTTGATCTGTAGCTGCGTTGGTTTTGAATAAAATTTTAGGGTCGAAGCCATGCTCTTTAAATATCTGCTTTAGAGTATTGTTTTGTTTGTTAACCAAAACAATATTTTCCTTCAAACTCTTCACTCTGGATAAACTTTTCTTTTCGGTTTCCAAGTGAACTTGGAAAAACTTTTCTCGACTCTTCAAATTTTCATATTTCAATTGCAAAAAAAAGTGATCTCAATCAAACATATTACTAAAATAAGAAAATGTCAAATTAACAAAAAAAAATGTTTTGAAGTGATAATACTAACAACCACTCTATCTCTTTTGGCATTTGCAATCGCTACTAGATCCTTGTCCTTAGACCATTTGTTAAAATATGCCCAAGCTTCACACTAATATTTTCCAATTTGTTTAATTATTTATCCAAAATGTCGTATTTATAGTTGTTATATATGACAGTCCCACTTCTTACTTGGGTAAGTAAGGAATCCATCTTCGCATGTTGATTCTAGACTGCAGCATATAAACTTTTCCTTTGCCAATAATTTTCAAAATGACTTATCATCTCATTGATTAGTAATTTTTCCCTTTTCTCCCATTCTATGAGCTAACCAATACGAGGTAAAATAAACTCATCGACATGGGATTGACAATCATAACAATTAAGTTCTCTAAAGTAAATGGTAGCAACTATTCACCATCTGTATCTGAAGAAGATGATCACGCTGGAGAGGTATGGGGAATTTCAGGTTGATCATTGACTACTACTTGTTTTTGCCTTTGTGTGGTCTGATCCTATTTGTGATAAAATAAATCAATATTCAAATAAATATATCTAAAGTGAAATGTAATGAAAGTTGAATATATTATGCTGAAATAGAAGTATACCTGCTAGCCTTGAATCATCTCACGTGTATTGAAAATCATGTTGAATCATTGCTATCAATGCCCAAGTAATCTTCATCTAAAGTTATATTATTTAAAACCGATATGCCCATTGCGTTGGGCAAGCCATTGAGAGAGAGGGTTGGAATTCAAAACGAGGAGGCAATGTTTAGTGTCCCACTAGGGGCCAAAGGAATTGGCATGTATTTACCAATGTTATTTTTTCCTAATCCTCTGGTTGGCATTTTGAATATTATTAGAGGAGGAGGGGGTGGTGCCACTGTCTGTTTGTATAGAAGGCAAAGGACTGCAATGTGCTAAAAAGTTCAAGAAAAATCATATGAAAAATATTAAACTATGCAAAAACTACGAAATTATATGAAGTACTATTCAAAACTTGTACTAAAGCAATAAAATAATACCTTGTTGTTGAGGGGTAGCTTGTCGCGGTGCTTGAGGTGGCCATGTTGGAGTAGTAATTGGTGGTTTTTGAGCTATCTGTTGTTGGGATTGCTGAGGTGGTTGTTGAGAAGAGACAATTACATGTGACTGAATTGAGTGAGTTGGTGAAGACGGTTGACTTTGAGAAGTACGCGTATAGTCCAAAGTCCCTGCAATGTCAGCAATAGTCGATTGTATGTCAATTCAATATGGTAAATTAAAAATACAAAATGGGAATGTGTAAATAATAAATGTTAATGTATTACTTCTCTCGCATTTAATGAATTCAAATGGTTGGTGGTTCGAGATGAGTGAACTTCCATTTCAGATTGTGAATCTACCGACGCCTCAATGTGTTTTGGCCTCTTCCTCTTGATGCCACCTTTTTTCGAGGAAGGGCCTCCAAAAATATTCTCTGCAAATAGTAAATATTTAATCAGATTTGAGATGAACATCTTGTTAGTCTAATGTCAAAATACAAACTTTATAGTTTATACATGTTGTTCTTGAAATGGAATTGACAAATTTGTCAATGCCTCATCCATCTGCAAGTAGGAATTGGTTTGTCTTTTAAATTTAGAAGAGCCTCGTAATAAAGGCTAGGAGATAGTTTGTTGGGTAAATGACTAGTTTTTATGAAAGCATTACATTCGTTATGTCAAGTTTTTATTTTTTTTGATAAAAACATGCACCAATCAAATTTTTCTTTTCGATAGTTGCAAGAATGTATGCAATAGCCTAGTTTGGTATATTCATTTGGTGACCCTGCAAAACTATTCTAGCTTGAAAGAAGGAAATCATAGTGGCAAGAAAGTGGTGTGCAATTCCTTGTGTATCCACACCACGTCTGGATTTATTGACATGAGATGAAAATGAAAAAAATCATTGGAATTAATATTGATTTGAATTGTATCAAAATCAAAAACTGAATACCAAATGAAAATTGAAAATAGTTTACACTTACAATCAACATGGAACCCAAAAGTCGATTCCAGGTACTTCTTATCATCTTTGATGAGTGTTTCCTTCATTGTAACAATGGGTAAATTTTTGAATGGGAGGCCTGTTAACCAATGAATATTAGTTAGGTCGATACTAAATTGAAACATTTGACCATCGTCCACAGTAATAGTAAATAGACCATCCTCTGTATTATACGAGGATAGAAGGTAGTTCATAATGTCATGGTCTATTTCGAAATGGGGCATCCTAACGAGACCACCAAAGTCACATGCATCGAGCATATCCTTGTATTCTGAATTCATTTGTACAACTTTCTAGATGTGGGGGCACAAAAGGTTCTGTAGAGTATCTTGCCCTTGGATAGGGCTTGTGGGTTGACTGGATTTTTCTCTTGATTTTTGTCTTGGGTTTGGGATGCACTTGTATTCGCATTGTAGTTGTCCTTGAGCTTGATTTTACCTGACCTAGATTCCTATAAACAAGAAAATTTGGGAGCCGAGAAAGTGTAAATGTGAAAATGACCAGTGACAGGGTATTTATAGGACAAAATTAGGGTTTTGAAGCCTAAGACGCACGACAAGGAACCTTCATGTCGTGCATCAAGAAAATTTGTTGACGCGTGATAGGAAACCTTCTTGTCACTCATCAACAAAGTTTCTTGATGCGTGATAGGAAGGTTTCTGTCATGCGTCAAAAAATTTCTTGACGTGCGATAGGAAGGTTTCTTATCACACATCAACAAAGTTTCTTGATGTGCAACTAGAAGGTTTCTTATTACATGTCAACAAATTTTCTTGACTTACGCAACAGAAGGTTCCTATCATGCATCAACAAAATTTGTTGACATGTAATCGAAATATTCTTGTCACGCGTCAAGAAACTTTGTTGACGCATGACAGAGGAACCTTCCTATTGTGTGTTAATAAACTTTTTTGATGCGCGACAGGAAAACTTCCTATCACGTGTCAAGAAACTTTGTTAACGGGAGATAGGAAGTTTTCTCGTCACACATCAATAAAGTTTCTTGACCTACAACAGAAAGGTTCCCTGTCACATGTCAGCTATGTGTTAGTGTCTGCAGTCTCCCTAAAAAAAATGGCATCCGAAAATTCAGTTCTAAAAAAATGGAAAATTTACCTTTCAGTGAAACCGGTTCCGAGGATATTCACCAGGTATTTTCCACCTCCGATTTCCAAGAGGTCTCTTAAAATGAACCCTACCAAAAAATCCATTTAGAGCCTCTAGAAGAAGTTATTTTTTAATGTTCTTGAATGAATCCATGAATTACCTCCCTACATGTGAAAGAAACTTGAAAATAAAATTAGAAAATTTCTCTCGTCCATTATGAGGGTAACATAGTAATCGAGTTTCTTTGGAGGATATGTTTACATTGATCGGGAGAGGGATTTTCAAATGAGGTCTAGGTTGTCATGATAATTTTTTTGAATTTTTCATGCTAAAATTTTTTCATGATAAAACAATGCTACTAAATAAATGGGCTTACTCTTTCATTTAAAAGATGACATTTATAGGTTCTTTTAATGAATGAAGTAGGAAACTTCTTGATCTAAATAAAGACATTTTATAACAGAAAAATGATTAAAAAAAATGCATGAAAATGAGTGGTATACCTAACTCAATCATGAACCTGTTGCAGTGCGTTGAAAATCACACAAAGGTTGTAGGCTAGTCATGGATGTGACTAGCACCTGCATTGAAATATTTACAAAATAGTGATGTTGCAAGTTGCACTAGTCCTTTTTGATCCACCTTTTCCTCTCCAAAACCTGTAATATCAAAATATGTGAGCAAAGAAGAAAAAACTCAAGTATGGGCTCAAGTGCACAAAAATCAAAGGGTTGGAATTTGATGGGAGTGAGTGGTGTTTAATAGTTTTTATAGTGCATATAAGAATGTGACACATATGGGGGCATGTTGTATAAAAATGTGGTTTGGCGAGATATCCCGATAGGATCACAACTATCTTGTCTTTATCTCTTCCCCCATAAAATAAAGAATCACAAATCATTCTTGGGAATATAAACTTTGTGAGGAAGTTCATCACCAAATTTACAAGTTTGGTGAGCCTCATAACCTTGATGTTAAAAAGAGATGATATTTCCAATGGAAAATTTGGGGAAGAGTATTTTGAACATATCAAATAAGTCATAACTCAAGCTCCTACTTTAATAAACCAAATTTTTTACAAATACTTCACTTTATATGTATTTAGAGGGGAAAATACCATTTTTTTATTCTAACTCATGATAAATAACAAGGTTTTGAGAAATACATCGCTTTCACAAGACAAACACTCAAGGAATAGAGCTCAAGAATATATTTTTTGAAAAAAGAAACTTATAGTCCTAATAGTATTTAAGAAGTTTAAACATATACTTTCAAACAATAAGATCAAAATCTTTATCACCCATCCAAGCATAAAACAATACATCATGAGAACATAGATCAATAAAAAGAGAGCTACTTAGATCACCAAGATTATGGAGTTTGATGTAGAAATCAAGTCCACTAAGTTAATCAAAGGTAGGGCATTGTGTTAACACCTGGTATAGGATTTATGACCCTCCTAAGAATCAATTTTCATTCAATTAACAAAAGTTACAATGGAGATAAATGTGGAAAACTCTTGGTTCCTAGATATGAAAAAATACATGCATTAAAGGGTTCCATAATACTTTCAATAGAGATAAAATGAGACATTTCAAATCGTAGGCCATTCAAGATGATATGATAAATAAATTTCTATTCAAAAGTAACATTAACGGTGTCTTGTTGAGGTGTGTTGAACTACACAATATTGAAAATATTCTCAAGGAGTTCCATTTAGGATTCTTTAGTGGAAATTTTCTCCCCAAAAATTACAACAGAGATCATAAGTGTTGGTTAATTTTGGCCTACCATGTTTATTTACGACACAAGTGGGTAAGAATATTCAACAAGAGCCTATTTTTCATAGGGAGAAAGAGAAATGCAACCCTTCCTCTTTAACCAATCTCCACATATCAACCATTTCTCCCAATGGGGACTAGTCTTCATAGTCATTGTGAGTAATCCCTCTAGTGTTGGTCATAGTTTTGCCTTAACAACTATAGAATACTTCATTGGATGGGTTGAGGCTTTTCTATTAAAGGAGACAACCGAGAATGTTGTAGTGGACTTCCTAGAGGATATTGTGACTAGGTTTGGAATCTCTCACACAATCATCTTTGACAATACCAAATATTTTGTTAGTGCCAAATTGTATGTTTTTTCCTTAAGGTACAATATATATTTGAAGACGTCCTTAAGGAAATGGCCTTGTTGAGTTTTCCAACAAGAATATGATCAAAATCATGAAGAGAACCATGGGATCCAATCAGATGTAGTGGCACACAAATGTGAAAATAGAATTTTGGGTTAATAAGATCACACCTACAAAGGATATTAATAATTCCTCTTTTATTCTTTTCTATGGTAGATAATCCATAATTCCAATATCACTAGAGTTCCCATCCTTGAATTATCCCATAGGCTGAAATTGGAACATCTTGATGCTAGTACTTATCAAAGATCGCATAACTAGTAAATTTGAAAAAGATAGGGATGTAAAATCATGTACCACCAATAGGCTATGAAGGATTGGATTGACAAGAAGTCTCATCCTCATGATTGCGGAGTAACATGTTTAAAGAAAATTAAACACAAATGATTTCTATGTTAATTCATACGGTAAAAATATAATAGGAAAATATACAAATATATAGGAGTTTCTTTCTCCTAAAATATAGGGGAGCTACAAATGCTCCTTTAACCAATCCTCCTAAATACGTGAGTGGTTTCAACCACCACTATTCATGTACAACAATATAATAAATAAAACAATAATGTAACAAATAACTTATGTGGGTTGTTATTACTAACAACTCACCCACACATAATTATATTTACTACTATGTAAATATTATCAACCCATATAATGTTAGCACTAAAATAATATTTTCCTAACATTCCCCCTAGTGTGAACATGGGAGAAAAAAAAGTGCACTTCCTTTGCAGCTTTGTTGGCTCTGCGTTCTCATGATCTAGATGGTTCTTCATGACAACCAACGACCTTCAACGATGATTTTACTGGACAACCACCAACTAATAAGGATGAGTTTTTAGAACATCCAACAACCTCAACAAGGATGGTTTTCCAAGGACAACCAACAACCTACACATACAAATGGTTTTACATGAAAACCAATAACCCAAACATACAGATGGTTTTACAAGACAACCAACAACCCAAATATCATGATGTTTTTCCATGTGCTTTCATCTATCCACTATATTTTTACTTTAGGGGATTACATAGGAATCTACTCACTTATTACATCACTTCACAATGGAAATAACATATGAACATTGAGATAGGAACACACCATACTAATGAAACGGGAACTCTAAAACCATAGCAAAAAGGAAAATACACCCCACAAAATGCCACCATATAGGATTTACGACCTTTTCAGGATCGACGAGAGGTCATTGATTGACCTCCAACCCCGAGCCTCTTTCCTCTAGTGTGATGTTTCCCTCCTCCAATTTTGATTTAGACTTTAGATTCCATCGAAAATGCGTCCATGAGATAAAATTTTTTTTTTACAAATTTGACAACTTAACTATTTTTCCATTGACTAGAGAATGAAAATGATGAATTTTGACATAAATACTCTTTTGATAATAAGATTACTTGACACAAATTGGCGATAATGATACTAGGAGGAATACATGAAATAGTTATTATGACACAGGTTATAAGACTAGAGACTTTATAAAATAGATGTGCATTAAAAAAACTAAACACAAAGCTAAACCTTATAATACATAAAAACAAACTTATAAAAGACAATATAGAACCCAACTTAATGACTTCAAACAAAAACTAATGACCAGCCAAAAAAATTAATACATTTAGACCAACCCTCATTAGACATTATGACTATTAAGTTGAAAAAGACAACAAGACAATAAAGACCACAAAAAGATTAACAATACGGACTAGAAATATTATAACCTATGATCTCCAATACACGTGTGAATGATTTCTATATGTTTTTCATATCTCCATAACTGTCAAATATGGAAACGATGACATTTATTCATGTGAAGAGCTTAAAGAAGTTACAACATCTTGAAGATAGATGCATGGACGGATTTGACTACAAATTTGCATTGCAAAGCATTCAACCAAGTCTTGTTTCCAAAATATATCCCTTCGTTTCACTCCAGTTTGTAATGCTAACTCAGAATCTAATATATGCGTGAGAGGATTACGCATATAAAAGAGGACCGAACATATATCTTTTTGGATGAGGGGAGAAATCAGAGTATACCAATGTGAAAAATCACAAACATATCTATATTCAATTTTCATGCAGGGTATTTCTTTCAAACAATGATCTACTTCTCCAACTGTACCTCATAAATCTCCCAGATTCTTGATCAATATATTCTTTTGTTCTTCTAATGTTGAAAGTTGAAACTAAAAAAGCAATAGAGGCATAATAGGAGGGATGTATGTAGACGAGAGATAGTTGTAGATTACGTATACATAATTTCGTTAGATGATCAATTTGATTTTATAATCTTGGAGGTTGCCCAAGATGTAGAGACAAGACTAGTTTAAACTGATGTAGGTCGAGTATATGATGATGAGGTTTCTTTTCAAGAGAAAAAGTGCACGAGGCTAGGTGATAAAGTTGTATTCTCCTAGAGCTACGAGGATTAGCTCTCAGAGGATCTCATAACTCGGGGAAAACAATGGATTTGCAAAGTTTCCCTTTTGACTTGCTTTAATACTAAATGATTTCAGCTTTGTTAATTCATAAGGGTACAAAATACAATAGGTAAATACATAAATATATAGGATTTTCTTTCTCCTAAACTATAGGGGATCTACAAATGCTATTATAACTAATCCTTCTAAATACATGAATGGTTTCAACCACCACTATTCATGTATAACAATATAATAAACATTATTGTTATAAATTAATAATGTAACAAAAAACTTACGTGGGTTGTTATTACTAAAAAATCATCTACTTATGACTATATTTACTGCTATGTAAATATTATCAATCCATATAATGTGAGCACTAAAACAATATTTTCCTAACACCTCAACTATTTAAAAGAGGATAACTAGTTCTCAAATGGGATGAATATCGTTGTAAGATTGCGAGACGTAAGAAATATGACACCATTAGGAGTGGTCAATATCAAATTGGTGAGTGCAAGAAGATAAATAACTTTGAATTAGCAAAAATTTATGGTGAGCCACTTCCTATCCTAGTCAATGGGGTATTTTTCAAGCAATACCTTTGAGCACTTTTTTTCCCTTGTATACAATTGTACATTTTCTTTCTTTCTTTTCTTCCTTATTTTTTCCCTTTATTGTTCAAAGGTCTTCTTAGCCCTAACTTTGAGCTATGGGTGCCTCCTATTCTACAACTTTCTTATTCAGTTGTCTTTCGTATTTATTCTAACCCGAGTTGTCAAGAAGTCTTTGTTTTCTCCATAGTAAGTGCTTTAAGACACCCTACATATTTCACTTGGATTCTATATGATTTTCCTTTTTCAAATAAGTATTGTGGGTCCCTCTTTTGGAGGTGTTCACAGTAATTATCTTTCATATTGTTAGGAAGAATTTTTGCAAAGTAAAAGGTAGAAGAGGAAGAGAAGTTGGAAGAAATCACATGATTTCTCAATCAGGAAGGAGATGGAAGTAGCCTCTTGTTCAAAATGAATTAAGTCTAGTCTTGAAGGTTGAAAACCTATCAATGACCATTTCTTTTAGAGCTCAAAATAATTTACCATTGATCTTATTTGTTGTAGAGAATGGAGATAAGAATTTTACCACAAACATTGGTCAAACACCTTCAAGAATAAGTGTAGATTAGGAAAGTGGTTATTTGAACAAATATTGCATCCTTTTGAGAAATATATTGAGGTTGTTCTTATAGGATCAAGACAAAGTTTCTTATTTAAGCTAAAACTAGAATCTAGTTGAGAAGTATTAAAAGGTAAATGTCAAGGTTTTCGATTCTGAGACATGAGTTCGTAGTTAATTAAAGGAAACTTTCGGAGTTTTAAAGTTTTGAAAGAAAGAATTCATTCCCAATGGATTATAAGGCCACCGATCCTTGTATTTAGTAGGAAAATTCCTCATGTGATTTGTTAAAAATGTTTCCAGTTTCAACTACCTTTAAATTTCCCAACTCTTGTGAGACAACCTTTCATTAAATCAACTTAAACCCACTTCTTTTTGTCTATTTTGGTGGTCACTTGGTTTAAATCTAAGCTAAAATCTATTGTTATTATCATTTTAGATTCTTCAAGCTCTTTATTTTCTACCTTTTCTCTTCATTTTGTGATTTAAAATGACTAAGTTTTTCCCATGTTTGCTTTGTTTTGTCAATATATATCTATTTGAATTTGAACTTGGCTTATCGCTAACTCTTCTTGTGAAATCTTGGCTCGATAAGATTTAATCACTTTTCTACTCTTCAATTTCTCACTTTTTTCTTTCCCTTATAAATCTTTAATAGTTGGAAATAATCGAATTCATCGTGCTTTGTAGGGTCTCAAGTTAAACGTGTTTTCATGTTATCCAGTGATCATGAAATGGATTAACAAGTGTTAAAATGGGACATGTGGAAATCATTATTTCTCCTACATTTGGTTAAAATTCCAGACTTAACCTTTTTCCATGGTCACACACGTATGATGAATGCAAGAAAAGTATTGGGCATTGACATGGAGCATCTTCCTCAAGCCTTAAGTCTTCAAGTTAAATTTTTTCACTTTCAAGAACACTAATTGAGGACATATGGAAAGGAAAACGTGTGGCAACAATTGGAACTCTAACTCTCCCAAAGCTAATCTAGGTTTAAGGCTTCTTGTCTAGACTCTATAGAAGCAAAATGTGACACACATAACACAAAGGAGGACATGTCTTGAATGTCGGTATTCAAAACCTCTCAAAGATTCTTTCCTCACCCCTTGCCCCAAAGGATTCTAAGCCACCAATGGATGACAAGTGACAAGTTCAATACGTGACAAAGATTAGTATGTGCTAAGATTCATTCACATGGTCTACACATGAGGTTAGAATTAACACTTTCACCCGATAGAAAGTCAAGATCGAGGAGGTCACGAAAGCATGAAGAGAGTCCTGGATTTCTGATCATATATATTACTAGATACCTCCATTTAGAAAATGGATAGTACCATTGGATGTATAATTTAAAGAGATACACATTGATCTTAATTATAAGAATATTGGTTGGGAGATCGGTGATATTTTCATGTCTGAGTTTTTGTGAGTTCTATTCTCACATTCTTTGTATATACCTAATTTTTTTGCGCTTTTTCAATTTTAATACATGTTACTAACAATTCTCTTTTCAGGTTGCAGAGGTCATTGATGCATCTATCACTAGAATGGGTTCCTTAAGGGGCTTGTTCTAGGATAGGGGTATGGTTATTCATGTAGCCATTGGGTTAGGGATCATACATGGAGAGAGAGCAGCTTTTGGTCCCATTTATGTATTTCTTTTGCTCATATTCCTCTTATTTTACCTTTTATCTATTTTTTCCTCCTCATTCTTCTAATATCTTTCTTGTTCATGAACCCATTTCTTCATTTTGCATCATCCTTACTTTTCACATATCCTTGCACATCCCTTTTTCATTTTCATTCCTTGCAAGTGATTGCGTCGGTGTAAATTCAAAATTCCTTTCAACACCTTCACCAATGATAATGGGATCCGTATAAATACCCCAACTCTCATCTTCCCATCATAATATTTGAAAATTTCACAAAAGTAACTCACTATTAGCTTTTCTCCCTTGCGCCAACTTGTACCTAATCACTTAACTTCTAAATTTCTTACTCTTGACTCTTGGTTTGGAGATGTTTCTTATTTAGATTGGTTTTCTTGCACTTTTAGGTCAACTATAGTGAGCTATATTGTTTCCCCTTCTCCACCTGAAATTTGTTCTCTCTTGGTGTATGATCCTTTGGGAGATAGATGCATCAACGAATACCCCCAACAGATAAGTGCTCTAACTCACTTTATCATTTTTCATAGAGTAGTTCTTACATTCAATATATGTTCTATGTTAACTTAGTATTTTATGGACATGTTAGGTTAACATAGTGCATTTTAGATCATTACTTCATGTTACATGCTTTCCTTAGGTTAGCATAATATTTACATGCTTCTTTCATCTTTCATCCCCTTCATAGTGTCGATACATCTATAGGGTTCCTTCCTCTTCTTCAACCTAAGGCCTTGGAAACCTTAGTTTTCCTAGTGTAAGGGTTACTTCCCTTGGGATATGCAATCATAGCAGTCCATGTACCCCCTTTAATTATATTCATTTATGTGTCAGTCTTGGTGTGTCGTTAATTCATTACCTTGAATACCCTAGTTGAACGGATGATAAGAGTGCACATTGTCTAGACACATTTTTTCTCGTCATACATCCTTGGTGAACCCAATGTGAATCTTATTTTATCCTTTCGATTGAGCACAAATTGTTAAAAACACTGAATTTTCATTTTTTCTTGTTTCAGTCTTTAAAATTATAAAAAACCCTAAAAATTCATTTTCTCATATGCCATCGGCCCTACGTGACATTTCCGTATAGGGTCAATCCCGTCTGTCTTGGCTAGTCTTCATCATAGAAACCTTTGCCCCTGTGAAACACTTTTTTAGGGTCAATTTTTTTGGTAGCCCACTTTTATGAGCTTCTTTTGGGTCGATCAACACTTCATCATGTATTATCTTGGCCTAGGGCTCTCCAATTTTGGTGACCAGTCATCTTCATAAATTAATCACCCAAATCTAGATTTCCTTTATATTCAGATTGTTGTCTGGAAGGAGCTAACATGAAAAAGTATAATACTCATAATAATAATATATCAAGTGAGGAAGAGGAAGAGATTCAGATTGAGGAAATCTTTGGGCTCCCACTTGAAATCAAAAATTCCTTGATAAGTTTCCTCAATACAAAGGGGAACCTAAGTTAGTAATTCATAAACACCTCCTTGACTTTGTCTCTAAGAAACTTGACGATAGGGTGGATAATGGGAATACTATTGTGGCAGGCTCATTAGGGACTACCTCTAGCTCAAATTATATTAATCTTATCCTAAAAATCATAAACAAGATGAATCAGTAGCAAACCACCACTATGGCCCAACTCTTTCAAATGCAAACCAATATGGTCCAAATGGTCAACCATCTTATCTCGGGCTCTGGGGTGAAATTCCCCCACCCTTACCCAATGGACCTAATGGGGCACCTATTTCCCAACCTCCCATTCACAACAAATTCTTGAGGGAATTCCAACAAGAGCCACTAGCACCTTACATTGCTAGTATGGATATTAGAGGCATTTCCCCTTCTATCTCATATGATGGGTCAACTGATCCTACTTTACACATTAAGGCCTTTGGTAATATTTATAAAGAATGGATCAAAGTCAATTATTATGCCACACTAAAATATTAGCTAAGACTCTTACTAGAGATGATTTGGACTGGTATCATATACTCTACCCCCTAACTCCATAGTGGAGTTAGAATCTCTAGTAACAAATTTAGTTAATGAGTTTCAATATCATGACTTACCTAAAAATAACATCAACGCTTTTATCAATTGCAAACAACATGAGAATGAATCATATCAAATGTTCATCAGTCCTTGAAATCTCTATCTACTAAGGAAGACCAAAATATTCCTAACAATAGCCTTTTCCAACTCTTCCTTCAAGACTTAAAACCTAACCTTCAATATAAGGTTAAGTCCTTTTCTCCTACTTACTTAGATGAGGCTTTTGAACAATCCAAAAGACAACATTATCTCATGAGGGAGTTTGAGAAGGCTCCTCCTAAGAAACAAACAACTAAATGAATATAGATCCTTCAAACATAAAAGAACAAGAATGCCACAGATGACGGGGTCTTAGATACTCTTCCTCTTATGGATTTTGCAAAAAGAAATGTCTTTTCTACTAAACAAAAATCTAATAATAATAACAATCAGCCTAACTATTATCAACCATTGACTAAGGATGAGTTGAGAAAGAGTATTCATAAAATATTTAATCATATCCTTTACCCTTCTTGAACAATTCCACAATGGCATGATGAGAACAAAGTCTATTGGTGGCATGCCAATTGGGGCCATTCTCACAAGAATTGTTGTGCCCTTCACATGGATGCCATCAATTTATTTTTAGGACCTCAATTTAACCATGAGGATATGTATAGATAATTATTTATTGAAGCACTCAAGGCTTGTGATGCTCAAAGATAAAAGGATCATCATATTTCCCTTAATAAAGTTAATGAAGATCTTAAATTTTTCTTTGACCCTATGCCTAATCATAGTTCAGTGAATTCTAAGAAACCAAAAAACACCATAACAAACGTGGTTGATCATGACTATCCTCCTATGAAAATAGTAGTCATGAATGATGTGAGGGATGTGATTACATATATAGAGCCTGAGTACCCTTTGTCTATTCATCCTAAGACACATAGAGTCATTTACCCCGTGGTTTCCAAAATTATATTCCTAAAGCTAAAACCCACCTTCTACAAACGCCATTGACCCCTTTAAAAAAATGGCTACATGGCCGAATGTGTCTCAAGCTATTTCTCCAACCACATACACCTTTGGCCAAGTAGATGGTGTAAAACATAAACAAAAATCCATTTCCAAAATGTTTGTCTCTAATCACTCCTCCTTATAAGCCTATTTCTATGGATTCAAAACACTCTCAGCCTATTGCTTAGTCTAGCCACAACGAGTGGGATCCTTTGGAGGAAATCTCTTATATTCTTGGACCAATTCCCTTTCTAGATCTCATGTGCATGTCACCTCACCATTGTGAGCATCTCATGGTTATGCTATTTGACATGAATATACCTTTCCCTCCTACTTTAAGACAGTCTCTCTACACCGCATGGTTTGGAAGAAAGTATCTTACGTTAGTGTGAGGAAATATCTATTTGTACGGACCAAACCACCAATGTCCAAACCTGCATCTATTTTCCTGTAACATCCATGATTCTAGATGAACTATTTCTACAAGTGGATGATCCTCCACTCTTTATATCTGTGTAAATTAGTCAAAAAAAATTCAAACATGCCCTCATTGACAACGGTGTTGGCACTTGTGTGTCTTCCTTATACTTCATTAAAGCCTTAAAATACTCAATAAAAATCTCAAAATAACACGTACTACTTATCAAGGATATGATCATCGAAAAATGCCACCCATGGGTTGTATTTGGTTTCCTATCACTATCCCTCCCATGATAGTGTGTGTGAAGGTCATGGTATTCAACTTTTTGTTATCTTACAACATCCTCCTTGGTCAACCTTGGACCCACCGCATGCGTGCATGTACCGCCTCTTTAGTGTATCAATGTGTTAAGTTTACACACCAAGGGGAAATCTATAAAATCCAAGGTGACCCAAATCCCTAGAATTATGATACTCTCTAACAAAAGGGGACATATAAATTCCAAACTCTTCAAGATTTATCACCAATACCATTCCACGAGTATCAATGCTTAAACTACCTTGTTAAGTCTCTTCATCATAATGGGGCTCATATACAAAGTTGGTCATGCGCACACCTTCAAATCTCTTGGATTATGATGATGATGAACCTGATGAGATTACCATTAGAATCAACACTTATGACCTACCAAATATTTTCATCTCACAAATTCCTCCTAACTTGTGACCTCGTAAGAAGGAGCCATCTATTCTTACTATTATTTCTCACACACCTTAACCTCCACCTGAACAAAAGGTTCAACTTGAAACCATAGTTGATTCTTGCATGATAGATATTATTACCCCGATTACGATGTTGGTTACGCTCTATATGATCCCAATTTTTCTAGTTATGCCCAAATTCAGGGACAAAGAGGTCCAACGTTACCAAAGTTCTCTCTAAAGCACGTTCACTCATGATGTGAATGTAATTCTTGTGCAAGAAGATCCTCTGCATTCAATTGATCCCCCTCTTAGGAAATTAGTTCCTAATCCTCAAAACGCTTCCACTAGCCTCGCCTCTCTCATCACAAATTAATCACTAGGTCACCTAGTGTGCTTCCTCATCTAAACAAATGGGAACATATCCTTAGCTTTGGTTGTAAAATTGATGACCTTATGGATAATGAAGCACTAGATGTGCCAAATCATCCATACCAACCTATCTATCAATCACATCCTTCCTTACCCCTTGCCATTATGGCTCCTCCACCTTCGGGGCGAGCCATTTTACACATGACATGAAGCTTCGAGGCCTGATGTTTCTAATCGAGATCATATAGAAAGCATATGAAAAATCTTGAAGCTAAGGTTAGGCAAGATCAATCTCGAAAGGCTACATGACCTTCTACCTCAGCCCCATTATATTTCTCACATTATGGTTATTTCTCACATACCAATGTAGCCTATATGGTTATGTACGACAAGTGCTCGACTCCTGATTCCTCTTTGTGAGGAATCAAGCGTAAACTAAATCTTCTTGGAGCCATCCATATTCCCTTAGACCATCAAGAATGCAAACTAAATATGGGTCCCCACCTCACCCTGTGCCTCACCCCAATCTTGATGATATTCGACATGGTGTCCTTTCTCAGTTGGAGGACTGCATTTATGGTACCCTATTTGCCACATGATCTCAAGTCCATTGCTTTAGGTAGCCATTACCAAGCATGTTATCAAGGACCTCATGACCCATGCATGTAGTCATATCATGAACCAAGTAGATTATATCATCATTGATACTCTACAATCATTTTCCACTCATGGCGAAACATCTATTTTAAAAGTACTTTGATTTATCTTCCGCTTGGGCTCTCAACCCCCTTGGGTTTGGGTTTTTTTTCACATCTTAAAACTCTCATATCCTTACTTGGGATCTTTTCCCCACTTGGGCTTATCCTTAATATTTTTTTCCCGACATCTCTTATCGGTGGAATGTCATGGTCTATATTTTACCTCTTTTGGCTTCAATTCTCCTTGTATCTTCCTAGTGGATTTCCGTGATCTAGTGCATCCTTTATTAGGTATTTTACCTTTCTTGTATTTATCTCTCATCATACCAAATTTATTTCCTAATCTCATTATATTTTTCATAAGTACCATGAGTATTACCACATACATGCGTGAGAAATGAAGGAAATTAATAAGTAATTCATTATTCATCAACATCAAAATAAAAATAATCATCATATATATATATTCAATTTATATACATCATCATCTTTCAAAATACATGATCAATATCTAGGTGGCTCAAGTATCCTCACCCCCTTTGGGTGGTATCCATATGTTTTGTGCCAAATGTGTTGCATTTGATGCTCGGGTTGTGTGAGCTAGAGACTTTGCCCTAGATCGAGCTCGAGGAGCCTTTCGTCACGCCTCTTCCTCTAGTCTTGTGATCATCTCTCGTAGCAGCATTCCTAACATCCAAACATGTGCTACCTACTCCTAAACCAAGGAAATCTATGCCTATAATAAGTTCCGCAATATCACATGTATGCTTCCCATGTCTTCTATTACCTACGCATCTCTAAATCATCGGTGTTTTGGCAGCCTCCCCAACTAGCCAAAATTCTCCATTGACTTTCCATCCGATAAGCAAGCGGTGGGGTCTCACCATGATGAAGGTATCCCAACATACAATACTAGATCTAGGATCTCGTGGTTTCCACACTCTATCAAAGAATGCCACTCCTCTTTCATCTACTCTGCAAATCCCAAAATCTATGAATCTAGATATCAAATCTAATCATTTGTAAAAACTAAAATAAAATTATCTCATTCTTACCTCGACTACTCGATGTGATCATTAATAGTCTCGTCATCTCCGCGAATACTTGATACTTCCGCTACCTCATCAAATCACCTATACCTTCATCCTACATATTGTGCCCATCTATCTATGGGAACCAAAATCATGTCTCCCTTGCAGGTGGATCCCGGTCTTGTCCCGTAGCTATAGGGCCATCTCCATTTCCAATGGTGTAAGGTAACCACCTCTTCGATGTTGCATTTTATGCTCTCCCGGACATGGATCTGGTCAGTTTGTCTCTCTCTCTCGGTGCTAGGACCAATTGTGTCTATATCACCCACCTATGGGTCTGGTCCAGTTGGTCCTCCATCAGAGCCCTCATATGAGCTTTCTACTACAATGATCTCTAGTGGGTCTTGATCTACCCCAACATACTTATCTACCTCCATAACTATCTACCTACAACACCTACTTTCTGGGGCCGCAATGTTGGTACTCTATCCACTGCCGTCACAACCTCTCTCATATGTCATTTTCTGTAAGTTGGTAGTGTTGGTATCACAGCAGGCTTGGACCTCCCAAACTGTTTGGGTACCCTGTCTATCGGATGGGCCTCTACCCAATGCAAGTAATGACCTATTACCTCTATAGCTACCTCTAAATCCTCCACCTATGATCAACTAGGCCAATGATCCAAATTCCCTAGATAATGCTCCCATACGAACTCATGTGGATGTACCTATTGTAGTGTCCAATAATTTAAAAAGGTTGTCATTGTCACCTATGTGACCACCGGAGTACTCTCAATGCATCTATTGCTATGAATAGGGGTGACCCTATGGGCCTATACGTGGGGAATCTCACATAGATATACATTGTTAATAATATAACATTACCTATGGTCCTCTATGTCCTCCATCAAACCCTCGTATAATTTTTGCACTAGCTATACTCATATAATGGTCCTCTAGCTAAATAAAACATCCTTCTCTATCACATTTCTACATAAAACCATTAAATATAATGGTATCATACCATCTTCCTTGTGGCACAATATGCGTATGACAAGAACACCCATAACCACCTTCTAGATATCTAGAATCTCTATAATGTGTACTTCACCGCACCTAATACCGAGTATCCCCTCATCATAGGTCTCACTTCCTGTGGTCCATATCGCCATTGCTCACCTCTTTACAATATCATTTGTGATATCAAAATACATGTGAGATCCCTCAATCGGTAACATCAATATCCTGTGCACATCTTGAAGTGTCACGGTCATCTCCACTATCTTTCCTACCCACCACCGAAAGGTTTTGGCCCTAGGATCCCATCCTACTAAGAACATATGCAAAAATCTAGACACAATTGTATGATGGGAATCTACATTATTTCCCTAATCCCAATCTATACGGATGTGTTATCTCTGCACTATGAATTCGAAATCATATTATTCAGGTCATGCTATATCCACCACTCACAATAGTTAGATCCTATGACCCCCTACAATCACAAATCAGTAAAATTTAGGCATTAGATTCACCAAAATCAATTTAAAAGTAAAAATTTCTATAATCTATATTCTTCATAACATTTTATATGCCATCACCCCTAAAAAAATTTCTATAGGATCACAATGCCATCACCTTGTTATTTCGTAGGGGGCTAATGGCATCTAAGTCCGTATGGTTGTGACTTTTAAAAATTGAAAGGTAAAATTATGCTAAACAAAAAACCTAAAAGTAAATCCCTCCCAAACCCACGTGTATTTTTTCTTACTCTACCTAATGACGTAAGATTTGATAAAAATGACACCCTATCACCTTTGTATTTCCCAAAAATTCAAATTGTTCCTAATATTCCTAATAAAATTAAAATGCTTCAACTTACCCATGGTCAAGCACCGCCACATGTTCCTCCTCGTCAATATCTACCTCCTCCTCATACTCGTGCCATCTCATCTCAATAACTCCCAAATTTGGAATTTGAGAATTCAGTTCTCTTAATTCTAGAAATATTAATAAGAAAACAACCTCAAAAATCCTATATAATCTTAATTTTTGTCATGATGGCTCTCAATATTTAAATATCCATCATTTTCATTCCCTATCTCCAAAAACTCTATCATTGGTTGTGTTGTGATCTTGATCTTCTCCCATCCTTTTAATATATTACACACCTCGTTCCTCCTTTTGGTCAAAAATACCACTTTTCAACCTATATCTCCAAATTCTAAATCCACGACATCCATCCCACAGGCCCTTAGCTAGGTGATTTATGTCTTATTTTACTGATGATCCTCTAGTGTTTCCTTTTATTTTTACTTCTCCAGGGTTCTAGCAACATGTATTACGCCCATACATAGCATGATGATCGACAATATCAGTTACGCATTGGTGGGTATATTTCATTTTAGCTGGTTTTCTCTTTATTTTAGCATATGCTTTTAGTTTCAGTGTTACATATTATTCTTTCTTCTGACTACCCCATGTTTCTCTATTACAAACCGTAGTAATCAACAGGGGGGATTATGCATACACCTAAATTTTTACGTTTTCTATTTTCATACATGTTACTAATAATTCTCTTTTCAGGTTAGAGGTTGTTGATGCATCTATCTTTGGAATGAGTGCCTTAAGGGACTCTGTTATAGGATAGGGGTATGGTTATTCATGTAACCATTAGGTTAGGGATCATACATGGAGAGAGAGAGAAAAATTTGGTCCCATCTATGTATTTATATTTCTCATATTCATCTTATTTTGCCTCTTATCTACTTGTTTTTCTCCCCATTCTTTTGACATCTCGGCTTACTCATGACCCCATTTCTTTCATTTTGCATCATCCTTAATTTTCATGTCTCTTTGAACATCCCTTTGCAGTTTCCTCCTTTGTTGATGCCATCACCCGTGGCGATTGCGTCATTATAAAATCAAAATACCTTCCGACGCCTTCACCCGTGGGTGATGGCGTTAGTATAAATACCACAACTCTCATCTTCCCATCATAAGCATTCAGATTGTAAGCTTTGAAAATTACACAAAAGGAACTCGTCATTATATTTTCTCTCTTGTACCAACTTAAACCTACTCTCTTAGCTTTGGGATATCTTACATCTTAACTCTAGGTTTGGAGATTATTCTTTCCTATATTGGTTTTCTTTACCTTTTTGGTCAACTAGAGTGATATAGGACTAGATTATTTCCCCTTCTCCACCTAAAAATATTCTCTCTTATTGTATGATCCTTTTGAAGATAGGTGCATCAACGATTTCCCCTAAACATGTAAGTTCTCTAACTCACTTTGTCATTTTTTATAGATTAGTTCTTACATTTGATATATGCTCTATGTTAGCTTAGTATTTTATGGACATACTAGATAAACATATTGAATTTTAGTTCATTACTTCATGTTACATGCTTTCCTTAGGTTAGCATAATATTTGCATGTTTATTTCATCTATCATTCCCCTATAGTGTTGATACCTCCATAGGGTTATTTCCTCTTCTTCAACCTAAGGCCTTGGAAACCTTAGTTTTTCCTAGTGTAATGGTTACTTCCCTTGGGGTATGTGATCACATCAGTCCTTGTACACCCTTTAATTTTATTTGTTTGTGTGTCGGTCTTGGTGTGTCCTCTACTCGTTTCCTAGAATAACTTGGTTGAATGGATGATAAGAGTGTATGGTGTTTAGACACATTTTTCCACGTCATACATTATCATTCCAATGGAACCCAAACCAATTTTAGAGGCCTTGAGTTGTTAAAATATGTTTTTTCAAGTTTATATTCTCTTCATACCCCACCAAAAAAATATTAAGAGGTTAAATGTGATGGAGAAAAAATAGGAGAGTTGATACAATGGTCCCAAGGTGGAATCATGACCTGTTCAGAAAAATGAAAAATCAAACTCCATTCATCCTCTTAATCTTAGGGGATCGTATTGGTGGATTCTCATATATCAATCCTCAAAAAATATCTACTTGAATTCATGATCAAGGTAGTTTTGGGCCGATCACCTCCAAATTAGCATCTCCTAGAGACTTTTGATCATAACAAAGACGATAGGGTTAAGAAGAAATATTCCAAGAATATTTTGATCCTCTTTCTCTTCACTCCTATTATAAATTAAATTTTAAAAGGATCCTCTCTTGAATGTAAATTTACTCTTCTTAATTGAGTTCTCAAGCATTTTGAATTTGTAGACCTATATATTGAACTATTATAATACATTTAGTAACTTCAAAATGGCTGAAATAGATTGTGTGTATACTCGTAAGGAATAATATATTATTGGCTATGCCTCATATATACTCTTTTTCTTATGTTATTACACTCCTAATTTTTTTATATCATTGCAATATGTGTGTGGATTATAATTTCAATTCATTGTGTCACTAATGCGTAAGTGAAAGTCTGAATGAAATGTAGGGTTAATTTTGGTTTTGTTGGAAAAATAATTTTTCATAAGGGAAAATTAGTGGTTTTCACCAAGGGTCGAGGGACTTGGTCCCTCCTCTTGGAATTGGTGAGGCTCCCATTTATTGAATGCCAGAAATAGTAAAAATTTTGGTGGCCATTAGGATGGGGATCACACGAGAGTACTCCACTAAACCTATGGAAAATTTCTTGTAATGAATACAAGGAAGGAAATTTCTTCGGGAGAGGTAAAGGAGAGATAATAATATAGGGAGAGAGGGTTAATGTATTGAATAGGAAAAACTTCATTGAAATTAACTAGAGTATGTCCACATCTGATAGGAAGAAAATAATTATGTAAGAAATAACATGATTAACAAATCAAAGACACAAAGTTCAATCAATTTATTCCTCAAAGATACAAAATTCTTTCTTGTTTGTTCAAGATTAAAATTCTTACAAAGTTGAAAATAGGAAGTAGAAGAAAATAGAATAAATTGTTTCTTTCTTGTAGTAGGAGAATAAAAGCTAGCAACCCCTTGGAATGGGAGAATCCATCCCTATATATAGTTTTAAAATATGTATCTTCATCTCCCCACATGAGTTCTCACATTCATACTTGTTGGGCCTCAAAATATTCACTAAGTAAAAAAAGGCACGTGCATGCGAGACCAATATGAAGAAGGGAGCATGGGGTAAAGGCATCTAGGATAGGGGTTTTAGAAGTGTTTAGTAGAACCCATGGCACATGTGTAAGGAAAATAAAAGGGTTTCAGGACTTATCCATATTCGGTGATCCGGGAGCACATGAGAAAAGTGTGACCCGACTAAGCATGCGAATGGATAAGGTGCCAACTTGGCAACTTGGTGGTCAAGAAAGGAATATTCCATGTAATGGAAGGATCCAGAAAGAAATCATTGCAGAGTAGAGATCCCATATTGGAATAAGCATGCTCCATTAGAGGACCACCTTAACACTTGGTGACCGATCTGCTACTTGAAAGGTATGGTAGTGGGAAATACAACTATATATAGAGATGCTCAGGTAAAATAAGAGAGACACTATCAAGGAAGAGAATGTGACTAGAGAGAATGGAAGGGTGAAGCTCTGCAGAAATAGTAGGAGGTTCTAGAGAGTTGGGGTTCTCATTTAGAGGACTATAGGAGTGATAGCTTTCCTAGAGGGATGGGGTTGTGATAAATTCTTTGTAATATGGGAAGCATAGTTAGGAATTCTGATGCATGAATCTTATCTGCATTGATATATTGGCTTGTCATGGCCTTGGTGAATGTAATATGGTTGCTGAACTATGATCAATATGAAATATATGGTTATGTTCTAAATATGTATTGTTCATGGGTGTAAAACCTAGTGCATTTCCTTTATGGTATGGATCAAATTTGTTATTCATATGATGTTTCTCTTATTATCAAGATAGGTATAATGATATAATAACTCATCTTAAGCTCTCAGAATGAATGCATGGTTCTTTTACCCTTTGCATCTAAGTTTCTATCCATAACAATGTATTCTCACAAGACTCACATAAAGGAGGGGCTCGGCCTCGCGTGTGCCTCAAGTGAGTGCTCAACACCCACCGGCCGAGAGGCTGACATGAATGAGATTAGAATGTTGTTCTAAGGGCATAAAAATGACTACATCTTGGTTCTCATTGTTGGGACCTCTTTTTGAAGTTGTGAGAAATGGATACATCTTGGTTCCATTGATGACAAAGTACTTGACCTTGGAAAGTATTGAAGCATGGTTCAAGAGTATGGAGGACGAGTTTTCTCAAAGATTTAACACTGGACCTGAGTTTGATACATGTAGATGGGTAGAAGAGCACATGTACCATGAGCTATATGAAACCTTCTTCTACTACTTTCCAGTGGAACTGTATGAATGGATTTCAACATATGCATCCAAATTGAGCTAGTACTATAGATCACATCTTTGGATCCAAGATGATTACCGAAGGCTACATGATGCATATCTTACTTGGAATTGTGTTTTCTATCACTGGTGGAAAGGACTTGACTAGTTATACTCTAGAATATGCCATTTCTACGTATTCTTGTCTAGAGGTTACTGAGTTTGAGTTCTTGAGGGAGCCCAGAGGATCATTTTTATGAGTTATCCCATTGGCTATGAAGATCTTGATCATTACATTAAGTTTGGAGGCATTCCCTATGGTTGGCTAAGATTCTGTAAGTGTTGGGAAAGGAAGCTAGGGTGGAGGAAGATGGTGGACATTACGGCTAAAAAGGAAAGGGAGGAAATATGACTCAAGTATAGTGAGGTGCATGAAAGGGATTTGGTAGACAATGTGAGGTTTCATGGGTGATGGATCTATGGAGGCATACATTGCGGGAAGGAGTTAAGGTTCACGTAAAGGACGTGGAACCTTATTAGTCTATGCTACCCCATCTTAGAAAGCATGAAAGAGAATCCCCTTCAGCTTCTAATGAGAATTTTTTTGTGGATAAAGGAGAGCCATTGGTGCGCATCCAAACCAGCCTAGTGACCAACCCCTGGCTCTTAGTTTTCCAGGATCAAGAGATAAGTATTGTTAATCTAGTTGGTATTGGAGGGAGTAACCGATCTACGCCTAGGAGATATAATTTCTCATTTGGGACATCTATGGCTGCAAAACCATTCCCATATTTGGAGGAATTTTTGGACAAGGTGCAAATACAAAAAGTTTGGGTATTGCATCTGGGAGTGGTAAGGGACACACAACTAGTAGCAGGGAAATATAAAAAACCATCGGTGTGTAGTTTAGTGGGACGTTGGGGACACTAGGTGTGACCACTTCAAGCCATTTTCCAGCTACATGAGGTGGATCTGGTGGTGTAGGGGTTAGAGGACCTGGTGGACCTAGCGGATTTAGAGGATCTGATGGGTCGGAAGGAATAATACCTTGTAGGTCTATTGGATCTGGTGGCGAAGGAAACCAAGGTTTTGGGTCAGGTGGACAAGGGCCTCAGCCACCCCCACAAGTATTTTTTAAGATGTCTTTGCACCTACCGGACTACATAGGTATTGAGGATGTTGTAGAGCATGTGCATAAGTTTAAATTGTTATAGCACGTGAAGGGATCACTACCCGAAGGAAGGAAAGTCATTTTGTAACAACATTGTAGGGGCATGCGCATAGCTAGTACCACAAGTATGACCCCCATCAGATGGTCATGGATTACACTGCATTGAAAAACTCCTTCCTAGTAGAGTTCCATATCCTTGAGTTTGAGCAAAAGAGCATCAGTTCTCTGAAGGATATCCAACAAGGAATGGTAGAGAGTGTGCGAGAGTATGACACATGGTTCAAAACTCTCTTATCAAAACTATCCTATGACATACACCCCTCTCAACATGCTCAATGGTTTTTTGGGGATTGATAACATTGTTTAGAAGGGCATTGTCACACAAGAATTTCATAGACCCACGTGAGGCCTTGGAAGATTCCATGCACACTAAGGTTATTGGGAGCGTTGATACCGGTATGAGCCCTTTCTTGGAGGATCAAATTTCTGCAATGGCCAAGTAGTTGGAGAAGTTGTCTATGAACTCAGTGCATGAGGTTTTTAGTGGTATTTGGTGCATAGATTGTGAAGTGGAGGGGCATAGAAAGGATAGTTTCCCTTGGAAAGTGGTACGTGCCATGGTAGTAGACTATGAAATTTTCCATGGGGATCATGATGCAAGTAGGTGTCCTCTACTACAACATGTAATCCACAAGAATGTGTCTTGCTATTACAAGATTTGTACCTCTATGACCCATGACACCAAGGATTGTAGGATGATTGACCAAATTCATGATGCCATTGATCTTGGTGTGCGCCAGACTATCCTTGTAAGTAGTTCCAAGGATGATGATCACCGTTATGAAGGGAACATAGATGGAGGGGCACATGGAAGAGGTTTTCATGGAGGATTTCATGGTTGCAATAACCGTGGTGGAGGAAGAAGTGAGTTCCCATGTGGAACCTGTTATAATTGTGGATCAATGAAGCATTATAAATGTGAGTGTCCTGATCTATTGCAGTGCTCATGGTGTGGAAAGAAGAATAAGTACGAGGAGTTTCCTAAGCTATTTGAACACATGAGATAACAAAACCGAAAGGATAAAGGCACTGGGATGGTAAGCATAAGGAAAGCTAACTCTCAATGGATGCCAAGGATGGTGCATGAACCATAACTAGAACCTATCCTAGTTACAACATGAGCAGAGGCTGCGTGTGCAGGGAGATGCCAAGATAGAAACTAGTTGTTAGGGAAGAAGTGGTACATGGGAAGTATCTAGACCCTACTCATTAGAAGGAGGTGTATCAAGAGACTATGGATGTAATTCAAAGTTTACAAGGGGAGATCTAGTGTCTAAAGGAGTAGTCAAGGTAGTTGGAGCAAAGGAAGAATGTTGAAGCTCCGCAGAAGGATCTAGATGAGGTCAGGGAAGTGTGTAAAATATTAAGGTAGGATAATATCATTCCATTGCTAGGATAATGGTAATGGGAGAAGGTACCACGCACCGGGAGAGACACAAGAGGAAAGTGTTGCATGCTAACCTTCCTCCCCATATCCTTGACTATGAAAAGAAATAACCTTGAATGCTATCAAGCTAGATGGCTTTTGAGAAATAGTTTGATCGACACACACATGAAATTCAATGTACTCACCTTGGATGCATGACATCAAATGGGAAGGCCCACACTACATCCATCCTTGAATGTGTTGTATATGGAAAACAAGACAAAAGTAATGCCCATTAGTGTCTTGAAGGATGCATTTATCACTATTCAAGGGGCCAAGTTCACTGGGAATTTGAAGTCTTGGCACTAGCTAAGGCAAATAACTTTCCAACATTACTTGGGTGCACCTTGGTGTTACAAAAACAACGCTGACCTATGGTTTAACAAGGGGTATATTAGTTTTGAGAACAAGGAATAACATGTCATCATCCCTTTAACAGATGGGAAATCAACACCCTATATTGAGCCCTTGGGAGAAGAAGTCCTTGATAGAATCTATGTGTGCTCCATCAGAGACCCTGAGATAATTCATCCTATAGAAGGAGTTATCTAATTTGAAGATGCTTAGTCGATGAGTGATACAACTAGCATAACATGTGATAATTGGGCACACAGGACTTATGAGTTGATTGGGTGACAATTGAGAGGATATGTAATAAGGATAAAAATAGGTGTGTTCGATCCAAGCACCCTGGAGGGAAGAAGTTGCCAAGTTACTTAGGAGGATCCAACCACGGTGATTTATTACAAGAAATGGAGGCTCAATGGAAAGGTGAAAACAAAAAAAAGGAATGATAGGCTATAACTTAGTCGGGAATGCAAAGGTGTGTTGTTGGTCTACACATCATGAGCTCGGTGTACCACCGATCTATTCATTCCATGACTCGGTGAACTACCAATCTATTCATGTGTAACTTTGAGCTTGGAGTTTTCTACTGAATACTTCATATTCATGGTTCTCTTACCCCATTCCGGTTCTTGAGTGATCTACCCAAGGAACCTATCTGAATAATTGTTACCACTTATTCATCGGCATCACGATCCTTAGACTAGGTGACAAAGGACAACGCAATCAGCAACTTGTGATACTTTGGCCAAAGATTTATAACATACTGTTCGTATTACTTATTCCTTGATGACATACTTAATCTAGAATACGTCCTTCACCCCACTCTATTGTTATAAAGAACATCTTATACTAGACTTCTGTCAGTCCCCCTTGATCCAAGGTTTCACTCTAGTTCGATTAACATCATAGTTCATGATATGAAGAGGCTCTTAAAGACTAAGGGTAAATTGGCATACTGGGTCAACCAAAGTTAACCCCATGTGCCAAGGTACCCTGAGTCTCAAAGGGCTTCCTCATAACCTGATTATGGTCCTAACCGGTCCCGAGAGAAATCTTAATCAAGTTCCAGGTGTGTAAATCTTAATGATCAATGCAGAAGGGTGTTGCCACATGTCATCTGCATTGTTGTATCCTCGAGAAGATCCTAATCTTCTCGAAGGTACAACCTTGCAGTTGACGTGTGTCAACATCCTACGGAATAGCCTCGGAAAGATGTACATACCTCCAAGAATTTTACTTACGTTAAGTTATATTTGGGTTATAGACTACATATTTAGGTAGCCTTCCCTAACCCCGAGTCCAACACTCTTTTAGTTACCTTTATGTAATTAGGGTTCAACTTTACAAAAGGGTCTTAATTAACTCTAGATTGCTTCTTGGTTGTCGGTTGGGACCTAACAACCTTTTATCCAAAAAAATAGGACAACAACAATCTAAGTTTCGTCATTAAAAATTAACTAATCCAACAAAGGAAATGTAACAACCTTATAGGCTGAAACATATCAGACTTAATACCATTAAGTCTTAGCGATTTATAACCATATATTACTTTTATAATTAATGCATTACAAGAGGGGAAAATCCTCTTCCTCTTCTAGTTACATTTTAGGGCATAACCCACTCTCAATGTTCCCTAAAAAAATGCAGTGATCTTATTTACAATTTTTAATCACAATCATAAGTCATAAAGAATCACTAATCAAGAATGTAGTATTCAGCCATATAATTAGCTATGGCTTACTTAAGAAATTCATCAAGATTCCATTATATAGAACAATAAGAATGCACACTCATTCATATAGATAATAAGAAGATCATCCCAACAAAATAAGTTACACAATCCACATAGGTAATATCTCACTATTTCATTCATTCATTCATTTCATTTCAAACCCATACAATTACAACTTATGCACTTCGGCATACTTTAAGACAATAGCCTTCAAACAAAAGAGGTAACTTTCTTCCACAATACAGTTTGGGAATCAAATCAAAATTCTTCATAAGAACCAATTTAGAATAGTCAATGCATCATATCAGATTTTTTCTACCTTTACCACTTACGAAGACCATCTGCAAAAATTGCTAGCACGGGTCAGTTCAATGAACTGAGCATGATAAGCACTAATCCTTAAAACAATTGCATTCCACTAATTGTTTCCATTAAACAACCATGTTATAATGACATCAATTACTTCATACCTTCAACTTAAAGTGAAGTCAATATAAGAGTCCTAGTACATTGTTAAAAACAAAATGGATAGAAGGAATAATCTATTCTGCTTGTCCTAAATTTAAAGTATAATTGAATCCAACAATTACTTCACAATCCCAAATCATGATACACTCTGGGTTTTCTTTCTACCAATTATAATACAACTTTATATCATAACTTAAGTTACAGGCATAATTTCAACTTAATCTATTTCGATGAATCATCTCATTTCATGCAAGAAAGTAAGAAGGGACATTTTGTATCTTAAGTACCTAACCATCCGAAAAAGCTGAAACCAGTGTATATCATGATTTGATCAACTCCTATTTAAAAACTAAACCATTTAAGGTATTCATCCAACAAGTTCATATAAAAGCAATTTAAACAAAAAGAATGGATTACTACCACTTGCAAGTTCACCTACCAAACTGTCCTTTACCTTATTATACTTGATTTTCAATCAATGATAAGTATGCAAGACATTAACTATTGAATTCCCTTTTTGCAAGAGAATAGCAAACAATAATTCTAAAACAAGATCTTAACACTGCTATGAAATGAAAGGAGTCTTCCAGTTAAGATCTCTCCTCTTACTATTTCTTTCCACTTAATTTAATAGTCCTGTCATCCCATAACCATACTGTTTGAGTTCCTTATAGAATTCTAAGGAAGAGCACACTATCATTAAAAAAAAAAGAGTATTAAAACTTTCTTATTTTTAAAACCCTTTTACAATTTTCCTTTTCAGCTCAGAGGAGAAAACAGAGAAGATCAAAACACTATTGTAATCGAGTTCAGAATGACATCAACTTCCAAGAAGTAATAAACATTCATTAGTCCAATCAAGGAAGGAGAAGATGAGTAGTTCTAACACTTAAGTTCACCCATTAGCTCAGGTCAGGTAGAGCCATCTTAAGGGTTTGCCAATAGATCCCTACAGATCTACAACTATACATCCAACAAAAGCCAATAACAACTTTTAACATAAAACGTTACAAAATGATCAAAACTCAGACTATAATCCCGATCCAAATAAAATAGTCTACATTTCTTCAATGACTCGAACCATTCGAGTTTAAAGTCAAGTTAGGGTAACTTCACATTACCCTCATTTTCCAAATAATCAAGACTGAATCATTTGAACCGTTGCACTGTTCGGTTGCTATTTTATTTCAAGACACTAAACAAAAATGCATATACAGTATTAATAATCGTATTCTAAATACAGATTCAACAATACCCAAAAGCCATACTATTCATATCATAGTAATGAATTATGCATTATCAGTCCAGAATAAAATAGATCTTTCAGTTGCATTCAAAACATTACAACCCTAATTCCAACTTCAAAAGGGCATGTAATAACTAGACATTGATAAAACTTGTCGACATTTAAGTCGGATTCGAAAAGAGTTTCCAACATCATTTAATGCAGCCTTAAGAACTAGATTTCACAATCATCTCAAAGGTAACATTAAACACAGTCTTATCTATCCAAAAAAATGTTAAACATAATTTCCCATTAATGCTTTTCCAAGATCAACCACGAATTTTCCAGAGAAACAGAACTCATCCAAGTACTTTTCCTCCTGTGCATAACCATATTACTAATACTCATGATTATTCACAAAAACAAACAACTAAACCATATACTACCTTACTCACAGTACCTGCGTGAACTTAAAAACATTCAAACCCTTCGCAAGAGGAGGTACAGACTTAAACCACATACAATGTTTCCAAATCACGCAACTTAAATAGTCAAGTTTCACAGAGTATACCAACAACCCATCCACAAAATCATTTACCAATTTCCTTGAACATGAACTTGTTACAGTCAGAGTTCTCACGGTGAAGCAAAACAATCAGTTATTCCAATCATAGCCAAATAGTAAGGAATTACCATGGTATTTAAAACACGTAATCATTTAAAATGTTTCTTTCCATGGAGCAAGTTTTTAATCTAATAAATCAGTCAGATAAGAACTTACAACACTTCCAAATGGATAGCAAAACTCCAAGTTTAATCCACAGCAAGGGAACAAAGAATAATGAAACAGTTTCATTCAAACCCAAAATTTCCATGTTCAACCCAGAACCCAAATTTACATAAAACCCATAATCATTGTTACCAGCCAAGCCAAAAATGCACATATATCATCAAAACAAAGTTGTTCTAATGAAAACATTTAAAGGAAAGCAAGATTTTAACAGTTAGGGCCTATCATGCCTGATAGTGTCGCTAAAAAGTCGAAGAAGACCTCTGGATGAGCTCGCCCTTTCTCTTCTTTTTCACAAAAGATTAAACAACAAAATATTGCTTCCTCCATGCCTTATATATTCCCCATGACACAAAAGTAAATTTGAAACTTTCAAAATTGCCATGCAACAAAGAGTAAACTGCTGGTTCGAAAAACCAGTGCTCATGCAGAGTGAAAAATGGAATGCATGAAAAAAAAACAACCAAACAAAATTCCATTTGCATGTCTCTCAAAGCAATCTAAGCTCGAGGACCCATGCAATTTAATTGCATTAAATTTCTTTCTCCCACCCATTTTCCATTGCCACCGCCCACCAAAGTTGGTGAGCTCTAAATTAAAATAAACAAGAGTTTCCATTTTTAGAGATGCTGCCACGTAAGCCCCCTCTTACCAAATTAACCTCCGCTAACCTTGGTAGTACTCCCTATCCTTTCATCCTTATCCTTACCTTAAATGCCATAGAAACCACCACCCAAAACTTGCGACCCTCCTTAGGTTCCTTTTCATAGCATTAGTTTAGGATAGGTTAGTGACTTAGGTTAGATCATAGGTAGATTTAATCTTAATGCCATAGGATATAACATTAGTCACCCACCTTAGTATTAGGTTTAGATAACCCTTAGGAATATCAAGTACATAGTTTAGGACTAGGTTAGATTAACTAACCTTTGCAACAATAGGTTATAGTTTAGGTTTAAAACTAATAACCTTACTGATTCTAGTTTAGGTCCACTAGATAGGCTAAATCAGTATACAGAATTCAAACAGAATATAACGTTCCCAGATCAGATTCTGGATTTGCATCAAGTAAATTAGCTTTAGATGGAAAACTTACACATCTTACCTAGCTTAAGGTCCAGGTCCTTTCTGATGCTAAAATGACTGAAACCAGATTCCGATTGCAATGATCTGCCAGGATTAATTTCCGGAATCCAACAAAACTTTCCTCTACGGAAATATTTTTATATGAAGGAGGTTTAAAAGAACTTGTACATTCTAAGTTCAGTCAGACTTAATAATTCATGAAATGTCAATACATAATTGTTCATCCCGAATATAATTAAAACATTCCTTGATCAATGCAACTGATCCAAGGATGAGTCATAGAGGTAGATAAGTCTACAATCTCCTAGAAATTAGATTGCACTCATATGCGAGGGATGAAAGAAAAAGAATCCAAGCATATTCTCGGTTCAATCAAAGATCTTAAGAGTAGAAAAGACATAACCAAATCAAGCATGACTTCCCGAAACCAAAAGAACATATCCTCATATGGGAAAATCACATATCAACACTTGAATGCAAAGGAGAAAGTAACAAAGTTTAAGGTGTTACATGCTTCCCTCCTAAAAGAATCATCGTCTCCGATGATTACAACTTTTATTTACCTTATGGTCAGTCAATTCTTTCACTTACTTATCAAATCAACTATTTCAAACTTTAAATAGTTCCAAAATTATATTATGTTACTATTTATTCAACCTGAATAAATGTTTGCCCCAAAATTGGCTTACTTAATGTCATGTAAAAGATAAATTCACAATTTTTTTATCAGTCAATAGATTCAGTTCTATTCAAAAGAAAGGGAAAAGCAGTTCTCATATCTTCCAGATTTTCCCAAGTTGCACTTTCTTCATTAAACTGGTCCCACTGACCTTACATTGTCATATTTCATGATTTCTTAAGTGCAATTGGCGAGTTTCCAACACTCGAGTGGGTTTAACCATGATTATTCCTGGTCTCTTGACCTGCAAGGAATTCCAATTTAACACATGTGACAAATCTGAAATGTATTTCTTAAGCAAAGAAATATGGAAAACATCATGCATTCATGACAAAGCAGGTGGTAATGCTAATCGATAAGCTATGGGATTGATTACTTCAACAATTTCAAAAGGTCCCACAAAATGAGGTGATAACTTGGCAGCCTTGCCAAAATTTATAGAACTCTTTCTTGGTTTAACACGAAGAAAAACCTTTTCACCAAGTTCAAATTTCCGGTCAACCCGCTTTAAATCAACATAACTCTTCTGCCTATCTACTGCTTCTTTCAAGCATTCACGAATCATTTTAACTTGTTGTTCCATTTCGTAAGGATTTCAGCCCAATTACCTCTCTATCCTCAATGTTATCCCAACTAACAGGGGTTCTACATTTTCTTCCATAAAGTGCCTCAAAGGTGCCATCTTAAGAGAAGAGTGATATGTATTGTTGTATGCAAATTCAACTAATGGGAGATACTCTTCCCATTTATATTGTTGATCCATGCAATACATCCGTAACATATCTTCTAACACTTGATTTACTCTTTCAGTCTATCCATCCGTTTCCGGATGATACGCAGAACTGAAGTTCAGTTTAGTTCCAAGAGTGCATTAAGCATTTGCCAAAATCTTGATGTCATTCTAGGATCCCTATCTGATATTATCAATTTAGGTACTCCATGTAATCTGAAAATTTCATGTACAAATCTTTTAGCTAACACAGGAGAATCATCCTTTAGATTTCCAACAATAAAATGAGCTACTTTTGTTAGTTTATCAACAACTACCAAAATAACATCATGTTTATTTCTTGACATAGGTAGCCCTTGTACAAAATCCATACTTATTACTTGCCATTTGTATTATGGTACGCTATGGGGATATAATAAACCAGCTAGGTGCATATGTTCCACTTTCACCCACTGACATTCAAGACAATGAGTCACAAAATTAACAACATCCTTTTTCATTCCTTTCCAGAAATATTGTTGTTTTAGATCAGCAAGCATTTTAGTAATACCCGGGTGTCCAGAAAAGGGTGAATTATGAAATTCAGCTAACAATTTCTTTCTCAAATCATTAAGCAAAGGTACGTATACTCTATTTTCATAACGTAAGATTCCTTCATTGTCAAAATGAAAACCTGAATACCTTTCATCTTTTGGATCTATAGCAAGTGTTGTTTTCACTTGCTGAAAGTATAAATCAGATTCCAATGCACTTTTCACCTCATCTTTAAACTAAGTTCTTAATGTTATAAGAGCAGAAATGTGCTTCCTACGACTTAGAGCATCTGCTACTCTATTCTCCTTTCCTTTGATGTAACTTATATCAAAATCATATTGAGACAAAAACTCTAACCACCTTCATTGTCTTGCATTCAGATTAGGCTGAGTGAAAATATATTTCAGCCCAAGATGATCAGTTTTCAACTCAAAAGGTTTACCAAGTAAATAATGCCTCCAAACTTGAAGTGCATGTACTATGGCAGCAAGCTCTAAATCATGTGGAGCATAATTCAACTCATGTAACTTAAGTTTTCTACTTTCATACACTATGACATGATCATTTTGTAACAAAATACCTCCAAGGCCTTCCCCGGATGCATCCGTTACAACAGTAAAGTCTCCATTAGGATCAGGTACAACCAAAATAGGTGTTGAAGTCAACTGAATTTTTAGATTTATAAAAGCAGATTCACATTTATCATTCCAAACAAATTTCTTATCCTTTTTCTACAATGAAGTTATCGGTGCAACCACTTTAGAAAAATCTTTAACAAATTTTCTATAATAACCAGCAAGGCCCATGAAGCTTCTTACTTCATGTACATTCTTTGGTGCAGGCCACTCGGTTATAGCCACTATTTTAGAAGGATCTACAACAATTCCTTCTTTACTTATAACATGACCCAAATAATGAACTTCGGTATCAAAGAAAGAACATTTGGATAACTTACCGTATAACCTTCTCTTTCTCAGAATTTCCAAGACTACTTTCAAATGCTCATTATGCTCCTCGACACTTTTAGAATATATGAGAATGTCATCCAAGAATACAAGCACAAACTTGTCCAAGTATTCTTGAAAGATATTATTCATTAAGTTCATAAAAGTTGCAGGTGCATTAGTTAATCCAAAGGGTAAAACCGTGAATTCATAATGTCCATACCTTGTCCGGAAAGTTGTTTTATGAATATCTTCATCTTTAATTCTTAATTGATGATATCCGGATCGAAGATCTATCTTGGAATATACCGATGCTCCATGCATCTGATCAAACAAATCATCAATTCTAGGAAGTGGATATCTATTTTTGATTGTTGCTTTGTTTAACATCCGATAATCGATACACAATCTAAGTGTTCCATCTTTCTTTTTCACAAATATCACTAGTGCTCCCCAAGGTGAAACACTTGGTCTAATCAAACCTTTAGACAAAATTTCTTGCAACTGAGCCTTAAGCTCAACTAACTCTGGTAGTCATTCGATAAGGTGCTTTAGAAATAGGCTCCATTCCTGGTTTGATTTCAATGGTGAAGTCAAATTCCCTTTTGGGTGGTAAACCTGGTAATTCTTCCGAAATACGTCCCTGAAATTCTTGCAACAATGGGTAATGTTCCATGCAATCACTGTTTTCTTCTGCAGATTCAGATATTTTTACCGCATACAAGGTACAACCTTTATTTTTGGCCTTTTTAAGTTGCATAGCCGACAATTTTCTAACTAAAATTTCTCATTTTACACCTTGAATCTCTAGTTGTCCTCTGTAGATCATCCAAACAACTAATATTTTTTTCAAAACAATCCACTTTCGCTTTATGCTCAGCTAACCAATTAACGCCGATGACAATGTCATAAGATCCCAAAGGTGCAACATAAAGATCAACTTCAGTGGAAAAGTTAGGTAAGTCAAGGACTGCCCCAAAAAGACACATACTAACTGATATGAACAAATTATTACCATAATGTACAGTCCATGATTTATCCATTTTTCCAGCTTTTCTTTTAAGTTTCAAGCGAGTTTACTAGAAATAAAACATTCAGTAGCTCCCATATCAAAAAGAATAGTTACAAGTATGCCAAATAACTTACCAGGAACTTCAATAGGTGTAACTTGCTTTTCAGCTTGCTTGTCTGCTACTGCAGCATGTATCTTATGTTGTTGATTATGATCATCCTTTTTCAAAGGACATTGATTTGCGTAATGATCTTTGCCACAATTATAGTAGCCTCCTATAGGTCCCTTTTTATGCTCAAAATTATTTCCAACCCTAAAATTATCATGTTGACCTCCATAGGACTTCTGCCCATTATTATTATTCTTTGCAAAATTATTCCTTGAATTTCCAGCAGGCTTGCTTCGCATTGTTGTTTTCTTATTATTATCCACTGAAAACTTATTTTTGTTGCCAAAATTTTTCCATGGCCCCTTCTTGGGTGCAAGAGAAACTGAAGAAGAGTTTGGAATCTTCTTCCGCACTTCCTCTTTATGAGCAGAAATAGCCTTTAATTTCTATTCTTGCCTTATGGATTTTTCAACAACCCCTTCCATAGTGGTTGGGCTATGAACATCAACCTCTCCTCCAATCATGGGATTCAGTCCCATGATGAATTTTCATATTCTAACTTCTCATCAGTTTGATACTGTGGTACATACTTGAGGAGTTTCGTAAACCGCTCCCAATACTCAGTTATAGTTAGCTTTCCTTGAGCTAAGTTCTGAAATTCTGTCATTTTCTTATCATAATAAAGTTGTGGCAGCCAACGTTGCCTAAAATAACCTTTAAATTGATCCCAAGTGATGTTAGTTTCATCAATATTTAGCTCAGCCTTACGGCTGTCCCACCATGAAGATGCTTCATGGGAAAGCTGATATGCTCCCCAAATAGCTTTGGTTTCCTCCGAGAAGTTTCTTATTGCAAATTACTTCTCCATTTCACTGAGCCAATTCTCAGCTCCATCTCCTAATGTGGTGCCATCAAATTTAGGTGGACTTATCCTTTTTATATCATTAGTGAGTTCCGCTGCCAACCTGGCCTTTTTGTTTTCTGGTTGGGTAGGTACATTTCCATTATTATTACCAACACCCATATCGGGGTTGTCCTCAGGAGGTAGCTGATTGTTATTACTAGCTTCTTCTTCCTCCTCATTTCCCATCACTTGTTGTTCAAGTACACCAAATGATCTCTTGTGTCCAACAGGGCAGCAAGGATCTCATCAAGTTTTTGGGTTGCTACTCCTTCCTTCGGAGCATTATTTTCAACATTTCCTCTTGTTCTAACCATTTTCTGTTACAAGAAAATTCAGGTTTTTATCAGATTATGGACACAATAGGTCCAAGAGCTGCAACCTTCAGCTCTGATACCAAGATGTAACATTCCCATTTTAATACTTTAGAACAAGGAATTTTTTTTTTTGCATGATTAATGTTCTCTGTTCTAAATACATAATTTAGAACACACATATCATAACAATCATTCTTATAATAGATAACCATATGTAATTGTAATGACTCGGTGTACCACCGATCTATTCATTCCATGACTCGGTGAACTACCATCTATTCATGTGTAACTTTGAGCTTGGAGTTTTCTACTGAATACTTCATATTCATGGTTCTCTTACCCCATTCCAGGTTCTGAGTGATCTACCCAAGGAACCTATCTGAATAATTGTTACCACTTATTCATCGACATCACAATCCTTAGACTAGGTGACATAGGACAACGCAATCAATAGCTTGCGATACTTTGGCCAAAGATTTATAACATACTATTCATATTACTTATTCCTTGATGGCATACTCATCAATCCGAATACGTCCTTCACCCCACTCTATTGTTATAAAGAACATCTTATACTGACTTCTGTCATCCCCTTGATCCAAGGTTTCACTCTAGTTCGATTAACATCATAGTTCATGATATGAAGAGGCTCTTAAAGACTAAGGGTAAATTGGCATACTGGGTCAACCAAAGTTAACCCCATGTGCCAAGGTACCCTGAGTCTCAAAGGGCTTCCTCATAACCTGATTATGGTCCTAACCGGTCTCGGAGAGAAATCTTAATCAAGTTCCAGGTGTGTAAATCTTAACGATCAATGTAGAAGGGTGTTGCCACATGTCATCTGCATTGTTGTATCCTCGAGAAGATCCTAATCTTCTCAAAGGTACAACCTTGTAGTTGACGTGTGTCAACATCCTATGGAACAACCTCGAAAGATGTACATACCTCCAAGAATTTTACTTACGTTAAGTTATATTTGGGTTACAGGACTACATATTTAGGTAGCCTTCCCTAACCCCGAGTCCAACACTCTTTTAGTTACCTTTATGTAATTAGGGTTCAGCTTACAAAAGGGTCTTAATTAACTCTAGATTGCTTCCTGGTTGTCGGTTGGGACCTAACAACCTTTTATCCAAAAAAATAGACAACAACAATCTAAGTTTCATCATTTAAAAATTAACTAATCCAACAAAGGAAATGTAACAACCTTATAGGCTGAAACATATCAGACTTAATACCATTAAGTCTTAGCGATTTATAACCATATATTCCTTTTATAATTAATGCATTACAAGAGGGGAAAATCCTCTTCTTCTTCTAGTTACATTTTAGGGCATAACCCACTCTCAATGTTCCCTAAAAAAAATGCAGTGATCTTATTTACAATTTTTAATCACAATCATAAGTCATAAAGAATCACTAATCAAGAATGTAGTATTCAGCCATATAATTAGCTATGGCTTACTTAAGAAATTCATCAAGATTCCATTGTATAGAACAATAAGAATGCACACTCATTCATATAGATAATAAGAAGATCATCCCAACAAAATAAGTTACACAATCCACATAGGTAATATCTCACTATTTCATTCATTCATTCATTTCCAAACCCATACAATTACAACTTATGCACTTCGGCATACTTTAAGACAATAGCCTTCAAACAAAAGAGGTAACTTTCTTCCACAATACAGTTTGGAAATCAAATCAGAATTCTTCATAAGAACCAATTTAGAATAGTCAATGCATCATATCAGATTTTGTCTTCCTTTACCACTTACGAAGACCATCTGCAAAAATTGCTAACATGGGTCAGTTCAATGAACTGAGCATGATAAGCACTAATCCTTAAAACAATTGCATTCCACTAATTGTTTCCATTAAACAACCCTATTATAATGACATCAATTACTTCATACCTTCAACTTAAAGTGAAGTCAATATAAGAGTCCTAGTACACTTTGTTAAAAAAAAAATGGACAGAAGGAATAATCTATTCTTCTTGTCCTAAATTTAAAGTATAATTGAATCCAACAATTACTTCACAATCCCAAAACATGATACACTCTAGGTTTTCTTTCTACCAATTATAATACAACTTTATATCATAACTTAAGTTACAGTGTAATTTCAACTTAATCTATTTCGATGAATCATCTCATTTCATGCAAGAAGTAAGAAGGGACATTCTGTATCTTAAGTACCTAACCATCCGAAAAAGCTGAAACAATGTATATCATGATTTGATCAACTCCTATTTAAAAACTAAACCATTTAAGGTATTCATCCAACAGGTTCATATAAAAGCAATTTAAAAAAAAGAATGGATTACTGCCACTTGTAAGTTCACCTACCAAACTGTCCTTAACCTTATTATACTTGATTTTCAATCAATGATAAGTATGCAAGACATTAACTACTAGAATTCCCTTTTTGCAAGAGAATAGCAAACAATAATTCTAAAACAAGATCTTAACACTGCTATGAAATGAAAGGAGTCTTCCAGGTTAAGATCTCTCCTCTTACTATTTCTTTCCACTTAATTTAACAGTCCCTGTCATCCCATAACCATAGTGTTTAAGTTCCTTATAGAATTCTAAGGAAGAGCACACTATCATTCAAAAAAAGAGTATTAAAACTTTCTTATTTTTAAAACCCTTTTACAATTTTCCTTTTCAGCTCAGAGGGAGAAAACAGAGAAGATCAAAACACTATTGTAATCGAGTTTAGAATGAAATCAACTTCCAAGAAGTAATAAACGTTCATTAGTCCAATCAAGGAGGGAGAAGACGAGTAGTTCTAACACTTAAGTTCACCCATTAGCTCAGTCAGGTGGAGCCATCTTAAGGGTTTTCCAATAGATCCCTACAGGATCTACAACTATACATCCAACAAAAGCCAATAACAACCTTTAACATAAAACGTTACAAAACAATCAAAACTCAGACTATAATCATGATCCAAATAAAATAGTCTACATTTCTTCAACTACTCGAACCATTCGAATTTAAAGTCAAGTTAGGGAAACTTCACATTACCCTCATTTGCCAAATAATCAAGACTCAATCATTTGAACCGTTGCACTTTGTTTGGTTGCTATTTTATTTCAAGACACTAAACCAAAAATGCATGTACAAAATTAATAATCGAATTCTAAATATAGATTCAACAATACCCAAAAGCCATACTATTCATACCATAGTAGTGAATAATGCATTATCAGTCAGAAAAAAATAGATCTTTTAGTTGCATTCAAAACATTTCAACCCTAATTTCAACTTCAAAAGGGCATGTAATAACTAGACATTGATAAAACTTGTCGACATTTAAGTCGGATTCGAAAAGAGTTTCCAACATCGTTTAATGCGGCCTTAAGAACTAGATTTCACAATCATCTCAAAGGTAACATTAAACACAGTCTTATCTAACCAAAAAATTAAACATAATTTCCATTAATGCTTTTCCAAGATTAACCACAATTTGCCAGGGAAATAGAACTCATCCAAGTACTTTTCCTCCTGTGCATAACCGTATTACTAATACTCATGATTATTCACAAAAAAAACAACTAAACCATATACTTCCTTACTCATAGTACCTGCAAACTTAAAAACATTCAAACCCCTTCACAAGAGGAGGTACAGACTTAAACCACATACAATGTTTCCAAATCACGCAACTTAAACAGTCAAGTTTCACAGAGTATACCAACAACCCATCCACGAAATCATTTACCAATTTCCTTGAACATGAACTTGTTACAGTCAGAGTTCTCACGGTGAAGCAAAACAATCTGTTATTCCAATCATAGCTGAAACAGTAAGGGATTACCATGGTATTTAAAACACGTAATCATTTAAAACATTTCTTTCCATGGAGCAAGTTTTTAATCTAATAAATCAGTCAGATAAGAACTTACAACACTTCCAAATGGATAGAAAAACTTTGAGTTTTAATCCACAACAAGGGAACAAAAGAATAATGAAACAAGTTTCATTCAGAACCCAAAATTTCCATGTTCAACCCAGAACCCAAGTTTACATAAAACCCATAATCATTGTTACCATCCAAGCCAAAAATGCACATATATCATCAAAACAGAGTTGTTCTAATGAAAACATTTAAAGGAAAGCAAGATTTTAATAGTTAGGGCCTATCATGCCTGATAGTGTCGCTAAAAAGTCAAGAAGACCTCTGGATGAGCTCACCTTTCTCTTCTTTTCCATGAAATATTAAACAACAAAATATTTCTTCCTCCATGCCTTATATATTCCCCATGACATAGAAGTAAATTTGAAACTTTCAAAATTGCCATGCAACAAAGAGTAAACTACTGGTTCAAAAACCAAGGCTCATGCAAAGCGAAAAATGGAATGCATGAAAAATAAAACAACCAAGAAAATTCCATTTGCATGCCTCCCAAAGCAATCAAGATCGAGAACCCATGCAAATTAATTGCATTAAATTTCTTTCTCCCACCCGTTTTCCATTGCCACCACCCGCCAAAGTTGGCGAGCTCTAAATTAAAATAAACAAGAGTTTCCATTTTTAGAGCTGCTGCCACGTAAGCCCCCTCTTACCAAATTAACCTCCACTAACCTTGGCAGTACTCCCATGTCCTTTCATCCTTATCCTTACCTTAAATGCCATAGAAACCACCACCCAAAACTTGTGACCCTCCTTAGGTCCTTTTCATAGCATTAGTTTAGGATAGGTTAGTGACTTAGGTTAGATCATAGGTAGATTTAATCTTAATGCCATAGGATATAACATTAGTCACCCACCTTAGTATTAGGTTTAGATAACCCTTAGGAATATCAAGTACATAGTTTAGGACTAGGTTAGATTAACTAACCTTTGCAACAATAGGTTATAGTTTAGGTTTAAAACTAATAACCTTACTCGATTCTAGTTTAGGTCCACTAGATAGGCTAAATCAGTATACAAAATTCAAACATAATATAATTTTCCCAAATCAGATTCTAGATTTGCATCAAGTAAATTAGCTTTAGATGGAAAACTTACACATCTTACCTAGCTTAAGGTCCAGTCCTTTCTGATGCTAAAATGATTGAAACCAGATTCCGATTGCAATGATCTGACAGGATTAATTTCGAAATCCAACAAAACTTTCCACTACTAAAATATTTTCATAAGAAGGAGGTTTAAAAGAACTTGTACATTCTAAGTTCAGTCAAACTTAATAATTCATGAAATGTCAATACATAATTGTTCATCCCGAATATAATTAAAACATTCCTTGGATCAATGCAACTGATCCAAGGATGAGTCATAGAGGTAGATAAGTCTACAATCTCCCAGAAATCAGATTGCACTCATATGCGAGGGATGAAGAAAAATAATTCAAGCATATTCCGGTTCAATTAAAGATCTTAAGAGTAGAAAAGACATAACCAAATCAAGCATGAATTCCCAAAACCAAAAGAACATAATCACCTATCAACACTTGAATGCAAAGGAGAAAGTAACAACGATTCGGTGTTATAAGATAGGGAATTAGAAGGAGTTGATGGCTGATCTCATTCAAGCTTTTGAGTACCGAAGTACCAAGCCATTAGTAGATAAGGCGTTGCAAGTTGTCAAGTGCCTTACAATGGGAGATAGTGTCATGGTAGAAGATAGGTTACTAGAGTTGTTAGGTGAACCTATTTTGGAGACACATTTTGATGAAGAAGAATCAGAAGAGATATAGCTTGAGTGCACGTGCATTGAAAAGGAAAAAGGAAAAATGGTCTATGTAATAGATGGTGAAGAAATGGAAAGTTTGGATGTTAACCATTCTAAGGGTACACACGAAGTCATAGATAGCACCGATGAGTGAGCGCACACCTACCATGAGCCCTTAAAAATGAAGAAGGTTAACATTGGGTCAGAGGTAAAACCTAAGGAAGCTATCATTGGGGATTATTGGTCAGAGAAATAAGTTTCAAAGATCATTGATCTGTTGCATAAATTTCAAGACTTATTCCCACATGGGTACCATGAGCTCAAAGAAATTCACCATTCCTTGGGGGAGATGAGGATTAATATAAAGGAAGGTGCACACCTGATTCAGAATAGACCCTATCGGATGAATCCAAACTTGAGTGTATGGGTCAAGGAAGAGATAGATAAGATGATCACTTCAGGCATCATTGAAGTTGTGGAGGAATCATAGTGGATAAGTCCAATGGTCATTAGTATCAAGAAGGATGGAAGGATAATGATCTATATTGACTACAGGGACTTGAACACAGTATGTGTCATTGACCCTTTTCCAAACCCATTCACTAAAGAAATTATAGAAGGATTAGCTGGGCATGAGGTCTATTACTTCATGGATGGGTTATCAGGGTATCACCAAGTCAGGATTACAAAGGAAGACCAAAGAAAGACAAATTTCACAACTAAGTGGGAAATATTTTCCTGCAAGGTCATGCCTTTTGGATTGAAGAATACACCTTTTGTGTTCTTGTGCATCATGGTACAAGCATTTTAGAACTTCATCCATAAATTTCTTCAAGTCTACCTAGATTACTGGACTGTGTATGGGATGGTAAAAGACCATTGTGACAATTTGAGGTTGATGTTTGAAAGATGTTGGCAATTGAGGATATCCCTCAACATTAAGAAGTGTGTCTTTGCTACTCCATTTTGAACCCTGTTATGACATATTATATGTAAGGAAGGATTGTTAGTGGATCCCGCCAAAGTATTTATTGTGAGATTGGGAGAGCCTACTAGTCAAAGTGCAGTGCACATATTTCTTGGGAATATGGGGTACTATAGGAATTTCATCAAAGTATATACCAAGATCGTTGTGCCCTTAGAATAATTTCTTAAGCACAAGAGTTCCTTTCACTAGGGAGAAGTGCAGTAGAAGGTGTTTGACACTTTGAAGGATAGGCTTATTACTGCACCCATACTACGTTTCCCTTCCTGGGATAAGCCTTTCCATGTTCATGTTGATGCCTTAGGGACAACCATTAGAGCATTACTAGCACAACCTAGTGAGGGAATGTTGATCACCCCCTTTGTTTTGTAATTTGGAAGTTGACACTAGCAAAACATAATTACACAAGTACTGAGCACGAGGCACTGTCAATGATCTATGCACTACATAAGTTCAAGAAGTATCTTCTAGAAAAACCTTTTATATTCTACAGATCACATGACACTAAAATATTTGGTAAATAATCCCATTTTGTAAGGGTGCATATGTTATTGGGTCCTATTGTTTCAAGAATTTGAGTTTTCAGTTGTGGTAAAACCGGGAAAAAGTAACTTAGGACCTGACCACTTATCAAGAATTGACTCAGGGGAGGACGCATAGAGCATTGAGGATATTATGCCGATGATGTGCAAACTATTTAGGTTATAGAGCACTCCCTTTTACTTGGAGGATACTACGGTATTTATTAACATGGGTGTGGCACCGAAAGGGATGAAGGCTTTAGAGAAGAAACATTTGGCTATATGCGTCATGCCATACATGTTGATTAGTGGATATTTATACAAGTTAGGTCATGATGAGGTTATGCACCGATGCGTGTTAGAGCATGAGTGCGTTGTAATTATGGAGGAAGTACATGGTGGGATCACAGGATGACACTATGTAGGAAATGCCACCACACGGAAGATTCTAATGGCAGGGCTTTGGTGGGAAATTATTTACCAGGATTGTATTGAGTTTTACAAGGCTGTGACCACTTGCTAGTAGCTTGACAAACCTCAAAGGAGGGATGAAATTCCTTATGCGACCGATAGTAAGTGCTTGAACCATTTGAAAAATGGGAAATTGACTTTGTAGGACCAATTTCACCTACCACACAAAGGATTGGTTTACGTTACATCATCACTTGCACTGATTACTTGACAAGATGGGTAGAGGAAACACCTACAAAGGATTTCACAACAGTGACAATAGTGATATTCTTATGGGAAAACATAATAAGTAGATATGGATGTCCATTGAGTTTAACTAGTGATAGGGGAACACATTTTCTGAATGAAATGATCAGGATCTTGTTGGTAGAGTTCATGGTGGCCCATCACAAGACTACCCCTTATCACCCTCAAGAGAATGGAATAGTTGAGGCATTTAACAAGATACTAAGTCACACATTGACCAAAATTTGTGATGTTGGAAGACAAGACTGGGATGACAAGGTATCAGTTGTTCTATGGGCATACAAAACAACCTATAAGAGGTTGAACAAGGCCACACCATTTCAATTGGTGTTTGGCACAGAGGTTGTTTTTCTAGTTGAATTCATATTACCATTACTATGTATAGCATGCATAGGAGGATTAGCTGATGAACAAGCGCTCGAGGAAAGGATTGATAAGTTAATGCAGTTGGATGAAAGGTGATCACTTGTTAGATGGAGTTAGAAAACTAAAAAGGCCAGAAAAAAGGTATGACATGATCTTCATAACAATAATAAGTAGTTTGAGTTTTGGTAGATGTTTTTGTTGTATGATTCCAAGTTTCTACACCATCCTTAGAAGTTGAAATTCCATTGGTTGGGCCCTTACAACATCTCATACATCCTTGATTTAGGGACCTATCAGTTACAAACACTATATGAGACGAGGTTACCTAGCCATTTCAATGGGAGTAGGTTGAAGCCCTACTATAAATAAGTCTTCCTTGTGTTTGTAAATAAGGTAGTATTGCCAATTAGCTTAGGATTTCCCTTTATGCATTTTCCTTTCCTTATGTTTCCCTTTCTCGTTGCTTGTTCCTTTCTTTTTGTTCTTCTTTTTGCACCTTGTGTGCCAGTAGCCACTTATTACTTTTAAAAGGTTTTGTATGCATAGAGGATTGTGCATCTAATTTAGTGTGGGGTGAAGTAATGTGAAGTGCGATACAAGCTAGTAGTAAAAGTTGTATGGCTCGGATGAAAGGATTAAAGGTGTGAAAGATAGAAGAATGCACGTGGAAATGGTGGATAAGAATTTTGGTGTCAAGATAGCTTAACAAAGACCACATACAAAGGATAAGAAGCACAAGAACAACATGAGGTAGGTAAGGGAAAAAATTAGGTCAAGGACAGAAGAAGTGCCTTCGGTGCTACAAACGTGCACGTAAGAGTCTTTGGTTGGTAAGGATTATTTGTGCACTAGAAGGTTGTAGAAAGCTTTACATAGGATTGAGCACATGGGTAAGGGTGTTTAAGGTTGTATTTATCATAAAAAGCCACATTGAATGCTAAGTGCATCGGTATGAGGTGTAGCATTTATTGATGGAAAGGGGGAAAAATCTATAAGTGTAAAGTCAAACATGTTATTATTTATATTGCTATTATGATATTGAAGAGCTCTTGTGAACTAGCGTATACGTGAAAAGAGAGTTGTGCAAAGAGATAATCATAGAGATTTAAGTACATGACTAGGTTTGATTTGCAAAACAAAGTGGAAGGAGTACATAGACGTAGGGAAGAGAGTTTCAAAGGAGTACACCATCTTGTGGAAGAGTTTTTCCAAGTTAGGGTTATGCAGCTAGGGCATGGGAATAGAAGGATTCTTCCGTGGAGTTGAGCCACAGGATTGAGAAGAGAAAGGAAGAGGAGAAAGAAGAGTTTATGATGTAACACAAAAGTAAAAATGGCACCAAAGAAGGTGACCATTTCACCGAAGAAGAAGGGAAAAGGGAAACAAACTGCCAAAACTATTTTTAATGAGGAATGGTATGCAGAGATGCAATACCTATATTGGGTGTTGCTGGGGAAAGAATGGGTATCACATGTTGGGAAGATGTCCGTGAGTGACTAAAATCATCGCACAAGTACCAAAGATAAGGAAATGGCATTGGATCTAGTTCTTCCAACTAATACGAGGACACCAACATGAATTGTGATATACAATGATGAGGTGAAGGTGAAGTTGGGTAAGGCTGGGTTGCTCAGTAACTATATTAGTTTCCCAATTTTGGAAATCCTAAGCGGTTATACTAGTGGTTAATTTCGGTGTGTCCACAAATACCACTTCTATTTTGTAGGCCTCAAAATGTGAATAACCCCTCATCTCATATCATAATTTACTTGGCCTGGTTTGCGAAGGGGACTCCATAGATGACGACTTGGAGGGTAAGGAGGCCATTAAGGTGACTATGGAAGTGTATGAATAAAAGAAGGGTTTTTACTACTTCGATATCAAAAATATCCTTGACCTTGTAATCAGGATGGTTGTGTGCTTGGTTATCAAGTTGAATGATCAAGAGAGGTGGACACAATTAAACAAGGCATGGTTGAATGTATGTCGAAAATTTTAAAGGAACCATCTACAACTTGTCTGCCTTTATTGCAGATGAAATCATTAGCATTACGTAGGAGGGGGACAAGATAATGTTCGGTAATATTATCCTCACCATTGTCTTCTCAGAGATTGGAGTGCCAGATGGGACAGAGAAGTTTTTATGGTAGTATCCAGATGAAGATCCCTTTCTTGTGAAAATATTTGAGAAGTATACTTGCGATACTATGACGGCCGCCCATAAGGTGTGGCTAGAGAAATGGTACAAGTGAATGCGCGACACATTCGGGGAAGAGTGGAGGATACCTGAGAAACTACCCATGCTTGTAGATGGAGAGGATGAGTTTTTGCATATCAACATTTCTGCATTGGAAGATTCACTCTGACGGATGGGACTAAGAGTCCATGGTGCAAATTGTCATTCTCTTTCACCGCATAGTATTTCTAGGAAGGGATCAACTGTTTCAAGGAGGTAAAAAGGATAAGGTTTAACCTGAGTGAAGTGGACCAAGACCACCATGAGAGGCACAAAAAGATCGTATACCCAAATAAGTGCGCATAAGTGGAGAATTATGTCTCCCACGAAGTGCAGATGATGAAGCCATTAATGCTACCAATTGTCAGAAGGACTATAGCAAGATTATAATTACGCATCGGGAAAAGTTTGAGAAGGGCCCCTACCTAGAGAATGATGTCTCCATTAAAAAAGACCCTACAATAAGGAATAAGGCTGCACCATAGAAGAGGAAGAGAGAATAAGTGTAGGAAAAGAAGACACCAAGTGTACAAACAACACAATCTGTGGGTACACCGAAAACAAGCTCTAATCCAATCACTTACTCATGTAGGAATAAGTCCCGAGTTAGGAGAAGAACCCATAAGAAGAATCGCCAAGGAAGGATTCGCATGAAGGAAGAATCGGAGAAGAGACAGAAGCGTAAAGGCCTATATAGGCAAAAATGACGATGAGCGAGCATGAAGAAGCTCAAGACCATCCCGTGTATGAGGTACATGACTCTGAAGAAGAAGGAAATGAAGAGGAGGATGGTGAATAGGAAGAAGAAAATCAAGACAGAGGGGTGAGAGACTAGGTGAAAGTGAAATATCGAGAGAATGCCAAGCCTAACCAAGGAACAAATAGAGGAGGCTGCGGAGAGAGAAGTGGCTTGCATCATTAAGGACTTGGTAGAACATGAGGTAGAGCATAACGTGGATGAAGTGCTCAAGGAGATAGAAGAGGAGAGCATTAGAAATGAGTATGAAACATGGGCGAAGACCCCAGCAAAGATAAGCTTTCCAAAGGTTGCGTAAATAGGTGGGAAGAGAAAAGTAGTAGTAACAAGGGAAAAGAATGAGTTATATCAATGATCTAAGCAAGGTGCTATGTGCGCGCTTCATGAGCACCATGCCAACATAACAACTCCTGGCCATGTCTTCATTTGACAAAGAAGGAATATACCATGGACTAAGAAGATGCTATCTTGGGTATTTGAGTCCCATGTTGATGAGCCTGAGTTTGAAGTGAGAAAAGAGGCACTAATGAAGATGCCAGAGGAAAGAGGAATAAAACCCTTGTGAATGCTCAATAGTTTTCAGATGAGAAAGTATGTAATGCACTCAACAAGGTTTTAGTTGAGGTTGAGGCCAGACTTTTTGGGAGGAATGACAAGGTGAGATTCCTAGAAGGGGAATTGGAGAAGGAGGAGGAGCTCCTCAAGAAGAGAAAGGACCTGAAGTAAGAAGAGCTAATCAACGCATAATTCGGGCACATAATGAAATAGGAAAAGGAAAGGATGTGTAAAGAATATAAGAAAATTGAGATGATTACGAATTTTATTGTCTTAAAGCATCCCACCTAGCGCTGCTTGAACAAAAGTACAAATCAACCTTGTAGTTCCTAGAGGATTTGACTCACATCCTCACAATGGAAAGGAGGCCACTTTCCTTGGATTATGTAGAAGACGTGTTGGCATGCCAAGAAAGAGAAGAAAATTTGAAGGTTGTAGAGATCATTTCTCGGTATACCAAACTCCTTGCCGATGTAAAGGCCATTACACAAATTGTTGAAGCTGCTTATGATAATTGTGTTGATAGAGATAGGGTAGCAAAAATTCTAGTTGATACACATGAAGTAGAGCTCAAGGAGTTTCAGGTGAAGAATAAGTGGAATAGAGAAGAGCATGATAAGATCTTGGCCAAGTTGTAGAATAAATTATAGCTTATCGAGACCTTATGGGGCTTGATCAAAAACCGATGAAGGAATTATACCCCCATATCACCTACAGAATAAAACCGCTCGATGATTTTGGAAAAAAACTGGAAGGGATTGTTGATACAATGAGTGCCAAATGGGATGAGCTAAGTTTTGAGGAGGTGAGCACCCTAGTAGTAAACACAGAGTAGGTAAGATTCTTAGGAGAAGCTTGAGGTAGATATAAGAAAGGATTTCCCACTCCTCCTTCAATAATAAATAAATTGTTATCTGTTCCCCCCATTATTTAATTTATTCATTCCTTCATTATTTATTCCAACCTTTTAGAGTCCTTCCATTCTTTATTCTTTGAAGAAAAGGTGTTCCCGAGGATGGAGAACAAGCTTAGTGTGGGGTGATGTTGGGCCTCATAATATTGGCTAAGTAAAAAAATGCAAGTGTATGAGCAAGACCAATATGAAGAAGGGCGCACGGGGTAAATTCATGTAGGAAAAGGGTTTTAGAAGGGTTTAGTAGAACCACAGCATGCAAAAAAGGAAAAGAAAAAGGTTTTAGGACTTATCCATATTCGGTGTTCTAGGGAGCACATGAGAAAAGCGTGACTTGACTAAGCATGTGGAGTGGATAAGGTGTCATCTTGATAACTTGGTGGTCAATAAAGGAATATTCCATGCGATGGAAGGATCCAGAAAGACATCATTGTAGAGAGTGGATAGCCCATATGGGAATAAGAATGCTCCATTAGAGGACCACCTTGACACTTGGTGACCGATCTGCTACTTCAGAAAGGCATGGCGGTGGGCAATACAACTATATATAGAGATGCTCAGGTAAAAAAAAATAGACATTGTCAAGGAAAAGAGTGAGACTAAAGAGAATGGAAGGGTGAAACTCTAAAAAAATAGTAGGAGGTTCCAAAGAGTTGGGGTTCTCATTTAGAGGACTATAGGAGTGATAGCTTGCCTAGAGGGATGGGGTTGTGATAAATTCTTTATAATATGGGAAGCATAGTTAGGAATTTTGATGCATGAATCTTATCTACATTGATATATTGGCCTGTCATGGCCTTGGTGAATGTAATATGGTTGTTGAACTATGATCAATATTAAATATATGGTTCTATTCTAAATATGTATTATTCATGGGTGTAAAACCTAGTGCATTTCCTTTATGGTATGGATCAGATATGTTATTCATATGATGTTTCTCCTATTATCAAGATAGGTATAATGATATAATAACTCATCTTAAGCTCTCAAAATGAATGCATGGTTCTTTTACCCTTTGCATCTAAGTTTCTGTCCATAGCAATGTATTCTCACAAGAATCACATAAAGGAGGGGCTCGGTGCCCATGTGTTCCTCGGTTGAGCGCCCAAAGTGCCCGCCGGTGATAGGCTAATGCGCATGAGATTAGATTTTTGTTCTAAGGGCATAAAAATAACTACACATAGCACTTGTGACCTTTCATATTCCTATATGAATAAAGATGAGTCTTTTTCTTATTAATGAAAATAACTCTTACAATGCAAAATTAAAAGGTCACTTAAGTGAATAAGATGAAAAAAAAAAATTACACTCACGAGGAAGAATTAGAATGTAGAGAGAGAGGGAAGAAGAGAGTGATCAATCTGAGGATAAATAAGCTTCCAATGATGAAGATCTAGCTCTTGGAGAAATATAAGGAAATGCTCCTGGAATGAGCTCCTTGCCTTTTACTTCCTTACTAAAATGAGCCACTACGAGTGTCACTTTCTCTACATGTGGAATGAAAACACAACCCAAAGTATTGATCCAAGTATCAAGAATACCACCAATGGTCTTACATTGTGTGAACCAAATTTGGTGACATTTTTCATGTTATAAATTGAGCTTTTAATTTTTGTGTTGAATTCCAAAGTATCTTCATTGAAAGAGAAAGGATCTCCTGCCTCTTTTTGGACCAATTATTTGAAATACTTCAAGATATATTCTAAGAATTATTTTTCACTAAGTGGAGGTGATATGAGATTCTGTACACTATTGTTGACATCTTCCAAGATTTCATATGCATGTTCTCCAAAAGACTCAAGTTTTGAGATAACATCATTTATCATATCACACCTAGCACTCATTGTGTGTGACCACATGAGAGAAAAATTATTCGAGATAGATGTGAATACATTATTTCTCACTAAGGAGTGAGAATCAAGACAACTCATCTCAGACACCAATGGGAACACACTATCCTAGTGGGACTTTTCTTTCTCAATCTCTTCCTTGGTTAACTTTAACTCTAAAATGTTGGAAAGGGAAAATTTGAATAAAATGATAACCTCAGGAAATAATACCTTTCCTTTTTCCTAAATATTCTCCACTAGTTTATCATTATCTCTCCCCTATATGGTGTACCCTTGATCTCTCTTTAGCACTTGAGGATCAAAAATTCTAATTAGAGAGATAATATCTACCAGATGAATTGATTTTGCATTGGGTTTCAATAATGACTATACATAGGTGGTGAGGGTTCTCACATGCTCTTCCGCTTAGTCCACAATCTATTTATTTTCTTTTTTTTAAATAATTAGGATGTAGACTCTTTAAATAGGTGCAAATCTACCTCATGTGTGGATTTTCCTAAGGATATCCTAGTCATATCATAATCATCTTGTGTCATTTCTCCCATAGGTTTAACAACTTTCAAATATGTAACTTCCAAATACTGAGATCTAGAAGCCTCGGTGAAGAATGTGCTTTATTGGTATGTTTGGATTTAATGTAATTTGAGATGGCATCAAAACTCGGTATTGTCGATTATTGAACCATTCTTGATTCTCCTCTAAGAAAATATTATACCCATGGGAAGGTATTAACCATTCTAAACATAAATTCATGGATAGAAGAAATATCATATGCTTGACAAGGAACTAGTGCTTTCCCAAGATGAGATGAGTAAGTTGTTAAGGGAGGAGACACTTGGATTGTGGCGATGATTAGGAGATTGTGATGGATAAATTTCCCCCAATTCAATTGGCTCAATGGGATATTCTCTAACCTTTACCTTCTTGTGAAGCCTCGAGGGGAGAAACTTTAGTGCACTCAGGTTCCTCTTGTAAGATTCCTTCAAATGAGCATATCTCATTGCCCTTTTTGGTGTATTGAGAGAAGAAGTTAGATACACTTTCTGGCGAGAGACATTAGACCACCTAATTCAATAAAAGAGCCCCCTTCTAATTTAATCAATATTTTGACCTCTAAATCATTGTCATGGTTCTTTATTTGATATCACTAGACTCTCAAATGTTCCATGGGGTGGGAGGAAGAGGAGATGATTGCACTACTTGATATTTAGGATCAAATAGGTATGATCCATCATCCTTCATTCCTTTTATAGACTTGTTAAACTTGAATTACCTCATTTGATCTATTTTTATCCTCACATAGTCCCCTTCTTGAGCTCAAATTCATCGGTGAAATCATCCGAATAGTACTCAATCCCAAATAGTACTCAATTTGTGGAATGTGATGTAAACTTGGTAGGAGGAAAGTCTCAAGATTCTTCCTACTATCAAAGTCCTCCGAGATACATATGAATACAAATTAAAATCAGTGAAGGATGTCTTAATGTTCATTGCATCCACAATACTTTTGTATGAGTATATTACCATGGATATAAGAAAGGATACATCTTTCTTATTTACAATCTTTCACTTGGTGTGTACATAGGATAATTGCATGCACAACTTAATCATGATGATCTTGTAACTTGGGTACCTTGGTAATCTATCAGGCGCATGATCAAACCCTCTGACCCTGATGTAGGTGAAGGTGGGAAAATGAATGAAATAAATTTCATATTTCTCAATCAATCCATCTTCTTGAGATGAAATTATTCACTAGGGATTTCCTTCGAGTAATCTTATGATATGTGTGGTGAATGCATCACTCACCCTAGAGTAGTGAGAATTACTCTCCGAATATGTGAGTTGTGGGTATTTTTAATAGGCTAGTGAATTCTATAGTACATCATGTGTAGTGGAAATACCTCATAAATTACTTGTGTATGTGAGGAAATATATGAGATAGGAAGTCATGGTTAACTTCTTAGAGGTATGCAACTATAACAACTTCCGATAAATGTTGTTTCTTATGATATGCCACCAATAAATAATTTTATATCTTTTTATGAACACTAAAATGAATTGATCCATATACTCTTGGAAGTCTTTTATGGTTTCTTCCCCCATAACCCTATTTAGTAGGACAATTGCATCCAATTATGCTTCATGAAATTCATCCTACCAACGTGAGATTAGAACACGAAGAGTGTTTTTTCAGCCATGGGAGAAATACATTAGGTTTGTATGTCAAACCTTATATTTTTGAATCCAAAACACCTTTTGAGTTAATTTCAACCATTCCCAAGAGACAATTCTACTCGTAATTTGATTTCCAAGCCTAATCACCCTTTTGGCACAAAGGGGAAGTTATTGTGAATTAGATTATCATGGAAGATTGTGAATAACTACACCAAAACTTATGTGTCTAACATGTGGTTAATTCCTATATATTTTCATTGACTATTTTTTTAGCTTCCAAATCCTCCTCAAACTCTCAAAATCTTTAGAAAAAGTTCATTTTCTCCATTAAAGCTATCATTCCTTGCACTCACAATGACCCTATTTTTCTTGAATGAATTTGGAAATTATATGACCCCAAAAAATTCTTTAAAACTGCACTAGACCTCTTCAATACTCCTCTACACAATCCTTATATGGGTTGAGCCCTTGAAATCATCCTTTTGAGGGTATTTATTTGTTGTAAAATGGCTAAAATAGCCCTTTTATGCCTCTAGGAATAACTACTCCACCTTGGATCTCAACAAATTCATGATTCAAACTAGGTATAATTCCCTACATATGAAACACACTTGAAAATAATGTTATCATGTTCTTCTCATCTAGGATGGGGATGACATAGTTGATAGGCTAGCCAAAATAAGGGTTTACAATGACCGGGGGAGGAGGTTTTCAAGTGGGGGCTTGCTTTTCATGACCAAAATTTTAAATTTTCAATGCCGGACATGTAGCATGACAACGAGATTGTATTTGTCCTTTTAATTGTTTTTTACTCTTATTCTTTTCTAAAAGAGAGTGATATCTTATTTCTCCGGTGTATCACCATATTTTTCCAATTTTAGTTTCCTTCTCTGTTTTCCCCTACAAATTATTAGTTGGGAATATATTAGTGTTAGTATTAGAAAATTAGGAAAGTAATTCAACCTTCTTCAAAGGTTTATCTCAAATATCGATGTTCCCAAACCTTGGACACATCACTAAAAATTAACAATGCTTTATTTTTCTTTTATGTAGAGGACACCCAATATCATCCTTAGGTAGTTTGAAATTTTCCTCGAGAAATGAATGAGAGCCACATCACTATTGGGGTTATCATTCAATGGATACTTCAAGAAATGGTGAAATTAGGGATTTGGACATTGGAAAATGTTTCCAAGGTTTTAGTGATACTATAGTTGATGGTAATATTACTCGGGGGCATGGCAAGGCCGAGAGTTAGGGGGAATGAATATTATGACCCTAATGTTGGGGTCAAAATTGAATATTATGACTTTATATTGTGGATGTTGACACTAATATTTTATGGGGTCAATCATGACTCTAAATATATTTATATTATAATATTATTATTACTTTAGATTAATTATTGAGTGGTTTGATTATCATTCTTAATAGAGGTTCCTAGATTATAACAAAAAACTTGCAACATGTTGTAGTCTAGATTAAATCATGGAAGATAATTGAGTGTTTCATTGCACAACAGAATAAATAGATAAAAAGAGGTAAGAGAAGATAACCATATCCCATTAATTTCATAATGCAATAAGGATTAAACAGAGCTATGTCAAAACATAGATGGAAAAATAAACTAAAGTACTTTCTATTAAGATCAAAGATTAACCTTATTTCACATCGATTTCATAAATTTATATAAAATGTGATAAATTTTGAATTACAAATACTTTCATATCCTTCTCATTTATTCGGAGGATTTTCATATTCTCTTCATATGCTTAGAGAAGATATACATTATATCTTTTGTCTTATATTACTATATACATATAAAATGATTGTGGAATCATGAACTATATCCATGTCGGCTTATTATCACTTTTTACTATCCAACATTTTCCTAGACTTAATAGTTGTCTCTTCTCAAGACAAAAAACACTTTTGTATAATGTCGAATGGTGATTGTGTTGTGTTGTAACTTTCTCTATCCGCAGTTGACATAGAGGATGCCATTTATTGGTTTTCATCCTCTCCACACTACTTAGCCTCTCTTCCAAATTTTCAATCTATGGGAGCTCCCTCATAGGTCACCCTTATGGGATTTCATACTATGTGGGATACTTATATATATACCAAAATTTGTGCACTTAATATATTTACATAATTACCTTATGAAAAATTTTGATGCTCTTTTTACTAGTGTTTCTTAGTCTACTTCAAATGCTCCATCTTTTGAGTTTGACTGCAAGGGGTTAATGGTGTTGGTGGTATTATGAGTACAACCTTAGATCTTTGAAGAAGTATATGCGGTGAAATGAACCTTGGTGTATTATTCATTTTATGTGCAGTTGGAATAATATCCTCTAATTTTCCCTTGTATATATTCTAAAATATGAAGGATTCATTTATTCTTCTATATTACATCTATAATTACTCAATTATATTCATATAATTGGATGTTCTTGCCTGATGGGAATATTAGTAGTGAATTGTAATAATGGTCTAGATATCTTGAATGGTTGTTTTTATTCAATCTCAAATCCATTGTCTTGGGGCCCCTATAAAAGTGTTCCTTGTCACATTTTGTTCCCATTTTCATTGACATTATCCTGGATTGTCTTTGATGAATGTAAATCCATTTCAAGTTTTTGATCCTCTACCTATGTAATATTTTTTGGTGTAATTTTTTCCCCACCTCAATATCATTATTATTTTCTCTCATGACATCCTACAATTGTATGTTCCAATCTAAGATTTCAAATGTTATTTTCTTCAACTAAGCTTTATCCTAGTTGAGAATCATGACATACTCCTTGAGTATAATTATTTCCTCTTAATGCGGGGCATCATCAAAACCTCACTAAAATTATAATATTCTCATTTTTCATGGTCAAGGTGAGTATGTTGGGAGGTTTAGGGAAAGTTCAAAGTTTGAAAATTCAAAATCTTAGTTTTCCCTCCATGACACAAATTCAAATTGTAAAAGTGAGGTATAACTTTGTGAGTGGTGTAAAGGAGAGTCTTGGTGGATTTAGAATGAAAAATATGTCTATTCATGTAAAGTGAGTTCTAGAAGTGTATGAGTCGTGAAGTTTCAAAAGACATGTAATATGTTTACTATGACTATGTTAGAGTACATGATGATTCTTTAGAGTTATGAAGCTAGTTATGGTTATGAGGTCATGGGTAAATGAGTTAAAAAGAGATGGAATTTGAAGAAATGGAGTTAGAATCCTCCTAGAGGATGTAGAAGAAGGAATGAGAAGGATTCCTCAAAGGAGAGGAAGAGTGGAAGTCAGTAAGAAACTATTATCCAAAATAACTCCCCTAGTTATTTGGAAAACTTATATTTCCATTATGGCTATGAGGATCTACGTTGCGGGTTGTGTCCACTTCATTTGATCATTCGGAACATTCCCTTGGTTGTATATTATTCACACGATCTCTTGTGCTCCTCCTTTCCTTCACCTCTCCTTTTCCTTTTCCTCTTTGTTCCATTTTCCCTCGCGCACCCTCTACACATTTTCCTTCTTCGCAATAGTTCATGCATCCTGCACACACTCCTTAGACTTGCTTCCTAAAATTAGATAAGTCTCGGTATCCCCACACATCCCCTTCCTTGGTATTGCACATAATTTTGTAATGATTGCGCATCTACCATGTGTTTCTCCCATGCACGTCATCTTCACATGTGTCCTTCCTCTATTTTCCTCCTATGCCTCGCTCTTTCGTTCCCATGCCTTTGTACCTTATTTTCCACCCTTCTATGCCATGTGGCATCTATTAGATATTGATTTTAATATATTTAACTAATTAAATAACGTAAATTGGGTGCCGAATCCTTGCAACAAACCAATTAGTGACACGTGGCAGAAAATGACAAAAAATTTGTACAATTGGCTGATATTTCAATCAATCAATGTACACCACGTGTCTTTTTTTTATTTTGTATTGATAAATTTAGACATCTATAACTTGCTCTACAAGGCTCGACACACACGCGTCTAGTCCCTATTTAAAATTTACCGACATGGGCTACACTCTAGACTATTTCAGTTTAAATTTCGACAGGATTAGATAGGAGAGAAGATGGAAAACGTATTTCATGAAATTAATTCAGGATCTGATTGCTCTAACCACTTGATTTGATTCAGATCTCACCCATTCTTCTCATGTAGTAATTTATTTACCCTTAATACTTCTTTCTAACCCCAAGTGCATCAAACTATCACCCAGTGGGCACTGGGTGCTCCCCCGAGGCACACGAGGGCACCGAGCCCCTCTTTTATGTGAGATTTGTGAGAAGGTTCCACCATTAATGGAGGATTATTTGCAGAAGAAGAATTACATTCACTTACTTAAAAGGTAGAAGATGCAACTAACATATCTACACATTAATGCATCACATAAGCTAAATAACATTGTAAGAAGTATAATAAACTAGATATGAGCCATGATAAGTCATATAACATAAGGGTTTATACCCATAAACAAGTTATACAGAACGAACCCACATATATATTGATTTAAAAGAGTTTTGGTAGCCACATTACAATCAAAAGGGTCATCTTAGACCATATATATTAAATGACAGAGACTTGTCTCTTAAAAACCTTCCTGATATGAGATCCTAATTATACATTTCCCCATTTTATCCCTTGTTACAGATCCTAGTACCCATACATATGCTTATGGAATCCCTTATAACCCTCTAGCACTAAGTGCTCTAAACCCTAGCATTATTACTGCAACACTTCGTTACTCTATGTATTTTTTCCTGAGTTTCTTGTCTATCTCTTATCTGTCCTCTTCATATATATATCTCCCCATATTTGTGTCTCTAGCCTAATAATTTCTTTATATAAGATCAACACCCACCGCCATGCCTTCTCTAAGTGCATATCACGTGCCAAGTGTTGATGTGGTCCTCTATAGGTGAATTCTTATCCCTTTGTAAACCCTCCACTCTTTGTAATGATGTCTTTTGGGAATATTTATTGTGGGGAATATCATTTTATTGACCTCCAGGTTCCGATCCGGCAACAGTATCCACTCATCATGCCTAGTCAGGTCCTCATGTTTTTCCTCAAGTTCCTCTAGAATGCCAAATATGACTAAGTCCTTTAAACCCATGTTTTGCCTCCCGAGTGCACCTTGCTTTCACTTAAACCCTTCTTAAACCCCCTTTTCATTTGAACTTTCCCTAGTGTCTTTCTTCTCACTAGTCCTACGTACGCACACCTTTGCGTACTTAGCTAAAATTTAGGGTCAAACATCACCCAATACTACGCATGTTCTCTGTCCTCGGAAACATCCAGCTTCTTCAAAGAATAAAAAATAGTGGAATTGGGACAATCTGAATAAAGAATGAAAGAATAGAATAATATACTACTTCAGTAGGAGTGGAGATTCATTCTTCACAGTTGCCTCATTATTTTCCAAGGCATCCACCTCACCTTGTGCCTTCTGAAGTAGGTCACCTACTAGAGCACTCACTTCATCAAAACTTAATTCGTTGCTCTTAGTATTCAATGTATCTACAATGCCTTCTAGTTTCTTACTAAGAGCATCCAATGCGTCCATTATTCAAGTGACCGGAGATATAGATCCTTGAGTCGATTCTTAATTGAACCCCATAGAGTTTTGATTGCTTCCAACTTTTTCTCAACCTCGGTTAGGATCTAATGACACTCTTCCCTTTTCTCCTTTGTTCTTTTTTTGAAATTCCTTCAAATCTACCTCATATGTAGCAACCAATATGCTTGCTACCCTATCTTTGTCAGCGTAACTATCATATATAGCCTTGACCATTTGCGAGGTAGTCTTTACAGTGGCAAGGAGCTCGGAATACCGAGTAACCATCTCCCCAATCTTTCATTTTTCTTCCTCCTTCTGGTGTGTCATCGCCTCTTCGCCGAGTCCAATGTGAGTGGGCTCCTTTCCATGGTGAGGATGCAGGTCAAGTCTTCTAAGAATTACATGGTTGACTTGTATTTCTACTCAGGCGAGGCCAGGTCCAGTGCTTCAAGATTATGGAATATAAAATAATATCTATCTTCTTATGGATCTTACGCACCTTTTCCTTTTCATCCCTCAGTTCATGCCTTAACTACACACTAATCAATTCCTTCTATTTTATCTCCTTGTCTCTTTCATTGATCTCTTCATTTTTCTTCTCAAGATCTTCCTCCAAGACCCTTATTTTGTCATTTCTCCTAAAGATCCTCACCTCAACTTCTATCGATACTTTGTTGAGCACGTTGTAAAATGAATCATTGGATAGGTGTTGTGTATTCACCAAAGGGTTTACTCCCTTAGCATCTGGTATCTTCATCAATGCATCTCAGTTGACCTTGAATTCGGTTCATCAACATGGGACTCAAAATCCCAAGATAACATTTTCCTTGTGTATGGGTACACACCCTCTTCATCAAAAGAAGACCATGCAAGGAGTTCATTTGAAGGAATGGTACTCTACAAACACACATGTAGTACCTTATTTGGATCATTGATGTAAGTCATTTCTTGTTCTTGCACCACTACTACGACCTTTCCACTGTGTGTGTTGACTTTTGGAAGCTTATCGCTAAGTTGGGGTCTCCTCCCATGTTTCCATACTCCCTTCCCAATATTTCACTTTCCTCCATCTCCTTTAGTACTTATTTGGCACTACACTTCACCTCTTGATCCACTAAGTCCTTTATAAATCCTAATACCTCCCTCTCTCGCGACATCCTCTATCTACTCCTTAGTCAGGCTTAGAGTCTTTTGATCCTTCATGTTAACTTCTTCACTTCCCCTTATTGTGAGTGCCTCTTTCATCCTCATCCTTATCTTCATTTCCCTCTTCCTCTGACTCATGAACATCATACACAGGATGGTTTTGAGCCTCATCATGATCTCGTATTTTCCTTGTCACCCTTATCGGCATCCATTCTCTATATTTCTTGTAAGTTTGCATTTTTGTTACTCTTTTCTTCATCCTAGCTGATAATTCCAATATAGGATACTTTTCTTTTCTTCTTCCCTAGATGACTCCTCTCTTGTCTGATTCTTCTCTCACGGAGGGATTCTCTTGGTCCGGTGTCTCTTACTCGGGTGTCTTCTCTTTCTCTTTTATGGGGGAATTATTCCTCTATGCATGGGCATGCCAAAATGTTTCACCTAATTCTAGAGCACTTCTTTGAATATTGATGAAACATATAAGGGCAAAGGGCTAGGATTTTCTTGGAGGAACTACCTGAAATAGAAAATAAGACCACCAAATAAAAGTTAAATAGTATATGCAGTGGACTACCTAGCGTATGCTAGATCCGGGAAGTGTGATACTCCCTAGATGGCTATCAATCCATTGTTTAAAACAACTCAATGTTAACAATAAAGGAAATCATACTATAGTTAAAATGATTTAGGTATCTCATTCAACTACAATAAGAAAATTCATTCACAATAGGCTAAGCTATGATTGAATCTTAAGGTCAAGGTATTTGCCAGTTACTCAGTACTGGTCCGTGGTCTAGTTCTAGGCTATTTTGGGTATCTTGTGATTTTAAGCTATGTTATGGGTCTAAAGGTAAAAACACATAGACCGACGTCAGTTTGGTATGACCAATGTTGGTTTAGGTGAACCAACAATGGTTGTGGGTAACCGGCATCGGTATGGTCGGGTATAGAAACTTATAAAAACTTGGTGTGGTGACAGATAGATCTAAAGGCTAAATGGAAATGGAAAGGGCAATGGCAAGGTCCGTGTGGGTCTTAGGTATACTCAGGGATCTCTAAAACCGGGTATGGGTAGTTCAATGGTGTGGGTGAAGGAATGGTCAAGTTTGCATGGAGGTAAATGGTGGGGAATGGGAATGGGAGTAGAAACTAATAACAGAAGTAAAAGAGTCTACTAAAATGACAATGGACAAGTGTTGGTTAACAAAACACTTACTATTTGTACAAGCTTGATGTCTGGTTGGCAATGGTGGGTGATCAAATGGAAGGAACTTGATGTGGTGATGGTGCTTCCCCAGATGCTTCCGTGAATGAAAATGGCTCTGTGATTACTTTTGGTGTTGGTTGGGATGCTTTGATGCATGTACGAATGTTGGTTCTACTTGCATATAGCTCTGGTTTCTCTCCTTTTCTCATAAAAATGCCAACCTCCAAAAATAAGGTTGTTTTGGGATTAAATGGTAACTAACAATGGTTTCGAGTTTACCGGTGGTGGTTTAGGTAACCGGCGTCGGTTAGGGTGGGATTTCCTAGGTTTACTAAAATGGGCAGATCCCTTTGATTTTCTTGGATCTCGTTCATTTTCTTCTCGTGGATTAGAATGGAAGCTTCCTTTCTAATGGGTGGGAATGTGGTTAGAGGGAATGTAGGATTTTTATTTTTAGGGTTTAGGTAGGTCTTAGTTAGTTATGGCAACATACTAAGAATAGGTCTTAGGGTGAGGTGGCTAGATGAGGTGTATAGGTGAGGTGGTGGTGTGGGCATTATCCCATTAGGATATTTAAATAATAGATATTATGAGATAATGAATTAATTTAATTAAATTAATATTAGAGTGGGTGTGAAAGGGGCCATGGTTAGGTGAGTGTGTTCGAGTTGGTTATTTGTCGAGGGACCAAGGGGAGTGTGACCCAATTTTGGTGTCTACATTTTGCCCCTTTTTTATGTAGCTTGTATTGGTAAGCGACACTGACAAAAATAAGATGTGGTTGCCCCATGTGTGGTGAAGGTGATCCCCCTCAAACCAGGAACTAATGAGGCAGAAGGTGCCAAATCGGTGAGTGGTTTGATAAAAGGTGAATGTGATGAAGAGGAAGGTGGGCAACAAGGGGTAAAAAGGGAAAAATGTCTACTCGGGTAATCCAGGTAATGGGTCAAGGTCAAAGGTAGTAACAGTCAAACACACGCACATGTATAAATTACAGCATGGTACTAGGTTAAGAGCATGCAAAAACTCTACATTGTCTAAGGTTGATAGGTTTATCCAAACAAGGTTGAGGTGATTCTAGTATCCAAGGTATAGGATATGGTCAGGAAACATGATGCAGTCAAGGTGCAGGAACGTTTAGGTATGTTCCAGTACACCAAAGGTTGGGTCAGGATAAATGGTCATGAAAGAGGTAAGGTAAGGTCAATATGTCAATCAACATAGGTAATAATGTTGCAAAGGTATAGTAGAGCACATGAGGTCACAAGTCACTAGTGATGTTCCAGTCCAAGTATCTAGGTCATGGGTAGGGTAGGGCCGAGGTATGGGTAAAATAATGAGTCCCAAATGGAGGATGAGGTGAGGTAGTAAATGATAAGGTCAGAGGATAAAGTGAAGTGTCCAAGTAAGGTGTGGGTGAGGTAAAAAGGATTCGGTCAAAATTAGGGGTAGGGGGGAGGAAAAAGACTAAGCAACTAAACTGATGATGGTTTAAAGGAACCGATGTTGGTTGCGATGGACCAACCATGGTAAGCTAGGGCACAGGACCAATGTCGGTCAAGGTAAAATTGTCACCAGTCAAGTTGGGTAGGTTATAAAAAAAAAATTGCTATGTTTTTCAAATCATTTGTCATTTACCAAATTAGAGAAAATGAGGGAAGGAGAGAGAGAGAAAGGTGGAAAGCATCCATGTGGAATGGAGAGCTGAGTTGGCGGTGTGTAGTGGTGATTAGCGTTGATGATAGGCGGGTCCATGAGATCGATTGATCGATTCGGTTGGTTGGAGGTGAGAGGTTGATTGGGTGATGGAAGAGGCGAGAGAGAGGATCAAGTGGACCACCGGTGCAATGGCCGACATGCCACCATGGTGATGGTAGCATGATGATGGTAAGATCAATCCTTTCTTTGTTTTGTTTGTTAGATTGATTTAGATGTCGGGTGGGTAAAAATAGGTTTGGGGGAAAATGAATTTTGAATTTTGGGAGGGAAAATTAGTTAAAATAGGAATGGGGAGGGAGGTGGTTAGGTGAAGGAGGGGTGGGGAAGGTGGAGGGGGATTTGGGTAGGATTGGGTGGGTAGAAGGGAGAGAAAGGAAGTTTTAGGAAAAATGGGGGTTTGGGTCATCGCGGTTTTTACAACGATGACAGTGACTGACAGCGTGTCGGTTGAGGGTTAGCGACGTCGGTGGTAGTGAACCGGTATCGGTCACAAAAAGGGTGACCGATGCCAGTTTATGGGGACCAATCGGTTTAGAGATAACTAGTACCGGTCATGATTTGGGGAAAAAGGGGCCAAAAGTGCCCTAGGTTGGGTGGGTGAGGTAGGTAGGGGTAAGAGAAGATGTTTTGGGAAAATCATAACATAGGTAAGGGGTAAAAATAGGTAAGGGTGAATGATAGTGGGTTAGGGTTGGGGTGGGTAGATAGAATATGTGATACAAAGGTAAGGAGGTCTAGGGAAAGAGAGGTAGGGTGGTAAGTATAGGTGAGGTGTCGAGAGTGATTGTGGGTATGATTAAGGTGTAGTAATGTGATGTTTTTATTGATGTAGACAAGAGATCGATTGAGGATGAGAGACAGGGTGTCACCTGCCTACTCTTGAGAGTTTAAGGGCATGACAACAGTCGAGGAGTGGAGGCATGTCATAGATGTGGGCCTGAGTGGGGTCAGACACTACCGACATGTAGTCCAACAGCTAAGTTTGATGGTCTCTCATCGATAGATGGGATTTCATGACCAACACATTCCACCTACCGATGGGGGAGATGACAGTCACCTTGGAGGATGTATAGGATCCTGCGAGTTACCTATATTGGGGATGCAGGTATATTTGATCTCCTCAGAGGCATCTGAGGAGTTGATGATGATAGTATTTGGTGAGGGACTGGTGAGCTGACATTCCATAGTGCCAGCCTAAGTTATGGAGAGATGTACCTAGCCCATCCAGAGGAGACAAGGCTAGTAGTATTATTGATGGAGGTAGTTTGTTGTTTTGCACTGCTAGATGTAGAGGGTGGGAGATTCCCATGATCACTGATGGGGTGTACATGATATGATGATGGATAGGACCTACTTTGCATGGGCACTAACATTCCTAGTGTAGCTATATAGAGAGCTATGGGCATATGGGCGGCTCCGTAGGTTCAATTTATGTTGCATATTTATTCTTCACTATTGGGCCTATGAGCACATTATGTGTGTTTGTCATCCAATTGGTATGCCCTGGGTGGATGCATTTGAGCCTTGGGTTTTTTGGGTGGGGTATAGGTGATGGGTGCCTATGATGGGAGAGCATCGAGCAGGCAGGGTTACACATGATGTAGCCTATTATAGGTGGTTACTTGGAGGGATTGTCCATGGTGTGGACATTATTTGGAGACCGTATGTGGGTTATCCCTCATACAGATAGATGGCTGATGAGTTAGATGGCTTATAGATACTCAGATGGATTGAGGGGCGTCATGTAGGGGAGCAGAGATGATCCCAATAGACAGGGTCAGATGGTAGTTTGGGCTACCATAGATATACCACCACCTTTCCCACAGTATCGAGAGATGATGTGGAGAGACCACTGCCACTACCATAGCCGACAATAGTACCTATAGGGCAGGAGGAGTAGGTGATAGACCAAAGGATTGATGATGTCAGGGTGACTGATAGGTATAGATAGTGGTGGGTGGCTCATTTACAGCAGTACCTCCTAGGCCAGGGCAGCCGGGATTTAGCCACCATCACTATGCAGAGATACTCCCTACAAGGGCAGGTGGTGACCCTGATTACACAGTTGGAGATGGTACATGGGCATTTGGTAAGTTCAAAGGTGAGAGGTGGCTGCATTGCATGCACAGGTGGCCAGTCTACAGGCCCAGATGGCCCAAGGGTGGAGATGGAGATGGTGATGATGAGTAGGTGGCCACCCTACAGGTGTAAGTTATAGGTTTGTAGGGCTAGTTGGCCACTGCACAAAGTGCACAATGAGGCATTACAGGCCCATACATGCACAGGTGTGAGGTTGATGATGCACCACCACAGAGCACCAGATAGGGTCCCGATTCATAAGGCAAGGCGGATAGGGTCCCACAGAGACAAGTACATGGGTTGAGGCCGATGGGGCCACCATATACTACCCATATCTAGGTTACGGGATGCCTTAGGTGAGGCCAAATATTACTCAGGATCAGTTGATGTGGCGGGATAGATTTTCTATCCTATGGAGAGTACAGGCACAACAAGCCTCGAGTGAGAGGACCAGATCTTGCACCCATAACGTGGAGAGCACAGGGGGGGGACATCGAGCCCCAAGATAGATCGGGAGTGAGGCCACTAGTTCACGAGGCCAACCCCGGTGATGTACCAACAGGGACCCAACCACGACCCATGACGGGTGGTGAGATGTTATCAGTGCCACCGAACAAGAGCCGAGGGGAGGAGGAGGAGGGAGATGGGAGATAGATATGGAGGATGTCAACAAGATGATGCCTGATGCACATCCCTCCATTTTGATGTATTTATTCATTTTTGATATATACCGACCTATGTGCCAAAGAGAGTGAGGATGTATATGAGAGTTTTTGTATATTTTTTATCATATACCGGCCTGCGTGTTGAAGATGGTGAGGTTGTATATGAGAGTTTTTGAGATTTTATCATATATATTTGTCAAGATGTGATGTATATGGATTTATGGATCATTTTTTTTATATGAGATGGATGATTATTTGATGATGTATCTATGGTGATAGAAATTTATTTTAATTATGCATGATGGATGATTTGATAGATGTTAGGCATGGATGGAGTTTGATTGTTATAGGCATGGTTGGAGTTATGATATGTGTTTAGGCATGGATGGAGTCAGGTCATAGGCATGGATTGAGTTAGGTTTGGTTAGGCATGGATTGAGTCAGGTCATGGGATTTAGGCATGGATGAGTCAGGTTTTTGGTTTAGGCATGGATTGAGTTGAAATGGGTTGAGTCTGTAATTCATTAATTTGTGTAATTAATGATGATATGGGTCACGTTTGAGATGTTTTATAGTAACATGCATGATAATGGTAAAGAAATGGTAGACATAATGAATGTATGTATGATGATGATAAAAATGTGAAGTAATTTGTTGTTTTTTGGTTTAATTTCCAATTATTGATATAAAAAGGAAACTAACTAGGGTAGAATGTGATTTAGGAAAATGAAAGGTGAATTGGTTAGGGTAGAGAGTGGCCGAGCTAACCTCCAAGGGCCCCATGCCCTCGAGTGCTACCTACATAGTCCCGGTGAAAAGGGACCTCAAGCCGATGTAGTTCTCCCATAAGCTAGGGAAGAATGTGAGGAGGTATGAGAATGAGTTGGTAGGTTATAGGCATGATTGAGTCTAGGTCTTTTAGGTATGGGTGAATTGTGGGCACATTGGTATGGGTGATTTTGAGTTGATTGTGGTGAAAGAGGAAAATTACCCAAAGATAAGCGTCGAGGATCTAGTCCTGTATAAGATGATCAATACGTAATGAAGAAGGTTAAAAGATAAGAGGAGGCAAGAAAGCCACCTAATTGGTAAGGATCATAATGAGTGGGTCATACCTTAGATAGGCTGATGAACGTAAGACCCTAAAGACATTGCATGATTGATTATTCTAAAGGTGAAGAATAGTCACATGATCACCAAATGTCATGGTTCCAGTAGGTCCCTTGAGGTAGTAGGAAATGAAAATGCAAATGGTGAGAGGGTGAAAAGTGGTTAGTTTATATGGTATTTGGTAGCATGCCTTTTTGGCAAGAGATCCAAGATCACAATGGGAAAGTCCATGATGAAAAAAGTTTTTTGTTTGACTTGTATTTGAGATAGACTGATCGATGTGGGAAGTCTATATGGGATGAGGAAATTAACTCCTTGAGGTCTTCACAAGTGATCGATGCGGGAAGCTTCATTCTCTTTTTTTTTTTTTTAAAGCGCTTTTACATAGTTGTCCTTCGAGGGAGCAATCTATTTATAACAATAATGTAGAGAGAAAGATGTCCTTTTGAGGGAGTCATCTTTTTATTGGAAGTTTGACTCAAGGAGTTGGATCCCATGTGAGGGATTTTAAGTCATGGACAAGACTAAGGTGAAGAATCGATTCTTGTTCAAAAAGCAAGGTGAAACAACCATGGGATCTCATCTAAAAGTAGAAAAAAAAGTATCCATGAGAATCATGCCATGTGCAGCATCATCTACACATATTTAAGAGAAGATAAAAGTGATGGGTATGCACATGATTCTTGTTTAATCGTTAGGGGATAGTGAAAGGAGGAAGTGAATAGCACTCAAGGGATGAGCATGAAAAGAGGTAGAAGGTGAGGTAGGACTAAAATTCAATAGTAGAATGGTCGAAGATGCAAGGCATTAAGGGGCTCAGGTTCGGTTTACCATCTAGTGAAGATAAATGATAAGCACCTGATCCATAAGTATGAGTCATGATGTATGGTCCAAGCCAATTAGGAGAAAATTTTCCCGTTTACTTTTTTTTCTTTGGTTACATGTTGATTTTCTTTCAGGACAAGGTCACCGACTTGGAAGGTTCGTTCATGGACACATTTGTCATAGGCACGTTTGATACATTTTTGGTAAACTTGAAGATGGTCAAGAGCATTAAGATGAATTCATCTAATAACTCAAGTTGTGCTAAATGGTCCTAGAAAAATTCATCATCATTGAGCATGTCATGGAGAGAAATGTGAAGTGAGGGAATCTAGACTTTGAGAGGTAGAACAACCTATACCATAGACCAGAGAAAAAGGTGTGGCAGCAGTGGAAGTGTGAATACTAGTGTGGTATGCCCATAGGGTGAAAGGAATGTGCATATGCCAGTCCTTCCCAGTATCGTTAACCACTTTCATGAGAATTTTGTTTAAGGTTTTATTAGTGGATTTGGCTTGGCCGTTGGTTTGTGGGTAATAAGGTGATGAGAAACTTAGTTGAATACAAAGGCATCGTAAAGTTTCCACAAGGTTTTATTTTTGAATTGTTTTTCGTTATCAATGATGAGGTGATGTGGGAACACCAAAGTGACAAATGATGTGATGATTGATGAACTCACATATTTTCTCAGCTTTTGTGGAGATGAGAGGTATGGCTTCAACCCATTTGGTGTAATATTTGGTAGCGGTGATGATCCATTGATGTCATTGGGAAGAATGGGGATTGATTTCTCCACAAGATCCAAACCCCATTGAGAGAAGGGCCAAAGGTCACGGGTGACCTGTAAGGCATGACTAGGTGTATGATGAAGGTTGGCATGTTGTTGGAATTTTACACAATGCTTAACGTAGTCACAACAATCATGGTTAAGGGTCGGCCAGTAATAGCCTAGGTGAAGAATACACTTAGCAATAAAGGCCACTGAAGTGACCTCCACATATGCCATCATGAACTTCCTTAATGGTATAAGGAATTTCAGAACTCATAAGGCATCGTAAGAGAATACCATCAAAGTCACACTTATAGAGGAGGCCACCCATGATGATGTAATGAGAGACCTTTTTAAGAAAGGTGTTGTCCATTATGAGTGAGGTCGGAGGTAAGATGGAGAGGGAAAGATAGTCTAAGTATTGTTTATACCAAAGGTCACTCGGGTCGGGAGTGATGGTTCTGATAGAGTAAACTTCATGAGGTAAATAAGAGGGTGATTGGAGTCTTTATATGGTGAAAAATATTTTAGAGTTAGCGGGTGAAGTGGGTATCTGAGAAGCCAAGCAAGCCATGGTATCTAAAAATTTGTTGGTAGAATGGGGACGGTTTTGAAGGGTCATAACGGTCAAAGGTGGTCAAAAGTATGTCCACATGATGTTTATACTTTTGAAGTATCTCATTATGACATTGGTATATACCATTGACTTGGTTTATGACCAATTGAGAATCACCAAAGATGTTGATTGACTTAACATCTAAGGCATAAGCAGCTTGAGACCTAATACGAGTGCTTCATATTCAACAATATTGTTTGTACAATCAAAATCAAGTTTGAAAGACAAAGGCATGGGTTCACCATCAAGTGGAATGAGGATAACACCAGCCCCACCCCCACATTGACACTTAGAACCATCAAAGAAGAGTGTCATTTGGTAAGCGGGTTCATCCAGGGAAAGGGTAGTAATTGACTCATCTGGGAAAGTCAAAGTTAGAGGGTTGATCCCTCAGAAATAGGTGCATCAGCCAATTGGTCGGTGATAGCTTGGCCCTTGATGGAATTTTGATGGATGAATTTGAGGTCGAGGTCAGGCCAAAAGCATAAGCCAACATGTGGCATGTTGATTTTGGTAAGGTTTGGCATACATGAAGTGTAAGGGGTCGTGTTGGTCACAACATAGGTTTTGTGGTTGAGTAGGTAATGGCGGAGTTTTGGCAACAAAAACTAAGGCTAAGAAAAAAATTCAGCATGGGTATATCAGGTTTCATAGTCCAAAAGAGTATGGCTTATGTAATAAACTACCTACTCCCTGTGTTGTTCATCACGATGAGTGAGCATGGCCCCTAAGGAGTGATCGGTAGCAAGATGTATAGGTAGAAGGGTTGATCATCTTTAGGTGGAATGAGTATGGGTGGTTGGAGAAGGTATTGTTTTAAGGCCTCAAAATATTTTGTGGTAGTCATCATCCCATTTAAAGGAGACATCCTTCTTGAGAAGATGATGAAATGGTTGACACCAATCAAACAATTGTGAAATGAAATGGTGAATAGACTAACTTACCTTATAGGCTACGGAGTTGCCAAGATTAGTGGGCACAAGAGGCATTCAAGAATGGCCTTGACTTTAGCAGGGTCAACCTCTATACCATGTAAGGAAACAATAAATCCCATGAGTTTTCCCAGAGAACCACAAGACACACTTTCTTGGGTGAAGGTGAATGCAATACTTAATGAGGATGTCAGAGATGGTTTTTAGGATGGCGAGGTGCTTGAGAGTGGCATTATATTTGGCAAGAGATCATCTACGTAATATTCCAATATATGATGCATGATGTCATGGAAGATGTAAGTCATAGCCCATTGATATATGGCATCAGTTTTTAAGGCCAAAAGGCATGACTCGATGAATATAGAGTCTTCCCAAGGGGTGATGAATGTGGTTTTGTGCATCCTCCTTCTAGGGCAAATCAAGATTTATTATAACCCATCCATCCATGAGTGATAGCATCTCATGACCAGAGAAGAGAAGGGATCAACCAGTTGGTAAGTCGAGGCCCCAAGGAAATCATGTTTATGAAAAAAATTTTTTTTTAGGAGGAATGGATTATGAGGTCATCGAAATATATGTAAAGGTGGTGAGGTCCCCTAACCTTAGAGAAGGGTTGATGTCAATGTTAGAATGCGGGCCTTCAAGGATAATCAATGGGTAAGATGAAGGAAAGTAGATACCACTAATTCTTCTTTGGTAGAAGAGTAGTACATGGAATATCAGGGTGATTTTCCTCATAAACTCAAAACCAAAACCCTTTTAACATCGGTAAGGAAGGTGTGGATGAAATGGTATGATTGGTGAGTGGTCATGAGGTCAAGTAGAAAATGGGTGGGTTTAGGTTCTGTATAAGTGGTAGTATCAAGTCCCCATAGGTGAGATTGGTGCGAAGGTGGGGAGGACCATACAGGAGACTCTCCATGTGGTGATCATAGTGAGGTGTGTTGTTACTTCCATACTCTTTGGAGTAAGGAATGTGTTGACACTATATAGGCGATACTCCCCATGTGAGGTGTTAAAAATGCCTTCCAAGGATCAATGGTCAATATGTGGGTAGTGGATGATGATGTTTAGAGGTTAGATCGGAGGTGGTGGAGCTAATGATTGGAAGGTGATGGTTCAGCCGTCAGGTTGTGGTTAGTAGGTCATGGAGGAATGGAATGAAGGATATAGGTGCGGTTGAGGTATCGGTGGCACCGTTGGTGGAGTGGAGGTGTAGGTGAAGAGTAGTGTCATGGTCATGGAGGTATATGTTTTAATGGGTATAATCACGTCATTGGGTCGATAAAGCATGTTATAGGTTTTAAAAGGTGATGGGTCAATCGAATGGTATAAGTGTGTCCTTCTTCATGCTCAAACTTTACACAATGATGTAAAGTGGAAGAAACACAACCCATGACATGAATCCGTGGTCTACCAAGAAACAAGTTATATTGAAATTCCCCTCCAAGATGTAAAATAACTCGGAATAGTAGGGGGCCTATGTGAACATGGAGGATGACGGTGCCAAGTGTAGAGGTGATAGCATCATTAAATGAATACAACATGATGGGATGTTTATGCATGTAATTTTAAGTATGCTGCATTTGGGTGAATGCATGGGAGGAGATGATATTAATGCTAGCTCCCCATCGATCATAACATGTCATACACATATATCATCGATGTGGAAAGAGATGAAGAGAGCTGGATCTGGGTCATCGATTTGGTGTGTGTGATCTCTTCATCTGAGAAGTTTAGAGGGTGGCTACTTGGTGAGTAGGTGGAGGTGTAGAAGAAGATGGTAATTTGGTAGAGAGGCTACATGATGAGGTGTTAATAATGGAGGCTATGGGTGTAGGATCATTGGGTAAGACCTCATAGATTGAAGAACTCCATGAGAGCTTGATGATGGGATTCATGGTTTGGATGAGGTCATATAGGACATTTTGAGGGAGATTGGTGTAATTGTTTGAGCATCGCATGATGTGTAACCCATTAGAAATAGGATATGTGGGGCCATGGATAGTGATTTTAGGTGTGGGTGCAGATGGTATGTTGGGTATAGGATTGGTTGTGGGTCGGTTGCCTTTTCCTTGCCTTTATCCTTCTAAGTGATGGGTAGCAATGTGGATCATGTTGATTTGAGGTGGGGAGGTAGGTGAAGTAGGTGAGCCATGAAAGGTATAACAACAGAAGGGAAAAATCCAAGTGGTGGGAAGGAACCTTGTGAGATGAGTTGGGCACATCAACATTTGGGTGGAGGTTTGGCAAGTTCTATGATGTGAACCATGTTAATTTTGAATCTTGGGGTGGATCTAAGAGTTGTGGGGGTGGAGGTCTTGGTCACTAAGTAGGTAATGAGGGAAGAACTGTGGGAATGGGTGTTGGTGAAATGGGGTCCTCATCAAGAAGGTCATCATCATCAAATTTTTCTTTAGGAGGACACAACTGATAAGAACAATTTTTAAAGCCTTATAGTTCTCTACATCATGCCCTAGCACACAATGGTAGGCACAAATTTTGGTGTCATCAAACCCTTTGGTTTGGGCTTGAGTGGGTCATAAGGTCTGAGAGGCGGTAATGTGATGACAGAAGTTTCAAGGAGGTTGGTTAAGATTTTGGCATAGGATCCCGCTAGTGGATCACAATGGGAAGTGAATGTGGGTTTGGGTGTAGGTGTGCGGATGACTATATAGAGAAGGGTTTTGCAAGAGGGGGAGTGGTCGAGCTTTATGGTTTTAGGTGTTGTGTGGTCTTAGGTGTTGATTGTGTCTGCTTGGGTAGGGGCATGGTAGATGAACTAGAAATAGAGTGTGTAGTTGGTTTGACTACCTTATTGGAGGGTAGGGATTTTTGTCTTTAGGTTGCACCTTCTTGGGTAAAGGTGATATGGGTGCATGAGATCTAGAGGGAAAAGTGGATGGTGGAAGAGGGAGAGTTACCCATGGGGATAACTAAGGTGTTGTGAAGGTAGATGGTGCAGGTCGTGTAGGAGGTGTGAGGGAAAGAGACTGAAGTGTCATGGGTAGTGAATAAGTTATCGATGGTATTGGAGGTATGGGTGGTAAAATGTTACAGGTGTGGGTGGAAGTCATGTTGGGCACTTGGGTATGTTAGAGGTTTGCGAGGGAGGAATGGGCTGTATGTTTTAGTTTACCAACAGGTGGAGGTTTCTTAACCAGGCTAGAAGGGAGAGGTCCTAAGATGGAATGGAAGGGGTGAAGGTGATGAAGGTGTGATTGGCAAGGTTGGGGTATGAGATCTATGGGATTGGTTCTTCTATTTGGGTGCCGGATTAAGCTTGGTGTTAGTTTTGGAGGATGTAGCTAAATCTAATTTGATGGGTGGATGAGTAAGGTTGGCGGTTGGGATGACCCCTAAGGTAGTAATAGGTTTAGGCAAGGAAGATGATGTAGGTGTGGGTTTGGATGTAGATGCATGTTGGGTTATGGGTAGGGGTGTGAGTTGAGCCATGAGTGGTATCGTGGGGGAATTTGTGATAGTTGTGGTTGTGTTTGGTTTGATTGGTGAAATATTTTTGGATAGATAGTGGAAGTGTCAATGAGTGACATCTACATTTGTGTTGAGACAAGAAGTAGAAGATGCCCCCAAAGTAAGGCTCTATCCACATAATCTAGGTGATCAACTAAGCATGAGAATGAACTATTGCATGTGGGTGAGGTTGATGAGGATCCAATGGTGATTCCCATAAAATGTGTCTTAGAAATGGGGAATTTGCTAGCTTCAGCCTCTGTGGGTAAGAGAGCTCGAAAGTAAGTCCACATGATCTTGGGTGGCTGATGGAGAATGGTCACCTAAAGGAAACAACATTTCTAATGGATCTTTGATAGGTGGAGGAGATGATGGGTGCTCCTCTGTGGGTGGAGGAGATAAACAAGCATCTTCCATGTGGGTCGGAGAGGTACTGTGGGTGATGGCTCTCTAGGTGGAGAAGCCAAAGGTGAAATGGTCTCAATGTTAACAGAAGGCTCCTTCACAGGTGAGGGAGGAGATGAAGGGTGTTCCTCTATGGGTGGAGGAATAGGTGAAGTGGGTTCATGTGTAGGTGGAGGACTTTGGGCTAGGATTTCCTCTATGGAAGGAATATGAGGTAATTGGGAAGCAACAGGTGCATCACTGAAAATAGCATGGACCTCGTGGGTATGGCTATCATGAGTTGAGGTCTCTCCAGGTTTGATCAAAAGAAGGGGCATGATTAGGAAATGGTTTCTTGAAGATGTGTAGGTTTTGATTGGCAGGTGCATTAGGATTATCCAAGGTTAACTCACCTTTCTCGAGCATTTCTTGACAATGTTCTTGAAAGTGATGCAATTGTCGTCACTATGACCTTTTACCCGATGATAGTTGTAGAAGTCATGCTCTTTTGTACCACGTGGGTGTGGGGCAAGCAGGATCAAAACTAGTATGTGGTTTTATAGAGGAAGGGTGATGGTCCCAGCTTTAATGAGATTTTCTAAGACAGAAGAATAAGGCTCCCAATTGGGGTGTATTTCCATTGTTCCCATCCGAATTGAAAGGTCTGACAAGAGAAAGATTAGATGAGGGGTTATCTTGATTTGATGGATGAGGCTGGGCGGCCTTGAGTACCACTGTGCATTAGTGGTTCCCTTGGCTTTTGAATAATTGTTCTGTGGTTTTGAAGAAGAAGAGGTATCATTTGACTTAAATGTTGAGTTTTTATTGCGTAGTTGAATTTTCTTTTCTTCGATGGCCCAATCTCTAGCTTTCATGCCATGGTGAATGCCTCATCAAAGGTTTGGAAAGTCTGCACCTACAGGGTTGGCGAGATATGTCTAGCACAAGCCCGCGTGAAGAGCTCTATGAGTTTGGTTTGTGGTAGTTGGAATGTGAGTTGATTAATCAAGCTACGCCAACGAGTGACAAAATCTGTGATAGATTCATCATCATATTGACGTGTAGAGTAGAGGTCAATCATGGTAACCTTCTTAACAACATTGATGGAGAAGTGATCCAAGAAGGCTTGGGCTACCTAATTAAATGAGAAGATAGAATGTCTAGGTAACCCACTATACCAATCTAATGCGGGCCCGGTCAGAGACATGGGAAAGGTCCTCAAAAGTAAAGCGTCATCATGGGTGATTAGATAACAACCATGTTTGAAAGACCACAAGTGTTGTTGTGGGTCCTCTTTGTTGTTGAAGTGGTTAAATTTAGGCATTTCCCAATGTATGGGATATGGATGAATAGGAATGGATGGGTGGATGGGCTCATTACAAATTTCATCGTAGGTGAGAGAATTGCGTGTGCCAGAAACCGATGCCTCTAGTGTCTACATCTTGTCCATCATTAACTTGATTAGGTCATTGGTAGGTTGTGATGGATGGGTACCTCCTGTAGCATAAGAGGGTTGGTGTTGGACATATGATGGGGGTGGCATTCTAGTATATGGTGTGTGCAGATATAGGTAGATTGAGAAGGAGGGAGTGAGATAGGGGTATGTACCCAGAATGAATGATAGATGAAACAGGAGGCTGCTGATAGTATGTATATGGAGGTGGAAGGGTCATGGTGACCCTAGTAGTAATGGGGGCTAAGGACTATGGAATAGAAAGGACAATGTTTTGAAAAGGGGTAGGGGTCATCGACACCAGGGGTGGTTGTGTAGCTACGGGTATATGTGAGATAATAGTGTGGATGAGGTTATGTTCTGGGTGGTTGGAAGAAGGTATAGTGGATGTGGCGGGTGCAATAGATGTGGCAAACGTGGCGGTCATAGTAGGTATAGGGCCTAATTGTGAAACAACAGGGGGGAAGGTCAGGGTAGCGTGGAGCTAGAAGGGGATGACATAGAAGTAGGAATGAGTGTCGGGGGATAGATATAGGCATGTTATATATCAACTGACCCGAGGCATCTCGAGTGGATGAGTGGGAAAGATAAAACTGTAAGGTGGTAGGTTCTGGTCAAGGAGTTGTGTGAACTCCTCATCACCTATGGTGATAGAGATAGGTTGGGTAGGATCCATGGGTGATAAAATATAAGGTGGTGAAGGACTAGGTGGGATTGGTTGATAACTAGCATGAAATATGAGGGCATTTTCTTGGCTATGAGTCAACACCATGTGAACAAGTACTAATCGTGGTAGGACTGCTTTTTGTAAATGACACATAAATACAACAAAATAGGAAAAATAGGTGGTGGTAGGTGGATTAGGTACAAAATGTCAAATAGAAATTTGAATAGGAAAATCGATGCGATTAGGTAAACCGATGCGATCATAGGTAACCATGGTTGGTCACACTTTGTGAAAATGGACAATTTGCCAAAAAAGGAAAAAAGGCTAATAATTTTCCAAGTAGATAAGATGTTGATGGAATTTATTAGACAAGAAAATATGATGAGAGTGACAGAGACTCTAAATAGCAAAGAAGGTGAAGTAGGTGTTCCTTTTGGGTAGGTTAACCAAAAGAATAATAAACCGACGACGGGTTGGGTAAAACTGATGACGGTCAGAGGTAACCGACGATGGTCATTGGACCGACACCGGTTACTGTGAAATTGAAACAAAGAGATGAAGAAAAGGTGGTTGTGAGTTAAAATCAAATGTGGAATCAAACCTAGAATTCTGAGAATGATGAAAATAGGGTCCAGGCACACTCAGATGAAGCTGGAATACACCAACTATGATGAGGAGTGTGCAAGGGAAAATAAGAAAATGAAGAATGTGTCCTCTCACCTCAAAATGCAAGCCAAGCAAAAACACTAAGAAAAATATGATCCTAAGAGTGATTTTTCTATTATGTTTGTTCAGCTTATGCTATTAAGGACTGACTCATGAACTTTAGAATAGAATTTTTGGTGAGGAAGGCTTCCTACAAAGAAGGATATCTACAAGGAGAGGTTTCAGGTATGTTATGGTGGGGGCGGGACTTCCTTCTAAAGTATGACTCGATAGAAGTAGCAAGTTGGGAGTACCTGCCAATCCTCTTATCAGTGTGATCGTTGACAAGCATTCCCAGGAAAGATGTCGTTTAAGAATGTGTATATTTTTGAATTTGTGTAGTTTGGTAAGACTTAGAGAGAGAGAAATGTGTTCTTTCTATGATTTGTTTGTCAACCATCAGCTGGGAATGACTTCCAGCATATAGGTTTCCCTCAATTAATGTGAGCTAATGCAGAAAAGCAGAATGAAATGAAGTTGATTTTAAACCCAAATCAAAATATTGAATTCGATGACACAAAGATGATGAACAAGAGAAGGGATGCTCTTTCACTAATGTGATACTAATGAAAGGAAGAAATGTTTGTTTTAAAGCACCAAAATATGATTACTTTTAGACAATAGAAGAAGAGAAGATTCCAGGGAGAAATTTTAATGTGAGAACCTTTTAGAAAGGAAACAAACATGCAACTTTTCACCTAGAAATGAAGAAATGCAAAGAACCTCGAATGGGTCCCACTGGCATGCAAAATGTTTCACCTGATTCTAGAGCATTTCTTTGAATATTAATGAAATAGATAAGGGTAAAGGGCTAGGAGGAATACCTATTAAAATTTTTGTTGTAGGTTGTTGCACACATATGACTTCTTGATCCATAGCTGATCGTGAGAGCTTCCTTTTGCTTAGAGGAACTACCTGAAATAGAAAACAAGACCACCAAATAAAAGTTAAACATAATATGCATGGACTGCCTAGTGTATGCTAGATCGGGAAGTGTGATACTCCTAGATGGCTATCAATCCACTATTTAAAATAACTCAATGTTAACAATAAAGAAAACCTATTAGTTAAAATGATTTAGGTATCTCATTCATACAATAAGAAAATTTGAAGGTCAAAGTATGATTAAATCTGAAGGTAGGGTCTCTCGTCAAATCTATCGGTACTAGGTCTGCAGTTCTAGGTTACTTTTGGTATTTGGTGGAAATTTTAAGCTCTGTTCTAGGTTTGAAGGTAAAACACGAAGACCGACGTCGGTTTAGTATGTTGTCGTTTAGGTGAACCGGTGATGGTTGTGGGTAACCGACGTCGGTATGGTCGAGGTACAGAAACTTATCAAAAACTTGGTGTGGTGACAGATCTAAGGCTAAATGGAAATGGGAAGGGCAATGACAAGGTCTCATGTGGGTCTTAGGTATACTCAGGGATCTCTAAAAACTAGGTATGGGAAGTTCAATGGTGTGGGTGAAGGAATGGTCAAGTTTGCATGGAGGTAAATGGTGGGGAATGGGAATGGGAGTAGAAACTAATAACAGAAGTAAAAGAGTCTACTAAAATGACAATGGACAAGTGCTGGTTAACAAAACACTTACTGTTGTATGAGCTTGATGTTTGGTGTGTAATGGTGGGTGATCAAATGGAAGGAACTTGGTGTGGTGCTGGTGCTTCCCGGATGCTCCCGTGAATGCAAATGGCTCTGTGATTGCTTCTGCTGTGTAGCTATGGATGCTCTTATGTGTGTACGAATGTTGGTTTTGCTTACATACTAGTTTCTTCCTTTTTCCCTCAAAAATTTCCTAACCTCAAAATAAGGTTGTTTTGGGGATTAAATGGTAACCGATGGTGGTTCTGGGTTGACCAGAAGAGATTTAGGGTAACCGACATCGGTTAGGGTGGGATTTCCTAGGTTTTAAAATGGGCGAATCCCTTTGATTTTCTTGATCTCATTCTATTTTCTTCTCAAATTAGAATGGAAGCTTCCTTTCTAATAGGCAAGGGAATGGTTAGAGGAATGTAGGCTTTGATTTTAGGGTTTGGGTAGGTCTTAGTTAGTTATGGCAACATATTAAGAATAGGTCTTAGGTGAGGTGGCTAGATGAGGTGTATAGGTGAGGTGGAAGGTGTGAGCATTATCTAATTAGGATATTTAAATAATAGATATTATGAGATAATGAATTAATTTAATTAAATTAATTAAATTAATATTAGAGTGGGGTGAAAGGCGGTGATCATGGGAATCTCCCACCCTCTACATCCGGGCAAAAGCAAAACAACAGATCGCCTCCCCATCAATAATACTACTAGCCTCGTCTCCTTTCCATGGGATAGGTACATCTCTCCATAACTCGGGATGTCACTATGGAATATCAGCTCGCCAATCATTCATCGAATCATCACAAGATCAACTCCTCATATGCCTCTGAGGAGATCGAGTATACCTACGTCCCCAATATAGGTAACCGCAAGATCTTATACACGTCCTCTAGGGTGACTATCATCTCCCTCGTTGGTAAGTGGAACGTGTTGGTCACTGAATCCCATCTATCGATGAGAGCAACCATCAAACTCGGTTATTGTACTACATTCGATAACATCGGACCACGATCACGCCCACATTTGCGACATGCCTCCACTCCTCGACTGTCACCATGCCTCAAACTCTCAAGAGTAGGGGTGGCACCCTATCTCTCATCCTCAATCGATCTCTTGCATCGCATCAAGCAAAACATCACATTAATTTCACCTTAGTCATAACCACAATCCCACTCAACACATCACCTTTACTTACCACCCTACCTCTCTTTCCCTAAGATCTCCTTACCTTCATATAACATCTTCTATCTACCCGCCCCAACCCTTAGCCACTATCATTCACCCTTAACTATTTTTACCCCTTACCTATGTTATGATTTTCCCCAAAACATCTCCTAGTTACCCCTACCTATCTCACTCACCTAACCTAAGTTACTTTTGGCCCCTTTTTCCCCAAATCATGACTGGTACCGGTTATCTCTAACCAACATCAGTCCCCCATAAACCAGCATTGGTCACCTTTCTTGTGACCGATACCCGATTCGCTATCACCGACATTGGCTAACCCTAAAAAATGTCAATCACTGCGCCGCAAAACCGTGATGCCCAAACCCCCTACCTAAAAAATTTCCTTTCTCTCCCTTCTACCCACTCAATCCTACCCAAATCCCCCCTCCACCCTTCCCCACCCCTCCTTCACCTAACCACCTCCCTCCCGATTCCTATTTAACTGATTTTCCCTCCCAAAATTCCAAATTCATTTTCCCCCAAACCCATTTTTTCCCCACGACATCTAATTCAATCTAAGACACAAAACAAAGAAAGGTATTGACTCTTACCTCATCACACTACCTTCCCCGTGGTGGCACATCGAGCCACTACACCGGTGGTCCACCTGATCCCTCTCCTACCTCTTCCATCACACAATCAATTTTATCACCTCCAACCAGCTGAATCAATCAATCTAATCTTGTGGACCCACTTATCAACTACCAATCACCCGCTACACCACTCGCCATCTCAACTTTCCATTCCGTATAGATGCTTTCAAAATTTATCTTTCCTATCATTTTTTGTAATTTGGTAAATGAAAAATGATTTGAAAAACATGACAATTTTTATTTTTATAACCTACCCGACTTGACCAGCGATGGTTTTACCTTGACCGACATCAGTCTTGTGTCCTAGCTTACCGTGGTCATTCCATTGTGACCAGCATCGCCTTCAAACTGTCATCGGTTTACCTTATTAGTCTTTTCCTCCCCACTACCCCTAATTTGATGACCTAAATCCATTTTACCTCACCCACACTTGACTTAGACACTTCCCTTTCTCCTCCTAACCTCATCATTTACTACCTCACCTTGTCCTCCTTTGGGGACTCATTATTTTTCCCATACCTCAGCCCTACCCGTGTCGTGACCTAAATACTTGGACCTGGAACATTGCTAGTGACTTGTGACCTCATGTGCTCACTATACCATATGGTATTGTTACCCGTGTTGATTGACATACTGACCTTACCTTTCCTCTTGTCGTGATATTTTATCCTAACCCAACCTTTGGTGTCTTCAAACATACCTAAACATTCTTGCACCTAGCCTACATCGTGTTTTCTGACTATATCCTCTACCTTGGATAACGGAATCAATTCAACCTTATTTGGATAAACCTATCAACCTTATAAAATGTATATTTTGCATGCTTTCAACCCGGTACCATCTTTGTAGTTTATACATGTGCATGTGTTTGACTGTTACTACCTTTGACCTTGACCCATTACTTGGATTACATGAGTATACATTTTTCCCTTTTTAGCCCCTATGGCTCTCTTGCCTCTTTCTCACATTCACCTTTTATCAACCCACTCACCGATTCAAGCTTCTACCTCATCAATTCCTGGTTTTAGGGGGATCACCTTCACCCACAAATGGGGCAACCATATATTATTTTCGTTAGCGTAAACCAATACAAGCTACACAACAAAAATGGGCAAAATGTAGACACAAAAATTGGGTCACACTCCCTTGGCCCTCGGCAAATAACCAACTCGAACACACTCACCTAACCATGACCCCTTTCACCCCACTCTAATATTAATTTAATTGATTATCTCATAGTATCTATTATGTAAATATCCTAATTAGATAATTCCAACACCTTCCACCTCACCTTAAGACCTATTCTTAGTATATTGCCATAAGTAACTAAGACCTACCTAAACCCTAAAAATCAAATCCTACATTCCCTCTAACCACATTCCCACCCGTTATAAAGGAAGCTTCCATTCTAATCCGTGGAGGAAAATGAATGAGATCCAAGAAAATCAAAGGGATCTACCCATTTTAGAAAACCTAGGAAATCCCACCCTAATCAATGTCAGTTACCCTAAACCTCCACAGGTCAACCCAGAACTACCGTCGGTTACCATTTAATCCCCAAAACAACCTTATTTGGAGATTAGCACATTTCTAAGGGTAAAAGGAAGAAACTAGAGCTACATGTAAGTAGAATCAACATTGGTACGTGCATCGAGCATCCATAGCCAGCACTAAAAGAAATCACAGAGCCATTTTCATTCACGAAAGCATCTAGGGAAATGCCACCACCACACCAAGTTCCTTCCATTTGATTACTCGCCATTTATATCTAGACATCAAGATCATACAAAAGTAAGTGTTTCATTAACCAACACTTGTCCATTATCATTTTAGTAGGCTCTTTTACTTCTGTTATTAGTTTCTACTCCCATTCTCATTCCCCCACCATTTACCTCCATGAAAACTTGACCATTCCTTCACCCACACCATTAAACTTCCCATACCCAGTTTTTAGAGATCCTTCGGTATACCTAAGACCCACATGGACCTTTCCATTTCCCTTCCCATTTCCATTTAGCCTTAGATATGTCACCACACCAAGTTTTTGATAAGTTTCCTATACCTTGACCATACCGGCCGATTACCCACAATTATTGCCAGGTTCACCTAAACCGACATCAATCACACCAAACTGATGTCGGTATCTTTATTTTTACCTTCATACCTAGAATAGAGCTTAAAATCTCCACCAAATACCTAAAACAGCCCAGAACCAGGACCTTGATCGGTACCACTACTCTAACAGAGACCTTGACCTTTAGATTCAATCATAGCTTAGCATGTTGTGAACAAATTTGCTTAATATAGTCGAATGAGATACCTAAATCAAGATACCTATATCATTTTAACTACAGTGAGGATTTCCTTTATTGTTAACATTGAGTTGATTTAAACAGATGGATTGACAAATATCTAGGCGATATCACACTTCCCATATCTAACATACGCTAGGTAGTCCACTGCATATACTATTTAACTTTTATTTGGTGGTTTTTTTTCCTATTCCAAGTGGTTCCTCCAAGAAAAAAGGAAGCTCTTATGATCAGCTATGGATAAATAAGTCATACACATGTAATAAGCTATAACCAACATTTTAACAGTATTCTTCCTAGCCCTTTACCCTTATCTATTTCATCAATATTAAAGAAACAGTCTAGAATCGGGTGAAACACTTGCACTTGACTCCAGCCCACCTACAGACTACACTATATGTGTACTTGGTGCATTTTCTTGAAGAGCCTCCTCTCTCTCTCTTTTCCTTGGCTAGGCCTTATTCTTTATGATGGGGTCTTCTCGGATAGAGACATCATTTTCCACGTAAGTGTTTTTCTCATAATTAGGCCTTATATGCAAGTATACCCTTGATGTGGTCCTCCTAGTAATAGAAAATGTCACTAGCTTCAACATATGTACGTCATGGGAGAAATACTTCTCCACATAGGTGTTCTTCTTTGTATATATCAAGGTTCTATGCAAATTGCAGTAATCTTAGTCTACCATTCTGAGGTCAAACATTAGCTTCTTTGCTTCTTTGAATCGATTGACCCCAAACTAGAAGTATTGTGCTATGAAGGAGAATGGCAATTTTCACTAGGGACCCTTGGCACCATATGCTAGAGTAAATCTACCAATACAAAAGTGTTAGTACACGACGAATTTAGCCTCACCTTGTAGTAAAAAATGTAACTTCTTAGGTCTTCTCCACTTAGCACCGAATGTGTCACGCATCCACTTATACCATTTTTCTAGGTGCACCTTGTGGCGGTTGTCATGGTGTCACAATTGTATTTATCAAATATTTTGGCATGAGAAGGGTTCTCCTCTGGGTATTCCTAAAAAAATTTATCGACCCATCAGTGCACTCCAATCTCTGAAAAGAAAATGGTAAGGAGGACATTACCAAACATGATATTTTCTCCATCGCACATGGCATTGATGATTTATTCTTCTATGAAAGTCGATAGGTTATAGATGGTCCCCTCCAAGATCTTACGAGAAAATGTTCAACCAAGCCTTGTTGATATGTGTCCATCTTTCCTACCCATTCACTTTGTAACCAAGCACGCAGCCATCCTCATTATAGGGTCGAAAATCACAGAAATGTCAAAATATCGTGAACCCTTCTTGTAGTCATAAGCTTTAATAGTCTTCTTGATATCCTCATTATTGTCCAAGTCATCATCAAATGATTCTCCTTCACAAATAAGACCAGTAAACTTAGAAAATAGTTGGGAATTTATTCTCATCCTTTATCCTGAGAAGTAGAAGTGGTATTCATGTACATGTGACATTAACCACTAGTATAGTTGCTCCAGTTTTTCGAAATAGGGCAACTCGTATAGTTGTAATAACCTGACCTTCTCCATTTTCAACTTTACCTCATCATCATAGATAGGCATTCCATCTAGTGTCCTCTTTTCTATAGGGTGAACCAGTTCTAATGCCATCTCATTCTCTGTGGTGCTCGTTTGATGGTTGTAGTCACTCACGACCATCTTTCTAACATGAGACACCCATTATTTTCCAAGCAATACATCGTCTGGATATTGCATCTCCACGTACCATTCTTCATTAAAATTGGTGGAAATGGCTTGTTTCCCCTTGCCCTTTCCCTTCTTTGGTGAAATATTTTTGCTTTCCTTGGTGCCATTTCTCCATTGGGTCACTAAAAGTTCTTCCTTTCTCCTAATCTTGGCTCTACTCAATTCTGCGACTCCACTCCTTTGCAAAAATCCCTCAATCTTGTGCCCTAGCTATGGAACCGTAACCTAGAATTTTTTTCCACAAGATGAGGTAATCACTCAAAGATTCTTCCACACAACCTTCTCCTCTCATGCCCATGTACTCTTTTTCCACTCTGGTTCACTAATCAAACTAGCTATGCATGAAAATCTCCTCAACCCCTTTTTCACACAACTTTTCTTCAAGGATGCCCTATTTTGCAAGAGCTCTTCGATAACACAAATACAAGGTAAAAATAATGCACCCCTATATTCTACTTATAGCTTTTGATTTTCTCTGCGATAAATGTTATGCCACCTACCAATGTACTCTTGTAATAAAGGAAGATTTTTCCTACTGTCAACCTTCAACAATTTTACCCTCGTGCCTAATCATGCGTGAAAAATTTTACAAGCTTCTGGCATGTAAAAACCCTTACTAACTGAAGATCCTTACGCTTGTGCTTTCATCAAAGATCCTGATTTTTAACATTGCCTACCTAATGTTGTTCCTTTTCTTCTCACCCTTATACGTGTTTTTTGTAAATCCTTTCTAACACCAATCCTCCTCATGTTCACCTTTTCTACATGCACTCTCTTCTAAACTATTCTCTTTTAATCCTTCAACCTAGGCCATCGAAACACAACTTACAATACCAAATTTCAAGTAATTTCTGCATCACTTCACCCCACATAAATAAAGATGCATGGTCCTCTACGCATAAAAAAATTTGAAATTATAAGTGGGTACCAACTCATAAATGTGCAGAACACAAAGTAATGAGATATGGAAACACAAAAAAGGAAACTCCAGCAAAGATAAACCTAGACTAACTAGAAATACCGCTTATTTACAAACATAAAGAAGAATTATTTATAGTAGGGATTTAGCCTACTCCCATTGAAATGGCATGGTAACTCGTGTTCCATCTAGTGCTTATGAATCGGTAAGTGTCTCGATCAAGTATATAGGATACAATGTATGGGCCCATCTAAGGACATGAATTTCCTAGGATGGTGCGAAACTTGGAATCATACAATAGAACCATCTGTCAACCTCAAACTATTTTTTCTTGATGTGTCTATCATGTCATGCCTTCTACCTAGATGTTTTTGTTTTCTCGACTCCAGCGAGCAATAGTCAGCCTCTCATCTAACTCCATTACCTTATCAATCCTTTCCTCAAGTGCTTGTTCATCATCTAATACTCCTATGTGCATTATACACAACAATGGTAAGAGGAATTCAATAGGTAACACTACTTCCACACCAAACATAATTTGAAAAGGTGTGGCCTTGTTCACTTCTTTTATAATTAGTTTTCTATGACCATAACATATCGAAACTTTATCATCCCAATCCCTTATTCCTACATCAAAAATATTGGTTAATGTGTGATTCAAAATTTTGTTAAATGCCTCAGCAATCCCATTAGCTTGTGGGTGTTAAGGGGTAGTCTTGTGGTGGGATACCATGAATTCTACTAACAAGATCCTAACTATTTCATTCAAGAAATGAGTTCCCCTATCACTTGATAAACTCAGTGGGCATCCATATCTGCTGATTATATTTTCCCACAGGAACCTAGCTATTGTTGTTTTTGTGCAATACCTTGTAGGCACCGCTTCTGTCCACCTTGTAAGATAATTTATGCATGTAATGAATTAGCATGAAGCTATCCTTCATGTGGCTGAGGAAATACATCCTAAAAAGTCAATTTCCCACTTCTCGAATGGTTCTCGCACTGATAATTGGTCTTAATGGAATTTCATCTCTTTTCCTTGGTTTTCCAAGGTACTGGAAGTGGTCATAGGTCTTGCAATACTCGATAAAATCCTTGTAAACCATTTCCCATGAAAAACCTTCTAGAAGGATCGGCACATGGTTACATTCCTGCATAGTGTCCTCCCGGAATTCCACCAAGTGCTTCCTCCATGATTGCAACACGTTCATGATCTAACATGCACCGGGGAAAAGCCTCATCATGACCTAGCTTGTATAAGTATATACTAATTAACATGTGGGGTGTGGCACATATGGATAACTATTTCCTTTCCAAAATTTTCATTCCCTACGATGCCACACCCATCTTGAGAAATAAAACAATATCTTCCAAGCCAGAGGGCACACACCCCAATCTAAATAGTTGTGCATCTGGAATTGTATCCTTAATGCTTTGCACATCATCCCCTAAGTAAATCCTTGATAAATGGCTAGGTCCTAAATTACTCTTACCTGGTTTCACAACAACCGTAAACTCAAATTCTTGAAACAACATGACCCACCGACATATGTTCCCTTATAAAATAGGCTTGTTTACTAAGTAAATTAATTCCATGTGGTTTGTTTGGAATGTAAAGGATGTTACCAACAAACACATTCTGAATTTTTGTAGTGCATAGATCATTGACAATGCTTCACGCTCACTAGTAGTATAGTTATGTTCTTCTGGGGTTAGCTTTCTACTATAAAAACACAAGGGGTGGTCAATAACTCCCTCTCCATGTTGTGATAAGATATCCCCAATCACCATCCTCGAGGCACTAACATGTACATGGATTGGCTTATCCCAAGAAGGAAAACATAATATGGGTGTAGTGATAATATTATTCTTTAGTGTATCAAACAAAATTTGATGCGCCTCTCCCAAGTGAAATGCACTTTTGTTTTTACTAAAATTTTCCAATGGCACGATGATCTTGACATATCCCCTAATAAATTTTTCGTAATACTCCATATGCCCAATGAATCCATGAATCGCGCTTTGGCCGTAGGTTCCCCAATCCCACAATAACGACAACTTTGGCAGATCCACCAGTAAGCCTTCCTTACATATGATATGCCCCAAAAGGGTTCCAAATGGAGTAGAAAAACACATTTCTTAATGTTAAGGGATATCCTCAATTTCTAAAATATTTCAAACATCAACCTTAGATTTTCACAATGATCCCTCACTAAGGCATATATCGTCCTATCATCAATGTAGACTTGAAGAAACTTATGGATGAAGTCTTTAAATTCCTGCACCACAATGCACAAAAATACAACAAACGCATTCTTCAGCCAAAAGGAATGACTGTGTAGGAAAATCTTCCCCATTAAATGGAGAAATTTTTCTTTTCTTGGTCCTCCTTTGTAATTCTAACCTAATGATATCCTAATAATCCATTTGTGAAAGAATAGATCTCGCGCCAAGCTACTCCTTCCAGGATATCCTCGGTGAAAGGGTTTGGAAAAGGGTCAATAAAACATACCGCATTCAAATCCCTATAATCAACACAAATATTTATCCTCCCATCCTTCTTAATGTTAATGATAATTGGACTTATCCATTCTAATTCCTCAACGGCCTCAACGATGCCTGATGTGTTGATCTTGTCAATATCGTCCTTGACTTTGACGTAAATATTCAGATTCATTTGATAAGGTCTCTTATGAATTGGGAACACACCTTCTTTTAACTTGATTTTCATTTCTTCCAAGGAGTGGTGAACTCCTTTAAGCTCATGGTACCCAAGTGGAAATAAGTAGTGAAAATCGCGCAACATATCAATGATCTTCGAAACCTCATTTTCTGTCCAGTAACCTCCAATAGTATCCTTCTTAGGTTCGACCTCCAAGCCAATGTTAACCTTCTCTATTTTCAGGGGTTCATGGTAGGCACATGTATTCTCATCACTACTATCCATAGCTTCATGTGTACCCATAGTTTGGTTAATATCCAAATTTTCCACTTCTTCACCTTCGATCATATAGACAAATTTTTATTTCTCTTTTTCCATGCATGTGTGCTCAAGTTGTATCTCCTCTGATTCTTCCTCATCAAAGCATGCTTTTAAGCCATGTTCAATAATTAAATTCAGTATTCTATCCTCCACTATGGAACTATCTCCCATAGCTAGGCACTTAACAACCTGCAACGCCTCATCCACTGATGGCTTAGTACTCTGATATTCGAAATCTTGAAGGAGGTCATCCGTTAGCTCCTGTTATTTTCCTATCGATAGTGCATACCTAAGTGAATGTACCATGTGTGTGTGCAGCCTTGTAAGGTGGAGTACAACTTATGCACCCATAAAGAAGGTGGAAAGGCTTCCATGCTTTCTATCTAGGCCTTATCACATACTTAGATGTGAAACCAGGTGGGTTTCCTCCCATAATATTTTTGTATGATAGTAGGTGCATTACTCTCGAAAAACCTAACAGATAATGTGATTCTCACTTCATGCCACTCTAGAAGGTTATCATGAAGGGTCACCCACCAACATGTTGTGGTCCCGAGCAAGGTATAACTGAGAATCCTTCTCCTTTCGATCTTACATCTCCACTAGGTCTCCATTTCTTACAGGAAAACATCAAGGTTGGATCCCCCAAATAACTTGTAAACTTCTTTCTTCCTAGGCACTTGACCGAGCGTGAATTTATTACTCTCATCATAGAGCCTCTTAATTACCTTCCGACCAACTCATATGTCCCATGCAACCAATTGTCACATATCAAACTAGCTGTATCACTTATAGATTGAGCATCTTCCCAATGAATAACGCCCTTGTTTTTCAGTTTTACAACTTTAGGGTCTTGGATAGTGTGCATGTAAATTATGTCTAATTATTCTTCTCCTAAAGGCTCAATATATGGCGTTGAATTCCCATATGTTAAAATAATCATAAAATGTTCCTATGTGTTCTCAAAACTTATATGCCCCTTATTGAAACGTAAGTAAGTATTGTTCTTATAGCACCGGGGGCATCCAAGTAGCACTAGAAATTTGTCCACCTCAGCAAGTGCTATGAATTTGACATCTCTAGTTAATTTCACCCGTTGGATAGTGAAAACATCATCCTTTAAAACACTAATGGGAATTTCCTTTGTCTTATTAGCCATATACAACACATCTAAAGATGGTTGTAATGGGGGCCTTATCATTTGATTCCAGGTGTCCAAGGTGAGAACATTGAATTCCACACCCATGTCAATCAGAATAATGCTTAGGAGACATCCATCAACAATTGTATTTAAGGTAATCTCCAGTTCATATTTGAGGCTATGGGGAGGAAGGTTAGCATGCAAAACCCGCCTCTCGCACTCTACTCCAAAGCACTTGGTATCTTATCCCTCAACCATTATCCTAATAGAGGAATGATATTCTCTTGGCACAACATTTTACAAACCTCCTTGATATCATCTATATCTAACTGAGGGACCTCAAGGCTTTTCTTCTACCCCAACTTCATGGGTTGCTCCTTTAGACATTGAATTTCCCGTTGAAGGCTCCTAATTACGTTCATGGTCTCTTGATAGATTTCCTTCGATGGGTAGGGTCCAGATAATTCCCATACATCACATCTTCTCTTGCAATCGGTGGTCTCTCGCTTTGGTATCTCCTAACATGCACAACCTCAACTCGCGTCGTTACCAAGTATATGTTCTAATTTTGACTCACGCACAACCCTTGACATCAACTGTGAATTTACTTTCTTAACACTTACCATCCCAACACCCTTTTCTTTTCATTATTGTTGGCTCATGTGTTTAAATAGCTCTGGTAACTCTTCATTCTTATGCTTCTTCCCACACCATGAGCATTTTAGCAGGTCGAACATTCATGCTTATAATGCTCTGTGGACCCATAGTTATAACAAGTTTTGTGAGGGAATTCACCTCTTCCACCTCATCAATTACCACAGGCTCTAAATCCTCCGTGAAAGCTTCTTCCATGAGCTCCTCCATCCACGCATATTTCATAGTGATGACCATCATCCTTAGAATTATTTGTAACACTAGTCTAACACACCTATATCTATGACATCATGTATCTAACCAATTAATCTACAATCTTGGTGTCATGAGTAGTAGAGGTGTAAATATTGCAATAGCAAGACACATTCTTATAGATCACAGGCTGCGATAAGAATAGATACCTACTTACATCATCATCTCCATGGAAAATATCACAGAATTTGATCATGGCGCATAATGATCTCAAGGATAACTATCCTTGGTATGCCCTCTACCTCACAATCCATGCACCATAGGCCACTTTGAGTCTCATGGGCCAAGTTCACAGATAGATTTTCTATTTGATTTTCCATTACAACAATATGAGATTCAAGGAAAGGACTAACACTAGTATCCATGTTTCTTATGGTCTCAAGGCATCGAGGGAAGCCTCTAAGGCTTCATGCGGGTATATGAAAGATGTTATTAGTCCTCCAACAAACCATTAAGCATGCTAAGAAGGATGAATATCATAAGATAGTTTTGATAAGAGAGTCTTAAAACATGCGTCATACTCCCATACACTCTCTTCCATACCTTATTGAATATCCTTCAACGATGCTAATGCTCTTATGTTCAAACTCAGGAATATGGAATTCAGCTAAGAAGGCATTACGCAATGTGGTATAATCCTACTTGTCTAGTGGGGGTAATACTTCCGGTACTAACTATACGCATGCCCTTGTAACGTTGTTGCAAACTAACTTTCCTTCCATTCTCAGGGTAGTGATCCCCTTCGCATGCCATAGCAGCTCACATTTGTATACATGCTCTGCAACATCCTCAACACCTTTGTAATCTAGTATATGCAAAGAAATTTCAAAAAATACTTGATAAGGTTGTTGAGGCCCTTGTTTGCCTAATCAAGAACCTGGATTCCCTCTGATGTTGCCTCAACCACCGGATCCACTATATACACCAGATCCTATCCCTCCCGACCAACCAAATTCTCCATATCCACCATGTCCACTAGGTCCGCTAGTTCTTATTCCACTTGAGCCACCAAATCCACCTTCCATAGTTGGTAAAAGTCTTGAAGTGGTCACACCTTATGTCCCCACTGTCATGCTAAACTACACACCAATAGTTTATGATATTACACCACTACCAAATGTGTGTCTTGTGTTGCTTCCATATGCGATACCCAAGCTTTGTGTACCCGTAATTTTCCCAAATGTCACTCTAAACAATATACCTCCAAACATAGGAAATGATTGTGCAGCCATAGATGTGCCAAATGAAAAGTTATACCTCCTAGGTACTGATCAATTACTTCCACCAATACCAACTAGGTTAGTAATACTTATCTCTGGATTTGGAAAACTAAGCACCAAGGATTGGTCACTAGGTGGATTCAGATGTGCATCAATGACTATCCTTTCTCTAAGTGATGAGCTCTCATCAGAAGCTAAAGGGGTATCTCTCTTGCACTTGCCAAGATGGGGTAGCATAGAATGCTCAAGCTCCACATCCTCCACATGAACCTCAATTCCTTCTCACAACATCTACCTCCATAAATTTTTCACTCCTAAATTTTTTTTTTTCTATCTAACTCCCTTTCACGAGATTCATTATACTTGAGTCATCTCTCTTCCCTCTCATTTTTCAACCGTAAGGTCTGCCATCCTCCTCCACTCTAGCTTCCTCGCCCAATGCTCAGAAGAAGCTTAGCCGACCATAGGAAATGCTTCTAAACATAGCATAATGATCAAGATCTTTATAACTAAAGGGATAACATGCCGAATGATCCTCTTATATCCCTCAAGAACTCAAACTCAATAATATATGGATAGGAATACATATAAATGGTGTACTCAAAGGTGTAACTCGTTAACATTCTACTCCACCAATGATCAAGAACACATGTCCAAGTCAGATCAGCATCATGCAGCCTCTGATACTCATCTTGGGTCCATATGCAAGGTCTATAGTACTAGCTTGATCTATATATATATGCCAAGAGCCACTTGTATAAGTCCACTAGAAAACAACAAAATAAGGTCTCATATAGCTCATGATACAGATGTTCTTCTACCCATTTACATGCATCAAACTCAGGTCTAGTACTAAATCTCTAAGAAAACTCATCCTCCATGCTTTTAAGACATGATTTGACATTCTCCAAGGTCAAGCACTGTGTAATCATGCACCATTCTCATAACAAATTTAAAAAGAGGTCCCAAAAATAGAACCAAGATGTAGTAATTTATTTACCCTTAAAACTTCTTTCTAACCCCCAGCGTGCCATCATATCACCCAACCGGTATTAGGCACTCACCGAGGTACACATGGGCACCAAGCCCCTCTTTTATGTGAGATTTGTGAGAAGTTTATGCCATTAATGGAGGATTATTTGCAGAAGTAGAAGTACATTCACTTACTTAAAAAGTAGAAGATGCAACTAACATATCTACACATTAATGCATCACAAAAGCTAAATAACATTGTAAGAAGTATAATAAAATAGATATAATCCATGATAATTCATATAACATGAGGATTTATGATCAGGGGATCATTTTCAAAATTTCCCTAAACATCCCTAAATTTTGTTAGTGCAGAAGATCATCTCGAGAACTTTCCAACAACTATAAGAATGTGACAAACGGACATCAGGAGCTCTAGGTATGTTTGGTCAAAGTTCGACACATCTGGAAAAGTCAAACTATGGTCAACTGGTCAATATTGGACTAATCGCACTATGACACGTGGCTTGCCACCACTCATCAAATTTTCTCGATTTGCCTATCGGGAGACGACAAGTGGAATATATGCTAATTACCGAGTTAATTTATTTCTAGGCCACATTGTATGGGTCGAAATTATAATTACTTGGTAAGGCCACTTTCCAAATGCCACATATATATATTAATGTTTAAAACATTAGTATGAACCGCCAAATCAAATGCATATGCTTTGACCACGTGGAAGGTGGTGAAGCGGTTGTTAGGGGGCATTAGACCCATGCGTGGAAACTTCCACGTGGAAGGAAGAAGGTGGTAAGCGGTGGTAGGGGTGGTTATGCTCCAACGTGGTCTTTTGACCACTTCATGTGCATGGAAAGGCTTAATAAAGCCTAAACTATTATCAGCCGCCTAATGTGGGATATATACCCACTTACTTTAGCCGCTCTTATGGGATTTTTATCCCTTAACAAATTTTATGCCGCTGCGTGGGGATTTAATCCCATTTCATATGCAAAACGGCCAATATGGGTATTTGATCCCATTTATTTTGGTACGGGTAAGGCTAATATTAGCCTAAGGATGATGTTAAGTCCATTATTTTTGGCCCATAATTTTGTATAAATAAGGAACCCGTTCTTTGTAAAAAACACACCTGGTGCAATGGAAACACACACACAGAGCTTATTATTTGTTAAGCTTATTGTGGGGACACACAAAATACGAAGACAAGCTCGAGCTTGGAAGGCAAATGAGAAATTTTTGTTGTGTGAAGACCTAAATTATTTTAGGCATTATTATTTTGATTATTATTGACCTATTATTTGTTAGGTAATAATAAATTAAATATTTGTGGCTAGGAATTATTTAAACTACCTAGTCGGCCCATAGCGCCACACTAAGTACTTGCAAATCTGGATTGTCGACGGAGTGCTAGCGTCACATTGATAGCATCGGGAGCTTGATCGAAGCCGAAGAGATTGTACGCCAGGAAGGTGGAAGTCGGGTGCTATTTTTCACCCTTGTCATCCGAAGGTCTGGTGTACTGATAGGCAAGTAAAATTCCATTAGGTTTTCTTGTGAAAGTACTATTGTAACTTACAAGTTTTGACTAGTGGAATGGTTTGATCATGAACCCAGAGACGTAGGCAATTGCCGAACTCCGTAATCAATCTGTGCAATTTTCATTATTGTCTTGCATTATTTTAAATTGATTACTTAAAAGGAGTAAATTATCGGCAAATAATTAAAGCCTACAAGGGTCCGAGATCAGGTAGTAATAACTTGATTATTTTCGGATCATGTTTGGTATCAGAGCTGGTTTAGCTCCATATTTGTTTTTCAAGAAATGCAATCGATTAACAGTGATTTCTTCAAGATTGGTGCGGTTGGTTCAGTTTTGTGAACAGGGTACAAGTGCACTATGGGCAAGATGTCTAAACAGGAAAAGCTCAAAGAGATTGAAGCTTATAATCACCAGATCCAGGAAGATAAATCTCTCTTACGATCAATGTATTCCTCCTTGGAAGAGGAGAATGCTCGTTTGAAATCAAAACTGCAAACCAAGGATGAGCTCTTGGCAAGGTTACAGTGTGGTGATCAAAGGAAGGAAATACCTTTAACTTCAAATGCAGAGGCCATGGCAGATGATTGCACTGTAAGTTATTCACCACGGAATCTTCTTCTTCCTCCCATTCGGTTTCGGATTCAGGTAATGAAGTCTTTGGTTTGTTTGAAAAGCATACTAGAGGCATTGGATCCAAGTTACTAGATAAAATGGGATTTGATGGAAGAGGCCTTGGTAAAAATGGCCAAGGTATTGCTAACCCAATACAGGTCGAGGATCATCCTCGTTTTGCAGGTTTGGGTTATCCTAGTGTGGGAATGGAAATTGGAGAATGCTCCAAGAACGCTGATGGGAGACAAGCTTCCGAAAGCAAAGTGAATACCCCACTAGTCCTGCAAGAAGATTCTAAGCAGGAAAGTTGTGCTTCGTCATCATAGGTAGGATGTGGTAAGAGAAATCAATGAAGAGGTAATGAGATTCCACCTCCAGTTTCTTACCATAATCATAAGCACAATAAAACTTCTGATCCACTTTTTTAGCTTAAGAAGTATGGTTATGATTTTTAGAAGATGTGGAATTCTTTTCCATGTACTTTTTGTGGATTGCATAATCATTCAATGGCTAGATGCTGGAAGAGAAGGACACTGATGAAGAATTGATGCCGTTCATCAGGAACACGGCAAATCAGAAAGACCAATCTCGTCATGCAGAGTCAAGAAATGGCAGAAAGAGTTCCTCATCCCAGAAGAAGGAGATTAAGAGGAATTTTAGTGCTCATTGCCAGAGGAATGGGCATCGGTGGAAAATTGTTGAAACGCATCCATCTTACCATCGAGTAATGGCAAGCCAAAGATGGAATGGAGGCCTATTGCAAAGGCAAAGGAAGTTTCTACTCCACCACCAATTGACAATTCAACCTAGGACCAGGTAATACCAAAAGTGAAAGTCCTTTAAAATGGGTAAGTCAACAATTTTTCAATTATATATTGCATAATTCAGATTGATGAATCGTATGCAGTATTAAGTTTGGAGATCAAATTCTGTGAGGAAATGCTAAGAGAAAGGTTTACAATACCCAATGGATTTTCTTACTTAGAAAATTTGATTAATGCTCCAAACATATCTCCTAATCAGCTTGTGAGTACCTGTTACAGCTTGGATACAGGATTTGACTCATATAAAGCTTGGAGATTGATCTACCATTTGTGTAGATAGTAGAGTTTGCACAAGATCAGCTTGGAACTTCATTTTGTGTAGAGGCATTGTGACCGTGCAGCAGAATGGTAGCTGAATCACCATTGGCATTGACGTCGGGTCGAACTTCATTCTGTGTAGAGGCATTGCAACCGTGCAGCAGAATGGTACCTGATATTAGTATGTCAACAAGAGGAGCTCTCAAAGGATTAGCTCGGAACTTCATTCGGTGTCAAGGCATTGTGACCACACATATGAATGGTAGCTGATTAATAGACTTAGCATCGTGCATTGGAGGATCAAGGTCTTGAAAAAGGCTTAGCATCATGTATCGGAGGCGTTGAAGTCTATACAAACTTAGCATCGTGCATCGAGAGGCTTAAGGTCTTAAAAGAGGCTTAGCATCATGCATCGAAGGCGTTGAATTCTATACGAGACTTAGCATTGTGCATCGAGGCTCGAGGTCTTGAAAGAGGCTTAGCATCATGCATCGGAGGCGTTGAGGTCTCAGAAAGGGACAAGGCATTGTCCATCATTGACATCGGATCAATCAAAGCTCTTCGTAACATGGAGTTCCTTTAAACCAGTTTGGATTCTACGGAATCAACTTGGAACTAGGAGTTGTGTTATAGAGTTAAAGAAGATCCTTGTTGTTAGATATCAAGAAGCTTAGCACCGCATAGAAGGAGTGTTGAGGTTTCATACAGAAACTTAGCACCATAAAGCGGAGGCGTGGAGGTCTTCTTCGATATCAAAGTGGCATAGCAGAAGCATCGTGGACCCATAACCCACAGGTCCCAGGATCGGAGAAGAGTTTCCAAAGTGAGAAGGTTGGAGGAGAAGACCCAAGGGTCTACTATAGCAGCAATTCCAAGGTAGCAGCAAAGTTTTCAGATTCAGGACAGTATGGAAGCTTTTTGGGACAAATAGCTTTTCTCAGTGGGGAGGTGTGATCAGGGGATCATTTTAAAAGTTCCCTAAACATCCCTAAATTTTATTAGTGCAGAAGATCATCTCGAGAGCTTTCCAACGACTGTAAGAACGCGACAAACGGACATCGGGAGCTCTAGATATGTTCGGTCAAAGTTCAGACAGTGGGAAAGTCAAACTATGGTCAACTGGTCAATATTGGACTAATCACACTATGACACGTGGCTTGCCACCACTCGTCGAATTTTCTCGATTTGCCTATCGGGAGACAACAAGTGGAATATATGCTAATTACCGAGTTAATTTATTTCTAGGCCACATTGTATGGGTCGAAATTATAATTACTTGGTAAGGCCACTTTCCAAATGCCACACACACACACACACACACACACACACACACACACACACACACACACACACACACACACACACACACACACATATATATTAATGTTTAAAACATTAGTATGAACCGCCAAATCAAATGCATATGCTTTGACCACATGGAAGGTGGTGAAGTGGTTGTTAGGGGGCATTAGACCCATGCGTGGAAACTTCCACATGGAAGGAAGAAGGTGGTAAGCGGTGGTAGGGGGCGGTTATGCTCCAACATGGTCTTTTGACCACTTCATGCGCATGGAAAGGCTTAATAAAGCCTAAACTATTATTAGCCACCTAATGTGGGATATATACCCAATTACTTTAGCCGCTCTTATGGGATTTTTATCCCTTAACAAATGTTATCTTTGCTGCGTGGGGATTTAATCCCATTTCATATGTAAAACTGCCAATATGGGTATTTGATCCCATTTATTTTGGTACGGGTAAGGCTAATATTAGCCTAAGGATGATGTTAAGTCCATTAATTTTGGGCCCTAATTTTGTATAAATAGGGAACACATTCTTTGTAATGGAAACACACACCCGAGCTTATTATTTGTTAAGCTTATTGTGGGGACACACAAAATACGAAGACAAGCTCAGAGCTTGGAAGGCGAATGAGAAATTGTTGTTGTGTGAAGACCTAAATTATTTTAGGCATTATTATTTTGATTATTATTGACCTATTATTTGTTAGGCAATAATAAATTAAATATTTGTGGCTAGGAGTTATTCAAACTACCTAGTTGGCCCATAGCACCACACCAAGTACTTGCAAATCCTGGATTGTCGACCGGAGTGCTAGCGTTCGCATTGATAGCGTCGGGAAGGCCGATCGAAGCCGAAGGAGATTGTACGCCAGGAAGGTGGAAGTCGGGTGCTATTTTTCACCCTTATCGTCCAAGGTCCGGTGTACTTGATAGGCAAGTAAAATTCCATTAGGTTTTCTTCTGAAAGTACTATTGTAACTTACAAGTTTTGACTAGTGGAACGGTTCGACCACGAACCCGGAGACGTAGGCAATTGCTGAACTCCGTAATCAATCTGTTTGCAATTGTCATTATTGTCTTGCATTATTTTAAATTGATTACTTAAAAGGAGTAAATTATCGGCAAATAATTAAAGCCTAAAAGGGTCCAAGATCAGGTAGTAATAACTTGATTATTTTCGGATCAATTTATATCGATAAACAAGTTATATAGAACGAACCCACATGTATATTGATTTAAAAGAGTTCTCGTAGCCAAATTATAGTCAAAAGGGTCATCTCGCACCATATATATTAAATGACAGAGACTTGTCTCCTACAAACCTTCCCGATATGAGATCCTAACTATACTTTTTCCCATTTTATTCTTTTTACAGATCCCAAGACTATACACATGTTTATGGAATCCCTTACAACCATCTAGTACTAAGTTCTCTAAAACCTAGTCATGTTGATGTAAAATCACAAAGCACCCCGGATGTTGATCGTGGTTTCTAGGTTGATCATACTAGCATCTAGTGTGATTGCATAACATGGAATCCTTTCTCCAAGTGTGGGACTTGAAAGAATGAGAAAGGAATCTCTAGAGAAGGCTGGTTCCTATTCCTCTGTTCAGATGCACACAAAAACGCAGAGGGTTTACTCAAAACCTAATCTAACTTGCCAAGGAGATAGGGTAAGAAGATGCATAAAAATAAACCTAAGCTAACAGAGGTGATGCACCGAGGAATGAAGAACATCTATCTTGCCAATAAACACAGACCATTCAAATGTGATGCAAGATCATGCACATATAACAAAATTTGCAGTGAAAGACCAGGAGGATGCAAATGAACACAGAGAGGGTTAAGAATCATCCACAAACATGCATTACTTGCTCCAAGGATTGATACAATACACTACAAAATGCCAAGAGGCAGAGTCACATTACAGTTTCAAATGGGAGGTTTGAACTCCACAAATTTTCCTGATAAAGAGAAGGGAGGAGCAGTAATGTAAAATGTTCAAACTTTAGAAAGAAGCCCCTCTTTACAATATATATGAAGAATGAGAGAGGGAAGAGAGAGGAAAGTCAGATCTACCCCAACCACTTCTAGGTCACATTTAGTTCATCTCATCATGGTAGAAATGGCGAATCCTGGCAAAACGGCAAGCTTGTCTAGCAGAAACGGCGAACTGTCATTGTATTAAAGCTGGTTGTTGAACGTCACTGCCTATTATTACGTGCCAGAGGCATTTCTCAATTTTATCTCTATAAACTGAACCAAAATTCAATATTGACCCTAGAATCGTGTATATAATTTCACCAGCTTTCCATTGATATAAAGAACGTGAAAATCTGAGCTCTGGATCGAAAGATATGGCGATCTGAAGATTTAGGGTAAAAACGCCATTACAGAGCGGTGGGAAAATATTTAAATTTTTTACGCACTCTACCACTTGGATGACACGTGTCAGGTGCTGATTGGCTGCGCAATTCTCTCTCCTTGCCTTTCCGTGGGTTTTCCTTGACTTTTTTGACTTTCTATAACTTTGGAAAATTTTCCATTTTTTCCCCGCGCCCGCCACTGGGACACGTTGCATTGTTCGGTTGGTCGACAGGGGTACGGCTCGGCCTTTGCCTTTTAATTTTTGGCCCAAGAATTTTGTAAATTTTCTTAAGTCTTCCTCTTGGCTCTGTTGCCTTAGGACACATGTCCTATTCTCGATTCATCTCGCAGCCTCCCGACTTTCGCGTCCTTCACGCCTTTTGGCCCGACTGTCCCAAATCGCTCTGGGACAAAAATCTTCGAACCGCCCAATTCGACTTCCTTGTCCCTCTTTGCGGCGAAGACACATGGCACATTTCCATTTGCTTTCAGCTCTTTTAGATTTCCGCATCCCGCGTGTCCCTTTATCCCGATGTCCCAAACGAAAGTCCTCTGCTTTCAAATCCAAACCGCCGGTTCGTGTCCTCTGCGTACCTTTGTTCCAATCGTCCCCGATTCTGGGACAAATTCTTCCAAACCGCCCGAAATGGACCACCTTTGCTCTCGGCCGCTTCACCTTTTCACGTCCTTCGTGTCCTTCACGTCCTCATGGCCTGATGTCCTGCCTTATCTGCACAACAGCTTAGTCAATTTTTTCACCTTCTGGCCGGTTCACCTTTCACGTCCCCACGGCCCGAATGTCCCTTTCTTTGTGTAGACCGCCCTATTTCTTTCACCGATTCGTGCTTTTACATCCCAACTATCCCAAGGACCACCTAGACCAGGACTTAGCTGATTTTTTTCATTTTTTTGGCCCCAAGCCTGCAAACCCGAAATGCCTTAGAACAATCCTGCAACCATATTTTTTGCATCTCTTCCATTTTATCAACCTGTTGGGATTCCTTCTTGGATAGGAGAGTTAGAAAGAAACCGAGGGGACCCCAGAAAACATGATTTTGGGCTCTGAATCATATACTTACTCGGGACTGACAATCTGATGCATGTTATCAAAATTACCCTGGGGGAATTTTGGATAACAGTTTTGGTGACTCAGTGGGGTCATCTACCTGCTAGATGAAGAACGGCCAGCTGCCTGAAGCATCCATTGGGCACGGAGTAATAACCTGAAACCAACTTGATCTCTGATCCCGATCCTAATACCTCAACTCATTCTTCAAGAGCACTCTGAACTGTAGAAATTCAACCTGAGAGTGACAAAACTTGTGCCAAAGCACTTAGGAAAAAGAAACCTAACTACAAAAGACAATGTGCATACGCACTTAGAGGAACTGAAATATAGGCTAATATTTAAAAGGGTAAACCTTTTCCTTTTTAGTAAAGAACGTTTAAAATAGATTTTGTTAATCGGAATCGAGTTCTTCTCCATCCAATGCATATAATTGGAAGGAATTACCACTTTTACATCTCGTGACCATGTAGGGACCGCTCCAAATGGCATCAAACTTGGAATGCCTTCCGTGTTTTTGCCCGATCTCGCATCCCATTTCGTAACTAGGTCCCCTCCTGAAGGTCCTTTCTCCCGCCTTCTTGTCAAACCATCTTTTTACTAAGATATGATCCTTTTAAATCATCGTAGCTGCATGTTCTCTTATTTCTTCCAATTCCATCAATTCCCCGCGTACTGCCTCCATTGGTTTGAACCCGAGATAACTCCAACCGCTTCATGAGCTCCAATGCTGGAAGTTCTAATGATATAGGCACACGCCTCTTTCCCATAGACCAATTTTAGGGAGAACTACCTCGTAGACCTCTTTGGTGTTATCCTGTCAACCCATAATGCTGATTTTAGCTTGGTATGCCATGTCCTTTGGTTTTTATCCGAGTTCTTCTCCGATGATCCTCGAAACTTTTTGTTTGTGGACTCTCGCCGTCCATTACCCTGTGGGTAATAATTTGAAGAGGTTCTCAAATAGATTCCATTCTTGACAACCCATTCTATAATCTTGGAACCTATGAATGCTAATGCACTATCTCGATATGATATGATGGTGGCCGCACACCGAACTCCGTCACTATTTCTTCATAAAAGTCTAGTATGTTAGACTCACTTGCCTCCTTGAGCGCCACGCTTGTCCATTTGGTGAAATAGTCCGTCACCGTGAGAATCCACTTGTGGCCTTGGCTTGAGTTTGGGTTGATGACCCCGATGAATTCCAATCCCCATTGCATAAATGGTTGGTCAACCAAAATTGGGTGCAATGGAAGCACCGCTAGTCTTTCTTTTCTCATGAAGAGTGCACATTTCTTGCACTTTCTTATCCATGTGTAACAGTCACTGAACATTGTGGGCCAATAATACCCTGCTTTCATTATCTTGAGAGCTGTTACACGTGGGGTGAAATGTCCTCTGGAATCTCCATCGTGAAAATCTCGTAACACCCTCTCAATTTGACCTGTCCCAATGCACCTCAGTAGAACTCCATTGATGTCTTTCTTAAACAAAACACCATCAACAAGCACATATGGGATGGCTTGTAATCTGAAGTATCTCCTCTTTTCTTTGCTCATTTCTGGAGGGCATAGGCCTATCTGTAGGAAGTGTATCATATTCTGAGTCCAACAGGGAGTGGGCACATCATCATTTTCCTATTCTTGACCATCCTGTAGTACCAAGACAACCTCTTTTCCATTACCTGCTTCAACTTGTTGATTCAAGGCTAGTTGTTCGCATAGTCCCTTCCCACGTACTAGTTTTGTGACCTTAATCTTGATGTCATATTCCATGACATGGGTTATCCATCCTGCATGTTTCTCATTCAGATCCTTGTTTAGAAGGAAGTCCTTGACTCCCGCATGAGAGACCAATAATTGGATCTTGTTGTTTGAGACTAGGTGCTTGAATTTCTTTAAACTCCTGATCACTGTAAGTACATGCTTTTCAATGAAAGAGTACCTATTTTCATATTCCTCCAAGCCTTGATCAAGAAAGCAAATCGGTCAGTTCTAATCCTTCTTTGTTTTGTTGTGCCAGGATTGCAGAAATTGTGTCTCCACCACCAAAGGCGTATAGCATGAAACCCTTGGAGAAGTCTGGATTGATGAGAGTGGGAGCTTGACATATAGCCTCTTTTATTGCCTCAAAACATGCCTTGCCTTCAAATGTCCACTTAAATTCCATGCTCTTTTTAACATCAACGGTATTGGCTTTACGAGAGCCGTAAAGTTTGGAACAAACCTCATGGACAAAATTGATCCTTCCCAAGAAGCTTTGAAGATCCTTCCTATGACTTGGCAATGGCAATGCTCGAATTGCTTCAACTCTTCTCTCGGGTCAATCGTCAATCCCTCTTTTCAAAACAATATGGCCTAGAAGTTTTCCTTCATGAGCCAGAATATGCATTTTTGGGATTCAATGATACCCCAAATCTTCTACACCTCAAATACCCGCCTCGATGAAAGAGGTGATCCACTACATTTTTAGAGAATACAAGTGATGTCATCAAGATATATCAGACTATTTTATTGATCTACCCTTGAACGCCATATCCATTGCCCTTTGGAAAGTGGCTCCAGCATTTGATAGGCCAAATGGCATCTTCTTGTAGGCATATGTGCCCCATTTGGTGGTGAAGGCTGTCTTGAACTGGTCTTCCTCCTTCACCATAATCTGATTATAGCCTGAATATCCATCTAGCAATGAAAACCTTTCTGAACCAGCTACAACCTGCAATATTTGCTCCATGGAAGGGAGTGGGTAATGGTCCTTGAGAGAGGCTCTATTCAAGTCTCTAAAGTCAACACACAATCTGATCTCTCCACTCTTCTTTCGATCGAACTAAGTTGGAAACCCAACTAGAATGCTTGATTGGGAATATGATTCTTGACTCAATCAGCTTGTCCAATTCTTTTCTCATGAGAGGCTCCATGTGTGGGTTGACTGGTCTTTGTTTCTGCCTGATGTGCTTAGTATTTGATCCGATTCATGGTATGGCCGAGCTAAGTTGGGATTGAAACCTTTCAAGTCTTCATAGCTCTAAGCAAACATGTCAGGGAACTCTTGACACACCGTATGAACTCATACCTTTCTTGTTCAGCTTGTGATCCTTCCTATTTGCAATGGTTTGTTTTCTTCTACCAAGATGGATAATGAATCCTCTCTCTTGACCTCGAATGTTTGCTTTCTCATTTCTAAACTGATCATTGGGATTAAAAATGGACTCCAAAGTGATAAGTCCCTTGGGCAGCTTGTTAGTTCTCACTATACCACTTGGTCACCATACTTGCTATTCCAATTTTTCTTGATTCTTGGCTGAGAACTTAGCTTCTTCTTGCAAGAAATGGATGATTTATCGGTCATTCTCAAACACTTGTCAACTGACATTGTTATCTCGGCATCAAGGCCTCACAATCACGTGGATGTTTAGTTGTACTTTATCTTGTTGAATACTTTCCACAATGTCAAAGGCTGCCCCTACTGCTGCAAGCCTATCAGCAACTTGATTCTCTTTCCTAGGAATGGATTTGATGCCAAAACCCTCAAAATCTTCCATGAGGTCCCACACCCTATTCTTGTAGCACTTGAGTAGATCATTCTTGGTAGCATGTTGTCCCTTGACCTGATTTACAATCAATTCACTATCCCCAAAGACTTGCAAGTTCTTTATTTTCTTCTTGATTGCCCAATGCATCCCTTGCACCAAGGCTTCATATTCATCAGTGTTATTGGAGCATGAAAACTGAAATCTAAAGGCTGAATAGTACTTTACTCCTTAAAGTGAAACAAGCACGGCTCCACCTCCCGCACCTTGTTTACTCCTTGATCCATAAAAAAACAACCGCCATACCTCATTGTCATCCTTGTGGTTTGGCTTGGTGATGCTAGGAATAGGTTGAATTTCTTCGTGTATACAATAGACTCCCAGCTCAGATTCTTCTATTTCTTGATAAGGATCAAAATCATGCACCTTACTTGCCCATTCATCAAGAGTTAGATCCGGGATGCTTCCAACCTTAGTGTCAGCTTCATCAGAGCTTGGGTGATCTTCTTGATCAAATCATGACCAATTGACATTAATCTGACTTGGAGTGTAAGGCTCAATATGGAAGTTTGCAATAGGTTCTGACCTGATTGTGGCTTTGGTTCCATACCTCATTCTGAACAACATGTGTGGCCAATCAGCAGAAAGATAGCCTCCAATCTTGGCTGTGAAGTCCCTTGACAAGCAAAGGGAAAAGAGTGGTGGAAGGTCTATGACTGATACATCTTGTAAAACAACAACGTTTGGACATGCATGCAAGGTAAGACTCAAGTTTTTAATCACTCCAATCAAGCTACTACTCTTGTCCCATCTAGTTGCACTACCCTTTGGATATTGTTTCATACTTTGGAGCCCTAGCCGATCAGCTATTTGTTTAGGCATTACTGAGCTACTTGCCCCGGAGTCTATCATGCAATTGTGCACTAGCTGATTCCCAATGATCAATGAAACATAGAAAGGGGGGGTTTCAAAATTTTACCTTATTGTCCTCCATGATTTCCCTCAGCCGGGCAAAAGCATTTGTAAGCACTTTGTCTTGCCTTTGCTGATTCGAAGTTGGCCAGTCCTTCATGGCAGCCTGCAGCAGATCTCTTTGGCCTAGGATGGATAGGGATTCCCACATTGATATATTGACATTTGTCTTCTTCATCTGATCAATGATACTAAATGGTGATGAAGGATCTCTTTATTGTCCCTTGGTTTGCACATTCACTCCTTACACGTGGGCAGCAGAATAACTAGTATTTGAGTTTGCCTAGGGGTTGTTCTTGGCTGCCCTTGTGCATTTGAAATTGGACTTTGCTTGCCAACCATTTGTGGAACCATGGAAGGTTGTGGATTGGTTGGGGCTAATGGTTGTTCTTCACCCAAATTCCTCCTTTTTGACCTTGTGTTGGCTGCAACACCTTGAGAAACTGCCTGGTTCATGCCACAAAAATCCGCCGCTCCCAATTTACCAATGTGGTGTCGTTTGGGGCTGATTGTTGTTGGAATGTTTCTTGTTGTTGGTTGTTTCCTCGACTGTCCTCACCACCCCACACCCATTAGTTGTCACCATTGAAGCACATGGATTGGTTATGAGGCTCATTGCATGGAAAACACCAATCATACTCCTGGGCAATGTTGTTTTGTGTTGGCACCAATGCCTTAGAGGTAGATATGGCATTTGGATTATAGGGCTGAAATGGTCTATTGGCAGGAGGCCTTGTTTGATTTATATTTGCAGCTAGATTAGGAGGCCTTTGTGGTTGGTATGGCTGCCTGTTAGGCTGAGCTTGGGGTTGATAAGAAGGTCTAAAACCTTGGGCTTGTTGCCTCTTGAGAGTAACCAGCTCATTGCCTAGGTTTTGCAATTACTTCATGACTTCTTGAAGCTCATTTGGGGCACTTGGAGATGAAGTGGAAGCTTCATTTGAACTCGATTTCTAGGAGTGGGAGAAGGAGCCAAACTAGGTGCTTGATTGGTGTTAGGACTCTCTAAACTTGGAAATAGTTGCATGGGAGTTCTAGGGGCAAGTTTTCCACTTGGATCAAACAATTTTCAGCCTTGATGGAAATGCTATAAGCCATAGGGATAGTTATGCCTCTCATGGAAGGAATCAACATAGAAATATCAAAATTTAGAGCTTTGAGATAGTAGAGAAAATCACCTTCCGCTATGGCCTGATCGCCACCGGAATTCTCTCCCAAGTCTTTTGAAATCTGAAGTTGAAATCGGTCACCGCTCATTGGGAGCTCTCTTGATGGTTGTCGGCTGCTCCAAAAGAGACAAGTTGTCTCCTTTTCTCCAAATTACTCATGAAGTGTTATACACAGCTGATTCCAATTTGTGATAGAACCAGCTCCAAGTCTCCTAAACCATCGCAATGCTTTACCCTTGAATGAAGATGCCAAGAACTTTGACAAACTACTTGCATTTCATTGATTTCATGGATCGCACAAAGGTTAGCAATATCTTTAACATGATCACCGGAGTAGTCTGATTTTCTCTAGTGAAATATGGAATGTTCTTCAAGGCTGCAATAGGAATTGGATGTTGTGCATTGAGGACAAGTGGGATGCTTCCCGTGAAGTTGACATAGGGGTTGTTTTGTGCCATTCTAATTGGTCTTAAAACCCTTGTTGACTCGAATGAAAGGCCTACCAGTGGAGGAGTTGAGAGAGTTCTGCTTGGTGGAGATGGAGACCTTTGAATCCTTCTTCCTCTTTGCCTTCTTCTTAGAGATAATTACAGATATTCAAACAAAGCACTTCTTCTCCAACTCTTGACCTTGTGGTGACTCTTCTCATTATTTTTAGGCCTGCACCACTGAAACTAGTTGATTCTTCCCTGGAGTCACCAGATATGCAAATAATAGCTCTTTTCTAGCAATAAAATTGCAGCAGATGCACATCAACTTTGCTGCAATAAAAATGAGACCTCTGGTCCCACCGGGCGTGCCAAAACAGTTGATGCAAAATCACAAAGACCCTTCGATGTTGATCAGATTTCTAGGTTGATCATACTAGCATCCAAAGGTGATTGCATAACATGGAATCCTTTCTCCAAGTGTGGGACTTGAAAGAATGAGAAAGGAATCTCTAGAGAAGGTCGGTTCCTATTCCTCTATTCGATGCACACAAAAACGCAGAGGGTTTTCTCAAACCTAATCTAACTTGCCAAGGAGACAGGTAAGAAGATGCATAAAAATAAACCTAAGCTAACAGAGGTGATGCACCAAGGAATGAAGAACATCTATCTTGCCAATAAACACAGACCATTCAAATGTGATGCAAGATCATGCACAGATAACAAAATTTGCAGTGAAAGACCAGGAGGATGCAAATGAACACAGAGAGGGTTGAGAATCATCCATAGACATACATTACTTGCTCTAAGGATTGATATAATACACTACAAAATTCCAAGAGGCAGAGTCACATTACAGTTTCAAATGGGAGGTTTGAACTCCACAAATTCACCTGATAAAGAGAATAAGGGAGGAGCAAAACAGAAAATGTTTGACCTTTAGAAAGAAGCCCCTCTTTACAATATATAGGAAGAATGAGAGAGGGAAGAGAGAGGAAATTCAGATCTACCCCAACCACTTCTAGGTCGCATTTAGTTCATCTCATCATGGTAGAAATGGTGAATCCTAGAAAAACGGTAGACTGTCTAGTAGAAACGCATTTAACCGCTCAGTTGTATTAAAGCTGGTTGTTGAACGTCACTTCTGTCTATTATTACGTGCCAGAGGCATTTCTCAATTTTATCTCTCCAAACTGAACCAAAATTCAAGATTGACCCTAGAACCTTGTAGAGAATTTCACCAGCTTTCCATTGATATAAAGAATGTCAAAATCTGAGCTCTGGATCGAAAGATATGGCGATCTCAAGATTTAGGGTAAAAACGCCATTACAGAGAGAGGCAGAAAATATTTAAATTTTTTGCGTGCTCTACCACTTGGATGACACGTGTCGGGTACTGATTGGCTATGTAATTCTCTCCCTTTCCTTTTTATGGGTTTTCCTTTACTTTTTTGACTTTCTATAACTTTGGAAAATTTTCCATTTTTTCCCCGCACCCCCGCCACTTGGGACATGTGGCATTGTTCGGTTGGTCGACAGGGGCGCGGGCTCAGCCTTTTCCTTTTAATTTTTGGCCCAAGACTTTTGAAAATTTTCCTAAGTCTTCCCCTGGCTCTGAAATCCCCCTACCTTAGGACACGTGTCCTATTCTGATTCATCCACGGCCCTCCCGGCTTTTCGCGTCCTTCGCATCCTTTTGGCCCGGCTGTCCCAAACTGCCTGGGACAAAAATCTCCGAACCGCCCGATTCAGGCTTCCTTGTCCCTCTTTGTGGTGAAGACACGTGGCACATTTCCATTCTCTTTCAGCTCTTTCGGCTTTCCGCGTCCCACGCGTCCCTTTGTCCCAGATGTCCCAAACGAAAGTCCTCTGTTTCGCCGAACCGGCCGGTTCACATCCTCCGTGTACCTTTGTTCCAACTTTCCCGGACTGTCTGGGACAAATTCTTCCAAACCACCCGAAATGGACCACATTTGCTCTTGGTTGCTTCACCTTTTTGCATCCTTCACATCCTTCACGTCCTCACGGCCCGTATGTCCCAAATTTATCTCGCACAATAGTTAGTCAATTTTTCACCTTCTACTGGTTCTCCGCCTTTCACGCCCCACGCGTCCCCACGGCCCGATGTCCCTTTGCTGTGTGGAGTGCCTGGCTGCCTTTCGGCCGATTCGTGCTTTTACATCCCAACTATCCCAAGGACCGCCTGGACCAGGACTTAGCTGATTTTCTTCATTTTTTCAGCCCCAAGCCTGCAAACCCGAAATGCCTTAGAACAATCCTGCAACCATATTTTTTGCATCTCTTCCATTTTATCAACTTGTTGGGATTCCTTCTTGGACAGGAGAGTTAGAAAGAAACTGAGGGGACCCCAGAAAACATGATTTTGGGCTCTGAATCATATACTTGCTCGGATCGACAATCCGATGCATGTTATCAAAATTACCCTAGGGGGGTAACTTTGGATAACACTAGCATTACCGCAACACTTCGTTACTCTATGTATTTATGCCCGAGTGTCCTATCTATCTCTCGCCTTTCATCTTCAACTATTTATGTCCCCATATCTCGTGTCTCTAGCCCAAAAAATTATTTATATAAGATTAGCACCCACTACCATGCCTTATTTAAGTGTATATCATGTGCTAAGTGTCGATGTGGTCCTCCATAGGTGAGTTTTTATCCCTTTCGCAAACCCTCCACTCTCTCGTAATGATGTCTTATGATAATATTCCCGACATGGAATAATTTTTTTCTTGACTCGCAAGGTTCCATGTTGGCATCTTATACACTCATCATGCCTAGTCGTCCTCTTTCTTTTCCTCAAGTACCTCTAGAATGAAAAATATGGCCAAGTCCTTTAAACCCGTGTTATTCCTCCCGTGCATACGCTAGTTTCACTTAAACCCTTATTAAACCCCTTTGTCTCTGTGCTTTCCCGTGAGTTCCCTTCTTCTCACCGGTCCGTGTGTGCATCCCACTTAGTACTTAGCCAATATTTAGGGTCCAACATCTCCCACATGCCTAAATGACATGGAGAAGCGTATTTGATGATTTACAGGAAGATTTGTAGGCATTGAATTCTTGTCATATATGGTTGTGATTCAAATCTGATTTTTCCTCCTCCTCTTCTTCTCTCATCGATTCCTCTATTAATGTAAGAACATAGCTCATTGTAAAGGGTTGGACATTATGGATCCTCGAGCATTTTCTAAAGACTTCGCATCTTTTAATTTTGAGTTTCAGACATCTAGATCTGATTCTTGCATGTGTATATCACCTTCGACACCATTATAATCGACTATGCATTTCTTGAAGTAATAGAAACATTTTTGTGGTTAATCTCTTCTTAACATGTTTTTATTCTTATTTATTGCCTTTCATTTGTATTGTGTTCTTGTTCTTCCATTCTAAATCCATTGCAATTCCTTTTTCTTATTGTGTCTCATGGAATTGATCGTGTGAATGTATTATGGTCTGTGTTACACATTCCTAGCCTCCCTATATGATTTCTCCATCACTTTCACTCGAAAGAGATAGTGTTATTCCCACTTTTATAGTGTTATTTCCTCCCTTAGTTCTAGTTTTCCATTTTTAAAAATCCTTCTATCCTTGGTCCCTTGGCATTTTTAGCTTAGGTTTCACTTTTAGAATTAGGAGTAGCAACAGTAGTAGAAATAGGTAGAGGAAGCGACCTTCTCTGGAGTCCTGTCTCAAGCACACAAGGTCTCACAACTTAGAGACAGTCCCATTGTTGATTCAAATGAATCAGTTATTTATGATTTGAGACATGGGTGTAAGTTTTAAATCCAACAGCTTTTGCCATGATCTGGTGGGACAAGCATTAAAAGCTTATATTTTAGCATTACTAATTTTGGTGTGTGACTTGGCAATTTCCAGCCTTTGGAGGCTCATTTCAACACATCTGGTGACTCCCAATACTCATATCTCCAATTTCAAGCATCTTGAGCACATTTTATGAGAAGAGTACATATAAGACAAAGCATATTATGTAAAGCATCTTTTGAGTACCTCTAGCTATCCCTAAGGAGAGTCCACAATAGAGATACTACATGCACATTCCCATCTCATGTGTGCCACACACATTCCACTCCTCCTCACAAAGATACTTACATACCCTACCATGGCTTTTCATCCACCTCCTCCTTCGAGGAACTTTTCCAGTTTACTAGTGGAAACCCACTCAATATTAATGCACAACATGATATCCCAGTTGTCATGCTCAAGATTATCCCATACTTTACCAAAGGAGAATAAATTCACCCCTATTGAGCATAGCTAGGATGTAGTAACCATGTGCTCTATTTATCTAATCACACACAATTATGTGGCGCTTAGGCTACTTTTAACCTCATTCAAAGGTAAAGCGCTCTAGTGGTACCAAGGCCCGAGATGTGCATCCATTGCCACATGAGATGAGCTTGGAACAATTCTATGTAATTATTTTGAAGACAAATTGTCATATCACCTATCTTTGTTTGAACAACTAACTACAACAAAGAGGGTGCCTAATGAGTAGACGACCGATTTCAACATCAAATTCCAAAAAACTTGGGATAGAATCCCTCAAGTGGTAAGGCCTACAACCCAACATGCTTTCTTGTATTATTTAAGGGCTTTTAATAGTAACATCTCAGTCATGATTTAATCCATGGGAGTAATAACCTTACCTTCTCGCTTATAACATTGCAATAAGGACAGAGAATAGTCTCATCCAGTAGGAAATTTGACTCTACACCGCACACACCCTTATTCCCAGAGATGTCTCCAGTGCCCCAACCTTATGTTTCTCATGTTCCAAAAAAAATACAACTCGTGACATCCACATGATACTCTCCCACATAGAAGAAGGAAGATGAAGAATAATGATGTTCCAATAAAGTTATATCTTTGGAAAAGTAAAGAAAGCAATCCTACGTAAAAGCTTCTAATCATGTGCATAAGTAGAAAAATCATCCCTAACAGAATTAGTATGGAATCCAGAGATATGGGTAGAACTAGAAAATTGATAGATGGCATGCTAATGCACATCTTCCCTTTCAGTGGTTCCTCTTGCATAACCTCTCCCAACACCCATACTAAGCCAAGAACTTGTTCCAGCTTTAGAAAAACATGGCGCAAGATTCAAAATGGTGCTTCCATTGCAACATACCTCATAGTCGGATTATTGTGCTAATGTTGTGTGCATGCATTCCTACATGATTCATGTCATCTCAAGTCGTGAACCTTCCATAAACGCAAGCAATCTTGAGAATCGTGAAAAGTCAGAAATGCCTTCAAATTCTAATTTGATATTCTTTGGTGTCAAAGACTTCTATGTAATTAATCAAGCTACAGATGATATAAATAGCCCTTTTTCCTAAGTTGTTGACAACATAAGGTATAAGAAGAGAATTCTCGAGTCCGACACACTTGTCTCAATTCCCGTAACATAGGTCAATCCTCAAAAGCATAAAAATGTAGCTAAGACATCTAAAAGTAAATGCACATAAGTTCTTACACGTGAAGTTCCATGCAATGCTCCTTCTTAAGCAAAGCAGGCTCCCTTCCTTTGGTAGGTCAAGCCTCTATGCAAGATAAGGTCCCTACCTCACACCCGAATAATCAAAGAAAGATGTTGTTGTGCCCCAAATGCACAAGTCAATGGGTATTCCATTTAACATTGTGGAGAAAATGAAGAAGAAAAATATAAATGTCACAATTTGGGATACCCTAACCAATCCATCTCAATGTGACTGCTTGGATGAATCTCTCGCAAAAATTCCACGCACCGATCCAACTATCTAGAAATTACGTGTTTTTGTTAACATCTCACAACCAAAGGAGAAACAAGTAAGTAATTTTTTCAAAACCCCACCTTTCTATATGTCCTTTATCCTAGGTAAACACCTTATGCACAATTGTATGATTGACTTTGGTGTTAGTACTTTTGTCATGCCTAAGAAAATTGTTAATGTCCTAGGCCTTAAGTATAGCCCTTTGTCCAAAATAATCCTATAAAATTATGGCTCAACTGTCACAAATTTGGGATTCATTAAGGATCTTGAGTTAACCCTTCATACATGTCCAAGCCTCACAATAACTCAAGATGTGTCAATTATTGATTTAGCCCTTTGTCTCACAATATATTTTACTACAAAATTGGGTGGTTACTTGTCTTCTTATTGGTGCCATATGTTAATCAAGACAAGGTGTGGTACTCATTTTATCATACAAGATGAGACAATATTCTCCTATCATGTAGAGTCATATGGTCCATCTCCTCTTATAGATAACTACCTAATCTAAGAAGGCTAAGAAAATTTTTTTCTCAAGAGCAGCTCTCCCTCTTCTTGTACCCAATTTAGTGCTAGATGAGTAGTTGGAGAGACACCACAAATTTGATCCATATGCTGAAGAGATCAAAGCTTGTGAAACTAGGCTTGACAAATATTGCATCCTTGATGAAGACATTTTATTGCAGCGTGCACTCAAGAAAAATAAAGAAAAGTATGGTCTATGGAATTTTTACTTTGATGGATCCAAGAAGAAACAACACGTGTGTAGGATTTGTTCTAATTTCTCCCTAGGATGAGAAATTCTTCTTCACACATCTCTTTATAGTTCACATGCTAAAATAGCATAGTGTAATATGAGGTGTGATTGTATGGTCTTCTAATTATGGAAAATAAATAGATTAACAAATTGTAGATCTTTGGAGATACAGAATCAAGTTATCCACCAAAGTTACCAACAAGTGTGCCATAAATAATAATCTTATCAAAGCTTTTAAACATAGATTTTGGGACCTCTTTGAGAGATTTTATGCTCTAAATCTATAGGTGGTGCCAAGAAATACTAACAAAAAGCTGATCAAATGGTCGCGCTTAGTTTTTAGTTCTCTCCGAGGAGGATTTTGTAAAGGGAAAAGCGTAGCATGTAAAAATGCTAATCACACCATCTATTCCAAATAAGCAACACCAGTTGGAAAGTATTTGATAGTGACACATAGATCATCCAATTTATTCAGAATGAAGTTGAGTTCTCTTTAAGCATGCAAGCTGACTTGCATGACAACTATGGTGACCAAGTGATCTAGCCAAAAAAATAAGTTTCCTAAAGGGCTAGTTACCTTAGAGAAAATATTCAGCCCTAATGATGAGTTCAAGGGTGAAGAAAATTATATGTGCATGGTGCAAGAAGACTACAATCCAGCTTATTATTTCATGCAACAAGGAGTTGTTGTGTAAAGATTGTGTGTATGATGAAAATCGTGCATTCATCTCTATGCCGTAAATACGGTGACATATTCTCATGCGAGTATGAAGACCTACAAGGATTCATTCTAAGTGTTTCTCAAGACTCCATTGATCTTGATCCGCATCAAGCCCGTTAGAAGAAAACAACGACTAGTCAATCCAAAGATAGATCCCCTCATGAGGAAAGAGTTGTCTAAACTCATTGAGGTGAAGATAATTTTTTTGATCAAGTACTCTACCTATGTCATGAACCTTGTTCCACCACAAAAAGAACGGTGAAATCGGGCTTTGTGTTCATTTCGATATTTGAATAAGGAATCCCTCAAGGATAATATCCCTTTCCTTATATTCAGAGATTTTGTAGACTATGGTTCGTGCACAAAGATTTTCCATGCTTTGATAGATACTATGGCTTCAATCGGATCTTGGTAAAGAAAGAGGATCAATTAAAAATAGCATTTACAACCAAGTGAGGAACATATGCATACAAAATATTCCCTTTGGTATGTCAAATTCAAATGTGAAATTTTAGTGTGCCATGTATATTTCATTCAAAGGTTACATTAATAATTTCATTCTGTTTACTTAGATGATATAAATCTCTTCTCAAAGTAGGGTGCAGATCACATGGTACATCTAGAGAAATTATTTAAGATATTTAGAAAGATTGGGGCATCTCTTAACCCCACGAAGTGTAATTTTGATGTGGCACAGGAAATCTACTAGGCCATGTGGTTTTAAATGTTTCAAAGGATGGCATCACAATTGATCCCGAGTTCATTTCACATCTTAGATCTTTTCTCACAAGACACAAGAAAGCCTTACAGCTCATTTCTTTGAAAAATCAAATTTTTAAGGAAATTTATTCCTAACTTTATAGGTCCGGTTCAGCCCATCACCCTCATGCTCAAGAAGGATATAGCCTTCAAGTGGAAAGCAGGAGAAAAGAAGATATTTAATAAGATAAATCAGAAACTTTCTTGAGTGCCAACACTCATAAAGCTATATTACACTAAGGATTTCATCCTTTCTACTTATGGAGTTAATGCAAGTATTGATGTTGTCTTAACATAAGAAAATAAACAAGGACTGGAACATTTACTGTCCTTCTTCAGTTAGACACTGAAATACTATGAACTAAAATATAGTCACATGAAGAATAAGGTCTACACCATTATGCTTGCGCTCAATAATTTCAATAGTATACTCACCAAAAATCACATCAGGGTATTATTTTCTCACCCCAATGTTAGAGAATTCATCATTGGAGCAGAGATCAATGAGAAAAGAGAACAATGGGTGACCAAAATCATAAAGTATGATGTGACTATAAAAGCCACAAAGCTGGTAAGATGTAGCACACTCTGCAAATAGATTTATAAGGACATGTAAGATGAACTTGATACTTCATTATTTATAGATGAAGATCTCCTACACACGATCCCGAACAAAATGAATCCCCTAATGTGTGCAACTAGATGGATTACATGATCACATTCCTTTCGATGGTGCATACCCTCTTGTTCTTAAAAAAAGAGAAGACATCTTATGATGCAATCTATTCGATATCTTTTGATTGATGGTATTCTATTCAAAATTAATCTTGATGTCGTGCTATTGAGGTATTGATCATTCACATACCGAAAAAATGTTAGAAAAATTTCACGATGGATTCTCTAGTGGATACTTCTTTGCTGAGACTAAAATGATAAATATCATAAAGGAAGGACTATTTTAGCCTACCCTATTTGTAGATGTGCACAGGTGGGTCATGAAATGTAAAGAATGAACTTTCTTTGCAAGAAACAATAAATTGGTAGCGCTTCCCCTCTAACCAATCCAACTGGATCAGCCTTTTGTGCAATAGGGTATTGACTTCATAGGAATGATCAATCGTCCTTCAATCATTGGCCACAAGTGGGTGCTTTGAAAGATATTGATTAATTGACCAAATAGACAAAAGTTGTTGCACTCAAAGAATCAATAGATTCAGTCATCGTCAAGTTTCTCGAGGGTATTCTAAAAGGTTTGGTATCCCTCATACAATTATTTGGGATAATGAAAAATCCATCCTTGGTGTTGGAATCATTGATTGGGATCTTATTTAAGGTAATGGCTTGACAGTCTATATACAAGAATCTGATCAAAATTATGAAGCAAAAAATGAGCATAATTCAAAGATAGTGGTATACAAAGGTATCATGTGTTCTTTGGGTAGACTACATCATAACAAGGAAGGCAATAGGAAATTTTCCTTATAAACTTGTCTACGGAAAGGAGGCTACCCTTCCTTTGATACTTGATTTGAATTCATTAGCACTTGCTCAATAGCTGGAATTCATAGGCATGGACCAAAGAGAAATAAGAATGATAGAGCTAGTTAAAATTGAAGAATCAAGGAATGCTGCCATTATCAAGCTAGAACAACATCAAAAATCAATAAAGATGTGGTTTGATAGAAAGGCTAGGCCCCAATATTTAAAATTTGGTGACATGGTCTCAAAATGGGATGCTTAAAGAGCCAAACTAGGGTGCCATTCAAATTTTTATGCACTTTGGAGTGGCCTATACATTATCATTTCTTGCAAGGAGGCTAACTCTTTTGACTAGATTCATCTTGATGGTGGCGCACTATCAATCCCAGTTATATGATCTATCTCAAAATCTTCCATTAAGCTTGCTACATCATTTGGTATATATTACAAATTTGAATTCCTCTAAGTGCGTTGTGCTCACATTTTATTGTTTGAACATATTTCTTTCTTCCTGTGTGCTTCTTACGCATGGTTTTTTGTTGCTTCCAAGATGTCACTCATCTTTCAACAGTTTTCAAAAATCTTGCAGGATTGAATGAGTTCGAATATGCTTCAAGTCACTTAGGGGTAGTCCTTTAAAAGTTGTAGATCATAATTTCATATTCCCAAGCATACTCCATGAACAATGGATGCTTGAGGCTACTGATCTCCTTTATCTAGTAGGCGATGGCCTTGAAAGTGGCCAAAATTTTATTCAAAATAACTCCCCTAGTTATTTGGATATCTTATATTTTCATTCTATCTCGAGGATATATGTTATAGGTTACGTACACTTCATTTTCTCCTTTGGCACATTACTTTGGTTACATATTCTTCACGTGATCTCGCGCGTTTATCCTTTCCTTCACCTATCCTTTTCCTTTTCCTATTTATTCCATTTTCCCCTCATGCACACCCTTTGCACATTCGACACCTTAGAATTACTTCCCGAAATTAGCTAAGTCTCTGGTATCACCGCGCACCCCTTCCTTACTTGTCACACATCATTTTATAATGATTGTGCCTTTGCCATATGTTTCTCTTGCATGCATCATATTCACACATTCCCTTCCTATGTTTTCCTCTAGTTCCTCACTCTTCCAAGCACATTACTTTGTGCCTTCTTCTCGCACCCTTTTGTGCCACGTTGCATCGGTCGAGATATTGAGTGTGCTACATGTAACCAATTAAAGTGCGCCAACTCAAAGACATAATCCCTACAACAAACAAATGAGTAAAATGTGCTATAAAATGACAAAATAGTTTTACACTTGGTTGATCTTTCACTAATCAATTATGCCACGATCGTATCTTGCATGTTTAGTTTTCACTAATAATGTCGATAGTTGTAATGTTTTCTATAGGATCTCGACACACATGCATCCAATATCATTTAAAATATTTTGATGTGCGCTACACTTTAGACTATTCAAATTCAAATTTCGGTAGAATTGGATAGGTGAGAAGCTAGAAAATGTATTTCATGCCCTTAATTCAGAATCTAATTTCTCAAACCACCCAATTTGATGTAGATCTCTCCCATTTTCTTCTCCCACTCACCAAACAGACATGGAGAAGCACATTTGATAGATTTACATGTTTATTTATAGACATTGAATGCTTGTTGTATGTGGTTGCAATTTAAATTTGAGTTTTCCCTCTTTCTCCTCTTCTTCTCTCATTGATTCATCTATAAATGTAAGAGCATAGCTCATTGTAAAGGGTTGGAAATTTTGGATCCTTTAGCATTTTCTAAGGACTCTATATCTTTTTATTTTGAGTTACAAACCTCTAGATCTGGTTCTTGCATGTGGATATCGGCCTTCGATGCCATTGTAATTAACTGTGCATTTCTAGAAGTAATAAAAGCATTATTTTGTGGTTATTCTTTGCCTTAACATGTTTGTATTCTTATTTCTTTCCTTTCATTTGTATTGTGTGCTTTCAATGCCATTATAAATCCCTTGCAGTCCTTTTTCTTGTTATGTATCATGGAATCAATCGTGTGAATGCATTCTAGTTTTTTCTACACATGTATAGCCTCCCCGCATGCTTTCTCCTTCACTTCTACTTGAAATATATAGTGTTCATCCCACTTTTCTGGTGCTATCATCTCCTTAGTTTTATATTTCCATTTTTTATCCTTTTATCCCTAGTCCCTTGGCATTGTTAGCTTAGGTTTCACTTTCAACATCAAGAGTAGTAGCAATGTGAGAAATCAGAGAGGAACTAGCCTTTTCCAAAGATTTGTCTCAAGTGTGCAAGGTCACACAACTTGGAGAAAGTCCCATTGTTGATTCAAATGACTCGGTTCTTTCTTATCTCGAAATACGAGGGAAGTTTTATAACCAAGATAAACCATGAAATATTTTATAATGTAAATGACTTAATATGCTAACTTTGTTTTGTATGGAAATTTGTCATTTTCTTTGGGAAATCTCTAAGTTTGAGTATATGATCCATGCACTTCTTCTCTGGGATCATTTGGTGATTTTCATTGAATTTATTCCAAAATAATTATTTCTAAATGACTATGAATCACTATGTTTCCTAACATGTTGAGCAATAGAACTATGTAAATAGAAAAATTGTGTGTGTTGTAGGATTTGTTAAGACCTATTGAATTAACATCATGTGGTGGAATGGTTGTGTTATCCAAATTCACCCCCAGGGTTGAATTGATAACATACATCAGAATTCTCAAGTCCCAGGCAAATTGATTGATCCAGGGAAAAAAATCATGTTTCCAGGGTCCCCTCATATTTATCCTAACTCTCCTGTCCAGGTTGAAAAGAGCAAGTTCTGAGAAAAGGTGAAAAAGCTGCAAAAACAAGCTTGGGCCAGAAAGAATTGTGAAAATTGGCTAAGTCCTAGTCCTCGCAATAGTAGGGACGTGAGGGACATCGAGACGCGGATCGGCTGAAAAGCCTCCAGCGGCCCGCGAAGCAAAGGGACATCTGGGATGTATGACGACGCACAGCGCGTGAAAAGCCGAAATAGAGAACTTTAGCACGGGACAAGGGGCCAAAGCAAAGGTACGTGAAGGACACGAACCGGCCGAACCAGGTGAATCGGAAGAATTTGTCCCAGACAGTTCGGGAGCAAGTGGGACAAAGGTACGCGAAGGACGCGAACCAGTCGGTTTAGCCGGACTGGGGAACTTTCACACTGGGACATCTGGGCCGTGAGTGCGCGGAGGATGCGAACCGGCCGGTTCGCCCGAAACAGAGAAATTTCATATTGGGACAGTTGGGACAAAGGGATGCGTGGGACGCGGATAGCCGGAAAAGCCGAGAGCCAATCAGATTGCGCCACGTGTCATCGTAGATAAGGGACAAGGAAGCCCATTTTGGGCGGATCGGAGGATTCTGTCCCAAACAACACTGGGACATCGGGACAAAAAGACGCGAAGGGTGCGAAAAGCCGGCAGACCCGCGGACCAATCAAATCGTGACACGTGTCACAAGGGAGAAAGTCCAAAAGTCAAAGGGCGAGGTTTCAAGCACTGACCTGAGCCAATCAAAAGAGGACACGTGTCCAATGAAGCAGAAAAACCTGTGGGACAGAGAGGAGAGAGAATTACATATCCAATCAGCGTGTGCCACGTGTCATCCAGGTGGCAGAGTGCGGGAAAATTTTCAAAACACATTTTCACCTGTTTTGTGCCCTAAATCTTCAGATTGACATATCTTTCGATCCAGAGCTTGGATTTGCACATTCTTTATATCAACAGAAAGCTTGTGAAATTCTCTACATGATTTTAGGGTTAATCTTGAGTTTTGGTGTAGTCTAGAGAGAGAAAATTGAGAAACATCTCTGACGCGTGTTCATGGCCAGAAGTGACATTCCAGTGACCAGATTTAATGCAGAATGGGTCGCATTCTCCTGTAATCCGGTCAAAATGATAGGGTATGGGTTTGTAAGGTCCCCATGCTATTTTAATGCACCTGCAATCAAGAAGGGATGGGCTCTCATGTTTTTGTACGTTTTCTGTCCCCTGGGCTTGACCCATGCAATGTAAAAGCCAGATTTGGCTCATTTCTGAAAGGGGGAACAATTTTTGACATAGCAGAGTTCTTCTTTCACCTCCAGCAAGGGACTGAAGCAAGAATCAGACCTCTCCAAAGGATTGTAACAGTTTTTACCTCTCTGAGGTTGTAATGCAGTGATTTTGACACTAGAAATGATAATGCAAGCTCTGTGAATGGTTTTCAGTCCTTTGTTTGTATTATTTGCTTCATTTCAAATCCTGAATTATATCTGATCAGTCTGTGTATGTTTTATGTTATAAACTTTGGTCTGTGTCTATTTGCTTGACATAAATTTTTCACCACTCCTTTTGGTGCATCACCATCGTTAGTTAGTTTCAATTTTTGCATTTCTATCCCTGTCTCCTTGTAGTTTAGAGTAGGATTAAGATCTCGAACCTCTCGTAGTTTTGCAAAATATAGATCTAAATCGAGAGGAGTTTGAGGAACCAGCCTCTAATCTGAGATTCCTCTCTCGCTTTACAAGTCCCCACACTTAGAGAGAGGTTTCCATGTTGTGCAATCACACTAGATGCTAGAGTGATCAACCTGAAGCCTAATCTCGCATCCGGGGGTGTTGTGAAACCTAACAACAGTTGTTCTAGTGTGTTAATATTTAAATATTGGTTATTTTCATTTACATCTTAAAAACCATAAATATTCAAGGTTTTAATATTGGTCTCATTTAAGTTGAGGAAATTGTTTGTTTCTTGGAAAGGAAAGAGAGGGTTTTATATTTGATTTGTGGTAATGAACATGTGCATGAGATATATAAAAATAGATTGTATGAGTTGAATTACTTTCACACGATTCAAAATGTTATTGTATGAATGAAGGATGAATCTTCTTATACATTTATATGCATGTTTGATCCCAGCTCACTAAAAAGGGACTCGACTATATCCTCAAGCTTGTAGGGTAATTTCTTATCATCTTGGGTTAAATATATGTTTGAAAATCTCCAATAGAGTGAATAGAAACATTGTTAGAAACATTTTATGCATACAATAGGAATACTACAAGAATGTTGTTAGTAGAACTCAGTCTTTCATAGTCTGTATAGTTTGGACTTATTGGAGAAATGAGATAATTTTGAAATATTATGAGATCTTATGACTCTCTATCACGTTTATCACACGCTTGATGATATTACAAATATACAACAATATTTTATATGTTTTAAATTGGTTACTTTGTATTTTTGGATCATTCAAAGTGCCACAGGCTATCTCTACCACACAATTAGGGTTTGGTTTTTGAAAACTCAAAATAGGGAATCTAGACCTCAAAATTGCAAGAAATAAAAAAGAAAAGGTCCATTAAGATAATTTGAAAGAATTTTATAATTTCATTGGATAAATTTCAACTTATATTTATCAATCCCTTGTTTCAGTATGTCACAATTTGGAAAACCTATAAGAAGGAGTCAATTAACAAAGGAAGTGGTCCTTGGATTTTTCCTATAATCTTGAGTCTTTTCAAAAAGTTATAACTTGATAAAGGATTTCTATAAATTCTTGATTTGAGTCTTGAAACCTCATATGAAGGAAAAAATATGCAAGAAAGTTCCTAAAACCAGGGCTAGTAGGAGTTATTTGTAATAGGAAAAACAAAGTGGATTTTTGGGATTAGAGAAAGGAGATAGAGTTTGAAACTTACTAGACACATTGAGGACCAAAAAGGGTATGTGAATGTGTGCTTATTTTATTCTGGGTATGTAAAAACGTGCTCAACCATGAACCGAGTAGGCTACTTACTCTTGAGAATACTAGGGGCAATTTTTAGAGGATTTTAAAGAAGATAACTTTTCCTTTTTCTAACCAATGTATGACTATTAATGAATGGGTTGAGTATGTGAAACAAGGTTTGGAGGAAAAAGAGTTCATTGATTGAAAAAGTACAAACTTTTCTTATTTGAATCCCAAAGAACTAAGAGGCTAGTGAAGGAGGATAGTGGTAAGAAAGAGTGAATGAAGATCTTTCATAAATTGGAATAATCTTGAAGGGTGAATTAACATTCCATAAGGTTTGAAAGAAGGGTATGTGTGATGGTGGAGACCTTAAGGGTGAATAAGGTAAAATTTAACAAGATTAAGCTATTCTAAACCAAGTAAGAAGACTTCTAAAATAAGGTACTTGTCTAAAAGTATGGTTTTTGGTTATTTGAATTGATGAATGCATGTAAATTTCAATGTGCTTTGCATCACCTCTTCTACCTCCTTAATTTTGATTCCTTGTAATTATATCTTCTTTTTCACTTCATTATTGTTCAATTTTTTTCACCATCTTGCTAACAAGAAGTGTTATTTGCATTGCTTCACTCATGAATTGCTTTCCGTAGTGTCTCAGTGACCAATTAGGGATAGTGTTGTCTGACATACCACATTATATTGTGTAATGTTTTATCTAGGTTATCCTTCTATTGGAACACCTATAATGTATTTTCTCCAATATTTAATTGTAGTCTATGTGCTCCCTCAATCTATCTTTGCAATGGAAATTGCTTCATATCTATTTCTTCTTTGTTGACTATAGATTGGGCTATTGTATCTTATGTACTCATCTAAGAAATTTGTGAGAGTACATTGAAAACATGGGATAAAGGGAGAATTATCTTACATATTTTTTTTGGTGCTATTGATTGCGCTTTCCACCCAAACATTTATGAATGTCCTTTCTCCTCTTCTTATGTCTCTAATGGTTATGTGTTGAATGTATAAGCATTTTTTATTCCTTTTATTCCTTAACATATGTATATTTTTATTCTTGTATTTTTCATTCCTCTTATACTCTCGTGTCCTCCTCTTTATTTATTATTTCTTCTTCTTTCTTTATTATTTATTTTTCTTCCTTTTCTATTTCCCCTACTACTTATTTGACACATGCATCCTCTTCTTCCTTTTGTTGTTCTTCTCTCTACTTATTTTATTTTTATTCTTTTTGTCTCATTTTCATGTCCATGGCATTTTTGTTTCCTCCAATGTAGTTTCTATCTTCTATTTCTCTTATTCATGTTCCTTGCACACTTTTTTGAATGATTGTCATAGATGTCAAATCTTGATGTCAAATCATGGTTGATGTCATAGGTAATTGATGATGTGGATATTATTTTGATGTGTCACTTATGTAAAAATACAAGTACAATGATGTTTTAAGGTTGATTGGAAATGTGTGTGAGAGAGAATTTGAAGAAAATGTGAATAAAAAGATGTTCTTTTAATGATGAAAATTTATTCATGGTATCTTGGTGAGATGATTACACACAACTGTGAGAAGATGTATGAGATTTTTCTAACATGAGAACAGGGTTTAGAATGTATGATAATAGGTATGCAAGTCAATTTGAAGGAATTTTGAGGCATTAATACTAAGGAGTTTAAAAAAGGTGAAGAAAGTTTCCTAATGAGGTATATTGATATGTTTCAAGGAAAGTATGCATGTGTGAGCATAAATAGAGGTTATTCATGGTGATTCAATTATTTCCATTAAAATTCAAGTCTTGGCTTTGAAGGAAAGAGAATGAAAAGTGGTTTGGTGGTTTGCACATACATCACTTCCCAATATTTTCCTATCCTAATGAGGTATGATTATCATTTATCGTGGGTGAGTATGTAAATTCAAGCATCAATATAGGTTTCACATGTTGTTTTAAGTATGATGGAAAAGTTTCAAGTCTTATTTTTAGTATAAAGAAAGAAAATGCATTTTTAGCCCTATCAAGTTCACAAGAATGGAGAATCCTATCCCGAGTAAAAATTTTGATGCTCCTTGACATGTGTAACCTTTGATGGAACCTAAACTCTTTAGCAGAGATAGAGGATTGGATCGGCTAAGATTTCATGGCATTATTTTTGGAATTGAGGTCCATAGTTTTATGAATAATAATTAACACCAAAATAGGTATAAAACCCTAACATGAATTCGATAGGAAGATATGGCTCAAATATGCTCGTAATGGTTTGGTTTAGCTAGTTTTATGATTGAATCATGTAAAGGACTCTCCCAACTATCTTTGTGTTGTGGTAGTTTGTCAAATGAGAAGACTATTTTTTGAATAATTTGGTGTATTTATCATGTTTTCATTGGCCAAAGTAAAAGAATGGATGTTTTTCAATGATGGAGACTGATAATAAATATATATGATGTTTTCTAGAAAATTTTATTCATTAAGTTGTCATATAAAGTAAATTAATCAACATTGGTTCTTAATGCAATTTGGAAATTCTTAGTGTGCTTGGAGTAGAGTTGTTCTTATGCCCTTATGCCTTGAATTGAAGTGTCTAATGCACATGATGATGTTATTGAGGTCATGTAGTATATTTATTCATGATTCATTTGTCGTGGTTGAGTGTTTCAAGGTGGTACAAGCCTCATTCTTGAAGACTGGTTTTTGGGGCAGTTTGACAGTTCTTGTTCTCAAGATAGTTAAATGGTGAGAATGCATGATGATGACCTTTCCAAGCATGGAAAATGTATGAAGAGGCCATGGAATTTTTTTTTAATATTTTTTGATATTTTAATAAGACAAAGTGTTCTCAATAATTTCATTTTTCTTTTTTATGTAGACAAACCTAATATAGTATGTCTTCATGAGACCTAAAGATGAAGAATGTCTTCTTTATTATGTGGACAAACCTAATATAGTATGTCTTCATGAGACCTAAAGATGAAGTATGGCCTAATGGAGTTATTGCAGACCTAAAGAATCTTATGTTATGAGTTATTCACGTTTATGAGATTCTCTATGATCTATTGTGGCCGACCTAAGTGATTTGAGTAGTATTTGATTGACCTAGCTAGTTTGTAAGCAAGAGTCTGTATATATACAATGCATATTAGGATTATTTGAGTTAGGTGTGTGCATGGATGAAATTGTGAGCTAAATGTTGCATGTTTGATCAAAATAAGGTCTTATAGACCATATGAGGAGAGAAAAGGAGTTATTTTTATCATCATATAGAGGTTATATATATAAATTCCAATTCGTATGTTACATATTGAAGGTGTAGAAACATGATGAGAGAGTAAGAAACTAGGTAGTTTATAGAGTCTTCAAGAGCATATGAGTAGAGGTATGAAGAGAAGTTTATGTTTTTGGGTCAAAGTATGTGCAAGAGGCTTAAGAGCATGATGATGTGACTAATACATCAAAGATAGAGAGAAGGTAAAGAAGAAGATATCAAAATATAGAGAAGAGAAAAGAAGAAGTATACCATGGTAGTTTGAGGAGTGATCAAGAGAAGAAGAGATGAGAGAGTGTCATCATTAGTTGATAAAAAACAAAGGGAAGGTGAAAAACATTTATAGGTGAATAATTTGGTGTTAATTCTTTCTTGAAATTTGGTTCTTGCTAAAACCTAGGGGTTAGTGCTCCTTATGGAGTTGGTGCTTCACTAAATCTTGATTTTTGTTTAATAATACAAAGATCAATGGGTTTTCTTCCCCTTGAGGGTTTCCCACATAAATAATGTGTTCATTTTTCTCTTTTTTTTCATGCTCATATGGATGGTTATGTTGTTTTTATGGTTTGACATTTCTTATATAATGATGGCTTATTGAATGGTTCATAATTGAAGTAAAAGTTTTAAATATATTGATTCATCCCCCTCTCAAGTGATTTTGATTCCATCAACTTTGTCTTCCTCTTGTATTTTTTTCTCTTCAGCTTGTTTTTTTTTCATCAGATTCTTAGCAAATTAATGAAACAGATAAGGGTAGTAGGCCAAGGAGGAATACTTGTTTGTGATGTCAGTTGAAGGTTGTGTGCGTGTTCTAATTTCCTGATCCAAGTTGATTGCGAGAGATCCCTTTTGGCTAGGAGGAACTACCTGTAAATGCAAAACAATACCACCAAATAGAATTAAACAAAACAATGAGTGGACTTCCTAGAAGAAGCTAGATCCGGGAAGCATGATACTTCTTGAACAGGTTTTCAATGCACTTTTATATAACAATATTAATGTTAGTTAAATCATACATGAAGTAAAGGTCCTATTGGAATTGAAATGATTTAGGTATCTCATACAAAAAAATAAGAAAGTTCATTCAAAAGGTTGTTTAAGGTCAAAATAGGAGGGTTGACTAGGTAGTGTTAATTTGTAGGTTTGGTACAAGCTCTAGGTAAGGTCTGGTAAGGGTTAGAAATGGTTCTGGGTTATTGGGAAGTGAGTATTAGCTCACTGGTTAGAGCTATATTGATAGACACATTAATCGGTGTCAATGCCTACCGACTGACCGATGTCAGTTAGGAAGAGTAACTAACGTCAGTTTGATAACTAGTGTCGATAGGGGAAATTATCATAATGTTGCTAGAATTAGTTTTCTAGACTCCCTGTGATTTCACAAAGGTTGGAAATGGTGAGGGTGGGGTCGTAAAATGATTCTGAAGAGTTAGAGATGATTTAGAGAGGTGAAAATGGGTGGAAATTATGGGTATGATCAGGTGATGGGTTGATGGAAGGGAGGAAGTATATGGGTGTGGAGAGAAATAAACTAGAGAGATGAATAAACAAATCTACACAAAGAAACTAGAGATTCAATGTAGAGATGTTAAATACTTACTGGAAAATAGATTGGAGGATGTAGGTGATGAAGATGATGACAGTAGAGATCCAGAGAGAAGAGGCATTTTATTCATTCTACGACGCTTCAAACTTTTATTCCTCTCTATTGTGAATCCATGATCATGAAGAGGATGATGAATGGTGATCAATGTTGGTAGTGATCCCATGTGTCTTCTTTTTCCTGAGTGCTAGTGCTCAAAGTATCTAGAAGAAATGAGATCCTAAATGAATTGACCAACCTGGGAAAAGGCTTTTGGAAATGTATTTAACCTAACCGAGAAATGGTTAGGTGACCGACATTAGTTGAGATATAACCGGTGTCGGTCAAGGAGGGAATATCTAGGTTAGCCAAAAATAGCCAGATTGTTGCTATTTTTGGTGTAATCTCCAACCTTCTATCGAGTCTCGAGTGATAGATCATAGCAAGATAAGTAGGAGTCCTTTTAGGTTTGTTAATAGGATTTAAGTCTAGGTTTTAGACTAAGTCCTAGTTAGTTAGGATAGGTTTAAACTCGATCTTAGGTCATTAATGAGGTTTGAGTAGGTCATTGAGTGAGGTGGCTAGGTGAGGTGGTTAAGTGAGGATATTAATTAATTTAATTAAGATAATTAATTTAATTAACATGTGCACTATGGGATATGAATAGGTGGGATATGGTTAATTTAATTAACGGGGTTTAAAGGGGAGTATGACCCAATTTTGGTGTCTACATTTTTCCCCTTTTTGTTTCGTAGCTTGTATTTGTAAGCAAAGATGAAAAAATATGAAATTGGTGTTCTAGGTGTGAATGGAGGTTAGATTTCCCCAAGTAGGGCTGAAAGTGAGATTTCCCCAAGTGTGGGTGGAGGTGATCCCCCTCAAACTAGGAACTGATGAGGTGTTAGATGGAGTCGGTGAGTGGTTTGATAAATATGTAACTGATGAAAGTTAAGGTAGGTTAGTTGTAGGTAAGGGTATGGGTGTGTTGTGTAATGGGTAAAGGTTAAATCGGATAATAGGTAATGGGAATCGACCACACACACACGTATAGAATCCAACATTGTACCAAGTAGAAGATTGTGTAAAATCTACATTTTCTAAGGTTGATAGGTTTATCCAAATGACATTGAAGTGATTTAGGTATTCAGGGTATAGGATATTTTCTAGAAACAATACTTACGTTAGGTACAGGAATGTTTATGTATGATCCGGTACACCAAAGGTTTGGTCAGGATAAACAACATGATAATAGGCAAGGTAAGGTCATTAGGCTAAACAACACGGGTAATAACATTGCAAGGTATAGTGAGTACATGAGTTCAAAGGTCACAAAAGGTAGTTCTAGTCAGGGTATGTAGGTCATGGCATGGGTAAGGCTGAGGTATAGGTAAATAACAAGTCCCTAAACATGATTAAGGAAATGTATAGGTAATTTAGGCTTGTGGGTAGGGTGTAATAAGTGTTGGTAAGGCCAAAAGGTATTTGGTAGTAATGAGTTTAGGTCAAAATGGGAAAAATGTAGGTGAAATGGTACTGGAAGGTGACTAATTTTGGTTATAAGGTAACTCGATGTCAATTTGGTATGACTGATGTAGGTCATGTCGATTTAGGGTTAAAAAAGAAAAATCTTTGTTTTACGGATTAATTTTCACGTGTTGTCATTTTTTCAAAATGATAGAGAATTTTTGCCTCCATGGAAAGTGACATTGCAAAGTGTCAAGTTTATTTGGCCAATTACAAGTATGTGAGTGGGTATTAGTAGGCTTGTCAATGAGATCGAGTGGAGCAAGTTGATTGGATGAGAGATTAGAGGTAGATTTAAGCATGGCATAGGCGGGAGAGGGTTTGGGTAGACCACCGGTGCATTGGCTAGATGTGTCACCAAGGAGATGACACTCGAGATGAGGTAGGAGGCATTCTTCCTACTTGTTATTTGATTAAATTATGCTTTAAAATGAAGAAATTTGGGTGGGAATATGGATTTTGAAATGGGGGTGAAAATGGGTGAAATCGAGGTGGGAAATGGCAAAATTAGGTTAAATAAGGTGATAATTAAATGTAAAGTGAATTTGGGTGGGATGGGGTAGGTTGTAGGTGAGTTTTAAGTGATTTTTGTGAAATGGGATTTGGGGGAGGATTTTTAGGTTTTGTTTACACGACAGAGACCGACGTTGGTCGACATTGGTCGGTCTCTTAGGTGACCAAAACCGGTTAAATGGAACTGATGATGGTCAAGGAAAACCAAAGTGAAATTCAAGGATACCGATGCTTTGGTTAGGGTGAAGGAAGAATAGGGGTAAGAAGGGCTAGGTATGAAAGGAAAATGGGTAAAGAAGGGGCAAGTAAAGAGTGTATGTAGAGGGATAAGGGTAAAATATAATTGTTGGCAATATGGGATAGGTAAGTAGGTGAATTGAACTAAGGGAATGGGTAATAATGATAAGGGTTGGTAGGCATGTAGGTGAATTAGGTAAAGAGGGTAAGCACGATTGATGTGATTGGGTAGGGTTTGGGGTTAATAGGTAATTGGAGGTAGTCAGGTCTTAACAATATTATGGGTTGTTGGATGCAGGCTAGGGACTAGTTGAGGATGCGGGACAAAGTACCACCTCTGTTGGTATAGATGTGGTCTAATGTGACTATGGAGGAGTGGGAGCATATGACTGATGTTGGACTGATTGGGATCTGGCACTATAGGTGTATAGCTCGAGATCCTAGTTTAATGGTCGCTCTCATCGATATATGGGATTCAATGACCAACACATTTCATTTATCGATGGGTGAGATGACTGTCACCCTAGAGGACATGTATAGGATCCTATGGCTACTGATTTTTGGGGAGCCAGTGTATTCTATTTCATCAAAGGCATCAGTGGATCCAATAGTGGTTGTGTTTGGGGAGGTGATGGGTGAGATGAGGTATCATAGCATGAGCCTTAGTTATGGAGACATGTATGCAACCCATCCTCAGGAGATGAGGCTAGTTGTATTGATGATGGAGGCGGTATGTTTCTTCACCTTACTAGATGCTGAGGGTGGGAGATTCCCACGAGCACTGATGGGAGTGCTCCAAGATATGATGGAGGAGTGGATCTATTTTTCTTGGGCATGATCATTCCTAGTGTAGCTATATAGGGAACTATGGGCCTATGGGACATTGCATAGGTTTAATTTGTGTTGCACCTTTTTACTATATTGTTGGGCATACAAGCATATCATGTGTGCCCGGTTGTTTTCCATGACATGATTGGTTCAAGGGTGAATTAATCAGAGTTAGATATAGACATTTGGTACCAATTGGTGGGAAGCATAGGGTGGCTAGGGCCACACATGATGTTTTATATTATAGGTAGTTACTTGGAGGGACTTTCAGAGACAATATTGTGTGGAGGCCCTACATTGATATCCCTCATATAGAGACATAGCAAAGGAGTTAGAGGAGATTTAGCTACTAAGGTGGATATAGGGACGGTGTGCCAATGAGCACGAGATGATACCAGTAGAAAGGGTTAGACGGTAGTTAGGGATGCCACAGATGTCCCTCCACCTTTCCCACAGGATTAGAGAGATGACGTGGAGAGACCCATGTCTTCACCACAACCGAGTGTGTCAAAAGGGCAGGAGGATCTGGTAGTGGATAGGTGGATATATGATGTTGGAGTCACTATTGGATATAGGTAGTGGTGGGAAACACAACAATGGGTGACACCACTAAGATCGGGGCAGCCTGATCTTTCTACCATGACAGTATAGAGAGATTCCTTGCATGGGAAGGTGGCCACCCTTCAGACATAGTTCACAGGTGTGTAGGGTTAGTTGATAGTAGCTCATGCATAGGTGGCCACTCAGAGGACAATGTTACGTAATTACAGGCTTAGCTAGCCTAGGTACAGGCACCCGTACAGGGTGGTGATGGGGATGGAGTATAGGTGTCCTCCTTACAGTGTGTAGGTAGTAGGTTTACTGTGTCCAACGGACACTATACAGCACTAGTTTTGGCCTTACAAGCCCATTTTGCAACACATGTACCTCCACGGGACTAGGGACAATGTCCTATAATATAGGCAGCAATGGCAAGATAGGGTCCCACAATATAGCGAAGTGGATAGGGATCCCGATATAGGGACCGATGCAAATATTAGTAGGACATGGCACACAAGTTGCATTGAGATGGATGGCACCACCTTAGATGGTGACTATGGCAAGGTTCAAGGATGCTCGAATGAGACATGTTACTATCACAACCACCGATGACTTTCGTGATAGATGCCCCTTCTTATGTTGAGTACAAATCCCAACAAGTTGCGAGTGAGAGGATGATATCCCGCACTCATAGTTCAGAGAGCACATGGGGCCGAAGATCCCAAAGAAAGGGGCAAGATGAGGCTACTAGTTCACGTAGGCTAGGCCCAACTAAGGGCCAAGTGGATATTAGAATGAGACCCATGGAGGGTGGAGAGATGTTGGCAGGGCGGTAGACAGGTCGGGAGGAGGAGACATGTGAGACTGGCCCGGAGGATATGAGGTGGGGTGACGATTAGCCACTTGGTATGATTATTGTTTTGAGATTTTGATATATATACTGGCTATGTGCCGAAGATAATGAGGTTATATATGAGAGTTTTTTGATTTTGATTTTTATACCTACCTGCATGCTAAAGATAGTGAGGTCTGTATTTGAATGATTTGAGATACTTGTACGTATTTTTATCTTTATATATGTGTATTAATACACATAATTTTTCCATTTATATATAGATGATTAGAGTTATTGGATGGATGATGCATCTATGTTTTTAATTTCCATTGTTATTGTGTATGTGATGGAAATTTGGTGAATTAGGCGTGATTGAGTCAAGGTCATGTAGGCATGATGGAGTTAGGTATAGGTATGGTTGATTTATGTCGCTTAGGCATGGTGGAGTCCAGTCATGTAGGCATGATGGAGTTAGGTATAGGCATGGTTGAGTTAGGTCAGTTAGGCATGGTGGAGTCTCGGTCATGTAGGCATGATGGAATTAGGTAATTTAGGTAGTTGAGGTCAATTAGGAATGGTGGATTTTACGTAATTTAGGAAGTTGAGGTTAATTAGGCATGGTGGAGTTAATGTGATTTAGGCATGATTGAGTTAGGTCAACTAGGAATGGTGGAGTTTTAGGTCAGTTAGGTATGATTTGGTCATGTTGTTGGGTTTGATTTAATTTCCATGTTATTGGTAGTATGGAAAATAAATGATGATGTATGTTATGGTTTACACTTCTAAATATTTGATATCATGGAATGGTTGACTTATTGATGTATGATGTGATGAAATGGTAGGTATGCATGTTTGTATTAATTTCCAATTATTGTAGAAAATGAAAAATAAGGTAGAATGTGAAAAGAAAAATGGCAAAAATAGGTTAGGGTAAAGAGTGGCCAATCTAACCTCTAAGGGCCCCATGCCCTCGAAGTGTCTTTGGTCAGGGGCCTCAGCCGATGTAGTTGTCCCGTAAGCTAGGGAAGAATATGATGAGGATAGATGAATCGGTCGGTAGGTTTTAGGAATATTTTGAGTCTAGGTAATTTAGGCTTGGTTTATTTTAGGTGATTGTATACATGGTTGAGTTTTGGTCATTTAGGTATGGTTGAGTTTAGGTCATTTAGGCATGGTGATGTTGGTGAAAGAGGAATTCTTAAAATGTAGGTGTCGATGGTCTAGTCCTGTATAGGAGAATCAACAAGTAATGAAGAAGGTGAAGGGTAAGAGGTGACCAAAAGAGCCACCTAATTGGTAAGAACCATAACAAGTCTACCATACCAAAGGTGGGCTTATGAACATAAGACCCTAAAGGTGTTGCCTGATTGACTATTCAAAGGGTGAAGAAAGTCACATGATCATGAAATGTCACATTTGTGGCATGTCCCTTGAGCGGGTAGAAAATTAGGGTGAAAAAGGTGATGAGGTGAAAGCAGGTTGGTTTTAGTGTAACCTAGTGTGAGACAACATGCCTATTTGGCAAGATACCCAAGATCAAAATAGGCAAGTCCATGACGAAAAATTTAATCTTTTTCCTTTTTCCTTTTGTTTTTATAGACTGATCGATGTGGGAAGTCTATATGGGATGAGTAGATTATATCCTTGAGGTCTTCATGAATTTGATCGATGTGGGAAGCTTCTGAATATTTTATTTTATTTTTTTGCAAGAATAGTCTTCTTTTGATAGTTGTCCTTCGAGGGAGTAGTCTATTTATAACAGCGAGATAGAGAGAATAGATGTCCTTTTTGAGGGAGTCATATTTTTTATAAGTTTGACTCAAGGATTTGAATCCCATTTTACTTTTGAAATTTTTTTGCTTTTGGACTTTTAAGTCATGGACAAGACTATAGAGAAAAATAGGCTCTTGTTTTGAAGACAAAACTATAGCACACAAAAGTTAACTATGAAAGAGAGGGTTTAAGTGATGAATTACCATGGGATTCCATCTTGAAAATAAATAAAATTATCCATGAGAATCACGCCATGAGTAGAGTCATGGTACTCATATTGAAGATAAGGCTTAAAAGTCGACGAGTAATCACAAGATTCTTGTTAGGTCGTTGCTCCTTAAAATAGGTAAGTGGAAGGTGAATGGTGCTCAAGGGATAGTAAATTAATTGACATAAGCTAATATAGGACTTGATTCAACAATAGAATGGTCAAAGATGTAAAGCATTTAGGGGCTCAGTTTGTTTTTACCTTTGAGTCAAGACAAATGATAAGCACCCGATCCATAGGTATGAGTAAAACTATACGGTCCAAGCCAATTAGGAGAAAATTTTCCCTGTTTACTTTTCTCTTATTTTGTTACATGTTGATTTTCCTTCAAGATGAGGTCACCAAAATAGAAGGTTCATTCATGGACACATTTATCGTAGGCACATTTGATATGTTTTTGGTAGATTTGGATATGGTCAAGAGCATTGAGACAACTCTCATATAATAAATCAAGTTGTGCCAAACGGTCTTGGTGAAATTCATCATCATTGAGAATCTCTTTTCATGAGATACGAAGAGATGGAATCTGAACCTCAAGAGGCATAAAACCTTTGTACCATAGACTAGAGAGAAAGGCATGGTAATAGTTGAAGTATGAATACTAGTGTGATAAGCCCATAAGGAAAAAGGAATGTGCATATGCCAATCCTTTCCAGTATCGTCAAAAATTTCATAAGAATTTTGTTTAAGGTTTTGTTGGTTGATTTAGCTTGGCCATTTTTTTTAGGGTAGTAAGGTGAAGAAAAATTGAGTTGAATTTTGAAGGCATCACAGAGTTTCTGTAGGGTTTTGTTTTTGAACTATTTTCCGTTATCAGTGATGAGATGGTGAGGAAAACCAAAGTGACAAATGATGTGATGATTGATGAATTCACATATTTTCTTAGATTTTTTAGAAATAAGAGGTATGGATTCTACCCATTTAGTGTAGTATTCAGTAGTGGTAATAATCCATTGATGATGTTGGGAAGAATGAGGATTGATCTCTCTGACAAGATCCAAACCCCATTGAGAGAAAGGCCAAAGGTCTCGTGTGACCTATAAGGCATGAATAGGGGTGTGATGAAGATTAACATGTTGCTGGAACTTCACACAACATTTTACATAATCACAACAATCGTAGTTTAAGTTTGGCCAATAATAACCCAAGTGAAGAATGCATTTAGCGACATCTAAACCACTTAAGTGACCTCCATAAATTCCATCGTGAACTTCCTTGATGGCGTAGGTAATTTTAGAAATTGTTAGGCATCATAAGAGGATATCGTTAAAGCCAAATTTATAAAGAAGACCACCCATGATGACATAGTGAGAGAAAATTTTGAGAAAGGATTTTTTCCATCATGAGTAAGATCTTGAGGTAGAATGGAAAGAGAAAGGTAATCAAAAACTATTTAAAAAAAAGGTCACATGGTTAGTACAATCGAAACCTAGTTTGAAAGATAATGGCATAGGCTCACCATCAAGAGGAATGAGGATAAATTTGGCACCACCCCCACGCTGACATTTGGAACCATCAAAGAATAAGGTCATCTAGTAAATGGTATTATCCAAAGAGAGGGTAGTGATGGATTCATCTAGGAAATCAAAGTTAGAGGATTGATTTCCTAAGAGGGGTGCATCTACAAGTTGGTCAACGATGGTTTTTCCTTTGACAGATTTTTGATGAGTGAATTCAAGGTCTAGGTCTACAAGCAGCATGAGCCAATGTGCATCACATTGATGTTGGTAGGGTTTAGGTACATGTAATGTAAGGGGTTAGTATTGGTGATGACAAATGTTTTATGGTTAAGTAGGTAATGGCACAGTTTAGTGGCGAAAAAAACTAAGGCTAAGGAGATTTTTTCAGAGTGGGTGTATCTAGTTTCATAGTCCAAAAGTATACGACTTATATAATAAATCATTTTCTCCCCGTGTTTTTCTTCATGATGAGTGATCATAGCTCCCAAGGAATGATCAAAGTAGCAAGAATTTAAAGGTAAAATGGTTGGTCATCCTTAGGGGGAATGAGCACAGGTGGTTGGAGGAGGTATTGTTTTAAGGCTTTAAAAAATTTGTGGCATTCATCATCCCATTTGAAGGAGACATCCTTTTTTAGGAGATGATGAAATGGGTGGCAACAGTTGGAAAGTTGAGAAATAAAGAAATGAATAGATTGCAGCTCACCTTTCAAAATTTGAAGCTACCAAAGGTTAGTAGGTGGAGGCATTTCAAGAATAGCCTTGATTTTAGCGGGGTCAAATTCTATGCCATGCAAAGAAATGATAAAACTAAGGAGCTTGCTGGAAAGAACAACAAAGACACACTTCTTAGGTTGAAGGCAAACAAAATACTTGATGAGACGGTCGAAGATGACCTTAAGGACTGTAAGGTCTTCATCCCAAGTTTTATATTTGGTAAGGACATCATGAACATAATCTTCCAATATGTGATGCATGATGTCATGAAATATATAATTCATATCCCACTAATATGTAACACCAACATTCTTAAGGCCAAAGGGTATGACTCAATAGAAGAAGTTCCCCCAAGGAGTGATGAAGGTATTTTTGTGTTGATCTTCTTGGGAGAGTAATATCTGGTTATAACTCTCGAGAAACCATCCATGAGTGATAGATCTCATGGCTAGTGGTAAGATCAACTAGTTGGTCAATACTAAGTAGTGGAAAGTAATATTTAGGGAAAGCTAAGTTAAGGTCACGAAACTGTAAATACCAAATCCCCTATCACTTTTATGACAAGAATGATATTAGAGATTCATTGAGGATAATCAATGGGTATGATGAAGGAAACCAAAAGAAGGCAATGAACTTCTTATTTGAAAATAAGGGAAATGTGTGGATGCATTTTACACGATTTTTGTTTAACGGGTTTGGCTTCGAAATAGTTATGATATTGTGCAAAGACAATGTTTGGGTCAATACCAGGAATATCTGCGTAGAACCAAGCAATACCAGAATATTTCTATGAAATCAGAGGAATGAGGTAAAAGTTTCCTTCTCAGCAGTATATAAATATTTTCCGTATTTAAAATGTGTGGGTCGCCTTTGAGTGTTAATATTGATTTTGATGGTCGATTAGTTTAACATGGTTTATGTCTCAGAAGGTAATGACCGATGAATATAAGAATCCTTCACACCAAGGTAGGTGAGAATAGACTCATCGTCCTAACATTGAATGACGTTAATATAAGGTGTATCATCATCGATCATGTTAGGATATATGAAGGGAAGAGAAGAGGGAGCCTCGCCATCTCGTTGATAAGTCAGAGGTCCCAGGAAATGGTGTTCATGAAATTTTTTTAGGAGGAATGGATTCTAGATCCATAGACTCCATAGGTGAAGGTGGTGAAGTTGGTAGATGGGGTGAAAGAATGTTTTTGTCCTCAATGAGTTTGATGTGGTATTTCTTAGAAGATTGTTCAGAAAGCCCATACCACTTCAGTCTTTATGTTTATGTGTGGTGCATGGGATGATAGTATGACGGCCCTGTTCATAGAAACAAAAACCAAAACCCTTCCATGAAAAATGATGGAGGAAGGTGTGGGTGAAGCAATGATTGGTGAGAGATTGAAGGTCAAATGAAAATGGTTGTGTTTGGGAAGGTAGAAGTATCGAGTCCCCATATGTAAAGTTGGTACAAAGGTGGGGAGGACCATAAGGGAAAACCTTTCCTATGCGGTGATCATAAAGCAAGGATGTTGGCAAAGGTTTCCATCCTCTTGAGGAGTTAGAAATGTATTGATGTTGTATAGGTGATACTCCCTCAAAGTGCGACATTGAAAACACCTTCTAAGGAATGGGTAGTTTGTATATGGGTAGTGAGAATAGATGAATCACTAGGAGATTGTGAAGAAGAAGCACTAGGTGGTTGAGAATTTAATGGGTTGGTGGATGGGTCACCAAGAGGTTGTGACAAGAGGGAATAGAGGAGTTAGGTATGGGAGAGGTAGCAGAAAAATTGGTGGATGAGGCTATGGGTGAAGGAGAAGAGGCAGAGTGGTAGATTCCTTAACCGGTACAAGGACACCATTAGGTCAAGACAACATGCTGCTACGTGTTTTGAATGGTGACAGGTCATTTGGAATGGTATAGTTATGTCCTTCATGTTCAAATTTTACACAATGATATAAGGTTGAAGGGACACAACCCATGACATAGATCCAAGGTCAACCAAGCAACATGTTGTATTGGAACTCCCCCTCTAAGACATAGAAAAAATTTGGAATGGTACGGGGGCCCACACGAACATTGAGAATGATGGTTCTGAGGGTGGAAGTGATGGCATCATTGAATGAACGCAACATAACTCAAGTTATTATGTATGCAATTGGTATGGATGCACATTTTATTGTAAAAATGGGAGGAGATGATGTTGATACTGGCACCACCATCGATCATAATGCATTGAACGTGTATATTATCAATATAGACAGAAATGAAAAGGGAAGGATCAGGATCATCTAATTGGAGAGGTACAATCTTGTCATCAAATAAACTGAGGGTAGATACTTGGTGAGTAGTGGCAGGTGTAGAGGAAGGGGATGAATTGGTGAGAGAAGCCACATGGTGAGGGGTGATAATGGAGGCCACAGGCATAGGGTCATTAGGTAAAACCTCAATGGATTGCAGAACCTCCATGAGGGCCTGTCGATGGGATTTAGAAGTTTGGACAAGGTTGTATAAAGACATTTTTAAAGGTGATTGGTGTAATTGTTTTATTGTTTTATGATGGGATACCTCATCGAAATAGGGTATGTTGGTCCCCAAATGGTAATTCTTGGTGCAGTGCAAATTTTATATTGGGCACAAGATTGGTGGATGGGATATTTTCTTTCTCCTTTCCTTTGTCTTTTTGGGTAAGAGTGGTAACTTGGATCATGTTAATCTGAGTAAGAGAGGTGGATGAAGAATTTGTGTCATGAAAATTATAATGACATGATGAACAAAAACCTACCGCGGAATAAAAGGTCGTGATGAAGATTCGGGCTATTATGCTTTTATTTTTCTTAGATATGAGGTTGTTTGGCCGGGTCAATAGGTGAGGTCCTAGGATGGAGGGAAGTGGTGAAGGTGATAGAAGAGTATTTGGAGAAAACAAAGTGTATGTAGACTAGAAGGCTGGGTCTTCCTTTTAGGTGGAGGAATAGTTTTTGCGTAGGTTTTTGAAGATGTGGCTAAGTCCAAATTGATAGGGGGTAGACTAGGCTTGATGTTGGCATGACACCCAATGTGGTGATGGATCTAGATGCAGGGGAAGGTATAGATACATGTAGGTTCTTAGGCATAGGAATAAGTTTGGTTGGTGGCAAAGGTTTGGATGTAGGCGAGGGTGATGAAGAAAATGTCATTTCAACAGGCATGGTCATGGTTGATTTGGTTGTCTGAAATACCTTTGGATAAATTGTGGAGGTATCAAAGCAGTGATATTTACATTTGGGTTGAAAAGGGTAGCCGGAGACATCCCCAAAGAATGGAATTATCAACGTAATCCAAGTATCCAGCCAAGCATGAAAATGGCACTTTTGTAAGAGGAGATAAAGTTGATTCAGTAGTAATCCCTGTAAAGTATGTTTGTGAGATAGGGAACTGGTTAGCTTTGGACTCTGTAGGTAAGAGAACCGAGAGAAAATCAACTAGACCCTAGAAGGATAATGGGGAATTTTTACCAACAGGTAGTGGTGCTTCTAAAGGATCCTCTATTAGTAGAGTATATGACAAGTGGGATGAGGTAGGTTCTTCTTTCAATGCAGAGGAAGGTGAGCATGAATACCCCATGGGTAGGATAGTTAAAAGCGTAGGTTTTTCATTAGGTTACGAGGGGAATGATGAAATGGCATCGGCAGATATTGTGGTCTCCTCCATGGGTGAAGGGGGAGATAAAGGGGACTCCTCTATGGGTGAAGGAGTAGATGAAATAGGCTCCTCCATGGGTAAAGGAGCTCATTCTAGAATCTACTTGATGGACAGGATAAGAGGAAATTTTGGAAGGGATGGAATGATGTCAACCACAACATGCACCTCAGGGACATTACTGTCATTAGCTGAAGGTTCGCCGGTTTGGTTAGATGATGGGGTATGGTTAGGGAACAAATTCTTGAAGATATGCAATTTTTGATTAGCTGGTGCATTTGGGTTGTCTAAGACAAGATCTCCATTGTCTAACATTTCCTGGACAATGTTTTTGAAGGTTATACAATTACCATCGCTTTGGCCTTTAATGTGATGATAGCTACAATAGTCATGTTCCTTGTACCATGTAGGCATAGGATGAGCAAGGTTGAAACCAATATGTGGTTTGATAGGTTGTAGAGAAATTGCTCTGGATTTAAGAATTTTTTCTAATACTGAAGAATAAGGCTCCCCGATTGGAGTGTATTTTCGTTGCTCTTGCCTGAACTAGAAATATTGAATGGGAGAAAGTTTGGAAGAAGGTTTCAATTAATTGGATGGGTGAGATGGGACAACTTTTAAAACTACCATGTTGGCAGATCCTTTTGCTTTGGAATAGTTGTTTTTGGTTTTGAAGAGGAAGAAGCATCATTGGATTTGAATGCAACATTTTTTTACGCAATTAAATTTTCTTCTCTTCTATGACACAAATTTCAAGATTTCTATCCATGGTGAATGCTTCATCAAAGGTACGGAAGGTTTGGACTTGGAGAGTTGGTGAGATGTGCTTGGCACAAGCTCGAGTGAATAAATCTATAAGCTCGGTTTGAGGTAGCTGGAATGTAAGTTGGTTGATGAGGCTCCGCCAACGAGCGACAAAATCTGTGATAGACTCGTCATCATATTTTCTTATATAGTATAAGTTGGTCATGGCAACCTTCCCGACGATATTGATAAAAAAATGGTCCAGAAGGTTTGAGCCGCTTGTTTAATGAATAAATGGAGTGTCAAGGTAAAGCACTATACCAATCTAATGTATGTCCTGTTAAGGACATTGGGAATGTCTGCAAGAGTAGAGTGTCATCATGAGTGGTTAGATAGCACCCATGTTTGAAAGACCTCAAGTGTTTTTGTGGGTCTTATTTACTATTTAACTGGTTGAATTTGGGAATTTCCCAATGTGTAGGGTGTGGATGAATGGGATCATTACAGATTTCATCGTATGTTAAAGAGTTGTGAGAGCCAGAAACTGATGCTTCCAATGTTTTCATCTTTTCCATCATCATTTTAATAAGGTCGTTGGTAGGTTGTGATGAATGGGAACCCCCTGTAGTATAAGGGGTTGATGATGAATGTATGATGTGGATGACATTCTAGTATATGGTGGTTCCAAGTACAAGAACTACAAGGGGGAATAGATGTAGGTGGAAAATATCCCGAATAGGCAATAGATGAGATAGGTGGTTGTTGGTGATATGTGTAAGTAGGTGGGGTGGATGTAGCGATCCTTGTAGTGATTAGAGGTAAAGATTGTGAGATGGAGAGGATGATGTTTTGGAATGGGGTATGGGTTGTTGACACCATGGGTGGCTGCAATGCAATAGGTATATACGAGGTGGTGGGTGCAGACGAGGCTATGCTCAAGGTGGCTGATGAAGGAATGGTTGATACCATGGGATAAAATGACGTCAAAAGTTCAATTGGTGTTATAGGTGTCATAGATATTGATGATGTGGGATCAAGTTTGGATACTATAGGTGGTAAGGTGGATGAAGGTAACACCGAGCTAGTGGTAGCTGATGCGAAAGTGGGGGCGAGGGTAGGAGGAATGGACACATGCATGTCGTATACCAATTATCTTGATGAATCGTGAGTGGAGGAATGGGTGAGATAATGTTGTAAGGTAGCGGGGTTTTGGTCAAGGAGTCTTGTGAACTCCTCATCACCGGTACTGATGATAATGGGTTGAGTAGGATCCATGGGTGACAGGATGGAAGGTGGTGATGGGCTAGGTGGGAGCGGCTAAAGGCTTACGTGGAATACAAGGGTGTTGGCTTAACTACGAGTCAAAACCATGTGAGTTGGCGTAGGCTTGAAATTTTTACTCTGTAAATGACACAAAAAAACAAAAGAAATGGAGAAAAATAATTCTCGGGGACAAGTACAAGTCACTTCTTTAATTAAAAATTAAAACACAGAACCGATGGTGGTTAGGTTAACCAATGACGGTGATAGGGTGAGTGATGCTAATTATGTTAACTGATATCAGTTACTATACGAAATAAAATGTTTTGCAAATGGGGCAATAACTGATGAAAATGAGACAAAATTGGATCTGACAGTGATTTTAAAGATCCAGGGGTATGATGATATGTTTGAGGAACTTCAAAAAGAATAGAAAATGTGGTAAGTGTTATTTTTGGTAAAATGACCAAAACGTAGATAATTGACAATATTCGAGATAAACCAATGACGGTCGAGTAAACCAATGTCATTTTTTTGACCAACGTCAGTCACTATGAAATTTGAAAATATGGAGAAATTTGATTTTTGTGACTTAGATCAGGCAAAATATAAACCTAGATTCCTGAGTATGATAGTGATGGACACTAGCACACTCAGAAAAGGTCAAAATACACCAACTATAATTATGGAGTGTGAAAGGAAGAAAGAAAAAATTGAGAACACATCCTCACAACTCAAAACAAAAATCAAGCAAAAGTTAAGAAACATGAAATCCTATGGGTGAATTTTATGTTTTATCTTATGTTATTTAAGATTGACTCATGAATGCAGAACAATTTTTTTGTCTCAATAGAAGGATTCCTATGAAAATTCAATATCTAAGGGTGGTTTCGTATTTTTGGAGGGGGCGGTCCTTTCTCTGAGATAATGACTGGACAAAGAAACCCTTTGGGTGTCCACTATCAATCCTTTGATCATGTGATTGTTGACAACTTCTTCTAGGTAGGAGTATGTTTAAGAATATGTGAAGATTATGAAAGTGGTTTGCTATAGAGAGAGAGTGTGTGAAATTGAACTAAAATGAAATTATTCAACCATTGGCTTGGCATGAATTTCAGCGTATAGGTTGCCCTCAAATTAATGTGAGCTATAATGCAGAAAACCAGAATGAAATGCAAGTGTTTTAAGCCCAAATCCACAATTATGTTCGATGTAACAAATGGAGAACAGGAAGATGGATGCTCTTTCACTAATGAAATGCAGTAAAAGGAAGACATGTTCATTTTAAAGCACTAAAATTACAATTTATTTTAGACCATAGCAAGAAGGAGAATATTCCAGAGAAGAAAATTAATGTGAATACTTTTTGAAGGGAAATAAAAAACAATTTTTCCTAGGAATGGACAAATACAAAGGAGCTCTTGATGGGTCCCACCAGTGTGCCAAAAATTTTCACCGGATTCTTAGCAAATTAATGAAATAGATAAGGGTAGCAGGCCAAAGAGGAATACCTTTTTTATGTCGGTTAAAGGTTTTGTGCATGTTTTGATTTCCTGATCCAAGTTGATTGTGAGATCTCTCTTTTGGCTAATAGGAACTACTTGTAAATGCAAAATAATACCACCAAATAGAATTTAAAAAAATAATGAGTGGACTACCTAGCAGAAGCTAGATCCGGGAAGCGTGATACTTCCTGAACAGTTGTCAATCCACTTTTATATAACAATATTAATGCTAGTTAAATCATACATGAAGTAAAGATCCTATTGGAATTGAAACGATTTAGGTATCTCATATAAAACAATAAGAAAGTTCATTCAAAAGGTTGTTTAAGGTCAAAATAGGAGGGTTGACTGGCTGGTGTTGAGTTACAAGTCTGGTATAGGATCTGGGTAAGGTCTGGTAAGGATTAGAAATGATTCGGGCTATTGGGAAGTGGGTATTAGCTCGCTAGTTTGAGCTATATTGACAAACATAGTAACCGATGTTGGTTGACTAACTAATGCCGGTTAGGAAGAGTAATCGGCTTCGGTAGGGGAAATTATCATAAATTTGTTATAATTGGTTTTCCAGACTCCCTATGATTGCACAGAGGTTGGAAATGGTGAGGGTGGGGTCGTAAAATGATTCTGAAGACTCAGAGATGATCAGGAGAGGGTGAAAATGGGTGGAAATTCTGGGTATGATCAGGTGATGGGTTGATGGAAGGGAGGAAGTATATGGGTGTGGAGAGAAATAAACTATAGAGATGAATAAATAAATATACACAAATAAACTAGAGATTCAATGTAGAAATGTTAGATACTTACTGGAAAATAGATTGGAGGATGTAGGTATTGAAGATCGTGACAATAGAGATCTAGAGAGAAGATCCATTGTATTCATGTCATGGTAGTTCAGACCTCTGTGCCTCTTTGTTGTGAATCCGTGATCATTAAGAGGATGATGAATGGTGATCAATGTTGGTCGTTCTCCATTGTGTCTTCTTTTACCTGAGTGCTAAAGAAATTTGAGTGTTCTAAGTCTCTGGAAGAAATGAGATCCTAAATGAATTGACCAACCTAGGAAAAGGCTTTTGGAAACATATTTAACCTAACTCACAATAGTTAGGTGACCGACATCTATTGAGATATAACCAGCATCGGTTAAGGTGGGAATATCTAGGTTTGCAAAAAAGAGATAGATTGTTGTTATTTTTGGCGTGATATCCAACCTTCTACCAAGCCTTGAGGGATAGATCATGGCAATATAAGTGGGAATCCTTTTAGGTTTGTTACTAGGAGTTAATTCTAGGTTTTAAAGTAATTCCTAGTTAGTTAGGATAGGTTTAGACTCAGTCTTAGGTCATTAATAAGGTTTGAGTAGGTCATAGAGTGAGGTGGCTAGGTGAGGTGTTTAAGTGAGGATATTAATTAATTTAATTAAGATAATTAAATTAATTAACATGTGCACTATGGGATATGAATATATGGGATATGGTTAATTTAATTAACAAGGTTTAAAGGGGAGTATGACCCAATTTTAATGTCTATAGTTGTTGCCATAGTTATTCTTCCATTTTCTTTTGTTTTAAGTGTTTTTATTCTCGCTACATCTTATTTTTACTAGATGTTTGTATTGGTTCCTCCACTAAATGAGAATTGGTCTTTGTGATGGATTATTTATCTTACACTACTTGCATAGTTGAAATTTCCATTACTCCTATTTCATATGGGTTATTTTTCTCTTATGGAGATGGAGTAAGGGAAAGTGTGCTTGGTATTTGGATTACAACTTTGGGGATAGTACTTTTGATTCATCTTTTCTCCTTTAATTCCCATTTATTATGAGTTCTTATTTTCCTTTCGTCTATAGGATTTTATTTTACTTGATGTGTAATCTTATTCTACTGATTTATTTCATCCTATGTAAGAAAGGATCTTATATGTGTGAACACTCATGTTTAACATAGTTGGTTCTTTGACTATAAGAAGTTGTACCAATTTGAAATAACATGTCTCACTTCTATTCTTCTTATGTGGGGAGACTAGGAATTATTTCTCTAGGGTAGATACATTAATTCCTTAGTCATTTAGACCCTCATTAATGTTGTGCACTATCTTCTCTTATGTCATATCATCCCATCCTATGATGATCATAAGAGATTTAGGCATCGGGCTGGAGTTTGACCTTATCTTATGACCTGATCTTCTTGGCCTATTCCATTGCAATAAATTTCCAGATGTACCATTCCCATTCCTAAGGAAGGTAAATTATGGATCTCATTTATGAAATTTTAACTACACACATTCTCTCTTTGTTAATTTTTATTTTATGAAAATCCAAACCTGGAAAACCAGATGGGTAGTTTGGAGTTTATTTTTACCCTTAACAATTTTATTCCTTTTAATGCAATGATCAGTTGCTTTACTCTTTTCCTTTTAGCTTCCATTAATTGTTATTCCCCTTTGACTTGTGTTGTGGCTTGATCCTACTCAGTTATTCCCATCTATATCTCTCCCATTACTTGTATGATCTAGCCCTTGTGTGTGCAATGGTCAAACACTTTTTTAGAATCATGACATGTTTTCTAATCATTTCTTCCTTGGCTATATCCATGTTGATGAAAAATGGAAGTGGATTACGATGTCTAGAATTAGTGACCTCTAATCATAGTATTACCTCATCATAAAACAAATTGATTTTGGCATACATGACTGTATAAGTTATTTATTCCCTGGGTATGAGAGGGTTTTCACTAAGTTGTTCTCTGATTTGTTGAAACCATCTTCCCAATAATTGTGTGTCTTGAATAGTTATGTAAATATTTATTCGGATAAACTACAAAAACTTCCTATATGGTAAGTACTCATTATCTACTTCTATAACGACTTTGAAAGCCTTCCAATGTGTGAAACAAAGAAAAATGATGAGCAACTGATACTATAAAACTATAACTCCTACTTATGTCATGTTTTTGATATTTGTATTTACTTCATGTCTAAGGAGATTAGGTCATTTGACCTTTGTACTGTCATCCAAATTTTTTGTAATGATTTCCACCACACTAAGGAATGCTATTTTTCTCCCATAGTTTCTTGCCAATATTTTTTTGTTATTATTTATGCCAAAATTATGATTATGTGGATTGTAATGGCTCCAAATGGGTTATCTCTCCTGATCCATAGGGATCTAGAAAAACGCACCACATTATCAGTTCCATTAGCACCAAGAAGGAGAAATAAGAATAATCAATAAAATGAGGTAAACAAAGGTTCTAGAAGGAACCACCACTCTGTGCAAAGCAGCGGTTTTAGAACCACCACCCCGTAAGGGTGGCATTCCTAAAACCGCCGCCCACCAAGGTGCTAGTCCCAAGATCACCGGTCTATTTAGGGTGGTGGTCCTGTCACTTTAGAACAGAAAAGAAGAATGGAACATGAATGGACACGGAATTGAAGTGCCCAACCGTGTCTCTTCCCTTACATACCCTTTCACATCCTCTAGTGCATAGGAGGATATGGGAAGGCCTAAAAATGTATGAAAGGAGAAAGGGAATGATCATCAAAAGATCCAGAGAGATCGAGAAGCAGAGTTTAATGAGAGTAGTGAGCAAGATCTTTAGTGTTGGAATAAAATTGTAGGAGAAAGGTGTAGAAACAGAGCAAGAAAGTAATTGGAGAGAAGGTTTACATTGTTTCTTCTTTTCATACTTATTATAATCTATAATTGTCTATATTAGACCAATAAAAGTGGGAAGAAAGATTAGTTTCCCTTCCCGACTGGTTTTCCTCCTTGGAGGTTTCCAAGATAAAATTGTTGGTGTTGAAGTTTAAAATTATTTCCTAATCTACAATTTCCTTTCTATAGCACTAGATAATCAGTCACAAAGCTCTACTTTTTCAATAAAATTTGTCATTTTCCAAAGTTGAAAGTAGAACAACATAATTGTGTGATTCGTAGAGTTCCAAAGTAGAAGTTTACGGATCATTTTTGTATCAGAGCTGATTATATATCCAGAACCGTGGTATTCGAATCCTTCTTATGATTTTGTATGATAGTGACAAGGTCCAAAGGTGAAGAATTTTTACCTTGTACGTTAGATATTTCTACGAATAAGTGGAAACAGAGAGTTCGAGCTCAAATCTAGAAAGAGAACTTGGTTTGTAGAGTCAAGATACTAGAGACCATGATGGAAAGATTGCATAAAAACAAGAAAAGATTTCAGATATGAAAAAGACCACTTTAGTTAAGCAAGATTCGATAGAATTGATGGTTTGAGCACTAGCCAAAAAAATTAGTATCGGAAAGATCCACGAAGAGGAAGAATGGGAAGAGCATGAAGAGATGCCAATTGTAAGAGAGAATGTAAAATCTACACATAAACCTTTTAAATTTGAAACGAAAGTGGAAATAAAGAATTTTGAAGGACAAGTAGATGTAGAATTAATGGATAAATGCCTAAAATAGTTGGAAGTCTATTTTAGTGTGCATAGTGTCACTTTGAGGCATAAAGGGTCACCTTTTCACTTCTCAAAATGGAAGGTCATGCTCGGTTTGGTGGGAAACCCATCTATCCACTTGTGAGAAGAAGAAACATCCTATTGTCGGTACTTGGAAAGGTTTTAAAGAATTTATTAGAGCTAACTTATATTGTATTGGCCATAAGACTGAAATGAGGATTAAGTGGTAGTACTTTAGATAGCGTGAGCGGTCAAAGCATGAAAGAATACACTACGAAATTTTGGAGACAAGCCATGTTACTTAATATGGACTTGGAGGATGAGGACATTCTCGACCAAGTATTTCGAGGACTTCACACTCACCTTCGGAGGAAGGTAATCTCCATGAAGCCCAAGGATCTTAATGAAGTTTGTATACAAGCATACTATATTGATGAAGAGAAGAAGCAAGGAGAAACAGAGCCAAAGGTAGACCACCAAAAAAAAAATAGGACAAAGAATAAGGGAAGACAAGTAATAGAGGTAAATGGAAAGGTAAAAATGCCGCTTTGCTTTACATACTTGTAAAGATCGTAATAATTTCTGTAAGAATTATGATGTAAATGGACATACCGATGCCACAGTTGGAAGTTACATCTGGAATTGCACCCAAAACATCGAACATAGGATTCCAAGAAATCCATGGCCACTATGAAGAAAAGAAGAGAGGTGGAGATTGAGGCTAATTCGGATGTAGATCATAGGTGGGATGCATGGCCACTAACATGTATGGGGTAGAAGAATAAGAAGAGATGAGTAAGATATTTCAAATCAAAATCCAAATCAAGAAGACTAAGGTAAATGCTTTAGTAGATTCTGGTTCTCGGTTATAGAACAACTTGGTCTAGAGACTTACGCGCATCCACATCCATACCCACTGGGATGGGTGAAGAAGGGTGTAGAAATACAAGTTACAAGGAAGTGTAAGTTTTAGTTTGGGATAAATACCCAATACATAGATGTATTAGAGGCTGATATTATTCCACTTGATGCATTTGACATTGTCTTCGAAAGTCCTTACTTGTATGCCAGGGATGTTGTGTTCATAAGGAGGAAGAACCGGTATAGATGGGTCAAGGATGGAGTCAATTTTAACATCGAGGCACACCAAAGAAAATCAAAGAAGGCTATGGTAAGTGTCAATCAAGCACCAAGAATTATTTAAGTAAATAATCAATTTTGTTTTCTTTCATTGGAAGAAAAGAAAATGGACGTGAGAGCACAGATATTTCTGACCAAAGGATGGAAAACTTGGATAGCACTTGTTAGTTTTGCGAAGAAGACACCACAGAACTATTCATTCAAGGAAAAAAAAAACTTCATTATGCGGTCACCATATCTACCTATGGATTCACTAGACTTGACCATGGGGTAGAAAGAAGAAGAGGAGATATAAGGAATGATGGTGACTATAGTAGCAACATACTTGGAGAGGACTTGGCTAATCCATATCAAGAGACAAATATAGGAAATGACTAAACCACTATAATATGGGACCTTCGCCATACTTGAGCAGGTTGGAGAAGAAACCTTCAAGCCATATTTCATGTAGATGCACACGATAGCAAGTTGCGAGAGCTCGCATCCACTAATGTCGTCTATGCATGAAAAATAAGGAAATATATAGAAGTTACCTTCCATAGAGGATTGTACTCAAGGCATCTCGGAGGAGGATCTAGCATTGGAGCAACAAACCAGAGATCCACAGGAGTCTTGGCTGGTTGGATGAGAGAAGACACAAAGGAAGACCCAATGGTACTCAAATGATCACGAGAAGGAGTAGATTCCTCTACCACTCCCCCACTAATATTTTGTGGGACAAAAATCCTCCTAAGTAGGGGAGGTATGATCCATAGGGATCTAGAAAAACACACCATTTCATCAATTCCATCAGCACCAAGAAGGAGAAATAAGTATAATGAATAAAATGAGGTAAACAGAGGTTCAAGAAGGAACCACCACTCTATGCAAAGTGACGGTTTCAGAACCAACACCCTATAAGGGCGGCATTCCTAAAACTGCCACCCATCTAGGGTGATGGTCTTGAGATCGCTAGTCTACTCGGGGTGGTGGTCTTGTCACTTTAGAATAGAAAAGAAGATTAGAATGTGAATGGACATGGACTTGAAGTGCCCAGTGTGTCTCTCTTCCCTTCCATGCCATTTCACATCCTCCAATTCATGGGAAGGCCTATAAATGCATGAAAGGAGCAAGGGAATGATCATTCAAAGATCCAGAGAGATCAAGAAGTATATTTTAATGAGAGAAGTGAGAAATATCTTCAGTGATGGAATGGAATCATAGGAGCAAGGTGTAGAAATAGATCAAGCAAGTACTTGGAGAGAATTTTTACATTGTTGCTTCTTTTCATACTCATTGTAATCTGTAATTGTCTATATTAGACCAATAAAAGTGGGAAGAAAGAGTAGTTTCCCTTCCTAACTAGTTTTCCTCCTTGGAGGTTTCCAGGATAAAATTGTTGGTGTTGAAGTTTTGAATTATTTCCTACTCTGCAATTTCCTTTCTATATCACTAGATAATCAGTCACAAAGCTCTAATTTTTCAAGCAAATATGTCATTTTCCAAAGTTGAAAGTAGAAAAACATAATTGTTTGATTCATAGAGTTCCAAAGTAGAAGTGTACGGATCATCTACCTTTGCACAAATGACCATAGACATTAGCAGTTGTTGGATTTATAGGTAGTTTGGCGGTTTTTTAGAAGGATAAAGATCCCCGGTTTGGGAGACTTTTATCTCGAGTAATTGTAGTTGTGTGGATGGGAACAACATCATGTTTAGAGAAAAAAAATGGCTTCATTATGGTATATATTCATAATAGTTTGTATAAGCTTAGGATGGTCTCTCGTGTAAGACATTTTGTAATCCTATGCACAATCATTCCACGGAATGGGTCCTTTGGGACAATCTATCCTTGTGTGGCTTCTACTTGGGATTTCATATTATCTTTCCCCAAATTTTTAAGGCATGCTTTATTACCTCGTGGTGAGGTGGATCACTCCACCTACTCGCCAGTATTGCAGAGATCATTATGTCTTCTTCTTTTTTATCCGATAGTGAAAGGAATATCTAAGATCCCCATGTTCAAAGGATTTATTTTTTTACCTGATTATATTTGTTGTTTCTTTTCACTTTCACTCTTTCTATTAATTTTCTCTTATTTCTTGTTTTATATTTCCCAAAATTACTTCTTGGTAAACTTATTTGTTTGTTTATACCCTTAGAAATTTGCAAGTTACCATTTTTAACCTTTCGTCACTTGATCTACCTCCTTAATTTATTTTATCCATTGGGGATTTCATTTTCCATGAGATCTTAAGCCTTTGATATGTATTTTGTCTTATTAGTTATATTTTGTTATTTTCAAATTTTTGAACTTGGCTTTTTGTTTCCATTTCTTTCTTGTTTAATGTGCATATTTCCCATACTTATTGGACTTGTTCCCTTTTCCCACTTTTTTCTTCCAACATGTTTGATGGTGATCTTGATTAGGTTCTTGATAAATTGTACACACACACACACACACACACACACACACATAGATTAAATAAAAATATATATAATCTAAGAAAATTTAAAAATTGAACTTCCTACTCTAACCACTTTTACTAAACACTTATTGTCTTCTTTAATAATTTTCACACTTATGCATTATAGGATTTCAGTATACATCCATTTATTCTACTAGGAAATATATTTCCCAAGAGATATTGCAATATTCCAATGCCCTATTTTGTGATATGATGAATGATGTATGGGCCTTTCTATCTTATGCACAATTTCCTGGTGTGTTCTTTAAACCTACTTTCATACACAAAAACCTTTATTCTATTTGGAATTATTTACTTGCATAGATTGCATACATGCTAGAATTTTCAGATATATTTATGTGCTTCATGATTACATTACATTTTTGACTTATATTCCTCCATTTTTTTCCAATCTAATAATATAATTCTAATATATTATTTGTCTCCTAACCGCATAACTATTGTGATACAAAGGATTAGTACAATATACTCCATTGGCACAATTCTTTCAATTATATAACTCAATTGAAATGGTTTATGTCTTGTACTTATCTTATATTTAGTTTTGTATTCCCATAAAAGTGCGAGTATTCAATATTCCCAATCATCCCTTTCGCAAATTGTAGATCTTTTTAAAACGTTTCCCTTGACTTTGTTTGTATATTTTACTTGTCCATTTGCTTGCAAATGATATGCTATGATTTTGTGGTGTGAAATCATAAATTATTATATGAGGATTTTGATGTTATTATTAAAATAATGTGTGCCCTTATCACTTACTAGTTTCTGTGGACTTCCAAATCTAGTTTTATGTTCTCGTAAAGGAATTTAGCCGAGTCCCTTTTTGAGCAATTTGTTGTAGCTACAACTTCTACCCATTTTTAAAAATAGTCCATTAATGTGATTATTTATCTCTCTATGGAACTTCTTGATGGAGGTTGAATCAGCCCAATGAATTATATTACCCATCTCTCAAATGTTTTCATTGCTAGCATAGGATAAAGAGGCATTTCATCCTTATGGTTTAGTTTCTCCACTTGCTAAAAAATGTTGCAATGTTTTTCTAGATGATGTGCATCCTGAAACAATATTGGTCACCAAATTCTACTTTGTAATATATTTTTCATAGTGAGTTCCCTAGAAAATATCCTTTAGTAATGCCTTCATGATCTCACACACTAATAGTTATCTTTCATATTTTAGCACAACTCTCCGCAATAATTCATCCTTCCCTAGCTTGTATAAAAATCCATCAATAATAGTGTATGGTAAGGCCTTACTAATCAATTGTTTCTTTTCTTTATGTATATAGTGTTGTGGAAAAATTCCTTGTCATAATAACTACACAATTTCTTCTAATTGTTTTGGTATTGCGATAACATGAAATAAGTGTGTATCTAGGGCATCTTCATCTAGTTCCTTTGGTTCTTCTCATGTGTTTATGTGACTCAAATGGTTTGGTCCTATATTTTATCTTCATGGTTTCACATTTATTTTAAACTTATATTCTTGTAATAACATTAACCATCTTGATATCATACCTCCCAGGAGTGGCTTATATCACCAGATATCATAGTGTTTGGTGACCTATGAAGAATTTAAACTCAATTTACAACAAATATTACCTAAATTTTTTGAGTGTAAACATCATAACTAGAGATTCCCATTCTATACTTTTGTAGTTTCTTTTACAAGTGTGAAAATTTCTTGATTTCAAAGTGAATTGAATGATCTATACCTCCTTCCCCTGGTTGAGCTAGAATTGCACCAATTGTGGTGCCTAACTGATCAACATGTACATGGAAATGTTTTGACCAATCTAGGATTATTAGATTGGCACACTAACCATTTTCTATTTTAATTACGTAAATGCATTTTGACATTCAATTTTCCATTCAAACTTTTTACCCTTAAGTAATAGCTTCTCCATTAGTTGTACTAAGTTTTCATATCCGATAATAAATTTCTTGTACTATCATGTATGTCCCAGAATGCATGGAGATTTGAGTTTTTATTTGGTGTTTTATAATAATTATGACATCTATTTTTTATCAAATAGAATTGCTTGTTTACATATTATGTCTCTAAGTAGCACTCGAAATTGTGTAAAGATAAAACATTTTTTCAAGTTTAATGTAATGCAAAAAGCTCTACATATTCCTAACATTAAACATACCTTGAATATGTATTTTTGAACAAGGAGAATACAACCCAATCATCGAGGTATACTTCTAGGAATTCATGAATGAAAATTTTGAACACCGTAACAATAGCTCAGGAAAAGATTGTGTCACACTTTAGACATTATTTAGTCCCAGTCTCATACTACTATTCATATGATTTTTGAGTGAAGAAAGTACTAATTAACCCCCATTTTTTCCATTTTAATTTTATTTATGTCGTCACTACACACCTTTGGTACATACTTTTTCAATCTATTTTTATCATTTTTCAACATTTTATCCTTGAATGGGGCACATAGGCTAGTATTGGGGTACCCGCAGGTGCCCTAATCCTAGTTGGGGTGTCTTGATCCTCTTTCCACTTTCCCACCACTTTTTGGGTACTTTCTAGCCATTTTAGCATTCTATATTTTTCATGCTCGGCCTCTTCGAGGTTAATTATGAAATTAGAGCAAGAGAAACATATAAATATAAAGTTATGAGACCATAATGAGGGACCAAGCACTAAACACTACTATCATCACCTAAGGTTACATCCATTAAAGGCTCCATTTACATCCATCTAGCTCCATCACAAGGCATAAGGCTGGTTCATCTACATCACACTACATAGGAGGGAAGTTTATTCTATTCCATCCACCATTATACCAAATTTATACACATATTTATTGCTTGCTACTTTCACAAAGTATGACTCGCCACAAGAAAACCTAGGGCATGATTACACACAAAAAAACATAGAACTACATCGGTTCTAAGATGTAGTGCAATGCTTAGTAAGTTCACCATTGTGGTCACTGATGATAATCTAAACCCTTCATATACATATTTCATTTTTAGTGATTTGATTCTCGTCTTGGGGTTTTGCGAGTGATTACTTATTACAGTATTGCAGTGACATCGACACATTTTAGAAAAGTTAGTGTGACAAGAAGAGAACATAGACAAACATCCAATGACACCTTAGAGGAGGGTTTTAGGATATTTATGTAGATAAGGGTTCCCATATCTCAGACCAAGGTGCCACAGTGCCCCTGCTTCCTCTCCAGTGCCCTCAGTCCGGCCCGAGAGTTTGGACTATGCTTTCTCAAGATTCTCGTGTGATCATTTCCTCCTCTTTTTTTCCTAGTTCACACTACGACACACATCCGTAACCTTCATCGAATCATCTAAACTCTTCCTAACCCTCTTTTATCATCAAGGTTTCACATTTCTATTTACTTAATATCTTGGGTAATTTTCTTAATGCATTTATATGTTATTTATTGTTGTACTTCTTAGATTAAATATTTTAAATACCCATCTTTAGTTAATCATTTTTGTGAACATGTACTCCATCTCCACACCTATAGGATCCTCCCTCTTTATCATCCTAGAGTATATTCATCATAAATATCTCAATCACTTATTATTTTCTTGCACACTCGATGTAAGGTATCGATTCCAACATCTTCTAGCTACTACCCACATTCATGTTGACATGCATCCTGACTCAATATATAAAATTTTTGTAGATGCATTTTTTTAACACTTATCATTCAAATATAATATTCTTGCTGATTTAAACACTTTTGATAATGACCCACCCTTGCATATTATGATTCACATTCTCAATATGGGTATTAAGTGCACTTTAATTGATAATGGATCTGAACTTAATTTATGTCCTATGTCATTCCTTGAAAAGTTAGGTATTTTTATTGTGATGTTAGTCCATCATCCCTCTCACTCCATGCATATGATGGTTTAGTCCACCCATGTGTAGGTCACATTGTTCTTCCTATTACTATAGGACCAAAAACCCTCAACACTATTTTCTTTGTCATTGATTTTCTAGTCTCATATAACTGTTTACTTGGTAGACCATGGCTCCATGCCATGCAAGCCATTGCTTCTACCATACATCATTGTGTCAAATTCATACATGAAGGTATTGAATATACTATACTTCGCGACCGTGATGCATTCCAATATTGTGACCAAGATCCTAATACTACCCTTCTTATTCCATGCACTGATACTACAAATGACCCTCAACCAATGGACGAACCACCTCATTTTCCACCACTTGAAGGTTTCATTTGTGTGATATATGCAATCTCTTCTACACCACCTAATACAACTATTGCTATGATTCTTTATCAGGGGCTTGTCCAGTCTATGGATATCTCTTTATCACCTACACCTTCACATGTACTACCTCCGCTAGCATGCTTTCCATTTACTTGCATAATTTTCATGAATGATTCATATTGGGAACATATTCCATTTGATCCTACTTGTGATGATACCATTTACTCACATGATGGTCTAGCTCGACCTATTTTCTCTTTTGAGGGCCTCTATTCTCATACTCATGCACCTCATCTATATTATGGCTTCATCATTATTACTGATGCTTATGGCTTGCGTGTTTTCCATCTCATAGTCTATCTATCATGCACTCCTCACTCTTCTCCACTCACATTAGGAAATCATGGCTTGATTATATTTGGGGCACTCTAGATCCTAACCATACATATATATCATTTCAAAATCCCTTTGGTTGTATCTTTATTTTCAATAGTTCTTTCCTTGGCTATTCAAAAATAGCACTCATTGGTATACACACGGTTGTTCAATAGTAACCTTCACTAATGAAGATTATTCCATGAATGTCTACACATTACATCACAATTACTCTTTATATGATCCACGTCATTTTATTGATTATCAAGTTTCCAATGCTACTCCAGTAGGCTTTGATCCCGACAGTGATGACTGCTAGATAGTGTCACATGACTGTATTCACTATTACACACTTGGGGGCATAACATCTAACACATGCCCCCACCATATTAGCATTAGCGCATCTATCATCTTTGCATTATCATACATCAATCTCCTAGCTTAGACATACTTAGCACACATTTTAGCATTGCCATTACCCAATGACACACTCTTGTGCTTTGGTTCACACTTGACTATTGAGGAATACATACTACACATGAACCCCACACACTACATGATAGGTACTACACATTGCATCTCTTCACACATTTTACAATACATCTCGCATTTCACACACTACATCTTTATGTACCTCTACATCATTACATTTTTTCATTTATACATTATACATCATATTAATCTTCATCATACATGTGTCACACTTCTATTGTCTACAAGTCAAACATTACATACTACTCCTCCTACATAGGGTGCACTTCACACTCTTAGGCTATCCATACATCTTACATTTTGCATTTGGCATTTACTTTACATTATTTGGATATTGACATTGGCACATCTATATATCCTACATACTATGCTCATATTCATCACATACGTGTCACACTCCTATTGTTTACGAGTCTAGCATTACATCATCCTCATCCTACATACTACATTTGGTGCATATCACACTATTAGGTTATCTACACATCTTGCATTACATTCTACACATTACATATTTACACATTTTACACATCATATGGTCGTCTATTATCATCACACATACTACATAGTCTTCTACACACTGTACTCACTACCCTATGACACACTTTAGTTCCTTGGTCCATACTCAACTACCAAGGGTTTACAAATCAAATGGACCTTATCATACACACACATTCATCACTTGACCTTCTATCATGTGACATTACTAGGTTAGTGACATATGTTATAGGCTAAATGGTCACCTATTCCTTCATCTTGTAGTGGTACATGCTTTAGGATACATCACCACTCCCTCTATTTGTCTCATCGTGATATATACACTTTAGGCTACATCATCACATGTTCATCTCTAGGTCACATATCATCACACACATACACACTCATCACAGCACGTTAGACACAATACACATTATTTGATCATTTCCCATGATGTACTCTCATTTATAGTTCATTATTGACTACTGAGGGGGCATACTAAATGAGCCTCACCGCATATACACTTCCATTCCCATAGGGGAACACGACTCCTATCATTCATCTTGCATTCCATTCCATCCATCCACAACATGTTTCATATCTTGGTTTATTTTACTCTTGATTACATTTTCTTGTAAATGGTTGTATTATTACACATGCTAGATAGGTTTCTTGTATTTCATTATATTTACCATACACACATGTGTGTTCACGCATTTATCCAGTTGTGATTGCAGATACATGTCTCTTACATGCAGCATGGATGCTCACCTTCTATCACTTCTACAATACAATCCTTTGGAGGCATCCACATTTGTTTCTTATAGATGTTATTGTTTCATTTTTTACTTAGCACTCTACATTACTATTTTATACATGATTTTTACAAATGAGATATTTTTCTAACATGTTAACGGGTTATTTATGTGCAACATTTGTTTGCAGGATTAATTACTGCCATAACTATCTCATTGTTTGTACTTTTTTTTTTTTTTTTCTATTATATGTGGGCCGTGCCCTTTATTTGGTATGCACTCTTGTTTGTTGTATGCATTCATTATGGCCTTGCATTTCTTGCAACATCATGAGTGATATCCCATATTTGAAACCCACTTTGGTGGTCTATGTTTGGCTTCTTGTGTGTTTACGTCAATTCTAGCTTACACATTGTTTGGTAGCTTACACATGTTTTCTATATCTAATCTTGTTTGTACTAACACTTATTTCCTACCCACTTATTTATGTGTGACTTGGTTTTATCAAGCACATTCCCTTGCCCCCGTAGGGCATAATTTATGCGGTTGGTCCTCTTTTGGGTCCGTATTCTCCTATCAGCGATGTCGCAAGTTCCTCGAAAGAGGGGGCATCATTTGGTGCTTTATATACTACATAATACTTCTACACCGGTGTACCGTTTAGTTTAGTTTCCTCCCTTGGAATTGTGGGTTATAAAGTGAGTGGGTTCAAACTAGTCTATGAACCTCGTACACAAAATTTTTATAGGACATGTTTTCCTTAGCATTCTGGGAGCAATTACAAGTTAGAGGATACAACAGATTTCCTCTCTATACTACTTCAGCCGCTTATTATGTAGGATCACCCAAAAAAACCAGCAATACAGAGAACTCTTCACAAAACTTCAGAATCAATTACACGTTGGATAATAATGAAGCTTTCTTCCTACACTTCTTCGGCCAGGGTGGCGTGAGATCACCCAAAAACTCACAGTACAGGATATCCTTTCTATACCCTTTCTCTCATCACAAATCAAGTGCACATGTTCCTTTTACATTTTTCATTTCCATTACATACTTTTTACTATATACATGTGTCTTTACATGCATTTTTGACATATATACATGCGTATTTGACTACTTGATCATCTTCTCCTTGTAGGTCCGACCATATGAGAAGTAATAAGTCAAAAACAACAACAATAATGGCATCGACAACAACAAAATTTTGTAGTAGCACACACCTTATACTAACATGCAAGTACATATCACACATTGGAAATTACACATGCATTTCCACCTTAGGTTCACTCCCACCACTTTTTTGCACTTTTTCATCTTTAGTTTCCACACTCTACTATTTTCTCATTCCATGTGTTGTAGAGAACGTCAACACGCTTTCTACATCACTCTACATGGACATCAGGTACACATATCTATCTACTTTATGTTACCAAGTGTTTCTCTCACCAACATAAAGTGGGGGAAATGTAGTCACAAAATCACGCAATTTAGACATTATTTAGTCCTGGTCTCATACTATTATTCATATGGTTTTTGAGTGAAGAAAATACTAATTAACCACCATCTTTTAGCCATTCTGTCATCACTTCTGATCTTCAACACATTACTTACCCAGTGTTTTTTGTCATATACATCATTTTATCCTTGACTAAGGAACCTATACTAGTAATGGGGTGCCCATAGGTGCCCTAGTCCTAGTCGAGGTGCCTTGATCCTCTTTCAACTTTCACACCACCTTTTGGGCACTTTCTAGCCGTTTGAGCACTATATATTTTTTGTGGTCAGCATCTTTGGGGTTAATTACAAAATTAGAACAAGGGAACCATATAAATATAAAGTTATGAGACCATAATGAGGTACCAAGCACTAAGCACTAATATCATAACCTAAGGTTGTATCCATCAAATGTTTCATTTACATCCATCTAGCTCCATCACAAGGCACAATATTGGTTCATTTGTATCACACTATATAGGAGAGAAGTTTATTCTATTCCATCCACCATTCTATTACATTTCTACATATAGTTATTACTCATTACTTTAAAAAAGTGTGACTAGAACAAGAGAATCTAGGGCATGAATGCACACACAAGCATTGTTGGACCCTGAAATATGCCAATTATAGCGGCACAATATTTTTGAAAGCAAGGAGTGTAGGTGTGAGGGTACGCACAAGAGTGGTACAGAAGCACGTGAAGGCTCCCGCCCGGTAAAATATCTCGAGACCTAGTCACATTTTGAGCCATGAAATAAAAATAGATGATGGACGATTGGAATGGTATTCAAGAAATTTTTGGGATTGGACTAAAACATGAAGACTTGGAGGTAAAGAAAAGTATATTTTAAGGAATATTACATGTAGAAAGAAGATGAAGCATCATGCAGAGTTTGGAATAATAATAGGATGCAAATCTAGATTTAATTATAGATAACCTATTATTAGGTGGAGCTTGCATGCTCTTGTAGTTATCTTGTAATACACACATGTCTATTTGTGGCATGTGGGATATTTTTAAGAGTGCATAGGTGGTGAAGGAAAATTACCCACCCTATATATATATATATATATGATTTTCAAGGTTTTGGCATCATCATGATCATCATATTGTATGTGTTAGAGTTATGTTGTTGGTTTATGAGCGCACATAGCTTATGACAGTGTTATTTGCATGTATTTAGCTATTGGTTATGTTATGAAGTAATATAATAGATATTTGTGGATGGATATTGATTGTTGATGTCTCTGTTACTGGTTATTATATGGTAAATCTAATTTGTATACTTATTTGATTCATTATGCACTATGGTTGTGAGCTAACTCTTGTTTACCTTTAATTACTTGCTATAGATATGGACTATATGGTTGATCATGCTAACATCTTGACAAAGTTGGTATAAAAAGAGGGACATGGTACCTTTGCATGCTTCGAGCGAGCGTGCAGATCTCTATATGAGTGATGGGCTAGTACGTATATGGTTTGAGTAAGAAATAAAGACCACAATAACATAGAACTACATCAGGTCTTATATGTAGTGCAGTTGCTTAATTAGTAATTCCACCATTGCAGCCAATGAGGAAAGTCTGACCCCTTCATATGCATCTTTATTTTTTAGAGATTTTATGCTTATCTTGGGGTTTTATAAGTGATTCCTTATTGCAGGTATTATAGTGACATCGGCGCAGCTTCAACAAAGTTAGTGTGACAAGAAGATAACATAGGTGAACATCCAATGACACCTCAGAGGAGGTTTTAGGCTATTTCCATATAAAAAAGGTATCCATATCTTAGACCAGGGCACCCATAGGTGCCCCTATACCTCTCCATGCATCCGAACCCATCCAAAGAGCTCGACTTGTGTTTTCTTAATATTCTATGTGATCATTTCCTCCTCCTGATTTCCTAGTTCACACTGCGACATAGTACAACACCTTCATCAAATCGCTTAAACCCTTCCTAACCTTGTTTACTCATCAAGGTTTCATATTTCTATGTACTTAGTTTCTTGGGTCATTTTCTTTATGCATTCATCTATAATTTACTTTTTTACTTCTTAGATTAACTATAAAAATACCCATTTTTAGTTAATATGATGCGAAAGTGGTATTAGTTTTATCTTCTCACGCAATTGGTATTTGATGGTATCCCTTTAATCTATATGTAAATGATTATAATTCTCTCACGACTATTTTTAATATTCCATTTGTGAATGGAGTTGGGAATGGGTCATTAACACATGCATCATTTAGAGCCATATAGCCTCCATAGATTCTGATTTCTCTCATTTTCTTGGGTTGAGTGACTATCAAACTTACCCAATATGATTTTTCTATTGGGTATATTAGACCCAATTCTATATTCGGTCTAATTCCGCTTTTATTTTGGATTTCATATTTGAATTCAATTTATATGTTTTTTTATTTATAGATTTTTCTCCTTATTTTGATTTGATGCACATTACACTGATTGATGGATCCACTCCTTTTATTTCATTAAATTTTCTAGGGAACACATCTTCATAGTCTCATATAACAGTGCATATTACTAGAATCTTTTTTTCAATCTAGTAGTCCCCACAAAGAGCTATTTTTACTATTCATGTTGGTCGATGTCTTATGCCATTTTTGTACTTGTTCATAATATAATTTATCCTTCCCCTTATTGTGGGTTTCTATAACCATCATGGATCCTTCTTTTTCTTCTATGTTTAGATTGCACAATTGTGCTTCTTATTTATTGTTCACTTCTTTTCTACTTGGTATTGGGTGAAGATGTTTTGGTTCAAATATTTCACTTAGTTCATTATCCTCTTCATTTTTCTATTCATCGTTGTATTCTTTATCGTCCCCTATTTTTTTGCAACTTTTCACTTTGTATTCTTCTTTGTTTTCTATTGTAGTCTTTTTCTTATATGTTGTGCAATTTTTCTTTTTGTTTTCTCCGGGATTTGGAAATATTATTATTCCTTCTCATCAATAGTTCCAAAATAAAGGAATGTTTTAATTTTGCAAAGAGAAATATCAACCATAGGATTATTATCTTTAAAGGTGAACATTTTAATAAAATCATATTATAATTTCCCGCAATTACGCATTCCTCTTCTCCTTTCTTAGTGAACATACCATGTTTTTGGTAGTGGTGTCAATGTTTTTGGGAATATATTGACCCTTTATTTTGGATTTATCTCCTTAATTTTCCATGTTTCAATGCATTCTTATATGTTTATTTCTCGGGCATTCTTCTATGTAATATTTAGGCCATTTCGTAGTAGTCATGTCATCTAGTGTAAATATTAATTGCAATATTAGGTGACTTCTTCCTAGGTTAGCATCCTAGATTTATGAATAACCCACCATGATGTAACTATCCATTTTAGTGAATAATCCAATGTACTCACTCTTAGCTCTTTTTGAGGCACATATTTTTGCAATTCTACCAAGAATGTATCTAAATTCAAAGTTCCAAAGTATTATGGAATACATTTTTCTTCAACATGTACCATCCTCATTGGTCTTATCTCGTGTTCCCTTCTCATCCAATGATTCAAATTTACATCCGAGTCACCACCAACTGAGGATTCCATTTCCCATGGAATATGACTTTCTCCATTTGGCTCTGTGTAGTCTTGATTATGTTGCGCAAATTTATAGAGTTGGGATATCTCTGATCTAGTTGGGGACCAGATATTATAACTTGGTTCTTCTCCTATGAACATATTCTTGGTGTGGGTTTGAATCAGATTTTTCCATTTTGGGAACTCTTCCTTTCTTATTTTTGGCATACATCATGGGATGGAATCCTTTTCTTGGTGTCCCACCTTAAACCAACTTTCAACATCATGCACATATGGAGAAAATGGTTCTTTAGGAATGATATATGGATTTTGTTTAGTTTGGTTCATTATAACTACAATAATAGAATCATCAAGATGTGCTTCCATTTAATTGGTGAATGTGTTGATTGTCATACTACCATCATATGGAAACTTCTTTCCAATCAGTGCTAGATAGTATGCTTCATTTATTTTCATGTCTATGACTTCAAAATATCCTTTCAAGCATAAGTCTACTACCTATCTTTCAATATCTTCTAATTGATTAATTGGGTCCACTCTTCCATAGTCTATGAGGTTGAGTGTTATAGGGTTATATGCGTAAATCATGAGCTCCCATTTTTTTGTAACACCCATGTTATGGTCAACCACAATAAGGGGAAGGTTGTTAAAACATACCCTTAATATATTAGTAATGCGACCAATATTTAACATTATTATTTATCTTGCGTTCACTCGAAGACATTCATGCATTTCCATCCAAGATTTGATACTATTCATTTAGGGGATTTGTTATCATACCATTTGGACACTTAATAAATTACTTTGGCCAAATTTTAAATCATTTCTTTACGAGATTAGTTTGAGACCACACATTATCCTAAAAACTCATCTTTTGTCACCACACAACCATCTCAATGGGTAAGTGCACAAAGTTGGTGGACATCTCAAATATTAAAGGAACTCACGGTTCTTGAATTCTATGTTCGGTAATTATGATAAAACCGCGATCACGGTTTCAACCATGCCACGGTTATAAAGACGATCGAGGTAAGTCCCCGACTTCGTTATTTTCCTCATTTTCATTTCGAACCATGACTTTTCCTAAACATTTTTCACTTGCATTTCAATTTCAAAATTGCTCATCGACTTTAGCGATAGATTCACCCATGCCACCAAGCGAGGAGGTTTTGTAATCATTTTTTTGCATTTTTTTTTTTTTGCATTTTCATGGGTTTTTTGAAATGTTTGTTTATGTATACAATTTTCTTGTTTTATCAGTTGGTCGGCAAGCTTGAAATCGTGCAAACCATCAAAACATTCCTCAAAACCCACCGAACATTCCTCAAAACCCTCCGAACATTCCTCAAAACCCTCCTCCAAACATAGATCCACCTCCTGTGGCTCCTTCTGTCCCCACTGAGCCAGCAGGAATGCAAGATAATATCATTGGAAGAATCCAAGAAAATAAAATTGTCATTAAGAACCTAATTCAAACTATAAGACAAAATCATGCTACAAATCCATCCCGCATGACTTTAGCCAATACATTGCAAACATTGATTAGCGAAGTCGAGTCTGCAACCAACCAAATACATAGATGGAACACCTTTAGAAGTGACTATAGGCGGTGGTATGCGGATAAACTATCCCATGCGGCCGTCAAAGACAAAAAAATTAGAAAAGACCTCATTTGTGCATTATTTATCAACCCTAGAACCAATTCCCCCCGCAGTTACTTGCAAATGGTTCCCAATCCATTGGTGGCATGATGATAGAATCAAAAACAATTTTTGGGACCGATGGTGGATGGTTTTGATTATCCACCATGCAACAACAATGAGGTTCCTCTTTATTTTTTGAAGAAATTATATTGTGAGTTCGTGCTCAATGAGGTCCCGAATTATTTTGACTTTTCTAAATTTTTTGGTCGAGGAGGTGGCTCTGCACAGAGCAGACCTGGTGCACGCGTAGGTCAGCCTAGGATCCCCATGCCCCAAAACCCCACTACCTTCAGTTATCCCTCCTACAAAGGAAGGAGGTTGTGGAGATTGATACATTGCATGCATTGAGGAGCTCACCGACACTCTCACCCAAATATAGACCCACGATTGCATCTGGTGATGTTGGTGGAGGTGCCAGTTCTAGTGCACCACACCACTGTGGATCATGTGGTGCCGTATGCACTGCAGGCGAGACATCATTTGCTGGTTCACATGATTTCTTTTCTATAGATGAGATGCTGGGGAATGTTTTTGGAACTGGAGCCACTGATATTGGTCTTTCACAGGTAAATTTTAAATAAATTTAAATAATATATATATATATACAATAGTTTAATTCACATGTTTAGATATATATATATATATATATATATATATATATATATATATATATATATTGTACGTCATGTACATACATGTAAAAACTAATTTTTTATTTTATTTTAAATAGCAAGAGCCGGTGAAGGAAACATCTGGCGTCGACATGCTAGCTATCATGGGGTGTGTTTCAAATGTAAGTTTCAAGTCAGTACAAACTTACATTTTTAATAAATCATTTAATTGCACTAGATTATTATTATAATTTGTTTCACGTGTATGTTGTACATGTATTAATATTTTTCTCTTTTATACACAGGAGCCTGGCGGGTCATCATCTGCTCAGGGAACTGAGGCTACTGGCACGCCTCACATGAGTTTTACGCAGGTTAGTAAATCTCTTTACACTTTGTTTCTAATTACTAGAAGTTCACGCACGGATTGCATGCTTTGGACCTCTGTACATGAGTTTCACTTTCTTATACTCAACCTATATATTATTTAGTAGGAAATGCCAATTCATTTGATATAACTAGCCATGTATGTAATCATATATTGGTTTTACATGTCTCGGAGTACCACCACACAAATAACTCCTAAAAAGTCAAGTAACTCCTATGAAACAAAGAACATATAAGCAAGATGAGTCACCATATATCTACACGAAATATTCTAAGAAATAAATAATTACAAGGAAAATCTATACCTACACGAAAACACCCTGAAGTGTAGCTTAGGTTGGTAAAAATGAGGGTCCTTGAAATAAGACCATATGAGCTACCCAAATTACAATGAAACTCTCCAAAAGTAGAGAACATGAGAAAAACCAATGGGAAAAACTCCTTTAATTTAGAGAAAAGAAGAAAGGATGGATAAAATGCTCCCTCAGAAGATGATGTTGATATAGACCACACCCTTAAAATAGATCATAAGTGAATAATATTTCTGTCGGTGAATGGTTTGGTCAAGATGTTTGTAATATAATCCAATGTCTAGCAATATATGAGATAAATGACCTATCCATGGATCAACTCCTTGATGAAATTCTATGAATCTATATGTGTTTGGTCTGGTGATGTTAGATAAAAGTCCTTCAAATTTGAATGATGCTCTAATTGTCATAGAAGATGACTATGGGTTACCTTGATTAAATACAAAACTTTGTCAAAATCTTATGAAGATAGATGGCCTTCGTGCTAACATTTATAGATCCTATGTATTTAGCCTAAATAGAAGATAAAATAATAACATTTTTATTCTTTCTTGACTAACTAAATAAGCCAGAACCTAGCAAGAAATTGTAACATAAAGTGGACCTATGTTATGAACATAAAGTGATTTTAGATTAATCTGGATTTTCTAAATATTAAAACATGGATTTCTTGACCTGACGGGGATTATGAACTAGAAAATGACTTGAATGTACCACCTGGGTAAGATTGTATAGTAGGGATGGGAATGAATGTATAGTTTCCCTCCTTTGTATAGTTTTTTTACCTTCTTAAAATCTCAACATGTGGATTTTTGTATTTTTAGCTTATTTAATTCCCTTCGCCACTATTTTTCAATCAATCTTTATCACAATGTGATGTATCTAGATACATTTATCAAACCTCTTGAAAACCATAACCATGGATGACGTCGTCCTATAAAATAAACATTAGTTGGCTTGTGGGAACCCTTATACATTTCCTACATGAGAACTTATCCAAAGATGCCTCAAACCACATGTTATTCTCCACCTAACATGTGTTATCCAATTTTAGTGTAATCATATTTGACATATATTATATTTGAAAATTCTTGACTTGATTTTTTTATCTTATGTAATATACAAGTTCAACGACAAATTTGAGTGCTTGTAAATGTGGGAAGCAATTCCCTAGACGTAGTGGGAAGTTTCATACCTATATATAGATGGTGTTTCCTTGATGAACGTGAAAAGATATGTTTAGAGTGTAGGGACCTTTGAGTTCCTTTACTATTATCTTTTTCAATAGGTTTTGATAGGATTGCTAAGCTCTTAAGTAGATTTTAATATTGATTTGTACATGTTTTTTGTATAGCTTATGACTACTAGAGAGACTCCTCCATATATGCAGATCTGGGAGGCTCACCGTAGATACCGCCATAAAGATCTCGCAGATCCACTAACCGAGGTACACAATTTTTTAAATTTGTTAAATTTTGAGGTTCATTATTTCTTATTAAACTTAAATCTACAATATCAAATTTTATAGGTATATATGTGAAATATTTAATTTGAAAATTAATTATTTATATGTAGCTTACCCTCGTGAGTCTATTGTTGTCCCCGCGATGCGTCAACAACAAATCGATAGGATCATGACATCATGGTAAGATTTCACATGCATTTTAACTAAATTGTACAAGTTTCTAAATTTTGAATGTATTTTAAAATTTTGGGTGTTAAAAACTTGTTGTTTATGAATGTGCAGTTAGGTCAGCAGCATGCTTAGAGACACCTAGGACCACATGGATGAAATCCATAGTGGCATCTCCTCCACTACATCCCTGTGTCGTGGACGTGCTACTTCTAGTAGAGGGCGAAGAGAGGGAAGATGTTTCATGAGTAGATTTATAGTCCACCGGATGTACATATGTGGTCATGAGTAGATTCACACCCATCAGTATATATATAGCCTTTTGCGACCGCATGTGGTCCCATATGTACATTATGACACGTGCTTAGTTCGAGATGTATACATACATTATGAACTTATGTACATATATATTTTCAGAGACGTGCACATCTGGAGCACACTTTGTTTGATTCTTATATATATATATCCATGTGTGTTGGTTAAATCATATTTATTTTGGTTATTTTGGTATTATTGCTAACTCTGAGAAAGTGGGTTTTGATCTCTGTTCGTTGGAACTTGTAGATGCCCCGAGTATTCTCTATCTGTGAATTTATCTGTACCCAAACTAGGTTAATAATATTTGTATTGTTTATTAAATAAAATTTAGTGTGGTCCTAACTAATGAAGCTTATGGAGAAGAAAATAGAAATAAATTTCTGGACTTTGAACAATTGTATATATGGTTTGTAGTCTTCAAAATCCTCTAGATCCTTGAGAAATATGTATCCTTAGATTTATAGAAAAAGTATACATAGATCATAGTTTTTGTTTGTTGATATAAAAGCGATTCCTCCATATATGGAACTCCTATGGATATCTCTGCTACGGTTTTGTTTCCGAGGCTATAAATTTGAACTATTTCCTCTTTTAAATCTTGAGGTGGATTTAGTGTATTACTTCTAGTTATATATTTTCTAGTATCTTTCTGATTATTATTTGTGGTATATTTCACCATGGGCATTTTGAATTTTTATTTTTCAAACTAAAACAATATTGTTAGCTCTATCACCAACTTAAGTATTAGAACTAAAGCTTATTTGAGTTATGGTTCACATCCCTCCATCTTTTAACAACTCCCAAAATAATAATTCCATAACCTATGGATTTAATGGAATTCATCAATATCATCCCGTTGTATTTGGAAAAGTGTGCTTAAACTCGTGTATTTGATCGTATCTTGATAATATTACGTATACCCAAAATTGGGTCCGCATTGTTTGAACTTTTGTGTACATATGAGTTAATCCTTGAAGTAACTATATTGATTTTCCAATCTCAGTAGCCGCTTCGTTTTTTTCAGTAACTCATAATAATCCTAAATATTGTTAAATCTAATGATATGTGGTCTGTATCTTTATATTATTTTTATTTGCATCATAAGCTTGTACTGTTAGATGTGCATTACTGAAACATGCCATTATAGTTGCAATCTTCTTCTTCCATATGAAACTAATACCATGAAACTACATTCTTTCAATTGCTCTACAACCTAGAAGTTATTTTCAAATGTATTTGTATTTGTTTTAGCTGATTGCTTCATGTATTTTGAGTTCCAAAACTCGTGAAGACTTGTTATTCTTATACCCTAGCTTGATGTGGTCAACGATTTAGAGAATTATGCCCTAGATAATCCCTTATGGTAGTTGATCATTTTGATTACGCTCATAGTAGACATTAGAGTTAGATAAATAATATCAGTAAGAAAGGTCATATAGAGGATAAGGGATAATATTAAATTTGGAGTATGTTAACTAGTGAAAAGGAGCTGTTTGAGTGATCAAAAGACAGAGTTGAGTTTTTAGGGAAACATAGAAACCATTGTTCATGTATGTTATAAATTTTTTGAACTGCAACATGTGGTATCATAGCTTGAAGATCAAGGAAGATTAGCTAAAAGGATTTGAGATAAGGTTGATACAGTGACAAGAAGAGAGACAAAGAGATAGATGAAAATGATGGGTGAAGTAAAGAGTGACCATGGTTACAAAATGCCACATTGGAGAAGTTAGTATCGTAGAGATAAGATGCTAGACTAAAGAAATTACAAGAAAGGATAAGAGAACAAGAACATATGTGAAAAAATAGAAAAGATGATGGAAACAAGGAAGAAACGTAGAGAAAGATAATTGAAGGTTATTAGGCCTCATGAATCGACTTGATATATATATGGTGAAGAAGAAGAAGAACTAGCAGAGATGTGATTCAAAGGTTGATAGAGCTAATGAGGTACAAGAGAGAGAGAGAGAGAGAGAGAGAGAGAGAGAGAGAGAAGAGAGAGAAGAGGAGAAGAAGAAAGGAGGAAGAGAAGATAATTATGGTTTCACAGAGGTCGAGAGTTGAATCAAGAGGTAAAGACAACCGATGGTCTTCATAAAGAGAGAAAGAAGAGAAAGGAAAAGAAAACCATAGAAAATTTACTACCCATAATATTATAACAAAACCAAGTGTTAAGGATAAGGCAGAAAATAAGATTCATGAGCCCCATATATCATCCTACAAAGGACAAGATGACAACAAGAGATAACATAACAACCAAGTCATTGTAATTTAATTTAAATAAATAAGGAAACGCTATATTTTGTAAATGGTGGGTCATGGCACCGAACCAACTATGCCGGCACATCCGGGTGGCTAGGTGAATGCTAGAGGAGGTGGTGTTTTGGTGCGCGAAAGGGTCGCTGCTTTCGGCTACTTCGGTCGGGGCGTAGTCCCTTAAGAGCCCTGAGACCAAAATATCGTTCAACTTCGACGGTGACTACTCAAACTCCGTGGCACCTAGAGAGGCCTCATCTAATCCGAACCTCAGCATATGGACCCTCTACAATAGCCTCTCTCAATTTTTTCCTTCTCATTTCGGTGCTCTCGCTGTCCTACTGTTTGCAAACGCGTGAAATAGTGCAGTTGGAGCCAGTGTAAGGTTGTCAAACGCTATATTTTGTAAACGGTGGGTCGTGGCACCAAACCGACTACGCCGGTCGGCACATCCGGGTGGCTAGGTGAATGCTAGAGGAGGTGGTGTTTTGGTGCGCGAAAAGGGTCGCTTGCTTTCGGCTACTTCGCTCGGCGTAGTCCCTTAAGAGCCCTGAGACCAAAATATCGTTCAACTTTGACGGGTGACTACTCAGACTCGTGGCACCTAGAGAGGCCTCATCTAATCTAGAACCTTGGTGTATGGACCCTCTACAATAGCCTCTCTCAATTTTTTTCCTTCTCATTTCGGTGCTCTCGTTGTCCTACTGTTTGCAAATGCGTAAAATAGTGCAGTTGGAGCCAGTGTAAGGTTGTCAAATGCTATATTTTGCAAATAGTGGATCGTGGCACCGAACCACCTATGCCAAAATGTCCGGTGGCTAGGTGAACACTAGAGAGGTGTTTTTTTGCATGCGCGAAAGGGTCGCTGCTTCCGGCTACTTCGTTCGGCGTAGTCCCTTAAGAGCCCCGAGACCAAAATATCGCTCAACTTCGACGGTGACTACTCGACTGACTCATGGCACCTAGAGAGGCCTCATCTAATCTAAACCTTGGTGTATGGACCCTCTACAATAGCCTCTCTTAGTTTTTTTCCTTCCTTCTCATTTCGGTGCTCTCATTGTCCTACTGCTTTGCAAACGCGTGAAATAGTGCAATGGAGCCAGCCAGTAAGGTTGTCACAAACGCTATATTTTAAAAACGGTGGGTCATGGCACCAAACCAACCGTGTTGAAACATCCGAGTGGGCTAGGTGAATGCTAGAGGAGGTGGTGTTTCGGTGTGCACGAAAGGGTCATTGCTTTCGCTACTTCATTCGGCGTAGTCCCTTAAGAGCCCCGAGACCAAAATATCGCTCAACTTTGACGGTGACTACTTAGACTCCGTGCACCTAGAGAGGCCTCGTCTTGATCCAAAACCTCGCGTATGGACCCTCTACAATATACTCTCTCATTTTTTTCCTTCTCATTTCGGTGCTCTCGCTGTCCTACTGCTTGCAAACGCGTGAAATAGTGCAATGAGCCGCTGTAAGGTCACAAACACTATATTTTGCAAACGGTGGGTCATGGAACCAAACCGACTGTGCGCCGGCACATCCCCTGAGTGCCAGTGAATGCTAGAGGAGGTGGTTTTTCGGTGCGCGAAAGGGTCGTTGCTTCCGGGCTACTTCGTTCCGGCGTAGTCCCTTAAGAGCCCCGAGACCAAAATATCGCTCAACTTTGACGGTGACTACTCGACTCGGGCACCTAGAGAGGCCTCTGTCTAATCCAAAACCTCAGTGTAAGGACCCTCTACAATAGCCTCTCTCAGTTTTTTCCTTCTCATTTCGGTGCTCTCATTGTCCTACTGTTTGCAAACGCGTGAAATAGTACATGAGCCAAACAGAAGGTCACAAACGCTATATTTTGCAAACGGTGGGTCATGGCACTGAACCGACTCATCGGCACATCCGAGTGGCTAGGTGAATGCTAGAGGAGGTAGTGTTTTCAAAGGCGCGTGAAAGGGTCGTTGCTTTCCGGCTACTTCGCTCGGCGTAGTCCCTTAAGAGCCCCGAGACCAAAATATCGCTCAACTTTGACGGTGACTACTCATACTCCGTGGCACCTAGAGAGGCCTCGCTCTATCATCCAAACACCTCGCATATGGACCCTCTACAATAGCCTCTCTCATTTTTTTCCTTCTCATTTCGGTGCTCTCACTGTCCTACTGCTTGTAAACGCGCGAAATAGTGCAATGGCTGCCAGCCGAGTAAAGGTCACAAACACTATATTTTACAAACGGTGGGTCATGGCACCAAACCGACTACGCCGGCACATGTCCGGTGGCTAGGTGAATGCTAGAGGAGGTGGTGTTTCAAAGCGCGTGAAAGGGTCGTTGCTTCCGGCTACTTCGTTCGGGCGTAGTCCCTTAAGAGCCCTGAGACCAAAATATCGTTCAACTTTGACGGTGACTACTCAGACTCCATGGCACCTAGAGAGGCCTCGTCTAATCCAAACCTCGATGTATAGACCCTCTACAATAGCCTCTCTCATTTTTTTCCTTCTCATTTCGGTGCTCTCGCTGTCCTACTGTTTGCAAACGCGTGAAATAGTGCAATGAGCCGCATAAGGTCACAAATGCTATATTTTGTAAACGGTGGGTCGTGGGCACCGAACCGATATTTGGCATGTCCGGGTGGCCAGGTGAATGCTAGAGGAGGTGGTTTTTTGGTGCGTGAAAGGGTCATTGCTTTCAGGCTACTTCGTTCGAGTGTAGTCCCTTAAGATCCCTAAGACCAAAATATCGTTCAACTTTGACAGGTGACTACTCGGACTCGTGGCACCTAGAGAGGCCTCGTCTAATCTAAAGACCTCGGTGTAGGACCCTCTACAATATCCTCTCTCATTTTTTTCTTTCACATTTTGGTTCTCTCGCTGTCCTACTATTTGCAACGCGTGAAATAGTGCAAAGCCAGCCAGTAAAGTTGCCAAACAACTTATTTTGCAAACGGTGGGTCGTGGCACAAACCGATCATGCGGGCAACATCCAGTGGCTAGGTGAATGCTAGAGGAGGTGGATTTTCAAAAAAGGGTCGTTTACTACTTTGTTCGAGCATAGTCCCTTAAGAGCCCTAAGACCAAAATATCGCTTAACTTCAATGACAACACTTTTCAAAATTTACAAGTGACATTTTCAAAATTTACAACTTTTTCAAAATTTACAACTTTTTCAAACAATGTTCAAGCTTCTCTTAGCTTCGAGAATTTAAAATTCTCTACTAACAATGCCAACCACGTGAAGGTGGAAGCTTTTCTGGCACCACTAACCTAAACATAAAATTGTTAGTCAAAGAAATTTAAGTTTCAAATCAAAACCATATACTATCTATATACATGACACACAAAATACACAAATTTAAAATAAAATATATTCAAACTTAAATCTAGATCTTTAAACTAAAAATATATATATATATATATATATATATATATATATATATATATATATTGAAACTTGAAATTAAATATATACTGATATGAGCATTGTAAATTCATTCCAATGAACCATCAGATCGGATCTACTCAATAAAGCAGCATAAGATTGCTTCATGATCTCGACTCTCGAACCTTCCAAAGAATCTTTTTATTAGGTCTTCCTCGATATCTATACAACTAATATTTGTCGCTAGAACTAGATGTGAATATAAGAGTATTTTCCCGTGTGTCTCAAAGTCTTCAAACACCCAAACAGAGGAGTTTTTAATGGATACCATCAAAGCCAAGTTCCAAAGAATTACCACTCGACCCCCGTAGGATACTCAATCTCTTCGCCATCTATAATAGGAGAAGTCAACTTCTTTCTTTCCTCGATGCAATGACATAAGAAATAGTCTGTTCTTTCTTCATTGTCTTCTCGTAATTATTATGCAAACACATGTCCTACAAAAAAATAACCAAGGTCAACAACTCAAATTTAAATTACATATTAAAATTTCAATGGACATAACTCAATACAAAAATTAAATAAATAACCATAAATACCTTGTCGCACCAAAATCAAAATTTCACAAAGTCCTTGGATGTCAGAATTCATCTCGCAGAAACAAGTTGTAATGCTTGTGGAGGTTGATAACTAGGAAGCAGAGTTAGAGGCCTACAAATCCATCCTTCCACCCATTCTTGTGAATCACACTCAGCAGTGAAAATTTTGATACAAGATGCACAAAAACATGTCAACTTTCTTGTCCATACGGCCCACAAAGTAGCGTTTGAGCTACAAAATGAGTGCATATCACTGGACCCAGTGAGTGTCATACAATCCTCGTAGTTAGCAATATGTTTTTCCTCTATCAACCAAAAATATCTGCAAACTATGGAATTTTCTTGAGAACCTCGGGCCATGTTGTCAGTACACCATTCCACTATGCTCTTTGCATCTTTTAATTTAGCACCATCTTTGTAGTTCAACTCTTCTCTTGCAAGAGCTCTTTTCACACATGCCCCTACACCGTCATGCTCTCCTTTTCCATGTCCAGCCTCAATGAAACTCCAAATATGTTACACACCCATCTTGACATGCATTCTTCTCATCCAATAAAACATTCATGCATTCTTAAACTGAGACGTGCAATTATCTGACCATATATAATGTTGTTTGAAGTGGATGTCCCTATCAGACAAGTTTCCATAAAATAACTGGAAACACCCTTGCACAAATTCAAGAGAATGAGTACGATCATCATCACCGATATAAAAGTGGTACTCTCTTAAAAATTTCATCATTCTCTCAGATCTGTCAGAGAATGTAGAAATGCTATATGCACAAAAATGGCAACTTGTACCGAGTTGTAATATTGCGATTGAACCTCCATTTGTGGTCAAATGTGTAATTCTCTGCAAAATCGACCACTGAAACAATAGTACCAATAGGAAATGTGTCTTTGCATAGCTTGAATTGTTCATCCAACCATCGAGCTCTATGTGTATGCCTCGCATACTCATAAACAATTTCATCCTTAAATTTTCTCATAAATTGAAAAATGGGCATTTGTTCTATAACTAGCTCACACCGTTTCGACTCTTTTCCATCTTTCAACTGGTATGCAACTGATTTATATTTATCAAATTCAACTAAATTATGTCCTATTGTACCTTCAATTTTCTCATGGATGCAACTTTCCAATTTAGGTAATCCGCCGCATGTACTACAACTTCCATCTAAACAATCCTGACTATAAAAAAATTGTCCAACTTCTTTTTCACAAAATATAGTAGGAATGAAATCCCTAGAAGATATTGGTGGAACTTGAACACCACATTCAGATAACATAGTTTCAGAATGAAAATTAGAACGAATACGTAAAAATTTAGCATAATGCATCGCAAATTCAACATGTTGCCTACAACAACAAGTGGTGCGAGCATGGTTGATTTTCACATAGAATGGTTTCAACATTTCAAAAAAATGTTGACTAATTTTAATTTCCAGATTCTCTTGTTCAAACTTACGAAAAAATTGAGTTTGAGTCATATCTAAGAAATGCTTTGGATGTGGTTCACGATTAGTAGAACCAACTCTCCGTTTTATAACATCTCTTGTATTAGGTGAAACTCTAGTGTTATCATGCCAAAATTTAATAACAACTTCTCTTATAAAGATCGAATTATTTTTGTCCTTACGCGGTGCTCTAGTAGAAAATGCCCAAAAATCGACATTATTGAGTGATCAAGGATATTACGTCTTTCAATTGCTTTCATTAGAGTTTTTCATTAACTTGCAACATTCGACTTGTTTGCGTAATCAAACGTTATTTTTTTTGATTCACTTACAACACTAGTAGCAAGTACACGACGCACAATATTACTATCCCTAGTGCGTCTCTCGACACCAACAAAGTGATATGCATCATGAAGGTTTTCAACAATCAGTAGAGGTTTGACCACGTATGTTAGATGTCAAATCCTAAGGTGTTTAATGTAGGTCTCATTTTAATCAATTTCATCAAACTAACCAACAATCGACATCTTTGGGAATCATTTAAAATTTCAAAATGATTATCCCAAATTTCAAAGGGCTTTTCTTCCGATTTGTCGCTCGTAAAGTTTGTCGATTGGTTTCAAAATGTTTTCATCAATTTCAATAAAAAAATTAGGTTTCTTATGTAAAATCCTAGGAGGTGTTTTTGTCAAATTTTGCTTGTCTACAGCTTTCAACATGAATTTCCTTATTCACATTTTCATTGTCTCCTTCAATTTCAACATTTTCTACATCATGAGTATTTAATTCTTCTTCAACATCGACAAGAAAAACTTCTTCATCACGAGTATTTAATTCAACTTCAACATCGACAAGAGAAACATTACCTAGTTCTTCATTGCTTACAATAGTTGGGATCAAGATGAACCTCTTCTAGATTCACGAAGTTTCCGCATTTCGCTCAAAGATTTTGAATTTTGTTGGCCTCTAATTCGCTTGGTTTTTTTTTTACTTAATGACTTCCTTTTTTTACTTCGTTTTTTGTCTCCCATGATGTTTTACTTCCGGTGATAAGAAAACGTGCCTAGAAAAAAAGACAAAATTTCACAAAGAATTCATACGGTAAGGTCAGAGAGTAAAAATCACATGGTAATTCAGACATTGGGATGTGTGTAAATATGATTTATGAACCGCGAGCATGCTTTATGAACCGCGAGCATGCTTTATGAACCACGAGCGCTCTTTATAAAGCGCGCTCGTGGTTTATAAAGCGCGCTCGCAGTATTGTTAAAAAAACCATGATCGCGGATCTATCTGCTGAACCTAAGCCTCGGAAAATCTTTTTTTTTCCCAACCAAAGCTATGGAAGGTCATTATGAAGTGTAAAAGGTCAAAAAACCTCAAATCTGCTCTTCCAAAGACTTGAACCATGCTAAAAAACTGAAAACATTTCACAAAAATGGTGCCATCACGTAGGGTAGACTCTTAGCTTTGTAGAAATATTGTTTTTAAAGTGAATAGAATAAGATAAATATCATTTTATAATTTCTTACTAACAATAGGTCTTTAAGACATTTTTTCCCGTGAATGTTCATGTCTACGTTTAAGACTGTAACTTTTGTTTCGCTTATCAAAATATGATAAAACTTATACCATCCCAAGCGTGGACAAATTCTATACACCTTAAAAAAAAAAAATTTATTTCGATATTTTTTGATATAGTTATGGCGGGCAAATAGAAAGCGCTCCATTTTCTAAATATTTTCAGACCACTTTCACGGAAAAAATCATTAAAAAAATATTGCTAAAAAAATACAAAATAAAATCCATCCCAAGATAGACAACTACATCTAACGTTTCACCAAAGGAAAAAAAAAAAATAACAAGATTTGGTCATCCAAAATGTGGGCAAACGGACTACAATCTTATAAGTTTTTTCAAAAAAAAAATAAGTCATATAATTTTAAGTGTTTAATATAGCTAAACTTGTCCGTTTTTTACAAAAATTAGTATTTTAGAAACTAGATTCTGAATGCTACGATTCATATTTATAATTTTTCTAATTTAGAGTGCGTGTATAGCTAATAATTAAGAACCCCATCCATACCATCATAGGATTCCTATGAGAAACATAAGGACCACGTAATGATTACTCATCATTACGTTCTCACTACCCTTCATGTATCCATCCTAAGTTGGAACTAAGCTAAGATTCTAACAAGATGACGTAGGAACATTATGTCCCACACCCCTTATACTTAGGCTATCTTAGTTGAGTAATATAACTAAATCTTCCTTAACGATTCATTTTAAAAGTATTATTTCACAATACTTAATAGGTTTCCATAAGAGGGTCATAGTAACTTAATGAGTTACTAACTATTATTAGTTCCTCTTATCATACTTTTTAACAACTTAATAATTTTCATTAGGTGTAGGTTAAATATTTTTTATTCATCTTGGTTCTTTTTAATATATTTACTTCTCATTATTAATTCATTATTACTATAAAGTACCTAAAAGTATTTATTTTATTTCCTATGTCAATCAATTCAGTTTATCTATCGATATCCATTTTACTTTGATTATTCTATCCGAAATGACATTAGAAATAATCACATAATTTAATATATTTTAACTTAATTAATTGATCATCTTCAAAGTAAAATATCTTCATTTTTAGTTCAAGTAAGACAAGTCATATGACCAGATTACGGATGAGGGATAAATATCCCAATCTTCATTAATAATGATTTACACTAATTACCAAAAATAATACATTGGGCCATAATGCCCTTTTTAATATGTGATGATATTTCAATCGCATAATCAAATTAATTAAAAAGAATCCTTTCGGATTTATTTCAAAATAACTTAACACGTAAAAATTCATAAAATCTACTCCAAGCAATTACTTCAAGTATGTTGGAATTTCCTAAAATTGTGGGAGAAAGAGATAGATGTGGTTCATTTCATAAGAAATGGCATGAGTTCACATACTCTTATTCTATGATGTAATTATATTTGAATAACATAATAAGATATGGCCTAAGATCTTCTTTATTCAATGAGTTATCATGTAAATACCATATTTTATATTATGAAATCTTTCTTATAAACATAACATAATGAGACTACATAACCATATAAAAATATTATGTCCACTATTACGGTTTACAACCCGCCTAGTTCTCTCCTAAATCTATGGTCTTGACTAGTTCTTTGATGACTAGTTATTTCCTTGATTCATGGCTTGATCTACAACCTTGACGGGTTCTTAGATTGTTATTCCTTGCCTATTTAAGCAAGGCCCATTCTCAATGTATTGCATTGAGTTTCATAATAATATATGATATTATTTCTCATTTGTTTGCAAAGGTTTTTTTATGTAAAGTTATTCGCAAATTTCTTTCATCTTATTGATCATGGTGTTTAATTAGCATTTGTATTCTTGGCTTGGTACGATCTAGTCATCGTTCCTTTCAGGAATCAAAGTTGGAGATTGTTGTTGACATCATCGTCTCTAAGTTTTATTTTGCAAATAAATTCATTGATATTCATATATTTGGGATTTGGTCATTTTTTTGGTGCGTGTAATTTTATGGAAAACAAAGGCTTCCATTGGATATGTTACTTGTGTGGTGAAGGCAACAACATTTTATTTTGTTTTAGTGGCACCTAAAATAAATAACAGAGCAAAATATTAAAAAGCTTGTAACTTTTGATCGGTAACTCGGTTTTGAGTGTTGTTTTTTCAAAAGTGCTTGTTTTTTCATGATCTTTTCATTGAAAATATTTATTTTAAGACTTTCACTATAATTATAAAGTGTCAAATATAGAGGAGTGTTGTAATCAATTGTGGACGCAATTTCGGCTGAACCCGACATCTTAAACTTTTGGGAGTTATAGTTTGTACCTATCATGGATTATGAGAATGATATGCTTTTCTCTAAAGTGTGTGGACTTCAAGAGGATATTATAAAATTTGTGGAAGAAAATAGATCACTCAAGAAGTGAAATTATCTTCTACAATCACTCATTCATGATAAGGATACAATAATACACTCCCTGCAGAACAAACTTGCTAGCCTACATCATCATGATTTTGTGGACAGTCATATCCATGCTCCTAGTCCACTTACATCTATTGCTCCTGAACCCACTAACATTGATATGTTAGTCTTTGAGCATGTTCCTACTCTTGATGCTTCTAAACCTGTGAGGCTTATTACTACATGCTCTTCCACATATGTGCCTATTACAGTACCACATGTTGTGTATCCTACTTCTGCTCAATTGCATGGATTTTTTGAGAAGCATACCACCGCATTCCATTCTTACATGCTTTGTTCTATGGGTCTCACTAGTGGAGTCATTAGCAGAATTCAGGTATTGTTTCCTCTATTCCACATGTTAAGTGGAATTCTTGTCATGACATTGGTATTCGAGCGAGATACATTGGAATCACACATTGATAGAGCTTCTTTTTTATTCGCTCAACTCTTTCTCGAGGATCATGAGCAACACACAAGTTCTACACCTTCACTCGAGCTTGAGAAACTTGAGATTTCAGTCATTTCACCATGATCAACCCGACACACATTCTCGATGTTTTTCAGCATGCACCCATTGTGCATTTTACACCAAGTCACATGCAGGGAATCTTCTTCATCCATCCATGTTGATTTGGGGTGGATATCTAATCACTCGTAGCGGCAACATAGGAATTCATTGAGAGGACTATACAAGTGTGGCTCCTCCACCATTAGGCCTCTTGCTCCACTTTCTATACCTTATGCATTGTGATGCTTCTTGTTTTGAGCATTTTTCTTTAGCATGTGTAGTGTATCTATCTTGTTTATTGAGAGATTTTGTATCTATATTTTTGACACTTTTGACATGTTGATGATTCTCTTATGGGGGATCTATTTTGGTATATTCCAGTATTAGTTTGTCATTGTTTGAGTAGTTGTTTTGATAACTCATATAGATTTGTAGCGTCACTCCACCCATTCAACAGTATGGGAGGGTGTGGTGTTGATCTTGCTTCTTCGGGTTTTGTGTCCTTGCCTTGTTACCTTGGCTTTTCTTGGATTGTCAAACTCGGAGTTTGTGTCCTTGCCTTATTTCTTTGGTTATTTTTCTTGGATCATGACACACCTATTTGCAGCAGGTTGATCAAAAAATTTGTGTTTTTTTTGCACTTTCGACATCACTCCGTTGACATTCTCCTTGTATGGATCTATTCTAGTGAAACTTCGGTGCGCTTGTTTTTTAGTTTTTGATTGAGCAAGTGGATTCGACTTATAGTGCACACCAAACTTCTTCAAAGATTATACGAGTTTTTTTGAGCCGAGCTTCTTGGGATGCGTTGGAGTGGGTTTTTACTCTCTTTACTTTGTTGTTACATGAGTACCTCATCACACCTAGTTGTTGGGACTCATACTGTGGACATGCCACTTCTATTTTGGCCCCTAGCTTCACTTGAGAGGGGTGTTAGAGTAGGTATTTACCTTAGCTCATGTTCACGTAGGTACTTTATTTACCTTTATTATATTTATTCTCACCCACTTATGTGTGTGGATATTTATTTTATCTTATTTAGATATTAGGAGATATTATTTAGTTAGGCATAGTTCTTTCCTTGATCTATGGTATTGACTAGATCCTTGACATCTAGTTCTCTCCTAAATCTATGGTCATGACTAATTCTTTGATGACTAGTTATTTCCTTGATTCATGGCTTGATCTACGACCTTGACTAGTTCTTATATTGTTATTCCTTGCCTATTTAAGCAAGGCCCATTCTCAATGTATTGCATTGAGTTCCATAATAATATATGATATTGTTTCTCATTTGTTTGCAAAAGTTTTATGTAAAGTTATTCTGGTGAATTGCTTTCATCTTATAGATCATGGTGTTTGAGTAGCATCTTTGTTCTTGGCTTGGTACGATCTAGTTATCATTCCTTTCATAATCAAGCCATTGTACACACACACACACATATCAATAGAAATAATGAACCAACTTGTTCCAAAAAGAAATCAAATGCATACGTAATGAAAAGATAATTCCCTTCAACATTGCAATAATCAATGTAGTTAAACATTGATATTATATTCTCGTAATAAAAATTGAAGCAACATTCAACTAAAACATAAGTATAGTTTAGGTTTTGCATAACCTTCCTCTTTTCGATTTTTCAATCACCTAACAAAAAAAGAGTAAAATTAAATCCAATATGTCCATGAGGGAGAGGGATTCCATGAAAAAACCAAACAAAATAACCCAAATCTAAAAATGTAATCAAAGAAAGAATGATAACAACAATGTTCTAAAAGAGTTATAAACTTCATTTCATTTTCCAAATAATAATAACCCAGATCCAAAAATGTATTCAAAGAAAATTTGATAGCAAAATGCTCTATAAAGAGTTGTAAAAATGATCAAGTTCATCTCTATTTCAACTATATCCTTTTTTTTCAAATGTCACTTTACAAACCAAAACCAAAATGTATTCTTTTTCATATTTCATATAATAACCCGTAAACCAAAACATATTCCCTTTTCCGTGTTTCATATAATGATAAAAACCAAAATGTATTCTTTTTTTTTTTTAGATTTAACATAATAACCCGTAAACCAAAATATATTAAGAAAAATATCAACAATGTTCTAAGAAGGAGCTGAAACTAACTCCTTATTTATTTTTTCATAAAATGCACAATAGTCCAAACCCAAGACCAAAACATATCCAAAGAAAGAATAATATAAATGATCTAAGAAGGAGATAAACTAATTAGGTTCATTTTTATTACACTCTAACCCTTAATTCATTTTCTAGATCTCATACAATGATCAAAACCCAAAACATATTCAAAATTTTGATAATAAACAAGAGACAAAAACCCGTTCAAATTTATCATAATCATCTAAACCATTATCATATTTAGCTATATCATTAAAATAACAACAAAGAATAAGAGTATAAAAATCCATGCCTGTCTTTTTGCCTCCAAACTTCTCTGTAATTTTTCCAAGTTGAAAGGGTCCAAGCATTATTATATATTTTAACAAAGTGTATTTAACCAAGAAAAATTCCATTATAACCAGAGATAACAACTATAAATCACATAAAACATTTATAAAAATAGATTTCCCCCAAAAACTCCATGCACAACCCCAAACAGAGCTCTAAAAACAACTAAATGAAAAACAATACATTTACTTGTTATGCCTTAACTTCTTAAGGAAGATATTGTTTCTAAAGATATCCTTGTCGCATTAAAACTGTACCAAAATATTTTAATGCTCATGTCACTTCATGGATTATCAACCACCTAAACCATAAACCTAAATTATCATTCACTACATTTGTTTCCATGCAACTTTAAGTTTAAAATTAAGTTTAATAAAATTTCAAAGCCACATAACCATATGGTAGGGTGGGGTCAAATCTCGACCTCACACAATCCAATGAATATTTCCACTTATCAACCAAACAAAAATAACTCCATAACACATAGTTTAAGTGGTCTAATGACCAATTTATATTTCATGAAATCCACACACACACACACACACACACACACGAAAGAATAAGAGTAGAAAAATTCATACATGTGTTTTTGCCTCCAAAATTATATGCAATTTCTCCAAGTTGAAAGCTTCTAAGAATTATTATATATTTCAATAGTGTATTTAACCAAGAAAATGCCATGATAATTGGAGATAACAACAATAAATCACATGCAACATTTATAAAAATAGATTTCCTGAAAAAATCCATGTACACCCCAAACAGAGCTCCAAAAATAACTAAATGAAAAACAATACATTTACATGGTATGCTTTAGCTTCTCAAGGAAGCTATTATTTCCCAATACATCCCTACCACATTCAATTCACACCAAAATCCTTTAATGCCCATGTCATATCTTGGCTTATTATCCACTTAAACCATAAACATCAATAATCATTCACTACAATTTTTTCCATGCAAATTTAAGTTTAATAAACTTTTAAAATCCACATAACCATATGGTGGGTGGGGTAAAATCTCCACGTTAGAAAATCTAATGAATATTTCCACTTATCAACCAAACTAGACTTAACTCCATAACACATAGGTTAATTGGTCTAATGAATGATCTATATTCCATCAAAGCCAAACACACACACATATAACTCTCTCTCTCTCTCTCTCTCTCTCTCTCTATATATATATATATATATATATATATATATATATGTATATGTGTATGTGTGTGTATAATTTATTTATTAAATAAAAAAAAAAACACTTCATTACTTGACATATAATAACGCAAACCGAATGATCTTTAATCATGCATTAAATAGGGATATTACATACTTCCCCTCTAAAAAGAATCATCATCCCAATGATTTAATTATAATCATTTCTAACATATCAATCATAAGAAAAATTTCAAAAATAACACTGAAGAATACAATTCATTTTTCTCATAAATTGGAAATTTCTAGAATTTAACTAATCAAAGTTCTAAAACTTAGTTGTATCAGCCTTATCTTAGCAATAAATTCCCAAAAAATATTTTAGTATGGCTTAAATTTCCATTTATTTATAATAGGTATCAAATAGTTTTCAACAAATCCATCACAAATGATCAAAACAATAGTTCTGTTTACTTAAACAAGAAAGGAAAAGTAGTCATCATATCATTCATATTCTCCCAAGTTATGTGTTCTCGAATATTGGTCCCATTGGAATTTACATTTATCAACTTCTTGATTTCGAGACACAATTTATGAGTTTCTAGCACTCTTATTGGTTCAACTACAATGATTCCCGGGTCCTGAACTTGTAATGAGTTCTAATTAATAATATGTGATATATCAAAAACATACTTTTAAGTAAAGATATATGAAAAAAATTGTGCATCCTAGACAATGTAGGAGGTAAAGATAATATGTAAGCCACCGAGATTATAACTTCTAGAAATTCAAAGGGTCCTACATATCAAGGAGATAACTTGGAAACCTTGTCAAATAAAATACAGATTCTTCTTGGGTTTTACCCTAAAAATACCTTGTCTCCTTGCTCAAATTTTCTATAAATCCATTTCAAATGAGTGTATCATTTCTTCCTATTAGCAACTTCTTTCAACCGCTCACGTCCGAGATTAAATTTCTCTTCCATTTCAGTCCCAAATGATTTGTTTTCAGTTCAAATGGTTTTCCTAACAAATAATTCATCCATATTTGTAAGGCATGGATTATGGAAGCAAGCTATAAGTTGTGGGAGCATAGTTTTGCTTATGCACCTTCATTTTTAATTTCATATGCAATTATGTGGTCATCTTGAGGAAGTATTTCTCCCAATCCTTCACCTGATGCATCAATAACCACAATAAAGTATCCATTGGGATCCGAGAATAATTAATATAGGTGTAGATGAAAGTCTTTATTTTATATTTTTAAATAAACTCTCACATTTATTAGTCCATAAATCTTTTATATCATTTTTCTGCAATGAAGTAATTGGTCCATCCACTCTTGAAAAATCTTTAACAATTTTTTTGTATTACCCAACCAAATCCATAAATATTCTTACCTCATGAGCATTTTTAGGTGTTATCCACTCAGTAATAGCTCTAATTTTTTATGGGTCAATAGAAATCCCATCCCTATTTATGATATGGCCAAGATATTGTACTTCACTTTGATAAAAAGGAACATTTTTAAATATTACCATAGAGTTTCCTTTTTCTCAATACTTCCAACACTATTCTTAAGTGTTCATTGTGTTCATCAACGTTCTTCAAGAGTAAATCGAATATCATCAAGAAATACTAGAACAAAATTATCTAAGTATTATTGAAAAATATTATTCATAAGGTTCATAAATGTTGTTGGTGCATTAGTGAGTCCAAATGAAAAAAAGTGAACTCATAATTCCCATAGCATGTCTTGAATGTTGTTTTGAATATCCTCATCTTTTATTCTTAACTGATGATAACCAAATCATAAATCAATCTTAGAGTAAATAGATGCATCTCTCATCTAATCGAAGAGATCATCAATTCTTGGAAAATGATATTTATTCTTTATCATTTATTTGTTAACATGTGATAGTTAATTCATAACCTTAACATTACATCCTTTTTTAACGAAAAATGGGAGATACTCCCCAAGGAGACACACTAGGTCAGATTAATCCTTTTGACAAGATTTTATGTAGTTGTGCTTTCAGTTCAATCATCTCTATTTTCATCATTCTATAAGGTCCTCTATATATTGCTTTTGTTTCTAGTTTAATGTCAATTGTGAATTCAAACTCTCTTTTAGGAGGAAGTCTAGAAAATTCCTTCGTAAATACATCTTTAAACTCACATAAAAGTGGAAAATATTCCAAATAATTCTTACCTTCATCGCTAAAATAGGATATCTTAATGGCATACAACATGCAACCATTGTTTGTGACATTCTTTAGTTGCATTGAAGAGATTTATCTAACTTTAAAATATCTCATGATTCCCTAAATGATGGCTATTTTCTACGTGTCATTAAGACATTCTATACACTTCTTAAATAAATCCACTATTTCCTTGTGTTTGTACATCTAGTTTACTCCTATTATGATTTCATAAGACCCTAAAAGAGTCACATAAAGGTTAAGTTTAGTGGTAAAACTGGGTAATTCTAATGTTTTTGTTAATGTAAAATTATAACACCCCGATTGTTTGTGATTTATGTGTGAGGAAATCAGTGTAACTTGCATAACATGGGATTATCCCGTAGTGTGGCAAGTTGTAAGTGTTATCCAAATTCACCCCCAGGGTTAATTTGATAACATGCATCGAATTCTCAAGTCCCAGGCAAATAGATTGATTCAGGGAAAAAATCATGTTTCTAGGGTCCCCTCAGATTTTTTCTAACTCTCCTGTCCAGGTTGAAAAGAGCAAGTTCTGAGAAAAGGTGAAAAAGTTGCAAAAACAAGCTTGGGCCAGGAAAAATCATGAAAAATGGCTAAGTCCTAGTCTTTGCGCAATCGGGACATGAGGGTCATTCACGGCGCAAATCGGCCGAAAGGCCGCCAGGCAGTCTACAGAGCAAAGGGACATCCGGGCCGTGAGGATGCGCGGGACGCGGAAAGGTGAACCGGCCGAAGGTTAGAGGAAAATCGACTAACTGCTAAGCGTAATAGTCTGGGACATTCGGGCCATGAGGACGCGAAGGACGTGAACCGCCCAGATCGGCCAGCGCAGAGAACTTCAGTTCGGGACATCTGGGACAGAGGGATGTGGAAGATGCGGATAGCTGAAGGAGCCGAGAGCGAATCACATTACACCACGTGTCATCGGCAGAAAAGGGATAAGGAAGCCCATTTCGGGCGGATCAGAGGAATTTGTCCCAAGCAGTTTGGGACAGCCGAGCCGTGAGGATGCGAGGGACGCGAAAAGCCGGCAGACCGAGACCAATCAAATCACGACACGTGTCACAAGGGGGAAACGTCCAAAAGTTCAAAGGGCGAGGTTTCAAGCATTGGCCCAAGCCAATAGGAATTGGACACATGTCCAATGGAACAAGGAAGCACAGAGCTCGGGGAGGAGTTAGAGAATTTGGTAAAAGTTTCGCCAAAAAGCTAAAAGTAAAGGAAGACCCCGTGCCCCTGTCCTCCAATCAATGCATGCCACGTGTCCCCAGTGGCGGGGCATGGGGAAAAGTGAAAAATGTTCCAAAATCACCAAAAGTCAAAATTTTCAAGGAAAACCCATGGGTGAGCAGAGGAGAGAGAATTACGCATCCAATCAGCGCTTGCCACGTGTCATCTAGGTGGCGAGCGCGGAAAAAATTTCAAAACACATTTTCACCTGTTTTGTGCCCTAAATCTTCAGATCTCCATATCTTTTGATCCAGAGCTCGGATTTGCATGTTCTTTATATCAACGGAAAGCTTATGAAATTCTCTACATGATTCTGGGGTTAATCTTGAATTTTGGTGTAGTTTAGAGAGAGAAAGTTAAGAAATGGCTCTGACGCGTGTTCATGGCCAGAAGTGACATTTCAACTGACCAAATTTAACGCAGAATGGGTCACATTCTCCTACAATTCGGTCAAAATGACAGGGTATGGGTTTGTAAGGTCCCCCATGCCATTTTAATGCATCTATAGTCAAGGAGGAATGGGCTCTCATGTTTTTGTACGTTTCTATCTCCTGGGCTCGACCCATGCAATGTAAAAGCCAGATTTGGCTCATTTCTAAAAAACATTTTTCGGACATAGCAGTCTTCTTCTTTCACCTCCAACGCAAGTGATTGTTTGAAGAATCAGACCTCTTCAAAGACTGTAATAGTTTTTACCTCTCTGAGGTTGTAATGCATGGTTTTGACACTGAAATGATAATGCAAGCTTTGTGAATGGTTTCAGTCCTTTGTTTGTATTATTTGCTTCATTTCAGATCCTAAATTATATCTTATCATCCTGTGTATGTTTTATGTTGCAATCTTTGGTCTGTGTCTGTTTGCTTGAAAAAATTATTCACCACTCCTTTTGGTGCATCACCATCTTTAGTTAGTTTCAATTTTTGCACTTCTATCCCTGTCTCCTTGCAATTTAGAGTAGGATTAAGATCTCGAACCTCTATAGTTGTGCAAGAATTAGATCTAATCGAGGAGTTTGAGGAAACAAATTCTAATCTGGAGATTCCTCTCTTAGTTTCACAAGTCCCACACTTGGAGAGAGGTTTCCATGTTGTGCAATCACACTGGATGCTAGAGTGATCAACCTAGAAGCCTGATCTACATCCGGGGGTGCTCCCGATTCACAACAACAGTTTTGGCACGCCCGGTGGGACACTAGAGGTCTCATTTTTATTGCAGCAAAGTTGATGTGCATCTGCTGCAATTTTCTTGCTTGAAAGATCTATTATTTGCATATCTGGTGACTCCAAGGGGAAGAATCAACTGGTTTCAGCAGTGTAGGCCTAAAAACTCATGAGAAGAATCACCACAAGGTCAAGAGTTGGAGAAGAAGAAGTACTATTTTAATACCTGCAGTTATCTCCAAGAAGAATGCAAAGAGGAAGAAGGATTCAAAGGTCTCCATCTCCACCAAACAGAACTCTCTCAACTCCTCCACCTGATAGGCCTTTCATTCAGTCAACAAGGGTTTTAAGACCAATCAGAATGGCTCAAAACAATCCCTACGTCAACTTCACAGGTAGCAGCCCACTTTCCCTCAATGCGGAACATCCAATTCCTATTGCAGCCTTGAAGAACATTCCCTACTTCACCGGGAGAAAATCGACTACTCTGTGTGATCATGTTAAAGATATTTCTAACCTTTGTGTAATTCATGAAATTAATGAGATGCAAGTGGTCACAAGTTGTTTGGCGTCTTCATTCAAGGGTAAAGCATTGCAATGGTTTAGGAGCCTTGAGCTAGTTCTATCACAAATTTGAATCAGCTATGTATAGCACTTCACGAGCAATTTGGAGAGAAGGGAGACAACTTGTCTCTTTTTGAGCAGGAGAGCTCCCAATGAGCAAATTGACTCGATTTCAACTTCGATTTCAAAAGACTTGGGAGAGAATTCCAAAGGGCAATCAAAGTCAACAAAGAGAAGTGCTTTTCTCTACTATCTCAAATCTTTAAATTCTGATATTTCTATGTTAATTCAGTCCATGGGAGGCATAACTATCCCTATGGCTTATAGCATTTCCATTAGGGCTGAAAATTGTTTGATCCAAGTGGCAAACTTGCCCCTAGACCTCCCATGCCATCAAGTTTCCAAGTTTAGAGAATCCAAACACCAGTCAAGCACCTAATTTGGCTCCTTCTCCCACTCATAGAAATCGAGTTCAAATGAAGCTTCCACTTCATCTCCGAGTGCCCCAAATGAGCTTCAAGAGGTCATGAAGAAATTTCAAAACCTAGGCAATGAGCTGGTTACTCTCAAAAGGCAAAGAGCCCAAGGTTTCAAACCTTCTTATCAACCCCAGGCTCAGCCTAATAGGCAGCCATACCAACCACAAAGGCCACCTAATTCTGCTACAAATATGAATCAAACAAGGCCTCCTGCCAATAGACCATTCCAGCCCTATAATCCAAATGCCATATCTACCTCTAAGGCATTGGTGCCAACACAAAACAACATTGCTCAAGAGTATGATTGGTGTTTTCCATGCAATGAGCCTCATAACCAATCCATGTGCTTTAATGGTGCTTTGAATCAAGCACTAATGGTGACAACTACTAGTGTGGAGGGTGAGGGCAGTCAAGGAAACAATCAACAACAAGAAACATTCCAACAGCAATCAGCCCCAAATGACACCACATTGGTAAATTGGCAAGCAAAGGATTTTTGTGGCATGAACCATGCAGTTTCTCAAGGTGTTGTAGCCAACACAAGGTCAAAAAGGAAGAATTTGGGTGAAGAACAGCCATTAGCCCCAACCAATCCAAAACCTTCCACGGCTCCACAAATGGTTGGCAAGCAAATTCCAGTTTCAAATGCACAAGGGCAGCCAAGAACAGCCCCTAGGCCAACTCAAATACTAGTTGTTGTTGCCCACATGCAAGGAGTGAATGTGCAAACCAAAGGACAGCAAAGAGATCCTTCATCACCATTCAGTATCATTGATCAGATGAAGAAGACAAACGTCAATATATCAATGTGGGAATCCCTATCTATCCTGTGCCAAAGAGATTTGCTACAAGCTGCCATGAAGGATCGCCAACTTTGAATCAGCAAAGGCAAGACAAAGTGCTTACAAATGCTGCCCAGCCTGATGGAAATCATGGAGGATAGTAAGGTAAAATGTTGAAACCCCCCCTTTCTATGTTTCATTGATCATTGGGAATTAGCTAGTGCACAATTGCATGATAGACTCCGGGGCAAGTAGCTTAGTAATGCCTAAACAAATAGCTGATCAGCTAGGGCTCTAGTATGAAACAATATCCAAAGGGGTAGTGCAGCTAGATGGGACAGCAAGTAGAGTAACAATTTGGAGTGATTAAAAACTTGAGTCTTACCTTACATGCATGTCCAAACGTTGTTGTTTTACAAGATGTATCAGTCATAGACCTTCCACCACTCTTTGCCCTTTGCTTGTCAAGGGACTTCATAGCCAAGATTGGAGGCTATCTTTCTATTGATTGGTCACACATGTTGTTCAGAACAGGTATGGAACTAAGGCTACAATCAGGTCATAACCTATTGCAAACTTCCATATTGAGCCTTACACTCCAAGTCAGATTAATGCCAATTGCTTGGCATTTGATCAAGAAGATCACCCAAGCACCGATGAGGCTGACACCAAGGTTGGAAGCATCCCAGATTTGACTCTTGATGAATGGGCAAGCAAGGTGCATGCTTTTGATCCTTATCAAGAAATAGAAGAATCTGAGCTGGGAGTTTATTGTTTACATGAAGAGAATCAACCTCTCCCCAGCATCACCAAGCCAGATCATAAGGACAAGAATGAAGTATGGCAATTGTTCTTTGATGGGTCAAGGAGTAGACAAGGTGCAGGAGGAGGGGCTATGCTCATTTCACCACAAGGTATAAAGTATTACTCAGCCTTCCGTTTTCAGTTTTCTTGCTCAAACAATACAACTGAGTATGAAGCCTTAATTCATGGACTGCACTGGGCAAAGAAGAAAGGCATCAGGAATTTACAAGTATTTGGTGATAGTGAGCTGATCGTAAACCAAGTCAAAGGAAAAAATGCTGCCAAGAATGATCTACTCAGATGCTACAAGAATCGGGTATGGGATCTTATTGAAGATTTTGAAGCTTTTAGCATCAATTCCATCCCAAGAAAAAGGAATGAAGCCGCTGACAGGCTAGCAGCAATTGGGGCTACGTTTGATGTTGTAGAAAGTATCAAAAGTGAGAAATCTCAGCCTCATATCAAATTGGTTGTGAGACCAGCTGTTCCGGATAACAATACAAGTTGGCAAGTCTTCGAGAATGATCAGCAAATTGTTAATTTCCTACAAGAAGAAGCTGAGTTCTCCGCCAGGAATCAAGACAAGTTGCAGCAGCAGTATGGTGACCAAGTGGTGCAGCTGAGAACTAACAAATTACCAAAAGGCCTCATAACCTTGGAGTCAATCTTCAACCCGAATGATCAGTTCCGGAAGGAGAAAGTGAACATTCAAGTAAAGGGTGAGGATTCAGAGCCTATTTTAGTGGAAGAAGGAAAAACATTGCAAATTGGCAAAGTAAGTACCTCACAAGAGAAATCTGATTTTGTTCAGCTTTGTCAAGAGTTCCCAGATGTCTTTGCTTGGACTTACAAAGATCTAAGAGGTTTCAACCCAAAGTTGGCACAACATACTATTGAGCTGGATCCGGAATCCAAGCCTGCACAAAAAGCAAAGGCCAGAATCCCCATATTGAACCTCTCATGAGAAAAGAGTTAAGCAAGCTTATTGAGGCTAGTATCATCTTCCCCATCAAACACTCAAGTTGGGTTGTAAACTTGGTGCCAGTAAGAAAGAGAAATGGAGAAATAAGATTGTGTGTGGACTTTCGCGATCTAAATAGAGCATCACTCAAAGATCATTATCCGCTTCCATCAATGGAACAAATATTGCAGGTTGTAGCTGGTTCAGAAAGGTTTTCATTACTAGATGGATATTTAGGCTATAATCAGATAATGGTGAAGGAAGAAGATCAATTCAAGATGGCCTTCACTACAAAATGGGGCACATATGCTTACAAGAAGATGCCATTTGGACTGTCAAATGCCGGAGCAACATTCCAGCGAGCTATGGATATGGCATTCAAAGGCTTGATCAACAAGATAGTGCTGGTATACCTAGATGATATCACTGTCTTCTCAAAGAATGTAGCAGACCATCTCTTTCACCTCAGGAAAGTGTTTCAGAGGTGTAGAAGGTTTGGAGTGTCTTTGAATCCCAAGAAGTGCATCTTTCTTGCACATGAAGGAAAACTCCTTGGCCATATTGTCTCCAAGGAAGGATTAGCAATTGATCCAGAGAGGGTTGAAGCCATAAGAGCACTACCATTGCCAAGCCACAAGAAGGCCCTTCAGAGTTTCTTGGGAAGGATAAACTTTGTTCGGAGGTTTGTACCAGATTTTGCAGCCCTTGTCAAGCCCATCACCAAAATGTTAAAGAAGAGCATGACTTTCAAGTGAACAAAGAGAAGGCAAGGAGAGTTTTGAAGCAATCAAAGAAACCATCTCCCAAGCACCAACTCTCATCAACCCAGACTTCTCCAAGGATTTCATCCTTTATGCATTTGGAGGTGATGACACTATTTCTGCCATTCGTACAAAGCAGAACAAAGATAATGATGAGCAGCCAATTACCTTCTTCAAACTAGAGCCTAGATGACTATGAGGTGAGGTACTCTTTTATTGAGAAGCATGTACTTGCGAGAATCGAAGCTTGAAGAAATTCAAGCATTTAATCTCAAACAACAAGGTCCAGCTTGCTGGTCTCACATGTCAAGTTAAGGACTTCCTCCTCAACAAGGATTTGAATGAGAAAAGGGCAGGTTGGATCACCCGTGTCATGGAGTATGACATTGAGATCAAGATCACCAAGCTGGTAAGAGGGAAAGGATTGTGTGAGCAGCTAGTTTTGGGGAAGCAAAAAGAAGTATGCAATGAAGAAGAGGCTGTTTTAACAGTCTAGGACAGCCATGAGCCAAGTGGCAAGCAAGAAGAAGACAATGTTGCCCCCACTCCTTGCTGGACCCAAGGTATTATACACTTCCTAGGCATAGGCCTATGCCCTCCTGGAGATGAACAAGACCCAAAGGAGACACTTCAGATTGCAGGCTGTCCCGTATGCCATTGTTGATGGAGTTTTGTTCAAAAAGATGTGAATGGAGTGCTGCTGAGATGCATTAGCACAAATCAGATTCAAAGGGTGTTGGAAGAGTTCCATGGTGGACCAGCTGGTGGCCATTTTGCACCAAGAGTGACAGCTCTAAAAATCATGAAGGCTGGTTATTATTGGCCTAAGATCTTCAGTGATTGCTATGCATGGATCAAGAGGTGTAAGAATTGTGCATTCTTCACAAAAAAGATAGACTTGCTGCCCTTCCATTACATCCAATCTCGCTTGACCAGCCATTCATGCAATGGGGTTTAGATTCATTGAGTCATTAATCCCAATTCAAGCCAAGGGCACAAATAGATTTTGACAGCCACATACGACTACTTCACCAAATGGACAAGGTAATAAGCACTCAAAGAGGAAAATGAGTCTAACATCTTAGACTTTTATGAGGGGATAACAACCAGATTTGGTGTACCTGCTACAATAATCTTTGATAATGCATTGGCATTCATTGGATCTAAGGTGACTGAGTGGGCTGTCAAGAACGATATCTACCTAAGCACTTCATCAAACTATTACCCTTAAGGTAATGGCCAGGCCGAGTCTACAAACAAGAACTTGTTGAGGATCATTAGGAGGACTCTTGACGAGAATCAGAGGTCTTGGCATACCAAACTAAAATCAGCCTTATGGGCTGATAGGATAACTCCCAAAAGATCCACATGTAACTCTCCATTCAGGCATGTCTATGGAAGAGAGGCAATCTTGCCCATGTCACTTGAGTTGCCAACATTGGAACTCATGAAGCAGCTAGAGTTGCTTGAGTTTGAGCCCATGGAGGTGAGGTATGCAGAGTTGATGGAGCTACAAGAGATCGGAAATCAAGCATCCCAAGCAATGGAAAAGGATCAAGCTTTGATCAAGAAGACCTTTGATAAGAAGGCCAAGGAAATATCTTTTCAAGTTGAGATCTAGTGTTGAAATGGGATGCGGATAGAGCAAAACCGGGAAGGCATTCAAAATTTGATGTCATTTGGAGTGGCCCATACATGGTCACGAAGTGCAAGAACAACAATGCTTTTCAATTGGCCTCATTAGATGGTGAAGAACTGTAGATTCCATTCAATGGAATCTATCTCAAGCATTGCTTCTAGAGGGAAGTTCACTACTTTGTAAATATTAGATTAGATTTTTATTCCTCCAAGTGCTGTGCACATTGTTTTGCTATAGGTTAGTTTCTTTTTCCCTAAGTGCTTTGGCACAACTTGCTGTCCATAGAGATGTTTTGCAATCCTTGCTTTCATCAGGTGACATTCCATCTTCCTCCTTGCACATTCTCGAGTCGCTTAGGGTTATAAACGAGAATATTTGATGACTCCATGCCCAATTGATCGCTTTCAGTGCAATCGGTATCTTCTACCTAGCAGGGCAGTAACCTCACCGAGTCACCAAATTGTTATCCAAATTCACCCCCCAGGGTTAATTTGATAACATGCATCAGAATTCTCAAGTCCCAGGAAAATAGATTGATTCAGGGCAAAAAATCATGTTTCTAGGGTCCCCTCAGATTTTTTTAACTCTCCTGTCCAGGTTGAAAAGAGAAAGTTCTGAGAAAAGGTGAAAAAGTTGCAAAAACAAGCTTGGGACGGAAAAAAACATGAAAATGGCTAAGTCCTAGTCCTCGCAGTAGTCGGACATGAGGGACATCTGGGTGCGAATCGGCCGAAAGGCCGCCAGGCAGTCTGCAGAGCAAAGGGACATCCGGGCCGTGAGGACGCGGACGCGGAAAGGCGAACCGGCCAAAGGTCAGAGGAAAATCGACTAACTACTAAGCATAATAGTCTGGGACATCTGGGCCGTGAGGATGCGAAGGACGCGAACCGCCGGATCGGCCGGCGTAGAGAACTTCAGTTCGGGACATCTGGGACAGAGGGACGCGGAAGACGCGGATAGCCGAAGGAGCCGAGAGCCAATCACATTATGCCACGTGTCATCGGCAGAAAAGGGACAAGGAAGCCCATTTCGTGGATCGGAGGAATTTGTCCCAAGCAGTTTGGGACAGCCGGGCCGTGAGGACGCGAGGGACGCGAAAAGCCGGTAGACCCGAGACCAATCAAATCACGACACGTGTCACAAGGGGGAAACGTCCAAAAGTTCAAAGGGTGAGGTTTCAAGCGTTGGCCCGAGCCAATAGGAATTGGACACGTGTCTAATGGAACAGGGAAGCACGGAGCTCGGGAAGGAGTTAGAGAATTTGGCAAAAGTTTCGGCCAAAAAGCTAAAAGTAAAGGAAGACCCCGCGCCCCTGTCCTCCAATCAATGCATGCCACGTGTCCCAGTGGCGGGGCGCGAGGGAAAAGTGAAAAAGTTACAAAATCACAAAAGTCAAAATTTTCAAGGAAAACCCATGGGTGAGCAGAGGAGAGAGAATTACGCATCCAATCAGTGCTTGCCACGTGTCATCCAGGTGGCAGAGATGGGAAAAATTTTCAAAACACATTTTCGCCTGTTTTGTGCCCTAAATCTTCATATCTCCATATCTTTTGATCCAGAGCTCGATTTGCACATTCTTTATATCAACGGAAAGCTTATGAAATTATCTACATGATTCTAGGGTTAATATTGAATTTTGGTGTAGTCTAGAGAGAGAAAGTTAAGAAACGGCTCTGACGCGTGTTCATGGCCAGAAGTGACATTTCAGCGACCAAATTTAACGCAGAATGGGTCGCATTCTCCTGCAATTCGGTCAAAAATGACAGGGTATGGGTTTGTAAGGTCCCCCATGCCATTTTAATGCATCTACAATCAAGGAGGAATGGGCTCCCATGTTTTTGTATGTTTCTGTCTCTTGGGCTCGACCCATGCAATGTAAAAGCCAGATTTGGCTCATTTCTAAAAAAACATTTTTTGGACATAGCAATCTTCTTCTTTCACCTCCAGCAAGTGATTGTTTGAAGAATCAGACCTCTTCAAAGACTGTAACAAATTTTTTACCTCTTTGAGGTTGTAATGTATGGTTTTGACATTGAAATGATAATGCAAGCTTTGTGAAGGGTTTCACCTTTGTTTGTATTATTTGCTTCGTTTTCGATCCTAAATTATATCTTATCACTGTGTATGTTTTATGTTGCAATATTTGTTCTATGTCTATTTGCTTGACAAAAATTATTCACCACTCCTTTTGGTGCATCACCATCTTTAGTTAGTTTCAATTTTTACACTTCTATCCCCTCTCTCCTGCAATTTAGAGTAGGATTAAGATCTCGAACCTCTGTAGTTGTGCAAGCATTAGATCTAATCGAGGAGTTTGCTTCTCCAAAGTGAAGAGAATGGAAAACTAAACTAATCCTACCCTAATGCTTTCCAAGGAGACATGGATAGAAGAATGCATAAAAGTAAATCCTACTCTAAGTGAAGGTGATGCACCAAGAAAGGGAGACAATCTAAGTGAGTGAAAAATAGGAGAAAAAAAAGTAAGAGAGGGAAGGTGGAGGTGTCACAGTCTAAGATAATATTTAATTCCCTATATTCATAAAGCACAACAAATTAAAGGTCCTACAAAGAGATATAAACATGCATAATATACCTGCAAACATAATGGAAGGAAAAGATGCAATATAACTCGAATTAGGGAAAGAAAATCCATAAAACAACCAATTTTATTTCTTAGAAACATGCACAATCCATTACAATATAGGCACAAGGAAAAATCCTTTACAATAAGCCCAAATTTGAGGCCTTTAGCTCACAATAGCTCTGGAACAATTTTGACAAAGTTCCTTTGCTTTTCAAAAATCTCCCTCAAAATGAGGTGAATTTACAATATATAGAGTAAAGGACCTTGAAAAATTGCTTCACCAACTTAACCTAATTCATTAAAGAGGTATGGGAAGCCATAAAATCTGCTTCCCTAGGGTACTTTTATTAAGAGAAGACATGGGCATCCATACTTCATTAAAACTAGTTGTTGAGCCATATTTTCACCCACCTACCTCACTAATCCTAGGTCCTATCATTGATATTCCTCTATTCAGGTAAATAACATTTCTATTGTTAGTTCGGTAAGAATTTTCATGTTATTGTTATCCAGAACAAGTTAGTGTAGATTATTTCATCAAGCTGGTTTCTATTACTAACCAATAACAATGACTTATTTTGGCGTGTGAATGATGGTCATATACATATGCTGGTTTATCAAGAGATTTCATCATCCTGTTATTGTTGCTGGTCAAAAACAAATTTTGTTACCACTAGTACAATTCGTTAACCATCACATGTTACCCTCCAATATGACAACCATACACTATCGTTCGCTCTTTGTTATATATCAACCAACGAACCATTGTTGTTTGTCATGTTGTCCATTTCAAGAATGTTCTTATTGTTGTCGTCCGATAACGTTGGGATAACAAATTCTACTATCATTGGTAACTATTTCTTGATACTTTCCTCCGATTACTAGCCGTAACACTTTTTTAGGTTGTCACCGGTAATATTTTCCTTTTTCTATAACCAAATGGCTTAGACCTTCTCCATGCATGCTACTAGTTTACAAAACCATTTTCCATTAATTTTCAATGCCAAGACATATAGGTTAGTCCATTTTGTAGGGGTGCAAAATATGGATAACAATTGGTGACTTGCAGGGTGATCTACCTATAGATCTGAAAGACTAGTGACCTTAGGTGTCCATTGGCATGGAGTCACTTTGATTGCTTGAAACTAGTTTGACCATTTGAGAATTTATCCCTTAAATCTCTAAAGCACTATGGGGCTTTCATTCTAAAATAAATCATGGGTTGAGGATTGGTTGTTTCTTCACCAAACTTTTCCTAAAACTAGAAAGTGTAAGAGAAACAAAGGCACAACTATGTACAAAGATACAAAATCATACACATCCCAAATGGAACATGTAGAGAGTGCACAAGCACTTATTACAAATCAAACCTAAACTAAAACAAAGCAATGTGCTAAAAGCACTTGGAGGAATTACAAAATCTAAACTAATATGTACAAGAAGATATTTCACTTAATAACAATGCTTGAGATAGATTCCATTGACTAATCTATAATTCTTCTCCATCCAACTTGATAGTTGGAAAGCATTGTTTTCTTTTTAGATCTTTGACGAAATCATATAAGGGCCTCCACTCCATATTGCATCAAACTTCGGAGTGCCTTCCCAAATTTTCCCTATCTCTGCATCCCATTTTAGGACCAAGTCTCCCTCTTGGAAGTTTCTAGCCTTTTCCTTCTTGTCAAAGCACCTCTTGATCAATGCTTGATCCTTCTCCATGATTTGCATGACTTGGTCCTCAGCTCCTCCAACTCCATGAGCTCTACATATCTAGCTTCCATGGGTTCAAACTTGATAGCTCTAGCTACTTCATGAGCTCCAATGTGGGAAACTCAAGGGATATAGGAAGCCTTTCCTCCCTTCCATAGACTAACTTGTAAGGAGAGTTCCCTGTTGACTTCTTGGGAGTAATCCTATCAGCCCACAAGGATGATTTCAACTTGGTGTGCCAAGTTCTCTGATTCTCATCTAGATTCCTCCTTATGATCTTCAAAATATTTTTGTTGGTGGACTCTACCTTCCCATTACCCTATGGGTAGTAATTTGATGAGGTGCTCAAGTATATCCCATTTTTGACTACCCACTCTGTGATCTTGGCACCTAGGAATGCTAGAGCATTATCTGATATGATTGTGGTAATACTTCAAACCTTGTCACTATCCCTTCATAAAAATCCAAGATGTTGGATTCATTTTCTTCCTTGAGTGCAACCACCTCCATCCACTTGGTGAAATAATTTGTGGCTGTGAGGATCCACTTGTGGCCCAAGCTAGAATTTGGATTAATCACCCCAATGAAATCCAGCCCCCATTGCATGAATGGTTCATTTATAGAAATGGGGTGGAGTGGAAGGGTTGTAACCTCTCTTTTCCTATGAAGAAGGAACACTTTTTACACTTCCTAATCCATGCATAAAAATCATTAAAAAGGTTAGGCCAATAATACCCTGCCTTCATAATTCTAAGAGTTGTCACCCTTGGGAAAATGGCCACTTGTTTCTCCATCATGGAAATTCATGTAGCACCTTCTCTATCTTGATTTATCTTGATGCACCTTAGGAGGACACCATTGACATCTTTCTTGAATAAGATACCATCAACCAATGTAAAGGGAATATAATGAAACCTGAAATACCTTCTTTTTTCTTTTCTCAACCCTTGAGGACATTGACTTGTTTGAAGGAAATGGACTATATCCCGAGTCCAACAAGGATCGGGTGAAGCATCGGCTGATTTCTCTTGATCATCTTGTAACACCAAAACAACCTCTTCTCTACCACTAACTCAACATGTTTTCCTAAAGCTATTATTCACATAATCCCTTACCCCTAACCAACTTGGTCACCTTAATATCAATGTCATATTCCATGACCTTGGTTACCCAACCACTTTTTTTCATTGAGGTCCTTGTTTAAAAGAAATTATTTTATACCATGTGTGACTAGTAGATGAATCCTATTATTTGACACTAAATGCCTAAATTTATTTAAACTTCTAATCACAACAAGGACATGTTTCTCAATGAATGAATATATTACCTCATAGTCCACAAGGCCTTGGATGAAGAATGCAATAGGTTGTTCTAGTCCTTCTCTATTTTATTGCACCAAGATTGTGGAGATGGTATCCAACCACCAAAGGCATAGAGGAAGAAGTCTTTGGAGAAGTCTGGATTAATGAGAGTTGGAGCTTGAGATATGGCCTGCTTGATAGCTTCAAAACTCTCTTTCCCTCCCCTCCATCCATTTGAATGCCAAATTCTTCTTCAACATCATTGTTAATGGCTTCACAAGAGTGGAAAAATATGCACAAACCTTCAAAAAAATTTAATCCTCCCCAAGAAGCTTTGGAGAGTCTTCTTATGGCTTGGAAATGGTAGAGCATGGATGGCTTCTACCCTCTCTAGATCAATCATCAATCCTTATTTCGACATGATGTGGCCTAGGATCTTGCCTTCATGTGCCAAGAATATGCACTTTTTGGGATTCAAAGATACACTCAAATCTCCTACACCTTTGGAATACTTTCCTAAGATGAAAGAGGTGGCTTTCTACATTCTTGGAAAACATAGTGATGTCATCAAGATAGACAAGCACTATTTTGTTCAAAATCCCTTTGAACACCATATCCATAGCCCTCTAAAATGTTTCTCCAAATTTGAAAAATTGAAATGACATCTTCTATAGGCATAAGTGCCCCATTTTGTGGTGAAGGTTGTTTTAAATTGATCTTCCTCCTTCACCATGATCTGATTGTAGCCCGAATATCCATCCAAGAGGGAAAATATTTCTGAACCGGCCACTACCTACAATATCTACTCCATGGAAGGAAGTGGGTAGTGGTCTTTGAGGGATGCCCTATTTAAATCCCAAAATCCATGCACAACCTGATTTCCCATTCTTTTTTTTGACCAACACCAGATTTGCTACCCAACTTGAGTGCTTGATCGAAAAATGATGCTTGCCTCAATGAGCTTGTTCAACTCCTTCTTCATGAGAGGCTCTATATGAGGATTGACTAGCCTTTTTTCTTCTTGATGGGTTTAGCTCTCGATCCAACTCAATCATGTGTTGTGCCAACTTAGGATTAAATCCCTTCAAATCCTCATAGCTCCAAGTGAAGACATCTAGGAACTCTTGGAAAAGTTGTATGAATTCATATTTTTCTTGATCCATGCTCACCTTGCCAATTTGGAGCATTTTACCCTCTCCAACTAAAATGGGCTCAAATCTCCCTTTTTTGACCTTGAATGTTGGCCTTCTCTTTTCGAAATTGATCATTTGGGTTGAATATTGACTCTAGAGTCACTAAACCCTTTGGAAATTTGTTTTCCACAACTGCACCACTTGATCCCCATACTGCTACTCCAATTTCTCCTAATTTTTAGCTGAGAACTCAGCCTCCTCCTAAAAAATTAATGATCTGTTGATCATTCTCAAACACCTTCCATCTTGTGTTATTTTCTAGTACAACTAGCCTCACAATTACATGAATATGTGGCTTGTGTTTATCTCTCTTGATATTATCCACCACATCAAATGTTGCTCCAATTTCCCAAGCAAGCATGTCCACAACCTCATTCTTCTTCCTTGGTATGGCTTGAATATTGAATGCTTCAAGGTCTTCAATTTGATCCCATACCCGATGCTTGTAGGCTTTGAGAAGATCATTTTTAGCAGCATGTTTTCCTCTAACTTGGTTGAAAATTAACTCACTATCCCCAAACACTTGCAAGTTTTTTGATACCCCTCTTTCTTTCCCAATGCAATCCATGGATCAAAGCTTCATACTCAACTTGTATTATTTGAACAAGCAAACTAAAATGGAAAGCTGAGTAGTACTTCATACCTTGTGGTGAAAAAGCATTACACCTCCTCCAACACCCTTCCTACTCCTTGAACCATCAAAGAATAGCTTCCACACTTCATTAACATCCTTATTTTCTAGCTTGGTGAGGTTGGGGGTGGTAGATTTTCCTCATGTAGAAAATAAATACCTAACTCAACTTCTTCCATCTCCTATATGGATCATAACCATGCCTTTTGTGAGCCCACTCATCAAGTGTCAGATCAGGAATAGTCCCAACCTTGGTGTCTGGTTCATAGGCATCTAAAAAATCCTCTCGTTCAAATACTACACAATTAGCATTTATTGGGCTTGGCACATGGGGCTCAATGTGAAAATGTGTGATTGGTTCTGATATGATAGTAACCTTAGCTCCATACCTTGTCCTAAACAACATGTGTGACCAATCCACCGACAAGTACCCACCGATATTGGTCATAAAGTCCTTGAAAGGCATAAAGAAAATAGTGGTGGAAAGTCAATCACTGATACATCTTGTAAAACTGTGACATTTGGGCAAGCATGGAGTGTAAGGCTCAGTTCTTTGATCACTCCAACTATCCCTACTATTGTCCCATCCAATTTCACTACTCTCTCTCAATATTGGCTCATATTTCAAGCCCAATTTATCTATGATTTTCTTTAGCATTACTTGAGTTACTTGCCCTTGAATCGATCATGCAATTGTGCACTAATTTATCCCCAACAATCAATGAGACATAGAATGGTGGAGGTTTCACATTCTTACCTGAATGACCTTCTCCTTGTTGTGCATAGTTTTAGTAAGAACCCTCTCCTAATTTTTGGATGGCTCATTAGAAGGGGACCAATTTTCCATAGCTTTTTGCAATAAATCTCACTGTCCTTGGAATTTCTAATGATTCCCACATGGAAATGCTGACATTGTCTTCTTCATTTGATCGATGATATTGAAATGGGATGGGTTTTCCTTTTTTTTTCCCTTGATGGGCATGACCTTTTCCCAACATTTGGATTGGTCCATGAGCTACTACAACTGGTACTGGACTGATTCTACACATTGGGGCTTGTACAATAATTATCTTAGGTGGTTTTGTGCACTAGGAGTTATGTTTGGCCTGACTAACTCCTTGTTGTGTGAGAGTGGGCTGAGAAACAACTAGACTAGATGATTTCCCCTCCTCTATGTTCCTTTTATTTGACCATGTATTGGCAACTACACCTTGGAAAGGAGATTGATTAACTCTCACAAAATTCCTCCTATCTGCCAATTGACCAATGTGGTTTCAATTGGAGGAGTTCTTATTAAGTTTTTTGCTTGATTTTCTTCTTCACTTGGCTCTTGGGCCACCCTAATGGTTTGCACCATCAAGGCTTGATTCAAAGCATCGTTGAAGCATGTTTGATTATGAGGTAGATTATCAGGGGTAACACCATTCATACTCTTGTGAAATGTTATTTTGAGTTGAACCAAGGCCTTTGATGTTGAAATGCATTAGGATTATATGGCTGAAATGGCCTAGTAGTTTGAGACTACCCTTGAATTGATTTTGATTTTTTTTGCATCTTGAAGCAGGAGGCTATTAGGCTGATATGGAGGCCTATTCACTTGAGCCTGGGGTCTGGTATGGTCTGGAGCTCTGAGCTTGTCTACCTTTTGATCATCACCAACTCATTCCCAAATTCTAATTTTGCTTCATGACTTCCTGGAGTTCCTTGGAAGTACTAGAAGAAGTGGAGGCCTCACTATTGCTCTTGATTTCTAGGAGCTGAATGGGGCTATTTTAGGTGCTTGACTAGTATAGAGGGTTTCCCAACTTCTAGATATAGGGGCATATGTGGCCTAGGTGCTAGTTTATTGATTGATTAGATAATTCTCAACTCTAATAGTCATGGCATAAGCATCTGGTAAGGTTATCCCTCCCATAGATTGTATCATAATAGATATATCAAAATTTAAAGCTTTAAGGAAATAGAGAAATGCACCTTCAATAGCTCAGCTTACAGAATTGGGATCCGAGTCCCATGTTCACTAGAATCAAAAATTAAAGTTTGTCATTTATTCATTGGGAGCCCTCTTGATTGTAGTCAGTTACTCCAATAGGGACAAATTATCTCCTCTTTCTCCAAACTGGTTACAGAGGGCTATGCATATTTGATCCCAATTTGTAATGGACCCCGCTACTAAGCTCTTGAACCACTGCAAGGCCTTTCCTTTGAAAGAGGAAGCCAACAATTTAATTGCAACATCTACTTCATTGATCTCATGAATGGTACAGATATTCGCAATATCCTGAATATGGTCAACGGAGTCATGTGGTTCTCCCCCGTGAAGTAGGGAATATTTTTAATGTTGCAACCGGAATAGGGTTTTGGGAATTGAGGGAAAGTGGACTACTTCCATGAAGTGGACATAGGGATTTGGTGGTCCTTGTGGTGGTGGTGGTTGATGCACCATCCTGATTGGCCTAAGAACCCTAGTTGATTGAAGGAAGGGTCAACCAGGTGGAGGTGTGGATAATGTTATGTTGGTGGAGATGGAGACCTTTGTACTCTTCTTCCTCTCCTTCCTCTACCTAGGTGATAACTACAAGTATTCAAAGACACCTTCTTCTCTTGCTCTGACCAAGTTTGGATCCTTCTCATGTACTTGGGCCACTAGTACTACTGAAACCAATGAACCAAGCCCTAGGAGTCACCAGATGTGCTGCTACAAAGCCTCCAAAGGCTGAATATTCACCAAGATGCACATCTAATCTTGATAAACTTGAAAAATTTGACTTCTGTCCCACCGGGCATGCCAAAATTGTTAATGTAAAATTATAACACCCCTAATTTTTTGTGATTTATGTGTGAGGCAATTAGTGTAACCTACATAACATGGGATTATCCTATAGTGTGGGGGATTACAAGTAGGATAATCCTCCAGAGAAAGCCAACTTCTTCTCCTAACCTAGTGCCAACTTCTCCAAAGTGTAGAGAATGGAAAACTAAAATAATCCTACCCTAATGTTTTCCAAGGAGACATGGGGATAGAAGAATGCATAAAAGTAAATCTACTCTAAGGAAGGTGATGCACCAAGAAAGGGTGAGACAATCTAAGTGAGTGAAAAATAGGGAGCAAACAAAGTAAGAGAGGGTAGGTGGAGGTGCCACAATCTAAGACAATATTTAATTCCCTATATTCATAAAGCACAACAAATTAAAGATCTTACAAAGAGATATAAACATGCACAATATACCTAAAAACATAATGGAAGGCAAAAGATAAAATATAACCCAAATTAGGGAAAAAAGCCACAAAACACCAATTTTATTCCTCAGAAACATGCATAATCCATTACAATATAGGAACAAGGCAAAATCCTTTACAATAAGCCCAAATTTGAGGCCTTTAGCTCATAATAGCTCTAGAACAATTTTGATATAGTTCATTTGCTTTTTAAAAAGTCACTTTCAAAATGAGATGAATTTTACAATATATAGAGAAAAAGACATTGGAAAATGCTTCACCAACCAACCTAATTCATTAAATAGGTACATGAAGCCATACAAATCTGCTTCTTGGGGTAGTTTTCTAGAAGGAGAAGACATGGGCACCATAATTCATTAAAACTTGTTGTTGAGCCATCTTTTCACCCACATACCTCACCTAATCCAAGGCCCATCATCGATATTCCTATAGTCATCTGGTAACAACATTTCTTTTTTCGGTCGATAAACTTTTTTTATGTTGTCAACCAAGAACAAGTTGGTGTAGATGTTGTCATCCAGCTAGTTTCTCTTCTTCGGCTGGTAACAACACCATGTTACCAACCTTCAATGACCATACATGCCCTATGGGCCGTTAAGTGACTATCATCTTGTTATTTCGAGTCGAAACATAATTTTGTTACCAATCGTAACACCCATAAATTTTACCTATTGATAAGATCCGTACACTTTTGGGATCCTTTTTTTTTGTTGGCCGATGATACTATTGTGTTATTGACTGGTAATTTCCGTACATTGTCGGTCGGTAACTTTGGGATTCTTTATTGCTTTCGACCTGTGATACCATTGTGTTACTAGTCGGTAATGTCTATATGTTGTTGGCCAGTAATATTTTCTTTTTTTCTATAACCAATGGCTCGGACCTTCTCTGTGGTGAGTCAGCTTGCCATGAGCTACCCTATTTGCAAACCATTTTCCATTAATTGTCAATTCCCAGACATGTAGGTTAGTCCATTTTGCAAGGGAGCAAATTAGGGATAACAACTACTTCAAACAAAAATTGGTTTACCATATGAATAACATCATTCCCATATTGGATATTCCAATTTTTTTCCATAAATCCAATTTTCTTGGGTAATTTTCTAGTTAATTTACTTGAAATAAAATATTCGATAACATTGGTGTGAAACAAAACAAGAACTAGAAAACCATAAATCTTACCTAGCACTTCAATTGGGGTACTATGTTTTTCTACTCTATGATTACCCACCTGACATAAACTCTTTGTTGTTGGTTATTCCGTTGATTCTTGTGGGGAATTTTTTTCGTATAGTGATCACCACCACATTTAAAACATCCCCCACCGGCCCTTTCCTTTCAAATTTATTTTCTCCAAAAGCAACATTGTTTTGTTCATTCTTTCTTGTGTTTATAGTAGGTTTAGTTTTATTTTTCCTAGTAGAATTTATTTTTCTTCCCTCTTTCTTCCACCAAGTTTTCCTAGGAGCAAGTGGTGTAGGTGAGCTAACACTCTTCTTATGTTTCTCTTCCTTGAAGGCTGAAATGGCTTACAATTTTTGTTCTTTCCTTATAGCCTTTTCAAACACTGCTTCTTCCATTGTAGATGGTCCATGAACATCCACCTCACCTCCTATGTTTGGGTTTAATCCCATGATGAACTTATGAATCCTAAAATTTTCATCTTTTTGTATTGGGGCATGTATTTTAACAACTTTGTAAAATGTTCCCAATACTCCAAAACACTCAATTTTCCTTGAGTTAAGTTCTGAAATTTTGACATTTTCTGATCAAAATAAATTTGAGGCAACCAATGTTGACAAAAATATACTTTGAATTGATCCCAAGTGATGGAGGTAGTATCTACTCCTAATTCCATCTTATGATTATCCCACCATGAAGATGCTTTGTTAGAGAGTTCAAAAACATCATATATTGTTTTAGTTTCCTAAGAAAACCACTTCTTTCAAAGTACTTCTCCATCTCACTTAACCAATTTTCAGCACCATCCCCCAAAGTAGTTCCATCAAATTTGGGTGGGCTAATCCTTTTATGTCTCTAAATAGTTCAGCAGCCAAGTGAGCTCTTTTATCCCCTCACTCATTGTCATCGTTATGTTATTCAAGTTATTATTCCTCATGTTGTTCAATTTCACCCCTACTTATTGCTTTAAGGCAGATAACTTTTTTAGTCGTCGAACCTCCATCATTATCTAAACTTGTTCCACTTCATGGTTCACCCTTCTTCTAACCATCATATCCTGTTAGTGAAAGGATAAGATATCCATTAGCGTTATGAACCCATTGATTCCAAGAGATGATAAAATTATTGCTTTGTTAAAAAAATTTAACACCCATGTTATGATCAACCAAATTGAGGGAAATTTAAAACTAAACATACACTTAATATACAATTAATGCTAGAATGTTTAACATTATTATTTATCTTGTTGCTAAATAATCGAACATTATTAAAATATTCACAATCCATATGATAACATATAATAACCATGTGTAGTTGTAAGAATATATGCAAACATCCACGATCTCCCTTAAGTCACTCTAATTGAGTGTGTATACTTTGTATACTTGGTTCAACCTTTTTCAGGTAATGAGAACTATGTGCATTTCCTAAGTGCCTACCTAGAATACATTCATCCAACTTCCATCCATTATTTGATATTGTTTATTTAGGGATTGGTGATTAGATAATGTAGTCACTAATGCATTATTATGGCCAAATTTTTCAAGCATTTCTTTGCAAGCTTAGTTTCAAGACCACACACTAGCCTATGAACTTGTCTTCTATCACCACACAACCATATCAATATAGTTATCTAGATTATTTTTGTTTAAGAAGGTGAATTAGCTAAGGAGAGGGAGATTCTATTACTAGATCATTTCCCTATATGATAAGAACCACATCCATACCATCTTAAGATTCCTATTTGAAATATAGGGACAACATAATGATTACACATCATTACGCCTCAATAACCTTTCTGTAGCAATCCTAATAACCAATAATATATTTTTTTCTAACTTTTCCCAGTATTAGAAAGATCTAGAAAGTTTATAATGCTTGCAATAAATAACGAAAAGTATCCATCTAACAACTCATATTTTAGCAGAGTTAAACTTCATAAGGTCAGAAATAAATCATACACAAATTAGAACCTCTACAAATATAAAATAATGAAGTACTTATATTTTAGAGACCCCTTCTTCGGGTTGACTATACATATATATTATCATTGTTTTCAAGAACATATACAATCCTAGATAAGGACTCATTTTATTGTAATGTAAGAAATAAGCAAATTTCTAATACCAAGAAGGAGAGAGATTTTGTCAATAATACAAATATAATACCCAACTATATTAAAAATATCATAAATAAATAATAGAAGCATACTTAAACCTTTATTCACTTAATGATAATTTCCAAACTATCTCAAACATCCTTTCTTAGTTATCACCGAATCAAGCCATTACACATATATACCAATAAAAATAACCCAATAACTTATTCTAAAATGAAATCAAATACATACGTAATGAGAATATTGTTCCCTTCACCATTGTAAAAATAAATGGAGTTAAACGTTGATCCTATATTCTCAAAATAAAAAATTGAAGCAACATTCAACTAAAACATAAGTACAAATTACGTTTTCCTTAACCTTCCTCTTTTCAATTTTTCAATGACCCAACAAAAATAGAGTAAAATTAACTCCAATACGTCCATGAGGGAGAGGGATTCCATGAAACAACCAAATGTAATAACGTAAATCAAAAAATGTAATCGATAAAGAAAGATAACAACAATGCTCTAAAAGAATTGTACACTTCATTTCATTTTCCAAATAATAATAACCCATATCCAAAATTATATTTAGAGAAAGAATGATAACATTAATTCTCTATAAATATCTCAGTAAAACGATCAATTTTGTCTTTATTTGAACTATATCCTTACCTTTTACATATCTCACTTTACAAACCAAAACCAAAGCGTATTATTTTTCATATTTTACATAATAACCCGTAAACCAAAATGTATTCCTTTTTCCAGCTTTCACATAATGTTTAAAACCAATAATTTTTATTTTTTTTTAGATTTCATGTAATAACCTAGAAACCAAAATGTATTCGAACAATATCAAGCAATGCTCTAAGAAGGAAATGAAACTAATTCCTTATTTCTTATTGCAAATCATGCACAATAATCGAAAACCCAAGACCAAAATGTATCGAGTGAAACAATAACAACACTTCTCAAGAAGCTTCTTTCTCTTGAGCTAAGCATGTTTAACTCATTCTTGTCCTATCTCTCTTTTGCTTATTTTTGTGTGATTTCACTATGTATTCTCTTTTTATGGCCTTTGGGAGCCGATCCACGCTTTTTACCTAATCTAATAAAAACAATTCTCTAAGAATGAGCTGAACTAATCGTGCCCATTTTTATTACACTATAATCCCTTATTAATTTTCTATATCTCAACAATGATCAAAACCAAAAATGTATTCAAATTTCAAATAATAAACCAGAGACAAAAATGTATTCAGATTTATCATAATCATCCAAACCAAAATTTTATTTAGATATATCACTAAAATAACAACAAATAATAAGATTAGAAATACTCATGCCATCGCTTTTCTATCCAAAATTCTCTATAATTTTCCAAGTTGAAAGCTTCCAACCAATATTGAATTTTTCAACAACGTATTTAACTAGTAAAATTCCATGATAACCAAATATAACAACAATAAATCACATGCAACAAACTCATCAAAATAGATTTTTCCCCAAACATCCATGCACAACCCTAAATGTATCTCTAAAAACAACCAAATGAAAAAAATGTGATTGCTTTTCATGCCTTAACTTCTCAAGGAAGCTACAATTTCTCAAGGCATCCATGTTGCATTAAATTTGCACCAAACTCCTTTAATGTCCATACCACTTCATGGTTTACCACCCACTTAAACCATAAACCTCAATAATCATTCACTATAATTTTCTCATGTAGCTTTAAGTTTAATAAACTTTCCAAATCCACATAACCGTATGGTGGGGTGGGGTTGAATCTCCACCTCACACAATATAATTAATATTTCCACTTATTAACCAAACCTAACTTAACTCCATAACACATAGCTTAAGTATCCTAATGAGCGAGTTATATGCCACCAAATCCAAACATATGTATGTATGTATGTATGTATGTATATAATTCATTAGATCATTATCAAACATAATGCATAGCCCCAAACAAAGCTCTAAAAACAACCAAATGAAAAAAATGTGTTTACTAGGGATGCCTTAGCTTCTTAAGGAAGGTATTTTTTCCCAAGGCATCCTGCCGCATTAAATTTTCACCAAGATACTTTAATTCCCATGCCACTTCATGGTTTATCAACCTCTTAAACCATAAACCTCAATAATCATTCACTACTTTTTTATTCCATTCACATTTAATTTTAAACTTAAGTTTAATAAAATTTCCAAAGCCACATAATTGTATGGTGGGGTGGGGTCGAATCTCCACTTCACACAATCCAATTAATATTTCCACTTATCAACCAAACCAAACTTAACTCCATAACACATAGCTTAAGTGGCCTAATGACCGATTCATATGCCATCGAAACCAAACAAACATGTGTGTGTGTGTGTGTGTGTGTGTGTGTGTGTGTATCTACATACATACATATACATATATATGTGTGTCTATAAATAAATAAATATATTATTAATTCATTAGATCATCATCAAACATATAAAATGTTTATATATATATATATATATATATATATATATATATATTGATTAATCAAAATGTTTATTTCGATAAAATATTGTTTAATCCTATTGCAATGTAGTGGTAAATAGATAATCAATGAAATGTAGAAATGACCCAAGAAAATTAAGCTAAAAATTAGGAAACCCTAGTTGCAAAAGAAATGGATAAAAGGACTTAGTTTTTTTGCAACCAAATGGGAACTATGCCAAAGTATTGACCAGTGAACAAAGACGGAGAAGCATCACACAGAGCAACAAAAAAATGTTTGAGTTGATGATCTTCATGGACTAGGGCACCTGGAAAGGGGAAGGGGCGCTGTGGGTGCCCTGACCTACTTTAGGTGGCTATGAATACTAAAATCCTCGAAAAAATCCTTTGTAGGGTTGCGAGATATTCATTGTCCTTCGCTTCTTGTTGTTAGTGTGTCACACAATGATCTTTGATGTTGCTTTGATAGTTCCTATAATAAAGAATTCACCTTCCAAATGCTCAAAAGTGCATCAAATCCCAAAAATAAAATATTGCAAATGAGGGTTCGATTGTCCTTAACTATCAAATGAGTGAACTTATGACTGAGCACTGCACTAAATTTCAAACCCAATGTAGTTTTAGGTGTGTGTGTGTGGAATTGTGCCCTAGGTGCCTCTTGTGTGTGTCGTACTTGATAACAAATGGTTAGATAGATGCAAATAAATGTAATAGACGTGTGCATGGAATAGAATAGACTTCCCCTCCTATGAATTATATGCGAGAAGAATGAAGTTCTTTTCTCTTGAATGGATGCTAGAATGGATGTTTGAATGTGCTTAAATAACCTTTGGATGGAACCTTAGATGGTGATAACTAATGCTTAGTGTTTGGTCCTTTATTATTATCACATAAGTTTAAATTTATATGATTCCCTTGCTTTAATTTCGTAATTAACCTTGAAATGATCGACTACAAAAATATAAGATGCCCAAATGGCTAGAAAGGACCTAAAATATGTAAGTAAAGTACAAAGAGGTTAGGGGCACCCAGAGGGGATGAGGGCACCTGACATTGGTGTCCTGACTAGGCACTTTGGTGTCTAGGATGAGAAATTTTAGAGTATAAAAATTCAAACTGGGAAAGTAACGATGAAAGACAAAAAGAGGTAACATAAAGCAAAGAAATGTGGCCAAAGACATGGATTAATTAGTACTTTTCTTACTTATGAATCATATGAATAGTAGTATGTGATTAGGACTAGATAGATACCCAAAGTGTATGATTTTGTGTCTATATTTTCCCCCACTTTATGTTGTTGAGTGAATGCTTGATAACATAAAGTAGATAAGAGATGTGTACCTGATAACCATGTAGATCGATGGCAAAAGTGTGCTAAGAGAGACAAGAAAAATACGAGTGATAAAAATGTGAAGCATGGATGCTAAGGAGAAGAAAGTGCAAAAAGTGATGATGAAAATGACCCTAGGGTGAGAGTGTATGTGTTGATGTCATGTTTTATCTATTTTTTATGTTGATGTGTAACTACTACTTCCCATAAGGATGAGCCTGTCACAAAGAAAAGAATAAACTAGTCAAATACGCATGTATATGATCAAAATGTGTAAAACGTATGTAAAAATTCAAAAATGTGAAAAAAGAACATGTGTACCTAATATATAATGAGTAGAAGGGTATAGAATTGATCCTCTGAAGAACGATTTTTGGGTGATCTCATGCTACTTATTGCACCGACTACAAGATTTTGGGAAATCTCATGCCAAAAATGGAAAACATTTAGCGATAAAGGTCTCAGTGTCATCCTAAAACCTTTAACTTCTTCCAAAAATTTAGAACACCACTACATATGGTTTATAAAAATCCAATTTGGTTCGGACTATTCTGAGCCAACGCAAAAGTAGAAAAATGTTGTGTAGTGCATGCATTCCAAGTTTTAAGGACTGTGTGTTTTTGTAAAATCCATTGCGTGAAGTGATGAAAGATGTACTAAAGTAGAAAATGTTGTGGAACTGCCCCCTGGTCACAAGTGTCATGATGCGCCAAAATTAGCAGGACTTTGACAAGGTCATAACTTGAGCTCCGGTTGTCCGTTTGAGTCCATTTTTTTAAAACATAAGTTTCGATGAGAAAAACATAGTAGAAACCTTCCCTACCAGTTGGGAAAAATTCTCGGCATGTTTTTTGGCCATAAATCTGCCATCTTGAGCCTGAAAATTAGGATTTAAGCTATAGTTCAATTTTTTCCTATTTTTGGGCATTAGTTAATTTTAGTCTATTAGTGGCATTATGAGTTAGAAATTTGGAAATTCCTCTAATTTAGGCATGTAGAAGATGTGTGTAATTTATTTTTTGTATGAATAAGCATGTGAACTTACTAAGAATTGCAGGTTCTAGTAAATTGCTAAAAATAGTAATTTCCGCCACCTAGAGTAGATTTAGTCAGAGTTTACTTGGAAACTCAAGTTGGGAGTTGTTTTCCTATTTAGGAAACATTGTAATTCATTATTCAATAACGAAGAAGGGGATATATTTTATTTGGAGTTCATATTATTTGTAGTAAATCAAGTTTGGTTAGAATTTGGCTACATTAGTCTAGGAAGGGTCAGGGGCACCCAAGCACTACTATCCCGGTCGATAACTAGTGGTTGTGTTGTGCTAAGGACCTAAGTATGATTCCCGAGATCTGTTTGAGGTTGATGATTGTACTATACCGGTAATTTTTTTATACTAAACTATGTCTATAAATTGTTGTTGTATTGGGTGACTGATTCACCCAAATGATGCCCCCTCATTTGGGGTGCATGTGATGTTGTTGAGGAGTATGCATCCCAAAGGAGGATTTACCGTTGTGTTGAAACTAATGCCTTACAGGGGGAGGGAGTGTGCTTGGTATAAACCAAGGAACACAAAAACAAATTGGTTAGGAAACAAGTGATAGTATAATTGAGGAAAAACTAGCATGTAGAAGACAAGATGTAAGCTACATATTAAGAATACAATGTGTAAGCTAACATGCAAGAAGACAATGTAGACAATGAAAAGTGGGTTGCAAACATGGGAAACCCCTCATGATGTTGTAAGAAAATTTAGGTTGAGATGGCCAAAAGTAGACAATACTCACATTAGACAAAGGGAAAATCCCGCAAACAATGGCATATAAAGAGAAAGAAATGACAAAAAATATCAAACAACCATGGTAACAAGTAGACCTAAAAGAAAATGTTGCACATGAAGCACCCATTAGCATGTTAGAAATATAAAATGTATGTCATAACATGTATAATATGATAAAATAATGTGCAATGAAAAATGAAACAATATTACCAATAGCGTATGAAAGTGGATCCCCAGAGCCGATGGTAATAGGTAATGCGCCAAACATTCATGTTTAGCATGGATCAATTTTTGTAAATTTTGTAATCACAAGTAGAAGGAAAGTGAATGCACATGTGTATATGATAAAAATATATTACATACAAGATATCTAAGTATCATGTGTAATAAAGTGTACATGTAACAAGTAAATGTAAGTAAGATTAAATGTGACCAAGATATGCAATATGTTGTGGATGAGATGGAATGGAATGTAATGTGAATGTGATAGTAGCCACATGCCCCCAAGAGAATGTGAATTTTTGTATGAAATGAGGTTCATTTAAACATGTCCCCTCAAAGCAATGAGAATGAAAAATAGAAAAAGATTGTGTCATCGGGAATTGGTTTGAATTATGCACTATAAAGATAAGACTAATAAAGCATAGAGCATGTTGAGTGAGTGAGTAAATGCGTGAGTATGGTGAGGTCTATTTTAGATGTATAACCTCATCATTCGAGTATGGACTATGGAACTAGAGTGTGTCATAGGGTAATGAGTGAAACATGTAGAAGTAGATGAGAAAGATATAGTGTGAATGTGTAAGATGAATAATGTGCGTAGTGTGTAGTAGATGCTTACGATAAGAAGGTGTCGAGTATACATGAAGTGTATTATGTGTAGTGTGTAATATAACATGTAGTGTGTGAGGTTCATGTGTATAGTATTACCTCAATAGTAAAGTGTTAACCAAAGCATAAGAGTATGTCATCGGGTAGTGATGATACTAATGCATGAAGATGTGTATGTTGCATGTGATAGATTAGATGTGAAATGATGAGAAGATGAGACACATGTCGATGTTAAATGGGGATAAATAGTTTAATTCCCTACAAGTGTGTGATAATGAATGTGTTATCTGATGAAAGTAAAATACAAGGGTCCTCCACTCAATGCTTGTGGAGATTAAGGCATGTGATCATGCTCTAAGAGTGGTGTTCTATGATATAGATGATGTGGAGGTGAATTAATCATAAATGCATGTGACTGATGAGTATAATGTGGTCGTGATGGAAACCTATGTGTACTAGAACGTGGAGGTGATGGGCACCTATGCGTAGGAGAGCGAGGAGGTGATGGAAACCTATGTATAACAAAATGTGGAGGTGATGGATACCTATGTATAAGAGAACAAGGCGGTGATGTATACCATGTGAAGGAGTGTTATGAGTAGTGCACCTAGACGATGTGATGGACTAGTGGACTAATGAGATAGTATAGGCCGAGTGCAAACAAGTGAGCTAGGATCATATTGTGCTTTAGTTTTGAGAGGCCATTGGGATTTAGATGTTATAATGATTGCAATGGTAACCTCGCAAGGAGGTTACGGACATGATGTAGATGGTGAAACACCATTAATGGAAACAAATTTCACTATTATGAATGAATTTCATACATAAATGGGTCATGGAGATGATATTCTTAGTTTTATGGATCCGGAGAGACATACGATCATGTCACACCATTCAAATAATGGTTCCAAAAAAAGTAACAATCATGGTGAGAGGACCGAAAATGACCAAATCTTGACAACACCATATGATTTTGGAATTGGATATGAAATTTGTGATAACGGATAGTTGATAGAAACAAGGAGTGTTATATAACACTTTCTTGAGTATTGATGTGCCATGATGGATCAACTATAGTGTTATTAATAGAAGTGGATCTAATAGAAGCACTAATGTGTAAGCGATTAGAAGAGAATGTAGCGTGATAATCATAATCAAAGAAAGTAATGAGTGGTGGGGATGTCTCAGTATGAGAAAATAGAAAATCAAGATCCCCGATGTAGGACGAGGCACGCGTGGTATGTATGATTTTCGAGAGGAGTCATCTCGCTTGTTTGTCATGTTTTGGGAGAGGATTGTTGAATATTTTGAGCTTATGATTTTCATTGATGGGTGCAGAGGCTATAGGCTCTGAAGCTCAAGTTTATTATTATTGATAAGATCTTGAATAAGGTTGTGAAGTTTAAAACATTGATTTGTAGAATGTCCATGACACATTGATGATAGTCACATAAAAAATTCATTGTAATTATGACCTTTTGGATGATATGGATCCAAGTTGAGTGGAGGAGGAAGCGTAATAATATTTCTCTCAATAAGTTATGGTAATATAAGATGTGGAGCAATATTAAATTTTGTATATGTACACTTAGGTGGTTGTCATTGAATTTATTTGGTGTTAGATATAGTGTTGACATTGACCTTATCTTTAGTAGGTTTTGTAGATGGCTTGAAAGTTGATTTACTTTAAAAATTATAGAAGACAAAGCTTGTTCTTGATACCTAATATTTCCTATAGATAAGAGTTTTGTTTCACGTAGCTTAAGAGTGTGACACAAATGGTTGAATGATGGAGAGGTCTCAAAGATAACACTTTCCTAGAGAGGCGAAATATAATTTGAAAGAATAAATCTTTAAGCTCGAGTCCATGAAACACATTAGACATCTTAGCTAAGTTATTTTTGTATTGTAGGACATAATATGTTTTTTTTTTTAATATTGGTAAATAGTTTTTTGAAAGGGACTATACCCTTGTGTACAAAAGAAGGCCTAAAAGCCGGAATAAGAGAGAGGAGCAGAGAAGCTGTAGCAAAGCACAAAAGCTACAAAGAAGAACAACGAAGCCCAGAACAGCTACACAAACGAGACTTAACAAAAAACAACGGCAAAAAAAAAGAAGCCTACGGCCAAGAAGCAAGAAAAAAACAATAAGGACCAGCAAAAGTAGTCGGGACTACTTCTTGGCCGCTTGATCAATACTCATCTTTACTCTTTTCCAAGCATGATACATGCCCAGCGTGGTCATATGAGCAGCATCCGTCTTATCGAGCTCCTCTCTGGTTCTTTTGCTCTCTTTCTCATTGCCCCAAAGTGTAGCCGGGACACCACTAAGTCGAAACACTTCTTGCATGACCTTCGATGAACTCCTCGATGGCCCTGAAGGCTGCAATATTATACTCATGCCTAGTCTTCATCTTCCCTAGGCGGGAGTCTAAGGAGGTCAGTTTTTTATATATGTCATCAATCTGGCTATTGCCAATGCTCCCTTCCCCCTCAATGCTTTGTTTGCCTTTTTGCTTAGCAAGGTTTTTAACCTCATCCTTCAGCAAATTGAGCTCAGCCTCTAAGGCCTCCAATCTCCTAGAAGGGTTGTCCATTGGTGCCGCCTGGGGACTGGCACTACTAATGTTCAAAGAGATCACGAGCAACGTCCTCAAAGGTTCAACCCCCTCAAGCCATAGACTCAAGGTTGAGTCTCCTAGAAGCCCCGTGACACGTTTAGAGGTAGAGACAGGTGGGTGGCGGGGGCAGCAACAGGAGGAGAAGCATGAGCAGCCGGCATGGGTGTAGCAGCACCGAAGGCGGGGGCAGCAGCAGGGGCAGCAGGGGAGACAGGACTGACAGCAGCGGAACCCAACAAAGCCGGGCCGGGAGAGGAAGGGAGACCGGGGAATTTAATAAGGCAGTGCTTGTGAATAAGCAAAATAAGCCCTTGGTGTAAGGGAACCGCCCGGGTATGCTTCTGGAACTCCATAATGGAGCGTTCAAGAGAATTTAACAGATAGTGAGGGAAGCAAACCAACCTACTCCTACGAAAGTGATTCAAAAAGACAAGGTGCTTGGCAGGGACAGTAACAAACCTGCCTTCTAAGGATATGAAGCGAATCATCATGCGGGTGACTTCGTCATACGGGGGTGGAATTGAGTTAACAAGCAGACCCGCGGTGTTGAATATGAGCTTCTCCTCCTCCTCCACAAATCTTCTCTCTTCAACCTCTTTGATAACCCTCTTGTTGAAGAAGCGGTATCCTTCCAAGCTGAGGCCAGTCGCTTCGGCTATGAGTTCCTCATTAATAAGAATTTTCTGCCCTCCATAGTCGACCGTCCTCTCATTCCACTCCTTGGCAAAGCGAACAGAGATGCTTTGATCATGTCCTTGCACTCTTTCCACAAAGTTGGTGAATCCGCCGATGCTAAGAATGTTCCAGAGCTCAGTGTTTTCTTTCCAGTCAGGGTCCGCGCACGGCTCAATCTGGCAGGGAGGCCCTCCCATCTTCACAATGATGTGCTGGTTACAACAATTTTCAGAATACCTTTGGGCGTTGAGAGTGGTTCGTTTCTTACTGTTGCGGGTCGCATAAAAATGGGAACTGTAGCCGTTGGTCCTCCCACGAACGGCTGTATGATTGCCGATCTGAGCCTGCGTGGAGTCGCGCGTGAAAACCCTTTCCCTGTCAGCTTTCACCTTGTAGTTATCTTCGGTTTTCGCGGAGCTTGGCATCCGACTATCAACAGCTATTGTACCTCCCGCGTGCGCTGTTTTTAAATTTAGACATCTCCACTTGAAGTTCCTAAACAAAATCTTGCTATCATTTGAAGTAGATATCATTTGCCACGCCAAATAAATTAAAACAGCACATGTGGAAGAATTTATGGATTTCCTCCAAAGATTAAGGCATGTCTCTAGAGATTGTTTGCGTGTGAAGGTCCGCATGTATGCTGTTGTGAAGCTGATTAGGGATACTATCATTATCCCAAATAGTGAAATTTATATTAATGCCGTAATTGGCCAATGCATCGGCCAGCTTATTTCCCTCCCTGTAAGAATGTATTATTCTGATGCTGTTGAAGGTATGACTGATGCTTATGGATTCAGAGATAAAATCTTTGATATTCCAGCTAGGAGAAGAGGACTGATTAAGCAGTTTAATAATATTAAGGGAGTCCCCTTCAACAATGAGGTTCTGGATATTTTGGGTCCGTGCAACTCTCAATCCCCATAGAGCAGATAAAGCTTCTGCAAAATGATTGGTTTGGATTCCCATTTTTCCAGCATATGCAGCAATCAAATTACCTTTATGGTCCCGTATTGCTCCTCCTCCAGCTGCTGTTCCAGGGTTCCCCTTAGAGGCTCCATCAAAGTTCAGCTTGAACCAATTTGATTCAGGGGGATGCCATTTAACCAAAGATCTATCCACACTATTCCCGGGGTTGCTCCAATATCCGATCTGCCAATTTGATAAGATGTGCTTTTCATTTTCAGGGTAACAATTGTTCTTGGGTGGTTTAAATCTGGCCATGTCCTCTTTGATGCCTTGGGAGATCTTGCCAGTAGTGAATTTAAAATTCTGCTTCTTATTTCTAAAAACGATGTTATTTCTATCCTTCCAGATCCTCCAAATTAAATGCGGGATGGCTAATTTCCAGATTCTTTTGATAGCACAATGTCTGAATGGTGGGTTCCATTGATTCCATAGCTGAATAAGATCCTCCCAAGATCACCCAGAGCTTCAAATTTGGAAAGGACAAAGTTCCAAGTTCTAAAGGCATAATCACAATGTATGAACAGATGGCTAATGTCTTCATAGTTATTCCTGCAAAGGTGGCACCAATTGGGAATGATAAATCCTCTTTTCATCAAATTGTCAGTGGTGAGAATTTTGCCTCTGATGGCCAGCCAAAGAAAAAAATTTATTTTGGGGGTTAACTCAGGCATCCAGATCGAGTTCCAGTTAAAATCTGATTGGTTACTGTGGAAAAGACTGGTATAACCAGATTTGACTGAGTATTTACCATCGTGTGAATTGCTCCAGATCAGCTCATCCTTGGAATCCAACTGACACAAAGGGAAGAGATCTAAAAGGTCTTGGAGGGAGGAGATAATTTGTTTCAGTTCAATACTCTCCATAGTAAGTCTTTTCCACTTCTTGTTGGTGCCATTTCCATCAATGTAGTCCTTGACTTTGGTTCCATACTTTCTTATAAGGCTGTCCTTAGCACTCCCAAATCTCTCCAAGAGATTATCATTGGACCAGTTATCCTCCCAGAAGTTTATGTCGCTGCCATCCCCAACTTTCCATTTGCTTCCCTTCTTAATGAAGTTTCTACTCTTAACCAGATTATTCCAAAAAATGGAACCATTGGGGAGTTGCTCATCATGCAGATAGGAGTAAACAGTTTGCTGATTCAAGTATTTTGTTTTAATAACATCAATCCAGGGTTGTTTCTCCGAAAGCAATCTCCAGCCCATCTTAGCAATGAGTGCCTCGTTCATTTTCTCAATATCTTTTATTCCCAGCCCTCCCCTAGATTTTGGGGTGCAGACTTTATCCCAGGCCACATATTATCAGAGGACATAATATGTTAGATTCTCATTAGATCCTTATTTAAGTTGTGCAAATTGAGAATATGAGATCTTAGAGCCAATATTGATAGAAAAATGATTTAGGAAAGCATCGGATAGATGCGTGAAAGATGTTACTGAGTGGATAGGTAGGTTATAGAACCAAAGCATCTCATAATCGTGAAAATTGTGAGGAAAGAGATTTGTTAGTACAATGTGATCATCTGCATAGTCGAGACATGCCACGTGAAAGGCTCAAAGATGCTCTTGTGGGTCACCATGGCCTTTGAATATGGGTCTCTTAGGGGGATGAAGTTGGGTGGTAGCGGATAGGCAGAAATTGTAGGTGAAAAAGGAGTATGAATAAGTGAAGTGGAATCAAGAGATGGAGACACGCGAGAAGTACTAAGTTAGAGCTAGTGAATTTGTGTTTGCAGATCCTGATATAAAGAAGTTAAATCAAGAGTATTCAAAAAAATCTAGGTTGTGCATTGGGAGTATTAGGTTGAATGATGGGAGTGGTAGTAGTAGGAATGGAAGATGGAATATGAAGAGGTTGAGTGGAGGCCATGATAGTTAAGGAAGGATCTCTAAGAGGCATCAAGGTAACATCATGAGTATTTTTAGTAGAAATCAAAGCATGTGGAATATGTGGAAAATGAGTGGGATTATCATGCAAATCTTATCAAAATTTTATGATTTTTTAAAATTATTCTTAATCAAAATTGGTATCATCATGGTATGATTGTTCACTATCATATGTTTTGATTTCTTTAAGAGGAACATTATGAGAGTTAGCAAAGGGGTTCTCAATTGCATCCATTGATGTAGAGACCTCAACCATTGATTTAGAAATCCTATAGGAAGATGGAGGAAGCTTGAGATGCTTAAAAGACCCAAAATGACCACTACGGGTGATTGGAATAAAAATAAAAACCTTAGAGAGAAGGTTGATTTGGAGGTCGTACACCAAAATGATTAAGCAAAATGTTTATTTATGAATAAAATATTTCCTAATCTCATTACAATGTAGTAGTAAATAGATAAGAAATGAAATACATAAATTCCCAAGCAAATTAAGCTAAAAATATGAAACCCTAGTTGTAAAGAAAGGGATAAAAGGACTTAGTTGTTTCGTAACCAACTATGAACTATGTCGAAGTGCTAACCAGGTGAATAGAGAGGGAGAAGCATTGCATATAGGCTCGAAAAATGTGTGAGATGATGATATGCCTAGATCATGCAAACACCTAGAAAGGGGCAATGGCACTGCGGGCACCCTTGACCTACTCTGGCACCATTAATTTCTAAAATCCTCAAAACCCCTCATTTTTAGGGTTGCGATATAATTTTTTCCTTTTCTTCTTGTCACTAGTGTTTCACACAATGATCATTGATGTCACTAATAACTTTCTATAAATAATTCACCTGCAAAACCCTCATAAGTACATTGAATCCAAAACATAAAAGAATGTAAATCGGGGGTCGAAATGTCCTCACCTATCAAACAAGTGAACTTACGACTGAGCGTTGCACTAAATTTTAGACCCAATGTAGTTATAGGTTTTTGTGTTGAATTGTTCCTAGGTGGCTCTTGTGCGTGTCACACTTGATAGCGAGAAAGTATCTAGATATAAATAAATATAATAGATGTGTGCATGGAATAGAATAAAATTCCCCTCCTATGAAGTGTATGCAAAATAATGTGGTCCCTTGTCCTTAAATAGATGTTAGAATGGATGCTTGAATTCTATTGAATAGACTTTGGATGTAGCCTTAGGTGGTGATAACTAATGTTTAATGCTTGGTCCTTTACTATGATCACATAACTTTATATTTATATGATTCCCTTTCTTTAATTTCGTAATTAACCCCGAACATGCCAACTACTAAAAAGATAAGATGCCCAAATGACTAGAAAGGACCCAAAATATGTGAGTAAAGTACAAAGAGGATAGGGGCACCCGGAGGTGACAGGGGTTCTGACTGGCATCCTAGTTGGGCATTGGTGTCTAGGATGGGAAATGTCGGAGTATTAAAATTCGACTCGGCAAGTAAGGGTGTAAGACTAAAAGTGGTAACAGAAAGAAAATAAATGTGGCCAAAGACATGGGTTAGTTAGTACTTTTCTTACTCAGGAATAATATAAATAATAGTATGTGATCGGGACTAGATACATACCCAAAGTTTTTGAATTTGTTTCTACATTAATTTATTAAATCATAAACAAACACTTCATTACTTGAAAATTAATAACACAAACCAAAATGATATTCAATCATGAATTAAATTTAGGGTATTACATGCTTTCCAAATGGATCTTGGCATCATGTTTATGGTATTTCCAAATTTAAACACTACATCTCTTATTTCATAGTCTCCCAATGTTATATTTATTTGGGTGGCCACATCCTAGGTCTTCTTGGTTTTTACATACCATACCGGGTTTCTTTTCATGTACCTTTTTCTAATACACTTTATAATAGAATTTTGAGCATTTAGATTTACGAGGTATCTTCATTGCGTAATACATTCACTATGTTCAAAAATCTTGTAAAGTTGTAACTACTTATTATTTTAGTATTCTAATCATGTTTTAATAAATTTGGGCTTATGTTGCATGAATAATTTTCATAGCACCCTCCCTACTTTGAATGAATTACAAGAACTTTTAGACTTATTCCAATAATGCATTTTCCTTTCTTGGGTAAGGATAGGAATCTTTGTGTGCTTAGCATATTTAGGGCTACATAGGAATCTCCTCATTCTCCAAGCCTTATTGTTTCCTTTGTGCTCATGTAATAGCTTTAATATTGTCAATTTCTCTTAGTACAACATTAATCATCTTGACATTACACAACTGTTTCTCTTTTCTTTTTTCTATAATACGAGACAGCTCTTCCCATATTGTGATACATTTATGCCTCGTAATTAGCTTGATAAACGTCTCATTTAGGATTTGAAGGGAAATTTAGCGTAATGTGTTTTGGCTCTTTGTAAAGGTAACAAATCACTACTTGTCGTTTGAGTCCGGGTCCCATCTTCCTTTTCGGTACCCACCCAAGTAGTATCTTTATTGTGCTCTTAATGGCCTCGGTGATGCATTCCAATTTTGAATTTTTCCTTTATATCCTCCATATTGTGCTTATGGTGAAGGCATATTTCACCCAGGTGATTGCAGATGTGAAGGAGATGCCCACCCTATATTATTTTGCATAGATGGTGGTGCCCAACTCAAACTAGCTTAAGGAGATTACAAGATCCATTATGGATTCATTTGTGTTAAGACTAGAGAACATGGTGTAGTTGGCTTTGGTAATGTGGAAATTTCCCTCTCTGCTATAACATTTGGTGCCTTAGGTTCAATTTGATTTTATACTTGTGAAAAGATTTCTATTAATTCCCTCCTTTACATCCATCAACACCGAAAATATTTTTTCTCTTAAGTCGTGGCCTTGCAAAAAGGACATACCACATTTTGAGCGTGCCTTATATAATTTTGAAGTAAAGGGTAGTTTTTAATAGTGTGTCCAAATATTTTACATACATCAAAAATTCACTTCGCCCTCTCGAACTTCATATTGTGGCGCCTCATTCTTATGGTGTCCTTCGTCACAATATGTACACCATATATTGATTCTAGGCTTCTTTCCTTCATGTAATTCCTCCAATATTCACATTAATGCATCAAGATTTGCTTTTGTTTTGAACCCAAGATTAATATCATTCCCATAGTCCTCAAATTTTCCCACTCTAATAGTTTCTTCAATAGCCTCTATTTTTGTTGAAAATTTTGTATGTGCAATGGCAAACTGGATTTTATTGTGCAATCCTTCTACAAACCAAGCATATTTATTTGAATCATCAAAATTGAAATTTTCTTTATTCATGACATCTGAGAATATCATATCATATTCTATAACCATTTCTCACAGACTCTATTTTATTTCTTTCAGACCCTGAATTGTCTCCCCAACACATTTATTTCTTTTGAATTCTTGAGTTAACACATTGTGTATGTCCTAAAAATTATTCAAATTCATGTCTTGATTAAATGAATTCCAAATCCCTTCCTTGTAGTGTGCCTATTCATTCACATTTCTTGGTATTGTCATCGGTGATTCCTATTACACCCCATCGCATTTCAGAACTCAAAAATTAATGTTCAGGATCAGTAGTTCCATCATATGGTTGGAAACTTGTATATGGATTAGAGAAATGATCCATTATACTTATTAGTCCCAACGAGTATCATGGTTTATTCTACATCACTTTGAAAGGCTCAAATTTTGTGTTAAATTTAAGAGCATTTCAGGTTATTGCAATTACCTCTCTTGTATTTTTGTAATTTGTAGTCTTGTATGCTTGCATTGTTTTTTCTTGAAACAATTCACCTCTCACATCATTCACTGTGTATTCTTCAAACCTCGTAGATTTGTGGAACTTCTCCGATATGGTATCATGGTTGAATCTACATCATTGAAAGACTCAAATTCTAAGTTGAATTTAAAAGTGTTTCAGGTTGTGAGTTGTTCACTTCAATAATTGTACTAACTATATTAGATTTAGGGTTTTCTTCCTATGATTCTTCAAAATCTAGAAACATGGCCCTATATTTTGGGCTAATGGAACTATTAAACCACCATTTCATTAAATTTGGACTAACCACCAAAAATCTAGACTTCCAATAACATGGTTCATGGTTTTATAAACATGAAATTTGGTTTCCCATTGTGTTATTATCAGTTTCCAATTGTGATAATGTTGGTTTCCAAGTATGTGAATGTTGGTGACCAAATATGTCATTATCAGTTTTCAATTTTTCAAAATCAGTAACCAAAATTTTAAATTTAAACTGTGGGGCACCATATAATATTGTCATGTGTTGAATACATATATAGGTTAAAGAGGATTCTTATTCTACATTTTAATTTTTTCACTTAAAGGGAGAATGAGAGGCCTCCCATTCTCTCCATTGATTTTTTTACTTTCCTATTCTATCTTTAGAGTTTTTTCTCCTATTTTCCGTCTTGAAATTTTTTCACTTTCCCATTTTATCTCTTCATTTATTTGAACTTTGACAGAGAATGGAATGCATCCTCTTCTCATTCTTCAATTTTTTTACTTTGAGATAGAATGGGGGGCCTCCCATTCTCCCTCTTGATTTATTATTCACTTTCAAGGAGATTGGAAGGCCTCCCATTATCCATATTCATTGTTTTTCTAATTTGAGGGATAATGAGAGGCCACCCATTCTCCATCTTCATTATTTATGTACTTTAAGGGAGAATGAAAGGAAATCCATTCTCTATATTCATTTATTTATCACTTTATGAGTATTTAACACCCAACTTATGTTAATGGTTTGGATTTGATATCTTCTAGTAGGCAACCATTTAGTTAGGTTTAGAATAAAATAAAATAATTTTGAAGATAAACTATGTAGAGAGGACTAAATGACAAACAATCCATAAGGTACACATAGAGACAAGTCAAAGCCAAGAAGAAGAAATATTAAAAAGAATAGTTTGGAAAAATTGTCATAACCTTACAACTTATCCATTCATGACCCCCATCCAAAGTTGGATTTTGACGTTCAATGTTACATGTCACCGTAAATTTTTTTGATGGTCTAAAAATTATATGGATGTCATTTTGCGTTTAAAATTTAATATGCACGTCAAATTTGTTTTTATTATAATTAAATTTCAAAATGTACATAAATTGAGTTAAATTTATATGTATTTTTTTCTTTGTAATATTTTGTCATAGTTATGAGACTTTTATTTAAATATGGATAATAGATTAAACTAATCAATTTCATACATTTTCACATATTCATTTTTTTCTCAAAAAATGAATGTTGCACTAATCAATTTTAAGATCCATAAACATCATTAAATTTTATGAGAATATTAAAACAAAATTTCAAACTACAATTTAAAAACAAATTGGAAGAAAATAATAGAAATGACCCACTCAATGCAAACTTTCAAATATGTAGAAAATGAGTTACATTTTTGACTTTCAACTTCCATGTTATAAGGCCAATCTTCTAATTTCACCTTTCTTGCAAAATCCCAAATCCAATATACATAGTCTATTATTCAATCTTTATTTGTAAGAAATCAAACAAATAAAAAATAAAAAACCAATTACAAATCAAAATCAATAAAATAAAGATAAACAAGAAATCAAATAAATCTAAAAATAAATCAAACAAAACTAATTAAAAATCAAAATTAATGGATGTTTCTATTTTATCAATGAGATATGCATATATTTATATTTCATCAATAAAATATTGAGATAATTCTTATTTTTTTAATTTATATACATTCCAAAAAAATTATTTTCATTTATGTTATATTTGTCGCGAATCTCACAAATTTATAATGTATAACATCTATTTAATACAATATGTGTGTGTGTGTGTCAAATTTTGTTAATACATGTCATTTTGACGTTTAAATTGTATATTTACGTGACGGTCATATTCTAAAAGTGGTTGTATTTTAACGTATAAAATGACTTAAAACATCTAAACACCTTGCAAAATCCATCCTAATAATTGTTTAACCCTCGTAATAATTTATTAAATACCCAAATTAAATAAAATTTAGGGTGACTACTTTTGAAATAACACCATATTAAAAATTTAAATCTTCATTAAAAACCCTAATCTATCTTGTGGAATTTTATGGGTGGTGATGTCATCCATTTATCTTGTGTCATCGATCTTCTGGAATTGGGGGTTTCAATGCAACGATTGGTAAGAAGAAGCACTACAGTTTCCTGAAGTTACCTATTTTTGAGTGTGACGTCCTCAGGATCATATGCTCCACTCATACTCAACTTTCGCTTGCCAATTTTTTGGATGGATCGTGATTTAAGGAGTCATCAAAATCTAAATCCCGTGCAGTAACGTCACGAACTCCCATGTGGTGTCGCCTATTTTTCCCATAGATTTTTTTATCTTGTCAGAGATCTATTGTAGTGCTAAAAATCGTGAGGACTGTGTTGCCACTAATTTGTAAAGTTGGATCATAAGTGTGTGGAGATGGCAAGTCACCATTGATGAGAGATTTTACGGAGCAGGGGAGATGGTGTCTGTAACAAGTTTCGTGCTTTGTATTTATAGCTAAGTTGGATCCTTGAGGTTGCATGGATAATATGAGTTGATGGTTTTTATGAATTTGTTTTGATCCTAAATGGAGAGATGTTCCCGAGCAGGGGGAAAACCGAGCTCGGGTAGGAGCTCGCTTACACAAATTCAAATATATTTTCATAACACTAGATACCTTTCAGACCTCGACATTGATTTTCATTTGGGTAGTCATTCGAGTGGAGAAACCTATAAGATATGGAGTGGATAATTCTCACTAGGGAAATTGTGGGATAAGAGTCTGGAACTTTCCTCATGTTTATTCTTGCTCTTACTCCACGTACCGGAGAAGAAGCCTCTTTCCACGTATTTGTTCATACTTCTCCTACAGTCTGTTTATTTCATGATGTCGTTTTGAAAGTGAATTGCTACTTTCTTGCAAAAATACCTACTAATTTAGGGGGTTTCCAATCTCTTAAATCATGTTATTGGTACTATGTGCTTGATCTGAATGATGAAATATCCTCACGGCTTATGGAGCTGTGCCCAAATCTTCAAAATTTGGGGGTTCAAGCTTGTTTAAATTTGAAAAATTTGAAAATAAATGCCACTAATCTCAAGTACCTAGATGTTGGATTTTTAATGTCTGGAACATCATTGAGTTGGTTTCCCCTCATTTGACAAAAATCAAGCTCCAACAATACAACTTGGTCCAAGGGCTTCAGTTACTGAAGGGTGTTTCAAGAGCATAATTGGTTACAAAAATAACTCTTCTAAATTATGGCAAGGTAAATCAAGAGATTCCTAGTTTTTTTGTTCTCGAACATTTTCCTCGCCTTGACAATCCGACAATCCATGGTCGATGTTTCCGTGTAAGTTAATATGTACATTGAAGATAAATATTTCAATGTTGCAACACTAGTTTTGTTATTTGTAGCAGGTCATGCATCCATTCTATATGCATTATAGATGATGATACTCTTTTTCTATTAATCCACATTATTGTCATGTTCTTTGCTATAATGATTTAAAATTATTATAGGCCTACATATTTTGGGCTTTTACCCATTCTTTTTCTCGAGCTTGAGTTTCATCTTATCATGAATATTTTTACCCTATTATTGTCTCTTTGTCACAAGTATTATCCAATCCAATTCTTCAATTTGGGTCATTTGTAGATGATAACTTCTTTATTTATTTTTCTCTATGAATGAACCCACTTTAAATTTCATCCAAGAGATGATATCGGTGGACATAAGATAGTCTATGTTATCCCAAATTTGCCCTTGGAAAATTTGGTCAGAACAAATTCCTGCACATAAGGAAATTATGAAGGAAACGATTCAAACCCCCGAGCTCGAGTTCTAGAACCAGGCAAAGTGAAAACAGAAGCCCGAGAAAGTCAAATTCGACCCTGCACGAGAAGAAATAGAAGAAACGGTTCCTTTGAGCATTTCCATACCTTAAATCTATTTAAATGGGTCGAGGGAGGACTCAACATGGAGTGGCGGGGGCAGAGAATGATTAAACGACCCTATGCAAAGAAAACAACTCTGTCGAGCTGTTTCATGTCTTAAATCTATTTTGCAAGCTTCAGGAAGACTCAACAATGAAACTGCAGGGTCAGATAAGTATGGAGGAGATAGTTTTAAAGAGGCCAGATGCAAGAAACAGAAGAAACGGTGAAGTCTGGAAGTTTTCGGGCTCAAACAGATTCAAGAAAGGGTCCAAAATCAACTAAGTATGGAGGAGGTGGCGGAGAGAGCCACATGTCTAAATGGTGCTTCTCCAAAGATGGATCCAAATAGAGAAGCTCAAACTTGTGCCAGCCCTCCATGTAGCAAATGGTCAAAGAGAGTCAAGGGGCGGATAGAAAAGGCTTCAAATTTGGCTAAGTATAAAAGTGTAAGCGGAGAATGCCAAGTGTCAGTGTGGCGCATCTCCAAGAGTTGGTCCCAAGTAGAGACCCAAGTGAGCACGAGCTTGCCACGTGCCCCATCTCAAAAAGGGGGACCCATTTTTTAGATGGGGCACGTGGCAAGCTCAGCGCCACTTGGGTCTCTACATTGGGACCAACTCTTGGAGATACGATACAAACTTCGAAGGGCTCAAAATTGCAAATCTGACACCATTGGAAAGATCTCGGCCTCGCCCACACAATGGAGGTCTGAAACTTTAATTTTTGAGAGGGTAGGTGGAAGAAAAATGGGGAAAATTCTTCGATCTTTCAATGCAGGGTCATCAGTCTCAACAACCAGGTCAGATTTGATCTATTTCCATTGTTTCCTCTTCCTTCAAGGTGCCAAATTGAGGATCGATGCAATAAAGATGGATTCGGGGCAAATTTTAGTAGAAAACATTAACGACAGTGGTTGAGCTTCAACTTCCATTTTCCTGCTTCTCTCTCTCTCTCCTTCTCTCTCGATCGATTCTATAAATACGGGGTAGGATTCATTGTAAAGGGTTGGATATTCTTAGTTTCACAGGCTCCTTTCTCCTTCTAGCAAAAGGATCTATGGGGTTCAGGCCTTCCATTAAAACTATAATATGTTTCTACCTTTCGGCTATTCTGTAATGAACTGTATCAATCTATTAGAGAAATAAAATATGTTTGTGATCAATCTCAGATCCTTTTTATTTCTTTTACTTCTATCTGGTCTCTCATTACAGATCTGGTTGTCTATGTTTGTTTATTGTATGCATTTTATTGGTTTGTGTCGAAGGAAAGCTAAGTGTTCATCATTCCTTTTGGTGCATCACCTGGCAGTTTAGTTATTTCTTATTTCTGTACTCTTTTATCCCTATCTCCTTGGCAAGTCTTAGACTAGGTATAGATATAGATCCTTTGCAAATCCTCATGTATGCACCTAAACAGAGGAATAAGGAACCAACCTTTAATCTGGAGAGCTTTTCCAATTCCAAAGGTCCCACACCTTAGGAAAAGTTTCATGTTATGCAATCACACTAGATGATTCTTGCCTTAGAAAAGTAGATCTTTAGAAATCATCTAGGGGTGATGTGATTTCACACTAATAGTATGTCATCCATCCATAGATAAGATAGATGGATGACATAAGATAGTATGTTGTAGTGAATCCCAAAATTCCAGAAGATAGATGGATGACATAACCACTCAAAAAATCAACAACCTCTCATTGGAAAAGGAATCCTCCTCCCCATACACTAAATGCTCATATAGTATATGAAAAAGTGAGCCAGAGAGGCACAAAATCCATCCATGCTTTAATATTCATTCTTCCAAGCAAAGAACCAAACAATAGGATGAGGGTTATGGCTGCAAAGATGAACTGAAAAAACACAAGGGTGGTCATAGGGAAAAGGGGCTCAAGAGTTGTTGTCTCTGTCAAAGTTGTAATGAGTATTTCAAATTTTCAAAGACCCATATATCTATCCACCGTCAACTCCACTCGATAACCACCAATTCCATGCACGTCAATGATAGTTCCCCAGCGAATATGTGGTGTGTTCCAACTTAGAAAAGCATTGTTTTGGATTAGATTCTTTATCGCCATTTATGAATTATCCATTCATGATGGTAAGTGAAGAACTTTGAAAAAAAAATTATTATAAAATTGTGTTAAGGTTAGTAATAATTGTTCTAAAGTCTCTTGGAAGAGTAGTTTGAGTCTCTTGGTAATATATTGTTATATCGGTCTTTAAGAGTATTGTAATTATTTTCTTTTCTCGGTATAGTTTTTTAATTGTGTGTTGTAAAGCCTTCATAAAATTCATTTTATTAGTCTTAGATGGTGTTTGTGTTACGTTATAGTTGTAAAAAGTATTTGTCTTTTTATTATTTTAAAATTAATAAGTTTCATTCCAATTATAATGAGTCTCATTATTGTCATTTGTTTATAAAAATCATCGAATTTTTTTGTGGTGTGAGTATATAAAAAATTAAGAAATAAAAATTGTATCGTCAAAAGTGTCAAAGCCTCATCTATTGTCCTTATTGTACTCATAAGCATAACTGTCTATTCTTGTATGTTTGAGTGGGAGCTTTGAAACTAGGTATGTAGATTCATTAAAAATTATTACAAAGTAGAATTTTTTAAGAGTTATAAATGGGACTATCTTCCATGTATGCAAAATATGAATTTATACATAAGGAACTTGAATTTATTTGAATTAATTTTCTTGATGAAATGGAATATTTAAGCAACACAATGATAACAGGATAGGCACAAATTGGGATTAATAAACAACTCAGTACATGGACTGTAGCATCACTCGTGCATTTGAAAAAGTAATAAAATCAAATGTTCTCTTAAATAGTGCTATAAGTATGAAAAAATTGTAATGGCCAAAGCCAACTTGGATGGCATGATAGGAAAAATAAGAAGACATTGCACAATGTTGATTTATGAAATTTCAAAAAATAATTATTTTGTAGTTGGTGCACCACAACATCGGGATATTTATTCTTATAGAATTCGAATAGATTTCATTCACTCGTGGATTTTAAATAATAAATAAAATGATAGAAATTGTTTCATTAAAATTTCTTCAAGTAAACAATAGTTCTTGTTATCCAAATAACTCTCCTAGTTATTTGGATAACTTATATTTTCATTCTTACTCTGATGTTTCACATTCCATGTTACGCACACTCAAGATTCTTCTTTCAACTCCTTAGCACACTTGTAGTTCCCCTGCGCACCATTATGTACCTTCTTTCTTCTCCCTCTACATTCTATTATCTCCTCCCATTTTCCTTTGCACTCTTCTCTTTATGCGCCCTCTTTCCTTCCTATCTCACCACGCACCCCTTATGCGCACCTCTGTAGACTTGCCTTCCCAATTTTCTAAGTCCTTGGTATTTCTCTTGCGCGCAGCATACACTAAGCTCCCTCACACACCACTTTCTCTTCTTCCGCCGCATTCCTTCTTGAGTTGAATGCTCGAGTCCCTTCCCCATACTTGTCCATGCAGGTATTTTCCTATTCCTCTACATGTGCCTTCCCTCTATTTCCCTTTCGCATGCCTACCTTTTGCTTCCGCGCCTTGCGCCTTCTTCTACACTAGTCATTGTGCCATGTCATCTGTCAAACTTGATTGTGCAACACATAACCTATCAAATCATGCCAATAGGTTACTTGATTCTAGACAACCAACTGGTCCTTGACACATGGTAGATAAGAGAAAACAAATCAATAGTTGGACAATTTCTTCATTCAATCCATGCGCGCTACATGTCTTAGTGCTCGAGATGGGTTTGACACATCTTCATTTGTATATTCTACTACGAGCTCCGATTGGCATGCACTGGGATTTTTAGAGAGTTACTGACACAAGATACACGTTGGACTATTCAAATTAGAATATAGGTGGGATTTGGTAGGCGTAAAATAGGGAAACATCTTTCTCGTAATTAATACACACATCTATTCGACCTCAACCACTAGCTATCAATAAGATCTTTCCTTATTCATTCTTCTATATGCCAAATAGACATGGGGAAGCACATCTCCAAAACTTTATAGGTGGATTTGCAAGCATTTATCATCTGGTTGTTGGTGGTTGAAGATTTGAATCCAAGTTTCCCTCTCTTTCTCCTTCTCTTCTCTCCTTCTTCTTCTATAAATAGCAGAGTTCTTCTTTGTAAAAAGGATCCCTCTCTATTGTAATGGCACCATGCCAAAATGGTGGCCAAATTCCCATGGGTCTCAAACCTTGGCTTGGTATCTACAATGTATTCTTGCCTCCTTAGTGAGTGTAAATGATTGTGCATCCCTTAAGCAATAAAATCATGTTTTGTGGAATTCTTATCTTCCCTCTTTCATTTTCATTGCGTCTCACCTCTCTGGTTGTGTTTTTCTAGCATGTTGTGCATATTCCCACTTGCATTCCCCACGTTCATGTGTTGCACATGCAAGAAGGTTGAGCCCACATGTTGATCTCTGCATGTATCGTCCACCCTCTTCTCCCTCACATGATCTATCTCCCTCGCCACTCATGGAGAGAGATCAACCCTTTATTTTTGGCACTATCGCCTTCCTTAGCTTAGGGTTTCCTTTTATGTTATCCTTTTATTGCTGGTCCCTTGGAATATTTACTCTAGGATTTACTTTCGGCATTAGGAGTAGCGGTAGTGTTATATGTAGGTAGAGAGGAACTGGCCTTCTTTGAAGATCCATCCTAAGAGTGAAAGGTCCCACAACTTGGGGATGGTTCCATTGTTGTCTCAAATGGCTCGGCTCTAAGATGTGGATGCAAGTTTAACTACCAATAGTTTCAGCACGCCCGGTGTGAGCGGTTTGAAGAGCTATACATCTTCATCTCAACAAGTTCAATGTGTTATTTTTGAGATCCAACCTTTGGATGCATCTAGCGACTCCACTGATCCAAATGCACCCATTTTCTCATTCATAGACCAGCCCCCCTCATTTTTTCATTTAGTTTTCCTTCTTCCATCGTTCCACCTTCCTCTTTTGAATTTGTGCAATCATGACTTATTTCCCTTCATGTAATTCTCATTTGCAAAAAAAATGAACTATTTCCCTCCATCCTCATAGTTCCAAAATCCTCCTCCAAATCAATTTTATAAGCCCCATTATCCCGAAAATACGTATAACCCATTTTTTCTAACCAAACTATTTATGAAGAACATGTTTATGAAGATGATGGTGACAACTCCTTTTCCAAAGCTGATTTTGAGAGGCAGGTGCAAAATATGGAGAAGGACATGAGGCAACTCAAAGTTAAGTGCTCCATAACGGAAGCTAAAGTTGGCTACAAGGTCCCTTGTCCATGGGTCGGCCCTGTATTAGGCTGGTTCAACACCAAGCTACCCCAGATTACAAAGTGGGAAGAAGAAATGGAGGCTCAAAAATATAGTGTGCGAAAATCCTATCAATGGGACAACCTTGCACTACCATCTTACAGCCCTCCCACTCCTCCATGCTAACTTACATCATCTCAGCCCACTACGCATGTTCCCAACTTCTTGCTGCACTGCCCCCATTGAGAATTCCCCTCCTCCATCCTCTCACCTTCATTTCTCTGTCATCACCCCTCCTGCACACACTTCCACTCCTCTTACACATGCACCTTCCATGCCTTCTACACCCATCCTCCCATTTCCTTCGAGTCCCCTCTATCTAACTATACCATAAATGAATAGCCCCTATCAATGCACCTTTCCTAACCAACGTCATCATCTTCGACAACTGCGAATAGTTGAAGAATGGCATGACTCATGCGACTGGTTTGGGAAGAGGAAATCCTTCATTTACTTCTTTCCATTATATTATTTTATGTAAAAATCCTCATACAAAACTTTTTCTCATTTCCATTTTCCAATTGGTTTCTACCATCGAACATTTACCTTATATGTCTTACTCTCATTATCCTTACAAGGGTAGACATTCCCTTTTACTTTACCCATCCATATTGGGAATTTGTTTGATCTTGGTCATATTAAAACAAATTATCCCTTTACCACATCTTCCTTTGGATTGAATTCTTCTCTTGGTTATTGACATTTAGGTCCCACATAAATTTCTTCATTGGTAAGGAAATTTTGTCTCAAATAATCATCCGAGAGAAAATGATAATCATTATTGGTATTTCAGTTCTTTCTAGTTCTTGTCAAAAATCACCTTCTAACATATCACTATTGATGAAGGGATTATCTAAAGCATCTAAAACATTTTCCCAATACCTTATCTTTGGTAACTAGAATGCTTGCCCTCCATCTATAGAAATTTTACTCCATTGACTAATATAGGCTCTTATTCCTATCTTTAGTTTTATTCATGTATTTATTTCTTCCATCGGAAATTTACTCCAGACATTGATAGGATTAGACCATGCAAGATCCCTTTTGGTTTCTTTGTATTACATCATTAGTATTCCATTTATGACATGGAATTTAAAGTATTGAGGCTTGCTAAGACCCATTATCCTATGACTCCCATATAGTAAAGGTGGCCCTACAAAGGCTTTGAAATCATATACATCTTCAATCAGGTATGGTGTGAATGAAATCAATCTGGCATGTTCTATATACATCCATGATATGTGGTAGAGAATATGTATCTTCTCGCCATAACATAATAGATAATCTCCCAAATGTTCCATCAATATCTTCATGGGTGTGTCCTCTGGAAGAAAAATTGCATACACTGCATTAAAAACTCTTCTAATCACGACATTGATAGAAAACCAAATAAATAATGATTTTTATCATCACTTGAAGCATTGTCCAGATTGTAAGTAGAGGATTGGTGGTAATTTTTGAGTGAAAAACATGTTTTAGATACATTTTCTGAAATAGATTACATTGTTGTACCCTTATACACTTGACATTTTTCATATGAATCATTTTGTAATAATGCATCATGTAGTGGTTGTTTTAAAGACCTGGTCTTGTAAAATAGTCGTCCATATATACCAACCACTTTGGTTCTTAGATCATGCAAAGGAGAAAGGTTATTGATGTCACCGTAAAGTTTGAAACTCTTTCTAGAAATGGAATTCTAAAGTGACAAACCCCATGTCTTGTGTCCATGAATAAGCATACATGTTAAGGAGAGGCGGGAGGTTCCAAACATTACTAACTGACTTAGACTTCTTCCCCAACCTTGGTATTAAAGCCTTCAGATTGTCCATCTTATCATGCACAATGCTCAAGAATTATTTAGAGTTTTCCTCAGATTCAATCCTGTGGGCATAATATTTTGCACAAAAATTTTAATGCAATCATTGTGACATTTTTAATACTTTTGCAACTGCTTTATTTTTTTGGGTTAGTTGTGGCTTTTCGTTTGTTTACAATATCCACACACTCATCACACTTTTCAAATAATTTGTTCTTTGTAATTGAAACATCTTGGAAATGTTGTGACCATATCTTGTTAAAGTTAGAATGTGACACTGGAGAGAGATTTAGTATTTCAAGGTATGCATTACACTTATTAAGAATTGAACATTGGGTATAATTTTTTGGCAACATCCTTACAGGAACTCTTGTTCCATCATGATTTATGGAACAAGTCAAATGAGGAGCTATATCTGAATTTTTCGTAAATTATTTTTCTAATACTATCAATCATTTCTATAGTATTTAGCCTTGATTTTTGTAAACCAACATTACCATTCACTTCTCTGATATCAATATTTAAAAGCATTTCTTGTATTTAAAGAAGTTGCTTCTAGGTATTGCAAAAGCATCAAACAAAGAATTTTGACATACATAAAAAGTGTCAAACTTCATGGTAAGAATGCCTCTATTCCATTTATTTAATTTCTCTTTATGGATCCATTTGATCCCAATGCATTCAACACAAAATATCTTCTTAAACCCTCACTCATATATATAAACTTACGCCAACCACTAGTGATTGATCCACTAGGTATTATGGAGCTAAGACATTTATTTTGCAACAAATCATCTTTCTTACTTTATCCAAGAAATATAATTCATCTTCATCTTCAATAGATCTTGCATTTGACACATTGAAATTTGATGCATTGGGCCTCAAATATTTGTGATGTCTATATGGCCTTCTTGTCAAAGGTTGTGGATATGTGTAATTCAAGACATCAACAAGAATTGGACATTCTAATTGAGGAAGTGATTCTTCTAATGCACTCCACATATTGACTTCTATCTCCTTTGTAACTTCCTTTATTTTCACATCCATCAATGAACCACTAAGGTATGCTAGTTGATTTGCAGGCCATTGTATGAGAGAACCTTCGATATGGTACATGTAGAACAAACAAGGTTTAATACAGTATTAACAAGAATACCAAAATGATTTCCATCTAAAACTTTAAAATGAAGCATATCTCCTTTAAGTACATTTGCAATTGTCCCCTCTCCAACATATTTATTCTCCTTTGAAGAAAGATGTCCAAATTTTCCTAAAGTCCTCTAAATTTCAAGTTGTGATCATAGGAATTTGATGAGGACAAACATTCTAATGTAGCACTCCTTTTGACCTTCAGTGTAGACCCTATATTTTGATTCACCAATTTCTCTATTGGCCATGTTATATATTGTTTGGTTTCAGTGATGATGAAAAAATATTGCAATAAATTAATATCTTCTCCACCATCACACCAAACATTAGAGGACCCAAATTCTCACCTTGAACAATGTGGTCCTCAATAACATTTGATATAAAACCCATGGCTATATTGTCTCCATGTGCATAACAATGTTGTTGAAGTATCACATTCTCTGTGATAAATTAGAGCCAATATTTTTCATATTTGCCATTAATTTTCTCATTTTATTCAATTTGAACATCATATGAATCAATTACATCTATTGAATTAAAATTCAATGTTTCATCTATATCATTGATATTTGGTAGTGATGAATCATAATGTTCTAAAATTTTATTCTCAACCCATGCAATATAGTACCCTTTATTTTCTATGTCTGCTAATGTTTTTTCTTCATAAACCAAATAAGGCAACCAAGATTTCCCATCCAATACTTTATCTATAGTAATGGAAAATAAACCTTCTCCCATTACTCTATAATGTAGAGTTTTTCTACTTGGATAAAATCTCCCCTCAGCAACATTTTGTGGTGTCTGCTAAAACAACCCACTTGAGACCCAAGAAACAACCTAGGATTAGTTAGGAAAATTATGGAATAATTTTTTTTATATTTAAGAAGTGTCAACAGCCGGAGTTACAAGGCAAAAACTGTCACTAGCAAGTTCTACAACAGTTCTAATTTACTAGAACATACTTTTCCTTTATTAAAAATTATAAGAGGTCACAAGGTCCAAAATTTAGGGCTAGAAGTTTCAACTAGGTTCAGGGGGTAATTTATCACCATACCCACTCTCTAACGGGCTAATAGTTTTAACTTTCAATTTTTCTCATACTTAATGTATTCAAAATTTCCCTAAATCATTCCCATTGGATAGGAAATTTTCTCACCTTTTTGATGATATAAAGAAGTCCTCCTAACTCCTTGTAAAACTCTAGTTATGGGTCGGCGGGCCTTGGGGTGAAAATTTTCCCCCAAGGGTAGGTCTGCAAGCCCGGGGATGTAAAATATCCCTAAATGGACACGTGTCGAGCCGGGGGAATGCACTTTTTAGGTTTTTGGGTCATGGGGTGGTGTTTAAAAATTTTCTGTGTGGGGGAAAAGTTCACTTTTTCGTCCGTGCCTCTGCGCTATGCCGCATGAGGACACGTGACACTCAACAAACCAACTTCGGGAGAAGGAGAGGGACGGGCGGAGCGGTGGAGGTAGTTAGAGAATTTCACCAAAGGGAGGGAAAAGGGGTAAATGGTGCACATGGGTTTACGCATCCATGGAAAGGTCTCACCAGGGTGAGGGCGGGAGTGCGGGGCCGCGGAGGTAAACTCCACAAATTTCCCAAAAACAAAATTTCAAGAAAACAAGATAAAGTCCGCAAGGGTTCCACCCCTCCGTCGTGCCACGTGGTAGCCTCTAATTGGCTATCGACCAGCGAGGCGGAGGGGAAATTTTAAAAAAATTCCCAAAAAATTTTCAAATTTTTTTCTAAGTCTTAAACGGGAAAATTTCAGGCCGCAGGCCTGCCAGGGAAAATGTTCCCAAATTTACCCGCCAAGGAAGAAAAACTTCAAAGGGTCATAACTTTTGCTAGAAAGCTTAGTTTTGGGTAAAAAGGACTTTCTGAAATATCTCGACACCCTATTTGCATAGGAATCATTAATTTTATATTTTGATATGATTTAAGGGGTCAATTTTAAGAAAATGTTCTGCGAGGTTTTAAAAAGCCAAGCTGGTAAATTTTAACTTATCAATTTTGGTTCAATTTGATCTTCTCCTTCACTCAAACATGCCAAGCAGACATGGATAAATCTTCTAGGAATGATTTAAGATGTATTTGGAAAGTGATTTTCTTGATTGATTCCAATTTGAATCTTCCAACATTTGATATAAAAAAGGACTACAAAATAATCATTAACGGTTTGGGCTGATTTGGAAATGATTTAAATTATTTCTTAAGTTTTATTTGTAAAAATGAGTTCATTGATGTCATAGCATGCTAAATTTTAACATTTTAATGTTGATTATTAATTGCAGGTTCGAATGTGCATTTTAATTAAAATATTTGTTAGTTTTAAATTTACAATGAGATTAATTTCTAGTGGATCTATTTAACAATTTCATCTTCCATGAATGGAAGTTTCATTTCTATTCTAGTATAATGCATTTAGTTGATATAAACAAAGCATTTAAAAGCTAAATTGTAAAGTCTAGTATCCAATTTAATACATTTCCAAAAGAGACAAAATAATACAATTCCTTCATATGTGTTTCTTCCTTTTCCATTTTTTTCCAAACAGGGATTTCAATCACAATCTGATATTCCAATTTAAATCAATAATGCATATGAGGAAAGGTCTTACAAATCCTTTATTGATTCTAAAATAAATGCGTCTTTAAATTTTTCCATTCCTTGAATGCAATTAGCATATTTCACTTTCTTTCTTTCAAATGTACAGAAACGAATATAAATATCTTTCACATTTCTAATATGCAACTTTCATAACCAATTACGAATATCTTCTCTTCACAAAATACATTAAAATTTCATCCACTTCAAAATGGGAAAGGATACAAATGATTTTTTTCACAAGGTACTACCAAAACTATATTTTCCTTTGCTTCGAACAACAACATGCAAAGTTCAATTTACTTCAATTTGATAGCAAAAAAGTGGGGAAAGGCAACACTCTCCACCCAACCAAGAAATCCAATGAAAGGAGAAGCCATCCTTCATCATTATCCCCCGAGCCCCAACCAAAATGCAATAGAAGGTGTGATTCAACTCATGGCAACAACAAGCTTCCACAAAACATACACACAACATTATTTCACAATGCACATTTCAACACAAAACACCGAGTTTACAAATCGCATTGAAAACATTAAAAAAAAATCAGGCTTTATCATGCAAGCCAAAGGAGCAAAGACTATGGAGGAAGTTTCTTATGCCTCCCAATGGGAATTAGGCATCCACATGTAATGAACCACCAATAATATTCACCACACATATCCTTATGCCCCCAAAATCCCTATTTATACCCCAACAATTTTCTTTATGCCCCCACAAAGTAAGCAATGCAAGCTATTTGTTTTCCATGGTGGATCCCAAACCCAAACTCCCTCCACAAAATCTGATGCCACTGGCATTCCTTTATGCCCCCCACATGGATTCCCCATAGCCTTCTCCTACACCATTTCTATGGCAGTCTACCCACACAGCCAACAAATACAAAAAACATACACCATTCTCACAAACACAAAAAGAAAATAAAAACATAAAAGAAGAGCTAAGCTCCTACCTCTCCATGGTAGAATTTGTTTCCAAACAACAAGCTTTCAATGCCAAAACACAGTCCCAAAATCATCAACCAACAAGCATGCAAAGTTCTCCAAACTCCTTCCAAAAGCTAGAGCTCAAATCACAAGAAAATTCACCCCAAGGAAGTATGCAAAAATATTCAACAACCCAAAACCAAGCAAAGAGTTTGAATTTTATAGAAGAGGGAAGAGAAGAGGATGGTGTGGATCTATGTAGGATGCCACATCACACATCCTCAACTCCAACAAAAAATTCCAAATTTCATTCTCCAAAGCACAATAAAGAGGTGGGTGAAAATATGAAAAATTACTTGCACACTCCAAAATCACGCACCCCAAAGGACTGAATTAAATAGAATGTAAGAAGAGTGCAATTAAAACATGCAACATGATTAATAAAAATGCATTAAAAGGTCTAAAAACAACCTTCCAACCATAGGTATGGTTGGTAAATAAACTTAAGAGGCATGGGACAAGTTTTACTTGTCCCACAAGCCTCCAAAACAACCTCCAAGGACAAATTCGAGTTTCCAAGAGGGTGGAGTGTTTCACACTCCAAAATCTGACTTACACAACTCTTACACATACTTACACATCACTTACATATTTAATACAAAATCCAACAACTCTTATAATTACTTTCTCATATCCCAATTTGATTTATTTAACTTTTAACCATATGTTTTCTCACATTAATATACCACAATTTAATTAATTAAAAGAAAGGGACACATCACTAATAAAACACATACAATAAAACAAGGAACCACATAATAAAATACACAAAGCCCATGATCACATTTAAAGGTGATCCCCATGGGAATCCCTAACAACAATCAAATATAACTCAATAAAACAAGTTGCCATGGTGACCTTGTTGAATTCATCTAGAATTTCAAAGTGGTTAGTCTCCAATCCCCCAATGTTTGTTGTAATAGTTCAATCTGTAAAACACAAATACCTCCTTCAGCCTCGTGGCCATATCAAAACATCCAACATGATATAAATAAAATCACAAAATCATCTATACCTATGAATCACAACAACATCAAGGAAATTAACAATATCACTTACAACTTATATCAACAGCTATATCATCATCATATAATGTCCATTTTCTAAGTCTACTCATAATATCCAAAAATCACATGTCCGAACAATCATTCAAAATATATCCATGTTAAATAGTATATCATCATCTATGTATGAAGTGTCTCTAATAATGATCATGCATCATAACCAAATCAAGATCAACAATAATCCATGATCAAATATCTAACATCATACTAAATCAAAACTATAATAATTTCCACAATGAAATCAACAAATATCAAAATTAATATCAAAAGAGTATTAAAGGGAATTGGAAACTACATCCCCCTTCCCTTAGACTCGACTTCCTACTTGAAGTCACTAGAACAAATGTGGAAACTGAACTCGTAATAAGGTAGCATCCTCCTATGTAGTTGCAGTCTCATCATATCTGTCCCACTGCACCCGAACCTGATCAACCTCTCTGCCTCGAAGGCCCAGGTCTTGTGATCTAGGATCCGAACGGGCTCCACCATCACCTACCCCTGATCCTGCACCTGCAATGATGTCTAATCCAGCACATGAGAAGGATTTGTAATATATCTCCTAAGAACTGAAACATGAAACACATCATGTATGCGAGACAAGCTAGGTGGAAATGTTAGACGGTAGGCCAAAGGGCCGATACGCTCCAAGATCTCAAAAGGACTAACGAATCTAGGAGCTAACTTATAACCTTTTCCATAATGGATAGGGATCTTGTGTGGCCTGACATAAAGGAACACCTTCATGCCCACATCAAAACTATGGTCAATCCTATGCTGATCTACATACTTCTTCTATCTGTCTTGTGCCTCCTATAATCTCTACCTGATCAACACCACCTGCTGCTCCATGTCCTATACAAGAGCTAGTCGAGAGATACTTTGTCATCTAACATATCCTAGCTAAGAGGTGTTCGCACTCTCTACAATACAAATCTTGAAAAAGAAGCCATGCCTATAGAACTCTGAGAACTATTATTATAGGCAAACTCCACCAAGTAAAGGTACTCCTCCCATTTAGACTGTTGATCCATCACATACATCCTGAGCATGTCCTCTAAAATCTGATTCACCTTATCAGTCTGTCCATCTGTCTCAGGGTGATATGTTGTGATGAAGTTGATCCTCATCCCGAGTACATACTACATGGTAGTCCAGAAATGGGAAGTGTACAAAAGATCGCGGTCACAAATGATCTTCTGCGGAATCCCATGTAACCTGAAAATCTCATCCAAATACACATGTGCCACTGATCTAGCTGTATAAGTGGTCTTCACTAGAAAAAGTGAGCCACGTTTGTTAATTTATCAACCGTGACCATAATGGCATCGTGGTCATAACTCGACATTAGTAGCCCAATAATGAAATCCATGGAAATGGTGTCCCACTTCCATTCCAAGTATAGCATGAGGATAAAGAAGGATAGCTAGATGCTAATGTTTGGCCTTAACTCTTTGGAACTCTAGATATCATGATAGGAAGGCTGGGCCACGTCTCTACGAAGTTGTCTCCAATGATACAATCTGTTTATTCACAGGTGGTGTGCATCTTCTTCACCCCGGGATGGGTTGAATAGGGTGTATGATGTGCCTCTACCAAGATGTCCTACCTCAATCATCCATCTCTGGGAACATAAATATAGCCTTTTTCCCGAGAATACCATCTTCCTCTAATGAGAAACCATCAAACTTCCCCTTGAGGGGTCTCTGAGACTCAATCTCTGCTCAAACTGTAATGTAAAATCTGTCAAGAGCAAGCTGCTGAAGAATCCTACTATGCAAATCAGTGTTCATTGAGGTGGCCATAGCCACATGTCTCTATCTTCTACCACATTCTCCTTCCCCTTCACATGATCTATCTCCATATTATACTCACAAAGCAACTCCATCCAACACCGCCGATGACAAGCATTAAGATTGGGCCACGTGAAGAGGTGATGAAGACTCAAGTGATCCATCACGAGTGTGAATCTCCTACTAAGAAGAAAATGTCTCCATCAAACTAAAGAATGCATAGCTACCACAACCTCAAGATCATGATTTGGATAATTAATCTCATAATATTTGAGTTTTTGAGACTCAAAAGCCACTACTCTACCCTCCTGCATCAACACACCCCCAAGCCCTACTAAAGAAGCATCCGTGCAAATGAGAAACTCACCTGTGGATACGGTACTACAAGAATAGGTTTTGTAGTGAGACATTCCTTCAGTTTCTTGAAGGCTTTCTCACATCTATCCAACCAAACAAAATTATTCCCTTTCCTCTGAAGGGAAGTGATAGGGTGCATGGTCCGAGAGAAATCCTTAACAAATCTCTGGTAGTATCCTGCTAATCCCATGAAGTTGCGCATCTCAGTCACCATAGTGGGTGCTGGCCAATCCATAATGGCTCTAATCTTGGAATGATTGATGGCGATACCTTCCCCAAAAATGATGTGACCCAAATATTGTACCTTTGTCTGAAATAATGCACACTTCTCCAAGTTCCCGTAATGCTGCTCCCAAAAACACTTACGAACCTGGTGAAGGTGCCCCTCATGCTCCTCACGTGTATGTGAGTAAATAAAAATTTCATCAAGGAAGATGAGCATGAAGAGATCTAAGAAATTCTTGAATACCTCATTCATCGACTCATAAACACTATGGGGGAATTACTCAAACCAAAAGGCACCACTGTGAACTCATAGTGCCCATATCTCATACTGAAATGTGGTCTTGTGAATGTCTGCCTCCGAAATCCTCAGCTGATGGTAGCCTGACTTAAGATCTATCTTAGAGAAAAATGTGGCTCCCTTCATCTGATCAAACAAGTCATCAATGTGTGGAAGGGGATAACGATTCTTAATCGTTACTTTGTTTAGTTGGCGGTAATCAATACACAACCGTAAGGATCCATCCTTCTTCTTCACGAAGATCACTAGTGAACCCCAAGGGGATACACTAGGATGGATAAGGCCTTTCTCCAAAAGGCCCTTAAGCTACAACTTAAGCTCACAGAGCTCTAGGGTGGTCATCTGATAAGGTGCTCGTGAGATAGGCTCTACTCCAGGAACTAGATCTATATGAAAATCAATCTCACATGGGGGTGGTAACCCCAGTAGCTCCCTTGGAAAAACATCTACAAAATCTCTCAAAATGGGATGATCGTCAAGCAATGGTCCACTAGATCCATCCTTTGATCGGTCACTGACTATAACAACATACATCTGACAACCCCATCGCACACACCACTTAAGCTACATAGCAGAGATGGTGTGAATAGAAACAGGTCTCCTGACCCCTAAAATCATCGATTCCACTCCCAAATCATCTGCACATGATGTAGTCTTATGGTAAAAATCCATCTTGGCCCTATGTGTAGATAACAAATCCATACCCAGAATGACTCCATACGAGCCCAAAGGAAGGATACGGAGATATGAGGTAGTGGTGAAAGGTCCCAAATCCACCACACACTCCTTAACTAAGGATTCTACAGATATCTTGGCTCTAGAATCCATCTCAACATCCCAACTATGACCCTACCTAACTATCACTAGCCTGCATCGCTCTACTAAAGATGGTGCAATGAAAGAATCAGAAGAACCAGAATCAAACAATACAGAGGTAGGAATACCACCAATGCTACCTATAGTTTCAATGACTGTACTCTGATGCTCTACCTGGTGGTTCTCAACCACTACATAAATCTTTTGGTTGCGTTACTTGTCACCATGACCACGATAGTCGGATAAGAAATCTATCTTACCCTTTTTGTTAGGGTTACGTGGTCGATCTCTCCAAAAGTTTCCAGGAACTTCATAACCAAAGCATCCTCCCCGATCCTCCCCAATGAGTAGCAACTCCAGTAGGTTCCCTGGAAGTCTATGGTGTGGATCCTGATGATCCATATGCGGTTTGCTGAGGTCTCTGCTAGTGAGCTCCCATTGACTAAGCTCTAGGTCCACCATGTGTCCGGATGGGACCCTTAGGAGGAGGTCTCATACTCGACCTCTCTCGTGCATCGGCTCTGCGTGGAGGTCTACGAGGTGGGTAGGACTGCTACTGCTACTACTACTACTACTACTATTGTGGCCTAAAGGATGATTGTGTTGAACCTTGGCCACCATGAGGAAGAGGTAATAACCCCCTCAATCTGTTGTCATGCATCTGTTGTATGCAGCTCCACTCGATATCTAGCCTGTTGGGTCTTTCCTCGAGTCTCCTCTGCTATATAGGCCTTCTCGATGGCCTCAGCTAATGTCTGTGGACAATGGATCTCTTTGCACCTCTAATGTCTAGATTCAAGCCTTGGATGAACCTGTGAATCTGCATCCACTCATCTTGCATGTACTCAACATACTAGAGTAGATCCAAAATCTACTCTCATACTCTGCTACTGAAAGAGATGTATGTCGAGGTCATGGAACTCATCGATCCACTGCTATATGAACCTCCGTGACAAATATCTACTCCTAAATCTCTCCTCAAATAGCTCCTAGGTCACTATCTCAGAATCAACATGGAGCTTTTGCTCCTCTGTCCTCCACCATACTCCTGCTCCATCCCTTAGTAGATGGATCACAACACAAGCTTTCGTGTTGCTAGAACAAGGAAAAATCTTGAAGCAACCACTCAAGCTCACTAGTTAGGCCTCTTCCTAAAATCCACCTGTGTCACCAGAATAATGTGAGGGTCGAAGCTTCAGGATCTCCCTGATGTGATCTGCAGCTGTGGTCTGATGGCCTCTAGGTCTCTCTGCATGCTCATCCCTAAGCCTAGGGCTCCGAGACCTCTCTCTATGTTCTAAAACTCAGTCACCCTATCCCCTATGTGGTGACTTTGACCTAGATGACTCTGCATGGGAGTTCTCTCTCCCATGCTCCTCATTGGGCTGAGGAGACGCCCGAGCAATAACAAATGGCTCCCACTATGTCTAGTTGCATGCCCTCCGCGTATAGTGGCATTAACATCATGAAGAGTTTGAAATATACGGGTACGATGGCTACTACACCTTGATCTAGTTGTGGTAGTAAGTTTGAGTCTATGTGAAAAATTCCCTCGTCCCTTTGTGTCTCCTACACGAACAAAATGAGAGTTAATTCATTTTTTTAAGTTTTATTCAATTTCCATGTTTACTAAAATATGTAATTTCTAAACTAACTTGTTTTCTAGATTTAAAAGTGTGTTAGGTCTAAGTTTCATGTCCCAAGTTTTCTAGTGTGCCCACTGGTCTAATATTTTAACCACTGCTCTGATACTAAGTGTGATGCCCACTAAAACAACCCACTTGAGACCTAAGAAACAACCTAGGATTAGTTAGGAAAATTATGGAATAATTTTTTTTTTTAAGAAGTGTCAACAGCTAGGTTGCAAGATAACAACTGTCACTAACAAGTTCCAAAACAATTATAATTTACTAGAACATACTTTTCCTTTATTAACAACTATAAGAGGTCACAATTTCAAAAATTTAGGGCTAGAAGTTTTAACTAGGTTCAGGGGGTAATTTATCACCATACCCACTCTCTAACATGATTAGAGTTTCAACTTGATTTTTATCACACATAATGCATTCAAAATTTCCCTAAATCATTCCCATTGGATAGGAAATTTTCTCACCTTTTAGACGATATAAAGAAGTCCTCCTAACTCCTTGTAAAACTCCAATTATGGGCCAGTGGGCCTTGGAGTGAAAATATTCCCCCAAGGGCGGGTCTCAAGGGCCCAAGGATGAAAAATTTCCCAAAAGGGACAATGTTGAGTGGGAGGAGAAATGCACTTTTTGGGTTGGTGATTCCCAAGGCGGTGTTTGCAAATTTTCCTATGTGGGGGAAAAGTTCACTTTTTCGTCCACGCCTCGCTTCTGCCGCAAGGACACATGGCACTCAACAAACCAACGCGGGGAGAAGGAGAGGGAAAGGCGGAGCGGTGGAGGTAGTTGGAGAATTTCACCAAAGGGAGGGAAAAGGGGTAAATGGTGTATGCAGGTCCGCGCATCAATGGAAATGTATCACCAAGGCAAGGGCGAGAGTGCGGGGCTGTGGAGGTAAACTCCAAAAATTTCCCAAAACAAAATTTCAAAAAAATAAGATAAATTCCACAAGGGTTCCGCCCCTCCACCGTGCCACGTGGCGGCCTCTAATTGGCTGTGGGCTAGTGGGCCAGCAGGGGAAATTTTTAAAAAATTCAACAAAAATTTTTTAAAATTTTTTCTAAGTTTTCAACGGAAAATTTCAGGCCACAGGCCCGCTAGGGAAAGTTTTCCCAAATTTTCCCGCCAAGGAAGGAAAACTTCAAAGGGCCATAAATTTTTCTAGAGAGCTCAATTTTGGGAAAAAAAGAACTTTCTAGAAAGATCTCGACGCCCTATTTGTACAAAAATCATTAATTTTATATTTTGATAAGGTTTAAGGGATCAATTTTAAGAAAACATTATGCGGGTTTTAAAAAGCCAACTTGTAAATTTTAACCTATCAATTTTTGTTTAATTTGATCTTCTCCTTCACCAACATGCCAAGCAGGACATGGAGAACTATTCTAGGAATGATTTAAGATGTATTTGGAAAGTTATTTTGTTTGATTTATTCCAATTTGAATCTTCCAACATTTGACAAAAACAAAGGACTACAAAATAATTGTTCATGGTTTGGGCCTAATTTGGCAATGTTTTAAATTATTTCTTAAGTGTTATTTGTCAAAATGAGTTCATTTATGTCATAACATGCTAAATTTTAACATTTCAATGTTGATTATTAATTGCGGGTTTTGAATCTGTGCATTTTAATTAAAATATTTTCCAGTTTTAAATTTATAATAGACATCAATTTCTAGTGGATCTATTTAACAATTTCATCTTCCATAAATGGAAGTTTCATTTCTATTCTAGTCTAATGCATTTAGTTGATATAAAAAAACCATTTAAAAGCTAAATTGTAAAGTCTGGTATCCAATTTAATACATTTCCAAAAGAGACAAAATAATACAATTCCTTCATATGTGTTTCTTCCTTTTCCAATTTTTTTCCAAACAGGATTTCAATCACAATCTGATATTCCAATTTAAATCAACAATGCAAATGAGGAAAGGTCTTGCAAATCCTTTATTGATTCTAAAATAAATATATCTTTACATTTTTCCATTCCTTGAATGCAATTAGTAGATTTCACTTTCTTTCTTTCAAATGTACAGAACAAAATATAAATATCTTTCACATTTCGAATATGCAACTTTCATAACCAATTACAAACATCTTTTCTTCACAAAATACATTACAATTTCATCCACTTCAAAGTGGGAAAGGATACAAATGATTTTTTTCACAAGGTACTACCAAAACTATATTTTCCTTTTCTCGAGAACAACAACATGCAAAGTTCGATTTACTTCAATTTGATAACAAAAAAAAGTGGGGAAAGGCAACGCTCTCCACCAAACCAAGACATCTAATGAAAGGAGAAGCCATCCTTCATCATTATCCCCCTCGAGCCCCAACCACAATGCAATAGAAGGTGTGATTCAACTCATGGAAACAACATGCTTCCACAAAACATACACACAACATTCTTTCAACATGCACATTTCAAATTAAAACACAGTTCAACACAAGACAACAGTTTACAACTACATTGAAAACATTAAAATAGAACTTAGGCTTTATCATGCAAGCCAAAGGATCAAGGACTATGGGGAAGTTGTTTATGCCTCCCAATGGGAATTGGGCATCCACCTGTAACAAAATACCAATAAAATTCACCACACATATCCTTATGCCCCCCATAATCCCTCCTTATTCCCCCCACAATTTTCCTTATGCCCCCCATAAAGTAAGAAATGCAAGCTATTTGTTTTCCATGGTGGATCCCAAACCCAAACTCCCTCCACAAAATCTCATGCCACTTTGGCATTCCCTTATGACCCCCACATGGATTCCCCATAGTCTTCTCCTACACCATTCCTATTGCATTCTACCCACACAGCCAACAAATACACAAAACATACACCATTCACACAAACACAAAAAGAAAATAACAACATAAAAGAAGATCTAAGCTCCTACCTCTCCATGGTATAATTTGTTTCCAAACAACAAGCTTTCAATGCCAAAACACAGTCCCAAAATCAGCAACCAACAAGCATGCAAAGTTCTCCAAACTCCTTCCAAAATCAAGAGCTTCAATCACAAGAAAATTCACCCCAAGGAAGCATGCAAAAAGGTTCAACAACCTAAAAACAAGCAAAGAGTTTGAATTTTATAGAAGAGGGAAGAGAAGAGGATGATGTGGATCTATGTAGGATGCCACATCACACATCCTCAACTCCGACACAAAATTCTAAATTTCATTCTCCAAAACACAATAAAGAGGTGGGTGAAAATATGACAAATTACTTGCACACTCCAAAAGCCCACTCCCTAAAGGACTGAATTAAATAAAATGTAAGAAGAGTACAATTAAAACATGCAACATGATTAATAAAAAAATGCAGTAAAAGGTCCAAAAACAACCTTCCAACCATAGGTATGGTTGGTAAATAAACTTAAGAGACATTGGACAAGTTTTACTTGTCCCACAAGCCTCCAAGGATAAATTTGAGTTTCCAAGAAGGTGGAGTGTTTCACACTCCAAAATCTAACTTACACAACTCTTACACATACTTACACATCACTTACGTATTTAATACAAAATCCAACAAATCTTATAATTACTTTCTCATATCCCAATTTGATTTATTTAACTTTTAACCATATGATTTCTCACATTAATCTACCACAATTTAATTAATTAAAAGAAAGGGACACATCACTAATAAAACACATACAATAAAACAAGGAACCACATAATAAAATACACAAAGCCCATGGTCACATTTAAAGGTGATCCCCCATGGGAATCCCTAACAACAATCAAACACAACATAATAAAACAAGTTGCCATGGTGACCTTGTTTAATTCATCTAGAATTCCAAAGTGGTTGGTCTCTAATCCCCCAATGTTTGTTATGATAGTTCAACCTGTAAAACACAAATACCTCCTTTGGCCTCGTGGCCATATCAGAACATCCAACATGATATAAATAAAATCACAAAATCATCTATACATATGAATCACAACAACATCAAGGAAATTAACAATATCACTTACAACTTATATCAACAGTTATATCATCATCATATAATGTCCATTTTCTAAGTCTACTCACAATATCTAAAAATCCCATTTCGAACAATCATTCAAAATATATCCATGTCAAGTAGTATATCATCATCTGCATATGAAGTGTCTCTAATAATCATCATGCATCATAACCAAATCAAGATCAACAATAATCCATGATCAAATATCTAACATCATACTAAATCAAAACTATAATAATGTCCATAATGAAATCAACAATATCAAAATCAATAACAAAAAGGTGTCAAAGGGAAGTGGGCACTACATAGTGAATCCTTGTGAAAATAAATCAACATGTTTTTCTTCTTCAAATATATGATGCATTGTGGGAAATCTATAAAAAAATTAAAAATAGATCAATACCTATAAAAATAATATATAGATAAAAAAGAGGCAACGATAAAACAAATAAAAAACAAAGTGAAAAAATTAGACATATTTGTTAGTATAAATTATAATTCCTAAAGCAACATGAAATTTTCCATGTATAGATAATTAAAAAAAAAAATATTGAATACACATTCTAAATTTAGTATATATGTTTCTTATTTAAACATGTTTTATGGTGCTTACATGTTTTTAATACAACATAATTTAAATTCAACAAATACAATAGGGAAATGGGGGGCCTCACATTCTCTATCTTTATTAATTTTCACTTTGAGAGGCCTCCCATTCTACATCCTAAGTGTTTCTTCACTTTGATGTAGAATGGAAGAGATCTCATTTTCCTTCTTAATTATTTTTCCTTTTAAGGTAGAATGGGAGGACTCTCATTCTTACTCTTGATTGTTTCTACATCTTTTGTGCTTCTTCACATTGATGTAAAATGCAAGATCTTCCATTATTCCATTTTGACTATTTTTCATTTGAATTTAGAATGGGAGGCCTCCTATTATAACTATTAAATTCTATCAATGTGAAGAATAATATAAGGTGTCTCATTATCTTTGTAGATTCTTGTTTATTTTGAGAGAATGATTTCTAGTTATATCTCTTGTGAATGATTGTTTGAACTATTATTTCACTCGAGTGGGAATGAGAGGCCCCAAAATATAGTTTTTAAGAATTTATTACTTCTAGGGAATGGGAGGCCTCCCGTTATCTATCTTGATTTTTTTACTTTGATGGACGATAAGAGGCCACCAATAACCCTTTCAAAAATTATGCACTTTTGACGATAATGAGAGACCTTACATTCATTGCAATATCATTTTAAATAATGGTTCACTTTTAGGGAGAATCAAAGGAATCCTAATCTCCATCTTGATTATTTTTTTACTTTGAGGGATAATGATAGGTATTGAAATGATAGACCCCACTATCCCTTTTAATAATTGCTCACTTTTAAGGAGAATGGTAGGCCTCCCAATCTCCATGTTCATTATTTTTTTACTTTGAGGGATTATGTCTAATTCTCTTTGTAGTTTTTTGTTTATTTTTAGAGAATGATGTCTTGTTATATCTCTTGTGAATGATTGTTTGAACTATTTTTCACTCTAAGTGGGAATGAGAGGCCCCGAAATATAATTTTTAAGAATTTATTACTTCTAGGGAGAATGGGAGGCCTCCCATTCTCCATCTTGATTATTTTGTTTACTTTGAGGGATGATAAGAGGCCTTCAAATGAGAGGCCACCAATATCCCTTTTAAGAATTATTCACTTTTGAGGAGAATGAGAGGCTTCCCATTCTTTGTGTTGATTATTTTTATACTTTGAGGGATAACAAGAGACCTTACATTGTTATTCACTTTTGAGGAGAATGGGAGGCTTCCCATTCTCCATGTTGATTATTTTTATACTTTGAGGGATAATGAGAGACCTTACATTGTTCTCAATATCCTTTTTAAGAATGGTTCACTTTTAGAGTGAATCAGAGCATCCCAATATTCATCTTGATTATTTTTTTTACTTTTCGGGATAACGAGATGTCTTCCAATGAGATGCCACCACTAACCCTTTTAATAATTTCTCACTTTTAAGGAGAATGGAAGGCCTCCCATTTTGCATGTTTATTATTTTTTTACTTTGAGAGATTATTTCTAATTATACTTTTAGATTTTTGTTTACTTTGAGAGAATGATGTTTTTTATGTCTCTTATGAAGGATTGTTTAAAATATTTTGTCACTCTACATTGGAATGAGAAGCACAAAATATACTTTTTGAGTATTTATTACTTATAGGGAGAATAGGAGGCCTCACATTCTCCATCTTGATTTTTTTTTACTTTGACGAATGTTAAAAGGCCTTCAAATGAGAGACCACCAATATCCTTTTTAAGAATTATTCACTTTGAGGAGAATGGGAGGCTTCCCATTCTCCGTGTTATTATTTTTATACTTTGAGGGATAATGATGGAACTTATATTTTTAGTCACTTTTTAGGAGGATGGGAGGCTTCTCATTCTCTGTGTTGATTATTTTTATACTTTGAGTGATAATGAGAGATGTTACATTGTTCTCAATATCTTTTTTAAGAATGGTTCCTTTTAAGGGAGAATCAGAGGCATCCCAATCTCCATCTTGATTATTTTTTTACATTGAGGGATAATGAGAGGTCTTCCAATGAGAGGCCCCTACTATCACTTTTAATAATTTCTCAATTTCTAGGAGAATGAGAGGCCTCCCATTCTAATTCTTCATTTTTTAGTATTAGGGACTATGTCTCATTCTCCTTAGAGATTTTTGATTAATTTGAGAGAATAATGTATTTGTATATCTCTCGTGAATGATTGTTTGAACTATTTTTCACTATAAGTAGGAATGAGACCCCAAAATATATTTTTAAATAATTTATTACTTTTAGGGAGAATGGGAGGCATCCCATTCGACATCTTGATTATTTTCATTAATTTGAGGGATGATAATAGGCCTTCAAATGAGAGGCCATGAATATCTCTTTTAAGAATTATTCACTTTTGAGGAGAATGGGAGGCTTCCAATTCTTCGTGTTGATTATTTTTATGCTTTGAGAGATTACAATAGACCTTACATTATTATTCACTTTTGAGGAGAATGTGAGATTTCCCATTCTCTGTGTTGATTATTTTTTAAACTTTGAGGGATAATGAGAGACCCTAAATTGTTCTCAATATCATTTTTAGGAATGGTTAACTTTAAGGGGAATCCGAGGCATCCCAATTTCCATCTTTATTATTGTGTTTACTTTGAGAGATAACGAGAGGTATTATAATGAGAGGCCCCAACTATCCCTTTTAATAATTTATTAATTTCAAGGAGAATGGGAGGCCTGATTCTAAATATTAATTTTTTTACTTTGAGGGATTATGTATCTTTTTCTTGTAGATTTTAGTTTACTTTTAGAGAATGATGTCTTTTTATATCTCTTGTGAATGATTTTTGAACTATTTTTTTAACTCTAAGTGGGAATGAGAGGCCCTGGAATATAATTTTTAGGTATTTATTATTTTTAGAGATAATATGAGGCCTTCCATTCAACATATTGATTTTTTTAACTTTGAGGGATGATAAAAACCTTCAAATTAGAGGCCACCAATTTCCCCTTTAAAAATTATTCACTTTTGAGGAGAATGAGAGGCTTTCCATTCTTCATGTTGATTATTTTTATACTTTGAGGGATAATAAGGGACCTTACATTGTTATTCACTTTTGAGGAGAATGTGAGGCTTCCCATTCTCCATGTTGATTATTTTTTATAATTAATGGATTTAATGAGAGAACTTATATTGCTCTCAATATCCTTTTAAGAGTTGTTCACTTTTAGGAAGAATAAGAGGCATCCCAATCTCTATCTTCATTGTTTTTTTTATATTGAGGGATAGTAAGAGGTCTTCTAATGAAAGTCCCCCACTATCACTTATAATAATTTCTAAATTTCTAGGAGAATGGGAGGCCTCCCATTCTAATTCTTTGTTTTTTTAGTTTGAGGGACTATGTCTCATTCTCCATGAAATTTTTGTTTAATTTCATAGAATAATGTCTGTTTGTATCTCTTGTGAATTATTCTTTGAACTATATTTTCACTCTAATTAGGAATGAGAGGCCCCAAAATATAATTTTAAAGAATTTATTACTTCTAAGGAGAATGGTCAGCCTCTCATTCTCCATCTTGATTATTTTTTTTACTTTGAGGGATGATAAGAGGCCTTCAAATGAGAGGCCATCAATATACCTTTAAGAATTATTGACTTTTGAGGATAGTGGGATGATTCCCATTATCGTATTGATTATTTTTATACTTTGAGCTATTACAAGAGACCTTACATTGTTATCAACTCTCAGAGGATAATGGGAGGCTTCCCATTCTCATTGGTTATTATTTTTTATACTTTGATGGATAATGAGAGACCTTACATTGTTCTCAATATGATTTTTAAGAATGTTTACTTTTAGGAGAATCGAGGCATCCCAATCTCCATCTAGATTATTGAGTTTAGTTTGAGAGATGATGAAAGGTCTTCTAATGAGAGCCCCCACTATCCATTTTAATAATTTCTCACTTTTAAGGATAATGGGAGGCCTCCCATATTAATCTTCATTATTTTTTACTTTGAGGGATTATGTCTCTTTTTATTTCTATATTTTTGTTTACTTTAAGAGAATGATGTTTTTATATATCTCTTGTGAATGATTTTTTGAACTATTTTTTCACTCTAAGTTGGAATGAGAGGCCCCAAAATATAATTTTTATGTATTTATTACATCTAGAGAGAATATAAGGCCTCACGTTCAAATTCTTGATTATTTTGTTTACTTTGAGGGATGATAAAGTACCTTCAAATGAGAGGCCACCAATATTCCTTTTAAGAATTAGTCACTTTTGATGAGAATGGGAGGCTTTCCATTCTTCATGTTGATTGTTTTTATACTTTGACTGAATAATGAGAGACCTTAATTTGTTCTCAATATATTTTTAAGAACGGATCACTTTTAGGGAGAAATAGAGGCATCCTAATCTCCATCTTAATTATTTTTTTACTTTGAGGGATAATAAGAGGTCTTCAAATTAGAGCCCCCACTATCCCTTTTAATAATTTATCACTTGCAAGGGGAATGGGAGGCCTCTTATTATAAATCTTCATTAGTTTTTAACTTTGAGGTATTATGTCTCATTCTTCATGTATATTTTTGTTTACTTTGAGAGAATGATGTCTTTTTATATCTCTTTTGAATGATTGTTGTAACTAATATTTCACTCTAGGTGGGAATGAGAGGCCTTGAAATATACTTTTTGAGTGGGAATAAAATTTAAGAACAAAAGGATGAAAATATAATGAGAAATTTTTATTCTCTCTCAACATTGAATTTTTAGATTGAGGGATAATGGAAAGCCTCCCAATCTCCTTAACAATTATCATTTAATTTATATGGAGAATAGGAAGGTTTATACTTTTAGGTAATTTGTGATGTGTCCAAATCTCCCGCATAGGGACAATATTTTCTTTCTTATTGAAAATAAATAGAGTAAATAATGAGAATGGGGTGCCTCCCATTCTCCCTCCAAGTGATCAATAAAATATAAAATTAACTAATGAGCTTATCATGTTCACTTAGATTTAATGTTTCACATTGAGAGATAATATGATTCCTATTCTCCTGAAATTAAAAAGAATAAATAAGGAAAATCAAAGGCCTACCACTCTCCCTTAATGTGAAAAATAAAATCTAAAGGAGAATCTAATCTAAATTTTCACATTGAGGGAGAATGAGAAGCCTCTCATTCTCACTATTTATTTTTATCAACCTTGAGAGAGAATGAGAAATGTATCATTCTTGTTTAATGTGAAAACATTAAAATAATGAATGAGAGGCCTCCCATTCTCCTTCAAATTAAAAAAATAAGTACGAAGGAGAATGGAGGCATCCCATTCTCCTTGATAATTATTTTCTTAATTTGAAGGAGAATAATAGGCCTCCCATTCTCCTTCAAATTAAAAAAAAATTATGAAGGAGAATTGAGGCCTCCCCTTCCCCTTCAAAATAAAAACATATTAAGAGTGAGATTGGGAGGTTGGGAAGCCACCCATTATGCTTCAAGTTGAAAATTAATGTTTAAATTATATTGATTGTTAATGAGAATAAAAACATTTAATTTATTCAAATAAAGAAATATGTTTAGTATTTTTTTGTATAGAATCATATCATTTCTTTATTTAATCTTACAATGTGAATGTTGAAATCAAAATTTCACTCTTTCAACATCTAATAGTCAAATGCATATAAATCTAAACTTACAAACCCACAATTTCTAAATTCTAAATATTTTTTTCTTGCACATTGCATTTAAAAATGTGGGAGTTTGGAAATAGTTCATTAGAATGAAAATAAATTTCATAGTAAAAATAAAATCAATACATGATTTTATTTTATTTTGAAAACAGAGAAGAAGTGATAACAAGAATATGTGAACTGAAAGTCATATCATAAGATATAGATATTTACATGTATTCTTCATTTCTTTAAACATATTTACTCATGGTTTTTACATTATAGTTAAGTTTCATAATAAAAATAAAATCGAAGTGAATTGTTTTATTTTTTAACACAAAAGAGGAGATACAAAGTATTTTTAAACTGGAAGTGATAGTAGAAGAAGTAAATATTTACAGTATTCTTATTTAGTTAAAACATATTTAATCTTATTCAAATAAATAGGTAAAATGTAGAGATGTGGAACTGAAAAAACATGTATTTGTATTAATATGTAGTTCCTTTCTCTATAGAAAATGAGTTGCATATAACTCTAATATATTCCACTTTGAATCTTAAATAATGTCCCATGTAGTTGAGATGAATTATATATTTACTGGATTAACCTTTAGTTTTTCATGAGATCATTTTTAAATCATGTAGTTCTACCACGAATGAATTTTGTAATCTTGAGATCACCTTCAAATCCTATAGTTGTTATCACGATTGAACATTTTTTTATCTTGAGATCGCCTTTAAATCCTGTAGCCTCTTCCATTGATGAACATTCTATTTTTATTGAGAGAAATTTTAGATTCTATTTCCACTTTTATGATTATAATAATGCATTGGAATTTCATCATCTAGTAATCCTAAAATAACTGAATTCATGAAATGGAAAAAAATGTTTGACTTTTTAAAAACCCTTTTTGTAGTGTTGTAGATGCTTTGCATGAAATTTACAAATTTTAAATAGGTGGGATGAATTTGAAAATGAAAATAGGTGGAGTGAATTTGAAAATGAAAATAGGTAAGATGAATTTGAAAAGGAAAATAGGAAAGATGAATTTGAAAATGAAAATAGGCAAGATGAATTTGAAAATGAAAATAGGAATGATGAATTTGAAAATGAAAATAGGCATGATGAATTTGAAAATGAAAATAGGTGGGATAACTATTTTTAATAGATAATCACTTTTTGACTCCCATAAAAATTTGAAAATAAAAACATGTTGGGTTTAAAAATTATAATAGAAAACTATTTCAAATTAAAAATGAGGTGGGATATCTATTTTTTAGAAAACAGCTTACCTTTTTTACCTCATTATGATTTTGTAAATAAAAAATAGGCAGGATAGTTATTATTCAAGTAATATTTATATAGTTACTTGTGAATACAAAATATGATTTACATTTGACAATAATAATTGAAATTCAAAATGATGGGGAGTGAATTCGAAAGTTAAAATTAAAAATGGATACAAAAAATAAAATAGTGGAAAGAAACTAATTATACCTAGACCCCATTTTAATGAAAATAAAAATAAATATGATGAAATAAAAATTAAAAATAGGTTGATATAAAAAGTTAAATAGGTCAAATATAATAATTATAAGAAGTAGAATGAATAATTCAAAAATAATAATAGAGATAAATTATGTAATGTGTGATTAAGTGATGTGTTACAAATACTTGAGTTTTAAGTAGTCCATTCTAAATATTTTTAGGGAATATTATTTAATGTATAGTCATTTAGGTATATATTTGAATTTAAAATGCTATATTAAACTTTTAATATTTTTTACAATAATGTTAAATTAATATATTGTTATTGAAATTTTAAATTACCTTAAAATTAGTTAGCTAGCAATTGCATAATAAAGTTCTAAATTAGCCTTAAAAAATTAAAGTAATGTAATAATTTAACAATGTTTAATAAATATAACTTTATTGATGTTGAAACTAAATTAAATGATGATATATTATGTTTTTTAAAGATTAATGTTGATAAGTTAACATATTACAATTTTAATTGTTTGTTTTAATTAATATTCTAAAAACACATCATTATGAGGGAGAACATGAGATACCTCACTTTCTCCCTCTTAGTAAAGTTTTTAATTTAAGGAGAATCAAAGGCCCTCCATTATAAGTTAACATTATTTTACTTTGACTAAGAGTCTAAGACATTATACTTTCCTTTGAACTTGAGGGTGACTGAGAGGCCTACCATCCTCGATCAAATTAAAGTATTTGAGTGATAATGGAAAGTTACTAATTCTCACTCAAATTTCTGATTTTTAAGAAATAATTAAGACCTCTCATTCTACTTTATATAAAACTATTGATTGATTTTCAAATCAGGGAAGAATGGGCGGCTCCCATTCGTGTCCTCAATGTTTTTTTCTGTAAAGATAGAAAAGGAGGCTTTTCTTCTCCTCTAATTTCCTTGAAATTGATGAAAATCATAGGCCTTCCATTCTATTTTTTTTAATTATGAGGGAGGATGGGAGAACTCCCATTATCTATCTTAACTTTTTTGTAATGAGGTATAATTGGATTCCTTCCATTCTCCATCTTGATTCATTTTTTTGTAAGGGAAAAATATAATAAGAAATTGAGAACAAGAGGTCTTCCAATAATTCTTAATTGGTTTATAATTTGAGGGAGATTGGGAGGCCTCCCATTTTCCCTCTTTCTTTTATCAAGGGAGAAACATTTTTATTTTGAGGAAGAAAGGGAGGCCTCCTTTCTAACTCATAATTATTTTTCAATATAAGCGAGATTGGGAGACCTTCCATTCTCCCTCTTCATTATTTTCTACTCTAAGGTTGAAAAATATTATTAGAATAGAATGGTAGGCTTCCATTTTGTGAAAATTTGGTTTATAATATTAGAAAGAATGAAAGGAATCTCATTTCACCTCTTGATTATAACTTTTCTTTGAGGGAGAAACATTATTTTTCAACATTGATGGAGAAGCATTATTTTTAAACATTGAGAGAGAAAGGGATACATCCCATTGTCCCTCTCAATTATTTTTAGATATGTGTGAGAATGGGAGACCTCCCATTCTCCCTCTTTTTGATCTCCCTCTTGGTTGTTTTTAGATATGAGTGAGAATGGGAGACCTCCCATTCTCCCTCTTGAATTTTTTTACTTTGATATTGAACACTATTATTGGAAAATAATGGTAGGCTACCATTCCCTGAAATACATTATCATAAGAGAATGGTATGCCTCACATAACATGAAAAATTGTTTTATAATTTTAGGGAGATTGGGAGGCCCACCATTTACTCTTTTGATTGTAATTTTATTTTGAGAGATAAAAATATTATTTGCATGTTGAGGTAGAAAGAGAGATATCCCTTTCTACCTCATAATAATTTTTCAATATGAGTGAGAATGGGAGACCTCCCATTCTCCCTCTTTATTATTTTTTTACTATGAGGTTGAAAACTATTATTGGAAGAGAATGGTAAGCCTACCATTCCATAAAAAAATGTTTATAATTTTAGGGATATTGGGAGGATCATTTTTCCCTCTGGAAAACTATTATTAGAAGAGAATGATAAGCATTTTTCAATATAAGTTAGAATTGGCGACCTCACATTCTCCCTCTTTATTATATTTTTCCTACATAGTTGAAAATTATTATTGGAAGAGAATGTTATACCTTTCATTTCATAAAAATATTATATAAGAGAATGGTAGACCTTCCATTCCATGAAAATTTGGTATAAAAGTTTAGAGAGATTGGGATTCCTCTCATTTTACCTCTTGACTGTAATTTTATTTTTAGGGAGAAAGAGAGGCATCGGTTTTTACCTCATAATTATTTTTCAATATGTGTAATAATGAGAGAACTCTCATTCACCCTCTTGATCGTTTATTTACTCTCGGGTTCAAAACTATTTTTCAACAAAATGGTAGGCCTCCAATTCTAAGAAACAATAATTTGTAATTTTAGGGAGATTTGAAGGCATCCCTTTGACCATCTTTATTGTAATTTAATTTTTAGAGAGAAGGTAGATGTTACTTTCTACATCATAATATTTGCCAATATTAGTAAGAATGAGAGGTCTTCCAATGAGAGGCCCCTACTAACCCTTTTAATAATTGCTCACTTTCAAGGAGAATGGGAGGCTTCCCATCCTCCATCTTCACTATTTTTTTACTTTGAGGGATTATTTCTAATTACACTTCCATATTTTAATTTACTTTGAGAGAATGATGTATTTTCATATCTCTTGTGAATGATTGTTTGAAATATTATTTTCACTCTAATTGGGAATGAAAGGCCCCGAAATATAATTTTTAGTATTTATTACTACTAGGAAGAATAGAAGGCCTCCCATTATCCATCTTGATTATTTTTTTACTTTGATTAATGATAAGAGGACGCCAATATCCTTTTTAATAATTATTCACTTTTCAAGAGAATGGGAGGCTTCCAATTCTCTGTGTTGATTATTTTTAGACTTTGAGGTATAACGAGGGACCTTACATTATTATTCAATTTTGAGGAGAATTGGAGGCTTCCCATTATTTGTGTTGATTATTTTTTATACATTGAGGGATAATGAGAGACCTTACATTGTTCTCAATATCCTTTTTAAGAATGGTTCACTTTTAGGGAGAATCAGAGGCATCCTAATCTCCAACTTGATTATTTTGTTTTCATTTAGGGATAATGAAATGTCTTCTAATGAGAGGCCATCACTATCTCTTTTAATAATTACTCAACTTCTAGGAGAATCAAAGGCCACTCATTCTAATTCCTCATTTTTTTTTATTATTGGCAAATAGTTTTTTGAAAGGGACTATACCCTTGAGTACAAAAGATGGCCTAGGAGCATAATAGGAATGAAAACCAGAGAGAAAAGGATCGGAATCCAAATGTATCAATGAATCCCAAAGTAGCTAAAAATAGCTACCCAAACAAGACAAAACAACAAAAACATTGCAAAAAGCGGAGAGACCCGCAAAAAAATAGCATAAAAATAGACAAGAACAACTAAAGCATCTACAACTACTTTTGGTATCTTTTTCTATGTTGGTCTAGATATTCTTCCAGAATGGAACATACCCAAAGTAGTCATGTGGGCAACGTCAGTCTTATCCAGCTTGATCAATGGTCCTTTTTCTTTCCTTATCATTGCCCCAAAGTGTTGCTGGAACTCCGCTGAGGTTGGAGACACTTTTGACATGTTTCTCAATGAACTCCTCAATCACCCTAAAGATGGCCATATTGTAATCATGACGAGTTTTGGCCTTCCCTAAACGGGAGTCTAAGGAGTTCAGCTTCTTGTAGATATCATCAATCTGGCTGTTATCAATATCCACCTCCTCCTCCTTCTTCCTCTTACCTTTCTGTTTTGCCAAGTTCTTAACCTCATCCTTCAACAGTTTCATATCAGCCTCTATGTCTCATTCTTCATTTTTGTACTTTGAGGAGTATGTCTCATTCTCCTTGAATATTTTTGTTTCATTTGAGAGAATAATGTCTTTTACATCTCTTGTGAATGATTAGTTGAACTATTTTTTCATTATAAGTAATAATGAGAGGCCCCAAAATATAATTTTAAAGAATTTATTACTTCTAAGGAGAATGGGAGGCCTCCCATTCTCCATATTGATTATTTTGTTTACTTTGAGGGATGATAAGAGGCCTTCAAATAAGAGGGAATCAATATCCCTTTTAAGAATTATTCACTTTTGAGGAGAATTGGAGGCTTCCCATTCTCCATTTTGATTATTTTTATACTTTAAGGGATTATAAGAGACCTTACATTGTTATTCTCCTTTGAGGAGAATGGGAGGCTTCCCATTCTCTGTAATGATTATGTTTTATACTTTGAGGGATAATGATAGACCTTACATTGTTCTCAATATCATATTTAAGAATGGTTCACTTTTATGGAGAATCGAGGCATCCCAATCTCCATCTTGATTATTGTGTTTACTTTATGATATAATGAGAGGTCTTATAATGAGAGGCCCAAATTATCCCTTTTAATAATTGTTCACTTTCATAGAGAATGGAAGGCCTTCCATTCTCAATATTCATAATTTTTTTACTTTGAAGGAGTATGTCTCTTTTTCCTTGTATATTTTTGTTTACTTTGAGAGATTGATGTCTTTTTATCTCTTGTGAATGATTTTTTGAACTATTATTTAACTCTAAGTGGGAATGAGAGGCTCTGAAATATACTCTATAACTATTTATTATTTCTAGAGATAATGTGAAGCCTCTCATCAACATCTTGATTATTTTGATTACTTTGAGGGATGATAAATGACCTTCAAATGAGAGGCCACCAATATCCCTTTTAAGAATTAGTCACTTTTGAGGAGAATGGGAGGCTTCCTTTCTCCGTGTTGATTATTTTTTATACTTTGAGTGATAATGAAAGACCTTACATTGTTCTCAATATTCTTTTTAAGAATGGTTCATTTTAGGGGGAATAATAGGCATATCAATCTCCATTTTCATTATTTTGTTTACATTGAGGGATAATGAGAGGTCTTCTAATGAGAGGCCCTAACTATCACTTTTAACAATTGCTCAATTTCTAGGAGAATGGGAGGCCTCCCATTTTAATTCTTAATTTTTTTTTACTTTGAGGGACTATTTCTCATTCTCCTTCAAGATTTTTGTTTAATTTGAGAGAATAATGTCTTTTTATATAAATTTTAAGAATTATTCAAGTTTAAGGAGAATGGGAGGCTTCCCATTCTTTGTGTTGATTATTTTTATGCTTTAAGGGATTACAAGAGACCTTACATTGTTATTAAATTTTGAGGATAATGGGAGGTTTCTCATTATTTTTGTTCATTATTTTTATACTTTGAGGGATAATGAGAGACCTTTCATTGTTCTCAATATCATTTTTAAGAATGGTTCACTTGTAGGGAGAATAAGATGTGTCACAATCTCCATCTCTATTATTGTGTTTACTTTGAGAGATGATGAGAGCTATTCTAATGAGAGACCCCAAATATCCCTTTTAATAATTTCTTAATTTCAAGGAGAATGAGAGGCGTCTAATTCTGAATGATAACTATTTTTTTACTTTGTGGGATTATGTCTATTTTTCCTTGTAGATTTTTGTCTACCTTGAGATAATGATTTATTTTTATATCTCTTGTGAATGATTGTTTCAACTATATTTTCACTCTAAGTGGGAATGAGAGGCCCCAAAATATATTTTTAAGTATTTATAACTTCTAAAGATAATATGAGGCCTCCTATTTAACATATTGATTATTTTGTTTACTTTGAGGGATGATAAAAGACCTTCATATTAGATGCCACCAATATCCCTTTTAATAATTATCCACTTTAATAATTATCCACTTTTGAGGAGAATGGGATGCTTCCCATTCTCCATGCTGATTATTTTTATGCTTTGAGGGATAATGAGAGACCTTACATTATTATTCACTTTTGAGGACAATGGGAGGCTTCCCATTCTCCATGTTGATTATTTTTTATACTTTTTGGATTATGAGATACCTTACATTGTTCTCAATGTCATTTTTAAGAATGGTTCACTTTTACAAATAATAAAAGGCATCCCAATATCCTTCTTGATTTTTTTGTTTACTATGAGGGATAATGAGAGGTCTTCCAACAAGAGGCCTCCACTATCCCTTTTAATAATTGTCCACTTTCGAGGAGAATGGGAGGCCTCCAATTCTACATCTTCATCAGTATTTTACTTTGAGGTATTATGTATCATTCTTCATGTATAGTTTTTTTACTTTGAGAGAATGATGTCCTTTTATATCTCTTATGAATTATTTTTTGAACTAATATTTCACACTAACTAGGAATTAGAGACCCCAAAATATACTTTTTAAGTGGGAATAAAATTGAATAATAAAAGAATGAAAAGAGAATGATATTTTTTTCATTCTCTCTCAACATTTATTTTTTAGATTGACGGAAAATGGAAGGCCTCCCAATTTCCTTAAACAATTATTATTTAATTTTTATATAGAAAAGGATTTTTATTATTTTAGGTAAATTGTGATGCATCCAAATCTCCTAATAATGAAAATAATTTCTTTCTTCTTGAAAAAAATATAGCAAATAAGGAGAATGGGAGGCCTCCCATTATCCCTCCAAGTGATAAATCAAATCTAAAATAAAATGATGAGCTTATCATTCTCACTTAGATTTAATGTTTCACATTGAGAGATAATACGATTCCTATTCTCCCTTAAAATAAAAAGAATAAATAAGGAAAATCAAAGGCCTCCCACTCTCCCTCAATGTGAAAAATAAAATCTAAACGAGAATCGATCTAAATTTTTACATTGAGGAGAATGAGAAGCCTCTCATTCTCACTATTTATTTTTATCAACTTTGAGAGAGAATGAGAAACCTCCCATTTTTTTTAAAGTGAAAAATTAAAAAGAATGAATGGGAGGTCTCCCATTCTCCTTCAAATTAAAAAAATAATTATGAAGGAGAATGGAGGCCTCCCATTCTCCTTCAAATTATCTCCCATTCTCCTTAATAATTATTTTCTTAATTTGAAGGAGAATGAGAGGCCTTCCATTCTCCTTCAAATTGAAAAAAATTATGAAGGAGAATGGAGGCCTCTCATTCTCCTTCATTTTGTTTTTTGATTTGAAGGAGAATGTGAGGCCTCCCATTCTCCTTCAAAATAAAAACATATTAAGAGTGATATTGGGAGGTTGGGAAGCCACCCATTATGCTTCAAGGTGAAAAATAATGTTTAAATTATGTTGATGGTTAATGAGAATAAAAATATTGAATTTATTCAAATAAAGAAATACATTTAATATTTTTTGTATAGATTCATATTCTTTCTTTATTTAATCTTACAATGTGAATTTTGAAGTCAAAATTTCACTCTTTCAATATCTAATAGTCAAATGCATATAACTCTAAACTTACAAACCCATAATTTCTAAATTATAAATATTTGTTTCTCGTACATTGCATTTAAAAATGTGGGAGTTTGGAAATAGTTCATTAGAATGAAAATAAATTTCATAGTAAAAATAAAATCAATACCCGATTTTTTGTTTTTGAAAATAGAGAAGAAGAGATAACAAGAATATATGAACTAGAAGTCATATCAGAAGATATAGATATTTACAAGTATTCTTCATTTCTTTAAACTTTTTACTCATGTTTTTTACATTATAGTTAAGTTTCATAATAAAAATAAAATCAAACGCTGATTTTTTAAAGTATTTTTGAAACTAAAATTGATAGTAGAAGAAGAAAATATTTATAGGATTCTTTTTCTAAAAAATCTTTAATCGTATTTAACTAAAATGTAAAATGTAGAGAAATGGTACCTGTAAAATGTGTATTTGTATTAATATGTAGTTGTTCCCTTCCTACTAGAAATCGCACTGAACATAACTCTAATATATCCCACTTCAAGATAATCTTAAAAATGTCTTGTGTAGTTGAGTTGAACTTAATATTTGTTGGATTGACCTTTATTTTTTTATGAGATCATTTTCAAATCATGTAGCTGCTACCATGATTGAACATTTTTATCTTGAAATCACCTTCAAATCTTGTAGTCAGTAACCATGACTTAACGTTTTTAATCTTGAGATCACCTTCAAATTTTGTAGCCTCTTCCAATGATGAACATTCTATTTTTAGTGAGAGAAATTTCAAATCTTGTTGTTGCTTCCATGATTATAACAATGCATTAGTATTTCATCATCTAGTAATCCTCCAAAAACTAAATTCACGAAATGAAAAAAAAAATGTTTAATTTGTCTTTTTTAAAAACCATTTTTAGTGTTGTAGATGTTTTGCATGGATTTTTCAAATGATAAATAGGTGGGATGAATTTGAAGATGAAAATAGGTGGGATGAATTTGAAAATGAAAATAGGTGGGATGAATTTGAAAACAAAAAATAGGCGGGATGAATTTGAAAACGAAAATAGGAGAGATGAATTTGAAAATGAAATTGGGCGGGATAACTATTTTTAATAGATAATCATTTTTAGTCCCATAAAAATTCAAAAAAAAAAATGTTGAGTTTAAAAATTATAATAGAAAACTATTTCGAATTAAAAATGAGGTGGAAAAAAATTGAAAATGAAAATTTCTAGGATATCTATTTTTAGAAAACAATTACGTTTTTACCTCGGATGATTTTGAAAATAAAAATAGGAGGGATAGTTATTAGTTAATACACATTTATATATTTACTTGTGAATACAAAAATGATTTACATTTGACAATATTAATTGAAATTCAAAATGATGGGGATTAAATTTGAAAGTTAAAATTAAAAAATCATACAAAATTTAAAATAAATATGATGAAATAACAATTAAAACTTAAATAGGTCAAATATAATAATTATAAGAAGTAGAATGAATAATTCAAAGATAATAATAGAGACAAATTATTTAATGTGTGATTAAGTGATGTGTTACAAATACTTGAGTTTAAGTGGTCCATTATAAATATTTTTAGTGAATAGTATTTACTTGTATAGTCATTTAGGTGTATTTTTGAATTTAAAATGCTATATTAAACTTTTAATATTTTTTAAAGAATTTTTTTAAATTAATATATTTACACCGAGAGGTGTTCCTACAATGGCTTTGATTGAAAAAACTATTTATTTACCGACTACTATATAATGGTTAAAATAATTTATTTTTTAATGCTAATTCAATGTTTAGGATATAAAATAAATATATAATTAGGCAAGTAAATTCAAGAAAGTGTGAATTGTAAGATAATTACCACAAAGTAAATAATAAACATATATCTATATTATATATTTAAAATATATCTAAGTTATCTATATTAAGTTAGATATATTGATGCACTTGATATAGGTGTCTTAAATATAGATATCTTAAATACATCTTATACTTATATTTAATTATAAATAGATAGATTATATATTATATAGATATATATAAAGATATCTTATATATATATATATATATATATATATAGATATTTAATATATATCTAACTTTGCATTAAGTATCTAGATAATATAGATATATGATATATCTATATATTATACATTTAATATATGCTTAATAAAGATATCTTGATATATATTTTCTATTAAATACTTATTATATATTAATGATATATTAAGTTAGATAATAATAATAATATATATTAATTAAATTAAATAATATATATTATTTAATATTGGGTAAAATATTTAAGTAGTTTTTACTTAAATTAAATTGCATGGGGTAAAATATTCAACTTAGTTTTTACTTATATGGGTTAAATTATCTTCAAGTTATTACTTGGGGTGTAATTTTTGAGATATATAATTAAAATAGTAGTGAGATAAAATATGTATTGGGTAAAATATTTAAGTTAGTTTTTACTTATATGGGTTAAATAATCTTTAAGTTAAAATAATAGTGAAATAGAATTTGTAGGGGGTAAAATATTTAAGTTAGTAATATGTGTGGGGTAAAATATTCAACTTAGTTTTTACTTATATGGGTTAAATAATCTTTAAGTTGTTACTTAAAGTGTAATATTATAGATTATTTAACCCATATATATAAGTTAGATAGGCACCTTTTAGATTAAAATTAAATATAAATATTTATATTATACATTTAATATATATCTAGCTTATCTATATTAAGTTAGATATATTGATGCACTTGATATAGGTGTCTTAAATATAGATAACTTAAATACATCTATATGTAAGATAATAAGATAAAAATGAAAGATATAGCAAGTAAAGGTATCCAAGAAACTACAAAGTCTCAAGTTGAAAAACACGCATATTCACATCAAAGCTATTAAAACGAAGTTGGACATAGAAGATATTAAAATATAGGTTTGTATTACTATTAGGTTTTTTGTTTAATATTATATTATAGACAACAAACATTAAAAATATTAAATAAAAACAAATATTTGCATTAATTAATTAAGTAATTAATTAAAAATATTAAATTAATTAATTAAATGGTTTACACAATATATTTAGTTCATAAATCTAACATTAAAAATTAAAAATTAGAAATTTAAATAAATATTTAAATTAATTAATTAAAATTTTGTTTAAATTAAATTAATTAATTTGGTTTAAACAATATATTTAGTTCATAACAAACATTAAAAATTAAAAATTATAATAAATATTTAAATTAATTAATTAAAAATGTTTATCTAAATACCTCCAAAAGGTATTAGTTTTATTATTTTGATATTTTTCCATTGATTAGAGGTTCATTAGAGAATTTATAATATATGATATCATATCTTCATCATGATGAGTTCTAAATTTCTTGCATTTTTATGCCTTAACAAGAAAACACATAATGGATAAAAACTTTATTTCAAGGATGTAGCAAAAAAATTTGCAAAATGGCTACAGAATCGAAGACAATGCAACAATCCTACACCATTTGATATCTGGATCGGTCGATGCATGTTGTGAAAGCTCAGACAAAGTAGAAGAAGATGATATCCTCACTCTACGCCTTGCACAAAAAAAAATCAATGAGGCTATATGCATCTTAAAAGAGTTATCATTGAAATTGAAGACTTACAAAATGTCCTCACTGAAAAATTCTATATGCAATATTACGAACAAAAAACACAAAGTTCTAACAAACATTACAAAATTTTAATTTTAATTTTTCTCTGTTAATTCTTAGTAATTAATAAAATAGAATATTCAATTTACACGATATATTTATTTCATAACAAAAATTTGTTGATGTATTGTGTGTCAAGTCATTACATTAGATCTCACCTCCATTCACATATGACTAGTTTGAGAGATTGAAGAATGGAAAGGGAGTGGAGAGAAGAAAGAAGGAAGAAAAAAGACTACAATCATTAGAGGAAGAAATGTATAGATGATGATTTATTTGTCAAGTGCAAATATATCATATATTCATATGAATATTTTACTATGTTCATGCATTAATATAATTTTGAATCAATGTATATTTTGAATATGAAATACTTTTTGAAAATTTTCATTTGTTGTGATGTATATTATTGTGCATTTAGATTAAAATTTTATTCTCTACCTTGTGATAATTTTAAAAATCAGTTTTTATGTTTTACATGCAACACCAACGGTGTTAAAAGTTATAAAGATAGATATCTTAAATACATCTACCTAAAGACACTGAGAGATATCAATCTCGAGGTACCTATCTTACTTATGTGAGAATACCAACATAGGCACCTTGAGATTGATATCTCTCGGTGTTTTTTAGATAGATGTATTTAAGATATCCACACTTTTGTTTTCTAATTTTTCAAATTCTGCAATAGGCATTCACACTTTGTTGAATGTATTGTTGATGCACTAATGTTAAATGTTGCATAACCCCAATTAGAGCAAGTATTAGAAGGAACTATGTTGTGGTCGTGATAAATCTAGAAATTTCAACTTAATCCCTCCAATAAGATATGATTTTCTTATTCTTGTTGTTCCTTGGATTATCATATGCAATGGAGGTGCATTACGTCCTTGATTATAATGTCTGATGATTATATCAAATGTAATTTTTGTTTCTCACTTAGGTTATCATATCTAAAATTGGAGGGTTCATCTTCAATTCCAAGTAAACAATTATCTTTAGCCATGGTTATGAATTTGAGAGCTTTATTCATTTTTTCTTCACCTGGGTAGTCTATATTCCATGGTGCTTTCCTATCAATATCCCTTTGACCCAACATATCAATCTCGAAATGTGTAAAAAAATGTTGTTGTAGTGTTGATATTTTCTCCCACTCATGTTCTATGGTGTTTTGTTGGATATTATCCTCATTTTCATCATCTACTTCACATTGAACCTCAATATCTTTTTCAATATTTTATTCTATATGCCAAGGATTATATTGAAATTTAATGTAGCAAATTAAGAACAAACCAGATATACTGCGAATAATGTAAACTCCAAAAGAAAATAGATCTCCTTCTTTGCTATCAAATAATGAATTACAATGTTTCCTAAATAGGAAAACAACTCCCACTCGAGTTGCCAAGTAAACTCGCTAACTCGACTAAATCTACTCTAGGTGGCGGAAATTACTATTTTTAGCAGTTTACTAGAACCTACTATTCTTAGTAAGTTCACATGCTTATTCCTATGGGCACAGAAATTTCCACGCATCTTCTACATCCCTAAATTAGAGGAATTTCCAAATTTCTAACTCATAATGCAATTAATAGCTTAAAATTAACTAATGCTCAAAAATAGGAAAAACCAAACTATAACTTAAATCCTAATTTTTGGCCTCAAGACGGCAGATTTAGGGCCCAAAAACGTGTCAAAAACTTGCCCCAACTAATAGGGCTGGTAGGGATGGTTTCCATTGCATTTGTCTCATCGAAACACATGGTTTAAAAAAAAGCAGACTCAAACGGACACCCAGAGCTCAAGTTATGACCTTGTCAAGTTTCGCTAATTCGCACATCAAAATTGATCCCAATTGAGTTTTATCATTTCATAATCAAGGCTAATGTCAGGTCATATACAAAAATGGTTTATACAATAGTAACTCTAACCAACAAAATTCCACAAATTGATGGCTATCTCGGTTAAGGATGTTAGAAAACCTTGGCCACACCCTCAGCAATAGTTGCATCTTTCCTTGGCCTCCACTTTTCTCCTCTTTTAATTTTTGGATTGAAAAACCATGATCTGTAGCCTCAATTAGTGGTACATGTTCCATCATGCGGGGTCTATCTTTATATCCATCAACTATTGATTTACCATGTGTTTCATTTTCATCATCCTCTTTTAATATTGGTTTGAAAAATTTACGCCCAACATTCAATGATACAAAAACTCTACTACACTCAATCAAAGGAAGTTCTAGCAACATGTGGCATGTCTCCATTGCCCCAATATCTCTTTCAACATTATTTTTGGTTAATAGGCGTATATATAGTCATGCAACAGATCTTCAGGGTTTTTAATATTTGCAAGACACATCAACATTTGTTGATATGTTTATGAACTTTTCTCTAATTTTGTAACATACTTTGTAATGTAATTGATTACTGCATGTTTTGAAAGAATGGGTTACCAATCTATATTGGCATGCCATGATTTCAAGATAACAATTATGAGTGTTGACACAGTCATCATTTATTGTTGGCTCATATTTTTCGTCTCTGTCTCACTATCCACGTAAAATTTTGATCCTTTGTGATTTATAGGCCAAGGGGAATTATACCGCATTACATATAAAGTTATGTTTTTTATTAAGGGCAAATAGTTTTGAAGGGACTATACCCTGTATACAAAAGGGCTCAAAAGCCAAATAGTGAAGATGAGAGAAACAACCCAGAGAAGGGCAAAATAGTCAACCAAGAAGGGCTCAACAGCCAAATAGTACAATATAAGTGAAAAAAGGATCTAAATGTACAAAGATCCAAAAGAAAGAAGGAAAGATCAAAAAGAAACCTAAAGAGAAACAACATATAGAGATCTCGCCAAAAAACAGCTCTAGAACCGCCAGATGACAAACCACATCCACCAAAAATAGCATCACAATAACCCATTACTTGATGGCTCACAATCTTGGTCTTGATAGCCTGCAGCAACATGAAGAAGGTAATGGCAGTGGCCTAAGAGGAGTCTTGCATATCTGCTTGGGCAATTACAATATCCCTTTTCTCTTTAGGACCCCAAATTTCCTCATTAACCCCACTTAAACTGCAGACACTATGGACATGTTGTTCAATGAAATTATAAATGCTTTTGAGGGAAGACAATATGCAGTTATTGCGACTTTTAGCATTCCCTAATCTGCCATCTAAGGACTGTAGCTTCTTGTAGAATTCAGCAATAACCCCCTCTTCCTCCTTAGTTTGAAGGATTCTTTTACCCTTAGCTCTTTCCATGTTTTTTATAGCCCCTTTGAGCTCTTGTATCTCCTTTTCTAATCTTTCCACCATGTCCAGCAATTCCTCCTCCTTGGGATCCTCCACCGGCTTGCTAATATGCAAGAGGTTTTCAGCAAGTTCCAAGTCTTTGTGGCTCCTTAGGACCTGTTGGGAAGTAGGGATTTTAGCTTTAAGGCTCTTGCTTTTCTTGCTGGAAATAGTATCTTCATTTTTTCTTTTAAGCAGGGGGGAGTGGAAGCAATGTAGGTAGGTGGAGGTATGGAGGAGGGAGGTGGGGTAGGATTCACGGGAGGGCAGCTGGAGCAGTGGTGGTGGATCAAGAGGATAAGTCCCTGGTGCAAAGGGACAGCCCTAGAGTGGCTTTGAACTTCCCTTATAGATTTCTCTAGAGAGTTAATCAAATAGTGAGGAAAGCTGATAATGTTATTTCTATGAAAGTGATTCAGAAAAATCAGATGCTTTTGAGGTATAGTCACAAATCTTCCTTCCAGGGTAACGTACCTAACCACCATTTTGGCCATCTCAAGCAAAAGGTTCAGGAATCGACGCCACCTTGATGCCAGTGGCCATGAACTCAAGATTTTCCCCCTCTTCCAGAAATTTCTTGGTCTCCACCTCCCTGTCCACCTTCTTATTAAAGAATTTGGTGCCTTCCAGGCTGAGGCCCGTGATTTGAGCGATGAGCTCTTCCGTGATTTCCATCTCCATGTTACTATACTTGACAATCCTATTCTTCCAACCCTGGGAAAATTTGATAGAAATGTCTTGGTCGAAGCCTTGGATCCTTTCAATGAAATTAGTCGGCCCCGATTTACTGTAATCCCAAAGCTCCACGTTCTCTTTCCACTCAGGATTGTGGGTCGGTTCAGTTTTGCAAGACGGACCCCCCATGTTTCCTCTGCTTCTTTTTCTGTTCTCAATGGTAAAAAAGCTACCAATTTGTAGGATAGGCCAAGCTTTGATTTTGATATTTGAATCTTTCCTTACTGTGAAAGTTTATTTAATGATTATGCTACACTTGTTATTATTGCCCCACTCCTCGGCTTTCCTCCTATGCCAAGAAATGATGACACCATCCCGCATGATCGCATCACCATCCATATCTTTTGTGATGTCATCATCATGTACTTGAGGATCTGCACATTAGTGTCCAAATTACAGCCGTTAGTAATGATTTTCACTACCATGTAGATCAATGATAATGGCTTTATTGACTTGAGCGGGCAGAGCATCCCCCCTAAACCAAGTTTGAAAGGAATTATTAACACCGAAGTTAGCCAAGCTATCAGTGACCCTATTACCTTCCCGATAGGTGTGGGTGATTTGGACATTTTCAAAGCTTTTACATATATCAATAGCTTCCTCAATATAATCCCTGATAGACCAGCTGGGGTGTTGCTTTTTATTCAAAAGATTGATAATATTTAGAGAATCACCTTCAATTATAATATTTGGAATATTGCAATCTCTCGACAAGTTTTATACCCCAAAGAGCTGCCATGGCTTCAAATAATGATTAGTCTGCTGCCCATTATCCCGAAAAAGTAGCAACAAACAAAATTTCTCTTTGATCCTCGATGATTCCCCCTCCTCAAGAGTCACCCTGGATTGCCTTTTGAGGCCCCATCAAAATTTAACTTGTGCCCGATCGGTGGGAGGTTTAATCCATCCGATTGTGGTTCTGTCACAAGATTTCATTGTTATTTCTATTGACAAAGGGCAATATTCCATTCAAATCGTGGATGCTTGCTTCATTCTCCGGGTAAAGACCTTGTTTAGGGGTTTAAATCTAGCAATATTATCTTGCACAACAATGATAATTTCCTTATATACTTTGTTCAAGGTCAGTCTTTTGTTTCGAAAATACTATCATTACGAGCCTTCTAGATTCTCCACATAGTGTGGGGAAGAACAAGTTGCCACAGCTTTTCACCATGCAATGTTTAAACGGAGAGACCCATTGCTCCCAAGCTCGAAGACAGTGTAAGGGCAAAAGTCCATCTCGATTAAATTTATAAAAACAAGTTTGCCAAATTTTGGAGGCAATCTCACAATGGAGGAATAAATGTTTTGTATCTTCACCTCTTTCTCGACACATGCAACATCTATTTGGCATGATGAATCCCCTCTTGATGAGATTGTCATTAGTTAGGATCTTGCCATTAATAATTAGCCACCAAAAGAAGTTCACTCTAGGGGTTAACTCCGGCATCCACAAATCGTTATGTTATTACACTTGTATGTATAATTTTTAATACAATTTTTAAAAAATACTAGTTTCTTACCTACAAACCTTCTTTCCTTTTTTTTACATAGACATTCCCCATCTCTACACATTGTATGATGCTCCACACAATTAATTAATTCTTCATAGTCCTTTTCAGGATCTATTTGAATAATATTCAATGTGTTCTCAAGCACGAGATGTGGACTCGATTATTCCATACCTAAAAAGAATACATGACAATTCATATCTATATTTTTCAAATTTTTTTTATATGATTTTTAAATATAAAATCATGTTCAAGAATTTGTTACTTGTATGTTTCATTGGTGTACATCTCCTTGAGGGTTCCATGCATGTACAATTCTATCAAAATAATTTTGAGCAACTTTCAAATGTTCTTCATTTTTCCGAGTCTAAAGTTTCCATATTTGGTGCTTCATATAACCATAAGAAACCATGCACATGTGGAGAACCTCTATGTTGCCATTTATATCTAAACAAAAATCTTTTCTCTTCATATAATTTTGCGGTATCTCTTTTTGGAAGAGTGTGTTTCATATGTGCATGTAATAAGCGACTATATGTGGATGGTCAATTATGTTTTGTCTTCTCCATAATTTTGCTTCATGTGGATCAATAGGTGGTATTCTAGGTATCAATGCATGGCATTCTAGCCAATACATGTCAGCTTCACTCAAAGTAAATAATATTGTTGGTGTTTCGATTTAATGTAAATGATCAATTAATTCTACACGACACTTTACCCAATATGAACGTGTTCCACATAAAGTAGTTCCATATCTCATCAATCAATCTGCAAGATGGGATTCTAGTATATTACCCATGTGTTCATGCAATTCATTTATTGTAATGGGTGCTTCTTGAAGGCTTTTCCTTACAAATACTTCTCATGAATTTTGAGCACGATTTCGCATTATCTTGTTCATTGCAAGATATCTAAACCAAGGGTGTGACCAAAACTCATTATCTCCATAATTTATTATATGTTTTACATATTCATGCAGATGTACTCTCTTAAGTCGCGGTTCTAACCAATCACATCTTCCATCAAGGAAAAGAGTTGGAAAATCTATGTCGAGTAAACCTTCTATCACATATTCATTCAATGGAGATGTTCCAATTTGTGGCCAATTAATTAGTTCATTAGAATCTAAATTTGGATTTTTACCCAAGCACGAATCAATTCCATATCTCTTGGGGCATTAGGTGGTTTTGTGGCCATTGAAGATGTGTGATCTACAACATTCCCTTCATCTGTCTCAAGTATTGGCCCTGGAAAAACATATTCATTTAAATTTGTATTGAACTCCATGTGGACAGAGTTCAATTTTTCAAATACATTTATAGAGGTAATGGATGGGAGATATTTTAACATTGTTTCATCAATCTTCACGTCCCTATAAAACTTATCATGCTCAATCTTATATATGAGTGCAATATATACTCTATCTTTATTGACAATAAAGTTGTAAGTACTTCCACATTGTTGTTTTCTTTGTACTATGACAATTGGAAGATTTGAAATATGATGTGGTAAAATTTTTGCAATTTCCTTGACTTCTTGTGGAAAACAAATGGTATGACCTTTGTATTTTTATTGACCTCTAATTACATGGGTCACTTGTAGAATTGGGTTCACATGGGCAATCAACATCTCTTCCACTTGTGTCGAGTTTGCAAGTTCACATGGTTGGGGTCTAGGATCAATTTTATTAGCTTTAGAAAATAATTAATTAACTAAAAATAATAATTAAATTTAAAAGTAAATGTAATTTAAATTTACTTTCATTTTTAAATGAAGTTTTAAATGTATTTTATAATTATTATTGTAGGTATGGCTCACCCACGATTGAATTTTGAAAATGAAGAGCAACGAAGAGAATATCAAAGAGAACGTGCCAGAAAATATCAAATACAATGATGCAAACAAATAATAGAGGATGAAAGACAACGTAGGAATGTGAATGAAATAGAAAGATGTGTAAAACGCAAAGCAGAAAATCCAGCAGAAGTAATTGAAGCACAAATGAGACAACGTGCAATAGAAATGGTGGCATATCGGGCATGAATATCTCAAGATGATCAATATATATTAAGAAGAAGATTACAAAGAGACATGCATTTAGATCAATTCACCGAGGAAGAAAGACAACAAATACAAGAACATAATCGTGAAGCAGTTCAAAGGCACCATCAAAGGAATTCTAATGTCAAGGTTAATTCTAAAGGTATGAATTCATTAACCATAGATTGTGTTCTACAAACACCTGATAATAGAGAAATGAATGTTGATGTGAGGAATAATATACAAAATGATAATCAACAACCGGAGGTGACTTCACAATCGGGAAGAGAACAAAATATTGTTGAGATAGATTTCAAAACTATGCAATTATTGTTTCGACGTGAGTTGACAAGCTTGCTTCTCCACATATGTGTTATATTTGTCAAGAGAGTTATCCTGGAATGAATATACATCAAGCACCTGAAGGACCTATATGTAAAATATGTAGACAAGAGGAAGGTGTCAATCGATTTTCTAAAGCTAATAAAATGGATCCTGGACCCCAACCACATGAACTTGTAAACTTGACACAAGTGGAAGAGATGTTGATTGCACATGTGAACCCAATCCTACAAGTGACCCATGCAACTGGAGGTCAATATAAATACAAAGGTCATACCATTTATTTTCCACAAGAAGTTAAGGAAATTGCAAAATTTTTACCACGTCATATTTCAAATCTTCCATTTTTCATAGTATGAAGAAAACCACAATGTGGAAGTACTTGCAACTTTACTGTGAATAAAGATAGAGTATATAGTGCATTCGATATAAAGATTAAGCATGATAAGTTTAATAGGGACGTGAAGATTGATGAAACAATGTTAAAATATCTCCCATCCATTACCTCTGTAAATGTATTTGAAAAATTGAACTTTGTCCACATGGAGTTCAATACAGATTTAAATGAATGTGTTTTTCCAGGGCCAATACTTGAGACAAGAGGGGAATGTTTTATATCACACATCTCCAATGGCCATAAAACCACCTAATGCCCCAAGAGATATGGAATTGATTCGTGCTTGGGTAAACAATCCAAATTTAGATTCTAATGAAATAATTAATTGGCCACAAATTGGTTCACATCTCCATTAAGTGAATATGTGAGAGAAGGTTTACTCGAAATGACTTTCCAAAATCTTTTCCCTGATGGAAGGTATGATTGGTTAGAACCAAAACTTAAGAGAGTACATCTACATGAATATGTAAAACATCTGATATGTTATCGAGATAATTGGTTTGGGTCGACCCTTGGTTTAGATATCTTGCAATGAACAAGATAATGTGAAATCGTGCTCAAAATTCATTAGTATTTGTAAAGAAAATCCTTCAAGAATTACCCATTACAATAAATGAATTACATGAACACATGGGTAATATTCCAGAATTCCATCTTGTAGATTGATTGATGAGATATGGAACTACATTACGTGGAACATGTTCTTATTCGGTAAAGTGTCGTGCAGAATTAATTGATCTTTTGCATCAAATCGTAACACCAACAATATTATTTACTTTGAGTGTAGATGACATGTATTGACCGAACTCCATGCATTGATGCCAGATAATACCACCTATTGATCCATATGAAGCAAAAAATGGAGAAGACAAAATATAACTGACCATCCACATATAGTCGCTTATTACATGGACATATGAAACACACTCTTCCAAAAAGAGATACTACAAAAGTATATGAAGACAAAAGATTTTTGGTGTAGATATGAATGGAAACATAGAGGTTCTCTACATGTAAATGGTTTCTTATGGGTACATGAAGCACCAAATATGGACACTTTAGACTGGAAAAATGAACAACATTTGAAACCCGTTAAAAATAATTTTGATAGGATTATACATGCATGGAACCCTCGGGGAGATGTACACCAATGAAACATACAAGTAACAAATTATTAAGCATGATTTTATATTAAAAAATTATATAAAATAATTTTGAAAAATATAGATATGAATTGTCTTGTATTATATTTAGGTATGGAATAATTTGAGCTCACATCCATGCTTGAGGAACACATTGAATATTAATCAAATAGATCCTGAAAAAGACTATGAAGAATTAATTAATTGTGTGGAGCATCATACGATGTGTAGAGATGGGGCATGTCTACGTAAAAAAAGAGGAAAGAAGGTTTGCAGGTAAGAAACTGGTATTTTTTAAATTATATTAAAAATTATGCATACAAGTGTAATAACATAACTTTATATGTAATTCAGGTATAATTCCCCTTGGCCTATAAATCATGAAGGATCAAAACTTTATGCGAGATAGTGAGACAGGAGATAAAAAATATGATCCAAAAAGAAATGATGACCATGTCAACACTCATAATCATTATGTTTTACAATCATGGCATGCCAATATAGATTGGAAACATGTTCTTTCAAAACATGCAGTAATCAATTACATTGCAAAGTATGCTGCAAAATCAAAGAAAATTTTAGAAACATATCAATAAATGTTTATGCGTATTGTAAATACTGAAAACCCTGAATAACTTGTTGCACAAGTATATAGACACCTATTAACTGAAACTATTGTTCAAATATATATTGGGGTAATGGAGACATGCCACATGTTACTAGAACTTCCTTTGGTTGAGTGTAGTAGAGTTTTTGTATCATTGAATGTTGGGCGTAAAATTTTCAAACCAGTATTAAAAGAGGAAGATGAAAATGAAACACATGGTAAATCAATAGCTGATTGATATAAAGATAGACCCTCCATGATGGAACATGTACCATTGATTGAGGCTACTAGATCGTGGTTGTTCAATCCAAAAATTAAAAGAGGAGAAAAATGGAGGCCAAGGAAAGATGATGATAATTTCATAGTGTGGCCAAGGTTTTCTACCATCCCTAACCAATATAGCCATCAATTTGTGGAATTTTGTTGGTTAGAGTTACTATTGTACAAACCATTTTGAGATATAGAGACTAACATTGGCCTTGATGATGAAACTACAAAACTCAATTGGGATCAATTTAAATATAATACTTGGCATACATAATGGGATATTGAAATAAATATTGAGGTTCAATGTGAAGTAGATGATGAAAATGAGGATAGTATCCAACAAAATACCATAGAACATGAGTGGGAGATAATATTAGCACTACAACAACGACAAATTTTACACACTTCTAAGATTCATATGTTGGGTTGAAGGGATATTGATAGGAAAGCACCATGGAATATAGACTACCCAGTGAAGAACAAATGAATAAAACTCTCAAATTCATAACCATGGCTAAAGATAATTTTTTACTTGGAATTGAAGATGAACCCTCCAATTTTAGATATGATAACCTAAGTGAGAAACAAAAATTGCATTTGATATAATCATTAGACGTTATAATCAAGGACGTAATGCACCTCCATTAGATATGATAATCCAAGGAACAACGGGAATAGAAAAATCATATCTTATTAGAGGGATTAAGTTGGCATTTCTAGATTTATCATGGCCACAATGTAGCCCCCTTCTACTACTTTCTCCAACTGGGGTTGCAGCATTTAACATTGGTGCATCAATAATACATACAACATTATGAATGCCTATTGCAGAATTTGAAAAATTAGAAGGATCAAGGTTAACGAGCTTTCAAGAAGAAATGAAACATATTAAGTATATTTTGATTAATGAGATGAGTTTTATATGTCAATATGCTTCAAAATATAGAATCTCGAATCGACAAGAATTTCCGAAAATGTTGATATGTGATCTCGGTGGAAGGTATATGATTTTTGTTGGCAATTTGGGATATTTGCCTCTCTGGTATTGAAACACCACCATATGTTTGCACAACACAAAAAAAAATATTATGACAAAAATTCATAACTATTATTACATTAGATGAGGTTTTTAGATAGGAAAGTGAAAGTGAAGAACAAAAAAGGTTTCAAAAACTTCTAACAAATTTAAGAGATGTAAATCCAACAATTGAAGATTGGAAATTGTTGATGACAAGAATTGATGCTTCTCTTCAAATGATTGAAAAAGAGGATTTTAATGAACAAATACATTTGTTTGAAATAAAGGAAAATTTGAATCAACATAATAATAGAAACCATGAACATCCTAGGAAAATAGATTTATGATGCCCATACCACCTTACGCTTTAGGGAGACAACAAACATCCCAAGAACACGGTGAAAGCCACCGAGCGAAACTTTTACACCAAATAAAATCTTGCAAAAGATTAGTTAGTTGATTGAAAGAAGTGCAAGAAGGGCACGTACAAAATAATAATAAACATGAGTTGTGGAAAGAATTTTGGTGCAAACTTGAAATTTTCCCACTAGAGATAGCGGTTTGGAGGACCATTTCATCATTTTCTACTCCACTCTATTAACCACATAATTCCAAAGAGTCGTAGAATCACTGTCAAAGGAAAAAGGGATGCCTAGGAATTGGAATTTCTCACCACAACCGATCCATTTCAGGGGTGTTTAATTCTTAAGCCAATATGGCAGCGAAGAGACAGCTACTGTGGAATCCAAGGGTTTATTCATCCGAATACCGGAACCAGAGGCTAGAAAAAAGGTAAATAAAAAATAAAAAACCAAAGCCACATTCTATTCTAATTCATAAACCGTAATAAAGGAGTCATCTACAAAATTCCCTTTGATCAACTACGTATTATGGTCCGGTAGAAAAATTCCCCGAATACGACCTTATTTCACTTGATGAGCAATTAATTAATAAAGGGCATCAGCAGCAAGAATGAACAAATCCGGTGAGAGGGCACCCCTATCTAATGGAATGGTAGATACCATTGGGATGGAATGATGATGGCCATTAATGGTGAGCCGAGCAGAAGCATTGTCATATTTTTAACTTCAATTATAATGAATTTATTGATTTTTGTAGTAATAGGGATGTACTTTTGCAAGTTATTTTAAATTGAGTATACATCTTGTTATTAATGTTATAACATTGAATGGAGTTTAATTTTTTGATGTGGTTATTATTTGATTAATGATTAATATAATCTCTATAATAATGTCTATCATATATTATATTTCAGCTGCAAGGAAATTGTTGATATTAGGAGTAGAAGGATTGTTGTTCGGAGTTCAAGGATATTATAGAACTAAGCCTTAAAAATTACAACATGATTTTAAATATGCTTCATATACATATTTTCAAAGGGTTTATTCTCCTAATTTATTAGAGGTTACAAGAGAACATTTGGATTACATTTTTAGATAGTAAAGAAGTACATTCTTGTCTTGCACACTTTACTTAGTTACGAGATACAAAAAAATTGTTCACTTGGGGAAGAGAATATTTTATAATATCAAATACATTTAAGAGATATCAGAGTGGAAATTTGAATCTTGTATATAAGAAAAGTTTAAAGGATGTTATTGATGTGTACAAAGAGAGATATGTTTATTCTAACATATTATTCATTGATGAGGGGAAATACATATTTGAAGAGTTTGGAAATGCTAATTACTTTAAGATCCCACATAGTTGGGATTTTGACGGATCTTATGAGAAAGATAAAATTGTAAAAACCCATCTATGTACTTGGGTTAAACATGTGGGGCCTCTAAAAAACTTGAGGCGTTCATTGAGAACTTTCAAATTAACTATTGATGATTATTAATTATAAATGAAACTTAAATTGTGAACTTATTTTTTCTGAGTAAAATATATTGAATGTATATGTTGATTTTCTTGTTTTTATAATAATAGTGCTAACATAGATATTATGAATAGCAATAAGGTAAAGAGAAGTCAACTAAAAAAATGGAAACAATTGATTTAGTAGTATTTTTCACTCAATTTTGTTTGTATGAGTAAAAATAATATGGAAATTACACATGTTGAACTAGATGGCCTCCTAATCATCATTTAAATGAACTAATCCTTAAGTGAACTAGATGGAATCCTATTATATCAATCTAAATAAAAATTAATAGGGAGAATAGGTGGCTTCCAATTTTCCCTCAAATATCAACCAACAATTGGAAGTTCCAAATATATTATGAAAAATTAAATTATTAAACTAGATGACATCCTATTATCCATTTGAGATAAAAATAACCATGAAGAGGTAGAATGTGTGGCCTCCCATTCTCATGCAATGTAAAAGAAATTGGCAATGTAAACAAAAATTTAGATGTAAAGAAACCGATAATGAAATTCTTGAAAACATTAAATTGGACTAAAGTTAGTCAACATTTAATGAAATATTTTTCCAATATGAATTAAAATTAATAGGGAGAATGGGTGGCCCCCATTATACCTCATAATTCAATTAACTAAAAATTGGAAACCAATAATGCAATTAATGGAGGCCAAGAAATCCAATGTTCAAAACCAATAATAATATTTTTGAAAACCAATAATAGCATTTTTGAATACCAAAATTTAGATGTGAAGAAACCGATAATGAGCTTCTTGAAAAATTCTTAGACTAAAATGAGTCCAAATTTAATGAAATGGTGGTTATTATTACTATCTTCTCCCCTTCTTTCACAATTTCCTCTTAGTACAATTCTCTGCAATGAAGGACTGTGTAATGAAAACTCTACTTCTCTTGTGACTTCTCCTATACCAATTTCTTCTACTCTTGATTTTAAATACTCAATTTGTTTTATATTTGTGTTCTAAATTCCTTTACAATTTATGTAGAATTTTGAATTTTTCTATGTCATTTAGACAATCCCAAGTAATCAATTCTCTATCTAGCTCCAGGGATATATATCCTAGAAGAGGGGTATTATCATCTTCTATGGGCCTCTGAGGGTCATGTTGCATTCTTTCCTCATATTGTATGTTTGTTTGATTCTCACAATACCAAGTTTTCCATGAAAGTTTCTTTAGGTTCAAAGATCCACTTCCTACTAAATACGCTCCTAACTACTTCTAATCAGTTATCCTCTATTTCCTTTTATTTTTCCTCGATTTCTCCTTCAACTTCTGTTTTTGGTTCCTTAGTTTCTTTTTTGGTTCCTTTTTTGGTTTCCTTTTCGTGGTCCACATCGTTGCGCACCCTCTCGATCACTTCAGTTATTTTCTTCCCCAATTCCTTTAGTATCTAGAGGATGCTTTGTTCCCCTTCCTTCAGCTTATGTGCATGGAAATGGGGGGCCAAAGGTGGGTCTTAAGTGGACACTTTTTTCCAAAAAATAAAAAAACAACTTGTACTAGTTATTTGAGATAGTTACACCCAAAATTTGAAAATGTTATGAGAACGTGAATTGTAGCATTTCGAGTCTAGTTTCTAAACTACAATTTTTTTTAAAAATAGTTAAGTTAAACCGGGTTTAAGATCTAAAATTCTAAAATAAGTGCTCCTATTTTTGTAAAAACATAGTAGACAATCGGTCATGCCTCCCCCTCCCCCTCCACCCCCTCACATTTTTTAGCACTATATAATATTTTTGAAAACCCTTTGGTAGAAAGATAGATAGGAGCATCTAGTTTGGGATTTTTTTTTTAAAAAAATTAGTGCATATTTTTTTATGATTTTTTAAGTACAAATATTTTAAATTTTGAAAAATAAGTGATAGCCTACCGTGCCCCCCCAACTACCTCAAAAATATCAAAAAAATTATTTTTAAATATGTATATAATTAGTCCTAGTTTGGGACTGTATAATATTTATTCAATTTTGATGAGTTAAAAAAGATACCCGATGAAAGATAGATGTGTATAAACTCAAAAAATGGCTATAAAAATACATAGAAAATAATTAGTATAGAAACCTTATACTAGTCGAAAATTTGAAAAATCATATTTTTAGAAAGAAGAAAGTTTACTCGACCTCGTAGTCATATTTTTAATAAATTTGTTGATCATTTTAGTTGGATTTATTATGGAGGAAGACACATTTTACCATTTTCTTCAAAAACACGTTGTTTGCTATGTTTTAACACATCCATGCATCAGGCTTGGGGATCCAAACCGGATCCAAGCCAAGAGGTTTGCCTTGGAAAAAGGAAATAGAAAAATGTGTAGCGTTATAATGTGTACGTGTTTTGTTTTTTATATATTTCATTCCCTCCAACATCCTTTTCCATCTCTTTCATAGGATTTCTATCCCCACTCTATCTCGCTCTACACATTCCTATACATTCTTGGGAAAATTTTAAGTAGTTGATGTTATGCCCCAATTTTGGCACCCAAATACAACACACAAAATACTGGAATAATTTCTTTTTGACTTAAATTGCTTGATATATGACACCACATGAGATCAATTAGGATAATAAAAACACATGATATGTTTTCACAAACATGAACCCACCTAGATAACATGAAAACATATGATGCATATCAAATCCAATTTTCCCCAAATGACGAAGTACAACAACGATCCCACTACAATATACTCTTACCGATAGGTAATTTCCACAACTCAACATTTTCATGGTTAAAAATTTATTACAATCCTATATTCGTTAATTGACCTTCGTTATTTGAAGTACACTTAACATGTGGCTCTTCATCCCTCTTAAAACTAGGTTGAATTTTCATCATTTTGTTTAACATTTCACCTATAGTGGTTCCTTTATAATTTTATTGTTTCTCTTATGACAATAACTCTGATATGACATGATTGGTATTAGGAACAGCTTATACACGCATGCGTCTTCCAATATTTATCTTAAGGATTTGTTTCTAAGAGTTGTGTTTACTTGGTTTGGAAATATACTTTCATTACAAGGAGGAAAAATTCATGGGAAGAAAAAGGAAGGTTATTAGATCAATAGTAAACCCATCCCGAGTTATTTTCATAGTATTTTTTTAACACTAAGGGTAGACTCTTTTCTCTTCAAGTTATTACAACTAACCATGTAAGTTAACTAATTAATTTGCATCATTCATGGATTGATTGACACTCCATTTTCTCTAATTAGGACTCCTTGTTTTCACAAATCATGATGCACATGAAAGGGGTACATTTCACCTATGATAACGTTATAGAGGTTTGCATTGAGATTAAGAGACGAATCTCACATTTCACTCTACTTCTAATTGATCATCTTAAGGATTCATTCTCGATAGTTATGGGTTAATTACATGTTTTGTCCATAAATTTTACTTCTTTAGTGATCCTAGGTTTAATTTATTCCCATCTACGTCAAGGATTCTACTAAATTTTACAACTCCAACTAGAGTACAATTTCCTTAACTCACAAGACCTTGGATACAATGAAAGGACTCCCATTCTCAAGTCTACATTTCATTAATTCATTGGCATCATGGTTTAACCACATTTATGCGTAAAAACTATGTGTTCATGCCTCATATTTGGTTTTTTGATTTAATAGGTTATTTTAATAGTCATGGAGCTCTAATTTATTACATTAATTTTATGATCACATTAGGCATTTCAGTTGGTTTTGACATCGCTCAATGGCATACCATTTTCGTAGTGGTCATTCCCTAGTTTAATCTTATTTATCATTATTCTAACTACATTTACACAGCTTACTTTGGTCCTATGTTAACATTATTTTGGAAAAAATATAATTCCTATAACACTTACTTAACACTTAAGGATTTAATATTGTAAGGAGTATGACCTCACGCAAGAAAACTTGTTTCATTACTCTTAGGCACTCAAGTATTAAATGTATGTTGCAAGACAAACATCCCAAACAATACCATGGATTTCAAATTCCTTTCAAGGAACTATTTCAATTGTTAGGTAAATACGCATCAGGGTTTCCTTCATCAATAACCTTAAGAAAGGTCCACGATTTACTAACTTAAAAATCATACAAGGGGAGAACTACACCCTACTACAACACATTACAAGAGTGTTTGAAATCATTATCTATCAACACCTTTGATCAACCTGAGGTATCCACCACTAATCACCAAGGGAATAATTTCTTCTCAGAGGTAAAAAATGGTTCAATACAAGAGTTTAATGTGTAGACAATTTGACACGTAGCCTCCACTCCCATAGTTTAGATCTCACACAAGATCAATCAAAGTTAAAACCACTAGCTATCTTTACAAGGCTTTAGCCACCCACTAGGGTGTCAAGGAAATTTATGCACATGAGGATTAAACTCATACATGATATATTCATACCTACAACACCTAGGAATATTGGCCTCGCTTGCCCTAATATGACATTGTTCACAAAGTATATTCACCACCTCATAAAATACTGAAACAAATTGTCCTTAGCGATATTTGTCTTCGGTTTGAAACAAGAATACTATTAATGAGATCATAGTATTTTATTAACATGATTAGTGTTTTATACCCTGAAAAGGATCAATTTGGGAGGATAGATTACATTAGGAATTATAGACTCATTTTTATTTTGATAGTTTGGGTAAGATGATATTTACCTCACATATGAGTGTTAAGGAGATAAATCAATATTTAACATAGTAAAATATTAGTTTAATATCTTTACAACATAGGTACAACATTTGAGTACATCTTCACATCCATTTCGACACTTATAAAATGCACCCATGTTGAGGTTTTCCTTTTCAAAATATATGTAAGAACAATTCTTTGAACAACACTACATATCATTATTTTAAGGTAATACATGCATTACAAGATGAATATAAATTTTCAATGACAACTCATTAAATGCAACATCTCACATCCCGAATTCCTCTTGTTTAGAGTACGTGTAACCAATGCAAGGTCACCCTACGAATGGTATGGAAATCCTCTACACTCAATCATAAATTCCACGTATCCATGATTTCAAGCATTCAAAGCAGAAAATAGAGAGAGATGGAGATAGGGATATATATATATATATATATATATATATATATATATATATATATATATATATATATACACACACACACACATATATATATATATACACATATATATATATATATATATATACACACATATATATATACATATATATATACATATATATATGTATATATATATATATATATATATATATGTATATCATTTCTTCACACATTTACACTTCCACATTCTATTGCTTTTTTATTTCTAGAGAGAAGACTAAGGAAAGGAGAGAAAAATTCTAGGATTCATTTTCTTTTCAAATCACCATATCACAACCACATATATATCGTCTTCAATTATCATTTCGTTTCAAACACATACATTTTCATAAGTAGTCAAAATTTCATGGTTACTTATAAAGAGAAAAAAAAAGAAAGAGAGGGAAGGTCTAGAATTCATTTTATTTTCTATTCATTATATCATAACCACATAAAGCATGTATCCTATTTTCATTTTGTTTTAACCGATATACATTTTTAACCCATTTACATTTTCAAAACCAGTCAAATTTCATAGTTACTTCTAGAGAGAGAAAAGGGAGAAGAGATAAGGTCTACAAATAATTTTATTTTCAGTTCCTTATATCATAACCACATACATCTCGTCATTTTTTCCTTTCATTTTAGACCCATACATATTTTTAACCCATTTACATTTTCAAAACCAGTCTAAATTTCATAGTTACTTCTAGAGAGAGAAGGTCTAAAAATTGTTTTCTTTTTTATTCCCTATATTATAGCCTCATACATCTCGTATCAATTTTTCCTTTCATTTCAGACCCAAACACATTTTTAACCCATTTACATTTTCAAAAATAGTCAAAATTTCATAGTTACTTCTAGAGAGAGAAATGGGAAGAGAGAGAGAGAAGGTATATAAATCATTTTATTTTATATTGCCTATATTACAACCACATACATCTTGTTTCAATTTTTCCTTTCATTTCAAACCCATACACATTTTTAACCCATTTACATTTTCAAGACCAAGAAGAATTTGAGTTATTCTAAAGAGAGAAACAAGGATTTAGAGAAACATCGTAATTTTTGAAAACCATTCATAAAATAATTTGATCAATTCATACTCTATAAATTATGTAAACTATATCTAAAAGGTTCCACTAGTCGTTAGGATTCAAACAGTCCCTTAGAAGGTGTGTTTAGCTAAAGTTGTAATTTTGTGAAGGATGGTTGAAACGGCTAAAGTGCTTAGAAATTGGGTCTTGAAAATACTCTCTTCAAGTTCAAACACAAAATATGATGATTTATACTTACTCCTTCATATACATAGAATTCACCACATCTTACACAAGTCAATTATGATGAGGAGGGCTCAAGTTATAAGGGAAACTGTGGGGCTGATTATCGTAGTCGCGTCATGAACTCTTGCCGCACAACCAGTGGGCCCTATAACCTACTTGTAAATATAGCCTCCAAAATAATTTTCATTGAACTGAGGGTTGGTTATAATTATCATGTTGTAAATCTAGAGGTAGGTGGCAGTGGTTTTCGGTTTCTCTTAAACTAAGAAAAAACCGTAAGCCATAACCGATCACATTTTATTAAAAAGAGCACCTCACCACAAATGACTAATATCCCAAAAGGGATTTGAAACTCAACTTGGAAATACATTAAATTAGTTCAAACAACTTGGTTAAGGTTCTCCATGGTGTCCTATGTCATTAGGGGTCATGCTAGAAGGTTCAAATTTGTGGTACATTTGGGTATGGTGCTCATCCGTACAAATTTTGAGGTCATATTTTCGATGTTTGAAAATTCCAATTAAAGTAAGGTTTTATCATTGGTTGGAGTTACATTTACTAATAATCAACATTTAATTTCCAAATTCAAGAAATGATGAAAGAAAAATTTAGTGAAGAAGAAAATGGAAAATCCATACCTATTTCACGCAAAACTTGTGATCACCGCATTCAATGAGGTTGCATCACCTTTAGGCATTTCGAAAAATAGTTTGTAAGTTTTATCGTGATTCCTCGTTATGTTTACAAGTCTTCCAATGCATTTTCATCCATAACATAATACTTAAAACCATGTTTCTTCAAGGTATTTAGTCAAATAGTTCACATGCCTTATGTTGGATTGCACCTTTTGCAAACCCATCTAACAAAATAGTCATAGCTAGACAAATGTAAAAAAATGTTTTTAAATTTATTCTTTGGACTTCTATACCCTATTACAAATCCTTAATTCTACCTTATTGTTGAAATTATTATCTCGTGACCTTCTCTAAAATTTCAACTTGCTCTGTACGTGTTATGCGTGTAAATGAAGTTGAAGCTATTGAACGAAGATGGTCTATAAGCGGTCTCGTGAAACAATTTTTCCATGAACTACATATCATCCAGCAGCTTATTGAGAAACCACGACAAGTAATTGTTATCCAAAATGTGCCCCTACTCATTTTTTGTGGCTAACTCCTCTCATTTTTTCCTCTCTTGTGCCTCAGTCATAATATTTTGCTTTTCAAACACTCAAAACCTTCTGGAAATGACACCATTGGATAGAGCTCTTTCTCAGCTTTCCAGAAAGGTAAAGTTTTCCTCCTAACTCCATGTATTTTTGAAGTTATGGCTCATGGCGGAGTTTTTGGAAAAAATTTCCCTGAAAGGCTCGAGGCTAATGAGATGCCGCCACGTGGCACCTAGAGTGGCAGAGTGCGGGAAATTTTGGAAAATTTTCCAAATGACCAAAAAGGTGTAAAAATTCAAATTTTTGCCCGCCAACCCAATTTGGCCCTGTTTTGCCCTAAAACTTCAAATGGCCATATCTTTCGATCTAGAGCTTGGTTTTTCATGTTCTTTATATCAATAGAAAGATGGTGAAATTCTCTACAAGATTATGGGGTTATTTTTGCATTTTGATTGATTTTGGAGAGATAAAATTGAAAAACACCTCTGGCACGTGGTCATGGATAGAAATGATGTTTCAACCACCATTTTTAATGAAGAATGGCTCGCATTCTCTCCTAGCATGGCTAAAAATGTTAGGGGATGGGTCTGTAAGGATGCCCATGCTATTTTGAATGCGTTTTGGTCAATGGTTGAATCCCTTCCACGTTTTCCCATGTTTCTCTCTCCTGGGCTCGTCCCTTGCACTGTAAAAGCTAGATTTGGCTCATTTTCAAAGGGTTGAACATTTTTTGTGTATTACAGGTCCCCTTTCTCACCTTGGAAGTGATTTTGGTGGAATATTAGACCTTTTCTAAGAGCTGCAACTTTATTTTGCCTCTCAGGTGTTGTAATGCAAGTGATTTTGATGATTAAAATAACAATACAACCTCTGTGATTAGTTTTCATCCTCTGCTTGTGTTGTTTGGTTAATTTATGATCCTTCATTACAATTATCAGTTTGTGCATGAGGTTCTTTGTTGCATTTTTATGGACTGTGTCAATCTGCAGAAGTAAAAAATGCTCACCACTCCTTTGGTGCATCACCTATTAGCATTAGTTTTAGCTTTTTGCATTCTCTATCTCTGTCTCCTTTGGAATTTAGGGTAGGGTTAGGAATATAGACCTCTGCAACTTGTAAGTGATAAATCTAACCAAAGGAACTAAGGAACCAAATTTCTAAACCGAGATTCCTTTCTCATTTTTCAAGTCCCACACTTAGGGAAAGGATTCAATGTTGTGCAATCACACTGGATGCTAGTATGATCAAACTAGAAATCTAATCAACATCTAGGGGTGCTGCTGATTTGCAACAATAGTTTTGGCATGCCGGTGGGACCTTAGAGGTCTTCATCTTCATTGCAAAAAAATTGATGTGCATTTGTTACAAGTTTCTTGCTTTAAAAGAGCTATAAATTACACATCTGGTGACTCCAAGGAAGAAGAATCAGCTGGTTTTAGTAGTGTAGACCTGAAAACTCATGAGAAGAATCAACACAAGGTCAAGAGCTGGAGAGGAAGAGGTGTTGTTTGAATATCTACAGTTATCTCCAAGAATAAGGCAAAGTGGGAGGAGAATCCAAATGTCTCCATCTCCACCAAACAGAACTCTCTCAACTCCTCCACCTGGTATGCCTTTCATTCAATCAACAAGGGTTCTAAGGCCAATCAGAATGGCACAAAACAACCCCTATGTCAATTTCACTGGCAGCAACCCACTTGCTCTCAATGCACAAAATATAATCCTAGTTGTAGCATTGAAGAACATTCCATACTTCACTTTGGAGAAAATCGACCTCATCCGTGATCATGTTAAGGATATTGCTAACATTTGTGCAATCCATGAGATCAATGAGATGTAAGTTACTATCAAACTACCGCATCTTCATTCAAAGGGAAAGCTTTGCAATGGTTCAGGAGTCTTGCCTCGTGTTCTATTCAAAATTGGAATTAGCTATGTATAGCCCTCCATGAGCAAATTTGGGGAAAAGGGAGACAACTTGTCCATTTTGGAGCAGCCGAAAACTATCAAAAGAGCTCCTAATGAGCAGATGACTGATTTTAATTTTAGATTTCAAAGGACTTGGGAGAGAATTCCAGTGGCAGTCAGGCCAACAGCAGAAGGTGCTTTTCTTTATTACCTTAAAGCTTTAAATTCTGATATTTCTATGTTAATTCAGTCCATGGGAGGAACAACTATCCCCATTTCTTATAAAGCAATACCATTAAAGCTGAAAATTGTTTGATTCAAGTTGGCAAGTGGCTCCTAGGCCTCCAATGCCATTATTTCCAAGTTTAGAGAGCCCAAGTACTAGCCAAGTGCCTAATTTAGCTTCTATTCCCACTCCTAGAAATCAGAATTCAAGTGAAGCTTCCACTTCATCTTCTAGTGCCTCAAATGAACTTCAAGAAGTCATGAAGCAATTGTAAAATCTAGGTAATGAGCTGGTTACACTCAAAAGGCAGCAAGCTCAAGGTTTTAGACCTTCCTTCCAGCCTCAAGCTTAGCCTAACAGGCAGCCATATCAACCTCATAGACCACCCAATCCAAACCAGTAAATCTAAATCAAGCAAGGCCTCCCCGCCAATGGCCATTTCAACCCTATAATCCCAATGCTACATCTACATCTAAAGCATTCTTTGCGACAAAACAATATAGCTCAAGAGTAATTGGTGTTTCCCATGCAATGAACCTCATAACCAGTCCATGTGCTTCAACAAAGGCCTTGAATCAAGCATTAATGGTGACAAAGAATCGGTGTGGAGGGTGAAGGTAGTCAAGGAAATAACCAGCAACAAGAAACATTCAGCAAAGAATCAGCTCCAAATGATACCACACTTGTAAACTGGCAGGTAGAAGATTTTTGTGGCATGAATCAAATGATTTCCCAAAGTGTTGTAGCCAACACAAGGTCAAAGAGAAGAAATTTGGGTGAAGAACAGCCATTGGCCCCAAGTAATTCATGACCTTCTGTCACTCCACAAACTATTGGCAAACAAAATGCAATCCCAAGCATGCAAGGATTGCCTAAAACAACCCCTAGGCCAACCCAAATGCCAGTTGTTGCTGCCCATGTGCAAGGAATGAATGTGTAGGCCAAGGGATAGCAGAGGGATACTTCATCTCCATTCAGTATCATTGATCAGATGAAGAAGACAAATGTAAACATATCAATGTGGGAATCACTATCTATCCCAGGCCAAATAGATTTGCTACAAGCTGCCATGAAGGGCTGGTCAACTTCAAATCAGCAAGTCCAAATGCAAGAGAAGGTGCTCACAAATGCTGCCCAGCCTGAGGGGAATCATGGAGGACAGCAAGGTAAAATATTGAAGCCCCCTCCATTCTACGTTTCATTGATTATTGGAAATCAATTAGTACACAATTGCATGATTGATTCCGGAAAAGTAGTTCAGTAATACCCAAGCAAATAGTTGATCAGTTGGGAATTCAGTATGAAACCATATCTAAAGGGGTGGTACAGTTGGATGGGACAGCAGAATAACAATGGGGTGATTAAAAACTTGAGTCCTACTTTGCATGCCTATCCCAACGTGGTTGTTTTGCAAGATGTCTCAGTAATAGACCTTCCACCACTCTTTGCCCTATGTTTTTCAAGGGATTTCACAGCTAAGATTGGAGGTTACTTGTCTGCTGATTGGTCACACATGCTATTTAGAACAAGATATGGAACCAAAGCCACAATCAGGTCTGAACCTATTGCAAACTTTCACATTGAGCCTTACACTCCAAGTCAGATTAATGCCAATTGTTCAAATAAGTTTGATCAAGAAGATCATCCAAGCACTCGATGAAGTCGACACCAAGGTCGGAAGCATCCCATTTAACTCTTGATGAATGGGCAAGAAAGGTGCATGCTTTTGATCCTTATCAAGAAATAGAAGAATCTGAGTTGGGAGTCTATTGCATACATGAAGAAAATCAGCCTATTCCTAGCATCACCAAGCCAAACCACAAAGATGACAATGAGGTATGGCAGTTTTTTTTTGATGGATCAAGGAGTAGACAAGGTGTAGGAGGGGGATCCATGTTGGTTTCACCTCAAGGAGTTAAGTATTATTCAGCTTTTAGATTTCAGTTTGCATGCTCTAATAACACTGTTGAATATGAAGCCTTGGTGCAAGGACTGCATTGGGCAATCAAGAGAGGAATAAATAACTTGCAAGTCTTTGGTGACAGTGAGTTGATTGTCAACCAAGTCAAGGGGCAGCATGCTGTCAAGAATGATCTACTCAAGTGCTACAAGAACAGGGTGTGGGACCTCATTGAAGATTTTGAGGGTTTTGGCATCAAATCCATTCCTAGGAAAGAGAACCAAGCCACTGACAAGCTTGTAGCAGTTGGGGCAGCCTTTGACGTTGTGGAGAGAATTCAAAAAGACAAGGTATAGCCAAACATCCATGTGATTATGAGGCCTTCAGTGCCAGATAACAATGTAAGTTGGCAAGTGTTTGAAAATGATCAACAAATCATCCATTTCTTGCAAGAAGAGGTTGAATTCTCAACCAAAAATCAGGAAAAGTTAGAGCAGCAATATGGTGACCAAGTGGTGTAGCTGAGAACCAACAAACTACCAAAGGGACTTATTACTTTGGAGTCCATTTTCAATCCTAATGATCAGTTTAGGAAGGAGAAAGCAAACATCCAAGTGAAGGGAGAAGATTCAGTGTCCATCTCAGTAGAAAGAGGTAAATCACTCCAAATTGGTAAGATGACAACTAAGCAAGAAAGGTATGAGTTCATACAACTTTGTCAAGAATTCCCTGATGTGTTTGCTTGGAGCTATGAAGATTTGAAAGGTTTCAATCCCGAGTTAGCTCAACACACCATTGAATTGGATCCAAATACTAAGCCCATCAGGCAAAAACAAAGGCCAGTCAACCCCCACATGGAGCCTCTCATGAGAAAAGAATTGAATAAGTTGATAGAATCAAGAATCATATTCCCTATCAAGCATTCTAGTTGGGTAGCCAACTTGGTTCCATCCCAAAGAAGAGTGGGAAAATCAAATTGTGTGTTGACTTTAGAGATTTGAATAGAGCATCTCTCAAGGATCATTATCCACTTCCTTCCATGGAGCATATTTTACAAGTTGTTGCTTGGCTCCGAGAGGTTTTCACTACTTGATGGCTATTCAGTATAATCAGATTATGGTAAAGGAAGAAGATCAATTCAAGACAACCTTTACAACTAAATGGGGAACTTATGCATACAGGAAAATGCCATTTGGGCTATCCAACGCTAGAGCTACCTTCCAAAGAGAAATGGACATGGCATTCAAAGGTTTGATTAACAACATTGTACTGATATATCTTGATGATATCACTGTTTTTCCAAAAAATACAGCAGATCACCTCTTTCATTTGAGACAAGTGTTCCAAAGGTGTAGAAGATTTGGAGTCTCCTTGAATCCTAAAAAGTTTTTTTTTCTAGCCCATGAAGGAAAGTTCCTTGGCCACATTGTCTCCAAAGAAGGATTAGCAATTGATCTGGAAAGACTCGAAGCCATAAGAGAACTGCCATTGCCAAGCCACAAGAATGCCCTTCAAAGTTTCTTGGGAAGAATAAATTTTATTCGGAGGTTTGTCCCAAATTTTGCAGCCCTTATCAGACCTATCACCAAGATGCTAAAGAAAATCATGGTTTTCAAATGGACAGCAGAAGGAAAGGAAAGTTTTGAAGCAATCAAAGAAGCCATCTCTCAATTCCCAACTCTCATCAACCCGGATTTCATCCTCTATGCATTTGGAGGTGATGATACTATTTCTGCAATTTTGGTACAGCAAAATAAAGACAATGATGAGCAGCCAATTACTTTCTTTAGCCAAATCCTGGAGGACTATGAGGTGAGATATTCTTTCATTAAGAAGCATGTTCTTGCAGTAATCAGGAGCTTGAAGAAATTCAAGCATCTAGTTTCAAACATTAAGGTCCAATTGTTGGTTTCTCATGTGGGGGTTAAAGACTTCCTCCTCAACAAAGACTTGAATGAAAAAAGGGCAGGTTGGATTACTCGTGTCATGGAGTATGACATTGAGATCAAAGTCACCAAGTTGGTAAGAGGAAAAGGATTGTGTGAGTAGCTGATCTTGAGCAAACAAGAGGAATCATACAACGAGAAGGAGGTTGTTTTAGCGTTGCAAGACAGCCATGAGCAAGGAAGCACTCAAGAGGAGAATGATGGTGTCCCCACTCCTTGTTGGACCCAAGGTCTAATGCACTTCCTAAGCACAGGTCTATGTCCTCCAGAGATGAACAAGACCCAAAGAAGAAACTTCAGGTTGCAAGCTATCCTATATGCCCTTGTTGATGGTGTTTTATTCAAAAGAGATGTGAATGGAGTACTGCTGAGATGCATTGGTACAAATTAGATTCATAAGATGCTTTGGAAGAGTTCCATGGTGGACCAGCGTGGTGGCCATTTTGCACCAAGAGTGACAAATCTAAAGATCATGAGGGCTGGTTATTATTGGCCCAAGATTTCCAATGATTGTTATGCATGGATCAAGAGGTGTAAGAATTGTGCATTTTTCATAGGTAAAGAGAGGCTAGCTACCCTTCCATTGCATCTAATTTTAGTTGACCAGCCATTCATGCAATGGGGTTTAGACTTCATTGGAGTTATTAATCCCAATTCGAGCCAAGGGCACAAGTGGATTTTAACAGCCACATATTACTTCACCAAATGGACTGAAGCAGTAGCACTCAAGGAAGCAAATGAATCTAGCATCCTAGACTTCTATGAGGGAATAGTAACCAGCTTTGGCATACCAGCTACACTAATATCAGATAATGTATTGGCATTCATTAGATCCAAGGTGACTGAATGGGCTGTCAAGAACGGGATCTACCTAAGTACTTCATCAAACTATTACCCCTAGGGTAATGGCTAGGCTGAATCTACAAACAAGAACTTGTTGAGGATCATTAGGAGGACTCTTGATGAGAATCAGAGGTCTTGGCATACCAAATTGAAATCATCCTTATGGGTTGATAGGATAACTCCTAAAAGATCTACAAGTAACTCTCCACTCAAGCTTGTTTATGGAAGAGAGGCAATTTTGCCCATATCACTTGTGTTGCCAACATTGGAACTCATGAAACAGTTGGATTTGTTGGAGTTTGAGCCCATGGAAGTCAGATATGCCCAAAATTGATGGAGCTCCAAGAAATCGAAATCGTATCCTAAGCAATGGAGAAGGATCAAGCTTTGATAAAGAAGACCTTTGATAGAAAGACCAAGAACAGATCCTTCCAAGTTGGAGATCTAGTGTTAAAATGGGATGTGGATAGAGCAAAACCGGAAGGCATTCAAAATTTGATGTCATTTGGAGTGGCCCATACATGGTCACAAAGTGTAAGGACAAAGATGCTTTCCACTTGTCTTCATTGGATGGCGAAGAATTGTAGATTCTAGTCAATGGAATCCATCCAAGCATTGCACATCAAGGAAATGCTTCACCATGTACATATTAGTTTAGGTTTTTCATTACTCCAAGTGCTTGTGCACATTTTTTTACTATAGATTAGTTTTTCTTTCCCTAAGTGCTTTGGCACAAGCTTGCTGTTCCTAGAGATGTGTTTGCAGGCCTTGCTCCATCAAGTGATATTCCATCTTCCTCCTTGCAGTGTTCTAGTCATTTGGGGTATCAAACAAAGAATTCAATGACTCCATACCCAATGGATTGCTTCTGTAACCGGGTAACTTCATCCAAAGAGTGCAGATGACCCTCTGAGTCGCCAAAATTGTTATCCAAAATGTGCCCCTGCTCATTTTTTGTGGCTAACTCCTCTCATTTTTTCCTCTCTTGTGCCTCAGTCATAATATTTTTCTTTTTAGGCACTCAAAACCTTCTGGAAATGACACCATTGGATAGAGCTCTTTCTCATCTTTCCAGAAAGGTAAAGTTTTCCTCCTAACTCCATGTATTTTTGAAGTTATGGCTCGGCGGAGTTTTTGGAAAAAATTTCCCCTGAAAGGCCCGCAGCCAATGAGATGCCACCACGTGGCACCTAGAGTGGCAGAGTGCAGGGGAAATTTTGGAAAATTTTCCAAATGACCAAAAAGGTGCAAAATTTTCAATTTTTGCTCGCCAACCCGATTTGGCCCTGTTTTGCCCTAAAACTTCAAATGGCCATATCTTTCGATCTAGAGCTCGGTTTTTCACATTCTTTATATAAATGGAAAGCTGGTGAAATTATCTACAAGATCCGGGGGTAATTTTTTCATTTTGATTGAGTTTATAGAGATAAAATTAAAAATTCCTCTAGCATGTGGTCATGGACAGAAATGACGTTTCAACCACCATTTTTAATGAAGAATGGCTCGCATTCTCTCCCAACATGGCTAAAAATGTCAGGGGATGGGTCTGTAAGGATTCCCATGCTGTTTTGAATGTGTTTTGGTCAATGGTTGAATCCCTTCCACATTTTCTCGCATTTCTCTCTCCTGGGCTCGTCCCTTGCACTGTAAAAGCTAGATTTGGCTCATTTTCAAAGGGTTGAACATTTTTTGTGTATTACAGGTCCCCTTTCTCACCTTGGAAGTGATTTTGGTGGAATATCAGACCTTTTCTAAGAGATACAACTTTATTTTGCCTCTCAGGTGTTGTAATGCAAGTGATTTTGATGATTAAAATAACAATACAGCCTCTGTGATTAGTTTGCATCCTCTGCCTGTGTTGTTTGGTTAATTTATGATCCTTCATTACAATTATTAGTTTGTGCATGAGGTTCTTTGTTGCATTTTTATGGACTGTGTCAATCTGCAGAAGTAAAAAATTCTCACCACTCCTTTGGTGCATCACCTATTAGCATTAGTTTTAGCTTTTTTACATTCTCTATCTTTGTCTCCTTTGGAATTTAGGGTAGGGTTAGGAATATAGACCTCTGCAACTTGTAGGTGATAAATCGACCCGAGAGGAACCGAGGAACCAAACCTCTAAACCGGAGATTCCTTTATCATTTTACAAGTGCCACACTTGGGGAAAGGATTCAATGTTTTGCAATCACACTTTGGATGCTAGTATGATCAAACTATAAATCTGATCAACATCCGGGGTCTTGCTAATTTGCAACAACAAATAATTTCACTTAATCTTCTCGCACACTTCAAATCATCCTCCAAATCTACAAAGGCAAATTTCTAGTTCAACTAACCAAAACTCCATGAGATGCCTTGTTGTAAGAGATTTTTCATCCTAGAATGTTGCCCCAAATGTATACACGCTACTTAAAGCACATGCATATGTTTCTATTTATGAACCGACTGAGACAAAAAGAAATTCCTATCACATCAATAAATCTTGCAATCATTATGTTCTAGGTTGCCACGACTCCTTGAGGCAATTTCAAACACCTTTATCAATTCATTTTCTTTACAATATTCTTCCCTTCACCCCACCTTCAAAATTCTTTTTATAAACATGCTTGACCAATTTCTTATGCATACAAAACATGATGTATTTGAGGTTATCATGTCTTAATTCTCCACAATCACAATATCCAATTCACTCACTTATTTTAGGAATAAACAAATATTACAATCTGATTTCACCATGTATCCCTTATATTTAAACCCCCACATGCTCTCTGCGGATAGACCAAATAGTATATTCCAATCAACTTATTATTCCACCTAATATCTTCTCCAAGACCAAGAAAATACAAATATTAACCGACTTTTTCTTTTTTATTCCAAGTTTTTCATTATTTTAGGTCGGTCATGTTCTTACACTTATATCCTCCTATCAGAGACGTAGGTAAGAACACATATCAGAAGAGTGTATTTTCACAACAGCAACTCGCGATAATTTTCCCAAACCTTCCACCGCCATTAACAAACCTTTGATTAACAAACCTTTGAGATTTTTTTGTTTTCCCTTACAAGTTCCATGATTCTCGTGATTTAACATTTCCATGTTTTGCATTCAAGCCTAAGCCTAAAGGTGCAGCTACTGACTACCAAATTTGAAAAAATCTTTATGTGTGATGGATGCTCATACATGTTCCAAATCTCTAGTCTTGGCATGGCTGGGAGAAGAGTGCAAGTAACAGACACATACCCCTGCTCTGTCAAAAACAATCTTGCCCCACATATCCTCCTTCACCCACTCACCTACCACCGCTTTCACTCTCTCACCCACCTACATTTATTCCTCAACGCCTTACATTTTTCTTTCATATTTATTTTGTTTTATTGAAAATGGCACTACATTGAGGTTTTCCCCTACTTGCACTATCTATATTTTAAAATCAATAGGGATAAAAAACAATGTAAGGACATGAATAAGGTCAAGAAAAAGACACTAGAGAAATTGGAAGAGATTAGAATAAAGAAAGTGAAGCGGATGCAAAAACTTCGTGGAGGGAAAGGTACATCTATTATATCAAATGTACCTAATGTTTTAGAAAATGAAGATGAAATACATAATGAAAATAAGGAGAATAATGATTTTACAATGAATATTGATAATGAATTGAATGATAATGTTGTTATGGATAAAGAAATTGGTATGAATCCAAATGTTGAACCTTTACCTAAGAATCCAAATGTTAATCCTGAAATTTGCATGGAAACACTGAATGAAGAAAGTAACCTTGCTAATTAATCTTTACCTGTAAGAATTCCACCTTCCATTTTGCATAGAAAACCCATTCACTTAATTTAAATTGATGAAAACACTACAAAACCAATGCCTAACAAAATTTCTAAATGAAATGTGAGAAGAAAAGTTATGGGAATTTGGGATAATTACTTTGATAAATTAAATGATACAAAAAGATGTCAATAATTTGTTAAGTCAATGAAATTAATTAAGATGAGACCTACTATGAAGACCCTAGGGTTAAGAACATCTAATTTTAATAATCAAAATGTGGAAATTATTGAAAACATGCATATAAAGCATAGCATATTGTAGGTGTTTGTTGTCCAAATTTATTCATTTGTACTCAAACTAATAAGCTAACTACTAAAAGAAACTAGCAACTCATAATATGGAGGGTTTATAAGTACGTTCAAGTGTGATATGCATGGATGGACGGGTGCTAAGTAATTGATCCTTGTTACAACCAATAAACTTGTAAATAAGAGTATCTAAATAGAAGAATGATTAGATAGGATATGCGGGGTTACTCGAAAAGAGACAGATCCAAGAAGTGTTACCTTCCTTTCACGGATGTCAACTCCCATTTTAAATAAAAAGTGAAGTAAATGATGAATAATAAGATTGCATGCATAAACAGAGATATTAATGACTTTGAAAATAATGGAGATTTGATCTAGATACTCATGTGATCTCGAATAGATGAAAATTAAATAATACCGGTTTGGGTCGACACCGACCCAAACTAAGCGTAAGTAGGTCAACGGTGACACAGGAGTGAAGATCTAAATAGCAAGTGAATATACAAACCCCGCATGATCTAGATGTGATCCGGTAGTTGCAGAAGTTTTTATGTTGGAGTCAACCTACAGGAGGAATCTAAGGGAGAAGAAACCAAAAAATGGTAGAAAGGAAGGATTGGAAAAGGATAGATTGAGAATCACGACCACAGGTCAATGGAAACCGGGTGGGGAGATGGTGACTCGAGATGCGAGATAAACTAATTTTAATGCAATAGATAGACTAGATGTCGGTTTTAGCAAGTTGGGGCGGTGATAGAACACATGCGCAGAGGTTGGGGATGGCTATGGAAGTAGAAAGAACTGCAGAAGGTTGATTCGACAGAGACTCAAGTTGGGTAGTGACAACCGTAGTATAGTTGGAGTAAGGCCAAAGAAAAACAAGCTGAAAAGGTAACCTGCAAGTAAGGAACCTGGAAGAGAAGGTTGATAATGGATCTCTGAGTGTTAGAAGGATGATCTAGTCCTGTAAAATGTTAGAAACAAGAAAAGGAATGATAATATGATAATAATGAATAAAATCAACACAAAGATGGTGATAATCTCATAAAGGATGATTGTGAGTGATACAAACATGTTCCAAGGAGGTCTAGGAGGTTTGTAACTATTGCAAGAATGCTCAGGCATGAGATTCACTTCACAAGTCACAAGAAATCTCCAATATTCACATGCATATGATGATTATGGAAAGAAACAACTCAGTTTTATAAGGTCGACGACAACCTGGGCTAGGTCTCTGTCAACCATGGGGAAAGTTTTAGAATGGGGTGGATTTCGTGCTTTAGGTCATGATTTCATGTTTTTAAGGAAGGGAAAAGCATTTTAAGGCTTATGTGCGGAGATTATGGTTTTTAGGATGAATCATGGGTAGTTAGAAGATAGAAATGGGTAGAAAAAGCATAGGGATTTATATTTAGGATAAAAGCGTCCTAAATAACAAGTTGATTAGGGAAAGTTAGGGATATGGATATTAATTAATTAATTAATGGGAATTAATTAATTAATGTGAATTAATAAGAATTAAATGATAATAGGATAATAAGTGGGAATTTTATTAAATATTGAAGGGGATGGATTTAATTAAAGGGGGACCTAGATAGGACCATAGAAAAATATGTGCATGCGGGTAGACAAGGGTAGAGATATTGAATTTAGGTGTCTACATTTACCCCTTTTTATTGAGTGGTTTGTGCTAGCAAGCCATGAGAAAAAAATAATGAGAGAAGAGGAAAGAATATAATGGGAAAGCTCTCAATTGGATGTAATCCATAATTATCATGGTATCATAGGCAAGCATCAACCTATGCGCAACTAAATGTGAAAATTATGAGAAATCCTTCGTACACAAGGAATCAAGCAAAACATTATGCATCCACAAAGGTCGAGGATGAAAATAAAGGTGCCCCACACAGGACACGAGAAAAGGCCGAAAAGGTGAGTAGTGAAATATTATGCCCCAATGGGAGAGAAGTATGGCCACAAGGTAGAATTTGTGCACAAATTGGATAGTATTGTAAAATAAAATGTCCGAAGAGGGAATAAGTATGGCCATGAAGGTGGACTTCGAGATCGTAAAATGATAGGATCAAATTTTTGAAATAGAATGCCCTAAAGGTAAAATAAAGATGGCCACAAAGGTGGAATTTGAAGAAAATGAAATAATGAAATGGTGCCCTAGAAAAATGGCACAAATATTGGCACAAAAGTGGACTTAAGATGATGTAGACTGGATAAGATTTGATGAGATGGATTGAATAAAGTTATATGAAATATCCAAGGTTTAATATAATAGATATTAATCAATGAAGATGTGACCAAAGGGTATGGACAATGTTGCATCATCAAGGAACGTATGAGGAAAAGTTTCCTCCAATCTCATTGGATGTAAACAAGAGGGGGATCTAGGTAACACAAGGCACATGCAACCAAAACATAATGTTTTCATATAACCAACAATAGACCTAATGTTAGCAAGATCATGAGAGAAACAATGATGGAAGGAACTCATAAACCTAATGTCCACATGATAAAGGGGTTTGAGATGTACTTGGTATGTGGAAAGAGGGTTCTCTATTAGTGGTGTTCCCTAAATCTATGCCCCAACTCTGGAGAGGGGAAGAGAAATGCTAGAAGAAATTTGATCAATGCGGGAAGCTTTCTTAGGATGTTGATAAAACAGAATGTTGATTAATGCAGAAGCCTTCGATGTCATGATACAAAGAGTATCCATCCTTTAGGGTATGGTCTACGTTATATATATGTAATATAGATGGAAAAATATAATGCATATCGTAGCTGTCCTTTGAGGGATTGATCTATTTCCTTGATTTGATTTTGATTTTGATTGATTTTTTTTACATGAACAATTGTCCTTCGAGGGATCAGTCTATTTTTGAGTTCTTTTACTTTTGATTAGAGCATCCTTTGATTTTGATTTTGGCATGGGAAGGAGCTTAGAATATCTAAGCATACCACTCGAGAGGGGAAAATGAATGTACAAGAGACACCCCTGGACCCTTTGCATGGTTCCAATAGGTGAATGAGAGGGTGATGGATGTAATGATCACGGAGTTCTCACCGAGATGGGAGAACCTATCCATAAGGAATATGCTACGAGAAGAGCCGTGGTGCTCATATTTAAGGTCATATCTAGGAAAGTGATGGATGACCACATAATTCCAAATCACTATGATGAAAGATGGAAGAGGGTAATGATGGAGGGATGATCTAAGGATATGACTAAGATCTCATTGGAAGACACACTAACAGTAGAATGGTTGCAAGTGAAATGTGTTAAGAGGTTCCACTTTTGGTTTACCATCAAGGATTAGTAATGACAAGGATGTAGGTATAATTGCATCATATGGGGGTGTAAATGATATAGTGGTAGGTGTGTTTGATGAAAATGTGGGTATAGTCAAAGTGTGTGTAGTTATGGAGAAGGTGGGGATAGAACATGTGGTAGAATTTAATGGGATATGTGTGATGATCATGGACATGATTGGTGTGGGGGTAGGTATTAAAGGATCCATAGGCACAATGTGTGAGACAAGGGCAGGTGATGGGATAGGTAAGGATGGAGGTGTTTGATGTATCATATTGATCACATGAGGATTGAATGTGTAAGATGTGAAAGGTAGATATGGATTGGTCGATGGTGGATTTGGGAAGGGTTGTCTAAAGATACTCGAAGTGGAGATTGAATTGGTTGTGGGATTGTGTAATGTTGGAAAGTAGGATCGTAATAAGGTGGTTGGGATTGGATGGGAAGGTTTGATTATTGAGGCATATGAGGCATGGGAATGTCAATAGATGGAAAATGTTGGACATGCATGGTAGATGGAGTAGGGATGTCACCGATATAAATAATAGTGGTGGAATATAATCTATTCATTGGTAGGATTGAGATATGGCTTTATAGAAAAAAGTAGTCATATATGGGGCTAGAAGAATACAAGGATGAGATATCGATCCTAATAGAATTTTGAGGAGTGATAGTAATTGATGTGATAGGTATGGGGATTAAGGTTGATGTAGGTGTAGGAGAAGTGTTGGATGGTCTTGGTTGTACAACATAAGGAGTGGATGGATAAGGATGTAAGGAGGTTTGGTGTGTTAAAGCCAAAGGGGATGTTGGATAGGATGTTTGGGGTTGGATTGAAATATTTGATTGTTGAGGCACACAAGAAGTGTGAATGTTGGTGGATTGGGGTAATTAGATGGGCACTCTATTGGTAATACCAGTTGAAGTAAGGATAGTGTTCATATGAGAAGATGTAGATGGAATAGGCTCCTTTGGTTGAGTGGGTTGATAGGATTGAGAGGTTTCGGGGGTCTACGACACATGAAGTCATAGATAGGGCTAGAGGGAGGCCCAGGGGTCTCCAAAGGAACATGAGGTGGAGATGTAACTAATCGAGGTGTGATGGGCTGATAGGAGATAGGAGAATTGGATTTGGAAGGAGGATCTATTTGGATAACATGGTCATTACATGGTTGAGAGATCCAAAGTGGAATTTGAAGATTACTAGATGAATTAGTAGCATCATTAGATATATTACACTATTGCATTGTTTGATTTTGAAGAAAGTAAATAGTACCAAATGTGAAATAAGAAAAATTTTTTTTATGAAATGTGTTAACAAACAAGTCAAGAAAAAAAAATCATTATCTTTATTTTAAGAAAGTGTGAAAAATAAAAAGGGTATGGATAACAAGGTACCTAGGAGAAGGAAATATATATTTGGTTTTAGGTTATTTATGGCTTGGGAGAGTCTCGAGAAGCTTCCTATCGCTAGTGAAATCTCAATCATTCTATCGGGTAGGATGTTGTTTTAGATGTGTGATTTGAATGTGTGAGTTTTAGGTTGTGTGTGAGGATTGTGAAATGCAACAATTTAACCTCCTACTTAAACTATGTGAGTAAGTAGTATGTAGAAGAGAAAGATTCTTTTTAAACCAAATCGAAGTGTTATCTTTCGATGAGGACACACACATGAAAATGAAATATGGTGCACAAAGGGGAAAATAGGGGAAAATGAGGAATAGCTAGATACATATTTTATTTTTATCTAAATTTTAAGTGAAGAGTGATCTAAGAAACCAAACCCAACACAAGAAAACAGAAAGTGAAGCCTTGTGCTACAGTGTTAGTAAAAGACATAAGAGATAGAAAAATATAAGGACATGCAAGGGATCACCTAAAGGGTTCTCCCACCGGGTGTTCCAAGAATTTTTCCAAATTTCTTCATTTGTACTCAAATTAATAAGCTAGCTACTAAAAGAAACTAGTAACTTATAATATAGAGGGTTTATAGTACCTCGAAGCGTGATTATTGTGGATGGGCGGGAACCAAGTAATTGATCCTCACCGTAGATGATAAACCTGAAAATAAGATTTTATAAACAAAAGAATTATTATATAGGATATGTGGGGTTTCTGAAAAGCCGGCTCCAAGAAGTGTGACCTTCCTTTTGTGGATGTAAACCCCATTTTAAAGAAAAAGTGAAGTAAAGGATGAATAAGAAGATTGCATGCAGAAACAGAGATACTACTGAATCTGAAAATAATTGAGATTTGAACTAGATACTGATGTATTCTAAATATATGCAAATTAAATAGTACCCTATCTAGGTTGATGATGACCCAAATTGTGCAAAAGATGGTCGATCAGACTCAGGAGTGAAGATCTCGAATAAAAGTGAATATGCAAACCCTACAAAATATGGATGTGATCTGGTAATTTCGAGAAGTTTTTATGTTGGAGTCAACCTGCAAGAGGAATATGAGGGAGAAGAAACTAGAAAATGGTAGAAAGGAAGGATTAGAAAAGGATAGATTGATAATTAGGACCCTAGTCACTTGGTGACCATGGTGGGGTGACTAGGATGCGAGATAGACTAGTTTTAATACAACAGAGAGAGATTAGATGGTGGTTTTAGCAAGATGGGACAGACATAGAACACATGCGAGAGGTTGGGGATGGCTCTGGAAGTACAAAGCATAGTTATAGAAGGCTGAGTCGTCGTCAATTGATTCTAGTTGGCGACGGTGACTGTAGTAGAGTTGGAGTAAGGCCAAAGAAAAGCAAGCTTGAAAAGGTAACCTGCAAGTAAGGAAGCTAGAAGATAAGGTTGATAATGGAGCTCTGAGTGCTAGAAGGATGATTTGGTCCTACAAAATGTTAGACATGAGAAAAGAAATAATAATATGATAATAATGAAGTAAAGCAACACAAAGATGATGATAATCTCATTAAGCATAATAGCGAGTGATGTAAGCACATTCCAAGGATGTTTGTAACTTTTGCAGAATTCTTAGGCACGAGAGTCAGTTCACAAGTCATAAGAAAGCTCCAATATTCACATGCATTTGATGATTATGGAAAGAAACAACTCAATTTTATAGGGTTGAAGTGGTATCGGATGGTCGTCACCAACCATGGGGGAGTTTCCCCAATGGGGGTGTATTTAGTGCTTTAGGTCGGTATTTCATGTTTTTAAGGAGGTAAAAAGTTCTTTAAAGCTTATGTGTGGGATTATGTTGTTTTAGGATGAATCATGGGTAGTTAGAAGATAGGAATGGGTATAAAAGCATATGGATTTATATTTAGGATAAAAGCTTCCTAAATAGGAAGTTGATTATGGAAAGTTAGGGATATGGATATTAATTAGTTAATTAATTAATGTGAATTAATAAGAATAAGTGATAATAGGATTATAAGTGGGAATTTTGTTAAATATTGAAGGGGATGTATTTAATTAAAGGAGGACCTAGATAGGACCATAGAAAAATATGTGCATGCATACGAGACAAGGGTAGAGATACGGAATTTAGGTGTTTATAGTGTCAATAAACACACCAAAGATATAATGTTCCATGGCGTTCACTTACTAATTGTATAGTAAGTGATAAAATAGAAGAACAAGTAGATATTTGAAGTGAAACAAATAAACACTAATGAAAGCAATAGGGAGACGCAAAAGTCTTGATTCACCAATAATACTAACTATTGAGCATTCTCTAGTAGAATCCCGAGAAAAGACAAGGATACATTGTTAGGAATTTCTTATTTAGTGCTCATGGTTATGTTGACAATATGTAACGGTTTTTGAAATAACAACTCATATTGTTATGTTTGTTTTACCCGTAATATTATAAATGGGTTATTAGTTTCCTAATTTGTAGAAGGTTGTTCTACCTACCTCCATGGCTATATATTAGCCATTGTAATATGTAACTTTTGTGTTGAATAGAATATATTTTTCTATGTTCAATTTGGTTCTTTTCTCACATCCGTATCGTAGTTATGTTATGGTCCATATGAAAGAGATGAAGTTGTATATTTGATCTAATCCATTTGTTTGGAGTGGCGATAAGATATTGTGTGAGGTCGATATAGTTTTATTGGGTTGAGAAAATAATTTGATCGGTGGTATGATCTCTACATGCATTCCACGATATTCCTTTACTCATTCTATGTAGCTTCCACGATCTACACCCATCAATGCCTCCAGATATGAAAATTTCATGCAAATGAGTAAGAATTGGGAACGTGTTAATTTTTTGACTGTGCATTCAATCCACACATTGGTTAATAACCGAGAAGTGTGGCAAGATCTCCACACATTATTCAAGATAACAAATTCTTGTATTTTTTATGGGTGTGATTTTGGGAACCATGTTGATAGTTATAATCCATATGTTGGAAATATCTAATCTTGTTCTAGATAAAGTTTAACTTTATGGAATTCAACTTTATGTAAAATATATTCACATTTATTGTGAATATTAACTCCTCCAAAATATCAAAAGATATTGTATATAATATCTAGAAAATATCAAGAGATATTATATATATCTAGAAATATCTGGGAATATCTATAAAATATCCAAAAGATCAATAATATCTAATATAAGATATTATGAGATATTATGAGATATTTTCTAAGGTAGAAGGTTGGAAAACTTCTATAAATAAGAGGTTTCATTTTGTAATTCAAAAAGCAAGAAAAGCAAGAGAAGGCACCGAAGTGCTCTGGAGTATTTTTAATACAAAGCCTTGTTTTTATATTTCTCTTGTGAGTTTGTGTGTGTTCATAATATTGTTTCTATTTGCAGCACACACCCTCTAGGTTAGGAGTTAGATATAATTCCTTCAAATTGGTATCAGAGCTAGGTTGAGCTTAAGTTATAAGTTTTTATTTCACTCTATTAGTCTAGTTCAAAATGGCGGGTATGAGCAGCAGCCTCACTCAAGCCCACATCCCCATATTCAATGGGAAGAACTACGATTATTGGAGCATAAAAATGAGGACCTTATTTTGTTCACTAGATGTGTGGGAGCTAGTTGAGAATGGGTTTCCAGAACCTGCAGATTTTCAAGCATTTCAAGCACTAGCACAAGTAGATAAGGATTTGTTGAAGGAGAACAAGCAGAAGGATGCAAAAGCCTTGTTTCAAATTCAACAAGCAATGGACGAGTCCATATTTCCACGTGTTGCAGCAGCAACTAGATCAAAGCAAGCATGGGAAAGTCTTCAAACAAATTATCAAGGTACTAGTAAAGTAAAAGTTACAAAATTACAAAATCTTAGAAGAGATTTTGAGAATATTTGCATGAAAGACTTAGATTCAGTAGATTTATTTTTCACCCACGTGATGAGTGTAGTAAATCAAATTAGGTCTCATGGTTGTGGCATCTAAAGAGATTTCTTCACTAGCATTTAAAGTTTCTTTAAAAGATCAGACTTGGTTGTGGCATTTGAGATTTGGACACTTAAGTTTTAGTGGTTTAGATTTATTGCAAAAGAAGCATATGGTGAAGGGTTTTCCTTTGATAGAGCAAACCAAACAAGCCTTGTGAAAGTTGTATTCTAGGGAAGCAACACAAGGAAAATTTTCTTGTTGGAAAGTCATATAGAGCTAGATCTCTTCTTGAGATTGTCCATTCAGATCTATGTGGACCTATGCAAACACCATCAATTGGAGGAAGCATGTATTTTCTGACTTTTATAGATGATTTGAGTAGAAAAACTTGGGTTTATTTCTTGAAACATAAGTCATAAGCCTTTAGTGTGTTCAAAGAGTTTAAGGCCATGGTTGAAAAGTAGAGTGGTTACTCTATAAAGGTGTTAAGATCAGATAGAGGAGGAGAGTATGTTTCAAATGAGTTTTTAAATTTTTATAAATTTCATGGGATTAAGAAGTAATTTACAACAAGGTACACACCTCAACAGAATGGTGTAGCAGAAAGAAAGAATAGAACAATTATGGAAATGGCAAGAAGTATGTTGAAAGCCAAAAATTTACCAAATGAGTATTGGGTTGAAGCAGTAGCTTGTGCGGTTTACATCTTGAACCGATGTCCAACAAAAATTGTGAAGGATAAAGTTCCTCAAGAAGCATGGAGTGGAAAGAAACACAGTGTATCACATTTAAGAGTTTTTGGATGTGTAGCTTATGCACATATTCCAAATGAGAGGAGAAATAAATTGGATGATAAAGGAGAAAGATGTATTTTTGTAGGTTACAGTGAGCAATCAAAAGCCTATAAATTGTATAACCCCATCACAAAGAATTCTATTATTAGTAGAGATGTTCAGTTCATTGAAGAACAAGCATGGGATGGAAGTGTTGATAAGCTAACAAATATCACTGCAGGAATACCTCATCATCAGAATGAGTTTGATGAAAAGATCACACAAAATGTTCATCTAGCACCTCAAGGGATCAGTGCAGTGATGTCTTCTTCAAATAGCACTCCAGTTTCAAGAAGCATCACAAGAGGTATCTCAAGTGGATCGTCATCCCCTCCAGCAAATTTACATCCACATGAAGCATCGGGAATGAAGGAAATTCTTCAAATTCAAAGTCTCATAGCAGTGACATATCAGATCCAACATTGGCAACACAAAGGTCTCACTTGTGGACACCCCAGAAAGACAAGAAGCTTAAGGGAGATTTATGAACAAACTCAAGGTGATGAGAATGTTGATTTATATTCTGATTTTGCATTATTTTCTCATGATGATCCTATATATTTTGAAGATGCATTTGAAAATGAAAAATGGGTAAAAGCTATGGATGAAGAAATTGATTCTATTGAAAAGAATCGTACATGGGATCTTGTGAGCCTTCCAGAAGGAAAGAGTGTAATTGGCATGAAATGGGTCTACAAGACAAAATTCAATGCAGATGGAAATGTTGAAAAATATAAAGCCAGGTTAGTTGCAAAGGGTTTCTCACAACAACCCGGAATTGATTATAATGAGACTTTTGCTCCAGTAGCTCGACTAGACACTGTCAGAACTGTTTTAGCATTAGCAACTCAAAATAATTGGAAAGTCTATCAAATGGATGTCAAGTCTGCATTTTTGAATGGCATACTAGAAGAAGAAGTTTATGTTTTACAACCTCCTGGATATGAAATTGTAGGTCAAGAACACAAGGTCTGTAGATTGAAAAAAGCCTTGTATGGTCTGAAACAAGCTCCAAGAGCATGGTATAGCAGGATTGATTCATATTTTTTGAAAAATGGATTTAGAAAAAGTGATAGTGAACCAACACTATACATCAAAATGAATGATCAAGAACAAATTCTAATTGTATGCCTATATGTTGATGATCTAATATTCACAGGAGATTTGTCAATTGACTTGTTTAAGACAACAATGAAGAAAGAATTTGAAATGACAGATTTGGGTCTAATGAAGTTTTTCTTGGCATAGAAGTCAGTCAATCAGAAAATGGAATTTTTATATGTCAATCAAAATATTCCAATGATATTTTGAAAAGGTTCCGGATGATGAATTGCAATCCAGTATCAACACCAGTTGCCATAGGATTGAAGCTAAGCAAAGATGATAAAGGTTGTGATATTGATCCAACTATATACAAAAGACTTGTTGGTAGTCTGATGTACTTGACTGCTACAAGGCCTGATATCATGTATGGTGTAAGTCTTATTTCTAGGTTTATGGAATCCCCAAAGGATTCTCATTGGCAAGCTGGAAAAATAATTTTAAGATATGTTAGTGGAACAAAAGCTTTTGGTATTTTATATACAGCTTCTAATATTTTCAAGTTAGTTGGTTACACAGATAGTGACTGTGCAGGAAGCATAGATGACAGAAAGAGCACATCTGGCTATGTTTTCCATTTTGGTTCAGGAGCAGTTTCATGGGCTTCTAAGAAACAACCTATTGTCACTCTCTCTTCGGCAGAAGCAGAATATGTGGCGGCCACAGCAGCAACATGTCAAGCAATATGGATGAGAAGAGTATTATCAGATCTAAAGCAAGAACAAGAAGGATCAACAAAGATATTTTGTGATAACAATTCAGCTATTGCATTATCAAAGAATCATGTTTTTCACAAAAGGAGCAAGCATATTGATACAAGGTATCATTTTATCAGAGAGCTAGTCAACAATGGACAAATATTTTTGGAGTTTTGCAGGTCTGTAGAACAATATGTTGATATCTTCACCAAGCCATTACCAAAGGACACATTTGAGCATATGAGAGATTGCTTAGGCATCATAGGTCCGTATTGCTCCAACAATACATGAAGAATCAAGATTAGGAGGGAGTGTTGGAAATATCTAATCTTGTTCTAGATAAATTTTAACTTTATGAAATTCAACTTTATGTAAAAGATATTCACATTTATTGTGAATATTAACTCCTCCAAAATATCAAAAGATATTGTATATAATATCTAGAAAATATCAAGAGATATTATATATATATAGAAATATCTGGAATATCTATAAAATATCCAAAAGATCAATAATATCTAATATAAGATATTATGAGATATTTTCTAAGGTAGAAGGTTGGAAAACTTCTATAAATAAGAGGTTTCATTTTGTAATTCAAAAAGCAAGAAAAGCAAGAGAAGGCACCAAAGTGCTCTGGAGTATTTTTAATACAAAGCCTTGTTTTTATATTTCTCTTGTGAGTTTGTGTGTGTTCATAATATTGTTTCTATTTGCAGCACACACCCTCTAGGTTAGGAGTTGGATATAATTCCTTCACCATACTACAACTATTTGATTACATTAATTCATATTTTTTATTTTAGATCCACCGTCCATCTCTACCACAAAAATTTTCAACTCCATAGTCAGATCCAAATTTGACCTTCTCTTTGTGCAATCGCTTTATAGTATTTTTACTCATGGATTTCAATACCCTTGTTTTCTATCTTCATTTCTACATTGTTCAGGTATATTTGAATGTGTTTTTCTTTGGGCAATATATCCAATAGATTCCCAACCTAGAACCTTCATTAATCCTTTGATCACGACCTAGCCGCTCACCGTGTCGCCTAGACATATTACGGATCAAACACTACGTCTGGTCAGAATCTTTGAGAATTAAATTTTCCTATGCCAAAATAGAAGGGCAATTGTGAAAAAGACACTAGTTTTACGATAAATGAGGCATTTGAGAGAAAGGCGTCCAAACATTCAAGCTTTGAAATTTAGACACATGGTGTATCTTATGCTTTTCATAAAACTCCACCAAGTCCACATGCTATGGTCAATAATATAAGCACAAATGTGGAAGGTGATCCCCTTTGAGCCCCAACTCGGATGCTTTAAGTCACCATGGCCTCCCATCCAGAAGGAAATTTTGCGGTGCTCTTTGTTCTCACATATTTCATGGTCCATTTTCTCCATTCTTCCTCACCACACTTTGTTCATTAGTTATCTTCTTGAATTTTGTGAGTTTATTTAAAATTCATAGTTATTGTTTAGCATTTTCTTTTAATGTTTTTCTTTTGGTTAAGTTTGGTATATGAGTCGTGTCACATTATTTGGGTTAATCATTATTAAGAAAATTATATACTATCATGTTATTCAAACGTCAATATGTGAGATGATTGTATAGTTTGTATAAGTGTCCATTTCATATGCTTAAGTTTTGTCCATAGGTGATATTCCGGTTGAAAGCTTAATTATAGCTAAAAGCTATATTAGTTCCATAGAGTTTAAAGTGTAGAATTATTAAGTATATAGTTTGTGTCATTTTTGTTAGTGTCAAAAGTCTTCATTAAAGTTAAATAGGCTTGGGATATTTCAATGTATTAATGTCAAATGTCAATGTAAAATTTTCATTCAAATCATTATCTTATAATTCTCAGTCAATGCCATTGTCAAAAGTGTCATTATCAAAATTCCAAAAAAAAATGCCTTATGGATGCATTTTTATGTAACCCAACATCTGAATTGTACTTGTGCTTCATGATCAAATTCGGATGAGTTAGCAGACATCCGATGGAGTACAAAGGCATAAAAGGATGGGGGACAAACAGCATCCTCTTATCAATCACCAATGTCAGGGCCACTTCTACTATGGTGACATGTGTGAGTGTGTGTTTATTTCAGTGTGGATTTTCAAAATAATGTGTTATCGAAATTCACATTGTGGGGGAATGACACAATGTTTCTATTTGAGTTGATTAATATATATATATGGATTCCAAAGTAATCTCTTGAAGGTGAAGACATGATGATAGATGAAGTAGTACTGCACATTTTGATATGGTTTGGGGTAAACCATTTGAAAACCTCTTTTGTCTTGGTTTTTGGTCAACTGATAGAAAACCATATCTATGTCTTGGTTTGTGATAATCCAATAGAAAATCACACAACTCTCAATTTCTAGTTATCCGATAGAAAACCATCTTTTTCTTGGTTTGTGATCAACCAATGGAAAATCACACCATCACGAAATTAGGTGCAGTGCAAAATGGATGTTTTCCCCATGTTCGCACTAAGGGGGAATGTTAGGAATTTATTATTTAGTGTTCATGGTTATGTTGATAATATGTAAATGATTTGTTGAATAACAACTCATATTGTTATGTTTGTTTTACCTGTACTATTATAAACGGATTATTAGGTTCCTAATTTGTAGGAGAATGTTCTACCTACCTACATGGATATATATTAGCCATTGTAATATGAATTTTTTTTTTTTTGAATAGATTATCTTTTGCTTTGTTCAATATGGGGCTCTTCTCACATACATTTGATATTCTAAAATAATTACTTATAAATTTTGAAGTGAGAACACAAAGGTATCACCGAATAGAAGAGATACAGATAAAAATAACAATAGGTTCTCGTAATCGTGAAGCATGTGCAAAACATTTCTTGGATATGACTCAAACACAATTGTTCTCTAAGTTTAATAATGAAAATATAGAAATTAACATTATCCAAATATTTTTGAAATGAACAAACCCTTTTATGTGAAAATCAATCACTCATGTACCACTTGTTGTAGACATCATGTTGAATTTTCAATGCATTATGATGTTTTTTTGTCAAGTACGTTGTGTTTTTCATAATGACATCATTTTGAATGAGTGTGGATTATATTTCCCACCAAAATATGCAAGGGAATTTGTTCCGTGATATTTTGTGAAAGATCAAATAGAAAAAAATTATAACAAAGCATGTTTGGATGAATCGTGCAATGTATGTGGTGGCTTTCAAAAATTGAAAATTTTATCCACGAGGAGAGTACACATTTAATAGGAAAAGAATTAGTTGGTTTCAGCAAATATAAATCAGTTTCATATCAATTAAAAGATGGAAAATAATCTAAGAGGTGTGATCTTGTTTTTTTTTTATTATTGGCAAATAGTTTTTTGAAAGGGACTATACCCTTGAGAACAAAATATGGCCTAGGAGCCAGAATAGGAATGTGAACCAGAGAGAAAAGGATCAAAATCCAAGTGTTACAATGAAGCTCGAAGTAGCCCAAAAATAGCTACCCAAACGAGACAAAACAACAAAATTACTGCAAAAAGCAGTAGAGAGACCGCAAAAAAACAGCATAAAAACATACAAGAACAACAAAAGCAACTACAACTACTTCTTGGTAGCTTTGTCAATGCTGGTCTTGATATTCTTCCAGGAGTGGAACATACCCAAAGTTGTCATGTGGGCAGCATCAGTATTATCTAGCTGCTCAATGGTCCTTTTGCTTTCCTTTTCGTTACCCCAAAGTGTAGCCGGAACACTGCTTTGAGGTTGGAGACACTTTTGACATGTTGCTCAATGAACTCCTCAATCACCCTAAAGATGGCCATGTTGTAATCATGTCAAGTTTTGGCCTTCCCTAAACGGGAGTCTAAGGAGGTCAACTTCTTGTAGATATCATCAATCTGGCTGCTATCAATATCCCCCTCCTCCTCCTTTTTCTCTTGCCTTTCTGTTTAGCCAAGTTCTTAACCTCATCCTTCAGCAGTTTCATATCAGCCTCTAAGGCATCTAGCCTTTTTGAATAACTTTCCATATGCACATCCCGGGGACTGGCACTGCTAATATTCAAAAGGTCATGTGTAATTTCTATTTCATGAGGCCCCTTCTCCACAGCAAGAGTCTCAAGGTTAAGCTTTCTAGAGGCCCTGGTAACCGGTCTTTTAGAGGTAGAGGCGAGGTGGGTGGTGGGAGCAACTGTAGGGAGGATAAAAGAGAAGCTTGGACAGGTGGTAGGGGTGACTGCAGCGGTGATGGCGGGGCGAGATGGAGAAACAGGGCATGGCGGCGACGAGCCCTGAGAGGGGAACCGAGCTAGGAGAGGAAGGGAGACCAGGGTACTTAAGAAGACAACATTTATGAAGCAAAAAAATAAGCCCTTGGTGTAAGGGAACCACCCGGGTATGCTTCTGAAACTCCAAAATGGAGCGTTCAAGAGAGTTCAACAAGTAATGGGGAAAACAAACCAAGCGATTCCTACGGAAGTGGTTAAGAAAGATAAGATGTTTAGCAGGAACAGTGACAAACCTACCTTCCAAGGAGATGAACCGTATCATCATGCGAGTAACCTCATCATAGGGTGGAGGAATCGAGCTAACAAGCAGGCCCGCTGTAACATATATTAGCTTCTCAGATCCTTCCACAAATCTCCTCTCTTCAACATCTCTGTCGACCCTTTTGTTAAAGAAATGGTAGCCCTCCAAACTAAGGCTGGTCACTTCAACAATAAGTTCTTCATTGACCAAGATCTTACGCCCCCATAATCAACAGTCCACTCCTTCCATTCCTTTGCAAAATGCACAGAAATGCTTTGATCATGCCCCTGAACCTTCTCCATGAAGTTGGTGATGCCACCCTTGCTGAGAATGCTCCATAGCTCAATATTATCCTTCCAGTCCGGGTCCGCACTTGGCTCAATTTGGCAGGGAGGTCCCCCCATCTTCTCTGTGCTTAACTGATTGCAAAAAATTCCCAAATTCTTGTGAGCGCTGAAACCCGTCCACTTCTTGCTATTGTAATCCGCACAAGATTGGAAATGAGAGCCGTTGCTTTTCCCACGAACGGTTGTGTGTCTGCTGAACTGAGCCTGCGGAAAATCACATGTGGGAATAGCCCACTCCCTGTCATCAATCACATTACTACTGTCTTTGGTTTCCGTGGAGCTTTGTATCGACTTTTAGCAGTCGCAGTGCAGCCCGCATGCGTGATTTTCAAATCAATGTAACTCCACTTGGAGTTCCCCATATATTTCACACTAACATGTTTATTTGACATGATTTGCATCATCATATTCTTTAAGTTAACACATGTGGGAGTATTATTGATGCTAATCCACACCCAAAGATCATGACTCAGCTCTAGATATTGCTTGCGTATAGAAATCCGCATGAATGCTGTTGTGGAGCTGCTTAGGGATGCTATTATTATCCCAAACAGTGAGGTTAACATTAATGCCATAATTAGCCAGCGCATCCGCCAATTTATTACCCTCCCTGTAAGTATGCATGATCCTGATGTTATTGAAAGTATGACTAATACTTATGGACTCTGAGATAAAATCCTTAATGCTCCAACTAGGAGATGAGCACTGTTTAAGAAGATTAATGACATTCAGGGAGTCCCCTTCAATAATGAGGTTCTGAATATTTTGAGTCTGGGCAATTCTCAGGCCCCATAGTGCAGATAATGCTTCGGCAAAAATGATTAGTTTGAATTCCCATTTTCCCAGCATACGCAGCAATCATATTACCTTTATGATCCCGTATCACTCCTCCTCCTACCGCTATCCTAGGGTTTCCCTTAGAGGCCCCATCAAAGTTCAACTTATACCAATTAAAATTAGGAGGATGCCATTTGATCGAAGATCTATCAATGCTATTCCCGGATTGCTCCGACTGTTGATAGTTCCAATCTGCCAATTGGATAAGATGTATTCTTCATTCTCTGGATATCTCTTGTTCTTGGGGGGTTTAAATCTAGCAATATTTTCTTTGATACCATTAGAAATTTTACCAATACTAAGTTTATAGTTTTGCTTCTTATTTCTGAAGATAATATCATTTCTATCCTTCCATATCCTCCAGATTAAATGAGGGATAGCCAGCTTCCATATCCTTTTAACAACACAATGCCTGAAGGGTGGGTTCCATTGAGTCCATAGCTGATTAAGATCCTTCGGAAACACCCAGAGATATTCAAATTTAGAGAGGGAAAAACTCCATATTCTGGTGGCATATTCACAATGTATGAACAGGTGGCTGATATCCTCAGAATCATTCTTACAAAGATGGCACCTATTAGGAATTATAAATCCTCTTCTCATCAGGTTGTCAGTGGTAAGAATCCTGCCTCTGATAGCCAGCCAAAGGAAAAAAATTATTTTGGGAGTTAATTCAGACATCCAAATCTTGTTCCAATTGAACTCTGTTTGACTATTATGGAAGAAATTATTATATCCAGATTTGACAGAGTAATTCCCATCATTGGAATTATTCCATACCAGCTCATCCTTGGAATCCAGCTGACTTAATGGAATAAGATCTAATTGATCTTGAAGGGAGGAAGTAATTTACTTTAGATCAATTCTCTCCACAGTAAGTTTTTTCCAATTCTTGCTAGTACCATTTCCTTCAATATAGTCCTTGATTTTAATACCATACTTGTTTATGAGACTGTCCTTAACTACCCCAAATCTATCCATGAGATTGCCATTAAACCAATTATCCTCCCAGAAGTTTATGTCCCTACCATCCCCCACTTTCCATTTACTGCCCTGCTTGATGAAATTTCTGCTCTTGACCAGATTATTCCAAAAAATGGAACCATAGGGGAGGTGCTCATCTTGAAGATAAGAATACACAGCTTGATGATTTAAATATTTTGCTTTGATTAAATCAATCCAGGGTTGTTTCTTAGATAGCATTCTCCAGCCCATTTTAGCAATGAGGGCCTCATTCATTTTCTCAATATCTTTTATACCCAGACCACCCATAAACTTCGGGGTGCAAACCTTATCCCAAGCCACTAAGTGAAATTTGAACTTCTCTTCCATGCCTTGCCATAAAAAAAAATTTTGAATCCTTTTAATTTTATCTCTGAAGGAAGATGGGATCTTGAAGAGTGACATGACATAGATGGGCAGATTTTGAAGAGTACTTTTAATGAGCAGGCACTTACCAGCACTAGATAAAGTGGCTCCTTTCCAACCAGCCATTTTTTTTTGGAATCTCTCCAATAATTCATCCCACACCTTGTAAGAGACTTTCCTAGTGCCGAGAGGGAGGCCCAAGTAAGTGGCTAGAAGTGCACTTATTTTACAGCCCATAATTTTAGCAATTTTGAGTTGCCTTTCCTCAGGAGTGTTGAAAAAGAATATGGTGCTTTTATCATAATTAATCTCTTGCCCAGAAGCAGATTCATAGAGCTGCAATAAAGCCTTGATAGCCTTAGCTTCAATGACTGACGCCAGAAGAAGAAGGATAGTGTCGTCCGCAAATTGCTGATGGGAGACAGCTTGGCTGATGGAAGTGGGCTTAGAGCCATTTAAAATCCCATCTTTAACCGCTTTGCCAATTGTTCTACTAAGGCTGTCAACCAAAAGAATGAAGAGTAAGGGGGAGATAGGGTCCCCTTGTCTAAGTCCTCTGCTGCTAGTGAAAAAACCCACAAGCTCACCATTAACAACCACAGAGAATCTGGCCGTAGAGATACAAGCCTTAATAATTCTTCTAAAAAAATTTGGAAACCCAAATTTTGTTAAGACTTTGTCAAGGAAAACCCAAGAGACCTTGTCAAAAGCTTTATTCATATCAAGCTTAAGGACCATATTTGCCTTTTTATTATTTTCCATGGAATGTATGGTCTCGTGAACCATAATCACTCCATCTTGTATAATCCTGCCTTTGATGAAGCCACTCTGCTGCCTTGAGATGAGATCATTCATAATGAGCTGAAGTCTAGTAGTAATAATTTTGGTAAAAATTCTATATATGGCATTCACAAGACTGATAGGTCTGAAGTCCTTGAAATCTTTAGCATCCATTTTTTTAGGAGCCAACACAATGTGAGTGTTATTAAGCTCTTTTAAAAGATTTCCCATTCTATAGAATTCATTCACCGCTCTGAGAAGATCCTCCGAATAGATTTCCCAAAATTTCTAGAAAAATTTATAGAGAACCCATCCGGACCAGGAGCCTTGTCACCCTCTAAAGCAAAAACAGCTTTTTGCAGCTCTTCAAGCGTGACCGCTTTGGTGATACTTCTGAATTTCTGATCCTCAATTTTATTTTGGGGAATGGCCTCCAACATAAAGGAAATAGCTTCAGAGTTGATGATATTCCTCTCTTCAAGAAGTTTTTTATAAAAATCAAGCACTTCTTTCTTAATGCTATTGGGATCTTTTATGATATTTCCATTGTTTTTAGAAACTTCTAAGATCCTATTACAGGCTCTGTGCTTCAGAGTAGTCATATGAAAGAACTTCGTGTTCCTGTCTCCCTCTTTGAGCCAAATAGCTCTAGATTTAAGTCGCCATAAAGATTCCTCTCTGCTGCAGATCGTATGCAACTCTGAAAGAATATTCTTTTCATTAACTTCATCTTCAGCCGATCTCCCCATAGTATCCATTTTTAATTCTAGATCCTGAAGCTTTTGTTTTAACTTTTTTATTGTCAAATACATTACCAAAAACGCTTTTATTCCAGATTTTGACTTGCTTTTTGACATTTTTGAGCTTTTGAACCAATCTAAATTGAGCAGTGCCTTCGCCATTCCATCCCCACCATTCTTTTATCTTGTCATAGATATTGTCATGCTCCATCCACATCTTTTCAAATTTGAATGAGCTTCTGGTGGGTTTAGTCCAATTGAGAAAATTTAAAGCAATCGGATTGTGATCCGATCTAACTCTGGGTAGGGAAGAGAGGTGGAAGTCTTGACTGAGAATCCAGCTCACTGAAATTAGAGCCCTATCCAATCTCACCTGAATAAACTCCTTTCCCAACCTTCTATTATTCCAAGTGTATTTATTTCCATGAAGATCCACATCTAAGAGGTTATGTTCAGCAATAAAATCAGCAAAATCCTCCATACTAGTAGAAAAGCTGGAGGTACCTCCAAACTTCTCACCAGGGTTTAGTGGGGAGTTGAAATCCCCCATAATAAGCCAGTTAGTAGAACAATACTGGTTTCTAAATGTTTTAAGGTCAGCCCAAAGCTTCCTTCTACCACTAACCGAATTAGGGGCATAGATGTTAGAAAGGATCCATTCACCCTTATTCTCAATAGTAACAAATTTGATTGCAAGATGATTAATATTAGCATTGAGAACCATACCAGTACAGTGTCTTTTATCCCAAAGAGTAGCCAGTCCTCCAGAAGCTCCCTGGGAGTCAACAGCCACCATTTCAGAGTTATCCCAAAAACTCTTTTTATAGAACAATTACCTAACAATTACCTATATCATAATATATGATCAAATTCGTAGAGAAAATTTTTTATGAGTATGCAAGGCACACACATAGAGATCGATGGTTCGATGAACAATTAAAGTTAAGCAAGGAAACATTCCCACTTGGTACTATTGTTTTAGTAGTTTACATCACATATAATTACTCATTGCAACCACAAATGGAGGTTCAGTAACAATATTATAACTGAATGCAAGTTACTATTTTCATGTATATAACATTCATGCACTCTCCAGAAATCATTGGAAAAGATGGAAAAATATTAAGAGAGTATCATTTATATATCAGTAATGATAAAACACATTCTAAATAATATGTGCAAGGGTGCTTATGATTGTTTTATGAGAACTTGGCTAAGAGGAACATTATTTTCAATCAACATTACATTTGGTTGAAAAATTGCACATCACAATTCAAGAATGCATAGATGTTTTATTGGCTAAGAAGGATGCACATAACAACAAGTGTACAACATATCTGGATTTTTACTAAGGTAGGACATGGGAAATGAGAGCATGATGGTGCAGGAGCATGTGTGAAAAGATCCCTTACAAGAGAAGAATTAAAGTTCAAAGATGGTGTTAAATTTACAAGTGTAAAAAGCATTGTTGATTGGTGTATCAAGAACATGGGCCATGAATATCAAGAGAGATTTCAACAGTTCATAGATATTTATGGTTGATATAGGAACAAAATTTGGAAATCTATGAATATTGTATGATAGTTACATGATCAAGTGATATGCACTCATTCTGTAGTTCAAATGCAATTTCTTGCACTATTCATACTAGGTGCATGGCATGTTTATGTATATCATGCATTGATTTTGTGTGGAATGAATGTGAGTCAAAATAGTGGGTGGATGAATGGAATTTTAAACCTCTAATTCCACTTGATACATATCAAGTTCCATGAGCAAGACAACTTACAATGCCTTCGAGATCATATGACAACATCACCGACTTTTCCCAAGTCTCTCGATTGAGTGCAACAAGGTACATACATGTCATGTTATAAATTTATAAATTACTAAATGATACTATCTTAATGTATTTTAAATTTTACTTAATTTTTACTTTGTCATGTAGGGAATGTTTTTTTAGCTATTGCAACAAAATTTAACGAAGAGGGAACAAAATAATTCTTGTCTCATTGTGTAGAGGGAAAACAAATATTGACTTCCACAATCATTGATGGTGAAAACCTTAAGTATCCCACTAGGTCAGTGGTAGTCACTAGAACTTGGCTTCGACGATATCCTATCAAAAAATCAAATACTTGGTTGTTTAAATACTATGAAATACATAGAAAGATACTTCACTATTCACATTTGGTTTTTGTAAAAATATTTATTTGATCAAATATCTAGGTAGGTCGTCAAACAAGAATCTGTTGAAGGTTCATGAATTAGATCATGAAGCAATTATTGCTATTATCAAGAGTAGAGTTGATCCTTGTGGTTCATTGGATTGAATTTCCAAAGGCATGCTCACTTAAGATTAGATATACATCTACATGAATTTAATTTGAATATTTACTTTAATGATTTTGTTTAAATTTTGTAGGTTTTAAAATTTTATTTAATTGTTTACTAACATGTTTACGTAGGTTGGTGGTGTGAAAAAATCTTCCACCTTCACGTGGATGGCACTTTTAGTAGATAATTTATTATTCTTGAAGCTAAAAGAAGCTAAGGGAAATTAAATATTGGAAAGGAACAACAAGTAGAAATTCTCATTTCACCACCTATATTATATGAACAATCTCTTCTTAACATGTTTCCTAGTACTTGTTTCGCATTGAAGGATTTTGGGCACCAAAATGAATCCTCTCCCACCATTTATCAGACCACCCTGACATGTGGGCACAATTGGTTTGGTTCCATAAGCTTTCATTTGTAAAATATTGCATTGAACAACCTTACACTGACTCACATTGTAGTATTCGACACGATTGCAAAAATGGGACATCAAGAGGAACAAATTTAGATGGGGAAAGCTAAGTTAGGATTTCATAGATGGTCCCAATGCTCAGGTGTAGGATCGGGCGAGACCTTTCAAGGTGCCTCAAAGACTGATAAATCACTCGATAAACTTATAGCCTTTTTGGCTCTCGGGACTCTTAAGGAACTATGCCCGATCGAAATATCCCGGCAATCGGGATCATTGGGAACTGAAATAAATCTTCCATAAGAATTTACTATGCCACCACGATGCGTTGGCACAGCATTTTTAGTGCCATGAGCTTTAGTTTGAAAAATATTACATTAGACAAACCTTTTACAATGACTTACACTATAGTATTTGCACATTCGATTGCAAACAATAGGAAAGCAAGAGGAAAAATTAAGATGGGGAAAATCGAGACATGATTTCATAGATGGTCCCAATGCTGAGGTGTAGGATCAGACGATACCTTTCAAGGTGCCTTGGAGACTAAGAAATCACACCCGGTGAACTTATTGTGTTTTTTTCTTTATGGATTTTAAGGGACTACACCCATCCAATGTAGCCTAGAAGCATAGAGATCATTGGGCACTAAAACAAAGCCTCCTGAGCATTAACTAAACAACTTCGACATGTGTGCATAGTCGGTTCGATGACATGAACTTCCATTTAGAAAATATTACATTTGATATCCTTACACTGACTCACACCGCATTATTTGGCACGCTATTACAAATAATAGGAAAACGAGAGGACCAAATTGAGATGGGGAAAACCAAAATAGTATTTCATACATGGTCCCAACACAAAGGTGTAGGATCATACGAGCCCTTTTAAGGTGCCACATAGACCGAGAGATCAAACGGCCAACTTATAACCCTTTTTGCTCTCATGGCTCTTAAGGGACTATGCCCGACCGACGTATCCCGAAGCACTAGGATCATTAGGCACTGAAATAAATCCTCCTTGAGCATTTACTGGGTCACCTTGATGTTTTTTCTAGTCGGTTTAGTTTCGGAGATTCCATTTGCAAAATATTGCATTAGGCAGCCTTACACTGACTCAAACTAGACTATTCGACACGGTTGCAAACAATAGGACAACGAGAGGACCAAATTGAGATGGGAAAACCAAAAAAGGTTCCCAACATGGAGGTGTATGATCAAATGATACCTTTCAAGGTGCCACGAGACCGAAATCATGCAACAAACTTATAGTCTTTTTTTTTCTCTCAGGGCTCTTAAGGGACTATGCCTAAGCAATGTATACCGGAAGAATCAAAGCATCATTGGGAACCAAAATAAATCCTCCCAAGAGTTTATCTGGACACCCCAACATGTGTGTGTAGTTGGTTCTATGTTAGGAGCTTCCATTTGCAATATATTTTATTGGGTAGCCATACGATTACTTAGATTGGACTATTCAACACGGTTGTAAATAATAGGACAACGAGAGAACCAAATTAAGTTGGGGAAAATTGAGACATGATTTCATAGAGGGTCCCAACATAGAGATGAAGGATCAAACGATAATTTTCAAGGTGCAATGGAGACCGAGAAATCACCTAAAAAAATTATAGTCTTTTTTAATCTCAAGGATCTTAAAGGATTACGCTTGTTCAATGTAGCCCGGAAGCATCGGCATCATTGGGAACCAAAATTAAGCCTCCCTAAATTTTTACCAGGACAAACTAGCATGCGTGTGTGTGTAGTCCATTTGGTGCAAGGAGCTTCCGTTTGTAAAATATTACATTAGACAGCCCTACATTGACTCAAATTGGACTATTTGGCATGGTTACAAATAATAGGAAAATGAGAGGACTGAATTGAGCTAGGGAAAACTAAGATAGTATTTCATAGAGAGTCCTTATGTGAAGGTGTAGGATTATACAAGACCTTTCAAGGTGCCACGGAGACCGAGAAATCACATGAAAAACTTATATCATTTTTTTACTCATTGCTCTTAAGGGACTATGCCTCGACCGACGTAGACCTAAGCACCACATACATTAGGAATTGAAACAAATCCTCCCTAAGAGTTTACTAGGACACTCCAATACATGTACATAGTCTATTTATTTCCACGAGCTTCCATTTTCAAAATATTGTATTACACCGACTAACCTTACACTACTTTTACTCGAGACTAGACTATTTGGCACAATTGCAAAAAAAGGACAATGAGAGGACCAAATTTACGGGAAACTGATACATACTTTTGTAGAGGGTCATGATATTAAGGTGTAGGATCAAAAGATATCTTTCGGGGTGCCATGTAGGCCGAAAAATCACCGACAAACTTATAGCATTTTTTTCTCTCTAGGATCTGATGCGGGAGCATAACTTGCAGAGGCCATAACTTTTGATCCGATCGTTGGATCGTCCTGAAATTTTACAGGGTGGTAGATATGCATTAGTACTATGTTGGGGTCAAATTTGTGTGCAAGTTTGTGCTCATTTTGGCACATTTTCAGGCTCGGATTCCATCATCTAGTGGCCTAAAATTGGCTCCGAATGTTTTTTCCGCTTTTGACTAGGTCTTAGAACTTTAATAACTTTTGTTGTGCTTGTCAGAATAAGTCCAAATTTTGCATGAGCCCTAATTTATGAATGCATATTTGGCACACAAATTTTGGGGTCAATCTGAGTTGTTTTGCATTTTAGGGTTTTTGGCATTTTAGGGTTTTAGAGTAGTCTTGAAATAAAAGGAGAATTGTAATGATGTAATAGATCAATGTGAATTCCAGAATGAGAAGTAAGCTATTTTGAAACTCCTAGTTTTATTTGCAAAGTTGTTTATGTGTGTTTTTTGGAGGTATTTCAACCTCTTGCAGCTGGATTCACATCAATTGGTATCAGAGCTGGATTTTGATCTTGCGGAAATAGTTAAGGTAACATATTACATTTTTATGTGTAGTTTTTACCTCTGTTTTATATAACCATGGCTAGACGGGGAGGAGGTTATGCCCGGATGAATAGGCATATGCGGGAGCTACGAGAGACAAGTTCTTGAGCTCACGGGAAGTTACCCGCCTTAGAAGGAGACATGCAAATGGGGATGCAAACCCGGATAGTGATATTGAAGAAGAGCCTCCATTAATGAATGAAGGAGGAGATGAAGAAGAAAATGAGAGAGACGAAGAAACCTTGAATGAGAGACCATTTGAGGAGAGATTGATTAAGGCTTTAGAGGGAAAGAATGACGACATCAAGATTAATGTTCCTAATTATGGTGGAGGGTTACGACCAGAGGAGTTGATTGACTGGTTAAATCGCATGGAAAAATTCTTTGAGTGGAAAACCCTTTCAGAGGAGAAGAAGGTTAAGTTTGCATGCACTAAGTTAGCTGGACATGCATTGATCTGGTGGGATCACCTACAAAATGAAAGACAAAGGAATGGAAAGGGCAAGATCCGAAACTGGAATAAAATGGTAAAGAAGCTGAAAGAAAAGTTTCTTCCTGTAGATTATGCTCAGACACTCTTTCGAAGGTTCCAAAACCTAAGGCAAAAGGATCTCAGCATTGAGGATTATACTAATGAATTTTATAAGTTATCAATTAGGGTGGAATAGGGAGAGTCTGAAGAACAAAATGCTACACGGTACATAAATGGGTTGAGTTACACCATACAAGATGAGCTGAGTATGCTTCGGATCCATAACCTAGATGATGCTTATCAACTTGCATTAAAGGTAGAGAGCAAAGAACAAGAGGATTAATTTTAGAAGAGGTGTGAAGAGAGTCCATCATCATCTCCAATAAGGGCAAGGGTAGATTTGAATCTACAAAATGTGAATCCTCTAATACAGAAGGGCATGAAAATTTTGGTCAAAGCCATGGTAACTACCAAAGAGGTAGGGGATTTTAGAGGGGAAGAGGTTATAATGGAGGACGGGGCTGGAATAGCCCCCAAAGGCAATATACATGTTACAAGATGTGGTGAAGAGGGTCACGAGCTTTTGAGTGTCCACACTATCCTACACAAGATAGATGGCAAGGAGAAAAACATGAGTAAATCTGGTTGAGGCTGAAGAGGAAGAAGAAATGGAGGTTCTTTGCGAGACTTGGGTGAAACCCTCATGATAAGGAGGACGATGATTTTCCCAAGGAAGGAGAAAGAACGTGATGTTGTTGGAGCTGATTCGTGGCTTCGAACAAATATATTTCGAACAAGATGCACCTCTGGAGGAAAGGTATGTAAAATTATTATTGATGGTGGTAGTTGTGAAAATATGGTTTCAAGTAATGGTTGATAAACTAAATCAGGCTATGACAAGCACCCATATCCCTATCGTATATCATGGTTCAAGAAAGTAAATGAAGTAACCATAGATAAAATATGCCTTATAAATTTTTCAATTGGGAATACCTACATGGATGAGGTGTGGTGTGATGTTATCCCAATGGATGCATGTCATATATTATTGGGTAGGCCTTGGCAATACGATAGAAAGGTTACACATGATGGAGGGAAAAATACATATACCTTTTGGAAGGATGGTGTAAAGGTGGTCTTATTACCCTTCAAGAAAGAAGAGAAGAGTGAGGACTTATTGGCTACAAAAGAGTTTGTTACATAAATGGAAGAAGTTGGATGTTGTTATGCACTAATGTTAAAGAAGCTGGAGAAAGAAGGCTTTAATATACCTATTGCAGCAGAAAAGATACTAAAAGAATACAAAGATGTCATACCAGATGAGCTACCAGATGGGTTACCCCCAAAGTGAGATATTCAACACCATATTGATTTGATCCCAGGATCAGCCCTTCCAAACCAGGCAGCCTATCGGATGAGTCAGAATGCCGCAGTGAAGAGTTGAACAGACAAGTGACAGATCTAATACAAAAAGGGTTAGTGAGAGAAAGCATGAGTCCATGTGCAACTCCAGCGTTATTGACTCCCAAAAAGATGGAGACTAGAGAATGTGTGTAGACAGTAGAGCCATAAACAAGATCACAATTAAGTATCGGTTTCCAATTCCACGATTGGATGATATGATGGATGTGCTAGCGAGAGCCTGATATTTTAGCAATATTGACCTACGGAGTGGTTACTACCAGATCCAAATCCGTGAAGGGGATGAATGGAAAACTACTTTTAAAACAAAAGATGGATTATACGAGTGGATGGTGATGCCATTTGGGCTATCTAATGCACCTAGTACATTCATGAGGTTGATGAACAGTACTCTGAGAATACAATGGTAAGTTTGTTGTTGTCTATTTTGATGATATTTTGATATTCAGTAAGACAGTGGAAGAACACTTGTTACATTTGAAATTGGTGCTAGACTTGTTACATAAAGAGAGTCTATATGCAAACGTAAAGAAGTGTAGATTCCTTCAGAAGAGTCTTGTTTTTTTGGGATTTGTCATATCAGGGGATGGAGTGAGGATGGATGAGGAAAAAGTAAAGGCAATTCTTTAATGGCCTATTCCAAGGAATGTGACAGAGGTTCATAGTTTTCATGGATTGGAAACTTTTTATAGGAAGTTCATCAGGAATTTCATAGCATTGCTGCACCCATAACAGTGTACTAAAGGGAGGGAGTTTGTATGGACCAAGGTAGCAACAGATAGTTTTGAATTTTTGAAGAAGAAAGTATCTGAAGCACATGTTTTGGTATTTCTAGATTTTAGCAAGGTCTTTGAGGTTGATTGTGATGCCTCACATGTCGGGATTGGAGTTATGTTGAGTCAAGAAGGATGACCTATGGCATTATTCAGTGAAAATATAAATGAAGTCAGGAGGAAATATTCTACTTATGATGTGGAATTTTATGTTATTGTTCAAGCATTAAGGAACTGGAGACATTACTTGGTAGCTAAGGAATTTTACTCTTTACTAACCATGAAGCCTTGAGGTATGTAAACACACGAGAAGAAACTAAATAGTAGGCATGCAAAATGGGTTTCATTTTTGCAAGAATATACTTTTGTCTTAAAGCATGAGTCCGTAAGCGAAATCAAGTTGCGATGCCTTGAGTAGGCGTGTAGCCCTTTTGACAATAATGGAAAATAAAGTCCTAGGGTTTGAGGCAGTTAAGGAATTGTATGAAGGTGATCTTGATTTTGGTGATGTTGTCAGAAAGCTTAAGGAGCCTACAGTAGTTAGTGATTCTTTTGATTATTTGATACAGGATGGTTATTTGTTTAGGGGAAACAATTGTGTATCCCTATTGGTTCAATGAGAGAAAATATTATAAGAGAATTGCATAGTGGAGGGTTGGCTGGACACTTTGGTATAAGTAAGACAATTTCTCTTGTCGTAGAAAAGTATTATTGGCCAAAGGTAAAGAGGGACATCAGTAGGGTTGTAGCAAGATGTAGAGTGTGTCAAATGGCTAAGGGTCATGCACAGAATACTGGGTTGTATATGCCATTGCCTATCCCTATAGGGCCATGGGTTGATCTGAGTATGGATTTTGTGTTAGGGCTTCCTAACACACAGCAAGGGAATGATTCTATCTTTGTTGTGGTTGATAGATTCTCTAAGATGGCACATTTTATTTCTTGTAAAAAAACTAATGATGCTTCCAGAATTGCAGATTTGTTTTTTTCAGAAGTGGTTAGATTGCATGGAATTCCAAAAACGATCACTTCAGATCGGGACACGAAGTTTTTGAGTCACTTTTGGAGGACTCTGTGGAAGAAATTGGGGACACAACTACAGTTCAGTAGTGCATATCACCCCCAAACTGATGGGAAGACTGAAGTAGTGAACAGAAGCTTGGGAAATCTCCTACGTTGTATAGTTGGAGAAAAGCCAAAACAATGGGACTTAGCTTTACCTCAAGTTGAGTTTGCATATAATAGCTTGATAAATAGGTCAACAGGGAGGTCTCCTTTCCAGATTGTATATGGTAGGAATCCGAAGGGGGTCCTTGATCTAATTGTTCTACCAGTGAAGATGAAACTAGTGATGATGCAGAAGCATTTGCAGAACACATTCTACAAACTACAAGATGAAGTGAGGGAAAAGCTGAAAGTGAGTAATGCACAATATAAAACAGTTGTAGATGCCAGTAGGAGAGTAAGTGTATTTGAAGAAGGATATATGGTGATGGTTCATCTTAGAAAAGAGAGGTTTCCAAAGGGTACATATAATAAACTCAAGTATAAGAAGATTGGGCCATGTAGGATTCTGAAGAAAATGAGTGATAATGCCTACAAGGTGGAGCTACCTGAAAACTTTGCTATCTCACCAGTTTTTAATGTTTCTGATTTATATAAGTTTCTAGGTCATGATGAAAATGTTGCAGAGGAGGAAGAAATAAACTGGAAGCAACAGATGCCGAAGGAGAAAAAGGAGAGGGTAATGCGTGTCTTGGACCAAAAGACAATCACTACTAGACATGGGAGCTACAACAGATATTTGGTACAGTGGGAAGGTTTGCAGCAAGAAGAAAACACTTGGATTCCTGAGTGGGAGTTGAGGAAAATTGACAGTGCAAAATTAGATGAGTTCCACAACGAAATTCGCAGGAGATGGATTTTTTCAACCAGGGGAGAATGATGCGGGAGCATAACTTGTAGAGGCCATAACTTTTGATCCGACCGTTGGATCATCCTGAAATTTTACAGGGTGGTAGATATACATTAGTACTATGCTGGGGTCAACTTTGTGTGCAAGGTTGTGCTCATTTTGGCACGTTTTTGGGCTCGGATTCCATCATCTAGTGGCCTAAAATTGGCTCCGAATGTTTTTTCCGCTTTTGACTAGGTCTTAGAACTTTAATAACTTTTGTTGTGCTTGTCAGAATAAGTCCAAATTTCACGTGAGCCCTAATTTATGAATGCATATTTGGCACACAAATTTTGGGGTCAATCCGAGTTGTTTTGCATTTTAGGGTTTTGGCATTTTAGGGTTTTAGAGTAGTCTTGAAATAAAAGGAGAATTATAATGATGTAATAGATCAGTGTGAATTCTAGAATGAGAAGTAAGCTATTTTGAAACTCCTGGTTTTATTTGCAAAGCTATTTATGTGTGTTTTTGGAGGTATTTCAACCTCTTACATCTGGATTCACATCAGGATCTTAACGGGTGACTCCCTGCCAACGTAGCCCAGAAGCATCAGGATCATTGGGCACTAAAACGAAGCCTCCTAAGAATTTACCAAGACACCCTGACACTTGTTTGTAGTTTATTTGGTACTAGTAGTTTCTAGTTGTAAAATATTTCATTGTACATCCTTACACCGACTCATACTAATGTAGACATTAAATCATGCAGTTTGGGTATATTTATAGGTTTTAATCACATACCACTATTCATATGATTCCTAAGTGAGAAAGGTAATAATTAACCACTATGTTTGGCCTCTTTTCTTTCTTTCTAATTTTATTATTGGTCTTACACACCTTCTTTCCAGTCCACCCTTTGATACTTCATTTATCTCGAGTCCGGACACCAAAAAGCAACCCCATCCCCTGGGTGCTCCCAACCTCTTTGTATCTTGCTCACATATTTTGGGTCCTTTCTAGCTGTTGGGCATCTTATTTTCTTGGTGGTCATCCTTTTAGTGGTTAATTATGAAATTCAAACAAGGGAATCATATAAATACAAAGTTATGTGACCATAATAAAGACCAGAGCTAAACATCTGCTACTACTACCTAAGGTTTTATCCTAAGGCATTATAAGAGCATCAAAGTATCCATCTAGCATCCATTCAAGGTACAAGGTAATGCATTCTTCTACATACACTTCATAGGATGGGAAGTTCATTTTTCCATGCATACATCTATTTACATCTTCTACATCTAGTTATTACTCTCTATTCAATTGTGTTTGGCACAAGATCCACTAGGGCACGATTCAACACACACACAAAACTACGTGGATTTTGAAATGTAGTGCAGCACCCAAATCATAAGTTCACTTAGTTGGGTGACCACCGAGGTCATTTGAATCCCCATTTACATATTTTTATTTTTAGGATTTGATGTGTTTTGGGGTTTTGCATGTTACAGTGAATCTTGTGGACTTAGTGTGATATATAGGTGATCAATAATAAAGGGAATCAATGCTACAAAAATCATTTTTGAGGTTCTAAGTAGACACAGGGGGCCTAGCGGTGGTCTACATCACCCAGTGCCCCCGACCGATCCAAGTTCCCCACTCCCAATATTTCTAATGCTCACATAATTTTCGGCTTTGGTTGTGACAATATTCCTTCATGTTTCATATATATTATAGCTTATCATAGCTTTGGGATTATTTCAAAACAACTAAGTACTTTATCCCTTCTCTTGCACTTAGGATTTAAAATTTATTAGCTTACTTTCTTGTGTCAAATTTATAGCTTATTGCTATATCATTGCATTGTAACTTAATTAGAATTTAACATTTATATTTTTCAAAAAAATTTAAACCATTTGGTGAACCCATCGCTCAAACACACCTTACTTCTAGGTATTTTATCATCTTCTCATTATGGCTCAATATTATGGTGAATTTACTGAAGCCCACCTTCAAGATCTTAATGATCATCTTGTTGAGCATCCTCAAGATCTAGACCTAATTTTATTCACTACTCATGAGGAGGCCACCAATATTTTAGAGCTTAATGTTTCCACATCCATCCCTGCTTCCATGCATATCACTACCCATCCACCTTCTTCCACTCTTCCACCTAGATCTATTGTTCCCATTTATGTTCCTAATCCCACTAAGCACTTCACTCCACCTCTTGTTTCTCACATGCGGCAATAATATTCCACTAACACTCAAGACTTAGCCTCTCTTTATCAGGATCTTCAAGTTCAAATCTATCAATTTGTGAGGGTTACTTCTCATGCGTCTTCATCTCTAGATTTCACTTTACTACTTCATAATCCTTTTCGCACCCCCATATCCATTTATGTGCTTCCTATTAATTTCTTCACTCCCAAGTTTCCAATTTTCAAAGGCCATGGTGACCCTCAAGAGAATCTCCCAAAGATTTCATTTCACATTTTAAGATTATATGGATGATCCCACTTTTCTAGCAAATCTCTTTCCTCACAGTCTTCAAGATTATGCAATTTATATGGTTTTACAATCTACATGTCCATTCGTTAACATCTTTTACACATTTAACCGATGCTTTTCTTGTTCATTTCTCTATCAATATCAGCTCTAAGGTCTCATATGCTTAACTTGCACAAATTAAACAAGGATCTAATAAACATCTGGTGGATTATGTCTTTCAATATAAGAACAACTTAGCTAATATGTCTAATGTACTTGCCGAATTTGAATAACAAGATCTATTTGTCCAAATTCTATTGCAACCTCTTCAGGAGAGTTTCATCTTTGAAACATATCCATCATTCGATCACTTATGTTATACTCTTAAGTTATGTGACAAGAAACTATTATCTATGGGAAATCTTAAGTATCATAAGTAGGCTTCATCTTTTACATGCTTTCAAAGTAAATAAACTTTCAAGCCATCTAAAAAACCTACTAAAGATAAATGTGCTTTCAAAATTGTATCTAATCCTAAGAAGCTTTGATGGAAACCACCTAAGTGTATTTTTACTAATTCCCTTGTGCTCCGCATATTTAATTTTCACAACTCGTTGAGAGAAATATTTCAGATTTAAAAAAATCAGATCTTAAAACTTGACAACTAATTAAGAGTATTAAACCAATTTTGGGAGCTCTTGTATCCTAAATCCTTAAACTCTTCCAAATAAACCAATTATCCTTTATTTTCAACTTAAGTGAATAAACTGAATCTTAGTACAAATCCATTTTAAAATTCACAAGTTGAATTCAAATCATACACTCAAACTGAATTCTTGAAACCAAATTTGATAAGTGTATTCAGATTCTGTTGTGGGTTATGGATACTGAAATGATCCTTCAATCTAATTACCAGTTAAGTGTTTGCTTCACCAAATCAATTATTTAATCCAATTAACTATTTTTATTTGATCAAAATCTTCAAAAACTGAAATGAAATTCACACAACACAAGATTGATAATGGAGTTCACCCGAAGGCTATGTCTCCGGATTCACGAAAGTGAATTGATCTATTAAATGACTAATGAAGTAAAATAACCCTTCAATAATTTATAAACATATAAAAACCTGCAAATGATCTGATCAAAGACATTGAAAACTTTGCAATTTACCAGAAACTATTCCCAAAATGATCCATGGCTCTGCAGTGCTTCCACAGTGTGATCCCCTTACAAATGCGACTGAAAAATGCCTAAAACTAGATATTTATAAACACTACATGAAAAAAAATTATATATCTGGAAATATTATAAAAATATAAACAACTTCCCTTTTTACTCCATGGCTTGGTTCGGACCAAAAGTGCTTGGAAAATTCAGATCTTTGTTGGTTCCTCGTGCTTGTTTTATGAAACTACGATGGAAAATCACCTACATAAGAAAATATACAGCACTTCATGTAACATAAATTACATTTCTGGAAATATCTTAGAATTCTGAACAAGTTTTATTTTACACCAAGTTGAAATTCTACGTTTAAGTGCATCAAATTCTCAATTGACTGCAAACTGCCTCTTATCCCGCCTACACAATCTACTCACCATTTTAAAGCAAAACCCCGCAAGCTCCTTTTATAGCTCAACCAAGCTCTCTACTTGGTTGGTTGGTGGGTTTGGTTTTTATATTGGGAATTCCATCCTAATTAATACATGGCACAAGCCACATCCATATGCCCTTTTGGTGGCCGCTCCAATATTTACCGAGTTGTGCGATGATTTCTTTGTGGTGAGTTGGATTCGGTGGGTTCGTTGTGCAGTATCAGATAAACCACCCTTAATTGAGGGATGAGTTGTCTACATTGAACTCCCCCTAAATTTTAAGGGATAAAGCCAAACCATGTTGGATATGTCCCGCCGAGGTAAGTTGGATAAAATATATCCCCGTGCATTATTTGATAAGGCCTCCAAGATAATTAGAAGTGGCTGAGCTTTAATCAAACCGACCAATGTGGCCACCAAGGTAATAGGGAATAATGTAAATCCCAAGCATTGTATAATTAACTTGATCCATACGAGCAATGTGGAAAAATAGAGATCAACTCGGTGGGGAGTTGATCACCCCACCGAGCTAAAAATAATAGCTCGTCAAGCTGCAATAGAAATGTCGAGCTCAATGACCTACAATGCAAAATTGATCTCGTGGTGGCAAGCCACGTGGTGGCTTGAGGGCCCACCACATCGGTAAACAATATGAAGCTCTCACGGCGGTCAGGGCTCCCTTCCATTAAAATATTTTAGCCTCTTGTTCTGTTGAGTCACAACATGAGTCGAAGACCAGAGGCCCAAAAGCATATCGAACAACCTTTTTACCTTTTTTCTCCTTACCATGTGTCACGTCCAAATTGGACTATTGACCAGGGTTGACCTATTTAAGACCTCAACTTTGACCGGTGATAGAATCTACATACAGACTCTATTTCTAAAATTCAGCATACTATCGAAAAGGTCTTGAGAAGCCCTTCACTATGGTTTAGGTTTAGGTAATTTTAGGTAAGATCTACATAGTGAAAAATCCTTGGACCCATCTCATCCTAAAGGTCACAATTACAATGAAAATTTTAGATGTGATTATCATCAATGTATTGGGCATTCTACAGATTGATTTTTCAAACTTCAAAATCTTATTTAAGATCTTATCGATAATAATGCATTTGAGCTTCCTAAGCCTATGACATCGAGTACAGTCAATGAAAATAAAAATCTCAAGATATTTCATGACCCTCTTCCTAAACATGATAAGAAAGCGGCTAACTCTTCAGCCAATCATACATATCGTGAAGTGCCTCCTCCCGTATTGGGGCCCTTGACTTTCTAGTTGCTCATGTTGATGCATCTCCACCATTCATTCCATTATCGACTATGATTATCATACTACATTCTCCTCTAACACATTTCATATTAATTCTTCTATAGGGCCTCATGCCATAAATAATATAATGATTGATCCATCAATTTACATGTGTGTGTGCTCTATCGCACTTCTTATTGTTATCGACTATCCGCTATTACATATTTTATATTCAGGTTCCTAAATCATATGGTTATGTCAAGCTTCCTGTCACAATTGGTCCTATTACCATGCTTGTGCCATTTCTGTGACACGTTTAGTCAAAGGCTTTGAAATTCTCGTAGGTCTTCCTTATCTTCGCACTAGTCAAGCTATCATTTCCATGAATCACCTATGTCTAAAGTTCATTCACAAAAATAAATTCATTACCATCAATGGTGTTCTCGTAATCTACACCACGGCCACAAGATATCCTCTTTAGGTTTTCATTGCACTCACTAGAGTACCCAGATCCCAATATCCTCTCAAATATAAAGCATAATCTTATCCTAGCCCACCAATTCACATGTGATCTACTCGGTCTCACTAGTATGTTAGTCCATCACATCGCTAGGTCCACCACTCAGATGGATCCTTCACATAGATATACATCACCTCCTTGATTTCCTTCACATAGGTGTTCATCACCTTCGCACTCTACTTTACATAGGTTTCCATCATCTCCATGCTTTCCTTCACATACGTGTTCATCACCTTTACGCACTACTTTACATAGGTTTCTATCACCTCCACACTCTCCTTCATATAGGTGAACATTACCTTCACATTCTCCTTCACATGTGTATTCATCACCTCCTAGGTCACATGCACATAGGTATCATTCACCGATACATCATACACTACCAATCTTAGATCATGGTCACACACCTTCATCTCTACAAGCATTGGGTGGAAGACCCTCGTATTTCACTTTTATCAGATAGCATGCTCTTACACATCATACACTTGGGGAATCATGCTTATTATTTCCCCCTTATATCATTTTTAGTCGTATTTCACTTTTGTTGAATCTTTGTCATTTTCATATGTGTTTTCATTGATGTCAAGTTGCATTGATGGTAAAATCATTTTATGTCAAGTGACATTAGAGAGAAAAGGATTAGTTGGTAAAGTGAGTAAGTGAGAAAGATGAAGGTTGATTGGTAGTGTCACTCACAAGGACTTCAGGATGATCAAAAATAAGTTCTAAAGGACTTAATCAGATTTTGATAACATCGTGGACATAAGGAGATAGTTTACAAAGTCTTGGAGATCCCACGGAGCTCTAGAAGAAGCCCTAGGAGTCTAGGGAAAGTTTTGGGTAAAGGAATGAAGTCACTCAAGAAGACAAAGCTAAAGGACAAACCGTAAGTGAGGAAGGTAAAGTCGGGGATGTGAAGAAAGATTTTCACAAGCAAGGATGAACTGAAGGAAAAACCATGAAATGAAGGGAAGTTTGGAGGAAGCCCCCATAAATGGAAAAGCTATGAAGGACTGGATAGAGCCACGGAAGACTATGAAAGCTGCAAGGTAAAGGAAGAGAGTCGTGGACATGAACCAAATCCACGTGAAGGCAGCAGACAATGAGGAAAGCTATGAAGCATAGAAAAAGACACCAAAAGAAGAACAAATCTACTAATAACTAAAAATATGTAGAACAAAGGATAGAGCCACGATACAAAGAAAATGTCAAAATAGCCAAGGAAAGGCCTCAAGGACAATAAATTAAGATCGACATGGTTAAGAAATATGTTGTTCTCAAAAATTGATAGTGATTCTAATTGTCATATGATTGTGGCTAAGTATAATGATGAGGGTCATCAATCCTCTTCATTAATAATGTCAATCCAAGGCTGGTGTCCGATGGTTGTATGTAATAGGAGAAGAGATATTTTGAAAACAACTCCTTCAAACATAATCCAAACTTGCATAAATTAAAAAGCACACTTGCGGAAATGGAAAAGCACACTTGCAGAAATCAAAATCATGCTTACTAAATGAAACCACGCTTGCATAAAGGAAATCGTTGAATTATAAATCAATCAAATAAAACACGAACAGTTCACATCGATGAATGAAAATGAATATTACAATACAAGGAGAAAAATAATACAACAAAATGATAATCACGAAAAAGGAATAAACATAAACATAAATTGTTACAAGACAAAAACACAAATACACAGATCCATCTTCCTTGGAATGAGTGGTCAACTCATTCCTTGGAAGAGGATTTAAATCATGCTTCCAAGATCTTAATTCAAAACTTTAGAATATTGGAGAGAAAAGAACAAATTTTCATTTCTTGGTAAAAGATTACATATAAGAGTGTGGAAGGTTGCATTTATAATTCATGCATCCAACCAACTCCTTTTTTTGGGGAATACAATCTAATCTTCTCTTTATTCTAATTTACTTAGTCAACACACTAAGAATTAACTACCTATTCTTGGGCGGATTTATTCAAAGCAATAAATCCTAAACAAACTTGACTACAACCGTCCACTTATCATGGAGAATATTTCTACAACTCATCCCTTTAATCTAGGAAAAAAAGTGGGAGAGTACTTATTCAACATTCCTAATATTATTCCATTATTTTCTCATCCTTGAAACATGGAGATAAAATGGAGGAGTGCTAAGTCCATGAATTTGAATTCTTCTTGGAATGCCACATACATGCATGACTTTAGATTGCCACATGTTTGGATCTGTATTCTTGGTTGATGATGTGGAAGGAAAGAGTGGGCTAAATAGTTTGGTGCTCCTTTACATTATTTTGGAACAAATCAAAAGACTTTCACTAGTTGGGTATTTTTGTAGCTGCACTTGGTGTTTCCGTAGTTGCGTGTAAGTTTTCCATAGAAAAATATAGTAGCAATCTATGAAAAACTGGGATTTCCGTAGCTATATGAAGACTTTTGGTAGCTTCAATCTATGAACTTGGAGTAGAGTTTCTTATGACCTATTTTCTACACACTATTGCATTCCAACTTAGAAGAAATATCAGGAAATAACAACAATTAGACTGCAAATAGATTTCTAAAGAGATGATAAGATAAATCCTATATTCTACCTTAAATATGATATATGTTATTAAAACTAAATATAAATTCACTTGAAATATTTATTTTAATAGAGAGAATAAGAGTGTTATTTGATGATATAATGAGACGTATTTTGGCCTCATCATATACGACTTGAACTCCATAAGGATCGATGAAATCTACTATTCCAAATTGTCAACATTCGGTGCTTATTGACCCAGATTATATTCTCTATGTGTTTTCTAATTTCAAGGAAAAATTAATGCCAAGAAGATAAAGTGGATTGATCATGGAAATTATAGAAGTATGATAATTTTTTTGTTAAAGATGTAGGCTCATAGGATTTTTGAATTGATGTATAGAAAATGCAAAATCAATTCATTAATTAAAAGAAAAAATCAAGACTTAACCAAATGCATTTAATGAACCATATTCTCGGGAAAAAAATAAGGAGAGGATACAAGACACATTAATCAAAGTAGTGGAATGGGTCGATTATGTACATGGAGAAAAAATTGAAGTCATTTTGTAGATTTGTTTTTTCTCATAAATGAGATGATGCTATTGAGTGAGGCATAGGGATAGAAGGAGACTTCTCAAGTAAGAAAACGATGTAATCGAGCTAAGGAAGAGTGATAGATAAAAGAGAGAGAGAGAGAGAGAGGAAGAGAAGAACCGATAGATGAAGTATTGAAGAATCAGATGAGAAGAGCATCAAATGCGGCATAATTTATTGAGTAAGAGGTGTCGATTCAAATTTGCGAAGAGAGTGACAGAAAGAACATAGAAAGATAAAGAAAGGTGATCATAATCTATTGTGTAAGAAATATTATAACTAGATGATCAAAATTTGTATGTAAATCAAGTCTAAGTTGTATCTTAGCATTATTCGGGGTTGTAGCCTCCTTGTGGGTGGGTGCTTGTAAAATATCAGTTGTAGATGATTAAATTAGGGGTTGGTGCTCCTTGCAAGTTGGTGCTTGCTAAATTTATTGAGTGGGTGCTCAAAAAATATTTGAGTGGGTGCTTGAAGTTATGGAGTGGGTACTTCCATACGTTAAGTGGCTCTCAACCAAACTATTATAATCTTTGGAATTGGTGTTCCTAATAAATTCATGGTTTCAAGTGGGTTTTTTTCCCAAAATGGTTTCCTACTATAAATTTGGTGTTCAGTGTTCTTCTATCTTGCATGTGTTTTTAATGCTTATGATCTATTGTTGCACTTATTAAGAAATTTTGAATAAATATTATTAAAGTGAAAATTTTAATCTGCACTAATTCACTCCCCCCCTCTCAAAGTGCTTGTGAATCTCTAACAATTGGTATCAGAGTGAGTCCTTATAGCAGAATCTTAACATATTCAAGGAGATCCTCTTTTCACAAGCATGGAAAAAAATCAGGAACAAGGCGTTTTTCACTATCAAGATCACCTCTCTTCACTGGAACAAATTATGCATTCTAGAGAATAAGAATGAAAACATATTTGATGTCACTTGGTTTTGATATCTAGGAATGCGTTGAGAAAGGATATAATCCTCTAGCCATGCCTATCACTTCTTCAAAGTGATAAAGCAGAATATGAATGCAACTCAAGAGCAATGAATGCCTTACTATGTGGTCTGACTGAGACAAAATTTGTAAAATTCATGCACTACACAACAACAAAGGAGATATGGACCAAACTTAGAGTATTTATGAAGGAGATGAAAAATTCAAGCTAGAAAAGTTGTAGACCTACAAAGCTTAGTTTGAGAATCTAAAATGAAAGATGATGAGAGTATAACAGCCTACATGCAGAGAATAGATGAAGTTATTAATATGATCGAGGATTAGGTGAGACACTAGAAGAATCTTTCATAGTCTAAAATATCTTGAGATCTCGTGACAGAAAATACATGCAAAATTTTCAGCTATAGAAGAAGCCAAAGATATGAAGACTCTCACTATGGATGAATTACAGAGCACTCTTTCAACATATGAGATGAGAATTATTGGATCCAAGACCACTAGAAAGAAGTAGCATTCAAGGTCAAGAAAGAAACTCCGATCCAAGAAAGAAGAAGAAGAATCAGCTTTAAGAGATGAGTTGGATGATGAAAATATTGAAGAAATGTTTGTAAGAAGATTGAAAAGAGGTTCAGGTAAGTATAAAGGAAAAATCCCTTTCAAATGCTTCGCATGTGGACAAGTAGGTCATTTTGTTGTTAAATTTCCAAAAAAAATAAAGAATCTCAGTCTAAACATGAAGAGGATAATCATAAAAACAACAAGAGATAAATTGATATAAAATAAAAACATCAAGAAGAAGTTATTTAAGAACAAAAGAAACTTCTATTCAAAAGAAGAATCAAGTGAATCTGATTCAAGAACCTAGAAAGATCTAAAAATGAAAATGATGAAGATCAGTCTAAATGTTGTTTATGGCCATGGATGCATCTAAAGAATGCAGCTCTAAAGGAAAGAATACAATTGACTTTGAAGACTTGATGAAGAAGAAGTTGAAGTAAATCTTGAGGCTGAACTTGTATGTGCTCTTGAAGAACTGAAACTGTAGAAAAAAATCAAAAGCTAAGATGTACTTTGAAATATTATGAAGATAAAATCCACATCTTTGAGAAAAGACAAATCTTAAGAGAAGAAGAAGAGGCTAATGATCTCAAAGAACTTGAGACTCAGCTTGGAAAATATTTCAAGCTCTTACAAATCAAAGGAAGATGAATGCATTAAACTAAACTCAAAACTAGAGAAACTAAAATCTAGTTGGAACAAATGAGAAGAAAGCTGACATTGTATGAAAAGATAGAAAAGAGTTCAAATGTTTTTACTAGTATACTAAGCGGATAACATGATACAAATGATAAGTCATGGAATTGGTTTCAAAGAAGAAAGTAAGGAAAAGAGTCCACCAAGAATGTTGAAAAAAAGAATACATCAATTCCAAGCACTTCCTCTATAGTAAATAAAGAGTTCAAAAAATCCAAAGAGAAGGACTACTACTCCCAAATCACATATGCTATGAGGTACACACATTCTTTCTATGGTTATTATTATTCATGTAATCAATTTAGACATAAGGCTGCTAAGTGTAGGAAATTCTCTAGAGGCTATAGAAGAAACTTTGGCCCATCTTACACTAGATTGGATTACAATAATGTTCACCACAATTACTACAAGAAAATGAAATGTGGGTTCAACAAGAAAACAAGAGCCACCCAAACAAAAGAAATGGATGTATGTTGTAAAGAAAGATGAGAACAAGAGAAAAGAGTCATGCTCAATAGTTTAGACCATATTTCATGTGCAAAAATGAAGATAAATCTAGATATCTAGATAGTGGATATTCCACCATATGATAGTGAAAAAGTAAGTTCATTTCTTAGAAACAATGCATCGCATGTGTGATGATTTGGTGATAACAATTCAACAAATATAGTTGGAAAAGGAACTTTGAGTCTTAGATAATGGAAAGACCATCATAACTGAAAATGTTCTATATGTTGAAGGTCTCAAGCACAATTTGTTAAGTGTGAGTCAAATGTGCAAAAGGGGATATAATCTGATATTTCATAACAAAGGTTGTGATATCATCAATGGAAAAATAGGAAAGAAAGTTGCAAAAGCTAAAAGACAAAGAACAACATGTATGTGCTAAATGAAATAAATAATGAAAAATGCTTCACAAGTAAGGTTGATTACATTGGCTATGGCATAAAGTTAGGAAACATAAGCTTTGAGAATCTGGTAAAACTTAGTGCTAAAGGGTGTGTAAAACATATGCCAAAGATCATAAAACCAACAAATACTCTTTGCAAAGCTTTCCTTGCATGGTAAACAAACAAGAAGATCATTCAAGTCAAGGAATACTCTACAACCAAACCTCTGGAATTGATTCATACAGACCTCTGTGGTCCTACCAGAACTGAAAGTATACAAGGAGAAGTGTATTTCATGTTGCTAATAGATGATTACACCAGAATGACATGGGTAGCATGTTTAAAGAAAAAGTCAAAAGCATTAGACAGATTCAAGAAATTCAAGGCACTAGTGGAGAATGAGAAAAACAAAATATCAAATGCCTAAGATCAAATAGAGGGGAGAATTCTGTCTAATGAATTTGATGAATTTTGTGAAGAACATGGAATTAGAAGATAATTCTCAACCACCAAAACACCTCAACAAAATGGAGTTGTTGAAAGGAAGAATAGATTGTGCAAGAAATGGCAGAACAATGTTGAATGAATCAAAATTTCCTGACAGATATTGGAGTGAAGCAGTTTACACCACGGTCTACATTTTGAACAAAGCTTAGTTGAGAATAAACAATGACAAGAAACCTTATGAATTGTGGAAGAACATGCATAAATGTGAAACACATAAGAGTGTTTTGGAAGCAAATGTTATATCAAAATAGATGAAGATAACTTGGGAAAGTTTGACTCTAGATGTGATGAAGGCATATTCCTTGGATACTCAGTGTCAGTGCGCTTATATGTGCTACAATAAGAGGTTGCAGAAGATTGTTGAAAGAACAAATGTGAAGGTAGATGAAACTCCCAAGTCCAACACTCAACATAATAAAAATCATGAAGAACAAGAAGATGATGATGAAATGGATAGTCCACAAGAAGAAGCAGATGAAGAGGAAGAAAGACCAAACACACTAAGGCACCCTCAAGAAAATTCAAAAGAGACCATCCAACAAATCAGATTATTGGAAACAAAGAAGGTGACATTCTAACAAGAAGAAGGCTAAAAGAGTACAAACCATGAAGACATAACACTCCTATCAATGATAGAACCCAAGAATGTTGTAGAAGTAAGAAAGGATCAACATTGGGTAGACGCAATGAATGAATAACTTGATCAAATTGAAAATAATGAGACATGGGAGTTGGTACCTAGACCATAAGACAAAATGTAATTGGAACCAAATGGGTTTTCAGAAATAAGTTGAATGAGAAAGGAGAAGTAACAAGAAACAAGGCCAAAATTGTATGTAAAGGATATGCACAAATGGAAGGAATTGACTTTGATGAAACATTTGCACCAGTGCAAAAGAATGGAAGTAATAAGACTATTCTTCTAGCTTACGTAGCTTACAAGAAGATCAAAGTGTTCCAAATGGATGTGAAATCAACCTTCCTAAATGGTTTTCTAAATGAAGAGGTATATATTGAAAACCTAGATGGATTTTCACTAACTGAAGATAAATATTATGTGTGTAGGTTGAAAAAGGAATTATATGGACTCAAACAAGCTCCTAGAGCTTGGTACAACAGATTGGATTCATACCTCATTGAGCAAGGTTTTAGAAAAGGTGTTGCTAATAGTAATCTCTATATCAAGGAAGAAGAAGATCATTTGCTCATTGTCATTGTGTATGTGGATGATATCATTTTTGGAGGAGATTATGATAAAATGACATATGAGTTTTTTAATATGATGAAAGAAGAATTTGAAATGTCCATGTTGGGAGATCTTTCATTCTTTCTAGGATTGCAAATCAGTCAATCAGATCAAGGTATCTTCATATCCCAAACCAAGTATATCAAAGAAATGTTGAAAAGGTTCAGGATGGAAGATTACAGACCTATTGGGAACACCAATGGAAGTGGATGAAAATGAGAAAAGAGGATGACTCACCAAAAGTAGACAAAACATTATATAGATCCATGATAGGAAGTCTACTTTATTCCACTACATCAAGACCTAATATCATGCAAGTGGTGGGTCTAGTTGGAAGATTTCAAGAAGATCTAAGGGAAACACACTCAAGGTGGTCAAAATAATTCTGATATATCTCATGGGAACACTTGAATATGGACTATGGTATCCCAAAATCAATGACTTCAGCATAAAATCATATACAAATGCAGATTGGGTAGGAAGTGTTGATGATAGAAAGAGTACAAGTGGAGGAACATTCTTTGTTGGAAATTGTTTAGTCTCTTGGTTGAGAAAGAAGCAATCATCAGTGGCTCTCTCAACATGTGAAGTAGAATATATATTTTTCAATGTGTTTCACTCAAGTTCTTTGGATGAAGAAGACATTGGAAGATTATAAGGTAAAATTTGAAAATCCAATTCCTTTGTTGTGTGATAGCTACAAGTGCAATAAGTGTCTCTAAGAATCCGTGTTCCACTCAAATACCAAGCATATTCCAATTAGATATCATTTCTTAAGGGAACAAGTGAATGAAAAGAAAATCATTCTAGAATATGTGAGCAAAAAGAAGAAATTGTAGATATAATGACCAAGTCACTACCAAAAGCAACATTTGAGCACTTAAGGAATGAATTAGGGGTCATTCTTGATCCCACCAACAACTAGAAGATGTGTAAAAAGGAAAGGGAGCATTCTCATGAATTATCAGCTCCTAATCAATGTCAACCAATATTTGTGCAAGGGGGAGCTTAGTGTGCTAGCTTATCTTAACAATTGATATCATCAGCTCAAGGGGAGTATTGCCTTAGCGACACACCATAATATATTGATCAAAAGCATAAGCCTAGGGGGAGCTTCTTGAGGTAAGAACATGATGTATCTAGCTTACCAGCATATTTATTTTATGTGGCATAGTTGGCCCTTTGTCATTGTTGTCAAAGGGGAGAGAAATACTACAATCAGAAACTAGCCAATCATATAGGGGAAGAAAGGGAGATATGAGAACAAAGTGTATTTTAAGAAATATATTTTTTTCATCAAAAAAGGATTGTAGGTTTATGCATATTGAAGTGTTAAGGTGTTTCCATCAATGAAAAAGGGGAGATTTTGAATTTTTCATTATCATATGTGTTGTCATTGATGTCAAGTTGCATTGATGGAAAAATTATTTGATGTCAAGTGGAATTGATGGCAAAAGGATTAATTGGTAAAGTGAGAAAGTGAGAAAGATGAAGGTTGATTGGTAGTGTCAGCTCACAGAGGCTTCAAGATGATCAAGGATAAGTTCTAAGGGACTTAATCATTTTTGTAAATTTCACGATATAAGGAGATAGCCACCCAAGTCTTGAAGCCTTGAAGACTGGAGAGCTCTAGAAGAAGCTATGGGAGTCTAGTGAAATCCGTGGGTAAAGGAATGAAGTCGCCCAAGAATTAAATGAGCTAAAAGGACAAGCCATGAGTGAGGATGGTAAAGTCACGGATGTGAAGGAAGATCCACACAAGCAAGGATGAACTGAAGGAAAACCACAAAATGAAGGGAAGTCTGGAGAAATCCATGCATAAAGGGAAAAGTTGTGAAGGACTAGAGAGAGCCATGGAAAAACTATGGAAGCCACAAGGTAAAGGGAGAGAGTCACGGACATGAACCAAATCCATGTGAAGGCAACGGACAAGGAGGAAAGATGTGAAGCATTGAAAATCCTCTAGAAGAAGAACAAAGCTATGGATAACTAAAAGTCCACCAAGAAATGAGAAAAAAGATAGAGGAAATTTCCACGATACAAAGGAAAATGTCAAAATAGCTAAGGGAAGCCGCATGATCGAACAAATAAGAACTAGAAAGGGATTGAGGACAATAAATTGAGATGGAAATGGTTAAGAAATATGTTTTCTCCAAAATCGATGGTGATTCAATTGATCAGTCAAGATGATTGTGGCTAAGTATACGACTTGAACTCCACAAGGATCGATGAAATCTACTATTCCAACTACCAGACATTTAATGTTTGTTGACCCAGTTACATTCTCTATGTGTTTCCTAATTTCAAGGAAAAATTAATGCCAAAGAGAAAAAGCGGCTCACTCATCATGGAAATTAGAAGTATGAGAAATTTATTTTTAAAGATGTCAGGCTCACAAGATTTTTTTGAATTGATGCATAGAAAAATGTGAAATCAAGTCGTTAATGAAAAGAACAAATCTAGACTTAGCCGACTATATTTAATGAACTAGATTCTCGGTGAAAAAAAAGAGAGGATGACATGACACATTAATCAAAGTAGTGGAATGGGTTGATTGTGTACAAAGAGAAAAACTTGAAGTCATTTTGTATATTTGTTGTTTCTCAAAAATGAATGATGTTATTGAGTGAGGTAGAGAGACGACAAAAGGAGACTACTCAAGTAAGAAGATGATGCAATCGAGCTAAGGAATAAAGTGAAAATAAAAAGAGAGGGAAGAGAAGAACCTATAAGTATGAAGTGAAGAATCGATGAAAGAGCATTATGTGGTAGAATTGATTGAGAAAGAGGGGTTTTGATTCAAATGTGTAGAAGAGAGTGACAAAAAGAACACAGACAAATAAAGAAAGGTGATCATAATCTATTGTGTAAGCAATATTGTAACTAGATGATCAAAAATTGTATATGTAAATCAAGTCTAAGTTGTAGCTTAGCATTATCGGGGGTTGTAGCCTCCTTGTGGGTGGGTTCCTACAAAATATCAGTTGTAGCTGATTAAATTAGGGGTTGGTGCTCCTTGCAAGTTGGTGTTTACTAAATTTACTGAGTGGGTGCTCAAAAAATATTCGAGTGGGTGCTTGAAGTTGTGGAATGGGTGCTTCATAGGTTGAGTGGGTGCTCAACTAAAACCATGTATAAGCTTTGGAATTGGTGTTCCTAATAAATCCATGGTTTCAAGTGGGTTTTTTCCCAAAGGGTTTCCCACTATAAATTTTGTGTTCAGTGTTCTTCTATCTTGCATGTGTTTGTTTTAATGCTTATGATCTATTGTTGCACTTATTAAGAAATTTTGAATAAGCATTATTAAAGTGAAAATTTTAATCTGTGATGATTCACCCCCTTTCTCAGTGCTTTTGAATCTCTAACAACTTCTTGCTTCACATCTAATATGTCAAATGAGTCTTACACATCTTAATACACTTGTATTTTCATTACCCAATGAAACACTCTTGTGCCACAGTTCACACTTGACTATTGAGGGCTTACTACATTCATGAACATCACACACTTTTACTTCACATATTTCTAGTATATTCTTCTCGCGTATCATACTATCCTATTTTATAATCTATGCTTCATGATCGAATATTTTTTTAGCACAAATCATTCACACTACTACCCTATGACGCACTCTAGTTTCATGGTTGATACTCGATTATTGAGGGTCTAAATCTGAATTGAACCTCCCCACATTCACATCATTCTAAACTTTACGCTTTGTGCTACATATCTCATTCACACCATGTTACATCCTACACTATGTGTTTAATTATCTATCTCTCTATCATCTCATGCACATCATTCTACATTTTACGGTCAATATTTCCAATGTCTCGCTCATCCTTTCTAGCATCTTCTCACACATTATACTAAATCCTTCTATAATATAAGCTCTATGCTCTCTTGACAAATATTTCTAGCATACACATCTATCAAACCATTTCCCAATGATGCACTTTTGTTCTATGGTTCATTCTTGATTTCCGAGGGTATTTTATAAGTGAACCTCATCTCATGTGTTTCACATATGCTCAAGTGGAACACTTCTCCTATCATGCTCATTATGCATTCTATTCAATTCACACTTACAACATACTACATATCTTGGGTGCACATTGTTCTTACTTACTCATGGACATATACATTGTATGTCATTATATTTTCTATATATACATGCACATTCAATTTCCTTCTAGTTGTGGATGCATCCTTTACACATATTTTTATATGCAACATGGAATCTTGGAATTGTACCTCTTACCGGTCCTACAACATGATCCTGGGAGCATCCACATTCATACACATCATAGGTGTTATTTTTTCATTTTATCCCATTTATTTTTCATACTAGCACACTACTATATTGGATTACACATGATTTGGCATACATTTTATGTAGATGATGAAGGCTATCCTACATATGAATATGCGAGAGTTACAAAACTTAAGGTGAAAAATTGTAAGCATGTATGGTGTAATCTAGATCCACAACTCAAATGAAGTCATTCATAAGTGGCTTCGGGTACCTTTTCCATAGGTTGACCTATGCCAGGTCATTATATCCTACAGGAAAAGATTGCTTTTATGACTGAAATGTTGCCTCAACTTGAATCTTTGGTCGGAGAGATAGACACCTATGAGTTTGATGCAAGGAAGCCTTGTCAAAGGGTAAGTCCTATGCCACCAACTCGATTCCTCTTTTTATTTCCCAACCAATATCATTCTAGTATAAACCTCAAATCCCAAGCTTTTCACCTACTTCCCATGTTGAGAATTCTATTTCTTCATCTCATATCTTCTCGTCCCACCATGAATCATTTATTCCTCATTCTTCTAAAATTCCTTCTTTTCTACAAAGTCCACCGATAAAATAAGTTTCACCTCTTCAAGTGGTGAAGAAATCAGTTGAATCCCAACTCACTCCTCTTTTTATATTCCCAAATATATTTTGGGAGGAGCATGTTAATCTTGAAGGGAAGGAGGATTTGGTTTTAGATACTAGCAAAGAAAAACTTACAAATAATTTGAAGGGGTGGGCTGCAAAACTTAACATCAAGAAAATTCATTCTGACTAAACCTTCTCCAAAGGCTGAAGCTTAGAAATAGGTGGAATAAACTAGTTTTTTACCAACAATGAATCCAAAGTGAAGGATGAAGACCAACAAATACCTATTTAGAATGCGAGATCTATACTGTTTCCATATCATCAAAGGAGGTTGAATCACCACAAGTGGCAAAACAATTTTAGAAGAGCAAGAGTTAGCTTGGAAAATTCCAGAAGAAGAGCATGTGCAAGTTGAAGAAGAAAGAATCTCAAGTGTACAGGGGTAGTTCTAGTGAGTAAAATGATCATAGTTTCCTGCATGTCAAGAAATTACAGAAATTTTGGAGGGTTATATCAGCTTTCTAAGGTCATCATTAGATGTTACAATTAGCCACAAGGATTTTCATGAGACTAAGGAAGATTCAGAAGTCATGAATGTAGATGAGGTCATACAAAGGCTTTCAAATCCTTTTCCCTCTCTACCTTCTCAAAAATCTGATTTTTTAGATGAATTTGATCTTTCTAATTTCATGTTTGAGAATGAGGAATATCAAGGTGAAGGAGGTTCTAGTTCGGAGGATACTCAGATTGAAGAAGAACCCTTGACACAGCCAGAGAATGAAGAAGAAGATTATCTATCATATTTGGAAGAATGTTTTGATGGACAAGAGCCTATGGAACTTGACAATTTTTCTATTCCATCACTTATTTTCCAACACAAAGTGCCTAGTGTTGTGGAGGGAAATGCTCAAGAACTCCCATTACTCATAATTATCCTTTTGAATCAGAATTAGAGGAATTGAATCTTCCATATCCCTCATTGCACGTAGAGGAGGAGCACATAGGAGAAGTTAGGGCTGATTTAGAAGCATTGAATGGAGGTTATATCATGGAGAGCTTCTTGTTTTCAGTTTCGAACCTGATTTGGTTAATGAACCTATGGTGGAGGAAAGTATTCTTGAAGATTTTTTTTCCCTAAAAATTTTCAAAAGCTGAAAATAGAAGGGTTTGACTTTTCAAATTTTAATTCAAACGAGGGAGATGTCATTGGACACCATCACCCGTAAAAGATCAATTGTTTGTAAATGGGAAATAAGAGGGAAGTAAGCTCATAAACAACCATCTTTTTCAAATATTTCTTCAGTAGACTTTCTTATTAAATTTGAAGCTTGAAACGGTGGGTATATTCAAAGGTTTAGACCATGTCTCATAAGGTATTTGGCATCTTTGGAGCCAAAATAGGATTCAAAACCAGTCACATTCACTTGTAATGTGAGGATGAGTTTCACGATCTCGAGGATCAGCTTCTATACTTCAAAAAATAAATACGAGCAACAGAAGATACATTCTTTCTCTTTCCATTTGATGCCTTGATGAACTAGGTGGAGAATTGGGCTTGTTTCATGTTTTACTATCGTTCTTGGCCATGTCTATTATCAAATCATCTGCATGGCTTCCCATTGTGAGGAAGGGGAGATATTTTTCACAACCAGTTGTAGGATTTATTTATATCACTTGTGCCTTTAGTTAGCATAGAGTAGGAGTAGGTTTTGTTTCAACAAAATAAGTTCTGGCACACCCTATGTGTTTCATTTGAAGCATATATGGTTTTCATTTATTGTGTATGTTTTGTTTCGTTATTTCTCTTGCATAGTGCATCGAAGGTGGAAGTTTTTCAAGAAAGGGAAAGTGTTCAATTTTCAACAAGAGTTTCATTACATCCCAAACTCATTAGATGCTTCATTCAAAATTCTACAAGACACCATAAATTCCAAACAATCATCAAACTAAGTATACTTCATAATTAGCATTTTTGGAAGGTTCAGATCAATAATGCCCAATGAGACTTCAAGGTCCATTTCAAAATATCATATCAATTTCAAGATGCCAACACTAACTCCATGCCCAATTGATTTTTGAAGGCTACCCGATTGGTACTTAGTAGGCAAGCATCCCCAAAGGTTGTCGAAATGTTACTTAATTTTGCACACTCGAAAAAAATTGGACAAATGGGTCTGTTGAACTCTAGGATGGAGAAAGATCTTCATGGGAAAGCTTTGGGAAAATAGGAAAAAAATGTGCTTTAGGGACATTTGCATTGTTCGATCAGTTTTGGAATAATTTTTTTGGTTATTCTCTCTTTTCCCAGGGTTTTCGAGGTTCAAGTTGTGCTCGAAACGAGACATTAGTTTTGGTGGGCCCACTTCCAGTCATCATGGGGATAAATTAATTAAAATTGATAAATTATGTTGAGGAGGTCTTATTATGTTCACATTATTTCCCTATTTTCAAGAAAAACCCCAACGAGGTCAAAATAGGGATCAAACTCAAATGTTGAAGACACCATAGCTACAAGATAACGTAGCTCACCGAGAAGTTTGGAGAGCTTCTCGGAAAGCTAATATGAGTGAATGAATTCGAGGCTCTATATCTCAGGAAAATTAATGTTTTCATAAATGCATTTTAGGGTTCAATTATTAATGATCTCAAAGTGATGGATTCCAATAGGAATCAAGCAATGGGAGAGTTCATGAAGATATTGACAAATAGACAATGGCTTGGAGAAAATAATTGATGCATAGCGATCAACAATGGCACATAGATCCATGAGCTCAACATCAAGAGTAAGCTTAGTTAACTCATGGTGATCCAAGTTATGGAGTGACATTGAAAATATATATGCAAGTAGAGCAAGTCAGTAAGAGGCCGAGTCATGGAGTCTCGATGCTGCAAGCTTATGGGAGAACTCAGGATGGGGTATATGGCACAACTCAGATAAGATATTCTGAGATAGCTCAATATAATATAACTTTGCTATGCTATGTCTCGAGGGAACAAATCACTAATAGAGTTGAGGTATTTAAATTCAAATCTGGAGTGTATCTGAATTAACCGACTCGATCCAAGAGAAGGCACTTGTAATACGAGCTCGTAAATATGAAGAGATGGACACGGATAGTGATGGGGAGAGCATCTCATTAGGATGAGCTAGTGAGGTCATGTGAATGAATTTTGTAGAGATTATATAAATGGCTTGGTTGTTAAGGAGAACTCGACCTCGAGCTCAAGGATCTATTCACTTAAGCATTTCGGAAACCAAGTTTAGGCTTAACATGGTGGTGAGTGGTTCGAGGCCAAGTCACTCAGGTAATGGGTTCATTGTTCAAATAAAAATGGGAGCTCACGGTCGAGCTTATGAGCATCCCGCATAATTGAGTTGGCATGACAAGTGTTTGGGAGTCAATGAGCAAACGAAAGACCTTAGAAACTCGCAATCACAAGTGTCATGAAGGGATCAATGTGTCAAGCTAAATTGAATGAATAAAATGATTGGTGATGCTCATAATGGAGGAAATGAGCATGAGCTCGATGCATAAGATGTGCAAATTGGGAGAGCATTTGGTTGAAGTGTTGAGGATCGAGCGGTAGGACAAGTTTCATGATCCTAGCTCATTGTGAGGAGTTAGGATCAAGTATAGTCGTGAGTGCAGCAATGTCGATCGAGCTTGTGTGAATGGCTCGGCAATTACAAGTTTGATTATGAAAAATCAAAACGTCATCAAGCTCAACGAGAAATCGGGATTGTACAATGTTCCCTGAGATGGTGGGAAAGGTGAGCCCGATAAGGAGTTGTTATATGGATCATTCGATGAAATGCTCACACGAGCATGCAACAAGTCAAGTAGATCTCATAAGAGGAGATCAAGCTCATAAGAGCGAGTTATGCCTTAAAGTTAGACCATTACAAAGTATGAGAACGATATGTGAAGGTGGATCTCAAGTGAACCACATGTGGGAGGCCAAGCTAAAATGGCTACTTGGGGTGCAAGGAAAGATTGGATATGACTCGTGAACACACAACTCATTGGGTATATATAGCTAAGTGACTCGGGTCATCAAGTCGTGAAAAGGCTAGAAGATGATGCAGATTTTGGTGCATATCTCGACAAGGAAAGATTGCAAAGTAATGATGAAGGTGCTTAGGTTGGTGATGAATATTGGCATGCTCAAATGGTTCATAACGGCATGGTAGAAGTGGAAGGCTTCGGATCAAGGTCGAGTCAATTAGGCTCACTTATTTAAAGCATTGCGAGATGAACCTTGAGCTCAAAGTCGATAGGGAGAGCTCGGAATGTCGAGCTAGGACCATGATAACTTCATGGGAAAAATATGATTTGAGGCCAAGTTTAAGTTTGAAAGCTAAGGTAAAAAGTTTCACATGCGGGGAAATAATGTGGATGTTATGCCATGGGGGATATTCTAGTCATCGAGCCGAGACAAATCGAACTCTTTTTCCCGCAAGAAGTCGTACCTGCCAAGGTAACTTGTCATGATGAGATTGGTCGACGTAATGAGTGAGAGACCCGGTCAAAGTAGTGATAGGTGACTTTTTTTTAGGAGCACGTGGTGATTCGGAAGATCAAGGTAAGTGTCGAGTGGCTCAACCAATATGGAGAGGGTGGAAAGAGAAAGAAGGAGCAGGTCAACGTGGGCCAAACACTCCATCCGAGCCAAGTGTGAACCGGTCCAAGGCCAATATGGAGAACATGGGCAAGTTGTCACCAAGATCTTTGAATAACATTCACTTCAATGGGGCCAGGAACCAAGGGAACTCACCGCATAAGACACATGGAGTTCTACGAAGTGATCCGTGTTGGATCGATAGTAGCATGCTAAGTTAGGAAGTGAGGCATCAAAATAACGCAGAGAGCTTAATCAATGCGAATGTGGTGGAAACTCGATCAACTGGGCATGTTGACACCGAGGCATCAACGGAGATCAACTAAGATCGTGTCGCATAGAATTCAGAAGGGGAATTCGATTATTAACACATGAAATGGTCACGCCAAATGAAAAATGGTTGACTTAAGGCTCGACGAGAGGAGTAAAAATAGGACCACCATGACATGATTGACCAGGTACTCTCCAACCAGCTAGCCAAGTTGGCTAGCGAGCTGGTTGGCCAATCACAAGCTAAAACCCTCATCTAGGGCAAGACAAAAAGGCATATGTTATTTTAATTAAAATATTTTAAAAATATATATTTTTATTAAAATATTTTATTAAAAATATTATTTTAATGGAGGATTAAATTCAATTTTTGAATTTATGGAAGTAGTGGTGGAATGTTCTTCCCAAATGCAATTAATGATGTAATCAATTATGGAGACTAGGTGCCCAAAATTTAGGATTCATCCTCTCTTCTCTCATAGGTGGATTTTCTATAAATGAAAAGGAGGAATTCATTCCAAAGGGTTAGACAGTTAGACATATTTTCTAAATTCCTCTCTTTCTACAAGCTAGTATATTGTGGATTGTGGGAACTTTCAAGCCTTTTCTCGAAAATTGTAATGGAAAATATTTCTTCTTCCTAATGTAATGATGCATTGTGCATGTGATTGAAGTAATAAGAAATTGTGTTATATGACTAATTATTAATCCTTTCATCATTTTTGTTACTTTATTGTGCCTTTCTCATGCTTGTAGGTATACTATGTAATTTCAAGTTTCCATTGCAGGTTTTGGGAGTTATGTGCTTATCTGGGAGTGAATCTTGTATGCGGTTGAGTTGTGGTGTTTGTTCATCCTTCTCAATTTCATCCTTCTTCACTGGAAGACCGAAAACTTGTCTAGCAAAACCCTTTCTTAGTGCATCTCCATAAATCCCATGAAAATGTTGGTATAGGTATAGTTAGCTATTTTATTATGTTAGAAGTAGTGTTGTGTTTAGTTTAGGAAGAGGAATCCAGCCTTATTTGGAGGTTGACCTCAAGCCTCAAGTCCCATATCTTGCAAGGTGATCCCATGTTACCCAATCACATTGAATGCCATATCCATCATTTGGCCATTCAAAGGGTGTAGTGATTTGGTGATAACAGCTTTCTACCAATAACACTCCCCCCGCTACACAGGCATCAATATTAGTTTCATCATCTAGTCCTTTTTGGGATGTATAATCCTAGCATGTCGCACACACCCCAAATGAGGGGGGCATCATTGGGTGAATCAATCAACCTGTTCAACAGTTCATAGTCATAGTACGTCATGGTTTAGTACTAGTACAACATAGTCTTCGATCCAAGAATAGACCAAAATCTAACTTGGGTCTTCAACACAGCACATATGCCAGCTCCTAGACATAGACATGAGTTCCTAGAAACTCTTGACCCTTCCTAGGTGCCTTTGACAAGGGGGAAGCTACAACATTTTTCTCAGAGCAACACATTTTTCAGCAATCTACACAACATTTTTCTCAGTACATGCACAATCCTCTAGCAATCAACATGCATCTTTTCAACTTTTCTCAATTCATGTTGGATTGAGATGGATCAAATTCAAACACAACAACAATCTATAGTGGTGTTTGCATTTTGAAAAGTAGTCAAAGGTTGGAGAATAATATTATACCTTTCTCCCTATACTTCTTCTATCGTGGTGTGGGATCACAAAAAAATCATACTTGGCACAGTTGGCATGAGATCGCCCAAAAACTAGTTCTTGGCTTGAGATTACCAAAACTATCATTCTTCTACAACATTTTTAAGATCCTCTCTACTCTTTTCACTCATCACGGATCAGGTACACATGTTCCTTTTTACGTTTTTACACACATTTGTATATGTTTGGATCAAATTTTTCATATACACGAATTTGACTACTATTTTTTCTTCTTTTTTACAGGTTTATCCTTGTAGGAAGCAACAGTCACATCATCAAGCATCAAGCAACATCAAAAAAAGGTACAACATGACATATACACATACACTCTCACCGCTAGGGTTACTTTTACTTCCTCTTCTATAGCTTCCACGCTTCATATTTTTCACTTCACACTTTTTCTTATCTTCTCGACATGCTTTTCACCATCAATCTACATGGTTATCAAGTACACATATCTTATCTACTTTATGTTATCAAGAATTCACTCAACAACATAAAGTGGGGGAAAATGTAGACACTAAATCATGCACTTTGGGTATATTTCTAGGTCCTGATCACATACCACTATTCATATGATTCCTAAGCGAGAAAAGTACTAATTGACCACTGTATTTGGCCTCTTTTCTTGATTTCTAATTTTATTATTGATCTTACACACCTTATTTCTCGGTTTGACCTTTAATACTTCAAGTTTTTTGAGTCTGGACACTAGCACCCATCCAGATGCCCACACTCAAATGCCCCGTCCCCTTTGGGTGCCCCAACCTCTTTGTATCTTGTTTTCATCTTTTGGGTCCTTCCTAGCTATTGGGCATGTTATTTTCTTGGTGGTTAGCCTTTTAGTGGTTAATTACAAAATTCAAACAAGGGAATCATATAAATACAAAGTTATGTGACCATAATCAAATACCAAGCACTAAGCATCTACTACTACCACCTAAGGATATATCCAAAGGCATTACAAGAGCATCAAAGCATCCATTCAAGGGAAAAGGGATTCCATTCTTATGCATACACTTCATATAAGGGGAATTTTATTTTTCCATGCACACATCTATCTACATCTTCTACATCTAGATATTGCCCGTTGTTCAAGTGCTTCTAGCACAAGATCCACCTAGGGCACAATTCTACACACACATGAGCATAACTATATGGAGTCAACAATGTATTCCAACACCTAGATTGTAAGTTCACTCATTCGTGTGACTGTTGGGGCCAGTATGACTCCCCATTAACTTTTTCTTTTTAGGATTTTATGTGTTTTGGGTGTTTGTAGGTGCTCTTTCTATTTGTAGGTTACAAGTGAATCTTGCAGACTTAGTATGACATACAAGCAATTAAAATCGAAGGGTAACAACATAGAAGTAACATTATGAAAATAATTTTTCTCGAGGTTGTGAGCAAATACATGCTCCCAACAAAGGGTCTAAAGCACCCGTGTTCATGTTATCCAAAATGTGCCCCCTACTCATTTTGTGGCTAACTCCCTTTCATCTTTCCTTCTCTTGTGCCTCAAACATAATATTTTTCTTTTTAGGCACTCAAAACCTTCTAGAAATGGCACCATTGGATAGAGATCTTTCTCAACTTTCCAGAAAGGTAAAGTTTTCCTCCTAACTCCATGTACTTTTCAAGTTATGGCTCGGTGGAGTTTTTGTGGAAAATTTTCCCCTGAGGGCCCGCGCCCAATGAAAACTTGCCACGTGGCACCTAGACTTGCGGAGCGCAGAAAATTTTGGAAAATTTTCCAAACGACCAAAAAGGTAAAAATTCAAAAAAATTCCAGTCGACCCGATTTGGCCCTGTTTTGCCCTAAAACTTCAAATCGCCATATCTTTCGATCCAGACTTCGGTTTTCACGTTCTTTATATCAATGGAAAGCTGGTAAAATTATATACAAGATTCTGAGGTATTTTTGCATTTTGGTGGAGTTTGGAGAGAGAAAATTAAGAAACACCTCTGGCACGTGGTCATGGACAGAAATGACGTTTCAACCACCGTTTTTAATGAAGAATGGCTCGCATTCTCTCCCAGCATGGTTAAAAATGTCAGGGAATGGGTCTTTCAGGGCGCCCATGCTATTTTGATGGCATTTTGGTCAATGGTTGAACCCCTTGCATGTTTTCCCATGTTTCTCTCTCCTGGGGTCATGGTTTGCACTGTAAAAGCCAGGATGAGTTCATTTTGCAAAGGAGAGACACTTTTTCAGCTCTGCAACTTCCTTTTTCTTCCTCCTTGGCAGAATTTGTGAAGAAATTTTACCTTTCCATGTAATGCAGCACCTTTTCTTGCCTCTGGATCACTTTAATGTACTGTATTGGATCTGAGATGTTGATATATGTTCTGTGATTAAAATCCCTCAATCCTTTCATATATCTATCATTGCTTTCTTGATCTTTCATTACATTTTGAGCATTTGTGCATGTTTTGTGCTGTGTTTCCTTGTGGATTGTGTATTTCATGCAGCATCAGGTGTCTACAACTCCTTTGGTGCATCACCTATTAGCATTAGTTCTTTCTTTTTGTATTCTCTATCTCTGTCTCCTTGGAATTTAGAGTAGATTTGGGAGTTTAAACCTCTGCAATTGTACAAGTGAATTAGCTGATCAGAGGAGTTGAGGAACCAGCCTCTAATCTAGAGATTCCTCTTCCATTTTACAAGTCCCACACTTGGGAAGAGGATTCAATGTTGTGCAATCACACTGGATGCTTAGTATGATCAAACTAGAAATCGATCAACATCCGTGGGTGTCTTTCTGATTTGCAACAATAGTTTTCATCACATGATTCTGGGGGACCTTAGAGGTCTTCCACTTTATCTTTGATAGGTTGTTGTGTTCTTGTTAAAGATTCAACCTTTTGGAGGCACTTTAAAAATCACATCTAGCAACCCCATCTTGTAAACAACTCATTCTCTAAGTTGCACCTATTTTCCATTCATTTCCATCATTTTCATTCTTTTCCATTCCATGAAGTTGTGCAATCATGACTTCATTTCCATCATGGAATTCACATTTACAACAGCAAAGTATATCACACCCCAACATGTTTTACAAATCCTCCAAATCAGCATTTTGATCAAATTCAAAATCAGCATGTCTACCCATATGAGCAGCAGTGCCAAAGTCAGTTTGGATATGAAGCATGTCAAGCACAAGGGTATGCTGGTTGTGAGGGTATTCAAGAAGAAAATGTAGATCTTCCGGAACAAATCCAAAAGATGGAGGTAAACATGGTGCAATCTAGGGCTCAAGCACAAATGAAAGCATTTAGAATCAGGTTGTAGAGCACCTTGTCCATGGGTAGGACCTTTTCCAAGGCATTATACCCTCAAGAGAAGCTATACTTCATGATTACAACACTACCATTGCTTGCAAAGTGGACTAAAGGAATAAAGGTGTATGAGAGGAGTATTCAACAACCTTGTCAACAGTAAGCACACCATCTCATGCCTTTTCTCTCCTCTTTCCCAATCTGCTTTATCTCAAAGAATGTCAAGTTTTAAACTCTCCATCTTCTGTCCCAAGTGTTGAATCCATTTCTCCATTCCCTAGTATTCCACCCCATCTCAATTCTTCTATCCTTTTCCCTTCCAAACAGCAATTCCCTCCAAAGAAACAAGAGTTCCTACCTCCTCCACCATCACAAAAAATTGCAAAATCAATTGAGTTACAATCCACTTCTCCTCTTGCATTCCAAAATCCATGTTGGGAGGATAAAAATTAGAATGCCAATCAAGGAAAATAGCAGTAGAAAGAAGAGCCAAACAAGGATGAAGAAATTCAAAGTCTAAAGAGTTGGGCTCTTAAATTCGGGATTACAAAAATCCCCTTGATGGTGAAACCAATAGAGGATGTTGAAGTTGGAGAACAAGTGGAAAACAAGGCTGATTTTATAACAGCAATGAAGCGAGAAAAACAGCAGTTTGTTGGTGATGAGTTGGGTGTCCATGTTGGCACTTTGCCCAAAGAAAATGCTAATCCAGTTTGCACTGTAAAATCAGCCATCGAGAAAGAAGGAAAACCATCTCAAAACCCCATCTTTGAGGAGCAAATGGATGAGGTCAAGTCAGTTTTTACAACAGTAGAAGAAGGAAGCATTATTGATACATTTTTGATTTCATTTGAAGGGGCTGATTTGATTGATGAAGCCATTATGGAGGTGAACAAAACAGGTCCAAATTGTGAGCAAAAGGCACAAGAAATTTCATGCTTCTCTCCCACTTCATCTCTCCAACAATCTGATTTTTGGGATGAGTTTGGATTGACAAGTTTCATGTTTGAAAATGAAGTTATACAGGGTGAAGAAAATGTAGATTTGGAGGCCACCATACAAGAGGGAGAGACTTTGCTACAGCAAGACATTCAAGAGTTTGATTTGCCATCAGACTTAGAAGAATGTTTAGATGAAGAGCTAGCTGAAATTACCATGTTTCCTTCTTCACCATTCATTCTCCAACAACAAGAACTTGCTGCCATGGACAAAAGAGTTCAAGGACAACAACCTACAGTTTGCAACATGCCTCTTGAATCAAAGCTGGAAGAATTTGATCTTCCAAAAGCTACAATGGAGGAGCTCCAAAGCCAACAATGTATTGCAGCAGGTAACAACAATGCAAAAGCAACTTCATTGGATGTTGCAATCAATAACAAGGAGTTGCACACTATAGAAGAGTTCCATGTTGCCATGAAGGAAGAGAAAGGGCAGAAAAGTCCTACCATTGCTTCCACATCACCCACCCAAGAAGGTCTACAAGAAGACTCCATTTTTGGAGTTGAAAATCAGAGCTATGGGCATATCAAATGGATCATACCTTGCCCAATAAGGTATTTGACTTCATTGGAGTCAAAGGAGAAGTCACAACCAGTCATGCTTACTTCTAAGCATGAGGGTGAGCTACAAAATACAAAGGATCAGCTGTCATACCTCTTCAATCCAAATGCAGAGCAACTAAAAGAGGTATTGGATTTGTTTTCAGTTGACACCTTGATGATTTGGGTAGAAGACCAGCTTCTTGTTGATTTTCCACTCATCCAATCAGCCATGTTCAGTGCCAAATCAGTTGCATGGTTGCAACTTTTGAGAAAGGGAAGCTATTTCTCCCAACCAATTGCAGGGTTTGTTTAGCCCACTTTTGCTTCCAGTTAGAGTAGGATAGGTAGTTTTGCTTTCAAGAAAAGAAGTGCTTTTGCACACTCTGCATGTTCCATTTTGGAGCATGTATGACATTTAGTTTTGTACATAGTTTTTGTGGTGCTAGTTTTGCTCTTGCACAGTCCATTTCAGTGGGTTTCCAAGTGGCTCAGAGAGGAGGTTTTCAAAGTTCAAATCAGTTTGTAGGCTACAACTCATGACTCCATGCCCAATGGATGCTTCAGAAACCGGTAACTTCATCCAGCAGTGATGACCCTCTGAGTCGCCAAAATTGTTATCCAAAATGTGCCCCCTGCTCATTTTGTGGCTAACTCCCTTTCATCTTTCCTTCTCTTGTGCCTTAGACATAATATTTTGATTTTTAGGCACTCAAAACCTTCTGGAAATGGCACCATTGGATAGAGCTATTTCTCAGCTTTCCAGAAAGGTAAAGTTTTCCTCCTAACTCCATGTACTTTTCAAGTTATGGCTCGGCAGAGTTTTTATGGAAAATTTTCCCCTAAGGGGCCCGCACCTAATGAAAACTTGCCACGTGGCACCTAGACTTGCGGAGCGCAGGAAAATTTTGGAAAATTTTCCAAACGACCAAAAAGGTAAAAATTCAAAAAAAATTCCCGCCGACCCGATTTGGCCCTATTTTGCCCTAAAACTTCAAATCGCCATATCTTTCGATCCAGAGCTTGATTTTTCACGTTCTTTATATCAATGGAAAGATGGTAAAATTCTCTACAAGATTCTGAGGTCATTTTTGCATTTTGGTGGAGTTTAGAGAGAGAAAATTAAGAAATTCCTCTGGCACATGGTCATGGACAGAAATGACATTTCAACCACCGTTTTTAATGAAGAATGGCTCGCATTCTCTCCCAGCATGGTTAAAAATGTCAAGGAATGGGTCTGTCAGGGCGCCCATGCTGTTTTGATGGCATTTTGGTCAATGGTTGAACCCCTTGCATGTTTTCCCGTGTTTCTCTCTCCTGGGGTCGTGGTTTGCACCGTAGTAAAAGCCGTGATGAGTTCATTTTGCAAAGGAGAGACACTTTTTCAGCTCTCTGCAACTTCCTTTTTCTTCCTCCTTGGCGTAATTTATGAAGAAATTTTACCTTTCCATGTAATGCAGCACCTTTTCTTTCCTCTCGGATCACCGTGATGTATTGTATTGGATCTCGAGATGTTGATATATGTTCTATGATTAAAATCCCTCAATCCTTTCATATATCTATCATTGCTTTCTTTATCTTTCATTACATTTTGAGCATTTGTGCATGTTTTGTCTTTGTGTTTCCTTGTGGATTGTGTATTTCATGCAAAGATCGTGTGTCTACAACTCCTTTGATGCATCACCTATTAGCATTAGTTCTTTCTTTTTGCATTCTCTATCTCTCGTCTCCTTGAATTTAGAGTAGATTTGGGAGTTTAAACCTCTGCAATTGTACAAGTGAATTATCTAATCGGAGGAGTTGAGGAACTAGCCTCTAATCTAGAGATTCCTCTTCCATTTTGCAAGTCCCACACTTGGGAAGAGGATTCAATGTTGTGCAATCACACTGGATGCTTAGTATGATCAAACTAGAAATCTGATCAACATCTAGGGGTGCTACTGATTTGCAACAACAATTCCCCGACCTAATCTAGGTGCCCCAGGCCCCCTAACATTTTTACGATCGTAAGATTTTCAAGGCTTAGTTGCAATAGTTTGTCTTCCTATTTCATTTGTTTTTCATCTTGTCATAGCTTCGGATTATTGTGAATCAACTAAGTTTTTTATCCCTTCTCTTACACTTAGGGTTTCAAATTTATTAGTTTACTTACGTGTGTCATATATTTACTTTATTTCTATATCATTACACTATAACTTAATTATAATTTAACAATTATATTTTCCAATATTTTTTAAATCAACTAGACTATTCGGCATGGTTGCAAACAATAGGTCAACAAGAGGACTGAATTGAGATGGGGAAAACTGAGACATGATTTCGTAGAGGGTTCCAATGTGGAGGGTTATGCAGAGAAACAATAAAATCATGCATGGATACAAGTTTTTTTAAGTGATTATAAACAACTATTAAATTTAGTCTCTGTATAAGTGGATCACCTATAAGCCTATAATGGCTAAAAACAATTAAATTTACTCATTCCTTCCATATTCGACAAGTAACACCAAAAATGGATTTTACCAAGCTTCTTCTAGACTATACCCTATTTTCAATACTCCTCACAACATCACTTCATTTATGAAATAACTCATTCATCATCCAAAATGCCTTTGCACCTTACTATTCTCACTTTTCCTTGTCTCTGCTTCACCGCCTCTCTAGTTTAAAATATAAACCTTTGACTTCTTTCACTTCCTAGGACCTTAACACTACTTAACACTTTGTCTTAAACCTAAACAATTATTAGAAGCATCAACAAAGTACATGAAAAAATATTCCTAATTCCCTTTCACTAACTTACATTCACTTGCTCTTTTATGCTCTCAATAACACATCTCCTATTCACCCATGGATTATGGGCTTATACAACTACCCACCATGATCCATCACCTCCCTTAGTTTCATTCCAACATTGTTAATGTGCTTGTAAAATATCATAACTTGACTCCTTCTCAAACTCCCTCTAGCTCAAACTTCCACTCCTTATGCCTAAACCCTCAACAAGATCTATTTCAGGGATATTGTTATGAATAAATTCATTCCAAAATCATTGGGACAAAAAAATATTTTTGAGCACCCATTAAGGGTTTTCAGGTGTGCATTAAGTTTCAAGTTCATGTTCAAATTACAACCACACCTTCCTTTGTAAAATCACTCTTTAAAATATCCTTCCAAAATCAGTGTACATGTGTCCTTAGTTGGACTATCAATAAAATATAAAATACCACCAAATGGAAATCAAATTTTCTTATTTGATCACCCTTAACACCTATCCTTTGTTACTACTTCCAAATTTAACGAAAAATTAACTTAGTTTGGTACCTCAAACTTCATACCCTAGCTCAACCTAACTATACAACTTTGTAGCTTTGAGAGTACAATTTTTGCAATAACTTATTTTATTTAATGATTCAAGCTTCAAATTTTTGCATAGATCTAGGTTCTAAGGATGTAAATGTGAAAAATTTACCGTAGTCTACTAGTCCTTCTCAAAGTCTTGAAGTCACCTTCTTCCCTTCTTGTCAAAACAATACATGCTCATGGAGGCAAGGATTAAACCTCAAAGGTTAGCGGTGGAGGAAAATGGAGTGTTCTACCTTTTGAATCCTTTCTTCTTCGACGCATGCATGTACATTGGTCACCTAAATGGTCTCCAAAGCCTTTCTAGTTCTCCTACAGATTGAAACTCCTCAATGCTTTGAGTTACCTATCCATACAACTTGTCAACACAACATGTCATCTTAGCTAAGTTAATCACCTCTAAAAATTATAGGATTTATTGACTCCACACTTTACTTTTAAGAAAATACTTAGGTTATTTCCTTACATAGGTTTTATTTTATTGTTGAATCTCATATCATTGTTATAAAAATCCACGGTTTGTATTAACATGCACTCAACCCACAAACAAAGAAGTCACACAACCTCACCAAGAATGAAGCCTCACAAAAATTTGTTAACAATTCTCATCATCAACTTCTTAACAGTCATATCTATCATTACTAACACAAGAAAATAGATTTTGTGATCATATACAAGAATGGCCTTAACACTTAGAAGGAGTAACAATGCAAAATAAACCCAAATCAACTCACAAGTGTTTAATGCTCATCACACCATTTAAAGTCATCATAAATATATATTTGAGATCAAGAATGTAATACCAACAAACATAACAACTATGCACTAACTGTCACCAACTTGACTAAATAAAAATTTCATACATGAATCTCACAAAAATTGATTTTTTCTCCTTTACTCTTCTCTTGAAACTTTAAAAAATGATTCAATCCGGATAGAATGAATGAGAAATAGTCCCATTATGCTTTTTATCCCTTCACCATTACTCCTACTCGATATTCTCTTCCCTTAGGCGATTCTAAAACAAGTCTCATGATGAGATTCCACTAAATAAGGGGGAGAAGTTACTTTATCTAAGAATGAATTAAGTTTAATATGACTAACTCATATAATGCCAAGAGATCTAGAAGGTCCCAATCACTCCATATTTTCCTCATTCCACCCTCTTGCATAATTTCCAAGCTTCAAAGATACATTAAAACACCAAAATCAACCCAAAATGGCTCCTCAAGTTCAAACTTGCATTTAGGAGGAAAATGCCTCATTTAAAATTTGGAAGGCCTAACGACTAACATAGACAACTAAACACACCTAATGACCTATAGCATCTTTGCTATCACACTATTTCCTTGTTACTTATTTATAGGATGCCCCTACATCATACACTAGGGGTAGGAAAATATTTGACCTCATAGCTTTACCTTGTTCTTCTTTTTTTCCAATTCCTTTGCTTCTTCATCCTTGTCTTGATTTTATATTCTTCTTCACTAGTTCATCATCATCTTTTTCTTCCTCCATGTGTCTTTCATCAATTTCATCTTGCATTTGATCTTCATAAATGAAGTATGCTTCTTCATAGGATTCTTCTCCTTCTTCAATCACCATATCTATCTCTTGAACATGTTGTTTTTGTTATTACTTGATTTTATTTGATTTTTCATAGCTTTTTTCTTCTTGTTCATCATTCACCGGATTTTTTCATCTCGCATCATGTTTTGCTTCATATTTCACCTGCATTTCTTGGTTTATGCCTTCATTTTCATGGTATTCTTCATTCTCCAAGTTTTCTCTAGCACTCATCTTGAATTTCATCTCATCCTCTCCACTAATCCAGCTCCACATGCTTGTGAGAGATTTCCATGACCTCTTCATTAAACTAACTGTTGCATTGTCACTCTTAGTTGATCCATAGTGAGCTTGAGGTGGCCCACAAACTTCTTCTTATATCTTGTCTTTACTTGTGTTCCTTATTTCTTCATTCAAGGCATCATTTTTGCCTCTTCTTCTTCTCTTTGTGTACATGCATTCACACATTCCAAGACATAGTTAGATCTAAAACATGGAGGCTCTTTATCCCCTTGAGAATCTATATCAATGAGATCTTCCTCTTCATCACTTTATTGCTTAACTTCATCACTCTCTTCCTCATACATTATCTTCTTATCCACTTCTTCTTCTTGCTTTCTCATCCTCTTCTCTTATTGATTTGGATTCCTTTACTCTTGTCTTATCTCTCTTATCAGTTGTTCTCTCTTTCTCTTCCTCACAATGAACTCTAATGGCCACTTGACTCATTGCTTCATCTCAAATAAAAAAATCTTCCTTTCTCTATGTGTGTAGTTTCTATCAATTCCACTAACTTCTCTACATCCTTCGTGAACTCCTTAAGTTCCTGTTCAAACCACAAATCTTACTTTCTTTCCTTCTCTCTCTTCTTATCCTCTTTCTCTCTCATCTTCTCATGCACTTGCTTTGATTCTTCTTTTTCGATTACTAATTTTTTCATCCATTGTGGCATCTCGTTTCCATGGTTAATGATTGATTGTAATCTCTTCTCTTTACTCATCTTTACAGTCACTTTCACTACACACACTCCCATGTACACTATTAGAAACAACAACTATTCATTCAAATTTCAAAACCAAACCACACACAAGACATGCTCGATACCAAATGATGCAAAGAAGCAATAAAATCATACATGGATATAATTTATTTTAAGTGATTCAAACAACTACTCCATTTAGTCTCTGCATAAGTGGATCACCTATGAGCCTATAGTGGATAAAAACTTTTATATTTAATCATTCCTTGTATATTTTGACAATTAACACCAAAAATTTCTTTCACCAAGCTTCTTCTAGACTACACCCTACTCTAAATACTCCTCACAACATCACTCCAGCTTATGAAATAGCTCATTCATCATCCAAAATGCATTTGTACCTAACTTTCCTTACTCGTCCTTGTCATGCTCATTACTAGTTTTCTAGTTCAAAATACAAACCTTTGACTTCTTTGGATTCTTGGGACCTTACCACTACTTAACACCCTATCTTGAACCCAAACCACTGCAAAAGCATCAACAAATTACATCAAAAGAGATTCTTAATTCCCTTCTACTAACTCGACTGCCGCACTTGCTCTTTCTATGCTCTCAAGAACACATCTACTTCTCACCCCTAGGTTATGGGATTCTACAAATACCCAACATGATTCATCACCTCCCTTAGTTTTATTCCAACACTGTTAATTTTTTTACAAAATATCAAAACTTGAATCCTTCTCTAACTCCCTCTAGCTTAACATTTCACTCCTTATGCATAAACCCTCAACTAGGTCTATTTCAGGACGTTGTTATGAATAACTTCATTATAATGAAGCATCAAGACACAAAAATATATTTTTGAGCACCCATTAAGGTTTTTCAGGTCTGCATAAAGTTTCAAGGTCGGGTTCAAAGTACAACTACACCTTCCTTTGTAAAACCACTCTTCAAACTTTCCTTCCAAAACTATGCATGGTGTCCTTAGTTGTATTATCATGAAAATATAAAAGACCACCCAATGGAAATAAAAATTTATTCTTAGATCACCCTTAGCACCTATCCCTTGTTACTACTTTTGCCAAATTTCGGGAAAAAGGAACTTAGTTTGGTACCTCAAACTTCATACCATACCTCAACCTAACTATACAACTCTATGAAGCCTAAGAGTACATTTTTACAATAACTTATTGTGTTTAATGATTCAATATTCAAATTTTTACAAAAATCTTGGTTATAAGGATGTAAATGTTAAAATTTTACTAGTAGTCTATCAGTCCTTCATGAAGTCTCAAACTCACCTTCTTCCGTTCTTGTAAAAATTGTACATGCTCATGGAGGTAGGGGATTAAACCCTCAAAGGTTATTAGTGGAGTAAAGTGGGGTGTTCTACCTTTTGAATCCTTTATTATTCAAGTAAATTATTCATGTACATTGGTCACCTCAATGGTCTCCAAAGCCTTTCTATCTCTCCTATAGATTGAGACTCCTCAATGCTTTGAGTTACCTATCCATATAGCTTGTCAACACAACATGTCATCTTAGCTAAGTTAATCACTTCGCAACTTACGTGAGTTATTGACTCCACACTTAAATTTTATGCAAATACTTAGTTTGTTCCTTACATAGGTTTTGTTTGATTTTTGAAGCTCATGTCACTATTATAAACATCCATAGTTTGTATTAACATACACTCAACCCATAAACAAAGAAGTCACGCAACCTTACCAAGAATGAAGGCTCATAAAAATTTATTAATAATGCTCATCATCAACTTCTTAACAGTCATATCTCTAGTTACTAGCACAAACAAATATATTTTGTGATGGTATACAAGAATGGCCTTGACACTTAGAAGGAGTAACAATGCATAAGAAACCCAAATCAACTCACAAGAGTTTAATGCTCATCACACAGTTTAAAATCATCATACATATATCTCTGAGATCAAGAATGCAATACCAACAAACACAACAACTATGCACTAATTGTCACCAACTTGAGTTAATAAAAATTCCATGCATGAAGCTCACAAAAACTAAGTTTTTCTTCCTTTACTCGTCTCTTGAATCTTTACAAAATAATTCAATTTAGATAGAATGAATGAGAAACAGTCCCATTATGCTTTTTATCCCTTCATAATTACGCCTACTCAGTATTCTCTTCCCTTAGGAAGTTACAAATAGTCTCATGATGATATTCCACTAAATAATGGGAAGATTTACTTTATCTAAGAATGACTTAAGTTTAATATGACTAACTCATATAATGACAAGTGACCTAGAAGGTCCTAATCACTCCATATTTTCCTCATTCCACCCTCTTGTAGAATTTCCAAGCTTCAAGGATACATTAAAACACCAAAATCAACCCAAAATAGTTCCTCAAGTTCAAACTTACATTTAAGAGGGAAATGCCTCATTTGAAATTTGAAAGGCCTAACCACTAGTATATAAAAATAAACACACCTAATGACCTCCAACATACTACTATCACACTTTGTCTCTATGAATTATTTAGAGGATACTTTTGCATCGTAGGTGTAGGATCAGATGAGACCTTTCAAGGTGCCACAGAGACTGAGAAATCACCCAATGAACTTATAGCATTTTTTTCTCTCATGGATCTTAAGGAACTACACCCTATCGACGTATCTTGGAAGCACCGAGATCATTAACAGGGTTCATTTTAGGGGTGAATATTCATGAAATGGTGAATATTAGGTTTTTGAATTTTGAAATTGGCAATTTTTTTACTACTCGTATGGTAGCACGTTTGCCAAAATTTTATGGGTCCTAAATAAATTTGACCATAATTTTACCTTAGTGTTTCCACTAAGGGCCAACCAATGTTAGTATATTCACCTTCATGTTATAATATTATATTATATATAGGATTAATTTGTCATAATATAGTAATACAATATGTTATTATAAGTGAATAAGCTGAAATTATAAGCCAAAAATCTGAAGGAATAAGCAAAAGAGGTAAGAGAAAAATTTTGAACTATCATCCTGTCAAGGTTTGTTTTGCATAATCATATTGTAAGACAACCTAAATACATGATACCTCATGGTAAGGTGATTATTTAATGTCGACGGTAGTAAGAACATGTTACTGGATGGTAACTTTGATTTTTTTCATTCGGTAACAAGTAAGTATTAAATCGTGTGGTGATTTGTTTACCAGAGATGACCAATGTGTGTTTCTCGGTTGACAATCAAATGTTGTTACTAAACAACAACCAAAGGTTGTTATCGGATGACAACCAAAGGTTGTTACCAAATGACAACTAAAGGCTCTTACCAGGTGACACTTTATGTTGTTTACCATATGGTAACAATAATAAAAATGACATATTCTTCACCTTCCCGAAACCCTCCTTTCCAATATTCGCTAACAATGCGAATAGCGTTTTTAGCACATTCACTACCCATTATATAATAATTTTTTGGAAGGGGGTTATTAAAATGAACCCCGATCATTGGGAATTAAAACAAATCCTCACCAACCATTTACCCAGGCCACCCCGATGCATGGGCATAGTCGGTTTCATGGCAGGAGCTTCGCTTTGCAAAATATTACATTGGACATCCTTATACTGACTCACACTATAGTATTTGACACGATTTGCAAATAATAGGAGAACGAGAGGATCATATTAATCCAGGAAAACTAAGGCATGATTTTTAGAGGGTCCCAAAGTGAAGGTTTAGGATTAGATAATACCTTTCAAGGTGCCACGGAGACCGAGAAATCACCTGGAAAACTTATAGGATTTTTTACTCTCAGGGTTCTTAAAGGACTACACCCAACCGAAATAGCCCGAGAATCACCGGCATCATTGGGAACCAAAAAAATCCTCCCCAAGTGTTTACTAGGCCACCCTAATGTATGTGTGCAATCCATTCATTGCAATGAGATTTCATTTGTAAAATATTCCATTGACAACCTTACACCGATTCACACTGGACTATTCAACACACTTGCAAAACAATAGACAATGATGAGATGGGTAAAACTGAGATAGGATTTCGTAGATGGTATCAATATGGAGGTGTAGGATCATACTATACCTTTCCACAGGACTAAGAAATCCACTTATAAGATCTTAAGGGACTATGCGCCAGCGTAGTTAAAGCACAAACTTCTCAGCATTTACCAGGCCAATGCATGTGTGTAGTTTGTTTGGTGCGAAATATTACATTGGATCTTACGGACTCTCTCTCTCTCTCTCTCTCTCTCTCTCTCTCTCTCTCTCTCTCTCTCTCTCTCTCTCTCTCTCTCTCTCTCTCTCTCTCTCTCTCTCTCTCTCTCTCTCTCTCTCTCTCTCTCTCTCTCTCTCTCTCTCTCTCTCTCTCTCTCTCTCTCTCTCTCTCTCTCTCTCTCTCTCTCTCTCTCTCTCTCTCTCTCTCTCTCTCTCTCTCTCTCTCTCTCTCTCTCTCTCTCTCTCTCTCTCTCTCTCTCTCTCTCTCTCTCTCTCTCTCTCTCTCTCTCTCTCTCTCTCTCTCTCTCTCTCTCTCTCTCTCTCTCTCTCTCTCTCTCTCTCTCTCTCTCTCTCTCTCTCTCTCTCTCTCTCTCTCTCTCTCTCTCTCTCTCTCTCTCTCTCTCTCTCTCTCTCTCTCTCTCTCTCTCTCTCTCTCTCTCTCTCTCTCTCTCTCTCTCTCTCTCTCTCTCTCTCTCTCTCTCTCTCTCTCTCTCTCTCTCTCTCTCTCTCTCTCTCTCTCTCTCTCTCTCTCTCTCTCTCTCTCTCTCTCTCTCTCTCTCTCTCTCTCTCTCTCTCTCTCTCTCTCTCTCTCTCTCTCTCATTTGTTATTCTAGGATTTCTTGAATCTATACCAATTTGTTGTAGACAAGATTGTCTCAAGAGGAGACCTAATTTGTAAGAACAATTTAGTCAAAACAGATGCTTAAAGTTTGAGTTTGAACTTGAAACTTCTTGGGAAAGTGAAATAGGGAAAATGGTATCCTAAAAGCTCTTGAGTTAGTCTTGAAACCCTTTGAGTGAGAAAATAAGTTTGAAAAACCCTCAAGGAAGGGCTACAAGGAGCAAAGTTTAGTGTAGAAGGAGGGGGTGGTAGAAAGTAGGTCTAGCCTTGGAGATGGGAAATAAAAATTTCCTACACCTTAAGGGGCCTAAAGGGTGTCTAAAACATCTATCGCTTAGTATTGGAACCTTGTGGTTTATTCCCAACATGAACTCATGAATGACATTGTTTCAATCTAAGAAAAACATGACAATCTAGGAGTTTGAGTAAAAGCTAATGTTTACTTTGATTCTCATCACTTGGAAAGTTGTCATGGTGTGAAAAGAACAAGGTAGAAGACTCTTGAAGTGAAAAAACTTAGTTAACTTATGCAAAAGAATCAAATTTTGTTCTCTACATCAAGTTACTTCTCAAATACATGAGTAAATGGATGAAGAACTATATCTAGCCATCTTCCTTAGAGAAAAATAAACACTTTCATTCAAAGAAATTGATCATGCAACCAAAAGAAATTATACTCTCTCTCTCTCTCTCTCTCTCTCTCTCTCTCTCTCTCTCTCTCTCTCTCTCTCTAGCTTATTCTAACACATCCAAGTAACCAATGAGAGAGAGGGAAAAATTAAAAAACTAAGATAAAACATAGGCAATAATACCAAGAAAATGGGGATAAACATTCTTTGTGAGGGAAAAATGAGAGCAAAATGGGGAAGGAGAGGGCAGCCACGTGCCATAAACAAAACTACATCTTACCTTATATTTATCACAAAAAACACCATAAAAATGGAACATACAAGTGGGAAATACATGCAGAACACACCACAATAATAAGGGAGAGGCAAGATTGTAATGAAAAACAAGTTAGGGTAGAGAAATAACCACAAAACTAGATTTAATCTACATATAAGTATTCCCAAAACATTACAATTGAAGTGGAAGGCACAAGAACACATTGAAGAAGTCCTAATACGAGGTTGGCAACTCATATATGCCTAGACCAACATTTTTTCATGGTGCCCCTACAAACCGATAGATTTCAATAGTTTACAAAAGAGATATTTTTAACAATATATAAAAATGGGAGAGAGAGAGAGAGAGAGAGAGAGAGAGAATATAAATTTGTACTTTTGGTAAATATGTTCTTTATTAATTTTGATTGAAAGAGATGAAATCACATAAATAATGAATATGGATACTTAGTCATTATTATTATGAAACCACAAACAATATAAAAATTCAATAATATATCTTATAATTTGAATTGAAACTTTGAACCTCCTCTAGAAAAGGTTCTCTAAACATATACACATTGATAAATTGAACGAATAATTACTCGATTAGATAACTCTTTATATATGTTATATAAATATTGCTTTAACCAATTTATGACTTAATTTCTAAAGTTTCATGCATATTATACATTGAAAACACTAGTATACAACACCAATAAATGAAAAATATCCATAATGTCATATATTGTCAAGTGCACATCATATTAGTCTGGATATAATTATAATCTCATAAATGTAAGGTCTCATAAAAACATATCGAGTTCCAAATAGTATTAACGTGCACAATAAAAATATATGTGAATAGGTCATATAATATCAAGTCAATGCCATATAGGCATACATACAATGTCGAACATGCATACAATGCCATGCACATAGGCATACAAAATAAATGTCATAAGACACACACACACACACACACACACACACACACACACACACACACACACACACACACACACACACACACACACACACACACACACACACACACACACACACACACACACACACACCCTATTCATTAAAATATATCCCTCTCTTTTCCCTTCTTGAAGAAGGCTCTCCCTTAGACGTAGATGGAGATTTGTGAGATGACTTGGGATCCTCCATGGCATGACTACGAGTCCTCTTATGCTCAAAACTCAACTGTAGTTGAACCTATAAATGCATACAATTTTTTTTCAAAACTTAATGTATAATTTTTCAACATGTATAAGACCATGCTAATGAAACTATTTACATGTACACGCACTTACCGCAATCTCTCGATCACGCTGAATCTACATCTCACACTCAATAGAGTAAACGGGAGCTATTGGATCATGAACTGGGGTGTCAAATGATGAGCTCGAGGATTTTGTGCCCTCGAAGTGAAAATGGAAGGGGTTAAACCCTACATACACATAAGATTACAAAATCAAACATCAAAATTATCTTATAGAACTATATTAACAATAATTTTTTTGAATGTAGATCTAAACATTTATGCCAACTAAGTACATGTGTAATGACAATATTTTAACTAAGTTTATCAATATACAACTATTTTTTTATCGTCACACCTATGAATCATATATAAAGTGTTGCTACATGTCGCAAATAACTCTTGTATATACACAATGAATTCACGTTGATTATCTACATGATGCTACAATGAGGAAATTATTAAAATAATTAGACATAATATGAATTACATGAGCTAGTTAACAAAAATACATAATTTGTATACCTCAGTGAGTTGTTGTGCAGATGAAATCACAACGGAAACACCTTTCTCTACTCCTCGCAGAGATGGTGGTGTGTCTTGTGTGGTCATCAACTTTATAAAAATATATCACATCAAGTTAGTTGAGAATATATAATATATATACAAGAACATACATATATAGACATATATTTGAGTGAAAGTTATATATATTTACATACGTGAAAATTTTACAAAATTAACATTCTAAATTACCTTTGTGAATGTATACATAGGCATGGTGCTCGTAACCTGTGGTTGGGATGATGACATCCCTCCCATGCATTGTAATATTAATGCATACATGTACATATGTATGTGTAAATTAATAAATTTGACCAAGTTCAAATATAATTATTTTGAAAATTTAACATATATATGTAAATCAAGTACTCAGATCTTTTTGTAACATGTAATAAAAAATAAAAAAATCATGAAGGTGTCGTTGATGTCTGAAATCCAAATGTATCACTCAAAAAGTGTCAGACATAGCCACATCATCATGTGTACCACCGCAACAACTCCACCAACACCAGTCTAGCATGAAACTATCATCCTCATCAGGTCCCATGCATATGCTACCATAAGATGTGCAAAGATGTGGCCTCATGCTACTACTACCTAGAGGAATCCTCTGTCTACCTCCACCAACATCGGTATCAGAAACCTCCCTCATATGTTGGACAAGGGTATCAGAGAAAACTTGAAGCACATGTAGTGTATCGATCTCTATTGTCTCCTTCACTGCTGCAGGGACAATCTCAAGATGAGGGGGATTTTGTGTGGGGACTCTAGCATGTTGAATATGAGCATGTTGTGCACCTGGTCTATCCTATGTAGATCATTTTCCTCAGCCCTGAAACTCATGGTAGTCAAAATAGTTCAGATCTCGTTGAGGATAAAATCACAATAGAGTTTCCTCAAAATTATAGTGGAACCTCATTGTTATTGCAAGGTGGTATATCAAATATCATCCACCATTGGTCTCAAAAATATTTTTATCGAACATTATTGCACCAGTGGATTGGAAACCATTTTCATGACAACATGTAACTAGCAAATTAGTTACGGGGTATGTGAATAATGCACATATGAGGTCTTTTGTAATTAGTTTTTTTACATTTGTATATGATAATTTATTAGTGTAATATTCCCTACAAGTCTCTCTATAAGATGTCCACTGATCAATTTGACTCGTTTCCACGTCAACCTAAGCCAATAATGCCTCCAATGTGTTTGCAAGTGAGGCACGGGGTTTGTGGAATGGGGATCCCTCATTGTTTTAATCAATTCCTCAATTTCAATCTTATTCTCCACTATATGGGTTGTTAAATCCTCCTAACTACTTGGAGGATGTTCAACAATTATAAGAGGGCTAGGAGGGTTGTGAGGATTTGCAGGGTTTTGTTGTGGTTGTGGAGGAATTGTAACAATAAAAAAATGTATTTAATTAAAATCTATAATACAATTACCAAATTTGATTGTAATTTAGAGAAAACAATTTCCCTACCTCTTCTTCATGGTGACATTGTCGAATTCACCTCAATCTAACCTTCGTGGGAATGTGTGTGTGTGTGTGTGTGTGTGTGTGTGTGTGTGTGTGTGTGTGTGTGTGTGTGTGTGTGTGTGTGTGTGTGTGGGAGCAAATCGGTTGAAGACAAAACATGAGTGCAAGATTTTCTGTTAAATTCTTGTTTGGAGCAAATGAAAATGAGGAATGTGTTTTATTTTTATTTATAATATAGGGAAACTCGTACATGTTTTACAAAATGCATACGCGTTATGGTTTGGTATTTACCAAACCAAAAATTTCCCCATCCTAACTCCAATTTTCATTTCTCTAACATTTTGTCCACTTTTTGGCCCCCAGATCCGTGCACTTACCCCGCAATTAGCTTTTTCTTTCCCTATAATTATTTACGCTTCCTTGTTTATTGTGGATTTGTATTTATCTCTCGTAACCTTTCCATTATTCTCTGTTGTTCCTTTTGATCCTTCTCGGACCCTTCCATATTACTCTTTAGTTGTGTCCCCTTCATCTTCCTCTTCTAGGATTAAATCCCTTTGGTGCCTACCTAACTACTCCATACAATACATAATTGGCACCATGGTATTTTTCATAGCCAACATTTTGGCCAAATATGGTAATTTTCTAACAAATTTACCTCTTAGTCCAAATAAAAATCATGATTCAAAGATAATCAAAGGAGCAAAAATTTTGAACAATAATCTTAGTAATATACACATCAATAGTAGTTTTCATCCATCGATGGGGTGGGAGTGGTGTGGTCAAGTCACATGATTATTTTCTTTCCCACCGTGTTTAAATCCCCACGAGGCACGATCCTCTATGAGGTGGTTTAGCCACTAGATATGGAATCTCTTCTCGTTATAGTTGCATATGTTGGTTTCCTCACTCTCTACAATTGTAGCATATTGGTTCTTGCTTAACTTGGGTTTCGCTTCACTTATTGTGGTCGATGCATTCTTATTCACTTCGATCTAGATATTACTTCACTCACTGTGGATGTTACATATTCATTTATGGTTACAATGTTGCTTCATTCGGGTTCCTTGTGTTGGTTCCCTTCATTATAACTAGGTTGTGGATCCTCTCCAAAAATCCTCAAATGTACAAGGATGTGGGTCCTTTCAAAACCCTCAAATTTACCCTCCTTTCAAAACAATAGTATTTTTCATCCAATGATCAATAACACGGTCCACGAACATCCAAATTGTGTTATATTTCCTCCGAAAGCAATAGAGTTCTAACCGGGATAACCAAGTGGCTAGCTATTCTAGAACCTCACACCAAAAATCTCATAAATATATTGGTAGATATATTTTAAGCATATTCTTTCAGCTAGGATTCATGTCACCGTATATTCATGTTCTACAAATTTCTTCATCTTATCCTCTATCCATCTTTCTACATCTCTTTTCCTAGTATCCATATTAGAATTTTTAGGTCCAGGCAACAGAACCATTATTAGTAGAGGTTCCTCAATTATGGCATCAAAACTTGCAACATGTTATAGTCTAGATTAAAGCATGGAATATGATTGAGTGTTTTTATTGTGCAACAAGCTAAATCGATATAAGGAGGTACGAGAAGATAACCCTATCCCATAAATTCCATAATGTAAGTAAAATTCAACAAAGCTATGTTAGAACATAGATGGAAAAAGGAACTAAACTGAAGTAATTTCTATTAGGATCCAATATCAACCTTCTTTCACATCAGATTACATAGCTTTATACAAAATGTGATGATTGTTGAATTATCAGTCCTTTCATCATCTTCTCTTATATTCGGAGGATTTTTCATATTCTCTTCATATGCACAGAGAATATATACATTGTATCTTTTGTCTTATACTACTATCTACATACAAAAGGATTGTGGAATCATGAACTATATCCATGTTGGCTTACTATCACTTTTTACTATCCAACACTCATGTTTATTTTATTATTGTTTCCTTAATTGTTTATCTATTTGTATTTAATTTTCTAGTTAACATAATTTTCATTTGTTATGTATACTAGCATACCTATATTATATAAATATATGTAAAATATGCTAAGAGGTATAGTTCGAAAGGCACTTATGTCACACATCTAAAATAGGCACCTCATGAACTATACCTCTCGACATATTTTACATACCATGTTTTGATTTATGTTTATATAAATCTATGTATGTAAAATATGTCGAGAGGTATAGTTCACAAGGTGCCTATTTTAGATGTGTGACATAAGTGCCTTTCAAACTATACCTCTCGACATATTTTACATATATTTATATAATATAGGTATGCTAGTAGCATCCACAGGAGTTGCATTATACATAAAATGATACCAAAAATAAAGTCAGGAAAAGAAGGTGGGAATTTAGTTCGTGCATGAATGACCTTGACGAGAACCTATCAAATTGGTGACTTAAGACTCATATTATTAATAATAAGGATCCTCGCCCACATAGTTCATTGGTGAAACCAATGATTCTTTCTATATAATATCAAGAACCCAAGATAGCATTCGACCCCTATATATTTAATATTTCCTTGAGTCATAAGAATTCCTAATGAATTTGATTGAACTACCTTAAGGTATATTTTCTACCAATTAAAACCAACAATATCCAAGATAATATATTGAAATTTTCATGGAAAGACAAACATTTAATAATATTTTCTAATATTCATTTGGATAAAAATGTCACAAACAACAACTAAAATGAGAAAATGTTAACAATTAATCTTTTTAGACTCAAATATCTTACAAGGGACATCATAGAGGGATTTAAAGAGGGAACCATCTCTCTTAAGAGAATAAGTATGAGTAATAAAAATTCTAGGTCTATAATACACAAATTTCTTATGGATTTTATTAGTAACCATATTATCATGTTCAAAAATAAAGCATTATTTCATATGAATCAAAATGTGAAATGTACATCACACGAAATGAAAAAATCATAGAATGAAATGTGTGTTACATAGGGGACATTATTTATATTCCAAGGACTTAAGTCTTTCTTCCTTTGCCTTCCGTTTCAAAATTATTTTTCCTTCTTCATCCTTTCATAGTGCTCATATGTAAATGGCGGAAATATTCTTAGACTTTGCAATGACTTTACTCGAGAGATAGCCACAAATGTTAACCCCATTGTTTCCCTTTGTTCAATATCAACTGTAGCCTTGGAAAGAGTCAAACCTTGTGATTTATGTATTGTCAATGCCCATGCCAACCATAATGGTAATTGGTGTGTGTGTCCCCTTTGTATTGGTGTAATTGGGATGGTACATGGAGTTCTATCTTCAAATGGTATTCTAAAGTAATTATCAAATTCAACCATTACATATGTTGGTGGTTTTGGTGGACCACTACCAAGTGCATATATTATGCTTCAGATATATCCTAGAGATCCATTTACAATACCTACTTCTATCCAAAGATTGGATGTTAACATAACCCTTGCATCATTAGAAATTAATAATTCAACATCAAGTTCATCATTCGGACCTCATGTCAGTGTGTTGGTGGTACTTGTTGTAGTTGCAATGCTACGTGCAACATGTCTTTTCAATGAATGCAATTTTTTGTTGTTGTGGTTATTCACGTTAATCTTTTTCACGACCAAGTGAATATTATTATCAAATTCTTCATTTCTAGCTTTTTCTAATGCAGAATTTGTTCTACTCATTAATAACATCCAATCATCTAGTGTCGGATTCGCATCTCTAAGATTTGTGAGAAGTTGTCGAAAATGTTTTTGGTCTTCATTTTATCCTTCTTGTCTAAATACCTTATCCAATGTAACAATTATTTTGAATGCTTCCCATAACAACTTTGCACGTCCATTACTATCATATGGTGGTTGATTTTTTTATTTTAACCTTCAAACACTATAAACCCTCTGGTTGATTGCATAAGGTCTCATACTTATTTGTTGTTCCTTAAAATAATGTTAATGCTTTATGTCTTTCAAATCAATCTAATTCTATGAGTATTCCCTTTTATTTTTCTTTCTCTACATTACCACACAAAGTTCGATCATATGACTTTTCAATTGTAGTCTACTCTGTTCGAAGGGTATTTTCATTTCTACTTCACATCCCATGCAACCCCTTCCAAAAACAAAATGGAATTCTCTACTACAATGCACATTTTTCTTCTCCTTCCTTTCATTTTCATTTACATTTTTGATGTATGAAATTGTGGCCAAATACAAACAATGATTGCTACATCCCTTCCATTTAATCATCCTATGTGCATCCAAATAAATATATCCTCTCCCACAAAAACACCTTTTCTCCCTCTCCTTCCACAAACCATTGTCCACTCCTTCACCACATCCCTTTCGGCGTTTACATTGCACTTCTTGCGTATGATTGCTAGTTTCTAGAAACAATCCCAATTTTTTTACATTATAGAATGTGATTCCATACAACCTACCTATTTATATGACTACCATTATATATGTGTGATATTATTAATAAAGACACACTTTACAATCAAAAAAATATTGCAACATTACACTTGAGATATACAAAACAATGAAAATTGACAACAATGGTAATCAAATCAAATCAAAAATAATTACATTGTAGATGACCCATTCTATACTAGGAGGGTGTGTTGTTTCATTGGGAAGTGGGTTCCACATCTAATAACAATGGTTTTCTATTTTGTCTTTTTAACAACTTTTACAAGAAGTCCACCCTCCATTCTTGAAGCCAGTGTGGATACAAACTTGGGATTTAAATCCTGATCAACCTTCAAACTGAACTCTTTGATCACGCTCACAGTTATGCATTTCATCTGGGTAAACGCCATTTGATTTCCCAAGCAAATGTGCGACCCAAACTGAAACACTGGATATTTGAAAGCATTCTCCGTCACAAATACAAAAGATCCATTCTCATTTTCATCCTCTTTCATCCATCTTTCTGGTTTGAATTCCAAGTAGTCGGCACCCCAAATACTTTCCATCCTTCCCATAACATAGGGGTGATAAGTCACCTGCATCCCTTTCTCATAGTCATCCCATCTGGAAGCACATCGTCTTGTAATGCCTCTTTTGTATCAGACGGAACAAAGAGGATACAACCTCATTGATTCACAAATAGATGTGTGCAAATAATTCATCTCTTTCAATTCCTCGTAAGAAAAACCTGAACCCTCCTCTTTGCATTCAGTACTTAGGCGCGTAATTTATGGTTTGTTCTGTTGTTTGACATGGGAATGAGTTGATACAAACCAGAAAATTTAGGTGAGTGTGGTGGAAGTCGTGTCTCTTCCCACTAAGATAAATCTGATCACTATATCTCTCAAAAAATTGTTGTTTGAACCTTTTTCATGTAGTACCCATGACACTTTCATTGAATGATAGAAATCTCAATAAGAGATCTTGATGTGTTGGTGCGGCACAGGTGGATATTTTTGTCTTCCTCATCTGGATTATCCCCTCCAAAAAGTTGTGAGCCATGTGTATCACCTCCCTTAAATTATTTTCATCCCCGTCGTTCAACATGTGCATCACCTTCCACGCGAACGAAAGAGGATGGACAAACATTTTCACGATCAAATTTGTGGCGACATCGAAAGCCTCTGTGAATTCTGGAATGGGAAGCGAAATATCGGAGCATCCGGAGTCGATTCTGAAATCCACTTTACATATGTTGTCGAAGGCAAATCTCTTGAGCACCTCCTGCATATCCAACCTTCTATTTCCTTCTTCGTCGGTGGCCACTACAAATTTTCTAAGGAGTGGCAGTAGACAGTCGGCGATCCCCTCTGAACGGTCTCTGCTATAAATTCCTGCAAAGACCTGGTGCTGAACTCGTAACTGACGACCCGTCTCTGCAATTTCCAGGCCTCGCCATTAACATTCAAAATTCTAGTGCCCAATAGATCGTGCAGAAGGAGTGAAAAAAAATTCACCCTTGGCATAATTTTTGAACCGGGTCTTGAGTAAATGCCCTACGTTCACTGGATTGGCCATTATTAACACGTTTCTCATTCCAGAACAATGAAACTTGATGGTGTTGGAGGGATCTCTTATCATAAGCTCGGTAAAATATTCTCGGAGTCAAATTCAATTCCTCAAGAAGGGAAAAAGGGAACCCACGATCGGATAAGACGCAGGTGTTGTCTTATCATCATTGATCTCCTTTTTTAGCACGTACAAAATAGAGCCAATAATCAGAGGCACAACGGTAATACCTATGTGTTACAAAGCCCTGCTACATAAGTATGCCGTTGCTCTTGTTATTTTGTCCTTCGCTTTTACAAAATTTTGCGAAATATGCATGGGGAAGAAAATTATAAATGTTTTATTTTTACCGTGCATGGGGAAGATGCATGCGGCAGATGGTGTACTTTACCAAGAAGTCCAGCCTAGAGTAATCACACTTCCTCATCCCCGTTGGCAAGGTCACCCCCACACCACTTCCTTAGGATGAATCCAGAATGTATCCATAACCTACAATAATTGTTTTTCTTTTCCCTAATTATTATTTCTATTTCACAGGCACAAATTTTGTATTTCACGGGTACGACATCGACACTTTCACTTTATATATACAAATCTATATGTCTCTTGGCATAATCATTAAAATTTTCATTAACATCGACATTTTGTAACCGAAGTTGTATAATATAATAATATAATCAAATAAATAAATTTCTAACACATTTATGTTTTATACCATTGGATTGACTAAAGTTACAAAACAAGTTAGACCTAAGTTGCAATTGAAGTCGTGATAAAGTTAAAATTAAATTCATGATAACGTCACAATTATAGACAAACTAAAGCCACAATTTAGGTCATAGCTAGTCTCGCAATTTAAGTAGGATGTAGTGTCGCAAATTAAGTCAAGATTACGGTTGCAATTAAAGTCAAATTTTATGTCACACGTATTATCATTGTTTTAAGTCACCTTTAGGATTGATGGAAAGATGAAGTTAAATACCCTTATTAAGTCGGGTATTAAGTCATGCTAAATTCATGAATTAAGTTACGAGATAAAGTTGTCTTTTAATTCAATTGTACTTCCCAATTTTAGTCACCCTAAAGTCACTTAAGGGTGACATTAGCGGGGACGTTAGGGTGACTTCAACTGTGACATTAGGGTGTCTTTAGTGTGACTTTATAATATATGTCATTTAAAGTCAAAGCTTAAGTCGTCATTAAGTCAATTACGTGAATTTAAATTTAAATTTAAATTTAGGGTAAATAGTTGGAATTTGAAAAATCATATTTGATGACTTAAAGATGACTTAATATCGACTTAAATTGCTTCTTATTTTAGTAAAAATGTTGTAGTGAACCCTTTTGTTATGTTGGATCTTCTACTTTGGTTCTTTGATTAAAAAAATTGTAAGCTTTTCAAGTCTTACCTCCTCAAACAATTCCATTAATTTGTCAACTCCACACTTTATGATATAATTTCGTTTTGTCGCCACCCCACCCCCTTTTGTCACAAACTAAACTTTTTTGATTTTTACCCTTTAGTACACCTCCGAATTTATGATGTGAACTCTCTCAATTGAACCATAAACATTCAATAAATAGTCCGATTGGCATGTGAAAATTTTTCCCTTTTTTTATTTTTTTAACAATCTCCAATGCCTTGCGATAGCTTAGCTTTTTTGCATGGTGCCCATTTATTAAAATTTGAATGCCACAAGTGTCGGTCCACGGGTGGATCTTTCCGTGCAACCACCAACAATGAGACAAATAACTAATTCGCACTCCATTCATTTTATCCATTGAAAACTTGAAATTGCAAATGCGATCACAAACGTCCAATTTTTGTGTATCTCGTTTGTTGCCCTTTCCCCATTACCCATCTGCAATTATGCAAGAAGTTGATTTATACTTAATTTTCAGTCTATGCTTTATCAAGCTTCGAGTGGTCATTTCCCCCTCCTATTTGCCTAGTTCTCATTGTGACACAATCCCACACCTTCGTCGAATCAACTAAGGAATTTTTAACCCTCTCTTGCATATTAGGGTTTTACATTTCTATTTACTTAGTTGCTTGGGTCATTTCCTTTATTTATTTAGTTGTTATTTACTACTTTGCATAACATCATATTAGGCTAGGATATCCCATTTTAGTTTAATCATAATGTAATTGGTCCAATATTCACATTACTACATCAAGATTTGCTTATGTTTTGAACCCAAGATTATTATTATCCCCATAGTCCTCAATTTTTCCCACTCTAATAGCTTCTTCAATAGCTTCTATTTTGGTTAAAAAGAATTATGCGCAATCGTAAACCGATTTTACTACGCAATCCTTCTAGAAACTAGGCATATTTATTTGAAAAATCAAAATTGAATTTTTCTTTATTCGTGACATCTGAGAATCTCATATCATATTCTATAACCATTTCTCATCCATTCTCTCTTTTATTTCTTTCGATCCCGAATTATCTCCCCAACATAATTATTTCTATTGAATTCTTGAGTTAATGCATTGCGTATGTCCTAAAAATTCTTCAAACTCAACTGCCTTGAGTAAATGAATTCCAAATCCTCAGTAGTGCACTTATTAGTTCACATTTCTTGGTATTGTCGTTGGTGATTCCTATTACACTCCATTGCATGTCACAAGTCAAAAAGTAATGTTTAGGATCAATAGTTCCATCATATGGTTGTAAACTTGTATATGGATTAGAGAAATGATCCATTGTACTTCTTAGTCCCAACTAGTATCATGGTTGACTCTACATTATTATAAGGCTCAAAATCTATGTTCACTTTGTAAGAGTGTTTCAAGTTGTGAATTGTTCACTCCAATACTTTTACCGATGCACTAGATTTAGGTTTTTCTTCTTATGATTCTTCAAACTCGGAAAACTCGACCCTATATTTTGGGTGATGGAACTATTATTACTATCTTCTCCCCTTCTTTCACAATTTCCTCTTAGCGCAATTCTCTGCAATGAAGGACTATGTAATAAAAATCTACTTCTCTTGTGACTTCTCCTATACCAATTTCTTCGACTCTTGACTTTAAATATTGATTATGTTTCAAATTTTTGTTCTAACCTCCTTCACAATTTATGTAGACTATTGAATTGTTCTATATCTTTTAGACAATCCCAAGTAATCAATTCTCTATCTAGCTCCAGGGATTTATATCCTAGAAGAGGGGTATTATCATCTTCTACGGGCCTCTAAGGTTCTTGTTGCATTCTTTCCTCATATTGTATGCTTGCTTGATTCTCGCAATACCAAATTTTCCATGATGGTTTCTTTGGGTTCAACATCCACTACTTACTAAATCTACTCCTAACTACTTCTAATTGGTTGTCCTATATTTCCTTTTCTTTTCCTTAATTTCTCCTTGACTTATGTTTCTAGTTCCTCGGTTTCTTTTTTGGTTTCCTCTTTAGGGTCCATGTCGTTGCGCACCCTCTCGATCACTTCGGTTATTTTCCTCCTCGGTTCCTTCGGTATCTCAGAGGAGGCTTCACTCCCTCCTTTAGCCACTCTTCCTACTTTACTCCTACTCATAGTTGGTTTTTTCCCCCAAAATTATTTCCACTTCCCTACTATTGCGAATTTGTATTTCTTTCTTTAGCCTTTCCACTATTCTATTTTATTCCTTCTAATCCTTCCCGAGACCCTTCCATATTACTCTTTAGCTCGGCCCCTTCATTTTCCTCTTCTAGGATTACATCCATTTGGCGTCTCTACGCGACTACTCCATACGACGCATAATCGACACCATGGTCTTTTTCACAACCAAGATTTTCACCAAATATGGTAATTTTCTAACAAATTTATCTCTTAGTCCAAATAGAAAGTGCGCTTCATCATAATCAAAGGAGAAAAATTTGAATAATAATCTCGATACGCACTCCATCAATAGTAGTTTTCATCCAATGATCAACATCACGGGTCCACGAAACATCCAAATTGTGCAATATTTCCTATTTTTCCTTTGTTCAGTTGTATTCCTCCTTTGGCTTGTATCGAAAGCAACATAATTCTAACCAAGATAACTAGGTGGATAGCTCTTACGGAAGCTCACACCGAAAAATATCATGAATATCTTGGTAGATATATTCTAAACATATTCTTTCAACCAAGATTCATGTTATCGTCTCTTCATGTTCTGCAAATTTCTTCATCTTCTCCTCTAGGCATCTTTCTGCATCTCTATTTTCTGGTAGCCATCTTAGCGTTTTTAGGTCAAAGCAATGGAACCATTGTTAGCGAGAGGTTCCTCAATTATGGCATCAAAATTTGCGATATGGTGTAGTCTAGATTAAAGCATGGAATATACTTGATTTTTTCTATTGTGCAACAAACTAAATCAATATAAGAAGGTAAGAGAGTGGAACCCTATCCCAACAGATTCCATAATGAAAGTAGAATTAAATAGAGCTATGTCAAAACATAGATGGAAAAAAGAACTAAACTGAAGTACTTTCTATTAGGATTCAATATCAACCTTTTTCAAGTTAGATTACATAGATTTATACAAAATGTGATGACTATTGAATTACCAGTCCTTTCATCACCTTCTCATATATTCAGAGGCTTTTCATATTCTCTTCCTATGTATAGAGAAGATATGCATTCTATTGTTTTCCTTATACTACTATATACATACAAAAGGATTGTGGAATCATGAACTATATCCATGTCGGCTTATTATCACTTTTTACTATCCAACACTCATGTTTATTTTTATTATTGTTTCCTTAATTGTTTATCTATTTGTATTCAAAAAGCACAATAAAATGTCCCACTTTTTGTTATGTTTTGTACCATTATAAACATGAATTTTCGCCATTGATTTTCTAAAGGTAATAGCCATAAAACCGTACACATTCATGAAATTCCACAAACTAATGAAATGTTGTGTTTAGAGTGTAGAATACATGTACATTTAAAAAAAAAAATTGCAAAAAAGTGGTCTTTTTCTTAATTTTATTCATACATTGATTTTTATGTTCTAAAAGAGGAATGACTGTCCCCGGGTGGTTTTCTTGAATGAAAATTTATTTTTTCATCATGAAATTTTAGATATATGTTCAAGATTTGAATTTTGAAATGCTGTCAAATTTTCATATTTTTTGGACTTATATATTTTTTTTAATTAATTATTTAGTAAATATATTTTCAAATAAATGGCGTACAAATGTTTATGCCGATAACTTTTAAGATTTATATCAAAATTGAATTTTTTTCACAGGTAAGAAGAAGACTTCAATAAATAGTAATTTTAATTTTTTCAATTTTTTTGATATTTTTTGCTATTTTTCAAATTGGGTTGATTGTGTACGATCGATTGTCCTAAAATACCATATGTTAGCAAAATATAAAAAATAAATAGTAAAACATATTTTTAAAAAATGAAAATTATATTTTTAGAAAGCTAATAAAATTCTGTATTTTGTGTTAAAATTTTGTAATTTTATTCATTTGTTAACCCTAATTACGTGGCACCTAAGTGGCACATTTTGGCATAAAATTATCCTCCAAATGAATTTGGCGCCAAAATGTGCCACATAGGTGCCACATAAGGGGGTTCGCGTGAAGGGGGTGTTCGCGTGAACCCCTATTCGTGCGAACTAGTTTCTTTGTCCTACGTGGCAGTTCAGGCGAAGGGGGTTCACGCGAAAGGGGTGTTCGCGCGAACACCCTCGATTTCCGATCCCGCCCAACTTCTTACTCGCGTTTTTGGGACACAAAGTGGGACACAACATTGTGCTTTGATTTTCTCGAACACAACATAATTTTTACTTGTTACGTATATCATTAAAATTGACATTAACATCAACATTTTGTAACTAAAGTTGTATAATATAATAATATAATTAAAGAAGCAAAGTTCTAAAACATTTATTTTGTATACTATTGGATTGACTAAATTTGCAAAACAAGTTAGACCTAAGTTGAAATTGAATTCATGATAATGTTAAAATTAAAGTCATGATAACGTCACAATTGTAGACTCGACTAAAGTTATAATTTAGGTCATAGCTAGTCTCGCGCATTTAAGTTGGATGTAGTGTAACAATTTAAGATGCAACTCGAGTTGCAATTTAAGTTTGATGGAGTGTTGCAATTTAAGTCAAGATTATGGTTACAATTAGAGTCAAATTTTAAGTCATGTGTATTGTCATTTTTTAAGTCACATTTAGGATTGATGTGAAGATGAGTTAAAGATCCTTATTAAATCTTACTAAAGTTGTGAATTAAGGTACGAGATAAAGTTGTCTTTTAAGTCAACGTTATGTCCCAATTTTAGTCACCCTAATGTCATGCTAATGTCACTTAAGAGTGACATTAGCGTAGGATGTTAGGATGACTTCAATTGTGACATTAGAGTCTCTTTAGTGCAACTTTATAATATATGTCATTTAAAGTTGAAGCTTAGGTTGTCATTAAGTCATTTTTGCAGATTTAAATTTAATTTTAGGGTAGCTTGTTAGATAGCTTAATATCAACTTAAATTGCTTCTTATTTTAGTCAAAATTTTGTAGTGAAACCTTTTTTATGTTGGATCTTCTACTCTCTTTTTGATCAACAAAAACTTCCACCTTTTCAAATCTTACCCTCTCAAACAATTCGATAAATTTATCAACACCACACTTTATAATGTAATACCATTTTGTCCCCACCTTTTGTCACAACCTAAACATACTCTCATTTTTCACAATATAGATGATGTGAACCATCAACATACAATAAATAGTTTGATTGACATGTGAAAAAACATTCAATGCCTTGCGGCAGCTTAGCTTTTTGCGTGGCGCCCATGTATTAAAAGCTAAATGTCACGGGTGGTCATTTCCGTGAGACAAATAACTAAGTCGCATTCGCTTCATTCATTTTATCCATTGAAAACTTGAAATTGCAAATGCAGTCACAAACGTCACCCCTTTCCCGATTACTTATCGTACCAAGTTGATTTTTATTTATGTCGTTTTAGATTTGTCATCTTCCGCAATTACAAAACAAGGAAAAGTTGAAAAGCTTAACGTGCAGAGTGCAACTGCGGTGCAGTGAGATCTTATTTATTGGATTCCGTGTAAGTAGTTGCAGAAGAAGGTCATTTTTTTATTTTAATATTTACCCTGGTGACTAAGCTAGGTAGAGGAGTTGTTAGAAGTGAAAAATGCAAGAAGGCCAACAAGAGGAGCATTGATGTAAGTGGTAGGTTCTGATTGCCTAAAGTCTGCTCTGTCATCTGCGAATTGATCGCTGCTGTTTGGGCCTCCAACAACTGCTCCGACCAGAATGTTTGAGTTGGGGTTGCTTGTGTTGTACCAATAACTCCCTTCTTTGCGCACTATCTTCTCTGGATGATCTGCAATGGAGGATAGTGATGAACCGCTGTGATGGATTCGTTGAGGGAAACGCTCACCATAACCAACCATGTATGACAGGTTTAGAGGGTTGTTTCCTAATATATACTCCATCTACACATACATATAATATCATGTTACATGACAATGAAAACAGTGTTTGTTTCTACTTGTAATAATTTACCTATGTGGATTATATTACCTGGCGTCTCACAATGGCCCTGAGTCTTTCAGGAGTGGCTGAAATGCTTCCGCAGGGTAGTGATTGAGAGGAGGCGGTGAGATAATTTGCATACACCAGAAGCAAAAAAGATATTGAAGTCACATGTTACATGTTACTTCCGCCAATTTTGTATATCAGTCCCCTGAAGCAAAAACTCCTCAAATCGGCGAACAAAAGAAAAACAGGGCAAATCTGAAATGAAGGTTTAGTCGAAACCTGGTGTGTAGTCGACGTGCGTGGCTGCTGTCTCTGGTAAGAGCGAGCAAATGAAACTGTCGGCGTGGGATTTGTAGGATTGCAGGAACATTACGTTCCCCATCAAATACTCCTGCGTATATATTCATTAAATTTTAAATAGCGGTATTACTGTTGCAAACTTGCATTTGTGTGTTAATGGTGAACAACAAAAAGAAAAGCATAGAAATGAAGCAAGTTTTAGACCTTGGAAAGCAGAACATTGAGGCCGGCATGCTTGTTATCCCATCCAAATTCATTGATGTTATCGTCAGCTCCGAGTGTCTTTTCATTAGAGTGAATGTAGTCCAAATAGTAGTCGTTTCCACTTGCCTTGTGCAACCATGAAGCTCCCCACAGCAATTCGTCCTGCAATCCGTTTCCAGTGTTTCAGTTTGCAGGTAGCAGCTACTGTGGGAATCTTGGTGGGTGTCCAGATAACTTACTTGGTATCCGCTAAAGTCGCAATAAAAGGGGCAAACATATGGCTTGAGGCTGTCACTGTAAGCTCCCCTGTACTTGTCGGCAAAGTCGAAGATCTGCAGTGCAATCATTTCAATAGCACATACATTGAGTGAGTGTGGTGCGAGTGCGACCAATTAATATTACCTGAGTAGCAGCATGAAGAAGATTTTGGGAATAAGTTGGGTCCGATGATTTGAAGACAATGGAAGCAGCGGCCATTGCAGCAGCAGTTTCAGCAGCGACATCAGAGCCAGGATTAAGGGTATCCACGCTGTAAACCGCACGTGAAGTGTCCATGTCTTCTGGCCGCTCCCAACAATTGTGGTCGGAGTTGGGGTCCCCTGACTAAACACCACTGTTACACATCTAATCTCATGTTTTCCTTTGCAATGTATATAAGCTAAAGCAATAGCATACCTGTACGAACATTTTCTGGGGAAGAGCAGAAGTGGCTTTGAAAAAATAATCAGTGGCCCAACGAATCGCAGTCTTGGCATTTTCAAGCTCATCCCCCATGGAATCCCCAAACTCCACCACGCTCCATGCCAACATGGTCGTGGTAAAAGCCATTGGGAACCCAAATTTTATGTTATCTCCCGCGTCGTAATATCCTCCCACCAAATCTACCTGCATAAATTTTAAATGATGTTTCCAGACATAGCAAGAATGAAATCGATTTTATTAAATGTTCATAAATTGTTATATCAGCTCAATGGAATTGTAGAGTTATCAAGACATTCGAGTTAGCATCAAAATTCAATGTCTGGTAAGTAAAAAACAAAGATTTGGGAATTGGGTACATGTTGATCAGATCCATCAGTGAGAGCAGAGTCTCGTCTCCAAGTAAGTCTCTGATTTGGCGGGAGAGGGCCGGAGCGCTGGCCCTCGAAGAAAATGATGGTCTTTGAAAGAGCATTCTTGTAATCAGGTGCGCCTTTCGCTCCATGCATTGCTAAAATTGCAACCAATATGAACCCAAACTTGCTCATTTTATTCTACGAACTCAAAATGCTAACATGGTAAATGGAAAATCATGGAAAGATGGAGGAAAAATACTTTTTGGTTCACGAGCGAGAGAGACAATGTCTGACTCAACGACTTTTCCAACAAACTATTTTTACGCCGAAAGGCGTTCTTTACATTGGGAAAGCCCATCGGGTCTCTGACATGAGGAGGGAGATCAGCGGTTCAAAATTAGAGGTACGTCAACGTCTGCACGAATCCATCTGCGACCGTTGATATGCGTACCAGAGAAACTATTGTTTGATTGATTTAACTGCATAAACAGGAAAAAATCGATGCCATAAAAGGACGGAAAGTTTATACGAAGACATCCTGTTCCTCTGGTTCGAATGGATTTCTATCGAAATTACTCCCCATTTTTCAATAATTCGCCCCTCTTAAAAGAAAAATAAAACCTTAACTACTCCGCGTTGATCTTCTTCGCAAATAAAAGCTAACAAATAAAATGACTGTGTCCAGTGCAGCCGGGAAAATTCGCGAAACGCTGGTTTCGATGTTTTTTGATCTGCTATCTGTAAAAGAGAAACAGATGTTGAGAACTGGATGATTATGTTAGCTGCATGTGATCACCAGCGCGAAGCTTCAATTTTTTAATCTCTTGCGCGACCACGATTCCAACGGGAAACATAGATTAATCAAAAAATAAAACGTTTCCGGAACGTGCAAAAAGGAAATATTTTTTATGTTTTGGAAAAACCTATTAAAGTGAGAAAAAAAAAACAATTTATTTTATTTTTCATTTTTAATTACGCTGATAGTTGCCTATAGGCGAAATGAATCCACAAAATAAAACACTGGACTGGTAAATGTGAAAGATAGCGGAAAACATGTTGTTGAAAACATGAACAACGGCCAACGGAAACAATTCTGATAGAAAACGAATTTGGACATAGAATCATTCATTCAATCTTTTTGAGAAATTTATGACATTTTCGTTAATTTTGTTTATTTTATATGAATTTTTTAATCAGTGTCATTAAATTATCCATAATATATGAGTCTGCACGTGTATTTTTAAAATGATTAATGAAAAGAACTTGGTAGAATATTAAATCTTAACATATATATTTTATTTTATATCTTTATGCCGAAAGATGTATTTGGAGGTAGATAGCTTGGAGGGCTTTGACAACATATTGTAATCACCACATTCCATATATTAGACCATAACAACGACCTTGTGATAAATCTAAGTGGTTTACTTGGATTCTTTCTATCCACCCAAGGCTTCCATGTACGAGATCGGTCCATCAAAGGACAATGTGGGATCGTATATGCTAGTCAGGCGAGGATGGAGTGGAAGTTGTGTTTGTCTTTTTGCTTCGGTTATGTTCTCGTATTTCCATAATGGTATTTATCTCGGGAGCCTTTGCGATCATTAGGAAAGGAGTAATGGTGGTTTGTCTTTGCAGAAATGATGGGAACTCATGTGGAACTACCGATAACTTTGCATACCTTGGATTTGTAATGTCGACAAACGCACTATCGACCAGAGATTATAACATTGCCTTTAAGTTTGAGCAACAACAATATTGTTGTTAAGGCATTGTCTTTCTTCCTTTATGAGGGGAACATTTTCATTAGAATATCTTGGGTTTTGCTCCTTCACCAACTGGGACCTGTGTGCACCAAATAAAGGGAACTTGTTTGTTGTAGGGTGAAAAGCGCTTAGTCTCGAACAATATTATTAATGTTTTGTTGTGGAAGATAGATTTCACGTTCTTTGTGGTTGGTTGTTGAATGTTCCTTGTCACTGTGAGTTCCGATGACAAACAATGAGAAATAAAGTAATCATTCATTCAATTTTTTGGAGAAATTTATGACATTTTGAATTAGAATCATTCATTCAATCTTTTTTAGAAATTTATGACATTTTCTATAATTTTTTTTTTTCCTTGAATTTTATTACTCGTGCCATTAAATTATCCATAGTATATGAATGCGGGTGTCTTTTTATATGGATTAATGAAATGAACATGGTAAAATATTCAATCTTAACATATATATTATTTTATATAATTACGTCGAAATGCGTGTTTGCAGGTAGTAAAGCCCAAAGGGCTCGGACAACATATTGTAATCGCCACTTTGTCCATATGTTACACCATAAAGAATGACCCCGACATGTAATATGAACTGTTAACTTGGATTATTTCTATCCACATGGGGATTTTGTAATGTCCCCAATTCCGAGCAGATGGCCTAGGAGTTTTTTTCATTCGTCTTAGCCTTGGACATACCTTAGGGGCTAACGACGCTAGAGGCTATTGGGTATAGATGACTTATTACCACATTACTTTTTTGTTATATTTTGTCATTGGGGGCTCATAGTACTTTATTATTCTATTTCTTCGTTGGGGTGACTTATGGTACTTTATTATTCTATTTCTTCGTTGGGGTCACTTTTAGTCCCACATGGAGCTCCCAACTTGGAAAAAGGTAATGAAAAGTTATATAAGGAGATTTGGGGAGTGTTAGAGCTCATTCTTGCATGCACACTTATGATTTTCATTGAGCAACTATTGATTGCTATCATCTAGCTTGTGGAGTAAGATCCCACAAGATCCCTAGCTTCGGTGGTGAGAGATCCATTCCTAGCTAGTAGGGCATTCTTTGGTGGTGAAAGATCCACCCTAGCTTGTCATTTTGGAGTTGATTCAGGGCTGATTTTCAGAGATTAATTTCAGAATTTTCAGAGAAGGGTTTTGGAAGATTTTTGGGGCTTTTTGTGGAGAAAAATCAAGGGTTTTCAGATCTGATTTGTGGCAGCGATTAGAGCAGATTTTGGCACCATATTTGGAGACACTTTTGAGGGTTTTGGGCCTCTTCCCAAGGGGAGCGACCCACTTTGGGATTTTGCAGTGATTTTTGGAAGGGTTTCAGTGTGTCGTTTCCAGATCTGGAGGTTGGGATCTCTTCTATATCATTGGTAGATGTTATTTCCAGAAATTGATTTTTATCTATTTTCTAGGGTTTTATCTACTCAGTTCCAAATTTGCAGCAGTGTTTTTAAGGGCTTCCAGGTGTCATTTTTCAGATCTGGAGGTTGGGTTTTCATTCTCAATATTAATAGATGTTATTTCCCAAGTTTCATAATTTTTCCATGCATATTTGAGGAGATATGAATTTTTGAAGTTTCCTAGCCGCCTAGGGCATTCTGTAATTTTCTGGCAGCAATATATTATTCCAAAAATATTTTTCTAGTGTTTATTATTATTATTGCAAGCTTCCCTCAAAATTTCATGCACTTTGGGCAAGTATTTTGTGAGATATCAATTAAATACCATTCGCTGCCCTAGCTGGTCATTTTTGTAAAAAAATAAAATTACTTTACTGCAATTTTCATATATTTTGTGCATTTTCAAGTGGTATCCCACAAGGGATATTTTAGATTCCATGTACAAGATTGGTCGATCAAAGGACATCATGGGATTGTACGTGATGGTCGGTGGCACACGACAGAGAGATGGCGTTTCTATCTTTTTGCTTGATTATGTTTCGTATTTCCATAGAAGTATCTATCTTGGAGCCTTTAACCATCGGGAAAGGAGTAATGATGGTTTGAGCAAGACAAAATAATGGGCCCTTATGCGGAACTATCGATAACGTTAAACATCTTGGATTTGTAATGTCGGTAGAGGAACTATCAATCGATTATGCCACTTGCCTTTAAGCTAGAAACAACAATACTATTGTTAAGACGTCACCTATCTTCCTTAATGAGGGGATCAATTTCACAAAAATATCCTACGCTTCACTCCTTTACCAATTCGAGAACCTGTGTGCACCAAATAGAGGGATCTTATTTATTATAGGGTGAATAATGCTTAGTCCATCAGATTGTATGATTAAACTAACGTGTTCTTAGAAAACATGAACAACGACCAACAAAAACAATTTTGATTGAAAATTAATTTGGATATAGAATCATTCATTCAATCTTTTGAGAAATTTATGAGATTTTCGTTAATTTTGTTTATTTTCCATGAATTTTCTTATCAATGCCATTAAATTATCCATAATATATGAATGTACATGTATTTTTATAATGTTTAATGAAATGAACGTTAGTACAATATTCAATCTTAACATATATATCTTATTTTATATATTTACGCCAAAAGGCGTGTTTGTGGATAAAAGCTTGAAGGGCTTTGAAAACATATTGTAATCACCACTTTCCATATGTTAGACCATAACAACAACCCCGACACTAATATGATTGGTTTACTTGAATTCTTTCTATCCACCTAGGGCTTCCATGTAGGAGATGGGTTCATTAAAGGACAATGTGGGATCGTATGTCTTGGTCAACGGTGACGGAGCATAAGGTGTGTTTGTCTTTTTCTTTGGTTCTATTCCATATTTTCATAGTGGTATCTATCCTGGGAGCCTTTGCGAATGTGTTGAGCCCAGAAAATGACTAAGTCCTAAAGCAAAGGATGAGTGCACGCAAAAGGCACTATGGAGAAAAGTGTGTGAGTGAATGCACGCGAGGAGAGATAGGTTTACGCGTGGAAGCAGGAAAGGGTTTAAGGGTTTAAGGACTTAGCCACATTTCGGTTAAAGAAGGGTATCACATGCAAAACACGTGAAGCTGTGGATAGGTGTAATGATGAAAAGGTTGTTACATGGAGACTTGAAGCTCAAGAAAAGAATATTCTAGGGAATCATTATGGTTACGGGTTGTAAAGTGAAGGTTGTTATGGCTAGCTGGCATCTACATGGCTTGGACACTCAAGTATAACATAATATGATGACATTTGGCATGTGGGCTTGCTTCTGGAATGATGATTAGGTGAGCTCCTATCCTATTTAAGGAGGCATTTGGATCTAGAAAAAGGAGGTGGAGTGTGAGTGCATATGTAATGGTGTATGCGTGGTGAAGAATATGTAATGGTTCTAGGGGGGTAATATAGGGTTTCGGATCAAATCCATGGGAAGGGTAGGATGCTAATGGTAGAATGATGTAACTGATATGTTGTTGAACCTTTTTGATGTAATCTGGCTACTATAAACAATTGTTAATCAATATATAAAGGGTTGTTTTGAATATCTGTGTTTATGGGTTCAAACCCTAGTGTGTTTCATATTGTTCATGGTTCAAATCTGATTCTCTTATGTTGTTATAATGTTTACGTTTATATCATGGTGCATTTGTGCTTAGAACTAGTTTCTCTACCTTTGTGTTAGAATAAATGCTTGTATTTCTGCGTCGCACATATTCCTCCATTAACGGTGAAGCATTTTTACAAGGCTCATAGAAAGGAGTGGCTCGAGCCCGTGCGCACCTCAAGTGAGCACACATCTAATGTTGGGTGATAGGTCATCGTGCTTGGGGTTTAAAGGTAGTAAGTAAATGTGACTACATTTTGGTTCCATTATCAAGACCTCTTTTGAATTTGTTATGAGAATGGTGTGTGATGACAGAATGCTTGACCTTGGACAATGTTGAGACTTGGATTAAAAGCACGAGAGGATGAGTTTTCACAATGATTCAACATTGGATCTGAGTTTGATGCACGTAAATGGGTAGAGGAGCACCTATATCATGAGCTCTATGAGACATTCTTTTGTTGTTTCCCAGTAGAGTTGTATGAATGGTTGTCAGCATATGCATCAAGGAAGAGTTGGTATTATAGACCTCATGTTTGGACCCAAGAAGAGTATCGAAAATGCATGATGTTGATCTGACTTGGACTCGTGCTTTTGATTGGTGGTGGAGTGGAGTTTAAACTAGCCACACCTTAGAGTATGCGGTTTCTACATATTCTTACCCGAATTTTATTGAGTTTGAGTTCTTGAGGGAACCAAGAGGATCGTTCTTGCATGTTATACCATTAGCCATTAAGATCCTGATCATCACTCTGAGTATGGAGGAATTTCCTATGGTGGCTAACTTCCCACTAGGCATGGGGCGTGGAAGCTGGTGTGGTAAGAAATGGTGGACCTTGCGGCTGAAATGGAGAGAGAAGAGAGGCGGCTCAAGTATAATGAAGCACGAGAAAGGGAGTTGTCGATACATCACAAAGTTATAGGAGTGATGGATTTATGGAGGACGATGTTGCGGGAAGTATTTAAGGTTCGCGTGGAGAACGTGGGACCTAAGTAGTAGTCTATATTAGCCCATCTTGAAAGGCAAGAGAGAGAAACTCCCTCAACTTCTGGTGAGAGATCGTTGTATGGAGAAAGGAGGAGAGTCGTAGGTACACATATTAGCCCACCTGGTGACCAAACCATGGCACTTAGTTTTCCAATTCTTGAGATAAGTGTTGTTAACCCAGTTGGTGTTGGTATTGGTAGTCGAGTAGCACCTAGTAGATATAATTTTTCATTTAGTTCATCTATGGCAAAGCACGAGACATTTCCTATGTTTGGAGGCATCCTATCTGGCACATCATTTAGGCAAAGTGTGGGTACACAGAGTTTGGGTATTGCGTCTAGAAGTGGTTCAACATCACAGAATGTCAGTGTATAATTTAGCAGAACGATGGGTACGTGAGGGAAATTGAGTCAAACCCTTACTTGCGACAGGAGGAGGATCTGGTGGATTAGAAGGAATAAGAGCTAGTGGATCTAGTGGTTTTGGTGGTGGAGGCAACACAAGAGGGAATTAAGGTCCTAGATCGGTGGACAAGGTCCACAACACTATCAATAGGTGTTTTATGAGATGTCTCTTGACTTTCCTGATTACATGAGTGTTGAGGATGTAGCGGAGCATGTATAAAAATTAAAATTGCTATGGTGTGCTAACGGTGTCACTGCTCCAGAGTGGAAGGCAAGTCAATTTACAACTATGTTATAAGGGCGCACACATATATGGTACAAGAAGTATGACCCACATTAGACAATGGTGGATTATACTTGCCTTTGCGTGATGCCTTTTGGCAGAATTCCACATTCCTAAGTTTGAGAAAAAGAGCATCAACGTGCTCAAGGAAATTCAACAAGGTATGGCGGAAAGTGTGTGGGAATATGATGCCACTTTAAGACTCTTCTGTCAAAGTTTTCTTATGATATCCATCCCTCACAACATGCTCAATGGTTCATTGGAGGATTGATAATGCCTTTCAGATGAGTGCTTTCCCACAAGACTTTCACAGGACCTGCGCGAGGCCTTGGAGGTTGCTCTGCGTGTTGAGGCCGTCGATAGTGTTGATACTAGGGTAAGTTCCTTTTTGGAAGCACAGAGATATCTGCCATGGCAAAGCAAATAGAAAAATTGTCTACAAACTCATCTCATGAGACTCACAATGGACTATGGTGCATAGATTGTGAGGTAGAAGGAAACACAAAGGATAGTTTCCCACAAAATATGGTGTGCACCATGTCATTAGATTGTGAAATTTGTCATGGAGATCATGATCCAAGTAGATGCCCGTTGTTGCAGCGCGCGCTCCACAAGAATGTGTCTTCTTATTGTAATATTTTCTCATCTATGACTCACGATACAAAGGAATGTCGATTGATAGACCAAATCCATGATGCCATTGATATTGGTGTGTGCTAGACCAACATTGGAAGTAGTTATAAGAATGAAGGTTGTCAATATGAAGGGTGCACTGAGATGGAGGTAGTCGAGGAAGAGGTTTTCATGGAGGATTTAGAGGTCGTGGTGGACAAGGAGGTAGGAGTGAATTTCCCCATGGAACTTGCTACAATTGTGGATCTACTAAACACTACAAGTGCGAATGTATGGATTTTCTACAGTGCTCATGGTGTAGGAAGAAGCATAAGTATGAGGAGTGCCCTGTTGTATGAACACATGAGCCAAACCAGAGGAAGGAAAAGGCGCAGGGGATGGTGAGTGTGAAGCGAGCTAATCCACAATGGATTCCTAGGGTAGTACATAGCCTTGAATTAGAGCCTATCTTAATAACTATGCAGGGGAAAGCCACGCGGGCCAGGGAAGAACCAAAGCAAAGGCCCCTCATTACAAGAGAAGAGGTATTACATGGGAAATATCTTGATCCAACTCATCGAAAGAGGTCTACCAAGAGACCATAGAGGTGATTAGAAACCTACAAGGGGAGATTCAGTGTTTGAAAGAGCAATGGAAGTTGGAAGAAAAAAATAATGTCGAGGTCTCTCGGAAAAGAATGTTAGAGTAGGTATTTACCTTAACTCGTGTTCACCTAGGTACTTTATTTACCTTTATTGTATTTATCCTCACCCACTTATGTGTGTGTATATTTCTTTTTATTTATTTAGATATTATGGGGATATTATCTAGTTGTTAGGTATAGTTCTTTCCTTGATCTATGGTATTGATTAGATCCTTGATGTCTAGTTCACTCCTAAATCTATGGTCTTGAATAGTTCTTTGATGACTAGTTCTTTCCTTGATTTATGGCTTAATCTATGACCTTTACTGGTTCTTAGATTGTTATTCCTTGCATATATAAGCAAGGACCATTCTCATTGTATTTCATTGAGTTCCATAATAATATATGATAATGCTACTCATTTGTTTGCAAAGGTTTATGTAAAGTTCTTACGGAGAATTACTTTCATCTTATTGATCGTGGTGTTTGATTATCATCCAGTGTTATTGGCTTGATACGATATGGTTATCGTTCCTTTTACCTACAAGGGGAGATTCAATTTTGAAAGAAAAGTCACATAAGTTGGAACAGAAAAATAATGTTGAGGTCCCTCAAAAGGACATGGATGAGGTCAGAAAGTGTGTAGGATGTTGCGCCAAGAGAATATTATCCCTCTGTTAGGATAATGGCTAAGAGAAAAAGTACCATGCATTGGAGGTGAGTGTGAGAGATAGGTATTACATGCTAATCTTCCCCCTCACAGTATTGATTATTACAAAGAAATCACATTGAATGCAATTATGGATGGATGACTTTTGAGGAACATTTTGATTGACACTGGTGCAGAGGTCAATGTTCTCACTTTATATGCATGGAATCAGATGGGGAGGCCCCATTACAGCCATATTCAAATGTGTTATATATGGAAAATAGGACAAAGGCTATGCCCATCGGGGTATTGAAGGATGCATCCATAACCATTCAAGGGGAAAATTTTACTAGAGATTTTTAGGTCTTAGCACTTTCTGAGGTAGATAAATTTCCAGCCTTACTTGGACACCCTTGGTGTTATAAGAATAATGTTTACTTATGCTTTAACAAAGGGTGCATGAGTTTCAAGAACAAAGAGGAGTGCTTCGTTATTCCACTAACGCATGGGAATTTTGTGCCCTATGTAGAACCTTTGGGAGAAGAGGACCTGGATAGAATCTATGTGCACACCATTAGAGACCCCGAGGTTATCCATCCATCAGGAGAAAGATTCATTCAATGGGAAGATGCTCAATCCATGAGTGATATAACTAGCGTTGCATGTGACAATTACACGCATGGGACCTATGAGTTGGTCGGAAGACAATTGAAGGGAATTGTGACTCACGTTGCTAGGGTGTGCTCGGTTAGGTACCAGGAGGAAGGAAATTACCCAGCTTATCCGGGAAAGGGTAACCACGATGCCTTTCTATACACAATGGAGGTACAACGGATATGTTAAATAGAAAGGAGGAATATGCTTACTTATACCTTACGTGGAAGATCAACGTGTTGGTACGTGACCCATCTAGAAAATATTCTAGAGTGGTGTGAAGTGAGAATTGTGTTCTCTGTTAGGTTTCTTCAGAGAAATGCACCTTCTGCAATACACAACTATCATGGAAAGGAGTCTGCCTCATTCCATGTCTAGGAATGTGAGAGATCCTGGATGGTAGGCCCGGAAGCCTTACCTCCCTCACTATGGGTGCATAAGTTCTATTCCACCTTGTAGGGTTGTGTGCGTGCATGGTACATTCATTTAGAGTTGTGTCATCAAGACGGGTGATTGGCAAGAGTTAATGACGGATATTATTCAAATTTTGAGTATCTAAGTCCTAAGCCATCAATGAATGAAGTGTTGTAGGTAGTCAAATGCCTTACCTTGGGAGATAGTGCCATGGTTGAGGACCGAATCCTGGATTTTTTAGGGGAACTTGAGTTAGGGGCATGCTTTGTAGAAGAAGAACTAGAAGAAGGAGAGACAGAGGAGATACAATTTGAGCATGCCTTCCGGAGAAGGAAAAAGGAAAGTTAGTCTACCTGATAGATGATGAGGAGGTAGAAAACTTGGATGTTAACCATATAGAAGGTACATGTGAAGTATTGGAAAAATAAAATGAGAAATCAAGCGCTACCATGAGCCCTTGAAAACAAAGAAGGCTAACATTGGTACATAAGAAAAGCTGAAAAAACCTTTCATTGAGATTACCTGGACGAACCATGAGGTTTCAAAATAGTTGAGTTCTTTGCACGAAATCCAAGACTTGTTCCTGCGTGGGTACCATGAATTGAAGGGAGTTCATAACTCATTAGGGGAAATGCGATTAAGTTAAAAGAAGGTGCACGCCCGTCGAGAAGAGGCCATACATGATGAACCCAAATTTACGCGTAAAGGTTAAGGAGGAAATTGATAAGATGATAGAATCTGATATCATTGAGGCAATTGAAGAATCTAAGTGGGTGAGCCCAATGGTGATTAGTATCAAGAAGGATGGGAGGATAAGGATTTGTGTTGATTATAGAGATTTAAATGCTTCATGTGTGATAGATCCTTTTCCAACCTCGTTTATTGAGGAGATTTTGGAAGGTGTCACAAGGCGAGAGATATATTCTTTCATAGATGGATTCTCTGGATATCATCAAGTAAGAATTGCAAAGGAGACCAAGAGAAGACTACTTTTATGATGGAGTGGGGAAGCTTTTCTTATACTTTTTATGCCCTTTGGGCTTAAGAATGCACCTGCTATGTTTTCACGCATCGTGGTATATGCCTTTAAAGACTTCATCCAAAAATTATACAAGTATAGTGTATGGATTAGTAAGGGACCATTGTGACAATTTGAGATTGATGTTTGAGAGGTGCAGGTAAGTTAATTATCTCTCTAAACATTAAGAAATGTGTCTTTGCTACTCCATTTGGCACATTACTAGGTCACATTATATGCAAGGAAGGTTTATTGGTAGATCCTGCCAAAGTTATTGTTATTTTAGGTTTGGAGGAGCCTACCAAAATGTGTGGATTCTTAGGGCATAAAAGTTACTGCAAAAAGTTCATCAAGGGTTATGCCAGATTTCCATGCCATTGGAAGAGTTATTAAAACATAAAAGAAAATTTCATTAGGGGAGGTGCAACAAGTGGATTTTGACACGTTGAAGGAGAAACTTACTACTTCACCCATTTTTTCACTTTTCCTCTTGGGATAGGCCCTTTAATGTGTATATGGATGCGTCAGGTATGGAAATAGGAGCAATGTTGGCACAACCTAGAGAGGGGATTATTGATCACCCTTTTTGTTTTAGAAGTAGAAAATTAACTCCAGCTGAGCGGAATTATACAACAATGGAGTGTGAAGCATTATCTTTGATTTATGTGCACCACAAGTTCAGGAAATACTTATTGGCTACCCTTTTTATCTTTTACATAGATCATATGGCACTCAAGTATTTATTGAACAAGCTTTTTTGTAAGGGTGCATATGTTTGTGGATCTTGCTATTTCAGGAGTTTGATTTTGCAGTCATCGTGACACTGGGAAAAAATAATTTAGGACCTGATCATCTATTGAGGATTAACTCAGGAGAGGACACACAAAGCATCAAGGACACAATGCCATATGAAAATTTATTCAAATTGTAACATGCACACCTCTCGACTTAATAGATATTATTGTTTTCTTACGAACGGGTGTGGCATTTGAATGAATGATGAATTTTGAGAAGAAGCGAGATGGCTATATGTGTCATGTTATATATGTTGATTGGTGGAGACTTATACAAGCTAGGTGGCATGAGGTTATGTGTCGGTGTGTGTTGGAACATCATCATCAATCATGCAATCATGGAAGAAGAGTTCATGGTGGTATTGCGGCAGAGGACACTATGTAGGGAATGCCTTTGGTGGGAGATAGTTTATAAGGATTGTATAAAGTATTGCAAGACCTGTGACCATTGTCAGTGCTTTGGTAAGCCAAAGCAGATTAAGACCTATTGTTAGTGTAGAGCCATTTGAAAAATAGGCAATTGACTTTGTGGGCCCTATTTCCCCAATCACGCATAGGGACAGGTTCACGCTATATTATCACTTGCACAAACTATCTTTCGAGATGGGTAAAAATGACACCTACGAAGGATTACATGGTGGATACAACACCTAGGTTCTTATGGGAGAATATAATCAACAGATATGGATACCCATTGAGTTTATCAAGTGATATGAGCACTCACTTTTTGAATGAAATTGTTAAAATCAGATTGGAAGAGTTTATGGTGGCCCATCACAAAACTACACCTTATTACCCTCAGGCTAATGGAATTTCTGAGGCATTTAACAAGATATTGAGCCATACATTAACTAAGATTTGTGATTTTGGAAGAAGGGACTGGGATGAAAAAGTCTCTACAGTGTTATGGGCATATCGCACAACTTATAAAAATTGAAAAAACCTCCTTTTCATTGGTATTCAAAGCACAAAGACAGTCTCGCTGTGGAATTCATGTTACCATCCCTATGTATTGCGTATGTAGGAGGATTGGCTGATGAACAAACATTAGAGGAGTGCATTGATAAAATTATGAAGTTGGATGAGAGGCGCACTATTTCCGATGGATTCAAGATGGAGAAAGATAGGCATAAGGCATGACATGATCGACATATTAAAAATAAGAAGTTTAAGGTTGGGCAGATGGTTCTTCTATATAATTCAATGTTTCTGCACCATCCTGGGAAACTCAAAGTGCATTAGTTGGGACCGTATGTTATATCCTATTTACTTGATTCAGGCACTTTCTAGTTATAAGCGCTAGAAAAACATGGTTGCCCGATTATTTTAACGAGAGTAGGTTGAAGCCCTACTATAAATAAGTCTTCTATGTGTTTGTAAATAAGGTAGTATTGTCATTTAGCTTAGGATTTCTCTTAATGCATTTTCCTTTATATGTGTTTCCTTTCATCATTGCTATACTTTGTCTTTTAGTTTCATTTGTTGTGGGCAAGCTTGTGCCTCCAGGTAACTAGTCAATATCTAAAGGGGTTTTATGCGCAGAGGATTGTGCATCTTTTTAGTGTGGGGTGGAAAGTGTAAAGAAGAATTTTAGTGAATAGTGCGGTAAGAAGCAAGTGCTGGGAGTGATGTTGATTGGTGGCCCGAATGAGAAAATCAAAAGCACATGGGTTCAGAGGAGCGCGCATAACAAAAAAGTGATTATGGATGAAAATTGGTGTCAAAATCTTTATGAGAACCACGTGCAATGATAAAATCATAGAAGCAACACGAGGTAGGTAGTGAAAAGAACTAGGCTTAAGACGCAGAGGAAGATTGAATTCAGATCTTTATGAGCGCACGGAAGGTTATGTGGTCGATGCAAGTTTTACACGTGTTAGAAGGTTGTGGGAGTTTCGTGTGAGTTTACACGCAAAGGAAAATCACTAGACAAAATGCGTGGGAGGATAGTGTTGGAAAAAGTTGACTTTAATGCAATTGTACAATAGTAGGTGGCATGGGAGTTAATGTAGGAAAAATAAAAAAGCTATAAATAGAAGGTTGGGGTAAGTTATTATTTTTACCTTGCATTTTTTTTAAAGAGATCTTATGAACTAGGGCATCCTTGCGAGAGAATTTGTGAAGAGTTGCATGAAAAGTGGAGAAATTTGGAATATTTGTGAACCAGAGTGGAATAGAGTACACATGCGTGCATGAAGGAGATTGTTTGGTGGATTCCCATGAGTATTTGCACTATCTTATGGAAGGATAGTTTTCTAGGTTAGGGTTTGCAGAGCTAGGGCATGGGTTTTGAAGAAATTTCACAGGAGTGGAGCTAAGGGATTGAGCAGTGTTAAAGCAAGATGTAAGGAAGAACTTACAAGGGATTGATGAGAAAGATGACACCAAGGAAAGGATCAAATGTTTCACCAAAGAAGAAGGGAAAGGGAAAAGGAAAACCAATCGCATCAACAAGTTTTAACAAAGAGTGGTATGCAGAGATGTAGTACCCAGATGGCGTTTTAATGGGGATGGAATGGGTTTCTCACGTGCACAAGATGGTTATAAGTGATTATAACCATAGGAAAAATACCATTGAGAAGGAGATGGCATTGGAGCTCGTTTACCCAATAGGAGAGAGAACACATGATGACAAACTAGTGTATGATGACTCTGTGAAGACAAAACTGGAGAAGGCTAGGCTTTTGTAACTTTTTGAGTTGCCATTTTTCAGAAAACCTGAGAGATTATACCAATGGATCATGTCACACATGCACGAAGATCACTTCTACTTCGCAGGAGGAGAATGTGCATAAACCCACAGTTGATCTCTAGATACACTAGACTTATCTACATAAGTAAGTTACTGACGATGACTTGGATGACAAGGAGGCCATCATAGAGACAACCAAGGAATATGAATACAAGAAGGGTAGGCACTATTTCAATATTTCCAAGATTACTGACCCATTCATGAAGATGGTCGCATGTGCACTTTCTCACCAAGTTAAATGGGTAGGAACGGTGGACGTAAGTGAACAAGAGATGGTTGAACGTTTGCAGAAATATTTCAGAAGGGATAATCTACAACCTCTTGGCCTTCATTGTGGAGGATATCATCGATGCCACATGTGTGAGAGATAAAATTATGTATGGTAATATTCTCCTTACCATTGTGTTTTCTGAGATTAGAGTGCCCGATGGGATGAATAACAACATTTGGGAGTACCCTGATGAGAACCCCTCCCCAACTAAGAGATTTAAAGCATATACTTGTGAAACGATAACAACTGCATATAAGGCGCACTTGGATAAGTGGTACAAGTAGATGCATGATGCATTTGGGGAATAATGGAGGATTCCAGAGTAACTACTAGCCTTGGTAAAGGATGAGGCTAAGTTTGTAGTGTACTAAAACTTATGCATTGGAAGGTTCACGTTAACTGATGGCACCAAAATCCCATGGTGTAAACTACCTTTTGCATTCACAACATAGTATTTTCAAATCATAGTTAACAGTTCAAGGAGGCCAAGAAACTTATATTTGATCTAAGTGAGGTAGATCAGGATCATTGCATGCTACACCAAACATTAGTGTATCCTAAGAAGTACACATATGTGGAGAAGTATGTCTCTCACGACATACATATGCTAAGGCCCGTAACATTACCACTTGCAAGAAGCATGATGATAAGGGTGTACATACACCTAAGGCCCAAGTTTGAGAAGGGCACATATGTTGAGGATGATGTCTCCATCCTTGAGGACCCTACCGAAAGGAAGAAAGGGAAAAGAGAGAGGGAGGAAACTACAACATGCGAGGGATCCGAGCATGCGTACAATTTATACCATAGGGCACACATGAGTCGCACGGAACAAGTACTTACACACAAAGGAAGAAATTGAAGTCACTTGAGAAGGAAGTGTCCCATGTAATAAAGTCACTAGTAAAGAAGAAGCAAAATATGGCACAGAGTTCAGAATCTAAGGAGACAAAGAGTGTGAAGGGTGATGAGTCTAGGGAGGAGAATGAGGATAACGAAGAAGGTGAGAATCCCCGGTGTTTGATGTACATGGATCTGATGAAGAGTGGGATGATTTTTCAAAGGGTGCTCGAGAGAAAGAAGGAACTGAATAGGAAGTGGGGACAAACGTGCATAAAACCCCACACTTGTCTGATGAACAATTGGATGACACAATGGAGAAGGAAGTAGCAGGTATCATCAAGGATTTGGTAGAGCATGAGGTGAAGAAAAATGCGAAAGAAATGGAGAAAGAGTATGGAAGCATGGGTAGAGATCCCAGTTTAGCAGTTATCTTCCCAACATAAGCATGTATAGGTGGCAAGGGTGCAACAAAAACATAAGGAAACACAATGACTTATGTCAATGATCCAAACAAGGTCCCACATGCACATTTCCAAAGCACAGTGCCTATAGACCAAATCTTCTGTTGGTCATCATTTGAGAAATATAGTGCGTACACACGCACAAGGAAAATGTTGTCATGGAATTTTGAGTCCCATGTTGATGAACTAGAGTTCAAGTCAATGCAAGAGCATTGGTAACCACAAAAACCTCAATGAGATAAATCCTATTGTGGATTCATAGTAGCTAACTGATGAGCATGCGTGTAACGTGCTAAACAAGGTGGCGGTGGAAGTCAAAGCAAGATTATTTGGGAGGAATAACAAGATTAGGGAATTAGAGAAAGAATTGGATGAGAAGAACAAGGAAATCATAGAGAGAGACAAGGAGATAAAAGGGAAGGAGTCTATAATTATGTAATTAAGGGCTGAGTTGAGAGAAGAAAAGGGGAAGGTGCGCAAAGCCTACAAGAACATGAATTGTATCTCGACTCCATTATTTTAAAGTGCCTAGATTTGTCCCCTCCTAAGTAGAAGTATGAGTCATATTTCCACTACTTAGAGGACTTGACGTGCCTAATCACGATGGAGAAGCAACCACTTATGTTGGAGTCGGCGGAGGAAGTTTTGGTGTGAAAAAGAGAACATGAGAAGGTGAAAATTGAAGAGACCATAAATTAGTACTCTGAGATCCTGCTTCGTAAAACTGCAAACATATGGCCGAAGTTGTCTATGACAACTTGTGGAGATAAGGACAAGGTGGAAAGTGTATTGGTTGCTACCCATGAGGTGTGCCTAAAGGATTTCCAGGAAAAGAACAAGGGTAATATGGTGGAATGGGACAAGATCATAGCAAAGGTTAAAAAGAAGTCTGAGGTGATTGAAAGCTTAAGGGTCTTGATTAGAAATAAAGTTAAGGAATTATATCCCCAAGTTACATGAAGGATGGACATCTTTGAGCGACCTTAACCAAAAAATGGAAAGTATTTTGATACATTGAAGGCTAAAGGTGAAGACTTATCATTTGATGAAGTTAGTGCATTAATAGGGGATTTATTTCAACAAGCGTAGAATGAGGTGGATTCTTGGAATAAAATTGAAGCATCCTTGAATAAATACTTCCCAATCCTTGTACAACAATAGCAAAATTCTTTTATTCTTTGATGCAATCCGGATACAAGTTATTCTTTTGCTCCATTATTTATCCTTTTGTTGAGGGATAGATTGTTTCCAAGGATGGACAACACATTTAGTGTGGGGTAATGTTGATCCCAAAAATGACTAAGTCCTAAAGTAGAGGATGAGTGCACATGGAAGGAACTGTGGGAGAAAAGAACATGAGTGAATGCACGCGAGGAGAGATAGGTTTGTGCGGAGAAGAAGGAAAGGGTTTAAGGGTTTAAGGACTTAGCCACATTTCGGTTAAAGAAGGGTATCACATGCAAAAACTTGAAGTTGTGGATAGGTGTAATGATGGCAAGGTTGTTACATGGAGACTTGAAGCTCAAGAAAAGAATATTTTATGGAATCATTATGATTATAGGCTGTAAAGTGAAGGTTGTTATGGCTAGCTGGAATTTTCATGGCATGGAAACTTGAGTATAACAAAATATGATGACAGTTGGCATGCGAGATTGATTTTGGAGTGATGATTAGGCAAGCTCCTGTCCCGCTTAAGGAGGAATTTTGGATCTAGCAAACAAAGTTCGAGTGTGAGTGCATATCTAATGGTGTATGCATGGTGAAGAACATGTAATGGTTCTAGGGAGGTAATATAGGGTTTCTGGATCAGAGCCATGGGAAGGGTAGGATGCTAATGGTAGAATGATGTAACTGATCTATTGTTAAACCTTTTTGATGTAATCTGCTACTGTAAACATTTGTTAATCAATATATAAAGGGTTGTTTTGAATATCTATGTTTATGGGTTCAAACCCTAGCGTGTTTCATATTGCTCAAGGTTCGATCTGAATCTCTTGTGTTGTTGTAATGTTTACATTTATATCATGGTGCATTTGTTCTTAGAACTAGTTTCTCTACCTTTGTGTTAGAATAAATGCATGTATTTCTGTATCTGCATGTATTCCTCCATTAATGGCAAACATTCTTACAAGGCTCATAGAAAGGAGGGTCTCGACACCCACGAGTGCCTCGGGTGAGTGACGGCTAATGTTGGGTGATAGGCTGAAGTGCTTGGGGTTTAAATGGAGTAAGGAAATGTGACTATAATGAACATTAAGAATGGAATAATTGTGGTTTTTGCACTAGGAAATTATGGTCCCTTACACGTAACTATCAATAACTCTATGCCTTGGATTTGTAATGTTGACATGAGACACTGCCGACTAGGATTATGTCGGTGCCTTTAAGTTGGGAGACAACACTTTTATTTTTAAGGCCTTGTATTTCTTCCTTTACAAGGGGAACATTTGAACTAGAATATCATAGGTTCTACTCCTTCACCAATTAGGGGACCACGCCTCCAAGAAATAGAGGGAGTTTATCCATTGTAGGGTGAAAAGTGCTTAGTCCGAAATGTACTATTAATGTTTTGTTGTGGAAGATAGATTTCATGTTCTTCGGGGTTGGTTGTTGAATGTTCATTACCACTTCAAGTCCCGATGAAAAACTATGTGAAATAAAGTAATCATTCATTCAATCTTATTGAAAATTTATGACATTTTGAATTAGAATCATTCATTCAATCTTTTTGAGAAACTTATGACATTTTCTTTAAAAAAAAAAAATCATTAATTTTCTTATCCGTGTCATTGAATTATCCATATTATATGAATGCGGGTGTTTTTATACATGGATTAATGAAATGAACGTGCTAAAATATTTAATCTTAACATATATATTATTTTATATAATTATGCCGAAAAGTGTGTTTGTAAGTAGACAACCGGAGGGCTTTGACAACATATTGTAATCGGAACTATCCATATGTTAGACCATAGCAATGAACCTTACATAATATGAACCATTTACTTGGATTATTTCTATCCATCTGGGGCTTCTATGTATAAGATTGGTCTATCAAAGGACATCGTGGGATCCTACATGATGGTCAACGATGATGAAGTGGATGGTGTGTATATATTTTTGTTTCACTTATGTTCAATTTTTCCATAACAATATCAATCTTGGAGCCTTTATGACCATCAAGAAAATAGTAATGGTGGTTTGTGTGAAAGAAAATAATCATCCCTCACATGAAACTATCGATAATGTTGTGCCTTTGATTTGTAATGTCGGAAGAGGCACTATCGACCGAGATTATGCCACTTGCCTTTAAGTCGGGAAACAATAGTATTGTTGTTGAGACATCATATATCTCCCTTTACGAGGAAATAATTTTGCAAGAATATCCTAGGCTTCACTCTTTCACCAATTTATTTTGAGTTCAAATCATTCATTTAATCTTTTTGAGAAATTTACAACATTTTCTTTATAAACATTTTCCATGAATTTTATTATCGGTGCCATTAAATTATCCATAGTATATGAATGTGCGTGTCTTTTTATATGGATTAATGAAATGAACGTGGTAAAATATTCAATCTTAACACCTATAATATTTTATATAATTAATTTGAAAGGTATTTTTGCAGTAGAAATCCCGAGGGCTTTGACAACATATTGTAATCGCCGCTATCCATATGTTAGACCGTAAAAATGAACTTGATAATAATATGAACCATTTAATTGGATTATTTCTATCCACCGAGGATTCCATGTATAATATTGGTCCATTAAAGGACATCATGGGATTGTATGCGTGATGGTTAGCGGCTTACGTAATGGATGGTGCCTATCTTTTTTATTTGTTTATGTTTCATATTTCCATACTAGTGTCTCTCTTGAATCCTTTACAAGCATCAAGAATGGAGTAATGATGGTTTGTGCAACATAAATTAATGGGCCCTCACACAAAACTATCGATAACATTGTGTCTTGATTTGTAATTTCGGCAGAGGCACTATCGACCGAGATTATGCCAATGCCTTTAAGTTCGGGAAACAATAATATTGTTGTTAAGACGTCGTTTATCTTCCTTTACGAGGGGATCACTTTCACAAGAATATCCCGGCTTCGCTCCTTCACCATTTCAGTGGACCTTGCATACACCAAATAGAGATTTCTTATTTATTATAGGGTGAACAATGCTTAGTATGAATTGTATTATTAAACTAACGCGTTCTCGAAAACATGAACAACAACGAACGAAAATTATTTTGATAGAAAATGAATTTGGACATAGAATCATTCATTCAATCTTTTTGAGAAATTTATACATTTTTTTGTTAATTTTTTTATTTTCCATGAATTTTCTTATCGGTGTTGTTAAATCATCCATAATGTATGAATGCATGTATATTTTTATAATGTTTAATGAAATGAATGTATCAAATATTTAATCTTACCATATATATTTTATTTTATATATTTACATTAAAAGACATGTTTGTGGGTAGAAAGCATGGAGGGATTTGACAACATATTGTAATCACCACTTTCCATCTATTAGACTATAACAACGACCCTTCCAATAATCTAAGTGGTTTACTTGGATTATTTCTATCCACCTGTGGCTACCATGTATGAGATCAGTCCATCAAAGGAAAATGTGGGATCATACATGCTGGTCAACGATGATAGAGCGGAAGGAGTGTCTGTCTTTTTACTTTAGTTATGTTTTGTATTTTTGTAGCAGTATTTATCTGGGAGTCTTTACGACCATCAGGAAAGGAGTAATGGTGGATTGTGTAATAGGAAATGATGGGTCCTCGCATGAAACTACCGGTAACTCTACGCCTTGATTTTTAATGTTGACAAAGGCATTGTCACAACCAATATTATGTCACTACCTTTAAGCTAGGAAACAATAGCATTGTTGTCAAGGAATCATCTTTATTCCTTTACGAGGGAATTTTTTTCTAGAATATCCTGGGTTCCGCTCCTTCACTAATCGGAGGACCTTGCGTGCACTAAAAGTTATGAGTCCGAATCAGTATTATTAATGTTTTTGTGGAAGATAGATTTCACATTCTTCGTGGTTGGTTGTTAAATGTTATTTTCCACTTTGTGAGTTTTGATGAAAAATATGAGAAATAAAGTAATCATTCATTCAATCTTATTGAGAAATCTTTGAAATTTTTAGTTAGAATCATTCATTCAATCTTTTTGAGAAATCTATGACTATTTCTTTAATTTTTTTCAATTAATTTTATTATCCATGTCATTAAATTATCCATAGTGCGATGTATTTTTGTATGGATTAATGAAATGAACGTGGTAATATATTCAATGTTAACATATATATTATTTTATATAATTACATTGAAAGGCATGTTTACAAGTAGATAGCACGGAGGGCTCTAACAACTTATTGTAATCACCATTGTCCATATGTTAAACCATAGTAATGACACCGACGAAGAATTTGAACTGTTTACTTGGATTATTTATATCCACCCAAGGCTTCCATGTACAAGATTAGTCCATCAAAGGACATCGTGGATCATATGTGATGGTCAACAATGACATAGAAAATGGCATGTCTATCTTTTCCTTCGGTTATGTTCCATATTTCTGGAAAAGTATCTATCTTGGAGCCTTTGTGACCATCGGAAAAGAGTAATGGTGGTTTTTAGAAGAAAAAAATGGGCCCTCACATGAAAATATCAATAACATTTTACCTTGGATTTGTAATGTCGGGAGAGGCACTGTCAACCGAGATTATGTCATTACCTTTAAGTTTGGGCAACAATAGTATTTTTAAGATTTCATCTATCTTCCTTTACAATGGGAATACTTTCACAAGAATATCCTAGGCTTTGCTCCTTCACCAATTTGGGGACCTTGTGTGCACCAAATAGAGGGATATTATTTATTATAAGGTTGATTTAATAAAATCTAAATAAAATCTAATTTCGTAGTAACATATATGATAAAATACAATAGGTATATAGATTCTAAGCACTCAAACAATGCAATACTATAAGAAATGAGGGAGATAAATGACTTAGTTGAATCCTGTATAATTTGGAACTGATTTGAGTGGCTCAAAGTGCCGAGAAGGGTTGGATCAGTGTCATAACTATTCTCTGTAAAATCGGGATTATGAGAATAATGTTAGACACGGGTGCCGGGGTTAGAAAAGGGCACATATGCATTGGTGAGTGTTATTGGGCACTAGTGACTGCGTAGATGGTCAAAATCTACATTTTCTTGTGTTGCTTTATGAATTTGCTAATGCTTCTGTTGATCACCCGATATGCACACTTGCATCGCTAAGGGTACATGTAACTCCGCAACAAAAACCCTATCTACCTCGCACAAGCTCACAAATACATCAAATTGGAATGAAAATGAAATATGTGAAGTTGGAATGACCTCGGTGGTCACCCGATGAGTGAACTTATGACCGAGTGTTGCGGTACATTATATACTCCATTTAGGTCTCAGTGTGCTTGTGTGTAATAGTGTCCTTAGGTTTCCCTCATGCCAATGACGCCAATATAGTGGGCTATGTATAGATAAAATGAAAATGTGTGATATGAAATTGAGCACTTCCCCTTCCTATGCATTGTATGCATCCCAAAAATTTAGTCCCTTGTAATGGTAGTGATAATACATAGATGAGAACACCCCTTAGAATTTCCAACTATAATAATAGTGTGTATGCTCTGTATATATATAGATATTTTGTTTGAATTTTGACACTAGTGACATGACATGTTGACTATGACCTTGAGATAAGGATAAGAAAACTAAAAAGGCTAACCACAAATGTCAAAAACTAAACAAGAACAAAGAGGACAAAGCACCTGTAATGAATAGGAGCACTTGGGCACTAGTGTCCCGAATGGGCGTTGTGTCTGGGATAAATGAAGACATATGTGAAAAGAAAGAAAAACAAGGATCCCTATTATTTGATAGAACTGGTTTAGAAATGACAAATGTAAGAGAGAAAGACAATATAAACAACCAAAACAAGTGGATGGAGAAGGGAGTGTGTCACCAATGAATACTTTTCTTGCTTAAGATCCATGCATATAACAACATACTTGAAGGCATAATAAAAGTATGTACGTGATTTTGTGTCTATATTCCCCCTTATGTTATTTTAATGAAATTCAAGTACTATAAAGAAAGTAATGAGCATACCTACAAAACTTCTAGAGAAACCATGTTGTAAAGTGCATGTAGAGTGTAAGAACTTGTAGAGCGTAGTGAACCATGGATCAAAATTTTGACCCATGCGGCGTATTTGGACATAATGAACCATTGTAAGGATCACTTGGAGAAATATTGACGTGATTTGTAAAATTCAAATATTTTTGAATTGTTTCCAATTGAGACCGAAGAGGTAGGGTATGATCAATTCCCAACCTGATTTTTTAATTTGAAAATGGGAGGATTTGGGTGTCCTGCCACCAGAGGAAGAGTGTTAGGGAGAGAGGTCTACTTTTTCTCTCCATCTATTACTACATCCCTAAAAGGTCCAATAGCTACGAGATGGATAAAGACCAAATTTAGTTCCGATTTATCTCTGAATTAGTTCCGATTGAAATATTGTTTGTTATGATTGAAATAGTATTTAATGGCTTCCAAGTTAGGTCATCTGGAAGTGATAACGATGTAATGTAAATACCAAGTTAGGTCATTTGGGAGAGATAGTATAATGTTATTATTGTACCCATTGATTGATTTATTTTAAGTGATAGAATATTGACCTGAATAAAATGTATTCAATAGATTAATCACAAAGATATTTTTCTCTTTTACCCCCATATTAGGTCATTAGGGGGAAAATAGATTTAAGACAATATAAATTATGTGAATGTTGAATAGAATGTGTACCGAAGAGTTTTTCTTTCCAAAATTGACTTAATAAAATGAAATAACAAAAATAGACTCACCTTGGAAGATGACAGGGTTTACCGATACTGTAATAATTGATGCTAATATTGATGAGTGATCTGTGTCAATGGATCCAAGCAGGTGCAAAACTTCTTTTCAATGGGATAAGTTACTTGCATTACAAAAAAATCAGAAGTTGATAGGATTAGATAGATATATTGTAGATTTCCTAGAAAGGCCAGGTCCCTGATAGTCAATGGAATTCCTTGCAAGGATGTCAATCTGCGTTCAAGAAATCAATCGATAGTGATAAGATAAAATGATAAAGCATATGATATAACCAACAATGCAAAGGCAAAGGGACTAATGTGGTCCAAGGATATATGATGGTCTGATGGTGATACCTGATCCAAAGGGAGTCTAGGGATCATAGAATGGCTCAAAGGAGCAAGGATGTAGATAGTTGTGCACTGACAAAGGTGAGTAAGATGATAGATTTGATTGAGATAACTGATATAGTGCTAAATATGGCTCAAAGGATCTTGATATGAATGGAAAGACACTTGAAAAGGTAGAGTGATAATAAGTGATGGGATTTGGATATTAGAAGGGAAATCTTAGGGGTCAAATGATCTAACAAACATGGATTGATGGTGATTGATGCCAATCAACGGTGATTGAGGCCAATCGATGATGATTAAGAGAATCACTAATGATTACTGTGGAAATGTGTAGGCTAATAATAAACATGATAATGTCAATTAAATCTTGTAAATGATGAGTAAAAATATAATAATGTAAAAGGAAAGGAACTTACCTTATATGATGAAGACGAGAAGGTGATATTACCCGAGAGAGGGAGATTGTAGATATAAACAGATTGTTGAGTTGATTCCTGGACATTTAAAGGCCGATGAAGAGATTATTGATGTCTTGAATGTTGTTATGATGATATTTGACTCTTTGATAGGGATATGGTATAAAGAAAATGCAATGTAAAGTCCCAAGTAGCGAGCAACATGAAGCAACCTCAAGCAATGTCCTATTACATCTAACCTCAAATGGATGCCTGAAGCTCATTTATATTGGGTCACCGCCAACTTGGGAGAATCAACAAAGTGATTGGTAGGATCGCCGATGATCTAGGTTTTACAGGAAAAGGTTGAAACTGCTTCCCAAATTGAGGTTTTTGGTTGTTTTGATGAAGGATGGGCATTGGAAAGAGGTTATACGAGTAAGGGGTTATGAAATGGTTGAGAAGTTGCTTATTTTATTTTGGATTTATTTGATTTTGGTTTCTAAGTGGTTTGGGTGGTTTTAAGAGGAGTAAAATAGGATTTTACAATTGTAGAATGATATTTACGGGGAGTAAATATGATGATGAGAGATAAGACTTAGGATAAAGGTGTAATAGATAATATGATAGTGATGTGATAATATGAAGACTTAAGCGAACTAAAATATGATAATTAACGGTGCTAATTTTAGGTATCTACATTTGCCCCTTTTTGTTGAGTGGTTTTGGATAAGCCGCGAGACAAAAATGAGACGTGAAAGATGTAAAATTATATGGTGAGGTGTTTCCCCTCAAACTAGGGATTGCTGACCAAAAAGGGATTCAATCAAGAGTTTGAAAGAGATAGATGGATGAAAGGATGAAAGATGAGAAAATAAGAAATTAAAATTTATTCCCCATAGAAAGACCTAGAGTCGAAGTGATCATGTCAAATATCTAAAATAAACACGGTAATAACCTTCGAAACACATTGGTAGGGAACATAACACGACCTCAACGGAGGTGACGTTAATGTCCTATGGACCCAAGAGTCGGAAGAATACTAAAAAGATGGAGGGGATCCAAAGGGAATTTATTGTATCGATGTACAAAGCCTATGATACCAAAGGGTCAAAGACATACATCAAAATATACACAAAACTATGAATATGGTCAAGAAAACGATCTAGTTGGTGTCCAAGATAAGATGCAAAAATATATGGCCATGAAGATGAACTCTTTGATGAGGTAGATGGTGCCTCAAATGGAACATAAGAGGGGGTGAAAACCAATGTAGAGGATGATTTTGATGAGGTTAAGGGACCAAAAGCTGTTGTTGATAGAAGTCAAGTGATAGGGGAACCAAAGGGTTTGTGTCCTATAGACATATGAATTTATGATAACAAGAAGATGGTTTGACGAGGTCTAAGGACTAAAACCGATGCTACCACGAAGGTAGGATTACAAGGTCAGGAAGTCAAGTGATAGGGGAACCAAAGGGTTTGTGTCCTATACACAAATGACTTTAATGAAAATAAGAGAAAAATATGTTTTGACAAGGTCAAAGGACTAGAATCAATGTTACCACAAAGGTGGACTTACAAGGTGAAGAATCAAGTGATAGGGGAACCAACGAGTTTGTGTCCTATAGAAATATGACTGAATGATAACAAGATGACGGTTTGACGAGGTCAAAGGACCAAAATTGATATTTCCACAAAGGTGGGTTTGTTGTTGTTACTTTGATGTGGCAAATATGATATCGAGATGTGGTCATGATTATGTTAATAGATGTTGATATTGTTCTTGATATATGTTGATGGATGCTTGATGTTTATGTTGATAGATGTTGATATATATTGATGTTATATTTGGTAGATGTTCGATTTTAAGGTTACTTTTAAAGTATATCAAAATGTTTCCTAATCATGAATAAGAATAAAAAGTGAAGTGATTACTTTATACTGGATTTGATACATATGTGATCAAAATAAAATAGGGTGAAGGCACTTGCACTCTTAACATTTACAACAAATGTTAATATATGACTAACAATGAGTAGTCAAATGTAGGATCTTGGATATAGATGGAAGCAAAATGTATATGGTATCCAAATAACTCTCCTAGTGATTTGGATAACTTGCATACACATTCTGGCCCTAAGTTATTCATTACAAAATTGCGCACGCTCAAAATCACTTGGCACATTCCCTAGGTTGTAGTTTACCAATGGGCCCCTTTCCTTTTCTCCGTCCACTTCTCCCTTACGCCCATATTCCATGCATTCACCTTCTTCCTAGTCAACTTCTCCCCTTCCTACACACCTCACACTTACTGCTAAGTCCTTGGCCCTTCGTGCACCGTGCCCATTACCTTGTAATAGTTGTGCCTCAACCATACATTCTATGCTCACCAGTTTGTCTCATTTCCCGCACACATCACATGTGCCCCCTCTGCGCCTTCCTCTATTTTCTCCATGCATCCACACCCTTCTATGTTAGGTCATCTTTTGACATGCCTGAGTGTGTCACATGCAATCAGTCAAAGCACGCCAATAGGGTGCCAAATCCTTGCAACAAATCAGTAAGCAACATATGGCGTAAATGAAAAATGGTTGTACAGTTGGCCTTCACTTCAGCCAATCCACATACGCCACGTGTTTTGCATGTGCCGACGACTTTGACATCTTCTCGACAAATCGTATCTTCTGCTGCAGAGTTTAGATCGGCATGCACTGACTTGTTAGAGAGCTACTGACATCAGCTATAATGCCAAAAATTCAAAATTCAAATTTTGGTAGATTTGGTAGGTGAGAAATGGGAAAACATCCTTCTGAACATTGATAAGAAGATCTGATTTCTCCAACCACCCAATTTGATATGATCCACGATCTCCATGTGGATTTATAGGCATTGAATGCTTATTTTTGGTGGTTGTGTTTCAAATTCAGGTTTTCCCTCCTTCTTCCTTCTTCTTCCATGGATTCATCTATAAATGTAAGAGCAAGGCTCATTTGTTATGTTGGACACTCTAGATCCTTACGCATTTTGCTAAGGACTTCATATTTTCTGTATTTTGAGTTACAGACCTCTATGTCTAGCTCTTGCATGTGGATATCGACCTCCATCATTGTAATAGCTCTGTGCATTTCTGGAAGTAATAGAAGCATCATTTTGAGACTATTCTCTATCCTAACATGCTTGCATTCCTTCTTCTTTCCTTTTCTCTTGTGTTGTGTGTTGGTTGTGCTATTTCAGGTCCCTTGTAGCTCCATATTTAGTTGTGTTCCATGAGAACGATCTGGTTGATACGTGTTTCATTTTGCTACTCATGCCTAGCCTCTTTTCACACATTTCCCCTCATTCTCACTCAAAACAAATAGTGTTCATCCCTCTTTTATGGTGCTATTTCCTTTTAATGTAGTTTCTTCATATTATCCTTCTTTCCTTGGTCTCATTGGCATCATTAGCTTAGTTTTTTTCTTCCAAAGACTAGGAGTAGAAGTAGGAATAGAAATATATAGAGGAACCGACCTTATTCGGAGATCTGTCCCAAGCTTGCAAAGTCCCACAACTTGGGGATGGTTCCATTTTGGTCTCAAACACCTTGGCCCTTCTGAGATCCGAGATGCGGGTGCACGTTTGAGCAACCAACGCTTTACACCACACCGGGGACCAAAGCATTGAAAGCTCAAATCTCATATCTCAAAGTTCTCATGTGTGAACTTAGTGTTTCAGCCTCTATATGCTCATTTCAAACACATCTGCGACTCCCAATATTTTAAGATCTCTGTTTCAATAGTCCTAAGCACCTTTCATGAGAAGAGTGCACACAAGAAGAAGTGCAGCAGCTGAAGATTATTTTGAATACCTCCATCTATCCCCGAGAAGAGTTTGTTCTAGAAATCCCACGTGTGCATCTCTATCTCTAGCGTGCCGCACCCAATCAACACCTCCTTAAACATACAACCCACATGCTCAGCAATGGCACATCAAAGAACCTCCTCCATTAAGAAAATTTGAAAAATTTGCTTGAGGGAGTTCCTCGCTCCTGGCCTTGCAAAGATGATATGCCAAATGACACGTTCAACAAGAGTATTCCTTACTTTACTTGGTGAGAATCAAGTCACCCCTTAGGATCATATCCAAGATGTAGCAAATGTGTGTTCACTCTATCTGATCACACATGATGATGTAGTAGTCAGGTTGCTTGCAACCTCTTTCAAAGGTAAAGAACTTCAATGGTACCGAGGCTTGAGACTTGGATCTATCACCACCTGGGATGAGCTGGGAACAACTCTTTGTAATTACTTTGAAGATAAGTCAGATCACCTATCATTGGTGGAGCAAATGATAACAACAAGGAGGGCACCCAATGAGCAGATGACTGATTTTAACATCAGATTTTAGAAGACTTGGGACAGAATCCCTCTTGTGGTAAGACCTACAACCCAACATGCTTTCCTTTATTATCTAAAGGTACTCAACAGTGATATTTCAGTTATGATCCAATCTATGGGAGGTAGGACTTTACCAGCTGCTTATAGCATTACAGTAAGGGTAGAAAATAGTCTCATTCAGCTAGAAAGTTGGCTCTTAGACCGCCCATGCCCTTGTTCCCAGAGATGTCACAAGTGCCCCAACCTTCTATGGCCCCTATTCCTATCCCTGAGCAAAGTGCGCAACCAGTTGCCTCAACATCCTATTCTCCATCACAACAAAAGGAAGATGAAAAATTGAAGGCCTTGATCAGAAATTTATCAAACAAGGTCATATCATTAGAAAAGCAATAGGCGCAAGCCTATAGAGGCAATTCCAATCAGGCACATGGCCAAGGCAATCAGCCTTGGTAGAATCAATATGGAAATCAAAGATACATGCCCAACCAATAGAATGACAGATGGCAGCCTAATGCACATATTCCCTTGCAATATGTTCCTCTCGCCCCTTCTCTTCCAAAGACCTAGTGCAAGTCGTGCTTTTTATAGTTCAGAACAATTTGGCACAAGATTCAAAATGGTGCTTCCCATGCAACATGTCTCATAGTCAATATCATTGTGCTAATGATGTGTGCACCCAATCCTTTATGATCCAGAATGCTTTAGCTTGTGAACCTCCAACAAGTGCCCCTAAAGCAGATAACCTAGAAAGACCAGAAACTCCTCTAGAGACAAATTTGATGTTCTTTCATGTGGAGGAATACTACACAGTAAACCAAGCTGCAGAAGATATAAACAGACTGCATGCCCAAGCTGTGGAAAACATAAGATATAAGAAAAGAATGTTAGAGTCAGGCATGCAGGTTACACCCCCGGAAATGCAAACAGATCATCAGAAGAAGAAATAAGAAGACAAAACCTCTTACAACAAAAGCACTCAAATCCCTATGCAGGAGGCCCTGCATAAAGCTCTTTCATAAAGTAGCATGCACCCCTCATTTGGTAGGTCAAGCCTCTGCTCTAGCTAAAATTCAGGCTTCCATGCTCAAGCAGTCAAGAAGGGATGTTGTTCCCCAAATACACAATATGGGGGCCTTCCATTTAGCATTGTTGAATAGATGAAGATAACAAACATAAACGTCAAAATGTGGGATGCCTTGACTATTCCATCTCGAGTGGGATCTTGCACAGATAAAGCTCACGGTGTAACTCCCGCATATTGATCTAGTTATGTAGAAGCCACACGCTTACATCAAAATATTCTAAGAATAGGAGAAACAAGCAAGTAAAGTTTTTAAAACCCAACCCTTCTATATGTCCTTGATTATAAGCAAACACCTAGTGCATAATCGTATGATTGACTCAAAGCGCTAGTACTTCATATGCCTAAGAAAATAGCTGATGTCTTAGGTCTAAAATATAGCCCTTTTTCTAAAGGAGTTCTACAACTTGATGGCTCAATTTTTACCACCTTAGGAGTCATCAAGGATCTTGAGTTAACCCTCCATGCATGTCCAAGCCTAACAATTACTCAAGATGTGTCAATCATTGACCTGCCTCCTTTGTTTGCCCTATGTTTATCAAGAGAATTTACTACTAAAGTGGGTGGTTACTTGTCTTTTGATTGGTCTCATATGTTACTCAAGACAAGGTATGGTACCCGGTTTACCATACAAGCTGAGCCTATATTTTCCTATCATGTAGAGTCATATGTCCCATCCCCTCTCCAAGCCAATTGTCTTATCTAAGAAGAACAAATTTTAGTTCCTGAAGAGTAGTATCTTCCACCCTTTGTTCCAAACCTAGTGCTTGATGAATGGGTGAAAGACATCACAAATTTGATCCCTATGCTAAAGAAATAGAATCCTATGAAACTAGGCTTGGTACTTATTGCATTCTAGAAGAAGATGTTATGCTTTCACGCGCGCTCATGAAAGACAAAATTCAAAATGGTCTATGGAAGTTGTACTTTGATGGATCTAGAAGTAGAAACGACATGGGAGTAGGAGTGGTTCTCATTTCCCCTAAGGATGAGAAATTATTCTTCACACACAGTGCAGTTTGCATGTTCTAATAATGTGGCAGAGTATGAAGTGCTAGTGCATGGTTTTCTCATTGTTGAGAAGAAGAAAATTAAGGTGCTACAGATATTTGGAGACACATAATTGATCATCCACCAGGTTACCAAAAAGTGTCAGACAAAGAGTAACCTTCTCAAAGCTTATAAATACAGAGTATGGGACCTACTTTAGAGCTTTGATGCCCTTAATCTATAGGTGGTCCCACGTAAAATGAACAAGGAAGCTGACCAAATGGCCGCACTCGGTTCATAGTTTTCTCATCTTTGAGGAATTTGTCAAAGGAAACACTCAGCACATTAAGATGGTGATAAGACCATCCATTCTAGACAATAACAACACCGGATGGCAAGTGTTTGATGAAAATGACACACAGATTGTCCAGTTTATCCAGAATGAAGCTAAATTTTCATCAAGTATGCAAGTTGACTTGCATAATAGCTATGGTGACCAAGTGATACAACTGAAGAGAAATAAGTTTCCTAAAGGGCTGGTCACCTTAGAGAAAATGTTCATCCCGATGATGATTCCAAGGGTGGATAAATATACATGCGTGCCATGCAAGAGGACTACTCCTCCATCAATATTGTGCGTGGGAAAGAGCTACGCTTAGTAGGACTTGTGCACATGAAGAAAAATAGGTCTTCATCTCTCTCTGTCAAAAAATACAATGATATTTTCTCATGGGAGTATGAATACCTCAAAGGTTTTGATCCAAGTGTTTCTCAACACTCTATTAACCTTGATCCTGGTATAAAGCCCATCGATGTAAGCAACAACCAAATCAATACAAAGATAGAGCCCCTCATGAGAAAGGAATTATCAAAACTTATTAAGGAAAGAATTATTTTTCCTATCAAATACTCTACCTGGGTTGCAAATTATGGTTCTAGTACGCAAGAAGAATGGTGAAATCAGACTCTGTGTTGATTTTAGAGATTTGAATAAGGCATCTCTAAAGGATTATTATCCTTTACCTTCAATGGAGCAGATTCTACCGATCGTGGCTGGTGCGTAGACATTATCCATAATAGATGGGTGCTCGTGTTTCAACTAGATCTTGGTCAAAGAAGAGGATCAATTTAAAACAACATTTATAACCAAATGGGGAACATATGCATATCAAAAATGCCCTTTGGTTTTTCAAATGTGGGGCGCAATGTTTCAACACGCCATGGATATTGCCTTTAAAGGTTACATCAATGAGTTCATCTTGGTTTACTTTGATGATATAACTATCTTCTCAAAGTAGAGCACGGATCACATGGCGCACCTGGAAAAGGTATTTGAGAGATGTAGAGAATTTAGGGTATCTCTTAACCCCAAGAAGTGCAATTTTGTGGTGGCACAGGGCAAGCTCTTGGGCCATGTGGTTTCAAAGGATGGCATCGCGATTGATCCTGGGTGCATCTTAGCCATCCTAGCTCTTTCCCTACCAGCACACAAAAAGGCCCTACATTCCTTCCTTGGCAAGATCAATTTTGTTAGGCATTTTATCCCTAACTTTGAGGGACTGCTTTTAGATCATCACCTCGATGCTCAAGGACATAGCCTTCGATGGACAATGTAAGGAAGAGAAATCTTCAACAAGATCAAGAAAAATATTTCTTATGCACCAAAAATCATCAATCCGGATTACTCAAAGGATTTTATCCTTTATGCTTATGGCACTGATGCAAGTGTTACTTGCTTTCGACACAATAAAATGAACAAGGACTAGAACAACCAGTGGCCTTCTTCAGCTAGATGTTGAAGAATTATGAATTGAAATACAGTCACACGGAGAAGAAAGTCTTTGTCATCATGCGCGTGCTCAAGAAATTCAAAAGTATGCTCGCCAAAAATCATATCAAGGTGTTAGTCTCCCACTCTTCTATCAGAGACTTCATCATGGGAGTAGAAATCAATGAGAAGAGAGCATGATGGGTGACAAAAATCATGGAGTATGATGTGAATATCAAAGCCACTAAGCTGATAAGAGGTAGCGTGCTTTGTAGGTAGATTGCTGAGGATGCATAAAATTAACCTAAGGCTTCATTGTTTCTGGATGATTCTCTCCCATGCGTAGAAATTGAGTAGAACATAGATCCTGATGCACATGACTAGATGAAGGAAATGATCACATTCCTTTCCGAGGGCACGTACCCTCCTAGTTTGAACAAAGAAAAGAGAAGGAATCTGAGGTTGTAATCTATCCCTTATGTTTTGATTGATGGACTTCTCTTCAAAAGGAATCTAGATGGTGTGCTGTTAAGATGTATCAACGGTGAAACAACTAAAAAAGTGTTAGCAGAATTTCATGATGGATTCTCTGGTGGACACTTCTCTGCCAAGACTACAACAATGAAGATCATAATGGCAGGTATCTTTTGGCCTACCTTGTTTGTAGATGCATATAGGTGGGTCACAAAATTCAAGGAATGTGCTTTCTTTGCAGGAAAGAAAAGATTGGTAGCGCTTCCCCTCCGACCAATCCAAGCGGATCAACCTTTTATGCAATGGGGTCTTGACTTCATAGGAATGATCAATCCACCTTCAAGCGCTAGACATAAGTGGGTGTTAATACACTACATTACTTCACCGGATGGACAAGATGTCACACTCGAGGAATCAACCAAGTCAATCATCCTTGACTTTATCGAAGGTTTAGTCACAAGGTTTGGTGTTCCTCAAACCATTATCTATGATAATGCAAAGGCCTTCCTTGGTACTAAAATCACTAATTGGACTCTAAATATGGAAATTTACTCCTCAAGAATTCTTCCAACTATTACCCCAGGAAACAATTGGTAGAATCAACAAACAAGAACCTGATCAGAATCATGAAGCGCACAATGAACATCAGCCAAAGAAAATGGCATATGAAGGTCTTGCATGCGTGCTCTAGGTAGATAGAATCACATTAAAAAAGGAAATAGGAACTTCACCTTATAAGCTTGTCTATGGAAAGGAGGCTTCCCTTCCTTTAACACTAGAACTAAATTCATTGGCACTTGCCCAGTAGCTAGAATTTGAAGGCACGGACCAGAGAAATCAGAATGGCAGAGCTGGTTCATCTTGAAGAACTCGGAATTCTACCATGATCAAGCTAGAAAAACATCAAAAAGCAACAAAGAAATGGTTTGATAGAAAGGCTAGGCCTCAAGCTTTCAAAATTGGGGACCTAGTTCTAAAATGGGATGTTGACAGAGCTAAGCCAAGGCACCATTCAAAGTTTGATACACTTTGGAGTGGCCCATACATCATCAGCCCGCAAAAAAGATAACTCTTTCAAGTTAACTCATCTTGATGGAGGCACACTACAAATCCCAAGAAATGGATCTATCTCAAATCATTCCTTAAGTTTTTCTACATCATGTTGTATATATTATAATAGTTTCAATTCCTCCAAGTGCATTGCGTGCACATTGTTTGTTTGTGCATATTTCTTTCTTCTCACAGGGCCTTGCGTGCACACTTTTGTTACTTCTAGAGTGTAGAGCTTCTCTCAATAGTTTCAAGATTCGAATAAAGTTGAGAAACAATCTTCGAGTGGCTTCAGGGGTGGTTCTTCAAAGTTACAGATTAGATTTCATAATTACACAATAGAATCCATGCCCAATGGATGCTCCAGGCTACTGATCTCTTTCATCTAGCAGGAAGATGGCCCCGAAAGTCACCAAAACTATTATCCAAATAACTCTCCTAGTGATTTGGATAACTTGCATAAAATTTTTGGCCCTAAGTTATTCATTACGAATTACACGTGCTCAAAATCACTTGGCACATTCCTAGATCACGGTTTACCTATGTGCCCCTTTCCTTTTCTCCTTCCACTTCTCCCTCGCACCCATATTCCATGCATTTTCCTTCTTCCTATTCAACTTCTTCCCTTCTTGCGTAGCTTGCACTTACTACTAAGTCCTTGGCCCTTTGTGCGCCATGCCCATTACCTTGTAATAGTTGTGCCTCGACCATATGTTCTCTGCTCACTAGTTTTCCTCCTTTCCCCATGCACATCACATGTGCCCCTCTCTGTGCATTCATCTATTTTCTCCATGCACCATTTCCCTACACCCTTCTATGCTAGGTCATCTTTCGACATGCCTGAGTGTGTCGTGCATAATCAGTCAAAGTGCGCCAATAGGGCACCAAATCCTTTCAACAAATCAGTAAGCGACATATGGTAGAAATGACAAATGGTTGTATAGTTGGCCTTCACTTCAGCCAATCCACGCACGCCAAGTGTTTTGTGTGTGCCAATGACTCTAACATATTCTAACAGCCATATATTCTACTACAGAGCTCAGTCGGCGCGTGCCTAGACTTGTCGAGATTTGCGACATCATTTACAATACCAAAGATTCAAAATTCAAATTTTGGTAGATCTAGTAAGTGAGAAATGGGAAAACATCCTTCTAAACATTGATAAGTAGATCTGATTTCTCTAACCACCTGATTTGATATGATCCACCCTCTCCACATATCTCCAAGCATATTTGTAGGCATTGAATGCTTCTTGTTGGTGGTTGTGTTTTAAATTTGGGTTTTCCCTCCTTCTCCCTTCTTCCTCCATGGATTCATCTATAAATGTAAGAGCAAGGCTCATTTTTATGTTGGACACTCTAGATCCTTACGTGTTTTTCTAAGGACTTCATATTTTCTATATTTTGAGTGGTAGACGTCTATGTCCTGGCTCTTGCATGTGGATATCGGCCTCCATCATCAGAATACTCTGTGCATTTCTTGAAGTAATAGAAGCATCATTTTGAGACTATTCTCTATCCTAACATGCTTGCATTCCTTCTTCTTGCCTTTTCTCTTGTATTGTGTGTCAAGTTGTGTGCTATTTCAGTCCTCATGCAGCTCCATATTTAGTTGTGTTCCAAGAGAACTATCCGGTTGATACGTGTTTCGCTGTGCTACTCGTGCCTAGCCTCTTTTCACGCATTTCCCCTCATTCTCACTCAAAATAGATAGTGTTCATCCCTCTTTTATGGTGCTATCACCTTTTAGTGTAGTTCCTTCATGTTATCCTTCTTTCCTTGGTCCATTGGCTTCATTATCTTAGTTTTTCTTCCATCACTAGGATTAGAAGTAGTAATAGAAATAGATAGAGTAACCGGCATACTCCAGAGATCCGTCCTAAGGTTGCAAGGTCCCACAACTTAGGGATGGTTCCATTGTGGTCTCAAACAACTCGGCCCTTCTAAGATCTGAGATGCATGTGCACATTTGAGCAACCGACATTATACCTTCCTAGAACATGAAAAGGGTTAACACATGTAGTTTACACGGGAGAGTAGGATCTCCTTTCAATGGTTTCATAGAGTGATGCCCCATATTTTACATTTTTGTTTTGAGGAAAATTGATTGATGCGAGAAGTTTTCTCGATGGGAAAAATAATTGATGCAAGAAGATTTCCTAGGATGCTTTTGATTTTGGAATTTTTGAAGGTTGATCGATGCGGGAATCATTTTTACACAGGTACCCATCCTTCGAGGGAGTGGTCTATAATTTTTAATTTTTAAATTTTGATTGTCGTATTTCGAGGGATCGGTTTATGATTTTGACAGAAACTATCCTTCGAGGGATCAATTTGATTTTCTTTTCGACAATATGATTTTGATTTTTAAATAGCTTTGTCCTTCGAGGGACGAGTCTCGTATTTTTTATAAGATGCATCCATAGATATTTTTGAATTTATTTAAGCTTAAGGAAAACCCTAATAGAACATTTTGAGGAGGGGAAGAGATGTGTGTACAAGATACATGTGCCCCATGACATGTCTTTGGATGATAAACAAGGTGAGTGGATGTAACAACCGCAGGGGTTCCTACTAAGGAAAAAAATTTCCACATGAAAGATGCGATGAACAAATTTGTGGTTCTCATCTTTATAGTTTCGAGGATAGTGATAGAAAATCACATAATTTCAAATAATTATCATGAGGAAGTGAAGGGTTGGTGGTGGAATAAGATATATGATGTGACTACTATCATGATGGTTAATATGTTAACAAAAGAAAGACTACAAGTGTAAGGCATTAAGAGGTTCATTTTTCGGTGTACAATTAAGGGAGGCTAGTTGATAAGCTCCCAACCTATATTACATGGACCGATCCAGGTTAGAGGAAAAATTTCCATGTTTACTCTTTATTTGTTAAGGATATATGGACTAGATTGAAAGGATAGGTTTGGTGAAGATTCACTAGGGGAGAAGTGCAAAGTAATACTTTTAAAGTCTCAGTAGAGAGGAAACCCCCTAGCATGACGTTGTGGCTAGAGATAACATACACTAAGAGGAACGATGTCTTCTAGCTTAGGATGATGATAGTGTCAATGTTGATTGATTGAGTATATGGTAAATAAAGGATTATGTGGAACTTTTGAAAAAGGATCCATTTAACATTTGGATGAGATATGAGATGAAAATTGATGAGGAGGGGTAGATGAAGAAGCTTTGGTTTTTCCTTTTCTTCATGTATGACGATTTATGATTTACGTAGGTGGGTGAACCATACTTATTTGAGATGAGGGACCTTCAATGGAAGGTGATGAGAAGATGTATGATATTTTTTTTTCAAGATATGATTGAGGGTGACCCCTTTCCCTACAGTGTCGGTGAGGACACGATTAGTGACTTGGTTATAGATGTTGATGAGATTGAGGGACCTTCAATTCAAGGTGTTGAAGATATGTCCGAGAAAAGTTTTGCTAATACAAGACCGAGGATGTCCCCTTGTCATGTAGATATCATTATAGAAACCGATGAGGGTAGAGGTGTAGATGATATTGATGATGGATTAGGATGGTATTCTTCTGGGATAAGATCATTGATAAGGAAGAGTCACTAGATTATGGCTTTAAGAACTTTACAAATCTTCGTGTTATGACCTGGGCTTCGATGGTAGGAATGAGTTTTATCTCGATAATACCATGCAAGTTTTTGGATATGTGGATTGGGTGTTTTGATTAGTGGTAATGTGATAAGAGAATCCTCCATAAGCCTCTTGAGAATGCCAATGTAATTCCCTTTTGGGGGTTTTGAATTAAAATATTTTGATTTACAAGAACTCTTTGTAGAACACATCTTAGTTTTGGATGTGGGTTGATGCGTGGATGTCATATGGTGTTGGAACATCATAGGGACATTGTGAGGTTGATGAGACAAAGGATTTGATCTAAGGGTGGGATAGGATGTGGGATTGATAAAATTGGATGATGGATGAGGTCCCAAAATAGATAAGGAGGGGCATATTATGGATAAGATAGGGTACAAATGTGTGATATGATGTTTAGATAAAGGATGCGGTCCTAGAATTTATGGTAAGTGTGGAATTGTAGATGTTATATAGTTGGATTGTTATAAAGGATGGGGTCCAAAAATGGACGGTAAAGGTGAGATCCTAGATGATGTGTGTTTTTATTTTGGAATGTTTAATTTAGATAGATCGAGAGGGTCTTACGAAAAATTATGAGGGTTAGGCCGTGGATGTGATGATATTTTATTGTATAGTGTTTGATTCAGGATGAGGTTCCGAATTGATGGTAAGTGAGGAGCCATGAAAAGGATTGGGTTTTATTCGGATGAGGAAGATGTTATTTCTAGGCATGATTGAGATGGGTTAAATTTATGTGAGTTACCTAACTCTTCTATTGGTTTACAAGGTGGTTGGGCATTGATATCTTCGATAAAAGGTTCCTCCTTTGTAATGGCCTTTGAAGTCAAGTCTAAGGGATGCAAGGAGGTAGTAGGAGATTAGATAGTAGACAAAGGTGAAACTGATGCATGCTGACTACCAAAAATAAGATCTAGGGATTCTAAGTCTTCTACGGGAAGCATTGGTGATGAAGGGGTATCCTCATGGGGAAGATCCTGCATAATAGTATTAAGGATGTGACTTGAAGGATGTGTAGTATCTATGTGGACTGACTCTATTGAGGGAATTTGATTATAAAGATAAGAAATGAAGGCATGTGTGGTAGTCTAATATAGTTCACAGGAAGATCTAGGGGATTCATGATCTTGGATTTCTAATTTTATGGCCATGGTGAAGGCTTTGTTAAAGTTTTGGAATGTGTGGATTTGGAGGGTAGATGAGATGTGATGGAGACATGATCGAGAAATTTTTTTATGAGTTTTGATTGAGATAGTAAAAATGTTAATTAAGTTATAATGCTTTGCCATATAGTGATGAAGTCAATAATGGATTCATTTTAGATTGGTTGATGGTAGAGAGATCATAAATGGTTATTTTACGAGTAACATTGATAGGAAAGTGCTCGAGAAATAACAAGGCTAGTCATGTGTGAAAGAGAATAAATAATTTTGAGGAAGGGAATTATACTAATCCAAGGAAGGTCCTACTAGTGACATAGGAAATGTTCTAAGCATGATATTTTGATCAAAATGATGAGATAACATGAATTTCCAAAGGATAGTATGTGCTGCTAAAGATCCTCCTAGCTACGGAACATGGTAAATTCAGGAAATTCCCAATGTAGAGGATAAGGATTATACGATATTGATGGATGGATGCATTCATTACAAACTTGTTCATAAGTGAGGAAGTGTTTAGGTTCCATGGTAGAGGCTTCCAAATTGTTTAATCTGTTTCAACAAAGATTGTTTGGGATTGTTTGTAGGACTAAACGTGAGGGAATTAACATATGAATTTGGATGAGAATGTTGTTGATTTGATTGATGATGATGAAGAGTAGGATGGTTCTATTATATATGGGCTTGATATGGAGGTTTATAAGGGGTATCATGATAAGGTACTGATTATAAAGTAGGTTATCATAAAGGGATGTTGGGAGATGCGTAAAGATGTTGGATGAGGGAGGATGATTGGGCCCGAGTAGGGATGTGTGTATGAGTTTGGGATATCCGGGATATCGAGAGAGGTATTTAAGTCGATATAGATTGATGAGAAAAATAGGGGATGTTAAGATGTTGATGAGATTATGATGAAGGAGGGGATGCAACAAGGATTGATTGATGGGATACACTTGTTATGGGTTGAGGAGTGATGGTTTGGAAGTAATATAGATGCCAATGATGTTTATAGGGTTGTTGGAGAGAAGTTTTGTAGGGTTGTATGATTGGCTGAAAAGTAGAAGTTCCATAGGAAACAAAAGTGATCTAGATGGCTCTAGGAATACGCCGCAGCTAGCTAAGTGAAGTTGAGTGGGATGTGATAGGTTGATGAATTTGATAAGGATTATATCCTACGTAGGGGAATTTTTGAAATTTATTGGGATGAAAAGTTATAGATGAAGCAATCAAAGATGATTGTAAAAATGAAGCATAAGGGGTAAAATAATATGCTAATGTGGAGGTTTGATCCATATTAAATGATAGTTAATTGACGATGATACAACAAATCCCTAAGAGAGCTAAAAATGTAATAAACAAGTAAAACAAGAATTTTAATTATCTTGGTTAGAATTTATATGTGGAGGAAGAGGCTCAGAGGGAACATAATGATATGGCCATTCTACGGATGGTTTCAGGTTTGTTAAAGGTTGGAATCCTCGATATACTTGAAGGTATGCGAGGCCCGAATTTGTGCTAAGTTTATAACGTGGCCAAAACACCGTGATGGATTTCCTATTGGGTGATGAAATCCCAAGTAGGTCCACATGGGTAGGAATGTTTCAATGCAAGTTATGTTTAAAGTGGTTTTGCTTTGTGTGGGGGAGATTAAGTGTATGTAATATGTTAACCTCCTAAATAAACTATGTGATCAAGTAGAATGGTGGATTTGTTTTAAATCCAAATGAAATATTGATTTTGATGAGGAAAAATAACAAGAATGAAATGCTTTGAAAGAAAAATAAAGGAAATAGATGCACTTGTAAAATTCTTCTCTTTTTAATTTTTAGATTTTTTTGATTTGTTTTTAGCATAGTTACATTGCACCAAACAAGCTCTCAAGACAATAGCCTATAAGGGTTAGCGAAAACATAAAATAGAAATAAAAAATGATATTAGAAGCTGAATGACCGAGTAATTAGAAGCATTCACAAAGATTAATGGTGATTGACAATAATCATTGATGATTCACCCCAATCATTGGTGATTTTAATGGATCAGCTGAAATTACAGAGTAGAAGGCCTAAAATGAATGAAAAAATAATTTAAATGAAATAAAAAGGGACCGAGGTCCCACCAGTGCATCCTAGAATGTACCGAGAGGGTCTTTTATTTCCAACTTTAACTTAATAAAATGAAATGAAAAATAGAATGAACTCAAAATATGGTGGGGTTTACGAGATACCGCGATGACTGATGTTAATATTTATGAGTGTTTGGTGTGCACGGATCCAAACGATCGCACAACTTCTTCTTTTCAACAGGGATAAGTTACCCGCAATGTAGAAACAATCAGAAGATGATAGGATTGTATATATATGGCATATTTCTTGAAAAATGCTAGTCCTTGGAAGTCAAGGACTTCCTTGCAAGATATCAATCCACGTTCGATAAATCAATATGATAGTGATAAGATAAGATGATAAAACAAATGATATAACCAAAAATGAAAAGGCATAGGGACTGACATGGTCCAAGACTATATGAAGGTTTTATGGTGATACCTAATCCACAAGGAGTCTAGGGATCATAGAATGGATCAAAGAAGTAAGGATGTAGATAGTTTTGCACTCACAAAGGTGAGCAGGATGATAGATTTGATTGAGATAACTGATAGAGTGCTAAAGATAGCTCAAAGGAGCTTGATACTACAGACAAACACTTGAAAATGAATAATGGTAATAAGTTATGTAATCTGGATATTAGAAGGGAAATCTTAGGGGTAAAATGATCTAATAAAGAAGGATCATCGACGATTGAGGCCGATTGATGATGATTGAGGCCAATTGGCGAAGATTAGGAGAGTCACCGACGATTACTATGGAAATGTGCAAGATAATAATAAACGTGATAATGTTGATTAAATCTTGTAAATGATGAGTAAACAAGATAATAATGTAAAAGGAAAGGCACTTACCTTGTATAAGTTGATAAATGAAGATGAGAAGATGATATTACCCGAGAGAGGGAGATTATAGATGCAAGAATATTTTTGAGTTCATCCTTGGACATTTAAAGGATGAAGAAGAGATTATTTATGTCTTGAATTTTGTTATGATAATCTTTGACTCTGTGATAGGGCTATCGTACAAAGAAAATTAAATCTAAAGTATTAAAGAGCGAGCAACATGAAACAACCTCAAGTAATGCCTAGAATTCTGATAACATTGAATGGAGGTCTAAAGCTCATTTATATAGGGTCACCGCTAACTTGGGAGAATCGTCAACGATTGGTAGGATCGCGAATGATCTGGGTTTTACGGGAAAAGGTTGAAACTGCTTCCCAAATCAAGTTTTTGGTTGTTTTGACAAAGGATGGGCATTGGAAATAGGTTATATGGTTAATAATTTGTTTATTTTTTGGATTATTTGATTTTGGTTTCTAAATGTTTTGGGTGGTTTTAAGAGGAGTAAAATAGGATTTTTCAACTTTAGAATAATAGGTTATGAAATGGTTAATAATTTGTTTATTTTTGGCTTATTTGATTTTGGTTTCTAAGTGGTTTGGGTGGTTTTAAGAGGAGTAAAATAGGATTTTACAACTGTAGAATGATATTTGAGGAGAAAATATGATGGGGAGATATAAGACTCAAGATAGAGGTTTAATAGATAATATGATAGTGATGTGATAATGTGGAGACTTAAGAAAACATGGATATGGGAATTAGTAATGCTAATTTTAGGTGTCTACAAATGATTTTTACCATTTTTCGAATAAAATTAGAGAAAAATATGATAATAATGTGCTAGGAGTATCAATTGATTGTATTTTAAATTAAGAGGAATTATAATATGATCTTGATTGTATGCCCCCTTTTAGAGAAAGGGTGAGGGGTGGAGAAATGAACACTGATCCGAAAGCAAGATGTATAAGGTGTTGTAATAGTAAATGAGAAATAGTATTGGATAATATGATCATAGTGTGAATAGAATAGATATTGAGTAGTACATGTGCTATATGTGAATATGAGATGTTGAAATTTGTATGGTATGGTGCTAGAGGAAATAATGATCCGTATGACGTCGGAAAGAAAAATGGAGTTACAAAGCTCAAGATATGAGTGAAACTGTGTAATATGTATTAGTTGGAAAAGTAGGTGTGAATAGTGACTATAGTATATGGTAAATAGGAATTATTATATATAGTAATAGTGATTTCATTTGTACTAGATCGAGTGAAATTTAGACAACTTAGGTGTGAGGATGCCATGTGTTAGACCAATGAGTTTGACTAGATTCGAGAGAGTAGTGTCACTCGTAGCTTTGCAGATAACCGATGAGTTGGTAAGTATGATTATTTTTGGAAAATATTGTCGAACATGCCTATGTTTGTCGATTTTTGTGAAATTTGTGTTTATGTATTTTTAGAATTTTTTTTGTCTTGGAAGGAGGTAGACAAGTCATTTTTATCATATGGTACACGGTTGCCTGGTTCAGGCACTACTCGACTGATTTTGGGCACTGTGACTTGCTCTTGGGCGCTAGAGTCCCAGTAGGGTTTGGGCATTGTCTTTGTGAAATGTTGATATTCTAAGAAGTTTTATATTATTATTAATGACTTTGAAAGTATGTATAGTGTACTAATGGAATAATTATTTTGTGTTTTTTTAATTATGAAGAGGGATATACACTTGAGAGAGTTCCGTGTGGGTCATCATTTGAGCACGTTGTTGACATTGGAATTATCGGATGTAAAGTGGGATATACTAAACTATTCTAGATTACCACACATTGCGAGATTAGGGAGGTACCCCATAATATGCCTATGTTGACTGCATCTTGTGTGAGAGATGGTGTGCCAATACATGTACATTTTGGTTACCTACTAGTGAGATGAAAGTGACTCTAGAGGATGTGTATCAGATATTACGATTTCCAATTGTAGGAGAGAGGGTAAAAGTCATGGGTATCATAGATTCTCGAAAGGCATATGAGGGAAATGAGGCAATATTTTACTGGTACATGAGTACAGAAGAGAATCATATCATTTTGGATGCTTTATTGAGATCTAGTGTTCCAAAGTTGTGGAATTTTATTACGGTGATTCTTGTATTAGCAGGTGGTAGTAAAGGGTGGTGGATTTGGTATTTTGTATAAAATGCATGATTTTGTCACTAGATAGAGGAGTATGGGATGATATATGCATGTGCGTGGTGTGTATTGGCTCACTTGTACATAGACTTATATAGATCCACATAGGAGGATCACGGGGGTGGACTAGGATTCACCACTTTGTTACACATATGGGCATATGAACATATTGGGATATTGAGGCCAATCGGTGGGTCATGAGCCGAGTGGGATGGACATGAGTTATTTATGGTGAGATGGGTAGAGACCTGTAGTATGAGGATGAAAATGACCACTTATAGGTCAATGATTGATTGGATGGGTGCAAGGGCCATCATATGGAGGCCATATAGAGACTATGGTGATTGGGTGGAGGGTGATCTAGAGTTGCGGTACATTGTGCAAACTTTTTGGTTGTAGGAATGATTTCTAGGGGTGAAATAGTTATTTAAAGTAGAGCATGTGTCTAGAAATTTCAATATGGCTCAGAATGTGCCGTCGAGCCATATGCATGGTTGATATATACTAGAGCAATGAGATGACTAGGAGCTACGTCGGATCCTACATAGGCACATCTAGTGCATCCTAGTCTAGATGAGGCGATGTGGCCATAGAGATGATATAAGTTGATTATGCGGGGTGTACCCAAACATATAATGAGTGGTGGAAAACACACCATTGGGTGTTGTTGTTTCCACTTATTGGATATGCAACCAATGTGGCTATCATTGGAGGATTAGAGGTTTAGGAACCTTTGCCCCCAATGTAGATGACACAACAACAATACGTGCAAAGCGTAATTATTTTTCCTCGTGATTTAGTAGTTATGAGTTATTTCTTGGTTGTTATTTTGGATTAATGTAAATGTAGTCACAAAATCATGCACTTTAGGAATTATTTATCCTTGTCTCATATTACTATTTAGAAGGTTCTTGAGTGAAGAAAGTACTAATTAAACCCATATTTTGTCCATTTTATTTTACCTTTTATTCTGTCACTCCCACACATTTTTATATATATTCCCAATATGTTTTAGCACTTTCCCATCATTTTAGCCTAAATCGGGGTACCACTGGCTTGTAGGTGGGTGCCCCGGTCCCACCCGGCACCCCGATCCTTTTTCTACTCTCCCACCACTTTTTATTCTCTTTTTAGCCATTTTTCATCCTTATCTTTTTCCTAGTCCCGCATGTTGGGGTTAATTACAAAATTAGATCAAGAGAACCCTAAAAATATAAAGTTATGAGACCATAATGAGGGTTATATCATCACTTACTACTATCACTCCATCTAGAGTTGCATCCATTGCATCACTTGCATCCACATAGTTCCATGCATTAAGGTTAGGAGATCTGCATCAACACACACTTCATAGGGGGAGGGATTCTATTCTATTCCATGAACACATGTTATTACATTTGCTACATTTAGTTATTACTCGTTACTTCACATAGTGTGACTGGCACAAGATCCCCAGTGAACGACATGCACACACACACACACACACACGACTTACATTTGGGCATGAAATGTGGTGTAACACTCGGTTTGATAAGCCCATTGTTGTGGTAGTTGAGGTTAGTCTTACCCATTCATTTGCATCTTTTATTTTTAGGGTTTGATCTTTATTTTTTCCTTTACATTTCTTCAACATCATATTTCTTCATCTAGCACATTCGGTGTAGTTCAACAAATCCAGTGTAACCAGCAAGGAAGGTTATAATTCATCTTCCGACCACCGAAAAAATCAAGTTCGAGATTTTTCGGAGACTAGTGTGCCTATTCCTACATACCAGGGGCACCCTAGAACCCTCTTGGGTGCTCCAATATACTCAAGTCTTCTAGATCCACCCTTTTTGGGACCTCTGTGCAACCGTTCCTGCTTTTGGAATTTCCTACCGTGCCTACGACACTTAGCGATAGTCATCTACAATCAACCGAGTTCCTTCCTCACTTTACTCTTGCACATTAGGTTTTATTTCCATTAGTTTAATTATTTAATTACTTCATATTGTTTTAGTGCATTCATTTACAAAGTGTTTATGTCCTCCTAGATTAGATTAACTATCACTATACTTCCCCTAGTTTATTTAATTTTAGTTAATCATTTTGGTGAACCCGACCGCTTTCACACTTAGTATCCTCCTTTTCTTCTCTCATGGGTCATCAAATTTATTTATCTGACTTGCTTAAGAGATATCCCAATTGTCAAGTTGTTTTACAAAATCCCCTAGATGAAAATCATTTTGATGACAATACGCCACCACATGAATTAATTTCTATGATTCATTGTTTATTTTTCGACCCTAGTCTTAATGATCCTCCATCTAATCAACCACTATTAGACTTGATTCAATCCCTACATACATTATTTCAAGATAAAATTTCTTCGATTCAAGCCTTCCATACATTATTTCAAGATAAATTTATAGCCATGGAATCCACAATCACATCTCTTAGATATGAAATTCAACAACTTAAGGATGCTTCTCAATCATATGTTTGTGCTCCTTCTACATCTTATATGCAATCGATGTCCACTACATGTCATATAGTTGAACCTCAAGTCATGCCATTTCTAGAACCTCTCATACTTGATCGCAATACTAAGCCACATGAAATTCTTACTGAGCTTCTTAGTCATCAATTGATCACTCTACCATCTATTGATTACTATCCTCCTTATCGCCTAACAAAGTATCAAGGTCATCCATATTGCCATTATCATCAAATCAATGGACATAATGACCATGATTTCTATGTTTTACAACGTAGAGTCAAACATCTCGAGCATCAAGGATTTATTTCATTCACTAGAAAACATCCTATTACATGCCCACCTACAAATACTACACCCACATGGGCTCCTAAGTCTACTTTTCCTTCGATTAGTCAAGATCCATCTAAGAAAGCTCCTACGGTTACTAGCGAGCCTCCCTCTAATATTTCTAAGGATGTTCTAGATGCTTCTCTTATTCATTACATGTGTGACATTGACAACCCCTCACATGTGCATAATGATCCTTCTCCTAGTCCAACAAGTGCTTCTCCTATTTCTGATATTGCTTCTTCTCCACTTAACGAGAATCACACCACAATTTATCCTACACCTTCTTCGACGGACAAGCACCACCTAAGCAATCACCTATGATATCCCCAAGTCAAAAAAGTCAACCACATATTGAAATTAGTTCACAAACCACTCCTACTAAGTCATCTCCTGTATTACCAAATAAACCTAAGTAGTCTCCCTTGAGACTTAGTGTAACATGGCCTCCTCTCAAATCTAAACTCCAACCAATTAAGTTTGTCAAAGCAACTACTCCTCCTAGTGTTTACGATACATTTTCAATTTCACCACTACCACATAGTTATACTACAAAATTTTTCCAAAAATTCCCACCACACGTAAACTTGGCCTTTGGTAGGTGACTCTTGTTACTCTACCCTCTTGATGACACACTCATATTATTATGGTTCTTATATGACTATTGAGGGGTATTTTACCATAAAGAACCTTGTTTCATCTTACATTCCTCCATTACATCACCACCTATACATACACACATCTATAATACTTTAACACTCCTTACACATCATCAATTAAATGAAATATATCATGTTTCATCACCCTTATACATTATTCATTACATAGTACACACATTATCATACACTTGGGGCATAACATCTAACACCCCCTTCCCATGCATCATATCAATCATACCTCTATTATCTTTGCATTTTCCTATTAACCCCTTTCATGGAGTATTTAGCACTATCATTACCCGATGATGCACTCTTGTGATTCGATTCACACTTGACTTGTTGAGGGATTACCATTACACTAAACCCCACACACTGCACTATAGGCACTACACATTTACATTTTATCACACACATCATGCATCATACACCATCCATTCTACACTTAGTCTACATTATACATTATACTACATTCTCATCATGCACATATTAGTCATTATACATATTACATATGCCATTAGGCTATTTCACACGGCACATTTATACATCATCTATATTCTACATACTACGTTAGTCTACATTATATATGAGCCTAAATTTACATTTCATCCATACATTCTACATTATCACACATTACATTGCATATTATACACATTACATGTTACACATCCTACACACCTTACATCTCCTACATTCCATTATACATACCATGCATTTACATATCCTATTCATCACTTGGTCATTTATACTATGTTGTCTTCTACACGCTGCACTCACCACCCTATGATGCACTTTAATTCCTTGGTCCATACTCGAATGCCGAGGGTGTACAAATAAAATGGACCTTACACTCATCATGTGACATTTCCTCATGTGACATTCCTAGGCTCGTGACATACATTTTAGGCTAACTTGTCACTCAATTTCTATATCTCATAGTGGTATACACTTTAGGCTAAATCACCACCTATATTATATCATATTGTAGTGGTATAAACTTTAGGTTACTATTAGATCTAAAATGTGCACCCATCCTAGATCACAGTAATCTAGGGTTTGAGACAACATGAGATTGTCTCCAAGTTGTGGCACTCGAATGGAGACAGACCTCCCAGGAGAAGGCCGAATTCCTCTACTTACTCGAATGCTAAACTACTCCTAGGAATTGATATGCAACTATCTAGATATACTCTAAATTTCCAAGGGACCATGGTGAGAAGGAGATGCATAAAACAAAAAACCCTAATATACAGAGGTGATAACACCAGAAAATAAGGGGATGAATAAGTTTAGACAAGGGGAAAAGGAAGACAATAACAATGAAGAGGATTGGATATGAGACATAGGTCAAGATCACTCCCAGAATCCACTTTCAAAATAGATAGTAGAAAAATATTCAAAAATGAAACATAAAACACATATAGGAATGCAAGAAAGGAAAGGAATACAATAAAATAAGAACAAGGGCCAAACGAGCCACAAGATTAGATTATATTTCATAAAATTATGCACTGATTGTTACAATCGCAAGAGGAAGATGCAAGCATTCACTGAATCAAGATCCAAAGGCATGCGACCCTTGGGACATACACATCACAAGAGAGAAATCTTATATTACAAGATGCCCAAGTTCTAAAAGTATCCAACCTATAAGAAAGAGTATTACTCTTCAATATATAGAAAATCATGGAAGGGAGAAAGAGGAGAAATTAGAGGGAAATTTGAATCCCTCAACCAACCCCGACCGCCTTCATTAATTATCTTAGGGAATAGAGCTCCACTTTTTTATCCACTTTATACACATTTTTCAACTAAGCATCCATACTACATTTAATGCTGGTGGTTGTGCCACCTCAAACTATACCTTTTGCGTGATGGAGAAGTTTCTTTGACTCTTTCCCATTTTCCTTCATTTGACTCATGAAATCAGATTTGATCGCATATAGAAAAAAAAATCTTATTGAATCTGTAAAGATCTGATGACTGAATTGAAGACCAGTTGATTTCTAACCTCCATGAAGAAACATCATTTACCTTTTACGTGGATTTTCCACTCAGTCTTGCACGACTATTTGACATCTGCGGATCATTCCTTTGAATCATGGAATCTTAAGTCTATGTGGATTTTAAAAACCTTGTGAGGCTTTCCCCAATGTTATGACTTGCTTCCTTGTGACCCGTGGTCCTCTTGTTATTGTTTTCTTATCCCGTGACACTATTTATAGTAGTGCAACTTTGAATATCCACCCGATGAGTCTTTTCTTCATTCCACGGAACTTTTGTCTTGCCACGCTTCGCTTAAGTCCTCCATGGTAATGTTCCTCCATCCATGGCATGCTCAAGGCCTCCATGATTTCTTCAAATTTTCCTATGAATATCCACTAATTCTAACACTTGTTCAAGTTTCTTGAATTTTACAAGGGATGAAAAATTGGGAAAAATTTACATCACTACTCATCCATTCATATTATAGTGATATAAACTTAGGGATAAATCATCACTCATCCTTTCATCTTATTGTGATATACGCTTAGTGATAAATCATCACTCATCCTTTCATCATATAATGATATACTCTTAGGGCTAAATCATCGCTCATCCTTTCATCATATAGTGATATACACTTAAGGATAAATCATAACTCATCCTTTCATCCTATAGTGATATATGCTTAGGGATAAATCATCACTCATCCATCCATAAATTTGTGATATATGCTTCAGATATAGGGTTCACAAACATCCTTTCTATATATCTCAGTTTATCAAAACCACATACACACTCATCACAACATGCTAGACACAAAAATACTACTCAAATATTTCCCGATGACGCACTATCATTTACGGTTCATTCTTGACTCGCTGAGGGGAAAAAAATTAACTTCATTGAATATAATTCCATCCATTTGATGGGAAATGTGGCTCCTATCATTCTATCTTGCATTCCATTCCATCCATCCACAACATACTGCATTATCTTGGGGGCATTTACTCTTGTTTGCTAGTGTTTTGCATGCTCATTTTACTACACATGTTAGATTTATTTCTTATATGCCATTATCTATATCATCCACACATGCGCGTTCATGCCTTTGTTTAGTATGATCACAAATATAAGACTCCTACATGCGGCATGAATGCTCACCTTCTACAATTCCTATATTGGTCACTGGGGGAATCCACATTCATCTCATAAAGGTGCTATTATTTCATTTTGTACTTTTGATATTACATCACTTGATCATACATGCTTTGACATATTGGTTATTACTCTAACATGCTAATGGGTGTTCCATGTGCAACACTTGTTTTACAGGATTACATGTTTCCATGACTACTTGTTTGTTTGTTTGTACTTGTTTGTACTTGTTTGTTATTGTTTGCCATTATATGTGGAATTTTCCCTATGTTTGTGTGCACACTTGTTTTTTTGTCTATGATGACCTTGCGTGTCTTGTGACTTTGTGAGTGATGCCCCATGTTTGCAACCCGATTTGTGTGGCTTACTTATTTTCTTGCATGTTTACATTTACTACATTGTTTGCATAACTTACACATGTTTTCTATATGCATGCATTTTTACTTTACACTTGTCTTTGACTATCCTTCTTATTTGTGTGTGCCTTGGTTTCTACCAAGCACTTTCCAAGGTACATAGTTTAGAGTCTGGTTGGTCCTCTTTTGGGGCCACACTATCCTATATGTGACATCACATACACACCCAAAGAGGGAGGCATCATTTTGGGGTTGACATACTAATATAGCGCAACTACATCGGTTCAAGACAATGTAATTTCCACCCTTGGAATTTTGGGTTTACATAAAATGAGTGGGCTAAGAAAAGTCTATGAACACCATATACAATGGATTTTATAGGACACTATGTCCTTAGAATTTCTGGGAAGTCATTATAGGCTTAGGGGTTACAGTGGGTGTGCCTCTCTACACTACTTCACCAAAGTGACATCGATCACCCAAAAAACTAGGACACTACAAATATCTCTTCACACATTTCAGCATAAGTGATTAGAGCTTGGAGGACACAAAGAATTTACTCCCTACACTTCTTCAGCTAGGGTGGCATGAGATCACCCAAAAAACTTACAGCAGTACAAGATATCATTCTACACCCTTTCTCTCGACATGGATCAGTGCACATGTTCCATTTACATTTTCATTTAGCATATTTTACATTTACGTATTTTACACATTTTTATGCACATGCATATTTGAATACTTTATAATTTTCTCCTTGCATGTCCGGATGTATGAGAAATAAGTAGTTAAATTGGGGGAAACAACAACAACAATAACAACGACAACATCGACATCAACATTCTACGACAACACATGCTTTACTAACCATGTAGTACACCGCACACTGCAAAAAACTATAAATGCGTTCTTCGCTAGGTTCACTCTCATCACTTTTTATTGTGCATTTTCATCTTTAGATTCCACACTCCTCCATCTTATTTTTTTCATTCCACACTTGAGTCTAGTCCTTCGGCACATTTCTACTACACTCTCCATGGATATCAGGTACACACTTCTATCTACTTTATGTTACCAAGATTTCAGCTCACCAACATAAAGTGGGGGAAAAATGTAGTCACAAAATCATGCACTTTAGGAATTATTTAGCCTAGTCTCATACTACTATTTAGAAGGTTCTTAAGTGAAGAAATTACTAATTAATCCCATATTTTGCCATCTTATTTTACCTTTTATTTCATCATTCCCACACATTTTAATATATATGCCCGGTATGTTCCGGAACTTTCCCATCATTGTAACCTAAACTAAGGTGCCTAGGCCTATACTAGGGTGCCCCGAGGTGCCCTAGTCCCACCCAAGGTGCTCCGATCCTTTTTCTACTTTCTTGCCACTTTTTGGGCTCTTTTTAGCCATTTTTTGTACTTATCTTTTTCCTAGTTGGCCATGTTGGGGTTAATTATGAAATTAGATCAAGAGAACCCTATAAATATAAAGTAATGAGACCATAATGAGGGTCATAATGTCACTTACTACTATCAATCCATCTAGAGTTGAATCCATTGCATCACTTGCATCCCGGATAGTTCCATACATCAATGCTAGGCCGCATCAACACACACTTCATAAGGGGAGGGATTTTATTCTATTTCATGCACACATGCTATTAATTTTTCTACATTTAGTTATTGCTTTCTACTTCAAATAATGCGACTATAAAAAGAGCACCTAGGGCACGACATGCACACACACACACACCGAACTACATTTGGGTCCGAAATGTAGTGCAACGCTCAGTTTAGTAAGCCCACTGTTGTGGCAGCTAAGGTCAGTCTGACCTTTTCATTTACATCTTTCATTTTTAGGGTAAGATTCTTATTTTGTCCTTTATAGGTCTTTAACATCATCTTGCTTCATTTGGCACATTCAACGGAGTTTAGAAAATCTAGTTCAATAAACAAAGGAAGGTTACATGCCATCTTTTGACGCTAAAAGAATCAAGTTTTGAAATTTTTCAGAGACCAGAGAACCTATTCCTACATACCAGGGCACCTCAGGGCACCCCAGTACCCTTGTGGGCACTCCAGTTTGATCAGATCTTCCAGATCCACCATTTTTGGGACCTCTGCAGCAGCGTTCCTAGTTCTGAATTTCCTCGCTATACCCGTAACACTCGGTGATAGTCATTTGTAATCAGCTGAGTTCCTTTCTCACTTTACTCTTGCATATTAGGGTTTCATTTCTATTAGTTTAATTATTTAATTACTTCATATTTTAAAGTGCATTCATTTACAATGTTTATTTCTTCCTAGATTAGATTAAATATCACTATAATTCCCCTACTTTAGTTAATTTTAGTTAATCAATAAATATTTTCAATGACTAAGATGTTGTTGTATAATTGAAGGTGATGTGTATTGGTCATTGATTTTGGACACCTCCATACACATGTTGACTCACAATGTGCTTGTAGATGTGCTTGTGGGAGGTGGTATGTTAGATCAAGTTGATGTTATTGTAGGCGAGCATGCCCATTTGTTCAAGATGGTAGCTATAACAACAACCACATGTACCATTTTATTGAGTGAGCATGATGAGGCTTGTGTGGAGGGAAAATGAGTGAGAGAGTCTATAGAGGGAAGAGACATTGATCAATATATGTTTTCATGATATGTAGAGCTAAAAGGTCAATATGCGGAGAAAAATGCGGAGCTTCTTTGTGCTGCAGAGTCAGCTAGAGAGGCATAAAGATTGAGATAGGTGACATATAGTGAAAGGTGAAACATCTAGTTCTAGAGATCCCATGGTTATAGACGGTGATAGAGATGATGATATAAAATGTATTGTATATGATGTATTGAGGCTTGGGGGATTTGCCCCAATGATTTTATTTTGAAACTTATGATTTTGGATGATATATGTATAGATGGATGTTGATGTTACATTTTTGTCGATGTGTGTTGTACACTATTTGATGATGATGAAATTTTTGTGGTATTTTCTTTGATAAATTCTATATGCATTGTGAACATGAATTATTAGATAGATATTTTTGAGTAGATGAAATGTGATATGATGTTGAAAAAAAAACTAAGTAAATGAAGTGAATGAATAATGTGCATGGATATGAAGGTATGGTGTAAAATGTGATAAGTATAAATGTATGTATATGATGTCGTATAGTAAATAAATATAGGTAGTGATAATTATATGTTGATAATGGAGTAATGATGAGATGCAAGAGAATGTTTGTAGTCACATGTGATGATAATGAAATGGGGGAAGAATAGAGATTTCCCCGAGTGTGAGAATGAGGTTCATTTATAAATGCCTCATCAATAGTCAAGAATGAACCATATGACAAGAGTTCATCATCATGGAAATTTATTTTTCATGTGCAAGGAGTGGCTATAAAATATATTTCATGAAGTGCATAGATGAAAGTATGGAATGGGAGGTTCATTGATGTAGGAATCCCTCAACAGTCAAGTGTGAACCATAGCATGAGAGTGCATCATAGGGAAATGAAGTGGAAATTGGATGTTATATACCAAAGATTAAGAGGCCTGCAAGGCATAGATGGAGCGTGTGAAGAAGAAACGATGTGAGAATCGGTGCCAAATTGGATGATAGATGGAATGGGACCAATGATATAATGTGTGGTGGGAGGAAGTGTGTAAGTAAGAGGCTTAAGATGTCGATGAAGAAATGTAGAAAATTTTGAATAATGAGATAATGCAACTGTAGGTGGATTTTATGGTGAACACGGATAGATGATAACTATAAGAGGTAGACATATAAAATCTTTAGATAGAGGGTATGGAGATAAGTGAATAGAGGTGGAATTGTTGCAAGTGATCATGGAGAGCATAACAATCATTATCACGATGGCCATTGATGCGATGGAAATTATAGAAAGGGAAGTCACGCTGGCATTGCAAGTAGTGAGGTGGATGATGCTCAATATATGGTAAGTAGATTAAGCACTTGTCAAGTAAAGAACAAAAGGCATCATGAGGTTTTGCATTATGTGAGAATTGTAATGGTTCATGAGTAGGATGTGGAGAAGACTTAGGTGTATGCTGATGTGGTGGAGGAGAAGAATGATGCTTACATGGAGGAGGAGATGGTGACCGTGGAGGAAGCTTAATGGATGGAAGAGGAGAAGAACTAATAGATGAAGAATTAGTAGAAGTAGTAGTAGAATCAGTAGAAGGGGGAAATATAACATGTACCACAATTAATTCTTGTTCTAAATCAATAAATTTTTAGGATAAGAGAGTAATATTCACATGTATCATATAATAGTTTTTCTTGTAATGTAGGAATCAAGCCACAAAAAAAGATAAATTACTTTTCTAAATCAATGGACTCAAATAATAATTGATGCATACAAGAATTAAAGTGTAAAATGTAGTATACAATTGTTTCTTTCTTTCCTTGATGAAATTAAGGAAAGCATTCACATTTAACCTTAAGACCATTGTTAGAAACAAATTGTTTAAGGAAAACATCCTCCATTTCATAATAATTACTAATGAATCCATAAGAAAAATGATTGTACCATTGGAAAGCATGATCATTAAGACTATGAAGAAATTATTTGAATAACAAGTGATCATTATAATAAGTAGACATGACTGATTGATAATGCTTAAGATGTAAATAAGGATTTCCAATACCATCAAGACATGAGAAATGAGGCATGATGAATTCATTTGGAAAAAGAGGAATTGTGAATATTTTTAATAATAAGATTTCCATGCAAAGAATTATTTTCAATGGAAGCATAGTAGGATTTACTTTCAAGAGTGAGACTATGAAATTGATATTTCAAAGTGCTAATAACATCCATGCGAGATAAAATATCATGTGAAGGAATAGTAGGTGAAGTAAGAGGAATTTTGAGAGGTTGGATCTTACCATGGTGGGTGATCATGGGAATGTGAGATGGAGAAGATGTGGAAGGATGAGAAGGATGTGGAAGAGGAGGAGAAGAACATGGAGGCTCTATGGGAATTCTAGATGTAGATTCAGAAGAAATAATAAGAGGTATACTAGTAGTAGGAGTAGAGATATCGGGAGGAAAAACATTGGAATAAGAAGGAAGATATGGGAGAGGAGGAGAGGAACATGGAAGATCTAGGGGAATGCTATAAGTGGACTCTGAAGATATAAGAAGAGGTTTACTAGTTGTAGAATTAGAATCATCATGAGTAACAACTTTAGAAATATAAGAAAGAGGAGTATTAAATTCACATTTAACAGTTGTAAGAGAAGTAACATCATCGTGTTAACTGTTCACAATCGAAGTATACTCTACATCACTAATAAACATATTTTCACAAGAAAGTAGTTCATCAAAAATATCATCAACATAGAAAGAAGTGCTAGAAGAAATAAGGTCAAATCTATCATTTCATTAGAAACACTTTCAGCAGAGGGAAGAGTAGGAGATACAAATTTACATTCATCTTGACTACTAGTAGAAATAACATCATGCACATGTACATTTTCATCATTGGAAATGGAAATATTAACATCCATATTATCACAACCAAGAACATGATCAATCATGGAATATCTAGTAATAATATCATGTGCTATAAGAGGAGTGGAAGAAGGTGCAACAACATGGGCAACTACGGAGAGAAAGGAAAACATAAAGTAAAGTTTTGATCAAAGTAGATGATGCAAATGCTAGAGTTGTGAAAGTTAAAAGGATGGGTTTTTGGAAAGAAAGAAGGTGTTGGATGAAGGAAGCATCACATTGAGGGTTTTGGTAAAGGTCATGAAATTTAACTTGCACAACAACATCATCAAAGATAGGGTTCAAACATCTATCCTCCATATGGTGCTTAGGAGATGAGGATGTCTTCTTAGCCATGAGGGTTTTGGAGATCCTAGGGAAATAAGTTCAAAGAAATGTGGGTTCACCAAATGATTTAATAAAATATAAATTAAATCTAATTTCATAGTAACATATATGATAAAATGCAACAGGTATACGGATGACAAGAACTCAAACAATGTAACACTACAAGAAAATGAGGGATATAGGTGACTTAGCTGAATTTTACGTAAATATGGAATTGATCTCGGTGGTTTAAAGAATTGAATAGGGATGGAATTGTGTTGTAATTTCTCTCTATAAAATTTGGATTATGAGAATAATGTTGGACACGGGATCCTAGGGATGGAAAAGGGAACCTAAGCACTAGTGAGTGTTTCGGGCGTCGGTGATCGCGCAAATGGTCGAATATTTCTTTTCCTATGTCATTAGGGTTTCATTATCACTTCTTGTTGATCACCTGATATTCACATTTGGATCACCGAGGGTACCTGTAACTTGCAACACAAACCCTAGCTACCTATAAAATCTCACAAGTAAATCAAAGTGGAATGAAAATGTAATATGTGAAGTCGGTCCCTCCCAGTCACCCATGAGTGAACTTATGACCGAGATCTGCACTACATTTCAAACTCCATGTAGTTTTTTGTGCTGTGTGTATAATATTGTCCTTAGGTTTTCCTCATGCTAATGAAACCAAGATAGTGGGCTATGTCTAGATAAAATGTAAATGTGTGAAATGGAATTGAACATTTCCCTTCTTATGTAGTGTATGAACCAATAAATGTAGTCCCTTGTAATGGTAGTGATAATATATAGATGAGGTTACCTCTTATAATTACCACCAAAATAATAGTGTGCATGTTATGTATATATATGGATATTATTTTTAATTTCGACACTAATGACACGACATATCGATTATGACCTCGAGATAAGGGTAAGAAAACTAAAAGGTAGAGGAAAAATGTCAAAAATGTAAACAAGAATAAAGAGGAAATAAGCACCTAGAATGGATAAGAGAACCTAGGTGCTAGTGTCTAGAATAGGCACTTGGTGTCTTGGGATAAATGCCGACATATGTGAAAAGACAGATAGACAGGGGATCTTTATAACCTAACTAGAACTTGTTGCGAAATGACATATGTGAGAGATAAAGACAATAGACACAACCAAAGTAAGTGGATGGACAAGGGAGTGTGTCACTAATGAATAATTTTCTCGCATAATATCCATGCATATAAAAACATACTTGATGACATAGTAAAATACTACTATGTGTGTGATTTTGTATCTATAAGGGTGAACAATTCTTAGTATGAATTGTGTTGATAAAATTCTGTTGTGGAAGATAGATTTCATGTTCTTCGTGGTCATGGCTATTGAATACACCTTTCCACTATGATTTTTGATGGAAAACTATGAGAAATAAATAATTCCTTCTAGATTTACATTTAATATATATAACTTTGAGCTTATATATCATTTCCTTTCCATTTAGTTAGATGTGTAAATGTTGTTTATTTGCTTTATAATTCGTAATTTATATAACACCATTTAAATTTGGATATTAGTCATTTATTATTTTCATATACCATTAGACACACCATCGTTGAAAATAATATTAAAAAAGAAAGAGCATAAATTATTCAAGAAATAGAACATGGAGCTCATCAAATCATCTTTGATAACACCCACATCCAACTGATTTAGTTGTTTAGGTATGGATTTAGTTGTTTTGTTGGAATTAATTTTTGAGATTTGTTGGAATTGAATTTTGAGATTTGTTTTAACATTTTTAACACATTTGAACTCTAATTTAAATTTTAATATTATTAATAGATTGCATATTTTTAGTAACTAATTATTCCATGACTATAATTTACAAGACATGAACTGCTTAAACATAGACTAAACACATCAAATCTTAAATTAAGAAAACAAGAAACCTCTTTCCACATGTACATTACATGGTACACTTTGATGGTTTTATTAGTTCAAATCCCTCTTTTGAATGGAAAATAAAAGCCACCTTTCTCTCATTTGGCCAACTGCTTGAAGGACTTGATTATCGATGACTTTTTGTGTGTTGACTATTCTCGTGTGCTTGCTCAAGCTTGAAAATGAAAAGGGAAGTTTTTTGGGGTTTTCTCATTTTTAAATTTTAGTCCCTTTAAACACAAATTGAATTTATGTTAATAATATGGGAGAGATCGAGATTATAAAGTGGATCAAAAGTGATAAATTAGTTATTAAGAAAAATATAAGTCGGGGAATGGGTGTGGGACATGTAGGTATTTAATTCCCACATTTTTAGTAAGACATCACCTATTCCCCTATAAGTACTCGAGCTTGAAACTGAAAATGAACGTTTACTTGGGTTCTCCTCATTTTTAAATTTTGGTCCCTTTAAATGTGAATTTCATTCATGTGCATGATGTAAGAGAGATCGAGAAAAAGTGGAGCACATAGTAGATATTATTTGGGGGGAAAAATCTAACTTGTGGAATAATTGTGGGGCATGCATGTATTAAATTATCACATTTTATTTCATACCTTCAATTCATGTCTTTGTCTTCCTTGAACATTCCTTTTATGCATCCTCGCTACCTAATCCTAGGGAAGTAATTTCAACTACTAGGTTTCCATCTCAACACACCTCTCGAGTGAGAAAATCCATTTCCAAAAGCACGTTCCATTTCCCTTCATGCTTCCAAGGTGTACTTCACCTACATCATTCACATCTAGAAAAACTACGTGCCTCATGGCTAGAGGCAAACTATATTTGTTTTTTTGATAGCTATATAGAAACCCTAATTAAAATTGTCTATAAAACCCTTTCCCTTGGGTTGTAGGTTTGTTCGACATATCCTTGTCTCTAAATTATCCATTAAAACATGCAAGTGAATCCCCTTGTAAGGGTTTAATTCCCATGTTTTTACTAAGTCATGGAGTAGGTGTGGGACATGTAGGTATTTAATTCCAAGGTTTACTTCACCTACATTGTCCACACATGTAAAAACTATGTGCCTCATGGCTAGAGAAAAACCCTATTATTTTCCCTTATAGCTACATAGAAACCTTGATCCCAATTTTGTATGAAACCCCTAATCAAAATTATGTATAGAACCCTTTTCACATTTTTGTATAAGGTAGAGCACATAACATATATTATTTGGGTAGGAATAATATAAACCGAGGAATAGGTGTGGGACATGAAAGGATTTAACTATCACATTTTTACTAAGTTGTGGAATATGCATGGGACATGCAGGTATTTAATTCCCATGTTTTTATTTAAAAATTCCTCTTTTAAAATACATATACAATACACCTTTTTCTCATAATGAATTTTAGTTTTAACCTTCAATTCATGAAATTTTGTTCCTTGAACATTCCTTTTACACATCCTTGCTGCGTGATTTGAAGGGAACAACGAAATTTTTGGGTTTCAATATCATTAGACCTCCCTCCCAATTACAAACATCTTCCTAACCACGAGAACATTGCATTTCCCTTCACGTTTCTTGGTGTACTTCACCTACATCATCTATACCTAGAAAAACTATGTGCCTCACAACTAGAGACAAACATTGTTCATTTCCCTAATAGCTACAAAGAAACCCTAATTGTAATTGTGTATGCAACCCCTACCCTAGGATTTTAGGTCCACACCACATATCCTTGTTTCTAAATTAACCCTTGAAACACATAAGTAAATTCCCCTTGCATTTATTTATGTTCTAACTACATGTAAAGTGCAAGAGCTGAAATTGAAAAAAACTATTGACATCGACAATACTAATTGATCATTGTTTTTAGATATATCCAAAACATGTTTCATCAAAATCTTTCACACCGCATTAACTTCTTATTTCAAAAATTGATAGGCTAAATTTCATGAAGTCGAAAAATATTTCCACCATAAAATACGTTAAATGAAAAAATAACACAAATCACTTGTCGGACAAAATATTATTTTACCTCATACGTCCATCACCTAGATGGCCTCAATTGTCAATAATTATTCCTACATCACCTACTTCATTCAATTAAATGGAGCACATATGGTTGCTTTTTTAGGGAGGAAAAATATGCTTCATACAATAGGTGTGGGGCATGCAAGTATATAATTTCCCACCTTTTAATTTACAAAAATCCATTCATGTCTACATATTACCTATCCAATTAAATTTCATCTAATCAAAAACCTTGATCCCATTAAATAAAAAAATCTTGATTAACAAATAAAATATACCTTTCACTAATATGTTTGATTGCTCATGGGACTCAATTAATGGTGTGTTTTCACACCATCTATTTTCCTACACTTACTTGAGCTTACAACTCGAAAGGGAGGCTACAAATTACTACACAAGGCATACATTAAACTTGGATTTTGAACCCTAAAACTTTCCAAGTTTCCCCAATTTTGTTTCTGCTTTTTGTGAGATGTAAATTCTTAAGTGGAGCACATATAACATTTATTATTTTGGTAGGAACAATATGGTTTTTGGAAAACGTGAGGGGAATGAAATATAAATCCTTTATCTACATTTGACTCGTATCACCTATCATTGGAAGGTTTCAATTATCAAAAGATGGATGTGCATCATCTCCTGTAATTACTTGACCTTACAATTGGATACAAAGGCGACAAAGTTCTACAATAAGTACTCTTTGCGGTTACATTCCAAATTTGGTCCGCCTAATTGTTGATTTGATATTTTCCTCCGCCAATGCATATGTTTCCAACTTGGGCTTGAATTTTATGAAAACCTATGTCTATCCAACATTTTTTGAGTGGCGATAATTTTTTGATAATGGACGTAAAAAATATAAAATAATATATTATTTATACCTTACTAATAGAAATATAAAAAAGAACTCTATATTTACTTGATTATATTTAATATGTACTATTGGATATAAATCTAAATAAAAAATTATAGTCATATTTTAAATATGCATGTCGCATGCAACATTTATTTGCGATGTATTAATAGTAATGTTTTATATATTTCAAAGGACAATATTAGAAAATTATTGTCACTTAAAAAAGTGTTTGACAAGTATAAGTGGCCATTAATTTGAAATCCTAAAATTTATATGTTTTTGTCCACCACCTTTAGTCATACTCTAACACATATTTCAATTTGATGACTATTATTGTTAATCACCACCTCACTACCTTTCCCCTTGCCACATCTTCTCAATGGTGTTGTCATCGTTTAATTGTGATGGGGTGGTTTATTAGTACTAGGGTGAAGGGGATGGTAACACCTCTATTCTTGAAGAGTGAGAGGTAAGAATGGACATAGGGCTTAGACAACAAGCATTTCAATGTATGTTATATTATGAAAATTAGGGTTTTAAAAATTTAGATTCATTACCATGTGTAAACATGAATTAGAATGAGAAATACATCAATGAAACTAACTCACATATCAGACTAACACATGTGTTACATTTATATGACATCATACAAGATCTTAAAATCTTAATAAAGGAAGTGAGGGTTAGGGTTAGAAGATATTTGCACTGATTTATTGGCTAGCATGAAGTGACAATGATAATAAATTATGCAAACATGTTGTGTAAAAGTTTCATTGACTGTCTTTGGAACTTAAGGGATTTTAAACTGAAGGAAGGATGATGTCACTTTTCTAAGGAAACTTTTTTCCAAATAATTTTTCCTTATGTGGATGGATTTTTCCTATGTAGGGTTTTGCTAAAATTTGCCTTTATTATTGTGATCTTTTATGTCTTTAGCTTTTATCCTTCTTCAAACCATACCTATCCTTCTTTGTAGACCTAAAAATGAGTTAGTGTGATTTAGGTTGAATTTACCCTATAACACCTACATAACAACACTTCGAAGGAACATTAAACCCTTATAGTTCCCCAACCAAGTAAATGTGTGTAAAATGTCCAATATCATTGTGTTGGTAAATAAAGAATTTAATTAGGAAATTTAACACTTGAAAATGATCTTTGGTGTAGAATGTAGCTTTACAAATTGGCCTAGTGTAATTGTATAGGAGGTATGCAAACTTAGTGTTGAATGATGTGTTTGTGAGTGATTTAGCAATTGAGTTCTTTGTTGTGATCTTATAGGTAATCCCAATTATGTGAGGTAAGTATTATTTTACAAGTGATTATTGTAAGAGTTTTTCTCACTCAATCAATACTATGCTAACTAAGCTACCTTTTGAATTTGAGAAAGTGGTTGTTAAGATAGTGGAGGAAAAAAATCAACCTTATGAAAAATCTATCCAAATGGATTTGTAGCATTCCCACTAAAAAAATTACTAAAAAGCGTAATAATTTTTTATTAGAATTAATTTTTAATTGATACTTTACTACTTCATATCCAATACCAAAAATTCTCATACATTCAATCCAAATTTATCATTTATTAATATATCAACATCAGAATTAAATATTTCCATAATTTGTTAGAACATAATATTAAGTGCCTATAAGCTTTAGTTTATAATTAAATAATTTAGAATATAATTTATATTCTTAATTATTTAATATAAACTTTAGGTTATGTTTAATTGGTTATTTAATAACTAATTTATTAAACCGGGGTATGATTTAATCATACCCCATCACTTAATTTGTTCATGACCCTTGGGGTCATTTAAATATGATCACGAGATCATATTGTTTTTCACTCAGGTGAAATGGATCGGAGAGAAGTGAGGTTAAGGAGATTGTTATTGGACTGTAAAATTTATCTTATAATTGAAATTTTCTTTCCATGTTTTCCTCCTCGGAGGGTTTCCACGTTAAATCCAATGTTCATGGGTTTTTACTTTGTTATGCATTTATTTATGCATTCCATTAATGTTCGATAAATGTTAATTTAATATGGTTAATTAATTTATCCCTCGATTTAACATGGTACCAAATCGTGTGTATTTAATCCTATTTTAATTAACCTATGGGATGTGTCGGTTCAGGTGGTTAGTTCATTGGAAAAATTTAATTTAAACCCCCTCCCCTCGGGACGTAGTTTTTTACATTAGGTGTGCACGGTTGAAAGGTGTAGTGCCCACCCTTTTTAGTGCTCTCATTTTGGTCGCATGTGACTCATTGTATCTATACTATTGTGATGAAAAGGACATTATTACTTATTTTTTTATTTTGATGGGACATTATCACATGAAATTTTTGCTTGACTGGTTTTGTTCAACTGCTTTGATACACTTTGTTATGATATGACACTATTCAGGATATCGTATTACTAGCATTAGGATGCTAACACTTGATCACATGTTGACTATGGGGCACACGATGCTACTGCACATTTATAGATATTATGTTGTGATGATGAGATCATGTGTTAGTACTGACATGTTTTGGTATTGATATTTTTGATGTATGATAATGATTATATTGTTTCATTTGGTAGATGATACATATTGTCGATATACTTCTAACTTAGCATGGATTATATGGATGTTCATTTCGATGCATATTATTGTATTATATTTTGTTATCATATTGGGAAGATATGAGGTTTTCCTTGAGTGTGCAGGTGACAAGTATTTGATTATGGGAGAACTTGGGGTTCATGAAATGCATCCCAATTAGCATAAAAGGCTGTGAGGCCAAACCATTCCTTCTTTATCAATTTACGACACCTTCTCTTCATGTTGTGCATTTTTGCATATTGTATTTGGTTTATTATGTGATGGTTGGATCACCTCTTACCTCTTACCTTTGTGATGTAGGCTCATGTTGTATTGTTCTAAGTGTGTACCCTTATCCTCTGGTTAATGCTAACTTGGTGTTTTATGCTATCTTTGGTTGTATTTGGTATCTTTTGTGGTATGTGATGATGTGTCTTGGTTAGGATGGAATATGCCACCTAATCATGGATTAGGTGAGCCTAATTTCCCCTCCTAAATGTCACTTTTTTCCCAAACTCGGATTTGGGAGAAATGTGCCATTTAGGAAGGGTAAATGGCAAGCAAAGGGCTTGATTTGCATTGAAAATGGGCCCTAACCCCCATCCCTATGAGGGGGTGGGCTCTTTTCAATGCAAATGAAGCACACTTAGGCCAATTTTACCCCTCCCACACACTCCAAATTTATGGATATTTTATTTTGGGGATGTTTATTGAAATGTGAATCTTCTCATGATTTCTTGGAGCCAAGATTTTTTTCCCAATTTTAATTTTATGTAGTTATCTCGTTGTATTTTGTTTAGATGTGGTTTATGTGAAGGGTGACATTTGTCACCCTCCCATTATTTTAATTATGTGGCATTCTTCCTTCTTAACCCCTCATGTCCTTAGTGAAGGGGTTATTTTTTGGAAAAAATTGGAGGTGGAATATCTTAGAGATTGGAAAAAGCATTCGGTTTTCTTGGTGATCTCCTTGGTTGGATTGTGCTTGAGTGCAAGGTAGGATCTTGCACATATTTTGTTTCTAATTTGAAATGGTCTTTGAATTTGTGTTATAAGTTGAATTATGCATATGAATGAGAGAAGGATGTTTGTTTATTCTATTTTTGTTGCTCCACCCTTACATTTGACTTGCATGTAGGGATGCATTTCTATTTGGTTTTGAAATTCATCCTTACCCTCAATGAAGGATACCATAGGTTTGAAAATCCTTCCTAAGGGAGATAATGGAGAGATAAGGGGAGTGGTGTTTGAGTGATAAGGGGTATTGAATCTTTGGAGAGATAAGGTGGATTAATTTGTTGTTTGCATAGATATTTGGACTACAAAAAACACGAATTTTCATCCCCCTCTTCCCTATATTTGAAGCATGGTGCTTCTTGGATATTTTTGTTGGGTGAGTATGTGTGTGATGTGATAAACCAAGTATTTGAATGTTGATTGTTGCATCTGAATTCTTCCTATGTGCTGGTTGGATGTGTTGTCTCTTCCCCATGGGCTTGGGGGGAGGCTAACATGCCATCTTGATCTTCTTGGTGGCATGTAATGATGCCAAATGGTTGGGTGGTCAACCAGGCTCATTCTCTTGTGATTTTGGAGGTTTTTGCATTGTTGTTTGGAGAAAATTGAAGTGGCTTACATGTTGAGGAGTTGCAGATTTTGAAGTTCAACATCATTGTGTTTGAGCCAAAAATTTGGCAAGTTATCTCCTCTTGAGAGGAGGGCTTGCATACTTGCATTTTATTACATTCTTGTAAGCATGATATGGACACATTATTCTGATTTAAATTACGTAATTTAAAGGTGTGGAAAATATGATTGAATTCTGTTATAAATGAGAAAGTTTAATCCAATTTCCAGTTATAAAATATTTGTTTTAAATTATGAAATGTGCATCTTCTCTTGGAATGAAGAATTAAACTAAAGGAAAGAAGAAGTGTTATAATATGTGAAATGAAATATATCTTATTTTATTTGGAAATTGGAAGTTATAGTTCTGATTATTATTGTCTTGCATGTGTGAAAAAAAGAGAAGTGGTTGTTTGGAATGTTAAATAACTCTTTCATGCTCAGAATATTTCCCTATTTCTTTGCATCTTAATTCTGTACTTTTGTTATGAATCTAGTTTTTAAATCAACAAATTGTACTAGCTCAGGAACTTAAAATAATGTCTCTATTAAATAAATAAACTAAACTGTTATAAATTTGGAATTTAAAAAATATGGAAAAATGAAATTATTACAAATCTGGACTTTACAAAAAAATGGAAATGCATTTGTGTTTGAAATTGAACTTGTGTAAATATGGTTTTTAATAGATTTATTCCCTTCACTAATTCCCATGTGTGTGTGTGTGTGTGTGTGTGTGTGTGTGTGTGTGTGTGTGTGTGTGTGTGTGTGTGTGTGTGTGTGTGTGTGTGTGTGTGTGTGTGTGTGTGTGTGTGTGTGTGTGTGTGTGTGTGTGTGTGTGTGTGTGTGTGTGTGTGTGTGTGTGTGTGTGTGTGCGCGCGCGTGCGTGCGTGCGCGTGTGTGGATATACTTGTGGGTGTATATATATTTTATCTTCAAAATATAAAATAAAAATAAAAAAGAAAAAAATAGTATTAAACCAAAGATTTCACTATTTCTAAGTTTGACCTAGAAGAAATATACAAAATAAAAAAATAAAAAAGGAACCGGAGTATTAAACCAAAGATTTCACTATTTCTAAGTTTGACTTAGAAAAATGGTCATCTCGAATTCCGTGACTCTTAAGCAAATATATAATAATAATAATAATAATAATGTATGCTCACTTTACATGGGTCATGCCAAAAATAAACAATTTTGTTTTAAATTTAAAAAAAAATTGCTTTTGGTTGAGGTCATATGGCCTAAGGTAGAGCTTTTACCTTTAAAAAAACTAGGTGAGGGTGGGATGACTTTCCCAGCTACCCCCGATGTTTTGTGAACCACGACCTTGAGCCGCTTCTTCTCCGCATAGGCCTCAAGGCCATTCAAGTCTGAAACCACCCCATGGGCTTCATTTAAGTTGCCCAACTTGTGTGTGTGTGTGTGTACATTTTTCTAGTAAATATCAAATGAAAAAATAGACATATCCAATTTTTTGGATAATATTAAAAAAATAAAGAACTATTCTGAAAATTTTCCCTAGTTGTGGGATTTTATCCCGAAATAAATAATAAACAAACCTTTTTATTTTGCACAAGAAACACTAGTCCATATCTTGAGTTCTACCTGGAAGAATCAACGAAGATCAAATCCTAAAATCCTCGATCTTTCTTCCTACAAATATAAAAAAACACAGAAGAAAATGAGAGAGACCCAAATGAAATGTGGAGAAGAAATAAAAATAAAACTTAGGTTTTGAAAAATATATCCTCATCTTTTAGGATTTTAGGGCATTCTAATCCTATGATGGAGATTAAACCAGATCAAATGGTTGTGATTTAATGTGCACAACTTGGGGGATTTGGGTATTTTATTTTATTATGATGTTTTCTTAAGGCTATTTTAATTAAGTTGATCTTAGAATATTCTCGGGTGAGATTAAACTATGAGGTAAAGTAAATTTGAATGGTTAAATTTATTAAATTAACTCAATTTATAAATTAGGGGATTCCCTTAGTGGGATAATTAAAATAATTAAATTAAATTTAGTTATTTTCGGGTAAGTTAGCATATGGGTTAATTAAATTTAAATGGTTTAAATTTATATAATTAACTTAACCCATGTTGTGGATTTCCCTTAGCGAGACAATTAAAATAATTAAATTAATTAAAAAATTATTTTAACCCGTGTTTTTGTCCTCGAAGGCATGGGTTCATTTCAAGGCAAAATGGGACCCATGACCACCTTAGTGATAATTTGACTTACGATGAAAATTTAATCTCACCTCACCATACTCCTACGTGATATGTTATATCGCAAGTGGAATGTTTCGTGCCGTCGTTACGATAGTAATTGACTACGCATTAAAAACTAATCGTAACCCATATAACTTGAGAATGCAACTTTAAGCTGACTTTTGTCCCTCACATCACTATTACAGCATTGTTTTAACAAAGCGTAAATTGTTTAAAATCCTTCAAGTCACTCGCGATTGCGGATTGGTTCCGCTTCTTCGTATTCTATGACTTAGTCATGCTGCTTTCGTAATGAGTATTTTTAATTTTTGTATAACTATTTATTAAAAAAATTAGCACCACCTTATTACCTTTCCCACCTTTGGTCAGGATGTGTGGTTATCTTTTAACATGTTTTGGGACTCGTGTTGGGTGAGGCGTGGCAAAATGTCTTCAATTTTTTTTTACCTGCACGTGAAATATCAAAGTGGAAGAATTACGAGGACGAAGTAATGGTTAAAAATTTATTTGAAATATTTTCATGTACTTCTATAGTGTAGTCATTTTTACACATCTAATAAATTCTAACCCCATGCATACCGGCCTATCACCCAAAGGGCACTAGGCACTCACCCGATGCATGCGCGAGTGTCGAGCCCTTCCTTTATGTGAGCATTGTGAGAAGGTCTTGCCATTCTTAGAGGATTAGTTACAGAGAAGTGAATATTCATGTAAAATCACAACATGAGCTATCATGTCCTTATACCCAAGCATTTAATAACAAGAGAAACATCATGGTATGAAATATAAAGAATAGATCTACCATAAAATATAAGGAAATAACACTAGGGTTTGCACCCCTGAACTAGATATTCAGAACAAATCCATATATTTATATTGATCATAGTCTTAGCAACCACATTACATTTAAAAGGGTCATATTAGACCAAATTTATCAAGATAGGGATCTAACCTATATATCAGAGGTCCTAGCTATGCTTTCTTTATTACAAATTTTTTATAGACCCATCCCTTAGACATGATAACATTCCTACAATCCTCTAATGACAACCCCAACCCCTAGGGCATCCTAATATTTTATATAGAGAAAAAATATCCTCATACTATATGTCTTCCATCTATGTCTTCCTTGGTGTGTCTTATTTACTTCCAAACATCTATCTCTATAGCACCAACACCCACCATCATGCCTTTTCTTAGGAGTAGATTGGATGCCAAGTGTCCATGTGGTCCTTCAATGGTGCATGCTTATTTTGTTCCGAGCTCTCCACTTTCTGCAATGATGTCTTCTAAGAATATTCCATGCGTGGAATATTATTTCCTTGACCACCAAGTCTTCTAGGCTAGCACCTTATCCACTCGGAATGCCTAGTCAGGTCACATTTTTACTCAAGTACCTCCAAAACGTTGAATATGGCTAAGTCTTTAGACCTTGTGTATTGCCTTGCGCGCACACCCTGGTTACTCCTAAACCCTTCTTAAACCCTTGTCCTGCGCACTTCTCCTTGTGCACCCTTCTTCCTATTGGTTCTGCATGCTCACGTGCCCTTTGACACTTAGCCAATATTTTGAAGCCCAACATCACCCCACTCTAAGCTTGTTCTTGGTCCTTGAAACATACTGCTCCTTTTATGAAAATGAATGGTGGAACCTAGAAAAATTGAATGAAGAAGTAAAGAATGGAAGAATGAAGAATATAATAAATGAAATAATCAAAGATCTTGCTATTGCTGCAAGAGGAGTGGGAACTCCTTCCTTATTTGCCTCGATATTTTCCCAGAATCCACCTCACCCTATGCCTACTAAATTAGGTCACCCACTAGAGCACTTACCTCCTCAAAAATTAGTTCATCTCCCTTAGCATTTAGTGTATCTACAATCCCTTCTAGCTGCTTGCTAAGGTCATCTAGCGCATCCATTCTATGGGTGATCTGGGGATACAGTTCCTTAAGCCAATTTTTAATCAATCCTCGTAAGGTTTCGATCACTTCCATATTATTTTCTACCTCGGCTAGGATCTTATCCCTCTCCACCTTGTTTCCTTTATTCTTCTCTTTGTATTCCTTCGACCCATCTCATGTGTAACAACTAGTATGCTTATTACCCTGTCTCTATCAACATAGTTATCATACACGGCCTCAACCATCTATGTGGCGGTCTATATAATGGAAAGGAGCTCAGAATATCATGTCACTATCTCCCTAATCTTCTACTTCTCTTCCTCCTTTTGGTGTGCCAATGCCTCTTCTGCTGATTCTAGAGAGGGAAGTTGCCTCTCCATGGTAAGGATGTGGGTTAAGTCTTCCAAGCATTATAAGGTTGACTCGTATTTCTACTCAGGTGATGCTAGGTCTAGGTGTTTCAAAGTGATGGTGTCCATGATCATTTAAATCTTCTTGTACACCTTGTACACCTTCACCTTCTCCTCCCTTATTTTTTACCTTAATTGTGCATTAATTAGATCTTCTGCTTGATCCTTTCTCTTTTCAATGAGTTCCTCCTTCTTTTCAGTTCTTCCTCTAGGAACCTTACCCTTTCATTCCTTCCAAAGAGTCTTGCCTCAACCTCAATTGATACCTTGTTGAGGGCATTACATACTTTCTCATCGGATAACTATTGAGCATTTATCAAGGGTTCACTCCCTTGTTCTCTGGTATCTTCATCAGTGCTCCTTGGTTGACCTCGAACTTAGGCTCATCAACATAGGACTCAAAATCCCAAGATAGCATCTTCCTCATTCGTGGGTACGTGCCTTCTTCTTTGAATGAAGACCATGCAAGGATTTGATCTGTGGAAAGGTACTTTGGAAGCACACGGGTAGTACCTTACTTGGATCATTGATGTAACTCATTATTTTATCCTATGCCACTAGCTACACTCTTCCCTCCTATGTGTGCTGCCTTTGGAAAGCTTACTGCTAGGTTGGGATCTCTACCTATGCTCCCATACTCCTTTAAATGCGCTTTCCTCCTCTATCTCTTTGAGAATTTTGTTAATGCTTTGTGCTCCACCTCCTACTCCACCAAATCCTTTATTATGCCTACTACTTCTCTTTCCATGGCCTCTTCTATTTGCTCCTTGGTGAGGCTTGGGGTCCTTTGATCATTTGTATTCACTTCCTCACTCTCCCCTTTTCCTTGAGCACCTTCCTCTTCCCCATCCTTTTCTTCATTTCCCTCATCCTTGGAGTCGTACACATCATACATAGGATGGTTCTGAGCCTCTTCATGCTCATCATCATCTCTCTCACCTGTATAGGCCTCCAAGATCTCCGTTATATCCGAGTCTACCTTCTCTGTTACCTTATTCCTCTTCCTAAATGTGATTCCAGTATAGGAGACTCTTCCTTCTCTTCTTTTCAGCAAGGGACTCCTTCTTTGGCCGTTCTTCTTATGCAGGAGGCTCTTCTTGCTCTGCGTATCTTCCTCAGGTGATTTTTCATTTTCCTTAATGGGGGAATTATTTCTCCATACATATGTGCTCAGCTTCACGCTTGAATCTTGTGTGCCCACAAATTGTGTTGTTTTTACACTTGGTGCCTTCTTCTCTGGCACCTCTTCTCTTTCCCTCTTCCTTGGTGTGACCTTCTTCCTCTTGATGGGGTCTTCTGGGATGGAGACATCATTCTCCAAGTAGGTTCCCTTCTCATACTTGGGCCTGATGTACAGGTATACCCTCACTGCGGTCCTTCCAACAATTGGCAGTGTCACAGGTTTTGTCATGTACACCTCATGGGAGACATACTTCTCCACATAAGTGTGCTTCTTGGGGTATACTAGCTTTTTGTGTAGCTCGTGGTGGTCTTGGTCTACCTTGCTTTGAGGTCGAACCTTAGTATTTTGGCCTCCTTAAAGTGATTGACCCCTACTTGGAAATATTATGCGGTGAACGAGAAAGGTAGTTTACACCATGGGCTCTTGGTCCCATCTGTCAATGTGAATCTACCAATGCAAAAGTGCTGGTAAATAGTGAACTTAGCCTCTCCTTGCACTAGTGTTGGTAATTTTTATGGGTATCCTCCATTCATCCCCGAACGTGTCGCACATCCTCTTGTACCATTTCTCCAGGCATGCCTTGTGGGCGGCTATCATGGTGTCACAAGTGTATTTTTCAAATCTCTTTGCAAGGGAAGGATCTTCATCTAGATATTCCCATACAAGACTTCTCTAGCCCATCGGAACTCTAATTTCTAAGAATATGATGGCGAGGAGGACATTTCCAAACATGATCTTTTCTCCTTCATGCACGATACGATGATTTATTCTGAAATGAAGGCAGACAAGTTATATATGGTTCCTTCTGAAATATTTTGGCACATATTCAACCAAGATTTGTTTTGTGTCTACCTCTTTTTCCCATTTAACTTGGATACCAATTGCCGCATGACCATCCTCATCAACTTTGGGTTAGAGATATACGAGATATCAAAATAGCATGATCTATTTTTATAATCATATCTTTGGGTTGTCTCCTTAATGGATGCCTTGTCCTTTAAGTCATCATCTAATGGTTCCCCTTCTGAGACAAGGCCAATAAATTTAGATATTAGTTGAGGGGTTATATGCATCCTTTGGCTTGCAAGTAGAAGTGCTCCTCGTGCACGTGTGACATCAATCATTGATACAATAACTTAGGTTTTCCAAAGTAGATCAACTTATAAACCATGCAAACCCAACCTTCTCCAATTTTACCTTCAATTCATCACTTTGTAGATTGACATCCCTTATGGTGTCTATCGTACCACAAATTGTAAGGTCTTGTACTACCGAACAATGTGACACGTTCCCCAATGATGATACGGAGTCTCCTCGCAAGGTGTTCGGGATCCGGAAAATCTCTCAAAGTGTGTGTTAACATCCCGCATGCCCCGCTTATCCCCCATGTGCTTTATTTTTCCTTTTAGCCTATTTTCTTAGCCTTTTTCTCTTGATGGCGAAACCGCCACCCTACACGGGCGGCGGTCGTCTCGTGACCGCTGCCACTGACAGGGTGGCGGTCTCAGAACCGCCGCCACTGCTCGGGCGGTGGTCCTTTACGCATTTTCCAGAAAGCTCTTTTAACATGACTCACGTAAATTCAATGTTTTACCAGCTTTCTTTCACCGCCATAAGCTTGCATTTATGATTCTGTTCCTGGAATAGTGTTTTGCCATTGTTTATAGTTTAAGAGTTCTATTTGGCTTTTACCTTGGGTAAATGCAAATGCTATAAATAGATGGCTTGTGCTCAAGCAAATGGCCCCTCATTCACTTCTCATCTTCTCATTTTCAGTAATTCAGTCTTTTATTTTGCTTAGGATTCATAGTTTAGTTCGTTACATGCTTAGTTAGCATTGTTTTACTGTTGGTAAGCCACATATCCATCTTGTGCAAGTAGTGCTGTTATTTCATCCAATCCATTAGAGTAGAATAGCTTAGGAAGCCATTAAAGTTGCAGGTTTTGCTCCTCAAACAGGATAGTTTCAGGTTCTGGATGCTTTATGTTGCATGACTCGCAATAGATCCCGCTAGGAATTGCATAAGCCAAGCTCTGTACTCTTGCGCTATCCCTCTCCTACTCGCATTGTATTCGGTGTGTATTCTGAGCTGCCTTTATCCCAATATCTACTTTTGTTGATGCTAGCATTACACACTTTTCTAGATCCACGTGAACATGAAGGAACGAGGAGATCACACTGAGGGGACAAGATCACACACACCATCGGATTCGCCACTGTTACTGCAGAATCCGGTTCTAGCTTTCAAAGTTCTAGTTAGAATCATATCAAATAGAGTAGTTAATTGCTTTATTTTAGTAAATTCTATTCTCGATATTGCTAGGGAAGCTGTGGGGATTGATAGTTTATGAGAAACTATGATTCACTCCTCACTTCTGAGGTAGGATCGAGAATCTTGCAAATAGATTAGATGAGCTGTTTTATTGGTTAGAATAGATCTACAAATTACACAGACAAATGGCTACACTCGGTTATTTTGTTTGTTTTAAATTATTATTTTAGTTGTCTTTCTAGATATTTTAAATAGTTGTTTTCTTAAATTCGTAAAGTTCATAAGAAAAACACAAAAATAGAGAAAACATATATGCTATAGATGCACTTCACATAGTTAAATTTCATTTTATTACGATTAATTTACTTTGTTACTTTTGTATGACAATCACGGGACCTAGAGAGCCCAGGGAATACATATTCAAGCCAATCGTGCCCCATCCCAATCTCATCACGGCAATAACCGATATAGATCAAAATCTTAGGATTCAAGTCTTTCGAACAATGGTAAGCTTGCAACAAATAAATTCTCAGTTGAGCGGACTAAACATAGAAGACGACCAAGCACACACGTTTTGGTCGAATCAACCGAACTACAGATTACCCTAGGCAAACATTCATATGACTGTAGAAGGGTTCGAAAGAGAACAAACCTTTGGTTGTGATCCTTTGGTCCCATAGCCAGATGTAGGAGACACTCTTCTAGATATAGATACCAGCCTAAGAATCCAGGTTGCACGAACACCTGTAGGGTATTATGAGAAAATCACACAGTTATTGATCCTAAATATAGAAGCTGAGAAATCATACGATTACTTTGGATATTAGGGATTAGGACTTGATTTCACGCATGACCATAACAGGTCCACAATGACTAAGAGTCTATGGTTGTGACCCACAAATCCCGCAGCCCAACGAATCCGCAGGAGAATTAGACATAGACACTGGCCTACACACACTAGTATTCCAGTCTACTCCACTTCCACCTATCATCATCGAACAATTATCCTTGCTGAGACACAACAGCTAACAAAGCTAGAGAGTTCTGGACTAGGCCAGAGAACCGTCCATAGAATTGACTACATTTACCATCCACCATATGACCCTATCCGGAGAAATACACGAAACTATCCGGGTCATTTTCCACGTATTCCACAACCCATAGATCAAATTATGCCAGATCTTGACATTGATTGGAGCCTTTGAGTAGTCATCCTTGTTGACCGATCTATCACACCAGCCCAAGTTAGGAGGGCTTTCTTTGCTTTAGATTCACAAGTTCCGTTAGTGCGCATTGAAGACATTAGATTGCCTAACTAGTTTTTCTGTATCTCACACATATTCCATCCCCACCGGCTGTCTCGGCATGACCTCGGGAGGTCGGGTGCGAGGAAGAGTCACTTGTAGATTCCCAAGCTCGCTTGTCACTTTTCCGTCATACAAAATTGCGAACGACATGAAACAAACAAAATTAGTGAAGCTGACGTGAACTTCCTACTTTCTAGTTCAGAGTCATAGTATCACGTGTTCTTCCAAGTTTAGTATACTTTTCATCTTCTCCGCCTCATTGGCTTTCACCTTCACTCCTTCCCATTATTCTGCGGCTATTCATATACCCCCGAATATGGTGGGATTCGATGCATATGGCAGACCCCTCTTGGGTCTTGAGGCATATTACGCCCAAAAAAATAGACAATCATCACCCTCGCTTTCAGTGTGGGGCAACAACTATTCAACTAATCAGTTGTCAACACAAACTCCAAGGATCAGATATAGCTCGCCCTTCCAAACAGAGGAGTTGGAACAACTCGCTCAAACGCAACAAACAGAGCCTTCAGGCTCGAACAATATGACGTTCACTGGAGAATCTGGTTCATCTCCTCAGGTACTACTTAGACCACAAATTAGTAGACAATCAGACTCATACCAAGGTTTAGACGATGAACATTCGGTATATTATGCCAGGAATGAACAACACTCTCAAAGTATGTATCCACCTGCATTTGAGGTTTACAAACACAACCTGAGGTCTCTTTTCAAGAAAATACCTCTATGCCACTGCATATAGGAAATACCCTCATAGAAACTTGGCAAGATAGCGATCAGTTCATAACAGGATATCACATGCCTATACAACACCATAATATACAACAAATGCCACTACGGCAAAACATTGTGACTTCACCAAATGAAGTCATTTCAACTCTAATAGAAAAGGTTAGAGGGTTAGAACTTGCCCAAGCAAGTCAAAATTCGTAATTCATGCAAGTAGGGAGTTCCAATCCTCCACACCATCCTAGCCAAGTGGATCTCCTCACAGGAGTAGGCATGTTAGGCATGACTCCTCAGTATTCACAACAAATGCCAACTAGACCCACCATCTCTAGCACTGTTCCTCCCGGTCTAGTACAGAACAATCCATTCCTGGATAGTACCCCTTCATACTTAAACATATACTCCAAATCACCACAAGGGGATATGTTCTCCTCTCCTAGCATTTTTGCTCAAACACAGGGGCTTCCTTATGCCCCTGCCAATGCATACGTTGCGCCATATCAACAACCCATCCCACCACCGCTCCCTCAACAGGCGCCATCAATGGTCGAAACATATGCGATAGGGACTTACTCAGAATATTTGAAAGAACCCTTAGATTTCACCATACGAAGCATCATGCTTCCAAGACCTCTTCCCGATTTTCCCAAATACAAAGGAGAGGGAGATCCAAATGTGCATATCAAAGCTTACGCTACAGCCATTCGAGAACTACTCCCATGGGATGGGGTTGTTGCTAAAATATTCCCAAAAACCTTGGAAGGCATCACTCTCAATTGGTATTATAGAATACCTGAGGCTTCCATCCATTCATTCAAACAACTTGTTTCAGAGTTCATCAAGGCCTTCGACATGAACAAACTATTAAGAACAGGAATCAGGGAGTTCTTACACATCAAACAAGAACACAACGAATCTGTCGCCCATTTCATCCAAAGGTGGCGTACAGTCCTTTATTCCTTGGCAAGTGCTCCAAACATGGATCAAATGGAACTATGTGATTTATTCCTTCATTCACTTAGCAAAGAAGTGAAGGAAGAAGTCCAGAAGTTCCCATTACGAACTTACGATGAAGTACTAGAGAGTGCTCTTCGAATAGATCAAGCAACAATTGATAGTGGTTGCAAAACATATGGAGCAAACGGGAGGTTAATCGCCCCCAATCAGAACACTACAACTTATCCCACTACCACGAACATCAATCAAGGACCTAAAATCCTTAACAAAAATTGGGGTGTAACAATAGATGGAGTAACCGACCAACCTAAAAAGGTAAATATTGTCAATACTCCATCACAAATAAACAACCAACGAAACAACAACTTTACCCCGACAGTCAATGCAGTGGATTTTAATCATCCACAACAACAACAACAACAACAACAATGGTGAAATCCCATACAGGGTCCAAGCCAAAATTTAACTAGGTACCAAAACCAAAATTCAAACCAAAGACAATAAACGTAAAATTTTAATAGACAATGGTTTGATCAAAATTTTGGGCCACAATACACATCAAATCAACAAACTAGGAATTACAATCCTAATTCATACTGTGGTTTCCAAAAAATTCGGGGCCATGACACTAGAACATGCTGTGACTATAATAAATTCATGCAACGCTTGCGAGATGAACAAAAACAACTTTTTATGGATATGTTCTTAGCAGATCCTACGTCATCAACGTCAAATACCTTTTCAAGGGCAGTTTCCCCTCAAAACGCACCCTTGAAGATCTTTAATGATCCACTCCCAAATCATGATAACAACAGGCTAAATCCAACTGGGACGAACAAGGGTGCAATGATAGGAAACAATGATCATGAAGCCTCGACCTCACTAAATCCATTAGTTGCGCCACAACTAGGAAGTCAACCATGACCTAAGGTAGTCGGTTTAGTAGAGTTAGACGCTGAGCTACCCATCGAAGCTATAACAAGGACGCGAGAGTATTTCTCTCAGCCAAGTCCAAGCCACCTGCCAGAGGCAGATGACATCCAACAAATCGTAGTAAAACCTGTGGGAGCCTATGATTTGATTAACGACCTAACAAAAACCTTCTCACACATTTCATTCTTAGACTTACTAAAGAACTCTCCTACCCACAGGGCTACTCTTTTAGAAGCATTAGGTTTAGGTCATCTAATTAACATCACTCCACCACCTGAAACACAGGTAAATCATGTGGACTTTGATGTTCATCCTCTAGGGTAGGCAGATAGGGATGTCGAATTCATATTCGAGATAAACAAAATGCCGACAGATGCTGAGATCACACGCCGAGGTGATCCAGCCTTACATTTACAAGTATGGGTTTATAACAACTATGTAAAGCGTGCAATGGTTGATGATGGGGCGGCAGTTAACATAGTCCCCTTCTCTTTCCTCCAAAAGCTAGGGTATGGAGAAACCAATTTCTCCACAACTTGAAATACACTAAGGGGCTATGATAGTCTTAAATCCACCTCGGTTGGAACTATAATATTACTGGTCACCTTAGGACCCAAAACCATCTTGACTGAGTTTTATATTATAGATTAGGAAACTAACTATAATATGATCCTCGACCGACCTTAGATATACCGTATGAAGGCAATCCCTTCTACACTATTTCAAGAAGTAAGGTTTTTACATTTAGGAAAGGTCTTCATGGCCAAAGGTGATCCAAAACCATTTGATGTACACCTAACTGACTTAAAGAAAAGACCAGGCGTACACTCGGAGTTTGAACTCCCAACAAATCAACTTAATAAACCTACCGACGCAAAAACAAATGAAAAGTTGGTACCTATGACAGATCTTGAAGCTATGAGCCTAGCCAAAGTAACCCCAACCCCTAAAGATGAGGCTAACACTGTAGAAGCAGTATCATTAAGAACTACTGCAAAAATCGTTGAACTGCTAGACAATGATCTACCAATATTCTTACCATTCGATTTAGTAGGAATAGGATATCCCCTAGGCATTGGCTCTCTTCCAGCAGAGGATCTCTGTATGGTGGAAGTAGAATATGCAAAAACAATAGATATCCCAGCATCCATATTCCCAGTCAAATATTGGACACTCCATTTTGATGGAGCTAGATACCGATACGGAGCGGGGGCAAGTGTAATCTTCACTTCCCTTGAAGGAAAAGTCTTACCTTTTGCCTTTAAACTAAATTTCGAGTGCACAAACAATGGCACTAAGTACGAAGCCCTCCTCCTTGGCCTCATATTAGCTAAAAGAATTGGTGTTGATAACATCGAGTCTTAGGAGACTCACAATTGGTATGAGAAACCAAGTCTCGGAGATATATGAAACCAAAGCCGAGCATTTACGCTTTACAAAAAGTCAGTATTAGATTTAAGAAAGGAATTTGACTTCATATCAATTGAAGCAATCTGCGAGAGCAAAATATTCTCGCTGATTCAATAGCAACTTCCACATCATGTTTTACTCCAAGAAATAAGTTAGAGGATACCCGTTTCATGGTATCCCTTCGTGATGAACCATTGATAAAGACAATGACAAATTCTCTTTTAAATAGAAATGAATCTACTATCCTAGACCATGTTGATAGTGATATGGCCACTTTGGATTACTTAAATGCCTATGCAGCACTACATCTCTCCTATCATATGATAGATTTGTCCTTAATCCCACATTCATCTTCCTACTTCAGAAATCCCATGGTGGATCTTCCCTCACAAATGGAACCTAGCATATGCACAGTAGAAAATGGGGATGATTTGGATTTACCTCCAGTGCCACCTGAGTTTGAAGAGGGTAACACCTCTTTGATCGAAGAAACAATTGATATTAACATCGGAACGGAAGACGAACCAAGGATATTGAAATTAGGGTCCTCGTTAACCCCAGAGGAAGTAGAAATACACACTCGGATCCTCAAAGAACATCAGAAGGCATTTGCATTTAATTATAAGGAAATGACAGGGTTGCACCCCACATCGCGGTGTAAAACCTCGTCACTAAATCTGATGCAAAGCCAGTTAAACAAAAATCGAGACCCATGAAACCCAAGGTAGCTCTCATGGTAAAAGAGGAGGTAATAAAACTCCTCCAAGTAGGATTTATCAAGCCAGTCGATTACTCCCAATGGGTGTCTAACATTGTTCCCATTCTCAAGAAGAATGGAAAGATACACATCTGCATAGATTTCTGAGACATCAACAAAGCGTGTCCTAAAGATGACTTCCCGTTGCCATCCATTGATGTCATTGTTGATGCAACAACTGGGTTTGAACTTTTGTCTCTCATGGATGGATTCTCGGGATACAATCAAATTAAAATATCTGAACAAGATCAAGCTAAAACCACATTTATAACTCCCTGGGGAACTTATTGCTATGTTGTCATGCCATTTGGTCTCAAGAATGCTGGTGCTACATACCAACGAGCTATGACATATATATTTCACGATTTAATTCATAAAATCATGGAATCCTACGTAGATGACTTGTTGGCTAAGGCCAAGAAGCATTGTGACCATCCGGAAGTACTCCGTGTCATTCTCTCACGTCTGATAGAATACAGAGTCATGCTAAATCCGTAAAAAATGTGTCTTTGGTGTAACAGGAGGGAAGCTCCTAGGTTACATCATATCGTCACGAGGGATAGATGTTGACCCAACCAAAATTCGGGCTGTCCTTGAAATGGTTCCACCTTCAGATGAATCTGGAATCAGGTCATTTCTTGGAAAGCTGGGTGCAATCCGAAGATTCATCTCGGACTTAAGTTTTGCCATTCATCCAATCAACAATTTACTCAAGAAAGATTATAGCATTGATTGGACTGAAGACTGCAATGAAGCTTTTGATGTAGTTAAGCGTTTCTTGTTATCACCACCTACACTAATGCCACCTAAGCTAGATCGCCCATTAATTCTATATTCACGAGCAACTAATGTCTCGCTAGCTTAGCATGTTGGCTCAAGAAGATGATGACAAGAGAGAACGCATGATTTATTTCATTAGTGAACGTTGCTTGACTATGAAACATGTTATACCCAAGCAGAACGAGAATGCCTCACCATAGTTTTTGCAACCAAATGCCTAAGACATTATATGCTAAATCAAGAAACAAGGGTCATGGTAAAAACAGACCATTTACGAACTTTCCTCACACAAGGGTCCTTGTCTAAAAAGGCTGGACGTTTTATAACCTTAATGGGGGAATTCAAATTAACATTTGTAAATCAAAAGTTGGTTAAAGGAAAAATCATCGTAGATTGGTTAGCTGATAACCCATTAGATGGAGGTGATCTAGTAGATTTAGATTTTCCAGATGAGTGCGTATACTACATCGAAACCCGACCCTCTATCTCTGAGTGTCCCTGGTACGCTGATATCATTAATTATATCATGGACCATACGTATCCAGAAGGAGCTACACCACAACAAAGAAGGTGGTTATGTATTATCGTAGCTAAATACATCATTATAGAGAAAGTGCTCTATCGGAAAGCATTCGATGGAATGCTCCTAAGATGTGTCAACACGGAAGAATCCAAGAAGATTCTCCATGAATCCCACAGTGGAATGTGTGGAGGCCACTTCGGTGGTCATGCCACCACTCGTAAAATACATCGAATGGGCTATTTCTGGCCTACTCTAGAACACGACGCAGTAGAGTTCGTACGCAGGTGTCATAAGTGCCAAGAATTCTCCCATGAGATCCATATGCCGGCACAAGCTTTGTAACCAATCGCTACTCCATGGCCCTTTTCTACATGGGGCCTAGATTTAATAGGGAAATTCTCTCCCTCATCCACAGACGGCCATAATTTTATAATCACGGCCACCGAATATTTTACCAAATGGGTAGAGGCTATGCCTCTTACTACTGTACCTGGTTCTGTAATCGCCAAGTTCATTTTAAACCAAATCATTTGCAGGTACGGTATCCCACAAATCATTATCTCCGATAATGGAACTTATTTTAAGAATGAAGAGGTTCGCGAGCTATGTAATAAATTTAAAATAAGCCATCATACGACTTCCTTGTATTACCCTCAAGCCAATGGACAGGCTGAAGTGATGAATAAAACACTAAAATCCATTCTCCTTAAAACGGTGAAAGAAAACAAACGAGATTGGCACTTGAAGTTATATCCGGCCTTATGGGCCCACCGAACCTCAATAAAAACACCAACGGGAGCAACTCCTTTTTCACTAGTGTTCGGGGTAGAGGCAGTTCTCCCACTCGAGGTTGAAATACCCAGTCTCCGCATTTCATTACAAGGGATTCTGGATGAAGACGCTTACAGAGAAGCACGTCTTTCCCAACTAGAAAGCCTAGATGAAACTAGGTTAGATGTTGAACAACGACATAGAGTCTATGCTGACCGGATGTGCCAGCAATATAACAAGAAAGTCTATGAGGCGACATATATGAAGGTGATCTCATTCTAAGACTAGACAACCGGATCGACAAGAAGACTGGCGAAGGAAGGAAATTCTGGCCTAAATGGTTAGGTCCATACCAAGTCATGAAAGACTATGGGAACAATGCATACCTCTTATGTACGCTAGAAGGTGAGGAATTTGGTGAAACAGTCAATTCCCTACACCTCAAGTGTTTTTACGTGTAAGCAGCTAGCACTACTTATATATATATATATATCTACATTGCATCTTCATATAGATTAGGATCATGTTGTCCACTTGTTCATACACAAATTGTGATTAAGGAATCTATTCTCAAAGCAGTTCATTACAAACTCATGATGTTGTTGGCATAAACTCTTTAATCATACTTCTCCATTTTCATGATATCATCAAATTGTCTCGAATCATTTTATCAAAAAAGCTAGACATGGCAAAGTCTTAATGGTAACCATACCAAGATCTGCAAGTTTATTCTCACTTTTGATTTCTTCTTAGGGTAGGTGTCTTGCCTATGGTCATTCTAGAAGCTTCATGGTGTCACATCTATCCCATATGTATATCTCTTTGAAATAAACACATACGACATTTTACTCAAATAAACAAGTCAAACATTGATCAAACAAAAATTTTAATTTTACACATTTCCTTGCCCCACCAACCTTTGGTGATGAGCTTCGCATCTCTTACCGGTGACATAGGGTTGGGAAAGGATGGGAATGCCCTTACTCGCCTATACTTTTCCCATGGTGATAAACCCACACTTCTTACTAGTAGCATGGGGCAAAATGTAGGGGGTCCTCTTGACAAATAAATGTAAAAAGTCATACACAAACAATTCAAACTTTGAAACTTTGAGTCAAAAACAAATGAATCAGATGTTCAAAGTCCCAAGCGAGTTAAAATCCTAAAAACCTAGATTTTGTCTACTATGTGGCCATCTACGGGTCTAAGTCGAGATAAATCGCAAAGCAAGTTGCATCCAAAACTATGAAGTCACTTGAGTAGAGTAGACTTGTGGTGTCCTAATTTGGTTCCACCAAAGCTTTTTCTCGTCTTTCATCACTATCATTTCACTACACCTCATAACTTGCGCCCTTCCCAACTCTTGGTGACAAGCCCTCGCATCTTACTAGTTGCGTGGATTTGGGGTAGGGGCAGGTTTATTTGTTCATCATACCGGTTTGTTTTCATCACCTTGCCAAAACAAACATGAAGTATCCAAAATTGCTTACGTAAACTAAGATTCAAAATCAAATTATATCTACATCATCATATATCAGCATCATGAAACACAAAAGGAAAGTGAAACACTTGCATCATTTGTTCACCATTGCATATATTCTAAAAGAAACATATAAATGTACATCATAGCATACATGAGGAAATTGGAAATAGAAAGAAAGCCATGAATGCCAAGATTTTGATCCAAAACGAATGCATATATATAAATAATCAATGTTTATATACAATGCCATCATGCACTAAGCATGGTCAAAACACTCAAAGAGCCTACGGGACCCCTCAAGGTGCACGCCCATGCCTAGGACTCCGGCTACACCAGCGCTCTGAATGCACGGAGGGCTCAGGATCCCGAGGGGCAGCCACAGTCTCACCACAAGAATGGCTCCTCATCAAGCGCTCAGTCATCCTGTCCCGCACTCGCTAACTCGGTGCGAAGGGTCGATACCATCCTGGCCACATGCCAGATAGGAGCAAAGACATCGGTATGTCTGCCGGCTCCCAGCGTCACGGATAGCTCTCGCAGTCCTCTCTCCATGGGGATCATCAGGGTATTAGTACATACCCTGTGGATCAAGTCCTGCCACTCATCGGCGGTCTCTGCAAACCAAGGAGAAAACAAATTAAAAACCAAACAAGAAATTAAAAGATACAAGATAACAACTAAAATGATCTTAAGTTAAACAAACACTAGAGAGGGGAGAAGGTAACTTACTCGGATCACCAGGCCTCCATGATGGGTCTATGAGATCAGCGCCTGCCACAGATGCCACTCACTAACTGAGGGGCTGCTCCTATGGCTAGAGCAACGTAACACCCCACAACAAACTCATCCTCCCCATGGCCTTGGGAGAGTGGCTCCTCGAAACCAGAGTCACCCTCTCTGCACTCTGCCCGGCCCTTTCCTCCTGCATGATATCTTGGGTATCATGCCACTCAGGATCACTATCCTTGGTCTCCTCCTCTATCTCCCCCCATAAACTCCTCAGACTCGGAGTCTACCTCAATGGGGTCATCACTGTTGTGGGCGGGACTCTGCGCAATCTGAACTAAAGGCGCCCGACGCACACCGGCTCTCCTCTGCGCACGAACTATCCTTCCGGCTGCAATAGGAATGCTAGGAGTAACCACCGTCCAACCCCAACCTCTAGGCCCCCTTCGGCCTCTCGGGGATCTATATACCGGCACCACTGGGGAAGCATACCCATGTATGGTAGGCCAAATCTAAGGAACTTGGCCAAAGGGGTGCATCTCCACTCACCCCAATCACAATAAACTACCCTGCGTGGAGCAGAGATCAAGGTAAGAGCCTCCTCGCCCCATATGCCTGCCATAGTCTGGTATGGTGTGGCCTCCATGTCGGCAGTAGTCAAGGAGGCAACTGGCTGATGAGGTGCTCTAAGCACCGACATGTCTGTCCATCTGGCTGCCCTCACAACTCCAGGATCTGCCACCTCCACACCCCTACCATAAGGGATGAAATGCTCATAGACCCAACTCATGACTAGAGTTGGGTGGCTCAATGACTGCCCCTGTAAACGGACCACCCTGTATAAGTCGTGGTAGGTGGTCCCAAGAATGTCTGCTCCCCAGGCATATATCGGCCTGTACACTTCCTCTCTATCTGTGTAATAATGGGGGACCAAAAGTATAATAATGTATCTCCTCCCTTGTCCCCAATCAATCTCGAGGCAAGGATCCCCATGATGGCCTGACGAAGTAGGGGGATGGGAAAAGAAGGAATAGATCGAACTCTCACCCCCTTCTTTGACCCCATGGAGATGACTGCATCTCCCATATATGTGGCCCACTGTGTAATCTGTGCCCGTGAGCCTGCTGTCTCTAGGGTGAGTCGTCTCCCGATGATCGGGACCCCCAGAATGCGATAGACATCCTCCAGTGTAATAGTCCACTCACCGCGGACCCCTGGCAATCGGAAGGTGTTCCGATCTGCATCCCAGTATGAGAACAAGTCACAAAGGATGTGACTAGATGGTGTAACATGGGGCACGCGTGAAATGCGTAGTATCGGCCCACTTTGAAGAGTGTCCTCCTCATCCTGTGAGAGGGCATCTAGTACCCCTGGGAGCCAATCACACTCCCTCTCTCGACTCCACCGGATATACTCCTCTCTCACCTGCATACACCCAAAAACACACAAAACAAAGCAAGTTAGCATCCAAGTAATACTAGAAAAATCATGAAAGCATGTAGAAATGCTAAAAATACAAACACAATCTCAAAAAGAGGTTCCTTTTGCATTCTGTAAAACCGCCGCCCTGAGCAGGGGGGTGGTTTTGAAACGCTGCCTTAAGGGCAGCGGTCGTGTAATCGCCTCCCACAACAGGGTGGCGGTCATGTAACCGTCACCACAGGGCGGGCAGCGAATGGTTCGAAAACCCACGTGGGTTTTTAAATTTAAAAAGCCTAAAAACATAAAAACGACCATTTTACCTAAAAACAAAGCCTACCCAGTAGGCGCCCCCCCTAGGTGGACCTTTCAACACTGACATTTTCAAAAATTACCCCCCATGACAAAGTATTTAGCATTTCAAATTTAAGGTGATAAAAAGGAGAAACTGAAGAAAACTAACTTGTGATCTCATGGGTCGATGTGCCACACGTGGAGGCATGATCGCTATCTCGTCGCGGACGTTTTGACTCTACTCACGCAAGAAACCATCACCGTGGGTCCCAGAGCTCAAAATCAATCAAATCGACTCACGCAAATGAATAGGAAAATGGGCCCACTTTCATATATATAGCACTATGATTCGTTTTAAAATGACTTTTTCACAGGTTTGGAGCGCTGATGGAGGTAAGTTCCTATCCCCGCACAAATGGTACGTTCTCATTCCCTGTTATTTTAGCGTTTATTTTTCAAACTATTGTGTCTATCTGCACTTGAGTTCTCTTTTCATTTTACAAGTAACGGGAATTTTGGATGGCATCATTTCAACACACGGATGTATCAGGTATAACTTCTAACTTCCCATTTCGGGACCGCCATACTCGGACCCACCATTTTACACCTCTTCATGGCTAAAACACTTCTCTGAGGGGGCAATATGTACATACCCAAAATTTTAAGGTACTGTACTACCGGAACAACGTGACACGTGCCCCAATGATGATACAAGTCTCCTCGCAAGGTGTTCGGGATCCGGAAAATCTCTCTAAGTGTGCGTTAACATCCCGCATTCCCCGCTTAGCCCCCACGTGCTTTATTTTTCCCTTTCCCCTCTTTTCTTTGCCTTTTTCTCTTCAAAGATGAAAAACCGCCGCCCTACTGGCGCGGCGGTCTCGTGGACCGCCTGCCCCGAACAGGCGGCGGCTCTGTGAACCGCCGCCCGCTTTAGTGCGGCGGTCCTTTCGCGCTTTTCCGAAAGCTCTTTTAACATGACTCACATAAATTCAATGTTTTACCAGCTTTCTTTTACCACCATAAGCTTGCATTTATGATTCCGTTCCTGGAATAGTGTTTTGCCATTGTTTATAGTTTAAGAGTTCTATTTGGCTTTTACCTTGGGTAAATGCAAATGTTATAAATAGATGGCTTGTACTCAAGCAAATGGCCCCTCATTCACTTCTCATCTTCTCATTTTCAGTAATTCAGTCTTTTATTTTGCTTAGGATTCATATTTTAGTTCGTTACATGCTTAGTTAGCATTGTTTTACTTTTGTAAGCCACATATCCATCTTGTGCAAGCGTCTTGTTATTTCATCCAATCCATTAGAGTAGAATAGCTGATGAAGCCATTAAATTTGCAGGTTTTGCTCCTCAAACAGGGATAGTTTCAGTTCGGATGCTTTATGTTGCATGACTCGATAGATCCTGCTAGGAATTGCATAAGCCAAGCTCTATACTCTTGTGCTATCCCTCTCCTACTCGCATTGTATTCGGTGTGTATTCTGAGCTGCCTTTATCCCAATATCTACTTTTGTTGATGCTAGCATTACACACTTTTCTGGATCCACGTGAACATGAAGGAACGAGGAGATCACACTGAGGGGACAAGATCACACACACCATCGGATTCGCCACTGTTCTGCAGAATCCAGGTTCTAGCTTTCAAAGTTCTAGTTAGAATCATATCAAATAGAGTAGTTAATTGCTTTATTTTAGTAAATTCTATTCTCGATATTGCCAGGGAAGCTGTGGGGATTGATAGTTTCTGAGAAACTATGATTCACTCCTCACTTCTGAGGTAGGATCGAGAATCTTGCAAATAGATTAGATGAGCTATTTTATTGTTTAGAATAGATCTACAAATTGCACAGACAAATGGCTACACTCGGTTATTTTGTTTGTTTTAAATTATTATTTTAGTTGTCTTTCTAGATATTTTAAATAGTTGTTTTCTTAAATTCGTAAAGTTCATCAGAAAAACACAAAAATAGAGAAAACATATATGCTATAGATACACTTCACATAGTTAAATTTCATTTTGTTACTGCTTAATTTAATTTTTACTTTTGTATGACAATCACGGGACCTAGAGAGCCTAGGGAATACATATTCGAGCCAATCGTGCCTCAGCCCAATCTCATCACGGAAATAACCGATATAGATCAAAATCTTAGGATTCAAGTCTTCCGAACAATGGTAAGCTTGCAACAAATCAATTCTCAGTTGAGCGGACTAAACATAGAAGACGACCAAGCACACACATTTTGGTCGAATCAACCGAACTATAGATTACCCTAGGAAAACATTCATATGACTGTAGAAGGGTTCGAAAGAGAACAAACCTTTGGTTGTGATCCTTTGGTCCCATAGCCAAATGCAGGAGACACTCTTCTAGATATAGATACCAGCCTAAGAATCCAGGTTACGCGAACACCTGTAGGGTATTCTAAGAAAATCACACAGTTATTGATCCTAAATATAGAAGCTGAGAAAGCATACGATTAATAGATATTAGGGATTAGGACTTGATTTCACGCATGACCATAACAGGTCCACAATGACTAAGAGTCTATGGTTGTGACCCACAAATCCCGCAGCCCAATGAATCCGCAGGAGAATTAGACATAGACACTAGCCTATGCACACTATTATTCCAGTCTACTCCACTTCCACCTATCCTCATCAAACAATTATCCTTGCTAGACACAACAACTAACAAAGCTAGAGAGTTCTGGACTAGGCGAGAACCGTCCATAGAATTGACTACATTCACCATCCACCATATGATCTTGTCCGTTAAAATACACGAAACTATCCAGGTCATTTTCCATGTATTCCACAACCCATAGATCGAATCATGCCAGAGCTCGATATTGATTGGGGCCTTCGAGTAGTCATCCTTGCTGACCGATCTATCACACCAGCCCAAGTTAGGAGGGCTTTCTTTGCTTTAGATTCACAAGTTCCGTTAGTGCGCATTGAAGACATTAGATTGCCTAACTAGTTTCTCTCAGTATCTCACACATATGCCATCCCCACAAAGTCTGTCTCGGCACGACCTTGGGAGGTCGGGTGCGAGGAAGAGTCACTTGTAGATTCCCACACTCGCTTGTCACTTTTTGTCGTACGCAGTGTCCTTTTGTTTTTTAGGAGAACCAGTTCTAATGCCATATCTTTCTCGGTGGTGCTTGTGCGATGGTTGTAATTGCTCATTGCCATATTCCTTACATGGGATACCCATTCATTTCCAAGTAACACACCATCTGGGTATTGCATCTCTGCATACCACTCCTCATTAAAGCTGGTGGTAAAAGTCTGTTTGCCTTTGCCCTTGCCCTTCTTTGGTGCCATCTTCTTGTCGGGTTACTAAAACAACCTCTTCCTTTCTCCTCTTCCTTTCTCTTCTCAAATATGTGGCTTATCTTCATGAAAAATACCTTTACTCCTGTGCCCTAGCTATAGAACCCTAATATGGACAATCCTTCCACAAGATGGCGTACTCTACTGAAACCTTCCTCCCTACACCCATGTACTTTATCCACTGGTTTGTAAATCACACTAGTCACGCACTCAGATTCTCACAATTTTTCCTTCGCACAAATATTTTTCGTGGATGCCCTAGTTCGTAAGAGCTCTTCTTTATCACAAATGTAAGGTAATAATAATGTATTATGAGCTTCTAGTTATAGATTTTTCTTCTCTCTTGCAATAAATGTTATGCCACCCACCAACGTAATTTTACAATAAATGTGACTTCTTCCACTAAAACCAACCTTAAGCACTCTTACCCTCATGCCCAATCTTGCGCAAAAATCATTTGACGCGGTATTTGTAAAGCTTTCCAAACCAAAATTCCTTATGTCCACCTTTTCTACGCATAGTATTCTACACTACACGCTTTTAATTTGGGCCACCGAAACACAACTTATGCTACCATCTTCCATTTTACATCGTATTAATCCACCCCACACAAAAATAGATGCACGGTCCTCTACGCTTACACAACCTTTTGAAAATAATAAGCAGCTACTAGTGCACAAGGCATATAAAAAACACCACAAAGAGAAAGGAACAAGCAACAAGAAAGGGAAACACATGGAAAAGAAATGTATAAGAGGAAATCCTAGGCTAAATGGCAATACACGCTTATTTATAAACGCAAAGAAGGCTTATTTATAGTAGGGCTTCACCTACTCCCATTGAAATGGCTTGGTAACTCGTATTCCATGAAGGGCTTAATCGTAATCACTTGAATCAAAGATGTATGAGATGATATATTTCCCTAAATAATGGAATTTCAGTTTTCGAGGATGGCGCAGAAACTTGGAATCATATAAAAAAACCATCTACCTAAACTCAAATTGTTTATTTTAATATGAAGATCATGTCATGACTTTTGTCATGCCTTTTCAATATTCTCGACTCCATCTTGCAAGTGATCACCTTTCATCCAAATGAATTAAATTCTCCATGTGATAATGAATTGCTTGTTCATCAGCTAACCCTCCTATGCGTGTAATACACATAAGTGGTAACATAAATTCAATAGGTAAAATAGCCTCGTGTAAAACACCTATTGAAACAATTTGTCCTTGTTTAATATCTTGTAGGTTGTCCTGTATGCCCATAGAATGACTGATACCTTGTCATCCCAATATTTTCTTCCCACATCAAAAATTTTAGTTAACGTGTGACTCAGAATTTTGTTAAATGCCTCAACAGCCCATTATCTTGTGGTTGATAAGGGGTGGTATTATGATGGGACACCATGAGCTCTGCCAACAAAATCCTGACTATTTCATTCAAAAAATTTGTACCCCTGTCGGTAGTCAAGATTCAAGGACATCCATACCTATTGATTATGTTCTTCCATAATAATCTAGTAGTTTTTGTTCTTTGTACAATCCTTGTAGGTGATGCCTCCTCCCACCTTGTTCAAGAATCGTCGTGTAAGTAATGATATAGTGCAAAATAGTCCTTCGCACGACAGGTGAAATTGGTCCTACAAAATCAATTTCCCATTTCTCAAATGGTTTTGTGTTGGCTATATGTCTCAAGGGCATTTCATTTCTTTTTCCTAGCTTGCCAAGGGGTTGGAAATGATCACAGGCCTTACAAAACTCATTACAATCTTGTAGATGATTTATCACCAAATATTTACGAGTATAATCTTCCTCGCACAGTAGCATTCCCTGCATAGTGCTCTCTTACAATCCCACCATGTGCTTATTCCATGATTGTAATGTGCTCATGTTATAACACACACCAATGCAAAACCTCATCGTGACATAGTTTGTATAAGTCTCCATTGATTATCATGTAGGGCATGGCGCATATGGCTAATTGTGTTATTTCCAAAGTCTTTATTCCTTCCAGTGCCACACCCATTTTGAGAAACACAATAATATCTTCTAAGTCATAGGGCAAGCAGTGTAACTTAAATAGTTTCACATATGGAATAACATCCTCAATGCTCTACGCATCCTCCCCTGAGTCAATTCTTGACAAATGGTCAGACCCTGAGTTACTCTTTCCTAGTTTAACAACAACTATAAAATCAAACTCCTGAAACAAAAAGACCTATTGGCATATGCACCTTTGCAAAATGAGCTTGTTCACCAAGTACTTTGATGCCATGTGATCCATCTAAAATATGAAGGGTGTTGCTAATAGATACTTCCTAAACTTATGCAACGTGCGGATCATTGACAATGCTTCATGCTCAGTAGTGTAGTAGTTATGCTCGCTAGGGTTAAATTCCTGCTTGCAAAACATAAGGAGTGGTCAACAATCCCTTCTCCAGGATGTACTAATACTACTCCAATTGCCATCCCTGAAGTGTCAAAATGCACGTGGAAAGGTTTATCCCAAGAAGAAAATTATAGTATGGGTGCAGTGACAAGTCTATCCTTAAAAGTGTCAAACACCATTTATCGCGCCTCTCCCCAGTGAAAGGAAATCTTGTGTTTTAGTAACTTCTCCAATGGCATGGTGATGTTGGCATACCCCTTGATAAACTTTCGGTAGTGTCTTGTATGCCCAAGGAATCCACATACTGTGCTCTAGCTGGTAGGCTCCCCCAATCCCACAATAACGAAAATTTTGGTGGGATCCACCAGCAAGCCTTCCTTACATATAATATGCCCCAATAGGGTTCTAAATGAAGTGCCAAAAATACATTTCTTAATGTTGAGGGATATCCTCAACTACCGACATATTTCAAACATTAGTCTTAAATTATCACAATGGTCTTTCACTAGTCCATATATTGTCCAATCATCAAGGTAGACTTGCAGAAACTTATGGATAAAATCTTGAAATGCTTGGACCACTATGCGTAAAAACACAATAGGCGCATTCTTCAGTCCAAAAGGCATGACCGTATAGGAAAAAATTCCCCATTCAGTGGAAAAATTTGTCTTCTCTTGGTCTTCTTTAGCAATTCTAACTTGATGGTATCCTGAGAATCCATCCGTGAAGGAATAGATCTCGCACCCAACTACTCCTTCCAAAATCTCTTCGATAAAAGGGGTTGGAAAAGGATCAATTACACATACCGCATTTAAGTCCCTGTAGTCAACACAGATCCTTATCCTTCCATCCTTTTTAATGTTGATGACCATGAGGCTTATCCATTCTGATTCCTCCATAACTTCAATGATTCTCGAAGTGATCATTTTGTCTATCTCTTCCTTAACCTTGACGCAAAGATTCATATTCATTCAATAAGGCCTCTTCCGAACCAGTGTGCACCCTCCTTTAACTTGATTTTCATTTCTCCCAAGGAGTGGTGGATGTCTTTAAGCTCATGGTATCCACATGGAAATAGGTCATGAAACTCACGTAGTAGATCAATGATCTTTGAAACCTCCTTCTTTGACCAATAATCTCCAATAGTGGCCTCCTTAGGTTTCATTTATGAACCAATGTTAACCTTCTTTTTTAGGGGCTCATGGTAGGCACATGCTTGCTCATTAGCACTATCAATAAATTCACATGTACCTTTAGTATGGTTAACATCCAAAATCTCCATCTCTTTGCCATCTATGACATCGACAATCTTTCCATTTTCTTTCTCCATGCACACGTGCTCAAGCCGCACCTCTCTTCTGACTCTTCTTCATCAAGCGCGCAGTTCTAAGATAGGTTCACCCAATAAATCCAATATTATATGTTCTGTCATGGCATTATCTCCGCCATCGTTAGGTTGTTAACAACCCATAACGCCCTATCCACCAATGGCTTAATACTTCGATACTTGAAATCTTGAAGGAGGTCACCCATAACTCCTACCAATTTCATGTATGATGGTACATCTCTGAGTGAATATACCATGCGCATACATAACATTGTAAGGTGGAATACAACATATGCACCCATAAAGAAGGTGGAAAGGCCTCCATGGATTCCATCCTTGGTTTCTCACATGCTTGGATGTGAGACAAGGCAGGTTCCTTCCCATGGTAGTCTTGTATTGTAGTGGGTGCATTGCTTGAGAGAACCTAACAAAGAACGTGATTCTTACCTTGTGCCACTCTAGAAGGCTATCGTGATCTGTTACCCACCAATTCTCTATGGTCTCAAGAAAGTTATAGCTAAGCATCCCTCTTCTTTTGACCTCATTTTTCCACTAAGCCTCCATTTCTCGTAAGAAATCCTCAAGTTTGGCTCCTCTAGAATAACTTGGTAACTTCTTCCCTCCTAGGCACTTGACTAAGCATGCCTTCATTAACCTTATGTCGAATTGTTCTTATAACACTAGGGGCACCCAAGTAATGCTGGAAAGTTGTTTGCCTAAGATAGTGCAAAGACTTCAAAGTATCCAAAGTGAACGTTTCCCCTTGGATAGTGATAACAACATCCTTTAAGACACCAATGGGCATTGCCTTTGTCTTGTTATCCATATACAACACATTCAAAGATGGTTGTAATGGGGGCCTTCCCATTTGATGCCATGTATCTAGAGTGAGAACATTAACTTCTACACTCGTGTCAATCAAAATATTTATCAGAAGCCACCCATCTACAACAAAATTCAAGGTAATATCTTTGTCATAATCAAGGCTATGGGGAGGAAGGTTGACATGTAAAATATGCCTCTCGCACCCTCCTCCAGTGCATGGTACCTTCTCTCATAACCACTCTCCCAAAGAAGGAGATGATATTTTCTTACCTCAACATCTTGCATACTTCTCTAACCTCATCCAAATCCTTCTGTGGAGCCTCAACATTCTTCCTTTTCTCTAACTATCTTGACTTCTCTTTCAAGAACTGGATCTCTCCTTGAAGGCTTCAAATCACATCCATGGTTTCTTGATACACTTATTTTTGATGATTAGGGTATGAATAATTTCCATGCACAACATCTTCTCTAATAACCAATGGTCTTTGCCTTGGCACTTCCTCGCACGCACAACCTCATCTCGCCTTGTAACTAGTATAGGATCTAGTTCTGACCTACTCACCACCTATGGCATCCATTGTAAATCGTCCTTCCTTAGGCTTACCATCCTGATGCCTTTGTCTTTCCAGTTTTTTGTCTCATATTTTCAAATATCTCTAGAAAATCCTCATACTTATGTTTTTTTCCACACTAAGAGCATTATATCGTGGTCGGGCATTCGTGCTTATAGTGCTTTGTAGATCCTTAATTATAAAAGGTTCCACGTGGGAACTCACTTCTCCCTCCATGGTTACCACAACCATGAAATCCTCCTCGAAACCTATTCTATGCACCCCTCCATCTGTACCCTTCATAATGATGATGATCATACTTGGAATTGTTTGTGAGGCTAGTATGGTGCACAACAATATCAATGACATCATGTATCTCGGTTAGCCAATCTACAATCATTGGTGTGATGACTAGTAGAGGTGTAAATCTTGTAATAGTAAGAAACATTTTTATGTTGTAGTAGTGGATGCCTACTTACATCATGATCTCCCGGAAAATTTCATAGTCCACCATCATGGTGAGTACCGATCTCTAGGGACAATTTCACTTTGCATGCCCCTTTACCTAACAATCCATACACCATATACCATTGTAATTCTCATGCACCGAGTTCGCAGATAGCTTCTCTAACTCGATTCACCATTGTAAAAATCTGAGCCTCAAGAAAAGGGCTAACACTGGTATCCATGCTTGTAATAGCCTCAGAGGTGTGCAAGGTAGCCTCCAAGGCCTCACGTGGGTATGTGAAAGTCTTGTGTGAAATATCTCTCCTAAACAATGTTATCAATCCTCCAACAAACCACTAAGAATATTGAGAGGGGTGAATATCATAGGATAGATTTGATAAGAGAGTTTTAAAACATGCATTGTATTCCCACACACTCTCTGTCATTCCTTGCTGGATCTCCTTCAACACGCTGATGCTCTTCTATTCAAACTCAGGGATATGAAATTCAACCAAGAAATCATTCTCGCAACGCAGTGTAATATACCACTATGTGATGGAGGTCATACTTCTGGTACCAACTATGCACACATCCTTACAATGTTGTTGCAAATTGACTTAACTTCCACTCTGGGGTAGTGATTCCCTTCGTGTGTCATATTAGTTCACACTTGTGTACATGCTCTACAACATCCTCAAAACCTTTGTAGTCTGGTAGGTGCAAATACATCTCAAAAAATACTTGCTGAGGTGGTTGAGGTCCTTGTCCGGCTGATCCAGAACCTTGATTTCCTCTAGTGTTACCTCCATCACCAAATCCACCAGGTCATGTCCCTTCTAACCCACCAGATCCTATAGATCTGCCAGGTCCACCAGATCCTCTAGTTTTTATACCACTAGATCCACCTCCTTTATCCGGTAATGGGCCTGAAGTGGTCATGCCTAATGTCCCCAATGTCTCATTGAATTGTGCACCAATATTTTTGATATTGCACCACTACTAGATGTGTGTCCCATGCCTCTTCCAAATGTGATACCTAAACTTTGTGTACTCACACTTTTCCCAAACGTCATTCTAGACAATATTCCTCCAAATACAGGAAATGATTATGTAGCCATAGATGTACCAAATGAGAAATTATATCTCCTAGGTGTAGATTGGACAATCCTACCAATACCATCTAGGTTAGTAATACTTATCTATTAATTTAGAATACTAAGCACCAGGGGTTGGTCACTAGGTGGATTTAGATGCGCACCGATGGCTCTCTTTTCTCCAAGTGATGAAATCTCAAAAGAAGCTCAAGAGGTCTCTCTCTTGCGCTTTCCAAGATGGTGTATCATAGCCTGCTCAAGCTCCACTTCCTCCACATGAACCTCAATTACTTCCCGTAATGTATACCTCCATAGATCCATCACTCATGTAACCTCGCTTTGTCTAGCCAACTCCCTTTCACAAGCCTCACTATAATTGAGTCATCTCTCCTCTCTCTCTTTTTCAGCAGCAGGTTTTCCATCTTCCTCCACCCTATCTTCCTTACTCACTCGGTTTCGAGAGAATTTTATTCGGTCATAGAGAATGCTTCCAAATTTAGTGTAATGAGAAGAATATCTATGGCTAAAGGGATAGCACACAAAAATGATCCTCTAGGTTCCTTTAATAACTCAAACTCAACAACCTCAGGACAATAATACATAGAAATAGTGTATTCTAGGGTATAACTGGTCAACACTCTCTTCCACCAATGATAAAAATATGCGTCCAAGTCGATCATCATCCCGCAACCTCTAATATTCATCTTGAGTCCAAACGTGAGATCTATAGTACCAACTTGATCTAAATGTGTATGCAGAAATCCATTCAAATAACTCTACTGGAAAGCAACAAAAGAAGGCCTCATATAGTTCATGATATAGGTTCTCTTCTACCCATCTACATGCATCAAACTTAGGTCCAATATTAAATATTTGAGCAAACTCATCCTCCATGCTCTTAAACCATGCTTCGACATTTTCCAAGTTCAAGTTCTTTGTCATCACACATCATTATCACAACAACTTTGAAAAGAGGTCCCAACAACGGAACCAAAATGTAGTTATTTTTACCCATCTACTAACTTCTAACCCCATGCACGCCCGCCTATCACCCAGTAGGTGCTGGGAGCTCACCTGAGGCACCTGTGGGTGTTAAGCCCCTCCTTTATGTGAGCATTATGAGGTGGTCTTTCCATTGTTAGAGGATTAGTTTCAGAGAAGTGAATATTCATGTAAAAGCACAACATGAGCTATCATGTCCTTATACCCAAGCATTTAATAACAAGATAAACATCATGACATGAAATACAAAGAATAGATCTACCATAAAATATAAGGAAATAACACTAGGGTTTGTACCCTTGAACTAGATATTTAGAACAGAGCCATATATTTATATTGATCATAGTCTCAACAACCACATTACATTTAAAAGGGTCGTATCAGACCAAATGTATCAAGATAGGGATCTAACCCATATATCAGAGGTCCTAGCTATGCTTTCTTTATTAATTTTTTTTTACTGGACCCATCCCTTAGACATGATAACATTCCTACAATCCTCTAATGAGAACCCCAACTCCTAGGGCCTCCTAATATTTTCTACAGAGCTTCGCTTTCCTCATACTATATGTCTTCCATCTATGTCTTCCTTGGTGTGTCTTATTTGCTTCCAAGAATCTCTCTTTATAGCACCAACACCCACTACCATGCCTTTTCTCAGGAGTAGATCGGATGCCAAGTGTCCATGTGGTCCTTCAATGGTGCATGCTTATTATGTTCCAAGCTCTCCACTTTCTAGCAATGATGTATTCTAAGAATATTCCATGCATGGAATATTCTTTCCTTGACCACCAAGTCTTCCAGGCTGGCACCTTATCCACTTGGCATGCCTAGTCAGGTCATGTTTTTCCTCAAGTGCCTCCAGAATGCTAAATATGGCTAAGTCCTTAGACCACTGTGTATTACCTTGCACGCGTGCCCTAGTTTCTCCTAAACCCTTCTTAAACCCTTGTCATGTGCACTTCTCCCCACGCACCCTTCTTCCCGTTGGCCCTACACACTCACGCGCCCTTTGACACTTAGCAATTATTTTGAGGCTCAACATATAGTTTTAAAAGTGCGGGTTAAAAATTTTCAAAGGTAAATTCAAGTGTAAAATGAAGGGAGGAGACAAGATCCATGAGAATAGGGTTTACAATTTTTTTCATTGACGTGTTAAAATTTTTTTCCCTTTTGTAAAAATTCATGTTAAAAATATCTTACCATTTGTCATTTCAGAAAATATAAATTCCTATGTAATAAGGGTTACATTTGAATTTTAAAAACTATAATACTATATTTTGTATTTTATAAACTATACATTTAATTCAAAATATCACAAAAATATATTCTATACTATCTTTTTGCTATGGCTTAAGTGCCCCCTTTCTCCTATACCCTTATGTTTTACCCATATATTATATAAAATATAGTTTATTCTTTATAAACTATAATTTTATATATTTTACATATAATTTATTCTTTATAAACTATTTTATGTCCATCGATGGCCTTAAAATTTTTAAGGACAAAACTAGAAGAAAACATGAAATTTCAACCTTTTTTGGCCTTAGGGAAAATATTCTTTAGTATGATGATGGTATAGCTAGAAATTGTTTTCTGGAAAGGTGGGTGGATGTGTGTCTTGTGGTTATGAAGTACCTCACTCTTGAGGGTAAATTCAAGAAGATTTTTTCTTACCACCTATCCATTTTGAATTATCTGAGAAGAAATTAGGAGATGAGCTTCTTGTTTTTCCTCCTTAGGTCCTTAACTACTTCTATAGAATACTACCAAAATGATAAGACAAATACCCTCTCCACCATGGCTTACTTTTATTGTTGTTTAAGAAAGGAAAAATCCTTATCCATCCTTGACATTATGAAAAAAATGATGATTATGATATTGAAAATCTTGTGTCTCACATAAAAAGGAGGAAAACAGGGGATGGGAAATAAGAAGGTCATACGACATTGTTGACATTCTTTGTGATATGAAAAAGGGAAACAAGGGTAGGGAGGAGAGTGTTGGGAATAGGGAGAGAGCTAGAGAAACGGTCGATTGGGAAGCCCACATCCTCAAAGTGGAGTCTACTATGCACACCATTTTGGTGGTTAATAAAAATATCGTGTAAGCGGTTAAATAATACCACATACATATTAAAATCCAAAACAAGATAATTGGCACATTGAACACATATTTTATTATGTAGGAGTAGAGGATTTCGATCCTTCAAGATCAGATTGCTAAAATGGAAGTTGAAAAGGATGAGGTTAACATGAGGTTGGAGATGAGTAGTTCAGATGATGAAGACATCAGGAGATGGAGGAGAAGAAAATTGAGAAAATACCTACCAGGGTCATCATCAAATGCAAAGGGAATAGGGAAGTGAGCATGAGAACGAGAACCAAGGAAGCAAATATTCCCATAGCAAGGTGGATTAATGGTGGCCCTTTGGCTTCCCTCTTCTCTGTGTTACTATCCTATGGGTTTGTTGTGTTTTTCTGCCTTGGTGATCTAAGTATTTTTAATATATTATCTTGTAATACTTAGACTGGTTGTGGTCTGCTCTGTTTTGTGAGAACTACTTGTCAAGCCTGTTTGACTTTTTTCTTTTGGTTCCTTTTTGTTGGCTTTTGGGCCCTCTACTTCTTTTTGTGTAAAGGGTTTTTGGTCCCTTTAAAACCAAATCTTATTACCTTATCTAAAAATAATAATTTTATATGCTAAAAACATTATATTATAGTTTGTATAATATAAACTATATAGTTTAGAACATTGAAAATATCCTATATAGTTTATAATATACGGCCCCAAGATGAAAATTTATAGCAAACCCAAATGGGGTGACCACATTATCCACCCCAAATCCATGTGGCTACCTCTTTGTGGGACTTGACACACCCCTACCCCACTCCAATCATGTGGTGCCACCTAGTATAGTTCCCTCAATCGACTCGCCTACTTTTCCCACCTAGGCCGTAGGCCTTATTTTTTTTTGGGATATATAATCCCACATTGGTGGGAAAGAAAATTGTTTAAGCCTTTAAAAGGATCAATGCATAACCTTGTGGTTGTGACTTAGGTCACACCATGACTTATTTTGTTGAGATCCAATATGGTGGGGACGTAACTCACCTTACAGGATCACCGAGAGACTCGACAATGGGCTATGGACTCATTGTATGACTCACCACAGGATCAACTCCTCTAAAAAAATGGTTGGCATAAACTTAGTATAGTGACATATGAACCTTGGAGGAATTATCAACTCGAATCTCTAAGTTGGGTAACCCAAATCGAACACGAATTATTTTGTTGAGAGATAATATGGCTCAACCTAACTTGCCTTACAGAGGATCGCCGAGTGGCTTGACAAAGAGGCTATGGAATCTATTATGTAGCTCAGTTATGGGCTCAACTCTCTCAAGAAACTGGTTGGCATAAACTTATCAAAGTGACATATGAACCTTTGAGGCATTATCGACTCTCTGCGAGTTGGGTAACCCAACTCAACCGAGCCAATATAAAGTGTTCTATAAGGAGCTTGCTCCACAATTTTTTTATATGTAACTTTTTTTCTTTCTCATTTTAATTTAAATTAATTTAATTTATTATTTTATTATTTTAAATGAGAAAATTATTTTAATATTAGATGAATTAATTTTTTTATAAAAATGATGTATTTTACTGAACAATGAGTAAGTCGTCATTGTCGTATTTTTCATGAAAAACTAAAAAATCACTCACATTTTGATAAATTACTATTATTTTCAAACTAATATATCATATGTTTAGATTATTGGTTTGATAGGTCCCTTTTTCATTGTGAATTCATCGAAATTTGATTGCGCGACTTGAACGACAGGGGATTTTTTGAACCTTGATTGCTATAAAATTTGTTGTTCTTAATTATTGAAATTTTATTTACACAAAAATGGGATCTAACCACTTTACTATTGATAAATCATAGATGTTGAATGGAAAAAATTACAACATTTGGAAAATACGATTGAAGACAGAATCCATGGCTCACAAGCTCTGATGGTCATGAACAAAACAAAAAGGCTTTGGGTCAGTAAGATAAGAAATTGCAGACAATGTCACCGCATATCAACAAAAGGTATAAGAAGCTATGTCCATTATTTTGTAGAGTGAGTAGCATGATCTCCACCTTTATATCGGGAATCAGGAAAGTCTTAGTGAGGATTGGTCATAACTGGAATCAATGCATGAAGGTACACAAGTATCAAAAATTATAAAATTGATTCTAGAATTGATGATGACTCCCATAAAGGGAGATGAAAAGGTAATAAATTTTCTATCAAAAATTAAGAATATCAAGTCTCAGTTAGATGGATGCAACTGCAATTGAATTAATGATAAATTACTATTCAATTGAATATGCATGAAAGATTTAAGAATTTCATTTCAATATTGAATTATAAATATCAAATTGAGCAGGATATCCTTGATTTTCAAACTCTAAGTAATCTCCGATTCAATAAGGAAAGTTATGAAAAAAATTATTCAAAAGAGAATTCCACTCATGAACTTCTCGCTGAAAAATAAAAAGTAAACCTTCTAGGTTCAACAAAAATCAAAAGTCAACTTTTAAACCTCCTAGTAAAGACAAGAAACTAGGAAACTTAAAAGTTAGTTTTGATGGTAAATGTCATAACTATGGGAAATTTGGCCATAAGAAAGAAGATTGTAAATTGAAAAAAATTCAAATTTTAAAAATAAAAAATGGAATAAATCGATCAAAATCAAGATGAAAATGAAGATAATAATCATAGATCTAATGTAGTTCTATCAACGTCTTCTATCACTTCTAAATGAAAAGTAAATGTTTTATTTAAATGTACAATATTGAATTGAAAAAGAAGTTGTTTTTCATTCATAGTTAACTCAGAATAACTATAATTTATGATGGTTTAGAAGTAATTATAGCTGAAAACATACACAAAATGGATTATATGTGTTTAAAAATTTTCCTTCATTTTTTCCTAGTAGTTTACTCAAATCTTTTTAGTTTGTAATACTGAGATAATTTCTTTAGGATCATGTATGACATGGCTTAAACTTACCACCTATGAAATGTGTAAAGGGTGTTTACATGGTAAGCTATCACCAAAAACCCTTCCTCAGTCATTTCTTGAAGAAAATTCACATAAATCCATGGGATGTCTCCACAGTTAGTGGATCAATTTTTTTCAGTGAATGCTGTGATTATTTTTGTATGATTTGATTATCTGTTTAGATATATTATCTATCAATCTTATCACTTTGTAAAGGTATTAGAATAAATAATGAATATATATACATTGTTGATAAAATATTTACTAGTATGTGATTACTAAAATATTATTATATGCACATCAAATGACACTTGGGGATGCCTTTGTGTTTGTATTGGAGACATCTAATACTGATTACATATAACATATTTTACAAGAGTAACATGTTAGAATTTTTCAACATATTTGTAATATAACATGGTTAGTTGTTAAGCATATTGTTATGTTAGTTGTTATACAACTAGTGTTTAACTTTTACAGATAGTTAAAAGTGAAATCAATAATGATTTATATTATGCTTATTATGATGTCTATATGGATATTATGACTCTAACCATGTTGATGTTGTGATGGATATAAAATATACATATGGATTTGTGTTTAAGTTTTTGGTACATGTTTCATTACTTAGAATAACAAAAAACAACAAACAATCTTCATTTCTTCTACTGAGGGAGACTAGATAAGTACAATGGAAGTAACGAAGAAGCCATGTGGCTGAAGTGGTTGTTAGAAGATATATAGTTGGAAGTAAAACAAGTATTCATATTCTTTGTGATGGATAGAGTTTTATTTATCTTGCTAAGAATCCAATTCAACATCAAAGAACGAAGCATATAGATGTTCATATGCTCTTTATCTGAGATAAGACCCTCTGCATTGATATAGATTTCTAGTACTTGCTTGTTTTAAGATCAAGCTACATTTATGTTTATGATCAATTATGTGTCAGTAAAATACTGTAAGTTTTGTGCAATGCTTGACCTTTCAGAGTTTCCATTGAGGGGGAGTGTGCATGGTAATGTTAGAGTAGATATTTACCTTAGCTCATATTCACCTAGGTACTTGATTTACATTTATTGTATTTATCCTCACCCACTTATGTGTGTGGATATTTCTTTTATCTTATTTAGATATTATGGGATATTATCTAGTTGTTAGGTATAGTTCTTTCCTTGATCTATGGTATTGACTAGTTCTTTCCTTGATCTATGGTATTGACTAGATCCTTGATGTCTAGTTCTCTCCTAAATCTATGGTCTTGACTAGTTCTTTGATGAATAGTTATTTCCTTGATTTATGGCTTGATCTACGACCTTGACTGGTTCTTAGATTGTTATTCCTTGCCTATTTAAGCAAGGCCCATTCTCAATGTATTGCATTGAGTTCCATAATAATATATGATATTGTTTCTCATTTGTTTACAAAGTTTTTATGTAAAGTTATTTTGGTGAATTAATTTCATCTTATAGATCATGGTGTTTGATTAACATCTGTGTTCTTAGCTTGGTATGATCTAGTTATCGTTCCTTTCATGGTATCAGAGTAGGAGATTGCTATTGACATCCGTCTGTAAGTTTTATTTTGTAAATAAATTAATTGTATATTCATATATTTGGGATTTGGTCGTATGTTGTTGCTGCATGCATTTTTATCGAAAACAGAGGCCTTCATTAGATCCAGAAGGTGTGAAAACTCTAATATCGACTGTAAAATCGACCATTCACCCATTAAAGTCCTTATCTTTTAATCGGTAACTCGCTTTTGAGTGTCGTTTTTTGCAAAAGTCTTGTTTTTTCATGCTCTTTCCATTGGAATTATTTATTTTGAGACTTGCACTATAATTATAAAATGCCAAATATGGAGGAGTGTTGTAATCAATTGTGGATGTAATTTGGCCGAGCTCGACGTCCAAAATTTTTGGGAGTTGTAGTTTGCACCTATTATGGATTCTCGAGAATGATATGTTTTTCTTTGAAGTATGCGGACTTCAAGAGGATGTTGTAAAATTTGTGGAAGAAAATAGATCACTTAAGAAGTGAAATTCTCTTCTAAAATCACTCATTCACAATAAGGATACAATAATACTCCCCGTAGAACAAACTTGCTAGCCTACAACATCACCATCATATTGTGGACAACGATATCCATGCTCCTAGTCCACTTGTAGTTGTTGCTCTTGTACCCACTAACATTGATCTACCAGTCTTTGAGCTTGAACTTGCTTTTGATGCTTCTAAACCTGTGAGGCTTGTTATTGCATGCTCTTCCACATCTGTGCCTATTACAGTACCCATGTTGCGTATCCTACTTCACGCTCACCGCATGGCTTTTTTAAGAAGCATACCACTGCATTCAGTTCTCGCATGCTCCGTTCTATGGGTCTCACTAGAGGAGTCATTGGTAGACATTCATAGGGTATTGTTTCCTCTATTCCACATGTTAAGTGGAATTCTTGTCATGACATTGGTTTTTGAGCAGATACTTCATTGGGATCACACATTGATAGAGCTCCTTTTTTTTTCGCTCAACTCTTTCTGAGGATCCTGAGCAACACATGAGTTCTACATCTTCACTCAGGCTTGAGAAACTTGAGATTTTAGTTGTTAGACATGATCAACCTAACACACATTCTGATGTTCTTTTGCATGCACCCATTGTGCATTTTGCACCAAGTCATATGCAGGCATCTTCTTCATCCATCCGTGTTGATTTGGGGTGGATATTTGATCACTCGTGGAGGCAACATAGGCATTCATTGAGAGGACTCTACAGTGTGGATCCTCCACCATTAGGCCTCTTGCTCCACTTTCTATACCTTCTGCATTGTGATGCTTCTTGTTTTGAGCATTTTTTTAGCAGGTGTAGTGTATCTCTCTTGTTTATTGAGAGATTTTTGTATCTTTATTTTCAACACTTTTGGCATGTTGACAGTATCTCTTGTGGGGGAGCTATTCTGATGGATCCCAGTGTTAGTTTTTCATTGTTCGAGTAGTTGTTTTGATAACTCATATAGATTTGTAGCATCACTCCACCCATTTAGTAGTATGGGAGGGTGTGGTGTTGATCCTGCTTCTTCGGGTTTCGTGTCCTTCCCTTTTTACCTTGGCTTTTCTTATATAATGACACTCTAGTGTTTGTGTCCTTACCTTATTACTTTGGTTATTGTTCTTGGATCGTGGCACACCTATTTGCAACACTTGATCAAATTATGTTTGGTATTTTTTTGCACTTTTGACATCACTCCGTTGATAGTCTCTTTGTATGGAGCTATTTTGGTGGAGCCTAGTGTCAATTGTTTTTGAGTTTTGTGATCAAGTAGTGGATTCAGACCACAGTGCACACCAAAATTCTTCAGCATTGTATGAGTTTTTTGAGCCAAGCTTCTTGGGATGCCTTGGAGCGGGTCTTTACTCTCTTTACTTTGTTGTTACTGGTTTTGGGTACCTTGCGGTGTCCCTTTTTCCTAGTTATTGTACATGGATACCTCATCGGTCTACTTGTCGGGATTCATACGTGGACATACCACATCTATTTTGGCCCCTAGCTTCACTTGAGGGGGGGTGTTAGAGTAGATATTTACCTTATCTCATGTTCACCTAGGTACTTTATTTACATTTATTGTATTTATCCTCACCCACTTATGTGTGTGGATATTTCTTTTATCTTATTTATATATTAGGGATATTATCTAGTTGTTAGGTATAGTTCTTTCCTTGATCTATGGTATTGACTAGTTCTTTCCTTGATCTATGGTATTAACTAGATCCTTGATGTCTAGTTCTCTCCTAAATCTATGGTCTTGACTAGTTCTTTGATGACTAGTTATTTCCTTGATTTATGGCTTGATCTATGACCTTGACTGGTTCTTAGATTGTTATTCCTTGCATATTTAAGCAAGGCCCATTCTCAATGTATTGCATTGAGTTCCATAATAATATATGATATTGTTTCTCATTTGTTTGCAAAGGTTTTATGTAAAGTTATTCTGGTGAATTTCTTTCATCTTATAGATCATGGTGTTTGATTAACATCTGTGTTCTTGGCTTCGTATGATCTAGTTATCATTCCTTTCGGGTAATGTCACGTCCTAATGGCCACTCGGTTGATATCTCCTTCTCCTCTATATTTCTACTCTATTATAAAGAATTGTAAATAGATATTTATTATCTTTGTAAAATTATAACTCTAAGTTTATGATGTACATTCTAGTGTGTTTCATCTATTTGTAAAGGATTTCCTTGTGTTGTAAAAGGCTCATAGAGATGTGGTTTGATATTTTTCCATGAGAAATTGTGAGATGTAGTGTCACAAATCATGCTTAGTCTAAATCATAACTTTTGATATATGGATTCTAAATCCTTTTGTACCAAAAGGTAAGTTGAGCATGATGAAGGTGTTATAAATCCTTAAAAAGTGATATGTTAGCCTAAACCTTCACTAATGGTTTATGGATTTGTAAATCCTATTGTACAAACAAGTAATGTTGGCATATGGTTCCCCACTTAATATTAAGGGGAGTTTTAGAACATAATATTAAGTGCCTATAATCTTTAGTTTATAATTAAATAATTTAGAATAAATTATATTCTTAATTATTTAATATAAACTTTAGGTTATGTTTCCCCCTTGCTTTTGTAGACTAAATTTTAACTGGGCCTTTAGAGGCAACCCGGTAAATCGGGGTAGGGTGTATTATGAGAAATGAGGACGGGGTCATAATTGTGGCCAGCTCCTTTATGTTAAACGATGGTACTTGCAACCTCATTGAAGCTCAATCCATTTTAGAGGGTATCAAGCTAGAAATTTCTAGAGGTTGTGATCATCTCCAAGTGGAAGGAGATTTACAAGTCATTGTCCACACAATTTCTAAGGGTACAACCTTATCTTGGCACTTAAATTTGTATATATCCAATATACTATTTTGGATTAGAAAATTTTAAATTTGGAGTATTAATCATGCTTTTAGGGAAGATAATTGTTTCTTCGATATTCTTACTAACGTTACTATCGATGGTCTGGACGTCACATTGATATTGAATAATTCCAAAGATTGGCACAATCTGGTCGATATTATTTCACATAAAGGGAGGCGTAGATTTAGCTCTCAACATTAATGGTGGTAAAAATCTTCCCATATTTTAGATGGTTGTTGGATCTTCTTTCCTCACTCTCTCCCCTTTCCTCTCTCGAGTTGGTGAATTATGGTTTTCTTGGGATTTCCATTTATCTCTTTGTGTACGAGAGGCGGAAATGGCTTTCTCTTTGGCCATTTCTGGATGCGTATCCAATAAGTTTTCTGTTATGAATTTGTTCACGAGGCTGACATGATTGAATGTGTGTTAGGTGAAGAGTATTTGTTGGAATCTCCCAGGGCATGGGCCAATTCCTATATAGCAGTTGACCTTCATCTCCAAATGTCTTCTCGCTTCATCCGATCATGACAGAGACATCAAGGTCAGAAAGCAGTTATTTATCTACTGGTTCATAGAGTTGGTTTGCATGAGGAATTGGTAGGATGTCATATTCCCAACCCCTTGCTTTGGGTGGAATACATGGATGAACAAGCAATTGGCATCCGACAAGAGTTTCATTGGCTTGGCGAAAATACATTGAATTACTTCTTCATATGGAGAGTGAGTAAGTTCTCATCCGGCATGATGGCCAAGATCACAATAGATTACCCCCTCGAACTCTCCGAAGCTCATTTACCTAGTAATTACACAATCAATCAACTCAATGCACTTTGGGATTGTGTAAATGGGACCTTCCTCCTTTTTCTTTGAAAGGTCATGTAGTAGGTCAACGACGCCGCCGGGTGGCATAGGTTGGGTCGCGGAGGGTACTCGTGGAGTGGAAGAGGAGGTTGCATTTAGCATTGTGGATGGCTCCATTCATGGGAATTACTAAGGGATGGTGAATTTATATGGAGTTGTTTGTGCCTCTCTACAGGCTTGCCTTTTGGTTTGGGTCTTGTGCTTCCGGGTCCATTTTGGATCTTCGGTTCGTTCTTTTTCTTCTTTATTTTCTCGGTGTGGTCCATGTTATGGGGACTTGGGATATTTAGTCTTGCTTGGTTTCTATTTGGTTATTTATGTACGAGTGGGGTCTTGTAACCCTCCAGGTTTAAAGCTCGTGTCAAAAGCGTTTAAAAATTAAAAAAAAAGGTTATGTTTAATTGGTTATTTAATAATTAATTTATTAAACCGGGTATGATTTAATCATACCTCGTCACTTAATTTGTTCATGACGCATGGGCTTATTTAGATATAATTGTGGATAATATCTTTTTCACTTAGGTGAAATGGATATGAGATATGTGAGCTTAAGGAGATTGTTATTGATCAGAAGTTTCTCTTATAATGGAAATTCTCTTTCCATGGTTTTTCCCCCTCGAAGGTTTTCCACATTAAATCCAATGTTCACGGTGTTTTAATTTTTATGCATTCCATTAATTTTTGATAAATTTTAATTAAATATGGTTAATTAATTTATCCCTTGGATTTGACATAATTTCCAGAGCATGAGATTTCAACTTCAAGAGTCAAATGTACTTTATAATAAATATAACAATGATATCCATAAAAAATCTTATATAATTATTACAATAACTCAACAATTATTTTTCAATACATAATAAAGTAAATCCAATTAGAATTCCTAATAAGTACAAATGAGGCAATAAAGCTTGCCTCATAACCCATAGGTAATGAAAAACGAACATCTAAAGTCTCAATGTATATATCTCAATAGTGCGGTTGTAAGGAGGGAGAGCATTATTGAATCATTTTACTATCTATCCATAGGCCTCAAAGTATCCCCTTCACCTCCATTTTGGTGGTCACCCCGCCTTTCACCAAAGGATACAGCTTAAAGACAATCAAATATCAATAGAGAATAGTAAAAAGAGAAGCATATGTATATATCTACCCACACCCATATAAAATTCATTCAAAATATTACAATACCTAATACTATCTAATGAATTCTAACTATATATAGAATAAGGGTTAAGTGAACATAAATTTTATACAATAATACATTCCTTTGGATAAAATTTTCAAGCTTAAATGATAAACTAAAATCTTATAGATTATAGTAACTCAAAATATTTTTCTTCCATCACATACACAACTATCTCACATAAAAATTCCATTAATTATACAATATTAAGGATAGGAGGGAGGACACAAAAAAATAGAGTTTATTTCATGACCCCTACCTCATATTCTCGAGTCACATAATCAAAAAATAATTCATCTTATATCCACAAGTGTTAACTCATCCATGGTAATAAACAAGTTTACAAACCAAAATAGCACGTAAAGAGTTTAATTTAATTTCATTACTCGTTATTATCTCAAGGTCATGTTCATTTTTGGAAAGATTCATTTTTGTACCTTAACAACACTATGACCATGAAAATATAGCCCTTGTATGTGTATAGACATGTATGCGGGTATTAAATATCCGTATAAGTGTTCATATGTTTTCTAGGATCAAAAATACCTAAAACACATAATTAAAAGTGAGAGAGTTTGATTTAGCATTGATATATAAAGATAATTATTTACACCGATTTATTGTCTTCCAATTTTATCTACTAGTTTTCATAATTTGGTTATTCCATAATATAGAAAGTTCATGATAAAATAAGTAAAACTAATAAGTATATAATTAATTCTTGCCAATAATCCAACAACATTTATCTTTTTTGCATAAATATCACTAACTTAGAACAATTCATAACTTGTTTTAACATGGTTAGATCAAGAAAATAATGGGTATATTTCATCAAGCATATGGTAATCCATATGTGTGATAACATTTACTTGTCTAGGATACCAATAGAATACAAAATGAAAAATATCATCCATGAGAGTTACATCCACAAATCATAATGATTTAATGAGTGAATTCAGCTAGGGAGAATAATCGTAAACAACAATCATGAAGTTTGTTATTATTTACTACTAGGAGAAACCAAGGATCAAACTTGATAGTTTTGTATTTTCAAAAATGATGACCTGAAATGGGTTCAAATCAAATATAAAATGATAAGATCTAAGGATTCATAAGTGGATCTCATCTTAAGGGCTAAACTACCCATTCATATTGATCTAGATATTTCCTAAACAATCAAGAGTTGAACAAAATTCATATGAATTTAAGATATTCCCAAAAAATTAGTTTTCAAGGTTTGTATCCAAGATTTCAGCACTAATTCCATAAGGCACGATTTTAATAGCACCACTTATGCCATATAAATGGTTATCAAATAAAGATATTTCTATCAAAACACTATAGGTTAACAATTCATATGTGTTTATATATCATTTTAAAAATGTCAAAATCTCATACCCATAAATGGGATTTCATGATAAAACAAATTCACGAAGAAGAGGACCCATAATTTGTTTAAAACCACTTTCATAAAAAGACTACAGTCTAAATTCGAATTAACACACTTTTGGTCTCACATATTTCCATACCCGATAGAGACAGAGTCAAAGTAATATTTCTCATAATCATAGACCCAAAATGGGTTTGAGAAAATAAACAACCAATACTAGAGTCCATACTTGTATAACGGGAAAAAATGTGTCTAGACACCGTGCACTCTTATCATCCATTCAACCAGGGTATTTGAGGCAACGAGTAAAGGACACACCAAGACTAACACACAAATAGATAGAATTAAAGGGGGTACATGGACCTCTATGATCTCATACCCCAAGGGAAGTAACCCTTAAACTAAGAAAAACTAAGGTTTCCAAGGCCTTAGGTTGAAGAAGATGAAGGAACCCTATGGAGGTATCGATGCTATGGGTGGTAATAATGAACAAGATAAACATGCAAATTTTATGCTAACATAAGCAAATAATGTAACATGAACTAAGGAACTAAAATATAATATGCTAACCTAACATGTCCATAAGATACCAAGCTAATATAAAGTATGCAGAGAATGTAAGAAAATAATGTACACAAAATGAAAAATTTAGTTAGAGAACTTACCTATTGGGGGACGCTCACTGATGCATCTATCTCATAAAGGACCATACACCAAGAAAGAAAAAATTTCAGGTGGAGAAGGGGAAACAAACTAGTCCTAGCTCACTATAGATGACCCAAAAGTGCAAGAAAACCAATCCAAGTAAGAAGAATCTCCAAGCCAAGAGTCAATTTGTAAGAAATATAGAAGATAAGCGAGCAGGTGCAAGTTGGTGCAAGAGAGAAAATCTAATGGTGAGTTCTTATTGATATGATGTGATGATCATGATATGAAAATGAGAGTTGGGGTTTTTATACCGACACTTTGGATCTATCATGGGAAAATGCATTGATAGGGTTTTGAATTTTCACCGACCCAATCAATCATGGGTGATGGTATCTCGTAATAGGGGGGAAATGCCAAGGGAATATGCAAGGTGTAATTAGAAGTGGAGATCATGAAAGGTGGAAGAAATGGGGTCATGAGCAAGAAATATGTCGGGAGAATGTGAAGCAAAATAAGATGAATATGAGAAAAAAATGGTACTAAAAGATTATCTCTCTCCATGTATCATCCCTAACCCAATGATTACGTGAATAACCATACCCCTATCATAGAATGAGCAACTTAAGAAACCCATTCCAGAGATAGATGCATTAACAACCTCTATCCCGAAAAAATAATTTTTAGTAAAAAGTATGAAAATTGAAAGCATAAACATTTAGGTGTACACATATGCCTCGGTTGTTGATTAGCGCATGTGACAATAGCAAAATGTGGGGTGGTTATTGGAAATAATGATACATTACACTGAATTTTAAAGTAATATTAAAATCAAAGAAAGGACTAGCTAAAATGAAATATACCCACCAATGTGTACCTTCTTGTGTCGATTGTCCCGTTATGTAGGGGCATAATTTATGCCGCTAGAACCCCGGATAAGACAAAATGAAAAGAAACACTAGAAGATAATCACTAAAATAAGACATAAATCACCTATTTAGGGGCCCATTGGATGGATCTCATGGATTTAGAAATTGGAAATAAGGAGGAAGTGTTGGGTGGTTGTGGAGATGGCGAGTTTATCATTAAGAGAGTCAAGAAGCTAGGTAATGATTTTATTTAGAGATGTAGATGATTATATTTGATGAAAATATATGTAGAAGATGCAACCACATGTATGTAGTGGGTCCAAGGTCGACTAAGGAGGATTTTTAAGATAAAGGAAAGTTGAATACCATGAACTTCACAAGTATTGTCCTAGGAGGGATAATGATAGAAACCAAATACAACCCATGGGAAATATTTTCAAATGATCATACCATCGAAAAGTAGTACATGTAGTATTGATATTATCTATTGAGTATTCTAGAGCTTTGATGAAGTATAAAGATGTTAGGAAATAAGGGATAGAATATGTGGAATAATCCCTCATAGAATCGTAATAGTAGAAACTAATATGCAAAAAATATTATAGATCTAAAAATAAAATAACACAACACAAAGAGATAGTATTTAACATGGTTCACCCAATTTGGGCTACATCCACCAAGAATCACTTGCTAATATTTTATTATAAGCCACTGCTCTCTCAATACAATACCTAGATCCATTTGGAGCTATGCTCAACAAACTCTACAGAATTCACAACCGAATTCAAAACACATCTGCAATGTTTCATTATATCTATCATATGCATAAAACCATATAAATAGACAACTGCTTAAGTAGTTTTACAAAACCGTGGGTATCAAAACCATGGGTAAAAACCATCCCATAAACCTATGGGTCAAAATCCTTCCCATATGAGAAAATCATGTTTCCCGATATATCGGGCACGCTTTTAAAGCCCAAATTTTTGTTTTTCTGGGCCGCGCCCCAAACCTCGCTACTGTGTGGGCTACCGCCATCGGTCCCCGCTCAGGGCCTCAGGTCTCGCCCCAACCCCGCGAGGATACATGAAAATTATACAAGACTCTTAGTGTACAGTCTTCAACACTTTCACACATGAAAATAGACTCCACAACCTAACAATCTCCCACTTGGAGACTAGTTTTCTTCTGAGCAAGCTTCTCAACCCTTCACTAGTTTCTATGAAGACCAACCAAAGCTGAACACAACTTCATTTTTTCACTTGTGACCACCTTGGTCATTATGTCTCGCATGATTTTGACTGTATGAATCTTCTCCAGCTTCAACTTCTCTTCCTCTAAAGCTGTCCTGATGAAATGGTACCTTAACTATATATGCTTTGTCCTAGAGTGGAAAGCAGAGTTGTTAGCTAGGTGTATAACACTCTGACTATCATTATGCAACTTTCATTCCTCCTACTTATGCCCCAAATCCTCGAGTAATTGCTATAGCCAAATCATTTCCTTACTTTCCTCTATGGTAGCAACATACTTAGCCTCCATGGTTGACAAAGCCACCAACTTATGTAATCATGAAATCCACTTACTTCTTGTCCACCTACAATGTAAACATAACCTATTGTGCTCCTCCTGCTCGTCTACATCTCTAGCCATATTTGAATCTACATAACCACAAAAAGTGGTGTTTGATCCACTGTAGCACAAAATTGTCCCCATGGTCCCTCTCAAATACCAAGGATCCACTTTACTACCTGCCAGTGATCTCTACCTAGATCACTCATAAATCTACTCACCACTCCCACTGCATGGGTAATATTAGGCCTAGTGCACACCATGACATACATAAAACTGCCAACCATTGATGAGTAAGGTACCTTGGACATTTGGTTTCTCTCTTGCTCTGTCTTAGGACACTGCTCCTTTGATAACTTGAAATGGCCTGCCAAAGGATTCCCAACCAGTTTAGCATCCTGCATATTAAACCTCTCTAAGACTTTCTTAATGTACTCTTCCTAAGATAAAGTTAGCTTCCATTCCTTCCTATCCCGAGATATCCTCATACCAATGATTTGTTTGGCTGCCCCCAAATCCTTCATAGCAAAGGATTCACTTAGTTGCTTCTTGAGTACTTTTATTTCCCGCATGTTTTTACCCTCAGAACCAACATGTCATCCACATACAAACAAAGGATAATATAACTACTATCCTCAAATTTCTTTGTATACACAAAATGGTCGAATGACATCTAATATAACCTTGCTTCATCATGAAGCTATCAAATTTATTATACCATTGACATGGAGCTTGTTTTAAGCCATACAAGCTCTTCTTCATTTTGCACACCATATCCTCTTTACGTTTTACCTCATAGCCCTCTCGCCTCTTTGCATATATAGTTCCTCCTCCAAATCACCATGGAGAAATGCAGTCTTTACATCAAGTTGTTCTAAGTGCAAGTCTTCTACTGCAACTATTCCTAGAACAGTTCTAATAGAAGTCATTTTTACTACAGGAGAAAAAATCTCATCAAAATCTATACCCTTTTTTTGTGCAAACCCGTTGACCACCAACCGGGCCTTATATCTTTTCTTTCCTCCTTCTTCCTCTTTGACTCTAAACACCCACTTGTTATGTAATGATATTTTTCCTTCGGGTAGCTTCACCAAGTCCCATTTCTTGTTCTCCATGAGAGCCTGATGCTCCTCATCCATGGTTTGCTCCCACTTCTTCCTAGCATCTACCTGCATTGCTTCATCAAAGCTCTTTGGTGCTCCACTCTCAAAGTGAGTAATAAATAATAAAGAGAAGGAGAAAATTTTTAAGGTTCTCTTCTTACCCTAGAAGACCTCCTCAATGTAGGAGTTTTGGGTTCTGTTGAGGAGGTTCTGAACTACTTCATGTGTTACTTTTTCATCCGTAAGATCCTCTACCGCTGGATATTCTTTCTTGGATTCTTCCCTGTTTTCCCAGAATCGCTATTTATACATGACTTTCTCATTAAAGACCACATCCTTAGATCGAATGATTTTCTTGTCCTTAATACTCCAACATTTATATCCAAAGTCATCACCACCATAACCAATGAAAGTACATTTTTCTGATTTAGCCTCTAGCTTAGTCCTATCATCCTTGTCTATATGAATAAACACCTCACATCCAAAGACTCTAAGAAATGAATAATCAACTTTCTTACCATACCAAGCCTCCTTAGGTATGCCTCCATCCAAGGCACTTGAGGGTCCTCTGTTTATCAAGTACATAGCTATGCTCACCACTTCTGCCCAAAAAGAAAGAGGCAGTCCTATATGTAACCTCATGCTCCTAGCACATTCCATTATTGTTCTGTTCATCCTTTTCGATACCCCATTCTGCTGCAGAGTTCTTTGAACCATCTTTTCCCATGGATTTCATTCTTAGAATAGTAATAATCAAATTTATTGCTGCAATACTCCCCTCCACTATCCGACTGAGACATTTTAGCTTAATACTTGTTTCATTCTCTAGCAAGGATTTCAATTTAACAAAAGTGTCAAATACATCGATTTGTTTCTAATACAATAAACCCAAACTTTCCTTGTTACATCATCAATAAAAGTAACATAATAACTTGAACCCCAAGAGATGATACCTGAGCCAGCTCCCACACATTAAAATGCACCAACTCTAACTTACTCTCTTTCTTTATAGGTCCAACCTTGAGAAACCTTACTCGATTTTGTTTCCCATATATGCAGTCCTCACAGAACTCCAAACCTATTTCTGTATATCTAGGAAAATCCTTCTTTATGATCTCCATGCCCTTATGGCTCATATGACCGATCCTATAGTGCCACAATATTGTATCTACTTTTAAAGCCACAAGATTACAAACATTAGTGCTATAAGTGGTTAAATACAAGGTTCCAACCTTCTTACCTCTTTCCACCACAAGAGCACCCTTGGTAACCTTCCAAGAGTCCACTGTAAATATCATAGTACAACCATCACTTCCCAACTGCCTTGCCGATATCAAATTTCATCTTAATGTAGGCACATGTCTGACATCTTTCAATAGCCAAGTATTCCCATTTTGCATCTTAACCTCAAATGTAACCTTTTCAAACTACGCTGCAAGGCTCATCATCACCAAGAAAAACATTCCCAAAATCTCCTTGAACATAATCAACAAAATAATTCCTATGTGGAGAAGCATGGAAAGAAGCCCCGAATCTAAAACCCAAGATTCAAGTAATATTGTGCAAATAAAGAATCAAAGCATCCTAACATATATGACTCGTTGCCATATTTGCCTCCTTGTTTTCTTCCTATTGTTTCTTCTTGCCCCGATGCTCCCAACAATCCTTCTTTGCATGCCCAGACTTTCCACAGTGCCAACATATTATTTTGCTTTTGGATTTTGACCTTGTCCAATCCTTTGATTTTCCATGGCTTCCTCCATTCTTCTGTCTCCTCTAGTTTCCACTGTCAAATCATTCCCAAGTAGAAGATTCACTGTGAGATTTTTCTTCGCATTTCCTCGCTTAGAATCACCCCTACAACATCCTCAAACTTCAACTTTGAGTTATCTAGAACCGAGTTTCTTACCACCATTACCAAGCTATTCCAACTCTCAGGTAAAGAGCACAGAACTAATAAAGCCCTAACTTCTTCATCAAATTCTATTATAACTGAAGCTAGCATATTTACAACTATATTAAAATCATTTAGATGATCTGCTACTGAACCATTCTTAGACATCTTCATATTAAACAAATTTTTCATTAAAAATATCTTATTAGAGGCAGAGGGTTTTCATACAACTTCCCTAATGCATCCATCAGTTCTTTTGTAGTCTTTTCCTTTGAAACATTAAATAATACCGAAGATGCATGACACAACTAGATTGTCCCAAGTGATTTTCTATTGATCAAATCCCATTTTGCATCTCTGTCATGCTTGAGGGTTTGTTCACCTTCTCAAACAACGGAGTATAAAGATCCTTCTGATAAAGGTAATATTCCATCTGCATCTTCCAAAGACTGAAATTCTACCCATTGAATTTATCAACCCTAGTTCTTCCATCACCTTTCATAGCTCCCACTCAAGATAAAACTTTCCCGTGATTCAACAATTCAAGAAACCAAACCATAATCTGATACCAATTGTTAGGAAATAAGGGATAAAATATGTGGAATAATCCCTCACAAATCCTTTCAATAGAAACTAATATGCGAAAATATTAGAGATCTCGAAATAAAATTGTAGAATAAAATAACACAACACAAAGAGACAATATTTAATGTGGTTCACCCAATTTGGGCTACGTCCACCAAGAATCACTTGCTCAAATTTTATTACAAGCCACCGCTCTCTCAATACAATACCCAAATCCGTTTGGAGCTATGCTTAACAAACTCTGCTGAGAATTCACATCCGAATTCAAAACACATCTGTAATGTTTCATTATATCTATCATATGCATAAAACCATATAAATAGACAACTGCTTAAGTAGTTTTACAAAACCGTGGGTATCAAAACCATGGGTAAAAACCGTCCCATAAACCTATGGGTTAAAATCCCGCCCATATGAGAAAATCACTTTTCTCGATATATCGGGCACGTTTTAAGGCCCAAAATTTTTTTACATGAAAAGTGTACAATACTCTTAGTGTACAGTCTTCAGCACTTTCACACATGAAAACAGACTCTGCAACCTAAAAAAAGATTACAAAAAAATGCCAACACCCTTGTCAATGAGATCACACTTGACTGTGTTATGACAAATTTGTAAATAGATAAAGAGTGGAGGATCGTCTTCCCACAAAAACAGTTCATCTAGAATCATGGTTGTTATGGAAAAAAATATGCATCTTTGGAAATCAGTGGTTTGGTGTGTACAAAAGGAAAGTTCCTCACATTGACAGAAAATATTTTTTTCCGAACCATGCAACATAGGATACTACCTCAAAGTAGGAGGGAAGGATATGTTCATGTAAAAAAATAGTCATAAGACAAATCACACTAGTGAGGTGATTTCTGTATGAGATATAGAAAGTGAATTGGTACAATAATCTAAGAAAGTGTTTCCGAGGATCACACTCATCATGGATGGACTAAGAAATAGGTGAGAGTGTTTGGAATCCTCGGTAGAATAAGATTAGAAGGAAGAGGAGTGACTAGAGATAGTTCACAAATATCTGTTTGCTTATGCTCGATAACATCGGCCTAGATAAAGGTGTCTCGAGGTTGGAGAAATAGCTTCTAAACCTTCATCCCTTTAGTAATTTTTCCATAGAGGCTGATGGAGTTTGTAGAAGATGGAATTTTGGCTTTAAAATTTTGATTTTATAATATATATATATATATATATATATATATATATATATATATATATATATATATATATATATATATATATATATATATATATATAGGGATAAATGACTTTGTGAGTCTCATGGATGAACTGATGGATGGTATTATGGCTCTAAATCTGCAATCACATGGCTCACATCATTTATGGCCTTATCAAGGGGATATTCTGGATCAACCAGTTTGTTGTGGCCTATTTTTATTTCTTAGATATTTTTCTTGACTATGATTTGGCATAGGGTCAAAGAAAAATTTAAGTTCTTCATTAGCTTGATTAAGGGCATTATGATGATCCTTTTGTCTTTAAGCATCACGAGCCTTGACTACTTCAATCAAACACTCTCTAGAGATAGCCTCATGGTAAAATTGAGGGCCTAAAAATAAAGTGATGGCAGCCATGTGAAGGGCATGAAAATTCTCATGAGAATGACCCCAATTGGCATGCCACCAATTTTTTTCTCATCATGCCATTGGAGAATAGGTTAAGAAGGATCAAGGATTTGAATAAATGGTTTAGGCATACACTTTCTCAACTCATCCTTAGTTAATGGCTGATAATAGGTAGGTTGATTCTTATTATTATTATTTTTTTGATCAATAACAAAGACATTCCTATTTGTAGAATCCATAAGAGGAAGGGTATCTGAGACCCCATCATCTATGGCATTCTTGTTCTTTGATTTTTGAAGGATTTGTATCTATTTAGTTGCTTGAGTCTTAGGAGGATCCTTCTCAAACTCCCTCATGAGATAATATTGTCTTTTGTCTTGTTTGAAAGCCTCATCTAGGGAAGTAGGAGAAAAGGACCTAACCTTATACTAAAGGCGAGGTTCTAAGTCTCAAAGAAAGAATTGGAAGAGGCTATCATTTGACATATTATGTTCTTCCTTAGTAGATAAGGTTTTCCAATGCTTGATGAATACTTGAGTTGATTCATTCTCATGTTGTCTGCAATTGATGAAAGCATTGATTTTATTTTCAACTAAATCATGGAATTGATATTCATTAACTAAATCTATTACTAGATATTCTAGATCCACTATGGAGTTAGGGGGTAAAGTGTGATACTAGTTTAAGGCATCTCTAGTAATAGTCTTAGCTAAGAGCATAGTGGAAGCATAAGAATAGAATTTGATCTATTCTTTATAAAGATTACCAAAGGCATTAATGTGTAAAGTATGATTGGTTGACCCATCATATGAAATATAAGGGGCAATACCTCTAATATCCATACTAGTAATGTAAGGTAATAGCAGAGCTCTTGTCTGATCGCGCCCTCAAGATTTTTTTGTCAATGATAGGTTAGGAAATAGGTTCCCCATTAGATCCATTGGGTAAGGGTGGGGAATTTCGTCCCTAGAGCCCAAGTTAGGACAGTTTGACCATTTGGACCATATTGGTTTGCATTTGAAGGAGTTGGGTCATAGTGGTAGTTTGTTGCTGACTCATCTTGTCTATGAGTTATAGGATAATATTAGTGGGATCAGAGCTAGAATCAGTCCCAGATGATCCTACCATAGTAGTATTCCCATTATCCACCCTATCTTTAAGTTTCTTGTAGAAAAATCAAGGAGGTTTCTATGAATTACTCGACTTAGGTTTCCTTTCTATTGATGAAAATTATCAACGAAATTTTAGATTACAGGTGGAAGATCATAGATGTCCTCAATCTAAATATCTTCCTCTTCCTCACCTGGAATATTATTGTTGCAAGAATTATAATTTTTCCTATTAGATCCTACCACACAAAATTCAAAATAGAAAGGAAAGCTATATTCTAGGTGATTAATTTCAAAAAATGACTGGTCACTAGAATTGGAGAGCCCCAAGCCAAGATGCTTCATGATGGAGTGTTGAGATGACCTAGAAAAATCTCAGAAAAGTGGGCTACTGACATAATCATCTGTACAAAAATTTCCTCATAGGGGCCAAAGGACTCTGTTATGAAGGTTGGTCAAGACAGATGTGTTAGACCTTGTACAAGAATGACATAGGGGCCAATGGCGTTTGGGAAAATGGATTTTTAGGGTTTTATGGATTTTTAAGGACTTAAAACAAAACAAAAATGAAAATGGGTGATTTGAATGAATTGTGCTTGATCATAAGGGAAAAAATAATCTTCATGTCAGGTTCACCAAGGATGTATAATGGGAAAAAATGTGTCTAGACACCATGCACTCTTATCATCTGTTTAACCAAGGTATTCGAGGCAACGAGTAAGGGACACACCAAGACCAAAACACAAAAAAATAGAATTAAAGGGGGTACATGGACTGCTATGATCACATATACCAAGGGAAGTAACCCTTACACTAAGACAAACTAAGGCATTTTTAGGGTTTTATTGATTTTTACATACTTGAAAAATACAAAAAGGAAAATAGGTGATTTTAAAAGTTGTGTTTGATCATAAGGGATAAAATAATCTTCATGTTAGGTTCACTAAGGATGTATGATAGAAAAAAATATGTCTAGACACTGTGCACTCTTATCATCCATTCAACCAGGTATTCAAGGCAACGAGTAAGGACACACCAAGACCGACACACAAACATATAAAATTAAAGGGGGTAACTGACCACTAGGATCGTATACCCCAAGGGAAGTAACCCTTATATTGAGACAAACTATGGTTTCCAAGGCCTTAGGTTGAATAAGAGGAATGAACCCTATGGAGATATCAACGCTATGGGGGATAATAATGAACTTGATAAGTATGCAAAGTTTATTCGACCTAAGAAAAGAATGTAACATGAAATAAGGAACTGAAATACAATATGCTAACCTAACATGTCCATAAAATACTAAGCTAACATAAAGTATGAAAAAATGTAGGAAAATACTCTACACAAAATGAAAAATTGACTTAGAGCACTCGACCTATTAGGGGTGGTCGTGATGCATCTATCTCCCAAAAGACCATATAACAAGAGAGAGAAAAAATTAGGTGGAGAAGGGGAAAAAATCCAATCCTAGCTCACTATAGATGACCCAAAAGTGCAAGCAAACCAATCCAAGAAAGAAGAATCTCCAAGCCAAGAGTCAAGATGTAAGAAATACAAAAGTTAAGTGAGCAGGTGCAAGTTGGTGCAAGAGAGAAAATATAATGGTGAGTTCCTTTTGATCTAATGTGATGATCATGATGTGAAAATGAGAGTTGGGGTCTTTATATCGACGCCATAACCCATGGGCGAAGGCATCGCTAGGGTTTTTAATTTTTACCGACACAATCCCATAGGAAATGGTATTGGAAAGGGGATAAATGCAAAGGGGAATGTGTAAGGTGTCATGAAAATTAGAGATCATGTAAGGTGGAATAAATGGGGTCATGATCAAGAAATATGTTGGGAGAATGTGAAGCAAAATAAGAGTAATATGAGAAAAAAATACATAAATGGGATTGAAAGTTTCTCTCTCTCCACGTATCTTCCCTAACCCATTGGCTACATGAATAACCATACTCACATCCATGAACAAGCCCCTTAAGGAACCCATTCTAGAGATAGATGCATTACCGACCTTCTAACCTAAAAAGAAAATTATTAGTAACAAGTATGAAAATATAAAACCGTAAAATTTAGGTGTATACACAAACTAGAATTATTAAAAATGTAATAATTTATTCTAGTTCCAAACCCAAAATTTTTTTACATAATTCCATGTAACAATAATGAAACATAGTCCCACGAATTTGGAAAAAACATTAGAAAAACCAAGATTCACACGCAGCATCTCTACGAGCTATTTTTTCCAATTTTAAATATTCCATTATTTCACTAAATGACTATTCTAGAAATGGTGAACAGATATATTTTAGAACCAACTAAAAACTTCTTGAATTCCATTAATACAAACATTATTTAATTGCAAAAAAACAAGGGATAAAATTTAAAACATGCTTGTGAAAAAGCTTCCCACAATTTAACCAAAGAATTTTTTTCCATGTTACAAAACCTAGAAATTATTCTTGTTCGTATCCTTCCAAAACTACCTTTTTTTTCCTTTTCTCACATCCTTCGTAATGAAAATCTCCTAAAACCTTAACCCTAATTTCCAATAGTTTCCCCAAAACATGCTCTTTGTTTCTCTCCATTTTTCAAACAACTCATGGGCGTAACAAGCTTGTAGAACAACAAAAAAACAACTTATTCCCACTATTGCCTTGAAGAATAAGGTTTACAACATGTTTCCCAATTCACATTAATATCACATGACCAAAAATAAACCAACTAAATTAGATGAATCGAGTGGTAATCAAGTAATAAGAAAAGGTCAAATGAAATTAGTCACAAAGGCTTAGAAAATCAATAACAATACAATATCCAAAAGGGGTATGAAAGTGAAGTGAAACAAATAACATGAGTAGCTAAAAGGTTATATTGTAACATGTAACCCTTTTGATCCTCGAAATTATGATCCGTATAGATGGACAATAGACCATCAAATGGTTTAAATGAAGTTAGTAAATAACCTGAGTCTTAGCTCACACAAACATTTTTTTTTTGCATATATGTTTTATCACATGTTGACATTCATTGAGGTAGACTATAAATTGTAATTGTTTATGCTAAGTTTGGATTTATTAAAGAAAAATAAGGATGGGTAAATATATATTATGTTTGATTAAATTATATGGAGGTAAGTGGAATTCTTTAATTTAACATATAAATTCACTTATTAGAGTGTGTGACATATATATAAATGTTTTGTTTGGCCTAGTTTGCATATTAAGTTGTGTGACATGTATTAAAACCACACTTGGATTTCATGGCATGTATAAATGTTGTTATCTCTCATTACATATTGAATTGAGGGCATTAGTGACTTGGACAAAAGGCTTGGCAAGTGTAATTCAAACCATGTTAGTTTAATGAAAAACTAAGTTTTAAGGAATACGTGGTGGTGGAAGAAGCATTGAGAGGTTTTGGGTTTAATGGAATTTAATGCATGGTTGAATCCTTGGGAACAATTAGCTTCCCGAGAATCCAACCCTAAACATGGTCACCTCCTTTCCATTTGATCATTATTTTGTTTACTCTGAGCTATTTTTGGGGTTTTTAAAGGTAGTGGAATTTCTCTCCACTATGCATGTTTTTTGGCCATGAATGTAATTATGGAAATAGATAAAGAGGAATTATGTTTTAAAAGGGTTTTTTTATTTTTTTATTTCTAGAGAAGATTGTAGGAAAACAAAATTTGAGTTAAGGAAACATAAAAGTTAAAGGAATGAGCTTCTCCTTTGATACTCTAAATCATAATGGTTATAACAAGCCCCTTAAATAAAAATTATGACTTTAATGATTTTCGAACACAACAATTAAAATCCAATGTAATTAAATGTTTATAACCCATTTGATAATGAATGATAACCATGTACAACCGTAAGGGTCAATTAGATATAGCCGATCCCCTTAATTCACTCTAACCGAGTGTGTATAACTTGTATACCTTTGCTTAAACCTTTTTAACAGGTTTTGAGAATCATGTGCATTCCTACGTGTTAACCTAGAAAAAATACAACTGTAAAATATCTGAATCCGACATAGTAAGATAGGAAAATGGTGAAAAGATAGTGTGATCAGCTAGTTACAAGACTTAGCCAAGTTTTCAAGAATTACTTTGCAAGTTTAGTATCGTGAATGCAAAAATACAATGAAACTTGTCTCCATCACTACACAACCATCTCTTCACAGCTTATTTGGATTTGATTTTGTTCATTAAGAAATTAAGTTTCAGATTTGAATTTTTAGGGATCATGACTTGTCATTCTAATTGAGAGGATAGTATCGGTCCCATCTTAGGATCCATATGGGAAAGGTAATGATACATAATGACTTGCATTATTATGTATTCATTATCTTTCCCATATCCATCTTAAGCGACACGGATAAGACCTTATCAACAAGAACATTGATTCTTGATATCTACACTTCAATACCATTTAGTTATTTTTTCACGGTAAATAAATGAAATCATCTTAATGATAAGTTATATTTATATCATAATACATTATCTATTTCTTAATAGAGGTGTATATTAACTCATTGAGTTACCATATTTTATAATTACCTCATATCATACTATCGTAACATATATATGTCAATCTACAAAGGTTTATTTAATCACGTCACACATTAAGTTAATCCATTCATTAACTATTGAAAATAATACATATACTCATATGTCATCATTTAATCATAATAGTGTAATTTATTTCACAAATACAATAATATCTTTCATTGTTTTGTAGTATTGTTTTCATCTTCATACTATGTTCATTATAAACATAATTTTTCATGCCAAAATGAATCAATAAAATAGATGTACTTACATATCAAAATATCAATAAATGTAATATACATTATATTGTTAAAACAAAGTTATAACACTTTCATAACTCACAAGGTATGATTAAAAAAAATTATTTATTACACTTATTAAGGATAATTCCTTAATTTCAAAAATAATGTCATACAATAATCATGATAGTACAATAGGTCATATGCCTTTAAAATTCTTGTGAAAATCATACTTTCACATTACAAGCAAATAAAATTACAACAATACATCAATCCAACATGTATTTTAAACAATCATCGCATGACAAATCATGTGTAATTAGTCCAATAAATCAATTCATAATGATTACTCTATCTTGCACATCGTAGGAAAGAGAAAAATGTATACATGGCCGATTCTATGAACTCGACATGAATTATCTAGTCATCTTCTTTTTCTTTAAATTGAAATAAAAGAATATGATATGGTTATTTCAAGTAATAACTCATTACTTCATGTCTCATTTTATCATATCTTTGTCTCATTATTCAAATGAAAAGATATAACGTATTTATGTTATCTACTAATCATTTCGAGATTTAACTAACTTAGACTTCTTATAATGAACTGTTTTGAATAAATTATAAAGCATTTTATCATTATGAAGTCAATACTAAAACATCATAACAACACCAAACAATCCCAATAATATCCTTCAAGAATAATGCCATAAAAACTTTAACGAATTATAATAGCCTTACCATTACTTGCAAAATGTTACAATGGAAGCTAATGTCACTTTATATCAACCAATAACACTTTTTACCCTCAAATGGATTAAAAACAATTAATTAAAGCTTAAGTATCCATAATTACTCATGTCCAAATAGTAATTGAAAGAAAAGATCCTGAAACTCCATATTATCCTTTTCAATGATGGAGGTAACAATGATTATAAAGAAGCAACATTCTCTTTAATGCAAACTATACTTGGATTAACAAAGTTACAATCATAATAAAGATAAATGGCCCACTAGATGCTCAACATTCATTCCTACTATACAAAATCTGTTTCACCTTTTATAGAATCTAACATTTAAATAACACCCAAAAAATCAATCATTCCCTATTAAACAGTTTAAGCTCATTAATAAGTATAAGAACAAAATCTATATCCTAAGAAATGGATAACACCAAGTTACAAAATCCAACCCTTCCTCTTAAAACACAAAATAGAATCTCTTAAAGAAATAATATTTTTGACTCAACTCTTTGAGATCTAGCACAACTACCATGATATTTTCACCAATAAAGGTGATCTCTAAGGAGATAAATTGTTTTAACTACTATTCCCAGTAAAGGGATAAAACAACCTTCTCAAACAATTAACACAAACAAAGAAATGGATTAACCAACGCTAAGTGAGAAACCCTTCCTTATTCCTCAAGATCTAGAAAACAAAACAAGATCTTCTAATGATGTACTATAACAAGAGTTTCTAAAACTAAAATATTCTAGGATGGAGAGAGAGAGAAAAAAATTTTTCAACTATCACACTTTAATACTAATGTTAACACTTTCTCTAATATAATTATATATCTATCTATTCTAAATATATTAAGCATCAAGCCGAAGATCTAGGAAAACAATAATCATAATCGATAAAGCATGGACTCAAGATTTTTAAGACCAAAATATTCAAAGTGAAAACTGCATGAATAATATACTCAAAACACAAACCAAAAATGTCAAAAATATCAAGAGATCCACAACTATTACAGGTTAAATTCTATCATTTCCAACAAACCAAATCGTAATGAAAACATCTAAAGCATTATGTATTAAAAACCTAGTAGCGCATCAAAAAGATAACCATATTATTCATTTTCCTATAAAAATCCATTTATGTATTTATTTTTCTACCAAAGTTTTCCCATCAAGACTTTTGATAAAACTTAAAATCAGTCTAGAATTTATAAACAAATAATAAAACTATGTGATATTTATTTATTTCAATATAAAATAAGTATCGAGTAAGAAATTCATTCATGTAACTAGTTCACAATTTCCTTTTCTTCTTTTAAATCATAAACCAATGCCCATAAACAACTTCCAAAAACTTCCCAAAATAGAGAAACTAAATATATAATGGAAAATTAATAGTGCTTCATATTTACATGTAGATTCCAAACAAAATTCTCTAGATTCTATCCTTCTTTCTTCATGCAAAACAAAAAATGTGAATGGGGAGTGGTTGCACACATTTTAGATTTCCCACCAAGCTTCTCATTTTCAAATAACCGTGCAGATTTAATTTCCATTAATGAACTAAGAGTGTCACCTAGTGGCTTTGGTAAACTTGCACTCTATTTTCCCACCAAAATAATTGCATGGAATTTGAATTGTCAAGACATATAATTAAATAACATTAAACTTCCTTACTTTATGTTATATGTTCAAAGACCAAAACCATACTCTTTTACCTTGTAAATGTCAAGTTTCTCGGTCGAAATCATGGTTTCTAATAGCCACATAATTTACATGCTAACTATGGTTGGTGACCATAAATAAGAATCAATATAATTGGCTCCCTACCAATGAAAAAAACCAATAAACATACCTTTACAATGCTAATTTTACATGGTCATGACTATTGAATATATATCATTCTTTCAACAATAACATTGCATTATGGTCTAAGACCAATACGTAAACTATATTATTGCTCCTTTGGTTCCCTATGACCATTACAAATTATGTTTTATCAATTCCAAAACAAAGTGGTCTATGACACAAGAAAACAAATAATCCTTTACCTTGCCGATTTTCCAAGACCTTTATCCGAGCAACAACAATGATAACAATTTTAATGAGTTATGGTCTACAAAACAAGTCAACAAAATGTTATAAATATCCATTAAAACAATTACTTCACTAAGTGGTCTAATACTAATTCATCCATGTTTTAACAATATAAAGTAATTAAAACAATCCAAAATTACCAATGACTAAAAATCATTATTTACAATAAACAAGTGGTGGTGTCTAGACAACCAAACAAAGAAAGTCAAATTGTGATCATAAATAAGAATTAAAAACATTAGGTGGTATATGCACATCTAGAGTCATATATACATATACACACATGTATGTATGTATGTATATATATATATATATATATATATATATATATATATATATATATATATATATATATATATATATATATGTATATGAATACATATATAAACACACACACACACATATGGATAAAAACAAACAAACATACATACATACATACATATTTATAATTAACTATATATATGCACTTATAATCTAACATTCATAATTATCTAAATATTCACAAATACTTGCACCTGCAAAAAACATTATACAATTATGGGGTGTGACATAATTCCCCTTAAAGAATCATCATCCCATGATTTACATTAATTTATATCAAACATAATAATAAAAAAAATCCAAACATCATTGTTAAAGAAAAAAAATTCAAACTTCATAAAAATTTAGAAATTTCCAAGAATTTCAATTAATTCATTACTCATAATTCCTGGTCAGAATAACCTCATAACAAAAATGTTTCTAATAAAAACAATATGGATTTTTTTGCTATTTCTATGAATAAAATTATTAAATAATAATTAATATATCACTAGAAGATAATCAAATTATAATTTTTATCACTGAAACAAATAAGGAAAATTTGTTTTAATATCATCTAAATTCTCCCAAGTTGCACTATCTTCAAAATATTGGACCCATTGACCTTTCATCGAGCGATATCTCTATTTCGAGTTGTGACATGTAAGTTTCAACACTCTAATTGGTTCCACCATGATGATTCCTAGGTCCTGAACATGTAAAGAGTTCCAATTTATGACATGCATTATATCTGAAACATACTTTTAAGCAATGAAATATGAAAAACATCATGCATTCTAGACAATGCGGGAGGTAATGCTAATCGGTATGCCACTAGACTTATAACTTCTAGTATTTTAAAAGGTTCCACATATCTAGGTAAAATTTGGTAGAATTTCCAAATGTGATTGAGCTCTTTTTGGGTTTTACCCTCAAGAAGAAATTTATCTCCTTTCTCAAATTTCCTATCAAATCTTTTCAGATCTTTGTAGATTTTCTTCCTATCGAAACCTTCCTTCAAATCCTCACTGAATGAGTTTTTATTTTTCCATTTCTCTCTAACATTTTCAAGCCTACTACCTCTATATCCTCCATGTTATCCCAAATGATAGGATTTATACACTTTCTACCATACAATGCTTCAAATGGAGACATTTTCAACAATAATGATAAGTGTTATTATAGGAAAATTCAACCAATGGAAGATATTCTTCCCATTTATATTGTTGATCCATGCAATACATTCTAAGCATATCCTCCATAACCTAGTTAACTCTTTCTATTTGACCATCTATTTCTAAATGGTAAGCTAAACTAAAGTTCAATTTTGTTCCCAAAGTTGAGTTTAAAGTTTTCCAAAATCAAGAGGTCATCCTAGGATCCTATTACAAATACTCAATTCCAAAAGTCTCATGCAAATATAAAATTTCATCCACAAACTATTTATCAAGTACTAGGTAATCATCCTTTAGATTACCCAATATGAAGTGAGCTACTTTATTTAGTTTTTCAACCACAACTAAGATCATGTCATGCTTATTTTTAGACATTGGTATTCCTTCCTTTAAATCCATACTAATTACTTGTCATTTGTAATGTGGAATGCTGTGTGGATACAACATAGACTATAGGATGCATGTGATCTTCCTTATTATGTTGACATTCAAGATAATGAAAAACATAATTTGTCATGTATTTCTTCATTCCTTTTTATAAATATTGTTGTTTTACATCGCCAACAACTTCCTCACTTTGGGATGCCCAGAATAAGGAGCATCATGAAATTATTTCATGACTTTCGTTCTTAAGTCATTTCCTAAAGGAACGTAAAATTTATTTTCATATCTCAAGAATCCTTCATTATCAAATTTGAAGCCTTTATACCTTTTATTTATTCGATTCACTATTAATGCATTTTCACATGATGATAATATGGATCAATTTACATTTGTTTCTTTACTTCATCTTTAAATTTTCTAGTGATGGTTACAATAGTTTAAATATGATTCCTATTACTTAATGCATCAACCAACTAATTCTCTTTTCCTTTAATGTAACTTATGTCAAAATCATATTGAGAAAAAAATCAAGCCATTTACATTGTCTTGCATTCAAATTAGGTTGCATAAAGATATATTTCAACCCCATGATCTCATTTTCAATTCAAAGGCTTTCCTAGTAGGTAATGCCTCAAAATTTTAAAGATGTGAACCATGAAAATGAGTTCTAAATCATGGGGAAAATATTTCTACTCATGCACCTTCATTTTTTACTTTCATAAGCTATCACATGATCATTTTGCAGAAGTATTCCACCCAAACCTTCACTAGAGGCATCAATTACCATGGTGAAGATTCCATTGGATCCACCTTGAAAACAAGTGTTATAAGTTTATTTTTTTCAGAAACATAAATGAATTTTTGCACTTATTAGTCCACAAAAATTTCTTGTCCTTTTTCTACAAAGAAGTTATAGGACCAACCACTCTAGAGAAATATTTTATGAATTTTCTATAATAACCAGCCAACCCCATGAATCTTCTTACTTCATGTACATTCTTAGGTGTTGACCATTCTATTATGGATTTTATTTTTGATGGGTCAACTGAAATCCCATACTTATTAATTATATGCCCAAGGTACTACACTTCATTTCATATATCATTTAGAGATCTTACCATAATTTTTTCTTTCTAAGAACATCCAAAACTATTCCCAATTGTTTATTTTGTTTTCCAAGTTTTTAGAATAAATCAGAATGTCATATAATAAAACTAGTACAAATTTATCTAGATATTCCTAAAAAATATTGTTTATTAAGTTCATGAATGTAACTAGTGCATTAGTGAGTCCAAAAGGTAACAATGTAAAATCATAATGACCATATCTTGTTTTGAATATTATATTATAATTGTCTTCATCCTTTATCCTAAGTTGATGATAACAAGATCACAAATTGATATTTGAATAGACAAATACATCTTTCATCTGATCGAAAAGGTAATCAATCCTTAGTAAAGGATATCTATTCTTAAATGTGGCCTTGTTAAGCATGTGATAATCGATGCATAACTTTAACATGGTATCCTTCTTTTTAACATAGATGACTTGTGCTCCCCAAGGAGACACACTTGGTCTTATCATTCATTTAGATAAAATTTCATGATTTTGAGATTTTAAATCTACTAACTCAGTTGTTGTCATTTTGTATGGCACCTTAGAGATTTTTTTTCCCAAGTTTGATATCAATAGATAAAGTAAAAACTCATGTTTAGGAGGAAGTCCAAGTAATTCCTCTAAAAATACATCCATGTATTCTTGTAACAATGGATAGTCCTCCAAGTAAGTCTTACATTCCTCACTAAAATTAGATATCTTAATTTCATACAACATACAAACCTTGTTTTTAGCTTTCTTAAGATGCATAGCTGAAATATGTCTAACTTAAAAATTCTTTTTATGCCCTGTATGCTTGTTGTTTTATGCATATTTTCAAGGAATTTTATTCATTTTTCATAATATTCAATGGTTTATTTATGTTTAGAAAGTCATTTTAAACCTATAATGATCTCATATGATCCTAAAGGAGCTACATATAGGTCTAGTTCAGTGGTGAAGCTAGGCAAATTTAATGCTGCATCAAACATACAATGGTTTACAATTTGAACAACAATATTCCCATATTGTATATTCCATGTATGTTTTCATATAACCAACTTTATTTTTCAGATTTTTAGCTAATTTACTAGAAATGAAACACTCGTTTATACCAATGTCAAATAAAATAGTAATAGGAATTCCATACAACTTACTTGGGACTTAAATTTTAGTATCTTGTTTTTCAACTTGGTGGTTAACCACTACCTCATGAATATGAATTTTTTTTGATTGTTCCCCTGATTCCTCTAGAGACAATTATTAGCATAGTGGTCACCACCACATATGAAACATCCAAAAAAGGTCATTTCTTTTCAAATTTATTATATTTTTTTGTACCATTATTATACCCATTTATATTTGCATTTGTAGTAATGAGTTTTTCTGGTGTTTTTTTTAATGTTCTTAGTTTTTTTCCTAACCTTCTTCCACCATGTTTTCCTAGGTACCAAAGGTGAAGGTGAACCAAATTTCTTCTTTCAATTTTCATCCATATGAGCAGAAATTTCTTGTAGCTTATGCTCTTGCCTAATGGATTTCTCGAATACAACTTCCATAGTGGAAGGACCACACATCTACTTCATCTCTAATGATGGGGTTCATCCCCATAATGAATTTATGTATCCTAAATTTATCATCCTTTGATATTGTGGTACATACTTACAGCAATTTTGTGAATTTATCCAAATATTCAGTCACACTCATTTTACTTTGAGTCATGTTTTGAATCTCAGACATCTTTTGATCGAAATACAACTATGGTAGATAAAGGTTGGTGGAAGTAAAGTTTTTACTATTCCCAAGTGATTTTAGTAGGGAAAACTCCTAACTCTTCCTTTCGGTTATCCCACCAAGAGGATGCCTCATTGGAGAGATGAAAATAACCCCAAATTAGATTAGTTTCTTTAGAGAAGACTCTTATTTAAAAATATTTTTTTATTTCACACAACCTAGTTCTCAACTCCATCTCCAAAGGTTATTCCATTAAACTTGGGTGGGATGATTCATGTAATATCCCTTAACATCTCAAGATTCCAAGTGGATTTTTGTTTTTGTTTCCTATATTGATATTTCCTTAGGCTATATTGGAATCAATAGCATTAGGATTTCCTCATTAGTGTGAACAAGTTTTTGTACACAACTTTCTTCTTCTTCTTCCTCACTCATCACCCATCACTTATTGTTCTAGGATAACTATATGGTTTTGAGTATCTTGAAGAAACACTATAATTTCATCTAGTTTCTGGGTTGTTATAACTTCAACCACATTTTTTCTCTTATTCTAACCATCATATTATGTTAAATAGAATAAGATGTTTTTAGCCTTATGAACCCATTAATTCCAAGAGACTAATAACCTTTAGCTCGATACCAAAATATAACACCCATATTATTATTACTCTAAATTAAGGGTTTTTAAACAAACACCTTAAATACAAATTATGCCTTCAATGATTTTCAACACACAAAAATTAAAATCCAACATAATTAAATGTTTACAATCCATCTGATAATGAATGATAACCATGTGTAGTTGTAAGGTCAATTAGATCTACCCGATCCCCCTTTAATTCACTCTAACCGAGTGTGTATAACTTATATACATTTGGTTAAACCTTTTTAATAGGTTTTGAGAACATGTACATTCCCTATGTGTCAACCTAGAAAACATACAACTATAATCCATCTAGCATCTAACACGGTAAGATAGGAAAATGGTGAATAGATAATGTGATCAACTACTTACACTACTTATCCAATTTTTCAAGAATTGCTTTTTCACAATTTTAGTTTTTGACTACACACAAGCCAACAAAAATTGTCTCCACCACCATACAACCATCTCTTCACAATTATCTAGATATGATTTCATTGTTTAAGAAATTAAGTTTTAGTTTTGAAGTTGTAGGGATCATGACTCATTATTCCAATCGAGAGGATATTATCAGTCCCATCTTAGGATCCCTATGGGAAAGGTAATGATTACATAATGAATTGCATCATTATGTATTCATTATCTTTCTTATAATCATCCTAAGATGGCACATATAAGACCTACCGTTAAGAATGTTGATTCCTAATATCTACACTTCAATAACCATTTAGTTATTCTTTCAAGGTAAGTAAATGAAATCATCTTAACGATAAGTTATTTTGTATCATAATATGTTATCTATTTCTTGATAGAGGTATATAGTAACTCATTGAGCTACCAAATTTTCTAAGTACCTCATATCATCGTACTATCATAATGTATATATGTCAATCTATGAAGGTTTATTTAATCATATCACGTATTAAGTTAATCCATTCATTAACTATTGAAAACATTGCATAAACTCATATGTTTTCATTTAATCGCAATATCATAATTTATTTTGCAAGTATAATAATATATTTCATTATTTTATAGTATTGTTTTCATCGTCATACTATGTCCATTATAAACATAATTGTTCACTCCAAAATGAATCAATAAGACATATGTACTTGCATATAAAATATTAATAAAATTAATATACAACCTGCTATTAAAACATCGACATAACACTTTCATAACTCACAAGTTATGGTGAAAAACAACGAGTATTTATTGCACTTATTAAGGATATTTCCTTAATCTATAAAATAATGCCATACAATAATCATGATAGTATACTAGGCAAAATGCATTTAAACATCTTTTGAAAATGATACTATTTCATTGCAAACAAATACAATTACAAAAATAAATCAATCCAATATGTATTATAAACAATCATCACATGACGAATCATGTGTAATCAATCTAATAAATCACTTCATAATGATTAGTACTCATGTCCCGTACATTGTAGGAGAGAGAAAAATTCTATATGTGGTCGGTTCTATGAACCGACATGAATTGTCCACTTATATTCTTGTTTCTTTAAATTGAAGTAAAAGAATATGATAAGGTTATCTTAAGTAATAATTCATAACGTCATGTCTCATTTTATCATATCTTTATCTCATTATTTAAATGAAAAGATAGAATGTATTTATGTTATCTCCTAATCATTTTGAGATTTAACTAAGAATTCTTATCTTGAACTATTTTGAATAAATTACAAAGTATTTTATCATTACCAAGTCAATACTACAACATCATATCAACACCAAAAATTTCAAGAATATCCTTCAAGAATAATGTCATCAAACAACTTTAAGGAATTACAACAATCATGATTGTAAGATCCTTACCATTACTTGTAAAATGTTACAATGGAAGCTAATGTCACTTTATATCAACCAATAATACTTATTACCCCTTAGAAAAAACTACAAACAATTCATTAAAGCTTAAGTATTCCCTAGCTACTCATGTCCAAATAGTAACTAAAATGAAAGAGCTTGAAACTACTTATTATCCTTTTCTCAATGATGGAGGTAACAAAGATTATAAAGAAGAAACATTCTCTTTAATACAACCTATACTTGGCTTAGAAAAGTTACAATCAACACAAAGGTAAAATATCCACAAGATTCTCAATATTCACACCTATTAGACAATTGTTTCACCTTTTCTTTGAATCTAACATTGAATTAACACGAAGAAAAGGAATCAATCATTCCTATTAAATAGTAAAATTCATTATCAAGTATAGGAACAAAATTTTTATTCTAAGAAATGGATAACACCAATTCAAAAAATCAAACCCATCCTCCTAAAGCAACAAAAATAAACTCTCTTAAATAAACAATATTTGTGACTCACTATTTGAGAGCTAACATAGCTACCACAAGATTATCACCAACAAAGGTGATCTCTAAAGAGCTAAAACATTTTAAATTTATTCCCGTAAAGGGTATAAAACAAACTTCTTAAAAAATAACACAAACAAAAATGGATTAACAAACACTAAGTGGTAAACCCCTTCCTTATTTCTCAAGATTTAGAAAACAAAAAATATCTTCTAATGATGTACCATAAAAAAGTTTCTAAAACTAAAAAGTTCTAGGATGGAGAGAGAGAGAGAAGATTTCTTGTAACCATCACACTTCAGTAAAAATGTTAACACTTTCTCCAATACATTTATATATATTTATCTATTTTGAATCGATTAAGCATCAAGCCGAAGCTCTAGGAAAAAAAAACCCATAATCGATAAAGTATGGAATCATATTTTTAAGACAATATTGTTTGAAGTGCAAACTACATGAATAATATACTCAAAACACAAACCAAATATTTCAAAAAATTTCAAGAGACCCATAACTATTGTAGGTTAAGTTCCATTGTTTCCAAAAACCAGATCGGAAGGAAAAATATAAAACATTATGTATTCAAAATGCAAAGCCTAATAAGACATAAAAAAGATAACCATATTATTCATTTTCCTAGAAAAACCCATTTATCTATTTATGTTTCTACCATGTTTTCCCATCGATACTTTTGATAAAACTTAAAATATTTCCAAATTTTATAAACATATAAGAAAACCATATGATATTTCTTTATTTTGAAATAAAACAACAAGTATCGAGTAACAAATTCATGTTTGTAATTGGTTCACAATTTTCCTTCTTTCTTATTTGAAATCATAAATTTGAATGCCTAGAAATAACTTCCAAAAACTTCCCAAAATAGAGAAACCAAATACATAATGGAAAATAATTAGTGCTTCACATTCAGGGAAAATTTTAACATGAGTATTCATAGTTTGGCGAATAGTAGAATTTCAATAATTTGATTTTGGAAAATACTACAATAACGGTGGTACCTGGTTTCGCCTAAAATTTTTATCAACAATAATTTTTCCCATCTGAATCACTAAGGAATTTTCAATCCCAATGTATATTTTTATATTAAATCGCCGCATGATTGTCGCGCCAGGATTTGAAAACATTAATGTTTTGCCAAGAAATTGATGCACCAGATTTGAAAACATTAATGTTTCACCAAGAAATCGACGTGCCAGATTTGAAAACATTAATGTTTCACCAAGAAATCTATGAAACCTTATTTGGCCAAGAAAATATTCCCAAATTTTTCCCGATATATACACAGAGGTGATGTTCTCCGTGATTTTTCAATTTGTGTATTTGTGAGGTAGTAGAAAGGGATTTAGCGAATTGGCATATTACAATTTGCTTACAAAATTTCAAATAAATCTAGGTCTTTCCAGGACCCAGCTAGTGCATTGCAGTTTACATCCTAGAAGCACTTATTGTAGGTGAGTCCTCAGTCTATTTGAGACTTATTTTATTTCATGTCGCATTTATTTATCTATGATTTTGCCTTTGTAAGTTATTACAAAGCCCAAAATCCTCATCCTCATAACCACTATGATTTTTTATGTCATCTAGAATAGTCCTCTCGCTTACAGAGAATCATAACTAGTTTTCCTATCTTAGATACATCTAGATTCTACGTTATATATATATATATATATATATATATATATATTTAAAATCACTTCATACATCTCCATGAGTTGACTGCTCTGTATATTCCTTGCTTTATCGGTGTATTTTTTTGAAACTTTTTTTTAATGTTCTCTCTTCTATAGTGTGTGTGTGTGTATACACACACACACACATACATACATATAAATATTGTGATTTCACTTTCCATTTATTTCATGACCAATACCATGACCTTTTATCACTATTCATTGACATTGCATCATCCTACAATGAACTTGAAGGATATATAAAATGTGGTACATTCCACAAGTTTCATTTTTTCCAGGGGTATTTCCTTTGGAGACTGACGCAGAATGGTAACACATGGCATAGACCTCCCGAGAGCTAGGACTCACTCAGGACCTGAAAACATATCAACTACATCTCGGTCATGGGGTTCACATCCATTGAGAGGATTTTGTGGGGAATGGGAGGTTAACGGAATGTTGAAAAAAATAATTTATGAAATAAAGACCATATAGAGATGTCCAAAATGAAAAATTTAAGAAATGAAAAAGGGAAAAAAGTTACAAAAATGAACCAAAAACTAGATAATTAAATTTTGGAAAAATAAAAGATAGAAAATAAAAATTATGGGAAAATTACATACATCTTGTCACAATCATGCTTCTTGTTACAACCATTTTCCTCACTACGATGTACTTTAAAAAATTTAAGTAATGGAAACATAATGTACTAAATGTACTCCAATAATAGATTTCCTTCAACAATCTGAGGAGCACATCACATTCACTTCTAACACTTCTTGTGAAAATAATCATGTTATAAATCCATTATAAACTGTATAGTAATACTAATTTTCTTTTATTAATGTTGAGGAAAAGTTGGAATCTATCTCTCCACAGTAATAATTTTCCAAAAAAGAATGTAGGGTTTACACCACCTATTCTTCCTCCATGAAGATTGCAGAAGTGGGATAAATCTTTGACATCTTTTCTTGTCCTTGTTGTATCATGCTTACTTTTACCACCATTTTCCTCACTATGATGTACTTCAAACTTTTTAAACCATGGAAACATAATGTATTGAATGTACTCCGAGCATGGATTTCCTTCAACAATCTTAGGAGCAAAAATACTTTCTTTATCTTCACATTCACTTCTAACACTTCCTGTGAAAATAATTGTGTTATAAATCCATCAGAAACTATATAGTAATACTAATTTTCTTTTATTAATGTTGAGGAAAAGTTGGAATCTATCTCTCCACAACAATAATTTTCCAAAAAAGAATGTAGGGGTTTACACCACCTCTTCTTCCTCCATGAAGATTGCAGAAGTGGGATCACTCTTCGACATATTTTCTTGTCCTTGTCATAGTCTAGAAAACATGTCTATAATATTTAATATAAAGGAAAAACATCAAAACCCGAAGATATTTTTAATTCTTGCATCCTTCAAGTTTCTTGAACTCATTCTCTAAGTAGGAACACGACAATATACAAAGAATACCCTTATCATGATTGTATCATATATGAAACATCGATCAAAGAATTCAAGTTTCTCTCAAGAATAATGATACTTTAGCTAGGCTTTGACACATTGAAATTTCATTTTCAAGCCAAATAACCCTCGCATACATTATCAACCTTGAATTCATGAGTCATAGATGGAAGAACATATATTTTTCTTAGATCCTTTGAAATGATGAACACTCTTGGTAATTAGATTATGAAAAACATCATACCTCTGATGAATCAATAATTTCTTCATGAGTAGATGCACACCTTATTTGGATTGATGACAACATTTAGAACCTCTATACAATAGGAAAAACCTCTATACATTATGAAAAATCTCATCCATCAAGACTCATTCATTAATCAACTAAAATAATATCATACCTTGGATGAATCAATGAACTCATAGTCCTTCATGAGAAGATACATACTATACTTTGATTTCAAACTGAGCACAAACCTTGAGATCACCTATTTCATGTTTGATTAGCTACAACAGAGACTTCTTATCACTAGAGTGTCTTTGGATGCTCAACAAAAAAATTAAATTTCTTGTTCTCTTCTCAAACCTCTGATACATCTTCAGCTTTGATTTATGTATGCTCTAATTATTATTATACTACTTGTATTGCTCTTGGAAAAATTTGTACATGTTAAGTGACACAAAATTATTTTTCTTTATACATATTTCTCATGTTGAGATGTCTATCCATATATCAATATCATTTAGTCTAACATGTTGTATATTTTTTTCTTTCAATTCTACAGATTCACTAATTCAACAAAATGTCACCTAAAAAGGGAAGCTCGGCCTTAGGAAAAAATGGTATTTCAACCCCTCCTGGTAGTGGTACTGAAATTCGAAAAATAACATTTTATTTTGAGAAACCATATAAGGAAACCCTCCTTCTCTAGCATCACCATCACAATCAAGGGATAACGATTACATTCAAAATGAAACTCGAATGAGAATGTGTTCATTTTTATTTTCTTGATGTTGTCAATGACAACAAAAATGAAATGCCTCCCCTTGAAGACATTCCATTGAATGATGTCGAGTTTGACACTATACCACCTGTCAAATTGAAAACTGCCATAATGTAAAATCTGTAGATGATTGTTTACATATTAGGTATGAAAAATAATTTGAAGAGAAAAAGAGAAATGAAATAATTTTTGTAGGGAATGAAGGGATAATTACCTCTCAATTCAACAAGATCATTCATAATAGTCTTTTGGGTAAAACAATGCAGCTAGCTACATTTTTTCACATTTTGAAAAGAGGTCACCCTATAATAGATTTTCTTGAACAAAATAAGATGTTGTATTTCCTTGGTGTCCCACACTTTCCTCATTCTCACTAGTCAAAAAGTAGTGGTTGGGATTGGGAAAAATTCCTAGTCATGGTTGAGGAATAAGACTTGAAAGAGAAACTAAAGTCTAGATGATACATATCTTTTTCTATTGATGAGGTTACAACAATAGATAATACTACTTGGGTCTATATGCATGTGTATCTTGTTGAGAATTATGTGAGAAAACCTCACATACTTTTCACTCAAAATATGAGAGAGAATTCCAATGCTGAAAAACTTTGCGAGTTGTTGATAAAACGCTTTGAGGGAGATTGGTGACATGGATGATGCTACAATTGCATCAAAGCTGGTATGTGTCATGGAAGATACAAAGATCTATAATGCAAGGTCATTATAATGGCCTACGTGTAAGAATACAAACATCGCATTTCCCTTATATTATTTCCATTCATTCTATCACTCATAGAATGATCATAGCTTTTTCAGAATAGTTGCCAAATTAAAAATATAGCAAAAGTTGAAGACCTTGTTCGAGAGGTGCATGCTTATTTCTACCGTAGTCCTAAAAGGTTTATGGAATTCTAGATATTTATAGAAGGACTAACACATGGGAATAAAATGTTAAAATATATCAACACCAGGTGGATCTCATTATACCAACCGGTTTGTAGGGTGTATGAAGAGTATCAATCCTTATTAGGAGTGATGTGGTAGAATCACATGGAAGTGGACAAGGCCTAGGATTTGATACATTGTTTGACTGATATAGAGTCATTTTTGATGTTGTGTGGTCTCCTTCCCATGTTGGAAGAAATGCATCGTTTAATTAAACAAGCACATGAAAGAACTATCTATATTGTTGATTTTTCTAGTTTGAGGAAACAAGTTTGTATGACAATAGAATATTTGTATCTCAATGAAACTACTTTTACAGGTCCAATGTTTGATGGTTGGAATGATTTGATAAATATTGGAAATTCAAGTATCTTTCTAAAGATAATTTTTTTGGGGAAGTATGTTATTATGTACATGGATATGAGATACCGATGTACATGTTTAAAGTATTAGCCATAAGGTTGAGGAGGTTAAATTCATAGGGCTTCTATTTGATAAAATTGTATCATCAACAAGGGTGCGGTTAAGAGAAATTGATGTGTTCCTAATAGAATAAATAAGGAGAAATTTAGAAGGGATGTTTTACTTGAAGTAATGGCTATAGTAAATCCAACCTTTTGGAATCTATTCAAAATAAAAGACATTTAGGAAGACTACTTCAAGAGGTTGAGTGATTCAACATTTTTGTAAGCTTGTTGATATTGACGAAATAAATATTCCAAGTATTTTAAGCAAGGACAATTTGATTTCTCAATCTCATAAATTCTCCACTACAATGATGCAGCAATTCAAATATTTGGATAATCCATTAGAGTGTGGAGCAATAAACCATTATGGAAAAGATTTGGGGTGAGTAATATTTTATAGCAAACCATATAGGAGTCTTTCTCATGGTCTGATCTATGTCAAACAATGATTTTGGGTTCAGTTGAAGATGAGATAATTTTTAGTGCCTTTGTATTTATAAAGTCAAATTTGTGAAACAAGCTTGACAAAAAAATGGAAAATTGTTTGAGAATTTATACATCATGGTACGAATTGGATAACTTTCCCTACAACAGGGCTCTGGTAGTATAAAAGTCAATTACTGAAAGGAGAGGGGCTGAAAATAATGGCACAAATAGAGCTGATGACCCTATCACAACAATTGACTGTCAAGAAAGAGAGAGTCTAAGAGATCTGGTCAATCAAATGATAGAGATGATCCAGGTCCATCAAGTTAAAAGCTTCCATTTGTGGATATCCCATGATATAGATGTTCATATGATAATTAATACATTCAAATATTTAAGTACATTGTTTCAATCTCAAACAAGGATTAACACTCACCCCAAACTTACATGTGCCTAAAGGTAATCATATTGATTCCTTTTGCATTTTGATTATAGAAACATTACAAAGTCATGTTTTAATGAGTATTTAATAAATTTCACATACAATGTTGTTGATCTCTTTTATAGAAAACATACACCGTGGCTATTTGGATATTAAATCACAATGTATTTACATTAAATTATATACTTTAGGCATATAAGAGTGGTGGTGCTTGATTTTGAGATAGAGTAAGTGGATTTTCTTGAATCATTACTGAAATGAAAATTTAAAAATAACACCTTCATGAACAACTTTCTTGAAACATGTCTTATATGAAAAAATTGAATATTTTCATTGCAACAAATGGAACAATTTATCAAAAGATTAAATTACCCTTAATTATGTTAGGATCTAAATACACTAAAGAGTAAATCCATGCACATATATATAACTTGTGTACCTCTTTGTAAAAGTTTTCTTCAACCATAAGAAACCTAAATATCATATATTTATTAACACAATAAACATAAAGATAACTCTAGTCTATTAATAAGACAATTTACTATTTTTATCCATGACCATTATTTCCTCCCAAATAATAGAAACAACAAAACCAAACTACCACTTCAACTTGGAATCGGGATAAAAACTTTAACAAATTATATCATCTTCTCGTAACATTCTCCACTCTTCATCTATTGGAATTTCAATTTGTTGTAAATTAGAGTGAATGAAATGTAACTCAGTTAGCAATTCATAATTGATAGTGGAGCGTTCCTTTACCGTTAAATGTAAACTTATTGACAAGGTTATCAAAGGTTTAAAAAATTCAAAAAAATTGTCTCATCTAGCTTCTCAGAATTTGGTCCTTCTCTTGAGTCATTTTTTCTTTCATTTTCTTGGGAATGCATCCTTCGTAATGAATTGGAATGTTTTGTCAAAAGGCTTTGACAAAACAAGAATTGTGAACTCTTGTACCTTTCCATGCAACTCTTGTAACATTCTTTGACACTTATTCAACAATTTATGTGCTTCACCCAACATCACACACTTCTGAATGATATATGATACCTTTATTGGGGCATGAAACCCGCTCAATTCCTCTGATGTCGGGCTTTATGTCACCAATTCGTAGATAGATTCCAAAATTTTATTTGTTGTATCCTCTCTTAAATCCATCACTTTTATACTACCTATTGCATATTTGTGGAGCTTATCATAGATTCTTTGTAGATCAGTCATGAATTCAAACAATCTAATCAAATCATAATTTTTTTATTTTCCCCCAAACATTATCTGTCATATTAACCAATGCCTTTTTATGAAATCTAGATAGTTTGATGTTGGAAGACTCTATTTCCTTTTTTTCTTTTGCCAATTCCTATTACAATATTTCATTTTTTTCTCATCATCTAGTCTTTGTTCCCATTTTTTGACCTTTTCTTTCTCTTCCATCACAACCTATTTCAATTCTCCCAATGTTTTTTGTAATATATTATTCTTACTCATTTTTTCCTGTAACGTTTTATTCGTATCTTCTAGTTCTACTTGTGCATGTTCATTCACAACAACTATAGTCATAGAGGTAGATGATTTTATCTTCCTCTCCAACTCACTTGTCTTATTAATCATTTGCTTTTCCTTTCTATTTCTCATTTTCCAGGTCATCCTCTAACTTTTGAATCTTATTATTCAACTTAGTGTTCTCCTTTCTCGCCTTTAGTAATGTTATGTAAACCACATCATTGTTCTTTTTCGATACATTAATTTTTTCAAAGGTTTCATTTCCTTAAGATCCATTTGAAGGAGGTCACATTTTAGTTAGCGGAAACATTTCATTCTTTGGTTTTACAAATTTGGGCACAACATACATGTATTCCAGGTATCTCGAGTCTAGGTTATATGTAGGCAATACCCTAATTATGGCTGGATCTAAAGTTCCAAAGAGCATGTATAATTTTTTTCTTGTTTATTTTATCTCTTTCTAATTTATTAGAAAACTCACTTATAATCAAAACTCACGAGGTGTTCGTAGGAGTGAAATGTTACACTTTTAATAGAGAAGGAGTAATTGAAGTTTGGGTAGAATTTCCCTAAGAAATGGCAAGTTTTAGGTGTGGCGTGGGAACCGCCTTCTATAAATAGTTTCCTTGAGCCAAGAGTAATTGTACCTTTGTCTACCTCTGTCTTCTGCCTCTTCTCACTTCCTTGTTGGATAATATCCCTAACAACTTCAACTGTCTCTATTGGCCTCTTATATTTTCCAACACTATGTTGACTACTACCATCATCACTAGAACCACCAACCTTAGCAATACTAATAGATTCATGGCCAACTTATCCTCTAGGATTTTCAACGTGTGGTTGAACTGTTTGCTTTGAGGATTTGAATCTAGAGTAAATTACATTGGATTAGCACTTGTAGATGTTGTAGTCTATTGTATTATATGTTTATGCATAGATTATACAATGTGACCAATAAATCTATACTTGATTAAGGTGGAGTAACGAAATGGATATTGTATACCATTTCTAGGAGGGTTTCATCCACTTTCTCATCGCTATCGAAGCCAAGGAAAAATACTAGCATAGAAATGGTATCCCTGATCCACGGTTTAAACATATCAATTACATGTGGAGCCTTCCCTTTTGGTACCATTCCATCAACTGTTAATTTTTGTAAAAATTCATCTTTGTCTTTTTTACTAGTGGCATGATAATCACTAGTAATTTTTTCTAGGTTTATCCCGACAGCCCTAAATATTTGATTTCAAACCCCAATGCACGACCAATATTTTCCTTTGTAATGGAAAAAATTTCTTCTCTGCTTTCCCTTTGCAATAATTGCTTTTTTGTCCCATCGTAATTTTGGGCACATATATTGAAAAATTCAAGGCAGGGTAAAACCTCATGGAGCATCATGTATCCCAATCTAGACCCCCATGTTACCCAACCTGGTCCTTTAAATTTACCTTGTGCATCTGAATGTCTAATTTCAATCATCTTCATCTCAAACGTGTATCTAAGCTATGAAGCTTTTGTGCCAATTACAGGATCATAAATATCATGATATTCATTAGTAAAACCACTACTAGGGGTTTAATTTTAAGTAGTTTGGCGTATGGGATTTGGGTTTTACTTTTAGTTTGGGATCTTGTGGAAGTAGATATGCTTGGAATTTTGGATTTTGTAAACCCTCAATCGTAATTTCTCAATCCTTATATTGAAATATTTCAAAGTGAAGGATTATACAATACTACTTATAAAAAGATAATATTTAGAGAATGAAGATTCAAATGTAGGGTGACACTTACTCAGAAATATGATTTTTTTTAGTCTTACACGGTCCGCAACTTCTACAAATCTATTCTTCCTTCTATTATAGTATTCCTTCTAGAAACAAAATTTTAATTGTCAATGGATGTTTAATATCACCTCGGTCCACATCACTATAAATGATTACGTCTTTCAATGTACTTTGTAGAAATAAAATTTTTCCTCCTTATTAGATGACCATGTGGTAGGATTCCGGGCCTCCTCAAGGAAAAGGAATTCTTTAGACTCCAAGCCCATGGAATGATCCGATTCAATAAAGTTTTGGGCCGATGATGACATGAGTGGGAATTTAATGAATTGGTCATTGAAATTTTTGTGGGCTATTGAAATATTTTAAACCCCTTCTTTTACCGATGCCACGGACTTGAACCTCTTGGATTTAGGTGGGATGAATTATAATTTTGGGTCCGGGTTTATTTGTTCATTGTTGGTCATGGACATTGGAATTGGAATATATGATGGGCCCCAACATATTATATAGTGTTTACATTATTGATTTCTTAAATTAGATTCTTTCTTTCTTAAATTAATTTAAATTTTTCAATAAATTAAAAAGTTATCACCCCCACTTTTTCCCATGCCATGTGGATGAATTAATATAATTTAAATATATTATATATATATTATTTTAATTTATTTTCAAAGCGGTGTTGAAGGGTTTCATTCCATTTATAAAAGAGAGAGGTCAAACCTTAGATACAACATGAAGATGCAAAAAACTTCATCAATCATGACTACTAGGTATATCAAGAAAAATCCATCTAGAAGGAAGGAAGACTATAGCTATACTATGCTATAGACATTACAACATATATTTAGATCAAGGATTAATCCCACGAATTAGAAGACACTTAAAAATTACAACTTGAGATCCCTGCCTCTCATCCAAACCCTCCTCAGAGTCTTGAGAAGTGTCTTCATTGGCCCTACTGTGCCAAAGATGATTATAAGCTTCCCTTGTAGTTTCACATATTTGCATCCACCAAAGTGGCACTAGCTTGATGGGATAATTAAGGGCAGCCAAATTAGGGAGTTTGAAGCACGTCCTTCCAACATTATTTTCACAGTTGAACACCATCAAATTATCTACAAAGGAAATCATCTCCCCATGGAGACGCTCCAGCCTCCCTAAAGGCACTCAAATCCATGCCACCCCAGAGCTTCGCCTCCTCCCCTACTGCCTAGAAAGTAACAATACACTTTTTCACTTCTACAACCAAATTTCCATAGAAAGATGACTAAACCTAGCAGAGAGCAAGGTTGACCACATCAAGCTTCGATGGCTCAATTATTAGAATATTTTCCACAAAACCAAGGCCACACTACTATTAACCCTACACCATCCATCCTCAAACATATATTTTCCCCCAAAACCAATTTAATTGCCTCTAGATCGCTACCATTACCAATTTTGAAGATTTGCCACAAACGATTATCGGATATAGACGACCTGAAATCCATTTCCCTTTTATTGGAAAATAAAGACAACAAGGGGAACTTGAGGGGAATCCATAGGTGCTCACCGACAAAAAGGATGAAAATGAAAAAATCAACCCACAATAAATAGGCAAAAAACAAGGCCCTTCACATGCTCAAAAGATTGGCGACAACATATATTTAAGGCCCTTCCGTATTTAAGATGATTTTGAGACCATCCCAAATTCCAATATATATATATATATATATATATAATGATATAAATAAATTATTTATTATTATATTATATATTTATATATATTATTTTATATTATTATATAAAGTATATCATATATATAAATAATTTATATATTTGATATATATATATATATATATATATATATATATACACACACACACACACACACATTATTGATTTCTTAAATTAATTTAAAGTTTTCAATAAATTAAAAAGCTATCACAAGTTCAATTTTCAAAATACAAAACCAAATATCCATAGATCTAAGATGAGAATAGATCAAAGAAAGTCTTTCTAAAGAAAATGAATATGAATAAAATCAAATGTTGCTTAATATTATTTACTATTTGAATTGAAATAACTAACGAAAATATATTATTTTTTTAAATAGTTTTTTGAAAGGGACTATACCCTTGTGCACAAAAGAGGGCCTAGGAGCCAAAATAGGAATTAAAACCAAAATAAAAAGGATCAAAATCAAAGTGTGATAATGAAGCCCTAAGTAGCCAAAAAATAGCTACCCCATCAAGACAAAAACAACAAAAACTCTGTAAAAAAGCAACAAAGAGACCACAAAAAATAACAAAAAAACATACAAGAGTAGCTAAAGCACCTACAACTACTTCTTGGCAGCTTTTTCGATGTTGGATTTGATGTTCTTCTAGGATTTGAACATTCCCAAAGTTGTCATGTGGGCAGCGTCAGTCTTATCCAAATGATCAATGGTCCTTTTTCTTTCCTTATCAGTGCCCCAAAGTGTTGCCGGAACTCCGCTGAGATTGGAGACACTTCTAGACATGTTGCTCAATGAACTCTTCAATCGCACTAAAAATGGCCATATTATAATCATGATGAGTTTTGGCCTTCCCTAAATGGGAGTCTAAGGAGTTCAGCTTCTTGTAGATATCTTCAATCTGGTTGTTATCAATAGCCACCTCCTCCTCCTTCTTCCTCTTACCTTTCTGTTTTGCCAAGTTCTTAACCTCATCCTTCAACAGCTTCATATCAGCTTCTAAGGCTTCTAGCCTTTTTGTAGAGCTCTCCATATGCACATCCCGGGGACTAGCATTGCTAATATTCAGGAGGTCATGTGCAATTTCAATTTCATGAGGACCCTTCCCCATAACAAGGGTATCGAGGTTAAGCCTTCTAGAGGACCTGGTGACCGGTCTGGCCGAGGTGGAAGCGAAGGGGGCGGGAGCAGCAGTAGGGGGAATGGAAGATGAAGCCTGGATGGCCGGCAGGGGGTGACAATAGCGGTGGTGGGGGCAGAGAGTGGAGAGATGGGGCTAGCAGTAGCTGAACCCGGAGAGGGGGAACTGAGCTAGGGGAGGAAGGGAGACCAGATACTGAAGAAGACATAATTTATGCAGCAGCAAAATAAGCCCCTGGTGTAAAGGAACCACCTGGTATGCTTTTGAAACTCCAAAATGGAGCACTCAAGAGAGTTCAACAAATAATGGGGGAAACAAACCATGCGATTCCTATGGAAGTGGTTGAGGAAGATAAGGTGCTTAGCAGGTACAGTGACAAACCTCCCTTCCAAAGAAATGAATCGTATCATCATGCGAGTAACCTCATCATAAGGCGGAGGGATCAAGCTAACAAGTAGGCCCACGGTAACATGGATCAACTTCTCAGATCCCTCCACAAATATCCTCTCTTCAGCATCTCTGTCGACCCTTTTGTTAAAAAAATGGTAGCCCTCCATGCCAAGGCCAGTCACTTCAGCAATAAGCTCCTCGTTGACCAAGATCTTCCCCCCATATTCCACAGTTCACTCCTTCCAATCCTTTGCAAAACACACTGAGATGCTTTGATCATGGCCCTGAACCTTCTCCATGAAGTTGGTGATGCCACCCTTGCTGAGTATATTCCATAGCTCTACATTATCCTTCCAATCTGGGTCCGCACTAGGCTCAATTTGGCAAGGGGGACCCCCCATCTTCACCATGCTTAACTGCTTGCAACAAATTCCAAAATCCTTGAGAGCACTAAAGCTAGTCTACTTTTTATTGTTGTAATCCGCACAATGTTGAAAATGAGAGCCGTTGCTCTTCCCACGAACATCCACGTGCCTGCTGATCTGAGCCTATGGAAGTTCACATGTGGGAATAACGGCCTTTTGCTAGCCCACTCCCTATCATCAATTACATTATTACTGTCTTTGGTATCTGTGGAGCCTTGTATCCATATTTTAGCAAGCACAGTGTTGTCCACATGCGTGATTTTCATATCAATGTAACTCCACTTGAACTTCCCCATATACTTCACACTATCTTGATTATTCGACAAGATTTGCATAATCATAGTTTTTAAGTCAACACGTGTGGGAGTTTTATTGATACTGATCCACACCCAATAATCATAACTCAACTCAAGAAATTGCGTGCGTATAGAAATCCACTTGAATGCTATTTTGAAGCTACTTAGGGATGCTATTGTTATCCCAAACAATGTGATTAACATTAATGCCATAATTAGCCAGTGCATCTGCCAATTTATTACCCTCCCAGTAAGTATGCATGATCTGAATGTTATTGAATGTTTGAAAAATACTTATGGACTCTGAGATAAAATCCTTGATGCTCCAACTTGGAGATGAGCACTGTTTAAGGAGATTAATGATATTCAGGGAGTCCCCTTCAATAATGAGGTTCTGGATATTTTGAGTCTGGGAAATTCTCAGGCCCCATAAAGCAGATAATGCTTCGGCAAAATGATTGGTTTGAATTCCCATTTTCCCAGCATACGCAGCAATCAGACTACCTTTATGATCCCGTATCGCTCCTCCCCCTGCCGCAATCCCAGGGTTCCCCTTAGAGGCCCCATCAAAGTTCAACTTAAACCAATTAAAATTAGGAGGATGCCATTTAATCAAAGATCTATCAATGTTATTCCCGGATTGCTACGGCTATTGACGGTTCCAATCTGCCAGTTGGATAAGATATATTCTTCATTCTATGGATATCTCTTGTTCTTGGGGGGTTTAAATCTATAAATGTTCTCTTTGATACCATTAGAAATTTTACCAATACTAAGTTTATAGTTTTTCTTCTTATTTCTGAAGATAATATCATTTCTATCCTTCCATATCCTCCAAATTATATGAGGGATAACCAGCTTCCAGATCCTTTTGACAACACAATGCCTATAGGGTGGGTTCCATTGAGTCCATAGTTGATTTAGATCCTTCGCACCACCCAGAGAGCTTCAAATTTAGAGAGGGAAAAACTCCATATTCTAGTAGCATACTCACAATGAATGATATCCTCAGAATATTTCTTACAAAGATGACACCTATTAGGCATTATAAATCCTCTTCTCATCAGGTTGTCAGTGGTAAGAATCCTACCTCTGATAGCCAGCCAAAGGAAAATATTTATTTTAGGAGTTAATTCAGTCATCCAAATCTTATTCCAATTGAACTCTGTTTGACTACTATGGAAGAAATTATTATATCCAGTTTTGACAGAGTAGTTCCCATCATTGGAATTATTCCATACCAGCTCATCCTTGGAATCCAGTTGACTTAAGGGAATAAGATCTAATTGATCTTGAAGGGAGGAAGTAATTTGTATCAGATCATCTCTCTCCACAGAAAGTTTTTTCCAATTCTTACTGGTGCCATTTCCCTCAATATAGTCCTTGATTTTGATGCCATACTTGCTTACAAGACTGTCCTTAACTATCCCAAATCTATCCATGAGATTTCCATTAAACCAATTATCATCCCAAAATTTTATGTCCCAACCATCCCCCACTTTCCATTTACTTCCCTGCTTAATGAAATTTCTGCTCTTAACCAGATTGTTCCAAAAGATGGAACCATAGGGGAGGTGCTCATCTTACAGGAAAGAGTACACAGTTTGATGATTTAGGTATTTTGCTTTGATTAAATCAATCCAGGGTTGTTTCTCAGACAACATTCTCCAGCCCATTTTAGCAATGAGGGCCTCATTCATTTTCTCAATATCTTTTATACCCAGTCCTCCCATAAACTTCGGGGTGCAAACCTTATCCCAAGCAACTAAGTGAAATTTGAACTTCTCTTCCATGCCTTGCCATAATTTTTTTTTCTGGATCCTTTCAATCTTATCTCTGAAGGAAGAGGGGATCTTGTAGAGCGACATGACATAAATGGGTAGATTTTGAAGAGTACTTTTAATGAGTAGGCACTTACCAACACTAGATAAAATGGCTCCTTTCCAACCAGCCATTTTTTTTTGGAATCTCTCTAATAAATCATCCCACACCTTGCTAGAGACTTTTCTAGTGCCGAGAGGAAGGCCCAAGTAAGTGGCTGGAAGCGCACTTATTTTACAACCCAAAATTTTAGCAATTTTAAGCTGCCTTTCCTCAGGAGTGTTGAAAAAGAAGATGGAGCTTTTATCATAATTGATCTCTTACCCAGAATCAGATTCATAGAGATGCAGAAAGCCTTGGTAGCCTTGGCTTCAATGACTGATGCCAGAAGAAGGAGGATAGTATCATCCGTGAATTGTTGATGGGAGACAGCTTGACTGATGGAAGTGGGCTTAGAGCCTTTTAAAATATCGTCATTAACTGCTTTATCAATTGTTCTATTAAGGCTATCAACTAAAGAATGAAGAGCAAGAGGAAGATAGGGTCCCTTGCTTAAGCCCTCTGTTGTTAGTGAAAACACAGTGCTCACCATTAATTACCACCGAGAATCGGCCGTAGAGATACAAGCCTTAATAATTTTTCTAAATTTGTCCGGAAAACCAAATTTAGTTAAGACTTTGTCAAGGAATACCCAAGAGACCTTGTCAAAGGCTTTATTCATATCAAGCTTGAGGGCCATATTTTCCTTTTTATTATTTTCCATAGAATGTATGGTCTCATGAACCATAATCACTCCATCTTGTATAATCCTACCTTTGATAAAGCCACTCTGCTTGCCTTGAGATTAGATCATTCATAATGAGTTGAAGCCTAGTAGTAATAATTTTGGTAAAAATTCTATAGATGGCATTCACAAGGCTGATAGGTCTGAAGTCTTTGAAGTCTTTAGCATCCATTTTTTTGGGGCCAACACAATGTGAGTGTTGTTTAGCTCTTTCAAAAGATTTCCCGTTCTATAAAATTCATTCACCGCTCTGAGAAGATCCTCCGAACAGATTTCCCAAAATTTCTGGAAAAAATTTATGGAGAACCCATCCGACAGAGCCTTGTCACCCTCTAAAGCAAATACAACCTTTTGCAGCTCTTCAAGCGTGACTGCTTTGGTGATATTTCTAAATTTCTGTTCCTCAATTTTATCTTGGGGAATGGCCTCCAACATAAAAGAAATAGCTTCAGAATTGATGATATTCCTCTCCTCAAGAAGCTTTTTATAAAAATCTAGCACTTCTTTCTTGATGCTATTGGGATATTTTATGATATTTCCGTTACTTTTAGTTACTTCTAAGATCCTATTACAGGATCTGTGCTTCAAAGTGGTCATATGAAAGAACTTCGTATTCCTGTCTCCCTCTTTAAGCCAAATAGCTCTAGATTTAAGTCTCCATAAAGATTCCTCTCTGCTGCAAATCGTATGCAACTCTGAAAGAATATTCTTTTCATTAGCTTCATCTTCAGCTGATCTCCCCATAGTATCCATTTTTATTTCCAGATCCTGAAGTTTTTGTTTTAACTTCTTTTTATTATCAAACACATTGCCAAAAAGCTTTTATTCCAGATTTTGACTTGCTTTTTGACATTTTTGAGCTTTTGAACCAATCTAAATTGAGCAGTGCCTTCACCATTCCATCCCCACCATTCTTTTATCTTGTCATAGATATTGTCATGCTCCATCCACATCTTTTCAAATTTGAATGAGCTTCTGGTGGGTTTAGTCCAATTGAGAAAATTTAAAGCAATCGGATTGTGATCCGATCCAACTCTGGGAAAGGAAGAGAGGTGAAAGTCTTGACTGAGAATCCAGCTCACTGAAATCAGTGCTCTATCCAATCTCACCTAGATAAACTCCTTTCCCAACCTTCTATTATTCCAAGTGTATTTATTTCCATGAAGATCCACATCTAAGAGATTATGTTCAGCAATAAAATCAGCAAAATCCTCCATACCTGTAGAAAAGCTGGAGATTCCTCCATACTTTTCACCTGGGTTTAGTGGAGAGTTGAAATCCCCCATAATAAGCCAGTTAGCTGAACAATGTTGGTTTCTAAATGTTTTAAGGTCAGCCCAAAGTTTTCTTCTTCCACTAACCGTATTAGGGGCATATATGTTAGAAAGGATCCATTCACCATTATTCTCAATAGCAATAAATTTGATTGCAAGATGATTAGTACTAGCATTGAGAACCGTACCAGTATAGTGCCTTTTATCCCAAAGAGTAGCTAGTCTGTAAAAAGCTCCCTGGGATTCTACAGCCACCATTTCAGAGTTATCCTAGAAACTCTTTTTATTAGTTTCAAGGGCCTTAGCTTTCATCTTAGTTTCCTACAGAATCAAAATACTAGGACTACTAGAATCCCGTAACTCCTTGATGATTCTCTGTTTGGAGTTTCCATTTAGGCCTCAGATGTTCCAAGAAATAATCTTCATTTGGAATGATTGGTAGTTGGAATTTCCTGATGGTTCAATTGACATTGAATGCCATCTGCAATGTCTCTCTCAGTTCTCTTAGATCTAAGAGCCTTTTTAGAGGGCCTTCCTCTTTTTGTGCTTCCTCCAAAGTCAACTAGTCATCTTGCAGAAGATCTAGTTGTTCTGGATGTTGAGGTATCCCAGTTGTCTTTTTTCTTTTTCTTATCACTGTAGAGTGATTCTGGGATCATTTCAAATCCTTTCATTCTTTTTTTCTTTTTTGAAATGATCTTTGTGAATCCAGAATCTAGATCCTCATCATCTTTGACAGGCGTAACTTCTCCCTCTTCACGCTCTTTCTGAATCCTGTCAGGTGTGTGTGTATCAGCTGTTCTGGTGCTGTAGCAAGTAGGTGAAACCACTGATCTATTGCTGGAGCAAGGAGGTATATCTGCAGATGATTTACCATCTCCCCTAGGAGTGCTTTTCTCAAAGATTCTTTAAAAACCATACTTGTCCTTGTTCGATGTTTCCTTAATGATGCACAGATGATTATCTATCTCGGCTTCCTTACTGCTCTGATATTGATCATTAGGGACTATATTAATCTTCACAGAGCCTTCTTGCTCGTTCACCACCATGGATACCTTTACAGGATTTTCCAAGTCCTCTTTGTTAGGTGCTTCAGAAAAGCTGCTGCTGAGATTTTGGGACGCCAGACCAGATGTTTCCTTATTTGAGTTCTAAAACCCCTTTTTCCCCCTTTCTATTGAAATCCAACTCCTTCTGACTAGGGGCTTTGTCTTCATTCCGGCTATCCGTGTTAGGAACCCTACATTCCTTACTCAGAATTGAGCCCTCCACAGGTTGTTCAGCTTCCATTGTAGAGATCTTCTTCTTGGAACAACTTTTGTCAGAGTGTCCTATGCGATGACAATGTTTACATCTCAAATGAAAAGTTTCAAACTCAATTTTTTGAGTCCATATCCCATATCTAGATTTCAAGATGATGTGCTCCGGTAACTCCTGTTCCATTTCAGAAAAGATGTAGAAATGAGAAAAAGCAAGTCTGGATCTGTTTCTCATGGGCCCATCCAGACCGATAGGAGCACCTAAGGATTTAGCAATATTTAGCAGAATTTCATCATCCCAAAAATGCAATGGTAGTCTAGGTAGCCTACACCAGATTGGGATGGTGTTTATATTTTCAGTATTAGGGTCAAATCCAGGATACCATTTTTTCAAAAAGAGGCCCATATTACCCAGCCACCAAGGTCCTCCCAGAAGCACCGATTCCATATCCTCTTGCTGATTAAATTTTGCCAGAAAAAAACCTTTTGGCATGATGGTAATACTCAGGTCTCCCTTAGGTTTCCACTTTCTCAAAGCCCATTTTCTAATGAAATCAATATTAGGTCTAGAGCCAAGAAACTTACCAACAAGGGAGAGATTCACTTTGCTTAAAGCTCTATCAACACATCCATCTGGGACCCTCAGGCAGGTGGCACCCTCATTGTCCTTTTCCCACGTGAATTGGCCAGTATATTGTGGACCCACTTTGATGTTAGGGATTTGAAGCATCTTATTCCAGGCCAGAGGTGTGGATCCCAACATTTCCACTTTTTCATTTTGTATATTTACAACCATCCGATTTTGGCCATAGATCTGCCTCTCCTCAGCATTCTTAGGTTTAGCGCACAAACATTCTACTGCCGAACTACGAAAGCTGCACAGAACCGCACTACCTCCATTGCTTTCTCCTTTGCTCGTACTCGTGCTTACAACCATCTGATTCTGGCCAGAGATCAGCCTCTCCTCAGCAATTTTAAGCTTAGTGCGCAGACATTCTGCAACCGTAATCTAGAAACCACACCGACAAAGATCTCCATTGCTTTCTCCATCGCTCGTGATAGCTAACGAAAAATGTTGTTTTTAAATAGAATTCAGAATTCTTGATGTCATTACTAATGAAATATAGTGTTTTCAACATTATTTTTAGATGTTATATATTTCATAATTATGACATTTTTCATATTTATTTTATTCAAATTAATTAGATATGTATTGAAATAAAATTAACATTTTCATTTTTTTCTATTGAAGGATATTGTGTTTTGTAATATCTCATTTACGACGGGTAAAGATTAACCTAGCTACCAAATTAAATTATGGGAATCCCTTAAAATTTGATCACCGAATACATTGATGGCCATTTCAATATATTTTGCAAGCAAGTTCCATTTTCATAAAGATTAGTAACTTTTGAATATACATGACAACCGAAATATGTCACTTCCAAATTGCTAAAATATCATTTCTTATATTTTATATATGTAGTTAGTTTCTTTTTTTTTCCAAATGGGTCTCCTCTTATATATGATGAAATATAAACAATATAAAAACTACATCAATTAAATGCTACTCGCAAAATCGTGAGCAATTATTCAACAATATTCTCGAGCAAAATAGGGTTCTATTTTAGGGGGCATTTCATTGAAAGCATATATATATATATATATATATATATATATATATATATATATATATATATACTATTATCCGATTTCACCACCTAGGTGAAATTGAGCAACATAATAGGCTTGCAATAAGAAACTCTCATACCCATTTGGAGCTTACTGTAGATTTTAGTGATCGGGGAAAAATCAAAGTCTTTACTAGAGTTGAAGGTCACAAGAGGAATTTTTACTCTTCTTGGTCTTCACCGAGTTTCAAAGTTTTATCTAGTTGAGAGACGAGAGTGGGGTCCACTTGTGAAATTTAATGGTGAAATCTAGTGACCATATATTCCTCTAATGTTAGGAACATCCAAAGTGAGTTCATGAGGTTTAAAGGGAGTTAAAGAGTTGTGAGATTTGCATTTTGGCTCTTATGACTTGACTGAGTCATGGGGGTGAGCTATTTTGACAAAGCATCGAGATGCTTTGATGTATATCTGAGCTCATTTGATGGAAGATAAAGATATTCATCATGCCAAGATCTGTTTGTATCAATGAGCTACACTATTGAGCTAAGATCTCGGGAGCCCATTGAGATTTTAGAGGTTGCATGAGTCATTGGTCAAACCAGCTACCAAAGTCAATGAGCTAATATCGAACACAATCGAGATGTTTGTGGGAGTTAGGTTGTCTTATGAGAATGGCCTATTTAAGGTTTGATAAAAACGAGTGAGCCAAGATCGAAGCTTGCATCCGAGCTATGGAAAAAAAGGGATTGTGAAAGGAACCCACTCATATAAATGAGCTATTGAAATTGAAACGAGTTGTTCTGAGTGCGAGGAGGATCACCTTGCTTTCTGTGGGAAATCTACTTTATTAGGACTAGGATATGTGAAGCTCTCTGACCGAGCCATGTAAATTCCAATGCCGAGTGAGTTGTCCCAAGAAGATCAAGATCTACATTGTGATGATACCAAAATCATGCGGGATTAACAAAGATAATGTCGATAAGTTGAGTTTCAATAACAAGTCAAACTAGCGTGATGTCTTCCCTCCTACGATATATTTTGAGAAGCCATAAAATTAAAGGCCAAGCTATGAGTTGGAATGGTGAGCTCTACATGTATTTGGAAAATTTGAAAATGGAGATATGATGGTCAACTCAACAAGTTCTTATAGGATCTTGTATGGTTAAGGTGAGAGAAAATGGCCCAAGAAACTCGTGTAATGTTTGTGCCACAAAAATGCCCGACATAGTGCAATGCAGGGATGACAAATTTTGAGGGCCCATGTGGCTTGTGGACCATGTGTGCATAAAAAAATTGATGTTTCCATAGGACATGTTGTGGGGATGGCAAGCCAAGGAAAAGTCCTTGTAAAATGGGTGAGAAGTGTTATTCGGGAATGACAACATTTGATGACCCAAGTGGCCCAAATTAGATTGGGCATCACGTGTAAAAATGACCCCAAATCACCGTAGAGAAATGAATGTAGGGATTGTGGGGGTCAATGACCCGAGATGCCCGGTCGGTATAGAGAAGAGTAGTGCAATGCAAAGTAGTCGAAATTTTAGGCCCTTCGGGCTAGGGACATGTTGGGAGGAGTTCACCACGAGAGGATTTTCATCTGCAATACATTGTGGGTATTTGGAGTAGGGATGGCATGAGCTTGGGTTCACGCCAAGTCAACATGGCCGAAATGAAAAAGGGGAGGTCGAGATGGTGAGTGGGATGGCTCGGTGGTGAGTGGAGTTGAGTAATGCCGAGCGGAGGATTCAACATGGATCAACCAATGTAATTAAAACAGGCCCATTACCAAAGATGTATCGACATTGGAGTGTAAAGAGGTTGGCGGTATAGAAGATAATCTTGGTGCCAAATACCAATACTCAAAGCAATGTGATGGAGCAAGGTTCCAGTTCAGCCGAGATGGCAAAGTTGCACAACATTGAAACATTAATACCCCTCCTCATATAAACACGAAGAATGTAAGATGGGCTCACCATGATTTAAATGTCCATATAATTTTTGAATGATGCGAAACTATGGGAAAAGAGGGAAATATTTGAATAATGATTTCCACTTGCAAAATTAAATACACAGTCCCTTGTATTGCAAGCAAACCTAGAAAAACCCAAAACAATTATAGTCATTCAAAAGCTCATATCTTGAGCATTTCTTATCGGAATAAAAAAATTGTGTCATTGGAATTATGATTATGAAATCTTCACATAGTTATTAGGAAATATAGAAATTGATGAATATTCAAGGGTGAATTTTTTAGAAAATGGGCTCATTCAAATTGGTTGTTGGAAAATGCTTGAAAGTGCGGTTAATGGGCATGAGCAACAATTTTCTCTCACTACACGATTGCATATCAATCAAGGATGGCTTTTCAAGATCTAATATCATGATTTCCACCCACTTTGGACACCCTTTAATTGCTATAAAGGGAAAATATGAGTTTACTTGTTTCTCTCTCCTCTTCTTCATTTTCTATAAATTGAAAATTTATCTCATTGTAAGGGGGAATAATTTTAGTATCAACACTCTATCATTTTCATTTTGTGAAGCTAATGTGTTGTAGGGATTCATATTAGACTCATTGCATGGTGATCTAAGACTTTCCTTTGTAAAAGAACGAATCATGCGTAGACTAATGAAACAATAGATGTATGTTTCGGATGTGTTGTCCCTTTCTGTGTTTATTTGCATTCCTCTTACTTCTTCAATTCTATTGCAGGTGTATTTTGCTTACCTTATGCTCTTGAAAGGTTCATTATTGATGTGTTTCATTGGAAATGTTGTTGTGAATGTTTTTGTTAGATTATAGAGAATCGTTATCACCCTTTCTAATCTGTATTTTACTCCCATTCTCACACATTAGAAAGTTATTCTCACACCCTTCTTTATTACATCACCTATGTAGTGTAGATTTCTTTTACTTTCATGCCATTTCTCTCTCCATGTTCCTTGGAAGTGGTATATTAGGAGTAGTCAATAGTTTCCTTTCATTAGATTTATCTTGCACTAGATTAGGAAGATGAACAAGCCTCCTCTGGAGGTCTATCTCAAGTAGAAAGTCCCACAACTTGGAGATAGTACCCATGTTACCCAGTCACACTGATTTCCTTAACACACTCACATGCTAAGAAAATAGAGGGTGTTGTGATTTGGTGATAACGATTCGGCATGCACAGTGGGACTAAAGAAGTCTTTAATTTTATTGCAACAAGATTGGTTTTCTCTTGTTGTAAATTACATCCTATAAGAGGCCTTGAAATTACACATCTGACGACTCCAAATGGAAGAAGTTAGTGGTTTTAACATCCCAAGCTTGTCAAATTTATGAGAAGGATTCAAACAAGGTCAAAAACTAGAGAAGAAGGTGTTTTTGAATACTTGTAGCTATCTCCAACAAGAGGAAGAAGGGGAGAAGATCTCAAAGGTCTCCATCTCCACCAAATTTAACACTATCAACACCTCCACCCGGTAGGCCCTTTGTTCCATAAACTATATTTTTCGACCAATCATAATGGCTCATCAAAACCACCACCACAATAGAATCCCTATGTCAATTTCACGGGTAGTATCCCACTTTCTCTCAATGCATAAAAACTATTTCATTTGCAATATTAAAAACACTCCCTACTTCACAGGGAAAAACATCACAACTTCGATTGATCACATTCGGACATTGCAAAAGTATGTGGTATACATGAGGTCAATGAGATGGATATGACAGTCAAATTATTGGCTTCGTATTTCAAAGGAAAAGCTCTACATTGGTTCGAGAATCCGGGAGTAGGATCAATCCAAGATTGGGATCGGTTATTGTGCACAACCCTTTATGTTTGATTTGGGGATAAGGAAAATAGCTTGTCTCTGTTAGAGAAATTAACCACAATCAAGAGAGCACTAAATGAGAAGATGGCTAACTTCAACTTCATATTTCAAAGGACATGGGATAGGATTCCACTTGTTGTGAGACCAGATGCTAAAGGTGCTTTCCTTTACTTTCTAAAATCTTTAAATTTTGATATTTCCATGATGATACAATCTATGGGAGGTAAAACTTTACCCATAGCCTACAACATTGCTATTAGAGCTCAAAATTTCTTAATTTAAGTTGGTAAACTTGCACCTAGGATGCCTATGCCCATTTATCTATAATTATGAAGTCAAAGCACTAGTCAAGCACATATGTTAGCTCTAATTCCTGCCCCAAAAATCAAAGTTCTACTGAAGCTTCTACCTCTTCTTCTAGTACCTCAAATGAGCTCCAAGAAGTCATGAAGCCGTTAAAACTTAGGTAATGAGTTGGTGACAATTAAGAGGCAACAAACTCAAAATTTTAGGTCATATCAACCTCAATCCCAACCCAATAGACCTCCATATTAGCCTAATAGGCCACCTACTCAAGCTACAAATTAGAACCAAGTAAAACCTCCTACTAATAGGCCATTTTAGCCTTATAATCCTAATGCTACATCCATATCTTAGGCCTTGGTGCCAGTGAGAAATAACATGGCTCAAGAGTATGATTGGTGCTTTCCATGTAATGAACCTCACAATCAGTCATCATGCTTTAACGACGCTCTAAATCAAGAATTGATGGTGACAATGATAGGCATGGAACCGAGACAAATCAAGAAGAACATCGGCGCGAGGAAGCTACTCAAGAGGCAACCGCAAGTGATAACACACTCTTTAATTGGCAAGTTGAAGATTTTTGTTGAATAAATTAGCCCCCTTCTCAAAGTGTGGCAGCCCATAGGAGGTCTAAGAAGATAAATATTAAAGAAGGACAATCATCTAATCCAAGCACTTCTCATCCCTTTATCACTCTACAAGGTGTCAACAATCAAAGTACATCTCCAAATGTGTAAAATTAGTGTAAACCACCTTCTAACCAACACATGTTCTAGTTGTAGCAGCTCATATGCAAGAGAAAGTCATGCCAAGCAAAGGGAAACAGAAGGATAACTCATCCCCATTCAATATCATAGAGAAAATGAAAAAAATGAATGTAAAAATTTTAATGTGGGAGTCATTAACTATCCTGTGTCAAAGATATCTACATGTAAGTAGCCATGGTAAACTAGTCCACATCAAATGAATTTTCCAAGAGTGAAGAGAAAGTGATCACTAATGCAGCCTCACAAGAAGGAAATCAAGGAGGTCAACAAGGTAAAAAAATGAAGCCTCCTCCATTTTATATATATGTAATCATTAGAAACAATCTTGTGCACAATTATGTGATTGATTCTAGAGCAAGTAGTTATGTGATGCCAAAATAAATAACTAATCAATTGGGCCTTCTGTACGAATTCAGTTCTAGATGTGTGGTGCAATTGGATGGAACAACAGTGGAAAATGTTGGAGTAATCAAGGGTTTGAGCCTTACAATGCATGCATGCTTAAGATGTCTCAGTTATTGACTTGTTACCACTCTTTGCATTGTTCTCATCAAGAGAATTCAAAACTAAAATTGGGGGCTACTTGTATGCTTTGAATGGACACAAATGTTATTTAGAATGAGGTATGTAGCTAAAGCTACAATCAGATCTGAACTAAATTCAAATTTCCATATTGAACCTCATATGCCAAGTCCAATCAATGTAAATTGTTCAAATTTTGATCAAGAGGATTTCCCAAGTACTCCAGAGGAAAATACTAAAGTTGGAGGCATTCTAGACTTAACTCTTGATGAATGGGAAAATAAAAGGAATGTTTTTGATCCTTATAAGGAAATGGAATAAGCTGAATTGGGAATTTATTTCTTGCATGAAGAGAATCCACCTCTCCCTAGCATCACCAAGTTGGATCACAAAGATGATAATGAGGTATGGAAACTATTATTTGATGGCTCAAGGAGTAGGAAAGGTGTTGGAGGAGCTATGTTGGTTTCACCTCAAGGTAAAAGATATTACTTAGGTTTCCACTTTTAATTTAGCTACTCAAATAACATAGCTGAATACAAGGATTTGATTCATGGAATACATTGGGAAAGAAAGAGAGGCATTAAGAACTTACAAGTATTTGGTAATAACGAGCTGATCAAGAACCAAGTAAGAGGAAAAAATGTTGCTAAGAATGATCTTCTAAATAAATAAAAGAATCAGGTATGGGATCTTATTGAATATTTTGAAGCATTCAACATCAATTCCATCCCAAGGAATAAAAATGAGGCAACAAACATACTCGTAGTAATTGGGGCCATGTTTGATGTTGTGGAAAGTATCAAAAGTGAGAAAACCCAACCTCACATCAAAGTGGTTGTAAGGCTAGTATTCCGAAAATAATACTAGCTGGAAATTCTTTGAAAATGATCAACAAATCATCAATTTTTTTGCAAGAAGAAGCTAAGTTCTCCACTAAAAACCAAGACAAGTTTGTACAACAATATGGTGACCAAGTGGTGTAATTGAGAACAAAAATATTACCAAAAGGTCTTGTGACTTTGTAATCAATCTTCAACACAAATGACTAGTTTTGGAAGGAAAAGGAAAACATTCAAGTAAAGGGTGAAGATTTAGAGCCTATTTCAGGAGGTGAAGGGAAGATATTGCAAATTGTAAAGGTGAGCACTCAACAAGAGAAATATGAATTTATTCAACTTTTCCAAGAGTTTCCTGATGTCTTTGTCTGGAATTACAAGGATTTGAGAGGTTTCAATCCAAAATTGGCTCAACATACTATTGAGCTAGATCCAGAATCTAAGCCCATCAAGCAAAAACAAAGGCCGATAAATCCTCACATTGAACCTCTCATGAGAAAAGAATTGAATAAGTTGATAGAGGCTAACATCATCTTTCCTATCAAGCATTCAAGTTGGGTTGCAAATTTTGTGCGATGCGAAAAGAGAAATGGAGAGTTTAGATTGTGCATGGACTTCCATGATTTGAATATAGATTCACTCAAAGATCATTATCCAATCCCATCAATGGAGAAAATCTTGCAGGTTGTAGCTAGTTCTGAAAGGTTTTTATTGCTAGATGGCTACTCAAAGCTTACAACCAAATCATGGTGAAGGAAGAAGATACATTCAAGATATCCTTCACTACAAAATGGGGCACACACACTTAGAAGAAGATGTCATTTGGACTATCAAATGTCGAGCAATATTTAAGAGAGAAATTGATATGGAATTCAAGGGGATGATACAAAAATAATGCTTGTGTATTTGGATGATATCACTGTGTTCTCAAAGAATGCAACAAACCATCTTTTTCCCCTTAGGAAAGTATTTCAAAGGTGTAGAATATTTGAATTCTCTGTGAATCTAAAGAAATATGTTTTCTTGGCACTTGAAGGAAAGTTATTGGGCCACATTGTTTTAAAGGAAGTGTAGCATCCAATTTTTAAGAATTTAGAAATAATGGATTTTTTTAACATAACGTTATTTGTTCTAAATTAATATAATTCAAAAAATATTCCATTGCCTATCCATCTCATAACAAAAACTATATCCATTTGTAATGACTCGGTGAGACACCGATCTCTCATTCCATGACTCGGTATTAAACCTATCCCTCATCTTAACTTAATAATGTGTATACTATGTATACTTGGTTCCTTTACCTTTTATGGGTACCCAAGTGTTCTATCCAAGAAGCCTATTTGAATACCTGTTACTGATATTCATTTGAAATCCTGCATCTTAGACTAGGTGACATATGACAACCCAACCAATAGCTCACGATACTTTGTCCAAAGTTTTTAAACATGTCTACCATGTTTACATTCCAAGACGACATACTCACTGAAAGGAATATATCCTTCACCACACTTGTACTGTTATCTAGAACGGTCTTTCTTGACTCTTTCACAACCCAATATGAGTCAACGTTTCATACTAAACAAGGGAAGCTTATAAGCACTAGTGTGGAAGACTACTTATGGTGACTAAGCATACATAGACATACTAAATAGACTTACGTCGATTGGGTGTGTCTAGTTACCGTAAGTAAACATGAGTTGACAAAAATGCTAGCTCATGTTTCTATTTTTTTTTAGGGTGTAACCATGAATCAAACTTCCACTTATGACAATCAAGTTAATCAAACTAAGTGGGGTGTTGAAGCATAACTAGTTGCATCATAGTATCCTCGTAATGACCCATGTCATTATGAAGGTACTCTATTGCAGTTGCTATGTTACAACATCCAACTGAGTTTCTTTAACTAGACCAATCATACTTAAGAATATTAGTTTATTAACCCAATCAATTATTATATTATAGTTTTAATGATAACAACTCTTTTAAGAGTCTACTAAGCACAATTTAACCCAAGAGGGTTACGAGATGTACATTACATGAGAGGGAGGTATGTAGATAAAATATACATTCCCGATCATTCTCAATTTATTTTTATGTTTATCTTATCATAACTGTTTATTTCCATATATCAATATGTTTTGAATTCAATGTTATGAAGGTAAGATCATTAAGTCTTCTTACTATAGTCATAGCTTTATAACAAGCTTGTATAAACTTTTGATTTAGACTTCATAATATTGTAAGTCTAAATCTTTTTATTATCCTTCTTAAACATTCATGTTTCAATTTATAGAATTCAGCTAAGGTAAACACAACCAATCATCCTCATGATTTAACCATAAACACCTAACAAAATTTCATACATAGCTCCTTGTTTATAATCTAACTAAATTCCCTTATAGCGTTTAAGGATCTACCAATGATTATCAACTTAGTTGTGCTCTTTCACGTGAAATGAAATCAACTATAAGTATAGATCCTTAATCCTAGAAGCTTTATATATCATAGAATCTAATAAGTTGTGTAATCCCATATTACATATATACCTAAATTTCCCCCATCATGACTGATATTACCTAGTAATATTACACAACTTATGTCATGAAGGCCTCATAAGTAAATCAGCAATCAACATTTTTTCCAAACTAATTCATTTATCAAAAAGAGAGTTCTTCACTCTCCAAACATAGGAAGTAATTCAAGGATTACACAAATGTCATTGCATCAACATAAAAATAGTTTAATTACATATTATTTTCCCAAAAAAGTACATTTCAAGTGAATGTTGCTACATAGACATCATAATGAAGAGATAATTTTTTTATTAAAACAAATGTATCTTTCTATAAGTCTTTCTCCTTTCATCTTTTAAAAATCCTCCTATAAAATTTTTAGCACAAGTTAGTTCATATGAACTGAGCATGATAAACTCTATAACATTAAAACAACATGCTTTTAACTAACTATTTCACAAAAGGAACCATGTTGTTAATTGAAACAGTTCCAAATCAAATATAAGATTAACAGAAAGAATTTCCCTAAAGATTACATAACACAGAAGGAGAGAGAGAGATCATAGAATCTACAAGAATAATGTTCAAGTAATAAATAATTAAATCCACTTAATAATTCTATCCCAAAAATATTATGAAACTCATTACAACCATCTAATCATCTAAATAATAGTAATTAAGAAATAAGTAATCCACATTCTTATCCTAATCAAAACTTATGAATCTAGTTTTCAACCTAAGTTCCACAACCACAACCTGATCTTATTATTCAAGAAGAAGTTAATTGTTATAATCATATTGATTTTGTAAAAGCAATATGCTGATTTAATATAAAAAAATGTTAACAACCTGCAATAAGCCTGTATTATTTAAAACAAGAAGATACAACTTGATTTTCATTCATTCATTCTAACTACCTTACCTAACCGAAATTATAGGTAAGAAAAGTTTAACGAAACAAGAGATTAGGTTCAAGTCCAAAATAAACTTAACTCACAAGTAAAGGTCCATGGAGGCTTGCATTCATATCAAAGTTTGAAACTCAAAAGAATCAGAATAGCTAGTATAATATAGGCTTTGAAAAACTACAACATCTACATAAATATTGTTTCCATAAGCTACTAAATAGAGTAGATCATTCACAAGAAACCTACAAGGTTCAAGTCTTACATGAAATAATGAATTCAAACAAAGGAAAGGATCTTCAAGAGAACAAAAGTTCGAAACAAAACAAGACCCCTAATAGTTCCAAAGGAGGAGTCATACACTTAGATAAATCTATATTGAGGTCAAGGAAATGCCAAGTACAACATAAGGTTCCGTGGGAATTACGATCTTCCATGATAAAAATAAGACCAAAGTTATCTCTGGAAGCCAAAAATTCCACACGAGAACGAAACATAAAATGAAAGGAAACCCGGGTTAAAAGTGAACAACCTAGGACTTTAAAAAGAACCCATAAATTCAAAGACGAGAATCGACTCAAGAGAGTATCCAATTGAGGAATAATACATCCTCTAAAGAATAAAATATGAGCTTATTTAGAATTCAATCATTCAAAATCATCTTAAGGTTAAACCTAATCTTAGAGAAATCCAAACTAAATGTTACCCTTTTTACAAGCCAACTCGAAAGGATTTTTGTTTCAAGTTAGCTCAACAAAAAAGAAGAAGGAATAAACTAGTCTCAATAATACAAATGTTCCACTTGAAAAGGGTTACCACTACTATCAATAGAGAAGAAAAAAAATAAGACAGTATCCCTCACAAAAATGCACATTCGGTGCTAAAACAACCTCGAATGTTTAATGAAGATTAACAAAATCTTACAAACAAAACTACATAGCCCAAAATGGGTAATCCCTAAACTCAACAACGAAAAGGAACTGAAACCCAAACTCATGTCGCATACCTTCTCAGTTTGATTTCCAACGAAATATAATGTCTTCACAAAAAGTATTAGCAAATGAAAAAAGATTCATTTTTAGTCCCACTCAAAAGACAAAAACAATCAAATTCAACAAATAAACATAATCCAATTTACCAACAACTGAGTGCTTCATAGAAATAAGAGTATATTCATGATAAAGTCGACCAAATAGTGTTTGTCTCCAAATATTATCAGCTAGAACACTGACCAATAGAAAAAGAACATAAAATTTTTCACCATATCACTAGTGTATATCCCATACATAAGAATCACTAACAAAGCATGAATAATCAAACCCAAAAAACTAATACAGCCTCTTCCCTTATCAACCAAGGAGTTTAACGGATATAAAACTAAGACATACATAACTATTCTACCAAGAAAGTCAACCCGAAACACATTAATCATCAATTACACAACATCACAATGCACCCCTAAGAAACCAAATAAAGAAACACCATTGAATCAAGAAGAAGAAAAACAAACACCAAAACCAGAATGATTTCATAAAAGAGAAGAGTTATTTTATTCTCCTGTCTCTTTTTCCTTGTTTTAATCCTTCAGGCAAAACTTCTAACGCAATATTTCCACAAAAACGCAAAAAACCTAAACCACTGAAAAATTTCTTTATCTTCCTCTTATAACTTCCATGCTTATATTTCACTACCATCACTACCATGCAAGGAGAAAATTTATCATGCATATATTTGAACTGGAAGTTTGAAAAGAAGAAAACCACATGCAGAGCTACAAGCTCCCAAAAAAATGAAACAATGAAAATAGAAAACTATCTATCCCACCAACTTCTCCTATTTCCTAGGCAGTTTTCACAATGGTCAAGATCATTAAATTTCAAAAGGATTGACAGAGTCCTTTACTTATTTCCCACCTTGACATAATCCTTCTTGGCTATAACTAAAAATTAAAAATCCATGCAAATAACATTAGAAGAGTTGACAACTCAGGTTTACCCAAATATTTCCATGCATTCGCCAAAATTGGCGGTAACAAAGTATTAATTGCCTTATTCAAACCTTTTAATTACGTTATGAATCGGTGCCACCGACACCCATCCTCATTTTATCTACGCCATCCCCTTTAGGCTAGCCCATGCCCTTAGGTTAGGTTCAATACATTATATTAGAAACCAACTTAGGTCCTTAGGTATAGTTTATCATTTTAGTCTTAGAATATCTTAGTAACATGACTTAGGATTACCTCCATCCATAATCAACCATAATAATAAAATCATCTAGCTTAAACTTAGGATAGGATAACAAACTTAGGAACTTAGATTAAATTAGGTCCCCCAAATAATCATCAAAATTACCAATTCAACATTACCATATGAAGAACCAAAAATGATGCTCTTGGATCACTATGAAGAACATATGCGAGAAGATGTAAAATGTGATCTGCGTGAGCCTGGGTTCAAAAATGTAACATTCTCGCATGGCTTGGTCAAATGACCTTGACGTCATAAAATCAAAATCATGCCTTGGATCACTAAAATTGATCCAAGGTATAGCTATCCTACATCAGAAATCATATAGACTGAAGCACAAGTTCAAATGCAATATAGGCTATGAACGAGTTTAGATGAATTAATTTCCTCTATCCACATGTAGTGAACATTCAACATAAGAAAGAATGAAATACTTCATTTTAAATTCAGAATTTACATGGCATGATTGTATCTTTTTTAGAAGAAAAACACAATATCTACAACAAACATTATTTCTTAGTTCATAATATTACACTGTCTTCAAACAAGAATCACATATCAACATTTACAACTTCAAGTACAAAAGTCATCAAAGATATCGACCATGGTAGAGGCATTACATACCTCCCCTTAAAAAGAATCATCATCTCAATGATGAACTTAGTCCATATTCATAAACAAGAAAAATAATCATGATTATAGTTCTTTTATCCACAAGTTTTAAAATAGAAACAAGATTTAAGGAATTCAAGTTTTCATAATTTATTACAACATTAAAAACACTATCCCTACACTAATAAAATATAGTACCTTCCCAAAACTGGTAGAACTTAAAGATAGATTTTAAAAATGCTTTATTTTTTTCCAACATCAGAACTAATTTTGTTCAAATAAATGCCAAAAATCATTTTTCATGTCCTCAAGGTTTTCCCACGTTGCACTTTCCTCATTAAACTAGTCCCACTGAACCTTGCATTGACTAATTTCATGATTTCACAAGTGCAACTGGTGAGTTTCTAGCATTCTTATGGGTTCAACCACAATTATTCGTGCGTCTTGGACCTGCAAGGAATCCCAATTTAATACACGTGATAAATCTGAAACATATTTCTTAAGCAAAGAAATATGGAAAACATCATGCATTTTTGACAAAGTGGGAGGTAATGCTAAGTGACAAGCTACATGGCTAATCACTTCAACAATCGCAAAAGGTCCCACAAAACAAGGTGATAATTTGGTTGTCTTGTCAAAGGCTATAGAGATATTTTTAGGCTTAACACGTAAAAAGACTTTTTCACTAAGTTCATGAATTAGTTTCACTTCTTTGTCCCATTTTTGTAAGAATTTCAGGTCCAATTACCTCTCTATCTTTAATGATATCGCAACTAACTGGAGTTTTGCATTTCCTTCCATATAATGCTTCAAAAGGTGACATTTTAAAGAGGAATGATATGTATTATTGTAAGCAAATTCAAATAAAGGAAGATATTCTTCCAATTTTTATTGGTGATCCATGCAGTACATTCATAAAATATCTTCCAAAACCTAATTTACTCTCTCTGTTTGACCATCTATTTCTGGATGGTATGCAAAACTAAAATTTAATTTTTTTCATAAGGTTATATTTAGCATTTGCCAAAAATGAGATTTCATTCTAGGGTCCCTATCAGATATAATCAATTTGGGTACTCCATGTAATCTAAAAATTTCATGCATAAATCTTTTCGGTAAACCCGGTGAATCGTCTTTAAGATTAACAAGAATAAAATGTGCTACTTTTGTCAATTTATCAACAACTAAAATAACATTGTGTTTATTTCTTGACATAGGTAGCCCTGAAAAAAAAATACATGCTAATTACTTGCCACTTATATTGCGGTATGCTATAAGGATACAATAAACTAGTGGGTGCATATGCTCGCCCTTCACATGTTAACATTCCAAGCAAAGGTGTGAAACAAAATCAGTTATGTCTTTCTTCATCCCTTTCCAAAAATATTGTTGTTTTACATTAGCAAGCATTTTTGTAATACCGAATGTCTGAGTAAGGTGAATTATGAAAGTTCATCATTAAATTTTTCCTTAACTCATTTTTTTATTAGATAAGGTAAAAATAGGGATCAGCTCCTAGGGGCCTTACAAAAGGAGGAACAAAAACCAACGAGCTAGAAAGAAACAGAAAAGTCCACAAAAGGAGTTAAACATGCTTAACTCTTATAATGAAGATCAAGACTTTAAACCAAAGAGAGTAAAACAAAGAAAAATAAAACCATCCCTAAACCATCAAAACTGCAGAAGTTCACCAAAATTCTACCAACAATTTCCAGAAAACCCAGCTAATTTTTAGGAGAAACTTCACTGCTACTAGCATGATTGCCTTTGATCTTAGCACCCTCAACACCCTTGACATTTATGTCTTCCTCCATCTCGTCCTCGGAACTACCAATGTGAAAATTGAAGTTCATCCTTTTAGTGCCTTCCTCCATCCCTTCCAACCTATCACTCAGCTTTTTGACCTGATACTCCAGCTCCAGAACCTTTTGTTTGGACTTCACCTAGGCAGACAATTTTCTTAGAAGCATTAATGACATCCAACATGGTTTCCCTTTGACCAACATTGGTTTCCTCCATCGCCTGAAGCACTCCCTCTAAATATTAAACCTTTCTACTCCAATCCTTAAAACCCTTAAAATTACCATCCCAACCCCTCTTTCTCAAGGTGATCGCTTCACCACAACCTTCCTCACTCTTCTCTTTTCCGAATCCTCCCCCACATTTTTACATTTCCCAACCTTCATATTAGTAAGGCATTCTACAAGAGTGAGATCATCCTCTTCCACCTTATCTTTTAGAGAAGAATTTAGAATAGGTTTCCCATTTTCAAACAATAGAAGGATGATCCCTTCATGCAAACACATCTCTACCTTCTCCTGCCGAACGCCGTCAAATAATTTGTCAAAGACATAAACAGAAAGAAAGAAATTCTCACCATGACCTTATGGTGGAACATATTCAGAAGGGTCATATGATGAGTATAGATTTTTGGTATTTTCCTTCCAGAGTTATATACTTCATGATTTGAAGGAAAACATCTCTCCATATTCTTAGGGATACACAACTTGTAAATACCATCAATAAAGAAAGAGAACCTTTCCTTACCCATGAAGAACAACTCAATTTCATGCTCTCTGTGGGTTCTATCCTTAAATTTTTGAGCCCATCCATTTTCATCTTCATTGTAAGGAAATGGTGGACTCTGAAACCTCAATTTCCAAACCTCTAAACTCAAACTTTCCCTCTTTCCAATATTTTCAAAATCCTTTGATAGGGAGGGTTCATGACCATGTAATTTAGCAATGAAATTACTGAAACCCCCAATCTTAAGCTTGTTCCACAAATTTTGATTAAAATATTCAATGTTTTGGCTAGCTGGTTCAACCCTGATTCTATCACCACCCATCTTCACAAAACCAAACTTCCCCTATTTGCTAACACTTCTAAAAATCAGACCCCTTTCACACTAACAGAAACCGAGGAATACAACTTATCAAGTAAGTTGTCACATAACCAAAGCTCACTCATGCAGACATCATCAAACTTAGTGCCCTCTATGTCTAATAATGGTTTCATTAATTTCCATGGGTAAATAATCTCCTTTACACTAGATCTTGTAATCATTACTAATAGCTTCGTAATTAGCCATCTTATCTACACACTTGTTCCCTTGACACAAAGTATGATTATAAGAAACCTTTACAAAATATTTTAAAGTTTCCTTAACATCATTGAGGATATTTCTTAAGGGCCAATTAATGGAACCCTGATTGTTAAGAGCATTAATAATGATGAGTGAATCACCCTCAATCTAGATGTCCTTGAAACCTTTTTCTTTTTCCAACAAAACCCCTAAAGGAGAGCTCTAGCTTCTACCATATTGTTTGTTTTCCAACCTAACGGACCAACATAAACAAACAACCAATCACCTTCACTATTTCTTAAAATTCCCCCTCCCCCAGCTAGACCCAGATTCCCTTTTGACGCCCCATCAAAATTTAACTTAACAACATTTTCCACAGGCCTTATCCAACTGGATTTATTTTTTGATTTTTGTAATTCCATCGGTCCAAGGGAAAACTTATAAATAACTTTCTGCTCTATTTTCGGAAGGGTTTCTTTACCTTTCCTTTAAAGAGTTTGATATTTTCCTTAATGGAAGCCAAAAATTTCTTCTAACTTTCAAGAGAAGATATTTCTATTCTGGAATATACAATCATTCTTGGCCTTCCATAAACCCCAAAAAGATGAGGGAGGGAAATATTCCAGGCCCAGACCAAGATGGGAAAATAGAAGGGACTCTCCCATTGAAAACAACAGTCCTCAATCGTCAAGGAAAATTCCATTAGATATAGAACAGATCCAAAATGGAAGCAAACACATCATGGGAAAAGGAGCATGTTAAAACCTGATTTTCATTTCCTGAAGGTAGGTACACCTACTTTTCATATCTTAGAATTATTCCGTTATTGAAGTTAAAACATGTGTTTCTTGTATCATTTGGATCTGCAGCAAGTGTTGTTTTTACTTGCTAAAAGTATAAATCAGATTCCATGATACTTTTTACCTCATCCTTAAACTAAGTTCTCAAAGTTATAAGTGTAGAAATATGTTTCCTATGACTTAGTGCATCTATCACTCTATTTTCTTTTCCTTTAATGTAACTTATGTCAAAATCATATTGTGACAAAAAATCTAACCATCTTTGTTGTCTTGCATTCATATTTTCCTGAGTGAAAATATACTTCAGCTCAAGGTGATCAGTATTTAATTCAAAAGGTATTCTTAATAGATAATGTCTCCATACTTGAAGTGCATGAACAATGGCAACAAGCTCTAAGTCATGGGGAGCATAATTAAACTCATGTAACTGCGTTTTCTGCTCTCATATGCTATAACATGATCATTTTTCAACAGAATACCTCCAATTCCTTCACCGGAAGCATATGTAACTACCATAAATTTTCCATTTGGATATGGTACAACCAAAATAGGTCAATAAGTTAATTGATCTTTAATATTTTTAAATTATTCTTCGTATTTATCACTCCATGCAAACTTTTTGTCTTTATTTTTTAATGAAGTAATCGGGGCCATGATTTTTGAAAAGTCCTTAACAAAATTTCTATAGTAACCAAAAAGCCCCATGAAGCTTCTGACTTCATGTACATTTTTAGGTGCAAGCCATTCAATTATAACAACAATATTTGATGGATCAACTGTTATTCCATCTTTTCTTATGACATGTCCCAAATAGTGTACTTTTGTTTCATAAAAAGAACATTTGGAAAACTTACCATACAATCTTCTCTTTCTTAAGATTTCAAGTACTATTTTCAAATGATCATCAATGATTTTAGAATAGATAAGAATATCATCCAAGAATACAAGTACAAACTTGTCTATTATTCATTAAATTCATAAAAGTTGCACGTGCATTTGTCAAACCAAAAGGTAAAACCATGAATTCATAATGTCCATACCTCATTCTAAAGGTTGTTTTATAAATATCTTCATCTTTGATTCTTAATTGGTGATACCCAAAATGAATATCTATCTTAGAATATACTGATGCACCACGTATCTAGTCAAACAAATCATTAGTTATAGGAAGTGGATTTTTTTTATTGTTTCTTTGTTTATCATATTGTAATCAATACAAAGTCTAATTGTTCCATCTTTCTTTTTCACAAAAATTACCAATGCTCCCCAAGGTGAGACACTCGGTCTTATCAAACCCTTAGATAAAAAATCTTGTAACTATGCCTTAATATCTACCATTTCAATGGTAGTCATTTGATAAGGTGCCTTGGAAATAGGCTCAGTTCCCGTTTTATTTCTATTGTGAAGTCAAATTCCCATTTGGGTGGAAGACCGGGTAGTTCTTCTGGAAACACATCGTTGAAATCTCTTAACACAAAAAAATTTCCAAGAAATCACTATCCTTTTCTATTTTTTAGAAATTTTTATTGCATACAGAGTGCAACCTTTATTTTTGGCCTTTTTAAGTTGCATAGATGACAATTTTCTAACTAAAATTTCTCGTTTTACCCCTTGGATGTCTGTTGTTTTCTGTAGATCATCAAGGCAACTAATGTGTTTTTCAAAACAATCAACTTTTTCTTTATGATCAGCAAGTCAGTTAACACCTATTATGACATCATATGACCCCAAAGGAGAAACATAAAGATCTAATTTAGTGGAAAAATTTAGTAACTCTAGGACTACTCCAAAAGACATTTACTAACAATATGGAAAACATTATTTCCATAATGTAAAGTCCAATATTTTTCCATTATTCTAACTTTTCTTTTTAGTTTTATAGCTAATTTACTAGAAATAAAACATTTTGTAGCTCCAGTATCAAAAAGTATAGTAATAGGCGTACCAAATAATTTACCTGGCACTTCTATAGGCATGACTTTCTTTTCAACTTGTTTATCACCTCATTTGTAGCATGTATCTTATGCCACTTTGATTAATGTCATCTTTCTTTAGAGGGAACTGATTTGCATAGTGATCCTTACCACAGTTGAAACAACCCCTACAGGTCCTCTTTTTGGTTCAAATTTATTTCCAGCCCTAAAATTATTGTTTTTCCTCCAAAGGACTTTTGTCCATTGTTATTATTCTTCACAAAGTTGTTTCAAATGTTTGCAATAGGTTTATTTGTTGTTGTTTTCTTATTATTATCAGTTACAAACTTATTTTTGACTCAAAATTTTTCCATGCCACCTTTTTGGGTGCAAGTGATGAAGAAGAATTAGGAATTTTCTTACGATTCTCTTCCTTATGGGCAAAAATTGCTTTTAATTTATATTCTTGCCAAATGGATTTTTCTACAACCCCTTCCATGGTGGTTGGGATGTGAACATCTACTTCACCCCCTATGATAGGATTCAATCCCATAATAAACTTGTGTATCCTAAACTTCTCATCAGTTTGATACTGAGGACGTACTTAAGAAGTTTAGTAAACCTCTCCCAGTACTCAATTACAGTTAATTTTCCTTGAATTAAATTCTGAAATTCTATCATTTTTAATCATAATAGAGATTTGGCAGCCAACATTTCCTAAAGTAGATCTTAAACTAATCCCAAGTGATGCTTGATTCATCAATGTTTAATTCAACTTTACGGTTGTCCCACCAGGAGGATGCCTCATGGGAAAGTTAATAAGCTCCCCATACTACTTTTGTTTCTTCTGAGAAGTTCCTTATTGAAAATTAATTCTCCATTTCACTAATCCAATTCTCAGCTCCATCCCCCAGTGTAGTGCCATCAAAATTTGGTGGACTTATCCTCTTTATGTCATTAGTAATTTCAGCTAATCTTGCCTTTTTATTTTTAGGCGGATTGGGTACATTCACATTTGCATTCGCAGCATTGTTATTTTCTGCATTATTATTATCAATGCCCAAATTTCAAACATTGGAATTTTCCCCTAGAGGTGGCTAATTTTTATTATCAACATCATCTTCATACTCTTCATTATCCATTACTTGTTGTTCAATTACAACAAGATGATCTCTTGTGTCTAACATGGCAGTAAGAATCTCATCCATTTTTGTGCGGTAGATGCCTCTCCACCTAGAGGAGGATTATTTGTAGCACCTCTCCTTGTTCTAATCATTTTCTATTAACAAGAAAATTAAGTTTTTATCAAATATGGACTCAATAGGTCTAAGAGCTGTAAACTTGAGCTTTGATACCAAGATGTAGCATCCACTTTTTAAGACTTTAAAATAAGGGAATTATTTTTAACATAATGTTCTTTGTTGTAAATTAATATAATTCAGAACACACATTCCATTTCTAATCCATTTCATAATAGAAAACCATATTCAGCTGTAATGAATCAGTGAGACACCGATCTCTCATTCCATGACTCGGAATTAAACCGAACCCTCATGTTACCTTAATAATGTGTATAATATGTATACTTGTCTCCTCTAGCATTTTATGGGTACCCAAGTGTTGTGTCTAAGAATCATATCTGAATATTTGTTACTAATATTCATCTGAAAGCCTGCATCTTAGACTAGGTGACATAGGACAACGCAACCAACATCTTGCGATAATTTGGACAAAGTTTGTAAACATGTCTACCATGTTTACATTCTAAGATGACATACTCATTGAAAGGAATATGTCCTTCAACACACTTGTAATGTTATCTAGAATGGTCTTTCTTAACTCTATCGTTAACCCGATTTGATTCAAAGTTTCATACTAAATAAGGGTAGCTTACATGCACTAGTGTGGAAGGCTACGATGGTGACTAAGGATACATAGACATACTCAATCGACTTACATCGATTGGGTGTGTCTAGTCACCCTAAGTCAACATGAGTTGACCACAATGCTAGCTCATGTTTCTATCTTTGTTTAGGGTGTAACCATGAATCAAACTTCCACTTATGACAATTGAGTTCGTCGAACTAAGTGGGGAGTTGAAGCATAGCTGGATGCATCTTAGTATCCTCATAATAACCCATGTCATTATGAAGGTACTCGATATACTTTCTATGTTACAACATCCAACTGAGTTTCCTCAACTAGACTAACATACATAAGAATATTAGTTTATTAACCCAATCAATTATTATCTTATAATTTTAACGATAACAATGATTTTAAGGGTCTACTAAGAACAATTTAACCCAAGAAGGTTACGAGGTATACCTTACACGAGAGGGAGGTATGTAGATAAAATATGCATTCCTAATCATTCTGAATTTATTCTTATGTTTATCTTATCATAACTATTTATTTCCATATATTAATATGTTCTGAATTCAATGTTATGAAGGTAAGTTCATTAAGTCTTCTTACTATAGTCATAGCTTTGTAACGAGCTTGTAGAAAAAATTTCTTTAGACTTCATAATACTGTAAGTATAAAAAAATTTACTACCCTTCTTAAACATTCATGTTTTAATTTATAGAATTCAACTAAGGTAAACACACCCAATCATCCTCGTGATTTAATCCTAAACATCTAACAAAATTTCATACATAGCTCCTTGTTAAATTTACAAGAAGATATTATTTTCTTTTCTTATTAAGGACTAATGTCCTATTATGAAAACATAACACATGTGTTTTAACATAACAAATTAACCATAAACATTTATATAATCTAATCAAATTCCTTATACTTTGTTTAAGGGTCTACAAAAGATTATCAACTTAGTTGTGCTCTTTCACTTCAAATGAAATCTAGTATAAGTGTATATCCTTAATCATATAAGCTTTATATATCCTAGAATCTAAAAATTTTCATAATCACATATTCCATATATACCTAAATTGCCCCCATCATGAATGATATTACTTAGTAATATTACACAAATTATGTCATGAAGGCCTCATAAGTAAATCAGAAATCAACATTTTTACCAAAGTAATTCATTTATCGAAAAGAGAGTTCTTCACTCTCCAAACTTAGGAAGTATTTCAATGATTACACAAATGTCATTGCATTAACATAAAACTAGTTTTAATACATCTTATTTTCCCAAAAAAAGTACATTTCAAGTGAATGTCGCTACATAGACATCATAAAGAAGAGATAATTTCTTTAGTAAAACAAATCTAACTTTCTATAAGTCTTTCTCATTTCATCTTTTACGAAATTCATCTATAAAATTGTTAGCATGAGTCAGTTCATATGAACTGAGCATGATAAATGCTTTAACGTTAAAAAATATGATTTTAACTAATTGTTTCACAAAAGGAAGCATGTTGTTTAGTGAAATGGTTACAACTAAAAAATTAGATTAACAAAAATAATTTCCTAAAGATTACATAACAGATAAGGAGAGAGAGAGAGAGAGAGAGATCATAAAATCTAGAAGAATAATATTCAAGTAAGAACTAATTAAATCCACTTAATAATTCTATCCCAAACAAGATTATGAAACTCATTAGAACCGTCTAATAATCTAAACAACAATAATTAAGAAAGAAGTAATCCACATTCTTATCCTAATCGAAACTTCTCAATGTAGTTTTCAACCTAAGTTCCACAACCATAACCTATTCTTATTATTCAAGAAGAAGTGAATTGTTATAATCATACTTGATTATGTTAAAGCGATATGCTGATTTAATATAAACAAATGTTAAAAACCCGTAATAAAACTTTATGATTTATAAAAAGAAGACACAACTTGATTTTCATTCATTCTAACAACCTTACCTAACCAAACGTTACGGGTAAGAAAATTTTAACCATACAAGAGATTAGGTGCAAGTCCAACAACTTAACTTGCGGTAAAAAAGTTCCATGGAGGCTGCATTCATATCAAAGTTTTAAAATTAAAATAATCAAGATAGCTATCACAATACAAAGCTTCCAAAAACTACAACATTTACATAAATATTATTTCCATAAGCTACAAAATGGAGTAGACAATTTACAAGAAACCTACAAGGTTCAAGTCTTACCCAACAAACTGAATTCAAACCAAGGAAAGCATCTTGAAGAGATCAACAAGTTCGAAACAACATAAGACCCCTAAAAGTCCCAAAGGAGTATTCATATAATCAAATAAATCTATATCGAGGTCAAGGAAACGTCAAGTACAACACAAGGTTATGAGGGCATTAAGATATGCCATAATAAAAAGAAGGCCAAATTCATCTCTGAAACCAAAAATTCCACGCGATAACAAAACATAAAATGAAAGGAAACCCGGGTTAAAAGTGAACAACCTAGGACTTTCCAAAGAACCCATAAATTCAAAGACTTGAATTGAATCGAAGAAAGTATCCAATTGAAGAATACAACATCCTCTCAAGAAGATAATCTGAGCTTATTTAGACTTCAATCATTAAAAATCATCTTAAGGTTAAATCTAAGCTTAGAGTAATCCAAATTAAATGTTGTCCTTTTACAAGCCAATCCAAAAGGATTTTCATTCCAAGTTAGCTCAACAACAAAAAACAAACAATATACTAGTCTCAACAATACAAATGGTCAACCCGAAAAGGGTTACCACTACTACCAAAAAAAGAAGAAAAAACATATAATATTGTCTCCCTCAAAGAAAAACACACATCTAGTGCTCAAACAACCTCGAATGTTAAATAAGGATAAAAAAATCTTACAAACAACAACTACATAGCCAAGAATGAGTAATCCCTAAACTCAACAATGAAAAAGGAACTAAAACCCAAACTCACATTAGGAATACCTTATCGGTTTGATTTCCAACGAAATATACTACCTCCAAAACAAGGATTAACAAATGAAACAAAAGATTCCTTTCAGTCACACTCAAAAGGGGAAAACAATCGAATTAAAGAAATAAACGTTACCCAGTTTACCAATAGTTGGGTACTTCATAGAAGTAAGAGTACATTCATGATAAAGTCAACCAAATAGTGTTGGTCTCTAACTATTATCAACAAGAACACTGACCAATACAAAAAGAACATAAATATTTTCACCATATCACTGGTGTATATCCCATACATAAGAGTCACTAACAAAGTGAATAATCAAACCCGAAAACTAATACAGTCTTTCCTTATCAACCAAGGAGTTTGATAGATATAAAACTAATACCTACACAACTGTTCTACCAAGAAAGGAAAAATGGAAACACATTAACCATCAATTACACATCATCATAGTACATCCATAAGAAACCAAATCGAGAAACGCCATTGAAGCAAGAAGAAGAAACACAAACACCAAAACCAGAACGATTTCATAAAAGAGAAGAGTTATTTTAATGAAAACACTTAAATAAAAGTAGAATATTTAATGAGATAGGGCCTATCATGCATAGTAGTGCTCCTATTTATTTTTCCTCATTTAAATCCTTCAAGCAGAAATTCTACAACAATATTTCCACGAAAACGCCAAAACTCATCCACTGAAACTTTCTTTATCTTCCTCTTATAACTTTCATGCTTATATATTTCACTACCATTACCACCATGCAATGTGAAAATATCATGCACTGATTTAAAGTGGAAGTTTTAAAAGAATAAAACCACATGTAGAGCTACAAAGCTCCCAAAACTAAATGAAATAATGAAAACCTAAAACCATCTATCCCACCAACTTCTCCTATTTACCAGAATTTTTACAATGGTCGAGATCATTAAATGCCAACAGGACTGACAGTGTCCTTTCCTTCTTTCCCACTTTCACCAAGTCCTTTTTGGGTACAACTAAAAATTAAAACTCCATGTAAATAAAATTAGCAGAGTTGACAACTCAGCTTACCCAAATATTTCCATGCATTCGCCAAAATTGGTGGTAACAGAGTGTTAAATGGCTCATTCAAACCTTTTAATTACCTTAGGAATTGGTGCTACTCTGGCACCCATCTTCTTTTATCCATGCCATCCCCTTTAGGATAGCCCATGCCCTTAGGTTAGGTTCAATATATTAGCTTACAAACCAACTTAGGTCCTTAGGTATAGTTTATCATTTTAGTCTTAGAATATCTTAGTAACATGATTTAGGATTACCTTCATCCATAATCAACCACAATAATAAAATCATCTAGCTTAAACTTAGGATAGGTTAAATAACTTAGGAACTTAGATTAAATTAAATCCCACAAATAATCCTCAACTTTACTAATTCAACATTACCATATGATGGAAAAAAATGACTCTCTTGGATCACTATGAAGAACATATGCAGAAGATGTCAATTGTGATGCCACAAAGATCCTAGGTTCGAAATCCAACATTCTTCCTGGCTTAGTCAAATGACCTTGACATCATAAAATTGAAAGCATGTCTTGGATCATTGAAATTGATCCAAGGTATAGCTATCCTGCATCAGAAATCATATAGACCAAGAAAACATTCAAGTGCAATATAGGCTATGAACAAGTTTAGGCTGAATTAATTTCCTCTATCCACATGCAGTGAACATTCAAATAAAGAATGAAATACTTCATTTTAAATTCAGAATTGACATGGCATGATTGTATCTATTTTTAGAAGATAAACATATCATCTACAACAAACATGATTGCTTAGTTCATAAGAGTACATCGTCTTCAAACAAGAATCACATATCAACATTTGCAACTTTGAGTACATAAGTTATCAAAGATATCAACCATGGTAGAGGCATTACAAGAAGGATTGAAAATTTATCCTAAGAGAGTTGAAGCTATCTAAACTTTACCATTACCAAGTCATAAGAAGGCTCTCCGAAGCTTCTTAGGGAGGATAATTTTGTTTCCTAGATTTGTGCCTGATTTTTCCACCTTGGTGAAACCATTAACCATGATGTTGAAGAAGAGCATGGCATTCAAGTGGACATCATAAGGAAAATAAAGTTTTAAGGCCATCAAGTGTGTTATATCTCAAACTCCAAATCTTATTAATCTATATTTCTCCAAAGATTTCATACTCTATGATTTTGGAGGTATGGATAAAATATTATCCATCTTGGTACATATGAATAAATAAGGTTTGGAACAACCCATAACATTATTTAGTTAAAGTTTGGAAGACTACGAAGTAAGATATTATTTCATCGAAAAACATATTCTTGCTGTAATTAGAAGCCTGAAGAAATTTAGACACTTGGTCTCGAACAATAAGATTCAATTGTTAGTATCTCATGTGGGTGTCAAGGACTTTCTTCGAACAAGGATTTTAGTGAGAAAAGAGAAGGATTGATAACCTGAGTGATAGAGTGAGACATTGAAATTAAAGTGACTAAGATGGTCCTTGATAAAGGCCTATGTGAGTAGCTCAATTCCAAACAACATGCCAAATCGAAAGTGAAAAAGAGGTTATCATAGTGCCGTAAAATGATAAATAACAACCAATTAATGATGTTCCCATTCCATATTGGAATCAAGCCCAGTGCATTATCTTCAAATAGGTTTGTTCCCTCCATAATGGAGTAAAGAAAAGGGAAGATACTTCATATTACATTCCATTCCGTATGTGCTTACTGACGGTGTTATATTCAACAAGGACATGAATGAAGTTCTCCTAAGGTATATCCCAACAAATCAAATTGATAAAGTGTTGCATGAGTTCCATGACCGGGAAGTGGGAGGTCACTTGACCCATGAGTAACAACCCTCAAGATCATGAAAGTTGGTTATTATTGGCCTACACTATTCAGTGATTGGTATGCATGTATTAAAAAGTGAAAGAAGTGTGCATTCTTTACAGGAAAATAAAGGCTAACAGATCTGCCCCTTCATCCCATTTTAGTTCATCAAACATTCATGCAATGGGGATTGGACTACATTGGAGTTATCAATCTAAACTTGAGACAAGGCCATAAGTGGATACTAATGGCAACAAACTATATCACGAAGTGGACTAAAGTGGTGGAACTCAAGGAAGCAAATGAACCTAGCATCTTGGACTTCAATGAGGGGATAGTGACGAGGTTCATGTACCTTCCACTATCATATCAGATAATGCATTGGCATTTCTTGGCAAAAAAATCATTAATGGGCTGTTATAAATAGAATATATCTCAACACTTCTTCCAACTATTACCCCCAAGGTAATGGGAAAACAAAGTCCACAAACACAAACTTGTTGAGAATCATAATAATAACTCTTGATGAGAATCAGAGAATCTGGCACATGAAGCTCAAATCATATTTATGGGTTGATAGGATAACACCCAAGAGGCCAATAGGTAGTTCTCCATACAAGATAGTATATGGGAAAGAAGCAGTGCTACCAATATCACTTGAGTTGTTAGCATTAAAACTCATGAAGCAACTGAACTATCCGAGTTTGAACCTATGGGAATCGGTATATGCAGATATGATGGAATTGGAAGAAACAAGAGAACATGTAGTACAAACCATGGAGAAAGATCAAACACTAATCAAGAGGAGATTTGACAAGAAATCTAAGGCCAAAACATTCCAGGAGGGATATTTGGTGCTGAAGTGGGATGTAGATCGAGAAAAACTAGGAAAACATTCCAAGTTTGATGTAATATGGAGTAGTCCTTACATGATCATAGAGTGCAAAAGTAGTATTGCCTTACGAATGGCTAAGTTGGATGGTGAGGAACTACAAATTCTGTCAATGGAATCTATCTCAAACATTGCTACTAGAAGGAAGGTTTCTCACCCTTGTACATATTAGCTTAGGATTTTCATTCCTCCAAGTGCTTATACACATTGCATTGTTGTTAGAGTAGTTTTTCCAATTTCCCTAAGTGATGGTGTACATGCTCTATTGCTTCTAGTATGTGTTCTTGTACATTTCATCATGCTTATGGAAAGAGAAATTGTGACAATAAAACTCATAGTTTCTAGTAACATTTCTATCCTCAAGAGAACTCAAATGTAGAGAAACTAAAATCAAATCAAGAGGCATATTTCAAATCTCCATTGTTTTTTTTTCATATCAAGAATCGAGTTTCTCGTGCCCCTCACCAAATTAAAAAATTAGTATTGGGGGTTGTTGTAGTATTGCAGCAGATAGCGGTCCTTAGTGCTTTGCTTAGCCTTCAAGTAGTGTTTAAGAAGCAAAAATTAACCTCTTTACATACCTCCAAGGATTGATAACAATATTTGTAGCCTTTAACAATTTCCCGTGCAATGGGTTGAAGAGAAATAAAGGAAATCAAGATTTAATAGAGTTCCATGATGTCTTAAATTGAATAATTTCTTAATTGAAGCTCTGCACCATGTGACATCTGCCAACTTCATACTATTGTGGAAAGGAACTAATGAAAGTCCCAGGTTAACACAATTTTCCACTCTCACAAAAAAATTAAATTGAATATTTTCTCATGAAATTTTAGAGTGCAAGCAACAAGGCAAGCGATTCGAAATGAGAAACAACATCTTAAGAATTTTAGGGTCAAAGTTTTCAAATATGACCGTGAGAGACTCCATGCCTAATGGATAAATTCAAGACACTAGTCAGTCCATTTAGAAGGCAAATGGCACTTTGTGAGTTTCCAAATTGTTATCCGATTTCACCACCCGGTGAAATCGAGCAATGAACATGATTGTAATTATAAAATATCATACCCATTTAGATTTACGGTAGATTCAAAGTGATCGGGGTAGAATCGAGTCTTTAAGAGAGTTGAAGGTCACAACAAAAATTTTCCTCTTTTTGGTCTTCACAGAGTTTCAAAGTTTTATCCAAATGAGAGACCGACAATGGGGTTCACTTACTGACATTTAATGGTGAAATATAGTGACCATATATCACTTTGGTGCTAGAAAAATCCAGCAAGTTCTGAGGTTTATGGGGAGTTAAGGAGTTGAGAGATTTGCATTTTGGCCCTTATGATTTGACCAAGTCATGGGGATGAGCTATTTAGATAAAGCATTGAGTTTCTTTGATGTATAGTCGAGATCATTAGATGAAAGATCAAGCTATTCATAATTCTGAGATATTTTTGTATTAGTGATCTACAATATTGATCCAATCTCCGAGGATCCCATCGAACTATTAGAGGTTGCATGAGTCATTGGTCGAGCCAGCTACCCAAGCCACCGAGCTAATATCGAGCATGATCAAGTTGTTTTTGGGAGTCGGGTTGTCTTATAAGAATGGACCGTTTAAGTTTTGATAAAAATGAGTCAAGCCAAGATTAGAAGCTCATGGGTGAGCTATGGGAAAAAGGGATTGTGTAAGGAACCCGCTCATATCAATGAGCTATTGAAATTGAAACTGATTTGTTCCAAGTGCAAGGAGGATCACATTAATCACTGTGGGAAAGATACTTTATTAGGACCAGGCTATGTGAAGCTCTATCAATCCATGAAAATTCAAATGTTGGGCAAGTTATCCCGAGAGGATCGGGCTCTACATCGCGACCATCTTGAACTCTATGCGGGCTTACGGAAGTCGATGTAGAGAAGTCAAGTTTCGATAATAATTCAAACTAGTGTGACATCTTCCATCATGTGAGTTATTTTAAGAAGTCATCGAATTGAAGGATGAGCTACGAGTTGGAATGGTGAGCTATACAATAACTTGGAAATTTTTTAAATGGAGAGATGATGCTTAAATCGGTAAGTTCTCGTAGGATCCTGTGTGGGTAAGGTGGGAGACAATGACCCAAATGGCCCAAGTAATGTTTGTGCCATGAAAATGTAAAAACACCCGACATAATGCAATGCGGGGGACGATGGATTTTGAGGGCCCATGTCGCTGTGGGTTGTGTGTGTGGAAAAAAAATCAATGTTGCCACATGACATGGTGTGTTGATGGCAAGCCAAGGAAAAGTCCTTGCAAAATGGGCAAGTAGTGTTATGTGGGAATGGTTGCATTTCATGACCCAAGTGGCCCAAATTACATTAGGCATTTTTTCCATAAAGGACCTCGACATCTCTACAAAGTAATGAATGCAGAGATTACGTGGGTCAATGTCCTGAGTGGCCTAGTTAGTGCAAAGCAGATTAGTGTAATGTAGGTAAGTCGAAAGTTAGAGGTCCATCAGGCCTGAACCATGTTAGGAGGAGTTCATTGCAGAGGGTTTTCATCGACAATACACTTTGGGTATTTGGAGTAGGATCAGCATGAGAATGGGTTCCCTCCGAGTCAATGTGGCCAACAATGCAAAAGGGGAGGACGATTTGGTGAGTGGGATGGCTCGGTGGTGGGTGGAGTTGAGTAATGCCAAGCGGAGGATTCAACTTGGATCAGCCAATGCAATTAAAGCAAGCCCATTGCCAAAGATGAATCAAAATTGGAGTGTAAGGTAGTCGTAGGTATAAAATACAAGCTTAGAACCCAATACAAAGACTCAATGATGCGATGGAGCAAGGTGTCAACTCGAATGAGTTGGAAAAGTTGCAAAACATTGAAACATTAAAACCACTTCCCATATAAACATGAAGAATGTAAGATAGGCCTACCATGATTTAAGTGTCCATTTAATTTTTTAATGATGAAAAATATTGTAAAAGAGAGTAAATATTTGAATAATGATTTCCAACTCCAAAATTAAATACACGAGTCTCTGTATTAAGAAATCTTGGAAAAACCCAAAATAACCGTAGTCATTTAGAAGCTCATATTTTGAGCATTTCATCTCATTGGAATTTTGATTCCATAAAATTTGCATAAAAATTAGGAAATACATAAATTGATGAAGATTTGATTATGAATTTCTTAGAAAACGGGCTCAGATTCAAATTGGTTGTTGGAGAGTGGTTGAAAGTGCAATTAATGGGCATGGGTAGAAATTTTCTCTCACTACAGGTTGCATATCAATCAAGGATGGATTTTGAAGATTTACTATCATGATTTCCATTCACTTTGGGCACCTTGTAATTTGTGCAAAGATAAAATCTGAGTTTACTTGTTTCTATCTCCTCTCCTTCATTTTCTATAAATTGAGAAGTCATCTCATTATAAAGGGGCATAATTTTAGTAGCAAAACTTTGTCATTTTGGTTTTTTGAAGATAATGTATTGTAGGCCTTCATAATGGACTCCTTGCATGGTGATCTAGGTCTTTCCTTTATAATACAATGAACTGTGCATATTAATGATGCAATAGATGTAAGTTTTTGGATGTGTCTTCCGTTGATGTGTTTATTTGCATTCCTCTTGCCTCTTAAATTATATTGCAAGTGTATTATTTCTACATCATGCTCTTACAAGGTTCGTTATTGATGTGTTTCTATGGAAATGTAGTTGTGAATGTTGTTTTTAGTTTATGGAGAACTATTATCACCCTTTCTAATCTACATTTTGCTCCCATTCTCACACATTGGAGAGTAATTATCACACCCTTCTTTGGTGCATCACCTATGTAGTGTAGATTTATTTTACTTTCATGCTCTTTCTCTCTCCCTAGTCCCTTGGAAGTGGTAGATTAGGAGTATTCAATAGTTTCCTTTCATTAGAGTTAGTTTGCACTAGATTAGGAAGAGGAACCAACCTTCTCTGGAGGTCTATCTCAAGTAGCAAGTCCCACAACTTGGAGATAGTACCCATGTTACCCAGTCACACTATTTTCCTTAACACACTCACATGCTAAGAAAACAAAGGGTGTTGTGATTCAGTGATAACATATACATATATACATATCATAGATTGCTTTATAAAGATAAAATATAATGGTCATTCTTATGAAGAAATAGATTCATCCCAAACACAACGGAGCACGTTTCAAAGAACCTATCCCTACGTTGGATAAACACATCTTTGTACACTATGCACTAAAAATGAACTAGATATCTCCCACTAAATCCCATGACATGCCCATATTTAGCAGCTCTTGGACTCCCACCCAAGGCCCATTCAGTATTTCGGTGAATTCTCTTTTCCTTTTATGTGAGTTTACCCACTCAGAAAGAGAGTCTCCCCCTCTTATGTATCCTTTGGTTTTATTTCCTGAATAAAGATGAGCTACATGGAATTGATGAATTATTCTAGTGCCAGAAGATCCCTCCCTCATGATCCTCCTTTTCTTGAGAGGAAAGGCGTGGGTGCTTACCATGGACCGTACTTCAGCGAGGGTAGTTTATAATGTTGTCACCTACTTCTCTATTTCATTATCTAAAATTTTGGGGGTTTTTCTTCCTCATGTTGAGTAAGTAGTGAGCTTGTTATTGATAGATCTATGGTTAATAAATAAGGTTTGTAAAAATCTAGGTTGAAAGCCCACTTTGGTCACCTAAGACACATGGACAATGGTGTATCCATTTGTTAATTAATTGTTTGGTGTTCATGTGATAATATGGGTGAATCAGTGGGAAATGGAGAGCTTGGAAAACAAGAAATGAAGGACATAATTCAAACAAGTGATGCAAGAAAGATAAAAGCATGTCCTCTAGAGAGGAAATATTGGGAGATCCGGCCCTAGTGTCTGGTATGCTGAGAATGTGGTGGATGAGGGCCTCATTTGGCCCTAATGTCAGCTAGAAACACTCACCCAAATGGGTGATTTTTGCATTAAGATGATTCAATTCTGTAGATGAAGAAGACATGGACACAAGGTAGTTGATTGAAAGTAGATGGCGGAGGATGCTTGGAAAATTTATGTGGTAAGTTGGTAACATGTCATCACCAGGTTTAAATAAGCATGTCTTTTGAGCTGATGTGTGAGGGAGAAATCATTTCACCATCAATGCCATATCCTCCCAAAATCGATAGCCTTGGCCCTCGACCTGAATTTTAATTGAAATTAATTACCTATTCATGTAAAGTGTGCCATCTAGAGATTTAATCAGCACCCTCACAGTTAAGAAATGTCTTATCAAATTTAATTCTTGGTCACGTTATATTTTCTAGGATGAAGGTCCAGAAACAAGATATTTAATAAATATGGAAAAGACGTTTTTCATAAAAGTGACATATTTAATAAATATGGAAAAAAAATTTCCATAACTTTAGTCTTTAAAGTGATGCATTTAAATTTTATTATTTTTGATGTGACACATTTTATAGACTACTTTTGTATCAAATTTTAAGTGATAAATTGACAAGGACTAGTCCTATCTTTATTCTTTACATCTACCCTCACCAATACCATTATAATTTATTGGTCCATGCTCGATGATTAGCTCCTCTCCCTTAATATATTTCTTGAATATCGATATGTCTATCCTTAATGATATTTTATTCATCATGATAAAATGAAATTTATTTAACTTTAAAAGGCGGAGGCACGTGGGATAGTGACATCGGTTTAAAGGTAAAAATTTCACCATGGCCCATAATTTGCATTTAATATTAACTATCAATACATACCGGGTTTCGTGGACACGTTTCAATTTCCAGTTGAAGAACTCACTCGATAATTATAAATTCAAGGCCCAAGGTCATTTTCTGATACTTAATTTCTTTTGCAAAATCATGGGGGACCAAATTGACATCAAACTAGTATCAAACCATGAATACATCGTGGTTTCTTCTAGTTCTGATACGGACTTAGAAAAGGTTATTGTTGGGAAATACTTCACCCTCTCTACTTCTATTTCTCCTTTTGATGGTGCTTCCACCCCCCCTCTCCTATCCAGGTCATCTTCCGCCACAATTTCCGTTCATTCTCTTAGAACTTCTCTTGCAGAGCTCCAAACGAGAATATGTGTCTAAACAAATTGATTCTGAAGTATTACAAGCACTCTTTATTCGTTATCTAGAATCCCCAAACCTGAAACCTATGGTTTCTCCACATAATACTACAAATGATGTGGATATGGAAATTGATGGAAATGTGAATCAATCCCTAGCGGTGACCCCTCGGATAGATAGTCATGTCGACACAATGTCTTCTAGCCTGCAAATCTGCAATGAGATTTTGAAGTGCTTAAAACACAGGAAAGACTTAATAGACACCAATAGAGATATCATTGATAAATAATGTTCATGATACTAACCCTAGATGAAAATTTGGTGAAGAAGATCAAGATTGATGCGATTAGGAAAGCGATAAGATAAGAACTGAGAAATATATTATGATATGTAATATTTATGTTATAATATTGTTATAGGCTTATATATTTTTGGTATGCCTATGTCATAGTTACCAAATATGTTGGATTTGGAGAAATTTACCTTTTGTGTTTTCTTCCATCCACCATATCAAACAATTTTTTTTTTTGAGATTTTATAGTTTAAAAATAGAAAAAACAAGAAATCAAAACCTAGATACTCTTGTTTATGTTAAAAACAAAAATAATTTTTTGATATTTTATAGTTTATGATATGTAATTTTTATGTAATGTAATATTTATGTTTCAACAAATATATGAGATACTCTGTGGAAACTCTTGTTTATGTTTCAACAAATATATTTTTCCTTGCCAACACCTATTCTTATGGATACTCTTGCATTGCTACAAGTGTTGTGCCTTTTGATTTGTCTTCTCCTTCTTGAAACACCAGAATTTTTTCTTCATTTTAGTTTATTTCCAATGCAACATAGAAATTGTGTTCTGTGGGATCATTCAATTCCTCCAGATGTTTTAGAAAACGTATTACTTTAGCTTCCATTAGAATCCATATGCATGTTCTCTCTAGTTTCTAAGGAATGGAAAACACTCATGAATTCCACTAGATTCTTCAGGCGTTATAGTGAAACAAGGAACAAACATCCATGGATACTTGTAAATCATGATCGTGGTCATCATTGGCTAAGATACAAATTTTATAGTAGAACATGGAAAATTCTCAAATTTTCATGGTTATCATGCTTTGATTGGGTATGGTTTGAAGATTCACATCGAGGGATAATATTATTTTGTTCGTGTGATAGTCATGTTTCAAGGGTATGCAATCCAATGAAGCTGAGAACCTACTTCAATCTTGCACTTTTATATTTATGTGTGGGGCATTCTAGTGGTGGATGAAAATAAGGGGTATAAAGTGGTTCAAGTAGGTGCTAATAGATCTGGAGTTAATGCAGGTAATGGTACTATATAAATTTATGATTATTCTACGAGGACTTGGAGGATTGTGGCACAATTGAGAGATTGTTTCTTCTATGGACCCGTTGTCTTCAACAACAATTTTTTCTTCTTAATGTCATATGAACTTGTGTTGGGTGTGAGAATTTATAACAATCAAGATTATTCTACTGTGCATTTTGTGTTGTTACTTATAAGATATGATAGATACCATTTCCCTCACTACAAACCAAGGTTGGTTGTATTTGAAGAAAGGGTGCTACTTGCAACACCAATTGTAGATGGGGACCATTTGAAGGACATAATTGTGTTTGAGCTTGAGCTTGAGTTTGGAAGGAGGAGAGACAATGTTTGGTCTTGGAAAGAAATTTCAAGGATGCCCCATGCAATGTTCCAGTGTTTTTCTGTGAGGAAAAGGATGTTCTTATTTAGTTGCACTACGGTGGGAGAGTTCTTGTGTTTTAGAAAGGTGCTTTCTGGAAATATCCTCATCCTTTGTTTTTATTTAAAGAAAGGGTCTTGGTCGTGGCTTCCAGAATATCATGTGTTATAATAGTGACATCGCCTTTGAATTAAGATGATTTGAGACAACTATTTGGATCCTACTATATATCCATATATATATGTGTATGTATGTATATCTGTAAATATATATCGAAATTTATGTTTGTATTTGCCAAATCTTATAAGCAAGAGTAATCATTAAATTGTCTTATTTTTTAAGTAGAAGAACTTGGAATCAACTATGGGAATAACACCAAAGAAATAATCAGTCACAAAATTTAAATTACATGAGCCTAAGACATGATAAATTTTCCTTTGCTACATGTTATTTCCTATGAGATTGCAAATTTCCAATGTGTTCCTTTGAAATAAATTCATCTTCTTGGACTTGAATTAAACTTAAGTTTCAAAATTCAAAATCTTGATCATGTTTCTCGGCACACACATGTACAAATACCAGTGTATAAATATACTTCACATGTTGCGAGCACTACTTCTCCACATCATTACATTTACCCCATGCATGTTATTAAAAAAACACATTCTTATTGTTGCACATACTAGACATAAAAAAATTAATAGAAACCAACTGGCAACGATGTATCCTTGATTATTAAATATAAGTTATTTGTGCCTTATTATTAAATTTTCAATCCTTCCCTTCCCATCGACACGATACGTGGTAGATTCTAGGCCTCCTAAGTCAAAGGAATTCCCAGGAATGCAAGCCCGTGGAATGAACTGACTCAATAAATTTTTGGGTCCGTGGTGGCAATGAGCAATCATAAGATACCACGTGTCATTTTCCTATTCCTCCGAGTGGCCAAGTGTCACACATTCCAGGAACTTGAGTGTAAAGGTAAGGCATGTAAAATAAATTATTTTTTTTGGGCATCATTATAGTCAAATTTGATAGACAGTATTTTCCAAAAACATTATAGGAGATTCGCCATTCAATTTTCAACTAGTTTTTTTTTTTTTTACCATTTTCACCTAAATAATGAAACAGGTTATAGGAATATTTTCCAAAACCATGAAACCGGTTACATACATATTCACCAAAACCACAAAACTAGTTAAAGGTATATTCACCACGATTTCTATAAGTTTTTTTGAGGGGGTTCCTTAAAATTTTCCCTGTTCATATTTATATGGGGATGCCAAATAAAATTCCCCAATTTCTCTCCTTCTTTCTTCATGTAAACAAAAAAATGCAAATGGAGGGTGGTTGCATGCATTTTTGCTTTCCCAAAAAAACTTCTCATTTTCCAATAACTATGCAAAATCATATGCCATTATTGAGCTTGTTGTGCCACCTAGTGGTTTTGGTAAACTCACAATCTATTTTCCCACAAAAATACTTGCATGGTGTTCGAATGGTCGAAGACTTATAATTAAACAACATTAAACTTCCTAACTTTATGTTATATGTTTTTGACCAAAAACCATACTCTTTTACCTTGTAAATTCCAAATTTCATGGTTGGTGACCATGGTTCCTAATAGCCACATAATTTACATCCTAACTATGGTCGATGACCATATTTAAGAATCAATATAATAGCCGATTGGTGAATGAAAAAAACCAATAAAACTACCTTTACAATGCTAATTTTAAAGTGTCAATGATCATTGAACATATATCATTCATTAAAAAAATAACATTGCATTAAGGTCTAAGACCAATACTTAAACTATTTTATTTCTCCCTTGGTCTATGACCATTAAAATTTATGTTTTATCAATGCCAAAGAAAAGTGCTCTATGAACTAGCAAAATAAATAATCCTTTACCTTGTCGATTGTCCAAGACCTTTATCCGAGATATGAATAATAACAATTTTTATGCCTTATAGTCTATGAACAAGTCAACAAAATGTTAGAAATATCCATTTAAATAGCTACTTCACTAATTATTCAAAGATTGATTCATCCATGTTTTAACAATAAAAAGTAATTAAAATAGTCCGAAATCATCAATGACTAAAAAAATCATTATTTATAGCAAATAACGGTGGTGTCCAACTAACCACATGAAGCTAGTCAAATTGTAATCATAAACAAGACTAATAAATGTTAGGTGGTATATGCACATCCAGAGTCATATATACATATGTAAAACACATGTATGTATGTATTTAATCATATAAATACCCCTCCCCCACACATATATGTATGTATAATTAAATATATATGAATATATCAACTAACATTCATAATTATCTAAATATTCAGAACACTTACTATAACAAAACATTATACAATTATGGGTTGTGACATACTTCCCTCCTTAAAGAATCATCGTCACGATGATTTGAATTAATTGCTATAAAAATAACAGTCAAAAAAATTAAAATTTCAAGAATTTCAACTAGTCCAAAACCACAATTCTTTGATGTAACAGCCTCATAACAATAAAAATTATCTAACGATCAGCAATATGGCAATTTTTTTCCATTTTAGTCAACAAAATTATAAAATAATAATTGATATATCAGTAGTAGATAATCAAATGATCATTTTTATCACTAAAAATAATAAGGAAATTTTGTTTTAATATCATCTACATTTTCCCATGTTGCACTATCTTCAACATATTGGTCCCATTGGACCTTGCATTGAAAGCAACACCTCTATTTTTGAGTTGCGACTTACGAGTTTGTAACACTCTAATTGGTTCCACCATGACAATTCCTAGATCTTGAACCTATAAAGAGTTCCAATTTATGACATGCATTATATCTAAAACATAATTTTAAGAAATGAAATATGAAAAACATCATGCATTCTACATAATGAGGGAGGTAATGCTAATCAGTATACTACCGGACTTATAACTTTTGGTATTTTAAAAGGTTGCACATATCTAGGTGATATTTTGGCGAGTTGTCAAATGTGATCCATATATGTTTGGATTTTATCCTCAAGAAGACTTTCTCTCCTTACTCAAATTTCCTATCAACTCTTTTTAGATCTTCATAAATTTTCTGCCTATCGGTAGCTTACTTCAACCACTCTCGAATGCTTTTTACTTATTTTTCCATTTCTGTAAACATTTTTGGGCATCTTACCTCTGTCTTCCATGATATCCCAGCTGATAGGAATTCTACACCTTATCCCATAAAATGCTTCAAATGGTGAAATTATCAAGGAAGAATGATAAGTGTTATTATAGGAAACTTCACCAATGGAAGATATTCTTACCATTTATATTTTGATCCATGAGATACATTCTAAGCATATCCTCCATAATCTAGTTAAATATTTCTATTTGACCATCGGTTTGTGGATGGTGAACCAACCAAAGTTCAGTTTTGTTCCCAAATCCAATTCTAAAGTTTTCTAAAATCAAGACGTAATCCTATGATCCCTATAAAAATAATCAATTTTGGAACTTTGTGTAATCTAAAAATTCCATGTAAAAATTGTTTAGGAAGTACAGTGAATCATCCTTTAGATTACAGGTATGAAGTGAGCTACTTTAGTTAGTTTTTCAACCACAACTAAAATCATGTCATGCTTATTTTTAGACATTGGAATTCTTTGCAAGAAATCAGATCTACTTACTTACCATCACTAATACAAAAATTTGTGTGGATGAAGGTACAAAAATGGAATTGAAAAAAATAAACACAATATTGGTATTCAATATTATGTTATTACAATGGCTATTATATAACCAAGGAGGTAGGAAAACAACCTCCTATAAACAAGGAAACAATAACCCGTTTATAATATTACGGGTATAAAAATTCAACCAACCAAACAATATAACATTCAACTCATTTATGTAAGCACTAACAAAGGAATTCCTAACATTCCCCCCCTTAGTGTGAACATGGGGTAAACCTCCATACTACACTACAACTGATTTCGTGATCATGTGACTTTCCTTTGGATTATCACAAACCAAAAATTTGGCTTTCCATCGATTAACCAAATAACAAGAGTGAGGTATTTTTCCAATGGTTGACCACAAACCACAAAGGGGTGAAGGTTTTCAAATGGTTTACCTAAAACCATATCACGATGTGTCAGTGCATTCTTCGGCCCTCATCATATCTTCACCTTCAGGATATTACTTCATAATCCATGAGAGCACAAAACATATCATCCAAATCACACAAACTAAATCATTGTGTCATTTCCCTCCCCCACAATGTGAATTTTCCATAACACATTTATTCTTAAAAACACCAAACACTCACACACGTCACCAAATCAATATGCGCGGCCTTGTCGATCGTGACTAACGAGAGGATGTTGTTTTCCTCCATCATACATGTATCCTCCAGCCTCCAATGTGAAATTGCTAACTCAAGGCAGCATGTGAACATGAAGCTCAAGTGTGTAATTCATCCCCACAAGATGGATGTCACGTACAAGTGAAAATGCGTCCAATTATTGAAAATTTAGGATTTTTTTAGACTTATTACAATGACTCGACTCTTTTGAGAACTTGACTATTAACTTGATTTTGACTATTTTGACTCTATTGACAAGATGACTCTTACATTTAGTAACAAGCTCTTTTATATGACACATACACTTTGAAAATTTGTAATATAAAAAAACAACAATCAAATATATACTTTTAATAATGATTATGACATAGACCCACATTGACCCACTTTTAGTCGCCATGAGATAAATAAACCAAATACTTATTGATGACCTCTAATAGAAATAAAAAATCTATAACTATAAACAATCTATAAGACTACGTCACATGATAATGAAATATTGACCACCGAAAATAAAATGAAATGAGATAGGATTTCGACCGAGTATATATTTATTTTAGAATGAGACACTAACGTTATATAAAAACCACTATGATCTTAATTTTATTTAGACTACATTGACTAACTTAAACATGTAGACTTTACACCAAGACTAATAAAAAATGACTTGAGGTACGAATGACATATTGAGGCCTTGCATGCAAAAAAATTGTGATATGTGTCATGTGTTAAATTTTAGATGCATCACCTAGATTGTGAAAATGTCACTATGAGAAGATACAAAAACAAGATGAGGAGGAATCGGGATCTCAATCAATGCATAACAGTGCATTGAAGTCTTTTCACCAAACAAGATCATAAATAGGGGTCTCTAAATACATTGTAGATTCAAAGAGTTCACAGGATCTACCGAGTAGCCAATACTAATTTGTGTAGTTGACCGAGGCTGGAGATAGTTGTGAGACACGAGAAGGAAAATGAAAATTCGTGACTCCAAACTTGATGTATTTCTAGTGGAAATGCACTTAGAATAATCAAAAGTGAATGATAATGGTAGGTGGTGTATGGCACGTCCAAATCCTCAAAGGAAAATAAAATGTTGAGATAGATATGAGAGGAGATAAATTGCATGTCACATTCAAGAACCAAGAGATTGAGCACCAAGAGGTCCACCGAGTTGCACTACGAGATGGATTAGAAATACGAAAAGCCACCGCGAGGAGATCTGAATGAACTTGTATTGAAGGAGAATCCAAAGATTCTTATGTTACAACAGAGATCAAACTAAGATCTAAATAATTAAAAATATGAATTTGGTGGTGCAGACTTAGAGCTATATAAAAAATGTCCATGTAACGCTTTTAGATCCTACTTTATTATCTCTTCAACACTAAATATAACATGACAAAAGCTGCATTGGAGAACTTATAATGGTAAAGTCACATTTCAGATCCACAGTCATATCCGGTGTAGTTGGAAAACATTGAAATATAAGGAAACCAACAAAAATCTAATAACCATAATATAATTGTGAAAAAAATCTCGATGAACTGGGACAACATAGAAACACGAGGCTGTCCCACATTTTAAGTCAAAATTCCATAGTTAATTAAACCAATCTACGATACCAAATGAAGTTACAACAATGGAATTAAAAAAATAAACACGATATTCATATTAAATATTATGATATTACAATGGATATTATGTAGCAAAGGAGGTAGGAAAACAACCTCCTATAAATAAGGAAACAATAACCCTTTATAATATTACATGTATAATGTTAGAGTAGGTATTTACCTTAACTCATGTTCACATAACTAATTTATTTACCTTTATTTTATTTATCCTCACCCACTTATGTGTGTGGATATTTCTTTTATCTTATTTAGATATTAGGAGATATTATCTAGTTGTTAGGTATGGTTCCTTCCTTGATCTATGGTATTGACTAGATCTTTGATGTCTAGTTCTTTCCTAAATCTATGGACTTGAATAGTTCTTTGATGACTAGTTATTTCCTTGATTTATGGATTGATCTATGACCTTGACTAGTTCTTATATTGTTAATCTTTTCTAATATAAGCAAGGCCCATTCTCATTGAGTTCCATAATAATATATGATATTGTTTCTCATTTTTTTACAAAGGTTTATGTAAAGTTATTTTGGCGAATTACTTTCATCTTATTGATCGTGGTGTTTTATTAGCATCTGAGTTCTTAGCTTGGTATGATCTAGTTATTGTTCCATTTATGGTATCAGAGCAGGAGATTGTTATTGGCATCCATCTGTAAGTTTTATTTTACAAATAAGTTCTTTGTATATTCATATATTCGGGATTTGTTAGTATTTTTGTTGCATGTGTTTTTATGCAAAATAGAGCCTTCCATTGGATTTAAAAGGTGGAAAAACCTTAAGATCGACTATAAACTTGACCATTTATGAAGGAAGGCAATTTTTGAGTTTTTTTGTTATTACATAGGTATGAACTGTGCTACTTTGGAATCCATGCCAGTGAGGAACGAAACCCAGAAATTAGTTTTCTGGGTTTTGTTGGGTTTCTCAAGATCTACATTGGGTTTTTTTCTATTATGATGTAGCATTTTCTGTTGTGTGTATGAATGCCTTTTTCGAAAGGACGGATCTTTCCTTTTTGGCAGGGTACCAAGATGGCCATGCATGGATTCTACCATTTTTGGTAAATTTCGTATCCTAATATTTTCAAAAAAGCAAGTCATTGTCCACATAGTCCTGAAATAGCTAGTTTTACTAGAAGAAGAAGTTGGATGTGATTCCTACTAGTAGGTGCTTAACTCTAGCCCCTTTCATTTTCTTTGTGTGGTGAAGGTAAGAGCATTTTATTCTTGTATTAGTGGCAACTAAAATAAATAATAGAGCATAATATTGAAAAGCTTTTATCTTTTGATTGGTAACTCGGTTTTGAGTGCCATTTTTTTACAAAAGTGGTTTTTTTGTACTCTTTCCATTGGAAATATTTATTTTGAGAATCTCATTATAATTATAAAGTTCCATATTGTAACACGCACTCATTATAAAGGGTCAAAATATGAGGAGATCTTGTTGCATGCTTGGTTATTGCATTTCTTTTGGTGATTTTTGAGAATGGCATATACTTATTCATTAGATCATGTTGAGCCATTAACAACGCATAATTACCACACATGGAAACCAATAATGGAAAAAGTAATTAAGCGGAAAGGATTATGGGATTTAACTTCTTTATAACAACCATTGTTCACTAGAGAATATGAGAAATTTTAGTACCATTGAAAATTTGATGAGTGTATGGGTTTGATAGGAACTTATGTAAGTGAGAGTTTTTGTTTCATTTGGAAAAATGTGACTCTAGTTTAAAAATATGGGAGAATTGGAGGATTTATTTAGTAAGGTGGATCATATGAGAGCCATACAACTTGAATTGAGATCGCCTCTCTTAATCCCGAATATTTTCTAAAAATTATAGACTAACTTATCAAGTTCAAGCATTTGTTGACATAGTTGATGGGGAGTGGAAGAGATAAGAAATATGAAGAGTGTGTTTACTTGATTCTATCCAAGTTGAGAGGACCATTTCAAATATTTTCTTCTACCTTTTTCTCTGGCATGGATGCCTTAGGCGACACATTCAAAATGCCTGACCGAGAAACATTTTTGAAAGAATAACTGGGAAGAATCTAAATCATCTCACCTTGAGTCTTCCACCTCTCAAAAGGCATTAGTTGCATCTAATTCTAAGGGAAAGGGAAAACCAAAAGTAAAACAAAATCCACCACTTCTCCATCTCAAAGTGCTCCTAAACCTAAAGAAAATAACTCTAAACCCAAGGAGTCTTCTAAATCTAAGAATAATTCTACCCTTTCATGCTCTGTTTTTGGGGGTAGTGGTCATGAAGAACATAGGTGTTATAAGCGAATGTAAGCCTTAGAGGATGCAATCAAGAAACACAAAATTTCTATCTCCACTCCACCTCCTTCTAATTAGCATGGAAAAACACTTAATTTTTTTGGGAGATCTCAATCACCACTTGCAAATAGTTGGGTTATAGATTTTGGTGCTTCTCATCACATGACTTCTTCTAAGGAGTCTTTTGTTTCTCTAGGTTTGAGTTCTACTTCCAAAATTGAGGTTGGAGATTCTTCCTTTCTTTATATTGAGGGAAAAGGTGATATACACCTTGATGGTGGAAGTATCCAAGATGCACTATATGTTCCTAACATTACCACAAATTTTCTTTATGTATATCAAATTTGTCATTCTGGTCAAGGAAAAACAATGAATTTTACACCACATGGGGTAGAAGTATGAAATTTGTTGGAGCCTCATTCACTTGTTGCTCAAGGTATTGTTGATCATAATTCTATACTATATCACTTTGAGGGTTTTGATGACACTTCCTCTATAGGGACATGATTGGTTTCTCATGTAGATTCAGAGAGTAAGATTTGGCATGAAATATTTGGACATCTCAATTACAAATATTTGAAGGAGTTGAGCACTCATGGTATGATAGATGGTCTTCCTATATTTTCTTGTCTTGAGGGAGTTTGTCATGGTTGTGCATTAGGAAAACAAAACCAAGATATTTTTCCTAAGAATTTTTCTAAGAGAGCTTCTTCACCACTTGAGCTTGTGCATAGTGACTTGATGGTTTTTCCTACCCCCTCTTTCAATGGAGCTAAGTATGCACTTACGTTTATTGATAATTTCTTGAGGCATACTTGGGTTTATTTTCTCAAGTACAAAAGTGATGTTTTTTCACACTTCATAGTCTTCAAGGATTTGGTCGAGAAATAATATTCTAGTTGCATAACAAAATTTCATACGATAATGGGGGAGTACTTCAGCAATGAGTTGTCTAACTTTTTAGCAACTCAAGGCATTCTTCACCAGCATTTTTTTCCTCATACTCCACAAAAGAATGGCTTAGTAGAATGGAAGAATAGAAATTTGAAGGAAATGGATAAATGTATGATGAATTCTAGAGATTAACCTCCTATCTACTAGGTAGAAGTAGTTAATTGTGCTAACTACATTCAGAATTGCACACCACACAAAAATTTGAGCATTTGACTCGAGAGGAAACTTGGTCCAACATTAAGCTAGATGTCTCATTTTTTTGAGTATTTGGGAGCCATGCTTGGGCCTTTGTGCTAAATAAGAAAAGGAAATATTTGGATAAGAAGAGAAAACCCTTGATATTTGTAGGGTATTTTGAGGACATGAGATCTTATTGAATTTTAGATCCTGATACTCATGATGTTCTTTTTTGAACACATGTTTAGTTTGATGAGCACTTCACTCCTCATGATTCTTCATCTTATTCCATGCCTCCTTCTTCTTCTTCATCTCATCTTGAGGATCATTTATTTGAGGAGGTTGATGAGGAGGTTATAGATGTCGTTGAGGATCCTATTCCCATTGATGTTGTCACTATGCCTAAGTGGGATCATACTACAATTTCTGAGGCAACACCTTTCATACAGGATCTTCCACCCACTAGGCATCATCATGCACATTCTACAGGTTCTAGACTTTTGTGTCAGGTAAGTTTATGAGGATCCACAGTCTTTTTCAAAGGCTCATGGGATACATGAGTGGGATGATGCGATGACAATTGAGTATTATTATTTGATGAAGAATCATACTTGGGATTTGGTATCTCTTCATAAAGGAAGAAATATGGTTAGGTGTAAGTGGGTATACCGAACCAAATATGTAGCTGATGGGTCCATTGACAAGTATAAGGTTCATCCTCTTGCAAAGGGTTTTTCACAAGTAGAAGGTATTGATTACTCTAAGAATTTTTCACCCATTGCCAAGATGGATTATGTACGCTTTGCACTTTCTATTCTGCATCAAAGGGGTCGCCCATATACCAAATGGACATGAAGAGTGCCTTCTTACATGGAGCAACATGTTGGATTTATTCAGATTCTTCTCTTATTTGTAGGATTTGAAGGTCTCTCTATGCTCTCAAACAATCCCCTCAAGCTTGGTATGAGAAGATGGATTCTTTCCTTCTATCTATCGGTTTTGTTCATTGGAACTCTAATCATTCGTTGTATCTCTAGAATGTTGGTGAGGATACTATGATAATTTTCTTGTATGTTGTTGATCTATTACTTACTTGACAGCTCTTCTTCCCACATTCGAGTACTCGGAGGGCTATTTCTACATAGTTTGACATGACAGATCTTGGGTTATTGCATTATTTCCTTGGTTTGAAGATTTCTCGGATAGATTCGAGGATTCATTTGAGTCAGCAAAAGTACACCCATTATTCTTCATCAGCACTTTGATATGGCTGATTGAAAGCCAATTCCATCTCCTTTTCAGTCGGGGTTAATCTTACTTCCATATGTACCACACCACTTTGTGATCCTAGATTGTATAGGTAGTTAGTTAGGAGTCTCACGTACTTTACCCATACTCGACTTGATATTTAATTTGCAGTAGGGCTTGTATCTCAATTTACACATTCTACTCATAGTAGTCACCTGAAAGGATGCTGAAATGATTTTATGATATTTGCAGGGGAACTTCCCACTTTGGCCTACAACACTAAGGGTTCTACTTAGTTGGTTAGGTATACTGATTCAGATTGGGCATGTTCTATTGATGACGGGTTTTCTACTTATGGCTATATTTTTTCTTGGTTCTTCTCTAGTTGCTTGGGCATGTAAAAAGCAATAGGATATTGCACTTTCATATTCGGAGAGGCAATGTACAAGGCAACATTTACAATGAGTCAAAAATTCTTTTCCTTTGTGATTATTTCTAGAGTTTGGATTCCCACAGATTCACCAAATTTACTTTGGTTTGATAAGAAAAGTACAATTCACATTTCTCACAACTAATTTGAGCACCAACAAACCAAGCATATTGAGATACGCATCCTCTTCATTCATCAACACATTCAGGATGGAGTTCTTTTCTTTGAGTACATTCCAACTCAAAGAATAGGTTGCGACATCTTTATGAATCCTTTTTCATCACCTTACTACCCCGAGTTGCATGGAATGCTTGGGGTTTCATAATTTGTTCTTGGGGGTGTTCATGAGAACATCTTCCTTCTTCTTCTTCTTTCTCTTTCCTTATATCAAGATTCTTTCCTTCTTTTGGTTTGATATTTCTTCATGGATATATTGTACATGAGTACCTCATCAAGCCTAGTTTCGAGACTCATCTTTGTGGACATGTCACTTCTATTTTTTCCCTAGCTTCACTTGAGGGGGTGTTAGAGTAGGTATTTACCTTAGCTCATGTTCACCTAGGTACTTTATTTAACTTTATTTTATTTATCCTCACCCACTTATGTGTGTGGATATTTCTTTTATCTTATTTAGTTATTAGGATATATTATCTAGTTGTTAAGTATAGTTCCTTACTTGATCTATGGTATTGACTAGATCCTTGATGTCTAGTTCTTTCCTAAATCTATGGACTTGACTAGTTCTTTGATGAATAGTTATTTCCTTGATTTATGGCTTGATCTATGAACTTGACTGGTTCTTAGATTGTTATTCCTTGCCTATATAAGCAAGGTTCATTCTCATTATATTTCATTGAGTTCCATAATAATATATGATATTGCTGCTCATTTGTTTGCAAAGGTTAATGTAAATTTATTCTATAGAATTAATTTCATCTTATTGATCATAGTTTTGATTATCACTTGAGTTTTTGGCTTGGTACGATTTGGTTATCATTCCTTTTATATAACAATTCAACCAACCAAACAATATAACATTCATTTCATTTAATTAAGCACTAACAAAGGAATTCCTAACAGTGTATACAAAATACCAATGGGATGCATGTGCTCTACCTTAACATGTTGATATTCAAGGAAATGACCAACATAATTCATCATGTATTTCTTCATTAATTTCTAGAAATATTGTTGTTTTAGATCATCCAATAGCTTCATCACTTTGAGATTCCCGAAGTAAGGATCATCATGAAATTATTTCATGAATTTCATTCTTAAGTCATTTAACAGAGCAACATAAACTCTATTTTCATATCTAAATACTCCTTCATTATCAAATTTGAATTATTTATATCTCTTGTCATTCGGATCTGTTGCTTAACACAAATTTCACATGTTGATAAAATCAATTTACATTTATTTATGTACTTCATCTTTAAATTGTGTTCTGATTGTTGAAATAGTGGAAAACTACTTGCAACTTAGCACATCAACCAATATGTTATCTTTTCCTTTAATGTAACTTATGTTGAAATCATACTGAGACAAAAAATGAAGCCATCTACGATGTCTTACATTCAAGTTTAGTTGCATAAAAATATATTTCAGCCCCAGATGGTCTATTTTCAATTCTAAAGGCTTTCCTAGAAGGTAATACATCCAAATTTGTAAAGTGTGAATTATGGAAATGAGTTCTAAATCATGGGGAGCATAGTTCTTCTCATGCACCTTCAATATTCTATTTTAGTAAGCAATCACAAGATCTTTTGGTAGAAGTATTCCACCCAAACCTTCAACGGAGGAATCAGTTACCATGGTGATGCTTCCATTGGGATTTAGTACCTTCAAAATATGTGTTGTTGTAATTTTCTCTTTTAGTATCTTGAATGAATTTTGGCAATTATCGGTGCAAAAAAAAAAATTCTTTTCGTTTTTTCTGCAAAGAGGATATAGGACTAGCCACTCTACGAAATATTTTAGGATGTTTTTGTAATAACCAGCCAACCCCATGAAGCTTCTTACTCCATGTACATTCTTAGATGTTGGAAATTTTGTTATGGATTTTATTTTTGATGGGTTATCTGAAATCCCATATTTATTAATTATATTCAAAAGGTACTACACTTCATTATAATAAAAATAACATTTCAAGATCTTAATGTACAATTTTCACTTTCTAAGAACATCCAACACTATTCTCAAGTGGTCATTGTGTTCTTCCAAGTTATTAGAATAAATCATAATGTCATACATAATACTAGTATAAATTTATCTATATATTCCTTTAAAAAATCATTAAGTTGATGAATGTAATTGATTCTTTAGTGAGTCCAAAAGATAAGACTCGTAAACTCACAATGACCATATCTTGTTCTAAATGATATATTATGAATACCTTCATTCTTTATCATAAGATGATGAGAACCATATCAAAAATAAATCTTTGAATAGACAGAAGCATCTTGCATCTCATCAAAAAGGTCATCAATCCTTGGTAAAGGATGTTTATTCTTAATCTGTATCCTTGTTAATCATGTGATATTCAATGCATAGCCTTAACACGCCATCCTTCTTGTTAACATATATGACCAGTGATCCCTAAGGAGACACATTTGTTATTATCATTCCTTTAGAAATAAGTTAATGAAGTTGAGATTTTAACTCTACTAACTTAGTTGTCATTTTGTATGGTGCCTTAGAGATTGGTTTATTTCTAGGTTTGATATGAATGGTAAATTCAAACTCATGTTTAGGAGGAAGTTTAGGTAATTCCTCTGGAAATACATCCATGTATTCTTATAACATCAAATAGTCCTCCAAGGAAGTCTTACCTTCCTCATTAAAATTAGATATCTTAATCGCATACAACATACAACCCTTGTTTTTAGATTTCTTAAGCTGCATAGTTGAAATATTTCTAACTTCAAAATTCCTTTTTATGCCCTATATGCTTGTTGTTTTCTACATATCTTCAAGTAATTTTATCATTTTTCATAACATTCAAGGGTTAGTTTATGTATAGTTAGCCAATTTACACCTATAATGATGTTGTGTCAAAAAGACATTGGTTTACAGATTTGAAAGTTATTATTCCCATAATGTACAGTCCATGTATTTTTCATATAACAATATTTCATATTTATTTTTTCAAATAATTTACTAGAAATGAAGCACTCAGTTTCACTAGTGTCAAATAAAATAGTAACAAGAAGTCCATATAACTTACCTGAAATTTCAATGGGAGTACTTTGTTTCTCAACTTGGCGGTTAACCACTGCTGTTTGAATCTTCTGCTACATATTGTTCCCTTGATTCTTGTGGGTGAAATTGTTAGCATAGTGGTCACCACCACATATGAAACATCCATAAAAATGTCCTTTCTTTTCAAATTTGTTATCTTTTATTGTAACATTATTCTTTCCATTTCTCTTTGCATTTGTCGTAAGTTTCTTTGATGTATTATTTTTAATGTTCTTAGTTATGTTTCCAACCTTCTTCCACTATGTTTTTCTAGGTGCCAAATTTGAAGGTAAACCAAAGTCATTATTCTAATTTTCATCCATATGAGCATAAATTGTTTGTGTTTGGTGGGAAAAATGTGTCTAGACATCATGCACACTTATCATTCGTTCAACCAAGGTATCAAGGTAATAAGTGAGTGACACACCAATACTTGAAATACAAATGGATTTAATTAAAGGTGGTACATGGACCGCTATGATCACATAACCTAAGGAAGTATCCCTTACACTAGAATAACCTAAGGTTTCCAAGGCCCTATGTGGAAGAATAAGAAGGAACCCTATGAATTTATCAACACTATGGGGGTAATAATGGAAACGATAAGCATGCAAAGTCTATGATAAATGAAGTAAAACATGTAACATGAGATGAGGAACCGAAATACAATATGTTAACCTAACATTTCCATAACATACTAAGCTAACATAAAGTAAATATCGAATGTAGGAAAATACTCTATGCAAAAGGACAATTTGAGTTAGAGCACTTACCTATTGGGGGTGTTCGCTGATGTATTTATCTCCTAAAGGACCATACACTAAGAGAGAACAAGGAAAACTCTAGTCTTATCTCACTATAAATGACCCAAAAGTGCAAGAAAACCAATCTAAGCAAGAATAATCTTCAAACCAAGATTCAAGATGTATGAAATCCAGAAGATGAAAAAGTAGGTACAAGTTGACGCAAGAGAGAAAAGAAAATGGTGAGTTCCTTTGTACCATTGTGATCTATCCTAATGTGAAAATTTTATTTGGGGTCTTTATACTAATGCCATCACATGTAGGTGAAGGCATCGGTTGGGATTTCAAGTTTTCTCTGATGTAATATTCCATAGGTGATGGCATCAAATAGGGAGGGAAATGAGAGGAGTGTGTGAAAAGTGTCATAAAAAATAGAGATCATGCAAGGAAGAAGAAATAAGGTCATGAGCAAGTAAGATGTCAAAAGAATATGAAGAAAAACAAGAAGCTAAGAGGAAAAAGAAAGACATAAATGGGACTGAAATTTGTTCTCTCTCCATTATTAATACCTAACCCAATGGTTAGGTGAATAACCATTCCCCTATCCCTGGAAGAATCCCCTTAAGGAACCCATTCCAAATATAGATGCATTAGGAATGTATAACTTTGAAAAGAGAATTGTTAGTAATGTGGTATGAAAATAGAAAGCGTAAAAATAGTTAGGTATATACATATTCCCCAACCATTGATTACCACATGTTGTAATATCGAACCATGGGGTATTCAGCTGAAAGAACAATACATAATACCAACTTGTTAAAAGTATATGTTGAAATTAAAGAAAGGACTAAATAAAATGAAATACACGCACCAATGTGTGCTGATAGTGTCGGTCGTCCTACTACGTGCGGGCGTAACCCATGATTCTAGAACCATGGAGAAGTAAAAGTGAAAATAAACACTTGAGGGTCATCGGTAAATAAGACATAAATCACCTAGCTAGGGTCTCGTGGGATGGATGTCGTGAGTTCAAAATTTGGAGGTAGAGGGACCTATAAACTACATGAATGATATAATCAAAAAAAAAAATCATATCTTTCAACAAAATTAAAGAGATCAACAAATATTGCAAGTTAAATGCCATCATTTCCAAAAAAAAAAATCAGAATGTAAACATCTAAAACATTATATATTCACAATGCAAAACCCAAAGAATGCATCAACAAGAAAAAGCAGTACTCTTCATTTTCCCATAAACTCGTTTATATATTTATTTTTCTACCACGTTTTCCCATCAATACTTTTAATAAAGCATAAAATTATTCCATATTTTATAAATAGATAAGAAAACCATATGATATTTATTTATTTAAAAATAAAACAAGTATCGAGTAAGAAATTCATGCCTACAATCGGCTCATGGTTTTCCCTCTTTCTTCTTTGAAATTAGAAATTAGAATTCCTAGAAACAACTTCCAACAAAATCATAAAATAGAGAAACCAAATATATAATGCAAAATAAATAGTGTTTCATATTTACATGCAGATGCTAAACAAAGTTCTTTAGTTTTTTTCCTTATTTCTTCATGCATGAAACCAAAAATGGTGAATAGAGAGTGGTTGCATGCATTTTGGCTTGCCCAACAAGCTTCTCATTTTCCAATAACCATGTAAAATTAATTTCCATTAATGAAATTGCAGTGCCACCTAGTGGATTTGGTAAACTTGTAATCTATTTTCCCACCAAAACAACTACATGGCGTTTGAATGGTTGAAGTCTTATAATTAAACAATGTTAAACTTCCTTACTTTATGATATATGATAGTTGACCAAAAACCATACGCTTTCCCCTTTAAAATGCAAAGTTTCATGGTTGGTGACCATAATTACTAGTAGCCACATAATTTATATGCTAACTATGGTCATTGACCATATTTAAAAATCAATATAGTTACCTCCTACTCTGAATGAAAAAATAAATAAACATACCTTTACAATGCTAAGTTTACATGGTCAATGACCATTGAACATATATCATTCATTAAACAATAACATTGCATTATGGTCTAATACCAATACTTAAACTATCTTATTTCTTCCTTTCTCTATAACCATTAAAAATTATGTGTTGTCAATGCTAAAGAAAACTGGTCTATTAACCAACAAAATAAATAATCCTTTACCTTGACGATGTTCCAAGACCTTTATCCGAGAAGCAACACTAACAATTTTAATGTCTTATAATCTATGACCAAGTCAACAAAATGTTAGAAATATCCATTAGAATAATTAATTCACTAAGCGAGTCTAAAACCGATTCATCCATGTCTTAACAATGTAAAGTAATTAAAGCAGTCCTAAATCATCAATGACTAAAAAAATCAATATTTATAAAGCAAACATGTGGTGATGTCCAGCCAAGCAAGTGAAGCTAGTCAAATTGTGATCATAAACAAGACCAACAAATTTAGGTGGTATATGCACATCCAAAGTCATATATACATCTACAAACATGTATGTATATATATGTGTGTGTGTGTGTGTGTGTATATATATATATAAATAACTAACTAACTAAATGTGTATATATATATATATATATATATATATATATATATATACTCTATATAACTAACTAACTAACTCATATACACACACACACACACACACACACACACACACACACACATAGTAACTATATATGAACTTATCAACTAACATTCATAATTATCTAATCATTCACAAACACTTACTACAACAAAAATTATACAATTACGTAGTGTTTAACATAAAATCTTTTATATTAGGTTGTGTGCTTCTATTTGGATTGCATGTTATATTTGCATATAGATTTGTGAGTATAAGTTTTATAATGTTTATTGGGTATATGTATTCTTTTGAGAAGAAATATTTTATGGCCGACTATATTTTACTTTTTGGGCATGCATTTTTGTGTAAAGGGAATGATTTTAAGAGTTATCAAATGGATCGAACTTAACTAAATGACTAGTTGTTTAAAAATGGTTAACTAGTTATTATGAGTTAACTCTATTGTATACTATGTGAATGGATTTTAGAAGTTTTAAAAAATACTTCAGTTATGGGAAAATAAATGAGGTATTACATTTTGGTATCATAGAAAAAGGTTCCAGCTCTTGGAATTAATGGGTTCATTGTGCTAATATTAAGTTATTCATGTTTCAACAGGATACAATGGTGAGAAGAAGAATGAACAATAATAATGCAACCAACTCTACAAATCCTGAGGGTTCAACTAATGATAAAATGGATGATATCCTCTTGGTTTTCCAAGACACTCGTGAATCGGATTGTTGCCTTAAAGAAGCAGGTTGGGGTGACAATGAAGAACGTGAGGAGGAATGTGAGGAAGAACATGAGGAGGAGCTTGAGGAAGAACATCCCATGCAAAAGTATGATAATGAGAACCAATAAGATAGTAAAAAATCTCACATGACTGCTGAACTGGCTAAATATATAAAAAGAATTAGTCCAACAAGGTTTGATGTAAATGTTTTAGGTGATGGTGCTGAAAATTTAGTTGAGTGAAATGGAAAAATATTTTGACATTAGATATTTCTATGAAGAAACCAAGGCTATGTGGGATGCTTTCCATCTCTCTCACGAATCTTCCACTTGGTGGGAAAACCGTAAATGGAACTAGGAATTAAGACATCGGATATAACTTGAGAACAATTTAAATAATACTTTCATCGTGTTGGCTTCCTATTTGTATTTTGACCAGAAAATGACTAAATTTAAGAGTTTAGTTTAGGGAAATTATCGATGAATGAGTATTGGGAACATTTCAATAGACTTTTGAAATACGTTCCCTAATACCAAAAATATGAGAAATATGGATCCGTAAGATTATTTTGTGTCCGAATCCTAACAAAGGGGTGAATTGATGTGTATGGACCATCCACTATGGAGGTAGTTTTTGAAAAATCCATAAAGTAGGAACAAAAACTGCATGGGATCCTCGCTTCAAGAGAGGAAATACACAAAATAACACGTAATAACTCCTTACATTCCTTTGCTAAAAATACATGGTGGAAAATATTTGGTCAAAAGGGAAGAACTGAAAATAAGAATACTGTAGATAAGTCTGCATTGTAAACAATATATAAGAGGGTAGAAAATTTCTAGTTTTTAGAATAGATTTGAGCGAAGGGTCTTATAGGGGATGTTTCAAATGCCAAGGGGATCATTATGCTAGTAAATTTCCTAGAGTAATCAGCAAAGTGGAAAAATAACTCTGGGTCTAAATAACCGTTTTAGCAAAGGATGCATGTTGATGTAGGAAATTATGAAGCGAGAAACATGCCACTCTCATAGAAGTACATGTTAAGTTTTTGGCTTACATGTTACTATTTTATTTGATAATGGAGCATCTAGATGTTTGTTTCATCTATGTTAGCTTCTAAACTATCAAGAAATGCATGACACATGACACATAGAAAATACATGGACTATTAAATATGGGAATAATGTTGTCTATAGAGTAACCCAATGTCTGTTTGAAGAAACCTTAGAGTTTCCTAAGTTTACTATAGAACTGAATCTTTTTGTAGCACCCTTAGGGTATTATGATGTTGTTATAGGCATAAGTTGGTTTTCTCAATCCCAAAATCTATGGATTTCCTAAGAAAACAAAAATTATTCCTTGATGATCAACAAAAACAATAGTAATCTAAGATGTAAAAAGAGATTTTGTTGTGAGAAAAATCTCTACCATGCAGCTGAAAAAGGCTAAGAGTAAAGGTTGTATGTTGTATGCAATAAAAGTAATCGATAAAATTGAGGAAAGTTATCCAATAATAGAGGATTTTACTCTTCCGAGTGAATTAATGGACCACCTATACTTGAGTTTGACTTCATTATTTACCTCAAACCAGTAATTGAGCCCATGTCAAAAGCACCATACAAAATGACCACAACTAAGTTTTGGTAGAGTTGAAAGATCAACTTCACGAGTTACTTTCTAAATTATTGATTTTCCCAAGTGTATCACCTTGGGGGCACCAGTAATCTTCGTAAATAAGAATGATGGTTCCTTAAGACTGTGCATTAACTACCACATGCTAAACAATTTCACAATAAAAAATAGATACCCCTTGCTTAGATTGATGATATTTTTTATTAAATGAGAGGTTCTTATGTTTATACAAAGATTGAGCTATGATCCAGTTACCATTAGTGAGAAGTATGGATGAATACATCTATAAAACAATGTTTAGAACACACTACAAATATAACAAGCTCACTATTTTTACTTTCTAACTCACTAATGTGCCTGCAACCTTCATGAATCTGATGAATGGCGTGTTTCAAGAATAATTTGATTAGTTTGTGTTAGTGTTCCTATATGATAGTCATATATATTATAAATATGTAGAGAGGAGTATGATAACAATTTTAGAATAGAATTGTAGATTTTAAGAAAGCATAAATTGTATGGTAAGTTGTCCAAATGTACTTTTTATCAAAAATAAGTATAATACTTAGGTCACATAATCAATAAAGAAAGAATCTTGGTTGACCCATCTAAAATAAAGGCTATTATGGAATGGCCACCCCTAAGGATGTACATGAAGTTTGGATTTTCATGGGACTGGCTAGTTATTATAGGAAATTTGTTAAGGACTTATCTAGAGTGACAGGTCCAATTACTGCCTTACAAAGGAAAAACAATAATTTTTTTGGGATGATAAGTGTGAAGAATTATTCAACTTATTAAAGTAAAATATAACTTTAACTCCAATTTTAAAGGTTCCTAGATCCAAATGGAAATTTCACAATTTAATCGATGATTCTCGTGAAGGATTGGGAGGAGTCCGTTAAAATGAACATGTAGTGGATTTTGAGAGAAGAGAACTAAAATCACATGAAAAAAATATGTTCCCCATGATTAGAGCTTGCTGATATTTTGCATGCATTACAATTTTGAAGGCACTTTGTCTATTAGGAAAACCTTTTAAAGTAAAAACAAAGAATGTAGTGCCCACATTTTTATAGCTCCAGTTATCTATTGGTTCCTTTATTTCTAGACATGTTTTGATTGAGACTCTGATAGACTTTGGACATTTTACTATGATATTTTATTCTCATGGACATTATGGCATTTTGGGCGCGTAGCGCCAATTGGACTAGATTCGTATACTGATATATTTCTTTGATGTTGATGACACTAGCAGGGTTATATGGTATATTTATTGATTAGATGTTAGTCTCTTGTGGTTGATTTGATTAATAATATAGTGTTTTGGATTCAATGATGGTAATTTTCATGCTAACCTAAGTATATGTCATTGCAATTTTATTTAGTGGTGATTCATGGCAAACTATGTGGATAATTATATGCATTACACTATCAATTGTAAATTATGTTTGGACATTATAAGTTTGATTAATATTGTGATGTATAGATGATGTTTATTATATTGGATAGGTGCGGTTAATGTTTGCAATGAGTGCGGTGTGACGGTATAGGAGAGCATGGGTTTCAGGGCAGCTACACAATTGTGCACAAGTGGCCCAAGGGCTGAGTCCTAACCATGCTAAATGTTTGAGGCCTTAGAATAGATGTATTTAATTGGGCACCATGGGTGAACCCCTCAATTGTAATGTAATATTGTTTTGTAAAATTAATTAGGTTTAGGGTGTGTTTTATTAAGTAAACTAGCTTAGGGGTTTAATGATCTTGTCTTAAGTTAAGTGTTGGTTTTGGGAAGTGTGTGTGTGTTGGTAGAAGGGATTGGGGACCACATGTGAACCTTGGGTGGACCCCACACCCTCTACCCTTGTGCCCAAGCATGCCAAACCCGAAATTGGGTTATTTTGGGTAATTTTAGGGACCCCTTTTGAGTTTGGGGGTTCCCTTAGCATGAAAATGGGCCCTTGGACCCTACCTAATAGGTAGGGGGGCCTATTTCCAAGGTTTGGAGGGAGTTTCCCTCCCATTTTGTCCTCTTTAGTCACCATCCATGTAAGATGGTTGGGTTGAGTGAAATTGTTAAAAGTTGCTCCACTTTGTTTTATTTTAGTTTTTAGTATTTTGGGTGAAAAGGGATAAAAGGTGAGTTTACTCTTTCTTATTTGGTTTTTGGAATCTTTGACTCTTGAGAGGAGGGGGGTGACACTTGTCACTTTCCCATTGGTGAGGAAACTTTTGGGTTCTCTTTTTTATTCTTCCTCATGTGGGAAGAAGGGTCTTCTTGGTTCATTTTTTTTGGAGCACTTGGAGAATTTTGGAGCTTGGAGGGAAGCTTGGACAAGGGGAAAAGCTTAGAGTTTTGGAAAGCATATTAGAGGTAGGGTTCTTATCCTTTTTCTTCTTAGTTTTGTTATCTTGTATGTATGCTTGATCAATGAGATAATGTGTGTGAAATATGTGTTGAGAAGTGTATGATGAATGTAGTTGTTGTTTGTTCTTGTGGTTTTCTTGTTTTCTCTCCACCATCATTTGGATTGATGGTTTTTGGAGAATGTAGGGGAAGAGAGAGGGATTTCCCTCTCAAACCTCATGGTTGTTGGTCAAGCCATGAAGGTCCCTTCTCATCCCCTCATATGGTTTGAGGTGGGAGAAAGGTTCATATGGCTTGATCCTTTCCCCATTCTTGGTGAGGAAACCCATGTGGGTTTGAAAATCCTCCCAAGAAGGATCTCTATAGTATAAGGAGGAATAAGGAGGATGTATGATTAGGAGGTATAAGGAGTTTTTATATATATGTATTTATTGGTGCTCCTATGGTTGGACACCTTGATTTGGGCATCCTTCTTCCTCTCTTCCCCCTTGTGAGGTTGACATTGTTCTCCTCATGTGTGGTTTTCATTGTATAGTAGGTCTAAGTAGTTGAATGGTCTTATGTTTTCTCTTGTTGTGTGTTTAAACCCCATTATTACTTGTGCACATTGTGGAAGCTAGTTCCTCTCTCCCATGGGCTTGGGGGAGGCTAGCATGACTTCCAACCATGGAAAGGCATGTGATGATGCCTATTGGTTGGGTGGTAAACAAGCCATGTTCTCTTGGAGTTGGAGCTCAAGTTGGAGATAGTAGAGCCTCTTGTCATCTTGGACTTACTCATCTTTTGTGGGCATTACCTTCATTTTGTAAATAAATGTAGCTTTGTAAAGATTTATACTCTTGTAAAGACCCATTTTGTACTTATTGTATTTGATAAAGCATTAGTCTCTATTAAGGAAACTTTTATTTTATAGTTGCAAGAAGCTTGTAAGATTGTCATTTGAATTTATAATGAAACCAAGAACTTTTTATTTTCAATGCCTTCATTTGGAAAGATTTGTTGTTTAGAAATATGCAAAACATATAGTCATGAAATATACATTTGAAATATTTAGTTGTGCATTACATACAAAAGCTACAAAAATTTAGTGTGCTTGCTTTTCATCATTTAAAAAAATATGGCACTACAAGAACTTGGGGATGAAATACATCTTTTAACAACAAAATCTGAATGTTAGACAATGCAGGTGGTTAGAATTTTAAATAGAGTAAGATTTTGATATAAATTACATTAAAGGGAAGGAAAATTGTGTAGCAGATGCCCTAAGCCATAGGAATCATATTTATGTTATTATTACTTTAAGAAATCAGTTTAAAGATGAGGTTAGAGAAAAATTCAGTTTGATTCTTACTATCAATAAGATAAGATAACATTACAAAAAAATCCTAATGATAAGAGGTATGATGGTTTCAAATTTGTACATGATGGAATTTTATACTAATTTAGAAGAGTATATGCTCCTTTAGGAAATGAATTAAGAACTAAGGGTAAGTGTACAAAGTTGGGAGACCAAAAAGTGGACAAAAACCTGAAAAAAGAAAAACGTGTATGTGTTTTATTATAATGCAATCACGTTTTAAATTCTCAAGTTTGGGATTTACCAAAGCATAATGCATATACGTTATAATGCATACACATTGTCTGTTATAAATAAAAATAGAGGCCTCGAGCCTCTATCATTTTATCTCCCTCAAACGTGAGTTTCAGAGCTTAACCGTGCCCTTACATTTTTTCATTCAATTGGATCTCAAGCTCAAAGGATCATTTCTGGATCGCCGGAAGATCTAAATTAAAGATGGTGCCATAGAGAAGAGGTAGGCACAATTCTTTTCTCAAAATTGCATTGAAATATGATAATTATAGATTAAAATTTAAATTGAATACATTTTTATTATTACATTCGAGGTCGAGGAATCAACCACAATTAAACCTTGTTATTCCTAACATCCCTCCCAACCCTCCCATAATTTATCAACTTCCCCCAAATAGTCAAGAATATTTAGCAGCCCACAAAGTTGAAAACGAAATTGAAATTGAGGATTTAATCAAAATAATGAGGGATTCACAATCTACAAACCCCCATCGTGCCTCTCTTGCAAACACATTGGAGGCATTACTTGTTCAAGTTGACACGGAAACAAAGTAAATTGATCATTAGAAAACTTACAGAGAGGGTTGTAGGGTTTATTATTCTAAAAATTGTCATATATGGATGTAAAGAAAAAATAAATTACAAAAGACCTCATATGTGCCTTATTCACAAACCCCCACACTAATTTTCCTGTTCAAGTTATCATGTAAATAGTTTCCCATCCATTGGTGCAATAATAATTTGATTAAAATTAATTTTTGGGACTGATGGTGGATGGTGTTTGATTTTCCACCTTGTAATAACAACGAGGTGCCACTATACTTTCTGAGGAAACTCTATTGCGAGTTTATCCTCAATGAGATCCTAAATTATTTTGATTTCTGATATTTCTAGGGCTAAGGAAAAGGATATGCACAAGATCGACTAGGTGCACAATGTGCACCTATTCAACAAGGTAGATTCCCCGCACAGAAGCCCCCTCACCCTGAGATTGTACCTTAAGAAGTGAAGGAGACAGGTAGAGATTGATACACTCCACACCCTTCAGGGGCTATCTCGTGACCCGTGTTCGACATACGTGGGATATTTTTGAGCTAGATGCTCATAGAGGTACCTGAGTATTCCCTTAGGGAGTACTAACATGAGGGCACATCTTTTCTCGTCATGTGGTAGCATATGTTTGGGTCCCAAGGAGGACGATAATTTCATGCGTCTTGATTTTGGTGGAGATGGTGCTAGAGGTGCACCCGATAATGTCACTATGTCAAATGCCTTTTGAGTGAGACATTTGGATTACAATCATCGGCATCACCTTCACACATATTTGTTATGTGTTATTATGTGTGTTACATAATGTTTGGAGTACTTGATTTACTTATATATATGTTAAATTTTTGAAATAATTGTATTTTTATATGTATATGCATTGATATTACACCACGTGGGAGGTGCGTCTTCATCTTGACCATAGGCGGCGAGCACCATGCATACACATACATTCACAGAGGTAATTTAGAATGTTAATTGTGTAAAATTTTCACATACATGCAAATATATATATATATTCAAATATATGTATGTTCTTGTATGTCCATCTAACTCACATGATACATGTTTGATAAAGATGTTGATTTCACTAGACACCCCACCATCTCTGCGACAAGTAGAGAAAGGTGTTTCCACTATGATTTCATCTGCGCAGCAACTCACTGAGGTATTCAAACAACATGTAAATTTTGTTAAATTTCTCATGTAATTCATATTATGTTAAATTACATGTTAGTAATTTCTTTCATTGTAGAATTATTAAATTATGTTAATAATGTCCTTCATTGTGTATTTACAGAGTTATCTCATGATGGGTAGCATCCTGTTCATTTTATTCACGGGGTGGTGGGGTAAAAACAATAGTTCTATATTGATAAAATTAGTTAAAATATTTTCATTACACATACATGTACTTAGTTCTATTTTTTCTAATTATGATGTTATATTTTTGATGTTATGTGTATGCAGTAACTTCAACCCTCCATTTTGACTTTGAGGGCACAAACTCCTCCATCTCTTCATCTTCGTACCCCCATTTATACTCTAGGATCTCCCGATGACTCATTTAAGCATGAGATGCAAATTCGGCATGATCAAAAAATTGCGGTAATTTTGTGTATTTATGTAAATACTTTCATTCTAACATGTTCTTAAATACATGTTGAAAACATGTATAAATTAAGTTTTGACAAAAAAAATTGTTTGCATTTACAAGCTCATCTACAGTTGAGTATTTAGTAGAAGAGGACTTGTAGCATGGGATTGGATGATCCAAAGTCATCTCATAGATCTCCATCTTCATCTAAGGGAGGGCCTTCTTCAAGCAAGGCCAAGAGAGGGATAGATTTTGATGATTAGGAAATATATATTTCTTACATGACATTTTTTTGTATGCCTATGTGCATGACATTGTATGTACACCTATATGGCATTTGAACTTGATGGTATATGACCTATTTGGGTGTTTTTATATTTAATATGCACATTAAAATACTATTTGGAACTTGATATTTTTGTATGAGACCTTACATTTCGAGATTATTTTTACATGAAACTAATATGATGTGCACTTGACAATATTTAAGACATTATGGATTATTTTTTCATTTATTGGTGATGTACATGTACTAGAATTTTCAATGTATAATATACATCAAAATTTGGAAATCAATATTTATATAATGTATGTATATAAAGAGTTACCTAATCGAGTAATTATTCATTCAATTTATCAATGTGTATATGTGTATTTACCTTGTGCTTCTTCTTGCTCATGGTATCTTTATAGCGGTTCTTATATTATCATGCACTTACTACATTCTTACATGCTTCTTAGTCTTCTCCCTATTAAAACACTTGAGAGTAGTCACAATTTGATGCCTATCATCCGTTGTTATTTTGAAAATGTCTCTCCATAGACATTACTCCAATGCTTGAGAATGTCTCCGGATGCAATGGCATTCTGATTCGGACACTCAATGATTCTTGATTATCTAATCCTATCCAATTCATGTTATTACCTCTAAATATGTATGTATTACAAGTTGTTTAGAAATCACATCACGCCCTTGATATTCTTAATGACTACCCGTATCCTTTTGAAGGAACTTTTGAAAGCATCCATGGGTTTATCATAGCATAAATTATAAATGAATGGAAGGTAACTAAGCCATAGGCCAGCTGACTCCCATTTAGAACTAAACAAGAAATATTTACTAGGTGATTGATAACTCTCATGTGTTCTTAAACATTTCCCTATCAAATTCATTCTTAAGCCAATCTAATCATTCAAGGTTCTTAAGGGCCTACGCCCAAACAAGGTAGTACGAAAGGATAAGGAGCATAGGGAACCAAAACAAAGCCTCCCCTAGCATTCACCAGGCCATCTGGACGTGTTGGCATAGTTGGTTTGATGCCAAGATCTTCCATTTACAAATTATTGCATCTAACAACCTTACACTAACTCAGACTGTAGTATTTCGTGTGTTTGCAAACAATAGGACAACAAGAGAAATGAATGGAGATGGATAAAACCACCATAGGATTTTTTAGGGGGCCTCGACATGGAGGTTTAGGATCTAACGAGATATCTATAGGTGCCACAGAGTGTGAGAAATCACCCGTAGAATATATAACGTGTTTTGGTCTCAAGGCTCTTAAGGGCCTACGCCCGGACGAGGTAGTCTGAAAGCACGGGAGTTCAGGGAACCAAAAAAATCCTCCCCTAGCATTCACCAGGCCACCCTGACATGTTGGCGTAGTTGGTTCAGCGTCAAGAGCTTCTGTTTGCAAAGTATTGCATCTAACTTGACCTTATCTTGACGACTCAACCGCACTATTTCGTGCATTTGCAAACAATAGGACAACGAGAGAATTGAATGGATATGGATAAAACCGAGATAGGATTTCATATAGGGCCCCAATGTGGAGGTTTAGGATATGACGAGACGTCTCTAGGTTCCACAGAGTCTGAGAAATCACCCTTCGAAGATATAACATGTTTTGGTCTAAGGTCTCTTAAGGGCCTACGCTCAGATGAGGTAGTTCAAAAGCACGGGGAGTGTAGGGAACCAAAAAAAATCCTCCCCTAGTGTTCACCTGGCCACCCCGACATGTTTGCATAGTAGGTTCGGTGCCAAGAGCTTCTGTTTGCAAAGTATTATGTCTGACAACCTTACATTGACTCAGACTGTAGTATTTCACGTGTTTGCAAACAATAGGACAACGAAAGAACCGAATGGATATGGATAAAACTGCGATAGAATTTTGTATAGGGCCCCGACATGGAGGTTTAAGATCTAATGAGACATCTCTAGGTTCCATGGATTCCAAGAAATCACCCATTGAAGATATAGCGTGTTTTGGTCTCAGGGATCTTAAGAGACAACGCCCGACGAGGAAGCCCAAAATCATGGGGAGTGTAGGGAACAAAATAAAATCCTCTAATAGCGTTCACCGAGGCCATTTGGATGTGTTGGTGTAGATGGTTCATCCCCACAAGCTACCGTTTGCAAAATATATTCTAAAGCGACCTTGCATTGACTCGACTACACCATTTCATGCATTTCTAAACAATAGGACAGCGAGAGAACCAAATGGATATGGATAAAACCACAATATAATTTCATAGAGGGCCTCAAAATGGAGGTTTAGGATCTCGACAAGATGTCTCTACGTGCCATGGAGTCTCGAGAAATCCCTTGTCGAAGATATAGTGTGTTTTGGTCTTAGGTCTCCTAAGGGCCTACGCCTGCAGACGAGGTAGTCCGAAAGCACGAGGGGGTAGGGAACCAAAATAAGCCTCCTAGTGTTTACACAGTAACCCCAATGTGTTGGTATATTTGGTTCAAAGCAAGAGCTTCCGCTTGCAAATTATTATGTCTAGCACCTTACACTTACTCGGGCGCATTATTTCACGTGTTTGCAAACAATAGGACAATGAGATAACTGAATGGAGATGGATAAAATTGTGAAATTTATTTGTAGAGGGCCCCAACATGGAGCTTTAGGATCTGATGATACATCTCTAAGTGCCACGAATCCAAGAAATCACTGTCGAAGATATAATGTGTTTTGGTCTCGGGATCTTAAGAGACTACACTCGACGAGGTATCATGAAAGCACGGGAAGCGTAAGGAACCAAAATAAATCCTAAACTAGCATTCACCTAGACATCTAGACATTTTGGCGTAGACGGTTTGATCCCACGAGCTACCGTTTGAAAAATATAGCATTTGGCAGCCTTATCGACTAAGACTACGTTATTTCACGCATTTACAAACAATAGGACATCGAGAGAATCGAATGGAGATGGATAAAACCATGAAAGGATTTTATGGAGGGACCGACATGGAGGTTTTCGATCCGACGACACATCTCTAGGTGCCATGGAGTCCTCGAGAAATCACCCGTCGAAGATATAACATGTTTTGGTGTTGGGGCTCTTAAGGGACTACACCGACGTGATTTATTAGACTCCGTAGCACCTAGAGATGTCTTGTCAGATCCAAAACCTCCATGTTGATACCCTCTACAAAATCCTATTGCGGTTTTATCCATCTCCATTCGGTTTTATCACTGTCGTATTGTTTGTAAATGCACAAAATACTTGCGCATTCTGAGTCAGTGTAAGGTTGTCCATTGCAATCACCCGAATAATATCGTGGTGAAATGGGTATTTTTATTTGTTGTTCCTTTCTAATATTTAATTTCTCTTAGCTTCACTTGGCTTCAAGAATAATAAATTATCTACTAACAGAGTACAACCACTTGAAGGTGGAAACTTTTTTGGCACCAATAACCTACATAAACATGTTAGTAAGCAATTAAATAGAATTTTAAATCATACGTAAATTTAAATAAAATCATTTAAGTAAATATTCAAATTAACTTCATGAAGAACATACCTTTGCAAATTCAATCCAATGAACCACAAGGATCAACTCTACTCTTGATAGTAGCAAGAATTTATTCATGATCTGATTCATGAACCTTCCATAGATTCTTGTTTAATGGCCGACCTCGATATTTGATCAATTTAATATTTGTTGCAAGGACCAAATGTAAATAGTGAAGTATCTTTTGATGTACTTCATAGTCTTCAAACAACTAAATGTTTGATTTTTTGAAATGATATCATCGAAGCCAAGTTCTAGTGACTACCACGACCCAATGGGATACTAAAGGTCTTCACCATCAATTCTGTGGAAGTCAATTTTGGTTTCCCCTCTACACAACGAGACAAAAATTAGTCTGTTCCCTCTTTGTTAAATTTAGTTACAATAACTACAAAAACATTCCCTACATCACAAAGTAAAACTATTCAGTCAAATTTAAAATACATTAAGAGTTGACCATTTAATAATTTATAAATCTAAAACATGACATGTACATATATGTATGTACCTTGTTGCACTAAATCAGATACTTGGTCAAAGTCAGGTGATGTTGTCATTTGATCTGAAGACCTTGCAAGTTGTAATGCTTGTGGAACTTGATATGTGTCGAGTGGAATTAGAGGTCTACAAGTCCATTCATCCACCCACTTTTGTGACTCACATTCATTCCACGCAAAATCAATGCATGATATACAAAAACATGCCATGCACCTAGTATAAATAGTCCAAGCATTTGCATCTGAACTACGGAATGAGTGCATATCACTTGATCCTACAACTATCATACAATCTTCAAATTTTGCTAGATGTTGTTCCTCTATCAACCAAAAATATCTATGAATTGTTGATCTCTCTTGAGATTCATGGCCCATATTCTTGACACACCAATCAACAATGTTTTTTACATCTGTAAATTTAGCACCATCCTTGAACTTTAACTCTTCTCTTGTAAGTTATCTTTTCACACATGCTCCTCCACCATCATGCTATCCTTTTCCATGCCCTGCCTCAGTAAAATTTTAGATATGTTGTACATTTTTTTCTTTGTGCATCCTGCTTGCAAGTAAAAAATCTGTGCATTCTTGAATTGTGATGTGCAGTTGTCTGACCAAATGTAATGTTGATAAAAACTAATGTTCCTCTCATTCAAGTTCACATAAAACCCCCGAAACATCCTTGTACATATTCTATAGAATGTTTCTCATCACGATGTAGAAATTATATTCTCTTAATATTTTTTAATTTTGCTCAGTGCTTTCTAGAGAGTGCATGAATGCTATATGCACAAAAATAACAACTTGCACTAAGTTATAATATTGAGACCGAACCTCCATTTATGGCTGCAATGTGTAATTCTCTGCAAATTCAACTACTGAAATAATAGTACCAAGTGGGAATGTGTCCTTTCTTAATTTGAATTGTTCATCCAACCATCAAGCTCTATGTGTGTGCCTTGCATCTTTTGATAAAAAAATTTCTCTCTAAATTTGACTATATATTCGATACGAGTAATTGTTTTGTAACAAACTCACACCTCTTAGATTCTTTTCCATTTTTTAATCGATATGCCATGGATTTATATTTGGTGAAACCAACTAATTATTTTCCTATTGAATTTGTACTCTCCTCATGGATACAACTTTTCAAATTTGGCAAGCCACCACATACATTGCACGTTCCATCCAAACATGCTTTATTATAAGAAAAAAATGTCTAGTTGATTTTTCACAAAATATTGTCAGAATAAATTCCCTTGAAGATTTTTGTGGGACATTTAATCCACACTCCTATGCAACATGATGTCAAGATGCAAAACATGACGTATTCGAAAAAAAAACATCATAATGAATTGAAAATTCGACATGATTCCCGCAACAACAAGTGGTACATGAGTGATTTATTTTCACATAAAAGGGTTTGATCATTTCAAATAATCTTTTGCTAATGTTAATTTGTGGATTTTCATTCTTAAACTTAGAGAGCAATTGTGTTTGAGTCATATCTAAGAAATTATTTGCACACGATTCATGATTATGAGAACCTATTATTATTTTTACTGTATCTCTTCTATTCTGTGACACCCTTATGTTCTCATTCCAAAATTTTGCAATTAATTATTTTAGAATATCATATGTATTCTTGTCTTTTCGTGGAAGTCTTCTAGAGAAAGCCCAATAGTCGAGTGTTATTGGTGACTCAAGACGTTTACATCTCTATAATACTTTCATTAGTGTTTTTCTATTTAGCTTCAAAGAACTACTTGTTTTTCTAATCAAGTGTTTATTAATCTGTTTTATCACTTAATATACAAATATTAAGTGCACGCCGTAGCATTACTATCTTTGGTGTGTCTTTTTCCACCTACGATTTAGTATGCTTTATGTACATTTCAACAATTGACGTATTTTGATCAACAACATTAGATGTTCTTAACCCTGGGGTATTCATTATATGTCTCATATTAATTAATTTCATCAATCTAACAAATAATTGACATCTTTTTGTTTTGTTTAAATTCTCAAAGTAATTATCCCAAATTCCACTAGCTTTTCTTCTCGCATTTCTTTCAAACATTTTTTAGGTATTAGTTTTATAATGTTTTCATCATCAATTTAAATTAAGTGAATTGGTTTTCTTAGCAAAATGGAAGGAGGTGTTCTTAGAGGTGAAGATTTTTTTACAAGGTTATTTTCTTCATTTAGTGTTTTCATACAAATTTCGGGGTTAAAATTTGGATTCTTAGGTAAGGGTTCAACAATTGGATTCATATCAATTTCTACATCTACACCAACATTGTCATTTAATTCAATATCATTATTCATTGCAAAATCATTATTCTCTACATTTTCAATATGTATTTCATCCCCATATTCTAATACATTAGCTACATTTGATCTAGCAAATGTACCTTGACCTCGCAAGTTTTTGCATTCTCTTCAATTTATTTATTCTCATCTCTTCCAATTGCTCCGGTGTCTTGTTCTTGACTTTCCTCTTGTACTTAGCTCGAATTTTATCGCCCATGATTAGAAAAATTCAACTAGTGGGGTAGGGGAAAAAATGAACTACTAAAAAATCGTGCAAGAATGTATAAAAAATTGTAGACCAAACAGAATGTATGTAGAATTCCCATGAAAGAGATGAAAGGGACATTGGGGGCCATAATATATAAACAAAAATAATGCGTACACATTATAACGCGTATGCATTATGATTTTTACCTTTTCCAACACATGCCTCAAGGCTTGGGATTTGGTTTGGATCCCCAAGCCTAAGGCATGGACCTGCACAAACACAACAAACCACGTGTTTTGCAAAAAAACACAAAAATCCAACTTCATCATGATAAATCAACATCAAATGATCGATTTTTTTAATAAAATTATACAACGATGTAAAGCAGAGTTTATTATTTGTATAAATATTATTTTTCAATTTTTCTAATAAATACAAGGTTTTCATATTATTTATTTTCTTAACTATGCCTTTTATAGCTATTTTTTGAAGTTTAAACATGTCTATCTTTCTTCGTGTATCTTTTTTTTTACTCATAAAAATTGAATAAAATTTTTTAGGAACAAACTAGGCATAATGATATATATATATATATATATATATATATATAAAAAAATCTAATTTTTGATATTTTTTGAGGTAGTTAGGGGGGGGCACGGTCGGAGCTCCATTATTTTTCAAAACATAAAATTTCTGTACTAGAAAAATCATAAATAAAAAAATATTCGCTAAAAAATCTAAAATAAATTCTAACACAAACTAGATGCTCCTATCTATCTTTCTACTAAAGGGTTTTCAAAAATACTAAATGGTGCTCAAAAATGGTGGGGGGCACAAAAGTCACTCTATTATGTTTTTTTTTTTTTTTAAAATAGAAGCACATGTTGGTATTTTAGTTGTTTGACCCACTAAAACTTATCCATTTTCAATAAAATTTAGTATATTAGAAACTAGACCAAAATTCCATGATTCATATTTTTACAACATCTTACAATTTTGAGTGTAACTATTTCAAAACACTTGTACAAGTTGAAATTTTTATATTTTTCAGAAAAATACGTCCACTTAAGATCCCCTTTTGGCCCTCAACTTGGTGCAATTACCCCTAAATTAATTAAATAATTTCATGATGCACCATATTCAGGTCATTAAGGGTAACAAAATTGTTGGTTGATATAAAAATACAATATTTATGAAAAAAATGAAAAAGGATGTAACAAATTATGTAGCTCACTTCTTAGAATGCCAAAGGGTTAAGGTGGAACATTTACATCCTACGGGACTGTTGTATCCACATAATGTACCTCAATATAAATGGAAATTAATTAGCATGGAATTTGTCCAAGGAATTCCCTTCTCTAAAAATAAACATGATGTAATTTTGGTTGTGGTGGATAAGCTCACGAAAGTGGCACATTTTATACCCGGGAATCAAATATGATTCGACTGATCATTGCAAGAATTTTTTTCAATAAATATTTAGATTTCATGGAATACCAAATATAATCATATCAAATAGATATCCCGAGATGACTTACGTATTTTGGCGAGCACGCTTAATGTAGCCTTACGAATAAAACTAAATTTTAGTTCATCTTACCACCCATGCAAACCGATGGACATACATAAAAGGTAAATCACGTCTTGGAGGATAAGCTAAGGATATATTGCATAGATCAACAATACAAGTGGGAAGAATATATTTCACTGGTTGAGTTTGTAAAACACCTATCAACCGGGATAACATAGAAGATAGGTAAATTGTGGGGCCTAATATGTTAATAGAAATGGAGGGACAAATTAAACTCATTTGTGAGTGGTTAAAGGAAGGAGACGAAAAAAAAAATCTATGTTGATTTAAAAGAGTGGAAACAAAATTTAATGTGGGTGATAAAGTATTTTTTAGGGTAAAACTCAAAAAGAGTTCTATTACTTTTGGAAAGTTTTCCAATTTTTCATCTACATTTGTGGGACCCTTCAAAATTTTAAAAGTTATAGGTCTTGTAGCATACATACTATCTTTACCTTGTATATTGTCCAAAATGAACGTTGTCTTCCATGTATCCCTCTTTGAAAAAGTATGTTGTTGATTTAACACATATACTAAATTGGGATTTATTGCAGTAAAGGATCTCAGGATCATCATATTTAATCCCATAATAATTTTGGAAACACTCAAGTTGCATCTCGAAATCGTGATATTTCATAATGTAAGGTCTAATGGGACCAATATTTTGAAGAAAGTGCAAAAATATATATGATATGTTGGTTTCTTTTCCTTTTTGTTTAATCAAGTTTAAAAGAAAATAGTACTCTTATTAGTTCTACTTGATTTTGGGTTAACTATATTAAAGACCATATGAGTCATGAATATTTATTATGTTATTAATTACTACCTTTATAAAAAAATTTACATCTTGAAAAAATTTAGAAGTAGAAAAAAATCTGAAAAAAAGAGTTACTGAATCATGATTTTCTTAATATACAATTGTTGTATTGGTTAATTTTTCATTTTCTTAAATGAATGAAATATGTCAATGGGATGATGAATATTTTTAGGAAGGAATTATGTAACATACCACTATTTCGATTCCCGTATATACAAGCTGTATAGATGGCCAATAAACTTTCGGTTGGTTTAAATGAAGTTAGTATACAACCAAGTCTTAGCTCACACTTTGGAATTTTCTGTCACATATATGTTTTATCACATGTCGGCATTTGTTGAGGAAGGTTATAATTTGTAATTTTTTATGCTAAGTGTGGATTTATTAAAGATAAATAAGCATGGGTAAATATATATTAAGTTTTATTAAAGTATATGGAGGTAAGTGGACTTCTTTAATTTAACATTTAAATTCACTTGATTAGAGTTGGTCACACACACACACACACACACACACACACACACACACACACACACACACACACACACACACACACAAGTGTTTTCCTATTAAGTTGTGTGGCATGTATTAAAACCTCACTTAGATTTTCCGGAAGGTATAATGTTGTTATATCTCATGGAATATTGAATTGTGGGGTATTAATGACTTGTAAAAAAGGCTTAACAAGTGTAATTCGATCCATGTTAGTTTAATTAAAAGTTAAGTTCTAAAGAATACGTGGTAGATGGAAGAAGCATTGAGAGGTTTTAGGTTTAATGGAATTCAATGCATAGTTGATTCCTTGGGAATGGTTATCTTCCCTAAGAATCCAACCCTAAAAATGTTCATCTCCTTTCCATTTGATCATTATTTTGTTTACTTTGAGCTATTTTGGGGGTTTTTTGAAGGTAGTGGAATTTCTCTCCACTGTGCATGTTTTTCGGTCATGAATGCAATTCTAGAAATGGATAAAGAGGAACTCTGTTTCAAAAGGGAATGTTTGGATAAACATATTTTTGTTTTTGATTTATGGAGAAGATTACAGGAAAAAGGAAGTTGAGTTGAGAAAAAACATGAAAGTTATTGAGACATGAGCTTCTCCCTAATACTCTAAATCATAATGGTTATATTTTGTTAATAACATTCTCGGTATTTTTAGGTTTGGTTTTCAAGGAAGAATGTTTACATTCAATTATTAATGATTTGGGGTGTTTTGTGTGTTGTTTTTTATAGTAAAAATGTTATATATTGGGTTATATATGTCTATTTGGATTGCATGTTGAATTTGCATACATATTTTTGAGTATAAGTTTTATAATGCTTACTAGGTATGTGTATTTTTATGAGAAGAAATTTTATATCTTGAATGCATTTACTTTCTAGGCATGTGTTTTTGTGTGAAGGGAATGAGTTTAAGAGTTATCAGATGGATCGAATTTAATTAAACGACTAATTGTTTAAAAATTGTTAACTGGTTATTCGAGTTAACTCCATTATATACTCCGTGAATGGATTTTAGAAGTTAATAAATAATAATTTAGCTATGGGAAAAAAATGATGTATTAAATCTATAACCATCATACACTAAACAAAATTCAAAATGGTAGACTCTAATCCCACATTATTAATGTCAATCATGATAATAAAAATGTGATGTTTAAACATTATTAATGTCATAAAATATCAATATCAAACGAGATGAATAATAAAATGTACAAAGGCCTAATAATGGTCACCATTTTTAATTAAATGTTTTAAATTAAACCATAATAAACTTTGAAGACAACAAGGAAGACTATGCATAATTTTACTACTAGGTTTGAATTCTAAAAACTCCCAAAAACAATCAAGAAGACACAAGTTCTAATTATAGTTGACATGATCTAAGTCTCCCGATGAGACAAAAACTTAATAGAAATAGTTTGATTATCACAAAAGTTTATATAGTCGACTATATACAAAAAAAAAAAGGACTAAACTATTGGAAATATAACACCATAGAAAAGGCTTGAAATCAATGACGGAAAAGGATGACAGGATGAATCTGCTGATGTTTCATTTATAGCTAGGGATGAGTTCTATATTCACTCACTTGATTGATACTTTTGGGAATGATAGGGAGGCACTTTTTTAGGGTGTGGTTGTCCACCCGTTACTCCTAGATCTCCTTGAACCAAGGTGAGAGGACCTAAGGTTTATCCCGAAAGAGAGAGGGAGATGTTATGCTTCAAGCCGTAATTTTTTTGGGAAGGTCAATTTGAGACATAGTACAAATAATAAATGCAGTTATCACTCAAGAGAGTGGTCACATAAGCATTAAAAATACTTGGGAACTCAAACACATGATACTAAATACAAATGTAACATTCCAAATTTTGGGACTCCGTATTAATAATGAAATCCTTTTTAGTTGTTTCTTATTGGTTACAAGTTTGTGTTTTCATTAGTCACTCATCAAGGTATGAGTGTAATGTATGAAGGAATGTAAATTTATCTATATACCCGTATGATTATAATCATATGTACGTGAGCTTATATACATCTCAGTATATACACTACTTTGGTGCATACACATGCATTTATACACACAAGTGTCCACTCTTCCATGAGTTAGCACATGCCCTTTGATAGTGGGTGATGGTTTTTTGGTAGTTTTGGGTGATATTGTAGTTTGGTTGGTGTAGTATTCCCCATATGCTTAAATTCAAGCATTTGTGAATTATGTTGACTTGGCAATTGTTTTGGTACTATTTTGAATTGGCCTTGATAAATGTATATCCTTGAATGTTGTAAGGTGTTTTACCTAGAAATAAGGTGCTTGGGTTCTCACTTGGTAATGTGACTTGAAATGTTTTTGGTGGCATTAGGTTTGTGAGTATCTTGGCAATAATTTTTGGTCTTAAACCATTCCTTACGGAATTTCGCATATAAGTTTTATTTAAATCTTATGCTTAAGCCTAACTAGTGGCATTAGGGATTTAGAACACTAGCTAGGCCCAAATATTATTTTAACCAAATTAAATTACATTTTGGAATCCAAGTCACAAAAAGGATTTTCAGTTTTGATTTTATTCATTTGGCATGAGGTGGAGGAGAGGAGGATTTAGGGGGGAAACCCTGTCAAAATTTTGTGGAGATTGGTGATATAAATCTTGGCACATTTTATGGCCTTCATTATGGGATTCCACCTTTTCTAGTGACGCCATGTTTTTGGAGACTATTTATGGAAAATAAATAATGTTTTAATGTTTTATTTCGAGCTATGTAGAGCTAGGAAGTTGGAGAAAATAGTATAGTTTTCTCGGTCTTCTTCAATTTGAATTTCTCATAAAAGGATTTCTAATTTTTTTCTTATCCAATGTTTTGTTAATGAATGCATATTATGTGTTTCCATTTCTAGGTATTGATATATTTGGTTATCTTATTCTAGGTATTAAGATTTATTATTTTTCCTCTATGAGTATTGAGAAATTTGGTTTTCTCATTATGGGTATTAAGATTTCTGGTTTTTCCACACTATGGGTGTATGAGATTTCATTTTTTTCATATTGGATACCCGAGATTATTATTATCTTCTCATGGGTATATAAGAGATGGAATATGACGTTTTATCTCATAGTTAGGTTGCATTTTCTAGGTATACATAAGGGTATATATTATAATGTTTTTTCATACATGGGTTTGGTTCTTTGTTCGATTTTGATTGTACATTTTTTTGTTTTGCGTTCATGACTCTGCCGCAGTTTTTGGATGTATGTTTTTTGTGTTTGGGATGTGGTTTTTAGGTATTTATATGAATATGTTTTGTGACATGTTTTCAAACTGTTGGAGTGTGAACTCTTATTTGGCATATTTAATATGAGTATTTTTTGAGACATCTTGTCAAACATTCTGTATGCAACCTCTTGTTTGGCATATTTATATGAATATGGGTTGTGACATTTTGTCAAATAGTTGGAGTGTGAAATCTTATTTGACATATTTAATATGAGTATGTGTTGTGACATTTTGTCAAACCGTTTATATGCATCCTCTTGTTTGGCATTTTTATATGAATATAGAATGCGACATTTTGTCAAACATTTCCTATGAAGCCACTTATTTGGCATATTTTTTTATGAATAGGGATTGTGACATATTGTAAAATAGCTCGCATGCAACCTCTTACTTGGCATATTTATATGAATATGGGTTGTGAAATTTTGTCAAAATGTTTGTGTGCAATCGATTTTTAGGCATATTTAAAATTAATGTGTTGAGATGTTTTTGCAAATAGTTGGTATGCAATCTCTTATTTGGCGTAAATATAAGAGTTAGGTGTTGCGACATTTTGTCCAAACAGTTAGCGTGTAATATTTTATTTGGTATATAAACATGAGTATGGATTGTAACATTTTGTCAAATAGTTTGTTTGAATTCTTTTATTGGGCATATATATGAAATACATTATTATGAAATTTTGTCATATAGATGGCATGCATTCTTTTGGATTATATAGGATGTTCATTCTATGACATTTTGTCATACAGTTGGCATGCATTCTTTGGATTATATTTGAAGTTCATATTATGACATTTTTTCATATGGTTGGCATGCATTCTTTTGGTATAAATATTATGTTGGGAATTTTGACAAATATGTTAAGTTGCTGATCTGTTTTGGCATGTTGTTTGCTTTCACTTGTGAAGTGATGTACATGTTGATGTTCTATTAATTTTTTAGTATTTATTATCCTTTTACACATATGGTTACTTCATTGGAATTTTTTCAGAGTAGTGGGCATGTTGTTAAATTTTGGGCATGTGAATTTGATGTACATGTTGGCATTTTTTCAAATTGTTTATATGCATTCTCCTTTTTGCATGGAGACTATATGTGTGACATTTCATCAAATAGTTTATATGATATCCCATTTGTACGAAATATTATTATGAAATGTGTTATGTAATCATCCTTACATGTTTTAAGATTTTTTTTTGTATGATGATTGCAAGTATCATTCATGAATGAGATTCTGAACTTGGTTAGTTCATGCATGTATACATGCTTATTGACATCATTATAATAATAATGTATGAGTTTGTATGTTGATGCATGATTGGATATTGTTGATATGTTTTTATTTGTAGAATACTACATGTATGAAAATAAGAACTCTTTCTAGTTCAATTTTAACTGAACCCTTATGGATAATACATGCTACTCTAGAGACAAGGGAAAAGAAAGGATATGATAGGGATTTGAGATGATTTTTAGATCTTGTTCATTTATTTTCTAGTTAATTTCATGGAATAAAATTGTACTTATTGTACTATTTCCGGATAACCAGCTATTATTGTATAAGCCTATGGAGCTCATTTTACTGCAAGTAAACTTATAAATTGTACTAAAACATGGAAATAAAAGAAATGTATTTTGAATCAATCTGATTTTTGCTTGATATTTCATGCATGTATGATTTAAATGCGTAGTTGTATGAGTTTTTTATGTTTGATATCAACATATCACTTAACAATGGGGATAATGGGAGTTTTAAAAACAATTGGATCTTAGTTTTCAAGGTCCTTACACTTGGTATCAGAGTAAGGTTGTATAAACACTTGGGTCTCTAGGAACGTTATCTAATTATTCTCTTTGTACTTACCAGAAACAATGGTAATAACTCAAAGCAATTGTTGTGTGGAAAATCCAAACTAAGGATATGGTGGCAGACGGGGAGGAACTTGAAGAGGTACATGTAGAACATATGGTGGAAACATTAACCATGTCCCTACTCCCATTAAAGATGTCCTAAATGAACTTCCTAGGATTGTCAACACTTTGCAAGATAGAATGACAACTCACAAGAGGAACATAGAGAAAAATGGTTGCATCGGAGGTAATCAAGTTATACAATATTAACATGAGGTAAATTTGGGAGACTTAAACAATCAATTAAATGCTCATGAAGAGGTACCCCTAGGGAATAGAGGAATATACCCCCTCCTCAAGTAATTGAAGAAAGTGCATATTCTTATATTCAAAGGGTTATTTACCGATTCAGGTGGAAAGGTTGAGGCTCAATTGTTTAATTTACAAAAATACTCTTGGGCTACATGATTACAACTCTAACACCAAGGCCCGTATTGCAGTTTATCACCTTGAAGAACAAGTTGTTCTATGGTGGGATCATTTGAAGAAAGTTAAGGGTTATGTGGAATCCACCCTTATAAAATTTTTGAAAATAAATTCAAAACTAGATATGTCTCTGCTAATCATCGAGAAAGGAATCAAACTAAGTTTCATAGTTTGAAACAAAATAACATGACTGCAGAATTAAGTATGAAGCTCAATTTTTAGATCTGATCCGACATGTGGATTATATGAAGGATGAAGAGTCCAAGGTAACCAAGTTCAAACTGGGTTTGAGGGAGGTTATCCAGAAATATGTAAACATGGTCAACCCTAAGAGTCTTTCCTAAGTGGTTAGTGCAGCCTACATGGATAAAGAAAAGAACAGGTCCTAGTTGAGATACCTCCAGAAATGAAAAAGAAGGAAATAAGCAACAAGAATATTTTTGTTTCCTCTGTTCTAGACCTTACCAAAAACCTAATTTTAAAAGGATTACTTTTAATGGTAAGAATAATAATGTAAGTTTTAAGGGAACAATAACCGAGTAGGGATAAGGCCTCCTAATAAACAACAACAAAATAATTAGTAGGCGGATGGTAATAGGTACACACCTATTACAAGAGCTAACAAGGTTCTAAAGGTAAACAAAGCACCTTAACAAGGCTGTTGGACTTGTGGTAAGAACCACTACCAATAATACTACCCAAAATTCCTTGCAAGTAGGGAAACAAGCCACCAAGTCTATGTTGCGGTAGATAACCACAACGATGAGCAACAAACAACCCCTATTGAGGCTAGAGGTAACATTTTGACACTAAAATTTCTATACTATTTGATTCTAGAGAATTTGATTGCTTTGTGTCTCCTAAAATAGTGCATAAGTTGAATCTGAAAACTATTCCTATGAAATAAAAATTGCAAGTAGATTTTGGCACTGGTAAGAAATTACATATTTCTGAATATTTAGATCAAATAGAACTTGATCTAGGAATTTTTAAAACTATATTAAATCTACATGTTGTTCCTTTGGGATCTTATGATATTATTATTAGCATGGATTGGCTGTAAGACCATAAATATCATATTGATTGTTTTGATAAAATAATACACTAATTTGATGATTTTGGCTTTGAGAAAGCTCTATTAGGTATTAAAAATAGAAATTATCTACCCTTACTTTCTACTTTATAGTTGAAAAGAGCAGTTTGTAAGGTCTGTCTCTTATTGTCTTTACACATGGAAGAGTTGATTGATGTGAAGGAACCTAGATTGCATGATTATCCAATATTAGATGAGTTTAGGGATGTTTTCCCTAAATACTTTTCATGTCTGCCCCCAAAAAGAGAGTTTGATTTTTCAATAGATATCATTTCGAGTTCAGCCACTACCTCTAAGGTGCCTTACATAATTAATACTTGGACTTACAAGAGATACAATTTCAGCTATAAGAACTTCTTAAGCAAGGTCTACTTATTCCAAGTGTATCCCTTAGGAAGTACTAGTAGTTTTTCTAAAAATTAATATAGTACATTAAGGTTATGCATTGATTACTACATGCTCAATAAGGTTGCCATTAAGAATAAGTATTCTCTCGCACTAGATAGATGATTTATTTGACCAAATGTGTTTTCTAAGATTGAATTAAGTTATGGTTACCACCAGCTTAGAATCAAAGAGGAATATGTGCATAAAACCTTCCATACAAGGTATGGACACTATGAATTCATGGTTATGTCTTTTGGCTTGACCAATGCACCAAATACTTTTATGTACCTAATGAATAGTGTTTTGAGAGAATTTTTGGATAAGTTTGTGTTATTCTTCTTAGATGACATTTTAATCCATTCTATGAAGGAACAAGAACATGAAAACATTTAGGAATGGTTTTGCAAAGGCTTAGGGATCATAAATTATATACAAAGTTGTCTAAGTGTGAGTTCTATAAAGATAAAGTACACTAATTAGGGCATATTATTTATTAGGATGGGATTTCTATGGATCTATCCAAGATTAATGCTATTGAAGAATGACCTACTTCTAAAAAATTGAAAGGAGTCTTAAGCTTCATGGGTTTGGTTGGGTACTATAGAAGTTTTGAGAATGCGTTTTCACAAATAGCTCATCCTATCACATGCCGCGGAGAAAAGGTTAATATTTTGAATGGAATGCTAGGTGTGAGGAATAATTTTTAATGGTGAAACAAGATCTCACTAAAACACCTATTTTATCGGCTATTTATCCAAACAAATCCTTTTGAAGTCTGGAATGATGCATCCTGGATGGTTTAGGGGTTGTACTAACTTAAAAAGAAATGTAGTGACTTATAAATCATAGAATTTGAACCATAATGAGATAAAATATCCCCCACATGACTTAGATTTGTTTTCAGTGGTTTACGCTCTTAAGAAATGGAGACATTTCTTGTTGGGTAAGTCATTCAAACTTAGAACATATCATAAAATTCTTGAGCACTTGTTTACTCAAGAGAACCTGAATGCCTGGAAAAGGATATGGATGGAATTGATTAGCGACTATGATGTGGAAATAAAATATGTCAAAGGTAAAGAGAATCAAGTGGCTTATGCACTTAGTTGTAGGGTTACTTTTTTTTTGTTTCTAGAATAAAAGTTTTTAGAAGGATCGTCTATTACAACAATAGAAAACTGGTATTTTCTTCCATAATGTGACACAAAATTTATTGTTGGAAGTGGTGGATAGTAAGTATTCTTGGTAATCCCTAGACTCAGATGGTCTTTTAAGGTTTCAAGGTATAATTTATGTACCTTTTGAAGGAAATTTCAGAATTATTGTGATGGAGGAAGTGCATCAAGCTCCTCAATTTTCACATCTCGGGGTCATTAAAAGGACTCGTAACTTGAAACAATTTTATTTTTGGTCTGGAATGAAAAAGGAGGTGGATGTATTTGTTTCTAAATGTTTATAATGTCAAAAGGTAAAAAAATTATTTCCATCCTGGTGGTAAGCTCTTTTTTTGCATGACGTTCCAAAAGATAAATGGAAAACTATAACTCTGGATTTTATTTCTAGTTTCCCAAAATCTAAAAAGAGGCATGATACTATTTTAGTTGTTGTTGACAAGATAAAAAATATTTCTCATTTTATTCCTGGTAATCTAACTAATGACACACGTATACTTGCTGATAGATTTGTGAGGTAATGTACTAATATTACATGGAGTTGCTGAATTGATCATTATTGATAGAGATACCTTGTTTACATCTTGGTTCGAAAAAATATGACGGATGCTTTTGGCAAAAAGCTGCATTTTAGTTCTTCTTATCATCCTAAAATGGATGGGAAAAATGAAAGAGTAAATCATGTATTAGAAGACATGATAAGAATGTATGTTATGGACTAGCAAAACAAGTGGGAATATTTTCTGCACTTAGTTGAATTTTCTTATAATAATACCTATCATACTTCATTGGAAATGACTCCTTTTAAATATTTATATGGTAGGAAATGTAGAACAACCTTGGGTGGGAATTATTTAAAAATATGGTAACCAAAAGTCCTGAGGTTTTAAAAAGAATATGAATAGTATATGGTTGTCATAAAACAAAAATTAAAGGCTTCTAGTGATAGACAAAAGAGCTCTGCTAATAAAAAAGAACTGAAAAGGAATTTTAGGTGGGTGAAAAAGTGTTTTTAAGGGTCAAACCTCATAAAAGTTCAATTAAGTTTAGTAAGGCATCTAAACTTGCACCCATATTTTTTGGTCCATTTGAAATTTTGGAGAAAATCAGTGTTGTAGCTTACAAGTTAGCATTACCTCCTTCAATTTCTAAGATTCATGATGTATTTCATGTCTCACTTTTGAGAAAATATGTGTATGATCCTTCACATGTACTAACCTTGTAGAACCTCCAAGTGGATGATAAGCTGAATTTTCAACTTGAGTCTATAAGAATATTATTGTAGCAAATCATTAAGTTTTGAAATAGAGATATTCAACAAGTTTTGGTCCAATGGGACAACCTAAGTGAACGAAGTTCCCCTTGTGAAGATATTGAGTATGTAAGAAAGAAATTACCTTTTTTTTTCAAGTGTCAGTAATCGGACATCACCCTTGTTAATGGGGGAAGATGTAACATCCCAAATTTTGGGACTCGTATTAATAACAAAATACTTTTGGTTGTTTCTTCTTAGTTGTAGTTTTGTGTTTTTGTCAGTCACTCATCAAGGTATGAGTGTAATGCATGAAGGAATGGACATTCATCCATATACTTGTATGGGTATGATCATAGGTATGTGAGGTTATATATGTATGTATATATGCTAATGTACTTGTGTACATACACATGCATGTATATGCACAAGTACCTACTCTTCCATGAGTTACCACTCACCATTTGATAGTGGGTGATGGTGTTTTGGAATTTTTGGGTAATATTGTAGTTTGGTTAGTGTAATATTCCCCATATGCTTGAATTTGAGAATTTTTGAATTATGTTGACTTGGAAATTATTTTGGTCTTGTTTTGACTTGGAAATAAGGTGCTTGGGTGCTCACTTGGTAATGTGACTTGGAATTTGTTTGGTGGAATTAGGTTTGTGATTATCTTGGCATTAATTTTTGGTCTTAAACTATTTCTTAAGGAATGTGGCATATAATTTTTATTTAAAACTTAGGCTTAAGCCTAAGTGGTGGCATTAGGGATTTGGAACCCTAACTAGACCCAAATCTTCTTTTAACCAAATTAGATTGGATTTTTGAATCCAAGTAAAAAAAATATTTTTTAGTTTTCATTTTATCCATTTAGCATGGCATGGAGGAGAGGAGGAATCGGGGGAAACCCTATAAAAAAATTTGTGGAGGTTGGTGATGGAAATCTTGGCTGATTTTAGGGCTTCCATCATGGGATTCCACATTTTTTGGTGCAGTCATGTTTTTGGAGACTATTTATGTAAAATAAAGAATTCTTTAGGGTTTTATTTCAAGTTGTGTAGAGTCAAGAAGTTGAAGAAAATAGTAGAGAAGGAAGGAGGAAAAGTGCAGAGTTTATTGTTCTTTCAATTCAAATTTCTTAGGTAAGGGTTTCTAATTTTTGTCTCATGTAGTGTTTTATTAATGAATGCATATTGTGTGTTTCCTTTCTAGGGTATTGAGAAATTTGGTTATCTCATTCTGGGTATTAAGATTTCTGATTTTTCCTCTATGGGTATTGAGAAATTTGGTTTTCTCATTTTGGGTATTAATATTTCTAATTTTTCCAATATGGGTGTATGAGATTTCATTTTGTTTTCGTATTGGATACTTGGAATTATTGATTCTCTTCTCTTGGGTATATAAGATATGGCATATGATATTTTATCTCATAGTTAGTTTGCATTTTCTGGGTATACATAAGTGTATATATTCTAATGTTTTGTCATACATGGGTTGGGTTCTTTGTTGGATCTTGGTTGTACGTTTGTTGTGCTTGGGATGTGGTTTTGCTGGGTTTTAGTTGTATGTTTTCTTTGTTTGGGTTGTGGTTTTTCTAGGTATTTATATGAATATGGGTTGTGACATTTTGTCAAATAGTTCATATGCAACCTCTTATTTTGCATATTTATATGACTATGAATTATGAAATTTGTCAAAGAGTTGAACTATGAACTCTTATTTGGCATATTTAATATGAGTATGTGTTGCGACATTTTGTCAAATAGTTTGTATGCAACCTCTTATTTGGCATATTTACACGAATATGGATTATAACATTTTTCAAATAGTTTTTATGCAACCTTTTGTTTTGCATATTTATATGAATATGGAATGCGACATTTTGTCAAATAGTTCATATGCAACCACTTGTTTGGAATTTTTTTATGAATATGGATTGCGGACAGTTTTCAAACAGCTTCACATGTAACCTCTTTTTTGGCATATTTATATGAATATGGGTTGTGAAATTTTGACAAACATTTTGTGTCCAATATCTTGTTAGGAATATTTAAAATGAATATGTGTTGAGACATCTTGTCAAATAGTTGTCATGCAATCTCTTATTTGGAATAATTATAAAAGTTAGGTGTTGTGACATTATGTCAAACAATTGGCATGTAATATTTTATTTGGTATATATACATGAGTATGGATTGTGACATTTTTCAATCAGTTTACGTGAATTATTTTTTTGGGCATAGATATGAGATACGTTATTATGACATTTTTTCATACGTCAACATTCATTATTTGGATTATATATGATGTTCATTCTATGAAATTTTGTCATACAGTTGGCATGCATTCTTTGTATTATATACGAGTTCATATTATGACATTTTTCATATGGCTGGCATACATTCTTTTGGTATAAATATTATGTTAGGGATTTTGAAAATATGTTAAGTTGTTGATCTATTTTGGCATACCGCTCAATATTGAGCTTGTTGTCAAGTGATGTACATGTTGAAATTCGATCAATTGGTTAATATGCATTCTCCTTTTTGCATATAAGGTTACTTCGTTGGCATTTTGTCAAGTAGTTGGCATGTTGTTCCGTTTTGGGCATATGAAGTTGATATACATGTTGGAATTTTGTCAAATGGTTTGTATGCATTCTCATTTTTGCATGGAGACTATGTGTGACATTTCATCAAACAGCTTTTATACAATGTCTCATTTGGCATGAAAGATTATTATGAAATGCATTATGTAATCATCCTTACGTGTTGTAAGTTTTATGTATTTTTGTATGATGGTTGAAGGCATCATTCATGAATGAGATTATGAACTTGGTTAGTTCATGCATGTATACATGCTTATTGACATCATTATAATAATAATGTATGAGTCTTGTATGTTGATGCATGATTGGATATTGCTGATATGTTTTCATTTGTAGAATACTACATGTATGAAAATAGGAACTCTTTCCAGTTTAGTTTGAACTGACCCTTTGTGGATAATACAAGCCACTCTGGAGATAAGGGAAAATAAAGTATTTGATAGAGAGTTAAATTTATTTTTAGATCTTGCTCAATTTTTTAAGTTCATTTCATGAAATCAAATTGTACTTGTTTTACTACTAGGATAATCAGTTATTATTGTATAAGCCTATGAGGATCATTATATTGCAAGTAAAATTATAAGTTGTATTGAAATGTAGTCTTTTATTTTTTCACTCAATTCTTATTCACACTAGCAATTCAATCAGAATATCTGAATGCTCACCCTAAGCATACAAAGCTATCGGTCCCTCCTTTGTTCATGCTTTCAAGATGTTATCATACATATAAAAATAGTCATTATCATAGCAAATGTTCAAGTATAAAACATTAAATTCATCATACCATGAACTAAATATAACCGTAAAGCATAACATATCATATAATAACTAAGATCAATTGTGCCATGTATTTTCCATACTTAAATACATAAATAATCATAATACATCCACCGTAATCCATTATAATAAATTATTTCATAACATAAGATGAACACATCTCCATAACCAACACCATAACATGTATAAGCATCAAACCCTAGTCCATAATCACATACAAAGACTCTCGACTCGGATGTGAATAGTGGTACATGGTACCAAAACAATGACATATAATAGATATATAAAGGGGTGGGGAATTTCCCTTCACTTCACATGCACTCTCTTAATAATAGGTGTGCTCACAAATAGACTACATGCATGCTTTACAAAATAGCTAATAATAGATCATCCTATAACTAAGAATTTTTTAATCCTATTAATATCCTTCATGCATGTGTTCAAACTGCATGCCCATTCTCCAAAAATAGCCCTTTATTTACTTCCAAGTTATCATGTTTTACATATTTACTTGGTCGAAACTCCATCTTGTTTTTTCTATTTTTAGTTTGTAACTTCCAAATTGGATAAGTCCTAAAATGTTCCCTTTTGGGCCTAAACCCTCAAGCATTGTTCTAACCCCTTTTTGTGTGCCCCTTTACACCTCCATCATGCACACCCAAAACTTCCACACATGGATTTCAGACTTAATCATTTTATTCATCCAACATTACCCCACACTAATTACATTTTTGTCCTCGAAATAGAGTTTCTCGATCTATCTCCCCAAAGAATAAAAAAGAAGAAAGGAGGAAAATACAAAGAATAAGGCCAAAAGAATAATGAATTTTTAGTTCCCACTTTGGTCTCCCGATCCTCAATCGGGCCGTAACAACTCTGTGAGCTCATTATTAATGGTGTTCTCCAAATCAACCCACTCTACTAAACACTTGGTGGTTGTTTAGTGAATTATACATGTTTGCTCCACCATCTCCTCAAGGGTTATGTTTTTTCCCTTATGTTTCAATTCTCGTATGACTCTATATGAGGCCTGAGATCAACCCTTATAAGTGATCTATCTTCTATGTGATGAGTGAACCAATATCCTTAAGTTAGATCTCATATGTGTCCCTTTTTGTCTTCAGGGCATCCCTATTTAGTGTAATCTCAACTAGGATATCTTCTTGCCAAAGCTTCCTTATTTCCTTATAGCTTGAAATCTTGTTACATTTTCATCCTCTTGAGTAGTGTATTTTTTTAGGATTGGATCAAGGTCTTGACTATGTTTAAAGGCCCATCCTACCTTCCTCAAAGTATCCTTTAGTGTCTCTGTAATAATGATTCAAGCACCACAATGTTTCACGCCACAATATTTTTATTCTTCTCTTGCTATGTCATGTTGTCTCCTTAAGCTACCCCTTGCATAATCGAATTCTCCTAGAGTAGCATATGAACTAGGTATTTTATAAAATGTAAGGTGAACAGTATGTCTTCTTCTTTTTCTCATCAAATTCTTGTCAGGCCTCAAATACCTCATCCCTAATGTCGGTTCGAAGTCCAAATCTGCCTTTGTGTGCTTAATTGCTTTGTCACGTGCCTCAGTAAATTATTGAATCTCTTGTTACTTATTATTTTTATCCTCTAACAATGTCTTGAGTGTGGCTCCCTTATCTAAATTTATTTGAGCCACTTCTACCGCCATTTTTTTCAATGTATTACTTTGGAATGTTCATCGCTGAACTCGGTCAATTTTATCATCACATGCTTTGTGTGAGGCACCTTCTTCATCTTGAACCTTATTCATGCTTCCTCATGTACATTGAACTCAGGTTCATCTATATGCATCTGCATAGTCCAGATCAACATCTTTCTGGTGCGCACATTCATTCCCTTTGGGTCAATTATCTCCCACCCATATAATTGATCAAAAATGAGTGTAATTTGGAATCTTGCACATATAATATTTTTTAGGTCATTGAAATACCCAAGGTCTAATGTGCATAAAAATTCTTCTCCCATTTGGCTTGCCATTATTCTACTTGTGAGTACATGAGTTTCAGCACCTAAAAGCATACCTTATCCTTTCTCACTAGAAGCTTCCCCATGTGCCCGAATGGCTCACCTACACTCCTCTCCTTTTCTTCATCTCCTCCACTAGGACCTTCTTCCTTGTGCTCGCTGGGAATTTCTTCATTGTGATAGGTCTCTTCATCCCTAGGCTCTTCTTCACATTCCACATTATGAACTAGTAGAGATTCATTTTTGCACGCAACCTTGTCCAACATCCCTTCTTCATCACCGTCTCTCTATGTCATGAGCTTGGACCTTCTCTTCTTCTTCTCTAGGCTCATCTTGATTGGTGTCTTACTTGGTGACCTAACTACTTCTTAGGTTCCTATGCCATCTCTTTGCTCTTTACGCTTTCTCCTCAACTTTCTTCTATAGGCTTGGTCAAGTGCGCCATTTTATTCCTTCTCCATCTCCTAGGATTTGATATCAATATCAATTTCTTCCCGTTCCTACCTCAAGGAGTTTCTTCATGTGTTATTTGGGTGCCTACAAGAATCTTTCCTTTATGAGGACTTGGGATTGTTACATCTACTCCCGTAACGTACTTACTATCCTGAAACACAGGACCATGTTAGACATACACACACATAACTTCCTTCTTCCTAACTACTATGGACTCGGGGGAAATATTAATGTTATCTAACTCCATTATCTAGTAGTATACCGCTTGTTAGGATAGACATAGATCTTCCACAATATATGGTAATTTTTGTCCACCTTATGCATCAAAATTAAAATTTCTACATTATACAACCAATTTATAGAATCTTTGAAGTATCACGTGGTAAACGTGAAAGGAAATTTTCACCATGGGATTTTCTCCTTGTCCTTCACAAATAAATTATCCAAACCGAAGTGTGGGTAAGCTACAAATTCATCTTGGCCATCTAAAACAACATGTAATTATCTTGGTATATGTCATTCTCCTTAAAATTCATCCTGCATCCTTTTTACCATGTATCCACATACTACTTATAGGTTCTGAGATATTACCTTCGCGAGTAAATTTGGTAAACCTCTAGGTGGGTGAATTTTGCTCCAAAGGATACACCCACATATTTTCTCTAGACCTTCTCGGTATCCCAATCTCAAAAATACCAATGTAAGTAATATTACACCCCATATAATTTTGTCACCTTTATCTACCTCGACACATGCCTCCTCAATGATCCGTTATTAATATACTTCTCTATGTTATAATAATTCGTATTCGCCATCTTGTGCGTAATATGCAACCATTATTTTTTCACCTCTTTCAATCTTTCTCGACGCACCCATCTTGCACTTCACCAAGCATGCAGACACTCTTTTGGTAAGATCCTTAATCCCCGACACATCCATTGCACAACCTCCTTATGGTAGTTAAGTGGAACTTCCATTACTTGTATGCCTATCTCGTCATCCAATTCGGCTCTATCTCTCTCTCCCGTAGAGTTGCATATTCCGGTCACCCTACCTATCAATTGTCCTCCGATACACATTCTCCTACCTCCAAAGTAAAATTAGTCCTCATGAACTCGCAGTACCAACCATTTATATAGGCATTTTGGCTTTCCAAAAAGGAAAATTTATACGGTGAAATGATTCAAATCTCTAATCTTGCACTTCGACATCTCCAATTTCCATGGCTTCCCTCTATGACTTTTCTTGGGTATTGCATCTCTGCAAATCATTATTTTGGCACTTCCTTGGTCATGAGCTTCTTGTTCTTGTTCATAAATTTCCTTGGCACCATTACCAACAATAAAATTTTCTCAACTTATAATGTGTTGTATATTTCAGGTTACTCACCACTACTTACTCTTACAACCTTTCACCTTCTTGTCGTCTCTAGTTTCTCTAACCCGTGTGTCGTATCTATGAATCCCACTTCTCAAACCCTATCTCTGAAATTCAAACCCTCAAACCTCTTCTTTCCTATTTCTATTATTTTTCTTCACTCTTATACTTCCCATAAAGAAGCTTCAGGTTCATACCATGCCAAAGTTTCTATAGGTTTGATGAATTCTCTTCTATACTCACACTCGCACTTGTTTGCACTTCATTCGCTCTTCAAGGCTCAAACACTCTAACATGCAAGGTAATAATGAAGTCACTTACACTCCTTTTATAGATTTTTCAAAGTTTTCCCTCTTTAATTGCTCCTCACCTACCACCATACTCCACTTTAATTATACTTTTCCACTTTTTCCATGCTTTCGGTTGCTTTCTTCACACTCGGGAGTCATAACCTTCTGACGTGCCTACTACTTTTAATGTCACATACCTCCTTATACATGCATTCCTGCATAAAATTACATAATCCTCTATACCACATACCAAGAAACTTCTCATGCCACTACTACCGCCTCATATTAAACTACGCGTCCCTTTTCTCGCATGTGGTATTCATTCTAAGAAATTTCTTTATCATCACCATCCTTATCATTTCTCATGACACATTTTTCCATTTTTCCACACTTGTGCCATGTAAGCACTAATGAGATCTCATTTCTACATACTTGCACTTGGTTCACCATACACTTTGAAATTATGTGTGTTCCTCTGCGTAGGAACTAAAACATAGTAATCAACTTCCTACGTGCAAGCATGCTTATTACAACAAAATAAAGAAGTAAAATTACAAAACATAGTGACAACTGAAAATAAACACATGAAAGGGAAATCTAATCTAAATGGAAATATTGCCTTATTATAAACACCAAGAAGCTTTATTTATAGTAGGGATTCAACCTACTCCCATTGAAGTAATCGGAAACATAGTGTCCTCCAACACCCGCAATTGGCATGCACTTGATTCAAGTATCTTGGCTAGTGGAAAATGTCCCAACCACTACACTTTCAATTTACCCTAGTGGCATGCAAACTTGGATTCATATAGAAGGACCATCCTTCCAAATTCAAATTTATTGTTCTTAATTTTCCTATCATGCCATATCTTATGCATTGCCTTCTCAATATTCTCGCTCCAACGCAGCGACGTGCTTCTCATCCAATCGTATTAGTTTTTCAATGCACTCATCCACATCCTTCTCGTCATCTAGTCCACCGACACACGCAATACATAGGGATGGTAACATGAATTTAATTGGTAGAAAAACTTCCACACCAAACACCAACTAAAAGGGTGTGGCCTTATTCAACCTTTTATAAGTGGTCCTGTAAGCCCAAAGTACAACTAAAACTTTATCATCCCAATATTTTCTTCCAACATCACAAATTTTTGTAAGAGTTTATCCTAAAATTTTGTTGAAATATTTTGCGATGGCATTGTCTTGAGAGTGATAAGGAGTGGTTTTATGGTGTGCCACCATAAACTCTGCCAATAGGATTATAGTTTTCTCATTCAAGAAATGATTTCCTCTATCACTTGTCAAGATTAATGGGAAGCCATACTTGTAATAATATTCTCCCATAAAAATCATGTTGTTGTGGCTACTATACAATCCTTTGTAGGAATTTCCTCTTCCCACCGGTCGATAGTTTGTACATGTGATAATTTAGCACGTACTTGTCCTATGTGTGGGTGGTGTAATAGGTCCTAAAAAGTAAATAACCCACTTTTCAAAAGGTTTTGTGCTTACAATCGGTCTGAGTGGCATCTCATCTCTATGTCTAGGTTTCCCAAGGTGCTAAAAATGATCACATGCCTTCACATATTCCTTGGTGTCCTTTTACAATGTCTCCCATCAAATTTCATCTATAAGGATCTTGTGCGATGTAGTATCACCTACATAATTTCCTCTTGTTAGCCTGCCATGAGCCTCCTCCATAATAGCTTTGCGCTCATGCTTGAGAACACACCGACAAAACACCTAATCTCTTCCAAATTTATATAGGCCACCTCCAATCAACTGATAAGACACAACACATATAGCAAGCTAGTTTTTCTCCAATTTTTTCATTCCTTCAAGCGTCATTCCAGGTGTGTGAAAATAAAGCTATATCTTCCAAATATGAGGGCATGTAGTTTAACCTAGATAACTACGCATCAAGCATAATATCTTCAATAATCTGCATGTCCTTGCCAAAATTAATATGTGGTACCAAATAAATGACATGCACATAAATATATATATATATATATATATATATATAGGGGTGGGGATTTTCCCTTCACCTCCCATGCACTCTCCTAATAATAGGTGTTCCCACAAATATTCTACATCCATGCTTTACAAAAGTGATAATAATATATCATCCTATAAATAAGACTTTCTTTAATTCTATTAATAGACTTCATGGGTGTGTTAAAACTGCATTCCCATTCTCTAAAGATAGCCCTTGTTCGGCTTCCAAGTTATCATGCTTTACCTTTTTCTTGGTTGGCACTTCATCTTGGTTTTTCTATTTTTAGCTCATAACGCAAAATTAGTTAAGTCATGAAATCTGCCCTTCTGCGCCAAAACCTCCCCAAACTATTCCAACCCCTTTCTCGCATGCCCCTTTTCACCTCCCTCATGTGCATGCAAAAATTATGTTCCGTGCGTGGCTTTTGTACTTAATCATTTTTTTGTCCAACATGAAACATGGAACTAAAATAAATGTCTTTTGAATCAATCTGATTTGTATTTTCTATTTCATGCATGTATGATTTAAATGCTTAGTTGTATGAGTTGTTTATGTTTGAGATTAACATATCATTTAATAATGGGGATAATGGGAGTTTTAAAAAAAATTGGATGTTAGTTTTCGAGGTTTTTACAATAGATTGAATGTGATCACAAGCACCACTTCCAAAGAAACTATTAACAACTTGGTGTGTAATGGCACTTGGGATGCTAATATTGAAATATCACTACAAATACACTCAAAATATGCAAGGTAAATGTTATTTGTAGGAATATATCATGTTGGATGTGTAATGGTGATGAAATCTTTAGAGGGGTAGAACAAAAAGGATGGATAGTGAAAAATGAAAGCGGAGATGGAGATGGGTGGAAATGAGGGAATGTGGGAGACTAAAGGGAGAAGTAACTAACTTAACAATCTTTTCCTGATAAATTTTTTGTATCCAGGAATGAAATTAAAATAAACTCACCCTCTCAAGGTTACTTTCCTTCATGAACACCTAAGAAAGGTAAAAAATGCAAAATAATCCATGAAACCCTTACACATATGCCTAAGAATAGAATTTCATGTGATGATCATGTCAAATCCCTAAAACTAAAGGAAACTCTAAGATAACAAATGTTCATTCTTAGAAAATTTCAAAAGGAATTTATAATCAAGAAAATGTTACAAAGTATGAAATATAAAATAACATTCCTTCAATAACCAAATCAAGCAATCATTCAAAATTCTTCCTTGTAGTTTTTCAACATGATAAACACAATCTTAAAAAGGAGAAAAGAGATATATTCAGTTTAGATGTGTTAACAAAAACAAATAACAAACATGTACATTACATCATGATCATGTGTGTTCATTTGCAAAGGAGAAAAGGGAAACATATAGAATATGAATCTCAAAGCATGTTAATGGTTGTACAACTCTAACCACCTAAGTATAAACCCCAAATGGAACCAAAATGAATCAAAAGTTTGTAGAACCCAAACCGAAGGGATCACCCCAAACTCTAACTCAAGCTCCCAAAGTGCTCCCACACACTAGCCAGATCCTTTAAAATGAAGCCAAACCTTCATTGATATACAATTTTGACTTAAAATTAATAGAATAAGCTTTCAAGGTTCTAAATCAAAGGTTAGATTATTATCCATGTGTTAAAAAGTGAGGATAATGGAGAACCACCTGATCAACAAGATGGAAGAAGGAAAAATAGCCAAGTGTTCACTCCACAACTTGTAGATCAAAAAATCATCATTTGGATAGAAAAGAGAGAATATAATGCCTCTAAGAGCATAAATGATCAAATAAAGAACCAATAATAATATCTAGTGGTCAAATTTTTCATTACAATCCATGAAAATGACATTTTTGTCTCCTGAACCTCTCAGTAGCTACAACATCTAAAAATATTGCACCACTTACCTCAATTTTGGTGTTTGAATAAATACCTCATCATAAAGATCCTATTTCATTTGATTTGTGATGAAATGGATACTTGAATCAAAATTTATGGTAAAAAAACAAACCCAACCATTCTACATGAAAAAAAAATTGCTCTACGACTTCGCATGAATTTTCCCATTGTTTAGCAGTTGAGGAATGTTTTCTACATTCTGCAGATTTGGTTTTTTCCAACAAGCCTACCATGGATAATACTTATTATGCGGATTCTTTATTTGTTATGTGAAATTCATATGGATAATGCTTGCTCCATGAATTCCTATTTGATAAGCATTTTTCCTTTTGATCCACAAGATTTTCTTGTCTCTCATGTCTTTTTTTGATCCGTGAAACACTAAGTGTATAATGTCCACAGAACCCCAAGTTTCATTATTCCATGGGTCTTAAAATTTTCCCCACTTACCCTTAAAATATTTCATGCCACAAAGGTCTATTTCTTTCTTCCACAACACTCGGATGTGATTTCTTTGTTTTGTGGCTTTTCGCTTTGTAATGCAACTTTGACAATGTTTGGTGTAATGTTTCCTTTATTTCATGAACTTTTGAATTCCATGGAACACTATTCATTAACAAGTCTTTAGAACAATGATTTAGTGTTCTGCGGCTTCCAGCCTTTTCTCGCTTCTAAACTCTCACTCCCTTATTGAGTGGCTCCTCCAAATTTCTCCCTTATGTATCATGACTTCTCCTAAGCGGGATCCACAGCTTTTTTCATGGAAAAAAATCCAAAAACTTAATCTCCTCCAAGTCCACGTAGCATTTTTTATTCTTCACCTCTTTCATCTTTGGATTTTGTATTTCTACATAAAAAAACTTTATTAAAACATCAAAAACCAAGGGAAACATTAGGATGTAAGTTGAAAACCATGTTACAAGGTTGAACCATGATATAATTAAGGAAACTAGGATGAAATAGGATCCAAGGAACTTTCATAACATATTGAACAATGGAGAAAATGGAAAGGTTACACCAAGACACTTTGGGGAATTTCACAAAATGGTGCCAGTATTTAACAAGTGTAATATTGGGCACTAATATTGGCTTTATCTTAGGGATGGACACCCCAATTGGGTTTCTAAAGGACTACATAAAATGCATGTATGTAGACCAAGTTCCTATCAATTGGGAAAAAGAGACAAATGGGAAAACACTTTTTCTTTTACATTATTGGATCACATGTGTTATAAAAGCATGCCAAGGAAAAAAAAAAGGAACAAAGGGAAACAAAACAACAAGGGAACAAAAAAACAAAGAAAGGAAACTATACATTGTACAAGGATCACTAAAAATTTCATTAGATACCTCCAGGATCCCAAATAGTAGTTGAATCTTTAATTTTTGCATAGAGGCTAAGGGAAAGTATGTCAAGTTTAGCAATGGAGATAAACCTACCCAAAACATCCCTTGTTCTAGGATCCTGCAGTTGTGTTTCCATCACAAAATATAGGTTAATGAGATCAACTTCAGAAACATAACTCCTCAAATCAACATGTAATTCAAACTCCAAATGAAAGACATGCTGACAAATTTCTTTTCATCAATTCTCAACTCAGGGTATGACCATGCTAAACATTCTTGGTACTTCTTCAGCAGTTTGGTGTAAGTTTGTTTCTCATTTTCACTTAATTTTCCACTTAACCAAAATTTCTTAAGTTCATTACAAGTACCAAAACTAAAATCAGTGCACTCACTTGTCATTGGGTCTAACTTATCCATTTATTTAATCAAGGTAATTTTAAAAACATCTAAGCGATCTATTTTTTTTTCAAGTAAGTCGATTGGATTTGATATCAACCGAATCTCATTTTCTTCAAGCAAGATCTCAATATGTTCACAAATGTATTCTAGGGTCATCAAATCAAATGAGTGTTCAAGAAACTCATTAAAATGATAAGGAAATTCAAAAAGTGAGTCTCATAACTTAGGGAATCATTAAGACAATCATCATCATCCAAACATGGAGGAAGAAAAACCAACTGATCATCAAAAGGTGAAATGAGCCAAATAAATTGATTAATATATGAAATATGATCTTCTTGATGATTTTCAATGTTATAAGAATCAAATAACTCATTTAAATCATAATCAACATAGGGGTCCTCAATGTGTGCTTTTGTATCAAGACAACAATCATGCAAATCAGAAATAGGAGTAACAGGAGTTGTATCAACACAAGGTTTCTCAACAAAGGTTTCATATGAATGATATTTCTTAAGAACAACCTTACAACCATTATCCAATGAAATATTTTAATTCTTGGAAGTAAATGAAAATTTCCTTTGTTTTTTACTTCTCAACTTCTACTCTCTTTTCTTTATCAACCAATGCATTGATTAAAAACACCTATCTTCCCTTAAAGGAACCCTTCCTTCATATTTTTCAATCATTACATTTATTAGGTATCCAAAGTCATGGTTAATAAGAGTACTAGTTTAATCAAAATCTATTAAATCATTACCTTTAAGGGGAAGACAACAAACCTCGCTTTCGAAAACTATCGAAAAATCGTATGATGTCTTGGAACATAAAATATTAGTAGAAATATCACCATTTTTAATGTTCACTTAATCATCAAACATGAATGCATCATCATATTTTGATTCATACTCAAAAACTCTAATGGTCAAATCAACCTGTTCATAAGGAACATGAGGAATTAAGCACTTATAACACCAATTAATGATGTGATCTTCTTCAATAATTGCAATTTTTTCATTTAAAGGATCAATAATGCCTCTACTATGTTTAGGTGCATTTTGTCTTTCTAATTGACCCATAGGAATTATTCATTTATCATTACCTCCACGATCCATTCTAGGATGAAGCATGGAAATTTTTTGAATATGATTTTGTGGACCCAAAATTAGTCTCTTTTCATCATTTTTCAACTTGGAGGATATGACTTTAATAACACTATCTAGAGTGTTAACGAGTTCTTCCAAATTTGATGATTTCTAAACTATTTTTTTTTCAAGATTGACAAATTTAACACATTCTCTTTTTGTATTTTTATTATCTTCCTTTTTTGTTCTCAATTTGAATTGACATAGAAAATTATTTCCTCAAAGTCAAAGGATATTTGTCTCTCAAAATTAGTATCAATTTGAGATCTTTATCTTTTAGTGGTCATCCATTTCAAGGTTAATTATGAAATTAGATCAAGAGAACCCTATAAATATAAAGTTATGAGAGTTACATCCATCTATCATCCATCTAGAGTTACATACATCTATTACATTGGAGATCACTTGCATCCACATAGCTCCATCACAAGGCACAAGGCTAGGTCATATGCATCACACACAACATAAGTGGAGGATCCTATTTTATTCCATGCACACATTCTAATACATTTTATATGTCTAGTTATTTCTCGCTACTTCAAAAAGTGCAACTAGCACAAGAGAACCTATGTCACATTATGCACACACTCATTAGAACTAAAATTGGGTCAAATGTAGTGCAATGCTCATCAGTAAGCCCAATTTTGTGGCGAGATGAGGTTAGTTCGACCCATTCATTTGTATTCTTCTTTAATAAGGGTTTTGATACTCTTATTTTTTATTTTGTAGTTCTTTTATACATCTTGGGTTAACAACATTGACATCCGCACAAAGATCTGATGAATCTAATGCAACACACAATGAGGGTTTTAGACAACCTTCTGACATGTTAAAATCAAATGTGGATCTTTTCATAGACATGATTGCCCATTTTATAGACCAAAGCACCCTTAGGCACCCCAGTCCCTCTCTATGTGATCCACCCATAGAATCATCCTTGATTCATCCTTTTCGTGGATCCCGCACAATCATTCATGCTTCTTGTTTCCACATCACCTCTACAACACAATCCCCTAAGCACATTCTATTTAGATGAGTTATTTCCTCTTCTTTATTACACATTAGGTTTCTATTTTCATTAGATTAGTTGTTTGGGTCATTTACATACTTCTTTATTGCATTTACAACTATTTATAGCTTAGATTAACTAGTGCATATTATCGAAATTTAAGTTAATCATTTTGGTGAACCCGATCATTTACTCTTTTAGATTATTCATTAATTTCTTGTCATCCTAGGGTTTTGTCATCATGAGTATCTCCATTAACGATTATTTTCTTGAAAATATTAATTTACTACGTAGAGTCCAAAATTTTATTTCTACTACTTGGATTTGTGCTTTGACATGGATCCATCATTTTATCAAGCCTTTGTGGATGATTTCTCTTCACACATAGTATTCAAGTCTAACCTTCCCATTTATGTTCACACTTTTGATAATGACCCGCCTCTACATATCATATGTCATATTCATAATGTAACTATTAAGCACACTTTTATTGATAATGGATCTAAACTCAACTTGTGTCCTATGTCATTCCTTGAAGATTTAGGTCTTTCTTCTCATGACGTTAGTCCCTCTAGTATTTCACTACATGCTTATGATGGTTCTATTCATCCATGCTTTTGTCACATTACATTACCTATCACTATTAGTCCTAAGAATGTCCACACTATCTTTTTTGTTTATTTCCCAGTCTCCTTCAACTATCTACTTGGTAGGCCATGACTTCATGCCATGTAAGTTGTTTCCTCTACTATTTATAATTGTATGAAATTATTACATGAGAGTATTGAGTACACCATGTTTTTTGACCGCAATCCATTCCATTATTGCGACCAGGGATCTTAATACTATTCTTCCTATTCCACACATAGATATTACAGACGATCCCCAACCTATCAAAGAACCACCACACTTACCACTTCTTGATGGTACCATTTGTGTGATAGATGTAATTTCTTCACGCCACCCGCTACTACTACTGTTATGATTCCTTATCATGGGCCTATCCAGTTCATGGGTGTTAGTCTATCACATACACCTTCACATGTACCATCTATATTAGCATGCCCTTTATTCACTTACATACTCTTCATTAATGAATCCTATTGGGAACATATTCCATTTGATCCTACATGTGATGACACCATATGTACACATGACGGCTTGGCTCACTTAGGTTTTTCTTTTGAGGATCTCTATCTTACACCACATGCTCCTACTATTTATTATGGTTTTGTTCACATTACTATTTCTTATGGATTGCATTTATTTCATCTCACATTCTATCTATTGTGCACTCCTTTCTCTTCTCCACTCACATTAGGGAAATCATGGCTTGATTATATTAGGGGGCACTATAGATCTAGATTATATTGATATCTCTTTCCCTATGCCTTTTGGACGTAACTCTATCTACAATACCTCTTTCCTAGGTTATACAAAGAATCTTACTCCTTGGTATGCACATGGTTTTCCTCTTCCTCCATTTACTTATGAGGAGTATGTTATGGGTATCTATAACCTATGCCTCAATGGCTCATTATGCGATCAACCAAACACTATTTCTTATCAAGTTACTAATGTTTATCCATTTGATTATGACCCATAGGATGAAAATATTCTTGATGAGTTTACATGATCTTATTGTACATGTTTGGGGGGCATAAAATCTAATAAGAATTCTCACCCTACATTTTAGCATCTTCATTACCCAATGACACACTTTTGTGCTTCAATTCACACTTGACTGTTGAGGGATTAGTACACATGAACCCCACACACTGCACAATAGGTATTACACTACATTTCTCCACACATTTCACATCATATGTCTTACACCTTACATCATACATTCTACATTTAGACTACATCATTTTTACCATCACACATTTACATATCATACATACTTTACACATCATATTAATGTTCATCATATACATGTCACACTCCTATTGTCCATGCGTTTAGCATCGTATAATACTCATCCTACATACTACATTACTATCTACATATATTACCTACCACACTATGCATTGCATTTCCACTCATTACATGGTCATTTACTCATCACATATGCTACATATTCTTCTACGCGCTGCACTCACTACCCTATGATGCACTTTAGTTCCTCGGTCCATACTTGACTATTGAGGGTTAAAAATCAAATGTACCTTATAATCATCATGTTTTCATCATTTGAACTTTCATCATATGACATTTCTAGGTTAGTGACATACGCTATAGGTTAAATGGTCACCGATTTTATCTTTTTATAGAGGTATACACCTTAGGTTACATCACCACCCCCTCTATTCATCTTATAATGATATATTCTTAGGGATGAATAATCACTCATCCATTCATCGTATAGTGATATATGCTTAGGACTAACTCATAACTCATTCATTCATATCATAGTTATATACGCTTAGGGATGAATCATCACTCATCCATTCATCTTATAGTGATATAAGCTTAGGATAAATCATCACTTATACGTTCATCTATTCATTATATATGCTTTGGCTATAGGGTTCATGAACACATCATTGTTAGGTCACATCTCATCACTACACCTACACACTCATCACAACGTGTTAGAAACAACACACACTTTGACCATTTCCTAATGATGCACGCTCATTTATAGTTCATTCTTTCCTACTGAGGGGGAAAACCAAATGAACCTCACTACATACATTCCCATTCACTTGAGGGGCATGTGACTCCTATCATTCCATATTGCATTCCATTCCATGCATCCACAACATATTGTATATTATGGTTACTCTTACTCTTGCTTACTTTTGCTTGTTCATGGTCACTTTATTACAAATGATAGTTAGATTTATTATATTTAATTTATCTATATCATCCACACATTCATGTTCACAGATTTTTCTAATTGTGATCACAAATACAGATCTCTTACACGTAGCATGGATGCTTGCTTTTTACCCTTCCTACACTAGTTTTTGGGGGCATCCACCTTCGTTTCTCACAAGAGTTATTGTTTCATTTCATACTTATCACTTTACATTACTTGGTTATACATGCTTTTGACATACTAGTTATCTTTCTAACATGCTAATGGGTGCTTCATGTGCAGAATTTTTTATGCAAGTATATTTTCTTCCATACTTGTTTGTTACATTGTCTACTATTTTTTACTTTTGTATGCGGGCCTTGCCCTATGTTTGGTGTGCACACTTGTTTTTGTATGAATCTATAATTTCCTTTTCATGTCTTGAAAAATAATGAGTGATGTCCCATTTTTGCAATCCACTTTATGTGGCTTACATTGTCTTCTTGTGTGTTTACATTACTTTGTTTGATAGCTTACACATTGTTTGTGTAGTTTACACATTGTTTTCTATATGCATGTTTGTTCATATTGACACGTATTTTAGCTAGATTCTTGTGTGTGTGCACCTTGGTTTCTACCTAGCACATTCCTTCCCCTACATGGTAGAGTTTTAAAGTACATGTGATTGGTCCTATTTTGGGGTTGCATTTCTCCTATTAATGACGTCGCAGCACCACCAAATAGGGGGCATAATTTAGCGTTTTTCTAAACATTACACACAGATTATACACTAGTTTGGTTCAATTATATACAATGAGCGGGTTTACACTAGTCTACAAACCCCATACACAACAGATTTTACGGTTGTCCTTATCATTCTCGGGAAATAGTTTTAGGCTTGGAGGTTACACTAGGTATGCCTCCCTATATTACTTCGTCCAGTGGCATCAGATCACCCAAAAAACTAGGACGTACAAAGATATCTTCACACACATTCAAGGTAGCAGTTACATGAAGGAAAATAATACATCTTTCTCCCTACACCTATTTGGTCAGGGTGGCGTGACATTGCCCAAAAAAATTCACAGTATATGATATCCTTCTACACTCTCTTTCTTGACATGGATCAGGTGCACATGTTCCATTTACACTCTTTCATTTATGTATTTTACATTTACATACTTTTACATGTGTCTTTTACATTGTGTTTTTACACATACATACATACATATTTGACTACTTGATCATTTTCTCCTTGCAAGTCTAGTTGTATGAGAAATAAGCAGTCAAATGGGGGAAACAACAACAATGATGTCAACAAAAAAACTTCACGACAACACATGCCATACTAACCATGCAAGTACATCACACACATCAGCAACTACACATTCCTTTCTACCCTATGTTCACTCTTATCACTTTTTTTTACGCATATTCATCTATAGTTTCCATGCTCTGTCATCTTTTTTTCATTCAATTCTTTGTCTAGTACTTTAACACGTTTTCTACTACAATATTCATGGACATCAGGTACACATCTCTATCTACTTTATGTTACCAAGATTTCTTCTCACCAACATAAAGTGGGGAAAATGTAGACATAAAATCATGCACTTTAGACATTATTTAGTCCCGGTCTCATACTATTATTTAGAAGGATTTTGAGAGAAGAAAGTACTAATTAGCCCCTATCTTTTGGCTATCTTGTCTTATTTTATTTCATCATTTCTGACATTTTACACCTACATTCCCAGTCATCTTTAATCACTTCATGTTATTTTAGCCTCAATTGGAGCAGCCAGTCTCGTATTAGGGCACCCATGGTCACCCTAGTCCCACCAAGGGAACCTCGATCCTTTTCACACTATCCCACCACTTTTTGGGATCTTTCTAGCCATTTGAGATATTTATCTTTTTGGTGGTCATACATTTCGAGGTTAATTACAAACTTAGATCAAGAGAACCCTATAAATATAAAGTTATGATACCATAATGAGGGACCAAGCACTAGACACTACTATCATCCATCTATTTCATTAGAGATCACTTGTGTCCACATAGATCAATCACAAGGCACAAGGTTAAGTCATATGCATCACACATAGCATAGGGGCGGAATTTTATTCTATTCCATGCACACATTCTATTACATTTTCTACATCTAGTTATTTCTCGCTACTTCACAAAGTGTGATTGACACAAGAGCACCTAGGGCACATTATGCACACACTCACCAGAAATACATTTGGGTCTGAAATGTAGTGCAACACTCGATACTAAGCCCACTTTATGGTAATTGAGGTAAGTTAGACCCATTCATTTGCATTATTATTTTTTTAGGGTTTTGATACTCTTCTTTGGTCTTTTACAGGTCTTTTATACATCTTGGGTTAGCGAAACACTTGCAAAATACAGAGAACCTAATGTGATACACAATGAGGGTTTCGAGACCACCTTCTGCACTGTGAAACTTAGATTTGGATCTTTTACACGTACTAAGGAACCCATTTTGTAGACCAGAGCACCCATAGGTGCCCCAATCCCTCTTTAGGTGCTCCTAGATAGAGAATCAGCCATGATCCATCCTTTTTAGAGCTCCTACATAGTCATTCCATATTCCAGCTTTCCACAATCACCTTTGTGACATAGTCCCATGAGCATATTCTATTCAACTGAGTTATTTCCTCTTCTTTATTGCACATTAGAGTTTATATTTTAATTAGATTAGTTGTTTAGGTCAATTACATACTTCTTTATTGAATTTATAGTTGTTCATAGCTTAGATTCACTATAGGGCATATTCCACATTTTTAGTTAATCACTTTGAGAAAAAATAACCTTTCTATCTAATAGCTTTATTTAACAAAAACAACTGATAATTCTATGTAAATTTGATTGAGAAATTCTGATAAAACTTATTTGAAGCAAAGTATTTTAAACAAACCTTAAATGACCTTGAATTTCCAATGCCAAAAGTTGGTGGTGTTTATGGGAAAATAGAGCATGTAGGAACATAACTCAACTCATACAACTTGAAGAATATATCATGAATTACATGTGTATCCATAAATATGGTGCCAATAGAGTGTTGAGACATTGATGGACTAATATTAATTCCTTAAAAACCACAAGAAGATAAAACCTACTAGAATTATATTCAAAAACTTGAAAACGGCCTTAGAAAAAATTGAGAAAATTAGATCCCAGAAAATGGTGCCAATAGTGTGTTGGTTCCCAATCTAACACCCTAGAAAAGGATTAAAATGAATGATGGGAAAAGGAGGAAGGATGAACCTGTTGAACTATTAATTTTTAGTTGTGGATTTTGTCTATCTTCACTTGCTTAACTGATCCTTTTGGGAATGGTAAGGAGGTACTTTATTGAGGGTGTGGCTATCCACCTGTTACTTATGGCTTTACCTAAACCATGCTGAGAGGACCCAATGTGTAACATAAAATAGAGAGGGAGATGTTATGCTTCAATCCCTCAAAATTGTTAGGAAGGTCAATATGAGACCAAGTGTAACCACTAAATGTAGTGCTCACTCAAGAGAGTGGTCACACAAGCACTACAAACACTTGGTAAATTAGACACAAACTACTAAAGATAGGTTAAATTTGATCAATAACACTAGTTCTAAAGAAATTATTGACAACTTGGTGTGAAATGGTGTTTGGGATGTTAATATTGAAATATCACTACAAATACACTTAAAATATGCAAGGTAAATGTGAGTTTTAGGCATATATCATGTTGGATGTACAATGGTGATGAAATTTGTAGAGGGGTAGGACAAAAAGGGTGGAAAGTGAAAAATGAAAGGGGAGATGGAGATGGATGGAAATGGGGGAATGGGTGAGAGTAAAGGGGAGAAGAAACTACCTTAACCGTATTGGCCTAATATCTTTACTGCATCCAAACCTAAAATCAAAAGAAACTCACCCTCCCAAGCTTACTTTCCTTCAAAGACACCCAAGAAATGAAAATAATGTAGAATAATCCCAAAACCCTATTACAGGACACACGATAATAGAATTTTATGTGGTGATAATGTCAAATCCATAAAACTAAAGGACACCCTAAGATAGAGGATGTTCATTCCATGAAAAATACAAAAAGAATTTATAATTAAAGAAAATGTTATAGAGTATGCACTACAAAACAACATTCTTTCAATACCAAAATTAAGAAACCACAACCAAATGCTTCCATGTAGTTTTTCAACATGATAAACACAAGATTACAAAGGATAAAAGATATTTATTCATTTCATATTTGTTAACAACAAGAAATAACAAACATGTACATGGTACTTACGATCATGTGTAGTCATTTGTAAAGGAGACAAAGGAAACATATAGAAAATGAATCTCAAATCCTAATAATGGATATACAACTACAACCACCTTCGCATAAACCCAAAATCAAACCACAATAAACTAAAATATTGCATAACCGAACCCATATAAGGGAATGCCATAAAATCTAACTCAAGCTTCCACTTATCAACCAAATCCTCCAGATCAAGACAAACTTTCATTATTATAAATTTTTTTCCTTAAATCTAATAGAATATGTGTTCAAGGTGTTAAATTAAATGTTGATATTCTAATCCATGTGTTAAAGAGTGAGATCAATGGAGAACCACATGATCAAAAAAATGGAGGAAGAAAAATGTCCAAGTGTTAACTTCACAACATGTAGATTAACAAATCATAATTTAGTGGGGAAAATAGAGAATATCCTACCTCTAAGAGCATCCATGGTCAAAGAAGAAACCAAAAATAATCTCCAGGTTGTAAAATTTTTCATTACATTCCATGAAAATGGCGTTTTTCCTCCCAAACCTCTGCAAATGTAATATCAAAAATACCATACCATTAGCCTCAAATTTTATCTCTATAGAAATCCCTCACCATGAAATTTCTAATGCATTTGATTTTAGGTGAAACAAATACTTGAGTTGAAATTTATGGTTAAAAACAAAGCCCGACCATTCTCAACAAAATTGATTTGTTCCATGGTCTTCACATGAACTCTACCTTTTTCATGGCTTGAGGAGTGTTTTCTATGTTGTGCAGCTTTGGTTTGGTCTCAAGTCTACCGTGGCTTTTACTTTCTCCACAGAGTCTTTATATGGATAACGCTTATTCCACAACTTCCTATTTGATAAATGGATTTCTTTTTTATCCACAAGATTATCTTGTGTCATGCGGATTTTTTTATCCATGTAACACTAAGTGTATAATGTCCATGAGACACCATGTTTCCTTGTTCCATGGGTCTTCAAACTTTCCCCACTTATCCTTACACTATGTCATGCCACGAAGGTCTAATTCTTTGTGCCACAACATTTAGATGTGACTTCTTTTTTCGTGGCTTATCCTTTCTAATTCATATTTGATAATGTTTGACATAAATTTTCCTTTGTTTTGTAGAATTTTAAATTCCACATAACAACATTCATTGAGAATTTCGTAGAAGACTAAGTTAATGCAACTTCCAACCTTGGCCAATTCCAAAATCTCACTCCCTTACCATGTGGCTCCACTAAACTTCTCCCTTGTGTATCACAACTTCTCCTAAGCAAGGTCCACCCTTTTTTTCATGGAAAAATAATAATTCCACAAAATGTTATCTCCTCCAAGTTTGTGTAACAATGTCTTCTTCACCTCTATTTTCCATGTCTTTTGCATTTCTGTGGAACACTGTAACTTTACCAAAACATCAAAAAATGAAGGAAATGTTAGTATGTAAGTTGAAAAATATGTTTTAAGGTTGGAACATGATACAATTAAGGAACTTAGGATGAATGAGGCTCCAATAAAATTTTAGAACAAATCGAACAATGGTGGAAATGAAAGGTTACACCAAGATAGTTTGGGGAATTTCATAAAATGGTGCAAATATTTAACAAGTATAATATTAGGCACCAACATAAACCAAATACCAGTTTCTCAAGTGGTATAGTAAACTGACATATTATATCACAGGTGGTAGTGTGCAACCCTTTCATAATCCAAGAAATGTATATCATTACATGCACTCCAAAGTGAGGAAGTGAAATAAAACATTCCACCAAAATATCATATCCAAAATAAACTCACATAACAATTTTAAATCAAGTTAGCATAAGCTAGAATTAATTACTATATTCTCATCCTATGAGAGTGTGAGTGGTTCTTATATTACCTTCCATTTATTGAGTCCAATATTGTCGATTAGAGAAATTTTTTCTCGATGATGCCCTCCCTCTCCCTCTCTTGAATTTTAGTGAGGGTGTACATATTCTTACATTCACCTCATTTAACAAATGAGAAGTTAGTCTTTTTCATTTGAAATATTAATATATTTAAAATATAATGACATTCCATAAAGAATATGATTTCCATATAATAACTACAACATAACATCCATCTTATTACATAATAATTCTAAAATTAGCATTTATTTGAATTTAATGTAAAATAGAATGTGACATCCTTCCCTTCTTGGAAGAGTCATTGTCGCAATGAGAAATAGTGCATCAAAAACATCATTAATTCAACAATTAATATCATCAAATTACCTTCATAAAATAAAATAGTTTTAGTTTCATCATTTTAAACAACCGCTTAAGATTTATCAAATTTAGAAATGCCAAAATTTAGTATATTAATGAAGATAACAACTATATATTTTCTAGATGAGAAACATCAACAAAAAATTTAAAAATATAATTTTGCATTAATTTCCAGAAATAAGATCTAAAATAGCCATAAAAAGTCAATTAATGAATTAAAATGTCTAAATGCGTAGCATATGTGTTATTAATTACATATATAATGATGATAAAATTAGAATTTTTAATAATAATAAAATGTCTCACAAATTCTATACAATCGTATTATTTTAGAATCAAAGTTGATAACATAAAAAATAACACAATAAATATTAAAGAACTTATTCAAAAAGTATGGAAAGACTAAGATAATATTATCAAAATTTTCCTAGGTGCCACTTTTCTTAGAGTGTTAGTCCCACTGGACCTTAAGCTGAAGCACCTCATGATTACACAAGTGATTCTTGCATGTATCCAACACTCTAACTAGCTCTACCATCACCAATTTGGGATCCTAAAACTATAAGGATTTCCAATAAAGCACATGAGGTAAGTCTCCTATGTACTTCTTTAGAAAATATATATGGAATACATAATGTAATTAGGATAAGACTGGAGGAAAGGATAGTTTGCAAGCCACCGGGTTGATGAATTCCAAGAGATCAAAGGATATTACAAATTTGGGTGCTAACTTTGTGTATTTTTGAGATTTAATCAAGATATTATTAGGCTTGACATGAAGAAACATTTTGTCTCCCACAAAGAACATTCTTTCCTTTCTCTTTTTATCAACATATATTTTCTACATGTTATCGGCTTCTTTAAGCCTTTTCTTAATAATTTTAATCCAATCCTCCATTTCAATCGTGATATCTGGTCCAACCACCTCTCTATCCTCCACACCGTAGTCACAAAATCATGCACTTTAGACATTTATTTATCTCAGTCTCATACTACTATTTAGAAGGTTCTTGAGTGAAGAAAGTACTAATTAACCCCATCTTTTGGACATATTTTGAAAGTTCTTGAGTGAAGAAAGAAAGTACTAATTTACTTTCATCATTCCAAAGACATTTTTATCTACATGCCCAATCCATTTCAACACTTTCCCATCATTTTCACCTCAGCTGGGGCACCCGTGGGTGCCTCGGTCCCACTTGGGGTGCCCAGATCATTTTTTTTCTTTCCCACCATGTTTTGGTCTATTTTTAGCCTTTTTTCACCATTTTCTTTTCCTTAGTCAGTCATGTCAGGGTTAATTAAAAAATTAGATCAAGATAACCCTATAAATATAAATTTATGAGACCATAATGAGGGACCTAGCATCATTCTACTACTATCACTCATATAAAGTTGCATCCATCTATTACATTTACATCCACGTAGCTCCATCATCAAGGAAAAAGCTAAGGAGTCTACATCACACTTCATACGGGTATGATTCTATTTTATTCCATACACACATTCTATTACATTTTCTGAATTTAGTTATTGATCACTACTTCAAAAGGGTGTTAGACACAAGAGAACCTAGGGCACGACATGCACACACTCACCAAAACTAAATTTAGGTCTGAAATGTAGTGCAACACTCAGAGTGGTAAGTCCAATGTTGTGGCAGATGAGGTTAATGTGAACCATTCATTATGCATCTTTATTTTTATGGTTTTGATACTCCTTATTTTCTTCTTACAGGTCTCTACATCAGATTGGATTATTAGTGATATACAACGTGGGACAACGATCCTGATGTGACACACATCGAGGGTTTCAAACCACCTTATGACCCTATGAGAACCAGTTTCAAAGATTTTTTGTAGACCAAGGCACCCAGATTGCATACCAGAGTGCCCGTGGGTGCCTTAGTCCTATTCCAAATGCCCTAGTCCACTAAGATCCTCCATATACAGCCTTTATGGGACCTCTGCACAACCGTTCCTACATATGCTTTATCCACTCATCTCTACAACACTCTACAATAGACATCTATAACTAGCTGAGTTATTTCCTCACCTCCTTCTTGTATATTAGGTTTTATTTTATTAGTTTTATCATTTAGTAATTTCTATATTACTTTATCACATTTATTTACAACATTTATGTCCTCCTAGATTAGATTAACTACCCCCATAATTAATTAAATTTTAGTTAATCATTTTGGTGAACCCGATCCTTCTTCATGGCACCTTCTAGGGCTTGCATTTATATTCCATCATCATAACTATCTTTTCTTACCACTTATTTACTTATTTATACCTACAACCTTCCTATTGGTAGATCCTTTGTGTGTTTGTTTCTTATTCGTTCATCTTTCTTTCCTTAGTTATCTTAGAATTGATTCACCATGAACATATCTATTCATGCTTATCTACAAAATCAGGATTTCCTCAATAACCTTAAGAAGTACTTAGCTACCCATTACATTCCTCCCCATACATCACCTGAATATGTATATCATAAGTTCACTTCAGCTCTATCCCTTAATGAGGATCAAATCACTTTCACATCCGATGATCTACCATCACCAACATTTTTAGAACATGACCCTCCCTTGTATATCCAAGTTTGTATTAACAAAGTAGGTATCAAGTGTGCCTTATTCAAAAATGGATCTAGCCTCAACATCTGTAACATCACTTTTCTTCAACATATAGGCATGTCAGAAGCATCTCTCACCCCTTTGTCTATCTCTATTTGTGGTTTTGATAATATTCCCAAGCATGTTTTAGGAATGATTCATTTACCCATCACTATCAGTCCATGTATAATTAATATCCCATGTCATGTCATGCCCAATGACCTTAACTATAATATTCTCCTTGGGAGACCTTGGATTCATGCTATTGTCCCTTCTACACTACATGCACGACTTAAATTTTGTTATCAGGGAACTATTTACGATGTGTTTGTGACCCATCACCCTTTGATTATTGTAACTCTATGGAAAACATTGTTGATCTACCTATTTCCTATTATATTAGTCTGGATCTCTCTAGATATGGGTTAGGGTATGAATATTTCTGTCATTTTGGCTTCTCTGATCAACAAGAGCATAAAATCATGGAGCTTTGGGACCTCCCCACACAAACTCACAAGTTTGGGCTAGGGTACCAACCTCCTTCTACATCCCCTTTGGATACTTATACCACCTGTCACGTTACGTCACTTTCCTTGGTACATCCAAAACTCATTAGTAATGACGCATCCATTTTTTGGGATAACCTTGATACTTTTACTACTAATAATGCATTACTTGATTATATGGGTGCTTATGATCATCTTCCCTCTTTCCACCATAAATGGCATCACCCTTCCTTGCCCACTAATATGGTTTGCCTCAAAGAATCTAATATCCCCACTAATGATGTTGATCCACCGATACTATTCCATCTTATCTGTATATTGAGGACCATTCCACCATTCTTAATGAAGAAATAATACACTATAACTTGGGCACATTTGAACATCCACGCATGATCTCACTAGCCACCTCCCTTACCCCTACTAAACAAAACGATATCAAGAATTTCCTTCATGACTTCTCTAATATTTTTTCATGGGATTATAGTGATATGTCGGGTATTGATACATCTGTTGTAATTCATAACATTTTCCTTAACACAAGTGCAAAACCCGTCCAACAAAAAATATGTAAGAGGCATCCTAAAGTAGCCCTCTTATTCAAAGAATAAATTTTAAAAAAATTAGATGCGGGTTTTATTTTTGCCATTGACTATCCTGAATGGGTGTCCAATATTGTCCCCATAATGAAACCAGATGGTCGCATTCATTGTTGCATTGACTTTCATGATTTAAATAAAGCTTTCCCTAAGGATAGTTTCCTTTGCCACATATTGATGTTATTTTCAATTCTACCACCGGATATGACATATTTTCTTTTATGGATGGCTTTACGGGTTACAATCAAATCAAGATCAATCCAACTGACCAAGAAAAACCTCCTTCACCACACCATGGGGTACATTCTATTATACAGTTATGCCCTTTGGCCTTAAAAATGTAGGGGCTACCTATCAACATTAATGACCCATATATTCCATGACTACATTCACAAGATCATCAAGGATTATGTAGATGACATCTTAGCAAAATCTAGGTGGCATTATTCCCATGCAAAGGATCTACGCATACTATTTGAATGATTACGCCAATATCGTGTACATTTAAATCCAAAAAAATGTGTTTTTGGGGTGATGAAAGGAAAGATCCTTAGATATATTATCTCCCAACATGGCATAGAGATTGACCCTAAAAAAATTAAATCCATTATCAACATGCCTCCACCCAGAACCTCCACCAACTTTGTTCCCTAAAAAGTAAAATCCAAGCTATCTCGATGTTTTATTACACAACTTGCTAATAAGACACAACCGTTCACACGACTCATGAAGAAAGATACTAAGTTTGTTTGGATGAGCAATGTCAAAAATATTTGATTATATCAAAGCTTACTTGTTAAATCCACCTGTTCTAGTCCCTCCTATAGCCGATTGACCTTTTTTTCTTATATATCTCTATTATGTTTCATGCCTTAGGCATGTTATTGGCACAACATGATGATTCTTAACATGAAAGATTAATATATTATATCATTCGTACTCTCATCTCTTATGAATATAACTATAGTTACACTTAAAACTATGCCTCAAAGATTGTCTTTTTGTGGAAAAATTATGCCATTATCTCCTTAACATTGAGGTCCATATTATCACCAAATTATATCCCCTACATTATCTCTTATCACACACACACACACACACACCTCTCAGGACATTTGGCACGTTAGGTCATGCTCCTCACCAAATTTTATTTTAAGTTTATCCCACAAAAAGAAATCAAGGGACAGGTCATCGCTGATCAATTAGCCACAACACCCCTCTCGGATACATCACCTATTTCTGATTCCTTTCATGATGATTTCACTACCTATACCATTGAGTCCCATATATGGACCATGTACTTTGATGGTTCTCACAATCGATCTGGAATTGGACCTAGGATTTTCTTTATTACCCCACATGGTGATCCACTCCCCTTCGCATATCGATTAGGGTTTTCTTACACGAACAATATTGCTGAATATGAGGCTCTCATTTTAGGCTTGCTTACTACTCAAAAGCTTCTCATTCGCAACTTGTGTATCCATGGTGACTCTCAATTAGTCATCAATCGGTTAATGATACATATAATACAAAGGAGGAACATCTTATTCCATACAATACCCTAGTAAAGGACCTTTTAGCTACCTTTGAGTCCTATTCCATTACTATTATTCCTTGTAAAGATAATTACCATGCAGATGCTATGGAAAGTGCCGTGTCACTTATCCCACAAGACATCACTAATGAAAAGATAATTTCATCATTACACACTTACATCATCCCTCTATCTCTACATTACATATTGCATCTTGTGCCATCACATGCAGTCAAGACACCATTGAGTGGTTCACACCTATTTATAATTATCTATATAAGCAAACTATCCTCGATACCCTATAGCCTCACAAAGCTCGCTGGTTACATCATGAGGCTACTCATTATGTTATTGTTGGGACCAAATTATTCAAACATGTTTTCAATGGTCATCTTCTCCATTTTCTTTCACTCACAAATATTCCCACTGCCATCTCACAAATCCATGATAACATATGTGGTGGTCATTTCTCGTAAAGCTATGTCGTAAAAACTCTTATGCTAAGGGTATTATTGGCCAACAATGGAACAAGATTGTCTTGACTATGCTACTCATTGTGAAAAATGCCAAAAACATGGAAATCTCCATCATGCACCTACCTACGACCTTCAACCCATTGTACCAACCTAGCCCTTCTCCCTTTGGGGGCTGGATTTAATTGGTATGATCAATCTTGAATCGTTTGATAAACATAAATTCATCATTACAGCTACTAAATACTTTACCAAGTGGGTCAAAGTAGGTCCCCTTTGGAAGACCACTCGTACAAATATTTGTAACTTTCTTACCATGTATATTATCACATGTTTTAGTGTACCTTCTACTATCTTTGCTGATAATGGAACTTCATTAAAAAATAAAGATGTTAAGAAATTTTCAAAACTATTGTTAAAATATTACACAATATTGTTGACTCTAGTGGTACCGATTGTCATAAACAACTCTTCTACGTGTTATGGGATTATCGCACTAGTGTTTGTAAACCTACTAACACTACCCCATTTTCTTTATTTTATGGTGTTGAGGTTGTTATCCCACTTGAACTTGAGATACCATCCTTGTGAATATCTCTCAAAGGAATCCTTAAAGACAATGAATATTGTGAAAACCAATTACATGAACTAGAAATGTTAGACTCACGTCATGTACAAGAACTTGAACATCTCCATGCATATAAATCTCGCATTTCTCATGCCTACAATCGAAAGACTCGCTCTCGAGAATTCAATATCGGTGACCTCATCTTGAAATAAAACCAAAAAAATACAAATGTTGAGGCACCTCTTAAAGGAAAATTTAAGCCCAATTGGCTTGGTCCCTACATTGTCATGGATAAACTTGGTGGTGGCGTATATCACCTTGCCACTCTTTTAGGAAAACCGCTAAAAATCCACTGAACATAGTGCATCTTAAGAAATACTACACTTAGATTATCACAATACAATCACTACCGATGACGCACTCTTGTGCTTCGGTTCACACTTGATTGTTGAGGGATTACTCTTACACTAAACCCCACACACTGCACTATAGGCATTACACATTTGCATTCCATCACACACTAGCGCATCATATATCATAAAATATATAGTCTACAACCTTTTGACATTTACACATTCATAAATCACACATTTTTACTAGTTTTCCAATCTTTCTATCATCTACGTGTTTAGGATCATATGTTATTCCTCTTACACACTACATACATCATTACCCTAACTACGCCTAGTCACATCATACACTGTACATTTATACATCACCTATATTCTACATCCTACGCTAGTTTACATCACATATGAGTCTAGCTTTACATTTCATCCTACATACTACATTACTCATTTACTTACACATGTCACATGGTGCATTATACACACTTTACATTTTTACATATTCTATTCACCACATGGTCATTTCATCATTACACCTACTACATTTTTTTCTATGTGCTACACTCACCACCCTATGATGCACTTTAGTTCCTCGGTCCATACTCAATTGTTGAGGGTTTACAAATGAAACATACCCTACATTCACTATACGACATTTCATCCTATGACATTCCTAGGATAGTGACATACACTTTAGGCTAGATCATCACTCACTCTTTTTATCTAGTAGTGGTATATACTTTATGCTAGATCACCACCTCTATTATATCATATTGTAGTGGTATACACCTTAGTTTGTATCACCACACCTAACCGATTATTATTTCGTGATATATGTTTATCACTAAATCATCATGTATTCCTTTCATATTATAGTGATATATACTTAGGGCTAAATCATCACTTGTCCATTCCTTATATAGTGATATACATTTAGGGCTAAATCATCACTTATTCCTTTCATATTATAGTGATATAAACTTATGGTTAAATTATCACTCCACCTTTCATCATCTAGTGATATACACTTAGGATAAATCATCACTCCTCCATTTCATCCAAATCATACGATTCAGCTATAGGGTTCACACTCATCCTTGTTATATGTTGTACTTCATCACCACTAAATACACACTCATCACAATGCATTAGACAAAACAAACACTACTCAACCATTTCTCGATGACACACTCTTGTTTACGGTTCATTCTTGATTGCTGATGGAAAACAAATGAACCTCATAGCATACACTTCCATCTGCTTGGGGCACATGGCTCCTATCATTCCATCTTGCATTACATTCCATCCATCCACTTTATACTACATTTTCGTGGGGCATTTATTATTATTTTTAAGTGTTTTACATGATCATTTTATTACACATGTTAGATTCATTTCTTATATGTGAGTATCTATACCATCCATACATGTGCATTCATGCCTTTTTTTTAGTGTGATTGCAAATGCAGGGACTCCTACGTGTGGCATGGATGCTCACCTTATACCCTTACTATACTTGTCACCGGGGGCATCCACATTCACCTCATCCATGTACTATTGTTTCAGTTTTTACTTATCATATTACATTACTTGATCATACATGCTTTTGACACATTGGTTATTTCTCTAACATACTACCAGGGTTTTCCATGTGCAAAGACTTGTTTTGCGGGATTACATGTTTCATGACATTTTGTTTGTTTGTCCTGTAATTTTCTACCATTGTTTTCCCATTTTATGTAGGATTTTCCCTATGTTTTTGTACACACTTCCTTGTTTATGGTTAGGATGGCCTTGCATGTCTTATGACATCATGAGTGATGTACCATGTTTGCACCCACTTTGTGCTGCTTACTTTCTTTCTTGCGTGTGTAGACACTGAAAATCAAGACAACTTCCCTTAACCCCCATCAATTAAATAAATTCATACTATACCCACTCATGTCCCTAGTGCACACATGTTAATTAATTTCATTACAATAATCAAATTAATTAATTACCTCACCCATCCACCTCACTTACAACCAACTCACCTATCCACCTCACTCAAAGACCCATTCACAACCTATTAATTAATTAAGACTAATTCTATACCAATCCTAACCAACTAAGACTTAGTCTAAACCTAGCATTAACTCCCACTACCTCTCCTAGAAGAACTCATACTTATCTGGCAAACTCTATCACTTGACACCTGGATTAAGGATATCAATCATGTCAAAAATACAAAAGATCGGGCCATTTTTGGAAAACCTAGACTTATCCGCCTTGATCAACGTAGGTAATTCCTCAACTAGTGTCGGTCACCTAACCACCATTAGTTACTTTATATACAATTTTACAACCTTTTACCTAGGTTGGTCATTTTTCGTTTTGGGAGAACTATTACATTTAAGCATGAATCCAAAGTCTCTCAGCATCCAAACGACACAAAATACTCAACTACAGGCCCAAGAAAGTATCCAGTTCTCCTTCTAAAGCATTGGAATACTCATGGGAACATTACGGGAGTATTGCTATGGAAACTGACTCCAGAATCTCTTCACGGATCAACTACCCTCCACCTTCACCTACCAGATATGTAAATGTAAGTAAGTACACATGATTTCAATCATATTTTGTTTTCTTAAAGTATAGTTTCCTTACCTCTTTCATTATACTTTATTTCTTCATGTATTATTTTATCTCCACCTCCTCACCAATCTACCAACCCAACCACCTATAGCCTTTTTTCCTTCCATGACTTCCCCCTCTGTATCCCTGAGTCTTCTCAGTAATATCATGAACCTAACCACACCCTTCCTACTCTTTGTATAGTCATAGAGATGCCCCAAAATCATTTTTATCAAATTATTGTTAATTTCCCCTACCAATGTTGGTTACCTAACCGCAATGATCGGTTTCACCTCCTCATCTGAAGTTGACCACCTAACCAATATCAGTCTCTATGTTATTTCATTCCTTTTGACAAGTGAGCCTCTCGATCAGCAAAAACTAACCTAGACCTCACCTGATCAACCCCAAACTGCTGTCAAACCTCTATATTTAATCATAACCTTTCCTGTTAGATTAGATTTGATTATTTTATTTACACGAGATACCTAAATTATATAACTATAGTAGGATTTCCTTCATGATATTTGCATTAAATTTTATTTGAAAGTGGATTGACAACCTTCTAGGAAGCACCTCGCTTCTTGGATCTAGCACTCACTAGGTAGTCCACTAACTTATATTATTAATACTATTTGGTGGTCTTGTTGTGTTTCTTATACAAGTCGTTCCTCCTAGCCAAAGGGAAGCTCTTCACGATTATCTTGGATTAAAAATTCAATAATGTGTGCATTCAACCTTCAACCTACATCTCACAGTATTCCTCCTAACCTATTTCCTATTCAGTTTTAACCAAAATGTAATAAATTAGGTGAAACATATTGGCATGCCTAGTGGGACCCATCGGGGTTCTTTGCATTGTTCATTCCTAGGGAAAATCTTGTGTGTTTATTTTCATTCGAAATGAGTTCACATTAAGCTTCTTCTCTGGAAATATTCTTTTCTTCTGATTATCTCAGTGACACTTGTTTTTGGGATTAAAAAGAATTCTTCTTTCTTTTCTTGTATTGCATTTAGTGAAAGTCATACCCTTAACCTCTTCATAATTTGTTCTCATCGAATATAATTTGTGGATTTGGGTTTTAAAACTTGTGCACTTGCATTGTTGAGTTTGTTGCATTATAGCTAATCTAAAATTATGGGCAACCTATATGCTAGAAGTCATGCCTAGCTGATGGTTGAAAAATTAAACCATAGCTCACATTTTACACATTCTCTATACCAAATTACACAATTCTTAAACAACATATTTCCCGAAGAAGTTGTCAATGATCACACGACCAGAGGATTGACAATGGGCTCTAGCTGGTTTCATTGTCCAGTCATCATCCCAGAGAAGGATCTCCCACACCAAAACTTACTTGAAACCAACCATATTTGTCATATTTAATAGGATACTTTTCTTAACCAAAAATTTTATTCTTCTTACAGTAAGTCCTAAATGGCATAAGCCACAACATAATATCTACAACGTATAATTTCATGTTTGTTAGCTTTTTGTCTACTTTTGTTTTGAGGTGTGAGTTGTGTTTCTTCATTCGTTCTTATCCTTTTACACCCCACATCACAAATGGTGTATTCTATTTTTATTCTAGGTTTATTAGGACTCCTCATAGCCATACTGGTATCCGGTTTGGCCCTTTTCATTTCATCTAAATCACCAAAACTTCATTCTTTCTTCTCTTCCTAGATTTCACAAAGAATCGATATCAGTCCAAATGACCGACATTGGTTAATCCCGACCGACATTGGTTTATATACTTTTGGTTATTTTTGCCAAAATAGTATTCTCCACCTTCCCATTATTTTTATGGTTTGTTACTCCATTTTTATCCCACTCTTGAGTCTCGATATCTTTTTTAGGATCCATGTTAACCCATTTTCACCTATCATTTCAAGATATTTTAATCCCTTATTCTTCATAGTAGCCAAAATCGGTATGAGCCGACCGGTGTTGGTTACCCTTTTACCAACATCAATTACCCAAACTAAAATTGGTCTCTGTATTTTGAATTTCCAATTAGAACAGTAGATATAATCACTCATTTTAGACTAATTTTTCCTGTTACTTATGTCTTTCCACATCATCAGTGAAGCTCAGAATACCAATTTTATCATTAGTCACATGGTTTTGACTCATAAACAAGCTAATGCTCTCATGTTTAATGCTAGCCTCCAACTACTCCCACCTAGCCCATCACCCCCTTCAATCTTATCACCCATGGACCCCAATCAGGCTCTTTCCATACCCACTGGTGATGAGGAGTTCGCGAGACTCCTTGATCACAAATCCGTTGCTCTACAATACTATCTATCTCATTCATATACCTATGATTCATCAGGACAACTTGTATATGACATGCCTATGTCCATTCCTCCTACCCTCGCACCCATGTTTGCATCAGCTACTACTAGCTTGGCATTACCCTCTTCCACCTTACCACTTGTGGTGTCCCAAATTGACCCTACATCATTGATATATGTTGCACCTATGGCATATATCACACCTTTTATGTTTTTGTTCCTATAATGTCAACCATGCCTTTAAAATCACCTTGAATGTAGGTCTCTCTCGCACTCGCCACCTCTCATATACCTATTGCATCTCAACCACCAATGGTGACGGTAGCCCATACTCCCTTCCAAAACATTGTCCTCTCCATCCCGCAGTCTCTTCCTTCGATTGCTACAAGAGTATTTACATCCACTCCACCTACCTACACTTATCACCAAAAACCCCTATTTCATCTATCGTTTATTCAGGATACTTGCCATCTACATCTATTTTGGCCTACATTCCTTCCTCAAAATTTTTGTACTTGACACTACCACATACTGGGATGCCACCCATGTCATACCCTCCTCATCTACCCCCTTATACTATAGGGGGTGCCCATTCATCACAACCTTTGCAATGATCTATCAAAATTATGATGGACAAGATGAACACATTAGAAGCCTTTATCTCTGGATTGCGTAATGCTATAACTTACGATGAGATTTATAACAAGCCTATTCAATTTTATGTACTAATTCCTCCATACCCTACGCATTGGGAAATGCCTAAATTCAATCAATTTAATAGAAAATAAGACACACAAAAATACTTGTGATCTTTTAAACACATGTGTTATCTAATTACTTAGGATGACACATTACTCCTACAAACATTTCCAATTTCGTTGATAAGACCTACTTTGGATTAGTATAGTGCTCTACCTAGGAACTCCATTTTCTCATTCAACCAAGTAGCTCAAGCTTTCCTAGACCAATTTTCTATCAACATTGTCAAGAAGGTCACCATGAATGACTTGTATGTGACATGCCAATATGAAGATGAATCTATCATAGATTTTTTCACTCATTGGAAAAGCTTGATTTACTAACTCACATTCCACCTGCCTCAAACCTAATTAATAGAGTTGTTCACTAGGGCTTGTGCTAGACACATCTCGCCAAATCTCTAAGTTAAAACCAACCGCATGTTTGACAAGGTGTTCACCATGGCTCGAAAACTTGAAACTCGCGCCATTGAAGAGAAAAAGATACAAGTGTGTAATAAGAACTCCACGTTTAAATCAAACGATGCCTCTTCTTCTTCCAAACTTCAAAATAATTACTCTAAAGAAAAAGGATCTACCAACACAATAGTTTTAAAAGTCATCCCATAGCACCCATCCAACCAATCAAAGCCTTCTTCTAATCTTTCTCATGTTCAGATTTTTAGTTCATGCAAGAGCAATGAAAATATACACCTATAGGAAAACCCTACTCTTCATTTTTTTTTAAATATAAAATCCAAAGCAACCACTCTTCCACCTATCAAACCACATATTGGTTTTTACCCCTCTCATCCTGTGCTTGCATGGTACAAAGAAAATGATTACTATAACTATCATCGCGTTAGAGGTCATAGTGATGGTAATTGTATAAATTTTAAAAATATTGTCCAAGAAATGTTAGATAATGGAGATCTCATCTTGGATAATCCTAATGCACCAGATAATCGAAACTTCACATATTCAAGAAGTTGTTCCCAAATCACACCCCATCATCTAACCAAACCGGTGAAACCTTGACCAATGATAGTAACATTCGTGAGGTTCATGTTGTTTTTGACATCATACCAACTCTCCCTGCTTAATTTCCTCCTACTCCATCTATAAAGGATATTATTGAATGATCTCCTTCATCCATGGAGGGACTTTTTCATCTACTCCTTTACTCATAGAGGATTCTCCCTTATTTCCTTGTTCACCCATGGAGGAGTCTACCATATCTGTCGATGCAGTTTCCCCACTCACCTCTCAACTTAACGAACAACCTAAATTACTTACTCTTCTACCCACGGGAGAGTCATGCTTACATTATTCTTCAGAAAAATATGAACTTACCACATACAACTTGTCATCTCCCCTACCCATATAGGATCTATTAGCAATTTCCCTTCCTATTGGTGACAATTCTCCATTGGCTTTCAAGGATCCTGTTCATTTTCTCTTGTCTCTTTTACCCACATAGTCTAAAGCCAACCATTTCCCTATCTCATAGTGTAGACACCCCAAAATTACATTTCTGTTTCCACTTGTTCCTAGTATTATTCTAGTACACCCTATTATTCATCCATTTGCAATTAATTGATTAAATTAATTAATTAATACATATTGTACCCCTTTGGATTAATTAAATTAATCCCATGTACCCTTTATACCCCTTTGGCTAAATTAATTGTTATTTATTAATTAAATAATTAATTAATTAAGTGTGTGCACATCCTAGTCATCTACCACTTGATCTAACTCCACTTAGACTCCACTTGGACTCCCTATCCTTACCCTAGTTAACTGCACTTCTAGAATCCTAGAAAGGTGGGGCAATTAAAATGCACGTACAACCACCTTTCCGGATGCATCTTTTTGTAATTAATCCATTTACTACCCCGACACTTTTGTAACTACCCACAATGCTATTTTTAGCATACTCATTTATCTGTGTGTAACCAATTCCAACTACCTTCTGCTTCTATAAATTACAGGCTTACCTTCCTTTCAAATCCTCTTGAATCTGAAATAAAAAAATCTATTGAAATGTGTTTGTATCATTTGCATTTTGTATTTGGATAGCACTCAAGAGCATCCATGAATAATCTCTAACATCCACCTTGCAAGATTTCACAGGAGATCCTTATTTTAGGTTTGTATAGAAGGTTGTTGGAATATTTGCATTATTGGTTTGTTTATCTTTCTATTATAATGATTTTTCTCTACATACATTTTGGCACACTCAGGGGACTCGCACCCCTCCTTTTTAATCTTTTTTTCATTTTATTTCTCTAATTTTTTTCTTGTATTTTTCCTGTTGTTGCTTGTATTGTTGTGTTGGTTTGGAAGCAAACAATTCTATAGGTTTCGAAGACACACCACATTTCCCAAGTCCAAATAAAAAAATAACATATTGTTGTATTTTGTTGATTCATGGTTTTGAGTGCTGACATTTTTATTGCTTTTGTCTTCATTTGTACTTCTCCTTTACAATTTTTCTTTTATTGCAAGTTCTCACTACTGCACACATATAGAGCAGAGATAAGATTTTATATGTAAAAAAAAGCTAAAAATTTACAAATATATATATCTAATTATTGTTTGTATTTAAAAACATATGTATAATTTTTTTGAAAACTAATATAAAAACCTAACCATAAACAACACATCTCTCCACTCCCTCACCCAAATCGAGCCCATATTCCAACCTGCACCTCACCACTCCCTCCCATCCAGGATCTAACTCACCCTAGCCCCCAATCCAACCCTATTCTCCCACCTCTCCCTCAGCTCGTCCCGAGTCCTCCCCTCTTGAGCTCCCCACCATGTCCCTACTCCCCACTCCCGCAGATCCCTCCCTCACCGTAGCTCCCTACCCACCTGCTCCCTTACTCCCCGCCTCTCGCTCCCTCTCGCCCCAACCGATCTCGAGCCCTACACTCCACCCCCGAGCCCTCTCTTGAGCTTCTCGACCCACCTACACACATAAATCAAATTTACACTACATTAGGCTTTTAAGTTTATATTCTATATTTTTATAGTTTTAGGGTTAGGGTTTTTATTTATAATTTCTTTTTATTAAGTTTAACTTACAATTAAATTAGTTTCCTTATTTATTTATTTATTATCACCTAATCATGAACTTTGATTTTTCGGGGTTAGCGAATGCTTTTAATCACTCTAGGGGTTCCTTGTTAGCATTGAAAATTTAGTGTTATTGGAATTTTTGGTTCAATTTTTGTCGCATTTTCATCACTTGTGCACATGTTTCATCGTTTTTGTTTATCGACTCACCTTTCTAACATGTTTTTGCGTGCTTCTCACTTGTTTTCTCGTTGGTTTTTTCAAGCAATCTTGGGAATTAAAAATGTGGTCATTTCTTTCTTTTTTGTTTTTAGGGAATTAACATTTCACTTAACCAAATCCAACTCACACGTATGATCTTTCCTCGCACTTTTAAAGCAATCATGGAAATAAAAAACATGGGTTTACTTCTATCATCTTCTTTATTTGTTTTGTTATTTTTACCTCATTCCAAAAAAATTTCTAACCGTTGTTTGAAGGACCTGCTCTCACTCAATGTGGATTAAACATTTGAAAAATACTAACTTCAGGTTGTCAAACGAGTTCAACCAAACCAAACCTAAATCAAAAGATTAAAAAACACCACATTCAAAACAATTGATTTGTAGGTTCGGGTAAGAGCTACTACTCGACCACTTAACCAAAACATAACCCCCTTGGCATAATCCTTAAGCTACATCAAAGGGGGTGGTTCTAGGAACCCCAAAGTAGTCCACACCTTTAGGGAATTGGTGGACAAAATGGGAACCTTTTCTCCTACCTGACTAGTAAAGCCTTTGTGATTTAGAGTCATAAATATCCTTAGTGGTGTCCCTAGTGCGATTCATTCTAAGCAGATCTTTTCTTAGGGTTTCAAAGGGGTTAAAGTAAAGCTGACAATAAGAATAGCATCACACTTGCTCAAATGTTTTTCGACATCTAGTTGAGAGAGCCACCTGACAGCCAAACATTTTCCAAGCCAATCTAAGGTACATGCCACAAACAAACATTCAAACAAAAACTTATTTTTCTATTTTCTTATTTTGTTTGTCTTTATTTTTGTAATAGTGTTCCACACTCACTTTTTCCCAAATACTCCTTGTTTGGGATCCATCTTTCACTTCTCTTATTTTTTGTCATTTTCCAAACTATCCTTGTTTGGATTATGCTTTCATCCTCATTTCATTTGTTCTCGTCTTCTTTTCTTCTTGTCATCAGTCATTCACTAACCTTCATTTTACTCTCAATTTTCCCCTTTTCAGAACTTTCATCTCCTTTCATTATTTCAATCTTCTCTTCTTTTCGTCCTCATTGTCTTCTCCATTTGATCTTCTTTCATTCATTTGGAGTTTTTATTCACTTATTTGATTCTTCCCCTTTCGCAATTATCAGATTCTTCTATCTTTCGTATTCACCTCATTTTGGTTTTATCCCCATTCCATTCGACACTTAAACATTTGGATAACCTTCCCAAAGTTTAAGTTTTCATCTTATTTTTGACATCAAGTCTTGAGTTACGGATATCCACGTCCTCGCTCAAGCACTTTCATCTTATAACTCACATCTCAACGGTGTTGTGTTTTACTTTGTCACAACTCAATTTCATCACATTTTCTCTTCATTCTCCTCTTGCATCCTTTAGTTTGAAAAACATCACTGTTAAACTGTATATGTTTTCTTTCTTCACGTCTCTAACTTGACAACATATTTGTTACGTTCTAGACACTTCATCATATCCTCTTTTTCAATGCTTACATTATCAATATTTGAGTCTTATCTCTTCATTAGCCTCTTCCTTATTAACTAATTCTTGTTAAGGGTTGAGCACATCGCATATAATTTGACTCCTTTTTTTTCATACCCTCTTCCCATTTAGCATTTACTTTTGTTAGGTAGTAGAGTGCATTTTTAATCAATCTATCCTAGCTTATTCACTCTAGCATTCACATTATTAGAGTTTGAACAAATTTGGACTTTTTTCACTATAACCCTTCTCCATTCTAGCATTCACTTTGTTAGAGGATGAAAACCTTCATCACATCGTGCCACTCTTCCATCTTGGCATTCACTTTGTCAAGGGTCGAGTTTATCAAAAACTTTCACATACTTCCATCTTGACATTCACTTTGTTAAGGGTTGCATCATTCATATCTTCCAAACCTCTTTCCCATCTTAGCATTCACTTTGTTAAGGGACAAGTTATTATCAAACTTAATCACACACCTCTCTTCCATCATCGCATTCACTTTGCTACGGGTTGAGTTATCTTTCACATATCTCTTTTGCTCCCTCCCTCTTTTAAAAATGGTGGGAACATGACACAAAGATTATAGTCCTTTTAGAAGGGGCGAATGAAATCCTTTTAGAAATTTTGATAGTGATAATGACCAAAACTCTAAGGATGATCAGAATGACATCTCACTCGAAGAATAATCCCACGTTGAAAATATTTTACGTATGAATAAAGATGATTTTTTTCTTCATCTCCATGAGATGGGAGCAAAATTACCCTCGACTTTGATGAAGCTATTTTTAAAACATTACTTGGAAAACCACAACCTAATAAGGGTGAAACTTTCATTTCGATAAACAATGATGATGAGGTAGGACCTAGTCACACGAATAATGATGATCAAAACAAGTCCACCTCAAACAACGCCAAAGGAAATGAATCAAAAAATAAAAATCTGACGAAAGGAAAAAAGGAAAATCAACCGATTCGGCCCACCGATCGTACTCAATCCCTCATGAATCAAATTAATTACATAGGTAAATAACTTGATATTTTAAAGTCCAAAGTCACCAATGAATCCCATGATAAGGAGGCACCAAATAAATCTAGTGATGCTTCATTTAAGAGTCATACTATGCACACCAAAGATAACAACGATCGTACAAGTGATGGCTCCTTATATTTCTTAAAGAACAACTCACTGTTTGCCCAAGAATGGAAAATGATGAAGGACACTATCTATATTATGAAACATCAATGCAAAAAGTTCAAGTTTGAATAATTGTTTCCTTAGTCCTTCGATAAGGACATTTTGCATGTTCCTTTTCCAAAATATTTTGAGACACCAAACTTTGAAAAATACAAGGGAAAGAATGATCCTAGAGAGCATATCAGGGAGTTTTATATGGCTTGCCAAGAGGTGGCCTATAGTGATGTCTTCTTAATGTGTCTCTTTCCATGAAGTCTAGGAAGACAAGCCTTGGACTAGTTCCTACTCCTCCCCAAGGGCTCTATACAAAATTTTGTAGACCTCTCAGAGAAGTTCATCAAACATTTCTCATTCAACCTAGAGTCTGAAATTACAATGATGGAATTATGTAATTCCAAACAACGAACAAATGAAACCTTCACACAATTCCTACAAAGATGGCGTGGGATTGCTAGTCGTTTCCCATGCTCCATGCCTGAGAAGCATCTTGTGAGCATATTTTTACCCAATCTCTATAGTAAGCTATCCTTTCACATGAAAATGTGTTTCTTAATAATTTCAAATAATTTATTGAGAAAGGATCATATATTGAAAAATAACTTAATGCAAAAGGTTTGATTAAACCTCATTCAAAAGATAATGGGCAACATAGTAATCATCCTAATAGCTATCACCAAAACAAATCTAAACATGTTAACCACAATCGTAATATGGTTAATGATGTTATTATAGACAACCGCAATGTCTACAAAATCCAAAACACTCAGACTAGACCAAACAAAGGTAAACAACCTCTTGTTGTTCCTAGAAAAGAGGTTTCCTCCTCTCCTAATTCTAAACGATTTCATTTCACTCCTTTCAAAAAACCTCTATCAAATGTCCTTCAACAAATCGTTAATGCAAACCTGGTTACTTATCCCATCACCAGAACTTGGGTTGAGGGAGAACCCAAGACTACTTGGTATAAGGCTGATACTTATTATGATTTTCATCACATTGATGGTCACTTGATTGATTGATGATTTTGCTTACGTCACTTTGTCTAAGACCTCATTGATAGTGGAGATATCACTATTGAAGAACCATCACCAAATAGAAAACCCAATGACAATCTTAAGGTGTTCTCAAACCCATTTCCCAAACATGGTGGTGACAATAAAAATGCTAACAAAGGTCCTTCGCCAATAACACTGATTTTAGTTCAATTATCTCATTTATTGAGGAAGTACCATCTATAATGGTGACCATTAAATTCACACCTTTGAGTAATGTTGTGACCACATGCCAACGAGAAGATATGGGTTCTTGTGGTAAACCAACCTTCTACGTGTTGAGTTGTGAAGCTTAATTACTTCATTTTAGCATGCAATTGGAACTTGCTGGAAAATAAAGTAACCAACATCGGTTAAGGGAAGACCGTAATTGGTGGTGGTAGACCAACATCGGTCATGACATACCAAAGATCAGGTCAAGGGCAAGTAGGAATGGTGATGGTTAGGTAGAACTAACGTCGGTTACCTATACGATGAAGTATTAATTAACTCTTGGGAATTATATCTATTTTTAGCATTAAAATAGATTAATTAATTGTAATTGCATGGCTAAATTACCTTAGTCTATAAACGACTATATAAGTATAAAAGATAGGGTTTAGAAGTATGAGAATGGATCATAATTACAAGATAATTATGTGAGAGAGAATTCTTGGTAAAAAAGAAGAAAAATCTTGATGGAAAGAAAGTACGAACATCTCGAGAAGTGTGAAGATTGTAAATCTTCATTGTATATCTTGTCAAAGATTTGGATAATAGATTGGATTGTTTCTTGGTGGATGTAGCCCACACTGGGTGAACCACGTTAAATCTGGTGTTGATTTATGTCTCTTGTTTTATATATTTCTTCTGGTAGAATATCCTCTTTTATTTGCATGTATGCTTAGATCTGATATATTGTATGTACAACTAGATGCTAACCCCAAAAACTAGTATTAGATCTTTTTTTAGGGTTTTATGTGTTGATAGATTTACTCACAGAGGGTTTTCTAATTGAGTGGGAGCTACAACAATGGAAGAAGAAAATAAATACAAGGTAGAGAAGTTTGATGGCCAAAATTATCAATTATGGAAGATGCAGATTGAGGATTATCTGTATCAAAGAGATTTGTACTTACCGTTGGATGATAATTCTAGACCTACGAAGATGACTGATGAAGAATGGAAGATTCTTGATAGAAAAGGATTTAGGATCTATAAGATTGAGCTTAGCAGCATCTGTGGCTTCCAATATTACAAAAGCAACTTCTACGGTAGAATTAATGAAATCTTTTGCTAATTTATATGAAAACCTAGTGCTTCAAATAAAGTTTATCTGATGAAGAAACTATTTAGTTCTAAGATGCATGAAGGTGAATATGCCTCTAGTCATTTGAATGATTTATGATCTATTGTAAATCGCTTAAAATCAATTACAATACCATTTGATGATGAAGTAAAATAAATTTTATTCTTATGTTCTTTGCCTAATAGTTAGGACAACTTGGTAATGGCGGTTATTAATACAAAGATCTGCTAATAATATTTTGAAGTTTGATGATGTGGTTAGTATAATCTTAAATGAATAAATTCGGAGGAAGATTATAGAGGAAACATCATCTGGAAATTATTTGAATGTAGAAATCGGGGAAAGTAGAAGAAGAGATCCAAAGGTAAGAGTAATGGGAAATCAAATTCAAGGGATAGCAAATCTAAATCCAGAAGTAAGGGAATTACTTGTTGGAAATGTGGAAAGAAAGAACATGCAAAGAAATATTGTTGGTCAAAGGATAAAGAGAACCAATAACTATACAAAGGTAAAGAGGTGAATCTTGCCGCATCGTAGGTAATGTAAGATGCTCTTATTATTTCTTTAGATAGTATAATTGAATCATGGGTTTTAGATTTAAGAGCTTTTTTCCATGCAACCCATAATAAGCATTATTTCGAAATTATGTGCAGGGGAAATTTTGGGCATGTTTATTTGGGTGATGATGAACCTTACAGTATTACTGGTAAAGGGGAAGTTCATCTAAAATTGTAGAATGGAAATACATGGGTATTGAAAGATGTGAGGCATGTGCCAAGCCTCAGGAGGAATCTTATTTCTACAGGGTAACTAGGTGAATCTGGTTGCATGGTTACTTTTACAGGAGACTCTTGGAAAGTCACCAAGGGTGATTTTGTTATGGCAAGAGGTAAGAAGGTAGGAACGTTATATTTATCTACCTATATTACTGATTCCTTTTCTACATTATCTACTTCAGATTCATATGCATGCATGTGGCATAATTGGTTGGGTCATATGAGTCAAAAAGGAATGCAGATCCTAAAGGCTAATGGTAAGCTATTAGATTTGAAAGATTTAGATCTTGATTTCTGTGAGCATTGTATATTTGGAAAGAAAAAGAGAGTGAGATTTCTCAAATTTGGGGCAACTAAGAAGGAGAATAAATTAGAGCCTGTACACTCAGATGTGTGGGGACCAACTCAGGTAGCTTCTCATGGAGGATCCCAATATTATGTTACTTTTATTAATGATGCTACAAGAAAGGTATGGGTTTATTGTATTAAACATAAATATGATGTTTTTGAGACTTTTAAAAGATGGAAGCCCTTGTTAAGAATGAATAAAATTCTAAGTTAAAGTGTCTTAGATCTAACAATGGTGGTGAATACTGTAGCAAGGATTTCAATGATTATTGTTTAGTGAATGGGATATGTAGAGAAAGAATAGGTCCCAAGAACACCACAAGAGAATGGTGTTGTAGAAAGAATGAACAAGACAATCATGGAATGTGCTAGAAGTATGAGGATACATTCTAGATTGCCCTTGCAGTTTTGGGTAGAAGTAGTTGATACAATGGTTTATTTGATTAACCATGGCCCTTTAAGTTCACTAGATGGAGGAATACCAGAGGAAGCATGGACCGGAAAAGAGGTAGATCTTTATTTTCTTAAATTTTTTGGTTTAGAAGCTTTTGTGCATGTTGATAGGGAAAATAGAAAAAAGTTGGATGCAAAATCCAAGAGATGCACTTTCATTGGTTATGGATCTGGTGATTTCAATTTCCATTTTTGGGATTTAGAGAATTCTAAAATTATTAGGATTCGTGATGTTGAATGGAATGAAAAGAGAATGTACAGGATCAAATTTTGGTACCCAAGGATGAGAAAATTGAGAAGTTTATTGATGAAAATGAACTCTCGGGTTTTAAAGAAACACCTACATAAATACATAGTAACCATGGTCAATTAGTCCCCGATTGGCATCATTTAGAAGAACCCCGATAGCTTACAGAGGTTGAGCACCGACATCAGTTAGTAGAACCAATGTCGGTTAGACGTGATCGCACCGATCACTATCAGAAGTTGATACGAATGTCCAGGAGGCCTAGATTTAGTCTCCAATACCACAAAATCATGTGAGAAGGTCACAAAGGGTAAGTAAATTTCTAGAAAGATTTACACCTTCTGTATTTTATCTATTATTGACTGATAATGGTGAACCAGAAAGTTTTGAAGAAGCAATGCATGATAAGACTCACATTCAGTGGGAGCGTGGCATGGATGAGGAGATGAAAACCTTGGAACAAAACCAGACTTGGGACTTGGTTAAGTTACCATCAGGTAAGAGAACATTGTAGAATAAGTGGGTTTACAAGATTAAGGAAGAAGAGGGTGAATAGAAAAGTTACAAGGCAAGGATTGTAGTAAAGGGATTTACATAGAAAGCAGGTATTGACTTCGGTGAAATATTTTCTCCTGTTGTTAAGATGAATTATATTTGTATTGTATTGATTTTAGTTGCAGTAGAAGATTTGAATTTAGAGAAACTAGATGTGAAGATGAATTTCCTTCATGGTGATTTGGATGAAGATATTTATATGCAGTAGTCACTTGGGTATGAAGTCAAGGGTAAGGAGAAACTAGTGTGCAAGTTAAAAAAGAGCCTATATGGGCTTAAGAAATATCCAATGCAATGGTACACAAAGTTTGATAGTTTTATGCATGAGCATGGTTACTTGAGATGTGAATCGACCATTGTGTTTATTTCAGAAGCTTGAAAATTGAAGCTATATTATTTTGTTACTTCGTATGTGGATGGTATGCTTATTATAGGATCTAGTATGCAGGACATTGGTGGGCTTAAGAGAAATCTAGCTCACACATTTGATATGAATGATTTAGGAGCTGTAAAAAGAATCCTTGGCATGCAAATACATAGAGACAGGAAAAACAATAAGTTGTATTTGTCTTAGGAGTATTATATCTACAAGGTGTTAGAAAGGTTCAACATGCAAAATGTAAAACCTGTTAGCACACCTATGGCCAGACACTTCAAATTGAGTAAAGATCAGTGTCCTTCATCACATGAGGAGGTCAAATACATGACACAAGTTCCATATGCTTCAGCAGTTGGAAGTATCATGTATGCTATGGTTTGTACAAGACCAAACATTGCACAGCAAAGTGGGAGTTATGAGTAGATATATGGCTAATATAGGTAAAGAGCATTAGAAAGCAGTCCAATGGATACTTAGGTATTTGAAAGGGACATCTAGCATGTAATTATGCTATGGAGGTTTAGATATTTCATTACGTGGCTATGTTGATTCGATATAGCCGGAGATCTAGACGGTAGGAGGAGTACTACCGGATGTATTTTCATAGTAGGTGGAACGACAATTAGCTGGATTTTGAGATTGTAAAAGGTTGTGGCTTTGTCTACTACGGGCGAGTATGTTACAAATAAAGAGGCTATTAAGGACATGATATGGATGAGTAGGTTAATGGAAGAGTTGGGAAAGGAGCAAGGTGATTGTAAATTGTTCAAAGTGATATTCATAGTGCAATTCATTTGCAAAATAACTTAGTGTTTCATTTGAGAACAAAACACATTTAGTTGAGGTATCACTTCATACGATAGTTATTGAGGATGGACAATTGAATCTGGAAAAGATTCATATGAGCAAGAACCCTACGGATATGATAACGAAGCCATTAGAAAAGGATAAGCTACACTCCACTTGTATTGGTATTCGAGTTTGAGACTTGAAGAGGAAGAAAAAAATCCAAGGAAGGATCCAAGAATGATGTTGTATAGGTATGGTGCAGTAGTTAAACTCCAAGTGGGAGATTGTTGAGTTGTGAAGATTAATTACTTCATTTTAGCATGCAATTGGAACTTGATGGAAAATACAATAACCGACATCGGTTAAGGGAAGATCGGCATCGGTCGGGCAGACCGGAATTGGTCATGGTAGACTAGCATTGGTCAAGGGCAAGTAGGAACAAATATGGTTAGGAAGAACTAGCGTCGAATTACTTATGCAACGAAGTTTTAATTAAATCTCGGAATTATATCTATTTTTAGCATTAAAATAGATTTATTAATTGTAATTACATGGCTAAATGACCTTACTCTATAAAAGACTATATAAGCATAAAAGCTAGGGTTTAGAAGTATGAGAATGGATCATAATTACAAGATAATTATGTGAGAGAGAATTCTTGGTAAAAAAAAGAAGAAAAATCTTGATGGAAAGAAAGTAATGAACATATGAGAGGCATGGAAGATTGTAAATCTTCATTATATATCTTGTCAAAGCTTTGGATAATAGATTGGCTTATTTCTTGGTGGATGTATCCCACACTGGGTGAACCACGTTAAATATGGTGTTGATTTATGTCTATTGTCTTATATATTTCCTCTTGTAAAATATCCAATTTTATTTACATGTATGCTTAGATATGATATATTGTCTATACAACCAGTGTGCTAACCCCAACACTACGTCTTCTACGTAACCTAAAACATCTAAACCAAAAACTCCTTCTAATCAAAAATTCTAATGCCAAATCTTCCACTCCCGGTAACTATGACTTCATCAAACAATTAGAAACCACACCAACACATATTTGTCTCATGGAACTATTGAAAGAGTAACCTAGCTTTTAATATATTCTCACTCGTGCTTTAAATGAATCGCGTGTTCCTCCTACTCTCATTGTTCAATAGTTTCGGGATATGATCGTGAACCTTATGCCCAAACTCCTATCCTATCTTTTGGCCCTCAAGATATGTTGAACCCAAATCGATTAACAACTCCTTGTACATCAAAGCCTATGTTACTGATCATAAATTCAAGAGAGTTCTTATTGACAATGGAGTGGATTTTAACATTTTTTCTATAAAATGATCAATTTCCTTGGTCATACAATAGATGAATTAGATGTTAATATCATTACCATTCATGGTTATGATAATACTAAGTGCTAGTCTTCTTGTGGCAACATCACGCTTCCCATACAACTAGGCCCACACTCCTTAACACCGTGTGTCACGTAGTTGATGCGAAACATAATATAACCTTATTCTCGGTAGACCTTGGATAAATGTGATGCACGCAGTACTTCCACTTTCCATCAATGCATAAGTTTCCACATAATGGCGGAGAGCTCACCTTGCGTGGTGATACTGACTCCTTTTAATACTGTAATTTTTTGAAGCAAGGTACAAAAAGGAAAACTATTTTCCATCTACTGATAATACAACTAGATCTAGCACAACTTCTATTATTACCAGCTATATTGTTCCTTATGTAATATTGCACCCTCATGCTTCCGCGTCTTCTTCTAAAGAATCTACGTCTAAAGTGTCACCTAAGGATATTCCTCATGCCTCCACGTCTTCCTCTAGAGAATCTACATCTAAGGTGTCACCTGAAGTTACATTATCTCATAAAGGCTTAGGTGAGTACACACTTGACAATGCATTTCTTGTTGGAAAAATCCCATTATCGCCTCACAACTATGGGCGTCCTAACGCTCCTCATTTACAATAACCTCCAGCTTACTATCTCGGAAACACTCTTTGGAGACGATATGGATATCTAGAAGATGAACATATTCCAATCTTTGATGACTCTTGGCTATATGATGATAGGATGGCAGAATTCTACGAATCCACTGATTATACTAAGGGCCATAAAATGATGAAAAACATGAACTAGAAAGGAAGAGGCCTTGGCCCACAAGGGCATGGTGTTCTTAAACCTATGAATATCAAGTCTAACCTTTACACATATGGTATAGGATATGAGACATATGAGAAGAGGCCTATATTCTTTGATGTATTATCTAGCGATGAGGACTCAAATTTTGAAATTGAGACCGATTCCACACATAGCCTCTTCGAAGACCTAGCCAAAACTACACTTTTCCTAGACTACTTATCCATTCAAACCCTTGACATTTTTTATCCTTCCCTCATTGATCAGGACCAACAGTGTCATATTTCCATGGATCTCTTTCAAAATGATGAGGCCATCCAGAGTTCCTCGGGCTCGGACCCTTTTCCTTTGTCGGATCACAAGAAGGGTTTCAATATAAACCTTGATGTTACCACTTACTTCAGTGAAGAACTTACAATCTCCAGTCCTAAAGAAAAATAAATTAAACATAGAAAAATACAAATTATATCTCGCATAGTGAAAACCTTTCTGAGGCATTATACAAGAAGAAAAAAATGAAAAAGAAAAAGAAAGAAAAGGATGCATCTCCTAGTGAAAACCTTTTAGAGGCACTAGAGAGAGGATATTTGGATCTAGAAATATCTGATAATCTACACAAACCTCTAGCATCATTTCAAGATAATGACACTTCTAAGTTGTTGGTAGAAGATATGAAAACCATTAACATTGGAACTGAAGACCAAGTAAATTTTTACAAACAACTAGGTGCCAATTTATCAAAAATTGAAATCAAATCCTTCACAACACTTCTAACTGAGTTTCATGATGTATTCAATTGGTATTACAAAGATATGCCTAGTCTTGATCCTTCTCTAATTGTTCATCACCTTGTGGTGCACCTAGATGTTAAACTTGTCAAGAAAAACTACGTAAATGCATCCCATGGTTGCATTGCTTGTTAAGGAAAAACTACAAACATTATTTGATGCAGGATTCATAGAGTTCACTAATTACTCATAGTGGATATCTAACGTGGTACCAGGTTACGAAAGAATACCCTTGGATTCCATATTTGTACAATATCTCGTGACATTAACAAGGCATGTCCTAAGGATGATTTCCCTTTCCTAATATTGACATGATTTTAGATTCTATTGCGGGCCATGAGATGTTATCCCTTATGGATGGACTTTCATGGGTATAACCAAATTTAAATTTCTGAATAATACTAGCATAAAACAAATTTTACAAACCCATGGGGAAATTTTGTTACAAGGTCATGCCTTTTGGCCTTAAAAACATGGGTGTGACTTATCAACGTGTCATGATTGTTATTTTCCACGACCTTGTTCATTACATAATGGAATATTATGTCGATGATATTCTTACCAAATCAAAGACTAGGTTGGATCATCCAAGAGTTCTTAGGTGTATATTTGAGTGGTTAAGGAAGTACAAGGTTTTCCTTAATCCAAAACAATGTGTCTTTGGTATCACTTCGTGAATCTTCCGGATTCATTGTCTCATGAAAAGGAATTGAAGTTGACACTACCAAGGTCAAATCTATAATAGATATGCCACATCCTCAAAATATTCGACAACTAAGGGGCCTACAAGGAAAAATATAGTCTATTTGTTGCTTCATCTCTCAATTGGAAGATAAGTGCCATCATTTCAAGTAGCTGCTTAAAAATGATGTCCAGCCAAATGGACACTAGACTATCAAGATGACTTTGAAAAATAGAAAGAATACTTATCATCTCTCATTGATACTCATGCAACCTATACATGATAAGCCTATGTTGTTGTGTACATCTGCAATGCAACATGCCATTGGGGAGTTATTGGTGCAACACAATGATAAGGGTCAGGAACAAGCTATGTATTACTTGAGCAGAACTCTTCTTGAGCATGAGACGAAGTACTCATAGGTTGAAAAGGCTTGTTTAGCAGTTGCTTATACTTTTGGCAAGTTGTGACATTATCTCTTAAATCATACCACCAAGCTAATTTCAAGGGTTGATCCTCTTAAGTACCTACTTTTGAGACTAGTCATAATAGGATGGATGTCTAGCTGGATTGCACTACTCTATGAATTTGATATTGAAAATGTCAATCAAAAGGCTATCAAAGGTCAAGTGTCGACAGATGAACTAGTTGTAACACCACTAATAGGTTCACAACCGCTAAATTTTGAATTTCCAGATGAAGACTTGTTGTACATAGAAACAACACCCTTATGGACATTATTCTTTGATGGATATTGCAATATCCATGGTTCGAGTAGGAATTTTCTTTCTAGCAAGATGAAAAGCTCTTACCTTATAAAAGAATAGTTGATAGCCTTAGAGGGTATTTCTAGATTATCAATTTTGAACAATTTCATCTCGTATAAAAAAGCAATGGATGTCATGGAAACTACCGCTTCCCTTATTTCGTTTGACACTAATCAAACTCACAATGAGTTCTTTATTGAACATCTTTTGGTGTTTGTATATGAATGGTCGATTCCACCATGGTTTGTGAGATTGTTGGTTTTGATCATCCCCGTACCATGATATATACACCTTCATTCAAATTAAAGCTCATCCTCCTAAATTCAATTTAGCTAATAAAATAGCATTAGCACAATGTGCTTTGTGCTACACCCTTCTTGCTGACACCTTGTATCGAAGAGGTTATGATGGGACTCTCTTAATATGTCTCAATCAGATGAAGCTAATCAAACACTAGTTGAAGTACATTCGGGTATTTGTGGTGCCCATACGAGTGGAATAATCCTTGTAAAGAAGATTTTATGCATTAGATACTATTAACCCACACTGGAGGAAGATCCATGTAACTTTGTGAATAAATGTCAGGCTTGCCAAAAACACGGTAATCTCATTCATGCACCATCCCAAGCCTTACAACCTATTACTTCACCTTGGCCTTTTTCAAAATGGGGACTTTATTTAATTGGAAAAATAAAGCCCACGTCTTCTAATGGCCACACTTTTATTATAACCGCCACTGATTATTTCACCAAGTGGGTTGAGGTTATGCCTCTTACTAACGTTATTAGGTGCAATATTTCTAAATTCATCTTCAACCATATTATATGTTGTTTTAGCATCCCTGTTTCTATTATCATTGAAAATGGTTGTTCTTTCAAAAATAAAGATCTCAAAGCCCTAGCCAAGAAATATAATATCTACCTAAAATGGGCTACACCCTATTATCTACAATGCAATGGACAATCAAGCATCAAACAAGACTATCAAGTCCATTATGAAAATACTCAAATAAACATGGATGTAATTGGCATACACAGTTATATCCTACCCTCTGGGCCTACCTCACTTCTTTACATTAACCTATAGGAGCTACTCCTTTTCCCTAGTAAATGGCTCAAGCCATATTACCTATCAAAGTTGAGATACCTTCACTTCGTGTCTCCCTCCAACATCTCATTCATGAAGAGGATTACTGTGTTGCATGCCTTGCAGAGCTGGAATTATTAGACGAGAGATGGCTTTACGCTCTAGACCATATGCATGTATACCAGAATAGACTACGTCGTAATTATAATCACAATATCAAACCTTGAAAATTTGAAATCATTGATTTGTTCCTAAAGTAAAATCAAAAGAACACAACTAAACCATGAGAAAAATAGGGAAAATTTGAGCCTAATTGGTTGGATCCTTATGTTATAACTACTAAATTTGGATCCAGGCGCATACAAATTGTCTACTGAGGATGGAAAAGAGTTGAAGGATCATATTAATGCCATTCATCTAAAGAATTTATACTCCTAAGTCTTCAAAGAGTAGCCCTTGTACTTATCTTCAGATGGGAGCGCATCCACCTGTTTCGTCATTTCACTTTGTTTCCCACTTGTAAATTTTTTCCTTGCCATGTGTCACATGTTTTCCTTGTTAGGTTTTCATGCCCATTTTCTACCACCATTTTTTACCTTCCATTATTCTTTCGTTCACTTCCTTCATACGTAGTATGTTGATTTTGACTTGGGAATTTCCTTTCCCCCTTATTTGGCGTGTGGTTCAAAATTCCAAAAAAAAAAAATTCAAAAATGTCTCAAAAACAAAACTATAAAAATAATATTAAATTGTTAAAAATCCCCAAAAAATACAAAAAAAAAACATACAAAATGTTTCAAAAACTCTTTCCAAAAAAAATCGCAACTGTGTAATTTCGTTTGCCATTTTCTTCTTCTGATTATTCCTAATCATCTTTTCCAATCAATCAAGCCAGTATTTGCAATGTAAATTTGCATAGGAATATCACTTGGCTTTGGATTTCTCTTGGGGGCAACTTGACATCTGTATATATTTTCTTCTTTATTAGAATTTATAAATTAGCGTGTTTTTGTTCACTAGCTTGCTTGTTTGTTTGTTTTTTAACATTTGTACATATGGAATTTTGTATTGTATATTCTTCACGTAGTTTCTTATGTTTTGATAGTTTTAATAACCAATACTCTATGTATCTAGAATGTGCTCATGGACCATATGCAAGAAATTTATTCGCATCCTAGTTCACATATAAATTTGGTGTGGTTCTTTCTTGTTCATATTGGGTTTCTTTATGTTACTTCTTTTATATCTTTTTGTCATTTGCATGTGTTGTGTTTTCCTCCTGGTTTATTTAAGCCATGGAATGTCTTCATTTTTGTTTGCATTCATATTCCAAAATTCACAAAATCCACAAAAAAATCAAATATTTCAAAAATCCAAAAAAATACAAAAATTTCGAACAAACATTCACTTATCATAGAAATCCTACAATTGGAAAACACTTAAAGTGAATCATTCAACATTTCAATACAATCTTGATAAACGTCATACTTTTATCTATTACCCTAGTGATTGTGTCAATCTTACAACTATCACTTTCTTCCCTTTGCATGATATGCTAACTTTGCTTGGGGCAAGTCACAAAATTGTTTTTCCTTCATGATATAACTTTACTTGGGGCAATTTCAACTTTGATCATTTGCACAACAGATTCAACAAGAGTGTCATAAGGAGTCACTTTAACTCTGCTCTTCCAATCTGATCCTATTCCCACTTGGGAGAATTTGTATCTACTTAATCATCATTGTGGCATGCATTAGGGGCATAGTTGATTGTCTTCTTTTTCGACTTTGTGTTGCATTGTTGATGTTTACTCTTTTTGGACCAATTGCAAGTAGTGTGATCACATCTTGGTTCCTTTATAACCCTGATGTTGGCACCTACTTTGTATATTGGGTTTGTTTTTTTTTTATCTTTTTTTTTTGTGTGTTTGTTTACGCGTATTTGGGTTTACCATCTTGATTCTTTCATAATCAAGGTGACAACTCTATTGTTTAATAGCAACAAACACTATGTTGCTCTAAAAATTACTTTCCAAATAACATTCATACTACAAACACAATAGTCCTTTCCCATCCATATTCCAATCCCTTGTTTTCCTTCCTATCAAGTGGTTGTTTTCCACCTTGTTTCGTCATCTACCCACCTGATGGGGCATTCTTCTATTCTTCTATTTGTTGGGGCATCTCAATGATTTACAATTTTTATGCTCACCGATCTGCATGCACTACTATTTTTAAAGCACTATTACTTTGCAATAGCACTTAAAAGAGGGGAAAAATGTAGACACCCCAAAATTACATTTTTGTTTCCACTTGTTCCCAGTATTATTCTAGTACACCCTGTTATTCATCCATTTGCAATTAATTAATTAATACATATTGTATCCCTTTGGATTAATTAAATTAATCCCATGTAACCTTTTACCCCTATGGCTAAATTAATTGTTATTAATTAATTAAGTGTGTGCACATCCTAGTCATCTACCACTTGATCGACTCCACTTAGACTCCACTTGGACTCGTTATCCTTACCCTAGTTAACTGCACTTCTAGAATCCTAGAAAGGTGGGGGAAATTAAAATGCACATACAACCATATTTCTGGATGCATATTTTTGTAATTAATCCATTTATAGCCCCTAGCACTTTGTAATCGCCTATATGCTATTTTTATCATACTCATTTATCTCGTGTGTAACTGATTCCAACTCCCTTCTACTTCTATAAATTACGCTTACCTTCCTTTTAAATCCTCTTGAATGTGAAATACAAAAACTCTGTTGAATTAGTGTCTATAGCATTTTCATTCTATATTTGGAGAGAACTCAAGAGCATCCACAAATCATCTCTGACATCCATCTTGCAAGGTTTCACAGGAGACCCTTATTTGAGGTTTACACATAAGGTTACCTTAGGAATATTTACATTATTGGTTTGTTTATATTTCTATTTTAGTGATTTTTCTCTATATAAACACAAACATTCTTTACAGGATTACTACCAAATCAACATCATCACCCTAGAGTGTTGTCATTTTCATGTTTTTTCGACCGCTTGGATTATGTTGACAATTCCATGCTCTGGATGCCTTCACCGCTTTTCTCAACTTGAATGCAAATGTTGTCTGCATGATACTTCCACGATCTATCCAAAGGTGTTTCAAACAACCAAATCCAACATGCCAATGTTAGGGTAAATATATTATTACCTTAGTTAATTATGCATTACATAGTTAGATTATTTCAATTATTAAATGTTATATGGTTATATTTATTTATAACCTTATGTATTGTTTATTTGTTGTAACTATATGTTTGTATTTAATTTGGTTATGCTTCCCGAATTACATTTTTGGAAGCTTATGTGAATTAGTTTGTTGTTGTACCTATGCAACATATTTCCATGTATGTATTCAGTTGTAAAATTCCTATAAGAATTACAACACTCCATTGTAAGCTTGATTTAGTTGATTAATAAAATACTACAAGATTTCATCCATGTTCTACATTTGGTACTAGAGCTGGTTAATCTGGACCTATGAGTAGAGAAGGTGTGGAAAGAGAGAGCAGAAGAGATAGAGGAGATTGGAGAAGCATTTGTAGCAATTGAGATCCCGTGTGTAGCCTCCTGTAACTTTTGAGCCCCATCCCTACTTCCACATAACCTCCTATTCATTCTAGGTGTTTGGAACACAATTTTTTTTTGCACCTTTGGTGTACCTCGCACTGTGAAAAAATTTGCTGCAAGAATAGAAAATAAAAAACAACAAATTCCCCAACTGGGGTTTTGCCCCTAAATCTAGAGATCTCGTTGATTCCCTATCAAATTTTTCATATTTCTGCTAAATTTGGAGGAACCAGGTTGCATTGTGGATTAAGCTCTGAATCGAGCTATTTGAGCTTCCCACTGAGCCCTTGACCAAGCTATTCTCCTCTGGCTGAGTCATCATCCATTGGAATTTTTTTTGTAAAGGAACCAAGTTCCATTGGAGAGCTAGTGACATAGTTCTGCATACCGAACCCACCGAGGCCAGCCCCTTCAACCCCTATTTTACCTTCAACTCCGAGATCTTTGAGATATCATTGAGCCCTTTCAACGTAGCTCCCGACTCATGTGATGAGCTAGAAACAAGTAGGTGAGTTAGTGTTGCTTTGGATCGATATCATACCCAGGAGCTCGCTTTGAAAAGTGAGTTGAAGGCTTGTGTGCATTAGTCGAGATTCATTGGTGGACCCAAAAAAATGAACAAACCTTGTTTTTCATAACAAGCCGAGAACCTCTTACATTGGCAAATCTCGAGACAATATCTATGTAGAACTAGCACACAAATCTTACTTGTCAAACAATAGAAGTGGTGAGTAAATACCAACAATAAGCTCCACATCCATCCAAAACCGCGGACCTCAAACTCAGAACTACACATTGCTCTGCGACCTCTACAAATACACAAAACCTCCGCATAAGGAAAACAAATTATTGGCACCATATTTCAAAACAAGGAGCAACATTGGCATCACCAAAAATAATTCAGCCACCCTACAAATCCGTGGAAATAAAACACAAAACGGTGGATCCACAAAACAAAATTTTGGAGGAAAATAAAAATACAAAGGCATGGAGATAAGGTTTAGATCTAGAACATGTGAAAAACCTATAACCACCCTCCTCTACCTCAAAAATCCACACAAGCCTCCCTTCCACCACATCACCATTGGAAAAGGGTAGTCAAATTTTATATTGTTTCAATACAGTTTGCTCCATTTTCTAGCATATTTCAATTGGGAACCTAAGTGGCTAGTGTGAATGACTTGGGTGGGTGAGGTAAGGGTTTGACCCCTACCCCAAACACAAATTTTTAAACCATTGACATTTGGAGGAAAAATTGGTGAAACCACTAAACTTAGAGGTAACTAAACCTCTAGTTATGACTAAATAGGCTCCTAAACTTTTAGCGAGGAAAACCCTAATATAGGGAAAAAAAAAAAATTCTCCTAATAGGCCTATTTTTTTATTTTGGACAACATTCACAAAAGGGGTGTACCGAAAAACTCCTTTATAAGAAACATTTTTATGGTGTTTTTCTCACAAATTTGTTTTGGGCTTCAGAGGCCACGGGGCCCTGAAAAAACAAAAACATTTTTTGCCATTCAATTTTTCAAATTTTTTGAATGTAATTGTATACTTCAGTGTATTATACTAATTTACAGGTTTCCATAGTCAACCAAAAAACATTATAACTTCTTAGAAACTAGCAGAGAATTGTAATAAAAAATAGTGAAATTTGGTTCTAAAACACTCACGAGATCCTAGATCTCATTCGCAACATTTGGTATATACAGTGCCTCTGGGAAGCACTTACGGTAAATCCATCACGACTATTACCGTAGTTAACACCTAATATATCTACAACAATGTCATCCGACCATCGACCCTTTAAATCAACGGGAGTAATAAGGACACAAGATACACACACTCTGATCCCTCCCATCTATCTGTGAATGATTACACAACATAAATCCAGACTAAGAAATTATCCGAGTATATAGCAAAGTTATGCATGCATATGAGGATATTTATTTGGTCTCGATGTCAATAATCACACATACCCCTTTCAATACTATCTTGGTACCACGTATTGAATTATTTCATGTACGTTAACACCTCTTTCACGTACCGTCAGGTATATATAAAGGGTGAGCTTCTTCCACGTACCGATGGGTATATCGGAAAGGCATGTATATAGAAATGCTTGGTATATCAGATTGATGGTATATAGATTGGGAGACCTTATACCTAGAGTGATAAGAGCCTAACCCTGTCAGTGATTTCTATAAAATGGGCACCAATGTGCCCAAATGTTTTATTCGATATTCAAAACTACTCAAGGGAAACAACTATATTGCATGGAAGATAAAAATCAAGACACAACTTGAGTTTGAAGAGATTTGGACTTTTGTGAATGGTACTCGATCGGAGCAACTACGATACAAGACAACAAAATAGTTTGATAGATCAGATCGAATGCCAAGATAATCATATTGTTTGAGTGTTTGATGATGTGTAACCCCACATTCAAGATGCAAAAATAGGAAAAAAAGTGTGGGATAAGGTAAGCAAATTATATGAGGCTAAAAACAAGAATGTCATTCTAAATTTGCAAAGCCAGTTACACACACTAAAGTTCATGCAAAATGAGAAAATAGAAGATTTCTTGAGAAGAGTTGTAGAATTAAGGGCTTCACTTCTAGCCACAGGAGAAGCGGTCAGCACGATGAATATATTGTCCCCATTTTTCTGAGATCTCTCCCTTCTTCCTACCACATTTTTGTAATAACCCTAAACTTTTCAAATACAATGAAGGTGAGTTTTGATAAGTTGTTAAATCTACTAAGAAGAGGAATCCATGTATAATAAGGATGATGAAGAGGAGTAGTCACTTTCCTCACATAAAATATGGTAAGGAAAAGGAAAGGAAAACCTAATTCCTATCAAAAACTCCAATATCAAATCGAATCAACAAGGGGATAAACAACGAAGAAGAAATCTCTAATCTATAAAAGAGGACATGAATTGAAAGATTGTTAATATAACACTTATAGGAAAGGTTCATCAAGAAAATTTGGACCTCAACACCAACAATATCACAAGGGACATTCAAACTACAATCAAGGGAAGAAAAGGGGAACTGGAAAAGAATACCCCATCAACAAGGTAATATTGTTGAGCAAGAATAACATTTAGATACTTAAGACTACTTGATCAAGTGAACCTTCCACATCATCTAGTGATGTGTGGTATGTTGATTTGGGATCCACTTGACACATGACCAGACACAAAGATTGGTTTACTTCAATGAGGGACACACCTTCAAAAAACCATTTTTCGTTAGGTGATGATTCTTCATACATAGTTCAGGGGATTGGGAACATTTCTCTACATCTTGGTTCACATAATTATAGATTGTCAAATGTTCTATATGTCCCTAGGTTGACTAAAAATCTACCGTTTGAGTCAGTAAAATCCTTGATCATAACCTAAAAATTGACTTTGATAGTCATTCCAAAAATAAATTGTGTCTAATTCAAGACAAATCATGAGGCTCAAAAATAGTTGTAAAAGCCTCCAAAGTAGAAAGCTTATTCCAGCTTGATTTTATTCACAGAGATGATCAGGCACTTATGGCTAAGAACTCTACCTCTACATAGTTGTGGCATCGATACTTGGTCATATAAGTTTCAAGTATCTCAAGACACTTCACCAGGCAGTAATATGGTAAATGGCTTACCATCTCTCCGAGAAGGATACGGACATAAGTGTCCTCACTTTGCCAAATAGGAAAACAACATAGAGCTTCATTCCATAAGATTACTTTTCGAGCTCATGGAAAGATTTACCTAGTTCATATTGATATTTATGGTCCAATGCAACCGATTCATTACGGATTTCAGTAATTCATGATTTTTGTTGATGATTATTCAATAAAAATGTGGATTTTTTGTCTTCGCAAGAAAAGTGAAGCTTTTAAAACCTTCAAGAAGTTCAAAGTGGTTGTTGAGAATGAAACTGGTCATCACATCAGAACTCTCCACTCAGATCGAGTGGGGGAATTCACCAGTAATGTGTTCAAAGACTACCTACAAGCTCGTGGGATTCATAAAAAAATTCCTCCTCCACACACACCACAAAAAAATGGTGTTGTTGAGAGAAGAAATAGTATAATCCTAGAAATGGTGTGATGTGTGATTGATGACTCTAGACTAGCAAACATTCTCAGTAAGCAACAAATAAAATAGTGTATTTGTTGAAAAAGTTCCCACATTTTCTCTTAATGGAGTAATGCCACATGAAGCACGGTCAAAGTGGAAACCATCTATTGTACACCTCAAAGTATTCGGTGTAAAGAAAGTATGCACATACCCAAGTAGAACAGAAATAAATTGGACATGAAGTCATAGAAACTCATTTTCATTGGCTACAATGAAAAAAACTCTTGGGTAAAGATTGATGGATCTAAAGACTATGAGAGTTTACACTAACGAGATGTTGAGTGCTTTGAGAAGAAGGAAGCAAAGTCTCCTCCTCTAGTCACACACCGATGTAGATTATTCACCAGTTATAAAAATTGAAGATGATGTTCCCGTAGATGATAAAAGTGATGATGGGGATGATGGTGATGATCTGATAGAACAAAAACCCATGAGAACTTCTCAGTGTATGCCCAATTTGTATATTAGTATGTTACGAGATGCAAGAATGGATGCTCCACTAGATACATCCACCCCTAGACCACGGAATCTCGGTAAAGCAAGAGAAGAAGTGAACTTTGTTTTGATGAGTAGAGTTATTGAATATGATGAGCCCTCTATAGTCTAGGAATCCCTATGGTAAAAATCTTGAAAGATTCCATGGATGTTGAATACAACTCAGTGATGAAAAAAACACTTGACTTATCGATCTTCCACTGGGAAGAAACCCATTGGATACGATGGCTATTTTTAAAAAAAGTACAAAGTAGATGGGACAATAGACAAGTACAACGTGAGATTAGTAAAGACAGGGGTATATATAAAAATAAGGCATTGAATACGAGGAGACATTTTCTCCCAAAGTTAAGATCAAAATGTTCGGGATGATCTTTTCTCTAGTTTACTAATTTGGTCAAAATTCCATTAGATAGATGTAAAAATTGTCTTTCTAAATGGAGATTTACAAGAAGAAGTGTACATGACTCAACTTTGAAGGATATATTGTACCGGTCAAGAAACAAAGGTATGTAAACTTAGGAAATCTTTGTATGGCCTCAAACAGGCACCCCGAGGCATGGTACATCAAAATTGATGAGCATCTCGTACAACATGGATTTGTTAGAAATCCATACAATCCCAATCTTTACCTCAAAAAGTAAAGGGGGAGATTGTGATTTTTTTGTCTATGTCGATGATCTAGTCATCACTAGAAGTTCAGTGAGGATGATCGATGCAACGAAGAAAGATCTTAATTGATCATTCAACATGATAGATCTCGAGATAATGCACTATTATCTTGGATTGGAAGTATGGTAGAAAGAGAATCACATATTTGTTTCTTAGTTGAAATATACCAAGACAACACTCGAGAAATTTAGGATGATGGATTTCACACCTATGGAGAACATTACAGAAATAGCTTATCTCATTCGAGATCCATCTCCTACTTGTAAATTTCACTCTCTATCGGCGAGTTGATTAGGAGTCTCATTTACCTGACCTACACTAGACCAGATATCAGATTTGTAGTGAACTATCTATCCAGGTTCATGTAGGAACCCAAATTTTTCATTAGTTTGTAGTGAGGTGCATCTTAAGATATCTCAAGGGATCAATAGATCTTGGTCTAGAATACAAGAAGAATGACTACTTCTTCTTGTTTGGATATTCGATTCGATCATCTAGGAAACATTGATGACAAAAATCCACTTCAGGTTTGTGTTCTTTATGCGATCTAGACCTATATCATGGGAAGCAAGAAATAACACTTTGTTTCTCACTCTTCCATAGATTTTTAGTATCATTCTATAGGTCAACCTGTCTCAGTAAATTAATATGGTTACGTTACATACTTGAAGGACTTGGAATACCATAGGACAAACCAGCCACCATGTATATAGACAATGAATGTGTTATCAAACTTTTTCACAATCTAGTTTTTCAAGAAAGAACAAATCACATTGAGCTACAAGTACATTTCATATGCGAGCATGTCTTGAAGCACAATATATAGCTTTAGTTTTTCCAAAAGATGAAAAATGAGTAGATATCTTCACAAAGTCACTTGCACGTGACAAGTTTGAGTTTTTCAGAGAGTTCCTCTCCTCATCCCTTGAGGCAATGCAAAATTAAGGGGGAATGTTAGGGTAAATATATTATTACCTTAGTTAATTATGCATTGCATAGTTAGATTATTTAATTATTAATTGTTATATGGTTATATTTATTTATAACCTTTTGTATTGTTTATTTGTTGCATTATTGTTGCAACTGTATGTTTGTATTTAATTCGGTTATGCTTCCCAGATGACCTTTTTGGAAGCTTATGTGAATTAGTTTGTTGTTGCACATATGCAACATATTTCTGTGTATGTATTCAGTTGTACAATTCCTATAAGAATTACAACACTCCATTGTAAGCTTGATTTGGTTGATTAATAAAATACTACAGGATTTTTTCCGTGTTCTACAACCCATGCCGCTTATGGCGACCTCTTCTTCATCACCCTCACCCACACCTAAACCTTTACCATCAAATGAACTTTTTCCTATGCCTAAAACCTTTCCTACACCTATATCTTCCTCCATGTCCATACCCATTACCACATTGGGAGTCACGCCGACATCAAGCCTGGTCCATCCTCTTGTCAAACTAGATTTAGCCATGTCCTCACAAGTCATTGCAAAGAATATTCTCCCACCTAAGAGGAAGACCCAATCTATTAGGCTGCATACACCAAATTTTCCCACTACCACTCTATCACCTTCACCACTTCCATCTATCCTAGGTCCCCACTCATTAACCTTGGAAAAGAAGCCTCCTACCCAAGATAAACCAAAAAAAAAACATCCCACCTCCTCATCACAATCCTCTGCTCCAACCAAGTTACCTACACATTTTATGTCTTCACCATCACCTACATCCTTTTTACCTCGTATACCTACACCACTTCTAGTACCATCATCATCATCATCATGTATGCCATTCCCTTCTCTTGACCAAGACCTTCCACATTTCCTCTTACTACTACCTTCACTGCACCTCCATTATTGCCTTGGCTAACCCATCCCCTTCTATCATCTACCTTCCCTTCTACATCATGCACTTCTTCTTCACCTTTACCCAAGAAGGTGCAACCAAATTCCAAGAACCCACTACCCTCCAAAGAGGTAGTTAAACCTACACCACCTTTAACAACTAGTTAACTTGCTACATCTTTACCTAAGAAGGTGCAATCCAAACCTAAAACCGTATTATTTACCAAATAGGTGATCAAAATTACTCAACATCTGATCCCACCTCCGGTTTCACCTCTCCAACCAAAGTCACCCAAACTTCCATCCGGACTCACACTTACCTCGGGATTGTGATCTATTAGCGGGTCTTATGCCAACATCTTAGCTAACCTTTTGGAAACCTTTGTCATCACATTGCCACCACTTAGACCTTACAACCCACTCAAACCTAAACTAGAAGGGTTTGATGATACCAAAATTTGTGCTTACCATCATGTGTTAGGGAATGATGTGGAAAACTGTAAGGCTCTTAAGACTATTCTTCTCCAACTATGTCCTCTCGAAGAAAAATTTGACGATGATGATATTTTAGATAAGGGTCATCTTCCACCTGCACTTAGCACCACACATCCTCATCCTGTGCACCTATTCAATGACCTTCATATCCCCCTCCACAAAACTCGTTTATCCTCCTCTAACATTTGAGATCAATATTGTCCACATAATAGAGCTAGCCAAACCTCCACGAAAATTCCAATGTGCTACATTATTTTCACAAAACCAGTATATTCCTTCACCATATTTTTGACTGGCCTATCGCTACACCTATCACGACTCACTTTCTCCCGTACCACCGATTAATAAGGTTAAAATTGTCACTCAAGTTGAGAAGAACAAAGGAAAGGGGAAAACATCTAGCTCATCCACTACTCTTTTACCCAATATTCCATTTGCACCTGCACTAAAAATCACCATCCATGGACCCACATACCCTATTTCTGACGGGGTTTCCCATCGTACAATGCTTAAATAGTTGCACCAGTATCCTCTCAAAATTTATTTGTATGACCTCATCCAAACCTTTGAGTCTCATCGACAGGCCCTCATTGAAGTCCTACAATCTATTGAGGTTTTACCTAATGACCCTACTCCTATTGCATCCATTATCACTCCTCATCATGTGGCCTCTCTCACCAATTCACCTCCTTCCTCTTTACCTCGCTACCACTCATCAAGTATCTTCTCTTAGTTTCTCTAACGATGATATTGTACCTCTCCAATCGGATGATCCTGACCCCACCCTATTTATTTCCATCTACATTGATAATATATGCATTCGACATGTTATGATCGATGGCGGTGCTAGTATTAACATCATTTCCTCCCATTCATACAACCAAATGTGCATCCCTACCAATTGCATACATAATAACCTAGTAATTGTATGTTCATTCAATGATGCCATGACTTCCACCCTTGGCACCATCATTATCCACATTTGTGTGGGCCCCTACCATTCCTAAATTATTCTATCTTAGAGGGGGAATTCTAATACAACATGCTACTTGGCCGACCCTGGATTCATGCCATGGGTTGTGTTCCTTCAACCTTACACCATTGTTTAAAATTCAAACATGAAGGGCACAACTATACCATTCCACCCTTCACCATTCAAGACATATAATATGTTATATCAACCCAATGATGTCCTTATACCAGTTAAGGTATCTACCACCACTATCACTTCTTCTTCCATCGCTGCCTCATCCACCACTTCTACCACTACATCTTCCACAACTAACTCATATATTCCCACTGCTGAGCTTTTGCAGCTGATCCATTAGCCAACCCATCTACTTCTAAAATAACTAATGCTTCTTCTTCCCAAATGTCCAGTGATTCATCCATTCCTCACTACCCACATATCAACTATTGATCCCTTAGAGGGTGTTTTTCAATGCCTCACTCTAGGAGAGTACCACCTTTATAACATTGACACATTCCTTACTCCTCAAGAGTATGGTAAACTTCACCAACATCCCCATTATGATCACTACATAGGTGAGGTTTTCCTCTATGGTCCTCCCCACCTTCACACCAACTTAACATATGGGGGACTTGATACCTCTACCTACTTACTCAAGCCACCTTCCCAAACTTGACCATTTTCCTCCAACCTTCAATATCTCACCAACTACTACTTCACCCACACCTTCCTCCATTGTTGTGCTTGGAAGGGATTTGGCTTTGGTTTCTATGAACAAGGCCACCATATTGTCATTCCTTGCACCACTTGTAAGCATAAATACTGCAGTGGTATTGGATTTTCTGAACCACCTTTTAGAAAGGCCGAGTCAAACTCATTGAGGATGATAAACATTCCCCACCCCATTCACCAACTTCACCACCTTCACCTACAGATTTTATGGATCCATAATCCATTCCTCAAAAAATTCATGAACACCATTTCCATGGGACCTCTAACTTATCAAAGCGATGGTGAGACTCCCTCTTCTCTTCCCTTCCTATATCCCAACATGATCGATGATGATACACCTTCTATTAACATCGTTCAATGTCAAGATGATGAGTCTATTCTCACCTACCTTGGTGCGAAAGATTATTATATTCACCGGTCATTACCTTCTGAGATGTAAACCATGTTGAATGAATCAACCATTGAAATCAATATTCACACTCAAGATGACCCACACATTATAAAAATAGGCCAATCTTTAGATGTTGCTGAACAGAAGCTTTCACTTCTTTCCTTCAAGATCATAGCAATGTTTTTACTTGGTCCTACACTAATATGCCCGATATTGACCCAAACATTTTGGTCCACAATATCATAACCATTCCTGATGCCAAACCTATGAAACAAGTTGCAAAAATGCATCCATGCATTACCCTTCTTATCAAAGAATAACTTCAATTCCTTCTTTCGGTTTCCTTCATCCTACCCATTGATTATTCCCAATGGATCTCTAACATCATTCCTATCACAAAAATGATAGGGGACTACATTTGTATGGATTTTTATGACCTTAACTTAGCTTTCCCTTAAGATGATTTTCCTCTACATAGTATTGACCAACTAGTTGATCTCACCACCGTTCATGAGATGTTATCACTCATGGAAGGTTTCTTGGGTTATAACCAAATATTACTCGCCTTAAGATCAACAAAAAACCACCTTCATCACACCTTGGGGAACCTTCTATTATCATGTCATGCCCTTTGGCCTTAAAAATTCTAGTGCTACATATCAGTGGGCTATGAATTATATCTTTCATGACATTATGCATAACATATTAGAAGATTATGTCAACGATCTTCTTGCCAAATCCAAACATCAGGATGAACACCTTATAGTCCTTAGGGTTATCTTTGACCGTCTCATCAAATATTGTGTTCGCCTTCAACCTAAGAAGTGTGTCTTTGTTGTTCTCTCGATAAGCTCCTTGGTTTTATTGTTTCTTTGTGTGGCATTGAAGTTGATCCTGCTAAAATCAAGGCTATTCTCGAAATGCCTCCACCTACTAACCTTTATCAACTTCGTAGTTTGCAAGGCAAGTTGCAATCTATTCATCACTTTATTTCTCATCTTTCCAACCGATGTCATCTATTTCATCATCTCCTCAAAAAGGATGTCTCCTTCAAATGGGATTATGAATTCCGCAAAGACTTTGACACCTTAAAACAATACCTTGTCTAACCACCTATGCTCATTCCCCTAAGGATGACCAACCATTTTACCTTTACATTTTTGCTACTTGATCATTCCTTAGGTGTCATGCTCACTCATCATGATGATAAACACAGGGAGAAAGTGGTTTATTATATAATTCATACGCTTTTAGACTACAAAACTAGATATACTCATTCCAAAAAGCGTGCTTAGTCTTAATTTTTTTCAACACTAAACTTTGCCATTACCTACTCAACCACAAAACCTTTTTTGTCACCAATACTAACCCTTTACATTACATGTACACTAAACCCTACCAACATCAATGTGCTGCATGTTGGTTCATGCTTCTTGCAGACCTAGATCTCAAATTCATCTATCAAAATCATCACAAAGGAAAAATAGTTTTTGACCAACTCACGAGATGCACCTCACTCTAGAAATAAATCCTCTAAATTTGATTTCCGTAATGAATCCATCACTACCCTCATTCCTCTTGATGGTGATCCTATTCCATTATCTTTCAAACTATATTTTGATTGTACTAACAATATCACTGAATATGAATCACTCATGTTAGGTCTTCAAACCACCATATCCTTACACATTAAATCAATTAATATCTTTGGCAACTCTTAACTGGTTGTGAACCAAGTTAATGGTATATACCAGTGTCATAACAAGGTACTTCTAAAGTAAAAGCATCATGTTGACATAATTTTGACTACCTTTGACCATTATGAACTTCAAACCACCCCAGTTTCCTCTAATAAATTTGTGGACACCATGGCCTGTTTTGCTTCTCAAATCCCTGCCTCACCATCTGACTCAAAAATATTTTCACAGTACAAAGGTTGCAATCACCTTCTTATCTAATTCAAGACATCAAAATTATAGGAAACATTGAAATTGACCAAAGTGACATTTGGTATAAGTAGTTTGTTGACTATCTTTCCTTTCAATTTTTCCTCCAAATCTTGCTCATGCATGGAAAACGAGCCTTTCTCAAAAGTTTCTATCGTTATTTCATAATGAGTGGTATTCTCTATAAATTCAAATTTTATGCTATCCTCTTACGATGCCTTACAAGTTATGAAATTCCATACACCATCTAGGAAGTTTGCGACAAGATTTGTGGGGCTTACTTTAGTGGCTTAGCTATTGCTAAGTGCATCCTTCACATGCGCTATTACTAACCAACCCTAAACTGTGATTATTATGACTATGTCAAGCATTGTGTGAAGTGTCAGCAACATGCTAATCTTCATCACACCCCTAGTCACGCCTTACAGGTCACACAAGACCTTTGGCCTTTCTCTCAATGGGGTTTAGATCTTGTCGGAGAGATCAACCTTCATTCTTCCCAATGCCATCAATGGATTATGACCACTACCAAATATTACACTAAATTGGTCAAAGTTGTACTTATTTTTATACAAAATATGAGAAAATATGTGAATTCATAAATCATCACATCATTTTTTGCTTTGGTGTTCCTCACTACCTTATCACTGATAACGGAAAAAAATTCATAAACAAAACCCTATGGAAACTCTGTGATGTCTTCGGCATTCAACTTAGATTTTCTTCACCTTATTATCCTCAAACAAATGGCCAGAATGAATCAACCAACAAAACCTTTAAAAAAATTCTTATGAAATTAGTTGATTTATACTTGGTAAGGATTGGCATATGCACATTCCTTTCACCTTATGGGCTTACCACACTAGTATTCACACCTCAACTTCTGCCACACCTTTTTCTTTGGTCTATAGTACAAAATTTTTCTTACCACTAGAAGTCCAAATTCCATCTCTTTGTATCTCACTCAAAGATATGCTTAGCAATGATAATTTTTTTCATGACCGTTTAGCAAAACTTGAGTTATTATATGAATGTCATCTAAATTCTCTCAACCACCTCCAAATCTACCATAAAAGTATCAAATGTGCCTATAATAAATGTGTCTAAGAACAAACCTTACAGTCGATGACCTCATCCTGAAGGAAAATCAACATGTAACAAAAGCGGAGATAAGTAAATGGGGAAATTTTTCTCCTAATTGGCTTGGACCATATATCGTTACTCATGTATATGGATCAAGTGTTTATCATTTGTCTTCACTTGAAGGTAAACCCAAACTTGAGCCCCTCAATTCCTTGCATCTTCGACCATTCTATTGTTGAATCAAGTCCTGGATCATCTTCTATCTATTAAACACTTATCCCTTGAGCAAAATTCACCTTCCACTTACTTATTTTAAGGATCAACGACTAAACAAGAATCATGTGATTACCCATCACCTTTCATCCTTATCTTCAATATGAGTACCATGAATCTACTCATGGCATGATTCTCATGGATATTTTCCTCCTTTTTCAAGATGGAATCCCATGGTCGTTCATCACTTAAAAACTCTCTTTCATAGCTACCCTATGTGCTATGGTTTTGTCTTCATAAAAGAAGCCTATACTTCTCTATAGTCTTGTCCATGACCTAAAATTCCACAAACAATTCAAAAGTAATATTCGAGATTTTCAAATTTGAACTCCTTGAGTCAAACTTCTTTAAAAAAGATGACTTACTCAAAAGGACATCTATCTTTCTATCTTAATGTTATAAATAGAGTGCTCCCTTAAAGGACAACTATATAAATCTAGCCATACTGTACATAGTCTATCACAAAAAGAAGACTATTCCTACAAAAATATTCTAAAGCTTCCTACATCGATCAGCTTCACGAAGACCTCAAGGAGATATTCTAATCATCCCACCTAGACTTCCCACATCGATCAGTCTTAAAAACAAAAGAAAAAGGAAAAAAATAAATTTGTCATTATGGACTCGCATATTTTGATCTTGGGTATCTTTCCAAAGTGGTATGTTTCCTCACACTAGGTTACGCTTAAAACAACCTCTTTCACCTCATCGCCTTTCCTTTATAATCTTCTACCTACTCAAGGGATGTGCCACAAATGTGACATTTCATGATCATGTGACCTTCTTCACCCTTAGAAAAGTCAATCATACAACATATTTTAGGGTTTTATCTTCATAAGCCAATCTTTGATATGATAGACTCGTAATGGTTCTTACCATTTAGGCAGATTTTTGTATCATCTTACCATTCACCTCTTTTCTTACTTATTTCTCCTCATTCATAGGACCATACCTTTGACACCTAAATTCTAGGAATACCTTTTCCACCAACATCACCCATATCTAAATGACCTAAACTCAACCATGCTTAAATGGCCTCAAATTCATCATGCTTTAAATCTACCACCCATTCATCTACCTCATCATATTCTTCCCTAGCTTATGTGAGAACTACATCATCCTGAGGCCTATTTTTGTCGGGGCTATGTAGGTGGCACTATGAGGGCATGGGGCCCTTGGAGGTTAGCTCAACCACTTTTTCCCTAACCAATTTTCCCCTTTTATATTCACATTTTACCTTAGTTTCCATTTTACACAAAACTTGGAAATTAAACAATCATAAAAACATACATACCTACCATTTTATAACATCAACCATATCACACATCAATCATTTAACATTTCCATGATATCAAGTACTTGGAAATTTAACCACAACATACATACAATCCATTATTTTCCATAATAACAATAACTTGGAAATTAAATCAAATGCAAAAACATGACCAAACCATGCCTATACCTAGACTCCACCATGCCTATACCTAACTCCACCATGCCTATACATGACTCCATCATGCCTAAATCACCTAAAATCCACCTTACCTAAACCTAAATCCATCATGCCTAATTCAACTAGTTTCCATAATACAAAATAACAATGAAAATTAAAACAACTACATCATCCATCCAGTAAACATCATCAATTATATAATGGGAGTGTTTTTGTATTAATACATATATACACAAGATATAAATAAATATCAGTATCTCAAAACTCTCATGTACAATCTCACTTCTTTGGCACATAGGCTGGTATATATCTCAAAATCAAAAAAATGGTACAATATCACATATAGTGACCAATCACCCAAATATGATGCCCTCCTCACTAGTCTCACATGTTTCCTCCTCCCTACAAGTCAATTTCCCTACCAACATCTCCCCACCCTCTGCTGGTCCTTGTCTAACCTCCACCTCCTCTTCCAAGTCCTCTTTCGGGCTCGGTATTTGAGAAATAGTAACCTCACCATGGCCATGTCTCTGGGTTTGACAACCCCCTGTGCTACTGTAACTATGATTCATGGACCTAGTCTACTCACTTTGGTTGTCTACTTGGGCTCAATACTCGACATATGAAGGAACATCAATCCCACTGTGGTGTGGCTAGATGGTCCGATAATAGCGAGCCTCCTTGAAGACATCCATAAACCTTGTCGTGGATGCGATCTTATGGTGGTGCCATCATCCTAATCCCCTTGTGAACTCTTCCCAACTAAAAGTGTATCCTATCTTGGTGCAGTGCTGCATTTACTTATGGGACCCTATCCCTATGCTTGTGGTGGTACCTATGCAGCAGCTACACAGGCATGTAGGGCCATAACTCGTGCTGTCTATGGTCAACTAGCCCTATAATTTGGATACTCATTCCTTTAAGGAGTCTACCTACCCTCCATCCCCATCTCCACCCGTGTGTGGGTGTAGACACCAAATTTGGGTCACGCTCCCCTTTAGCCCACATGTATATTAATTTATTTACTTACAACTAAATTAATGCCCATTCTCACAATATTCATTATTTAATTACCTTAATTGAACTAATTTCCACCTCACCTAGACACCTCACCCCACCACATCACCTAAACACCTCATCATGAACCTATTCTTAGCATGTTTCCTTTTAAATAGGACTCAATATCTACTTACCATAACTAACTAAGACTTGGTCTAACCATAACACTACATGCCTATTCTTTCTCTAATAACATGTCCACTTACTTACACGGAAAATGCCACTTTGGATCTGCAACAATGGACAGAATTGGCCAAAAGATAGCCAAGATCTGCTATTTTTGAAGACCTAGGATATCCCTCCTTAATCGATGCCAGTCAACTTTGAAACCGATGTCATTCACCCTAAAATATCTTCAGTTACCATATATTCACTTTGGGAACCTTGCTCCATAAGTTGGAAGAATTATTCGAGTTTTGGAGAAGAGATATCTGCATGCAAGCATGCACCAAAGCACTCTTGCACGTCCCGACAACTTGAACTTGCACCCAAATTGACCTGAAGGTTAAGCATTCATGGTAACATTCTAGGAAGCACGGTCGTGGCACTAACCACAAGTTCCATAGATCAACCATCACCTCCATCTAACCACTAGGCCTACAATTATAAGTAAGTGCATTTAGATCTACATCTTTCCATATTTATTTAAATTAGTTTCTTTATCTCTTTTTGGGATTCCTAGTCTCATTTACATCTCATCACCTCTCGCCTTCCTATCAATCTCTCCACCTAACCACCTACAACCTCACAACTCTTCATACCTGACTCCAGACATCTCTAAGTATTCCCAACACTATCATCAACCTCACCATTCTCTGTCTATTCTTTATGCAATCATAGAGAATCATAAAAACCAAAATTTATTGAGTTTCTATCAGCCCAACCCTACCAACATCGATTAACCTAAACATTCATTGGTTGCCTCTCAACTAGCATCAGTCATACCAGAGCAACATTGGTCTCTATATCTAGTAATTTTTCCTAGTAACAACAACCTAATAACCCTCACCCAAATAGCCCAAACCATCCAAAACTTGATCTTAGCCTATTTCAATCATCTTAGCTACCTATCTGACTTCCATATATGATCATAACCTTACTTGTTAGATTAGATTTGCTTATTTTATTTGAATGAGATACCTAAATCATATCAACTATAGTAGGATTTTGTTTATCTATGTTATTTCTTGCATTGAATTGTATTAAAATAGTGGATTGAAATCCATCCAAGAAGTATCACACTTCCCGGATCTAGTATATGTTAGGCGTTCATTGACATATATTGTTTAATATTCCTCTGGTGGTCTTGTTTTGAATCTCAAGTAGTTTTTGCTATAAAAAGGAAGCTCTTGTAATCAACAATGGATTGACAAATCAGAATGGAAACACTCTACCTTCCACCTTCATTCATAGGTATTCCTCCTCACCCTTACCATATTTGTTTTCTCATACATACATAACTTATCGGTGAAACATTTTGGCACATCTGGTGGGACCCTCGTCTATGGGTTTCTTTCTATTCATATAGATTGCATCTTATATGTTTCCTTTCTAAATTGTTATTCACTAAATCTTCTTCTCTGGTAATCTTCCCTTCTTTCTAATTGCTCTAAATGAAACATTTCTTTTGGTGCATTTAAAAATAATCATTCTTCTTTCTTTCTGCATTAGTGAAAATCATCCCCTCTCCTATTCATCATTTGCTTCATTGAATATAACGAACGATTTGGGTTATAAAACTTGTTGCATCACATCCATGTATGTTGCATTATTAGCATACGCTGGAAGTCATTCCTAGCTGATGGTTGAAACAATTGAATCATAGAAATCACATTTCTCTCTTCTCTCTCTTTTCCAAACTACACAAATATGAATTTACACATCTTCTTAAACAACACCTTACCTAGAAGAATCTGTCAACAATCACATGATTAGAGGATTGATAGTGGGCACCCAACTAGTTTCTTTGTCCAGTCATTATCTCAGAGAAAGGACCACCCCCACCAAAACATAACCTAAAACCTCACCTTTTAGATTACCTCTTCATAGGATGCCTTCCCAACCAAAAAAATTGTTCTAAGTTCACAAGTCAGTCTCAAATAGCATAAGCTAAAGTAACATAAAATCCACTCGTAGGATTACGTGTTTTTCTTAGCTTTCTTCCTAAATTGCGTTTTGAGTTGTAAGGGTTACATTTCTTCATTTCACACTCCCCATCATAGTTAGAGTATTCCAATTGTTTTTGAGTGTGTCAGGGCCTCATATTATCATCCTCAGGTCTTCTGGGTTGTTTCTTCATCAAAATTAATTCACAAAATCCATTTTTCTTCACTTCTTCATATTTCATAGTAGCTGAGTCAGTCAAAGCAACCATCATCAGTTCCCATCTGACCATCGTCGGTTTACCTGACCAGTGTCAATTACCAGCTCTTTTGGTTATTTTACCCAAAAAGGGCTTTCATCACCTTCTCTGTTCTATTTAAAGTCATCTGGACATCATCATATTCCCAACATTTTGATATCACTATCAAGTACAGTTTCCCCATTTCATTTTTCATTAGTTCTACTCCTTTTTCTCAAACTGGTGTTTTCCCACCGTGGCGGTATCGGCCATCAGTAACCATCATCGGTCCCCGTCAACCATCATCGGTCATCTTAACCAGCATCGGTTTCAAGTTTTAATTCTTAATTGAAACATTGACCAAGTCTACCTACCAATATTTGTTTTGTCCCATTCCTGTTGCTTTCTGTGTCATCTATAGAATATAGTTTCACTAGGTCAACGCTAATTCACATGGTGTTGACTCAACCAAACCAACACCCTTATATTTCATGCTAGTCTTTAACCACTCCCACCTATCCCATCACCGCCTTCCATCCTATCGCCTATGGATCCAACTTATCCTATCACCATTTCTACCAATGATGAGGAGTTCACAAGACTCCTTGATCATAATCCTGTGGCCTTACAATACTATCTTTCCCACTCATATACCCGAGACTCCTCAATACAGCTAGTGTATAACATTCTTGTATCTATTCCTCCCGACCTTGCCTCCCTATTTCCACGTCAGCTACCACTAGCTCGGAACTTCCCTCATCCACATTAACCCCTATGGTCTTGCAGTTAGGTCCTACCTCTGTTATAATGGCTTCCCCAATGACATCTATTGCACCCATGGTGTTAACCATTCCTTCACCAACCACCTTGAACATGGCCCCATTTGCCCACGTTTCTGCGTATATACCAATTACATCACAATCACATCTAGTATCGGTAACCCACACCCCGCTCCAAAACCTGGTTCTTTTCATCCCTCAGTCTCTCTACCACCCATCACCACGAGATTCATTCATGACCACCCCACCTATTTACATGCATTACCGAAACCCCAAATCTTTCTATCACTTATACAAGGTACATTCCTTCTATATCTACCCCTCCTTCATAGTTTTCATATTCGACACCCTCATGTACTCGGGATGTCATCGACATCATACACCCATCATCAACCTCCCTTTACTAAAGGAGTCACCAATTCTTCGCAACCCACCAATGACCTCATTAGGATGATGATGGAAAATATGTTGGCATTAGAAGCATCGGTTTTCGATCTCATAACTCCTTAACCTATGAAAAAATCTATAATGATCCTATTAATCCATCCATTCATATTCACACATACCTTATGCATTGGGAATACCCAAGTTCAACCGCTTCAACAAAAAAATAATACCCGCAACAACACTTGGAGTCATTCAAACATGGGTGCTACACGATTTCCCATGAGGATGTTTCATTTCTATGAACATTCCACATGTCCCTAACAGGACCTACCTTATATTGGTACAAAATTTTACCTATACATTCCATCTACTCCTTTAAAAAAGTGGATCAAGCATTCCTGGATCACTTCTCGATCAATGTAGTCAAAAAAGTCACCATGACCAACCTATATTCGACAGGAGACGATGACGAGGATAAATCTATCACATGTTTCATTTCTCATTTGGTGAAGTCTTATCAACCAATTGGTGTTCCAGGCTACCTCAATTTGAACTTATGGATTTTTTTCTACTAGAGGTTGTGCTAGACACATCTCACCAACTCTATAGGTACACACCTTCGTACCTTTGACAAAAGTTCACAATGGTATGAAAGCTGAAAATTTGTGCCATTGAATAATAGAAAATCCAATTACTGAAACAAGAATGCATCATTCAAATCAAGTGATTCTTCTTCATATTCAAAACCCCAAAATAATTATTTAAAAGCTAAAGGATCTCGCAATGTCGTAGTTCTCAAATCTGGTCCATCTCATCCCTCTAATAAAGCCAAACCTTCTTTCAATCTTTTCCTTTCCAAACCTTTTAGTTCTCGGGCAGAACAATGGAAGTACACTTCAATTGTAGAGCCCTATTCTTAGGTCTTGGAAAATATTCTTAAATTTGGAGCCATTAAACTTCCCCCATAAAACCACATACTAGCTTTGATCCCACTCATCCTACGCTTGCATGGTATAAGGAACATGACTACTGTAATTATCATCATGTCAAAGGCCATAGTGATGGTAATTTCATAATTTTTAAGAACATTTTCCGAATATGAGAGATAATGGAGACCTCATCTTGGACAACCCAAACGCACCAAAAATCAAAATTTGCACATCTTTAATAAGTCATTCTCTAACCATAAACCATCATTAATCAAAATAGTGAACCTTCAACTAGAAACAACAATTTCCTTGAAGTCCACATAGTTTTTATATCATATCGGTTGTTCCTCAAATTCCACCTATTTTTCTATCAAGGAAATTCTCGCACGAGCTCTTCTACCCATGAGGAGCATACCTCTTCCACTCCACCCTTAGAGGAGTCCCCTTCATCTCTTCCTTCACCCATGAAGGAACCCGTGTTTTCTACTCGATGCCATTTCATTGTCTAATTTGCAACCTACCAAAATTTCAATAGTATTAACTCTCCCATCCACAAGAGAATCGTCATCACCTTCTTCTCCACCAAAGGAGAAGTCTACCTCACACCACTTTCCATCTCTTATACCCATGGAAGATTTTTCAAATACACCACTACCTATTGGGGACGATTCTCCTCATAATCCTAGGATCCCGTTGACTGATCTCGAATCTTTTACCCATAGAGTCTGAAGCTAATCGATTCCCTCTCTCATAGACATATTTTACAGGGATTAACACTAAACCAACTACATCTCCTCCTACAGTAGTCTTGTTTTCACGGCTGGCCGATAGCTTAGATTACATTGATAATTCCATGATCCTGGGGCGTCTTTGGCTCCCCTTTTCGACTCAAATGTAAATGTTGCCTAAGGATACCTCCATAATCTATCCAAAGGTATTTCCAGCAACTAGATCGACCCTTCCCATGCCTATCGAAATGGCTTCTTCTTCATCACCTCTACCTACATCCAAACATTTATCCATGACTAAAACCATTCCAATGTGTAAGAACCTACCCACACCTATATCTTCATCTGTATCTAGACCGATCACTACCTTGGGTGTCATGCTGACGTCAAGCCTTACCCATCCACCTATCAAATTAAACTTAGCCATGTCTTCCCAAACCCACACCAAAATTATTCCTCCACCTAAAAGGAAGACCCAACCTTCTAGGCCACATCTCCCAAGATCACCTTCTCCCCTTTCTTCCATCCTAAGGACCATCCATCAACCCTAGCCAAGTCTCCTACCCTAGGCCGATTAAAAGTGAAGCAACTTCCCACTTCATCATGATCCTTCATTACACCTCATTTACCACATGAAAAACACCCCGCCCTCACCCGTACATTTCTTACCACCTATACCTCCACCGATTACCATAGTCCTAAATTTTCCTATACTACTTTAACCCATACCATCCACCTAGCCTCTACCAACCACTTTCACTTGTGACTCTATTATCCCCATGGGTAACCCATCCTCTTCCACCATCTTCTTTCCCTTCTACATCACATAATTATGTGTCACCTTTACCCAATAAGGTGAAACCCAAAGACAAGAACCCACTACCCTCCAATGAGGTAGTTAAACCAAAAAAACCTTCCATTTCTAGCTCTTCTACCACACCTTTACCTAAGCGGATGTCATCAAATCCTAAGAGAGTAACACCTACCAAGCTAGTGGTCTAACCCATGACCTCTTCTATAATGCCTCTTCCCTCACAATCATCCACACCTTTACCCAAACCCACACTCACTTCTCATTGTGATTCGTTGGTAGGGTCCTATGCTAACATTCTAACCAACCTCTTAGAGACTTCCATCAACACATTACTGCCACTTCGACATTACGACCCACTCAAATCAAAACCAAAAGGGTTTGATGAAGCAAATATTTGTGCCTATCATCTTATGTCAGGACATGATCTAGAAAATTGTAAGGCTCTAAAACCATTCTTCTCCAACTTTGTCCTCTTGAACAAAATTTTGATGATGATGACCTTCTTGATGAGGACCATGTTCCACCTTCACCTATCACCACACATCATCATCCCTTGCTTCTTCAATGACCTACATCTCCACCCCCACAACCCTTTTTCCACCTCCAAAATTTGAGATCAACATGGTCCGTATAAGAGAGTTGGCCAAACCACCACCCAAATTCCAGTGTGCCCTACTCATTTCACAAGGCTCTTCCCCCATCCCATTAGGTTTTTCCCATCATGTCATTACACTACTCATGCCACACCTTCTCCATCTACCACCTCCCTCATATTAACATGGTCCAAGTTTCCACCCATGCCCAAAAGGACAAAGGAAAATAAAAAGTAACTAGCCCATCAACCAATCCTGTGCCCAATATACCATCTGCACCTGTGCCCAAAATCACCATTTGAGGACCCACGTACCCTATCTTTGATGGGGTCATCCATCGTACAATGATAAAACAATTACACTAATCCCATTTAAAAATGTCTTTGTACGATCTCGTCCAAAATTCTGAATCTTATAGACAAGCCCTTATGGAGGTTTTGTAATCCATCAAAGTTTTAACCAATGACCCCACACCAGTGGCCTCCATTATCACCCCTCACCATGTGGCCTCACTTCCCAAATCATCTCCTTCTTCTAAATCCCTTTCCCACTCATCAAGTCGCCACCCTCAATTTTTCTGATGAGGATATTGTACCTCTCCAGTTAGATGACCCTAATCCCACCCTTTTCATTTATTTCTATATCGATAACATATGCATATGACATGTCATGATCGATGGTGGTGCTAGCATTAACATCATCTCCTCCCATGTGTATAATCAAATGTGCATCCCTTCAAATTGTATGCATAATAACTTAGTTATGTTGCGCTCCTTCAACGACGCCATCACCTCCACCCTTGGTACCATTATTCTCCACATTCGTGTGGGCCCTTGCACTATCCTAGAATTATTCTACATCTTAGAGGGAGAGTTATAGTATAACCTATTTCTCATCAGACCTTGGATTCACGTCATGGGTTTTGTCCCTTCAAATTTACACCACTGTGTAAAATTCAAACATGAAGGACATAACTATACCAACCCGACCCAGCCCAACCCATCACCATTCAAAACTTGTAACATGTTGTACTAACCTAACAATGTCCTTGTACTAGTCAAGGCATCTACCACTACCCCCACTTATCCTTCACCCATGACCCCATCCACCAATACTGCCACCACCTCTCCCACACCTAACTCTTCTATTCCTACTACTTCCACAACCTCTGTAGCTGGCCCATCTACTTCCCAATCAACTAATACTCCTCCTTCCCAATCATCTAGTAGTTCATCTATCCCTACTACTTGCATATCTACTACCGATCCCTTAGAAGGTGTTTTTCAATGCCTCACTCTGGGGAGTACCGCCTCTACAATATCAACACATTCCTCACTCCACAAGAGTATGGAAACCTACGCCAACACCCTCATTATGACTATTGCATAAGAGAGGTTTTACCTTATGGTCCTTCCCACCTTTACACTAACTTAACATATGGGGGACTTGATCTGCTACCTATTCATCCGAACCTCCATCCCAAACACAACTATTTTCATCTAACCTCCAATCCCTCACTAACCACCACTTTTCCCACAATTTCCTTCACCACTACACATGGGAAGGCTTTGGCTTCGTTATTTTGAACAAGGTTGTCATCATACCGCCATTCCATGTACTACCTCTAAACACAAAAATTGTACTGGCATTGTCTTTTCGCACCATTTTCCAATAAGGCCTACATCGACCTCATTGAGGAAGACAAATATTCTCCAATTCATTCACCAATGTCACCACCTTCACCCACAAAGTCCATAGATCCTGAATCTATTCCTCCTAACCTTTTTTTTTTGTGAACACGATTTCCCTGGGACCTCTAACTTATCAATGCGATGGTGAGGATCCTTCTTATTTTCCCTTCTTGTATCCTGACATGATCAATGATGATACACCTTCTATTAACGTCATTTAATGTCAGGATGATGAGTCTATCCTCACCTACCTTGGTGCGGAAGATTCTTATATTCACTAGTCATTACCTTATGAGACGCAAACCATGTTGAACAAATTGACCATCGAAATCAACATTAACACTCAAGATGACCCACACATCTTAAAGATAGGAAAATCTTTAGATGTTGCTGAACAAGAAGCTTTTACATCTTTCCTCTGGGACCCTAGCAATGCTTTTACTTGGTCCTATGTTGATATACCCAGTATTGACCCAAACATTGTGGTCCAAAATATCGTAACCATTCCTAATGCTAAACCCATAAAACAAAAGTTGCGGAAAATGCATCCTCGCATTGCCCTTCTTGTCAAAGAATAACTTCAGCACCTTCTCTCGGTTTCCTTCATCCTACCCATTGACTATCCCTAATGGATTTCTAATATCATTCCAGTCAAAAAAGTGATAGGGGGACTTCACATTTGCACAAATTTCTGCAACCTCAACTTAGCTTTCCCCAAAGATGACTTTCCTCTACCATGCATTAACCAACCGGTTGATCTCACCACCGCCCATGAGATGCTATCACTCATGGATGGTTTCTCAGTTATAATCAAATATTTATCTATCTAGAAGATCAACACAAAGATTCCTTCATCACTCCTTGGGGACCTTCTACTACCAAGTCATGCCTTTTGGCCTTAAAATGTTGGTGCTACATATCAGCGAGCCATGACTTACATCTTCCATGACATCATGCATCACGTATTGGAAGATTGCATAGATGACCTTCTTGCCAAATCCAAACATCAAATGAACACCTAATGGTCCTTAAGGTCATCTTTGACCACCTCATCAAGTATTGTGTTTACCTTCAACCTAAGAAGTGTGTCTTTGCGGTGCTTTCAGGAAAAATCCTTGGTTTCATAGTTTCTTTGCATGACATAGAAGTTGATCCTGATAAAGTAAAGGATATTCTCAAAATTCCTCTGCCTACTAATCTTTGTCAACTTCAAAGTTTGCAAGGTAAGTTGCAATCTATTTGTCAGTTTATTTCACAAATTTTCACCGCTACCAACCATTTCATCATCTCCTCAAAAGGATGTCTCCTTCAAATGGGATGATGACTACCAAAAATCCTTTGACACCTTAAAACAATACCTTCTTCAACCATCGGTGCTCATTCCCCTTAAAGATGACCAACCCTTTTACCTATACATTTCTGCTACTAACCATTCCTTAGGTGCCATGTTCGCTCATCACAATGAGCAACACAAGAGAGAAAGTGGTTTATTACATAAGTCGTACCCTTTTGGATTACGAAACCAGGTACACCCATGCTGAAAAACTTTTCTTATCCTTAGTTTTTGTTTCCACTAAACTTCTTCATTACCTACTCAACCACAAAACCTTTGTTATCACTAACATTGATCCCCTACATTACATGTACACCAAACCCTACCAGCATCAACGTGTTGCATGTTGGTTCATGATTATTGCATACCTTGACCTTGAATTCATCCACCAAAAATATATCAAGGGCCAAAGTATTGCTGACCAACTAGAAGATGCACGCTCTTTTGGAGATCAACCCTCTAACTTTGATTTCCCAGACGAATCCATTACTACCCTCTCTTTGGATGATACCAATTACCAGATGACCTTATTCTTTGATGGTTCCAAATTTTAGTGTGGAGGTAGTGCAGGTTTTATTCTCATTGCTCTTGATGGTGAACCTATGCCTTTATCTTTCAAACTATATTTTGATTACACTAACAACATCGCTGAATATAAAGCACTCGTATTAGGCCTTCAAACCGTTATCACCCTAGATGTTAAATCAATTAATATATTTAGTGATTCGAACTAGTTGTAAGCTAAGTCAATGGTATATACCAATGTCGTAAAGAAATACTACAAAAGTATAAATATTATTTTGACATACTTTTGACTACCTTTGACCATTACGAACTTCAAACCACCCCACATTCTACTAATAAATTTGTGGATACTATGGATTTCTTGGATTATCGGATACCCGCTTCACCTATCGAAACTAAAATCTTTGTCACAATACAAAGTTTGAAATCACCCTCTTATTTATCTCAAGAGGTCAACTCTTTCGGAACCGTTGCACTTGACCCACGTGACCTTTGATATAATCGGCTTCGAGAATACCTTTCCCTTTCCATTCTTCCTTCCGATCTCACTCGTAATGGACAATGCACCTTCCATAAAGGTGTCTCTCACTATGTCATCATGGGTTCTATTCTTTTTAAATGCGGCTTCAACGGTATTGTCTTACGATGCCTTACAAGTTCTGAAATTCCCTACACCATCAAGAAGTTCACGATGGAATTTGTGGAGGTCACTTTAGTGGCTTAGTGGTCACTAAACGCATTCTTCACCTACGCTATTATTGGAAAACCTAAACCATGATCACATTTGTTGACTATGTCAAAGATTGTGTGAAATGTCAAAGCAACATCCTAATCTTTATCACACACCTAGTCATGCCTTACAGTGTCGCACGAGACCTTTGGCCTTTCTCTTAATGGGATTTGGATCTTGTCAAAGAGATCAATCCTCACTCTTCACAATGCCACCAATGGATTATAACTAGTAATCAATACTACACTAAATGGGTAGAAGCCATCCCCTTCATTTGTAAAAAAAATTGAGAAAATTTGTGAATTCATCAACCATCACATCATTTGTCGCTTTGGTGTCCCTCACCTCCTCATCACCGAAAAAAGACAAGAAATAAAAAAAAACCCTACGAAATCTTTGTGATGCTTTTGGCATTCAACTCAGTTTCTTGTCACCTTATTACCCACAAAAAAATAGCCAAGCAGAATTAACCAATAAAACCTTAAACAAAATTCTTATGAAAGTAGTTGATGATACTGGGAAGGATTGGCATACACACATTCCTTTCGCCTTGTGGGCTTATTGTACTAGTATTTTCACTTTGAATGCAGCCACACATTTCTCTCTAGTCTACGATACCAAGGTTTTCTTGCTTCTCAAATTATAGATTCCATCTCTCTTCATCTCACTAAAAGACATGCTCAACGATGATGACTTTTGCCATGACCGTTTAGAATAAATTGAGTTGTTAGATGAATTTCATCTCAATGCTCTTGATCATCTCCAAATCTACCAAAAACATATCAAACATGCCTACGATAAGCATGTCCATGAATGAACCTTCTAGGTCGGTGACCTCGTCTTGAAGTAAAATCAACATGTAACCAAAGAAGAGAAAAGTAAACGGGAAAATTTATCCTAATTGGCTTGGACCCTATATCGTTACTCATACCTATGGATTAGGTGTTTATCATTTTTATTCACTCAAAGGTAAACCTAAACCTGAGCCCCTCAATGCTTTGCATATTAGACCATTTTATTGTTGAAATCCAGTCCTATATCACCTTCTATCTATTGACCGATCATCCCTTGAGCGTCATTCACCTTCCATGTCACCTGTTTTGAGGATCAACGATTAAACAAGAACCATGTGATTACCCATGACCTTTCAGCCTTATCTTCAATATGAGTACCATGAATCTACTCATGGCATGATTATCACGGATACTTTTGTCTTTTTCAAAGATGGAATCCCATGGTCATTCATCACTTGAAACCATATCTTTCATAATTAACCTCTATGTATTATGGCTTTGTCTTATAAACAAGAACCTAATCTTTCTCTATGGTTTGCTCCATGACTTAAACATCTAAAATTAAAATGGGATGCAACTCCTTGATTCAAACTTCCAATAATAAGATGACTCCCTCAAAAGGGACATCTCTTCTCTTTATCTCACCACTATAAATAGACTGCTCCCTCAAAGGACAACTATATAAAGTCATTGCAACAATAAAATAAAATATTTAGAATCTTCCTACATTGATCAGCTTCACAAAGACCTCAAGGAGATAATATACTCATCCCATATAGAATTCTTGCATCGATCAATCTATCAAAAATAAAAATAACATAAGAAAATGATAATTTTTTCGTCATGGAATTACATATTTTTTAATCATGGGTTTCTTTCCAGGTAAACATGTTGTCGTACACTAAGTTACACTAAACCACCCATTTTCACCTCATTTCCTTTTCACCCTAATTTTTACCTCTTTCAAGGCACTTGTCGAATCGCTTCACGACATTTTGTGATCATGTGACTTTCTTCACCCTTAGAATATTCTATTATGTAATGCCTTTAGGGTCTCATGTTCATAAGCCAATCTTTGGTATGATAGACTCATTAGGGTTCTTATCAATTAGGTGGCTCTTTTTACCACCTCTTACCATACACCTTCTTCATTACTTATTGATTCTCCTATACAGGACTAGACCATCGACACCTACATTTTAAAAGACTTCCTCTTTCACTTAAACTCAACCATGCCTAAAACCTAGACTCAACCATGCCTAAGTGACCTAACTCAACCATGCCTATGACCTAGACTCAATCATGCTTGAAATCTACCAACCCATTCCTCTACCTCATCATATTCTTCCCTAGCTTATGGGAGAACTACATTGGCCTGAGGCCCCTTTTTTCTCGGGGCTATGTAGGCAACACTTCAAGGGCATGGGGCCCTGGAGGTTAGCTCATGCTCTTACCCTAAACCATTTTCCCCACATATTTTCTATTAACATTCTATCGTAATTAATTTGTTTTTTTAACACTTGGAAACTTACCACACATACATATCTACTATGTTATCACATCATAAAAACATCCAATTAATCATTTCACATTTCCATGATATCAAAGACTTCATAAATTTACACCATAACATACATATAACTCATCATTTATTTCCCATGTTACCAATAACTTGGAAATTAAGTCACATTTAAAAACAATACTCCATCATCCTTGAACATGACCTAAGTCAACCATGCCTAAATGACCTAACTCCACCATGTCTAAATTGACTGACTCCTCCACTATGTCTAATCCACCTAGTTTCCATCCATATATAAATAATAATAGAAATTTCAAAACACAAGTACATCATCCATCCAATAAATATCATCATCTATATCACTATGAAAGTCTGTGTATCCATCAACTATACACTGATATAAAATAATATAAGTATCTCAAAACTCTCATATATAGCCTCACCATCTTTGGCACGCAGGCTGGTATATGATACAAAATCTCCAAAATCTAAAAAAACTCTCATGTACAACCTCACTATCATCAACATGCAGGCGCTTCATATATAAAAATAATCAAAATGATGATGTACAAAGAAATCAATCTTCGACCCATCGGATGTCCATGCCACTCTCATCTATCTCATCCTCCTCTCCTCTAGCGCGACACCCTACCAACATCTCTCCACCCTCTATGGGTATTGGTCCAGCCTCCACTGGCCTCGGAGCTAGGTCAAGCCTCCATGCACTAGTGGCCTCACCTCGACCACCGTCTCTATGGGCTCATCGGCCCCCTATACTCTCTATACTATACGTGCGATATCTCGTCCTCTCACTCAAGCTTGTTGTGCCCCGTAATTTTCATAGGAAAGGACATCAATCTTGGTAGTAGTCAAGTGATCTTGATCATATCTAGCCTCATTTAGGGCATCCTTGAATCTCGCCATCGGCACTATTTGTGGTGGTGTCATAAGTATCGCAGCAACTTGCGAGCTCTATCTTGCTAATAATGGCCTCGACCCCTATACCTAAAAACTCTACCCTCCTCCATGTACCATGGGACCCTGTCCCACTACTACCTATAATATGGGACCCTGTCCCTGGGCTTGTGAGGGTGTCTGTGCTGTGACCTAGGCCTATAGGGCCACACTCTAAGCCTTTGCAATGGCCAACTGACCCTGCAGACCTGCTACCTATGCCTATAATGCGGATACCTATCCCCACCACCATCCCCACCCTATGTAGGTACATGCCCCTATCAACCTAGACATGCAAGGCTACCACTTGTTCTATAATATAGCAACCTATGCCTCTGATCCTATCAGCTACCCCTGCACTACTCCTAGTTGTGTTAAAAGGGTAGCCACCTACCCCTATAATGTGTCCCTTTGAACTATAATGGTGGCTAAGTTAGGCTTCCCTAGCCTCGGTGGTGCTTCTCGTAATTGTGCTTCTCACTTCTTCTTGTATCAATCCATAACCTCGGCATAATCAATCTATCGGTCCACCACCTGCTCCTCCTGCCTGCGTTGGCACCATCAAATGTGGTAGAGGAATAGACTTCTCCACATTATCTCTCCTATACTGTGGGAATGGTGGAGGCACACCCTAGGGTAGCCCAAACTATTGTCTAACCATGTCTATGGGTATCATCTTGTGCTCACCCAAGGCATGACATCCCTCTATCCATATGAGTTGTTGTAGGTAATCTAATTCCATGACCATGTGCATGTATGAAGGGAAGCCAACATACGACCTCCAAATAATGTTAATCCCTCTCGCACGTGCTCGTAATATGCTACATCATGTGCAGCCCTATAATCTATGTGCTCTCCCTAATAGGTATCCAATGCTTATAGATAACTTGGACCAAGCCCACATCTAATGCATTAGGATGAGGCAAACCAACTAGATGCACACATATGATGTGCTTATATGCCTAGCAGTGAAGAAGAAATGTACAACACAAACTAAACCTCTCTTAGCCTCCCATAGGCCAACAACTCTATGTATAATTACACCAATAATGTTGGTGCCCAAGAAAATAGGTCCTATCCTCCATCATGTCATGGAGAACCCCCATTAGCACTCATGGGAATCTCCCACCCTTCGCATATGGTAATGCAAAGCAACACACTACCTCCATGATCAAGAAAACCAACCTCATCTCCTGAGGGTGGGCCACATACATATCCCCATAGCTCAAGATCACGCTATGGTATCTCAACTCCACTATCATATCTCTAAACAATGCCACTATCATCTCCTTGATGCCTCTGATGAAATAGAATAAACATTCTCTCCCACTATAGGTATCCATAGGATCCTGTATACATCCTCTAGGGTGATAGTGATCTCACCCATCGATAGGTGGAATGTATTGGCCGTAAAATCCCATCTATCGATTAGTGCAAAATCAAGCTTTGCTCTCGAATTATATGCCTCGTAGTGCTAGATCCCAATCAGGCCAATGTCTGTCACATGCCTCCACTCCTCTGCAGTCACGCTCACTGTATCACTAGCACAGATGTAATTCTCTATCCTTCATCCGCAACTAGTCTCTAGCTTTGCATCCAACAAACCAAAACATTGTTCACCTTGACCTTACCCAACATATCTTTTACCCAACACACCTATTACATGACATAACTATTTCCCAACACACACAACCTAAATCACAACCCTACCAAGTTCCCAACTTTAGTTTTCCTACTATACTATTACACCTATTCTCCCTTATTCTCTTTGATCCCCAACCATCACCCAAACACCCCTTTTCCCATATTTTCTCTACATGCACCTTCCCTTAGCCCTCCCTTGACTACTTTCCTTCCCCTACCCTTCCCTTACCCTTCTTTCTCCTCATCCCTAATCGCACTCACCTTAACCATCACGGTTTTCCTTGATCGACATCATCTCTCGCCAATTGACGTCAACTAACCCTTGACCAACATCGGTCTGCCGTGCCCTAAAAATGAAAAACCCCCCACCTATCAATTTTTTCTCACAAACATCCTAAAACACCTACTCTACCCTACCCAAACCTACCCTACCTTCATTCTCACCCCTATTTACACTATCTAGGACCCCCTCCCTCATTTCATTCATTTTTACCTACACATACAAATTCATTTTCCACCCAAACCCCCTTTTTACCCAACCAATTTTAAAAACATTCTTTTCAACCCAAATGATAGAAGAGGATTGAATCCTACCTCATCTCGGTGCCGTCAGCATGGTGGTACATCTTGCCACTTGTGCTGGTGGTCCACCCAAACCTTCTCCCACCTCTTCCATCACCAAATCTGCTCCTCATCTCACAACCAATCAAATGGCCCCAATCGATCTCGTGGACCCTCCCCGTTGAATGCCAATCACCCGCTATGAGGATCGCAACTCGGTTTTCCGTCTCATCATGTTGCTTTCCAACTTTTACCTCACTACTCTATCATTTTCCCACAAAGCAACAAGTTAAAATGAATCCGTAAAATATGGATTTTTCTTTTTATTAACCCTACCTAACTTGACCAACGTCGGTCATACTAAACCAACGTTGGTTACTTTCTAACCGGCATCGATTACCTACTACTCCAATTTTTACCCCATTTTCCCATTTTGTCCTCAACTCCTCATTGACCAATACCCTTTGACCTCACCCACACTTATGGCACCCTACCTACAATCCCAAACTACCCCTACAATTCCTTAGTTGCATCTCGAGATATATTATTTATGTATACCTTGGCCTTACCCATGCAATGACCTATTTACTCGGACTGACCTACTTCGTGTGACCTTTAATTCCTGTGTACTTATTATACCTTGTGATGTTGTTACCCATATTCTTTAGCATGATCACCATACCTTGCCTATTACCATTTCATTTATCCCAACCAAACCTTTCGCGTCTTTGGAACATACCTAAAAGTTCCTGCACATAACCTACATTGTGTTTTCAAGCATATCCTATGCCTTGGATACCTAAATCACTTTACCCTTTTATGGATAAACCTATCGACTTTGGATGATGTAGAGTTTTCAATCTCTTTAACCTAGTATTGTATTGCAATCTATACGGTGCATACGTTTGATTGTCTTTACCCATTACCGAATTTGACCGTACCCTATTACCTATTACCTATTACCCGATTTAACCATTACCCATCCCCAATTTGACCCTGGCCTATTCCTTATTTCCCGAGTAGACCATCACTCTTTCCCCTAGTACTCATACCCTTCCCCACCTACCTTAAGGGGGATCCTCACAGTTTAAGGGTGATCACCTTAACCCACACATGGGGCAATCACTTCCTGTTTTTGTCAGTGTTGCTTACCAAAACAAGCTACGCGATAAAAAGGGGAAAAATGTAGACACAAAATTTGGGTCACACTCCTCCTTTACCCCACATGTATGTTAATTTAATTACCTAAAATTAAATTAATGCCCATTCTCACAATATTCATTATTTAATTACCTTAATTGAATTAATTTCCACCTCATCGTGAACCTATTCTTAGCATATTTCCTTTTAACTAGGACTCGATCTCTACTTACCATAACTAATCGAGACTTGTTCTAACGATAAAACTACATGCTTATTATTTCTCTAACAACATGTTCACTTACTTATGCAGAAAATTTCATTTTGGATCTGCAAATAATAGACAAAATCTGCCAAAAGATAGCCAAGATCTCATTATTTTTGGCAACCTAGAATATCCCTCCTTAATCGACGTCGGTTACCTAAACCATCATCGGTTACCATATATTCACTTTGGGAACCTTGTTCCAGAGGTTAGAAGAATTATTCGAGTTTTAGAGAAGATATATCTACATACAAGCACGCACCTGAGCACTCTTACACGTCTAGACATCTTGAACTAGCACCAAGATTGATCTCGAAGGTTAAGCATTCGTGGGTAACATTCTAGGAAGCATGTTCGTAGAACCCGACCACAAGTTTCACAAATCAACCATCACCTCCATCCAACCACCAGGCTTGCAATTACAAGTAAGTGCATTTGGATCTGCATCTTTCCATATTTATTTAGATCAGTTTCTTTATCTCTATTTGGGAGTCCTAGTCTCCTTTACATCTCATCACCTCTCACCTTCCTGTCAATCCCTCCACCTAACCACCTACAACCTCCTAGCTCTCCATACTTGACTCTAGACATCTCGATTATTTACAACACTATCATCAAGCTCACCATTCTCTGTCTATTCTATGTGTAATCATAGAGAATCATCAAAAATAAAATTTATTGAGTTTCTATCAACCCGATCCTACCGACGCGTCGCTTAACCTAAACCGTTGTCAGTTTCCTCTCAACCAACATTGGTCATACCAAACCAATGTTGGTATCTATATATGGTAATTCTACCTATAACAACAACAAATAACCCTCACCCAAATAGCCCAAACCATCCAAAACTTGATCTTGACCTATTCTAGTCATCTTAGCTACCTATCGTACTTCCAAATCTGATCATAACCTTACCTGTTAGATTATATTTTATTATTGTATTTGAATGAGATACCTAAATAATATCAACTACAGTATGATCTTGTTTATTTACTTTATTTATTGCATTGAATTATATTAATTAGTGGATTGATAGCCATCTAGGAAGTATCACACTTCCTAGATCTAGCATATGTTAGGCATTCCACTGACATATGTTGTTTAATATTCCTCTGGTGGTCTTGTTTTGCATCTCAGGTAGTTCCTCTTAACAAAAAGGAAGCTCTCACAATCAGCACTGGATCGAGAAATCAGAATGTGCACACTCTACCTTCCACCTTCATTCATAGGTATTCCTCTTTACCCTTACCTTATGTATTTTTCTCATACGTATACAACGTATCGGTGAAATAGTGGGAGCTCGTGCTTATGCTACCTGGGCTCAGTAGGGTCATCACTGTGCCTGTAAGCTAGTCACCTCTGTTTGTGCCCCGTCATTTGTCCCCGCAACTGTAATTTGTTCTTGTAGGGCAATAACTCCCCCCCGCAATGTATCCCTCGCACTATGAATTTCACTAAATCAGGCTACTATGGCCTCGGTGGTGTCAACTACAGTTGTGTCATCCACCACTTCATGTATCCATCGGTGATTCCCGCATCATTAATACATCGATCTAAAGCACTGATCCTTCTTCCCTGTGGGAACACTCAGACGTGGTGGAGACATGGGTCTCTCCACGTCAACTCTATGATACTGTGGGAAAGGTGGGGGCACGTCCCACGTAGTCCAAACTCGCTATCTAGCCCTATCCACGGGTATCATCTCATGCTCCCCAATGCACTACCCCTATATCCATATCAATAACTAAATCTCCTCTAACTCTTCATCCATACCTCTATATGATGTAAAATCAACCTATGGCCACTACATCATATCCACTGCTGATAGGCCCTTCAATAACCTCCTATAGTATATAAAATCATATGTGGCCCTGACCACTCTCGGTTATGCCCCGACTGGTACCCATCTCCTAAAACCCACTCTGTACAAACCACCCCTGAACTAGTCTCTGCGTGGTAACCCAACTGGATGCACACACACAATGTGCTCATATGCCTAATAGTGTAACAAGAATGTACAACACATACCAAACCTCCTCAACCTACCATAGGCCCATAGCTCCCTATACAAATAGACTAGAAAATATGGTGCCAAAACAAAGCAGACCCGATCCTCGATCATGTCTTGTAACAACCCCATCAGTGCTTGTGGAAATCTCCCACTCTCGAAATTCGAGAGACCAAAATATCATCATCGCCACCATCATCAAAATAGATAGCATGGACTCCTAGGTGGATATGCCACATACATATCCCCATAACTCAGACTCACACTATGATAACTCAGCATGCCCATTACCTCACCAAATACCACCACTATTGGCTCCACCGATGCCTCCCTCAAAATCAAATACACTATATCCCCAAAAATAGGAAGCCGCAGGATCCTATACATGTCCTCCAATGTGACGGTCATCTAGTTAATCGATATATTAAAGGTATTGGTTGCATGGAGTCCCATTTGTCAATGAGAGTGACCATCAAGCTAGGATCTCGACCTATATGCCTATAACACCTGATTGAACTAAGTCCCACATCTACTATGTTCTCTCACTCCTCGGTTGTCATACTCGGTCAAATTTGTACCAATAAAGGCGGTACTCTGTCTCTCATAGTCAACATATTTCTTGTCTGCATCAACCAAACCAACATTTTCAAGTCAAGACCTTCTCACATCACCTATTCCTCAAACCTCAATTGACCTCATACTTAGCCATTTTTTACCAAATCATACCTAACACCATCAATCATACCTACCCTTGACCTAGTTTTCATACCTACTCTTTACCTATTTCACCTAAAACCCTATTGTCTCCATTCTGATACTTACCCACTATCATCAATCATTTCACCTACTTACCTATCACACACCTACACAATCATGCCCTACCTACACTCACTTTTCCCTCTTCCACCTACATTAGTCTTCACCTACCCCTACCTCACATTTTTTTCTTTCACTTTCCCAACTAACTCTTTTTTAACCAGTCACTTTTATAGTGGCCGACATCGGTCACCTTAACCGTAATCGGTCCTCCGAACTGGTGGTAATCACCATTTAACCCACCGATGCTGAAAAACCAAACTAATGTCGCTTAACCCTTGATGAGATATTGCTCAACTGTTTCAGTTATAAACTGAAACCCCATGCCCTCCCATTTCAAAAAACAACCAAAACCCACTAAAAACCTATCCTACCTCACCCAAATTCAACCTACAATCATTTCCCAACCTATTTAACCTATATTTTCCCTTCCCCACCTCAATTTCACCCATTTTCACCCATATTTATTAAAACAAAACTTCACCCCCAAATTCATTCATTTTTACCCAAATTTGTTTAAAACAGGGCCTGAGGATTGATTCCTACCTCCACTCGGTGCCTCTCCATAGTGCAACCTCTCGGTCTCTTCACCGGTGGTCCTCCTCTCCTCTCTGGATTTTCCATGGCCACGAATCCACTCTTGCTCATAACCAATCAGATATATCCACTCAATCTCATGGGTCTCTGCATCTCTCGGACACCAATCACCTCCTCGTAGACTGTTGACTCTGTTCACGACTTGGCACTATCATTTTCCACTTTCACACCTCTCGCTTTTCATTTTCTATAAATGACAATCAACAAATGAATCCGTAAAAGTGTATTTTTCCTTATTTTAGCACTAAATTGACATGACTGACATCGTTCAATTTGTACCTAGTCAACCGATATCGATTAACCTCTAACCGACATCGGTCACCTCAATTAACCATATGGCCTCAAAATTCATGTTTTACCCAAAAATATGTCGTTCTTGCACCATTTACCCTTAGCATTACCTATTAGGTTCACCCACAAGCCTTCCCTACCTATTCCATTCCCTAATTGTGTTTAGGGACATGTCTTTTGCCTATACCTCGGCCCTACCCATGACCCCACCTACACACCCACACCCAACCCTCTAATTGGACATTCAAATTTGTGTACTTGCTATACCTTATAATGTTGCTACCCATGTTGTTCAGCTTAATGACCTTACCTAGCCTAGATGTCGTGATGTTTATCCTCGACTAAAGCTTTGGTTCCTGGAACAAAACCTATTTCCCACTCCTACACCTTGCCTAGTTGTGATTCAATACCATATCCTATACCTTGGATACCTGAACCACTTCAACCTCATTTGGATAAACCTATCAACCTTTAACAAAGTAGAGTTTATAATCTCTTCAACTTGGTACCTTATCGCAATCTATATGTGTGTGTGCATTTGATTATCATTACCTATTACCCGACCTGACCATTACCCTTACCTACAACCCATCCACCCTTGTTTTTATTAACAACCTTTTTATCAAACCACTCCCCTCTTTTTCCTACAACTTCAACAGTTCTTGGTTTGAGGGGGATCACCTTCACTCCTACCTAGGCCAACCCCACTCTCACCTATATTTGGGGCAACCAATTCTATTTTTGTCAGCATTGCTTACCAAATACAAGCTATGTGACAAAAAGGGGCAAATGTAGACATTGAAAAATTGGGACAACTTCCCTTAACCCCCGTCAATTAAATAAATTCATACTATACCCACTCATGTCCCTAGTGCACACATGTTAATTAATTTCATTGCAATAATCAAATTAATTAATTACCTCACCCATCCACCTCACTCAAAGACCCATTCACATCCTATTAATTAATTAAGACTAATTCTATACCAATCCTAACCAACTAAGACTTAGTCTAAACCTAACATTAACTCCCACTACCTCTCCTAGAATAACTCATACTTATCTGGGAGGACTCTATCACTTGAGACCCAGATTAAGGATATCAATCATGCTAAAAATAGAAAATATCAAGCCATTTTTGGCAAACCTAGACTTATCCACCTTAACCGACACCGGTTATTCCTCAATTGATGCCGGTCACCTAACCATCATCAGTTACTTTATATACAATTTTACAACCTTTTACCCAGGTTGGTCATTTTCAGTTTTGGGAGAACTATTGCATTCAAGCATGAATCCAAAGCCTCTTAGCATCTAAATGACACAAAATACTCAACCACATGCCCAAGCAAGCATCCAATTCTCCTTCCAGAGCATTGGAATACTCACGGAACATTACAAGAGTATTACCATGACACTGAATCTAGAATCTCTTCATGGATCAACTACCCTCCACCTTCACCTAAAAGATCTGTAAATAGAAGTAAGTATACATGATTTTAATTTTATTATGCTTTCTTAAAGTATATGTTTCTTGCCTCTTTCATTATACTTTATTATTTTTGTATTCTTTTATCTCCACCTCCTCACCAATCAACCAACCCAACCACCTATAGCCTTTTTTCCTTTTATGACTTCCCCCTATGTATCCTTGAGTCTTCTCAGTAATATCACAAACCTAAACACAATCTTCTTACTCTCTGCAATCAAAAAGAAGCCCCAAAACCATTTTTATCAAATTATTTTCAATTTCCCCTACCGATGCTAGTTACCTAACCATCATCGGTTTCACCTCTATACTAACATTGGTCACCCGAACGATATTGGTCTCTCGTTTTATTTCATTCATTTTGATGAACAAGCCTCTCGATCAATAAAAACTAACCCAGACCTCACCTGATCAACCCCAAACCCCTACCAGACCTGTAAAAACCTAGAATAACCTGATTTTACTTATTGTATTTGCACGAGATATCAAAATTGTATAACTACAATAAGATTTTTTTACTTCATGATATTTTCATTAAATTGTATTTGAAAGTGGATTGAAAACCTTCTAGGAAGCACCTCACTTCTCGGATCTAGCACTCATTAGGCAGTCCACTAACCTATATTATTAATATTATTTGGTGGTTTTGTTGTGTTTCTTATATAGATCATTCCTCATAGCCAAAGGGAAGCTCTTCACGATCAGCTTGGATCAAAAAGTTAGTAACGTATGCATTCAACCTTCGACCTACATCTCATAGGTATTCCTCCTAACCTATTTCCTATTCAATTTTAACTAAAAAGAAACAAATTAAGAAAAACAATGTGTTCATATTTACTACATTGTATGTGTAGCTTACACATGTTTTCGATATGCATGCATTTCTTGTGTACACTTGTCTTTGGCTAGCCTTCTTATTTGTGTGTGCCTTGGTTTTTACCAAGAATTTTCCGTGGTTACAGATTGAATACGGTAGATCCTCTTTTAGGGCCACATGTCTCCTATTAGCGATGTCGCATTGGCCCCTAAAGAGGGGGCATCATTCGGGGTTTTTACCTATTAACATAGAGATTATACATTGACACAATTCACTTTTCTACAATGAGTGGGTTCATACCAGGTCTACAAGCCCCATACACAGTGCATTTTATAAGACATGGTGTCCTTAGCATTCTTGGAAGTAGCTACAGGCTTGGAGGTTAGATTGGGTGAGCCTCTCTACACTACTTCAGCCAGTGGCATCTAATTTCCTAAAAACTAGGACCGTATAGAGATCTCTTTACACACATTTCAACATAAGTGGTTAGAGCTTAGAGGACACAGATAATTTCTTCCCTACACTTCTTCACCAAGGTGGCGTGAGATCACCGAAAAAACTCACAGTACAGGATATGCTTCTACACTCTTCCTTTCAACATGGATCAAGTGCACATGTTCCATTTACACTTTTTCATTTCACGTATTTTACATTTGTGTACTTTACATATACATGCTTATTTCATATAGATGTTTTACATACATACATATTTGACTACTTTATCGTTTTATCCTTGCAGGTCTAACCGTATGAGAAACAAGCACTTGAATTGGGGAAACAACAACAACATTTTTGCGACATTAAATGTTTTACTAACCATGCAAGTACACTACACACTGCAACAACTACACACATGTTTTTCCCTAGCTTCACTCTCATCACTTTTATTTGTGCATTTTTCATCTTTAGATTCCACAATCCTCCATCTTATTTTTGTCATTCGACTCTTTTTTATAGTCCTTTAGCACATTTCTACTACACTCTTCATGGACATCAGGTATGCATTTCTATCTACTTTATGTTACCGAGATTTCAACTCACCAACATAAAGTGGGGGAAAAATGTAGTCAAAAAATAATGCATTTTAGACATTTATTTATCCTGGTCTCATACTACTATTTAGAAGGTTCTTGAGTGAAGAAAGTAATAATTAACCCCATCTTTTGGCCATCTTATTTTACTTTTATTTCATCATTCCCACACATTTTTATCTACATTCCCAGTCTTTTTGGCACTTTCCCATCATTTTAGCCTCAATCGAGGTGCTTAGGTAGTATCTTTGGGCACCCATGGGTGCCCTCAGCCTCCTCAGTACCCCGATCCTTTTCTACTTTCCCACCACTTTTTGGGATCTTTCTAGCCATTTTTCATCCTTATATTTTTCCTAGTCATCCATGTCAAGGTTAATTATGAAATTAGATCAAGATAACCCTATAAATATAAAGTTATGAGACCATAATGAGGGACCTAACATCATTATACTACTATCACTCATCTAAAGTTGCATCCATCTATTGCATTTTCATCCACATAGCTCCATCATCAAGGCACAAGCTAGGGATTTTGCATCACACATCATAGTAGAGGATTATATTCTATTTCATGCACATATTCTATTCATTTAGTTATTTCTCACTAATTCACAAAGTATGATTGGCACAAGAGCACCTAGAGCATGACATAAAAACACTCACCATAGCTATAATTAGGTCCAAAATGTAGTGCAAAAATCCTAGTAGTAAGCCCACTATTGTGGTAGCTGAGGTCAGTCCAACCCATTCATTCTGCATCTTTATTTTTAGGTTTTTGATACTCCTTTTCTTCTTGCAGGTCTCTACATCAGCTTGGATTATTAGCGACATACAACAACACACGATAGTGAACCTGATATGACACACAATGAGGATTTTGAACCACCTTATGACCACGTGAGAACTAGTTCCAGATCTTTTCATAGACCAGGGTGCCCAGATTGCATACCAAAGCACCTGTGGGCACCCCGGTCTTATTCCAAGTACCCTATTTCACTCGATCCTCCATATCCATCCTTTACCGGACCTCTACATAGCCATTCCTACTTTTTTCTTTAGTCATCTATGTGACACTCTGCGATAAACATCTGCAATCAGCTAAGTTCTTTCCTCACCTCCTTCTTATATATTAGGTTTTTAATTGTTTAGGATTATCATTTAGTAATTTATATATTAATTTATCACATTTATTTAAAGTGTTTATGTCCTCTTAGATTATATTAGCTACCCCCACAATTAATCAAATTTTAGTTAATCACACATTATCTACATTGCTAGGTGTTTTGCATTTTCTATCGTAGAGAGTCTTAAATGATTCCATATCTAAAGTAGAGTAACCACAAATGGAAGGTACTCCTCCCATTTATATTTTCTATCTAAGCAATGTATTTTCATCATGTCCTCAAGGACCTAATTGAATCTCTCATTTTTTCCATTAGTCTCGTAGGTGGTAAGTGGAACTAAATTTTAAATTCATTCCCAATATTACATATGATGTCTATCAAAATATATATTTTATGCATGGATTTGTATCTGATATTTTCCACTTTGGTGTCCCATACAATATGAATATTTTGTGCACAAATCTCCTTGGAAGTACTAATGAATCATATTCAAGGTTACCAAGTATAAATTGGGCTACCTTATTCAACTTATACACCAAAACCAATATAATATCATGCTTTTTATTGGATAGGGAAATCCCTACACAAAATCTATAATGATTTCCTACCACTTCTAATGCAGTACATCATGGGGATAAAGCAATATATCTAGATGAAATTGTTTAGATTTTACTTGATGGCATTCCAAGCACTAAGACGCAAATTTAGTTACATCATTTTTGAAACCATTCCACAAATAATGATATTTCCAATCAGCCATTAATTTTTTCATTCATGGATCACCTAAATACGTAACATTACTGAAACTGCTCTAGTACTTTTATCCTTAAATTTCCTTCCTTTTCCACATATATCCTAGCCAAATATCAAAGAAATTTTCCCCCCTCAAATTTTTAACTATTGTATCTATGATCCTAGGGATTCTCTTCAAGTTCATATTTTACCTACTAGTAAAATTGGTCCATGTGAATTATTTAAGGACTTCCTCCTTGAAATTTGACCTAATCATTACTATTGAAGTAATATATCTATATATCTAAGAGAATTTTCTACCATATTTTCCTTTCCTTTGATATAACCAATATGGAAACCATATTCTAAAATGAATTCTACTCATATATGCTATTTGGCATTCAGATTAGGATGAGTAAAAAAATATACTTTAATCCAAAATAGTCAATTTCTAAATCAAAAGGCTTTCCCATAACAAGAGTTATACTAAATATGTAATGTATGAGCAATACCATCTAATTATAAATCATTCGAACATAATTTTTCTCATGGGGTTTGATTTTTTGGATTCATACACACTTACAACTACACATAGTGCAAAAAGTCACAATTTGTGTCGAATTTATGTCGATCCCCAAATCATTTTTTTAATTTTCAATGGAAATTTTTATGCAAAATGATGTAAATATGGTGAAGAAAATGCGACATAAAAGTGATGCAAATAACACACTTTTGAGTCACATTTTTTTCCACTTGCCACCCCAGAATTTAAAAATGGGGTGGCTCCATCTGTGCCTATTTTTTATATTTCCCTATAATACATTTACACAAGACAACAAAAGAGAAGGTAAATGGAAGGAGAGAAGGGGAGTGAGTGGAATAAGAATAATGGAACAAGTGACATGGAAGGGCACTTAGCCATGTAAAAAATTCTTACAAGGGCATGGGGTGATTGGGAGAAGGGCTGAAAAAGTTCTAGAATGAATGAAACCTCTAATGGAGAACAATTTTTGGAAAGGAATTCATCTAGGGTTTAACCAAATTAGTAAATTATTTCTCTCATTCATTTTTAATTTTGAAATATGCATGTTTTCTACATTTTTAGATGACATTTATAATTTAGAATATATATTCATGCCTAGGGTTTGTAAAAATGGAGCTAGATTTTTAAAATAAATTTTAAGATTTAGATCCATTCCTTTATGGCTATACAAAAACAATCTTGAGATAGGATTATGTGCCCAATGGAAGAAAACTTAGTAAGAAAATAAGGTTTTTACATGTTCCATAGCATTCACCCTTTGGAAAATCTAGAAAAATGTTTTTTCTTCATATGGGTTAGTAGATTTACTTTTAAAAGAGGAAAATTATGAGTTTTTTCTTGTTAAATGAGTGTAATCATTCTTAATTCATGTGCATACCTAAAATATTTGTATCATAATTTTGATGGAATATCATAAGTAAAATTGCAGAAATAAGGATATTTTCCAAGTGTTTGACGAAATGTGCAAACATTAAGATCTCTTTGGGTAACCCTAGGATGGATTTTTCAAATGTTTTACTATATTTTAAAATATTTAAAAGCATTATTATGATTATTAAATTGATGTAAAATGAGAGATTGGGTTGTAGAAATTATTTACATCAATTCAAAGCATGCATACAATGAATTAATCTCTTTTAATTATCCAATGGATGTTTTTAGGAATCCATTCCCAAATAGCATTCAATAACATTGTCACCCATTAGTTAACTACTTATGCCTCACCACATAATGTTACCATTTCCTTAAAAACATGTCTCATCTCACTTTCAATTGACTTTTAGAATTTTTAAGTGTTTCACTCCTATGAGTTCCAATAACCAATGACCTAACACATCAAGCATTTCTAACACGTTAATTTTAAATCTAGTATGGCCTACGTTATGTATAAATGTTTTATTTATTAAGTTTTATAAGAATACTTATAACCTATTCATCTAAAAACTATGGTCTTGATCAATGTCTCATACACATAAGAGAATACCAAAGCATGTAATATAAGAGGGAGTATGTTTCATAACCTAGGATTGAAATTGATTTCTTTATTCTAGCTTGTCTTTGATTTCCTTATGTGTGGATTTTACTTTACCATCCATGGCTATATTCACAAACTTAGTAAACTTCTTCTAAGATCAATGTTCTGATGTAGGAGTAGCATGTATATAACTATTTTTTATCTTGAATAGGATTCATAGGGTGTCTTAGCATGTTTATAAGGTGTTCTAGTCCATTTGGACTCATGAAATTGTAATAATATCTCATAATGGAGATTCCTCCAAATGGCTCATTTAAATATTTAAATTAGTCATGTAATGCATATTAAACCTAGGAGTTAGTATGTTAGTCATATATTTTTTAGTATAGGTGTAATAAATGAATAAAATGGGTCATGAAACATGTGTGTACTTGTAAAATTACTCACAAGGTCCTAACTAGACCCTAAACCTCATCTAGTTAAATCTAAGCCTAGGTGAGTTAGTTGTTTCTCAACCTAACTACCTCCTTTTATCTTAAAAAGAAAATGTATTCAAATGATGAGAGGTTGGTGAGTATTAAGAGGGTTAGTAGTGAAGAAAGAAACTTTTGTTTTAAAGCCATGTGGCTCAATAAGTCTTGTACTCCATTGAATTGATAAAAATGAGAAGGCTTATTTTAGTAAAAATTGTGTATTGATGAATGTATGTGGAATTATCAATGAATATTATTGGTTTATAGTTTTTGAATGTTGTTATAGGTATTAGAAAATGGAAGATATATTTTGAAAGGTGTGAATGCAGTTCTTGAAGGGGATGGAACATCGGTGAAGTCAAGTTTCATAGAAGGAGGTAAGTAAATTTTTTGTAGTATTTCTTTGTTATGTGGAAAGGAGAACTCTCTTCAAACCAAATTCTAACATACACATATGTTATAGGTTTTCAAAGGTGGTCCAAACCAAATTTCTTAATCCAAAATATAAGAAAACACACCACTTTGTAAAAATTTGTATATGCAGGTTAAGGTTAAGAGCTAGGGGTCATCCATTTTAAACTAAGAGAAACTCCCTTTAGCACAAGCCTTAAGATAACAAGATGGATGTTCCTAGGAATGCAAAAGTAGTCCACACAAGAGGGAAACTTGTGAATGAAATGGGAAATTCCTCCACTACCCAATTGATTAGTACACCTTAAGAGATTAGATTCAAGATTATCTTCACGCGACCTAGTGAAATATAATCTGAATGAATTTATTTCTCATTGTATTGAAGGGGGTAAAGTAAAGTTGGGATACTCCAAGGTTTAGTCAATGTGAATTCCATAGAAAACCAAGCTCACAGAGGTAATTTGTGACACCTAGTTGAGTGAACCAATAGGAAGTTTGTGGCTTGGAGGGAATTTGACTTATCCATCATATTCTAAAGAACTATCACAACGCGAAACTTTGTTAGAGTCAAAAACTTGTTAGTCGAACAAGGGGAGAGTCTTTCAAAGTTGAAACTGAGTGACATTTCATCATGATATTTACAAAGTGTTACTTTTTCCTAGTTTTTCACTTGTCCTAAGACAAGGTGAAACTCCACCAAAGTTACACCAAGTATTTCTCATCACCAATTGGTTTACACCTTTGTTTTAGTATTTCCCATTTTAGACCAAAGAAGAAAACATACATGGATACTGCTAGAAATAATTGTGTCCACCACTTTTGTAGTCTACTTGCATGACTAGGTTGTAATGTCAGAATGCAAGTGTTGAAAGTGTGAATGGTACATCTTCGTGTTCTAGTAGGTCATTTGTCTCACGCCCATATTGAGACTAATTATCATTGTAGTTAGGTGATATCATCATTGAATTCCTTTGAGTTGTTATAATGCCCGCATTATAGCCATACAATTGTGATACTTACGTCTTGTTTCCATTGTGAAACTTGGTCTAAGTCTCTAAATTGTATTGTTACGTTGCTTGCATGCATAGTAAATTCTTGATATACTTAGGATTAGTTTTTAATCCTAACATTTCCTTGAGTTTTTTTGAGTGTTGAGGTTACATTTTTACATCATGATAACATCATTTTGATACTAAAATCTTTCTTTCTTATAAATCTTGATTAATGTGTCTAAATAGTGTTGTTACACTACTCACATTTGTAACTTCCATTTTCAAATACTTGGACTTTGTTGGTGTCTAAAATTGGTTTTAGTATACCTTGTTGGAGGATCACATCAACACTTTATTAGTATTTAGGTCTTGTTTATTTTAAACTTGACCTAAGTGGTGATATTGTGTTGTCACTATTTTCTTTGAACCTATCTTGGAAAATGTAGGGAGTAAAATATTTTTGTGACTGGATTTTAGTCTTGTGCTTAATTGTCTTGTCCTAGGTACTTCTTGTCATATATTACATTAATGTGTGTTATTATTTATTCTTTGGTATCCTTGGGTTCATATTGACCTTTGGATTCATGACCATTTGTTATTCAACATTATTTTTGATGAATTAACGTCGTTACGTTGCATAAATTTACCTAGGGTCCATTTTTAATCAACCTTAGTAAAACCTTTCACATTATGCCTCCTACCACAAGAATGGGGCATCGAAAACTAGGGGTAGTTCCCTTTGGAGATGACATGTTAAACCAAATTTTAGAAGACAACATCATGGTTGATCATAGTGGTGAGGAAAATTCTCCTTGAGTGAATTTTGATTTGAATCCCACCCACTTTAACAATTATTTATAAAAAACAAACATGAGTTCCTAATACATGTCGTAGAGCTCGTAGCAGGTTACCCTCTACGGTTGACCCTTCTCTCATTTCCGGTATGGTTCATGGAGAAGAGGAATTAGAACATCATTCTTAGAATATTAATGACATATTAAATCCAAGTCAAGTATCAACTCTTGATGACAGAATGATGAGGAGATACCTTTTGAAAATGATGGAGACTATCATATACCTAATGTTAGAGTTCATTGTGAGGACCATGAAGAGCATGCTCATCATGAGAAACCTCCTCCTTATGAAAATTGTAAAGAAGTACCCACTCAAGAGGTAACTTTAGAGAAAAAAGTGTAAGCTCTCACTCGCCAATTGGCAATTTTGGCTTCACATGTAAACAAGGAACAACCGAAACCTTTAAAACAAGCTATACCAAAATCTAAACCAAAATATTCATACCATGAATTCAATACCAACTTTCCTCGTCGAGAGGCACGTAAAGAACCTTATGAGGACTTTTATGTGGAAAATAAAGGTGGGGATACAACTAGATTTAATCATTTGTATAGGCCCACACCACCCACACAAGACCAACTCTTTAATCAAGAGTGGTCAACCATGAAAATGCCCTTATAGCTTTACAAGAAGGCAAAACATGCAATAGAAAAAGTACCAATTCGAGGAGTTATTCCCATATCCCTTTGAGAGGGCCATGTTATAGGTACCTTTCCTGTGTCATTTTTATTCCCAAATTTTCACAAATATAAGGGAAAAGGTGACCCCAAGACCATATTAAGGAATTTTATATGGTGTGTCAAGAGGTTGCATATAGCGATAACTATCTCATTCGCCTCTTCCCACAAAGTTTAGGAGGTCAAGCGTTGGAATGGTTTTTACACATCCCTAAGGGATCTATATCTACATGGCCAAAACTAGATGAACACTTTATACATCAATTTTCATTTAATATAGAAAATGATGTCACCATGTTAGATTTATGTAATGTAAAACAATGGAATAATGAGAACTTTGCTAGTTTCTTACAACAATGGTAAGGGCTAGCTAGTCACTTCCCTTGCTTGATACCAGAGAAATAGTTTATCAATATATTTGTACCCAACCTCCACCCTGAAAATTACATTCCACTTGTAAATGCATTGTGGTAACATGTTTGAAGAGGTGATCGAAAAGGGTAGTCAAATAGAGAAAGTGTTGTTAGCTAGAGGGACCTTAAAACCCCTTTCGCGTGATCATGATCATAATGATTCCAAACCTAGTGACAAGACAAATTTTGTTCCCAATAAGAACAAAAACATTGTAGGTGATGGAATAATAGACTCTAAAGGAGTGCAAGCAGTTAAAAATCATGATCCATTAAAAATTACAAAGGGAACTCTACCTACAGAGTTTAAACATTGTAACTTCAACCCACTATTAGACTCTAGGTAATCAATATTAAAACAACTATATGTGGTAAATATGGTTAGATATCTTGAAACTACACCTTATGGGGATGATGCACCTAAGCCATCATGGTTTAGGGAAAATGAATATTGTGGATTTCACCACGTCAAAGGCAATAAGAACAATAAGTGTTTGAAATTTAAGCACTACATTCATGACTTAATCGATAGTGGTGATTTGGAAATGGATTCTGCACCCCCTAATAAATCTCCTAATATATACATGGTGATCTTAAAATAACCTTTTCCTAAGCATAATAAAGGAAGGGAAAATTTGGATCAGGAGACAATCAACTCAAACAAATAATTCTAATTACATTTCAAAGATAGTCCATTTTGACCATTTTGATTCCATAATAGGGTGTGTCGATCCACCTGTTGAACATATCAAAACAATCAATATTAAATCAAGGGAGTGTACCATGGAAACGTGATGAGACCACATTTTTATATCATAACCTCCTTCCCCTACTCATCGAGATAGTCACTATGACGCATTAGAATAATTAGACAAAACCACGGCTAATAATTCGATCTTGTACCTTCTTAAAATTTCTAACATTCATAAAAAAATACTTTGTAAGAAATTATAGGGATCGGGAGTGTCTATTGATATCGACCTAACACAATTATAAGAAATGGTGGCATGGATTTCTCTTATAGAGCATATAACCTTTAGTACAACAAAAATCCCAAAATAAAATCCCTCTCATAATTTACCCTTACCTATTGAACTCATAATCAAATGTAAGAAGGTAAAAAGAGTGCTTTTGGATGGCGAGATCAGGTTTAAACATTTTTACTCTAAATCTAGTTTGAAAACTAGGGTGTAATAAAGCTAATTTAGAGACAAAGGTCATCACCATAAAGGCATATGACAATGAAGAATAATATTCAGCCAAGATCATCACTTTCTCACTTTGAAATTAGGTCCTATCAATCATGATATGAAGTTCCATGTCTTAGACTTGGATCTCCCTTACAACATATTTCTCGTTCGTCCATGGATTCATGCCATGTAATCCATACCTTCAACATATCATCAGTTCTTAAAGTTACATCATGAAGGACATACCCTCACTATTCAGGGATATCCCCAACCTTTTTCTCATTGCAAAGCATTGTCGAGCTATTTCCCCACCATTTATGAATGTCCTTCTATAGAGATAGTTATTCTAGTTCAGTCAAAGGCCCTCGCTTCATGAGTGGATCCAGATACCTTGTCTCCTAATGAAAATGGTGCTTCTACATCAGAGTCTCCTTTTGCTACATGGGAGATGAAGGTTAGAGAAAAAATTATGGAGAATATGATCTTCAGTAGGCCCTTCTAGTTCAAGACCTTCCCCTATCATCCAAAGCATGTGGTAGGCCGTGTTATAAGTTTCAAAGATCTAGGGAAAATTTCCCTTTCGATGCTTTCACTCCTAGTGGATTATTGGAAGATGAAAATATGCTCAAAGATATTGTATTTTGTCCTAAAAATGATGAAATGGATGTATGTTACCAATCACCTAAGTATGTTATCCCCAATCTAATGTCACTTACTATGGGATACAAAGGACATGGCTACATTCACAACAAGAAATGTACACTAGAAGCTCTCCCAATACCTCATCATAAAGTGGGTAAGCATGGTATTGGTGTCCAGCTATATGGATTTCAACCCTCATAGGTTGAGGATACCTCTTCTAAATGTGAAGATAGTCCATCCGAATAAGAAAGTGAAATAGATTCTGTACGTCGGAAAAACAACAAAGCGGCGTGAGAATCAACAAGTGACTCTTCCACATACCCGACCTCCCGAGGTCGTGCCGAGACAGCCGGTGGGGGTAGAATATGTAGACAAACTAGTTAGGGAGTCTAATGTCTTCGACACGCACTAGTGGAATTTGCGAATCTAAGGCAAAGAAGGCCCTTCTAACTTGGACTGGTGTGATAGATCGATCAGCGAGGATGACTGCTCGAAGGCTCCAATCAATATCGAGCTCTGGCGTGATTCGATCTATGGGCTGCGGAATACGTGGGAAATGACCTGGGATTGTTTCGTATATATCTCCTGATAAGGTCATATGGCGGACGATGAAAATAGTCGACTCTATGGATGATTTTCTGGCCTAGTCCAGAATTCCCTAGCTTCGTTAGCCACTATATCTAGTAAGGACAGTTGTTCGATGATGATAGGTGGAAGTGGAGTGGACTGAAATACTAGTGTGCGTAGGCCAGTGTCTATATCTAACTGACTTGTGGATTCGTTGGGCTGTGGGACCTGTGGATCAGAACCATAGACTCTTGGTTGTTGCGGTCCTGTTATGGTCATATGCGAGATCAAGTTCTAATCCCTAGTATCCAGTAATCGTACGCCTTTTCAGCTTCTACGTTTAGAACCAACAGTTGTGCGATCTTCTCAGAATACCTTACAGGCGTTCTTGCAACCTGGATTCTTAAGCTGGTATCTATATCTACGAGGGTGTCTCCAGCGTCTGGCTGTGGAACTAAAGGATCACACCCGAATGTTTGTTCTCTTTCGAGCCCTTCTACAGTCATGTGGATATTTTCTAGGGTAATCTGTAGTTTGGCTGACTTGACCAAAACGCATGTGCTTGGTCGTCTTCTATGTTTAATCCTCTTAACTGTGAGCTGATCAGTTGTAGATCTGCGGTTGTTCGGAATACTTGTATCCTGAGATTTTGGTCTATGTCAACTATTGCTGTGGCTAGGTTTGGTTGAGGCACGATCGGCTCAAATATATATTCCCTGGGCTCTTGAGGTCCCGTGATTGTCATACAAAACGAAATGTAATCTAACTGTAATGAAATAAATTCTAACTATGTGAAATAAACCTAACATATATAACCTTTATCTTTCTAAGAAATATTCTAACAATTCTAAGGAAAACAAACTATTTTAAGCGTATCTAGAAATAATAACTAAACAATAATTTAAAACAGACAAGATAACCGAGTGTGGTTATTTGCCTGTGTAATTTGTAGAATTATTCTAAATAAATAAGATAGCCTGTCTAATCTACCTGCAAGATTCTCGATCCTTCCTCAGAAGTGAGGAGTGAATCATAGTTTCTCAGAAACTATCAATCCCCACAGCTTCCCTGGCAATATCGAGAATAGAATGAAATAAAATAAAGCGATTAACTACTCTATTTGATATAAATCTGACTAGAACTTTGAAATTTAAAACCTGGACTTCGCAGAACAGTGGCGAATCCGATGGTGTATGTGATCTCGTCCCTCAGTATGATCTTCTCGTTCTTTCGTGTTCACTTGGATCCAGAAAAGCGTGTAATGCTAGCACCGATAGGAGTAGATTTTGGGACAAGGACAACTCAGAATGCAGACCGAGAATGCGAGTAGGAGAGGGATAGCGCAAGAGTACAGAGCTTGGCTTATGTGATTCCTAGCAGGATTTTACTGCGAGTCATGCAACGTGAAGCGACCAGAACCTTTGACTATCCTATACGAAGAGCAAAACCTACAACTTTAATGGCTTCCCAAGCTATTTTGTTCCAAAATAAAGACACTGCTTGCACAAGTTGGATATGTGGCTTACTAACAACTGAATAAAGCTAACCAGGTATACAATGAATTGAACTAAGAACTCTAAGTCACAGTAAAACAAATTTACAGCAAAAGGAATTCAGAGGCAAGCTTCTAACCGGATTGGATGGAGCAACAACACTGCCTGCACAAGATGGGTCTGTGGCTTACCAACAGCTGAGCAATGCTAAACCAAGTATGAAGTAAACTATGCTATCAATCCTAAGCAAGCTAACCAAAATACTAAAAACCAGAAGACTCTAACAAGGAAAAATGGTGATCAAAACTCCAGCTCAAATTCTTCACACAAACTCAGCCAAAATTCAGACCAAAATCAGACCAAAATCAGAAGCAATTTGCATGTACACAAACCATGCATTTATAGGAATTCCAACACTCAAAAACCAAAATCAAATTGAACTCCTAAACAATAAACAAAGGAAAACACTGCCTGGGGACCAAAAACATTAATGCATGCTCAAGTCGGCAAAGAAAATCTGGTGAAACGTGATATTTCACACGGGTCGCGTCAAAAGAGCGTTTACGAAAACACGCACGGACCGCCGCTCTGAAAGGCGGGCGCGATTCGAGAGCAGACCACCGCCTGTTCGCCTGGGCAGCGGTCACGAGACCGCCGCCCTGCAGGGTGGCGGTTTCGTCACTGAAGGTCAAGAGGCCAAGGAAAGAGGGAAAAAGGGGAAAACAAAGGGCGTGGGGGCTAAGCGGGGCATGCGGGATGTTAACGCATACTTCGAGGGCTTTTCCGGATCCCGAACACCTTGCGAGGAGACCTGTATCATCATTGGGGCATTTATTACACTGTTCCGCAGTACAGTACCTTACAATTTTGGGTACGTACAATTCCCAATGTAGTCTTTATGAAGACCTTGCCTCCACGAACATGTTTTCCGATGTGGCTATCTTAACTATAACCCTCGCCGTATCCCTTACTACTCAGATACTAAACATTATTTACCTTCCACTCATGAATTAGGACCAACAACATCATGTGTCAATTTCATCTTTCAGAATGAAAAATCTATTGGAAAGTTCCTAGGGATTCGTGATAGTATTCCAATAAATGACCACAAGAAAGGCTTCTCCATTCATCTCAATGCATGCATGTAATTTAGGGAGGAGGCTGCGTTTTTCATTCATTTAAGAAAAAATAAGCAAGGGAAAAATTTCTCACAGAAAATCCTTGCAAAAATAACAAGTCCAAGTCCTATAGTGAAAACCTCTTTGAGGTGCTTACGGACAAACAAAAATAACAATCAATGGAAAAAATAGTTAACTAACTTGAAGGTGAGAATCTCTTTGAACCACCTTTAGCAGAAGAAGATATTAATCTCCCCCTTATCCTACATGCATGGAGGATGATTCCAAGCTACTAGTGGAGGAGACAATAGATGTCAATATTGGCATGAAGGAATTTCCTAGAATAGTCAAGTTGGGAGCTTCACTCTCAGCTCAAGAACAAAAAAATTGTGTTTCTTTTAAGATAATTTGCAGATATATTTTCTTGGTCTTACATAGACATGTTAGGACTTGATCTTGCATTAGTGGTGCATAATCTTGTTGTACACCCAGATGCCAAGCCCATAAAAAAAGCTCTAAAAGATACATCCTCATGTTTCCTTATTAGTTAAAGAAGAGCTAGAAATATTATTGGAAGTAGGCTTCATCAAGCCTATTGACTATTCTGAGTGTATTTCTAATGTAGTCTCAATGCAAAAGAAACCTGTCGATATTATAGTTTGTACCAATTTCTGAGATATCAATAAATATTGTCCTAAGTACAACTTCCCTCTTCCTAATATCGACATGATTGTCAATTCAACAGATTGGATACGAGATGCTATCACTCATGGATGGTTTTTCATGATATAACTAGATAAATAGTGATGAGGAAGACCAACATAAGACAACTTTTACCAGCCCATGGGGACATTCTATTACCAAGGCATGCCCTCCGGCCTCAAGAATGGATGTGTAACCTATCAACGGAAATGATCATTATCTTTCATGACATGATCAAGGACATCATGTAATATTATTTAGATGACATATTGGAAAAGTCTAGGACTTGGGAAGATCACCCAGAGATATTGTGATGCATTTTTCAATGTCTAAGGGACTACAAGGTCCAAATCAACCTGAAGAAGTGTGTCTTCAGTGTAAAATCTAGAAAATTATCAGGATTCATTTTTTCACGGAGAGGATTAGAAGTAGATCTTACAAAGGTTACTGCTATAACATAAATTCCTCCTCTAATGAATATCAGAAAACTACAAAGCTTGCAAGGAAATATCTAAGCAATTTGAAGGTTCATCTCTCAGCGTGCAGATAAGTGTCACACATTCATGCATCTTCTTAAGAAAGATGTCATTTTTCACTTAGGACCGAACAACATAAATCATTTTTGTTGCTTAAATACTATTTGGATAAACCCCTGTTTTAATGCCACCCACAAAGAGGGTGAACCATTTTTACTCTACATTTCTACCACACACTTTGCAATTGGGGCATTTTGGCCCAAAGATTATAAAGAGCATAAAGAAAATGTTGTGTATTACTTAAGCTAAATGTTGATAGCTTATGATCTCAACTACCCACAGATAGAAAAGGCTTTCTTGGTTGTATTTTTTCCTTTCAAAAATTATGTCATTATCTACTAAATAATAAGGTCAAGCTTATCTCAAAATTTGATCCATTAAAATACTTGTTATCAAATCCCACACTCACAGGAAAGATGGCTAATTGGATCATCTTACTCAGTGAGTTTAAAATCGAGTATGTACACTAGAAATCAGTGAAAGGAAAGGTTTTAGTAGATTAAATAGCTGAAGCCCCGCTACTAGGTATTGAACCTTTAAGTTTGGAACTCCCAGATGCATCCATAATGTACCTCAAGGAATGTATTATATGGTTGTTATACTTTAATAGATCCTTTACCTTTCATGGTTCAGGTTCCAGAGTTGTGTTGATCACTCCTTCAGGAGACTTGATCCCTTAGGCATTCTGACTCGGGTTCTCATGTACCAATAATATAGTAGAATATGAGGCCCTTATTGTAGGGATGAAGTTAGCTATTAAGTGGGACATCAGACAAGTGAATGTAATCGGTGATTCCATGTTATTATAAAATAGGTGACAAATGAATATAAAGTTAAAGATGAGAAAATTCTTCCATATAAGAGAATGGTTTAGTCTTTAAAGGATTTCTTTGAGCAGATTACATTTCAACAAATCCCAAGAGGACAGGATAGAGCATTGGATGTTATGGACATACTGGGGTCTATGTTGAGTATCCCACATGTAAAAAATGATATGTCATTCTTCATAACATCTACAAACACCAACATATGACATATCAAATTATTTTTTGGTATGTGAAGTTGTTGGTCCCTTTTCCCGTGGTATAGTGACATATTTAATTACCTTCATGATGGAACCTTTCCCAAAAACATTTCCCATGCCAATAAAAGAAAATTCATCCAAAGATATAGCATGTTATACCTGCTTGGGGAACTCTCTTTCGTTGAGGTTATGACGGGAATTTGTTACGATGTCTCAATTCAAAAAAATCCATCCTAGTGATCAAAGAGGTGCACGAAGGAATCTGCAAGGCCTATACGAATGGGATTGTCTTAACAAAGAAGATACTTATATTAGAATAATATTATCCTATCATTGAAAATGATTACTACAAATATGTAAGGAAGTGTTTTCATTGTCAAAAGTATGACAATTTGATATGTGCATTAGTGCAATCATTACAGCCTATCATGACACCTTGGCCATTCTCAAAGTGGGGGCTCAATCTTATAGGTAAGCTTAACCCTATATCCTCAGATGGCCACAAGTTCATTATCACTACCACTAAATATTTCACAAAATGGGTAGAGGTTGTTCCTCTTACCTATGTCAAAGGTGTGCAGATATATAAGTTTATAATGAACCACATAATTTTTTGATACAGTATCCCCTCTGCCATTGTAGCTAACAATGGTAAGTCCTTTAAAAAAAAAATTGTGAAAGTGTTATGCAAATGTTTTCAAATATCTCTCAAATTTGCAACCCCATATTACCCTCAAGATAATGGGAAAGACAAAGCTTCTAATAAATCCCTTGTCTATATTATAGAGAAGATGGTGAATATAAATAACAAGTCATAAGCGACATTTACAAACTCACCTTTCCCTCGGGCATACAAAATGTCTATTCACACTCCTACAAGTGTCACTCCATAATCCTTATTATTCGAACAAAATCCATACTACCCCTAGAGATCAAGCTCCCCTCTTTGCATATAGAATTGAGAGATTACTGAATGAATAAAAGGACTACAAAGTATCTCGATTGGCAAAGTTGGAGCTATTAGATGAGAGATAACTTCATGCTCGAATCACCTTAAAGTATATCGGGATCGAGTGCGGCAAAGTTACAACAAAATATTAATACCTCATCAATTTGAGGTAGGATACTTGGTGCTAAAATAAAATCAGTTCAACACCACCAAGGACCGGAAAAGAAGGAAAATTTGAGCCTAATTGGTTGGGGCCATATGTTATGGTTGCTAAGTTTGGTTCGGGAGCCTACAAGATTTCTTGCTCATATGGTAAATAATTTTAGGAACCCATGAATGCAATGCATCTTAAACATTTATATGCTTAAGTGTGGGCTCTCTAAAATATTAGAAAAATAAAAAATATATAAAAATAGAAAAAGAAAAAGAGAAATAAACAGGTGCATCCAATAGTGAAAACCATGCAATTGTGGCACTTAGGACAAGTCCTTTAGTGAAAAATAGTTTTTTGCACCATTGGGGATTTGTTATTCACAAGCATTTCAGGTCTAGGATTGTGATAGATTTTCCTAAGCTATTTTTTGTCTATGTTTGAGCTACTTTTGAGCCTAACCCTCTTAATCTTGATCTAGCTGATCCTACTTCTATATACAAAGAATTTTCCTTTGTATATTCTCATCTCACACTGGGGAAAACTTTAAATCATCACTTCCTGCACATAACACATGGAATTATTCCCTTGTATATCCCATCTAACATTGGGGGCATCCATGTTTCTTCATTTCCTTACATTTAGCTTTGGAAAACTTCTTAGAAAACATAAAAAACATTTGTATAACTTTTTGAAAATCCCAAAACATACATATATGTTAATCAAAAAAACTTAAAGAATCTAGATAATTTTCATAGAAAACTCCAAAAACATAGAACATTGTCTCGAGATAATACCAAAAATAGCGAAAAACATTTCAAAACTGTCCCACAAAAACAAAGTAGTAATTTGCTTACTTTTAGTTGTTGGTTTGTATAGTTTTGGTTGTAGTACTTTTTCTTCTTATGTTCTTTAAATTGGATTCATTTTATTACTTAGGTTGAGTTTTAATTTAATCTATAGTACATTGCATTGAATTCATTTTATCTTACATACTCTTGTATAGGTGTGTTGTCTTGATTAGATTTGATTATTTTTTGCTTGTTATTTGCTTGTGCGGTTTGTTATTGTCCCATCATCATATCATCTATCATCACATTTATACATCTTATATCGATAAATGCTAAGATACATCATCATGAACATGAAAATTAAACATATATGATAAGCTAACATCATATAATATCGCCAATAGGGGCAAGAGGGACCCCCTTTTTCCCCCATCAAACATAGAGCTTAATAAAAACATGGATTAAACATGTTATCTCATAAACACAAAATCTAATCATCATCATCATCATCATATGTCCTCATAAATATAAATATACATGTACAAAATCATGTGTCTCAATACATATCAAATACAAAATGCCATCATGGTCATGGATCAAAATTGTTCCTTAATCATGAGGCATAATCAAAAACAATATATAAAGTACATCTGTACAAAATAATGTGCCTTCATCATGAGGCATGATCAAAAATAAGATGCGCATACATCATCTTAAAAATGTTCCTTCATATTGAGGCATACATCAAAAATATACATCAAGTACATTAATAAGATGAGTTAAACCTAACTCTCTACCATTCCCAGACTACAAGGTCTTCCGTTAGATAGGGGAATCTGTTATGATGGAACCAAGGAAGGAACTCCACCATGTTGTGTTGAACCATGTTACGTTGAAGCCTGTTGTATTGATGGTTGTTTTATTGACCTAGCATATCGTGAGGTCCTCTGCGATCTTTACCTAGACCTTATAATAGATAACTGATTGAAGGGAGTGGCCATTTTTCCCTCTAGAGCGGCCTCGTGGTATAATACTCTATAGTAAGATGCTTCTTTGTTGGTTCTCATCGGATATAGTAGTATTTCCTACATCCCAACTGTTGTGGATGCCTATTGTAGAGAATCATGCTCTCCTGTCACTCTAGCTATATCTACATGAGCCTAGGTCCCCTCTATGGTCTATTGAATCCTCTCTACAACTATCTCGATCTCTCTTAGCCGTAACTTTGTAGGCTGTTGGGCTACTACCTACTGTAATTACTACCTCGGGAAGCTATGTCACATGTATATTGTGTATCATGTGTTGTTCCCAATCCTCCCCCACTAGACTATGTGGTGGGGACACTCATCTATCATCATCACCATCTCCATCTTCCTCATCTCTTGAATCTACATGATCCCCTCATCCACCCTAAAAATCTATGGGATCTCATCTTGGTGGACTATGTGGTGGAATAAGTTGTGAACTCAATACATGAGGAGGTGATAGTTGCACATGTAGAGGGATCTATTTTCCTGACACCTATAAAGGACCCAACTGTAATAGAATATGTTGTGGGGTTTGTTATGGTGCTACTCGCACCTTCATTGTCTTGCTGGTATTTGTATCTCGAATATCTACCCCAATTATTCCTCGGTCCCATGCCTGTGCGCCCTTCCTTTGGGTCTCCCCGAGGATATAACTATGGAACTTCCTAGCTTTGTATCCCCGTGTAGTTATGGCTCTCCATGCATCTATCGCTACATGTGGTATGGTCAATCTTCGTAGAAACACTGTGGCGTACCATCCCGATAATCACCAGTAGTCCTTGGATTAGTTATATGTGCTCATTGCACCCAAGGCTATGGGAATACCTATGTAAAATTAGTCTGAGCTCACCCTAATTTGATCCACGGCCCCATATGAAAGGTATCTCTAGACATGCACCCATACCACATCTCATTTCCGAGAATCCCCTTAATAAGACCAAACGCCCCATGGACCTTGTCCACTTTATACCACTCTAGGATGTAGCTCCTGCTCCCAATAATAAAGTGATCAATTGTTGTAGTACTCAACTCGACTGCATCCTCAGGCCAATGATATAGCCTATATGGCCACCATATAATAATGTGATCTTATAGCTCGTCTAGAGCCCGCTTTGTAGTAGGGTGTGTCTCCCATGTTCCCACAAATGTCATCACCATCTAGAATCCAACCCATAATGGATGGATTTCTAAGATCCTAGGATTACAATGCTCTTATTGGGTGCCCTATAGTGATATGATCCAACACCCATATCTAAAGTAAAATGGCAAGACCCACGGTCTTCTGACCATGGTATGCTATCATGTGTAAATCTACATATAAATGGGCTAATATACACTATCCCTAACAATAAACCTCTCCCTAGATAAGGCCATGTATCACTCCAACAAGACTTGATAAAAATCTGAGCACCATTCTTGTTCTAGCAGAATATGCCACTAAAAAGAGCCATCATAAATAGGGGAACCCATCCTAGTTGACGATCTACCATACATCTAGTAATGTCAACTGACATACCCTGGCGAGGTATGTCTGCTACTCCAAACATCTTGGCTATACTCTACAGAATACAGTTGCGGTGGCCATCATAAGTAATCAGCCAAACCTGAATAGGCACTTACAAAATCCACCAAATGTCCTCCAAAGTAATGCTCATCTCATCTGTCAGAAGGTAAAATGTCTTGCTCTCACTCCAACATATCTCGACTAAGGTTATGAGCAGGCTATGATCTAAGGTAATCTATGGCATGTGAACCACATATGAAATACCTATCACATCTAATGTAATCTCCAAAATACCTAATCACATTGTGAAAATGTCACCTTATATGCCTAGAGCCACTCGTGTCACTCTCGTGTCTCTAATTGGGGTAGGCTAATCTACAAAAGTGGGAAAAACACTTGTTAGGGTAACTTTTATTATGAAAATCATCATTGAATTTCTTCTATTGATCACCTAAGTTTTTCTAAAAACCTTCCTTAATTTTTCTAAGGTCATTCAAAAATACTTTCTTACACCAAAGACGCCCCTAGAAACACCAACGCACCCCTTGTGATGCTAGCATTCCTAAGCACTAGCATCTCCTTGGCACATCAGTGCCTACATTTTCACATAAGCATGCCCCTATCCCCTAACATTTTAACTCACACCAACACCTCTACCTTGACACTAGAGCGCTCATTTTTGTGCCTAAGCACGGCATATGCATTTTTGGCAAAGTTTCACATGAGTGCGCATATTATCAATCCAACGTGGATGTGCCTATGTGATTTCAATGTGAGTGTTTCCTCGATCATGCTTGCGCACCCCAAGTCGTCGTGCAAGCGTGGTCTCGTGTTTTTATACCCTAATAAATGTGTATTAAATGCTAATAAATGTAGGTAAAATGAAAATTTTGGCTTTATGTACCTGTGGGCCATCCCCAAGAAGCCTCATATAGTCTCAAATGTGATCCACATGGTGTTTTTGGTTCTACACCCTCGCCATTTCTCTCGTAGGTTAGAGCTCAAATAGGAGTAAAAGTGGCAAGGTTGGTAACAAATAAACTAACTACGATGGTTTTTACCCCTTGTGGCGTGGTTTAAATGTCCATTTTTCCCACCTGCATCATGTCTCTCGCCCCCAAAGTTCCTTGAGACCCTCGTCATTCTTCTAAATTAATCTAACACTCACCGCAATGATTATTTGTAATAAATAAAAAGATTCATGCATTTTTGCTATGATGGGGTATGTTTTTACTTCCCAAATGACCCTTCCTACTACCCGGGAATATTTTTGCCTTACGGTGATTTTTGATGATGTTGTATGACTTCATTAATTTCTCTAAATCATTTTCTTCTATAAAAATAACAAAATCGAAAAATTTCAAAAAAACCCAAAAAAATTAGTAAAATCATTAAAAATCGAAAAAATCGTAAAATTAATTTTTTTCAAATATTGATAAATGGCATCCAAGCGTATGAAGCAGTATCAAATGCATTGTCCTGAACATCAAAATTTGTCTTACATAAACATCTTTCTTAGGTTCTTGATTTTTCTTGTCTCAAACGACTCGCAGATCATTTTGATCTAGCTCCATTAACAAGAGTTGGCTTCCTTATTAGGTCATTACTCCCGTGCAACAATGAGTTTTCAGAGACTTTTTCATAGCACATGAATACTTTTCATGGGACTAATTTTTCCTCCATTATTCCCCTTGCATGTATACTTTCGTGGGACACCATATTTAACCCTTTTCGTTAAAACATGAACATTTGGGAATCCGAACCTTGATATTAAAAACATTGGTGCAATTGTCTTAAACATTTTTGTTTGAGTAAGTGTGATTGTACTGTTTCTCATTAGGTTAGTTATTTTAATTTCTCTTATTGCATTTCATTATGTATGTTGCATGGAGTTATGTGTTTTTAGCAATGAACAAAAGTTAGTAATATAGCTTTTCATGTTATTTTACACTTTTGTTTATTTTAATAAGGGTCAATGATTTAGGTCATAAGTGCAGCATAATGAAAGAAATTTGCTTATTGAAAGATTAGATGCACAATTTGTTCCTATATTCTTCATTGTCATGTCTTATCACTATTCATTTTCTTCCAAAACACCCAGGGTAGTAAAAATCCTTGTTATCCCTATCCTATTTCTTTTGTCTATTTTAATCATATTTTCGATCGTCGATTGACTTCTTCTATCACCCCATCGACACTCAAGGTTTCATCCTTCATTATACTATTTTTTCTTCAAAAATTTACTTGTTTATTTCTTCTATGTTTGAAGTGACGTCACTAACTTCACCTCAAACAGGGTAAAATGTAGACACCTAAATTCCACTTACACATTTTTATTGATAAAAGCACACTAATTACTCTCTTTCTTACTATTTACATTATAATTAGTAATTTCCACTAATTAAATAATGTTTCCCTCTATTTTTGTTAATTAACAATGCTTTTTTATTACCTAACCTCTTTCACATTCAAGATGCTAATTTATGACACATCGTAAGTCATAATCCTCCTCTGAACAAAAAATTAGTGATTATTAGCTAATTAAGCCTCTTTACCCTTTTTTTATCAATAAACCCTATTATTGGCTCAAACCCATCTTCTAACCATTCAAAATAACCCTTTTCGCTCCAAGAAATATGAAAAGGATTCAAAATCTTATCATAGCCTCTTAATTGACCCTAAGTGGTTAATCAAGGCTCCTCACATACTAATCACTTATTAATTCACTAATCATAATTAGCAAGGCCTTAATCTACTTTATGTTTTTAGTCCCACATGCACTAAGACGCAAGTTTTTCTCAAATACAAAACTATAAAAAGGACTAAGAACCTACCTTCATACTTTACACCATACTTTGATTAGTATATCATATAAGAAATATGATTAAGAGCCTTACTTCCTTCTTGGATTAGCTTACTCAATCTTTGCATCCAATCTTCATGTTGGTTAGTAGAGAGATATCTAATATGGCCTTATAGCCATTGTTAGAGATATCCTCTCACCATTTGTGGAGTAGCAACAAACATAATTTTATTTCCCTTAGATCTAATTAGGTCTATGTTAATTAGTAATCATCTCACATAGTAAGGATGCTTGTAGATTGAATGTTTGATTTCATTTAGTTTCCATTAATGCATGATTTTAAGATTTTATCATGATGTTTCATTCTTAAGATTGAGCTTGGCTCTAGGATATTATGGTGTTATCCTTTACTAGTTAGTCATATTGCAAAAGTTTAGGGTGTTATCGGTTTGAGCCAAAAATCTAGTAAGAATGAGGAGGGGAAGTTTGGTCTAAATGAATAAGATTAATGTTTCTTTTCTATAGATCATTAATGAAGGTGTAATTATCATGGAATGAGGTTTATATGTATGGTATGGAAAGAATGGAGTGCTTGTTTGATCCGGAGGACATTATGGAGGATATAATTTCCCTAAATCTCTCGAGATCACTACAGTGTGAAGATGACTCCAGAGTTTTCCGATGACTATTTAAATGTCAAAAATAGAGTTAGTATGCACATTAGGTGGCTGGTCAAAAAAATTCAATCGGAAAGTCAACCCCGGTCAACATTCCAATCTGAACGTGACACGTGGAAAAGGTGGCAACTAGCGAAAAGATAAAAAGAGATTTGTTTTTTTTATTATCGTCCTCTGGTCTTCGACATGTGTAAAATTTAGTGGTTACAACAATAGGCTCAACTTTTGTGACAGAAGGGAGCCCGACCACCATGAGAACTAGTGATGCTACTAGCATGGTGGGCTCTTAAATCACTTTGTCAACATTGAGTTAGCTCGACAAGATATTATTATGGCTCGGTGAGGTGATCAACTCCCCACCAAGTTGATCACATTTTGACGTGTTCAATTTTAGCTCGATTTGCCTATTGAGAATCGACAAGCGTACTATGTGGTCGAGTTGCATTGATTTTAGCTCGGTGAGCTAATTTATTTGTTAAACCGAGTTGATCATTTCCATGTGGTCAATACCACATATTTAATACTTTTGGGATATGTATTATCTCCCACAACAACTTGGTGAATAGCTCACCCCATGGACCAGTCAACAAATCCACCGAAGAGCTTGCCACATGGCTCGGTCCGCCAACCAACACACCAAATAGCATCCAACACACAGTGCCCAACATCTAATGGAACTGGTGCATCAACAAACCAATGGTGGAACGCACATGACTTAGCCAAGGAACTCGGCACAGCAGATCCCACCATGTATGTGGCCAAATAGAAGGGGATAAAGAGTGATCGAAGCCACAAGGTGAATAGGATGGCGAGCCCAATAAAACCATACACCCCCTTTGCATCATTCAATGTGGTATGTAGTCATATTTTATACCCTTATACCAAGAGTATAATCCCATGCGCGTCGGCCTATCACCCAAGAGGGTGTTGGGCGCTCACCGAGGCACGCATGGGCACCGAGTCTCTCATTTATGTGAGCTTTTTGAGAATGCATCATCTCATAATGAATATTCAAATGGAATTGAGTAGAAAAGAACCATCCAAAATTCTAGAATAAGTTATCCCATTACATCCATAAAATAGAAGCATCACATAGTGCGCAGAAAATATTTCTACCTAAGGAAAATGCATAAGTATTATACTTTTGAACACACATATGATTTATAACATAGCCTTATATTCATCTTAACAAGTTCAATAATCCACATTACAATCCCTTGAGGTCATAACAAATCCTCATATATCTATGCAGAGCCAAGTCATGCATCAGAACTATATTATGCTCATCATATTACAAAAACACAAAGAATGCAAACCCATCCCCTAAATGTGTCATTACTTATATAATTCTTCTAATAACTAACCCATAACATCCTCCATTATGTTTTTGCAGGGCTTCACCTCTCTTTTCTCTCCTTCACTCTCTCTACACTCTATCTACTCTTTGTGCCCATCTTGCTTCCATCGAGCACTTGTATTTATAACCTTAGCACCCACCAACATGCCTTGTAGAAGTTCGTGAGATCATATGCAAATTTTCAAGGTGGTCCTCCATGGAAGCATGACTTATCATATCCGATATCTCCACTCCTTACAATGATGTCTTTGGAACCTTCCATTGCATGCTTGGAATATTCCCTTTTTGATCCCACAGTTGTCAGGCTGGCACCTTATCCACAAGGGTCATGATTTTCTCATGTGCTTCCTGGGATACCAAATGCAGCTAAGTATAAAACCTATTTTTCCTTTCATTTGTGTCGTTTTTTCTACAAAACCCCTGTCATAACCCTTCTCTACGTACCTTCAACCTACATTCCCTTCTTCAACTAGGTCCCACGTGCCCACGCACCTTCTTGTACTTAGCTGATATTTTGGGGTCCAACATCACCCCACACTACGCATGTTCTCCATCCTTGGAAACACTCTTCAATAAATAAATAAAGAATGGAGGATCCTTACAAATGATTGGAATGGAAGAATAAAGGAATGAAGAAATGGGGAGAAGAATGAAAGAATGGGGAACTTGTTTATTCTGGAGGAGGAGAGGGAAATCCTTTCCTAACTCTACTTCTAACTTTCCCCAAGTGTCGACCTGTTCTAAGCTTACTGACAGAGGTCACCCACCAAGGTGCTCACTTCTACAAAACTTAGTTCCTCTCCTTTAGCTCTCATTGTCTGTACGATATCCACCAGTTTTTTTCCCAAATTCTTGAGTGCTTCTATCCTCTGAGTGATTTGGGGGTACAAATCCTTCATTTGGTTCTTGATTGAGCCCCACAAGGTCTCAATGGCCTCTAATTTATTTTCTACCTCGGCTAGGATTTTTTCTCACTCAGCCTTGTTCCCCTTGTTCTTTTCCTATAAATCCTTGAGTTCCACTTCATGAGTGGAAAATAAGATACTTTCCACTCTATGCATGTCCACGCAATTATCATAGGAAGCCTCAACAACTTGCACAAAGGATTTTACATCGACGACGATCTTGTTGTAATGATCAACAATTTCCAAAACCTTGATCTTATTTTATTTTTCTTGGCATGCCAATGTCTCCTCTACGGATTCTAAAATAAGTGGCCACCTCTCCATAGTGAGTATGTGGGTCAAGTCCTCTAGGCATTGTAAGGATGATCCATACTTTTACGCGGGCGGTGTTAAGTATGGATGCTTTAAGACAATGGCATATGTGATCATCTCTATTTTCTTGTATGCCTCGTGCACTCTTTCCTTCTCATCCTTTAACTCACACCTTAACTGAGCACTGATTAGTTCCTCCTGCTTCAGGTCCTTGATTTTCTCAAGGAGCTCTTCCTCTTTTTCTCCAACTCTACCTCTAGGAACTTCACCTTATCATTTCTTTCGAAGATCCTGGCTTCAATCTCAACTAAGACTTTGTTGAGCATGTTACATATTTTCTCATCCAATAATTGTTGAGCATTCACCAAGGGGTTTATCCCTTTTCTCTTTGCACTTTCATTAATGCTCCTTGGCTTACCTCAAACTCGAGCTCATCAATGTGGGACTCAAATACCAATGATTGCATTTTCCTTTTCTGAGGGTATGCACCTTCCTCATCAAATGAAGCCATGGATAAGAGTTGTTCTATCGGCATGGTGCTTTGGAATCATACGTGCAACACTTTGTTCAAATCATCAATGTAGCTCATTTCTTGAACTTTTGTTTCTTTTGTGCTCTTCCTCCCTACACTTGCAGCTTTTGGAAAGCTTACAGCTAAACTAGGATCTCCTCCCATGCTCTCATATTCTTTGCTTATTCTCTCCTCCTCGGCTTCCTTCAAAGACCTCATCCACGCTATGTTCTACCTCTTGTTCCATAAGCTTCTTGATCATGCCCACCACTTGTCTCTCCATGGCCTCTTCTATTTATTTCTTCGTGAGTCTTGGGGTCCTTTGATCTTTTGTATTTTATTCCCCACCTACCCCCTTCTTGGGCCTCAGTTTCTTCTTTGTCCTCCTTCTCCTCATCCCCTTCATTATACTCCTCATCCCCTTCTTCCTCAAAATCATTTATCTCATAGAATTTATGGTCTTCACCTTCTTTTGGCTCATCATCATCATCCATGTCACTGATGTAGGCATCTATATTATCCATCTCTTCTGAATCTACCTCATCAATCACCTTCTGCTTCTTCCTTACTGGGGATTCTAGTATAGGAGATTCTTCCTTTTCCTTCTCTTTGATAGGTGATGTCTTCCTTGGTGATTCCTCCTGGGTGAGGGGCTCTTCATGCTTCGATGCCTCTTCTTCTAGGGTCTTTGCCTTGATTGGAGACTTCTTCCTCCATGCATAAGTACTAGGCTTAGCGCTTACTTCTAGCGTGCTCACCACTTGTGTGGTTTGAACACTTGGTGCCTTCTGCACCTCTTCTCTTTCTCTCTTCCTAGGCGCAGCTTCTTCCTTCCAGTAGGGTCTTCAGGATGGAGACATAATTCTCCAAGTATGCACCTTTTTTGATTTTTGGCCTTTTTCATAGATACACCCTTGTTATAGTCCTTCTTGCAATCGGTAGCGTTAAAGGCTTCATCATTTGTATCTCGTGGGAGACATATCTCTCCACGTACACACGCTTCTTTGTGTAGGTGATCTTCGACGTAGTTCAAGGTGGTCTATATCTACCTCACTAAGGTTGAAACTTATTCTCTTGGATTCTTTGAACCGATTAACTCCGTCTTTGAAGTATTGTGCGGTGAAGGAGAAGGGTAGCTTATACCATGGACTCATATTCTCATCTGTCAATATAAATCTTCCAATGTAGAAGTGTTGGTATACCACAAATTATTCTTCTATATTCAAGAGCATGGGAAACTACTCGAGATCCTCCACTTATCCCCACTGAACATGTCACGTATTCGCTTATACCACTTCTCCAGGCACACCTTGTGAGCATTCATCATGGTTTCACAAGTATATTTTACAAACCTTTTTGTAGGCAAGGGATCCTCTTCTAGATATTCCCAAACAAACTTTTCAAGTTCATCGGGAACTCTAATGTCTGAAAATACAATGGTGAGGAGGAAGTTACGAAAGAGTATCTTCTCTCCCTCCTACACGATGCTTATAATCTCATCTCGTGATGAAAGCGCATGTTGTAGATGGATCCTTCGATATCTTTTAGCATACATTTAGACGTGCCTTGTTTACTTGTGTCCATTGTTCATGATCATTGAGCTTGGTCACCAAGCGTGTGGCCATACTCATAATCAGGTCTAGAATATCGATGATGTCAAAGTATCGCGACCCCTTCTTGTAGTCATACGCGGATATAATCTCCTTGTCACTCGAGATCATAATATATGTTGTCTCCTTCACAAATGAGGCCTGTGAACTTGGATATTAGTTGTGGTATGATTCGCATCTTTGGCCCCGTGAAATAAAAATGGTCCTCATGTACGCATGACATCAACCATTGGTAAAGGTGATCAGGCTTGCCAAAGTATGGTAACTCATATAGTTGCAATAATCCATCCTTCTCTAATTTTACCTTTACCTCATCATTGTAAATGTGCATTCCATCTAGCATCCTATTATTAGTTGGTCGGACCAACTCCAGTGCCATTTCATTATCCATTGTGCTCATGCGATGGTTATAATCACTTATGGCCATCTTTCATAAGTGTGACTCCCACTCTTTTCTAGAAATACCCCATCTGGGTATTGCATTTCCGCATACCATTCTTCATTGGTGCTTGTAACGGCGATTTTCTTTCCCTTGCCCTTGCCCTTTGTTTTCTTCAATGAAACGGTTGGTTTCCTAGGTGCCATATTTTCTAGTCGATTGATCTTAAATACTCCTTCCTCTTGCTCTCTCTTTCTGCTACTCGTTCAATCCCAAATCTCACTCCAAAGCTTCAAGTCCTTAAATGAATCCTTCTTTCTCCATGCCCTAGTCATGTGAAACCCTAACTAGGAAATCCTTTCACAATATGGTGTTCTTCACACAACTTTCCTTGAGCCTATGTACTCCTTCCTTCTGGTTCATAGATCTACTCTAGATGCACACTCAAATTTCTTGGATTTTCCTTTCTTTGCAAAAATTTGTCTCTGGATGTTCTAGTTTGCAAGATCTTCTTTAACTTCATAATAACAAGGTAATAAATGACTTTCCCGACTTTGAATTTATTTTTGCTTCTTTCTAGCATTAAATGTTATACCACCTACCAACGTACTTTAACATTAAATGTGAATTTTTCCACTAAGACAACTTTAAGTGCCCTTACCCAATGTCACAACATGCATGAAAAACCCTTTACAACCTTCTAGCACACAAAAATCCAACTCGACCAAGACTCTTACACATGCATCCACAATGCTAAAGGCACTTCTTCTTTCCTTTACCCGATTTTTTCCCTCGCCTACCTCATGGTGTTCCTCGCACTCTTCATTCTTTCTACGTGGTTTTTGCAAAGCCTTCTTGACACCATAATCCAATATCAACTATTTCCTTACATGATTTCCCCACCTTACACGCTTCCTTTTAGAGGGTCATTCAAATTATATTGCAGGCCTATAATTCACATCACTCCACCCCACACTAAAACAGATGCATGGTCCTCTATGCATACAAAATCTTGGGGAAAATAATGTGGTTACTAGCGCACAAGGTGAAAAATGAAACAAAAATAAGGGAACAAGAAACAAAAAAGGAAACATAAGAAAATAAAATCAAAAAGGGAAATTCTAATCTAACCTGCAATCGCCTTATTACAAACACCAAGAACACTTATTTATAGTAGGGCTTCAGCCTATTCCCATTGAAGTGACCTAGTAACCTCGTCCCATCTAGCGCTTGTAACAATAAATCTCACGAATCAAGAATATACGAGATGATGTAAGGTCCAAAACAATGGACTTTCAACTTCCCAGGATGGTGCAGATACTTGGAATCATACAACAATACCATCTACCCAACCTCAAAATTCTTGTTCTTGATATGACAATCATGCCATGCCTTTTGTCTTACTTTTTTCTTCTGAATCCATCTAGCAAGTGATCACCTTTCATCTAACTGCATTAACTTATCAATTATTTCTTCCAGTGTTTGTTTGTCAACTAACCCTCCTACGCATGCTATACACAGCGATGGTAACATGAATTCAACTAGTAAAACAACCTCCATGCCAAACACCAATTGAAATGGTGTGGCCTTGTTCAACCTCTTGTAGGTTATCATGTATGCCCATAAAACAATTGATACTTTTTCATCCCAATCCTGTCTTCCAACGTCACAGATCTTAGTTAACGTGTGACTTAGTATCTTGTTAAATGCCTTAGCAGTTCCATTTTCTTGAGGGTGATATGGGGTAGTCTTATGATGAGCCACCATAAATTCTACTAACAAAATCTTGATTGTTTTGTTGAGAAAGTGTGTACCTCTATTGCTTTTAAAACTTAAAGGACAACCGTACCTCTACCGATTATGTTCTCCCATAAAAATCTAGCAGATGTTGTTGTGGTGTAATCCTTTATAGGCACTGCCTCTACCCACCGTGTCAAGTAATCAGTGAAAGTGATGATATACCATGAACCAGTCCTTCGCATGGATGGCGCAATTGGCCCTACAAAGTCAATTTCCCATTTTCAAATGGTTTAGCATTGGCTATTGGTCGCAAAGGCATTTCATCTCTCTTTCCAAGTTTTCCAAGGCATTGGAAGTGGTCACAAGCCTTGCAAAACTCAATATAATCCTTGTAGATGGTTTCTCACCAAATCCCTACTAATAAAATCTTCCACACGGTAGCATTTCTGCATAGTGTCCTCCTACAATCCCACCATGTGCTTCCTCCATAATTGCCACACACTCATGCTCCAATACACATCGGCACAGAACCTCATCATGACCTAACTTATATAGGTCTCCACTAATCAACATGTAAGGTGTGGCGTGTATTGCTAACTACTTTCTCTCCAGAGCCTTCATCCCTTCTAGTGCCACACCTATTTTTAAGAACACTATGATATCTTCTAAGTCTAAGGGCATGTGCCACAACCTAAATAGTTATGCATCTAGCATGGTATCCTCAATGCTTTGTGCATCCTCTCTTGAGTTAATCCTTGATAAGTGGTCAGGTCCTAAATTACTCTTTCCTAGTTTTATGACCACTATAAACTCAAACTCTTAAAATAACAGACCCAACGACATATGCGCCCTTACAAAACGGGATTGTTGACTAAGTATTTCAATGCCATGTGGTCCGTGTAGAATATAAATGGTGTTGCCAATGAATACTTTGCTCGAACTTGTATAGAGCATAGATCATAGAAAATGATTTGCACTCGTAGTTGTGTAATTCTTTTTAGCTAGAGTCAATTTTCTACTTGAAAAGCACAAGAGATGATTGAAAATTCGCTCACCAGGTTGTGTTAGTACTACTCCCATAGTTGTCCCCGAGGCATCAACATGCACATGGAAAGGCTTATCCCAAGAAGGAAAATGTAATATGGACACCATGACAAGCCTATCCTTCAAAGTGTCAAATGTCCTATATTGCGCCTCTCCCCCGATGAAAGGCACTCTTATGTTTTAACAATTCTTCCAAGGGCGTGGAAATCTGGCATAGCCCTTAATGAATTTTCTATAATACCATATATGCCCAAGGAATCCTTTGATTATGCACTTTGATTAGTAGGCTCCCTAATCCTATAATAGCTTCAACTTTAGCTGGATCTACTAGAAATACTTCTTTACATATAATGTGTCCTAAAAGGGTTCCAAAAGGAGTAAAGAAATATAAATTTCTTAATATTGAGGGATAGCCTTAATTGCTGATATCTCTCAAACATCAGCCTTAAATTATCATAATGATCTTTCACCAATCCATACATAATCCAATCATCCAGGTAAACTTGAAGAAACTTATGGATGAAGTCCTGAAATGCTTGTACCATGATGTGTGAGAACATAGCAGTGCATTCTTCAATCCAAAAGGCATAACCATGTAGGAAAAACTTCCCCATTCAGTGGTGAAATTTTTCTTTCTCTGGTCTTCCTTTGCAATCTGAAATTGGTGATATCCTGAGAACCCATTCGTGAAAGAGTAGACTTCACGCTCGGCTACTCCCTCCAAAATTTCTTCAGTAAAGGGGGTTGGGAAAGGATCGATGACACATATTGCATTCATATCCTTGTAGTCAACACAGATTCTTATCCTACCATCCTTCTTGATACTGATAACCATTGGGCTTATCCATTCTGATTCTTCCACTGCCTCAATGATACCATATGCTATCATCTTGTCTATTTATTTCTTGACCCATATGCACAAATTTGGATTCGCGCACCTTCCTTAAAATTGATCTTCATCTCTCCCAAGGAATGGTGAATGCCTTTGAGTTCATGGTACTGTGAGGAAAAAAAATCTTGCAATTCACGCAATGAGATCAATGACCTTTGAAACTTATTTTTCCAACCAATATTCTCCAATGTTAACTTCCTTAGGTTCTATCTCCATTCCAATGTTAACCTTATTTATTTTTAATGGCTCATGGTAGGCACATGCTCGCTCATCATCACTATCTATGACTTCACACGTACGTTCTGAATGGTTAGCATCCAAAGTCTCCATTTATTTCATAGACCATTTTTCCTTTTTCTTTTTCCATGCATGCGCGCTCAAGCTGTATTTTCTCTAATTCTTCTTCATTGAGGCGCATCTCTAAGTAAGGCTCAACTAGTAGCTCCAATAGTCTATCTTCTACCATAGCACTATCTCCCATCATAAGGTACTTGATCACTTGTAACGCCTTATCTACCTAATGTCTTGGTACTCCTATACTCAAAATCTTGAATGACATTGGCCACCAACTCCTTCCAATTACTTCGTTTAACGTGCATCTCTCGAATGAATATACCATACACGCACACATCCTTATAAGTTGGAATATAATTTATGCACCCACAATGAAGATAGTAACATTTTTGCACTCCTCATCTAGGCCTTCTCACACACTTAGATATGAAATGAAGCAGTCTATTTACCATGGTATTCTTATATGACCATGGGTGCCTTGTTCTAGAGAACCTTACGAGAAAATGTGATACTCACCTCACACCACTCTAGGAGGTTCTCCCGATGTGTATCCCACCAACTCATTATAGCTCTAAGTAGGTTATAACTGAGCATTCTTCTCCTCTCGTCCTCATTTTTCCACTAAGATTCCATTTCTCGCAAGAAAATTTTAGGATATGATCCTCCAGAGTAACTCGAAACTTCTTTCCTCCTAGGTGCTTGATTGAGTGCACCTTTATAACCCTTGTTATAGATCCTCTCAATTGTCTCCCTATCAACTCATACATCCCATGCACCCAATTTTCATATGCCACACTAGAGGTATCACTCAAGGATTGAGCATCTTCAAATTGGATAACTCCCTCCATGGGGTGAATTATCTTAGGATCTCTGATGGAGCACACATAGATTCTGTCAAGGAATTCTTCTCCTAAGGGCTCAATATAGGGTGTTGAATTCCCATCTACTAAATGAATGACCACCCTTTCTTCCTTTATTTCAAATCTGATATATCCTTTGTTAAACCACAGAGTTAGCATTGTTCTTGTAAGACCATGGGAGCCCAAGCAACACTGGAAATTTTTCTTCCTAAGTGAGTGCTAAGACTTCAAAGTCTCCAGTGAACTTGGCCCCTTAAATGGTGATAACTACATCCTTCAAGACTCCAATGGTCATTGCCATAGTCTTGTTTTCCATATATAACACATTTGAATATGGTTACAATGTGGGACTTCCCATTTGATATCGTGCATCTAAGGTAAGAACATTTACCTCTTCTCCCGTGTCAATGAGAATATTTCTCAAAAACATCCATCAACAACCGCATTTAAAGTAATATCCTTGTCATAGTCGAGGTTGTGAGGAGAAAGGTTTGCATGCAAAACCTTCCTTTCGTACTCTGCTCCTGCGTGTGGTACCTTCTCTCTTAGCCATTCTCCTATCAAGGGAATAATATTCTCTTGCCTTAACATCCTGCACACTTCCTTGACCTCATCCAGGTCATCTTTTGGAACCTCAACATTCTTCAACTACTTTGATGTTGCTCCTTCAGACATTGGATCTCCCCTTGTAAACTCTGAATCACATCCATAATCTCTTGATACACCTCTTTCTGATAAGCAAGGTCTAGATACTTTCCATGTATCATTTCCTCTCTTGAAACTAGTGTCCTTTTTCTTGGCATCTCCCTGGCGCATGTGGCCTCTACTCACGTCGTCACCAGCACAGTTCTAGCCTTGACTCATTCACCACTCTTGGCATCCACTATGAATCGGCCTTCTTGATGCTCACCATCCCAATGCCTTTGTCTTTCCAGTGCTATTGGTTCATATACTCATAAAGCCTTGGACACTCTTCATACTTGTGTTTCTTTCCACACCATGAGCATTATAACAGATCAGGACACTCATGTTTGTAATGCTCTGTAGATCCACAATTATAACAGGTTCCTCATGGGAACTCACTTCATCCTCTTCCATGGTTACTACAACCATGAAATCCTCTGCAAAAACCTCTTCCACATGCTCCTCCATCTATGTGCCCTTCATAATGATGGTCATCATCCTTTGAACTACTTTCAAGGCTAGTCTAGCGCACACCTAGATCAATAGTGACATGGATTTGATCAATTAGTTTACAATCCTTCGTATCATGGGTCGTAGAGGTATAGATCTTGTAATAACAAGAAATATTCTTACGGATTATACATTGGAGTAGAGGTAATCTATTTGCATCATGATCCCCATGGAAAATCTCACAGGATACCGATATATTGCACCGACTTCCGAGAGAAACTATTTTTTGAATTTCCCTCCACTTCTCATTCTATACACCAAATCCCACTATGAACCTCATGCGCTGAGTTTATAGATAGCTTCTTCAACTACTTGGCCATTACAACAATTTGAGCCTCCAGAAAAGGAATAACACCACTATTAATGCTCCCAACAACTTCGGTGGGTAGGGTAGCTTCCAATTCCTCATGCAGTACGTGAAAGTATTATGTGACAGAGCCCTTCTAAATGGTGTTATCAATCCTCTCGAAAAAATGTTGAGCATGTTGAGAAGGATGAATGTCATAGGATAGTTTTGACAAGAGAGTCTTTAAATGCGCATCATACTCCCACACACTCTCTTTCATTCCCTACTTTGGATCTCCTTCAGAGTGTTAATTCTCTTCTCGCTCAAATTATGGGATATGGAATTCTTCTAAGAAGGCATTTTTAATGCAAAGTAGTCAACCACCATCGATGGGGGTCATACTTCCTATACCAACTATACACGCGTCCTTACAACATTGTTGCAAAAACGGCTTGCCTTCCATTCTGGGGTAGTGACCCCCTTCGTGCACCATAGTAGTTCACACTTGTGCACATACTCGCATATCTTCAATGCCCCTATAGTCTCGGTAAGTGTAAAGACATCTCAAAAAACACTTGGGGAGGTGGTTGGAGTCCTTGTCCTCCTAATCGAGAGCCTTGGTTTCCTCCATTGTTCCCTCCTCCACCAAATCCACTAGATCCACTGGTCTTGTTCCTCATGACCCACCAGTTCCATCTCCTGCAGTCAAAAAGGACTGAAGTGGTCATGTATAGTGTTCCCAACATCCCACCGAACTACGCGCGATAGTTTGTGATATTGTCCCACTTCCATTTGTATGTCCCGTGCCACTACCGGAAGCAATACTCAATCCTTGCATACTTACACCTTGTCCAAAGATTCCTCCAAATAGAGGAATGGGTTGCACAACCATGGATGTTCTAAATGAGAAATTATATCTCCTGGGCACAAATCAGTTACTCCCACCAATACCAACTCAAGGTTAAGAATACTTCACACTTGATCTGGAAAACCAAACGCCAGGGGTTGGTCACTAGGTGGGTTCAGATGCGCACCAAAGGCTCTTCTTTCTCCATACGATGAACTCTCATCAGAATCTAAAGGGGCCTCTTTCCCGTGCTTGTCAAGATGGGGTAGTACAGACTACTCAGGTTCTATGCCATCTGCATGAACCTCAACTCCTAATTTGAAAATGGTACTTAATTTTTTCAATACTTAGAAAATTCTCATATTTAAAAATTTGACAACTGATTAAGAGTTTAAGCCAATTTTGGGAGTTCTTGAAACCCAAATCCTTAAATTCTTCCGAATAAATCAATTATCCTTAATTTTTTCAACTTAAGTGAATGTACTGAATCTATTACAAATCCATTTTAAAATTCACAATTGATTTCAAATCATACACTCAAACTAAAATTTGAATCCAAGTTGATAAGTGTATTCAGATCTTGTTGTGGGTTATGGATACTGAAATTTCCATTCAATCCATTTACTCCAGTTTTTTGCTTGCTTTAATAATTAATCAAATAAACTAACTTGAATGTTTTTATCTGATCAAAAGCTTCTAAAAATTGAAATCAAATCCACAACACAAGAACTTGATAATAGAGTTCACCCGAAGGCTACGTCTCGGATTCACAGAAAGTGAATCAATCTATTATTGCCCAATGAAGTACAATATCCCTTCACTATTGACTTAACAGACCTTTATACCTGCAAATGAGCTGATTCAGACCTCTTGGAACTCTACAATTTACCAAAAATGTTCCCAAGTCCATCCGTGGCCCCTACAATATTTTCACTGATAGTTTCTCTGCAATTACGTTCAAAAAAATGTATACAAATTTAAATGTAAAATACCTACATAAAATAGGTTTAAATTTATGGAAACTAGAGGAAATTATGAAAAACTTCCCTTTTTACTCCATGGCCTGATTCAAACCAGAAGTGGTTGGAAAATGCAGATCTCTGCCTGCTCCTCGTGCTTGATCTGTGAAACTACAATGGAAAAACGCCTACATAGGAAAATATACAAAACTTACTATAACAAAATTTACATTTATGAAAATATCTTGGAATTTTGAACAACTTTTATTTTTACACCATTGCAAAATTGATTTGTAAGTGCCTCAAAAATGGTGATCTCTGCAAATTGGTCCTTCGTTGTCCATTTACAAACCTACCAAAAGGTCCCTTTAAATAGAAGTGATCTCATATTCTATCACTTGCTAAAAAGTGGCGGGTTGGTAAGGATGATAAATATTTTGGCATAGGTCAAGGGTTCAAATCCCCCTTCCATAGGTTTAGGCACCCAATTTAGCCATTGACCCCACATTTGGTGGGAAAGGGATAGGATAAGCCTTTAAATAGTTTTTGGCCACAAAATCCTCCTTATCCCATGGGATTTAGGCTTATTCACATGGAATGGATTAAATAAATTATTATTATTATTATTTTAAATTCAAATCCACTACAAACCTGCCAAGTGTCACACCCATAATATGACATTTTTCCACGTCAGAGTGTGCCACGTCATCATTTGACCACAACTTTGACTATGCATATCTTTCGCATACGAACTCAAATTTGGTCCGTTCAAAATGCATCAAAAATCTTGTGACAAGATCTATACCATGGAATTGATTTTGAAACATTACAAGACCATCAATTTTTCTTGTCACCAACTTCCATGTGTCACCTTGTCATTGGTCCACTTGTTGACTTGTTGACTAGGGTTGACCCGTTTATGACCTTGATTTTGACCGGCGATAGAATTTGTATACAAACTCGATTATAAAGTTCAACATTCCGTCGAGAAAGGTCTCTAGAAGCCCTTCAGTATGGTTTAGGTTTAGAGAAGTTTAGGAAAGATACACATAGTGAAAAATCCTTCGGATTAACTCCTTCCCGTAATGTATGCCTCCATAGATCCATCACACTTGCAACCTCACGTTGTATAGTCATCTCCCTTTCACGAGCTTCACTATACTTGAGTCATCTCTCCTCCCTTTCCTTCTTAGACAAAATTTCCACCATCTTCCTCCACCCTAGCTTCCTCTCCCAGCACTCAAAGAAGCTTAGGCGACGATGGAAAATGCTTCTAAACTCAAAGTAATGACCAAGAGCTACATAACCAAAGGAATACCATGCAAAAATTATCTTATAGGATCCCTTAGAAACTTGAAATCATCAACTTCTAGAAAATAATACATAGAAATTGTGTATTCAAGAGTATAACTAGTCAACACTCTCTTTCACCAAAGTGATCAACACCATGTGTCTAAGTTAGATCTACGTCCTGCAGCTTCTGATAATCATCTTGGGTCCACAAGCGTGATCTATAGTACCAGTTTGATTTAGATGCATATGTTGAAAGCCATTCATATATTTCTATTGGGAAGCAACAAAATAATGTCTCATACATCTCATGGTATAGGTTCTCTTCTACCCATCTACGTGCATCAAATCAGGTCCAATGTTGAATGTTTGAGAAAACTTGTTCTCTGTGATCTTAAACCATATTTCAACACTTTATAAGGTCAAATGCTTTGTCATCACACATTTAAAGCAAAAATATGCATGCCATTTCTCACAAAAAATTTGAAAAGAGGTCTCGGCAACGAAACCAAGATGTAGTCATATTTTATACCCTTAGACCAATAGTCTAATCCCATGCACGCCGACCTATCACCCAGCGGGTGCTGGGCACTCACCCGAGGCACATGTGTGTGCCAAATCTCTCCTTTATGTGAGTTTTGTGAGAATGCATCATCTCATAATAGATATTCAAATGGAAATGAGCAGAAAAGAACCATGCAACACTCTAGAACAAGTTATCCCATTACATCCATAAAATAGAAGCATCACATACTGCATAGAAAATATTCCTACCTAAGGTAAATACATAAGTATTATAATTTTGAACACACATGTGATTTATAACAGATCCTTATATTCATCTTAACAGGTTCAATAACCCACATTATAATCCCTTGAGGTCATAATAGATCCTCATATATCTATGCAGAGCCAAGTCATGCATCAGAACTATATTATGCTCATCATATTACAAAAACAAAAAGAATGCAGACCCATCCCCCTAAATGTGCCATTGCTTACATAGTTCTCCTAATCCCTAACCCATAACATCCTCCATTATGTTTTTGCAGGGCTTCGCCTCTCTTTTCTCTCCTCCGCACTCTCTACACTCTATCTACTCTTCTTGTCCCCACTACTTCCATCGGGCAATTGTATTTATAACCTTAGCACCCACCGCCATGCCTTTTAGAAGTTACAAATCGTTTGCCAAGTGTTGAGGTGGTCCTCCATGGAAGCATGATTTCTCAAATCCGAGCTCTCCACTCCTTGCAATGATGTGTTTTGGAACCTTCCATCACATGCCTGGAATATTCCCTTTCTGATCCCACAGTCATCAAGCTGACACCTTATCCACAAGGCTCATTATTTTCTCATGTGCTTCTTGGGATACCGAATGTAACTAAGTACAAAATCAGTTTTCCTTACGCACACGCACCATGTGTTCTCAGTAAACCCTATCGAACCCTTCCCGCACGCCTTCAACCCACGTTCCCTTCTTTAACTAGGTCTCGCATGCTCATGCACCTTCTTGTACTTAGCTAATATTTTGGGACCCAACATGGGATTTCCCCACAAAATACAAAGTGGTTTGAGAAAAACAAAAGCAACCGAGTTATGAGTAAGGTAGGATTCGATCCCCTAACCTCGGTGGGAGTAATGAGCAGTCAAATAACTCAACCAACGAGTTGGTTAGGAAGTGAGTTGGCCAATAAGGCATTTAAACAATATCTTCGGGGTCGATTTGGCATATAAAAGGGACCCTCTCCCTCATTTAAAAACACACCCCGAGCTTATTATTTCTTAAGCTTATTGTGGGATTTTATAGTATTGGGATTTTTTAATATAGTTTTGTGCACTATATTAAAATCTTAAAATTACTATAGGCTAGTATTTTATTATTATTGACCTATTATTCTTAGGCAATAATATATTAAAATATTGTGATTGGGAGTATTGCAAACTACCCAATAGGCCCATTAAGATACATTATTTTTCACTTCTGATGCCTGGAATTGTTTACCGCAGTATTTCAAAGGACATAGGGAAGCGTTGGGAAGGCCGATTGAGTTCCAAAGGAGGTTGTGCATCAGGAAGGTGGAGAATGATTCAACTGATCATCAAAATTTCTTCGAAGGACTGACGTACTACTAGGCAAGTGGAAATTCCATTAGGTTTTATTGTAAGAAATAACATTGTACTTACAAATTTTTACTAGTGGAACGGTTCAAAAGAACCAGAGACGTAGGCCATTTCCGAACTCCGTAATCAATTAGTGTGTAATTGTCATTACATTCTTGCATTAGTTTTAAATTGATTACTTAAAAGGAGCAACTTGTCGGAAAATATAAAAACCTACAAGGGTCTAAGATCAGGTAGATAAAAACTTGATCAATTTTTAGATCATTGTTGAATGTCATTTAAGGTGGAAAAAGTTAAATTTTACATATTAAAGCCATTTTAGGCATGATAAAGATCCTCTTTTGCAGATTGTATGGTGAATTTGTTGTTTGAACTTTCGTATTTTAAATGAATGCATGAATAATATATTTATCTCTTACTCATGTTCTCCCTCTCAACATAAAAAATTTGGCTTCTTCTCTCTTTAGTTTCATATTCCCCCATTAGTAACTAATCTCTCCTTGTTTTATAAACTCCCATTGAGCTATTAATAATCGCCAACTAGTTTTCCTGGAGCTATAATTATCTCATCCATTTTATTTAATTTTAATTTTCTAAATACATTTTTAGATTTAGGCATGCATTCCTTAATCCACTATTTTTTATTTTTTATTTAGAGTTTGAACTCTAGGTAATTATTCTCCTTCACACATAATTTTAGAAACACGCTTTTTTTTTTCAAACTCTAACATTTCTAAATTTAGCATATGATATTATTATTTTTGATCTTTTTGCCTCCTCCTCCCACTACCTATTTATGGGTAAGCTCTCCGATACACATCTTGTTAGGATTTATGTTACATGGGAAGGGATGAGGTAGTGGTAGTTTATCGATGACAAGCCAAATATTTGAGCTCGGATGAATTTGGAGCTTACTTCTCATTTTCTTACTCCAAACTTTATCCCACATGCATGTGGGTTTATACACAGCTAGTGTTTATATTTAAAATATCATGTGATCTAACTTACCTTTGTAAGGCATTTTAATCTATCCTCACATGTAAAAAAATGTAATGTGCTCAACAAGCTCCATGATTATGCACTTGTGTGTGATTTTTAATTATGTGAGAAGCTTAGTGATATTGGTTGCAATGCAATGTATAAGGAATTGTCTTGGTGGGTGAGTGAGCCACTAGCTCGACCTTGTTTTAAAATATATCTTGAGATTAATCCCACATGTAATATGTGGCCAACATGATTAGCCTTTAAATCAGAAAATACATATACCATATGGTAAATTCATGTGTATGGACATGCCCACCTAAGGTTGGTCTCGATATGGGAGGTGGTATGAACATAGGGCATTTTGATGGCTTCACTTGAGCTAGAGAGGTAAAAGGAACACATTGTTTAGAGGTAAAAATGAAACTTATAAGCACAAGACCAACTAGGACACATAAGTCAAATGACCCCTATAAAAAATACCCTTTTCCCAAAAAAACACATTAGTTTTTAATTTGAGTCATTAATGTCATCATTAATTACTTTTTTGTACTAGGTAAAAATTTATATTTTGAGGGGAATCCATGTAACCCCACACAACTAGAGAAAGATAAGACATTTCAATACACTCATATAACTATCAATCAGCATGGGTATCCCAAGTATGACACCAACCATCATCCCTTAGCTCCAACAAAAGATTAAAACAATCTTATGTCCTTAAGAGCAAGATGATCGGTTGCCATAAGACAACACTAGCTTTGCAATATTACCATCTAAGTTAACCACATATTTGAAAGCACAAATTTATATTAGAATGTCTTCTAATCTTCTTTTTCTTCCCTCTCCTCTTCTTGCTAACCATTATACATATATCCTTTACAATGAGATAAGAAGAAATATTCAAATATCGCCAAAAGACACACCATCATATGACAAGGGCCTTACCCCATCCTTTACCACACTCTTCCCCTTTTATAACGTGGTCATAGGATCCTCCTCATCATCTCCTCAAGTATCTTCTCCTTTTCCACCACCAATATTCACATTTATTCCTTTACTGCAATCTCCTCTTCATCTAAAGGATTAACTTAGATAGCCTCCATATCCCCTACCTTTGAATTAGGCTCCACATCCATTTCCTTATATTGTCTAATGTATAAGTGTTATGGTAGAGAATCTTTCCACCACACTATTCTATGATGCACCTTTTGTTTCGGATTTTGAAATTGTGAGGACAAACTTGTCCTAATGAAAAAGTTTCTTATAGTGAAAGATAAACCCTTCATGATCAACGGTTTCGGTCTAAGTTCAGTCAAAAGTTTTAATTTCTATTTATTTTGAGAGAGCTTTTGAAGTGTCCACATTTACTAGAATGTACGTAAAATTCAATGGGGAGATCATCTTGGTTTCTAGGTCAATGGTTGAAGTGATGCATAGTGCATTATTAATGGATGTAAAGCATTCTTTGATCCAAAATGGGAGTGGGAGATGTAGCAGTCTAACCCACACAAGTTTAGTAGGAAAATTTATAGAGATAGGTTTGAATGAGGGGAACCAAGGCTTGAAAAACAAGTGGTGAGATTGACACTCCCATAGATGGTCAAAATGAAATTTATGTCACTGATTGAATGTGAGACAACAAATAAAAATACGTCTAGTGTAGGGGTAGTTATCTACTTGACCATCCATAAAGGGATGGAATTTCTCTAAAATCCATGAATGCAGGGGCCAAAATTCTAGGCCGAAGATGTTGAAGTGGAAGATCAATACATTTCTCATGAAATAATTTTCCTTTTGAAATACCTCCTCCCAAAGGTTATTGAAGGTGTAAGTACAACACAAAGTGCTAGAGGTTCCTCCTATTCCCATTCCTTCACAAGACACATGGATATATCCAAAAATACCAAATGTAAGGCGAAAAAAATTACCACAACCTCTACAACTAGAAAAGGCAAGGTGTTCCATTGAGAGAGGAATCCTATAGGGTTGGTCGCAAGTTCATACCATGCATCTCAAGTGGAATAGGGGGGAAAAATTCCTTCCTCTCTCTCAACATTACACTATTTGTCCATAGACTCAAACCTAGGATCACTTCCTACACTCAAGGGATCAAACACAAGTGCAGAGATGCCTATGTTGACAAACCAAAATCTCTTGGAACCTCACCACCCTCCAAGATAAACCTACCATGATCACTATGGGTGTGGTCTAATTTAGGGTTTTCGAAGCTAAATATCGAGTCATTTTTTTAGAGTACTTGGCTAGTTATCAATAATTAATTTATTCTTTTAATCAATGGGTATTTTAAGTTAGCACTTCTTTGTTAATAATTAATGTGTTAATACTCACCGTTTGTTAATGTGGGTTAATATATTTGTATAAATGAGTTTTTAACAACTTATATAAGTTAGGAGTATAGGATAATTATGTTTTCAGAGAGTACATGACTCATTTGGGTTGTTCAACCAAATGAAAATATAGGAGAGAGATAAGAAGGTTGAGATATTTTATAGGTGTTAGAGAGATGTATCTCATCTAAGTTATACTCCTCAAACTTAGTTTCACGCACATGAGGCTACTCCCTTATATGTGCATTGTGAGTTATTACAACAGCTTTTAAACATAATAGGCATGGTAATAAGTAATCTTAATATGCATGCATGTATACATACATACAAACGTACATACATACATACTTGTGTGTGTGTGTGATGTATAAATAAATAAATATCAATTTTAGAATAATCTATAATTTCTCATATGGATTGTATAAATTATTCCTGATATCTAGATTCTTTTTTATTGGAATTTAGTAGTGATGGACTCATTTTTACATGACACATTTGTTGGTCAGTAAGTATACTTTTTTAGGTTTGTGCTCAAAGTGGACTACCTCACACTATGCCAAGACTTTATAATTTTATACCTCTTTGAAAGGATAGATTGAATTATAATTCATGATTTTTTAATGCAAATAAAATTCAACATTAAAAAATATATAAAGAGATCACCGAAAGATGGCTCCATTTTTTTGGTCTCTATAAGGTATTCTACTTGAAAATTAATTTTCTTTAAGTAAAACTAGTTTTTGTATCTTACTATTGAGGTGCATATAATTTGTTTGTAATCCTTCCTTATGGTTTTTTGCTATGTTATATCTAATTTTCAATGGACACTATAAATTTCCTTTTTATCTTGCTATATTTCAAAAATTCTAATTTATAACCCTGAAATTGATTAACTATTAAATTGTTGACATTTGTTTTGTAAAATGCTTTCTAATTTGTATTTTTCTTTTGGTCATGGGTAAGCCTTTTCTTTAATTGAGTAGTAAATTATATCTATTATTCACGTTATTTTGATACATATTTTATGTCCATACAATTAATGCAGTACAAGTATGACCTAAAATATTTCTTTCATGGAAGTACATAAGATATTGTAAGTACATTAGGCATGGGGTAAGTAGTTATAAGTTTTGGACCCATACTCATTCACTGAATTCCATTACTTGAAAAAAAGACATTTTTGCTCTTATTTCCAAATAATATATGAAATCGGGATAACATATGGTAGTATCCTAACCAAGGGTATTTATTATTGAAATTCATGAATACTTATCATATCATGTACAACTATGTAACTTCACTCCTTTTATGGTATTTGGATCAAATTTTACATATTAAAATGGAAACACAATATTTTTTTTTTTTTTATGAAAACACTCTAGATAATTTTATTCATATAATGATAGATATTTGTACAAAGATGATATCCTATAAGCCAAGATTCAATTCAATCTTCAATCCCAACAATATTTCCACTGAATAACTCACTAAAGTCTCTCAACACATATTCTAAGGTTAGTGATTTATTGAAACAACTCACACAATATTACAAACTATGTTTATAATATTCACACAACTAAATATAATGTGAGTTTTTTTATGCCAACTCACATATTATAAAATATTATTCCACTCACAAATATTACCATAGAGCAATAAACAACCTATTATCCATAACATTCCCCCTTAGTGTGAACATGGGGAGAAAGCACATCACATGAACTATAAATATGCACATAAGAATGTGCATACTTTTAGGTTTGCATACTCTTGTTTGGATCTTCTGCACATGATCACCTACATATGAGAATTGATCCCATTTTTACTTGTAGTGAACATCTTCACCGTCCAAACGTCTTCCACTAATTGATGAAGAAGTATGGTAATCATAGGATCTATACGGTTAGAGGATTGGTGCAATGCGGTTGTCCTCTTATACAATCACATTACAAATGTCTATGATTTACATATTATCCTCTCTTCAAACTTATTAGGGATGATTACAATGTTTTACTTTTTTGTATATCACACAAATGAAAAAGGTATGCCACCATTGCTATATGTGACCCTATCACTAGCAGCTTGACAAGATGTCACCGAATAGCCACATTCCTCCATTTCCTCTCACCTCTAGTGCAACTACTAAGAAAATTCGATCATGCAAATTATTTCCATGAGAAATCAATCTCCTCCCCCCATTATTTTTGAAAAACTTACCAAATGTAATATTCTAGTGAAAATGTATCCATATACGATTTTTTTAAATTAAACGCTTTCATGACACTTTTACAATGACGAAAATATTATAATTATACTTAATAGATCTTAGCACATATTTAAAAATACCTTCCACTATAGCTATAATTCTTCACCACTCAATAAATAGCATATCCTTTTAAATTGATACAACCAATATTAAATATATTTCCCCATTCTCAATAGATTACTCCAACAAAAATACACTCGTGAGGGTTTGAGTGTATTTTTTCACCAAAATAAATACACGCCACTCAAGGTATACTGACTTGTATTTATAGGACAGGTATAGTTTTAATAAAGTGAAGCAAATTGGACTTTCTTCTAAAGAAAGAAAAAGAATACCTTGTATTTACAAAACCACGGAAAAGGGGGAGAAGTGGTTTTATGAAACAACTTTCTGTAAAATCTTTAGCCCTATGAGAGATGTACGGAGGAAAATGGAAGACTTGGGAAATCGTTAACATGGAATTGATTGAGAGGTCAACACAACTGATTTTGATTTATTAATTAGTAGAGCTACCTACACGAGGCAATCTAAGCAGATACAGAAGTTTGGTTTGATACAAATAAAGAATTTAGTATATCAGATTTGCATTAAAAAACTAAGAATAAATATACTCCTCGGGAATGACCTCAATACTAAATAGATTTGGACGACTCTTGATGATTGGTATTCTCAAGAGATCGATAAAATGATAGATACATGATCCAATATTATATTTAAACACCAATATTTTGAATTATCAATTGTGCTTTTATGTGGAACCTTATTCCTTGCTATATCCAAATAGCTGGACTAACCTATTATCTGAAAAATAAATAATTGCACTCAATTTTTTAGTTATTATAAAATTTAATAATTTGGGGAAATAACACAACATATCCAAAAACTTAATTAGAATGTGTTATTGTTGCACTTGTAGATAGGAAAAATAATGAAAAAACATATTTGATGAATTAAAGGATGATTCTTTGAATATATAGCAACATGACACAAAGAGAAACCTAATGCGTAATAAGATAAAATCAAGTATAGGAAATAATAATTTAACAAGCATAAGTGAAAACACTACACTAGTCAAGGGATCTTTGTTCAAAGTAACAAATTAATTCTTCGAGAGATAACCAAGATAATTGAGATTTGGTGAACCTACATGGAGACTTACCTGGAGCAGATAAACCACCCATTAGGATTAATGTAGGAGTATCTATCATACTCCACTCCCTCCATCCCATTATAACAACTAAGACCAACCAGGTATAATAAGTCCCCACCCACATAGACCAACTAACAATCACAACAAAGCTAGGGTGGAATATACTACTTGAATCTATACAAACCATGGGCTTTATAATGAGAGATTCCCTAAAAATGGTTATCCTTATGCTTGAACATAAGTTCTCTTAAATCCCACCATGCATATTAAATTTGGCAAAAATGAAAGCCTCACCCCTCCTCTAAAGGACTCGCAAAATATAACCATGCCAAATTTTAGATTTTGTATATGATGAGATAAATCGAAACCAAGAAAGGGGGAACTATATTGATCAAGAGAGTGAAAACACTCTTTAGTACATCTTTCCCCGAGAGTCCAACCCACCTATTAGCCAAAACAAGCTAATAGGTCACAGTTTAGCCAAATTGGTGAAAAGGGACAAGAAAGGCACATCACACCAAGCGATATCTCTTGATAAACGTATTCAAAATTACTATGAAATTTGAATTTTCATGTCGAACTCAAAAATTATTTCTCCCCTAGCGAACTTAGTGACATCCCATATTGGGATTAAACCATAACTAAACATATCCGAAAACACCAACAAAAGAGAGGTAAGAAGTGCACTAAGATAAGGGCCATGTCATGAAAGACCCCGCATCCCTCACCCAAGATCCAACCATTAGTAACACTAGAAAAGTAAGGTCCCTATCTAGGTGCGCTTAAGGAGCTTAAAGCTATGAATTCTCTCGAACCCACCTATGCACTTGCACCCACATCCACCACCACATTCTTTATTCTCGTGGTCTAGGTTAGGACAATAGAGACAAGGGTAGGGATGAAGCTAATATCACACTAAAATGGATCCATGGCCTTTTACATTCCATTATCACCATCTCCCATATCATTTTTACATCAGTATATCATGGTTTGGAATAGGAAACACCCTTAATTTATAAGCCATTTTGTGTAAGCATTTATGTGGGTTCTCAGAATATTTACTCCTCAAGGTCCATTCCACCGCCGCTCTTTCTTCTAGGATCATTTTCCACCATGAAAGGCAATTGAAAACTCGTTCATTTCCATTTCCATGTTCTTGCTCTTGCTCTTGTTGTGATACTATTTCGTTCCTTCTCCATCTCACTCTCTATCACACTTGTCTCTAGGAAAAACATGAAGCATATTACAGTTCAAAGTAGAAAAAGCACAATAAATAAACACACTATGTGTGATATATTATTTTAACATTTTAATTTAAATTTTTAAAATAACTTTTTTCATTTAATTATATTATTTTGTATATTGTCCATTTAAATATTATTAATTGTTTTTGTAGAAATGGTATTGAATATCGTTTCATAAGTATATGTATTTCTAATTTAAAATATGTTAATTTCATTTTACATTATGTGTGTGTGTGTGTGTGTGTGTGTGTGTGTGTGTGTGTGTGTGTGTGTGTGTGTGTGTGTGTGTGTGTGTGTGTAATATAATTATTTAATATATCAAATAATTATATTACATTTTTTTATATTATAGTCTTTTTTTGTAGAAGATATACCCCTAGGGATTTTTAAGGTTTGTTTTAGGATAGTTTTTATAAGGATTTTTGGTGATAGTATTGCTTTGAAAAAAATTTCTTGTTTGCTCTTTCTAGGGTTTGAGAAACTTGTTAGCTAATATTTAATGCAACAAGGTTGGTCACCTTGGTCAAACACGATATTGTAATGCATATATTTTTATGATCAATGAAAGGGTGATGGACCCACTAACCCTATTTTTACTGATTCCAAAATTATATTACATGTTTTAAAAAATGTATCAAATGAATTTTGTATCACTTTTTTCTACTTGATAATAATTTATTGAACAAAATTAGCGGTGCAAATGTGGTTCAAAAAGTGACACAAAAGTTATAAAAATGTGACGTAATTAAAATTGTATAGTCATGTCAAGTTTACATTACAATTTGTGTCACATCCATGATGCAAATACTTTAAATAAAAATGTTAGAAAACCCCAAATCGGGTCAATTTAGGACGAAAATTGACCTAAATAATGATTCTATTTGCATAAAATGTATTAGTGAATTGACCACCATACATAAACACTCCCCCATATCCATCCCTAGAATATTTTTTCACTATAGTGAAACTATCATTGAGGTTTCAAACTTTAAGAATTTGTACCATCATCAAATTTTCATTAAGAAGGAGAAATGTTTTCTCACATTTCTCACCCATTCAAAAAATTACTCTTTTTATGCAAAGAAACAATAGGGTTGAAAATCATGGAAAACCCAAGCACAAACTTCCTATAATACCTAGCCAATCCCATAAATCTATGTACTTTATGGAAATTCCTAGATCTCGATCGTGTTCCATCATGGCCTTTATCTTTACTAGATCAATAGATATCCCATTTACTGAGATGATATGCCTTAAATAATGTACCCTCACTTAAAAGAAGGCACACTTTAAAAACTTAGTGAAATTTTTACACTTCCACAATTGGTCCATAGCCAACCTAAAATGATGGATACGTTCTTCTTAATACTTGGAATAAATCAATATGTCATCTAAAAATAAACAATTTTTTTTACCCAAGTAGTCTCTGAACATGTTGTTCATTAGGTTCATAAATGTGACAAGTGCATTTTTCAACCCAAAGGGTAGGATTGTGAACTCATAGTGCCCATATTGAGTCCAAAAAGTCATTTTATGGATATAGACATCCTTGATCCTCAACCGATGATAGCCTTCTCGAATATATATCTTATATTATATCATTTCCCTCGTATTTGATCAAATAGGTCATCATTATAGACAAGGGATATCAATTTTTTATCGTGGCTTTATTCAACAATGTATAATCCACACACACTATCAAGGTGTTGTCCTTCATTTTCACAAAAAACTGTTGTTTCTCCCTAAGGTGATACATTAGGGCATATAAAACCTTTAGACATCAACTCATCAATTGAGCCTACTATAATGTTAATTGTGTAGTTGTAATCATGTAGGGAGATTTTGAAAAAGGTTTCTAACTAGGCTATCAATTGAGAATTCAAACTCTTAGTTAGAAGTTAACCCAAGTAGTTCCTAAGGAAAACATCACGAAAATTTTATAAAAATGGGTATTCCTCCATAATGGCCTCTTGACTTTCGTTAATTTTAGATATCTAAACTATATACAATATACATCCTTTTCTTCCACTTTTTAAAGTTGTATTACAAATATATGCATAAGATTAATTTCTCTTTTTTATTCCACGGATAACAGTTGGGTAGCCAATATCATATAGGCAATCAATTTCTTTTTGAGTAACAATTATAGACACCTACTTTACACCACACAATTTTGATTCTAAAATTGCACCGGTTACACTCTTTCCCATCGTCACCATTTAATTAAGGACCTTCCATTAATTAACTAATATATTATTATGGATGAAAATTAATGATGCTTTGTTAATTAAAATCCTCTTTTAATTAATTCATTACCCATTATTAATTAATTATCCAAATCCCCATCTCTCATTTAATTTATATCTCTTTATTAATTAAATCCTACACTCAAACCCCTCTAAACCCACTAATTTCCCTCTACATTTCCTCTAAATAGATTCTATAAGCTAATCTTGGCCTATTAATTAATCTTAAGTGATTAATTAAGCCTCCCCTGACTCCTATGATTTATTAATCTTAATTAATTACTCCTTATCATGTTTATCCACTCCTAATCCTACATCTCCATTATCCCACATTCACTAAGATTTGCAGCTTTTCCCAAACAGGAAATCTATATAAACAACCTAGTACTCCCTTCCCAAACTACACCATGTTATTGTAACACATATACATATACTATCTCATTCTAGGCTATTGTAAAATATATTAAAGTAAAATTGAGAAAAACATAACTTGTTGAGGTAGTAAGAGGAGAATCAAACATGGAGTTAGGGTCATTTTGAAGAGATATCTTCCTTTACCAAGCTCCCTCCTTGGATCTAAACTACTCGTGGTTTACACTTGGCTCACAAGGATACCCACATCTCCAAATAAAATCCATAAATTGAAGTGAGGTTGGCATTTATTATGTTCATGTTTATGCAATTTGTGTTTCCTCCTTTCTTAGCTTTATCTTGATGTATTTTCATTAGAAGTATATTAGGATTTACTTAGTTATAGATCGTAGATTATTTTTTCTACTTGTGTGTGTGTGTGTGTGTGTGTGTGTGTGTGGTGTGTGTGTGTGTGTGTGTGTGTGGGAAATCCTAGTGGGACACCCCTTTCTCTCCAATGCATTTTATTTGTTTTTCAAGTTTCATGTATATTTGTATGCAATTTGATTTCAATGTCATGTTTTTGTTCACCTTTTATGGTGTTTGGAAGAGTTGAGTTGTTTTTTCAGGTATTAAAGAGGCGTGTGTTGTCAAAATTTGGACTTGAAAAGGAAATTTTGACATTTTAAGATTTTTTTCGATTTCCATACCCTTCTATATTTTACAAAAATTACTCTAGTAAATAACTCGATTCACTCTGTGTTTTTCCTAAGCACTGTGTAGTTAATTCTAGAAAATTGTTTTGTACAAAAACTTGATGGTTTTAACAAGTTCAACAATTTTGTTGCATTATGAAGAAAAATCACACCTTTTAATGATCTTGTGACACTCTGTAGCAAATTCACATATGTATATTTTTATTTCTACACCATATCGGTGACCCCATGATATTTTTAGTGAATTCCTATTGTTAAGCACATATTAATGACCTCGTGACACTATGTAGAGAATTTAAATTCACACACACACAGTAAAAGTAATGTGAAATGAACCTATTTAATTCATATAAATGTTACACTCTAAAACATGGTTTGAGATATAATGAATAAATATAAATGAATGGCAATGAGGCATAGTGGAAACAAAAAGAAAACAATGGAAGGATGAGCATTATGGAATGGAATGTGGTTTAAAACAATATATTCAAACACTAAGTGGGCCATGTAAAGGATAAGAATAAGGGTTTGGGTAGATACCATTATCGCCACTCCCTAACCATGGTGTTACTTACCCATTCCTAAATTAAGGGAACTCTCTTAAATAATGAATGTATTTAATTGATCAATAATGAAGTAAGGAAACCTAGAGGAAGTAAGAAGAACCATGACAAAAATAAGGGGAAAAAATACTATAAATTTATTAAGAATTAGAATAATGTGAAATAAAAAAGAAAACAAGTTAATAACCAAGTAGCAATCCATAATGAAAAGTTATATAATCAAATTAGTTTTCAACAATGTTGTTTTAATAAAAGGGTTTGATAATAGGATGGGAAAGAGTAAGACCTAGAAGATGAGTTGCAAGCCAAGATAAATTTCTTAAATGACCCTTAATAGTCTAACAATGAAGATAAGTAAGATTAACAATTCTTGATGATTTTAGAAGGTTTCGAAAAATTTATAATTTCCCATGAACTTGTTACTAGTGCTAAGAAGTTAAAACTTAAATGGATGAATAAATAGAGGGAAATTAACTAAAACCACTCTTGGAATGAGAGGTGATAGTGAATTATGGTGAACAATTTGAAAACACCAAGAAGTAGAAACCAAAAGGAAAATAAAGTAAAGGGTATTGAACTATACATTTAAAAAGTTTAAGCTATAACAAACCAATTGAAACATACTTAAACAAAGTGAAATCTAAAATAATAAAAGAGCGGAATGGATAGTGTAGAATATTTATACGTATAAGAAGGTTGAAATGTTATGTTAATGGAAACATATTAATTTAAATGAAAAGGTAAAATGTCTAGGACCCAATCATGGAAAAGGATAATAAAATAAATCAAATATAAATAATCAAGACAAACAGGAGAAAGACTTTGTAAGTAATTATAACAAAAAGGAGATGAATAATGAAGATAAAAAATCAACAAGTCAAAGAACACCTAAGTGCACTTGGATCCCTATCAAATAATAAAAGTAAAATATGAGTGAAGAAATAACTACCAATCTTGATAGAAGTTAGAAAGTGGATCATTCTCTACCCTTCGCAGGTGTGTACTTGAGGTGGATGCTCCAGTTTTGGATGCTAGTCTTTTTTATAAATCTTGCATGATGCTTCGGGACAAACCAAAACCTATGACAAGTGGATGTATTTGGAGGATTATCAAGCAACAGGTTTTGCAAAGTATGACGTTATAGGACCATCACCATTTTGAGCCAAATTGTTTGTGACACTTTTGGACCTCTCTTATTGTGAATTCTAGGAATAATTCGTATTTAAGGAGAGGGGGATGTACCGCCACTTCCTTACACATTGTTTATTGTTAGTACATTCATTCTTCATATGTGTCTCATTATGACATGTGTTCATTATAACTATATTTTACTAGATATTTGGATTGAGACAATTTTTACTATGTGATTCAGGCACAAGATGCCTAAGAAAGTTCTATGAAATTTTTCTTTCGTTGATTAATACTAACCTTGCAAGGATATAATAGTTATATTATCATGTTTTCCCTTGATCATGTTACGCTAACCTTGTAGGGATTTGATGGAAGTGTATGTTCTAGCATCACTAGGAATGTGTCGCATGTTATAGTCATGGAATATTTTGATGTGATGATTTTTATTAGGAATGTGGATTTTGAATTCATGATTCGTAGAGTATATATGAAAATTAGAGATTGTTATGATATTGTATGTATGTGGTATATGGAATGAGTATGAAATGTCATTAAATTAATCATTCAAACTATGGATGTTTCATAAATTGATTTTTGAAATTTATATGTATTGAATTATGCATGAATTGTTTGATTGTTGTGAATGGATTTATATTTTATACTATATGTTTTTTTATATGGGTATGATGCTTCATTTGGAGTGTGTAGGTGATGGACAAGTATATTCATGAACACTATAAAATACCAAATCAAGATGGGGGAGACCAACAATCCAAGAATAACATGTGTTAACCATGGTCACCCTTTGAGCATATATGTACATGTGTGTGTATGATGATAATTTATAAGTGACCCATTTTGTTGTTTATAATGTTTTAATTATTTTAACTCTCATGTGGTGTGTTTTTCCCCTTTTGATTTTAAACTTTTCTTTTAAATTTATTAATGATTTATTTTTATTTTTATTTTTATTTTTCCTTAAATGTGTGACTTTGTGGAGTGCCTCATCCCCTTTTATTGTTGTTAACCTTGTGATTTTAATTTAATGTTTTTCCTAGTTTGTCTTATTTTGAGTTAATGAGTTTAAGTTAATATCTTATCCTAATGTTTTAATTTTATGATTTTAATTTATTTTTTTGAATGAATTCTCGTGGTGCAAATTAACTTACAACAATTAATATGATGTTCATTAATCTACTATCTTTTAATTATCGACCTAGGGACATAAAATTTCAATCTCGACAGTTGTTGTATGCACATTTAAATATGTTTAGAGGTGTAAAGGTAAATTGTTGTCACTACAATTAAGAAATAAAAATACTGGAAATGAACTAGACTATGACTAAAAAAATACTATGGCTATGGAAAAGCATGTAAAAATATAATACAAATAAAGGAATAAACTGTTATTGCAATTCTAACCATGCAATGAATTAAAAACAAACAAAAGGAGAGGGTTAACAAACTGCAAGTGGGCCTTGCCTTGGGTGTTAATCCCTCCTAAGCCCTACATCTACAACAAAATAATGGAACTCGTGTTCTTATTTCATCGGCATGAAGATTACGAGTGGAAAATATAACAAACTCTCTATTTATGGATTGATTTTCCAATGCATACCCCCTTTCTACAACATTAATATTTTATTTTAATATCTTTCATTATAGTAGAGGCGTGAAGAGATAGAGTCCTACTAGGAATTATAGTTGGATTAAGTAAAAGATCCTAACCAAAAATACGGAAACTTACATGCATGCAACAAAACTATTCAATAGATGTTCTCATATAATCACATAACTTAACTAACCGATCAATTAATCAACCAATTATTAAGTTATGAATTAAATCAATTAGTTCTTTGTTTGAGTTGCAATGTGTTAGGAAAATAATGTTTACTATGGGAGTTTACTGTATGGTAAAATTGTATGTTAGTAATTAGTTATATTATTGTTATATAAACAATAATATATTATTGGAGTTGTTTTAACAACTCGTATGATTTGAGTTGTGTATTGTTACGTGAGTAACAATCATAACTAAATAGGATTATTGTTAGAGCAACTTCCTAGTTTATAGGAGTTGCATATTCCTATATATTTGTAATCTATTCGTATGAAGATATATGGAGAAATAATATAATTATTCTGTGTGTTTTTCCTGTGCAAGTCTGATCCAAAACTTATATTTGGTATCAAAGTGAATGGAATATTGAAGATTGTGAGGGGCATTCTTATTACTAATTTCTCATGTGAATGGATTTTTGATATATGTGAAGTAATTTTTCATATTTCCTTATTATTTATTTCAGTATTTTAGGTGGACGTTTAGATATAATACTCGGTAGTGTGTGTGGTTATGACATTCTTATGTGAGCATGACAAAGGAGTCAAGTGATTTTCCTACATCATATTTGGCTCGTGTTCCTCTACATCCATTTGTTTTCTCCATCAACGTTAGTGTTGTTCATCTTGAAAATGTGTCTTTAGCAATCCGTCTTTGGTGGTCTAGTTTATTCCTATGCTCAAAGTTTTAAGGAGTACCTGAAATCACTGTGTGTTGTATTCAAACATGTTTCCATTAGGATCTTCCCACGTGCATGCCATGTGTCTAATTCTTTGTAATCAATCCAGTTGTCACATGCACACCCTCCTGTAAACACGTGTATCATCATTACTTGGGAGAATATAAAATCGATCAATCAGTATCATTATTGGTATACACTTGGCTAAATAATGATGATTGCACAAAGGCATTGTGATGATTGAATAGATCACAAGAAAAACCATCCATCTTGTACTTGTTATTCTTGGCTATAATGTGTATTTAAAGTGGAAGGCATTCAATTGACAAATTGTTCGGTAAATTGATCAATTTAGAAACTATTTTAAAGTACTTTAGATCTTGTTGAAGTACTGGATGATATCTACCAACAGCTGTGGGCATCCTCTTTGAGATTGATCTGCGCAACTTTTCATCCAACTGCTCATCGATCCTTTGGTTTTCGAATTAAGCAATCCTTGTAGAGACCTGGGAGTTGTATCACATACAAACTGCAACTCGCTAATGGTTTTGTCTTGGTCAGATCTTATTTGGTGGACACGAAGACTCATCTATCACCTGCAAGTGAATCAGATCCATGACTTTATATTGAATAGTCTGAGATCGACGCACTGGACGGATTACACATGTATTACATGTAGTTCTACATTCAAATTCTTTATATGCATGTCAAACATTTTTCAATTAGGTTATTTTGTCATAGTATGTGTGAATCTAATAATAGCCTCCAACTATATTAGAAAATTGAGTCATTATAGTTTAGTTTTTAGATTTTAATTGGTCATTGAGTCTTTTGTTTTTTTAAATAGTTATTTGAGTCAAATAAAAGTCTTTTTAGTAGTTACTATTTCATCATGTAATTATTATCATGTATTAGAGTCTTAAATTGTATAATTTTTAATTCAATATATTTGGCCATGTTTTAGTTCTTTTTTATAGGGTCCTTTCATCATTTTGTAAAATTTTTGTATCGGTATATTGTCTAGGTTAATTGAATTAGTTGTAGATAAAGAGTCATTATGTCATTTTGTACCAATGTCAAAATCAAAACCGATTCAAGAGTTATTTTTATGTCTTACATCATATAGGGTCAAAATAAAAAAAAATCTCGTGGACACATTTTCGATGTTACCTGTTCAATAAGTGAAAATTTCACATTGAGGGGGACATGATCAACATGATCCAATGTTCCATTTCCAATTTTTCAATTTTGTTTGTGATTATTCCTTCATAAATTCCCCAATGCAAAAACATAGTAAAGAATAGATAGCATAGTGAAAGGCAACATCATGCATCTTGATTAGGTAGAACAATTAGACGTGTTCTTGTTCGTACCTAGGTTTGTGGTCACTCTTGAAAACCATTTAAGGATGTTCGAGATGTGTTCTGCTTGAGTTCCTACATCGCTAGGTCGATGTGTTCCCTAGAGTGATTGGTTGATAAGTAGATGATTCCTAAGCGTGTTTCCATCCTCGTCGGTCGATGTGTTCTTGATAGTGCATGTTCGATAATAATTTGGTGTGTTCCTTATTCTACCTTCATTCAATTGTGTACTAAGATCATGAGCAAGCACGGCAACAGGATGCAGAGGAAGTGTGAAATATTTTTGCTACCATGTAAACATTAAGGGGGAAATGTTAGGAAAATAATGTTTCTTGTGGGATTTTACCGTATGGTAAAATTGTATGTTTGTAATTAGTTATATTATTGTTATATAAACAATAATATATTATTGGATTTGTTTTAACAAATCGTATGATTTGAGTTGTGTATTGTTACGTGAGTAATAATCACAACGAAATAGGATTATTGTTAGAGAAACTTCCTAGTTTATAGGAGTTGCATATTCCTATATATTTGTATGAAGATATAAAAGAAATAATATAATTATTCTCATGCGTTTTTCCCGCTCAAGTCTGATCCAAAACTTATACAATGCATAATTAGGTGATGGCATTGAGTCTTCTTCTTGTTCACATAATTTCTTCTTCTATCAACACATGTGAGCTTAGGTGTAGTGTCCACATTGTGCAAACTCCTCAGAATCATGGCTTTATGTATGTGTGTGACCTCTTTTTTTTGCATGGACACTTTGTTATAGATGGGTCTCTTTGGCTGCATGTCACTTGTTGCGGACAACCTCTTCACTATGAATGAGTTCCTTTGGCTACATGTTAGTTGCTACATATAACAACTTCTTTGCAAACAAGGCTGGAATTTATACAAAGCATCATTTAACATCATATTGCAACCAAAAGAATAAATTCATACTCATAATCCACAAAATAAAGTAAACCTTAGTAATAATTATATTAACTAATATCTATGCCATGAGTTCAAGTTATAATGGAAATTTTCAGCAGTATCACCGGAAATACAATTTCAGGGGTACAATTGGCTAAATAAAATACAATAGATGAGGTGTTTAAAAGGAAATAAAATGACTCATCACACCCCCATACTTAAAATCTTGAATTTCCTCATTCATTTTTTTGTGGCTACTCCTCTGGTTTCTTTGGCTCCATCTGTATTATGCTGCATAAATGCCTAAAGTCATTTGGTGTAGATGTTCTTTCTGGCTTGGTGAAGAAGTACCCCGCATTTCTTTTGTATCTTTCCATGATCTTGTCTTATATGTCCTCATCTCATTCCTTGTTTACATACTAATGTGGTATAGGATAGTGGAAAATTGGTGGATAATAACCAATAGGAAACTAAGTTTTTCCACATCCTTTAGAAATTTCAATGTATGCATTTATCCTCTTGAAATTTGGAATGATATTATGATAAGAATGCATTTCTTTTCTTTACATTTCAGGGGACATTTCTTGTCAGTGCATCTTGTAGGCATGTAATATCTCTTGGCCATTGAATTTAATGTGGTCCCTGGCTTCATTATGAGCTTCATCCCTCATTTGATACACTCGGTGTCTAATTTCCCTATGTTCCATGTATTTTCCATACTACTCAATAGTTGCCTTTGTATTTTTAGCTTCACCCCGATCATTAATGGATACTCCATTGACAATTTCTTGCACTCTTTCATCTTATCTTTATGTAATTCATTGTTAAAATAAGAGCATAGTTCCCTAATTGGAACATCTCCAATGTAGAGTACTAGAATCCAGTCTCTTTCATATTCCAAGGCATAATTGTACATATACAACTCACATAACAACAATTGTATTTCATGAGGCATTTGCAGGTAAATTATGAAGAAACTTTTAGATCCACTTATATCAAATGAAATATCATTGTTGATATAGGTATACTTTAACTACAACATTTGTTATTTCAATAAAATGGCATAAATGTTAGACGGTGGCCTGCATTTAAATATTTCATTGGTCACCTGAACTATATCTTCCTTCTTTTTCTTTAGCTTGGAAATTTCCTTATCTTTAGCCTTAAGCTCCTTTTCCTTTTCTTCAATGTCCTTCGATGTTGGAAGATTAATTCTTCCTTCTCCCTTTCCCATCTTCTCTACAACTTATTAACATAATTTTCAAATTATTACACCCAATAATATAACAAGGTTGTCTGGGTGCCTATGGTTCTACAATCAGGTTTGGGAGGTGCTTTGAAAACTTCTCTAATCATAACATATGGCTACAGGATAACTTGTGGCAACAATGGGGAAGCAGTGCTCTAATATTGTCTTAGTTGTATCCTCTATAACTGTAGGAATATCCCTTGTAATATTTCATCATGCTCAAGTGGTTGTTTTGTCTCAATGCTATGAACAATATTTTCTATAATTTCTTCAACATTATGGGGAAAATCATCCCCAATCTCCATTTCATCCATCTAGTGTTTCAAGAATTACATGGTCATGAACTTCCTCTATCTTCTTTGCATGGGTTGTATCTTCAATTTTCTAGGAAATTACTTCTCCTTCATACTTCTCATGGGTTTCCTAGTATGAACTTCCTATGCCTGAACTTTAATATGTTCAACAGGGCTTTCCTGGGTAGTTTTCGCCACATTCTACTTCTTTATTATTCTCCATATCTGTTATGATATCCTCCAAGTCTTTTTTATCACATGTAACTTCAAAACCACCCTTTTCAATGTCTATTTTAACATCTTCTCCATCATTGTCAAGTGTGATGTTGATAGGTGTCCTATGCTTTGAGGTTTTGGGATTTTTGGTACGCATCCTATGTGATCGTCTAGGCATCTTAGGGGTTGTTCTAGAAGAATTTATTTTTCCCTTGGATGAAGATGATTTAGGTGTAGATATTCCAAGGATTTTTTTGCAACAAGGATCCTCTCAGGAAATGAGTCAAGGGTTTTTCTTTAGAGATGGTGGTTTCTCAAAAATAGGGGTTTCTACAGGCTTAGAGGTGGAAGAAATGGGTTCAGATGAAGGTGTGGAGGAACTACTTGTGCTCCTTTATCTTTTCTTCCATTTTCATGATAACTCATCAATATTTTTGGCCTTTGAGAAATCTTCTTATTTCAATGCAGGGTGCACTCTTTCCAGTGTATGTTTTACAAGAAAAGTAAGAAGACAATGATGAGACAAAGCTAACCTTCCCCTTTGTGAATCTTTAATCATTCTTTTCGGATTTAATTTAAGAAACTGGGAACATTAACATGTACACCATTCTTCAAATGATTCAACAACTTAAAATGGAAAATATTTAATATGGAGTATCTACCCTCGTAGGTAAATTATTTGATAATGTAATTGGTGATATCAGCCCAAAGTGGTTTCATAAAAGTGTGAAATGTACGTTGTCTATTAGTCACAAAGTTACCAAATTCATCACCAAACTCTCGTCGAGTTTCATCTGGGTTTTCCTTCTCATGGAATAGCTCACTTTCGTAGGAAGTGCTTTGTGATTACAACCAAAATTTATTCATCTACCTTCACCGCCAAACCCTTTATGATAGCCTCTCCATCCTTGAACGTAGTAGTAAATTTTGTCACCATGGATTCATTAAAACCACTGAAACTTATTGATATATTCCATCCATCCGCAGGTTTGAAAATATTGAAGTATTTGTGGCTAGTTGCGGAGTTGTGAATGGTCTGTAGGCTCATGGTGAATCAAATCTCCTCCCATCCTAAATCTACAAAATTCTTTAGCTCTGAGGGAAAAATCTCATAGTTTGTAGAAATGATGCAAGAATTTGAGTGAGTGTAAAGTTTTGGAGTACTTATGTTTTTGAATTCTATGACCGACTCACACATAGTGCAAGAAGGAAATGAATTAAATTTGTTTGAATGTTGCAAACATGTGAGGTGACATGGTGTGATGGAGTGGGGTGATGTGGAGTGACAACTCATAGGGTTTAAAGGTGTCGTGATAATTTCTATTTAAAGTCATTCATGATATGGCATAAATATTAATTAAACATAATCATTTTATCACTACTTTATTAAAGTGAAATGAGTGCACTTATCTCGAGATATGCGTTGGATGATGATGACATGTGCCTTTATTGTAATTTGTGCCTTCGTTGCATGTAGATTTATCATGATGTTGCATGTTGAAGTGTCATGATGTTGCGCAGATTTTTTTTCAATGTTGCAAAGCGTATGAAGCATTGGGTTGAGGGATCCCTAATGAAATCAATCAATTCCGTAAGAGGGAAGGATGAATTTTTCTAGTGCCATTCATCTTCATCATTATCACATGTGCAGTTTGTTACTTATTTTCTCCATGCAATCATAAGTTCCACCAATAAGAAAACAAAATAGAGCTTTGTTGCATGTTGCTGCAAGTGGAAATTTAGTCTTTACACCATCTCCTTCTATCAGAGACCATGCACTTCTTGCAAAAAATACACCAAACCCTAAAAATAGAAATTATATGAAAACAAAAGATGTTGGTTGAGTGGTATTGATCACCAAGAAGGCTGATCATCTCACGTTTATTTACCCTTGGAGTATTCAACAAGTTGAATATACCAAGGTCACTAAACATCTCATTCTATAACAACTTCAATAGATGGACCAAAGAGGTTCAACTTCTAACCTTAACTCTGATGTTCTCATCTCAATCATGTTTTGACCTCCTCTGAACTGTTGCATGAAGGTGCTTCTATCAAGTTACTTTTTATACAACATCAACCTATGACCATTCACCAAAAGTTTGAATCTTGAAGTATATATGGTAGTGAGTTTCAAATCTCCATTGGAAAATATTTTCTCAATCTCATATGGGTGTAGCTATCTTGTCCCGATTTTTCCCATGTGGTCCTTATACTTAGAGTCAAATAAGAGTTCCCAATCACCTTCTTGAAATTGTCTTGTCTTGACAAATCTGTCATGCCATTTGATCCTTTGATTTTGTATCACTTTTGTATTATACACAACTTGTCTCCTCATTTCATCCAACTCGTTGCATTGGAGAATTCTCTACCTTTGAGATTCAAATAAATCTATGCCTAGTTCAAGTACGGTCTTTAATGTCTTATAATCAAACTCAATAGGGAAAACAATGGTATTACCATACAAAAGCTCGAATGGTGTGAAGCATGTTTTTGTTTTCCAATTTGTGTTGAATGCCCAAAATGGCTTTGGAAGTATGTGTTAGGAATATTAATTTTCACATGGGTATTGATATTTATGTTTGGTAAATATTATCGTTATTATTTGGTTAGTCATTTAGGTTAGTGGTTGGAGTGTTATACTCGTGAATATTATCACAAAGTTATATTTTATAACACTTCCTAAATAAGCAGAGGTTGTTTGGCTATATAATAGCCATATATTGTGATGGTGATTATATAGAAGAAAATTATATTGTGTGTTATTCTGTGCAAATCTGATCCAAATTTTATATTATGTATCGAGTGATTATATGTAGATATAATTCTCTAAAGGGGTTGAATTTTCTTGTATTTCGTATAATGGAAATATTCATTTTTAAAAATTATTGTTGTTTGTCTTTAGATTATTCTCTCGATATAAATACAAGTTATTCTATGTATTTTATTAAGTGCCATTTTTGAAATCATACTCTAGTTCTCGTGTGCTCCTTTAAGGCTCTTATTTCTACCAATGATAGTTCCATATCATCCTTTGAAAGTGAAATTACTAAGATAATTGGTGTATAGGAGAGGCGTGATTTCTGAAGGTGTCTTACATTTCATTGAGGACTTCTAATTCAATTCTTTATTCATACACGCAGATTTGTATTCATTGAGACTAAGAAGATAAAAAGAGACAAGTATGTTAAAGGAGGCGTCAAGTTTCTCCTTATTGTTTTGTAATATACGCTTTTAATTAGAATTCCACAAAGATGCTTTATTCCTATCTTTATACAATTTATATCGGCTATCGAAGGATTATATCATCAATCCCATTGCATGCAATAGACACATTTATTTTCTATACTATACACAAATGGGATTGTTACAACAAGTTTGAACAAAAATGTGTAACATAGTCCATCTCATGGAAAAATATGTGTAGATCCAAAGATCTATCGACGTTACATGAGAACCATGCGATCTCCAATTCTCGCACATTGCATGCATCTCTCTATATTCGGGCATCATTTTGTAGAACTATCACCATTTGGATTTGTTCATGGCCGAATTAAAGGTTGAGAGCACCCTAGGCAATAGTTTGAGTGGGCGCCCTCCTCAAAAATTTATTTAATATTTTTTTCCATAAAGTAAATAAATAAAACTTGTCTATATTTTTATATTTTTAAATTTACATCAAGGTCATAATAAAATAATAATAAAAATATATTATTAAATTATCATGGAAGGATGAAAAATATTCTGTGGATGGAAAAAATTAATCATAGGAGATGTTCAGAAAGTAAAAATAACAATATTTTATACAAGGCTTCTTACAAGTTTGATTTAGCCATATCAAGTAGGTGACAAGAACTCTATCCTAAAATAAAGCACCATTTCTTTGCAAAGAAACAATTTTTTTATGTAGCTCCCATGGTTTTGTGAAGAGTCATATTTGGACTAAGCCTACGGATTCCTCCATAACAAAATAATAGAAAATTTTCCCAAAAATTAAGAATAGAAAATTAAATACTTTTTTCTATAAATATATTCACCTCTATTAGATACACCAGCAACATTAAAAAAAATATATTAACATTTTTCTAGAACAAATTACATGCCTACATAATTTGGAGCTACATCATAGAATGGGTAACAATACCAAAAAAATCATGTTTTTATAAATATATGATATTTTTATTACTTGCAAATATATTACAAAACATTTTTATGTGTATGCGTGAAATTTATGTTACTATACAATAATATCTATAAATGGGTTGATCAATATTAAGTCTTCAAATAAATTATTTTAAATTTAAGTTCTAAAATTAACCGATAAAAAGGAAATTTTTAGATTCAGCGCCCCATCGCCGGCGCCCTAGGCAACTGCCTAATTTTCCTAAGGCTTAATCCCCCTTTGGGTTTGTTTCAAATCCACATTTGATAGGCATGCTCAACCATTCTAAACGGGTTGTAGAGAGAGATAGTTTTCAGCAACCTCCTAAGGTTTAACCTATTCAAGTTGATGAGAATGGAGAAATTAAGGATCTTGAGTTTCAAGTTATTGATGGTGGAAGTGACTTGGAAGAGAATGACCATGTCAAGGGATATGAAGCTCTCTAGAAACCGTGCAATAATTTCCACTAAACACGGTCCAATTGGACTCGGCAGACATCCTGTACCATTGGCAAGTTTGAACTTAGAAGTGTTAAATATAACGAGTTGCCCGAGGTGAATATCTTCAAAATCAAACTTACTGCAAATTATGATGCTCTTGCATTTTAATCGTCGTGTTCTCGGTTCAAGTGTTAAATATAAGTTAGGTTGTTTGAGTCTTAATTATTAGTCTTTGGTCAATACATCATAGTATGGATGTCTAGTCTTATCTTCATGTAAAGTCGTCCCAAGTCTATAAACTAGTGCATGCAATTCATATAGTCTGTTTGTTTAGTATAGTCCATTTGTTTAGTGAGGATTTTGTCAATAGGTTTAAAATTAAAATAATTCAAGTATTCTAAGTCTTGTTGTCATGTCCAATTGAAATAGTTCTTTTAAATAGTTCCATGAAAATCATATAAATGGTCATTTTGTGTGAAAAAGTGGTTACTATATCCCATCTATGTTGAATAGTCAAGTATTTTCAATAGTCATTTTTATTTTGTGTCATTATAAAAGTCTATAATATATATATAATTTTCCTTACAAACACATTTTCGGTGGAATTCGACGTTTAGGTAAGGTTTGTAATTTTTGAGCTTCAAATTCTAAATTTGTTGAGTTAAGCAAAGATATTAATGGAGGACGGAGGTTGGAGGAAAACTAGTGACCTCTCGTTAGTCGCCAATGATGGGGCCATGCGTAAGGATTTGGTGGCATGTGTGTGAGTATCGATGTTCGGTTGTGCAATGTTCCAGCTTTCAATTGTGTGGTGTGAAAAATAAGAACAAATGTCCATTCCTATTCACATGTATATGTGGTTATTCCTACATAATTCCCTAATGTAATAACATAGTGAAGAATAGATAGCATAATGAAATGCAACATCATGAGTCTTGAAGAGGTTGAACAGTTATATGTGTTCCTGTTCATACCTAGGTTTGTGGTTAGCCTCTATAAAACCATTGAATGTTGCTCAAATGTGTTCCTACCTGAGTTCCCACATTACTAGGTCGATGTGCTCCTAGAGTGACTAGTTGATAAGAAGATGATTCCTGAGCGTGTTCCCAACCTCGTTGGACCAGATGTGTTCTCGAGAGTGCATGGTTGATAATAATTTGATGTGTTCCTTCTTCTACCTTGAGTTTGAGTTTTATACCAAGATCATGAGCAAACACAGGTGGCAAGTTACAGAGGAAGTTTGAAAGTTATTTTCTACCATGTAAACATTACAGGGGGGAATGTTAGGAATATTAATGTTCACATGGGTATTGATATTATGTTTGGTAAATATTACCGTTATTATTTGGTTAGTCGTATAGGTTAGTGGTTGGAGCGTTATACCCATGATTATTACATGTTATTTGTTATAACACCTCACTAAATAATTGGAGGTTGTTTGGCTATTTATTTGGATATATAATAGCCATGTATTGTGATGGTGATTATACAGAAGAAAATTATATTGTGTGTTATTACTGTGCAAATCTGATCCAAATTTTATATTATGTCTGTCCAATCCCTCCTTTGGAGTGCAATAGTTTTTGTCAAGATGGATTTTATTTCCATGTTTGTTACCATAACTTGACCATTAGGTTGGGGGTGATAAGGTGCAGACTTCCTATGTCTGATTTCATATTCTATAGATCAGAAATAACTTCAACAATAAAGTGTGTACCTTGATTTGTAGAAATTTCTCTTGGCACTCAATACCTTGTGAAAATGTTATCATATAAGAATTTAGCAACTTTCTCACTCTTTTGATTTGGCAATGATTTCAATTCTTTCCATTTAGTTATGTAATATTTGCATACAAAAATGTACTCTTTCTGCTAAGATTTAGGATCTATTGGACCAATGAAGTCCAAACCCCATTTTTCAAATGGATGTAATACTATCTAAGGCTGCAATGGCATTTCATCTGATTTGGTAGGCTTACCCATTATTTGGCACTTATCACACCTTCTTGTATACAATGTTGCATCCTTATGTAGTGTAGGCCAGTAATACCTTGTTGTCAACACTTTTTGTGTTGTTATTTTTACAACAAAGTGTCCTCCACATGGTTCACTATGGTAGGCTTTGAGGACATCATAAATTTCCTCATCATACATGCATCTTCTCATAACATTATCCTTTCCCGTGATAAATAGAAAACTAGCTATCCAAGAAAAATTCACACTTTTCTCAACAATGTATTTCTTTTCAAAATATAAATAGTGTGGAGGTGTCTTACCTGAGACTAAATAATTAGCTATATCAACATATTAAGGTGTTCTAATGGAAATGAAAAATATGTGCTCATCTAGGAAAGAGTCATCCACTACTTGTTATTCATTATTATTCTCCATTATTGAAAGAAATTCAGCTACAACATTGTCCTTACTAGGATTATCCATAATGGTGACATCAAACTCTTGCAAGAGTAGCAACCATCTGATTATTCTAATGCTCACAAATAGTTTGTTGATCAGGTATTTAATTGCGCAGATCGTGTATGAATGAATATTGGATAACATGTGATGTAGTGCCTAAACTTGTTAATGGAATACATAACTACTAAAAACTCTTTCTTTGTGATTATATAGTTAAGTTTAGCATGTTGCAAGTTCTTATTGACATAGTAGATTGCATAGTTTAGAATTCCATATTTATGTCCTAACACAGCTCCAATGGCATGATCTAAGGCATCCATATGAATGTGAAATGGAAAAATCTAATATGTTCCTCTTAACACAAGTGCAGAAGTTAACAATTGTTTCAAAGTTTTGAATACAACCTCACGTTTCTCACTCATCTTTTCCTAGTAGGAAAAATAATAGTCTACAAAAGTCATGTAAAAATATTCTATAATACAACATCTTTTAATCCTAGATTCTTTAGGAAAAATAATAGTCCTACAATTTTAATTTCAAGTCATGTAAAAATATTCTATAATACCCAACATGGCCTAATAATCTCAAAATCACATCCTTACACCCACCAAAGAATTTTTCAAGGATGGGTTATGCTCTTTGCATCTCTTGAGAAATTTGTCCGAGATTCTTCATTGTTTCATCAAAAGTATTTCCATATACTATAAAATTATCCATATATACCTCCATGCGGTCATTGGTCAATTAAAAAATGCTCAAAATTGTTCGCTAAAATGTAGTAGGTGCATTTTACAAACCAAAAGGAAGAATAGAATATGCAAACATTCCCCATTTTAGTCATTTTTACACCCACCAAAGAATAAGGGAATCCCATGTGTGTCGACCTATCACCCAACGAGTCACCCAAGGCACACGCGGTGCCGAGTCTCTCTTTTATGTGAGTTGAGTGGGAAAACATCATCTATGATCCAAACTTAAAGGAAGTGAGTGGAAATGAGACATGCAAGCATCATAGAGCTCAGAATGGCTTCTAGATCAATGTAGTCATTCTAGATAGAAAATTACTTAATATATTAAGAACTGAATCAAAACAGAAAGGGAAATGCACAAGGATTCAGAATCATTCCATAAACATGCATAAAACAAAACCATGAAGATATGTAAATGCACCAGAATCATTACTGATCATATTCATATAAACTGGTAACCTCATTACATTCATTAGATTCATTACAGAGCATCACAAAAAGGCAGACCGAAGTCATGCATCATAACTATCCATATCCTTTAGCTCTCAAAAAGAAAATTTAAACCCCAAGCCCTTGATACATCCTTCTCCTATATTTCATCTACCCAACCCAATATGACTCCTTGCATCATTTCTATAGAGCTCCGATCTCTATTGATCTCTCTATTCTCTGATCCCTTTTTCTTCTACGGGCGCTTGTATTTATAGGCATCCCGAAGTGCCAACTCATCCTTCTATGGCCTCAAATCCATTGCCAAGTGTCTAATGTGGTCCTCCATGGGAGCATGCTCCTCCAGGCCTGAGCTCTCCACTTTTTCCATGATGGTCTTCTAGAAGCTTCCATCACATGGCATATTCCTTCCTAGGCCAACCTATCACCAGATGGCACCTTATCCACTCCACATGTGTAGTCAGGTCACGCTTTTCTCATGTCCTACCCGATATGCCAAATATGGCTAAGTCCCAAGACCTTCTCTCGTGGGCGCATAATACAGCCCTTCTAAAACCCTCCTAGAACCTTGCCTTATGCGCCTTCTTCTTGTGCACCCATCCTTCAACCTAGGCCTTGCGCCATGCGCCTTTGTGTACTTAGTCAATATTTTAGGGCCCAACATCACCCCACACTTTACCTATTCTCCACCCGTGGGAACACTTCTCCAATGAATAAAGAATCACAAAAGACTTAACGTCTTGGGAAAATAATAAGGGGATGAAGAATTTGGGAAAGAAGAAAGAATGGGGAAGTGATGGCATTATTGTAACAAGATAGGAAAATCTTTTGCAAGTCGGCCTCCAACTTGTTCTAGTATCGACTTCATTTTGTGCTCTCTGGCAGAGGTCACCGACTAGGCGCTTACCTCCCCAAAACTCATTCCATCTCCTTGAGCGTTCATAGTGTCAACAATTTTTTCCAACTCCTTGCCCACGTCCTCAAGCGCATCCATCCTTCTAGTAATCTATGGGTATAGCTCCTTTAGTCGGTTCTTGATTGTACCCCTTAGGGCCTCAATAGCTTCTGACTTCTTTTCAACCTCATCCAGATTCTATCCCGCTCTGCTCTATTCCCTTTGTTCTTTTCTTGGAAATATTTAAGCTCTACTTCATAGTTGGTGACCAGAATACCTACCACTTTATCTCTGTCTACGCAGTTGTCATATGCGGCCTCAATGGTATGGGCAACAATCTTTACATCAGCAAGGACTTTGCTATATTCAGCCATGATTGCTACTACCTTTAATTTATCCTCCTTCTCTAGGTGCGCTACTACTTCTTCCATGGATTCTAAGGCTAGAGGTTGTCTTTCCATGGTGAGGATGCATGTTAAGTCTTCAAGGAACTCAAGGGAAGATCCATACTTTTGCGTGGTGGCATCAGGTCCGATGCTTCAAAAAAATGACATCTGTGATGGATTCTACCTTCTTATGTACTTCATGCACCCTTGCCTTTTCTTCTTTGAGTTCACACTTTAGCTAAGTGCTAATTAACTCCTCCTGCTTTAAATCCTTGGCCTTCTCTTCTAGCTCTTCCTTTCTCCTTTCTAGTTCTGCTTCTAGAAATCTTATCCTGTCATTCCGTCCAAAGAGCCTAGCTTCAACCTCAACTAAGACCTTGTTGAGCACATTGCATAACTGCTCATCTGAAAGCTACTGAGCATTTACCAAGGGGTTGTCTCCTTTTGACTCGACATTTTCATTAGTGCCCCCGGCTTACCTCAAACTCTGGCTCATCGATGTGGGACTCAATTTCCCAAGAGAGAATCTTCCTCATCCGAGGGTATGCACCTTCTTCATCAAATGACTTCATTGCCACGAGTTGATATGTTGGGACTATGCTTTGAAGCGCGCACACAACATCTTGATGTGATCATCAATATAGCTCATTCCTTGCCTCTGGATCTCTATGCGCTTTCCACCTGTACACGTGCCCTTAAGAATAGTAACTGAAATAAACTGGGGCCTCCCTCACTATCATGATATTTCCCTACACTTTCTTCCTTATCCTCATCCATCACTATATCAACGTTGTGCTCCAATTCTTGTTCTACCAAGGCCTCAATGATTTTCATTGCTTCTCTTTTTGCCACCTCGTTTATTTGATCCTTCATGAGGCTTGGAGTTTTCTAATCCTACACGCCAACCTCTTCACTTCTTCCCATGTCCTAGGTGCCTTCCTCCTCCTGGCTACCCTTGCCTGCACATGAAAAGGAACTCATGTTCTTCTTCTCCACCCTCTTCTTTTGAATCATGCACGCTGAAAACAAGTGGTCCTTGGTCTCCTTTAGGATCATTTTCTTCATTCATCATCCCTTTCACCTATGTATTTCTCCAAGCTCTCTATCTCCTCCAAATCAGCTTCTCCATCACCTTCTATTTCTTCCTAACTAGGGATTCCAGTATAGGAGATTTTGCTTTCTCTTCCTCCTCCTCCGGTGATTTCTCCTTTACGATAAGATTTTCTTTGCTGCTCACCCTCTCTTTGATTGGGGACCTCTTCCTTGCATGCGTGTAAGTACTTTTCCTAATGCTTGTTCCTAGGGCACCTATTGCTTGTGTATCTTGGGCACTTGGTGCTTTTTTCTTTATCTCCTCCATTTCCTTCTTCTTGGGTGTGGTCTTCTTCCTACCTAGTTAGGTCCTCAAGTATAGCTATCTCATTTTCAAGATAAGCGCCCTTCTCAAACTTAGGCCTTATCCAAAGGTATAAATGTGTCGCACCCTCTCTTCGTAATAGTTAGAGTCATGGGTTTCACCATCTAGACTTCATGTGACACGTAATTTTCCATGTACGCATGCTTTTTTGGGGTAGACCAACGTCTTGCGCATCTCCCTGTGGTCCCGGTCCAAACTTCCAAGGTCAAACTTTAACTTCTTGGACTCCTTGAATCTATTAACTCCCACCTAGAAGTATTGAGTTGTGAAGGCGAATGGGAGCTTGCACCATGGGCTCATGTTTTCATCAGTCAACTTGAACCTACCAATACAAAAGTGTTGGTATACAACGAACTCAGCTTCTCCTACTATAAGTGCTTTGGCAATTGTTTTGGTATTCTCCATTCTTCCCCAAACGCATTCCTTAAGCACGTATACCATTTTCAAGATGTGCCTTGTGAACGGGCATCATGCTATCACAAGTGTATTTCTCAAATATTTTTGTAGGTGAGGGGTCTTCCTCTAGGTACTCCCACATGAACTTATCTACTGCATTTGGTACTCCAATCTTTGAGAACACAATGGTTAAGAGGACATTACCAAAGAGAATCTTGTCTCCTTCCTATGTGTATTGGTGATAATTTCATCTACAATGTATGTGGACAGATTGTAGATGGTGCCCTCTGATATTCTTCTACAAACATTCAACCAGACTTGTTTACTTGCATCCATCTTTCTTGCGCATTGAGTTTTGTTACTAGGCACATAGCCATTCTCATCACTGGGTCTTGGATATCCCCGATATCAAAATACCTTGACCCCTTCTTGTACGCATACGTGGCCACTGTTTCCTTAATTTCTTCCTTGTCACATAAGTCATCCTCTAAAATTTCTCCCTCATAGATAAGGCCTGTGAATCTTGAAATTAGCTGAGGGGTTATGCGCATCTTACGCCCCACAAAGTGAAAAAGTGGTCTTCATGTACGTGTGACATTAGCCACTGATAGAGGCGCTCTAGCTTTCCGAAGTAGGGAAACTCATAGAGTTGTAATAATCCCACCTTCTCTAACTTCACCTTGACTTCATCGCTATAAATTGGTAACCCCTCAGGTGTTCTCTGGTTATTTGGGCACACTAACTCTAACTCCATTTCCTTTTCAATCGCGTTCATGTAATGATTGTAGTCACTTACTATCATTTTCTTAAGTGGGATTCCCATTCCATCCCGAGAAAAACCCCATCTGGGTACTACATTTATGCATACCATTCCTCATTGGTACTTGCGGTAGTTTTTTATTGTTTTCCCTTTCCTTTTTACCTAGTGTTTCGCTGGTTTCTTGGGTGCCATTGCTTGGGTTATCACTTCAACTTCTCTTCCTAGCTCTACTCTTCTATCCTTTCCAAGTTCAAATCTCCAACCTAGCGAAGAATACTCTTTTCCAACCCATGCCCTAGCTGCCAAACCCTAACTAGAATATCCCCTTCACAAGACATGGTGCTTCTCCACAACTCTTCCCATGCCCGTGAATTACTTCCCTCCCGGTTTGTAGATCCAAACTAGTCACTCATGGTAAATTCCTCTCAATTTTTCTTCACACGGATTAACTCTAGAAACCCTAGTTCACAAAAGCTCTTCCTTCTTGTAATCACAAAGTAAATAATGAAGTGCCCAACCTTCTATTTATAGTTTTTCCCACTTTTAACATTAAATTCCACTTCACCTACCACCATACTTTAACACTTAATGTGGATTTTTCAAACAAAGTCCATCTTTAGCACCTTAACTCACACACCCAACCTTGCGTAGAAAATTCTCTAACCTTTTGGCACAAACCAATCCATCTTGACAAGAGACTCTTATGTGCACATCACCAGTGCTGAAGGCACTTCTTTTATCATGATTTTTTATCTCACCTACCTCATGTTGTGTTTTTGCTTCTTCTTTCTTATACGTGGATCCCAATGTAGCCTTACCCTGACACCAACCATCCTTTTTCACCTTTCTTTCATGTACTTCCTTCATAGGGCCATTCAACCGGATTTCCAATGCAATCCTTCCTAGTGCTTCACACTTCAATTTCTTCCACCTTACTCCACCCCACACTAAAATGATGTGCGGTCCTCTGCAGTAGTTACCTTCAAAAAGTAATGAGATTACCAGATGCCCAAGCACAACACAAAACAACAACGAGAAAGGGAAACACAAGAAAATAAAATGCATTAAAGGAAATCCTAAACTAACTGGCAATACTGCCTTATTTACAAACACCAAGAAGACTTATTTATAGTAGGGCTTCAGCCTACTCCCATTGAAGTGTCCTGAAATCTCATCCCATCCAACACTTATAACTAGCACGCACACTTGAATCAAGGATGTATGAGATGATGTAGGGACCCAACCAATGGAATTTTAACTTCCCAGATGGCACAAAACTTAGAATCATATAGAAGACCATCTTCCCAACCTCAAACTTCTTGTTCTTAATGTGACGATCATGCCATGCCTTTTTTTTTGCTTTTTCCATCTTTTCTAGCTCCACCTGGACTAAGTGATCATCTCTCATCCAATTACATTAACTTGTCAATTCTTTCTTCCAGTACTTGTTCATCATCTAATCCTCCTACACGCTATATACAAAGAAGGTAACATAAATTCAACTAGAAGTACAGCTTTTGTGCCAAACACCAATTGAAATGGTGTGGCCTTATTCAACCTCTTGTAGGTTGTCCTATATGCCCAAAGAATGGTTGATACTTTGTCATCCCAATCTTGTCTACCAACATCACAGATCTTAGTCAATGTGTGGCTAAGTATTTTGTTAAATGCCTCAGCATAGTTCCATTTTCCTAAGGGTGATAGGGAGTAGTTTTGTGATGGGCCACCATGAATTTTAATAGTAGAATCCTGACCATTTCATTGAGGAAGTGCATGTACCTCTATCACTTGTCAAACTCAATGGGCATCCATACCTGTTGATTATGTTTTCCCATAAAAATATAGCAATGCGGTAGCCACTGTATAATCCTTTGTAGGCACTGCCTCTGCCCACCTTGTCAAATAATCAGTGCAAGTGAGGATATACTACGAACTAGTCCTTCACGCCACTGGTGAGATTGGTCTAAAAATTTGATATCCCACTTCTCAAATGGTTCTTGCGCTGCTATTGGTCATAAGGGAATTTCATCCCTTTTTCCAGGTTTTCCAAGGCACTGGAAATGGTCACAGGCCTTGCAAAACTCAATGCAATCTTGATAAATGGTCTCCCACCAAAGCCCTATGAGTAGAATCTTCCACATGGTTGCATTTCCCGCATAGTTTCCTCCTACAATCCCACCATGTGCCTCTTCCATAATTACAATGCACTCATGTTCTAGCATGCAATGGCGTAGAAACCTCATCACGACCCATTTTGTACAGATCTCCACTAATTAACATGTAGGGCATGGCGCATATATGGCCAACTTCTTTTTCTCCAAGGCCTTCATTCCTCTCGGCACACCTATTTTGAGAAATACTGTAATATCCTCCAAATCCGAGGGTGCATGCCACAACCTAAATAGTTATGCGTATGGCATAGTATCTTCAATGCTCTGCATGTCCTCCCCTAAATCAATCCTAGACAAATGATTAGGTCCGGAATTACTTTTTCCTAGTTTGACAACCACCGTGAACTTAAATTCTTAGAATAATAGTACCCACCAACATATGCGCCCTTGTAGAACGGGCTTGTTCACCAAGTATTTCAATGCCATATGGTTAGTGTAAAATATAAAAGGGGTTTCCAACAAATATCTGTCTAAATTTATGAAGTGCGTAGATCATTAATAATGCCTCGCACTCGCTCGTCATAATGTAATTATGCTCTGTTGGTGTCAATTTCCTACTTGCAAAGCACAAAGGATGATCAACAATCCCTTCACTAGGCTATGCAAGTATTGCTCTAATGGCGGTTCCTGAGGCATCCACATGAACATGGAAAGGCTTATCCCAAGAAGGGAAATGTAGGATGGGCGTGGTGACAAGCCTATCCTTTAAAGTGTCAAATGCCTTCTGTTGTTCTCTCCCAATGAAAGGAACTTTTATGTCTAAGTAACTCTTCTAAAGGTACAACGATCTTGGCATATCCCTTGATGAACTTCCTATAGTACCCCGTATTCCCAAGAAATCCACGCACTGCACTTTAACTAGTAGGCTCCTCAATCCCATAATTACTACAACTTTTGCGGGATCTACTAGTAGGCCCTCCTTACATATGATGTGCCCTAATAATGTTCCAAATGGGGTAGCAAAGACACATTTCTTAATGTTGAGGGATATCCTCAACTTGCCGACACCTTTCAAACATCAGCCTTAAGTTGTCACAATGGTCCTTCACTAACCCATATATTGTCCAATCATCCAGGTAGACTTGAAGGAATTTATGGATGAAGTCCTAGAAATCTTGTACCACAATGTGTGAGAACACAAGCAGGCACATTTTTCAACCCAAAAGGCATGAATGTATAGGAAAAATTCCCCACTTAGTGGCAAAATTCGTCTTCCTTTGGTCCTCCTTTGCGATCCTTACCTAGTGATAGCCCGAGAATCCATCTATGAAAGAATAGACCTCACGCCCTACCACTCCTCTAAGATTTCTTTAGTGAAATGAGTTGGGAAAGGATCAATGATACATAATACATTCAAGTCCATGTAATCAACATAGATCCTTATCCTTCTGTCCTTCTTGATGCTAATTACCATTGGACTTATCCACTATGATTCTTCAACAACTTCAATAATGCCCGACGCTATCATCTTATCTATTTCTTCCTTGAACTTCATGCGTAGGTTAGGATTCATTAGGTATGGTCTCTTTTGAACCGCGCACACACCTCCTTCAACTTAATTCTCATTTCCCCAAGGAATGGTGAATTCCTTTGATCTCATGATACCCTTTCGGAATAAATCCTCAAACTCATGTAAAAGATCAATGATCTTAGAGACTTCTTCTTCTCGACCAATAGTCTCTCGATGATATCCTCTTTAGGATCTTCTTCCGAGCCAATGTTAACCTTCTTTTTATTTAAAGGTTCATGATAGGCACGCACCCATTCATCAAAACTATCTAACACCTTGTGCATCCCTACAAAATGGTCAACATCCAAGTTTTCTACTTCTTCTCCATCAATAACATACACCATCTTCCCTTTTTATTTTTCCAAACACACACGCTCAAGCTATATCTTTTATTTCTTCTTCCTCAAAGCGTGCCTCCAGGCCAGGTTCACCTAGCAACTCCAGTAGCCTATCTTCTTCCATGGCACTATCCCCAATGGTAAGGCACTTGATAACCTACAATTCCTTATCCACCAAGGGTTTTGTACTTCGATACTTGAATGTTTGAATGAGATTAGCCGCTAACTCTTGCCAATTCCTTATCTGGTAGCGTGTCTCAAAATGAATGTACCATGCACGTGCACAACCTTGCAATGTAGAATATAGTTTGTGTACCCATAGGGATGGTGGTAAATCCTCCGTGCCTTCTCTCCAAACCTTCTCACAATCTTGGATATGGAAAGAGGTGGGTTCCTTACCATGATAATATTTGATGGTGGTGGGTGCATTACTTCTAGAGAACTAGACAAAGAGGGAAATTATCACCTCGTGCCATTCCAAGAGGTTATCCTGGTGTGTTTCCCACCAACATGCAAAATTTTTGAGTAGGACGTAACTTAACATCCCCTTCATTCATTTTCCTCCTTCCACTGAGCTTCCATCTCCTGTAAAAAGACCTTAGGGAAGGCTCCTCCTGAGTACTTAGGTAGCTCCTTTCCTCCTAGCACCGGACCGTACACGCCTTTGTCACCTTTGTTACTAATCCTCTCAAATTCCATCCAATTAACTCATAGGTTCCATGTGCCCAATTATTACATGTTATACTAGTGGTGTCACTTAGGGACTGAGCATCCTCAAACTAGGATAACTCCTCTCTGGGATGAATTGTCTCTAGATCCCTGATTGAGCACACATATATTCTATCCAGGACCTCTTCTCCCAAAGGTTTAGTATAGGGTGTTGATTTCCCATCAGCCAGGGGTATGATGACCCATTTCCTCCTCATTTTCAAAGATTATGTATCCCTTGTTGAACTGAAGATCCACATTGTTCTTATAGCACCATGGGCGCCCAAGTAATGCTAGGAAATTGTCTACCTTGGCAAGTGCCAAGACTTCAAAGTCCCCAGTAAACTTAGCTCCCTGAATGGTGATGGTTACATCATCCTTTAAGACACCAATGGGCATTTCCTTTATTTTGTTTACCATATACAACACATTTGAAGATGGCTATAATACAGGTCTTCCCATCTGATTCCATGCATCCAAGGTGAGAACATTGACCTCCACGCGCCTGTGTTAATGAGGATATTACTAAGGAGCCATCCATCCATGACTACATCTAATGTGATCTCCTTATCATAGTCAAGGCTGTGAGGGGGAAGGTTTACATGCAAGACCTTCCTCTCGTGCTCTTCTCTGGCGCATGGTGGTACCTTCTCTCTCAACCATGATCCTAACAAGGGAATAATATTCTCTTGCCTTAGCATTTTACATACTTCCTTGACCTCATCCAGGTCATCTTTTGGCACCTCGACCTTCCTTCTTTTCTCCTCCCTCCTGGACTACTCCTTTAGACACTAGATTTCTCCTTATAAACTTTGAATGACATCCATGGTATCTTGATATACCTCCTTTTGATGCACAGGGTCTGGGTACTTCCCATGTACCACTTCTTCCCTTGAAACTAGGTTCTTCTGCCTTGGTATTTCCTTTACGCACGTAACCTTTGCTCTTGTTGTTACCATAACAGGTTCCAAGCCTACATCACGTGTCACCCATGGCATCCATTGTGTGTCAACCTTATTAATGCTTACCATTTCAGTGCCCTTGTATTTTCGGTGCTTGATTCATATGCTCAAACAACTCAGGGAACTCCTCATACTTGTGCTTCTTCCCACACCATGAGCACTGCAATAAGTTTGGGCACTCTCATTTGTAGTGGTCTATAGACCCACAATTAAAATAGGTTCCACGTGGGAACTCACTTCTTCCTCCTTTGTGGTTACCACGACCATGGAATCCTCTGTAAAATCCCCTTCCGTGCACGCCTCCATCTACGTGCTCCTCATAATGGTGATCATCACCCTTAGAACTACTAACAATGTTGGTCTGGCACACACCATGATCAATGGCCTCATGGATCTAGTCAATAAGCCTACAATCCTTAGTATCATGGGTTGTAGAGGTGTAGATCTTACAGTAGCAAGACACATTCTTCCGCATTGCATGCTTGTAACAAGGGACATCTACTCACATCATGGTCCCCATGACAAATCTCACAATCTACTACTATGGCGCGTACTTATCTTCCGGGGAAACTATCCTTGACATTCCCCTCTACTTCACAATCTGTACACCACCATAAACACACTATGAGTCTCATGGGATGAGTTTGCAAACAAATTATCCAACTACTTAGCCATAGCAGTGATTTGAGCTTCTAGGAATAGCTAACACCAGTATCAACACTTCCAACAGCTTCGGTGCGCAGAGTGGCTTCTAACACTTCTCACGGATCTATGAAATTTTTATGAGATAGAGATATTATAAAAAGGTGTTATCAACCCTCTAAAAAACCATTGAGCATATTGTGAAGGGTGAATGCCATATGAAAATTTTGATAGGAGAGTCTTAAACTATGTGTCATACTCCCGCACACTCTCCTCCATTCTTTTTTGAATCTCCTTCAAGGCGCTGAGGCTCTTTTGTTCAAACTCAGGAATGTGGAATTTTGCTAGGAAGGTGTTCCTTTAAGAATTATAATGCACCACCGTTTGATGAGGATAATATTTCCTATACCAGTTATGTGTGCACGCCCTTGCAATGTCATTGCAAACTAACTTGCCTTCCACTCTGGGCTAGTGATCCCTTTTGCACGCCATAGTAGCTCACACTTGTGAACATGTTCTGCAGCATCTTCAATACCTCTGTAATCTAGAAATGTAAAGACATATCAAAGAAGACTTGAGGAGGTGGTTGGGGCCCTTATCCTCTTGAGCCAGAGCCTTGGTTTCCTCCGGTGTTTCCTCCATTGTCCACCGCATCCACCGTCCTATGCCTCCCACCATCCACCGTGTCCACCAGTGTCTCTTGACCCACCAGATCCACCAGATCCACTAGGTCATGTTCCTCCTGACCCACCAGATCCACTAGGTCCTGTAGTGGTCGTGCCAAGGGTCCCCAAAGTTCCACTAAACTGCACACCGATGGTCTGTGATAATGCCCCACTACCAATAGTGTACCCCATGCCACTCCCAGACATGAGACCAAAGCTTGTGAATCTATACCTTTCCCAAAAATTCCTCCTAACACTGGAATGGTATGTGCAGCCATAAAATTCCCAAATGATAAATTATATCTCTTGGGTGCAGATCGACACTTCCACCAATACTAATCAAGCTAACAATATTCTCCCTTGATGTGGAAATCCAAGCTCCGGGATTGGTCACTAGGTGGGTTCAGATGCGTGTCAATGAATCTTCTCTCTCCGTGCAATGAAATCTCATTAGAAGCAAAGGGGTCTCTCTTATGTGCTTTCCAAGATGGGGTAGCATAGATTTCTCAAGTTCCACATCCTCTGCATGAACCTCAAATCCTTCTTGCAACGTCTGCCTCCATATATCCATCACACTTACAACCTCGCATTGTCTAGCAATCTCCCTTTCACATGCTTCACTATACTTGAGTCGTCTCTCCTCCCTTTCTTTCTCAGTCACAATATCTACCATCTTCCTCCACCTTAGCTTCCTCACCTAACACTCATAATGGTTTAGCCGCCATCAAAAATTCCTCTAAACTCAAGGTAACAATCAAGATCTTCATTGCCAGAGGGATAACATGTAGAAATGATCCTCTGGGCTCCCACATAAACTCAAACTCAACAACCTCTGAATAAGAATATGTAGAAATGGTGTATTCCATAGTGTAGCTAACCAAAGACACCTTTCCACCAATGATCCATAACACATTCTATGTCGTAGATCTACATCTTGTAGCCTCTGGTATTCTTCTTGGGTCCACGTGTGCATCTACAATACCAACTTGATCTAGACACATATGCCGAGAGAAATTCATATAGTTCTACTGGGAAGTAACAAAAAAATTTCATACAAATCATGGTAGAGGTTCTCTTCTACCCATCTACGTGCATCAAAATCAAGTCTAGTGCTTAATCTCTGAGCAAATTCTTCCTCCGTGCTCTTAAACCATGTTTCAACACTTTCCATGGTTAAAAACTATGTCATCACTCATTATGTAGATCATGATGTATGCCATTTTCCACTACAACTTTGAAAAGAGATCCTGGTAACGGAACCAAGATGTAGTCATTTTTACACCCACCAAAGAACAAGGGAATCCCATAACACAAGCCTATCACCCAAGGGTGTTGCACGCTCACCCAAGGCACGTGTGGGTGCCGAGTCTCTCTTTTATGTGAGTTGAGTGGAAAAATATCATCTATGATCCAAAATTAAAGGAAGTGAGTGGAAATGAGACATGCAAACATCATAGAGCTCATAATGGCTTCTAGATCAATGCAGTCATTCCAGACAGAAAAGTACTTAACATATTAAGAACTGAATCAAAATAGAAAGGGAAATGCGCAAGGATTCAGACTCATTCCATAAACATGCATAAAATAGAATCATGAAGATATGTAAATACACTAGAATCATTACTGATCATATTCATATAAACTAGTAACCTCATTACATTCCTTAGATTCATTACAGATCATCATAGTATGACAGACCAAAGTCATGCATCACAACTGGATCCATATCCTTTATCTCTCAAAAAGAAAATTTAAACCCCAAGCCCTTGATACATCCTTCTCCTATATTTAATCTACCCAACCCAATATGACTCCTTGCAGAATTTCTATAGAGCTCCGCTCTCTATTGATCTCTCTCTTTTCCATCCCTTTTTCTTCTACAGGCGCTTGTATTTATAGGCATCCCAAAGTGCCAAGTCATCCTTCTATGGCCTCAGATCCATTGCCAAGTGTCCAAATGTGGTCCTCCATGGGAGCATGCTCCTCCAGATCTTGAGATTTCCACTTTATTCCATGATGGTCTTTTAGAAGCTTCCATCGTAGGGCATATTCCTTTCTACACCAACTTTGTCACTAGGTTGGCACCTTATCCACTCCACATGTGCAGTTGGGTTACAATTTTCTTGTTTCCTACCCAATATGCCAAATATGGCTAAGTCCCAAGACCTTTTCTATCGGTGTGCAACATGACCCTTTTAAAACCCTCCAAGAACCCCCGCCCTTACGTGGCCAACCTTCAACCTAGGCCTTGCGTGCCCATGTGCCTTTGTGTACTTAGTCAATATTTCAGGGGCCCAACACCCATGGACATATGAATGTGGTCTTTTCCTGGTCCTCTGGGAAATCTGAATTTGCTTATAGCCACTATAGCCATTCGGAAAAGGAAAATATTTCTTTCTGCAAGAGTGTCAAGTACCTGATCAATGAAATGAAGTGGAAAATGATCCTTCTTTGTTGCTACATTCAACTCTTTATAGTCCACACAAATCCTCCATTTTCCATTGTTCTTAAGTATAATGAAAAGGGGTGACACCCATTGATTGTCTGAAATTGGATATATAAATCCAACATCCAATAATTTTTTTAATTATTTTTTCATTATATCCCTCACTGTTGGGTTCATTCTTCTTTGTGGTTATCTTATTGGCTTGCAACTATATTTAATGTATATCTTATGTGTAAAGAGCTTAAGTGCATGTCTTCATAGTCCCATGAAAATGTTTTCTTGTGTTTCTAAACAAGAGCAATTAACAAATGCTCCTTATGCGTGATTAGAATTTTGTTCACATTAAGTGGCTTGCCCGACGTAATTTGCACTTGTTTAGAGAGATCATTCATGGAGCATACACTGTTATTTTAGAGAATTCAATAGACAATCATGTGGAAGAAATTGGTGGAGGATGAAATTATTACCTGGACCATTCATAGTTCTTTATTGTAATAGGATTTGATTCTCAAGGAAACTTATATGCTGTAATTTATCATTTACTTCTTCATTCCTCCCATAATTATTTTACAGGATGTTAGAAAGAACAACATCCTCTTCTTTCCCTTTAATTGTGCATGAATTCTCCAGCATCATGAGCTTTTAAACTGAGATTTGGTATTCTTATGGATCTTTAACTCAAATGGTTTGGTCTTCTTCATTGAACGGTTATGCAGGGGGTAAAGCATGAACTTCTTGATACTACTTCCATCAGAGATAATCATATTACCAGATCTGCATCATATGAATGTGTTAATAGTTTCCAACCATGGTCTTCCTAGGATGATAGGATATCCTCCCAAGATTTCTTTGGATGAAGAACAATAAAATTAGTAGGGTACTCCCAAGAGTCTACCACTACTACTATGTCCTCCAGAATACTTCAGGATTAACTGTTGATATGTTTACAAGTTGTAAGACTGTGGTTGTTGGTCTTAGTCCTCTAACTTCAAATCATCCATGATTTATTTTTTCATTACATTTATTATTTCCCCCAAGTCAATTAGAGTGTTCTTGATCGCTATGCTATTGATTGTGACATTTACCAAAGGACTGCCTGGATTTATGTACTTGGGAATAATTGAGTTCCCAAGCATAATATCAACTAGTTATCCGATGACCTATATAATAGTTGGATCTTTCCTAATTCTTCCTAATTTCTTTATGCATAGATATTTTACCAATTTTTTGTAGATGGGCATGTATTTGATGGCCTGAATCAATGGTATTTTGACACAAATGTCTTTTAGTTGGTTGAAAAAATCATAATCAGATTCTGATTTGAGGTCAATATTCTTTTCTTGTAACCTTTCAAGAAATGGTGGCTCATTACCCAATATTTTACCCTTGTTGGAATTTTTCTCAGGTTGATGTGGATGAGCGTGAAATGTCTTCTGTTGTTGTTATGGATCATCCCGCAACATCTATGGTTCCTCGCAATGGTGGTGGGTCTAACTAGTGGAGGAAGTGCTCTTCCTGAGTGAAGATGGATATTGTTGATATCAACATAATAGGTAGGGTATTGAGCTGGTTTAGTGGAATAGGATGGCTGAGAAAATTTATTGTTAGGGTTAGGCATTGGCTAAGTTGGTAGTTAGGTAGCTTTTGGTTGAGAACCTACTTGGGGTTTGCATTAGATCTTGCTACTACAGGATAAGGAGGTTATTGATAATATTGTTGGTAATTTGGAGGTGGGTTGTTCCACTACTTCCTTCTCTCCAAGGCTACTGTCAATGATTGAGGAGGTTGTTGCCATTTTTTTATCATTGGCCTTAGAATTGAGGTTGCCATGATTACTAATATCGGTTAGGATATGTGGCCCAACCTTGAGGGTTATCCCAAGGTGGGGGCTGCATATATGAATTAATAGACTAATTTTGAAATGAATGCACAGGGTCTTGTGTCATAACTCCTTGCCTCGGTGGTCATGGTTTTCTTTGAGCAACAGAGAACACTTTCCCATCTTCTATTTCCATCATCTCAAATTTAATTGAAGCCTCCCTTTCTTGAGAAATGTTGGTAAATTCTCTACATCTACAATCATATTTCTTCCTTATACATGCATGGCAATATTTTATGAGTGTTTCTTCTACATCTTCATTTTTCTTTTTGGCATGTAGAGATTCTAATTGATTGGCCATGTCATTGAAAATATCCTACTTCATTTTTTAAAATATGTTGACAATCTCTAACTTGGATATGTCCCGAATTGTTTTGGTAGTTGGTCCACCTCTTGATATTACACTTCTTACCCTCTTCATAGTGGCTCTTATGTAATTTTTTAATACTTAACATATTTATGCAAAAGTAGATTTTGAAATGTCTCCTTCTCCTATCAGATCCAAAGCATCCATGTCCTCCTCATTGATTCCATTCAAAAAGAGTAATTTGAGAGATTCAGGTGGTAGTTTGGTGTGCCTTAACTTCGAACGTAGAACATGAACCTTTCCAAATATTATTCTAATGGTTCATTCTCTTTTTGTGCCATTCTATAGATTTCATCACCTCCTCTGTTGCTTGGTATGTAATAATCTTGGTACTTATCAAGGAATTTATCCTTCATTTTTACCCACATGGTTACAACATTTATTCCCAATCCCATGAACCATCTCAAGGTTACATCCTTGAGTGTAGCAAGAAATAGCTTCAATTTATGTGCATTAGTAGTATAATCATAACTCTTGCACAAAACATCAAACTCAAACGAAAGGTTTCGGGTCTTCTACCATGGATCCATAAAATTTGGGCAAGGCTGAGGGAGAAATATTATTCATACCAATAGTTGCATTATTGTCAGTAATGGGGAACTCAAAGGTGGTTTCCTCATTTCAAACATTCTAATTTACTTCTTCTACCATCTTTGGCTGCTCAAGAGCAGCTTTAGAGCTTTCACTTAGAGGATGATCTTCAAATAGTAAACCTTGTACAGATGAAAGGACATCTTCTTCAGAATCCTCATAGGTATATGAAGAGATTTTTGCTACTTGTGGATTAGGTAAAAATATACCATGGGAATCCCTTGGGTGGTGCATACATCAACTACTCAACTCTATCAACAAAAAATTAGTTGGGTGGGTTGGTTGGAAGTGAATTTCCTAAAACCTAAATTGCTCTAAGAAATGAAAAACCTCTTCAAAAACCTTATAATTTGGCAGTATCCCCAGAAACAACACCAAAAATGGTGGTGAAAATTAACTTGCAGCAATTAATATGTTGTTCATCAATCTACATTCATTTAATTAGCAGTCCTAGGGATGTAAAATTTCAATTTTTCCATTGTTGTATGCACACTTATAGATGTTGAGAGGTGTAAAGGTAAATTGTTGTCATTAAAATTAAGAAATGACAATATTGGAAATGAGCTAGAGTATGACTTTGAAACAATTATTGTGGCTATGGAAAAATATTTAAAAATAAAATACGGATAAAGGAATAAATTGTTGTAATTCTAACCATGCAATGAATTAAAACAACAAACAAAAGGAGAGGGTCAACAAACCTCAAGTGGGCCCTACCTTGGATGTTAATCCATCCTAAGGCCTGCATCTACAATGAATAACAAAACTCGATTCTTATTTCATCAAGACATGAATATTATAAGTGGAAAATACAACAAAATATTTATCTATGGATCGATTTTCCTATGTATGCCCCCTTTCTACAACATTAATCTTTCCTTTTTATATCTTTCATTACAGCAGCGTGAAGAGATAGAGTCCTACTAGAATTCTAGTTGGATTAAGTAAAATATCCTAACCAAAAACCTATAAAATTACATGCATGCAACAAAAATATTCAATAGATGCTCTCATACAATCACATAACTTAACTAACCGATTAGTCAATTGTACAGCTTATTCATTATGAATTAAATCAGTTAGTTCTTTTTTTGAGTTACAAAAAAAAATCATGTGATGGCGTTGAGTCTTCTTCTTGTTCACATAATTGCTTCTTCTATCAACACATGTGAGCTTAAGTGTAGTGTCCACGGTTTGAAAACTCCTCATAATCATGGCTTTATGTATGTGTGTGACCTTTTTTGGCTATGAACACTTTACTGTAGATGGGTCTCTTTGGTTGCATGTCGATTCACTATGGACGACCTCTTCACTTTATGAATGATTTATTTTGGATATATGTTAGTTGCCACATATAATAACTTATTCTCGAACAATGCTTTGGATTTTATACAAAGTATCCTTTAACATTATATTGCAACGAAAATAATAAATGCATAATCATAATCCAAAAAAAAATTAAACCTTAGTAATGATTATATTAGTAATAGATATGCCATGATTTCAAGTTGTAATGGAAATGTTCAAGAGTATCACCAGAAATACTAGTTTAGGGGTACAATTGGCTAAACAGAATACAATAAATGAGGTTTTTAAAAAGGAAATAAAATGACTCATCAAATGCCATTTTGATTGATTGAAATCTCATTTATTATGAATTTTTCCTTGAGCATGAGCATTTAAGTTTATTTTGATCTTGAAAACTTAGATTTGGCCTTTGGAGCAATTTTGGGAAGTGTGTGGGAGAGGGTTACCTTGTCCCACACTCTCAAAATTTCCCACAAGCCCATACCTATTGGGTAGGTAATTTTGTGAAAGGATAATTTTTTCCTTTTCTTATTTTGAAGATATTTTGTCCTCTTTTTCACTACATATTTTTATTATGAGATTTAAATCTTGACTTTGGGAAGAGGAGCCTTATTGGAATGATGGAATTTTAGTTTTCCAATGAACCTCCTTACATATGGAATGTCTTTTTGAAAGGAATAGCCGTTAATCCTCTTACACATTCTTAATGAGGCTTGGCCTAGGTGCATCTATCCTTTTGGAGTGCACATGGATTTTCCTTGTTGGAAATCCTATGTGGACACCACCTAACCTTACATCTTAAAAATCTATAAATCAGAGAGTTTGGAGGAGGAAAAGGGTTTTATGCTTGATGCTTTGGTGTTTTATTTGTTGCTTTTAGCTTTGGGAGATCTTGGAAGGAGGACTTGAAGTTTTTTGATTCATTTGAAAAGTTATTTTTAAGAGGTCAATATGCCTCCAAGGTAGGTTCTTAAACTTCCTTTGTATTTTCATGTTATTTTTGTTAAGTGTGTGGTTGTGTTAAATTCTTTTAGGCTTATAAGTAGAGTGTTGGAAATTAGGAAATGGTGCGAGGAGATGAATAATATATGCTTATTGTTGGAGGCAAAAGGGTTGGGGAGATAATAGGTTTTTATGTGTGTTTTGTTGGATCCAAAAGAGTTTGATATGGTGAAAGTGACTAATTATGGAGGGAGTGTGGGACAGGCCATAATAATCATGTTGAGTCAAAAGGGAAATACATGTGGCTTTGGAATCATAAAGAATGTGGTGTGTGATTGAAATAGAGGTTGAGCTTATTTATATCCCATTTTGTAGACACAAGGAGAGAATATCGTATTTCATTCTCCATGGGATGCATATTTTCATCTCAAGTGTGGTTTCTTATGTCGAGTTAAAATTGTTTATTTTTGTTATTTTTTTTTTTCTCATTATGGGTTAATATTTGTTATTCCCTCCTTGTTTAGGTTATGTGTTTAATGGGAAGGGAAACTATCTTTATGTTAATATTTGTTTGGGTTCTCACTCCGCCTCTTTTTTGTTAAAGAGGCATTAAATCAAATATAGGATCCATGTTGGAAGACTTGTTATTCAAGGAAAACATTGTGTATTATTTTCCCTTTATTGTAAACACTTTTCCTAATGCTATATTCATTGTGAACAATTGTATTACTTATTTCTAGTTATATGATGAATAAAAGTTAAATCCTAAGATAAAAGAAAAGTTAAAGTGGGATATTCAAAGTGTGTATCATGGTGGATTTATTCAACAATGTATAATCCACACACACTATCAAGATGTTGTCCTTATTTTTTACAAAAAGTATTGTTTCTCTCCAAGGTGATACATTAGGACATATCAAACCTTTAGACATCAACTCAAACAAATGAACCTACTATTATGATAATTTTATAGTCAAAATAATGTAGGATGCTTTTGAAAAAGGTTTTAAACTAGGCTATCAATTAAGAATTCAAACTCTTAGTTATAAGTTAACCTAGGTAGTTCCTCGGGAAAACATCATGAAAATCCTACAAAATTGGGTATTCCTCCATTCCAAGCTCTTGACTTTCATTAATATTAGATATTCAAACTACATATAATATGTATCCTTTTATTCTAGTTTTTTTAAGTTATATTACAAATATATGCGTAAGAATGATTTCTAATTTTTATTCTATGAATAATAGTTGGCTAACCAATATCATCTAGGCATTTAACTTGTTTTGAGTAAAAATTGTCGACACCTTCTTTCAACCACACAATTTTAATTCTAAAACTGCACTAGTTACACTCTTTCCCATCATCATGATTTAATTAACAACCTTCTATTAATTAACTAATATATTATTCTGGATGAAAATTAATAACGTTTCTCCCTCAACTTATCTCCAAACATCGGGGGTTTTGTGAAGGGAAGGCTTATACATGATGGTGTTGTGATGGTTCATGAAACCATCCATTCTATGGAGAAAAGAAAAAATAAGCATGGTCTTGAAGCTGGACATGAATAAAGCCTTCGACAGAGTTTCTTGGCTTTTCCTTGATAAAGTGATGGAAAAATTTGGGTTTAATACTCATTTTATAAAGATTATTAGATCTTGTATTTTAACTCCTAGATTCTTTATGATTATCAATGGTACCCCAGTGGGATCCTTTTGCAACAATAGAGGTATTCATAAGGGATATCCTATTTATCCCCTCCTCTTCATCATTATGGTAGACAGTCTCACCGCACCATATCTAGAGCTATTTCCTTGGGATACCTCAATGGATTAAAACCCACTTCTCTGGAGATCACTTGTTTCTCACCAACAATTTTCTGATGATACTATTATTCTTCTTCTTGCCTCTCTTTTGGAAGAAAAAATGATGAAAACTATACTCAAAAATTATGAGGAGGCTTCGGGTTAACAGGATCAATTTTGAAAAAGTTCTCTTTATTTTTTCAATACTCCTCCCAAAAGGCAAAGGAAAATTTCTCAAATCTTGGGTTGTAATGTTAAATATCTCCCCACCACTTATCTTAGTCTTCCTCTTGGTAATAACAAGGTCTCCATGAGTGTTTGGAATGCTTTTCTTGATAGGTTTTAAAGGAAGCTTGCTAGCTGGAAGGGGGCTTGTTCGTGCAAATCAGCAAAGCACCCCTGGATGTTTTCTTAGATTTCTAGTTTGATAATGGACATCCAGTGTGATTGCACAACATTGAATCTTTTCCCCAAGTGTGGGACTTGTAAAATGGGAAAAGAATCTCCAGATTAGAGGTTGGTTCCTCAACTCCTCTGATTAGATGTATGCTTGCAAATTGCAGAGGTTTACTACTATATCCTACTCTAAATTCCAAGGGGACAGAGGTAGAGGATGCAAAAGAAATAAAACTAAGACTAATAAGGTGATACACCAAAGGAGTGGTGAACATTTACTTCTGAAAATTGACACAAATTAAAAGAATGCAACAAAACATCATGCACAAACTGATAAAATGTAATGAAAGATCAGAAATGAAGCAAACAACACAAGAAGAGGACTGAAACTCATTCACAGAGCTTGCATACTGTCAATATCAAAAATACATGCATTACAATAACAGAGAGGCAGAAAACATGTTGTAGTCCTGAAAGAGGTATGATATTCCACAAAATCACTTTCTAGGGTGAAAGAGGGAGTCTGCAAAACATAAAAATGTTCAACCCTTACAAAATGAGCCAAATCTGGCTTTTAACAATGAAGGTTCGAGCCCAAGAAGAAGAAATGCGGAAAACGTGAAAGGATGTTTCAACCACTAACCAAATGCATAAAGAAGGCATGGGAACCCTCAAAAGTTTATTCCCCATGTTTTGGACCATCTTTGGAGAAGAATGCGAGCCATACTTCATCAAAAATGGTGGTTGAAATGTCATTTCTACTCTCTTTCCCGTGCTTTGAGGTGTTTTTTCAATCTCTCTCTCAAACCCCACTAAAACACAAAATTGAACCCTCCATCGTGTAGATAATTTCACCATATTTCTAATGACATAAAGAACATGAAAATCCAAGCTCTAGATCAAAGTTATGCCCTTCTGAAGATTTAGGGAAAAACTAGGTAAAAATTGGGTTTTGGCAGGCCAAAAGTTTAAAATTTTCCCCTTTTTTGAATTTGGGAAAATTCCCCAAAAATCTCCACCCCCACTGGTACGATGCCACATGGAATGTCCCAATTGGTTTGCAGGCTTCATAAGATCCTTTTACACCTTTTTGGTCTTTGAAAATTTTTCCAAAATTTCTCCACCAATCTGATGGCCCGATGACACGTGGAATCCTTCTATTTGCTTTGGCAGGGCGTGCTTCCAATTTTCTCTCGACTCCAACCATTTCCCAAATGGGAAACATGATGCCTTTTCATTGGTGTGGGCTTGAACTCCAAATTTTCTTCTGCGGACCCGCTTTAATATTTTCACCGACCACATAGACATGTGGCGGCTTCGATCAGTGCGAGCCATCGGGGTAGAGTTTCGTTCCTCTATTTTCCATATTTTGGAAAAAGGAAAAATTTCCCCACACCTCCATCTTCCAATGCTCTAAGGACATGTGGTGTGTTGTGATTCGTTAGCGGGACTTTGGACCAAGATATTCCATTTGCGCCAACTTTGGAAATTTTTCCAACTTCCTCCCGCCGCTCCAATCTCTCGACGACCTCATAGAAACGTGGCCTCCTCCTATTGGCTAGCGGGCCTTCAGGCTGAAAAATTTATTTTGACGCTCTACCAATACTTGGTAAAATTTTCAAATTTCTCTCCGCCTTCTGCCATTCCGCCACTGACGTGGCATGTTCTGATTGGCCCGCGGACCTTCCTAGGGAAAATTTCCCTCCAAAACTCTGTCGAACCATAACTTGCAAAATATAAGGAGTTAGAAGGAAAAATTTACCTTTCTGGAAAGTTGAGAAGATTCTATATCCAATGAAACCATTTCTAGAAGATTTTGAGTGCCTATAAAATGGAAAATTTTGACTTAGGCATGAGGAAAGAAGGAACGAAGGGAGTTAGAAAAAAAATAAGCAAAGGGCTTATTTTGGATAACATGGCCATTCTCTCTAGTGTTGGAAATTACCTTCTTATTAAGAGCACGTTACAAAACATTCATATCTACATCATGTCTCTTTTATTTATTTTTGCTATTGTTATTGATAGGATTGAGATAATTCAAAATAAATTTTTGTGGACAGGGACTAAGGAGAAAAATAGATTCCATCTAGTGGCTTGGGATAAGGCTTGCACCAGTAAAAGAGTGGGTGGATTAGGCATCAAAAATATCAAAAAAATGAATGTTGCTCTCTTCTCCAAAATGAATTGGAGGTTACTTAAGAAGGACCACACTGGAGTCAAGGTAAAGCCCAAGATTTTCTTAAGAATGATACTCATCCCAGTGGCTCTATTTTTGGAAAAATCTGGTTAAAACTAGAAAATATTTGGAGGCTAGCTGTAAATGGAATCTAGGAAATGGGAAGGATATTCAGTTCTAGGAAGATAGCTAGGCATATTTCCATAATCTTAGAAACAAATGTCACTAGGAGCATCTCAAAAATAACTTCACAATAGATATTGGGCAGAAGGTCAGTGACTACATCTGTAGTATTGATGGTAGACCTCAATGGAAGACTTTAAACTCTATTATTTATGATCATAAAGATCTCATTATGGATTTGTAAAACATTCTTAGCCAAATCCCAATCATCCAGATACAAAATAAATATGAGTTTATTTGGTCTCATTCCTTTGATGGAGATTACTCGGTGAGAACTAGATACCAAGTGTGTGTGATGAGGCTCCTTGTGCCTAACCCTGGAGAAAGATTTGGTTTAAAGAAATCACTCCCAAAATCAATCATTTCCTCTGGTTGGTTTTGAACAAGAGTATCCTTACCATTGATAACCTCATTAAGAGGGGATCCACCATGCCTAATAGGTGCTACCAATGTAAAAAAGAGAATAAGACTTCTTTCATTTCCCTGTTGTTTTTTATTTATGGAAGCTTATATTTAGCAAATTTGGCATAGAATGGTCATTTTCGATGATATTGTTCAAGCTTGGGAATAGTGGCAACCTCCTTTCAAACATGGATTTCTTAGGAGGTTTTGGAGGATTATTTTTCCACACACTATCTGGAGAATCTGGAAGGCTCATGCATTCTCTCATTTTCAGAGATACTAGAAAATCCATCAAAAGTATCCTTAATGAAATCATTGTTATAACCAACCAAAAAAATTCAAAATTTAAGCCTCCCAAGAATGTTAAGTATCCCAAGGAAGAGGAAAGGTTCTTAAGTATCTAGAATATTGAAATTCAACAATGTCAAATTCTATATCCCAACACTGACAAGACTCTTATTCAATGGATTCCCCCACATGAATGACGGTACAAATTAAATTTTTATGGGGCCTCTAAGGGTAACCCAAGTGTTTCTAGTGGTAGTGGTATAATTATAAATCATTATGGAAACCTCATTGTTGTTTATGTAGGTCTTATGGGTAAACAATCAAATCATTATGTTGAGGCCCTCGCCGCTCTTTGGGAATCAAAACTGTCAGGGATCTCAAGGTGAAAAATTTAATTATTGAGGGAGACTCTATGAACATTATAAACAGTCTTACAAGCTCACAACCAGCTGGACCATAAAATATTTTATAAATAAATCCAATGTCTTATGTAAAGGTTTTAATAATATCAATATTCTCCATGTATATAAAGAGGGTAATAGTGCGAATGACGCACTTGCTAATGATGGTGTCATTAATAATAAATTAAAAATTTGGCATGATTATGAGGATATCTCTCTCACAGAAAGAGCCATCATTTTTAAAGAAGCTAAGGCCACCTACCTTTTTAATCATTCTAAGTTGGCAGATTTGGAATGTGTGGAGAAAGGATTTTGGGTACTCCCAACATTCAAGATTTATCTCTTCCAAACAGATCCTTTTTCATTGTTTATTTTTCCTTAGCTTTGATAGAAGTATTGTTAAGAAGTTTGTACAGTGTTGGTGGAAAATTTTGGATTCTCTACAAGTCCTTTATTTCGATATTCTTCTTTCGAGCTTAGGCATCACTACTATTGCGGGGTTGCATCCTAGTTGCAACCAAGCTATTGTTGATTTATCTATAATTCTCAAACATGGGAGGACCTCCTTATAGAGTGGATCCTATTTTTGATCCATCCTATAAACAAAATGCAAAATTATGGTAGGCCCTAAACATGGATGACTTCACGGATTTTATCTAAAGAATAAGAGGTCACGATATACACATCTCTCTCACTTTTTGTCGCAAATGGAAAGACAGGGTGATCACTTTCAAGGGAAAATAATTTACCATCATTGAGCCTGATCTCTTTCATCACTGGTTTAAGTATGGAAGGGGTTAAGTTCTATCATAAAAAATTTGACAAGGACGCCGAGGAGAAAAAATTTGTGGAGGGAGATGAAGCTATACAAATTGGGAAGTCTAGTATTCTCTGCTCTTCTATCCCCCTGTATGGTGAAGTAGCTAAAATGGTTATGTGGTACATCACCCTGGAAGGATGATTTTCAACTCTGCCGCTCCATCACTTGGTCCTTTTGAACCATTTTAGGCATGCTTCCAAGGTCAGTTTTTCTTACTATATTTTGCATTCTCTTGAGAAATTAGTGCGTGATGTTCAATCCCATTTGAGGAGTCTTCCTCTTCATCAAGGAGTGATCTTCCTTCTGCACTTACAGGTACTTCCTTGATGTTGTGGCCAATGATCCTATCCCCCGCTTCCCCCTCCTCAACATCCTAGGATCTATTCCAAAATCCCAACTTCAGCCACCCACCTCTAATCCCCCGACTAAAAGAGTTATGAGTAGTAGCAATAAGGAAAAATGAATTTTGCGGGCCGAAAATCTTATGGTTATTAGTTAGTCTATTCATGACCCTCTTGTAAGCTTTGTTTTAACAACAAAATTAAAGCAGCTGGGTGAGGCTATAAAAGGTATAGAAGACAATGTGGACTTCCTTCTTAAGGAAGGTAACAAGGACAATTTGGACCCCTCCACTCTTTTCAAGACTGGAAGAGATAATTTAAACTCTAACCAACCAGCTCAATTCCCTGGAGGAAAGAGTTCAACATGTTGAGAACAAGCAAATCAACCAACTTTCCATTCACAGGGATGTGTTTGATTTCATACAAATCCATGTCAAGAATATTTGTGATGCTAGTGGTATCCCCGAGGAAAATTGAAAGAATGGAAGAATCAAGAAGAAGACTGTTGTTGAGAGTAGTAAGGATGCTTATATGCAAACTACCATCAACCTTTATAAGGCCCTAAATATTTCTTAGAACTTTTTAACAAGTCTCTTAATTAGTTTTTGTTGTTGTTTTGTTGCATTTTTGGTGTTGTGGTTTTGTTGTTTTATGTCTGTAGTTGGGATTCTTGTAGGTATTTTTCCCATGCCTTTGTATTCATCATAATATATAGCTCTTATTAGGATTTTTTTGTTGGGGTGTGTCCCCCACATATCAAAAAACCACTATGCTCTCTTTATATATCCTGGCTTTTGAGCCTTTTTGTACTGCAAGGTATGGTCCCTTCAAAATCATTTGCATAATAAAAAAAAATTAACAATAATTTGTTAATTATAATCCTCTTTTAATTGATTCATTACACATTGTTAATTAATTATCCAAACCCCCTCTCTCATTTAATTAATATCCCTTTATTAATTAAATCATGCACTCAAATCTCTCTAAATTGACTAATTTTCCTCTACATTTCCTCTAAATAGATTCCATAAGATAATATTGAACTATTAATTAATCTTAAGTTTTTAATTGAGCCTCCCTAATTCCCATGAGTTATTAATCTTAATTAATTACTCCTAATCATGCTTATCCACTCCTAATCCTACATCTACATTATTCCACATTCACTAAGATTTAAAGTTTTCCCAAAGAGGAAAGCTATAAAAACAACCTAGTACTCCCTTCCCAAAGTACACCATGTCCTTGTAACACATATACATATACTTTCTCATGTCAGGTTATTGTAAAAGATCTTAACATAAAATCAAGAAAACCATTACTTTTTGAGGTAGTAAGAGGAGAATCAAACTTGGAGTTAGGGCCATTTTGAAGAGATGTCTTCCTTTAGCAATTTTTGTTTCTTCTTTCCTTAGCTTTATCTTGATGTATTTTCATTAGAAGTAGGTTACGATTTACTTAGTGTTAGACCCTAGATTAGTTTGTCTAATTTTATTCACATGCATATATATGGAAATCTGAGTGGGACACCCCTTTTTCTCCAATGCATTATTTTTTTCAAGTTTCATGTATATTTTTATGCAATTTGATTTCAATGTCATGTTTTTGTTCACCGTTTATGGTGCTTGGAAGAGCTCGATTATTTTTGCAAGTAATAAGGAGGCTAGGTGCTACCAAAATTTATAATTGATAAGGAAATTTTAACATTTTATTATTTTTTCTCGACTTCCATACCCTCCTATATTTTATAAAAATTAATTTGGTAAACAATATATTCACTCAAGTGTTTTTCCTAGACTGTGTAGCTATTTTCATAAAATTGTTTTGTACAACAAACTTGATGGTTTCAAAAAAATTGTTGCATTCTGTAATAAACTCACCCTTTTCAATGATTTAACTACATTATAGAGTGAATTTAAACCTTTAACAATTATGTTGCACTATGAAGAAAACTCACACCTTTTAACAACCTCGTAACACTATGTAGCAAATTCATGTATGTATATTTGTATTTCTACACCATATCGTTGATCTCGTGACATTTTGTAGTAAATTCACCATGTTATGAACATATTAATGACCTCTTGATGCTATATAGAGAATTCACACACACACACACACACACACACACACACACACACACACACACACACACACACACACACACATGTACACACATGCACATGCACCATATCAATGACTTGTGACATTATGTAGTGAATTCACATTGTTATGCATATTAAAATTACCTTGTTATACCTATTAGTGACCTTGCTTATGCTTTGGATGGATCTTAGCTGAGGATCCTAGATTATGGAATCAAAAATTGCAATAGGTTGTAGTCTAGATTAAATTTTAAGAAGGAATTGGCACTAAGATTTTAATTATGCCATAGAAAATGTACAAAAATTTAATAACATAAGTCATATCACAAGAATTCCATTAGTCAATTAGATTAAGTAGAGCTATATAAGAAAAAATTATGGAAAAAGGAACTGTAGTGAAGAGGTTTCTATTATGATCAAAGATTAACCTTTTTTAGATATGATTACATATATTTATATAAAATGCGATGAATGTTGAGTTACTAGACATTTCATCTCCCTTTGATACATTCAAAGGATTTTAATTTTCTCTACACATGCATAACAAAGATATACATTCTATATTTTTCTTATATTGACTATATGCATACAAAAGGATTGTAGAATCATGAACTATATCGATGTTCGATTGGTATTACATTTTACTATCCAATAATTTACCGGCCTTAATATTTTTCTCATCTCAAGATAGAAAATGATATGAAATGATGGGGACTTGACTTTGTATTTTCTTCTATCCAATGTCAAGTAGTGATTGTGTTGCATTGTAGATTAGTTTGTTCCTAGTCAACAAAGAGGATTTTGTTTACCAATTTTCATCCTTTGCATACTACTTAACCACTCTTGTGGGTTTTCAATTAACTATATTTCCCATTAGGCCTCCCTTTTGAGTTATACTCCTTATAGACTTCCTTTACATGTTTTCGAGACTATACAGTTGCTTACATATAACAAAATATTAGTGCATTTATTAGTTTTACCTGATTTTCTTCTACAAAATTGTGATTCTCTTTGGTTATTATTATTTCCCATTATACATTTGCTAATTCATTATATTTGTTTGGCTACGAGGGATGAACAGTGGTGGTGGCATTATGAGTGTGGCCTTGGCTCTTCAAATAAGTATATGCAATCGAATGATCCCAGGTGTGTTTTATCATTATTTTGCATTTGGTAAGATGTCATCTAGGTCTACCTTGTATGTATTCTAAATTAGAAAGGATTAATTTATTCTTCTGTAGTACATCTGCAATTCTATTAGTACCTGCATAGCTCAGTATAGTTAATCATCCATGGCCTGTTGGGTGGCTTGGTTGTGAATTAAAATAGTGGTCCGGATATCCCGAATGCATTTCTCTAATCAGTCTCTCATTTTTTGTACTTGAACCCCTTTGAAATTATTCCTTGTTTATTTTTCCCCATTCCCACAATAATTCACCGACATTATCCATGGCTTTCAATGATGAGTGCAAAGATTTTTCAATCTTTTGATCCTCTACCTCTTTCAACATTTGTTGGTGTAGTTTTTTCCTCGCTTAAATATAATTCTTGTTGTCTCTCATGGAAGCATGCAAGTGTGTATTTCAATATAGGATCTCGAATGTTAGTTGTTTTTCTTTAGATTTGGTCTATTTCAGCATTTTGATATACTCCTTGAGTATAATTATTGCTTCTTTTACTTCTTTTTTCGAAATTTGCACTTATGTTACAAGATTTCTCATTGTCCACATATTTATCAATGAGAAGTTTTATTTGCATTTATTTTCTCATGAATTGGTCACCTATGGTGTATATGACCAACTTGGGATAGTTTTGTATGATATGTGACGTTATATTTCACATTGTTTTCTCTAAGTTTTCCTTCTACTAGGCCATCTATAATGTGGATGCTCTAATATTTTTTTGTAGTGTATGTATCCCTTTGATATTAATTTGTAATGGTAATTGATCCAAATTGAATTCCACCATAATTTCTATAGACTATGAGGTTGTACCATACACACTTTATAGAGCAATTTGTGGGAGTACCCTCAGTAAACATGGGATGAGGGGAGAATCAACTTACATATTCATGTTGGTGCCATTGATTGCATTATCCACCCAAATATTTACGCATCCCCCTTGTCCACTTTTTATGCCCCTATTGGTGATATGATGGATGTCCCTTCCTATGTTTTTTCCTATGCTTCCTTGGCTTTCGCAACTATTTTTTCTTGTATCTTTTATTCTTCTCGCTACTCTTTTATATTATTTTTGCTTTATTCTTTCTTCTTCTTTTCTCTCCAGCTTCTTCTTGCTTCCTTTTCTTTCTCTTCTTCATTTTCCGTATCTCTTATTTCCTCTTCTTCTCTTTACTTTTCCTCTCTCTAATTATTTTCTTCTTCTTGATTATTTCTCATCTCCATGGTCTTTTGTGATTTGGCTTGTACAATTTTTATCTTCTCACTTGCTCTTCTTCTTGTTTTTTTCACACTATCTCTTCCTCCTATATTTGTTTCTCTTCTACTTGTTGTTTGTCCACATTCTCTTCATATTCCTTCTACTTGATGATTTTTTTTTCAGTTTCTTCCTATTCTTGACCAATTGTTTGTATTGGTTCCTCTAATGACTACACATTAGTGTGTGCGATGGATTCTTGTTCTTACATTACTTGTGCACTTGAAATTTCCATTGCACTAGTTCTGAATGATTCATTACCTCTACTAGAGATGAAGGGGAAGGTTTTCCCGGTATTTGGGTTTCAGCTTTGGGGACTATTATTTTTATTCTTTTTTTCCTTGACTTCTTGTCTCTTTTGTGTTCTTAGCTCCCATTCATTGGCTGATTTTCTTGCACCTATTGTGCAGGTTGTCTCCTATTGTTATATTCCCTCATATGTAACCAAGGATCTTCTATGCATGTTAACACCCCCACTTAACATAGTTAATTCTCCAATTTTAGGAAGTCACACCACTTTAAAAGGACTTGTTTCACTTCTCTTCTTTTTAGGTGGAGATACTATGAATTCTTATTTTAGTGTGGCTACATCAAGCCATTGGTCCTTTTAGACCCTCATTTTGTATTGCACACTAGTTGTTCTTTTATCACATCCTACCATTTTGCACTGATCATGACAGACTTTAACATTAGTGGGAGTTTGACATCATCTTCTAGCCTAAGATTTTTGTTTGTATCCCCGATCCATTATGATAGCTTTCTAGGTGTAACATTCATGTTCCTTTGGGAGATACATTTTGGTGCCCATTTCTATAATTATGATTGCACACATTTTCTGTTTATCAATTTACATTTTCGAAAGTATATATTGGGAACCAACTAGGTGATCTGGGGTTTGTTTTAACCCTTGGTGATTTTCTTCATGTTGGCGTAATAATTGTCTACTTACCTCTTTTCTCGTTTAGTCATCCTTGATGAATCTTCTCCTTAAAATTGTGGTGTAGGTTTTTTTGGCTCATTTGGTCCCATCTATATCTCTCATATTACTGGTTGTTCTAGTCCTTATTTTTGTAATTTTCAGATACATTTTTGGATCATTCTATGTTATCTTCTCATTTCATCCTTGGATATCTCCATGTTGATGAAAAATGGAAGGGGTTTTGGGTATTTAACATTGATGAATTTTGATCATAATATGAATCCATTATATAACAATGTGATCTTGGCATACGAGGTTGTGTAGGCTATTACCTACCTAGGTATGTGAAGGTTTGCATGGATTTGTTCTCTAATTTATATAGCCAACTTCCCAATATTTTTTATCTTTAAAACTTGTATAGGGATTTCTTGGGATAAACTATAAACCTATTCTGCAAGAAGTACTAATTTTTACTTTTATAATGTCGTCATGGGTCTTCTAGTGTGTCAAACATAACAAGATGACAAACCACTAGTACTAAAAAAATTCCTCCTACTTGCGTGATATTTTTTGCATTTTCATTAAGTTCATGTGTAATAATTTTAGGCTATTTGAAATTTTTATTGTCATCCCACAATCTTGTGATGATGTCCACAACTCCTAGGCATGCTTTTTTATTCCCCCTAGTTTCCTACAAATATTTTTCCACTATGACCTCTACCAAAATTCTGAATATGTGATTTGTGATGGCCCCAAATGGAATTCCTCTCCCTTTGTAAAAATTAGCATAGGAAATCAAAATTTTCAGCTTTACATATATTATGGTGGTTATGTATGGAAAAATAGACAAGTCCCAATTTGGGAAACTTGTAGCTCGGTGGTTGTGGTTTTATGGGAATATTTCCTTATACAAAGAACTAGATGGCATCATTGTGATATCTACTCATGATTATTTACATCATCTTTAAATGGTCTCCCATATAAGGCATTTTTGCAAGTCTTTACACAATCGTTCCTCGTACCACTATACTTTCACGTAATCTTCCCTTGTGTAATTTCTTCTCGGGCTTTCAACTTCTCTTCCCCCCAAATTTTTAGTGCATTCTCTTATAGCTAATAGTGTAGTGGATCACTCCATTCAATTTTTTGAAGCATCATAGAGATCCCTATGTATTAGTTTATTACGTATGATAATGACATGAATGTAAACCCTTGATCTTACATCATTCCTTGAACTTTTGGGCCATTAAGTCTATTAAATGGATCTATATCTCTATCTCGATTAACTTAATTTTTATTCACACTTTCCATCTATTACCACTTCACTCTATTTTATTATTTTCCTTTGCATGAAAATAACTTCTTGCTAAGATGATGCACTTTTTATACCTTTAAAAAAATTTAAATTGCCATTTTGAGTTGTTGATTTCTTGGTTTACATCCTTAATTTATATTATCTATTTGATATTTCATTTACTATAATAGATTAAGACTTTGATGCATCGTCTGTACTCTAGCTGGGTTGTTGTTTTTTTATTTTCATTTTTTTATATTTGGATTTTTGCTTCCATTGCTTTCTTGTTTACTATGCAGTTTCTTAGACTTATTTGATTCATCCCCTATTTCTTATTTTTCTTATTTTAATGGATGTTGATCTTATTTAAGGGCTTACATCTTACACACACACACTAATTAATTACACAAACATCTAATCTATGAAAATTCAAAATTTGAACAACTTCCTACTCTAACCACTATGTCGAGGCACTTATTATCTTCTTTGATACTTTGTGCAATTACACATCAGTAGTCTTTCACCTACATCCATATATTCTTCTCGGGAAATATGTTTCCTTTTAGATATTACAACATTATAATTCCTTAATCTATGATGTGATGAATGATATATGGGACTTTCCATCTTATGTGCAATTTTCCTAGGTGTGTTTTAACTTTGCTTTCATACACCAAAACCATTTTTTCTATTTGGAACTCCTTACTACATAAATTACGGTCATGCTATACTTTCTGGATATATTTGTTTGCTTCTTGGTTCCATTTCATTTTTCATTTATATTACTCCATTTTTTCCAATGTAACAATATTCTTTGTCTCCTAATTAAGTAACTATTATGATGTGAATGCTTGGTATAATATATTCCATTGGTAGGATTGCTTCAATTTCACAAACCAACTAGAATGGTGTCTATCTTGTACTTCTCTTGTAGTTGGTTATGTATACCCATAAAAATGTGGGTATTAAATCTTCCCAATCATCCCTTTGAAAATTATAGAGTTATGTTAAGAATTTATCCATCAATTTGTTTGTATATTATACTTGTCCATTTTCTTACAAGTGATATGCTATATGTTTTTGGTGCACAATAATAAAAAAATTATGATGATTTTGATGGTATTGTTTAAAAAATGTGTTTCCCTATTACTTACTAATTTTCACGAGACATACAAATCTTGTTATTATGTTTTCATATAGGAATTTAGTTGTATCCTCTTGCTGCATAATTCAATGTGGCTGCATCTTCTACCCATTTTGTAAAAGATTTGGTTGTAATTATATATATATATTTTACGGGCCTTCTTGATGTAGGGTGAATTGGAACAATAAAGTCTATTCCCCATTTTTAAAATGGCTTCATTTCTAACATAGGATTAAGGATCATTTCATCCTTTTGATTTGGTTTCCCCACTCATTGACAAATATCATCATGCTTTTACATATGATGCGCATCCTGAAACAAGGTTGACCACAAAAACAATTCTATACTATATTTTTACAAAGTGAGTTCCCCCTAAAAATTTTCCTCTAGAAATCCTTTCATGAGATTCACACAATAATAATTTTCTTTTATGTTCTAGTGAAAATTTTACAATACTTCATCCTTTCCTAGTTTGTACAAGAATCCATTTATGATAATATATGGTAGGGCATTTGTAATTAGTTATTTTTTTTCTTCTTCTGTATAGTGTTGTGGAAAATTTCCTTTCTCTAGAAAATATTTTTTCCTTGTATTGTAATGAACTAAAATAATTTTGCATCTAGAGTATCTTCATCCAACTCTTTTGTTTCTTCTCTTGTGGTTATGTGACTCAAGTGATTTGGTCCTAAATTTTCTATTCTCGTATTCACATTTATTCTAAAAATTTTCTCTTGAATTTAAATCAACCATCTTGATATCCTACCTCCAAAGAGTAGCTTATTCACTACATACCATAACACTTGGTGATCTCTGAAAAATTCAAACTCAATTACTAACAAATATTACCTGAAATTTTGGACTACAAAAAATCATACATAAATCTTCTTGTTCTATAATTGTATAGTTTCTCTCTACATATGATAATAACCTGTTTGTGAAGTGGATTGGATGGTCTATACCTCCTTCCCTTGGTTGAGCTAGAATTACACCAATTGCACTACTTGATACATCAACATGCACATGGAAAATATTTGACCAATATGGAAATACTAGTATCAATGCACTAACCAAATTCCATTTTAATCAATGAATACATTTTGACATTTAGCTATTCATTCAAAATTTTCACCCTTAAGTAAAAAATTATCCATTGGTTTTACTATGCTTACATATCCCTTAATAAATTTCTTGTAATACTATGTATATCCCAGGAATGCACAAATATTTGAGGGTGTTGGTGATGGTTTAAGTCTAATTATGGAATCTTTTTTTCTTGATCAACCAAAATTCCTTCTTTACATACTATGTGCCCAAGTAGAACTCCAAATGGTGTAAAAACATATTTAAAATTAATTTAATTTTCAAATCTCTACATCTTTCTAACATTAAATGTGCCTTAGATACATGTTCTTTAAATAAGGATAATATAACCCAACCATCTAGGTACACTTTTAGGAAGTCATGGATGAAATATTTGAATGTAGTGACAATAATTCTGGATAATATTGGGGGTGCATTTTTCAGTCCAAACGACATGATCTTATATGAAAAGCTTCTCCATTTGATTGCAAAATTGGTTTTAGTTTAATATTATTGTATAATTAGGATTTGATGGTAGCCATTTAATCCATCCATAAATGAGTATAGCTCATGTCCTGCTATCGCTTCCATTATTTCATTTGTTAATGGAGTTTGGAAGGGGTCATTAACACATGCATCATTCAAATCCCTATAGTCTCTAGAGATTCTAATTTCTCCCAATTTATTTGGTTATGCAACTATCAAAATTACCTAATATGATTTATTTATTGGGTATATTATACCTACTTCTATCATCCAATCCAATTCAAATTTTACCTTGGCTTTCATATTTGGATTCAATTTTTATGGATTTTTCTTTATAGGTTTTTCTCCTTATTTCAACTCAATGTGCATTTCACCAATTGATGAATCCACTCCTTTTATTTCACTAAATTGGGCAAGGAGCACATTTTCATATTCTTGTAATAAATGTAATAGTTTTCACATCTCCTTTTCCATCCAAGAATCTCCAATAATAGATAATTTTACTGTCCCTACTAGTCAAATTTCTTCTATCCTCTTATGTATTGGTTCATCATATATTTTAACCTTCCCCTTATTGTGGGTATCTATAACCAACCTGTATCCTTCTTTTTCTTCTATGTTTAGATTTCGTAGTTGTGTTTCTTCTTTATTGTGCACTTATTTTTCTACTGGTATTAGGAGAAAATGTTCTAGTTTGAATATTTCACTCAATTTGTTATCCTATTGATTATTCTGGTCATTATTGTCTTCATTGTTATCCCCCACCATGTTGCAAATTTTCACTTTTCATTCTTCTTTTTCCTCTATTGTAGTCTCTTTCTTATACCCTGTTTCGTTTTCCTTGTTGTTTCCCCTAAGATTTGGAAATTCTACTCCTCCTTCCGAGTCAATAGTCTATAAAGAGAGGAATGTTTTGATTTTAGAAAGATAAGTATCAACCATATGAATTTTTCCTCAAAAGTGAAGGTTTAGATAAATTCATATTGAATTTATCCCCAATTGTGTGTTTCTCTTCTTCTTTCTTGGTGAACATACCATGCTTTTGGTAGTGGTTTCAATGTTTTTAGGAATATATGCACCCACCATTTTGGCTCTATCTCTTGAATTTTCCAAGCTTCGATGCATTCTTGGATATTTATTTTTGGGAATTATTCCAAACATTACTTTGGTCATTTCATAGTGATCCCATATTCTAATGCAAATCTAGATCACAACATTTTTAGCTTCCTTACAGGTTAGAGTTTTGGATTTATCCACAACCCACCATGATATAACTATTCCTTTAAGTTCATAATCCAATTAAATTAATATTAATTCTTTCTGGGTCACATGGTTTTGTAATTCTACCAAAAATGTATCTAAATTAGAAGTTCCAAATTATCGCAGAATACTTTTTTCTTCAATCTATACCATCCTCATTGGTCTTATCGCATGTTCCCTTCTCATCCAATAGTTTAAATTTATAACTGAGTGACCACCAATTGAGGATTTCATTTCCCATGAGATAATACTTTCTCCATTTGTCTTTGTATAGTATTTATCATATTGTATAAAGTTATAGAGCTAGGATATCTCTAATCTTGTTAAACACCAAATATTATAACTTGGTTCTTCTCCCGTGAAAGGATTATTTGTGTGGGTTTGAGTCAAGTTTGGAAATTATGGGACCTCCTATTTTTTATTTTTGGCATACATCACAAGATGAAATCATTTTGTTGATGTCACACCGTAAACCAAATTTCAACATCATGTGCATATGAGGGAAATGGTTCTTTAGGAATGGTATATGGAATTTTTTAGTCATGTTCATTGGAATTAAAATAATAGAATCATCTAGATGGTCTTCTATTTGATTGGTGACTATATTGATCATCATATTACCATCATATGCCCATTTCTTTCTAATCAACACTAGATAGTGTGTTTCATTTTTTTCATGTCTATGAATTCAAAATATCCTTTCAAACATAAGTATCCTACTTGTATTTCAATGTCTTCTAATCATCTAATTGGATCTACTCTTCCATAGTCTGTGAGGTTAAGTATAACAAGACTATATTCCAAAGAACAAGATCTCATTACTTCCCAAGTGGATCTTGGCATCATGTTAATGGTGCTTCTAAAATCAAACACTGTATCTATTATTTCATAGTCTCCCAAAGTTACATTTATTCATATTTCCACATCCTAGGGCTTCCTAGTTTTTACACACCAAATCGGTTTCTTTGTCCACACGAATTTGGATGATAAATTTTCTAATAAGGTTATTAGAAGATGGATAAGTTATATATATATATATATATATATATATATATATATATTCATTAAACAATAAATTCACCATGTTTAAAAAATCCTCCGTAGTTGAATTCACTGGACTTCCCATTTTAAGATTCTAATCATTTATCCATAAATTTGAGATTTTTCTACACATGCATTTTACGTAGTACCCTACTTATTAACGTTAGAGTAACCTTTTAGCTTCCTCCAAAAAAAAAAAAAATTATTTTCTTGGGTTAGGATAGGTATATTTTTGCAGATGACATATGTGGGGCTCCATAAGAATCTCATCATCCTCTAATCCTTGTTCTTTCCTTTATGCTCATGTAACAACTTGAAGACTACCAATTTCTCTAAGTACCACATTAATCATCTTGACATTGCACGGTATTTCTCTTTCTTTGTTTTCTCAAATATGGGACAATTTTCTATAGTGTGGTGCACTTGCACCTTGTATTAGGCATAATAAACATCTCATTTAGGATTTGAAGGAGAATTTTGTGCAATGTGGCTTTACTCTCTACAAAGGTAGAAAATCACTTCTTGTGATTGGTTTTGGGTCATGTCCTCCTTTACTCATACCCATCTTAGTATCCTCCTTGGTGTGCTCTTTATGATCTTGGTGGTGCATTTTAATTTTGATTCTTCCTTGATATCCTCCATATTTTTCTTATGGTGAAGTAATATTCCACACATGTGGTTCTTTGAGGAAAATGAGGTGCCTAACCTATATTATTTTGTAGAGATGGCGGTGCTTTCAACAACCTGGATTGGTCAGTAGGATATTATATGATCCATTTTGGATTTGTTTGTGGTGATTCTCGGATCCCATTGCACAATCAACTTTAATGATGCAACCATTTCTATTTTTTTACAATATTTTGTGCCTTAGGTTCCATTTGATCTTATACTATAAAAACATTCCTAGTAATTTTCTCCTTTACATCCATCAAAGCTCAACATTATTTAGTTTTTTTAGTCATGTCCTCAATAATAAGAACATACCACATTTTGAGGGTACCTCACATAGTGTTACAACAAAGTATAATTATTACCTATGTGTCTAAATATTTTATAAACACACAAAATTTTCTTCACCCTCTAGATTTAATATTATGATATTCATTCTTATGATTGCCTTCTTCCCTAATCGCACACCATATACTAAGTCTAGGATTCTTTCCTTCTTGTATTTCCTTCAGATTAACATTACTACATCAAGCTTTAATTTTGTTTTGAAACCAGATTACTACTATCTCTAGAATCTTAGGTCATATTATTTGACTGCTTTCTACTAGTATTTTTAATTTTAGATAATGATTTTCTCCCAAATTCTCGGATGTCTTACAAAGTATGTAAACTCAACTATCTTGAGTAAATGAATTCCAAGGATCTTCCTTATAAAGTGAATATTAGTTCACATTTCTTGGTATTGTCATCAATCATTTATGTTTTGTGCCCCATCACATGTCACAAGTCAAAAAGTAATGTTTAGGTTCTGTAGTTCCCTCACACATTTGTAAGCTTATACATGCGTTAGAATAATGATCCATTGTTCCTATTATTCCCAAATGATATCCTCGTTGAATTTTTGTAGTTGAAACGCTCAAATTATGTCTTTAAATCAAGTACACTTCATGTAATAAATTTTTCACTCCAATACTTGCACTAGCATTCTACATTCAAGTTTCTCTTCTTGATTCATCAAAATGTAAAACTAACCATGTACTTTGGATTGATAGAGATATGGTTATTATATTCTATAATTATTTAAAAATTTCCTCTTAGGAAAATTCTCCACAATGAAGGACTATATAATGAATATTATACTTCTATTGTAACTTATCCTACACTAATTTCTTCTACTTGTGATTTTCAAAATGAACATGTTTCAGATTTTTGTTCTAACCTTCTTTAAAATTCTTGTAGAATTTTGAATTTTTCTATGTCATTTAGAGAATCCCAATTACTCAAATCTCTATTTAGATCTAGGGATATATATCCAAGAATAGGGTACTATTATCTTCTACATGTCACTAAGGGTCTTATTGTATTCTTTCTTCATATTATAGGCATCAATGAAATGGAAAATAAACCATGTTTTTTGGATTTTCATAGTTTTTAGGGGGTCATTTCAGTGTCTTTGGGTGTTTTGAGTTATCATGAACTCACTTTTTAATGTAAAATTCAAATTGTGAGATTTCCCTCCAAAAATAAAATTTAAATATTTGAAATGTAAAGATAGGTTGAAAGGTGTAGTGAGGAAAAGAAAATGACATGTAAGGTTATAAGAGGTCTAAGAGTACCTCAATATATTAATTCCATTGATATACCAACTTTAGTCAAGATAAACCATGAATTGGTTAGTTATAAACTAGAGTTATGGATGAAAGTTAGTTACTCCTCTTCTTTTGATAAGTAAGAACATGATGTATTTTAGGAAGTGTGTGGAAAAGAGGGATAGAAGGTGATTTGGAAAGGGATTTACTCTGTACTAGGGCCTTGTGTGGCTCTTGAACTCTGAAATGTATTTTATAATCAAATGAATATCTTATCTTGTTGTGTATGGAGGTGTGCATGTGATTGAGGATACATTTTAAGAGTACATTGAATGATATTTATTTGAATTAATGTGTAAAAATATTTTCGCAGGTATCTACAGTTTTCATAGGCTTATGTAGGCATGAAGAAGTTTTAGGAATTCACAAATTGGAAGAAGACCCTTAATTAGGGAAATAGTGGCTGGTAAATTGTGTAGGAAGGATTCATATGTCATGAAGAAGGTATATGAAAGAGTTTTTGATGATATTTTCTTGATGAAGGTGTAATGTTGTGTCTACAGATATATAAGACTATGTAGGTGATGTAAAGGTGATGAATAAGTAAAATATAGGAATTCAATCATAAACCCAAGAACAATGAATGTTGTGAATAGTGTAATTGTGAGATTTCTGTGTTTGATCTGATATATATTTTAAGATAGACTATGTGAGGAAATGCATATGTATTATTGAGGGTTGTGAGTGGATTTTAATATGAATATTGTATGTGAAAATCCCATCCATGTGTTGTCAAAAGTAAAATTATCCCTTACAAGTTTGGAAGAGTGAATGAATTAGTATTTGAATGCTTACATAACTTGATCAAAGAACTTTGACTATGCATTGTAACTTGAGAAAGTTTAAGGATTTTGATGTGGAAGATAGTGTGCATGTTGTGAGATTTAGAGGAAATGTTGGATGAACACACTCAAACCAAACTGAAGCTTAGCTAAGGTAATTATTTCATTTAGATTATTGAGGGTTTTGAATACCCTATTTTGTGAACTTGCATAACCTTCATCAATAGTTGAAAATAATGACAAATTCCTTGATAACTTCTTATTATAAACTAGACATGTTGGGCATGCATCTATAGTCATCTAGGTCACATTTGAGGTTTTAGAGGTAAGAGGATAAAAGTTAAAGATGTTTGTAAGTTCTTAGGCTTGTACATTCACCACAATGAGGGTTTTGAATGTAATCTTCTTGTTTGAAGTCTAAGAATGGATCTGAGAGCTATATTTTGTAATTTGTGATCCAAGGATTGTCTGAACTTTTCTTAAGAAGAAAGTGACTCATGAGCATCCACTATTTTCTTGATAATCATAACAGCTTACTCCCATCAGAAGACTACGTCGGGTTCTTTAGCTAGGTATTGATTGAGAGTCAAGTTTAAAGGCCTTGCACCACAAAATTAGAGTTAAAATTGAAACATAATACAAAGGAGAGGTATAGATAAGGATTATGCAATAATTTTTTGTGTTACTTGGGTAAATATTTATTTTTGCTCGACTGTCTCTTTGAGTGGACAAGGTACATCCACAAGGTTCATTTAGAGGAGTGGATTACTAAGGAAGTGGTATTTTATCTTGGATTTATGACTTGTTATATTTGAATTCTTGAAGAACTCAATAATGGGGGCATAAGTAGACTGAGTTTGAGTCTTGGAAGTGTGTGCATTAGGATTTATTTGAGTTTCAAAATTGTCCCAGAGCTTGTTGTTTTTTTGAAAGCAAAAGTGAAGAAGTTAGATAGGAAGAGTAAAAACGAGTTAGAAGCTAGGATTTTATATACACCTTTGTAATGTTGAGAGAGACCTAAGGAAGTGGAAATTATTTTGTACAAATTCCTAGATCACTTTGATCATGATTGGACCAAGGAACCTTGTGTTAATGGTTCAGTAATTAGTTTGAACAAAAGAGTGAATTGTAAAAAAATTAAATTCCTTGAATGCATTATACCTTTGACTTAATAGTGATGTGAATGTGAGTGAAACATGGGTAAAGGATAAAATTATTGGAATAAAATAATAAGATATATATTAGTGAAGCACGTAAGGGCAAGTGAGTGTAAATGAGTACAAGTCACCTTTCACAAAGAATGAACTATTGAATGAGTGAAGTAGCAAGGGGTTAAGAGTTGATAACAAGACATAAGCCTTGTATATAGGGAGTACTCATGTATGGATTCCATTTTAGTAATATTTTTTATAAAACACAAAGTTTGAGAAATTTTTGCTTTTTAGGGAAAAGTAAGAGTTATTGTTTTGGGTGATTTGATAAGTTGAATTGTAAATTTTAATGTAATAGTGGATGATATTGATAGATTGAGGCATGTGTGTTTACATTATATGGGTGTGTTCTCATAAGCTTGATTGATTCTTGTAATAATATGTTTTCTATGATGGTTTATCTAAGTCCAACATCCACTGGTTACTAAATCTACTCCTAACTACTTCTATTTGGTTGTCTCGAGCGCTTTTATTCTTTTTCCTTAGTTTCTCCTTCGGATTATGTCTCTGGTTCCTCAGTTTATTTTCCACTTTCCTCTTCGGGTCCATGCCTCATTATTACGTACTGCTCATTAACTTTTATTACTTTCTTCATTGGTTCCTTCGATATCTCATGGAGGCTTCAATCATCCTCCTTAAGCAACTCTTCCTAATTTATTCCTACTCATAGTGGTTTTCTTCTTTCCCCATAATTATTTCCACTTCCCTGTCTATTTTGAATCCTTATTTCTCTCTATAGCCTTTCCATTATTATCTTTTCTTCCTTATGATCCTTCTCGAACCCTTCCATATTTCTCTTTAGCTTCGACCCCTTCTCTTTCATCTTACTCTTCTAGGATTACATCCCCTTAGACCTACCCGACTATTCCATACTACGTGGAATCAATACCTTGACCTTTTCCATAGCCATCATTTTGACCAAACATAGTAATTGTTTTAAAAAAATTCCTATTATTCAAAATTTAAAGTGTGCTTCAGTAGAATCAAAAGAGAGTTTTTTTGAACAAAAATCTCGATTATGCACTGTCAATAATATTTTTACCTAATGATCAACATCAAGGGTCCATGGAACATCCAAATTTCTCGATGTGTCATATTTTTCCTTCATCCATTAATATTCCTTCTAAGTAACTAAAGCAATAGAATTCTAGCCAAGATAACTAAGTAACTAATAGATTTGGAAGTTCACGCCAAAAATATCATGAATGTCTTTATATATATTCCAAATGAATTCTTTTAATGAATTCCCGTAACAATCTCTTCGTATTCCCCAAATTTTCCTATCTCCTTCTCTAGTAATATTTCTTCATCTCTTTGGCCTCATAGACATCTTAAAAATTTTAATTCTTGACAAGAACCATTTTTAGGAAAATTTATTGGATTATGACATCAAAACTTGCCACAGGTTGTAGTATAAATTAAAACTTAATAAGGAATTTACACCAAGAGTTTAATTATGTAATAGAAAATGTACAAATATTTAAGAACAAAAGATCCATATCACAAGAATTCCATAAGTCAATTAGAATAAAATATATCTCTATCAGAACAATGATGTAAAAGGGAACTATATTGAAGAGATTTCTATTAGGATCCAAGATCAACCTTCTTTCAAATAGGATTATATAGCTTTATACAAAATGTAATGATTGTTGAGTTATCAGCATACTTTCATCCGCTTCTTATAGATTCGAGGGTTTTTTATATTCACTACTTAAGTGTAGAAAATATATACATGTTATCTTTTGTCTTATACTAACTATATACATACAAAAGGATTGTGGAATCATGAACTATATCCATGTCAAATTGATATTACATTTTACTATCCAACAATGGATTACCTTCCAGAGGACATAAATTTTTATCTAGAACATGAAATGACTCCATTTTTTATGGAAAGGTCTTGAGACAAGCTATTCAATGAATATATCAATTTGGACTTACTAATTGTAAAAAATGAGGTAATTCTATTCTCTTAAATCTTGTCATTTTCTTTACACATTGGATTCATTTTTTTCTCCATACTACTAAATTTTTTTGCATATATTTTTATATTCACTTGTAAAATATCATCATTGAAAAACAAACAAAAACCTAGTTTTCATACTTATACTTTGTTGCTTGATTTGCAACTTGGTCGTTTGATTCGTAAATCCCACTTTCATTTCAAATGTTTATGTAACATATTGGATTAATCATTTCCTTAATCACTTAGATTGTTTTCAAAATCAAGTATATATATTGAATTAACATTTATCTTAAACACATTTATTGGTGTGCTTGTTTCAATTCCACATCTTTGGATTTTTATTTTTACCTCATCTCAACTAAATATGCTCTCTCCTCGCATCGTAAGATGATTTTAAAAATAAAAACATTTAGGTGTTTTTCCTTTTAGTAGGGTTCAGGTGGCTAGGGAATTGTTACCTTTTCATTTGGGAAAATATCGTGTGTCATCTTACTATATAAATTCAAGGAAGATCAATTATTTTTGGCTAAGCATGAGTTCACTTTTATGTGGCTGCTATAAAGTGAGGGGTACAATTTCCTTAAATACTCAAGCCCTAGAATGGATCCTACATGAAGTATATTTCATTTTTAGTGAAGCTTCACCGAATTAGGTGGAGTGAAGGGGAGGGGGATTTGACACTTCGTTCCACACCGTTAGACAATGGTTCCTAATTTTACATACTTGTGCCTTGCGTATCGAAAGGTATATTGAGGATGCCCTTAGAAACCTTGTTTATCCTATTTAGGTGTCCAAAATTAGCTCGTGTTGTGTTTTCTTGACTATCCCCCATAAAACTTGTTTTAAAACTAAAACATGTTATTATATATGAGTCAAAACTTGATTTTTAAACCCCACAAGGTAAAAATCTATTTGAGTTATACCTTATTTTAGAGATAAAATAAGGTGAAAATATTTCGATTTGAAAAAAAGTGTATCTTACATCGAACCTTACACTCTTTAGAATTCACCCCCTTTTTCATACATAATAACTTGAAACTCTACCAAAAATTGACCAACTATTTTGACCTCCAAAGTTAAACTTTCAAAAAACTAGTTGATTGACACAATGATGTTGCTACACTACCTAATTTTACCTAGATTTTCATAGGTAAATCAATCGACATCCAAAACTAGGTAAAACCTCCATTTTACAGACCATTATGCTATCTGATTTTACCTATATTTCCTTATAAAAATCAATAAAAATTGAAAATAAAGGTAAAACAACCATTTAATAACCATCATGGTATCCAAATTTACCTATAATCCTTAGAAAAATCAATGAAAATATGTAACCTAGATAAAATGTCCATTTTGTAAATCATTATGCTCACAAAATTTGTTTAGACATCCTTAAAAATAACAACCAATCCAAAACATAGATAAAATTCCCACATTATAGTTGTTATGTTGTTTGATTTTTCCAAGGATCCATATTAATGTTACACATCCTCGAACATTGGCTCAATCTCACATTTTTTAGATGTTAGATGCCAAAATTTTCCTAATAGCTCCTTTCAATATGATATAATTTAATCAAACAATCTCTCATCTATAAACCAGTCAATCTCATCCACAAACCAATCACACTCAATCCCCTATCTCACCTAATCAAATTTCTCCTAGAGAATAATCAGTCACCCAAGCTACGTCTTCCCTCATTAAAAATCAATGTTAATAAAAAATCCACTAATGAAAAATATAATTTTACCCCGCATCATGATTCAATCCACAATAACCCCCCTTCTATCCACATTAAATCATATTCTAAGAAATCAAATACCAAACTATCCAAAATCCAAATGTAATGTTTTCCTTGATTCATCCCAATCCAAACCTAATCCAACCTTAGAGCCATAAAAATAAAACTAATCTAGCCCCTGAGCCATCCAAATCTACCGGATCTAATTCAACCCATTATTTATCCCAATCTAACAATATTAATTCCTCCCTTGAATCATCTTTATCTACTAATCCTAATACAATATCTCTTTGAACCTTAAGTAATGTCAACCATACCTTATTCTATTCACACAAAGCCTCTAAATACCATTTTTATTTCCATGTATATTAATTAACAAGAAAATATGTTCCAAGATATATTTTCAAAGCACTATCAAGTTCCTTTGTGGAAACAACAAGGTCAAAACCACCCAATCCCATCATATCCATCATTAAACCACTTCAATCCCAAACACTTGCTATAGATATTTCATTAAATCAATCATCTATCATTAACCAACATGAACCTCCTCTTATCCTCCCATCCTCCCATTTTCTCTTACATATCATACCTTATAGGTCTATCCTTGGTCAATCGCCCGCCATTTCATCACTTTGTCATCTCTAACATATCACATCCTTAAAATCACAATCTATCATTGGGCTACCTCCTACTCACCCATCACATTCTATCCTTGGTCCACCTCCTCATTTCCCATTACCATCAATCGTTTGGCCACATCCTACTCACCCATCACATTCAATACTTTGGCCACATCCAACCAACTATCTATTTGCTACTACCTAATCATTTATCACAATGCATCCTTTTTCCACCATGTAATTACCCATTTCTTTCAGTCCTTAGGCCACCTCCTACATTCCCATTTCCATCAATCCTTGGGCCACCTTCTAGTCACCCATTATAATCAATACTTGAAAAAACTCCTCTGTGTCCATCATACCATCTCTCTCTTAACAGTTGTGAAAAACCCACCAAATTACAAATGATACTCTCTTTAATCCTCAACATCTATTTCCCACCCACATTTCTCAAGGCCAGTATAATCACACACTAGATTATAGGAAGTAAAAAAATTCTACATCAAAATAAAATAAACTCCAAAAATCCAAATAAATCCAATAAAAAAATAGAAAAATGTGAATCAAAAGTAAAAAAAAATGCAAATTTTAAGTATGGAGAAAAGTGTAAAAATATATGGATAAAGAAATCAAGATCCCCCTACACCAACAAAATTACAAAATAAATCTAAATCACTTTTCAAGTATGATCTCACCATGAACATTGAGCTTGGATCCAATATCACTTATGAGAAGCAAAAAATCATATTCTCCCTCATCAAAGGGATCATAAAAATCATTGTTTGGTCCTGTGACATGGAGTGATATTATTGGTCTTAATCCTAAACTCATCTCATTGTATTATTCCCACCATATATTGGATATTTTTCATCCATACAATATTGAATCCTATCTATCCCCTTTCATCAAATATCATTGTCATCCATGACAATAGAACGGGTCCTCTCCTCTATGGTTTTCCCTTCACACCACTTTGTCAAAAATCTAAAAAAACATTAAAAATTTTAAAAATCCAAAAAACATCACAACATCTAGAAACTCCTAAACATTATATAACTTAAAATCCAAAAAAATCCTGACATAGATTTTATTTTTGAAAGAGTTTGGGATTTTCAATCTCATTTACTACTTATGAAACTGTGGTTCCCTTTGTTTAACTTGGTGTCTGATACTTTCCATGTCAAGCTGGTTTGGATTTGTCTACATTATTTTCCCCTCCAATTTTGGATGGAGAGCTGCTTAACCTCTATAGGTAACACATTATGAAAATATTTGGCTATTGATCCAAAGACTAGAATATTATGAGTACACTACATATGCCTAAATATTGGTTAATATAGATACTTCTATAGATTTTCCAACCACTATTGGATTCAAAGTTGAGGATAGAATTTAGACACAAAATTTGGACTATAAAGGTTTTCCCTTCATGTGTTGAACTTATTTTTCTATTTTTCATTTAGTTTCAGATTTTTATTTAGGAATAAAACATGTTAAAAGTATAAGCTCTTGGTGGTAGAATTCAAATATTAGTCACATGGTTGTATATGATCCGTCAGATTGTGATTCAGATTCTAAGTCTAAGAAATATGTTGATTTATACTCTAAGAATGAGGAAGAGCTTCCTCCTATTCAGAAGGATCCTTTAAAATAATATCTTCGAGTTCTACAAATTTGGTGGATTTGAAAAATGGAACATGTTCCCTTCCTCTTGCTTCATCATGGATCCAAAATTCTAAGGAGCATATTGAAGTTATGATTCTAATCCATAATAATGAAAATGAAAATCCAAATACTAAAAAGGATTGGATGGTTGTGAGCAGAAAAAAGAAAGGTAATTACGCTCCCCTTAAGATGCACTTAAGATCCCATGGGAAGGGGTCTTGGGGATGAGCTCTTTGAATGTTTTGATATTTTGAGTTGTTGGTTTAGTTGTGTTATTGGTTTGGATGTGTTGTGTTTTTGTAGTGCCCGTTTAAACAACCACTTGAGACCAAAGAAACAACCTAGGGTTAGCTAAAAAATTATGGGATAATTTTTTTTTTTGATTAGGGGTGAACACAACCGAGTTGCCAGACAACAGTTTGCCACTGGCAGGTTCTAGAACAAAACAATTTACCAAAACACAAGTTTCCTTTATTAACTAATATCAAGTTCACAAGGTTCAAATTTTAGGGTTACATGTTCTAGTTAGTTTCAGGGAGAAATCTACCCCTATACACACTCTCTAATAGGCAAGTTTTAAACTAGATTTTTCTCATACTTAATGCTTCCAAAATTTCCTAAACCATTTGCATGGATAGGAAACTTTTCTCACCTTTCGGTGATATAAATAAGTCCTCCTAACTCCTTCGGAACTCAAGATATGGTCCGGCAGAGTTTTGGGATCAAATTTTCCCCAAGGGGGACACGTGTCAAGAGGAGGGGAAAACCCCTTTGGCGGTCGCGGGGCGCAGGGCATTTTTTTGGAATTTTTCCCCATGCGGCACAAAAGCAAAATTTCCCTCGAACCTCCGCCGCCACCCCCAAGGTGCCACGGGGGCACCCTCTAATTAGTGGTGGGTTTTTGGCCGTGGCAATGGCGAAATGGAAAATTTTTCCAAAATTTTCAAAAAAATCAAAGGGCAAAAAGTTGAAATTTTCCAAAGCTAAAACATAAAAACATAAGGGAAGTTTCCACACCACCACCACCCCTAAGAGGACACGTGGCAGCCTCTTATTGGTAGTGGGCGGCGGAGAGGAAAAGTAAAAATTTTCAAAAAATTTCAAAAAAATAAGGGTTAAAATTAATTCACGCCTCCGCCTCGGCCCTGGAGGACACGTGGCTGCCCTCTCGATTGGGTCAGGCCAACAGGGAAAAGTGAAAATTTTCCCAAGGTCCAAAATTTCTAAAATTTTCCTAAGGCCAAAAAGATGGGAAATTTTTGGCTTGTGGCCCCAGGAAAATTTTCCCAAATTTTCTTGCCCAAGCTCAAAAATTTCAAAGTGCCATAACTTGAGCTAGAAAGCTCAGTTTTGGGAAAACAGGAATTTTGGAAATATCTCGATGCCCTCTTTGCACAAGAAGCATAAATTTTACTTTTTGTTAAGTTATTAAGGGTCAATTTTGCAAAAAGGATCTGCAGGATTTTAATTTGTGAACTGCAATTTTCTAACTTCATATTTTGGTTAATTTAGAACTCCTCCTTCACTCAACATGTCAAAAAAACATGGAGGATGAGTCTAGGGAGAGTTTAGAGTGTTTTAGTGAATTTGTTCAATTTGTTCAAGGTTGCATTTTTCTGGCAATAGACAGAAAAAAAAAGTTGTGCAAGCTCCGAATTGAATTTTATTAAGTTTTGGAGGTTCTTTCTTAACTATTATAGTGAATTTGAGTTCCTTAGGTATTAATAAGTCTGAATTTCAATGTTTAATAACTTTTTTCTTGGTGTAAGTATGAACTGTTCATTTTTAATAAAATGTAAATTGCCAAAATGAAGTTTTAAATCAGTGAACTATTTCTTTTAAGTCTACATGCCAATTTATCATTTAAAAGTGTGTATAGTTTCTAATTGGTCTCATATATTTTCTTATTAAATCTTCTATTCAATTCTAAGTTAGATTACAATTCAAATTTCAATTCAAATATGTATTTTGCAAAGAATACAACATTGTCTTTCATTTCCATGCATTCTTTCTTTTCCAAACAGAGATCAAACTTCAATAATAATCCAAATCTAATATGCAATACACTTTTGAGAAAGGAATGCAATATTTTAATGATCAAAAATTACATCCTTTCAACTTATCAATTTCCATTTGTTTTCAAATACAGTACATAAAGTATACAACATTGTTTCTTATTCCTTTCCAAAATAGAAATCTCATTCTCTTGACAGCAATTTCAAATCTAGTATACATTACAATTTCAAAAACTAATTCCATCCTTTATTCATATTTCAATAACAATTTTACAACTTATCACTCTTCCAATTTGATTACAAAATACAAAATACAATGCTTATAATATCCTTTACATTTCCTTTCCAAAAATAGAGAACAAGTATAATTCTTCTTTACATTTCTCAATTCAAATTCAACTTCCATCTACAATGCAATAACTTCACATTACAATTACTATACATCTCATCCACTCAAGGTGGGAAAGGTTACATTGAATTTTCTCAAAAGAAAGGGACTGTCAAACTGTAAATTTCTTCTTTCTCCAAACAGCAGCATGCTAGTTTCTCCATCATTTTTTTTATCACAACAAGGAAGGGGAAAGGCAATGCTCTCCACCCAACCAAGACATCCAATGAGAAGGGAGAATCCATCCTTCCTCATTGGCCCCCAAGCCCCAACCATATTGAAATAAAGAATGAGAGACAACTCATGGCAACAAAGGCTTCTACCACAAAAAACAAGCAACATTCTTCACATTACATAAAACAATAAATACACAATCCAAACAAGACAGCAATTCCCAACTACATTTGAAATCATTCACACAACACATAGGCTTGATCAAGCAAGCCAACAAGAGAAAGAACTATGGGGAACTCCTTATGCCTCCCAATTTGGAATTGGGCATCCACCAAAATCATACCACCATTAAACACATCAAAACCCATAAACCTTATATCTCCCAACCCCTCCTTATGCCCCCCAAAGTTTATCCCTTATGCCCCCAAAAGTAAGAAATGCAAGCAATTTCTTTTCCAAGGTGGATCCCAAACCAAAACTCCCTCCACAATAAAATAGTGCCATTGGAAATCCCTTATGCCCCCATATGAAATCCCCATAGCCTTCTCCTACACCATGCCCTAAGCAATCTACCCAACCAGCCAAGAACACAAACACAAACACCATTTAAACATGCATGCAAGAGAAGGAAAACATTTAAAACACAGCTCAAGATGCCTACCTCTCCATAATGGAGTTTGTTCCAAGCTCACAAGCTTTCCACAATGTCAAAGTGCAGTCCAAAACCAGCAAAGTATAAGCATGCAAAAAGACTCCAAGCTTCCTCCACAACAAGCTCCAAAACAACAACAAAAAATGCGCCCCAAGAGGAAAATAACAAAGTTTCAACAACCATAAACAAGCAAGGAGTTTCACTTTTATAGGAGAGGGAAGAGAAGAGGATGATGTGGATCCATGTGGGATGCCACATCATTCTTCCTCAACCCCAAGAGGAAATTCAACATCCTTCACCAAATCACAATAAATAAAATGACAATATCACTTACACACTCCAAAATGACCCATACTCCAAAAGGACTGAATTAAAAATATGTAAGGGAAGTGCAATTAAAACTTACATATTGTCACTTCAAAATGCATTATAAATGCCTAAATTTAACCTCCAAACCATAGGCATGGTTGGTGGATCATTTTAAGAGGTGTGGGACAAGTTTAACTTGTCCCACAAGCCTCCAAATTTGGCCTCCAAGGACAAATTCGAATTCCTAAGGAGATGAAGTGTTTAACATTCCAAAATCTACCTTACATACTCTTACAAATTTCTTACACATTCTTACAACATCAACTTACACACTCTTCCCACATTAATATTTAAAATCAACAACTTTATTCATTACATTCCATATCCCAATTTAATTTAAATAAAGTTTAACTATATGACTCTCACATTAAAACTATCACATTTAAATTAACTAAAAGAAGGAACACATTACTAATAAAAAACACATACAACAATAATTAAAAGGAACACATAATTAAAACACATATATCCCATGGTCACATATAATGGAAATCCCCATGGGAAATCCTAACATAACTCAACACACACACACACAACACAGTTGCCATGGTGACCTTGTTGAATTCACCTAGAATTTCAATATGGTTAGTCTCCAGTCCCCCAACATTGTTGTGATTTTTAACCTACAAAATGTAAATACCTCCTTCGGCCTCATGGCCATATCAGAACATCCAAAATGATATAAACAACATTTCAAAATCATCTAAACACATGAATCACAACAATATCAAGAATTCAACATTATCATTTTTAATTAAATAATCAACTATATCATCATCAATAATCTATTCCATACTAGGTCTACTCAAAATATCCAATGTCACAAGTCCAAATCAACATCCATAATATGTCCATGTCAAATAGTATATCATCAACCACATATAAAAATGTCTCTAGTAATCATCATGCATAATAACTAAATCCAACTCAATAATAATCCATGATCTAACATCTAACCATCATACCAAAACAAAACATAATAGTGTCCATAATACGATCAATAGTATCAAAATCAATATCTAAAAGTGTCAAAGGGAAGTGGGCACTACATCCCCCTCCCCTTAGACTCGACTTCCTCTTGGAAGTCACTAGAACAAATGTGGAAACTACACTCCGTAATATTGTGGCATCCTCCCAAGTGGTTATAGTCTCATCATATATATGTCCCACTATACCCGTACCTAATCAATCTCTCTACCTCGAAGGCCCAGGGTCCTACATCTATGATATGGATGGGATCCACCTCACACCTACCCCTGATCCTACACCTGTAATGATGTCCAATCCAACACATGAGAAGGATCTGCAATGTACCTCCTAAGGACAAAAAACATGAAACACATCATGTATGCGAGACAAGTTGGGTGGCAATGTTAGATGGTAGGCCAAAGGGCCGATACACTCCAAGATCTCAAAAGGACCAATGAATCTGAGGAGCTAACTTAGAACCTTTTCCATAGCGGATAGGGCTCTTATGTGGCCTGACACGAAGGAACACCTTCATGCCCACATCAAAACTATGATCAATCCTATGCTGATCCGCATACTTCTTCTACATGTCATGTGCCTCCTGTAATCTCTACCTGATCAACACTACCTACTGCTGCTCTATGTCCTAAAAGAGCTGGTCCAAGAGATACTCTATCCTCTAACCTATCCCAGCTAAGGGGTGTCCTGCACTCTCTACCATATAATGCCTGAAAAGGAGCCATGCCTATAGAACTCTAAAACTATTATTGTAGGCAAACTCCACTAAGTACAGGTACTCCTCCCACTTAGACTACTGATCCATCACATACATCTAAGCATATCCTCCAAAATCTGATTCACTCACTCAGTCTGTCCATCTGTCTCAGGTGATATGTTGTGCTGAAGTTAATCCTCGTCCCAAGGACATACTGCATAGTAGTCTAGAAATGTGAAGTGTACAATGGATCGTGGTCACAAATGATCTTCCACGAAATCCCATGCAACCTGATGATCTCATCTAAATATACTCGTGCCACTACTCTAGCTATATAAGTGGTCTTCACCGGAGAAAAGTGAGCCACTTTTTGTCAATTTATCAACCATGACCATAATGGCATCATGGTGATATCTCAACATAGGTAACCCAACAATGAAATCCATGGAAATGGTGTCCCACTTCCATTCCGGTATGGCATGAGGATAAAGAAGACCTGCTGGATGCTTGATGCTTAGCCTTAACCCTCTAGCACTCTAAACACCATGACACAAACTGAGCCATGTCTCGATGAAGTCCTCTCTAGTGGTATAATTGTCTCAAGGTAGCGTGCATCTTCTTCACCCCGGGATGGGCTGAATAGGGTGCACGATGTGCCTCTACCAAGATGTCCTACCTCAAGCCTCCATCTCTGGAACATATATCCTACCTCTGTTCCTGAGAAGACCATCTACCTCTAAGGAAAAACCATCAAACTTCCCTCAAGGGGTCTCTGACTTGATCTCTTCTCATACTGCCATGTAGAAGCTATCAAGAGGAAGCTACTAAAGAATCCTGCTCCACAAATATGTGCTCACTGAAGGTGGCCATAGCCACATGTCTCCATCTACTGAGAGCATCTACTACCACATTCTCTTTCCCCTTCACATGCTCTATCTCCATGTCATACTCACAAAGTAACTCCATCCAACGCCACTGACGAGTGTTTAGATTGGGCTTGCGTGAAGAGGTGGTGAAGACTCAAATGATCTATCCTGAGTGTGAATCTCCATCCAAGAAGAAAATGTCTCCATCTAACCAAAGCATGCATAACTGCCACAAGCTCAAGATCATGGGTAGGATAATTAAGCTCGTGATCCTTGAGTTTGTGAGACTCAAAAGCTACAACCCTACCATCCTGCATCAACACACCTCCAAGCCCTAGCTAAAGAAGCATCTGTGCAAACAAAGAACTCACCCTGTGGATCTAGCACTACAAGAATGGGTGCTGTAGTGAGGCACTCCTTTAGTGTCCTGAAGGCCTACTCACATCTGTCGACCAAAAAAACTTCTTCCCTTTCCTCTAAAGGGAAGTGATAGGGTGCAATCCGAGAGAAGTCCTAAACAAATCTCTAGTAGTATCCTGCTAATCCCATGAAGTTGTGCACCTCGATCACTATAGTGGGTGCTGGCCAATCCATAATGGCTCTAATCTTGGAAGGATTGACTACGATACCTTCCCCAGAAATGATATGACCCAAGTATTGTACCTCTGATTAAAGAAAAAGCACACTTCTCCAAGTTCCCATAAAGCTGCTGCTCACGGAGACACTGAAGAACCTATCGAAAGGTGCCCTCATGCTCCTCACATGTACGTGAGTATATCAAAATTTCATCTAGGAAGATGAGCATGAAGTGATCTAAAAAGGTCTTGAATACCCCATTCATCAAACTCATAAACACTACAGGGGCATTCGTCAAACCAAAAGGCACCACTGTGAACTCATAGTGCCCATATCTCATACGAAAAGTGGTCTTATGAATGTCCACCTCTGAAATCCTCAACTGATGGTAGCCTAACTTGAGATCAATCTTAGAGAACACCATGGCTCCCTTCATCTGATCAAACAAGTCATCAATGCGAGGAAGAGGATAACGATTCTTGATCGTTACCTTGTTCAACTGGTGGTAATCAATACACAACCACAATGATCCATCCTTCTTCTTCATGAAGATCACTGGTGCACCCCAAGGGGATACACTAGGATGGATAAGGCCCTTCTCCAAAAGGCCCTCAAGCTACAACTTGAGCTCACAGAGCTTCGGGTGGTCATCCAATAAGGTTCCCATGAGATAGGCTCTGCTCCAGAACTAGATCTATATGAAAATCAATCTCACGTGGGGGTGGCATCCCGGTAGCTCCCCTAGAAAGACATCAGAAAACTCTCTCAAAATGGGATGATCATCTAGCGATGGTCCACTAGACCCATCCTCTGATCTGTCACTAACTGTAATAGCATACATCTGACAACCCCTCACACACCGCTTAAGCTGCATAGCGGAGATGGTGCAAATAGAAATGGGTCTCTTGACCCCGAGATCACCGACTCAACTCCCAAATCATCTACACAAGCTATAGTCTTATGATAACAATCCATCCTGGCCCTATGTGTGCAGATAACCAATCCATACCTAAGATGACTCCATATGAGCCCAAAGGAAGGATACAGAGATCTGAGGTGGTGGTGAAAGGTCCCAAATCTACAACACACTCCTTAACTAAGGAGTCCACAAAGATCTTGGCTCCAGAAGCCATCTCGACATCCCAACTAAGACCCTTACCTAACTACCACCAGCCTGCATCACTCTACTAAAGATGGTGCAATGAAAGAATCAAGAACTAGAATCAAAAAAATACAGAGGTAGAATACCACCAATGCTACCTGTGGTCTCAATGACTGTGCTCTGGTGCTCTACCTAGTAGTTCTCAACCACTGCATAAATCTTGTGGCTATGTCCCATGTCACCAACTATCGGCTTAGAAATCGGTGCCTTACCCTTGTTAGGGTTTTGAGGACAATCTCTCCAAAAATTTCCAGCTACTCCACATCCAAAGCAACCACCTGATCCTCTCCAAGGAATAACCTCCAGTAGGTGCCCTAGAATCTTATGGCATGGATCCTGATGATCTAGCTATAGTTTGATGTGGCCTTTTGGTAGTGAGCTCTAGCTGACTAAGCTCTAGGTCCACCTTGTGTCCTGATGGGACCCCTAGGAGGAGGCCCCATGCTTTGACCTCTCTGTGCATCAGCTCTCTGTGGAGGTCTATAAGGTGGGGGACTACTGTTGCTTATTGTTGTGGCCTAAAGGATGACTATGTTGAATGCTGACCACCATGAGGAAGAGGTGTTGAACCTCTCGATCTACCATCTTGCATCTCTTGAATGGGCTCCCGACTCGGTCTCTCTAGGCTTTCCTGGGTCTTACCCCGAGTCTCCTCTGCAATATAGGCCTTCTCAATGGCCTCTGCTAAAGTTTTGTGGATAGTGAATCCACACTTTGCACCTCCAATATCCAAATTTAGGCCCTGATGAACATGTGAATCCACACCTGCTCATCCTACATATACTCTACATACTAAGTAGATCTAGAAATCTACTCTCATACTCTACCACCAAAAGAGAAGCCTATCGGAGGTCATGGAACTCATCAATCCTCTGCTTTGGATGAACCTCCATGATAAATACCTACTCTTGAATCTCTCCTCAAATAGCTCCCAGGTCACTATCTCTAAATCTACATGGAGCTTCTTCTCCTCTATCCTCCACCATACTCCTGCTCCATCCCTCAGTAGATGGATCACAACACGAGCTTTCATGTTGCTAGAACAAGGACAAAGCTTGAAGCAACCGCTCAAGCTCACTAGCCAGGCCTCTTCCTAAAATCCACCTATATCACCTGAGTAATGTGAGGGCTTAAGCTTTAGGATCTCCTGATGTGATCCATTGCTGTGGTCTTTCGGCCTCTAGGTCTCTCTGCATGCTCATCCCTAAGCCTAGGGCTCCCGAGACCTCTCTCTATGCTCTAGAACTCTGTCACCCTGTCTCCTAGGTGGTGACTCTTCTCTGATGACTCCACATGGGAGTTCTCTCCTCTATGCTCCTCACTGTGTCGAGGAGATACCTGACCCTCGATAGAAGGAGCTCTATCATGACTAGTTGCCTGTCCTCCACCTAATCCTCCGCATAGAGCGGCATTAACATCCTGAAGGGTTTGTAGAATATGAGGTAGAATGGCTACCACACCTTGGTTTAGTGGTGTGGTGGTGGTGGTGGTGATTCTAAGTCTTTGTGAAGGTTCCTCTCACTCTCGTCTGAGCCTCCTGCATAGACCAAAGTGAGAGTTAGTTCATTTTTCTAAGTTTTACACAACTTCCATGTTTACTAAAATATACAAATTCTTGCTAAGTTGTTTTATATTTACAAGTGTACTAGGTTTAAGTTTTCATGTCTCAAGTTTTCTAGTGTGCCCAATGGTCCAAGCCTTTGAACCACTACTCTGATACCAAAATTGTAGATGCCCATTTAAACAACCACTTGAGACCAAAGAAACAACCTAGGGTTAGCTAGAAAAATTATGGGATAATTTTTTTTTTTTTTAGGGGTGAACACAACCAAGTTTCCAGACAATAGTTTGCCACTGGTAGGTTTGAACAAAACACATTTACCAAAACACAAGTTTCCTTTATTAACTAATATCAAGTTCACAAGGTTCAAATTTTAGGGTTACATGTTCTAGTTAGGTTCAGGGAGAAATCTACCCCTATACCCACTCTCTAACAGGCTCAGAGTTTCAACTAGATTTTTCTCATACTTAATGCTTCCAAAATTTCCTAAACCATTCCCAATGGATAGGAAATTTTCTCACCTTTCCGGTGATATAAAGAAGTCCTCCTAACTCCTTTGGGAACTCAAGATATGGTCCTGGTGGAGTTTGGGATCAAATTTTCCCCAGGGGGACACGTGTCAAGAGGAGGGAAAATCTCCTTTGGCGGGTTAGCGGGTCGTGGGGAATTTTTTGAAATTTTTCCCCATGCGGCGCAAAATCAAAATTTCCTCTCGAACCTCCACTGCCACCCCCAAGGTGCCACGTGGCACCCTCTGATTGGCTGTGGGCTGGCGGGGTGAAATGGCAATTTTTCCTAAAATTTTCAAAAAAATCAAAGGAAAAATTTTGCCACACCTCTAATCCACCTTGCCCCCCAGAGGACACGTGGCAGCCTTTGATTGGTTGTGGGCCGGCTGAAGGGAAAAGTGAAAAATTTTCCAAAAATTTTCAAAAAAGTTTAAGGGTTAAAATTAATCCGCGCCTCCACCTTAGCCCCTGGAGGACACGTGGCACCCTCTGATTGGCTGCATGGGCCGATGGAGGGAAAAGTGAAAATTTTCCCAAGGTCCAAAATTTCTAAAAATTTTCCTAAGGCCGAAAATGACGGGAAATTTTTGGCTTGCGGGCCCGCCAGGGAAAATTTTCCCAAATTTTCCCGCCCAAGCTCAAAAATTTCAAAGTGCCATAACTTGAGCTAGAAAGCTCAGTTTTGGGAAATGAGGACTTTTTGGAAATCTCTCGATGCCCTCTTTGCATAGAAGCATAAATTTTACTTTTTGTTAAGTTCTTAAGGGTCAATTTTGTAAAAAGGATCTGCAGGATTTTAATTTGTGAACTGGCAATTTGTCAACTTCATATTTTGGTTAATTTAGAACTCCTCCTTCACTCAACATGTCAAACAGACATGGAGGATTGGTCTAGGGAGAGTTTAGAGTGTTTTAGTGAAGTTAATTTGTTCAATTTGTTCAAGGTTGCATTTTTCCAGCAATAGACGGGAAAAAAAGACTGTGCAAGCTCCGAATTGAATTTTATTAAGTTTTGGAGATTCTTTCTTAACTGTTATAGTAAATTTGAGTTCCTTAGGTATTAATAAGTCTAAATTTCAATGTTTAATATCTTGTTGCTTGGTGTAAGTATGAACTGTTCATTTTTAATAAAATGTAAATTGCCAGAATGAAGTTTTAAATCGTGAACTGTTTCTTTTAAGTCTGCATGCCAATTTATCATTTAAAAGTGTGTATAGTTTCTAATTGGTCTCATATATTTTCTTATTAAATCTTCTATTCAATTCTAAGTTAGAATACAGTTCATATTTCAATTCAAATATGTATTTTGCAAAGAATACAACACTTGTCTTTCATTTCCACGCATTCTTTCTTTTCCAAACAGAGATCAAACTTCAATAATAATCCAAATCTAATATGCAATACACTTTTGAGAAAGGAATGCAATATTTTAATGATCAACAATTACATCCTTTCAACTTATCAATTTCCATTTGTTTTCAAATACAATACATAAAGTATACAACATTGTTTCTTATTCCTTTCCAAAACAGAAATCTCATTCTCTTGACAACAATTTCAAATCCAGTATACATTACAATTTTGAAAACTAATTCCATCCTTTATTCATATTTCAATAACATTTTTACAACTTATCACTCTTCCAATTTGATTACAAAATACAAAATACAATGCTTATAATATCCTTTACATTTCCTTTCCAAAAATAGAGAACAAGTATAATTCTTCTTTACATTTCTCAATTCAAATTCAACTTCCATCTACAATGCAATAACTTCACATTACAATTACTATACATCTCATCCACTCAAGGTGGGAAAGGTTACATTGACTTTGCTCAAAAGAAAGGGACTGTCAAACTATAAATTTCTTCTTTCTCCAAACAACAACATGCTAGTTTCTCCATCATTTTTTTTTTATCACAACAAGGAAGGGGAAAGGCAACACTCTCCACCCAACCAAGACATCCAATGAGAAGGGAGAATCCATCCTTCCTCATTGGCCCCGAGCCCCAACCATATTGAAATAAAGAATGAGAGACAACTCATGGCAACAATGGCTTCTACACAAACAAGCAACATTCTTTTCACATGCATAAAACAATAAAATACATAGTCCAAACAAGACAGTAGTTCCCAACTGCATTTGAAATTATTCATACAACACATAGGCTTGATCAAGCAAGCCAACAAGAGCAAGAACTATGGGGAACTCCTTATGCCTCCCAATTTGGAATTGGGCATCCACCAAAATCATACCACCATTAAACACATCAAATCCCATAAACCTTATATCTCCCAACCCCTCCTTATGCCCCCAAATTTTATCCCTTATGCCCCCAAAAGTAAGAAATGCAAGCAGTTTCTTTTCCAAGGTGGATCCCAAACCAAAACTCCCTCCACAATAAAACAAGTGCCATTGGCAATCCCTTATGCCCCCATATGAAATCCCCATAGCCTTCTCCTACACCATGCCCTAAGCAATCTACCCAACCATCCAAGAACACAAACACAAACACCATTTAAACATGCATGCAAGAGAAGGAAAACATTTAAAACACAGCTCAAGATGCCTACCTCTCCATAATGGAGTTTGTTCCAAGCTCACAAGCTTTCCACAATGTCAAAGTGCAGTCCAAAACTAGAAAAGTATAAGCATGCAAAAGACTCCAAGCTTCCTCCACAACAAGCTCCAAAACAGCAACAAAAAAAATGCCCCCAAGAGGAAAATAACAAAGTTTCAACAACCATAAACAAGCAAGGAGTTTCACTTTTATAGGAGAGGGAAGAGAAGAGGATGATGTGGATCCATGTGGGATGCCACATCATTCTTCCTCAACCCCAAGAGGAAATTCAACATCCTTCACCAAATCACAATAAATAAAATGACAAAATCACTTACACACTCCAAAATGACCCATACTCCAAAAGGACTAAATTAAAAATATGTAAGGGAAGTGCAATTAAAACTTACATATTGTCACTTCAAAATGCATTATAAATGCCTAAATTTAACCTCCAAACCATAGGCATGGTTGGTGGATCATTTTAAGAGGTGTGGGACAAGTTTAACTTGTCCCACAAGCCTCCAAATTTGGCCTCCAAGGACAAATTCGAATTCCTAAGGAGATGAAGTGTTTAACATTCCAAAATCTTTCTTACATACTCTTACAAATTTCTTACACATTCTTACAACATCAACTTACACACTCTTCCACATTAATATTTAAAATCAACAACTTTATTCATTACATTCCATATCCCAATTTAATTTAAATAAAGTTTAACTATATAACTCTCACATTAAAACTAAATTTAAATTAAAAAAGAAGGAACACATTACTAATAAAAATACATACAACAATAATTAAAAAGAACACATAATTAAAACACATATCCCATGGTCACATATAATGGAAATCCCCCATGGGAAATCCTAACATAACTCAACACACAAACAAACAACACACAACACAATTGCCATGGTGACCTTGTTGAATTCACCTGAATTTCAATATGGTTAGTCTCCAGTCCCCCGACATTGTTGTGATTTTTAACCTACAAAATGTAAATACCTCCTTTGGCCTCGTGGCCATATCAGAACATCCAAAATGATATAAACAACATTTCAAAATCATCTAAACACATGAATCACAACAATATCAAGAATTCAACATTATCATTTTAATTAAATAATCAACTATATCATTATCAATAATCTACCATACTAGGTCTACTCAAAATATCCAATGTCACAAGTCCAAATCAACATCCATATTATGTCCATGTCCAAACCGTAAATCATCAACCACGTATAAAAATGTCTCTAGTAATCATCATGCATAATAATTGAATCCAACTCAATAATAATCCATGATCTAAAATCTAACCATCATACCAAAACAAAACATACATTAAAATATCCAAAATACGAAAAAAAAAAAAATCAAAAATATCAAAAATCCAAAAAATTAAAATATCTAAAAAATAAAACATTTCAAAATCAAAAACATCAAAATATCTAAAATCTAGAAAAATCAATATATATATAAAAAACATCAACAATCAAAATAAGGCCTCACGTGCATATAGATGTTCTTTCTATTAATTTATCCTTATGCATATCACTCATTATTATCATTTTGACAAGGTTTTGATTATACTATTCACACTCTTTATGAGGCAATGATTTTTATTGTGCCGTTTGACGTTGGAATTCCATTACCTTAGTAAATTAAATAATGAATGTCCTTTTAGAGCTCATATCACTATTGTACACTTAATACTATTGTCAAGAAGACCGTTAGGAATATTCATTGACAGATCCTTCCACACCCTTACTTTGACATCCATCCATATGGCCATTAGTGGTTCTTAACCCCTCAAAATAAATTGAGAGAGATAAATATATTTTCAGAAATAAAAAATAAATTAAAATAAAACACAAAATATCAAAAATAGAAAATAAATAAATAAGAAAAATAATATCAAAACTCTATAGGGATATTTCTAGTATCTCTACCAGACTATGGACACTTGGATGGAAGTAAAGTAATTTTGTGAATAGAATCAAACACATCTCCTTAGGGGATATAAATTCCTAGATGACAACAAAGAAATGTATAACTATTATCTATTCTTCCACACTTCATCAATAAACTATCAAAACCAACTATTCCTACACATTAACAAGTTTTTCTTTATTTACTACCCATTAAATATTCACTTCAATAAGTAATTAATTATCACATGCACACAAAGTGGATATCGATGAGAAATATGACTAGTATGTTACCATGTGTTGTTTGGAATGTGTTCACATTATTTCTTTAGTTCATATTTTTCCTCATGATCTATGCCTTTGGCTCATCACTTATTTATCTCAAATATTCAAACTATTATTTTTATATCCATTCATAGCATTCAAACTTTCCTTATTCTTCACTCGTAACATCCATGTGTACCTATTTATGATTTTACAATGGTTGGGGAAACTTTGTCCTTGTTTCAATAACACATCTTTCACTTCTTTCTATCATTTGGTTATCTAAGATTATTGTGTCACATATTATGATGGGGTATCCTACAACCCTAAATCAACACGTAACTATATGTACCCAAAATTATAGGGTACCATACCATTGGAACGATGTTACACATGCCCCAATGATGACACAGGTCACCTCGCAAGGTGTTCGGATCCAGAGAAGCTCACGAAGTATATGTTAACATCCCAAATGCTTTATCCAAGTTTCTTGTGCTTTGTTTCGTTCCTCTGCCTTTCTTTTCTAAACCTTTTGACCTTTACTAACAAAACTCTGCCTGCCTGTCAGGGTGGCGGTCTGTAACCACCGCCCCTTTCGGGCGCGATTTCATCAGCATTTTCTAGCACACTCCTTTGATCGCGACTTGCATAAATTTTCAACTTTCACCAGCTTTTCTCAACCACCTTGGCTTGTATTAATGTTTTATGTCAGTTGGAATAGTGTTTCTTCATTGTTTAATGGTAAAAGAGTTCTAATGGGAATTACCTTTGGGTGAATGTGAAATCTATAAGTATCCAACTTGTTTTCAAGCAAATGGCCCCTCAACTTCTCATTTCCATTGTTTAGTCTATCAATTTCTTATTTAGAGCTCATTTTGTTTTCATTTTTGCATCCATGCTAGTTTTCCTTTGTTGTTGGAAGCCATTCAATATTCTTGCTCCAGTCCTATTCATTACTGTTCATACAAATTAGTTTAGAGCAGAGTAGTGTCATTTGTAGATTGAATCCATTAGAGTTGCAGGTTGTGTTCTTCACAGAAGGTAGATTCTAAAATCTCTCGATACACTTGTGTTGTATTCCCACAATAAATCCCACTAGGAATTACATATGCCAAGCTTTGTCACTTGCGTTATCCCTCTCCTACTCACATTATATTCGGTCTATATCCAAAGTTGCCATTGTTCAAAATACCTTTTTTGTTAATGCTAGCATATACACGCTCTTCTGGATTCACGTGAACACAAAGGAACAAGGAGATCATTCTAAGGGGACAAAATCATACACTACTGGATTTGCCACTGTTCTGTAAATTCCAGGTTTTATCTGTCAAAGTTCTAGTTAAAACATATCAAATAGAGTAGTGAAATATTTCATTTCAGTTAAGTTTCATTTTCGATATTTCCAGGGAAGCTGTGGGGATTGATAGTTTCTCAGAAACTATGATTCATTCCTCACTTCTAAGGTAGGATCGAGAATCTTTCAATTAAGTTAATCAGCTATCTAGTTATTTAGGATAAACTCACAACTACACAGGCAAGTAGCTACACCAGGCTACCTTGCTTGTTTTAATTTTTTTATTAGATTAGTTGTCATTTTCTGAATATATTAGATTAGTTTGCTCTTTCAATTCTATTAAAATTCTATCAAAAATACAAAAACAGAGGAATATATATACGTTGTAGATATATCTTGCATAATTAGTTTATTTTCATTTCAGATAGGTTTATATTGATCTTGTATGACAATCACGGGACCTAGGGAGCCCAGGGAATATGTTTTTGAACCAATCATGCCTCAACCAAATATTGTTACAGCAATAACTGACATAGAACAAAATCTCATAATTCAAGTCTTCCAAACAACAGCAGGCCTACAAGAAATCATCACACAGCTAAGAGGATTAAACATAGAAGATGACAAAACACACACGTTACGGTCAAATCAGCCAAATTCTAAACTACCCTAATACATATCCGTATGAATGTAGAAGGACCTAAAAGAGAGCAAAAATTTGGTTGTGATCCACTAGTCCCACAACTAGATGCAGGAGACCTCCTCATTGATATAGACACTAGCTTACATATCCAAGTTGCCAGAACACCTGTTAGGTACTCCGAGAAAATTGTGTAACTTCTAGTTCTAAACATAGAGGCCAAAAAGGCATACGATTACTGGATACTTGGAAGAAGGAATTGATTCTTCACATGACCATAGGAGGTCCACAGCAACCATGAACTTACGGTTGTGATCCACAGGTCCCACAACCCAACGGGCCTACAAATCAATCAAATATTGACTCTGGTTTGTGAACATTAGTGTTTAGGTCCTCTCCACTTCCACTAGACATTATCACACAACTATCATTATTAAACGTAGCAGCTAATCAAGCTAAAGATTTCTGGACTAGACCAGAGAATCGTCCATAAAACACCAAAGAGCCACTACACATTTAGCCATTCCATTTTCATGACCTTGATGAGAGATATATACGAAGCACCCATAGGTCATCTTCCACGTATTCCACAACCCATAGATCGGATCACGGCAGAGCTCAATATTGATTGGAGCCTTCGAGCAGCTATCCTTGCCGAACGATCTATCACACCGGTTCAGGTTAGGAGGGCCTTCTTTGCCTTAGATTCATAAATCCCATTATTGTGTGTTGAATGCATAAGATTACCTAACTAGCTTATCTGCACCCCACATGTCTTTCATCCCCACCGATTTGTCTTGGCATGACCTCGGGAGGTTGGGTGCGAGGAAGATTTACTTGTAGATTACCATGCTCACATGTCACTTTTCCATCATATAAAATTGGTGAACTGACGTGAACAACTTAGTGAACTAAACTTCCTACCTTCTAGTTCGAGTCTTATTTCTACTTGTTCTTCCAATTGGTTTACTTTTCATATTTTCCACCTCATTTAGCCTTCACATCAGCTTCACCAACAAAATTGGTGAACCTGACATGAAAGGAACAATTGCTTCACTTTCACACTCTTCTTTTTAGTTTTATCGACCTTCGCTCTTTCCCATTATTCTGCGGTACTCATAAACCCCGAATATGTCGGGATACAATGCATATGGAAAACCTCTCCTAGGTCTTGAAGCATACTATGATCAATTAAATAGACAACCATCACCCTCGCTCTCAACATGGGGTGACAACTATTCAACTAACCGATTTTCAACACAAACTCCACCTCAAAGGACTAGATATAGTTATTCTTTCCAAATAGAGGAGTTGGATCAGCTCACTCAAATGCAACAACTATAGCTTTTAGGCTCGAACAATATGACACTCACTGGAGAATCTAGTTCATCTCCCCAGGTGTTGCTTAGACCACAAATTAGTAGATAGTCAGATCCATATCTATTATTAGATGATGAATACTTAGCACGTTATGCTAGGAGTGAACAATGCTCTCAAAATATGTACCCATCTATAGGAGGTTTGCAAACACAACCCAAGGTCTCATTCCAAGAAAACACCCCCATTCCTCCACCTATGGGAAATGTCTTGATGAAACTTGGCAGGGCACCGATCAATTCATAGCAAGATACCATATGCCTATACAACCTCAAGGTATACAAAAATGCCACTAAAGCAAAATACCGTGTCTTCACCAAACGAGGTCATCTCAACCTTAGTTGAGAAGGTTAGAGGGTTGGAACTTGCTCAAGCAAGTCAAAATTCACAGTTCATGTAAGCAGGAACTTCTAATCCTCCACATCATCCCAGCCAAGTAGACCTCCTCACAGGAACGGGCACGTTGGGCATGCCTCCTCAATATTTACAAAAAACACCAACTAGAACCACATTTTCTAACACTGCTCCAATTGAAAATATAATACCCCGATTTAGCACAAAACAGTCCATTCTGAGCAATGGTCCTCCATACTTAAACATGTATTCCAAATCACCACAGGGAGATATGTTCTCTTCTCCCGGCATGTTTTCTCAACCACAGGGATTCCCTTATGCCCCTACAAATACATATGCTACGCCATATCAACAACCCATTCCACCTCCACCCCCTCAACAAACACCATCAATGGTCGAAACCTATGCAATAGGGACTTATTCAAAATATTTGAAAGAACCTTTGGACTTCACTATACGAAGCGTCATGCTTCCAAGACCTCTCCCCGATCTACCCAAATACAAAGGAGAGGGAGACCCAAATGCACATATTAAGGCCTATGCCACAGCCATTCGAGAACTGCTCCCTTGGGATGGAGTTGTTGCTAAAATATTCCCCAAAACTTTAGAGGGTATCACCCTTGATTGGTATTACAGAATACCTGAAGCCTCAATACATTCATTTAAACAACTCGTGTCAGAATTCATCAAGGCTTTTGACATGAACAAGTTGTTGAGAATAGGGATCAGGGAATTCTTGCATATTAAGCAAGAACACAATGAATCATTGCTCATTTCATCCAAAGATGGTGTATAGTCCTCTATTCTTTAGCAAGCACTCCAAACATGGATCAAATGGAACTGTGATTTATTCCTTCATTCTCTCAGCAGAGAGATAAAGGAAGAAGTCCATAAGTTCCCACTAAGAACTTATGATGAAGTGCTCGAGAGTTCTCTCCGAATAGATCAAGCTGCAATAGATAGCAGTCGCAAGACATATGGAACAAATGGGAGGTTAATCATCCCCAACCAAAACACTATGACTTATCCTACTACCACAAACGCCAATCAAGGACCTAAAATCCTTAACAAAAACGTGGAGTGATAACAGATGGAGTGATTGACCAAACTAAAAAAGTAAACGTTGTAAATGTTCCACCACAAGTTAACAACCAACGAAACAAAAATTTCACCCCAACAATTAACGCAGTGGATTTTAATCGTCCTCAACAACAACAAAAACAACAACAACGATAGATACAAACATAGGGTCCAAGTCAAAACTCAACTGGATATCAAAACCAAAACTAAAGACAACAAACACAAAACTTTAATCCTAATAGTCAATAGTTTAATCAGAGTTTTGGACCACAACACGTGCCAAACCAACAACCTAGGAATTATAATCCCAACTCGTATTGTGGTTTCCACAAAATTTAAGGCCATGACACTAGGACTTGTCGCGATTACAATAAATTCATGCAACGTTTTCCAAAAGAACAAAGAAAACTCTTCATAGATATGTTCTTAATAGATTCTGTGACACCTATGCCGAATACTTTCACAAGGGCAGTTTCCCCTCAAAACGCACCTCTTAAGATATTTAATGATCCACTCCCAAATCACAATAATAAATTAAATTTGAATGGGACAAAAAAAGGTGTAATGATAGGAAATAATGATCATGAAGCCTCAACTTCACTAAATCTACATGTTGCACCATAATTAAGGAATCAGCCATGAACCAAGATACTTGGCCTAGTGGAGTTAGATACTGAGCTACACGTAGAAGCCATAACAAGAGCACAAGAATATTCTTCTCAACCAAATCCAATCTATCCACTAGAGCTAGATAACACTCAACAAATGTTGGTAAAACCCGTGGGTGCTTATGATTTAATTAATGAATTAACAAATGCCTTCTCTCACATCTCCTTTTGGACTTATTGAAAAACTCTCCTTGCCCATAGGGCTGCTCTTTTAGAAGCACTAGGTGCGGGTCATTTAATTAACATCACTCCACCTCCCAAAACACAAGTAAACCATATAGACTTAGATATCCACCCTCCAGGGTAGCCAAATAGGGATACCGAGTTTATATTCGACATAAAAAAATGCCAACGAGATGCTAAAATTATACGTAGAGGTGATCCACCTTACATTTACAGGTGTGGGTTTACAATAATTATGTTAAATGTGTAATGGTTGACGATGGGGCAGTAGTTAACATCATCCCCTTCTCTTTCCTTCAAAATCTAGGATATGGAGAAACAAACTGTTCCATAACAAGAAATACGCTAAGAGGTTATGATATCCTTAAAGCTACTTCAATTAGGACTATAATATTACCAGTCACCTTAGGACCCAAGACAATCCTCACTGAGTTTTATATCATAGATCGGGAAACCAACTATAACATGATCCTCGTTCGACCATGGATACATCGCATGAAAGCAATCCCTTCTACGTTATTCTAGGAAATAAGATTCTTACACCTAGGAAAGATATTTGTAGCAAAAGGTGACCCAAAACCATTCGACATACACCTAGCAGACCTAAAGAAAAGACCAGGAGTTCACTCTGAGTTTGAACTCCAAACAAACTAACTTAACAAACCAATCAACTCAAAACCAGAAGAAAAATTAATACCTACAACAAAACTAGAAATTACGAACCTAGTCAAGGGCATCCCAACCCTCAAGGAAGAAGATAACGTTGTAGAAATAGTGTCATTAGGAACTACTACAAAAATTATTGAATTACTAGAACAAGATCTACTAATTTTCCTACCTTTTGATTCCACAGGTATGGGATGTACCCTAGGGGTTGGTTCTCTTCCAGTAGAAGAACTTTGCATGGTAGAAGTAACTGAAATAGAAGAAGTGAATGCAAAAAATGTCCCAACCATCCATTTTCCTAGTAAATATTGGACTCTCCACTTCGATGGAGCTAGATGCCGTTATGGATTTGGAGCGGGTGTGATCTTCACTTCCCGAGAGGGAAAGATCCTACCTTTTTCTTTTAAGTTAAACTTTGAATGCAAAAACAATAACAGTGTTGAGTACGAAGCCCTCCTCCTTGGCCTCATCATAGCCAAAAGGATCGGTGTTAATAACATCAGAGTGTTAGGAGACTCGCAATTAGTTGTAAACCAAGTCTCTGAAGTATATGAGACTAGAGCTGAGCACTTACAGCTCTATAAAATAGTGGTATTAGATCTAAGCAAAGGATTCAACTTCATATCCATTGAGGCAATCCCACAAGAACAGAACCTTCTCACAGATTCAATAGCAACCTCAGCTTCGTGTTTTACCCCAAGTAATGAGTTGGAAGATACAAGTTTCAAGGTATCACTTTGTACTGAACCATTGGTGAAGAAAATGTCAACGAACCCTCTTCTAACACATACAGCTGAGAATGAATCTTCTATCTTACATCATGTTGACAGTAATAAAGTCACTCTCGAATACCTAAATGCTTATGCAGAGCTACACCTTGCTCACCCTATAGCTGATCTTTCCCTAATACCATACTCCTCTTCCTACTTTGGAAATCCCATGGCGGAGCTCTCCCTCAAAATAATCTTTATATTTACAAGATAGAAAATGGAGAAGACTTGGAACTACCTCTCGGCCCTACCTGAATTTGAAGAAGGTAACGCTTCTTTAATCGAAGGAACGATTGATATAAACATTGGAACAGAGGAAGAACCAAGGATCTTGAAACTAGGATCTTTGCTAACTCCAGAAGAAATAGAAATACACACTCAAATTCTCAAAGAACATCAAAAGGCTTTCACATTTAATTATAAATAAATGACAGGAGTTGCACCGCACATCGTAGTACATAATCTTGTCACCAAACTAGATGTAAAGCCAATTAAACAAAAATCAAGACCAATGAAACCAAAAGTAGCTCTCATGGTAAAAGAAGAAGTGATGAAGCTTCTCCAAGTAGGATTCATCAAACCAGTCAATTATTCATGATGGGTATCTAATATCGTCCCGTTCTAAAAAGAATGGGAAGATACACATTTGCATAGATTTTCAGGATATTAACAAAGCTTGTCCTAAGGATGATTTCCCATTACCATCCATTGACGTCATAGTTGACGTAACAACTAGATTTGAGCTTTTGTCTCTCATGGATGGGTTCTCGGATATAATCAAATCAAAATATCCAAACAAGACCAAGCCAAAACCATGTTTATAACTCCTTGGGGAACTTATTGTTATGTTGTCATGTCATTTGGTCTTAAGAACACCAGTGCTACGTATCAGCAGGCGGCGCTACGTATCAGCGGGAAATGACTTATATATTCCATGATCTTATCCATAAAATTGTGGAATCATATGTGGATGACTTGTTGGCTAAGGCCAAGAAGTGTTGTGATCACCGGAAGTACTCCGCATCATCCTCTCACGATTGATTGAATATGGAGTCACATTAAACCCAGAGAAGTGTATTTTTGGTGTAACAGGAGGCAAACTTCTAGGATACATTATATCTTCACAAGGGATTGATGTTGATCTAGCCAAAATACGGGTTGTTCTCGAAATGATCCCACCTTTAGATGAGTCTGGAATCAGGTCATTTCTTGGGAAACTCGGTGCAATCCAAAGGTTCATCCCATATTTAAGCTTTGCCATTCATCCAATCAATAATTTACTCAAGAAATATTATAGTATCGATTGGATTGAAGACTAAAATGAGGCCTTCGAAGTAGTTAAGATCTTCTCGTTGTCACCACCCACGCTAATGCCTCCCAAGCCAGACCACCCTTTGATCCTATACTCACGAGCCACTCATGTCTCGCTGGCCTGCATGATGTCTCAAGAAGATGATGATAAATGAGAACGCGCGATCTATTTCATTAGTCGAACGTTGCTCGATTATGAAATGTGTTATACATAGGTAGAAAGAGAATGCCTTACCATAGTCTTCGCCACAAAACGTTTAAGACATTACATGTTAAATCAAGAAACAAGGGTCATTGTGAAGATAGACCATTTACAGACATTCCTCATGCAAGGGTCCTTGTCTAAGAAGGTTGGACGTTTCATAACCCTAATGGGAGAATTTGAGTTAACATTTGTAAACCAAAAATCCATTAAAGGACAAATCATTGCAGACTGGTTGGCTGACAATCCACTAGATGGAGGTGAGCTGGTAGATCTAGACTTTCCCGATGAATGTGTATACTTTGTCGAAACTAGACCCCCCATCTCTACATGTCCCTGGTATACTGATATTATCAATTTTATCATGGACCATATGTATCCAGAAGGTGCCACGCCACAACAAAGAAGGTGGTTACGCATTATCGTAGCTAAATATGTTGTTTTAGACCAAGTACTCTATTGTAGAGCCTTCGACGGCATGCTTCTAAGATGCGTCGACATAGAACAATCCAAGAGGATTCTTCATTAATCCCACGAGTGGGATATGTGGGGACACTTCATTGGTCACGCCACTACTCACAAAATACATCGATGACCTATTTTTGACCTACTCTTGAGCATGACGCAGTGGAATTTGTACGCAAGTGCCATAAATATCAAGAATTCTCTCACGAGATTCACATGCCAGCACAATCCCTGCAACCAATAATGTGTGGCCCTTCTCCACTTGGGGTCTAGACTTAATAGGGAAATTCTCTCCCTCATCAACCAATGGCCATAATTTTATAATCACAACCACGAAATATTTTACCAAATGGGTGGAGGCCATGCCTCTCACCACTGTACCAAGTTTGGTGATTGCCAAATTCATTTTGAACCAAATTATCTGCAGGTATGGTGTCCCACAAGTCATTATCTCAGATAATGGCACATCCTTTAAGAACAATGAGGTTCATGAGTTATGTAGCAAGTTCAAGATAAACCATCACATAGCCTCTCTTTACTACCCTCAAGCCAATGGGCAGGCTGAAGCGAAAAACAAAACATTGAAATTTATTCTCCTTAAAATAGTCAAGGAGAATAAACGAGATTGGAATTTAAAGCTATATCCAGCCTTGTGGGCCCACTAAATCTCAATAAGAACACCAACAGGAGTAACTCCTTTCTCGCTAGTATTCGGAGCAGAAGTAGTTCTCCCGCTTGAGGTTGAAATACCCAGTCTCCACATCTCATTACAAGGGATTCTAGATGAGGAAGCTTACAGGGAGGCACACCTCTCTCAACTAGAGAGCCTTAACGAAGCCAAGACAAATGTCGAATAATGGCATAGAGCCTATGTTGACTGGATGTCTTTGGCGGTATAACAAAAATTCTATGAGTGAGAAATATATGAAGGACATCTAGTTCTAAGACTAGACATCCGGATCGATAAGAAAACTGGCGAAGGAATAAAGTTCCATCCCAAATGGTTGGGCCCATATCGGGTCATGAAATACTATGGGAACAATGCGTATCTCTTGTGCACACTGGAGGGTGAGGAGTTCAATGAATCATTCAATTCCTTGCATCTTAAGCAATTTTACGCATGAAGCATCGACACTATTTGTATAATTATATCTACATTACATATTCATTTAGATAGGTTCATTTTGTTCACTTGTTTCATAAAATTTGGTGATCAAGGGACTTATTCTTAAGTAATTCATTACAAGATTCTGATAGTATTGGCATGAGCATTCAAATCATACTTCTTCATTTTCATAATATCATCAATTGTTTCAGAGTCATTTCATCAATTAAAGCAAGATATGACAAAGTCCTAATGGTAGCCATACCAAGGCCTGCATGCTTGTTCTCACTTTTTGGTTTCTTCCTAGGATAGGTGTCTTACCTATGGTCTGTCCTAGAAGCTTCATGGTGTCACATCTATCCCATGTATATATCTCGTTGCAAAAATAGAACATCCCGACATTTTTCTCCAGTAAGTAAGTCAGATGTAGATCAAACAAAAAAATTTACTTTTACACATTTCCTTGCCCTACCAACCTTCGGTGTTGAGCTTGCATCTCTTACTAGTGACGTAGGGTTGGGAAATGATGGGAATGCCTTTACTCACCCATGCCTTGTCCATGGTGATAAGCCCATGCTTCCTACTAGTAGCATGGGGCAAGGTATAAGGGTTCCGCTTGACAGAAAATGTTAAAAGTCATAAGCAAATAGTTCGAACAAACCTTTGAAATCTTGAGTCAAAAACAAATGAATCAGATGTCCAAAATTCCAAAAGAGTTAAAAGCCCTGAAAACCATATTTTGTCAACCAAGTGGCCATCTACGGATCTAAGTCTGGATAAACTTTGAAGCAAGTTACATTCTAAACTATGGAGTCACTTGAGTAAGATAAGTTTGTAGCATCCTAATTTGGTTCCACCAACTCTTTGTCTATCTCCCATCATTACCATTTCAATACACCTCATAGCTTGTGCCCTTTCTAGCTCTCGGTGGTGAGCCCTCGCATCTTACTAGTTGCATGGAGTTAGGAGTGGGGCAAGTTCATCTACTCATCATACCAGCTCATCATCACATTTTTTCAAAACAATATGAAGTACCAGAAAATTGCTTATAGAAACTAAATTTCAAGATCACATAGTGTCCACATCATCATACATCAGCATCACGAAATACAAAAAGAAAACATTTATGATATTTGTTATCCATTGCATACATTCTGAAAAGCATATAAAGATTAAAAAATTATAAAAATCTAGTATACATGTGAAAATGAATCACAAAACTCTAGGTACAAAGAGATCTAGATCCAAAAAGAGATGTATATATATATATATAATTAGGTTTTATGTACAATGCCATCATGCACTAGGCATGGTCAAAACACTCAATGAGCCCAGAAAATACAAAATGGTCATATAAACAATCTAGCAAGAGTCACTACAAAAGGAGCCAAGTGGCCTCTCAATCCCTATGAGATCCCTCAAAAGGTGCATGATCACGCCTGGGACTCCAGCTACGCCGGCACTCTGAGTGCACTAAGGGCTCATGGTCCTAAACAGTAGCTGTAGCCTCACTATGAGAGCGGCTCCTCCTCATCAGGCGCTCTGCAGTCCTATACCCAGCTAACTCGGTATGGAGGGAGGTCACCATCTTGGCCACATGCCAGACAGGGGAAAAAACATCGGTATGCCTACCAGCTGCTGAAGGCTCCCCTGCATCTGTGAATAGCTCGGCATGAGTCTTCTCCATGGGGAGCATCAGGGTGTCAGTACATACCTAGCGAATCAAGTCTCGCCACTCATCAGTAGTCTCTGCAAGCAAAGGAGAAAACAAATTATAAAATGATCAAAAGGTGAAACCAAGGATGAACAAAAAGAGAGATAACAACTAAGGCAATCCTAGCTAAAAACAAATATCAAAAGAAGAGTGACAACTCACTCGGATCTCCGAGCCTCCAAGAAGGATCTCTGGGATCCACACCTACCATGGATGCCACTTGCTGATTGGTGTCCCCCTCCTACATCTGGGACAACATGGCGTCCTGCCATGGACTCATCCTCTCCACCTAGGTCTTGAGAAAGTAACTCCTCTAAGACTAGAGTCACCCTCTCCACGCTCTGCTCTGCCCTCTCAACCTGTAAGATCTCCTGAGTGTCATGCCACTCGGGATCACTATCCTCTTCCCCACCCGACTCGCTGATCTCCATGTCCTCGGTCTCCTCCTCTGTCTCTCCCCTGTGAACTCCTCAGACTCAGAGTCTATATCAATGGGGTCATCACTACTATGGGTAGGACCGGCGGCAATCTGAAGTAAGGGTGCCTGAGGAGCACCGAATCTCTCTTGAACATGTACCACCCTCCACGGCAACAATAGGGATGCCAAGAGTAATAACGGTCCAACCCCGGCCTCTAGGACCTCCCTAGCCTCCCAAAATAATATAAACACTACACTGCATACGATGGAAAAGTTACAAACGAGCGTGGGAATCTACAAGTAACTTTTCCTCGCACCCGACCTCCCGAGGTCATGCCGAGACAGCCGGTGGGGATTGAATATGCGTGGGATATAGACAAACTAGTTAGGAAATCTGATGTCTTCGACGCGCACTAGTGGAAATTGTGAATCTAAGGCAAAGAAGGCCCTCCTAACTTGAACTGGTGTGATAGATCGATTAGTAAGGATGACTACTCGAAGGCTCCAATCAATATTGAGCTCTGGCATGATTCGGTCTATGGGTTATGGAATACGTGGAAAATGACCTGGGATAGTTTCATGTATGTCTCCAAATAAGGTCATGGGGTGGATGGTAAATGTTATTGAATCTATGAGTGATTCTCTAGCTTAGTCTAGAACTCCTTAGCTTCGTTAGCTGCTATGTCTAACAAGGATAACTATTCGATGATGATAGGTGGAAGTGGAGTAGATCTGAATACTAATGTACGTAGGCCAACATCTATGTCTGATTCACCTATGAACTCGTTGGGCTATGGGATTTGTGGGTCACAACCATAGATTTGTGTTTTTTGTGGTCCTGCTATGGTCATGTGTGGATTCAGTCCTTAATCCCTAGTATCCAATAGTCATAAACTTTCTCAGCCTCTATATTCATAATTAATAGTTGTGTGATCTTTTCAAAGTATCTCACAGCGTTCTAACCCAATTCTTAAGCTGGTATCTATATCTGTGAGAGTGTCTCTTGCATCTAGCTATGGGACCAAAGGGTCACAACCAAATGTTGGATCCTAAGATTCTCGATCTATGTAAGTTATTGCTTTGTGATAAGATCAAGGCAGGGCATGATTGGCTTGAATACGTATTCTCTGGGCTCTCTAGGTCCCGTGATTTTCATACAAAAGCAACAATGTAAAATTAACTATGTGAAGTATATCTATAGCATATATGACTTCTCTATTTTTTTGTATTTTTCTGATGAATTTATATGAATGAAATTGAAGGAGCAGCTATTTTAATATATCTAGAAATTGACAATTAATCTATTGACGAATTTAAAACAAACAAAGCAACCGAGTATAGCCACTTGCATGTGTAGTTATAAATCTATTCTAAACAATGAAATAACTGATCTAATCTATTTGAAATACTCTCGATCCTACCTCAGAAGTGATTAATGAATCGTAGTCTCTCAAAAACTATCAATCCCCACAACTTCCCTGGCAATATCGAAAGTAAAATTGACTGAAATAAAGTGATTGGCTACTCTATTTGATACGCTTCTAATTAGAACTTTGAAAGCTAGAACCTGGATTCTACAAAATAGTGGTTAATCTAATGGTGTGTGTGATTTTTCCCCCTCAGTGTGATCTCCTCGCTCCTTCGTGCTCACGTGGATCCAAAAAAGTGTGTAATGCTAGCATCAACAAAAGTAGATATTAGGACAAAGGTAGCTTAGGATACAGACTGAATACAATGCGAGTAGGAGAGAGATAGCGCAAGAGTACAGAGCTTGGCTTATGTAATTCCTAGTGGGATTTATTATGAGTCATGTAACATAAAATGTCCAAAACATGAAACTATCCTGTTTGAAGAACAAAACCTACAACTTTAATGGCTTCCTATTGAAAACAAACTATCCTATTCCAATTGATTTGGATGAAGTGATAACAACAATTGCACAAGATGGATATGTGGCTTCCTAACAACAAGACAACACTAACTAAGCATGCAATGAATGAAACTAAGAATTCTAAGAAAAATGAAAGACTAATCTATTGCAATGAGAAATTCAGAGGCAAATTTGAGGGGCCATTTGCTTGAGCACATAGTATTTATAGTATTTGCATTTACCCAAGGTAAAAACCAAATTGAACTCTTAAACTATAAACAATGGCAAAACACTATTCCAGGGAACCAGAATCATTAATGCAAGCCCAAGGCGGTGAAAAAAGATGGTAAACATTGAAATTTACGTGAGTCATGTTAAAAGAGCATTCTAGAAAATGCGTGAAGGACCGCTACCCTAAGCGGGGGTGGCGATTCTGAGACCGCCGCCTGTGCAAGGCGGTGGTTTCCTATTTGAAGAGAAAAAGGCAAAGAAAAGAGGGAATAGGGGAAAAACAAAGCACGCGGGGGCTAAGCGGGGCATGCGGGATGTTAACGCACACTTGGGGAGCTTTTCCGGATCCCGAACACCTTATGAGGAGACCTGTATCATCATTGAGGCACATGTTGGGTTGTTCCGGCGGTGTAGTACCCTACAATTTTGGGTACATACATATTGCCCCCTCAGAGAAGTGTTTTAGCCATGAAGAGGCGTAAAATGGTGGATCTGAGTATGACAGTCCTGAAATGGGAAGTTGGAAGTTATACTTGATACATCCATGTGTCGAAATGACGCCATCCGAATTCCCGCCACCTATAAAATGAAAAGAGGAATCAAGTGTAGATAGACAAAATAGATCGGAAAATAAATGCTAAAATAACGTGAAATGAGGACGTACCATTTGTGCGGGGTAAGAACTTACCTCCGTCGGCACTTCAAACCTGTGAAAAGGGAATTTAAGACAAGTCAGGCTGCTATATATATGAAAGTGGGCCCATTTTCCTATTCATTTGCATGTGTTGATTTGATTGATTCTGAGCTCTGGGACCCACGGTGATGTTTTATTACGAGTAGAGTCAAAACGTTCGTGATGAGATAGCGATCATGCCTCTGTGAGTAGATCATCGACCCGCGAGATCACAGGTTAGTTTTCCTCAATTTATCATTTTTACCTCCAAACTTTTAAAATGCTAAAATATTTGTTGTGGGGGGGTATTTTTGAAAATGTTAGGTTTAAAAGGTCCATCTAGGGGGGCACCTACTGGGTAGGCTTTGTTTTAGTTAAAATGGTCCTTTTTGGTGTTTTTAGGCCTTTTTAGGATATAAAACCCACGTGGGTTTTCGGGACACGACTACCACCACTGAGCAGGCGGCGGTCTTGTGACCGCCGCCTATTCGTGTGTAGTACAAAACTGCCGCCTTTAAGGTGGCGATTCTGCTTCCGCCGCCCGCTCCGGTGGCGGTTCCTAACAGAATGCTAAAGGAACACTTGTTTGAAATTGTTTTTGCATTTTTAGCATTTCTATGTGTTTTCATGATTTTTCTAATGTCACTTGGATGCTAACTTTCTTTGTTTTGTGTGTTTTTGGGTGTATGCAGGTGAGAGAGGAGTACATTCGATGGAGCCGAGAGAGGGAGTGTGGTGGCTCCCGAAATGTTAGATGCCCTTTCACAGGACGAGCAGGATACTCTTCCGAGGGCGTGTATACTATGTATATCATGGGTTCCACATGTTACACCATCTAGTCACATAGTTTGTGACTTATTTTCCCTCTTGGGATGTTGATCAGAACACCTTCCGATTACCGGGGTTCGAGGTGAGTGGACCATCACACTAGAGGATGTTTACCGTATCCTGGGGGTCCCGATCATTGGGAGACAACTCACCCTTGAGACAACAGGTTCACGGGCCCCGGATAGCACGGCGGGCTTCTTACATGGGAGATGCGATTATCTCCATGGGTTTGAAGAAGGGTTCGAGTTTGGTCTATTCCTAGTTTTCCCATCCCCTTGATTCGCCAGGATATTATGGGGATCCTTGGCTCGAGATTGATCGGGGACAAGGGAGGAGACACACTACTATATTGCTGGTCCCCCATCATCGCACAGATCGAGGGACATGGCGGATTTATGCACAGGAGAAAATATACTTGGGACTACCTACCATGACTTAGCAGGGTAGTCCGCTTATAGGGGTAGTCTTTGAGCCACAGAACTCGGTTATGAGTTGGGTTTACGAGCGCTTCATCCCTTATAGCAGAGAGGTGTGGAGGTGACAGATCCCGAGGCCGTGATGGCATCCGGATGGGCGGACATGTCGGTGCTCGAGCACCTCATCGCCCGATTGCTTCTCGACCACTGATGACATGGAGGCCACACCATATCAGGCCATGGCAGATTTATGGGGTGAGGAGGCTATTACTTTGATCTCCTACCCCACCACAGGGCAGCTCATTGTGAGTAGGACGAGTGGAGATACACCCCTTTGGCCAAGTTCCTTAGCAGTTTGGCCTACCTTACATGGGCATGCTTCCCCTGGTAGTGCTAGTATACAAATTAGTTCAAGAGGCCAGAGGGGGTCCTAGAGGCCCGGGTTGGACAGTTGTTACCCCTAGCGTTCCTATTGCGGCTAGGTAGGTAGTACATGCCCGAGGGAGAGCCGGTGCTTCTCAGGCACCCTTACTTCAGATTTCCGTGGGTCCTGCCCATAGAAGAGATGACCCCATTGACATAGAATCTGAGTCTGAGGAGTTCACAGGGGGAGAGACAGAGGAGGAGGCCGGGAGGACAAAGTGATCCTGAGTGGCATGACACTCAGGATATTATGCAGGTAGAGAGGGCAGAGCAGAGTGCAAAGAGAGTGACTCTAGTTTTAGAGGAGCCACTCTCCCATGGCCATGGTGGGGAGGATGAGTCTATTGCGGGACGCTACGTCGCTCCAGCCACGGGGGGATTACCTCGGTCGGTGATGACATCTATGGCGGTGTTGATCCTGAGATCCATCCCGGAGGCCAGTGATCCGAGTAAGTTATCATCCTTCCTTTTAATGTTTGTTTTTAATTAGGATTGCCTTAGTTGTTATCTCTCCTTTTGTTTACATTTGTGTTTTATCTCTTGTTTTATTTCTAATTCATTTTCTCCTTTGTTTGCAGAGACTGCCGATGAGTGGCAAGACTTGATTCATAGGGTATGCACCGATACCCTGATGATCCCCATGGAGAGGACCATGCAGAGCTATCTGTGGATGCAGGGAGAGCCCTCGTGGTGTGCGCGACATACTGACATTTTTTCCCCCATCTGGCATGTGGCTAGGATGGTATCTACCCTCCGTACTGAGCTGGTAGGGTATAGGATAGTAGAGCGCCTGATGAGGAGTCATTCTCATGGCGAGACCACAGCTGCCCCTCGAGATCGTGAGCCCTCTGTGCATTCAGAGCGCCGGCATAGCCGGAGTCCTAGGCGTGGGCATGCACCTTCATAGGGGTCTCATAGGGATTGAGAAGCCACTTGGCTCTCCTAGATTTTTGTATGATATTTTTGTATATCCCGGGCTCTTTGAGTGTTTTGACCATGCTTAGCGCATGATGGCATTGTACAGAAATTTTGATCATATATATATATATATATATATATATATATATATATATTCCTTTTGGATCAGACTCTTGGCATTTATGGTTTTGCTTCCATTTCCGTTTCCTCATGTGAACTATGATGTTATGCTTATATGTTTTTTAGAATGTATGCAATGGAGAACAAATGATACAAATGTTTACTTTCTTTTTGTATTTCATGATGCTGATATATGATAATGTAGATATAACGTGATTTTGAATTTTTAGTTTCTTTAAGCAATTTTGATACCTCATATCTGTTTTGGCAAAGTGGTGAAGATAAGCCGGTATAATGAGCAGATAAACCTGCCCTACTCCTAACTCCACACAACTAGTAAGATGCAAGGGCTCATCACCAAGAGTTGGAAAGGGCACAAGTTATGAAATGTGTTGAAATGATAGTGATGAAAGATAGACAAAGCTTTGGTGGAACCAAATTAGGATGCTACAAGCCTACTCTACTTGAGTAACTCCATAGTTTGGGATGCAACTTGCTTTGTGGTTTATCTAGACTTAGATCTATAGATGGCCACATGGTAGACAAAATCTGGGTTTTAGGATTTTTAATTCTCTTGGAATTTTGGACATCCGATTCATTTGTTTTTGACTCAAGACTTCAAGATTTGAATTGTTTGTTTATGACCTTTTACATTTGTTTGTCAAGAGGACCCCCTACACTTTTCCCCATGCTACTAGTAAGAAGCATGGGTTTATCACCATGGGCAAGGCATAGGCGAGTAAGGGCATTTCCATCCTTTCCCAACCCTACGTCACTAGTAAGAGATGCAAGCTCATCACCAAAGGTTGGTGGGGCAAGGAAATGTGTAAAATTAAAATTTTCTGTTTGATCTATATTTGACTTGTTTACTTGAGCAAAATGTCAGTGTGTTCTTATTTCCAAAGAGATATATGTATGGGATAGATGTGACACAATGAAGCTTCTAGAACAGACCATAGGCAAGACACCTATCCTAAGAAGAAACCAAAAGTGAGAACAAACCTGCAGATCTTGGTATGGTTACCGTTAAGACCTTGTCATATCTAGCTTTATTTGATGAAATGATTCCAAAATAGTTTGATGATATCATGGAAATAGAGAAGTATGATTAGAGTGTTTATGCCAAAAACATCATGAGTTTGTAATGAATTATTTTGAGAATAAATTCCTTGATCACAAAATTGTACGAAACAAGCGAGACAAAATGATCCTAACTATATGAAGATGCAATGTAGCTATAATTATACAAGTAGTGCTGGTTTCTTATGCATAGAATCGTTTAAGGTGTAGGGAATTGACTGTTTCACCAAATTCCTCACCTTCCAGTGTACATAAGAGATATGCACCATTTCCATAGTCCTTCATGACTCGGTATGGGCCCAACCATTTGGGCCGGAACTTCCTTCCTTCGCCGGTCTTTTTGTCAATCCGACTATCTAGCCTTAGAACTAGATCACCTTCATATATGTCACATTCATAGACCTTCTTGTTATACTGCCGGCACATCCGGTCAGCATAGACTCTGTGCCACTGTTCAACATCTAACCTAGCTTCATCTAGGCTTTCTAGTTGGGAGAGACGTGCTTCTCTATAAGTGTCTTTGTCCAGAATCCCTTGTAATGAGATACGGAGACTAGGTATTTCAACCTCAAGCGGGAGAACTGCTTCCACCTCGAATACTAGCGAGAAAGGAGTCACCCCAGTTAGTGTTCTTATTGAGATTCGGTGGGCCCATAAGGCCAGATATAACTTCAAATTCCAATCTCGTTTGTTTTCTTTCACCATTTTAAGGAGAATGGCTTTTAATGTTTTGTTTGTTGCTTCAGCTTGTCCATTGGCTTGGGGGTAATACAAGGAGGCCGTATGATGGCTTATTTTAAATTTATTGCACAATTCGTGAACTTCATCATTCTTAAAAGAAGTCCCATTATCCAAGATAATGATTTGTGGGACACCATACCTACAAATGATTTGGTTCAAAATGAACTTGGCGATTACAGAACCCGGTACAGTAGTAAGAGGCATGGCCTCTACCCACTTGGTAAAATATTCGGTGGCCGTGATTATGAAATTATGGTCATCTATAGATGAGGGAGAGAATTTCCCTATCAAATCGAGGCCCCATGTAGAAAAGGGCCATGGAGTAGCGATTGGTTGCCGAGCTTGTGCCAGCATGTGGATCTCATGGGAGAATTCTTGGCACTTATGACACCTTCATACAAACTCTACTACATCGTGTTCTAAAGTAGGCCAGAAATAGCCCATTCGATGTATTTTACGAGCAGTGGCATGGCCACCGAAGTGGCCTCCACACATTCCACTATGAGATTCGTGGAGAATCTTCTTGGATTCTTCTATGTCGACACATCTTAGAAGCATTCCATTGAATGCTTTTCAATAGAGAACTTGCTCTATAATGACGTATTTGGCTACAATAATGTGTAACCGCCTTCTTTGTTGCGATGTAATGCCTTCCGGATACGTATGATCCATGATGTAATTAATAATATCAGTATACCAGGGACACTCAGAGATGGGAGGTCATTTTCGATGTAGTATACGCATTCATCCGAAAAGTCCAAATCTACTAGATCACCTCCGTCTAATGGATTATCAGCTAACCAATCCATGATGATTTGTCCTTTAATGGACTTTTCATTTACAAAAATTAGTTCAAACTACCCCATTAAGGTTATAAAGTGCCCATCCTTTTTAGACAAGGACCCTTGCATGAGGAAAGTTCGTAAATGCTTTGTCTTTACAATGACCTTTGTTTCTTGATTTAGCATGTAATGTCTTAAGCGTTTGGTTGCAAAGACTATGGAAAGGCATTCCCATTCTGCTTGTGTATAACGTGTTTCATAGTCGAGAAACGTTCAGCTAATGAAATAGATCACACGTTCTCTCATGTCATTGTCTTCTTGAGCCAGCATAGAGGCTAGCGAGACATTGGTGGCTTATGAATATAAAATTAACAGGTGATTCGGATTAGGTGGCATTAGCGTAGGTGGTGATAACAAGAAATGCTTAACTGCATCGAAATCTTCATTACAATCTTCAGTCCAATCAATGCTATAATCTTTCTTGAGTAGATTGTTGATTGGATGAATGGTGAAACTTAAGTCCGGGATGAATCTCTGGATTGCACCAAGCTTTTGAGAAATGATCTAATTCTAGATTCATCCAAAGGTGGGACCATTTCGAGAACAACTTTAATTTTGGTTGGGTCAACATCGATCCCGCGTGATGATATAATGTAACCTAGGAGCTTCCCTCTTGTCACACCAAAGACGCATTTTTCTGGATTTAGCGTGACTCTGTATTCTATCAGACGTGAAAGAATGACGTGAAGCACTTTCGAATGGTCACAATGCTTCTTGGCCTTGGCCAACAAGTCATCTATGTAGGATTCCACAATTTTATAAATAAGATCATGAAATATATGTCATAGCCCACTGGTATGTAGCGCCAACGTTCTTGATTCCGAATGGCATAACAACATAGCAATAGGTTCCCCAAGGAGTTATAAACGTGGTTTTAGCTTGATCTTGTTCGGATATTTTGATTTGATTGTATCCTGAGAATCCATCCATGAGAGACAACAACTCAAATCCAGCTGTTGCATCAATAATGACGTCTATGGATGGTAATGGGAAGTCATCTTTAGGACACGCCTTGTTAATGTCTCAGAAGTCTATGCAGATGCGTATCTTCCCATTATTTTTGAGAATGGGAATGATATTAGATATCCAATGAGAGTAATCGACTAGCTTGATGAATCCTACCTGGAGGAGTTTTGTTACCTCTTCTTTTACTATGAGAGCTACCTTAGGTTTCATTGGTCTTAATTTTTGTTTAATCGACTTTGCATCTGATTTAGTGATGAGGTTATGTACCACAATGTGTGCTGCACCCTTGTCATTTCCTTATAGTTAAATGCAAAATCCTTCCGATGTTCTTTGAGGATTTGAGTGTGTATTTCTACTTCCAATGGAGTTAACAAGGATCCTAACTTCAATATCCTTGGTTCGTCTTCCATTCCGATATTAATATCGATTGTTTCTTCGATTAAAGAAGCATTACCTTCTTCAAACTCAAGCAAGGCTGGAGGTAGTTCCAAATCATCTCTATTTTTGACTATGTATATGCTAAGTTCCTTTTGTGGGGGAAGCTCTGTCATGGGATTTATAAATTAGGAGATGAATGCGGGATTAGGGATAAATCTACTACGTGATGGGTGAGATGTAACACCACATAGGTGTTTAAGAAATCAAGAGTGGTTGTATCACTATCGATGTGGTCTAGGATAGTAGATTTGTTTTCATTTCCATTTAAAAGAGGATTTGACATTGTTTTTATCAGTGTTTCAGTATGAAGGGATACCATGAAACGGGTATCCTCTAACTTAATGTTTGGAGTAAAGAATGATGTTGAGGTTGCTATTGAATCGGTGAGAAGATTTTGTTCTCGCGGGATTGCTTCAATTGATATGAAGTCAAACTTCTTGCTTAAATTCGATCACTGTTTTGTAGAGTTGTAAGTGCTCGACTGCGGTTTCATACATCTCGTGAACTTAGTTTGCTACCAATTGTGAGTCTCCTAACACTCTGATGTTATCAACACCGATTCTCTTAGCTAAGATGAGGCCAAGGAGGAGGGCTTCATACTCAGTGCCATTGTTTGTACATTCGAAATTTAGTTTAAAGGCAAATGGTAGGACTCTTCCCTCGGGAGAAGTAACAATTACACCTGCCCCAGCTCCTGTAACGAAATTTAGCTCCATCGAAATGGAGAGTCCAATACTTAGCTGGGAATATGGGTGCTGGGATATTTGTTGTGTTAACATCTTCTACCTCTACCATGCAGAGATCTACTACTGGGAGAGAACCGACACCTAGGGTGTATCCCATGCCTACCAAATCAAATGGTAGGAACATTGGTAGATCCTGTTCTAGCAATTCAATAATTTTTGCAGTAGTTCCTAATGATATTGTTTCTACAATCTTAGCCTCATCTTTGAGGGCTGGGATTGTCTTGGCTAGGCTCATGGTTTCAAGATCTGTCATAGGTACTAACTTTTCTTCTAGTTTCGGGCCGGTAGGTTTATTAAGTTGGTTTGTTGGGAGTTCAAACTCCGAGTGTGCACCTGGTCTTTTCTTTAGGTCAGCCAGGTGTATATCGAATGGTTTTGGATCACCTTTGGCTATGAACACCTTTCCTAAATGCAAGAATCTTACTTCTTGAAATAACGTAGAAGGGATAGCCTTCATACGGTGTATCCATGGTCGGTCGAGGATAATATTATAGTTAGTTTCCCGATCTATAATATAAAACTCAGTCAGGATTGTTTTGGGTCCTAAGGTGACCGGTAGTATTATAGTTCCAATCGAGGTGGCTTTAAGGCTATCATAGCCTCTTAGTGTATTTCACATCGTGGAACAATTCGTTTCTCCATACCCTAGCTTTTAAAGGAAAGAAAAAGGGACTATGTTAACTATTGCCCCATCGTCAACCATCACTTGTTTTACATAATTGTTATAAACCCATACTTGCAAATGTAAGGTTGGATCACCTCGGTGTGCAATCTTAGCATCTGTTAGCATTTTGTTTATTTCGAATATGAATTCGGTGTACCTATCCGGCTGCCCCGAAGGGTGGATATCAAAGTCTATATGGTTTAACTGTGTTTCGGGAGGTGGAGTGATGTTAATTAGATGGCCTAAGCCTAATGCCTCTAAAAGAGCAGCCCTATGGGTAGGAGAATTCTTCAATAAATCCAAAAAAGAGATGTGCGAGAAGGTATTTGTTAGATCATTAATTAAATCATAAGCACCCATGGGTTTTATTAATACTTGTTGGATATTGTCTGTCTCTAGTGGGTAGCTTGGACTTAGCTGAGAGGAATACTCTCGTGTCCTTGTTACAACTTCTACGGGTAGTTCAGCATCTAACTCCACTAAACTGACTATCTTAGGTCGTGGTTGACTTCCTAATTGTGGCGCAACTAATGGATTCAGTGAAGTTGAGGCTTCATGATCATTGTTTCCTGTAATTACACCCTTGTTTGTCCCATTTGGATTTAACTTGTTATTGTTGTGATTTGGGAGCGGATCATTAAAGATCTTGAGGGGTGCATTTTGAGGGGAAACTGCCCCTGTAAAAGTATTTGGTGTTGGTGACGTAGGATCTACCAAGAACATATCTATAAAAAGTTGTCTTTGTTCCTCTGGCAAACGTTGCATGAATTTATTGTAGTCACGGCATGTTCTAGTGTCATGGCCTCAGATTTTGTGAAAACCACAATACGAGTTAGGATTGTAATTCCTAGTTTGTTGACTTGGTGTATATTGTGGCCTAAAACTCTGATCAAACCATTTCCTATTAGGATTAAAGTTTTGCATTTTTTGTTTCTGGTTTTGGCTTTGGTTTTGATATCCAATTGAGTTTTGGCTTGGACCCTGTGTAGGTTTTTGCCATTGTTGTTGTTGTTATTATGGATGATTAAAATCCACTGTATTGACTGTTGGGGTAAAATTGTTGTTTCGTTGGCTATTTATTAGTGGTGGAGTATTCACAACATTTACCCTTTTGGCCTGATCAGTTACTCCATCTGTTGTCACTCCACAATTTTTATTAAGGATTTTAGGTCCTTGATTGACATTTGTGGTAGTAGGATAAGTTGTAGTGTTCTGGTTGGAGGTGATTAACCTCCCATTTGCTCCATATGTTTTGCGACCACTATCAATTGCCGCTTGATCTATTCAAAGAGCACTCTCAAGTACTTCATCGTAAGTTCTTAGTGGGAACTTCTAGACTTCTTCCTTCACTTCTCTGCTGAGAGAATGAAGGAATAAATCGCATAGTTCCATCTGATCCATATTTGGAGCACTTACCAAAGAATAAAGAACTGTACGCCACCTCTGGATGAAATGGGTGACAGATTCATTGTGTTCTTGCTTAATATGCAAGAATTCCCTGATTCCTATTCTTAATAGTTTGTTCATGTCAAATGCCTTGATGAACTCTGAAATGAGTTGTTTGAACGAATGGATGGAAGCCTCAGGTATTCTATAATACCAATCAAGAGCGATGCCTTCCAAGGTTTTTGGGAATATTTTAGCAACAACCCCATCCCAAGGGAGTAGTTCTCGGATGGCCATGTGGCATAGCCTTGATATGTGCATTCAAATCTCCCTCACCTTTGTAATTGGGTAAATCGCGAAGAGGTCTTGGAAGTATGACACTTCGTATGGTGAAATCTAAGGGCTCTTTCAAATATTCTGAGTAAGTCCCTATCGCATATGTTTCGACCATTGATGGTTCTTGCTTTGAGGAGCGGTGGTGGAATAGGTTGTTGATATGGCGTAACGTACGCATTGGTGGGGGCATAAGGAGACCCCTGTGTTTGAGGAATCATGCCGGAGAGGAGAACATACCCCCTTATGGTGATTTGGAGTACATGTTTAAATATGAAGGGGTATTGTCCAAGAATGGATTATTTTGTACTAGGCCGAGAGGTGTTAGAATGGTGTTAGAAATGACGGTTCTTATTAGCACTTGTTGTGAATACTGAGGAGGCATGCCCAACATGCCTATTCCTATGAGGAGGTCTATTTGGCTAGGATTAGAATTTCCTGCCTGCATGAGTTGAGAATGGTGATTTTCCTGAGCAAGTTCTAACCCCCTCACTTTTTCTACTAATGTTGAAATGACTTCATTTGGTGAAGTCACGGTATTTTTCCTTAGCGGCGTTTGTTGTATATCATGGTGTTGTATAGGCATGTGATATCTTGCTATGAATTGATCACTTCCCTGCCAAGTTTCCCCGAGGGCATTTCCTGTATGTAGTGGCATGAAGGTATTTCCTTGAAAAGAGACCTCGGGTTGTGTTTGTAAACTCCCTATAGGTGGGTACATACTTTGGGAATGTTGTTCATTCTTGGCATAACGTATCGAATGTTCATCATCTAAAACCAGGTATGGGTTAGCTTATCTACTAATTTGTGGTCTAAGTAGTACCTAAGGAGACGAACTAGATTCTCCTATGAGCATCATATTGTTCGAGCCTGAAGGCCCTATTTGTTGTGTTTGAGCGAATTGATCCAACTCCTCTGTTTGGAAAGATGAGTTATATCTGACCCTTGGAGTTTGTGTTGACAACTAGTTACTTGAGTAGTTTCCACCCCATATTGAGAGTGAGGGTGATGATCGTCTATTCAGTTGAGCATAGTATGCCTCAAGACCTAAGAGAGGCCTACCATATGCATCGAATCCCGAGATATTTGGGGGGTATATGAATACCCACAGAATAATGGGAAGGAGCGAAGGTGATGGTGAAAGCTGATGAGGTAGTAAAGATGAAAAATTCATTTAATTTAAAAGAACCAGAGAAATCTGAATTTAGACCAGAAAGTAGAAAGATTCACGTCGGGTTCACCAATTTTGTATGATAGAAAAGTTACAAGCGAGCGTGGGAATCTACAAGTAACTTTTCCTTGCACCCGACCTCTTGAGGTCATGCCGAGACAGCCATGGGGATTGAATCTATGTGGGATACGAGACAAACTAGTTAGGCATTCGATGTCTTCGACGCGCACTAGTGGAAATTGTGAATCTAAGGCAAAGAAGGCCCTCCTAACCTGAACTGGTGTGATAGATCGATCAGCAAGGATGACTGCTCGAAGGTTCCAATCAATATCGAGCTCTAGCATGATTCGGTCTATGGGTTGCAGAATACATGGAAAATGATCCGGGAGAGTTTCATGTATGTCTCCGGATAAGGTCATGGGGTGGATGGTAAATGCTATTGACTCTATGAGTGATTCTCTGGCTTAGTCCGAACTCCTTAGCTTTGTCACCGCTATGTCTAACAAGGATAACTATTTGATGATGATAGGTGGAAGTGGAGTAGATCTGAATACTAATGTACGTAGGCCAGCATCTATGTCTGATTCACCTATGGACTCGTTGGGCTGTGGGATTTGTGGGTCACAACCATAGATTCATGTTTGTTATGGTCCTGCTATGGTCATGTGTGGATTCAGTCCCTAATCCCTAGTATCCAATAGTCATACACTTTCTCAGCCTCTATATTCAGAATTAATAGTTATGTGATCTTTTCAGAGTATCTCACAGGTGTTCCCGCAACCCGAATTCTTAAGTTTGGTATCTATATTTGTGAGAGTGTCTCCTGCGTCGGCTATGGGACCAAAGGGTCAATGTTGGATCCTAAGATTCGATCTATGTCGATTATTATTGTGATAAGATCAGTTTGGGCATGATTGGCTTGAATACGTATTCTCTGGGCTCTCTAGGTTCCGTGATTGTCATACAAAAGAAACAACGTAAAATTAACTATGTGAAGTATATCTATAGCATATATGACTTCTCTATTTTTTTGTATTTTTCGATGAATTTATATGAATGAAATTGAAGGAGAAGCTATTTTAATATATCTAGAAATTGAAAATTAATCCATTGACAAATTTAAAACAAACAAAGCAACCAAGTATAGCAACTTGCACTGCAATGCTTATAAATCTATTCTAAACAATGAAATAATTGATCTAATATATTTGAAATACTCTCGATCCTACCTCGATGATGTGAGGAATGAATCATAGTCTCTGCAATATCAAAAGTAAAATTGACTGAAATAAAGTGATTGGCTACTCTATTTGATATGCTTCTAATTAGAAATTTGAAAGCTAGAACCTAGATTCTACATAACAGTGGCGAATCTGATGGTGTGTGTGATTTTTTCCCCTCAGTGTGATCTCCTCGCTCATTCATGCTCATTTGGATCCAAAAAAGTGTGTAATGCTAGCATCAACAGAAGTAGATATTGGGACAAAGGCAACAGGATACGAGGCAGAATACAATGCGAGTAGGAGAGATAACGTAAGAGTACAGAGCTTGGCTTATGTAATTCCTAGCGGGATTTATTGCGAGTCATGCAACATAAAATGTCAAGAACCTGAAACTATCCTATTTGAAGAACAAAACCTGTAACTTTAATGGCTTCCTATTGAAAACAAACTATCCTATTCCAATTGATTTGGATGAAGTGATAACAACAATTACACAAGATGGATATGTGGCTTCCTAACAACAAGACAACACTAACTAAGCATGCAATGAATGAAACTAAGAATTCTAAGCAAAATGAAAGACTAATCTATTGCAATGAGAAATTCAGAGGTAAATTTGAGGGGCCATTTGCTTGAGCACAAGCCAACTATTTATAGCATTTGCATTTACCCAAGGTAAAAACCAAATTGAACTCTTAAACTATAAACAATGGCAAAACACTATTCCAGGGAACCAGAATCATTAATGCAAGCCCAAGGTGGTGAAAAAAATCTAATAAACGTTGAAATTTATGTGTCATGTTAAAAGAGTATTCTTGAAAACACGTGAAGAATTGCCGCCCTGAGCAAGGCGGCGGTTCTGATCACGCTGCCCTATCCAAGGCGGTGGTCACGAGACCGCCACCTAGGGAAGGCGGTGGTTTCATAAATGAAGAGTAAAACGCAAAGAAAAGAGGGAAAAAGGGGGAAAACAAAGCACCTGGGGGCTAAGATGGGAATGCGGGATGTTAACACACACTTGGGGAGCTTTTCCAAATCCCGAACACCTCATGAGGACACTTGTATCATCATTGGGGCACATGTTGCATTGTTCGGCGGTGCAAGTACCCTACAATTTCAGGTACGTATAGGCACCACTGGGGGAAGCATGTCAATGTAAGCAAGGCCGAACTGCTAAGGCACTTGATCAAAGGGTTGTGGATCTACCTTCCCTGTCCTGTCCACAAGCTTTCCTGTAGTAGAGCGGAAATAAAAGTAAAGGTCTCCTCGCCCACAACCCCACCATGGCTTGATAAGGTGTGGCCTCCATATCCTCGGTGAGACATAGAAGCAATCGGCTAGTGGGGTGCTCTAAGCACCATCATCTCTATCCATCTAGTTTCCCTCATAGCCCCTGGGATCCTCCACCTCGACACCTCTCCCATAAGGGATAATGCGCTCATAAACCCACTCATAACTAAGGTCGAATGGTTCAGCGATTGTCCCCGTAAATGAACCACCTTATATAAGTCATGATAGGCAATCCAAAGTGTATTGGCTCCCCATGAATAAATCGACCATGTGCCTCAATCACGTGCGATGATGGGGGCCCAGCGGAGAAGCAAAGTATCCCCTCCCTTGTCCCCGATCAATCTCGAAGCAAGGATGCCCATAATGGCCTAACAGATCAGAGGGATGGGCAAGCCAGGAATAGAACGGACCTTCACCCCCTTCTTCAAACCAGTGGAGACAACTGCGTCTCCCATATAGGTGGCCCACTAAGTCACCTGAGCTCTGGATATTGTTGTATCAAATGAAAGTCTCCTCCCAATAATTGGGACTCCCAAAATGTGGTAGACATCCTCTAGGGTGATAGTCCACTCACCCCTAACACCTGGAAATCGGAAAGTGTTCCGATCTGCATCCCAGTAAGAAAATAAGTCACATAGTATGTGACTGGTAGGTGCAACGTGGGGGACCCGTGCGATCCTCAATATACCCGCCTCTGAAGAGTATCCTACTCATCCTGAGAGAGAGCATCTAACACTGCTGGAAGCCAATCACTCTCCCTCTCTCAGCTCCATCTAATGTACTCTTCCTTCTTCTACAAAAACACCCAAAAACACACAAAAAGAAGCAAGTTAGCATCAAGATTGCATTAGAAAAATCATTAAAGCAAGTAAGGACACTAAAAATGCAAAAATGAATTCAAATTAGTGTTGTTTTAGCATTCTGAAGAGAACCACCGCCACAGCGGTGGCGGTTCCATAACCGCCCCCTTGGAAGGTGGTAGTCCTGTAACTGCCACCCTGCTCAGGGCAGCGGTCCTGTCCCGCGACTACAAACAGGTCGCATACCCTAAAAATGCTTTAAAATACAAAAAAATGACCGTTTTAGCTAAATCAAAATCCTACCCATTAGGTGCCTCCCTAAGAAACACATTTAAAACTAACATTTCTAAAAATAACACCCCACGACAAAGTTTTCATCATTTTAATATTTTGGGTAAAAACATTAAATCAAAAAGAACTAACCTGAGATCTCGCGGCTTGAGGTTCTTCTCATGGAGGCATGATCACTATCTCAATACAAATGTTTCGACTATACTCTCATTGAAAACCGTCACCGTGGGTCCCAGAGCTCAAAAACTATCAAATCAACACACGTAAATGAATAGGAAAGTGGGCCCATTATATATATATATATATATAATATATTTATACTTTTGATTTTGAATGCCCCTTTCGCAGGTTTAGAGCACCAATGGAGGTAAGTTCTCATCCCCGCGCAAATGGTAAGTCCTCATTTCATACTAATTTAGTATTTATTTTTCGATTTATTTTGTCTATCTACACTTAAGTCCTCTTTCCATTTTTACAGGTAGTGGGAACTCGGATGGTGACATTTTGACACACGGGCATGTCAGGTATAATTTCTAGCTTCCCATTTTGGGACCGCCATACTCGGACCCACCATTTTATGCCTCTTCATGGTTAAAATGCTTCTCGAGGGGGCAATATGTACATACCAAAAATTATAGGGTACTTGTACCACTAGAACGATGTTACACATGCCCCAATGATGATACAGGTCACCTCACAAGGTGTTTGGGATCCAGAGAAGCTCACGAAGTATATGTTAACATCCCAAATGCTTTATCCAAGTTTCTTGTGCTTTGTTTTGTTCCTCTGCCTTTCTTTTCTAAGCCTTTTGACCTTTAGTGACGAAACCGCTGCCCTGCTCAGGGCGGTGGTCCTTCACGTGTTTTCTAGCACGCTCCTTTGATCGTGACTTAGGTAAATTTTCAAATTTCACCAGCTTTTCTCAACTTCCTTGGCTCATAAGGGTAGCAGTTTCATCACGTGTTTTCCAAAGACGCTCCTTTGATCACGACTTGCGTAAATTTTCAACTTTCACCAGCTTTTCTCAACCTCCTTGGCTCGTATTAATGTTTTATGTCCCCTAGAATAGTGTTTCTTCATTGTTTAATGGTAAAATAGTTCTAATGGGAATTACCTTCGGGTGAATGTGAAATCTATAAGTATCCAACTTGTTTTCAAGCAAATGGCCCCTCAACTTCTCATTTCCATTGTTTATTCTATCAATTTCTTGTTTAGAGCTCATTTTGTTTTCATTTTTGCATCCATGCTAGTTTTCCTTTTCTTTTGGAAGCCATTCGATCTTTTTGCTCCGATCCAAATGTTCATTCTGTTCATACAAATTAGTTTAGAGCAGAGTAGTGTCATTCGTAGATTGAATCCATTAGAGTTGCAGGTTGTGTTCTTCACATAAGGTAGATTCTAGAATCTCTCTCGATATAATTGTGTTGTATTCCCACAATAAATCCCACTAAGAATTGCATACGCCAAGCTCTCCGTCACTACTGCGCTATCCCTCTCCTACTCACATTATATTCGGTCTATATACAAAGTTTGTCATTGTTCAAAATACCTTTTTCTCGCTTGATTCTAGCATATACACGCTCTTCCGGATTCACGTGAACACGAAGGAATGAGGAGATCATTCTGAGGGAACAAAATCATACACTCTTCGGATTCGCCACTATTCTATAAATTCCAGGTTTTATCTATCAAAGTTCTAGTTAAAACATATCAAATAGAGTAGTGAAATATTTCATTTCAGTTAATTTTTATTTTCAATATTGCCGGGGAAGCTGTGGGGATTGATAGTTTCTCAAAAACTATGATTCATTCCTCACTTTTGAGGTAGGATCGAGAATATTTCAATTAAGTTAATCAACTATTTAGTTATTTAGGATAAACTCACAACTGCACAAACAAGTAGCTACACCGAGCTACCTTTCTTGTTTTAATTTTGTTATTAGATTAGTTGTCATTTTACAATATATTAGATTAGTTGCTCTTTCAATTCTATTAAAAATTCTATCAAAAATACAAAATATAGAGGATATATATATATATATATATATATACGTTGTAGATATATCTTGCATAATTAGTTTATTTTTGTTTCAGCTTAGGTTTATATTGATCTTGTATGACAATTACAGGACCTAGGAGCCTAGGGAATACGTTTTTGAACCAATCATGCCTCAACCAAATATTGTTGCAGCAATAATCGATATAAACCAAAATCTCATATTTTAGGTCTTACGAACAGAATAGACCTACAAAAATCAGCACACGACTAAGAGGATCAAACATAGAAGATGAAAAAGCACACACGTTAAGTCAAATCAGCCAAATTATAGACTACCCCCGATAGATATCTCGTATGACCGAAGAACCCGAAAGAGAGCAAAAATTTGGTTATGATCCACTAGTCCCACAGCCAGACGTAGGAGACCTCCTCATTGATATAGACACTAGCTTACGTATCCAAGTTTCCAAAACACTGTTAGGTACTCCGTGAAAATCGTGTAACTTCTAGTTCTAAACGTAGAAAAGGCATATGAAATAGATACTTGGAAGAAGGAATTGATTCTTCACATGACCATAGGAGGTCCACAAACAGAACCATGAACTTATGGTTGTGATCCACAGGTCCCACAACCCAACGGGCCTACAAATCAATCAAATATTGACTCGGTTTGCAAACATTAGTGTTTAGGTCATCTCCGTTGCCACCGGACATTATCACACAAATATCATTATTAAACATAGCAGCTAATTAAGCTAAAGATTTCTGGACTAGACCATAGAATCATCCATAAAACACCAAATAGCCTCTACACGTTTAGCCATTCCATTTTCATGACCTTGATGGGAAATATATATGAAACACCCATAGGTCATCTTCCACGTATTCCACAACCCATAGATCGGATCACGGTAGAGCTCGATATTGATTAGAGCCTTCGAGCAGCTATCCTCGCCGAACGATCTATCACACTGGTTTAGGTTAGGAGGGCCTTCTTTGCCTTAGATTTATAGATCCCATTATTACGTGTTGAAGACATAAGATTACCTAACTAGCTTATCTGCACCCCGTGTGTATTCCATCCCCACCGGCTATCTCGGCACGACCTCGAGAGGTCGGGTGCGAGGAAGAGTTACTTGTAGATTCCCATGCTCGCATGTCACTTTTCCATCGTACATTAACCTATACCACACAACCTAAAAATGGAAACAAAGTAATTGAAACTAGGTGACCACACCTTTCTTAAGGTATTTTCATCTGCAAAATCTTCAAATCCCAAAACATAGAAAAAATCAAAAATCAAAACATTTGTAAAAATAAAAACATAATATATATATAATCTCAAAATATAAAAACATAAATAAAATCCAAAAACATCAAAACAAATCCAAAATATAAAAAAATATCAGAAATAATAAAACAAATGCCTATCTAATACTCAACCATGTGGTTGTGAACAGTGAAACCCCATCAAAATTTTATCAATAATGACATCATTTGTCATCCAAGTCTCCCCAACATACATCTTTTATTGCAGAAAGTAATGACTCATTTTTTCATCTCTCATGACATATTGGTCCCCATCCATATCCCTTCTCGTATCCTTGCTTAGGAAAAACCATTTCCCTTTTCATAAAACTATATCATTGGTGTATTAAACATGACAAAAGATTAAATGCATTTGTTAAAAAAACATTCGTTTGAGTGTATTTTATTATACATTCTTGTTTATTTTCTTAATTATAATGCATTGTCTTTACTTTACATCCAGTCCCATAGAATCTTAAAAACATAGGTATTATGTTTTTCATATCATAGTACTTCTTGTTGTATGGTAATATCAAATAAAGATTTTCCGAATTGTATCGATGTGTAATACAAGAAACATACCTCAATTCCTCTATTTCTTATCCAACCAACATTCTAATATTTTATCATATTAACCAACTATCCTATAGGTATATATTTTTAAAATGGTCCTCCAACTTGTGAATTTGTTCCATCAATCCCTTCCCCCATAATCTTTTATCTTATTTTCAAGAGTCCATTCCCTTCTTTTTAGACTACCTAGTCTCTCAAGGGGTCATCCTCTTATCAATATATCCTCATACCTTGGATCATCCCATTAGGTGTACTACTTTCTTTGACAAGTCACCACTAATGTGACACCTCCCAAAGAGGGACAAAGGTAGAAACCTAAAATCTGCCACATTAGACTTAGTCTAAAGGTCTTTAAATCACATTAATACATGTGTTCATGTATTAATTAATGAACTTCTGTTAATTAGTTAAAATATTCCTCTAGATACTAATTAATGACATTTTGTTAATTAAAATCCCCTATGTTTTGTATTAATAATCTATTATTAATTAACTATAAACCCCCTTCTTATATTAATTAATGATACTTCATTAATTAAAACCCACTCTAAATCACCTCTATAACCTCATCAATTTACTATAAAGCCTCTCAAATAGATTATACAAGATAATCCAATCATATTAATCAATCCCTTATGGATTAATTAGGCATCATTTATCCCCATCCAAGTTCTATGGAGCATTTATAACATTTAATTATTGTAAATCCTATTTAATCAAGATAAATCCTACTTAACCAAGTTTACGCTTATGTTCTCGTTATCCTAAATTCATTTACAATGACATTCTTTCCAAGAGGAAGGCTATAAAATTAACCCTCCACCCAATCCCAAAACACACTTTGTCCTTTTAAGATATATACATCTATTTTTTCATGCTAGGCTATTACAAAAAAGGCTTAAAGAAAAGTGATAAAACCCTTTCTTGTTGAAGTAGTAAGAGAATAATCAAATATGGATTTTGGGCCATTTTGAGGAGATCTCTTCCTTCACCAAGATTCCTCCTTGGATCTAAACTTATTTTGGCTTACACTCATCTCATAAGGATACCCACATTTTTAAAGAAAATCCACAAACCAAAGGTAGGGTTACATTTCCTATGTTCATGTTTATGCAATTTGTTTTTCTTCCTTTCTTAGCTTTATCTTGATGTATTTGCATTATAATTAGATTAGGATTTACTTGGTATTATATCATATCTTATTTTTTCTACTTTTATTTTCATGCATACATATAAATGTGGAAAAACTAAAATATGATATAATACCAAGTAAATCCTAATATACTTCTAATGCAAATACATCAACATAAATCTAAGAAAGGAAGAAACACAAGTTTTATAAACATGAACATAGTAAACACAAACCTCACTTTGATTTGTGGACTTACTTTGAATATGTCTTTATCCTTATGAGCTAAGTGTAATCCATAAGTAGTTTAGATACAAGAAGGAGATTGGTTAAGGAATGGATTCGTCAAAATGGCCCAAAATCCATGTTCTATTATCATCTTACCACCTCAATAAGTAAGGGTTTTATCACTTTTTCTTTAAGCACTTTTTGTAATAGCCTAGCATGAGAAAGTAGATGTACATGTATTACAATGACATGGTGTGTTATGGGATGGCAAGCCTTCCGTATTGGAAAGAGCTTCTTTCTCTATGAATGTGGGATAATGACGATGTAGGCTTAAGCTTTGTTAAGTAGGGTTTAACTTGATTGAATAGGATTTAAAGAAATCAAATGGTATTAGTTTTCCATATTACTTGGATGAGGATAGAGGATTAATTAACTATTGGGGATTATATAATATGCTTGGATTATACTTGTATAAGCTATTATAAAGGAGTTTTGAATGAATTGATAAGGTTATAGAAGTGATTAGGAGTGGGTTTTAAGTAATGAAGTGTCATTAATTAACATAAAAAGGGGGATTTCTAGTTAATTGATAATAGGTCATTAATTAAAAAAGGATTTTAATTAATGAAATGTCGTTAATTAGTATTCGACGAGGAATTTTAATTAATTAACATAAGGTCACTAATTAATACATGAAAATAGGTATTAATGTGATTTAATATACTTTAGACTAAGTCTAATGTGAAATATTTTAGGTGTCTATAGCAATCTACCATAGCTTTATACTAGATGAACTAGATTACCCACAAAATGACATCGTAGGAACCTAAAGTTTCCATGAATAGATTTACCTCGGTGGTGAACTTGGTTATTTTTATTTCCACCTCAAAGAAACATTATTTTGCTCGATGTTCATCCTTCTTATCATATTAAATGGTCTAATAGTTTTTAATATATCCATCTCTTCTAGGAAATTTAGATTATATATCATGAGAAACAAATAATTTAGTAGCTCTATTATCCATAAGAACTAATACAAGTAAATTGGAACATATACACAATACCTTGACCGGTGTACATTGATGTTCTACTTAATGATTTTCCATTCTTTGCATTGATCTTGTGTTGACAACTTTTCTATTATTTGGGAGGGTTTTCCACTCATGGGAGCTACCTTTTCCTTTCTATGGGTGATCATTTTCATAGTGGTTATCTCCAAAATTTAAATATCTACTAATATGTCATTTCCTTTTTATCCTCTATCTATTTTTACTTTGTTACCACTCTCATTGTCATCTCTTTTGAATTTATTACCAAGATTATTAGTTTTAAACTTATTGTGGAATGATTTTATCTTTTTTACTTTAATTTTTACACCATGTTTCCTTGGTTCTAGAATAAGAAGTCAACTAAAATTAACCTTTCTTCTTCTCTTCATGAAAATATGCTAAGGCCTAAATCTTATGCTTCTTATTTATGGATTTCTCAAAAGCTGCATTTATAGTATATGGTACATGGACATCTACTTCAACTATTATATGAGGATCCAATCCCATAATGAATTTCCTTAATCTAAACTATTCACCCTTTTGGTAACTGGGAATGTATTTAATGAAGAAAGTGAACTTTTCTAATTATTCAATTATTGAAATTTCTTCTGAGATAGGTTCTAGAATTCTATCGTCTTCGATTGAAGTATCATTAAAGTAGCCAACATTTGCTACAAGTATCACTTGAAATGGTCCATGGATATTGAAATTGTATCCAATCCAAGTTCAATTTTCTTATTATCCCACCAAGATGAAGATTCTATATAAATATGAAAATCTCCCTATCCTTCTTTAGTTTCTTTAGAGATCACTTGATTTTGAAATACTTATCCATTTATTGAGCCATGCCTCAACATCCTCTCATAAGGTCAGTTTCTTTCAAACTCAAGATATTAATTCTCTATATATCATTAGATAACTTAGTAGCCAAGTGTCCCCTCTTCCCATCATTCCTCTCTTATTCCTTGTTATAATCATTATATGAATCCCTTGGTCCTATTCTTCTTCCTCATCACCTCCTTGATTATATCAAGCATCTTACTAAGAAGATATCCGATCTCATGTTTCATGGAGAGAAGTGATGATTTGATCTATTATTTTTAGTTGATAATCATTAGTATTATTTTTCTTAGGATCAACACTTCCTCTTGTGTGATTCGTAATACCTAAAATCCAATGTTAAGTAGCATTGTTAGCATAATGAACCTATTTTTCCGAATGTGGAACCCGATATCTCGATACCAAAAATGTAGTGTTCTCTTTCAACAACTTACTAAAGTGAATTTTATTATTATTTATTAATCCACACTTTTCTACTTCATAACATGTACCAAACATTTTCATATATTCAATCAAAATTTAGTAGTTATTAACATATCTAAACCAATTACACCTTTCCATATTAGAAAAATAGTAGATTTTAAATTCAAGATTCAAATTTACTTTCTCATAATTAAGAACTCTAACATCCATATAAATCCTCATATTATTATTACAATAATTCAATAAATAATGAAGTACATCAAATAATAATTGCTAATAAGTACAAATGTAGCAACAAGTCTACCCCATAACTCATAGGTAATCCTAAAAACATCGAAGTCTCTTTTTATATGTCTAGATAGTGCATTTATAAGGAGGTAGAACATCATTGGATACTTTTACCATCCAACCATAGACCTTGAAGGATTCTCCTTCACCTCCCTTTTAGTGGTGGTCCTACCCTTTAATAAAGGAGACAGAGATAAATAAATTCAAATATAAACAAATAATAGTTAAAAATATATCCATGTGTATAGATATACTCACATACATATAATAGTCAATCAAAAATTCCATTTCCTAGTACTATCTAATGATTTATGACTATATAGAGAACAAGTTAAGTTAATGTACATTATATACAACCAATACATTACTTTGGAAAAACAATTTAAGCTTAAATGATAAGCTAACATCTTATAGTTTTCACTAACTCGTAATATTTTCACCCAATACATACACAACTATCTCATACATGACTTAAATCTATCATAAAATACTTAGGATAAGTAGCAGGATTCATGAAAAGTTAATCTCCTTTTGTGACCCTACCAATATTCTAAGTCATAGAATCAACAAAACAATTCATCTTATATTCACAAGTGTTAACTCATCCATGTTCATAGAAACGTTTACAGACCAAAATAACACATAAATCATTTATTTTAATTTCATTACTCCTTATTATCTAAAGGTCATGCTCATTTTTAAGAAAGGCTCAATGTTTTACCTAAAAAACACTATGATTATAACAATATAGCCCTTGTTTACGTATAAACATGTATGCATGTATTAACTATTTTTATAAGTGTTTATATATTTTCTAAGAACAAAAAAACCCAAAACACAACTAAAAATAAGATATTTATAGTCAAAACTGATAAAAAAATATAATTTCTTACAACTTGTTGGTTAGAAAATTTATCGATATAGAAAATTAGGTGTTTCCACCAATGCTCATGGGGCTATGCGCCTCGCATTGAATGGTGTGGCTCCCATTATTGAATGTAAACTAATCTAACCCTATATAAATGTTTTGGGTTGGAAAAATAGGTTGGGGATAACATAGGAACACTCCACCGAACTCCGTGTCAAAGTGTTTGTATGAGGTACAAGGGAAGAAATTAGGGGAAAAAGTTTATTGTTATGAGTAGGCCAATTGCAAAGTTCACACCCAATAACTAGAGTGGTTCATAACTAAATATAGAGGAAAATAAAAATTAAGTTATCTAGTGAGATGAATAAACCCAAACATAAAGTTCTTAGATGCATTCATCGAATAAAAAATCTCTTTCTGGATCACTATGCTTACAAAGTTTATAAGAGAGGGAAAAGAGGAAACATAAGAAAGGGAAATGGAAGAAAATTGTCTTTCATTTCTTATGTAGTGATGAGTACAAATCATCAATCAATTTAAAACAATTCATAATTGCTACCAAAAATACTAACTTTCAGGATCCTTTGAAATGAATAATTCGCTTCAATTTATAAAGAATGTGAATTGACCTCTCATCTCCCCCAACATAACTCTTCACGTTCATATTCCACTTGTGACTTTTCATTTTCCCCTAGAAGAGACAAATTAAGTATTTATCTTATAATTTTGAGAAAATAATTTTACAATTTATGTCACTTAAGTGAATAGGAAAAATACAATGATTATGCTCAACAAAGAATTAGAAAGGAGATAGAGAAGAGGAGAATGAGGAGGGAAGAGAAGGAATGCTCCAAAGCATGAATTTCTATGAAGATCAGATCTGGTGGTATTAAAGGTGACAATATAACCCCTAATGATCCTCCACACTGACATACTAATGAAAATCCATGATGAAGATCATTTTGAACACCTTTCCCCTTTTGAAAACCCTTGAAATGATGAACCTTCACCACATTTCTTGAACACACCGAGAGGAGGAGTGATGAACACTTGAGAAGTAGACCACTAAGAACACTGGAAGATGAATCCCCTTATTGAGAAAATCCTTCTGATCCTTGAGACATTGTCACAGCTTCATGATCAATCATTCACATGAGAGAGATTGGATGCACTTTGTTCACACAATCATGATCTCGTTTACACCGTTTGGGAGCATTGACAATGGGTGAAACATGAGAAAAGAACCATTCTAATCATGGAGCAAGGAGAGAGGAATGAAATCAAAACCAATTCCTTCCACCTTTTTATCATGCACCCAATGTGAGATGAATTGGAATGGTCCTTGATACAAAATTGGTAATTTTCTCATTTTGACACTCTTCACTCACCGCATTGGGGAATGCGAGAATTAACTTGAAAATATAGAGGGAGATCTTGTGAGTGTTGAGACCATTGAAGGATGGGTGAAGGACCATAATGTGACCATTCTTGGCTCATTTTACCCATTTAATATTTTTAGAATATCCACCATTATGGTCCCATTTAGCCAATTCTTTGTCATTTTTGCAAATTTTACCAATTTTGAGTGTCTCGATCATGGGGGAATGGAATGAGGAGTATGAATGAAAAATTTTCATAGAATTACTAAATTTAGTAGGTAATCACATAGAGGATTACTAAAAATAAAAATTCATCTTCCTGGTGTCAAATTTGAATGAAAACACTTGGAAAAATTTACATAATTCGTTTCAAAACTTTGCTCCAATTTTCATGAGATTCCACCCACTCAGTAACCTGTGAAGTGACAAGGTGCCTCACTTCTCTTTCATTGATATGTCATGACATTAATTAATGGATTCAATATTTTTGAAATTTTTCATACACACCTTGGATTGCAATGAAATCGGCTTTACCAAAATAGGTTTTTCTTCTAGACTATGTGTTCAAATTTTTAGCTCAACCCGTCTACCGGAATGATGGGAAATTGAAGAAACAAAATATTAGGCAAAAATGATGGTTTTTTCACCATTAAAAATATATGGCATCATTTAATATGTTATCACTTTATCCTTGAAGGAATTTTTAAAATAATAATATTGCAAAAAATCTCACTTCGATCCATTTACCGGATTGTGAGATATGAACTTTTCTTCGATCTAGGGCATGGAGTCATTTTGGTAAAATTTTAGCATGGAAGATTGAAAATGTAAAAATTCATGAATTATTTTCCTATTTTTATTATGAAAAAATGGAGGGAGGGAAGGAGGAAGAATAACGGAGGATAAAATTCTATAAAAATTTTCCAAAGTTCCAGATGGATTTTGAGCAAATGGAGGAAAATCACCAAAAATGTTATCTCCTGGGTTTTTATGCCTATCGAAGGGGCACATTTTTTGTACCATTGTACCCTTGGAAAAGGGATGAAAGGGACACAAAAATTTCCCTATCCCTATAAAGACAAGTGGCGAGGCATGCATTTGCAGAGGACTCGAGAGGGAGGAACTTATTTTTAGCACGCGGGAGCTAAGTTTCGGCAAGTGAGGAATCATGTGGGAGAAAGGTGGGGGAACATTTTTATGTTCCCATTATCCCCTTGGAAAATGAATGTAAGGGAGATAAAAATTCACCTTAGGACCATGGTGTTAAGTGGAAAACATACAGTGCATGAGGTGGGGGCTATAAAACCATAAAAAGTTGCTTACATGGCTTCACAAGGTCTCAAAAGGGGAAGGGCACAACTTTTTGTCCCCTTGGAAAAGTGGCAAGAGGTACACAAAATATATATATTTGGATCTGTTTGGTTGGTTGGTAATAGAATATTGGAATAGGGAAGAAGGTTTCTCACCCTAGTCGCGAAAGATTGGGTAGAATCGCGAGTGCATAAATGCCCCACTAATTATCAAATGGGCCTTGTCCTTATAGAAATATCTAGAGGGGGAGGAGGGGAGGGGATACTTAAGCCATATATCTATAGTTTAGGGTTGTGTCCCATTTATATATAGGTTTCTATCCCTTGGAGGGAGCCCCTCTTCAGACCCCCCCTATAAGTATGCCTCAACCTCATGGTGACATGTGGCACTAGAAAAATCTTCTAACTACTAGAGTGTCCTTAAGAGAGAGCTTGAAGATGAAGTCATCGAAGATCCTGGAGGAATTTTTAGGAACTTATTTATATAAATTTTATTGGAAACATAATTTTTAAAATAATGGAATGGGTCCCATGATCTAATTTTACTTTCAACACCCTAAAAATATCTTTTTCTCAAGACCGTAAGGTGTGCTGTCAAAAATGAGTCATGGGAAGAATTTCCTTGTTCTTGTGAAAATATAAAAATACCATCATGTAGGGAATTGAATAATAATTCCAATGGTATATTTTTGACCTCTAACTAATTTTGGAGCTCCCATAACCATCTTTGAAGCTCAAGTGCTTTTTTGATCTGCGATGCTCCTTTACCTCTCGAAAACTCGCTTTCCAAAATTACTCCTAAACCCTAAATATTTCCAAAACTTTCATAAACCACTTAAAATATGATCTTATCTCCTCCATACCACTTACTTATGATTTTAAGCCTTTGAATTTGTCCCATAGAGTGCACACCTGTCCTGGAAAGGCTAAAAATAGCCTTTCTAGGTTCACTGAGAAAATTGCCTTGAGAAGAACTACATTGGGAGAACCTCATGAGATTGATTTCACATTTCAAACACTTAGGGAAGGGTATTACAACACATATTAGCACTTGAATGATGGGCATAGTCATGATACCAAGGGAAAAACTAACCCGGGACTCACTTTCAGAGGGTTTACACATGAAAATTTCGACACTAGGGTATAGTTGTCATGTTTCATCATTGAATTTTTCCTTGCAAAAATACATGAAAAAAATTTGGCTCTAGCTTGGGACATTTTCTAAATCAATCGTAGTGAGGATATATCATACAATAACCCCATAATCTCAAGACATTTTTTAGATGAGTTCTTTATCCATTGGGCTTTATAGAGTCACTAGAAAGATATACTACACAACTTGCTTTATTGAACACACACACACACACACACACACACACACACACACACACACACACACACACACACACACACACACACACACACAATAAGGGCCAAACACACAAGATGGGAAAGGAAACACACAACACAAGGGAAACATGAAAGGAAACATGCAACAAAAATGGGAAATAACCTAAATCACCTATGTACATGTAGGGGATAACCCGCTTTCATTGAAGCATGAACTTGAATTGAGGGCTTACCCATAAATGGGTATCACCAGATTCCTTTCTTTTGTAAATACTTTGACAAGTTCACTGAAGTATGAACCTCTTCTTAGATTCTTGAGAAATCTAGCATGATTTTTAGTGCAATTGATGATCAATTTATTCATTACATCATCTCTATTGCTTTGACACATTCTTTTTAACTTCTCCTTATTTCTCAGGTTCATTCCATTTGTTGATTCTTTACCATTACCATGAATATGGTTCTCAACTAATCTTGAATTACAATTTCCATAACAAAACATTTTTTCTTCATTGTGCATCTACTTCATGACCACCACTTTCATGGGTTGATTATCGGTATATGTCTCGAAAATTTGGCATCATTCTCCACTTCTTGATTTTCTACTTTTCAATCGTTCCAAGAAGTGATCTTTCTCAAGCTCTAGGCATTTTTCCATACGCTGCCCTATACAGTGTGTTATGTGAATTCCATCATCCTTTTAAAAGATAATGAACTCAAGATTGGGAACACAACATGGAAATTTTCATCTTCTTCACCTTGTCCATTTTGGGATTCGTCCTCCATTTTTATGTTGAGAGCATCTATATATTGAGTGGAAGGAGCACTAAAGGGTTGAATTCTATTGAGAAATTTTCCATTTTGAGAAAAATCAGATTTAGGACCAAGCAACAATCTATTCCTCTATTTTTCATTGAGAATGTTTCCATCCTCATGAAAAGGAAATGAGCACAATATTGGAGCTGAAATATCATCGTTATTATTTTCCCATTCTTGATCGCCAAGAACCAAGAAATCCATTTTTGTAATGAAATCATCATCTCCTTGAGTATATTCAAGTTCAAGAGGTGAAATTATGCTACCATTATTGCATTCCTTGTCATCTTCTTCCAATGAGAAATAGAAGCTTTTGAGTTCATTGACATACTCATCACATGGAAACTCATATTGATCTTTGGAAACATGGAGTTTACCTTTTAAGAAATCATCAAGCATTATTCCTTCTTCTTAATCTACATTGCTCATCATTTCAATTTTTTTTTTTTTTTGAAGTCAAGGCTCTCATCACCGCCATCAACATCTAGTGGAATAAATTCATTTATAATTTCATCCCATGAGAATAAAACCTTTTCAAACTTTGATTTCATCAAATCTTCATTGTGTTCTTTTATTGGTATTGTGATGTTTGGAAATTCCTCCACCAATAAGGGAAGCTCAAGATCATCCTCGAAGTTCATGAAAAAGTTCCCGAATGGAATTTTTACACGGATGTCCTTTGTTGGGTCATTTGGCCTTTGGACAGTACATTTCATTTTTCTTATGGGAAGTAGCTTCTTTGTTTTACCATTAATCAGGATGGTGGCATGTGAACAATCTAGCTACATTCCTACTCCAACATCTCAACAAAAAAATTTTCCCAACAACATGTCATATGAGGTGTGGATATCTACTAGAAGGATTCTCTTTGTGATTTTCTTTTCAGGAAAATATACCAATTTTACCTTGGCATATTTGATTTGTCCAATAAGATGCACTTGTTTCATTTCCATGGAGAGGAATTGACTAGAGGTAGGGGAAAGGGAGAGACTGAGATCCTTAGAAACTGTCACAATAATGATGTTGTCTTCGAGGCACCAGAATCAGGTAAATGGTTAAGGATCAATACCTGGATGAAGAGATGGTATGGCAAAGGTGGAAGGTAGATTTTTCGAGAGAACATGAATGAGACTTACTTTAAGAGGCACAATTATTTTGTCGAGTGATCTCATTATCCAAGATCATCCTTTTTTTTCTAAAGATTTGAGGTTTCAGAAGAAAAAGGATCCTTTTTATCCTTTTGGAAGGTGGATACCGCTACTATCTGTAGATGATTAATATGTTTTACGACCACAAAAGAGGTATTAAATAGGAATACCTAAGAGGTGAAGGTGGAAGGTAGAATGCCACATATGCGTGATGCTTTTTTCCGATCCGATGAAGCCACAAAATGGTGCTTCTAGCGTATGCTAGAGGTTGGTGCTTCCTAGAATCCACTATTTAATAACAATTCAATGTGAATAAGAAACTAAATAAATAGGTCCTATTGCAATGTAATGATTTAGGTTTCTCATACACACAATACACTAGATTTTATGCTAGATATCAAAATAACACTAAATCTAATTAGAACCAAGGTTTTTTTAGGTCATATAAGTCTGTCAAAGGTCTGGTAAGGGTTTGGGGCTGATTGGTTGAGGTATGGGTTGGTTTTGGGTGAGTGGGAAGCTTGCTGGTCTGAGAATATAAAATGACACAGAGATCGATATCGGTTAGGTGACCAATGTCGGTTCAGGGATGAAACCGATGATGATAGATAGGGTAAACCGACATCGGTAGGGGAAATTGGAAATAACTTAATAAAAATGGTTTTTGGGATTCTCTGTGATTACACAGAGAGTGAGGAGGGTGTGGTTAGGTTTGTAATATAACTAGAAGACTCGGAATACAGAGGGAGAGGTCACAAAGGGTGAAAGGGCTTGAACTAGTTGGGTTGGTGGATTGGTGAGAAGATGGAGATATCCGATAACAGTAAAAACTAAAATAATGAAGGAGGAAAGAGATCTGCAATAAAAGTAAGCACAAATGATTAAGATCACGTTACTTACTTGTTGCTATGAAGATCTCGTGGTTGGATGGAGGTTGGTGATTGATTGGTGAGGTGGTAGTAGTTCAATGTCATGACAAGTATAACTATGTGTGTCCCATGAATGCTCCAATGATCTAGAAGGGAATCCTTGGCCTGTGTTTCTCTCTCTGGTGGTGTGTAGATGTCATTTGGATGAAGAAATGGCTCTGAGATCTTGTTTGATTGTAATAGCACTCTCAAAACTCAAAATGACCAACCCGGGTAAAAGGTTGTAAAGTTGTATATAAAGGAACCGATGGTGGTTTAGGTAACCGACGTCGACCGAGGAAAAACTAGTGTCGGTTAGGGTGAAATAGTCCTATTTACCAAAAATAGATGATCTTTACTATTTTGTGCATTTTTCATTGATTCTAATTAGGAAAGTGGAGTTAAGTGAGAGAAGGAAAGAAGAACTTAAGAGAGGTCTAGTTAGGTTTAAAGAAGTCTTTTAGGGTTAGGTCAAGTTAGTGACTCAACACTAGGAGTAATGACCTAGTGTTAAGGTGATTACTAATCACTATGAGTTAAATGCCCTGGAATGGGTCTCTGAGATGTGTGAGATTAGGTGTTAGGGTAATTAATTTAATTAATAATAATTAAACAATTAATAATGTGAGTAATAAATTAATATGGGGTAAAGGGGTCATGGTTAGTTAAATGCATTACGTTAATTAATTGAAAGGGGACCAAAGAGAGTGTGACCCAAATTTGGTGTCTACATTTTCCCCTTTTTATCACGTAGCTTGTATTGGTAAGCGACTGACAAAAATAGGAAGTCGGTGCCCCAAGTATGGATGGATGGATGGAGGTGATCCCCCTCAAACCAAGAACTGAGGAGGTGTGAAACAAAGTCGGTGAGTGGTTTGATAAATGGTAAATGATGAAAGCAAGAGTAGGTGGGTTATAGGTAAGGGTAATGTTGGTCGGTAATAGGTAATGGTAGTCTAACACATGCACACACACATATATATATTATGATAAGGTACTAGGTTGAAGAGCTTGCAAACTCTATGTCATCAAAGGTCGATAGGTTTATCCAAACAAGGTTGAAGTGGTTCAGGTATCCAAGGTATAGGATATGGTCCTGAAACACCACTAGGCTAGGTGTAGGAATGGGCAATAGGTTTTGTTCCAGGCACCAAAGGTATGGTCGGATAAACAACATGACATTAGGCAAGGTAAGGTCATTAGGCTGAACAACATGAGTATCACATCGCAAGGTATAACGAGTACATGAATTCGAGTGTCACAAAAGGTGAGTGTTGGTTGGGTGATTTAGGTAAGGTCCATAGGTAAGGCCATGTGAGGGGCAAAACATGCCCCAACTGATGGTGAGGTTGGGTGATAGGTAATAAGGTCATGAGGGTGAGGTGTAAGGTCAGGGTCAACTTTGGGTTAGGTAGAAAAGGTTTTGGGAAAGTAAGCAGATGTGGTGTAATATGGTGCAATGGGGTCAAAAAGGCTAACCGACATCGGTTATGGCCAACTAATGTCGATCAAGGGAAACCAAGTGTGGTGTACACTAGGGCACAAGGCACAATGTCGATGTTGGTGGTCATGGATAACCAACGTCGGTTAGGTCAGGGTTGGGTTAAAAAAGAAAAAATCCATGTTTTACGATTCATTATAATCTTTCCGTTTATAGAAAATGACAAAGTGGAGACAAATTTCATCTCTTTCGAGGGAGAAAAGGACAAGGTTATTTTCTAGGCTGAGTTAGAGGTAGCTAAGTGGCTGGAGGAGTGAGGTAGATGGGTCCATGAGATCACTACGAGTGATTTGATTGGGCGGAGGACTGAGAGGGTGATTTAGGCATGGCTGAGGTAGGAGAGGGTGCTTGGAGGACCACCCATGTAGAGACCAGAGGTTCCATAAGGAGGTGGCACTGAGTTGAGGTAGGAATCAATCTCCATTCATTATTTTTGAGTGAAATTTGATAAAAATAAAAAATGGGGTGGGAAATTTATAAATTTGAAATTTGGGTAAAAATGAATGAAATTGGGTATGGGGAGGGTGAAATGTAGGTTAAATAGGTGGGTAAATGAATTAGGGTGGGTTCTAGGTGGGATTGGGGTAGAATTTAGGGTGTTTTTATTAATTTTTTTGAAATGTGGGGCATGGGGGTTTAGCCCTAGGGCTAAACCAGAGACCGACGCTCGGTTTGGCATCAACCACCGCTCGGTTGGTAGACCAAGCAAGCGATGTGGATAGAAAGGGGACCCGATACTTAGTTAGTGATGACTCGATGTCGGTTGAATGTAACTAACGTTGGTCACTGTTAAAAGTGACCTACTTCACAAAAAAGGGTAAAGTAGGGGAAATGGGTGCAAAAAACTAGGAGGTAGTTAAATGCAGACATATAAGATGTAGGTATAAGTGGATTTAGGTGAGATATACCTAGGAAAAGGTGGGTATGGGTATGGGTGAAGATAAAATGGATGATAGATGAGGTAAAATAGTTAGGGACTAGATATTTGGGAGATCAATGTAGGTATGGGGTGTCGGTGGGGGTGGGGTAATTAGGTTTGAAGAAATAAGAAAATTAGTTTAGTACTTGACATTGTTAAGTTGTATGGATGCAGGCATGGTATCAATTGACGATGTGGGACAGGGTCCCACCATTATTAGGGCAGATGCATCCCAACATTACTAAGGATGAGTGGACACACATGTGAGATGTCAGATTGGTGGGTATTAGGTGCTACAAGTGGATCTAACGGGATCATAGTCTCATGGTTCTCTCATCGATAGATGGGATGCAACGACCAACACCTTCCATCTACCCACCAATGAGATGAGATGATCATGTTGGAGGATGTTTATAGGATTCTGTGGCTACCTATTGTTGGGAGCCAGTGTATTCAATATCAGCAGATGGAGCCTTCGAGGTGATGATTGCAGTATTTGGGAGATGGCAAGTGACCTGACTGAGCACAATGCCAATCTTTTTTATGGGGCTTTGTATGTGGCACACCCATAGGAGACATGGTTAGCAATTACGATGATGGTAGTGGTGGGGTGCTATGCACTTCCAGATTCAAAGGGTGGCTGGTTTCCTAGAGGATTGATGGGAGTGTTGCAAGATATGATCAAGGATCATGTCTTTTTACATGGGCACCTACATATTTAGTGTAGCTATATAGGGAGTTATGGGCTTACTAGAGGATGTGATGCTACAACATCTATTGTACATTCCTACTACACTATGTTGGGGCATACAAGCATATTGTGGTAGTGCAGCCACAAGGACTACCATGTACTAGATTGGAACCATGGGGACATAGGGCAGGTTATAGGAGGTGGGTGGTCATAGGTGGTCATCCTCGAGTAGAGGAGGCACTCATGACATAGTATACTATAGGTGGGAGCTGGAGGGCTTGTATGTGATGGACATAGTCTTGGCCCTATGTCGGTTTTCCAACTTTTTAGAGGGATGGCTCAGGAGCTACAAGAGTTATAGTTATTGCATGGATATAGGGAAGACATATTGAGAGCATGAGATGATCCCAATCGACAGAGTCCGATGCCAGTTTGGATTACAACAGGATGTGCCACCACCCTTCCCACAGTACTACAGGGATGATGTGGAGAGACCTTTGTCTCCACCCCAACCCACAGACCCCACAGGACAGGAGGAGGTACCAAGTGGATATGAGATTGGATGATGTAGGGACCACTGTGGCATATAGATAAAATGGTGGGCAGTGGAGTTACAGGAAGCACCACCACCATGGCCAAGTCAAGTCAAACTTAAACTTAGCCACAGTGATGGTTCAGAGGGATGCCCTACAGGGATATGTGACCACACTGGGAGTTCAGTTGACATCAAAAAAACATAGTAGTTACTTTGACAGGAAGGTGACTACATTACAATGGTCAGATTGATTGCTACCCACAAGGCATAGGCACATGTAGAGGCAGAGGATCTCTAGGGGGATGGTGCATAGGTAGCATACATAGCATGTCACTATAGTGCACATGTCACTGGTTTATAGGACAATTGGCTAGCCTCATGTAGGCATAGGTTATGGCCTTACATGCCTTATAGTAGCCCATGTGTACTCTTACATGTACAGCACACATGCACCGAGGATAGGGGGGTCCATAGTATAGCACACCGACACTAGACAAGGTCCTCCATTGGTAGGGAAGAGTTCACAGGTGGCAGTTAGGCCGATGGCACCACCCCAATAGACCATATCTATGGTGAGGTTCGGGATGCCCTGAATGAGGCCCACTATTACCAAGACCATCTAGCCACTGTAAGTATTGATGTTCCCTCTTATGCCGAGCACAGGGCCCAAAAGTAGCCAATGAGTGAGTGGACTAGATCTAGGACTCATAGCTCGGGTAGCACAGGGGGTCATCAGCCCCAGAGATAAGGTCAAGGTGAGGTTACCAGCTCTCGAAGAGAATGGGCCTAACAGAGGGCAAGGAGGAGGATATGGAGGTCAGGAAGGGACCAAGCAGAGAGGGTGGAGAGATGTTGGTAGGGTGATTGATAGGAGAGAGGAGGAGACATGTGAGAGTTGAGAGGAGGGCCTCAGGTGGGGCTGATTGGTCATGATATGTGATATTGTATTATCATTTTGATTTTGATATATATATTGGCCTGTGTGCCAAAAGATTTTGTGAGATTGTATATGAGAGTTTTTGAGACACTTGTATCCCTATGTACATATGTATTGATACACAAACATTCCCCCTTATATAGTTGATGATTATTATTGGATGGATGATGTACTATTTTTAATTTCCATTGTTATTGTGTATCATGGGAACTAGGTGAGTTAGGCATGATTGAGTCGAGGTCTTGTAGGCATGATCGAGGTCTTAGGTAGGTATATGGCATGGTGCATGGTTTTAGGCATGTCAGGTATAGGTATGGTTTGGTCATAGGTATAGGTATGGTTTGGTCAGGTATAGGCATGGTGGAGTCTAGGTAATTTCCAAGTTACTAATCTTATGGAAATAATGTGTTGTATGTATGTTGTGTTTAAATTTCCAAGTAATTAATATCATGGAAATATGAAATGATTTAAGTAGAATATGGTTGGTGATAAAATGGTAGGTATGTATGTTTTTATGATATATTAATTTCAAATTTTTTGTGTAAATGGAAACTAACTAGGGTAGAATGTGAATGTAAAGGGGGAAAATTAGTTAGGGGTAAAAGTGGTTGAGCTAACCTCCAAGGGCCCCATGCCCTTGGAGTGCTTCCTACATAGCCTTAGGAAAAAAGGGGCCTCAAGCCGATGTAGTTCTCCCATAAGCTAGGGAAGAATATGATAAGGTAGATGAATGGGTTGGTAGGTTTTAGGCATGATTGAGCCTCAGGTCATTTAGGGTGAATGGTTGATGTAGGTTAAATATGGCATGGTTGAGTTTAGGGTTAATTTAGGCATGGTTGAGTTTAGGTCAATAGGCATGGTTGAGTTTAGGTTGAATAGGCATGGTTGAGTTTAGGTTGAATAGGCATGGGTGATTTTGGTGGGAGAGGAATTCCCAGAATGTAGGTGTCAAGGTTTGGTCCTATGTAGCAGAGAATCAATAAGTAAGAAAAGAGGTGAATGGTAAGAGGAGACAAAAATCCACCTAATTGGTAAGAACCATTATGAGTCTATCATACCAAAGATTGGCTTATGAATGTAAGACCCTAAAGGCATTGCATGATTGACTATTCTAAGGGTGAAGAAAGTCACATGATCATGAAATGTCACATTTACGGCATGTCCCTTGAGTAGGTAGAATATTAGAAAGGAAATACGGTGAGGTGAAATGGGTTGTTTTAGCGTAACCTTGGTGTGAGACAACATGCCTCTTCTACAAGATACCCAAGACCAAAATAGGAAAGTCCATGATGAAAAAAATCTTTTTTTTTTTTTTTTTTTATAGATAGATCGATCGATGGGAAGTCTATGTGGGATGAATATAATATATCCTTGAGGTCTTCGTGAAGTTGATCGATGTGGGAAGCTTCAAAATATTTTTATTTTATTTTTTATAGTCTTCTTTTTTGATAGACTATGTACAATAGGGCTAGCTTTTTATAGTTGTCCTTCAAGGGAGCAATCTATTTATAGCAAAAGATGGAAAGATAGATGTCCTTTTGGAGGGAGTCATCTATTTACAAGAAGTTTGACTCAAGGAGTTTGAATTTGAAAATCCATATATTACTTTTGAATTTTTTTTTACTTTTAGGTCATGGACAAGACTATAAAGGAGTATAGGCTTCTTTTATGAAGACAAAACCATAGCACACAAAGGTTAGCTATGAAAGAGAGGTTTTAAGTGATGAACGACCATGGGATTCCATCTTGAAAAGGATGAAAAGTATCCATGAGAATCATGCCATGAGTAGAGCCATGGTACTCATATTTAAGATAAGGCTGAAAGGTGATGGATAATCACACAATTCTGGTGTAGTCATTGGTCCTTAAAAGAGGTAGATGGAAGGTGAATGTTGCTCAAGGGATGAGCATTTAATAGACAAAAGGTGATATAGGACTTGATTCAACAATAGAATGATCAAAGATGCAAGGCATTGAGGGCTCAGGTTTGGGTTTACCTTCAGTGAAGATAAATGATAAGCACCCATCCATAGGCATGAGTAACGATATAGGGTCCAAGCCAATTAGGAGTGAAATTTCCCGTTTACTTTTCTCCACTTTTGTTACATGTTGATTTTCCTTCAGATGAGGTCACCGACCTTGAAGGTTCATTCTTGGACACATTTATCATAGGCATGTTTGATATGTTTTTGGTAGATTTGAAGGTGATCGAGAGCATTTAGATGACATTCATCTAATAACTCAAGTTGTGCCAAATGGTCTTGGTAAAAATCATCATCATTGAGCATATCTTTGAGTGAGATACAAAGAGATGGAATTTGGACTTCGAGAGGAAAGACAACCTCTATACCATAGACCAAAGAGAAAGGTGTGGCAACATTTGAGGTGTATGAATACTAGTGTGATAATCCCATAAGGTGAAAGGAATGTGCGTGTGTGCCAATCCTTACCAGTATCATCAACCACTTTCATAAGAATTTTGTTTAGGGTTTTGTTAGTTGATTCATCTTGGCCATTTTTTGAGGATAATAAGGTGAAGAAAAATGAGTTGAATGTCGAAGGCATCACAGAGTTTCCGTAGGGTTTTGTTTTTGAATTTTTTCCATTATCAGTGATGAGGCGGTGAGGAACACCAAAGTGACAAATGATGTGATGGTTGATGAATTCACATATTTTCTCAAATTTTGTAGAAATAAGAGGTACAACTTCCACCCATTTAGTGTAATATTTGGTAGTGGTAATAATCCATTGATGACATTGGGAAGAATGAGGGTTAATTTCTCTGACAAGATCCAAACCCCATTGAGAGAAAGGCCAAAGGTCTCATGTGACCTATAAGGCATGACTAGGGGTGTGGTGAAGATTAACATGTTGTTGAAACTTCACACAATGCTTGACATAGTCACAAAAATCATGGTTTAGGGTTGGCTAGTAATAGCCAAGGTGAAGGATGCACTTAATGACAACTAAGCCATTGAAGTGACCCCAAAATCCCATCGTGAAACTCCTTGATAGTGTATGGGATTTCAAAACTCATAAGGCATCATAAGAGATACCATCAAATCCACATATATAGAAGACCACCCATGATGACATAGTGAGACACTTTTGAGGAAGGCTCATTGTCCATTGCAAGTAAGATCTGGAGGTAGAATTGAAAGGGAAAGGTAGTCAACAAACTACTTATACCAAAGGTCACATGGGTTAGTTTCAATGTGTCCTACAAATTTAACATCTTGAATAGGTAAGAGGGGGATTGTAATATTTATATTGTGACAAATATTTTCAGTCGAGAGGAGAAGTGGGTATTTGAGAAGTGAGACAAGCCATGGTGTCTACAAATTTATTAGTGGAATATGGGGTGGTTTGAAGTTCATAATGGTCAAAGGTAGTCAAAAGCATGTCAACATGATGTTTATACTTTTGAAGTATCTCATTATGACACTAGTATATACCATTAACTTGGTTCACAACTAGTTGAGAGTCACCAAAGATATTAATTTATTTAACATCTAAGGCTATGGTGGTTTGAATACCTAACATGAGTTCTTCATATTCAACGATATTGTTAGTATAATCAAAATCTAGTTTGAAATATAATGGCATAGGCTCACCATCAAGAGGAATGAGGATAACTCTGCACCACCCCCACGCTAACATTTGGAACCATCAAAGAATAAGGTCATCTGGTAAATGATATCATCCAGGAGAGGGTAATAATGGATTCATCAGGGAAGTCGAAGTTAGAAGGTTGGTTTCCGGAGAGAGGTGCGTCTGTGAGTTGGTCAACAATGGTTTTTCCTTTGAAATATTTTTTGATGGATGAATTCAAGATCTAGGTTTGTAAGAAGCATGATCCAACATGCAGCACATTGATGTTGGTAAGGCTTAGTGTACATGTAATGTAAGGGGTCAATATTGGTGACAACAAAGGTTTTTGGTTGAGTAGATAATGGTGAATTTAGTGGTGACAAAGACTAAGGCTAGGTAGAGTTTTTTTGGTGTGAGTATATCTAGTCTCGTAGTCTAAAAGCATATGGATTATATAATAAACCACTTTCTCCTATGTTTCTCATCACAATGAACAAGCATGGCACCCAAGGAATGATCAATGGTAGAAATGTAAAGGTAAAATGGTTGGTCATCCTTAGGTGGAATGAGCACAGGTGGTTGGAGGAGGTATTGTTTTAAGGCATCGAAGGCTTTGTGGCATTCATCATCCCATTTGAAGGAGACATCCTTTTTGAGAAGATGATGAAATGGATGGCAACAGTCGAAAAGTTGAGAAATAAAGCGAGTGAATAGATTGCAACTTACCCTACAAACTATGAAGTTGAAAAGGTTAGAAGGTGAAGGAATCTCGAGAATAGCCTTAATTTTATCGGGATCAAATTTAATGCCACATAAAGAAATGATAAAACCAAGGAGCTTTCCCGAGAGAACAACGAAGACACACTTCTTAGGTTGAAGGCAACATAGTATTTGATGAGATGGTCAAAGACAACCTTAAGGACTGTAAGGTGTTTGGCCCGATGTTTAGATTTGGAAATAATATCATCAACGTAATATTCCAATATGTTATACATGATGTCATGAAAGATATAAGTCATAGCCCATTGATATATATACACCAAGCATTTTTAAGGCCAAAGGGCATGACATGATAGCAAAAGGTCCCCAAGGAGTGATGAAGGTGGTTTTTGTTGATCTTCTAGAGTGAGTAATATTTGGTTATAACCCAAGAAACCATCCATGAGTGATAACATCTCATGGCCAGGTGGTGAGATCAACTAGTTGGTCAATACTAGGTAGAGGAAAGTCGTCTTTGGGGAAAGCTAAGTTAAGGTCACGAAAATCCATGCAAATGTGGAGTCCTCTTGTCACTTTTGTGACATGAAAATGTTAGAGATCCATTGGGGATAATCAATGGGTAGAATGAAGGAAACTAAAGGAGGCTCTAGAGTTCTTATTTGAAAAGAAAGGCAATGTGAGGATGTATTTTCCATAGCTTCTATTTCACGGGTTTGGCATCAAAAATGGCTATGATATTGTGGACCACAATGTTTGGGTCAATATCAGGCATATCAGTATAGGACCAAGAAAAAGCATTGTTATGATCCTGGAGGAAAGAAGTGAAACCTTCATGTTCATCTAAAGATTGGCATCTCCTAATATTGTGTTGATTTCAATGGTCAATTCATTCAACATGGTTTGTGTCGCATAAAGGTAATGACTGGTGAATATAAGAATCTTCTGCATGAAGGTAGGTGATAATAGACTCATCGTCCTGACATTGAATGACATTAATATAAGGCATATCGTCATTGATCATGTCAGGATATAGGAAGGGAAGAGAAGAGGGAGCCTCGTCATCACGCTAATAAGCCAGAGGTTCCAAGGAAACTATGTTCACAAAAAAATCTAGGAGGAATGGATTCTAGATCCATAGACTCTATAGGTGAAGGTGGTGAGGTAGGTGAATGGGGTGGGGAATGTTTATTGTCCTCAATGAGTTCAACTCAGGCCTTCTTAGAAGGTGTTTGAAAATCCAATACCACTACGGTCTTTATGCTTATGAGTGGTGCAAGGAATGATAGTATGGTGGCATTGTTCATAGAAACCAAATCCAAATCCCTTCCAAGAATAGCAAATGGAGGAAGGTGTAGGTGAAGTGGCATGGTTGGTGAGAGATTAAAGATCAAAGGAAAATGGTCAAGTTTGGGAAGGTGGCTCGGGCGAGTAGGTAGAAGCATCAAGTCCCCATATGTTAAGTTGGTGCGAAGGTGGGGAGGACCATAGGGGAAAACTTTTCCTACATGGTGATCATAGTGGGGATGTTGGTGAATGTTACCATACTCTTGAGGAGTAAGGAATGTGTCAATGTTATAAAGGTGGTACTCCCCGGAGTGATGCATTGAAAAACACCTTCTCTAGGATCAATAGTTGGTATGTGGGTAGCAAGAATGGATGAATCACTGACTCACCGGGAAAAAGAAGCATTGGATGTTTGATAAGTACATGGGTTAGCTTATGGGTCAAATACGAAGCGGTGAGAAATAGAGGAGTTAGTTATGGAAGATGTATCGGTAGAAGTAGTGAGTGGATGAGAAGTAGGGTGGTGGTAGATGACTTAACTGGTATAAGGACATCATTACGTCAATACAACATGTTACAGTGTTGAATGGTGAAGGCTCATGCTAAGAATGGTATAGTTTTTCCTTTCATTCTTGAATTTTAAATAGCAATATAAGGTTGAAGGAACACAAGCCATGGCACAAATCCAGGGTTGGCCAAGTAGCGTAGGTTATACTAGAATTCCCCCTCTAAGACATAGAATAATTTTAGAATGGTACGAGGGCCACAAATGTCGATAATGATGGTGCCGAGGTGGAAGTCGTGGCATTTTAAATATAAATGCAACATAACCGAGTTATTATTCATGCAATGGTAGAAATGCATATTTGGTTATTCACATGGGAGGAGATGATGTTGATACTAGCACTCCATTGATCATAACGCATCAAACACATATATTATCAACCTAGACAAAAAAATAAATAGGTGGGGTCGAGGATTATTCAATTAGAGAGGTACAATCTCATCGTCAGAGAAACTGAGAGTGGCTACTTGATGAGTGGTAGCGGGAGCAGAGGAAGGGGGTGAAGTGGTGAGAGAGTCAATATGGTGAGGATTAATAATGGATGCAACAGAATAGGGTCATTAGGTAGAACCTCAATAGATTATAGGACCTCAATGAGGGCCTGACGATGAGACTCATAGGTTTGGACAAGGTCATATAAATACATTTTGAGAGGATACTGGTGTAATTGTTTAAGCATTGTACGATGGGAAACCCCATCAAAAATAGGGTGTGGGTCCACAGATGGTGATTTTGGGTGCGATTGCGAGATGGAATATTGGGTAAAAGAGTATCGTGATGAGTTGGTTGTTTTCTCCTTTCCTTTTTCCTTCTGGGCTCGAGTGGAAACTTGAACCATATTGATCTGTGGTGAAGGAGAAGGTGAGTCATGAAAGGTGTAGCGGCATGGATATAGTGGGGAAAAATGTATGGTGATGGACATTGGAATTTTGGTGGAGGTTTGGCTAGCTCTCTTATTCAAACTATATTGATCTCAAATGTTGGAGGAGAATAAAATGGTTGTGGAGGTGGAGATGGAGGTCACTGAATAGGTAAGGGAAGAGGATGTGTGGTGATAGGTGTAAGTGGAATAGGGTCCTCATCTAAAAGATCATCATCATCAAAGTTTTCTTCGAGAGAATATAGTTGGAGAAGAATAGTCTTAAGATCCTTATAGTTTTCCACATCATGCCCTAGAACACAATGATAAGCACAAATTTTGGTATCATCAAACCCTTCTAGGTTTAGGTTTGAGTGGGTCGTAAGGTCTAAGAGGTAGTAATGTGATGACAAAGGTTTCTAAAAGGTTAGCTAAGATGTTGGCGTAAGACCCGCCAATGGATCACAATGTGAAGTAAGTGTGGGTATGGATGGAAGTGTGGGTGACTTTGGTGGGAGAGGCATCACTGGAGGTGGAATCGGAGGTTGAGTAAGTTTGACTACTTGTTTGGTAGATAGTACGGTTTTAGGTTTGGATTACACCTTCTTGGGTAAAGGTGTAGCAGGTGAACTAGTTGTTGAAGGTGGTGTAGCTTTAACTACCTCTTTGGAAGGTAGTGGGTTTTTGGGACTTTGGTTGCACCTTCTTGGGTAAAGGTGAAGAAGAAGTGTGTGATGTAGAAGGGAAGATATATGGATGAATGGTATGGGTTATCCAAGGTGATAATGGAGGTGCGTATCAAGGTTGTGGTAAGAGGCGCGTGGAAGGGACTGGTTGAGGAGAAGGGAATGGCATGGGTAATGATGAGGATACAAGAAGTGGTGTAGGTATAGGAGGTATAAATGATGTAGGTGATGGTGAAGGCATAAGATGTGTAGGTAATTTGGGTGTAATAGAGGATTATGAGGAGGTGGGCTGTTGTGTTGTTTTTTTACTTTGCGTATGAGGTTGTTTGACCAAGGTCGATGGGTGGGGACCTAGGAAAAATGGAAGTGGTGAAGGTGATAGAGGGGTAATGGGTGAAGCTATTTTATGCAGCCTAAGAGGTTGGTATTTCTTCTTAGTGGGGAATAGTCTTTATGAAAACTTGTGAGGATATGGTTAAATCTAGTTTGACAGAGGATGGACTAGGCTTGATTTCGCATGACTCCTAATGTGGTAATGGGTCTAGATGTAGAGGAAGATATAGATGTAGGTAAGGTTTTATGCATAAGAAAAATTTCATTTGATGGTAAAGGTTTAAGTGTGGGTGAGGGTGATGAAGAAGGGGTCACTACAACTAGCATGGGCATGGTGGGTTTGGTTTTCTAAACACCTTTGGATAGATCATGGAAGTGTCAGAAAATAACATATGAATTTGAGTTAAGACAAGCAATCAAAGTCATCCCCAAATCATGGAATTATTAACATAATCCAAGTGGTTGGCCAAACATGAGAATGATGCCAATGTAGGGGTGATGTTGATTTGGTAGTAATCTTGGTAAAGAATGTATTTGAGATAGGGAAATGGTTGGCTTTAGAATTTGTGGGTAGAAGAGGCGGGAGTAGAATAACAGGATCATTGAAATCCAATGGAGAAATGTCACCAATAGGAAGGGACACTACTAATGGATCCCTTGTGGGTAGGGGAGATGATAAGTTGGATGAGGTAAGTTTTTTTTGGAAAATAAGAAGGTAAGCATGACTCTCTCATGGGTAGAAGAGTAAGCATTGCAGGTTATTCATTAGGTTGAGAGGTGAGTGGGGAGACTACATCGAAGATATGGTGGAATCCTCTGTGGGTGAAGGAGAAGATAAGGGAGACTCCTCTGTGGGTAAAGGATTGATGAAACAAGTGCCTCCATGGATGATGGAGCTCATTTAAGAATCTCCTTGATGGATGGAGTGGGAGGAAATTACGTAGGAAGAGTTGGTATGATGTCAAAATGGCATGAACCTCATGAATGTTATTGTCATTGGTCGAGGTTTTGTTAGTTTTGTTAGATGATGGGGTGTGATTTGGGAATGGATTCTTGAAGATGTGAAGGTTCTAATTAGCCAGTGTGTTAGGGTTATCCAAGATGAGATCTCCATTATCTAACATTTCTTAGATGATGTTTTTGAAATTTATATAATTACCATCACTATGACCTCTAATGTGATGATAGTTGCAATAATCATTTTCTTTGTACCATGTAGGCACAAGATGAGAGGGTTCAAAACCAGTATGTGGTTTGATGGGTGGAAGAGTGACTACTCCAACTTTTAGAAGTTTTTTCTAAAACTGAAGAGTAGGGTTCTCCTATGGGAGTATATTTTTGTTCCCTTCTTGAACTGAAAATCCTAAATAGGAGAAAGATTGGAAGAAGGATTTGATTGGTTGGATGGATGAGATGGGTCGGCTTTCAAAACTATTGCATTGGTAGATCCTTTTGCTTTAGAATAATTATTTTGTGGTTTGGAAGAAGAAGAGGTATCATTTGATTTAAACACGCAATTCTTGTTACATAATTGTATATTATTCTCTTCAATGGCATGAATTTCAAGTTTCCAGGCCATGGTGAATGCCTCATAAAATGTGCAAAGGTTTGAACTTGAGATTTGGCAAGATGTGTCTAGCACAAGTTCTGGTGAATAACTATATTAACTCAATTTGACGTAGTTGGAATGTGAGTTAGTTGATTAGGCTCACCAACAAGTGACAAAATATGTGATAGATTCATCTTCATATTGGTGTGTCGCATACAAGTCAGTCATGGTGACCTTCTTGAAAATGTTGATAGAAAAGTGGTCTAGAAAATCCTAAGCTACCTAATTAAATGAAAATATGGAATGTCTGGGTAGATCACTATACCAATCTAAATTCAGTCCTGTCAAGGACATTTAGAATGTACACAAGAATCAAGTGTCAACGCGAGTAATCAAATAACACACATGTTTAAAAGACCGTAAGTGCTGTTATGGGTCTTATTTGCTATTGAATCGGTTGAATTTAGGCATTTCCCAATGGGGAGGGTATGGATGAATTGGAATGGATAGGTGAATGGGATCATTGCAAATCTCATCATATGTCAGAGAGTTACATGAATCGAGATAGATGTTTCTAATGTCTACATCTTTTCCATCATCATTTTGATAAGATCATCAGTAAGTTGTGATGATGAGGCACCCCCTACAGTATAAGGGGGTAGATAAGGTGGGTGATGACAAGGGTGGCATCCCAAGTATGTGGTCGTCACGAGTACAAAAATTTTGAGTAAGGAACATAGGCCGAATAGATATAGAGGGAAAGTATCCTTAATAAGTGGTAGATGAAAAAGGGGTAGTTGGTGATAAGTGTAGGTAGGTGGAGTAGATGTAAAGACTCTCGTAACAATCGAAGGAAGATACTTGTGAGATGGAGAGGATGATTTTTTGGAAGGGAGTGTGGGCTGCTAACACCAATGGTGGTTGAGATGTAATAGGTATATGAGAGGTGGCGGGTACATATAGACCTACACTAAAGGCGGTTGATAAAGGCATGATTGACATCGTAGGAGCAAAAATGTCAAAGACGTGATATATGTCATAGGTGTAGAAGATATCAATGATGTAGGATCAAGTTTGAGAAACCACATGTGGTAAGGTGGAAGATGGTAAGGCCAAGATAGTAGTAGTTGATGTAGAAGTGGGTGTGAGGGTAGGAGGAATGGACACAAGCATGCCATATACAAGTTGCCTTGATGAATTACAGGTAGATGAATGAGTGAGATAATACTGTAGAATAGAAGGGTTGTGATCAAGGAGTCTCGCAAACTCCTCATCACCAATGAGTATGGCAAGATCTTGATTGGGGTCCATAGGTGATAAGATGGAAGGGGATGACATGGGCTAGGTGGGAGTGGCTGTGGCTAGTGGCTAGCAACTGCATGAAACATGAGATTTTTGGCTTATCTATGAGTCAAAATCATGTGACCGACATAGAATAGGTATTCGAGCTTTGCTTGATAATGCAAAAACATAAAGGTATAGAGAAAAATGGGTCTAAAATGTTTTATTTGATCATTGTTCTAATTGAAAAATCGAACATAGAGATAGACGTCAATTGGAGTAGCCGATGTTAGTATGAGGGGGTAACTACCACCGGTTGGATAGATCGATGTTGGTTACTATGGGAAAATGTCATATTAGTAAATCTAGTAATAAATGGTGAAAACGAGATAGAATTGGACTTTGAAGGTAATATCAAAGACTCAAGACTAGTAAGATGACCAAGGAAGTCACAGAAAGAAAATAAATGAAGATTTGATGCTACTTTGGCAAAAATTACCAAAACATCCTAAAACTAATGGAGGTTAGTAAACCGATGATGGTAAGATGATGAAACCAATGGCGGTCATTGGACCAACACCGATTACTGTGAAATCTATGAAAGATGGAAAAAGTGAATTTTTGGTGATTTAGGTCAAATAACAAGGCCAACTCAAAGATTGAGTATGGAAATGATCAGCCATAAGACAATCAGAAATAGTTGGAATACACCAACTATGATGGTGGAGTGTGTAGGGAGATAAAAATGAAGAGAACGAACTCGCACCTCAAAACACAAATCAAGTAAAAGCTAGAAAAACATGAAATACTATGATGTAGATTTTTATAGTGTGGCTTATACAATTTACGACTGAATTATGAATAAAGTAGAGTTTTTGGTTATCGAAGGTGTCTTCTCGATAAATAACTAGAAAACCATCTGGAGCCCACTTTCAATGTTCTTATCGTGTAAATGTTGACAGCGTCTTCCGGGAAAGATGTTGTTTAAAAAATGTATAGTTTGTTTTCAGTGATTTTGTATAAAGAGTGTGCAAAATGTGAATTACGGTTTAGTTTTTCAACCATCATCTAGGCATGAATTCCAGTATATAGGTTTCCCACAATTTAGATGAGCTAGAATACAACATACATAAATAAGATGTAAAGATTTTAAACCCAAATCCACAATAAAATTCGATGAGAGCAATAATGAATAGGAAAGAGTATGTCTTTCACTAATGTAATACAAAATAAAAATAAGTGTTCTTTTTAATCCAAAATACAAGTTTCACTGAGATCAGTAGGAGAAGAAGAATGTTTTCAAGGGAGAAGATTTTAATGTGAAATTTCTTTCAAAAAGAAATAAACACACAATGATTCCCTAAGAATGAATAATGCAAATAACCCCAAATGGGTCCCATCGGGCATGCCAAAATGTTCACCAATAAGTTTTACACTTTCTAGGATGAAACAGATAGAAGGTAAATGGTTAAGGAGGAATACCTGTGAGGTGAAGGTGGAAGGTAGAATGCGCATGTTATTGATGTTATCCAAGCTGATCGTAGAGAACTCCTTTTTCTAGGAAGGACTACCTATAGATGCAAAGCAAGACCACAAAAGAGTATTAAATAGCATATGACAATGGAAAATCTAGTCGACTATTTAATAACAATTCAACATGAATAAGAAACTAAAATAAATAGGTCCTATTGTAATTTAAAGATTTAGGTTTCTCATACACACAATACAATATATTTTATGTTAGATATCAAAATAACACTAAATCTAATTAGAACCGAGGTTTGTTCAAGTCAGACAGGTTTTTCAAAGGTCTGGTAAGGGTCTGGGGCTGATTGGTTGAGATCTAGGTTGGTTTTGGGTGAGTGGGAAGCTTGCTGGTCTAAGAATATAAAAAATTACACAGAGACCGATATCGATTAAGTGACCAATGTCGAGTTCAGGATGAAACTAATGACGGTAGGGTAAACCGATGTCGGTAGGGGAAATTTAAAATAACTTAATAAAGATGGTTTTTGGGCTTCTATGTGATTACACAAAGAGAAAGGGGGGTGTGGTTAGGTTCGTAATATAACTGAGAAGAATCAAGAATATAGAGGAGAGGTCACAAAGGGTGAAAGGGCTTGAACTGGTTGGGTTGGTGGATTGGTGAGAAGATGGAGATATCTAGATAACAATAAAAACTAAAAATAATGGAGGAAAGAGATCTATAATAAAGTAAGCACAAATTATTAAGATCACGTTACTTACTTACTGCTATGAATATCTCGTGGTTGGATGGAGGATAGTGATTGATTAGTGAGGTGGTGGTTGTTTCATGTCGCGTGCAATAGGACCTATGTGTTCTCATGAATGCTCCAATGATTTGGAAGGGAATCCTTGGCCTTTTCTAGCTCTCTAGTGGTGTGTAGATGTCATTTGGATGAAGCAATGGCTTTGATATCCTTGCTTGATTGCAATAGCACTCTCAAAACTCAAATGACCAACTTGGGTAAAAGGTTGTAAAGTTTTATATAAAGTAACTAATGGTGGTTTAGCTAACCGATTTCGGCCAAGGAAAAACTGGTGTCGGTTAGGGTGAAATAGTCCTATTTACCAAAAATAGGAAGATCTTCCCAGATTTGGTGTTCTTTCCTCATTGATTCTACTTAGGAAAGTGGAGTTCATGTGAGAGAAGGCAGGAAGAACTTAGGAGAGGTCCAATTAGGTTTAGGAAGAAGTCTTAGTTAGTTAGGTCAAGTTAGTGACTCAACACTAGGAGTAATGACTCAATGTTGAAGGTGATGACTCAGTCACTATGAGTTAAATTCCCTAGAATGGGTCCAAGGTGAGGTGTCATGATGAGGTGGAGGTGTGAGGGTGAAATTAATTTAATTAAAATAATTAAACTAATTAATAATGTGAGGGTGAATATTAATATGGGGTAAAGGGGTCATGGTTAGTTAAATGCATTACATTAATTAATTGAAAGGGGACCAAAGAGAGTGTGACCCAAATTTGGTGTTTACATCTTCATCATCAAGTTTACATTCACAAAACCCTATCTAAAAACATTTGCTTCCTCCTTCATCCCCAACTTCTGATTCAAAAGTTTCTTGTTCATCATCTTCATTGCTCTTGCACATTACATTGAATGGTGGGGCCTCCAAGGCAATCCTTATGGATGCTCCTATAACTTGGTTTCTTTTTATTGGAATATATGTTTGTATTTTTCATTGAATGACTTCCTTTTTAGCATGATCAATTCATTTGACAAATTTTGCAACACTTTGGATTGGTTTTCCTATCTTGGGAAATTTTTCATTTTATCTTTCATTTAATGATTCTTGATCTTACCCAATAAGATGAGGTCATATTCTACCTCAATAATATTTTCTTGAGCGGTGTTCAAATATCTCATTTGAAATCTCCGCGAAAGACACTACTTTAGGTATTTGAGCATTAAGAAAGAACATCTTCAGGTTTTCCACAAAGGTGGGAAGAGAAGCGAAAAGAATTTTTGATCAACTTGTTGAATTTTTCCATGAGGTATCTTATGGAATATTACATATCTTTCCTCGTCGATTGATTGAGTAATGAGGCAATGAGCATATTTGGTGGTTTTGAACCTCTCTAAGAACTTCTTCTTGATATCACTCTAGTTGGAGATTTATTGTGATGAAAAGTAGTAGAACCATTCTGCAACAGCATCTTGAAAAGTTTCCGCGAACAGCCGCACAACATCTTTGTGTTTCACTCCAAGGATGCCACAGACTATGATAAAGGTTACGATGTGATTTTCAGGGAATTTCTTTCTGTATCCATAGAACTTTAGAAAATTCTTTCTTGACCCTTTTGGAATCTCATGAAGTGGTGGAATCAAAGTCAATGGACTAGTGATTTTCCCCCATGGTATAGGTTCTTGTGTTGCCATTTATTCCTCATCTCCTTCCAGTTCTTCCTCTCTTTCTTCTTCTTCTCTTAGAATTTAAAAATTCAAAGGTGGGTGAGAGATAGGAGAATTTATAGGAGTTTCAGTAGGAATTTGAATAGGATTACCATGGCTATCACTCAATGAATCAGATGGGGATGGATGTTGAGAGAAGTAGCATGGGTTATCTCTTACTCGCTCTTGATTTTGCAAAGCTTCAAAATTAAGATCAATGATTCCTCTCAACTTATTCAATCTTGTATATATTTTTCATCCATGTTTTCTCAAGAGCATTGGAAAAAGGATTTTGATCATTCAAGTATATATATTTTTATTTTTATTTTTTGTTATTTTCCAGAGATCTATCTATGTGCACTAGTTCAAATCTCTCCCGGCATAGTCACAAAAAAAAATTTAGTGATAATTTTTTTGATATGGAAAATTAGGTGTTTCCACCAACACTCATGGGGATACACCCCTCTACATTGAATGGTGAAGCTCCCATTATTGAATGTAAACTAATATAATCTTATCTAAATGTTGTGAGTCATCTAATTAGTTCAGGGATCAAATAGGAACACTACACTTTGAACCTATGGTAAAGTGCATGTATAGGGTACAAGGGAGGAAATTACAACAATGCAAGGTGAAGGAAAGAAATTAGGAAAGAAATTTTATTGTTGTGAGTAGTCCAATTACAGAGTTCACACCCAATAACTAGAGTAGTTCATCTTTTAATATAGATGAAAGCAACAATGAAGCTATCTAGTGAGATGAACAAACCCAAACACAAAATTAGTAGATTCATTTATCAAATATATGAAGCTCTTTCTAGATAATTATGCTTACAAAGTGCATAAGAGAGGGAAAGAGGAAACATGAGAAAGGGAAATGGAAGAAAAGTAGCTTTCATTTCTTTTGTAGTGATGAGTAAAAAACATCAATCAATCTACAACAATTCACAATTGAAAGGAATGATAACCAGATCATACCAAGCTAAGAACACATATGCTAATCAAACACCACGATCAATAAGATGAAAGTTATTCGCTAGAATATATTTACATAAAACCTTTGCAAACAAATGAGCAACAATATCATATATTATTATGGAACTCAATGAAATACAATGAGAATGGGCCTTGCTTATATAGGCAAGGAATAACAATCTAAGAACCAATCAAGGTCGTAGATCAAGCCATAAATCATGGAAAGAACTAGTCATCAAAGAACTATTCAAGTCCATAGATTTATGAGAGAACTAGACATCAAGGATCTAGTCAATACCATAGATCTAGGAAATAACTAGTCAATACCATAGATCAAGGAAAGAACTATACCTAACAACTAGATAATATCTCCTAATATCTAAATAAATAAAAGAAAATATCCACACACATAAGTGGGTGAGGATAAATATAATAAAGGTAAATAAAGTACCTAGGTGAACATGTGCTAAGGTAAATACCTAGTCTAACACCCCCTCAAGTGAAGCTAGGGGCCAAAATAGAAGTGGCTTGTCCATAGTATGAGTCCCAAAAACTAGGCCTGATGAGGTACTCATGTACAATAACTAGAAAAAATGGACACCGCAAGGTACCTAAAACCAATAACAACAAAGTAAAGAGAGTAAAACCCGTTCCAAGGCATCCCAAGAAGCTCGGCTCAAAAACTCATACAATGTTTGAAGAAATTTGGTTTGAATCCACTACTTGGTCATAGAACTCAAAACAATCGACACCTTTGGGATTCATCATAATAGCTCCATACAAGGAGACTATTAACGGAGTGATGTCGAAAGTGTAAAAAAACACCAAACATAATTCAACCAATCACTACAAAAAGGTGTGCCACGATCTAAGAACATGAGCTAAGGTAAATACCTACTCTAACACCCCCTCAAGTGAAGCTAGGGGCCAAAATAGAAGTGACATGATCCAATAACAATAACCAAAGCAACAAGGCAAGGACACAAACTCCAGAGTGTCACGATCCAAGAAAATCCAAGGTAACAAGGCAAGGACACGAAACCCGAAGAATCTGGATCAACACCACACCCTCCCATATTGCTGAATGGGTGGAGTGACACTACAAATCTATATGAGTTGTCAAAACAACTACTCGAACACTAAAAAAATAACATTGGAATGCACCAAAATAGATCCCCCATAAGAGATACTATCAACATGCCAAAAGTATCGAAAATACAGATACAAAATCTCTCAACAAATAAGAGAGATACACTACACCTGCTAAAGAAAATGCTCAAAACAAGAAGCATCATAATGCAGAAGGTATAGAAATTGGAGCAAGAGACCGAAATGGTGGAGGAGCCACGCCTATAGAGTCCTCTCAATGAATTCCTATGTCACCACCATGAGTGATCAGATATCCACCCCAAATCAACACGGATGGATGAAGAAGATTCCTGCTTATGACTTGGTGTAAAATGCACAACGGGTGCATGCAAAAGAACATCAGAATGTGTGTCAGGTTGATCATGTCGACAACTAAAATCTCAAGTTTCTCAATCCCGAGTGAAGATGTAGAACTCATGTGTTACTCAGGTCCTCGAGAAAGAGTTGAGCGAATAAAAAAGGAGCTCTGTTAATGTGTGATCCCAATGAAGTATCTCATGAAAAACCAATGAAATGACGAGAATTCCACTTAACATGTGGAATAGAGGAAACAATACCCTGTGAATGCCTTCCAATGACTCTGCTAGTGAGACCCATAGAATGGATCATGTGAGAACTGAATGCAGTAGTATGCTTCTCAAAAAGCCATGCAGCTAAGTAGAAATAGGATACACAACATGTGGTTTTGTAATAGGCACATATGTGGAAGAGCATGCAGTAACAAGCTTCATAGGTGTATGAGCATCAAGAGCAGGAACAAACTCAAAGACTGATAGATCAATGTCATTGGGTTAAGGAGAAATAGCTACAAGTGGACTAGAAGCATAGATGTGGCTGTCCACAATACGATGGTGATGTTGTAGGCTAGCAAGTTTGTTCTGTAGGGAGTGTATTATTGTATCCTTATCGTGAATGAGTGATTGTAGAAGATAATTTTGCTTCTTGAGTGATCTATTTTCTTCCACAAATTTTACAATATCCTCTTGAAGTCCACACACTTCAGAGAAAATCATATCATTCTCGAGATTCCATGATAGGTACAAACCGCAACTCCCAAAAGTTTAGGACGTCAAGCTCATTCGAAATTGTGTTCACAATTGATTACAACACTCCTCCATATTTGGCACTTTATAATTATAGTGCAAGTCTCAAAATAAATATTTCTAATGGAAAGATCATGAAAAAACATGCACTTTCACAAAAACGACACATAAATGAGCAACAATATCATATATTATTATGGAACTCAATGAAATACAATGAGAATGGGCCTTACTTATATAGGAAAGGAATAACAATCTAAGAACCAGTCAAGGTCATAAATCAAGCCATAAATCATAAAAAGAACTAGTCATCAAAGAACTAGTCAAGTCCATAGATGTATGCGAGAACTAGACATCAAGGATCTAGTCAAAACCATAGATCTAGGAAAGAACTAGTCAATACCATAGATCAAGGAAAGAGCTATACCTAACAACTAGATAATATATCCTAATATCTAAATAAATAAAAGGAAATATCCACACACATAAGTGGGTGAGGATAAATACAATAAAGGTAAATAAAGTACCTAGTGAACATGAACTAAGGTAAATACCTAGTCTAACAACAATTGCTACCAAAAATACTAACTTTCAGGATACTTTGAAATGAAGAATCCATTTCAATTTATAATAATGTGAATTGACCTTTCATCTCCCTGCCACATAACTCTTCATGTTCCTATTCCACTTGTGAATTTTTATTTTCCCCTAGAAGAGATAAATTAAGTATTTCTCTTATAATTTTGAGAAAATACTTTTACAATTTACAATTTATGTCACTTAAGTGAATAAAACAAAATACAATGATTATGCTCAAAAATAATTATAAAGAATATACATAGGAGGATAATGAGGAGGGAAGAGAAGGAATACTCCAAATCATGAATTTCTATGAAGATCGAGTCAATGGTATTGAAGGTGAGAATGTGACCCCGATAATCCTCCACACTTATGTACTAATGAAAATCCCTGATGAAAATGATTTTGAATACCTTTCCCCCTTTTGAAAACCCTTGAAATGATGAACCTTATTCACATTTCTTAAACACACCAAGAGGAGGAGTAATGAACACTTGATAAGTAGACCATAGAAACCACTAGGAGATGACTCCATGTACTGAAAATCCTTATCATCCTCTGACACTATCACATCTTCATGATCAATCATTCACATGAGAGAAATTGGATGCACTTTGTTTACACAATCATGATCTCGTTGTTGCCACGGTGGGAGCACTGACGATGGGTGAAACATGAGACAAGACCCTTATGATCATGGAGAAAGGATAGAGGAATGAAATCAAAACCAATTCCTTCCATAGTTTGATCCCGCACCTAATGTGAGATGAACTAGAATGGTCCTAGATAAAAATTTGGAAATTTTCTCATTTTGATGCTCTTCACTCACCGCATTGGGGAATGTGAGAAATGGAGAGAGGATCTCTCATGAGTGTTGTGACTGTTGGTGTGATATTTTTCATAGGAAAATTTTTTGGATTTCTTTCCAATGTCTCCGAGATTATAGGTCCCTCTTGCTTGGGTGGTGTAGCTCCACTTATTATGCATGCATGAAATCAAAATCATTGATGGCCCGATAACCAAGGATCTAATAGAGGAACTCCACTAATCCTGTAGTAAAATATTGTGGATACCCTGCAAGAGAGTAATTTTCTAAGAGAGTGGGAAAGGGAGTGAGAAAAAGGGGGATTAACGTTGTAGGTAGAAAATCAGATTCCTACAACCGTTAACTAGAAAATTCCAACACACATATATTTAGAAGAAAATAATTTCACAAGTGGAAATAAGATGAGTTAAGATTGAGAACTCAAAGTTTCTAAAACCTCCTCATCAAAAAAGGCATGAAACTCCTTTCTTTATTGATGCTTTGACAAAATTGTGCATAGTTAGAAGTAGAAGAACATAGAGAAAGGAACTAGAAGAAATAGCTATCTCCTTTGTTTCTTCACAAGTAGTGATCTCTCATGAGTATACAAAATTGACAACCCTTAAGAATGAGGGTGTCATTACATTATATAGAATCTAAGAATGACTCTTCATCTACCCCCCATGGTGACCTTTCATTTGTATTTTCCATTCGTGACTTTTGGCATTCTTAGGAAGAACATTAAGTCCCCTTTTATAAAATAAGGGAACTTATTACATTTTAGACTATAATCACTTTAATGAATAAGACAAATTTCATGATTTCTCACAATGAATAATTAAAAATAAGGGGGAGAGAAGAGAAGAAAGAATGAAGAAGGAGAGAAAGGAAGAAATTATCCCAAGCATGAGTTGGGATAACTCGCATTTAATAAAGATCTTTTTGATAATGATCATAACCTCATGCATGGTGCATGAACACCTTGGACCATAAAATGAGTGTTCGAAACATTGTTATGAGATTTCCCGATGTAATCTCGGGATGAACACATACAATGCCCACAATGAACCTCCTTGAAATTTTGTTGATGAAATCCTTGACTCATCAAACTCACTTTGACCAACCCACTTTAAATCACACAGCTCCTTGAGTGACAAAGATGGAATCACATGTTGCACTTGTGATGCCCTGTTTTGCCTCTACAAACCATTACACTCAAGATGATGCTTCCAGGACCTCTATAAAGTTCTTATTCCTCCATTTTACCCATGAAACCATCTCATTATCTGAAGGAGAGTCTAAAAATTAGTAAGGTGAGTGAAAAAAATCCATATGCAACTTTTTCTCCCAAAATGAAAACATTCTATTTTTAGAATATGAGACCATGCCCTCCTAGTTATTGACATATCACCTATCTTGCTCCAGTTTCACCTTCTGAACCTTATTTCATATTCCATCCTCCTCTATTCTTGATATATTTTTGTTTTTAACACATTTCTATTTTTAGCAAGTTAATTTTCAGGGACTTGCTATTTTGGGAAAAATCATTTTTTGCCTTACTTTCCATTTTACACTTTTTCTAATATTCCCAAGTGATCGAACTTGTAATTCGAGGGGACTTATCATTTATAGCATGTGGGAAGCATAAAATATGATATTTTTATTAAGTGGTAAAAACAAGATTGTTTTGCAATGGGAACAACATTTTTGGATTATACATTTTGTTGAAACTCCTGCTCCAATTTTCATCATGATTCGCTCACTAGAAAGCTCAGAAATAAAAAACAAAAATTTACGCCTGGTAAGAGCTTCAAGCACAAAGCTACCATGGCAGCCATTAATGGAGTCACCAATATTTTTTAAGGTTTTCTTCCCCACCTCTGATTGATGAAAAATAAACTTCTCTATGATGGGTTTTTTCTTTAGATGCTTCGTACAAATTTACAACTCTACCCGCTTATCGGATCAACATCAAACTAAGGGAAAAGGGAGCTAGGGCACAAAATTTGATTTCAATGCCATTAATGGTCTGATGAACCTTTTAAATTTATGTTTTTGAAGCATGGAGGAGTTTTGGAGAAGATAATTTTCCCAAATTTTTATGAAGATTCGACCACCGGTTTGCGAGTTATGAGTGATTCTTCGTTTTTCCACATGAGAGTTTCTAACAGCATATGATCATGGTTTTTTCTCAAAACTCTTGGTTTTCTCATTTCCATAGTGATGAACAATGGAAATATAGTTATAAATATGTTTTAGGTGATGTGGAAGGTTTTTTATTAGCATCAATGGAGGATTGGAGGGAGAACTCGGTAGTTGGAGAAAACATGTCCGTACATGAAGGTAACAACTAGTAAGCAACTGACAGCTTAGAATTTTTACATAATTTTAATATTTTGGAATGTGTATAACTTTATTTCACATATTTCACCAAATATTTTTTTCACTTGGTGCAAAAAAATGTGCCCTACCCCTATTTTTCCACTTGGTAGAGTAGGATTGGTAGTTGAGGATGAGAGAGGGGATGAAATTTACACCTTAAGCAGTTATTGGAGGCACATGGGTGACCAATAAACTACATGGAAGGGATGGGGAGTTTTTAAACTAAGTGCACCAAGGATTTGGTGCACATGGGACAAAAATTTGCCCTCACCCTGGCTTGACAAGTGGCAGCACACGATTGCATGGAGCGGGGGCTGGGAAATGAAGCCTGGGGGCTTAACTTGCAAGAAAGAGTTGAAACTTGGTTGTGTGGAGGGTCCAGGGGTCCAAATGAGGTAGGGGAACATTTTATTTCACCTCTTGCACCAAATATTTGGTTCACTTGGTGTAAAAAAGTGTGCCACTCTCCCATTGGTTGGATTTCCAATCCAGAATTTGGCTAACTGTTGGAGCTTGTGCCTGGAGAGTGACTTGTCGGGATCATTTATAGAGTTTTTGGTGATTTTTTTATGAAATATTATATTATATTTACTGAAAATTTCCTTCTGAATCCAATTTTGGGTTTATATATTTATTTCATCATTTACCCCCTAAAATTCAGGATTTTTTTTCTGGCTCCAAGGCTATGTGTGAGGAAAAATAGATGGATACATAGTGTACCAAGGTGTTTTGAAGAATATGGTTCCTACATATTGTGTATATTTTAATTACCTTTATGAAGATATATTTTTGACTCCTAACTCCTTTCGAGCTCTCAAATCACTTCTCGAAGCTCAAGGGTTTTTTTGCACTGTGTGCTACCTAGGCCTCCAAGACTCACTTTTGCTAAACTTGCTCCAAAACTTGTGAAACCTTCCAAAACTGATTGTAACATGTTTCTATCTATCTTATATTCCTCCATGATGGATTTTTTATTTTCTTTTCACTTCAGAGGAGGTGCGCCAACTCGAGAAGATCAGAAAATGATCTTTCCCAAGCTTGCCAAAAGGATGTTTTGATGGATCTTGCCTTGCAAACACTTGGAGTGACTAGGTATCCATAAATCACCTATAGACACAGAGACTTAGTTTTTAGGGTAAAATTAAGGAGGGCTCATATTTACCTTTGGGAAAAAAATTAAGTATGGTATGGTTGTCATGTTCTAAAATTGAGAATTTTCTTGTTTGCACATTCGCATGACAACAATTGGCTCTAGCTTGGGGACACGTCATAGATCAAGCACAAAAAATACATCACATGAGAACTCCATAATCTTAATACAACCCATAACATTGACCAGTGCCTTATCCATTAGGTCTTACAGAAACACACAACTTGCAAGAGATATCTAGAAAGGGACAACACACAAGTAAGCACACGATTGAAGGAAACACACCACACAACAAAGGGAAAAATGCACACAAATGGAAAAAGGGGAAAACACACCTAAATCACCTATAATACAGTGTTGGACAACCCACTTTCACTTTGAAGAACTTTTCTTCTCAAAGGTTTCCCCTTAATGGGTAACACTAAGAAATGTTATTCCACGAAATCATTGAACAGTTAGAGAAAGTAGCCTCCTCTCCTTAACTATTTATGAAAGCAAAGTGCTTTCATGATTATCTGATGTACTTGGTAAGAGTGATTCTACATGAAATTTTTGATGCGCAATCCTTTTCTCAAAATTTCCATTTCTTTCATTCCCTTTGAAATCAATTTCATAGTGCTAGTTTCTTTCCATGTTTATCCACATAGTTGATTGTTCATTAAGCATCCCATTGCTTCCCAAGGCTGATTTTCATTCCAATTTCTTGAATATTCCGAGTTATTTTCTTTCCTAGGCCTATTCTCATTGACCTCTTTTCCATGAGAAACCTTGGAACTATCATTTTTTTCGGTCTACTCCACTATGATGTGCTTGAATATTAACTAGAGAATCAAAAATAACCTCATACTTTTCATGTATGTCCATAGCATGAGATAAGAGATCAAGAATTATCTCGGATCATCCACACCTTCTACTGCATCCAATATTTCTTACATGGATTTATCCTTTATTACTTCCTACAACTCATCTTTCTATTCCTTTGAAAAATCTTCTTTTTGAAGCTCAAGGCAACTATCTAGAGGGATAACTTCATCATCTTGAGACTCACTGCATTCTATCACTCCTTTGTCAAGAAGATCCTTCACTTTAAGGGCCTCAAAAATCCTTGCTTCAATTTCTTCATCATGGAAAGAGTCTTCCTCTTCATATGGGAAAGAAAATAACTCCATTTCATCATTGTATCCATCAACTATTGGCTCAGAGAGACATCAGATTTTTCATCTTGCATTATTTCAACATAACCAATCTTCACATTAGTTGAGGCTTCCAAATTTGATTCATGTTTGTCTTGCATATTCATGGATTTCATCAGGATTTCTAGACTAAGCTCAGGGTATTTTGTCTCTTCAACAGCTCTTAGGAAATCTTGCACATATTGTTCTTTCAAACATTTTGAGGGCTCATCACAAGCTGAATTTATCTCTCCATAGTTGGTATGATCAATATCATCTTCATTCCCAAATGGGAATGAGAATATATCCTATCCATGGATAATCATAGTATCTGGTTTCTCCATTTGAGATTCTCCAAGAACCATTTCCTCTTCTTCATTGTTTGCATTGTCTAGTAACTCAAGTTTATCTTCTTGCAGCTTAAAGTTCATTAACACTTCCTCTAGATCAATATTCATTTGGGAAGGAATGTTTGGTCCTATTGAAATTGGGATCTCATTATCCTCTTCTGATCGTCACAATAAGATTCATCATCCGGGTATCTTGGTATAAGATGTTGGATCCTATATTTCCCACATTTTACATTGTGTATCTCATCTTCTTCTCTAAAAGCAAGCTTTCAATGTCTCCCTTAACCAGAATGGTTGCAGAAGACTAGTTCATTTGAATTTTACCTCCCAAATATTGGTAGAAACTTCTACTCAATAACATTATAAATGATGTTGGAACATCTCGCTACAAAAATCATCATTGAGACCTTCTTGTCCAGAAATTTGGTGAGGGCCACCTGTGCATCTTTGACCTTTAAGATAAGTGGGAATTATTGGGATTCCATGGAGTAAAAAGATCCACCAAGAAGAGTCATGGTGATTTTAAGATCCTTGAAAACATTCACATTGTCTGAGGCACCTGAATCTATTATGTAATTGTTCAATACATATTCTCCAATGAGAAGGCAGATGTAAAATGGATTGACCTTTTCAGTCTTGGATGCACTCAAATAGAGCATGTTACTGTGATGTGGTTGTAGGGGGTTTGGTAATATTCCTTTAGAACTAGGAGTTACAGTATTGGGTGTTAAACTACCACTCTTGATATACTGGACAAATCTTTCAAATTTCTCAGGATGGGTCTGCAAATATTCAGTTTCGGTAATCTGAACTTTGGTTTTGTTTACATGTTTAATGATGTCAAAAGGGAATATGTTGACAAGGGGGATGAAGGGACTGGTTTTAGATTTGGGATAGGTTTGGAAGAAGGGTTAGATGTTTGGGGAACGGAGGGTATTTGGAAGGGCACACTAGGAACTTTTGAAGCACCATATTTTACAATAGTGGATTTATATTTAGAACTCAAATAAGCATTGGAAGACTAGTTTAGAATAGTGAGTGACCCCGTGCTTGTTACAGGATCGTGTTTCTCCAATATGGGCTCCATGTAAGGGGGAAGAGGAGACCCTCAATTTATTATTTTGTTTTTCAGAGTCACTACATGAGGATCTTCAGTCTTCTTTTTCTTTACAATAGTAGCAGAAGAGGCTCCCTTTTTAGACTGAGAATGAGTGAATACCACACATGAGAAACTAGGTGCATCTTCTTCATCATCTTTATCACCTTCAAGTACTCACAAAATATGATTTGTATGTCATTATCTACTTCCTCAACCTCTATGATATCATATTTACTTTCTTTCTCAATCTCTTCTTCATCTTCTTGACTCCTACAACTTGCATTAATAGTGGAGCCTCCAAGGCAAGCCTTTGGGGTGCTCCTGTAATATGATTTTTGTTATTTATTTGAGAAGATACTCATTCAAAATTTTCCCTCTTCAACGATGCCATTTCATTTGTTATATTTTACAAAAATGGATCAGTTCTCTCATCTCCAAGATATTGGGCCTTGCCATTTGAGGGATTCTTAATCTTTCCAAATATTTTGAGATCATCATCAAGTTCAATGGCCATTATTTTTGCTTCTGTTAGATTCCTTGGTTGAAACCTTCGTAGGAAGAATCCTACCTCTGGTGATTGAGAATTGATGAAGAATCTCTTGACATTTTTTTCAGATGGTGAATCCTCTTCTGGTATCCTTTGGAGAAACCAAAGGTGAAACAAGCCATGAAGTCTCTCATAGTATAAATTTCTCCTCTCTTAATTTGTGCCAATTGAATAAGGAAATATTGACAGTCCTTAGTAGATTTGAATCTTTCCTTGAACTTGGAGTTGATATCATTCCAACAAGTGATTGATCTGATAGGAAAGAGGTAAAACCATTCTTCTACTTTTTGTTGGAGATATTCCAAAATAATCTTACTGCAACATCTTGATGTGAAACTCCAAGAATTATATAAGATGTGGTAAAATCGAGAGATGTATTCTTTAGGATGTTTTGTTTCATCACCTTTGAACTTTGGAAAGTTATTGGAGGAACTCGTTGGTAGGTCGTGAAGAGGTAGTTCAAGAGTGAGCGAGCCTGTATTTCTTCCCCATGGAATAATGGGTTGAGGTCTTTCTACTTTGTATTCCATTGTTTCTTCTCCAAATTCTTCTTTTGATTCTTGTTCTAGTTCTTTTTCCTCCACACTAGGAATCCATTATTTAACAAAGTGGTTGAAAGATGGGAGAATTTTTGGGGGAGTATCAATAGGTGTTTAAATGGGATTTCTAGGTGAATTTCTTGAAGACTTGGATGGGGATGAGGCTTGAGAGAAGAAGTATGGATTATCTCTAATTTGTTCTTGCTGATTTTGCAAAGCTTGAAATTTGAATCAATAACAACTCTCAACTTGCTCAACTTGGTATATCTTCCTTCCTCCATCTCTGAGAAAAATTTTAATGGGAATATGAAAGGAGACTATGGAATGTGAAAATTCACGTGCGAAATCAATGGCATGTCTTTTGGAAATGAAATTCCATTAATTCTTTTTTTTGTTTTCTCAAATTTTTTATTTTTTTGGATTTTTGCAATATTTTTTTTTTTTTACATTTTGGATCTTGTGATCACATTTTGGGTGCAAATTGTCACCAATTCTTCCCCATGGTAGGTGCCAAAAAATGTTGGCAAGAAAATTTTTAGAGGGACAAATTTATGGATTTCTAGTATACATCTATGGGAATCTAGGTCCCTTTGCTAGGGTGGTGCATCTCCACTTATTATTCATGCATGAAATCAAAATTGTTTGTGGCCTGACGACCGGTGATCCAACAGGAGAACTCCACTGACCCTGTAGAAAAATCTTGTGGATACCTGCAAGAGAGGAATTTTCTAGGAGAGCAGGAAAGGGAGTGAGAAAAAGAGAGGGGGATTAATGTTGCAAGTAGAAAATCATATTCCTACAACCGTTAACCAAAAAATTCCAACACACATATATTTAGAAGAAAACAATTTCACAAGTGGAAACAAGATGAGTTAATATTGAGAACTCAAATTTTCTAAAATCTCCTCATCAAAAAGGCATGAAACTCCTTTATTTATTGATGCTTTGACAAAATTGTGCATAGTTAGAAGTATAATAACATAGAGAAATGAACTAGAAGAAATAGTTATCTCCTTTGTTTCTTCACAAGTAGTGATCTCTCATGAGTATACAAAATTGACAACCCTTAAGAATGAGGGTGTCATTACATTATATAGAATCAGAATGACTCTTCATCTACCCCCCATGGTGACCTTTCATTTGTCTTTTCCATTCGTGACTTTTGGAATTCTTAAAGAACATTAAGTCCCCTTTTATAAAATAAGGGAAACTTATTACATTTTAGACTATAGTCACTTTAATGAATAAGACGAATGTCATGATTGCTCACAACGAAGAATTAGAAAGAAGGGGGAGAGAAGAGGAGAAATAATGAAGAAGGAGAGAAAGGAAGAAATGCTCTAAAGCATGAGTAGGGATACATCTACCTTTAATGAAGATCTTGTCGATGACGATCACAACCTCTGCATGATGCACGGACACCCTGGACCACAGAATGAGTATTCAAAATTGTTGTTATGAGACTTCCCGATGCAAGCTTGGGATGAACACATATAATTCCCATGATGACCCTCCTTGAAACTTGGTTGATGAACTCATTGACTCATCAAAATTTCTCTGACCAACCTACTTTGAATCACCTAGCTCCTTGAGTGACGAAGATGGATTCACATGTTGCACCTCGCGATGCCCTATTTTTCCTCAGCATACCATTTGCACTCAAGATGATGCTTTTAGACCTCTGTGAAGTTCTCATTCCTCCATTTGACCCATAAAACCATCTCGTTATCTGAAGGAGAGTCCAAAAAGTAGTAAGGTGAGTGAAAACAAATCCATCTACAACTTTCTACTCCCAAAATGAAAACTTTCTATTTTTAGAATATGAGACCATGCCCTGCTATTTTGGGACATATCACCTATCTTGCTCTAGTTTCACCTTCTAAACCTTCTTCGCCATATTCCATCCTCCTCTGTTCTTAGGATATTGTTATTTTAAGCACATTTATATTTTTAGTAGGTTTTTTTCAAGAACATGTTATTTTGGGAAAAAATTTATTTGTTGTCTTACTTTCCATTTTACACCTTTTCTGATTGTCCCGAGTGATCGAACTTGTAATTCAGGGGGACTTACCATTTATAGCATGTGGGGAAGCATAGAATATGCTATTTTTAGTAAGTGGATAAAAAATCCTTGGTTTTTAATGGGAACAACTTTTTTGGATTTTTCTTTTTGTCACAAACTCATGCTCCAATTTTCATCATGATTCACTCACCGAAAGCTTAGAAATAAAAAAACAAAAAATTATGCCCGGTAAGAGCTTTAGGCACGAAGATACCATGGAATCCATTAATGGAGTCACCAATATTTTTTGAAGGTTTTCTTCCCCACCTTTGATTGATGAAAATCAACTTCTTTGGATGCTTCATAAAAATTTACAACTCTACCCGCTTATCGGATCAACGTCAAACTGGGGAAAAGGGAGCTAGGGCACAAAATTTGATTTCACTACCATTAATGGTCTGATGCACCTTTGAAATTTATTTATTTTTTCAGCATGGAGGAGTTTGGGAGAAGATAATTTTCCCAATTTTTATGAAGATTTGACCACCGGTTTGCGAGTTATGAGTGATTCTTCGTTTTCCACATGAGAGTTTCATGCAAAGATATGATCATGGTTTTTGCTCAGAACTCTTGGTTTTTCTTGTTTCCACAATGAGGAATGATGGAAAGATGATTATGAAGATGTTTGAGGTGTTGTGGAATGTTTTTTTCAGTAGAAATGGAGGATTGGAGGGAGAATCGACAATTGGAGAAAACTTGTGCATGAAGGAAGCAAATTAGTGCGACTGACATTTAGAATTTTTGCATAATTTTAATGTTTTGGAATGGTTCACACTTTATTTCACCTATTTCACAAAATATTTGGTGTACTTGGTGCAAAAACATTCACCCTAACCCTATTAGGCCACTTGGCAGAGTGGGATTGGTTGTTGCGGATGAGAGAGGGGGTTGAACTTTTCACCTTAAACAATTGTCGAGGGCACATGGGAGGGCTCAGGATTATTTTTCACCAAGGATTTGGTGCACATGGGACACAAAAATTCTCCCTCGCCCTATCTTGACAAGTGGCGGCATGCGATTGCATGGAGCGGGGTTGGGAAATGAAGCCTGGGGGCTTAACTTGCAAGAAGGAGCTGAAACTTGGTCGTGTGGAGGGTCTAGGGGTCCAAATGAGGTAGGGGAAAATTTTATTGCACCTATTGCACCAAATATTTATATCACTTGGTGCAAAAAGTGTTCCACTCTCCCATTGGTTGGATTTCCATCCCAGAATTTGGCTAACTGCTAGAGCTTGTGCCTTGGAGAACGACTTGTCGGGATCATATCTAGAGCTTTCGATGGATTTTTTTGATGAAATTTTAGATTATCTTGACTTAATATGTCCCCTTATGAATCCAATTGTGGGGTTTTTATATCATTATTTCATCATTTATCCCCTAAAATCTAGGATTTTTGTTCTAGCCCCAAGGCTTTGTGTGAGGAAAACTCGGATGGTAGCATAGATCTCTAAGGTGTTGTGAAGAATATGATTCCACAATATTTTAGATTTTTTAATTAAATTTTTTATGATATATTTTTTGAATCCTAATGCCTTCCGTAGCTCCCGAAATCACTTCCTGAAGCTCAAGGGTTTTTTTTGCATTATTCACTGCCCAAGCCTCCAAGACTCACTTTTTTGAACTTGCTCCAAAACTTGTGAAACCTTCCGAAAAATTCCAAAAATTATTGCAACATGTTTATGTGTCTGATATTCCTCCATGATGGACTTTTTTCTGCTTCAAAGGATGTGCATCGGCTCCGAGAAGATCATAAAATGATCTTCCCCAAGCTTGTCAAAAATATGGTTTTGATGAATCTTGCCTTGCAAACACTTGGAGTGAATAGGTATCCATAAGTCACCTATAAACACACTGAATCATGGATTAGGGTGAAATTAATGAGGGCTCATATTGACCTTTGGGAAAAAAATTTAGGTATGGTATGGTTGACATGTTCGATAATTGAGAATTCTTTTGTTTTCACATTCACATGACAACATGACCATTCTTGGCTCATTGTACCCATTTACTATTTTTAGAATATCCACCATTATGGTCTCATTTATCTAATTCTTTGTTGTTTTTACAAATTTTGAGTGTCTTGGTCATGGGGGAATGGAATGAGGAGTATAAATGTACAATTTTCTTAGAATTACTATTTTTAGTAGGTTCTCACATAGATTCTTACTAAAAATATAAATTTATCTTCCCAGTGTTATATTTGAACCAAACCACTTGTAGAATTTTACATAATTTGTTTCAAAGCTCTTATCCAATTTTCGTGAGATTCCGCCACTCTGTAACCACAGGAAGTGACAAGGTGCCTCGCTACCCTTTCAATTTTGTGTCATAGCATACATTAATGGAGTCCCTGATATTTTTAAAAAGTTTAATTCCCAACCCATATTCTCGATGAAATCATCTTCATCGGAATAGTTTTTTCTTCCGGACTCCGTGTTCAAATTTTTAGCTCGACCTGTCTGCGCTTAATGATGGGAATTTGAAGAAATGAAAGATATGGAAAAAAATGAAGGTTTTTTTCCATTAAAAATATAGGGAATCATTTGATATGTTGTAACTTTATCCTTTAATTAATTTTTAAAATAATAATATTGAAAAAAATCTCACTTTGATCCATGTACCAGATTATGAGATATGAGCTTTTCTTCAATCTAGGGAACAAAGTCATTCAGGGAAAATTTTTGCATGGAAACTTGAAAACATGAAAATGCATGAATTATTTTCCTACATCGATTATGAAAACATTGAGGGAGGAGAGGATGAATAATAATGGAGAAAATTCTAGAAAAATTTTGCCAAAGTTCCAGGTGGATTTTGAGCAAATGAAGGAAAAACACCAAAAATGTTTTCTCCCTGGTTTTTATGCATATGGGGGCACATTTTTTTCCCCCTTATCCCCTTAGAAAATATATGAAAGGGACAAAAAAATGTTCCATATTCCTATGAAGACAATTGGAAAACATGCATTTGTGGAGGAGTGAGAAGGAGGAGCTTATTTTTAGATCACGAGAGCTGAGTTTCGGTCACGTGAGGAATCATGTGGGAGCAAGGTGGGGAGTGAATTTTTTTCCCCCTTTTCCCCTCAAAAAATGGAAAAAGGGACACAAAAATTTTCCTTCGCCTCATGGTGACAAGTGGCGTACATGCAGTGCACAAGACGAGGGCTAGAAAACTACCAAAAGGTGCTTACAGAGGCTTCACAAGGTCATGTGGTGGATCCAAGAGCTCAAAGGGGAGGGTGCAATGTTTTGTCCCATTTTTTCCCTTGGAAAAGGGATAAGAGGGACACAAAATTTCACTATTAGTGTAGCTTATTATTTATCTTTTTATTTGTTTTATTAAGATAATTCTTACACTTTTGTTAGCCCTACACTTGTTGGGTTAGCTTGCTTAAGTGTACTAGTTATGTGGAGTTAGCTTACTAGTTGTGTGGAGTTAGCTTACCAGTTGTGTGGAGTTAGCTTGCTAGTCTTGTGGAGTTAACTTAACTACCAATATCAATTAGTGAGAGTTCTTCACCACTGATCTAGGTAGTAGTTGCACTTCCCTCCTCCTATATGTACATCCTTCTTATTGAGCAATGTAATGGAATGTAATTCAATGTATTAGCATTATGGATTATGATGGATTTCCATATATTATATTCTATCTTTTTGTTTGAAAATATAATGTGGTATGATATTATCATATGATATCTTCATGTCTTGGAAAAATATTCTTATTATTTCTTGCATGTTCCTCACCTCATGCTTGACACGTGTAGCATTGGAAAAAAATTATAACTTCGAGAGCGTCCTTGAGAGAGAGCTTGAAGATGAAGTTTTCAGAGATACTAGAGGTATTTTTGGGAACTTATTTATATGAATTGTAATAGAAACAACATTTTTTATAATAATGGAATGGATCCCATGGTCTAATTTTCCCTACAACACCCTCAAAAATAGCCTTTTTTCTTGAGACCGCAAGGTGTGCCTATCAAAACTAAGTTGTGGAAAGAATCACCTTGGTCTTGTGAAAATTATGAAAATACCATCATGTAGGGAATTGAATTATCTTTCCAATGGTATAATTTTTACTTCTAACTAATTCTAGAGATCCTAATCATCTTTCGAAGCTTAGTTTATTTTTTAAACTGCGAGCTCCTTCACCTCCAAAAACCCTCTTTCATTGAAATTTATCCTAAACCTCCAAATATTTCCAAATCTTTCCTAAAACACTTATAGTATTATCTTAGATCCTCCATACCGTAGAGAGTGCACATTTGTCCCGGAAAGGCTAAAAATAGCCTTTCTAGGTTCACTGAGAAAACTACCTTGAGAAGCACTACATTGGGAGAACCTCATGAGCCCAATTTCACATTTCAAAACACCTGAGGAACGGTATTACAACACATATGGGCACTTGAAGGATCGAGATAGTCTTGATACAAAGGGGGAAAATTACCCGTGGAGTGCTCAAGAGGGTTTACACATGAAAATTTAACACTAGGGTATAGTTTTCATGTTTCATCACTAAATTTTTCCCTTGTAAAAATACATGAAAACACAACCTTTTATTGTCATCTATTTTTCCCTAAAACTTTTCATTATTTTGGTTATCCCATAGTATAGATAGTTAAAGATAAACAAGTCAAAGTAATCAGGGTTGTACTTAATTCCTTCCCATAATCCAAATACATTTATCTTCTTTTTATAAATAGCAATAACTTGTGACAATCCATAACTTATTTTAACAAGGTTCGATGAATAATATAGAGGGTATATGTCATCATGAATATGATAATCCATATGTGTGATAACATATACTTATCTAAGTTACCAAGATAATACAATAATATGAAAACTATCATCCACGAGATTTACCTCCATAAATCATAATGATTTAATGAATTAATTTAGCCAAGGAGAATAAGGGTAAACAACAATCATGAAGTTCATTATTATTTATTACTAGTACTAACTAGTATTAGACTTGAGAGTTTAATATTTTTAAACATGATAACCCAATATGGGTTTAAATAAAATACACAATGATAAGAACTGAATCTTCATTAGTGGATATCATCTTAAAGGATAAACTACCATTTCATATTGATCTAGATATTGCCCAAACAATCAATATTTGAATAAAATTCATACAAATTCATGACATTCCCAAAAATGAGCTTTCAAGGTTCATATCCAAGCTTCCAACACTAAGTCAATAAGGCATGAGTTTAGTAGAACCACTTAAATAATATAATTGATTATCAAAAAAAAAAAAATTATATCAAAACACTATAGGTTAACAATATATATTATTATATATCATTCAAGGAAATGTCTAAAGGTCAAGCCCAAAAATGGGATTTCATAATAAAATAGGTTCCACAAAGAGGAAAACCCAAAACAGGTTTAAATTTACTATCCAACAAACACTATAATAAAATTTGAACTTCACATAATTTTAGTCTCACATACTACCATACCTAATAGGGATAGTTCAAAACAATACTTCCCATAGTGGAAGACCAAAAAATGTTTAAGAAAAGAAACAAATATTGCTAGAGTTTATTCTATAATTAATAAAAATGTACTCATTTTTTCAAGTTCCAAACCCAAAAATGGGTTACATAATTCCATGTAATAGTAATGTGACTCATTCCCATGAATGGGAAAAATAATGGTAAAACCTAGAATTCACATGCAAGCACTACATACAATTTTTTCCAATTTTAAAAACTCCATTATTTCACTAAATGATAGTCCCATATATATGCAAAAGATACATTTTTAAAAGGAACTAAAAACTTACCAATTTCCATTAATGAAATCCTTATTTTATTATAAACAAAACAAGGGATAAAACCAAATACATGCCTATGAAAAGCTTCCCATAAATTGACTAAATAATTTTTCCCTCTGCTCCTCAAAACCTAGAAATTATTTTTCTTCTCTTTCCAAAACTACCCTATTTTTTATTTTCTCACATCCTCCATAATGGAAAATCCCCCAAAATTAACTCGGATTGCCAACAGCTTTCCCCATAAACATGTTATGTATTTCTCTTTGTTTTCCAAATAGCTACCATGGTGTAGCAAGATTAAAGTATCAAAAATAATCACTTCTTTCTAATACTGACATGAAGAATAAGGTTTCCGACACATTTCTCAATTCACTATAATCCCTTATGACTAAAAATATCAACCAACTAAATCACATAACTCGAGATGTAATCATGTAAGAGCAAAAGGTCAAATGAAATGAGTTTCGTAAAGGATTAGAAAATCAATAGCTATACAATATCCATGAGGGTGTGTACATGTGGTGAATGAATCAACATGAGTAGCTAAAAAGGTGACACAACCATCATACATTCAACATAGAGTTAAAATAGGAGACTCTAATGCCAAAAATGCCAAAAAAATGCAAAGCATGATAATAATAATGTGATGCTTAAACATGATTAATGTCACAATATTCATAAGCAATGAGACTTGAGTAATACAAGGTGTACGCTTGAGAATAGACACCATTTTAAATTAATTTTTTTAATTAAACCATAATTAGATTCTAAGATAATAAGGAAGACTATTCACGATGTCCCATCGAGTTGAATTCAAAAGACACCCAAAACCAAAAAGGAGGCACAAGTTCTAATTATAGTTAGAACTTGATAAGGATCTGACGACAGAACAAAAATTAATAACATAATTTTATTACCAAGGAAATTCGGTATAGTCAACTATATAATATAAAAACTAAATAAACCAATTTCTAATCACTAGGGTGTGGATGTACAATCACTGGATTATGTCGGTGGTGGTACGCCACCTCGATGTAATCTAAGTAGCATATACCATTACATGCACTCTAAAATTTGGAAGTGAAATAAAAATCCAACCAAAACACCATATCCAAAATCAACTCACAACACAATTATTAAATCAAATCATCATAAGATGGAGTTAATTAACATATCCCCATCCCATGAGTGTGTGAGTGATTCTCATCTTACCTTCCCTATATCAAGTCCATTGTTCTTGATCTACAACCTTATCCCCTATGATTCCTTCCCTCTCTATCTCTTATGTCTTAATTAGGGGTACTTGTTCTTACATTCACCTCTTTTAACAAATGGGTAGTTAGTCACTGCATCCAAATTATTAATATATTTCAATTATAAGAATATTCATTAATGAATATGGTTTCTAGATAATTGTTACATCATAGCGTCCATCTTATTACATCATTTATTGCAAAATAACTTTAAATTTATCATTCCCATTGATAGTATGCAAAACAGGGATGTGAAATTATTTTTCCATTATGGGAAACTTTGTCTTGTTGAGGTGTAAATTGAATGTTGTTCACTGGAGATGGTGGTCAAATACGGCCTAAATATGTGTTTGATATTTAGAAATAATATTTTTGACTTGTCAACAATGAGTAAAAATGTGTCTTAATGTCAAAGCCTAAAGGAGTGATATATTAAGGGAGATGCATGTATGAATTAGTTATTTAATGCATAATGATTAAAGGACTAAGATAAATGCCAAAAATAATCGCTAAAAAAATTAACTAGATTTAGGGTACTACATTTACCCCACATTTCAATCTATTAATTGAAAATTTCTTGATTAAAATAGAATAATTTAAAACAAAAATATGTCATTATGAAAAGGCATGCATAAGACTATAATGTGCATATTTTTTTCCTTTGTCTTTTTTGTAAATGTGAACACATGTGCTATAATTAAAAACATGTATTAAATTCCAATTAAGTTGTTTATATAGTATTAATAAATAAAGTAAAGTGTAAATAAAAACATGAAACGTGTAAACATATATGCCCATGGTGTCATATGTAAGAGAATAAAAATTGAACATAAGAGAACTATAGTGATTGAGATTTCTATTTGAAGCCGTCTCTAAAGCAATTTGGTTTGCCAAGTAAAGCCATCTCTAACAATTATTCTTGCTATGTGAAGTCATCTCTAGCAATTTTTCTTGCTAAGTGGAACCTTCTCTAGAAATTGAGATTTCTAATTAAGTGAATCAATGTAAATATCATAATGTGATGTATCAAAATAGTTATGTGCATATCATCATATAGTTTCATCTAAATCACTTGGTTTGTAATTTTCATGAACATGTTATAAAAATCCCATAATGTAAACCCATTTTGAAAAGAGGGATGTTGTAAAGGATCACTTATCTTAAAAGATAAATTGTTATGCATGTAAAATTGAATAAGCATGAGTGATATAAACCATATTTATTTTATGAACTAATATGGTTAGGGAATTTTTAACTGATGTAAGCATTTCTAAGTGAAATTATTATGTATCATCAAATGAGAGAAACATGTCATGATAGTTTTCTAGTAATATATGACAAGATGACATAGAAATGATAGGATGAGTATAGTGATCACAACATATGAATTAACACTTAATGGATCCATAGTGACCTAATGCATGACATGATGAAACATGAAATTATACAACCATTACAAAAGGAAATGAATGACAATACATGATAAAGTTGACCAATGTTAGTTGTTATCTCGTGTGTGAAAGAAAAAGTATGCAACAAGAAATGATATAAAGATAAGTGTATAAAAAAATTGATGTAATTATAATAAAATCCATGTGTAAATAATAGGTTTAGATCCATGTATATGAAAATTCATAATAAATGTGTATTAATCAATGAAGGAAGCAATGTATAGAAATTAATTTCATATTCGTGAAGTATAATAATCAAGTGTGCTTGAAGTAATGTGTAAGAAACTCATCTATAAACACCTAAATTTTGTAATTTATCAATTGGAAATGATAACATTGGATTTATCTCAGTAAATCATGACTAGTGCACACATTATGATCCCAATTGTTTTATCTTTATTCATATCCATGAAATACTCTCCTCATCATCACTACTTAGTATCTCAAGGAATTTCTTGCATCATTCTATAATAGCTTATGATGTATAAGTGTCATGCCTAGAATTTTCTAGCATCTCACTCCCTATCCATACATGACCACCAAATAAGGACCAAGTTGTCTAATGGTTTGGTCCAAAACTAGAGGTTTCATCCCCAACCACATAATGGTCACTTTCTAAATTTATATGTTTCTATGGGTTGGTACTTTCCTCAAAGGTCAACTTTAATGTAAATGTACCTACAAACCCCTATGTAAGCAAGTCAAATGCACTCATTTACTCACATATTACTTCCAAGATTAATCACTACAAATATGATTCCTAAAGAACTTCAATCTCCCATAAATTCCACTAAAGTAGTAGAACACTCTAGGAGCAAGTTTTAAAAAACTCATCTATGTTATAGATTCACTCTTCCCAAGCTAGAGACCCACCAAAAAAAGTTAAGAAAAGCATGTCAAGCCATTGTTTACACTATCAAGTGATAAAATCTCCAAATCTAGTTGTATCCATGTAGATATCACATACTAGGTGGAGAAATATATGTGGTTTGTGGCCTCTTTGGATTATTCCCAATGTAGGATGTATTAGATTGCACTTCAACCCAACCACTAACCTTTTATAGGGTCTCCTAACCATGGTTAGGGTTTGAATCTATCTCAGATCATACAAAGGGTTTCACACATATGCACCACCTAGGTTTTCATAATGAAGTATATTTAAAACGTTTGAATAGGCACATGAAGTTATAAAGTGATAAAACTTAGTCGTGTGAAAATTCTTAATAGGTATGGAACTAACAAAAGATTATGTACACATCTAATTGTTCCATAATTGCTCAATTTTCACTCCCAAATCCAAAAACAACCCATCTTCAGATCACTTCCAAGATTCATGTTCTTATTTCACTACCATATCATCTTCCTAATAATCTAATAAACTAAGTACATCTCCCATGTGTTATATCACATTCAACACTTATTTCAATCAATTTCTATTACATAATGTTAAATGTGTATATTATGATATGAAAACTAATTATTAAATTAATTAATATGATTATATAGCATGTTTCTAACACTTAATCCAAAGATAATAAATAATAAAAAAATCCCTATTGTTTATTTTTGGTTAAATCATTTGGTGAACCCATTTGTTGATCGAATCCTTACCCTATCTCAAACACTAGCCATCTCAAGGTTTTCCATTTCTACCTTGGCATATAATAATTTTTCCTAATCTAGGGTTAATTTTCATTTTTTTCTTATATCTCACACACAAATATTTTACGATTTTCCTTAAACCCTAAATTTCCACTCCCACTAACGGATTTGGGCTGTCATCCCTTTAACCAAATCCATGCCCATTCTTAGCTAGTAAGAAGGGTGTAGACACCAAAATCAGGTCACACTCCCCTTAGCCCCTTATTAATAAACTCCATTGAACACATTCACCTAACCATGGCCCCCTTCACCTCACTATAATATTAGTTTAATTAATTTAATTAAATTAATTCATTATCCTCACCATATTTATTATTTAAATATCCTAATTGAGATAATGCTCACCTAGACACCTCATCTAGCCACCTCACCCTAAGACCTATTCTTAGTAAGTTGTCATAACTAACTAAGACCTACCCAAACCCTAAAAATCAATGCCTACATTCCCTCTAACCACCTTCCCATATGTTAAAAGGAAGCTTCCAGTCTAATCCACAAGTAAATGAAATGAGATACCAAAAATCAAGGGGATCTACCTAGTTTAGTAAACTTAGGAAATCCCACCCTAACCGACGCCATTACCCTTAACCGCCACCGGTTAAGCTGGAACCACCATCACCACCTTTTAACCCCAAAACAACCTTATTTTTAGGTTTGCAGATTCTGAGATATATCACATCTTTTGAGAACAAGTTTAAGAGAGAACATGCATGGAAAGAAGGAGATCAAGTATTTTCTCATGCACGGATAGCTAGCATTCACCCAAAGAACCATCCAGCACTCACCCCAACATATTTGATTCAATCAAGCAAGAAGGAGAGCACATGTAGCCCATGCAAGAGCTCCCCAATGTTTGGTGATCCTTTGCAGCATTCAACCTCTTATCAACACCTTCATTCATCACTCACAGACGTCCAGAACCCGATTCCAAGTAAGTAGAACATTTTACTCCTCTGGTTCACTTATTTCATCATTGTATTTTCATCTTTTGTTCTCCTAGCCACATACTAACCTCCGTTAATACTCACCCCTCCATATCCCTATTAAAACCTCGCCAAATCCCATCCAAACAACTTAATACCTCATTCTCGACCAGCCTAGTCCTTGGTGCAATCATAAGGGAGATCTAAAGCTCATTCTGTGACATTCCCAGTATCACACAATAACCGGCATCGGTCCACCCTTAACCGGCATCGGTCTCTATATTTACCAATACAACCCAAAATAGTAACCTACCTACCTATTCCCACATCACCCATACTCACTTGTGGCTTGCCTAAGACCTTTGTCAAACCTGCAGAGACCCAGAACCCGTTACTTGACCTTCGGATCTTATCTTAACCTAGCCTGTTAGATTAGATATTTCTTATTGTGTTTTAAATGAGATACCTAAATCATTTTAACTACAATAGGATTTACTTTATTACCAACACTAAATTGTTTTAAATAGTGGATTGATAGTCGTCTAGGAAGTATCACACTTCTCGGATCTAGCGCACATAAGGCAAACCACTGCATATATTGTTTAACTCTTTTTGGTGGTCTTTCTTTCCATTTCAGGTAGTTCCTCCTAGCCAAAAGGAAGCTCTCACGATCAGCTTTGGATCAAGGAGTCAACATGCGCGCAACAACCTATCAACCAACATTTCAACAGGTATTCCTCCTACACCCGTTACCCTATCTGTTTCATCATTTTCAAAGAAACGTCTAAGAATCAGGTGAAACATTTTGGCATGCCCGGTGGGACCCATCCGGGGTTCCTTGCATTTTATTCATTCCTAGGAAAATTTGTGTGTTTGTTTCCCTTCTGAAAAGCATACACATTAATTTTCTTCCTTGGTAACCTTCTTTTTCTTTCTATTTGCTCTAAAAGGAACCTTTCTTTTGGTGTGCTTAAAAAGAACCATTTCTTCTTGTTTTCTACATTTTAGTGAAAGAGCATCCCTCTTCCTCTTATTGTGTCATTGAATTTCATATTTTGATTTGGGTTTAAAAATCATTACATTTCATTCTAATTTTCGGCATTAGCTCACATTAATTGAGGGTAGCCTCAGTACGTTGAAGTCATTCCTACTGATGGTTGACAAATGAATCATAGAAATAACATCTCTCTCTCTCTCTGAGTCTTACCAAATTACACAAATTCAAAACAAATACATATTCTTAAACAATATATTTCACGGGAACGCTTTGTCAAAAATCGCACCGATTCAAGGATTGGCGGTACTCCCGACTCATTACTCTATCGATTCATACTTCGAGAGAAGCCCGCCCCGTAATAACATACCTAAAACCTCAACTTTTAGATCTCCTTCTTTATAGGAATCCATCCTCACCAAAAAAACTCTATTCTACAGTTCATGAGTTAGTCCTTAAATAGCATAAGCTAAACAAACATAATAGAAAAATCACTCTTAGGATCGTATTTTTCTTAGTGTTTCTGCTTGGCTTGCATTTTGAGGTGAGAGGTCACACTCTTCATTTTTCCTTTTTCTCCTTACACACTCCTCATCACAGTTGGTGTATTCCAGCTTCATTTGAGTGTGCCTAGACCATATTCTCATCATTCTCAGAATTCTAGGTTTGATTCCACATCGATTTTAATTCACAACCACTTTTCTTTCATCACTATTTCAATTTCATAGTGGTGATGTCGGTCCAAATGACCATCGCGATTACCCTCTGACCATCATCATTTATACCCAACCGGCATCGGTTCCCGGTCCTTTGGTTAATCTACCCAAAAGGACACCTGTTCACCTTCTTCAACTATTCAGAGTCCCTGTCACTAATTATCACTCCCATTGACTTGGTAAATCTCATCAATATTTGGCATACCTAGAAAATTTGGCCTTATACCTTGTTTTTGACCAACTATCCATTTTCCACAAAGTGACTGTGAAAAGCTTACATGTGTATCAAGCTTTAGTTTAGCCTAACCAAGATCTTGGTTAGCTTTGTGTCATTTTCCAACTGACATTTTAACCCCAATTCACCTACCACCACCTATATATCATTCACTTGTTATATATCTCGTGTCATTTGACAGTAAAGCGCTTACCATGTTAGTGCCTGTTCACATGGTGCTGACGCGTCGACAAGCAAATGCCCTTATATTCCACACCAGTTGTCAACCACTCCCACCTAGTCCTTCACCACCTTCCATTTTATCACCCGCCATGGAACCTATCCAACCTATCACTATCGCTACGGAGATGAGGAGTTCGCACAACTCCTTGACCAAAACCCTGCCGCCTTGCAGTTTTATCTTTCACACTCATCCACTAGAGATGCCTTGGGTCAGTTGATATATGACATGTTTATATCTATCCCCCCAACTCTCGTTCCCACTCCTACTCTAGCCCCAGCTGGCTCCACACTTCTTGCATCTACCTTACCCCCAGTCATTTCATAGCTAGGTCCTATACCCGCTATGACTTCCACATCTCTGCTACATCCGTTGCACCCGCCACATCCACCATACCTTTAACAACCACCCAAAACATAACCTCATCTGCCCCTATTATCTCACATATACCCATAGCTACACAACCACCTCCCGTGTCGGTGACCCCTACCCCATTTTCAAAATGTGGTCCTTTCTATTCCATAATCATTGGCCCCATTTCCACTAGGGTCACCATGACCCTTCCACCTCCATATATGTACTATCAACAACCTCCTGTTTCATCTATTATTCACTCCGAGTACATACCCCATGTTTCACTACCTTCTTCTCAATCTACCTACACATCAGCACCACATACCATAATGCCACCCTTGTTACATACCCAACACCAACCCTCTTATGCTACAGGAGGCACCCAACAATCACAACCTACCAATGACCTAATCAATTTAATGATGGACAAGATGCAGACATTGGAGGCATTAGTTTCTAGCTCCCAAAATACTCTCACCTACGACAAGATTTATAATGAGCCTATCCACCCATCCATTCCTATTCTTCCATACCCCATGCATTGGGAGATGCCTAAATTCAACCATTTCAATTGTAGGGAAGAACCACAACAACATTTATGGTCTTTCAAACATGGGTGCTACCTAATCACCCATGATGATGCTTTGCTCTTAAGGAACTTTCTCATGTCTCTCGATCGGACCTCCATTAGATCGGTATAGTGGGTTACCTAGACACTCTATATTTTCATTTAATCGGTATCCCAAGCCTTCTTGGATCACTTCTCCATCAATATCGTTAATGAGGTTACCATGATCGACCTATACTCCACGCATCGGTATGATGATGAATCCATCACATATTTCATTACTTGCTAGCGTAGCCTAATTAATCAACTCACATTCCAACTATCACAAATGAACTCATCAAACTCTTCATGCGGGCTTGTGCTTTAGACATATCTCACCAATCCTATAGGTCCAAACTTTACTTAACATTTGATGAAGCATTCACCATGGTACGAAAGCTAGAGATTAGGGCCATCAAAGAGAAGAAAATCCAATTACACAATAAAACTCGACATTCAAGTCAAATGATACCTCTTCTTCTTCTAAACCACGTAACAATTATCCAAATGCCAAGGGAACCGCTAACACAAAGTGGTACTCAAAGCCATCCCGACTCATCCATCAAATTAGGCAAGCCCTCATCTAATCTCTCACCCATTCAGACTTTTCAATTCGACATAAACAACGGAAATATACCTCGATTGGGAACCTTATTCTTTTTCTTAGAAAATCTCATCAAATCTGGGGCCATCACCCTTCCACTTATAAAACCACACACTGGTTTTGACCCTTCTCGCCCACACCCACATGGTATAAAGAACATGAATTCTATAACTATCATCGAGTAAAGGGTCATAGTGACGGTAATTACATCACTTTCAAAAACATTGTCCAAGAAATGCTCGAGAAAGGAAAGTTAACCATGGATAATCCTAACGCACCTACCAATCAAAACCTACACATCTTCAAGAAACCCTTTCCCAATCATGCCCCTTCATCTGATCAAATTGGTGAGACCTCAACTCATGATAGCCATACCCACGAGGTCCACGCTATTTTCAACGATGCACCCATTGCTTCCAAATTACCTCATATTCCTTCCATAGAGGAAATTCTAGCCTGAAGTCCTCCTTCGCATTGGAACCCACCTCACCTATTCCTCCACCCACAAAGGAACACCTTTCACCTCCTTCCTCACCATGGAGGAGCCCTTTGCTAATGTTGATGCTATTTCACCTTTGGCTTCTCCACCTAGGGAACCGTCACCCACAATACTTCTTCAGTCCATGGAGGATGCTTATTTATCTCCTCCACCCACAAAGGAGCACCCATCATCTCCTCCACATACATAGGAACACCCATTTCCTCCTCCACCTATCAAGGATCCAGTAGAGATACCTTTGCCTCTAGGTGACCATTCTCCATCACCACCCAAAATCATGCAGACCTACTTTTAGCTCTCTTACCCACGGAAGCTGAAGATAGAAAATTCCTTGTCTCTAAGACACATTTTATGGGAATAGCCATTAGGTCCTCATCAAATTCACCTACAGATGTGTCATTCTCATGCTTGGCTGATTGCTTAGATTATGTAGATAGAGCCTTACTGTGGGGGTGTCTTCTGCTTCCTATTTCAATGCAAATGTAGATGTCACTTGTTGATACTTCCACCATCTACCAAAAATATTCCATCCAGTTGAACCGAGAACAACCACCTCTATCACTACTTCTTCCATAACCCTCTCAACATACACCCTTACCCATAGCCCAACATACATCTAAATCCAAACCCACACCTACATCATCTTCCTCGACTAAACCTATTACTACCTTAGGGGTCACCCCAACCACCAGCCTTACTCATCCACCTATCAAACTAGATTTAGCTACATCTTCCATAGTCAATACCCAACCTACTTCAGCACCCAAACAAAAGAACCAAACCCATAGAACTCATACCCCAACTGTGTGCTAATCACACCTGCATCACCTTCACCCTTTCCATCTGTTTTAGGACCTCAACCTCCCAACATGGTCAAGAAACCTCCATTCGTCAATAAACCAAAAATACAACAGCCCATTCCTTCCTCACAAACCTCTAACATACCCAAGCACCTAACATGACTTACACCTACACCTACAACATCTTTACCACCCATACCTCCAATACCCTCAAGCAACTTCTTCACTACCCACTACACTTCAGTCTTTGTCCCTCACACCCCCTACACGACCTACATCATCTACCTTCACAACACCTCCATTATCCCCATGGGTAACTCACCCTCTTCCCCCATCCACTTTTCCTTCTAGATATCATACACCCATATCAACTCTACCCAAGAAGGTACAACCCAAAGATAAAAATCTGCTACCCTCCACTAAGGTAGCCAAAACAACCATACACCCTCCTTCCCATTCATCTACCATACCCCTACCCAAACAAACACAACCGACATCCAAGACCACACCAAAGACCCAAAACCATATCTCGACCCACTCACCCTCCTGTAAGGACCATTCCTCAACGATAAGTGCACCTACATCCAAACCTACTTTCACTTCCCATTACGACCCACTAGCAAGTTCCTATGCCAAAATCTTAACCAACCTCCTTGAAACTTCTATCATCACATTACCACCGCTCATAAATTATGACCCCCTCAAACCCAAGCCAAAAGGGTTTGATGACACTAAAATTTGTGCCTACCATCGTGTGCTAGGGCACGATGTGGAGAACTACAAGGCTTTGAAAACCATCCTTATCCAGTTATGTCCTCCTAAAGTCAACTTTGATGATGACGACCTTCTTGATGAGGACCTTGCTTCACCAACGCCCATTCTCACAGTCCTTCCCTCACTGCCTACTCAACAACGATGACCTCCACCCCACGGCTCTTATAACCACCCCAAGATTCTAAATTAACATGGTTTGCATCGAGAACTTGCCACACCATTACCAAAATTTCATTGTGCTGATCTCACTTCACAAGGCATTTCTCCCCAGGTGGGTTTTTTCCGTCATGTCAATATACCACTGTCATGTCAATATACCACTCATCATACACCTTCTCCATTTTCCAACTCCCCTCAGATCAACATGATACACGTCACTACTCGTGCTTAGAGAGACAAAGGTAAGGAAAAGGCAACTAACTCGCTAACCAATCCTATACCCAACATACCATATGCACCCACACCTAAAATTACTATCTCGCAGCCCCACATACCCTATTTCTAATGGGGTCACACATCACACAATGCTCAAACAACTACACCAATCTCCCCTCAAAATGTCCCTATATGACCTCATCCAAACCTCGAAATCCCATCGTCAAGCTCTCATGGAGGTTCTTCAATCTATTGAGGTTTTACCCAATGACCCTACACCCGTAGCCTCCATTATCACACCCCATCATGTAGCCTCTCTCACCAAATTGCCACCTTTATCCACACCTCACCCTACTCACCAAATAGCCTCCCTTAGCTTCTCAGAGGAAGAGATCACACCGCACCAAATAGATGACCTAGACCCAACCCTCTTCATCTCTGTCCACATCAATGATATACGTGTATGACGTGTAATGATCGATGGGGGTGCTAGCATTAATATCATTTCATCCCATGCATTCACTCAAATGTGCATACCTAACAATTGCATGCATAAACATCCTATCATGTTGCATTCATTCAATGATGCTATCACCTCTACACTAGGCACCATCATCCTCCACGTTTGTGTGGGCCTCGCACTATTCTAGAGCTATTTTACATCTTGGAGGGGGAATTTCAATATAACTTGTTGCTTGGCAGACCCTGGATTTGTGTCATGGGTTGTGTTCCTTCCACTTTACATCGTTGTGTAAAGTTTGAGCATGAAGGGCACACCTATACTATTCCAACTGATCCATCACCTTTTAAAACATGCAACATGCTTTACCGACCCAATGATGTGCTTATACCCATTAAGGCGTCTACCTCCATGACCACTACCACTTTGCCTACACCTCTTTACCAGTCTGATCATTACCTCAACCGCACATGCCTCCTCCTTCCTACTTTGCCCTGCCACAACCTCCACGATCGAACCATCACCTCCCGATCTATTAGCTCCACCTCTGCATCAACCTCTCGATACATCATCTATTCGAGCTACCAACATACCAACCACCGATCCCTTGGCATACATTTTTCATTGCCTCACTCTGGGAATATCACCTATATCGTGTTAACACATTCCTTACTCCACAAGAGTATGGAATTCTTCCACCAACACCCTCACTACAATCACTTTGCATAAGAAGAACACCTCCTTTATGGTCCTCTTCATCTTCGTATTCAGCCTCATCTATGGGGAACTTGATACTACCACTTACACACCTGAACCACTATCACAAACCCACCCATTTTTTGCTGACTTCTAGTCTCTCACTAATCATCGTTTCACCCACACCTTCCTGCACCGATGTGCATGGAATGGTTTTGGTTTTGGATTTTACAAGTAAGGTTGCCATCTGTTATTCCATGTACTACCCACAAACATAACGACCATAGTGGTATCGGCTTTCCTGAACCACCTACCAAACAAGCTGCATTGAACTCATCAAGGACATCAACCCTTCTCCACCCTCTTCACCCGCTCCACCTCCATCACCACCCTCACCGACGGAGTCGATGGATCTTGAATCTATCCCTCCTAACTTTTTTTTCATAAACACCATTTCCTTGGGGCCTTTGACTTATCAACGTGAGGGCGAGGCTCCTTCCTCTCTTCCCTTCTTGTATCCTAAAATGATCGAGGACGATACACCTTCCATTAACGTCATTCAATGTCAGGATGATGAATCTATACTCACCTACCTTGGTACAGAAGACTCATATATTCATCGTCGTTACCCTCTGAGATGCAAACCATGTTGAATGAATTGACTATCGAGATCAACATTCATACTTAGGACGACCCACACATCCTAAAGATTGGTCTATCTTTAGATGATGTTGAACAGGAAGCCATCACTTCTTTTCTCAAAAATCATAACCACACTTTTGATTGGTCTTATGCGGACATGTGCAAGATTGACCCCACCATAGTGGTCCATAATATCATAACTATTCCCGATGTCAAACCCATCAAACAAAAACCGAGGAAAATGTACCCTTGCATTTCCCTTCTCATCAAAGAATAACTTTAGCATCTTCTTTCCGTGTATTTCATATTACCCATTGATTATCCTCGTTAGATTTCTAACATTGTCCCTATCACTTAGGTGACAGGGGGACTTCGCATTTGCATAGATTTCGTGACCTTAACCTAGCTTTCCCAAAAGATGACTTCCCTCTACCTGGTATTGACCAGCTAGTTGACCTTACCGCTAGTCATGAGATGCTATCACTCATGGATGGCTTCTTGGCTATAACCAAATCTTGCTTACCCCGAGGATCAACACAAAACCATGTTCATCACCCCTTGGGGACCTTCTACTATTGATTCATGCCTTTTGGCCTTAAAAATGTTGGTGCCACATATCAGCGAGCTATGACTTATATCTTCCATGACATCATGCATTGTATATTGGAAGATTACGTGGACGATCTCCTAGCCAAATCTAAACGTTGCTCCGAGCACCTTACCATCCGCAAAACCATTTTTGACCACCTCATTAAATATTATGTTCACCTTCAGCCCCGAAGTGTGTCTTCACCGTTCTCTCGGAAAGCTCCCGGGATTTATCACTTCCTACATGGTATAGAAGTTGACCTTGCTTAAAAGTCAAATTCATTCTAGAAATGCCTCCACCCACTAATCTTAGGCAACTCCGTAGCCTGTAAGGTAAGTTGCAGTCTATTCATCATTTCATTTCACAATTATCTGATCGGTGTCAACCATTTCATCATCTTCTCAAGAAGGATGTCTCCTTTAAATGGGATGATGACTACCACAAAGATTTTGAGGCCTTAAAAAATACCTTCTCCAACCACCCGTACTCATTCCACCTAAATATGATCAACCTTTCTACCTACTACCGATCACTCCTTAGGGGCCATGCTCGCTCATCGTGATGAACAACACAGGGAGTAGGTGGTTTATTACATAAGTCATACTCTTTTGGACTATGAAACCTGATACACCCATCCCAAAAAACTTTTCTTAGCCTTAGTTTTTGTTGCCACAAAACTCTGCCATTATCTCCTCAACCACAAAACCTATGTTGTGACCAACATTGACCCCCTACACTTTATGTATGCCAAACCTTATCAAAATCAGCATGCCACACGATGGCTTATGCTTTTATCTGACCTCGACCTCGAATTCATTCATCAAAATTCCATCAAGGGCCAAGCTATCACCGACAAATTAGCCAACGTACCTATTTCGGGGATCAACCCTCTAATTTTGACTTCCCATATGAGTCAATTGCTACCCTTTCCTAGATGAACTTTCTTGCAAATGACACTCTTCTTCGATGGTTCCAAGTGTTAGCATGGGGTGGGGCTGGTGTTATCCTCATTCCACTTGATGGTGAACCCATGCCTTTTTCTTTCAAACTAGATTTTTATTGTACAAACAATATTGCTAAATATGAAGCACTCGTATTAGGTCTCCAAGCCGCCTACGCCCTAGATGTCAAATCAATCAACATCTTTGGTGATTCTCAATTGGTTATAAACCAATTCAATGGTATATACCAATGTCGTAATGGGATACTTCAAAATTATAAACATCATGTAGACATACTTTTGACCACCTTTGACCATTACACCCTTCAAACCGTCCCCCGTTCAACCAACAAATTTACGGATACCATGGCCTGTTTGGCCTCTCAAATACTCGCTTCGTCCATCGACTTTAAAATATTTGTCACCATACAATGTCTCCAATCACCCTCCTATTTACCTTGCGATGTTTACTCTATCCGAAACGCTACCCCCGACCCGAGCGACCTTTGTTATAAATAATATTTTGACTATCTTTCTCTCTCCATCTTACCTCCTGATCTCACCTGTAACAGACAACGCTCCTTCCTTAAAAAGTTCTCTCATTATGTCATCATGGGGGCCCTTCTCTATAAGCATGGCTTTGATGGTATTCTCTTACGATGCCTCACGAGTTCTGAAATTCCTTATACCATTAAGGAATTTCATGATGGCATATGTGGATAGGAGGATATAGCTAAGGTTAAATATGGATAGGAGGATATTTGGATCTACCATTTAATTGATGAGTTAGGATTCCTACATAGGGATCCTACTTTGATCTGGTGTGATAATCAAAGTTCTATTGAGATTTCATGAAACCCTATTTAGAATCAACATACCAAACATATTTATATGCACATGCACTTTGTTTAGACTATGATACTTGATGGAGTATTTTGTTTAGATTTCATCCCTATAATTGAATAGGTTGCTAATATTTTTACCAAGCCCTTGTATTATTTTTGCTACCTTCATAGTGATCATTTCTTGGGGTAAATAAATTTGTACGTAGGGCCCAATTCTATGTGAATTCATTCATTTATTTTTTCCTTGTTTTTATTGGTTACCTTATCAATTATAGTAGTCGGAAAAAAAAAAATTCCTCCCTAGCTTTTTCTTAAAGCGGGTATTGGTGTAATGTGTTCACACTCTACTAGTTTGATTAATTTCCTAACTAGCTATTTAGTTTGTTTACAGTTTATAAGATTTAGTAGGGATCTTTATATTTTATAGTTTTTTAAATAAACTATTTTAAGTGAGTTATTTCAACTCATGTATATATTCAAAGGACATAGTTGGGAGTCTGTCTCCAATCTTTGATATTAAAGCACATAATTTTGTCCCACTTTTTGGATTTTTTTCGGACTTCTAAGCACATGAATTTTCGACATCACTTTGAAATTTCAGAGATGATTGCCACGAGATGTTACACGAAATGTTGTGTTTTTAGTGTAGAATGCATGTGAAATTTTATTTTTAAAAAGTCAATTTTTTGTTTTTTCTTAATTTTTTTCAAAGGTTGTTTCTTCTTTTATAATAGAGTGACATTAGGTGACATTCTATAAAGTAGTCAAAAAAAAAAATTCACCATGAAATTTTAGGTATATATTCTAGACTCAAATATTTAGTGTGTGGAATTGTTTTGGATTTCTAAATTTTTATTATTAATTTTGTAATATATTTCCTAATGTAGGGATGTACATATGTTTATGGCAATATACATTCATATTTATATCAATATTTTATTTCATGAGTTCAAAGAATACATCAAAATATAAAATATATATTTTATTTTATGTTAGAAATGTTTAACTATTTTTCATAGTGTTTTGAATGGGTAGTATCAAATTTCTTAAAATACCATACTTTAGAAATAATTTTAGAAAAAATGTTAAGACTTTTTCAATTATTATTTATATTTTTGGAAAGATTGTAAATAATTAAATTTAAGTATAATTTTTCATAAATGTGTGGCATCTTAAGGCCTATATTTACCCCAGAATGTATTAAGGGGAAAAACATGTCACATGGATGCCACCTAGGCTCCTCATAAGGGGGTTTTCCCAAAGGGGTTTTAGGTGAAACCCCTTTCGGAAAATACCCTTCGAGAGAACCCCTTAATTTTCATGCCACACTACCTCTGCCACACAAATGACACCAAATATGTCTTTTGTTAAATACAATTTGTTTGGCTATAGTATTAAATATATTTTCAATATTTTAATAATTGGTTCATTATTAGTTGTATTTAAATATTAATTTAATTTTTAAAATATATTGTTAAAAATACAATTATTTTCTAATCTTAACTATAAATAATATTGGTTCTAATATTAAATGTAATTTGGTTTTGATATATGTTAAATACATATTAAATTAATGTATGATTAGAAATAACTATATCTATAAATGAAAAGAGGCTATTTTTTTAATTTTTTAAAAATTAGAAAAACCAATAATTAAATACAAATCACTTACCAAGAATACTATATAAGATATTTTTGTATAGTGTGGTTTTAAACATTCTTAGTTTTAGAGAGAAAGTTTTATGCAAGTGAAAATTAGCGAAGTAGAGGAATCATGACAAATAAGTTGAATAATAAGTGCAAACATAGTGAGACACAACTTGAAGCACATCATGTCATAAGATCAATTTGTAAGAAAAAGAAAAAGGATTCATAGAAGAAAGTGGAAGAGGAATATGAATAATCAAACATTGGTATGTACTTAAATAAAATATTTTAAAATATTTTTGAAACCCTTGATATCGTAATTTAGTTTCTAACCGAGTTTGTGTGTTCGGCACGCTATCTCCAAAAATAGTTCATCATCATGAAAAATAGCTAAGTCCTGAATCTGTCTCTATGCTCAACACCTGATTCCTTCCTGATCCTCCTGTGTTTTTGAACACACTCCACTCTTCCACGTGAACCTTCTGTATGTTTTTTGCTAAGTGCCATATTTTTTCCGACCAACATCACCCACACTAATTGCATTGCTTACTACCTACTAGCAATGGTTATCTCCAAAATGAATCAAAGAATATGAATAGAAGAATAGAAATAATTTTTATGAATAAAATAATGACTTTACCCTGCAACATCTTCTGCTTCAACCGAAAGAATCAATTCTAGATATTCTTCTTTTATTTCCACCTCTAAATTCTCCAATCATTGAGTGTGGCCTCTTCCTTTTCTAGGATATCCACTATAATTGACTCTAGCTCATCTTTTGCAATTTCTCCTTTCTCATTCTACAAGACCAAAATAATGTTGGACATTGCAGTCATTCTTCCTTCTAATAATTCCATATTTTACGTGATGAGTTTCCCAATCTCATCTAGCCTTTCCTTATGTGGTTCTTATATTGTTATAAGGGCCTCATGCTTCTACTTGATAAGTGCTAATCATTCTATGCAGCCCAAGGTCTCATATTTCATGGCTTTTAGGACTTCATTGTCCTCTATAATGGTCCTAGTTCTTATAACGGCTTCTAGGGATGTACAAATATTCAGCGCTTTATCTACTTTCTTTAGTTCCTCCTGCAAGCTCTGAAGTAACCCCTCGTATGATGCAATCTTTCTCATCACCAAAGCCTTTTCTCACTTTGCTTCTTTCTCAAGATTCTTTGGTTCAAGCATGCGCAGAGGTTCATCTTCAAGCACCAAGTCCACCAAGGTTTGTACATAATGCATTTCCGAAGGAAACTTTTTGGGTACCTTAGGCTCTAAGTGTGGCTTTGCTTTCATGATATTGTCCCTAACTTCTTGTGACATGCTAATGAAAATTGTTGGGGTTAGCACACCAGTTGTACAGATAATATATCATATCTAAGCATACATGCAAATAAAAGAGGATATTCTACCAGAAGAAATATACAAAACAAGAGACATAAATCAACACCAGATTTAATGTGGTTCACCCAATGTGGGCTACGTCTACCAAGAAACAAGCCAATCTATTATCCAAAGCTTTGACAAGATATACAATGAAGATTTACAATCTTCCACACCTCTCAGATGTTCAATACTTTCTTTCTCTCAAGATTTTACTTCATCACCAAGAATTCTCTCTCACCAACCTTTTTCAAGTTCTTTCTAATTCTTGTTAATTCTCTCACTTCTAAACCCTAGATTTTATGCTTATATAGTCATTTATAGACTTAGGTCACTTAGCCATGTAATTACAATCAATAGAAATAATTTAATGCTAAAAATAGATCTAATTCCCGAGAGTTAATTAAAACATCCTCGCACAAGTAACCGACGCCGATCATACCTAACCATTGTTGATTCCTCCCTTGCCTAACCTATGCTGGTCATACCTAACCAATGTCGGTTCCCCCATAACCGATGACAAGCATTACTATATTTTTCAGCAAGTTTACATTACATGCTAAACTAAAGTGATTGAGCTCCACAACTCAATAATCTCCCACTTGGAGATTAATTACTATACCATACTTGTACATCGTCATTCTTGGATCCTTCGTTAGCTTTAATTATTCCTCTTCAAGTCTCAAACTCGAAGACCAATAGAAGTGGAGTGTAGCTCCAGCTTCTCCTTTGCTAATGACTTCATTAGCATATCCACAATGTTTTTGCTCATATGAATATTTTCTAGATTCAACTATCCATCCTCTAATACCTGTCGTATGAAGTGATACCTCAACTGAATGTGTTTCATTCTCGAATGAAACACTGAGTTCTTTGCCAAATGAATTGCACTCTGACTATCACTAAATAGTTTACAATCACCTTGCTCCTTTCCCAACTCTTCCATGAACCTACTCATCCATATCATCTCCTTGCTAGCCTCTGTAGCTGTAACATACTCTGCCTCTGTAGTAGACAAAGCCACAACCTTCTGCAATCTTGAAATCTAGCTAACTGTTGTTCCACCTACTATGAAAATATATCCAATAGTGCTCCTCCTACCATCCAGATCTCCATCCATATCCAAATCAACATAGCCACGTAATGAAATATCCAAACCTCCATATCATAACTCGCATGTTAGATGTCCCTTCAAATACCCGAGTATCCATTGACTTTTGCTTTCCAATGCTCTTTACCTAAATTAGCCATATATCTACTCAAACTCCCATTTCTGTGTAATGTCTGGTCTAGTACAAACCATAACATACATGAGACTTCCAACTACTGAAGCATATGGCACTCATGCCATGTATTTGACCTCCTCATGTGATGAAGGACATTAATCTTTGCTCAGTTTGAAGTGTCCAACCATAGGTGTACTAACGGGTTTTACATTTTGCATATTGAGCATTTCTAACTCCTTGTAGATATAATCCTCTTGAGACAAATACAATTTCTTGTTTTTCCTATCTCTATTTATTTACATGAATAGCAAATGTGTGAGCTAGCTTTCCCTTAAGCTCACCAATTTCATGCATACTAGATCCTGCAATAAGAATATCATCCACATACAATAACAAAATAATATAGCTCCCATTTTCAAGCTTCTTGAAATAAACATAATGGTCAGATTCACATCTCAAGTAACCATGCTCATGCATAAAAGTATCAAACCTCATGTACCATTTCCTTGGAGCTTGCTTAAGTCCATATAGACTCTTTTTCAACTTGCACACTAATTTCTCCTTACCCTTGACTTCATACCCAAGCGGCTGCTGCATATAAATCTCTTCATCCAAATCACCATGAAGGAAATCCGTCTTCACATCTAGTTTCTCTAAATACAAATATTCTACTACAACTAAGCTCAATACAGTATGAATAGAAGTCATCTTAACAACAGGAGAAAATATTTCACCAAATTCAATACCTATTTTTGTGTAAATCCCTTTACTACAAGCCTTTCCTTGTACCTTTTCTGTCCACCCTCTTCTTCCTTAATCTTGTAAACCCACTTGTTCTGTAATTTTCTCTTACCTGTTGGCAACTTAACCAAATCCCATGTCTGGTTCTATTCCAAGGAGTCCATCTCCTCATCCATGCCATGCTCCCACTGAACATGAGTCTTATCCTACATTGCTTCTTCAAAGCTCTCTAGTTCACCATTATCAGTCAACAATAAATAAAATAGAGAAGGTGTAAATCTTTCGGAATTTTACTTATCCTTTCGACTTTCTCACGGAGTTTGGGGTACCAGAGGCTCAATCTGGACCTCTTGGACATTCCTATCCAAATATGACAATGACCGATGCCATTCACCTCTAACCAACATCAGTTCTGATAATACTTTCAGTTTGGATCCTCTCAGTAATGATCTCGGTTCATCCGATTGGTTCCAATCGAAGTCGGGTCAATATCACCGATTCTTATGTAACTCTATCGGTAATTCTTTTAAATTTGAGAGTTCATTTTCATTCACAAAATTCTCAACCGGTTCATCCTTGGGTACCAAAATTTGATCCATGTACATTCTCTTTTCATTCCATTCAACATCACGACTCCTAATAATTTTAGAATTCTCTAATTCCCAAAAATAGAAACCAAAATCACCAAATCCATAACCATTGAAAATGCACCTCTTGGATTTTGAATCCAACTTCTTTCTATTTTCCCTATCAACATGCACAAAAAGCTTCAACCAAAAACTTTAAGAAAATAAATATCTACCTCTTTTTCGGTCCAAGCTTCCTCTAGTTTTCCTCCATCTAGTGAACTTGAAGGCAAATAAACTACTATATCAACTACTTCTACCCACAAATGCAAGGGCAATCCAAAATGTATCCTCATACTTCTAGCATGTTTCATGATTGTCCTTTTCATTATTTCTACAACACCATTCTCCTATGGTGTTCTTGGAACCATTCTTTCTCTATGTATCCCATTCACTAAACAATAATCATTGAAAGTCTTGCTACAATATTCACCACCATTGTCAGATCTAAGGAACTTTAACTTAGAATTTGATTCATTCTCAACAAGGGCTTTCCATCTTTTAAAAGTCTCAAAAAATTATATTTACGTTTAATACAATAAACCCATACCTTTCTTGTAGCATCATCAATGAAAGTAACATAATATTGGGATCCTCCATGAGAAGCTACCTGAGTTGGTCCCCACACATCTAAGTGTACAAGCTCCAATTTTTTCTCCTTCTTATTTTCCCCAACTTTGAGAAATCTCACTCTCTTTTGCTTTCCAAAGATACAATGCTCACAGAAATCAAGATCTAAATCTTTCAAACTTGATAACTTACCCTTAGCCTTTAAGATATGTATTCATTTTTTACTCATATGACCCAACCGGTTATGCCACATGCATGCATCTAAATCTAAAGTAGATAATGCAAAAAAGGAATATAGGTAGATAAATATAATGTTCCTACCTTATTACCTCTTACCAAAACAAAAGCACCCTTGGTGACTTTCCAAGAGTCTCCGGTAAGAGTAACCATGCAACCAGATTCACCTAGTTATCCTACAGAAATAAGATTCCTCCTAAGGCTTGGCACATGCCTCACATCTTTCAATACCCATGTATTTCCATTCTGTAATTTTAGATGAACTTCCCATTTACCAGTAATATTGCAAGGTTCATCATCACCCAAATAAACATGCCCAAAATTTCCCTGGACATAATTTCTGAAATAACCCTTATTAGGGGTTACATGGAAAGAAGCTCATGAATCTAAAACCCATGATTCAATTCTGCAATCTAAAGAAATAATAAGATCATCTTGCATTACCTCTGATGTAACAAGATTTTCTTCTTTACCTTTATCTGGGTGTTGGTTCTCTTTTTCCTTTGACCAACAATCTTTCTTTGCATGTCCTTTCTTTCCACATTTCCAAAAAGTAATTCCCTTACTTCTAGATTTAGATTTGTTATCCCTTGACTTTGATTTCTCATTACTCTTACTCTTAGATCTCTTCTTCGCATGCCCTCGCTTTCTACATTCAAAGCATTTCTAGATGATTATTCCTCTGTACTCTTCCTACAAATTTCTTCATTCAATATTATACCAACCACATCATCAAACTTCAAAATATTATTAGCAAATGTATTACAAACAGCCATTACCAAGTTATCCTAACTATCAAGTAAAGAACATAAGAATAAAAGTTCTTTTACTTCATCATTAAATGGTATAGCAACCAATTTTAACTGGATTTACAATAGATCGAAATCATTCAAATGACTAGATATAGATCCACCTTCATGCATCTTAGAACTAAATAGTTTGTTCATCAAATAAACTTTATTTTAAGCACTAGGTTTTTCATATAAATTAGCAAGAGATTTCATTAACTTTTCCGTAGAAGCCACTTTCTATAATATTAGAAGCCACGGATGTGGTCAAAGCTCAATATTATAGATCCCAAAGCCTTTCTGTCAAGAATATTCCATTCTTCATCAGTCATCTTCATAGGTCTAGACTTCTCATCCAACGGTAAATACAAATCTCTTTGATACAGATAATCCTCAATCTGCATCTTCCATAATTGATAATTTCGCCATCAAATTTCTCTACCTTGTATTTTTTTCTTCTACCATTATTATAGCTCTCACTCAATTAGAAAACCCTCTGTGAGTAAATTTTTCAACACACAAAACCCTCAAACAAATCTCGATACCACTTATTGGGCTTAGCACACCATTGTAAAGACAATATATCAGATCTAAGCATACATGCAAATAAAAGCATATTCTACCAGAAGAAATATACAAAACAAGAGACATAAATCAACACCATATTTAACATGGTTCACCCAGTGTGGGCTACGTCCACCAAGAAACAAGCCAATCTATTATCCAAAGCTTTGATAAGATATACAATGAAGATTTACAATCTTCCACACCTCTCATATGTTCAGTACTTTCTTTCTCTCAAGCTTTTGCTTCATCACCAAGAATTCTCTCTCACCAACATTTTTCAAGTTCTTTCTAATTCTTGTTAATTCTCTCACTTCTAAACCCTAGATTTTATGCTTATATAGTCATTTATAGACTTAGGGAACTTAGCCATGTAATTACAATCAATAGAAATACTTTAATGCTAAAAATAAATCTAATTCCCGAGAGTTAATTAAAACATCCTTGCACAAGTAACCAACGCCGGTTATACCTAACCATTGTTGGTTCCGCCTTCGCCTAACTAATATCGGTCATACCTAATTGATGTCGGTCCTGGGTGACTGATGTCGGTTCCCCCCTAAGCGATGACGGTTACTGTATTTTCCAACAAGTTTCCATTGCATGTTAAACTAAAGTAATTGAGCTCCGAACTCAAAAAAACTAGTGTTCTTCTTCTATGTCAAGTCTTTTTCTTTTTTAGGCATGATATTTCTACATCCTTGGCCTTGATCTCTTCCCTCATTGCCATAATTTTTACATCCTTATCCACATTTTTCCATGCCAACTCTATTGATACTTTCACCAAAGCATTGCTCACTATTTTTCATCTCGACATAATAGTAGGCTTTACTGTTATGTGTATGGCCCGAGGTGTCTTCTTTAACCTCCTTGATACACATGACTCTTCACATACATCGAATGTTATTTCATCCATGTGCATGTGCATAGACCATGACAGATTGCTTCCTTGTGCACATGGTTGTCATATCTTCATCCATCACTCCTACCCATACAAATCATTTGGTATCATTATGCTTTGAAAACGGGCGTAGAAAATTTTACTGTGTTCTCAACATTTCTTATGAATAATGCAACATATTCTCCACTTGTTCACTTTGATCTTGGCCCCTTAACAACTTGGGCTTTAAGATTTGGAGCTTATTCTGCCATACCCCGAGTAGTCTTGGTTGTTGTCTCATCTCCTTATTTTCTCCTTCTTATCCATCCTTCATTTCTTCATCCTTTGGTTCTTCCATGTTCTCTGGAGGTGTAGGAGATTCAGGCGCACTCTCCTCAGACTCTTCCTCCACCATGTCTAGCTTCAACTTTCTCCTTTTCTTCTCATCTATCTCCTTCTATGGAGAGATTCAAGGTGATCTGCGTACTGATTGTGGAGTAGCACCTTGGGTCTTGGTTCTCCTAAACACCCTTTTGAAATGGTGCTTTCCTTAGACTACATCCAATTCCTCATCATCTCCCTCTTGTGGCTAGAGTGGAGTATTCACATGCTTAGCTTCTACCCTATCTGTAGGTTTTCTTCTTCCTCTATGTTCCAAACCACCACTATCTTCATGCTCCTCCTCTTCATCATCTACTTCTATTGTCTCTATGGGCTTAGGTGTTGGAACATTTTCCATTATATGCTTACCTTTTGGCAGCCCTGGGAGTGTGAACTCATTCTCCACATACTTATTGTTCTCCATCTTGGGCTTGAGTTGCAGGTACACAAGTGCTACTCCAACATCTCCAATGGCCAAGCTTACAAGATTCATGCTTATAATATTTGAGATCAGCCTCTCAATGTAGGTAGTCCATCCTAGATATACATATGTCTTTCTCAGTGTATGGTAGTCGCAATCTACCTTGTCTACATTGAATCTTAGGTGGCGCGCATCTGAAAACTGGTGAACTGATGCCTAGAAATATCATGTTGTGAAGGCATATGGTAATTTGCACCATGGGCTCCAAGTCCCATCTTTCATGGCAAACCGTGTGATGCAAAAGTGTTGGTATACCACAAACTGCATTTCCTTCCCTACTACCAAAGGTAACTCCTTGGGTATGCACCATTCTTCTTTGAATGCTGCATGGAGCCTATCATACCATTTCTTCACCCTCTACTTGAATGGTCCGCTCATTGATCCCTCACACAAGTACTTGCAAAATCTTTCCGCAAGTGACTTGTTCTCCATAGGGTATTCCCAAATTTTCTCCTTTGGCCCATCGGCACCCCAATTTCCATAAACACCAGAGACAATAGAATAGCCCCGAAACTGATTTTCTCTCCTGTGTGTGCTTCTTCAATGATAGTTTCCATGATGTAACTGGAGATGTTGTAAATCACTCCTTATGACATCTTCTTCGCAATGTGTAGCCACATTGTGTTTACCTGTGACCACCTTTCTTGGTCATTCAACTTTGTTACAAGATGTGCAACTACCTGCACTACTGGGTACTTCTTCAATTTATCAATTTCCATGCCACGCAGACCCTTGGTATACCCCAACTCCTTCCTCATCTCCTGGATTGCGGCCTTGTCGCTTAAATCACTATTTAAATCTACCCCTATGTCTTCCAACCCTTTTCTTTGTTGAGATCAACTTGGTTTTGATTCTAACCTGTCCAGTGAAGTAGAAGAATTCCTCATGGACTCTGCTCATCAACCATCGATACAATGGTTCATACTTTCCAAAGTATGGCAGCTCGTACAACTGGTAGACTCCAATCTATTTTAGTAACTTCTCACCAGCGTCATCGTACACTGGCATATCTTCTATTGTGCACTTGTTCGTTTTTTTGCTCAACAACGCATCAAGCTCCTTCTTATTATCTGATGTATGATGGTTGTAATTGCTTATTTTACATTGATGGATGTGGGAATCCCATTCTTGTCCCATGATCATGCCCTCTAGATACTACATTTCTGAGAAATTACTCTCGGAGAAATTTCTTCTTCCACTTCAACCTTTTTCTTCCCTTTTACTCCTATTATGGGTGATTTCTTCAGTGCCATTTGAAAAATATCTCTTTTCTACCCTTTATAATCAAGAAAGTTGAAACCCTAGTTCAAATATTCGTGCCCTAGTGGAAATTACATGCCCTAGCTTGTTTGTAACGTGTCTGCTTCGCTCAAACCCTTCACCTATGGGAACGCAAGCTTCTCCTATGCACAAACCTTCTCTCCATGTCTAGTTTCACACTCTTTGCACCTTAACACGATTGCTCGGCTCATTTCCACTTAGCTCTTTTCAAATTATCTCAATTGTAACGGTAAAAATGAACTCACATCCCCTCCTTATATAAATTTTTAAAAATTTAGTGTATTTATTGCTCCTTCACCTACCAACAATCCTCTCATTAATCGATAATTTGTGTTCCTTCCGCGTCGTACATCTTCGCGCCCAAGCTATAACCTTCTAGTGTGCCTTCCTACCTTCTAGTTGCAGACTTCTCTTCAGTGTGCCTCCATGTGCTCGAGTACCTCACCACTACACCTTCCCTTGGTAGTTCCCATGGCCTCTGCTTACCTCGCATTATACTTGTTTCTTAATTCACCTCCACCTATGGTCCTCATTTCTAGAAGCACTCTTTTTTCAATTCTCCAACTTAAATAGCACCCATAGCAGTTTGTTCCTTTCATGTGTACTTATTTTCAATAGTCTTGTACTTGGATATCAATAACCACCCCACACTTGTTGGAACATAATGATTAATTTCTCTGACCAACCCTTAATTAATATGGGTCCATCACTATTATATAGGTTAAATATTTAATAATATGAAATACTTTTCTATTATTAAATATTCATACCTAGGTAATATACATTAGGTAGGTATTTAATAATGTGAATCATTTATGTTTATATTTATTAAATACACTCACCTAGGTATATGTGTCAACCATTTAGGTTGAAAAGGTGGGTTGGGAGACATACTCGATCACCTTATATAAAAGGACTTTAGGTCCTCATTTGATATATTCGGGAAATATATCAAAGGTGTGCAAATCAAGTGATTTGGTTTTACCCTTGGTAAATAGGGTTTTAAGGAGGAGGTGATCTTACTAGATGTAAAATAAGTTCTCTAAAGTAAAATGTTATTTTCAAAGTGGTTTTTACCCTTTTGGGGTTTTCCACTATAAATATTGTGTCACATGTGTTATTTATTTCCTGTAAGTATTTCTTTATTTACTTATGTTATGATGTAATGTTTATTTAAATATTTATTATAACATTATATAATATGTAAGTTGATTAAATCATAGGGTTTTTTCTAACTCATGACTAGGGTTTATTGCTCCGGATTGCTCGCGATTGTTCCGGCCGTTCCTCATTCCGGCTATTCCTTGGGTGTTCTGACATTTCTACGGTTGTTACTCTCCGAGATGCTCAGGATTGCTCATGGCCTTCGCGGCCGTTCGCGCTTTGTTCCTGGCAAATTTGTTCGCGGCTATTGCCCGCGACCATGGAAACTTGCTCATGGAGGTCCAAGCTATTCCCTCGATCCACGGGGGTGTTTCTTGCCCTTTCCTCCATGCGGGATGATGAAACGAAGTGCACTAGAATTGTGATTGAGAAGGCCAAGTCCAGGTTTCCCTTTGCACTAATTGGAGCTTTTTGAGGCTATCGTCCAAATATCGATCTTTGTCATTAGAAATGGTGCGGCGGAAGTGGTCTTCTTTGAGGTTGATATCATCGCTCTTCCCGACCACGTCCTCTGTTCAATTTTTCTAAGGAAGCTGAGATGATTAAGGTTCTCGTATTTTATCCTTGGATGTTTGGAAGAAGCGCCTGCATCTCAGCGATGGAAGCCAGGGGTCTCTCTTCAAATCAAGGAATTACCCATTTGGATATCTCTGCACGGCTCTTCCGGTGGAATTTTGGGAGGACGAAGTCCTTTTTGGCATAACGGCTTGATGGGAGAGCTAATATCCTTGGAACCTGCAATAAAAGCTAAAGCGAGGCTTGTAAGAGCACGTATGTGTTAGCATGGAGGTGGGGCTGTTCTCCCAAAGAATATCATTCTTTCTTCTCCCACGGGCCGTGTTGTGCGAGAACATCATCCACAGAAGACCACGGTTTGGTGCATCCCCCCAAATGTTGGAAGGTCGACTTCCAAGCCAAACTATCTGCAAGTGCTCCGCGAGACATGGATGAAATAGACGGGAAAAAGCAGCAGAGAGGAGGTGCGGATCTTGAAGGAGAGATCACGACAAATTACGCATACGAGAAATTGCAACGATGGCGGAACTAACCGATCCCAATATGGCTCTACTCGCGCTTCACATGGCGACCTCTGCACGCGTGGGACTTTAAGACGCGGAAATTCCATTCAAAAGCTGGTCACGAGTCAAACAAGGTAGATAGTGAATCTTCCGAATGGGAGGCTTCAAAAGCAGTTTAATTACGGCAAGGCCCACGCGGGAAGTGAACCGACATAGTAAATCTGAAAGCTCATAAACAAAGACCTTTAAATGCGGATTTGAACCGTTTCGGAAGGAAGATGGACCGGTAAAAGTGAGGCGAGGGTTTCAGTTCATTTTAAATGGTAATTTAGAGGAGGTTCTCGGCGTGGATGGCGAAAACATGGCAGGTGGAGCCTTGTTTGTAGAAAATCTTTCCGCGGTTTTAGTGGTGGTGGGTCTTGCGCCGGGGCACTTAAGCTGGTTGTTATTGTTCCCATCGGCGTTGTTCTTTTCTTTGTTCTCTTCTTTGGGCTTTACGCGGGTTTTAGTCTTTGTCTTTAGTAGGTTCTTTTCACCTTGCACCCTTGTTGTTTTTGACCTTTTGATATTTTCTCACTTGGGCACATCGGCTTCGAGTCATCTTTGTATAGGTATAGTCCTTCGAAAAACTATTTGCCATAATAAAAAAAAATATGTAAGTTGATTAAATCAGTATTTATTAGAATCCTCAAATTCTAACATGGTAATAGAGCAAGGTAAATTAAATAAATTAAGATGAAATAGTTTTATTTTATTTATTTAATTTGTACCGGTTTTTTTAACTAACCCGGAAAGGTAAATTAAATAAATTAAGATCAAATGTTTTGTATTTTATTTATTTAATTTATACATTTTTCAACCAACCCGAAAAGGTAAATTAAATAAATTAAGAGAAAATACTTTATATTTTATTTATTTAATTTATGTTAGAGTAGGTATTTACCTTAGCTCATGTTCACTAGGTACTTTATTTACCTTTATTGTATTTATCTTCACCCACTTATGTGTGTGGATATTTCTTTTATTTATTTAGATATTAGGAGATATTATCTAGTTGTTAGGTATAGTTATTTCCTTGATCTATGGTATTGACTAGTTCTTTCCTAGATCTATGGTATTGACTAAATCCTTGATGTCTAGTTCTCTCATAAATCTATGGACTTGACTAGTTCTTTGATAACTAATTCTTTTCATTATTTATGGCTTGATCTACAACCTTTCTTGGTTCTTAGATTGTTATTCCTTGCCTATATAAGCAAGGCCCATTCTCATTCTATTTCATTTGAGTTCCATAATAATATATGATATTGTTGCTCATTTGTTTGCAAAGGTTTTGTGTAAAGTTATTACGTGAATTGCTTTCATCTTATTGATCGTGGTATTTGATTAGCATCGTGTTCTTGGCTTGAGTACGATCTAGTTATTGTTCCTTTTAATTTATATGGGTTTTTTTCAACCAACCCGGAAAGGTAAATTAAATAAATTAAGAGCAAATATTTTATATTTTATTTATTTAATTTGTACGGATTTTTCAACCAACCCGAAAAGGTAAATTAAATAAATTAAGAGCAAATATTTTATATTTTATTTATTTAATTTGTACGAATTTTTCAACCAACCTGGAAGGGTATTTAAAATAAGTGCAACCTAAAAGTTTTACTTTGTGAAGAATCAAGGTGAATTCACAGGTGGAAAATTTAGAAACTTCTTACCTTCCGTGAAAACTTGTGTAGAGGTAAGGGTAAAATATTAAAAAAAAAAATTCTATAGTTTTAATATGTGTAGGTTGAATTTTGTCAATGGTAAATGAAGGAGGAGACAAAGCTCCATCAAAATAGGATTTGAATTTTTTCCATTGGATGTGTGAAAAATGTTGTCTCCTCTGTAAATTCTAAGGTTTATGTAGAATTTAAAATTACATGACCTGGTAAATGTTTTAAATCTTTTTTTCATGAGGGGCCCGTAATAAGGGTTATATGTATTTATTTATTTTTTTAAATGTATATATACTATAGTTTATAATTTTTTATAGACTATATGTTGTTTTTTATTTACATTATATTAACTATATACCTCTTTTTTAAAAAAGTGAATATATTTTTACATTATAAATTATAATAGGTTAATATAATGTATTAAAATATAACCTCCCTAATATTATATAGAAGAAGAAATTCTAGAATTTCACATTCTGGAAATACACAACAAGTTTTGACTCCATTAAATTTGACAGTCAAATGATTGTCATAATAGACCAAACATAAGGCAGTATGACGGTCATTTAGACGTCAAATTTAAGTTGACTAGATCTTTGTCTACATTATTTTTTCCAGAATTTGTAAGTTGTTTTGCATTCTTAGGGGTTTCTTCTTCACTTCTATATGGTCAGAAATTTTTTTATATAAGTCTGGGGTATAATGCAAAGCCTTTTATATTGCGGGTTATTATTTTGATCATGGGAGGTTAATTAATATGCATTGTAATGACAAAATTAGTTATGATTAAATAGTTTATGTAGATCTATAAAATTTAGATCTATTTCTATTAAAAAGTTTTTTTTTGTAAAAATATGTATCTAACTCTGTGGTACATTGTATATTATAATGGGGTGTGTTTTACAGGTTCAAGAAAACAATGGCATCCAACTATTTCTGTCTTGACAAAACCTAGATCCTGAATGGAACCAACTACAACATTTGGAAGATCAGGGTCAAATCAGAACTTATGGCGAGGAAACTCTAGACAATTGTTTCTGGATCTGAGGTTGCTCCCACTGGTTGTCAAGAAACTATAGATAACATGAATACATACTCACAACGAATGCAGGAGGCTCTTTCCATGATTTTGCGCAATGTGAATGATGAGTACCTTCTACACATTGGTAATATTGAACATCCTAAAGAGGTATGGACACAACTAGAATCCATGCATGAAGGTACGCGTTTATCTAAAATTATTAAATTAGTTTTAGAATTGCTTACAACTCCTATGAAAGGAGATGAAAAAGTAGTTAATTTCTTAGCCAAAATTAAAAATATTAAAGCACAATTAGATGGATGTAATTGTGATTTAATTGGTGAAAAATTAATCTACTTTATTGTTCAGTTAAATATACATGAAAGATTTAGGAATTTTATTTCTATCTTGAACTCTAAATATCAAAACAAAAATGATCTACCTGATTTAAATACCTTGAGTTCACTTTTGATACAGGAAGAGCAAGTGATGATGAACTTTGACTCTAAGGAGAATGCCTCTCAGGAACTTCTTGCTCAGAATTCAAAGTTCAAACCTCGCAATCCCTTCTCAGATCAAAAATTTAGATCTAAATCTTCTTTTGTTGATAAGAAAAGTTTTTCTTCTGATCAATTGTGTGTTAGCTTTAGTGGTAAATGTCACAAATGTGGTAAATTTGGACATAAAAAGGAATATTGCAAAACTAAGAAACCTATCCATAAAAATAAAAAACAAATTGTTTCTTCAAAATATAATTTAAGGAAAAAGGATAGCTCTAATGATATTCCTAAAATGATTGCATTATATGATGCGTTGTATTCTTCCTCTAATTATGAATGGATTTTAGATTCAGGTGCATCAAATCATATGACTTGTGTTTCAAATTCTTTACTTGATGTTGTTAAAATCAATGAACGTGTGCATCTTGGTGATAACTCATCTTTAGAAGAAATAGAAAAAGGGAAAGTAAAATTTGCTAATGGTGTGTTGAATAATCTTTTATTTGTTCCTAAGCTCAAAAAAACCTTTTATCATGTTCTTAATTAACTCATGATGGTTTGGTGATATCAAACCTTTTCAAGATCTCAATAAGAAACTCAGGGAATTCCACATCCCCATCTTCCAAACTGAGGATTCCATCATTTGGAAAGAGGAAGACTCTGGAAACTATTCTATTAAATCTGCCTATAGCTTACACTTCAAGAAATATTTTTAAAAAGAGTATTGGGGTAAGTTATGGATCAAGGACTTGATCCCTAAGATCAATATTTTTTATTGGATGGCTGTTCAAAATAGAATCCTATCGGTTGAAAATCTTATAAAAAGAGGAATGCAAATCCCAAATAGGTGCTCTCTTTTCCGGAGAGGGGAAGAGAATGTGAATCATATTTTTTATATTGCCCTTTCTCTAAAGGTGTCTTCTCACTGATTTCAAAACTTTTCAACATGCAATGGATTATGCCTTTGAATATGGAGGATTGTTGTACTCAATGGGAGAGCCCTTTTAGGTTCCCTTATCTGGCCTGGGCCTAGAAGATTACTCTACCTCATCTCTTATGGGGTTTGTGGAAAATAAGGAATGATAGTGTTTTTAGAGATCAGAAACCTCTGATTGTGGTGGCTAAAAGGAAAATCCTAGCTTCCATAAAGGAAAATCTCAAACTGTTTAAAAGTAAAATAAAAATTCCTTGCCTGAAATGGGAGCAGGAAGTGTTGGATAAGTTCACCTATAGTCAGGTCAAGATCAAAAGCCTTGGTAAGAATGTTTACCTGATTAGACCTATGGGAAATATGATCAAGATCAATTTTGATGGGGCTTCAAAGGGGAATCTGGACAAGTCAGGGGAGGGGGTATCTTAAGGAATAGTGAGGGTGATTGTTTGTTCATCTATACGGATCCTTGGGAAATCGGACTAATAACATGGCTGAAGCTAGATCCCACCTATGGGGTATTTTGGTTCTAAGGAAAAAGGCCTTAAGGACATCCAGTTGAAGGTGACTCCTTAATTATTATAAATGATTTCCTCAATAAGTAAGATTAATTAGTCGTTACAAAACATCATTCAAGATATCAAGGATTGCTAAATTATTTTGATAAGATATCTATTAATATTACCTTGAGGCAAGGAAATAAATGTGTAGACAAGATGGCCAATGTGGAGTCCTCGTAATGAGTACAAAATATCTTGCGAAAGGAGAGAGATTACCCTCTAATATTAATGATGAAATCATTAAGGATAAAAGGTGCAAGAATAAATGATGTCGGCATGAGCGGGGTAATTATTTCAGGTATCATGCTAGATTTTAAAAAATTGTTTTTCATTTCGACCTTTGATAGGGTGAACATCTTATTGGTTATGGAAATATTTTGTTGGAGCAATGACTTTGGATAAGTGCAAATGGGTGGAGATAGGATTTGAGTGGAACCCGCCATGCGTCGGAACATGGAGGAGAGTAACCAAGATCTCTGGAACAAACTTAAAGTTGGAGGATTTAGCAATTATATTGCTAAATTACATGGTCACGACCCATCTCTATCAAAGGGCTTTGTCAAATCCTAGAAAGAGGTGGTTTTTACTATCCACGGTGTGGAGGATGAGGTCTCAAAGTCCAATATTGCCAAGGTGGTGATATAAAGATGGAAGGGTTAAAGATCTACAAGGATATAACCCGTAGAGACCTCAAGATTGATCAATTTTTCATTGGAAAGGAGAAATGCTACTTCTTCATGGATGGCATTGTGCGTTCATGCATTCCTGGGGTCTAGAAGGATGTTTTCCTTCAAGTTATGAAATATATTACATTGGAGGGTAAGTATAGAAAAATCTACACCCATCACATGACCTTCCTCAACATGTTCCGTCAAAAGTTTATGGCTAGTATTCCCTTTTTCTTGCCACCTCTCTTTCCAATTTTTTGATGGCTTTTCGAATGAGAAAGTGAGTTGCCCCTCCATTAGGGCCTCGATTCTTCTTCAGGTTGAGAATGGCAAGCCGGTTCTAGATTATCATTTGACAACGGTCCTAGAGGAGGAAGCCGGGAAGATGATATTAATCTTGCGGAGTATCTAACTAAAATGAAAGTGGGTAAGGGTGTCCTCTAAGGGAATGAGAAATATAAAGACAAAAATAAGGGTGGCATTGGGGAAGCCAGCGCTTCAAGGAAGAATGAATGTGTGGGAGACCCCAATGTATTTGAAGAATGGATCAAGAAGATGTATTTAGAAGGGGTCCTAAAATCCATGGAGGACATGAATGAGGGGTAAAGGGAGTCCATTCTGAACATCATCAACATTTTGAAGAAGATGATCATGGATCAGGTCTAGTTAAAACATAGAATGAAGGAGCTAGAGATTCAGGTTAAAGTTCTGCTTCACAGAGTGGAGGGGATTGAAGGGGAAAAGAAAAGGAGGAGATTCAACCTTCACATAACTAGCTCAAAGTAGGAGTAGGTGATGGATTTTTCTAGAATCCAGGATGGTTGTTACTAGACTAGGGCTTCCTAAGATTTTTTTGCGGACATTTTTGTTCTCTCGAACGTGTGTGTGGACTTTGGCGGGTTGTGGTGCCTGTTGCTTTTTGGTCTTTTTGTCCTCTGTGGTTCCGATCCTACAATGTAAGAATTTTTCTGTTTAACTCATCTTTCTGGGACCCCTTTCTAGTTTTTTTCCTATTTTGTTTTTGGTTGCGTTCCTCTCTTTTGTTATGGCCCCTAGGAGCCGATCCCTGTTTTTTCCTAATCTAATAAAAACTCATCACGGTTTGGCTATTCAAATTTTGAAAGATACTTGGTATATCAAGGATAGTAATGATAATATAATAGCTAAAGGAATTCAAAGAAATGGTCTGTATATTTTTGATGATTTCCATTCTACATCATGTTTTGTTTCTCAAAGTTTGAATAATTCAAAACTATGGCATGAAAGATTAGGACATGTTAATTATAGAATTTTATATGAAATGGCTAGATATAATCTTGTGAAAGTTTTGTCTGTGTTGTCTTCTTCTCATGATGCGTGTGAAGGGTGTTTACGCTCAAAACAAAGCGCTAAACCCTTTCACTCACATCTTGAAGAGAGTTCCTCTTCCCCACTAGAACTTATTCATAGTGATGTTAGAGGACCTCTTGAAGTAGCTTCATTAAATGGTTCTTTATATGTTGTGAATTTCATTGATGATTTCACCAAGATGATTTGGTCATATTTTCTTAAAAATAAATCTGATGTACTAGGGAAATTTAAGGAATTTAAAGCATCATTGAAAACTCTTCAAATTATAAAATTAAGAGACTTAGAATAGATAATGGGGGTGAATATGTTAGTAAAGCATTTGAAAAATTTTGTATTGATTGTGGTATTAAAAGGGAATTAACTTCTCTTCATTCTCCCTAATCTAATGGTGTTGCAGAACATAAGAATAGGACTATTTTAGATATGGCTCGCACTATGCTTCATTCTACTAGTCTTCCCAAATTTTTGTGGGTAGAAGCAATGAACACAACAGTCTACATTCTAAATAGGGTTCCCACCAAAGCTATTCATCTTTCAACTCCTTTAGAAAAATGGTCAAATCAAAAACCTGATATTTCTCATCTAAATTTTTTGGTAGTCCTGCTTCTTTATACATTCCTAAAAAGAAAAGAAAGAAACTTGATATGACTTCTTTCTCTTGTGTTTTCATTGGATATGGTATTAACACTGTAGGTCTAAGGATTTACGACCCTATAAAAAGGGAAGTAACTGAAAACCACAATGTGGTGGTTTTGGAAAAATGTTTTTGTTCATCTGATAATGGTAAAGATGTTCCTAACTCTGTCAATATTTATAATAATGGTTATGATTCTGATATTGAGAATATAGTAAATGGTCATGATGATATTTCTTATGTTGATACTATAGATGCTTCTAAATCTCCTAACTCCCTAGTTAAGAAACCAAAATGGGCTCAATTTGTGTTAGAGAGTTCTAATCCTATTGATCTTAGGAAAATGACTAGAAGCCATCATACGTACCATGCATTAATGACCTTGTATGAACCTGAGCCACAAAGTTTTGAAGAAGCTTCTCAGGATGAGAAGTGGATCAATGCAATGCAAGCTAAATATAATGCCCTAATTCAAAATCAAACCTGGGAGTTGGTTCCACCTCTAGAGAAAAGAAGTATTATAGGGTCTAGGTGGTTATACAAAGTAAAATATAATATAGATGGTAGTATTGACAAACATAAAGCTAGACTTGTTCTAGAGGTTTCACTCGAAACCCAGGTATTGATTATGTTGAGACATTTGCCCCTGTAGCTAAAATGAGTACTGTTAGGACCTTATTTGCAATTTTCACTCAATTTGGGTGGGAAATCCACCAAATGGATGTGAAAAATATCTTTTTGAATGGTGATTTAAAAGAATAAATTTACATGTCTCAACCTAAATGATTTGAAGAAACTGGTAAAGAAAACTATGTTTGTAAATTGAAAAAATCCTTGTATGGTTTAAAACAAACTCCTAGAGTTTGATATGCAAAAATTAATTCTTTCTTTAAATAGTTGGGATTTTCTAATTATTCTTCTGATAATTATATATTCATTAAGCAAGAAGGTTCACATATTATCATTATTTTTATATATATTGATGATTTTCTTATGACTGGTGATAATCCTGCTTTAATTTGTAGAATTAAAGAAAAATTGAAACAATACTTTGAAATGACTGATTTAGGTCTCTTACATCATTTTCTTGGCATGGTTGTATTTCAAGATAAACATTTTATTGTTGTTTCTCAAGCACAATATGCAACCAATGTACTAAAAATTTTTAACATGATTGATTGTAAACCAATTTCTACTCCTATGGAAGTTGGACTGAAAATTGATCCTAAACCTACATGTGAAAAATTTGATCCTACTTTATATAGGTAGTTAGTTGGTAGTTTGATATATCTAACTATCACCAGACCAGATATTTCCTATGCAGTAGGAATTACTTCTAGGTTTATGCAGGAACCTTATAGAGATCATTGGAATCTTGTAAAAGGATTCTTAGATATATTAAAGGTACAATCAATTATGGGTTGCATTATACTAAGAATGAAAATGCTAACTTATATAGATTTTGTGATTCTAATCATGTTGGTGATGTATTGGATAGAAAATCTACTTCTGGTTATGTGTTTAAATTTGGTGCAAGTGCCATTACTTGGTGCGTAAAAAAAAGCAACCAACTGTTTCTATCTCTTCAACAAAAGCTAAGTATAGAAGTGCAATGGAAGCTACAAAAGAGGCTCTATGGCTAAAGAGGTTGTTCGATGAGATAAATATGAAGGATCCACGTAGTGTTCCTTTTTCTGTGAAAACCAAAGCACCATAGCTCTTACACATAATCCAAGTACAACATCAAAGGATGAAGCACATTGAGATACATATACACTTCATCTGTGAGAAGGTGCTAAGTGGTGAGATAGATCTCAAGTTCATTACTCGATGAAGAGAACGTTGTTGATATCTTCACAAAGCCCCTGAGTGCTATAAAGTTTTGTCACTTTCGTGAAAAGCTTAGATTTTAGAGTTGCTATTGAGGGGAGTGTGCATGACAATGTCACCTCCTAATGGAACTTGGTTTTTGTAAAAAGACCTTCGGGAATTTGTAAAAAGACCTTCGGGAAAGTGTAAAAATACCTTCGGGCATGTATACCTCCTCAACTTCTTTTTTAGAAAGAAGTGTAGAAAGATCTTAAAGGTGGTCTTCAGTAAACTCTTTAGTGTTATTGAGTTTACTGGTAAACATCCAATACAAGCATATTATTAAGGAGGTCCTTGGTTATAAAAGGCTCCTATATGCTTGGGTTCAATAACCTTTTATGAGAACCTGTGAGAATATGTAAAACTCACAAATCATACTTAGCCACTGATCATGGGATGATCTTTGGGATTCCAAATCCTTTTGTACCAAAAGGTAACTTGAGTATGATGAAGGTGTTATAATTCCTTCACCCGATATGCTATCCTAAAACCTTTATGGTTTAAGGATTGTAAATCATGTAGTGTACCACGAGTAGGTAATCTATTGGCATATGTTATCCCACTTAACATTAAGGGGGAGTGTTGGAACATAATGATTAAGTGGTCTGGCCAACCCTTAATTAATATGGGTCCATCACTATTATATAGGTTAAATATTTAATAATATGAAATACTTTTCTATTATTAAATATTCATACTTAGGTAATATACATTAGGTAGGTATTTAATAATGTGAATCATTTATGTTTATATTTATTAAATACACTCACCTAGGTATATGTGTCAACCATTTAGGTTGAAAAAGGTGGGTTGGGAGACATACCCGATCACCTTATATAAAAAGGACTTTAGGTCCTCATTTGATATATTCGGAAATATATCAAAGGTGTGCAAATCAAGTGATTTGGTTTTACCCTTGGTAAATAGGGTTTTAAGGAGGTGATCTTACTAGATGTAAAATAAGTTCTCTGAAGTAAAAGGTTATTTTCAAAGTGGTTTTTACCCTTTTGGGTTTTCCACTATAAATATTGTGTCACTTGTGTTATTTATTTCCTGTAAGTATTTCTTTATTTACTTATGTTATGATGTAATGTTTATTTAAATATTTATTGTAACATTATATAATATGTAAGTTGATTAAATCTGTATTTATTAGAATCCTCAAATTATAACAACACTAAAGGTATATGTAGTCCTCTGTGCATAAAAACTCTTCAAATAGTAATTACTTCTAACACGTAAACGTACTTATTACACAAAAACACCAACTAAATTGACAAAGCATAACAATAAAGAAGGAAATACATAATTCATAATTGGAAACCTAATCTAAATGGAAACACTACCTTATTACAAACACCGAGAAGACTTATTTATAGTAGGGCTTCAGCCTATCTCGTTGAAGTAGTTGGGTAATCATGTGCCATCAAGTGCCTCTAATTGAAAAGTGCATGTTTCAAGTATGTGAGTGATAACATATGACCCCAACTAATGTACTTTGAGTTTTCCTAGATGGTGCAAAAATTTAGAATCATAAAGGAGCACCATCTACCCAATTGTGAACTTTTATCCTTGATGTTCCTATCATGCATTGCTTTATGTCTGGCCTTTTCTTGTTTTTTACTCCAACGTTCTATTGCTCATCATTCATCTAACTTGATTAACTTTTCAATTCATTCTTCTAATGCTTTCTCATCAGCTAGACCTCCAACGTGCGTAATACACAAAGATGGTAACATGAATTCCATAAGAAGAACTATTTATGTGCCAAACACTAACTGAAATGGTGTGGCTTTTTTCAACCTTTTATATGTTGTTCAATATGCCCAAAGTATTACAGATACTTTATCATCCCAATCCTTTCTTCCAACATCATAAATTTTTGTCAATGTTTGGCTTAAATTTTTTGAAAGCCTTAGCAGTCCCATTTTCCTGAGGATGATATGGTGTAGTCTTATGGTGTGCAATCATGAATTCATCCAACAAAATTCTAAGTATCTCATTCACAAAGTGTGTGCCCCTATCACTTTGGTTAAACTTAAATGACATCCATACCATGTAATAATATTTTCCCATAGAAACCTAGCTATTGTAACCGTTGTAAAATCCTTTGTAGAGTCTTTGCTTCTACCCACCTTATCGAGATAATTTGTGCAAGTTATGATATAAGTACGATCCAGATCCTGTGCACCACTAGTGAAATAGCACCCACAAATCTATAGCCCATTTCTAAAATGGTTGTGTACTATTAATAGGTCTTAGAGGCATTTCATCTCATTGACCTAGTTACATTGACATGATCACATACCTTACATAATTCCTTACAATATTTATACGGGGTCTCCCACCATAATCCAACGAGTAAGATCTTGCGTGTAGTGGAGTCACCGCATAGTTACCACTTGCAATGCCACCATGAGCTTCTTCCATAATATCTATGTGCTCATGCGATAGTACACAAGCAGCATAATACTTCATCCCTACCTAATTTATACAGTCACTTTGCTAATTAACATATAGGGTGCCACGCGTGTAGCAAGTTATTTATTTTCTACGGATTTCATTCCTTCTAGTGTCATGTCTATTCGCGGAAAGAAATCAATGTCCTCTACTTCTAATGGCACTCATTGTAACCTATATAATTTTGCATCAGGCATGGTATTTTCAATGGAGTGTGCTTCTTCTTGACTATATTCGGATAAATGGTGCGGTCCGAGGTTATTTTCCCTAGTTTTACCACAATGTGAAATCAAATTCTTGATATAAGAGTACCCATCTACATATGCACCCACTGTAAAATGGGATTTTTACTAAATACTTCAATGTCATGGGATATGTATAAAATAAAAATGGTGTAGCTAGTAGAGTATCATCAAAATTTATGTAGCGCATAGATCATTGACTAAGCTTCACACTCTGTAGTTGTGTAATTCTACTCTACATGAGTCGAGTTTTCTACTAGCAAAACATATAAGATGATCTCCAATACCTTCTCCAGGATGATCCAATACTGCGCCAATGTTCGTGATAGAGGCATCCACATGTACATGAAATGGTTGGTCCCACAAAGGAAAACATAGAATAGGCACGGTAGTAATTTTCTCGTTTAATGTCTCGAAGGCGCGTTGTTGTTGTTCTCCCCAGTAGAACGTACCTTTTCCTTTTAGTAACTCCTCCAAAGGTGTGGCAACCTTAGCATATCCTTTAATAAAATTCCTGTAATATCCTACATGACCTAAAAATCCATGCACCTCACTTTGACTGGTAAGCTCTTTTAGGCCTATAATGACTGCAACCTTATTTGGATCAACCAACAAACCTTCCTTGCGAGATAATGTGTCCTAATAGCATTCCAAATGGTGTAGCAAATATGAATTTCTTGATGTTTAAAGAGATACTCAACTATCTACATATTTCAAACATTAAGTGTAGATTGTCACCACTCCATACACCGTCCAATCATCTAAATGAACTTGTAAGAAGTTTTGAATAAATTCTTTAAACGCTTTGAAAAAATATGCGTGAAAATACAAAGCAAGCACATTTTTAGACCAAAAGGAATCACAATATAGGTGAAGCTACCCCTTTCGAGTTGTAAAAGTAGTCTTTTTTGGATCCTCATGGGTGATCCTAACCTTGATGATACTCAAATAACCCATCCGTAAGCGAATAGATTTCACACCCCGCAATGCATTCTAGTATTTCCTCGGTGAATGGCATAGGAAAGGGATCAGTCACACATGCAAAGCAATCAGCTCCTCGTAGTCCACACGATCCTAATCGACCATCTTTCTTGATACTTATCACCATTGGACTAACCCATTCGACTCATCCAGGGCTTGATAATTCCAGGACTTCAACATTTTTCAATCTCTTCTTTAACCTTTTCACACAAGTTGGGGTTCATTCTATAGGGTCTCTTTCTAACTGGGCATGCACCCTCTTTAAGCTTTATCCTCATCTCCCTAATGATTTATGCATGCCTTTAAGCTCATGGTACCCCTGAGGAAATAAATTCTAATAATCCTATAGTAACTCTATGATTTTTTCCACTTTAGAGTCGACCAATAGTCCCCAATTATGGCCTCCTTAGGCTCAACATCTGATCCAATATTCACTTTCTTTATCTTCATAGGTTCATGATAGGCACACATGGTCTTATCTACACTATCCAACACCTCACACCTACCTGTTGAATGGTTTATATCCAAATTTTCTACTTCTTCGTCATCCACTAAGTAGACCATTTTTCATTTTTCTTTCTCAAGTCAAATGCATTGAAGTAGTGTGGCATCGGCCTTTTTTCTTCAACCAAACATGCTCCCGAGCTTCCTTCTTCCAATAAATCCTAAATGAGTTCTTCATCCTTAACACTATCCCTCATAGTTAATTGTTTTATGACCTTTAATGCTTCTTCCACTAGAGGCTTGGTAGAGAAGAAGTCAAACATCTGGGTCATTCCTGCAATTAAATCCTCCATATTTCAAGTCTCTCTATGAATTTTTGCATATACATACCAAGCACGTGCACAAGCATGTAAAGTGGAATAAAACTTGTGCACCTAGAGAAAAGGTGATAAAGCTTCTTGCCCCGCTATCCAAAGTCTCTCACACTTCAGAACGAAGTGCTAAATAGGTTGATTACCATGATAAGTACATATTTGAGTAGCTGCATTGATCTTGAAGAACCTAGTGGCAAAAGAAATCCTAACTCATTCCTTCCTACAAGATTATCCTTGTGGGCCACCATCAATGCATTGATGTTGCACGTAGGGTATATGATATCATATTCCTTCTTTCCAGTGGTCTATCCACTATTCTTCCATGGCAAGTAGGAACACCATAGGATCTCCTTCTCTCGATGTAACAAGGTACCGAGTTGTTACCTATTCTCTGATATAACATAGTTTACTACCTTTAGGAAATATTCTCTTTACGGCGCGCCTACCAACTCATAAGTGCTATGAGACCAATTATCATAAGCAACACTTATAGTTTCACTAATAGACTATGCATCCTCCCACCGAAGGATTATTTCTTTACATGGCTCAAGCACCTCTTGATCCCGGATGGCGCGTACAAAAATCCTATTCGGTCTAATTCACTCAAGGGCTAAACATAAGGCGCAAATTTTCCATCATTAAAGGGATAATAAATCTTTCCTCCTTATTTTCAAAACTGATATAACCCTTATTAGCCGAATATCAACATTATTTACATAGCACCAAGGATTCCCCAATAGAGCTAGGAAGCTATCCGACTCGCCAATTCTAAAACCTCAAAATCTTCAAAGAACTTGGCTCCTTGTATGGTAATGGATGCATATTTTAAAACTCCGATGGGAGTGACCTTAGTTCAGATTAGCCATGAACAATATGTTAGAGGACAATTGCATTGGAGGTCTACCCATTTTTACCCATACATATAAGGTAAGAACATTGACTTTTGCACTAGTATTAATCAAGATATTACTCGATAGCCACCCATCCACAACAAAGATTCGAGTTTTTCCTTGTCATAATCTAGGCTATGAGGGGGAAGATTTGCATGTAGGCTCTATTGTCTAGTCTTAGTACTTGCACATAGAGTGTTTCCTTTTAACCAATTCCCCAAAAGTGGAATGATATTCTCTTGGCACAATGATTTGCACACTTCTATCAAGTCATCCATATCATTTTGGATCGTCTCTGATGATTTCTTTTGCTCCATCTTCCGCATGATTGTTCCTTTAAATATTGTATTTCACCACTGAATATTCCCGAGGACCACCATGGTTCCTTTGTAAACATCCTTCGATGGGCGGGATATGGATACCGTGCATGTAGAACCTCCTCTTTAGTGATGGTAGGCCTCTTTTGCAATGCTTTTTTAGTGCATGTCGCTTCAGCGTAGATCGTGATCTTTACCCGTAATGCCTTAGATTCTAGTTCTAACTTTGGCATCCACCGATTTTCCATAGCACATTGTATCGTAACCACCCCCACTTTTTTTTTCTTGTTTATCATGCTTGCTAAGATTCTCATACAAGTTTGGGCACTCCTCATAACTATGATTCTTTCCATAAAAAGAACATGTAATATTCTAAGGACATTCACGCCTATAGTGGTCAGGAGATCCACATGTATAACATGTTCTGCGAGGGAACTCACCTCTTCTACTGCCATGGCCTCACCCTTTGAATCCACCATGGTATCCTTGACATCTACCATGACCACCTTTAAAATGCTCTTCATTCTGATCATAGCGTACCTGATTATGATCCCGATCGTGATGCTCATTCTTACCTTTATATTTATCTGAAACTCTTGTCTATCATACACCGATATTTATAACATCATGGATCTAACCAATCAACCGACAGTCTTCCATGTCATGAGTTGTGGACCTACAGATTTTGTAGTAGCATGAAATGTTCTTCCTTATCGCGCATTGTAGTAATGGGCAGCGGCTAGCATCATGGTTTAGATGGCATATCTCACAGTCTAACAATAATGAGTGCATTGATCTATAGGGACAACTATCCTTTGTGTGACCTTCCAATTCACAATTTTTGCACCAAATGCTTATGTGTCTCATGTGCTGATTTTTCCTATTGTTTCTCCAACTACTTTTCCATAGCTATGATCTCGTGCTTCTAAAAACGGGCTCACCCCAGGTGTTTATACTTCCAACCGCCTCGATGCGTAAGGATTCTTCAAGTGCTTTACACATATCATTGTCGTTTTATGTGATAACACCCTCCTAAAAGGTGTAATCGGACGTCCAACAAACCATTGTGTATGTTGGTTTGCATGAATATCATAGGACAGCTTAGATAATAGCATTTTGAAATGGGCATCATACTCTTTGACACTTTCAGTAATTCCTTGCTTAATATCCTTAAGTGCACTTATACTCTTCTGTTCGAACTCAGGGATGTGAAACTCTTTAAGGAAAGCATATTTTAAAGTTGCATAGTCCACGAAGTTTGATCGGGGTCAAAAATTTTGTACCAACCATGTGTGTGCCCTTGTAACGTAATAGTAAATTGAATCTCCCTACATTCAGAAGCCATGATTTCTATTATGTGCCATAGTATTTCACACATGTGTACATGTTGAGAATAATCTTCTATGCCCCTATACTCCGGGAGATGAAGATACATCTCAATGTAAATATTTTGGGGTTGGTGCGGACCTTGCCCACCTAATCTAGAGCCTCCTTTGTTTCCTCTACCTCCGAAACACCGGATCCACTTTGGAGTTAGAGCCACCTATACCTCCTAATCCCAAACTTGTAGTTGGGGTCAAACCAGAATATGTACTTCCATGTGTCCCAACAGTAGTACTGAATTATACCCCGATAGTCTGTGAAGTGTTACTACTCCCAGAAGAGAGTCCAAAAGTATGTGTGCCTGAACTCTATGTGGATGATACACCTGAAAAGGTACTCCCATATAACAATGAAGTCATTTGCGTTGCCATCATTGTGCTTTTTATATGACTCAATCCTACTCTCCCACTACCTAAATTATCTTCTTTGACTATTTGTTGTACTAGATACTGGAAAACCAAGTGCAAGGGTAAGGTTTTCAAGTGTACTTAGATGTGTACCCATGGCCCAGGTCATCTCTGTTGGTGCGCTTCTACGTGAGGCTGCGGAGAGTTCCCTATCATGCTTTCCCAATTGGGTGAGTTCCTAATGCTCGGGTTCCACGTCTTCTATGTGAAATTCAAACCCTTCCCGAACTATCTCTCTCCACAATTTCATTCACTCTGTAACATCCCACTACTTCTCTATCTCCCTCTCGCGTGCCTCATTATACTTAAGCCACTTTTTCTCTATGTGCCTTTCTGTTGCTAGGTCTACCATCTTTCACCAAACCTTCTCCTTCCCCACACGTGGTGGGGTTTAGTTCACCATCGGTTTGTTCTCCAAGTTCATGGTTACCATCAGAATTTTGATCGCTAGTGGAATGCCTTGTAGGTAAGTTCCCTAGGATATCGTAAAAATTAGAATTCAGCTACCTCTAGGCACGAATAAGTTGAAATTGAGTACTCTAAGATATATCTATTCAAAACACCACGGAACCACATATCCATAGGATGAGTCCAAATCAGATCAACATCATAAAGGGCCTAAAAATTTCGTGTGTCTAGACAAGTGTGCGATACCTCCAATTATGTTTAGACACCTAAGCAACCAGCCACTCATACAGTTCTACTGGAAATATAACAAAGAATCTCTCATACAAATAGTCATATAGATTCTACTCCATCCATGCACGTGTGTCGAACTCGGATATAGTGCTAGACCTCTATGTGTATTCTTCTTCCAAATCATGTATCCACTCCTCAACACTTTCTAGGGTCAACCGGTACGTCTTCATCGCGAACCATCCTAAAAAAATTGAAAAAGAGGTCCTAGAAATAGAACCAATGATGTAGCCTAGAATTCACCAATAAAATCCTAGGCACGCTGGCACATCACTCAGCCTTGACTAAGTGCTCACATGAAGCATGCAAAGGTACTAGGACCCTCTTTATGGTTGTTGTTGCAAGATGTTAGCATGATGAAGACTTAAAGAATTCATATCCATGACTTATATATCATTCTACAGTGCATGTTCAGATCTAGATCTAGAGAATAACATACTTAAATAATAACCATGATGAAATCAAGCATGCAAGAACCAATTATACTCAGGATTTGATACTCTGTTTCATCCAATACACTCCATTGCATTTAAACATGATAAATACATAGAAGCTTATTACAATAGATACTACCATAGTTTATGCATGCATCAAATTTGGTAGCATAACCTCACAATAACTCAGTTCTTACATACTATTCTCACACACCTATACTACGCAATTCATTACATATTTATAAGGGTGGGGACTTGCCCTTCACTGCTTATCTATTCCCAAAATAGGTCACATGCTATTATTAGCCACGCATCGTTACAATAATAGCCACACATGTAAGTGTACTAACAATAGACTTCTTCTGGTTAACTATCAGTAGTAAATCTATTCTCAACTTGTACTCATACAAAGTGCTTCTTAGACGATCCTCCAAAATGGCCAATGCATGTCACGAAGTTTCAAAAGCCGGTTTGTGTGTTTGGCATGTTATCTTCAAAATAGCTCATCATCGTGAAAAACAATGACTACGTCTTGAATCTGTCTCTTTCCTCGGACGTGATTCCTTCCCAATCCTCCTACATTTTTGAACGTACTCTACTCCTCTACGTGAACCTTTTGTATGTTTTTCGCTAAGTGCCATATTTTTTACGACCAATAACTTATGTTTTTTCCTTATTTATATTTCTACACTTTACATTATTACGAGTTTTTGGTTAAAGCTAATGTTCTTAGTCCTTGTGCTATTCTATGTGGTTAATTTTAAATGGTATCGATAACTCAAGTGTTGTATAATAAATGCTTTAAAGTCTCTCGATTTTTTCGCAAGTTTTTTCAATTAGATTTTTATCATAAATTTTGTTTAATCTATCTTTGTAGATATGGTTTATGATGAATATATTTGTGTGAAGAATATTATTCTTCCTTCTCTATGGATTAAATTTGTAGCAAAATAGATGGGGTTGGTTTCATTTTGAAGACATGATAGTGGAATCATTGGCCTTGCGTTGAAACCTCTATGTTGGTTGTTGGTTACATCTCTATTTATAGTGTTGTTTTTATTATTTCCTTGGTTATGAAAATTTTAGCATTATTCTTCTATGTATCATTGGTTGTTGCACCATTTAAAATTGGTTTGTAATGTGTATTGTTATTTCTTGGAAATTTTCTTAGTAAATTAAGCCTCAACTAGTCAAAGTGCCAATTCGGGTTGTACATTTAAACAAATGTGCACCATTTACTCTTTATGTATAAGCCTTCACAAATTGGTGTTTGATGTGCATGGTTGGTACACTAGAAAACTCAACATTTTTAAGGAATTAGAGATATTTATGGTCATGTGTTTCAAAAAATTTGGTGGTTGTTAAGTTTTTTCTTGCAAATTCACATATGTAATTATAAGTATTTATAATTATATTTTCTTACTTGTGTGCTTGAAGTAGTTGATTGGTATACTTGGTGCTTGACTCGTGTTATGGATATTTGGGGTGAAGATCATATGTTAAATCCTCATTAAGGACTTTCTTTTTAAAAGTGATATTGGATTAATAAAGGGATAAATAGAATCTTTACCCTAACTATACATGAAGCACTTTATAGTGCAGTTGGATGGGTTATTTTAATAAGGAATTAAAGTAGAAATAATTCAAGGGTTCAATACCTAGGCACAAAGATTATTTTTCAAGAATTTTGTAAAGATACTTTTATTTTAAAATGTTTGGATTAATCTCAAGTTTATTTTTTCAAAAAAAAAGTATTTTAAAAAATTGTGTAGGGATTTTTTATTTGACATATAGTAATAAGATTAGTTCCTTCATCTTCATTTGTTTGGTAGAAAAATGCACCTTAATTTGTTCAATCCATTAAAATCTACAAATTTTCACACTTGAAAAACTAAGATGCAACATTTTCTACAATATCGAGGCTTGTGGATAGGTTTTTCAAAAATTTGTACCTACTTTTACCTCAAAAATGACAAATATGATTATTCATGAAAGTAGGTCGAGGCTCTTGGATTTATTTCCTCAAACATATCAAAAAATCTATAGTTTCACATCACATATGCCAAAAAATTGAAAGAGGTATGTGAGAGTTTTGAAATTGTATTTGTAATATCAATGAATTTAAAATGACGTAATTAGATTATAAATTAACTTCATATTCTCCTTCCAATTTCTCTCAATTGAAGAACTTTTGAACAAGTTTAATACACTTAGAACTCGGTTGAAAGTTGGTGGTAAAGAGAAGAAGGATGAAGAATGTATTTTTATTATTCTTTATAAGTTTAAAATTCCTTATAATGTATTTTATTCTAAAATGTATGCCCAAAGAGATCAATTTCAAATGCCATCCACTTTTCTATTTGTAAAAGATTGTCTTGTGAACAAATAAAATTAATGACACTTGACGCCATACCTAGCTGTAATCATGCCTTAGTGGAAAACACATCTAAGGGAAAATAGAATTCAAAACAAAAACCATCATGTTCTAATAAACTAAAGAGTCTCACAAGACTTCTGAAATCACTAACGAGACTTCTAAACCTTCAAGTCATAGAAAACATAAATAGTATTTTAGGGAAAATGTGTATGATCCATGTCTATGATATAACATAACCAACTACCCCAAGTACATATGTTTTTGAGAATCAAAGCATTATAAATTAACATTGAAACAACACAAAATATTTGTGCCTTCACCTCCACCTCCTTCATCCTCTTCAAACATAGGGAAAGGGAAAGAAAGGAAATCTCTATCTATAAGGGCCATTTCTCCCATGAAAGAAAGGTGTATTTTTTCTAATGATTCTCACCTTTTACCTCATTCTCACTCTTTTTTGAGCTCACATTCTAATAATAACTCCACACTTATTCTAATGGGAAATTTTTTTATAGTTTGATTTTTGGTCTCCAACATTGTCCACGTGTAGGATGGGTACATTTGAGATGTACTTTATGTTCCTAGAATTTCTTCAAATATGTTGTTAATTTACTGAATTTTTATTTTTAGTAGTGGAAAATATATGGAATTTATTCCACATAGTTTTTTAATTATATAAATGAATGATCCAACTGATATTGTGGCTATATTTGTGGTGGACTATAGTGCACGCTTGTATTGTTTAAGGAAATTTGAATCCTCTAAATGGTATTATATTTTTACTCATGTTTATTCATTGACAAATTTATGGAATGAATGATTTGTTCATCTCAATTAAAGGTATCCATAGATTTATTTTCTATAGAATATGGTGATTGGCCCTCTAAAGGTCTTTAGTATTGATGTTATTTTTCTATGGTACATTCTTCGAAAGAAACATAAAGATAACTTTCCAAAGGGATAGGCTACAAGATCTAAGGCTCCACCCAAGTTGGCACATAATTATTTAATGAATTTTCCCACCAATTCATTCTATAGTTCAAAATATGTCCTAATATTTATTGGTGATTTTACAAAAAAGGACTTGGTTTTTTTTTGCAGTATAAATTTGAAGTTTTTGAAAACTTCAAGGTCTTTAATGCCTTATTTGAGAAGTGATAAGAAATTTCATTGATGAAATTATACATTTGAAATAGGGGAATATAATAGTAATGATTTTTATAGTTTTTCAAAAATAGAATCTTACATCAGTATATAGTGTCATACACTCTTTGAAAAAATGGTGTAGCTAATATAAAAAAAATAAAACACTCAAGAAAATGGCAATTTGTATGATTTATTCTAAAGACTTAGCACCTAAGTTTTGGATGGAATCTACAAATTGTAAAAATTACATTCAAAACAAATTCCACATAAGCCAATTCAAGATGTGACTCCTAAAGAAGCATGGTTAGTTGAAAATATTGATGTGTCTAATGTTCATGTCTTTAGAAGTAAGAATGGGCCATTATTCATAATGGCAAGTGGAAATATATGAAAAATACAATTGAAGAACTTATATTTGTTGGTCACTATGAGAATGTGAAGGCATATTATCAATTTGATTATACTACTCATGAAGTATAATTTTGGTGTGATGTTCGCGATTCTGAGATTAATAGTCCCACCGAACATATTTATAATTTTTCTACTCTTCCACGTCTTATATTTGATGAGGAGGACATGCTTATTGATTCACATGTTGAGCCTATTATCAATCCTACTCCACCACCTCCTCTAAGGATAGTGCCTAAGTGGATTGAATGTACATTATAATCAACTATAAATTTAGTTGGTGATCTTGATGATCGTATTTTCACTAGATCTGAGACTTAGAGGTATGTTGACTTATGGCATACTCATTCTATGGATTCTAGTATGGATCTTATGAGCCAAAATATTTCTTTCTATCCAATGACATTTTCTAAGGAAATATGCAAACTAGAATGGGACACTATTGTGCAAGAGGAATATCCTTATATTAATAAAAGTAATAATTGGAAGTTGGTTATTCTCCCTAAGGGGAGAAAATGGGTCTATAAGACCAAATATGTAAATGATAATTTTGTAAATAAGTACAAGTCACCTCTCCTATAAAAGGGTTTTCAAAAGATGGAGTAGATTCTTGTAATACATTTAATCCTATTGTGAATATGGATTATTTGTACCATATTCCTTCCCCTGTTGCATCACATCAATGGATGATATACCAAATGAATGTCAAAAGTGCTTTCTTGCATGGTGATCTCTAAGAGAATATTTGTATGGAGAAACCTGAGGGCATTGTGTAGGATAGTTGACTATTTTATAAACTCCATCATTATTTTAATGGTCTCGCATAAGCTCCTCGAGATTAGTATGATGATATGGATATTTTTGTTGAATGTTGGATTTCAACATTGTGAGCCTAACCATAATGTGTATGTTCTAAAATATGGTAAGGATTTATTGATCTTGATTTTGTATGTTGATGATCTAATCCTTGTTGAGAGTTCAAATTCTTTGATTCATGACATATAACACAAGTTGAAGGCACAATTTGATATGATAGATTTGTAATAGTTGCAATATTTTCTTGGCCTCCAAATTTATCAATATTTAGAGGGAATTCTTGTTGGACAATATAAATTTTCCTCAAATCAATTTCAAAAATTCCACATGGCTCATTGTAAGCTAGTTCCCACTCTATTATAGTCAGTATTGAGTTGACTACTAACTTTAAAACCAAATTAGTATCTTCCACTTTGTATAGAAAATTAATAGTTAATATTATTTATCTAACCCATACTTTTCCCGATATTACGTACACTATTAAAATTTTCTCTCAGTTTTCTCACAATCCTTGTGAAAGTCAATGGAAAGAAAAATATCATATTTTTCACTATATTTGGGGGCCTTTGAGTTTTGGAACTCTTTACACACCATAGGTATAATTTTATATTAAAGGGTACAAATATTTAGATTCGTGTGGATGTTGTGATACATAACAATTTATATCTAGTTTTTATTTCACCTTGGTTTAATCCTAATTGCATGGGTATGCAAAAGAAAACTACAAATTCCTTGTCATCTAATGAGGTATAGTATATAGCTAAGGTTAAATATGGATAGGAGGATATTTGGATCTAACATTTAATTGATGAGTTAGGATTCCTACATAGGGATCCTACTTTGATCTGGTGTGATAATCAAAGTTCTATTGAGATTTCATAAAACCCTATTTAGAATCAACATACCAAACATATTTATATGTACATGAACTTTGTTTAGAATATGATACTTGATGGATTATTTTTTAGAGTTCATCCCTACAAATGAATAGGTTGCTAATATTTTTACCAAGCCCTTGTATTATTTTTGCTACCTTCAATAGTGATCATTTCTTAGGGTAAATAAATTTGTACGTAGGGGGATTCTATATGAATTCATTCATTTATTGTTTCCGTGTTTTTACTTGGTTACCTTATCAATCATAGTAGTTAGGACCAATTTTTTTCCTCCCTAGCATTTTCTTAAAGGAGGGTGTTGGTGTAATGTGTTCACACTCTACTAGTTTGAGTAATTTCCTAACTAACTATTTAGTTTGTTTACAATTTATAAGATTTAGTAGGGATCTTTATATTTTATAGTTTTTAAATAAACTATTTTAAGTGAGTTATTTCAACTCATGTATATATTCAAAGGATATAGTTGGGAGTCTGTCTCCATCTTTGATATTAAAGCACATAAGTTTGTCCCACATTTTTGGATTTTTTTGTACTTCTAAGCATGTGAATTTTCGACATCACCTTTGAAATTTCAGAGATGATTGCCACAAATATTACACAATCTTGAAATGATGTGAACTATCGAAATTTGTGTTTTTAGTGTAGAATGCATGTGAATTTTTATTTTTAAAAGTCAAATTTTTGTTTTTTTCTTAATTTTGTTCAAAGGTTGTTTCTTCTTTTATAATAGTCAAAAAAAAAAAAATCACCATGAAATTTTAGGTATATATTCTAGACTCAAATATTTAGTGTGTGGAATTTTTTTGGATTTCTAAATTTTTATTATTAATTTTGTAGTTAATATATTTCCTAATGTAGGGATGTACATATGTTTATGGAAATATATATTCATATTTATATCTATATTTTTTTCATGAGTTCAAAGAATACATCAAAATATTTTTTATTTTTTATTTTTTTTTAAAATTAGAAATGTTTTACTATTTTTCATAGTGTATTGAATGGGTAATACTGAATTTCTTAAAATACCATACTTTAGCAATAATTTTAGAAAAAATGTTAAGACTTTTTTCAATTATTATTTATATTTTTGGAAAGATTATAAATAATTAAATTTAAGTATAAATTTTCATAATTTTATTCACCAATTAGACCTAAATGTGTGGCATCTTAAGGCCTATATTTACCCCAAAATGGATTAAGGGGAAAACATGTCACATGGATGTCACCTGGCTCCTCATAAGGGGATTTTCCCAAAGGGGTTTGGGTGAACCCCTTTGGGAAAATACCTTCAGAGAACCCCTTAATTTTCATGCCACACTACCTCTACCACACAAATACCACCAAATATGTATTTTGTTAAATACAATTTGTTTGGCTATAGTATTAAATATATTTTCAATATTTTAATAATTGGTTCATTATTAGTTGTATTTAAATATTAATTTAATTTTTAAAATATATTGTTAAAAAATACATTTATTTTCTAAACTTAACTATAAATAATATTGGTTCTAATATTAAATGTAATTTAGTTTTGATACATGTTAAATACATATTAAATTAATGTATGATTATAAATAACTATATATAAAAATGAAAAGAGGCTATGTTTTTGAACTTGAAAAGTTTTTTTAAAATTAGAAAAACCAATAATTAAATACAAATCACTTACCAAGAATACTATATAAGATATTTTGTATAGTGTGGTTTTAAATATTCTTAGTTTTAGAGAAAGTTTTATGCAAGTGAAAATTGGCGAAGTAGAGGAATCATGACAAATAAGTTGAATAATCGGTGAAAACATAGTGAGACACAACTTGAAGCACATCGTGTCATAAGATCAAGTCGTAAGAAAAAGAAAAAGGATGCATAGAAGGAAGTGCAAGAGGCGGATGAATAATCAAACATTGGTATGTACTTCAATAAAATATTTGAAAATATTTTTGAAACCCTTGATATCGTAATTTAATTTTAATACATGTTAAATCCTCAAAATCTTAATCTAGTTGAACAAAAACAATATAGGATAAAATTTAGTTATTACTATGTACATGTAACTTTGACACATAAACTAAAGATTTAGGGTTTAAGAAGATGTTGGAAAAAGTAAAATTTGAAACTTTATGCAAGATTTTGAAAAATTAAGGTGTCTAGAGTTATTGAGGACCTATAATATAAAATTATAGAAAATATGATATAGTTCAATAAGATCAATTTAGGGTTTAACCCAAATATCAAAAGTTAAGGATATTCTAGGGTTTATAGAAAAATAAGATCAATTGTAGGGTGTATAGAAAATTAGGGTTCAATAGATATTAACGAAATTCTAGGGTTTAAAGTAAATTATATAGTTAAGAAAATTTTGATCTCGCATATTTCATTTTTAAAATATTAGGTTTCATTGTGGAAGTATGTATCTAGTTGACAGTTTAATTTAATTTTTATAGAACAATAGGTTGAAAATCAAAAGTGAAAATGTATTTTCCTTCCATAATTTGGAAAAAAATAATAATTTTTTTATAGATAATAATTTGGAAAAAGGCTCCAAAGGACCAATTACAAAAATATATTACAATAAGTTTCAAACGATACTTAATATCTATCAAAAAAACCAAAAAAAAGAAAACAGGGTAGGATCAACGAGAAAAATTGATCCACAAAAAGCCCAACCAAAACCAGCAAAAACAACTATACAAAAACACCAGTCAGCACAAAGGCCACAAAAGGACCTATTTATTCCTGGCCCTGGTACGAGAGCTTGGCCCAGCTCCTTCCACACCTCCCACATAGTTGTCTTCCTCCTCAGAGGATGAAATGATCAACTGTCTCTTTTAACTGTAACACTCGCCACCAAACCTTGAAGGGTATCCACCCTATTCTCCAAAGCTCTGATCTCCCGTTTGACCTCTGCACTCCCCTAAGCAAATTTTTGTTCTAAGATTTTACTTGGGTTACAGATTCTTCCAAGGCTTCTAATTTACTAGCCAAAAAAACAAAAACCGAATCTTTCTCCCCTTCTTCCGCCTCCTCACCAACCAAATCCTTCTTGTATCTTCCATCCAGCGTAATATATTTCATAAGATGAAAACAAGCCTCCCCCACCGACTGTGAAAGAGTTACAAGCAATTTCATCCTCCATAAAACAAATTCTTTCCTCATTTTCTAAAACTTACATGGATGTTATTTTTTAATATCTCTTAAGAAGGAAATCATTCCATTTCTCCTAGTAACTAATTGATTATGAAAATGTTGGTCCTCATTTTTAATATTGTGTTGGTTATTGTTATCATAATTGTAATTTTATCTAGAAATATTGTTTTTATTTAATAAATTATAGTGAATTATGGTGTAATACATGCTTGGACCCCACATGGACTTTCCTTAAGGATCTCAACACTTTTTATATAACAATTATCCACATTTAAGAGTGGAGGAGGTGGATTGCGATATTGGGTTTTTTTTTACATACCCTCTTTTGTCTTCCCTTCTTCTCACTAGCCTTTTTCATACAAACATCCGTAATAATGAAAATTAGTTATCTAATGGTTCCCAAAATTTAAAGTAAATCTTAAGCTCATATACAAATTGTAATGACTTAAAATTTTTTAGCCTCATTTTTATGTATTCTCATAAGTGTTTGTTTACAACTTGAGTTATTAATATATGCATTACCATAGCTAAACCCATATCATAGTTTCGAGGAGAATTTTATATAAGGGAAATTTGTATTTAGTCTAGTAATAATGGGTGCGATTATAACAATATTCATCTTCTTTTATTTTTTTATGTATTGATCTTAATTAAGTATTGTGACATACTATGTATATAAAATAAATTACAGGATAATAAAGCACATCCTAAAATGTTTGATGTATTTCATCATAGATCTAGAAATAAATCATTTACTAAAATATGAAGAAGAAACTAGGTATTATTAGTCAAGGATGAAGTAGATTATTTTTTGGAAAAGAAACATCATTAGATTGTCACATGAAATAGAGGTTATATTTAACTAAATCAACTCTTTACAAATGTTCGGTAATACATCTTCTTTTTAAAGCTTGATTTATATTTTACCATAATATTTTCAATAACTAAATGGTTCTTGATTAAGCCTTAAAATATTCCTAAATCCAACCATCTACAAATATCCAGATAATTTAATTACCATAAAATTTGACAAAATTAGACATGAAACTTGCATAGCATATAGTTGCACACTTGAATTTTTTTCTCTTATATGAATCTATCTTTTTAAATACATATAAAACCTAGATCTTAAATAATGAGACATTTATAACACATTAAGAGATACTAACATTTATATGTAATATACTTTAATTCATAGAAAACATTAAATAATTAGAACATGTACCAAATTATGAGTGGTATAGATCTAACCCTAATAGGTGTACGATATGGCCTATTATAAACATGTAAAAATATATTTAGTTTGATCTTACTTAATTATAGATAACACAATGAATCCTAAAATAATATAGGATAGCATACATTAAATTAGTACATATATCGATATCAAATTGTAGGAGGAATGTAGAATGGTATACTAAAATTTTGTATGAATAAAAATATTTACCTTATTTAGTTGCTTTGAGAACTAAAATAGAGAAGTGTTCATGATAGGTATAATGGTGTATTTTTATTTTAATCAAAATTTAGTGTCATGGACATAGGTGATGAAAAATATAAGCCCTCTCTCTCCTGAGCCATATGCATATTTGATGAAAAAAAAATGAAATTAATTCCTAAAAACATGTGAAACACTTGGTGAAGACGGATTTTAATAAATGAAAATAATGTGCCCATCAGGAATCAATGTCACGAAAGAAAACAAGTAAGTCTATTCGAGAGATTTTTAGTGTATTTGTGAATTTGAATATATTTACTAGAGATCATTTATTGATTTCATTTATGAATCATGTTGATATGAAGGACATATTACAAATTTTGGGTGTCAATTTTGAACCAAAAATTTCAAAACTATGTGAACATGAGTTTTTTTGACAATTTGTCTAAATGAATAAGTTTGGTGTGTATAAAAAATAGGTTTGTTAATAGGAGTGTTTCTCATAGAGTGATATAAACTTCAGTTATAAGTAAAGATACAAAAATAATCAACATATCAACACTACTTGATTAGGCCTTGGGTATTTCTATAAATACTATAAGCATATATAAGAAAAGGAGAAATACCTTGGATCATTTTACTATGGAATGAAATTGGGCGTAATGTGTAGGAATCCTCGTTTAGATAAAATTGAGAAAATTATTGTGAAGGTAATTTTTTATTTTTGGAGTGAGAAGAATCATGCTTCTCCAAATACAAGGTATTTTTGAAATGCAATATTGGTCACAATGATTTTGAAGAAAATCTAAAACATTGATTGGAATAACTCAACACAAGATGTACATTAGGTTTAAAGAAGAACATCTACATATTAATATTGGGCAATGAATGTTTCAAATTTTAAATCCTTGGTATACGATGGAGGATAAATTCCTTGAAACTTGTTATTATCATATTGAGTTTGATTATCACTATTAGGTAAGTAATAATATATAGATTTAAGTGTGATTTCATTTATAGCTATATTATAAATACATTTTTTTAGATAAGGTAAGAAGGTTTAGTTTTTAAGGGACCAAAAAAGCCTTATACAAAAAAGAATTCGGGAAGAAGATGGCCCACCAAAAGATAGAAAATGGTGCTTAGTCAAACAGCTTGACAAAAAGGTATCCCTAGAATGAAGCATGACTAGAGAAAGGCCTACATAATTTTTTACAGTAATCAAAAACATAAGCCATAGCTAAGATATTAGAATAAACTAGCATAAAACACTACTAAAAGGGTATCAAAAGGTTAGCCTTCATTTTTCTTTTACTTGTTAGCAGCTCTAGTTTGGGTCCTAGTGCTGGGTGTTTATCTTTAGTGGCTGAAAATTTGATAAGAACCCTTTTGGAGTTTTCTTGGTGTTTTTTTGTGCCATTGTCCATGGATTCCTCATCCTCTGAGCTACTCAACACAAGCTTCATATTCTTCTTAGCATCCTCGACTTCTGTCTTGGAAATTTGGTCTTGTAGAATGGAGATCCTTTGTTCTTGCATGATAATTTCTATACTGATCCCTCCAATTCTTTTATTCTGGACCTTGATTTTATAATGGAAATCCCTGACTTCATGGAAAAGTTTTTGTTAACAAGGAGGATGGTATCCATCATGGATTCAGCCCTTAATAATCTAGCCTCCAAGTCTACTAAATTTTGATCTCTTTCCTTACTATAAAAGCATTCCCCTCATTCCTTGTCACCCTATTTCATGTTTTATAAAACATTAGAAATGTCATATGTCTTGTCCTACAACCCTCCTTTTTGAAACGTTTCATGGCCATGGCAAGGGTTTTGTTGTTAGATTCCTCCTCACTAGGGCCTGGGGGTTGAGTGGGGATTAAGGGTTTACCATTTTGGAACAGTAATAAATTAAACCCTGATGCAGGGGAACATCCACCTTGTCATTTTGAAATCAGAGATAGAAGCAAAGAGGGATCTCAATAGAAAATAGGGTAAGCTCATGGATTGATTTATTCTCAGATAGTTGAGAATAGAGAGGTGGTAGGAGAATATTTTCCTAAAATTTCCTTCTAGGGTAAGATATTTCATTACTACCCTACAAACATCCACCCATCGATCTAGAAGATAACTTCTAGCAATGTCATCGTCATACATAAGAATTCTCTCGTTATGGCCAAAAATGTAGATTTTTTTCTTGCACTCTGCTTTATCCTTGAAGATTTTGAAACCCTCCAAGGATAAGCATGTGGCATCATCAATGGCATCCTCGGTGATACAAATATCCACCCCCTCAAAATAAAACTTCCATCCTTCAATTCATTACCAAAATCAATTGCAAGCTGAGGATCATTACCTTGGAGGTGTTGGATATAGTTCAAAAACACCTCATCCACATGCAAAAAGAAGGTCATCCTCTATCTCCTCCCATTATAAGTTGATCACACTACAAATTATTAGGACATGGCACAATAAAGACACGCACCCATAGCATAAATACTAAGCACAAAAATTATGTTTCATTTCCCTTTCCAAGAGATAATGGGCCTTCCCATGGCACAAGACACATGAAACCTAGAGACCATCATTCCAAAGCCTACAAGGTCTTTTCATCATTAACCAATTTTAAAATATTTAACCACAATATTAGATCACACTGCCACGTCACTTTTTCTACCATGTTATTCCCATAATTAGCCAAACCATCTGCAAGTTTATTACCCAACCTATAAATGGGACAAATCTCCACTTTCTCAAATGATGTTAACAAAATCATGGCCTCCATAATTATACTATTTAATCTCCAGCTAATGTTAGAGTAGGTATTTACCTTAGCTCATGTTCACCTAGGTACTTTATTTACCTTTATTGTATTTATCCTCACCCACTTATGTGTGTGGATATTTATTTTATCTTATTTAGATATTAGGAGATATTATCTAGTTGTTAGGTATAGTTCTTTCCTTGATTTATGGTATTGACTAGATCCTTGATGTCTAGTTCTCTCCTAAATCTATGGTCTTGACGAGTTCTTTGATGACTAGTTATTTCCTCGATTCATGGCTTGATCTACGACCTTGAATGGTTCTTAGATTGTTATTCCTTTCCTATTTAAGCAAGGCCCATTCTTAATGTATTGCATTGAGTTCCATAATAATATATGATATTGTTGCTCATTTGTTTACAAAGGTTTTATGTAAAGTTATTCTGGTGAATTGCTTTCATCTTATAGATCGTGGTGTTTGATTAGCATCTGTGTTCTTGGCTTGGTACGATCTGGTTATCATTCCTTTCATGGTATCAGAGCTAGAGATTGTTGTTGACATCCATCTGTAAGTTTTATTTTGCAAATAAATTCATTGTATATTCATATATTTGGGATTTGGTCGTATTTTTTTGCTACATGCATTTTTATGGAAAACAGAGGATTCCATTAGATCCGAAAGGCATTAAAACCCTAAGATCAATTGTAAACTCAGTTGTTTCTACTGACATGCTTAGTTTGTTACACTTTTTGTTGGTGCGAGAGAAGCACACTTGGTTTACCTCGGGATTCGTGTGCACAAAAAAAAAAAAATCACGGGATTATGTTTTGGGTCTTTTGAATTTTTGAGATCTGCAGATGCGGCATTTGTTGTTGTGGTGTATCTGAATTGGTTTGTGCCCATTAAAATCCTTAGCCCTTGGTCATATGGTATGGTCGTATGAGGGGGCTTAAAGTTTGTGATTCCTACTAGTAGGTTCTTAGCTTCAACCCCTTTAATTTTGTTTATGTGGTGAAGGCAACAACAATTTATTTTATTTTAGTGGAAACTACAATAAATAACAAAGCAAAATATTAAAAAGCTTGTAACTTTTGATCGATAACTCAATTTTGAGTGTTGTTTTTTGCAAAAGTGTTTGTTTTTTTGTGATCTTTCCATTGGAAATATTTATTTTGAGACTTGCACTATAATTATAAAGTGCCAAATATGGAGGAGTGTTGTAATCAATTGTGAACACAATTTTGGCTAAGCCCGACGTCCTAAATTTTTGGGAGTTACAGTTTGTACCTATCATGGATTCTGAGAATGATATGCTTTTCTCTGAAGTATGTGGACTTCAAGAGGATATTGTAAAATTTGTGGAAGAAAATAGATCACTCAAGAAGTGAAATTCTCTTCTACAATCACTCATTCACAATAAGGATACAATAATACACTCCCTGCAAAACAAACTTTCTAGCCTACAAAGATCACCAACATATTGTGGACAACCATATCCATGCTCCTAGTCCACTTGCAGCTTGTTGCTCTTGTACTCACCGACATTGATCTCCAATCTTTGAGCCTCCGAACCTACTTTTAATGCTTCTAAACTTGTGAGGCTTGTTACTGCATGCTCTTTCACATATTTGCCTATAATAGTACCACATATTGTGTATCCTACTTCTACTCAGCTGCATGGCTTTTTTGAGAATCATACCACTGCATTTAATTCTCACATGCTCCATTCTATGGGTCTCACTAGCGGAGTCATTGGCAAACATTCATAGGGTATTGTTTCCTCTATTCCACATGTTAAGTGGAATTCTCGTCGTGACATTGGTTTTCGAGTAGATACTTCATTGGGATCACACATTGACAGAGCTCCTTTTTTGTTCACTCGACTCTTTCTAAGGATCATGAGCAACACATGAGTTATGTACCTTCACTCAGGCTTGAGAAACCTAAGATTTCAACCTCGGACATGATTAACTTTGACACACATTATGATATTCTTTTCGCATAGACCAATTGTGCATTTTACACCAAGTCATAGCGAGGCATCTTCTTCATCCCTCTATGTTGATTTGGGGTGGATATCTGATCACTCATGGCGGTGACATAGGAATTTGTTGAGAGGACTCTACATTTTTGGCTCCTCCACCATTCGTAATAGATTTGGATCAGTTTTATAGATGAATAATGTACAATATTAAACACGGAATAATAATATACTTTCAATTCATTCCGATCATTACATAATGAACAAGCTTCAAATATATAGGGAGATAGTTTCCTATTAAGTAGGAAACAACTCAACCACAAATCTATATATATGTGAGTTGTTATAACTCCCAAACAACTCACGTATATAATATACTAACCTAATATTATGAGTTTGTTTATTACAACTCATAATATATTACATAATATTATTCATCCATATATATGAATAATGTGAGCACTATATATGATTTCCTAACATTCCCCCCTTAGTGCGAACATGGGAGAAAAACAATTGCACTTCCTTCTGCAGCGTGCCGCCCGTGCGTGCTCATGATCTGGATGGTTTTACAGGACAGCCAACAACCTCAATATGGATGGTTTTATAGGACAACCAACAACCTCAACATGGATGGTTTTACAGGACAACCAACAACCTCAACATGGATGGTTTTACAAGACAACCAACAACCTCAACAGGGATGGTTTTACAGGACAACCAACAACCTCAATATCATGATGTTGCTTTTCTTTTGTGCTTTCATCTGTCCATTATGATTTTCCTTCAGGGAACTATATAGGAAATACCACTCACTGATTACAAATATGAAAAGATAAAATGGAACATTGAGACCATGTTCCCCCCCTTAATGTGAACATTTCACTTATTTAACACAAAACAGGAACTCTGAAATCATACTGCAATCCAGAAATGAAAGTAAAATCACACACACACAGTGTCACCACAACTTCATGTGGCCCCGTCATTGGAAACTGACAAGAGGATGCCAATTATCCTCCAGCCTCCTATGCCTCCTTCCTCCAATAGATAATGTTTCTTACTCAGCAAATTGGATGTTGAAGCTCAATAGTTTACACATTGTGATTTATTCTTCTCTCCCGCAATGTGAAACACTTTATTTTGATGGACGTCGGGTAACACCGAAAATGCGTCCGTGAGACAACTATTTTGATCAAAATGCAAACAACTAAACCAAGACTTAAACATAAAAACTTTACTTTTTAAATGACCACGACTTTAACTACGGACTTGGAATTACACTTGATGCACAGTTCGCATGTATTTATCTCCATAACGACTTGATATAGGGAGAAAACAGCTATGGAAGATTATTAATAAGCTAGTAAATTTTAGAATGATCACCCAACAAAAATACCTATTTCTTTATTCAAGCCTCTGCTAATACTGACCACGCATTTCAATGCAAGATATCAGGATGATATGGCCGGGGCTGATGGTGCACAGAGAAAAATAGACAATGAAGTCACTGCGTTATACTTGGATCTGCCCACATATCTTGTGAACAATATATGAGTCAGGTTGGAGACTGATGTGAGGTCTGTGTTGGATCATGAGGACTTTGCGTCAATGCCGAGAACATTGTTGTGAGGATTATGTTGCAGATAAGTTCTCGAGCGTGTTGCAAAGGGCTATGCTTGAGCAAATGTTGAACAGAGTTTGCAAGGAGATCTGGGCAATAGGGGAGTCAAAATAAAAATTGCCTTCAAACCAATGTAATGCAATCTAGTCCCAAATAGATTGCATTGAGTTGATTTTGGATGAGCCAAATCAATGTGAAATGTGAATGAGGAATATTTGATTCTTTCTAAACTTTTTCACTAGCTGAGCTTGTATCTACCGAGAAATAATACAAATGGATCTACGAATGTCTGAGATATCAAGAAATAATCTGAGTTCTTCTTTTTCCAACTCTGAATTGATGAATACGTTCTTCCTCCCACTGGCGGACACAAGGATACATGTAGAAAATGGATGTAGAATCCAAATTATTAATCAAAATAAAAATTACCATCAGATTCAACTCCAGGTTGATAGAGTCATTCAAACATTGACTGGATAGCTACAGATTTGAGAGGCATAAATGAAGTCTGAGACAACTAAAATAAAATCAATAAGAAATTATATCAATGTCATTCTAACCACGTCGAGTAAAGATCTTCCATTCATCAGAGCAACGTCAATGAAAATAAAGCTACTCCTGCACTCTTAAGGATCCATTACGCTCTGATACCAAATAATAGATTTGGATCAGTTTTGATGAATAATGTACAATATTAAATACGGAATAATAATATACTTTCAATCCGTTCGATCATTACATAATGAACAAGCTTCAAATATATAGGGAGATAGTTTCCTATTAAGTAGGAAACAACTCAACCACAAATCTATATATATGTGAGTTGTTATAACTCCCAAACAACTCATGTATATAATATACTAACCTAATATTATGAGTTTGTTTATTACAACTCATAATATATTATATAATATTATTCATCCATATATATGAATAATGTTAGCACTATATATGATTTCCTAACAATTCGGCCTCTTGCTCCACTTTCTATACCTTTTGCATTGTGATGCTTCTTGTTTTGAGCATTTTTCTTTAGCAGGTGTAGTGTATCTCTCTTATTTGTTGAGAGATTTTGTATCTGTATTTTCGACACTTTTAGCATTTTGACAGTATCTCTTATGGGGGATCTATTCTGGTGCATTCTAGTGTTAGTTTGTCAGTGTTCGAGTAGTTGTTTTGGGCAACTCGTACATATTTATAACAACACTCCACCTATTTAGCAGTATGGGAGGGTGTGGTGTTGATCTTGCTTCTTCGGGTTTCGTGTCCTTGCCTTGTTACCTTGGATTTTCTTGGATCGTGACACTCTGGATTTTGTGTCCTTGCCTTGTTTCTTTATTTTTTGTTCTTGGATCGTGGCACACCTATTTGCAGCAGTTGATCGAATTATGTTTGGTGTTTCTTTTTTACACTTTCAACATCACTCCATTAATAGTCTCCTTGTATGGAGCTATTCTGGTGGAGCCCAATGTCAGTTGTTTTTGAGTTTTGTGATTGAGCAATGGATTCAAACCACAGTGCACACCAAACTTCTTCAACATTATACGAGTTTTTTGAGCCGATCTTCTTGAGATGCCTTGGAGCGGGTTTTTACTCTCTTTACTTTGTTATTATTGGTTTTGGGTACCTTGCGGTGTCCCTCTTTTTCCTAGTTATTGTACATGGGTACCTCATCAATCCTATTTGTCGAACTCATACTGTGGACATGCCACTTCTATTTTGGCCCCTAGCTTCACTTGAGGGGGTGTTAGAGTAGGTATTTACCTTAGCTCATGTTCACCTAGGTACTTTATTTACCTTTATTATATTTATCCTCACCCACTTATGTGTGTGGATATTTATTTTATCTTATTTAGATATTAGGAGATATTATCTAGTTGTTAGGTATAGTTCTTTCCTTGATTTATTGTATTGACTAGATCTTTGATGTCTAGTTCTCTCCTAAATCTATGGTCTTGACTTTTTTTTTTTTTTTATGACTAGTTATTTCCTTGATTCATGGCTTGATCTATGACCTTGACTGGTTCTTAGATTGTTATTCCTTACTATTTAAGCAAGGCCCATTCTCAATGTATTGCATTGAGTTCCATAATAATATATGATATTGTTGCTCATTTGTTTACAAAGGTTTTATGTAAAGGTATTCTGGTGAATTACTTTCATCTTATAGATCATGGTGTTTGATTAGCATCTGTGTTCTTGGCTTGGTACGACGATCTGGTTATCATTCCTTTTAGCTAATGGTCCCTAAATTTTTAAGGTATTTGACAATTCATAGAGAATCACCTTTTATGACAAGAGATTTGATATTCATTGTTATACATTGTTCAAGACCCCATAACATAGTCATTTCCTCGGCGTAATTATTTGAGTGATTTCCCAAAGGCCCTACATAGGCCCTTATACATTCCCCTAAATGATCTCAAATTATACCTCCTCCCTAAGCAAGCCCCTCCATTAGTTTTGTAGATCCATCAAAGTTCAATTTGAAGTTGCCTTCAAGCGAATTCCCACTTAGTATAATTTTTATTAATACTCATATTTTTGTTTTTATCCATACTTGTGGGGCTGAGATTCAAACCATTCAAAATGGATCTTTCCAAGGTAGGAAATATTTTTGAGGAGTTGTATTTAATGACCTATGAGTTTTCCTTTAGAGTTTGGCCAATTCTCCCAACAATTTTTTTAATACTAGACGATTGATTACGAAAGATTCGGTTGTTTCTCTCCAACCAAATGCCCTAGAGAATATGAGGTAGAGAACATTTCCATACCTCTTTTGTGAAGTCATGATGAAAATTGAAAAACCATTGTTCCGAAGCTGAGAGACATCCCCAAGAAGGACCAATTGTATCTTGAAAAAGTCAAGGACAGCCAAGAAGACTTGAAAAGAAAAACTACATTCCAGGAAGAGATGATTGGCAGTTTCATCATGTTGTTTACACAAGCTGCATCTATTTATAATAATCATACCTTTATTTTTGATTTTTTCCACTATCAATATCTTTTTTTTAAACCACTTCCCAAAAGAAGAAGTTGATTTTAGGGATAAGGTTTTTGTTCTAGATCTTCTTCCAATAGCCATTAGGTTCTAAATGCTCAAAATTCAAAAGGTAACTAGATTTAACCTCATAATTTCTTGAGTCCATATTCCACCATATAAATTCATCATGAGATCTTCTCGTGAGGGCATATGACATTCCTTAAGATCCTAGTTTAAATCTTCAAAAGGATGTTGAGACCTTGTATAGTTTGGGGGTGGTAAAATATGAACCCAACTTCTCTCCTCATTCCAGTAGTTACACACCATCTCACCATATTCAAGGATGTAAGAATGGCTTAAGTAGCACCATGGCTCCTCCAATTTGAGGGATTTATCCATGATCCAAGGATCATCCCAAAATTTGATATTTTTCCATCCCCAAGATTCCATTTAGACCCCTTAACGGCAACTTCCTAGCTCTCTACCGAGGTTGTTCTAGAAAATTGGGCCTTTCGGGAAATCCTTATCGGAGAAAAAAACCCAAAGTGCCACCAACATTTCACAAATATTTCACCTTCAATATATCTATCCAAGTACCTTCTTCTTTATGCATTCTCCATCCCACTTTTGCAATTAAGGCTTGATTCATGAACTGTAGGTTCTTCAATCCAATACCCCTTGTCCTTAGGTCTAGTGACCTTATCCCATGCAATCAATGGTATTATTGTCTTTTCCTCCGAACCTGACCATAAAAATATATTTTGAATACTCTCAATGGATTTCCTGAATTTTGTAGGGATGATGAATATCGACATTATGTAGACATCAACTCTTTTTAGAGATATTTAAAGGAGTTGTGCTTTTCCACTTGTGACAGCAAGGATCCTTTCCAAGATGCTATTTTTTTGTGGAACCTCTCAATAATTTTATTCCATCCCCCTTCTTCCATTTTTCTCCCACAAAGAGGCATACCCAGGTAGTTTTCTGAAAGAGATTTAATATTACACTCCATGATATTGGCCAACTTGGTTTGTTGATCACCCTTAACATTGATGAAGAAACAAAAACTCTTGTGGAAATTCACTTGTTGACCTGAGACTTCTTCATATTGTCTAGTGATGTTCTTGAAGTAGCGGGCCTCTTGAACCACATCCTGCCCAAGAAGCACCATATCATCCACAAATTATTGAAGGAACTAGTTTTCCACACCATTAGCAACCCTAACTCCTTCAAGTCTACCTTCATTTTGAGATTTTGAACACAAACTACTCAAGGACTCCACCAAAATGATGTATAGGAAAGGGGAAAGGGGGTCCCCTTGCCTTAGACCTCTTTCCAAATTGAAGAAACCTTCAGGCTTACCATTAATAATGAATGAAAATCTAGGAGAAGTGGTACAAACTTGGATCATTTTAATAAAGTGTGGATGAAAACCCAGTTTATGCAAGAGGGGGATCATAAAATTCCATGATATATGATCATAGGATTTTTGCATATCTAGTTTAACAATCATATCCTCTCTATTAGATTTCTCCACCGAATGGATTGTTTCATGGATGGAAATGATGTTGTCAAGAATTTGTCTTCCCGGAACAAAGGCACCTTGATTTGGGGAGATAAAATTTCTTAAAACCTCCCTCATCCTAAAAGCCATTATTTTCGAAATAATTTTGTACATAGTATTACAAATACTTATTTGTCTAAAATCTCCTAAATATTTGGCACTGGTTTCTTTAGAATGATGGTTATTAAAGTATGGTTGAATTTCTTAAGTAGATAGCTAGATCAAAAGAAATCTTGAACAGATGCAACCACCTCTTTCTTCACAATATCCCAATAAAGCTGGAAGAAAAAATAAGGGAATCCATCTCGGTCTAGGGGTTTTATCCCCTTCCATTTCGAGATAAAGATTTGATTTCTTCCTCTGAAGGGATGGAAATCAGCTCTTTATTTTCCTCATAGCTGATGATAGGATCAAAAATATTTAGAGTTTCGAGATTGAGTTCCCTGGTGGAGGTTGACCTTTAGCAAACAAATTTTTAAATAAGGAAATGATGGTATTCAATATCTTTATTACCATATTTTTTTCTTATTTCTTGTAGCCTCCCTTTATCGGATTTAATAGTAGCTGAAATGTGAAAGAATTTTGTATTTTGGTCACCCTCTTTAAGCCAATTTATTCTGAATTTTTCTTCCAATAAATTTCTTCCTTGCATAAAATAGTGTGAAATTCAGATAAGAGAACTTTTTCCTTTCTTTGTCTTCACTACTCCAGCCTCCTTCTTCCATTATATTTCTAGCTTACGCATTTCCTCTGAGATTTTACTTTTTGTAAGAAGATATTTTCAAAAGTGTCTTTGTTCCATTTTTTGATCTTTGATTTGATATTCTTTAATTTAGTTGTCACTTGGAACATGTTGTTTCCTCTAGTTTCTATATTCCACCATTCCTCAATCATTTTTTCTAGGTCCAAATGGATAGTCCACATATTTTCAAACCTAAAGGGTCTACCTTTATTTTGCCCCATTTCACCATAGTTAAGAATGATTGGGTTATGATCAAACCCTATACGAGCCAAAGAGGAAAGAGAGTATTGTTTCTCTTGTATCCATTGATAATTTACCAAGAAACGATCCAATCTAATTTGGATAAGATCATCCCCACTCATCTATTAGTCTAGGTATATTTAGGTCCACTGAGCACAAGATCCAATAACACATTCTAGCTAATGAAGTTGGTTAAATCTTACATACTCTTCATATAAGAATTAATACCACCTTTCTTTTCGTAGGTGTATCGAAATCACCACCTATTAACCAACTTGGCTCTTTAAAAATCATTATAAATCCTTTCATTTCCTCTCATAGCACACGCCTACCAAAGTAATGAGTTTGGGGCATACACATTAGAGAGCATTAAAATTTTACTAGAGATAATAATGGTGAAGAAAATGGCTATATAATGTTGACTATTAAAAAGAGGATTCACTATCAAAGCACATTCCTATTCCACATACAAATTATTCCTCTAGAATCTCCAACTGAATCTTGATAGTGGAGATCAACCTTTTCCAAAACAAATTATGAAAATATGAATATCACTGTGGTGGCATTTGATATGTGATTTATTAATTAATCATGATCTATGTTTTTAGGTGTGTAAAAAAGATAAGAATGTAATGGGCATGAGAATGCCCCCAATGCATGAGTGTATTCATAGCTTCCATTATTTTCACTATATCTAATGATAATGTTGATGGTCCAATGGCTTGCATCAAAGGTGTTTATGACATGTGTGGGGACTTAAAAATATTTTCAAAAATAGATGAATACTCTAACATAGTTCAAATGGTGACTTGCAAGAGGTGATCATCTCAAAAAATTATATCTTAAATTTGGCTATATTTTGTTTTGATTTATATGTTGAGTAAATATGAATATAAAAATTAAATACATTGATATGTAGGTTCAAATACATAAAATACTCAACAATATTCGAAAGAATGGTACAAGGTTGGATTTGGTAAAAGAAAATTTTCATGTTATAACATTCGTGGATAGTTTCTGAATTTTGATTAATCCTTACATCAAGCATTATCACTATGAAAAGTGGTAGGATACTAAATTTAAGACTAATAGAGACACATTCCCTCTAGGTTCCATATTGTATAAGATTTATTTTATTGAGAATTACCCATTTTCTCATCAAAAGGATATTCAGACAAAATAATATCATATTGATCAAGTTACTATCATGGTTCATGTATGTTATAGGCATGCACAATTGGATTTGGATGGTGTTAAAAATAAATTTTAGAATTAATTTTTTAAGAAAGATTACTTCTATATCAATGATGATAAGGAACATGATACACACTTCATAAAACACCATTTTTCAGTTATTTTTTCCATATCTTAGTCAACGAGGAGTACAATTGGATCAAAAAAAAATCTAATGGTTATGCATCACAATTAAAATAATATCACCTATTTTTCACTTATTTAATATCAATTCTATTTTAAAATAACTCATATGGGTATTTTTGTAGAGTGGTCATGGGAAGGGGGGGGCACGAAAGTTTTGGTTCATACATAAAACATGATCTAAAGAAATAAAGCCTTGATTATTAGGGGAACTAATTGATTCATGCCCACACTATTGTTGAATGGTGTAGAAAACTTTTACAATTCAAAAGCCCCACTTGAGAGTAACATGCCTCCACAAAGAATGTTTTGGGAGATTATAGGTACACAAAACATACATGCATGTGAAATTAATTATACAAGTTAGACATACACATACATTTATTTTCTTACATTTTTAATGTTTTAATTTATTATTGTTATATGATTAAAATAGGAAGCGAAACTTTTAGTGGAAAATATTTGTAATTTAACAAATATTTGATTTTTAGGAAATCTGAAAGGTGATTTTTACGAAGTACAATAGTGTACCTTTTCCTAAAACTTCCAAATTATATATATAGGGGTTTCGCTTACTACTATTGAAAACTACTCCTATATAAACATAGGTAATTCTTCGGGTAGTATACTAGTAAGGTACCATCTAAAATATAATCAAGTACCATGCGAAGTACAATTAGATGCACGATAAGAAGTACGTACACATGACAAGGAGTGTAGACGTGTGATAAGGAGTGTAGACAGGTGATAAGCAATGCATACACGTGATAAGTAGTGCAGACACACAATAATGGTACAAACGGTGACAAGCAATATTTACATATGCACAACAAGGGTGCAAACATGTGACAAGGATCTAGATGCATGGCAAGGATGCAAACATGTGATAAGGGTGTAGACAAGTGACAAGTTCCCAAATCAAGTACTCAATGGATGTTATTTGTAAGATCCAGAATGAAACCAAAATATCTCAAAAGGTAACATTGTTCAAGTATTATGGAAACTCTACAACTACCCATACAACTAACACTAATACTCATACAACTACTACTAGAATCAATCATAATACAGACTGTGTGGAATGTAGTATTGAAGTGGACATGGCTTCAACACAATCTCAATAAAATGATACCTATGATGATAACATGTCAAGCAAGAGGCTATCCCGGTGACGAATAATGCGCACGCGTTATATGCCCCCATACATGCATAGGTTGCCCCACCGGATGTGGTATAAAAACACATTTCAGGAATCATTAAAATAAAAACAAATGAATTCAAATGGTGGAATGTGGCAAGTGCTAGGTGTATTGGTAGGCTTGATCACTAATATTTGAGAGGTCGCAGGTTAAAATCACATATTTTTTGGTATACACACTATGTGTATACCACAAATTTAAAAAAATCTAATCTGTTGGGTTTTTTAGTATACCACACACCCATACATGCATGTATGGGTGTTGCAATCATTTCACCAGGGATGGCAGGCGCCAACATGTCATAACTTGAAGATATCTTAAATAATCTTCCTCTAAACAATCAAATAGGCTCATCAACATTGGACAAAATTCATGGTTAGATACAACCAGAGAGGATCAAGTTATCTCAAATACTCGACAAACCTAAGTAACACTAAAATCAAATGAAAATTCTTCTTCACAAAAAAGGAAACAAGATGATTTATATATTCCTAAAAATTGTCACAAAAGTAAAACTTTGAGTGGGCTATAAAATATATTTTTATCAAACTTGTAGAGCTAAATAATTTTGAATATATCCCAAATAAATGTACATATACAATATATTCTCAAAAACTAGGCAAACAACAAAAATGTAACTAAAGTTAGACACAATTGAAAAACATTGTGGAAAATAATATGTGATTGTACAACATGAGGATGGCTAGATAATAAAAACACACAGATGGAAAAGTGAAAAATAATGTATGCATGTTAAATATGTAACAGAGTATGAAGCTGAGTAGAAAAGACACAAACATCTTGTGGAAAAGGGTGGAACAATCACATCACAAATTGGAAAGGTGATTCAATCAAATTTGCATGCTAAAAGCATATAGTTTTCTACCATATTCCACATCCTTAAGAAGGGAAGACCTATTTTTATTTCATTGATTTCAAAAAAATCAACATAATGGAATTCATAACATTACTCAAACACATTGGTCAAACATCAGTGCATGGGAAATGGATAAATTCCTTGTAATGATTGAAAAGGAAGATTTGAAAGAGAGAGTAAAAATGAAAAGTTTATATCACTATCAATTGATGAAGTAACAGTAGTTGACAACATGTCATGGGTATGCATCCATATTTATACTTTTGAAAATCACATAAGGCAACCACATTTGTTAGTTGTACAGAAAATGGTGGAAAATTGCAATGTTAAAAACCTATACAAAATAGTTGTTTCCAATTTGAAAGATATTACTGACATGAATGAATATGAAATCACTATGAATTCAAAGATGTTTTAGTGCCGATGGTTCATAAGTTATGTAGGGTCATCGAATTAATTTGCGTGTTTTATTTCAAACAACACTAGCCCTTGTATGCTTGCAATTCAGTGTATGGCTCACATAATTAATCTAACATATAAAATAGTTAGCAAATTTGAAAATGTTGCAAGAGTAGAAGACCTTATCGAGAACTGCATTCCTATATGTCAAGTAGTCCAAAACAATTTCTTGAGTTTCAAAATTTACAATTGGAATTACTGATGGTAAAAATCTTCTCAAGGATGTCAATACAAGGTGGATTTCTTTGTACAAGCCTACATGCAGAATTAGTGAGGAGTATCCATCATTTTTGGTTTCATGCACAAATATCGTAATGAAGTTGAAAAAGCTAAGGATTTGTTATTCCATTTAATAGATCTAGAAACATTACTTATATTGGTTAGAATTCTACTAATTTTAAAGGAGATCAATCCTTTGATTAATCGTATAAAATATATTCATCTATATTGTTGATTTTATATGGATGAGAAAGTGAGTATGTCAATCTCTTGATATCTTGTACTTGTCATAACAAAGTTTTGATACACATGTTTTTGATAGTTGGAAATTTTTATTAGATGTTAAGAATCCTAATAATTATTTGATATTTAATATCCATGATCACCTTTGTATCAATTTTAATGGGAGGGAGATACCACTACATAGTTTACAAAAATGATAAGATATTATAGGATCGGAAAGAGAAGAAGTTTATGTGACTCGTGTTTTGTTTGATACTATTACATATGATACACGAATAAAGCTTAAAAATTATCACAATCCTTATCTTCTAAAATTAGAGAGTGTTTCAGTAAATATAACATTCTTGAAGTTATGGGAGTTATGAATCCATTTTTTTGGAATACTACAGTTATCATGTAGATATAGTCAAGAATCTATTTCATAAATCCATAGGTACTATAATGGATCATTTCATAAAGACATTAGAGGTCAATGGTGTTGAAATCAAAGGTATTCTAAATAAGGAATTAATAAAATATCAATCAACTCATTTTGCAATGATAATGGTTGACCAATATTGTTGTTTAAATGAACCTCAAGAGAATGGTGTAATTACAAGGTTGTGGAAAAAATATCCCATAGTAGTGTGTTACAGGAAAATATCAGTGAATATTTTCGATTATACAAGTTGTGCAAAACTATGATTTTAGGATCTATGGAGGATGAAATGTTGTTTGGTGTTTTATCTTTTGTAAAATCAAAACTACGAAATAGGTTGGATAAAAATATAGAAAGTTTTATGAGGTTATATGTTTCGTGTTACTCCCTGGACACATTTCCTTATGACAGAGAAATTACACATTGGAATTCCCTTGCTTTGAAAGAAGAGGTGTTACTAATACAACTACAAATACAAATGATCTCAATGATGAGACTAGATTTGGTGTGTCCTCTAACTTTATAGATGCAAATATCAACTACGAGGAGGCTATTGAAAATGGATTGTTTCAGCTCTATCTATCATTTAATGTTTGTCACTTGACATTTTAAATTTTTATGTATTCAATTTCATAATAATAGATTCAAATACAATTATTTATTATACTTATGTTTTTTTGGTATTTATAATCATGTTTTATTTATTTTTTTATTTTCAAACTACTTTGATGTTGTGTTTATGACATGCGTTTTTGGAACACTATTTTTCAAATATCGTAATTAGACGTAAGATAATAATAAATAAAGTGTAATGAATCAAACACAGTTTGAGTTATCCATCTTACATATTTTGCATTTTACATACTTAAACACATTTTGAGTTATCCATCTTACATATTTTGCATTGTAAATAATTAAACATTCAACATTAAAGCATACTTAGTATTTTTTTATTTACCAAATGCATTGCATGTTGGAAATTCTAGGCACTAAGAGGGGGGTGAATCAGTGCTTATTCAAAATTTAAAATAAAATTCAATTTACTTAACTTTGTTATGATGAAACCAAAACATCATTCACAAGAAATCAAAGGATAACACACACAGATAGACAATATTTTATGTGGGAAACCATTCAAGGGATAAAAACCCACTGAAACCAAAGAACTAGCTTAGACAAAATTGTCCTATGATGTTACAATGATTTCATTTTGAGCATCCACTCAACTTGGAGTATCAACTCGAAAACTTTATTCAAGTTATCACTTAACCTTTAGTAATATTCTACTTATACCCAACTCTTAAATCAAACTTATACTTGATCTTCTATAAGCTACCACTTACAAGGAATCTTCAACTCCATGTATATTAAACATCCACTTAGACTTATTCACAATGTTTTGATCACTTTCCTTGTGTTGTCTCTCACAAAAATTGTGATCACCTATTCAGCTCACCTATCTTCTATTTTGACCTCCTAATCCACCTCTCTTCTGATCATCTAATTAGTTTTAAGGAACTTTCATACAAATATTCTTCCCCATACACCCTCTTGTCATGTTCCACACCTTGAATCGTACTATCAAGCACTTCTTCATTCATGTATTCATATTTCTGCAAAAATATTCTTCATGAAAGCATGCTCCTATATTTCATTAGTATTCTACACAAATTTATCATAAAATTTACATTTTCATCCTTTAGGTACCCTTTCTCCACTAGCTCTCACAATTCATCATTGTGAATTGGTTTTTTCATTCATACATGTTACACGATCCATACAAACCTCCAAAAGAAATTTTTCAAGTACTATAGAATGATTTATATTTTATGAATGAAATGGTGTCATGTCTACTTAGCTCCCTTACCTTTCCACTTCTTATTTTTTTCTTGACAACTTGTGCACATGGAGTTAGATTTGCATCACCTATTTCAATTTCAATATCAAAATCACATCAACACTTGTGTTAGTTCCATAGATTGAATTCCTCTTACTTGTCATGAGGAATCTCATGTGGGAAGCTCAAACAACATATTTATAACTCCTCTTCTACCTATTACACTTCTGAAAACTCCTCTAAAATTTTCATCTAACCCTGTAACTCTAAATTTGTAATTGTCAAAATTGATTTGTCTTATTCTCTTACGTTGGAAATTCGTATTCTAGTTAGAGAACCTTGATTCCAAGTGTGTTATCCATGCATGAAAATTATAAGGATCTTCATTGAGCTCTATAACCTCTTCACATCCTTCATTCCTTGTCATTTATCTTTCAAACTTCATTGGATCTCCTAAGAAACCTAAAATTAGGACCTTCCAAATATAGACTTCCTTTTGGAACTAAAGTACATACTTCTAGACCAATTCATGTACTCTAAACATATGAGATCACATATCAATATGTATAGTACTTCATCATATCCTTGGAATTCAAAAAATAAATAAATAAATCTCCATTTCCATTTTAATTCTCAGTTGGACATTCACGTCGTGGTGGATCAAAAACTAGTCTTCAAGTGTGAGTGGGTTAACTTGTGTAAAACTATGTTCATAGCTTATAAATCTCTTTTCTATGAAGCTCATATCCCTTTGCAACTTATCACACCAATTTTAATCATCAAATCAAGGTATATGGCCATGATATTCAAGTAATTATGGGACTATATGTTCTAGTTCTTAAAACACCAAAAACAAGTCTTGACTTGGAGATTCCTTACTCACAAAACTTCACTTTCAAGACCCACCAAAGCCATAAATACATCAAATGGGACCCCTACTCCATCTCCAAAAGTTTTTTTGTAGATGTTGTTAAGATGAATTCACAAGAGCATCTCAGTTTCTCAACCTTATTAACTAGGCATATATGGAAGTTTTAGACATTGAAGTTTTCATCATGAAATAACTTTACCAAATTGAGCCAAGAATTCTCACATCTCATTTACAACACTCTCAAGTTGATCAGGACCAGAAACAACATCAACAATGTTCATTTCATCATGAGAACCTCCATTTCACCATCACTAGCTTTGTATACTATCTTTCTTAGCAGTAGGTTTGAGAGAAACTCATGTATCATCAATTATCTTCACATAATCATCTTGTATTATTACTTGGTAATTAAGAGAACATCACAAGGTTCCTAGAACACTTCACCTTTCATTTTGACTCCATCGTTTGAGCTCTGTATAGTGAAATATCTACAAAACACATGTTTTCTTATGGGGTCCACCATGTTTCATAAGCTCAAACCACCATGAACATGACCTATGATGATTTCTCTACACACTCAGATTATTTTCAAAACAAAACAATTCCATTTGGAGGCTAACCAATTAGTTTTATCCATACCGCTTGAACTAGGGTTTATCTTGCATCCTTTTGACTTTATAATTTTTCATAATCTTTATCTCTATATGTTGTTAAAAATTTTCTTTTATGATTTATCTAAACGATGCATTTCAATTTAGATCAAATGCTAAGAAGTTAGGGCACTATTTTGGCATACCTTGTTTAGCCCAATTTTGATAAAACTTCAATATCTTACACAAAACTCATCCTCTGGTCCTCAAATTTGGTCCACACCTTCATGAATACCTCCTCCATGATCTCCAATGGCTAATTTTTCATAAATAGGACTTTAATTTCTTGAAAAATCTCATTTGTTCATGTTAAACATGTTTGTCCTAAAGGCCAATCACACAAATGACCCTAAATGTTCCTCTAAGTGTTGATTTATGGCATGTAGCTTCATCTCGAGGACTCTTGGAAATGTCCCTACGCACTTCCCATGCTTTCATTTACTTTTTATGGGATTATTTACTTCAGACACCCATTCTAGGTCCTTGAAATAGGCATAATTGAGCTAGTTTACACTATAATTCATCATCTATGTCATGTTCTTCACCAAGTATCCCATTAAACATGTCCTATCATTTTTCTCAATCCTCTACCATGCTTCATCGGTAGCCTCATGCCTTCACTCCACCTTTTCCGGTCCATTTGCTAACTAGGCCTAAGGGTTAGGCCTACTTAACTGAGCTAGTCTCACCAATTCCACTCATATACCCATGTATTCATCCTTCTGACCTTGTTTCCACATCATATACATGTTATACCATGTATGACATCATCCTAGTATGCTCTCACATCATCAATTTTCTTTTACCAATCACTAATTACGCTCAAGAAGTCAGTGCTTAATCAGTGTTCTCAAGCCTTGTCTTGTTATGCCTTGTCTAACTCACTCCAAGATTTCATACATACTTATTTATCATTAATGTGTCTTTTACATTCATTACAACTCACCATGCACATACCAATAAACTCCCCTTTGTCATTGATGAAAAACCTCATGATTCTTCTCCCCCTTTTTACATTAATAACAAAGTGCATGCTCTTATTTCATGTTATCTTCCTCCATCAGCTTGTTTGAGCTCTATTTTGGTTTTAAAATTCAACCAAACTTGTCATTTAATCTCTCTCTTTTGTCTCTCATTCTTGACCTCTATTTTGGTTTTAAACTTCAACTAAACTCATCATTTAAGCTCTTTATTTTATCTCTCCTTCTTGACCTCTATTTTGGTCTTCACTATACATTGAGATTAATATTTCTCCCCGAGAAACATCCTTCATGGAAATTATACATGCCAAAAACCTTATCCTTGAGTGATAACATTATTCTCACTCATAAATAGACCTTTCTCAACTATGAGAACTCAATTCTAGGCTTAATTCTTCCATATGCTAATTATAGACACATTTAGGACTGAGGTCCCTAAAGCAACCTATTAGTGCATTTTAGTCCAATTTTTCATTCTTGAATCCCATATACATCATGGAAAAACCATTTTTAATCCCCTTGGGTTCAATCTAACCTCCTCTATTTGCCTATGTAATAATTTTGCTTTATACCTTGTCCTTAAGTCATCTAGGTGGGTCTACTTCACTTCCTTTACCCCGATTTGACCTTATAGAGTTTACATCCTTCTTTGTGTGGTATTATATTTTTATTGGTCATATAACTTACTCCCCCTTGTAGGAGTTGCACCATCATCATAAACTCTATCCTTTTAGCTTTCTTTTCACCTTGAAATGTTTCTTTTTAGGTTAGAGTAACCTCCACTTTCCTTAAATATCTATCTCAAACATGTAGGTGGTTGTTTCATGACTTTAACACCTAACTGTACCCTCATATTGAATAGCATTCACCTTTACTTATCATGCACACCTTCTAGCATCATCTCCTAGAAAACATGATCACTCTAGGTCCCTTATAACCTTATTGATCAACATATCTCATCATGAAACTTTCATACTCAGGCTATGATAGGTCATTCTTTCTGTTTCTATCTGGTTTCCATCTTAAGACTTAACTCAACATACATATCCTACACTTTGTGTGTTTTTACAAATCTCACAATTTTTTGTTTATCTTTAACCTTGTATCTTTCCATCTAACCTTTACTCTCCATGAATTCAAAGAGTGGTTCACCTCTTCTCTTCATTTCCTTGCTTCGTGATCAAGCTAAGTCACACCGCAAGAGTCTTTGTTTCACAATAGTGCAGACTATTTGTTTCACCCCAAACTCTACTTGAAATTCATATCATTTCATTCATAGCATACATACTCATTCACCCATCCCAAGACTACTCTAGGTCGAGTGCGCTTAACTGTCGATACCATAAAGGGAACGATAACCGAGATCATACCAAGACAAGAACATAGATGCTAATCAAACACCACGATCAATAAGATGAAAGCAATTCTCCAGAATAACTTTACATAAAACCTTTGCAAACAAATGAGCAGCAATATCATATATTATTATAGAACTCAATGAAATACAATGAGAATGGGCCTTGCTTATATAGGAAAGGAATAAAAATATAAGAACCAAAAAGGTCGTAGATCAAGCCATAAATCAAGGAAATAACTAGTCATCAAAGAACTAGTCAAGACCATATATTTAGGAGAGAACTATACATCAAGGATCTAGTCAATACCATAGATCAAGGAAAGAACTATACCTAACAACTAGATAATATCTCCTAATATCTAAATAAGATAAAAAAATATCCACACACATAAGTGGGTGAGGATAAATACAATAAAGGTAAATAAAGTACCTAGGTGAACATGAGCTAAGGTAAATACCTACTCTAACAGCTTTCCATCTTAAGACTGAACTCAACATACATATCCTACACTTTTTGTGTTTGTATAAATCTCACAATCATTTATTTAGCTTCAACCCCGTATCTTTCCATCTCGACCTTGAATCTCCATGAATTCAAAGAGTGTCTCACCTCTTCTCTTCGGTTCCTTTCTTTTCGATGATCAAGCTAAGTCACAATTGCAAGAGTCTTTGTTTCATAATAGTGCATAATATTTGTTTCACCCCAAACTCTACTTGAAATTCATATCATTTCATTCACAAAGATGCATACTCCTACACCTTCTCTTAAATACTCTAATCTCTTGTTTGAGACAGTGCAACAAGCCCTTAAAAAACACAAAATTCATGCTAACTTAACTTTATTCTAATAGTCTTGATTTTTCTTAGAAAAAAAATCTCCATTAGGATCTTGATAGCTAAGGGTATTACACATAAATAATATCCTCTTTTCTCACATAAGAACCAGAAATTTGCTTGCTTCGAGAAAGAGTATGTTTAAATTGTGTAATCTAAAGTGTAGTTGAGCAATACACATTCCCATCAATGATATAAAAATTTATTCCATGTCTCATTTGAATCAAAGGGTGTTTGATATTCTTCATGTGTTTAATCTTGCTTTCTTGTTGAACACCTCTCTTATGCACTTAAGATTCCAACCACTAGTATAACTCTACTAGGAAGAAACTGAAGAACATCTCATACAAGAAGTCATATAGGTTATCTTCCACCAAATTTCATGTGTTAAAGTTGGGTCCGAGTTATATCTATGTACAAAAGCATCTTCGTTTTCATAAATCTAGTTCTCAATATTCTCCAAGGACAATTAGAATGTCATCTCGTATGCAACATCCTAGTAGACAAATCAAAAAGAGGTCCTGGAAATGGAATCAAAATATAGTCTTTATTTACCCAACCCCTAGTGTTGTATATTAGCACCTCATCTAGTCAATCCTAAAGCTCATACAAAGCATCCACAACCGTCAGTCCTCCTTTTATGATTATCAAGATATTAGCATGCATTTTCATATCCATTACCATAGTAGTCATTAAAGAAGATATAACAAAAAAATCTAGCAACACATATAATAAGGAAACCATTCAACATAGAGAATAACCAAGATCTATTTGAATTCCCATAATTTCATGGTCGACATAGTCAATTTAGTTATCCAAATCCAATTATCCAAATGCAGCTATCCATTGCAAACCATGATTAATTACATAATAGAGAAGTTGGTTATAATATACTAAGTGCATCCATGCACTCAACCATGCGTGCACTCGTACACACTCAAACCTACTTGTAGCATGAACCACAAACTAAAGCTTCTCTACTCGCACATACTTCTCACTATATTAGCACTAGCCAAAACAATAGTGCATCATCTATATTTATAGGGTGGGGACTTTCCCTTCACTACCTACATGCACCCTTCCTAAAAATAGGTGTGTTTATAATAGTTTGTATTCTTTTTACAATCTATGCTAATAATAGACTAAGCTAAATATACAACATACTTTAATCCCTATTATTAGACTAATTCATGTGTGTTCTTTTTCCTCTACCATGCATGTTCTTTCTTTTTCCTTTCTTGGATGCTAATTATTCATGCTTTTCTTTATTTCTAGATCTTTTCTTGAGAAGCACTCCAACTCTGATTTTTATTTTTAGCCCTTTTGGAAAATTGGATAAGTCCCAGCCTTCTACTTGCATGTGTCCATACCCGCGCATTGGCCTATTTCGCTATTGCATGCACCCCTTGTGTTTTATTCTATCCTCTTTTACATGTGTACTCTTTCACATAATCTGTGTGCTCCACTTTACACTTAGTCAATTTTCTCTTACCAACAATGAGGGAAGACATTTGTAGGAGATTCAAGAATTTATTTTCCTTTCAATTCATCATGGATGCAATATACTTTATAAAATGGGAAAGGAGAATATTCAATTTGTATATACTTCAACAAGAACATTAAGCTCATCCATTTGCTTCATCTCATTATCAAACATTAGAGCATTGAAAGAAGAAACATAACTTGACTCATACTTATCTTGCATTTCCATGGGTTAGGATCTCAAGACTGAGTAGAGGGTCTTCAATTTCTTCTACAATATTTAATATTTTTGTACATAATCCTCCTTTAAATATTATATGTACTTACTTTCACTTTCATTTGAAGAGTCTTTAATTTGATCCTAAAGGAGGTAGCTAGAAATCTAATCTACACATGGCCGAAATTCAATTGAAATTTTTATTATGTATGATAAACACTTCTTTCCATCCATGTGTTACCTTCTTACAAGTTTGGGAATACCTGGTATTCAACATTTTTAGATAGGGGGAGATAAAAACTACTTGGGAAGGGTACACCTTTCAAATCAATGTGCATTAAACAATCTTCATGATATGAGGAAGAATAAAATGTTGCAACATGAGAAAAATTCTTTTTTCTACCTTTAACACCTCCTATAGAGTCTTCTTCTTGCAAAGGAGTGGGAAAAATACATACTTGTTATGGTGATCATCATTATAATCCTTCAAGTAAACCAGCTCCTTGAGATCTCATGCTTCATTTTTTCATCCACAATTATTTCAAGAGGCAAATTGGGTTCTTCTATTTTCTCCATTTCATAATTTTGAATTATGCATCAAGTGAAGATTCAAAATTGGAAAGGAAACTATCCATGATTACCTCAAATTCATCCTCCTGAAGAATCATATTTTGGGAGGGAGATTTGGTTTCTTGAACATCCTCGTGGTTGGTAGATTCCTTAGCAAGCACTGAATCATCTGTCATTGAAAAATAATATTCCTCTCTCATATCTATTTTTTTGCCAATGGGATGTGCCTCGAGCCAAAATGAATTGATAAATAGAGGTTCAACTATCATGATTTATTCATCATCCTCTAAGGTTCTGATTTGATTTTAACTAGAAGGTTCAAAGATAGGACATTCATTAGAAGTGCACAAAAATATATCAACGAAAAACACTTTATAATATGGGAATCATAAAATATTATTATGAATGATGTACCTCTTCTTCTTCAATGTTATAAAGTGATTCAATATGCTCATACCTTTTTTGTAAAGCTAATGCATGATTCAAAATTTCATGGTAGGTTTTAGGATAAGAATTTTCTTCTTCCACACTCAAAATATTTTACACAAACTCTCTTTTCAAGGCTTTTGCTTCTTCATCTCCATATGCAATAAAATACTATGAAGGAAGAGAGATAAAAGACAAGGCCCCGAGTTTCTTATTCAGCTAAGTGAGGTTAAAAATATTACCTTTAATGGATTCTTCACCATCATTCCCTTCATACAACATTTCATATCTCTTATGAATCTTCCTCATCAAGTTCTTGTATTCTTGATCATCAATATGTGTAATTCCCATTTTCTTTCCTCTAGTAGCAGTCTTCTTGAATTTGATCCATTAAGACTTGATGACAAGATCTTCACAAATAACAATTTTTTCTATTTTAGAAATTATTTTCATGACTACTACAGAAACAATATATAGACATTATTTCCCTTAGCTAGTTATAGATTTTTATTTGAAGAAAGAGATCTCTTCGTTGTAGCATAATATTTACTTTTGCAAGATACAATCTAGAATGATGGATGATCATAAATTTGCAAATCAAGGTGATCATATTCTTCTTCATATTTTTTCCACTCACCGGTGTTGAACACCAATCTTGAAACTTCATCATTTTGATGTGGGAAACAAACATGAAAGAAAACAAAACTGATGATTTGCTTGAATAATTCTTGGTGCTTGGTTGGCACTTACCATAGCCTTCTTTGATTTTCTCTAGTGTGCCTAGATGTTAAAACTAACTCCGTCCTTGACCCATCTGTACCGGTTCTCCCTCCTTGTGAACACAACATCCTTGGCATATAAGTAAGGACTTCCAAAGACAACGTCAAATGCATCAAGTGGAATAATATCAGCCTCTAATACATCTATGTATTGGGTATTTATCCCAAAATGAAACTTACACTTCCTTGTAACTTGTATTTCTACACCCTTCTTCACCCATCCCAATGGGTATGGATGTGGATGTGTGTAAGTCTCTAGACCAAGTTGTTCTATAACCGCATCAGAAATAAAATTTGACTGAGAACCAGAATCTACTAAAGCATTTACCTTAGTCTTCTTGATTTGGATTCTAATTTGAAATAGCTTACTCAACTCTTCTTCTTCTGCTGTCTTGTACATGTTAGTGGTCATGCATCCTAGCCTCTCATCTACATCTAAATCATCCTCAATCTCCACCTCTCCTTCTGTCTTCACAACAGCCATGGATTTCTTGGAATCCTTGGTTCGGTGCTTTGGGTGTAATTTTGGATGCAACTTCTAACATGTGGCGTCAGTATGTCCATTTATATCACAATTCTTACAAAAATTCTTAGGATCTTTACAAGTATGCAAAGCAATAGCGATATGTTTACCTTTTCATTTACCTCTGCTACTTGTCTTCCCTTGTTCATTTTCCTTCTATTCTGATTGATTGGTCTCCCTTTGTCTCTATTTCTCCTTGCTTCTTCTCGTCATCAATTTAGTATGCTTGTATACAAGCTTCATTGAGAACCTTGGGCTTCGTGGAGATTACCTTCCTCTGAAGGTGAGTGTGAAGTCCTCCCAAATACTTGGTCAAAATGTCCTCATCCTCCAAGTCCATATTAAGCAACACGGCTTGTCTTAAAAATTCCAAAGTGTATTCTTACACATTTTGATCGTTTCCCTGTCTAAAGTACTACCACTTAATCATCATGTCAGTCTTATGGCCAATAGGATAGAATTTAGCTCTAATCAATTTTTTAAAACCTTTCCAAGTACTGACAATAGGATGTTTCTTCTTCTCACAAGTGGCTAGATGGGTTTCCCACCAAACTAGAGCATGAACCTCCATTTTGAGACATGCAAAGGTGATCCTTTGTGCCTCAGTGACATTATGCACACTAGAGTAGACTTCTAACTATTGTAGCCATTTATTCAGTAATTATGTATCTACTTGTCCTTCAAAATTATTTATTTCCACTTTCGTTTCAACTTTAAAAGGTGTATGTGCAGATTTTGCCTTCTCGCTTACAATTAGTGTCTCTTCATGCTTTTCCCATTCTTCCTCTTCGTGGCTCTTTCTGATACTAAATTTTTTAGCTAGTGCTTAAACCTCTGAGTCCATGGAATCTTTCTTAACTGAAGCCATCTTTTGTAGATCTGAAAGCTATTATTGTTTTCTATGCAATCTATCCATCATGGTCTCTAGCATCTCAACTCTATGGACCAAGTTCTCTTCCTCCATTTGAGCTCGAATTCTCTATTTCCACTTCTTTGTAGAAATATATGGCTCACAAGGTAAAACTTCTTCACCTTTGGACCTTGTCATTGTCATACAAAATCACAAGAAAGATTCGAATACCACAGTCCTGGATATATAATCAACTCTGATACCAAAATGATCTGTAAACTTCTACTTTAGAACCCTACAAATCACAAAATTATGTTGTTCTACTTTCAACTTTGGAAAATGACATATTTTCTTGAAACATTAGAGCATCATTACTGATTATCTAGTGCTATAGAAATTAAATTTCAAAGAAGGAAAGAATTCAAACTTCAACACAAACAATTTTATCCTAGAAACCTCCAATGGAGGAAAACCAGTCGGCAAGGGAAACTGATCTTTCTTCCCACTTTTATTGGTCTAATATAGATAATTATAGATTACAATAAGTATGAAAATAAGAAACAATGTAAACCTTCACTCCAATTACTTGCTTTCTCTTTTCTACACCTTTCTCCTAAAAATTCCACTCCATCACTGAAGATCTTGCTCACTACTCTCATTAAACTCTACTTATTGATCTCTCTAGATCTTTGAATCAATCATTCTCTTACTCCTTTAATGCATTTATAGGCCTTCCCATGTCCTCTTGTGCACTGGAGGATGTGAAAGGTCATGGAATTATTAGAGACATAGTTGGGCGCTTCAAATTCACGTCCATTCACGTTCCATTCTTATTTTCTGTTCGAAAGTGTCAGGACCGCCGCCCTGAGTAGATTGGCGGTCTCATAACCCCCACTCTAGCTGGGTGGCACTTTCAAGACCACCACCCCTGCAGGGTGGTGGTTCTGAAACTTCCACTCTACACATAGTGGTGATTCCTTCTAGAACCTCTGTTTACCTCATTTTATTCACTTTTCTTGTTTCTCCTTCTTGGTGTTGATGGAACTAATGAAGTGGTGTGTTTTTCTAGATCCCTATGGATCAATAGATATATGTGGAGAGATATAGAAGTCATGACCAAAGTGGAGTAGATTACGTAGTGAAGCATATAGGTCTAGATCTCCTATGGTTGTATATCGATAATGAGGATGAGATATGATGTACATGTATGTAGTGATGGATGGGGGCTTTTCCCAAGTGATCGTATTTTGAAACTATGATTTTTAAAGATATATAGAGATGGAATTTTGGTATCATCATGTTGTGTTGATATGTAATGATGAATGATGTGATGATTTTGGTTTTTGATTTGTAATATTGGATTTGCATTACATAAAATAATTTTGTTGATATAAAATGGATGATGATGTATAATATGTGTATGTAGTGTAATAGATAAATATAATGAGCCTTGGTAGTGAGACAATAAAGAATAATAGAATGATACATGACTAGGTCTAGGGTGAAAAAGATGTGAAATAATGTATGTAATTATGTGTAAGTATGATGAGGAGAGGTTGGAAGAAGAGCAATGGCCCCATGCATATGTGTATAAAAATTAGGTTCATTTATATAAGACCCTTAGAAAATAAAGAATAAACCATAGAACAAGAATGTGTCATCGGGAAATGGTTTAAGAATGTATCCTAGAAAGATAGAGCATGAAGCACAAAACATGGAGAGTGAGTGATGTGAGGTTCATTTAGCAATAGATCCCTCAAAAATCATGTAAAAACCTTGAGAACATGAGTGCATCATCGGGTAATGAGGTGACCATTTGTAAATTGTTGAGCCCGGAAAATGACTAAGTGTTGAAGTAGAGGATGAGCACGCATGAAAGGAATAATGGAGAAACGTGTTTGATTAAACACGCATGAGGAAAGGTAGAATTTTGCATGGAAGAAGGAAATGGTTTAAGGGTTTAAGGACTTGGCCATATTTCAATTAAAGAAGGGTATCACATGCAAAAACACGTGAAGTTGTGGATAGGCATAATGATGATAAGGTTATTACATGGATACTTGAAGCTCAAGAAAAGAATATTCTAGGGAATCATTATGGTTACGGGTTGTAAAAGTGGAGGTTGTTATGGCTAGCTAGCATCTACATGGCTTGGAAACTCGAGTATAATAGAATATGATGACATTTGGCATGTGGGCTTTCTTCTAGAATGATGATTAGGAGAGATCCTATCTTATTTAAGGAGGCATTTGGATCTAGGAAATGGTGTGGATGTGTGCGAGGAGGTCGAGTGTGCATGCATATGTATGGTGCATTTCTATAGAAAGGAAATATGTAATGGTTCTGGGGGGTAATATAGGGTTTTTGGATCAGATCCATGGGGAGGGTAGGATGCTAATGGTAGAATGATGTAATTGATCTATTGTTGAACCTTTTTTATGTAATTTGCTAATCTAAAAATTTTTTAATCAATATTTAAAGGTTTGTTATAAATATATATGTTTATGAGTTCAAACCCAAGTGCTCTTCATTTTGCTCTTGGTTCAAATTTGATCTATTTGTGATCTATTAGTGTTTACTTTTGCATTATGATGCATCTATGTTTAAGATCTAGTGTATTTACTTCTATGCTAGAATGAATGTGTGTATTCCTACATCTGCACGTATTTCCTCTATTAATGGTGAAAATTCTTAAAAGGCTCACATAAAAGAGGGCTCAAGGCCTATGCATGCCTTAGGTGAGTTCCCAGCTAATGTTGGGTGATAGGCCGGTGCACTTGGGGTTTAAAGGGAGTAGGGAAATGAGGCTACATTTTGGTTCCGTTGTCGGGACCTCTTTTGAATTTATTGTGAGAATGGTGTGTGATGATAGAATGCTTGACCTTGGACAACATCGAGACTTGGCTTAAAATCACAGAGGATGATTTTACGCAAAGATTTAGTACTAGATCTAAGTTTGATGCACGTAAATGGGTAGAGGAGCACCTATATCATGAACTCTATGAAACATTCTTTTGTTGTTTCCTAGTAGAGTTGTATGAATGGTTGTCAACATATGCATCAAGGAAGAGTTGGTATTATAGACCTCATCTTCGGACCTAAGAAGAGTATCAAAATCTACATGATGTTGATATGACCAAGAATTGTGTTGTTGATTGGTGGTGGAGTGGAGTGTTAACTAGTTATACCTTTGAACATGTAGTTTCTAGGTATTCTTTCCTGGATATTAGCAAGTTTGAGTTATTGAGAGAACCAAGAGGATCATTCTTATGTGTTATACCATTATCCATTAAGATTCTAATCATCACTCTGAGTATGGAGGCATTTCTTATGGTGGCTAACTTCCCACCAGCACGGGGCATGGAAGGCGGTGTGGTAGGAGATCACAAAACTTGCAGTAGAAATGGAGAGAGAGGAGAGGTGGCTCAAGTATAATGACACGTGAGAAAGGGATTTGGCAAGATAGCATGAAGTTTTTAGAGTGATGGACTTATGGAGGTAGATTTTGAAGGAAGGATTTGAGGTTCACGTGGAGGACATGGAACCTAAGCGATCACATGCTACCCCCATCTTGGTAAGCATAGGAGAGAAACCCCTCAACTTCCGGTGAGAGCTTTTCATATGGAGATAGAAAGAGAGTCGTATGCGAGCATCTTATCCCACCCGGTGAAGAAACCACGACATTTAGTTTTCCACCTTGAGATAAGTGTTGTTAACTGGGTTGGTGTTGGTAAAGGGTAGTCGAGCAAGACATAGTAGATATAATTTTCATTTAGTTCATTTATGGCCACACAAACATTTCCAGTGTTTAGAGGTATTTTATCTAGCACATAATTTATGTTTAGGATTATACCAGTTGTATAGATAAACAAGCATGCAATAAATAATGTAGAAAATGTAGAATAGAAAAGAATTTAATAAAATAGAGACACGGATTTAATGTGGTTCACCCAAAATGGGCTACGTCCACCGAAATGCCAATCCTTTTATTCAGTCTAGTCAAACTCTCTCTCTCACAGTTCTACCACTAATACAATGAGCCTTATACATAATGACCCTTTAAATATATTAGGTTTTAGTCATTTTGGGGAAACATAGAAAATCACCCGTTAGATCTGTGACCTAATAAGGAACGGTCCATATTTCACAATACATAAATACATATAAAATGTGGCTTTCACGGGTGCTACCCCAAAACCCCCACTAGGGGATCCATCCCCAGCACCTCGCAAGGGGGATGAAGCCACCCTTGTGATCCCCATTGCTATCGGGCTCCACAACCAATAATATCCCACTCTGAGACTGATTGTTGTAACTTCACCACTACAGCTCTTACTTGGAATTTTCTTCTTAGCTTGTTTCTTCCACTTCAAGATGAATCTTGAAGACCCACAAAAGTTGAATACAAATCCAAATTCTCCTTTTTCATTGGCTTAGTAAACATATCAACAGGATTATCATCTGTATGAATCTTCACCAACTCAAGCTTCCCATCCTCCAACACTTATTGTATGAAGTGATATCTTAGCTGAATATGGTTGGTTCTGGAATGGAAGGCCAAGTTCTTTGCCAGGTGAATTACACTTTGAATATCACTATGTAACTTACAATCCCCTTTCTCCTTACCCAACTCCTCTATGAACCTGCTCATCCATAACATTTCCTTACTTGCCTCAGTCACTACAACATATTCTGCCTCTGTAGTAGATAGGGCAACTACCTTCTACAACTTTGAGATCCAACTCACTGTCACACCACCAACTGTAAACACATATCCAGTAGTGCTCCTCCTACTATCCACATCTCTTGCCATATCTGAATCCACAAATCCATGTAAAGTATAATCTGACCCTCTGAAGCACAAGTGCCTACTACTGGTCCCTCTCAAGTACCTAAGAATCCACTGGACTGCCTTCTAGTGTGCTTTACCCAGATTTTCCATATACCTGCTAACAACTCCCACTGCTTGGGAAATTTCTGGCCTGGTACAAACCATGGCATACATGAGGCTCCCAACTACTGAAGAATAAGGAACTCATGCCATATAATATTTTTCCTCTTGTGTTGTTGGGCATTTCTCTTTACTTAATCTAAAATTCCCAACCAATGGTGTACTAACTAGTTTCACATTCTACATCTGAAACCTCTCTAACACCTTTTCTACATAGTCCTCCTGAGACAACACCAATTTCTTATTTTTCATGTCCCTCTTGATTTGCATACCAAGGATTTTCTTTGTTGCACCCAAATCCTTCATTGTAAATGTTTGTGTAATCTTTTCCTTAAGCTTTGCAATTTCTTGCATATTAGACCCTACTACAAGCATATCGTCTACATATAATAGAAGAATAATGTAGCTCCCACTATCCAACCATTTAAAGTACACACAATGATCTGATTGACATCTAGTAAAACCATGCTCATGCATAAAACTATCAAACTTTAGATACCATTTCCGGGAGCTTTCTTGAGCCCATATAGCTCTTTGTAAACTAGTTTCTCCTTACCCTTCACCTCATATCCAAGTGGTTGCTGCATATAAATCTCCTCCTCCAAGTCACCATGGAGAAATGTCGTCTTGACATCAAGTTTCTCTAAGTGTAAATCTTCAACAACAACTAAACTTAATATAGTATGAATGGAAAACATTGTACAACAAGGAGAAAATTTCATCAAAATCGATACCTTTCTTTTGTTCATACCCCTTCACTACAAGCCTTGCTTTATACCTTTTCCGTCCACCTTCTTCTTCTTTCACATGGTAGACCCATTTGTTTTGTAGTACTCTCTTCCCAGCCAAGAAATTTGACTAAATCCCATGTTTGGTTCTTCTCCAGGGAGTCCATCTCCTCATTCATGCCACGCTCCCACTCCTTAGTGGACTCCACCTGCATTACCTCATCAAAGCTCTTTGGCTCACCACTATCTATTAGTAACAAATAATACAAAGTAGGGGGAATCTTTCTCGATTTCTACTAATACATTGTGACCTTCTTACTGAAGATGGGGGTGTCAGGATCATTATTTTCTTGTTACTCATTTTCTTGAATTTCTAACAGAGGTGCCGATGCCGACACTGGTTGTCATGCTCGGCCTACATAACTATCAACCTCGATACCTGTAGGTGGATATTTTTCACTCAAGAGTTAATTTTTAGGAGATATATCCTTAACTAATTATTCCTTGGGATTTTTTCATCATGTACCTGATCCCTGTACATTCTATTTTCACACCAAACAACATCACGACTAATAATTATCTTAGATTCATCTAGATCCCAAAACCAAAATCCATAATCACCATTGGAGCCATAGCCTATGAATGTATAATGTTTGGATTTTGAATCCAATTTATTCTTATTTTCTTTATTAACATGCACAAATGCCACTGAACCAAATACTCTTAAAAATGAAAGGTCTGCCTCTTCCCTGGTCCAGGATTCTTCAGGAATTCATCCATCTAGTGAACTCAAAAGCCCATGGTTGATTCAAGTACACGCAGAAGATCTACAGCGTCTACCCAAAACTAAAGAGGCAGTCTCGCATGTAATCTCATTGACCGTGCATGCTCCATTATTGTTTTATTCATCCTCTCACTAACACCATTTTTGTGGAGTCCTGGGAACTATTTTCTCTCTACGAATCTCATTCAAGGAACAATAATCATCAAATTTCTTACTGCAATACTCACCGCCATTATCAGATCTCAAACATTTCAATTTAAAACCACATTGATTCTCAACAAGTGCTTTCCATTTCTTAAATGTATCAAATACATCAGACTTACACTTAATGAAATATACCCATACCTTCCTTGTGGCATCATCTATGAATGTGACATAGTACAGAGAACCACCATGAGATGCAACATGGGTCGGCCCCCACACATCTGTATGAACTAGCTCCAACTTTTGCTCTTTCTTGGTATTCCCTGCCTTGAGAAATTTAACTCTTTTCTGTTTCCCAAAAATGCAATGCTCACAAAACTCTAAGTCCAATTACTTCAAACTTGAAAGCTTACCTTTTTCCTGTATAATTTTCATGCCCTTCTCACTCATATGTCCCAATCTATTGTGCCACATGTTGGCATCCTCATCTGAAGTAGACAATATGGTAGAAGAATTAGATATACAAGTAGACAAATAAAGAGTTCATACTTTATTACCCCATGCCACTACCAAGGCACCCTTGGAAACCTTCTAAGAATCTGAAGTGAATGTGACTGTGCAACCTTCACCACCCAACTATCCTACAGAGATGATATTTCTCCTGAGGCTAGGTACATGCCTCATGCGTCTCTCAATATCCATGTATTTTTGTTTTGTAATTTTAGGTGTACATTTCCCTTCCCAAAATGTTGCACGGCTCATCATCACCCAAATAAACTTGTCCAAAATTTCCCTAGACATACTCTTTAAAATAGCCCTTATCAGGGGTTGCATGGAAAGAGGCTCCTAAATCTATTACCCAAGATTCTACTCTAGTATCAAGAGAAAGTATAAGAGCATCCTGAACAATATTACCTATTGGATTTTCCTCTTTAATACCTTTAGGCTAGTTTTCTTTATTTCCTTTGAACCAACAATCCTTTTTAGCATGTCCTCTCTTTCCACAGTTCCAACAAGTAATGCCTCTACTCCTAGATTTGGATCTGCCCATATTTGATTTAGATCTCCCACAAGCCTTACTCTTTGATTTCTCCTTGCTCCTCCCTCTACTCTCCATATTCAATGCATTTCCAGAAGAAGAATTTTCCCCTGTAATTTTCTTGTGCATTTCCTCATTTAAAATGACACTTGACTACATCTTCAAATTTAAGAGAAGTAGCTAATGTATTACTAACGCCATTACTAAGTTGTCCCAACTTTCTGGCAAAGAACATAGGAATAATAATGCTCTAACCTCCTCATCAAATGGGATATTAACTGAATCTAACTGATTTACAATAGTGTGGAAATCATTAAGATGGTTAGATATAGATCCACCTTCTTGCATTTGTAGATTAAACAATCTTTTCATCAAATAAACTTTATTGGATGCACTAGGTGTTTCATATAAATTAGCTAGGGTTTTCATCAACTCTACCATACTCTTTTCCTGTGAGATATTTGAAGCTACGGATGATGCCAGACTCAATCAAATCACACCGAGAGCCTTCCTGTCTAGAACCTTCCACTCCTCATTAGACATGATTGAGGGTTTTGCTTCTTCACCTCCCAATGGTAGGTATAGATCCTTTTGATACAAGTAATCTTCCACCTGCATTTTCCATAGCTGGTAATTTCAGCTCATCAAACTTCTCAACTCTAAACTTATTATCCTCTGCCATTGCTACTTCTCCCACTCGAACAAAAATCCCTCTATGAGTATACTGCCAACAAATAAATCTCAAACGTGCTCTGATACCAGTTGTTAGGATTATACCAGTTGTACAGATAAACAAGCATGTAATGAATAATGCAGAAAATGTAAAACAAAAAATAATTCAATAAAATAGAGACACATATTTAACATGGTTCACCCAAAATGGGCTATGTCCACCAGAAATAGCTAATCCTTTTATTTAGTCTATCCAAAATCTCTCTCACATTCTACCACTAATACAATGAGCCTCATACATAACGACCCTTTAAATATATTAGGGTTTTTATCATTTTGGGGAAACATAGAAAACCCCTGTTAGATCTGTGACCTAATAAGGAACGGTCCAGATTTCACAATGCATAAATACATATAAAGTGTGGCTTTGTGGGCACTACCCCAAACCCCAGGGGGCCAACCCCTGACCTGCAGAGGGTGAAGCCCCCTTACAACCCCATCGTTATCACGCTCCACAACCAAAAATTTAGGAAAGGTGTGGGTACACAAAGTTTGGGTATCACATATGTAAGTTCAACGTCACGCATCACAGTTAGTGCATAGTTTAGCATGATGGTAAGTACATAAAGCACAACTACGTCGGGCACCTTACCTATGATGGCGGGAGGATCTAGTGGTTCGGCGAGAATAAGAGCTAGTGGATTTGGTGAATCTAGTGGTGGAGGCAACACAGAGGGAATCAAGGTTCTAGATATGGTGGACAAGGACCTCAACCACCTTAGCAGGTGTTTTATGAGATTTCTCTACATTTACCTAATTACAAGGGTGTTGAAGATGTGATGGAGCATGAACACAAATAATAATTTCTATGGCACACTATTGGTATCACCGACCCAGAGCAAAAACCAAGCCATTTTACAACTACATTGCAAGGGTGCACGCATATATGTTACCAAAAGTATGACCCACATCGACAATAGTGGATTATATTGTGCTACGTAATGCATTTTGGTATAATTTTATATTCCCGAGCTTGAGTAAAAATTGTCAAGCATACTCAAGGAAATTCAACAAGGTATGGCAGAAAGTGTGCGGGAGTATGATGTGCTCTTTAAGACTCTTCTATCAAATTTTTCTTATGATATCCAACCGTTACAGTATTCTCATTGGTTCATTGGGGGATCAATAATGCCTTTTATACAAGTACTTTCCCAAAATACTTTTATGGATCCGTGTAAGGTCTTGGAAGCTTCTCTGTAGCGTTGATTCTATTGGAAGTGTTTATACTAGGGTAAGTCCTTTTTTGGAATTACAAATCGATGCCATGGGAAAGCAGGTGGAAAAATTATCTGTGAAATCATCTCATGAGAATCACAGTGGACTATGGTACATAGATAGTGAGGTATAAGGACACACAAATGAAAATTGCCCACAAAATTTGGTGCACGCCGTGTCATTGGATTGTGAAAACTGTCACGGAGATCATGATCTAAGTAGATTTTGATTATTGCAATGTGTGCTCCATAAGAATGTGACCTCTTATTGTAAAATTTATACATCCACTACTCATGATACAAAGGACTACCGGTTGATAGACCAAATCCATGATGTCATTGATATTGGTGTGCGCGGACCAAAGATTGGAAGCAGATTCTAATAACAAAGGTCATTACTATGAAGGACACAGAGATAGAGGTGGTTAAGGAAAAGGTTTTCATGAAGGATTCAAATGTTGTGGTGATCAAGGAGGAAGAATTTAATTTCCCCATGGAACTTGTTACAATTGTGGATCTAATGAACACTACAAATGCAAATGTCTAGATTTTCTATAGTGCTCATGGTGTAGGAAAAATCATAAGTATGAGGAGTGACCTGAGTTGTATGAGCACATGAGCTAGAACCATAGAAAGGACAAGGGCAAGGGGATGGTGAGTGTGAAGCAAGCTGATCCGTAGTGGATGCCTAGGGTGGTGCATAACCTTGAGTTAGAACCTATCATAGTAAGTACGCAGGAGGAAGCGGTGGGCACCTAGGAAATATTGAATCAAATGCCTCTCATTACAATAGAGGAGGTATTACATGGTAAATATCCTGATCTAACTCATCAAAAAGATATCTACTAAGAGACCATGGAGGTTATTAGAAACCTATAAGGGGAGATTCAAGTGTTTGAAAGAGCAGTTGCGGAAGTTGGAATAGGCAAAGAATGTTGAGGTCCCTCAAAAGGACATGGATGAGGTCAGAGAAGTGTGTAGGATGTTGCGCCAGGAGAATATTATCCCTCTTTTAGGAGAGTGGATAAGATAAAAAGTACTTCTGCGCTTAGAGGTGAACATAAGAGTAGGTCTTGCATGTTAATTTTTCCCCTCATAGTATTGATTATGACAAAGAAATCACAATGAATGTAGTTATGGTTGGATAGCTCTTGAGCAACATTCTTATTGACACATGTGCAAAGGTCAATGTTCTCACTTTAGATACATGGAATTAGATGGGGAGGCCCCCATTACAGCCATCTTCAAATGTGTTGTATATGGTGAATAGGACAAAGGCTATGCCCATCGGAGTGTTGAAGGATGCATCCATAACCATCCAAGGGGAAAATTTTACTAGAGATTTTGAAGTCTTAGTGCTTGCCAAGGCAGATAACTTTCCAACATTACTTGGATGCCCCTGGTGTTATAAGAATAATGTTGACTTGTGCTTTAACAAAGGGTACATAAGTTTTGAGAACAAAGAGGAGCACGTCGTTATTCCACTGACGGATGGGAATTTTATGCCTATGTAGAACCTTTGGGAGAAGAGGACCTAGATAGAATCTATGTGCACACCATTAGAGACCCCAAGGTTTTCCATCCATCAAGAGAAGGATTCATTCAATGGGAAGATGCTCAATCCATGAGTGATACAACTAGCATTACATGTGATAATTGGGCACACAGGACCTATGAGTTGGTCAAAAGACAATTGAAGGGCACTATGACTTGCATTGCCAGGGTGTTCTCATTTAGGTGCTTAGGAGGAAGGAAGTTACCTAGTTACACTGGAGAGGGTAATGTACGATGGAAAAGTGACATGCAAGCATGGGAATCTACAAGTACCTCTTCCTCTTACCTGACCTCCCAAGGTCGTGTCGAGACAGCCAGTGAATGTTGAATGTAAATAGACAAGCTAATCAAGTAGTCTTATATCCTCAATACGCAATAATGGAATCTATGAATCTAAGGTGAAGAAGGCCCTCTTAACATGAATTGGTGTAATGGTTCATTCAAATATAATGGCTTCTCGGAGGCTCCAATCAATGTCGAGCTCTGCCAAGATCTTGTTTCTTGGTTGATACGCGGAAGTGACTGTGGGAGCTTCGTATATATCTCCAGACAAGGTCATAAAATGGTGATGGGCGATTAGTGGATTTGTAGTTAGCTATGGGTGGTTTTCTTGTCTAGCCCAGAAAATATTAGATTGATTGGCTTCTATGTTTAATACAGAGAATTATACTATAATATCTTGCGGGATCTGGTGAAGATCTAAATACCAATGTTCGTAAGCGGTGTCAATACTTAACCGACTTGTACACCCATTGGATTTTGGACTTGGGGATCACAACCATGAGTTTGTGGTTGTTGTGGACTGTTATGGTCATGTGAAGAATCAATCCCCTCCCCAACTATCCAAGAATTGTATGCCTTTTCAAATCTATGTTTAGAACTAGAATTTGTATGATTTTCTCGGAGTACCTAACAGGTGTTCTGGCAACTTGAATACGTAATCTAGTGTCTATGTCAACGAGGAGGTCTCCCACATTAGGCTGTGGAACCAAAGGATCGCAACCAAAAGTTTTCTCTCATTTGAATCCTTGCACGATCATTGGATGTTTTATCAAGGTGATCTATAATTTGGATGGTTTTGTCGAATGTGTAAGCTTTGTCGTCTTCGACGTTTAATCCTCTTAGTTGCTCACTAATTACTTGTAAGTTTGTTGTTGCTCGAAAGACCTATAACCTAAGGTCCTAATCTATATCAGCTAATGTTGTGGTTACATTTGGCTGAGGCACTACGGGTTCAAATATATACTCTCTAGGCTCTCTAGGTCCTGTGATTGTCATACAAAATTATTCAACTTTTAACTAAAATTAATAAGCTAATTACGAAAGAGGTATTACACTATGCAAGCATTCTTCTATTTTTGTATTTTTCAATGACGTATTTCAATGAAATTGAAGAACAGCTACTCTAGTATATTTATAAAATGGAAAACTAATCTACTAACATAATAGAAACAAGCAAAGTAACCTTGTATGGCTATTTACCCGTGCAACCGTGATTTTATCCCAAATATATAATCAACTGAATTTATTAAATTAAAAGGCTTTCGATCCTACTTCAAAAGTGGGGAATGAATCATAGTTTCTTAGAAACTATCAATCCCGACAACTTCCTCGGTGATATTGAGAGTGAACTTTTAACTGAAATGAAATAATTCACTACTCTATTTGATATGTTGTAACTAGAACTTTGATAGCTCAAACCTGGCATTTACAAAATAGTGGTAAATCTAGTTGTGTGTGATTTCATCCCCTCAGTGTGATCTCCTCGTTCCTTCATGTCCTCGTGAATCCAGAAAGTATGTATATGATCGTATCAACAAAGATGGTATTCGAACAATGGCAACTTTGGATATAGACCGAATACAATGCGAGTAGCAGAGAGATAGGACAAGTGAACAGAGCTTGACTATGTAATTCCTAGAGGGAATTATTATAGAATACAACACAAGTGTCTGAGAGTTTCGAAACTATCCTTGTGACAAAACAAAACCTGTGACTTTAATGGATTCTAGTCTAGAAATCAAGCTATTCTATGTTAAACTGATTATATGCAGCAGTAATGGAACAAGACTGAAACAAGAAGATCATATGACCTCTAAAATACCAACAATGGAAGCAAAACATGAAACTAACAGAATTCTAAGCAAGAAATTGAAAGACTAAACAAGAGAATTGAGAGGATGAGGGGCCATTTTCTTGAAAACAAGTTGGCTATTTATAACCAATGCATTTACTAGAGGGTAACTCCCATTAGAACTCTTTTACTATAAACAAAGGAAAAACACTATTACCAGGGGACCAAAAACATTAATGCAAGCCAAAGTGGTTGAAGAAAGCATGTAAAATCCAAGATTTATGTTTGACGTGATCATCGGAAGGATCTAGAAAATGCATACAAGACCGCCGCCTTGCTATGCGGGAGGTGATTACGGGACCGCCGCCCGGTAGGGTGGCGCTTCATCACAAGACAAAAATGCAAGAAGAAAGGGAAAAAGGGAAAAAAAAAAAGCATGCGGAGGCTGAGCGGGGCATGCGGGATACAAGTGTATACTTGGCAAGCCTTTCTGGATTTTGAACACCTTGCAAGGAGACCTATATCATCATTGGGGCATGTGTAACATTGTTCTAGAGGAGTAGTAACCTATAATTTCATATATGTATAGGTAACCCTGATGTCTTTTTGCACATGATGGAGGTGCAATGGACATGTCAAACAGAAAGGAGGAATATGCTTACTTATACCTTGTGTAGAGCAAGAGAGTGAATTGAAGGGTGACCCATCAAGATAACCTTCTAGAGTGGTGCAAAGTGAGAATCGCACTCTTTGTTAGGTTTCTCCGGAGTAATGCACCTTCTACAATACATGACTATTATGGGAAGGAGTGTGCCTCATTCCACATACAGGAGTGTGTCTCATTCCATGTCTAGGAATGTGAGAGAGCCTATATGATAGGACCAGAAACCTTACCTCCCTCACTATGGGTGCATAAATTCTATTCTAGCTTTCAGGTTTTTGCATGAGCATGGTATATCCATTCAGATTTACATCATCATATAGGTAATTGTCAAGATTTAATAGTGGATATTATGCATATTTTTAAGTATCAATATCCTAAGCCATTAGTGAATGAGGTGTTGCAGGTAGTCAAGTGCCTTACCTTAGGAGATAGTGTCATGGCTAAGGATCAAATCCTAGAGTTGTTAGGGGAAATTGAGTTGGAGGCACACTTCATGGAAGAAGACACAAAATAAGTACACTTGAGCGTGCTCGCTGGAAAAAGAAAAGGGTAAGTTGGTATACCTAATAGATGATGAGGAGGTAGAAAACTTGGATGCTAACCATACAGAAGGTATGTGCAAAGTATTGGAAAAAGTAGATGAGAAAGTGCACGCCTACCATGAGCCCTTGAAAACAAAGAAAGTTAACATTGGTACAAAGGTAGAGCCAAAGGAAGTTGTCATTGAGATTACTGGGTAGACTAGGAGGTCTCAAAAATAATTGAGATATTGTGCAACTTCCAAGACTTTTCCCAGCGTGGGTACCATGAATTGAAGGGATTTCATCACTCATTAGGGGAAATGTAGATTAAGTTAAAATAAGGTGTGCACCTCATCAGGAAGAGGCCATACAGGATGAACCCGAATTTACATGTAAAGGTTAAGGAGGAAATTGATAAGATGATAGAATCTAGAATCATTGAGACAATTAAGGAATATGAGTGGGTAAGCCTGATGGTGATTAGTATCAAGAAGGATGAGAGGATAAGGATTTGTTTTGATTACAAATATTTAAATTCTTTATGTGTGATAGATCCTTCTCCAACCCCATTTATCAAGAGATCTTGGAAGGTGCCGTAGGGTGAGAGATATATTCTTTTACAGATGGATTCACACGTTATCACCAAGTAAGAATTACAAATGAAGACCAAGAGAAGACTACTTTCATGACTGAGTGGGGAAGTTTTTTTGCATGGTTATGCCCTTTGGGCTTAAGAATGCGCCTGTTATATTTTCACGCATCGTGGTGCAGGCCTTTCAAGATCCATAAATTTATGTAAGTTTACCTAGACGACTGGACGTTGTATGGATTAGTAAGGGATCATTGTGAAAATTTGAGATTGATTTTGAGAGGTGCAGGAAGTTAAGTATCTCTCTAAAAATTAATAAATGTTTATTTACAACCCCATTTGGCACATTACTAGGTCACATTATATGCAAGGAAGGTTTAGTAGTAGACCCCTTGAAGATTGTCGTTGTTTTAGGGTTATAAGAGCCTACCATTCAAAGCGCATTGTGTGGATTCTTAGGGAATATGAGATATTACATGAAATTTATCGAAGGATATGCCAATATTATTATGTTTTTGGAAGATCTATTGAAACATAAGAGGAAATTTCATTAGGGAGAGGTGCGAGATGGCCTTTAACTCACTAAAGAATCGACTCACTATTGTGCCCATTTTGCACTTTTCCTCTTGGGTAAAGCCTTTTCATGTGCATGTGGATGCGTCGGGTATGGCTATTGGAGAAATGTTGGCTCATCTTAGAGAGGGAATTTTTATCACCCTTATGTTTTGCAAGTAGAAATTAACCCCAAATTTGAGTAGAATTACACCATGATGGAGCACAAAGCGTTATCTATGATTTATGCGCTGCACAAGTTTAGGAAATACTTATTGGATACTTTGTTTATCTTTTACATGGATCATAGGGCACTTAAATACTTGGTGAACAAGCCTATCTTGCAATGGTGCATATGTAGGTAGATCTTGTTGTTTTAGGAGTTTGACTTTTTGGTCATTGTAAAACTAGGAAAGAGAAATTTGGGACCTAACCATCTATCATAGATTAACTCAGGTGAGGATGTGCAAAGCATTGAGGACATAATGTCAGATGCATAGTTGTTTAGATTGCAATGCATGCCCTCTAATTTGAAGGATATTGTTGTTTTATTACGAATGGGTGTGGTCCCTGAAGGAATGGAGGCCTTGGAGAAATATCAATTGACTATACGTGTCTCACCCTATATGTTAATTAGTGGATACCTATACAAATTAGGTTGAGATGAGGTTTTGTGTCGGTGTGTGTTGGAACATGAGCACACTGCAATCATGGAAGAAGCTCATGATGGCATTGTAATAGGACACTATGTAGGGTATGCGACCACGCGTAAGATCCTACTTGGTAGACCTTTGATGGGAGACAGCTTATAAGGATTTTATAGAGTATTTCAAGGCTCTGTGACCATTATCAGCACCTTGGTAAGCTAGGGCGGAGAGATGAAATTCCATTAAGACCTATTACTAGTGTAGAGTCATTTGAAAAATTGGAATTAACTTTGTGGTCCCTATTTTCTCAAATTATGCGCAGACAAGTTTTCACTATATTATCACTTGCATGCATTGTTGTCTTACACGGTGGGCGAGAATAAATTCCTACAAAGGATTACACAACGGCTATAGTAGCTAGGTTCTTATGGGAGAATATAATCAGCATGTATGGATGCCCGTTGAGTTTAACAAGTGATAGGGGTACTCACTTTTTGAATGAAACTATTAGAATCTTATTGGCAGAGTTTATGGTGGCCCATCACAAAACTATGCCCTATCACCCTCAGGCTAATGGAACTATTGAGGCATTTAACAAGATACTGAGCCACACATTAACTAAGATTTGTGATGTCGAAAGAGGGATTGGGATGACAAATTCTCTGCAATGCTATGGGCATATCACATAACTTATAAATGATTAAACAAGGCCGCATATTTTCAATTGGTTTTTGGTGTGGAGGTAGTTATATTTGTGGAATTCATGTTAACATCCTTACATGTTATGCGAGTAAGAGGATTGGCATATGAGCAAGCATTAAAGGAGCACATTGATAAACTTATGCAGTTGGATGAGAGGCGCAATATAGCCTGATGGAGCTAGCAAATGGAGAAAGCTAGGTAGAAGGCATAGCATGATCGGCATATTAAAAACAAGAAGTTTGAGGTTGGGAAGATGGTTCTTCTATACGATTCAAAGTTTTTGCGCCATCCTGGGAAACTCAAAGTGCATTGGTTGGGACCATATGTTATATCTTATATACTTGATTCAAGCACTTGCCAATTACAAGCATTGGATGGGACATGGTTGTCCAATTATTTTAACGGGAGTTGACTAAAGCCCTACTATAAATAATTCTTCTATGTGTTTGTAAATAAGGCAGTATTGCCATTTAGCTTAGGATTTCCCTTAATTCATTTTCCTTTATATGTGTTTCCTTTCATCGTTGTTATGCTTTGTATTTTTGTTTTGTTTCATTTGTTGTGGGCGAACTTGTGCACTGGTAGCCGATTACCATATAAAAGAGGTTTTATGTGCAGAGGATTATGTATCTATTTATTTTGGGGTGGAGAGTGTAAAGAATATTTTTAGTTAATAGTGTAGTATAAAGCAAGTGTTGGGAGTGATGTTGATTGGTGTCCCAAATGAGGAAATCAAACACATGTGGGTTCATAGGAGCGTGCGTAGAATAAATGATTATGGGTGGAGATTGGTGTCAAAATATATATAAAAACCATGTACATGGATAAAAGAGAAGAGAAACATGAGGTAGGCGGTGACAAGAACTATGCTTAAGACACAGAAAGATTGACTTTGGCACTATGAGCACGCATCAGGTTTTTTGGTCGATGCATTTTTGCATGCCAGAAGGTTGTGGGAGTTTCACGTGAGTTTGCGTGCAGAGGAAAAGCGCTATGCAAAACACGTAGGAGGATAGCATTGGAAAAAGATGACTTTAATGTGATTATATGGTGGTAGGTGGTATGGGAGTTAATGTAGGAAAAATTAAAAAGCTATTAATAGAAGGTCGGGTAAGTTATTATTTTTACCTTGCGTTTGTTTGTTGAAGAGATCTTGCAAACTAGGGCATCCTTGTGAGAGAATTTGTGAAAACTTGTGTGCAGAGTGGAGAATTTGATAGATTTTTGAGCCAGAGTGGAACAAAGTACACAAGTGTGTGCAGAGGAGATTTTTTGGTGGATTCCTACGAGAATTTACACCATGCATGTGGAAAGAAGTTTTCCAGTTAAGGTTTACAAAGCTAGGGCATGGGTTTTGAAGAAATTTCACAAGAGTGAAGCCAAGGGATTGAGCAGTGTTAAAGAAAGATGCAAGGAAGAAATTACAAGGGATTGACAAGAAATATGGCACCAAGGAAAGGATCGAACACTTCACCAAATAAGGGAAAGGGCAAGGGAAAAAGAAATCCAGACACATCGATAAGTTTTAACGAAGAGTGGTATGCAGAGATGTAGTACCCAAATGGTGTTTTAATGGGGATGGAATGGGTATCTCACATTCGGAAGATGGTTATAAGTTATTATAACCATAGGAAAGATACCACTGAGAAGGATATGGAATTGGATCTCACTCACCCAACAAGAGAGAGAACACATGATGACAAACCAGTGTATGATGACTCTGTGAAAGACAAACTGAGAAGGCTGGGCTTTTACAACTTTTTGAGTTGCCATTTTTTTGGAAAACTAGTGAGATTATACCAATGGATCATGTCACACATGAACGAATATCACTTCTAATTCATAGGGAGGAGAATGCACATAACCCCACAGTTGATCTCCAGATACATTGGACTTATCTGCATAGGTGAGTCGTTGGACGATGACTTGGATGAAAAGGAGGCTATCGTGGAGACAACCAAGGAGTATGAATACAATAATGGTGGGTGTTATTTCTATATTTCCAAGATCATTGACCTAATCATGAAGATGACCACGCATTTTCTCACCAAGTTAAATGGGCAACAAAATTAGACACAAGTGAACAAGAGATGGTTGAACGTTTACAAAAAGATTTCAAAAGGGAAAATCTACAACCTCTTGGCCTTCATTGTGGAGGATATCATTGATGTCATGCATGATAGAGATAAAATTATGTATGGTAATATTCTCCTTACCATTTTGTTTTCTGATATTGGAGTGCCCAATGGGTCGAATAACAACATTTAGGAGTACCCTGATGAGAACCCCTCCCCAGCTAAGAGATTCGAAGCATATACTTATGAAATGATAACAACTACACAAGGCTCACTTTGATAGGTGGTAAAAATGGATGCAAGATGCATTTTGGGTAGAGTGGAGGATTCCAGAACAACTACCAGCCTTGGTAAAGGATGAGGCTGAGTTTCCAGTGTACCAAAACTTCTGCATTGGTAGGTTCATGTTAACTGATGGTACAAAAATCCCATGGTGTAAACTACCTTTTGCCTTCACAGCATAGTATTTTCAAAGCATAGTTAATAGGTTCAAGGAGGCCAAGAAACTTATATTTTATCTAAGTGAGGTAGATCAGGATCACCGTACACTATGTCGAACATTAGTGTATCCTAATAAGCATGCATATGTGGAAAATTATGTCTCTCATGACATACATATGTTAAGGCCCGTAACATTACCACTTGGGAAGCACGAAACAAGGGTGTACATACGCCTAAGGCCCAATTTTGAGAAGGGCACATATGTTGAGGATGATGTCTCCATCCCTAAAGACCCCATTGGGAGAAAGAGTGAGACTACAGCAAGCACAAGTGTTGAGCGCATGTATAGTCCAGACATCAGGGGCACAAGATTCAAATGTGGGCCCAAGTACTTACACATGAAGGAAAAAATCCCCGTGAAGTAGAAGTTTCCTGAGAAGGAAATTTCCCTATGATAGAGGATTCGCCTTTGTAAAAAAGAAGCAAAATATGGCACTTAGTTTAGACTTTGAGGAGACAAAGAGCATAAAGGGTCACAAGTCTAAGGAGGAGAATGAGGAGCATGAGGAAGGTGAGAATCCCTACGTACCATGTACATGAATTTGATGAGGAGTAGAATGAATATGAGGAAGGAACTCGAGATATGGTATGAAGTGAAGAGGTGGATATGAATGTGCGAAGACCCCACACCTATCTGATGAACAGTTGGACGACAAAGTGGAAAGGGAAGTAACAAGTATCATCAAGGATTTGGTAGAGCACGAGGTGGAGTGCAACGTGCGTGGAATAAGTGGAGAAAGAGTATGGGAGCATGGGTGGAGATCCCAGTTTAGTAGTCAACTTCCCAACAAGAGTGCACACAGGTGGCAAGGGCATGGTGGAAATAAAAGGACCCACAATGACTTATGTAAATGATCCAAACAAGGTCATGCACACATATTTCCAAAGCATGGTACCTACAAATCAGCTCTTCTCATGCTGGTCATAATTTAAGAAATATAGTGCGTACATGTGGAAAAATAAGATGTTTTCATGGACTTTTGAGTCCCATGTTGATGAACCAGAGTTTGAAGTCGATGCAAGAGCATTGGTAACCACACAAAACCCCAATGAGATAAATCATATTATGGATTCACAGCAACTAACTGATGAGTAGGCGTGTAATGCACTAAACAAGGTAGTGGTGGAAGTTGAAACAAGGTTATTCGAGAGGAATAATAGGATTAAGGCCTTAGAAAAATAATTAGATGAAAAGAATAAGGAGATCATAGAGAGAGAGAAGGAGATAAAGGGAAGGAATCTATAATTGTATAGTTAAGGGCTGAGTTGAGAGAAGAAAAGGAGAAGGTGTGAGAATCCTACAAGAAGGTGGAGACTATCTCAGACCCCATTATCTTAAATTTCTTAGATTTGACCCCTCCCGAGCGAAAGTATGATTCAGCTTTTCACCGCTTAAAGGACTTGATGTGCATGATCACAATGGAGAGGCAACCACTTGCGCTGGAGTTAGTAGAGGAATTTTGGCATGACAAAGAGAACATGAGAAGTTGAAAATTGAAGAGACCATAACTCAGTACTCTGAGCTCCTTTCCTCTATAAAAATGTAGCGCACATGGCCAAAATTTTTTTATGACAACTATGGAGACAAGGGCAAAGGTGGCAAGTGTATTGGTTGCTACCCATGAGGCGGACCTAAAGGAGTTCTAGGAAAATAACAAGGGTAATAGGGTGGAATGGGACAAGATCATAGCAGAAGTCGAGAAGAAGTCTAAGGTGATCAAAATATTAAGGGTCTTGATTAGAAATAAAGTAAAGGAATTATATCCCGAGGATATATGAAGGATGGATGCACTTAGCGACCTTAGCAAGAAAATGGAAAGTATTATTGATACACTTAAGGATAAAGGTGAAGATTTATCATTTGATGAAGCCATCACATTAATAGAGGATTTATTTCAACAAGCACAGAATGAGTTAGATGCTTAGAATAAAATTGAAGCATCCTTGAACAAATACTTCCCAATCCTTGTAGAGCAGTAGCAAAATTCTTTTGTTCTTTGGTGCAATTCGGATATAGGTTATTCTTTCCCTCCATTATTTATTCTTTGTTGGAGATCAGATTGTTTTCTAAGGATGGAAAACATATTTAGTGTGGGGTGATGTTGAGCCCAGAAAATGACTAAGTCCTAAAGTAGAGGATGAGCGTGCACGAAGGCACTATAGAGAAAAGCACGTAAGTAAACACACACAAGGAAAGATAGGATTGCATGCGAAAGTAGGAAAGGGTTTAAGGGTTTAAGGACTTAGCCACATTTTGGTTAAAGAAGGTTATCACATGCAAAACATGTGAAGTTGTAGGTAGGCATAATGATGACAAGGTTGTTACATGGAGACTTAAAGCTCAAGAAAATAATATTCTAAGGAATCATTATGGTTACGGGTTATAAAGTGGAGGTTGTTATGACTAGTCAGCATCTACATGGATTGGACACTTGAGTTTAATAGAATATAATGAAATTTAGCATGCAGGATTATTTCTGGAATGATGATTAGGCAAGCTTCTATCCTATTTAAGGAGGCATTTAGATCTAGGAAAGGGTGTGGGTGTGTGCGAGGAAGTTGAGTCTATATGCATATGTATGGTGCATTTCGCATAAAGGAAATATGTAATGGTTCTAGGGGTAATATAGGGTTTCTGGATCAAATCCATGGGGAGGGTAGGATGCTAATGGTAGAATGATGTAACTAATATGTTGCTAAACCTTTTTGATGTAATCTAGTTACTGTAAACATTTTTTAATCAATATATAAAGGGTTTTTATGAATTTCTCTTCATTTTACTCCCGGTTTAGATATGATCTGCTTGTGATGTTGTAGTGTTTACTTTTGCATTATGATGCATTTGTGTTTAAGATCTAGTGTCTTTACTTCTATACTAGAATGAATGCATGTATTCATGTGTCTACATGTATTTCCTCCATTAATGGAAAACATTCTTACAATGCTCACATATAAGAGGGGCTAAGCGCATACACGAGCCTGGAGTGAGTGCTGAGCTAATGGTGGGTGATAGGCTGGCACACTTGGGGTTTAAATGGAGTGGGGAAATGAGGCTAAAGAAATCACCTACCAGATATGTAAAGGCCTACGAGGGATGTTGTACGCATGTGAGGTGGTATCAACATGAGCATAAGATCCAAACTAAATGTCAATGAAATTGTGTCGATGATGGGAGATGTAGTGGTAGGAGGCACGATTTCAATGGCTTAGCAATCCAATCAGATGTAGTAGTTGAAGGATGCGGATGACCTGATAACCTGAGGTGGATGAATGATAACTTTAGAATTGGGTGGAGGAGACAAGTGAATAGAAGTAGAAGCACGCTTATGTGGAATGGACGAAAGAGACCCCTCCTAAGAGCAAGAGCTAAAGGAAATGACACCTCGATCTTCTAATTTTTGTAACTTGTCATGTAAGTAACAACAACCATTGTCTCAATGGTAATTTAAGTGATGGAAATTGTAATAAGGGAAATCATGTTGGTGATAAAAGTGATGAGGAGGGTGATGTTGATTAGATGGTATACAAATTAAGTGCTTGTCTAGCAAAGCAAGTAAAACATCATGAGGCTTAGCAGTATGTGAGAAATGCAATGGGTCATGAGTAGGGGATGAAGAAGACTTGGGTAGAGACCGATGTGGTGGAGGAGATGGGACACACTTACAAGGTAGGGGAGATTGATATTGAGGAGGACGCTCAATACATAGAAGAGGTGAAGAATTAACAGATGAAGAAGTATGAGAAGTAAGATAAGGAGGATTTATAACACGTGTAGTAATTAAATCTTGTTCTAGATCAATAACTCTATAGCACAAAAGTGTAAATTATACACATGTATCATATTCTAATTGTTATTTTCATTCAGAATTAAGCCACGATAAAATATAATTTTTTTTCTTGTCAATAGGCTGAAATAATAACTTATGCATGTAAGAATTGAAACATAAGATGTAATATATAATGCTCTCTTTCTTTCCTTGATTCAAGTTAGGTAAGCAAATCATGTGTAATCTAGGACCATTGTTAATAATAATTCCTCTAAGAAAAACATCTTCCGTGTAATAATATTTACTAATAGATCCATAATGGAAATGGGTATACCATTGGAGACATCAACAAGGCTATGAAGAAAATATTTTAGTAATAATCAATCATTAGAATAAAAATCCATAGCTAAACGATAATGCTTAAGATGAAAATAAGGATTGTCGAACCATCAAAACATTAAAAGGTAGGCATGATAAAATCTTAAGGAAAATTTGAATTGTGAATTTCCTTTGGAATAGGAATTCCATGAAGATAATTATTGTCAATGGAAGTATAGTAGGCTTTATTTTTAGAGTGAAAGATTGAACTTGAGATTGCAAATGGCCAACAAACATGCATGAGTGATAAGATATCATGTGATGGAATGGTGGAAGAAATGAGAGGCACATTGAGGGGTTGAAGCTTTCCATTATGAGTGATCATGGGGACTTGAGAAGGGAGTGGATGTGGAAGGAAGAGGAGGAGGTGAAGAACATGGAGGCTCTAGAGGAATTCTAGATGTATACTTAGGAGAGTTACAATAAGAGGTTCATCGATGAAGGGGTAGAATAGTCATGAATTACATTAGAGGAAATCTCGAAGTGGATGATGGAGGGGTAGAAAATTCACATTCAGCCATCTTAAGAGAAGTAACATCCTCACTAACATGTTCATGGTCAGAAATATAATCCACATCACTATCAGTCAAATTTTCACAAGCAAGTAATTCTTCAAGACTATCATCAGCATGTAAAGAAGAAGTAGGAGAACTAGCATGAGATATATCATTGCAATCATTAGAAACATTTTTAGAAATAGAAGAAGCATGAGATATATCTTTACATTCATCTTGACTATGATTGGAAACAACATCATGCACATGTTCATTTGTATCTTGAGAAATATATTTATTTGCATCTATGGAAGTAAACATATCACCAAGAACATGATCTATAGTAACATCAGCATACATGTCATCGGGAAAAGAAAAAGCTACAGCAGCATGAGTCTCTATGGAAGAACAAGGAAAGCATTGAGTGAAGTTTTGGTCAGGTGAGACTATGCAAAGGCCATAACTATTAAAGCTAGTGGGAATGATGTTTTCATGAGCAAGAAGTTGTCTTTGTATAACATCATCAAATTGAATATTGTGATAAAGAGTATTAAGCTCAGCCTCAACCTCATCATCAAGGATGGGATTCACACTAACATGCTGCATGGCTTGCCTAGGAGAGGAAGATCTATTTTTAGCCATGGGGATCCTAGGGAAATGAGTTTGACTAAGGATGGGTTCACAAAATGATTTAACAAAATATAAATTATTAAATCTAAAATTGTAGAGTCACATATGCTACAATACAAATCTGATACAAGTAAACAAGCCAAAATTTTCAAAACACTAAATGTAAGAGAAAAATGAGAATGACTTAGCAAATATTCACTTAATCCTCAAGTATGATGGGTTGGAAGACTGATAAATAGAAATAACAAACTATTGCAACATTGCTTAGAAATTTGTGGAGCTATCAAATTTGACCGGACTAGGGCGCCTGGATTTGGGCTAGGGTGCCTAGGCACCAAAGACCTCTTTTGGGTGCCTGTGACTGCTCAAAGGCTTAGAATCTAAATTTTATTGTGTCATGCAAGTGTCTCTAACCCTCATTGTTGATCACATGTATGTCACACTATGTCTTCTGAATTCTCCTACAACTTGCAAAGGAAAGATAGCCTTTCAAAACCCCAAAACACATCAAATTCTAAAAATAAAAGATCCAAATGGAAAGTTGGATTGACCCCTGTAATCACGTGACAGAGTGAACTTATGACTGATCATTAAACTACATCTCTGAATCCATATAGTTCTTTGTGCTTGTGTGTGGAATAATGTCCTTAGGTTGCCCTCGCACCAATGATGCCAAGATAGTGAGATAAAAGCTAGATAGAATGCAAATGTGTGGATGGAATTTAGAACTTCCCCTTCCTATGCAATGTATGTAGAATAAGCATCCCAAAAATGTAGTCCCTTTGATAGTATGTAGATAGATAGCCCTTGATAATTTTTAACCCCTTATAATGGTATGTATGTTGTGTATATATAGGGATCTCTTGTTTAAAGTTTGACATAAATGTCATGACATGGAGACTAGTACCTCGGGATAAGGATGGGAACACCGAAAAGACCGACCATAATTTTTTTTTTTTTTTAAAAGAGATAAGCATGACAGAGCTCCCGAGATCGGACATGGGCACCTAGGCGCTAGTGTCTAGGATGGGTGCTAGTGTCCTAGAACAAAATGACGACAGCCAGTGAAAACACCGACAAATAGGGATCCTTGTGACCTAACCGTAAGGGAGTACATGAAGTGACATAAGAAGAGTAACACAATAGAAATCATACAAAACAAACAGATAGATAATGGGTGTGTCACCAATGAATACTTTTCTCGTGCAAGATCCATATATATAACAACATACTTGCTAGCATAGTAAAATAGTAGTATGTGTGTGATTTTGTGTCTACACCTAGTTAAATCCTAGACCTAGAGTGATATGATAAATATGAAGTGTATGGGCATGAAATGACTTATTCAAGATATTTTGATGGTTCAGGGATGTAGATGATTCTCTGGGGCTTATTTTAGTGGTATTTTCATGTTTCAAGACTTCAGTAAGGTGGAGAAAAAACCTAGTTTTGTGGAGATTTGACATTTCAAAGTGAGATGAAAGTTTCATAAAAATAAATATTTTTTTCTAGGAATCTTGGGAGGTTTATTAAATTTCCATGAAAAGGTTTAGACAAGTAAAGTGAAGAAAATTTGAGAAACAGGTCCTCCAAGTTGCCCTCTGTTGCTTTAGAGGGCTAGAAGGTGCAAAACCGGTCTTGTGGTTTGAAAGTGTGTTTAATGTTTTGCATGATGTTGCGGTGTTAGATGGACTTGTATATCTGGTTTAGGCCTATCATTAAGTGTTTGAGTGAATGGTTTGACCAGGTGAGATGGTTTCTTGTTTAATCCCTAATGGCCTAATCAGCCCAATTAGACTTCTCAAGAAGGTGTGTTGAAACATGTGTGCTTGGTTGGTTTTCTCCATGTGACATGGGCTTATGTGTACTTGATCATGTGGGTGGAATCCATGGTGATTTTTTCAATGCATTGATAGAGCTTGGAAGTTTCATTCAAGATGATTGGATCTTTTCTTTTCAAGGTTGGTTCTTGAGTCAATTTAGCGGGTTTGAGCAGTTTTGGAGATGGGATTGTTTGAATGTCTTATGCCTTTATTTATGAGTTAAAGAGAGTTATTTCAGCTATAAGACTTTAGGACCTTTCCAATGGTATGCTTTATAAGCCATGAAGATGAGTTTTACTATAATAAGTCACTCATTTTTCAGGACTATTTTTCTAGGTGGTTAGACCTAGTTAAAAGTGCTTGCATGTTGGTGTGTTTCATGGTGGAAGTAGTTGATGCAGAGGTTTTCTAAGTTTAGAGGAAAACCATTTTTGAAATATCTTTTCACCCACCTACCTCACTTAATCTGAGGTCCATCTTTGAGATTTCTGTAGTTAGCCAATAACAACATTTATGTTGTCACCGGTAACATTTTTTCATGTTGTCAACCAGAAATAAGTCGGCCCGTGATGTTGTCATTGAGTTGGTTTCTATTATCGCTTAGTAACACATTTTTTTGTTGGCTAGTAATGGCTATACAAATATCGTGTTGTTATTGGGTGATGTCATCCTACTATCGCTAGTCGGTAACACAATTCATTGCCAGGTTAGTAACGCTTGTACATATTACCAATTGGTAGCATTCATACATTGTCGGGCCTTTTGTTGTTTTCAGCCAGTGTCATCATTTGTTTACCGAATGGTAACATCTATACATTTTTTGCTAGTAACACCATTTCAAGTTACCGCCGGTAACATCCATATGTTGTTGGTCCGTAATGTTTTTCTGCTTTTTATAACCACTAGCTCACACCTTTGAACCGCCAATACCTGCACCTATAGGTTAGTCCATTTTGCAAGGGTGCAAAAAATGGATAACGGTATTTTAAATTATGTTTTTTTATTTCAATTTCATGACATGATAATACTATGTAGGAATACTGGGAATTCAAGTTTGATTATTTACTATATTTTCTCTATAAATCCAAATCAATCTTCTCTTTAGTTGTGGTATAATTGGCTATAGGAGTTCAACATGGTATTAAAAGAAAAATGCTACTCTCTTGGCTGAGATAATTGATGTAGATCCTTAATAATATCATTGTGTCAAGATGTCCTTGTAGAAAATTTGTGTATTTGAGTTTGATTCATGGATAATTTATTGTTAACCTTTGAGGAGCAATGAGTTGAACTTTGAGGGTTCTTTTTTTATATGTTACAAATTTTAATGTTTAGGAAAAAGGTAAAATATTTTGAGAAACCTACCCAACTATAAACCTAGCTAAGTCATTAGGAAGGAAATGGATTTCTTTGAAATGTTGTGAGATATCTAACTCTTACCTAGTTTGACATTTTAGATTAAATATAGAGCCCACAATTTGGTGGTTATAGGCAAAGAGTTTCTTAATCATTTGTTGCAGAATCTGTAAAATTGTATCTTTGTTTCTATGGTCCCTTTTTCCTTAGGAATGTATGTTAAGGTTTGAAATTTTGATGGGATGATGGAATACATCATTATCTGGGTCGATCAGTGATATTACATTTTATTGAATGAGTGTGTGAATGTGAGTTCTTATCTATTTTTTTTTTAGTTGTGTATGATAAGCCTCACTTCAACAAGAGATTCGATAATTTGTAATATGAGAATCAATACTTTATATTTTCCTTTGAGTATCAATAAGGGTGTAAATACTTACATGCCAAAATAAGAGAATTTTATTAATAGTTATTATCAAGTATTATTTACGGGATTGAGATGAAAATATGTGCATTAATATTTATATGCGGTTGGTCCTTTTACCAATGTAATGGCTGAGATGACTCCTATTATGGAAGATACATTGGGTAAACCATTAGTAGTCATATGAAAACATGTTTAAGATGTTAAATGAGAAACATTGATTACTTTTCTTTTTTTTAAACTATTGAATTTGGGTATTGTAAACTTCCTTTAGTATTCATATAATTATGCTCGAGATGGAGTTAATCATTATAATGTTATTTCTTTTCTAAATACAATAGCATGATTAGGAATGACATTCCATGCTAGTTAAATTTGGATTGACCATGTACAATTTTTTTTTACTTTACCATTTTCTCAGTAGGGAATACATGGAAACTCTAGCTAAGAGAAGGAAGAATGTTTGAATTTTCATTAAATGTTTGTATCTAAGTTACAAAATAAGAATAGTCAATTCTGGTCTCATAGTAAAGGGAGTCCTTATATTTGTTTGGGTGTTTGAAGAAAATTATATGTTTTATAATAAGGGTATCAAGCATACTTGTAAGATATGATCCTTCTTGTTGCTTTGAGAAGAACTTGTAATAAGAAAGTTTGAGACTTAATATGTATATATGAATGAGTGATATTGATATCATACGAGTTATGAATGAAAAATTATATTCAAGACAAGAAATATATTTTTGTTCTATTTAAATGAAAAGAGGCAAAGTTATCCTATTATTTATATCATTTTCAGAAATGAATTGATAATGAAGTGTTCATTATTTATGTGAGCATTGTTATACTTTTGAAAAGAAGACAAAAGGTTTTGAACTGAAATGTTATATGACTTGGAAACTTATAATGTATAACACCCTTGTTATCAATTAAACATATATAAGGTATTCTTAAGTGTAAGTTCTATGATTGAAACTATTAAGTTATAAAGATACCATTGGGTTTAGTAAAAAAACGTGATATATATATATATATATATATATATATATATATATATATATTGATGTATATGTATTGATGTAGGTGTATTTGGAATTATATAGAATGACCTTATGAACCTTAATGAATCGTAGCTATGGGAAAGGTCACTCCATTTTAGAGGTATAATATAATGAAACTCGTGTTGGGTAATTTGGTGTATTGTTGAAGTATAAATGATATCATATTACGGATCAACATATGAACATATTATAGTTAAATACACTTGGGTTAAGAGTATTATGGATTGTACCATACTTATTCTAATAGTGTTACGGAATGCATTATCCTTTACATGATACACTACCTGAATAATTAGACAAAATATGAACAGTGGATTAAATTTAGTAAGTAAATTTAAATCAGAGTTAGGCAAGATAAAAAAGGAATGTGAAGTACAACAATGAACTACATTTGACTTACTGAGGTTAACTTGAGATAGGACCTTAGGTATGATTCATTCATGGTGAAAGTATCGTGAGATCTAGGGTAACCTGTCATGATTTAATTAATTACTTTGAAACAATTAAGTTACGATGTTTCAATTTAAGGCACTCGGTGGGCCAACTCACTATGGCCACTACGTAGTTATATCCATTTAATGATGGTGGTTATTAATTGGATATTACTGCTTAGTAGCTATATTGAGTTACCTCGTCAAGTCCCTCAAATTGTGACAATCGTAATGCATTTAAGAACAAGCTTTGTTATAGTTACAAAATTGTATTATACCATGTGGATATGTACCTCTGATGCCAACTTAGGATGGCTACGGGAAGGGAGTAGACTAAAATTGATGTAAATCATTACGGAGACACTTACCTTCCCATAGGAATTCTAAGTTGTCATAGTGGCACATATTCTTGTAGGTTAATCTAGATTTGTACCTTGTACGCAACTTGTAACTATCTAGTCCTAATCCAGATAACAAAAATTAATAAGGTGATGGACAAGTTCCTAACGACGAGTGTGTCGTCACGGAACCGAGCATGGCATACATGTCTTTGAAACTTTGGCCAAAGTAGTGTAAGCTACTGATTACACTAGTCCCTAGAGTCACCAAGGATCTAAGTGTAGGATGTTGGATGGGATTCAATGACAGATACCTATGTAGACACTTAGAATGCAATATTTGACTATCTTTAATAGAGAAACAAAACCATTAGTATACTTTGTATACACAAAACCAAATGATACACTTGGTGTAATCACTCGTAAAGAGTAAACACACTCATAAAGAGTGTTGAGGGGGATCGAGTAGGATCTGTATACTCTCATGCAGCTACACATGGTTTATGACTATTATAGGATGGATTGACTAAGATGATGTTAGTTCTAAATCATGAGAATTTAGAACAAGGAAACATGAGATATGAACTTAAGATTTATGTTGGGTTTAAATATATGGGTATTTAAATCAATGAAGCATAAAGTAATAAAAAAATCCTAGTAGATAAGCATAATAAAATTGGTTGTTACAACATTATTCCCGTGTTGGAAACTAGTGCAAGGAAAAAACTAAGAACAACACTTATTTCAAAGATATCATAGACAAATTGGAGAATTTCAAAATGAATTTTACCAAGATCATGAAATAGTTTATGGGGTCTGTCCATTTCTATGGATTTTATTGTATATATCTTTTTTATCTGGATTTATGGTTTTGTTGTGGTACTGTTGTGGTTTAGTTGTAGTTTAGCCTATGTATTGTTGTGGTTTTGCTATAGTTTCTGATTTTTCCTAGTGGTGTTTTTCCTTCGTTGTGATTTTTCTTTTTGTACTACTATTAATTTTATATCTGGGCTTGGGACCCCTTGTAATCTGGGTAGGATCCCAGTCAAAAAAACTTTTTCTAATAATAAAAAATATTTATATCTAAAAATTTCACAATTTTGATTGAGATATAGTGAAAAACCCAAATCGTACCAAAGTTGATGCTCGATACCATATGCAATGTAATTACTTAACTATAAATGCAAATATGCTAGAATATATCATATATTATTAAGAAAATTTGAAGGGGAAACCTCCTAAGTCTTACAATAAGACACTAACTCATACTCTTCACACTTATGGGAAGGAATTACTCACCCATATATATAGGTATGATTGTGAAAGGTCATACCCCTTCATTATTATTAGTTTATACCTAATGAATAACTAACTAATGAATATAAATATAAATGTTATATAAGTCATATAGTATCCCCTACTTAGACATATGAATGATATATGTTAGGGGCATAACATATAATATAAAAACTAACAAAGTGTTAGTCGAGCAAATAGGAAAACAATGCAAAGACATGTAAGCAAAAACATGCAATGACACATCAATAAAACAACATGGAAAATAATATGTTGCATATATGGGACACCACTCAGGATGTCACAAGACACTCAAGGAACTTAAGGCCAAAAAGTAATAAAACAAGTACATAGGGCATAGCCCACAAAAATTGAAAACATATAGTAAACATGTAAAGTAATAAAAAACAATAGGATGAAGATGAGCTCAATTTGGAAGTGACCTACAAAATAGATACTACACATGAAGCACCCATTAACATGTTAGATTAATAAATAGTATGACATGATGTATGCACTAAGTGATGAGGGAAGAGAAAGTAAAATAGTAAACATTCTAAGAATTGAATTTGTATGTGAGCAAGTGTAAAGTGGATACCCCAAAGCTACGAAATAATTGATAGAGAGCAATGCCAAGCATCCTACATCATGTAATAATCTATGTGTATCCTATAAACAACTCATTGTACCACATTAATGTGCATATTTGGATAAAATTTATATAGCATAATATTTATCAAGCTAAACATGATAATTATTGAGCAACATGAATAATATAAGCATGCAATAAAAAAACCAAGAAAGAACAATCCAAATATTTTTGGATGTTTTGTATATATTTGAATGTTTTGGTATTTTTACCAAATATGAATGTTTTGTATTTTTAGGCCCCCTAAGGGCATAAACAAAAACCTATTCTGTGAAGAGAAGGAAGGGTGATCCAAAAATGCCCTAGGGGAAATATTTAGATTTTTAGGGCTTTTAAGGAATATAAACTATGGAACTAGATATGTGTGTAGTGATGTTCAAGTAGTATTTGCTCCCTCAACAATTAAATTAAACTTGTAAATAGAGTGTGTCATTGGTGATCGAGGGTAATTTTATGCCCCCTAATGTGTGAGTGGCATATGAATTATCCAACAAGAACATTGAGCAAAGGCTCATTATCTACCATTGTGAATGAAGGAAGCATGTGACCATGGGTCAAGAGACTAGTGTTATGTGAGGGCATGTGTGGGGTAGAGTGTGTAGGAAGGCTACATTCTAAAGAGGTTTGTTATGTAGAAGGTGACATAGACCTATGAGAAGACCTAGAGGTGTAATGTGTACTAGGAACTCTGTGTGACAACCTAGTCCTATGTGAAGGGCTATGAGACCTAGAAATATGTCAGAGTGAGTGATAGGAACTAAAATTCCAAGAGACCTATGTAGGCTAGTAGTCAATATTTAAAATGTGGTACTAGCACTAGGAGTGTGTGACAAGACCATTATTTCTATTTATAGGAGTAACTACAAAGTGGTAGGTGTACTAGGGACAATGCTAACTAAAGTGGAGGGTGTACTAGTGGTAGGGACTTGTCAAGCTTAAGGAGAAATAGGTAGAGGGGTTTTAGGTGATATACCTTGGATGGTGATGACCTGATGCTCATGTATGAATTTTACACATTGGTGCACAATAGATGGAATAACCCTAATAGCCTTGAGCTAAAAAGACCTAATACCATGTCACAATGTTTGACTTTGGGTGCTATAATAAATGACATGTTGATAATGAGAGGCCCAATTGTGATGGGAATAATTATACATCGCAGTAGATAGGTGCCTTACGCTTGATTTGGGATAATGGAAATCTAATGAAATATAAGAGGGGATGTGAACACACATTATGCTTAAAATTTGGATTGGTCATTACATTGTTGAGAGTATGATTGGAAATAGAAAGACGAATGTAAAGCCTCAAATATGTAAAGAAGCCTTGAATATGGAAATAGAAAGACAAATGGATGTACATGACTCGTATTATCATGAAATTTGAGTATGGAAATGAGATAAAGCATCAAGTTTTTCTTGATCAACATTAGTATCTTCATCATAGGAATGATTGTTATCGAAGATTTTATGTCTTTTAAAGGTACTTTAGTAGAATTGGGTAGATGGTTTTCATTCATAGTCATAGAGGACACCATGGCTTTGGAATGCTTGTGATAATGGGATACGGGTTCAAGATATTGTTGAGAACCAAACCGACCACTACATGTATTGGGCATGAAATGTAAAACCTAGGGCCACTAGGGTTTGAAAAAATGACAAAGAGAAATAAAGATAGATTTGATGCACATCATACAATACACAAAGTTATGTAAATACTAAATCACTCACTTTGGGTACATTTCTAGGTCCTAATCACATACTTTCATTCATATGATTCTTAAGCAAGAAAATTACTAATTGCCCACTATTTTTGGCCTTTTTCTTATTAGTTTCCTTCTTTGTCTTACACACCTCACCGCCTTGAGTCTAACCTTTGTCACTTTATTTTATCCGATTCTAAACAATGGCACCCAAATTAGGACATCCGTTGATTAACTAAAATGAGGAATAATGTGGGATATCATATAGTTAATCTAATATAGAACAACATGTAAGTGCAAAGAAATAGAATGCGAAAATAGTATGTAAATGATCCAAGTAAATATGCAAAAGGAAACGTTAACCCCGTGTGTAAGAGAGAAGAGGAAGGAACTCAGGTTGATTTGATGATCTTACACAACTATGTCATAGAATTGACTGGAGAAACAGGAGGCAGGAATGAGTGTGCGAAGCCACGAAAAGGATGGATATGGAATTATTAGCTAGACTAGAGTGCCCGAGAGGGACAAGGGTACCTACGGGTGCTCTCCTCTCGTAGAATGGGCACCCCAATCAGATAAGATATATGGAACTATTTTTATAGGTCTAGAAGATGGTTCAAGCCCTCGATGTTTGTTGGGTCAATTTTTTTGTAACTCGCAAATGTCGCTAATAATTCAAGATGATGAAAAGACTTGTAAAATACCAAAAGAAGTATCAAAACCCTAAAAAAGAAGAATGTAAATGAATGGGTCAAATTGACCTCAGCTACCATAATAGTGGGCTTACTAACTAAGCATTACACTACATTTTGGACCCAAATGTAGTTCTAGTGAGTGTGTGCATAATGTGCCCTGGTGCTCATGTGCCCGTCGTACTTTGTGAAGTAGTGAGCAATAACTAGATGTAGAAAATTTAATATAATGTGTGCATGGAATAGAATAAAATCCTCCTCCGATGTTGTGTGTGATGTAAATGTCCTATATTTTTACCTTATGATGGAGCTATGTGGATGCAAGTGATATCCAATGCAATAGATGGATGCAACTCTAGGCGGATGGTAATAATGACTAGTGCTTGGTCCCTCATTATGGTCTCATAAATTTATATGTATATGGTTCTCTTGATCTAATTTCATAATTAAACCTAAAATAGCCTACCACCAAAAATATAAGAAGTTGAAATGGCTGAAAGAGCCCAAAAAGTGGCAACAAAGATAAAAAGGATCGGGGCACCCATGGGCACCCTAAAACTAGCTTGGGTGCCCTAGTCGAGGCTAAAATAGTATGAAGTGATGAAAGTTGACTAGGCATGTGGATGTAGAAGGTCGAAATGAAGAAATAAAATAAAACAAGATGGCCAAAAGATTTGGGGTTAATTAGTACTTCCTTCACTTAAGAAAGTTCTAAATAGTAGTATGAAACCGGGATAAATAATATCTAAAGTGCATAATTTTTGACTACCATTTGCCCCCACTTTATGTTAATGAGCGGAAAGTTTGGTAACATAAATTAGATAGAGATGCGTACTTGATGTCTATGAATATTGTAGTAGAAAACGCATCGATGGACTAGACAAAGTGTGGAATGACACAAATATGGTGGAGTGTGGAAACTAAAGATGAAAAATGCACAAAAAGTGATGAGATTGAACCTAGGGTGGAAACATGTGTGTAGTTACCGATGTGTGTAATGTACTTGCATGGTTAGTATGGTGTGTATTGTTGTGAAGTGTAGTTTTTTTTGTTTCACCTATTTGACTACTTGTTTCTTGTATGGTCGGACCTGTAAGGAGAAAACGATCAAGTGGTCAAATATGTATGTATATATGTGTAAAAGCACAATGTAAAATATGCACGCATATATATGTAAATGTAAATACGTAAATGAAAAAGTGTAAATGGAACATGTGCACCTGATCCATGTCGAGAAAGAGAGTGTAGAAGGATATCATGTACTATCAAGGTTTATTGGGTGATTCGATGCCATAGGCTGAAGGAGTGTAAGGATAAATTCTAATGTATCCTCCAAGATCTAACTAATTCCCTGAATATGTGTGAAGAGATATTTGTACGTCATGGTTTTTTGGGTGATCGACGCCACTAACTCGAATTAGGGAAGGGAGGCATACCCATCAGTAACCTCCGAGCTTGAATCGCTTCCCAAAATTATAAGGACATTATGTCTTGTAAAATTCATTATGTATGGGGTTCATAGATTGGTTTGAACCCACTCATTGTATGTAACCCAAAATTTTAAGAGTGGGAAGTGCACTAAATTTAACCATTGTAAATGCATTGTGTTAGTATGTAAACCCCAAATGATGCCCCCTCTTTGGGGATACATGCGACGTTGTTGATAGGAGAATGCGGTCCCAAAAGAGAACCAACCACATGAACCGCTCATTACCTGGAAAATTGCTTCATAGAAACCAAGGCACACATAAACAAGAGGCTAGGAAAAGACAAGTGTTAGTACGAATAAGCATGCATATAGAAAACAATGTGTAAGCTATGAAAACAGTGTAAAAGCTACCAAAAAATCAAGTAAACATGCAAGCAAACAAAGTATACCACCAAAGTGGGTTGAAAACATGGGACAACACACATGATGTTGCAAGACACACAAGGCCATCATGGCCGCAAACAACAAACAAGTGTGCTCACCAAACATAGGGCAAGGCCCACATAAAAAATCAAACAATAGCAGACAATGTAACAAACAAATATGGAAGAAAATATCCCTGCATAACAAATATTACACATGAAGCACTCATTAGCATGTTATAAAGACAACTAGTATGCCAAAAGCATGTAGAACCAAGTAATGTAATTTTTTAAGTACAAAATGAAACAATAACACCTAGAAAATATGAATGTGGATTCCCCCAGTGACCAATGTAGGAAGGGTAGAAGGTGACCATCCATGTTGTGTGTAAGAGACCTATATCTGTGATCACAAATAGAAAAAGATGTGAAATAACATGTGTGGATGATATAGATAAATGTCATACAAGCAATCTAAATAGCATGTGTAATAAAGCAACCATGAACAAGCAACAAGTAGAGAGTAAGAACAACCATAGTATCCAAAGATGTTATGGATGGATGGAATAGAATGCAAAATAGAGTGATAGGAGTTGCATGCCCCCGAGTGAATGGAAATGTATACGGTGATGTTCATTTAGTTTTCCCCCTCAACATTCAAGAATGAACCGTAAATGAGAGTGCATCATCAAGAAATGGTCAAATTGTGTGTGTGTGTGTGTGTGTGTGTGTGTGTGTGTGTGTGTGTGTGTGTGTGTGTGTGTGTGTGTGTGTGTGTGTGTGTGTGTGTGTGTGTGTGTGTTGTGTCTTGTGCATCAGTGATGAGTATGTAGGCATAGTGATGATGATATGTGACATATAGAAGAGATGTGTGTGAACCTTATAGCCTAAGCATATATCACAACAAAATTAAATGAAGGAGTGATGATTTAGCCTAAAGTGTATATCACTATAAGATGAATAGTAGGGAGTGGTGATGTAGCCTAAAGCATATACCACTACAAGATGATAGAATAAGTGACAATTTAGCCTATAGCGTGTGTCACTATCCTAGAAATATCACATGATGAAAGGTGAAATGATAAATGTGTGATGAATGTAAGGTCATTTTCATTGGTAAACACTCAGCAATGAGTATGGACCGAGGAACTAAAGTGTGTCATCGGGTAGTGAGTGCAACGATGTAGAGGAGTATGTAATATGTGTGATGATAGATGACCATATGATGAGTAGAATGTGTAAATATGCTATGTGTAAAATGAAAAATGCAAGATGTGTAAAATGTGTAAAGTGTAATGTATAGAATGGCATGTAATGTATGTAGATGGACTAGTGATGTAGTATGTAGAAAGAATAGCAATGTAATATATAGGATGATGTAATGATAGACGCATAGACAATGGTGTATATATAATGGTGACTAGTATGATGTATGACATGCAAAGATTGAAATAAGACGGGCTAAATTCAGAATGTATGAAACACGATGTGTGGTGTCTATAGTGTAGTATGTGGGGTTCATGTGTAGTAACCCCTCAACAGTCAAGTGTGAACCAAAGCACAAGAGTGTGTCATTGAGTAATGACAACGCTAAATAATGAATTGTTATGTGTATGCTATAAATTTGACCTATGATAAGCCAAATATGAGAGATGCATCTACACTAATATGATGGGGGGGTTAATGTTATGCCCCCAAGTGTGTGAAAGATGGAGGTCTAGTTAAAAGACACTAAGTGGATCAATGTAGGGAGTAGTTTCCTTAACAAAAGTAATGGGACATTGAGGTGGTAATGTCGCAGACAACTTGAGTGGAGAGGTATTTTCTTTAACAAAATGATTAGGAAATGGAAGTGGAGTAGGATGGTAAGAAATCTTGAATGGTGGCAATTTTGGCGGTATTGATGATGCTACCGAAGGATAAGGTTGATTGATTTTGAGAGGCGGTTGTGCACTTTGACTTGGTAATGTTGTAGATGTGTTGGGAGGAAGAAGTGTTATATTGGTTTTTATAGGTGGTTGCTTAGGTGGTGCTTGTATTTTTGAAGAAGGCGCATGAGAAATGGTGGTGTGATGCTCATTAAGTGGAGAAGAAGCAATATCAGAAATAGGAGAATCATGTGATGGAACTATAGTATTTTTCTGACTAGGAGAAGAATCAGTATGCACATGTGAGTGATTGTCAATAACAAGCATGTAATGAATAAGAGAATCATCTATAACTTCCTTAGAAATATTAGGAGGCTCACTAGTAGCCGTATAGCATGGTGTAGTAGTTGTAGATGGGCATGTAATAGAATGTTGTGCATTAAATGAGATAAAACCCTGATGCTCAAGATGTTTGATTATTCATGGCAAAGTATGGCAATCGTTGTCATTATGTCCATTGATTCGATGATAATTGCAATATGGTGACCTTGATATTTCACTAACCGATAAGGAGAATAGTAATGAGTAAGTGGTAGAGTGATCAACTGATGACTAAGGAGATGAATAAGAATTTCATGTTGCATAGTATTATGCTCAAATATGAGAGGTTCAAGCAATGGCATGTTTTTAGGTTCAGCTAGATGACATGTAGTGGACATAGATTGCATATGAGATGTAGAAGGAGCACAAACATGTGATTGAGAAGCATCCTTAAGCTATTGAATTTCAGATTTGAGAGATATAATCGTGGATTTCATGGCCTTAAATTTATCTTGAAATAAATCATGTAGAGTGTGGATTGATTCCAAGAGGGGTTGATTAGATGGAGGATCACTAGGGTTATCAGATAAACGATCGAATATAGGACTTATTTTGTGTGGTGGCATATTGTCATCTAGATACATGGTGTCTAGCTATTTTTACAAAACAACTTCTGCAATGGGGATATCTCTTAAGTAAATTAGATAAAGAGACTTGAGCAACTTTTTTAGCCATGATGAGAAAATCCCTAGAACGAAGGTGGATAAGAAGATCGGGTTCACCAAAATGATTAACTAAAATGAGGGATAATGTGGAATATCCGATAGTTAATCTAATCTAGAACAACATGTAAGTGTAGTAAATAGAATACAAGAAAATAGTATGTAAATGATCCAAGAAACTATGCAAAATGAAATTCTAACCCTAGTGTGCAAGAGAGAAGAGGAAGGAACTCATCTGATTTGATGATCTTGTGGACCGTGTCACATAACAAAGCTAGAGAAACAAGGTAATAACGACTATGTAGAAGCCCAAAAATATGGATATGGAATGATTAGCTGACTAGAGCACCCGGAGAGGGACCGGGTGCCTACAGCACTCGGTCTATAGAATGGGTTCCCCGGTATATTTATAGGGTTCTCTTGATATAATTTCATGATTAACCCCGAAACGGCCAACCACCAAAAATATAAGAAGCTAAAACAAAGCAAGAAAGATCCCAAAAAGTGGTGGGAAAGTTTTTCACCGAATAGTGTGCGTACGTAAGAGCAAAATAGATAAGGTAAGGGTGAGGAGGAATACCTGTGAGTGAAGGTGGAAGGTAGAGTGCACGCGTTCTGATTTCCTAATCCAATGCTGATTGCAAGAACTTCATTTTTGCTAGGAGGAACTACCTGTGAATACAAACAAGACCACAAAAGGAATATTAAACAATATATGTTAGTGGATTGCCTAGTGTATGCTAGATCCGGGAAGTGTAGTACTTCCTAGATGGCTTGTCAATCCACTGTTTAAAATAACTTAATGCAAGAAATGATGTAAACCAATAATGTCCTACTGTAGTTGATATGATTTAGGTATCTCATTCAAGTATAATAAACAAATCTAATCTAACATGCTAGGTTATGATCAGATCTGGAAGTCAAACAGTGAATAAGGTGGTTGGGACAAGTCAGGGTCAAGTTTTGGGTGATTTGGGTTGTTTGGGTGAAAGGTATGAAGTTGTTGTTACAGGAAGGTTTATCAGGTATAGAGACCGATGTTGGTATGGTATGACCAATGCCAGTTGAGAGGAAACCAAAACAATTGGGTTAACCGGCATCGGTAGGGATCGACTGATAGAAACTTAGTGAAGGTGGGTTTTGGTGATTCTCTGGGATTTCCTAGAGAATGGACAGATAATGGGGAGGTAGATGACAATGTTGGGGGTAGTCATAGATTCCTAGAGTCAAGTATGGGAGGATAGGAGGTTGTAGGTGGTTGGGTAAAGGGATTGATAGGGAGGTGAGAGGTGATGGGATGTAAAGGAGATTAGAACTCCCAAATAGAGATGAAGAAGCTAATCTAAATAAATATGGGAAGGTACATATCCAAATGTAATTACTGGTGTTTACAGACCTGGTGGTTGGATGGAGGTGATGGTTGATCCATGAACTGGTGGTCAGTGCCGCATCTATGCTTCTTGTAATGTTACCGTGAATGCTTTCCTTTCATATCAGTGTTTGGTTATTGGTTTAGGATGTCTAGATGTGTAGGAGTGCTCGGTGTGTGCTTGCATGCATCTCTCTTCTCAAGACCAAGTAATTCTTCCAACCTCTCAAATAAGGTTACCAAAGTGAATATATGGTAACCAATGATGGTTTAGGGTGAGCGACGCTAGTTTTAGGTTGACCGACATCAGTTAAGGTGGGAAATCCTAGGTTTTCTAAAAAGACAAATCTTAGCAATCTTTTTGGCCACCTCTATCCATTCTCACTGATCAAAACAAAATGTTGCACTTAGATAAGCAAGAATGTGGTTAGAAGAAGAATATGCATGTTATTTTAGGGTTAAACTAAGTCTTAGTTAATTAAGGCGGTAGGGCTAAGTCTTAATTAGTTATAGTGAGTGGATATTGAGTCCTAGTAAAGGGATACATGCTAAGATTAGGTTTATGATGAGGTGTCTAGGTGAGGTGGTGGGGTGAGGTGTCTAGGTGAGGTGGAAATTAGTTTAATTAAGGTAATTAAATAATGAATATTATGAGCATGGGCATTAATTTAATTGTGGGTAATTAAATTAATATACATGTGGGGTGAAGGGGAGTGTGACCTAAATTTGGTGTCTACATTTTGCCCCTTTTTGTCATGTAGCTTGTATTGATAAGTGATGCTAACAAAAATAAGAAGTGGTTGCCCCATGTGTGGGTGAAGGTGATCCCCCTCAAACCAAGCACTAATGAGGTGTAATATGGAATCGGTGAGTGGGTTGATAAATGTGTAGTTGGTGGAAGTGAAGGTAGGTGGGGAAGGGTAGTGGTCAACTCGAGTAATAGGTAATAGGCCAAGGGTCCAAAATCGGTAATGGGTAATGACAATCAAACACACGCACACGTATAGATTGCAACGCAGTACCAAGTTGAAGAGCTTGCAAACTCTACATCATCTAAGGTCGATAGGTTTATCCAAACAAGGGTGAAGTGATTTAGGTATCCAAGGTATAGGATATAGTTCGAAAACGCAATGTAGCTAAGGTGCAAGAATGTTTAGGTATGTTCCAAAGGCACCAAAGGTTTGGTTGGGATAAATGGCACAAAAATAGGCAAGGTATGCTTGGTATGATAAAACAACATAGGTGACACCATTGCAAGGTATAGCAAGTATATAAGGTCAATGGTCACACCAAGTAGGTCAGTTTAGGAAAATAGGTCATGGCACGGGTAAGGCCAAGGTATAGGTAAAATAACAAATCCCAAGATACAACTAAGGAAATGTAGGGGTAGTTTGGGCTTGTAGGTATGGTTCAATAGGTGTCTGTAATGATAAAAGGTGTTTGAGCACTAATGGTTATAGGTAAAAGGAAGCTTAGCAAGGGAAAATAGCTATAAGGGTTGACCGATGCGGTTATAGGGTGACCAATGTCGGTTGTCTAGGGCACAAATATGACCAACATCAGTCAGGTTGATTTGGGTTTATAAAATAAAAAATTCCGTATTTTGACCTTGTAGCACTTTTCCTAGAGAGAAGGATAAGGCATTATACCGGGTTGAGGTGGAGATAATAGACGGTTCCACGAGAGTGGTGTGATCGATTTGATTGGTTGGAGGTGAGGAGATTTTGGCATGGCAAAGGTAGGAGAGGGTTCGGGTGGACATTTGGCATGGTGGCCGATGTACCACCATGCGAGATGGCACCGTGATGAGGTAGGATTTGATCCAATTCTCTACGCTTGTTAGTTGAAATAGTTTGTAGAAATTGGTTTGGGTAGAAATGGTTTTGGGTAGGAATTAAATTTGAATTTGGAAGTAAAATTGATGAAATGGGAAGGGTAGGAAGTCCAATGTGGGTTAAATAGGGGTAGGGAGAAAGGTAGTGGAGGTTTGGGTAGGATAGGGTAGGTATTTAGGTCTAGTATGGTCAAATTTTGAGAAATGGGAGGGAGGGTTTTGAAGGTTTGATGGTGCGACAGCTGACCAATGTTTGTCAAGGCTAGCCAACATCAATCGGCCATAACTCGCATCGATCAAGTAGCAGTGACCAATGTCACTCATGATGGACCAATGCCAATCGAAGTGACCGATGTCGGGTTGGCTTTTGAGAGAAAAAAGGTCAATAAATGAGACAAATTTGGGAGGGAAAGGTAGGTAATGGGATATAATGGCAGGTTTAGTGAGAATGGGTAGGGTAATATGTTCACATAGGTACTTGTTGAGGGATGGGAAATTGGGATGAGGGGAAAAGGGGTGGTCTTTAGGGTTGGGGTGTGTTGACGGGGAAATAAGTAGTAAGGTTCTTGGGAATAGGTTGGTTGGTTAAGAGTGATGTTGGGTGAAGTCAAGGTTTAACAATGTTGTGGTTTGTTGGATACAGGCTAGGGACCAGCTACGGATGTGAGACAGAGTTCCACCATTGTTACTAGTGGTACGATCGAGCGTGATTGTCGAGGAGTGGAGGCACATGATAGACATTGGCTTGATTTGGGTCTGACGCTACAGTGCATAGTTCAGGAGCTGAGATTGATGGTCACACTCATCGACATATGGGATTCAGTGACCAACACATTTAATATGCCGACAGGTGAGATCACAGTTACCCTAGAGGACATGTACAGGATCCTATGATTACCTATAGTGGGAGAGGTGTATTCTATTTCCTTAGAGGCATCAGAGGATTTGATGTTGACGATGTTTTGAGAGGGGATGGTGGAGATGAGGTTCCATAGTGTGAGCCTGAGTTATGGAGATATGTATGCGACCCATCCTGAGGAGATGAGGTTAGTTGTCTTGATTATGGAGGCAATGTGTTGTTTGCGCTGCCAATTACAGAGGGTGGGAGATTCCCACGGGTGTTGATGGGGGTTCTCCATGACATGATGGAGGAGAGGACCCATTTTTCTTGGGCACCAACATACTTAGTGTAGTTATACAGGGAGCTATGGGCCTATGGGAGGCTTCGTGAGGTTCAATTTGTGTTGCACCTTTCTTCTCCACTTTGTTGGGCATATGAGCACATCATATGTGTGCATCCAGTTGGTATGCCCCACCGGATGCATTCAATGTGGGCTTGGTTTGAGTTGGATACAAGCATTGGGTGCCTATTGTTGGAGAGCACAAGGTTGTCAAGGCTACACACGATGTAGCATACTACAAGCGTATACTAGAGGGGTTGTCCTGGAGTGGACATTATTTGGAGGTCATATGTTGGCTTCCCTTCCTACATGCAGATGGAAGTAGAGTTAGATGAGCTATAACTGCTCAAATGGATAGAGGGGTGTCATTTTGAGACCACGAGATGATACCCGTGGATATGGTCATACAAAGATTTTGCCTCGTGGATGTGCCTCCACCATTCCCTCGCATGAGAGATGATATGGAGAGGTCAATGCCTCTACCATAGCCAACAATGCTAACAGGTAGGAGGAGCAGCAAAGTGAACCGGTAGATTGATGACACTAGAGTGACAAATGATACGACAGTAGTGGTCGAGCAAATATGGGCAAAGACCACGAGGCTAGGGCGATCAAACTTGGCTACCCTTATAGTTCAGAGGGATACTTTATAGGGGTAGATTTCCACTTTACAGGCCCTAGATCACAATATTATAGGGGTAACTAACAGGGTCCAAGGCACAAGTTACCACATTACAGGAACAAGTGGTGTCCTTAAAGGCCCAGATTGCACATGGACGGGTAGCCACCCTACAAAGGCGCATTAGAAGGTTACATGGTCAATTGGCCACTGATAGGCTAAGATTATGACCTTACATGCCCAGTCACAAAGATAGGTGGTACCTCAAGCTCATAGACAAGGTCCAATGGTATAGGCATTAGTGGGACAGGGGCCTCATGGTATAGATGGGAAGGTAGGGTTCACAAATATAGGGGTTGAGGCCACCAAGAAGCAGGCGGCAGAGCTCGCAGTTATCAGTGAGACCTATGGCACCCCACGAGCACAATGCACCGATGGCTAGATTCAAGGATGCCCTTAATGAGGCTAGAAACTACGAGGATCATTTGACTCAAGCACGAGATAGATGTCCCTTTCTATATGGAGTACATAGTACAAAAGAGGCCTCGAGTGAGAGGACAAGATCTTGTACACATAGTGCAAATCGTACAGGGGGGGTCGGCGATCCCGAGACAAGGTCGGGAGAGGTCACTAACTCACGGAGGCCTGACTCCACCAGTGCAGCTAGGAGGAAGCAAGGGTTAGACCCACAAAGGGTGGAGAGATGATGGTAGGGCACTAGGCTAGAGGAGAGGAGGAGGAGACAGATGATACTGGCTTGGACATCATCCGGGACAAAGATTGATGTCGTCACTTTGTTTATTATTTTTTATATATATCGTCCTACGTGTCGATGATGGTGAGGTTGTACATGAGAGGTTTTGAGATTTTGATCAATATTGGCCTGCATGCCAAAGATGGTGAGGTTATATATGATAGTTTTGAGATACTTTTATGTATTTGTATCGGTGTACATTTGTATTGATGTGCAGAATTTCATTAGTATAGATGATGGGATTTATGGTATGGATGATGTAGTTGCTTTAATTTCCATTTTTATATGTATATGGGTGGCAACTAGGTGGATTAGGCATGATGGAGTCAGGCCAATTTAGGCATGATGGAGTCAGGTCGGTTTAGGCATGATGGATTCAGTCGGTTTAGGCATGATGGAGTTAGGTTGGTTTAGGCATGATGGAGTCAGGTCGGTTTAGGCATGATGGAGTCTTGTTTGTAATTTTGATTTAATGTCCAAGTTATTGGTAACATGGGAAATAAATGATGAGTTATATGTATGTTATGGTGTAGATTTCCAAAATCTTTGATATTATAGAAATGTGAAATGATTGATTGGATGTTTTATGATGTGGTAACATGGTAGATATGGATGTTTGTATTAATTTCCCAGTGTTGTAGAAAATGGAAACTAAGATAGAATATTAATAGGAAAATGGGGGAAATAGTTTATGGTAAAGAGTTTCTGAGCTAACATTCAAGGGCCCCATGCCCTTTAAGTGTTGCCTACATAGCCCCCCCAGGGTCCTCAGGTTGATGTACTTCTCACATAAGCTAGGGAATAATATGATGAATTAGAGGAATGGGTTGGTAGGTTTTAGGAATGATTGAGTCTAGGTCAGAGGCATGGTTGAGTTTTAGGTGATAGGCATGGTTGAGTCTTAGGGGATAGTGAAAATCTTTTAAAATGTAGGGGTCGATGGTCTAGTCCTGTATAGGGTAATCAATAAGTAATGAAGAAGGTGAACGGTAAGAAGTGGTAAATGAGTCGCATAATTGATAATAACCTTAATGGGTCCACCATACCAAAGATGGGCTGATGAACGTAAGACCCTAAAGGCATTGCATAATGGAATATTCTAAGGGTGAAGAAAGTCACATGATCATGAAATTTCGCAGCTTATGGAAAGTCCCTTAAGTAGATAGAACAAAGAGGGTGAAAAGGCAATGAGGTGAAAATGGGTGATTCAAAGATAACTTAGTGTACGACAAAGATGTTTACTCGTAAGAAACCCATAATCAAAAATAGGCAAGTCCATGAAAAAGAAGTTACTATTTTCTTCTTTTGTTTTTTTTTTTTTGATAGATTGGTCAATGTAGGAAGTCTATATGGGATGAGTATATTATCTCCTTAAGGTCTTCATGAAGCTAATTAATACGGAAGCTTCAATATTTTATTGTATTTTTACACCGACTTTATATAGTTGTCTTCAAGGGAGCTGTTTATTTATAGCGGAAAGATAGAGAGAAGATATGTCCTTTTTTAGGGAGTCATTTGTTTGTTAGAAGTTTGAATCAAGGATTTGAATCCCATTTTGTTTTTAGACGTTTAAGTCCTAGAAAAGACTATAGAGGAAGATTAGGTTCTTGTTTAGAAGACAAAACCATAGCACACATAGGTTAACTCTGAAAGAGATGGTTTCAAGTGATGAACGACCATGGGATTCCATCTTTGAAAAGACGAAAAGTATCCATGAGAATCATACCATGAGGAGAGCCGTGGTACTCATATTGAAGATAAGGTTGAAAGGTGACAGATAATCTCGTGAAGTTTTTTTAGTCATTGATCCTCAAAATGGGTGTCATGGAAGGTGAATGACACTTAAGAGATGAGCGCTCAATAGATAGAAGGTGATATACGACTTGATTTCAACAATAAAATGGTCTAAGATATAAGGCATTGAGGGGCTCAAGTTTGGGTTTACCTTCAAGTGAAGACAAATGATAAGCCCCTGATCCATACACATGAGTAACAATATAGGTTCAAAGCCAATTAGGAGAAAATTTGCCCCATTTACTTTTCTCTTCTTTGGTTACATGTTGATTTTCCTTCAGGATGAGGTCCCCAACCTGGAAGTTTTGTTCATGGACACGTTTATCGTAGGCATGTTTGATAAATTTTGGTATATTTGGAGATGGTCAAGAGCATTGATACAACGTTCATCTAACAACTCAAGTTGTGCTAAATGATCTGGCGAAAGTCATCGTCGTTGAGCATGTCTTGTAGTGAGATATGGAGAGATGGAATCGACTTCGAGAGGCAAGACAAATTTCCTGCACCATAGACCACGAGAGAAAGGTGTGGCATCGGTTGAAGTATAAATACTAGTGCAAGAAATACACAAGGTGGAAAGAATGTGCATATGCCAATCCTTCCTAGTATCATCAACTACTTTCATAAGAATTTTGTTCATGGTTTTATTGGTTGATTCTACTTGGCCATTTTTTTGTGGGTAATATGGTGATGAAAAACTGAGTTGAATGCCAAAAGTGTCACACATCTTTTGTAGGGTTTTATTTTTGAATTGCTTTCCATTATCAGTGATGAGGCGGTAAGAAACACCAAAGTGACAAATGATGTGGTGGTTGATGAATTCACATATTTTCTCTATTTTTGTAGAAATGAGGGGAATGGCTTCTACCCATTTACTGTAGTATGAACATTAGTGGTTATAATCCATTGATGGCATTGTGAAGAATGAGGATTGATCTCTCCAATAAGATCCAAACCCCATTGAGAGAAAGGATAAAGGTCTCGTGTGACCTATAAGGCATGAATAGGGGTGTGATGAAGACTAGCATGTTGTTGTCATTTCACACAATGTTTTACATAGTTATAATAGTCACCGTAACACCCCCGAACTATCACTTCTTCCTCCCGGGCATTCAAGTGTTGATATATGATTTCTTCTGTAAAAAGGATGTGTTCCTTTGATTATGAAGTCATGCTTGATATAGATTGTATCTTCTTTGCATTTGAAGATCTTTGACTGAGCCAGGATATGCTTGGACTCTTTTATTTCTTTCATTTTTGCACCTGAGTTTAATCTGATTTCGGAATAAATTGTGGATTTACCCGTCTATATGACTCAGCCTTGGATCAGTGGCATTGATCCAAGAGATGTTTTAAGTTTATTCTGGATGAACAAAAATTATAGACCTTACGAAGGTTGCAAGGTCCGAATGTGTGGAATGAGCAATTCAGAGTTAACTCAGTTGATCTTGTTAAATGAATTGGTTCCCGATATCGTAATATCAGGAAGGTTTTGATCTTGAGCCAGGTAATAAATTCAGATACATTTATACTACTAGCTTATTATCAGTGCTGGAATGAATCCTTTTCGTGAATGTATATTTGTTGGTTCTTATACTGAACGATTCTAATTGTTAGACCTAAACTGGATTTATTAAGGTTAATAACCTATGGGTTGGATTAGTGTTAATCTAACCTAGCCCTAAGCTATAAGCTAAATGTTCCTAAGGTTAGCAACCTAGCACTAAGGAAGTTAGACTAAGTATCACCTTATGATCTAACCTATGTTTCTAACCTAACTAATGTTAGTGGAGGAAGGGGACCTATGAAGGGGTGCGAGCCATGGGCGGTAGTTTCTATGGCATTAAATGAAGGGGATAAGCATGAAGGACAAGGATTTAGCGGAGGTTTCAAATGGCCATCGAGGCCGACGTGGCAGAGTCGCCAAATTTGGAAATGGTCTTTGGTTTGCATTTGTCCATCGCCAACTATGGCGGTCGGTGGCAATGGAGATTGAGCGGGAATTTTGGAGTTAATGCAATTAAAGAACTCGGTTTCCGAGCTCGGATTGCTCGGGAAGACATGCAAAATGGAAAACTGGTTGTTTGTTTGGTTTTCCATGCACTCCGGTTTTCCCTCTGTTTGATCACTGGTTCTTCGAACCAGTCTACTTGGTGTTGCATGGCAACTATGAGAATAACTAGCTCTTTTCTCTGTCAAGGAAAGTTTATAAGGCATGGAAATAACAAATTATTGTTGTTGAAACTAACGTGGAAGAAGAGGAGAAGGCTCGAGCTCTTTCAGAGGTCTTCTTCAGATTTTTAAGCGGCATTACCAGGCATGATAGGCCCTGACTTTTAAAAATCTTGCTTTACTTCAAATGCTTTCATTAAAACAACTCTGTTCAGGTGATTTCAATTCAGTTGGTTGGAAGCATTGTTTTGGTTCTTCTTTTCCTGTGAAATTAGGAATCTCAGATTTTTAGAAGACCTTGAAGGAATAGTTTCTGTATTTAATCTTCCTTGTGGTTTCACTTCGTTTGAGACCGGCTGTACTTTTATGGTTGCTGAATCTTGTTGGATCTTGCTATAATACTTTAAGTTACTTCTGGTTGGATAACTTGTTGTGTTTATACTATTTGAATGTGACTTTTGTAGAAGTCCTCCCTGTGTTGCAATTTTTGGGATATAATCCGTTGAAAGTTTGCAAGGAATATCTACGAAAATGACTCTGTGGAGTCCTTGGAATGTTTCGTATATTTTGGACTTCTGTAGAAGTCATGATTGTGAATACTTATTAGTTAGACTCAGTTGGAGTCCTTGAAAAGTAACTGGTATTACGACTTCTGTTGCTTTGTTATGAATACTGTTGCTTAGCAGTGAATATCGTTGGTACAGACTCAGTTGGAGTTCTTTTTATGTTTCGTATGTTTCGTCTTCTGCTTAAGCTTAGTTTCGAATGCTGATGTTTAGTTGAGATTACTTAAGATATTGATTCAGTTGGAGTCCTTGATATGTATCTTGAATTACGACTTCTGTAGAAGTTTTGCTGTGAATACTATTGGGATTCTTGAATTGTTGTCGCATGAAATCAACTTCAATCTAAGCCTTGTTTATGAGCATTAGTTGTATGTGATACTGTTGGAGATCTCGATATGTTGCGAGTTGGCTCGATTCTCGATTTAAACCCTCGTTGTGCATGCATATCGTTCAGACTCCTTCTTAACATTCTTGTGTTCCTTTCTGTTCACTTCTGTGGAAATTAAAGGAAGGGTTTTCTTTACAAACTTTACTCGGTTTGAGACCCTGTTGTATTCCGTAGTAGCTTGGCTTAGGATGAAACTTTGAGGAAAATACTGATATGGAATTTCGGCTTCTGTGAAGACCTTGTTGTGATTATTTTTCTTGAAAATGGCTTCTAATATAAGTCATGGCTGTATTATCGTAAGGATTTGTTTCAGTTAAATGAAGTTGTGCATGTTTGTGTTAGATTCAGTGTGAATGTCACTATATATGCATATGGAAACATCATTTGTTTTAATGTTATCTAGCCTCTTGTTTGACTGTGATAAAGAGGTTGTTCTTTTTTATTTCGGCTTTGGATTTAAGTCCTTGCTGTGTTAGTAGGGATTAGATTGAGCTGTATGTTGCTGAGTGTTTCGACTCAGTGGGATTGATGTTGTGATTGTGCATGGTTACGTCTTCTGTTATTGTGATTATCTAGTCTTGTGCTTGACTGAGATAAAGAGTTAATAGTTGTGCCTTGACAAGCGATGGCGTTGGATATTTTCTCGTTTGTTGAATAATATGGAAAGCTATGTTGAGTCTATTTGTTGGATTATTTATTACTGCCTTGCCATGAGGGCTATTGTATTGCTCAGTAAGCTACAGGTAATTTTTATATTTGAATTTTGACGAACTGTAGTTCTTCCTGTGGTCTCGACTGGCTTAGTCGCATGCGTATAATGTGAATGCATTACTCTTGAGAGGACGGTACAGTCATGAGCATGATTGGAAGGGAAATCTGAATGGCTCGGTTTCTTTCTCTTCATTGTAAAGTATATGTTGATATATTTATATTTAACTGTTGGAATTGTTAAAACATACTGATGGATTCATGAATTGTTAGGCTATTCATTTTTGTTGAATGTAATGGTCTGTCGGATGTTTGCTGTCCTTGGGATTCAGATGGATAGTTGTTTTGGATACATTTGTTCTTCTTGGTCACTAATATTTATGAGGAAATATCTGAAAAGTATCTAGGACTATTTAGTAACTATAATATGAGTTACGCGTTTATAGTCATGTTTGAATTACAAAAGAGCATAGTCTGAATTATGTTTACATGTTTGGTGAAATGATTTCATTTAAATAGGTTGTTTAATGAAAACAATTGGTGGATTGCAATTGTTTTAAGAATTAGTGCTTATCATGCTCAGTTCACCGAACTGACCCATGTTGACAATTTTTGCAGATGATTGCCATATGTGGTAAAGGCACGCAGATCTGATATGATGTTCAGATTGTTTAATTTGGTTTTATGATGAAATCCAACTTGATTCTCTGAATGTACTACTTGAAGAAAGATGTTCTTTTGCTGCCAAGTATTGTATCAAATATGCTGAAGGCATTGATTGTATTTGATTAGCTTAGAAATTAATGTAATGAGGTATTTGTTACTTATGTGTTTGCCTTCGTATCTTGATGGATTGATCTTCTTCGGTTCGAATGATTTTAAGTGCATTTTTACTATAGTATACCGTGGAGATATTTGGGATTTTCTAAGTAAACATTGCAAGGATTATGTGATTGAATTCTTGTAAATATTAGTAGTTTTGTTATGTTCTATCTAAAGCTAATATGGAATTAGTTCACTGTCTTTCGAGTAGCTAAGGGTAAAATAAACCTTAACAGGAAGCTGAACGAGAAGAGTAATTTATCACTCCCTAACCTTGAACAAAGTCAAGACAGCGTATTATTTGATTTTAATTCACTATATCTTAATACTAATAAGTAAGATATATTTCAGTTTTGAGAACTGATATAAACCCTAAAGAGTATGGTTAGCAACCTTATGAGAAGACTTTGGGCTACTGCCCAATTTCGTTGATTTAAATTAATGTACATCAATGAACTCCTTAATGAAACCTCAAGCCTTATTAATTTCTCTTGTGAAATGGGTCTTAATAAGAAAGGCAATTCTAAGGTAAGGAACCCAGGGGATGGGAAAAGACTACCCAAAAAGGAGCGTTTTTAAGTATAACTTTATCTCAACGTAGGTAACACCTTAAAGTTAAGTAGATCTTTTCGAGGTGGTTTTGGAAGGTTGATGGCACAAGTCAACTACAGGGTTGTACCCACGAGAAGATTAGGATCTTCTCGAAGATACAACAATGCAGGTGACTTATGGCGACACCCTTCGCATTGATCGTTAAGATTTACACCTTAAACTCGAACAAGTTTTACTCTGGGACTGATTAGGAACGTGGTCATGTTATAAGGCTGCCCCAGGAGACTCGGGGTATCTTGACACACTGGGTTAACTAGGGTTGACCCAGTATGTCAGCGATATCCCTAGTCCCCGGGAGCATCCTTATAACGTTGTCATTTTACTAATCCGTTCCTGAGTGAATAACTTGGGGCAGGAGAGACTGACAGAAGTCAGTATAAGACATTCTACATAACATAGGAATGGGGTGAAGGATGTATTCCAGATTGACAAGTATGCTATCAAGGAGTACGAGACATAAGTAGTATGTTTCAAATATTTGGCCAAAGTATCGCAAGCTGCTGATTGCGTTGTCCTATGTCACCTAGTCTAAGGGACGAGATGCCGATGAATAATGGTAACAATTATTTAGATAGGTTCCTTGGACAAAGCATTCTGAATCCCAAATTAGGGAAGAGAACGGCAAGAGTGAGGTGTTAAAATAAAAATGTCAACTCTTGATACTCATGAATAGATCGGTAGATTACCGAGTCATGGAATGAATAGATCGGAGGTACTCCGAGTCATTACAGCTATATATGGTTATCTGTTATAAGAATGGTTGTTTTGATTTGTGAGTTATAAATTATGTATTTAGAACTAGGAAGCATTTATCAAAAAAAAAAAAATTACTTGTTCTAATGTATAAAAATGAGGATGTTACTGAATCACGGTTTAGGGTTGGTCAATAATAGCCAAGGTGAAGAATGAATTTAGTGATAGCTAAGCCACTTAAGTGACCTCCACAAATTCTATCATGAACTTCCTTGATGGTGTATGGAATTTCAGAACTTGTAAGGCATCGTAAGAGAATACCATCGAAGTTGAGTTCATAAAGAAGACCACCCATGATGACATAGCGAGAGACACCTTTAAGAAAGACACATTTTCCATTACGAGTGAGATCATGAGGAAGAATGGAAAGGGAAATATAGTCTACAAACTACTTATACCAAAGGTCACGTGGGTCAGGCACAATAGTTCCTATGGAGTTGACATCTTGAGATAAATAAGAGGGTGATTGTAACCTTTGTATTGGGACAAATATTTTGGAGTCGGAAGGCAAAGCGGGTATCCGAGAATCCAGCCAAGCCATGGTATCCAAAAATTTATTAGTAGAATGTTGGGTGGTGTGACGTTCGTAACAATCAAAGGTAGTCAAAAGTATGTCGACGTGACTTTTGTAATTTTAGAGTATTTTGTTATGACACTAGAATATACCATTGACACGGTTTACAACCAATTGGGAATCACCAAAGATATTAATTGATTTAGCATCTAGGGCGATGGCGGTTTGAAGGCCTAATATGAGTGTTTCATATTCAAAGTGATGTTGTTAGCGCAATCAAAATCTAGTTTGAAAGATAAAGGCATAGGTTCACCATCAAGAGGAATGAGGATAACACCTGCACCGCCTCCATGCTAACATTTGGAACCATCAAATAATAAGGTCATCTGGTAAGTGATATTGTCCAAGGAGAGGGTAGCAATGTATTCATCCGTAAAATCTAAGTTAGAGTGTTGATCTCCGAGAGAGAGGTGCGTCTACTAGTTAATCAGCAATAGCTTGGCCTTTGATAGACTTTTGATGGATGAATTCGATGTCAAGGTCTATAAGAAGCATGAGCCAACATGTAGCACGTTGATGTTGGTAGGGTTTGGTGTACATGTAATTTAGGGGATCATTGTTAGTGACGATAAAATTTTTTTGATTGAGTAGATATTGACGAATTTTAGTGGTGACAAAAACTAAGGCTAAGCAAAAATTCAGCTTGGGTGTACTTAGCTTCATAGTCTAAAAGGGTACGGCTTATCTAATAAATTGTTTTTTCTCTATGTTACTCATCACATGAATGAGCACGGCACCTAAGGAATGGTTAGTAGTAGAGATGTATAGGTAAAAGTGTTGGTCATCTTTACGAGGAATGAGAACTCGTAGTTGGAGAAGGTATTTTTTTAAGGCATCAAAGGCTTTGTGGAATTCATCATCCCATTTAAATGAGACGTCCTTTTGGGGAGATGATGAAATGGTTGACAACAATCAGAAATTTGTGAAATGAACCATTGATAGATTTGCAACCTACCTTACAAAATTCAAAATTGACAGAGATTAGTAGGTGGAGGCATTTCAAGAAGATCCTTTACTTTAGTAGGATCATCCTCTGCCATGCAAAGAAACGATGAACCCAAGGAGTTTTCCCGAAAGCACCTCAAATACACACTTCTTAGGTTGAAGGTGAACACAATACTTAATGAGGCATTCAAAGATGACCTTAAGGACTATCGTGTGTTTGGCCCGATGTTTAGATTTGGAAATAATGTCATCTACGTTATCTTCCAATATGCAATGTGTGATGTCATGGAAGATATAAGTCATGGCTTGCTTCACGGTACCTAGCACCAAGTGTGTTTTAAGGCCAAAAGGCATGACTCGATAATGTAAAGGTCCCCAAGGAGTCATGAAGGAATTTTTTTTTGATCTTCTCGGAATGAGTAATATTTTATTATAACCCGAGAAATTGTCCAAGAGTGATAGCATCTCATGGCCGATGTGAGATCAACCAGCTTGGTCAATTCCTAGTAGAGAAAAGTCGTATTTGGGGCAATCAAGGTTGAGGTCATGGAAATCCATGACAATATGATTCCCCCACCTTTGTGATAGGAATGATGTTAGAAATCCATTAGGGATAGTTAATGGGAAGGATGAAGGAACCGAGAGAAGGCGTTGAAGTTCTTCTGTGACCAGAAGAGCAATGTGAGGATGTATTTTCTGCAGCTTTTGTTTTATGTGTTTGGCATCAAGAATGGTTACGATATTGTGGACCATAATGTTTGGGTCAATATCGGGCATATCAGCATAGGACCAAGCAAAAGTGTTGTTATGGTCCCTAGAGGAAAGAGGTAAAAGCTTCTTGTTCATTTGTATCTAAAGAATGGAATATCTTTAGAATGTGTAGGTCATCCTGAGTGTTAATGTTTATTTCGATAGTCGATTCATTCAACATGGTTTGCATCTCAGAAGGTAACGATTGGTGAATATAAGAATCTTCCACACCAAGGTAGGTGAGTATAGACTCATCATCCTGACATTGAACGACATTAATAGAAGGTGTATCATCATCGATCATGTCAGGATATAGGAAGGGAAGAGAAGAGGGAGCCTCGCCATCGTGTTGATAAGTCAGAGGTCCCAAGGAAATTGTGTTTATGAAAAAAAAGTTAGGAGGAATGGATTCGGGATCTATGGACTCCGTGGGTGAAGGTGGTGGGGAAGGTTTGTCTTCCTCAATAAGGTTGATGCGGGCCTTCTTGGAAGGTGGTGTAGCAAAGCCAATGCCACTACGGTCATTGTGTTTACGGGTGGTACATGAAATGATGGTATGGAAACCTTGTTCATAAAAACCAAAACCAAAGCCTTTCCATGTGCAACAATGAAGGAAAGTGTTGGTGAAGCGGTGGTTAGTAAGAGATTAGAGGTCATACAAAAAGAGGCAAGTTTGGGATGGAGTTTTGGGTGAAGAGGTAGCAGTGTCAAGTCCCCATACATTAGGTTAGTGTGAAGGTGGGGAGGACCATAAGGGAAAACCTCACCTACGCTGTAGTCATAATGAGGGTGTTGGCATAGGTTTCCATACTCTTGTGGAGTGAGGAATGTGTTGATGTTGTAGAGCGGTACTCCCCCAGAGTGAGGCATTGAAAAACACCTTCCAAGGGATTAGTAATCGGTATACGGGTAAATAGGATAGACGAATCACTATATGATTGGGATGAATAGGTATCGGTTGGTTGGGAAGTATATGGGTCAAAGCGCAGAGGTCATGCGGGCCGTAGTAGGAAATAGAAGAGTTAGGTGTGGGAGAGGTGGTGGCAGCATTGGTGGATGGGATCATGGGTGAAGGAGAAGTGGGGAAATGGCATATGCCTTGACCGGTATAAGTACATCATTAGGTCAAGACAACATGTAACAAGTTTTGAATGGTGACGGTCAAGCAGGTATGGTATAGCTATGCCCTTTATGTTTGAATTTTACATAGCAGTTGTAAATTTGAAGGACACAACCCATGACACAAATCCAAGGTCTTTCGAGCAATAAGTTATACTATAACTCTCCCTTTAAGATGTAGAATAGTTCTAGGACAGTGTGAAGGCCCACACGAATGTGGAGAATAATGGTGCCAAGGGTGGAGGTGATGGCATCGTTGAAGGAGTGCAACATAACTAGGTTATTATGCACACAATTAGAAGGGATGTGTATTTGATTATATGCGTGGGAGGAGATAGTGTTAATGATAGCACCACCATCGAACATGACGTTTCATATGTGTATATTATTAATATAGATGGAAATGAAAAGGGCGAGATCGGATCATTTGACCGAGAGGTACAATCTCCTCATCAGATAAACTGAGGGTGGTGACTTGATTAGTAGGAATAGGGGTAGAAGAAGGAGATTATTTGGTAAGCAAGGCCACATGGTGAGGGGTGATAATGGAGGCCACTAGTGTGGGTTCATTGGGTAAAACTTTAATGGATTGCAAAACCTCTATAAGGGCTTGTCTATGAGATTCAGAAGTTTGGATGAGATCATACAAAGACATCTTTAGAGGGGACTAATGTAATTGTTTTATCATTGTGCAATGGGTGACCCCATTAGAGATAGGGTATGTGGGTCCTTGAATGGTGATTTTGGGTGCAGGTGTAGATGGTATATTGGGCACGGGGTTGGTTGATGGGCTAGTTTCTTTTTCTTTTCCTTTTTCTTTTTGGGTGCGGGTGGCAACTTGAACCATGTTAATCTAAGGGGAGGTGGTAAATGGAGAAGGTGTAGGATGAGTAGTGTAATGGCATGATGGGTAAAAACCTAACAGAGGGAAAATACTTGTGAAGTGAGCTGGGCACACCAACATTTGGGTGGTGATTTGGCCAATTCTCTAATACAAACCATGTTGATCTCAAATTTTGGAGGTGGAAAAAAGGTTGTGGTGTGGAGATGTTGGTCTTTGAAGAAGCAAGGGATGATGATGTGTGGTGATAGGTGAAGGTGGAACATGGTCCTCATCAAGAAGGTCATCATTGTCAAAATTTTGTTCAGGAGGAAAAAGTTGGAGAAGAATGGTTTTTAGAGCCTTACAATTTTCTACATCATGTCCTGGAACACAATGATAGGCACAAATATTGGTTTCATCAAACCCTTTTGGTTTGGGTTTGAGAGGATCGTAAGGTTGAAGTGGCGGTAATGTGATGACGGAAATCTCTAAGAGATTGGATAAAAATGTTGGCATAGGACCCTGCTAATGGATCACAATGGGAATTGAGTGTGGGTTTGGGTACATGTGTGGATGATCATGAGGGAAGAGGATTTATAGGAGGGGGAATGGGTTGGTCCACTGGTTTGGTAATTCATATTGTCTTAGGTTTTGATGGCATCTTCTTAGGTAAAGGTGTGGTAGAAGAGCTAGTGATTGAAGGTTTTGTTGGTTTAACTACCTTATTGGCAAGTAGTGATTTTTATCTTTGGGTTGTGCCTTCTTGGGTAAAGGTGACACAGGAGTATGGGATGTAGAGGGAAAAGCAAAAGGTAAAATAGGATGGGTTACCCATGGGGACAACTAAGTTGTGGTGGAAGTGGTTGGTAGAGGTTGGGTGGATGGTATGGGTTGAATTCATATAGGAAAATTTGGGGGGATAGTAACTAATGGAGGTATAGGTGGTAAGAAGTGTATGGGTGAGGGCGAGGGTGTTTGGTTTTTGGATAAATGAGGTGTAATGAAGGCCCATGATATAGCAAGAGGGTTGTTTAGCTTTTGGTTGGCCTTGGGTAAGAGATTGTTTGATCAGGGTTGATGGATGGGGCCCTAGGATGGAGGTAAAGGGGAAAGGTGACAAAGGTGTGATAGGCAAGACCGGTGTATGTGGCCTAGAAGGTTGGGTCTTCCTTTTATGCGGAGGGATAATGTTGGTGTGGGTTTGGGAAGATGTGGCTAAGTCCAATTTGACAGGTGGGTGAGTAAGGCTTGATGTCGGCATGACACCCAAGGTAGTGATGGGTCTAGATACGGGTGAAGAGATAGGTGTGGGTAGGTTTTTAAGTCTTGGAATGGTTTTAGTTATGGGTAGAGGTTTGGATGTAGGTAGGTATGATGAATAAGAATTCATTTCAATAAGCATGGTCAATGTTGATCTGGTTGTTGGAAATTCCTTAAGGTAGATTGTGGAAGTATCCTCAGGAAACATTTGCATTTAGGTTGAAAAGGGAAGTGGAAGACGTCCTCAGAGCATGGAATTATCAACATAATCCAAGCGATTGGCCAGCCATGAAAATGGGACTGTTGTAGAATAAGATGGAGTTGGTTTTGTAGCAATCCCTATAAAATATGTCAACGAGACAGGGAATTGGCTAGCCTTGGATTCTATGGGCAACGAGTTGAGATCATATCAATAGGGTCCCGAGTTCTTTGAGGGAGAATTTCCCCAACATGTAGTGATATGTCTGAAGAGTCTCCCATGGGTAGGAGAGATAATAGGTGGGGTGAGGTAGACTTCTCCCTTGGTGGAGGAGAAGATGATGATGATTCCCTGTGGATGGGAGAATTAAAAGCATTGACTATTCGGTAGGTTGTGAGGTAGACAATGAAATGGCATCGGTAGAAAGCATGGGTTCCTTCATGAGAGAGCAAGGGGAGATGAAGGGGACTCCTCTGTGGGTGAAGGAGTAGAAGAGGTATGCTCCTTTGTGTGTAGAGGGTATCATGCCATAATTTCCTCAATAGACAAAATAGGTGGGATTTGAGGAACGACCAATATGATATCAAAAATCGCATGGACTTCACGGACATTGTTATCATTGGAGGAAGGTTCACTATTTTGATTAGACGATGGCTTATGGTTAGGGAATGGATTTTTAAATATGTGCAAATTTTGATTTTTGACACATTCAGTTGTCCATGATGAGGAATCCATTATCTATCATCTCTTCGACAATGTTCTCAAAATTTATGCGATTACCATCACTATGGACTCGTTAACACGATGGTAATTACAGCAATATGTTCCTTATACCATGCGCAGCATAGAACGAGTGGGATCGAAACCTATATGAGGTTTTATGGGAGGAAGTGTAATGGCTCCAGATTTAACAATATTTTCCAAGACTGACAAATAGGGTTCTCTAATTGATGTGTACTTCCACTTCTCCCACCAGAACTGGAAGGCCTAGATAGGGGAAAGATTAGAAGAGGGTTGGGCTTGATTAGAGGGATGAGATGGACTTGCTTTGAGAAATTCTCCATTGGCGATCCTTTAGATTTTGAATAATTATTTTGGGGTTTTGAAGATGAAGAAGAATCATTTGGTTTGAATGGGGCGTTCTTGTTTCATAATTGGATTTTCTTTTCTTCAATGGCACAAATTTCTAGCTTTCGTGCCATGGTGAATGCTTCGTCAAGGTTTAGAAGGTTTGGACCTACAAAGTTGGTGAGACATGTCTAGCACAAGCTCTAGTGAAAAACTCAATAAGTTCGGTCTAAGATATTTGGAACATTAATTGTTAATAAGAACCCACCAAAGGGTAATGAAATTTGTGATAGATTCATCTTCATGTTGTCATGTCGAATACAGATTGGTCATGGTGACCTTCTTGACTACATTGATCAAGAAGTGGTCTAGGAATACCTAAGCCACTTGGTTGAAGGAGTAGATGGAATGTCTAGGTAAATTGTTGTACCAATCTAAGGCGGGTCCTGTGGACATGGGAAATGTTCGTAAGAGTAAAGCATCTTCATGGGTAATTAGGTAACACCCATGCTTGAATGACCGCAAGTGCTGATGTGGGTCCTCTTTACTGTTGAAATGGTTGAACTTAGGCATTTCCCAATGTACATGGTATGGGTGAATAGGAATGGATGGATGAATAGGCTCATTACAGATTTCGTCATAGGTCAGGGAGCTAGAAGATCTGAAAACTAACTCTTCTAATGTATGCATCTTTTCCATTATCATCCTAATGAGGTCATTGGTGGGTTGTGAGGAATGGGTGCCTCCCACAATAAAGGGAGGTTGATGATGGGTGTATGATGTAGATGGCATCCCAGTACATGAGGGTGCGGAATATGAAAACTGTGAAGGGGGTATAGATACAGGTGGAATGTACCCCAAATAGGTGACAAATGAAATTGGGGGTTGTTGATGATGCATGTAAATAGGTGGGGTGGTCACGACAACTCTCATGGTAATGGGTGGTAGAGACTGAGGGATAGAAAGAACTAGATTTTGGAAAGGGGTGTGAGTTTCTACACCGGGAGGTGGTTGTGACACAACTGGTACATATGAGGAAAAGGGGGTGGATGGGGCTATGCTCAAGGTAGTCGGTGAAGGAATAGTTGACACTACGGTGCAATAGATGTCGTTGGGGCAGCAATTATGGAAAAGGTGGAGCCTAAATAAGAAACCACAGGGGGTAATGTGGATGAGGGCAGCACTAAGTTAGTGGTAGCTAACACGCAATTAGGTGTGAGCGCAAGAGGGATAGATATGGGCATGACGTATATTAACTATCTTGAGGAGTCTCAGGTAGATGAGTGGGTGAGATAGTATTGTAGGGCCACGGGATTCTGATCAAGGAGTCTTGTGAACTCCTCATCTTTGGTAGTAATGGGGATAAGTTGAGTTGGATCCATAGGTGACATGATGGATGGCGGTGATGGACTAGGTGGGAGTGGCTAATGGATTGCGTGAATACAAGGGCATCGGTTTGGCTGTAATTCAACACCATGTGAATTAGTGTTGGCTCGATAAAACTATATTCAATAAATGACATAGAAAACAACAAAAGTAGAGAAGGATGAAGTCCTGGGGGATAAATCTAGTCAGTGTTTTGATTAAAAATCAAACACAACAACCAACAATGGTCAGATATCGATGTCGGTTATAGGGGAACCGAAGATTTGTGATAACCGATACCACATATGTGGAAAGTACCAGTTTCAGAAAATGAAACAAAATTGATGAGTATGAGCTAGGGAAACTGTACCTAATAGAGATATCAGAAATTTGGGGGATATGATGGTGTCTTGAGGACCAAAAATAGAAAATAATAGGTGATGAAGGTTGTTTCAGGTAAAATAACCAAAAGAGCTGGGGGTGACACTTTAGGTCAACCGAAATGACGATCATATGCAAACTGACGACGGTCGATGGACCAACACCGGTTAATGTGAAATGAGAAGAAATAAAGAAAAATGGATGTTTGTGAATTAAACTAGATAAAGGGTCAACCTGAAATCGAGAATGACCAGATAAGGTCCTGACACACTTAGAAATAGCAAAATACTCTAGCTATGATGGGGAGTGTGAAAGGAAGGAGAAAATGCAGAATCATAACTCACACATCAAAACACAAGTCAAGAACAAAGCTAAGAAAAACACGTAATCCTAAAAGTGAATTTATGTTTGTTTTAGTTTATGATATTAAGACTGACTTGTGAATTTAGAATATATTTTTGGTTGGGAAGGTGTCCTATAAAGAAGGAAATCTAAACATGAGGTTTTGGGTTATGTTATGGCGGCGACGGTTCTTTCTCTAAGATGATGATCGATGAGATAGCTATTGGGTGACCACTTGTCAATCCTTTGATCGTGTGATCGTTAGCAGCTTCTTCCGGTGGGATGTTGTTTAAGAAGATGTGTAAATTCAAATTTGTGTGGTTTGGCAAAGAGAGAGAAGAGAGAAATGTGCTTTCTATGGTTCAATTGTGTCAACCATTAGTTGGGCATGACTTCCAGCATATAGGTTGCCCTCATTTTTAAATGTGAGCTAATAATGCAACATACAAGGATGAAATGCAACAAGATTTTAAACCCAAATCCATAAATTATATTTGATGAGAGCAATAATGAATAGGCAAGAGTATGTCTTTCACTAATGCAATATAAAATAAAAAGAAGTGTTCTTTTTAATCCAAACTATGAGTGTCACTAAGACAAGTAGGAGAAGAAGAATGTTTCCAAGGGAGAAGATTTAATGTGAAATATCTTTTAAAAAATAGACATAAAATGATTCCATAAGAATGAATAATGCAAAGAACCCAAATGGGTCCCACCGCATGCCAAAATGTTTCATCAAATAGTGTACGTATGTAAGAGCAAAACAGATAAGGTAAGGGTGAGGAGGAATACCTGTGAGTGAAGGTGGAAGGTAGAGTGTGTGTGTTTTGATTTCCCGATCCAATGCTGATTGCGAGAACTTCATTTTTGCTAGGAGGAACTACCTGTAAATACAAACAAGACCACAAGAGGAATATTAAACAATATATGTCAATGGACTACCTAGCGTATGCTAGATCCGAAGTGTAGTACTTCCTAGATGGTTGTCAATCCATTGTTTAAAACAACTTAATGCAAGAAATGATGTAAACCCATAATGTTCTACTATAGTTGATATGATTCAGGTATCTCATTCAAGTACAATAAAAAAATCTAATATAACAAGCTAGGTTATGATCAGATCTGGAAGTCAAATAGATGAATAAGGTGGTTAGGACATATCGTGGTCAAGTTTTGGGTGATTTGGGTTGTTTGGGTGAAAGGTATGAAGTTATTGTTATAAGAAAGTTTATCAAGTACAGAGACCAATGTCGGTTGAGAGGAAACCGACAATGGTCCGGTTAATCGGCAGCCAGTAGGGTCAGGCTTATAGAAACTTAGTGAAGGTGGGCTTTGGTGATTCTCTGGGATTTCCCATAGAATGGATAGATAATGGGGAGGTAGATGACAATGTTGGGGGTAGTTAGAGATGCCTGGAGTCAAGTATGGGAGGCTTGGGAGGTTGTAGGTGGTTGGGTAAAGGGATTTATAGGGAGGTGAGAGGTGATGGGATGCAAAGGAGATTAGAACTCCCAAATAGAGATGAAGAAGCTAATCTAAATAAATATGGGAAGGTGTAGATCCAAATGTACTTACTTGGTGTTTGCAGACCTAGTGGTTGGATGGAGGTGATGGTTGATCCATGGAACCGTTGGTCGCACACGTCTCTACTTCCTGGAATGTTACCATGAATGCTTTCCTTTCAGATCAGTGCTTGATTACTGGTTCAGGATGTCTGGATGTGCAGGAGTTCTCTTGTACATGCTTACATACAGATCTCTCTTCTCCAAGACTCGAGTAATTCTTCTAACCTCTCAAACAAGGTTACCAAAGTGAATATATGGTAACCGATGATAGTTTAGGGTGACCAACGTCGGTTTTGGGTTGACCAGCATCAATTAAGGTAGGAAATCCTAGGTTTGCTAAAATGACAAATCTTGGCTATCTTTTTTCCAGCTCTATCCATTCTCACGGATCAAAATGGAATGTTTCGCTTAGATAAGTGGGAATATGGTTAGAGGAAGAATAGGCATGTGATTTTAGGGTTAAACTAAGTCTTAGTTAATTAAGGTAAGTAGGACTAAGTCTTAGTTAGTTATGGTGAGTGGATATTGAGTCCTAGTAAAGGGAAACATGCTAAGAATAGGTTTATGATGAGGTGTCTAGGTGAGGTGGAAATTAGTTTAATTAAGGTAATTAAATAATGAATATTGCGAGCATGGGCGTTAATTTAATTATGGGTAATTAAATTAATATACATGTGGGGTGAAGGGAGTTCAACCTAAATTTGGTGTCTGAGAAAGATCAAAAGGATCGAGGTGCCCATGGGCACCCAAGTACTAGCCTGGATGTCCTGGTTGAGGCTAAAATAATGTGAAGTATAAAAAGTTGACAGGACATGTGGATGTAGAAGGTCGGGAATGAATAAATAAAATAAAAGAAGATGGCCAAAAGATGGGGGTTAATTAGTAACTTCTTCACTCAATAACCTTCTAAATAGTAGTATGAAACCATAATAAATAATATCTAAAGTTCATGATTTTGTGACTACACCAGCTTCCTAGTGCCCTTTTCCTCTTGGGTGCCCCTGAACTCTTTATATCTTACTTGCCTCTTTTGTGCCTCTTCTAGTTGTTAGGCATCTTGATTTCTTATGGGTCGGCATTTTAGTGGTTAATTATGAAATTCAAATAAGGGAATCATATAAATACAATGTTATGTGGTGAAATTAAAGGACCCAAGCTCTAAGCACCTATTTTCATCACCTAAGGTCAGCATCCAAAGGCATTACCAAGAGCATTAAAGCATTCATCTAGATTCACTCAATGGACAAGGGAATACATTTTTGCATGCACACATCTATTTAATTGTTACATCTATTTATTACTTTTTATTCAATGCATCTTACACAAGAGCCACCTAGGAACTATTCTTCACACGTGTGCATAGAATTACATGGATTCTAAAATGTAGTGCACCACTTAGATTATATGTTCACTTTGTTGGGTGACCATCGAGGTCGTCTAACTCCCTATTTGCATCTTTTTCTTTTTAGGCTTTGATGTGTTTTGGTGTTTTGCACAGTGCTCTTTCTCTTTGCGTGTTTTAGGAAAACTTGATGATCAACCAACGACCTATAAGTGAATAATAATGACATTTAGTGAACATCTTACAACACTGTAAAATTTAGACTCGCCGGTTTCACATACTACAAACGCCTAGAAGTAGTCTTTAGTGCTGGCGCCCACGACCCACCACACATTTTTGACAATCACACAATTTTCTAGGCATAGTAATGATAGTTTCCTCCTTTTTATAAATTTTTAGTTTATCAAAGTCTAGAATCAATTACAAAATCAGCTAAGTAATTTATCCCTTCTCTTGCACTTAGGGTTTTCAAATTTAATTGTTTATTACTTAGGTCAGATCTACACTTTATTACTTTATCATTTCATTGTGACTCTATAATTAAAGGGTTTAACATTGTAGACATCTAAAATCCTCTTACGTAGGATTTAGTGCTAATATTGCACTAATTATCCTCTTTCTCGTCATTTTCATAATAATTAGCATTTTTTTGCTAATTAGCTAACATTCCTCTTCATATTCGTTAATTAATGACCTTTCATTAATTAATTAGTCTTCCTATCATTAAGGATGTCAATTAATGACCTTTCATTAGTTAATAATCGCTTCTACTTGGGTTAATTAATTATTATTAATTAATTACACTCGCAACTCTAAATCAATAAATTACCATTTATTGGATCAAATTCCTCTCTTACATCTTACAAATCATACTAATTTTCCTCTAATTAGCTTCTATAAGCTTACCTCTACCTATTAATTAATCACCTTTGATTAATTAAAACATCCCCCAACTCCCATGACTTATTAATGACAAATTAAACTCTTATAAATCAAGATTACCTTTTATAAAGCAACCTTATCCATTCCTAATCTTGTTTTACCTTTATCCCACATTCATCAATTTTCTATCCTTTCCTCTTCAAGAAAGCTATATAAGGAACCCTCCTTCTTACCTTTCTTCTTGCACCATGCTTTGAATAGTGAAAACTATAAGCATTTTGATCTTGAGTCATTCTCCATTGTTGGAAATAGCTTCTCCATCTTGCATCCTTTCACTCAAAATTGAGTAATATGGGAAGATCCAAAATGGCCTTATAGTCATTCTTGGTGAGATTTCATTTTCAATCCTTGATATCAAGCAACAATCCACTTTGATTGGTTATGTTCTTTATAGGTTCATAGTTTAAGTTATAAATCATAGAGAGTAGGAAATAGCTTAGCGTGTAGTTTCATTTATGCATTGAAGAAGTATTTCCTTTAAGCTCTTATCTTGATGGTTCATTGTTTAATTAGCATTTGATTTTGAAGCTATGTAGATATTAGTTTCAATTTATATCTTAGTTAATGAATCGTAAGCACATTTGGCACACCCGATGGGACTTAATTCATTGTCCTTTGTACTTAATTTCAAGTTTTTGTAGTTAATTTTCAATTTGTGTTATTAACCCTCTTTTTGCATATATTGACATAACTTGTTTTTCTTAACTTGTTTTGTTGAGTTTGCATGTGTTAAGTATTCCTTGACGTATAAATGAGGTGAAGTGCTGTAAAAATTGGAATTGATGGTAAATTTTCAAGATTTCTCGATGTTTTCATTTTTAGAGCTTACTTTTTAACATTCTACATATTAGTTTCACAATTTCTTGAAAATATTAAATTCTTGAGCATGTAGGTTAGTGTTTGATATTGTTGATTATTATATTTACACATTAATGTGGTGGGTTCTTATAAAAATTGAATCTTGGTGAAAAATTTTCAATATTTCATCATGTTTTCATTTTTAGAGCTTACTTTTTCAACATTCTACATGTTAGTTTTGTCAATTTCTTGAAAATGTTAAGTTTTTATCATGAATGTTAATGTTTGATAGTGTTGAGTCTTCTATTCATATATTAATGTGATGGGTTGTTGTAAAAATTGAATCTTGGTTGGAAAAATGTGACCATTTTACAAATTAAGGGACATTTTTTTACATTTTTTTGGTACATGTTAAGTGCATACCCGTGAGCATAAGAGCATATGTGTAACCCATCTTTTGGAGGCCATAACTTTTTCTCCCGAACTCGAAATGACTCTGTTATTTTTTTATGTAAAGGTATTGAAGTGAAATATGTAATGAAAACATAAATTTGTGATTCATACTTACAAAATCTGTAGGTTTTCCCTTTATTATAAAACTAGTCATTTTCTAACATGTCTAATGTTTTGATGAATGTTGTATTTCCATGATTTACTTGATTTAGAACAAAGCTTGTGTATGCTCTTCTCTTGCACCTTTTGGTGATCTTGAGAATCAAAACAAATTAGATCTCTATCTTTTTAACATTTGGATTAACTTGGAAATTTGATTATTCATTTTTCTTAAGGGAATGAACCTTTTACAAAACATTTTTATGGTCCTTTGATTTGAAGTTTTCCATTTCTATCTAGTTGGGATAAATTTTGTGTATGCTCTTCTCTTGCACCTTAGGGTGATCTTGAGAATCAAAAGCAACTTTAGTCTTCATTTTCTAACATTTGGTTAATTGGAAACTTCATCTTTCATTTTTGGTTTAAGGGAATGAACATTTATCAATATTTTTGTATGGTTCATTAATTGCAAAGATTTCCTTTACTTTTTAGTTGGATTATTTGTTGTGTATGATCTTCTCTTGCATCTTTGGATGATCTTGAGAATCAAAAGCAACTCTTAATATTATTTTAAATAATGTGATTTGCTTGGAAAACTATTAACGCTTGAGAGTAGGACCTAAAAATGCTTGTCAAAGAAAGGAGTTCAAACAAAATTTTCTAACTACATGTGTGTTATAGGTTGCCAAACAATGAATGACTAAACCACATTAAGTCTAAAAGATTAAAAAAACACACCACATTAAAAACACTTGATTTGCAGGTTCGGATAAGGGTACACCCCATCCGCTTAAAACTAGGACATAACCCCTTTGGCATAAGCCTTAAGCTACACAATGAGAGTAGTCATAGAACCCCAAGTAGTCCACACAAGAGGGAACCTTGTGGATGAAATGGGAAGTTCTTCGCACACCTACTTGAATAGTATACACATGATATTTAGCATCAAATTTATTTGTATCGTGACCCTAGTGAGAGTACACGATGGATGCATTTATTGCCCACTGTGCTTGAAGGGGGTAAAGTAAAGCTGGGATAATCCTTAGGAAACCTTGGCAAACCGAGCTTGCTCTTAGATAACTTGTGACACCTAGTTGAGTGAACCACCTAGGAAATCCATTTAGTATTTAGAGCTAACTTCACCAAATTGTTGTTGTAAAGAGCCAACATTCATCACGAAATGTGTGAAGCGTTAATTTTTCTTAGTTTTTCACTCACCCTAAGGTGAGGCGAAACTCTGCCAAAGTGAGGCCAACATTTTTCATCCCCACTTGTACTACTTCCTTCACTTTCTTTTGACACTTTGTTGATCAAAAGAGGAGTGACCACACATGTGTTTCCAACTGATGGTGTCACCACTTTTATGTTTGTTTACGCTCATCCATGTTTGTGGCTGGGTTGTTAAACATATAAAGTGTGTGGGAACATACTCATATCATTGGTAACCATTTGATCTTGATACCCAAGTCAAGATCGTCATCATAGTTAGGCTTGATTCATCACTTGATTCTCTTTTGAGGTGTTATCTTGCTTGTATCATATCACCACAATTTTTATACTTACATCTTGTTTCTTGCAAACTTGACCTAAGTGTCTAGATTGTAACGTTAGGCTACACGCATCATAACAATTCCTTGGTATACTCTAGCCTTAGTTTTCCTTCAAACATTACCTTGATTTTGAAAAGTTTGGTTACCTTTATGCGCATCGTAATAATATTATTTTGATACTAATACCTTACTTTTCCATAAAGTTTGGTTAACATATCTTAGTGGTATTATTGCGTCATTCATGTTTGTAACTTCTAATTTTTTATATTTAGGTCTTGATTGGATCTAAACTTGCTTTTAGTATACCTTTTTTGGAAATCATATCAACCTTTTGTTATTACTTATGTCTTGTTCATTTTGAACTTGGCATAAGTGGTGACATTTTTTTGGTCATCTTACGTGTCAAACTATTGATTGATCGAGACACTTAGGAATTACTCCATTTGATTGATTGGTTTACCAAAAATTTGTGTGATTGTGCCTCATTTGTCACATCGATTTATCCATTTTGGACAATCACTTTGATCCATTGATTCTTTATCATTCATTATTCTTTGGTCATTAATTTGGCTTTGTGTTTTGAACCCGCATGATTGTTCCTTGTGTTTATCTACCTTATAAGCTCATTTCTAGGACAATCCTTTGGGTCTTTGATTCTCTTGATCTTCTTGTTTTTTCCTAAGTTCATGATCATTTTTGAACATATATTTCAAACCTTGGCAAAAAAAATTCCTATTAAGCAACTTTTGCATCAATCAAACATAAGAAATATTTCATTTTTATCCTTTATGTTGCTAAAATTTTGATCAATCCTTTTCCATTTACGCATCTAAACCTTGTTGGATTATCAATCTTGAGTCATCATGGTATATGTTTTCCTTAGCTTCCTTTTGGAAAATCACACATGCTTCCCCATATTTATGAAATGTCTAGTTGGTTGGTGTTATACTACCCAAATCAACATGAAACCTTCTTCACTTTGAAGAAGTTTGATCATAAAATATAGGTCTAGAACTTTGAACCCAATACACACTGAAAATGACTAATTACCGCAAGGTCCTTTATATATATGACAATAAGGAATCAAATTTTTGACGTTCACATCAAAATGTGCCCATCATGACTAAACCTCATTTGGTTCTTCGTGCAAGAGAACCCATTAAGGTAACCAGTTCCCCACCTTCATCTCATAGTTGGTGGTATGGTTTGGATACTTCTGATCCAAATTATTATTCAGTTTCCCCCCACTCTTCTTTTGATTCTAGTCCAAACATTTCATCTTCTTCTAAGGATTCCAATACAAATATTTCCTCTAACTCTTCTTATGATTTGGATCCAAAATACTATTCAGATTCATTTAATTCAACTCATAAGTCACGGTCCTCCCCTTCTTTGCAGGACCACTATTATCAGTCACCTAAACAATGTTCTCCTCCTCTAAAGATTTTTGTCGCCAAAAATTATCTTCATCATTCATCTAATGTGAATCCTACATCGTGGTCCTCCCTATCTTCACAAGACCCCTTTTATCAGCTTACCTCAACAACATCTTCTTCCTTCCTTTGAAGATACACTTGACTCCAAATCCCTACAATCAAACATCTAATACAATTTTTGAATCGCGGTCCTCTCTTTCTTCACAGGACCCTTGTTATTATTCATCTAATTCGATTCTTGAATCACGGTCCTCCCCTTCTTTGCAGGACCTTCTTCATCAATCACCCCCACGAAGTCTTCCTTCTTTAAAGATTCGTGTGACTCAAAATCCTTCTATTCAAACTTTTGAATCGACCCATGCGTCACAATATATAGACTTTGGACTTAATCCTACTAGTTTACAGATGATATACCATCGTATAGGTAGGTCTTGCACTACCTTCTTCTACTCCTGATACATCTAGCTCCACATCTTCTTCATCCCCCATGTCATCTTCTTCTATCAATCATCATCAAACATCTTCTAATTCTTCCACACCAATTGAACCTCTTTCTTCCAATCAACCCCTAGTGGTTGATCAACAAATCATACCGATTGATCTCTTTCATAATGAAGAAACAATCAGTCATTTATAAGGGCACACAAAGATATTCCTCTAGCATATTATGAGAAAGGATTCTCTTTAGACTTTGATGTGTCTACATATTGTGAGGAAAACGTTAATTCCTTTTATCAAAAATGGAGGAAGAGCCTCAGATCATGCAACTTGATCCTCCTCTTATTCTTCCATCTTCACATTCTTCATTATGTGATGAAACTCCTAGGTCTTACATTAATCCATGGCCTATCTTCTCATCACCCAATCACTCTTTTTCTATCACAATTCCTCAATCACAATCTCTTATAGGTTCAATGCTAAGTAGCCCTTCATCTTTTTCTAGGTGTGGGTCACCTTCTAGTAGCCCCCCCTCTACTATTTGTGGGACATTTTTGAGTAACCCATCACCTTCTTCTATATATGGGCCACCTCCAATTAGCCCTTCATCATCTACTTGTGGGTCTCCTCTGGGTAGCCCATTACCTTCTATTCTTGGGCCACGTCTAACTATCCCCTTGGCTTCTATTAGTGAGATAAAATAAACAAGAGAAAGATTACACTAGATTTAACGTGGTTCACCCAGTGTGGGCTACGTCCACCAAGAAACAACCAATATTATTATTCAGTGCTTTACAGAGGAAATACAATGAAGATCTATTGTCTTCCAACACCTCATAGGATGTTCAATGCTTTTCCCTCACTCAGCTACTCTTTCTTTCTCACCAAGAAAACTTACATGCAAAAAATTGCTATTTATATTCTCTTCTTCTTACTTACCCTCATACAATGCATACATGCATATATATCTATTTTGGGTAACTTAACTTTGTTTTTTACAATCAATAAATCATCTTTAAAATAATTGATTTATTCTAATTTTCATCAAAAACAAAAATTACATCGCATAAGTAACCGCACACCGACTCGCTCGACCGCACGCCATCACTTTCGACTAGACGACCAACGCCGGTTACACTCGACTCGAATCGATCGACCGATGCCGATTACTATCAGAACCAATAACATGTAAAAGTAAGTTTCTTATGAAGCAATTAAGCTCCATTCTCAACAATCTCCCACTTGGAGATCAATTGTTGCACTGTATCTGTGCATCACCATCCTTGGTTCCTTTTCCTTGGCCCGTTTCTTCCTCTTCAAGTCTTAAACTCAAAGACCAACAGAAGTGGAGTGAAGCTCCAACTTCTCCCTTACCAATGGCTTCATTAGCATATCTACAGGGTTCTCATCCATATGGATTTTCTCTAACTTTAGTTGTCCATCCTCCAACACCTATCATATGAAGTGATACCTCAACTGAATATGTTTCATTCTTGAATGAAATGTTGAGTTCTTTTCCAGATGAATCATGCTTTGACTATCACTGTATAATCTACAATCCTCTTTCTCCTTACCCAACTCTTCCATGAACCTACTCATCCATATCATCTCCTTACTAGCTTCTATAGCTGCAACATACTTTACCTCTGTAGTAGACAAAGCCACAACCTTTTGCAATCTCAAAATCTAGCTAACTATTATTCCACCTACTATGAAAATATATCCAGTGGTGCTCCTCCTACCATCCAAATCTCCAGCCATATCTGAATCAACATAGCCACATAAAGAAGTATCTAACCCTCCATAAAGATAACTCCATGTCGATGTCCCTCTCAAATACCTGAGAATCCATTGACTACTTTCCAATGTTCTTTACCTAGATTAGCCATAAACCTACTCACAACTCCCACTTCGCCGTGCAATGTCTGGTCTAGTACAAACCATGGCATACATAAGACTTCCTACTGCTAAAGCATAGGAACATGTGCCATGTACTCAACCTCCTCATGTGATGAAGGACACTGATCTTTTCTCAATTTGAAGTGTCCAGCCATAGGTGTACCAACAAGTTTTGATCTTTGCATATTAAACCTTTCCAACACCTTATTGATATAAGCCTCCTGAGACAAATACAACTTCTTGTTTTTCCTGTCTCGATGAATTTGCATGCCAAGGATTTTCTTTGCAGCTCCCAAATCCTTCATCAAAATGTGTGAGCTAACCTTTCTTTAAGTTTACCAATGTCCTGCATACTAGATCCTGTAATCAACATATCATCCACATACAAGTAACAAAATAACATAGCTCCCATTTTCAAGATTTTTAAAATAAACACAATGGTCATATTCACATCTCATATAACCATGCTCATGCATAAAACTGTCAAATCTCAAATACCATTTCCTTGAGCTTGCTTGAGCCCATATAGGCTCTTTTTCAATTTACACAAGTTTCTCCTTACCCTTGACTTCATAACCAAACGGCTATTGCATATAAATCTCTTCATCCAAATCACCATGAAGGAAAGCCATCTTCACATCTAGTTTCTCTAAATGCAAATCTTCTACTACAACTAAGCTCAATACAATACGAATAGAAGTCATCTTAACAACATGAGAAAATATTTCACCAAAGTCAATACCTACTTTCTGTGTAAATCCCTTTACTACAAGCCTTGCCTTGTATCTTTTTTATGTCCACCCTCTTCTTCCTTGATCCTGTAAACCCACTTGTTCTGCAATGTTCTCTTACCTACTGAAACTTAACCAAATCCCAAGTCTGGTTTTGTTCCAAGGAGTCCATCTCCTCATCCATGCCATGCTCCCACTAAACATGGGTCTTATCCTGCATTGCTTCTTCAAATCTCTCTGGTTCACCATTATCAGTCAATAATAAATAAAATAGAGAAGGTGTAAATCTTTTTGAGGTTTACTTACCCTTTGTGACCTTCTCACAAGAGTTTGGGGTACCGGAGGCTCAATCTAGACCTCCTGGACATTTGTATCCAAATCTGATAGTGACCGATGTTGATCAGTAACCGAATTGCCTTTGTTAACCGATGTCTCGTTTGGCTCTTCGTAACCGATACCGGTTCTACAACCGATGTCGTAGGGTAAAAACCGACACCGTTATGTAACCCTGTAGGTAATAATTTTAAATCCGAGAGTTCATTTTCATTCACAAACTTCTCAACCGTTCATCCTTGGGTACCAAAATTTGATCCTCTAGTACATTCTCTTTTCATTCCATTCAACATCACGACTCCTAATAATTTTAGAATTCTCTAAATCCCAAAAATGGAAACCAAATCACCATATCCATAACCAATGAAAGTGCATCTCTTGGATTTTGCATCCAACTTTTTCCTATTTTCCTTATCAACATGCACAAAAGCTTCTAACCAAAAATTTAAGAAAAGAAAGATCTACCTCTTTTCCGGTCCAAGCTTCCTCTAGTATTCCTCCATCTAGTGAACTTGAAGGCCCACGATTAATCAAATAAACCATTGTATCAACTACTTCCGCCCAAAACCCAAAACTATAAGGGTAGTCCAGAATGTATTCTCATACTTCTAGCATGTTCCATGATTGTCCTGTTCATTCTTTCTACAACACCATTCTCCTGTGGTGTTCTTGAACCATTCTTTCTCTACGTATCCCATTCACTAAACAATAATCATTGAAATCCTTGCTACAATATTCACCACCATTATTCAGATCTAAGGCACTTTAACTTAGAATTTGATTCATTCTCAACAAGGGCTTTCCATCTTTTAAAAGTCTCAAAAACATCATATTTATGTTTAATACAATAAACCCATACCTTTCTTGTAACATCATCAATGAAAGTAACATAATATTGGGATCCTCCATGAGAAGCTACCTGAGATGGTCCCCACACATCTGAGTGTACAAGCTCCAATTTTTTCTCCTTCTTAGTTGCCCCAACTTTGAGAAATCTCACTCTCTTTTCTTTCCAAAGATACAATGCTCATAGAAATCAAGATCTAAATCTTTCAAATCTGATAACTTACCCTTAGCCTTTAAGATCTGCATTCCTTTTTGACTCATATGACCCAACCAATTATGCCACATGCATGCATCTGAATCTGAAGTAGATAATGCAGAAAAGGAATCAATAATACAGGTAGATAAATATAATGTTCCTACCTTCTTACCTCTTACCACAACAAAATCACCCTTGGTGACTTTCCAAGAGTCTCTTATAAAAGTAACCATGCAACCAAATTCACCTAGTTGCCCTACAAAATAAGATTCCTCCTGAGGCTTGGCACATGCCTCACATCTTTCAATACCCATGTATTTCCATTCTGTAATTTTAGATGAACTTCCCCTTTACCAATAATACTGCAAGGTTCATCATCACCCAAATAAACATGCCCAAAATTTCCTGGACATAATTTCTTGAAATAACCCTTATTAGGGGTTGTATGGAAAGAAGCTCCTGAATCTAAAACCCATGATTCAATTCTATTATCTAAAGAAAGAATAAGAGAATCTTGCATTACCTCTGATGTAGCAAGATTTTCTTCTTTACCTTTGTCTAGTTGTTGGTTCTCTTTATCCTTTGACCAACAATCTTTCTTTGCATGTCCTTTCTTTCCACATTTCCAACAAGTAATTCCCTTACTTCTGGATTTAGATCTGCTATCCCTTGACTTTGATTTCCCATTACTCTTACTCTTGATCTCTCCTTCGCTTGCCCTGCTTTCTACATTCAAAGCATTTCTAGATGATGATTCCTTTGTACTCTTCCTGTGAATTTCTTCATTCAAGATTATACTAACCACATCATCAAACTTCAAAATATTATTAGCAGATGTTGTATTACTAACAACCATTACCAAGTTATCCCAACTATCAAGAAAAAGAACATAAGAATAAAAGTGCTTTTACTTCATCATCAAATGGTATAACAACCGATTTTAATTGATTTACAATAGATCGAAATCATTCAAATGACTAGATGCAGATCCACCTTCATGCATCTTAGAACTAAATAGTTTCTTCATCAAATAAACTTTATTTGAAGCACTAGGTTTTTCATATAAATTAGCAAGAGATTTCATTAACTCTACCGTAGAAGTCGCTTCTATAATATTGGAAGCCACAGATGCTGCCAGGAGCTCAATCTTATAGATCCCAAAGCCTTTCTATCAAGAATCTTCCATTCTTCATCAGTCATCTTCGTAGGTCTAGACTTCTCATCCAACGGTAAATATAAATCTCTTTGATACAGATAATCCTCAATCTGCATCTTCCATAATTGATAATTACAACCATCAAATTTCTCTACCTTGTATTTGTTTTCTTCTACCATTGTTGTAGCTCCCACTCAATCAAAAACCCTCTGTGAGTAAATCCTGTCAACACACAAAACCTCAAACAAAGCTCTGATACTAGTTTTTGGGGTTAAACCATATAACAATGTTGCACATGATCTATAATCAAATAAATCATACAAGCAATGAATGCGGAAATAACCAGAAGATAAAATAAATAAGAGAAAGATTACACCAGATTTAACGTGGTTCACCCAGTGTGGGCTACGTCCACCAAGAAATGGCCAATATTATTATTCAGTGCTTTTTACAGAGGAAATACAATGAAGATCTATTGTCTTCCAACACCTCACAGATGTTCAATGTTTTCCCTCACTCAGCTACTCTTTCTTTCTCACCAAGAAAACTTACATGCAAAACAATTGCTATTTATATTCTCTTCTTCTTACTTACCCTCATACAATGCATACATGCATATATATCTATTTTGGGTAACTTAACTTTGCTTTTACAATCAATAAATCATCTTTAAAATAATTGATTTATTCTAATTTTCGTCAAAAACAAAAATCGCATCGCATAGGTAACCGTCATTGCGTTCTTGCTACATCGCACGACCAAAGACTGGTCACACTTCCTAACTTAGATCCGACCGCCTGACCGATGCCTAAGCACTATCGTAACCAAGAAAATGTAAGAGAAGTTTCTTGTGAAGCAATTAAGCTCCATTCTCAACACTTCTCGGGATCATAAAATTCAAGCATTAGCTTATAAGAAACCTAGAAAAGTTCTTTATCAAGCTAAGATCAAAACTTTGAAGAGCTCCAAAGCTCCCAACAACTCAAATGATTATAAAATTCAAAATCAAACGTGATTCCAAAATACACACCAATGTACCCATCAAGTATGGCGCAAAGTGAAAAAACCTATGGATATGGAACTCAAGCTCCCACATATGAAACCCATGTTTCAAAACAAATCACAATCATTTGTTGAGTGTGAACTCACCATGATCATCAAGATCGGGATAATATCACTCTTGATAAACAAACGTGCTTAGTCTCCCTTATCAAGGAAATCATGAACATCATTGTTGGATCCTATCATGTAGAGTGACATGGTTGGTCCCAATCTCCCAAAACACTGAAAAATATAAAAATCATAAAACAATTCAAAAATACAAAAAAAGATAAAATATTAAAACATTACAAAAAAATTTCAAAGGTACAAATATCAAACATTACAATCAGGCATTGCGTACACATGGATGTTCTTTCTTTCCTTTCTTTCATATTCCTCTACAAGTCATCCACCATTTTCATCCCTTCGATGATATTTTGGTTAGCTTATTTCATACACATTTTGTGACATTTATCTCTATGGTATCCATTTGACCTTGGTCTTTCATAACCTTGGTAAATTAAAGAATGACTAACCTCTTAGAGATCCTATCACTATCTACATATAATAAACTTGTTGGGAAGAATTTTTGGGCGTATTTTTTGACACTATCCAATGTCATCATCACAATCACTTCCACATCCTTCCATCAAGCCATCAGTGGTTCTTAACCCCTTGTCAAACAAGAGAGCTGAAATAAGTTTTTAGAAAGCAAAAGAATCAAAATCAATCAATCAAAAAGAAAAAGAAAATTGATATATAACTCTCTCTTGGGGTATTTCCAATAATCTCTACCGGGGCTATAGACACTGATCGACAAAGTAGATTAATGTTGTGGTTAGAATAAAATGCATCTCTATCGGGGCTATGGACACTGGGTCAGCGTGCAGAGAAATGTACGGCTCTCCTTCCATAATCCATTGATAAATCACCTTTCAAACTAAATCATTCCTACACATTGTCTAGTGTCTTCACTTACTGTCTATCAACTCTTTCCTTCAAGAGGTAATTCATTTCCATGTGCACACATGGGATCTCAATGAGTAAACAGGATCAGTATGTTATCAAGTATTACTTTTTGTACCTTGTTCAAACTCTTACTTTAGCGCATATCTTGTCTCAAAATTTTTACCTTGGGCTAATCACTTTTTCATCAACTACCTTCTAAATATTTTCATATCATCCTCTGTTCTTCAAAAATCATTTATAACATCCATGTGTATCAGATGTCCTCTTTTCCATGTTTGCAGGCACCTTTGTCCCCTTTTAATAAGATAATTTTCTACTTTTTTTCTCTCATGTGTTTCTTGGTAAGCGTACGTTGGGGGCATCCTTTCTCCCTCATGATTGAACCTATTTTATATTGGCCTTGATCCCCCTTCAACATGTGAATATTTTTCCTTTGAATACCCCTACCTAATCATTAGGGCATGTCACATTTTCACTTTCTCGTACGTGTGGCATTCTGCCCTTGTACATCCCATCTATCATTGTGGGCATCCATCTTTCTTGATTCCCTGTACATAGTTTCAAAAAAATTCAAAATAAAAAACATTCAAATATGTTTCTAAAAAATCAAAAACAATAAAAATCATCCTACAAAATGTCACTCTTTGGTTCTCACCTGTTCTTGTGCACGACTCGTGGATCATCTTGATCTACCTCCATTAACAAAGTTAGTTTGCTTACTATGTTTGTACTCTAGGGCACAATGAGTTGCTTGGTATTGTTTCATAGTGCACTACTTTTCATAGGACCCAAGTGTCCTCCGTTATTCCCCTTGCATGTATCCTTGCTTGGGGCACCATCTTTTAACCCTTTTCATTAATTTTCACAGTTGGAATCAAAGCTTGATAACAAAAACATTGCATTATGTTTCTCTCAGTTATCTTGTTTACTTTCTCATATTGCATTGCATTATGTATGTTGCAGGGAGTTAGGAATATTTTACTTTCTCATATTGCATTGCATTTTGTATGTTACATGGAGTTGGTGTTTTTAGCTATGGAAATTTGTTCGTATATGGATTTTCATGTCATACTACACTTTTGTTCATTCTTTTTAATAAGGACTGATGACGTCGATCATAAGCAAAATGATGAAATAAAGTTGGTTTTTACATTGGCAAGATGATAGCTATATCCATCTCTTTTCATCTTCATTTTTCTTCCATATCACTCTCCTTCTATCAACACTTTTCTTCAAAAGCAACTTGGGGCAATAGGGATCAATTATTCTACTTCTTCTATTCTATTCTTTCATCTTTTCAATCGTCAATCACCCTCTTTCATCACCCCATCGACACTCGAGGGGGCATCCTTCATTATATTAATTTTTTCTTCTATCTCTTCAAAAAAATTATTTGTTTGTACTTGTCTACTATCTTTGAAGTGGTGTCACTTACGCCACCCCAAAGAGGGGCAAATGTAGACACCTAAAATCCACTTACGTAGGCTTTAATGCTAAGATTGCACTAATTATCCTCTTTCTCGTCATTTCCGTAATAATTAGCGCTTTTCCACTAATTAGCTAACATTCCTCTTCATATTCATTAATTAACAACCTTTTGTTAATTAATTAGCCTTCCTATCATTAAGGATGTCAATTAACGACCTTTCATTAATTAATATCCACTTCTACTTGGGTTAATTAATTATTATTAATTAATTACACTCGCAACTCTAAATCAATAAATTACCATTTATTGGATCAAATTCCTCTCTTACATCCTGCAAATCATACTAATTTTCCTCTAATTAGCTTCTATAAGCTTACCTCTACCTATTAATTATGACTTAATAATGACAAATTAAACTCTTCTAAATCAATATTACCTTTTATAAAGCAACCTTATCCATTCCTAATCTTGTTTTACATTTATCCCACATTCATCAATTTACTATCCTTGCCTCTTCAGAAAACTATATAAGGAACCCTCCTTCTTACCTTTCTTCTTACACCATGCTTTGAATAGTGCAAACTATAAGCATTTTGATCTTGAGCCATTCTCCATTATTGGAAATAGCTTCTCCATCTTGCATCCTTTCACTCAAAATTGAGTAATATGGGAAGATCCAAAATGGCCTTATAGCCATTCTTGGTGAGATTCCATTCTCAATCCTTGAGATCAAGCAACAATCCACTTTGATTTCTTATGTTCTTCATAGGTTCATAGTTTAAGTTAGCAATCATAGAGAGTAGGAAATAGCTTAGCATGTAGTTTCATTTATGCATTGAAGAAACATTTCCTTTAAGCTCTTATCTTGATGGTTCATTGTTTAATTAGCATTTACTTTTGAAGTTATGTAGATATTAGTTTCAATTTATAGCTTAGTTAATAAGTCATGAGCACAAACATATTCAGATATTTGTTAAATCATTTGGTGAACCCATCGCTTGTCTCCAACCTTTTTCTAGAGCTTTCTTCTTATGCTCGTCACCCATAGTGGTCATTTTGGGTCTCTTTAACATATAGAGCTCCCTCCATTTACCCATAGGGTTTCTAAATCAATGGCTAAAACTAATAACCCCTTTGCTAACTCTCAAAATTTTCCTCTCAAAAACACTGAAACATCTTATAGTGAGAAATCATATGATGAATACACTAACGTCAATCAAGAGTAATTAGACAAACTTACTCATTTTCATCAAGCTTTATGTGAAAATCTTACACATCTTACGTATATTCTACATGCTTTGATCCCTATTAAAAACTCTTGAGATGTTTCTTCTACACCCCTTGTCATTTATTCCTCAATTTTCATGGCCTCCACCTCACCCCTTCATATTCCTACTTCCATCCCCACCACTACTGCTCCTATCATTCAACCTAATGCTTCCATCATGACCTATATTTTTTCCAACACCCCTTATTTAAGTTCTTCATATCAAGATCTACAAACTCAAATTTTTAAATTTTAAATGGCTACCTCTCATGCATCTCCATCTCTTGATTCCACTTTACTCCTTCACACTCCTTTCGCACCCTCCATTTCAGCTTATGTACTTCCTCCAAATTTCATCACCCCTAAGTTTCCCACCTTAAAAGGCCATGGTGACCCTCAAGAGCATCTCTAATAATTTCATATGGCATATCTAGATTATGTGGATGATCATACTCTATTGGCAAAGCTCTTTCCTTGAAGTCTTTAAGATTATGCAATGTGTTGGTTTTACGATCTACATGTCCATTCGGTAACTTCCTTAACAAATTTAGTCGATTCTTTTCTCACACATTTTTCAATCAACATCAACTCTAAGATATCCTTTTCTCAACTAGTGCAAATTAAACAAGGATCTAATGAGCATCTAGTGGATTATGTCTTGCGATATAAGAACAACTTATCTAAGATTTCTTATGTACTTTTAGACTCGAATTTCAAGATCTATTTGTCCAAAGTATATTAACACATCTGTAAGAGAGTGTCATCTTTGAGTCATCTCTATCATTTGATAATTTATGTCATACTCTTAAGCTATGCGAAAGTAAACTATTATCTATGGGAAATCTTAAGTATCAAGATCAGGCTTCATCTTCCTCTCACTTTCAAACTAAATTCACTTTTAAGCCATCTAATAAACCTACCGAACTTAAATCTATTATCAACATTGTCTATACTCCTAAAAAGCTTCAATGACAACCTCTGAAGCGTAAATTTACTAAATTTTCTTGTGATCCACATATTTTACTGCCACAAATCTTTGAGAGAAATCTTATTACACTTCCTCCCCCACTCAATTTGGACCCATATCATCCTAATGATATTAAAACAAAAATTTCAAATGCAACTATCATTAATGCATTGGGCATTCTATAGATCGATGTTTCAAAATTTGGGATCTTATTCAAGATCTCATTGATAATAATGCAATTGATCTTCCTGTGCCTACAAAATCTACATCATTCAATGAAAATCACAAGATCAAGATATTTAACAATCCTCTTCCTAAACATGATAAACAAGTGGTTGAATCTTCAACCAATCATACATATCGTGCGCAAAGTGCCTCCTCCTTCATCGGGCTCTTGATTTTTGAGTTGTTCACGTTGATGCATCTCCACTAATCATTGCATTCTCTTATCACAACTATCATGCTACATTCTCCTCTAACACATTACATATCAATTCTTCTATCGGCCTCATGTTATCATTAACACTATGGTTGATCCATCGTTTCACATAAGCACATGTTCTATTACACTTCCTATTCGTTATCAACTATCCACTATCACAAATTTCTTATCCAATTCCTAGATCTTATGGTTATGTCAAGCTTCCAATTATAGTTGGTCCTCTCACCATGCTTGTGCCTTTCCTTGTGGCACCTAGCATCAAAGGTTGTGACATGCTCTTAGGTCTTCCTTGATACTGCGTCGCTCAAGCAATCATTTCCATGAACCACCTAAGTTTCAAATTCATTCATAATAATCAAGTCATCATTTTCAAAGGAGTCTACCCTTACAAATTATGGCCTCAACCTCCTATTGACAATTTTTACACCCATGAAAAAATGGGCAACTTGAAACTTCGTTACGATGGATGGCATTGGTGAAATGAACCTAAACTAGGGAAGATTCTTTCAGTTCAATGTTGTTTCTATTGAATTAATTAATGATTACATGAAATCTACGGTTATGTGTGTTGTTACAAAACGTAATAGATCACATAGTCTGTAATTTCATGACTATATTCAGCAAAAGAACACAAATCCTCGAAGGACAAATGTGTTATCTTGATAAAGACATTGAAGTGCAGAATAGATGAAGTGTTAAGTTTTGGAACAACAATCATAATTACATATTGCAGCAATCAGAGTTCATTGATAAAAGTTACAAGTATTTTTAAGTTTATTTCCTTCATGATTAAGACATTCAATTATATTATTGAGTTGTTTAATTCATCATACAATCCATATAAAAGACAAAATGCAGAAAGAAATACACAACTCAGTTTTAGAATTCAATGTTTTATTCATAAGGAATTTCAAATGTTCCCACACAAGCCGTGGGATGTAACTCAAAGTAAATTACAACTACTGAAGAGTAAATTACAACTACTAAAGTAAGAGGTACATATGCATGAAAAATAAAATAGAGGAGTATGAAAGAACCCATCATTTCCTTAGGTTTATTTCATTTCGGTTGATGTATCTCCAACTCCAACTTTGCTCCATCTTCATCCTCACTCCTTAGAAAAAGGCACTTTGTACTTGAAAATAGAAAAGGAAAAATTGTCAGTTTTTGAGCTCAAGGTTGATTCATATTCCTATACTATCCAAATTCATGCAGTGGATCTCTTAACAACATGAGGTATAAATTACATGAGGATCAAAGGCACAACTAATAAAAGTACTTTTCTGTAGCAGCATACATGATTTATTCACTCATAAATAATGAAAGAGAAGAAAGAGGAAAAATATGGAATAAAAGAGAGGCCAAAAAGCTTAATTTTTTCTAACCAGTTTATCTAAATGTGCAGATATAGGTAAGAAGAAAGAAGTGATACATTCTGTAACTTGAAATAGAAAAGTACATTCATTTCATTTCAAACTAAAGGCTGAAGTTAACTTGAATGATACAAGATTACAGCTAAAACATAATGGAAAAGGAAATCTGAGAAAATTTTGACAGGGCTTCGCCATGTAAAATGGATATTTTACATCTTTCCATCATGTTATTTCAAACTAATACATGCTTTAAAAGTTGTATATAAATCAAATAGTAATACAAAAAGTAGATAATGCATGGCATGGTCAAAGATAACAGTTTACAGATTTCAGCTCTCAACAACGAGCCATGAAACATCTAAATGAACTGTTATAGTGCCGATCAAAATTCAAGTGCATACTTTTAGATTGCATCAAAATAGATACGAAATGCTACAATACCAATGGAGTACAACTATGACAAGCAAAGTAGAGTCATTTTTCTGAATATAAAGTCATAACAACCATGCAATCAAAGGAAAATTCAAGATACAAGGTTGATACAAAGTCTACATGGTTGTAGAACAAGTAAAGCCCCCAGTGTCTTCATAAATTCAACTCAAGAAAGTGTTTCCAGTTTTAACATACAAGTGAATGGAGTAAAGAGAAAAAGAGTATCAGAGTCACATAATAGAAATCTGAGTCAAAGATTTTAAGCTCAAAGCATCATTTAGATACAACTTAATGGACAAAATACAGAATGCAACAATGATAAGAGTGCATTTTTAGTCTACAAGGGTTCTGTGTGAAAATAATCAGGTATAAATGAATCGAAGAGGACACAGTCACAGGTTTAAGAGATGATCAAATGACATAGTATTTATTGAAGGAAGGTATATTTGTAAGTATTCAACAAGTGAAGGTTAAAGCAATAAATTTAAGGAACATTATTTCACATAGTCTACATGCTTCTAAGAGTTACCACCATGAAGATATGAAAAGGATAGAGTTATGATTGCCATGAATATGCAAACTACAGTTACTACAATTGATGACTGAGAAAGCATATAACTGTAACACCATGAACTCAATGAGCAGGATTCACTTTTCAAATGATTAGTCTTTGCATGGAACCAAGACCACTTGCGCTTTACACCAATCAAGGAGAAAACAAAAATTCTAGAATGTTATAGCAATCAGGAAGAGCTAGGTCAACCATCAAAAGGAGATCTATGCAAAGCTTTGCTAAAACAAATTTCCTTCATTAACAATGCCTCTAAGAGTTGTACAATTGAAGATGAGAAAAATTCCATTCGATACAAGCACAATACATTATGAAATGGGAAATTTAATACTCAGCTTTGGTGAACTTTGGTCATTCTCATATCATGCATATGAATTTGGATATCAAGATAGGGTAATCTTAGTTATTACTTCGATTTAGAAGATTAAAGCACACAACCATATGAATGGAAAGATTCAGAAAGCTAATGCAGAGAACATATCTCTTCTAGAATGTTGAAATTAACAAAAAACAGGGGAAAGTATCTCAGGTTTGTTCAAATAGGGCATCCATAGCTTTCAGACAAGTTCCCAGAGCTCAAACATAACAGTAAGTGAAAGCAAAACCCCATTAAAATACAGAGCGATATTGGGAAAAATAGTGGCAGATAATCCAGACCTCATCTCGAGCTACGAACTCACGCAAATCCCAAATATTGAAAAACAGAGCCCACTTGGGAAATGGCTTAGTGAAAACAAATCTAGATGAGTTCCATAAATACAAGAGAAGTTCGTTCAAAGCATAGCCATGAACTATAGCAGTCACCTAGGTGAGCAGATGCACACCATGCAAACCCTCCATAATGGCGGAAAGGTGAATGACCAGTACAAACTTGTTATCCAAAATAAGCCCCTTGCTTATTTTTGACTAAATTTATTTCATTCCTTCCTTCCTTCCTTGTGCCTCACCAAATTTTTTTCACTTTTCGTGCACTCAAAATTATCCTGAAATGGCTTCATCGTATAGAGAATTTTCTCACCTTTCCAGAAAGGTAAAATTTTCCTTCTAACTCCTTGTATTTTGTAAGTTATGGCTCAGCGGAGTTTTTGAGGGAAATTTTCCCTGGGAAGGCCCGCAACCAATAGGAATGTGCCACATGGCGGTGGAGGTCGGACCGGTGGGGGTAAGATGGAAAAATTTCCAAAAATGGCGCAAAGAAAAATTTGGCCCGTGCCCCACATCGAATGAGAATGTGCCACGTGTCCATGAGGGCGGCGGAAGTCAGAGGGGCGGAGCAAATTTTGGCTTTTTACCAAAATAGTAAAAGGCACAAAGGAAAGAATTGGCCTGCACCCACCAAGGAGGAAATGGAAGTTTTGATTTAAATCCCGTGGACTAATAGGAGGATGACAAGTGTCATGTTCATGGTGGAGGACGGGGGTGCGGGGAGAATTTTGCAATTTTGCCAAAGGGGTCGGCAGCGTCAAAGGAAAAATTTGGAGCACGTGCCCGCAGCAAATAGGGTGGTGCCACATGTCCCGGAGCGGCGGGCGCGGAGGAATTTTGGAATTTTTCCAAAATTCAAAAAAGCGTAAACTAGCCATTTGAACCTCGTGGAACAATGGGAATGTGCCATGTGGCAACAGAGTGGTGGGGTGTGGATCTTTTTGGGGAATTTTTCCCAAATTCAAAAAAGGGGAAAAATTTAGGTTTCGGCCCGTCGACCTGATTTTTGCCCCAATTTTTCCCTAAATCTTCATAGGGGCATATCTTTCGATCCAGAGCTCATTTTTTCTCAATTTTGGTGTCATTGGAAAGATATTGAAGTCCTCTACATGATGGAATCTTTAGTTTTTTTTTTGGTGGAGTTTAGTGAGAGAAAATGAGAAAAATTCCTTTGGCATGGGGAAAAGAGTAGAACCGACATTCAACCACCATTTTTAATGCAGTATGGCTTCCATTCTTCTCCAGCATGGTTGAAAATCTTGGGGAATTAAATTTTAAGGGTACCCATGCTATTTTTATGGATTTGGTCAGTGGTTGAACCATTCATTTCAATTTTCTCGCATTCTCCTTCCTGATCTCAGGTTTTCATTGTTAAAACCTAGATTTGGCTCATTTGTAAAGGGTTGGACATTTTTTATGTTCTGTAGGCTCCCTCCTTCACCCTGGCAAGTGAATTTGTGGAATATCATACCTTTTTAGGACTACAACATGTTTTTTTACCTCCTTGTTGTTTTAATGCACTGTATTTAAAAATGGAAATGATAATGCAAGCTCTTTGAATGAATTTTCAATCCTTTTGTTGTGTTGTTTGCTCTATCATGATCCTTCATTACAATTTTAACAATTCGTGCATGATTTGTGTTGTAATTTTATAATTTGTGTCAATCTGTAGAAATAGATGTTCACCACTCCTTTGTTGTATCACCTTGTCAGTTTAGTTTTTATCTTCTTTTCTTTCTATCCTTGTCTCCTTGGTAGAATTAGAGTAGAATTTTGAGTTAAACCTCTGCAAATTTCATGCATACATTTGATCAAAGGAGTAGAGGAACTAGCCTTCAATTTGGAGAGTTTTTTCCCATTCTTAGCAAGTCCCACACTTAGGAAAAGATTCCATGTTGTCGATCAATCACATTAAATGACCCAATTCTCACTTGCAAATCAAGGTCATTTAGGGGGTGCTCTGATTTGCACTAATAGTTTTGGCATGCACAGTGGGGGACCTTAAAGGTCTTCATCTTCATTACAACAAATTTGATGTGCATTTTTGTAAGTTTCTTGCTTAAAAAGATCCCTGATTTGCACATCTGGCGACTCCAAAGGGATAAAATCAACTGGTTTCAGCAGTCCAAGTCTGAAGATTCATGAGAAGGATCCAAACAAGGTCAAGGGCCAGAGAAGAGGGATTGTCTGAGTATCTACAGTTATCCCCAGGAAGAAGAGAGAGGGAAAGAAGAATTCAAAGGTCTCCATCTCCACCAAACAAAACTCTATCAACTCCTCCACCTGGTAGACCTTTCACCCAATCAACAAGGGTTCTCAGGCCAATCAGAATGGCACAACACAACCCTTATGTCAACTTCACTGGCAGCAGCCCACTTGCTCTCAATGCACAAAACCCAATTCCAAATTGCGGCAGATCAAGAACATCCCATACTTTACTAGGGAAAATCAGACCACTCCTAGTGATCATGTCAAAGACATTGCTAATGTTTGTGTAATCCATGAGATTGTTGAGATGCAAATTGTTGTCAAATTATTGGCATATTCATTCAAAGGGAAAGCCTTGCAATGGTTCAGGAGTCTTGGGAAGGCTCTATCCAAAATTGGAACCAATTGTGCATAGCTTTCCATGATCAATTTGGAGAAAAGGGAGATAATTTGTCTCTATTGGAAAAATTGACAACTATCAAGAGAGCTCCCAATGAGTAGCTAATAGACTTCAATTTTAGATTTCAAAGGACATGGGACAGAATCTTAGTGACAAAGAAGCCAACAATGAAGGTGCTTTTTTATACTATCTCAAAGCTTTAAATTCTAATATTTCTATGTTAATCCAATCCATGGGAGGTGTAAATATACCGCAACTTATAGCATCGCCATTAGAGTTGAGAATTGTTTGATCCAAGTCGGTAAATTGGCGCCTAGGCCTCCCGCTCCCTTATATCTAAACTTGGAAAACCCAAGCACTATTCAAGCACTTACTTTAGCTCCTATTCCCACTCCTAGAAATCGAGTTCAAATGAAACTTCTACTTGATCCTCTAGTGCCTCAAATGAACTTCAAGAAGTCATGAAACAATTACCAAATTTAGGCAATGAGTGGTTACACTCAAGAGGCAAAGCCCAAAGTTTTAGACCTTCTTATCAATCTCAAACTCAGCCTAATAGGCAATCATATCATCCTAATAGGCCACCCAATCCAACTACAAATTGAAATCAAGTAAGGCCTTCTGCTAACAAATCGCTCCTACCGTATAACCCCAATGTTACATCTACCTCTAAAGCCTTAGTGCCGGTCAAAATAATATAGCTCAAGAGTATGATTGGTGTTTCCCATGTAATGAACCTCACAACTAGTCTATGTGCTTGAATGGTGCTTTGAACCAAGTTCTGATGGTGACAGCAATTGGCGTAGAGAGTGAGGTGAGTCAAGAAACAAGCCAACAACAAGGACCATCTCAAAGAAAATACAACTCCAAATCAAACTACACTTGTGAACTCGGCAGGATGAAGATTTTTGTGGTATGAATCAAACAATTTCTCGAATATAGCAGCTAACACATGATCAAAGAAGAGGAATATTGGTGAAGGGAATTCATTGGCTCTAGGTGATCCACAACCTTCCATCACTCCATAAAGTGTTGGTAAGCAAAATGCAGTTCCAAATGTGCAAGGACAGCCCAAGCTACCTTCTAGACTAGCTCAAATTCTAGTCACAGTAGCCCATGTACAAGAAAATAATGTGCAGGATAAGGGGAAAAAGATATGTTTCATCCCCATTTAACATCATTGAACAAATGAAGAAGACAAATGTGAATATATCTATGTGGGAATCACTATCCATCCCAGGCCAAAGGGATCTACTACAAGCTGCCATGAAGAATTGGTCAACTTCAAATCAGCAAGCTCATATGCAAGAGAAGGTACTCACAAATGTTACTCAGCCTGAGGGGAAGCTTGGAGGACAGCAAGGTAAAGTTTTGAAGCCCCCTCCATTCTATGTTTCATTGATCATTGGGGATAAACTAGTACACAATTGTATGATTGATTCTGGGGCAAGTAGTTCTGTGATGCCCAAGCAAATAGTTGATCAGCTGGGCCTCCAATATGAATTCATATCTAAAGGGGTGGTGCAACTGGATGGGACAATAGTAACAATAGTAGGGGTAATTAAATATTTGAGCCTCACTTTGCATGCATGCCCCAATGTCACTGTTTTGCAAGATGTGTCAGTGATATATTTACCACAACTTTTGCCCTGTGTTTGTCAAGGGATTTCATAGCTAGAATTAGAGGTTATTTATCTATTGATTGTTCACACATGTTTTTTCCAACCAAGTATGGAACTAAGGCCACAATCAGGTCCGAACCTATTGCAAACTTTCACATTGAGCCTCATACCCCAAGCCCAATCAATGCCAATGCTCAAAGATTTGATCAAGAGGATTATCCAGCACCGATGAAGTTGACACAAAAGTTGGAAGTATCCTAGATTTGACTCTTGATGAATGGAAAGAAAGGTACATGCTTTTGATCCCTACAAGGAAATAGAGGAATCTGAACTAGAATTTTATTACATGCATGAAGAAAATCAGCTTATTCCTAGCATCACCAAGCCGGACCATAAAGATGATAATGAGGTATGGCTTTTTTTTTTATGGATCAAGAAGTAGGCAAGGTGGAGGGGGAGCTATGCATGTTTCACCTCAATGCATTAAGTATTATTCAGCTTTTAGATTTCATTTTGCATGTTCTAACAACACCGCTGAATATGAAGCTTTGATACACAGATTGTATTGGTCATGAAAGAGAGGTATCAAAACTTACAAGTCTTTGGTGACAGTGATCTCGATTGTTAATCAAGTTAAAGGACAACATGATGCCAAAATGACCTGCTCAAGTGTTATAAGAATAGGGTGTGGGACCTCATCGAGGATTTTGAAGGCCTTGCATCAACTCCATCCCTAGGAAAGAAAACCAAGCTGTCAGTTGATAGGCTTAATAAAGTGAGAGCAGCCTTTGATGTTTTGGAGAGTATCAAGGAAGATAAAGTACAGCCAAACATTCATGTAATTGTAAGGCCATCGGTGCTAGACAATAATGTAAGTTGGCAAGTGTTTGAAAGTGACCAACAAATCATAAATTTCTTGTAATAAGAAGTTGAGTTCTCACTAAAAATTAGGAAAAGTTAGAACAAAGAATATGGTGACCAAGTGTTATAGCTGAGAACCAACAAACTCGCCAAAAGGACTTGTCACTTTGAGTCCATCTTTAATCCTAATGATCAAATTAGGAAGGAGAAAGCAAACATCCAAGTCAAGGGAGAAGATTCAGTGCCCATCTCGATGGGAGAAGGAAAATCACTTCAAATTGGTAAAGTGGTAACCAAGAAAGAAAGGTATGAGTTCATGCAACTTTTCCAAGAGTTCCTGGATATATTTTCTTGGAGCTATGAAGACTTGAGAGGTTTCAATCCCAAGCTAGCTTAACACACAATTGAATTAGATCCAAGTGCTAAACCCATCAGGAAAAAACAAAGACCGGTCAATCCACACATGGAGCCTCTCATGAAGAAGGAATTAAATAAGTTAATAGAGGCAAGTATCATATTTCTCATCAAGCATTCAAGCCGGGTTGTAAACTTGGTTCCAAAGTTAGAAATAAGAGTGGAGAAATTAGATTGTGCGTAGACTTTAGAGATTTGAATAGAGCATCCCCAAGGATCATTACCCACTTCCTTCTATGGAGTAGATTTTACAAGTTGTTCTGGCTCTCGAGAGGTTTTCATTGCTAGATGGTTATTCGGGTATAATCGGATCATGGTAAAGGAGGATGATTACTTCAAAATAGCCTTCACAACCAAATGGGGAACCTATGCATATAGGAAAATGCCATTTGGGTTGTCTAATGCTGGAGCTACCTTCCAAAGGGCAATGGATATGGTGTTCAAGGGATTGATCAACAAAATAGTGCTGATATACCTAGATGATATTACTATATTTTCTAAAAGTGTAGCAGACCATCTCTTTCATTTGAGACAAGTGTTCCAAAGATGTAGAAGATTTGGGGTATCCTTGAATCCCAAAAAATGTATTTTCCTAGCTCATGAAGGAAAGCTCCTAGGCCACATTATTTCCAAAGAGGGATTAGCAATTGATCCAAATAGGGTTGAAGCAATAAAAGCACTTCCATTACCAAGTCACAAGAAGGCCCTTCAAATTTTCTTAGGAAGAATCAATTTTGTTCGAAGGTTTGTTCCAGACTTTGCAGCCCTTGTCAAGCCAATAACTATGATGTTGAAGAAAAGTATGGATTTCAAATGGAAAACTGAAGGTAAGGAAAGTTTTGAGGCAATCAAAGAGGCTATCTCACAAGCTCCAAGTCTCATTAACCCGGATTTCTCTAAATATTTTATCCTTTATGCATTTGGCAAGTGATAACACAATTTCTACAATTTTAGTAATTGAACAAAGAAAATTCAGAGCAGCCAATTACCTTCTTTAGCCAGAGCTTGGAGGACTATCAGGTGAGGTATTCCTTCATTGAGAAGCATGTTCTTGCAGTGATTATGAGCTTGAAGAAATGTAAGCATCTAATTTCAAACAACAAGGTTCAACTGCTAGTGTCTCATGTGGGAGTTAAGGACTTCCTCCTCAACAAAGACCTAAATGAAAAACATGTAGGGTGGATTACTTGTGTCATGGAGTATGACATTGAGATCAAAGTCACCAAGCTAGCCTAAGGAAAGGGATTGTGTGAGCAACCTGGTCTTGAACAAATCAATGGGAAGGATGTTGTTTTTGGGTTGCAAGAAAACCAAGAAAAAAGAGGTGTTCAAGAAGAGAATGATGGTTTGCTCACTCCTTGTTGGACCCAAGACATAATGCACTTCTTACAAATAGGCCTATGCCCTCCAAAGATGAACAAAACCAAGAGAAGACACTTCATATTGCAGGCTATTCCATATGCACTTGGTGATGGTGTCTTGTTCAAAAAGGATATAAATGGAGTGTTGTTGAGATGCATTAGGACAATCAAATTAAAAGAATGTTAGAAGAGTTCCATGGTGGATCAGCTAGGGGTCATTTTACTCCAAGAGTGACAGCCCTCAAGATATTGAAGGTTGGTTATTATTGGCCCAAGGTGTTTAGTGATTGTTATGCGTGGATCAAGAGGTGCAAAATTGTGCATTCTTCATAGGCAAGGAAAGATTAGCAACCCTTCCATTGCACCCAATTTCGGCTAGCCATCCATTCATGTTATGGGGTTTGGACTTCATTGAGTCATTAACCCAAACTCAAGCCAAGGACACAAGTGGATTCTAACAAAGAATGCACTACTTCACCAAATGGACCGAGGCGGTGGCACTTAAAGAGGCAAATGAATCTAGCATTCTAGACTTCTATGAGGGGATAGTAACAAGATTTGGTATACCTACCACTATAATCTTAGATAATGCATTGGAATTCATAGGATCAAAGGTAACTAAATGGGCTATTAAGAATGGGATCTATCTGAGCACTTCATCAAATTATTACCCTCAAGGTAATGGCCAAGTTGAGTCTACCAACAAGAACCTATTAAGGATCATCAAGAGGACTCTTGATGAAAATCAGAGGACTTGGCATACTAAACTTAAATCAGCCTTATGGGCTGATAGGATAACTCCCAAGAGATCCACCGGTAACTCTCCATTCATACTTGTTTATGGAAGAGAGGCAATCTTGCCTATGTCACTTGAGTTGCCAACGTTGGAACTCATGAAGCAATTGGAATTGTTGGAGTTTGAACCCATGGAAGTTAGATATGCATAATTGATGGAACTCCAAGAAATCAGAGAGCATGCAGCCCAAACAATGGAGAAGGACCAAGCCTTAATCAAGAGAACTTTGATAGGAAAGCTAAGGCTATAACCTTCCAAGTTGGAGATTTAGTGTTGAAATGGGATGCAGACCGAGCAAAGCTAGGAAGGCATTCAAAGTTTGATGCCATTTGGAGTGGCCCTAGATGGTCACCAAATGTAAGAACATAAATGCCTTCCAATTGTCTACATTGGATGGTGAAGAACTACATATTCCGAGTTAATGGAATCTATATGTACCCAACATTGTAGGGTACTGCACTACCGGAACAACATTACAAGAGCCCCAATGATGATACAGGTCTCCTCGCAAGGTGTTCAGAATCCAAAAAATCTCTCCAAGCATGCGTTAACATCCCACATGCCCCACTTAGCCCCTGTGTGCTTTGTTTTCTCTTCTCCCCTCCTTTCCTGTGTTTTGGTCTTCAAAGGACGAAATCGCCGCCCGCTCGGGCGGTGATCTTGTGACCACCGCCCAATCACGGTGGCGGTCATGTAACCACCGCCCTACTCGGGCGTGGTGTAAATTTTCAACATTTACCATCTTTTTCACCGCCTTTGCTTGTATTTATGATTTTTTTCCCTGGAATAGAATTTTGTCATTATTTATGGTTTAAGAGATCAATTTGGTTTTCACCTTTGGGTAAATGGGATTCTATAAATAGTTGGCTTGTGCTCAAGCAAATGGCCCCTCAAATTTGCCTCTAAATTTCTCATTTCAATAGCTTAGCCTTTCAATTTTGCTTAGCATTCATAGTTTCATTTTGTTCATGCATGGTTAGTGTTGTTTAGCTATTAGAAAGCCACATATTCTTCTTGTGCAAAGTGTTGTTATTATTTCATCCAATCAATTGGAGTAGGATAGTTTGATTTTTAGTAGGAAGCCATAAAATTTGCAGGTTCTACTCATCAAATAAGATAGTTTCAGGTTCTGGACGTTTTATGTTGCATGACTCATAATAAATCCCACTAGGAATTACATAAGCCAAGCTCTGTTCTCTTGCGCTATCCCTCTCCTACTCGCATTGTATTCGGTCTGCATCCTAAGCTGCCATTGTCCCAATATCTACTTCTACTGATGCTAGCATTACACACTTTTCTAGATCCACGTGAGCACGAAAGAACGAGGAGATCACACTGAGGGGACAAGGCCACACACCATCGATTCGCCACTGTTCTGCAAAATCTAGGTTCAAGCTTTCAAAGTTCTAGTTAAAGCATATCAAATAGAGTAGCCAATCATTTCATTTCAGTTAATTTTACTTTCGATATTGCCAGGAAGTCATGGGATTGATATAGTTTCTGAGAAACTATGATTCACTCCTCACTTCTGAGGTAAGATCGAGAGTCTTTCAAATAGAATAGATCGGTTATCTGTTTATTTAGAGTAGATCTACAAGCTACACAAACAAGTAGCTATACTCAGTTACTTTGTCTATTTTAATTGTGTTATTAGTTTAGTTTTCAATTGCCAGATATATTAGATAAATTTCTCTTTTAAATTCTATTTAGTAGCTTATCAATAAAATCAGATTTAGGAATATACATAGATATATCTTGCGTAGCTAATTTATTCTGATCATTAGTTAGATTTATATCATTTCCTTCTTGCATGACAATCACGGACCTAGAGAGCCCAGAGAGAATACGTATTCAACCAATCATGCCTCAACCCAATCTCATTACGGTAATAATCGATATAGATCAAAACCTTAGAATCCAAGTCTTCCAAACAACAACAGACCTACAACAAATCAGCTCACAACTGAGAGGACTAAACATAGAAGATGACAAAGCGCATACGTTTTGGTCAAACCAGCCAAACTATAGATTACCCTAGATAACTATCCACATGACTGTAAAAGGGCCTGAAAGAGAGAAAACGTTCGGTTGTGATCCTTTGGTCCCACAAGACGCAGGAGACATTCTCACTGACATAGACACTAGCTTACGAATTCAGGTTGCAAGAACACCTGTAAGATATTCTGAAAAGATTGCACAACTGTTAATTCTGAACATAGAGGCCGAGAAGGCATACGACTATTGGATATTAGGGATTAGGGACTGATTCCACACATGACCATAGCAGGTCCACAACAACCATGAATCTACGGTTGTGATTCACAAATCCCACAACCCAACGAGTCCAAAGGTCAATCCGACGTTGACACTGGTTTACGCTCATTAGTATTTAGATCCACTCCACTTCCACCAACCATTATCACACAGTTATCCATGTTAGACATAGCAGCTAACGAAGCTAAATATTTCTGGACTAGACCAGATAATCACCCGTAGAATCCGCTATATATCCATCATCCATCTTATGACCCTATCTGGAGATATACATGAAACAATCCCAGGTCATTTTCCTCGTATCCCACAACCTATAGATCGATCACGCCAGAGCTTGATATTGATTGGAGCCTTCGAGCAGTCATCCTCACCGATCGATCTATCACGCCAGTTTCAGTTAGGAGGGCCTTCTTTTCCTTAGATTCACAGATTCCACTAGTGCGCATCAAGACATAAGATTTCCCAACTAGTTTGTCTACATCCCACGCGTATTCCATCCCCACCGGCTGTCTCGGCATGACCTCGGGAGGTCGGGTGTGAGGAAGAGTTACTTGTAGATTCCCACGCTCGCTTGTCACTTTTCCATCGTACAAAATTGGTGAACCCAACGTGAAAAACACAGTGCTTCCCCTTTTCTTTATTACCTCTTTCTTCCACCTTCACTCTTTCCCATTATTCTGCGGGTATTCATATACCCCCCGAATATGTCAGGATTCGATGCATATGGCAGACCTCTCCTAGGTCTTGAGGCATACTACGCTCAACTGAATAGATAGTCATCACCCTCACTCTCAGTATGGGGTGACAACTATTCAAATAACCAATTATCAACACAAGCTCCACCTCCAAGGACTAGATATAGTTCATCTTTCCAAATAGAGGAGTTGGATCAACTCGCACAAACACAACAAACAGAGCCTTCAGGCTCGAACAATATGACGTTCACAGGAGAATCTGGTTCGTCTCCTCAGGTGCTACTTAGACCACAAATTAGCAGACAATCAGATCCATACCTAGTTTTAGATGATGAACATTCAGTGCATTATGCCAGGAATGAACAACACTCTGGAGTATGTACCCACCTATAGGAAGTTTACAAACATGACCCGAGGTCTCTTTTCAAGAAAACACCTCCATGCCACTACCTATAGGAAATGCCCTCGGTGAAACTTGGCAGGGCAACGATCAATTCATAGTGGGGTATCACATGCCTATACAACCTCAGAATATACAACAAATGCCACTAAGGCAAAATACTGTGACTTCACCAGATGAAGTCATCTCAACTTTAGTAGAAAAAGTTAGAGGGTTAGAACTTGCTCAAGTGAGTCAAACATCTCAATTCATGCAAGCAGGAAATTCCAATCCTCCACATCATCCTAGCCAAGTAGACCTCCTCACAGGAATAGGCACGTTGGGCATGCCTCCTCAGTATTCACAACAAATACCAACTAGAACCGCCATTTCTAACACTGTTTCGGTGGCGAATATGTTACCTCCCGGTCTAGTACGAAATGATCCATTCCTAGGCAATACTCCTTCATACTTAAACATGTATTCCAAATCACCACAGGGAGATGTGTTCTCCTCTCCTGGCATGTTTGCTCAACCACAGGGATTTCCTTATACCCCTGCAAATGCATACGCTATGCACCGTATCAACAACCCATTCCACCTCCACCCCCTCAGCAGGCACCATCAATGGTCGAAACCTACGCGATAGGGACTTATTCAGAATATTTGAAAGAGCCCTTAGATTTCACCATACGAAGCATCATGCTTCCAAGACCACTTCCCGATTTTCCCAAATACAAAGGGGAGGGAGACCCGAATGCACATATCAAGGCCTATGCCACAACCATTCGAGAGCTGCTCCCTTGGGATGGGGTTGTTGCCAAAATATTCCCCAAAACCTTAGAGGGCATCGCCCTCGATTGGTATTACAGAATACCCGAAGCATCAATACATTCGTTTAAACAACTCATTTCAGAGTTCATTAAAGTGTTTGACATGAACAAACTGTTGAGAACAGGAATCAGGGAATTCTTGCACATTAAGCAAGAACACAATGAATCTGTCACTCACTTCATCCAAAGATGGCATACAGTCCTTTATTCTTTGGCCAGTGCTCCAAATATGGACCAAATGGAATTATGTGATTTATTCCTTCATTCTCTCAGCAGAGAGGTGAAGGAAGAAGTCCAAAAGTTCCCACTAAGGACTTACGATGAAGTGCTTGAGAGCACTCTCCGAATAGATCAAGCGGTAATAGATAGTGGTCACAAGACGTATGGAACAAATGGGAGGCTAATCATCCCCAGCCAGAATACTACGACTTATCCTACTACCACAAACATCAATCAAGGACCTAAAATCCTTAACAAAAATCACGGTGCAACAACAGATGGGGTAACTGACCAAGCTAAAAAGGAAAATGTTATAAATACTCCGCCAATGACTAACAATCAACGAAACAACAATTTTACCCCAACAATCAATACAGTGGATTTTAATCATCCACAACAACAACAACAACGGTGGATCCAGACACAGGGTCCAAGCCAAAACTCAACTGGATATCAAAACCAAACCAAAACCAAAAACAACAAATGTAAAACTTTAATCCTAATAGGCAACGGTTTGATTAGAGCTTTGGACCACAATATACGCCAAACCAGCAACCTAGAAATTACAATCCTAACTCGTATTGTGGTTTTCACAAGATTCGAGGCCACGACACTAAACATGCCATGACTACAATAAATTCATGCAACGTTTTCCAGAGGAGCAAAGACAACTTTTCATAGATATGTTCTTAGCAGATCCTGCATCACCTGCACCAAACACCTTCACGGGAGTAGTTTCCCCTCAAAATGCATCCCTCAAGATCTTCAACGATCCGCTCCCAAGTCACAATAACAACAAATTAAATCCAAATGGGATGAACAAGGGTGTAATGATAGGAAACAATGATCATGAAGCCTCAACTTCACTAAATCCACCAGTTGCACCACAATTAGGAAGTCAGCCACGACCCAAGATAGTCGGTTTAGTAGAGTTAGACACCGAACTACACGTAGAAGCCGTAACAAGGACACGAGAGTATTCCTCTCAGCCAAGTCCAAGTTACTCACTAGAGACAGATAACATCCAACAAATATTAGTAAAACCCGTAGGTGCCTATGATTTAATTAATGACCTAACGAAGACCTTCTCTCACATCTCCTTTTTGGACTTATTGAAGAACTCTCCTACCCACAGGGCTGCTCTTTTAGAAGCATTAGGTTTGGGTCATTTAATTAACATCACTCCACCTCCCGAAACACAGGTAAACCATATAGACTTTGATATCCACCCTCCGGGGCAGCCGGATAGGGATACCGAGTTTATTTTTGAAATAAACAAAATGCCAACAGACGCTGAGATTGCACACAGAGGTGATCCAGCCTTACATTTGCAAGTGTGGGTTTATAACAATTATGTTAAATGCGCAATGGTTGATGATGGGGCAGCAGTTAACATAGTCCCCTTCTCTTTCCTTCAAAAGCTAGGGTATGGAGAAACAAATTGTTCCACGACTTGGAATACGCTAAGAGGCTATGATAGCCTTAAGGCCACTTCGATTGGAACTATAATACTACCAGTTACCTTAGGACCCAAAACAATCCTGACTGAGTTTTATATTATAGATCGGGAAACCAATTATAATATGATCCTCGCCGACCATGGATACACCGTATGAAGGCAATCCCTTCTACGTTATTTCAAGAAGTAAGGTTCTTGCACTTAGGAAGATATTCATAGCCAAAGGCGATCCAAAACCATTCGATATACACCTAGCTGACTTAAAGAAAAGACCGGCATTCACTCTGAGTTTGAACTCCCAACAAACCAACTTAATAAACCGACCGACGCGAAACCAGAAGAAAAGTTGGTACCTACAACAGATCTTGAGACTATGAGCCTAATCAAGACTATCCCAGCCCTCAAGGATGAGACTAACATTGTAGAAGCAAGTATCATTAGGAACTACTGCAAGATTGTCGACTTACTAGAACAGATCTACCAATTTTCCTACCATTTGATTATGTAGGTATGGGATATACCCTAGGAGTAGGTTCTCTTCCAACAGAGGATCTCTGCATGGTAGAAGTAACCAAAGCAGAAGAAAGTGACGTAGCAAATGTCCCAATGTCCATCTTCCCAACTAAATATTGGACTCTCCATTTCGATGGAGCAAGATGTCATTATGGGGTTGGGGCAGGTGTGATCTTTACTTCTCCCGAGGGAAAGATCCTACCATTCTGCCTTTAAACTAAATTTTGAATGTACAAACAATGGCACGAGTATGAAGCCCTCCTCCTTGGCCTCATCATAGCTAAAAGGCTCAGTGTTAATGACATCAGAGTATTAGGAGACTCACAATTAGTAGCAAATCAAGTCTCTGAGGTGTATGAGACCAGAGCTGAACACTTACAGCTCTACAAAATAGCAGTATTAACTTTGAGCAAAGAATTTGACTTCATATCCATTGAAGCAATCCCACGAGAACAAAATTCTCTTATGGATTCTATAGCAACCTCAACGTCACGCTTCACCCCAAACAATGAGTTAGAAGATACCCATTTCATGGTATCCCTTCGTACTGAACCATTAGTGAAAACAATGTCAAACCCTCTTTTAACGAACATAGCTGAGAACAACTCTACTATCCTAGACCACGTTGATAGTGATAGAGCCACTCTAGATTACTTAAACACCTATGCAACATTACATCTCACCCATCACGTGGTAGATTTTTCCTTAATCCCACATTCATCTTCCTACTTCAGAAATCCCATGATAGAGCTTCCCCCACAAAAAGAACTCAACATATACACAGTAGAGAATGGAGACGATCTGGAACTACCTCCAGCCCCACCTGAGTTTGAAGAAGGTAACGCTTCTTTAATCAAAGAAACAATTGATATTAACATTGGAACGGAGGAAGAACCAAAGATCTTGAAACTAGGATCTTCGCTAACTCCAGAAGAGATAGAAATACACACGCGAATCCTCAGAGAACATCAAAAATTTCATGTTTAATTATAAAGAAATGACAGGGGTTACACCACACATCGCGGTACATAACCTCGTCACCAAATCAGATGCAAAGCCAGTTAAACAAAAATCGAGACCAATGAAACCCAAGGTGGCTCTCATGGTGAAGGAAGAAGTAATGAAACTCCTCCAAGTAGGATTCATCAAGCCGGTCGATTACTCTCAATGGGTATCTAATATCATTCCCATTCTAAAAAGAATGGGAAGATACGCATCTGCATAGACTTTCGAGACATTAACAAAGCTTTCCCCAAGGATGACTTCCCATTACCATCCATTGACGTCATCGATTGACGCAACAACTGGCTTTGAGCTTTTGTCTCTCATGGATGGATTCTCAGATACAATCAAATCAGAATATCCAAACAAGACCAAGCCAAAACCACGTTTATAACTCCTTGGGGAACCTATTGTTACTACGTTGTTATGCCATTCGGTCTCAAGAATGCTGGTGCTACATACCAGCGGGTAATGACATACATATTTCATGATCTTATTCACAAGATCATGGAATCCTATGTAGATGACTTGTTGGCCAAGGCCAGGAAGCATTGCAATCACCCAGAAGTACTCCGCATCATTCTTTCACATCTAATAGAATACGGAGTCACACTAAACCTAGAAAAATGTGTTTTTGGTGTGACAGGAGGGAAGCTCCTTGGTTACATTATATCATCACGAGGGATCGATGTAGACCCAACCAAAATCTAGGCTGTTCTTGAAATGATCCCACCATCGGATGAATCTGGAATCAGGTCATTTCTTGGGAAACTCAGTGCAATCCGAAGATTCATCCCATTTAAGCTTTTCCATTCATCCAATCAACAATCTACTCAAGAAAGATTATAGTATCGATTGGACTAACGACTGCAACGAAAATTTTGAAGCAGTTAAGTGTTTCTTGTTGTCACCACCCATGCTAATGCCACCTAAACCAGACTCACCCTTTAATCTTATATTCACGAGCTACCAATGTCTCGCTAGCCTGTATGCTGGCTCAAGAAGATGATGACAAGAGAGAATGCGTGATCTATTTTATAAGCCACACGTTACTCGATTATGAAACACGCTATACGCAAGCAGAATGAGAGTGCCTTGCCATAGTCTTCGCAACCAAACGCTTAAGACATTACATGCTAAATCAAGAAACGAGGGTCATTGTAAAAACAAACCATTTACGAACCTTCCTCACGCAAGGGTCCTTGTCTAAGAAGGCTGGACGCTTTATAACCTTAATGGGTGAATTTGAATTAACTTTTGTAAATCAAAAGTCCATTAAGGGACAAATCATAGCAGATTGGTTAGCTGACAACCCATTAGATGGAGGCGATCTAGTCAATTTGGACTTTCCCGATGAATGCATATATTACGTCAAAACTAGACCTCCCATCTCTGAATGTCCTTGGTATACTGATATTATTAATTATATCATGAACCATACATATCCAGAAGGTGCTACACCACAACAAAGAAGGTGGTTATGCATTATCATAGCTAAATACGTTATTATAGAACAAGTGCTCTATCGTAAGGCTTTCGATGGAATGCTTCTAAGGTGTGTTGACACAGAAGAATCCAAGAAGATTCTCCACGAATCTCATAGTGGAATATGTGGAGGCCACTTCGGTGGTCATGCCACCACTCACAAAATACATCGGATGGGCTATTTCTAGCCCACTCTAGAACACGACGCAATAGAGTTTGTACGCAGGTGTCATAAATGCCAAGAATTCTCCCACGAGATTCACATGCCGGCACAAGCTCTACAACCAATCGCTACTCCATGGCCCTTTTCTACGTGGGGGCTAGATTTGATAGGGAAATTCTCTCCCTCATCTACAGATGGCCATAACTTCATAATCATGGCCACCGAGTATTTTACCAAATGGGTAGAGGCTATGCCTCTCACCACTATACCAGGTTCCATGATCGCCAAGTTCATTTTGAACTAGATCATTTACAGTATATGGTGTCCCACAAATCATTATCACAGATAATGGGACTTCTTTTAAGAATGACGAGGTTCATGAACTATGCAATAAATTTAAAATAAGCCATCATATAGCCTCCCTGTATTACCCTCAAGCCAACGGACAGGCTGAAGCAACAAACAAAACATTGAAAGCCATTCTCCTTAAAATGGTGAAAGAAAACAAAAATATTGGCATTTAAAGTTATACCCAGCCTTGTGGGCCCACCGAACCTCAATAAGAACACCAACAGGAGTAACTCCTTTCTCACTGGTATTCGGAGCGGAAGTAGTTCTCCCACTTGAGGTTGAAATACCTAGTCTCCGCATCTCATTACAAGGGATTCTGGATGAAGACACTTATAGAGAAGCACGTCTCTCCCAACTAGAAAGCCTAGATGAAGCCAGGTTAGATGTTGAACAATGGCACAGAGTCTATGCTGACCGGATGTGCCGGCAGTATAACAAGAAGGTCTATGAATGAGACATATATGAAGGTGATCTAGTTCTAAGACTAGACAGCCGATCGATAAAAAGACCGGCGAAGGGAGGAAATTCCAGCCCAAATGGTTGGGCCCATACCGAGTCATGAAGGACTATGGAAATGGTGCATATCTCTTATGCACACTGGAAGGTGAGGAATTTGGTGAAACTATCAATTCCCTACACCTTAAATGATTCTATGCATAAGTGACCAGCACTATCTATATAATTATATCTACATTGCATCTTCATGTAGTTAGGTTCATTTCATCCGCTTGTTTCGTAAAAATCTTGTGATCAAGGAACTTATTCCCAAAGCAATTCATTACAAACTTCTGATGGTATTGACATAATCATCCAAATCATACTTCTTCACTTTCATAGTCACATCACCCATTTCTGAATAATTTCATCAGACAAAGCTAGATATGACAAAGTCTTAACGGTAACCATACCAAGGTCTGCATGCTTGTTCTCACTTTTGGTTTCTCCCTAGGATAGGTGTCTTGCCTATGGTCTGTTCTAGAAGCTTCATCATGTCACATCTATCCCGTATGCATATCTCTTTGGAAGTAAGAACATACTGACATTTTGCTCAAATAAACAAGTCAAATATAGATCAAACAAAAATTTTATTTTACACATTTCCTTGCCCTACCAACCTTCGGTGATGAGCTTGCATCTCTTACTAGTGACGTAGGGTTGGGAAAGGATGGGAATGCCCTTACTCGCCTGTACCTTGTCCATGGTGATAAGCCCACGCTTCTGACTAGTAGCATGGGGCAGGGTATGGGGGGTCCTCTTAACAATAAACGTTGAAGGTAGTCAAGCAAAAATTCAAATGAACCTTTGAAATCTTGAGTCAAAAATGAATGAATCAGATGTCCAAAATTCCAAGAGAGTTCAAAACCCTAAAACCAGATTTTGTCAACCATGTGGCCATCTATGGATCTAAGTCTAGATAAACCACAAAGCAAGTAGCATTCTAAACTATGGAGTCACTTGAGTAGAGTAGGTTTGTAGCATCCTAATTTGGTTCCACCAAATCTTTGTCTATCTCTCATCACTACCATTCAACAAATTTCATAACTTGTGCCCTTTCTAGCTCTCGGTGATGAGCCCTCGCATCTTACTAGTTGCGTGGAGATAGGAGTGGGGCAAGTTCATCTACTCATCATACCGGTTTATCATCACATTTTGTCAAAAACAAATATGAAGTATCAAAAATTGCTTGAAGAAACTAAAGTTCAAAATCACATTGTGTCTACATTATCATACATCAACATCACGAAATACAAAAAGAAAGAAAACATTTGTATCATTTGTTCTCCATTGCATACATTCTGAAAGGCATATAAAAACAACATTATAGTTTACATACGAAAACAAATCACAAGAACATTGATGCCAAAAGTCTGATCCAAAAAGATATATATATATATATATAGTCAAATTTCTTGTACAAATGCCATCATGCGCTAAGCATGGTCAAAATGCTCAAAGAGCCCGGGAAATACAAATACATCATACAAATAGTCTAAGAGAGCCGAACGGCCTCTCAACCCCTATGAGATCCCTCTGAGGGTGCACGCCCACATCTAGGACTCCGGCTACGCCGGCGCTCTGAGTGCACGGAGGGCTCACGGTCCCGAGGAGCAGCTGCGCCTCGCCATGAGAGTGACTCCTCATCAGCGCTCTACTGTCCTGTACCCTGCCAGCTTGGTATGGAGGGAAGTCACCATCCTGGCCACATGCCAGATAGGGGAAAAACATTCGATATGCCTACCAGCTACTAAAGGCTCCCCTGCATCCATGGATAGCTCCACGCGGGTCTTCTCCATAGGGATCATCGTAGGTATCGTGCATACCCGGTGAATCAGTCTCGCCACTCATCAAGTCTCTCAAGCAAAGCAAAGAGAAAAAACCCAATTAGAAATAATCAAGAGATAGAAACAAATATAAACAAAAGGAAAGATAGCAACTAAGGCAATCCTAACTAGAAACAAACATTAAAAGGAAGGATGATAACTCACTCGATCTCCGGCCTCCAAGATGGATCTCTAGGGTCGGCACCTGCCACAGATGCCGCCGCTGACTGGTGTGCTCCTCCTGTGCCTGGGGCCACATAACATCCTACTACGGACTCATCCTCTCCACCCAAGCCCTGAGAGAGTGGCTCCTCTGAAACCAGAGTCACCCTCTCCACACTCTCTCCCCTCTCCACCTGTAAGATATCCTGAGTGTCATGCCACTCAGATCACTATCCTCCTCTCCACCCACTCACCGACCTCGCCTCCTCCTCTCCTCCTCCTCTCCCCCTCGTGAACTCCTCGACTCGAGTCTATATCAATGGGGTCATCACTACTGTATGGGCGGGACCGGCGTAATCTGAAGTAAGGGTGCCTGAGGAGCACCGGCTCTCCCTCGAGCTCGTACTACCCGCCTAGCTGCAATGGGGACACCAAGAGTAACAACTATCCAACCCCGGCCTCTAGGACCTCCCTTGGCCTCTCAAACTGATCTGTATACTGGTACCACTGGGGAAGCATACCCACGTAAGGAAGGCCAAACTGCTGGGGCACTCAACCAAATGGATGTATCTCCACCCTCCCCATCCTGTCCACAAGCTACCCTGTGGTGGAGCAAGAGATCAAAGTAAGAGCCTCCTCACCCCATAAACCTACCATGGCTTGATAAGGTGTGGCCTCCATGTCATCAGTGGTCAAGGAGGTGACTGGCTGATGAGGTGCTCTGAGCACCGACATGTCTATCCATCTGGCTGCCCTCACAGCCTCCGGGGATCTACCACCTCTACACCTCTCCCATAGGGGATGAAACGCTCATAGACCCAGCTCATAACCAGGGTCGATGGCTCAATGACTGCCCCTATAAATGGACCACCCGGTACAAATCATGATAGGTGGTCCCAAGAATGTCGGCTCCCAAGGCATAAATCCGGCCATGCCCCTCAATCTGTGCAATGATGGGGGACCAACAATACAAGAGTAAGGTGTCTCCTCCCTTGTCCCCGATCAATCTCAAGGCAAGGATCCCCATAATGGCCTGACAAATCATGGGGATAGGCAGGTTAGGAATAGATCGACCCTCACCCCCTTCTTCGAACCAATGGAGATAACTGCATCTCCCATATATGAGGCCCACTTGTGCTGTCTGAGCCCGTGACCCTGCTGTCTCAAGAGTGAGCCATCTCCCAATAATCGGGACCCCCAAGATATGGTAAACATCCTCCAAAGTAATGGTCCACTCACCCCGACCCCTGGTAATCGGAAAGTGTTCCGATCAACATCCCAATATGAAAATAAGTCACAAAGTATGTGACTAGATGGTGCAACATGCGGGACCCGTGATATGCGCAGTATACTGGCCCTCTGAAGAGTGTCCTGCTCATCCTGAGAAAGGGCATCCAATACTACCGGAAGCCAATCACACTCCCTCTCCCGACTCCATCGGATATACTCCTCCTTCGCCTACATACACCCAAAAACACACAAAACAGAGTAAGTTAGTATCCAAATGACATTAGAAAAATCATGAAAGCAGATAAGGATGCTAAGAATGCAAAAATGAATTCAAATAAGTGTTATTTTTACATTCTGTGTAGGACCACCACCCTGAGCAGGGTGGCGGTTCCATAATCACCACCTTAAAGGTGGTGGTCTTGTAACCACCACCCTGATCAAGGCGGCGGTCTCAGTAACCGCCACCCCCTGCCTCGTGGCGGGGTCATGTCCCAAAACCCACGCGGGTCATATACCCTAAAAATGGCTACAAAAGCAAAATAAAGACCATTTTGATTCAAACAAGGCCTACCCAGTAGGTGCCCCCCCTAGTTGACCCTATTAAAACTGACATTTTCAAAAATAACCCCCCGTGACAAAGATTTCACCATTTTAACATTTTGAAGACAAAAACGGTAAATCAAGAAAAACTAACCTGTGATCTCATGGGTCGGTGTTCCACTCATGAGGCATGATCACGATCTCACCCCAAACATTTTGACTATACTCTCATGAGAAACCGTCACCGTGGGTCCCAGAGCTCAAAATCAACCAAATCAACACGCGTAAATGAATAGGAAAATGGGCCCACTTTTACATATATAGCAACCTGACTTGTTTTGAATGCCCCTTTTCGCAGGTTTGGAGCACCGACGGAGGTAAGTTCTTATCCCCACACAAATGGTACGTCCTCATTTCATAATATTTTAGTGTTTATTTTTTGATCTATTTTGTCTATCTGCACTTGAATTCTCTTTTCATTTTGCAGGTGGCGGGAATTTTGGATGGTGTCATTTCGACACACGGACGTATCAGGTATAACTTCTAACTTCCCATTTCGGGACCACCATACTGACCCACCATTTTACGCCTCTTCATGGCTAAAACACTTCTCCGAGGGGGCAATATGTACGTACCCAAAATTGTAGGTACTGCACCACCGAACAACGTTACATGAGCCCCAATGATGATACAGGTCTCCTCGCAAGGTGTTCAAAATCTGAAAATCTCTCAAGCATGCGTTAACATCCCACATGCCCCGCTTAGCCCCTATGTGCTTTGTTTTCTTCTCCCATCCTTTTCTTTGTGTTTTGGTCTTCAGTGATGAAACCACCGCCCTGCCTAGGCGGCAATCTCGTGACCGCCGCCCAATCAGGGCAACGGTCCTGTAACTGCCGCCCTGCTCAGGGCAGCGGTCCTTCACGCATTTTCCATAATGCTCTTTTTAACGTGACTCATGTAAATTTTCAATGTTTACCAGCTTTTTTCACCGCCTTTGCTTGTATTTATGATTCTGGTTCCCTAGAATAGTGTTTTGGCATTGTTTATGGTTTAAGAGATCAATTTGGTTTTCACCTTTGGGTAAATGGGATTCTATAAATAGTTGGCTTGTGCTCAAGCAAATGGCCCCTCAAATTTTTCTGAATTTCTCATTTCAATAGCTTAGCCTTTCAATTTTTCTTAGCATTCATAGTTTCATTTGTTGTATGCATGGTTAGTGTTGTTTAGCTGTTAGAAAGCCACATATTCTTCTTGTGCAAAGTGTTGTTATTATTTCATCCAATCAATTGGAGTAGGATAGTTTGATTTTTAGTAGGAAGCCATAAAATTTACAGGTTCTGCTCATCAAATAAGATAGTTTCAGGTTCTATACGTTTTATGTTGCATGACTCGCAATAAATCCCACTAGGAATTGCATAAGCCAAGCTCTGTTCTCTTGCGCTATCCCTCTCCTACTCGCATTGTATTCAGTCTGCATCCTAAGTTGCCATTGTCCCAATATCTACTTCTACTGATGCTAGCATTACATGCTTTTCTGGATCCACGTGAGCACGAAAGAACGAGGAGATCACACTGAGGGGACAAGGCCACACACCATCGGATTCGCCACTATTCTGCAAAATCCAGGTTCAAGCTTTCAAAGTTCTAGTTAAAGCATATCAAATAGAGTAGCCAATCATTTCATTTCAGTTAATTTTACTTTCGATATTTCCAGGGAAGCTATGGGGATTGATAGTTTCTGAGAAACTATGATTCACTCCTCACTTCTGAGGTAAGATCGAGAGTCTTTCAAATAGAATAGATCGGTTATCTATTTATTTAGAGTAGATCTACAAGCTGCACAGACAAGTAGCTATACTCAGTTACTTTGTCTGTTTTAATTGTGTTATTAGTTTAGTTGTCAATTTCCAGATATATTAGATAAATTGCTCTTTTAAATTTTGTTCAGTAGCTTATCAATAAAATCAGATTTAGGAATATACATAGATATATCTTGCATAGCTAATTTATTCTGTCATTAGTTAGATTTATATCATTTCCTTCTTGCATGACAATCACGGGACCTAGAGAGCCCAGAGAATACGTATTCAAACCAATCGTGCCTCAACCCAATCTCATTACGGAAATAACTGATATAGATCAAAACCTTAGAATCCAAGTCTTCCAAACAACAACAGACCTACAACAAATCAGCTCACAACTGAGAGGACTAAACATAGAAGACGACAAAGCGCATACGTTTTGGTCAAACCAGCCAAACTACAGATTACCCTAGATAACTATCCACATGACTGTAAAAGGGCCTGAAAGAGAGCAAACGTTTGGTTGTGATCCTTTGGTCCCACAAATGACGCAGAGACATTCTCACCGACATGTATACTTAGCTTACACGAATTCAGGTTGCAAGAACACCTGTAAGATATTCTGAAAAGATTGCACAACTATTAATTCTAAACATAGAGGCCGAGAAAGGCATACGACTATTGGATATTAGGGATTAGGGACTGATTCCACACATGACCATAAGGTCCACAACAACCACGAATCTATGGTTGTGATTCACAAATCCCACAACCCAACGAGTCCAAAGGTCAATCCGACGTTGACGCTGGTTTACGCTCATTAGTATTTAGATCCACTCCACTTCCGCCAACCATTATCACACAGTTATCCATGTTAGACATAACAGCTAACGAAGCTAAAGATTTCTGGACTAGACCAGATAATCACCATAGAATCCACTATATATCCATCATCCATCTTATGACCCTATCTGGAGATATACACGAAACAATCCTAGGTCATTTTCCTCGTATCCCACAACCTATAGATCGGATCACACCAGAGCTCGATATTGATTGGAGCCTTCGAGCATTCATCCTCGCTGATCGATCTATCATGCCATTTCAGTTAGGAGGGCCTTCTTTTCCTTAGATTCACAGATTCCACTAGTGCGCATGTTTTGTTGCCCCAAGGATGCATCTTTACAGCCATGCTCTAGATCAAGTAATGTTCTACTCTCACAATCTTATTTCTAGAAATTTTCTAATGAGTTGAGAGTACCAGCGCTTAAGTTGATGACTCCATTGCCCAATAGATTGCTTCAAGTAATGGTCACTTCATCCAAAGACAGATGACCCTCCGAGTCGCTAAAATTGTTATCCAAAATAAGTCCTTTGCTTATTTTTTACTAACTTTATTTCATTCCTTCCTTCCTTCCTTCCTTGTGCCTCGCTTAAATTTTTTTATTTTTAGGCACTCAAAATTATCTAGAAATGGCTTCATCAGATAGAGAATTTTATCACCTTTCCAGAATGGTAAAATTTTCCTTCTAACTCCTTGTATTTTGCAAGTTATGGCTCTAGCGTTTTTTGAGGAAATTTACCACAGGAAGGCCCGACAATAGGAATGTACCACATGGCGGCGGAGGTCGGACCGGGGGGGTAAATTGGAAAATTTTCCAAAAATGGCACAAAGAAAATTTTTGCCCAGAAGCCCCACGTTGAATGAGAATGTGCCACGTGTCCATGAGGGTGGCGGGAGTAGGAGGGGCGGAGCAAATTTTGGATTTTTGACAAAAATAGTAAAAGGCACAAAGGAAAGAATTGGCCCATAGGCCCGCCAAGGAGGAAATAAAAGTTTTGATTTAAATACGTGGACTAATAGGAGAATGACACTTATCCTATTCGCAGGTGGAGGCCTCGGGGCACGAGGAGAATTTGGCAATTTTGCCAAAGGGGTCGGTAGCGTCAAAGGTAAAATTTGGAGTGCGTGCCCACGGCGAATAGGGTGGTGCCACATGACCCAGAGTAGCGGGGCACGGCGGAATTTTGGAATTTTTCCAAAATTCAAAAAAGCGTAAAATGGGCATTTGAACCCACGAACCAATGGGAATGTGCCACGTGGCAATGAAATGGCAGGGCGTAGACCTTTTTGGGGAATTTTTCCCAAATTCAAAAAAGGGGAAAAAAATTAGGTTTCGGCCCGCCGACCCAATTTTTGCCCCAATTTTGCCCTAAATCTTCAGAGGGGCATATCTTTCGATCCAGAGCTTGGTTTTCTCAATTTTGGTGTCATTCAAAGCTATTGGAGTCCTCTACATGATGAAATCTTAAATTTTATTTTTGGTGGATTTTAGTGAGAGAAAAATCGAAAAATGCCTTTAGCATGGGGAAAAGAGCATAACCGACATTCAACCACCATTTTTAATGCGGTATGGCCTCTATTCTTCTCCAAAAGATGGTCGAAAATCTTGGGAATGAACTTTTAAGGGTACCCATGCTATTTTGATGGATCAGTCGGTGGTTGAATCATTCATTTCAATTTTCCCACGTTTCTCCTTCCTGAACTTGGGTTTTCATTGTTAAAAGCCAGATTTGGCTCATTTGTAAAGGGTTGGACGTTTTTTATGTTCTCAGTAGGCTCCTCCTTCACCCCGGCAAGTGAATTTGTGGAATATCGACCTTTTAGGACTACAACATGTTTTTTTACCTCCTCCTTGCTGTTGTAATGCACTATATTTAAAAATGGAAATGAAAATGCAAGCTTTTTGAATGAAATTTCAATCCTTTCTTGTGTTGTTTGCTCTATCCTGGTCCTTCATTACAATTTTAGCAATTTGTGCATGATTTGTGTTGTAATTTTATAATTTGTGTCAATCTACAGAAATAGATGTTCACCACTCCTTTGGTGTATCACCTTGTCAATTTAGTTCTTATCTTCTTTTCTTTCTATCCTTGTCTCCTTGGTAAAATTAGAGTAGAATTTTGAGTTAAACCTCTGCAAATTTCATGCATACATTTGATCAAAGGAGTAGAGGAACCAGCCTTCAATCTGGAGAGTTTTTTCCCATTCTTAGCAAGTCCCACACTTGGGGAAAAGATTTCATGTTATGCAATCACACTAAATGACCCAATTCTCACTTGCAGATCTGAAGGTAATTTAGGGGTGTTGCTGATTTGCACTAACAAAACTCAAGAACCAACTCATGAGACAGACTAAGAAAGAAACTTGACAACACAAAATGCAAAGAAATGGCATATTTTAGTTTTCCTAGCAAAATAAATTCAGAAACCTCGATTAACATAAAATCATGGTGACCCTTCTCAGGCACAATACCCATAAAATAATGCAGAACCCAGGTTCGAGGAAGAATGGAAAAGTAGCAGAGAACAACAATAACCATATTCACAATCAAATGGAATTTTTATAAAGAAATTAGGGAAATAAATGTAAAGAAACTTACCAGTTGGAGTCAGAGCAACAAACCCTCATTCCATATTACAGAGCTCTAAAAGCTCGAAAAACCCATTTACAACTTCAACATTTCTCGGCCAACACAAAAATCAAAGTTTGAAATGACCAGTATCATCGACCACCATTAAAATATCCTTATACACAACCCAGAAAGGTCTCCAAGTAGTCACAAGTCATTCTCAAAAAGACCAAGCAAAGAGATTCAAAACTCATCGATGGCGGCCACCTCAAATGAAAATGATAGAGAGCCCAAGTGTCTTTAAAAATGCTACAGAGATCAAATACTTTCACTCACAAAGCTTCATAGACTCAAAGAAACCATTTTGCAGAGTTTCATAGCTCAAAGATCAAAACAATGGCAGCAGGGAGAAAATTTTCCAGGGCTTCACCCAGAGCACAAGAAATCGAAATGGAATGATCATTAGGGTTCGAGTGACCTTTACCACATGAGCTCGAGAAGTGAGTTAGTGAAACTCAACCACAATCAAAGGATTGATGAAGGGAGATTAATTAGTACTCAGATCAATGATCAAAATCTCAAACCACTGCCAACTCTCTCACCAACCATGGTTCAAATCACCTACCACATTAAATGCCAAGTCAAAACCCTAACAGGGTCAAAATGATCAACGACTACTGAGATCAAAAAGACGAAAATCAACGATAATTTTTTTATCACCGACTCCTATACAAACCACCAGGGTTACTCGATGCCACCAAAAAGGAAGGGGTGAGTCATCATGGCGAAGGGGACTAGCCCATTGAATATAATTACAAATTGACCTTATAAGGTCTATGTTCAAACAAATATTCTAATGTGTTGACCAAATCATTCCAACATGCCAATCAAAACCAATGAGGCTCGTGATATGGTGACAAGACTATAGTCTAAGCAAGAATAACCAAGGAGAACACCTTTTCAAATAATGATGGCACCAAAAGGTGAGTTAGTATATACACATATGCCATGGTCAAATGCTGAAGAATCATCAAAGGGGGTGAAAACTTATAATGCAATGTTTATTTCAGAAGACCCCAATAAACTATATGTGCAATGATGGGCCTAATGTGGGTCAAAATCCAATGAAGACCAAGTATGCACATCAAAGGTGGTCCCCACAGTGGGAGGATTTGAAAATGATATAGAGTGAAATTATTCATGTGCTCACAATGGTCCCCACACATTGGATGAATTTTGCAAGGTATTGTAAATAAAATATTTATTTTCTTGCTCACACAAGGATTTAATTTTGCATCCAAGGAGCAAGTATTAGAGTGTTTTTTTAATTGCAAGAGGGTCAAGTTGCAGATGTCACATCAAGCACTAGAAGACGAAATTGCATGCACATGGGAGAAGACTTGCTCATCAAGCAAGGTTTATTATCAGTAGAATTATTCACCTAGATTTATTAAAAATAGAACAGTCAACTGCATTTTGACTGAGTTGTATTTTTGTAACCAAAGGCTATTAATGCCTCTTTGTATTAGCATGCTTATTTTTATTCCTTTATTTATTAATAAATAAAGGGTAAAAATAGGATGCATGGGTGAGTACAGTTTTAGTCTATTTTTAGGAAGGGTGGGATGAATAATTTTTGCTATATATTGTGTGAAATTGCAAGCACAAAGGGGGACTTTAGACACAGGAGCACCGAGAGTTTGCAGGTTTTTCCCTCTGAATGAGAAGTATATTCTACCTTTCCAATTATTTACAGCTTTGTGTATGTTCTATTAATCCTTATGAATGTTGAATTCCTTGGTTAATCATCTTACCATGTTGCAAATTCAATAATTTTTGTATGATATTAATGTGCATGTGTAACTTAACAGTATTTTTGATACTTTCCCTCAATACATCAAGTGTTTGCCTTAATATTCTACTTGAAAATTGTTGGCTTGTGCATCCAAATTCCTTCTCATATCAATTGTGCATGTGCTCAGTCAAAGACCTCAAACAAGTTTGGTGTATCACCCCAATTTTGAATCCATTTATAGTCATCTTTTACCCTCAAACCCCGAAAATTAGTTTAGGATACATCAAGAAGGAACGCCTTGATACCGAAGACTCACCTCAAAATAGGTATACCCACAGACCTGAGGTGTTTCCATTGTATCTACGAAAGAGAGAGATTAATTTTGCAAGCTTAGAACACCTGCAGCCATCTCTCTATAGGGTGCACTTTCAAGAGATAACACCTCCTCTTAAGGTGGTCATTGCACTCCCTAGAGCATCTAGGTCCCTTGGACCTCTGAAATATAAAGTAAAATTTTCTCCTAGCTCTCCTACTCGTGCACTTCCTACTCAGCTTCATTGGTCTATTAGTCCATCTCATCGTGCTATGTCCACTACTTGGGTGGCTCCTCCATCTAGGTGCACATCACCTCCTCATTCTCCTCCATCTAAGTCCACATCACCTTGTCGGCCTCCCTCATCTATATGCATATCATCTCATCGGCCTTCTTCGTCTAGGTCCACATCACCTTTGCATTCTCCATTCTCTAGGTGTTCACCACATCAGCTTCCATTACATCATCAGTCTCATTCACTACCACCTTTAGAGCATGGTCACACATATTTATCTCCTCATACATTGGGTGGAGGACCCTTTCCCTTCACTTTTATCATATAGCTTGCTCATAGTCATATACTTTAGGGGCATCATATTTATTCTCTTCCCCTCCCCTTTCTAGCATTATCATTGGTGCAACCATATAGTATAAACAATCATCAAACCATCTATCACCAAGCTTATACCAACTAAATGCATCTTACTTTGCATATGAGTGATCATTCAAGGTTTGCAATATTTTAGGCTAACTGCCTCTTGGAAGGCTCTAAATGCTTCTTCATACCTTGTTTTCTATGAAAATGGCACCTTTCCATCAACTGAGATAGCTTAAGTAATGTATTTCATCCTTTACTCACCTCTCCAACATCTTATTCCTTAAATTATTCTTTATTGATTCATCAATAAAGTAATCTTCTTAGTTCTTTCTAGGCTTCTCCTTTCTTATAGCACTTTACACCCTGTACATGCATCTCAAAACAAGGATAGGTTTAATATCACATAATAATTGCACTTAGACAACTCACACTCCTCATTTCTCTCAAGTTACAAAACTATCTCAAGCCTTCTTAAGTCAAGCTTATTGCTCCACTAGTGTAGGGAAGGTTCTAGCTATACCCTTAAAGTTTTAGCATCTCCAATATTTCTATGTATATGTACCTATCATTCTTGCAAAGTCTTAAGATTCGATTCTTTAGGAAAATCCTTGTAGCCTTAATCTTACATTGGTTTTCTAAACCCTTAGTTAGGTCATATACGAGTCTTTCTGCTAGCTTTAGTTCCTAGTATAGGAGTATAAAAACCAATATGAAAGACTTTTTAGGAACCCTTTGATGAGTTATAGGTGTCCCTAAAATTTCAGAGTCTAACTCCCTTGTTAGCTTTCACTTCCTTTGTTAATTGACCCTACTTCTAGACCTAAGATTGTATTGTAAAATTTCTCTCTCCAAGCTCAAAAAATCAAGAAATTAAATGTTATCTTTCACAATTTCCTTCATCATCCTTTCGCAATGTGCGCTTGGGATCATTTCTTGAAAATTTTGAGTGAAATGGACTTGATTTGATCGTTCAAAATTCTAACCCTAGTTCGGAGTTCTCAAAAACCTTCATGGGAGCCCTAGAGGATGGAAAAAGGTTATAAAAACTTTCATATGCACTTTCAAGGCCTGATTTCTCTCCCCGGAGTTCTATCTCAACATTCTCTCGAGTATTTATTTTACTAGTGACTTGTACTACCTTCTCAAACTTCAATGTTACTTACATTTCACCAAGTTGGTACTATGTAATCAAGGTTTATGAGAATGCAATTTGGTTTTTAATTAAAACTATGTCCTCTTTCTTGTTAAAGAACCTTGTATTCCTTTTAGTAGTCTCTTAAGCTTGCATACACCTAGTTCTTCAAAGCCATTAACTACAAATGATTAATAGATTTCCTTATTTCCTTCCCATACTAAACTGAGACACGATATATCAGAATCATTGGGACTATTTGGATACCATTCAAAACAAAGAAGGTGTTATCCTTTCTCTATGAATGTCTCTCAAACCCCTCTAAGGTTTTTTCTACCTTAGGGATCATCACAAATCTTCAAACATCAAAATTTGTACTCCTCTCACTTGGTAACTACCTCAAGTGCTCAAATCAAGTCAAGAGCACACTATTACGAAAAATTCATACTTAAGTCCAATCTTCATCCAAGAATATAACCTTTTAGGAACTATCTTATGCATCAACCCACTTTATTATCCCTTTAAAGCATGGAACACAAATTTTCTCAACTACTATAATTTCATATCATTGTTTCCAAGGTTCACGATTACTCACCATGTATCAACACACACACACAATGAATTTTCTTCACAAATACTTTCTTTAAGGGATATGCACAAATCAATTTGTAGCCTTGATAAATATTATCAAATATGAATCACTCGATTCAACAATAAAGCATTCAATGGAAAATCGCAGATTATGAATCATTAAAAACAAGCATCAATAAGCCTTTCACAATTTTCATAGTCATGAACATAATACATGGGTTTTTACTTTAGGGTTCAAGCATACACATTCCATAACTTGAATAGGAAATTATTTATTCACCAAAAAAGTGTCAATAGACTTGTCTCAATTGACAAGTACCACTGTACTTCACAGTTTACTCACTCACTGAAATCTTGAGTTTGTTCTCACATGCATCAAATGCACATATTCACTATTATTCCAACAATACTTTGATCAAATACCTGGTATAACATAGTTATGGCATATTAATCAACATGTATAAGACTTCCATAAACATTCAACAATCTCATAACTATATACATAGTTATGAAGTTACAAAACCTCATACAAAACACTGAGTTTTTCTTTTCTTGAAGCCTCTTTGATTTCCAATTGATTGGGAATGAGGCAAAGTAGTTACATTGGCATATTTATATGACTCTCTATAATAACCAACCAAGTACACACCCTCAAATACATTAATCATATGAGTGACCTCACCCTTAGCATTAGGTTGTTTAGATCAAGACCAAGTTATAGACCTTCTAGACTCACATTATGTTTTCTAGACCCTAATATGGACCTATGACACCTCAGTATTCCTCATTTCATCCGTTTACAATATTTCAAGCTTCAAGAATGATTACCACAAGCCAAAAATGGTCTTAAGACTCCAAATTGCATTTTGGAGGGAAAACCAATTATTCAAATTTCCTAAGGACTTAACCTATCTTGATCATTCTAGAGGGACTACAAGGACCCTATTAACACCCCTTAAACCTTATCTAGGCTAGTTCAACCCAAAATTTCATAATTTATACAAAATCTCAAAATTTTCATGTTGGTGAGAAGATGTTCATGCATCAATCAGGCACGCATTTCTACTTGTCCTTTCCACACTTCGCATCTAGTCTTTTACACGCATCTTACACATTTTGATACACTTGTATCATCATTACCCAATGATGCACTATTATGTTATGGTTCACACTCGAATGTTGAGGGCATACTACATACATTAACCTTACACACAACAAATTTCACACTCGACACATTCACAACACATATTTCTAGTGTGCATTCATCACAACACACTTCATGATAATGCGCTCTAGTTCTACTATTCATACTTGACTCCTAGGGGTCTAAATCTAAAATGAACCTTGCCACACTCACTCACTCTCTATGCTCTATGCTTTATCAACCATATATTTCTAGCACATACAATTCAAACCATTTCTCGATGACGCACTCTTGTTCTATGGTTCATTCTTGATTGTCGAGGGGTCTTTTATAAATGAACCTCATTTCACTCATACTCATTCACATCCACTCAAGGGGCACATTTCTCCTATCACATTCACTTTGTATTCCATTCCATTCTCACTCATAACATACTACATATCTTGGTTGCACATTGTTCTTGCTTACTTATACTTGCATGTACACTTTGCTTACTATGTTAGACAGATATTTTGTATGTCATTATATTTTCTATATACATGTGTGCATTCACTTGCCTTCTAGTTGTGAATGTAAACTTTACATGGATTTATTACACGTAGCATGGATACTTGGCATTGTACCTCTTACCAGTCCCATCACGACTCCTGGGGGCATTTACATTCATACACACTACATGTGTTATTGTTTCATTTTATATTATTTCCTATTCATACTAGCACACTACTATATTGGATCATACATGATTTGACATACTTTTTATCTTTCTAACATGCTAATGAGTGTTTCATGTGTAGCATTTTCTTTGCAGAACTATTTTCTACCATGGTTGTTTTTACTTTCCTTGTCACTATTTGTCATTGTTTTTAATGCATGCCATTGTTTATCGCTATGGCATTTGTCTTATGTGCACACTGTATTATTTTGGATGTTTCAACCCTGATTGTCTTGTGACATTATGAGCGATGTCCCATGTTTGTAGCCAACTTTTTGTGGTCTATATTGTCTTCGTGCTTATTATATTACACATTATCTTTTATATGCATATTTGTCTTGTTTTCACTAACACATGTTTGAGCCACTTTGTTTGCATGTGCCTTGGGTTTCTAAGCACATTCCCTTTCATGTAGAGTATCGGTTTCAAATCAGCATCCGGTCCTCTCCTTTAGGCTGCATCCTCCTAATGACGTTGCATGCACCCCAAATGAGGGGGACATACATTGGATGAATCGGTAACCCCATTCAAGGTAGTACACGTCATAGTTCATACCTGCATAGTACATGAAAAAAGCACATACACACTCACAATACATCCCGAGAATCTAAATTAGGTACACAACATAGTATAGATGTCGGTCTTAGAGATTCAAACATGAGTTCCTGGACACTCCTAACCTTTCCTGGGTACCTATGACTAGGGGGAAGTTACAAATTTTTTTTAGATTGGCACAGCTTTCTAGTATTTTACACATGCACATTCCTTTAGCAATCACCATACATGTTATCCCCTTTTTCTATTTACGTTAGATCAAACTGGATCAAAATGGATTGAACTTAAACAAAGTAGGATCACACCATCTATAATGGTGTATAAATCATCGAGAAGCAGTCAAGGTTGGAGAATAACACTAGACCTTTCTCCCCAACACTTCTTTTATTGTGGAGTGAGATCACCCAAAAACTCGTTCTTCTACAATATTTTCGGATCCTTTCTATCTTTTTCACTCATCACGATCAAGTGCACATGTTCCTTTTCACATTTTTACATACTTTTTACACACTTTCTACATATTTGGATCAAATTTTTCATATACACATATTTGACTACTTTTTTTCAAGTCCATCCTTATGGGAAGCATCGGTCATATCATCAAGCAAATCAAGTGAAAACAACAATAGGTATAGTGCGACATATACACATATGCTTTCACCCCTAAGGTCACTTCCTCTTCTCTAGCTTCCATGCTTCATTTTATTCACTCCATGCTTTTTCTTGTCTCCTCAACATGCTTTCGCCATCGATCTACATGGTTATCAGGTACGCATCTCTTATCTACTTTATGTTTTCGATAATTCACTTAATAACATAAAGTTGGGGAAAATATAGACACTAAATCATGCACTTTGGGTACATTTCTAGGTCCTAATCACATATTTGCATTCATATGATTCCTAAGCGAGAAAATTACTAATTAACCATTATTTTTGGCCTCTTTGCTTTCTTTTTGGTTTCCTTCTTGGTCTTACACACCCCACTACCTAGTATGACCTTTGTCACTTCAATTTTTTTGAGTCTAGACACCAAAGCACCTAACTAGGATTCCAACGCCCAAGCACCCTCATCCTCCTAGGTGCCCCCAAACTATTTGTATCTTACTCGCCTCTTTTGGGCCTCTTCTAGTTATTAGGCATCTTGATTTCTTATGGGTCAACCTTTTAGTGGTTAATTACAAAATTCAAACAAGGGAATCATATAAATACAATGTTATGTGATAAAATTAAAGGACCAAGCTCTAAACATCTATTATCATCACCTAAGGTTGCATCCAAAGGCATTCTAAGAGCATCAAAGCATCCATCTAGCTTCACTCAAGGGAGAATGCATTTTCTACATACACTTCATAGGAGGTGAAGTCCATTTTTCCATGCACACATCTATTTACATTGCTACATCTAGATATTGCTCCCTATTCAATGCATATTACACAAGAGCCACCTAGGGCACGATTCTACATAGACACACATAACTACATGGAGTCTAAAATGTGGCGAAACACTCGGATCATAAGTTCACTTTGTCAGTGAATGTTGGGGTCATTCTGACTCCCCATTTGCATATTTTTATTTTTAGGATTTGATGTGTTTTGGGGTTTTGCAGGTGTTATTTATCTTTGTAGGTTTTAGGTGAACTCGGTGATCAACCAGAGACCTACATGTAACTAATGTTGGAAATAAACTAACACTTAATTCATCATATGAGTTAAAGTGATATTGCAATAAATTAATTTTTTAATTACTTAAGTTAGCTTAGATAAATTCAATTATTAGTGAGTTATATTTTAGTTGTCTTATCCCTTGGTTTGTGGGATCATGTTCTATCTTGCATATTTTGTTCTGGATGATTTCTATAAGGGAAAGCAGGCGCTTAGGGGTAATAACTTATTCCTACATTTTTGCTTAGTTTAGTTGATATTGTTCCACACATTGTGAAAGAGATAGAAGTTGTCCAATATCTATAAATATTACAGCTCTCTCTTTTGATTGTAATGCTTGATTTTGATATTAATAAAATACACAAGCACCATCTTGTTTCTATGTAAATCTTCTGTGTCAAATATTATTTTCAAGTATTCATTGTCAAGATTTGGTATCAAAGCAATATTCTGATCCAAAGAGAGTGTAGGAAGTTTTAGGGAAGTTTAGGGAGACCTGAAGAAATTTTAGGGCTTGGAGGAGCCAAAGCCCCTAGCCATTTCACAACCCCTACCCGAATCCACACCCCGGTTCACGATTGATTTACAGTTGAAGAACACCTGGAGTGTAATCACAGGCCCTTGCAGACCTAGATGCAACTCTATTGCAAAAGGTGACATTGTTTCATTCTCTTTCCTTTTTAAAAATGTTTACTGTACTATAAATTTTTTAAAAAAATGGAAGCATTTCAAAAAAAATGTTTACAATTTTTTGTATTATGGGACCCAAGCTTTTCAAGCTCCCCACATAAATTCTCCTTCCTCTTCTTTGTGCTCTATCTTTTTATATATCTGGCAAGAGAATTCTACGTGCTATGAGAAGATATTTATCCAAAGTGAAATCTCGAAGACTCCAATAGACCTAGAGATTGTATTCATAGATCAAGATCATTCAAAAGAAGAAGAAGGTGTGCCAAAGAAAAGATTCGACACCCAAAGCTCAAGGGAAATACAAAGAAATGTGTCCAAGCAATATACCTGCATGAAGCCAAAGCAAATAAATAATAAAAAAGGCACCCAAGGTTTATTATAACACTTAGGCAAAGTGATCAAACTGTAGTTGTGCCCTAAAACATACGAAGGTACATGCAAGCTAGGTAAGCCCTAATCGGGCCGCATTTTTAAAAAAACCATTTTTAATTTTGGGAAAAAAATAGAAGGAAAGAAAAAAATCCATTTTCGGAAAGGGGTCCAGAAAGATATTGAAATCGGAATTTAAAAAATTCATAACTTTCAATTGGTACCTCAGATTGAGGTGCCGCTTTTTTTTTAAAGTGTGTGTTTTTGCGAGATCTACGTATTGGTCTAGCTTTTAATAAGATTTTTCTTGTAAAAATTGAAAAATTAGAGGTTTTTGTACTTGAAAAGAGGCCAAAGAGTCCAAAAAAATATTTTTACAAATCGGCCACAGAGCCAAATTTGTAACAGGCCAATAGTGCCAAAAATTCGTTATACACGGTTGAAAAGGAGCCCAAACTAAATAAAATATTATTTTTTGGGGGGTGTGCATGTTTTAAGGGGAAAAGTGTTCAATTTTTTCTTCTATTGTTTATCAGTCTTCACAATGGCCACAATTACAGCACCAAAATTCTTTTTCTAGATTCTCAACTTTTACATTCTGATAATTACCCAAAGATGGAAAACAAAAATTCGTGCACAACTTGATTTTGAAAATCTATGGTCTCATTGTTTCTAGTACATTAATAAGATCTGCAATAGATGTTACACAACAAGCTACATTTGATCATGTAAATCAAAAAGCAAAGTTAATAATCTTGTTTAGTGTTTCAGATGAGGTACAACCTCATATTCATGAGGCCACAACAGCAAAAGAATCTTGGGACAAGTTGAAAAATAGTATATGAGTCCAAAAATAAGAACACAATACTTCATCTCCAAAGTCAACTATTGAACTTAAAAATGCAACCAACTAAGAAATTTGAAATATTTTTGAGAAGAGCAGCAACTTTGTGTGCATCACTTCAAGCTTTGGAAGAAGAAGTAACTGACACGTCACTCGTGCCTATAGTATTGAGAGTTCTTCTTCCTTCTTATAGGATTTTTGTGACCACATTAAACATAGTTGGTCAAACAAAAACTTTTGAAGAGTTGGTGAATATGCTACAACAAAAGGAAGTTATTCACTCAACTATTGAAACTAAAGAGAAAGCACTTGCTTCTAATCAAAAAGGAAAGAAACATGATAAGTCTAGTAAACATCCTTAGAAGCAAGGTAATACTCAACAAGGCCAAAAGGACCAACAAAAATGTCTTATTTATGGTTTAAAAGGACATGAATCGAAAATTGTCGATCTGACACATTCCAACAAGGATCATCGATTGGTAAAAGATTGATTACCAAACAAACAAAATCAGTCCAACAAAAGATTAAACGAGGAAAAAATAATCAAAAGTGGAAGAAGAAACCAAATCAACAAGGAAATTTAGCCAAAAAGAAGATCAATTTGATGATGATGACTTCTTGTATTCTGCACAGTCAAATGAAGTGTCCAATTCTACAAGTCAAATTTGACGTTGACTTGGGTGTAACTCGACACATGATACATCATACAATGTTGAAGGCATTGGTTCCATTTCACTACCACTTGGGAAAAATAATTGTAAAATTACGGACGTTCTTTATGTCCCCAGGTATAGCAAAAAAATTGTTATCTCTGTGAGTCAATTATTATATCACAATCTCAAAATTGACTTTGATTGTAAAGGTGGTAAAAAGATGTTCTTAATTCGAGATAAGTAAAGAAGCTCGAAAATTGTTATAAAGATGTGAATGTGGTAAGAATGTTTTGGTTGGATTTTTTTCAATGAAATGATCAAGCACTTGCAGCCAAGGATACATCATCAGCTCAACTATGGCATCTAATACTTGGACATGTGAGTTTTGGCTATCTTGACACACTTTGTCGATACGACATGGTTAGGGGTTTGCCACTTCTAAAAAAGGGTACAGATAAATGTCAGCATTGTTTGGTAGGAAAACAACATAGAGCACCATTCAAACATAGTACATTTCGAGCTAAGGTAAAACTTGACTTGGTGCATACCAATCTGTGTGGACCAATGAGACCTAGCCACTCTAGGTTTCAATATTTCATGTTATTTGTTCATTATTTTTCAAGAAAAATGTGGATATATTGTCTTTCTACAAAATACCAAGCTTTTGAAAGTTTCAAGAAGTTTAAATCCCTTGTTGAAATAGAGTCTGGTAGGAAAATAAAAACACTCCACTCAAATCAAGGGGGCAAATACACCAATGAATGAGTTCAACAATTTTTTGGAAACACATGGCATTCATCATCAAATGAATCCTCCTCACACGCTACAACAAAATGGTGTTGTTGAAAGGTGAAATAATACTATCATGGATATGGTGCGATGTATGATTGATGATGTAGGTTTATCAAAAAAAAAAAAATTGGGGCGAAGCGGCTAAAGCGGCAATCTATTTAATAAACGAGTTCTCACTACAACTCTTGATGTAGTAACACCACAGAAGTATGGTCAGGGACTAAGCCAACTATTTCACACCTTAGATTTCTTTGGATGTAAAGTGAGTATGCACATTCCTAAAAACTAAGAACTAAGCTTGATATGAAATCAAGAAAAACATATCTTCTTGGGATATAGTGATGAAGCACTTGGCTACAAACTTATGGATCTAAGAACAAGGAGGGTATACACTAGTTGGGATGTTGAGTTCTTTGAGAAGAAAGAAGCAGATGCTCCTTCCATACACTCACATGATGAAAAAATCATCCCTACAATGAAAACAAAGGATGGTAATCACTTTGATGATGATAGTGATGATGGGGAAGATGGTGAAATTCAACCTCCCATAAGAACCACTAAAAGTATGCCTAAATGGTATACAAGTATGATGAGAGATGAAAAATTGGATAGTGCCCCCGACACATCTACCACTGGAATGAGGACTCGCAGTATGGCTCAAAATGAGGTCAATTTGGCCTTAATGGGTAAAGTTTTTGAAACTACCGAGTCGTCCACAATTTCAAAATCCCTACAATATAAACCTTAGAAAGATGTTATGGATGCAGAATATAAGTCACTTATGAAAAATAATACATGGCAACTTATAGATCTTCCACCAGGAAAAATTCAATTGGATGCAAATGGATCTTCAAAACAAAGTACAAAGCAGACAAAGAAAAAATTGATAAACACAAGGCTAGACTAGTTGCTAAGGGATATGCTCAAAAGAAGGCATTGATTATATGGAGACTTTTGCTCCCACATCTAAGATAAAAAAATTCAGGTTAATCTTTGCTCTAGCTACATAATTTGGTTGGAAAATACACCAAATGGATGTGAAAAGTGCCTTTCTTAATGGTGATTTATAGGAAGAAGTTTACATGACTCAACCAAAAGGTTTTTTCATACTAGGTAAAGAGGAAAAGGTATGTAAACTCATAAAATCACTATATGGTTTAAAGCAGTCTCCCAGGGCATGGTATATTAAAATCAATGAGCATCTCATTCAACATGGATTCAACAGGAGTCCATACGATCCTAATCTCTATCTCAAAAATCAAGGGGGAGATAGTGATCGTTGTAGTATATGTAGATGATCTATTCATCAATGGGGAATCAGAGAGGTTGATTGAGTCAATAAAGAAATATCTAACATGATCATTCGACATGAACAATCTTAGGCTTCTGCATTATTGTCTTGGACTTGAAGTTTGGCAAAGAGAAAATCATATCTTTGTGTCACAATTGAAATATGCCAAGACAACGCTCAAGAAGTTCAATATGATGGATTCTAAACCAATTTCCACACCTATGGAGACAAGACTTAAACTATCTCAAACCGATCCATCATAACAAGTAAATGCAACTCTCTATCGATAGTTAATCGAGTCTCATCTCCTTGACTTACACTAGGTTGGAGATCAGGTATGCGATCGGCTATCTTTCATGGTTCATGTAAGAACCAAGGGTTTCTCACTAGAAAGAATAAAAGTGGATGTTGAGATACATCATAGGAACTATGGATTGTGGCCTAGAATACAAGAAGAACAATAACTTCTTCTTGACATGATATTCAAATTCAAATCATGCAGGAAACATAGATGACAGAAATCCACTTTAGGATTTGTATTCTTTTTGGGATCTATATTGATATCATGGGGAGTAATAAGAATACTTGTGTTTCAAGATCCTCCATAGAATCAAAATATCATGCAAGCATGTGGAGCTATCTGTGAAGTGATATGGCTCTGATGTATACTTGAAGGATTGGGAATATCGCAGAAAGATCCAACAATCCTACATGTAGACAATGAAGGAGTAATAAAACTTGTTCGAATCCATTTTTCATGAACGCACCAAACACTTTGAGGTGCAAGTACATTTCATTCATGAACATGTTCAAAACAACAACATCCAGCTCCAACATTTCCTGACAGAACATCAACATGCGAGATAACTTCACAAAGACTCTTATACATCTAAAATTTGAGGCATTTAGAGTTTTTCTCTCCTGTTCACTTCAGAGTATGTTGAATTAAGGGGGAATGTTGGAAATAAAATAACACTTAATTCATCATATGAGTTAAATTGATATCGTAATAAAGTAAATTTTTATTCACTTAAGTTAGCTTAGATAAAGTCAATTATTAGTGAGTTATCTTATCCCTTGGTTTGTGGGATCATGTTTTATCTTACATATTTTTTTCCCAAATGATTTCCATGAGGGGAAATAGGGGCAATTAGGGGCAATAAGATATTCCTACATTTTTGCTTAGTTTAGTTGATATTGTTCCATATATTGTGGAAGAGATAGAAGTTGTCCAATATCTATAAATATTACAGACTCTCTCTTTTGATTGTAATTCTTGATTTTGAATCCATTATATTGGAAATTGGTTTAGAATTAATCATATTGATTTATAATCCATCATTTTGAAATTACGTTGGAGGTATTCAAAGGATCCTTTAGCTGTAGCACTATGTCAGTATGCACTCTTCTCATAAAAGGCACTCAGGACTGCAAAACAAGAGCTCTGAAATGTTGGGAGTCATCAAATGTGTTGAAATAAGCCTCCAAAGGCTGGAAATACTAAGTTCACACACCAGAACTTAGCAATATGAAATTTAAGCTTTCACTGCTAGTCCCACAGGTGTGCCAGAAACTGTTGGTTGTTAAACTTGCACACGTGTCTCGGATCTGGAAGAACCAAGTCGTTTGAGACAACAATGGAACCATCTCCAAGTTGTGGGGCATTGTGCACTTGAGATGGATCTACGGAGAAGGTCATATCCTTTATCTATTTCTACTGCTACTGCTACTCCTAATGTTGAAAGGGAAAACTAAGCTAATAATGCCAAGGACCAAGGATAGAAGGATAACAGAAAGGAAAAATAATCTAAGGAAGGCGATAGTGCCGAAAAAGAGGGAAGAACACCATCTGTTCTGAGTGAAAATGAAAGGGAAAGGCATTAAAGGAGGCTAGCCACATGTAGCACATACCAACACACATTTACACAATTACTTTTCATGAAACACAACTAAAAATGGATCTACAAGGGACATAGAGTGACACAAAGATGCACGTAATGTAAAAGAAAGGCAAGAAGAAAGAATAAAAACATGTTTAGGATAGAGAATAGTCACAAAACGATGCTTCCATTATTTCCAAAAATGCATGAAGTATTATAATGGAAAAAGAGGCCAATATCCACATGTACAAGCTAATATAGATGTATGTGACTCAAAATACAGAAATATAAAGTCCTTAGCCAAGTGCATAAGGATCTATAGTGTCCAACATTAACAATGAGCCCAACTCTTACATTTATAGATGAATCCATGGAAGAAAAGGAGGGAAAACCCGATTTTGAAATACAACCACCAATAAGAAGCATTCAATGCCTACTGCAAATGTATCAAATACATTTCCCCAAGTATGTTTGGCATGTTAGAGAAGGAAAGAGGGAAAATCAGATCAAATCGGTGGTTAAAGTAATCAGATCTTCTCATTAATGCCTAGAAAGACATTTTCCCATTTCTCACCTACCAAATCTACCAAGAATTTGAATTTGAATATCTAGCACTGTAGCCTACATCAACAGCTATCGATTGAGACTAGGCACGCGTCGATCGAGCTCTGTAGAAAATGATATGGTTGTCAAAAGATTGTCAAGGTCGTATGCATACAAGACACGTGGTGCATGCATCTTGATTGGTGAAAAGATAGTCAAATCGTGAGTTCTTTTTTTCATTTTTTCCACATGTCACTCACAGTTGTTTGATGTAAGGATTCGGCACCGTATTGGTGCACTTTGGTTGGTTGCGTGTGGCACACTCAAGCATGTCAGAGAATGACATGGCACGAAAGGCATAGAGGAGGGTGCAAAGGTATGCATGTGAAAGAATGAGGCACGGAAAGAAAGAAGAAGGGAAGGCACACGTAATCGCAATACACACGGAGGAAATGGGGCAAACAGGTGAGTGGAAAATGTATGGTAAAGACGTAACTATTACAAGGTAATGTGTGGGGGCACGTGAGAGCGCCATGGACTTAATTGATTTAAGCAAGTGCAAGGCACGTGCATAGGATGAATAATATCTTAGAAAGAAGGTGAATGTGCAAAAGATGCGTGCAAGGTAAGAGTAGATCAAAGAGTAAAAGGAACATGGAAAGTGGAGAAGGGGAAGCACGTAAGGGCATGCGAGGAAACAAGGACTAAGTGAATGTGACAAATAGACAATTGAGGTACACGTCACTTGAATGAAGATATTTGAGCTAGAAAATGTATATAAGTTGTCTAAATAACTAGGAGAGTTATTTGGATAATAGCTTTGGTGATTTTCGGGGCCATCTACCTGCTAGATGAAGGAGATCAATATCCTAAAGCATCCATTGGGCATGGATTCTACTATGTAATCATGAAATTTTGATTTGTAGATTTGAAGAACTACCCCTGAAGTCACTTGAAGGATCATTTCTTTACTCTATTCTGAATTCGCAAACTGTTGAAAATTGTTGGAAGAATATCGACATCTTGGAAGCAAAAGAAGAGAGCGCACAAGAATCTCATGAGAGAAGAAAGAACTATGTACAAACAAGCAATGTGCACGCAACGCACTTAGAGGAATTGAAACTACTCTAATATATATAGAATGATGTAGTAAGCTTAATGGAAAGGTTTAAGATAGATCCCATTTATTGGGATTTGTAGCACACCTCCATCAAGATGAGTTAACTCGAAAGAGTTAGCCTCTTTGCATGAATTGATGATGTATGGGCCACTCCAAAGTGCATCAAACTTTGAATGGTGCCCTATTTTAGCTCTGTCAACATCCCATTTCAAGACCAAGTCCCCAAATTTGAAATCTTGAGGCCTAGCCTTTCTATTAAACCATTTCTTTGTTGCTTGTTGATGTTGTTCTAGCTTGATCATGGTATAGTTCCTTGATTCTTCAAGATTAATCAGCTTTTCCATTCTAATTTTTCTCTAGTCTACACCTTCGAGCTCCAACTACTGGGCAAGCACCAATGAGTTCAACTCAACGTCAAAGGAAGGGTAGCCTCCTTTCCATAGACAAGCTTGTAAGGTGAAGTTCCCATTGCTTTCTTAACTAGTGATTTTATCTTCCCAAAGCATGCACGTGACCTTTGTATGCTATTTTCTTTGGCTGATGTTCATTGTGCACTTCATGATCCTGATTAGGTTCTTATTTGTTGACTCTACCAGACTATTACCTTGAGGGTAATAGTTGGAAGAAGTCTTGATAGATGCCTAGATTTAGAGCCCAATCAATGATTTTAGTGTCAAGAAGGCTTTTGCATTATCAGAGATAATGGTTTGAGGAATTCCAAACCTTGTGACTATACCTTCAAGAAATTCAAGGATGACTGACTCGGTTGATTCCTTGAGCATGAAAGCTTATGTCCATCTGGTAAAGTAGTCCGTAGTAGTTTCAACACCCATATATGTCCAATGTTTGAAGGCGTATTGATCATGCTTATGAAGTCAAGACCCCAATGCGTAAAAAGGTTGATCTACTTGGATTGGTAGGAGGAAGCACTACATATCTCTTCTTTCTCGTAAAAGAAACCACATTCTTTGCATTTTGTGACCCATTTGTATACATCTGCAACCGAGTAGGCCAAAAGATACATGCCATTATGATCTTCATTATTGTAGTATTAGTAGAGAAGTGTCTACCATAAAATTCATCGTGAAATTCTCATTAAAACTATTTCATTCTCAGTGCATCGTTGATACACCTTAACAAAGCACCATCAGGTTCTTCTTAAAGAGAAGTCCATCAATCAAAACATGAGGGATAGATTGTAACCTCAGATGTCTTCTCTTTACCTTGTTTAAACCAAGAGGGTATGCACCCTCGGAAAGGAATGTGATCATGTCCTTCATCCACTCACACGCACCAAGATTTGTATTCTGCTCAAGTTCTCGCGCGGAGAGCTTCATCAAGGAAAAATTAAGTCTCAGATTCATTGTGTACATCCTCAGCAAGCTACTTGCAGAGCACGCTACCTCTTACCAACTTTATGGCTTTAATAGTTACATCATGCTCCATGATTTTGGTCACCCATCGTGCTCTCTTTTCACTTATTTTTGCTCCTCCCGATGAAATCTATAATAGAAGAGTGGGATACTAACACCTTCATGTGATTTTTGGCAAGCATACTCTTGAATTTCTTAAGCGCGTGCATGATGGCAAAGATCTATTTCTCCATGTGACTATATTTTAATTTATAATTTTTTAGCATATGGCTGAAGAAAGCCACTAGTTGTTCCACCCTTATTCATTTTCTTGTGTTAGGACAGCAACAACACTTGCATCAGTGCTATAAGCATAAAGGATAAAATCCTTTGAATAATTTGGGTTGATGAATGTTCACGTGCAAGAAATTTCTTGCTTGATTTTGTTGAAGCTTTACTTTCCTTCTACTATCCATCTAAAATTTATTTCCTTCTTGAGCATTAGGGTGATGGGCCGAACCAGTCCTACAAAGTTAGGAATAAAATGCCTAACAAAATTGATCTTACCAAGGAAGGATTGCAAGGCCTTTTTTGTGCCAGAAGAAAAAGAGCTAGGATGGCTGAAACACGATCAGGATCGATTGTGATGCCATCCTTTGAAACCATATGACCCAAGATTTTTCCCTGCACCACTGTGAAATTACACTTATTGGGATTAAGAGATACTCCATACCTTCTACATCTCTCAAAGACTTTCTCTAGGTGTGTCATGTGATCCATGTACTCCACTTTGAGAAGATCAGTAATGTCATCAAGGTAAACCAAGATGAAATCATTGATGTAACCTTTGAAGGCAATGTCCATGGTGTGTTAAAATTTTGCATCTCGTGTTTAATGACCAAGGGCATCTTCTGATAGTCATATGTTCCCCACTTGGTTATAAACATTGTTTTGAATTGATCCTCTTCCTTGACCAAGATCTGATTGAAGCCAAAGTATCCATCTAGCATTGAGAATCTTTGCGCACGTGCCATGATCTGGATCTACTCCATATAAGGTAAAGGATAATTATCTTTTAGAGATGTCTTGTTCAAATCTCTGAAATCAACACAGTAGTCTGATTTCACCATTATTTTTGCACACTCGGAATGAGATTCGCAACCCGTGGAGTACTTGATGGAAAAATAATCTTCGCCTCAATGAGCTTGGATAACTCCTTCCTCATGAGGGGTTCTATCTTTGGATTGATTGGTCATTGCTTTTGTCTGATGGACTTGATACCAGATCAAGGTCAATGGAGTGTTGAGAAACACTTGGATCAAAACCTTTGAGGTCTTCATACTCCCATGAGAAGATATCACTATATTTTTATAAAGAGAGATGAAGGCCTGTTTTTCACTATGCGCACAAGCTTTACTGAGAAAGAACTCCTTTCCATGCGCAATAGTGGTTGGGGAGTAGTCTTCTAATGTGGCACGCATATAATTTTCTTCACCCTTGAACTCATCATCATGGCTAAACATTTACTCTAAAGTGACCAGCCCTTTATGCAACTTGTTTGTATTCAACTATATTACTTGGTCACCATAGTTGTCATGCAAATTAGCTTGCATATTTGATGAGAACTCAACTTCATTCTGGATGAACTGGATGATCTGCGCATCACTATCAAATACTTTCCAACTAATGTTGTTATCTGGAATGGATGGTCTAATCACCATCTTAATGTGCTGAGTGTTTCCTTTGACAAAGTCCTCAGTAGGAGAGACCTGCGAACTAAGTGCGGCCATTTGATTAGCTTACTTATTCATGTTGTGTGGCACCACCCCAGAGATTTAGGGCATCAAAGCTCTCAAGAAGGTCCCAAACTCTGTGTGTATAAGCTTTGAGAAGCTTATTCTTTGTCATGCACTTGTTGGTGACTTGGTGGATAACCAATTTCATGTCCCCAAATATCTACGACCTTAATCTATTTCTTTTTTCAAGAATAAGCGAGACCATGTACCATCGCCTCATATTCTCGCTACATTATTAGAACATGTAAACTACAAAAACCGTGTGTGAAGAATAATTTCTCATCCTTAGGGAAATGATAACAAATCCTACTCCCACACCATTTATGCTTCTGGATCCATCAAAGTATAACTTCCATAGACCAGGGTTCTCTTCACTTTGCTTGAGCGTGCGCGGCAAAAGACAACTTCTTCTTCAAGAATGTAGTAAGTACCAAGCCCAATTTCATAAGCTTCTAGCTCTTCAACATATGGGTCAAATTTATGGTGCCTCTCCACCCACTCATCAAGTACTAGATCAGGAATAGAAGGTGGAAGAGGTTGCTCTTCAAAACTGAAGCTTGTTCTTCTTGGATTAAATAATTGGCTTGGAGAGGGGATGGGACATATGACTCTACATGATAGGAAAATATTGGCTCAACTTGTATGGTAAACTGGGTACCATACCTTGTCTTGAGTAACATATGGGTCCAATCAGAAGATAAGTAACCACCCACTTTAGCGGTAAAATCTCTTGACAAACATAAGGCAAACAAAGGGGGCAGATCAATGATTGACACATCTTGAGTTATTGTTAGACTTGGACATACATGGAGGGTTAACTCAAGATCCTTGATGATTCTAGGGTAGTGATAGTTGAACCATCGAGTTGCAAGACTCCTTTTATCGGGGGCTATACTTAAGACCTAAGACATCAACAATATTCTTAGGCATGACAAAAGTACTAGCACTTGAGTCAATCATACAATTATGGACAAGATGTTTGCCTATGATCAAAGACATATAGAAGGGTGGGGTTTTAACAACTTTACTTACTTTCTTCTCCTCTTCTTGGTAGATATTGACAGAAGCACGCATCTTTTGGATGGCCGAGATCGGTGCACGGAGTTTCGTCAAGCTTCATGCAACAAGTCGTGTTGGGATGGAATAGTGAGTGTATCCCACATTATGACATTTATGTTTGTTTTCTTCATATAGTCCATAATGTTGAATGAAAAACCCATTGACTTGCACATTTGAGGAATAACAACATCCTTTCTTGGTTGCTCAGTATCTGAGAGGCCAAAACCTTCGCTAGCACGAGAGGTTTGACCTAACAAAGGAGGGATGCACATCACTTCCAGAGGAGCTTTGCGTGGAGCCTAACATGCTGGAACTTAGGCACTCTTTCTAATGGATGTCTTAGTTGCTTCCTTTTTCTTTTGAGGGTTTACTTGTGTTCTTTGTAATTATGACCTACGTGTCGGGCTTGAGAATTCTCTTCATGTATCTTGTGTTGTCTGCAACTTGGGCGCGCATGGTCTGCTCTTCTATCATCTCAGTAATCTTGGTTGATTACATAGAAATCCTTAGTGCTAAAAGAACATCATATTTTCCTCTGGAGGAGCTTCTAGCCTTTCTTGGTTATCTACTTCAGGTGCACTTGTTGAAGGCTCACAACTGGGAGAATTATGGATCATATAAGCTTGCACACACACAACATTAGCGCAGTGATACTGACTATGAGGCATATTACAAGGAAAGCACCATTCGACTCATGTTCCATGTTTTTCTGGACTAAGACAAGTTCTTGACTTGTGTTGGGAATTGGAAGAGGTTATGTAGGAGGAATAAATTACAAAGGCAAGTGCGCATTAACATGTCATCTATCATTCTACTAGTTTTGTTTGTATCTTTGATTCCCATACTGATTCCGCCAAGGTTGATTGCTCTAGCTTTGCACTTGATTAGAAATTCCTTTGTAGGCTTGCGCTTGTTGCTTCTCCAATGATATGACCTTGTTGGACAAGTTTCTAATCAGGGCCTTCAATTCATCATCTTCTTTTTGTTGTGTAGGAGAGTAGGATGTAGATGTAATTGGTTGCACGCTCTGCATTAGAACTGAGCAATAAAAGGCTGGAGCATTGAGACGTCTCTGGGAACACGGGTGCAAGAGGCCTAGGCACTAACTTACCATCCTGAATGAGACTATTTTCTACCCTTATTGCAATGTTGTATGCAGCAGGTAAGGTTCTACCTCCCATGGATTGAATCATGACTAAATGTCACTATTCAAAGCCCTTAGATAGTACAAGAAAGCATGTTGGGTTGTAGGCCTTACCACTTGAGGAATTATGTCCCAAGTCTTCTGGAATATGATGTTGAAATCAGTCATCTACTCATTGGGTGCGCGCTTCATTGTAGTTAGTTGCTCCACCAATGATAAATGATCTTATTTATCTTCAAAATAATTACATAGATCCATTCCAAGCTCATCCCAAGTAACAATAGATGTAGGTCTCAAGCCTCGGTACCATTGGAGTGTTTTACCCTTGAAAGAGGTTGCAAGCAGCCTAACAACAACATCATCATGTGTGATCAGATAAACAGAGCATACATTGGCCACATCTTGAATGTGTTCAATAGGGGTGACTTGATTTTCTCCTATGAAGTATGGAATACTCTTGAGCGCGGTCATTGGCATATCATGTTGGGCATTGAGATTAAGCGGGATTCTACCAAATTGGAAAAGTTCCTTGGAGGAGGAGGAGGTTAAAGCACCATGGTAGGGCACACTTATCTATTATGAGGAGGAGTAGAGTGTGCACGACGTGCTAGAGATGGGGATGTGCGCATGGAAGATCTGCATGCGTATGCTTCTCGGAAAAAGTTAGAGGTATTAAAAGGATCCTTCAGTTGTAGCACTCTGTCTAGTATGCACTCTTCTCATAAAAGGTGCTTGGAGTGCAGTAAAACAAGAGCTCTGGAAATGTTGGGAGTCATCAAATGTGTTAAAATAATCCTCCAAAGGCTGGAAATACTAAGTTCACACACCAAAACTTAGCAATATGAAATTTAAGCTTTCACTACTAGTCCCACCAGGGCATGCATGCAAAATTATTGGATGTTAAACTTGCACCCGTGTCTCAGATCTGAAGAACCAAGTCATTTGAGACAACAATGGAACCATCTCCAAGTTGTGGGACCTTGCGCACTTGAGATGAATATTCGGAGAAGGTCGGTTCCTCTATCTATTTCTACTACTACTACTACTCCTAATGTTGAAAGGAAAACTAATCTAAGAATTCCAAGGGACCAGGGATATAAGGATAACAAAAAGGAAGGATAATCTAAGGAAGGTGATAGCGCCAAAAAAAGAGGGAAGAACACCATCTGTTCTTAGTGAAAATGAAAGGGAAAGGCATTAAAGTAGGCTAGCCACACGTAGCACAAACCAACATGCATTTACACAATTAGTTTTCATGAAACACAACTAAAAATGCAGCTACAAGGGACGTAGAGTGCGGCATGCACTTGCATGATGTAAAAAAAGAAAGGCAAGAAGAAAGAATACAAACATGTTTAGGATAGAGAATAGTCACAAAACAATGCTTCCATTATTTCCAGAAATGCACAAAACTATTACAATGGTGAAAGAGGTCAATATCCACATGCACAAGCTAGATATAGAGGTATGTGACTCAAAATACATAAATATGAAGTCCTTAGCCAAGTGCGTAAGGATCCAAAGTGTCCAACATTAACAATGAGCCCAAATCTTACATTTATAGATGAATCCATGGAATAAAAGGAGGAAAACCCAATTTTGAAATACAACCACCAACAAGAAGCATTCAATGCCTACAAATTTGTCAAATACATTTCCCCAAGTCTGTTTGGCATGTTGGAGAAGGAAAGAGGGTGAATCAGATCAAATCGGGTGGTTGGAGTAATTAGATCTACTCATTAATGCCCAGAAAGATTTTTCCCATTTCTCACCTACCAGATCCACCAAGAATTTGAATTTGAATATATAACATGATAGCCTACATCAGTAGCTATCAATTGAGACAAGGTGTGCACCAATCGGAACTTTGTAACAAAAGATATGGTTGTCGATAGATTATCGGGGTAGCTTTGTGTACACAAGACACATGGCACACATTGATTGATGAAAAATGGTCAAGCTGTGAAAGAGTGTTTTATCATTTCTACCATATGTCACTCAACTGGTTTCTTTGCAAGGATTTGACATCATGTTGGTGTGCTTTGGCTGGTTACATGTGGCACACTCAAGTGAGTCAGAGAATGACATGGCACGGAAAGGTGTAGAGGAGGGTGCAAAGGTATGCACATGGAAGAATGAGACATAGGAAGAAGGAAAAAGGAAAGCATGCACAATCGCAATGCGCGTGAAAGAAATGGGGCAAACAGTGAGCGCGAGAAAATGTATGGTCAATGTGTAATTATTACAAGGTAATGTGTGGGGCACGTAAGAGGGCTAGAGACTTAGCTGATTGAAGCAAGTGTGAGGTGCGCACGCAGGATGAATAGCTGGTAGGAAGAAGATGAATGCGCAAAATATGTACATAAGGTAAGATTAGAACAAAGAGGAAAAGGAAAATGGAAAGGGGAGAATGGGAAGCGCGTAAGGGCACGCGAGGAAACAGTGACCAAGTGAATGTGCCAAGGAGATAACTGAGGTGCACGCCACTTGTAATGAAGATCTTTGAGCCAAAATATGTATATAAGTTATCTAAATAACTATGAGAGCTATTTGGATAACAATAACCTCTTGAAAGAGATCCCGGAATTTTGGCAAAATCTCAATGATCTTGGCTACTTCATGTTCTAACTAGTAATCCCTAATGATTTTTTCCTTAGGTTAGTCCTCCGTGCCAATGTTTACCTTCTTTTTTTTTTTTTAATGGGAGTGTAGTGCACACGTTCCTTCTCATCAGTAAAATCCATGACCTCGAGTGCACCCTTAGTGTGGCTAACATCTAGGTGGTCCACTTTCTCATCATTAATCATGTACACTAGCTTTCCTTTCTCTTTCTCTTTCTAGGCGTGACCCATCTATACCTCTTTTGTTTCCTCAAGATCAAGGTGCACTTCATAATCATGCCCATCAAATAGTTCTAGCATAAGGTATTTTGCCTTCACGTTATCCCCCAAAGCGATGTGCTTCACGATCTACAATGCTTCATAGACTGGAGGCTTAGTAGAAAAGTAATCAAAAGTTTGGATCATACTTGCAGTCATTTCTTACCAATTTACAGTCTCCCTTTTTAGCTCAAAGCATGGACATACCATGCATGTGCACATCTGCGCAAGCAAAGTGTGGAGTAGAACTTATGTACCCATAGGGATGGTGGTAAATCCTCCTGACCTTGTGCCCATAGCCTCTCACAAGTATGGACGTGATGTGAAGCTAGATTCTTACCATGAAATTCACATATGTGCGTAGGTACATTACTCTAAGTAAACTTGGTGGAAAAAGTGATTCTCATTTCTCTCCATTCCAAGAGGTTATCTCTATGTTTTCCCACCATCATGTTGTTGTCCCGTGTAAGGTATAGACCAACATGTTTCTTCTATCTCCTTCAATCAGCCATTGAGTATCCATGTCACGCAAGAATGTTTCGAGCTTCCCTTCACCAATATACCTTGGCACCTGAGTCGAGCCTAAACACTTCATCATGTGCGGCCTAATCATATAGCAACTCTCCCTCTAATTTTGTGCCCGACCATTTTGTACATTCCAAGAACCCAATGATCACAAGTGACATTATTAGTTTCACTTACCGACTACACATCGTCCCACTAAAGAATGCCTTCTTTTGATGGTTTTAGATTCTTGGAATTGCGCACTATCTGAGCATAGATTCTATTAAGCTTTTCTTCACTCAGGGGCTCAACATAAGGCTTTACCTTATTTTCAAATAGATGTATAATCATGTATTTATCTTTGTTCTCAAAACTAATGTATCTCTTGTTGAAGCACAAATAAGCATTATTGGCATAACATAAGGGTCATCCAAGCAATTTCAAAAAGTTGTTTACTTCAGCAATCTCGACTTCAAAGTCTCTCGATAAAATTGGCTCCATGAATAGTGATGAATACATCCTTTAGTACCCCAATAGGCATAAACTTAGTTTTATTTTCCATATACAACACATTTTAAGATTGCTATAATGTAGGTCTTCCCATCTGATTCCATGCTTCCAGAGTTAGCATATTTACCACAACACATGTATCTATCAAGATATTGTTTACCAACCAACTATCAATTACCTCATCAAGTGTGATATCCTTGTCAAGTTCATGGTCCTAAGGTAGTATATTTGCATAAATTATCAACTCCAATGTGCAGTACCTTCTCTTGAAGCCACTCCCCTAAGCGCAAAATAATATTCTCCTAACGCAACATCTTACACACCTCTTTCAGGTCATCCACATCCTTTTGTAGGAACTCACCATTCTTTGCATGTTCTCTCTCGTGCGCTATTCTTTCAAGCACTATATCTTTCCTGCATGTCTCTAATAACTCCCACGGTCTCTTGATAGACTTCCTTTCCGATGATGCGTTGTATTTGGGTACTTAGCATATAGTGCTTTCTCCCAGTAATGAGAGGTTTATCCTTCTAAGGTTTGCATGTTGTTGTCACCCTCAAAATTCCCCTCTTTTCTAGTCGGGTTTCGAAAGTTTTGAGTCTGTGCCTTGGAGTATCGAATCATATCGAGCCTAGCATTGTTTGTAGTTTTCCTATTCATGGAGAACAATTTGAAAGGCCAGCATATGGTAAAGTTCCTTTCCTTCTTTTTATTTTCTTCCGTGTCGGGAATGACAGTGTATCTTCCCATAAATTTTTGCCCCCAATCCATGGGTAGTAGGTGGGCATCTCTGATTGGATGCGGTTTGGCCATGTTTCAAGCATCGTGTGAAGCCTCCATGTGTCTAAATGACGCAACTCCGGGGCGGTGGTCCAAGGAAAATCTTCAAGTAAAGCACAGGTTTTCCACGTGTCCCAGGATCAAAATGAAGGTAAAACAAGCTAAAATCACCTAAGTATGTTAGACTCAAAGAGATGGCTCCATGTGTCTCATCTAGCAGCGGCTTCAAGAGTCAAAGACGGGGGTAGTTCTCAAACTTGTGCCAATCCTCCACGTGTCCTAGGTCCAAAAAGAGACAAAGTCAATCATTGAAATTGACTAAGTATGAGCGGGTCAGCGGGAGCCTCCATGTGCCTCTACAACGCATTTCAGAAGTAATTCTAAAGGGCCAATCTTCAAATGAGCACGAGCTCGGCATGTCAGGACTAATGGAAGGAGACACACGTCAACACGATGCCATTTCAAAAGTGAAATCAAAGGGTCAGTCTCCAAGTAGTGCCAGCTCGCCATGTGGTTAAAGTCAATGGGGAGACAGAGTTGATCGTTGAAAAGTCCAAGACCGGCAAAAGGAGACACGTGTCAGCTCGATGCAGTTTTAAGAGGCATTTCCAAAACGGAAACTCAAATGAATGCCAGCCCTCCACATGTTTAGGGGTCAACATGGGTCAAGTAGGAAATAGGCCTCGACTCGCTAAGTATAAAAAGGAACTAACGAGCTCTCCACGTGTCAGTTTGGTGCAGCTTCAAAGGCACCAAATGTAAAAGGTGCTCACAGGCCCGCTCCAATCAATTCCTTCCATGTGGGCGGCCTAGATTTAAATTTGTAAAAGCAAATCGAGTGGCCCATATTTTAACTGGCAAAATAATGTAACGGCTATAAATTTGAACCTGGTTTTTCCGCCATTAACGTTTCTTTGTGAATCAAGAATTCAAAAGGGCGCAAGTGGTTGGAATAATTTTTAATCTGTTTCTTGTTTTCTCAAGGAAGTTGTAATTGTTTCTTATTTGCTCAAGGAAGTTGTAACCGTCTCTTGCGAGCTATATCATGAGCTTTCAAAGCCATTGTAAGGGTTGGAATTTTGATATTCTGAAATCAGAAATTTCGAATTGGAAGAAATCAATACAAAGGTTTTCCCCTTTTTTCCTTTGTTTTCTCTTTCCTTCTTGCTCTGATATGTGAATCATTTAATCCATGCATGCTTAGAAACTTTATGTTCTATTTTATACAATCTCAAGAACTTTGAGTCTCGTGGATTGTGCCCATTATAAATGTGAATGGTTCTATTCTATATCTCATTTGCTCAATACATATAAGGGTCTTCTCTGCCATCTCTTTTCCCTGAAAGTATTGTCTTCTTCGCCTCCCCCATCTCTTCAAGTCTTTTATCCTCACGTATTGATGACTTTCCGTGTGTAAAACACATTTTAAGATATCGAGAAGACCACCATTGAATGAAAGATTGCGCATTTGTACATAGGTTTTGCCCTTGCTTTCATAAGGGAGCCTCTCCCATTAAAGAGGAGGGACTTGCTTGTCCCACGACTATGGTTTCATTCCAAGTGAAAATCGAAACCCAACACACGTGCATGTTGCCTCAAAGACACGTTATAACTAGCATGGGTTACAATTCTAGATCAGACATCTTCTTTGACATACATTGATCGCATTCATGCATTGTACCTTGATCATATTGCCCTTGTTCTTACTCATGTGCTCATATAGATCCAAGAAATATTCTAACTTATGAGGCTTCCCACACTATGAGCAAGTTGTATTCTGAGGGCAATCTTGTTGGTTATGATCAGGGGATCCACATTTGTAACATGTTCCTTGAGCAAACCTTCCTCTACCACCACCGTGACCTTGGCCTTGATATCCTCCTCGAAAGCCTTCATTCTTATTATCTACATTGTTGCACCCTTCGTTATATTGTCCTTCCTACTCCTTGAATCTACTTGCCACACAATTTGGTGCTCTCCTATTTCAATGGATTCATGGATGTGATCAATCAATCTGCAATCAAGAATGTCATGGGTATGGGACTTGTAGATTTTACAAAGACATAAACACCTTCTTCTCGAATCATGCTCTGTAAAAGAGGGAAATCCCAAACATCATGATTCAAGTGACAAACTTCACAATCTAGTAATAATGTGTGCACCGAATTATGTCAACAACTATCCTTATTATGTCCCTCAACTTCACAATATGTGCACCATATTCCACTACGTGTCTCATGTGTTGAGTTGGCAGAGATATTTTCCAACTATTTTTCCATGGCCACAATCTACACCTCTAAGAATGGGCTCACTCTAGTATCAATGCTCCCAACCACTTCAAATACACTGGGTTTCTTCTAAGGCCTCATTCGAATCAATATACGTCTTATGAGATAAAGCTCTTCAAAATGGAGTAACTATCCCCCAACGAACAACTGCACATGTTGACTTTGATGAATTTCATAAGACAACTTTAACAACAGAGTCTTAAAGCATGCATCATACTCCCTCACGCTTTCGAATAAACCCTACTTGATATTCTTGAGCACGTTGATACTCTACTACTCAAATTCTAGGATGTGAAACTTAGCCAGAAACATAGTGCACAAAGCATTGTAGTCCACCATAGTATAATGTGGGTCATACTTCATATACCATTATGTATGTGCCCTTGAAGAGTAGTGGAAAATTGACTCACCTTCTTATTTAAATTTGTAATTCTCTTAGTGTGTCATAACAATTCACACTTATGCACATGCTCGGTTGCATCTTTAATACCTCTATACTCTGGTAAACAAAGAGACATCTCATAGTAAACTCTGAGGGGTCATTTACACTGGTTACTAAGGTGGTGGTTGATTTGGTGGTGGTTGCGGTCCATGTCCACCAGATCTAGAACCAAAACCTCCCCCACCATGTGATGGCTAACATGATCCACCTGATCCTCTCACATCCCCTACTACAAAGTGCAGGTTTAGTTGATGAACTTTCTTATGTCCCAACCATGTTACTGGACTGCACACCGAGTGTTTGCGTGATCATAGATCCTAATGAAGTACTCCCAATGGTCTACGCGTCAATATTTTTCATGTCGATGCACTCAAAAATAATCCTACATAGGTACTCCCAAACAATGGCATCGACTATGATGCCATGGGTGCACTACTAACTTGATCACCTAAATTCAACACAAAGTGATATCTACTCATCTCTGCTTGCTTACTTGCACTAGCTTGTTTCTCAATGACTACCTCTAGATCTAGAACACCAAGTGCAAGGGCTAGGTGGCTAGGGGATCAGATGCACGCCTATAGTCCTCATTCTCTCCTTTAATGCACTCTCATATAAAGTTGAAGGGGATTCTCTATTGCACTTTCCCAAAGTTGGGAGATCCTGATGATGTAACTCCTCATCTTCCATGAGAGATTCAAAACCTTCACGATCCATCATCCTCCTCAACTCTAGTGCCTCCTCAATCTCCCACACATGTACCATGTCCCTCTCTCACGCTTCATTAAACTTGAGTCATCTTTCCTCTCTTTATCTTTATGCCGCCATGTCCACCATATTTCTCCACACCTACTCCTTCCCCGTGCATAGTAGGAGTTTAGCTAGCCATAGGGAGGCTCTCTAAATCCAAATCTATTATCAAAATCTCAATTGATAATGATATAGCCCACAAATACAATCCTCGGGGATCGTGCAAGAATATGAATTCAGCCTCCTTAGGACAAAAATATGTAGAAATATCATACTCCAATGTATAATTATGTAACACTCCACCCACCAATGATCTACAAATCTAGTCCACTCCACATCTACATCAATAAGAGTCTCGGTGATCTTCCTACGTCCAAATTCGTGGTCTAGGACCCTAATGCTTCCTAATACATATGTTACTAGCCACTCGTACATTTCTACTGGAAAGAAATTGAAGAACATCTCATAGATCTCATGATAAAGATTATCTTCCACCCAATGATATGCATTGAAATCTGGTCCGGTGTTATATCTCTACGCAAATTGATCCTGACCATCTTTAACCCAACTTTTAGTGCTCTCGAATTCAACCGATACGCCATTTGTATGCAACATCCTTGCAGACAGGTTTGAAAAGCGGTATCGCAAATGTAACAAAAATGTAGTCTTTTATTTCACCTAAATGTTATGTGTGTTGGCACCTCATTTAGTCGATCTCAACACTCACCCGAAGTGCGCAAAGCTACCAAGTCCCTCCTTTGTGATGTTTGTCAAGATGTTAGCATGCAGATACATGATGATAAATTAACCAAGTACTCATTCAATCATAAGAACCCATTACATACATTCAATTGGAAACACATGTAATAAAGAACATAACAGATTACCCAAGGATCAAGATCAATTTTAGAAACACATCTCCATATTTAGACACATAAATGATCATAATCCATCCATAATTATCCATTAATCATCATAATCATCTACACAATAGGAATTTGATACAAAACATCCAAAACTATCTTCAATGAGTCATGTGTGTAACTATATCGAGCAAAGATAACACTAACACAAAGGTGAAATCAAATGGTGGTACTAGAAACAGTCTTAAACCAAGTATTTATAGGGGTGGGGACTTTCCCTTCACCACCCATGCACTTCTTAATAATAGGCATGCTCAAAATAGCCATGTGTTAACAATTACATGATTTTATAATGGAGCTAATAATAGATTATCCTATAAATAAAACTTTCTTTAATCCTAATAATAGCCTTCATGCGTAGGTATGATCTATATGTACATTCTCTAAAAATAGTCAATGTTTGTTCACCAAGGTACCCTTTGCGTGATGAACACCCCAACTCTATTTTTAGCATGTCCCTAGAAAATGGCTAAGTCCTCAACCTATCTCTGTCTTCTTGTCTAGTTCTCACGCACAACCCTATTCATCCTCCTGCGCACCACCTCTATTTCCATGCATGTGCGCATTCCCGATTGTTGTAATAGTTATTCATTTTCTCAACCCAATAAGCATGGTACTACATTTTCATGGGCATGATGTTTATTGATGCATTTATATTGAGATCTATAGAGGTTTACATGGGAGGACCATGGTGGTGGACTAAGATCCACCACATTCTTACACACATGGGCATATGAGCATATTGCTATATTGAGTCCACTTAGTGGGTCATGTGTTTATTGGGTGAGACTTGATGTATTTTCTACTAGATTGGTAGGTACCTAGAGTAAAAGGCTGGATACCACTACTTATAGATCGTTACTCGAATGAATGGGACCAGGGGCCATCATATGGAGGCCATCTCGAGACTGCGTGGGGGTGGCTAGAGGATGGAGTAGAGCTACGGTATGTTCGACACATGATGTGGTTAGAGGACCGATTCCCAAGGGTGACTTGAGTTATTTCGGGTAGAGTGTGTGTCAAGGTAGTTTGGTATGGCTCAAGATGTGTCCCCAAAGTCAGTATATATGGGTACGAGCTACTAGAGCACCAAGGTATCTAGGAGCAAGGTCGGCCCGATAGGAGCACAACTAGTCCTTCCTAGCTCGGATGAGGTGGATGCGTCCATAGAGCCAATACATATGGACGATGCAATATCTACTCGGCCTATAACGCGAGGTGGGTAACACACCGATGGGTGCTTTGTTTCTAGTTTTTATAGATACGGTGGGTGCACCACTATCTAGAGGAGTAGAGGGGTGGGCACCCACTCCCGATGGAGATGGCCTAGTAGCGGCACTAGATATTGGTCCTCATAATATTGCCTAAGTCCCCAAGGGCACATGTGTGTGCGGGGCCGATATGAAGAAGAGCGTGTGAGGAAAAGCATGCAAGACAAGGGTTTCGAAGCGTTTGTAGAAACCAGAAAACCACACACACACAAGACAAAACAAAGGGTCTCAAGACTTAGCCATATTTAGAATTCCAAGAAGCACACGAGGAAAGCATGACCCGACCAAGCATGCAGAGTGGATAAGGTGCCATCCTGGTGACTTGGTGACCAAGAAAGGAATATTCCATGCGATGGAAGGATCCAGAAGGACATCATTGCAGAGAGTGGAGAGCCTAGATGAGAATACACATACTCCATTAGAGGACCACCTTGACACTTGGCGATCGATCTACTACTTCAGGAAGGCATGGCGGTGGGTGATAAACCTATATATAGAGATGCTCGGGTAGAGGAAAAAGGAGACACTAGACATTGAACCGGAGAGACTACTCTTAAAAGGGCATCATCATAGAAAGGATGAAAGGTAAAGCTCTACAGAAATAATAGGAGGTTCTAGAGGGTTGGGGTTACCATTAGAGTATCATAGTAATATTGACATATCTCAAGGGATAGGTGCAGTGATTCTAATATGGGAAGCATAGTGAGGACTTCTGATGCATAAGTCTTATCTGCATTGATGCATTAGTTTGTTATGACCCTAATGAATGTAATGTGGTTATTGAACTATGATCAATATGAATATATGGTTCTGTTCTAAGAATATAATGTTCATGGATGTAAACCCTAGTGTCATTTCTTTATGTTATGGATCATATATGTTATTTGTATGATGTTTCTTTTGATTCTGAATGAATGTATTGATATAATAACTCATCCTAGGCTCTCAAAATGAATGCATGGTCCTTTACCTTTTTACATCTAAGTTTTTTTCTTAAGCAATGTATTCTCACAAAACTCACATAAAGGAGGGCTCAACACCCATGCGTGCCTTGAGTGAGGGCCCAGCACCCGCTGGGTGATAAGATGATGCGCATGGGATTAGACAATTATTTTAAGGACTTAAAAATGACTAAGAGCCACCACATTGCTACACGCATGGGCATATGAGCATATTGTTATATTGAGTCCACTTAGTGGGTCATGTGTTGATTGGGTGAGACCTGATGTATTTTCTACTAGATTGGTAGGTACCAGAGCGAAGGCTAGATACCACTACTTATAGATCATTACTCAATCGAATGGGACTAGAGTCCATCATATGGAGGCCATATTGAGACCGCTGTGGTGGGTGGTTATAGGATGGAGTAGAGATATGGTACATTCGATGCGTAATTTGGTTAGCGGACCGGTTCCCAAGGGTGACTGTGTTGTTTCGGTAGTAGCGTGTGTCGAGACAATTTGGTATGGCTCAAGATATTCCCCCAAAGCCATATATATGGGTGTGAGCTACTAGAGCACCGAGGCATCTAAGAGCAAGGTCAAGCCCAACAAGAGCACAAACTAGTCCTTCCTATCCCGGATGAGGTGGATGTCGCCATAGAGCCAATACAGGTGGATGATGCAAGATCTACTCGGGCCTATAATGTGTGGTGGGTAGCACACCGATAGGTGCTATTGTTTCCAATTGTCGTAGATGCGGTGGGTGCACCACTTACTGGAGGAGTAGAGGGGTGGGCACCTACTCCCGATGGAGATGGCCTAGTAGTGGCACTAGGCGGCGTAAGTGTTTGTGCGTTGATTTTTATTACTTAGTTTGCGTAGTTTGGTCATTATGTGTAGTAGCTAATGTGTCATTTGGATGGTTACAGGGTGATGTTTATTGGTCCTTGATCTTTGATTCATCGATCCGCACACTAACATGGAATGTACATCCATATGTGCTTGTGGGAGGTGGGATGTTAGAATAAGTTTATGTTATCATGCGGTGAGCACACCTAATTGTTTGAGCCAGTGGTGATAATGGCAGCCACATGCACTATTCTATTGAGCGAGCGTGATGAGGCACGTGCAGAAACTCAGTGAGCGAGGGAGGTTGTAGGAGGAGGATCCCTAGCTCAAGATGTGTTCATGAAGTATGTGGAGTTACAAGGTCACTTCGTAGAGTAGTCGAGTGAGGTGGCCTTACTACGGAGGTAGGTGGAGAGATACAGAGGCTGCAGTCAATGACATAGATTGAGTGGTAACACATCTAGTTCTAGAGCTCCCACAATCATATATAGAGATAGTGATGATGAGATATGATGTATATGTATGTAGTGATGGATGGGGGCTTGCCCCCCAATAATTATATTTTTCAAACTATGATTGTTGTTGATATATATATATATATATATATATATATATGGTCGATTGGTATTATTGTGTTGTGTTGATATTCTTTGATATGTGATGCAATGATTGTTGTTCATATGTTGGTCTTATGATGATTTATGTGCATGATTATAGGAAATAGATAAGGAATGCTTGAAAATTGTATTGTATGTAGGAATGAGGATAGATAGTATATGACAGTAATATATGTATGTGATGTAGTGTAGTAGATAAAATGAATGAGCCATGGTATAGTAAAATGATACATTACTAAGTGTAAGATGAAATAGATAATTATGTATGTGATCGTGTGTGAGTATGATGAAGAGGGGGAAGAATAGTGATGCCCCCAATGTATGTGTAGAGAAGATGAGGTTCATTTATATAATACCCCTCGAAAATCAAGAATGAACCATAGAACAAGAGTGCATCATCAAGAAATGGCTTGATAGTGTGCGCTAGATAGATAGATCAATGAAGCGTAGAGCGTAAAGATTGAGCGAGGTTCTTATTGTAATAGATCCCTTAACAGTCATGTAAGAACCATAAGAACATGAGTGCGTCATCGGAAATGAGGTGATAAAAATCACCTACCAAAGATGAAGAGGCCTACGAGGAGTGGTGAAAGCATGTGAAGTGGTGGTAGTATGAGTGTAAGAGCCAAACTGAATGTTGGATGAAATGGTGCCAATGATGGGAGATGTAATGGTAGCAAGCACTAATGTTGACGGCTTAAGAAGCCAATGTGAAGTAGTAACACTATGAGGTGGGTGAGATGATGTCATGATGGATGAGCTAGGTGGAGGACACAAATGAATAATGATTTTAGGATATGGATGAATGACGACCTTAGAAGTAGGTGGAGGAGACAAGTGAATAGAAGTGGAAGCATGCTTATACAGAATTGGAGAAAGAGACCACTCATGAGAATGAAAACCAAAGGAAATGACACCACGATCTTCTAATTGTTGTAATTTTTCATGTAAAGCATAACATTTACCGTCCCGACAACTATTGATTAAGTGAAAATTGCAATAAGGGTGATCGCATTGGTGATGCAAGCAATGAGGAGGATGATGTTGATTAGATGGTAATCAAATTAAGTGCTTATCAAGAAAAGCATGCAAAACATCATGAGGCTTAACAACATGCGGAAATGCAATGGCTCCCAAGGTGGAGATGGATAAGACTTAGGTGGATACCAATGCAAAGGTAGGAGATAAAGGACACTTATGGGGTGGAGGGGATGGAACATGCTTGCATGAGATGGAGGTGGTGGAGACCTTGGAGGAATTTGAACATATGGAAGAGGAGAAGAAGTAGTAAGCAATGTAATAGTATAAGCAATAGAAGGAGGTGTTATAACATGTGCAATAACTAAATCTTGTTCTAGATCAATAACTTTATAGCATAAAAGTGTAAACAATTCACATGTATCATATTGTAATTTTTCTTTCAATGCAAGAATCAAGCCATGATAAAAGATAAATTGCTTTTCTAGATCAATAGGCTGAAATAATAACTGATGCATGCAAGAATTGAAACGTAAAATGTAATCCTGAATAGGTTCATTCTTTCCTTGATGCAAGCTAGGTAAGTGATCATGTGTAACTCTAGGTCCATTGTTAAGAATGAAGTGTCTAAGAAAAGTTCCTTCCATTTCATAATAGGTACTAATAAATCCATAAGGCAAATGAGTATACCATTGAAGAGCATCATCGACAAGACTATAACAAAAACTTTTAGTAATAATTGATCATTGGAATAAGAAGCCATAAATAAACAATACTACTTGAGATGCAAATATGGATTGTCAGTGCCATCAAAACATGAAAAGGCATGCATGATAAAATCCTTAGGAAAATCAATTGTGATTTTTGTTTGGAATAGGATTACCATGAAGAGAGTTATTATCAATAGAAACATAGTATTCTTTTCTTTTGAGAGTGGGAGATTAAACTTGAGATTATAGTTGGCCAACAACATTCATGAGTGATAAAACATTATGTGAAGGAATCGTAGAAGAAGTGAGAGGAACATGAAGAGGTTGAATTTTTACATTGTGAGTAACCATGGGAATGTGAGAAGAAGAAACATAAGATGTAGAAGAAAAAAAAAAGTAGGTGTACTAGTGGGAGTAGGAGAATCATTAATAACATCTTGAGAGGAAAAAGAAAGAGGCGTATGAGGAGGCAAGGAACATGGAATATCAACAAAAGTGGTAGGAGTAGAATCAAAAGAAATGATAAGAGGTGAACTAACATAAATGGGAGAATAATCATGAATTCTATTAGAAACAACCTCGATGGAGTGGAAAGTTCACATTCAACAGTCTTAAGAGAAATAACATCCTAACTAACATGTTCATGATCAAAAATATAATCAGTACCACTATTAGAAAAATTTTTGCATGCAAGTAATTCATCTAGAGGATCATCAACATATAGAGTAGTAGGAGAAATATCATAAGATGTATCTTTACAATCATTTGAAACCTTTTCAGAAAGAGGAGAGTCATGAGATATAGCTTTACATTCATCTAGACTAGTATGAGAAACATCATCATGCACATGTACATTTTGTAACATTGGAAGTAACATTATTTGCATTCACAGTGGCACAATCAAGACCAAGCATATAATCTATAAGAGCATCATCATGTGTTGTAACAAAAATAGAAGAAGGTGGAGTAGCCTTGGTGACTATGGAAGAACAAGGAGTGCATCTAGTAAAATTTTGGTAAGGTGAAACAATGCTTATGCTAGAGTTACATAAACTAGTAGGAATTTTGTGCTCATTTGTAAGAAGAGACCTTTGAACTTTGTCATCAAATCAAGAATTGTGATCAAGGTTATTGTTATCCCAAATTCACCCCCCTGGCAAATTTGGTCAAGACAACTTCGCATAAGGAAATTATGAAGGAAACGACTCAGACCTGTGAGCTCACATTCCAGGACAACAAATAGGTTACAGGTGGGCTTGAAAATGAAGGAGCAGTGTCACAGAGAAGCCAGGAGCAAGAAGGAAAAGAAGCGGTGAAGTTTCAAGGTCTTCGGATCAAAACCATTTAGGAAAGAATCCATAATCGACTAAGTATGGAAGAGCCAGCAGAGAGAGCCATGTGTCCTAACGGCACTCCTCTAAAGATGAATCCATAAAGGGAGGCTCAAACAAGCCCCGCGTCTCCACATTTCCCAGGTCAAAGCAGGCCGTTGGGGGTTTTCTCGAGTTTTTGTTTCGCGAAAGAGGGAAAAAGGTAAATTACAGACCCACAAGCCCGATTTTTGCTCTAATCTAGTTACCACGTGTCCCATATCAAAAGGGAATCCCAAACGAGCGCCCGGGATGTCGCGTGGCCTGGTAGGTAAAAAATGAAGAAGAGTCTTCCAGGCCATTAACGCATAATCCAATCTCTTCAACTACCAGATTTGATTCGATTCAATCCGCTAGGGAACCAGAAGCAACATATTGTGGGCAGATTTGCAGAAGGCATTGATATTCAGTGGTTGAGCTTTCAAGGCAGGATTCAATGCGTATCTCATGGTGGTTGGAGTAGGATTCAACTTTTCCCTCTTCTCTCTCTTTTCTTTCTATATATACTTTGTAACACTTCTCGTTTGAGAAAGAGAGACATTCTGGGCATAGAGAAACTCTATCAAATTTGTTTCTTGATGCCATTTTTGAGCAACGAACCTTCTCCCACTCTGACAAATGTATTTGTGCCTCTATTCTAGAAATGTAATGGTTTGTGCACCTTCTAGAGCAATAAAAACATGTTTTTGTGGTGTTCTTCAACCCTTTGCATCGTTTTGTTGTTTCTCTGTGCCTCTCCCTTTTAGTCTTGGTTTTCTGTGCATGTATTTCACATTTACAGGTGCAGGATGTTGTGTTTCATGGAGTTTAATGGATGATTTATAGATCTGGGCCGTGTCACTTCTGTCTGACCTCCCTCATCTCCATTTTTTTGTTTCTTTCTCCCTCAATATAATATCTTGCTCCCTTTTCTTAGTGTTATCACCTCTGTAGTGTAGGATTTCTTTATTTTCATGCTCTCTCTCTCTCTCCTTGGTCCCTTGGAATTGTTAGATTAGGAGTAGATAGTCACATTTTCTTCCTTAGAAGTAATTTAGTGCTAGGATTAGGAAGAGGAACCAGCCTTCTCTGGAGGATCATTCCCATTTGCAAGTCCCATAGCTCTGGGAATGATCCAATGTTATGCAAATCACACCAAATGACCCTGCCTTAGAAAAGCATATCCATAACTCATTCGGGGTTTTTGTGATTTCACACTAACAGCTTATAAAGTTTAGCTTTAACAACATCATCAAGGATAGGATTGACACTAACATAATGCATAGTTTGCATAGGAGAAGAAGATCTACCTTTATCCACTAGGGTTTTATGGATCCTAGGGCAAGGAGTTTGACTAAGGATGGGTTCACCAAATGATTTAATAAAATCTGAAATAATGTTATTATTAAATCTAAATTACGTAATCGTTACTATGATAAGATACAACATAATAAAAATTCTAACCACTCCAAATATGTAACCGTATAAGCAAATGAGAGAGGTAGAGTACTTATCTTATTTTAGCTTATCCTGAAGCATATCTTAACTGGAGCAACTAATGAACAAGTTGCAGAATCTCGAAATGCTTGATACAAATTTTAGAACTTACAAGCTGGCCTAAACATAGGAGCTTGGACTAGGGCGAGGGTGCCCAGGACTCTGCAGACCTTCTATAGGCGCTGTGACTACGCAGAGGGTCAAAAACTGATTTTTCTTATGTCGCTAGGATTTTTCTATCCTTCATTATTGATCACCGCGTGTCGTAGCATGTCCGTAGAATTCTCTTGTAACTCAGTAAAATAGATAATATCTTGTAAAACCCTAAACTACATCAAATCCTAAAAAGAAAGATGCAAATGGGGATTCAGACTGACCCCGTGGTCACCCGATAGAGTGAACTTATGACCGAGCATTGCACTACATCTCAGACTCCATGTAGTTCTATGTGCTTGTGTGTGCAATAATTTCCTAGGTTTCCCTCGCGCCAATGATGCCAAGATAGTGGGATATAGCTAGATAAAATGAAAATGTGTGGATGGAATTCAAAACTTCCCCTTCCTATGTAATGTATGCAGAGTAATAAGCCCAAAAATGTAGTCCCTTTGATAATATGTAGATATGCTTTCCCTTTAGAATTGTTCACCCTTATAATAGTATGTATGTTGTGTATATATAGGGATCTCTTGCTTGAATTTCAACACTAATGACATGACATGCCGACTAGGACCTCGGGATAGGAGTAAGAAAATTGAAAAGGCCAACCACAAATGTCAACAATGTGAATAAGAACAAAGGAGACAAGAGCACCTAGGGTGGACAGTAACACCTGGCATTTGGTGTCCGGTGTCCAGATCAAGCTGGTGTCCAGGATAGGCGATGACAAATGTGAAAATACTTGATAGATAGAGATCCCCGTGACCTAATTAGAACCGGGTGTAGACGTGATATATGTGAGAGACAAATACAATAGAAACAATTAAAGCAAACCGATGGACTAAGAAGTGTGTTACTAGTGAATAATTTTTTTGTTTGATATCCATGTATATAACAACATACTTGGCGATATAGTAAAATAGTAATATGTGTGTGATTTTGTGTCTACACAAGCAACTATTTATATACCAAATACTAAGTTAAGAAATCAAAAGTATATTATTCTTACTACATATCACAACATAGGAGGGCATAAATCTATTTTTGAAATTTGCACACAATGGTTTCTTGGGAGCAAAGTAGTATAACCCACTATCGACATGAAAACACATGGGCAATGTTAGGTCAAGGGTTATATATTTTATGCACATTGACACAATACAATAGGAGAACTACATTGAGTCACGAAATGTAGTGTTTTGGGAGACTTGTATGATAAAAAAATACAAGGTGGGTGAAAGGCTCCAAGCTCACTACAAAATAGATGTATGAACACTTGCGAGTTTAGAAACCACAAGAATCTTACTTGTTACATTTGTGGTGTTATATGGATGTGAAACTTGGGGCAATAATGTGTCGTATCTGAAATGGATACAAATAAAGAGATTTCAAAAATACCTAATAAAAACATGCACTAAAACATGCACTTTCTTGTTAGAGGCATCAATTGTGAACAAATGTTAAGCTACATAAAGAAGGCAAAAACATGGAGAGACATCATTGGCCCGAGAATATTGGCGAAGGTAGAATTGAAGAGGAATTCTCATGGATGAAACAAAACACATGGATGAGAAAAATGGGCATTAACATACAAAAGGGACCAAACATTAATGAGGATATAAAAGGGTATGTGACAAAAAAATAAAATCAAAGTAATCACGTGGACAAAGAAGGTTGGGAGGAAGCAGAACACCACGTTAAAGAAATTAATCCCACATGGGATCATGACCAAAAATCCTACATTGGAGTGGAAATCAAGTGGAAGGTATAAATGTTGATGGCTTAACTAAGGAATAACTCACATAAACTTAAATGTGAAACTCGAGAGTGGACAATGCGTAAAGAAGAGAGGGAGAAGATAATATATTTGTATTTTATTATGGGATTGGTAGAGACAAAGTAGTATTCCATAATGGAAAGGCCACCTTATAACAATATTTGAATCAAATATGATGACACCTTGAAAGGTGACACCCTTAACAAAAAATTTAAAGAAGGAAAAATACGAAAAACAACACACTTATTTATCGAATTGACACTAAAATATCTAATATGAATGGATACCTCATAAAATCAAAGCGAAAACTCTTGTTTAAAGGCAATCATTTCACATGAAGCATACTTGTTATTACTTGGGGTATAAGGTCTCCTAGACGTTGCTAAAATCTTTCGCTCATTTTTATAATTTCCATTCATATGTATAGACATTTGGGAGGGGGTCCTATGGGAGGGGCTCCTAATATTTCTTCGCACGTGTTGCAAAAAAATTTTAAGAGTATTTTAAGTAAGAGATGTCTCATGGTATAAAAGTCTTTTAAGAGTATGCTACATTTTTAACGAGAGAATGTACCATTACATTTTTACTATTGGTTTTCTTAGTGTTTATGATGAATAGTGGATTAATTTATAATAAAAAAACTTTTAATTATAATTGTTTATTGAATAGTTTTTTCCTATTTTTTAAAACATATCATAAATGTATGTGTACTTACATGGTCTTTTACATTCATATCATGTTGACATTCTTAGAATAACATTGATTCACATAAAAGCTTAATTTTTTTCATATAATAATAAAGTGGTATATAGTTGTTGTCTTGTGTTTTTACAAAGGCAAAATTCACTAGAAAGCAGGACAACTATACCACAGTGTCGAAAAATTTCAAAGTCATACCTTCCCAAGACACCCCCAGTCAATCCATCCCTAACACTAGTCCTATCCTGTCATTCAAATGATCCCCAAGTGAATGTCAAGTATCTCCTGTGTGATTCGAAAGAAAAAGTGTTCAAAGAACTTTAGGAGCATACAAGCCTTGGCGCTTTGGGAAGGGCTATCATCGCCTTCCGAAGACCGATGCATCATCCCCGAGCAGATCGGAAGGCCAAGAATCATCATGAAGGAGTATTCAAGAGATAAAAACATTAAGGAGTTGATTTTGGAATATTTCAAGAATTTTCGTGAGGTTTTGAGTCGATTCATCAAAAATGGGTTTTTGGGCCTAAAGGAGTATGCACCACAAAAGAGGACCTAGAATTCAAATTGAGATTATAGGAGCTCCATTGTGATTTGAAAGCCAAAAATTACCTATGGAAATAATTTTCAATGCTATACATGGTGTAAAAGACGGGACTTCTTGAAACTTCATACAATGTTCTAGGCAGCCCATTCTTCCTAGTGCACAACTAGCAGTTTTGAAAAAAAAGTGCCATTTTTAGGTGTTTCAGTCAGAATCAAGCCTTGTTACCCTCACCATTCTTCTCAAAATGTCTTTTTCATGCAAAATCATATAAATAAGTGCTCGAAAACTCATTCGGGAGAGCAAGTTATGACCTTCACAAGTCAGCTCTTAAGGTAAGCTCTTTGATACTTAGGCAATTTTCTAAAGGGACACATGGCATCACTAGGTTAAGGCACAACTTAATGTCCCCTTTGCACCTTTCCCAAAGGACAAGAGGTGCAAAAATTGTTTCCCCTCCTTATTTGCACATGGTTCATCATACGACTGTTAGGAGACCTCCAGGTGCTTGTTTTTAACTCCCTCCTCTATTCCTCCCGACGAATGATTGATTGAAACTTGGCAACACCGGGATTAGGGAAAATGGGGACAAAAAAATGCACCCCATCCCCTCTCTTCATTTTCAAAAGCTTGAAAGGTGGGACTTAGCCATTTTTCACTTTTTCTCCCACCATCTCTCCATCTGCTCCCAAAACTTCATCGAATCTCCCTCCACCATTTCATGCTCCATTCATTGCTCCCATTTTCGTGATCGAGAAAAATAAAAAGCAAGAAAAACCATGGATTTTTGAAACCTCCAAGCTTGTTCTTCACCAAAATGACTCTGTAACCCGCGAAGTGAAAAATCTTCGTAACTTGAAGACCGGTGCACCTTGACACATGGGATTTTTTGCAATCTTCTAGTTTTTCAGAGGCCATGAGAATCCAAGTGAAAGATTTCACATACACGCCCCAAATTTTTTATAGCGAAGAAACCCCAGTTTCCCACAGTAAAAATTTGGAAATTTAAAATCTCTCGTTCTTGACACTGGATTGAGTTGAAATTTCGAGTTGCACTGAGAAGCAAAAACCCATATCGAAGAAATTCGTTTCAACGCGAACCAACCAACAAGACCCACTTTCCAAAAATAGTAAGCCTTCCTACATGGGGACTGGCTATTTTTGGCAAGTTAATACCAGAAGTAGTTGCGATGAAGATGGTGGACACAGAGGACATCCAGAAGGTCAAAGAGGCATTCTAGTACCAGAAACAACAAAAAATTGCCACTTGCTAAAAATAGTAAGTATCCTATATGGATACTTGCCACTTTTAGTAAGTCATCCTAAAAGGGCAAATCAAGGAAAAAAATATTGTACGTGCAAAGACAATCATACAAGCTAATCTCATTGGTGCGCTTAGGAAAAATATGAAAATCATTATTTACTAAAAATAGTAAGTTATCTCTTATGCACTTACTATTAATAATAAATCATACCCAAACAACAATATTCACATAAGGAGTGCATAAACGGGGTAATCATCGAGCCAAAGCATTATCAATCGAGATCCAAAAAGGTGTGAGGGATAGCAATGTCACTCACAAGGACTTTGAAAATCTGAAGCATTGAATTTTCAATGACCCAAGAGAGCCAATGGAGGATGAAAGTTCCACAAATAGGTTGATTCCAAATTGTGACCATTTGTGTCCTTGGGATGACTAAATTATCATGACTCCATTGTCAAGGAATTGTTCCAATTTGTAATTCAAATTGATCTTGGTCGCTGAAACATGGCGGGGTCGGGCTTCGATCTTCACATGCTTTAGGGTTGACCTCAGTGAGCAACACCCACGGCCATCGAGGTGATCATTCAACAATGTTTCTAAACACTTAAGTTCAAGGTGTCCATGGGCCATCTGAAGGAAGTTTCTCAAGGTGCAAAGAATTCAAGGGAGTTGAGATCTTTCCAAGGGCACAGGATGGGATTGGTCAGGCAGTGAGATCAAGTCATCAGGAGCAGCTTCTTCTTCTTCAACATGATTCTTCCTCTTTCTTCTTCTTTCTCTCTCTCTCTTCTCTCACCTCCCCCAACTTTATCTCTCTTTAATGTTATAATTTTGTGTTGGGGTTGCAATTTTTCATGTCTTTAATGTAATTAAAAAGTAATTTTGGTAGTGGTATCTTTGAGGTCCCCCTCAAAGTGGATTCCCATCTTGGGAGATTGTGGAGTTACTCCTTCCTTAAGGAGCATTGTATGGTGTTTCCCTACCTTAAGGGTATTATTCTAAATATATTGCATATTAGGGCATCTTGGCCTCCCATATATCTTGTGTTGAGTTATCTTCTATAATTTATTGATTTATTATATGCGCAAGGTTCTTATCTTCCGCTCCGATACCACTTGATATGAACCTTGCGTATAATAAATCAATAAATTGTAAAGATAACTCAACACAAGATATATGGGAGGCCAAGATGCCCTAATATGCAATATATTTAGAATAATACCCTTAAGGTAAGGCAACACCATACAATGCTCGCAACACCATACAATGCTCCTTAAGGAAGGAGTAACTTCACAATCTCCCAAGATGGGAATCCACTTGAGGGGACACCTCCAATATACCACTACCAAGTAGAAGACTCAACTCATACATCCATCACCCTCATAATGATACTCACATACTTTAAATAAGATGGGTAACACCTAATCCCAATGTAGGCCGACCCATTACCTAATATAATTAATTCCTATGTGAGCCCATATAACTAACTAAGGGGATGTGTGCCACATGGCGGCATCTCCATCAACCCATATACATTATATTATCATATCCCATGTGAACCCATACATATAACTAAGGGGATGTGTGCCACATGTCGGCATCTCCATCAACCCATATATATTATATTATCATATCCTAAGGTACATAGCATTTCCTTCCTCTTTGACATGTTTCGTCCCCAAAACATAAGAAGAAGCCATATAATGAGTGTGCTTTAAATTATTGCACACTTGTCACCATACTCGATCATCTAACCACCCATATGAAATCCTAGTGGGTGATGTTACTCCAAACATGATTCCATATTCCATTTTTCTCATATGATTCCATCCTGGTCCATATGTGTTCCTCCTTGGCATCCATGCATATCCATAATTATTATTCATGTGATTCCATGACATGAAATTATTGTTCCATTGATTCCATGTATAGCCAAAATTATTACTCCTCCAATTCCATGTATATCCATATAGACTGTTGCCCTTGTGTGTCCTAGAATGTCTCCATGATTTTTTCCTCTCATGATGATGTGGGTGTCTATATGGTGCAACCTTAGTATGCTCAACCTTATCAATCTTTTCCTCCACTTTCTTTTCCTCTTCCAACTTGTTTGCTATTTCTTTTTTCTCTTGAGTAGAGAAACCATTTTTTACTTTTTCATCATGTTCTTCATCCTCTCCTTCTAATTCATCCTTATTCCCTTCTTCACCATATTCAAATTCATCTTCATGATCCAATTTTACATTACTTTTTTCTTTCTTAAGTGTGATATCTTGCAATGTAATTTTCTTTCTCTTATACTATAATTTCATGAATTTATTTTGCACATTAATATAACTATTCCCAATGTCTCTAACCAAGTATATCCGAGAACAATATCCACACCATCCATATCTAAAGCATAAAAATCTAAATGTAAAACATATTTATCCATAAAAGCTTTAAATCTTAAAAAACTTGAATATGCTTACCATCCAGTTGAGATTCCTTGATATGCTTTGTTTGCACATGTATATTTTGAGCTACATCCATATTGATGAAGTTATATTCACTACTAGGGTTTATGGAAACAATTACCTTTTTTCTTTGAATGCACCCTTCAAACTGAAATATTGAAGCTTCCTTCCTTAGAGATGCACTATCATGTAATGTATTGACTTCATCATCAACATTTTCTTCTTCTTCATCATCAACATTTTTTCTTCTTGTTCTTCTTGTTCTTGTTCTTGTTCTTCTTCTTTAACAAAATTGTGTTTCTTTTTTGTTTCCCATCTAGCTAAGAAAATATCCTCCCTTTCCTCCCAATCCCAATCCAATAGATCTATATCCAAATAAGAATAAAGCAAAGTCATGCTTTCCCACCAAGATGAAGATAAAAACTAACCTGTACTAAACATTCTTCAAAATACATTTGTTTAAATTGTATCCACCATTTGTTTGCATCAATTTCCCCATTATGATAGAAAATCGGTATATCCATGATGCATAAAAATTAGGGTTTCACAAACTTACTCATTTGACCCATATTTGACCTTGATGAATTCATCAATCAATTAGCCTCAAATCTAAAACCACAAAGAAGTAACCCCTACTAAAATTTTGAGAGATTTCCAAAATATAAGAAATTTAGAAAAAATCTTCAAATTGCGGCCTATGGAGCAAAATAGTGAAAAACAATAAAACTGAAATAACTTTGTCAAAATAGATCCACCAATTTTGAAATTTTAGTGGTATCACCATTTAATATATTACCATCAACCCAAAGAAAATTATTTCCTAATTCATCATTATTCATAAGATATAGACAAAACCTTAGAATTAGGGTTTCAACCCTAAAATGGACACAACTTTTGCAAAATAGCTCCAAAAAATCTGAAATTCGGAGGGAAGATCACTTGAACTATGTATCCAATCCCCAAAACAAATCTAAAAAATTCCAAGTTGATCTCAAGATATAGACGAATCACCAACATTAGGGTTTTATCCCACAAATTGCCCGGATCACTGCTCTGATACTACTTGATAAGAACCTTGCATATAATAAATCAATAAATTGCAAAAGATAACTCAATCACAAGATATATGGAAGGCCAAGATGCCCTAATATGAAATATATTTAGAATAATACCCTTAAGGTAGGGCAACACCATACAATGCTCCTTAAGGAAGGAGTAACTCCACAATCTCCCAAGATGGGAATCCACTTCAAGGGGGGACACCTCCAATATACCACTACCAAGTAGAAGACTCAACTCATAAATCCATCACCCTCATAATGATACTCACATCCTTTAAATAGGATGGGTAACACCTAATCCCAATGTAGGCCGACCCATTACCCAATATAATTAATTCCTATGTGAGCCCATATAACTAACTAAGGGGATGTGTGTCACATGTTGGCATCTCCATCAACCCATATACATTATATTATCATATCCCATGTGAACCCATACATATAACTAAGGGGATGTGTGCCACATGTCGGCATCTCCATCAACCCATATATATTATATTATCATATCCCAAGGTACATAGCGATCAGCAAATGCGAGATCAAGTCATCGAGAGTAGCTTCTTCTTCTTGACATGAGTCTTCCTCTTTCTTCTTCTTTCTCTCTCTCTTCTCTCACCTCCCCCCAATTTTATCTCTCTTCAATGTTCTAATTTTGTGTTGGGGTTGCAATTTTTCACGTATTTAATGTAATTAAAAAGTAATCTTAGTTTTCTAATGTGTAAAGTCACCTTTATGATATAAAAAGGGACTAAAGGTTTTCCTATGAAGATGAAAGGTTTTAAGTTGTTTTGACACATATGAAGAGTCATTGGGGGTAGATGAAGAGTCGCCTCTCTTCTTATAAAATGTAAAGGCTTCTCATTTCGAAAGGGTTGGTTGCATATTTGTGAATTCATGAGAGAGCATTTTTCTACTTGTGAAAGAGCAAAGAGTTAGCCATTTTCTTCTAATCTCCCCTCTCTATGTTTCCTCCATTCTCATGTTATGTACAACTCTAATGGATATGTTAATAAAGGAAGAATTTTTAGTTTTTCCAAGGCATATGAATGTGTGCATCTTTGTATGCATGGTTTCATTTAGACGATAACATCAAAAATTTGTTGTTTTCTTCTCATATAATGTGTGTTGGAATTTCTAACTAGTGTATGTAGGAATATGATATTCTACCCATAACATTAGTTCCCCCTCTCCTTTTTCTCACTCCCTTTCATGCTCTCTAAACAAATTCTTCTCTAGCAAGCAATTGCTAGCTTTGTTGCAAGGTCAATGGAGTGCCCTTGTCGGATCCCCAGCCGAAAGACCACAAGGAAAATCACTTTCACAACGCACATATAAACACGAAGTTGTCTTTATACAAGTAGAGGGACTTTGATTCCCAGAGTGTTGGAAAGAAACCCATAGATTTGTCCACTTGAAAAATTTTCTCACTAATAATAGTGTATCTTCTCTAAACTTATAAGAAAAGCCAATGAAATTTTATATATTTAAAAAAATTGAGAGATATTATAATTTTTCTCTAGTTTTGTTGTGGTATTGTTGTGTTTCTGTTGCTCTTTTAAGAAATTTGCTGTTTTGTCTCAAGGGTGTCCTGTATTGTTCTTATTGTTATATCTAGGTGGTAAGACCCTTTATTTTGGTTGTACCAAGGTAGGGTCCCTATCAAAAACCTTTATCCTTAATAAAAATGTATTTCTCATGGATTGTTGTCTCTTAAAATTTTACCAATATATGACAAATTGGAAACTCTACAAAAAGGTATAATCATGCATCACACTATATTTCTTTAATATTGTGAAGTTGCAAGTGCCATGCTAGGGGTGCATGGAAAATGTGGAAACATATAAATATAAGGAATTTAAAAGCAATATTTACTCTCCATTAATACTTCACAATTCTTTATTTTTGTAAAATCAAGTAAATCGTTGTTTATTATTAACTACCTTTAAATCCACTTTTATGACATAATCTTGCTTTGTAGAATCCAAATTGTCAAGAACACTACTATTATTATTAACATATTTTCATAAATTCATTCATGATCTATATCATTAAGTGTGTTATTTTTTTGTGCATTATTTATTTTACACTAATTACATTGATAGGTGTCTTCTTACTATGGATTGAGCCTAAATTGCCTTTGACACAATTCAAGCATATCTGATGGCTTAAAATGCATTGCAAAAAAAAACAAAATCTTGGCGTTAAAATGTGGGGTCAAATTTTCAAGATACTTTTGATCCAACAACCATGACAGATAATACCTGTTTTTGTAAATTTTTTATGTGCAATCAAAATGTAACACATGGCAGATAAACCTTTGACTCCCGTTGTCAAGATTTTTCTCCTACCTCACCAAGGATTTTGATGTTGTTTTTCCGATGCACACAACAAGTGTCTGCTCCAAATTTCCAATCAATTCACGTTTGCTAGCTTTACGCCATCCCGTACAATAAATCTGTTTCAGACCTATCCATTACACAGTAAAATTAGCAGGTTTTATTCAAAAAAATAGCTCCTAAATCAGACGTGATTTGCTATTGAAAATGTAAGAAAACAAATGGAGTCTCAATATAAAACTTATGTTATCAAAAATAAAATATACCTGTCATTTATATGACCAACAAAAGGAGGGGCTCAATTAGAGATGATTTTTTATTTATCCATTGTTTTGCTTCTATTACTCGAGCTTAAAACTGAAAAGTGGGTTACAAAGAGATACAACAAGTAAGCATTGTGGTTGGGTTTCGAACTTGGAATTTATTGGATTTTCTCCATTTTTGTTTTTGGCCACTTTAAATGTAAATTGCACTCGAGATTAATGTAAGACAAAATATGGAGTTAGAGTCTAAAACTTCTGCTCTAGTGGATAAAATCTACCTATAATTCATATGACCAACAAATGGAGGGGCTTAATTATAGATGTTTTTCCTCTCATCAACTATTTTACTGTAATTACTCAATGTTTGTCCCGAAGGTATTCGACAAGGTAAGGATACTGATACTCCTTCCCCAGATATTGTTCTTGATTTACCAGCTTTTGACAAAGCTTGCAACTGGTTTGAATCATTTTCTCTTGTTGCTTATTTTGTGGGTCAAGTTCCCCCTGAAGGTATCCTCCACCAATGGATTCATAATCATTGACAACCTCATGGAGTCAAGGTAGAGGGAGTCCAAAACATGACCAAGGGTTTCTTTCTGTTTCACTTTACCAATGCTTTGAACATTGCAAAGTTGTTGTTAACCACGGTCCTTGGTTTATTCACAATACTCTTGTGGTTTTCTCCCACTGGACTCGAGATTTTCAAGTCTCTGAGCAAGCCAAACTAAAAATTCCTGTTTGGGTTGAATTTCCAGGCCTTCCTTTGCCTCTGTGGGGATTCATTGATCAACTTATCAAACCCTTGGGTCGCCTCATCTGCCATGAGCAACATAAGTTCTACTCGGCTTGACCCCGAAATGGGTCTGTGTTGAAATTGATCTTTCAAAAGACCTCAAAGATACCCTCGATATCCAGGTTGGAGACACACACTTTGCGTAGAAATTTCGTACATTAATCTGCCCAACACTTGTTTTCGGTGTCAATCTGCTGACCATATGATCAAGGACTATCCTCTCATGACTCTAAACCCACCGCTAGTTTCGGAGAAAACCCCGATGGACCCTAAATCCAGCACTCCCTCCTCTGATGGATGGACTCATCATCACTTTGGTAGAAAGCCTTCGGCCTCGACCCGAAATAAGCCCCAATAGACTACTTACAAACCGATGGTTACTTCCGCTTCTACTCATTTAAAGTCGTCTTGTGACCCTTCCCAAGCCCGCACCTACCATCTCTCGGACTCCATAAGATGTAATTTTCATCAGCTCTCACCCCTCAGCTCCTGCTCTTTCACACCCCTCATTTCCCGAAACTTCAAGCTTTCTAGATAACACCTCGGTGGTTCGGCTACTCAAACAGATAGAAAGGCTACCTTACATCATTCTTGAAGTCCTTCCCCTCCTTCCGAGGAGGATTTCTCGTAGAGACCCCATCAATAGTTCGAGCTCGGTGATTTTATTCATGGGAATGCGTGGCAAGTCACTTTCTCTAACCGCTTTGGAGCATTAGCCGGCCTCGAGGAGGAAAACATGCACCTTGATAGTTCTCCATGTTAGTTTACTCATGGAATGTCAGGGGGCTTACTGATCTGACTCGCAGATATCTTGTCAGAGATAGTTGTAAGCATTTTACAAAGTTTCAGGTGTTGTGTTTACAGGAAGTCAAAATCTTTGGCTTCCATCTTTCTGTTGCTATGTGTACCATCTGGCTTGGTTCTCTCTGCCAGATGTCAGCTCATGATAATGGTCAAGGTGGTGTTGTCACTCTTTTAAGCCCTGACCTCACCTCCAATATCATATCTTGGGGTTCTAACCCCACTCATCGGTGGTGTGGACCCTTTTTGATTTTGACGGCCACATTCTTGGGTTGGCCAATATCTATGCTTCCAACGATGCCTCTGAGCATTCTTCTTTTTGGCGGTGGTTGGCTGATCATCTGCCCTCTGCTACTTGGCTTTTTTGTGGTGATTTCAACATGGTTGAATCCCCGAAGACAAGTTGGGCCGGCTTCCAATGCATTGGTGTGCTGGTGAACGTGAAGCCTAGTTTTACTTGCGCAATAAACTTTGTCTATTTGATCCCAACCACCGCAAGCACTCTAATGCTGCCACTCCTTGGTTCACTTGGTCTAATTTTAGATCTGGCGATGACAAAGTTTATAAGCATCTTGACAGAGCTTTGCTTTCAGAGCAGCAATGGTTTTCCTTTGACTCTTCATACAACCTCCCGGTCTCGGTGGTGGACACTGCTTTGGTTTCTAACCATAAGCCTATCTTCTTTGGGATTCAATGGAACTTTCAGTGTCCCAAGCCCAAGTCCACCCAGTTCTATTTAAATACATCCCACCTTTCTCATCCCAAAACTTTGGATTATATAAGATGTATTTGGAATCTTGACCCGAGACCTATTGATGGGATTGGCTGGATTGATTGGTGGTCTCATGCCATCACTCGTACCACTTCTTTCCTTCGGCTCTATAGGAAATAAGTTGCTCTTTTTTTTGCAAGAATGCTCATGAAGCCTCTCATATTGAATATTCAAGGGCTATTCAAGAGCTTAATCTGTCTCCTTTCAACACCCACCTGCAAGTGCAAGCTACTCATTGAAACATAAGCTTCAAATTGAGGAGCACTATAAGGCTAGAGGAGCCCAAGTTTGAGCCCGTCTACACTGGCTTCGCATTGGTGACAGAGTTACTAAGGAGTTTTTGCTTCCCTTAAATCTAATCAAAATCTCACCAAAATCAAAGCAATCAAGGATGGCAATCAAAGGCTTACTCTCTTACCTGACATTCTGCAAGCTTTTGTGCATCACTATCATGTTGTTTTTTTTGCTCAACCTGCTACTCCGGCTCAAGATGTTGCTCTCCTCCAATGCATTGAAGTTGTTCCCTGCAAGCTCTCTAAAAGTCAGTGCATTGCTTGTGATAGACCTCTCACTCTTGATGATTTGAAGGAAGCTATTCTGCAGATGGCCTCTGATAAAGCCCCTGTGTTGATGGTTTTCCCTGTGAGTTTTACCAGTCTCTTTGGACGACTGTTGGTCCGATCTTCATCAGGTCTATCTAGAAGCTATGTCCTCCAACACCCTGGGCGATCTGATTAACCAAGGCAACATCAAATTCATTCCCAAATCTGGAGATCCCGAGCTTATCACCAATTGGGCTAATAACTCTACTCAATGTCTCATACAAAATTATTGCCAAAGCTCTTGCTATCAGGCTCACTAATTTACTGCCCCTGATCATCAAGAGTGAGAAAACCAGATTTATCAAAAACAAATATATTTTGGACAACATTATTGCAGTTTGGGAGGGCATGGAATATGCCCACCAGACTTCTCAACCGACTCTATTTGTTAAAATTGATTTTGAAAAAGCCTATGACAGAGTTGAGTGGCCTTTCATTCTAGCCATGCTTTGCAGGCTATCGGTTTTGGACCCAGATTCATCCGCTCTGTTAATATGCTCTTTCAAAATGTGGGTGCCTGTATTACTATCAATGGTCAATCAGTCTGAGAGATTCTCTCTTCATCGTTCCATCCGGCAAGGTTGCCCTCTTGCTCCTTCTCTTTATGTCATTGTTGTTGAAGGTCTAAGCTACTTGCTCGCTAATGTTGCTAATGCTGGTTTGGTTAAAGGTATTCAACTACCTTCCTCTCCTAAGCAGTTGATTAATGGTCATTTTGTAGATGACTCTTTTCTCACTCTGGCTGAAACAGAGGCCTCTGTCACTAATGCCATGAAATGTCTTGATATTTTTTGTCTTGCTTCTGGTTCTACTATCCAATGGAAGAAAACCCAATGTTACAGACAGGCGATGGGTCCCAAACCTCCTTGGCTAGAGGGATTCCAATGGATTTGGATTGAACCTGGTGTTCAATTCAAATTTTTAGGCATTCCTTTTACCTTTATGGCATCCCCTGCTGACCTTTGGAACTATGTGATTCAACGAGTTGAGAAAAAAATATCTTTTTGGATTACCAAGCATCTATCTCTTATTGGAAAATTCCAAGTCTATTCCAAGGTTCTAGCTACCACTCATGTCTATTACTCATCATGTTGGGCACCTTCTAAAGCCGCTTACCATAGACTGGAGAAAATTTTGTGTGATTTCCTGTGGGCCAACTCCAAAGGGAACCATGGTTTTCATAGAGTTGCTTGGGACATATGTTGTACGCCCAAGGACATTGGTGGTCTTGGCCTAATCAACATTCATATGCAGGGTTTGCTCTTACTGCCAAATGGATTATTCGCAGCCTTGAAGGTGAGGAATCTTGGAAAATTCTTCTCGAAATTTTATATCTCAAGGGTCTCTACTTAATCAAAAGGCATGGCAGGGTTTGAACTACTACTCCTTACTCCTATGCCCTGCTACTGTTAAAATAGGTGGCTCTTTTGTGGCCAAAAGCATATGGAAAGCTTGGGAACTTCTCAAACCCCATCTTCTCTAGTAGGGTGATGGTTTCCGAAACGGGCTCTCTTAACTCTCTTAGTTTGTGGTGGAATCGATGTTTCAATTTCATGACAAACCCCTTGCTCTTTCCTTGTAGCTCAAGGGTTTGTGTCTTTTCAAAAAAGGGATTCAATATATTCAGGACCTTTTTTGTCCTATCACCAGGGATTGGCTTCCATGGGATAGCCTAAAAGCTAATTTTTCTCTAAATGACAATGACAAACAAGCCATTTCTATCATTCAAGATCTCATACCTGGCGATTGTTTGCATAAAATTGGTGTCACTACGCAGTGCCCATGGTGGTTTGATTGGCATTGGCCCTCTGCCACCCCCTTCAAAAATTATAAACCTCGGTTGGGCTACAAGCTTCTCACCCAGAAGCAACTTCCTCTCAATAAGTTAAATGCTCACTGGAGCCTACATTCCACTCATTTTGGGTGGAAGTAGTGCTTCACTGTTGTTTGGGCCATTCCTATAGAGCCCAAAGTTGTGCACTTTCTCTGGAGCATTCTTCATCAAGGGCTTCCTGTGGGCAAGCACCTTGTTCTTCTGGGAGCTCCCCACCGTGCTACCCTTTCTACAACCACATTGAGACTCTTCTTCATCTCTTTTGGTTCTGCCCTCATGCTCAGTCTGCCTGGCGTTGGATTCATACCCTTTTTCAACCTTTTTTGCCCACCTTCTTAATGTGGAAAATGGTTCTTTTGGGGGATCCGACCTTTATTCCTACAAAATTTTACAACATTTGACATTCTTTCAGAGTGGCTATTTTATATCACATTTGGAAATCTAGAAATGCTGCTATTTTTAATAAGGAGACAGTGGATAGAATTTTTGCTATTTCTAACAAGCTTGTTGTCATCTCCAATGTTTCGCTTCAGATCCAGGTGCAGGCGAGAAAGTCTGCATTGAAGTTGAGCACTTGCAAACTCTTCTGGACCATTGGGGGAGTGCCCCTTGTGTTGTTAGTCGCGTTCTGCCAGATTCCCCTCGCCATCACTCCCGCTCGCAAGGTCGCTGCTCACTTTCCCATGGGTGGCACAATTTCGATCGGGGTCCAGCTCGTGGGTGGTGTAGCACCTCTCCTCACCGAAGGTCCCTTCTCCACCTCCGTCTTGGACTCCGCCCGCTACCGGGGTGTTTGGTCGGTTGGGCTCTGGCAGTGGTGGTTCCAGTGGCAGGCCGACCAATCAAAGTTTTCGCGGCTCTCTTTGGCTATCTCGCCCTCCCGGTGGGGAAACAAGGAGGATCAAGCAGCAAATGGTTGGGAGCCACCTGATGACACCCCTAACACTACTCTTGGTGGTTGGGGTGGTGACCGTCCAAAGAGCCCACCGCCACCACCACCATCTTCCATGTTTGTTGTTGTTGCCTAGCTCCATGTTTGGAGTTTTCTCTGGTTCTTTGCACTTTTGTTTTAAACTTTTTTGATTGAAAATGTTACTATCGATATGACACTTTGCTACTCGTAGCCTCTTTATGGCTACTTTGATCCTGCTTATGGGGTGTGATCTTTTCCACCTGATTTTGTATGATTAGCATTGTACTTCTTATGTCATCTTTAATATATGGTTATGCTTTTCAATTAAAAAAATTTGAAAATGGGAGCTACGAAAAGAGATACAATAAGTAAGCATTATGGGTGGGTTTTGAATTTAGAACTTTTGGATTTTCCCCATTTTTGTTTTTGGCCGCTTTAAGCGTAAATTTCACTTGCGATTAATGTAAGAAAAAATATGGAGTCTCGATCTAAAAATTATATTTTGGTAGATAAATCCACCTTAATTCATATAACCAGGTAGATGGAGGGGCTTAATTATACATGTTTTTTTGCTCATTGATTGTTTTGTAAATTACTCTAGCTTAAAACTAAAATGGGAGTTACGAAGAGCTATAAGTAACCACTGCGGCTGGGTTTTGAACTTTGAACCTATTATATTTTCCACATTTTTATTTTTGGTTGTTTTAAACATAAATTACACTCAAGATTAATGTAAGAAAAAATATAGAGGCTCATTGTAAAAAATTCATTATGGTACATAAAATCTACCCATCATTCATATGACCAACATATGGAGGGGATTGATTAGAGGTTATTTTCCGCTCATTCTCTATTTTCTTGTAATTACTCGAGCTTAAAACTTAAAGGGGGATTACACAGAGCTAAATAAGTAATCATTGTGGTAGGGTTTTGAAAGTAAACATATTGGATTTTCCCAAAAAATATTTTTGGCTACTTTAAGCGTAAGTTGTACTCAAGATTAATGTTTTTTCATCATTTCCTTCACCAATTAGATTTACATGATTTGTGTCATGTTGAAAAGATTTCACAGGGGGATTTAGGCCACACCTATCTATCATGAACAATTATTTTAAGATAATATTCCATAGTCACATGAATGACGTTTTCTTCCATGGGTTTGGAGATGGATTTGTAATTAGATTAAATTGTGTATCCTTTAGAGCATTTTTCCCACTTTCATTTTCTTATCAATCCTATGTTTTATGCATAAGTGTTTTTGAATTCCATTGAAAGCTCGAAGAGTGTGACCAGGATCATTTTGTGTAAGCAAGTCGGTCGGGCACACATACACTCTCTCGTGTACTTCTAGGGCACACCTTTTCAACAACTTCCAAGGAACTTTTTACTTGCATTTGTCCATATAAATATTATGATCCATCTGGAATCCTTGGTTTCATATTCCATTAATTCCTTACACAAAAATGCCACCACCTTGCATCAACATTTGCACTTTACACCTATCATGCAGACACCTCTCCACAATCCTAAATGCCTCTATAATGCCACGTTGACCATCCCATACAAACCCAAATATATTACCACAACCTTGATCAGTCATCTCCTAGCTACTTTTCAAAAGATGATGTTTTTAATTTGAATTTTGAATTTTTTGATTTTTAAAATTAAAATTAAATTTATATGGTTTATAATTTTTTCATAACAAGGATCGTAGTTGGGTTTCAAATTTTGAGCTTACTAGATTTTCCCCATTCTTGTTTTTGGCTACATTAAGTGTAAATTGCACTCAATATTAATGTAAGAAAATTATGGTCTTAGTCTAAAACTTCCTTTTGGCAGATAATATCTACATGTCATTCATATGAACAATAGATGGAGGGACCCAATTATAGATGACTTTATACTCATCGGCTATTTTGTTGCAATTACTTGATCTTAAAAATTAAAGTGGGGACTATGAAGAGCTACAACAATTAAGCATTGTGGTTAGGTTTCAAAATTGAACCTATTGGATTTTCTCCATTTTTGTTTTTGGCCACTTTAAGCATAAATTGCAATCTAGAGTAATGTTTGTCTCACTGTTGCTTTTCCAATTAGATTTACAAGGATTATGTTGTGCTTAAAAGATTTCCTAGGGAATTTAGTCCATTACGTTTCCGAGGAGTACAACCTTTCAAACATGTGACCAAAGGCCGAGTGTTTCAAAGAAGTTAGAGAAATACTCTTATTTTCTTATATTTGCTGCAAAAATGATCCATGATATTCTTTTTAATAATAGAGCCTAAGGTTTGTACACATGGCTGATTTTGAATTATCCACTGGATTTAGTGAAATAGAAGCTATAAGGAGCATTAAGAACATCACTCTACATTTTTTCCTGACACATGCTTTATTTTCATAGACTTGGTAGATCCTAATAGAGAGATGCAACTCATGATCACTTTCCAACATGTCTTCTTCCGAGGAAGGAGAGTAAATATTATTATATGTGTGTTTTGTGTGCGCTGTCAGGATCAACATTGCGTCAATTGTGAGGCTTCTAATATGGTTTATTAGCTATACATCATTGTTAAACCCTTGAAATTTCATTTCCACAATACATTTATGTGAACATTGTGCTCCATATTCAACCAAGCTTACTCTTTAAACTTACCAGAATTGAATGGTATACGAGTGAATGAGCCTAGACCTCATTAGCGTTGAGAGTATCATTTGAGTTGGTTGTTTGTTTGGCAGGTATCCATAAATTAAATTTTCTCTCTTTAGTTACACTTTGCACTTGACTGGGTGTTTTGTAAAGCTTTTCACTCTAAATACAAAATCCATTTGAGCTCATGATCAAAATAGTTTTAGAAAAAAACTAACAAATATCAATATAAAGTGTAACATGGGATTGATTCTTTCTCTTAGATAACTATCTACAGTGGATAAGTATTTTAAGAATTTATGTCATCGTAATATGAATGACATCTACTTCCATGAGTCTTGAGATGGATTTGTAATCAGATTGAACTATGTATCCCTTAAAGCACATTTTCCACTTCCATTTATTCTCAATCGTATGTTTTATGCATAAATGTTTTTGAATTCCATCCATGTATTCAAGAGCACGACACATCTAATTTTATGTAGGCAAGACAAATCTAGGAACACGCACACTCTCTTATGGACTTCTTGGGTACGCCTCTTGATAACTTCCATGGAATTTAATACTTGCACCTTTCCATATAAAGATTACGATCCACCCGATCTACATGCCATGACAACTAGCTCATGTAATACCAAATATATTACCATGACTTTGATTAGGTCACCTCACTAGCTATTTTCTCATAAGGTAATGTTTTCTATTTTAATTTTTAATTGTTTTTGAAATTAAAAAAATTATGTGGTTTATTATTTTTTCATTTATAAAAATTACACTAGCGTGCATACTTCCAAATGGAAGGTTCTCCCAATCCAATATTTTTGTCTTATTTTCTATTAATAATATTTAAACGTATCAATTTTCTACTACCTTTAGAAAACTCATCCTTACAATATATATTGAAATTTATTCTTAATAGACCATGTTTGTCTATTCCTATGCATTTGTTTGATTTTCATTATGTTTACCAAAAATTAGTTATATTTGTTTTATGCTTATATTATTAAAAATTATAATTATGTAAGTAGTCTCAAACAGCTACAAAGCCATTGAAAAGTAAGGATTTTTAGATATGATGGGGCGCTATTTCTTATGGGAATTTTTCGTTGAATTGAGGTGGCGGTTGGGGAATATATGTTTCACACATGAAAATTATGACAAGTGACTTAACATTATATTATTAATCATGCCCTCAAGCAACTCCTTGATGTATATAGATGGATAAACTTCATTTCCATAGCAAAAACATGCAAGTATGGCCATGGTTCCCAGATATAGAGGTATAGGGTGTAGTCCATCATTAGTCATCCTCATCTATTCTATTTTATCTCGAATGATGGAAACACAATTTAGCTATTTGATGAAAACTTATAACGAGATAGAGAATCCAACCTTTCTTATCTTATTTCGAGGTGGGAAAGCTCATATAACTAGAAACGATAAATCTTTATTTATATTGCCTAATTCTAAAGGAATAGAGCCTAATAATGTCAAAGGCATGTACAAGGAAATTGTAATATATTTTATCTCTAATTCAAGGAAATGCACTAGTGAGTATTAATTGTGTTTTGTGTTTTGTGTGTGTGTGTGTGTGTTTTCTATTCCGGTATACACCACCATTAGAGGGAACATGTGGTTGATTACATTAACGAGTTTCTTGTAGAGAGGTCCCTTAAAACTATTGGCATCACATATGTGATGAAAACTAGTACAAGGGTGGTTACAAGAAACGCGCAAGAGGTGGAAAAGCTGGAAAATGTCTTGATGTTCATCTGCTTCATCATGTAGAGAAAGGAAAGTATGGCAATAAAAATCGGTCAAGCCATGATTATGGGGTGACACACATTCTAAATGTTTCTAAATTAGTCGTGCATTTTAGCTCGGAGTGAAATACACAATTTATTTCAAAATTTAAAATTTATAATCTACACAAATTAATCATTGTTAATATTATAATTTTTACATCATTTCAACTAGCTTCCTCACTCGTAGTGACCCTAGGATTTGTCCAAAGCCCTCCGATTTGTCTCGGTGAGATCAAAACTCCCCTTTTTGAAGTTTTCCTTGTGAAGGTGCCACTCATTATTATCCCCTACTTTTTCTTTGGGTGGTGTGCCATATTGAGTTGGGGATTTCTAATTCTATAGCATCTTATTTCATAGATTTGATGTTTTCAACTATTGAAGCAACAAACATCCATTAGTTAGAGATTTCAACTATAGAAGCGATCTAAAGCCCCTAGTCAATTTTTTTAAATGGTGAAGAATGTTGAAGTCTTGAAGCTATGGTTTTCAACTATCAAAGCAATCCAATTGCCCAAACTAGAGATTTTAACTATTAAAAAAGGAAAAGGTCCGAAATCAAATTTTCAATTTTCCAAACCACCTTAAAAATGAGAATCATACTTTTTACCTACCTTTGCACCTTATAGCCATTGATAATACATTTCAACCTTCTCCAACCTCAACCCTCTCCACATAATGATTTCCCACTCTTTCACATGAGAATCACAAACATCTCTCGCTTAAAATGACTAAGGATCTCATGGTACATAAAGCTAATGGTATAACTTTAGAAATATCTACATCTAACTTCAAAAATATGGAATGTGATGGTTTTGCTTTCACAATGTCTCTATATTTTATAGCACAGTCGACCTCCACATATATCCTTCTTTATCATTTGAAAGGTACTCTATAAGGAAGAAGCCCAAATTCAATTGATCAAACATTCCTCTTCAAACAATATAACGCTTGATTTTTAGAAGCTACTATGATAACCTCTTTTTATGATGTTGTAATTGTGGAAATGAGGATAATTATGTTAAGATATATCTTTTAATCTTAAAAAGAATGTGTTACTGATCTGAACCCTTGTTTAACTATAACTTGTTTACTTGGGACGAAGGTCATTATAACTTGTGTTTTGGAAAGTGTGAAACAACAGACCTGGTTTAATGTTTGATGAACTCATATTGTTGTTGACAACACACCTTGAATCAATTCCATTGATCCAAGGTATGTTGCGGCCTTCTTTGTGATCGCTTTGTCAATTTACTTTCTATATGGAACGAAGTCTGAAACCAGACTGAATGTCGTTATAAAAGTTACAGAACCTGGTTACAAGTATAATTATTCGGTACCTTGATGCCAATGGAAAAGGTTCGATTTCTGAACTACATACAAATTGTAACGCCGGAAAGCGTGAGGCAGTAAGAGTCTTGATGCAAGCGAGCCAGGTATATGTCGAGCATAGGACGAAACGTCCTGCATTATGCTGGATATAAACGTAAGTTAGTAAACTTACTAGAAGAACCCATTAATTAAAATACTACGGCTACGTTTAAACCTATAACTATGTTTTAGCCTATAACCTAACTACTACCCTATGTGGATTTTAAATTAAATAGGATGTAAAATTATTGCAAATCCTAATGACTTGCGACCTAGGTGGAAAACCTAACTATGGACAATACAACCTAAACTATTGCTAACCTAAGGAGGGGACCTATGGACACATGCTGATGAGCGGATAAGAAGGGAAGGTTAGAAATTTAATAAAGGACATTAAATGATGTCCTTGAAGTTTTAAACACCACATTTTGGGAACATGGAAATTTGGAGATATCCAACTAGAAATGTAGCTAAGAAGGAAATTACTTGCAAATATTTAAAAATGGAACTCACCAAACCTGAGTCGGTGGTGGCGTGGAAATTAAGGAAAAATCAATGCATTCAATGCATTTATTGATCTCGGTCTTGGTGACAAGCTCGCTTGGGCAGGGAAAGAGGAATTTTGTGGTATTCATGTTCATTTGGGTTTCTTGTGATCGCTCTGCATTTCTTTTAAGGTTCTTTCGAACTCAACCATTCCGGTCATTGTAGAGCTGTTGTTTTGATTAACCACGGCTATCTTGGAGCTTTGTGGGAGTAAGGATATTGTTGGGAAAGCCTTGTTGTTGTCGCCGTGGAAAAGAATAGCTCCTGTGGGCACAGATGCGGTTTTCTTCAAGCCACAAGAAATTTTACAGGCATGTTGAGCTCTTCTCTTTAAACCGTTTTGCTCTTTGTTAAGTGTCTTCATTAAAAGAACTCTGCTCTTATGTTGGGTGTTTTTGTAAAATGAAAATGTTGATACAATTAATGTGATTTCTGGGTTGAGTTGTCATTGGAGATGAATACGATTTGGGTATTTTCTTTGCAAAAAGAGTAAATGAAATGAAATCTATCCTTGTTGTATGAGTTTTTGACAGTATTGGGTATTCGGTTTTATTACCCATTATGGGTTTGAGTTGATGAATGTACCAACGATGTGAATATTGTTTTCTGAGTTCTGTGCGTGTAAATGATTTGGGAAAAATCGTGAGAATGCTTGATGAAACTGGTTGTGTGAGTTATTATCCTAGTTGCTTTACATTGCATAGAATACGATTTCACCAGGGACAGTGAATTCATTCCATCATCTTACCCTTGCGTGATTTAAAAATGATTCAATGTCTCCTTATTTGGTTTGAAATCCGTGAATGATTTTTAGGAATGATTTTCTTAAATCTGGAGCAGAGTATCTGGTTATCTGTTGGATGGAATAGAGCTTATCATTTTATTCTCCTTTGAATTCGATGATGAATTTATATATTTATATGAACTACAGTCTAAACTTCTTTGTTGTTTCATTAAAAGCGAATCAAGTTGATTTCTTACTCGATGTTGAAAACGATCCCTTTTATTATTATGATAAAACTCATGATTTTGTTGTTAATTTGTACATTCTTGCTTGTTTCACCTAGTGGAATGTTCGTTTTTAGTGAATATATATATATATACACACACACACACACACACACACACACACACACACACACATGCAAACTGCAGTCTAAACTTCTTTGCTGCTTGCATTCAAATTGAATCGAAACTGGGTTCTTACTTTGTGTTTGGAAAACGAATCCTTTTATTATTACGATGAAAACATGATTTGTTGTTTCTTTGTACACTCTTACTTGTTTGTATTTGGATGAGAATGTCCGTTGGGTGAAAAATTAAAGGAAATGATTTTATTTAGAGGTGTCGTTGATATTGATACTTACGGACCAGATGCAAATGAATTTTGGCATACTCCCTGGAATGGTAGTTAGTAAGTTTTGAATACTGAAATAGACTTGTTAAGAAGGAATCACCCTATTGGATCGAGTCCAGTACTAAATAATTGATATTCGCTAAAGCGAATGAGAAGAGGTAATATGATTCTTCTTCCTTTCATTCGATTGTTGACTTTATTTGCTCTCTCTCTTTGTTGTTATCATTGATCGATATCACTTCTTGTTTAAATCATCCAAAGGTCAATTGTCATGAAAAGAAAGGGAATATTGGATGGGTAATTGGAAGTAATAATTATTTTCTTCTCTTAACCAGTTGAAATTCTATACTTGATATTGAATGAATTTCTTATTGCCTTAGGCGTAAGCATCTGCATTTAACTGTTGTTTTTCCTTCTTTTCTCGATTTGAAGGAAGTATTATGTTGCTTGTTGAATTATGAGAAATGACACCAGTGTTGTCATGGTGAATGACTACTTTTCTCTTCTGCATTTGATTGCTTGAAATTAAATGAGTAGTACGAAAGGGAAGTAGTTCTGTTTGAATTCTTAATTAAAATTCATCTCTTGAAATTTCATCTATTATAAGGGAATGGAATTGATAGTAATTGCATTAGAACATCATTATATACATAAGTGTATTAGCTCTTATAGATGTTTTTAATCTGGAACTATTTAGAGGAAATTACTTCTGGTAGTAATTGTTTTAAATACGGAATGAACCCCTTGCATTATTGGGATAAAAACAGAAGGAAATATGAATAAAGTGTTGCGGTTGTAGTAACTAATTGAGAGAAAGTTAGTAAATCTTTTTGTCGATTGTGATGGTAATTAGAGGATTGGGTTGTTAAGTTTGTTCATCCTTATCGAAGACTTAATTCGTAGATGATGTCCATCTCAATTTTTAAACGTTTCATAAAAGCGAGTTCTTTTATTGAGACAGGTTAATTAAGAGCACCTCATTTTAATGATAAGTGCTTAATATGCTCGATTCAATGAACTGACTGTTGCAAGTAAATTTTACAGATGATTTCCATAAGTAAAAATGAAGACATGTTGTTTTCTCGATGCTTCTTCCGATTAGCTAAGGATGGATCGTACTGAGAATTTATTATTCTTCTACGAGGAAATGGAAAAAGAGAAAGTTGTATTCTTCTTCTTTATGAGTTGTTAATGTTGTTTGGCATGAATGAAGTTTGGTTGTATGGGCTTGTAAATTGTATAAATCTTAATCTTGAGGATTGAGTACAAAGGAAAGATGTGTTATTTTAATGGTCATTGTATCACTTGAACCGTTTGAATAAGATTGAGAACATAAATTTTATTCATTGAATTTGGATATATTCAAATGATGGTTGATAGATTTTAAAAGGACATAATATCTATTCTTTACTTGAATACAACTTTTAAGTTGGAATGTACAATTAATTCATACTTAGGTCTATATGGATTTTAAATTGACGTTGGAAAAGAGTTAAGTGAATATGAATTCTTAAATGAATGATATTCGAATCGGGATATAAGCTAATGAATATAAATAAAGAGACAATCGAATCTTGTATTCTGATTTCGTTAATATCCTTGAGATGTTTGATTTAGAGGATATTCGGTATGAGGAATCATATCTCCTCGTAACAAACCTTAACTGAAGTAAGGTTATAGCGAATAAATGAATACATTCATTTGGCATTAGGCCTCATTTAAATGACGTCTAATAAGATGGAATTCTCGAATTTAAATTCAATGCGAATAAAACTTGGTTAAGTTTAGTAAGTTGATCTTACTACGTTAAGTTTGTAGTGGATCATTAGTCCGAAGCTTAAATTAAGGAACTAAGATGGAATTAAACATTCCTTCAGTAAGGAGGAGTAAAGGCATATCAAGATTTAAGACAATTTAAGTCTCTCTTAGCTATGCAACTGTAACAAACAGTGAGGTTAGAAGATCAACACACGATTCTTGAAGCTTATTCTTAAAATACTTAAGATTATTATCTAATCACACTTCTAGCTGGATGTGTATCCCTTGATGAGAGGATTCCGTAGGACCTTGGCACACGCCAGCTGCAATCTGGTGTCTTCATGAAGGCGGGGCCTTCATGACGACACAATGTTGCAGATGACATGTTACAACGCCCTCCCGAATCGAATCATCAAGTTTACATAAGTTGGGACCAAGTTACTTGGACGATGATAGGAATGTGACCGTGTATACGGGGTGACTCAGGAAGACTAAAGGTAACTAGACACATGCAGTTGTCTAGGGTCGACAAAGTATGTCTGCGTACCTTTAGTCACCGTGAGTGTCTTCCTGTACTCTTTCATATTGGTAGTTTCGGTTAAAGTTTAACCTTGGACGAGAGGACTGACAGAGGTCAGAAAAGACCATTCTAGATAACATACGAAGTGAGGTGAAGGACGTATTCCATTGATGTGTATAACGTCTAGGAATATGATCATGCAAAGCATGTGAAAATCTTTGGGCAAAGTATCGCAAGTTCTGGTTGCGTTGTCCTAATCACCTAGTTTAAGAAGCAGGATTTCAGATGGGTATCGGTAATAGATATTTAGATAGGCCTCTTAAATGGAACACTTTGATAACCGAAATTGGTAGAGAACCAAGTATACTTAGTATACAATGCATGGATTAACATGAAGGATCGGTAAGTAGCCGAGTCATGAAATGAGAGATCGTTGAAACTCCGAGCCATAAATGGGAGATCGGTAGTTCTTCGAGTCATTTACAGCAGCATATGGTATCTGTTATATGATTGAATGACATTGAATGTGTGTTCCAAATTATAAATATGCGAATAAAGAACATTGGTTTTAAAAGTAATTGTGTGATCTAAATTACATTAATTGACAGAGAACGATTATTAAAACTTGGTTGTGTGTTTTGAATTACATAATTCAGAACATAGAACGTTATATAATTTTTTATTTTTATTTTTTCCCTTGTTCTAATGTCTTAAAATGGGGATGTTACAAACAACAATAATGCAAATTATTTTTGCAATTCCAAAATTAATGGGGCATACTCCATGTTTATATTATCTATGTATATTTCTAGATATTAATGTTATAAACTCTACTTAAAGTTTTCTATCAACACAAACAATGTGTAGATGAAATAAAAAGTAAATCTTAGACCTAATTTTCAATATTTTTATTCTAATTACGATTTTGAATGATTATAGAAAATAACATTTAAATTACAACTTCTAAGATTTAAATATTACTTTCATATCTTCTCTCGCATACACAAATTTCACACCATTAATGTGAAACATTTGTTCAATTGACGTAAAAGGACCGTACATAAATTATTATAGATAACAAATTCCATATAACTTTTAAGTTTTATGCTTTTCTCAATACATCTAGTATTTCTCCTTCTTGCGGTATCTCCCCATATTTGCGTCTCCATTGGACCTTTTTGGTGCGATTGCTACTAAATATATATTTTTTGTTTGAATCTGAAATTGCAGGTATTAGCTTCACAAAATTCTTAGGCTTAGCTGCTAAGGACTGAAGGGTTTCCATTACGCCAAAGTTACCCGGGCATGATCCCGACCTCATCCCTTATTACTTGGTATCTCCTGGGAGTGGAACCCTGGTGGATGGCTAGGTAACACCTTTTACACTATCATACACGCTGTTGGACCACAACCCATTCTATCACAAACGCTCACGGATGATGCTGCTATGAATAAATAATTATTTTTCTACATATAAATCCATTGTCACAAATGAATTATTTGTTTACAATAAAATCTAAGCACCTATGGATGCTTTTGCTAGTTTAATATTTTTTTTTATTTTTTGGGGGCAAAAAGTGACGAGCGTAAAAAGTGGCTTCGTCATGGACGAGTATACCTCGAGTTGAGGGTGGTCTCCGATGCAACTTCGAGACGGGTCATAAGGAAAACTGAGCCCATTTCTGGAATAGAATTTATTCACCACTGCAACTTTTGCCGAGATGATTGCGAAACACAAAGTTAAGAGTTGCATTAGGATCGAGCAGCTAAGGTGAGAATTTGATGCCATTCTTACCTATATACGCTTCTTTATTTTGTATCTTTCTGGGTTTGTGAGTTTGGAATCTGCATCCCGTTCATATTGAAGCAGTGTTTCAGCAGTCTATTTTAAACCCTAAACCCTTTACAAAAGTAAGCATTTGGAAATAGTAGAGGAAGGAAACTTGAGTTCAATTATTTTAAATTTTGGTTGAATGCCGGTACACGAGTTCATTTATTTTGGCAGCAGGCGATCCTACATCATAAACCCCAAAAATATAAGCATTGGGAGTTAACGCCCATGCGTTTCTTGAAATCTCGAGAGGGAATTTTGGATTCAGTCACAGTGGAATTTGGTTGAAAGGTGCATTTCGACTATTCCTCTTGAGATAAGTGCCTATTTGTTTATGCCATACACGGTAATGAATGAAGGGATATTGGATTAGGAAGTATCTGTTTGGGAATACACGCGCAAGTATATTATAAGGTCTCCCGTTGAGTTCAGAGGGCTGATTGCTGTTTCCAAAAAAGAAAAAATTAAGCAAACATGTCAGCCAAATGGAGAGCGCTTCAACGGCGACACCAATGGACTTATGATTCGGTGGTCCTGCCATCCTCATACATTGAAGCCCTGCGTTCCCTTCCCCCTCCTATTGCCAAGTTAAAGTTTTTCGACCAGTTATGCAAATTATCGGCGCTTACTTCAATTCATTCTCAAGTTACAGAATTTAAAAAAGTTGTTGCTGCCTTTTCAGAACTTGTGGCTGATTCTGACACAGATGAGTATCTTCATGCTGCAATGCCGTTCTTTCTTGAGATATTGTTCGAGGAAAACTCATTGCCACTGCATCGGAGCCTCCTCTCAGTTTTTTGTCATAATTTCCCAGTTACCCACCACTCTCTTGTCAAAGACTGTTTTGAACTTCTGTGTAAAGAGTATGGATTAACTGGAAGAAAGTGCCGTAGATTTGGTTTGGCATCTGTAGCAACATCCATTCTTAGCCTGCCTAAAGCTGGCTTTCTCAAAGTAGTGGCAGAACAATGCTCAACTATTATGGCTCTTAATGTATGCAATGGATTGCAATCTGTACTGAAAGAGGCTAACAATGGAGGTCATCCTTCGCCTGCTACCATGGAACAATGTCAAGATGCCATGTCTTCTCTCTATTATTTGCTTCAACAGTTTCCACACAAATTCGCTCCACAAGCTATCCATGGAGTCTCCACTCCATTTTCATGTCCTCTCTATGAAGGCCAAACTTTTTATGAGATAGTTGTAAACACAATTTTAGATGTTTTAAAGACCTCTGTGTTTTCCAGGGATTGCATGCTGGCTGCAGGTGTCAGTTTTTGTGCTGCTGCTCAAATAATTGCCCATCCACAGCTTGTGCTTTTGGTTTCCAATACTATTTTTCAGCAACCAGGCATTAAATTTGCCATTGTTACCTCTGGTCAAGGTATAGTTGAATCCTGTGATCCAGGGTGTTTGGAGGCTGTGGTTATGAAATTTTATGAGAGGGATCTGGCTTCCGAGGTGGAGCATTTTACTGAATATGGTAAACTTTGTTTATTGAGAGGGATGCTCACTTCGATTCCAAGGTCTGTTCTGAACACAAATCTTCTTTTGTTTGGAAAAGACACAAGTATGGGTGGTAATACAGAGGACCAGAGAATTTGGACTATCCTCTTTGATGGTATTCTACCTTTCTTGTGCAATCTGTGTGAAAGCTCTGTCGATAGTCACTTTAATTTCCACGCAGTAACTGCATTACAGATTTGTTTACAACAAATAAAGGCTTCTGTTTTAAGTCATCTTCCCACCATTGCAAAAGGTGAGATGGATAATGCTTCCAAAATTCATGGTATTGCTGTCAAAGCTTACTATCCTTTTACAGAAATTATGGTCAGTCGTATACTAAAAATAATATGGAATAACTGGGAAGATCCTCTGAATCAGACAGTGAAACAGGCACAGGTTATGTTTGAGTTGCTGATAGATGTACAACCTCTTTTTTCTCAGAATTCAAAGCAAACTTCAGTGGAAATGAATGCAAAAGCTGAATTAGAAGAGGAAAATGATGCATCAAGGGCATTTTACACAAAATTGCTTCTGAACTGTTATTGGCTGGTGGGCATCGCAAGGGGAGGTATGTACCCCTTGCAATTCTGAGTCGGCGGTTAGGTGCCAACAATCTCCTTAGCATGAGCCCAAATTTGCTTTTGAGACCGTTCAAGCGTATATAGATGATGATGTTTGCTGTTCTGCAACTTCTTTCTTAAAATGTTTCCTTGACCGCCTACGAGAAGACTGCCGGAGTTCTGAGAGTGAGATTGAAGAAGGCTTTAGAGCCTTCAGGCGGTTATGGATACCTCCTATTATTTCTGGGCTAGTTTCTGGATTGGCCAAGCTCCGGTCTAACTTGAACACCTATGCTCTGCCAGTTGCATTGCAGATAGATGGTGATGGGATTTTTCCAATGCTTGGTTTCATTTTCAATGGTGAAACTCTGATGAATGACAAACTTAGCTGGCATGAACTTGATGGTGCAGTTGGCCTTCCAGGATCTTTAACAGCTGATCAGAATGTGGCTGCAAGTATTTCCTTGTTGAAAGTAGCTCGTTCACTTGCTTTGATTGAAGGTGATATAGACTGGTACCACCATCCTTCAGAACTTTCAGACAATAACAATGGTCTTGCCCAGGAAGACTTGGAGGGCTTGGCTGTGGTCCATGTAAAAGGAATGGAGGTTCATGTGCCTGTGGAATGGTTAAAGCTTGCATTGACACACATTGATGATTCTCTTCGTATAGAAGCCGCAGAATTACTGTTTTTAAATCCCAAGACATCAAGTCTGGTCTCCATACTAGAACTGAATTTAATGCGGATTGCAATTCCTTTAAATATGCGCTGCTCTTCTACAGGTTTTCGAATGAAGTGGACTAGCCTTTTCAAAAAGTATTTTTCACGTGTCAGAACTGCTATCGAAAGGCAGATGAAACAAGCTGTTCACAAAGTACATGTAAATTTTAGCTGCCGTGAATCTCAAGAGGGTCAAGGAATAGGCTGTTCATTGATGACAAACTATAGTAAGAATGAAAACAAGACTATACTGGAATCGGGGGTGAGGGAACTTGATCAGTTTATGAAGTGGTTGAGTCGTCTTCTTGTTTTTTCTTTGTATCCTTCTGCTCCCTATGAAAGAAGGAGCATGGCTATGGAGCTTTTTTTGGTTATGATTGATATCTGGCATGTTGATCAACCTCCAAAACAAGATAATAGTCACTATGCATTGTCATCTCCCGAGGGAGTTGTTATTATCCTTATGATGAAGGTTTGATTTTAGAAGACTCCACTCTGGTAGTGGTTGGAGCAATTGTAGATAGTTGGGATAGACTAAGAGAAAATGCATTTCGAATCCTTCTACAGTTCCCCACTCCTCTACCTGGTATTTCTAATAAGATGAAAGTTATTGAAGTAATAGTGTGGGCAAAATCTCTTGTAAGCAGTCCACGTGTCAGAGAGAGTGATGCAGGAGCTTTGACTCTGCGTCTCATCTTCAGAAAGTATGTACAGGACCTTGGGTGGATTGTGAAAATTGCTGAAGACTATGTTTCTGAGTGTCAATTGTTTGGATCACTTGGCAATGGTGTCATAGAAACTAAAAGGAGTGATTCACATGCCTATAAACTTGGAACCCCAGTTGTGGAGTACATCCAGTCCTTGATTGACTGGTTGAATATGGGTATTGAAGAGGGTGAAAAGGATCTGGTTAAAGCGTGTGAACACAGCTTCGTTCATGGGATATTGCTTACATTGCGATATACAATTGAAGAACTGGATTGGATTTCTACTGCTACTCAAGCAAGTGCCTCTTTGTTGCAGCTTGCCATAGAGAGGCTTCTTGGGCTTGTGGTGCGTGTGACATCGATGGCACTTTGGGTAGTTTCTTCAGATGCGTTGAGTATGCCAGAGAATATGGAAAGTCTGATTGAAGATGTACATTTAAGAACACAGAGCTTGCCAGATGATGTAAAGAAGAAAGAATCAGCAAATGCAATGCAGGAAGATGATGGTAAAGATATTGAGGCCGTAGGACCAGTGGATCAGGTTGTTATGGTTGGTTGCTGGCTTGCCATGAAAGAGGTTAGTATTACCGTGTAAATGTTCTGGATACCTTATTTTGTACATTTCTAACTTGTCTGATGTACATGGCATTTTTCATCAAATTAATTATGCCAATAGGCATTCTACAATGGCAGCAAGGGATGGGATCTAATGGTGTGATCGTGTGCATTTTTATTTTGTATATTAAATTTGACGTCCATTTGACCGTCATATAAAAGTTTTCTTAAACTTTGAGAAGTCACCCAAATGATAGTAATATCTTGACCATACGGTAGACTCAGGGCATTTTTTTCTAAAATATTTTGTTTGTCAACAACCAGTTGGAAATTATTAATCAATGTGGTATGTGTAAAATCCAAGATAAGAGCCTTGAGATTGATATGTATCGGCATTTTTCAAATAGATGTGTATAATATTTCTGTACTAGTTATTAATTCTCTGACATTCCGTATCTGGTATAAATTTTGGTCAATGTTTAATTTTTAGAATGCCAAACTTTTTGCCTAGGCCATGACTATTTTAAATTCCTTTGATATTTTAATGAAAACCTAGTTTATAATCAAGTTATAATTGGAATTATCCCTTATATTAGGATGGTTTAAGGTTAAATGGCTGATTGAGTTTCAATTTTTAGGGTTCCAATATAATTGTGTAAAGTCTTATACTTTTGTAATGTGGAGCAGGTGTATGTATGGAAACATAAAGTAAGCTTAAATACATTTATAAATTCCTTTTCAAAAAGATTGGTAAATACAAATAAAATGGTAACATAGGAATACTGATGCAGCTGTGGTAAGGGGGTCTATTGAAAGACGACCGTTGACCACACAGCGAGTGCTCAGAGTCTAAGAACTGCTTTTAGCAAGATCTCTGCACAGCAATGCAATGCTTAAGAATGCACAATTTGTTTTTAGAAATACACACTTCTCATGCTCAATTATTCAAGAATTGAATACACACATCTTCAAAACAGGATTCTATGGAAATTACTGTTCTAAATATGCAGAACCTACTATATGTTCTCGTGGAACAACAATGTTTGTTTTTAGATACTACAGGAGTTAGTGACCCGGCGACCTGGCACAACAATGTTTTCTTTAAGCTTTCAAAACTTAAAAACTCCCCTATAAAGAAAGTTACATATACACTGTCTGACACTAATGAAGTTCTTCCAAAGCTCCTAAAAGCTTTATTTCATTTCTTATATCTCTCTGTATTTTTCCCGAGCTGCAGGATCTCTTCAAGACCAATCTCGAATACTCCCATGAACTATATGTCTTATATTAATTCTCATGAATTTCTGAGTGAGAACTTTCTAAAGTTTTTTCCTGTCATCTCTTAGATTCCATGAGCTATCTATGAGCTATACAAGCTGGCCGAGTTTTCTTCCCACTAACTCAGGCTATCAAAAGCTCTATTGAGCCATCCCAAAGCTGCCTCTCCAATTCTTCTCCATTTCTTTTTAAATCTCCATAAAACTGCATTATGTTGAGATCCGTAACCTTTGGCAATGAATTCTTGTTGGAATTCAAACTAAATGGCCTTCATTAGAATCTGAAAGGAGAATTTGTTATTAAATATAACAAATGCGATGCAACAGAAATTGTTCTTTCTCCAACCGTAACTGTCTAATTCTGTCTCCAGCACTGTGCTTGCCACTTGTTCACATCTTGGACACCTTCTAAAGCCACGCAGACCTTTTTCAACATTCGTAGTAGCTTTAAAGTGTCCATGAGGATGTTTCCGGTTGCTTCATACTTGGATTTTTCCTCCTGATGGCATACTCTACAGGTGAGATTTGGCTGCAAATAAATAGAATAGAGGGATGGGCTTTGATTGGGTGTATACTGTTGTGCTTTTGCTCTTTGGCCGAGCTATGCCTTGTCACAAGATCCTCCACCATTGTTTATATTTGAAATCAAGGCCTCACCAGCTTTGGATCTGCCTCTCAGGTACCATAGGAATCTTGCTGGCCCTTCTATCCTCCTTTGATCAATGGTTGTAGGTTCCCAATGACTGACAAACTCTACTTGATAGGACATTTGAAAAAGAAGAAGTCAAAGACCCTTTTCTCCGTTTATCTTTGCCAGGTAGGTGGAACAAATACAAAGAACCTTGCTTACAAAGCAAAAATGATGCTGACTTGGCAAGCTTTTCAGTATCAACCATTCTCATGAGAATAGACATAATCTCATGCTCTAATAATAAGTGTTTTTTTTTGAAATTTTGAATAACCTTTCCTGAGAATGCTTCTAAGCAGAAAAATCCTCAAAAATACATTTATTAGCAAAAGGAAATCGTTTTGATGATACATGATTGCTGATAAGCTTGGATGATTCTGCATCATACAATTTGGGTAATTTGTTTTGTGAGCATGGTGCTCACAAACAAGTGCTAAATGACAGAACGGTCCTTCTAACCTGCCTATCAGGCCACGGTGTGCCTTTCCACTATGTCAGATATATCTTATTTTTGCCTCAGGGTTTTCTTCTCCTTTGTGATATCCCTGAAAATAATTTCTACAGACCTGGATATTTTGTTAAACCATAGGGCAGCAGTATTAAAAATCTAACTTTTATAACAGCAACGATAATTCGATTTTTCAATTAAAAACAGCGAATCATAATGCGTAAAAATCAGTCTCATGCTCTGATAATAAGTGTTTTTTTTATTTGAATAACCTTTCCTGAGAATGCTTCTAAGTAGAAAAAGCCTCAAAAATGCATTTTTAGCAAAAGGAAATCGTTTTGATGATACATGATTGCTGGTAAGCCTGGATGATTCTGCATCATACAACTTGGGTAATTTGTTTTGTGAGCACAGACAAGTGCTAAATGACAGAACGGTCCTTCTAACCTGCCTATCAGGCCACGGTGTGCCTTTCCACTGTGTCAGATATATCTTATTTTTGCATCAGTCTTTTCTTCTCCTTTATGATATCCCTGAAAATAATTTCTACAGACCTGGATATTTTGTTAAACCATAGGGCAGCAGTATTAAAAATCTAACTTTTATAACAGCAACGATAATTCGATTTTTCAATTAAAAACAGCGAATCATAATGCGTAAAAATCAGTCTTTTATTTATCGCATACGAACCAGCTATAATAACTAGCAATCACATGTGCACAATGCAATGTGTATGCCGAACGGTATATGTGATTTGATTTAGAGGGATAGTTATTACTTTTGTATTTGATATTGATAAGGGGTGTGATTGATTTTGTAAGTGTGGGAATATAGATGAAGCATTACATTTAAAGGTTTTCTCTCTACATTTCAAATTTGTTACAAATTCGTACATATATGAATTGGAATCCAATATTTTGAATTGAGTTTTGAATAAGCTACAACTCTAAGAAAAATATGTCAAAATATATTTAATGGTGTCACACATATCATAGTTCCGTAGGTATATGTGAACAAATAACAAGTGAAGTGATCACCAAGAAAAGTATCAAAATCTTTAAGATCTTGTTAACTACAATAGCACTTTGAAAAAAAACTGAAAGCATCAATAACCTATTAGTTCCATTTTCAAATATTATTTTTCTCAAAGTATATTTAATGGTTTAACAAAATCACTCTATGCATGTGTCACGGAGTTAAAGGTGACAAGAATATCACATTTTTGTTAGTATGAATTGACAAATAACAAGTTCCTTCCTTCACCAATACTAGAGAGACTTTATGCTTGGGTTTTTTTTACCCTGTTCAAAAATATTGGGAAACATCAATCAGGAAACCAGTACGGCTGAGCAAAGTGAAAAGTCCTTGGAGACTCCTTGTGCCTCTCAATTAAATGATATTGAAAAGATCGTTTCTCTTGGAAAGCAGTCAAAGGAAATTTGCAATATATCAAGGCAGGTATAGCAAGCAATCATTTAGATTATGGCAAGAGACAGACTATTGAAGCCTAACGCCGGTTTCGCAAAAGAATAGATTTGTTGGTGAACATCCAAACTTGCTCAATCTGTTTGGAAAATTACCCTGGAATTAAAACAAGTTTGTTTGAAGGCTTGCCTTCTTGTAACAGATGCAAATCTGAGAAACACGGCCGCCGCTTCTCTTCATGGAACAACATGGACCCTAAAAAACAGCCTGCCATTCTTGTGTCTTTAACACTCAAACTTCTTGTATCTAGAAAGTGTGTGATTGCTGCTATTTCTGTATTATAAGCCAGCAATGAAAGGTTATCCCTGAAGCAAGAGATAATAGATAGAACACTTGAAAACAAAATATTTTTCATTTTCAAACCTAAGGAAACATAATTTACATATGTGCTAACCTGTGCGAGGCCATGATCTTATTTCATCTGGAACTGATAAGAGCAAACTTGAAACTGATCTAAATGAATCCTTAAGTAGGATTACAACGTCTTCAAGTATTCAAGAACACCAATTTGAAACTTCTCGATTTACATTGAAAACTATGACTTTTGTCTTTACAATATTTATTTGAAGGCCATTTTGATCACAAAATTTGGTCTAATTGATTAATTTTAGTTTTAATTGTAAAACAAAATTAACTGACTGAGGCTCATATGGTTTTTTCTTGCAACCAGTGTGACATGTTGTTTGTAGGTTTATGATAGTTGTGTGTTGTATGTCTCTATCTGCCATGATTGTACCTTTATTTTCGTTGATGCTAGTTTTAGATAGAAAATAGGATTTCTATATATTGATTTTAAATTAAATACGGCTGCCATTGCAATGCTCAGAGAGCAGAATTATAAAACCAGTCCTCATTGAGAAGTGGTGAGCAGAAATCGCATAGTTCCTATAATTTATTAGAATGGGTTGGGATATTCTTTTTGCTTCATATGCGCCCCTAACCTTTATGGAGATAATGACATGTTCTAAACCTCTTTAAGTTTTAATCAATGAAATTATTTGTTGATGTTTTCCTAAAAATTGTCTACTTGAGGGAACCTTGTTGAACTGATTAGGCCATTTTCTAATGTACGAAACATGTCCTATCTGTTTGTTAAGATTAGTGACCCTGCCTTGATTGACACTTCTTCTACATACATTTTTTTCATCTGCTAAGAGACCTTGTATAGGGATTCCAAAAGGTTCCAGATTGTTCTACTTCAGATGTGGAAAGTGGTTTTATGTTAACAAATGTACTAAAGCATTACAAGTTAAATTCTAAATAAATTTAAATGAATAAGGAAAAAAATGTATTCTAGGTCAATGCCAAACTAAAAATAGTCGAGCTTCCTTATTATTTATAATGTATTTTAAAACAATTTTGAGTAGTGCAATTGGCCCAACCCTTATCTTTTTGAGCCACAAGTCATGAAATTTTTGTTTGGTTTGCAGTGCATCCTCTTAGAGAGGAGAGGAGAGATTTCAGAGTCCTAAAAGCCTGAAATTTTTGTTTGGTTTAAAGTTTGAAATTTCTGTTTGGTTTGCACATCCCCGAGGAGAGGAGAGGACGGGAGATTTCCAGGATAAAATTTCAGTGTGGTTTGCAGTGCTCAAATGTATTTTAAATATTGGGCATTTTGTGACTTTTGTATCAAGATTATAAGTTCTTCGCTGTTAAAAGAGATTCATATTATGACTATACCTAAAATCACTTGGTAGAGCGAATCATTTATTCTACATTAGGTCACAGGTTTGTCAGATCCCCAATAATTCATAGATTTGGATTCATGGATTTTGGGTCCCTGATTAAGATCAATTGCTTGAAGGGTCCTCTTTATTTTTGTAGGTGTTTATTATTGAAGTGGTATGATGCTAATCACGACTGTGTATGGGGTTGTATTCCTGGCCTTTACAGGCAAATTGATGGCAGATGAAAATGGTATCCTCCACAGCTGTAGCCCATTGAACTTTCTAAACGCTACTGTTTTCAGAGCAAATCGCAATCTAGTCTTGGAATCCCTTCGCAAAAACATCTCAACCAACCGTTTCGGAACGGATTTTCAGGGGAATGGCTTAGACCCTGTGTATGGGCTTGCTCAGTGCAGGGCTGATTTGCCTCTCTCCCACTGCACCCAGTGTTTTGAAAAGGCAGTGGAGAAGCTCGAGCTGCTTTGCCCCACCCAAAATGGAGGACGAGTCTTTATCGACGGTTGTTTCTTGCGCTACGAGAACACTTCCATTTTTACTCAACCTTTTGATTCCGACATCTCTAACTGCACATCTTCCTCCAACAACAGTGCGGTAAAGTTCTCTGATATAACAGGAAATTGCTTGGTGAAACCGTTGGCAAAGCCCTCACTAATAACAACTTTGCAATTGCGTGGACTGTGGAATCAGATTCATCCACAAACATTTACGCTCTCGCCCAATGCTGGACATCACTTACAATCCAAAACTGCCAAACATGTCTCAGGAACAAAACTCTGCTCGCCGGGGAATTAGAATTAGGGGAAAAATCTGCGTGGTTTGATTTTGAAGATCTTAGAGAGGCAATTGAAAATTTCGATCTGCACATCATGGCTGCATCAGCTGGATTCACAATCCCATCAGCTGCATCTGTTTTGTTTGGTTTCTTTTGAAACTATGATCTTTTGTTCGTTTGCCCGAATGTGACCTAATATTATTAGGCTCCGCAATAAAGCAGATTCAATACAAAGATTACCAACGAAAAGCGTCAAAACACAAAAAAAAAATGAAAACGTCCAGGACGTCAAATTTAACACAGTTGGAGAAACGTCTGCAAAGGCCTTTCCCATAGGGGGAACGCCTTCGGCTTAAAAATACCAGTGCCCTATTACAATTGTTTGGAGCTGAACTGGCAGAGCACTTGTACCCTGAATTGTCACTGCAACCCTTGAAATGGAATTGCCCAACTGAGAAGTGAGGGATTCCGTTCTCAAAGCTGTGTGTAAAGGAAAGTTTTCATCCTTTATTACGGAAGCGTAAGTTGAAGCTACTTGCAAACAAAGAAAATAATTGATGAATTTCCAAGATGTCTGAATAATAAACCCCAAATCTGCCTTTATAAGCTTCAATCCTTTTTCCAAAGTGGGGGCCCCCTTGGAAATACACTTTATCTACCTCCCATCCTAAAATTAGGACTTTGGTACTCATGCACCTTCTCTAACTTTGATGCCCACTTTCTTTATTAATTCTAACTCGCGCCCAATAATAGAAGTCAACCTTATATTATTATTTTATTCTATTAATGCTTTTTGGATTAAAATATAATTTAAGTGACCTTTTCCAATTAAAATATAAAAATATCCTTGGACCACTTAATTGAATTTATTTCTCTCTTTTAGTTTCCACTTGGCCTATGAAAAATTATAAAAATAAGCTTCGGTATTCAAAATTAATTAATTAAAAGGCGACATTATAGTCCACCCTTCCTAGAATTGCTTGCCCTCAAAGCAATTTCAAGCCGAGATCCCAAATTCTCCTTAGGAATTTACAATTCCTAACCCTTAATGCTTCATTTGATGTCGGCATAAATGATCATGCGTAAAGTTGTCTAAAAAACTGTTGTCCAAACTTATCATTAGTTGTTGATATGAAATTTTTAGCAAGCCCAATGCCAACATTAGTATCTACTTGAGTGATTTTCCTCGGGTGCATGCTTTTGTTGCAAAGTTGTATCTTTCACCCTATCTTGGAATGACATAATAGGGAGCAACAAATTTGAAATATTCTTATACCGTGAGGCTTTGTAATCAAAGCGCTCACCTTCTTGTGCCAGAATAAGAATTGTTGAGATACCCTCAACACCTCCATCTTTGGGACTTAAGACTTCCAAATTAGTGCTAATCAAAATGTTCTCCTCTAATGCATACCCATCCATAATGCTACTCTGAAAATCAATCAATGGCTTACCCTTTGGAAGTTCGGAGGATCGTTCATGATTTGGTACATCTTCTTCCATCTTGAGCTTGTTGCATCCAACAAGTGATGTCCTTCCCCCGACTTTCTCACTTTTATTTTTACAGCTATTTTGCAAATCCCTTTCATATGGCATGAATGCAATCTTTGGGAGATTGATGGGTGTTTCTTGAACAGAATATCTTTTTCAACTGTATCTTGTATGGTGGATTCCTTCATGGGTTGCTTCCTGTTGATTTCTTGCAGCACTAATTGTTCTTTTTTTTTCTTCAATCCACTTATGTATTCACACAACCCTCTTTTATTTGGATTCCTCATTTTGAGTAACTCCAAGTAATCATCAAAGGAAACTTCAGATTTAAGATAATCAGGTATCCCTTGATACTGGTCAAGGATTCTGGGGGCTCAAGTTTGTACTTTTCCATTTTTACCAACACCTCTTGAATGAAATCTATATTTTCTTCTTGCTATAAGAACTTTGCTTGAATAAACATTGTCATGGATTCCTTCTCTATCTGATCCACAAGTTGGCGAAAATATTGTTTGTCTTTTCCTCAAAAATAACCTTTGGATCTTGCTGCCTTAATCCTTCCTCTAGTTGTTTTAAAGCTTTCTTTTTCTCCCTTTGTTGGTACCTGACTTCTTTGTCACTACCTTGCATGAAGTTCAAAGTTGTAATTTTTTTCCCTCTGTTTTTTAAAATTCCTTTCCACAACCTGGGAGGAAATTCGCTCTGATACCACTGTGATATCCCTGAAAATAATTTCTACAGATCTAGATATTTTGTTAAACCCTAGGGCAACAATATTAAAAATCTAACTTTTATAACAACAACGATAATTTGATTTTTAATATTAAAACAACGAACCATAATGCGTAAAAACCAATCTTTAATTTATTGAATATGAGCTAGCTAAATAAAAATACCAGTGCCTTAATACAATTGTTTGGAGTTGAACTGGCGAAACACTTGTATCTAGAATTGTGACTGCTGCAACCCCTGAAATGGAATTGCCCAACTGAGAACTGAGGGATTTTGTCCTCAAATCTGTGTGTAAAGGAGGGTTTTCGTCCTCTATTATGGAAGCGAAGTGGAAGCTACTTGCAGACAAAAAAATAATTGATGAATTTCCAAGATGTCTGAATAATAAACCCCAAATCTGCCTTTATAAGCTTCAATCCTTCTCCAAAGTGGGTGCCCCCTTCTGGAAATACATGCATGCTCCATAAACAATTAAAAATAATATAATTCCTCCTCCATGTTGGTGCCCCATCCTAAAAATAGGATTAAACAAATTTAAAAATACTTTATCCACCTCCCATCCTAAAATTAGGACTTTGGTACTCATGCAACCTTCTCTAACTTTGGCACCCCCTTTATTTATTTATTAATTCTAACTCTGGCGCCCAATAATAGAAGTCAACCTTCTATTATTATTTTATTCTATTAATGCTTTTTGGATTAAAATATAATTTAAGTGTCATTTTCCAATTAAAATATAAAAATATCTTTGGACCACTTAAATTAATTTATTTTCCTCTTTTAATTTCCCCTTAGCCTACGAAAAATAATAAAAATAGGCTTTAGGTGTTCAGAATTAATTAATTCTAAATTGGGAACATTACATCCTTTGCCAGCAAAAGGCTGGGCCAAAGACCATCCTCCTCTGTGATGTTCACACTCTTCTTGCATCTCTCGTGGGCTTGGACCCACCATAGTCTGACCACCTCCACCAAGATGCTCTCTCCCGAGCATTATGTCCTTTTGTGGGCTTAAACCTGCCACTGTCCGTCCATCTCCACCTAAAGCCATCCGGTCTTTCACGATTGATCAATCTTTAATTGGACCACCAAATGCACTTTGTAGCACTGTTTTCTTTGCTACCTTCTCTTTTTCTCAATTTTCTTCTTCTTTGCAATCCTGAGCTGATTGTTTCTCTGCAACTCATTCTGAAGATTCTTGAAAGTCTCATAATCACTTAGTGTGTTGATGGTTTCCATATCAACATTCTTGTGTACAAATACTTGCATACTCATTTCTTCTTCACTCTGCTTGTCTCGTGAAAGACTCCTCTTCTCATCTGCATTTCCCTTGTTGTCAAAGGATGTCATTAGCTGTTTGGAGAAGAACTTTTCTTCTTCACTTTGCTCTAGGCGTGCTTGCAACAACACATTTTCTCTCTCTTCTTCATTGTTTATCTTCTCTGAATGACTTGTAGCTATCCTCTTTTCTGTTTCCTTTGCACCTATTTCACTTACCTTTGGATCATCTTCTCTTAATAGGTTAGGGACTCATTCAACTGTCTCATCGTTTTCTACCCATCCCTCAAGATGGAGAATGTTTTCTTCATCTTTTTCTCTCTATATGCATGCAGAAAGGCTTTCCCCACAATTGTGAGAATATTCTCACCATTTTTCTCTTCCTCAAGCTCTTTGATTTCTCCAAGAACTTCTTCGATCAGCTACATTGGATGATTTCTCTTTTCATCTCTATCCCCTTGCATGAGGACTTGTTCTTCTCTCATCTTATTTCCTTGAAATTGAACAGGTATAGGCTCTTTAAGGCCTTCTGCATTCATCAGGTTCATCTCGGATTGCTCAAATGCCAACTCATGAACTTAACCTTTCTCTTTTCCTGCTTTACAATCTTCAATACCTGCAGACAAAGTAATGTTAGAAAAATCATGGCCATCAACATCACCCATCTCCTTTTCCTCTTTGGCTGACGTATCTTCAGCTTCTTGCAACTTTGTTGCTGCAATTTCTTCTTCTTCATTCTTCTGTGGGAAGTATTTTTTCTCCATAGGCTGCTCACATATGAATCTTACCCTCTTATAACTTTTCAAAGCAATATTCTCCTTACTATTTCTATTCTTAAGAACAAACTTAAGTTGTTTACATGGAAAATCTGCTCGCATATTGTCTCTCAAGACCATAATTACCAAATCCGGTCAGATCTGCACAAAATCCCACCAGATCCTGATTTTTCAGCCGGCCTGGATAAATTTGAACCAGGTCAGTCCTAATTCAGGGAAAGAAAAATTTATTAATTTTTGTAATTTTTTTGGAAAAAATTAACCTTAAGATATTAAATGATGTAACATTTTACATTACATTATTAAAGTTCTTATTGTATTTGTCAATTTTGCATATTTTATAATTATAATATTAAGCTCGTATATATATTTTAGACTGCATTTTTCCGAACTTTTCAAGAATTCTGAATTTTTGTATTTTTTTGCACTCCCGAATGCATCCAGATTTCCAGACTTGGTTACCATGCTTAAGATAATTTTTTCTATTTTTCTCTAAAGCCTTAAGGATTGCAGCTCCTTCCGCCATTCTACATGCATGTTTGGATGCAAGACTTGCTTTAGCAGTTTGGAAACCAAATGTTCTCAAGTCCATACCCTCTCTTTACCAATTCTTTCTCGCAGATCTCTCCAACACATAGCTGCACTACCACACATTTTACTGTGTTCAATGTCTACCCTTCTGGATTCTTCAATGTTCTTATTTTCAATTAAACATTCTAAAGTCTAAAAGAAAATCTATAAATTCTTCAGGATTTTCGCTACCTGAAAATGAAAGGGTGTGTTTTATATACTTACCTTCTTTCTTCATCACGACTTCTGTTGGTCTTTTTCTTCTGCTGGGATCTCTTTTTCTATGGTATTTATTCTTGACACCATCTGCATCAACTCTTCTATCATAAGGCTTTGTGACTTCAGGCCACTCCACTTATTCTGAATTCCTTTATGAGTCTTATTCATTTCTATTGCTCTCTACCCACCAACAATTGATGAAGAACAAGTTCTTCATCTGCCTCAGGCGCTGACTGCCTCAGGTGCTTACTGCTTCACATCCGGCGTTCTGCCAGCACTATTTTCCACATCTTCAAGACTTAAAAGTCTTTCTTGCAACATGCTTGTTGCTCTGCACCACAGGTTCTTCATACTCTTTCTTCTTCATCACTGAGAAAAATCTTCTATGCTGTCCTCTCTTCAAGATATCCATCCACTCTTGGATTCCCCTTGTGAACTCCACTATTTCTGTAGCTTTTTGTGTTCTACTTCCCCTATGTGCAATTATTTTGTCATCATGTCCTCTAGCCATCCTTGTCTGAAGGAGAACAAGCACTTTCACTTTGGAGTTCTCTACCCACTTTCTCTGCCATGGAGAACCTTCTGCTGCAAATTAACTCTCGACACCTTCTACCCAACAAGACTCTCGCTAGAAGTTGCCCTCTTTGTTTTCTATCCATAATGTGGAAAACAGATTCTCGCAGGATACAAATCCTGCTCTTGATACCAAATGATGCAGCAGTGGTAAGGGGTTTATTGAAAGACGGCCTTCGACCACGCAGAGAGTGCTCAGAGTATACGATCCGGTATTAGCAAGATCTCTGCACAGCAATGCAACACTTAAGAATGCACAAATTATTTTTAGAATCCATACACACTTCTCATACTCAATTAATTGAATACACACATCTCCGTAACAGGACTCTATGGAAATTACAGTTCTAGGTATGCAGATTCTTCTAAACATTTTCCCGGTACAACAATGTTTTCTTTGAACTTTCAAAACTTAAAACTCCTCTTTAAATAAAGTTATGCAGACTCTGCATATACACTTTCTGAAACTAGTGAAGTTCCTCCTAAGGTTGTCAAAGCTTATTTCATTTCTCATGTCTCTGCATTTTTCCTGAGCCGCAGCATCTCCCTGTCTCTTCAAGACCAATCCCAAATCTCGCATGAACCATATGTCTTCTATTAATTCTCATGAATCTCTGAGAACTTTACAAAGTTATTTCCCGTCATATCTCAGCTTATGTGAGCTATACAAGCTCTCCGAGTTTTCATCCCAGTAATTGGAGCTGTCAAAAGCTCTATTGAGTTGTCCTAGAGCTGCCTCTCCAATTCTTCTCCATTTGTTTAAATCTCCACAAAACTGAATTCTGTGAGATCCGTAACCTCCGCTAACGAATTCTTGTTAGAATTAAAACTAAACGGCCTTCATTTGAATCTGAAAGGAGAATTTGTTATTAAATATAACAAATTCGATGCAACAGAAAAAATGTTCTCTCTCCAGCTGTAACCTTCTAATTCTCTTTCACCAGCACCATGCTTGCCACTTGTCTGCATCTTGGACACCTAAAGCCAGGTAGACGCGTTTTCAAAATTCATCCATGGGGCCGTTTCTGGTTGCTTCAAACTTGGATTATTTCTCCTGATGGCGTTCTGTACAGGTGAGATTTGGCTGCAAATAAATAGAATAGAGGGATTTGCATTGATTGGTATATACTGTTGTGCTTCTGCTCTTTCACTGAGCTATGCCTTTGTCACAAGGTCATCCACCATTGATTACATTTGAAATCAAGCCCTCACGGGTTTGGATCAGCCTCTCAGGCATCTTAGGAATCTTGCTGGCCCTTACATCCTCCTTTGATCAATGGATGTTGGTTCGTGATGACTGATAAAGCTCTACTTGATAGGACATTTTCTAAAAGAAAGTCAAAGACTTTTCTGTCCGTGCATCTTGGCCTTGTAGGTGGAACAAATATAAAGAACCTTGCTTACAAAGCAAAAAGATGCTGACTTGGCGAACTTTTCATATCAACTGTTCTCACAAGAATAGCTGAATGCCATGCTCTAATAGTACTTGTTTTTGTTTTTCTTAATAACCTTTCCTGAGGATGCTTCTAATTAAAAACGCCTGCAAAAACACATTTATTAGCAAAAGGAAATATTTTTGATGACACAGGATTGCTAGTAAGCCTGAATGCTCCTGCGTCAAATACCAGTCAGTATTTATGGTGGCAGGTGGTTATAGAATAAAAGGATTGCATGTAATCATAGGAGGAATGAATTAAATCAGCTGGCATGTGGTATTTTATTAGACAAGTTTATATGCTCACTGTCCATGGACATTGAATTGTTTAGAACTTGGCACTGAACTTGTTTATACAGAGAAGCTGGAATAACTGTCATTCAAGACAGCAGAGATTATTGAGCAGAGCATACTAATAATAGTGAAGGGAAATTTGTGTACTTTTGTTGTGTCAAAATTCTCTGATACCACTCTTATGTTCCTAACAGTAATATAACTGGAAACAGTCTTTCCCCAAAATCTGAAAATTCAAAATCTGGATGATGATGTCTGAATTTGAGTGTTAGAATCTGCTAATAATGGAAAATATTGCAAGATGCTTACTGCTATAAGAACTGCAATCTAAATTGAATAAAACTTATCATGAAAACAACTAAAACACGGAACATGGAAGCTGAAATGAAAGGATGAAATTGCTTTTTATTTCTTTCCTTAACTTGAGTTTGGAGGTTATGAGACAGATCCAAACTATTTGAACAGCAAGATGGAAGACACCAAAATAAATTGAACCACACTACGAAGCTTCACTATTATCATAATTAGCAATTCAGAATAGTACATAATGTGAAAAGAAACTTTTTGAGAAGGTATATGGGTGCTAACTAAGGACCAATGAAATAGCAGTATGGGTTTTGCACTTGGCTATGAACAGTCCTTCCATGTACTATCCACTTACAACCATTCCAAGACATCTAACACATTAAGACCCTTAGGCATAAAGCCTTTTTATAATTTGTTTCTTTCATGTGGGATAGTAGATCTTGTTACTTCTTCACTATGATAAAATTCTTTTTAATTCCCTATGACACCTAAGATGCTTTGCAACTCCATTTATTCTTTTTAACTCCCATGACAAGATTCGTTGTAACTCCTTCATCATGACCTGTATGACATGATTCTTTGCAACTGCAGTGACAAGATCCTTGTAAACTCATCATTAAGGCCTCCGTGACAAGATTCTTTGTAACTCCAATGACAAGATCCTTGTAAATCCATCATTATGGCCTCCATGACCAGATTCTTCATAACTCCCATGGCACTGTCATTACACATAAATTTCTCTTTACTCACAAAGTACATATGTTTCAACGGTTACTAATAGAAACACATATTTTTCTTTTCTTCCTAAATACAAATTAGGTTCATACCGTAATTTGGTGAGCATGAAAGGAATAGGACAGATGTAACTAATGGATAAAAATTGTCAATGAAGCACTTGCTTCCAGGCATCTGTTAAAACTTTAAAGGAGCATTCTAATCCTGAAAGTAGGTTCAGTCCAAATATAGGTTTTGATGCATTTTATAACCTGTGTATGTTTGTTTCCATCTAATGATCATTCAACTGATTCACAGTTCAATCAAAGATATTTTGTACAAACCAGATAAACATTTTACACACTGTTCATCATTAGGTAAAGTTGTTACTAACCAATGATGGTTTCTGACAGACAACACATCATTGAAAAGAGCGGGTATCAACATAACTGACAAGAATCACTCTCTTGTAAATAACCTGTCTTTTGAATTCATTTTTTTTTTGCATTTTTCCCTTTGTATGTGCTTGGCTGTATCAAGTCAGCTCACAACCTCATCCTTTTACATTTATTTAATCCACTCTAATGATGATTGTAAAGCAAATTGCAGAAAGCTAATTACAAAGAGAATTATTTACAAGAGAGTGATTCTTTGGTTAAATTTCCATTAAGTCAGAAGAAGATTTACATTAATAGAAAAGTCACACAACTCATTCTTGGTAATTTTGAAGAAGTTGAAGACTAAATATGTGAATCCTACTTGGAAAATAATTGGGGATAAAATTGAAAATTACTTTAAAAATTAGAAACAGAGAAAACACTTAAAATTTCAGAGAAAGGGAGATACATTAAAAGGCCACCATTGAAAAGTTTTCCCACGTTTGCCTATTTCAATTTCTCTTCCAGTACTCACGAGTATTTCGAGAACCTGCATGGTACACACGAGTATTGGCGACTTTTGATTCCTCAAACTTGGTTTGACCAAGTTTGAGTCAACTGGCCTTATTTGTTAGATGACAAGTCCATAAAACTTGTTTGGTACTTGAGATGATTAATGAGTTCCGTGACTATGATTTGAAGAGATGCTCTTAAATTTTCAATGTTATCCTACTTGAAAGAGGACTTTAGTGGGTGGGGGTAATTGTAGCTTATGTTATGGTTCCTCCCTCCATGTTGCTGTTTGCATTGTTGATCTGTTGTGTGTTTGAGACATTTGGACTGTACATGCTTGATTTTCTTTTGTTCCCCCATCTCTGTTTAAACGGAAGATTTGCAGCCATGTCGAAACTAGTGTAGATGATATCAATGGTATTGAAACAATCCAAGACATTTGTGTTCAAAGTCATCAATGAACTTGTTTCCATATAACCTGATGCATTTATTTCTTTAGATGAATGTAAGATGTCTTGTGAATCACAATTTGTTTTCTTTGGTTTGATATTTTGTTGGGAGAATCCTTTGAGAGGCCACGATCCAAGCTTGGGAAGTCCATGGATGGAAAGTCATTGACATCAAGAACGGTTTTCTTCTTATTTCTTTTCAAGACCTTGGGTTTTTTATTGTAAGTCCTACATCATGCGTTTGTTGTTATGCTCTAGCAGTGTTTACCCTTGATTTATCCGAAAATGATTTAAGTATAGGAAGAAAGGGGGTTATTTTCCTTTTACTTAATTCAATTTCAAATTAGGGTTAGAAACATGAGATATATTTAGATTTATTAATTTAATATCAATGTGCAGATCAAAATATACTTATATTAGCAATTTGCAAGATAGAATCATAAGAACATGTGTTAAATAGAAGAAGACATGAGGAGAGATGCACTTCGCTTTTCTGTTGCTTTGGAAGCTGATTTGGGAGTGACAAAATGATGAACTAACTGAAAGTGTCCCGAAGATGCTTTGTTTCTGGTTCTAGAGGTGTAAGATGAGCAGGGACAAAACCTTTGGTTACGTACAGAAACGTTTGGCTGTTACGTACCTATTTGGCAGTTCTGTATGGAGAGCTGTTGTTGTTCTGTATCTTTCTGTGTCTATGCAAGCTATTGGAATGTGTCTTCCTAAGACACCCCGTGTCTTGCAAATGTGCGAAACCCTCTGTATGATCTGAAATAACTTTAAATCCGAACCATGGGTCAAAGCCCAACAAAAAGGTTAGTGGTTGGGTTGAAGTGCAATCCGTACACCGCCTATGTTGACACTACTTCAAAGAGGCCTCAAACTGCATGTAGTTCTCCACCTAGAGATGTGATATCTATATGGATGCACTAGCTTTGATAACTTGATCACTTGATAATGTTTGCAATGGCTTGAAAGTTGACGTGCTTGTGCTTGACTTGGCTTTGATGGTCTTTGGCTTGGGAAGCTTGACTCTAAAACCTGGTTTGGAGTGCTTCAGACCTATGTAGGGGCTGCTCCTAATGTGTGCTGTTGCTTTAGGGAGATTTAGGAGAGCTTTGAGTGCCTTTTGAGAGATATTTGCTTGTAGGTGCCTAGGTGATTTTTAAGTGGAGGCCGGGTGAATAAAGGAGTTCATTTGACTTGCTTATATTGGCTTTTGTAGGTTTAATTTTGCATTAAGACCGACCTATAAGAAAAGTACCGACACATAAAAGATATCAAATTGAGAAAATGACCATTGGGTGGCTTAGGATGAAACAGCTAGTTTTAGACCAAATTGTTTGGTGGTTTGGTCCCTGTTTGGCAATGCTATATGGGTGGGGAGTGAGGTGTTGAAAGTTCTTGGCACGACACTTGGGAGTGATAGACTGCTGTGGACTGATACAAGCAATTTTGTGAGCGACTGAGCAATGCAATGAGGAGAGCAAGTCATGCAATAGGGCTAAGGATAGGCAATTGAGCTCAAGTCATGATTTAAGGATTAAGCCAATACTGACATTATCAAGTGATAAATTACCAAATTTAGGCGTCCACATCCCAATGGAGCTAGAAATTATCAACTATTAAGAAAGCTAAATGCCACCTTAGTGAGTAATATTACTTAGCCACTTGCATCAGTTTTGGTATTTTATAGAGAGGCTTTTGCTTATGTTAGTGAATTTATATGTCACAATCCCAACCTTTTTTTCTCAAGTTGGCTGACTAATGAAATTTATGTTTTTGGGTCAACTTAGCTTGGGATTCAACGGAAAGCTTGGAAATGCAAGTGGTGGATCATGTCCTTGAATGTCTCTTTGTATATATCAAATTATCTAATACCTGTGTTGTGCTCCTTGCACAACATTATTTCTCTAGTCAGCTTAGATTACGATTAATAATTACTTCTATTTATTCCGGCTATAGAGGTCTCATCTAATCATCATTAAGTTTTTTTCCTTATTATTGACTATGTTAGTATTGTTTCTGCCATCTGGGAAACAACATGCTCTCATCATAAATTTTTCTATCATATTAAATAATTTATTTTGGAGCCCATTATTTGTATTGGAGTGCCAGACAGATTTAATAGTGATCCTAGACCTGGATAGTGAAGCAAATGACTTAAATAGGTACTTAGTTTCAGCATTCTCAAAGGAGCTAGTGCAAGGTCATCTGTGTGTTGCATTTATAGTGCTGTGAATTGATGGATGCCTAACCACCTTTCGGACCGAGGTTTGATGGATACTAAACACATTTGAGCCAATGCCCGGTTGGGTAGGGCAAACCCTCTTGCTGGGCACGCAGAGGTGACAAAAATTGGACTTTACTGGGCACAGGTGGGAGCAGATTCGAGCAGTGGACCTTCTGCTCTCTCCATTGTTCTAGTGAAGTCCCTTGGTTTCCGGGATTGCATCTAGGCCAGATGCGATTGGAATTGTAGCACATGTTTTGGGGGAGATGGGGGTGAACTACAATGTAAGTGTAGGGAGCCCTTCCTTGGTGGTAGAGGTTAGAACTCGGAGTATGCTAAGAAGCCTTTGCAACCATTGTGCTCTGAGCGTCACCAGCTAACAAACAAACTTCTGATTTATATTTATATTTCTCATCAACATCTGCAGTCATTACCCTCTCTTCGTTCCTTTCCATACTGCCCAATGTCTTCTACTCGTGGTCATATCTATCCAGGCAGATTTGGTAGCAGACTTCTCCATCGTCTCTGGCAATGATTCCCTGTCTCTGTCTGCCACTATGGTGATCATCTGGCATCACCAGCGCCTTTAGCCACTGCATCTCCTCTCAATAATCGTGGCCTGCTTGTTTCCATTCCACCACCTCTTTACTCACAGTCCGAATCTTGCTCGTTTCTATTCTGCTTGCCACTTCCCTCCTCTTCCCCCAATGCCTTTCGCACCTCTTCGCATGGGTGCCATTTTGATCACCCCCAATATCTGTCCTCATGCCGTTGATTCAGCCCAGCTCATTGTGCCAAATTCATGCTTCAAATCTTTCTATTTTCCGTACTCGTCAATAATACTTCTACTTTCCTTCTATGGTCTGCTGGTGCTGGCCCCATACTCTGCCCTATCAGATAAGTTTAGGGTTGGTTTAGTTAGTTCGAATTAGGGTTAGAATAATAGTAGTTAGAAAATTATCAGTTACATTATTAGCTTTGTTTCTAGTTTATTTTTTTTGGTTTTTTTTGAGGGTAACTAGGAAAATTGCTGAGCCTAGACCATTTTTGGGAGGAATCTGCCTCAGTCTTGGATGTGTTACTACACACACATCTGTCCTCCAAGCTATCAGCCTCTTTATTGTGGTGTGGTGATTTGAACTAGGATCTCTCTCTTTATGCATGCACCTTTTTACCATTACACCACAACCCATTGGACTGGTTTATTAATTAGTATAGAGTAGTAACTATGCCGATATACATAACCTACAATGGCAGCTACGAGTGGCTGTGGAGTTTAATGATCTGAGATGCCAATAAAACGGTGGACCTTGAATTTGATGTCCATTTGATCATCATATGGTAGGTTTTCTTCTTTTTAGAAAAGATGATAAAAAATCCTGTTATGTTGGGCATATGGTAGAGTTTGGAGCCTGATTTTTTCCCATCAAGAGTCTTTTGAGTTCGATACGGTGGTGCAGCTGTTGAGTATTTTGTCATTGATGTCAAAGGTACAACATTAGTGTTGATGGAAATATTGAGGTTTGAATATTTGTTTAATATTCAACATTACAACATTAGTGTTTATCCATGTCAAAATTAGTGTGATGTCAAAATTTGAATATTTTAATATTCAACATCACCAAGGAATCTTATGACACATGGTGAGATGTGTAAGAGATATTATGACGCGTAAGAGATTCTATGGCAGCTTATGACGTACGTGTAAGAGATTCTATGACAGCTTATGACGCGTAAGAGATTCTATGGCAGCTTATGACGTGTAAGAGATTTTATGACAGTTTATGACACGTAAGAGATTCTATGGCAGCTTATGACGCATAAGAGATTCTATGACAGTTTATGACGTGTAAGAGATTCTATGATGCGTAAGAGGAGTTACTCTTACATGTGTAAGAGAATATTTCTATTTGGAGCAAATTGGCCCATGGTATGGGCACATGGTTTTAGGGAAACCACAAGTGGTTTTTCCTCTCCTTCTTTTATATAAGCAAGTGTTGTGTGCACATTTTGTGTAGAGCGAGAAAGAGAGCATTTTGCATGAGTGTGATATGTATGTGAGCTGATATTATAAATCTCTTAAGTGAGTATGAGTATGTGAGAGAGAGAATATAGAAGGAGAAATTATCATTGATTTGTATTGCAGATTTTCTGGAGTGGGTGCTTCGGATTGGGGATTGGTGTCTCTAGAAGTTGGTGCTTCGAATCAAAGATTGCATAGTCAGTGGTGTTTGCATTCAAGGGCTGAATTGGTGTTCGGCTTGGAGATTGGTGTCTTCTGTGAGTGGGTGCTCACACTTTGTAAACACTATTTTTTCGGCTGGATTTGGACAGTAGATCCAAGCAGTCTCTTTTGGTGGATGTAGCCCACACTGGGTGAACCACGGTATATCTGGTGTTATGTGCATTTGATTTTTGTGTATGCTCTCATTTTACTTTCAGATTTGAATATCTTGTTAAGTAGAAAATTAATAAGTTGGAGAAAAAGTTTTTATTGTCGAATACTGATTCACCCCCTCTCAGTATTCTCGTGCTTCTAACAGCAACTAGATTAAGGTGATTTGTCACCAATAAATGGGAAATTTGTCGAGAATATAATGGGCTCGTTAATCGGTGTGGTATATGAAAAATTCAAGATAGGCACCTCAAAATTGATATCTCTGCATATTTCACGTAGATAGCATATTTCACATAGATATATTTAAGATTTCTATACTTGTGTAATTATCTTGGTTAATGCCCTACCTAATTAATAATTTAGAGTAAGTCTAAACAATTGATAGCTAAATAATTATATATATTAATCTTATAAGTTAATTATTTAACTCTTAAGTAGTTGAATTATTTATTAGCTAATAGATTATGGTTTTAATTATGATGGGATAAAATTTTGTAGATCTCACATTGTCAAGATTATACGAGCGTAAGCAACAATAAATACAAGACCTCAAGCAGCTTAGAAAACAATGGAGTGCAAATATACATCCCTAATTGAAAGGGAACTACTTTACTTCCTCCCTTGAAAAGAGAAGATACAATTCTTTCTCCCTAGAAAAGAGGAGATGCCACCCAACCTTTCACATCCCCATTAGTTAAACATTATAAACCGAAGGTTCGAGATTAAGTTATAGGTGGGGCCATATTTGAGAAAATGAAATTTATTTTTCATATCCCCATTGATTAAACACTATAAACATGAGACTCACAATTAAGCTATATAATTGGGTCCACATTTAAGAAAGTGAATAAAAAATTAGTTGATCTAAGCTGGCCAAAAACAAAAACTATCCCCCATAGACAAAAGGAAAGGTACTAACTGAAGGAAAATTTTACCTTACTAAATTTCAAAGAGGGTATTAAACAACAATAAATCAGAAAAAAGAGAGAAACAAGAGTCTTTTAAAAACCAAAATGTTTTTTTTTTTTTATAATTACAAATGCAAAACCTAGGAGATAGTTTGATAAAACAAAATAGAAAAGTTAGAAAATGAAACCAACGGTACTTTTTTCGGAGTGAGACAAGAATTAGATCAATGTAAGGGGTCCATGGATGATGTTTCCAGATTCTTGAAAAAGTATGTAGAATATTTTTTGAGATCAACATTTAGGATCACACTCCATCCAACAAAGTGTGATATGAAATGTTGATCTTAAAAATCTTCTACAATTTTTTCTAGAAACTAGTTGCATCATAATTATGGGTTGTGTAAACCTTATTTCTTTAATAGAGAGTCCATAGATGCTAAAATTTTAGGGTTAGAAAGTACTATGACCTCAATACTCAACGAATTAAGGGAATGAAAAGGACAGAATTCACTCTTGAGCCCCAAAATAGCCATGTCGAAATTACACCCTACTAAAATTCAAATAGGGTATTAATGATCCGCACCACGGAGCCCATGACCATGTGTGAACGACAATCTTGTGGTATCTAGAGCAGTAATGATTATAAGATTGCGTTCAGGTTATTGAATGTAACATACCAAACACACAATGATGTAGTGGAAGACTAATATGCAGAAATGCAACTTCTATTTCAGAATGCAGCATAGGGAAGTACAAATGTGTGCAGGCAGGCTGTAAGACTAAGAGGCCAGGCTCTTGTATTAGAGGGGGATTGCATCCTTATTTATTTTCTAGACAGCTGTGAGAGATTATAGAATAGATGTGTTTGAATGTTGGAGCAAATCCAAGCAAAACTCCTATTTGGTTTTGATCCAATCTATCAAGGAGTGATGATTGATTTGTGTGTCTATGTGTATCTATTTACCAATCCATCGCAGTGGTTATAATAAATATATACAATGATGATGCAGGTTACAACCGACAATCGGTTGGTGGAAATTAGTTACAAAACGCTCCATCTTCCTTGATCGCATGGCAGTTGTGCTTTGGCACGTGGCATGCTACGGAGATGCTTTGACATGGGCTAGTGTGGAAGGTGTCATCTGGCATGGGACTGGGCAGTGAAGTGCTGATGAGCGAATAGTGAGGTAAAACAGATGTGTGCAGATTTGTAGTGATGAATGGCATGCAGAAAGGGGATTTGCAATTTGGCTGACGCGCAAAAGAGTTGCAAGGTGTTGAGCAATGTTGAGGTAAGTTGCATACACTGCGAAGTGTTGCATGACATAGCTGAAGATGCAGATGGAACATGGTGGCACACGATGATACAAGAGTTGTGAACACGATGGTATGAGTTGTACAAGACTGCAAAAGTTGTGAGGGTTGCTAAATGCTTACGCTTTGCAAGAATTGTGTGGGTTGTGAAACAAGTGTGGAGCATAAGAGATCGTGCATAGAGCAATGTGCCAATGTGCCGTAGTACTTAACGAGAAGGTGTTAAGTATCGAGCAAGTTACATCGAAGAGAGGAGTTGTGCGGTAAGCTACAAGGATCTAGCCCGTTGGTGCACGTTGTAGTGAAGTTGTATTCTTAATGTGAGATGTTGTAATGTTAAGGAGCCTAAGATCAGAAGAGAAGTGAGGAGGCTTGCATGATTACGAGCTATTGAGAGATATAATGCAAGATGGGCACAAATCATTCGCTCTTTCATGAGAAGCAATGGTTTCCTTTGCGTTGGGGGTTAGTTGTGAAAACCGAACATGATGTCATCGAAGGTTGTACCACTTGGCTTGATCTCGCTTATTACCCGACCCTAACTACTCAAACAACCGACGAATGCAATGGTGGGTGTGCTTATTAGTCACTTCCATAACTGGATCCAAATCGGAAGGATGTTGTATCATTGTTGTTGTTGGCTCAAGAAGTGGGGAAAGTAAGTCTTGAGAAGCTCCATATTAAAGACTGGGTGCATGCTCAAGTACGGGGGTAGATCAAGAATGAAGGCGTTCTCACTAAGCTATGACAAAATGGTGTAAGGACTGCAGAGAGAGTCTTGATCTTCCGGTGTGGATATTTGAAGTGTTCCTTTTGAAGATGCAACTAAACTTTATTGCCAACTCGACATGTATGAGGTATGCGTCATGACACTCTTCATACTTTTGTTGAGAGCGAGAGAGAATTTGTTGAACTTGTTGATGAACAGATTGGATGTGGCACAAAAACTTCTTTGCTTTGTCCGTTACCTTCTCCTGTGTGTGCGACTCAATGTCGACTAGAGTATAATATGAAATGTCTAGAGTTGCCATGGGTTGGAACCCAAAACATGTCTGGAATGGACTATGCCTAGTAGAATTGTGAATAACTTTGTTGTAGGCATGTTGGATGTAAAGCAAGTTATCATCCCAAGGATGAGTATGCACATAGTTGTACATACGCGAGAAGATGAACAAGAGTACTTGTTAACATCTTTTGTTTGTCCATCTATCTAATGATGAAATGCCCTCGATCGATCAAGTTGTGCACCCATCAATTCCCATAGTGTTTGCCAAAAATGACCAACAAAATGAGGATCTTGGTTGCATCGATGGATCTTTGGGAGTCCAAAGTGGACCCATACATGGGTGAAGAATGCACGAGCGCGCAACTACGTCGATGTTTTTCCTCTAGGGAACCATGATGGCCATCTTTAAAAACTTGTCCACTACAACAAACACCATATTGTTTCGGTGTTTTGTCATAGAAAGTCAAATCATGTAATCTATGTTGATGGATTCCCATGGCTCAGATGGAACCGGTAAAGGTGTGAAGAGTCCCAACTCGTTGGTCGTGGGCTCGACGATTGAGGAATTTTGGATTTGATGTGGTACTCTATGTTTGTGCACATGTGCGATCGTAATGCGCTAGAGTCTTTGTAATGTTGAAGTGTCCTGATGTCTTGGCGTAGTACACCTCCCAAATGAGTCTCTGGCGAGGTGCGCCATCAGCTACATAGAGATGACCAAGCTTGTAAAAAAGCTTGTCATCTAGTAGAACTCCCGAACCTGTTCACCCTACACGAGAGCTATATAGGTGCATCCAAAGTCCTTGTTAGTCGAGTAGAGGGATACCCACTCTGTAAAGTTGTGACTGTACGTGTCCAACACTGTGATGAGTGCGTGTACCGGCGGTGAACTAAGTCAATCTGCGGCCTTGTTGTCTTTTCCTCTCTCGTGCTTTATCACATGATGGAATTGAATAAGGTAAGTCATCTTCTTCATGTGTCGTGAATTCCCTAGTTTGTTTTGTGCTTGCAAATGTTGAAGTGGCTTATGATTAGAATGAATAACTATCTCCTTATCCAAGGTGTAGTGGCGCCATTGCTTAATTGCTTGAATAATAGCTACAACTCTTTTTCATAGGTGGAGCACCTCTACACCATGTCACTAAACGTCTTTGAGCGTTATGCGATCGAATGTCCATGCGGCATGTCAATTTAGAGGGTAAGAAGCCCAAATTGGTGAATTGTATTCACCATTCCTCCCCCTAATAACAAATGCTTACGGTGCTTGTGTGCTCAAGTGGGTCCTTTTGCCTTGCTATTATTAACAAAAACACACAAGGAAAAACGTCATTAGGGTAATGAATATTCATGGAGGTCATTTGGATTAATTACTAAAATCACACGAGTAAAAATTCTACAAAAGTACATTATCTACTTAAATTGCTCGTGAAAGCCACCAACTTAACATAAAATACATGATTGGGTTGTAATTCAATTAAATCCCACATTGGTAATAATTAAGACAGAGGTGATCTATTAGGCATTGCACTCACTAATAGTTATGCCGATGGGGAAAGAGGTTGAGAAGTCTAAATTGGTGAATTATATTCACCATTCCTCCCCCTCTAGTAACAAATGCTTATGGTGCTTGTGTGCTAAAGTGGGTCTCCTTGTGTTGCTATTATTAACAAAAATACATTAAGAAAAACCTTGATAGAGTAATGACTATTGATGGAGGTCATTTGGTTTAATGACTAAAAACACATGAGTAAAAATCCCACAAAAATACATTATCTATGTGAGACCTTTTTATTTTTAAACATTAGCTTGCTTATTATTTTAATAAATCAGTTTATCTCTTGTTTTAATTTGAGATTTAAATATAAGTAACTTATTTTTCAGCTCATTTCCTTACCATAAAACTTATATTTAATAATTGTTGATTTTTTAATCTACTTAATTATAAAAGAAGGCTCTGCTAGTAACTTATTTTATGAAGGTAACCAATTAAAATTTCTCTAACAATTTCTCAAATAATAAAATAAAAATTCTAGGTAAAATAAATGAAATATTACCTATTTTTTTAATACTATTATAAAAAAATTTACACCTACCTATTTTAAATTATTACTACTATCTCATTTAACTTTTAATAATTTACATCTACAATTTTTAAAAAATTATTAGTATTACCTGATTTAATATTTAATAATTCAGATCTATTATTTAATACACAACATCCTGACATCAAAGTTCTTTGATGTTAACATCTTTAAAAAGGAAGCTAAGTCTTCAATCATATCTCACTCTATTCTCATCCTGATGTTGGATCACGGAGTATGATCTGAAATGTTGATTAAAAAACCCCTACTGTTTTTCTACGAACATTTTCTGTTCTTATGGACTGTGGAAATATTACATCTCTTAAATCTATAACCTGTCACCAAATGCTTATTATAGTTATCCGCTACAATTTTTTTAAACTTAAGCTCAAGTTATATCATCTTTCAAGTTGTTTGGGTGTTTTTCAATTTCTACTGCATCCCTTTACTGATGCTTTGTGTTGTGATCCTCCCTTGCAGTGATCTTCATATGCTCAATTTCCTTTTTCAAGATATATCAGATGTTTGAATATTTTTGTAATGAACAACCATGCATTTATCTGGGATCTGTACTGTGATAAATAGATTGTCAGAGCTATCTACAATTTGAGTAGGTTGAATGAGATAGTTGCACATCTATTCTATACTGAAGTTACTGCTTGTTTGTGTAATTGTCTTCTGCTGCAGGTTAGTCTTCTGCTAGGAACTCTTACTAGGAAAGTTCCCTTACCAGGATGCATTTCAGGTTTTGTAGACAGGTTTCAAGCTGGAAGTGAAATTGGACAGCTTGTTGAGAACTCCAAAAAAATTGGAAGCTTTAGCGTAATGCTGGATGTAAAGCAGCTTGAAACTATAGGGGAGCATTTCCTGAAGGTGCTTTTAGTCATGAAACATAATGGTGCAATTGACAAGACAAGAGCAGGGTTCACTGCTCTCTGCAATCGTCTTCTTTGTTCAAGTGATCCAAGGTTATCAATCTACTCTCTCTCTTACACATGCTATTTATGTTCTTGATTAAATGGTTAACTTAGTATCCAGCCATTTCCACAGCATTCCTTCATCTGTGCAAATATGCATATTTCTTAAACTGAGCACATTTTCTTTATTTTATTTGTCTTTTACATTATGAATTTAATATTCCATATACAATTAATGCCACAAGGTACATTAAGAAAACATGCATGTAAAACATGAACTCTGAGAAAACCTGATACCCCAAAGGTGTACCAAAACTACCCATAAAAATACAGAAAATTCTAGAGCAATACTGTCAGCTGCTTGGGTTTGGGCACAAGGACTGAAGCCTGGAGTATGAACCATGGTAGTCTTTAAATTTCACTATGCTTTTAGGTGCTGTGGTGTGGTTTGGCATTTTGAGTTTCAGTTTCAATGTTTGATCCTTTTTGCATTGCTTCTAGCCTATGTCACAAGGTACTCTGAACTTTATCGAAAAAGTCAGAACTTCGCTGAACTTTATCCTCGTCGAGCATGAACTCAAAATTTATCCAATATTTTTACATGGGAATTTTTTGACATGCTTTTGCGTTTTTCAAAAATGTGTGTATATACTTGTACCAAATGAAAACAGAGGGCGTAAAGTTCTCTCCACTCTGGCCCTCTCATATTTATGCATTTTTTTGAGAAAATAAAAATGCGAAAAAAAATTCTTTTGTTTGAACTCAAGACGTTTCTTTTCCGAACTTTATCCATCGGTGAACTTGAATCGAACTTTATTCTCCTTGAACATGAACTTGAACTCGAACCTTGTGACTTAGCTTCTAGGGACGAGACCTGCCTGGTTTTTATTTGTGGAGTTTTGTTGTGGATTGAGTGTGATTATGTGTAGGAAAGGCCTTTCCACTCCCTATACCAGGTCATTAGGTTGGCTTTAAAGAGGCATGTTTGGATTCCAGCCGAGACTTTTAGGTCATTTGGATACCTATCATGCAGGGTTTATTCTAGTTTGTTCTCAATCCATCTCCTCTTGGTTGCTGTGGATGACGAAATGGAGTATGGGGATTCAGCCTCCCCATGCAAACACTTACATGTCTAGTGTCCTCTTAGAGGTGCAACATCCAGTAGATGCTAAGCAATCCAACACCATTGACAGCCCGCTTAACACTTTCAAGGATTCTGTCCTGGGATTTAAAGGAATTGCTATTTCAGATGGAAGTCTAGCAAGGAAAGATTTGCGGCCTAAAGGGTCTCTTTTCATTGAGGTAACCTCCGGATTTCGGTTCTAGGGCATAATGTTTTATACTTCTTCTTGGGAGTAGTTTTATTTATTGAGAAATCAGATGTCATTGCCTCCTTCAGTTTTCCTTGAATCTTATTGCCAAGACTAGGAGACATTGGACAATATGAGGAGCATGCCTTAATATGCTGGCTCACTTGTTTTTGGCTGGATTCAATATTTTCCCTGAAACAGATGATGGCTTATTGGCTTAACAACTTCACAGTCAGATTTGTGCAATATGTTTTTATTTTTAATTTCTTGGAAACTAATGCCTGGTAAAAGATAATGGAGGAGGCCCATGACTTTGAGGAAGAGCCTGATTCTTCATGAAACTCTGAACTCTGGACTTTAACCCAGCAAGCATGTCCACGTGTTACACCTTGGTGTGGGCAACACCCTGAGCATATATTGTTATAGACCTAATTACCTCTTTAATTATCAAAGAGTTGTCATGTGCAGACACATCCTTATGTATGTGCACACTGGACCCAATATTTATATTCACTTTTTCACGCTCATCTATTCACCTACCAGATACTCTATATTCTTTTCTTTACTCAATGTGTGTGAATATTCCAAACATTTTATTCTATATACCTCTTCAGTTTATAACAAGTGGCATCAGAGCCTCTAAGGACTCTTCTACTCTTGAAAGTTGGACCTGTGGTTTGATTTTTGTCTTGTGGCTGAAATACTTTGTTAGGCTTGTGGCTGAAAAATACTTTCTTTTGAAGAATAAACTTGTTGAGAAAATTGAATTATTCAAAACAAAATAAATAAACAAAATTTCACATTTGTGAAGACTATATCATAATAAAATCATATCTACATTTATGAAGGGTGTTTTTTCTTGGCTTCTAAGTATCCTTTGGTGCCATTGATGACTCATATGGAAGACTGCCTGTTGATGGAGTTATTATTTTATCTTTATTGCCTAAATCACAAGGTTCGGCAAATTTCAGACACGAAGTTTGAAATTCACTGAATGTCTAACGCGGCCAATAAAAATCGAGAATATTCGGCAACGGTAGAATAAAAAAGGCAGTAAAACCGTAAAAGTGTCCTAAAACATTTGTTTCACGTCTTTATATTTGTCATTTCTCTATGTAAAATGCATTCAAGTGCGGCTGCGAGTAACCCTGTGATTTCGAAGGCAAATAAGTGAGTTTGGTGTGGTATTTCTTTGTGGTTTCAAAGTGAATTAGTGGCCCTCTGTGAGTTCGTGGCGTGCAATTTCTAGGAGGCTTCGAAGTGAGTTTGATGCCCTGTTGTGAGTTCATGGCCCTTCTAGTCAAGCAAACCATCTCTGCTTGTGCCCTAACCGAGACATGAGGACCGGGAGGTGACTTAGCTGAGACGTGAGGATGAGAGGCCTACGCAGGAGCTCGTGGGAGGAGCTGTTTGTGACTGCTGCTACCCAGAAGGATTGTTCAGGAGGAGCTGCGCCAGCCTACTAGGTATGTTAATGAATTAGAATTTAGGTTTAGTTTTTAATTTGTAAACTGTTAATGTAATTTGGAAAATAGCAATTAGGTTTTATTTTTTAAAAATAAGTTTTTAACTTGTAAACTTTTAATATAGTTTGGAAAATAACGATTAGGTTATAATTTTTTAAAAAGTTTTTAACTTTTGAACTTTTAATATAGTTTTTACTTTTATTTTTTATTAATGTTATTGTATATTATCAAAGTTAGCGATTAATTAATAATAACATGCTATCTTTTTAATTAAACAATATTTTATTTTATTTTATTATTAGTTTTATCTTTTTGATATTTCTAAAAAATATATTTAATATTGATAAAGTTTATTTTAAAATGATATGATATAAAAAATAATATTAATATTCAAATTAAAAATATTAATTTTAAATTTTTTTATTTGAAAAATATATTATATTTTAAATTTTAATTAATATTTCAAATATTTCGTGTAGATTTTTAATCATTAATATATAATTTACAATTACAATATTTAAATTATTTTTTTATCCTTTTTTATTTTTGTATTTTTAGAATTTATTATAATGTATTTAAATTTAGTATAATATTGTTTTATTGATATGCAATGTTGTTTAATGGCTCCCCAAAATCAACTACGGAGGGATGGAAACGTGTGACCGCGACGGCAACAACATTCAATGTTGCTTGTGTAGTCATCATTTTACTAGTAGTTAAACAAGAGTAATGGACTATTTACTTGGCATTTCGGGGGTTGGGGAGGCGATGTTGCTCCATGCGGGTCAAGAACTCCAAAGATTAGAAATGCTTTAAAGAAAGACCAATCCTCTTCAATTGTAGGAAAGATGAAATCAACACAAAAAAAGAGAATCCAAGAGGATATGTCTAGGTTCATCTCATCTCTTGTGCCTTCTTCTTACAAAAGATGCCCAAGGCCTTGGTAGGTGGATCATAAGGAAGCGGGACATTGAACAACTTGTGGAAACCAAAGGGAAAACATGTGGATGATGTTTTAGCTGATTTATTTTATTCGAGTGCTATTCCATTCAATGTAGCAAGGAATCCACATTTTCGAAATGCAATTCAAAAAGTTGCAGAGTTTGGAAAAGGCTACACACCTCCTTGTTCGAGGTGTTCAAAACAACTCTTTTGTAGAGGTCAAAAGATAGAGTGACTGAGAAATTAGTTGAGGTCAAAGCCTCTTGGAGTGCAATAGGTTGCACTATATTGAGCGATGGATGGTTAGATATATGTCGAAGCCATTGATTAATGTTTTGGTGGCTTGCCCTCAAGGTGTTGTGTTCTTGAAGGTGATTGACACCATGAACCATAAGAAAACCTCGAGTTCATTTTTAAAATATTAGAGGAAGCCATTCTTGAAGTAGGTGCGGAGAATGTGGTTCAAGTGGTTACTGATAGTGCTGCAAATTGTGTGGGAGTTGGAAAGCTGATTGTAGAGAAGTATCCACAAATATATTGGAGCCCATGTGCAACACATTCCCTGGATTTGTTGCTTCATGACTTGGTTAAATTTCCATGGGTGCATGAAGCAATTCATAGAGGGAGGGCAATTGCAAATTTTATAAGAAATCATTGTCTCACATTGAATCTTTACAAACATGCATTGAGGGAGTTGTTGAGGCCATGTGAAACAAGGTTTGTTTCATTTTATATCACTTTGAAAAGAGTAGTTGAAGAGAAAACAACTCTAAGGTCTGTTATTTGTTCTAATGAGTGGGAAAATTCTGTGCTTTCCAAAGGACCTAAGGGGAAGAACATAGAAAAAATTATTTTAAACAACAATTTTTGGGAAAGTGCAATAAAGGTTCTAAATGTGTGTGGACTAATTATTAATGTGCTTCGCATGGTTAATGGTGACACCCCTTGTCTTGGCATGATTTATTAGAGCATGGACCATTGCAATGAAGATGTCCAAAAAAATTGGATAATGTGGAAGCAAATTACATTGAGATTTGGGATACAATTGATTCCGATGGAAAATGATGCACACCCCTTTACATGTAGCAGTGTGTTATTTGGAGCCAAAGCTATTTCATTTTTGGTAGAAAATTATTTAAAAGTTATGACGGGGCTTTACGAAGCCATCAAGAGGTTTGAACCAAATCCAACAATCGCAAGGTTGTGGTTTTTGCCGTGTTGTCAGGCTGTCCTATAGGCCGATATCTCCCTTTTGGGGATGAAGTCTCCAAATCCAAAGCCTTTTTGATGGCTTCTTGAAGAGAAGTAGGGCTAAAAGCTTTCATTAAACCCCTAAGAGATTCAATCAAACCTTCCATGAACAAAACAACCAATCTCCTCTTTGTCACATCAGAACCATCACCTAAAGCTTCAAATTCAAGGACATAGTCACTTACATAATGTAGTTGTTTGAGTTGAGCTAATTCTTGGAAATGAATTTTTGGATCAACTCTGTCAAATCTCTCTATCAACTTGTCACTGAACACAACATAAGAATCAATATGACTGTGCCCCTGAGTAATTAGCCCATGGTGTCACAACTCATGTGCTATACCTTCCAGATGAAGGGTTGCAAATTTGATGGCTTCCTCCTCCATCATTGGCCTGAGTGATAAGAAGGTATCCAACTTCTGTATCCATGCACAAGTTGTACTCTTACCAGAGCCATCAAAAGTAGGGAGTGACAACTTCCCCAATGCCTGCTGCAGGTCTCTCTAATTAGTTTGTGGCCTAGGTTCAACTCTTGGTCCACCCTTGCTTTTCTTTAGATTTATAAAATTTGTGAGAGACATAACTTCCCTAATTTCTCCTGGAAGAAACATGTATTCCTCATAGTTGGCAACAATATCATCTGCTATAGATGACCGAGTTTCCACCTCTGGAACTGCTTGCTCCCTACGAAGGAAGTCAGGATGCAAGGGCCTAACAATAGAGCCGAAGGGTGTCCTCTGCGAGTGTGTTGGTTATTGTTCACCCCTAAAGAACTTCCCTCACCATTTGGAGCTCTTTGCACATTTGTGTTTTGTATGGTGTTGACTAATTAAGCCATCATATTTGTTAATAGTTCCCGTCTCTATACAAGCCTGTCGAAGCATACATCTTTTGGGTCTATGTTACCCATAGATTTCGTCTTTTTCCTAGCAACAACCTTTGGATCTTACTGCCTCAATCCTTCCTCTGGCTGTTCTGAACCCTTCTTTCTCTCCCTCTGGTGATACCTGACTTCTTTGTCACTACCTTGCATGAAGTTTAATGCTGCAAATTTTTTTCCCATAGCTGGCAAGAAAACAAAGCTTTGATACCACTGTAATATCCTTGACAAATAATTTTAAATAATTCTGGATATAGTATAACCACCTGGGGCAATAGTATAAAATTTTATCTTTTATGACAACAACAATAATCTGATTTTTATTAAAAAACAACAAACCCCAATATGCAGAAAAAAACAGATTTTTATTTATTTATTTCAATTCAACTTCAATGAAAATACCAGAATGTTTGAATACAATTATTTGCTCACAATTGTTGATCTAGATGGAAAGATGGACGTAAGATAAGAGCATGCAAACTGATTTGACTGAAATTTTCCCCTGATGTGGCGCCAACACTGAATTTTGTTTCCAAAGGGGGACGTCCCCCACTATGGAAGCCCTGAATGGCTTGCAATGGCCAAGTTTGTTGAAGCCCTAGCTGTACTTGCTGTTTTGGATGTAGAATCAAGCTGAAAAGTGTGCCCTAGCTGAATTGGATATGCAACTGTGCTATGAAATACCATCAGCAACCCCTGAATGGAATTGCCAAGCTTAGATATGAGGGTTTCCGTCCTCAGATCTGTGTGCAAATGAGGGTTTTCGTCCTCTATTGCTGATGCAAAAGCAGAAGCTACTTGCAAACAATGGAGTAGTTGATAAATTTCCAAGATGAACTAATAATGAACCCCAAAATCTGCTTTTATAATTTTTAATGCCTTCTCCCTAAGGGTGGTGGCGCCCCTTTTAGAGTTTCATGCATGCTAAAAAGCAATTAAAAATTATTTTATTGGCATATCCAAAGTTGGTGCTCCATCATAAAAATATAAGCTTGATGCTCATGCAAACACTTCTACCTTTGGGCGCCCTATATTGGAAATTTAATATTTTATTCCACTTCTGTTTTTTGGCCCCACTTATTAAAGTATAATTTAAGTGTCTTCCTTCCAATTAAAATATAAAAGCACCCTTGGATCACTTAAACTAATTTATTTCCTTCATTAATTCCCCTTAGCCTACAGGAAATAAAAAGAATAAGCTTCGGGTATGCAGAATCAATTAATTTTGAAAAGGGAACATTACATAATACTTTTATCTATGCACCCCTTTACTATTGTCTATATGTCCACATGATTCCTCACCCCTTAGTCTCTCCTAACAAGCCCAACTTTTACACCCCTTTGTCATCCCTCTCATTAATCATTGCACGCTTTTTGTTCACATTGACACCGCAAATTTCACTTAGACCCCAAATTTCACATAAACACTTTTTGTGTGTTTAAGGTGTTGCTTCTTCGACTATACTAGACACTTGTCCATCTTTTGTGTTTGTCAACATGAGTGGGTTATGTGTCTATTCCACCTTGCAACAAACTTTCTAATTTTCTCCACCTCATCACCTATGAGCCACTTTATCTCTTAGGCATGTTTACTTCTCTTTGTGTATTCTTCTTGCCTTAGCACTTTTTATCCTCACAACCACACTTCACATATTCCAAACATGCTTCCCTCCTACAAGGACATTCTCATACAGTTGGACGGGAAAGAACAGATAGCAAGGATTAATAGATGGCGTTTGACATTTTCTTACTTTGAAAGGTTTTCTTTTAAACAATTGGATTCTTTTTGCGGCTCTTGGTGCCATAGACTGTTTGGTTTCGTGGACGTTATTAAAATCCTTCATTCATTCACTTCGCCCTCTTTTACTTTTACGGACGAGATCTACTGCATATCTCTCTTCATAAACACCAACCAGGGGATTAATAGTCAGGACTTTATAAAAACCTTGTGGTGTTAGAAAGGAATGGACATAAAATTCACTACCGGCGGGTGAGGTTCTACAAAAATTCCGACGATTTATTTATCCTCACAGTGGTAAGAGTCAAAAGAACATCCAAGGCGACATCCCGAAATCCAAGGCAACATCCCAAGGATCCACTTCCCAGTCATATTCTGGGCTGCCTTGGCTTAGTCAATTTTGGCGGCCGGTCAAGAAGCACAACGCCTTGTCTCATCCACTTGCGAGGATTTAATGCAAAGTTTGCATTTCAGAAAAAATCTACTGACCACCCTAACATTAATTTCATGTCAAGAGAACCCCAACAAAGAAGCTTGAGGATCAGAGATATTGCTTTAGAAAAAGGAAAGTATGGAAAGATTTAATAAGAGCAAAGTCATAGTATTTAACTAGGTAGCCGGTATGTACCCTGCAGGGCATGGGTATGGGTATGGTATGTACCCGGTATGTGGTACAGGTTCGGTACGCCCTGGGTATGGCCAGGGTACGTCCAGCAGTACCCGGGTACGTCTGGGTACTTCCTGAGAAGTACCCAGACGTACCTGGCTGTACCCAGGGCATACCCAGCCGTACCCACAGCGTACCCACCAGTAAAAACAACAATTTTTTAATTTTTTTTTTTAACTTTTTTGTAAAAAAAAAAAAACTATTTTTTGGGGGTCAATAAAGGTCAATAGATGGGATTACGTAAATGATTCAACTGTGGTAAAACTTCACAGAAGTACCTAAAACAATGGCTGAAACTGCAACAGTTGAGATGCGTTTGGGTAATGTAGGATCAAAAAACACAGTGGCAGCATCTCCACTAGCAAGTAAGACTAATGCAGGAATAATAAGAGAAACCCCAAAGGAATCTGAACTGCCAGATTTGAAGGGAGCTGGTAATAGCTGGAATTCCAGTCCAGTTATGTGATTTGTTATTATTTATGTTAATAATTGGACATTGTAACATTTGGAGTTTGAACAATGTACTTGTTCGAAGTTCAATCAATGAATATCATGACAAAATGCATTGAATTATTAATACGTTATTTGGCTATTTCACTTAATTAATAATTTGTTTACTCTATTCATGTATAAGGCTGAATTTTTGCTTATTTGGCTATATTTTTAATATTTTATATGTATATTGTACTGCTGTACCCAAGTGCCTTACCCGGCCCCGAAAAATTGCCGTATCAGCGTACCGGATCCCCATACCCGTACCTGCACCGTACCCCCATACCGGCTACCTAGGTATTTAAGAGATTGAAACAACATAATAAAGAAGAAACATGTGATCAAGATTCAGACATGAAGCTTGAACAGAGTGATAACACCATTAACACTGAAGAGGGGAGGTGACACCCACTTCAGGAACCGATGGAGAACTCAGGCCGAATCCCACTCAGCCAAGAACTGAATCCCGCACAAATTATATTATCGAGAAGATCCCTGCTAGTGAACCTAGGATCAGATCTTACCTGCCCCCTGTTTACTGAGAACCCTTGCTAGAGCTAAAGCAGCCCCAGCCACCAGAATCAGATCTCAGTATGGCTAATATTCCTGGAATACATCAGAACATTCCCAATCATGGATATAAAGCTTTTGCTATCCTAGGGTTAGCTCCTGATATTAACCAGTCCAATGGAATACCTATATCTGTCAAGAGAAGCTGGCTCCTCAGCAAGGTGCCAAGGACCTTTGAAAGTTAACTCTGCAACCAACAATTTTGTTCACCATTCCACTACAGATCACAATCCCTCTGAAATACTGGCTTAAATTGCTACCATTCTCAGATCCCTCTGCAGAAACATGGAAGAAAAAGTGGTCCATAACCCCTATATTGAAGGCTGTCTCGCTAGACTCCTCCATGTAGGTAAGAAACAGCACAACAGGATTTAGACAATGAACACGTGCATTGAACATATGAGTATCATATTAGGGCAGCATGAGACCACAAATGGAATCTATCTGAAAATGCCAAAATAAGGATTGCTGATCTAATCAATGAGCAGACAGCTCATGGAGCCCCTCTCAAAAGACAGGCTACTCCTGCTGAGTGTTCACAACAGCAATGCTTCGAGGATCTGTCTGGAGGGTTTCTCTCTGCACCACCAACTCCAATGAAGGAAATCTTGATTGGAATGCTTACAATGGGAATGAAGAAGGCAGGCAGACTCAGTTCAATCATGGAAACACACACTACCAAGCTTGAGGACCAATACATTCTTTTCTCAAATTTCGTACTGGCATCATAGGCTTCTCCAAGTTCACATCAAATTTGATATTCTGCAAACATATACATCTCTGAAAATAGTTTTAGTAGTAAGGAAAGATTTGCTGTATATGAGCATATCTTTTAGAACTATTTTCAATAGGGTATATGCAGTTTTTTGTATGAACTAATCATGAGTGGTCGATGTTGTATTTCCATCTTCATTGATCTTCTGTCTATTTTTCACTTTTACAGGCAGTAGTTTTTGTAACCCTCTTTTTATATATATATAAATATATAAATAATACAAGCAGTACTTGAATGATAGGCCACATAATCAGGGCAGAAGGCCTGCAAATGATAAAGCCTTTGACAAATGGAAGAGACCTTTCCATAGAGGCAATGATAGAGAGACACCTGACCTCCTTTTATATATATAAGGAGGTCAGGTGTCTCTCTGTCATATTTATATGTAAGGAGGTCAGGTGTCTCTCTGTCATATTTATATGTAAGGAGGTCAGGTGACACACACACACACAACCTTTTCAAGAAAAAATAAAAATAAAATTGTTTTTTTGAAGTTCTTCAAAATATTCAAGATTACTTTGATCAAAGAGAATTAATTAGTGTCGAAAAGACACATGCCATCATGCCTTGGCAATAAAAAAATAAAAGTACCTAGTAGTAATGAAGGCAATTAATAAACTAACTCTTGCTAAATTTGAGGATGATTTTTATATAGCTTACTTGATTTGGCAATGTTTTTTTCTAACCAGTAAAAATGTTTCAAAGGAGTTGAATACAAGATTGTTTGATTGAAGGGATTTGATTTGTATTTATGCTCATGGATCCCTTTATAACACAAAGAAAAAGTCTTACATATATATGAGTTTGTTTATGTTTGCAAGACCTGTTATTTTATGATTGATCACCTATGATAGATGTGATTCTTTTGGAATTTTTAGCTTTGAGAGTAAAAACATAATTGCAAGTTGTGCTTGTTAGAAAATGTGGAGAGAGAAATAAGAAAATATGTAAAGAACAAATGAAGAGTAACTTTAAATACAAACGTTATTCATTGTGTGTCCGTCCTTTTATTATGTGAGAGATGGTTACAACATAGTTGAAGTGGTTACAACTGTTTATTAGTTAACACTTAACTAATATTAAAATAACACTAATTTATAAGCCTTATATGCTAATTACCCTTTTATCACTAACGCTTACACTATAGAACATATTGACATTAAAGTAACAAAACCAAACAAGACCGCACATTCTCCGTTGGCTTTCCATGTTTGAAAAAAGTGTTTTGACTATAGTTCAAAAAATCGTTATCGGCAATTAATCGGCAGGACCAAATTTTGACTCGGAAATCGGGAATCGACAATTTCTCGGCAACTTTATCGCTACTTTAAAAACATTTAAATTCATAAAATAAACTTAAATTAAATGTAAAACATTGTTAAATGACACGAAAAGTGAATCTATAGAATGCCATAGGCCCATAAGTATATTTTCTATTAAGTTTTGACCAAAAAAGAGTACAAACTCAAAGTACAAAGTTTGCAAATTACAATGCTCATAGAGTCATGTGACTTTTGAAGTATCAAATTATCAATAATATTCCATTTCATCAGACACGCCTAAAATAAGTCATTGCACTTGTGGCTGCCTCATGGAAGTGGAAGGTAAAGATTCTTCCTCTGCAACACCAACATCGTCATCTCTGAAACATATCATCTGGATCCTCACCAACTCCTAATGCCCCTGATGCTATTGCTTCTTCAGTCTCCCTCTCCAAATTTGCTATCTCCTCCGTGGTAAACATAGGCTCCACATCATCAACAATCCAATCATCATATGGATCGATCTCATCCAAGTCAATTGCATCATAACTCTATGCCCCCTCCACTTATCTCACACAAAGACGAAGATTGTATCGCATGAAGAAAAGGTCATTGAGGCGTTGTGTTGTCAACCTGTTGCGCTTCTTTGTGGGAACAACTTCGAACATGCTCCACTACGTTCGCATCCGGATACCGCATGGATGACACAAAATGTGGATGGCTAGCTTATGAAGATTTGGTGTTTTTGCACCATAATCTTCCCACCACAAATTTGCAATTAAAACATTTATAATTTTGTAAGTTAACTAGGATTGAATAAATAAAAGAATTCTAGACTTCTAGTATTTAGTTCTACATGTAACGAGACTAAATACAAATGACTCAATTTGTTTTTACCTGGCTGAGAACTATTTCTTCTTTTCACACGTAGAGTCAAGAAAAAGTCTCCCTCTCGAGTCTTGTAAATCTGCTAAACAACAATTGTATCTCTAATATCTTTGTTAGATACCATTCTCTCTATGCATGTATTAAGGCAATCCATAACCGCCTCATCATGTTAGCCTTAAATGATGGGGGATAAAAACTTTGGGTTTAGGTAGTATGCCACCGCATGTATATGTCGACGAAGTGTCTTGTTCCATCTCTGATCAATTATGCGTCAAATGGGTTCATATTTTCGTTGATTGTGCCCATAATATTTAGCTATGGCCTCCTTGTCACATCCATAGCCTCATACAAATAACCCATTGGATTTCTCTCCCCATCCACCATTCGTAGAACTCGAACCAAAGGCTTTGACACCTAAAACAAAATAATATATAAATTTAAAATCAAAATTAATAAAAAATAATATAACAAATAAATGATAAATAAGCAAATATTCAAGTTTAGGTTACCTTCATGATTTCTTCCATTTGCTTTCAAACATATCATCAAAAACGGTCTTCTCGACCCTATCCCTTTTGGTCTTTCTAGCATAGGGAGACTCCAACCATCACGTGCTCACAAACATCTGCTTAAAGGATGTTAATGAGGCTGCAATGCTCTGTAATGTAATGAAGTTTGTGGCAAATCGTGTGACCCCGATCGCATAAGCTCCTTTCCATTGGTGTGCTCTCTTATCAAGTTTAACACCCAAGTGTGATTATAGATGAACTTCGTAATATTTCTTGCATCTTCAACCATATTTTTCACCCATGAGAGTTTTCCTATGTCTTCCAATAAAAGATCCAAACAATGTGTTGCCTGAAGGGTCCAAAAAGTGTAGGGTGCCTTTCCTCAAGAAGTCTCCTTGTCTGCTTACATATGCCGCTGCATTTTCTATCACAACTTGACGAAATTCTCCACGCCCACCTCTTTCACCACCTTATCTAACATATCATACAAAGTGCTTGGAGTTTTCACTTGGTGGGAGACATCAATTGATTTCAAGAAGACCAATTTTTCATTTGATGCCACTAGAAAGTTAATCAATGTGCGGTTTTTCCATCTCATCCACACATCGACAAAATAATGCATCTTTTTTTCCATACCTTTTTTTTTTGCTCTTCTACAAGAGTTTTGGTATGTATGACTTAATCCTCTAACGGGCCACTCAAATCATGGGGAGTAGGAGTCTTGAACCCCTTCCCGACAACAAATAATGCAAAGATCAAATTCTCCCAATATGAACTTTTTGCTACATTGAAAGGAATGTTGTTGTAGTACCAAAAGTTTGCCGCAGCTATTCTCGCTTCATTGTGCATTTCTTTATTTAAAGCGGTACCTTCGAGTGAAGGTTGTAACCGAGACTACTTTGAGGATCAAAAATGTCGCCGAACTACTTTCAAGTGGATGAGCCCCGTCCCCAATGTCCGACCTCATGGAGTTGAGGCAATAGAAGATGCCCCAATGTTAAAATCTTCCTTCGCTGCCCTCCTACTTACTAGGGCCACAAGTGCATCAACTTTCTTTTTTTTTCATCTTTTTCCTCTGCATAAGCTGCAAGGAAAGCAAACAACTTTCTTTGAGCCTCAGGGGGTGCTTGGTGCACAATGTCACTTCATTCCCCAGTATCTCAGTGCAATGTGGAACTTAAGGCAATAGGCACTTGCACTCATCTTCATTTCACAATAATTGCTTACAACACAATTGCCTTCTATTCGCTTACAATGCTTTCAAGAGGGGTCTTTTTAGTTAGGCTTACTAAGAGCAGCTGAACCCGAACCGAATAATGATGCCATTCTAAAAAACAAAAAAACAATTGTCTTAGATTTACAAGCCTTAGAGAAATAAAATCGCATGACGAAATTAAGAATAATATTACTATTGCATGAAGAAAAAATTACAACAAAGGTATATATGTTTTGTTCTTAAACAAGATGAAATGCAAAGATGAAAAATTGAATATTCTTGAATTTTTTTAATCTATAAAAATACTTCTAGAAATAGTAACTATTAACTATTAACTATACACATACGTATACATAATAGTTACTCCAGCTAAAAATACTTACAAAACACATTTATGAATTTGTAAATATTAAATATTCATTTAATTTTAAATATGAACTACTTTTTTTTATTAATGGTAAAAGGTTTTTGATAGGAATTCTACCCAAATTACACGAGGCCCAAGCCCGAGATATGCATCAAAAGCAACAAAACACTAAAAACACTACAAAGGAAGAGCACCACGAAGAAACAACAAGAATTGTAGTAAAACCACAACAGTAACAACAACCTAACTTGAAAGATCCCCAAATGAATCCTTGGAGCAAATATAAATTTTTCCCACTCAACACAATAACAAAATACAATGGCAAAATATAAACTTCGAAAGCTAGGGCAAACAGGATTGATTTCAGCCAAATCGACTAGGGTTTTATGTGCAAACACACCCAAAATCAGCATACAATAATTATTTTTAATCCCAACCCCTTGAACAACCCTGAAGAATTTATGGTGAAAATCAGATTTTACAACAGCTGGAAAATAATTTAAATCTAAAACCCTAACTGCTGCAATCTTCAAGATAGCATAACTTTTTCTACACAACTCCGATCTAGGCAAATGACATATGCCCAAACTTAGAAAAATACAAGGAACAAGATGATGTAAACCAAATTATAACTACCAAACATGCAGATTTGCCCCTCCTACTATTTCAGCCCACACATTTAGGGCATCAAATGAGCTCCAAAAATTATTTTCTCTATCCCAGATCCTTGCCTATATTTTTAGGTACTCATTCATATAAGAATCAAAATTTTTGGATGCCAAATCAACTCAGAAATCAGATCTGAAATCTGATTATAAAACTGGTAAATAACCCTCAGAAGAATTATGAAACTTGGGTATTTTCATTCACAAAAATTATGAGATATTAGACAATGATTTTCAAATCTAAATGCCTCAATAATAATGCCCAAAGAGTCCCAAGGTGAGTCGATCTAATAGAGAAAACACACTGCAATTTTATTCACCAAAATACTTTGAAAAGTATTCAATAACACTGCTGGAAAAAACTGAAATAGACTGAAAATATAATTACAACCAATTGGAAATTCTGAGTGAAAATCCCTCTCAAACTCTTGGGGTTTTCATCCACAAGAGGTTTAATTCACAAGGGGTTTCGTCCTTAGAATTTTTAATGCAAAAGTCAAGCTCTATGCAAGAGAAAATATCATATAAAATCTGGATGATGGAAGAGGCAAGTCGACTTCCCTTTTAAAGGAAAAGGGCCAACAACTAACCTCCAAACCAGAATGAGCTCACATGATTTTCCTTTATGCAAAGCATTTAATATTTTCCATATTAAATGCTTTTTCCATATTAAATGCTTTTCCTAACCACTTTTTCCCTCTAATGCAAGTCGCATTTTCCTAGGGGAAATACATTAATTAATTATATTTTTATCCTTCCTAAATGTCATTATTCACTTTTGGCCCAAGTTGCCATTATCCCCTCTAGGAAGAATAAAATACAATAAATCCCTTTACAATGATATTTGTCCCTCGTATTTACCATAGGGATTATAATTTATTTTTATTAAGCCAAATAAATTAATATAAGTGCTTTAATAATTTTATTTTATTTTTTATAGCACTTTATAATAATTTATTGTGACTTAAGTCACCCTTATATTTTTCCTTTGGCGTCATGGGTTGACAAAATAGGCCAAAGGTCTTCAATGGGAAAAGAGGACATTACAGGTCCTCCTTCCCAAAAATTGCTTGCCCTCAAACAATTCTAATTTTGTTTTGTCCAAGTGTCATGCACAAGAGACAAAACATGCTGAAATGATTCAGCTTGACACTGCACTCCAAGTGAGCTAAGACTTGCCCCCATATATCTTCCACAAGATGCTCACATACATATACTTGGAGCAATGGTTCAACAAACTCCAAAATGAAGACTTCATCTTCTACCATATCATGCATCTCATGATGAAAATAGATTAGAATAGGCAGCAATAAATAAGATGCATTTTTATGTTTATCATACCTTGGAGTATCACCAACATCCACGTCAATCTTGAACTTCACAATGGCTTGACTTTGCTGCACCAATTCCCCTTCATTCTCGTCCTAATGGGATGAATATTGTTGTGAACCAACTCTTGCGATAAATGAGATGGCATATCTTCTTCCACACATTCTTCAATCCTTTTTTGCCTTGCTATGTTGATGAGATCGACCTTTTCTTTGACTTCTTGAAGATGTTGTCTTGCATTGGCAGCCACTAATCTAGCCTCTTTGGCTTTTAGCAACCATTTCTCATTCATCTTCTCGGACCTTGTTACCTCTTCGATGCCAAAATATACAAAATCAGTCCTCCTATGCTTGATATTTTCATGTCTAGCTAGTGGTGTAGGGCTGCCATCAATGGTTGATATCATCTCACATGTTTTCTCATGATCACAAGCTCCTATCTCATGAGAATGAAGAGACATAATGCTGTTGTTCCCAAACAAATCAGTAATGACATCATGCCATTGTAAAATGTCACCTCCAACATGTGTAGTCAAAACACTAGTGGCTGCTCCACTAAGTGAAGGATCAACCGCTATATCTTGGACCTTCAAATCACAATCTGATTCTTCACCATGATAGGATGAAGCAATGCTAGACTCATCTAGTGAAGCATCACAAGAAACCATATCTTCATGTAACTCTGCTCTAATGATTCTTCTTCAACCATCACCTTTCCTTCAATCTTGGAGTCATCATGAAGTGTCATGTGGTCCATATATTTTTCTATGCAATTTTGATTTTTGTTCTTCATAGGATCAACTGTATGCTGGTCACTAACTGCTGTAAAATCATTGTAAAGATTTCTAAACACTTCACCTGTAGAGATCTCTTGTTTTTCCTCCTTTTTGTTTTGTGATGTAGACCTCTTATAAATGGATGCCATATACCGGGCTAACTTTGTCTATGGTCATAGGTGTGAAAACAATTTATTAAGCTCCTCCAATTCTTTCATCATGACATTTAATCGCTTCGTGGGAATAGCTATGTTTATCATCAGAAACCAAATCAAACTGATTTGTGCGTAGCTGATTTCACATCAACCAATGCCACCATTCAAACTAACCCTCCAGTGGGGAGGAACATGCTCGATACCATATGAAAGATCCTCAAATGGATCCTTTAGCAAATATACATTTTCCCACTCAACACAATAGCAAAATACAAAGGTAAAATATAAATTTCAAAGCTAGGGCAAACGGGATTGATTTCAGCCAAATCGACTAGGGTTTTGTGCAAACACACCCAAAATCAGCATACAATAATTATTTTTATCCCAAACCCTTGAACAACCCCTCAAGAATTAATGCGAAAATCAGATTCCACAACAATTGGAAAATAATTTAAATTTGAAACCCTAACTGCTGCAATCTTCAAGATAGCATAACTTTCTCTACACAACTCTGATCTAGGCAAATGATATGTGCCCGAACTTGGAAAAATACAAGGAACAAGATGATGTAAACCAAATTATAACTACCAAACATGCAGATCTGCCCTCCTACTATTTCAGCCCACACATTTAGGGCATCAAATGAGCTCCAAAAATTATTTTCTCTATCCCGAATGCTTGCCTATATTTTTAGGTACTCATTCATATAAGAATCAAAATTTTTGATGCCAAATCAACTCAGAAATTTGATTATAAAACTGGAAATAACCCTCGAAGAATTATGAAACTTGGGTATTTTCATTCACAAAAATTATGAGATATTAGACAATGATTTTCAAATCTAAATGCCTCAATAATAATGCCCAAACAGTCCCAAGGTGAGTCGATCCAATAGAGAAAACATTGCTGCTAATTTTATTCACCAAAATACTTCTAAAAGTATTCAATAACACTGCTGGAAAAAGCCTGAAATAGACTGAAAATATAATTACAACCAATTGGAAATTCTGAGTGAAAATCCCTCTCAAACTCTTGGGGTTTTCATCCACAAGAGGTTTAATTCACAAGGGGTTTCGTCCTTAGAATTTTTAATGCAAAAGCTTGAAGCTCTATGCAAGAGAAAATATCATATAAAATCTGGATGATGGAAGAGGCAAGTCGACTTCCCTTTTAAAGGAAAAGGGCCAACAACCAACCTCCAAACCAGCCAATGAGCTCACATGATTTTCCCTATGCAAAGCATTTAATATTTTCCCATATTAAATGCTTTTCCCAACCACTTTTTCCCTCTAATGCAAGTCGCATTTTCCTAGGGGAAATACATTAATTAATTATATTTTTATCCTTCCTAAATGTCATTATTCACTTTTGGCCCAAGTCGCCATTATCCTTTCTAGGAAGAATAAAATATAATAAATCCCTTTACAATGATATTTGCCCCTTAAGGCAAATCGTATTTACCATAGGGATTATAATTTATTTTTATTAAGCCAAATAAATTAATATAAGTGCTTTAATAATTTTATTTTATTTTTTATAGCACTTTATAATAATTTATTATGACTTAAGTCACCCTTATATTTTTCCTTTGGCCGTCGGGTTGACAAAATGGGCCAAAGGTCTTCGATTGGAAAAGGGACATTACAGTCCTCCCTTCCCAAAATTGCTTGCCCTCAAGCAATTCTGATTTTGTTTTGTCCAAGTGTCATGCACAAGAGACAAAACATGCTGAAGTGATCCGCAAGCCTGACACTGTTCTGTCAAAGTGAGCTAAAACTTGCCCCCATATATCATCCACAAGATGCTCATATACATATATTTGGAGCAATGGTTCAACAAACTCCAAAATGAAGACTTCATCTTCTACCATATCATGCATCTCATGATGAAAATAATTGGAATAGGCAGCAATAAATAAGAGGCATTTTTATGTTTTCATACCTTGGAGTATCACCAACATCCACGTCAATCTTGGACTTCACAATGGCTTGACTTTGCTGCACCAATTCCCCTTCATTCTTGTCCTGAATGGGATGAATATTGTTGTGAACCAGCTGCTGCGATAAATGAGATGGCATATCTTCTTCCACACATTCTTCAATCCTTTTTGCCTTTGCTATGTTGATGAGATCGACCTTTTCTTTGACTTCTTGAAGATGTTGTCTTGCATTGGCAGCCACTAATCTAGCCTCTTTGGCTTTTAGCAACCATTTCTCATTCATCTTCTCGACCTTGTTACCTCTTCGATGCCAAAATATACAAAATCAGTCCTCCTATGCTTGATATTTTCATGTCTAGCTAGTGGTGTAGGGCTGCCATCAATGGTTGATATCATCTCACATGTTTTCTCATGATCACAAGCTCCTATCTCATGAGAATGAAGAGACATAATGCTGTTGTTCCCAAACAAATCAGTAATGACATCATGTCATTGTAAAATGTCACCTCAACATGTGTAGTCAAAACACTAGTGGCTGCTCCACTAAGTGAAGGATCAACCGCTATATCTTGGACCTTCAAATCACAATCTGATTCTTCACCATGATAGGATGAAGCAATGCTAGACTCATCTAGTGAAGCATCACAAGAAACCATATCTTCATGTAACTCGCTCTAATGATTCTTCTTCAACCATCACCTCGCTTTCCTTCAATCTTGGAGTCATCATGAAGTGTCATGTGGTCCATATATTTTTCTATGCAATTTTGATTTTTGTTCTTCATAGGATCAACCAGTATGCTGGTCACTAACTGCTTGTAAAATCATTGTAAAGATTTCTAAACACTTCACCTCAGAGATCTCTTGTTTTTCCTCCTTTTTGTTTTGTGATGTAGACCTCTTATAAATGGATGCCATATACCGGACTAACTTATCTATGGTTGCAGGGTGTGAAAACAATTTATTAAGCTCCTCCAATTCTTTCATCATGACATTTAACTGCTTCCTGGGAATAGCTATGCTCGATCGATCGTAAACCAAATCAAAAGTTTTTGTGCGTAGCTGATTTCACATCATGTCAATGCCACCATTCAAACTAACCCTCCAGGTGGGAGGAACATGCTCTGATACCATTGAAAGATCCCCAAATGGATCCTTGGAGCAAATATAATTTTTCCCACTCAACACAATAGCAAAATACAATGGCAAAATATAAACTTCGAAAGCTAGGGCAAACGGGATTGATTTCAGCCAAATCGACTAGGGTTTTATATGCAAACACACCCAAAATCAGCATACAATAATTATTTTTACTCCCAAACCCTTGGAACAACCCTAGAGAATTTATGGCGAAAATCAGATTCTACAACAGCTGGAAAATAATTTAAATCTGAAACCCTAACTGCTGCAATCTTCAAGATAGCATAACTTTCTCTACACAACTCCGATCTAGGCAAATGACATATGCCCGAACTTGGAAAAATACAAGGAACAAGATGATGTAAACCAAATTATAACTACCAAACATGCAGATCTGGCCCTCCTACTATTTCGGCCCACACATTTAGGGCATCAAATGAGCTCCAAAAATTATTTTCTCTATCCCAGATGCTTGCCTATATTTTTAGGAACTCATTCATATAAGAATCAAAATTTTTGGATGCCAAATCAACTCAGAAATCAGATCTGAAATCTGATTATAAAACTGGTAAATAACCCTCAAAAGAATTATGAAACTTGGGTATTTTCATTCACAAAAATTATGAGATATTAGACAATGATTTTCAGATCTAAATACCTCAATAATAATGCCCAAACAGTCCCAAGGTGAGTCGATCCAATAGAGAAAACACTGCTGCAATTTTATTCACCAAAATACTTCAAAAAGTCTTCAATAACACTGCTGGAAAAAGCCTGAAATAGACTGAAAATCTGATTACAACCAATGGAAATTCTGAGTGAAAATCCCTCTCAAACTCTTGGGGTTTTCATCCACAAGAGGTTTAATTCACAAGGGGTTTCGTCCTTAGAATTTTTAATGCAAAAGCTGAAGCTCTATGCAAGAGAAAATATCATATAAAAATCTGGATGATGGAAGAGGCAAGTCGACTTCCCTTTTAAAGGAAAAGGGCCAACAACCAACCTCCAAACCAGCCAATGAGCTCACATGATTTTCCCTATGCAAAGCATTTAATATTTTCCATATTAAATGCTTTTTCCAACCACTTTTTCCCTCTAATGCAAGTCGCATTTTCCTAGGGAAATACATTAATTAATTATATTTTTATCCTTCCTAAATGTCATTATTCACTTTTGGCCCAAGTCGCCATTATCCCCTCTAGGAAGAATAAAATACAATAAATCCCTTTACAATGATATTTGCCCCCTCAAGGCAAATCGTATTTACCATAGGGATTATAATTTATTTCTATTAAGCCAAATAAATTAATATAAGTGCTTTAATAATTTTATTTTATTTTTTTATAGCACTTTATAATAATTTATTGTGACTTAAGTCACCCTTATATTTTTCCTTTGGCCGTCGGGTTGACAAAATGGGCCAAAGGTCTTCAAATGGGAAAAGGGGACATTACAGTCCTCCCTTCCCAAAAATTGCTTGCCCTCAAGCAATTCTGATCTTGTTTTGTCCAAGTGTCATGCACAAGAGACAAAACATGCTGAAATGATTCACAAGCTTGGCACCTGTACCTGTCAAGTGAGCTAAGACTTGCCCCCATATATCTTCCACAAGATGCTCACATACATGTACTTGGAGCAATGGTTCAACAAACTCCAAAATGAAGACTTCATCTTCTACCATATCATGCATCTCATGATGAAAATAGATTGGAATAGGCAGCAATAAATAAGATGCATTATTATGTTCATCATACCTTGGAGTATCACCAACATCCACGTCAATCTTGGACTTCACAATGGCTTGACTTTGCTGCACCAATTCCCCTTCATTCTTGTCCGGAATGGGATGAATATTGTTGTGAACCAACTGTTGCGATAAATGAGATGGCATATCTTCTTCCACACATTCTTCAATCCTTTTTTGCCTTGCTATGTTGATGAGATTGACCTTTTCTTTGACTTCTTGAAGATGTTGTCTTGCATTGGCAGCCACTAATCTAGCCTCTTTGGCTTTTTGCAACCATTCCTCATTCATCTTCTCGGACCTTGTTACCTCTTCGATGCCAAAATATACAAAATCAGTCCTCCTATGCTTGATATTTTCATGTCTAGCTAGTGGTGTAGGGCTGCCATCAATGGTTGATATCATCTCATATGTTTTCTCATGATCACAAGCTCCTATCTCATGAGAATGAAGAGACATAATGCTGTTGTTCTCAAACAAATCAGTAATGACATCATGCCATTGTAAAATGTCACCTCCAACATGTGTAGTCAAAACACTAGTGGCTGCTCCACTAAGTGAAGGATCAACCGCTATATCTTGGACCTTCAAATCACAATCTGATTCTTCACCATGATAGGATGAAGCAATGCTAGACTCATCTAATGAAGCATCACAAGAAACCATATCTTCATGTAGCTGCTCTAATGTAACTGATTCTTCTTCAACCATCACCTGCTTTCCTTCAATCTTGGAGTCATCATGAAGTGTCATGTGGTCCATATCTTTTTCTATGCAATTCTGATTTTTGTTCTTCATAGGATCAGCTGTATGTTGGTCACTAACTGCTGCAAAATCATTGTAAAGATTTCTAAACACTTCACTGTGAGAGATCTCTTGTTTTTCCTCCTTTTGTTTTGTGATGTAGACCTCTTATAAATGGATGCCATATACCGGGCTAACCTGTCTATGGTTGCAGGTGTGAAAACAATTTATTAAGCTCCTCCAATTCTTTCATCATGACATTTAACCGCTTCGTGGGAATAGCTATGCTGATCAACTGTAAACCAAATCAAACTGATTTGTGCGTAGCTGATTTCACATCAACTGAATGCCACCATTCAAACTAACCCTCCAGGCGGGAGGAACATGCTCTGATACCATTGAAAGATCCTCAAATGGATCCTTGGAGCAAATATACATTTTCCCACTCAACACAATAGCAAAATACAAAGGTAAAATATAAATTTCAAAGCTAGGGCAAACGGGATTGATTTCAGCCAAATCGACTAGGGTTTTGTGCAAACACACCCAAAATCAGCATACAATAATTATTTTTACTCCCAAACCCTTGAACAACCCCTAGAGAATTAATGGCGAAAATCAGATTCCACAACAATTGGAAAATAATTTAAATTTGAAACCCTAACTGCTGCAATCTTCAAGATAGCATAACTTTCTCTACACAACTCCGATCTAGGCAAATGACATATGCCTGAACTTGGAAAAATACAAGGAACAAGATGATGTAAACCAAATTATAACAACTACCAAACATGCAGATCTGGCCCTCCTACTATTTCGGCCCACACATTTAGGGCATCAAATGAGCTCCAAAAATTATTTTCTCTATCCCAGATGCTTGCCTATATTTTTAGGAACTCATTCATATAAGAATCAAAATTTTTGGATGCCAAATCAACTCAGAAATTTGATTATAAAACTGGGAAATAACCCTCAGAAGAATTATGAAACTTGGGTATTTTCATTCACAAAAATTATGAGATATTAGACAATGATTTTCAAATCTAAATGCCTCAATAATAATGCCCAAACAGTCCCAAGGTGAGTCGATCCAATAGAGAAAACACTGCTACAATTTTATTCACCAAAATACTTCTAAAAGTATTCAATAACACTGCTGGAAAAAGCCTGAAATAGACTGAAAATATAATTACAACCAATTGGAAATTCTGAGTGAAAATCCCTCTCAAACTCTTGGGGTTTTCATCCACAAGAGGTTTAATTCACAAGGGGTTTCGTCCTTAGAATTTTTAATGCAAAAGCTGAAGCTCTATGCAAGAGAAAATATCATATAAAAATCTGGATGATGGAAGAGGCAAGTCGACTTCCCTTTTAAAGGAAAAGGGCCAACAACTAACCTCCAAACCAGCCAATGAGCTCACATGATTTTCCCTATGCAAAGCATTTAATATTTTCCATATTAAATGCTTTTTCCAACCACTTTTTCCCTCTAATGCAAGTCGCATTTTCCTAGGGGAAATACATTAATTAATTATATTTTTATTCTTCCTAAATGTCATTATTCACTTTGGCCCAAGTCGCCATTATCCCCTCTAGGAAGAATAAAATACAATAAATCCCTTTACAATGATATTTGCCCCCTCAAGGCAAATCGTATTTACCATAGGGATTATAATTTATTTTTATTAAGCCAAATAAATTAATAAGTGTTTTAATAATTTTTTTTTTTTTTTATAGCACTTTATAATAATTTATTGCGACTTAAGTCACCCTTATATTTTTCCTTTGGATCTTTGGGTTGACAAATGGGCCAAAGGTCTTCAAATGGGAAAAGGGGACATTACATAACCACAAATAAACAACAATAGTACTATAGCAAAACATCAGTCCAAGATAAAAAAGATACCAACATTAAGAATCCTGAAATTGGATAGCCCCCAGTTTTTATTTCATGACCTTGGAAAAGTTCTTCTTGAAACTATCCAATTTATCCTTGATTTCTTTGAGAGTGGAATCATTCTTGGACTTGTCTTTGCCCTTGTTAGTTCCCAACGAAGAGTGATATTGGAAAGGATGTCCATGTTTCCCTTAAGCATGGAAATGATGTCACATTGTTTTCCTCTTAGTTTTCCCTTCTCTTTCTCAATGATAGAAATCCTTTTTCCATTTCCTCCAGCAGATTATCATCCTTTTTGCCACTCTCAATGGCAATTTTACAGCCCCTGACTTTCTCTTTTAGCACTTTGCATTCCTTTCTAAGCCAAGTTATCATATCATTATGTAAATCAACTTCATTTGTCAGATTTCGGACTGAGATTTGTTGCTATCAGATTTCTTATCTCCCATGGCCAGCAAACTTAGGGCAGCAACACCCTCTTGCCCAAGGGAGAAGCAAGAGGATTGGGAACAATGATGGGGTTAACTTTGGCCTTCTTACTGTGAAGGGTTCGATCATAGATTGGGGGTGAGGGCCTCTTAGTAGGGGCAGAGGGAGGAGCAAGAGGGGCTGCAGGGTAGGAGTTCACAATGAGAAGATCGAAATGCTTACAGATCAACATGATAACCGTGTGATGGAAAGGTTGGGCTCTTTTCCCCCGAACGACCAAATTCACAGAGTTTTCCAATGAATGTAAAAGATAAAAGGGAAAATTAATGGCCACATTCCTTTGAAAGTGATTAAGCAACACCAAATGGAAATAGGGAGTGACTTTAAATCGCCCTTCAAGTGTAAGATACTTCATCAAAACAAGACTAACCTTGTCGTAGGGCTTTGGTAAAGACTCCCACAGAAAGCCGCTCTTGACATGCGTAAGGTACTCATCTCCCTCAAGAAATTATGCTTCCGAATTATGAAGAAAGGAGGCTTTAATCACTTCATGAATTCGGTTCGTGGGCATGATCTTCATTTGTCTCAACAATTCGTGAAGAATTGGAAGGGAAGGGAGGTTCGTTACAAGAACAGAGACTTTGTCATCACAGAGGAGCTTATTTCGGGCATCACTGGTTTCCATCCCAAAGGCATAAGGTTCTATAAGAATATTAACTATTATTATTAACAATTTTAATGTATAGTTAATAATTACCTAGCTAAAAATACTTATTAATAATATTTAAAGATCATAAATTGTTAATAATATTTAAAGATCATAAATGTTAATAATAATAGTTAATATTTAACTATACATTAAAATTGTTAATAATCTATAAAATTGTAACCATTAACTATACGGTTTTCAAGAATATATGGCCACAATGATATTATAAACCGAATGTATTCTTGAAAACGTATACACAGTGCACACACGACATCGTGGGGTGCACTGTGATAATTTGGTCGCTTTTGGTATGTATACATAGGCTACAACGACATGAACTATACACACATCGACTGTAACATAAACAAACTCGGAAACCCTGGTCGAAGGTCGGAGAAAATAGCCAATAAAAAAATTCAAAAATAAATAAAAACGAAATACGAACCCTAGTCGTAGGTCAAAACACGAATCGCATAGGAGAAAATAGCCATGAAATGCTTCCAAATGGCCACATTTTTTTGGTTTGGTCGTTTTTTACTTTTATACCTAACCCACACAATTTTCCCACCGATTTTCCATGTTTTTCCTGGATTTTACTTGTCGTAAATTGCCGATTTATCAAAGAGGTCAAAAATTGTGATTTTTGTAGGTGGTAAATTGTTTGCAAGGCATAAAACGATAAATCGCGATTTTTAGGCGATAAACCGCGATTTCTTGAACAAAGGTTTTGACTAAGTATAACTCCATCAAGCTGCCTCCTTGACCCTCATAAAAGGTGTAGTTCCCAAGCTCCCGATTCCACCTCCTCGAACTCCCAAATTATAGAATCTCTTGAATTGTTGGACAACCATCCATACTGAGCTACTGTGACAGTGCTCCATCAAGTTGTCTCATGACCCTCGTAAGGGTAAATTCCCGAGATCCACAGACTCCCAAACTATCTGGGCAACCATCCATGCCGAGTTTTACCTACACTGGATCCCTTACTATCTTCAAAGTGTGAGGCTTCTTTTAAAATACGTATTCTCTATTAGTGAGTTCATCACTTTCAACATCCGGTGGATTTTCAACAATGGCTACATTAACTTCATTTGATTTGTCTTTCATCTAGATTTTTACTTTCCAAGTATGAAAGTTGAGGCCAAAATATTTGTCTAATGGAATTTCCATTCTCAGACAAAATACCTCAGAAAATAACCCTTTCCCAAAATATAGAATGACCTGCAAATTAATGTAGCAAGATTTTAAAAACTGTTTTTTTTTAAAGCAAAGAAAGGAAACATATCAGGCAGGTTTATGCCCTAGAAGACTGTCTGTCACTGAAAATTGGCAAATTGTATGCTCTAGCAGCGAATGATCCTTGAAAAATTGCAAATCTGGAAATGCATGCTTGTATTTTCTTTGTTTTGCACTAGCTACATTCGAAAATCACATTTTTATTTCTCTTGCTTGTGATTCTGGATTGTGTTTTCTGCAAAAAAACTGTGCCCTAAATTATGTTTTTCTGTGCTGCATTTTGCCTGTCATGCTTTGCCTTGAAAATGTCTTATTTTCGTGCCCTAACTGCATGAACAACCCCAAAAATTCTTCAAAAATGGCAAATTCCTATTTCTGTGCCCTAACACTTCGAAATGCCCTAAAATTTGTCTGAAAATACAGCCAAAATTGTGCCCTTGATTTTTTTTTCGCACCTTGCAATGGAGTCAACTGTGTTTTGTGGTTATGTTCACTTTGTAAGTGCCCTCAAACTGAAACTGGGTCGTTTTCTGCCCTTTTTGATGACATTTTTTTGCCCTACATTATTGCTTGCTGCCCTACGATATTGCTCTTGCGTCTAGCATTCGAACTGGTCTTTTGCTCTTTCGTGCCCTAATGGGACTGGTTTGAACTTCTTCCCTTCTCTTTCTCCTTGCTTGCCCTCGCTCTGATACTAATGTTAGAAAATGTGGAGAGAGAGAAAAAAAAATAGAATGTGTAAAGAACGAATGAAGAGTAACTGGAATGCACATGTTATTCATTGTGTGTGTGTCCTTTTATTATGTGAGAGATGGTTACAAAATGGTTGAAGTGGTTACAACTGTTTATTAGTTAACACTTAACTAATATTAACATAATGCTAATTTATAAGCCTTATATTCTAATGGTGCTTCATTCTCCTTTTAAAATATATGCTGTAGAACCTTTGCTTTATTGAAATGAGTTGACTAGTCTATTTTCCATTTACTATTGGTGTTTGTGTGATTTATCCTGTGAATGATCAAATGTCAGGGTAAATCAGATGCCTGAAACATGGATGAAACAACTTATGGAAAGGACAATTGCAAAGGGTCAAACTGTGGACGACCTGCTGAGGAGGAGTGCTGGGATTCCGGCTGCATTTATTGCACTTTTTCTGGCAGAGCCAGAAGGTACACCCAAAAAGCTTCTTCCTTCAGCAATGAGGTGGCTGATTAATCTTGCAAAGTCTATTTTGTCAAGATCAGATAATCTTCATGAAAATCTTGTCTCAAATTGTGATTCACTAAGATTGGATGGGGAAAATAAATCATGGAGTACAGAATCTGAACCTTCACTATTTTTCCTTGGTACGAGACATGTAGAGGCTGAGATATCCCAATCCTTTTCTAAACAGCGAGATGAAGGTGTGGTTCCTACAGTACATGCATTTAATGTCCTGAAAGTTGCTTTTCATGACAAAAACCTGTCAACGGATACTTCAGGCTTCTGTGCAGAAGCCCTTATAATTACAATTTGCTCATTCTCTTCTCATTATTGGGAGGTGCGAAATAGTGCCACTCTTGCCTTTACTGCTTTGGTCCATCGTATGATAGGTTTTCTAAATGAGCATAAACGAGAATCTGCACGCCATGCAATGACTGGGTTTGAATTCTTCCACAGGTATTTCTCATATATTCTACTCATTATTTCATACATAAATTATATATTTTAATGAGATGTAATGGGTCAAGCTTTGGGGTTGAGAATTCCTGCAATGCTATGGATTTGGCTCTTTGAGTTTTAAACTTAGTATCAAATATGATATATTTGTAGCATGTATCAGGAAAATTCTGGACAATGAAATCCCAAAGAGTAGATCCAAAATTGCTTTAATCCTGTTTAAAGCTTTCAATGGCACTGATTTCCCTTTGTTCTCTGAATGCCTCTTTTGTACCAATGTGAGGTGTCTTTACTTTATGTTTCAGGAATCTAGACTGACATTCAATCTTTTGCTCTTTGATACTTTATTTTTAATTGATAGAGTTAATGCTTGATGATTTGATTTGTATTTTGTAGGTACCCAACATTACACCCATTCCTTCTAGAAGAGCTACATGATGCAACAAAGCAGTTAGAAGAAGGCGTCTCCCAATCTTGGAGAAACCATAAGCTGGGACAAAGCATACATCCAAGCTTGGCTCCTGTTCTAATCATTCTTTCTCGACTGAAGCCATCCATAATCAGCAGCGGAACTGAAGAGTGGTTGAATCCTTCTGCATTCATTTCTTATATCAGAAGGTGTGCTACACAACGCAACCTTAGAGTCCGTATTCTGGCATCAAAAGCTTTAGCACCATTAGTATCGAGGAGAATTTGTTGAATATCTTGCTAGACATTGCCAGTGGATTGCCCAAGGCAGATACCCAAATGGCGCAAAATGAGGTAGGGAATTTCACATCAAGGACTCTTCTCGATTTGGGTAATGTAGCCCCATCAAACGTGCACGCTATTTCTTTCAATTCTATTCATGGAATACTTCTACAAGTTGATTCTCTTCTAAGTTATAACTGCATGATTATACCAGATGTGGTTGAGAAAGATGAAATTGTCAGTGCATTGCTTCCAGTGCTTGAAAACTGCTCAGAGCTTGGTAGTAGTAAGCTCTGCTTCTGTCCTATGGTCACTAGTGTCTATCTGCGTGTGTTGGAAGACTTACTTAAAATTGCAGGAACATGTCCTAGAAGCAATCATATCAACAAAATCCAAAGTATGCTTATACATTTTAGCTCAGAATGTTTAGATGTTTCTGCGGTGCACCAACCAGAGTTTTATGATTCTACAAGAATAGACCTTCGTCAGCAGGCGGTTGCATTCTATTTCAATACAATGATGATGAGACATCCAATCTTATGCTTAGAAGGTTCAAGAGCAGATGCCAATGTGCATCACTTACAGCCAAGCAGTATACCTTGTTATAACTTTGACTCTTCAGATTTGGCATCCCAGTATGAAGATTCTTCAAGTTTTATTGAAAGATTAAATGGCTGCTTATCTGATTCTACATATGAAGTCAGGCTGGCTACATTAAAGATGCTTTATCAATTTCTCAAATCTTTTGAGTCAAAGAATGTAAGCAGATGCTTTGGCACATTTGTTGATAATATCCATCAATGGCTCCAGGCTAATTTGCGATCTGCTCTACTAGACCACCTAGAACTGGAGAAAAATCCTAAATGTCTTCGCCGCACCCTCCAAGTTCTTTTCCTTTGCCATTCGGTTGATTTTCTCAATTCCAGCACTTTGATAACTGAAGACGATCTTTGCTGGAGGGATCACCAATCAGTCCTGGATTTCTGGTCTATGCTTGTGACAATTCAGGGAAATGCAAGGCATGCGAAGACAAAAGAAACACTGATCCTATGCTTTGGAGCTTGTATTAAGCAAGTCAGCAAATTCGTTAAATATTCATTTGTGTCAGACATTCCATGGCATGAATTTAAAAACCATGTAGAGCAGAATATCAAGTTTGAGAAGTCAGATCAGTGGAGCAAAACCTATGAGTGCATTTGTTCTTGGAGTGCTCTAATCAAGAAATACAGTGATCCACGTGAATCTGTAAACATGAGGAATGCAACTGCAGAGGGTATTGTAGCCTCCGGGCTTCTGGAAGAGGTTAGTTGGATAGGCTCAAGAATTTCCAATAGGAAAGAACCTCTTGAGATGATCTTCTCTCTGAAAACTTATGTGGAAAACACAGGAGATCAGTCACAAGGGCTGGACTTGTTAGCCAGAGCCATACTAGATACATGGTTCACATGCATTAAGCTCCTGGAAGATGAAGATATCAACCTGAGACAGCAGCTTGCTGCTGCTGTAGTAAGATCTATGAGTTCCACTCCATGCATCAATAGCAATGTGAAGAACATTGTGCCTGCCCAAGTTGAAAGAGTGCTTGAGTTATGCTTTGATTTTCTAACTGCTAGCTTTACTCACTGGCCAGTATATTTTGATCATCTTGCTAATTGGGTGCTTGGGTCAGAAGATCATATCATTTTTATGAAAAGAAGTGGAGACTTAGTCCGCCGTTTATTTGACAAAGAACTTGATAACCATCACGAAGAACGACTTCTGACCTCTCAACTTTGCTGTTTGCATTTACAGAGGCTTCTTAATGTCAAAGTTCTGGAAGCTGGGTTTGAAGGTACCCAAATAATTTGTTCCAGCACTCTGCAGGAAACCACCCACGTGAATACTAGGGAAGAAATTCAGCTATTAAGTCATACATGGAGGATGAAATATTTATCTAAAATAATATCATTTGCCAAGCATTGTATTTCTGTAGAGTGCAATATGAGCTGGGTGGGTGGTATAGGTAATCATCCGGATGTATTTAAGGTTATTTATCCCTGTCTTCTGGGACTTTATGCTTTCGCATGTCATCCACATGGTAAGGAACATGATGAATCATCTGAAAAAAATTGTGAAAGGGAACTCTGTTGTAGTCTTACTGAACTTACTGACTTGATGGTCCCGCTGCTTTCAAATCCACTCATTTCAAATCTTTATATAAAAATGCTTCAAGCTTATGAGAATCAATTAACCAGCGACCTTTGTTCAAAGGATCTACAGGGTTTGAAGAGTGATTCTTGGTGTCCAGATTTTGATCCATACTTTCTTGTTAAATAAAGAGATCTTTAGGTCATTTTATTACCAATTTCAATCAATTCGCTGCATAACCTACTGTTTAGCTCGACCTTGATTTGGTCAGGGCAATATTCTTGCAGTTGGTTACGTTTCTTCTATCAGACCCTCATCCACATTCTTGATCATTGAACTGTCAATGGGAGTAGGTGTTGGGTGAAGGATGGATTTTTGTTATTGTATTGAGCATATTTTGCTTGATGAAGAGAAAGCATTTCTGTTGTTCTTATGCATCTCTGCCTCTATGGCAATGGCAAACATGAATTGACAGAATCCTGGATTCATGAGATCATAACTATGTGAGTGTGGTGGCTGGTAGAGTGATTTTTATATAGATGCGTATCTTAACATATGTGATATCTTGAAGGTCAAAAATTTATGTTTGGCCATTTTATAAAGAGGAAGCTGACACCTCAAAATGAGGAAGCAACTCAGAATGGCCATTTGCATGTAATATGAGGTTTCTGACGATGATGTAACATATGGCACTGCATTCTTCTGTTAATGAACAAGGGGATAAAAATTTGGTTAACCTTATCCCATTATACACACCGTTATAATTATTGACAGTAGCCTTTTTGTACGCTGATCATATTTTTCTATTCTATTCTCTTACCTGTTAGAAGCAGTGAAATGTTGTATTTTAACTCCCTACTCACCAATTACATATCTTAAAGTATGTGACAACAACTTTTAAGGTCAATTGTTTTTCTTTTGACCATTCTATAGAAAGGAAGCTGGCACCTCAAAAGGAGGAAGCAGATCAGAACTGGCATTTTGCACCTAATATGAGGTTTCTGATGAGAACGTAACATATGGCACTGCATTCTTCTGTTAATGAACGAGGGGATAACGATTTGGTTAAACATATCATGTAGACACTGATAATTATTGACAGAAGACTTTCTGTATGCAGATCATGTTTTTCTATTCAATTTCTCTTTCCTGTTAGAAGCAATGAAATGTTGAATTTTATCTCCCTCACTAATTATTCATTGCAGACACTAACAGTGGGAGTAATACTAGTGCTTGTGATTTTTGTCTCATATTAACCTAATTTTCATGTACATACTGCTTTGTTATGGAGTTGTAGCACCCTGAACGTGCGTGGACTGATGCAACATAATTGGTGTGCATGCTAAACATAAATCATTCAATACTTTTTTTGGATTGTACTGTAAAACATTCCTCTAATGGGATCCAAGACCCATTCCATGTCTACCCTAAATAACTATGGGCCTATTGTATACTCAGTTGCATACTGTTAACTCTTATAAATAAAACAATTTGCAGTTTTTGGTGGTTTACAAAGCTTCCTGTGTACATTTTTTAAATGTTGAATGAATAAATTCGAAAACAAGATTCAATATCTTTACGTGAGTAAATTGCTATGGGATTAGATGTAATGGCAAATGCAGGATTTCGATGTAAGATCATAATTCTAATTAGGAGGATGACTAGTGTTGGGTTCATATAGACTAGGGCATGAATATAGCACACACACAAACAAATATGGAAGCACCATGGGGAACAATGGAAAATCTGATCAATCACAAAATGTGATGTAGCCCTCATAACGTAAACTACGGCACATGGTCCCTTACCAAAATATCATTGATCTTGTCCAATTAATGTTAGTAACGAAAAGCGTTGGGATCTTATAAGGTGGGGCAATGATGGGGAGGGGGAGTACTCGATGGATTTTGGCATGATACACCGCTCAATTGGAATGGAAGTTTGAATTTGGAATGACATGCTCGAGATGAACCAGCTCTGTCATTGTGATGGAAGCAACTTTGAATTCAAGTGGAACCACATTTGTAATATTATTGACAACAAAATTAGTTGGAAGGTCATTTTGATTTAGTTGCTTGATGATAGCATATGGTATATATCTCAATGATTTCAACTTATAATCTTTATGTTTATTTAATATCCTTTTCGCTAAGCATTACTATATTTTGTCCTCAACCTCTTTATGGTGAGGAAGATTGTATTCATCCATCATTTTTTTGACTAGCTTGAGTGCATAGAAGGATCGAACTCTTTGTGGAAACACTCCCATGCACCAAGAAAGTGAGTTCACGAAGATACACATAGAATACAAGGGCTCCAAGTACCATGTGAAAAGAGGAAAATATGATCAATTGCAAAATATGACATAACCCTCGTAATGTAATCTACAGTGCATGGTCCCTTGCCAAAATATCAATGATTTTGGTCAATTCATTATGGTGATGAAAAAGTGTTGGGCTTTTATAAGAAGGTGTGGCAAGGTTGGGTAAGGGAGTATTGGATTGATATTGACACAAGACACTATGCTCTCTTGGAGAGGAAGTTTGAATATGAAATGACGAGCTCAAGATGAGATGTCGCTACATTTCTATGGTAACATCTTTGAAATGAAGTGGATTGACATTTGTAATATTATTGATGGCCAAATTAATTGGATGATCATTTTCATTTAGCTGTTCGATCATGGTATATAATATATATTTCAAGGGTTGAACTTGTAGTTAATGTTTATTGAACATGTTTTTTTGCTTAGCATTAATATATCTCATCCTCAACCTCTACTTGGTGAGGAAAGTTGTATTTGTCCATCACTTTTTTTGACAAGCTCGAGAGTAATTAAGGATGTAAAGCTCAGCAGAAAGACACTCCCTTGTATAAATCGATGCTTTATCAATGCAATCTTTTAAGGCATATACAAATTATGTAATGAATATTGCTTGCATGCCTATTTTGTAGAGGGGTTGACCTTATGATAAAGATATGCATCCTCAAATGGTTACTTTCGCTGTTGATCTTGACACATGAGAGAAATCCAATGATCCGAAGGACATATGTACAACAGGGTTAGGGTTAGGGTCCGAAATTGATCTAAAAAAAAGATAGTTTTCTTGTTCCTTGGAGAAAGGAAGCACAAGCGAGAATGAGGGATATGCCATTGAAGACATGTCCTTTGAGTTAATTTTTTTAGCTTTCATGCCTTCTATCTCATGCAGGGTATTTGGTTAGATATTCATAGATTCTATGGATATTCCATTAGTTATCTTGAGCATGAAGGATTGATTTTTGAGCAAAGGATCAAGGAAGAGGATTATCCAGTGTCCGGATTGTGTTGATTTAAAATTGTTGGAGCTTCTAATGACGATGCTTTAATTGTAGGTTCATGATTTAGATGATTATAGTCGGGGAATTTATTTTAGTTCGAAAGCTTTGACCAAAGAATGAGAGTGTACTCTTTATTGGAAACAACAGAGATAATCGTAAGTCTCACACGATGTTGGAAAAGAAATAGGTGATAGACTGAAGATTGTATCGCTTTCAGTTGCAGTTCAAAATTTAATATGTATCTCAAAATAATATCTTTATATTAATTGTTTAAAATACATAAATTATTTTAAATTTTTCATTTAAATGATTCAAGATAATTTATTTTTTCAAATTTAAAATATAAAATTGATATACAAAATATGGTGATGCCTATATTGAATTTGGAAATGAAGACATTAATAAAATCTAATACACCTTCACCACTATTATTGCACATAATTAATACTTCTTATTTTATATATATATATATATATATATATATATATATATATATATATATATATATATATATATATATATATATATATATATAAATTTTATGATGTTTAAATTTTATAGAAAGTTATTCTATGATTAAGATAATCAAGTAATAAATATTATATTATTTTCTTTTACCACCAAAAATATGCTCTATTGATATTTTGATTTATAACATGTTTTTGTGTGACATTTTGATTTTGTAGTTGTTTCAACTGTTTCCTAATTAGTTATATGTAAGAAGTCGTGAATTATGAACAAGTTGATTATTCTAAATTAGTTAGTATACATTACCACACACACTTAGAATAAAACATAAATACTTGCAATTATGCTAAAAGGTTGATCTAGGTGTGTAGGTTTGGAAGAAATAAGCTGTTACGGATCGACAATGTTTCGTCTATGATTTTGGAATTGGAAAAGGCTCGTGTCTTTGGACTCGTATGGCCTTGCCTAATTTTGTACGTTCCTAACTTCTTTTGTATAGTCTTAAACCTATGCATAGTGGGGTTCTGCAACTTCGCCCACGCTTCACTTGCTTGGAAATGAGTGTCACTATCTCATTGCTAGGGTCCACACAACTTTGACACCACCAATAATCACCCGCAAGAAGTTAAAACCTTATATACCTTTAGTAAACTTCATGAAAGCATTGGATAAGAAAATAGAGAGATCGGTGTGTGGGTGAGGTTGGACTACCCTTAGTGGTCAACCCCCTTTAAACCAATCTAAGTGTTGTAGAACATTCCCTTGAGCATGATCAAGCCTCAAGTAGTTTTCTTAGTATAGGTGCAAATGTGCTTGCATATCTAAGCCAAGCCCTTATTGATGCCCTCACATGTCTTGACAAAAAGATAATGGACTAACTATAGAGTAGAGAATGTACCCAATGTGGTAGTAGTGTGATGTGGTGTGTTTTATATTCTTAGACCATCCCTTTTGTCCCTTGAAGACCTTTGAAAATGCTTGGAGTGATTTGCTCTTGTTAGTACATGGCTTTAAGACCTTTTCTTTTGCGCTCTAGAAATGGAGTAAGCTAGACTTTTGAACCTAGTTTGAGTACTTTAAATATGTGTGGTGGCTTCTCTAACTCGATGTATAGTTTCTTTAGAGATATTTTGGAGAGCCTTGAGTGTTTTAGTGTTGATATTTGCAATGAGAGATTATGAGAATGCCAGTGTGAAGTGCATTTGATTTGCCAATATAGGATTTTGTGGGTTAAACATTCACATTAAAGTTGACCTAGAAAGATGAAGTGAAACACAAAAGATATTCAAATTAGAAGAAGAGTCGTTAGATGGAAGGGTTCAAGACTGCGTTCAAGTTGGCCAACACCGTACTCCACTATGGCTCGAGTTGTATGGTTTGGCATAGGCAATAAGTGATCAAAATTTAAAGTTCAAGAAAGATGTTTGGGGGTGAATTGCCACTTTCGTTAGTTAATATTCTATGGACGAACAACATAAAAGTGTGCAAAGATGAGCAAGTCAGACAAACACACGAGAGAGAGAGAGAGAGAGAGAGAGAGAGAGAGAGAGAGAGAGAGAGAGAGAGAGAGAGAGAGAGAGAGAGAGAGAGAGAGAGAGAGAGAGAGAGAGAGAGAGAGAGAGAGAGAGAGAGAGAGAGAGAGAGAGAGAGAGAGAGAGAGAGAGAGAGAGAGAGAGAGAGAGAGAGAGAGAGAGAGAGAGAGAGAGAGAGAGAGAGAGAGAGAGAGAGAGAGAGAGAGAGAGAGAGAGAGAGAGAGAGAGAGAGAGAGAGAGAGAGAGAGAGAGAGAGAGAGAGAGAGAGAGAGAGAGAGAGCCCGAATTTGTAAATAAACCACAAGGTCAAAAGTGAATGGATGCTCCCTACCCCCATTGCGTGTTTGCACATATGAGTATAATTATACAAATGTTGAGTAACGTAAAGGAAAAGGAGGCCCATGCCCTCAAACATGTGTCTATAATCGTATTTGAGTAGTGTAATGGAGAATGAATGAAACATTCATACCCCTTATATTTTTCTCTAAACTATATCGAGTTGTGTTTAAATCTGTACCAAAAGTCCAAATGCCTGTAGGAATATGAAATTGTTAGAATTTTCTAAGAACTTTCCCAAGTCAGGAACATCCAATGAGGATCTATATCATAGTATGATCTTGACCTCCATTGTACAATTTTAAACCAATGTGAATTTTATTTCTATACTTGTATCTATTTTTGAGTATCTATAACTTGTAAAAACTTGTGTTTGCATCCCGTAATGTGTGTGTACCATTTGTAGATGTAGAATATATCTTGATGAATGCCCCCTCCTTTGAGGCATGTGTGATAAAGCATAATAGCACACAACTCAAAAGAAATGACGAGTACCCATGTCATATGTGTTTAATATTCTTTATTAGATCATATAAAAGGTTGTAGTGGTAGCCAATGTTAGGATCTTGGTTCATTAACACTTAAAGTTGCACCCTTGCTAAATCCACCAGATTTAACACCTCAGTGAAACATGGGATGATCTCTCAATGTGGGACTTGCTTGTATGAGATCCCCCTCTAGAGAATGTCGACTTCCTCTACATATCTATCCTACTGCTAACACTACTCCTAAGCCATGCCTATAACTAACTAATCCTAATATAAGCATCCAGGGGACCAGGGTTGAAAGAGAAGGGGAGAGAGAAAATCATAAACAAAATAAGCTAAAACAAACACGATAACACTAGAACAAAAGGAGTGATCACTCTCTATGAGGGGAAGAATAATAGGAAACACATGGGAGGGAAGACATGTGCCATAGAACAAAAGCTACAAAACCATTCCCTTCTACGTGCGACAACACACATAAATGAAGAATTCACGGGTAAAATCCATACACATCATAAAATGTATGAAAGGAGAGTAAAGAAGACACCAATGTAAGGAGAAGGGCATAAACGAGCCACCATATTCATTAAATCATTATTGGGAGATGCACATATCATTACAAACACTTAAAAGGTGTTGGATGCACCACAAACTCTCAAATTAGAGGTTTTAAACTCATAGGAATTCGGGCACCATTTTGACATGGCGCCGTTACAATCAAAAGAGGGATTCCCTTTAATCAAATGAATGGGTCACCCCCTTTATAGAACAAATGAGAGAGAAGAAGAGGGGAGGAGAGAATAAGTGCTTTACATTGCCCCACTTGCATGCCATTAGATTGCCAGGTGTAGGAGGATGACGCCCATGCTTCATTAAATTTTGGTCATTGAGGTAGTTGAGCGTTTGATTCAAAACAAACATGAATTTTTCAGGCCTTATGAATTTTAGATGATTCTGATTTGATTCATGGATTTCTTTTTCATTTAGTAGCTTTTCATGCTTCGTGGCCTCTCGTCGTGTCCTATGTGGTCTCAATTTTATCCTTCATGGCTATTTCTAGTTGTACAACTTTTAAAATCTCCCGCACTTAGCCGTTTAAATCTTCCACTATGATGCAAAGGTCTTCCTCCTTGTTATAAAACATCCATTGTGCTCCGTGGGCGTAATCTAGATTTTGAACCTTTGCAGCCTTTACTCCGCACTTAACTTTCCTTCTCCACATGTTGTGGTGTTCCATTTCTTCACTTCGTGGCTTCAACCTTACAAAACGTCCTTTATTACTTGAGAACCATTATGCGATTCTAACCTTAGTCACATTTGAACTTTCTTATCTATTCCGTGGTGCCTCGCGACACTTTTTCTTGCATCACGACTTCTCCCGGGCGAACTACATGCTCTGTCAGTGCACAATTAACCAACTTTGTGGAATTCCATATTTTCCAAGTTCACATAACATTTTATTTTCTATGCCGCAAATCACTAAGATTTTCCACTCCTTCGTTTAATGTATCCTATCGTTAGCCGAGTTTCCAAAATTTCACGGGTGTGTAAACTCCGTGGTGCCTTGACTTTGCCTTCAACCCACGAAAGTTTGATTTTGATGTGCATGGAAGATTGACTTCCTTAAAAAATCTGCCTAAGTTTTGAGCTCCAATTCTTTTTTTCCATGGGTTAGGAGAACTTGCGGAATGCTACATTCGTGCATTCCGCAGAAGACTAACTTAGTGTTCCGCAAATTTCCTAAGCAAAAAGTTCCTAAGTCCTAACTTGGATGAGTTGTTCAAAATTACACGGGACGATAATTTTGGACAAAAGTTTGGCAACCTCCAGGGGACACCTTCTTGCTAGATGATGAAGACTAGTAGCCTTAAATCATCCATTTGGCATGGAGTCAAGGCTGAAACTTAAATATGATATTTTAAACTTTATAACTATCCTTGAATCCGCATGAAATTAACACTGATTTGAATCTTCCCTTTGAAGTTGATCTTTTGGAACTTTGAATAAATCTTAGAAAATGCCACAAAATCTTCTCGATTTTCCCATGAATTGAAGATCTAGATTGTACAAAAGTGCAACATGCCCACAAAAACTATGCACAAAAGAGAAATCATACATGCTCCAAGTGGAAACATGCAGAGTGTGCACAATAACTTGTTTTGCAATAAACAAACCTAAACTACTCCTACTCTAACCAAAAGGAAAGGACACTAAACGAAACTTGATACATGTTGAGAAAAGTAACTTCCCTTTATTACAAAATGTGTTCATGGAATCAACTTGGCAGCTAGATGAAACGATGGAAGTGAATACATGGTATGCACCCCCATTTTACCAAAATATCATCCAAGAAAAGAACATATACCTTTGTATAATCTGAATTTATTTTGTGGAGGTATTGGGGCTGACCTTTGGCATTTTGAATCTCGTTTTCATGCTACGAAGTGAGCATGAATGATGGAAACTTTGTTTCGGCTTTGGACTAGCCGGATGCCGATAGGTAATGCAATTTTCTAAGTGGATGGACTGATCCTTTGAAATTTTCCCATCTTCTTTGCATTCAAATCCATAAATGGAGCTACTAGAGACACTTTCCTCTTCATGGTGGATGTTTGTAAGCTGATTTGAACCGTGTTCTACTTCTTGGGCAAACAACTCTATTTTTGCCCTTGGATTCTCACTTTCTCTTTCCCGGCCTCTAATAGATTAATTAAAACAAACAAATATGTTCTTGATGTATCACTGCAATCCTCCAAAAGTGAAACACGTTATAAACATGTGAAGTAATGAGGATCATTGCATTCAATTGTAACACCTTTCTCACTTTGAAAACCTTCCTCCTCAAACCCACGGATGTCATTAGTGTTGAAAAACACTTTCTCTTCATCCCCAAGTCCAAAATGATTGTCGCTCGAGATCTTCATGATCTCTTCTCTCGCTGATTATAACATTTTAAAATAGTTGTATGATTTTGCATGGGTAGTCAAGTTTGGGTGCTTCAACATGCTGCAATTCCTTTTCTCCATGAAAGTGGCAAAAATCTTGTTCTACTAACTTTGTAGGGTAACTTGGCTTATTAAATGTTGGGTAGAGCATCGGAAAACATGTGAAATACCCCATTTCTTCAAAGCTTTATGAAAAGAATTTGGAGGGTCATGTAATGCCATGTATGGAGATGGAAGGCAATTTTGTAGAGCATAGGAGATGTTGTGGACATGATGAGATGTTTGAGAAATAAATGGAGGATTAAGAAACAAAGAGGTTTCCCCGAATATGAAGCGGAGCCTTTAAATTTTCCATAGTTGCATGAGAGTTTTGGAGAAAAAGAGAGGGTGAAGAAGGAATGAGAACAATGGGGAAGGGTTTCCCATGTCTATCCTGAATGAGACACTTCTCAACTTGCGTATCAATGCCAAAAGTCCAAGGAAGTGAGTTATCTCCCATTTTTGGATAAATACATCCAAATAAGAATCAAAGGAACTCAAATAGTACAATAAATCCATACCTAGTTAGGGTTTGAATTCTTGAGGAATTCTTTTCCATCTCCATGTGAATTTGATGTTAAAGTCTGAAATATACTCCATTGAAGCTCGCTATATTGTAAGAAGATGTTCCACGAGAGAAATGATGTTGTCATCCTCCTCGAACCGATCATTCGATTTTTCTTTGAACCGATCCATGTACATTGGAACGAACGGATATCTAGATGTATTAGAAATTGTACAGGTGAAAAAATTTATCCTTAATTTGCGCAAATATTTATTAAAAGATAAACCAAGAATTATTGTATGTGCTTTTGGTGGAGCGCATATGCAAGAAGGAAGTTTCGAGTGTAATGCAAATGAGTTTCATATGGATTCCAGACATTCATGAAATGGATGATTTCGTTTACAAAGTAAATTACTTTAGATATTTTAAAAAAGGCAAGTAAAAGTGGGAAAACTGTTGATATTGCCTTGGTTTAAAACTATATACATAAGATACATGTATCCCTTCTGGGTCAATTTATTGTTCCATATCGGAGTACATATCAACAAGCTCCCCTTAGGTTCTTTAAACGGTACTTTTGGAATACTTGGCTCTGCTGTAGCCATAATAGACTGTTCCTCCTATTTAGAAGAAGAAAGAGAAAAAATAGAAAAACAAATACTAGAGAAGAGAAGAGCGAATAAATTGGCGAATCGAGAAAGGGTGAAAAATAAATGGATTGTGAATCCAAACTCATGTACATATCTTGTGCCCCGCCTCCGAATGAGGAAATAAGAATTTTGAGGGAAACATTTTCTTCTATGATATTATGGATGGCACAATGGTTGGGTACATCTTGGATATGATCAATAGGGCTGAGATCTCCATTTCCACAAAACAAAGACAAGTTTTTTAGGGCTATCTTGGGGATATCATCCCATTGTTGCAAATGGAGGGGGATAGAACTGAAATGAGGGAAAGGGTATGCTCTTTGGAGAGCCATGAAAGAGTAGAGGCATTAAAATGAATGAAAGGATGGAGGAAGTGGTCTAAAACTAAGGAAATGGGTTTTTTTGAATCAAAGGAGTCATTAGATGTTCTGATTTGAAGCCTCCAAAGGCCAAAGATAGGTCAACGCTACATGAGGCACATGTTTTAGTCATGTTATATTAAAATATAACATATACACAATATAAGCAATCTGAACATAATGAGGAAGTGAAAGTAATCGAAATGAATCAATAACACTAGTATAGTGTAGGAGATTCCTCCAAATGATCAACATCATATGGAAGAGACGAAGGCGACATTTTTCATCATGTATCAATCTACATATGTCCCGTGCATGAATCTAAACATACCTCATGAATGTATGTGTGTATAGAGTTTATAGAAAAATATGCTATCTATGAAACTAATATGACAAACAACATATGTAATGTAAAGAGCTAACCAATCAAGTCATATTTATATGGTGTAGGTTTAGTCATCAATCATCACCTACAAACCTCTCCGACCCTCTGTTCATTAGATTGATAATGGTATTTTGGTTGATCAACCATCATACTCTACATGTCTTCACTCACATCTAGTCTTAAGCCTACAAACCATACCTACTTGATTGAAAGACAACTAAAATATTGCAATACAACCTACCCACACTCCACACATCTAAACACACACAAAAACACCCAAGTTAATGAATGAAGAAGACCTAAGACAAGGACAATGGACCATTAGGCCTCACTAGCTTCATAGACCAACTTAGTCGATTGTAGCCTGTCTTACAAGGGATGAGATGATGATCCCACCATGAACACAATTGGAACTACACTCACTACTGCTAAAAGAGCCCATTATGGGACTACAACACTATATTGAAGTTGCAAATGAAGTTACTTTGCAAGAAATAGTAATTGCAAATAAGAGCTATAACCGAGTTCTAGGAGGTGCTGGTAGTGGATTCCACTATAAGACTCATTTAATCAGGTGAAAATATCTTGCATACAGCTGCTACAACCTTGCAATCACCTCATAAAGCCCTGGAACACCATGAAACATCACTGTAGAAGGAAAAATAGAGCCTTTCTAGGATGGTTTATAGGAATCTCCTAAAAATCACCCTTGTCAGAATATTTAAGCTCTGCACTCTTAGGAGGAGTTAGATGACATTAAGAGCACTAGGATTTCAAAATTTAGGATTTTTGACCGTACGTTTTGAGATCATCGATGCCCTAGTTTGAGGGCAAAACATGCAAATCTGGACCTACCGGATGTATTTTTCCATGTCAAGACTCTAAATAAATTTTGATGAGTTCCCCTTGACCTCCTCCAATTGTCCAAGGCTTCACAATCATGCCATTTTTCTCCTGAAGGTGACTGCAATTCTCATGCTCGCCTATACAGAGTTACCATTAGGAAACACAAAAACAATGAATAAAGCACTAGAAAACATGCATAAAATCTCTTTCAAACTCCAAAACTCCTCAATTACATTCAATAATGATGATTACAATCTCTCCATTGAGAGTTATTGATTAATCATCAAAATCCCAAGTTTGCATATTCAAAGTATCATACCCTAGTATCTCTCAACCATACCCTAGAATAGCTCAACCATACCCTAGGCTTAGAAAATAGTTCAAACCTCCCTTATTTGTTGGAATTGACTTGGATCCACGTGAGAATGGATTTCCAAGTTGATTTTTGCACATTTTTGGCCTTCATACCCAAATAGGCCTTATTTTAGGCATTTACAACTACACACACAAATTTGAAAATTCAAACTACATAAATTGGAGGGAAATGACATTCAAACTCCTAAACTATCCTAGACTCCACTTTAAGCATGACAAACCACCATGACAACATCATGATGCTCCTGCATCATTCTACCCATGAGAAAAAGAAACCTTCTTCATGGTGTGTTGTCCTTCATCAAGTCTTCTATACTTGTGCTCAACTCCATAAGTCCATTCTCAACTTGTTTACTCTTCCACTTGATTTGACATGACTTCTTGTTCCTTTCCTTATTCTTTATTTCATCCAGTCTTCCTTTATTCTTTATTTCATTGTTGTGTAATTGATATAAACTTCCATGAGAGCTTGGAAGTTTTATTTACCCCAATCTCTTCCTAACCTAAACTGACACATCATTCTCCTTGTACTCATCACCTCCTTGCAAATGTATTCTTGACTATCAAACTTTATACCCGCAAAATCGACATTTATATGGTATGTGGAAGTGAAAGATTGAGCTTGTATAGCCCACACTAGGATCATGTATCCTATTTTTAAGTCTCCTTCTTGTCCTGCACCGATTTTATTTTGCTTTATAGTTATCCACTTATCTTCTTATGTTGAGATATGACTCTCTCAAGAATCTCCATGAATCTTTTCCCTGTTTTATGTTGCCCTAATGAAGTTCTCACCATTCCTTCCTTTTCCTTCTTTTTCACTCTTGTCCCTTATATGTCTAATACTGTGTTTATAACCTCTTCCTTTTCTTCTTCATTAGATTTTTTTTGATCATCTCCATTGATCCTCCATGCTAGTCATCCATCATGTTATTACCTATTTTATTTCTTATAGGAGTAAGGGACCTGGTTTTTGAGCTTTCCTCGCTATGAGGATCATACCATTGTTTGTTCTGCACCATTTGCCTATGAATTTTTGCTCCCTTGAGACATGAAAATTCAAATACTTGAGATACTACCATAAACCATGTATTCCTTATATTTAAATCCTCCACTTCCCCATCTTGTGGGCTGAGTTTTGCCACCATTGGTCTCAAGAAGGTTGTAAAAGGTGATATGCAAAGGTGATGTCCTGCTACAATCATGGATTCATAGTTAGAGTCATGTTGATGGTTTTAAGAATGATCTCAAGTCATGTGGCAAGAAATGAAGTGCCTCAAGGATATTTTCATCAAAGACTTTTTGCAAGCCTTATGCATAGACATTGTGTTTGCTCATAAATTTTTGATCTGTGAAATTAGGTATGTAATGTTATTGTCCTATTTTTGGATGATTGGATTGGTATTCATAAGATCATAAGTAGAAAGGAGGAGTTGTGTTTGTGTCCTTGAGATCCACGGTAGAATGGTAGTCAAAATAGGCATGATTGATATGAAAGTGTATGGTAGAACCTGGGCTTGCAAGTTGGAAACAAGTTTAGGAATGCAGATTGTTTATGTGCGTTAAAAACTATCATTGTAAAGTCTTGAGTTCTCTTGAAGATGATATGATTTTGAATGTATATATGTGGTCATGATATTGAAGGCATTATAATAGGTTTCTTGTATGTTATGACATGTTTTGAACTAACTTAGTATGCTTGAGTATGCACTGTCTCAAGTGGTGCTAATTTGCAAAGGGGAAGCAAACTTCATAAGCTAGTTTATTGCACTAGAAAAAGGTTTGAATCAAGTTGTTCATTATGCCTATAAGCAAGAGAAGATGCCTCATCTTAGGGGAGATGGTATCAATAAGGTATGTCAAGCATTCTATTCCTTTTTCGGGATGTATCGAGATGTGCACGATGTTTGAAGGTTTGAAATATGCATAATGAAACCTATGAGTGTGCTAAGAATTTATTTAAGTATAAATCAATCTGTTATAGTTGGGAATAATGCATAAATTCTTCATTGAGGATTTTGTAGCTTGTTGTCCCTTGAATGGATAGAGATGAAGTATGGTTTCGTGGGAGTACCCTATTTTTGAGTATGTGCTCTTAGGATACAAGTTGGATATGCTTCTCAAGCATGAAAAGATGATCTCGTGGCAATGATGATGTTTTCTATCATATGTGTGACTCAAAAAGATGTCTATGATTACATTTAAAGAAGCCAATAAGGCAAGGGGATTGTGCTAAGAAGGATGAATTTCTTGTAAAGTGCCGATAAGTTGATGATATGAGATTACGGTGGTTATACATTACCTAGGACTGTATGTATCAAAAGTATTACAATAAAGAATAAGTAAAAGCATAAAGACCAAAAGTAGATCAATATTGGTTCGGGGGAGCATTGAGTGTTTGAAGATTGTTGAAAATAGGTCCATGGATAATTTGTAGCATTTGGTGCTAAGAAAGTGAGCGAGAAGTCCAAGAGGGTGCAATTAAGTTTGTGTTTGTGCACTATTATTGTTGCATTCATGTCAATTTATTATAATACCTTTGTCATTAGATGTGTAAGGGGAGAGTGTACTCGAAACATGAAAAGAGAGTCTTGTAGGTGCTTGCATGTTTGGTTTCCATCAATGAAAAAGGGGGATATTGTTGGGCATTGTGTATGTGTTGTTGTCATTGATGTCAAGTCACACTAATATCAAAGGGATTCTTGAGTGCATGATGTTGTATAAGTGTTCATTGAGTCATCATAAGGTGTCTAGTGGCATGCTGAGTTACATTGATAGTGTTATGATGCATATGTTTGGTTCTTGCATGGTTCTGGTAAGCTAAGTGTTGTATATGAGTTCCAAAGCTGGTCAAAGGTCTCCATGATGTCTATCATAGTTAGTGAGACGTGACAAAGGTGTTATTAGGTCTGCATGGTGAAGGAAAGGTCGGTTCTAGAATGTCATATGTTGAAGAAAACCATTCTAGGCATAGTCCTAGACCTAGTGCATAACAGGTGATATGGTAGCATGATATATGGAGTAGAAAAGGTTGGTACATGCATGTTAGGAGTGTTTTTAGGTTACAGGGAATGTGTGGAAGATTTCAAATATCATTATTCAGTTCATAGTGCATGGTCAAGGTCCTTTGAAGTAAGAACACTAAAGACAAGGCTAGAAGGCATGGGAAAATCATGGTGTATGGTGAGTTATAGAGGTGTAAAATAATAAGTGAGTATTGGAGATTGTTTGGAAGGTTGATAAGATGGTGTGTATTAAATTTCAGATTTAGGTGATGAAGATGTTGTGATATATTGAGTTTTTACCAAAACCGAGTTTCTAAAGGCAAGTTTTGAGCTAAAAGTTGACTTTCGATGCTCATTAGGGAGTGTATGATTTTCATGGGGACCCAATATCCTAGGGGTAGTTGAGTAGGTCAGTTATGAATATTTTATAAGAATAATGAGGTTTTTAATTGTCACATTTTTATGAACAATCATTAAGAAGGTAAACTACTTTTTAACCCTCTTAAAACCCTAGCTTTGGAGCGACTTGGGAGAAAATGGTTTTACAAGTCCAAAATTGATTCCTTTTGCAAATGTGATGATTTTATGATGTATATGACTCCTCCATATTTCTGTTGATGTATTTTATAGGTCTTGGTTGTGTGTGGGCCCCACTCAAAAGGAAAGTTTTAGTTTATGGAAAATCTTTCCATCGCACCTAATGTATAATCTACCATTTATGGAAGCATAGAATTTTTAATAAATTTATAGGATAGTTTTAGATCATGGTTGAAGCTTTAGGATGCAAAGTGTGCCCTATTTTTGAGGACTAGTTTTAAGGCAATTTTGGGGTAGTTTGGAGGAGTCTCGAGTGCAAATTGGTTTTGAAGGTCATACATGTGGTTTTATGGATTGGTTTGAATTTTTCATGATCCTGACATCAATATATTTCCATTGATATATCATACTTGAGTTTTTGTTGAGTTATGAGGAATTTATGACCTATTATTTGAAGGCTAATTTTGAGGGTGCTTGGTTGAGCATGGTCTCAAGTAGGTTTCATGGCTTGAGATGTTTTTGTTGTTTGTTTCATGATTTTTGGAGGTTTCTAAGGTCTTAGACAACATGTATATGTGTATTCCATGCTTTGGTGAAGTTGGTTTGGATCTATAACATTCCTTCTATGACGAGTTGCTTGTTTTGGGGTTTTAGGACTTCTTGTGTCCTACTAGAGGCCTAGATGGCTCTTGGTGATAGTGGTGACCTACTTGGTCTTAAGAATGATTTTTAAAAAGTTTTTGTAATGATGTTTTAAATTTTTTTACTACATTATGGCCAACCTACATGTTTTATGATCAAGAGAAGGATATAAAGGTAGATTAGAAAGCTCATTTGAGCTAGTTGTGCAAGTGTAGAGGAAAATCACGACCTAGGAGGGTGATTGAAGAATATGATGAAGGTCCTTGTGACCTTGTAGAGAGGGAAATGAGTATGTGATTCTATTATGAAGAGAGAGAAGGTGGTGGTGAGATAGGGCACATGGTGAAATCAATTTGAAGGAAGAGGTTTTGGGTATGAGTGCTAGAGAGGTGTTTTGAGCAAGATAGAGAGGAAAGCGAGCTTAATAGAGTCATCATCAATTGTTGAAACAAAAAATCAGAGATGGAATTCATTTCAGGTGGGTAATTTTATGCTTGTTCATCTTGGGGGTTATAGCCTTCTTGTAGGATTGGTGTCCTACTAAACTAGGGGTTGGTGCTCCTTGTGGGGTTGGTGCCTCACTAAACAAATCTCATGTGATGTGTAATATTCACTTGAGTCATTTGTGTTGTGTAATATATGTAGAGGTTCAGTGGGTTTTCTTCCCCTTGAGGGTTTCCCACATTATATCTTGTGTTCTTGTGTTCTCTCTTACATTATGCTCATATGAATGGTTATTTCATACTTAATAAGTTCATAATGGTTAATAGATGATGAATGGTTAGTTTTAATGGTTCACACAAAGCAAAGTAATTAAAGTAAAAGTTTTATAAGACCGATTCACCCCCTCTCATTCATTGTGATTCTAACACATATCCACACCTACACTAACCATACAACATGGTGCTAACAAATAGTGGCTCATAAGCCAACAAAGTTACCCGCTGCCCCAAATTTAAACATAACCGTTGGTGACCACCCGAGAAATGTGGGATTTCATCCGAACTTAGATAATAAGGCATTTGTAGAGGTTAGAAGGGCTCGACTCCTAACCTCTTGGATTTTAAAATTATAGGCCTTTTTGGGTCATACAGGTAGGTCGACATGTATATAAATAGAGGAGTCACTATATGTAGAGGTTAATGCAGATGACTATGTTATGGTGATAACTGGGAAGTTTTACAAAATAGATATTTTGATAAACTTAAGAGAACTTTGGGATCTTGGTGTAAAATAGAAAGTTTTTTCAGATATCCGAGACACTTATGTTGTATACCTCATTTTTCCATTTTGGATTTTTCGTGACATTATTTTGGGATGAGGAAGTCACTAGAAGACAGAAAACTAAAGGGATAAATTTTTGCAAGTGCTTCGGGAAGGCGAAGGAAAACAATGAGCTCTGCGAGGGTCTTTCAAAGGTATGAAGCCAAAAATTATAGGTTATGGATCTATTATTGTTAATTATAAGTTGATTGTACTTGCAGTTTGGACAATTTTTATTAGATTGGTTCGTATGAACCTAGGGACGTAGGAAATTTCTGAACGTTGTAAAAATCTTGTGTCATGTTTTTCCGGGTTTTGCATCTAGTTTTCAGATTATTTGTAGATATTAAATCATATTTTAATTTGAATGCAATTCTAATCAGTAACGACTATTTTATAGAAAATCGGTAAAATCAAGTATAATGAAAATAATATTGATTTAAATGTACAATTGAATGAGCTAGTTTTTAAAAATAAAAATTGTTTTAAATCATGTTGTAAACACATTCAAATCAATTATATATCACCATCTAGGGTTTTAAAGATTAAATTGGTTACACAATGAGAATCACACAATATTAGAGGTCTAGATTCTAGATAGGAGCAGAAAAAGAAGTAGTAAACGAGGATAAAAAGTTGCGAGAAGATGAAAGAAAAGAGGGATAAGGGCATACAAAAATAGCCATAGTGGGATTATGCTTTGGTCCGTACCATATGATTTGGATGAGGAAGCTATTTAGGAAAAATTCTTAGTGGTGAAGCTCTATCGGATCATTACCAACCTTTTTAGTCATCAAACTAGCCCACATCAACACAAAGTCCAGGATATCAATTAAGTCCTCTTCTCCTTCCCATTGCTAGTACATTATTTCATTTATCTATCATTGTCTATCCTTGTTTAATAATTATTATTCATATGTTGTAATTATTCTTGGAAAATAATTCATTAGAATAATCTACCATCGGTTAGTATCCCTCTTAAAGAATTAACCATTTAGGTTAAATCATTTGGTGAACCCGAGTATTGTATGATGCAAATTAGATCTATCTTTATTTTTCCCGAGTTCTTTTTCCAATCCCTAGCGTCCTTAGGTTTTACATCTCATTCCCACTATTCATAGTGGTCAATCTAGTTCTCAACAATATCTTGAACTCCTTCCCCATACTCACAATCATTCCAAATCCATGGCCTCCTTTATGCCTATGAATGAAAACCCTCTACCCAATTCTATTAAATTACCCATAGAATACATAAAATATTTTGATATTGAGCACTCCTATGATGAAGATACTAAAGTTGATATAAGAACAACTTTATGCTCTGTCTAATTTTTGTACTCAATTATGTGATAATCCGAGTCATGTACATCCATTGTTTGGTGTCATCTTAACTTCAAAACTTTCTCATGATATGGATTCTCATGAGAGCATGCTTTGAATTTCATGCTCTTCCTCTGTTACTACATCTTCCATTCCATATTCTTCTCCCCTACCTTCGTGGGAGCATCTAGTCTTAATGTCTCCATTCCTATGTCTATTAATTATTTTTCTTCTCCTCTTATATCTTTTATTAAACCAAATTCTTCTTCTCGGTGCTCATGCCTTAGAATCCTTGATACTTGATCTACAAGCCAAAACATTTAAAACATAATGGAGTGCTACTACCTCCTCTTCTTTTATGTATTCCCCACTTCTTCTACAAAGTCCTTTCACACCTGAGGTGGCATCTTATCCCATTCCTCCCGGTTTTGTTTCACCTAATATTCTAATTTTCAAAGGCAAGGAAGATTCAAAAATCATCTTAGATCATTTCATGTTGCTTACTTAGATTATGATTTCGATGATAAATTATTAATGAACTTATTTCCTAGAAGTTTACAGGATTATGCATTACAATGGTTTTATGATTTTCCTATGCATTTTGTATGATCTTATACTCCATTAGAAAATCTCTGTTTAGATTTTTTTCTATTAACATTGGTACTAAAATATCTTATGCACAAATGGCTAAAATGAAACAAGGATCTAATGAATGCCTTAGTGACTATGTTCTATGTTAAAAACTACTATTAGTAAAATGAATAATATCTTACCTTATTGTGAGTTATGATACCTATTTTTACAATGCCTCTTGACTCCTATACAAGAGTCACATTTTTGACACATTTCATTTGATCACTTATGTCATATCTTTAAGGACAAATGAGGCCAAACTTATTTCCATGGGCGATAACTAATAAGGTGATCAATATTTTATTGAATCTAATGCCAAATTCCAAAACAAATCTACTTTCAAGAGTAGAGCTACTGAGCCTTGTTGGTGAAATAATTTTTTGTAGTGTAGATTATTGGTTTTCACCAACGGTCATGGGGATAAGCCCCTCCTTATTTGGTATGGGAGGCTCCCATTATTGAATGTAAACTAACTAGTATTTTGCAGTGTCCATTAGGCTTGGGATCACAAAGGAATACTCCACTAAACATGTGGAAAAGTGCTTGTATAGTTTACATGAGAGGAATTCCATGTGAAGGGAGGTAAAGAGGAGTAGGGGAAATAGGGAGAGAGGCTTAGTATTGTGATTAGAATTATAAAATTCACATACATTAGACCGAATAGGTCAATATTTAATTAGAAGAACAAAAAAATGTAGGAAATCAATAAGACTAATAAACCAAAGACATAAAGATTTACAGAGATACATTAATCAAGGACACAATGTTCCTTATTTGTTGTACAAGATAACAATGCTTGCAAAGTTGGAGAGTAGAGAGGATAGAAAAAAACATGAAAATGAATAGACTAAATGTATCTTTATTGATTGCAATAGTAGTAATTAGAAGCCCAAAAACTATCAACAATCAACAATTTCAAACCCTTTGGAATGGAGAATCCATTCTAATTTATGGCATTAAAAATGTCTTTTCATCTCCCCACATGAATTTTCACCTTTTCTCATCACTTATGACCTTTCATATTCCTAGGGAATAAATGTGATCCTTTTTCTTATTAATGAAAAAGGACTCTTACAATGTTATGTTGAAGGTAAATTAAGTGATTAAGAAAAAATAGTGAAAATAACATTCTTAATCTAGAATTAGAATATGGAGAGATACCAAAGAAGATAGATAGATGATGGTTGATCAATATGATAAAGATGATTACTAAACTTTGAGGAAACACTCCTAGAATGATTTCCTCACTTTTTAATTCTTTACTGAATTGGGTTGCCATAGGTGCCACCTTTTCTTCCTTTGGAATACAAACGTAACTCAACACTTTGATCCATGTCTTAGGAACATCATTGATAGTCTTGTACTGATTAAACCACACATTATGATCTCCTACAATGTTATATATTGAGCCTTTTATGTTTGCAAGGGTCTCTAAATTATCCTTATTGAAGGAGAAAGGATCACTTGCCTCCTTTTTGACCAAATCTTGGAAAGAACTAATGAGTCCTTCCAAAGATGAATTTTTAGTGAGTGGAAATGATCCAAGATTCTCAGCACACATTTTCTCGAACCTCATCTAAAATATCAAAGGCATGTTGCACACAAGATTCAAGCGTAGAGATGGCATCATTTATCATGTTAGATATGAAATTTAGTGTGTGGTTCAAAACCGAGGACAAGTTATAAGCGGTGGATGTAAAGACATTTCATTTCAATAATAAGTGGGAACATACTATCCCAATGAGTTTTATCTTCTTCAATCTCTTCCATTGTTGTCTTTACTTTTAAAATAGTGTCAAGAACATATTTGAACAAGGAGAGAACCTATGGTAGTAATTCCTTTCCTTTCTCGATAATATTTTTAAACCACTTATCATTTTCTATCCTTTGCATGGTTTAGCCTTCGTCTCTCTTGATCATTTGAGGGTCAAAAATTCTAATGGGAGAGATGACTCGTTGTCCAATTTTAAAACCCCTACTAATTAAACAACTTAACAAATATGGAAATGGGAAATTTGATGGGGCCTCAATGAAAGAGCTAGAGAAAACATCCATTAAAGACAAAAATAGAGGTCTTATGCGGTGTTTTGTAGGAATGCAACACAAATGCAACCGGACAACAGTTGACTCGCATCTAGAAGCAAGAAAAATGTTCCCGAAATGACAACATGTACAAATGTTATTGGTTGACAACAAGAATGCAACAAGATAATAACAAAAGTGTTACTGGATGACAACATGTACGGATGTTACCAGCTGGGAACAAGAATAGTGTTATCGGTTAATAACAAGAATGCATCACGACTGCAACCTGACTACAACCATACGATAACATGTATGGATTTCACCAGTTGATAGCCGGATTACATCTAGTTGATAGCATGTAACGTTGTTCCTAGTTGGAAATGAGGAATAGTAATGCCGAACGACATCTAGAATAAATAATGACGGGCCATGGATTAGGTGAGGTAGGTGGGTAAAAATATAGCTCAATAAATAGTTTTAATGAAACTAGCCTCGGAAGTGAATTTTATTGGCTACCCATACCTCTTTCCAGAGAATTGAATGAAGTCTATAGGATGGTGAGGAAAATTTGAAGTTATTTCTATATATAATGTGATAAACCCTCATTTGTGAGGGGAGATGTTCTAAAATGTGAAGGAGCTCAGTAAAAATTGTTCCAAAACTTTTGTGAGTTGCAAGCCTCGATTTGAGCATTCTGCAAAGTATTCTCACTTTGTTTCTACTTTATGATGAATTGTGCATCCTTTTGAGCAATAAATTTATGTTTTGTGTATTTTTCTACCCTAGCTTATGTTATATTGCATTTCTTTCCTTCCATTGCATTTGCAGGTATATTGTGCATACTTTATTCTTCTTGCAGGACTCAAATCTGTTGTGCTCCATGAAAATGGAGATTTGAATGTTATTTTGGGACTGTGGCACTTTTTTCAGCCCTCTTCTACTTTATTTTACTCTTATTTTCACTTGCTAGGGAATTCTCCACCCTTGTTGTTGGTGTTATCACCTCCTTTAGCTTAGGAATTTAATTTCATGCATCTCTCTCTTTCCCTGGTTCCTTGGAGTTTTAGGTTAGTGTTAGGTAGTTGCATTTCAATTCCTAGGAGTAGTCTTAGCATTAGGATTAGGTAGAGGAAGACAACCTTATCCCGAGGTCTCAGTCGACTCAAGTCCCACAACTTAGAGACAGGTCCCATGTTGTCTAAAATCTTGAGTTGTTTATGATTTGGGGACGGGTGTATATTTGAGCTCCAACAATTTTGGCATGCTCGGTGGGACTGAAAGCTTTATTTTCATCTTTGCTAAGTTTTGATGTGTAAATCAGTAATTTCCATCCTTTGGAGGCTTGTTCTACACAATTTGGTGACTCCATTATGCAAATCAACTGGTCCTAACAGTCCAAGTGTTCCAGATTCATGAAAAGGATCCAAATAAGGTCTAGAACAATAGAAGGAGTGTTTGAGTACTTGTAGCCATCACCAGGAAGAGGAAGAAGGGGAAGAAAAATTTAGAGATCACCATCTCCACCAAACAGAACCCTTTCAACACCACAACCTGATAGGCCCTTTTTCCAATCAACGAGAGTTCCTAGGCCCATCATAATGGCACCACAACAACCGAATCAAGGATTTTTCACCTTCACATGCAATATTCCACTTGCTCTAAATGCACAGAATCCTATTCCAGTAGCATCTTCGAAGAATATTCCATTCTTCATTGGAGAAAATCACACAACTCAAACTGATCATATTCAGGATATCAAAATGTTTGTGCAATCCATGAAATTATTGACATGGATGTAGCTGTGAAACTTCTAGATTCCTCATTGGAAGGAGAGGCTTTATAATGGTTTAGGAGCCTGACAACATGATCAATTCAAAATTGGAATGCACTATGTACAACCATTTATAATTAGTTTGGAGAGAGGGGGATAACTTATCTTTGTTGGAACAATTGACCACCATCAAGAGGGTTCTAAATGAACTAATGGTAGACTTAAACTTTAGGTTCCAGTTCTTGTGAGACCGAAAACTGAAGGTACATTTATTTACTTTATAAAAGCTCTTAACTCTATTTTTTTTTATGGTGAAATTAATGGGGGTATTGCATTTCCTACTGCTGCTTATGCATTGGCCATTAGGGCTGAAAATTGTTTAATTCAGCTGGAAAATAAACACCTAGACCACCAATGCCTTTATACCCTGAATTACCACAAGATACCCCGCCTCTATTGCCTATTATGGAGCCTACTCGCCTCCACATCCTATTCCCATATAAAGAAAAAAGAGGTTAAATATTTGAATGCCTTAATCAAAAATTTGTCCAATAAGGTCATATCCTTAGGAAGCAACAAGCTCAATCACATAGGAATTACTCTAACTAGGGATAATATTCAAATCAAGTATTTAATAAAGGATATAAGCCATATAGGAATAAAAAACCTAACTAAATATATGGACACAATCAACAAAGCAACAGATGGAAAGGTCAAATTGCACCTCTTTCTTTTCAACAATTCCTCATCCCTAACCACTTCCTATTCCTAGCTCAATTCAAGCTTTGGTTCCTATACAAAATAATATGGATCAGAAACCGAATGGTGTTTCCATGCAATCTACCACATAACCAACTTAGTTGTGAGAGGGAGATGCATCTTCAAGATTACATGGTTCAAGGCTCTTCTAGTCAAGTAGGAACCACTTTTATAAGCACCCAATTCTAATGTAGAGGTAGTCCAAAAAAATGATCCTTTAGTTAATCTCATGTTATTTGGAGCGAGAATATTTCTATGCTTTAAACCAATTAATGGGAAACTCCTTTAGACCTCAAACCACTACTAGAAACAATACAAGATCAAAGAAAAGAATGTTGGAGTCTCAGTCTTCTACTTCTTGTAATCAGAATGTTGCTATCCACAAGGGGAAAGAGGTTACTGTAGACCAAAATAGAGTGCAGAAAGCTCCTAACAAGGAGATTCCTTCTCCCAAGGTGCCTACTACAAACTTGCGCACTAAGCGAAGAGAGGACAATCTGTACCATAGTTACAGAAAATCCATGGGTCTCCCTTTCAATATAGTGGAGAAAATGAAGAGGAAAAATGTAAATGTCATAATGTGGGATGCATTGGCCATTCCATCACAAAGATACCTCTTGTGTGAAGCTCTCAAGCATCTTCCTCTTATTGATCCGGTCATCCAAAAGGCCCCTACTGCTGTTGTCAATATGTTCCATGCAAAGGAGGAACAAGTAAGTAAAATTGTCAAGACCCCACCTTTTTACATGTCATTAATTGTGGGAAAACACTTGGTTCATAATTGTATGATTGATTCAGGGGCTAGTACTTCTATAATTCCCAAGAAAATTGTTGACATCCTGGGTCTTAAATACAATCTTGTTTCTAAGGGAGTCTTGTAACTTGATGGGTCAACTATAGGTGTGTTAGGAGTGATTAAAGATATTGAATTAACACTTCATACTTTGCCAAGACTTACCATAACCTATGACATATCAATTATTGAATTTCCTCCCATATTTTCAATTTTCTTTTAAAAGACTTTACAACCAAGGTAGGTGGTTATTTATCTTCGATTGGATTCACATGCTTTTAAGAACTACATATCATAAAAAGTCTACAATATAGGCCGATCCCATATTTTATTATCATATTGAGTCATATGAACACACCCCTATTTAATAAAAATTCCTCATCCAAGAAAACAAAGCGAAAGAATAATATTCAAAAGAGCGGCCTATTCCTCCTCCCATATCTCGATCTATTGCTAGATTAAGGGCGGATAAAAGAGAGATTAGAATGACAAGAATTGGTGGAGCTAGAAGAATTAAGGATTTTTTCATGCATAAATTAGAGCAGCATCAAAAATCAATCTAGCAATGGTTTGACAAAAGGGCTAGATTTCAGAGTTTCAAAGTTGGTGATTTGGTCCTAAAGTGGGATGCTGACAGAGCTAAACCAGGGAGACACTCCAAGTTTGATGCAATTTGGAGTGGTCCATATGCAATTATTTCTTGTAGGGAAGCCAACTCCTTTGAGTTAATTGATCTTAATGGTGATGTGTTTCCAATCCTAATCAATGGGATTTATCTTAAGCATTCTCATTGAGTTATTATTCTGCATCTTGTAAATAATAACTTGGGTTTCAATTTCCTCCAAGTGCTTCTATCACATTGTTCTATTATAGTATAGGTTTTATTTTGGATAAGTTTTGGTGCACACTCTACATTTTCCACTTGGGATGTGTTTGATTTTCATGTTTGTACATAGTTGTGCCATTTGTTGCTATTGCACTTTCTAGTTTTAGGCAGGGTATTATGATGAGAATAATCATTTACCAGCTCTAGCATGTTCAAATTAGTTTGAGTTCTTAGACCGAATCCATGCCCAATGAATACTTCAAGGTTACCGATCTTTTCAATCTAGCATGCATATTACCCCACGAGCCACCAAACTATTTTCCAATTTTGCATGCCTATGTAAATTAAAAAAACTTAGCAAATCTGGAATTGGGTAATTATATGGGGCCTCAAAAAAAGAGCAAGAGAAAACATCCATTAAAGACAAAAATAGAGGTCTTCTACAATGTTTTATAGGAATGCAACACAAATACAATCGGGACGTAGGTAGAAATGTTTTCACCGACAACATGTACGGATGTTACCAGTCACAACAAGAATGCAACACGATGACAACATAAATGTTACCGAGCGATAACATGTATGGATGTTACCGATCGGTAGCAAGAATAGTGCTACTAACCAACAATAAGAATGTAACATGACTGCAGTAAGATGAAAAAATGTACGATTGTTACCAACCGACAATCGATCGCAACCGATCGACAACATGTAATGCTATTATCGGCAGGTAACAAGGAATAGTGATGCTAACGATATCCGTGATAAATAATGATGGGACTTGGATTAGGTGAGGTAGGTGGGTGAAAATATAGCTCAACAACTAGTTTTTATGAAGTATGGCACCGTGTCTTCTTCTTCTCGAAAATACCCTCGAGAAGTGAATTTTTATGGTTTCCCATACCTCTTTCATGAGAATTGAATGCAGGTTATTGGTTGGTGAGGAAAATTCGAGGTTATTTCTCTATAAAATGTGATAAACACCTCATTTGTGAGGGGGATGCTCAAATGTGAAGGAACTCTGTCAAAATTGTTCTAGCACTTTTGTGAGTTACAGGCCTCGATTTGAGCATTCTCAAAGGATTCTTTCCTTATTTCTACTTTGTAATGGATTGTGCATCCTTTTGAGCAATAAAATTCATGTTTTGTGGATTTTTTTGCCTTAGCTTGTGTTATATTGCATTTCTTTCCTTCCATTACATTTGCAAGTATATTGTGCATACTTTGTTCTTCTTACATGACTCAAATATATTACACTCTATGAAAATGGAGATTTGAATGTTGTTTTGGGTCATGGAACTTCGTCACCATCTCCCACTTTGTTTTATTATTATTTTCACTCACTAGGGATCTCTCCACCCTTGTTCTTGGTGCTATCACCTCCTTTAGCTTAGGAATTTACTTTCATGCATCTCTCTCTTTCCCGGTTCTTATGAGTTTTAGGTTAGTGTTTGGTAGATGCGTTTAAATTCCTAGAAGCGATCTTAGCATTATTATTAGGTAGAGGAATCGACCTTCTCTCGGAGGTCCAATCTCGGTTCATGTCCCACAACTTAGAGATAGTCCCATATTGTCTCAAATCTCGAGTTATCTATGATTTGGGGATGGGTAAATATTTGAGATCCAACAATTTTGGCATTCTCGGTGGAGCCGAAAGCTTTATTTTCATCTTTGTTGACTTTTGATGTGTAAATTAGTAATTTCCATCCTTTGAAGGCTTTTTCTACACAATCTGGTGACTCCATTATTTAAATCAATTGTTTCCAATAGTCCAAGTGTTCCATATTCATGATAAGGATCCAAACAGGGTTTAGAATAACTAAATGAGTGTTTGAGTACTTACAACTATCACCAAGAAGAGGAAGACGGGGAAGAAAAATTCAGAGAGCACCATCTCTACCAAACACAACCTTTTCAACACCACCACCTGGTAGGCCCATTTTGCAATCCACGAGAGTTCTTAGGCCTATCATAATGACACCACAACAACCAAATTCAAGATTTTTCAATTTCACAGGTAGTAGTCCACTTGCTCTAAATGCACATAATCCTATTCTAGTAGCATCTTTGAAGAATATTCCATTCTTCACTGAGAAAATCACACAACTCCAGCTGATCATATTCATGATATCACAAATGTGTGTACAATCCATGAAATTGTTGACATGGATGTAGCTATGAAACTTCTAGCTTCCTCATTCAAAGGAAAGGCTTTACAATGGTTTACTAGTCTGATAGTAGGATCAATTCAAAATTAGAATGCACTATGTACAACCCCTTGTAATTAGTTTGGAGAGAGGGGGGATAACTTATATTTGTTGGAACATTTGACCACCATCAAGATGGTTCTAAATGAACTAATGGTAGACTTAAACTTTAGGTTTTAGAGGATGTGGGATATAGTTCCAGCTTCTTGTGAGACCGACGATCGAAGGTAAATTTATTTACTTTCTAAAAGCTCTTAACTCTGATATTTCTGTTATAGTGTAATTAATGGGGGGTGTTACATTTCCTACAGCTTAGGCATTGGCCATTAGGGTTGAAAATTGTTTAATTCAGTCTGGAAAATGAGCACCTAGACCAAAAATTCCTTTATACCCTAAATTACCCCAAGCTACCCTACCTTTATTGCCTCTATTATGGAGCCTAATACCCAACCTACTACCTCCACATCCTATTGTGATATAAAGAAAAAATAGGTTAAATATTTGAATGTCTTAATCAAAAATTTGTCCAATAAGGTCATATCCTTAGAGAAGTAACAAGATCAATCACATAGAAATTACTCTAACAAGGGAAAATATTCAAATCAAGGATTTAATAAAGGATATCAACTATATAGGAATCAACAACCTAACCAAAGCTATGGACATAATCAACAAAGTAACATATGGCAAGGTCAAAGTGCACCTCTTCCTTTGGCAACAATTCCTCCTCCCCAGCCACTTCCTGTTCCTAGCTCATGTCAAGCTTTGGTTCTTGTACAAAATAATATGGCTCAGGAAATTGAATGGTGTTCTCCATACAATCTACCATATAACCAACTTAGTTGTGAGAGGGAAATGCATCTTCAAGCTTACATGGTTCAATGTTCTTCCAGTCAGTAGGAGCCACTTCTAGAAGCACCCAATTCTAATGTAGAGGTAGTCCAAAAAAATGATCCTTTAGTTAATCTCATGTTATTTGGAGCAGAATATTTCTATGCTTTAAACCAATCAATAGGAAACTCTTTTAGACCTCAAACCACTACTACGCACAATATAAGATCAAAGAAAAGAATGTTGGAGTCTCGCCTTCTACTTCTTGTAATCGAATGTTGCTATCCACAAGGGGAAAGAGGTTACAGTAGACCAAATCGAGTGCAGAAGCTCCTAACAAGGAGATTCCTTCTCCCAAGGTGCCTACTACAAAATTGCAGTAGTCAAGAGAGGACAATCTTGTACCATAGTTGCAGAAATCCATGGGTCTTCCTTTCAATATAGTGGAGAAAATGAAGAGGACAAATGTAAATGTCATAATGTGGGATGCATTGGCCATTCCATCACAAAGATACCTCATGTGTGAAGCTCTCAAGCACCTTCCTCTTGACTTGATCCGGTCATCCAAAAGGCCCCTAATGCCATTGTCGAATATGTTCCATGCAAAGGAGGAATAAGTAAGTAAAATTGTCAAGAACCCTCCTTTTTACATATCATTAATTGTGGGAAAACACTTGGTTCATAATTGTATGATTGATTTAGGGGCTAGTACCTCTGTAATTCCCAAGAAAATTGCGACATCCTGGGTCTTAAATACAATCCTATTTCTAAGGGAGTCTTGCAACTTGATGGGTCAACTGTAGGTGTGTTAGGAGTGATTAAAGATCTATAATTAACACTTCATGCTTGTCTAAGCCTCACCATAACCCATGACATATCAGTTATTGAATTTCCTCCCATGTTTTCCATTTGCTTGTCAAGAGACTTTACAACCAAGGTAGGTGGTTATTTATCTTCAGATTGGACTCACATGCTTTTAAGAACTAGATATGGTACAAAGTTTACAATACATGTTGAACCCATATTTTCTTATCATATTGAGTTATATTACCACACCTCTCTTTAAGAAAACTGCCTAATCCAAGAAAACCAAGAGCAACAATTAGTTTCGGAAGATCAACTTATTCCTCCTCCCATACTTGATTTATTACTAGATGAATGGGCTGATTAGAGAGAGATTAGGATGGCAGAATTGGTGGAGATAGAAGAATTAAGGAATTATGCCATGCATAAATTAGAGAAACATCAAAAATCAATCTAAAAATGGTTTGAAAAAAAGGCCATATTTTAGAGTTTCAAAGTTGGTGATTTGGTTCTGAAGTGGGATGTTGACAGAGCTAAACTAGGGAGACAATCCAAGTTTGATGCAATTTATAGTGGTCAATATGCAATCAGTGCTTGTAGGAAGTCAAATCCTTTGAGTTAACTGATCTGAATGGTGACGTGTTTCCAATCCTAGTCAATGGGATTTATCTTAAGAATTCTCATTGAGTTCTTATTCTGCATCTTGTAAATACTAGCTTAGGTTTCAATTTCCTCCAAGTGCTTGTAGCACACTATTTTGTTGTAGTATAGGTTTGATTTTGGATAAGTGTTGGTACACACTCTGCATATTCCATTTGGGATGTGTATGATTTTCATGTTTGTACATAGTTGTCCCTTTGTTATTGTTGCACTTTCTAGTTTTAGGCGGGTATTATGATGAGAATAATCAATTTCTAGCTCTAGCATGTTCAAATCAGGTTCATTTCTTAGAATGACTCCATGCCCAATGGATACATCAAGGTTACTAATATTTTCAATCTAGCAAGGCAAATTACCCCTTGAGCCACCAAATTTTTGTCCAATTTTGCAGCCCCTATAAATTAAACAAGTTAGAAAATATAGAATTGGGTAATTTTATGGGGCCTTAATGAAAGAGCTAGAGAAAACATCCATTAAAGAAAAAAACAATGGTCTTCTACAGTGTCTTTTAGGAATGCAACACAAATGCACTCGGATGACAACCCAACTACAACCAGACGTAGGCGAAATGTTTCGGCTGACAACATGCACAAATGTTACCGATTGACAAGATGAATGCAACATGATGACGACATAAGTGTTACTCAACGACAACATGTATGGATGTTACCTACCAGTAACAAGAATAGTGTTATCGACCAATAACAAGAATGCAACATGATTGTAGCAAGACAACAACATGTACGAATGTTACCAATCGACAATTAGATTTTAGCCGACCAAAAACATGAACGTTATTGCGCGAATGAGGAATAGTGATGCTTGACCGATATCTGGAATAAATAATGATGGGCCTTGGATTAGGTGAGGTAGGTGGGTGAAAAGATAGCTCAACAACTAGTTTTAATGAAGTATGGTGCCCATGTCTTCCTTTGCTAGAAAATACCCTTAGGAAGCAAATTTGTATGGCTGTCCATACCTCTTTCTAGAGAATTAAATGTGGGTTGTCGTTTGGTGAGGAAAATGCGAGGTTATTTTTCTATATAATGTGATAAACCCCTCATTTGTGAGGGGGATGCTCTGAAATGTGAATGAACTTGTAAAAATTGTTACAAAAATTTTGTGAGTTACATGCCTCAGATTTGAGCATTCTGCAAAGGATTCTTTCCTTGTTTCTACTTTATAATGGATTGTGTATCCTTTTGAATAATAAAATTCATGTTTTGTGGCTTTTTCTGCCCTAACTTGTGTTATATTGCATTTATTTCCTTCCATTGCATTTGCATATATTGTGCATACTTTGTTCTTCTTATAGGACTCAAATTTCTTATGCTCCATAAAATTGGATATCTGAATGTTGTTTTGGACTGTAACACTTCAGTCAGCCATCTCCTACTTTGTTTTATTCTTATTTTCACTCACTCGGGATCTCTCCACCATTGTTCTTGGTGCTATCACCTCCTTTAGCCTAGGAATTAAATTTCACGCATCTCTCTCTTTCCTTGGTTCCTTGGAGTTTTAGGTTAGTGTTAGGTAGTTGCATTTAAATTCCTAGGAGTAGTCTTAGCATTAGGAATAGGTAGAGGAATCCAACTTTCTCCTGGAGGTCTGTCTCGGTTCAAGTCCCACAGCTTAGAGATAGTCTTATGTTGTCTCAAATCACGAGTTATCTATGATTTAAGGTCGGGTGCATATTTGAGCTCCAAAATGACCTCTTTAAGAGGAAGAGGTACTTTATTAGGCTCTAGGAATGATAAAATATGAACAATGAGATTTCTCATATGCTCCTCCAATTGTTCTATAGTTTGTTTTTAGTCCTTATTCCTAGCAAGAAAGCGGGCCAAAGAATCCTTGAATAGTTGTGATTCTCCTTCATGTGTGGATTTCCCCAAAAATATTTGGGTTAAATCATAATCATCTTGAGTCATTTCTTTCAAATGTTTTATAACTTTAGTCCGAGATACCTCTATATACTCCGGGATCTAGAGGTCACAGAGAAAAAACGAGAGGATACTTTCACTTTCTTTCCCGATTTGTCTTCATGAATTTTGAGATAGCCTTAAAATTAGTTGTTGTGTATTGTTTGCACCATCATTGATTCACTTATAAGCATCTCCTGAATCCATAGTAATTATTTTCTAGAGTAGACACAACATTAGGCTCAAGGGCACTTTCAAGTGCTTAGTGAGGTATCACATTCTTCTCATGATGGGATTATTATTTCACTAAGAAGTATATACTTGGATGCCGGTGAAGAACATGAGCATGTAAAGATAAATTTAACCTAGCTCGAGAGGCTCAATGGGATCTTCAATGACCTTAGCCTTCTTATGAAGCTTCCTAGGATGGGAAAGTTCTATGTTCTCTTCTTCCACCATCTTTCTCTTTGAATTCTATTTTGAATGAGTGAAACCCGTGGCTTTCTTGGATTCCCTTAGAGAGGAAGTGTTTGACACATGTCTAGATAAAGGAAGGAGACCACTAGACTTGATGAAAGTAACCATTTTCCTTTTGAACCATTCTATTGATCTTTAGATTATCATTTTTGTCCTTAATATCACCCAATTTTCTGATATTCCATATAGTCGGAGGAAGGGGTGAAGATTGTACCACTTGGTACACTTGATTAAACAAGTCTGACCCATCATCTTTTATCCCTTCAGTAAACCAATAAAATTTGAAATCACTCATCCGGTCTACCATCATCAACATATATTCCTTTTTGTACACCTTGAAATCATTAGTGCAATTGGCCCAAAAGTCTTCAATTTGGGGCATATGGTGCAAACCTAGAAAGGTGAAGGTCTCTCAATTTTTCTTGATATCAAATTAAAAAATATATGTGTAGGAGTAGAGACTGAGGTTAGAGAAGGATGCTTATATGTTTATCACATCTATGAAATTATTATATGAATGTATTCCCAAAGAGATGGGAAAATACTACCTTTCTTTTTGTTATTATTACATCGGCATGAACATGAGCCAATTATATGCACAACTCAAACATTATGATTTTATCACTTGGGTCCCTAGGTACATTGTGAGGAGTAAGATTGTAGCATGTGAATCTGATATAGGTGATGGTATGGAATTGGAAGAAGTGATTGTCATAATTTTTAATTAGTGAAACCACTTGAGAATATATTCTTCATTCTAGATTGCCTTCAAGGAGCCTGATGATGAACATGGTGAATACATTCACCCCGACATAGTGGAAATTTCTCTCCTTATGAGCCGGATGTGGATATTTCTCATATATAAGTGATTTTGAGGTACATGAGGAGTAGTGGAAAATAATTTTAAGGGTATCATGAAGGAAAGGGTATACACTAGGTAAGAATTCATGGTGAAATTATTAGTGGAGGGAAACTACATTAGTTTTCGATAGATGTTTTTGTTGATGATCTTCCCCTAATCGCCACTTGGTTTTGTTAAGTAACCATAAGGATGAACTGAGCCACCCAATATTGAAAGTATTTCATCATCTCTTCCCCCTTCAATCTACTCAGTAGAATAATGAAATCAGAATAGACCTCATTGAATTCACTCCTTGAAATGTTCTTGGGAATACGGGAAGGTTTTCTTCCTTGTCTAAGCCAAAAACTTAGTGGTAGGAATTACACATATGAATAAGTATTTTCCCATTCCTATGAGGAAAATTCCTTTTTATGATGACCATGTTACTATTGGTGGGAATCAAGCACCGATAAATTTCATTATATGTTAGAATTGCGAGGAGTGAGTTGTCATTTACTCAAATTAACTGAGTCAACATCATAGTGTTGTGCACTTTCTTATACTAATTTAGTACTCTGAATAGAAAGTGGGTGACCCCCTTCCCTGGATATACCGATCAAGAATATTTTATCCTCCATTGGTTCATGAGGTCCACCAATATTGTTTTTTCAAGTCCTCTAGATCCATGTGGGTGACATCATTATCTCCCACACCAGGTATTTAGTGATCAAAGTATAAATAGGATCTAGACCTGAATACTTAAAATTCATGAAGTTAAAAAGTAGCAAGATAGGAAGAATGTGAGTTTCCATAAGTGGTTTGATCTCATTTGCAGGACTTTCTATTTTTAGTAAGTCCTGACTAGGATAGCTATTTTTAGTAAGTTTTCACAATTTTCACCTCCTGATAGTTTTTTCTTGTTTTGAGTATCACGGGTGTTAATTTTTTAAAAACTTATTTTTGGACATGCAAAGCCTTGCAAACTTACTAGTTCGAAGAGGATCTTCTGGTGTCATATTTTAATGAAAATGGTCTCAAAATTTTAGGTTTTACTTCAGGAATTTGTACTCCAATTTTCGAGTTTATCATCTGTGAGAGCCCCATAGATCTATAAAGGAAGCTTCCTAGTTTGAAAATTTTAGCTTATTATTGCAAGTTATACATATCATCAATGAAAACTATCTCATAGTCATATCAATGGTGTTTTTGGGAGGAGTGCATAGGAAACATTTCATTGAAAACAAGTGCATGGTTAAAGAGTTATGGGCATTTCTTCATTTTGGGACATGGATGCCCTCTAAACTTTCAACAACAATCTTGGTGAAAATAGATATTTGGGATGCTAGTTCAATATCAATTTGAATGATATAAATGGGTAAGTGTTGTGAGAGGTGGAGAGTTATTCAATTTTTTTGTAAATCTTAACTCACCTTTGACCTAAAAGCTTAATTGGAGTTGGGATGTGGTTGAAGTGGAGTTATACCTATGAAAGAGGGAAAATGTGAACACAAAGGCCACACAAGTGCAAATAGTACTAGATGGTGATAAGTGACAGCTCATGGTTCCTCGTGGGTGAGATACATACGCTGGGAATGAGCATCCAGGGTAAAATTTCAAGTTATTAGGTGACTAGGGGATACATGAAAGGAAGGGGTTAAAATTTTTTTGTCACCCTTATATCCTTTACACCTTGGGGAAAATGGGGAAAAGTGAAAAAGTGCAACCTGGGTTTAAGTACATGAAAGGCAGGACAAGGTAGAGTGCAAGTTTGTGTAACCTAGTTGCAAAGGTGGTGAGGGTGAGTTGAGAGAGGTTTTCCATGACGGGGATTCACAATTTTATGTCCCCATTGTCCCATTTTCACCTTAGGGAAAATACAAGGGGATAAAATGGGTGAAAAAGTGTGACTTGAGTGTTTGGTGATTATGAAAATCTGGTCAGGCAATCAAAATCTCTTATTTTCTTACCCTAACACCCAAAGCCATGTTATTAAGTGACAAAACCTAAAAAATGATGGGGGTCACACTTTGGTGTTACCCTTATCCCCATTTAACCTTGGTTATAAGAAAATTGGATAGAGAGGGTGAAAATTGTGAGAAAGAATGTTTTAAGTGTTGATGTCACCTGTCAAGTGCATTTAAGGACACCGAGAGTGGGTTTTCCACCTCGCAATAAGGGAAGAGTATTTTTGGGTCATTATATTATTTTGACTCAAAAAAACCTTTTTTAATCAATCTAACCATTATCAAGAGACAATTAGGATTTATATTTCATTTTTAGGTCCTATTTCAATCTTAACTAAAAGGGGAAGTTGTAGTGTCCTGGATTCTCACAAAAGGTTTTTGAGTCTTGGGAAAAAGTGATGTATCCATAATGCAGAGGGTTCCAATAGATTTTTGTTGAATATTTGTTTGCATCCCAAATCCTTTTGAAACTCCTAGAATCATTTGAACAAGTTGGCTTTCACCAGTGGAGCCTTCATTCCTCGTACCCAAAATTACTTGGATCTTGCACAACTTGTTCCCGACTTCAATTTCTTCAAAAATAATTCCCAAAACTTCCTTTTATGACTTAATTTTCTCCTAAAAAACTCTCATATGATTTTAATCTTCCTTGTAGGCTTCCTATGTGTGTTTTTCATTTTTAAAATGACCAAAAATGGCCCTTTTAGGCATTTGAAAATAGTTATTCTTCATTGAAATTTAGTGAACTATTTAATAACCTTAGGCATACATCCATGCACATTAAAAACACTTGAAAATATTTTTTGCATATTCCTATGAGTCAGAATGAGGGTGAAATTGAGGATAATATGGATTTAGGAAGGGTTCATAATGACTGGGAGAGGAATTTTTCAAGTGTGGGCTTAGTTTTCATGACAAAAAATTTAATCTTGCATGCTAGACATTTAACATGACAACAAGTCCTAAGCTAAGGCTAAGGCCACTGTTAATGTAGTGTCCCAAATAATGAAGCTCAAACTTCAAGATCCTTGATAAAAATTTACAAAATTACCTAAACCACCTCGAGTGTTGTTGCAATAGATCCTTTTTATTAACCTTATCTCTCTTCCTCCACTGCTCGACTTAGATTATAGTTGTCCTTAAGAAAATAAATTTGATGAAATATGATATTTTGAAAATAAGCGATACAATGGAAACTCTACTGAGATATATGATTTACAATTAAACATGTAATTCATGATCTAAGTTATTTTGATGTAATTGATTGGGATGAGCATGTTGCATCTTAACCTTCTAATGATAATGTTATGCTTAAAATATCCAATGACCCACTTCTTGAATATGAGAAAGTTACACATGAGGAAACTACTAACCATGCTTACAACATGGTTCTACCACTTCAATTTACCAATGATCATTTATATTTTCTTGTTGGTGTTATTATTACTTCACCATCAGTCATCAATTTTTTTTTTGATATTTAAACACTTTTAATCGGAGCTATGAACCGGGGGGAGGACCCCAAAATTACAAGCGGGAAGGAAGAAAGAGGGGAAGAAGAAAGGGAGGGGGAGGGGACAAGAGAAGAAAAAAGGAAGAGAAAAGAGGAAGGAGGAGCTGAAGCCAATGACATGGCGAGAGAGCCGAAGAGAAAAACCCGAATGGAAACAAAACAGTGCAGACGCAAAAAGGTAAGGCGCGGGGTTCACTGTATCATCCGAAACCTGTGCCAGCACGCCAATTGGAATCTTGAAGGAGAAACTTGTATGCATCCCAAGCCCGGTCCCTGAGAGCATTCCACTGGTCTATGGCGGAGTAAATTGGAAAGCCAGCGGCATCAATGTCAATTTCAGTGCAGCGATGGATCAAGTCGCCCGATGATGTAGAGTGTGTTGACGCTTTGAGCGTGATGGAGAAGCTCCCTGTACTGGCCACAAATCCATTTGATGTCATGCCCCGAGCCAATAATGAGGTCGTCGACCTCCTCGACCCAAAGAAGGGGTCCGCAAGGAGAAATCGATTAGTTGATCATGGATGCCAACACGGAAGGTGGGACGAACAAAAGAGTTGGTGAGGAATTCCATGATGATTAAATCCTCCTCCAGAAGCACACAAAAGGAGATGAAGGTAGTGGTGATAACTACGTTGGTGCATTCATTCCCGACAGAACAAAAAATATTGGTCGCCCAAAATGGTCTCTATAGCTTCGGCTTCCTAGTTCGAGAAGTACTGAAAGACACCAGATAGACGGGCGTGATCGATTTCCAGTGTAGACGCGACATCCGACACCGAGTTGTGAAGAGTGATGAAAGGAAAGCCAAGAAAATCCATTGGAAGACTTGGCGAGCAGTAACGTGAGAACAAAGTTCGAAAACACAAAGAATAGGGGAGCCAACGCCACACTTAAAAGAATTGCTTGCACATGTGAGAGGCCACATCCCAACTACGAAGATGAGCTGGCCCGCTCGTGGGAAATTAAGTTTGATAGCCCAATCCAATCTTGATCGGTACCTGAAGTGATGATGGCGGCAGGGTGATCAATAGCAAAATTTGTAAGAAAATCAGCCGCTTGATTAGTTTCTCTAAAGTTATGAGTAATGTTCCAGAGCCGATTTTATCTAACCAATAAAGAATTTGAGGGATAAAGATGTTGATTTTCCATGAAGGGGATGTGCCTCTAGAGACTACACATATGATAATTTGGGAATCCCCTTCGATAAATAAATGAGGACAACCTAACTGGGCAGCCATCTTGACTCCTTCCAGGAGTGCTTGGGCTTCGGCAACATTACACGAGCCATCTCTGAGTGGGTAGGAGCCAGCTCTGATAAGATTACCAAATTCATCCCTGAGAATACAACCTGCACCTGATTTACCTAGATTCCCTCTAGAGGCACCGTCAAAATTAAGTTTCCATGTGCCCTTCGGAGGGGGTCGCCACCTTGCCCTTTTTCTACGAATAAATTTTTCAACTTGTGAGAGGCCTTTTTTAACTATTGAGCCAGGTCTGAGTTGTTTTATGAGTGGCCATGAGTGCATAATAATGAAATCCCTGGAGGAGAAAGTAGAATGTGATAAAAATTTAGCACTAACTCTCTCAGAGATGGCCACTTCCAGCTTGTTAAGAAAAGTTGGCAGCTCAGCAGATTGTTCCCTGAAGAGACGAAGATTGTATTCCCACCATATGTGCCAGAGAAGGAAGTAGGGGCAATGCACCAAATAGAGCTGAGGGTGTTGTTAATGTTAAAGTTCGGCCAAGAGAGAAGTGTCGCACCAATATTATTACAAGGTGCCCAGGCTAGATTTAATTTGTTCAGGAGCCAATCCCAACAGCTAGAAGCAAAAGGGAAAAATAAAAAGAGGTGATCAAGATCTTCCTCCATGGCACCACACAACAAACACATGGAAGGTCCGGCATAACCCCAAGATCTCCGCCTAACTTGAGTAAGAACCTTCTTTTTCAAAACCAACCAACCAAAAATTGCCACCTTAGGAGAGATACTGGGATGCCAACAACCGTAGGAACAAGGAAGCCCTTGGCCAGAACGAGAGATGAGAATATTATAACCTGCTTTCACAGAGTAAGAACCTGTTGCATCCCCAAGCCAAATCAAATAATCATCATCATTAAGAAAGTGTGTGTTTCTATCCTATATGGCATCCTTAAGGAGATTGGACTCCTGTGCATTAGCCCCAATAATGGAGACATCTTTCCAGAGCCAGGACGGTGAGCCATCGGGATTCTGACGGCCATAGTCTTAGCGTAACCAAAGATCCCCAGGACAACTTGGTCAAATTCATGACTCTGTTTAGTTCAGACGTGAGATTAAGGGGAGGGGAACCATTCCAACTATCTTCCCGAAGGTGGATAGCCATCCGTTATTGATATTCCATGAGTTTGACTCAGCAATAATAAGGATTTGGACTTACGAAGAAATTCCAAATGTGCGAACCTTTGGGGAGCTCTGTGCTAGATAACAATAACTCAGGGTGACACCCCGAGATACTTATGTGAAAGAACTTGGAAAGCAAGCCATTTGGCATCGAGATGAAGTTCCAAACAAGTTTTGCTCCGAGGGCAGAATTTTGAAGAGCAAGGTCCAAAATTCCCAACCCTCCGAGGTGTTTTGGAAGTTTGACCGTATCCCAATTTACAAGGTGAAATTTGCGCTCTTCATTATTTCCTTGCCATAAGAAGGTTCTAAAATCTTTTCAATCTTGAGCAGAACAAATTTGGGGATCTGCAGGATAGACAACATATAAATCGGAATGGCTAGGAGAACTGAATTAATTAAAAGGGCTCGACCAACCAAGGATAGCCATTTTCCTTTCCAAGAGAGAAGTCTGGTAGAGATGGAGTTTATAAGCCCATCCCAAAGATGTGCTCTACCATTCCCATGAAAAAGTGGGATACCTAGATATTTGTGTGGGAGAGCTCCCACTGTGAAGCCGAGAATTGCTTTGATCCTACATTGTAATCTAGGGGCAACATTAAAGAAGAAAATGACAGATTTATGAAAGTTAATAACCTGTCCCATTGCGAAAGAATAAGAATCAAGAATAGAAGAGAGTGCCTAGCTTCAGGGATAGAACCTTGACCAAAAAGGAAAGTATCATCCGTGAATTGTTGGTGTGAAAGGGCTGGAAGATTGGAGGTGATTAGAATGCCTTTGAGGGATCCATCCAGAATTGGCTACTTCGGCTAAGAGCCTTAGCGACCAAAATAAAAAGAAAAGAGGAGAGGGGATCACCTTGTCTTAAACCCCTGCTACTTTGGAAGAAGCCTTCACCGAACCATTAACTAGCAACAGAATCGAGGAGTGGCAATGCAGTTGAAAATCCAATTACAAAATTTCCAACTGAAACCCATGGCTTGAAGAGATTTGATGAGGAACCTCCAATTGACACGATCGTAGGCTTTGCTAAAATCTAGTTTCAGCATCATGCCATCCCGGGAGGAGGAATGAAGTGTGTGAATCAGTTCGTGAGAGATAATGATCCCATCGGTAATTGACCTACAGGATGAAGCCGCTTTGTTCATGAGCAACCAATTTTGACAAAAGTGGACTCAATCTGTTTGCAATAGCTTTGGAGATGATTTTGTATGTCGTGTTGCAAAGGGAAATAGGTCTGAAATCATCCAGAGACTCGGTAGGAGATTTTTTTGGGAAACATACGATGAGAGTGTGGTTGAGAGCACCTAAAATCTTACCCATTTTCCATGATTCCTCCACTACATTCCAAACAAAATTCCCAATGACATCCCAAAAGTCCTAGAAGAAAGAGGCGGGAAACCGTCAGGACCAGGCACTTTATCTCTCTTCATTGAGAAAACAATTTTTCAAACCTCCTCCTTGGAGAATGGAGAGAGAAGCAATTCATTATCAGCATCTGTGACCGAGGCAGGGATCTGGTGGAAGAAGGAAGACTACTCACCAAGGGGGTTTCTAAGTCACCATTCAAGAGCTTATTGAAGAAAGACACTACTTCGGATTTGATCTGAGATTGAGTGGACGCAACAGATAAATCATCCAACTGGAGGGATGAAATGTAGTTGAAATTTCTTCTGGCTTTTACAGAAGCATGGAAGAACTTAGTATTTTTGTCGCCATCTGCCAACCATACTTCCCTAGATTTTTGACGCCAGTAAGTTTCCTCTTTAAGAAGAAGATCTCCCAATTCCTTGAGAAGTGATTTTTCTTTGAAGAAATCAGCCCGAAGCATCCCATGTGAGAGGATAGAATCGTTCGAATACGGAGCTCCTTCTCAACTCTCTATTTTTCCTGAAAAATATTTTTAAAGCATGAAATATTCCAGCTTCGTAGATTATCTTTCAGCAAGGATAACTTTTTGGAGAGTTGGAACATCCAGGTCCCATTAACTTTGAAGGATTCCCACCAGAATTTAATCAGAGGCCTGAGTGAAGGATCCTGCAACCACATGTTTTCGAATTTGAAGGGTGAGTGACGAGGAGGCAGGTCGAAGGAAATATTAAGAGAAATCAGGAAATGATCGGAGCCTGAGAGTGGAAGAACAGAGCATTTGAGAAGGAAATTGTTCTACAGCCAAAATTTAGAAACAAGAAATCAGTCAAGACGCATTGCCATGAACTAAACCCAGGCCTCCTATTATTCCACGTGAACCAACCCTGACTAGGTTCCACATCAACCAAATTGGTGGAAGAAACAAAAGAGGTAAAGTCCACTTGTGAACGTGGCTACCATTGAATACCTCCACGCTTATCAAGATCTGAAAGAGTAGCATTGAAATCGCCAGCACGACAATCTTGGAGTTGACAGCCGAATCAAGGACCAAATGAAGTTTAGACCAAAGATCTCTTTTTCTGATCGGATTAGAGGGACCATAAACATTGCATAAGAAAAAGGACTCATCAGAATGTTTAATAAAAACCTTGCACCACATGAAATTTGAATCAATGAGAATAGGCTCAAGAGTGCAACAGCTAGATTTCCAAAGAATTCCAAGACCTCCCGAGGCACCTAAAGAATCAGAAAAGCAACCTTCCCAACCTTTCCATCTTCGAAACCATCCATTCTTGCAACCTTCCTCTGACATCTTAGTTTCCTGTAGAAGGAAAATATCAACTGTAGCATCAGTAGCATAACGTCTTAACATACGCTGTTTGTTAGGGGTGTTGAGGCCCCTAACGTTCCAAGAAAAGAGGATCATTTGATCTTCAGAGAGGACTCGCCTCTCCTACTCATAGAGGGAAAGAAGGAATGGAGTTGAAGTTGCTTCCCTACCTGCAACCTCATTTAGGGAGATTTTACTCTTAGAAGGGTGACCCAGAATGCTTTTCGACCTAGATCCATGTTGAGAAGTGCAGGTGTTGGGAGAATCGACATAGCTGCAAGTTATCAGAAGAGTGAGCCTCATGGTCAACCTCCTATGAACCAATGGAGTCACCATCATTAGACAAGATTAGTTCATCCTTTTCATTCACCCATTTTTCCAGAGAGACAGCGTTCCCTCCCAGGCCAAGAGAGATACCATCGTGAAAAAGGGATAAAATCCTTGTAGAGTCCTTAACCACTGCTGCCGTTTCTTTTACCAAAGAGATGGTACCAGGGTCCAGAGTTATGGACTCAAGAGCAGGGGAGGGGTCAGAGAATCCACTCCTATGGGTTGAGACGTGTTTACATGAGAGGGAGTGGAAGGAGAGGAGGGGGAGAGGATTTTTTCCTCCATTCCAATTTTCTAGAAGAAGGGGTATTTTTGCAGTATTTTTGGAAGTGGCCTGGTTTTTACATTTAAAGCAGGTGTTGGAGACACCTTCATATTCCACCTTTTGCTCCCAGAGCCGGATTGGGTGGATATGAAAATATGGTCTTGAAGCTTCTGATTATAATCGATGGAAATACAAATCCTAGCAAAGGATGAGAGGGTACCTTCCAGGGTGACAGGGTCGATGCGGACTACGCGTCCCAGACTTGAGCAGATTTTGTTGAGAATGGGAGTAGACCAAAACTCACTTGGCAGTGAATAGAGTCTAACCCATACTTGTAGTCCTTCCATTTCTGCTCTAGCCATGTCGAAGTGAGGCTCCCAATCACGAATCTCCAAGCCTGAATCAGCTAGAAGAAATTCTTTCCTCACCATGGTGTCGTCCTTTTGAGCGGCACTTTGCAAAATATAACCAGAAAAATCCCCTTTCAAGGAAGTGAATACTCAGGCCACTACCCCACTGCACTTCACACCAATTTTGAATGCCTTCCACACATCAACCTACGACCAACGAATTTTGCAAAGATTTCTCTAGTAGAGAGAAGCTTTATTTGGGCCGCTAAAACAACATCGTCCTCCAAGGACACGGAGATGGAGATGGACGGGTCCACGGGGGACGTATCAGACCAAGACTGTTTTTTTCTAAACCTTCTAGCACACTGCCCGACACGGGGCAATCGGGGACCCAAACACTTCTGCAAGGCTTCCGACAAGCCCTTGCCCACAGGGGGCACCATCGCCGCATCACGGGAGTAAAGACAGTGTGACCATTGCATGGGATGAGATTAAAAAAAAGTGACAATTTTGGTCTACGATGCTTCCGCTTCCCTTTTTCTTGTGTCATTTTTCCCATTTCCGCATAGAATCCATGACAAGTAAAATATTGTTTTTCCATCAATCATCAATTTTTACTAATGTGCACTTCCATGTTTATTTTACATTTTCCAGGATTTGCATTCTTGCTTCTATTTCTAATCATGATCTAAAAAATGTAATGATCAATCCAATTTTTAATCATAATTCATGCTCTCTTCCCCTATTACATTATATTGTCTTTCCCTTATCCTAAATCAAGTGTAAGTGATCTACCTCCTATGGGAATATAAAATTTCCCATCATAGCTGGGCCTCTCACTATCTACATGCCATTTGTTATAGCATCATAAGTCAAGCATTGTGTCATGGTCTTAGTTATTTCTTAGCTAAAGGATATTAGGGTTGTTCCATCTATTGTGAAACAATTTTTCAAATTCATAAATGAGCCTCAAGTCATCACCATCCAATTTATATCACCTAGAACCCATCTACCTATTTCTCCTCAAGCTTCATAATTCCCTACCACTAGTGCACCCTGCACTTTATTTAATAGTGTCCCAAGTATACCTACCACTATAATCATGCCTATAGCTAGAAATGATGGTTTTATGGTATTTACACACACTTCTAGTGCTAATACCACACTTTCAATAACTACTATTGGCCTACATAGGTCTCTTAGATTTTCAATTCCTATCACTCACTCTCAACATATTTCTATGTCACATTATAACACCTAAATTACACTTCAACAAAATAAAATATATTTTTATAAACCATTATTTAACTTGATGCCTTCAATGATTATCATCATGTTGTTAGGAAATAAGAGATAAAATATGCGGAATAATCCCTTATAGAATTACGCAACAAAGAGAAACTAATATGCAAAAAATATTATTAATCTCAAATAAAAGTGCAGAATAAATAACACAACATAGAGAGACAAGATTTAACGTGGTTCACCCAATTTGGGCTATGTCCACCAAGAATCACTTGCTCAAATTTTATTACAAGCCTCCACTCTCTCAATACAATACCCAGATCCATTTGGAGCTATGCTCAACAAACTCTACAGAATTCACACCCGAATTCAAAACACATATGCAATACATTTGCTTGTCTCTCTATCATATGCATAAGACCATATAAATAGACAATTTCTTAAGTAGTTTGATACAAAACTGTGGGTATCAAAACCAAGGGCAAAAACCGTGGGTATCAAAACAATGGGCAAAAACTGAAAAAACCATGGGCCCAAAAACAACCCATAACGGTTACCCATTACCCATGGGTTAATAAACCACCCATGAAAATTTACTTGGGGCTTCACCCCGAACCCCTTGACCCACTCACCGGCGAGCGGGACCACCGTAAAAATACCCAAGTGTAACACATAGAAGGTGTACCACATTCTAACATGCAAATAGGCTCCACAAACATAACAATCTCCCACTTGGAGACTGATTTCCACTGAGCAAGCTTCTCAACCCTTCACATCATCTGCGAAGGCCAACCAAAGCTGAACATAGCTTTAGTTTATCCCTTGTGACCACCTTGGTCATCATGTCTGTAGGATTCTGACTAGTATGAATCTTCTCCAACTTCAACTTATCTTCCTCCAAAGTTGTCCTGATGAAGTGATATCTCAACTATATATGCTTTGTCCTAGAGTGGAAAGCAAAGTTCTTAGCTAGGTGTATAGCACTCTGACTATCACTATATAGCTTACATTCCTCCTGCTTATGCCCTAACTCCTCAAGCAATTGTTGTAGCCAAATCATCTCTTTGCTTGCCTTTGTGGCAGCAACATACTCAGCCTCCGTGGTTGACAAAGCCACCAGCTTCTGTAGTCATGAAATCTAGCTCACTGCTGTCCCACCTATAGTGTAAATATAACTTGTTGTGCTCCTCCTACTATCTACATCTCTAGCCATGTCTGAATCTACATAACCACGTAAAGTGGTGTCTGATCCACTGTAGCACAAAACTGTCCCCATGGTCCTTTCAAATACCGAAGGATCCACTTTACTGCTTGCCAATGCTCTTTACCTGGATCACTCATAAATCTACTCATAGCTCCCACTGCATGGGAAATATCAGGCCTAGTGCACACCATAGCATACATCAAACTACCAACTACTGATGAGTAAGGTACCTTTGACATCTGGTTTCTTTCCTGCTCTGTCTTGGGACATTGCTCCTTTGATAACTTGAAGTGGCCTGCCAAAGGAGTCCCAACCGGTTTAGCATCCTACATATTAAACCTCTCCAAGACCTTCTTAATGTACTCTTCCTGAGATAAAGTCAGCTTCCATTCCTTCCTATCCCGAGATATCCTCATACCAAGGATTTGTTTGGCTGCACCCAAATCCTTCATAGCAAAGGATTCACTTAGCTGCTTCTTGAGTACTTTTATTTCCTGCATGTTTTTACCTGTAACCAACATGTCATCAACATACAAACACAGGATAATATAACTTCCATCCTCAAATTTCTTTGTATACACACAATGGTCAGAATGGCATCTGATATAACCTTGCTCCATCATGAAGCTATCAAACTTCTTATACCATTGACGTGGAGCTTGTTTCAGGCCATACAAGCTTTTCTTCAGTTTGCAAACCATCTCCTCTTTACCTTTGACCTCATAGCCCTCTGGTTGCTACATATATAGTTCCTCCTCCAAATCACCATGGAGAAATGCAGTCTTTACATCAAGCTGTTCTAAGTGCAAGTCTTCTACTGCAACTATTCCTAGAACAGTTCTAATAGAAGTCATTTTTACTACAGGAGAAAAAATCTCATCAAAATCTATACCTTGTTTATGTGCAAACCCCTTGACCACCAATTGGGCCTTATATCTTTTCTTTCCTCCTTCTTCGTCTTTGACTCTGAACACCCACTTGTTCTATAATGCTCTTTTGCCTTCGGGTAGCTTCACCAAATCCCATGTCTGGTTCTCTATGAGAGCCTGATGCTCCTCATCCATGGCTTGCTCCCACTTCTTCCTGGCATCTACCTGCATTGCTTCATCAAAGCTCTCTGGATCTCCAGTATCAGTGAGTAATAAATAATAAAGAGAAGGAGAAAAATTTTCATGTTCTCTTCTTACCCTAGAAGACCTCCTCACTGTAGGAGTTTGGGGTTCCTGTTGAGCAGGTTCCTAAACTGATTCATGGGTCACTTTCCCATCCGGAAGATCCTCTACCACTGCATATTCTTTCTTAGATTCTTCCCTATTTTCCTGCAACTGTTGCTTATACACAACTTTCTCATTAAAGACCACATCCCTAGACCGAATGATTTTCTTATCCTTAATACTCCAACATTTAAATCCAAAGTCATCACCGCCATAACCAATGAAAGTACATTTTTCTAATTTAGCCTCTAGCTTGGTCCTATCATCCCTGTCTATATGAACAAACACCTCACATCCAAAGACTCTAAGAAATGAATAATCAACTTTCTTACCATACCATGCCTCCTCAGGTATGCCTCCATCCAAGGAACTTGAGGGTTCTCTGTTTATCAAGTACATAGCTGTGCTCACCGCTTCTTCCCAAAAAGAAAGAGGCAGACCTGCATGTAACCTCATGCTCCTAAGACGTTCCATTATTGTTCTTCATCCTTTCGATACCCCATTCTCGCGCGGAGTTCCCGAACTGCTTTTGCCTATGGATTCCATTCTTAGAACAGTAATCATTAAATTCATTGTCTGTAATACTCCCCTCCATTATTTGACCTGAGACATTTTAGCTTAAGACCTGTTTCATTCTCTACCAAGGCTTTCCATTTAACAAAAGTGTCAAATACATCGATTTGTTTCTAATACAATAAACCCAAACTTCCCTTGTTGCATCATCAATAAAAGTAACATAATAACTTGAACCCCAAGAGATGATACAGAGCCGGCCCCACACATTAGAATGTACCAGCTCTAACTTACTCTCTTTCTTCATAGGTCCAACCTTGAGAAAACTTACTTCTATTTCCCATATATGCAGTTCTCACGAAACCAAACCTGTTTTCGTATATCCGAGAAAATTATTTTTATGATGTTCATGCCCTTATGGCTCATATGACCAAGCCTATAGTGCCATAATGTTGTATCTCGCATATGAAGCCACAAGATTACAATCATTAGAACTATCGGTGGTTAAATACAAGGTTCCAACCTTCTTACCTCTTGCCACCACAAGAGCACCCTTGGTAACCTTCCAAGAGTTAGTTGTAAATATCACAGTACAACCATCACTTCCCAACTGCCCTGCCGATATCAAATTTCATCTTAATGTAGGCACATGTCTGACATCCTTCAATAGCCAAGTATTCCCATTCTACATCTTAACCTGAACATAACCTTTTCTAACTATGCTTTGCAAGGCTCATCATCACCAAGAAAAACATGCCCAAAATCTCCTTGAACATAATCAACAAAATAATGCCTATGTGGAGAAGCATGGAAAGAAGCCCCTGAATCTAAAACCCAAGATTCAGTAATATTGTGCAAAGAAAGAATCAAAGCATCTTGACATACATTACCCGTTGCCACATTTTCCTCCTTGTTTTCTTCCTGTTGTTTCTTCTTATCCCGAAGCTCCCAACAGTCCTTCTTTGCATGCCCAGGCTTTCCACAATTCCAGCATACAATCTTGTTCTTAGATTTTGACCTTGCCCAATCTTTTGATTTTCCATGGTTTCCTCTATTCTTCTGTCTCCCTCTAGTTTCCACTATCAAAGCATTCCCTGAAGTAGAAGATTCCCTGAACTTTTTCTTCGCATTTCCTCACTTAGAATCACCCCTACAACATCCTCAAACTTCAACTTTGAGTTAGCTAGAACCGAGTTACTTACTTTGCCCATTACTGTGCTATTCCAACTCTCAGGTAAAGAGCACATAATTAATAAAGCCCTAAATTCTTCATCAAATTCTATTATAATCAAAGCTAGCATATTCACAACCGTATTGAAATCATTTAAATGATCTGCTATTAAACTATTCTCATACATCTTCATATTAAACAACTTTTTCATTAAAAATATCTTGTTAGAGGCATAGGGTTTTTCATACAACTTCCCTAATGCATCCATTAGATCTTTTGTAGTATTTTCCTTTGAAACATTAAATAATACCGAAGATGCAAGACACAGCTGAATTATCCCAAGTGCCTTCCTATCTAGCAAATCCCATTCCACATCTGTCATACTCAAGGGTTTGTTCACCTTCTCAGACAACGGAGTATAAAGATCCTTTTGATAAAGGTAATCTTCCATCTGCATCTTCTAAAGATTGAAATTCTACCCGTTGAATTTATCAACCCTAGATCTTCCATCATCTGCCATAGCTCCCACTCAAGCTAAAAACTTTCCCTGCGATTCAACACTTCAGCAAACCAAACCAGGCTCTGATACCAATTGTTAGGAAATAAGAGATAAAATATGCGGAATAATCCCTTATAGAATCGCAATGCAGAGAGAAACTAATATGCGTAAAAATATTACGGATCTCAAATAAAAGTGCGAATAAATAACACAACACAGAGACAATATTTAACGTGGTTCACCCAATTTGGGCTACGTCCACCAAGAATCACTTGCTCAAATTTTATTACAAGCCTCCACTCTCTCAATACAATACCCAGATCCATTTGGAGCTATGCTCAACAAACTCTGAAATTCACACTGAATTCAAAACACATCTATAATACATTTGCTTGTTACTCTATCATATGCATAAGACCATATAAATAGACAATTTATTAAGTAGTTTGATACAAAACCATGGGTATCAAAACCAAGGAAAAAACCGTAGGTATCAAAACAATGGGGAAAAGCTGAAAAAACCATGGGCCCAAAAACAACCCATAACGGTTACCCATTACTCATGGGTTAATAAACCACCCCCAAATCCCCTTCCATCGGGGCTTCACCCCGAACCCCCGACCCGCTCACCGGTGAGATGGACCGCCGTAAAAATACCCGAGTGTAACACATAGAAGGTGTACCACATTCTAACATGTAAATAGGCTCCACAAACATAACACATGTAACAAAAATAACCCAACATACTATTTAGTTTATAACCCATATGATAACATCATAACCATGTGCAGTTGTAAAGGTCCATTAGATCTACCCAATCCCCTTTATCATCACTCTCTTGAGTGTGCATAATTATTAGATCTACCTAATATCCTTATTCATCACTTTATCCAAGTGTACATATCTTGTATGTAATTGGTTAAACATTTTATTAGGTTTGTGGAATAATTTTGTTCCAAGATTCTACTTGAAAATCAGGTTCTTGAGTTTCATCACAGTATCTCACACCATTTTTTTGGAACTCGGTGAAATGACAGTGTAACTATCTAGTACACTACTTAGGCCAAATATTTCAAGCTATGCTTTGAATGATTAGTTTTGTGACCTCACATAAGTCACTCAAAACTTGTCCCATCACCGTATCATCATTCCACATGGTTATTTGGATTCTTTTATGTTGTCTTAGTATTAAGTTTTCAATTAACCATTTTAATTTATTCATTTCCAATAAGGTATGATTTCATTCTATGGATAGGTTAACTAAGTTTCATGATGATATCCAAATCACAATAGAGGTATGCAATGATCTCAATGAGTCATTGGATAAAGTATTTTCCTTCTTCCACGTGATTTTCGATTATATTGATCTATGATCATTGATTAGGTTTAGTCAAGTATAAGACTTAAACCATTTCATAGCATATATTAAACATCATTAATGCTCATTATTAGACATTTATACATTTCAGTTTTCCTAAGTCAAATATGTAAAAATGCACTATTTCATGCATTCAAAATGTATCTTTGTACTTGTTCCATATTTTTGTACTACATTCACACTGAAGTATATTTGACTCAGGTACGATCTTATGCCAATTATACTTTATCTTAAAAGGGTATATAGCTGTTATTAAAAGACAACAACATGTTCCATATTGTTAAGTAAATATAAAATAACATTTATCATCATGTTTATCCGTGTTTAAAAATTACATCATATTGACTTATCTCTTTTAGTACACTATTTTTCTTCCTTGTTTATTTAATTGTCTTTGTTATGAATTTAATTGATTATAACAACATCTTATAATAGTTATGTTATTGCATCAAATATTATTTCAAATTGAACACTTTTCTATCAAACAACGATAAAACACTTGTTTTAAATCACAATCACAATGAAAGCAAATCATCATATTGTACTTGTAATATTGCATTCATAATCTTCCGTAATTTCAACATTATAACATTTTCGTAAAGAACAAATACGCTATAAAAACAACATATTATTTTCATATAATGGAGGTTAAAACCTCATTATTAAAGTACATAATGATATTGTAATCGATAACAAAATACAACAAGCCTTTAAATGCCTTATTCATTTGCGAAGTAATACTTTCACCTTTGATCAAATACAAGTACATTTATTACATCATATAAATCAATATAATATCAATCAAGTGTCTGTAGTCCATATTCTTCAACCATTTTGTAATAGTTTTCAACCCGCATACTGAAAAATAATAATATATACATGGTTATCTCATTAGAATTGGCATAGACCATCTAATCTTTTCGTGTTACATCTTTATGAAAGCAAGAGTAAAAATTGGTTACCTTATTCCTTTCTATGAATATTATTTATTCAAATCGCAAAAGGAAATTAAACACTAATAATGTATTCACCAGACTATACCTTCCGAAAATGATAAACTTCAAATCAAACAATCTTAGAACATAAAGGTACCAACAAAGAAAAATTAAAAACCCTAGGAATAATTCCAATTCCATTATTATTTTGTGCATAAGTTTTAACCTTTAATCAATATAATAATAAAGGTTACAAAATCAAGCCTACTCAATCATTACTAGTTCCAAAAGTCATCTCTTTTCATAAGTGTGCCCAGATTTATAAATGCCTAGTAAGAAAAATTAGAAAAGTTTAAGAAACCAAGGATTATATAATAGTTGGGTCAAGCATACTAATTTACTAAAGAAAAACATGTTAACTCCTAGCTCTGGGGTGTGTTTATACAACCCTAAGAGTTTACTTGTTGATCTTATGAGAGCTCTATACTTCCCTCTCATAATCTATAGTAATCACAAACTGAAGTATTCCTAAACCCAAAACACAACCAACTACCATGAATATGTATGCTTTTATCTATATTTCATTATAGTAAACATATAAATTCTCTACCGAGTGAGGCTAACAATCCCTTGTTCATTACTTGGCGAGTATAAGGATTTATTAAACTCCAGGAAAAATTTAGTGGCGAATATTCATAATTTGGAAAATATTTCATATTTGGAAAATTTGAAAAGGTGAATTTTTAGAGTAGGACATTGTATCGTTCACCTAAATTTTCCAATATACAATTTTTTTAGGGGTTGGCTTCGCCTACTATTGAAAACTAATCCTATATAAACATAGGTAATTTTTTGAGTAGTATACTAGTAACTTACTAGTAAGGTACTATCTGAAGTATAATCAAGTACCGTATAAACTTGAGAAGTACCATCAGACACATGACAAGAAGTGTAATTAAGATTGCAAACGTGTGACATAGATGTAAATCAGATTGTAGACGCATGACAAGTAAGGTTTTTCGAGACACGCGTCGGGAGTACATATGTCTAATAAGGGTGTACATGGGTGACTAGTTCCCAAATCAAGTACTCAATAGAAGATACTAGTGCTCATAAGAGCTAGAAGCTAACCAAAATATCTCAAAAGTCAACACTTGTTCAAGTATTTTGGAAACTCTGCAACAACTGACATTGTTACCACTAGCACCTATACAACTACCACTAGAATCAATTAGAGTAAAAATGTGTGGAAGGTATTATTGAAGTGGACATGTATTCAACACAATATCAACCAAATGATACCTATGATGACAAAATGCTAGAGCCTTGAAGATATTCCTGTTGAGATGCTAGAGCTTGAAGATATTCCTGTTGAGATGCAATCAGAGAGGATCAAGATATCTCAAATACTCAAAAAAATGTAACACCAAAATCAAATGAAAATTATGGTTCACGAAAGAGGAAACAAGATGATCGAGATATTCCTAAAAATTTTGGTCGCAAAAGTAAAACTTTTAAAGCAAACAAGAATATGTGGACACTTGGTAGGATATATAAGTTCAAGTGGGATGAAAATTTCCTTTTATCAAACATGTAGAGCCACTAATTTTGAAGATATCCTAACTGAATATACATGTACAATATGTACCTAGAAACTAGAAAAACAACAAAAATGCAATTGAAGTTAGACACAATTGAAAAACATTGTGGAAAACAATATGGGACTTTACAACAAGAGGATGACCAAAAATACAAATACATAGATGGAAAAGTAAAAAGAATATATGCATGTTAAATACACAACGTATGAGTAGAAAATACACAGAAATCTCATGGAAAAGGGTGGAGCAATCACATCACAAATTGGTAAGGTGATTCAATCAAATTTGCATGCTAAAAGAATACAATTCTCTACCATATTCCACATCCTTAAGAAGGGAATAACTATTTATGATTTCATTGATTTCAAAATTTTGTTTCAATATAATGGAATGCACAATGTTCCTCAATCTCATTGGTCAAAAAACAGTGCATGGGAAATGGCTAAATGCCTTGCAATGATTAAAAAGGAAGATTTGAAAGAGAGTGTAAAAATAAAAAGTTTATATCTCTATCAATTGATGAAGTAAAAATAGTTGACAACACCTCATGGGTATGTATCCATGTTTATACTTTTGAAAATCATATAAGGAAAATGCATCATTGGTGTATAGAAAATGGTTGAAAATTGTAATGCTTTGAAAACCTATATAAAATAGTTGTTTCCAATTTGAAAGATATTTCTGGCATGAATGAATATGAAATTGCTACAAAGTTAGTGCAGATGGTGCATCAGTTTTGCAAGGTCATCTAAATGGGTTGTGTTTGATTGCAAACAACAATAGCCCCTTATATGCTTTTAATTCATTATATGGTTTACAAAATTAATCTAGCATATAAAATAGTTAGAAACTTTGAAAATGTTGTAAGAGTAGAACACCTTATCAGAAAACTACATTCCTATATGTCAAAATATCCAAAGCAATTTCTGAGTTTCAAAAATTTACAATTGGAATTACAAATGGTAAAAATATTCTAAAGGATGTTGATACAAGGTGGATTTCTTTGTATGAGCCTACATGCAAAATTTGTGAGGAGTATCCATCATTGGTTGGTTTCATGCACAAATATCATAATGAAGTTGACAAAGCTAAGGATTTGTTGTTCCATTTAACGGATCTGAAAACATTGCTTACATTGGTTGGAATTATACCAATGTTGAAGGAGATCAATACATTGATGAAGCATGCACAAGAGAGATCCATCTATATTGTTGATTTTATACGACTGAGAAAGTGGGTATGTCAATCTCTTGATATCTTGTACTTGTCAGAACAAAGTTTTGATACACTGTTTTTGATAGTTGGAAAGTTTTATTGGATTTTAAGAATCCCAATAATTATTTGAGATTTAATATCCATGATCACCTCTGTATCAATGTTAATGGGAGGGAGATACCACTACACAATTTGTAAAAATGACAAGATATTTTAGGATCGAAAAAGAATAAGTTCTTGTGACTCATGTTCTATTTGATTCTATTATAGTTGATACACAAATAAAACTTAAAAAATTACACAATCCTTATCTTCCAAAATCAGAGAGCATTTCAGTAAAGATAACATTCATGAAGTTATGGGAGTGATGAATCAAATTTTTAGAATATCACAGGTGATCATGTATATTTTGTCAGTAAGCTATTTCATAAATCCATGGGTACTATAATGGATCATTTCACAAAGACATCAGAGGTCAATGGTATTGAAATCAAAGGTATTTTGAATAAGTACTTAATAAAGTCTCAATCATCTCATTTTACAACAACAATGGTTAACCAATATCGTTGTTTAAATGAACCTCAAGAGAATGGTGTAATTACAAGGCTTTGGCAAAAAAATATACCAAAGTAGTGTGTTACAGGAAGACATCAATGAATATTTTTTATTATATGAGTTGTGCCAAACAATGATTTTGGGATATGTGGAGGATGAAAGGGTTTTCAATGCTTTATATTTTGTAAAATCAAAACTATGAAACAAGTTGGATAAAAATCTAGAAAGTTGTATGAGGTTGTATGTTTCACGCTACTCCTAGACACATTTCCTTTTGACAGAAATTACACATTGGAATTACCTTGTTGAAAGAAGAGGTGTTAATAATACAACTACAAATACAAATGATCTCAATGATGAGACTGGGTTTGGTGCATCCTCTAACTTTGCAGATGCAAATATCGACTATGAGGAGGCTATTGAAAATGGATTGTTTCAACTCTAGTTATCATTTAAAATGTTACAAGTATCAAATTACATTTATTCAAATATAATTATTTATAATAATCATGTTTTATTTAATTGGTATTTTGGTATTTTCAAATTGCTTTGATGTTGTGTTTGTGACATGTATTTTTGGAACACTATTTTTCAAATATTGTAATTAGACGTAAGATAATAATAAATAAAGTGTAATGAATCAAACACAGTTTGAGTTATCCATCTTACATATTTTACATTTTACATACTTAAACATAGTTTAGGGTATCCATCTTACATATTTTGCATTGTAAATAATTAAACTTTCAACATTAAAGAAAATGCATTCCATACATATTTTGATATCATTACAATTCACAATCTATAATATATATTATATATATATATATATATATATATTAATATATCCATGTATGTAGATATATGTATATATATATATATATATATATATATATGTTGATGTATGTATGTATGTATGTACACACACACACACACACACACACACACACACACACACACATCATATACATATAATATACATATATATGTATATATATATATATATATATGTACATATATAGACATATTAATTAAACATATAACATATATATTTCATATACATATATATATATATTACATACATACATACATACATATACATACATACATATATATATATATATATATATATATATATATTTACACACACACACACATGCATACACACACACACATATACATACATACATACATATATACATACATATATACATATATATGTATGTACACACACACACACACACACACATACACACACACACATACATATATATGTATATATATGTATATGTATACACACACACACACACATATACATATACATAATTATATATATTATTATGTATATATACATAGAGTATGAATGGCTTATATTTATATGTATATATGCATATAGAAGTTGTTATTTATATATCATATACATATATGAATATACATATAAACATATATATATACATATATGTATATATATATATGTATATATATACATATATACATATATATATATATATATATATATATATATATATATATATATATATATATATATTACAATATAATACGTGTAAAAAATGAGATTCGATGAAAACATTGTAACGCAAGCATATATTGTTGAAAAACTATATGAAATTCTTATAGACAATAGAAGCAGATAATGACAATATTCTTCAATTTAAACAAAGATTCAAATTTCAAGTTTCAAAATTCAACATTTTTCAAGTTTAAAGTTTTTAAATTTTTTTCAACAAATACAATTACACATGTAGTATATGCTTAAACAACTTCCCCACTCCCAGTTTCCTTTTTTGTTTCTTTTGTGACTTCTATGTCACTTTTCTAATCGTTATTCGAGAATTCCAAAATTTACAAGATCCTCCGCAATAATATTTAAGTTCTTAACAATTTCTTCATCTTCCTTTGAAGCATCTCCATGGGATAACAAAGAAGGATCTCTAGCTTCCTTTTTCTTGAACAAAATATCCACATCCATGCCATTCTCTTTGATAATCCACTTTAGAGTATTGTTTTTCTTGTTAACCAAAACAATAGTCTACTTAAGCTGAATTTCCATGGATAAAATTTTCTGAGCTTGTTTCCAAGTGAACTTGGAGCACCTTTTCTTTTTAAATTTTCATATTTTAACTACAACAAAAAAATTGAGCTCAATTAAAACATATTATTAAAAATTGAAAGTAATAAAAATATGATTTAAAATTGAATGTTGTAACTTGTAATTCATAATACTTACAAGAGATTTATCTCTTTTAGCATTGGAAATTTCTACCAAATATTTATCCTTTGACCATTTTTTGTAATATGCCTGGGCTTCAACATTAATATTCTCTAATCGATTCAAAATTTTATCTAAAACATTGTCTTGATAACTATTACTATATGTTATAGTCCCGCCTTGTGCTTGGTTCAGTAAGATATCTATCTTAGCTAGATGATTTTTAACTGTAACATATAAACTATACCTCTGGCTATGATTATCAAAATGATTATTTATCTCCTTAATTAATACTTTAGCCCTTAGCTCCCACTAGTTTGAGCTGACTTATACTAGGCATAAAAATTTCTTGGACATGGGCTTCACAGTCATTAGCAATCAAGCTATCCAAAGAAAAACTAGTCAATTGGTCACTATCCGAAGAGGATGGAGAGGATGGGGGTTTGAGGCTTGAGGTATTTGTGCTTCCTCTTGTTGCCATTGTGTGCCCTGATCCTATTTATGTGTTAAAATAAATTTAAATATTAAAACTAGAAGTGATTTAAAAATTAAAAATTGACAAGAAATTGATATGTATCAATGTTAAAATAAATACATCAAAATAGAAACATACCTACGTGCCCTGAATCATATCACATGTATCAAAAAAACTATTGGGTCATTTCTATCAATGCCCAAATAATATTCATCCAAATTAATTTTATTTAAAACTGATTTTCTTGTTGTACTAGGCACGCTAACAAAAGAGAGATTGGGAAATTCGGAAGCAATGTTTAGTGTCCTACTAGGGCCGGAAGTGTCATGCATTTACTAGTGGTATTTCTTCCTCTTGTTGGAACTCTGAGTCAGAATGGTGGTACTGGTGGAGGAGGTGGCATCGTTTGAATAGATGGTGATGAACACACTATCAAGAACAAAAACATTACTAACTTATATAAAAATTGTTAAAAATTACAAAAAGAAACAATTTTATACCTTTCTGAAAGGGAACCTGTAGTGGCCATGTCTAAATTTGAAATGATTGTGTGGGTGATTGGAGTGGTGGTGCAGGAGGTTGCACTTATAGCGATTGAATAGATGTATGTGACTAAACTGATTGAGTGGGTGATGATTGTAGTGGTAAATGTGGAGGGTAGTCCAAAGTCCCTGCAAAATGTTAAATGGTAAATGGTAAATGGTAAATGGTAAAATGTAAAAAAACCAATAATGAATGTTAGGGGTATCACATCTCTTTGTCATTTAATAATTGAAACATTTGAGGATGAGGTGAAGAGTGAACATCCATGTCAATATGAATCTCCCGACACCTCGACATGTTGTTGACCTATTCCTCTTGATGTTTCTTTTTTCGTGGAATGGTGACTATATTATTTTTTTACATAAGGTAAATAAGCAAACATAAGTGAATAATCTTACTAACATCAAAATGTAATTTGTAATAGAAGTGAATAATCTTACTAACATCAAAATATAATTTATTAACATGTTGTTCTTCAATTGAAATGGACAATTGCTTCATCTGGTTGTTCATGCAAGTAGGAGTGGGTTCACCTTGTAAATTATGATATGCCTCAAATACAAAGCAAGGATATAGTTCACAAAACACAAAATTGGTTTTTAGTAACTCGAATATTGGAAATATCAACTTTTATCCTATTTGATAAGTATGTGCACCAATCAAATTTTTACTTTCAGATTGTTGCGAGAATGTAGGAAATAACCCAATGGGGAATATCTTCCTACCTACCCTACAAAACAATTCTCGCTTGAAAAAATGTTATCATGGTTTGAAGAAAACTATGTGCAACTCCTTGCACATCGAATCCTTATCTTGATTTGTTGTAAAAAAAAGTCATTAAATAAGAATTAAGCACAACTTATATAAAAATTAAAATGTTAAATAAAAGTAAAATTCAGAAAAATTAAAACCTGTACCATCAATATGGAAATTTTAATAGGATTCGAGGAAATTCTTATAATGTTCTATCAAATTGGCTTTGGTTGTAACAATGTTGCAATCTTTGAAAGGAAGGCCTATCAATTAATGAATATCCGCAAGATCAAAAATAAATTTGAATGTGCATTCATTTGACAAAGTCACGTGAAATGTCCATCTACTGGATTGAATGATGAAAGGAGGTAGTTCAAAATGGAAACATTTGTCTCAAACTATGGCATGTTAATTAGTCCTTCAAACCCACAATCTTGTACCCATTCCTTATACGTTTCATTCAATTGTAAGACTACATTAATATGTGGGAACATTAAGTTCTTATATTGGATCTTGGGTAGGGTGGTGGCATGGATAGTTTGAGCTTCCATGACATAGTTATGAAGACTACATGTGAGAATCGAGACTTGAAATAGTTGAATCAATACCTGAATTTTGTTTTAAACTTTTTGGAAAGGAAATATGTAGGCCATGTGAGAATTTATAAATGAATAGGAAAACTATAGGGCCCTAAGTGAGCACTAACTAACTAACTAAATCAAATAGGAAACATGTGAGTCCTAAGTTGAAAACATAACCTTGAGCCTTGAGCACCGAGTTTAAAAGGATATGTGAGCACTAAATTAAAAATGAGACCTATGAGCACCGTGTGAGCACAAAGAAATAAGTTTTGAGTAGTGTTATAAATGAGGGTCGAGGGGGTATTTATAGGGTAGGATTAGGGTTTTGGTATTAGGACATGTGACCAGAAGAGGTAGAGACATGTGACAACAAGAATCCAGAGATACATGACAACAAGGACGAAGGGACACACACCATTAAATTTTCTCGATACGTGATATTGAATTATGTTTTCATATGACAACAAAATTCAATGTCGTCTGTCTCAGAAATTTAATGTCGTGTGACAACAAAATTTAATGTTACGTGTTAACAAAATTTGATGTCACGTGACAACAAGATTTTCTGTTGTGTGACAACATTTGTTGTCATATGAAAACAAAACTTACTGTCATGAGAAATTTTTTGTTACTGTCATACAACATCCACAGGAACTCAGTTGTTGTGCGATGCTTTAGATTCTGCCACATGAAAATTTTACTCAAAAACCCCCAGAAAATTCTCTTGTGCCACAAAAATGGTTCCAGGTATATTCTCCAGGGACATTCCACCTCCAATTTCCTAGAGGCCTCTTAAAATGAACCCTGATAAACTCTATAATTTTCCTACACAATACAAGGCTTTATACCCCCAACCATATTCTTATACTTCATAAAATACCGAATTTGAATTCTAAGAAAGTTCGAGCCAATCATCTATCTACCTAGAAGCCCATACAAAGCCAAATGATCAATCAAATAGAAACATGGTAAAAATAGTAACACAAATCCCTCACAATCATTAAATCATTCATATTTTATTAAGGTAATAAGGAAATGCATAATAATCTCACTACTAGTAATGCTCATAGTTGGCTAGATAGAGCACAAATTTCATGTAAGAATTTCACATCACCCAGATTGATAGACAATATAGACAAACCAACACATAATCCCAAAAACAAAAGTCCAGCTTCGAGTAAATCCAAATGACACTAGATAAAAACCTACCCATTAAACAACAATTCCTCTAACCATTTTATCACTCAAAAATGGATCATTTGGGCACACACAAATTTAGTATTCAATAGAGAAGGAGTAAAACAATTTATATTCTTTATCTCATAAAGATTTAACAAAGAAGATTTGAGATATTCCATTCCTATGAAATGGAGATATCTTCTCTGTTTCTTTGTTATTTCCTTCCAAAACTTCAAGCAAATCGAGCAACCAAAAACACAAGAAAATGACTTACCCTTATAATAAGGAAATTGCTACAGATGATCAAATAAGATGAATCTATTTTCTTAGCAGACAAGAATGTGACAATAAATCAACAAAATGGTCTCTCCTCCTTTCCATGCATAGCTCGCTAAAGGGAGAGCTTGATGAAAAATAATGCTAAAACTTAACCACCTACGTATGCATAACTCCAAAAAGGAATATCTCGAGATCAAATGGAGTAAAAAACCTAACTACTTCACATGTAATAACTTCTCTAAGAATATTCTCTCTTCTTCCAAGGAACCACCTTGGACATTTAATGCAATTAATGTTCATAGTGCCACGTAGTGACCAACTAAATTTACCATCTTCCCACTAAAAAGGTGGTGAAGCTAACTCAATTGGTCCAAGACTCAAGTAACACTTAACTTCTTATCTCCAAAATTACATGGCCAGTTGAACAATTAACAAAAAAATTCATAATTATGCCGAAGACCTTTTAATTAATAAATAGTCAAATGCCCATAGATTATGGTGAGGGCCATATCAATGACATACAATAAAATTTCCATCTACATAGTTATTGACCATTTTCTAATAATCCAAGCCAATAAGTGTGATATCATAAACTTAAACAATTAAATTACTTATTACCATGGTCTCAAACCATTCCATATTCACAATTCTTTGTGTCATGATCAATGGTGTTTATAAAAATTAAACAACCTTTTAATTAGCTTTAGGGTCTAAGAGCATCATAACATACATAATAAGAAAATCACTTAGCTTAGCGTTACGATCGGTTGAATACCATTTCACCGTTTCAACTAATTGAAGGCCAATAAGTATGGTCAAAGACAAGATTTAAACAAAGTAGATTTCGATCCATGACATAGTGGAATTGATCAATCTATAAATAGAACATTATATGTACTATTATCAAACTTATTAAAACAGTCAAGTGGACAATCAAAGATCAATAGAATTTACATTCTCGTTAGCTTGCGTTAATCACCAAATTCAGATTTTATAAGCACTCTTCCTATATTACTTCTTAAATAGATTAATAAGTCAACTCATTGAGTTTTACCTGGACGATTATGACATTTAGTGTACATCATTGAAAGCCATTATATTAATTTATGGTTAATAACTACCATAATGTCAAAGAGTTAGCGAATTTTAAATATTCATCATTATTTCCAGATAACGAAACAATACATTACAACTATGTATAAATTCATCATATTTTGTAACTCATTATTTCCAAAAGTAAGATGAATCAAGATATTAATAACATGTACAAGAACGAAACCAAACATCAATGCACCAAAATCATCACATACAACAATGAAATGAAGAACAATCATACTTTATGGTCGTTGACCATGATTAAAACATTCAAATGTATATGCCTTTAGGTATTTAGACCTATTTAATACAAAATTTTCTATGAGTAGGTCAAAGACCTTATGAGTTGCCACCAATTTATTTGGTTAAGGGTCCGATGAAACAACAATATATAATTATATGCCATGAGGTCCTAGACCTATATCACCACAATAGTCACCTCTTAATGACAAATAAAACCATTGCCTTCAATTACAAATTTACTAATCATCTGTAAACCATTAACTTCAGCTATAAGATAAGTAAACCTCATAACCAGTTTAGCAACCAGATTGCTCACCGATATTACAAATCTTTTCACACAACAAAATAAAGTAAACTTATATAATTAAGTATAACAAGAATAATTTATAAATGTCAAGTACTCTATGAATTCTTGATGACAAGTGTTGTTACATGCTGTTGGACATGTAACTATGCGTAAGTTTGTATATCATTTTTAGGATATACATACACATGTATAGTTGCATACTAAACTATGCAATAATGCTTATCCGCCTTCCTTCATAAACCACTCTACATTTTGTAACTTATCCTTTCAAAGAATCGAATGAAATTGCAGGATGTGACATACTTCCCCTTAATAAATCATCATCCCGATGATTTAAATCATTAATAGAAATTAGAATAATCCAACAAAGATTAATATCATATAAGGAGAATCGAAAACATTTTCATTTAAAAACTTACAATTTTTCCAGATTTTAGTATACCCGATTTCAAACTTATTGGATGTAACAACCTTTCAACCAGAAAAAAATGTCACATATTCAAAGAATATGACATAATCTTCTCATTTATAGTTATCATAATATAAAATATTATTTAGTATACATAATAGATATTAAAAATAAGTTATATATCTCTGAAACAAATAAGGAAAACACTCTTTTTCAATTCATCCATGTTTTTCTAAGTTGCAAGTTCATTAAAACACTTGTCTTTTTAGACCTTTACCTGTGCATTTCCTCTTTTCTTTTGAAATGCACCAAATGATATTATGATCTTTGGATGGTTTTACCAAAATAATTCCATGGCTTTTCTCTTTCAAGTATTTACTTATAAGAAATATGTTTCATCCTAAACACTTCTTTCTACACAAGGATATGGAACATTATGCATTCTAGACAATTTAGGTGAAAAAGCTAACCTTACAGGCTACTAGAATTGTTGACCCTAGGACTTTCAAAGGATTACACACATCCAAATGATCATTTTGGCATCCATGTTGCACAATTAGTGCTCCTTTCGTGTTTCACCCTCAAAGACTTTGTCCTAAAAATAATATTTTTAAAATTTAACTAGTCAGTAGTTTCATAATTCCCATAAGCCTAGAACATGTTGCATGAAGTAGTTCCTTCCTAATTTATATTTTAGATCCTTGTTTAAATGTACTTATAATATTTATGTATGGTAAGATTTATTTTTTTTGCACTTAACACTTCCTTTTTTATCATCAAATCTGCTATTTTTGTAGTCCTTTTATGTTGATAACATATACCATTTTCAATTGTTTCTTTTCTTCTTACAAGATAGTTTGTGTTCTACAGTGGCACTTCAACAGAAGTATGCTTCCCATGACTCTGCATATCAACCATTCAATACTCTTTTCCTAAAATTTAACATTAACATCTTATATTGGGACAAATCTCCAACCAACTATGCTATGTTGCAACAAAATCGACTACATGAAGATATTTTCCAGCCCCAATTAGTTTGTCTCCATTTTTTTAGAAACTTTCCCAAGAGGTACTTCCTCAAGTATTACAAGACTTACACTATGAAAGTAAGTTCCATGCGTGGGGAGCATGATTCAGCTCATGCTCTTTCAATTTTCTTCTTTTATAAGAAATAAATAAATTGTTTTGCAGAAGTGTTCCACCCAACCCCTTGCCTAAGGAATCCATTACCCCGACAAAGTTCCTATTGGGATCCGAACCTTCAAAACAAGTGTTATTAGTTTATTTTCAGCATAAGAAATGAAATTGATAACTTGTCAGTTAACAAAACACTTTCCACACCATAGTTTTAGAAACAATGTATCCTTGAACAAGTATACTCGATTCTTTTAACCACTTATAAGTAGTTTATTGATACCTATTGCAAACAATAAATTTTTTATTCCATATTAAATCAAATGATCAAAAAGATCATGAGGTGACATTTACTTCAAAATAAATATGGTCATACAACCCATTACAACTAAGTAAGCCTTACCTAGTAACATTTCAAGACGGTTCCATTTAATTAATACAAAAATAAAATCCTTTTTTATTTTATTTCAAAGGATCAAACATCATTACTAAGCTGAAATCAATATAGTTTTGAAATCACTTTTTCAAATAATAATGACCTCATGCAAACATCTTTAATAACAATTCATTACCCAAGACAAACATTACTTGATAACAATGTTCAAATCCTAAAAGGATTTTATATTCATTAAGTCACATCTCAACTATTTTATTAAAAAAATTTCTTAATGAGAAAAATTCCTACCCAACTCGAATGAGCTACCAGAACACTCTAAATATTCTTGGAAAGATAGAGATATATCTAAATTTTACAATGCTTAAAGTACTATATTAAAGGAGTATACATTCATATGACACAACCATCCAATCCATATATCTATTTTTTAAAAGTAAAAATAGGTTCTACCTAACTTGACCTAGATTTGAAATGATGGGTCAGGCAGTTATCAATTGAATTAAATTTCAATAGAATATTAGCACAACCATTTTGTTGCAAACCGGTTTACCATATATATAAAACAAGAGAAGGGTATAAACCTAGGACTTTACTAATGGCCATGTCTAAGATGATATGCCTTTATAAAATCAAGCAATATCAAAACCATACTTCTTCAAAGAATAATAGACTATGACCCAACCGTGCTTAACTCGTGATTCAAAATAGTTCTAGAATGAAAGGGGTTATTTAATATGTGCGCTAAACAACATGAAATAGATCATGCATATGGTATGCGTTTAAATCCCCATTATCAAAATAGTAAGATCATATTGTTCCCTTTACACTCATTAACAATTTGGGTTTTTGTCAAAGTTTGAAAAACATTCAACCTATTTTAGAACTCATGGCCGTAAAACTAGTATTATTAGAATGTATCAAAATGAGGAAGGACAAATTAATCCAAGGTTACAATCCTGTAATTCACACCCAATTCTCATACCACAAGAATTATTTGAAATCAACAATACTCAAATAATAAATACATTTCCTCTGTATTTCCTTATCAAATATTTCTGTTTAATTTCGTATTTAATAATGGATCAATACCAGAGAGAGTTAAAACCAAATTATATTCTATACTCCATAATAAAATAATAGATTTTAGGTTAGATAGTCCATGATAGCTAATGACAACATGATCATTAATTTGATCCCTAAAATCTCAAATAAGACTTGTGATAACAACTTAGCTCCAGATTTGGAAATCATTAGTAAAATCAATCTTACGTTTTTAAGAGGAAGTTTATTTCTATGCCACGTATGCTTGTTGTTTCTTGCATACTTCCAAGGAATTTATTCATTTTTTCATTTACCATTAAACCATTGATTTACATTGGGGTAGTCAATGTCAATCAAAGAGTCATAAGCCCCTAAATGAGTTTAAGTATAACTCTAATTCCATAATGAAGTTAAATAACGTCAATGTTGTATTGACAGAAATAGGTATACAATTTTAGTTTACATAATTTTACTCATGTGAAAAAGAATGATTTCTCATTCAGTTTTCAGCTGATCACTAGATACAAGAACTCAATTGTACTAGTATTATACTAAAAAAACAACAGATAGTCCTACATAACTTACCTGGTATCTAGTTAGGAATAACTTGGTTCCTTTTCTCGGAAGTTTAGCCATTGCAACATACATCATCAACTGCTGATTATTTTTCCCTTGTTCCTTTAGGAACTTTCATTATAATAGTGGTCTCCTTCTCATCTAAGACATCCTTTAACAGTGTCCTTTTTGACCACGTTCATTTTTAGCACATGCAACATTGTTCTATGTATTCTTGCTTGTTATTACAACATTTTTTACTATTGTTTTATTCCTGGCAGTCCACATTTACTGCCATATATTTTCCATCACATTTTTCCTTAAAGTCAACAGTGAAGAAGAGATAACGCTCTTATTATATTCTCTTATTATAAGTTGGAATTGATTGGAGATTCTATTATCATTTTGGATTTTCTGAACACTGCTTCCATAGTAGATAGTCCATGTTTTCTACTTCATCTCCTATTTTGGGTTAAATTACATAGTAAATTACATTTCCAAAATCTTCCATCAAAGACAAAGTGATTCTCTCATTGATTGCTATAAATTAGTTCATGTTGTTTTATCATGAGATGATCATTTTCACACTTTACTCACTGCTCAAAGAAACTTTTTGGTTTCGTATGTCATGAAATAATGTTAGAGTTTTATCTAACTTATTTACCACCGAACACACAACATAATCTGGTCCATTTTGTTCTCCATACTATCCTTCTTACAACCATCATATTATGTTGTTAAGAATAAGATGTTCAAGCTTAGCGTAAAAGACCCATTAAGTCCAAAATTTGTTTACCTTATAACTTAATCTCTCGATACAAAAATGTAACATCCAAATTACACTTCAACAAATTAAGGTATTTTTTTATAAACCATTAATTAACTTGATGCCTTCAATGATTGTCAACATGTAGCAGAAATAACCCAACATACTATCTAGTTTATAACCCATTTGATAACATCATAACCATGTGCAAATACAGAAGGTCCATTAGATCTACCTGATCCCCTTTATCATCACTCTCTTGAGTGTGCATAATTATTAGATCTACCTGTCAAGGGGTTAACACACCAGTTGTACATATATATTGATTAGATCCAAGCATAAAAGCAATCAATACAAAAATAAACAAGAAGAAATAATACACAATATTTAACGTGGTTCACCCAGTGTGGGCTACGTCCACCAAGAAACAACCAATTTATCATCACAAAGGAAATACAATGAAGATTTGCAATCTTCCACACCTTCTTGGATGTCATGTACTTTCTTCTCTACAAATTTCTCTTTTTTCTCAAAAGGAAACTTATCTCTATTCTCAATTGAATTCTTCCTTCTAAACCCTAGATTTATGCTTATATATGCATCTACAATCTTAGGGAACTTTAGCTATGTAATTACAACCATTAGATTCACTTTACAACTAAAGATAGATATAATTCCCATAACTTAATTATAATAGTCACACATAGGAAATTGATGCCGGTTAGCCCTAACCAATGTCGGTTCCTCCTTTCCTGACCGATACCAATCCATGGGTGACCGATGGTGGTTCGTTAACCAATGCTAGTTACTGTGTATTCCAACAAGTCTACAAAAGCATGCTAGTGAAGCAATTAAGCTCCACAACTCAACAATCTCCCACTTGGAGATAAATTGCTGCACTGTACCATATAACTCCATCCTCTGATCCTTTCCTTTGGCATATTTCTCCCTCTTCAAGTCTCAAACTTGAAGACCAATAGAAGTGGAGTGTAGCTCCAACTTATCCTTTGCTAAATGGCTTCATTAGCATATCCGCAGGGTTCTCCTTTGTATGAATTTTCTCCAACTTCAGCTTCCCATCCTCCAATACTTGCCATATGAAGTGATATCTCAACTGAATGTGTTTCGTTCTAGAATGAAACGCTAAGTTCTTTTCCAGATGAATTGCACTTTGACTATCACTGTATAATCTGCAATCCTCTTGCTCTTTCCCGAACTCTTCCATGAGCCTGCTCATCGATATAATCTCATTGCTAGCTTATGTAGCTATAACATACTCACCCTATGTAGTAGACAGGGAAACAACCTTATGTAATCTATAAATCCAACTAAATATCGTGCCACCTACTGTGAAAACATATCCATTGGTGCTCCTCCTACCATCCAAATCACCAGCCATGTCTGAATCCACATAGCCACATAAAGAAGTATCTGACCCTCCATAACATAACTAAATGCCGGATGTCCCTCTCAAATACCTGAGAATCCATTGGACTAATTTCCAATGCTCTTTACCTGGATTAGCCATAAATCTTCTCACAACTCCCACTACCTGTGCAATGTCTGGTCTAGTACAAACCATAACATACATCAAGCTCCCAACTTCTGAAGCATACGGAACTTGTGCCATGTACTCAACCTCCTTGTGTGATGTAGGACACTGATATTTTCTCAATTTGAAGTGTCCAACCATAGGTGTACTTATAGGTTTTGAATTTTACAAATTAAACCTTTCCAACACCTTATTGATATAATGCTCTTGAGACAAATACAACTTCCTATTTTTCCTATCTCTATGAATTTTCATGCCAAGGATTTTCTTTGCAGCTCCCAAATCCTTCATTGCAAATGTGTGAGCTAGATTTTCTTTAAGCTCACCAATGTCCTGCATACTAGATCCTGTAATAAGCATATCATCCACATATAGTAACAAAATAATATAGCTCCCATTTCCAAGCATCTTGAAATAAACACAATGGTCAGATTCACATCTCAAATAACCATGCTCATGCATGAAACTATAAAACCTCATATACCATTGCCTTGAGCTTGCTTGATCCCATATAGGCTCTTTTTCAATCTACACATAAGTTTCTCCTTACCCTTGAATTCATACCCAAGCGACTGATTCATATAAATCTCTTCCTCTAAATCACCATGAATAAATTCCATTTTGACATCAAGTTTCTCTAAATGCAAATCCTCTACTATAACTAAACTCAATACAATACGAATAGAAGTCATCTTAACAATAGGAGAAAATATTTCACCAAGTCAATACTTGATTTCTCGTGTAAATACCTTTACTAAAAGCCTTGATTTTATCTCTTCTCGTCGACCCTCTTCTTCCTTGATCTTGTAAACCCACTTGTTCTGCAATGCTCTTTTACCTGTTGGAAACTTAACCAAATTCCATGTCTAGTTCTTGCTCTAAGGAGTCCATCTCCTCATTCATGCCATACTCCCAAAGAGTTTGTGGGCTTTATCTTGCATTGATTTTTCAAATCTTTCTGTTCACCACTATCAGTCAATAATAAATAAGACAAGGAAGGTGAAAATATTTATGGAGGTCTACTTACCCTTTGTGACCTTCTCACTGAGATTTGGGGTGTTGGAGGCTCAATCTGCTCATCTTGTAGATTTGTATCTACTTCGATAGTGACTGATCGGTCACCTTCTACTAACATCAGTTCGAGCTAACCAATGCCGTTATGTCTCTCTTCTATAACCGACGCCGATACAGGGGACCGATGTGGTCAGGGGTAAACCAATACCGGTTACTGTGTAAACTTGTAGGTGTTAATTTTGAATCCAAGAGTTCATTTTCATCCAAAAACTTCTCCACTAGTTCACCTTTGGGTACCAAAACTTGATCCCTGTACATTCTCTTTTCATTCCAATCAATGTCACGACTCCTAATTATCTTAGAACCTTCTAAATCCCAAAACTGAAATCTGAAATCACTAGAGCCATAACCAATGAAAGTACATCTTTTGGATTTAACATCTAATTTCTTTCTATTTTCCTTATCAATATGCACAAAATCTTCTGAGCCAAATACTCTAAGAAAAGAAAGATCTACCTCTTTTCTAGTCCAAGCTTCTTATGGCATTCCATCGCTCAAAGCACTTGAAGTTCCATAATTAATCAAATAAACCATTGCTTTTCTACTACTTCTACCCAAAACTGTAAGGGAAATATAACATGTATCCTCATGCTTCTAGCACATTCCATGATTGTCCTGTTCATTCTCTCTACAACACCATTCTCCTGTGGTGTTCTAAGAACCGCCTTTATCTCACGTATTCCATTTACTGAACAATAATCATTGAAATCCTCTTGCACAGTACTCACCACCATTGTTAGATCTAAGGCACTTTAACTTTGAATTTGATTCATTTTCAACAAGGGATTTCCATCTTTTAAAAGTTTCAAAAACATCAGATTTATGATTAATACAATAAACCCATACCTTTCTTGTGGCATCATCAATGAAAGTAACATAGTATTGGGATCCTCCATGAGAAGCTACCTAGGTTGGTCCCCACACATCTGAGTGTACAAGCTCCAATTTATGATTCTTCTTTATTTCCCCAAATTTGAGAAATCTCACTCTCTTCTGCTTTCCAAAAATACAATGCTCACAGAAATCAATATCTACATGTTTCAGATATGATAACTTACCCTTTTCCTTTAAGATTTGCATTCCCTTTTCACTCATATGGCCTAGCCGATTGTGCCACATGCTTATATCTGAATCTAAAGTAGATAGAATAGAAAAGGAATCAGTAATATAGGTAGAAAAATACAATTATCCTACCTTCTTTCCTCTTGCTACAATAAGAGATCCTTGGTAACTTTCCAAGATTCAACTGTGAGTGTAACCATGCAACTAGTTTCACACAATTGTCCTACAGAAATTTGATTTCTTTTAAGGCTTGGAACATGACTCACATTTTTTAATATCCATATATTTCTATTCTGTAATTTAAGATGAAATTCACCTCTACCAAAGTAATATTGCATGTTTCATCATCTCCTAAATAAACATGCCTAAAATTACCCTGAACATAATTTTTGAAATAACCCTTATTAGGGGTTATATGGAAAGAATCTCCTGAATCTAAAACCCATGACTCAATTTTATTATCCAAGGAGAGAATTAGGGCATCTTGTATTACCTCTTTTGCAACAACATTTTCCTCTTTACCTTTCTCTGGTACATTCTCTTTGTTTTCCTTGAACTAACAATCCTTCTTTGCATGACCTTTCTTTCCACAATTCCAACAGATCATACCTCTACCTCTAGATTTAGATCTACCATTATTAGAATTTGATTTCCCATTGTTTTTGCTCTTGGATCTCTCCTTCTACCTTCCCCTACTTTCTACATTCATAACATTCCCAGACGATGATTCTTTTGTACTTTTCCTTTGTATTTCTTCATTTAGGTTTATACTAACCACAACATCAAACTTTAAAACATTAGTAGTAGACACTCTATTACTAAAATCCATTACCAAGTTATCCCAACTATACGAAAATAACACATAATAATAAAAGTTCTTTCACTTCATCCTCAAATGGAATACCAACCGATTTTAATTGATTTACAATAGGCTGGAAATCATTCAAATGACTTGATGTAGATCCACCTTCTTGCATATTTAAATTAAGCAATTTTTCATCAAATCAACTTTATTTAAAGCACTAGGTTTTTCATATAGATTTGATAAATATTTTATCAACTCTATCATAGATCCTGCTTTAGTAATATTTGAAGCCACAAATTCTTCCAAGCTCAATCTTATAGATCCCAAAGCCTTTCTATCAATAATTTTCCATTCTTCATCAATCATCTTTGCAGGTCTTGCCTTCTCATCCAACGGTAAGTATAAATATTTCTAATACAAATAATCCTCCACCTACATCTTCCATAATAGATAATCATGGTCATCAAATTTATCTACTCTGAATTTTCCTTCTTCTCCCATTGTTTTTCTCCCACTCAATCAGAAATTCCTCTGTGAGTAAATCTATCAACACACACAACCCTCAAATAAAGATGCTCTGATACCAGTTGTTTGGGTTAGCACACCGGCTACACAAATATATTAATCAGATCTAAGCATAAAAGAAATCAATATGGAAATAAACAAGAAGAAACAATACACAAGATTTAACGTGGTTCACCCAGTGTGGGCTACGTCCACCAAGAAACAACCAATTTATTATCATAGAGGAAATACAATGAAGATTTGTAGTCTTCCACACCTTCTTGGATGTCCAATACTTTATTTTCTACACATTTCTCTTTTTTCTCAAAAGGAAAATTCTCTCTATTTTCAATTGAATTCTACCTTCTAAACCCTAGCTTTATGCTTATATATGCATCTACAATCTTAGGGCACTTTAATCTGTAAATTACAACCATTAGATTCACTTTACAACTAAAGATAGATCTAATTCCTGCAACTTAATTATAATAGTCACGCACATGAAACCAATGCCGGTTAGCCTTAACCGATGTTGGTTAGCCCTAATTGATGCAAGTTTCTTCTTGCCTAACCTATACCAGTCCATGGGTGATTGCTTTCGATAGTTTGTCAACCGATGTTGGTTACTGTGTATTCTAGCAAGTATGCAAAAACATTCCAGCTTAAGGGATTAAGCTCCATAACTCAAAAATCACTCTCTTGAGTCTGCATAATTATTAGATCTACTCAATCTCCTTAATAATCACTTGTATCCAAGTGTACATATCTTGTATGTAATTGATTAACCCTTTTATTAGGTATGTGGACTAATGCGCTTCAAGTGTCTACTTAAAACTAAGTTTACTAAGTTTTATCTAGTATCTCACACCTTTTTATTGGAACTCGGTGAACCGATAATGTAACCAGCTACTACTTAGGCCAAATATTTCAAGTTATGCTTTGCATGTTTATTTTCATGATTGCACATAAGTCACTTGAAAATTGTCCCATCGCCACATCGTCATTCCACATAGTTATCTAAATTATTTTTCGTTGTCTTAGTATTAAGTTTATAGCTAACCATTTTAATTTATTCATTTCCAATAAGGTATGCTTTCATCCTATGGATAGGTTAACTAAGTTTCATGATGATATCCAAATCATGATAGAGGTATGTAATTATATTAATGAGTCATTGGATACAAAGATGTACATTCTTCCACGTGATCATCAATTATATCGATATATGATCATTGATTAGGTTTAGTCAAGTATAAGCCTTAAACCATTTCAAAACATAAATTAAACATCATTATACATTTATACATTTCAGTTTTCCTAAGTCGATATGTACAACTACACTATTTCATGCTTGAAATGTACCTTTGTACTTGTTCCATATCATTTTATTAATTTCACATTGAAGTACAATGGACTCGGTATGATCTTACACCAATAATAATTTATATTAAAAGCATATGTTATTTTGTTAAAAGAAAACAACATGTTCCATATTGTTACGTACATATAAACTAACATTTATCATCATGCTTATTTGTGTTTAAAAATTACATCATATTTATTTATCTCTTTTAGTACAATGTTATACTTCCTTGTTTATTTAATGTTTTTTATGAATTCAATTGATCATAATGACATCTTATAATAGTTATGTTATCACATTAAATATTATTTCACATTAAACACTTTATCAAAGAACGATAATTTTTTTTTTTAAATCACTATCATAATGAAAAAAATCATCATATTGTACTTGCAATTTTTTTTTTTAATATTGGTAAATAGTTTTTGAAAGGGACTATACCCTTGTGTACAAAAAGGAGGCCTAAAAGCCGAATAAGAGAGAGGAGCAGAGAAGTCAGATCAAAGCACAAAAGTTAAACACTTTCCTAGAAACAAAACGAGACTTAACAAGAAACATAAATTTTTTTTTAAATCACAAGCATAATGAAAAAATACTTCTTGGCGCTTGATCAATACTCATCTTTACTTTTTCCAAGCAATATTGTACTTGCATGTTGCATTCATAATCTACTATAATTTTTGTATTACAACAGCTTCGCAAAAATCAAGTACGATGTAAAAACAACAACATATTTTCATATAACAGAGGTTAAAACCTTGTTATTAAATTACATAATGATATTGTAATCGATAACAAAATACAATATTCCTTTAAATTACTAATTCATTTTCAAGTAATAATTTCTCCTTTGGTCAAATACAAGTACATTTATCAAATCATATAAATCAAGTATAATATCAATGAAGTATGTCGTAATCTAGATTCTTTAACCATTTTTAATACTTTTCAACCTCGTATACTTGAAAAACAATAATATATACATGGTCACTCAATAAAATTGGCACAAAACATCTACTCTATTCATGTTACATCATTATGAAAGAAAGAGTAAAAATTGGTTACCTACTTCCTTTCTATGAATATCATTTAATCAAATGCAAAAAGGAAATCAAACAATGAAATACTATATTCACCATACTATACCTTATGACAATGATAAACTTCAAATCACACAATATTACAATGTAAAGGTATCAGAAAGGAAAAATTAAAAACCCTTAGGGATAAGTTCCATTCCATTATTTTATGCATAAGTTTCAACCTTTAATCAATATAATAATAAAGGTTACAAAATCAAGCCTACTCAATCATTTCTAGTTCCAAAAGTCATCTCTTCTTATAAGTATGCCTAGATTTATAATTGCCTAGTAAGACAAATAGGAAAATTTTATGAAACCAAGTATTATACCATAGTTGGGTCAAGCATACTAATTTACTAAAGACAAACATGTTAACTCCCGGTTACGGTGTGTGTTTATACAACCCTAAGAGTTTACTCCGATCTTATGAGAGCTCTATACTTCCCTCTCATAATTGATAGTAATCACAAAATAAAGTATTCCTTAACTCCGAAACATAGCTAATACCACAAATATGTATGATTTTATCTATATTTCATTATAGTAAACATATAACTTCTCTACCATGTGAGGCTAATACCTCTCTTGTTCATTACTTGGTGAGTACAAGGATTTAATAAAATCCATACATTGCCTACACAATACACAAATTTATACCCCCAACCATATTGATATGCTTCCTAAAATACCCAAATCAACTTATAAGAAATTTTGAGCCAATCGAATGGCTACCCGTAAGCCCATACGAAGCCAAACAATCCCTCAAATAGAAACAAGGTCAAAATAGTAATAGAAATCCCTCATAGTCATTAAATCATTTATATTTTATTAAGGCAATAATAAGGAAATGTATAATAATCTCATTATCTCCGCTGGTAATGCTCACAATTGGTTAGATAGAGCACACATTTCATGTAATAATATAACTTCACCTAGATTGACCGGTAGTATATAAAAGCCAACACATAATCCCAAAAAACACAAGTCTAGTTCAAGTAAAGCAAAATGACACCGATAACAACCTACCCATCAAATGAAAATTCCTCTAAACATTTTATCACTCAAAAATGGATCGTTTAGACACACAAATTTCATATTCAACAGAGAAGGAGAATTTTTTTATATTATTCACCCATAAATATTTAACAAAGAAGAGTTGAGATAATCCATGCCGGTGAAATAGAGAGCTCTAATTTTTTTCTTTGTTATTTCCTTCCAAAATTCAAGCAAATCGAGAAACCATAAAACAAAGAAGAGGTCTTACCATTATAATAAGGAAATTGTTATAGATGCTGAAATAAGATGAATATTTTTTCTTAGCATAGAAGAATGTGACAATAACTCAAAGAAATTAGTTTCTCCTCCTTCTTGCAATGCACAACTCACCAAAGGGAGATCTTGACCAAAAACAATGCTAAAACTTAACCATGTATGCATGCATAACTCCAAAAGGAAGAGCTCGAGATCAACTCGAGCAAAAACCTAACTCCTTTGCATGCACTATATTATCCGAGAAGCTTCGTATTTTTCCAAGGAAATGAATTAAAAATTTAATGTAATTAATGTTCATAGTGCCACATAGTGGTGAACTAAATTTTCCAACTTCCCACTAAAAATGTGGTGAAGCTAACTTGATCGGCCTAAGACTCAAGTCACACTTAACTCTTTATCTCCCAAATTACATGATCGTTTGACCAATTAACAAAACATTTTATAATTATGTCTAAGGACCTTTTAATTTATAAAAATCAAATGCCCATCGAGTATGGTGAGGTCCATATAACCGAAATAAAATAAAATTCCCATCCAAATAGTTATTGACCCTTTTATAATAATCCAAACCAAGGAGTGTGATCTCATAAACTTAAACAATTAAATTACCTATTAGCATGGTCTCAAACCATTCCATATTCGTAATTCTTCGTGTCATGATCAATGGTGTTTATAACAATTAAAAAACCTTTTTAACTAGCTTTAGATTCTAAGACCATCATAACAAACATAATAAGAAAATCACTTAGCTTGGTGTTACGATCACTCAAAGACCATTTCACTATTTCAACCAATCAAAGACCATGAATTATGGTCAAAGACACGATTTAAACAAAGCAAGTTTTGACCCACAACATAGTGAAATCGATCAATCTATAAATAGAAAATTATATATGTTATTATAAAACTTATTAAAATAGTTAAGTGGAAAATCAAAGATAGATAGAACTGACATTCTTTGATACCTTGCATTAATCACCAAATTTAGATTTTATAAGAAATCTTCCCGCATTACTCATAAATAGATTAATAATTCAACTCAATGATTTTTACTTGGATGATTATGCCATTTACTCGTATATCAACAAAGCCATCATATTTCTTTACGGTCAATAATCGTCATAATGTCAAAGAGTTAACAAATTTTAAATATTCATCATTATTTCCACATAACAAATCAATACATTAAAACTATGTATAAATACATCATATTTTACAAAATCATTATTTCTAGAAAGTAAGATGAATCAGGATATTAATAACAGTACAACAACCAAACCATACATCAATGCACCGAAATCATCACATACAACAACCGATGAAGAAAAATCATACTCTATGGTCATTTACTATGATTAAAACATTTAGATGTATATGCCTTCAGTGTCTGTAGACCTATTTAATACAAAATTTTCTATAAAGAGGTCAAAGGACTTATTATTTTCTACCAAATTATTTGGTTAAGGGCCCGATGAAAAACAATAAATAATTATATGCTATGAGGTCCTAGACCTATATCAATCCAATAGTCACCTCTTAATGAAAAATAAAACCATTTCCTTCAAGTACAAATTTACTAATCATCTACAAACCATTAACTTCCAATATAAGATAAGTAAATATCATAAACATGTTTAACAACCATATAGCTCACCGATATTACGAATCTTTTCACACAAAAATAAAGTAAAATTATATAATTAATTATAATAAGAATAAGCTATAAATGTCAAGTACTCTAAGAATTCTTGACAACAAATGTTGTTATGTGGCTGGGCATATAACTACATGTAAATGTGTATATCCTTTTATAGGATATACATAGGCACATATAGCTTCATACTCCACTATGAAACAATGCTTATCCCCTTTCCTTTATAAACTAATCTTCATTTTTCAACTTATCCTTTTGATGAATCAAAATGAAATTGTGGGATGTGACATGCATATCCCTTCATATAGGATTAGGTCATCACACAAAGTTATTGATACACATTAAAATAAAAATTATCTATACACACTATCCCACATAAGACCTCACATGACACTAGTCTTTGACCCATGGGAAGATTCTCGCCTTCATTCACAATAGAAGATAGTAGGCCTTCACTCAATGTACTTATTAGATAATTCATATGTTACTCACACTCTTGGGGAGTACACTCTCCCGTTGTTTTCGATGAAACTCTCTATTTATAGTTTCAATTTGACTATTGAGGAGCAAATACTACCCGAACCTCAATTTACAGACACACACAGGGGGGAAACCTTGATTCCCATATTTAGTTATATAGTCTACATTCTTCAAAATCCCTAAAAATATAAATATTTACCCCATGGGGGATTCTTTGATCACCCTTAATACTCTTCAAAGAATAGGTTTTCATATATGCCCTTAGGGGGATAAAATCCAAAAACATTCAAATATTCTAAAATTACAAAACATTTAAATATATACAAAACATCCAAAAATATTTACATTGATCTTACTTGGTTCTTTTTATTCTATGCTTATACTATTCATGTTACACATCACTTAACATGTTTAGTTTGATATATAGTATGTTATATCATATTTCTATATACATTCATGTTCACATGGTAAAATTATTTGAATGTAGGCTACACACAGTTTGTTACATGATATACGATGCTTGACACTGCTCTCTACCAATTCTTCCACAACTACTAGGGGCATCCACTTTACACTTTCCAAAATACATGTGTTATTATTCCAATGTTTACTATTTTACTCTCTATTACCTCATTCACTCATTATATACATTATGTAATACTATTTATTACTATAAACACGTTAATGGGTGATTCATGTGTAGTATTAATTTTATATGTTACTTCCAGGACCATAATTATGTAAATTTAGGTTAGATTGCATCAATATAAACATAAAAAAATAATATCTGTAAATGTAACACCTCTAACATGGTTGATATCTATGATGACTTCTTTTTTAGAGTTGCAAACATTGACATATGATTCTTGTTGAAGATGGTGTACTCTTGTGAATCAAGAGATCATGTTTGTTGTAGATAATATGTTATCTGCTGGAATAGATACCATTTTTCCATGTTTATGCTGAATTAAAAATGAAGTAATTAATTTATTCTTATGTTGAATAATGCACTGCATGTGGAAATAAGAAACTGATTTAGCTTAAAATATTTCATAGTTTTGTTGCACTCGAACTTGTGCTTCAACCTGATCCAAGGCATGCTTTTAATTTATGATATATTGGTCATCTTGACCAAGCTGGACTGATCAAGGGATCTTTGAATTTTGGCCATTTTGGAATTTGGTGATCTCTGTTGCTCCTTCTTCGAAAGTAATCTTGAACGATATTGGGATCCTACCTTGGTAGGTTATATGAAGCAATTCTTGCTATAGCTATAGGAACCTAATTAAATTTATGTTCCTAAATTGGTAATCCTATCCTAAATGGTAATCTATCCTAAGTTTCTAGGTTCTTTGATTATTAAGGGTTGGTTATTAAAAATTAAAACTTAAGACTAAAACCTTAGACTTGACCTAAGGACCTAAGTTAATTCCTAAACTAATGTTGAACCTAACCTAAAAGGGGCCTATGGGACAACATGCGAAAGGGGGGAGGTTGGTGGCACAAACCTCAATATATTTAAGATGGATTTAATGTGGTTTTATCTCCCTGATGCTTTGCCAAATTTGGAAAAAGCATGAAAAATAAGGTGTGGTATAATTGGCATCTCTGCCAAAGTGTTAGTTGCATGCATTTTTAAACTTGGTAAGTGGCCAAACACAAGTTGGCAGTGGAGGGAGAAGGAGAAGGACTGTCAATCCTGTTTGAATTTAATATTTTTGGAAATGGTGAAGAAACCACCTAGGAAGAAGGGAAGTTAGAAAGAAGAATGGTTTTGGTTTTGTTTTGGTCATTTGGTTTTTGTGAGCTTAAGCTTTACATGTGGATTTTCTCTTGAACCATAGTTCGAATCCTTGCATGTGTTTTTCCTTGCATGGCGGTGTTTGTGATGAAAATACTACTGTGAAGCTATAAGAGGAAGTGAAAAAGGTTCTGAGGAGCTTGGTTGGCGTTTCGTGGAAAGGAATCGAAGCTCGCTTGAAGATTTTCTCGTGAGAAAGTAAAGACATGAGCTCTATCAGGCATGATAGGCCCTATCCATTAAGTCTTTTGATTTTACTTAAATGCTTCATAAAAACAACTCTTCTCTTTTTGAAACCTTCTATTTTTTATGATGTTGATTCTTGCTTCAATGGTGTTTGTTTGTTCTTGGGATGCAACTGATTCTTCATTGTTGAGAATGAAATCTAGAAGTGTTTTATGTGACTGAAATGCTAGCTTGTCTATAATTTGAACCTTCATGTTACTATAATAGGTTTTTGTGGATCTTGAGTGAAAGAAAACTTATGCTAAGGATGTGTATACTTTAACAATAATTGTTGAAATCCATAGATTATTTTAGCTGTATGCTCTCATTGCTATTTTCATTGGAACTAGCTTGAAGGAATCTTCATTTTGGCATTACACCATTGTTCAGGTTAAAATGGGTTCTGTGTTTTGGGTTGTTTTGCTTGACAATAGAATTGGAGACCATTGTTCTGATCAGCTTGTTTCATGACTATAATTTCTTCTTGTAAGGAATACCCAACTTGTGTTTTGATCTAGAAAACTCTTATAGGGTATCATATCAAGTCTTTCTCATTCATTGAAAGTGTACAAGGAAGAATGCCTGAGAAAGTTGGTTCTGTTATGTTGTGTATTATTCATATTATCTTAACCCACTTTGGGCTTTTGGTTTCCTATTTAGATATTTTCATCTTGGAAAGTTTTCTCGGATGATTGATTGTTGATGAACTCTTGATTGAAAGGAATCGTCGAATGAGTTGACTGTCTTCTTTTTTTATGGTTACAAATTATTTAGAGACCCATTTCGGTTTTGGTCTGATTGTTCTCCTATCCTTCATTGCTGAGTTTCTAAGAACTAAAGTGATTATTTTATCAATCAGTTGAATCGTGTATGGTGATTTTTCTCTTATGGAAGAAGGACAGACTATTTTACTCTTTTTATGTTATGGTTTTCTGTTCTTCACCTGGTTCATTGTGGTTATCCAAACTTGAGCTACAATGGTGTTTCAGGTTTGAGCTTGATGATATTTTTAGGACATTCTAGTTGTTCATGCATTCCTCTGGAGGGAGTCTGTTTCCTTTTGTTTGCCCATGTTTGCATGGAATGGCTAACTAGCTTGTGGAATGGGGAATGGTTGGGGTTTCCTCCTTATTGTGCTTTAACGTCTTATCAATTTTGTTTAAAGGAATTTTTTTCAATTTAATGTTACTCTTGATGAGTTGTTTCCAGTATTGAGGTTTGACAAACCATATTTTCTTGATGTATATCTATTTTCCTTTTTTGTAAATGATATACAAATTAGAACCTTTATGATACTTTGATATCTTTGTGACTATTGTGTTGAAGTGTCTCATTAGGACGTGGGTGAAGTCTCTTTCTTCAATTATGGAATGTTATTCATTCATTACCTTTGTAATCATTCCTTTTGGATGAACTCTAACATAAGATAAAGGGAATGATATTGTTTAGTTTTGTTCGACTTTAACCATTCTTCCCTTTCTGGATTTGGTAGTGGTTGGTCGAAACTTGTGTGTGGCTCTGAATGGTAGCTCATCTTTCCTTTGGCTTATGATTGCTATAAAAGTGCAGTTGTTAGGACTGCAGAGTGTTAGTTATGACTGTTCCTTGGAGTTGAACTTGAAATGAACTCACTCAGGTCTTTCAGAGTATTTCTTCTGTGAGCTAACTTGGTTTGTTTCTATTTGATTAAGTCTTCTTTACCTAGAACATAGAGACATAATCTTAATCAATTCAATTTAGCCTTTGTGCTTGAGCTTGAAATATTCATGATTTTCTGATGGAATATAACTCTGTTTTGTCTGTTAATTCCTTCATGTATCGATTTTGATGTTCTCTTGAAATAGCAAAACAATATACATATTCAGATGGGTAGATTTGTGTATCTAGTATTACTTCTTGAAAATTTGGAACTGGTTGAATGGAGGATCTTATTTTTGAAATTGAATGTTATGGTAAAGCTAGGATGAATTATGAATTTCCTTTCTTTAATACTTGTTGTTTTATTCCAACAAGTTAAAAAGAGTTTTATAATGCAAAGTTAGGGATGATATGTTGATTAATTAAACCTTATTTACACATTAGAAACTTTAAACTATCTCTCCTTTTTGGTTGTCATATTTTAGGGAAAAGTATTTTTGTTTTCATTGTTGTGTTTTCAGAACTGTTTCATAAATAACAGTTTCTTTTTATGAAACAATTAGATAAAAGAACAATATTTTAATGATTAGTGCTTATCATGCTCAGTTCAAATGAACTGACCCATGCTAACAATTGTGCAGATGGATTTTGTAAAATATGAAAGGAGAAAGACATATAGAAAGTTACATCTATTTTACTAAAAGAAATTGTCTCTTTATTATGATGATTATGTGGCATCATTACTTGAGATGCACTTTTTTAGAAAGGAAAGTTGTAATAAAACTAGTTTTATACTACTGTTATGACACTTTGTAATCTCTGAGATTCTTCTGTAATTAGTGAATGTATCACTCCTTTTGATGAATAAATGACTTGTTGATTGTTGAATATTACTTTCTTGTAATACCTTCTTGGCATAAATTGAGATGCATTATTAAGTAATACCCTAAATAAAAAGGGGGAAGTTTATATACTTAAGTGTTATGGGATTTGGTTTGGGGATCCAAAATATTAGTTGGTTTATTTTCACATAAAGAGATACAACTAATAAGTTTACACTCATAAGTAGATCCTTAACAATATAAAAGAACTATGATTATTTTATATAGATATATATGTATGAATTCTTGATGTATTTGGAACATATGTAATTGGTTTTCATAATTGAACATTAGTCTTAAATGTAGGAAAAATATATTTTCCTTGAAATCAATCTTAGAGACTTAATGAAAGATCTTGATAAAGTGTTATGAATATAATAGGAGAATGGTTGACTGTGTTCTTCATTAGGAAAATTTATTTAATCAAAATATGAATGTTGTAAAAGGAATTAAATGGAATTTAGACTTCATCTTCATGAAGTCTAAAATAAAGGGTTTATAATGAACTTACTTAAGCTAGGGCTGAAATAAGTAAGGAACTAATTAACACACTTTCATAACTTCGAGATCAATCATGTCATGATATAATGCAAGCTATTTTGTTTAAAGAAAAAATTAAACATGTAATTAAATGGTTAGGAAGAATATTTTACCTACATACCTACCTCACATGTAATTTCAACTTGTAACCTTATAGGTTAAATGACCTAGGTTATTCTTTAAGCGTTGCTGTAATTAATCTCAAAGACAATGATTTACTGGGATGATAAAATTATAATATAAGGTATGCTAGTCCAGTTGAGGAAAATAATTTGGATGTTGGTACACCTCAACTGCACTGTAGTACCTTCGTAATGATAGGGGCCATTACGAGGATACTATGATGCAGTTGATATGTCTCAACACCCCACTTAGTTTGTTTAACTTGATTGACATAAAAGTAAGACTGGATCACGGTTCTATCCTATACAGGATATGAACATGATCTAGTGTTGAGGTCCAACTCATGTTGAATTAGGATAACTAGACACACCCAATTGATGTAATTCGATTGAGTATGTCTATGTACCCTTATTCACCATGAGTAGTCTTCCACACTAGTGCATGTTATTGCCCTTGTCTAGTATGAAACCTTAAATCAGATTGGACTAATAGAGTCGGAAAGACCACTCTAGATAACAGAACAAGTGTGGTGAGGGACTTATTCCATTTGACAAGTATGTTGTCAAGGAATGTAAACATGATAAACATGTTTAAATTTTTTTTCTAAAGTATCGTAAGTTCTGGGTTGCATTTTCCTATGTCACCTAGTTTAAGAAGTGGGATTTCAGATGAATATTGGTAATAGATATTTAGATAGGCCTCTTAGACATAACACTTGGGTACCCCTAAAAGGGTAAAATAACCAAGTATACGTTGTATACACATTATTGAGTTAACATGAGAAATCGGTTTAATACCAAGTCATGAAATGAGAGATCAATGTTTCACCGAGTCATTTACAATTGCATATGGTTTTCTGTTATGAGATGGATTGGAATTGGAATGTGTGTTCTAAATTATGTTAATTTAGAACAGAGAACATTATGTATGATATATTTTATTCCCTTGTTTCTAAAGTCTTAAAATTGGATTGTTACGGTAAATGTTAACATCACAATAGGATGACTATTTTACACCACAAAGGTAGAAAAATAACCTCCCAGAAATATGATCTAATAACCTCGGATAATCATGGGTAATAACAAATAATATTGTTATAACTATATAATAATATACTCACCATATTTATTACTATATTAATTTACCCAATGTAAATGTGAGCACTACCATGATTTCCTAACATTCCCCTTAGTGCAAACATGAGAGAAAAACAATTGCACTTCTTCTCGCAACTTTATGCATGTACGTGCTCATGATATGGATGGTTTTTCAGGACAACCAACAACCTTCAAGGATGATTTTATCAGATAACCACTAACTAACAAGGATGGATTTTTAGGATAGCCAATAACCTCAATAAGGATGGCTTTTCAAATATCATGATGCTTCTTTTCTTTATGTTTTCATATGTACACTATGTTTTTCCTTTAGGGAATTATGTAGGAATCATTGATAACTATTTACAAATCTAAATAGGAATGATATTTAAAAATATCACAAAAATCAACTAGAAATTAGAAATAAGAACACACTCAAAACAATTACTTTGAAATATGTAGCTCATAATCGAAAGAAAACTCACACCAAAAATAGCCCCACAACTACATACGGCCCTATCATTGGTGATTGATGAAAGGTCATTGATTGACCTCCATCCTCTTATGCCTCCATCCTTTAGTGTATGAATACTCAACAAGATGGAATATAAAGCTCAAAATTGCATCTTCTATCAATGCGACTCCCCACCATTTTTTAATTTGGCTCTAAAATTCCAAAGCAAGGGCCAAGGGGTGGCATCCCACATCGGGGTTAAGGTTCAACACCTCTTTCGTGGTCCAGGGGGTAGTAGGAGAAGAGCTTAGCTAGTATAATGCATGTTTTCTCGAAGCTAAAATGGTTTAATGTTTTTTCATCCATAGTTGAGTTGGTCTAATGTCTGTCATTTAGAGCTTGTAGTAGAATAAATTTGGAGTTGAGATTTCTCACAATGTTTATCATCTAGAGCTCATAGTATATCTTGTTCAGATATTTTTCAGTCACTCATCCAGAGCTAGGTGAGTTACAATGTTGGTGGTCCGGAGCTTAATGTAGTGTTTGTAGTTGGGAGCTCACTTGAATTTTATATCTTCTAGAGCTAGTAGTATTGTTTGAAGCTAGTAGTAACAATAGTCTAGATCCCATCCCTTATGATGTTACTCATCTAGAGTTAGAAGTATGTTTGGTCCATTGCTAGTAGAAAATTTAGTCTAAATCTAGGATTATGATTCCCCCGAACTTAGAGCTAATAATATGAATGATCTAAAACTACTAGTATGATTGTGCTTAAAGATATCTTAGAAATGGTCCATGGTTATATGTTTAATTATACCACATGTTTTTGTGTTTTGGTGAACCATGGTATTTTCATTTGAATTTATGATCAACCCTATTTTGCATCCAAAGGAATATTCTTAGCCAACTCATGCTCTATTATGGCATTCACATTTGAATCCCATGTTTTCTGTATTGATATTAAATGACCGACCAACTCTTCTCGCTTTAAGAAATAATACTCAAAATGGGCCAACCCATATCTTAAATGAAAAGTAATATATATAGGTCACAGTATAAATGGACTTGTATTTGAAAAGAAAATGTGTGAGAGTATGGAGATATGAAATAAGTGAGTGGAGCAGGTTATGCGTCCGAGTAGAAGTGGAGCGACATTATGAATCTGCATCATTAAATCCCAAGTAGAATTCTCAAGAGAGAAGGCCAAAATGGAGTAATAGTGGAACCTGTTGAGTGGATGATGTGGTGAGAGCGTGTGTTTAGGAGGAGAAATATTGAAATGTTGAAATAATATGTGAGGTTTTAGAAATAAAAAGATATCTCTTAAGCTCAAAGAATGAAAGGGAGAATTGTTACGATAGAGATGTGATGAATAAGATGGAAATTTAAGAAGGAAGAAGGAAACAAAAATGGTAGAGATCACAAGGTAAGAGTATGTGAAATGTGATAAGAGCAGCCAACAAGTGCATGAAGCATGAGTGAATGTGAATAAGAGAAAGTGAATCAAATGAAATGGGTGTGTAGAGAAGCACCGCAAAGACATACTATTAAAACTCAAGGAAGAGTTCATAAGGAGAAAGGAAGAAAAATAACAGATTACTAAAAGCATATTTCTAAAAAGGGAACAACAAAGAAGATGGGGATAAATATTTTTGGAACAAGAGTGAAGAGTAAAAAGGAAGAACTGAAATATAAAGAACAATGGTCATGTTTGAAGTATGACTTATTTTCCAAATCATGCTTTGGAGAAAAACTACGAAGGTGGAGGTTTGTATTTTTGAGGTAGGTACCTCACAAATTGGGATCGGTGTCTCCATTGAGTTGGTGCTCGATATTGGGTATTGGTGTCTTTAATGAGTTAGTGATCACATATTGGATAATTTAGTGCTCGTAATTGGGGATTGGTGTCTCCAAGGAGCTAGTTCTCATGATTTGGCTGAGTTGGTGCTCGACATTGGGGATTGGTGCCTCCAAGAATCTGGTGCATATAAATTTTTTTAAAGCATATATTTTTGAATGGATCTCGACCATAAACACAAGAAGTATTTTCTTTGTGGTTTTCTCAAGAAAGGGTTTCCACATAGATCTTGTGTTTCATAATGGTTGGATCTTGTATGATTTTTTTGTTGTGGATGTTAAAGTTTTAAATAAAAAAATATTGTATAATATTGATTCATCCCCTATCATTATTAGTGTGTGATCTTCAATTGGTATCAAATCAGGTTCCTTCAAAAGTAACTCAATAGCTAGAAGGTAGATCTCAAAAGCACACATGACAGGTTAATAAGGATTCTCCTTAAATAGATATATATTGTTTTATGGAACTAATTATGATTTATAAAGTATAATTATGATAACATATTTAATGGACCTTGGGTTTGACATTTGATAATCAGTGGTAAGTGGTTATGCATATCCAATAACTTCTCTAACAGATCAATATGTAAAGAAGGTAAGATGAAATATAAAGGCTATGAATGCAATATTGTGTGGTTTAACTGAATCATAATTTTGTAAGGTGATGCATTACGGTTCAGCTAAGAAAATATGGGATAAAATCAAGAACATATATGAAGGAGATGACAAAGTGAAGAAAGCAAAGCTCCAAACACATAGAAGTCAATTTGAGGGCTTTAATATAAAGGATGATGAAACATTGTATCCTACCTTCTTCATATGGATGAAGATTTTAACACCATTTAGAGGGATTGGAGAAGAAATTAAACATGAAATTATTGTGCAACAAGTGTTAAGATCTCTAACTTTGAGATTTGATGCTAAAGTATATGACATTTACAAAATGAAGAACTTAAGCACCCTAACAATGCATGAGTTGTATGAGATTCTCAAAACATATGAGATGAGAACTGAAAAAGATAAATCATATAATCATGAGGTATATTTCAAATAATCAAGTAAGTTGAAAAACAAAAATCTCGAGCCACATGACTGCTCCACTAATGAGTTAGACAAGGAAGAAGTTCATTTTGTCATGAAGCTGAAGAAAGGATATGGAAAATATAAAGGTAAGTTACCCTTCAAATGTTTTAATTGTAGTGAATTAGGACATTATGCTACTAGATGTCCATATCAATAAATTGAAATCAATGATAATGAAGAAGATCACAACTTGAAGGAAGGCAACAAGTATTATCAGTCTAAGAAGAAATATAAGTAAGGTAAATTTGAGAAAAGAAAGAACTTCTACAAGAACAAGAAAAACCTCTATACCAAGGAGGAAATTAGTATCTCATATGAAGAATTTAGTGAAAGTATCTCTACCAGTGACAAGGAAGAATAAATTTTCATGGAAATAGATCTATAAATGAAAGTGAACGATATATTGTTTCAGAAGATGATGAAGTTGAAGGTGAAGTGGATCTTGAAGAAGAGATCTTTTGTGCTCTAGATGAGATCAAGATAATAAAGAAGAATAATATGAAATAAAAATAGCAGTTTCAAAAATACGAAGAAGAGTATGGTTCCTTTTCGGTGAAAGATTTTTTTCGCAAGGGAAAATTATGGGATTTCACTAACGCTCTAGGACTAGGTCCCTCTTCTTAGGAATGTGGTAGCTCCATTTATTGAAATCAAGGAAATATGTACACTACTCTAACCATCAAGGGTGGCCTTTTGAACAAGGATCACACATGAATACTCCACTAAACCCATGTGTGTATGGAGAGAGGGAGACAATGAGAAGAGTTTTACTCAATAAATAACACGTTGATTTTATTGAAATAAAACCAAAGTATTTCCAAGTTAACAATGATAAAAAACAAATATGAAAATAAATACAAAGAATACAATCAACACAAATTTTAATTGCATTATATTTATCGAAAGATTCATTCTTTCTATAACATCCCAAAATTTCTAATCATTTCTTTGCTGAAATTTAATTAATCCAAAGAAATAAGTAAAAGGATAGTAATGGATGTTTATTCAAATTGATAATTTTACTGACAGTATTGTTATCCAAGTACTTAATTTAAGATTAAGTACTTGGACATCTAGATACCACTGGCCTGGTTGAACTACTTGTAGCATTAACGTGGTAGCTTTGTTAAAAAAATATTGTTATTATTTTTGGTAAAGATAATGATTAATGGGGGTGTAGTGCCACACCCATACATATGGTAATCGATGAATTATTTAATATTATTCTTTTAAAAAAAACTTGAGCATGGTGATGGGACACCATGATGGCATTATTACCTAAGGTTTTTGGTGCATATGGAATTCATCATGGAAAAATTGCATGGGTATGATGACTTAATTTGGAAGTCAATATTAAAAAAACATATCTAAAGAATTGCCATCAAATAACAATAATTAAGTTGAAAATATTCCTTTTAATTTCATAGCCCAAACAGACTCTCACATGAACTTGGGGGCATCAATTATAGTTGAATAATTGCATTGTAAAATTTGTTCCATCCCACATAGATGAAGGCTTCTAAACGCTACCCACTTGGCATTTTGGATGAGCATAATTTTAGGGTTTTTCGAGATTTGTGAGGGGAAAGTGGAGAAGAGGGTAAGTTTGTTGTTTTGCATTCATTTTCGCTTTGAGTTCCCTCCTCTCGTGGAGGAACTCTGCCAAATTTTTCTAGCATGTAATGAATTTGAATTTCCTGGGAGATCATATAATTATCATGGGAATGCAAAATTTTTAAGGGTTATGGTAGCAAATCAAGGAAGGTTTTGTGGAATCGATTTCAGCTTGTTGGGGCAACTGAGTCTAGAGGAGAATTGCAGGCAAGGGTTTTCTTCCTCACTCCCTTTAGTTATAATTTTTAATTAGATGGGTCTCTCAATATTTATCCTTTTTCATTGTGGTTGCAATATAAGAAAAATTTCGTGATTTTAGCTCCTTGTTTGGTTTTTATTTTTTGCATTTTTTTTGATAGTGGGTATTTTGTGTGGCTTAACCAAGTTGATTGGGAAGGAAAATTTGTGGTTATGGTTCTTGTTTGAGTTCCTTTATCTTGCTTTATTATTTGATGTAGCCTAGAATTTACTACAAATAGCCCAAGGCGTGCTTGAAACATCACTTAGCCTCGAATTGAATCCTCACCGAAGTGTGCAAGGTACAGTCCCTCTTTTGAGAAGCTTGTTCAAGATGTTAGCATGGTTATAAGTATATTTCAGATCCATAATAGATAATCATTTAAACCACAATACATAAACTAGATCTAGATCTAAACCATATGAAGGAATAACTAAACAATTACTATAATCAGCTTTACCATGCTAGATCCATGTTCACTACATCCAACACCAATATCCAACCAATAAGATCCATTCTATTAAATACTATAGCACACAAAGCTTCATACATACATATCACGGTCTCCATGGTCATGTGCACTAAAAATTCACAAAGATAACATTGCAATAAATCACGACTATCTAAACCGTGTAGATCAATATATATTTATAGGGGTGGGGACTTTCCCTTCACCACCCATGCACCTTTAAAAATAGGCAACATGATAATAATAACCATGCACCCTTTCATGAGAATACAAAAGCATGCAAGTGCTAATAATAGATTATGTAATAATATAACTGTAGTATAATCCTATTATTAGCTCTAAAAATTTACATGGCCCTCGATCTTCTACACATCCCAAAATAAGCTTTCCGTGGTTTGCAAGTATTCTAGAAGTCATGCTCAACACTCCACATCTATCTTTAGCCTTAACTGCAAAAATGGCTAAGTCTTGTTTCCATACCATCCTAGGCACGCCCCTATTTTGCTATACTTCTATGCTCTTCCATGCGCTTATGTCAACACACCCAAACCTTATGCAATTTCATCCTTGTACTGTGTTTTGTCTTCCCAACATTACCCTAGACTAATATCATTTCCATCCTTGGTAATGGGTAATGACAACTTATCTCTCTAAAAATTAAGAATATTGAATGAAAGAATAAGTAAGTACTTCAACAAAAATAATGTCATTCTACTCGGTGCCTTGCTCTTCTACAAGTAGGATTAACTCTAGATATTCATTTTTAATCTCTGCCTCTAATGCCTACCAATCACTCATTGCTTCACCTATCTTATTCGGAATGTCTATAACCATGAATTCCAACTCATCATGAGTCATGTTTTCTTTTTCATTTTGTAAGATCCTAACAATGTTAGCCATGCTAGAGACCATTCCCTCCATGTAATCCATTTTCTACGTAATGAGCTTCCCAATTTCTTTCATTCTTTCCTTGTGTGGTTCATGGGCTTCTACAAGAACTTTGCACTTTTATTCTACTAGAGCAAGCCTCTGCATGTGCTCAAGCATCTCATTCTTTATTTCCTTTAGGACCTCAATATCTTCTTCAATAGTCCTTTTCCTAATAATTACATCTAGTGCCGGGCACATATTTAGAGCCTAATCTAGTTTCTTAAGTTCATCCTTCAATATCTCTGCAACAAGGACTCATAGCTTGTAAATTTACTTACAATCATGGCCTTGGCCCTTGCTGCCTCCTCTGTAACATCCTTTGGTGTTGGCATATGTACGGGCCCTTCCTTTGCTTTACAAGTTAGGGGTGCACCAGATGGCTCACCCTTCTTTGCACCCGTTTCCAACCCAAGGTCCGCACTGTCCATATGATGATCCCTCACTCCTCTTCATCTCCCTTTATCTCCTCCTCCTCAGAAGGCTCTACAAGTATCCTCGGTTATTATTGGAATGTGAGGCAAAATGTCCTCAAAATTTTCTTCCTCATCATCCTTCCAAGGATATACTTGTGTCTCCTCTTCATCTTAGGTTCTACTTTCTTAGGATAATTCCTTGGTGACCTTATCGGGGATGGGAAGTTTTTGCACCCTTAGTCCTTGTTAGCTTTGAGTACCCTCTTGTACAAAGGTTCATCAGGAGTCTTATCCAAGTCTACCTCCATTGCACCTATCTCCATAACTTCTTCTTCCAGTTGTAGGGGAGGGTGATCTAAAAATCCAAAGAAAAATCACACACACACTCAATATTTTGTTTTTAATGATTTTTAATGAAAATTTGACATTACGATCTTTTTGTAATTTTAATAAATAATTAAAATATGCAAGTACTATGTAAAAATAGATAAATAATAGAGAATTTCACCAGCAAATTGACACACGACGTGATAACGGAGTTCAATGCTTGAGGCCTATGTCTCTCGGATCCAATTGAATGGTACTGATCTATTAAAATATTGAAAATAAATATTTACAAATATTTCTACAAGAATATAACCTCCTCACAGTCTTCCTTTTCTAAAAATAATAGTGGTTTCCTTTTACATCATCTCAAAATTCCTCTCCTAGCTCAAGTTATAAGCTTTACAATAATAACATAGTCACATATCAATGCCTGTATAAATAACACAAACCCTATTTTATATTGTTTCACACCTCCAGACGCATTGGTTGGGTGCCCATCGTTTTACACCAACGACCTAGGTTCAACTCCCTCCAAAGCGCACTTGTTTTACCATTTTTGTATTTTAATCCCATATTTTGCACATGTGGGGATATGGAGGCATTTAAATAGGGGGTGGTGTTGGTTTAACATTGGTTTTAGAGCCGTTTTGGTTGGCCCATGTATTATTAGCCCATGGGAAAGGCTAAGTTTTGAGCACTTGGAATATTAGGTGGTGCGTGGAGGGATAAGGGACAAGTTGGCATAGAATTTAAACGTGGCTAAGGCAGTTAGGGTATAATGCAAAGTGGATAGCATATAATACTTGGAAATTTTAATCAAATACTCTGGAGATATAATTTGAGTGACCAGTGTCAAAAATTAAAGGGGTGTGTGGATCGGTGGATAGGTTGACTCGGTTGGCCGAGTCAAGCTATCCACCGAGCCCTTTACAATGTTTAAACAATAAGATCCCACATGTATGTAGGAATTACAATATAGAGAAAATATAAGTGAAGGCTCTGCAATAGCAATATGAGAAGGAGGCCAAGACACCCCTCCATAATTGAGTGTGTCGAACCTAGCTAAGGGCCCCAACCAACAAATAGTGGGGCCCACTTGTCTGCTACCGAGTGTCCAAGGCTGGTGTACAAATTTTTTTACCCTTAATTCAAATTTTCCACATGTCACATTTTCATTGGTCCACTTGGTGAGCATGCATGCATTCAATTTACATGTAGTCCCGAGTTCACCAATTGCTCGAAAATTTCAAAGGTGAGTCATAACTTTTTCATACGTGCTTTGATTTATTCACACCCCTTAACCTATTTCTTGTATTAGGATAAGAGTAGCCGACTTGTGGCTTACCATATCATTTTATTATATCATTTATACTTTCTCATGCTTAGTAGGTCGGCCTTGGTGATGGCCATAACATATGAATAGTATATATAGGGGATTTTAGGTAGTAGTTCATCATCATTGGAGCATTTGAGTCTTATTGTATGGTTTGGAGGTTGCCCCCTCGAAGTGGCGAAGCTATTCTAATTGCATATTAAGATCATTATTCTAGAATATTGTGTTATTTGGTGTTATATTTCTACTCATGATCTGAATTATACAAGTAATTTCATTACAAGTGGTATCAGAGCTACGATCTGGGCCAAAATTAGGGCAAAAACCTAATTTTTTGTTTCCACCATATATTACGAACCAAAGCGAATTGGTGGGAGATATTTTTACCAGAGTTGTGAAAAATTTCAAGTAAGGTTCCCTAAAATTTTAGACTTTTTTGATTTATTTTACAAAAGTTATTACAAATTTAGGGTTTTTCATAAAATCACTCCCTAGGGTGCAAATTGTGGAATTTTTTCAAATTCGTTACATTTTCGGAAAGAAAAAAAAATATATTTGGGGTTTTTTCTTTAAGTTTTTTTATATTTAGCTAAATTCATATCAAAATCCAAAACCCTAAAATTTGACCGTGATCCCTACATCCTACTATTTTGGGGCATCATGGTGGGGCCTTCCACAAGAGGAAAAAGAATCCCATCACTCCGGGTAAAACACTAGAAAATGATGAGATAGTAGTTGAGGAGTTGGAGATAAAAGATATAACTACATATTCCTTAGGGTTAGGGTTTACTTTCATAGACCATAAAGTAAGCCAACTTGAGTTTAACCTGAGAGACCTCAAATGCGGGTGGCTAGTAAAGAAGATGTGGAAAGGATTGGACAAAGATTGGAGGAGTTCATGAAAAATTTAGTAAGCATATGATGGGTAATCATACTTATGTCAATCAAGGTGGATCCTCAGGTCAACATAATAGACACATGAGTCAGAGTGGATCTTCGAGTGTGCACAATCCAAATACGAGCACTCTGTAGGCCCATACTATGTTTCCAAAAATGGATATGTGCAAGTTTGATGGAAAGTATCCACTCAATTGGATAAACCAAACAAAGAATTTCTTTGAACTACATCAGATTCCATTAGGACAAAAGGTGACCATGACAAATTTATAACTCAAACTTGACCAATTCGTCTAGTATCGATGGTTATGTGCTCAAAGGCAAAAGAGTGGTCTCAATGTTACATGGATAGTCTTCACTGAAGAGTTACAATTACACTACAATTCTAGTGTGTCAGATAATCAGTTCAGCTAATTAGCAAAGTTGAGATAGATAATATCTATTAAGGATTACATTCATCACTTCCAAAATATTTCTCTGTTGGTGGAAAATATTATTGAAGAGAATTTGAATGACCTATTTCTTGGGGGTATTAAGGATCACATTGAGCATGAGGTGCATATGTTTAATCATCATAAGGTTTCTGATTCAATGATTATGACAAGAAGGACATAGGAGAAATTTGATTCAAGTAGGAGACAACATTTCACTTATACCAAAGATCGCAACACCTTGGCCCTAGCACTCCCTTAACCAGTTAGATTGACACCTCAACAAATCGAAGAAAAAAGATAAAAAGGGTTATGTTTTAAGCTGTGATAGTAAATTTGGACCCGGACATAAATGTACTGAAAAGAAGTTGTTCTACATTGATGGGCCTAGTGAAGATGAAGAGAAGGATGAATATTTAGAGTCAGAGGTCTTGGTTGAATTAGAGGAGGAGTCAGGAGATCCTCAACCAATGATCTCATGCCATGCAATTTTAGGTATTAGCACCCCCCAAACCCTAAAGGTGGTTAGATTCCTAAAAAAGTAGAGGGCCATGGTGTTGATTGATTCAGGAAGTACTCAAAACTTTATCAATCATAAGTTAGCAGTGCACCTAAACTGTTTCATTTATCCAGCTCCTGAATGTCAAGTAATGATTGCTGATGGAGGTACTGTTACTTGTTCTAGAAAATTCCATAGCATTAAGCTTGCCATGGGAGATTACATACTAAATAGTCCCATGTATGCCATTTCTATGGGAGGAGCAAACATTGTGTTAGGGGTTCAATGGCTTACCACTTTGGGAACCATTGAGATGAACTTCCAAGACTTGTTCATGTGATTTCACTCTGAAGGAAGGAATTTTGAGCTAAGAGGATTAAGAGAAAAGTATCCAAAAATAGTAAGTTCTCATTAGATGCACAAAATGCTAAAAAAGGTGCAGAGGGATTTGTGGCACAACTATTTTCATTGGAGGCTCATCATTCTAAGGACATTATACCATTAGATATGCAAGCAGTGTTGGATGCACACTCTGTTGTATTTGAAAATATACCAAAGGGCTTACCTCTAAAGAGAGATCATGATCATGCTATTCAATTATTACCAGGAAGTCAACCACCTAACATCAGACCTTATAGGTACCCATATGTGCAAAAGAGTGAAATCGAGAAGATTGTACAAGAGATGTTGGAAGCAGGAATCATCTGTCATAGTCAAAGTGCTTATTCTTCTCTAGTAGTGATGGTACGGAAGAAAGATGACATGTGGCACATGTGTCCTGATTATAGGGAACTTAATAAGTACACAATCAAAGATAAGTTTCCTATTCCTGTAATTGATGCTTTGCTTAATGAGTTGCATTGTGTTGTTTATTTTACAAAAATTGATCTTCATTCATGATACCACCAAATCAGAATCAAGGATGAGGATGTTCATAAAACCACCTTTTAGACACATGAAGGCCATTATGAATTCTTGGTAATGCCTTTTGGACTCAAAAATGCACCTTCTAAATTTCAAAGTTTGATGAATTCTATTTTTAAGTCATTCCTGTAGAAGTTTGTCTTAGTGTTTTTTGATGATATATTAATTTATAACAAAGCATGGGAGGAACATTTGCATCATGTAAATAAGGTTTGGAAACCCTTGAGCAACATCAACTTTATGGAAAGCCTTCTAAGTGTTCTTTTGACTCAAGTAGGTTGAATATTTAGGTCACATTGTCTCTCATGAAGGGGTTAAAGTGGATCCTAATAAGATCAAAGCCATGATGGAGTGGAAGGTTCCAAAAACCCTGAAGAATCTACGAGGATTTTTGGGGCTTACGGGTTATTACCAAAGATTTGTAAGGAATTATGGAAGCATAGCTACACATCTCACAACTTTATTAAATAAGGAGTCCTTCCATTGGAGTGAGGATGCAACCAAAGCATTTGAGAAGCTAAATGAGGCCATGTTCACCACTCCAGTCTTTGTTACTCCGAGTTTTCCAAAACATTCATTGTTGAATGTGATGCATCAGGGGTGGGTATGAGGGTAGTTCTCATGCAAGAAGGCCATGCTATTGCCTTTTTGAGCCATCAATTCAAAGGTAAGAATATTTATAAGCTGACTTATGAGAAGGAAATGCTAGCCATACTTCATGCAAGAAAGAAATTGAGACCGTATCTCATAGGAAGACACTTTAAAGTGAAGACATATCATGATAGTCTGGAATACTTCTTGGATTAGTGTTTATCATATGAAGAACAACAAAAATGGGTCTCCAAGATATTGGGATATGATTTTGAGATTATCTATAAGAAAGGGAAGGAAAATGTAGTTGTAGATGCTCTATCACGAGAAAGATGAATCAATCACAGACCTTGTTATGTGCCATATCTATATTACAAGAAGATTGGATAGATGAGGCAAGGTCCGAATGGAGAAATGACCCAACCACACCAAACCTCATTAATCATCTCTAGAATGATCCAAGCATGTCTAAAAAATTTGTATTGAAAGGGGATGCTTTATGGTATAAAGATAGATTATACCCATGTAAGAACTCCACTCTTAAAAATAGGATTCTATCTGAGCTTCACTCTTCTCTAGTAGGGGGGCACTCTATATTCTTGAAGACTTATCATCGAGTCAAACAAGATTTCTTCTGGGAAGGGCTAAAAGGGGATGTCCGAAAATTTGTGGCAGAATGCAAGGTTTGTCGAAAATAAGGGTGAAACAGATTCGATCCCCAGTCTTCTACAACCTCTATCTATTCCTAGCCAAAGCAGTGGGAAGAGGTTTCCATGGAATTTATCATAGGATTGCCTAAATCTGAAGAAAAACTTCATCATGGTTGTGGTGGATTTACTCACCAAATATGCTCATTTTTGTGCTCTGGCACACCCATTTTTTGCAAGCACGGTAGTAACAACCTTCATGGACATAGTTCAGAAGCTTCATGGGACACCGAAGATTATAGTAAGTGATCGAGACCCTATATTTACTAGTAATTTTTGGACTGATTTATTCTCATGTTTGGGTACTCAGTTAGCTCGTAGCTCTTCTTATCATCCCCAGTTTGATGGGCAAACAAAATTTGTAAATAAGTGTTTGGAGGGATATCTCCATTGCTTTATGTTAGATAAACAAGCAAGATGGGTCCAATGGTTTCCACTTGCAGAATGGTGGTATAACACTTCCTTCCATACTTCATCTAAAATGTCTCATTTTTGGCACTCTATGGGTACCATCCACCATCCATCACATCATCATTGAGAGGAAAACCATGGGTTAGAGTAGTAGAAGAACACATTCAGTATCAACAAGAGGTCATCTATAGTCTCAAGGAGAACTTGGTCATGGCACAAAAGCACATGAAGCAACAGGCTGATCAACATCACACGGAAAGGCATTTTGAAGTTGGTGATTGGGTTTTTGTGTAGTTACAACCATATAAGCAAATGTATTTGAAACAACAACAAAATGATAAAAACTTTCACTGAAGTATTATGGCCCCTATCAAGTATTGTAGAAGATTGGTACTGTAGCATACAAATTAGAACTTCCACAATCAACCAGAATACATCCAATCTTTCATGTTTCTTGCCTAAAGAAAGTAATTGGATAGAGAGTATTAGCCCAAATAGTGTTACCTAAGCTTGATGAGGAGGGGAGAGTCATCTTGGAACCTAAATACATTCTTCAAACACACACTAAAATATTGAGGACATGAGTTATTACTGAGTACCTGATCAAGTGGAAGAATATGGACAATGAAGATGCAACATGGGAAGATATGACATTCCTGCAGTAGCACCCAAAGCTTCTCAACATTGGGGATAATGTTGCTTTGAAGGGGAAGGGCATGCTATGCCCTTAACCAATTGCTTTTATTAGGATATGAGTAGCCGACTTGTGGCTTACCACATCATTTTTTTATATCATTTATACTTTCTCATGCTTAGTAGGTTGGCCTTGGTTATGGCCATAACATATGAATAATATATATAGGGGATTGTAGGTAGTAGTTCATCATCATTGGAGAATTTGAGTCTTATTGTATGGTTTGGAGGTTACCCCCTCGAAGTGGCGAAGCTATTCTAAATTTCATATTGAGATCATTATTCTAGAATATTGTGTTATTTGGTGTTATATTTACATGCATGATCTGAATTATACAAGTAATTTCATTACATTTATGCAAATGAGATATCACCTGAAAAGCTCAAATGTTTCTCCACACAATGAAATTACCTATAACTTATTTTGAGAAGGTTTTAGATTGGTGTTTCCCAAAGGTGAGGATCCTCTGGATCAAGGGGTTACCTTGTGCACACTTTATTTCTCAATAGTGGGTCCTTTCCTACCCCTATGCTCTAAACCTCCACTCTCTTCTTGTAATTTTTCTTCCTCTTCCTCCATAAGGGGAGAAACCATTTCCTCATCTACCACTTTGTACCAACTATATGCTTCCCCTTGGGTGGGCCAGGAAGTTTGAATTCATTCTCCACATACTTCCCCTTTTCCAACCTTGGTTTGAGTTAGATATACACAAGGGCTGCCCCAATTTCCCCAACAGCTAAACTCATGGCCTTCATTATTATATCATTATAAATTAATATCTAAATACATGCAGACTTACTTGGATGCATGTAAGTCTTTATAAGAGTGTGATAGTCACAGTCTACCTTATCGATGGTGAAGACCAACTGCACACATTTGAGAACCTGTGCACATAATATTGGAAATATATCATGGTGAATGCGTAAGGGAGCTTATACCATGGGATCCACTTCCCATCCTTCATTGCAAAGTGCATGATATAGAAATGTTAGTATACCAAAAAATACACCTAATTACTTAACACCAAAGGTAATTCCTTGGGTATCCTCCATTCTTCTTCAAACACGAAAGAGTCATGCATATCACATCTCTAATGTTTTCTTAAATGAGCCACCCATAGTCCCGTCACATGTGTACTTCCCAAATCTCTCTGCGCCAGAGATCTCTTTTCTCTAGGGTACTCACAAATCTTTTCCTTTTTCCAATTAGGCACTCCAATTTCCACAAAGATGAGGGACAACAATATTGCGCCAAAACTAATTTTCTCACCTTCATGCACTTCTTCAATACTGGTTTTGTAATGAAACCCCGAGAAAGTTGTAAGTCACCCCTTCTAAGATCTTCTTTGCTATATATAGCCATATGATATTAACCTATGACCATCTCTCCGGTTATTCAAATTTGTAAGGAGGTGCGTTGTAGCTTGGATGATCGGGTAATTTGTCATATTATCGATGTCCATTCCATGCCCTCCCTTTAGGTAACCCAATGATTTGATTGTTGCAATGATTCCTTCCTTGTCTTGCATAGGTCGCCGCTAACATCAATTCCCGAACTCCTTAAACCTATCGAGTTCCAATTAGGGGCATGATAATCCTCATCCATCACCCAATAAAGTAAAATAAGTCCTCATGGACTCTACTCATTAACCCAAAAAGTAAAAGAAGTGCCATTTACCCAACCTTCACTTTCTTGTCTATAATATATCTATCATGCCATGCCTTCTTCCTAGAGTTTTCCCCTTTTGACTCCATCTTGCTATAGCATGCCTTTCATATAGCTACATCAATTTCAATTTATTATTTTCCTCAAGCGCTTGTGCATTTGCTAGACCTCTGCGTGTGCAATACGTAGAGAAGGCAACATGAATTCCATGGGAAGAACTCGCCTCTGTGACAAACACAAATTGAAAGGGTGTTTCTTTATTCAACCTCTCATAGGTTGTCTTGTATGCCCAAATAATAGTAAATACTTTATCATCCCAATCTCTCCTTCCAATATCACACATTTTTGTGAAGGTATGGCTCAATATATTATTGAAGGCCTCAACAGCCCATTTACCTTAAATTCATCCAATATTATCCTGATGGTCTCATTAAGAAAATGAGTACCCTTATCACTTGTTAAATTTAAAGGGAACTCGTACCTACTAATAGTATTTTTCCATAGAAACCTTGTTGCCGTAGTTTCTATGCAATCCTTTGTAGGCACCACTTCTACCCACCTTGTGAGATATTCATGTACAAGTTATAATGTAGTGCGATCATGTTCTACATGCATCCGGGAGATAGGGCCCACAAATTCAATTGCCCACTTCTCAAAAGGTTACGCACTAGCGTCAAAGGCATCTCATCTATAATCCTAGGCTTTCCAAGGTGCTAAAAATGATCACATGCCTTAAAATATTCTTTACAATCCGTGTATAATGTTTCCCACCATAGGAAAACAAGTAGAATATTTTGCGTGGTGGCATGCCCCGCATAATGTCCACCGTAATACCACCATGATCTTCTATAAAACATCATCACGACCTAACTTGTATAAGTTTCCATAGATCAACATGTAAGGTGGGGTGCAAATGGAAAGTTGTTTCTTCTCCAAAGCCTTCATTCCCTCAAGCGCCACACCTGTGCATAAAAATAGAAAAATATCCTCTAAGTCTGAGGGAACACAATTTAACCTAAATAGCTATGCATTTGGAATTATGTCCTCAATAATCTACTCTCTGATTGAATTCTTGATAAATGGTCGGATCATAATTACTTTTACCTAGCTTAACCACCAATGCAAAGTTAAACTCCTAAAATAATAGAACCCAACGACATATGCACCCCTATAAAACAGGCTTATTTACAAAATAATTTAATGCCATGTGGTATGTATAAAATATAAACTAGGTAGAAAGAAAATACAATTGAAACTTATGGAGTGCGTAGATCATAGACAACGCCTCTCACTTTATTATTGTGTAATTTTGTTTTTCTCGGGTTAACTTCCTACCAAAGAAAGCAAACATGATGATTGACAATCCCTTCTCTAGGATGGGCTAATACCACACCAATGGCCATGCCAGAGGCATCTACATGAATGTGAACAGATTATACCATGAACGAAAGTGAAAAATAAGTGTTGTAGTAAGCCTTTCCTTCAGTGTTTTAAATTCGCGCTGCTATGCCTCGTGCCAATATAACTTACCTTTTCCCTTTAACAATTCCTCTAAGGGCATAAAAATATTTGCATAACCTTTGATAAAAATTCTGTAGTACCCTGTGTGTCCCAATAATCTACACACCTCAATCTTGTTAGAATGCTCCTCTAAACCCGGAATAATAGTAACCTTAGTAGGTCCACTAGTAAACCTTCTTTACAAATGATGTGTTCTAGAAAAATTCCAAAGGGTGTAGCAAACACACACTTATTGATGTTTAGAGAGATGCTGAAATAATGAGATCTCTCAAACATGTGCCTCAAATTATCACAATGATCTTTCATAAGCCCGTAGACCATTCAATAATCCAAATACACCTGTAAGCACTTATGAATAAAATCTTGGAGTGCCTGTACAACAATACACAAAAATACTGTAGGCATATTCTTTAATCCAAAGGGCATAACTATGTATGTAAAAATTCCCCATTTGGTGGTGAAAGTTGTCTTCTCTTGATCCTCTTTATCTATCCTCACTTGATGATATCTAGAGAATCCATCAATGAAGGAGTAGATCTTGCACCTTGCAATGCCCTCCCAAATTTCCTTAGTTTACTGGGTGTGGGAAAGGGATCAATTACACATGTAAAATTTAACTCCCTATAATCCACAAAAATTCTAATTCTTCCATCCTTCTTGATATTGATCACCATAGGGCTCACCCATTTTGAATCCTCAATGGGCTCAATGATTCCATAATTCAACATTTATCAATTTATTCTTTCACCTTGACACACAAGTTAGGAGTCATCCTGTAAGGCTTATTCCTAATCGGGCGTGCACCTTCCTTTAGCTTGATTCTCATCTCATCCAAAAATTCCTGTACCCATTTTAATTCTTGATAGCCTCTAGGAAAATGTCTTAGAAGTCACATAATAGCTCAATTATCTTAGCAACTTCAGATTCAGACCAATAATCTCTAATGATGGCCTCCTTATGTTCAACATCCATTCCAATGTTTAATTTCTTAGTCTTCATAGGCACATGGTATGCACACACATTCTCATATACGTGTCAAATACCTCACACATACCCTCTCGTGTGCTCGTATCTAGGTTCTCCACCTCTTCATCATCAACTATATAAACTAACTTACACTTTTCTCTCTTTCTAGGTAGGCATACCCAAGCTATTCTCGCATCTTTCTCTTCCTCTTAAAAATGTTCCCCCAAGTTTGACTCACCTAACAACTCCTGAAGGAGTTCCTCACCTTTGCATTATCTCCCATAGTTAAATTCTTCATAACTTTGATGCCTCATTCACTTGGAGGTGTAGTGGAAAACTAGTCAAAGGTCCGAATAATACCTGCAGATAAGTTCCTTCCAATTTCCAGTTTCTCTATTCAATCGTGCATAGATATACCATGTGCGCGCGCAACCTCGTAAGGTGAAGTAGAGCTTGTGCACCCACAACGAAGGTGGTAAAGCTTTTACACCTTTGTCTAGAGTCTCTCAAACTGCTTGAGTGTGGTGCTAAACTGGATCATTAGCATGAAATTGATAGATATGAGTAGGTGCATTACTCTTGTGAAATCTAGAAGATAAATAAATTGTCACTTCTCTCCACTCCAAAATATTATTCCTGTGAACCATCCACTAGTGCACTACCATCCCACACAAAGTATACACTAGAATATCCTTCTTTCCACTGGAAATTCCCACTAAACTTCCAAAGAAAGAAGGAATACTTCTAGATTCTCTTCACCAGTGTACCTTGGTACTTAGCTACTCCCTAAATTCCCGATACTATGCAGCTTGCTTATGCACGTAACTACACTTCTTCTCTCACCCCTATTCATTTCATAAGTTCCATGATCCCAATTGTCACATACAACACTTATAGTATCACTCTTGGACTATGCATCATCCCATTGAAGAATTCCTTCCTTTGACACTCAAAACTTATGGATCTCAAATAGTGGGAACATAAATTTTGTTCAAGTCTTCTTCACTTAAGGGATCCACATAAGGTGTAGATTTCCCATCTGTCAAGGGAATAATAACACATTCTTCCTTGTTTTCAAAACTTATATACCCCTTATTGAAGCACAAATCATCATTGTTTGCATAACACCAAGGGCACCCAAGAAAAAGATGGAAAATATATACCTCTTCAAGTGTGAAGACCTCAAAGTCGCTAGTAAATTTTTCCCCCGTATAGTAATTGATGCATCCTTCAAAACCCCAATTGGCATGGCCTTGGTCTAGTTCACCATAAACAAAACATTAGAAGATGGCTGTAATGGTGGTCTACCCATCTGAACCCACATATCCAAAGTGAGAAAATTCACTTCCACACCTATGTCAATCAAGATATTACTCAAAAGCTAACTATCAATAACATCATTCAGAGTGATCTCCTTGTCATAATCTAGACTATGGGGAGGGAGGTTAGCATGTAAAATCTACCTTTGATGCTCAATCCCAGTGCACAAAGTGTTTCCATTTAACCAATTACCCAATAAAATAATAATGTTTTCTTAGCACAACATCTTTCAAACCTCATTTAGATCATCAACATCCATCCGATGGAGCTTAGCTAACTTATTTTATTTTAAAATCTGTGGACTGCTCTTTTCAAACACTGTATCTCACCCTGCAAATTCTGAATCACCTCCATGGTTTCTTGATAAACCTCCTTCTGATGAATAGGGTCTAGATAATTTCCATGCAAAACTTCCTCCTTAGTAATGGTAGGATTCTATTTGGAACTTCCATGGCACGCGCATCCTCAACGTGTGTAGTAATATTTATAGGTATGAAATAAAGATCCGATGCCAACTTCGAATCCATGATCTTCCATGGAAAGCATAACTCTAACCAATCCCGCTCCTTGTTCTCCTACTTTTTCTTCTTACTCAAATTCTCATATAAGTCTGATCACTCTTATTAGTTATGGTTCATTCTTCGTAAATAAAAAGTAATGTTCTATAGACATTCATGCCTCGTAGTGATCTGGGGACCCACACGTATAGCAAGTCACACAAGGGAAATCAATTATTCCACCACCACAACCTTGGTCTCCGAATCCTCCTCTATAACCTTGACCTCTACCATGACCGCCATTAGAGCGCCCTTCACTATGAGCATGGTCCTAATGCTCACCTTTATCCTTAGAGTTATTTGTAATGCCGGTATGCCATACGCCAATATCAATAGCATCATAGATCTAATCAATCAACCTATAATCTTTAGTATCATAATTGGATGACCTAAAAATATTGCAGGTAACATGACATGCTCTTTCTTATCATGTCTTTGTAATAATGGACACCAACTTGAACTCGTGGTCCAAGTGGTAGATCTCACAATATAGTAATAAGGAGCATACTGATTTTTGAGGGAAACCATGCTTAGTATTCCCCTCTACTTCACAATCTGTACACTAAATTCCACTATGTGTCTCATGCGCCAAATTAGCTGATAATTTCTCTAACTGTTTAGCCATTGTTGTAATTTGAGCTTCCAAGAATGGGCTCACTCATGTGTCTACACTCCCTATTTCCTCAAAGCATGCAAAGCTACTTCAAGTGCCTCGCGTGGGTCTGTATAAGTCTTATGTGAAAGCACCCTCTTAAAAGGTGTGATAAGTCCTCCAATGAACCATTGAGCATGCTAGATTGCATGTATGTCATAAGATAACTTGGACATAAGAGTCTTGAACCATTCATCATAAACCCAAACACTCTCAATAGTTACTTGCTTAAAATCTTTCAGCGCGCTGATGCTCTTCTACTCAAATTCAAGGATATAAAACTCTTTCAAGAAAACATCTCGTAGTGAATTATAATCTACATAGTTCTGGTTAGGGTCAAACTTTCTATACTAACTATGTGCATGCCCCTACAATGTAGTTATAAAATGACTCACCTTACGCTCTGGATTAGTAATCCCCTTCATGCACCATAATATCTCACACATATGCACGTGCTTGGCTGCATCTTCTATACTACTATAGTTTAAAATATGAAGAGACATCTCCATATAAATATTTTGGGGATGGTGTGGACCATGCCCACCAAATCCAGAACCTATATTTCCTCTAACTCCAAATCTTCCAGATCTGCTAGTGCTCAGAACCAATCAATCCTCTTGATCCTCCACCCCTTAAAGTGGGTAATGGACCGAGGATGTATTGACTTATGTTCCAATAGTTGTGCTAAACTGGACTCCCATAGTCTGCAAAGTGGTGCTACTTCTAGACATTATACCAATGTTCTCCATGCCTAGGTTTTGTGATAAAGACGTGCCAAAAAAGATAAATCCAACTGGTCCCCAAAATATCATAGAAGATGATTGTGCCACCATAGATGAATAAGATACTTGATTTACTCTTGAACTTGACTGAAAATTAATTCTATCTACTGTAACTCTACTACCCACACTAGCTTGTTTGCTAGTAACTACCGTAGAAACTAGAAAACCAAGCACAAGGGCTAGGTCACCAGGTAAGTTCAGATGTGTGACTGTGGTCCACACTCTTTCTTTAGACATGCTGTCATTTGAAACCAAAGTGGGTACCATGCCATGTTTTCCCAAATGGGGGAGTTCTAGATGCTCTGGCTCCACGCCTTCTATGTGAGTTTTGAATCCTTCATGATCCATCTCTCTCTCGAATGTCATTATTTCCGTGATCTCTCATTACTTCATCAGATCCCTCTCACACACTTCATTAAACTTAAGCCACCTTTCTTCTCTTTTTATTTCTTCTATTAGGTATGCCATCTTTACAAAACCTACTCCCCCCTCGCATGTGGTGGGGTTTAGCTAGCCATAGGATTCTCTTCCAAATCTAGGGTTACGATCAAGATCTTAATTTCCAAAGGAATACTATGCAAGTAAGATCCTATGGGTTCACACAAAAATTGGAGCTCAACAAATTTTAGGCAAGAGTAAGTAGGAAATGTGTACTCGAGAATATAATCTGTTCAAAACACCAAGGAATCGAAATCCATAGAGCACGTCCAAATCAGATCTACATCATACAAGGCCTGGAATTCTTCTTGCATCCAAACAAGCATGTGAAACCTCCAATTCCTCTTTGATGCGTAAGAAACTAGCCACTCATACAACTCTATAGGAAATATGGAAAAGAAAGTCTCATAAAGTGCATCATACAAATTTTTCTCAACCAACACACATGCATTAAATTCAGGTCTAGTGGCAAATCTATAAGTATAATCCTCCTCTAATTTGTCTAACCACTCCTTAATACTAGCCAAGGTCAAACGATACATATTTATCATGCAACATCCTACCACACAACTAAAAATAGGTCTTGATAATGAAACCAATGATGTAACGTAGAATTTACTGCAAATATCCTAAGGCACGCTAACATATCACTCAGCTTGAACTAAGCACTCACCCAAAGCACACAAGGGTACTAGGTCCCTCTTTAGAGAAGCTCGTTCAAGATGTAAAATCTACCTCGATTGATTTTTGGGAATAATGACTAAGGGGTACACATCTTGAACATTATAGTGGAAAGTCTAGTTCAATTTTAAAATGAAAGAGCTCAATGGTAAAAAAATGTGAACTTAATTGGTTATGGTAATATACTACACCTAAGAAAAATGATCATAAAAGAGGCTAATTTACCTTATGGGGTAAGAGGTATACCTTAAGTGGAATTACATAGCCTTGAATAAATAAGGGTGAATGGGTAGTCTAAAAGATGTCAATAATGCCCTAACTATGAAGGTAATAGCAAGATAAGATTTCTATGAATAAATAAGTCTTGGCCAATCTTATAGGAACCTTTATAGGGTATCAAATCTCTTTAGTAACATAAATGTTTTAAATGCATTTAAGGGGGTTGCGGGGGAAAAAGAAATCTTCCTACCCCTAATCCACAAAATAATGTGACTAATAGCTAAACTAATACCCAATTAATAATGAACTACGCATGAATGAATACAACCCTAGTAGTTACTTGGGTACCATTTCATGGTGTAGGCTTCCTTTGAGTAGCCCAATGATTGCCTAATATGGAAACATATTAAGCGGTGGATAGGCATTCTGTAAGTAACTAACAATGGGCATTGGGGGTTCCTTAGGCTTTTGAGTCATAATAGGTTCATCTACTTAAGCTTTTAAGATCCGTAGATAATTGTGATAAGATGATAGTGAGGTGATGGGAAGACAAGTTTAGGCAAGTTGTGCACTTGTCTAATCTAAGTGTATATAGTACAACTATAAAAATTTATCCAAAGTATTGTACTTGTTGAGTACATTGTCTAATCACTATGATTCCTCATTCCCGAAGTGTAGGATACATGATGGAGTTACTAAGTGAACTCTAGGTAGACACTAGAGGATCGATCACAAGATCTCAATACCATAGCGCGGTAAAACCAGCGAAGCTAATTATGAACATTCAATTGAATGTTAAGGGTGATTGTGGAGATCAGGGATATGAGACCCTTATAACTGCACATGGTTTATCACTAAGTTATAGGATGGATTAAATTGTTAAGACTTCTGCATAAACTAGTTTGACTAGTTTCAAAAATAAATTATGCAGAGGATTTTCTACTTTTTGTTTAGATGATCTGACTTGTTGCATTAGCTAGTAATGCAGAGGAATGTCTATATGTTGTTATAAAAAAAATTTTACTAAATTGGGGTTGAATTTCAAGGTTGTTACATTTGGTATCGAGTCTTTGTAGGTTTAAGCTTTTGCACCTTATTGGTCCACTTCAATAATATTTTTTTTTTACCTTTACCAGGGATAGATGGCCCGTAAAAAAAAGGAACTGCTGTAGGGGAAGCCTTAGGCAATGCTAAAGGCCCTCCACCTATTGATCAACTTCAAGAAATTCTTGAGATCCTTTGAGACACCCACGATCGCATAGCTATTTTGGAACAACAGGTTGCCAGTGAACAAGAACCTCATGAAGAGGAGCTGGTTATTAGGGAAGAACCTCAAGAAGAACACTATGATGTGGATGATCTGTGTGAAAACAAAAGGTACAGATGGAAGCATAAGCTGTCCCGTGATATTAAGAGGATTACTCTACCAAAGTTTGATGGAACAACCTTGGGAGATGGGGTTGAATCATGGTTGAGTGAAATGGAGAAGTAATTTGAAATAAGGGACTTCTCAGAGGAGACTAAAACCATCTGGGGAGAATTTTAGCTTTCCTAAGAAGCATCATCATGGTGGGATAATAAAAAGGTTGAGCTGGGACTAGACACTGCTTCCATACCTTGGGAGTAATTTAAAATTTACTTTCGTCAACGTTGGTTGCCCCAACTATACTTTGATAAAAAAATTACCGAGTTCTAAAACTTAACTCAAGGGAAGATTAGCGTAGCCGAATATTAGGAGCGGTTTACAAGGATGTTGAAGTATGTTCCCCAATATCAAAAAGATGAAAAATTCAGGGTTAGAAAGTTTATTTTGGGGCTGAACCCAATCATAAGGGGTGAAGTGGATGTGCATGGTCCATCTAAAATAGAGGCGATTTGAGAATGATATCAAGCAAGAGAAAAATTGAAATCTATCTCTACGAATAGAGAGGAAAATAAAAACAAATTTAATAGCACCCCATCAGCTAGATTTGCTAAAAACCATGGGTCAAAAGAGAGGGAAAAAGCCCGTGGTTTGGCCTAAGAAATGTAACAAATAAACTTGATGTAAACAAGCATTCTGGCAATCTAAGGCTGAAAATAACACACGAAAAGCTAAGAAAAAAGGACCCGTAGGTGGATATTTTAATTATAGGGTCTCGCACTAGGAAAATGGTGCCCAAAAAAGAAACAAGGAGCTGATTTTCAGTAGTAAGGGAGTCTTGATAAGAACATACATGTAGTGTAGGAAATCATAAGGCAAAAAAACAAGCCACACCGGTGGAAGTACCGAGTAAGTTGTATGGTCATATTGTCATAATTTTAATTGATACCGAGAGCAATCAATGCTTCATTTCTTTAGTTTTGGTATAAAAATTTCGTAGAAAAGCTAGTTTTATGGAAAACACATGGGAAGTACGGTTTTGAAACAATGCTAGGCATAAGGTAGAATAGTGATTTCCTATTGTAGCATTATAATTACCTAATTTTACAACTAAAGTGAACCTTTATGTAGCTCATTTAAGGCCTTATGACGTAATTATTGGAGTCAATCGGCTGTTCAAGCACCAAGCTATTATGGACTCATGCGAAAAATGTGTAAAATGCCTCGATGATGAGTTGAAACCAACCTCCATTTAAGGAGTAAAAAGTGGGTTTTCAGTAAGAAAATTTCAGCCATGCGCAAATTAAAAGGGTGAAGAGAAAAGAATACTCACTCTTTGTTGTTAAAATTGATGATTTAGAGGAAACTACTAAATCACCTTTGGCTGATTTTCCACTTTTGCAGTGCTTTAGTGATGTATTTTGAGAAGTGTTACCTGGATTACCTCCAAAAACGGATTTTGAATTCACAATTGACATCAAATTGGGCACTAAACCCATGTCAAAAGCACCTTATCGCATGAAAAAAATAGAGCTAATTGATTTTAAGGCTCAAATGAATGAGCTCATCATAAAGGGTTTGATAAGGCCTAGTGTGTCACCTTGGGGTACACCGGTGATCTTCATGATGAAGAAGGATGGGACCATTCGATTGTGCATAAACTATATGATGGTGAACAAGGAAATAGTTATGAATAGATATCCGTTGTCATAGATTGATGATATTTTCGATCAGATGAGAGGTGCCGCAATATTTTCCAAAATAGACCTACGGTCAAGATATCACCAATTACAGATCAAAGAGGAAGATATTCACAAAACAATGTTCAGAACACACTACAGACATTATGAGTTCACGGTTCTACCATTTAGTCTCACTAATGCTTTGAAAAATGTTTATGAATCTCATGAACAACATCTTCAATCAGTATCTTGACAAGTTTTTACTCGTGTTCTTAGATGATATACTCATCTACTCCAATAATGGATAGAAGAAAAATGCACATCTAGAATCATGTTGGAAATTTTGAGACAGAACAAGCTATATGGAAATTTGGCTAAGTGTGCCTTTTATCAGAAAGAGATACAATATTTGGGTCATGTAATCAATGAGAATGGAATCTCCATAGACCTTGCAAAGATAAGAGCCATTATAGAGTAAAAAGCTTCATGCGATTGGCGGGGTGTTACCAAAAATTGTGAAGGAATTTTCACGATTGGCTGGTCCAATGATGTCACTTTAGAAGAAGAAGAAAAAGTTTGTGTGGACAGATAAATATGAGCAAGAATTTAATCAATTGAAGGAGAGTTTGACAATTGCTCCAGTCCTAACCATTCTTGATCCAAATGGAAATTTAACAGTTGTTATAAATGCATTAGGGGAAGGATTAGGAGGGGTTTTGCTACAAGATGATCATGCTGTGACATATGAGGGGAGAAAACTGAAAGTTCATGAGTATAATTATGCCCCTCATGATCTGGAATTGGTTGCAATTGTTCATGCACTTTGCAGTTTAGAGTAACTATTTGATGGAAAACAATTTGAGATGAAAACCAAACACTTGGGGCTGAAGTATATCTTCAAATAACTCAATTTGAATGTAAGGCATCGTAGATGGTTGGAGTTTCTATCACAATACAAATTTTATATAAGCTATATATATAGGGAAAGGAAAATAGGGTAGCGGATTCCTTCACCATAGGAAGTATGTTTCAGTTGTTATAACCTTGCACACTAAATTTAAAGAAGAAGTCATGAAAGAATCAACTGTAAATCCAAACTATTTCCAAGTACAAACGACTCTAAAAGATGACCCAAATGATAAAATATATGCTGGTTTTAGTTTTGACAACGATAAAATTCTGCATTTTGAAAAAAAAATTTATGTTCCAGAAGGGAACGAGCTTAGAACTAAAGTGTTGTGGGAATTCCATGATGCACCAGAATTTGGTCATACCAGAATAACCAAAATGAAAAAAGGTGTAAAACAACAATATTTCTAGAAAGGAATGAAAAAGAAAATCATTTCTTATGTTTCCAGCTATTTAGAATGTCAAAGGGTTAAGGTGGAGCACGCACACCCTGCTGGTCTATCTTATCCACATAGTATTCCACACCACAAATGGCAAGACATTAGCATGGACCTCACTTCCTATGACCAAAAACCAGTATGATATGATTTTGATTGCAGTGGATAAGTTAACTAAGGTATCTCACTTTATACCTGGGAACCTTACTAATGATTCCATTATGCTTGCTAAAAGGTTTGTGCATGAGATATTTTGATTGCACGGTGTTCCAGAAAAAATCAATTCAGGCAGAGATCCAAGGATGACATTACGATTATGGAAAAACACTAAATTCAGTTTTGGGTACTAAATTAAGTTTTAGTTCAGCTTAATCCCGAAACAGATGGTCAAACTTAGCATGTGAACCAAGTTTTGGAAGACATGCTTCACATGTACTACAAGGATCAACAATACAGGTGGGAAGAATAAATTCCTTTAGTTGAGTTTGTTTACAATAACTCATATCACTCTTCACTGAAAATGGCACCATTTGAAGCTTTATACGGAAGAAAGTGTCACACTCCTGTAAGTTGGAACATCGTAGAAGATAGGGGAGGCGGTTAGCCCGGAAATGTTAACGGAAATGGAAAAATAGGTTAGGAAAATCCATGAACACTTGAAAGAAGCAACACATTGCCAAAAGAGTTATGTAGATATTCATAGGAAAGAAAGAGTATATGAAAAGGAGATAAGTTTTTTCTTCAAGTTAAGCCTAAAAATAGTTCAATAACATTTAGGAAGGTTGTCAAGCTTTCCCCACATTATGTCGGACCATTCAAAGTTCTAGAAGTTCTTAGTTTGGTTGCATACCGACTAGCATTGCCTCCTTCACTGTCAAAGTTACATGATGTTTTCCATGTTTCATTACTAAAGAAGTATGTAGCATATTTGTCACATGTACTTAACTAGGACTCACTGCAGGTTTTAGAACCCGGAATCATCGCCGTGGAGCCCATTAGAGTGCTAGAAACACGTAAGTTTCTCTTGAGAAATAGAGAAATTGGGCAATGCAAGGTCCAATGGGACTAGTACATTGAGGATAGTGCAACTTGGGAAAATCAAAGAATTTAAAACTTCTTTTTAGTATTTATTTGTTTAGGAAATTATGATGAAACTATTTAATTACAAAATATTGTTTTTATTTTGCTGATAGTTGAATAAATCTGATTTATCAGTTTAGAGACTGGTAAAGTATTGTGATTTGCAATTGATAAGGATGTTTCAGCCATGTTGATACCTTTATAAACTTGATTATGAAGTTTTGGATGCTAAATTATGGCCTTTTTGGTAAAAGTTTCAGCTGTTTATCTTTGATCTGGTATTTTATTCATCAGGGACGATGAATATTTTTAGCTACGAGGAATGTAACATCCCACAATTTCTAATAATTTCTTCATAGTAATTTAATTAATCCAGTAGAATAAATAAAAGGATAGTCATGGATGTTTATTCGAATTGATAATTTGACCGACGGTACTTGGTTATCCAAGTACTTAATTTCAGATTAAGTACTTGGACAACTAGATACCACCGACCTAGTTGAACTACTTATAGCATTAACGTGGTGGCTTTGTTAAAAGATACTATTATTATTTTTGGTAAAGATAACGATTAATGGGGTATAGTGCCACACCCATACGAGATGGTAATCGATGAATTAGTTAATATTATTTTTTTTCAAAAAAACTTAAGCATGGTGATGGGACACCATGATGGCATTATTACCTAAGGTTTTTGGTGCATATGGAATTCATCATGGAAAAATTGCATGTGTATGATGACTTAATTTGGAATTCAATATATATATATATATATATATATATATATATATATATATTGAATTCATCATGGAAAAAATTGCATGTGTATGATGACTTAATTTGGAATTCAATATATATATATAAAGAATTGCCATAAAATGGCAATAATTAAGTTGAAAAGTTTCCTTTTAATTATATAGCCCAAATGTGGACTCTCACATAAACTGGGGGCATAAATTATAGTTGAATATTTACATTGTAAAATAACTTCCCTCCCACGTAGATGAAGTCTTTTTAAATATGTCCAATTGGCATTTTTGATGAGCAAAATTTTAGGATTTTTAGATATAGGGGAAAGCGGAGAAGAGGGTAAGTTTGTTGTTTTGCATTCATTTTCACTTTGAATTCCCTCTTCTCATAGAGGAACTCTGCCAACTTTTTCTGGCATGTGATGAAGTTGAATTTCCTGGGAGATCATATAATTATCACAGGAATCTAAAATTTTTAATGGTTTTGGTAGCAAATCATGGAAGGTTTTGTGGAATTGATTTCAGCTTGTTGGGGAAATTGAGTCCAGAGAAGAATTTTAGGAAAGGTTTTCTTCCTTACTCCCCTTAGTTCTGATTTTTAATTAGATGGGTCTCTCAATCTTTCTTCTTTTTCGTTGTGGTTGTAATATAAAGAAAATTTCGTGATTTTAGCTCCTTGTCTGGTTTTTGTTGTTGCATATTTTTCTTTTGATAGTGGGTATTTTGTGTGGCTTAACCAAGTTGATTGGGAAGGAAAATTTGTGGTTCTGGTTCTTTTCTAAGTTCCTTTACTGCTTTATTATTTGAGAAAATGGGTTTCCTTTTAATGGTAGGAAATGAAAATTGATTTGGGTATCTTATTTTTGAGATTTTTGCAAAAAAAAAAAGAAAAGTACGGTGCTTGCTGGAAATGAAAATCGATTTGGGGTAACTTCTCTTGGAAATTTTAGCATAAAAAAGTACATTTTTACTAGAAGGAAAATTGATTTGGGTATTTTTCTCTTTGAAAATTTATCAAAAAAAAAAAAAAAATGTCGGCTGAAATGTGTAATGAGCTAGTTAAAGAAAATCAAATTTCTCTAGTTTTTGTACTGGCATAAAATGCAAGAAATATGGAAAGGGGTTGTTGTGATTCTTTTGTTAGGAAGAATGTTACACTTTGCATCTAGGGTTTAAAAGAAATACTATGAGATTGGGATGTGATATCTTCCATTTACAAAAAAACTGTATGTTTAAATTTTGTCTTGGTTGCCTTGTGATTATTGTCTTGCCGAGTGTGCTCTTCACTTGATGTTGAAACATTTTGATTAAGCGAGAATGTGGTATCCTTGACTATCGTACTACTGACGTTTGGAAAAAAATTGGAAAGGAGTTGGGTATGAGTAATTTACTTCACTTCTTAGTATTGCATGTAACCCAACTTGTTGTTTGGTTGTGGAGTGAAAGAAAATGAAATGCATGTTAAAATCCAGCCAAGTTGGTAACTCTCTTGCAGGAACAAATAATTATGAAATAGGAATGCTTCAAAGGTAAAAATTATGCTATTAAGTTTAGTTAGTTATGTAAATTTCCTTTGATTAGATAGATTTAATTTTCCTTTCATATCCCGAGATTTTCCAGCTCGGAGGGTTGGATCACTTGATCCATATATTTTATTTTTAAGCATTTATTTCATTCATGTATCTGTTTGATTTAATTTGTATCTACTGGAAAATTTTAAAAGTGAAAAATACAAGGGGAAACTATGGAAAATTTTTAGAATTCTATACTTAGCCATTTTTCGGATGAAAATATACATGATTGACTTTTATGTTTTGTGAATTAATTCAAAATGGTGTTGGATGCAAACAAATTTAATTTCCTTCATTTTAATATGTTAAATACTTTGATTGGACTATTGTTTGTTATGTATTAGTGATAGATATGACACGCTTCGGAAACTAACGTCCCCATTAATTACACAACTTGCAATTGAAGAGACAAAATAAACATATGCGAGTGTACCTTAGGGGAACTACGCATATATTTCCACATCTCTTCATTTGCTGGTTATGGGATTGCTAGAGGAATATAGTTCCATAACTGTCATGGAAGCATTGCTGCTGCAAAGTGATTGAGTTAGTTTGTAGACTAATCTTAATTATGAGTCAAAACTTAGAGTAACAAGTAGGATTACTCTTCTAGTTCATTGAACTAACACCCCTCAAACATATAGTGTCACAGGTTAAATAAGGTTGATTGGATCATTTCACTCCGACTTGAGGAAGTTTGCATTGAATGAATGTTGTAATACGATCTTGGATCCAATTGTAAATGTACTATCGGATATGTATTTTCCTTGGAAAAGTATTCTTGTAATAGTCCTTAGTGGACGTAAATTGTTAAGTATTAATAAAGTGAAGAATGTAATTTGTACCAATTTCATGGCAACGCTATGAATGTATTATTTTTGAATGTGTGCGGTTAGAAAACAACACCATTGATAAGTCAAGATAAGGAAAATTTCTATCAAATATTTAGTGTTTCTAATGATTATAGTTATGAACAAAAAAAAGTTGTTTATCAAAGAAAATCTTTCTATAAATTCATAGTAATTCAGGTTATAATCTAACTCTATATGATGGGTGGACCATGAGATGATTAGACGATTCTCATCAAAGAATCTAAGGTCTTTATAACCTACATTTACATGAATAAATATGGTTGGACTAGGACACTAGGAAGTGCTATAAGAAATTGTATAAAACTAATATCTTAACAAGATAATTGTAGACACAATGTTTGGTTTGTAAATGAATAAAAAGGTTGTTTTTAAAATGGTCTAACTCGCAAAAGTATTATTCTTATCTCTTAAGGAAGAATTCTGATTATGAATAATGTCTTGGTATTTTCCATTAATCTGATTACAAGAAGTAAACTTGAAAGTAATGTAATTAGGATATAAACTGAAATAGTGCATTCCATATCTACAAATTCATATGGGGTATAACGTAAGCTAAGGAATTAGTCTCAAACAAGAAGTGATATTAAACTAGTCTATGCTTAAGAATGGCTAAGATATTTTCAAATGTTAACCATGCTAAGATGTAAAATCTGCACACATCTCGAACATTATACTGGAAACTATAGTTCAATTTTAAAATGAAAGAGCTCAATAGTAAAGAACTGAACTTAATCGGTTATGGTAATCTACTACACCTAATAAAAAGGATCATAAACAAGAGGCTAATTTACCTTATGGTGTAAGAGGTATACCTTAAGCGACATTACTTAGCCTTGAATAAATAAGGGTGAATGGGCAGTCCCAAAGACACCAATAATGCCCTGACTATGAAGGTAATAACAAGATAAGATTTTTGCGAATAAATAAGTCTTGGCCAATCTTATAGGAACCTTTAAAGGGTATCAAACCTCTTTCATAACATAAATGTTTTAAGTGCATTTAAGGGGGCTACGGGCAAAAAAGAACTCTTCCTACCCCTAATCCCCAAAAGAAGGTGACTAATGCCTAAAATAATACATGATTGAAATAATTAAATATGCATGAATGAATAATACCCTAGTAGGTAATTGGGTACCAATGCATGGTGTAGGCTTCCTATGAGTATCCCAACAACTTCCTAATATAGAAATGTATTAAACAACGGATAGGCCTCCCATAGGTAACCAAAACAGGCATTGGGGGTTCCTCGGGCTTACGTAAATGAACTTGTTAGGAATTAATTGAGTCACAATAGGTTCATCTACTTAATATTATAAGATCTAGATAACTGTGATGAGATGATAGTTAGGTGATGGGAAGACAAGTTTAGGTGAGTTATGCACTTGTCTAATCTAAGTGTACATAGTACATCTAGAAAACTTTGGACAAAATATTTTACTTGCTGGGTACATTTTCTAATCACCATGATTCCTCATTCCTGAAGTGTAGGATACATGATGGAGTTACTAAGTGAACTCTAGGTAGACACTAGCGGATTGGTCATAAGATCTCAATATTGTAGCACGGTAAAACCAATGAACCTAATTATGAACATTCAATTGAATGTTAAGGGTGATCATGGAGATCGGGGATATGAGATCCTTAAAACCGCACATGGTTTATCACTAAGTTATAGGATGGATTGAATTATTAATACTTGTTGCATAAACTAGTTCGACGAGTTTCCAAAATAAATTATGCGAGATGAATGTCTACTTTTTGTTAAGATAATCGACTTGCTGCATTAGCCGATGTGCAGAGGAATGTCTATATGCTGTTATATATATTTTTGTAAGTTAAATTGGGGTTGAATTTCAAGGTTGTTACACTTTCCCTGGTTGTGTAGGATTATAATTCTCTATTGGAGTAAATTTGAGATGGAGAGGATTACATAAGACATGGATATAGAAGAATTGTAGTTTCTTACTTGTAGTAATACAATGGGAGCTATTAATCCATAAAATATAATATCAAACAAGAATATCCAACCCTTTGGAATGGATAGAGAATTACAATGTGCCTCTTCACATTCCCATATGAATTTTCAACTTAAAGTGTAATCCTCAATGAAGAAATAGAAACTTTAAGTGACTTAAGTCACTTTTTCATAACATTTTCTCCTCAACGAATAAATATAATTCTAGAGAGAGAAAGAGAGGAGAAGAGAGACAAGAAGAGAGAGAGGAGAAGCTCCAAGCTTGAATGAAGAAGGATGAAGGATGAAGAAACTATGATCATGAAGAAAATCCACTCCTGATCCTAATGACCTATAAAATGATGCTCCAGTGATGTGATGAATTCTAGATGAATAATTTTGGCCCGTCTCTACTATGGGAAGCCTCCTGAGAATGATGAACTTTTGTATCCCTATCAAGTACACTGAGAGAATACGTGAGAAGCACTTAATTAATGGACTACTAAGCTCAATGAAAAATTCCCTCTTCCACTTGAACAAAAAATCCCAATCTCTCGGAACAATGCCATGCCTTCTTGATTAATCATTCACATGGAGTGAACTTGGTGTACTTGGACATGATGAAAACTTGAAACAATTTTACCGCATAATGAAAACAAGATGATCCTTAAGAAAATGTTTCCTAATTAGATGCAAGACGTGAATCTTATGATATGGAGGTAGAATAAGAAGATAGACATTAAATGCAATGTCATTCACCTTATAATTAAACATTCCATTTGAGATGAAATGACATGTCCTTCAAGAACAAAATTCACTTTGAGGCTAAAATTGGGAAACAAGTGGGCTTCCCTTCTACCCAAGTCACGATTCACTTTCAAACCTTTGTAAGCATGAATTTTCCTCATCAATCCTATGAGGAAATATCTAGATATATGATCACTACTTAGTGACAGACATAGGTTTATTGATACTTCAAAAATTGGCATGCTCACTCAAAGACACCTTGTGCTTACCACATCCGGAAATTTGTGAATTTTCTTGAAAACCGAATATTTAACCTCATGTTAATTATTCAATTAGTTACACATGAAGACAAGGAACATGTGTGATAATTTTGAGCTCATTCTGGACATTTAATATTATTATTAAGTCACACATGGGTGTCAATTTTTTTAGCAATTTTTCTAATTTTTCCAATTTCACCATTTTTGAATGTTTTGTGCTTAGAGGAATGAATTTAGGTCATGGAAACCAAATATTTATCGAATTACTATTTTTAGTAAGATACCATGGTAGAGAATTAATAAATATATAAAGTGGTCTTTTAGGTGTAGGATCGAATCGAAATTAATTGTAAAAGTTTCAATTTTACATTTCGAGGCTTTGTTCTAATTTTTAGAAGTTTTTGTAGATATGAGGAAATATGATTTTTAGTTGGAAACTTCAAGGGCTATAAAAATGGATGATTGCATCAACGGGGACAAGAAAACACTATTCTTAAGTGAATTTTTATGAGGAATCTATAGTCAAAATCTTGAGGAAAACAGAGCTTGGAAACAAGAGTTACGAGGAAAAATAGATTTTGACATCTAGGGCACATGAGTGAGTTGTCTAGTGTTTGAATATTATGAACCATATTAAATGCACTTTAATTTCTTCCATTGAGTCTCTTGTAGGTTTTTAAGTTATGTTTTACGTTTGAGTTGTGAGAGCATGGGTGAGGGATTTTATATGGTGGATGATAAGGAGAGAGAGTGTACATAGGATAATGGAAGCCCCATTGCACTTGGGTGAACTTTTTAGGTTTAATTTCACCTCAAAAGTGAACCTTGGGTGCATGGTAAAGATAAAAATGTGCCATGGGGATGGGGAAAACATGACACACACATCCACAAACACAAGCCTTTTAGGTTTTTAAGTTGACTTAACATGCATACGTATCAAATATTTGAGTTGATGAGGGCATGATGCAATTTTTGGGTGTAATTTCACCTCATAAGTGCACCCAAGGTGCAAATGGGGTTTAAAAATGCACCTTGGAGGGAAAATGGGACCCACCACAACTTAAAACACTCTTATAAGCTTCTTAATTCACTTTTTGGATTCATGTTATGTTTTTGAGTTGGAAATGACATCCAAAATGAGTGAGGCACACTTATAAGGTGAAATTTCACTTAAAAATTCTGCCAAGGGTAAAAAGGGACACCAAAAGTGTGCCTAAGTGCCCAAGTGTTGATTCGAGAATTGTTTACACATCATACTCGATTCCCAAAATGTTTCCTTGGCACCATAGTAAAAAAATTAATGAGATTTCTATAAATAATATATGAAGCTTCATGGGAACAGTCCAATAAAACCAATGATACTATTTATAAGGCTTTAAAACAAGTTCTCTAGAAAGTTGTACACATACCTTCAATATTTCCTAGAGTAGTACGTTGGTGAGCTAAGTGCTAAGAAGAAATATTGATGAAACCGAGACAAAAAAACTTATGGATAATGAAGAGAATTGAAAATACCATCACTTGCCATTTTTATGCTTCTATCTGTTCACAAGGCTTGTGAAACATTTCAAAGAAGTTATATCTTATAGAAGGACTCTTATCTTTGCCGCACCGATGTGAGATAATTTTCCACATTTTCAATATTCCCGGACATCTTCCTTGATCATTGCATCATGAACTAGGTTTTTAATATTTATAATTTCTCGGATATGAGATCTCAACACCTCACAAGGATCCCAAATTTTTTTAAGCAAGGTGACTAGCTCTTTTGAAATTTGCATTTCCTAGTGCCTTGCTAAAAAGGACCAGTATTGCTTAACTTTTTCTTGAATTTAAAATTTTCACATAATATTCCTAAACTACCTTGTAAAACTTCACGGAACTCATATACACCTCTTATATTATTTTAATCTTTGTTGTAAGCTTTTGGAGGATGTTCACCAGTGACAAAAAGATCAAAAAATGGCCCTTTTTAAGCCTCCAAGAGCATTATTTTTCTTAGATCTCAAAAAATTCAAGAACCAAGATAGGTAACCTTCCTTACACATGAAAAACAATTGAAAATCATGTTATCATGTTCCTCTTGACCATAATGAGGGTGACATAGTTGAAATACTGGCTAGAGGAAAGGTTTACATTGACCGGGAAAGGGATTTTCAAGCGTGGGTTTGGTTGTCATAACCAAAATTTCAAATTTTACATGCTTTAAATTTAGTATGAAAACAACCTAATTTTTTTTTTTTTTTCACAAGACCTTGAACAATCCTAAAATATTATCATCAACCTATAGATTCAATTATAAGAGGTGAAAAATAGTAAAGAAGAGGTAAGAAACCAACTGAAGAAACAAGAATACAAGTGTGCTAAGATAGAATAAGAGGTTGTGGTTCTAATGGAGGAATTAGATAAGAAAAATACTAAATTGAAAAAGATTATAAAGTTTGAAAATATATCCAAAGTGCTATATGAAGTTATAAATAAAAAGGTCACCATGTATCAAGATGGGTCTTGGCTATGAGGAAAAGAAAGAGGTTACTAATAAGGATTTGAAATAAGAAGTAAAGAAAGAAAATGAATCTCCTCAAAAGAACAATGCTCCAAAAGAAAACAAAAAAGGTGAGAATAAGTGGCATAATGTTCCCACAAGAAACCATAGAAGATCATTCTTTCCAAAGTAGTCTATCAGGTACCAGAAATCATTTTATGGATATTGTTTTACTTGTAATCATTTTGGTCACAAAGCAGTAGATTGTAAAGGACATGCGAGGAATGAGTATGGATGGAATGGAAATAGAGTTGCACATGGTTTCTCAGGTAGAAGATATAATTCATTTTCTCTTTTATCGATGATATTATATGTTATAATTGCAATAAGTATGGACATATAGCAAGACAATGTAGAAGTAATCCTGTAGATCAAAACAAGAAAGTGGATGCCTATGCTAAACACAAAGGTGAATTCATAAAAGTTTGGAAGAAGAAGAAAAAAAAAAATCAAAGCAAGATTAAACCATTCTTGCACAAGAGGCACATGATCTATTAGCCTATGATGCCAAGGATGAAAAGAAAAGAATGAAAGGCATAAATTTGGGAGCATGTCAAAGATTTAATTGTTAAGTCAACAAAGGAGTAGGTTCATGATGCATTTCAGAATAAAGTGAGAATAAAACAACGAATCAAAACAACATTTTATGAACAAGTAAAGAAAGGTTGTAACTCAAACATACGAGACACTTTGTAGATGACATGTTTGCTAGAAAGTATATGTAAGAGATAGTTATTAAATCCTTAGTGAGTTGTGAAGTACTAGAGGACAAATGCCTTAATGTCGAGGTAAATGATTATGCTCAATGCTTGCAAAGGGGAGTTCCAATGAGGAATCAAAGGTGAGGAGTTGTTGGGCCAAGTGAAGGTAGTGGCTATTAATGATGCTAAGGTAGAACAAAACGAAATGAAACAAGAGTATTTTCTACATTCTCAAATATAGTATTTATAAATGGAGGGTTCTTGTGAGAATGAAAAAGAGAAATATTGAGGAAGCTGATGTTAAACTTGGTATGAAGAAAGTTTATAATAGTAGGTTTATAAAAAAAAAAACTCAAAGGATGTTTATGAATCTGAAGTGGATTCCACATGTAATGATGATGGTAATAATCAAGAGAAATAAAAATAAAGTGACATGTTTTCTAGAAAGAAAGTGGATTCCAATGTTACATCTAGTCCAGAAACAGACACATTCGATGATGTTGGTTCAAAGCATTCAATCAAAGATGCTAAGAATAAGGAAAATTAGGATGAGAAGTGTGATGAAAATAATGAAAATATAGCAGTTATAGACTAGTTCATGGAGCAACCAAAAGTTGAAGTTGAGAGCTAAGAAAATGAGGATGAACCATTTAAGTTAGCAAACAGTCAAATGAAAAGTATCCAAATGCAAAGGGAAATCTTAAAGAAAATGTTTGACCAAAGTATTGTTAGATGTGTTAATAACCCACTTGAAGATAAGAAATATGGAATGCAAGAAGAAAAAGAATTCATGGGAAACAAACAATGTCTTCAAGACAAGCTACAAAGTTCAAGATAAGTGTCTAAGTGTGATTATCGATAGTATTAGTAGTGACAATTTACCATCAAGAGTAGTAAAAAGTTAATGAATCTATTTTGAGATAACAAGATGTGAAGAGGGGGCGCATGACAAATTAATTGAGAATTATGAAAGGTATTACTTGAAGAAATCATGAAAAAATGGATCCGAGTCAATTAAAGTCAAGAATTTTTATGCAAACGATGTAGATTGAGCTAATAGTTTTTATGATAGAAAGAGGATAAGAGGAGGAAGATTATTTTTGGGTAATAGTTTGGTATCTTGGAAAAGTAATAAGATGGATTTTATTTCTTCATATATAACAAAGGTAGAGCACATTACAACAATATCATGGTGGACATAAGTTATATGCATGAAGATAAACTTAGGGGAGATAATCATTTCATTATCATAGTGAAGACAAGTCAAAAAGAGATCAATGGATACATACTCCAAGGGGGAGAGTTTTGATAGTTACTCCTTTTCCATTGATGTCAAAAGGGGAGAGTTAAAGAAAGGGGGAGTACTAAAACAAGAAAATTAATGCAGGGAAAAAGAAATCTATCAATCATATACTGAGTTTCACAAGAGGGTCTAAAACATTTCACTTCACTAGTTATTGGCTTGTTAAGTTTGATGACGATCTGCAAGATACAAGGTGGTAGGCTATAATCAATAAAAAGGGGGAAGATTGTTGGATTTATTTTCATTGATGTCAAAGGTTCAGTGTCTCTCATATGGATTTGAGCTGGTCTAATGTTTGTTGTTCCAACTGAGTTGGTCAAATGTCTATCGTCTAGAGCTCATAGTAGAATAAGTTTGTAGTTGAGTTCACTTGTAATGTCTATCATTTAGAGCTCGTATTATAGCTCATTTGGATATTTCTTGGTCACTCGTCTAGAGATAGGAAAGTTACGATGTTGGTATTATGGAGCTTGTTATAATGTTAGTAGTCCGAAGCTCTCTTGTAGTGTATATCATCCAGATCTAGTAGTATGTTCTAGAGCTAGTAGTAACAATGGTAAAGAGGTCGAAGTGTAAATGGTTCTGAGCTCATCCCTATGAATTTTCTCATTGAGAGTTAGAATTATGTTTGGTTCCTTCCTAACAACATGTTTTTCTCGAGCTAGTAGTATGATCGGCCTTGAGCTTAGAGATAATAATAATAATGATCTAAAGCTACTAGTACGACTATTCTTGGAGATATCTTAGAAATGGTCCATGGTTATCATGTTTGATTATACAACATGTTTTTGTGTTTTGGCTGACCCATGGTATTTGCATCTGAATTTAGGATCAAACTTATATTACATCCAAAGGAATCTTATTATCGACTCATGCTCTATTCTAGTGTTTACTTTTGAATCCCCTATTTTTGTGTTTATATTTAACGATGATCCGATTCTCATCATTTTAAGAGGTATTACTCAAAATTTTATGACCCATGTTTTAAGTGTAAAATAATATATATAGGTCATGGTATAAAGGGATTTCTAATTAAAATAAAATGTGTGAGAGTATGGGGAGATGGAATAAGTGAGTGGAGAAATTATAAGTTTGACCAAGAGTGGCGTGGTATTATGAATATACATCATTAAATCCCAAGAATACTTCTAAAGGAGAGAGAAATAGAATGGAGTAACAAAAAATTGCTAAGTGGATGATGTGGTGATATCAAGTGCTTGGGAGGAGAAACAATGAACTCGCTGAAAGAAGATGTTAGGAGTTGGAAAGAAAAGATAGATCTCTTAAGCTCAAATATTGAGATAGCAAAGTGCTAAGGTAGATATGTGATAGAGAAGATGGAGATTTGAAAAAGAAGAAGGAAACAACAATGACATACCTCATAAGGTAAGAGTATGTAAAATTTGATAAGAGAATCCAACAAGTGAATGAAGCATGATTGAATATGAACAAGAGAAAGTTAAGCAAGTGTAACATGTGTGTGGAGTGGAATTGTAAAGACATCATTAAAACTCAAGGAATATTTCAGAAGGAGAAAAAAGAAAAACAACAAATCATTCAAATTAAATTTCCAAAAGGGAATAGTAAATAAGAAGAGGAGAGAGATTTCTAGAGTATAAGTGATACGTAAGAGGAAGAACTGAAATATAAAGAACCATGATTATGTTGGAAGTATGAATTCAATCATTGGGTTGGAGAAGTAACTAAAAAGGTGGAGGTCTGTATTATTGAGCTAGGCACCTCAAAAATTTGACTAATTGGTTGAGTTGGTGCTCAACATTGGGGATTTGTGTCTCTAGTGAGTTGGTGCTCGACATTGGGGATTGGTGTCTCCAGTAGGTTGGTTCCTACAAATATTTGTAAAATAATTATTTTTGTGACTGAATTTATACAAAGAGATCCAAATAGTCTTTTCTCTATGGTTTTCTCCTGAAAGGGTTTCCACATATATCATGTGTTTCATAATTGTTGGATATTATATGATTTTTTTTGTTTTGGATGTTAAATTTTTAAATAAGTAAATATTGTATAATACTGATTCAACCCCTCTCAAGATATTAGTGTCTTCTCTTTAGTTACTACCCCTTAAAGAATTAATCATCTAGGTTAAATCATTTGTAAACATATAAGTTTAACTATTTAATGAATTATTTGAGGATATTAATATTATCAATAACAATAAGTTTGAATTATAATTATCAATCATTATTTTGTAATGAGTGACACATATATAGAAATTGATTTAATAAAATGGAATTAAATCTAATTACAAAGTAACTAGTGTAAATAATTATGTTTAATTACTAACATACAAAGAAGACATAAGAAAATAAGCATGATAAGTATGAAACCCTAAGCAAAGGAGAGAGATAAGAAGACTTAGTTAATATCCCCACAATCTGGAAGGGGTTTGAGAAGTGTCAAGTACTAAACAAGATGTAAGTTATGTCATAACTTCTCACTATAAATTATGGGATGCAGGAATGAGGCCGGACATGGGTGCATGTGGTAGGGCAAGGAAACCTAGGTGCTGAAGACTAGATATGGTTGCCTCGACTATGAAAATTCTCGGGATCTAATTTATGATGTGCCGCAAGAGTCTTCGCCATTATTCCTTTTGATCACCTGATAGTCACTCCTTGAACACTCGAAGGTACTTGTAACATGCAAGAAAAAGATTCACCTACACATACCCAAAAACCACATCAAACCTAAAAAGGAAAATATAGAATGGGGAGTCAAAATTACCCCGGTGGTCACCCAACCGAGTGAACTTATGACCGAGTGCTGCACTACATCTTAGACTCCATGTAGTTCTTGTGTGTGTAGAAATGATGCCCTAGGATTCCCTTGTGCAAGTTACACAAATGATAGCGGGATGTAGCTAGAATTTAGCAATGTAATAGTATGTGTGGATGGAATAGAATAGACTTCCCCTTCCTATGTTGTGTATGCAGAGTATGCATCTTGTAGTCATTTTTACCCCTATCACAAAAGAAAGGAACCCCATGCGTGTCGACCTATCACCCAGCGAAAGCTGAGCACTCACCCGAGGCACGCGCGGTACCAAGTCTCTCTTTTATGTGAGTTTAGTGGGAAACATCATCTATGATTTGTGTGAGAGATTTCAGAAGGGAAATTAGGACATACAAGAACCATAGGGCTCAGAACGGCCTCTAGATCCTTGCAGTCATTTCAGACCGAGTACTTAACAGAATCCATAACATGTAGTATGATAGAAAGAAACATACAAGCATCAATACTTAGCATGAAAGGAAAGAGAACTCATAAGAGAGAAATATGCATCCGAATCATTGATATTCATGTATATATTATAACAAGAAACCTTATTACATCCATGGAACCATTACAGAGGGTCACAGAGAAGCAGACCGTAGTCATGCATTGCACTGGACTTAAAGTAACTAAGCTACCAAAAATAAAATTTACAACCCCCAAGCCTAATGCATCCTCTCCCGAATACAACTATCCACTTGACAGAGTCCTCGCAACATTTCTGCAGAGCTCCGCTCACTCTCTATGGATCTCCTTTTGTCTCTGCAGGTGCTTGTATTTATAGCTTTCTGGACTGCCAACTTGCCCTCCAGCACCCTCAGATCTGGTGCCAAGTGTCCGAATGTGGTCCTCCATGCGAGCATGCTTCTCCAAGCTTGAGCTTTCCACTTTATCCCATGATGTTCTTCTAGAAGATTCTATCGCAGGCATGCTCCTTCTTGGGCCAACTGTCACCAGGCTGACATCTTATCCACGTGCAATGGGTCATGATTTTCACGTGTTTCGCTCTGGATGTCCAAATTGACTAAGTCCTGAACCCTTCGTTCTATCTTCACATGTCGCACGCTACGAGCTTCCTCAAACCCTTCTCTTACGCACTTTTTTCCTTGCGCGCCATTCTATAACTGGGACCTTGTGCGCCTACGTGCCTTCATACTTGGTCAATACTCCAGTGGGTCTAACACATCCCTTTTCCCTTGAATGGATGATAGAGGAATGAATTTGGAGTGCTTTAGTTCCTTTTGAATGCAAATAATGATGATAGTAATTCTTAGTGCTTGGTCCCTCATTTTGAACACATAACTATGTATTTATATTATTCCCTTATTTGAATTTCATAATTGACAACTGGAAGGCCGACCCATAAATGAAAAAGATGCCCTAAAGATAATAGAGACCCAAAATAAGTGAGTAAGATAAGAAAGGGTTAGGAGTTCCTAGAGGGGACATGAGTTCCTACACACCGCTTTCCTAGTTGGGCACTAGTTTTAAAACCTCGAAATATAAATACGTAAAGTTTTGACTAGACTTAGGGTGTCTAAGACCAAAGAGAAAGCAGTAGACAAATAAAAGAGGAAAAAGATAGTTGTCAATTATTAGTTTCTTTCTTAAGAAGAATATAAATACTAGCATGCTTTTAGGACCTTGATATGTACCCGATTGTGTAATTTTATGTCTACATTTTCCCCCACTTTATGTTTTTGAGTGAATACTTGATAGAATAAAGTAGTTAGAAGACACATACCTTGTAATCATGAAGAGAGTGTGGTGAATAAATATTTGAGTGGACAAGTGAATCGTTGAGAATAGGAAAGGAAAGTGACCCTAGGGGTGAAGTGTATGTGTAGCTTGTACCCGTTATTGTGCTTGTATTTGTTGGTGTGGGCTATTTCTTGTTGCGTATCAAGGAAAAATCTACAAAAGAAGATAAAAAGAGTAGTCAAAGTCCTGTATATGAAAAATATAAGTAAAGTGTGTAAAAGTGTGTAAGATTATGTAAAAGTAAAGTGTGCACCTAATGTATAGGAGTGTAAAGGATAGAAATATGTCTTGAAATGTTTGTGGAGAGTGAGTTTTTGGGTGATATCATGCCAAATGCAAGTTTTTGGAAATCTAATGCAAAGTGTGAGTTTTTTTGGGTGATCTCATGCCAAAGAGAAAGTATTGGGGAGAGATGTCTAGTTTTACTCTCCTTCTATGAATCTGCCCAATAAGCACTACATGTAAATGGTACGTCCTATTTAGTTCCAATTATCCCGAATTATTTTTGAATTATTCTGATTGAATTGATTATAGGAGACATAATGCATTCTTTCATTGAAGGTCTATTCTCAGTAATCGTAGAACTACTCTTTGAACAACTATAGACTATGTTGTATTGAGAAATTGTATGTATCTATCCCCAACACATTAGCACTCGGGGAAGGACATAGGCATCTAGATGTTACCGTCTAATTTTGGGTGTTGGTGTCTACTTTGTGATTTTGACCTAGAATTCTGATTCTAGACCACTTTGTATTGTATGTATTTTATAATTCTTTCTTGTACTAATCGTGTTTGTAGCTCGAGCTATTTTAGGCATGATTTTTTCACCCAATGTATGCCCCCTCATTTGGGGTGCATGTGACGATGGTAGGATAATGTGGCCCAAAGGAGAGGACCTAATTCTAAGATGAGGTGTATACCTATAGGGGTAGGGGATGTGCATGATAGAAACCAAGAAACATGCAAAACAAGTAGGATAGAAATATGTGTTAGCAGTAAAACTAACTAGCATGCAAAATAAAACAATTTAACAATCAAGTGTGTAAACAAGATGGACCACTAAAATTAGGTTTCAAACATGGGACATTGCTCACATTCTCACAAGATAATCAAGACCGAAGCATCCAAAAGCATATAATGATCATACAAGACATAGGGCATAGCCCGCAAACAATAACATACATCAACAAGAAAAATGTGACATACAACTATGGTGGCATATTGTCTTGTAAGGAAAATGCTACACATGAAGCATCAATTAGTATGTGAGAAAGATAAATAGTATGTCAAAGTGTGTATAGCTCAATGAAAATTAAGTACTAGTAAGCATAAGTAGTAAATGATGAAATAATAGAACTTGTAATGTGTGAGAGTAATAAAGGTAAATTCCCCTAAGAGCCTTGGTGGGACTGGAAAAGGATACAATGCCAAAAATTATTGCATCTTGTAAGGATTTTTAAGATATATACACTCACCTCAAAGGACCAAGTGAATACGCATGTGTATATAGAAAGATAATGACATACTGAGTATTTTACTAGCATAATAAGCAAAGTGCAACATGTAAGTAGAATAAGATAGCAAGAGTAAATGCAACCAAGATATGAAAATGTAATGTATGAGTGTGATGGAATGGTATGTAAAGTCCAAGATGATAAGAGTAGTGTGCCCCAAATGAATGTGTATGCAATGAGGTTAATTTATAAAATCCCCTCAAAAGAGTGAACCATAAAACAAGAGTGCATCATTAGGAAATGGTATGAGAGTGTAAATGCTAGAAATATGTATCATGAAGCATAGAGCGTGAAGAGTGTAGGTGATGTGAGGTTCATTTCAGAATTAGACCCTTAGTAGTCGAGTATGAACCATGGAACTAGAGTGCGTCATAGGGTAATGATGATACAATGTGTGTAGGAATGTGCAAAGAGATTAGATGTGAGGCACAAAGCGTAATAGTAAAGATGATAGATAACTGGTAATATGAGAAGTAGGGAAGAAAGCATGATGTCCCCTAAGTGTGTGCGAGATATAAGGTTATCCAATGATAGTAAAGGGAAAGGGCCCTCCACCTCATATATGAGGAGAAAAAGGCATGTGACGATGCTCTAATATCGTGGTCTATAAGAGGAAAGATGTCCACGTGAAGGAGACCTATGTGGTGAATGTTAGGAAATATAGTGCATACATTATTGTTATTTGTTGAGTTGTTAAAACAAATCACGTAGATAGAAATATTTGGTAGGATATTGTTGGGTTTGTTAAGGCTATTTCCTATAATAGTGGAGATCATTAAGCCTATATATTATGTACCTCCTCATTGGATAATTATGAAGATATTTTGTGTTTCTGTGCAAAATTGGCGTGTCTTTCAGATTTGGTAACAGAGTAGTGTGTGATCCTTTCCATTATGGAAGCCTGAGGACTAATAGGGGCAGTCAATCTGTTGCTCCTGTAGATGGAATTACAAAAAAATGCAATATGTAGTTTAGTTTTGTATTAGCACATTGACCTGCTTGGGCATACTGTGGATTGTGCATGTCACCCTCCATTGGAATCGTTCAAATCTTAACACAAGTTTCTATAGTCAAAGACCGTTGCATTATGTGAAAAGGAAAAAATATTTATCGATAAGAAAAATTGATCTCATTAATGTGTTGTTACCAATATCTTTGTGTTTATTCATATTTATAACTGAATATTCCTCGCTTCGTACTATGTAATCAACTCCAATCTCTATTTGAACGTGCCCACTATAAATTCCTTGCCGACATACCATAGGATCAAATATCTCCATAAATATTTTGTCTCAAACAGGTAGTTGGGATTGGTTTGTATGCACTTATGGCACTATATTCAACCCATTTTCATCTGGGTGCTCAAGATCTATTTCAGTTTTTTGCAAGCCTGCGTAGATTGGAAAATTACAACATTTTTCATCAAGTGTAAATACTAGAAGCCATATAATGGTGAAAATTTCTATTTGAATGCGTTTGAAAGACAATAAAGGAGCGTACTTTGTTGCTTGCAACCTCTGTAACAATATGTCGGCATGTAGTTGATCAATCCTTCGAAGACTCCATGTGTTCGGACAACTTGGGCTACAGTTGACTGTAAAAGTGGTAGGAGGCACCACCAGCCATGAGTCGAAGAAATCACTCTTTAGGATTGTTATACACATCATCTATTCACCTCTTCGGCCTGCTCTAATGTCTTCAACCATCGACCACGTGAATAAGTTACACATATTCTAGGGTTTGTTTTTTATTTATTTATTTAGATTTTTTTTTGTGTCTATCAGAAAGTCATAAATTGTTATGCCATATTGTGCAAGTCTTGAGTTTTGTTATTTTTAAAAATATAGCCTTTTTCTATATTAAATTCGTTTGTAATGAGTCCAAAACTGATTATAAGTCATAGTGAAATGCCATAGTTCTAGATTAGTTTGTCAATTATATAAAAAAATATGTCATCAAACATCAAATATTTATTTCATTTTCATTTTTGAGTCAAATGTTATTTTGTATAATTATTTTCATAGTAAAATTCATCTATCATTGTTCATGTCGTCAAGTCATATTAAGAGTTAGAGTCAAATATTTGTAAAAATAAAAAAATTGCCTCACTTTTCAATAATTGGACGCATTTTTGCTTATACGCGACGTCCATCTTGTGAGGAAAAATTGTACACTGAGCTTCATGATCACATCCGGTTGAGGTAGCAGCATGATAATAGAGGTCAAAGGAAATGAAGGAAGGAGGTCATTCAACGACCTCATGTTAGTCGCCAACGACGGAGCCGCATGAAGGTTTGGTGACATGTGTGTTTGTAGTTTGGGAAGTGTGTTTTCCTTTGTGTTTTTAAGAGTGTTAGTTTTAGTGTTCATGTATAAATAAGTGGAAATTTCACATTGAGGGGGGAACATGATCCCAATGTTCCATTTCCATTATGATAACATTTTCTTTGTGTGTATGAGAAACATATTTCAACAGAATTTTATTTGTTATTCCCTGCAGTAAGATGTGATGAGGGCTGATAATAGTACTTGGAACATCATGATGTGGTCGTAGGTAAACCAATTGAAAGCATTAATTTTTTTTTTTGTGGTACTCCAATTGAAAACCACCATTTGAGTTCGTGGTTAACCATTTGAAAGCCATCCAATAGGTTTGTGATCATCCTGCAAAGTAAAATCACCTACTCATGAAAACATGTGCAAGTAATCTGAGCATGCTTTCCCCATGTTTGCACTAAGGGGGGAATGTTAGGAAATATATTTTATTAGTGTGTACATTATTATTATTTTTTGAGTTGTTAAAACAATTCACGTAGATAGAAATATTTGGTAGGATATTATTGGGTTTGTTAAGGCTATTTCCTATAATAGTGGAGATCCTTAAGCCTATATATTATGTACCTTCTCGTTGGATAATTATAAAGATATTTTTTTGTTTATTTACAAAGCGGTGTGTCTTTTAGAGTGAATACTTATGTGAAGGAGAGCTATGTGGCAAAGGAGGTGGTGAACACTTATGTGTAGGGGGCTTCCCAGTATGGTACTTAAGTTGACAAGGTGGACTAATGGACCTATGAGAACGATAAGGTCGTGAAGAGTGCATATGAGAGCTAGGTGTAGAGTGTGATTTAGAATTGATAGGAATATGAGACATAGATATTAAAATTGGTGTATAGATGTCATCAAAAGGAGGAAAAGGTAATGGTGTACATGGTGGAACACTTTTAAGAGTGAGAAATTATTTATAGTGAATGAATTTCATGCACCAATGATTCATAGAAGGAATGGATTGGGCGGACTTGAGCCAAGTGAGACCTAAGAGCATGTCATATAATTTGATTAAATATGTCATAGCAAATGACACGAGTATGGTAAGAGGCCCAACTATAACGAAGCCTGATGTAGCCAAAAGAATTAGGAACTGGAAATGTGATATTATATAATGGAAATTTGATAAAGAGGAGTGAAATAGAGCACACATTGGTAGGAGCTGATGGATAAATCATAGTGTTATTGATGGTATAAGAACCAATAGAGGCATTAATATGTAATGAACAAAAGTGAATGTAACATGATAATCATGATCCGATAATGTAATGAATGGTGGTGATTCATCATCATTAACAACATGGAAATCAAAAGGCACCAATGAAGGAGGAGGCACAATATGATATGTATGATTGGCAGAAGAATCAATAACTTACTTTTCATGTTTGGGAAAAGGGTCATTAAAGATTTTTTTAATCTTTTTATCATTGATTGACTTAGAAGTAGAGGGCTTAGGGAGTTCAATTGTATTATTATCGATACGATCTTGAATAATATGTTTAAGCTTGAGACACCGACTAATAGAGTGCCCAACGCATTGGTGATAGTCACATCTAGAATTTTCATCATAATTATGGCCACGAGGGTGAGAAGGATCGAGATTGAGTGGTGGAGGAAGAGTGATAAGATTGCTTTCGATAAGTTTTGGCAATAGTAAGCAAGGTGCATAAGGTAATTTGGTGAAAGTACACTTTGGAGGTTGCAGAATTATAGCTTTTTAGGTGTAGAAAAACCATTAACATTGGCATTTTCTTCATTGGGCTTAGGAGATGGCTTGAAAGTATACTTTATTTGAAACCGATTAGAAGATGAGTGTGACATCCTCATTTCGAGACTTCAATAATAGGGGAATTTTTTTTACTTTACTTTATACTTCGGATCTAAATACCCATATATTTAAATCCAACATAAACCTTAATGTTCATTGTTCCAAATTCATATAATTTAGAACAAACATTCATTTAGCTAATCCATCTCATAACAATAACCATATGCAGCTGTAATGACTCAATACTATACCGATCTCTCATTTCATGACTTAGTATTAAACTGATCTCTCATGTGTATAACAAGTATACTTATGGTTCCCTTATTCCATTAAGGGTCAATCAAGTGTAAACAACTAAAGATCCTATTTGGGTATCTGTTACGGATAACCATCTGACATCTCGCATCTTTAGTCCAGGTGAAATAAAGACAACACAACCAACAACTTGCGATACTTTGGAAAAAGTTTCAAGACATGTATGCCATGTATTTATTCCAAGACGACATAGTCGTCAAAAGAATATGTATATCACCACACTCGAAACTGTTATATATATTAGACTACCTTGAATTACGTCAATCCCATCCATGTCCTTATTAGATACTAAGTAGAGCTAGCTCAAATAGACTAGTAACGATAATATTCTTAAGATGACTAAGGGAAATCAAGCACATCCAATTTTAATTGTGTCACTTCAGATCCACTTCATCACCCGTAGTCATCATAAGATGACATCGACACTAGGCCATACTACTATCACTAACTAGTGTATAACAGAGACCTAGATCCACATTTTTCAATAGTAATGATTAAAGGAGCTAGGCGAATAATAAACCATAGTTCCTACTCCACAAGAACCAAATAATGACTATGTAGCAACGATTATGCTATGAGAATCCATGGAGTTCCATTAAGTGAAACATATTAACTTAACAAGTTCATTAATTCATTTAATTATCAGCTTATTCATCCACTTTAATAATCTTATCATTAGGTGTCGTGCCTAAGGATCATCTAGGGTTTGAAACCAATATTACTGTATGTAAGGATCGTAATGATTATTCACTTAAAATCAAGAATTGCAGATGTAAATCTGCATTGTGATTGATCATTTAAGCATACTTTTCCCTTAATTCAGTTGTATCAAACATAGGGCATCATTATTTTTACTCAATATTCAAAGGAATAGTTCAAATATTCATAACTATAATGCTTAGGTATGTTGCATACTTTCTTTATAAAGTAACATAACTTTATCAAATACATTTAAACATATCAACCATAAGTATACATCCTTCTTACTTATAGTTTAGTTATAAGTATTCCTTATATAAAGATTCATCATGAACATCATATATCAATCGTATTAAGTAATTAATTAGTAAGTATACATTTTAGAATCAATACATATAGACCATGTCATTCATATAATTACATTCGACATATTCAAGTTGATGGACTTGATCTCACACACACATACTTATTATAGTCCATTTCATAAACCATGTAACTAATGGACTTTATCTAACAGTCTTTCATTTAACACATTAACAAACTACAATGATATCTCGACCATATCTCTCTTATTTCATAAGAGTAAGCAATCAAAAATGCAAATAGTACTTTAATCAATCATACATATGCTTAGCTTATAAATATTATGAATACAATCTGCTTCATTTTTAATAAAGGAATCACAACTAATTTCCAACACTAACATTCAATCACTCCTCTTTGAAAAATATGAGTCAAGTAACCATTTTTGTTTCATTCAACTTTAAATAACATCAAACATATTTCTGTCAATGAAAATCAACATGTTTCCAAGTAATTACAATAAAGGGGCCATAGGCCTTTCATGTTTGAAACATAAATACTTCAAGGAACTTATACAATAATCATGTAACTGAATTAATTAACTTCATTCAATAGAATAAATGAAACATTTTATATGTCTTCCTTCTTTCATCTTTCATGAAGTCCATATACAAGATTGTTAGCATCTATCAGTTCATATGAACTGAGCATGATAGGTACTAAATATTCGAACAACATACTCTACTTAATAATTTCATAAAAGGAACATTGCTTTTAAATGAAATTATCCTAAGGTTCAAAAGAATGAACACAACTCTTTTGATCATGCCACAATAACTTCATAAATGAAACCATTTAGAAAAGACGAGTTTAACTCATACATTTATTTACAATATTTCTATCAAGTAATAATTTAAGTCACTCAAGGTGACCCGATCCAAGTACATTTGATCCTATTTTTTTTTATTATGGGTAAATAGTTTTGAAGGGACTATACCTTGTGTACAAAAAGGCTCAAAAGCCGAATACCAAAAGAGGAAAAGCTCGACTATAAAAGAGAAAAACATCCAAAATCGGAGAGGCTCAACAACTAGATAATACAATATAGTAACAAAACAAGATCAAGACAGATATGATCCAAACAAAAGCACAGGAGAAAAAACAAACAAGAGATACCCATCACTGGTCATCTCAGCCAAAAAACAACACCAAAAACGCCCGATCATAATAGCAAATTCACCGCCAAAACAACAATAGAGCTCCTCATCACATGATAGCCCAGTCAATCTTGGATTTAATCGTTTGGAGCGAGATGAAGAATGTAATGGTGGTGGCCTGGGAAGGGTCTTTCAAATCCACTTGGGCAATTACAAGATCTCTGTTCTCCTTGGAGCCCCAAATATCCTCAGTAATACCGCTGAGACTACAAATACTATGAACATGTTGCTCGATAAAATTGTAGATACTTTTAAGGGCAGAGAGGATACAATCATTATGCCCTTTTGCATTGCCAAGCCTGGCATCCAGAGATTGAAGCTTCTTGAAAATTTCAGCAGTGATATCATCCTCTTCATCATTTTGCAGTTTCCTTTTTCCCTTAGCTTTATCCATATCCCTAATAACACTCTTTAGTTCTTGAATTTCCTTTTCCATCTTTCCAACTCTGACCAACAAGTCCTCATCTTTAGGCTCCTCCATCGGATTACTAATGTGCAGTAAATTCATAGCAAGCTCCAGGTCTTTATGACTTCTAAGAACCCTCTAAGAAGCAGGGACCTTAGTTTTCATCTCCTTCCTTTTCTTGCTAGTTGAAGTAGTGTCAAGCTTCCTATTGGGCAGGGAGGAATGGAGGTAGGGGGAGGAGAAAAATCCAAGTGGGGACAGGCTGAGCAGTGGTGGTGAATAAGCAATATTAACCCTTGATGAAGGGGAACAACCCTAGTGTGATTTTGTACTTCCAGAACAGATTTCTCTAGAGAATTCAACAAGTAATGAGGAAATTTGATGGTGAGGTTTCTATGGAAGTGATTAAGGAAGATCAAGTGCTTTTGGGGAATAGTGACAAATCTCCCCTCTAGAGTAACATACCTTACTACCATCCTTGTGATCTCAGCAAAAGGCTCTGGAACAGAAGCAAGCTTGATGCTAGCCGTCACAAATTCCATATTTTCCCCCTCATCAAGAAACTTCTTAGCCTCCACCTCTCTGTCCACCCACTTGTTAAAGAATTTGGTGCGGTCTAGACTGAGCCCAGGTGACTTGGGAAATAAGCTCCTCTGATATCTCAACCTTGATGTTACTTGTACTTAACCACGCGATTCCTCCATCCCTGAGTAAATTTAATTGAGAGATCCTGATCAAAACCTTGGATTTTTTCAATAAAGTTCGTTAGACCCCCTTTTTGAAGATTTGATCCCATTCAATCATATAACTTAAGTACAAGAATAATATGATTTTAGTCATATAATCCCAATTTTATATGACTATAATCATTTATATTGCTTAATAAGTTTGTATAACTTAATCATTTAGTTACTAAATTTCAGTTAGATAAAACAATCAAGTAATATCTTATTGATAAAGATAAGTATAATATTTATAAGATTGTAGTCATATAATCCCATTATTATATGACTGAAATCTCATATCTCATCAATTAATTTATACAACTTTAGTAGAGAAACCTTTTTTATGTTTCATCAAGAAAGAACAAACCAATCATACAACATTATAACTCAAGGTATCAGTCAAGTAATTCCAATTACATGCATTGCACATGAATTTCCAATACTTAAGCTATTATAGAATAAAAAACTACTAGGTAAGGGTTGGTTCATAATGTACTTGAACTATAACACAAATCATATCATAAATAGAAGAGTTTAATCACGATACAAATTTCATTTCAAACTCAACATGAAGCCATTTGATAGAAGAAACCAAACTTTTATAAACAAATCACATTAATAGTGATCAAACAAGCTAACTAATCTAACACCGGTACATTTAGCGGACTAACCATGAATGCCTAAAAATTCATGGCTAAAAGAGGAGAAAGAACCAACAATTGATGCTAATCAAACAACAACCATGATCAACTCAAATGAACTTAAGAAGATTACAACAGGTAACAAACATAGTGAATTCATTCCCTACCCAGTCTTCAATACTGAACATCATCAAAGGGTTTATATGTTAGTATACCTATCCTGGTTTGAGAGTTGAATGAACTCGAATTCGATTACAAGGACCTACAATAATTTTAAAAATGATTCCAACTCACAATAGGTTTGATAACCACTTAAACCTAACAACATTGAATCATCTTCAAAAAGTGGAATGAACAAGAATATAAAAAAAACAAATTTAAGTGTTTATAAGTTTACCATTTCCAAAACAAGTCGTGTTGAGTATGGCCCAAATTTAAAGTTACAAAGGTATCAATTTAAAGAGACAAAGTATTTTTTTTTGTAATAACTATAAACTTCCCAAGATACCTAAATGGATCTCTAATAACCGGATAAAGAACCTCCGCTTCAATATTCAAGAGTGTCCATAATGGAATTGAAACAAAACATCAATTGCGCTCTTTATCTCCAAAAAGAAATTCATCGGGGGTTCAAAGCACAAATACCCAGAACTCATGAACCATTTCATTCCATCAAAATAAGCATTCAAAGTCATGCACACAAAACCATAAGTCATTTAATTCATAAACAACTAGATTCAAGCAATATTCAAGAATACATCCAGGATAAAAAGAAAATAACATAAAAACCACAAAGCCCAGAACCAAGAACTCGATCCTATTTCAAGAGAAGAATTATTTTCATGAAATAATTAAATAAATAAAATTATTTCAAGGAGTTAGAGCCTATCATGCTTGGTAGAGCTCCTGCAAATATCTTCCAAGCTCCCAAAGTCTCTATCTAATCTTTCCCGCAAGATTTCATAAAAGAATTGAAAATGATTCCATAGAAAGCTCATCTTTCTCCTTCTCATTATTTTTATAGCCCATAGAATAAATTATTCTCTGCTAAATCCTCCATGTAATGGAGAGATTATTAATAAACCAAATATTAACTAATAGTTAGAAGACACAAGATCATCTTGCAGATCCAAAGTTCTCAAAATACTAAATTAAAAATGAAAAACAACGCATATCTTCTTGCCCACAAAAATTGTGCCTTATCCAAGGTGGTTTTCCTTTTCCCAAAGAACATTAATTGCCATGGTAGGACTACCAGCTATTCCTCCAAATCCACCAACTACCATTTCAAAAATAGAAACAACTAACAATTAAAAAAACACCGCCAAACCCTTTTAGTTACCTTGATCATCGTGCATGCTAAGTTAGACTTGGTCACTACTAAAGGTAGCGGTAGTGGAATTTAATTTATTAATTTCCCAAGTACTACATGGGTTGGTGCAGTAATAACCATACTCTAACCTTCAATCAACATGTCACCCATGGTTAGGTCGTTCGGTTAGGTCTTAGGTTTAGAGATTAAGATCTGTAGTTAGGTTTAGATCCCCATTAATGTAATGTGTCATCCTTAGCTTAGGTTGATAATATTTAATTCAAATGCAAATAGGATATAGCTAGGTATTTGAAATACAATCATCACCCTAACATGGATTAGAAAAATCCTATTAACAATACTAAAAATATCATCATTTACAATAATCAAGTTCAACTCAGATCAAGAAGAAGTATGATTGCAATCTAAAAGGTGATATTAAAAAATTAGGTCAGTTTATAGTCAACCCAATATGAATTTGATTGCAATATCAAAAACATTGGGAAATCGATTAGACTTAACAATTATGATTGAAATAATATATCAATTAATGATAATTCCTTGGATCATTGATAATGATCCAATAATCTTAACAACATGAAATTATATCAAAAGCTATATAGCTTACCGGGTTACATGTTTATCTATCTATCCCAATAATCCAATTTCACTTTCCACAAGTTGAAATCTTTTAGTTTATTACAAAACTAGTCAAGTAAGTACTCTATGAAAAATCAACATGAGCACAACATTCCCATAAGAATGATTAGAAATTAGATCTTAAAAATATTGATATCATTCCAGAAAACATGATCTACCGGTTCCAAAAGAGCACAAAAACTCAGAACAAAATCACATGTCAACGTTTGCAAACCTCATTCAAAGAAGCAAGTAAATATATAAACACAAAGCAGAGGAATCACACATCTCCCTCTAAAAATCAGCATCGTCTTGATGATTAACTTAGTTCAACACATTTTTAAGAACATAGGTAAAAATATAACTTATTCAACCATATAATTCTCAAACAGTACACAAAATTTGCAAAAATTCAAGTTTTCAAAGGTTCATTACAACATCAAAAGGTTGTAACAACACTTATTAAAAAGTGTTTTGCTCAAAAATAACAAAATCAGAGATAGTTCTTAAATTAAATATCTCAAGTACGTCAATATTTGACAAAAAAACCAGAATAAACTATCCAAAAATAAAGTTTTTGTATTCTCAATATCAAGAAAAATGTTGTTTTTTATCTTTCCCATACTGTACCAACAGTCTAACTGGTATCACCATAAAATTTTCAGGTTCTAGAGTCTTTAACTCCTTCCTTTGTTGCTTATTTTTTCGGTATGCCTCTTTGTAATTGTAGTCTGAATCTTCTTCTACGGATTGTTCTCCTTGTTTCTCAAGGGAAATCCTTAGCATAGTGACCACTATCACCACATTTAAAGCAACCAGTGAAAGGTCTCTTCCTTTCAAACCTGTTATTACTACCACAATTTTTTTCTTGTCCATTCTTTGTAAATTTTTTAGAAGTATTATTTCCACCATTATGAGTTTTACTTTTTCCTTCCCCCATGTCTTTCCAGGTGACAATGGCAAAGGAGTGTTATTCAATTTATGCTTCTCATCCTTGTGAGCAAAGAATGGCTTGGAGATTTTTCTCCTACCTAATGGCCTTCTCAAATACTTCTTCCATCATTGGTGGCCCATGTACATCAACTTCACCACCTATTATAGGTTTCAAACCCATAATAAACTTCCTTATGTAGAATTTCTCATCTATTTGGTATTGTGGTACATACTTAAGGAGTTTGGTAAATTTCTCCCAATACTCAGTTACAGTCATTCTACCTTGTTCAAGGTTCTGAAACTATGTCATCTTTTGGTCATAATATAATTGGGGTAACCAGCGCTTCCTAAAATAGGCCTTAAATTGGTCCCATGTTATTTTTTCATTATCCACTCCCAATTCCACTTTCCGGCTATCCCACCATGAGGATGCCTTGTTAGAGAGCTGATATGCTCCCCATATTGATTTTGTTTCTTCGATAAGTTCCTTATTGTAAAGTACTTCTCCATCTTGTTGAGCCAATTCTTAGCCCCATCTCCCAATGTGGTATTGTCAAATTCTGGTGGACTTATTCCTTTTATGTCTTTTGACAACTCAACCACCAAGCATGCTCTTGCATTTGGAGGCTGATTGGGTACATTTATATTATTATTAGTAGCATTATAGTTATTTCCAGCATAGGAATATCCAACATGTACATTGTTTTCATTATGTGGCTATTCCTTAGATGGTTCACTTTCAGACTCAACATTATTTCTAGCCACTTGTTGTTCAAGTACAACAAGCTGATCCCTTGTGTCTAATAAAGAAGTAAAGATCTCATCCAAATTTTGAGTTGTAGCTGCTTCACCACCCAGAGGTTGGTCATTCATATCTTCTCCCCTTGTTCTAACCATTTTATGTTAACAAGAAATTAAGTTTTATCAGTGATGGACTCAAATAGGTCCAAGAGCTGTAACCTTCAACTCTGATACCAAAATGTAACATCCTCATTTTAAGAATTCAATAATAGGGATTTTTTTACTTTACTTTATGATTCTCAATCTAAATACCCATATATTTAAATCCAACATAAACCTTAATGTTCACTATTCCAAATTCACATAATTTAGAACAAAAATTCATTTAGCTAATCCATCTCATAACAATAACCATATGCAATAATGACTCGGTACTATACCGATCTCTCATTTCATGACTCGGTATTAAACCGATCTCTCATGTGTATACCAAGTATACTTGTGGTTCCCTTATTCCATTAAGGGTCAATCAAGTGTAAAAAACTAAAGAGCCTATCTAGGTATCTATTACGGATAACCATATGACATCTCACATCTTTAGTCCAGGTGAAATCAAGACAATGTAACCAACAGCTTGTGATACTTTGGCCAAAGTTTCAAGACATGTATGCCATGTCTTTATTCCAAGACAACATACTCATCAACATGAATATGTCTTTCACCACACTCAAAACTATTATCTGGATTAGATTACCTTAACTTACGTCAATCACATCTATTTCCTTGTTAGATACTAAGTAGAGCTAACTTGCATAGACTAGTATTGATAATCTACTTAAGATGACTAAGGGAAATCAAGTGCATCCAATTTGACTTGCGTCAATTTAGATCCACTTCATCACCCATAGTCATCATAAGATGACATTGACACTAGGCCATCTACTTTATCACTAATTAGAGTATAATGGAGACCTGGATCCACATTTTATGATAGCAACACTTAAGGGATCTAGGTGGATAATCATGCCATAGTGGCTGCTCCACAGTAACCAAATAATGACTCACATCATTGAAAGTACTGTGTTGTAGTGACTATGATGCAACATGATCAATCGAGTTTAATTAAGTGAAACATCATAACTTAACAAGTTTATTAATTCATTTAATTCTCATCTTGTTAATCCAATTTAATAATCTTAACATTAGGTGTTGTTCCCAAGGATCATCTAGGGTAGGAAACCAATATTCCTTTATTTAAGGATCGTAACGATTATTCACTTAATTTTATGAATTGTAGATGTAAATTTGCACCGTTCTTGATCATTTAAGTGTACATTTTCCCTTAATTTAGTTATATTAAACATAGGGCAACATTAAGGCAATAATATTTCTACTCAATATTCAAAGGAATAGTTCAACTATTCATAACTATAATTCTTAGGTATCTTGCATACTTTCTTTATAAAGTAACATAGCCTATCAAATACATTTCAACATATCAACCATAAGCATACATCCTTCTTACTTATATTTTAGTTATAAGTATTCCTTGTATAAAGATTCATCATGAACACCATTTATCAACCATTAAGTGATTAATCGGTAAGTATATATTTTAGAATCGGTACATATAGACCATGCCAATCATATAAGTACATTTCAACACATTCAAGTTGATGGACTTGATCTCACATACACATACTTATTATAGTACATTTCATAATCCATGCAACTAATAGACTTTATCTAACAGTCCTTCACTTAACACATTGACAAGATACATAGATAGTAGAACATATCTCTCTTATTTCATAAGAGTAAGAAATCACGAATAAATATAATACTTCAACAAATCATACCTATGCTTAGCTTAGAAATATTATGAATACAATATGCATCATTTTTAATAAAGGAATCACAACTAATTTCCAACACTAACATTCAATCATTCCTCTTTGAACAATATGAATCAAGTAACTGTTTTTATTTCATTCAACTTTAAATAACATCAAACATATTTCTATCAATGAAAATCAACATGTTTCCAAGTAATTACAATAAAGGGGCCATAGGCCTTTCATGTTTGAAACATAAATACTTCAAGGAAATTATACAATAATCATGTAACCGAATTAATTAAATTCATTTGATAGAATAAATGCAACTTTTTATACGTCTTCCTTCTTTCATATTTCACGAATTCCTTCGTAAGACTATTAGCATATTTCAATTCATATGAACTGAGCATGATAGGTACTAAAACTTCATAAAAACATACTCTACTTAATAGATTCATAAAAGGAACACTGCTTTTAAATGAAATTATCCTAAGGTTAAAAATAATGAACACAACTCTTTTGATCATGCCATAAGAACTTTGTAAATGAAACCATTTAGAGAAGACAAGTTTAACTCATACATTTCTTTACAATATTTCTATCAAGTAATAATTTAAGTCACTCAAGGTGACTGAGACAAGTACATTTGATCTTATTCAATCATATAACAAAAGTACAAGAGTAATATGATTTCAGTCATATAATCCCATTTTTATATGAATGTAATCATTTATCTTGCTTAATAAGTTTGTATAACTTAATCATTTAGTTACTAAATTTCAGTCGATAAAAATATCAAGTAATATCTCATTGATAAAGATAATTATAAGATTTATGAGATTGCAGGTCATATCACCGCCATTATTAAATGATTGGAATCTCATATCTCATCAATTCATTTATAAAAAATTAGTAGAGAAAAATTTGTTATGTTTCATCAAGCAAGAAAAAACTAATCATACAACATTATTACTCAAGGTATAAGTCAAGTAATTCCACTTACATGCACTTTGCACACAAGTTTCCAATACTTATTCTATTATAGAATTAAAAATACTGTAAGGGTTGCCTGAATGAATCTGAACAATAACACAAATCATATCATATATAGAATATTTTAATCACAAGTCACCTTTCATTTCAAACTTAGCATGAAGCCGATTGATAGAAGAAACCAAGATTTTATATACAGTCACATTAACAAAGGATCAAACAAGCTAACTAATCAAACACTGATACATTCATCCAGACCGACCATGAATGCCTCAAAAATTCATGACCAACGGAGGGAACAAGAACTAATAGTTGATGCTAACCAACAAAAACCATGATCAACTCAAATGAACTTAATAATCTTACAACATGCAATAAACATAGTGAATTTATTCTTGACCTAGTCTATTCAATACTGAACATCATCAAAGTGTGTAGATGTTAGTCTACCTATCTGGGTTTGAGATTCGAATGAACTCGACTTCGATTACAATGACCTATAATCATTTTAAAAATAATTCCAACTCACAGTGGGTTTGATAACCACTTAAACCTAACAACAATGAATCATCTCCATGAAGTGGAATGAACAAGAATATAAAACAAAACACGTCAAGTGTTTATAATATTACCATCTCCAAATCAAGTTGTTGTGTATGGCCTAAATTTAAAGTTACAAAGGTATCCCTTTAAGGATATGAAGTAAAAATTTCTTAATTACTATAAAGCGCCCAAGATACCTAAACGGATATGTAACAACTAGATAGTAACCCAATTCAAGATTTGAAAGTGTCCATAATGGACTCGAAACAAAACATCAATTACAATTTCTATCTTCAACAAATAAGTTCATCGGGGTTTAAAGAATAAATACCTAGAACTCATGAAACATTTCATTCCATCAAAATAAGCATTCACAATCATGCACACAAAGCCATAAGTTGTTCAATCGATAAACAACTAGATTTGAGCAATATTCAAGAATACAACCATATAAAAAGAAAATAACACAAAAACCAAAATCCCAGAACCAAGAACATGATTCTATTTCAAGAGCAGAGTTATTTTCATGAAATAATTAAATAGAGAAAATTATTTCAAGGAGTTAGAGCCTATCATGCATGGTAGAGCTCCTGCAAATATCTTCCAAGCTCCCAAAGTCTCTATCCAAGCTTTCTCGCAAGATTCCACAAAAACTTAAAAACTGATTCCACAGTAAAGCTCATATTTCCCCGTCTCATTATTTTTATAGCCCAGAAAATGAATTATTCTCCGCTAAATCCTTCATGCAATAGAAAGATCATTAATAAACCAAAATTAAACTAATAGTTTGAAGACCAGAAGATCAACATGTAGAGCCAAAATGCTCAAAATACCAAATGAAAAATGGAAATGACCCCTATATTCTCACCCAAAACCATCGTGCCTTCTCCAAGGTGGTTTTAATTTTCCCAAAGAACATTAATTTCCATGACGAGACCGCCAGCTTATCCCTCCAAATCTGCCAACCTCCATTTCAAAAATAGCTACAACTAACAGTTTAAGGAAACACTGCCAAACCCTTTTAGTTATGTTGATCATTGTGCATGCCAAGTTAGACTTGGTCACTACCAAAGGTGGTGGTAGTGGAATTTAATTCATTAATTTCCCAAGTACTGCATGGGTTGGTGCGATACTTAGCCACACTCTAACCTTGATCAGCATGTCACCCGCAATTAGGTCCTTAGGTTAGGTCTTAGGTTTAGAGATTAGGATCTTTAGTTAGGTTTAGATCCCCATTAATGTAATGTGTCAACCTTAGCTTAGGTTGATAATATTTAATTCAAATGCAAATAGGATATAGCTAGGTCTTTGAAATACAATCATCACCTTAGCATGGATTAGAAGAATCCTTCTAACAATCATCAAAAATATCATCATTTACAATAATCGAGTTCAACTCAGATCAAGTAGAAGTATGACTGCAATCTAAAAGGTGATATTAAAAAATTTAGGTCAGTTTATAGTCAACCCAGTCATGAATTTAATTGCAATATTATAAAACATTAGGAAGTCGATTAGACTTAACAATTATGATCGAAATAACATATCGATCAAGGAGAATGCCTTGGATCACTGAAATTGATCCAAGGTATTGTCCTTCATCTAATATAGATGCAATAATATTAGGAAAATAAATTATATCAAAATCTTATATGGCTTACCGGGTTACATGTTTATCTCTGTTTGTCCCAAGAATCTAATTTCACTTTCCACAAGTTGAAATCTTTTAGTTTATTACAAAACCAGTCAAGTAAGTACTCCATGAAAAATCAACATGAGCACAACATTTCCATAAGAATGATTATAAATAAGATCTTAAAAGCAATTGATATCATTCCAGAAAACATGATCAACCAATTCCAAAAGAGCACAACAACTCAGAAAAAAATCACATGTCAACATTTGCAAACCTCATTCAAAGAAGCAAGTACAAATATCAACACATCAAAGGCATCACAATGAGGATGAAGCATTGTCATAATATTTCAAATTTCTCATAGATACGAGTTTACTTTTTCACATTTTTAGTGTATGTCATAATTGATCGAATGAGGGAGATATCTCAAAGATAACACTTTCTTGAAGTAGAGATAAGAGACTTGAACAAAAATAGCTTACAATTAAGAATCAATGATTACATTGTCATCTTATCTAGGTTGTTCTTGTAACACAAAACATAGTCAGTTAGATGATCATTAGATCCTTGTTTGATTTTTGTAATTTGTGCATAGGATATTTTACAACTGATATTGATAGATAAATGTGTAAGAAAAGCATTGGCTAAGTATGTAAAAGAAGTTACCAAGTGAATAGGTAGATCATAGAACCAATATGTGGTGTAATCTTGTAAAATTCTAGGAAACAACTTAGGTAATAGTGTATGATCATCCGCATAGTCAAGACATGCCACATGAAAATATCGGAGATGATCTTGAGGGTCATCATGCCATTAAAGGTGGGAAAATTAGGGGTAATGAATTTAGGAGGAAGTGGATAAGCATAAATGGTGGGTACAAAAGAGGTGTGAATGAGAAATGAGGAATCACGAGATGGAGAGGAGCATGAAGCAACTTATTTTAGTTGACGAACTTGATTTTAAAAATCATGTTATAAAGAAGCTATGTCATGATTGATGGAAGAATAAACATGTTGTGCATTAGAAGTATTGGGATGAATGAGGGGAGTAGTGGTTACAACAATGGAACTAGGAATGTTAAGAGGTTGCATGAAGGACATGGAAGCTAAGGAGGAACCTACAAGAGGAACATAGGAAACATATTGAGAGTGTTTATTAACAAGAAAGCATTGAAAACATGTGGAATATGTAGTGGATTGGTACACAATGATTGATGAAAATTAATAAGCTTGTCAAGTTATTCTTGATCAACATTAGTTTCCTCATCGTATGATTATTCACTATTATAGGTTTTAATGTTTTCAAGAGGAATATTTTATGAGTTATAAAAAGGATTATTAGATTCAACCATTGGTTTAGAAACCCTACAGGTAAATGGAGGAAGCTCAATGTGCTCAAAAGACCCAAATTGACCACTACGGGTGACAGGCATAAGAAGGAAGGATTTGAGTGGATGGGTTCAACAAATGATTTAATAAAAATGGAATTAAATCTAATTGCAGAGTAACTACTATAAATAATGATGTAAAATTGCAAACATATAGTAAGATGTAAGAAAATAAATAGGATAAGTATAAAACCTAAGAAAAGGAGATAGATAAGAAGAATTCGTTGATATATGTGAAATCTAGAAGTGATCTAGGCAGGGTAAAGTACTAAACATGATGTAAGATGTGTTATAACTGCTCACTATAAATTTTGGGATGCAGGAATGAGGCTAGACATGAGAACCCATGGTAGGGCAAGGGCACATGGGCACTTTGAAGACTAGATTTGGGTGTATGTGATTTGTGTAAATGCCTAGGATCTAGTTTCGATGTGTCACAAGGTCTTTGTAATATTCCCTATTGATATCTAAAGGTACCTATAACCTCAAGAAAAAGATTCACCCGCACATACCCAAAAACCAAATCAAACCTAAAAATGAAAATGTAGAATGGGGAGTCGAATTGACCCCGATGGTCACCCAACATAGTGAAATTATGACCGAGCACTACACTACATCTCAGACTCCATGTAGTTATTGTGTGTGTGTGTGTAGAAATGATGCCCTAAGATTCCCTTGTGCAAGTTGCACAAATGATAACAAGATGTAGCTAGAATGTAGAAATGTAATAGTATGTGTGGATGGAATAGAATAGACTTCCCTTTCCTATATTTTGTATGCAGAGTATGCATCCCTTTTCCCTTAAATGGATGCTATATGAATTCCTCTGGAGTGCTTTAGTAACTTTGGAATGTAATCTTAGGTGATGAAAGTAATGCTCGGTGCTTGGTCCCTCATTCAGAACACATAACTATGTATTTATATGATTCCCTTGTTTGAATTTTGTAATTAAAAAATGGAAGGATGAATCACAAGTTAAAAATATTCCCAAAAGATAAAAGAGACCCAAAATGATCTAGTAAGATAATAAAGGGTAAGGGGTGCCCAGAGGGGATAAGAGCACCAGGAGCCGCTGTCTGGCTGGGCATTGGTGTCGAAGCCATGAAATATAAATAAGTAATGTTCCAACTGGGTTATAGGGTGTGTAATACCAAAGAGAAAGAAAAAGACAAAGAAAAGAGGACAAAGATTGTTTTCAATTACTAGTTTTCTTTCTTAGGAATCATATAAATGCTAGCAAACTTTTAGGACCTAGAAATGTACCCAAGTGCATGATTTTTTTAATACAAAAAGTTGATGTTAAAAGGTGAACATGTCCAACTATTTAGAGATAACAAAATTCACTAAATAAAAAATATGAGATATTATAATATTCAATACTTGTTTGAAGTATCAATACCAAAGAAGAAGGAACATTATCTAAAAATATGGCTGATATTTAATCACTAATTGTTGGATCAAATAACTTACAAGGCTCAACACCAAGGAAATGTAGTGTACTTTCACATGAAGAAGATAATATTATTATAACATATTTGAATAAATTACACATTGATATGATATAATAGACATCTTGGGTAGAATTTACACTATCACTACCAACATAGGCTCCTTATGCATTAATAACACCTCATGATTGACATAGAATAAAAATGATTTTAACTAGAAACTACATACACTTGGCTTGGGAAGATGGTCTAATAAATATGAAGAACAAATTTGATGCAATAAAATAATACATATAAACACTTGGGCGAAAAAAATAGTTTGGGTGGTTACAATTCTCATGTATTGGGCTTCATCAATTTTTTTGATTAAATAAACTAGATATTACACTTTATTTTTATTCCCACACCTCTTCTCCAATTTTCATCACTTTTTCATCAGCAAGTACTCAAGTTCATAAACCATGTTCTTAAGACTTGTGAACTTCTAAAAAATACCATGTGTTAACCTCTAATCATGTGCAAACCATATAAGGCATGACATACGAGAATAATTTCTGCAATAATATTTTGTAACCTAAAATTAATTTCTGACATATATCCAATACAATTTAATTATTCCATGTTAATCAATTATTCTTCAAAATACACACTTCAAATCAATGAGTATGGCCCATGTGTTTCATTTTGACGAGGAGATAAATAAGGGAAGTCTACATAATTCATACAAGGAAACATTTTAATGTCTATTTGAGGTAAGACTAGTCTACAAAGGAGATATAATAGATAATGAATTGTCAAAAATACCAAAATACCTATAAAAGAAAACCTTAAACGTTATAAAAACTATTATAATTCTAGCATATAAAAAATTCCTTCACAAAGTTGATGAATTTCATACATGGGTAACCTTAAATAATAATGGAGTTGCTCTCATATGATTCACATGTCCATGAATACACATAGCTCTGATACCAAATGAAAATTCTTGTCATGTTTACTTAAATTGAACACAATAATAAACACTCTCAATTATAATATTCCTTGTCTGATTAAACCATACAATAAGAACATATTAAAATTATATATGATCATATTATCTTATAATCAAGGATGATAACTCCTACATAATCTCAACTTTTCTATTTATGGGAGATGTTATATACAACCTCAAACACTTTTGCACGCACATGCGCGCGCGCACACACACACACACACACACACACACACACACACACACACACACACACACACACACACACACACACACACACACACACACACACACACACACCTATTTATGTTGGATGTTATAAAATATAACTACTTATACAATATCATAATCCCACATAAATATATTTACTCATAAATTTGAGCACTAAATCTTATTTACCTAAAAATATGTACATATAAATGGGACCAAAAAGTGGCCAAAAATCCACTTTTGGGGGCATTTTCACATAATGATCTCATGTTATGACTCACTCGCATTATAAAGTGATGTGTTATAAAGTGAGTGCATTATTATACTCTTGCATTATAGCTTGGTAATTCCAATCCATAACACACTCGCATTATGATTGTCAAAAATAAAAATAAAAAGTTCGAAGTGAGACCAATCTTTCTAGATTTTCTCTTGAACCAAAAACATAACTAAGAAGAAATATGATTGAGAAAAATATGAGTGGGAAATAATGTAAACTACTTTTTCAAAGATCAAATCCTTCCACGCAACAAATCAATAATAGTGGAGAGTCAAAGAGGTAAATGTAAATAAAATTTATGGTTTTTAGTGATTAAATTTATTTTTCTTGCATTGTTCCTAATGCATTTAATTTTTTTATGTATTGGATTCAAACTCTTCACCTTAAAAAATACTCCTTACATAAATATAAAGGGTGAATAAAACCCACTTAAAACACCTCTTAAAATTCCCAAAAATCCTCCTACTACTCAAGAAAATATTTTAGGGGATATTCAAAATAACAAAGATCCAATTCAAGGTTTAATAGAATCTTTAAGAAACCCCAATGCTAGGATTATCCACCACCAAGCTATTTCATTTTCATTGGAATCATTAATATCTCAAATTGATATCATGATGAGACAAATAAACACATGGGAGGAGCAAAAAATAAATTGTCACAATTTTATGCAAACAAATAGTCACAATTTTTATGTAAAAAATTTATCTTATGATGTGGTGAAGATATAATAATCACCAAAGACAAGTTGTGCTCTTCATTTACTTAGCCCAAAATTAATGCACCTTTAGAATTGAGTTGCATAATATTCCCAATCCATTGGTACAACCATGATGAGATAAATAAAATTGGATATATGGTGGACAATGTTCAACCAACCACCTTGTAAAAAATTTGAGGTGCCTCAATATTTCTTGAGGAAATTCTATTGCGAATTCACCCTTAATGAAATACCGAAATATATTTATATATGATATTTCTAGTGTACAGAGTAAAGAGGATTTTCACAACGTAGATTAGGGACATACTATTGATAGGAATTAACCAACAATACCCATTTCTCACCTATTTAATTAGCATGTGATAGTCCCTTTAGTTGTGAAGGAGATCATAGAGGTTTATACAATCTACACTATTAGTTATTTGACACATTCCTCTTCCACATCACTATCATCTAACCTAGGATGATGAGGGTGGAAATTCAAGGCATCATGCATCATATGACATAATTTTTAATGCTTGTGGCTCTTTAGAAACCTTTAAGATTGACGAGGTTGATACACAACCTAGTTAAGATGATCCATGAGATGAGTAGGGTGCTTGATTGGATGAGACAAGTCATGATTCTACATTGGGCAATACTATCATCATAAATGTCTTAATAGAGCCAACATTTGGTATGACCAACAAGTAATTCTACACAAATTTAAATGCAATTTAGTATATATTTCATATTGAATTTTAGAATTAAAAATATTAATTAATTATGAATGAAAATTAATTAGTAATGTGATTCTTATATAAAATTCTAGGTGTCAAACAACACATCATGTATCACATGCTACTTCCTCACATTTTTTTGCATGTGCAACAAACCATCAAGTATAAAATTGTAATAAATTAGTGAATATATTACATTTCAATTTGTTTTTCATATGACGATGTTAATATTAAAATCAAAAATTGATGTTCGAGAAAGTGGTTGTTGTACCTTCCCCATCCGGTATGGTCGTATGAGACCTCATGTCAATAAATTCACTTATGCTAGTTTTAGTATTTTTAATCATAATTTATGTAGATAATGAACTATGCAATGTATGCATATAATGTCATGTAACTTTTATGTGCATAGGTTTCATTATTTTTGTTAGATAATTTTTTTCTTTTTTTCATTTGATGACATCATTAGAGTATCCTCTTGACATTCAAAAATCACTAAATATTGGATTTTTATGGGAATAACATATGCTCCACCTGTTACACAAGTATGAGCTAGTAACATGAATTTCATTATGAAATTTATTGTATTAAATAACATCATTTAGTGTAGATAAATGACGTTCATACATATTTTATCTTCTTATTCATGGTTTCCACGGGATGAGGTGAGAAGCTGTAGTTCATGCACCTTCCCCTAAGGGCGACGTTCCTAATTTTGATGCCATTGAGGTTGATGTTGATGGGGAGAGGATTATTCATAGGGATTATGAGATTGTGGTAATTAATTATTTTTTGCTAATGTCATTTTATGTCATGTTTTGTATACTAATGTTTATTTATATTAACATGTGGAGTTAAAATCATCCTTGTGCATAGGAGGTATAATTAGTAGATGAAATTTTCCAACTATGCGATTGGTTCTTCATGTTCCCACTATTTGGAACGTTAGGGATTCATTGAATTGCAGAGTGCACCGGTGAGAAATGTGAGAGGTGAATTGCAAAAAGGCAACACTAGGCATACACACAAAACTGTAAGTTATGAAGAAAAATGTTATAATTGAATTACAACAAGAAATGGCTCCAAATCAACACATTTATCCATAATATAATGATGCAAGTGATGTACATATAGGAGGTGAATGTTTAACCTCCTCCTATAATAATGACAACCTCCATCGATGATAGTGGTAACATCCATACCCAAAATATCCAATCGATAGGAAATGGTCAAGAGTAATAACTACCACTAGCTAAAATAGTATGATCAAATGTAAACCTAAGAAATCATATCCCATGAGTGCAGTAAATATATGTGTAAATAAAAAAACAAATAAAATAAATATCCTACATTAACACCCCCATAAACACAACTTAGGTGGGTAGTGAAAAAGGAAAGTGGGTTCCGATAACAAGGCCTCGATGAGGTACCCAAATATAATACATCTCTTAAAAAGATAGAGTAAAAGGACAAATCCTAGAGGAAAAAATCCCCGAAAAGAGAGAGAAAGAAGATAATTTAGAACTAGAAATCCCAGTCAAAGATAAAACTAATTATAGCCATTTGGTATCCTACAAAGGAATCTCTTAGAGTGATTTTGGATCAGAAGTAGATGTAGTGAAGAGTGAATCTCCATGAAAAAGTGAAGGAATTCACCAAATTTCGATGGATCTCTAACCTAGGTGTGATTCCTATATAAGTATGTTCCTCATACAAGGTAGAAGTGTCAAATGATCCATGAAGGAATGATGTATTTGATACAAAAGTGAATATGGAATGTGAAGGGTCCTCTAACGAGTAGAATACTCGTTGATGTCTAATGAGTCCTCGAATCAATATGCCTTTTCCTTAAAAGTATGTGGTGGAAAAAAGTAGGTGGATTAAGAAATAACTCCTATAAAATTGGAAGGTGACAAGGAGATGGTGGAGATGGGTCCCCATCACTATTGCGATCATTTGTGTTGAAAGAGAAGCCCCCATTAGAAATGTGCTCAATATTAGAAGTTTTATCGGATACAAGTGAATCTAGTGAATAATCTGAAGGAGGGACAAAGTGAGAGAATAAATAAGATTTATGACACCTATCAAAATGATAGTTTTATTGTGAAACTCTTTGACATACACCGAATGCGGAGTAGACTCAACCCGCATGCCATGACTAAGGTGAGTAATCTGGTAGACTAACAAGATATTAGTTAAAAGTGAGGGAATACTTAAAACATTATTGAACGCGTTCCTCCATTAACTTCAACATAACCTCTCCAAAAACCTTTGCAGACACTGCCACACCAAATCATATAGTAGACATGTCACATGGCTCTAATAAAGTGAACTCATGTGTGAAGAATCCATTTTATGTGATGTACTGTAATTAATAAACCATGTAGGAAGTGGTGGTACAACTTCAACTAGGTCTATCTCTTTTTATCCTTTCCGATTCTTTCTCTTTCCCTTTTCTATTGATATTTGCATTGGAGGATTCATTGGTTGATGAATATTGTTTGGAAGACTCAAGGGCACGTATATTGTTTTTCTCAAGAAGACTTGTGAGGTGGTCAATCTATTTCTTCATACATTTTCTTTCATCATGCCTACCTTTACAATACCCACATTTAATCCTCTCTTTATTGGACTTAACACTAGAAGAGGAAGTTTTAGAGTTTGATGTAGAGGTGGAAGAATGTTGATCCTTATATTTTATTGATCCTTATTATTATGTTAATATTATTTGTTGTTAGAGCCTTTACTGGTTTCCATTCTTAGAAATGAGAGCTTGAGGTTTGGAGGACTTCAAGGTGCCCATTTGGATTAACTTGTCTTTCTCCTTAGTCAAATCGGTAATAAATTCATCTAAGGATGGAAATATCTAGTTCGATCCAATGACTCTTCTAATTACATAAAAGGTAGAAATAAATATATAATAGTCAAGACCTAGTTCAATAAGAATGGAAAGAACAAGTTGTTCATCCTTATTTTATGTTCCACATTCCTCCAACAAAAATCTCAAGGACTTGAGTTTGGTAAATAAGTCTTCCAAAGTTTCAAAGTTACTAGGAATTAGGTTTATAGGTTTGATTTATAGCTCATGCCCCCTCATTGTATTAATTGTTTTAAACAATGAAGCTAAGATAATCCACACTTGATTTGATGATGTGGTTGATTCTACATGGAAGAGGATTTCAAGTGACATTGAAATACATAAGATACCAAAATATTCATCACATTTTTGAACCACTTGAATTTTTCTGCGTCTACACTAGGCTTAGTTTATAACCCCATAGTGATGTGGTACAACCCTTTACTCCTAGGAATATTGTCCATTTTGTATTTCCATTCTTGGTAGTTAAAAGGTGTAATTACATTAACTAATATTAGATCCATTTCGTAGAAATTAAATTAGTGGTGTTTTTTTGCAGAAATGTGAGGAAATGAGGAAGTTCCAAACATAAGAGAATACACACTTTACACACCCTCTCGAAACTATATCAAACAACCCCTTCAAATTTGGTACTTTATAAATGAGTGAGTTTTACAATATAAATAGGACCAATGTGTGGAAATGAAAAATATTAATTTTTTAAAAAGATGACACTTAGTTTCGATCTACAGGTAAAACATTATTACAATAATGATTTCCCATAAATAAGGCCTATTTTAAATAAAATTGCACTCAAACATTAAAAAAATGCACTAAATGAGGATGGACCTAGCCATCTAACCACTCGTTGTAATCAATATGGAATGCAAAAGAGAGTGGCTTAGTTTGTGATGGGTAATTGTCCTCCTGCCAACCCAGGCCTCACCCTTTGCCTTCATCAAGCAAAGGTACAAGCAACTAAATAATTAAATTCCTCCTTTTATAATTTCAACTTATATTCTAAACACGTAAACTTGTATTTTTTGAATAATGAAGAGTGATGTTAAAAATAATAAAGGTTTTGTTTACCTTATGTGTTGATAGACCCACAAAATAAAATGTGTTTGGTTGTTGATTTTAGGTTTTTTAAACCCTAGGAAACCCTTTTATTTATTGTTGAAGTATGATTTGAGGCCACCATCAACCAAAAATAGTCTTATATAGGTAAAAAAACTCAATACCAACAAATCCAAGGGTGTTGCGAGGTTTAGGTGCCATTTTAGGTCTGCAAGGACTAAAACTTAGCAATTTTTAAACCCTTAAGCATCCAAAACACATAGTATAGGCTATTTAAACTATGTTGTAGGTCTAAAACACATCTCAATTAGAAAAACACTCGTTGCATGTCTAAAAATGCATGCAAACAACTACCACAAATGAAAATTCCCTTTAAAAGTTTACAACTAGGTGTATGGGCCTGCAAAAACAATCTCTAGGTGTGTATATCTCTATACGGGTCTAAAATCACCTCTATGAGCCTAAAAATAGGTTTAACCAAACAAAAACCAACAAATAAAAAACACCTAGTGCCAAAACTATTGCAAATAATAATCTCATGTAAAACTAGTAGAAAAAAACCAAAAAATATCAATATCGGCATGGCTCTGATACCATATCAGGAATGTAAGGGATCCGCTAAATTGAAGAGTGCACTTATGAGAAATGTGAGAGGTGAATTTCACAAAGGAAAGACTAGTCATACACACAAAACTAGAAGTTATGAGGAACATTGAGATAATTGCAATGCAAGAATAAATGGATCCAACTTCAATACATTGCTCCATAAATAGAATGATGCAAGTGATGTACATATAGGAGGTGAATGTGTAACCTCCTCCTAGAATAACGGAAACCTCCACCTAGAATAGTGGTAACCTCCATACCCGAAATAGCTAGTCAACAAAGAACTGGTCAAGGGTAGTAATTACCACTAGCTAAAATAGTGTGGTCAAGTGTACACCTAAACAAGCATATCCCATGAGTGTAGGAAAGCTTCAAGTAAATCAAAAATATAAGGAAAATGAATATCACACACTAACACCTAGTATGCTAATAGAACCCAATTTCTCGATGATACCCCTTATTTTTATGTGTAGACCATTTATTATATGCCTTCATTGTATGTAGGTGTAGATTTGTATTATGTTTATGTATATCATTTTACACATATATGGATTTGTTTAGACATTAATCTTGTTCAAATTTTGTATCCCAACACGGATTTTATAAATCAATATAATATACAAGACAACAAAATTATGTTTTCAAACTTGTATAATTGATGGCACTATTTATATGTATAAGTGAACTAATAAGATTCCATATGTATGTTATCGTAACATGTATTACTAATTTAATATTTTAATTATGTTTTGAACATGGGTATTAAATATATACAATTAACATACAATTTCACCATTATTATAATGATTAAGTGCCATCAATTATAATAATATAATGCCAACACCAATGCCATCCACTTCCAATCTCAAGTATCATTCTCACAACACTATGTAGAGGTGGCGTGTTGAAAGAAGTAATACACATTCTACTTACTAAACACAACCCCTAAAAACTATTACACATATTTTCATCTACTACATAACTAAATTTACAAGAAATAACTTTAATATATTATCGATATTCAATCATATATAGATTAAAGAGAATTTAATTTTTCCAAACACAAACTATTACAAGGTAACCTTATACACATGTATGATAAGTGAAAATATTTATTAAATGATTACTAAGTGTTTAACCAAATTACGGAACATCAAGTGTTTGAAAAATTACTAAACATGTATCTTGTAAACAAATAATAAGAGTATGCTGAAATTGGTTTTCATATGTTGTTATATAGCTCTCATTATGGTACAAAAGCTATGCGTATGTTGAAAAATTTGGTGTAAATAACCACCAATAGATGATATCTCCACCATATCAAAGCATTATATTAGATGTAATACCTTCTCTCTCTCTCTCTCTCTCTGTAGTCATTATTTTACCCTTAATACTTATTTCTAACCCCAAGTGCGCCGACCTATCACCCATGGGCACTGGGCACTCACCCGAGGCATGCGCGGGTGTCAAGCCCCTCTTTTATGTGAGCTTTGTGAGAAGGTTCCACCATTAATGGGGGTTTATTTGTAGAGATAGAAATACATGCATCCTAAAAGAAGAACATAAAACTAGCAGATCCACACACACACCCATGCATCAGAGAAGGTAGATAAACACCGAATGAACCATAGGAAAATAGATATGAGCTATAACATGCTAAATATTAGAAGGGTTTACACCCATAAACAAGATATATAGAACAAACCCATATATATATATATATTTTTAAAAGAGTTATGGTAGCCACATTACAATCAAAAGGGTCATCTCAGACCATATACAATAAGTGATAGAGGTCCAACCTATACAACAGGCTCTGAATGGAGCTCCTAGCTATGCCCTTCTTACTATAACCCATTTATAGACCCTAACATCAATGCCAATGCTTAATGACATTCTATATAGCTCTCTAGTACACTTGAATCCTAAACCCTAGTGCAGTTTAACATTTATGCAGTAGAACATTGCCCTGTCTTCTAATTCATGGTACCCATATATGCATATGTATATCCCGCCTCTCTTTTATGCCTCTCCATACACACATCAATATACCTCTTTGTTTCTAGCCCGAGCATTCCTTTATATAAGATCAACACCCACTTTGCCATGTCTTCTCCAAGCACAAATCACTTTCTAAGTGTCGATGTGGTCCTTTATAGGTGAATGCTTATCCCTTTGAAAAACTTCCACTCTTTGTAATGATGTCTCTAGGAATATTCCATGCATGGAATATCCTTTTCTTAGCCTCCAAGGCTCCAGGATGACACTTTATTCACTTATCATTCCTAGTCGGGTCCTCACACTTTTCCTCAAGTACCTCTAGAATGCAAAATATGACTAAGTCATTTAAACCCATGTTCTACTTCCCATGCACCCTGGTTTTACTAAAACCCTTCTTAAACCTCTTTGTCCTATGTGCTTTCCTTGAGTGCCCTTCTTCTCACTGGTCGTGCACGTGCTCGCATCTTGGTACTTATCCAATATTTTAGGGTCCAACATCACCCCACACTACGCATGTTCTCCATCCTCAAAAACATCCTACTTCTTCAAAGAATAAAGAATAGTGGAACTGGACAATTTGAATAAAGAATGAAAGAATAGAAGAATCTGCTACTGCTATAGGAGGAGTGGTAATTCCTTCTTCATGGTTCCCTCAATCTTCTCCTAGGCATCTACTTCACCCTATGCCTACTGAAGTAGGTCACCTACTAAAGCACTTACTTCATTAAAACTCAATTTTTGTTCTTAGCATTTAGTGTATCTACAATGCCTTCTAGTTTCTTGTTAAGATCACCCAACGTGTCCATTCTGCGAGTGACCTAGGGATATAGATCCTTAAGCCGATTCTTAATCGAACCTCATAAGGTTTCGATTGCTTGTAATTTTTCTCAACCTTGGCCAGGATCTTATCACGCGCCACCTTATTTCCTTTGTTCTTTTCTTGAAATTCCTTTAGACACACCTCATGTGTAGCAACCAATATGCTCGCTACCCTATCTTTTTCAGCGCAATTGTCATATACAGTCTTGGCCATTTGTACTGCAGTCTTTACAATAGTAAGGAGATCGAATATCGAGTAATCATCTCCCCAATATTCAATTTTTCTTCCTCCTTTTGGTGCACCATCACCTCTTCCACCGACTCTAATGCGAGTGGCCACCTTTCCATGGTGAGGATGCAGTTAAGTCTTCCAAGAATTTCATGGTTGACTCATATTTCTACTCAGGAGGGGCCAAGTCCAAGTGCTTCAAGATTATGGCATCTGAAATGACCTTTATCTTCTTATGGATTTCATGCAGCGTTTCCTTTTCATCCCTTAGTTCACACCTTAACTGTGCATTGATCAATTCCTTCTATTTTATATCTTTGTCCCACTCAATGATCTCCTCATTATTTTTCTCAAGCTCTTCCTCCAAGACCCTTATTATGTCATTTTGCGGAAGAGTGTTGCTTTTATCTCCATCGATAATCTGCTTGAGCACATTACAAACCAACTCATATGATAATTGTTGGGCATTCACCAGAGGGTTGACTACCTTGACATCTAGTATCTTCATTAATGCATCTCAGTTGACCTCAAATTTAGGTTCATCAACATGGGACTCAAACGCCCAAGATAGCATTTTCCTCTTGCGTGGGTACACATCCTCTTCATCAAAAGAAGACAAAACAAGGAGTTGGTTTGTAGGCATGATACTTTAGAAATTTTCATGCATTACCTTGTTTGGATCATTAATGTAAGTAATTTCTTATTCCTATGCCGATACTATGACCTTTCCACTTGTATGCACTTTGCCTTTGGGAAGCTTACTACTAACCCGAGGTCTCCACTAATGATTCCATACTCCTTCCCAATGCTCGCACTCTCCTCTATCTCCTTTAATACTTCCTCGGCACTTTGCTCCACCTCTTGATCCAATAAGTCATTTATAATGCCTTCTACCTCTTTCTTCGTGGAATCCTCTATTTGCTTCTTAGTAAGGTTTCCTCCCGATTATGGGTGCCTTCCTTGTCCTCATCCCTTTCTTCATTTCCCCACTTATCCGACTCACCGTAAATCATACATAGGGTGATTCTGATCTTCACCATGATCTTCATCATCCTCATCACCCTTGTCGGCCTCCATGCTCTCTATTTCTTCTGAGTCTTCCTTTTTGTTACTCTTTGCTTCTTCCTAACTGGTGATTCCAATATAGGAGACTTTTATTTTTCTTCTTCCCTAGGTGACTCCTTTCTCACTAGAGATTATTATTTTGCAGGGGACTTCTCTTGATCTAGTGCCTCTTCCTCAGGTGTCTTCTCTTTTTCTTCTATGGGGACTTCTTCCTTTGTGCATAGGTGCTTGGTATTGCATCCGACTCCTGCGTGCCTACATACTGCACTGTATGTGTGCTTAGTGACTTTTTCTCAGGATCCTCCTCTCTCTCCATTTTCCTTAGTGTACCCTTCTTCCTTATGGTGGGGTCTTATGGGATAGAGACATCATTTTCAATATAAGTTCCTTTCTCATACTTAGGCCTTATACGCAGGTATACCCTTGTTGCGGTCCTCCCAACAACATGCAATGTCATTGGTTTTAACATATGTACATCATGGAAGAAATAATTCTCCACATAGACACACTTCTCTGGATATATCAATTTTCTGCACAACTTACGGTAATCTTGGTCTACCATACTAAGGTCAAACCTTAGCTTCTTTACCTCTTTGAATTGATTGACCCCGACCTGGAAGTATTGTGTTGTGAAGGAGAACAAAAATTTTCACCAGGGAACCTTGTTTCCATTTTTAAGAGTAAACCTTCCAATATAAATATCTTTGGTATATGGTGAATTTAGCCTCGCCTTACAATAAAGTAGGTAACTACTCAAGCATTCTCCATTCAAGACTAGATGCATCACGCATCCGATTATACCATTTTTATAGGTGCACCTTGTGGGCAGCCGTCATGGTGTCATAAGTGTATTTCTCAAATATTATGGCGGGGAAGGGTTCTCATATGGGTATTCCAAAACAAATTTATCTCACCCATCGAGACACTCTAATCTCTAAAAATACATGTACATGATGGCACCCAAGAGGGGACGATCAGCTAAAGGCTTGGGGTGTAATGTACCTACGAAGAGTTGCTTGATACCCAAATTTGGGCCTCAAATATTAGAGGTCCTGCGAAGAGTGATAGGCGTTGTGGAGCAACGTCTTCCACCACCATAGGAGGTGAGAGAGAAGATACCATTGGGAGATGAGGAGCCGATAGGCGAGGACACGCATTCGTGAGCCACCGAGCATGATACACCGAGGCATGAGAGGTCATGTAGACCTTCCATTCATCATGAGAGGGTAGCCTTGTACCGTCATAGCCATTCACACAGTATCGAGGGACCATTTGGGGATAGGTGAACCCTTTTTCCTGTTGGGCTGCATCTCTAGGATCGAGATACAGGCAGTGTGATTAGAGATATGCTTCGCCAGAGCCACCCACCTACACCGACTCTACATATGGCTTTTGGGATGAGTCATGGCTCCTTAGCTTGGATAGTTATTTTGGCTTGCACTCTTACGAGAGCAACGTCAAGGCAAGGTTTTCCATACACCTCCTCCGAGACGTAGTAGGCATTTGGTGGAGGAATGAGGAGTGGAAGCTCCATCTGACTCGAGAGATAGTGACCTGGGAGATGTTCGAGGAGCGTTTTAGGGCTCGTTATATGTCAGAGCATTTCATGTAGAAGAGGATCGATGAGTTTCACAACTTATGACAGGGATTTGACACAATAGCGTAGTATGAGAGCAGGTTCTGGATCTTCTACAGTATGTGGACTACCTGTAAGATGAGAAATTGTAGGTTAACAGTTTATTTGAGGCCTTAATGTAGATATAACAGAGCAGTTAGGATGTTATCTCCTCCCACACTTGAGAAGGCCGTTGAGAAGGCCTACTTAGCTGAGGAGAACAAGACCAAGGCACAAGAGCACCGTGATAGAAACAAGAGCAAGTTTCAAGAGAGGATACAGGCCTTCTAGAGTCAGAGGTCACGGGGTATAGCACCACCCCCTAGAGGAGGATTCTAGCCTCTACTAGTAGCCATGAGGGCTCCACCACACCCGCAGTGATAGACACAGTGCAGCAGGGCCACCCACAACAGGGGGCTAGACAGACACAGGGTTTTCAGAGAGGTGGTTCTAGAGGTAGTTTTGGTGGAGCCAGGGATAGGAGGTAGGGTACTCAGCAGGCACAACCATCTCGCATGTAGCAGTCTGCTAGGGTTGGACCGACAGGATCAGTACACCAGAGTACAGGAGGGACCCCATCTCATAGGGGTACAGGAGGATGTTTCATTTGTGGATCTCCTGATCACTATGTGTGTATGTGCCCACACAAACCCAATACCATGGATGCACAGAGAGCCACTAGATCTGAGTAGACGGTGGGTGACATGGGATGCGCCCATCATGTATATGCAGTGGTTGACAACCGCCAGGCCAAGCATCAAGCCACAATCATTGAGACGACATGTATTATTAGGGGTATTTCTGTCTCGGTACTTTTTGATTCAGTGCTTCATATTCCTTTATATCACCTTCTATAGTGGACCAATGTGGGCTAGTGGTGGCTAGGTAACCAGATAGTTGGCAGGTTGAGTTAGCCTTTGGGGCCAAACTCACCGTGGATTCATATGTGGAGAGTTGCGTACTTGATTTAGGAGTCTTCTCCACTACACTTAACCTTTGAGTTATCCCTCTAGGTTCCTATCAGGTAGTGTTGGGTATGGATTGGCTCGAGGCTCATCGAGCTAAGGTGGATTGTAGAAATAAGGTCATTGAGTGTTAGGATGATCTTGGGAGTGCAGTTGTGATTTTAGGGATGAAGAGACCTATCTCTTTGTGCATGATCTCAGCTAAGCAACTCAAGCGGAGCATGCGTAAGGGTTGTCAATTGTTTGCTATCACCATCAGTGACCAATCAGAGAGCACTCCAGAGCACTCACCCTTAGATGATCATGCAGTTTTGAGGGAGTATGTAGATGTGTTTCCAGGTGAGCTTCCAGGGTTACCACCCCGTAGAGAGGTGGATTTCACCATTGATTTAGTACCTAGATCTGCACTAGTTTCTAGGGCACCTTATCGATGATGACTCTAGAGCTTCATGAGCTCAAGATTTAGTTAGAGGAGTTATTAGATAAGGGTCTCATTCATCCTAGTGTATCTCCTTGGGGAGTGCCAGTCATATTTGTGAAGAAGAAGGATGGTTCTCTTAGGCTTTGTGTTGACTTCAGAAGCTCAACAAAGTCACAATAAAGAACCGTTATCTGCTCCCTAGGATTGATGACTTGTTTGATTAGATGCGGGGAAAGAGTGTTCTCCAAAATTGATCTCAAGTCAAGGTATCATCAGTTATGCATTTTAGATGTAGACATTCATAAGACAACGTTTCACACACGTTATGGGCATTATGAGTTCACAGTTGTTCCATTTGGTTTGACTAATGCCCCAGCTTGTTTTCATGAGCCTCATGAATGGAGTATTTAGGACATTTCTGGATTGCTTTTTTTTAGTGTTCCTTGATGACATATTGATTTATTCTCGTTCCGAGGAGGAACACAAGGAGCATTTGAGATAGGTACTTTAGGTTTTGAGAGAGCAGAAGTTGTATGGGAACTTGGAAAAATGCAGCTTCTTTCAGATAGAGATTTAGTACTTGGGTCATATCATATTAGGCAAGGGTATCTCGAGATCCCTCTAAGATATAGGCTATCATGGATCGCCAAACCCACATCGATCTTGAAGTGAGGAGTTTTATGGGTTTAACAGGGTATTACCGCAGGTTTGTATAGGAATTTTCTAGGATTTCTCACCCTATCACTTCTCTTCACAGGAAAGGGAAGAAGTTTGATTGGTCAGAAAAGTGTGAGCAGGCCTTTTAGTTTCTTAAAGAAAGGTTAACCATGGCACCCATCTTAGCAGTTCCAGACCCGATAGAGGATTTGGTTGTTTGTCCTGATGCATCACTAGAGGTTTTGGGAGCAATTCTTATGCAGGAGCATCAGGTTATTACCTTTGAGTCTCGTAAGCTCAAGAAATATGAGCTTAATTATCCTACTTTTGATGACTTGGAGCTTGTAGCGATTGTTCATGCTCGTGCATTGGAAAAATTTCCTTTTGGGTAGACCTTTCATTTTGAGGACAAATCATCGGAGTTTACAACATATCTTCTCACAGCTGAACCTCAATGCTTGTCAACGACATTGGATGGAGTTCCTATGTGAGTATGACATGGAGGTTCAATATATCAAAGGAAAGGAAAATGTTGTTGCAGATGCACTTAGTAGACGATGACATGTGCTTGCTTCTTTGACACTTTAGTCAGATTTGAGAGGCAGGATTCTTGAGCACCTTCCAGAGGACAGGTTTTATGAGGGAGCTAGACAGATGTTGGAGTCATAGGGTTCATTAGAGGGTAGATATTCTAGGTGTGTTTTAGAGATAGATGGTTTACTTTGGTTCCATAGGCGCATCTACATGCCTAAGGCCGGTGATCTACGTAGCTTCATCCTCTATGAGGCTCATCGAACCCCTTATGCAACACATCTAGGAGTGAAGAAAATACATGTTGATCTGAGGGAGTTATATTATTGGCCAGGTCTTCGACGGGACATAGCAGATTTTGTTACACATTGCCTTGAGTGTCAGAGGGTTAAGGCAGAGCATTCCCACCCCGTAGGACTCTTACATCCTCATGATGTTCTTGAGTGGAAATGGGATGTGATCTCCATGGATTTCATAGTTAGACTCCTATGTCTTCTTATCATCATGACACCATTATGGTCACCGTGGATAAGTTGGCCAAGGATGTGCACTTTTCGCTAACTAAGGTCACCTATAATGCACAGACCATCGCCAAAGTGTTTATGGAGGAAATTTTTAGGTTGCATGGGATTCCAAAGATCATCATCAATGACAGGATACCATCTGCACTTTAATTTTTGGACTTCCTTTCAGATCGCTTCTGGGTACTCAGACATTTCGATTCACTTATCATCTAGAGATAGATGGACGAAAAGAGGGTTAATCAGTCTTGGGGGGACATGTTGAGGATGTATGTGATGGATCAGCAGAAGAAGTGGGAAGATTATTTGCATTTAGTTGAGTTTTCCTACAACAACAGCTATCATAGTTCCATTGGTATGGCTCCTTACTAGGCTTTGTATGGATGACCTTGCAGGACACCTTTGAGTTGGGACAGACTAGATGACAGGATTATTCTGGGACCAGCTTATCTATAGGATTTAGAGCAGCAAGTTATGATTAGATAACGTCTTGAGTAGGCTAGAGAACGTAAAAAGGCATTTGTAGACACCAAGAGGATTGATCGTCATTTCTCAGTGGGTGACAAGGTCTTCTTGAGAATTCACCCGCATAAGAGTCTAGATCCACTATAGAAAGGGTTCTATGATTTCACCTCATTTTATGGGTCCTTCGATATTTTAGAGGTCATCACCAGATTGCCTATCACCTAGCTTTCCCACCACGCCTTGCACGGGCCCACGATGTGTTTCATGTTTCTATACTACGTAGATATGTACCATATGTTTCTCATGTTTTGGATTGGTTAGCATTACAGGTAGAGGATGGAAGACAGTGGAGACTGGAGCCCGTACGCATACTAGAGCACCGGAAGTTGGCCCTTTGGGGTCGAGACTTGGACCAGGTTAGAGTGCAGTGGGACCGATACGATGAGACAACAACTACCTGGGAGGATGCGACACCTTTGAGGGCTAGATATCCCTATCTCTTTCAAAGTGACTTCCGGAGGAAGTATAATTTTAGTAGAGGGGATGTAGTGCCCACTTTTTTATAGCTCGAGCTTACTTGTTGCTCATTTCTCATAGACATGTTTTGACAGAGATTTGTTATATTTGGACATTACATTAGGGGATTTGATCTAATTAGGCATGTATGGACATTTAGGCGTATAACACCGATTCAGCTTGATTACTATGTTGTTTGCATTATCTTATGATGTCATGGATACTAATTGATATGATGTTTTTTTTGGGAACGTAGTTGTATTTATGGTTACTCAGTTTGTTGCATGATGAGATTCTATGGATACATGTCATTTTATCATTGTGACTAACTTATGGCGAACTATGTATAGTTGTGCACTTTGTCACACTTTCGTTACCAGAAAGATGAAATGATAGTCTAGAATTCATTGTTATCTTGTTTAGTAGTTAATTTATATTTTATCAGACATGTGCGTTTAATGTGTGCAATGAGTGTGTAGGTGACAGTCACAGGAGAATGTGGGACTTAGGCTAGCTATGCAACTTTACACAAGCAGCCCACGGGCTAAGCCCTAGCCATGTTTATTACTTGAGGCCTTAGCGTTAGAATGATTGTTTTGGGTACCATGGGTGACCCTCATTTGTAATGAATTATGTCTTGTAATTATTAATTTTGCTTAGGTGTCTAATTATGTTGTAAACTTGTTTTGGGGAATTAATGACCCCACTTGCATTAAGTTTTGAATTATATTAATGATGTAATTAATATAGAGGGTTAAATGTCACATGTGAACCCTTGGGTGGTCCCCACACCCTCTACCCTTGTGGAAAATTTTGCCAAACCCGAAATTGGGTTATTTTGGGCATTTTTGGGGACCTCTTTTTAGTTTGGGAGTTCCCCTAACATTAAAATGAGCCCTTGGACCCTACCTAATAGGTAGGGGGCTTATTTCAAGGCTAGAGGGAGTTTTCCCTCCCTTTTTGCCTCTTGTTTGGTCTTTGCCTCTTGTTTGGTCACATCCATGTAAGGGGTGTGGATTAGAGTGCTTGTTAAAAGTTGCACTAGGATTGTTTTGTTATCAATTTAGGTAATTTGGGAGAAGAGGGCTAAAAGGCATTTTACCCTTTCTCTTTTTGATTTGGCATCTTTGACCTTGAAGGAAGAGAGGGGTGACACATGTCACCCCCTCATTTGTGAGGATTTTTCTTGCTCCTCTTCAAATTCCCCTTCATGGGAAAAGAAGAGGACTTTTTTTTGGAGATTTTGGCTTGGATGCTTGTGTGATTTGGTGCTAGAGGTTGCTTGGGTCAAGGAGTGGAGAAGTTTGAAGTTGGAAATATTTTTGGAGAGCTTTCTTTGAGGTAGGCTCTTGAGTCTTATTGCATGTGTTGTATTCATATTTGTTAGATTGTTTACTTGAAAATGTTATTGTTGCATGTGGATTTTGGTTATTGTTTGCTTGTTTTACTCCCTCCATCATATGGCATGATGGAGTTTTGGAGTTTTTGGGGGAAGAGAGAGGGATTTTTCCCTCTCAATCCTCAAGGCTTGATGGAAAAGCCTTGTAAGGTTTTAGTTTTTCCCCTCAAATGGTTTGAGGTGGGGAAGTTGATTCATTTGGTTTGAATCTCCTTCCCCATTCTTGGTAAGGAAACCCTTTGGGGTTTGAAAATCCTTCCAAGAAGGATTTGGTGAAAGGGTGGAGGAATAAGGAGGGTTTCTAAAATGAAATAGGAGAAATAAGGAGGGTATGGAGATCTTGGTATTGTGCTTATATTATTGGTTATAACTCTCGGAGAACTCTTCTCCTCTCTTCCCCATTTGTTTTAGAGGTAGAACTTGGGTTCTCCTCTTTTTCACCTTGTAAAATTTGGAGTCGTGTCTTGGATATTTGTCTTATTTTTTTGTGTGGATGTATTATTGGTTGTTCACCTCATTCTTGTGCAAGTTGTGGTTAGTTGTCCTCTTTCCCATGGGCTTGGGGGAGGCTAGCATGCATCCAAACCTTGGGAAAGACATGTAATGATACCTATGGTTGGGTGACAAACAAGCCTCTTCTCCTTGTTGGTTTTCTTGAAGGCATGAAGGTTGGAGCTCAAAGTTGGAAGTTGGAGATAATGAGAGTTTTTTTCATTGTTCTCTATTTTTGTGAACACATTTCTTGTATTGAAACCTCTTGGGTATGGCTTGAGGAAAACTTGTACTCTTTGTAAAAAAATCCCTATTTTGTGGGTTGTATTCTTGAAAACTTGAGCCACTCTTGAGTTTGTAATCTACCTCAAAGCCTTGTAAAAATATTGTGATAAATCTTTTTGGGTAGTTATTTATTTGTGTATGTTTGTATATGTAAACTTCAAATATTGAAAATGGAATATAGTATTTGTTGTTTTCTTTAATATGAAAATTTGACTTGTAATCTCCCTTTTTGAAAGAAAATGTATAGGTTGGAATATGACCTTCTTGTGAACATATTTATACCCTTCATGTTGAATATCTATCTTGTTTAAAAATCTGAAATGTTTATTTAGTTATTGCATTTGAAAAGCAATATTAATACCTTGTTGAAAGTCTCATTTGTATAAAAAAATAAAAAGTCCAATTAAATCATTTAGAACTATTTTAGAAGAAAAAAAAGGAGTATCTCTTATTATTGTTTCTTTTTGTCATAATATGGAATGGAGAGTGAATAGATATAACTTTCTAAGTGCTATGTTTTTCATGAAACAATTAGATTAAAATCTATTTTTATTTAAAGTGAAATCTTGATTATTTACCATTGTGTGTAAAATGATCTTATTCAGTTTTCAAAATAAATTATAATCTTACCTTAAATTGCTTTATCAAAATAGGTTTTAATTTGTAGATTTATTTTCTTTTGTATATATTGAAATATTTTATTGTAAAACATTATCATTTTGTTTTCTGAAATATATATATATATATATATATATATATATATATATATATCTATCTTGATTTATATTATTTATTATCATGTTATATATTTTATATCTTATATAATAACATATAAAATATATAATGTATGTTTTTATAAAACAAAACTAAGTAATATAAACAAAAATTATACTATTTGGGGAGGGTCGAACCCCTCCACTCGGCCTCCATTGTTGCCACCCCATACACCTTGAATACCTATGTTGCCCTACGCAGCGAACCCCTCCACCGCGGCCCGCGGCCACCGCCTCTCTCTCTGCACCGCCCTTCAACCCCTGCCGCATGTTGCCCCCTTCGCCGCGGCCTCCCCATGCCTTTTCTTTTCCCCTCCTCCGCCACGTTACCACCACAGCCTACCCCCCACCACCTCACTTCCACCCTCTCAAAATCCTCCGCCCCTTCCTTAATCATTATAAAAAAAAAAAATAAATATGTGCTCTCAAAAAAAAGAGAGAGAACATTATTGTTTTTACAAAATTCTAAAACAAAATACAAAGCTGATTTGGTATCACTCCATGGCTCCTCCAAACAAACCTACACATGGAAATGATAAAACAAAAATAAATGAGATAATAGAATGAAAAGAAAATAAATAAGGAAGTTTAGGGAACAATTTTGATCTAGGGTTGAGGTTTGTTTAATCCTAGGGCTCAAATAAAACCCTACTCACTTTAGGTCATGGGTTTTGGTGGGAATTGGTAATTTTGAATAAAAAGGGGAAATATGGGTAAATATATGTATTGGGAATGATTTTATCTAAGGATGAATAATTATATTTCCATGTGGTAAAATTATTTAAAGGAGTATGTATATATATAAAATTAAATGTGTGTAATTTAACAAAAGCTAAAATAAATAAAATTAAATTGAATTAATGTTTTAAGCAACCATGAGGGATTAATAATTAATATGAATTAAATGTTAATGGAAAGAGTTAAATAGAACTTTAGTTCGCTACTTTAAATTTTTTTACTAGCTTTTTAGTTTGTTTTCCTGTCCCAGTGGGGCACTACGGATACAAGTTTATTTATTCTTATCTCACTATTTCTTACACTTGTCTTTTGCATGATATATCTTTCTTGTTACAATTATATATATTTGATGTCGGTCCTATGATAAAGATTTAATTTTGTCAAATCATTTGGGGAACCTAACCCTTACATGCCCATTATCAGATCTATCTTTCATGCCCATTACCCGTAGTGGTCTCTTTGGTCTCCCACAATACAATGAGCACCTCTTACAGACCCATAATCATTCCAAAAACATGGATAAAATCAAAAAATGATAATCTTCTCTCAATTCCTATCAAATCCTCCATGACATAAAAACTTCTATTAGTGAACATTTTTATGTTGAAGACACTAATGTGGATTAGGCAAAAATTAATGCTATCATCAATTTTTATTCTACATTACTTGACAATTATAATCATATATCACATGTCATTGATTCTTTATTATCATCCTAACGTGCCCGTGAAAATGTTTCTCATTGGTTTTTTTACCTTACATCTCTCTACTACTATCACGTCTTTTATTCCACCTTCTTCCTTCCCTACCACTACAAAAATATTCATCATTCATATGCATATTTGCACATCAACTACTCACTTTTAATCCCCCATCATTTCCCATATCCATCCTATCCCTTCTTTATTAACCCATGCCTTATATTCTTTGTATCATGATTTACAAGCTTAAATTTGTCAATTTAAGTAGGATTCTTCTTCTTCTTCTCCATCTCTTAATTCTTCACTTCTTCTTCATATTCCTCTTACACCTAAGGTTTCTTCTTATCCACTTCCTTCTAATTTTTCCTCACCTAAGTTTCCTCTCTTTGATGTCCATGGAGATCCTCAAGAGAACCTTAAATCATTTCATGTTGCATGCTTGGATTATGCTTATGATGACACATTATTGACCAAGTTGTTTCCTAAGAGCTTACATGATTATTATTTGTGATGGTTTTATTATTTTCTTTTTCACCCTATTCTATCCTTTACTCATTTATAAAATTTATTTCTTCCTCACTTTTTTATTAATATTGGAATCAAGATATCATACACATAAATGGATACAATGAAGCAACAAACTAATGAACATATTAGTGAGTATGTTTTGCATTACAATATTAATATTTTAAAATAAACAATGTGTTAATTGAATCTTAATTGCAAGATATTTTTATACAAATCCTATTACCTCCATTAAGAGTGTCCATTCTTTCAATCTTTTGATCATCTATGTCATACTCTGAAAATAGTGAAATCAAGTTACTTTCTTTGGGAAAAATTAAATATGGTACTAATATTTATGATCAATTTACTAACAAGTTTTCAAGAAAATATACCTTTAAGGTCAATCCTAATTAGTATAAGTCTAATATCATTGTTATATCTCAATCCGTGAAGCTCCAAATCTAACCTACACACTTTTGCACCTTGACTATATTTCCATATCCACCACATACGTTATTTCCCCAACTCATAGAAAGAAATATGATTTCTCTTCTGACTCTTCTTGAGCTAGATCCCAATATTCCTCATGACAAGAACGTTGATGAGAATGCACATTGTTATTTTCATAGATTCAATGGCCATTCTAGTGACAAGTGTTTCAATATTAGACATTTGATGCAATATATGATTGATAATCATGACATTTAGCTGCCTAAATATAATGTATCTATTTATAAATATAATAATGATAATGGAAATATTAAAATTTTCAATTATACACTATATAAGCATAAAAATTATCTCATGAATCCTTTTTGAATCATAATTATCATGTTGTTCCTCATCTTTCATCTTTAAATCATCATATTGGATTTTATGTTGGTACTACTAATATTTTTGAAGCACATGAATAAGAGTGAGGGTGAATCAATCCTTTTAAAATTTATTTCATTTCATTCAACATTCATTTACCCATACAAAATTATAAACCTTTAAGGATTAAGATGATTAAACCATGCACAATCAAATCATACACATGAGTAGGAGACATAATAACACAAAATATATGTGGGAAACCCTCACGGAGAAGAAAAACTAATGATATTACTCAAAATAAAGGAATATTTCAATATTACACATCACACAAGATTTATTTATTGAGGCACCAACCCCACAAGGAGCACAAACCCCTAATTTAGTAGGGCACCGACCCTACAAGGAGCACCAACCCCTATTTAATAAGGCATCAACCTTACACCAAAGTGCTATAACCACCTAAGATGACTAAGCACCCACCTAGACACATAAAATGGATGATAAATGATGTCCTTGTTTATTCAATAATTGATTATGATCTCTATGTAAGCTCCTCTCACTCTAAAATCCCCTTAGACAACTCTTTCTCCTTCTTCTCTCAAATATGCAACTTCAAGTGCTGATTAGGTCTAATGACCTTGATGTTATTCTTCTCTATCTCCTTAGATTCCCATCCTCTTCTCTAACATACCCTTAAGATCTTACAACACCCGTCATACTCTCCTTTAGCTAGCTCACATCTATCTCCACTCCACTAGTTCAAATGAGCACATACATATTTACCTTTATACATGACTCATCATAAACACAATCACATGTCAGCTAAGACCATTAAGGTCAGCCATGAAAATTTAAAACCACATCTACACATCCTTATAAAATTAATTCCAAGATCCTATTAGGTTGGCATAGGCCTATACATATTGAGACCTCTCAATTAGTCCTAAAACACTCTCATCACTCCAATAGTTAGAAACTTAAATTCTAAGGGCACAAAAATCTTCCCCATGACTTAAACATATCCATCTACTTCAAAAACAACATATCAATACCATTAAGAAGTTCAACCAACTCAGTAACCTCCATCTCCAACATGACTCTTACCAAGAAGCAAGCAATATCGAGTAGTTCTTTAAACACCCAATTTTCACTTCACAAGACCGAGAAAATTCTCATAGAAAAACATATTGTCAATAATTCTTGAGCACATGCATTAAACAAAAATGATATTATCTCACTCTCCAGATCCATAAAACACCATCAAACAAGACATAATACCTCAAAACTTCCTTTTCTCTTACCTCGCTTAAGCACGATAACACTATTCAAAAGTAGGTCTTCAAAAACAAGTTGGTTCACACCTCTAAACTCTTAACCAAGACTCATGCAACATATCAATGAAAATATCTCATCATCATGTACTGAGCAATACATGGAAATTTTTGGTGCTTAAAATTTCACCCATCTTAAATTAGGATGATATGGGAATTTGAGGCAACATGAGACTGCTGTCTAAGTTGTGGGACCTTGCACGCAAGATAAAAGTCCAAAGAAGGCCAAATTCCTCTACCTATTTCTATTGCTAGAACTATTCCTAGAAAAGAAAATGTAACTACTAAGCACTACACTAAAATTCCAAGGGACCAAGGTGAGAAGGAGATGCATGAAATGTAAACCTAAGCTAAGGGGTGGTGATATCACTAGAAAGAGGGGATGAACACTCTTAGATGAGTGAAAATGCACCCGGGAGGGAAGAAAAATGTGCCACAATCTAAAAAAACACTCACAAACCCCTTTTTATATAACACAATAGAAAATAAACCTACCAAGGACATAATGAAATGCACAAGAAACCAATAATGCAAAAGAAAAGAAAGAAAACACAATAAAATGTGAGTTAGTGCGAAAGATAGCCAAATTTTTTTTTTTTTGCTTCCAAAATGTGCACAGTTGATTACAATGGTGGAAGAGGAAAGTATTCACATGAAAAGAACCATATATGAGGCCTACTCAAAATGCAAAGAAAAATAGTACTCTGAATAATGCTCTTGCAATCTAAGAGGGTCCAACCTTTACAAATGAACATTATTCAAAAACATATAGAAGAATAGGAGAGAGGCAGAGGGAAAATCATATTTTCAAATCCAAACACAAACAACAAAAATTGAATGCCTATAAATCTTCATGTATAACTTTCAGATCTGCCTTCCCATGTCAAGTAACTTATAGAATAAGGAAAGAGATAAAATCTAATCAAATATGGGTGGGTGAGATGATTGGATCTCGTGCATTAATTATCTAAGTCACATTTCCATATTTAACTCCTACCAAATCATGCCAAAATATTATTTTGAATAGTCCAATGTGTAGCCCATGTCAAAGAAACTTTCCAACAAGACTAAATGTTCCTAATTTTGAGCTTTGTAGAAAAATTTATGGTGATTTGAAGTTCTACACTCCTGAAGGAACATACTGCATACGCGCACAACTGAGTGATCGTAGCGGTCTATAAGTCTAATGCAAGCATATTATGACACATGTTTCTTTTCCATTTTCTAAGAGGATTCATAGAAAGTTGGCACATTTTATTCATCCAACTAAGCCACACATTTTCTGAAATGTTCCAAGAAGTGACCCGTGACACATAGTGCTCGGTGCGAAGGTTGTAATTGGGAGCATATGTGGGAGAAGGAATCATGAGAGGAAATACTGTAGGAGTATGAAAGTGTGTGAGGAGATGTACGGGGATGGGAATAAAAGGTGAATTTATCCAAGGGTATGAAAGTATGCAATGATGAAGGGGAGTGCGCGAGACAAGGTCGCATGAAAGAAATTACACAAGGAAAGTGTGTGAGGAATCATGCAAAAGAAAAACAAGTACACATGATGAAATGTGTGTGATTAAAGAAGGGCAAGGAATGTGTGCAAGGCATGCCTAGGACTTAGTGATATGTGAAGAAAGTCTACACATGCATGTGAGGAGGTACACAATGACTAGGGGAAAAATCATGAATGTATAAAGGGATGTACACAATGGGAAAATGGAAGGAGATAGAATATTAAAATAAGGAAATGCGAGAGTGCAAAAAGGAATGCAAAAGAAAGTGAAGGGAAGGGGAAAGGTAAAGAATAAGAAGGGATATTATGTAAATGTGTATGTGAAGAAAAACCAACATGAAAATGTGCTTAAGGGAGAAAACCAAGGGCGTGTGCAACCTGAAAACTTGATGTCGAGCCACAATGGAATTACAAGTTGTCTAAATAACCAGTGGTGGTTATTTTGGACAATAGTTTGGTGAATTTTGGGGACATATTACTACTAGATTAAAGAGACCAAGTATCCTTGAAGCATCCTTTGGGCATAGATTCATTCTCCAATATATGAAATTCTGATTTGCTACTTGAAGAAACACCCATGAAGTCACTTGAAGCATTGTCTAAACTCTACTTTATAACTATGTGAAAACTATTGGAAAGTGCCAAAAAGTTGAAATATAACCCTTTCGAGAAACCTTTAGATTGTAAGCATAATGACCAACATCCTAGAAGCAAAAAAAGAGCATGTGCCATAACATGCAAGAGGAAATAAACTATGTATAAGAAAACATTGTGTGAAAGCGTGCACTTGGAGGAATGAAACCAATCTAATATGTAAATGATGAAAAAGAGCTTAATGGAAGTTTTTGAGATAAATACCATTGATCGGGATTGAAAGTGCATATCCATCATGATGAGATAGCTCAAAAGAGTTTTCCTCTTTACAAGAACTAATGATATATGGGCCATTCCAAAGTGCATCAAACTTTGAATGGCCCCTCGCCTTAGCTCACAAGATCCCATTTTAAGACCGTATCACCCACTTTGAAAACCTAAGATCTATCCTTTCTATCAAACCACCGCTTGGTTGATTGTTGATGTTATTCTAATCTAATTATGACAGAGTTTCTTAGTTCTTCAAGATCCAATAGATTTTTCATTCTAATTTCTCTTTGATCTCGTGCCCTCAAACTCCAACTATTAGGCCAAATTTAATGAATGAAATTCTAAATATAAAGGAAGTATAATGTCATTTCCATAAAAAAGTTTGTATGCTTGACGCTTCCAATTTCCTTCTTTACCGTAATTTTATTTTTCTAGAGCACACATAAGAAATTTGTGTGCCACTACCTCCAGATGAAATTCATTTTTCTTTTCATGATTATGATTAGGTTTTTGTTAGTAGACTCAACTAGTACATTTTCTTGAGGGTAATAGTTGGAAGAAGTATTTAAATAGATACCAAGACTAAAATCCTAATCAAATATTAATTCTAAGGAATACTTTTGCATTATTAGAGATAATGGTATGAGGAATGCCAAACCTTGTTATAATAAATTTGAGAAAGTCAAGGATGAATGAATCATTGCTTCCTTAATACTAACAACTTCGTCCACTTGGTGAAGTAATATGCCATTGTCGACACCACTTATGGCTAGTGCATGAAGGAGGGTTGATCATGCTTATGAAGTCAAGACCCCATTGTGCAAAAGGATAATTCGTTTATTATATTGACATGAGGGGGGAAGCACTACCAATTTATTTTTTCTTGCAAAGAAAGCGTATTATTTTAATTTTCTGACCCACTTGTGCACATTATAAAATAGTGTAGGCCAAAAGTATCCCGCCTTGATGATATTCATTGTTTTTTCCTTAGCAAAGAAGTTTCTACCAGGTGAATCCATCATTAAATTGTGCTAACACTTTTTTTGAACTACGCACCATCAATACATATCAGTAACACATCATCAATGTTCCTCTTGAAGAGAATACCACCAATTAGTGCATAGGGAATGGACTACAAGATGAGATGTATGATATTTGCTTTGTTCATACTAGGAGGGTATGTTCCGTAAGATAGGAATTTTTCCATGACCTTGATCTAGTTGTGTGCGCGAAGAATCAATGTATTTCTTAGGTTCAACGTATGGGAGCTCCTCATCTAATAATGTTAAAGTCTCTTGATTGTTCTATGCATATCTAGTAAGTTACTTATAGAGCAGATTGCCTCTAACAAAATTATCGGTTTTGATAGTTACATCATACTCCATGATTTTTTTTACCCATATAGCTCTTTTTTCACTGATTTATGCTCCCATGATGAAGTCTCTCACACTAGAATGTGAAACTAGAACCTTAACATGATTTTTGGCGAGCATGATTTTGAATTTAAGAAGAGTGCACATGATGGAAAATGCTTATTTCTCCATGTGAATGTATTTAAACTCATAATACTTCAGTGTTTGACTAAGGAAAACCACTAACTGCTCCATTCCTTTTTTGTTTTCTTATGCCAAGACAACAAAAACACTAACATCAACTCCATAAGCATAAATGATCCGATCCTTGGAGAAGTCTTGAGTGATAAGTGTAAGGGTGTAAGAAATTTATTGCTTGATTTTTTTGAAACTCTCTCTTCCTTTTGATGTCCACTTGAAGACCGTATCCTTCTTGAGAATGAGGATAATGGGCCCAACTGCACCTATAAAGTTAGGAATGAATCTTCTAACAAAGTTGATCTTTCCTAGGCATGATTGTAATGCTTTCTTGTGTCTAGAAAAGAGAGAGAAAGAGAGATGATGGTTGAGATACGTTACGAGATCAATAACAATGCCATTATTTAAGATAACATGCTCCAAAATCTTACCATGTGTAATGGAAAAGTTACACTTCTTCACGTTCAAAGACACCCCAAATTGTCCGTATCTCTCAAATAATTTCTCCACATGCATGATGTGATCTCTGCTCTACTTTGAGAATATAATTATGTCATCCAAGTAAAATAGGATGAACTCATTTATATATCCCTTGAATTAAATGTCCATTGCTCTTTGAAATGTTGCATCTACATTTGACAAACCAAAAGGTATTTTCTCGATAGGAATTACTTGGTTTCTCAAACGTGCACCCACGCCTCGAGATATTGGAACGATTGAGGTGTTTGAGACCATAATGGAACCATCCCCAAGTTATGGGACCTCGTGTGCTTGGGATAGATCTCTAGAGAAGGCCGATTCCTCTACCTATTTCTACTCGCTACTTCCACTGCTAGTGCTGGAAGGGGAAACTAAGATAACAATGCGAAGGGACCCGAGAGATAGAAGGATAACATGAAAGGAAACCTACACTAGAAGGTGATTGAAAGAGGGTTTAAAACCAGTAAACGAGGATCATGAGGGACGGTGTGCACATCAACGGATGTGCGAATGGTAGTGTGAAGAGATCTTGGGAGGAGTGAGCATCAACCGAATGTGCATGCAAAGATTTAAAACATGGGCAGAACTTGGTTAAGCCATAAAACTCTCCTCTATCTCATAGATCAAATGGGGTGTACATATAGGAGGTGCTGAGTAACCCCCAGTGCTGCAATCATGACAACTCGAGTAGAGAGGGGGAGTTACATTCCTAGAATAGAAGTGTAACTCCCAATGATGCATATGACGCACTAACACACTGACACATAAGAGAATATCATAATGACCCCTAAATGACACATGGACCTACGATCTCACCTAAGTGAGATGACTCACCTAATGATGTGGAAAATAACACACACAACACCCCCTTGATCACAACTTAGGATGAGGCGGGAAGTCAGAAATGATAAATGGGTCCCGTCACAAGGCCTGATGAGGTACCCATGCACAAGAAAAGGTCTCAAGTAGTGAAGGAAAACCCAGTGGGAAAAACATCCACTACAAGAGAACAAAACACTCTCTAATATAAAAAATATGCCAAAGATGGGTCCCATCTATGGACGAGCCTGAAAATGGTACCCATGTACAAAGAGGTAATCTCTTGGAAAGAAGAAGAAGAGAGAAGAAGAGGGAGATGAGAGAAATGCGAAGATGCCATGGATGGATCTGAACTTTGTAGCTCTAGGAGGTCTCCCAAAAGAATGTCAATGATGAGATCCTTTACCTCTAGATTGAAGAAGAGCCACCCACAACGAACTATGTGTCTGCCCTTAGGAAGGACAAAAATGAAGTGCTAGAAGTCCACCCACTCTGCAAAGGAAATCGAAGGTAGCAACATGAAGAACTCTGAGTCTAGTGCATGGAAGTGTGACATAGGTCTAGCAAGTGAGTGCCAAGAAACCAAAGGTAATGCCACGTGCACAATCATTTAGAGTGAAAAGAGGAACACCAGTAGAAAGGATGTCCAACTGATGTGAAGGGAAAAAAACATCCTCCACAACAAAAAAGGGATCCATAGGCGAGGGTGGATCAATGAAGGTCTTTGAAAAAGTGGAAGTGGGTCCCGAAGGGGCACTCCCAACAACGGAGATGATGAACTCCTCTGAAACACCTGTAGATGGATGAGGAACCTATAGAGCATCACAAGTGGACTCGAGAAAAGATGATTAAGATCAGCAGATACTGCCTCAATGAGGGGGCTCAACAAACAAGAGTGATGTCGATATGTATGAGTCATATAATGAAGGTATAGGAGTGAAGTAGGCCTCACACACTGGAAGTGGAAAGGATGCGGGTGTAATGACGGTGTGTTCTTGAGTAGGAGATCGATCGATATCTGATGAGATGTGGGATGTGTCAACACTCTCTAGAATAGTGAGAGAAAGAGGAGAAGAGTCCTCTGTAGTACTCTCGACATTAGAATTGGGTGCACAATCCTTGTCATCAGAAGTAGAATCAAGCGAGTCTATGTTAGCGAAGCTCATCATCACAAGAAGAAGAGGAGACAACTTGATCAACAAAGAGCAACAATGGTGGCAGTATGTGAAGGGTCTCCATAGAGGGACTGAAGAATGCTCCAGACATGGTGAGGTGGATCTGAGTCTGCCACATGAAACCAGAGAGATCAAGAGACATGCATCATCATGTGACCAAAGACATGGTCACAAGTGTCAAGGAAGTCCTCTAGACGATGATGATCGGTGGGTTCAGAATGAGCCCAAGCAAGAAGAGTAAAAGACCCTCGTGGGTGAAGTAATGTTCCATGGAAGCACGCCAAGATGAATAGTTCCCTCTCCCGGTGAGAAGTGGTGGAGGTTATAAGGTGATCCTATGATGCTCAAGTCTAGAAAGAGCACTCTCCATGATGAAAAATGCAAGATGCACAAAAGAAAGATGTCGACTTAGCCGATAATGCATCTGCGTGTGAAAGCCCAATAGTACAGTCAACCCCCCAGAATGCGGTAATTTATAAAGTAGTGCATTTACAAAACTAACAATGTCATCACATAATGTGTGAAAAATCATGCAACTTTGACTAAAGAAGCGCTCAAAAAATGAGTGCATGAGTCAAACGTTATGGCATTAAAATGATTGTTCGAATGATGGAAAATGCCACTGATTACTCGCAAATGCATTAAAAAATTCTTGAAATGGGTGCAAAGGGTGTCGTGTGGGTACCCATTGGAAACGGCATCAAATTTTAGGCATAGTTTATTTTGCTTATGAGGGGGATTAGCCTCCTGCCAACCCCGGACCTCGCCCTCCGTCTTCGACACTCGAAGGAAGGATGAGTAATACAAGACAAAACAACCTTAAAAATTAATTACAATGTCGTGATAATTTTTTTGCCTCAAAACATTAAAAATGAGGAATTGTTTTGACCTACAAACAATTTTAAAAGGAATGTGGGAGGAGGGGCCCACATTTGAAATGATCTGCAATCTAAGTGAGTTGTCCATGTGTAGAGCTAGTGTTGATTGCAGAGCTGGAGTTGTTGCACCAAAAAGCAGTTTTGAACCAAAGGCGGAGTTCTCGAGTCTTTGCAGTGAAGCTAGAATCCACGCAGTGAGGTGCTGTAGGAAATGAAGGCCCCAAACTACCTGTTTGAAATGTAGCAGAGGTTGGACCAACACGTAGCATGAGTGGAGGGAACCGTTGGAGAGGTCACCATGGAGGGAAATGTTTGTGGGATATGCTGGGTGTATGGAGCCGAGTTACAGGTGGGATTCAATGCCAGACAAATCCAAAAATGAGCTCATGCAGCAGATGGTGAATAGCCAACTGTACAACAAAAAAGGCCACTGAGTGAAATATAGATGAGCCGTGTTGTTCTACAGGTTTGCTGAGCTAGCTCCAAGTGTTGCTAAGTACTCAAATACTCAAATAGTATATAAATCTGAAGAAATGAGAGATGCCCATGCTAGTTTGTGAAGAGTATCCCACAAAATCCACCGAGTGAGCTAGAACCAGTCTGAACTGGTAGAAGATGTGGCCACATGCTACGGAAATAACTCAAAACAGTCGAGCTATTCGTAGGTAATAGTCAGTCCGAGTTAGAATGGTAGCACTTTGGCAGTGAACTCAAACTAGGAGCCGAAAGCGAACAATAAAAAAATCAAATCAACCAGGGCTGAAAACTAGGATGAGTACTTGAGCGGTAGAGCCAAGTCGAGGTCGAAAGCAAGGCAGGGAGCCAGGAACAAGATGTGGAGCCCCAAAGCACGAGTAGAAGCCAAGCTGGGAAACCGTAAAATATGAACCTGAACACAACCATAACTAGCAAGTAATACAAAAACAACCCACAAAAAATTCCACTAGAATCTCAAAAATATGCCAGAAACTCGAACAAGAACCCAAATAAACCACGATCAAACTGTGTAAGAGGTATGATGCCCAAATCAATGCAAGAAGAGCATGACAGAATAACCATTATGACGTATACAACGAGATCTAGATATCACGCTGGAAGTCAGAAAATGCATGAAAGATGCCGAGGAGTGCATGGATCCACAAGATCCACTCTGATACTATGAAAGAGGGTTTAACACCCACAAGAGAGGATCACGAGGGATGACGTACACATAAATAGACGTGTAAAAAACAACGTGAAGAGATCTCGAGAGGAGCGAGCATCAACTAAATTTACATGTAAATATTTGAAACATGGGCAAAACCTGGTTAAGCCATAAAACTCTCCTCTATCTCATAGATCAAATGAGGTGTACATATAGGAGGTGTTGAGTAACCCCTAATGCTACAATCATGACAACTCGAGTAGAGAGGGGAGTTACATTCCTAGAATAGAAGTGTAACTCCCAATGACGCATATGACGCACTGACACATTGATGCGCTAACGCACTGACGCGTAAGAGAATCTCATAATGATCCCTAAATGACACATGGACCTACGATCTCACCTAAGTGAGATGACTCACCTAATGATGTGGAAAATAACACACACCAATAGTGATAGCACCGAAAAGGGGGATGAACACTATCTGTCTAAGCGAAATGATAGGAAATGCATGAAAGGAGGCTAGGCATGAGTAGATAGCTAAACACATATTTACTTGGATCATTCTCATGGAACAAAACTAAATAGCTGTAAGGGACATGAAATGGCATAACCAACATACAACGCAAAAGAAAATGAAAGAAGAAGGAATGAAAACATGTTAGGATAAATAATAGTCACAAAATGATGCTTCTATTACTTACAGAAATGCACAGAGCTGTTACATGCGATGAAGGAAGCTGATATCCACATGTGAGAGCCATATCTAGAGGTTTGCAACTCAAAATATAGAAAATATGAAGTCCTTAGCAGAATGCATAAGGATCTAGAGTGTCCAACATTAATAATGAGCCCACTCTTACATTTATAGATGAATATGTAGAAAGAGAAGAGAAGGAGGGAAAAATCAAATTTGAAATGCAACCACCAATAAGAAGCATTTAATGCCTACAAATCCACCTAAAAATATGTCAAATGCACTTCCCTAGGTCTGTTTGGCATGTTGAAGAAGGAAGGAGGGTGAATCAGATTAAATTAGGTGGTTGGAGAAATCAGATCTGCTCATCAATGCTCAGAGAGATGTTTTCCCATTTCTTACCTACCAGATCTGCCAAGAATTTGAATTTGAATGTATAGAACTCGTATCTCGATGTTAGAAAATATCTCATAAGTCTAGCGCATGCCCATCTGATTTCTGTAGCAAAATATATGATTGTATGCAAATATTTTTCATTTTTGTCATGTGTCACTATTGGTTTGTTGCATAAGGATTCGGTGCCCTATTGGCCAACTTTGAATCGTTACACACGGTACAATCAAGCATGTTAGAAGATGATCTCGCATAAAAGGGTGCAAATGAGGGCACGAGGGAAGGACATGCGAAGAAAACAAAGGAAATCACAAAGGAATGTGCACGTAACACACGTGGGGAAAAAGGAAAATGGTGAGCAGAGAACACACGGTAAAGATGCAACCATTACAAAGTGATGGGTGCAGTGTGTGAGAGGGGCCAAAGACTTATCCGATTGAAGCAAGTGTGAGATGTGTACAGGGAATAACTACTTAGGAAGAAAATGAATGCACGTAAGGTAGGCGTAAGGGAGGAGTAGAACAAAGAGGAAAAGGGAAGAAGAAGGAGGGAAAAAAAAAAATGCGCAAGGGTGCATGAGGAAAATAAGGGAATGTGCCAAGGGAACTTGAGTACACGTAGCCTTTAAATGAAGAGCTCAGAGCCAAAATATGTATACAAGTTACCCAAATTACTAGGAGAGTTATTTGGATAATAGTTTTGGAAACTTTCGGGGCCATCTGCCTACTAGATTAAGGAGATCAATAGCCTAGAGCATCCATTGGGCATGGATTCTACTATGTAATCATTAAACCGCCCCGTAGTCACTTAAACGATCATTCTTGTCTTGATTATGAATCCTACAACTCACTGAAAGAATATCTGCATTTAGAAGCAACAAGAGTGCACACAAGAAGTATACGAGAATAAATAATTATGTACAAAAACAAATATGTGTGCAATGGACTTAGAGGAACTGAAAATACACTAATATATACAACATGATGCAACAAACTTAATGGATGGGTTTGAGATAGATCCTATTTATTTGGATTTATAGTGTGCCTCCATCAAGATGAGTTAACTTGAAAGAGTTAGCCTCCTTGCAGGAGTTGATGATGTATGGACCACTCCAAAGTGCATCAAACTTTGAATGGCACCCTGGTTTAGCTTTTTCAGCATCCCATTTTAAAACCAAGTTCCCAAACTTGAAACCTTGAGGCCTAGCCTTTCTATCGAACCATTTCTTTGTTACTTGCTGATGTTGTTCTAGTTTGATCATGACAAAGTTCCTTAGTTCTTCAAGATCAATTAGCTCTACCATTATGATTTCTCTCTGGTCTACACCTTCTAATTATAAAGCAAATTTGGGCAAGCACTAATGAATTCAGCTTTAGTGTCAAAGAAAGGGTAGCCTCCTTACCGTAGAAAAGTTTGTAAGGTGAATTTCCTATTTCCTTTTAGATCGTGATTCTATCTTCCCAGAGAACACACAGACCTTTATATGCCACTGTCTTTGGCTGATGTTCACTGTGTGCTTCATGATTTTGATTAGGTTATTATTTTTTGACTCTACCAAAACATTTTCTTGGGGGTAATAGTTGGAAGAGGTTTTCAGATAAATTCCCAGATTTAGAGCCCAACTAGTGATTTTTGTCCCAAGGAAGGCCTTTGCATTATCAGAGATAATGGTTTGAGGAACACCAAACCTTGTGACTATGCCTTTGAGAAAGTCAAGGATGACTGACTCGGTTGATTCCTTAGCGAGCGACAGTTTCTGTCCATCTAGTGAAGTAATATGTAGCTGTTAACACCCACTTATGTCCAATGCTTGAAGGAAGATTGATCATTCCTATAAAGTTGAGACCCCATTGCGCAAAAGGCTGATATTCCTGGATTATTTGAAGGGGAAGTTCTTCCAATATTTTCTTTCCTACAAATAAATCGAATTCCTTGAATTTTGTGACCCACTTGTGTGCATCTACAAATAGAGTAGGTCAAAAGATACCTACCATTATGATCTTCATTTCTATAGTTTTTGCAGAGAAGTTTCCACCAGAGAATCCATCGTGAAATTCTACTAACACTTTTTCAGTCCACGCGCCATTGATACATCTTAACAACACGCCATCAAGATTCTTCTTGAAGAGAAGTCCATCAATCAACACATAAGGGATAAATTGTAACCTCAGATGTATTATTTTTATTTATTTAAACCAGGAGGGTATGTGCCCTCAGAAAGGAATGTGATCATGTCCTTCATCCAATCACATGTGCCAAGATGTGCATTTTGTTCAAGTTCTACACGTGGGAGGTCCTCATCCATAAATAATGAAGCCCCATATTCATTCTGCACATCCTCAACAATATGCCTGTAGAGCACGCTACCTCTTACCAGCTTTGTGGCCTTGATAGTCACATCATACTCCATGATTTTGGTCACCCATCATGCTCTTTTCTCACTGATTTCTACTCCCATGATGAAGTCTCTGACAAAAGAGTGAGAGACTAACACCTTAATATGATTGGTGGTGAGCATACTCTTGAATTTCTTGAGCATGCACATAATGGTGAAGACCTGATTTTCCATGTGATTATACCTTAGTTCAGTATCCTTCAAGGTGTCTAGCTAAAGAAGGCCACTAGTTATTCTAACCCTCATTCATTTTCTTGTGTTAGGACAACAACAACACTTGCATTAATTCCATAAGCATAAATGATGAAATCCTTTGAATAATTTGGATTGATGAGTGTTGGCATGCAAGTAATTTCTTGCTTGATTTTGTTGAAGATTTATTTTCCTTTTGCTATCTATATGAAGGCTATATCCTTTTTGAGCATCAAGGTGATGGGCCAAACCAATCCTGAAAAGTTAGGGATAAAATGCCTAACAAAATTGATCTTGCTAAGGAAGGACTGTAGGGCCTTTTTGTGGGTTGGTAGGGAAAGAGATATGATGGCTGAAATGTGCTCATGATCAATTGCGATACCATCCTTTGAAACTACGTGGCCTAAAAGCTTGCCCTGTGCCACCGCAAAATTGTACTTCTCGGGGTTAAGAGACACCCCAAAATTTCTACATCTCTCAAATAATTTCTCAATGTGTGCCATATGATTCGTGCTCTGCTTTGAGAAAACTGTTATTTCATCAAGGTAAACTAAGATGAACTCATTGATGTACCCTTTAAAGGTAATATCCATGGTATGTTGAAATGTGGTGCCCGCATTTGAAAGACCAAAGGACATTTTCTGATATGAATATGTTTCCAACTTGGTTGTAAACACTGTTTTGAATTTATCCTCTTCCTTGACTAGGATCTGATTGAAACTTGAATATCCATCTACATGGAGAATCTCTACACACTAGCCATAGTATACAAATTATGCTCCATTGAAGGCAAAGGATAATGATCTTTCAAAGATTCCTTGTTCAAATCTCTAAAATCAACAAAAAGTTTGATTTCACCATTATTTTTGCACACTAGAACTAGATTTGTGACCCAAGTAGAGTATTTGATGGGAAAAATAATTTTTTCCTTAATGAGTTTGGATAATTCCTTTCTCATGAGGGGCTCTATATTTGGATTGACTGGCCGCTACTTCTGTCTGACGGGCTTGATACTAGGATCAAGGTCAATGGAGTGTTGAGAAACACTTAGATCAAAACCTTTGAGTTCTTCATACTCACATGAGAATATATCACTGTATTTTTGATATAGAGAGATAAAGGCCTACTTCTCTTCATGTGCACAAGCTTTACTAAGGAGAAAATATTTTTCGCATGCAATAGTGACTAGGGAGTAGTCTTCTTGCGGGACGCACATGTTCCTTTCTTCACCCTTGAATTCATCATCAGGGATAAACATTTTCTCTAAGGTGACCAACCCTTTAGGAATTTTTTTTTCTTTAGCTGTATCACTTGGTCACCATATTTGTCACGCAAGTCAACTTACATGCTTGATGAGAACTCATCTTCATTCTAGATAAAATGGATGATCTGCATGTGTCACCACAAATACTTTCTAGTTGGTGTTGTTTTCCTGGAATGGATGGTTTGATCACCATCTTGATGTGTTGAGTGTTTGCTTTGAAAAATTCCTCAGCAAGAGAGAATTGTAAACCAAGTGCGCTCTATTTGGTTGGCTTCCTTGTTCATTTTGTGTGGCACCACCTACAGATTTAGAGCATCAAAGCTCTCAAGGAGGTCCCAAACTCTATGCTTATAAGCTTTGAGAAGCTTGTTATTTTTCTAGCATTTGTTGGTAACCTAGTGGATAACCAATTATGTGTCCCCAAAGATCTGCAACATCTTAATTTTCTTCTTCTCAGCAATGAGCAAGCCATGGACCAATGCTTCATACTCGCCACATTGTTAGAACATGTAAACTACAACCTATGCATGAAGAATAATTTCTCATCCTTAGGGAGATGATCTTGAGCACGTGTGACAACATAGTTTATTCTTCAAAGATGCAAAGTAAGTACCAAGACTAGTTTTATAAGCTTCTAATTCTTCAACATATAGATCAAATTTATGGTGCCTCTCCACCCATTCATTAAGTACTAGGTTAGGAATAGAGGGTGGAAGTGACTCGCTCTCTTTAGAACCAAGCTTTTTCTCCTTGGATTAAACAATTGTCTTGGAGAGGGATTGGACATATGAATCTACATGATAGGAAAATATAAGCTCAAACTTGTATGGTAAATCAGGTACCATACCTTGTCTTGAGTAAGATATGAGACTAGTCGGAAGACAAATAACCACCCACTTTAGTAGTAAAGTCCTTGACAAACATAGGGAAAACAAAAGAAGGTAGGTCAATTATTGACACATCTTGAGTTATTATTAGGCTTGGACATGAATGGAGGGTTAGCTCAAGATCCTTGATGAATCCTAAGGCGGTGATAGTTGAGCCATCAAGTTACATGATTCATGTAGACAAAGGGCTATATTTCAAACCTAAGACATCAATAATTTTCTTAGAAATCACATAAGTACTAACACCCGATTCAATCATGCAATTATATACTAAGTGTTTACCTATGATCAAGGATATGTAGAAGGGTGGGGTTTTAACAAATTTACTTACTTGCTTCTCCTCTTCTTGGAAGATGTTGATAGAAGTGCATGGCTTCTACACAACTGGATCAGCACACAGAGTTGCACCGAGCTTCATACAACAGATCCCACTACGATGGAATGGTTAGGGAATCCCACATTGTGACATTTATGTTTTTTTCTTCATCTGGTCCATAATGCTAAATGGATGACCCCTATCTTTTGTATTTTGGGAATAACATCCCTTCTAGAATGTTCAAGCATGAAATCCTAGAATTTGGCTAGAACATAGGTTTGAGCTACCAAAGGATGGGCACACACACGCTTCGTAAGGAGATTTACACAGAACTCTTATGTAGGGAATTGAGCACCTTTTCTACTAGATGCCTTGGATACATCTATTTACTTATGAGGATCTTCTTGTGTCGCTAGGATTGTGACTTACATGCCTGATTCTTACATTCTCTTCTTGTATCTTGTGTTGTCCGCAACTTGGGTGCGTAGTATATTTGTATCTTCTACAGCTTGGTTGATTACACATAAGTCCTTTGTGCCAAAGAACATCAAATTTGTCTCTCGGAGGATATTTTGGTCTATCTTGGTTTTTTGCTTCAGAGGCACTTGTAGAAGGCTCGCAAGTCAAGCATTATGGATCATGTAGGCTTGAGTGCATGCAACATTGGAACAATGATATTGACTATGAAGCATGTTACAAGGAAGCACCATTCTGACTCTTGTGCCAAATTGTTCTGAATCGGAATGAGCACCTGAATTGTCTTGGGTGCTAGAAGAGAAGGCATGGGAGGAACAAATTTCAAGGGAAGATGTGCATTAGGATGTTATCTATCATTCTGCTGGTTAGGCATGTATCTTTGATTTCCATACTTGATTTTTCCAAGGCTGTTTTCTTTGGCCATGCGCTTGATTTAAATGCCTCTATAGGATTGTGAATGATGTTTTTATAATGATATAAATTTGTTTGATAAATTTCTAATCGGGGCATTCAACTCTTCATCCTCATTTTGTTGCACTATAGAGTAGGATGTTGAGGCAACTGGTTGCACACTTTGTTCAGAATAGGAATAGGGTCCACATACTACCGGGGCACTTGTGACATTTCTAGGAATAAGGGAATAGACGGTCTAGAAGCTATCTTTCCCACTTGAATAAGACTATTCTATACCCTTATTGTAATACTATAAGTAGGCTGGTAAAGTCATACCTCCCATGGATTGGATCATGAATGATATATCACTATTGGGTGCCTTCGAATACTATAGGAAAAAATGCTAGGTTGTAGGTCTTACCACAAGAGGGATTATATCCCAAGTTTTCTGAAATCTGATGTTGAAATCATTCATCTACTCATTGGGCACCCTCCTTGTTGTCAGTTGCTCCACCAAAGATAGGTGATCTGACTTATCTTCAAATTAATTGTAAAGAGTTGTTCCCACTCACCCTGTGGTAATAGATCTAAGTCTCAATCCTCTATATCATTAAAGTGCTTTACCTTTGAAAGAGGCTAAAAATGTCTTGACTTCTACATCATCATGTGTGATCAGATAGAGTGAACACACATTTTCTATATCTTGGATATGCTCCTGAGTGGTGACTTGATTCTCACTAGTAAAGTATGGAATACTCTTGAGCGCCATTTAGCATATCATGTTACACAACCAAAACCAAGGGACTTCCTCTTGTGAAGTTTACAAAGTTCCTAAGTGGAGGAGGTGGTTGATGCACCATTGTAGGGTGTGTAGGTTGTTTGTTTTGAGGAGGATTTGAATGGGTGTGACACGCTAGAGATAGAGATATGCACGTAAAATTTCCGGAAGGAAATCTTCTAGGGGATAGTTGGAGTTACTCAAAAGAATATTTAGCTCTTTGCACTTTTTCTTGTATGCAATATTATCATGAAAAGCACTCAAGAATGCTAAAATAAAGATTTAGAAATTTTGGGAGTCGCCAAATGTGTTTAAATGAGCCTCTAAAGGCTAAAATACTAAGTCCACACACCAGAACTTAGAGATATGAAATTTGAGATTTCAATGCTTGTCCCACCGAGCATGCTAGAAATTGTTGGTTTCTTAAACGTAACCCATGTCTTAGATATTATAAGTGATGAGGTGTTTGAGACCACAATGGAACCATCCCCAAGTCAGTGGGACCTTGTGCACTTGGGACAGATCTCCTGGAGAAGGGAAGTTCCTCTACCTATTTCTACTCACTACTATCGCTACTCCTAGTGCTTTGGAAGGGGAAACTAAGCTAACAATTCCAAGGGACTAGGGATACAAGGATAACATGAAAGAAAAACTACACTAGAAGGTGATAACACCAAAAAATAGGGATGAAAATTATCTGCTTTGAGTGGAAATGATAGGAAATGTGTGAAAGGAGGCCGTACACAAAGTAACATAGCTAAACACATATATACTAGATCATTCTCATGGAACAAAACTAAATAAGAAACTGCATGGGATGTGAAATGGCACAACTAACATACAATGCAAAAGAAAAGGCAAGAATAAGGAATGCAAACATGTTAGGATAAAGAATAGTCATAAAATGATGCTTCTATTACTTACGAAAATGTACAGAGCTATTACACTGATGAAGGAGGCCAATATCCACATGCAAGAGTCAGATCCAGAGGTCTCAGAACTGAAAATATATAAAATATGAAGTCCTTAGCAGAATGCGTAAGGATCCGTGCAGTGTCCAATATTAATAATGAGCCTAGCTCTTACATTTATAGATGAATCTGCGAGAAAGAGAAGTGAAGGAGGGAAAACTTGAAGTTGAAATGCAACCACCAACAAGAAGCATTCAATGCCTGTAAATCCTCCTAAAAATATGTCAAATGCACATCCCTATGTCTTTTTGGCATGTTGAAGAATAAAGGAGGGTGAATCAGATTAAATTAGGTGGTTGGAGCAATCAAATATGCTCATCAATGCTCAGAGAGACATTTTCCCATTTCTCACATACCAGATCTACCAAGAATTTGAATGTGTAGCACTATAGCTGATGTCATAAGATCTTTGAAAAATCTAGGTGCATGCTGATCCGAGCTATGTAGAAAAATATACTACTGTCGAAGATGTTAGAGTTGTTGATGCACATAAAACATGTGGCACGTGTGGATTAGCTTAAATGATGGCCAACTATGCAAATATTTGTCATTTTTTCCATGTGTCACTCATTGATTTGTTGCAAGGATTTTGCACCATGTTGGAACACTTTGACCGGTTACACGCGGTATACTTAAGCATGTCAGAAGATGACCTAGCACAAATGGGGTGTAAGAGAAGGATGCGTGGAAGAAAATAGAGGAAGGAAAAAAGGAATGCACATGGGGAAAAAAGGTAAATTGGTGAGTAGAGAACGCATGGTCAAGACGTAACCATTACACGCTTATGGGTGTGGTGTGTGAGAGGGAAAGAGACTTAGCTGATTGAAGCAAGTGTGAGATGCGTACAAGGAAGAACTGCTTAGGAAGAAAGGGAATACACAAAATATAGGCACAAGGGAGGAGTAGAATAGAGAGGAAAAGGGAAGTGGAAGGAGGGAACATAAAAAATGCAAGGGTGTGTGAGGAAATGAAGGGAATGTGCCAAGGAAACTTGAGTGCGCAACCTTGTAATGAAGATCTCAGAGCCAGAAGATGTATACAAGTTACCCAAATTACTAGGAGAGTTATTTGGATAACAGAATATATTCACCATTTGGTTGTAAATGTAGTTTTGAATCTATCCTCTTCCTCGACCATGATCTAGTTAAAACTTGAATAGCCATCTAACATGGAAAACCTTTGCACACTAGCCACTATCTACAAAATTTATTCCATAAAATGAAAATGATTATGATCCTTAAATGATGGCTTATTTAAATATCTAAAATCAACACAAAGTATGATTTCAACATTCTTTTTATGCCTGAACAAGATTCTCCACCCGTAGAGTAATTTATGGGAAATATTATTCTCACCTTGATGAGTTTGGATAAATCCTTCCTCGGAGGGGCTCTATCTTTGATTGAGAAGCCTTTTCTTTTGTCGATGGGCTTGATACTAGCATCAAGATTAATGGAGTGTTGTGAAACACTTGGATCAAAACCTTTCAGGTCCTCATACTCCCATGATAAAATGTCACTATATTTTTGACATAGAGAAATGAAGGATTTTTTTCCATCCCGCATGCATTCTTTTCCTAGCAGCAACTCTTTGTCACAATGCAATAGTGACTAATTGATAGTCTTCTTGCATTGCACACATATACTTTGATTTTCCCTTGTACTCATCATCAATACTAAAAATGTGCTCTAAGGTGATCAACCCTTTAGGAAATTCATTGTTATTTAGTTGAATCACTTGGTCACCATAGTTGTTATACAAGTCATTTTGTAATTTTGAATAAATTCTACTTCATTCTAATGTACTATATAATCTACGCATCCCTTTCAAAAACCTACCAGCTGGTTTTATTATCTGGAATACATGTCTTAAAAACCATCTTTATGTGCTATAGATAACATTAGAAAAAATCCTCAACAGGTGAGAACTGAGAACCAAGGGCTTTCATCTAATATGCTTCTTTGTTCAATTTTCTTGGCACCACTTGTAGATTAAGAGCATCAAATCTCTCCAAGAGGTCCCAAAATCTATGTTTAAAAGATTTTTGAAGCTTATTATTTATTGTGCACTTGTTTTTGACTTGGTGGATTAAGATAACATTAGAAAAAATCCTCAACAGTGAGAACTAAGAACCAAGGGCTTTCATCTAATATGCTTCTTTGTTTCAATTTTCTTGCACCACTTGTAGATTAAGAGCATCAAATCTCTCCAAGAGGTCCCAAAATCTATGTTTAAAAGATTTTGAAGCTTATTATTTTTTGTGCACTTGTTTTTGACTCGGTGGATTACCAATTCAACATCCCCAAAGATCTTTAATGCCTTAATATGTTTCCTTTCGAAATGAGAAGACCATACACCAACACTTCATATTATGCTACGTTATTGGATCATGCAAACTACAATTTGTGTGTGAATAATAACATCTCATCCCTAGGGGAGATGAGAATAACACATGCGCCTATGCTATTTATTCTTCTAGAACCATAAAAGGATATCTTCCAAATCCCGGAAGCTTCATCTTTTTCTTTCTTGAGTGGGATGGGCAAAGTGGCTTCTTCAGGATGCGATAGGTACCAAAGACCAGTTTCAATAGTTATATCATAGGGATCAAACTCATAAGTTGTTCTTTGACCAATTCATCTAATAATAAATAAGGTATGGAAGGAGGAATGGGGTGCTCTTCTGAAACTGACTCTTATTCTTGGCCTTCTTAGATTAAGCAATTGGCTTGAAGAGGAGAGGGGTCATATGACTCAACATGATAGAAAAGATAGGCTCGTATTGTATGGTAAACTTGGTACCATACCTGGTTCTTAAGAGCATATGAGACCAATCCAAAGACAAGTAACCAACCACCTTGGAAGTGAAATCTCTTGATAGAAAAATGGAAAAAAATAGAGGAAATTCAATGAATGAAAAAAATGAGTTATGATTAAACTTGGGCATACATGAAGGGTTAACTCAATATCCTTGATGACTCCTAGGATACTTTGATAGTTGAGAAATCAAGTCTTAGGAATCATTTAGAGATAGGGATGTACTTTGTTAGAGAAATGAAGGGAAAATATAAATGATAAATTATAGATTCACCATTAAAATACTGGAGATTATAGATTATGTCGTGAAACCAATTTAACCACATTTATATTATTACAAATAGTGAATTATAGAGCTCAATAACATGAGAAAAAAAGTAAACAAATGAAAGTAAAAGGAGACAAATAACACCATATTTAAGTAGGGAAACCCAAAGGAGAAAACCCCACTGATAAAACATTGTCTATATTAAGAATTATCGACTTTAATCCAACACTTCAACTTCACTCCTCACCTCACAAAGTAAACAACTCACTTACATAAAAAAACTCAAGTTTTTCTGTCTATATCAATAGCTCAAGTAGAAGTATTCAATCTCATGTGGGATCATCCTATTTATATAGGATGGGTGAACAATCATGCCATTTCACTCTATTTGAGGTTGTGTAGACCAACTAAGTTTATTTTAAATAAACTTTTTAATAAGGGTCGTAAGTGGTGGTTTATCAAATGATATCCCACTTCACATTATCAACCCCAACACTCCCCCTTAATGTTAAGTGGGAGAAACATGCATAAACATGTTAACATTAGTTCCTTATGTCATATTGTAAACACATTGTGGATTTTAGTGAGACCATGAGACACTATTTTTCCACGGTTCAAAACAATGTTCCAAGGTTTCCATAAAAACCACAATGCAAAGGAACATAAAAACAAAACATGCCAAATTACCTTTTTCTACAAAAGGATTTACAGATCCATGAATCAACAATGATTTTGGCTAGCATGTAGATAAGGGAAATCATACAGATCTTCCGATAAAAATATTCGAGACCAATTCTTTACATATGAAGAATTACATCGATTATGGAGCCTTTTATAAACTAAGTCATGCCCATAACTAAATCTTTGCTAGGATTTATAAGTAACTTCAAACATAGTGTGACACATTTACTTATTACAAAATAGAGGAAGTATTGGAAGTTTACAACAACCGTTAAGAGGTAGAATTTTCATGCACACTCCCCCTCAATGGAAAATATAATAGAACCAACAAGGCATAAAACTTACAAAAATTCACAACACACAAGTGGCTTTGTAAAGATATTTGTAACTTGATCTTCATCAAAAAAAGATTTAGATGAATATCACTATTCAAGATTTTTCTTGAATAAAGTGCATCTGAACTTCAATATGCTTGGTCCTTTGATGCTAAACTGGATTGTTTACAAGGTCAATGCAACTTTGGCTGTCACATAGAAGAGTAGTGCTCCCTTTGACGCCCATGTGTAGTTATTCCAACATTATTTTTAGACACATAGCTTCCTTTGTAGCTTCCATAACACTTCTATAATCTTCCTCAGTAGAAGAGATAGAAACTATAGATTTCTTCTTGCTACTCCAAGTGATGGAACCTACACCAAAATCAAAAACATATCTAGAAGTATACTTTCTATCTACAAAGATCACCAACATGGTCGAGTCAAAATAACCAAATAATTATGCATCATTAGAAGATGAATAAAAGAGACCATATTTAACTGTTCCTTTAATATATTTCAAAATTCTTTTTTCCATTTTATAATGAAAGTCATAAGGCTCTTTCATAAATATTGAAATAACTCTTACTACATAAGAAATATTAGGTCTAGTAATAGTTAAATAAATTAGACTACCAACTAGCTCTCTATACATAGTAGGATAAAATTTAGCACAAGATGTTTTAGGATCTAATTTAACACCAAATTTAATAGGAATGGCTACAAGATTATAGTCAATCATGTTAAATATTCTAAGAAAATTCATAGCATACTGAGATTGAGATGCAATAATAGACTTATGATCTTGAAATATAACCATGCCAAGAAAATTATTTATCAAACCTAAATCAGTCATTTCAAAACATTGTTTTAACCTTTATTTGATTCTAACAATTAAATTTATATCACTTATAGTAATAAAAAGGTCATCAACATATAAGAAAATAATGATAATATGATTATTTTCAAACTTAAAAATACATCATTATCAAAGCGTAAGTCAGTGAAACCAAGATCTTGAAAGAAACTGTTAATTTTAGTATACCAAGCTCTAGGATCTTATTTAAGACCATACACATAATTTTGGGATTACAGACATAAAGCTCCTTACTGTGTTCTTAAAACCTTTAGAATGTATCATGTAGATTTCTTCTTTTAAGTCACCATTAAGAAAATAATTTTTGACATCCATTTTATGAATTTCCCAACCATATTAAGAACTCCAATAGTGCTCATTTTAGCTACTAGAGAAAAAGTCTCAACATAGTCAAGACTAGGTTTCTAAGTGAAACCATGAGCTACTAGCCTTTCCTTGAATTTTTCAATCTCTCCTACAAAGTTATTTGATCTTGTATAACCACCTAGATAATACAATGTTTCTCTTTGAAGGAGGATGTACTAGTTCCCACATGTTATTCTTGATCAAAGAATTGTATTCATCTTTCATATCCTGAATCCATGTATCATCTTGACAGGATTTTTCAAACGATTGTGGTTCAACCTCATAGAGGGTCATCAAGGCATGATAAGAATGTTGACTACAAGTTACCTTTCTAAGATTAGCAGGCTGAGAGTCTTGAAAAATACTTTGAGCCCATTTAGGAATCTTGTGATGTAAGACATCTTGAGATGACTCCCCCTCAATCTCCATCATATCTAGATCAGGATAATCAACCTCTTGAAATTTTGTTTCCATAATGTTAGGAGGAGGATTATCAGGTTCTATCTTAGGAGAAGCAAAGGAGGGTTCATGATAAGCATCACAAAAAGTATTTTCTAAGACTTGAACATTTTGTTTTCAACAATGTCATGCTTGAAAGGATCATAGACTCTTATTCCTTTATTTTTAAAACCATATCCAACAAAAATACAAGAAAAGGAGGTTGGATCAAGCTTCTTCCTTTTGTATTTTGGAATAAAGATAGAAGCAATACTAACAAAGATTCTTAAGTGATAAATATCTGGGTTTTGATTTTTCATACTTCATAACGAGTATCTTGATGAAAAATTTAGTAGGAACTCTATTAAGAATATAGACAAAAATATTCATAGCTTCAGCCCATAGAAACTTAGGCACATTAGAAGCATGAATCATAGTCCTAGCCATTTCTAAGATAGTCCTATTCTTTCTTTCTACAATGCCATTTTGTTGTGGGGAATAGGGAGTAGTCAACTCTCTTTAAATCCTACACGACACATAGAACTCATAAAACTTTTTACTGACATATTCACCTCCATTATCAATCCTAATTCTCTTAATTTTTAGGTTAGAATTATTTTCAACTAAAGCTTTAAATTCCTGAAACTTAGACAAGACATCAGGTTTCTTCTTAATAAAATAAGACCAAATCATTCTAGAAAAGTCATCAACAAAAAAAAAAATATAAAGCTCCACTAAGAGAAGGAACCTCAAGGGTACCTATCACATCACTATTAGTTAGCTCTAATATTTTAGAAGAATTGGTATCATGATGTTTGTGAAATGGTTCAACATGTTGCTTACCACGTAGGAAAATTTCACATGTTTCATGATCTAATTTTATCTTTGGAAGACCAACAACAAGATTCAGTCTAGAAATTTCATACAAGATTTTGAAATTTACATGACCAAGTATTTCATGCCAAAGTTGAATATCATTCCTAGAAGAGGAAGAAAAATAAGATTCAGACATAAAGCCATCAAAGATATACAATCCATTTTTCTGAATACTAGAAGCAATAATATTACTAAACTTATCTTTTACATACCACTTATCTTGCAACAAAATAACTTTACAATTTTCTCTAGTTAGCTGAGAGAAAGAAAAAAGATTATTTTTGAGTTGAGGAACATACAAGACATTCCTAATTACACCATTTGACAATTTAACATTGCCACAAATTTTAGATCTAATGATGGAGTTATCTCCTAGATAGATATTTTCCTCACATTTAACTATATTTGAGAGGATACCAGGAGTGCAAGTCATGTGCCTAGAGGCACCACTATCAAGAATCCATTCATTGTCATTTGAAGCTGAAAGGGTAGTATACATGGCAATAGACTGCTCAGCTACATTTGCATGATTTTTCTTCTGATCTTTCTTTTTATTGTTAGGCTTATTATTTCTAGTGTTCTTAGCATATTTGTTAGTTTTTACTCTACAATCAAACTCTTTATGCCCAAATTTTCCACACTTGTTACAAGTTCCATTAAATTTTACTTTAAAATTCAAAAGTATGTTTTTAGTAGAATTAGGCTTAGGATTTTCCTTAAATCTTGATCTAATATTAGAATTTTGATTAGGATTGTTATTATTCTTATACTGAGAAGATTTATGATTATGAGAGAATAAAGCTTGAGAAGAAGTCTCTTTTGAATCAAATTTTTCCATTACACACTCTTCTTGAATTAACAGAGAAGACAAAGTGTCTAAATAAGGTAGATCATTCTCATTTTAATACTTAGAGTTTAGAATAGCGATGTAATTTATGAATTTTTCATGGATATTTATTTATTTGAATTATGAAGTAAAGAAGCTTATCTTGAAATAATTCACAGTCATGTACCATCTAATTGACCTTTAATGTTCTTAATTTTAGCTAAATAGTTCACAAGTTTATCAACCCACTTCATGGGAGTTTTAAATAGCTCTAAAAATATATTAATTATCTTAGAAAAATGAATGGATTCATGCATTATCTCTAATTGCTTCTAAGCATCAACAAGCGAGTCCATATGACCTATATGCATTAAGAATTCATAATTTATGCTTTGCAAAAAGAACAGACAGAGATTCTGATCGATCTGCACTCGCATAATCATCGATCTGATACCATGTTAGGGAAATGAAGGGAAAATATAATTGAAAAATTATAGATTCACCATTAAAATGTCAAATATTATAGACTATGTTGTGTAGTAAATTTAATCACATATTTAGCTTATTATAGATAGAAAATTACAGAGCTTAATAACATGAGCGAAAAAGTAAACAACCGAAAGTAAAAAGAGATAATAAACACCAAATTTAAGTGGGGAAACCCAAAGGAGAAAACCCCACTGATAAAGCACTATCTATATTAAGAATTATCAGACTTTAACCTAACACTTCCACTTCACTCCTCGGTCTCACAAAGAAATGTATCACTTACATAAAACACTCAATTTTTTCTATCTAGATTAATAGCTCAAGTAGCAGTAGTAAATTCCATATGGGGTCATCCTATTTATATAGGATGGGTGAATGGTCATGTCGTCTCACTCTATACAATACTGTGTAGACCGAATAAGTTTATTTTAAATAATTTTTTAATAAGGATTGTAAGTGGTGGTTTATCAAATGATATCCCACTTCACATTATCAACCCCAGCATACTTAAGACCTTGGATATTAGAAATTTTTTTAGGCATGAAAAAATTAATAGCCCTTGAGTCAATAATACAATTGTGAACAAGATGTTTTCCTACTATCAAAGACATATAAAAGGGTGGTGTTTTGACAACTTTTCTTAATTGGTTCTCCTTTACTAGGCATATGTTGATAACAGTTGAGGTCTTTGGATAACTATATCATCACGTGAGAGCTACACAAGAGATTCATGTAGGAGGTTACAATGAGATGGAATAGCTAAGGTATCCCAAATTGTGACATTTACATTGGTCTTGTTAATCTAGTCCACAATATTGAATGGAGGGCGTATGGACTTGTGCATTTGAGGCATACCATTCTTTTTATTGATTTCTCAGTGCTAAAAGAGGTTCCTTGGGTTACATAGAGACTTGAACTACCAAAGGAGGTAGACACACATCTTCATTTACAATCATGTGTGAAGCCTCATGTGTGGGAGATTGCATGCCAAAATTGTTGGGTGGATTTATGCCTACATCCTCATTCTTTTGAAGTGGTTAATTTTGACTAGTAGAAGTAAAAGGTTACATGTTGGTTTTGTTGACGATCATCCTTGGTAGATTGGACCATCAGAGTCATGGGAATCCTTAGGTTAGTGGGACATGCACCCTAAGGATACCTCCATATTTTAAAGAAGCTAGTTCTTCTCTGTGGTGTGAGATGAGGGTTATAAAAGTGAAATAAAATATGAATCCTAATGGGGTGATTCACCGAACGATCCTTCTAAGATATCAATTGAAAATGCAACCGTCTCGAAAAGGGAAACTATGAACAGATGATGAAAAGGTAGACAAAATTGTACCACAGGCTAGATAAGATCACATAGAACACTACCTCAAACTACTTAAGCACAACTTCAAAGATAGTAACAACATTGAGAGATGCACAATTTCTACGTGAAAATAAAGGCGATCAAAGACAATAAAGATATGAAAATGATGAACATGATTGCACCATAGGGCATATATATTACTCCAATAATTGTGCACAGTATTACATTAGAAAAGAGGCAAGATTGCTGTTACAAAACCCAGGAAGAAGGCTAGAGCTCCAAGCCCTTGTCTTTTACAGAAGAGGGACTTGAGACAGAGAAGAAAACCAACTAAATATCGATGTTTTATTTTTATCTCAATTACAATATATATAGGAGGAAGAGGAGAAGATAAGAAGCCATTCTTTACTCCTTTCCAACTGCTCTTAATTATGATAAATGGAGTGAAGTGACAGGAACAAATTTTTTGAGATCTTTCTCACACTTCCCCATTATCTACCCTTTCTAATGAGTGAGATCCATGCCTATTTAATGCATCTTTAACTATCCTATCAACCAAATATTTTGATATGGAATCACCTTTTGAGGAACATCCCTTCGGCTCTTTATTACATAACTAGATATTTCAATCCCTTGTGCATTGGTTCCCGGCCTCATGACTCAAGCGACACGTATTTTTTTGTTATACTTGAAATGACCCTTTGAATGCAGGTGAATAACTTGAGTATTCATAGGTTGGCACTCTTTGCATGGGACTACACATTAAATTTGCTACTGAAGTGACAAGCCAAATGACCCTTTACCTCCGATCCTTTGAAAAGGTCATGAGTATTTAAATCTTGTAGATAAGTCTCATAATCACTCATACATGATACATGGCTTGTCACCTTTATGACCTGCTTCAAATCTGAGTCCATTTGTTATAAGATCCACGTGGGAGGCTCGTGCATCCTTAAGATTTCTACTTTTCTTTGGGGATTTGGGAATGCGCTGTGCCAACACTTGGCATTACCCTTGAGCCTGCCATTTCGTTACTTTGGGAAAGTAAATGACCCACCGCATATAATGCCAAAATAATTTTTTGGGTAGAGCCTATGTAATTAGCTTCACATGGAAAGTCTACAGGCCTCTGAGACTTTACTCCCTCTTTGACTCTTGAAGTTGCGCCGGTTGGACACTTGGCATCGTCTATGAGCCGGATGATTTCTTTGTGGTTTGGATAAGTCTTTTCCATTTGGCGAAGATTCGAATCCGATGGGCTTAAAAACATAGGAATCCTCCTAGCTATGGAATTTAGATAACATGTTTGAAAAATTCTCTTCTTGGACCTTGTATTATCAGCAAACTCTCGCGCACGTGGTATATTTGAGTTGTCAATAGCTTGATTTATTGCATAAAATTCTTCAACCCCAAATATCATAAGGTTGGTTTCAAATAACTTTTGGCACTTATTCGTTATTAGGTTTTCACGTACTAGTGGAAGGCTCATAACTTAATGCACTTTGAATTATGAAGGCCTACGTGTGCAAGGAATTCTGTAATTGTACTCACTATATGGAAAGTTACAATGGAAACACCACTCTATCTCTTAGACCATGTTTTTATACACTGGAATTAGTAATTTAATTGACTGGATGTATGAAGAGGTTACGTAGGAGTTACTCGTCTGCAATGGAAGGTGCACATTATGATATTTCCATTTATCATTATGTTGATTCTTCCCATGTCTCTAATTTGTATATTGATTTATTTAGAGCTGATGGATTTGATTGAACCCTTGATTAGAATTATTTCTAAAGGCTCGCGCCTACTTCTTTTCTAAGGATATGATTTTATTGGAAAAATTTATAATCAAGGCTTTAATTTCTTTATCCTATTTTTATTGTTTGGGAGAGTAGGATGTAGAGGAAATGAGTGTGAAACTCTTCTCGGAATAGGATAAATGGAAGGTTAAGGAGCTTGGGAAATTTCAGGAAATAAGGGCATATATAATGTAGGGGCTATCTTGCTAGATTGGATAAGGAGATTCTATGCCCTTATGGCTATAGGATAGGCATCAAAGAGCTACACAACACTCATAAACTATATCATAACTCCAATGTCGAATTGAAATCCCCTAATAAATAAAGAAAAGAAACTTGTGTGGTTAGTCTTAAGAGGAGTGGAATTTTATCCCATGTCTTATGAAATTTGAAGTCGAAGTCAGCCATGAGCTCATAAGGATATCGCTTGATGGTTGTGATTTATTCCAACAAGTATATGTTGTATGCCTTCTTCTCAAACTAATTACAAAGAGCATTTCCAAGTTCATATTAGCTGTGGATAGTGGTAGGTATTAAGATTTTGTACCATTGAAGTGCTTTACCTTTGAGTGAAGAAGCACACAACCTTATAACTAAATCATCTGTTGTAACTAGGTGAACAAAGCATATAATTACAATATCATTAATGTCCTCAGCTAGGGTTCATTTATCTTACCAAAGAAAAATTGAATACCCTTGAGTACAACCACTGGTATTTCATGTTGCACGGGAAGATCCAAAGGAATACCACCATTAAAGTTGACAAAGAGCAGATTTATCTATCGTTCCATGACTAGGATGGGTCTAAATACCCTAGTAGAGCACATGGAAGGTCTTCCAAGAGGAGGAGTGGAATGTAACCTACACACGAGAGATGGATATATGCGCATGACCCTACTACTTATTATCCTTGGATATAACTAAATATATTCAAAGGATTCTTCAAATTTCATGCTCTGTCTAATATGTATTCTTCTCATGAAATAGGCACTCTGACTATTGAAAATAGGATATTTGGATGTTGGGAGTTACCAAATGTGTTAAAAAATCCTCCAAAGGTTAAATCTCAATAAGAAGACATCAAAATTGCTAAAATGAAGATGTATAGCTCTTTAAATTGCTCCCATTGGGCGTGCCAAAAATTTTGGTGCTTAAATTGTACCCATCCCTAATTGGGATGATTTAGGGCTTTGAGGAAACATGAGAATGTCTCCAAGTTGTGGGACTTTACACTTGAGACATACCTCTAGAGAAGGACAACTTCCTATACCTATTTCTACTGTTATAACTACTCCTAGAAAGGAAATGAAGATACCTAGCACTACACTAAGATTCCAAGGGACCAAGGTGAAAAAGAGATGAATGAAATGTAAACCTAAGCTAAGGGGAATTGATAACACTAGAAAGAGGGGGATGAACACTCTCAAATGAGTGAAAATGAGGGAAAATGTGCATAGGGAGGGTAGACAATGTGTCATAGTCTTAAAAAAACTCACACACCTATTTTCATGGAGCATAATAGAAAAGAAACCTACAAAGGACCTAAATAAATGCACAACAAATAAATAATGTAAAATAAAATCAAGAAGATGTAATAAAATGCTAGTTAGGGAAGAAGATAACCATAAAACAAACTTTTATTGATTCTAAATTATGCACAATCAATTACACTTTGGTGGAAGAGGCAAGTATCCACATGTAGAGAACCATATCTAAGGATCGCAACTCAAAGTGCAAAGGAAAACACTACTCTAAATAATGCTCTTGAAATCCAAGAGGGTCCAACCTTTAAAATGAGCATTATTAAAAAATATATAGAAGAATGGGATAAAGGGAGAGGGAAAAGAGAGGGAAAATCATATTTTCAAATATAACCACCAACAAAAAGCATTGAATGCCTACAAATCCTCTTATAGACTTTGTGAGATTCAACTCCCCATGTCACCACTTATAGAAGAAGGAATGCAATCAAATATAATCAAATTTGGGTGGTTAAGATGACTAGATCTATGTATTAATGATTTGATTTGTATTTCCTATTTTTCTCCTACTGAAAAACTACCATAATCTGATTTTAATACTCCAATGTACAACTCATGTCAACATATTTCCAAAAAGATGAAATGCACCTAATTTAGAGCTCGTAGTAAAATGTATGGTGATTTGAAGTTTTATAGTGTTTGAAGGAACACACCGGACATGTGGCACGATCCGAGTGGTCATAGGGTTGTGTAAGTCAATTGCAAGAATCTTATGACACATGTTGTTTTTCCATTTTCCAAGAGCATTCACGAGATAGTTAGAAAATTTTGATTTATCCATGTAAGCCACACTTTATCTTAAAAGTTCAAGGAAGTGACACGTGACACACAATGATTGGTGAAAATGTTGTAATTGGGTGCATGTGTTGGAGAAATAGGCTTAAGATGAAGGAATACAAGAGTCTATGAGCATGCAAGGTGATGCACAAGGATGGGAAGAAAAGGTGAATTTATGCAAGGGTATGTAAGTATGTGAGGATGAATGGGAGTGCACAAGACAAGGTCATGCGAAAGTAATTACACAAGGAAAGTGCATAAGGAAATATATAAAAGGAGAATGAGTGCATGCAAGGAAATGTGAGGTACTCGATAAGGGGAAGGCATGCACAAAAATTATACCTAGGACTTAACAATATGAAAGGAAAGTCTATAGGTGCATGCGAGGAGGTGCGCATAAAACAAGGGGAAAAAGTGTGAATGTACAGAGGGATGCATGTAGGGGAAAATATAAGGATATGGAAGAATAAAATAAGAAAATATGAGAGTGCAAAAATGCACGTAGAAGAAAGTGAAGGCAAGGGTAAGGGTAAAGAAAAATAAGGGAGAGCGTGCGGGCGTGCGTGAAGAACCACCAACATGAAAATACACCTAAGGGAGAAAACCAAGGGCGTGCACAACTTGAAAACTTGATGTCGAGCCATGATGGAACTAAAGTTGTATAAATAACCACAATGGTTATTTTGGACAAAATAATTCACCAAATCATGACTCGAAGGAACTGAAACAAATCCATCTATCAAATAACTCAAACGTATAATTTTGGTCTTAAGAACTAGTATTGAGCTAAAAAAGCACCAAAACCTCAAATTTTACTTCTAGGCACTAAAAAAATTAAACCCTTCAATCACATCCTAAAAACCTTCACAAGTACACACAAACATAGGTCATATGGAGAAATATGATCTTACACACCTATTTCAGTCACCTAACTTGGCAAGCCTAATACAACTGATTGGGATATTATGGTTTAAGCTAAAAAATATCACTCCAAATCATACCAAGGGCTCTAACACATCATATGGGATCACTACTAGCTTTCCATGGCCATATAACATTGTCACATCATGCAAAACATTAAACACACCTTCATACCTTTATGACTAGTTTTACACTCACAAGTGCATTAGCGGTAGGGCACATTGGAGGAAATGATTCTACCATTTTATTCATTGAATATATCTGATTATTTCCATGATCACTTAACACACATCCCAAGGTTCGTGGAATAATTAGTTTCAGTCCTTGAAATGTACAACTCAACTTTGTACACACAAATATTCACAAAATAAGGTTTTTTCTATAGCATATCATCACTTCTGGAACCCATGAATGCCACAAAAAAGATATTAAAGGAGTCCTCTACATCCATGTGTCTTCATACAAACATTAACAAACCATTTTATTCCCATATCATGAATTTCTTTCTTATCATTCTAGAAATAGGTTTTTGGGGAGTTTTGACTTGATTTCCTTCTTAACAAAGGTTCATAAAACTCTAACATCCAATTGACCTCATTATGCTTATTATACCTTCTTGGTTCCATTCCAACATCCCAGAAAATGTTAGACTCCCATTCACAACACATACATGTGGGTGAGTATAAGAAGATGACCTATAAAATGGAAACTATACTTCTAAGAGCTCAATATGGCTAAAAACAATTTTTCTAACTTTGTTTTGATCTTCCTGACCTAAAAATTAACACATAACATTATCATGGCATCCTTAAACTATCCCAAGTATAATTTATGTATGCACACCACTGAATATCTCCAACCACCATGAATTTTCCATGTCTACCTTGCCTTATCTCAATGTACTTTCTTCAAAGGACCTTGTACTTGCACTATGGAACCCGAAAGCTTACCTTGGAAACCTCTAATACTTGATATGCAACATCATAACATACTCCACATGCATACCTTGGTATTCCCTACATTTATCATTTTGCAATCTCATGTGCTTACAGGTAGGTGTAGGACTAGGCCTCAAATGGCCTATTTTAACACATGCATCTTATGAAATTACTTGTTCACCATCATGAAGATGCAAGAACACCTAACACACCTCTCTGATCATGATAGACAATCTACCAACCTTCATACCAACTTTTGAGCTCATACACTAGACCACAAAGGCTCAAACATGCACTAAACCATAAAATGCACCAATACATCATTCCAAGACACCAATACAACACTTCACCTCATCAATGGAAACAAAATGTACTCACCTAAGTACACCAAGAAACCTTGACATCAATTTTACTTGAATTTAAAGACAAAAACAATGCCATATTGTCCAAAAATCTTCCCATTTTTCATTGATGGCAACCAAACATGTAAGTATATACAAGACTCTTTGTCATGTTTCTCGAGTATACTCTCCTTTTGAAATCTATGACAAAAGAAAATATGAAAAATTAACATGAATGTAACAAAAAAATGCATAAAAACAACCTAATTTCTCTGCCTTGACTTCGTACTCTCTTTGTTAACACTAAATGCTTTAAATCATCCATGGGCCTATAAAGAAATTTTTAAACATCCTTATAGATCCCCCTAATAAAATAAAAACTGAATGAAGAAAAAAATTCTGGATGATCTCCTCTAACTCACATGCTTCTTATAACTTCATCCTTGATAACTAAGAATACATTACTAAAACTATCTCCCCCTGAGGAGATGCATCGTTAACAACATATAACAAACACCAACTGACTAGAGACACTTATTTTTCAATTTTTCATTCTTCATAAAGTCCTAGTAAGGTCTTGCAGCCATAATATCAACAAAACCACATTATTAAATAATTAGAACTTTTTTCTTATGATGGAAACTCATGCTTTCTCAAACTCTATTACAACTTGAATCAGGTCACACAATACACATCCAAGTAGTAACATACATTCTTAAAGACCGATAGGGCCTTCAAGCATTCTTAGGAGTAAAACAAATAAGTCTTGGCATAACTTCTTTGATTCATTAAATGTAATCACAAACATCTTCCTTGAGTCACACAGATGGTAGAAAAAATTATCAACATATAACCATATCTAAAACCTTAATAAATATGTAAACAATCACACATTATTACTTACGACAAGATCATCTTCTCATGCTTGAGAAGTAGTTCTAACTTGTACCTTAAGAGCTCATACTTCAAGAACATGGTACTCCCCACGAAACCATACTTCATCTTCAACTCGAACTCATGAAATTTTTTTCTTCTTACTCAAATCGGACATCCAACAACATGCTTAACCATAATTTTGTTCTTTATAAGACATAATACCTGTCAAATCTAAATGAGGACATATATCATAAGCCAAGACATAGACATTCCATATAAATCCAGTCAAGTTACAACCCTACTTTGAATCATGTAATTCTTCATATATCTTCATATTCCATGCATGCCTTGTAACTATGAACATACTAAATTAACTAAGCTATATTAAAAGAAACTAACACAAAGTATCCCCTAAATAAAGTTAATTTACCTAATATATCATGATTAAAGCTTAATGGAAACTAGATAATAAATGCAAAAACATGAAGGAAATCATCTAATTTCTAACCATTCGTACTAAAATGTATGATTAATCTACAACATGAGTCTATTTAGATAATGAGTAATCAAATTGTGTGTTTGATTACCAAAGAGAGGGAAGGATCTCACCAAGAAATGGATATAAGGCCAAGCGCGGATCTTCCTTTCTACTAAAAATGGTAGAATGGATACACAAGATGAATTATCTATTCTAAATAATGGAGAAGGCTATTGATCATATGGATTATATGATAATACTAAAAAAATATGATTTTATTATCAAAGTAGGTAGGAGGGTCCTTCATATAGATTTCCTATTTGGGAGAAGCTTACAAACTAGTACATGTGGGATAAAGGATAAAGTAGATTTAGACTTGTTAAGCTTTATTAGAGGAATTATCAAGTGATTAGCAATTCATGGGAGTTGAGATTATTTTATTAATCAACAAGGATTAATTAATAGGCTATAATAAAAAAATTAGTCTATTTGGAGGTGATTTAGGAGGAATTTGATATGATTTGAATTAGCCAATAAAATGGTTTATTGATTAAATACATTGTTAAAAAAGATTAATTAAATCATAATAGTTAATTAATCAATTGGAAGAGGATTATAACTAATGAAGTGTCATTAATTGGCATCCGGAATGTGATAAAGGATAGTTAATTAATGAAGTGTCATTAATTGACCAAAATAGAGGGAAACATTAGTTAATTAGTGGGAAATAACTAATTATAATGGAAATTATAGGAAATAGGATAGTACAATTTCATCAATAAAACTATGTAAGTGGATTTTAGGTGTCTACATTTCCCCTCTTTGGGGTGGCATAAGCGACACCACTTCAAAGATAGTAGATAATTATAAACAAGTAAATTTAAAGACAAATTAGTAGAATGAAAGATCTCCCCTTGAGTGACGATGGGGTGATAGAAGAGGTCGACCGATGATCAAAAATATGAAGGAAACAGATAAAAGAAACAAGGTGGGGGAGGGAGGGATAAAAATGATCCCTATTTCCTAGGTGTTTTGGAAGAAAAATTGATAGTGATAAGACATGATAGTGAAGAATATGGAAATAGATTTTGCATCCATATCATTCAATAAATAACTTTGTTTCATCACTTTTCTCATATGATCTACATCATCGACTCTTATTAAAATATACACATACAACAAAAGTGTAAAATAACATGAAATTTTATAATACTAATTTTTTTTAATTGCTAAAACACTAAATCAATGCAACATACATAATGTAATGCAATAAAAGAAAGTAAACAAGCTAACCTAGAATTGAAACAAGTACAAACACACATACTCAAACAAACAATGTTCAAGACAATTGTACCAATGTTTTTTTTATCAAGATTCAGTTCCCAAATGTTCAAGTTAATGACAAGGGTTAAAAATGGCACCCCAAGAAAGGATACATGTGAGGTGAATAAATGGAGGACACATGGGTCATATGAAAAGTGATCGTGCACTATGAAATAGTACCCAAAACTCATTGTGCCAAAGAGTACAAACATACTAAGCAAACCAGATCATTTAATGGAGATGGATCAAAATGACTTGAGTCATTTTTGCAAGAACAAGAGAGGACCAAAGAAAGATGATTTTTAGGGAAAATTTAAATGTTTGAGGACAATGCGTTCAATAAAATCTTTAGGTGCGTGCATACTTTTTACCAATTTTTTGAATTTTACAATTTTTTTGGATTTTGGATTTCTAAGAAGAAAATGATATAGAAGAATGAAAACACTCTGGTATGTCACCAAAAATTTTGGAAATCAAAAATATTCCCAGTAGCGTAAAAGGTCACCAGAAGAAAAAAATGCCTAAGCGTAGCAAAAATAGGTGAAAAATGAATATTTAATAAAAATAATCACCGTGATGAGTGCTAGCATGTAGTGGGAAGAATATAGAAGAATCATGACAGTCATCTAGCCCCTTGGGGATGAGAAAAATGAAGAGCTAGGGTAAAACAACTATAAATAGCTAGACACGAGAGGTAAAATCCATTCTGATGAGTATTATTACCCTACCCTTTTGAGTTTTAACGAGGTATTTACGCTGAATTTTGAGAGAGATGACACAAATTATGAGGCATAAACACCGCACATATCAATTTCAAGAGTACATGAGGCCTCCCACGGATGGTGCACTGGTATGTAAACCAATTTTTTTAATTTTGAGTTCATTTACTAGTATTTATTACAAGGGGAAAAACACGGGATGATACTAGTGCAATCCTTTAGCGCTAGCATAACCAGCTTGTGCTAACATCAAAATGGGTAAGTTAGCATAGAACTAGGTTTTGTTTCTAGTTAGGATTACACTAATGTCAAAATGAATAAGCTAGCGTGTATAGGGTTGCACTAGCACAAGCTTGCGCTAGTGTAATAATGAACAAGTTAGCGCGAGAAAGGAGTGTACTAGCGTAAGATTTCGCTAATGCTTTGAATGGTTTGTGCTAGTACAAAAAGGCTTGCACTAGTGCAACACTTAGGCCTTAGAAATATTTTTGAAGAAATTCATAGATTTTTAGATAAACCTAGAAATTAATAGAAGAATGTCGAAGTAATTAGAACATATTAGGAAGAAATTAATAGAAGAAATGATGTTAATCATTAATGCAGCCTAGAATTTACCACGAATAACCTAGGCATGCTGGCACATCACCCAGCCTAAGATGAGTGCTCACCTGAAGTGTACAAAGGTACTAGGCCCCTCCTTAGTGTTTCTTGTACAAGATGTGAACATGATGAAGATGTAATGTATTCATATCCATAAATAGCATAAATATTCGAAAAAACATATCCCAGATCTATATCTAAAAGAGTAATGAATTAAGTGATAGACATAATGAAGTCAAACATGTAAGAACTAGTTACAATCATGTTTAACACCATTATTCACCCAACACACTCCATTATATTAAAACACAATAAACACAAAATCTTCTTACAATAAGTAGTATCATAAGTTTATGCGTGCATCAGATCTAACAACATAACTCCACAATAGCTCATACATAAAACACCACTAATATACAAAGATTACTACATATTTATAAGGGTGGGAATTTCCCTTCACTACTTATGTATTTACAAAAATAGGTCACATGCTAAAAATAGTCATGCACCTTTACAATAACATGCACACATGCAAGTGCGCTAATAATAGATCTCTTACAGTTAACTAGTAATAGTAATCCTATTATTAACTCAAAATCATGCATGATGCTTAATAGATGCTCTTCCCAAAATAGGATTTACGTGTCGCACAATTCTCCATCTTGTTGTGTGCTCTGTACACTATCTCCAAAAATATCCCGTAACCATGAAAATGGCTAAGTCTTGAATCAATCTGTCTTTTGTTTCCTTCCATAGCCTTTCACGCCTCCAAATATTCCTTACTACCATGCGTGAATCTTCTATGTGCCCTCTCGGTGCCATATTCTATCTTGCTCAACATTACCCCACACTAAACTACATTGTCATCCCGACAATGGGGTTCCTCTTGATGTTCCCAAAGAATAAATAATAAGAATGAAAGAATGTAAAGAAGTAATTTACAAAGAATGGACTCCTATTTTGTAGCACCCTCTACTTTAACCAATAAGATAAACTCTGGATATTCTTCCTTAATCTCAGCCTCCAAGGCTTTCCAATCATCCAGCGCATTTCTGGTCTTCTCTGAATGTCTACGGTGATGGACTCCAACTCATCCTGGGTCATCTCTCCCTTTTCATTCTACAATACTATGACAATGTTAGCCATAGCAGACATCCGTCCCTCCAGAAGATCCATCTTTTGTGCTATGAGATTTCCAAGCTCATCTAGCCTCTCCTTATGTGGATGTTGTGCTACTAAGGGCTTCACACTTTTGATTTACTAATGCCAATCTCTCTGTGCACCCTAAAGTCTCATAATTCATTGCTTTCATAACTTCCTTATCATATAATATAGTTCTTATTCGATCAACGCATCCGGAGATGTGTAGATGTTCAAAGATTGATATACTTTCTTTAGCTCATCATGTAAAGTTTGGAGCAATGCCTCATATGATGAAATCTTTCTAATCATGGAGGCCCTTACTCTCTCTGCTTCTTGTTCAAGGTATTTTGGTGCTGACATGTGAATCACCCATCCTTAAGCAAAAAATCAACTAACTTATGCACATAATGCATAGCTGAAGTAAACTTATCGTGTACCTTAGACTCTAAATGCGGTCTTACTTTCAGTTAATAGTCGAAATTTCCTTTGCCATACTAATGAAGGCTTCATTATTTTTCTATTCTAAGTCCTTCTCCCCTTTTAGATGCACTATTTCTACATCCTTTGCCTTGTTATCTTCTTGTAGCACTCTAATAGTGAAAACCTTATCTATGTTCCTTCATGCCACTTCTGTAGATACCTTAACCAATGCATTGCTTACCTGCTCATCAGACATGAGAGTGGGATTTATAGTCATGTGCCTGCTCTGCGGTGCCTTCTTCATTCTTTGGGACACACATGAATCCTCACATACATCAAAATCAGGTTCATCCATGTGAGTTTGCATAGACCAGGACAATCTGTTTCCTCACGTGCATAGTGGCCATGTCTAGGTCCATCAAATCCCATCCATACAACCCCTTAAGGCCCATTGTACTCTAGAAACAGAGTGGAAAATTTTACTTATGTCCTCAGCATAGCCCATGCTTGGCCCAACATACTCCCCATTGGTTCTCCTTGTTCTTGGCCCCTTAGGAACTTGAGTGCCAAGGTTTGGAGTTGGATCTTCGATGTTTTGAGCAATATCATGCTCTATTTCTTCTTCCTCCTTCACACCTTCCTCTTCATCCTTCATATCCTCATCCCTAGGTTCTTCCACATCTTCTAGATGTATAGGGGTTCTAGGCGCACTCTCTGCAGACTCCTCCACCTCTTCATTCAACTTTAGTTTTATCTTCTTCCTCTCAGTTGTCTCTTTCTAAGGAGAGATTTGTGGTGATCTCCTCATAGGTTGTGGGGTTCCCACACCTTGGGTTCTTGTTCTTCTAAATACCCTTTTAAAGTGGTGCTATACATGGATTGATTCTACATCTAAGTCTTTTTTTTTCTTGTCTTTGAGGTGGAGTACCCACACGCTTAGTCTCTACTCTATCTGTGAGCTGCCTTCAGCCTGTATGATCTAAGCCACCACTATCTTCATGTTATTCATCCTCCTCATCCACCACTATGGTTTCTGGCAGCTATGGGCCTGGCATGTTCTCCATTGTATGTTTTCCTTTAGGCATCCCTGGGAGCGTGAACTCATTTTCTACATACTTGTTATTCTCCACTTAGGCTTAAGCTAAAGGTATACAAGCACAACTCCACTATCTCCAATAGCCAAGATTACTGGATTCATAATTATGACATCTAAGATGAGCCTTTCAATATAGGCAACCCGACCTAGATACACATATGCCTTCCTCAGAGTGTGGTAGTCATAGTCTACCTTATCTGCATTAAAGTTCAGGCAACGTGCATCAGTAAATTGGTGGACTGATGCCTGGAAGTAACACATTGTGAAGGCATATGACAGTTTACACCATGGGATCCATGCCCCATCCCTCATAGAAAATCATGTGATGCAGAAGTGTTGGTACACCGTAAATTATACCACCTTTCCCACCACCGAAGGTAGCTCCTTGGGAATGTACCACTCTTCCTCAAATGCCACACAAAGTCAGTCATACCACATCTCTGCCCTCTTTTTAAATGGCCCACTCATTTATCCTTCACATAAATATTTGTCAAACCTCTCTACGAGGGACTTCATTTCCAAGGGATACTCCCAAATCTTGTTCTTTTTCCCATCAGGCATTCTAATTTCTACAAACACAAGGGAAAGGAGGATATCGCCTAAACTTATCTTATCTCTTGTGTGTGATTCATAAAAAATGGTGTCTGTAATGTATCTTACTAGGTTATAGACTACTCCGTGAGACATTTTCTTGAAACATGCAACCACATGGTGTTCACCTGTGACCATCTCTCTTGATCATTAAACTTGGTTACCAAATGCACTATTGCCTACACCACTAGATACTTCTTCAATTTATCAATGTCCATTCTATGTGGACCCTTAGTATACCCAAACTCCTTTCTTATCTCTACGATTATTGCTTTATCAATCGATCAATGGAAAGTTCTAACCCCGTGCCCTTCAATCCTGTTAGTGTTGAAATCAGGGTTGTTGTGATTCTAACCCTTTGTCTAGCGAAATAGAAGAAGTCCTTATGGACCCTACTCATCAGCCATTGGTATAATGGTTCATACTTTCTAAAATATGGGACGTCATACAACTGCTAGACTCCTACCCGCTTCAAAAATTTATCCCCGTGTCGCCATATACCGACATATCTTCCACATTGCGCTTGTTGGTCTTTGTACTCAACAATGTGTCCAACTTTTTCTTGTTGTCAGATGCATGGTAGTTGTAATCAATTATTTTACACATGAAGATGTAGGAATACCACTCTTGTCTAACTATAACACCTTCTGGGTACTGCATTTCTAAAAATTTACTCTCAGGAGCCATTTTAACTTCATCTTCTACCTTCTTCTTTCCTTTTGTGCCTACTACAGGTGATTTCTTTGGTGCCATAATAAAAATCCACCTTTTCACTGTCTATAATGAGAAAACTCAAACCCTAGCTCGAATCCACATGCCCTAGCTTGAAACCACATGCCCTAGCTTGTTTTCAATGCCTCTTCTTTGCTCAAACCCTTCACCAATGGGGACGTAAGCCTCTTTTGTGCAATAATCTAATCTCCACGTCTAGTTTCACACTCTCCACACCTCAATATGACTCACTCAACTCGATCGCACTTAGCTCACTCAAATACTTGTGATCGAAAAGGTAAAAATGAACCCGCATCACGTCCTTATATAGATTTTCAAAAATTTAGTGCATTTATTACTCCTTCACCAACCAAAATCCTCTCATTAATTGACCATTTTCAAAATATCCGTGCAGTACATCTTTACACCCCAGTTATAACCTTCTAGGGTTCCTTCCTACCTTCTAGCTATAGACTTCTCTTCAACACGCTTCCATGTGCCTAAGTACCTTGTCACTGCTCCTTCCCCGGTCGTCTCCACGGCCGCCGCTTACCTCATGTTATATTGTTCCCTCATTTGTCTTCATCTATGGTCATATTTTAAAGCAATATCCTTTCTAACCACTCCTCTACAAACTTGAATAACACATGTAGTAGTTTATTCCTTTATGTGTACCCAATTGTAAATAGCCACCCACACCAATGGTATGTGCAGTCCTCTGTACATAAAATTTATTCAAATGGTAATTAGCTTCCAGTGTGTAAACACGCTTATTACACAAAACACTAACTAAATTGACAAAGCATAGTGATGAAAAAGGAAATACATTAAGAAAATACAGAAATAAAAACCTAGTCTAAATGACAACACTTCCTTATTACAAACACCAAGAAGACTTATTTATAGTAGGGCTTCAGCCTACTCCCATTAAAGTAACCAGGTAACCATATTCCATCAAGTGTCTCTAACTGAAAAGCACTTGATTCAAGTATATGAGTGATAATATACGGTCCCAACTAATGTAATTTAAGATTGCCTGGATGGTGCAAAAACTTAGAGTCATAAAGAAGCACCATCTGTCTTATCTCAAGATTTTTGTCCCTGATGTGCCTGTCATGCCATGCCTTCTACCTGGCCTTTTCCTACTTCTGACTCCAACATGCTATGACACACCTCTCATCCAATTGTATCAATTTATCAATTCTTTCTTCCAAAGCTTTCTCATCAGCTAGACCTCTAATGCACGTAATACACAAAGAAGGTAACATGAATTCCATAGCAAGAACTACTGTTGGTGTCGAAACACAGCACCCCTGGGACTCTGCAACACGATGGGTTGAGAATATCAGTGCGTTTGCACAACATGGAGCTTTTCCCAAGTGTGGGACCTTGCGAAATTGGAAAATCTCTCTGGGTGAAGGCCGGCTCCTATTCCTCTGTTCAGATGCACCAATAAAACGCAGAGGTTTACCCAAAAAACTTAATCTAACTACCAAGGAGACAGGGAGAGAGAAATGCATAAAAATAAACCTAAGCTAAGGAGGTGATGCACCGAGGAATGTTGGACACCCGTTTTGCAAGATTAAACACAGACCACATAGATGTAATACCGCACCATGCACAGGCAACCAAAATGCAATGAGAGATCAAAAAAATAGCAATGAATATATGAGAGGGTTTAAAATCAATCACGATATACATATATTTCTCAAGGATCGATTCAATACATTGCAATGGCCAAGAGGCAAAAAACAACATTACAATCCATATGGGAGGCTTGAAAACTCCACAAATTCTCTTGCAAGCAGGAGAGAAGGGAGGGTGCAAAGCAGAAATGCCCAACAAGTTTTTTAGAGCCTCTCCCAGCCATTTATACAAGAAAATGAGGGAGAAGAGAAGAATTCGGAGCTCCTCCAACTACCTCCAAGACTGCACCTAACTTCAACAAATCATGGCGGTAGGTGAGAATCTCAACAACCCAAAAATGGCGAACTGTATTTTACATTTTTAAGAACTTTTTCCCACCCAATTAAAGATATCCAGTTGTAGTTGCGTAGAGGATGCCGAGAGCTTTCCGAAAAGTCCAACCTTGTGTGAATCCGAGCTCCCTGTGAAAAGTTATGGCGATCTGAATATTTCCCGTCAGGGTCTTCTGCCAGTCGGGTTCGGGTTTCTCCTTTGCATCTGCATCAGGTTTGGAGGATGCCTCGACATGTTTTTGCGCCACCGAAACCCGATTCCTTTTACATCGGGTTTTGGAGACCCGACGACATCTTTTCTTTGTTGGCGGGTTTTGGAGACCCGAATACATATTTTCTTTATGTTTTTCCACCATGTTTCTCTGCCTCCGAGACCCGATTTGCTTTGGGTGTCTATATTTATCCGGGGGTAAATATATACAATAATTTGGTGACTTACGGGGTTACCTGCTTGCTAGGTAGAAAATCAATGGCCTTTTAGTGATCCATTGGGCATGGAGTCATAAGCAACCCTGAAACCAACCTGATACCGCAACTCCTTCTCCGAGAACACGCTGAACTGTAGAAAACCAACCCAAGAGCAAAAAAACCTGTGCCAAAGCACTTAGGGAAACTGAAACCTAACTAAACCTAACTTAATATTTACAAGGGTAGGACTTTTCTCTCTTCAGTAGCAATGTTTAAGATAGATTCCGTTGACCGGAATCGGGATTCTTCTCCGTCCAATGTAGACAATTGGAAGGCATTGCTATTCTTACATCCCGTGACCATGTAGGGGCCACTCCAAATGGCATCAAATTTGGAATGCCTTCCCGGTTTTGCCCGATCTGCATCCCATTTCAGAACCAAGTCCCCTTCCTAGAAGGTCCTTGCTCTTGCTTTCTTATCAAACCACCTTTTTACTAAGGCCCGATTTTCCTCAATTGTTTGAACCGCATGTTCTCTAATTTCTTCCAATTCCATCAACTCGCATACCTAGCCTCCATTGGTTCGAACTCAGCCAACTCCAACTGCTTCATGAACTCCAATGTAGGTAGTTCTAATGATATAGGCACACGCTCTTTTCCATAGACCAACTTGTAAGGGGAATTACCTGTAGACCTCTTTGGTGTTATCCTGTCAGCCCACAATGCTGATTTTAGCCTGGTATGCCATGTTCTTTGATTTTCATCCAGAGTCCTCCTGATGATTCTTAGCAAATTTTTGTTCGTGGACTCTGCCTGTCCATTACCCTGCGGGTAATAATTTGAAGAGGTGCTCAAATAGATTCCATTCTTGATAGCCCATTCTGTAATCTTGGAACCTATGAATGCCAATGCATTATCTGATATGATAGTGGCCGGCACACCGAACCTGGTCACTATTCCTTCATAAAACTCTAGTATATTAGACTCATTTGCCTCTTTGAGCGCTACTGCTTCAGTCCACTTGGTGAAATAGTCCGTTGCCGTGAGAATCCACTTGTGGCCTTGGCTTGAGTTTGGGTTGATGACCCCGATGAAATCCAATCCCCATTGCATAAATGGTTGGTCAACCAAAATTGGGTGCAATGGAAGTGCTGCTAGTCTTTCTTTGCCCGTGAAGAGTGCACATTTCTTACACTTTCTTATCCATGTATAGCAACATTGAACAACACCGTGGGCCAATAATACCCCCTTTCATTATCTTGAGCAGTCTTGTTACTTGTGGGGCAAAATGTCCTCCAGAATCTCCATCATGAAAATCTCGTAACACCCTCTCAATTTGACTTGTCCCAATGCACCTCAATAGAACTCCATTGATGTCTTTCTTGAACAAAACACCATCAACAAGCACATATGGAATGGCTTGTAATCTGAAGTATCTCCTCTTTGCTTTGCTCATTTCTGGAGGGCATAGTCCTGTCTGTAGGAAGTGTATCATATTCTGAGTCCAACAAGGAGTAGGCACATCATCATTTTCCTATTCTTGACCATCCTGTAGTACCAAGACAGCCTCTTTTTCATTACCTGCTTCAACTTGTTGACTCAAGGCTAGCTGCTCACATAGTCCCTTCCCACGTACTAGCTTTGTGACCTTGATCTCGATGTCATATTCCATGACATGAGTGATCCATCCTGCACGTTTCTCATTCAGATCCTTGTTTAGAAGGAAGTCCTTGACTCCCGCATGAGAGACCAACAATTGGATTTTGTTGTTTGAGACTAGGTGTTTGAATTTCTTTAAACTCCTAATCACTGCAAGGACATGCTTTTCAATGAAAGAGTACCTAGTTTCGTATTCCTCCAAGCCTTGACTGAAGAAAGCAACTTGGCTGTTCTAATCCTCCTTTGTTTTGTTGTACTAGGATTGCAGAAATTGTGTCTCCACCACCGAAGGCATATAGCACGAAGCCCTTGGAGAAGTCTGGATTGACGAGAGTTGGGGCTTGAGATATAGCCTCTTTTATTGCCTCAAAACTTGCCTTGCCTTCAAATGTCCACTTAAATGCCATGCTCTTCTTTAACATCAGCGTTATTGGCTTTACGAGAGCTGCAAAGTTTGGAACAAACCTATGGACAAAATTGATCCTTCCTAAGAAGCTTTGAAGAGCCTTCTTATGACTTGGCAATGGCAAAGCTCGAATTGCTTCAACTCTTTCTGGGTTAATCGTCAACCCTTCCTTTGAAACAATATGGCCTAGAAGTTTTCCCTCATGAGCCAAGAATATGCATTTTTTGGGATTCAATGATACCCCAAATCTTCTACACCTCTGAAATACCTGCCTTAGATGAAAGAGGTGATCCACTGCATTTTTTGAGAATACAGTGATGTCATCAAGATATATTAGAACTATTTTATTGATCAACCCCTTGAATGCCATATCCATTGCCCTTTGGAAAGTGGCTCCAAAGATTTGATAGCCCAAATGGCATCTTCCTCGTAGGCATTTGTCCCCCATTTAGTGGTGAAAGCCATCTTGAATTGGTCATCTTCTTTCACCATCACTTGATTGTATCCTGAGTAGCCATCTAGGAGAGAGAATCTCTCTGAACCGGATACTACTTGCAATATTTGTTCCATTGAAGGGAGCGGGTAATGGTCTTTGAGAGATGCCCTATTGAGGTCTCGAAAGTCCACACATAACCTAATTTCTCCGCTCTTCTTCCTGACCGGAACCAAGTTCGCAACCCAGCTTGAGTGCTTGATCGGGAATATAATGCTTGCCTCTATTAGCTTGTTAAGCTCTTTCTTCATTAGAGGCTCAATGTGAGGGTTGACAGGTCTCTTGCTTTTGCCTGATGGGCTTAGCATCCGATCCACCTATGGTGTGTTGTGCCAAATTTGGATCGAATCCTCTTAAGTCTTCATAGCTCCAAGTGAAGACATCTGGAAATTCTTGGAAAAGTTGTATGAAATCTGATTTCTCTTGCTCAGTGGCCACTTTACCAATTTGAAGTGTTTTGCCTTCCCCAACCAGAATTGGCTTTGAATCTTCTCTCTTGACCTGTATGTTAGCCTTTTCCTTACAAAACTGGTCGTTAGGGTTGAAGATAGACTCCAATGTTACTAAACCCTTAGGAAGCTTGTTTGTCCGCAGCTGCACTACTTGATCCCCATACTACTGCTCTAGCCTATCCTGATTTCTAGCTGAGAATTCAGCCTCTTCTCAGAAAGAAATTAATGATCTCGCTGATCATTCTCAAACACCTGCCAGCTTGTGTTGTTATCTAGAATTATTGGCCTCACAATCACATGGATATGTGGTCAGTGTTTTTTCCTTCGATGTTATCAACCACATCAAACGTTGCTCCAATTACTACGAGCCTATCTCGCGGCTTCATTTTTCTTCCCCGGTATGGACACAATGTTGAAAGCTTCAAATCCTCAATGAGGTCCCATACCCTGTTCTTATAGCTCTTCAAGAGTTATTCTTTGTAGCATGTTGTCCCCTAACTTGGTTGATGATTAGCTCGCTATCTCCAAACACTCGCAAGTTCTTTATGCCTCTTTTCCTGGCCTGATGAAGTCCATGAACCAAGGCCTCATATTTAGTCATGTGTTGTTTGAACAAGAAAACTAGAAATGAAAAGCTCAATAATACTTGATGTCTTGTGGTGAAATCAACACCGCACCACCTCCAAAGACTTTCCTACTTCTCGAACCATCGAAGAATAATTTCCAAACTTTGTTTTCATCTCTTTGTTCAGGCTGAATGACGTCGGGAATGGGTGAATTTTCTTCGTGTACACAATACACACCCAACTCAGATTCTTCAATTTCCTTATATGGGTCAAATTCATGACTTTTGCTTGCCCATTCATCCAAAGTTAAATCAGAATTCCTCGACCTTAGTACTGCTTTCTAGGTCATTTGAACACTCCTCCTGATCAAAAGCTGAACAATTTGCATTGATAGGGCTTGGTACATGAGGCTCAATATGGAAATTGGCAATTGATTCTGACCTGATTGTTGCTTTAGCTCCATACCTTGTCCTGAAAATCATGTGCGACCAATCTGCAGATAAATATCCACCGATTTTTGCAGTGAAGTCCCTTGATAAACACAACGCAAAGAGTGGCGGGAGGTCAATTACAGACACATCTTGCAGAACTATAACATTAGGACATGAATGTAGTGTTAGTCTTAACCCCTCGATGACCCCAACAGCTCCTCACCTGCCGTCCATCTAGCCGCACTACTCCTTTCAAGACGGTTCATACTTCACTGGGCTGATCCGCTATTTTCTTCGGGATCACTGAACTACTTGCCCCTGAGTCTATCATGCAGTTGTGTACCAAGTGGTTTCCAACAATCAATGAAACATAGAATGGTGGAGGCTTCAAATTTTTCCTTGTCTGGCCCCCATCATGTTGCACTGCATTAGTGAGAACTTTCTCATGTCCTTGGTTTGATAGATTTGTGGCGTATCACCATTAGCCATCAGCAGCTTGCAATAAATCTCGTTGTCCTGGGATCGCAAGTGATTCCCACATGGAAATGTTCACATGTGTCTTCTTCATTTGATCGATGATGTTGAAAGGGGATGAATTGTCCTTTTGCTGTCCCTTACTTGGTGCAACCTTTTCTGGAGCTTGAACAGGTGCATGTGTTGCTACAACAAGTACCTTAGGCTGATTTTGCACATTTGGAGCTATGTTTGGTCTCACTCGACCTTCTTTGTTGTAAGAGCGGGGCCGAGAAACAACTCGGATCGGATGGTTGTCCTCTTCTATGTTTCTCTTCTTTGATCGTGTGTTGGTAGCCACGCCTTGAAAAGGTGTTGGTTAACTCCACGTAAGTCTTCCATTTGCCAATTTGCCAATGTGGTTTCGCTGAGGTCCTTCTTGCTTGCGTTCTTGTCGCTTGGTTCCCTTCTTGGCTTGGTTCTTGAGGCACACCAATGGTTTGTACCATCAAGGCCTGATTCAGTGCACCATTAAAACATGCTGACTGATTGTGAGGTAGATTGCAAGGGTAACACCAGTCGTACTCCTATGCCATGTTGTTTTGCATTGGAACCAAGGCTCTTGAGGATGTCGCTGTATTTGGATCATACGGCCGAAATGGCCTGGCAGCTTGAGGCTGTCCTTGGTTTTGGTTTTGATTTGTACCCTGAGGTAGTGGTGGTCTATTCTATTGGTATGAGGGCCTAGCCTGGTACTGCGCTTAAGGCTGATACGGTCTAGCACTTTGAGCTTGTTGTCTTTTGATAGTCACTAGCTCATTTCCAAGTTTCTGCAGTTGCTTCATAACTTCCTACAATTCCTTTGAAGTATTTGAAGAAGTCAATGCCTCATTATTGCTTTGATTTCTAGGAGTTGGAATGGGATTCAACTCGTGGTTGATCGTCAGTAGGATTTCCCATATCTGGATAGAGAGGCATTGGTGGCCTTGGTGCAAGCTTGCCAGCTTGGATCAAATAGTTCTCTCGATCATTGTCAGTCATAGCCCCCAGCGCGTTGTTCCTCCCATTGATTGGATCATCATGGCTATGTCTGAATTTATAGCCTTTAAGAAATAAAGGAATGCTCCTTCGGTAGTTGGCCTAACAGCTATTGGAATCCTGTCCCATGTCCGTTGGAATCTAAAGTTGAAATCTGTCATTTGTTCGTTAGGAGCCCTTTTGATTGTTGTCAGTTGTTCTAATAAGGACAAATTGTCCGCCCTCTCCCAAATTGGTTGCAAAGAGCTGAACAAAGTTGGTTCCAATTTGTAATAGACCCTGCTGTAGGCTCCTAAACCATTATAAGGCCTTGCCTTTGAAAGATGAAGCCAATAACTTGACTGCAACATCCATTTCATTTATTTCGTGGATTGCACATGCATTAGCAATATCCTGGATGTGATCAATAGGAGTAGTATGATTTTCTCCTGTGAAATAGGGTATATTCTTTAGCGCTGCAACTGGAATTTGATTCTGAGCATTTAGGGCAAGTGGACTACTACCCGTGAAATTGACAAAGGGATTCGGTGGTAGATGTGCCATTATGATTGGCCTAAGAACCCTGGTTGATGCGAGAAAAGGTCTACCAGGTGGAGGTGTAGACAAAGTCCTGTTAGGTGGAGATGGTGATCTTTGTGGTCTTCTTCCTCTCCTTCCTCTGCCTGGTGAAAGTTGCAAGTGGAAAACTAGCCCTTCTTCTCGAGTATTAGACCTGGTTCGAATTCTTCTCATGTGCCTGGGCAACTTGTGCTGCTACACCACTGAACTCTATCCCTTCGGAGTCGCCAGATGTGTTAGAGAACAAGCCTCTAAAAGGCTGGATTTTGCCAAGTTACACACCAAACTTGACAATATTGAAAATATAATTTAAAATTTGAAGGACCCAGAGGAGACAATCTTCAAATCAGAATTCAGGCCTTGTTGCGCAGCTGCGGATCCCCGAAAAGTACAGGCGGAACTCAGGTCATGCAATGCAACTCACAAAACCCGAATTGCTATGTGTCGGAACTTGGAACATGTCCGACATCCCTCAAAACCCGATTTTCTTTCTTTGCGGGAATAGGACCATGCAATGCATCCCCCAAAACCCGAATTGCTGCTTTGATGTTCTCGGATCCCGAAAACCCGAAATCACTAAAACCCGAAATTTTGAAAATCAAAATATCAAAAAACTAAGAATACCCTTTTGAAGATTACCCTCAGATCTACCAACTGTTGAAAATTTTGACTGTTTTGAGCAAGATAAACCCTTGAAAAATGATTTCGGAGTTCAAGCTAGGAGGTGCAAAATCCAAAATTTGTAAAAACTACAATTTTTAGTGTAAATTTCATGAAAACTCCTTCAAATTTTGATGGAATGACCTCTTGGTCCCACCGGGCGTGCCAAAACTATTGGTGTCGAAACGCAAAGACTCCCGACTCGCAACACGATGGGTTGAGAATCTCAGCATGCATTTGCACAACATGGAGCTTTTCCCAAGTGTGGGACCTCACGAAATCGGAAAAGTTCTCCTGGGTGAAGGCCGCTCCTATTCCTCTATTCGATGCACCAATAAAATGCAGAGGCTTACCCAAAAACTTGATCTAACTACCAAGGAGACAGGAGAGAGAAATACATAAAAATAAACCTAAGCTAAGGAGGTGATGCACCGAGGAATGTTGGTCACCCATTTTGCAAGATTAAACACAGACCACATAGATGTAATACCGCACCATGCACAGTGCAACCAAAATGCAATGAGAGATCAAAAAACAAGAATGAATATATGAGAGGGTTTAAAATCAATCACAGACATACATATATTGCTCAAGGATCGATTCAATACATTGCAATGGCCAAGAGGCAAAAAACAACATTACAATCCATATGGGAGGCTTGAAAACTCCACAAATTCTCTTGCAAGCAGGAGAGAGGAGGAGAGGCAAAGTAGAAAATGCCCAAAAGTTTTTTAGAGCCTCTCCTGGTCTTACCATTTATACAAGAAAAATGAGGGAGAAGAGAAGAATTCAAAGCTCCCCCAACTACCTCCAAGACTGCACCTAACTTCAACAAATCATGGCGGTAGGTGAGAATCTCAACAACCCAACAATGGCGAAGTGTATTTTACATTTTTAATAACTTGTTCCCACCCAATTAAAGATATCCAAACAGAGTTGCGTAGAGGACGCCGAGAGCTTTCCGAAAAGTCCAACCTTGTGTGAATCCGAGCTCCTGTGAAAAGTTATGGCGATCTCGAATTCCCGCGCGTGTCTTCGCGCCCGGTCGGGTTCGGGTTTCTCCTTTGCATCTGCATCGGGTTTGGAGGATGGCTCAACATGTTTTTGCGCCACCGAAACCCGATTCCTTTTGCGTCGGGTTTTGGAGACCCGACGACATCTTTTCTTTGTTGGCGGGTTTTGGAGACCCGAATACATATTTTCTTTATGTTTTTCCACCATGTTTCTCCGCCTCCGAGACCCGATTTGCTTTGGGTGTCTATATTTATCCGGGGGGTAAATATATACAACACTACCTCTATGCCAAACACCAACCGAAAGGTGTGGATTTATTTAACCTCTTGTATGTTGTTTTTTAAGCCAAAATCACGGTAGAAACTTTATCATCCCAACCTTTTCTTCCAACGTCATAAATTTTTGTTAATGTCTGGCTCAAAATATTGTTGAAGGCCTCAGCAGTCCCATTTTCTTGAGGATGATAGGGTGTAGTCTTATGGTGCGCAATCATAAATTCATCCAATAGTATCCTAATCATTTCATTTAGAAAGTGTGTACCCATATCACTGGTTAAGCTTAGTGGGCATCCATACCTTGTACGAACATTTTCCCATAAGAACCTGGTTGTTGTAGATGTTGTACAATCCTTGGTAGGTGCTGCTTTTGCTAACCTTGTAAGATAATATTTGTAAGTGATGATGTAGCGCGATCCAATTCTACGTACACTAGAGAAATAGGACCCACAAATTCTATAGCCCATTTCTCAAATGGATTTGTACTAAGAATATGTTTTAAGGCATTTCATCTCTTTTCCTAGGTTTACCAACGCGTTAACAGTGATCGCACACCTTATAATATGCTTTACAATCCTTGTAGAGGGTCTCCCACCATAATCCAATGAATATAATACTGTGCACAATGGCATCACCTACATAGTGCCCACCTGCAATACCACCATGAGCCTCTTCCATGATGTCTATGTGCTTGTGCTCTAGCACACACCGATGCAATACTTCATCTCGTCCTAACTTGTATAGGTCACCACTAATCAACATAAAATGTGCCGCATGAATTGCAAGTTGTTTCTTCTCTAAGGATTTCATTCCTTCTAGTGCCATACTTGTACGTAAAAAGATAACAATATCCTCTAATTCTGAAGGCATGTGTTGTAACCTGTATAATTGTGCATCCGACATTATATCTTCAATTGTCTATGCATCCTCCCCTAACTGAATTCGTGATAAATGGTCTAGGCTAGAATTACTTTTACCTGGTTTTACCATAATTATGAAATCAAATTCTTGGAATAAGAGCACCCATCAACATATGCGCCCCTATAAAACAAGCTTGTTTACCAAGTATTTCAATGCCATGTGATCGGTGTAAAATACAAATGGTGTTGCTAAAAGGTATTGTTTGAATTTATGTAGTGCATAGATCATTGACAAGGCTTTATGCTCAATAGTTGTATAATTCTTCTTTGTAGGAGTCAAATTTCTACTAGTAAAAAAATAGGATGATCTATAATACCTTATCCAGGATGAGCTAACACCACTCTAATGGCCATGCCAGATGTGTCCACATGTACATGAAACGGTTGGTCCCATGAGGGAAAATGCAAAATAGGTGTTGTAGTAAGTCTCTCCTTCAATGTCTCAAATGTGCACTCGTTGTTCTCCCCAATAAAATGTCCCTTTTCCTTTTAGTAAATCTTCCAAGGGTGCGGAAACCTTAGCATATCCTTTGATAAATTTTCTATAATACCCACTATGACCCAAGAATCTGCACACCTCACTCTGACTGGTAGGCTCTTCTAGGATGACAATAATTGTAACCTTAACTAGATCTACTAACAAACCTTCCTTGCAGATGATGTGCCCTAATAGAGTTCCAAAAGGTGTAGCAAACATACACTTACTGGTGTTTAAAGAGATGCTTAACTGTCTACATCTTTCAAAAATTAATCGTAAATTGTCACAATGATCCTTAACCAGTCTATACACCATCCAATAATCTAAATAAACTTGCAAGAAAATGTGAATAAAGTCCTAGAATTCTTGAACAACTATTCGCGAGAATACAACAAGCACGTTTTTCAGACCAAAGGGCATCACAATATATGAAAAAATTCCCCATTCAGTGGTGAAATTTGTTTTTTCTTGATCCTCCTGTGTAATCCAGACTGATGATACCCAGAGAATCCATCTATAAAAGAATATATTTCACACCCTGCAACACCTTCTAATATCTCCTCTGTGAAAGGTGTAGGAAAGAGATCAATCACACATGTAAAATTCAGTTCTCTATAATGGACACAAATCCTAATCTAGCCATATTTCTTTATACTAATAACCATGGGGCTAACCCACTTTGATTCTTCCAAGGGCTTGATAATGCTAGACTTCAACATCTTGTCAATTTCTTCTTTGACCTTTACGCGCAGGTTAGGGTTCATCTTGTAGGGTCTCTTCCTGACCAGGCGTACACCTTCCTTAAGCTTTATTTTCATCTCTCTTAATGATTCGTGCACTCCTTTAAATTCATAGTATCCCCTAGGAAATAAGTCCTGAAAATCACGGAGCAACTCCACTATTTTTGCTACTTCAGATTCATACCAATAATATCCAATTATTTCCTCTTTAGGTTCAACATCCGTACCAATATTCAATTTATTTTTCCTCATAGGTTCATGATAGGTGTACGCATTGTTATCCAAACTTTCCAAGACCTCGTGAATACTTGCTAAATGATCTATATCCAAATTTTCTACTTCTTCATCATCCACTATGTAGACCATCTTCCCTTTTTCTTTCTCAAAGAAAGTGCACTTAAGTAGCGTGGCATCCGTCTCTTCTCCTTCAAAAACATGTGCCCTCGAGTCATTCTCATAAAACAACTCCTAAATGAGTTCTTCCACCTTTGCACTTTCTCCCATAGTTAACCATTTTATAACCCTTAATGCCTCTTCTACTAAAGGTTAGTAGAGAAGTAGTCAAATTCTGACCATACCTACAATCAAATCCTACCAATTTCTAGTTTCTCTATGTAGCTCGTATATATATACCTTACCAAGCGTGTGTGCAACCTTGTAAAGTGGAATAAATTTTTTCACCCATAGCAAAGGTGGTAAAACTTCCCGACCCTCTTTCCACAGCTCTCACACCGCTTGAATGTGGTCTTGAACAAGTTGATTCCCATGATATGTGTGAATTTGAGTAGGTGCATTGTTCCTAGAAAATCAGGTTATAAGAGAAGTCCTGACTTCATTCCATTCTACAAGATTATCCTTGTGAACCACCCACCCGTGCACTACTATCCTGCGTAGGGTATATGATAACATATTTATTCTTTCCAACTGATCTATCCATTGTTCCTCCATGGCACACAAGAATACTGTAGGGTCTCCTTCCCTAGTGTACCAAGGTACAAAGCTATTACCTATCCTCCTAATGCAACAAGATTTTCTTTTACTGAAAATTTTCTCCTTACTTGATGCCCAACCATCTCATAAGTACTATGAGCCCAATTATCACAAGCAACACTTATAGTATTGCTAATAGACTATGCATCTTCCCACTAAAGGATTACTTAGATGGATCGAGTACTTCGGGTCCCAAATGACGTATACATAAATCCTATTCAGATCTTCCTCACTCAAAGGCTCAACATAGGGCCCATATTCCCCATATGTTAAAGGGATAATAAATATTTCTTCCTCGTTCTCAAAAATTATATATCCCTTGTTGAATCAAGATTAACATTATTTACATAACACCAAGGGCATCCAAGTAGAGCTGGAAACTGTCTACTTCTACAAGCACTAAAACCTCAAAATCCCCAGTGAACTTTGCCCCTTGTATAGTAATGGATGCATCTTTTAAAAATATGATAGGAGTGGCCTTAGTTTGATTAGCCATAAACAATACATTATAATATGGATACAATGCAGGTCTCCCCATCTGTACCCATGCATCTAAAGTAAGCACATTTACTTATGCACATATGTAAATAAATATATTACTAAAGAGCCATCCATCGAAAAACAACATTCAAAGTGATGTCCTTGTCATAATATAAGCTATGGGGGAAGATTTACATGCAGGATCTGATGCCCATTCTCAGTATTCACACGTGGAGTGTTTCCCTTTAGCCAACTCCCTAGTAATGGAATAATATTATCCTAGCGAAACATTCTGTATACCTCCTTCAAGTCATCAATATCTGACTGGACCATCTCTTGCCTTCTTTAGTTCCATCTTCCGTGATTTCTCCTTTAAACACTATATTTCCCCTTGAAGGTCTTTGAGTACCTCCATGGTCTCCTGATAAACCTCCTTCTGGTGTGTAGGATCTCGGGTACCTTGCATGTAAAACATCCTCCTTAGTGATGGTAGGCTTCTATGGTAATGCCTCTCTAGTGCACGCAACTTCAGCCATGCGTGTAGTGATCTTCACAGGAAATACCTCAGGTTCCAGTGCCAACTTTGGCATCCACTAATTTTCCACAAGTCTGCACCGTATCCTAGCCATACCTACGCCTTTATTCTCCTATTTATGCTTCTTGCTAAGATGCTCATATAGATTTGAGCATTCCTCATAGCTATGATTCTTCCCATAGAAAGAACATGTAATATTTTGAGGACATTTACACCTGTAGTGGTCAGGTGATCCACATGTAAAGCATGTTCCACGAGGGAATTCGCTTCATCCACCACCACCTTGACCTCCGAATCCGCCATGGTATCCTTGACCTTTTCCACATCCTCCTTCATAGTGCCCCTCATTTCGATCATAATGCACTTGATTGTGATTCTAATCATGATGCTCACCTTTACCCTTAGAGTTATCTAATACTCCTATCTATCACACACCAATATCTATAGCATCATGGATATGACCAATCAACCTGCAGTCTTCTATATCGTGAGTCGTGGACTAGAAAATATTATAATAGTAGGATAAATTCTTCTTTATCATGTATTATAATAATGGGAAATGACTAGTGTCATGGTTTAGGTGACATATCTCACAGTCTACCAATAATGAATGTACTATTTTGTAGGGACAACTATCTTTGGTGTGCCCCTCCACTTCACAGTCTGTACACCAAATCCCAGTGCATGTCTCATGTGTTGAATTCTCCGATAGTTTCTCTAACTACTTTTCCATGGATGCAATTTGTGCTTCCAAGAATGGTGACTCGATTTCTATACTCCCGATGACTCAAGTGTGTAAAGCTTCTTTAAGTGCTTCACGTGGATCGCAGTATGTCTAATTTGACATTGCCCTTCTAAAAGATGTGATTAGACATCCAAATGACCATTGTATATGATGGTTTGCATTATTATCATAATAAAGCTTAGATAAAAGTGTTTTGAAATGGGCATCATACTCCCAGACACTTTTCGTTAGTGCCTTGGTTAATATCCTTAAGTGCACTTATACTCTTCTACTCAAATTCATAGATATAGAACTCTTTAAGGAATACACATTTAAACACCGCATAATCTATGCAAGTTTGATCGTGTCAAACTTCCTATACCAACTATGTGTGCATCCTTGTAATGTAGTTGAAAATTGACTTGCATTGCACTCACAAGCCATGATTCCTTTTATATGCCACCGTATCTCACACATGTGCACGTGTTTAACAACATATTCTATGCTCTATACTCTGGAAGATGAAGAGACATCTCCATCTAAATATTCTAGGGTTAGTGTAGACCCTACCCTCCTGATCCAAAACCTCTTGTGTTGCCTTTGCCTCCAGAACCACCAAATCCACCAGAAATAGAGCCACCTACACCCCCTGATCCTCCACCTATAGCCTGGAAGTGGACCAGAAGATGTACTTCCATGTGTCATAATAGTAGTACTGTACATAACTCCTATATTCTTCGTGGTGGTACTACTCTCAGAAGTGAACCCCAAATTCTGCACACTCAAATTCTATGCAGATGATGCACCTAAAAAGGTACCTCCAAACAATAATGAATATGTTTTCCTTGCCATCGATGTACTTGCTATGTGACTTACTCCTACTTCCCTACTACCCAAATTAGCTTGCTGACTATTGGATGTACTAGGTACTGGAAAACCAAGTGCAAGGGCTAGGTTTCTAGGTAGATTCAGATGCATGCCTATGGCCTAGGTCATATCTGTTGGCACACTCCTATGAGGCTAGGAGGGTTCCCTTTCATGCTTTACCAAATGGGGAGTTCCTGATGCTCTGCTCCATGCCTTCTACGTGAACTCTAAATCCTTTGTGAGCCATCTCTCTCCTCAATGCCATCCGCTCTACAATGTTACACAATTTCTCTATCTCCCTCTCACATGCCTCATTATACTTAAGCCACATTTCTTCTCTCTACCTATATGCCACTAGGTATTCCATCTTTCACCACACTTAATCCTACCTCGGGGTTTAGCTAGCCATCAGATTTTCCTCTAAATTCAGGGTTACCATCAAGATCTTGATCATGAATGAAATGCCTTATAAGTAAGTTCCCCTAAGATACCATAAAAATTGGAACTCAGCTACCTATGGACAAGAATAAGTGGAAATTGAGTATTCCAAGATATATCTGTTCAAAAACCATGGAGCCAAGTATCCACATCATGTTTCTAAATTAGATCTACATCATATAAGGCCTGAAATTCTCGTTGTGTCTATACAAGTGTGTGAGTAGCCTAGAATTTACCAAGAATAACCTAGGCACACTAGCACATCACCCAACCTGAGATGAGAACTCACCCAAAGCACACAAAGGTACCATGCCCTCCTTAGAGTTGCTTGTACAAGATGTGAACATGATGAATATGTAATGTATTCATATCCATAAACAACATAAATATTCCACAGAGCATATTCCAGATCTAGATCTAAAAGAATAATGAATTAAGCGATAGACATAATGAAGTCAACCATGTAAGAACTAGTTACAGTCATGTTTAACACCATTATTCACCCAACACACTCCATTATATTAAAACATAATAAACACAGAAAGATTCTTACAATAAGTAGTATCATAAGTTTATGCGCGCATCAGATCTGGCAGCATAACTCCATAATAGCTCATACACAACACACCACTAATCTACATAGATTACTACATATTTATAAGGGTGGGGAATTTCCCTTCACCGCTTATGCATTAAAAAAATAGGTCACATGCTGAAAATAGTCATGCACCTTTACAATAACATGCACACATGCAAGTGCACTAATAATAGATATCTTACAATTAATTGACAGTAGTAATCCTATTATTAACTTGAACTCATGCATGGTGCTTAATAGAATATCTTCCCAAAATAGCATTTTTATGTCACACAAGTCTCGATCCTATTGTGTTCTTCAATACGCTATCTCCAAAAATATCCCGTAACCATGAAAATGGCTAAGTCCTAAATCAATTTGTATTTTGTGCGCGTTTCCTTCCCTATCCTTTCGTGCCTTCAAATATGCCTTGCTACTGTGTGTGAATATTTTGTGTGCCCTCTCCTTAGTTCCATATTCTATTTTCTCAACAATCATATGTGTTGTGCAATATTTCAAGTGATATTATGTAACTTTGATGTATGTGAGCGATACGGAACCTTAAAAACTATGAGCAAAAATTCAAATGGCGAGAGCATATTTTATCGATTGTGACCTTGAAGGCCACATGGCTCAAATATATTGCTCAAATTCCTTATATCAAACTGGATAACACCCTCCCGACTACCTTAGTAGAGAGATAACATAGTGAGAGCCATAATTTTAGATATCCGACCAAAGAGATGACGGTCACCTTAGAGGATGTGTGGCGAGATCCTTTGAGTTATGATCTAGGGATATTTTTTGCTTATGACGGAGAATACAACCATATTCTAGATTATATATGGGACATTTTTATGCCAGGACATACCTCAGAAGGGTATGACAAGACTCCTCTACAAATGTTTCACGAGATAGACATATTACATGTATATCAATTTATTTAATGGCTCTTATCGGTGGTTACTTATTGCACGATAAGAAGGGTACACACTTCCTGCTTAGATTGACAGGAGTGATATGCCAACTTATGGATGAAGAGGTCTTCTGTCAAGGGTTAGTTCATACTAGAATACATGTACTTTGACCTACACTTGATAACATATTAAGTCTTGAAGAGCGTGGGACCATATAGCTTGTTATATATATGGGCACAGGGGACCACATTGTTATTAGTCACCCACATGGAGTCTTATGATTCGTGGCTCAATATGATCCATATTGCATGGACTAGGAGCTAGTGGGAAAGGATTTTCACTCACACATAGGGGATCTTTGCATACTATAGGCAAACATTTGATGACCTGTAACTTTGTATGATCATTTGGTGACCCTATAGCTTATATAAGTGGAGAGAGGATGCCACCAAGCTTAGCACTATAGAGGTAGACCAATTCATTATTGGAATCCATGGTCGCATCACTAAGTGGTACAAGGTTTACCAAGTACAACAATAGTTAGGCCACTTTCAAGGAATTCCAGGTGATAATATGTGGTACACGCACGAGTGTGAGAGACTTATGAGTTCATACCTCGATGAGAAATTTTTGAGCTTGAGATAGATTCAAATGTTTTTACCCATATCCATGGGTAAAATAACAATAGATTGTAGACTTTGGGACCATGCCATATTATAGTCCCCGGTATGCCACAATGCTTCCCTTGCAGATGACCATATCGTAGGTAGCCATAGATGTCAATGTAGCGACAACGTCACATGGCCAAGATCTGAGAGATAGATCTAGATTAGGATTAGTTGAGGGAAAGGAATGAGTAAGAGCATAGGGGCCAACCTAACAAGAGGTTCTAGTGGTACCAGTTCTATTGTAGGCATAATTTCCTCCTCCATAGGTTCCTCCATAGCAGCATATACCACTACAACAACAACCGCAACCAAAGGTTCATATACCAATGGTAAAATAGGTGGTACAATAATTTATTATATATGTTTCATCCTCAAGTCCACATAGGGTAGTAGGTGAGGATGGAGGAGATGGATGGGGGTATCCACTACATATTCTAGTAAGTGGAGGATGGGGTTTACCACATAGATCAACACAGAGATCACCCTCAGAAAAGGTTAACTTGGGGTACATGAGATAAGGATACCTTGAGGTAACAACTACAACAGTCACAACAAGAGAGGGATAAGATGATATATGTGAGAGACAGGATGATAGCCGAGAGGACTCGGCTATAAGATGATGTCACAAGATTGACTGTAGAGAGAGACCGGTTGAATTCGAGAGAAGGTACAATGGTTAGATGAGTGGACACATCTCCGTGAAGATGTTACTAGAATGATATGAGAGTGTAATGTGCTCCAACATGTGGTCAGAAGTAACAGGTGATCATGACTTAATCTTTGATTTTTCCACAATGACCACCGATGAAGTTGTGTATTATAGAGCATTATATCATGGGGCCATTTCAAAGGGACTAAGGGCTATACCTTTCAGTCAGATGGTCAGTATCTGGTCCAGATCTAGATCTTACAAGCCATCCAGGTCAGCCATGCTAATACATATGCCATCACCTCAACAGGAGGTTTATCATAACAGATCCATCACAACAGATACTACCACCATAGGGTCCATCTCAACAGATGCCTCCATGTGAATCCAAGCCAAGAAGTTCTGGTATTGGTGATATGATGATGATGGACTTGTTTATTTTATCGCATATTGTGTTTATGAGATAACATGTTTAGCCCATGTTTTTATTATGGTCTATGATGAGGGGGATAAAGATAATCCCTCTTTCCCCTTTTGATGATATTATATGATGTTAGCTTAGCATACATGTTTAATTTTCATTTGTATGATGATGTAGCTTAGAATTTATTGATATGTGATGATGTTTAGATGTGATGATAGATGATATTGATGATGAAATGATAACAAACTATGTATAAACAAAAACAAGACAAGCACAAGTTAATCAAATCTAATCAAAACAACACAACTATATACAAGTATGCAAGATAAAAATGAACCCAATGAACTCCACAATAGATTAAAGTAACACTTAATCTAAGTAAGAAAATGAATCCAATTTAAAGCACACAATATGAAAAAGGAAAACCAACAAAACTATGTACAAACAAACAACTAAAGTAAGAAACTACTACTTTGTTTTTTTGGACAATTTTGAAATGTTTTGTGTTTTTTGGTATTATCTCGACAATGTTATATTGTTTTTTTGAGTTTTCTATGAGACGTATTTGAATGTTTTGATTTTTCCAACTAAACATATTTGAATGTTTTGGGATTTTCAAAAGTTATACGAATGTTTTTGTGATTTTCTAGAAGTTTTCCAAAGCTATGTGCAAGAAAATGAAGAAACGTGGATGCCCCCAGTGATAGATGGGATGTACAAGGGTAAATGCCATGTGTATGTGTAAGAAGTGATGATGAAAAGTTTCCCCAACGTTAGATGGGAATGTACAAAGGAAAACTCTTTTACATACAGAAGTAGGATCAACTTGAGATCAAGGCCAAGAGGGATAGGCTCAAAATTATCTCAAACACAGAAAAAACTAGCTTAGGATAAAGCCATCATAATCCTAGATATGAGATGCTTGTGAACAACAACCCTCCAATGGCACCGAAAAACTAGTTTTCACCAAAGGACTTGTCCAAAGTGCCACAATTGTATGGTTTTCACACTTGGATGCATTGATTTCTCTTTACTTTTTCTATTTTATATTTTTTTTTGATTTTTTTTTATATTTGAGGACCCCATACTTAAGCATAGAAATGCTTGAGATGCATGGCATTCATGGGTTCCTAAGTTCATCACCATCAGTTCAAAAGCTTGTATGCACCTAAACCAAATTTAGTGACCACAACATATGGCCCTAACCAGTTAGGCTCAAACTTACCTTTCTTTTCATGATCCTTGGTGGTATTGAACTGATTTTCTTTAGAAAAAGGTCTCCTACCTCAAATTGGTGAGGTATGATTATTTTTTATAACCTCGACACACTCGATTTTGATACACTTTGAGGTGATCAAGGGCATGAAGGAAATTTCTCATCCAATAGCTCTAGCTCTTATCCGAGCCACTATGTAGTCCTCCTCTTTATCCAAGTAATCTCTTAGCTCTATGCGCAAAGAGGGAGCTCGATCTCAAGGGGTAATACATGACTTTTGTGCCAAAAACTAGGGAATATGGAGTAGCACCCATAGGGGTACGGATGGATGTTTTATAAGCCCAAGGGTGGGATGAATTTGTAAATGCCAATTATGACCAGTTTTATTCACCATCTTCTCCATAATATGAACAAGGGTTTTATTTGAGGCTTCATCCTGCCCATTACCTTGAGGGTAATAGGGGTTGAATACTTGAGTCATGATTTGAAAGCGTTGACACAACACCTTCACAATTTTTTCTTGAATGACTTACCATTGTCAGCTACAATGGCAGAGGGGATGTCATACCGAAAAATGATATGGTTCATTATGAATTTGGATATCTTGCACACTAGTGACATAGGTGAGAGGAACAACCTCTACCCACTTCATGAAGTACTCAATGGTAGTAATAATGAACATATGGCCATCAAAGGATGTAGGGGTAAGCTTTCGATGAGATCAAGTCCCCACTTTGAAAAATGCCATGGTGTGGTAATAGGTTGTAATGATTGTGTTAGGGCATGTATCAAGTTTGCCATATTTCTGACATAACAAACATTTCTTTACGTACTTGCAACAATCAATCTCCATGGTAGGCCAATAATAACCTACTCTCAATATATTTTTAGCCAGGACTATCCCACTTATGGGCTCCACATATGCCTTCATGCACCTCCTTAACCACTAAGATAGATTCATCTTGAATTAAGACAATGAAAATATTCCCATCATAGCCTCTATGATAGAGAGTTCCCCCAAGTAAGGTGTAGCAGGCTATATGTATGATAAGGTTTCTTTTTTCAGAATGGGAAATGTCCAGAGGGAAGGTTCCATCATGAAGGTAATTAAAATGTCAAGGTACCAAGGGGAAAAGGGACCAAAAACTTCACATACCAAACAAGACTCGACATGTCATATGTTGGTGTAGTTAAGATGCTCAAAAAAAAAACATATCATTATTCCCAAGGGGATGCGTAACATAGACCAATCTATGTAGCCATAACATCCATCTACTTGATTTTCTTCCTCTAGGGATCTATCTCAAATGTAATTTTACTCAAATAATTCCTTTAATGTATCAACCATTTTCTTATAAGGAATGAGTTTTCATCCTTAACTTTGTATTCATCATTAGTTACTTGTTTGATGATTAACATGGAATCACCTATTACATTCACTTGTCTAATATCCCACTTGATAGCTAGTTTTCATCCCTACAATAAGGGCTTCATATTCCACTATATTTTTATACATGGGAAACCAAGTCTAAATGCTTGAGGAATCAATATCTCTCTGATGGAGTAATGAGCACAACTCCTGCTCTAAACCATGAAAAGTAAAGGATCCATCAAAATACATTTTCCATGTAATGGAATCCTCAAGGTACATTGTAGAAGCATCTGGAAGTTCCAAACTCAATGGTTCAATACCTGAAAAGGGGCTTCAACTAGTTGATCTACCAACACCTTCCCTTTAACTGATTTTTGATGGACATACTCAATATCAAATTCACTAAGTAGGATGATCCAATTAGCCATCCTTCCTATAAGTGTAGGTTTTGATAACAAGTATTTCAATGGGTCAACTTTTGATATGAGCTTGGTCTTATTATTCAACAAATAATGATGAAGTTTTTGAAAAGAAAAATGATGGCCAAACAAGCCTTCTCAATCTATGGTAGTTGAGCTCGTAAGAAATCAACGTATGACTAAGGTAGTAAACAATTTTTCTTTTTTCTTCTCTATATCATATTGGGCCAATAATGTGCCAATTACAAATTTAGCAAAATGTACAATAGTAGTAGTGGTTTTCCTATAGTAGGTGGCATTAGAACAGGGGGTTTGGAAAATATTCCTTAAGAAAAAAAATGTTTGTTGTTGTTCTGACCCCAATGAAAGTCAACATCTTTCTTCAGAAGATGTGTGAATGAGTGGCACTTTGTCTATGAGATGGAGATGAATCTTCTAATTTCTTGAATCTTCCCTTATAAGCTACATGCAGTTGTTTGATGTTCTTAGAGGAGGAATTTTGTTATAGTAGTAACCTTTGTAGGATCTACTTCAATTCCTCTCCTTGAAACAATAAACCCTAAAAATTTTCTTAATAACACACCAAAGACACATTTCTTTGGGTTGAGTCTGACCTTATAATCTCTAAGATGTTGAAAGATGCACCATAAGATAGATAGTGGGTGATCTTCTCTAGTCTAGATTTACCCAAGATGTCATCCACATAGTCTTCCATTATGTCATTGAGCATATCATGAAAGATGACAATCATATCCCGTTGATATGTTGTGCTACTATTCTTGAGGCCAAGGGCATGACTTGATAGTAGAAAATGTCCCCCATGGGGTTGTAAAATTTTTCTTGTGTTGATCTTCCTCAACAATTTTAATCTGATTATACCCTAAAAAATCCATCCATGAGTGATAACATTTCATAACCAATTGTTGAGTTGACAATCATGTCGATGTTAGGAAGAGGAAAGTCATCCTTAGGAAAAGATTTATTTATATCTCTAAAATATATACAAATTCTAATACCATGGGTTTCTTTTATATAGGGACTATGTTTGAAATCCACTCTAAATAATCAATAGGCCTAATGAAGCCTACTACCAATAATTTCTCTAGCTCTTCTTTTACCAATAAGGCGACACGAGGATGCATCTTTCTGAGCTTTTGTTTTATAGGATTTTTCCTCTTCATGCACAACTAGGTTATGCACTACTAATGCCATGGATCTAACCCTAACATGTCCACATAGGACCAAGAAAGATATCTAAAATTCATGCAAAAGCAACACAAAGGTCTTTTTGTTCTTGGGCCGAGAGCAAGCTCCCAACTTGACCATTCTAGGTATTTCCTCTGTACCAATGTTTACATCTATGGTCTCCTCCACAAGAAACTTGGATTCTTCCTCCATGCATGTAGGATCGGGGGGAGATTGAGATATTCTTCTTCTAAAGGGTGTCTCAATGATATTTTCACCCTTAGGCTGGTCAACTTCTTTGTCCATTGATTTTTCTTTTTGTTTTTCTCATTAGTGCCTCAAAAAGGTTTTCACTATAGGACTTGGACCTATTATTTTTGTAAGGCTTTCTCTGGAATATTTCCCTTTCTTATTTTTTTTACTTTGATGACCATGAAACTCAACCTCCTCCCCAAAATATGTGCATGCATCAAGATTAATGGAGAATCCTTTCTTATGATCACCAACTAGAATGTCATCACATGAAGACCCATAAACTCACCAATAGCTTCATCATTTTTCAAAAATGTCAATTGGTACATGTTTTTGTTGGTCCCAATGGAAAAGGGAAGGATAGAAAAGTTTAATGTTGGAATGGTAGGGGATATGATAAGGGTTATAGTCAAGATATATGTGTCAGAAAATAAGTTCATGGAGGAAAGGTCTTCGTAAAGACTACACCGGAATCTATTTCACTTTCATAATCAGATGAACTATCTTCTCATTTAGAAGAGGTTTCTTCAACCTCTGGGGATGAGACCCATATGGTCGAATGCCAATACCATATTTTACAAACCTTGTGATGTGGTATCGGAAGAGCTTCTTCACATACCTTGTTCATTTATGCCACAACCATATCCTTTGTATCCCATAACATACATCATTTTGTTTGGGATAACATACTTGGGTGATTGATAGCATGGAGCCATCTCATCATCCAAAGGTTGGGATATAATATTTTTAAGAAACTTTTCATCTTCTAATAATAGCCACCAGGAGTAAAAAGTGTTGATGTTACAATAATTTTCTCTGACCATTGATATTATAGCAAGGCCTACCCCACGTTTTGGGTGATAGGGGAGTTTGAAAACTAAAAGGGCATGTTGGAGATCATATTCTCCACAACCATTTGCAACAACTTTCATCTCCCATGAAGAAAAGGGAGAATTTGATGTAGAAGCACCATTATCATTAATAGATAAGGTATCTAGATCAACTCATGAGGTGAGAGACCTTTGATTGAATTGGAATGACCATCTCTATAGAAGGGCATTCATAAGTGGTGGGAAAATAACCCAAAATGCTCTATAATGAGAAAAGGGTTGAGGATCCCCTTGAATAGTGATGGTTTTTCCTTCATGATATAACTTCAAACACTAATGATACGTAGAAGGTATGACCTACATGGCATGAATCCATGGGTGACCGAGCAATATGTTGTAAGGAAGCTCCAAGTCTAAAACATGGAACTTAGTATCATGAGTAGTAGGCCCTACTCCCAAGAGAGAAAGTGATCATGTTGGCTGATTTTTGTCTTCTTCATTTTCATATGCCTTGATGGTAATGACCTTAGTTTCTAGATCAGCCTCAGTGTGACCTAGTTGTCAAACCAGTTTCAAAGTACAAATGTTCAAGCCCGATCCACCATCCACAAGCACCCTTTTTATCTTCTTACGATTGATAATGACCTCAATGTGTAAGGGTAAGTTATGGGTAGGATCCTCTTCAGGAATCTCTTCATGACTAAAGGTTATGTGCTCCATTGGAGAAATCTATGTGACCATGGCTTGGAAGTGTGTAGGGTCAATATCAACTGACACTCTGACCCCTGTAATGTTTTACAAAGGATGTCCTTGTGAACATTAGATATTTTGAGAAGATCTAAGATCAAATCTTAGTAGTAGTTTTCTCAAGTTTCTCTAAAACATCATAATGATTATCCTAGGGGTAGATGAGGAGGTTCTGAGATAACAAGGTGAGCATGTCATCACATTTCCATGGTGCACTCCTTTATTTTAATCTTAATGGTGTTGATATGCTCAAAAGGTGGGTTAACACAACCAATTAGGGCATCAAAAGGATTATTCATTTTTGCAACATAGTTGGCATTTTTGGTTTGGGATGATTGTCCTTGATCTAAATTTTCCTTTCCTTTGTTATGCTTGGGGAAAGGTTCTTTGTAAATTCCCAAGTTTGCATTGGTATTTACTAGGGGCAGAGGAATCCATTTCCACATCACCACTATCAATTAAGTCTTGATGAAGTGTTTCAACTTCAAACACTTATCAGTTTTGTGACCCCTTGACATGATGAAACCCACAATATTCATTTTCTCTAAACCATGATGGCTTAGGTGCATCATCTCCATAGGGTATAGTTTTGGGTATTTAACCATGTTGACCACCTCTAACTATTTTAATATCGATGACATAGAGTCAGATAGAGGGGTGAAAGTGTGACATTTGTACTCAGGGGCCGAGGTCCCTTAGCAAGTTTCAAAGGAGCATGGTTTTGAACAACTTGTACTCATTTTAGAGTCCATTATACCATCACCTACATGTTTTTTTCTTGTTTGGAATGAACTTTGGTTTTTTGTTAGGCTTTGAATCATGATTATCATGTGAGAAGGGTTTTAAAGTCCCTTTTGCTAACAATGCTTTTTCAATTTGACTACCTTTTTCTATGACCTCTTCAAATGTGTTTCCACAATGCATCTGCAAGTGGAAAGTAATCTCGGGGTGTAAGTTAGGTACAAATATGTTGACCAACTATTTTTCTCTAGTGGAGCAAGGGAAGCGACTAGCTAACCCTCACCATCTTTGTAAGAAACTAGCAAAAGTTTTCATTGTTCCATTGTTTGTTTTTTTGCATTACAAAATCTATCATGGTAACATCATTTTCCATGTTAAAGGAGAAGTGACACACAAAGTGTTATTTATAATTCCAGCCATGTAGAAATGGACCCTTTAGGTATATGTAAAAACCATTTGAGTGTTTGACCCCTAGACTCCATGGGAAAGGTGAATGAGATAATTATCACTAAAAGTGACCTCTTGACATGCCATGTAAAAGTATTTAATGTGGTCTCTTGGATCACCTTTTCCCTTGTATTTTTCAAACTTGGGACAATCAAAGTGACGAGGGAAAGGTACTTGCAACATAGCCCTATCAAGGGATATGGGCATAGCTCCTCAAACTGATACTTTTTACTATTGCCTACATTTCCTTCTTGTAAAGCAGTAAGGGCATTCTTCATGGATAACCACTCTTGGTCAAGAGTTTTCCCTGTGTAGGTGGTGTTGGCCTATATAAGTGGTTAAGTCTAGTTGTTTCACCACCTTTATTATCTATGTATAACTCCTCATATGACTCTTTACATTTTTTGATGAGTTTTGGTATAAAACTCTGATACAAAGCTCTAGGTTTTTCTTTCTAGGAGTCTTCTTTGGAGTTCCTTATTAACATGTGAAGCCAAGCTTTCCAATTGGTGAGTAAGAGCTTGTATTTTTGTTCTAAGGTAACCTCTTGGGTTGGTATCTCTTCACGATTCTCATGAGGAGGAGGTTGTTCATGATTAGCATGTTCTTCATGATCCTCATAATGAATTTTGACAATGGGGATGTGATATCCTCCATCATTTTGAGAAGGCACTTCTTCATCATTCTGTTTGGCCTAAAAGTAGAAGCATGTCTTGGGTTTAGGATTTCATCAATGTTACATGGAGGATGCTCTACTTCTTCCTCTCCTTGAACCATGTTGGCAAGGAGAGAGGGATCAAACATAGGTGGAAACTTGGCCCCTAACTCTACAACACACACAAAGAACCTCATGTCTATTTTGAAACAAGAAGTTATCTATTTGGGTGGGACTAAATTCAAATTCCACCCAAGGAGAATTCTCCTCACCACCACTATGATCAACCATGGTGTTGTCTTCAAAAAAGTGGGTTTATCTTGTCATTTACAAAGGGATTTGACCCTAATTTTTGATGCCCCATCCTTGTGATAGGAGGCATAATAAGAAAGGTTTCACTAAGGTTGATTTAAAATGGACCCTAGGAAAAACCAAGTAGCATAATGACATCAAATCATCACAAAGAATGTCAAATAATGAATGGAAATGAATCCAAAGGATCAAGGAAATATGAACCAAGGACACCAAAGAATAAATAATGACACACTTGATAAGGTATCATATAACAAGAAGTATCTAGGAAAAAACAATCAAGTACAAGACTATGATCCAATCACAAGAATAACTACTCCCTACATTTTCAAAGATAGGTTTGGTGTAAATAATGACAACACAATATCAACACTTAGGTCAAGTTTAGAATAAACAAGACCTAAATACTAAGAAGGTGTTGATGTGATCTCCAAACAAGGTATACTAAAACAAGTTTAGATACAAACAAAGTCCAAGTCTTTGAAAATGGAGGCTACAAATGCGAGCAACACAACAACACTATTTGGACATGTTAATCAAGATTTGTAGACAAAAAAAGATTTTAGTATCAAAATGATGTTACCACAATGTGAGAAGTATAATGATGACACTTTCCAAAACTCAAGGCAAATGTTGGGATCAAAACTAAGTCTAAGTATATCAAGAAGTTGTTATTTATGTGAGCAACATAACAATACAACTTAGAGACTTAGATCAAGTTTCACAAAGGAAACAAGATGTAAGTATCAAAACTATATTGATATAATGTGGGAAACATAACAACTCAAAGGAATTCAATGATGAGACAACCTAACTACAATGATAATGAGTCTCAATATGGGTGTGAGACAAAGGGCCTACTAGAACATGAAGATGTACCATTCACACTTTCAACACTCACATTCTGACATTACAACCTAGTCATGTGAGTAGAATAAAAAAGTGGTGGACATGATTATTTCTAGTGGTATCCACATATGTATGTTTTTTTTTTGTCCCAAATGGGAAACAAGAAAACAAAGGAGTAGACCAAGTGGTGATGAAAAATACTTAGCCTAACTTTGGCAGAGTTTCACCTTGTCTTAGGACAAGGTAGAAACTAAGACAAAGTAATGCCTTGTAAGTTTCATGATGAATAACACATGGCTCAAACTTCAATGGACTCTCCCTTGTTTGAATAACAAGGTTTTGACTCCAAAAAAGTTTTTTTTGTGAGAGATCTTTAGAACACGATGGATAAAGTCAAGTTGGCCCCAATGCCAAATGGTTCACCTAATTTTGTTCACAAACTCACCAATTCTTTCCTAAAGGAGGTACATATTTCTAGAATTTCTTCTAGATAATATACCATTACCCCATAATCAAATTAATGAATGGGGCCCCATATGGGAAACATGAAGATTTTCTCACAAAGGTTTTTTAACTAGTCAAGTGGGTAGTGGGGCACTTCCCATTTTCCACCAGTTCTCTCAAGGTGTGGACTACTTTGGGGTTCTTGGGGTAATCCTCATAATGATTTTTATGGCTTATGCCAAGATACTTCCCCAGTTTAAAGTGGATGAGCCATAGCTCTTAACCAAAACCTACAAATATAGTGTGTTGAATAAAGTGGTGTATTTTTTTCTTTTGATCTTAATGAGGTTTAGTACACCATTGGAAACCTGCAACACACATGTAGTTAGAGTTTTTTAGATCCCAAGTCTTTGACAAGCAATTAGGTCCTGCACACTCAAATATTAGTAATTTTCAAGAAAATAGAAATTGAAAGAAAAGTTTTTTTTGATTCTCAAGATCATCCAAGGATGCAAGAGAAGAGCATACACAATAATTTGATTCAACTAGATAAATAAAAGGAAAACTTTAAATCAAATGAACTTTTAAAAAATGCTTGATAAATTGTTCATTCCCTTAAGAAAAAATGAAAGATTAAGTTTCCAATTAACCAAATGTTAGAAAAATGAAAACTAAAGTTGTTTTTGATTCTCAAGATCACCCTAAGGTGCAAGAGAAGAGCATACACAAAATTTAGTCTAACTTAAGTAAAGCATGGAAACATGATTTCATTAAAGCTTAACAACATGTTAGAAATATGATTAAAAATGTTAAAACCTACAAAAAAAAGTTAGGAAAACTTGTAAAAAAAAAAAAAAAAATCAAAAATGAAACCTCAAAATTGAGCCAAAATTTGACAAAAGCAAGCAAGCAAAGCTAAGCAAAGCAGTAGCATAATGTGAGCAATAGTAACAAGGATAGCATGAGCATAGCAATAAGCACAAGGAAATAGAAAAATAGCTAAATGGATAAACTAGGAAAAAAATAGGTAAAAAAAAAGTAAAAATGTTAGTACTAGCATAGAGTGTAGAGAGAGAAAAACAAGCAGTAGTAAAGCAAGCCTGTAGTAGTAGTGTCAGCCATAGCATAAAAAAAAAAAAATATTCAATAAAAAAATGCAAGGCAAAGAAGCGCAAGTAAATGCAAAACCTAAGTGAAGCAAAGCTAGCAAAAATGCAAAATTTGCATGCAATGTAAGACACTAGCATAGATGCATTAGCATAAAGCAAAAAGCAGTAGCTAAACGGGTTCTTTCACGCTAGCTAAAGGCACCTGTATCATCAAAAACATGATTTGACAAGAAAAAAATCAAAAATCTCAAAAATTTGTCAATTTGATCCAAATTTGGCAGCACCTCACCTTCATTCATAAAAAAAAAAAAAAAAAAGAAAACTCAACTAATCTAGTTAAGAAACACCATATTTATCTAAAATATGCTAAAAATGAGGGTTAGTAACCAAAATTGAAACTAATCTAAAAATCTTGAAATTAAATGCAAAGGACAATGGAGTAAGTCCCATCGAGGCATGCCAAATGTGTTCATATTAAAATTGCTATGCTAATTGAAAGAAACTAACACCTAGTAGTTCAAAAAAAGCTAAATCTAACATTAACATTATGATTAGAGCTTAAAGGAAACTAGCTAATTAATGCAAAACATGAATTAAATCATCTAATGCTAACCATTCCTACTAAAATGTATGATTACTTCTAAAACATGAGCCTCTTTAGATCATGAGTAATCAAATTTGTGTGTTTGATCTCCAAAGAGAGGGAAGGATCTCACCAAGAAATGGCTACAAGGCCAAGCTTGGATCTTCCTTTCTACTCAACAATGGTAGAATGGATGCAAAGATGAAGTAGCTATTCCAAATAATGGAGAAGGCTCTTATCATATGTTTATATAAATACTAATCAAAGTATGGTGTAAGGTGTGAAGGAAGGAGGGTCCTTTATATAGCTTTCCATTTGGGAGAAGCTTGAATCCCAATGAATGTGGGATAAAGGATAAAGTAGATTTAGACTTGTTAAGCTTGATTAGAGGAATTAACAAGTGATTAACAACTCATGGGAGTTGGAGATGATTTAATTAATCAACTAGGATTAATTAATAGGCTAGAATAAGCTTTTTAGGCTATTTGGAGGTGATTTAGGAGGAATTTGATATGATTTGAAGCATTTGAAAGAGGGATTTAGCCAATAAAAGGGTTTATTGATTAAATACATTGTTAAAAAGGCTTAATTAACTCATAATAGTTAATTAATCAATTGAAAGGATTATAACTAACGAAGTGTCATTAATTGGCATCCAAATGTGATAAAGGCTAGTTAATTAATGAAGTGTCATTAATTGACCAAAATAGAGGAAACATTAGTAAATCTTTGAGCAATACATACATAGTTGTACAATCATACATTCATCACTTTAAGACCCAAAAGTTTTCAATATTTGTTTAGGAAAAATATTTATTTTGATAAGCCTTCATAAACATCTCAAATCACCTTTCATGACTAAAACATGCCCACCTCATATCTTGATGAATCAAAATACCCTTCTCAAATTGTACACAACAAACCTCCTTTATGTCCGATTAGGTCATTATGTATTTTCTTGACTATTAATACCTTGAAACAACTTTACTCAAGTACTTTAAGCAAGATGTCCACATTAAAAACATACTTTAATTATCCTTGGTGGACCTTCAAACCCTAATCATATTCTATCACACCAAATTCTCTATGTCATTATGATGATATTACAACCAATTTTCCTGCAGACTCAAATTTCCTAAACAACATATTGTAAAACCTACTCAACAACTTTGAAGCACTTCAATGTGTAATCATGCCTTAAAAGATACATTCCCAAATTCTTCATAGTAGTATCAAACCTTCTTGTCTCTTGCAATCCCTAATACTTTTGAAATGCACACCTTTTAGTATAACCTTTCTCCTTCAATAATTATATCAACACATCCTTTCTTAGGATAGTTACAACACCCCCACAAATTAGGATACCACTTGTCATGATCACTCAACCTATTGATGAAAAAATAGATCTTTCAAGCTTTCTCGAGTCATAGAAACATGTATCTTACTTTATCCATGAAAGTTATTACATCCACATATTTGTTTCTTAACTAAATATTCTCAAATACTTGTATAAGTCATGCTAACATGTGCCTTAATATATATAGAATACCTTCATACCTTTTAGAAGATATTTTAAGAGAAACACCACTGATCTTTGAATCATAAGCTTGGAACCACTAAGTCATATTATTTTCTCCTTCTCCTTTTTTTCCACATACATGTATTCACATTGTTTGAACAAGAAATTTTAATAATAGAGATGAATCACATACCTTGGAATAAAATATCCTCTCCTTCTCTTATTCCTTGATAATGGGTTAGAGATAACATCATACAAATGATTTTTTAATTGGATGAAAACTTCCTTAAACTTACATAGTCCTTAGTTTCACTTCAAGGCTATGCATGCTAGCAATTCACTTAGACTCATCTACATGCTCACCCAAAACACATGCAACTACCATGTCCCTCCTTTGATATGTTTTATAGGAGTTGGCATACATGTTTACAATAATATTTAATCATGAAACCATTCAATACATACAACCATTGCATTCAAGTCACTTTGGAAGAACATATAATAAAGAGAAATAAAAGTTAAACAATAATAAAGATTAACTGAACTATTTGATCTCCATACTCAGACATATCCATAACCAAAATCCATCCACAATTATCCATTATACTAAAAACATTACATAGTGGAAGTTGAATACATAACAATCAATGTACTAGTGCGTTGGACCATGTGCGCAAGTATCAAACCCTAGATTTGTATCAGAACAACATAACTCTACTAGCATTAGAGAACTCAAAACTACTAAGACAATGACCTAATATATATAGGGGTGGGTAATTTCCCTTCATTGCTCATGCACTCTCCTAATAATAGGTGTGATCACAAAGTAGCCTAGATGCTAAAATTATCCATGCGTATAATTTTGCATGCTTTTACAAAAAAGCTAATAATATATTTTCCTATAAATAAGAATTTATTTAATCCTAATATTATCCTTCTCCATGTGTATGCTTTAGTCCAAAATATTAATGTCCTTTTTCCATAAATAGCCATTACTTGACCCGCACTCCAAGTCTATTTTTATCTTGTGCTCAACAAAATGGCTAAGTCTTGAAATATTTCCTCTTAGGCATGAACCTTCACATGTTGTTTCATCCTATCTACACATGCCCCTATGCACATCCATTTTGCATGACCTAAAACCTCCATTGTGGCTCACACTTAAGTATTTTTCCCCGCTCAAAGATTACCCCACACTAAATACATTGCCCTTCCTTGAAATGGGTGTTCAACATATTCCTCTAAAGTATGAATGAATAAAATAATTACACCAAAGAATAAAGAATATACAGGAAAATGAATGTAACCCTACCGAATAAAGAATACTTAGGTGAACTTCACTCCCGACATAGCTGCAATAATTTAGGAAACTCCTCATTGATTGTGATTTCTAACTTCTGCCATTCTATCAAATCCTTGATCGTTGGATTTGGAACTACCCCAAAATCTCTCGGTATTCATGCGAGATCCATTTTCTCTCATTTATCCTTAAGCTCTCTAAAAATCCCCATGATACCTAAGATCACTCCCTCAAATGCATCCATTCTTCATGTAACCAATGAACCAAGATTCTTAATCTTGGTCTCAAAATCCTCTTTGACCATTTTGAGAATGTCATTCTTTATTTCAAAACCCATTTTGATAAAGTACGGGATGTGTGTGAAGATTTTAGATGCACCGAGGTAGGTGTGAGGGGGTACACATGATAGAATAGATAGTGCGTGAAGGCCCATGACCGGGGAGGAACAATCCTAGACTTAGCCAATTTTAGAGGCACAAAGCTAAAAATAGACAATGTCGAGATTGAGTGACATTCAAGAAAAGTTATAAATTTTGAATAAAGCATGAAGAATCGAGATGAATGAATGTCTATTTTGGGATAAGCATATATGAGATGAAGATCAAAGGTGATTCGAGTTCGAGATAATAAAAGGACTAAAGAAGATTTGATTTATAGATTTAATCTATTATTAGGATTGTAAATTAAGTGTGTGTGATTTGTAATTTCTTTTGTATGAACAGCATGGCTATTTATATAGAATGTAGTCTATTTTTAGATGCATGGGAAGTGAAGGGAAAGTCCCCACATGTATAAATATGTATTGTTCATTGTTGTTTTGGAGGTTGTGAACCATGTGATGTAATAGGGCTATGTCGTTATAATGTTGCATGCATGAATTACTTGGTGACTATTATGTATCCAAATTTTGTGATGTAATATTTATGTATTCTAGTAATTGATGTCACTAAATATGGTGATCACATAGTGCAATTAATCATAGTAATGGTTTGATCTATTATGTTTCCTTACTACGTGTATTTACTTATGATGTCCGTAATGAATTACATCCGAATGTATGCCCGATAATGATAATTATGAACATATATGCTTACATCTTGACAAGATAACACAAAGGATGGACCTGGTGGGATTTGCACACCTTGGGTGAGCATTCAGATCTATCTAAATGAAGTACCAATGCTTCTAGGCAATTGGACATAAATAAGTGACTACATGTTGGTTCCACTACTGAGACATCCTTTCAAGTTGTTTTTTAGGTGCTAACAGATGGAATATAAGTTGAATCTAGAGAGTATTAAAGGTTGGATAGATGAAAAACAAGAAAATTTTATGAGACGCTCTTCAACAAAAGTTTGCATAGATATACAATATTGGATTTTAATTTAATGCACGTTGGTGGGTGGAAGATAATTTGTATGATTCACTTTATGATACGCTCTTCAATTTCTTTCCAGTCAAATTATATGAGTGGTCATGTCGAATATGCGAAATGAAAGTAATGCAGTTATAGGCCAAAGATTCAGACGCAAGAAGATTACCATACTCTTTTCAATGCTAATGTGGAGTGGAAAAGATATCTAGATCGTTGGTGGGATGGAGTATTATGAAATTATATTTGGGAGTATGCTATTTCCACGTATCTATATCCTAAATAAGATGAGTTCTAATTCTTGTGTGAACCAAGAGGATCTTACCTGTGCACTATACCTTTATCAATAAATATATTGATGATAGAGCTAGATTTATAATGCCTCCTATGGATAGATAAACCCCACTACGTGTAGGGGCAGGGGTAGTTGTGGTGAAGATGGAAAACCTAGTGGCAACACTAGAAAGAGAAGAAAGATGACTCATATACAATGAAGCACGAGAGAGGGAAAATATGAAATAGAGGGAAATTGAGGATTTCATGGAGTTTAGGAGAGATATGACTCACAAATGATTTGGAGCTCTCGTGGAAGATGAGGAGCTGTAACATCTGGTTCTCTTGACATTGGGAAAGTGAAGTACATAATAATCTTCATCTTTAGATGAGAGTGCATCGAGGAGGAAAGATTGAGGACCATAGGCACACATATGATCCCACCTAGTGACCTAGCCCTTGCGCATGGTGTTCTAGTTCCATAAGTAGTCATTGAGAAGTAAGCTAGTGCGAGTAAGCAAGAAGAGATAAGTAGGTATCATTTTGTGTTAAATTTAGGAGATAAATTTAATAGTGCACCCATGTTGACACAACAATCAACAACATTGTTGTTTGAGGTCCGATAGGAGGAATATTTTCTAGTGCATCATTAGGATAGAGTGTGGGTACACAAAATATTGGGAATACATTTGGAAGTACTACAACTTCATAGAATGTGGGATTTTAGTTTAGCACTATATTTGGGATGCAAGGAAGTACATCCACTGTCTAGTGCCCACTATAGGAGAAAGATCACATGGATTAGGAGGATCGGGATCCAACATGCCGGTACATTCTAGAGGTGGAGGAAATACTAGTGGGGGCTCTGGTTCTGGATCTGGTGGGTAAGGTCCACACCCTCATCAACCACATCAAGTTTACTATGAGATGTCCCTTCATTTTCCTAAGTATAGGGAATTGAATATGCAATAGATAATGTACATAAGTGTGAGATACTATGGCACGCTAAAGGAATTACATTACATAGAAAGCAAGTTAGTTTTCTCTTGCTCTTCAAGGCACCCACATAGTAGGGCTGGTACAAAAAGTATGATCCACATTAGAATACGATGGATTATGATAATTTAAGCTTTGCATTTCTAGTTGAATTACATATTCCAGATTTTGAGAAGAAAAGTATCACTGTGCTCAAGGACATCAAACAAGGATTAGATGAAAGTATGAGGGAGTATGGTGCACATTTCAAGACCTTGTTTTCCAAATTATCTTATGACATTCATCCAAGTCAATATGCACAATGGTTTGTTAGAGGATTACTGATTTCTTTTCATAGACAACTCTCTCATAAGACGTATGTGGATCTCAGAGAGGATTTGGAAGTAGCTCTACACACAAAAGTGGTTAGGAGTGTTGATACTAGAGTAAGCCCATTTTTAAGGCATGATTGCAACCATCAGGCAAAGAAGATGGAAAATATTTTTGTTAATTTAGATCATGATACACAAAATGGAACTTGGTGCACAAAATGTAAGGTTGAAGGACATACTAAAGATAATTTCCCATGTAGGTCAGTACACACACTATTATTAGATTATAAGGTTTTCCACCTGAACCATGGTGTTCATGATTGCCCTCTCTGTTGCAATGTGCACTTACAAAGAAGGTGTCCATGTATTATAATATTTTCAATCCCACACTCATGAAACTATTGACTACAAGTTGATTGATCACATTCACGAAGCCATTGAGATGGGAGTGCACCAAAAGAGTGTGGATATTGGATCTAAGGATCATGAAGGCCATAACCATGAAGGGTGTGATAATGGAAATAACAAGCATAGTGGCTAATGAGGAGGATATAGAGGTCGAGGTCAGTGGTGGTGGTAGAGGTAGGTTTCTACGAGGAACTTGTTATACTTATGGATCTCTGATCATTATCAGCATGAGTGCCTTAAAAACATTACTTTCTCATGGTGTGTAAAGCCGCATAAGTTAGAGGAATGCCTATATTTATATGAGCACATGAGTAAGAATAAGAAGAACAAAAGGTCACATGAATGATTAAGGTGCAATGCAATGTTCCTGATTAGTAGATGTCAAAGAAGACCCTTGATCCAAAATTATAGACTATAAAGGTTACCAAATGTGCTGAGGCTATACACACATGAGCCTCCAAAGAATAAACCACTCATTTCAAGGGAAGAGGTGATATATTCTAAGAATCTAGATGTTGTGAACCAAAAGAAAGTTTATCAGGATACCATGGAAGTCATCAAGGTGTTGTAGGGAGAGATACAATTTTAAAGGAACAGGACATACAATAGGGATCATGCAAGGGTAGTTGAAATACCACTAAAGGATGTTGATGACTTGAAAGAGGTGTTTATAATTTTCTCTGAAGAACATAATTCCTCATACTCAGGGAATGGCTATGAGAAAAGGTACCAAACATTGGATCCAAACATGAAAGAAAAATATTTCATGTAAATATACTACCTCAGAATCATGAATTTGATAAGGAAATAACACTTGATGCAATAATCGATGGGTGGTTATTAGACAACATTCTTATGATATTGGTGTGGAAGTGAATTATTAAATTTGGATTCTTGGAACCATATGGGTAGACCAACCTTGCAACCATCAACGAATGTGTTGTCTATGGAAAACAAAACTAGTGACATGGTGATTGGGTTATTGAAGGATGCAACTATTATAATTCAGGGAGTCAAGTTTATTGGGGATTTTGAGGTATTAGAAATTTCTGAAGTAGACAACTTCCTAGCATTACTTGGATGACCTTAGTGCTATGCGAATAAGGTAGATTTTCACTTTAATAAAAGATACATCAACTTTGAGAATGAGGAAGAGTGCGTGATTATACCCTTTACTGAATAAGAAGGAAGAGCCCTATGTTGATCCCTTGAGTGAAGAAGAGATTAATATAATTTATTTTTAGTTAGTGTATGATCTAGATAATTTGGAACCATCCAAGGAGGGCATACTTCATTGGGAAGATGCACAGTGTAAGTGACACTACAAGTGTTGCTTGTGATAATTAGGCTGATTAGACTACACATTAGGATATGAAATGAAATAATGAGTCATTAGGATGATTAGACCACACATGGTGAAGTGGTTAGGATTTAATAGGGTACCAAGGTATGTTGGTGAAGGAAATCTTGACGTAATTTCTGCATGCCATGGAGACTCAAAGTGGCGGGATGAATGGGATAGAAGAAATATACTGGTCTATAATTTGCGTGGGAAAGAAATACGCTGGTGGGTAACACATAGAGATGACCATTTGGAGTGGGAAGAAGTGAGAATCACTTTCTCCACCAAGTTCACTTAGAGAAAAGTACCTATACAAACATGTGAATTTCATGGGAAGTATTCTATCTCTCATCACGTCCAGGAGTGTGAGAGATCTTGGGTGCAAGGAAAGGAGGCTTTACCACCATCACTTTGGGTACATAAGTTCTACTCCACCTTACGCAACATTGTGTGCCCATTTGGTATGTCCATGTCGAATTGGAAAGAGAAATGATGGATTGACACAAGATGACTTTGATATGATTAAAACTTTTGATTAATTTTCTACTAAGCCTCCAGGTCAATGAAGCACTACATATTATGAATTGCATCACTTTGGGAGATATCAAAAAGGATGAAGATCTTATGTTAGAATTGTTTAGAGAACCTGATCTTGAGGCACACCTAGATCTTGAAGAAACAAATGAAGAAGAAATGGTTTGTGCCTGGAAAGAAAAAGAAAAGGGAAAACTAGTGTACATGATAGATGATGAGGAAGTGGATAACATGGATGTTGACCACATTGAAGGTACGTATGAGGTGATGGAAATGGTAGATGAGAAGGCACACACCTATCATGCTCCTATAAAAATAAAGAAGGTCAACATTGGTATAGAGGCATCCCAAGGAGGAAATTATTGGTGATTACTGGTCGGATTAGGAAGTAGATAAGATTATTGAATTATTGCATGAATTATAGGAATTATTTTTAGGGGATATCATGAGTTAAAAGGAGTACACCCTTCTCTAGGTGAGATAAAATTCAAGTTGAAAGAAGGCACGTGCCTAGTTAGGAAGATGCCTTACAAGATTGATCTTAATCTGCGCATGAAGGTAAAGGAAGAAATTTTAAAAATGCTCAAGCATAGTATAATTGAGGATATTAAAGAATATGAATGGGTTAGGCCCAATGGTTATAAGTATAAATAAGGATGACAAGATAAGGATTTTGTGGACTACAAAGAAATCAATGCTTTGTGTGTGATTGATCTTTTTCCCACTCCGTTCACAAAAGAAATCCTTGAAAGAGTTGTTGGGTGCAAAAAAATTTTTTACGAGATGGATTTTTAGGTTATCATCAGTGAATATTGTGAAGGATGATCGAGAAAGAATAATTTCACAATCCCAATGGGGTAGCTTTGCATAAATAGTTATTTCCTTTGGAATAAAAATGTGCAAGTCATGTTCTTGCATGTTATCGTTCGGTCTTTAAATATTTTATTCACAAGTTCTTACAAGTATATTTGGACGATTGGATAATCTATTGTTTAGTTAGGTATCACTGTGATAATCTAAGGATCATGTTTGAGAGGTGCAGTAGTTTATCATCTCCTTAGCATTAAGAAGTGCATATTTGCAACACCTTTTAGCACTTTACTTGGGAATATAATTTTTAAAGGACTATTGGTAGATCCGGCCAAGGTAGTTCTGATCTTGGGTTTGGAAGAACCTAAGAATCAAAGAGATGTGCATTGATTCTTAGGTCACACATGATATTACATGAAATTTATTAAGGGGTATGAAAATATTATCGCACCCTTGGAAGAATTGTTGAAAACTAAAGAAAAATTCTATTAGGGTGACAAACAACAACAATATTTTGAAACATTAAAGGAAAGGCCAACTCTGCTGCACCTATTTTGTGCTTTCCTTCATGGGAAAAACATTTTCATGTTCATGTTGATGATTTTGGCATGGAAATTGGTGCAATATTGGCATAACTAGGAGAATGACTTGTGAACCATCTTATTTGCTTTGCAAGGTGAAGTTAACGCTCGTAGAGTAGAATAACTCAACTACCGAGGACGAATCTTTTTCTATGATCTACGTGCTGCATAATTTCAAACAATACTTATTGGAAACTTCGTTCATTTTCTCGTATAAATCATGGGGTGCTTAATTATTTGGTTAATAAGCCTATTTTGCAAGGGTGCATATGCATATGGATCCTTCTGTTTCAAGAATGTGATTTCACCGTTTTTGTGAAACATTGTAAGAGATGACCATTTATCAAGGATCAATTCTTTTAAGGATACGCAAAGCATTGAGGAACTATTCCGATGTGGAACTATTTATATTGAACATCGTGTATATAGAACTAGAGGACATTGCAATATTTTTGTGTACTTTGACAAACACCGAAGGGATGAAGACCTTAGAGAATAAGTAACTTGTAATATGTATGATGCCTTATTAGTTGATTGGTGGAGATTTATACAAGCTAGGTCGTGATGAAGTTTTGCACTAATGTGTTTTGGATCACGAGTGTGAATATTTTATGGAAAAGGATCATGGTGGAATATAAAGAGGACACTATGTGGGTGATGTTACCACATGCAAGATTATGATGGTTGGGCTTTGGTGGGAGACCTTGTACAAGGATACTAATGAATATGTCAAGTTATGCGATCATTGTAAACACCTTGGAAATCCTAAACCTAGATATGAGATGTCTTTGTGGCTTATTGCAAACACTGAGCCTTTTGAGAAGTAGCCCATAGACTTTGTAGAGTCCTATTTCACCACTCGTGCATAGGAGTGGTGCATGCTACATCATAAATTGTGCAGATTATTTGAATATGTGGGTAGAAGTAACACCTACAAAATACTTGCACTATAGTTACAACAACTATGTTTTTGTGGAAGAACATCATTTACAGGTATGGTTTTCCATTAAGCTTAACAAGTGATAGAGGGACCCATTTCTTGAATGAGACTAAGCATTTTATTGGCTAAAGCATGAGATGACAAGATTATCAAGAATAAGACATTTGAGGTTGGAAAGATGATTCTTCTATATGATTACAAATTTTTACACCACCCATGGAAATTACAGGTGTATTGGTTGGGACTTTTTTAGTAACCCAGATACTTGAATTAGGAGATTTCTAGTTATAATCGCTAGATGGCACCATGTTTCCCAGTTACTTCAATGGGAGTAGGCTGAATCCCTACTAGAAAGAAATATTCTTGGTTTTTATAATAAGGCAATATTGCCACTTATATTAGATTTCCCTTTCATGTGTTTCCTTTCATCGTTGTTATGCATTTTTAGTTCTATGTTTTTTTGTAATTAGCATGCTTGTGCGAAGGAATTTTATTACTATATTTTTAGTTCATGTGTAGAGGACCACACATACTTTTAGTGTAGGGTGGATTAGGTATGAGAGAATGATTATTGGAATCAGATTTGATATAGGTTGCACGCTTAAGGGTACTCTCTGAAAGGTTGGCATGGGAAATAAAGGTGTTACAAGTGTTATGGATAATGGTGCTCTTACGTAAATGGCTCAGATTGAGGACCACGTAAGATGAAGAATTGTGAAGTGTAACACAAGGTAGGCAACAACATGGTGGAATAATTAGTATAAGATGCAGAGGGATATGTAATTAGGTGAGGGAGGCACGTGTAAGGAGGTTTGTGGCCTGTGAAATAGTAGGGTATACCAAAAGGTTACGACTGTAGTGCACAAAAGGAAGTTGTGAAATAAAGTAAAAAGTGAAAAGGTACTTAATAAAGAAAGTAACTTACAAGTTATAAAAGCAAGAAAAAGAGTGTGTTAAGTCAAAAAAGTAAGTTGGTGAGGTACAAAAAAGTATAAAAGGTTTTAAGGTGAGGTCTTTTGACACCTTGCATTCAAAGAGAATTTGGAGAAATCAGGCTCTCAAGTGACTTTTTATGATAGGGAGAAAGAAAAGAAGAGAAAACCATAACAACATGTGTACGAGTTTATGTGTGGTTCCTTGTGAAGAAGGAAGTTTGAGCCAACATTTGAAAGTAGTTAGGGCATGGAGAGAAGGGTTTACAAATTATTTTAGACAGCTAGGGTTCGTAACACTCGATAGCGAAGTAAGTACAGGTGATATAGAGTACCTAGGGCACAAATTGACATAAATTTATGGAGGAAATGGAACCTAAAGGAAGAAAACATCACAAAAAGAGGATTGAAATCAAAGTGGAAGAGCCCATGGAAGATATATACTCAAAAATGTAATACCCACTTGGATTACTTAGGGTCCAGACTTGGAAGTCTCAACTTCCCAAGTGTAAAATTAGTGAATACAACCATAAAGCTCCTAAACACAATTTTTTTTTTTGAAGGAAAATTAGTAGTAGGAACTATCGGGGACTAACGAGGAAGGAAAAGTACTTGGTTGATGACTCAAAGTGTGGAGGAACTTGGAGAAATTTGGAGTCTTGCAATTATTTAAACTTCCCTTCTTCACAAAACCCACACATTTATACCAGTGGCTCATGTCTAGGGTACACAAATATTTCTTCTATTTCGTGGGCCAGAGGATGTGAATTACAACTCAAATTATTGAGCGAGTCATAGGTTTGAGAAGTATAGGGGAGGATCTGGACTTGGACTTGAAGGAAAATACCAAAATTTATGAATTGGTCGTAGCATTAAGTTATAAGAAGGAGGAAGGGCCATGCTTATTGACAACATCACAGATCATGAAACTAGGTTTGCGGCTAGATTGGTCAATTGTAATTTGGGTACCTCGTAACAATGGACAAATGCGGATAAAATTTTTTATATATCATGTGAAGAATGGAAAACAAGGCACACTACAACATTATGCAATACACTTTGAATGGAATCATTAAGGAGGCCAAAGCACATAATGAAAAAGGATCCAAGATAACATGGGGATAAATCCTAGTTATGATCGTTCTGGAGATTGGAGTTAAAAATGGTCCAAATGATGTTACGTGGGTTCACCCACTTGTAAATAAGTCCCCTGTAGTAAAATTTCTTACTGGATATACCTATGATGGCATGATATCGAATGTGTATAAGGAAATAATTGATAAGTGGTACAACATGTTGTGAGAGGCATTTGAGAATGAGTGGCACATTCTGCATGAATTTCCTAAGGAGGTGGGGAGCAGAATGATTTACAATAATGCAACATTACAACTTTGCATGGTTCAAGATGAAGGATGGGTAGATGAGCCCTTGGTGTAAGCTTCCATTTACATTCACCGCACAATAATTCAAGATTATTATGAACATGATTAAAGACACACAAAAGTTTACTTTTGGTGCTGATAAGATTGATTCAGACTTGTATATTCTACACGAAACCTACATGTATGATGATATAATTTTATACTTAGATATTTTGAAACCTAACACTTTGGATTTGAGTCCCCAGATGAATGTTACCATTAGGGGGATGATATGCAGAGTCTTTGTGGTGTTAAGGCCAAAAATCAAGGTGGAGTAGAGATGGATATTACAGACTCCACCTTCCCTCATCCTGGAAGAACTATTGTGCTACCTCTTAAAAGAACTCATGAGGATAATCCTAAAGAGGACAATGAAGAAGAAGGTGGCCTCGACCACTCTAAGAGGAAGAAGATGTACTATATAAGGAGAAGTAATAATGGTGATGATAAATTTCAGCTACCTAAGGAAAACATAGAGAAGGGAAAGTTCAAGAATGGAGGGGTAAAGTTTATTTCCATCTCTAAGACAAGTGAGGAATCTGACTTGGAAATGAAAGGAGAAACCTTACATGCAAGGAGCTTGAGAAAGAATGGGATGAGTAGTTGAAGAAGAAGAATGTTGAAGATCGAAGCAAATCGCGTGCCATAGAGGGAGAAGTGAATAAAATCCCACCCAAGGACAAGATACTTGTGGAAGAGGAGTATGAAAAAAGAAACTGATGAAACTTATGTTATTAGGGAAGATAAGGGCATATAAGATGGGAAAAGTATTGGTTGTTTCACTCCAAAGAAGACAAGGACAAAGGAAAAGGTGTAAAGGAAGAGATGGATGCCTAGGTTGCCACACATGGATTTTGTAGATGACCCTAAGAAGGTATTGAGGGTGCATTTCCATATCAAAGTCCCAAATTATAGGTTATATTCTTGGGAATTGATGGACAAGAATGGGGGAGTGTCACAAACCAGGAAGATGTTGAGCTGGAACTTACACAATTTTGTAGAAGAACCTTGAGTTCAAGGTAAGTAATAACTCCATTGGTGTCATAGAGTTGAAGAGTGAGCTGGGAAGAAGTATAAGGAAGTTAACCCCATGTATCTAACTCGATGAAATGACATGCAATGCCTTGAACAGGTTGGCCATGGATGTTGGGAAAAGGAATTTGGATGCAGTGCTACTATGAAAGTCTTGGTAGCAGATAATAAAACAAAGGAGCATGATATTGTGGATTTGAAGAAAGACCTCTAGGGTGAGAAGAAGAGAAAAAAAAAAAGGCATATGGCGGGCTAACACCATGGTAAAATATATTAGGTCCATGCCCAACCTTGGTGAGACAAGCCAAGTGTGACTAAAATGATGAGGTGGAGTATTTTGAGGACTTGGTTGGTATAATTTTGACAAACATAAGGAATGGCACAGTGTTGAAAATGAAAGAAATTGCAAAGGAGAAAAAGATAATAAGGTTGTTGTTGAGGCCAAAATTTCAAATTTGGAAGGAATATTCATGTAGCTCAAGGAAACAAGTGGTAAGGTTGATATATCCTTTGACATATGTCGAAGAGTGAACCTATCCTTGATGTATGCATGGTTGATGAAGAAGCGGTGCTCAAGACTATCCAGAGAATACACTCACAAATAAGATTGAGTATACTAGAGTTATGGCTGAGGAAAAATAATAGAAAGAAGTGATCAAGGCCAAGAAGGAAAAGTTAGAGCTCGGATATACCGGTTTAAGAATATGGTGTTGGACCACATGGACATGATTGAGGGAGTGTGCGTAGAATTGACTATGGTCATTTAGGAGCTCAAGAGTAGGGTTGAAGAGTTGGTGCTAGAAAAAATACTAGGAATTATAGATGTGGTGCCTAGAAAACATTGGCGTAACTTGAGGAATGGAAGAAAGATGAGAGTGAAAGAGATGTTGAGTTTACGAACTCTTCCAACAACAATCAACCTAATCCAATTTTGAGTGAGGTAAAAAACAAATTTAGGCATTGAATTATTTTTTATGATCACCTATGTTTTTGTGACTAAGATATTGCTGAGGGAAGATATCTTGTTTAGTGTTAGGTAATGTTGCACTTTCCATTTTGACTAAGTACATGCTGCGTGTGAGGAAGGCATGAGGGGATGAAAAAATGATAAATAGAAAATGCGCAAAGGCCAATGCCCAGGCATGAAGTATCCCAAACTTAGCCAATTTTGGAGCCATGGGATAAAAATAGACAAAGGTTTCGAGATTGAGAAACAACATTCTAGATTTAGAAGAAAACATGAAGACTTGGAGATGAAGGAACATCTATTTTGGGATAAACACATATGAGATGAAGATCAAAGGTCATGCATAGTTTGAGATAATAATAGGACTAAAGAAAATTTGATTTATAGATTTAATCTATTATTAAGATTTTAAAGAAAGCGTGCATGCTTTGCTACTAATTTTGTATGAACACATGGATATTTATGGAGCATGTAGTCTACTTTGAGATGTATGGGTAATGAAGAGAAAGTCACCACCTCTATAAATATGTATTTTTCTCTATTATTTTTCGACACCGTGAATCATGTGATGTAATAGGGTTATTCCATTATGATGTTATGCGTGCATGATTTCTTGGTGACTATTATGTATTCAGATTATGTGATGTAATATTTATGTTATGAATGGATCACTTTGGATGGATTATGGTAATTGATGTCTCTGAGTATGGTGATCACATAGTGAAATTTATATTTGTTATGGTTTGATCTATTATGTTTCCTTACTACACATGTTTCCTTATGATGTCTGTGATGAATTGCATCTAAATGTATGCCTGATAATGATAATCATGAACCTGTATGCTAGCATCTTGAAAACATAACACAAAAGAGGGACTTGGTAGGCTTCACGTGATTCAAGTGAGCATTCAAATATGTCTGAATGAAGTGCCAGTGTGCTTAGGAAATTTGGTATAAATAAGTGACTACACGCTTCTTCACAATTTCAGCCATTTTCTCTTCTCACCCAAGTTTTTCATCCTTCTTAACCGCTAGTACCTTGTTTTATTCACTAATGGTATACTATTTAAGGATTAAGTTAGGGTCTTGGTAGTTTTTCAATGCCCAACCTACCTTCTTCAACTCATCCCTTAAGGTAGTAACCATCACATCATACTCAAGAATTTTCTGCATTACTACTACTTTATTCTTCTTCTATAGTGTAGCCATTTCTTCTACAAAAGGCCTTTGCGAATGATTTTGTTCTTGTAACAACATTCCTACCAAGTGTTCCAAGTATTGAAGTGATGATGGATATTGATCCTGAGATTTATCTCCCAAATTTGGGTACATTGTAGTTATGGAATCGTAATATGTTATTCCTTTACGAATGTAAAATTTGTGCACTTTTTTTGCCTTGTCTTGCACCTCAATCAATTGTTTCACTTCATGTTTCGTATTCTTCATGTCTTCAATCATCACCCTAAGGGTTTCCCCTTACCCATATTTCTATGAGCCAATTTTGTTACCATTTTATTCAATGCATTACCAAGCTATCCATCAGTGATCTTGGTGGGCCTTACAGTGCATGAGCTACACATGGCGCCTTACAAAAGATTCATCACTTATGTCAAATTATAGCTCATCCATGTGGGTCTGCATGCTCCAAAAATAATCTTCATAGTGCACATAGTTTTACCCTCTAGATTAATAATCTCCCACCCATATATCTTATCTATGGGATTATGCTTTGAAATCTTGCACATATTATCTTGCTAGGATAATCAATGTATCCCACCTCTAGTGTGTAAAAATATCATCTACCTCTTCTACCAAAGCATCTTCCTATAGGTATCGTAGTCTCTACACCTGAGTGCATACCTCCTCATTCCCCTATAGAAGTTCCCCCATGTTCTCAAGATGGTTCTCCTCGCTTCTCTCTTTTTATTCATTTTCTCGGTGGGGCCTTCCTTTTGTTTATTGGGTACCTCTACATCATGTTGCGTGCTTTCATCCCTAGGTTATTCTTCACCATCCACATCATGAATGATTGGATTCACTATATTTGGAACAAATTCTTCCTCGATTTCTCTTCAGCAATCCTAGTATATACCACCTTTCCGCCTTCTCTTTCTTTACTGGAGGGGTATTCTTTTACGAACGTGGTTTTAATGGAATGACCCTTGGAAAAATTATCACAGGTGCTCGAGGTTCTTTGTGCCACTTTATTTTTGTGTTCTCATCAACCTTCTTCTATGGCTTTGGTTTAGTGCGCCACTTTCCTCCTTTTCTATCTCCCCCTCATTGTCATTCTTTACTTCTCCCTCTTCTTATCTCGGAGGAGTAACCTCATGTTTCCTCTTAGTGCTGGAAATATTCTTTCCTTTAGGAGGCCTCAAAATTTTAATATCCTCACCATAAACATGCTTCCTATCTTGGAACCTAGGCCTCAAATATACATACACTCGTGCTACATCTATCTTCCCCATTGCAAGGGTATCGGGAGTAATATTAATGTTTTCAAACTCTATTATTTCTTCATAAGCCAATTTTAGGATAAACATATGTTTTCTGTAATGTATGATAGTACACATCAAGGAAACCCCCTAGATGAATCTGAATTCAGATTCTAGCATGAAAGAAGAGACCAGGAGGTTAAACCCTCCAAAAAAGTAAATCTAACTAATGGAACTTCTTCCGAACTGTTTGTGGAATTTTGGGGAAATTTCTCTATTTTTTCTTGTTTAATGGCTTAGTTCTCTTCTACTCACTGTTTCTTAGACCCCCTTCTCTATTTTGGAGTTAAGTCTATTTAACTCTAGGGGTCCTTTTCCTTTTTGTCCAGATTTTCTTCTATCATGATGTAATCTTTTGTACTTAGCCTCTGGGAGCCTATCCCTACTTTTTACCCTATCTAATAAAAAAGTACACATCTACCTTATTGACATAAAAATTCAATTTCTCGAGTGTTATACAACCTATTCAAAGAATCTTGGAAATTACTTGCTGTAAAAAAATAGGAGCTTACACCATGGGATTTTCTCCTGTTCTTTATATAAAATCTTCCTAAACAAAAATGTTGATAGGCCACAAACTCTTCTTTGTCATCCAGACCAAGGGAAACTCTCTCAACACACACTAGTTATCCTTGAATGCTTCACACATCCTCCTATACCACTTATCCACCCGCTATTTGTATGTTCCCATAATAATTCCATCGTAGGTGAACATGGTGAACCTATGAGCTGATGATTTATGCTCTATAGGATACACCACATCTTTTCCTTGGGCCTATTTGATACCCCAATTTCATAGAATACCAAAATAATCCAAATAGTTCCCAAGTAATTTTCTCACCTTTATCCACTTATATGTGTGCCTCTTCAATGATTCCTTCAACAATATACTACACAATATTATAATATGTATTTTTTTCCATCTTATACAAAAAATGAAACCTTATATTTATCACTTTATTCTCTTTCATACGTGCCTAATTTACACTTACCTTACGGTGTGAGTGACCACTCTTGTTCCAGGGTTACTTATATCTCATACATCCATCACGTGACCTCTTTTATTATAGTTTATCATAACTACGGTGACTTTAATCCCCACATAATAATCCAACTCTAGCTCTAACTCTTCTCCCCGAACTACATAAACCTCTCACTTTTCCTATTAATTGTGTGGTGATGTGCATTCTCCTCTCTTCAAAGTAAAATAAGTCCTCATGGACTAGTGACAACAACCATTGGTAAAGGCACTCTGGTTTTCTAAATAATGGAAAATTGTAAAGTTGAAGCACTCCTACAATCTCCAATGTTTAATGCACTGATTCATTATATAACCTTTTCCCTAATTCTATCCTCTGGTTTGTTTTGATGATTGTATCCTTCTCCATTTCTACCTTGTGAATTTCTGAGCAATGATTATAATCACTAATCTTACATTTTTTTAATCGATACTTACATAATTTTCCCACTAAAACCTCACCTGAAATTACATCTCTAAAAACTATTCATCTTGTGCCTCCTTTGTCACAGGCTTCTTCCCTTTATTATTTAGCGGTGCGGCGGAGGTTTTTTGGGTGCCATTGTTAACTATTATCTCAACTCAGTAAACCTTTCTCACCCCGTAATGTGCCCTAGGTATCAAATTAATCACTTATGTGATGATAATTCACACCCCTTATTGGTATTTTAGCTCCTTTTACTTCCACTTACTCTGGTTTTCCCTTCAAATCTGCGTGCCCTAGCTCGAAACTAGGACTTGTGTGAATTTTGTTTCTCAAACCCTAGCTGCAACTCAACCTTAAAACCCTATATTATTCTCCTCACACTTCCTTTAAATGTTCTCTAATCTAGGACATGCCGAATATTCCTTCTCAGCACAAGATATCTACAATGGTTCACACTCCAATCACTCTTCAAGCCTCAAATACTCTATTATGTAAGGTAAGAATGAACTTGTTTGCACCCTTTTTGTTATATATTTTTACAATTTTATGCCTTAATTTTTATTCACCTACCACCATACTACAAATTTAATTATGCCTTTTCACTTTTTATATGCTTTTCTCTACTTTCTTCTACACCCGAAATCATAACATTCTAGGGTGCTCACTACTTCCAAGACACAAATATCCTTACACATACTTCCCTACACTAGAACAAATCTTTCCTCTGTGATTTATATCTAGTATTACAACTTGGTGATATCTACCTTGCGTTACATAGTGCGGCCTCTTCCTTGTGTGGTTTCTAATATAAGAAATTCTTAATGAACAACATCATTATCGAACACCGTGACCTCTTTCCTTTGCTTTCGTGTACCTTTCCAACATCATACCACCATTCAACTGTCATGCCTACTTTTTTCTTAAACTTTCTCATACATTTTCACCTATTTCACCCAACACTAAAAATATGCATGGTCCTTTATGCATGAACTCAATAGATAGTAATCATATTCATATGCATAAGAGCGCTTATTACAACAAAACAAGAAAGAAAAAACAAAACATGAAAGGAAAATATAAGCTTACTAGAAACACTTGCCTTATTACAAACACCATGAAACATATTTATATTAGGGCTAAAGTATACTCCCTTTGAAGTAACTAGGCAACATGGTGTCATCCAACGCTTATAATTGACATGCACTGCTTTGAGTATCTTGGTTACTATAGAAGGTCCCAACTAGTACACCTTCAACTTTTGTAGGTGGCTCAAAAAACTTGGAGTCATAAAGAAGTAACATCTTGCCAAATACAAATGTCTTGTTCTTAAAGTGCCATCATGCTAGGCCTTCTATCACACATTTTCAATCTTCTTGATCCATCACGTAATGACATGTTACTCATCTAGTTGCATTAGTTTATCAATGTTCTCTTCTATAGCCTTTTAATCTCACAATCCACCTACATGATTAATACGTAGGGGTGGTAACAAGAACTCCATTGGTAGTACCACTTCCATGAAAAACACCAATTGGAAGGGTGTGGCCTTGTTCAACCTTTTATACATGGTCATGTAAGCCCAAAGTATAATTGAAAATTTATCATCCCAATCCTTCCTTCTAACATCACAAATATTCATCAAAGTTTGTCCCAAGATCTTATTGAAAGCTTCTACAATACCATTAGCTTGAGGGTGATAAGGGGTAGTTTTATGGTGTGCCACCATAAACTCTGCCAACAAAATTATGATTATCTCATTCAAGAAATGAGTTCCTCTATCACAGGTCAATATTGATGGATAAGTGTACCTACTAATAATGTTTTCCCAAAGGCACCTTGCTACTATGGTAACATTACAATATTTCATAGGTGTAGCCTCTACCCACCTAGTCAAATAATATGTGCATGTAATTATGTAGCGTGCTCCAATTCTACACGCGGGTGGTGCAATAGGTCCTACAAAGTTGAAAAACCACTTCTCAAATGTTTATGAACCAATAATAGGTTTTAGGGAATATCATCCATACTCCCAGGATTTCCAACTCTCTGAAAATGATCACATGCTTTGACATAATATTTTACATCCTTGTACAATGTCTCCCACTATAATCCAGCTAAAAGGATCTTGCACGTAGTTTCATTTGATGCATAATATCCACCTGTAATTTCCTTATGAGTTTCTTCCATAATGGCTTTGCACTCATGCTCAAGTACACACTGACGCAAGACCTCATCTCTTCCCATTTTGTATAAGTCCCCTCCAATTAATTGATAATGTATTGAGGGAATAGCAAGATAATTTTTATCCAAATACTTTATGCTTTTTGATGCTTATCCAATGCATAAGAATACTATTATGTCATCTAAATCTATGGGCACATGATTAAACCTAAAAAAATTTCATCAGGCATAGTTTCATCAATACTCTTTCCATCCTCTCCAACATTGATCCTTGATAAGTGGTCAGGCCATGTGTTTCTCTTTCCCGTATTTACAACAAATGTGAAATCAAACTCCTGAAAAAGAAGTATCCACCGATAGATGCACCCTTGCAAAATAGGCTTGTTGACTAAATATTTAAATGCCATATGATTTGTGTAGAAAATAAATGGTGTAGCCAACAAGTATTGTAAAAATTTATGAAGTTTGTAGATAATAGACAATACCTCACACTCATTTGTAGTATAATTCTTCTATGTTGGTGTCAACTTCCTACTTGTAAAGCGTATGGGGTGATCCACATTTCCCTCTCTGGTTTTGCCAATACTATGCCAATCGCCATTCAAGAAGCATCAACATATACATGAAAGGTATTATTCCATGAAGGGAAGTGCAAGATTGGTGTAGTGGTAAGATTCTCCTTCAACGTCTCAAATACCTACTACATGCGTCACCCCAATGGAATTTTTGTTTAGAATTTAGTAATTCCTCCACCGCACAACAATCCTCACATATCCTTTGATAATTTTTCTATAATAGATATTGTTCCCCAAAAAATAAACATAATTCACTTTGATTAGTGGGATCGTCTAAACCCAAAATTACAACGATCTTAGCTAGGTCTACTAATAATCCTTCTTTGCAAATGATGTGTTAAAACATAGTTTTAAAGGGTGTAATAAATGTACACTTATTAATATTAAGATAAATTCTCACCTTCTTGCATCTCTTAAACAACATCCCGAGATTATCATAGTGGTCGTTAACAAATCCATAAACTATCCAATCATCTAGATAAACCTACAAGAAATTGTGAATGCATTCATGAAAATACTTCATAAGGATGCGTAAAAATACTTGTTGGCACATTCTTCAACCCATAAGGCATAATGATATATGTAAATAGTCCCAACTCGGTGGTGAAGGTTGTATTTTCCCATTCCTCACACATTATGCACACCGATGATAGCCTAAGAACCCATCCGTAAAAGAGTAGATATTGTGCCATGCAATGACTTAAGGATCTATTATGTGAAAGGTGTGGAAAAGGATCTGTGACATATGAAGCATTAAGTTCCCTATAATCCACACAGATCCTAATCCACCCATCCTTCTTGATGCTTATAGCCATAGGGATAACCCATTTAGACTCCTCAATTGGTTCAATAATTTTGGGATTAAGCATCTTCTCAATTTCCTCCTTTAATTTCATATGCGGTTTCGGATTCATCATGTAAGGCCTCTTCTGAACCAAACACGAACCTTCTTTCATCTTAATCTTCATTTCTCCCAATGAGGGTTGTACTCCTTTCAACTCATGGTAACCTCGCGAGAACAAATCTTGGAAATCACACAAAAGTTTAATGATTTTTGCTACTTCTTTCTCGACCAAGAATCACCAATAATGGCCTCCTTGGGCACATCCTCAGTACTAATATTGATCTTATTTTTCTTCATGGGAACATGGTACATGCCTGAATTTTCATCTACAATGTCAATTACCTTGCACACACCTTCTATGTGGTTAATCTCCAAATTCTCCACTTCTTCATTGTCAATGAGGTACACCATTTTACCTTTCTCTTTCTCCTATTAGGTGTGGCCCATCTATAGATCCTTTGTCTCTATAGTATCTAGGCATGCCTTAGGATCATGTTCTCCTAGTAACTCAATCATGAGCTCTTCTAATTTCGTGCTATCCCCCAATGTGATGTGCATCATAATCTACAAAGCCTCATGTACTGGAGGTTTATTAGAAAATTAATAAAATGTATGTACCATACCTACAGTCATATCTCTCTAGCTTGTAGTCTCTTTCTTAAGCTCAACATGCACATACCATGTATGTACACATCTCAGCAAAGAATGGAAGATAAATTATGCACCCATAAAGATGGTGGTAAATCCTTCGATCCATGTGTCCATTTTTTCTCATAGTGATGAATGTGTACCAAAGTAGGAGTCTTCCCATCATACTCATAGATATGTGTAGGTGCATTGGTCTGAGTGAACCTTGTTGAAAAGGTGATTCTCACTTCTTGCTAGCCCAACAATTTTTCTTGTGTGTCTCCCACCAACAAGTTGTTGTTCTAAGAAATGTATACATGAACATGTTCCTTTGATTGCCTTTTTTATTCCATTTTTTCCTCCATGGCGTGAAAGAAATATTTTGGCTTTTCTTCATTGCTATACCTAGGAAATTGGACTTTTCCCATGCACTTGACTATGCATGGTGATGCATCCTAGAATTCACCAGTAAAATCTCAAGCATTCTGACACTTAGCCTTTTTAGTGCTCACCCGAAGCACACAAAGGTACCAGGCCCCTCTTTAGGGTTACTATTTCAGGATATTAGCATGATGAAGAATTAAAGCATTCAGATCTATGACTAATATATCATCCTACATACATATTCGTAGCTAGAACTATAACCATGATTAACACTTTGATTCAGTCAATAACCTCCATTATATTAAATGCAGTAATACACATAAGCTTCTTACAATAATGGCATCATATGCTCATGCGTGTATAGATATGATAGTATAATCTCACAATAGTTCTTATCCACACACACATACACATCACTACACACTACACATATCTCTATGCTACACAGTTCACTACATATTTATAAGGGTGGGGACTTTCCCTTCACCACTTATCTAATCCCAAAATAGGTCACATGCTATTATTAGCCACACGTCATTACAATAATAGCCACACATGCAAGTGCACTAACAATAGACTTCTTCTAGTTAACTATTTTAGTAGTAAATCTATTCTCATCATGTACTCATGCAAAGCACTTCATAGCCGATCCTCCAAAAATATCCAATGTGTGTCGCACAAGTCTTTAACTAGTTTGTGTGTCTCACATGCCATCTTCCAAAAATAGATCCTCATCATGAAAATGGCTAAGTCCCAATCTATCTTCTCTATCCTCAACGTGATTCCTTCCCGATCCTCCCACACTTTTGAATGTGCTCTTCTCTTCCATGCGAACCTTCTATATGTTTTTTTCACTAAGTGCCATATTTTTTCTACCAACATTACCCCACACTAATTGCATTGCCACCCCAAAAATGGTTGTCTCCAAAATGAATCAAAGAATATGAATAGAAGAGATAGAAAGAAATTTTATGAATAAAAGAATGACTTTACCCTACAACATCATTCTGCTTCAACTTGAAGAATCAATTCTGGATATTCTTCTTTTATTTCCACCTCTAAAGTCTACCAATCATTGAGCATGGCCTCTCTACCTTTTCTGGGATATCCACTGCAATTGACTCTAGCTCATCTTTTGTAATCTCTCCTTTCTCATTCTGACAAGACCAAACAAATGTTGACATGGCAGTCATTCTTCCTTCTAATAAGTCCATATTTTGTGATGAGTTTCCCAAGCTCATCTAGCCTTTCCTTGTGTGGTTCTTGAGCTGTTGTAAGGGCCTCATGCTTCTTCTTGACAAGTGCTAATCATTCTACATGGCCCAAGGTCTCATCTTTCATGGCTTTTAGGACTTCATTGTCCTCTATAATGGTCCTAGTTCTTATAATGGCTTTTGGGGCTATACAAATATTCAGCACTTGATCTACTTTCTTCAATTCCTCCTGCAAGCTCTGAAGCAACCCTCATATGATGCAATATTTCTCATCACCGAAGCCTTTTCTCACTCTGCTTCTCTACTCAGGATTCTTTGGTTCTGCATGCACAGAGGTTCATCTTCAAGCACCAAGTCCACCAAGGTTTGTACATAATGCATTGCCAAAGGAAAATTTTGGGTACCTTAGGCTCTAAGTGTGGCTTTTCTTTCATGATATTGTCCCCAACTTCCTCTACCATGCTAATGAAAATAGTGTTCTTCTTCTTGTGCCAAGTCTTTTTCTTGCTTTAGGCATGCTATTTCTACATCCTTAGTTTTGATCTCTTCCCTCGACCCCTAATTGTTGTAGCCTTATCCATATTTCATTCATGCCACCTCTATCGACTTTCACCAAAGCATTTCTCACTTGTTCATCTAACATAACAATAGGCTTTACTTGTTATGTGTCTGGCCTGAGGTGTCTTCTTCAACCTCCTTGATACACATGACTCTTCACATACATCAAATTCTGGTTCATCCATGTGTGTGTGCATAGACCATGACAACTTGCTTCCTTGTGCGCATGGTTTCCATATCTTCATCCATCAACTCCCACCCATACAACTCCTTTGGTGTCACTATGCTTTGAAAATGGGCATGGAAAATTTTACCTATGTCCTCAACATAGCCCATGATCGATGCAACATATTCTCCACTTGTTCTTTTTGATCTTGGCCCCTTAGAACTTGAGCTTCAAGATTTGGAGCTTGTTCTGCTATGCCCTGAGTAGTCTCTTGTGTGTCTCATCTGTCTCCTTTTTCTCCTTCTTCTCTATCCTTCATTTCTTCATCCTTTGGTTCTTCCACATCCTCTGAGGTGTAGGAGATTTGGGTGCATGCTCTCCTCAGACTCTTCCACCTCCTCATTCAGCTTCAACTTCCTTCTTCTCTTCTCAGTTGTCTCCTTCTATGGAGAGAGTTCGAGGTGATCTGCACTATGATTATGGAGTAGCACCTTGGGTCCTTGTTCTCCTAAATACTCTTTTGAAGTGGTGCTCTCCTTGTACTACATCTAGATCCTCATCTTCTCCTTCTTGTGGCTTGAGGTGGCGTAGTCATGTGCTTTCTAATTTCTACCTTGTCTAGGGTTGCCTCCTACCTCTGTGCTCCAAACCACCACTATCTTCATGCTCCTCTTCTTCATCATCTACTTCTATTGTCTCTGTGGGCTTAGGGCTTGAACATTTTCCATTGTATGCTTACCTTTTGGTGGCCCTGTGAGAGCATGAAACTCATTCTCCACATACTTATTGTTCTCTAGTTTGGGCTTGAGTTGAAGGTACACAAGTGCTTGCTCCAACATCTCCAATGGCCAAGCTTATCGGCTTCATGTTTAATACATCTGAGATAAGCCTCTCAATGTAGGCAGTCCATCCTGGATATACATATGTCTTTCTCAGTGTATGGTAGTCACAATCTACCTTGTCTACATTGAAGGTTAGGTGACATCTAAAAACTAGTGTGAACTGATGCCTGAAATATCATGTTGTGAAGGCATATGGTAATTTGCACCATGGGCTCCAAGCCCCATCTTTCATGGTGAACTACGTGATGCAAAAGTGTTGGTATACCAAAAACTACTACCTTTTCCCTACCACCAAAGGTAACTCCTTGGGTATGCACCATTCTTCTTCAAATGCTTGCATGGAGTCTATCATACCACTTCTCTACCCTCTGCTTGAATGGTCCACTCATTGATCCTTCACACAAGTACTTGCCAAATATTTCCATGTAGTGACTTGTTCTCCATAGGGTATTCCCATATTTTCTCCTTTGGCCCATCGGGCACCCCGATTTCCATAAACACCAGAGACAATAAACAGCCCCAAACTTATTTTCTCTCCTGTGCATGCTTCTTCAATGATAGTTTTCATGATGTAATTGGAGATGTTGTAAATCACTCCCTGTGACATCTTCTTCACAATGTGTAGCCACATTGTGTTTACTTGTGACCATCTTTCTTGGTCATTCAACTTTGTCACTAAGTGTGCAACTTGCTTGTATGATTGGGTACTTCTTTAATTTATCAATGTCCATGCCATGCGTGGACCCTTGGTATACCCCAACTCCTTCCTTGTCTCTAGGATTGTGGCCTTATCAGTTAAATCACCGTTTAGATCTACCCATGTGCCTTTCAACCCTTGTTACTATTGAGATCAACATGGTTGTGATCCTTACCCTATGTCCTGCAAAGTAGAAGAAATCTTCATGTACCCTACTCATCAACCATCGATACAATGGTTCATATTTCCCAAAGTAGGGGAGCTCATACAACTGGTAAACTCCAATCTTTCTTCAACAACTTCTCCCCAACATCATCATACACCGACATGTCTTCTTTGTGCTTATTTGTCTTTGTGTTTAATAACGCATCCAACTCCTTATTTTCAGTTGTATGATGGTTGTAATCACTATTTTCTCTTTCGGATGTGGGAATCCCATTCTTGACCCACAATCACACCCTCTGATACTATTTCTGAGAAATTACTCTCAGGAGTCATTTCAACCTCTACTTCCACTTTCTTCTTCCTTTTACTCCTGTTGTGGGTGCTTTCTTCGGTGCCATTTATAACCTTGCAATCTTCTCACTTCAAATACTCACCTTTTATCTCCTATAATGTGCAAACCCAAACCCTAGCTCAATTCAACATGCCCTAGTTGAAATCATTGCCCTAGCTCTTTTGTAATGCCTTGCTTCACTCAAACCCTTCACAATTGGGGATGCAAGCTTCCTCATGCACAAAATTCTCTCATCACATCTCGATTCACACTCTTCACACCTAAATACTCTTCTCATCAGCTCGGTCACACTTGGCTCTTTCAAATTATCATGATTGCAATGGTAAAAATGAACTCACATCCCATCCTTATATAGATTTTCAAAAATTTAGTGCATTTATTACTCCTTCACCTACCAAAAATCCTCTCATTAATTGACCATTTTCATTCTTTCCACACGGTACATCTTCACACCCAAGCTATAACCTTCTAGCATGCCTTCCTACCTTTTAGGCTGCAAACTTCTCTTCAGCGCACTTCCATGCGCCGAGTACCTCATCACTATGCCTTCCACTGGTAGTCTTCATGGCCTCTTCTTACCTCACATTATACTTGTTTCTTCATTTATCTCCATCTATGGTCCTTTTCTAGAAGAAATTCTTTTTTTTCAATTTCTCCAACTTGAATAACACCCATAGTAGTTTTTTCCTTTCATGTGTACTTATTTTCAATAGTCTTGTACCTAGATATCAATAACCACCCCACACTAAGGGTATGTGCAGTCCTCTATGCATAAAAATTCTTCAAATAGTAATTAGCTTCTAGTGCGTAAACATGCGCTTTATTACACAAACACACCAACTAAATTGACAAAGCATAGCGAAAAAAAGAAGGAAATACATTAAGGAAATGTAGAATTGAAAACCTAATCTAAATGGAAACACTACCTTATTACAAACACCAAGAAGACTTATTTATAGTAGGGCTTCAGCCTACTCCCATTGAAGTATCCGGGTAACCATATTCCATCAAGCACCTCTAATTGACAAGCACTGTTTCAAGTATGTGAGTGATAACATACGGCCCCAACCAATGTACTTTGAGTTTTCTTAGATGGCACAAAAACTTAGAATCATAAAGGAGCACCATCTGTCCAATCTCAAACTTTTTATCCTTGATGTGTCTATCATGCCATGCTTTCTGCCTAGCCTTTTCTTGTTTTTGACTCCAACGTGCTATTTCTCATCACTCATCCAACTTGATTAAATTTTCAATCCATTCTTCTAATGCTTTCTCATCAGCTAGACCTCCAACGCACATAATACAAAGATGGTAACATGAATTCCATAGGAAGAACTACTTTCTGCCAAACACTAACTAAAATGGTGTGGCTTTGTTCAACCTTTTATATGTTGTTCGATATGCCCAAAGTACTACAAGATACTTTATCATCCCAATCCTTTCTTCCAACATCACATATTTTTGTCAATGTCTGGCTCAAAAAAATTTTGTTGAAAGCCTCAACAATCCCATTTTCCTGAGGATGATATGGTGTAGTCTTATGGTGTGCAATCATGAATTCATCCAATAAAATTCTGATTGTCTCATTCAGAAAATGTGTGCCCCTATCACTAGTCAAACTTAAAGGACATCCATACCTGTAATAATATTTTCCCATAGAAACCTAGCTTATTGTAGTTGTAGCCATTGTATAAATCCTTTGTAGGTGCTTATTCTACCCACCTTGTCAGATAATCTATGTAAAAGTTATGATATAGCACGATCCAGTCTACACGTGCTGGTGAAATAGGACCCACAAAATCTATAGCCCATTTCTCAAATGGTTCTACACTAGTAATAGGTCTTAGAGGCATTTCATCTCATTGACCTAGTTTCCCAAGACATGATAATAATGATCACAAGCCTTGCAATAATCCTTACAATCTTTATACAGGGTCTCCCACCATAATCCAACGAGTAGAATCTTGCGCAGTGGCGTCACCTACATAGTGGCCACCTACAATACCACCATGAGCTTCCTCCATGATATATGTGTGCTCATGTTCTAGTACACAATGACACAATACTTCATCCCGACCTAATTTGTACAGGTCACCACTAATCAACATATAGGGTGTCCACGTGTATATAAAGTTGTTTCTTCTCTAAGGATTTCATTCCTTCTGGTGCCATGCCTGTTCGTAGAAAGACAAAATGTCCTCTAATTCTGATGGTGCTTGTTGTAACCTATATAATTGTGCATCGGCATGGTATCTTCAATGGCATGTGCTTCTTCTCCTAACTATATTCTGATAAATGGTCTGGTCTAGAATTACTTTTCCCTAGTTTTACCACAACTGTGAAATCAAATTCTTGAAATAAGAGTACCCATCTGCATATGCCCCTATAAAAATGGGCTTGTTTACCAAATACTTCAATGCCATGTGATCTGTATAAAAGAAAAATGGTGTAGCTAGTAGGTATTGTCTAGAATTTATGTAGTGCATAGATCATTGACAAAGCTTCACACTCTGTAGTTGTGTAATTCTGTTATGCAGAGTCAACTTTCTACTAGCAAAAAAAGATAGGATGATCTATAATACCTTCTCTAGGCTGAGCCAATACCACACCAATGGCCATGCCAGAGGCATCCACATGTACATGAAATGGTTGGTCCCATGAAGGAAAATGTAGAATAGGTGTGGTAGTAAGTTTCTCCTTTAATGTCTCAATGCGCATTGTGTGGTTCTCCCCAGTAGAACGTACCTTTTCCTTTCAGTAACTCCTCCAAAGGTGTGGAAACCTTGGCATATCCTTTAATAAACTTCCTATAATATCCCATATGACCCAAAATCCACGCACCTCACTTTGACTAGTAGGCTCTTTTAGGCCTATAATGACTGCAACCTTAGCTGGATCAACCAACAAACCTTCCTTACAGATTATGTGTCCTAATAGTATTCCAAATGGTGTAGCAAATATGCACTTCTTGATGTTCAAAGAGATACTCAACTATCTACATCTTTCAAACATTAAGCGCAAATTGTCACAATGATCTTTAACTAATCCATACACCATCCAATCATCTAAATAAACTTATAAGAAGTTGTGAATAAACTCTTTAAATGCTTGAACAACTATGCATGAAAAAAACACAGGCACATTTTTTCATACCAAAAGGCATCACAATATAGGTGAAGCTACCCCATTCAGTAGTAAAAGTAGTCTTTTCCTGATCCTCTGGGAAATCCTAACCTGATGATACCCAGAGAACCCATCTATAAATGAATAGATTTCACACCCTGCAACACCTTCTAGTATTTCCTCAGTGAATGGCGTAGGAAAGGGATCAATCACACATGCAACATTCAGCTCCCTGTAGTCCACACAGATCCTAATCCAACCATCCTTCTTGATATTGATCACCATTGACTAACCCATTCTGACTCATCGAGGGGCTTGATGATTCCAGACTTCAACATTTTTCAATCTCTTCTTTGACCTTTTCACGCAAGTTGGGGTTCATCCTGTAGGGTCTCTTTCTAACTAGGCACACCCTCTTTAAGCTTTATCTTCATCTCCCCTAATGATTCATGCATGCCTTTAAGTTCATGGTACCCTCGAGGGAATAAGTCCTGATAATCCCATAGTAACTCTATGATTTTTTCCACTTCAGAGTCTGACCAATAGTCTCCAATTATGGCCTCCTTAGGCTCAACATCTGATCCAATATTCACTTTCTTTGTCTTCATAGGTTCATGATAGGCACGTGTGGTCTTATCTATACATCTCAACACCTCACGCCTACCTATTGAATGGTTTATATCCAGATTTTCTACTTCTTCATCATCCACTAAGTAGACCATTTTTCCTTTTTCTTTCTCAAGGAAAGCACATGTTGAAGTAGTGTGGCATCGGCCTCTGTTTCTTCAACAAAACACACTCCTGAGTTTCCTTCATCCAATAACTCCTGAAGGAGTTCTTCAGCCTTGCACTATCTCCCATAGTTAAGCACTTTATGAATTTTAATGCTTCTTCCACCGAAGGCTTGGTAGAGAAGAAGTCAAACATCTGGGTCATTCCTATAATTAAATCCTACCAATTTCCAGTCTCTCTATGGAGTTCTGCATATACATACCAAGCACGTGCACACACCTGTAAAGTGGAATAAAACTTGTGCACCCAGAGAGAAGGTGGTAAAGCTTCCTACCCTCTATCTAGAGTCTCTCACACTTTTGAACATGGTGTTAAATAGGTTGATTACCATGATAAGTACATATTTGAGTAGGTGCATTTCTCCTAAAGAACCTAGTAGGTAAGAGAAATCCTAATTTCATTCCATCCTACAAGATTATCCTTGTGGACCACCCACCAGTGTGTTGTTGTCCCACATAGGGTATATGCTAGCATATTCTTCTTTCTCAATGGGTCTATCCACTATTCTTCCATGGCACACAGGAAATACCATAGGATCTCCTTCTCTAGTGTAACAAGGTATCGAGTTGTTACCTATTCTCCTAATATAACATGGTTTGTTGTCCTTAGGAAATATGCTCTTTACTTCACGCCCTACCAACTCATAAGTGTTATGAGCCCAATTATCACAAGCAACACTTGTAGTATCACTAATAGACTATGTGCATCCTCCCACTGAAGGATTCCTTCTTTACATGGCTCAAGCACCTCTGGATCCCGATGGTGTACATAAATCCTATTCAGGTCTTCTTCACTCAAGGGCTCAACATAGGGCATGATTTTCCATCTGATTAAAGGGATAATAACTCTTTCCTCCTTGTTTTCAAAGCTGATATAACCCTTGTTGAACCAAAGATCAACATTATTTGCATAGCACCAAGGATGCCCCAATAGAGCTGGGAAGCTATCTGACTCTGCCAATGCTAAAACCTCAAAATCTCCAGTGAACTTGGCTCCTTGTATGGTAATGGATGCATCTTTTAAAACTCCGATGGGAGTGGCCTTAGTCCGATTAGCCATGAACAATACATTAGAGGATGGCTGCAATGGAGGTCTCCCCATTTGTACCCATGCATCTAAGGTAAGAACATTGACTTCTCGTGCACTGTATCAATCAATATATTACTCAATAGCCACCCATCCACAACAACATTCAGAGTTATTTCCTTGTCATAATCTAGGCTATGAGGGGAAGATTTACATGCAGGATCTGTCATCCAGTCTCAGTACTTACATGTGTGAGTATTTCCTTTTAACCAATTCCCCAATAGTGGAATGATATTCTCTTGGTGCAACAATTTGCACACACTTCTCTCAAGTCATCCATATCAGTTTGGACCATCTCTGATGCTTTCTTTTGCTCCATCTTCCATGATTTCTCCTTTAAATATTGTATTTCACCCTAAAGATTCTTGAGTACCTCCATGGTTTCTTGATAAACCTCCTTCTGATGGGCAGGATCTAGGTACCGTGCATGTAGAACCTCCTCCTTAGTGATGGTAGGCCTCTGTTGCAATGCTTCTTTGTGCACGCTGCTTCAGCACGGGTCATGATCTTTACCTACAATGCCTCAAATTCTACTTCCAACTTGGGCATCCACTATTTTCCATAGTGCGTTGTATCCTAACCATCCCTGTGCCTTTTTTTCCTATTTATGTTGCTTTGCTAAGATGCTCATACAAGTCCGGGAACTCCTCATAACTATGATTCTTTCCACAGAAAGAACATGTAATATTCTGAGGACATTCACACATGTAGTGGTCAGGAGATCCACATGTATAACATGTTCCATGAGGGAACTCACTTCTTCCACCACCACATGGCCTCATCCTCCAAATCCACCATGGTATCCTCACCTCTCCATGACCACCTTTCAAATGCCCTTCATTCCATCATATAGCATGCCTATTGTGATCCCGATCCTGATGCTCATTCTTGCCTTTAGAGTTATCTAAAACTCCTGTCTATCATACACCAATATCTATAGCATCATGGATCTAACCAATCAGCCGAAGTCTTCTTCCGTGTCATGAGTCATGGACCTATAAATTTTACAATAACAAGATACTTTCTTCCTTATCACACGTTGTAGTAATGGGCAATGCACTAACATCATGGTTTAAATGGCATATCTCACAATCCAAACAACAATGAGTGCACTGATCTATAGGGAAAACTATCCTTTGTGTGACCTTCCACTTCATAATCTGTGCACCAAATCCTGTGCATCATCTCATGTGCTGAATTTTCTGATAGTTTCTCCAACTTGCTTTTCCATAGCTGTGATCTGTGCTTCTAAAAATGGGCTCACCCCAGTGTCTATACTTCCAACTACCTCAACACGTAAGGCTGCTTCAAGTGCTTTGCATGGATCAATGTATGTTTTATGTGATAATGCACCCTCCTAAAAGGTGTAATCAGACCTCCAACAAACCATTGTGCATGTTGGCTTGCATGAATATCATAAGAAAACTTAGATAACAACATTTTGAAATGGGCATCATACTCTCTACACTCTCAGTAGTGTCTTTCTTAATATCCTTGAGCACACTTATACTCTTCTGCTCAAACTCAGGGATGTGAAACTCTTTAAGGAAAGCATCTTTTAAAGTTGTATAGTCTACATGCAAGTCTGATCAGGTCAAACTTTTGTACCAACTGTGTGCACGCCCTTGTAACGTAGTAGAAAATTGACTTTCCCTACGCTCAAAAGTCCATGATTCCTTTTGCACGCCATAGTATTTCACACATGTGTACATGTTCAAAACATCTTCTATGCCCCTATACTCTAGGAGAGATGAAGAGACATCTCCATGTAAATATTCTGGGGTTGGTGTGGACCTTTCCCACCTGATCCAAAACCTCCTATGTTTCCTCTACCTCCAGAACCACCAGATCCACCGAGCTAGAGCCACCTATACCTCCTGATCCCAAACCTATAGTTGGGTCGAACCAGAAGATGTACTTCCCTATGTCCCAACCATAGTACTGAACTACACCCCAATAGTCTGTGAAGTATTACTACTCCCAAAGATAGTCCAAAATATCTACACACACCTAAATTTTGTGTGGATGATACACCCAAAAAGGTACTCCCATATAACAATGAAAGCCATTTGTGCTTCCATCATTTGTGCTTCTTATATGACTCACTCCTTCTCTCCCACTACTTGAATTAGCTTGTTGACTATTTTTGTACTAGATCTGGAAGACCAAGCGCAAGGGAAAAGTTTCTAGGTGGATTCAGATGCGCACCCGGCCCAGGTCATTTCTACTGGCACACTTCTACGTGAGGCCGAGGAGGGTTCCCTATCATGCTTTCCCAAATGGGGGAGTTCTTGATGCTCGGGTTCCACATCTTCTACGTGTGAACTTCAACTCCTTCCCAAACTATCTTTCTCCACAACACCATTTTCTCTACAACCTCCCGCTACTTCTCTACCTCCCTCTCGCATGCCTCATTATACTTAAGCCACCTTTCTTCTCTCTACCTCTCTACCACTAGGTCTACCATCTTTCACCAAGCCTACTCCTGCCCCCACGTGTGGTGGGGTTTAGTTAGCCATCATTTTTTTCTCTCCAAATTCAAAGTTACCATCAAAATTTTGATCACCAGTGGAATGCCTTATAGGTAAGTTCCCTTGGGATATCATAAAAATTGAATTTAGCTACCTCTGGGCACAATAAGTAAGTGGAAATTGAGTACTCCAAGATATAGTTGTTCAAAACACCATGGAACCACGTATCCACAATCACGAGTCCAAATCAGATCAACATCATAAAGGGCCTAAAATTCTTCCTACATCCAGACAAGTGTGTGATACCTCCAATTCCATTTAGATGCATAAGCAACCAGCCACTCATATAATTCTACTAGAAAGATAGTGAAGAAGATCTCATATAAATATGTCATATAGATTCTACTCCACCCACATGTGTGCATTAAACTCAGATCCAATGTTGAACCTCCATGCGTATTCTTCTTCTAGGTCATGTATCCACTCCTCAACACTTTCTAGGGTCAACCGGTATGTCTTCATCATGAACCATCCTAAAACAACTAAAAAAGAGGTCCCAAAATAAAACTAATGATGCAGCCTAGAATTCACCAATAAAAGCCTAGGTGCATTGGCACATCACTCAACCTAGACTGAGCACTCACCCAAAGCATGCAAAGGTACCAGGCCCCTCTTTAGGGTTGTTATTATAGGATGTTAGCATGATGAAGACTTAAAGCATTTAGATCCATGACTAATATATCATTCTACAATACATATTCATATCTAGATCTTAAAGTATCATGAATCAAACAATAATCATAGATGAAATTCATGCATGCAATAATAAACTATAACCATGATTAACACTTTGATTCAGTCAATAACCTCCATTATATTAAATATGAATAATACACATAAGCTTCTTACAATAATGGCATCATATGCTCATGCGCGTATCAGATCTGATAGTGTAATCTCACAATAACTCAATCAGTCTTACATATATATCTATCTATATGCTACTACATGATTCACTACATATTTATAAGGGTGGGGACTTTCCCTTCACCGCTTATCTAATCCCAAAATAGGTCGCATGTTATTATTAGCCACATGCCATTACAATAATAGCCACACATGCAAGTGCACTAACAATAGACTTCTTCTAGTTAATTGTCAGTAGTAAATCTATTCTCGCTTCATAGCCAATCCTCCAAAAATATCCAATGCATGTCGCACAAGTTTTAACTCGGTTTGTGTGTTCTCCGCATGCCATTTTCCAAAAATAGATCATCATCATGAAAATAGATAAGTCTAGAGTCAACACATTTACCTCAGTGCTTGTATCTATCAAAATATTTCTTACCAACCATCCATCAATAACAACATCCAAAGTGATCTCCTTATCATATTCATGGTTATGTGGTGGAAAATTTGCATGTAATATCTTATGCTCATGTTGAACTCTAGCACACGCATTTTTTCATGCAACCATTCCCCTAGTAGTGGGAGGATATTATCTTGGTGCAACAACTTACATACCTCATTTAGATCATCCCCATCCTTTCTACAATAGCTCAACCTTCTTCACACGTTATCTCTCACAAGCTTGTTCCCTTATGCACTGTATCTCACCTTGTAGCTATCGATGACCCCTATAGTCTCATGATAAACTTCCTTCGATGAGCAGCATCTGGATACAGTATACATGAAATATTCTCTCATGATGAGTGGTATGGATTTAAAAGGCTCATGCATTTGCACTACTTAAATGTGTGAAGTGACCAACAAGGGTTGTAACTCAAGATCATGCATCTTCTTTGGTATCTTGATCACCCTTTGCATGATGCACCTTGATCATCCCGTACCCTTGTCTTTCTGATTTTTCTTACACATGTACTAATAAAGGTAAAGAAAATCCTCAAGATTATGTTGCTTTCCACAATAGGAACATACTATATTCTAGGAAAATCACACTGGTAATGATCTGGGGAGCGACAAGTATAATAGGTCCCATGCAGAAATCTACTTCGGCCACCACGACCTCTGCTTCTATATCCTCCATGGAATCCACCTCCTCTAGTGTCATGTTCTTCATAAGGCTGAGCATTCTAAACCTAAGAGTTTTTTTCCACAAAGTGGTATTCCGCACTCTAGTTTCACATGCCTCATGAATTTGATCTATTAGCTTGTAATACTTCGTATCATGAGTGTGCACGTCATAGGTATTACACTATATAGACACATTCTTCATATTTACATGCTTCAAGAGATGATAATTCTAGACATCATGGTCATTATGGAAAGTCTCACAAGAATGTAACGACATGTGTAATGTCATGTGCGGGAAGATATCCTTGGTATGTCCTTCGACCTCACAATCGATGTCGTCATATACCATTGTATGTATCATGTGCCAAATTAGCGCAGAGATATTCTCTAATTTCTTAGTTATCACTGCTATGTGCTTCTAATAATGGTCTCACTCTAGTGTCAATACTTCCAAATACCTCGGCATAGATAGATAATTCCAAAGCCTCATGCGGATATGTATATGTCTTATTATATAAGGCTCTTGAATAGAGTCAACAACCCTCCAACGAACCATTGTGTGTAGTAATTTGGATGGATATCATAAGAAATTTTTGAAAGTAGAGACTTAAAACATGCATCATACTCTCTCCCACTTTCATACAAACCTTTCTTGATATCCTTGAGCATACTAATGCTCTAATTCTCAAAATTCAAAATGTGAATCTCAACCAAAATGGAATGCGCAAAGCATTATAGTCCACAATAGTATAATGTGGGTCATACTTTTAGACCAACTATATGTGTACCCTTACAGTGTAGTGGTAAACTGACTTTCCTTTTTATTTGAAGTTGTAATTCCCTTAGCATACCATATTAATTAACACTTTTGCACGTCCTCTCTTGCATGTAATATACCTCTATATTCTAGCAAGTGGAGTGACATCTTGAAATAAACTTGAGGTGGTGTTTGTTGAGGCTGATTTGGTGGTAGATAATGTGGTGGTGGACCTTGTCTTGGATTAGGACTAGACCCGGATCCTCCACCACTATTTCCTCTAGGAGGTTTCTAACCCGAACCTCTTAGGCCCCTCATGCCCCTACTATGGATTGCGAACCCACTTTATGGACTTCCTTTTGTCTTAGTTGTAGTACTAAACTTGAAACCCACTATATACACTATTGTAACACCTACAAAATTTCTTTAAATGATGTGAGTGCCAATACTCTACCCTATTGATGCTCCTCAAAATAATCCTCCAAGAGTGCTATAAAAACTAACACCACAGTCTGCCATGGGCACATTTTTCATCCGATGCATTACTTGATTCAACAAAAAATGATATCTATCGTATCTACCTACTTGCCTTCACTAGACTACCTTTCAAAAAATCCCTTTGGATCTCGAACATCTAGCTTAAGGGCTAGGTAGCCAAGTTAGGTTAGATGCGCACTCACATGATTATCATTTATTCATTTAACATGATCTCATTAGAAGCCAATGGGGTATCTCTACTATGCTTTCCCAAAGTTTAGAGAACATGATGTTATGGCTCCTTGTCTTTTATGAGAGCTTGAAAACCTTCACGAGCCATCATTCTCCTCAACTCCATTGATGCTTTGATCTCCCCTCTTGCCCTTCATTAAACTTGAGCCATCTTTCCTCTCTATTCCCGTCTTCCACATAGGCCGCCATCCTTCTCCACACCTTTTCCTACCCCTCGCACGCAGGTGGGGATTTAGCTAGTCATAGGTATCCTTTCTACTCCCAATTTTATTATCAAGATCTTGATGGCTAAGGGTATCACACGAAAATAAGATCCTTTAGGATCGAGTAAGAACTTAAACCCAACCTCCCTCGAACAATAATATGTGGAAAAAACATACTCTAATGTATAATTGCATAACACTCCTACCAACAAAGATGATCTACATCTGTAGTCCACTTTTCACTTGCATCATAGAGCATATGGTAATCTTCATGCATCCAAATCCTTGGCATGGGATATTAATTTTTTTCTATGAAAGATGATAGCCACTGTACAATTATACTTTGGGAAGAAGATGAAGAATGTCTCATACAATTCATGATAAATATTATCTTCTACCCACTTTCACGCATTGAAATCAGGTCTAATGATATACCTCTATGCAAACTTGTCTTATTCATCTTCTATCCAACTCTCAATACTCTTTAGAGATAGTCGATCGCTATATGCATGAAACATCCTGACAGACAACTTGAAAAGAGGTCCCAAAAATAGAACCAAAATGTAATCCTTAGTTTCACTTCAAGGCTATGCACTCTGGCACTTCATTTAGATTGGTTTGAACTCTCACTTGAAGTGTGTGCAATAACCAAGTACCTCCTTTGATATGCTTGATAGGAAAATGGCATACATGTTTATAATCATATTTAACCATGAAACCATTTAATACATACAACCATTACATTCAAGTCACTTTGAAAACACATATAATAAATAGAATTAAAAGTTTAAACAATGGACAAGATTAATCGAACCATTATATATCCATACTCGAGACATATCCAAAATCAAAATTCATCCACAATAATACATTATACTAAAAATCATTACATAGTGGAAGTTGAATATATAATTGTTAATGTACTAGTGTGTTGGACCATGTGCGTAAATATCAAACCCTAGATCTATATCAAACCCTAGAATACACTATCAAATCTGAGGTAGAATACTCACAAATGACAACCTAATTAAGAGAGGTTTTATAATGCCAAACATGTGTTGCCTATGCAAAAAAGAGGTTGAGGACATCAAGCATCTCTTAGTTCATTGTGAGTATGCTTCAATGATATGGAGTTATGCTTTCTCAAAGTTCAATGTTTATTGGATAGTGCCAAAGGATTTTCTCCAATTTTGGATCCAGTGGGATCCTCCTTTTAAGCATTGTGTTGTTAGAAGACTTTGGAAACTGGCTATGCCTCATGTTATCTAGAGGATCTGGAAAGATAGAAATGACATTATATTTAGAAACAGAAGACATCAGTGCAAGAACAACTTTATTAAGATTTCTAATGCTATCAAAGACAATATAGAGAGATTCAAACCTCCCAAGAATAAGAAGTATCCTGAAGATGAAGAATTTATTCTTTTCAACTGGAAGATTGGTGTTGCAAATGTGTAAAAATGAAGAAATCCAAACATTGATAGGTTGTCAATTCATTGGATCCCTCCCCCAACTTCTTGGTACAAACTTAACTTTGATGGAGCCTCTAAGGGAAACCCAGGGGCAGCTTCACGATGGAGGTATAATTCGAGATCATAAAGGCGGTTTAGTTTTTGCTTATGATGGTAGAATTGGTAATAAGACTAATAATTATGCAGAAGCCTTAGCAACTTGGAAGATGAGGCTTGTTAAGGAATATAACATCCTAAACATCATTATGGAAGGGGACTCCTTAAATATTATCAATCACCTTAATCAGATTTATCCCCCTAGTTGGACCATTAAATATTTCATTAAGGAATCCATTAGTATCTGTCACACTTTCAAAGATATCAAAATTGGTCATACTTATAGGGAGGGTAACAAGGTGGCGATACCTTGGCAAATTATGGCGCTAACAACAATCTCACCTTTTGGGATAATGAGAAATACACCCCCAAGGAGGTGCAAAATGGTATTAATAAGGATAAATATGGACACTCACACATTATGTAGGATCTATAATGAGATTGTGTGGGCTTTAATGTACAAGATAGATCACACAAGTGAGAGTAGTAATTCAAATTACGGCCATAAAATTTTACATGATTCTCGAATCTGGGGTTGGATTTTAAAAAACCGGTTTAGTCATATAAAAACAATGCTTCTAAGGGTGGTTTCAAGTAGGGAAGTTACAAAAATTATAGAAGGAAAAAGATGGGGGTGCTCCATGCCAATTGGAACCTAGCTGTGATCCCACCTGGAAGGACAACGGGGAGCTTTGGAATCTTCTTAAAAAGGGGGTGTTTCCAACTTCATCAAAAAAATCCAAGGCCATGACCAAAACATTTCTATGCATTTTTCCATGGATTGGAAGGACATGAAGGTAAAATATGGGGGTCATCATGTGTTGATGAATGAGGAGCTGATTGCTGAGGCGACTGGGCTCGATTTGGATGGCTTCTAGTTTTTTAGCAAAAGGGTCGACAAAACTATAGAAGTAAAGAAGTTTTCTAAAGAAGGGGAGGAGCTCGTCTTTGTTACGGTGGGCATTAAGGTAAGCTCCATTCCGAAACCCTATGATGATGTTACTAAAATGATGGTTCGATTCATTTCCCTTGAAGGGTGTTATGTCATTGTTCCTACCAAGCACTTGGTCTTCCTCAACCATTTTAGGAGACAATTTGTAGTTTTTTTCCCGCATTACCTCTTGAATTCACTTGAACATTCCATTCTCAATTTCTAGAAGCATACCAGGGCCATCCCCCTCCACCAAGGGCTCATCTTCCTCCTGCATAAACTCTGCCTCTCCAAATTCCCCATCATTCCTATCTCCCCCAGTGACCCACCCTCTCCCATTCTAACTGCTCCTTCAAACAACCCAACCACCTCTTCCAAGGCCAGAGTTACCAAAACTAAGAACCCCAAACTTAGTAAAGTGGCCTCTCCTCCCTCTCCCGTGTTCTCAGGAGAAACAAAGAAATGGAAGTTGTTCAAAATATTTTACACATTAGCAATGCTAGTTAGGATAATGCCTCATAGGATGAGAGGGATAATACTCTTCTCATACTGGACTTATTGGAAAAGGAGGTTGAGAATATTAAGAAGGAGTTGCATCAATTAACCAAGTAGAAGGGGAAGAGAAAATTGAATGATGATGTAGATATTGAAATTGATCGAATGAGGATATTTATAGAAATTTGAACTCGTTGGACAATATATTAGGGAGGGCCAAAGATAGACATGATCATAATATGGCCATTTTCAATGCCATTAGTGAGTTCCTAGAGCAACAGGTTAGAAGCATTTCAATGTTGAGCGAGGATCCTTGAAGCCATTTGGGGGACTGAAAAGGAAATAAATCAGGCTATCTCAAATTTGAACATGAATGATCCAACGCATACTACCACTCTGGCACTATTCACTTCTTTGTGCACAATCAAATCAAGGATTGATAGGGCCTCTAAGAAATAACACCCCTTGGTCTGGTTGGTTTCATTTTAGTTGTTGCTCTGTTTTAGACATAATGTTGTTTTTTGACTTAATTGTAGTTTTTCCATGTTTTGCTTTTTCCTAGTAGCTATTGTTTGGGTTACTATTGGAATTTATATATTATCTAGATTCTGATCCTCTTTTGATTTTTTTCATGTTTGATCTGGTTGTTGAGCCTTCCTTGTAACTAGGTATAGTCCCTCCAAAACTATTTGCCATTAATAAAAAACATCATAATTATGATAGCATAAGAGAACTTAGAAATATTAAAACAATGACCTACAACATGTATATGTAGGGTTGGGGACTTTCCCTTTACTGCTCATGCACTCTCATAATAATAGGCGTGCTCACAAAAGTAACTTTGTATGTTAAAATTAGCCATGTCTATAATCTTGCATGCTTTTACAAAACATATAATAATAGATTATCCTACAAATAAGGATTTCTTTAATCCTAATATTATCCCTCTCCATGTGTATGCTTTAGTCCAATATCTTTATGTGCTTTTTTTTGGGGTAATAATGTCAAGTGGGGATACCTTTTGGTGGACCACCACTTCACGACCCCTTTGTTTTAAATTTTATTTAATAAACTTTAGGTCATTCTTTCACAAATTAGACTAAAATGGTATGACTGATTCACGAATCCTATGCATATAGGATGATCCTCATGAGATTGGAGGTATGCAAGATATATCAGATTTGTAAGATCATTGTGATCATTGTATTGTAATTGTGAGAAACTATTATGCAATTATCTCTGTGAGACCGAGGAGTGAAGTGGAAGTGTTGGGTAAAAGTATTTATGAAATTCTTAATAAAGGCAATGCTTTATTCTTGAGTGGGGTTTTTTCCTTCGGTTTCCCCACTATAAATCAGTGTTCTGTGTCATTTAATTTCATTTATTTACTTTTTGTCATGGTCATAATATGCAAATATACACATCTTAATCTATGTTTAATCATTGCACTTCATAATCTATTATCTTCGGTAATTATATTATGGATTCATAATTAGTTAATTATTCATTCCTGTTTATTCCATAACATGATATCGAGCTGGTGGCTATGCTTTTGTAGAGATAGATTTGGATATTTTTGATTTACAGGAGTAAAGAATTTGAAGTTTATTCGGATCTGCAAAACCCTATTTGTTCCAACATCAACTTCAGGTTAGTCGGTGAAAAGATCTAATTTTTTCTAGAAAATTATATGAATATTGGTAGATTTGTTGATTAGATTTTGCTTGTACATTTTTGTGCATATACCTATGTTTTTACGAACTTGGTTCTCTCTTCTTAGTTATTTGCATTCTTCTACGAGTTTTTAAAATTGTTCCGTGCCTTTTATAACCATTATAGGCTGTGTAACTTATTTAAAATAAGTTATTTTATTTTGTGGCTTTTTTTTTTTTTCTCGGGATTATCTTTTTCCAGTGAATTTCAAATTTTCATTTTTTTGGGATTATTTTGTGAGTTTAACATCCGATGTCTACTTTTCCTTAGAAAAGTGATATAATGTGACACTTGTCCTTACCGACTCATGGAATTTTCACCGGATGATTTCATTTTATTTGATTTCAAAAGGGAGGATTGGACACGAAAGTTTTTTTAGAATATGGTTAAATATGTGGTTTTAAGTCTTCCCCGACACCAATTGCAATATATATTTGTGAAGTTATACATTGAAAGTTTTGGCCAATCATAAATCTCCATGTATCTTTTCCATGTTAGATCCTTAATATTTCCTTGAGATAGTTATGAAGATTTAGCCAATAAGAAAAGTCCATGTATTTTTGTTGGGTCGAGCTTTTATATATCTTTTTGTCGATTGTGAAGTGCGAGCCAATAAGGTTGTTCCATGCTCTTTACAAATTCAGTCTTTTGTTATCTTGTTTCTATCCATGTGAAATATGATTCAATAGAAAATATCCAAGTCTTTTCACATTTCACTATTTTGTTGTCTTGTTTCTATCCGATGCGAAATCCAATCAAATAGAAATGATCTAAGTCATTTTGGATTTCACATTGTCATTCTATTGTTAAACGTGTCAATGGCTAACCAATAAGATTAAGCCACCATTTTCACTACTCTTTCTATTAACATTTTTCTAGAGTTAGTTAGATACAAACTAATAGAATGTGTCCACGTTCTTTCACATTTTGTTTGTCCTCTTTGAGAATAATGCCAGAGTTCAAAAAATGCACCATTAAGAAAGTTCCATGTATTTTCGGTTTATTAGACTATTTTAATATTAATTAGTATTTTTAATTATTTGTTGCAATGCAAAGTGTGATCAAATAGAAAAACACCACATGTATTTTATTTTTGCGGTGTCGATTTTATATCTCTTTTCATTTGTTCATTTGTTTGTTTGCCACTTATTCGGTTGACTTGTAAAATTAGTTGTGGACTTGGTAATCTATTTGTTTTGATTAAATTCTGGGGACTTCATGTCCTCTAGGGGAATTTACTTTAGAATTTTCTAGAAGGTCGACATGTTCCCTCTTGTGTTACTTTGATTTAAAATGATTATCGCCTCCTTATTTGTTTATGTCTTGTCTTTTTTTTATTCGTTGACCAAGTTTCCTTTCTATTTGTTGCTCTATGTTCCAAACCTGTAAATATTTATGTTTTGTTTAATTCTGTGGACCTCACATCTGTTGGCATAATCTATTTATAATTTTTCTAGAAATCCAACACTTTCCCTATTGCTTTGTTTTGATCTTTGACATGTGTTGTATCTTGCTTCTACCACGGGTTTAAACATTTCTTTTGTACCACATGTTTAAAAACTTTTCCGTATATTTTCAAATTTCTTTGTATCATTGGTTTTAAAATTTGAAATTTTTATAACTATTTCTCCTCTATTCCGTGGTCTTGCTCAACTTGTTGTTTGTGTTTTGGTTTTCACTTTTTTTCTTAAAATGGCTAGTTCCTATATTTTCTAAATGGATACATAATAGTTATTAAATGGAACCCATTATAGTATCTAGAGAGCTAGGTTAAAATACTATTTCATGGCTAGGAAACTATGGGATCTTGTAATTGGTGTGGAAAAATGACCCACCGGTAGACATGAAAACCCTAAAAACCTTAGCTCCTTCTCTCAAAGATCACAAGAAGCCTTATCAATCCTATTACAAAGCATAAGAGATGAATTTTTAATGCATATAGGTCATATGGATTCTCTTGTTGATGCATGGAAACAATTAGAAACTATGCATGAAGGAAATCATCTCTCCAAAATAATTAAACTAATTTTGGAATTGTTAATAACTCTCATGAAGGGGGATGAGAAAATTGTTAATTACCTAGATAAAATTAAAAATATTAAAGCTCATTTAGATGGATGTAATTTTGAATTGTTTTAGGATAAGCTTATGTATTTTATTATTTAGATAAATATTCATGAAAAATTCAAAAACTATATCTCCATCCTTAACTCTAAATATCAAAATGAGAATGATTTACCTGATCTGGACACTTTGTCTTCTTTGTTAATTCAATAAGAACGTGTTATGGATAATTTTGATTCAAAAAGACTTCCTATCAAACATTTTTCTCTCATAATCATAAATATTCTCAAAATAATAATAATAATATCAATCCTAATCGAAACCTAACCTTAGATCAAAATTTACACCTAATCCTAAATCTAATTATGTTTAAAAGAGTTAGAATTTTAAAGTTAAATTCAATGGAACATGTAAAAATGTGGAAATTTTTTTGTAAAGAATCTGATTGTCTTGTAAAAACTAATTTTTTTGTTAAAAATACTAAAAATAACAAATTTAACAGTCAGAAGGAAAGAGAAAAAGAAAAACTATGCAAATAATGTTGAGCATTCTATTGCCCTTAGTATACTAGTCTCTCGAGTCTCAAATGACAATGAATGAATCCTAGATAGTGGTGCTTCTAGGAAAATGACATGTATTTCTAGTATCCTCTTAGATATTGTAAAATTTGAGGAAAATATACATTGAGGAGATAATTCCATCATTAGATCTGTAGGTTGTGGAAATGTTAAATCAAAATGGAATAATTAAGAATGTCTTGTATGTTCATCAATTGAAAAAGAACCTCTTATCTTGTTCTCAGTTAACTAAAGAAAACTATAAAGTTGTATTTTTGTAAGATAAATGGTATGTAAAATATGAACTCAGTAAGGTTATTGCATCACGTAAACAGAAAAATCTTCTATATATTTTGATGGATTTATGTCTATATCTTGCTTTTATTCTTCATCCAGATTGATCTTCAACTATGGCATGAGAGATTAGGACATGTGAAATTCAGAAGTTTTTATGAAATATTCCACCTAAATATTGTAATTGGTCTCCCTAAGATGAAATATGATCATGACACATGTGAAATTTTCTTGCGTGGTAAGCAACGTGTTAAACCTTTTCACAAACATCATGACCCAAATTCATCACATTTATTAGAGTTAATTCACAGTGATGTGAGAATTCCACTTGAATTTCCCTCTCTCAGTTGAGCTTTGTATGTTGTATGCTTTATTGATGATTTCTCTAGGATGACCTGGTCTTATTTTATTAAGAAAAATTATGATTTCTTGTCTAAATTTCAAGAGTTTAAAGCCTTTGTTGAAAATGCTTCTAATATAAAAATAAAAATAATTAGGAATGATAATGGAGGTGAATATACTAGCAAAATTTTTGATGAGTTTTATGTGTCATCTGGGATTCAGAGATAATTGACAACTCGATATTCCCCATAGCTAAATGACATTGTAGAAAGGAAAAATAGGACTATTTTAGAGATGTCTAGGACTATGATTCATGCGGATGTGCCTAAATATCTATGGAAAGAAGAAATTAATACTATAGTATATATCCTCAATAGAGTTCCTACAAAATATCTTCATCAAACTACTCTTTATGAAGTATGGAAAAATAAAAAACTAGTTATCTCTCACTTAAGAATATTCGGTAGTCCTGCTTTTATCTTCATTCCAAAAGTTAAAAGGAAGAAGGTTGATCCAATACATTTTTCTTGTATTTTTTTTGTTATGGTTTTCAAACAAAAGGTTAAAGATTCTACGACCCTTTCAAGTATGACATAGTATAAAATAGGAATGTTCATGTCTTAGACAAAACACTTTGTAATGCTTTTGGTGAACACTCCTATGTTTCTCCTAAAATAGAGCCTGATAATCCTTCTCCTAACAATATGGAAACATAAGTTCAAGAGGATGATTATCCTAATATAGATATGATGGAGATTGAGGGGGATTCATATCAAAATGTGTTGCATCCCAAGATTCCTAAATGGGATCAAAATATTGTCAAGGACTCTAATCCTATCAACCTGAGAAAGGTAACTCATAGTCAACATACTTATCATGACTTAATGACCCTATATGAGATTGACCCACAATATTTCAAATAATCTGTCAAGATGATAGATGGATTAAGGCTATGAAAGATGAATACAATGCTTTAATTAAAAATAACACTTGAGAATTAGTCCCTCCTTCTAAACGAAGCATTATAGGATCTAGGTGGTTGTATAAAATTAAGTACAACTCTGTAAGAGAAATAGATAAATTCAAGGAAATGTTAGTACCTCATGGTTTTACTCAAAAAACCGGTCTTGACTATATTGAAATGTTTTCTCCTATAGCTAAAATGAACACTATTAGGACTCTTCTAGCTTTAGCTACTCAAAATGGCTAGGAGATTCACCAAATGGATGTTAAAAATGCATTTCTGAATGGTGATCTAAAATAAGAAATTTATATGCATCAACCTAAAGGTTTTGAAGAACCTGGTAAGGAAATATATGTGTGTAAACTGAAAAAATATTTGTATGGTCTTAAAAAAGCTCTTAGAGTTTGGTATGCTAAAATTAATAGTTTCTTTCAGGATCTTAGATTCACAAATTGTTATTCTGATAATGATTTATTTTTTAAATTTGAAAATAATCATATTATCATTATTTTTTTATATGTTTATGATCTTTTAATTACTAGTAGTGATAAAAATTTAATTTCTAGAATCAAAGAAATATTAAAACAATGTTTTGAAATGATAGATTTAGGTCCGCTAAATCATTTTTTTAGGGATGGTTATATTTCGGATCATAAATCTATTATTGCATCTCAATCTCAAGATATACTACTAATTTACTTTGAATATTTAACATGATTGAATGTAAACATGTTACCATACCTATTGAAGTTTGTGTGATATTAGATCCTAAACCTACATGTGCTAAATTTGATCTCACTTTGTATAGAAAGCTAGTTGGTAATCTAATTTATTTAACTATTACTAGGCTGATATTTCATATGCAGTAGGAGTTGTTTATAGATTCATGTAGGATCCTTATGAGGATCATTGGAAAATGACAAAAACAATTCTGAAATATGTTAAAGGAACAATTAATTATGGTTTGTATTATTATTCTTGTGATGATGCAAAATTATTTGGATATTGTGATTCGACCATCCCGTGATGTTATAGATATAAAATATACTTCTCAGTATATGTTTTCAAGTTGGGTACAGGTGTCATCACTTGGAGTAGTAAGAAGAAACCAACAATTTCTATCTCTTCTATTGAAGCAGAGTATATAAGTGTTATGGAAACAACAAAGGAAGTCATGTGGTTGAAAATACTATTGGATGAACTACATATGGGCATCAAAGGAATAACTACTCTTTTATGTAATAACCAGAGTTACATTTCTCTTGAAAACAATCCAATTCATCATCAAATGATAAATCATATAGAAGTTCATATACATTTTATTTGAGAGAAAGTCATAAATGGTGATATTGATCTTAAGTTATGTTCAACTGAAGATCAAGTTATAAATATATTCACCAAACCATTGTGTCTTTGTGAAGTTTTGCAAGTTTTATGCCTTGTTAGGAATATCAAAGTTTCCATTGAGGGGACTGTGCATGACAATGCCACCTCTTAACGACTTGTTGTAAAATTCTAATACTTCCTCCATTTTTTGATAAGTAAATGTTCACACTATGTGAATTTACTTGTAAATCCCAACAAAACATTAGTTATGGGAATGTCTTGTTTTATAAAAGGATCCATAATCTGATATAAGTCTTCATATATAAAGCACTTTTCCTAATAATTTTTGTATGGGAATATTTGTATGATTTCCCTTATTTACATGCTATCCTGAATCATCGTTGATGATTTATGGATATGTAAATCATTTTGTAGAAAAAGGTAATTTGGCATGGTTTTTTTTTCCCACTTAACATTAAGGGGAGTGTTGGGGTAGTAATGTCAAGTGGGGATACCTTTTGGTGGACCACCACTTCATGAACCCTTTATTTTAAAGTTTGTTTAATAAAATTTAGGTCGGTCTTTCACAAATTAGAGTGAAATGGTATGACTAATTCACCCATCCTATATATATAGGATGATCCCTCATGGGATTGTAGGTATGCAAGATAAGTCAAATTTTTAAGATCATTGTGATCATTGTATTATAATCATGAGAAACTGATATGCGGTTATCTCTATGAGACCAAGAAGTGAAGTGGAAGTGTTGGGTAAAAGTATTTGTGAAATTATTAATAAAGGAAGTGCTTTATTCTAAGTGGGGTTTTTCCTTCGGGTTTCCCCACTATAAATATGGTGTTTTGTGTTATTTACTTTTTGTTCATGGTCTGTAATATGCAAGTATAAACATATTAATATATGTTTAATTGTTGCACTTAAGTAATCTATATTCTTCGGCAATTATATTATGGATTTATAATTTGTTAATTATTCATTCCCATTAATTCCCGAACACTTTTTTCCAAAAATATCCATTGCTTGACCCATACTCTAAGTCTATTTTTATCTCGTGCTAAAAAAATGGCTAATTTACAAACTCTATCTACTTGGTCATGAACCTTCACACATTTTTTCATCTTATTTGTGTGTTCCCCTACATGACTCCCTTGCGCGTGAACCCAAACCTCCGAAATGGATCATACTTAGGTATTTTCCCTTCTCAACATCATCCTAGATCTCTCCAAATTATTCTTTAACTAGATAAAAATCCTTACACTTATGATCACTATTACTTTGAATCTCTTTAGGAATATAAAATTTGTATCTAAATTTTCACACTTTTAGTGCATTCAACCATTCTACTTCAGCATCGACCTTACTTTCGAGAAGCGGTACCACTGTTTGATAAAACCTCAACCATACTAGTTATCTCGCTTCAAGATTCCTTTTTATCTCTTCACTATATGTTTCCATGTTTAGGACTTCATGACTCACATTTTTTTAGCTAAAATAACCTCATAAACTAGGTCCATACTATTGTCATTTTCATTATCCATGAGAAATGTGTTATAGTTGACATCACTAAATTTTCTTTCAAAAACACTAAGTCATATTATTTTCTCCTTCTTTTTATCCATGGACACTGTGTTCACATTGTTTGAATAAGAAATGATAATAAGCAAAGATGAATCACATACCTTGGAAGAAAAAAACCTCTCCTTATCTTCTTCCTTGATAGTGGGTTAGAGATATCATCCTCCAACTTCTTCTTTAACTAGATGAAAAATTCCTTACACTTATGATCACTCATTACTTGGACTCTCTTTAGGCATATAGACTTTGTATCTAAATTTTCATACTTTTAGTGCATCAACCATTATATTTCAGCATCTAACCTTACTTTCATAGTAGTACTATTTCTTGAAAAACCTTAACCATACTAGTTATCTATGCTTCACGATTCCTTTTGACCTCTTTAATGCATGTTTCAATGGTTATGGCTTCATAAATCACATTTATTTTAGCTGAAATAACCTCACAAATCATGTCCTTGTTCTTATCATTTTCATTAGTCATGAGAAATGTGTTATAGTTGTCATAACTAACTTTTCTTTCAAAAACACTAGAGGAAATTATTTTTATTTTATACATTAAACCATGTTAAGAATACGTTCAAAAACTACACCAACGTCTTCTAAAACACCTTCATTTTCTTCATCGGGAAATCTGTTTGATTATTACAAAGGAAAAAAATTTCATCTTCATGGGCCTTGGGAGATAAAACATCAAAGAATAACTACCAAATATAACACCCCAAGGGTTTCAAACAACTTATCATAATGAACAATGGTGTCATTCCATCTTGACCTATACTTCCTGTCATACATGTTCTTCAATAATCTCCTTAAAGTTATTAGACTTGCTTTAAAAGGACCTTACTCGATACCAATTTTTAGAAGCAGATGACTAAGATGGGAGTGAATCATTCCTTTGAAACTTTATTCCATTTCATTCATCATTCATTTTCATTCATGATTCATTTAACCATACACAATTATAACCCTTTAAGCATTAAGATGATTAAATCATGCACAATCAAATCATACACATGAGTAATAAAGATAATAACACAAGATATATAATGGAAACCCTTAAGGGAATAAACCCCACCAAACCTCTACTTATATTACTCAAAACAAAGGACTTATGTGAATATTACACATCACACAAGATTTATTTAGTGAGGCACCAACCCCTATTTAGTAAGGAACCAATATCACAAGGAGGCTAAAACCCTATAAGATGACTAATAACCCACCTAATTAGCTAAAATGGATGGTCACATGATGTCCTTATTGCTTCAAAATTGATTGTGATCTCTTTTTCAGCTCTTCTCACTTTAAAACCATCTCAAACAACTCTTTCTCCTTCTTCGCTCAAACATGCACCTTTAAGTATTAATTAGGTCAAATGAACTTATTTTCCTTCTTCTCTACTCTACTCATCTTCTCATCCCCATTTTTACCTTCCCTTGAGCCATTACAACACGCTCTCCTCTAGTTCGATCACATCTCTCTCCACTCCACTAGTTCATATTAGCACATACATATTTACCTTTATACATGACTCATCATAAACAAAACCACATGTTAGCTAAGACCATTAGTTTTGGTCATGAAAACTTAAAACCACATCTACACATCCTTATAAATTCATTCCAATAACCCATTAGTTTGGCATAGGCCTAAACACACCAAGACCTCTCAATTAGGCCTAAAACAATCACAAACTTAAAATCCAAACACGCTTAAAAAAAAACCTCTCAATACCATTAAAAACCTAAACCAACTCAACAACCTCCATCTCCAACATGGCTTTTACTAAGAAGCGAGCAACACCAACTGGGTCTTTAAGAACCTAATTTTCACTTTACAAGGCCAAGAAACTTCTCATAGAAAAACATGCAATCAAGAATTATTGGGAACATGTATTGAAGAAACATGATCTTATCTCACTCTTTAGATCCATAAGACACCATCAAATAAGACATAAGACCTCAAAACTTCTTTTTCTCTTATCTCACTTAAGCATGTTAACACTTCTCAAAAGTAGGTCTTCAAAAAAAAGTTGGTTCACACATATAAAATCTTCACCAAGACTCATGAAATATATCAATGGAAATATCTTATCATCATGCACCTATAGAAAATCATGGAAATCACTCAATCATGACACAAATAACTAAAACAACTATGTCTCTTAAATAGCTCAAACCTGTAATTTTGGTCTCAAGGACCAGTCTTGAGCTCAACAAGCTACAACACCCCAAATATAATTTCCGAAACTAAAACCACATGGAAAACTTCAATCACATCCTAAAAACCTTCACAAGTACACATAAGCATAGGTCATATGAAGAAATATGATCTTGCACACCTGTTTTAGTCACCTAATTTGGAAAGCCTAATAGGGTCAATTAGGCCATTGGGGTTTAAATAAAATACCATCACTCTAGATCATACCAAGGGATCTAGTACATCATATGGAATCCCTACCAGCTTTCCATGACCATATAACATTTCCTTCAAACACATCTTCATTTCTTTATGACTAGTTTTGCACTCACAAGCCCATTAGTGGTAGGGCACATTGGAGGACATGTTTCTCTAATTTTATTCACTAAATCTATCACATTATTTCCATGATCACTTAACACACATATTTAGGTTCCTGGAACAATTGGTTTCACTCTATAAAACCTATAACTAAACTTTGTACACATAAATCTTAAAAAAAAGGTTTTTGGTGTAGCATATCATCACTTATGAAACCCAAAAATTCCACCAAAATGAGATCAAAGGAGTCAGATACATAATTGAGTCTTCATATTATCATCCCTAAACCATTTTATGCCCATACCATGCATGTATTTCCGATCACTATAGAACTAGGTTTTTGGGGATGGCTTTTACCTACTTGCCTTCTTAACAATGGTTCATATAACTCCAACTTCTAATTGACCTCATTATTCATAATATACCTTCTTTGTTCAATTTTACAACATACCCCAATATTTCGGACTCCCATTCATAACACACACATGTGGGTGAGAATAAGATGATGACCTTCAAACCAAAGACTACACTTCAAGGGCTCGATATAGCGAAAAACACATTTTCTATCTTTGTCTTTATATTCCTGACATAAAACTTGACACATAACAATTTCATGGCCTACTTACACTATCCCAAGTCCCATTTATGTCTGCACACACCTCTAAATATCTCAAACCACCATGACTTTCCCATGTCTACCTTACCTTGTCTCAATGTACTTGTTTCAAAGGACCTTTTACCTGTAATATACAACTGAAATCTTACCTTAGGGACCTACAATACCTACTATGTAACATCATAACACACTCCACATGTATACCTTAGTCTTCCCTACTTAATTTTTCATGTTGTAATCCCATATGTTTACACTAGGTATAGGACTAGGCCTAAAATGGTCTCATTTAAGCACGTCTCTTATGAGCTGACTTGTTCACCATCATGAAGACCCAAGAAAACCTCTAACACACCTCTCTTATCATGATAGACACTCTACCAACCTTCATACCACCTTTGGAGATCATACACTAGACCATACATGCTCAACCATGCACTAAACATTACAAATGCACCAAGGCATCATGCTAAGACACCAATATAACACTCCACCTCATCAATGTAAACAACATGTACTCACCTAAGAACACCAAGACACCTTCAAATCAATGTTACTTAACATTAATGATAACAACAATGCCACATTTTCCAACATGATAGTTCTTCATTTGTCATTACTTTTACTAGTGTTAATTTTGATGTCTCTCTTTCATCACATAGATTACACATTAGTTATTCTATTTGTCTTCATGTTATTAATAATTTTATGGTGTATTCTAATTATAAGCACAATGATTTTTCAATATATTTATCGTAAACAATTAGTTTTCCATTATCTTAGATGACCCGTAGATCACCTAATTCTCATGGGCATGTCATTCTTCCCATCATTGTCGCCCCCTCACTATCTCTATGTATTGCTCTATTAGATCTATAATTATGCATTGTGACATAGTCTTAGACATCCCTTGGCTTAGGATTTCTAAATCCATGCCATCAATAGTTCACTTATACCTTAAGTTTATACATGAGTTTCATGTTATCACTATTTGAGGAAACCCATCACAAACTACTTTGTCTTTGGCTCCTATTAATGTTACACATTTGTTTACTTCTATCTCTAGTGCACATACTTATACACCTCTTACCATTTCTAGTACTAATATCACACATACTCCTAGATCTCCTCCACTTGTGGATTCTACTTCTTTCTCATGATGGATACATCGATCTCATATCCCATATCATAGGGAAAAATTTCCACACAATACATACACTCCTCGTGGAACATATAGGCATACTTCACAACATAATCATGATATATTCCTACCCCGATACCTTCCCCTTGCACTTTCTCAAGACTGTCAATTCTTATACCATGTTCACATGTGTACCTCCTTCACACTAGTAGATAGTGGGCCCTCACCCTTATCCTTATTGGATAGATCACCATGGAATTCACACTTGGGGCATACTACCCAATGACACACTCTTATTCTAGGTTCTAACATAACTATCGAGGGCACACTTACGTACATAGACCTCACATTTCATACATACATTGGGGGAAACCTTAATCCCCTCTACTATCCATAGTTTTATATATTATAATAATCCAAAAACATTCAAATGTTAGTACAAATACAAAAAAACAATTGAGATCTTGTTTGGATGTATTGTTGTTTTCTTACACTATTATATGTTTCACATTGTTTACCATGTTACTTTTATTCATAGTATGATCTATCCTCTTTATATACACACATGTAATTTTAATTTGTGATTTTGAGGTGAATGTACAATAATTACAGGTTATCACATGATGCATGATGCTTGAAATTGTTCTCTACCAGTCCCAATGAGGCTCCTGGGGCATATACCTTTCCTACTTCTCTATATTTAGGTTATATCATTGCAATATCTACTACCTTCATTATTATTTTCAGTTGTATACATTATGGAACACTATCAATTTTTCAAATATGCTAATGGGTGCTTCATGTATAGAATTTTCCATACAAGTCTACTTCCAACCATGGCTATGTTATCATACTAATTTTTTATGTCTTGTTTTATATTATTATGATTAAATTGTGGGATATGCGTTATGATTGATTGATCATTTTCTTAAATGACCTTGAAGGCCTTGAGGGTCTTGTGACATCCTAAGTGGTGTCCAATGTATTTAACCAACTACTTATTGTGTCTTTTTCCATTTTGTTATGTGTTTTGATTGTTTCTATTAAATAATGCCACAGATTGATTGTGACTGACATTTTTTATACCTTTTCCCATTGTTTTACATGTGTTATGGTAGTTATCATAATAATTCTCCATTCCCTTTATAGGATTTATATTTCATATGTTCACATCAATTTCATATTTCCTTTTTTGGGATGTGCTCACATTATTTTACCTCACACACCCCAAATGAGTGGGGGAAATCATTGGGTGATTATTTCACCCTCTCAATAGTTCATAAAACTAGCACAGTTATTAGAAACCATAATTAGAATATACAAGTGCTAAAACTATCTCATATTCAAATTTGGGCCAAAAAAACAATAGGGATAAAAATGCCCAATATAGATGGGAACAGTGGGAACTAGTGTACCACATGTGGTTCTATCTTAGGAGCATAAATAGTTATAGTACAAGTTTATCATGATTCTAGTTACAAGAATTTCCAAAATATAGCAACAAATACTCATTTATAGGTTACTATCAGGTTAAAAAGGAAAAACATTAGTGGAAAGTTACATAATTTGAGAAAGGGAACTAATTACTATATTTTCTTGGTATCAAATAAGGAATGACATCTAAGGCATATGCATGAAAACATTATTTTATTATTGGTAAATAGTTTTGAAGGGACAACAAAAGAGGATCAAAATCTAGATAAAGCATTATGTCCATCAGTAACCAAAAGATAGTTACTAGTATAAAGCTAAACAGAACATAAACTACAACAAGACAACAAAAAGTAGCAAAGAAACAACAAAAAAGACCAAAATAAAGCAAAGTTGACTAGAACAATGTGCATGAAAACATTATTACTAGAACAATGTGTCATTTATGAGTAGTTTATATGAGGTTTTGACCATCTCAGTAGTGGTATTTATCCATGGGATAACGTAAATGGTTAGAGGGAAAAATATATAGTTCTCCCAATACTCTTCCCTTGGTGATATGACAAATAAATCCTTGGTATAGTGATAAGATGCTTAAATGATCAGTACTCTTCCAACCATCTCCAAGGTAAAAAACACAGGGGAAAAATTATATCTCTAATCTCACAGAATTCAAGTGTATTCTATTATTGATTCACTTCTTTTCAATAAAAAATTCTATTTTTACATTTTGCTAATTTAAAATCAAATTTCATTTACCATGAGCATTGACTACACTTATCTTCTTTTGCGGGTCTTACCTTACTCGAAAAAATGAAACATACAAATGGGACAAGGAGAAATCTCAAGCATAAGACACTCAAGAAAATATAATATTCAAGAAAAATGCATGTATCATTTGTAATCTACACACAAGGTCACCCTTAGGGTTCTCGTCCCCTCTTAGATTCCGTGATATACACATTACAACCTCCATTTGGCACATTATTAGCTACAACCTCCTTTGAGTATTGACAAGGTGCACTCTTTTTATCTAGTTTATACTACCAAATATTCATTCACCATCATAAAGTGGGGTGAAATGTAGACACAAAATCATGCACTTGTTATTTGCATCATGCCTCTAAATATGTCATTATATGCATTATTCCTAATTAATAAAACTAGACATTAACACCACTTGTTTTTCTTTTACATTTCTTTACCATTCTTATCATTCTATCATTTACTTTTATAGAATGACTACTTTACTTTTGGAAATTGTACAATATCTTACCCATTTTTTATTTCCCATTTTATCCTCTCGAGTTTCCTAGACACTACCTCCCATTAGGGATAGGAGTGCTCAAGCACTATTTTCCTCTGGTGATTATATCCTTGTCCCTCCTTTTCTCAAGTTTGATATGCCACATCGACTATTATATTTTTAAAAAACTTTATTATTACTTTGGGTTGGAATTTTTAGGTGTTAATGATGAAATTCAAATAAGGGAACCATTTATATACATGAATTACTCAATAGTATTAGGTGTTGTAATTTGGGATATTACTTCTTATCTACTACTTGAACAAAGAGAAACATTTAAGGAATCCATTTTGGGATGCATCATTCACTGTATAGGAGGGGCTATTTCTAGATTCCATCTCACACATTCATCTTGGGGGAAAACATCGTGGCTCGCTATCTTGGTGTTCTTGCACAAAAAAACCTAAATTCAAGGGACATTATTCTATCACACATAAACTAGAACTACATATAATCTGAAATGTAGTACAACACTCGGTGATAATCACATTGGGGTGACCACCAAGTTCAATCCATCTTAAGCATATGCATAATTTATTTTATCTAATTTTTTGCCTTGAATAGGTATTTAGAGTTTTATATGCAAGTAAATGTGTGATACAGAACCCTACAATGAAGCCATAGTGAAAAATAACAAAAGAAAGAAGATATAAATATATCCTAAAAAGGTTAGATCTAAAATATTATCTAGGATACTAGCACACGGGTGATCTTGTCCTTATTTAGGTGGTTCTACTTGAAGGAATTTCATATCCTAGTTTTCTATAAAAATCATACTCAGCCCATACTAAGCTTGTTCCACTAAGTTCCCAGTATAAGCTAAGTTCTTATTATCTCACTATTGCTTACACTTGTTTGTCTTTTGCATGATAGATCTTTCTTATTACTGTTATATCTATTTGATATCAATCCTATAATAAATATTTAATTCTATTAAATCACTACATCACATCAAATTGTTTAATAGCATCCTTGCAAATTTGTTTTTTCCATACCTTTAAATTATTGCATTCCATAAGACCATATCTCTTCATGTAATTTTTTTGAACAACTCAAGTGCAACAAAATTTGAAAAAACCCACAACTAGGGCATTTAAAAGTACAACATTTGACAAAACCCCACTTTCCATTATGTTTACATTGGTGTTGATGCATTGTTCTAAAGATCCTATTATGATGCATTCTAGGAGTATGAAACATAAAATATGATCTCTCCACCATATCATAATGGTGGATTGATTGTAATCCCTTCTCTCTCACACCAAGAAAAAACATCCACATTACAACCATACATTTAAGTGGGATTTTGATGATAAAGATTAATTTTTCCTTAATATATCCAACACATTTTGATTAATTATAGGTGCAATACCATGAGATTATTTATAATCCTCATCTACTAAACCAACATGGTTTCTTTCTAATTAAAAACATTGGAAATACATCCACACAACAACAAAAATTTTAATTGGCATTTTGATGCTAAAGTTTAGAGTTTTACAAGATAAAAGAAAAACCAACAATGTCAACCATGTAAAATAATAATAAATAGTAAGCATAATTTTCTTACACATCAATAATAGGGAACTTAAATTTTCTACACATAAACTATTACAAGATACGATTATATACGTGTATGAAAACTACAAATGGTTAATGGATGATTGATTTTTTTGAATAAATCACTTAACATAGGTATTAGAAACCAAAAATAAGAACATATTCTCATTTCACACCTATATTGTATAAAAATTATATTTTTAAAATGTATTTTGTAACAAAAATGCATTCTCATTTCACCTTCTACATTATATGAAAGCATTTCAAGACTTTTTAATTGCAAATTAGATATCACTAAAATAATATATCTAGGAGGGACCAAGATGGTTGGGAAGTAAAAAAAAACCTTTTATAGTGTCTACCAACCCACCCAAATGTATGGGAATTAGAATTTTTTTGCCACAAGGTTCCAAGTATAAAATATCTCCCTTGAAACCCTAGTACCAATGCAAAGCATAACTTGAATGTTTTAGCAAATTTTCCTTTGCTAAAACTACGAGAAAAATGTTGGAATATCGGATAAAATAAGATACGTGTTTGTTAATAAAAAAATTCCCTACTATATGTGTAGAAAATGAATTCCTAAGTGCCAAATATTGCAACAAATTTCTAGTTAAGTTTTGATTAATTTTCACTCTTAGGGATCTTAAGAGACATCATCAAACCGATGTATCCGGAAGGATTGGGATGACTGGGAATAAAACATGTGCCTATAATATAATATTCTATACCACCATAACATTTGGGCACCATAATTTTAGTACCATGAGGTGATGATTGTAAAATGTCACCATCGACACCCTAACACTAACGTAAATTGAAGGTTTTTACAAAATTTCGTTTCTTCAGTAACTATGAGAAATCCATCAGAGATGGGATAAAATGGGATAGGTTTTTATATAATGACTATATTCCTATATATATGTTTAGATGAGACGTTCCCAAGCTCTAAAAATTATGGTAAATTACCCATCAAATTTTGACTAGTGTTCACTCTCAGGCACTTAAAAGACATTGTCGGACTAATGTAGTCATGAAGGACTAAGATGGTTGGGAAAAACTGACACCTCTAGTAACATCTACCATCCCACCTAAACATGTGGGAACCATTTTTTTAGTACCACAAGGTTTCAATTTCAAATATATCCCTCAAAACCCAAACACTAATAAAAATTAATTTTTTTGTAGATTTCATTTGTCATTGTGATCATGAGAAAATTGTAATGAGCTAGGAGAAAATAGAAGAGGGTTTTATAGAATTACATTATGACTAGATATAGATTCAGATAGAATATTCCTAGGTGTCATGGTTGTAATAAATTTCCCAACAAAGTTTTACTACTTTTTTTGCTCTTAGGGTTCTCAAGAGACATAATTATACTGATGTAATTGGGAAGGAATGAGATAGTTTAGTAGAAAAATGAAACATATGGTAGTTTCTAACATCCCTCCCAAATGTTTTGGTACCATAATTTTGGTGCCCTAAGGTTTTAATTAAAAATATCATCCTCTCGCATCCTTACACCGACGCAATTAGAAGGTTTTAACAACATTGTTTTGTTGTGACTATGAGAAAACAACCAACAAATGGGATAAATTAGGAATAGATTTTGTATATGGAATAGATTTTTAGTAATAGATTTAAATGATACATTCTCAAGTGGCATAGATTATAAGAAATGTTTGGTTTAATTTTGATTATTTTTTCTCTTAGTGCACTTAAGAGACATTGTCATACCAATGTAGCTAGGAACAATCGTGATAGGTAGGAATAAAAATGACACCTTAAATAGTGTCTATTATCCCACCTAGATGTTTAGAACCAATCAATTTGGTTCCATAAGGTGTTGATTATAAAGTATCACCCTTAACACCCTAACACTAACATAAATTGAAGTTTTTAGCAGTGTTTAATTTATCAGTAACTATAAGCAAACCACCAATAGATGTGAGAAACTAGGAAATTTATTATATATGGAATAAATACCTAACTATAGGTTTATATAAAACATTCCCAATTGTCATGGATTGTGAGAAATTAACCGTCGAGTTTGAATATATTTTTCTCTCAAGGTGCTTAAGAGACATCACTGAACCGATGTATCCAAGAAGGATCGAGATGGTTGGGGAGAAAGTGATGCCTATAATAGTTTTTACCATCCCACCTATATGGTTATACATTATTGATTTTGTTACATGAGGTGTTGATTCAAAAAATCACCCTTAACACCCTAACATGGATTTAAATTTAAGGTTTTAGCATTTTTTTATTTGTTGCAATTATGAGAAAACCAATAAGAGAAGAGAAAAATTAGGAGATTTTTCTCTAGGTGGACCATATACATAGCTATATATTTAGATTATACATTTCCAAGTGACACGGAGTGCAAGAAATCATCCATTAAATTTTGAATATCTTTCACTCTCATGTAATTTAAGGAATATCGTTGGACCATTATATTTAGGAAGGAATGTGATATTTAGATAGAAAACAAAACCTCTAATAGTGTTTACCATCCCTCCTAGATGTTTACACATCATTAGTTTAGTGCCATGAGTTTTTTATTGAAAAAAATTTCCCTTGACACCCTAAGACTAATGAAAATTGGAATTTTTATCAACATTTAATTTGCTATAACTATGAGAAAACAGGAGGAGATGGGAGAAATCTGTAATATTTTTATTAGGTAGACCATATTCCCAACTATATGTTTATATGGGACATTCCTAGAAACCATAAACTATGATAAATTACATGTCAAAGTTTTGACTATTTTTCACAATGAGGACACCAAAGAGACATCACCTAACTGATGTAGCCAAGAAGGACTGGGATGGATTAGAAGAAAAAGATACCTCCAACAACATCTACTAGCCCACTCAGATGTGTAGGAACTATTTTTTTGGTGTCACAAGGTTCCTATTGCAAAATATCTCCCTCGAACACCCTAAAACTAAGACAAGTTGGAGTTTTTAGTAGGGTTTTATTCAATGTGACCATGAGAAAACCACCAGGGAGATGGGAGAAACCAAGAGAGTTTTTTCTAATGATTTGATTCCTAGATTTAAGTTTAGATGGGATTTTCCCATGTGTCCAAAATTATGATAAATTAAATGTCAAACTTTGAATCTTTTTCACTCTCAAGGAACTTAAGAGACATCCCCTTTGGTAGTAGTTTTGATTACATTAACTTACCAATAGATGAATTTATTGAGCATCATCTCATAGGGGCATTATGTATTTTTCAAAAGACACATTGAAATTGGTAAGGATTTCTTGCTTTGGCATGCCATAATTTTTTTGAAATATCTACATGAGAATGGATTTATTTTCATCGAGACTTTCACCAAAATGGCATCCATTAGTTTCTACGTAACAAGTCCACTAGGAAATGGCATATATGTACAAGGAAATCCTAAACCTCTAATTGGGAGGGTCTAGAATAAGTTGAAAAACATTTAATGCCTTGTCAATCACATCAGTTTATTATGTTACAAGTTAATTGAAACCAAGAATAAAAAATCACTAATAAATGGAATATATATGACAAGAGATGTTATAATAAGTCAAAAATTATAAGTTCCTTACTAAGCACCTCAGGTCTAGTCTTATGGTGTGGAATTACATTTACAAGATAATTGACCCGATATCAACTCATAGGGGGAAACATTGACCCACCATAATTGACAAGATAATTAACATAATTAACAAGATAATTATCCCAACATTCCCATGTGTCACAAACCGTGATAAATTAGATGTCAAAATTTGACTCTTTTTCACTCTCAAAGTGCACTTAAGAGACATTCCTTTAGGTAGTAGTTTTTATTACATTATGTGAAAAACATATGAATGCATTGATCATCATATCATAGTGGTATTATGTATTTTTGTAAATACATGTTAAAACTGGTAAGGATTTATTTATTTGGCATGCCATGAAAATTCTCAAAGATCTACATGAAGATGGATCCGTTTTCATAATGGATTTCACCATAATGGAATCCTTTACTTTATATGGAACAATTCCACTAGGAAATAGCATATATATGCTAGAAAATTATTAAACCTCTAATTAGGAGGGTCTAGAATAAGTCAAACAAACATTTAATACCTTTCCAAGAATGTTCTTTTATTGTGTTACAAGTTAATTGACCCTAGATCAAATATCACTAAGATATGGAAAATCTATGACAAGAGATGATATAATACATAAATATTTATTTCCTTACCAAGAACCTTAGGTTTAGTTTTACGTTGTAGACTTACATTTACAAGATAATTGACCTGAAATCAACTCTTAGGGGGATGACATGTCTATGCCACACAAGTTTAGACCTCTACTTGAGAGAGGTTGTAATAAATAAAAAATTTATAAGTAGCTTATCAAGTACCTTTCTTTTTGTGATATTAAGTATATAACTTACTTAACCTGATTAAGATCCATGTCATGAAAACTAAATATATTTATATAAATGTGAGTAACTAGGTATGTTCCACATAAAATTATAAGTGTTCCTCTTATTCTCATTATGATGGGACAAAGTAAAGAGTAAACCAATATTTTTGTTGTAGATTTGATAGAAACACCAAACAATAGATTCATTTAGGAATTTTATTCCCAACCTACTATATGAAACTAATTTTATACCCTTAATTTATGCCTCTCCTTACATCTATTATTGACACCCCTATATATATAAAGGCATATTATATTATTTTCAACTAATAAAGAAATGGTTGGGTCTAGATTGCAAGGAATATGGCCCTATATAGCTCCTCATATGATTTTTATAGTCAAAGTAGCTCAATCGATAAGAGAGGAGAGAGATAATAGTTCTTTTTATAATATACTTAATGGTTATCATGCCAATGTAAGGGAATTATCACACATTATCTTAATTGAATCACCTTCCCTCTATATGGATATATATTTCATATGCATGTACCAACAAATCATGATCAAGTTTGAGGAGGATAAGGAATCATTTATTGACCAATGAAAGGGTGGCTATATATTCTTTGTGCTCACTTAACCAATGGGAGAGTGTTTTATACTTAGCTAGTGCAAGGTGAGTGTGTTAGTGATCATAAGCTGGATGGGTGGCCAAAAAAGGGGGATGGACCCATAAGTCATCTCTTATATAATAGATCATATATGCTTCCAATCATGCCTTCATAATAGATATAGAGGAATGTTACATATGCCTTGTTAAACAAATGGATTAAAAAAGGTTCTATAGTAAAGTAATCAAAGGATCACTTTGTAAAATATGTTAAATCCTCATTTTTTTCAAGAATATAAATTCTTTATTGATGGAACAAACCTTGTGAAGGTGGAATCTTGTTTGGCACCACTAACCTAATTTAATAGCATTAGTAGGGATATAAATAAATAAAATAAAGGAAAAATTACTCAAAACATAAAACTTAAGAATTTAAAAATATCCTCAAAACTACGAAAGTTATGTTTCATTGTCTAATTCAATACAATGGATCATTTGGGTCAAATCCATTCATTAGGGTGTCAAGTATTGCTTCACATTTAGTATCAAGAAATTTACACGAGTTTTTATAGTGTAGTATACCCTTTATTTTTTATTTAAATATTAGATGCAATAACAATGTGATAATAATAAATCATACTTAGATTAATGTAAAATTATCAAACAACCACACAGTGGATTTCTTCAATGGGTATCTTCTAAGTCATGTTTCAAAGAATAACCAAAAACCCCATAGGATACTCTTGCCCTTCTCCATATATGATAGGGGATTTCAATTCTTTTTTAATCAACAAAATGAGACAATAATTTTTTTCTTCTTTATAAACTTCTTTTCCATAACTACATATATATGACATGCATCACATTTTATGAACTTTTTTTTAATAAATAGTTCATAAATACTACATAATGAGCTAAATTTTTAATTTTAACTAAATGATGCATCTATAGAACCCAATTGCACTAGATCTCGATATATGGTAAAATTTAACTAATGATTCAATCTCCTTAAGTTGTAGTGTTTGTGGAGATTAATACATCTCACATGGCTTTAAATTTATATAACTCCATTCATCTACCCAATATTTTGACTCACAATCATTGCAAAAAAAATCCATACATGAAGAACGAAAGCATGCCATCTACCTCATATGAATAGTACATGAACCTATATTAAACTTCTTAAAAAGCGCAACTCACTAGATCTTGTTAGTGTAAAATAATCTTCATATTTTTATAAATTTATATTATTATATAAAAAAAATATATAAATTGTAGACTTAACATCATTACCTAGAACAATTTTTAAGTTACACCATTACATGATGGATGGTGCATCATTCAACTTTGCACCATCTTTGTACTTAAAATATTCTCATTCTAGGGATATTTTAACATAGTCTACTACACCATCATGCTCCAATTTTACTTGACATGAATTATTCAAATTCCAAATATGATGAACATCACTCATCCTATACATCCTTTATAGCCAATAAAACATCCATGAATTTTTAAATTTTTATGTACATTTATCTTACAATATGATGAATTAACCAAATATTATGTTTTTGTTACTCAAATTACCATTTAAGATCTCAAAGAAACCTTACAAAAACTATATAGAATGTGTATGATAATTAATAATATATAAAGTATTCTCCTCAAGATCTTTATGTCTTCCTTTGTGTTGCTAAGATCATGAGAAAATGTTATATGCACAAATATGGGAGCATGAGTAAAGTTGTATTATTGTGATTGGACTTAATTTTGTGGTTATAGTGTATAGTTCTCTAGAAAATAAAAATTGAAAAATTTGTACCAAGAAGAAATATGTCATTTCATAACCTAAAATTTTCATCTTACCATCAAGATTTGTGTGTATGCCTTGCATACTCATACATTATCTTCTCTTGAAATATAGTCATAAATTTTGATACACTTATTTCTTTACTCATTAATTCACACCTCTTGGCCTCTTTTCCATATTTTTAAGTGTATGCCACTAACTTGTATTTTACAAAAATAACTAGTTAATTTCCAATTGCATGTGTATTCTCTATGTGTATATAAATTTGTAAACATTTATAACCACCACAACTATCACAAGTTTCTTCCAATCATGATTTCTTATTAAAACATTGTCCTCATTTTATACAAAAAACAATTGAGATGAGATCTTTTCCTTATTTAATTGGAACATTTAGCATACACTCCTACAAAATAATCTCAATATGAAAAGTAACATATATATGCCAGAAAACATCATAATGCATAGAAAATTAATTATGAACCCTATAATAACAAGAAGTGTGTGAGTATAATTTTACATAGAAATGTTGTGTCATTTCAAAATACCTTTGAATAATTTCTATTTCAAGATAAGTCTCTTTAAAATTATTATAAAAATATTTTCTATCATATCCCAAAAAAGGATTTGATTCACGGTTTCAACAACCAATTCTTATTTTTAATATGTCATTTTCATTAAGTGAACCCTTGTATTAATTTTCCAAATTTATTCAATTTTGGATTTTAAGTCTTTAAGTATGGATTTGTCTGTCTGTGAGAGTGTACTAGAGAATGCACATAATTAATTTTTATTGATATCCTCAAATATTTCACGTCTTTTAATAACATTAAATAGTTTTTTCAATTTATTTTTAGTGCACTACTTATTTTCCTAATTAAACAATATTTCTTTGTTTCTTTAATTATTATAGTTTATGTAATAACACGTCGGGTAGTATTTCTATCTTTGGTACATGAGGTTAGACCTATTTATTTGTATGCATTCATTATATTTTTTTAAAAGGATTTTTCACTATTAATTTTAGATTTTTTTAGACCAAAGGTCTTCATAGTGGGTCTAAACTTAATATTTTGCATCATTTCAACAAATAATTGACATCCGAACCTATTTCATTTAAGTTGTTAAAAATGCTTTTCATATCTTATTAGATGTTCTTGTACAAGTGCGTTCACCAATCTTATGACTCATTGGGTTTGAAATAAATTCATCAATTTCAAGTAAAATCATATGTTTTTAACACAAAATTTTAATTGTGATATCAATGATGAAGTTTTTTTAACACAACGTAAATATTATTTATTTCCTATACGTTGTTCATATTCATAATTTAGTAAATTTGTGTGTTTTGAATATGTTGATCATTTGGTGTAACATATAAGTTTAAATTTGGAATTTCATCACCATTCATTTAACATTAATTATTTAGATAAATTGTTGTTTGAAGATATGTTTCAATATCAAATTCATTTGTAAGAGATGACATACCTTCACCACCAAACATTGATTTCTTCCTTCCACATATTTTTTACACTAATTTCCTTGTTTTATTTCATTTTCTTCTTTCCTTTATTTGGTGCATGTTGACGATATTTATCAACATATATTTTTAATGGAAAACACATGTTCAATTTATTTTGTACACCCCCTTTTAATTTGTTCCTTTTTGTTTCTCTAGATCCTCAAAAATTTCCTCCATGATCTCTTCCCCATAATTATAATATATATATCAACATAATATGATTGACACAATAATAATGTTATATGAATTTTAAGAACATCAGAAATAATGAAAAAATAATGAATTCTCAAACAAAGATAAGAAAATCCTCAAAAGAAATTTTTTTATTTTATTTACACCTGTTAAATTTAACATGAAACATAATGATTTTAGTGAATTAGTACACTAAAGGATGTAAGGGATAGTAACACTTGATTATTCTAATTAATTAATTGTTACTTCATAACTCCTCCCATTTAAAAAATGTCTTCCTTTTGAAATAGTGATCCTCTTTAGTTTGAAATAACGCTTATATCACTAAATTGGGACTTATTCCAGTCCCAACAACTAAAACATATACTCAATATCGGAATCCAATATAGATATTTTTTTATTCTAAAATGTCAAATATTGGAATTATTTGTACTCCAAAATCACTCATATTAGATTCCAAAATCACACATATTGGATTCCAAAACTCGCATATATTGGAATCCAGAATCACATATATCGGAATCCAAAATCACGAATATTAGAATTAACTGTACTCCAAAATCACATATATTGGAATCCAAAATAAAAATATTGGAATCCATTAATTCTCCTTCCGAAGTCCAATATATCTAGTCATGATTTAAATTTATGAATTTGTGAAATAATGTTTAATGATTTCAAGGAATCCAACATTGACTGAGAAATAATGCCTGGCAACCGCTAGCCCATATAGAACAGATACATGTTCTATTTTATAAGGGCTAGTGGCAGCTAGGCTTAAGCTTTGGAATAATGCTCTTATCAGTTTTAATATTTTTTTAAGATTAAACTATGCAAATTTGAATATTTCAAATGCCATTAAGCAAGTGGCCGCTAGGCTAATGACATTCACGAGATGTGAGACACTTCCACATTCAATTACTATGGTTCGATTGAACCTTGGGGAAACTAGAGAATTACCTTATGGGTTAAATTTGGTGGCCACCTATGCCTGTCAAACAATTTTTAGCTGAAGGGAAATTTTCAAATTTTGCCCTTTGAAAATGTAAAATAGTGTTATTTTATACTATTAATAAGATTTATAAAAGATTATATTATATGTATTTCACTCTTTCTAATATATATTTGTATAGTTTACTAATAAATCTATATAAAAATGACATTTTTACATACAATTTACAAGTTTTTATTATTATTGGTAAATAGTTTTTTGAAAGGGACTATACCCTTGTACAACAAGGCTCAGAAGCTAGAATTGGAAGATTGAGCACAAAGAAAGAGATCAGAATCCAGATAGAACAATAATGACCAACTGCAGAAAGTTGTCTGCAAAGAAAAAAACCCACAACCAACAACACATCAACAAAAAGACAACTGATGTACAATGATCAAACAACAATGGCACATCAACACCATTGGAAAAGAAACACTCTGTGATCCGGCCACGAAAAATGAAATAATGTAACCCGGCCGAACATTAACAGAGAAGATCATCTAGGCGTAGAGCTTTCCTTCAGGGTGAATTTTTTTTTCTTTTTGCTGACCGTTACCCAGCCTGAAGGAGCCTCCATGGTTGGAGGAGAAGACCAAGGAGGAGTATTTTCCTTAGTCACATTTGTGCTAGTTGAGGCAGCCTCGTTGACATCCAAAGAGATATATTTATTATTTTCCTTGCTGCCCTCAACAACTTGTGCATTTTTCATGTTGCTAACAACTGAGTTTTGGATAGAGGGGTTTTCAGGGCTGAATCGGATTCAGCTATGGTATCTACTTTTGATTCAAGATCCTTTTTAGCCACAAAAATTAGGTGTTCCAGAGTGCATCTTTCCACTAGTTACACTTCTCATGTTGACGTTTTTCCATCCCACAAGCAGTAGAGGTGTGTCCTAATCCAAAACACCTTCTACATCGGAAAGGTAGACCTTCATAATCAAGAGTTTGTGACCAAGTTCTATTTTGCACTCTAAGGTCTATGGTAGCAGGAATATTTTTATTAGTGTCAAGTTCCACCAGGATCCGGGCATAGGTAGTATGGGTGTAATTAGTGGTTTGAGAATCTATATAGAGTGTAGTACCCAAGGTATTTCCAATGGATGTCAGATAGTCATGACTCCAGAATTGGAGAGGTAAATGGGGTAGCCTGATCCAAATAGGTTTCCATGAGAATGATTTTGTGTGTGGGTTAAAGGATGGGAACCAAGGTTTCATGACCAAATATTTGGACTCGCAGGTCCAGAGCTTGGAAGAAATGATGTCTTTATCAACTATTGAAGAGAAAACCATAATGAAAATTCCTTTAGCACACGGATATAAGTCTATCTTACCAATTAAATATGGAGTCCAATGCTTAGAGATCCACGTGTGAAGAACAGGAAGGCTGGGCCACAAACCCCCAAATCTACAAATCAGAGCATGCTCTTTGTAGTAAATCTCAGATGAAATGACATCTTCCCCAAATGTAATACACGGGGTGATGTCTGCAGGTTTCATGGATGATTCCTTTCATTTTAGTACGTCTTTGAAGGAGGTTTCAAGAGATCCACATCTAATCTCTCTATCCAACGTTGGAATAACAAGTAGAGCTCCCTATTCCAGCCCACTTACAGCTTTACAAGTTACATGTGACATTTTTTCAAATATCTCGCAAGTATTTTACAACTAAAATTGTATAAAACGTCCTAAATGTTAGTCAAATTTAACCCCTATAAATATGAATAAACTTAAATAAGGTGACGATTCAATTTTAGAGAATGTAACTAACTATAAAACCATTCCAAATATATTTTCATATTTAAAGTTAGAACTCATATTTACTTCATTTATAATGGTGTGATTGAACCTCACCAACCAGAGAATTTCTAAAGATGTTATGAAGAAATTAGTAGAGGGAGACAATCCAGTGTAGGAGAATGTAATTAATTGTAAAACCATACCAGATATATTTTCATATTTAAATGTAGATATAAAATCAAATGTAAGAAACATGGCATAAAAATTTCAAATTCAAATATGGATTGGAACATATTTCAAATTAACTCTAAACTATCCCATATATATTTTAGTATTTAAATATAGATATGAAATAAATTGAAACTCCTTTAGTAAAGGTAGGTAGAATTATAGTAAAACATTTGATTAATAATTTGAATTTATAATGTAACACTATTCCCAAAGTTGGGATTCCAAATCAACAATACAAATCATAGTGAAGATCCAATAAAAAAGATCCCTATAATTGTTTTTGTGATCTAATATAATCCCGAACATCTTTGACGTCCTTCAATGGTTACAAAAAGGCCACAACACATATAACAAGTATGTGTCTTCTGACTTAGAATCTATGTTAAATGTTTCAGCAATTATGTATTTTGCAACATCATTGAACTTGTTTTTCTCTAAATAGTCATCTACAAGCACTGTATTTTGACAATTGTACGATGCATTAAACTGCCACCAAATGAAGTTAAGATTCTTGAGATATAATTTGGGATTCCTATAACCTTCATAATCAGAGTGTTTGGTCTCGATGTAATATTCCTATGTAAATATGAACTCGAAGCTTGTAACCCCCAAGCTTATGTTTTGAAGGAATGAAGGCATCATGTATTCAATATTTTATTTTCTCACCGATGTCCACATTGTTATGTTAAAATGTATTTTGCACCGTTGTAAGAAATATTTCACATTAGGTCTGAGAAAATAAATTTTTTTAAGCTTGATGCCGCCAAAAATTTTTAATTGTTTAAATGTCAAAGATGCCTTATGGAGGGTGTGATCTAAAACACTATTTATATCAAATATAATCAGTTTCATGTTTTTTTAAATTATTGGTAAATAGTTTTGAAGGGACTATACCATGTTACAATAAGGGCTCAATAGCCAAATAGAGCTATAGAGGGACAACAAAAGAGGATCAAAATCTAGATAAAGCATTATGCCCAGTAGTAACCAAAAGATAGTTACTAGTAGAAAGTGAAACAGAATAGAAACTACAACAAGACAACAACAGAAAAATAGTGAAAAGACCAAAATATAGCAGCATCTAGAACGAAGCCCTCCAGCCTGAGGGAGATTATTTCTTGGAAGCTTTGTCGATCCTGGATTTGATTGTTTGTAGTGAAGTGAACAACACCAAAGTGGTGATGTGTGTGGGGTCACTTGCATTCAACTTTGATATGGTTTGAATTATCACCTTTTCAGTCCCCCGGATAGTTTCAAGGACCCCGCTAAGCATAGAAATGTTGTGAACATGCTATTCAAAAAAGTCACTAATGGCATTTAAGATAGCCATGTTATGGTCGTGACTATCTTTGGCTCTCCCCAATAATCAGTTTCATGTTGCATGTGTTCATATTTGTAGTTAAAAAAATCAAATGATTGATGGCGGTGAATCACTTACAAAAAAAAACAAGTCCCTTTCGATATTGTTATATCAAAAATCAAATGGTTGTAGGTGGTGACAAAGGTAAAATATAAGGGCATTCCTTATTTCTTATTGTTATACTAGGAATAATTTTTTGTGAAGAATTTATTTCAATAAAATGTAATTTTTAACACGATGGGTCTTTAGATAGCATATTGTAGTTATTTCATTTCATTGGAAAGTGGTATACATTTTCTAATATTGAAGCAAAAACTAGTATTTAAGCATGTTTGCAATTAATTTAGGAATACATATTGCATTAATAAAAACTCCTCAAAGATTCGTTACATTAAATATTTTCTATTAATTCACATTTGTAACTTATAAACTCACACTCTGAACTTATAATCAGGGAATATTTAAATTCTCTCAACTTATAATCATACAATCATAATTTAAATAGTTACTAGAACCATCACTAAAACATATGAATGTATTTTATTTACAATGTTAATTTATATCATCACAATAACATTTTGAAATGCTAACTTTTTATTTAACATTTTCTCGATTCAAATATTTGATAACCTCTACCACATTCAATCCCTTTGACACTATTAGTGATAATTATTTGCAAATCAGCCATCAACCACATATCTTTTGAGAAATTTTATCCTCTCCTTTTCACCCCAACCATAAAATTTACTTGGAGGGTTTCCAATTGCACCTAATGTAATACACATTGTGTCTTCTAATTATAGGGGACATCGTTTCTACTCCAAACATTTTCTATATTTTATTGAAATTCCATCAACCATTTTGTTGTGTTCTTTTCCCTAGCTGATTAATGGATTCAATTCAGTCGATAATTTTTTGTTCAAGGATTTTGTCAACTTTTCAACATCACCTAAAGTGAGTTTTTCGACTGAAATCCCATTTCAAATTTTGTTGATAATGAATTTATAAACTCTTTCAAGGCCACCTCTCATGATCATTCTCTTCATGCGTAACTTGAATGTGATCTCCTAGGGGTGATTAGTTTTTATCATATAATAAGCCATCCAAATCTAAAATAAGAAAATACTTATTACAAACTAACTACATGGAAGTAAATAATTTTTCTTTTAATCAGGGTAAGTGCACCATGTTGGGGGGCCAAAATGTGGACAAAAACCCAAAAATGAACAAAGTGTGATCATTTTTGCAATAACCCGACCGCGTTATGTTTTCCCAGTGCTCAAGAATTCACGAACCTAAAATGCATATGTGTTTCTATGAACACAAAATGCGTACGTATTTTTCACTTTATGAAGTTTTTAGGGGTTGGAAGGAGCCAAATTTAGTAAAATAACTGTTAAGTATAATATTTCTTTTATTATTTCTTGATAATAAAAGTATAAAGAAATAATAAAATAAATCTTATACTTTAAATTTGCTTTACTAAATATAAGAAATTAGGGTCACTCTGCACTTGATGGAAGTGGTCCCATAGTTTTGATAGTGATAATCTAGAAGATAGTTTTTCAAAATCTAATCTGGTCAGTACTTACTCATTTTTAGAATTTTAGTAATGACCTAAAACTTTCAAGCCATATATATTGTAGTCGGTCTTTGTTTTGTGAAAACATATAGTCATTTTGTAGGTTTTTTGACCTTATGGATTGGATTTTGGCCCTACCACTACTTGAATTGGTACTAATTTTGAAATTTGGTCCATAATTCACTTTAGTGACCATGAATCAGCTCTATGATGCTTGTCTACTTCTTACTAAAATGAGATCCTTACTAAAATGATGTTTAGGGTTTATGGTTTAGGGTTTAGTGTTTAGAATTTAAGGTTTAGGGTTTAAGGTTTAGGTTTTAGGGCTCAATATTTAGGGTTTGGGTTTTAGGATTTAGGGTTTTGGTTTTAGGATTTTTGGTTTAAGGTTTAGGGATCAAGGTTAAGGGTTTAGGGTTTAGGGTTTAGGGCTAAGGGTTTAGGGTTTAGGATTTAGTGTTTAGGGATTAGGGTTTATGTTTTTGGCTCACGGTTCGGGGTTTATGGTTTATGGTTTAAGGTTTAGAGCTCATGGTTCAGGGTTTAGGGCTCGGGGTTTATGGTTTAATGTTTAGGGTTTAGGATTTAGGGTTTAGGGTTTTGGGATTAGGGTTTAGGTTTTAGGTTTCATAGTTTAGGGTTTAAGGTTTAGGTTTTAGGGCTCAGTATTTAGGGTTTAGGTTTTAGGGTTTAGGGTTTAGGGCTCAGGGCTTAAGGTTAAGGGTTTAGGGTTTAAGGTTTAGGGTTTAGTATTTAGTGTGTATGGTTTAGGGTTTAGGTTTTTTTTGGATCGGGGTTCAAGTTTTAAGGCTTAGGGTTTAAGGTTCACATCTCATGGTTCAGGGTTTAGGGTTTAGGTCTCAGGGTTAAGGGTTTAGGTGTTAGGGTTTAGGTTTCAGGGTTCAAGGTTTAGGGCTCAAAGTTTAGGGTTTAGTGTTTAGGGTTTAGGATTTAGAGTTTAGGGTTTTAAGCTCGAGTTTCAGTTTTAGGTTTCATATTTTAGGGTTTACTATTTAGAATTTAAGGTTTATGTTTTAGGGTTCGTATTTAGGGTTTAGGGCTCAAGGTTTAGGGTTTAGGGCATAAATCTCAAGGTAAAGAAATATTACCCAATATAACTATCTTCTTTTGCTAATCGCATGGGAAATATTTCACTCATTATAATGTTTTATGTCTTACCCATTCTTATTAGTAATTGAGAGAGTATTCAACTGAAAAGGGTTCATTAACTTCGTAGGTAGAACATTCAAAGAGAGTCATCACAATTTGATGTCTTTCATTTGTTGATATTTTAAAGGAGGGAAATGTCAGATTCTTGAATGTCCAATCCTTCCACAGACTCTAGTAGTCCTCAATCCTTGGATACATGGAGACACCGTTACTTGGCTTCTATTTATAATGATAGAGAAAAAAATTTAAATTCATGTTATGACCTTTAAATCTATATGAATTTTAAGTTTCTTGGAAATCACATCACTACCCTCACTAGGATTGATGACTACCGCTATCTTCTTGAAGGCACTTTTGAAAAAATCCATGGGTCACTAAGTCATAGGCCAAGTGATTACCTTTTAGAACTAAACAAGAAAGATATACTAAGAGATTGATAAACCCTTTGTGTTCTTAGCCATTTCCCTATTTATATGCTTATTTTGAACACTTCAAAAGTTTTCTCAAATTTATGATCCATTCGAGTAGAATAAGAACTTTATCTTTCTCCGAAGGAGAGGATACTGCAGGAAATTCAATTATGATCCTACACCTCTGCATTGGTATATTCTCTATGTTTCTTTTGTTTCCTTTAAGATTAATTTTTGTGTTGTGATGGTTATTTTTTCTAGCTTCCAATGGGTCATCTTGGCTTGCATAATACCATACATGGAAATATGAGAAATGTGAAATTTTTTTAGAGTGTGAATAAATTTACATTCAAGAGCACAAGTATATGTGGGGAGAAACAAGTTTGGAAGAGATGTGTAATATGCATTGCAAGGCACAAGGTAGATGTCATATCCATTTAGTTACTTGTCCCACCTCTCATAAACAAGGTAGTTCTATAAGCAGACTTAATGATGGTTCTAGGCATGAGACTAGGAAATATTGATGAAATATGGTTCGGGGTTTAGGGTTTAGGGTTTAGGTTTTAGGGCTCATGGTTCAAGGTTTAAGGTTTAGGGTTTAGGGTTTAGGATTCAAGGTTCAAGGTTATGTTTTAGGATTTAGGGTTTAGGGTTTATGGTTTAGGTTTTAGTGTTTATGGTTAGGGTTTACGGATTGGGGTTAAGGGTTTACGGATTGGGGTTAAGGATTTAGGGTTTAAGGTTTAGGGTTTAGGGTTTAGGGTTAAGGATTTAGTGTTTAGGGATTAGGGTTTATGGTTTACGGTTCAGGGTTTAGGGTTTATGATTTAGGGTTCAGGGTTTAGGATTTAACATTTAGGGATTAAGGTTTAGGGTTTATGGTTTAGGGCTCGGGGTTTAGGGTTTAGAGCTTAGGGTATATGGTCTAAGTTTTAGGGTTTAGAGCTTAGGGCTCATGGTTAAGGGTGTATGGTTCAAGGCTTAGGGTTTATGGTTTTGGGTTTAGGGTTTAGGATTCAATGTTTAAGGTTTAGGATTTAGGGGTTAGGGTTTAGGATTTAGTTTATATGGTTCAGGGTTTAGGGTTTAGTATTTAGGGCTCATGGTTCATGGTTTAGGTTTTAGGGCTTAGGGCTTGGGGTTTAGGTCTTAAGGCTCAGGGTTTAGGGCTCATGGGTAAGGGTTGAATGTTTAAGGTTTAAGGTTTAAGGCTTAGGGTTTAGGGTTTAGGTTTTAGGGTTTAGGGATCATGGCTAAAGGTTTAGGGTTTAGGTTTTAGGGCTCAAGGTTTATAGTTTATTGTTTAGGTTTATGGCCTAGGGTTTAGGGTTTCGATTGTAGAATTTAAATGCTAAATTATTTAGGTTGAATGCTGAAATCTTGAAAATTACCTATGTACTGACCAGATTATAGTATAAAAACTATCTCCTAAAAGGTGACTCATGGAGCTGTGAGACTAATTCCATAAGGTAGAGAGTGACCCTAATTTCTTATATTTACATAAATAAATTTAAAGTATAATTTCTTATAATTAAACATTTATTTTTGTAAATAGAAGCATGCCAAAAGCATATATAATTTTTATACTATAAAGAACGCGTACACGTTATAGTGTGTACATGTTTTTCTTTTTCAATTTTTCCAAGCCATGTCTCAAGGCTTGGGATTCTGTTTGGATCCCTAATCCCGAGGCATGGACGTGCATAAACAAGACAAAACACATGTTTTTGTAGGAAAATGTAAAAATGCCACTTCCTCCATGATAAATCAACATAAAATAATCGATTCATTTAAAAAAATTATACCACGACATAGAGCAGAGTTTCTTCTTTCTAAAAATATAATTTTTCAATTTTTTTGACTAATATAAGGTTTCCATATTATTTATTTTCTAACTATGCATTTTTATAGCTATTTTTTGAAGTTTAAATATGTCTATCTTTCATCGTGTATCTTTTTTTTGGGTCATTGAAATTGAAAAAAAAAATATACTAGCACAAACTAGGCCTAATTCTATACATATTAATAAAATAATATTTTTATATTTTTAGGTAGTTAGGGGGCATTGTGAGATTCTGTTAATTTTTAAAACATAAAATTTCTTTACTAGAAAAATTATTAAAAAAATACTTGTTAAAAAAAATTTAAAAAATGCTAGCAAAAACTAGATGCTCCTATCTATCTTTCTACCAAAGGGTTTTTAAAAATACTAAATGGTACTAAAAAAATGGTGGGGGGCATTTTTTAACAAAAATAGAAGCACTGTTGGTATTTTAGTTATTTGACCTACTTAAACTTATCCATTTTCAATAAAATTTAGTATCTTAGAAACTATACTCAAAATGATACGATTCATGTTTATATAACATCTTCCAATTTTGAGTGTAACTATCTCAAAAAGCTCGTACAAGTTGATTTTTTTTTTTTTCAAAAAAGTATGTCCACTTTAGACCCCCTTTTGGCCCCCAAACTTGGTGTAGTTTCCCATCGGTCTCATATCAATTCTAACCAATGGAAAAGATCAACATTTTAGCTTATAGCTATAACTTACTTTGGTGGGCATGGTGTGTAGGATTGCATCTTCTTTACCCACTCCTGGATCCTTTGATGAAAGATCTATTTCAAACAATATTAATAGTATTAATATATCTATTGCTATAGAAAATGAAATTGCATTTGAAAAAACATATCGAACTATGTGGTAAAATGGTAAATTCAATATTATCACTTTAGGTAGCTAGGGCTTACCAAATGGGCTTCCGGATTTTGCACAAACCTTACTAGTTGCTAGTTTTTTCATGTAATATGTGTTACAAACAATAGTAATAAATTCAAAATCAATTTCATGCTATCGCAAATGAAAGCATAATTTAAAAGCATATTGGTCTCCGTGGTAATATGGTAAGTACAAATCAAAATGTTATATGTCTTCTCAATGATTTTTAGAGCCTACTAGGGTTCGTTTATATCCGTTGAACCACCCATTGGTGGACAATACTTTTGAGATATTGATGTGGATTAGCGACCACTAGGTTATGCCATCATTGTCTAGAATAAGCATAGATTCTAATGTATGTATCATTATGTCGATACTAATGGTTTCTAAAGACAACCAACAACCTAGAAACTACAAACTATGTAGTGTTGGATGCCACCAAGAACTTTTGAAATAGGTTATTTGGTAATTCCTTCTTTGAAAATGATTCCACTTCTAGAATTAGTTGAAATATTTTTCTATAAATATATGAGCCTTAGAAATGGTTATTTTTAAAAATACGCATGGCTAACATACTTGGTTCTGTCTACATATTCATGCTAGCTACCACCGCGTACTCTCACTGTTACTTTCTCCAGGTGTTGGTGGTCTGCATAAGCCATTAATAAGAAATTTTTAAATAGGTTATTTGGTAATTCCTTCTTTGAAAATGATTTAGATTCTAGAATTATCTAAAATATTTTTCTATAACTATGTGAGCCTTATAAATGGTTATGTTTAAAAATATGCACAACTAACATACCTGGTTTTTTCTACATATTCGTGTTGGATACCACCGCGCACTCCACTATTACTTTCTCCGGTGTGGGGCTTAGTAGTGGTTCTTATTTATAAATGCACATGACTAACATACCAATATTTGCTTGCATATTCATGGATGATGTGGCTGAGTTATCCTCATATGCGGTCAGAGATGGTGAGCATAGAGTATTGTCAAAAAAATGAGAACAACGATAATTGAAAATAGAGCTCATTAAACATATTTATAAAGTGATTGAAGTTCAATCACCATGATGAGTTGGTTGTGTAGATTCAAGTTGAGAGGTATGTACATCGATTACTATTGTTCTTGGGTTGTCAAATAAGTAATGTGTAAGAAGCTTTTTTTGGTAGAAATAATTTTAATATAATCACATGTTTGATTTGTATTCGTACAAACCTTTCTTCATATGAGAATAGTAATGTTTCAAAAACATTTCCTGACTATGTGTCTCAACAATAAAAACAACAAATAGATTGGATTCAACTAATGCATGTAGTGTGACACTGCCATCGTATATCACTAATACTATAGAATATTGGTAACAACATTGAGAGAACATCTCAAACCATAACTCATATGATTTCTCAAAAGGCAAAAGGATGTTTGGTTCTATTTAGGACAATTTTTCTTGTAGTTATCAATTGATGTGGTAGTTTTTCCATCAAATCCCTAGTGACTTCTTCTCTTTTATCATTGTTTTTTTTGTAGTTTTGCACTCCAGTTATTGTGTACATAAGACACAAACTTGTTAGTTTCCTGCTACTATCGGAGAGTCTCATGTAGCATCCATCCAAAATTTATTCTTCACTGTCTTCAACCTTTTCCATGTATTTTTTATTGTTTCTCTCAACATTTTTGCATATTCAATTGGTATGAGAACAATAATACTACATTCTAGAGCACCGCTTTTAATAATCATTAGCAACTCCATTATTTACTTAGAATAAATATCGATAGACCAATTAAAAAAATCAACGACGACACATTCTCGCATTGAAAGGATTGGTGGTAGGATTAGTGATAGAGTTGAGGAAAGTTGGAACAGTGTATGCATGTTGAAAAATAAATTCTTCCGTGTCCTCCATCCTTACTTCGTTATATTGTCTTCTATTGATACCACATAATTGTCTAATATTGTTTGAGCCTCGATGGGAAGATCTTCTTCTGCCACCTGGTAATTTTTGTGTTTAGCTATTTTTCCCCCTATATGGGAATTAAATTTTCTTTTTCCCTTCCTCTCATCACCCAATAGTACAAACAACTGGTGGTAGTGTGATTCATGCAATTTAAAATTTTCAATTACATTTGATTCACTACAGGATGTCAATAGATCAATATTTGGATGTTTGTCTTTAAAATATTGTAGAATTTTTTCTCTTATTTTTCTATCTCCTTTTACTCTCCGGTAGTAAGAATCAAATGTATTTGCTATTATGTCTTCCTAAATAGGGAAAATTAACTAGACATCCAAAGTGATTGTACTTTATCTGCTAGTATTGATAGTTCTTCATCGTTCATTCCTCTAGCAGACCTTGAATGAATTAGTTGTGAATCTTGCCAATGAATTAGGCTGAAATTTATCTTGATTATATTTAATAGGTGAACAAACAAGACTTCCATATCTAAACAAATCAAATTTTGTAGTCCATTTAGTCCATATATCATCCAAAAATACTAGAAAATTCCATTTGTCATATATATTGATGGTTGTGTCTGTTTTGAAAATTAAAAGGCATTGATTCTCAAAGTTGCATTCAAAGGACGATTATATGGTTTTTTATTTTTATGTAAGGAATAAAAAATTTAATAACAAATGCAATAAAATTAAAATACATTACCTTCCATTACTTTTTGTGTTTTACCAATCTAAGATGTTGAGAACATCCAAACAATTTCCAAACTAATCTAGCTTTGTACAACAAATCAATAAACTTGGTTTCTATACAAGTTTTGTTTACTTCATTTTGTTGTTTACAAATATTATTAATGGATTCGTTATTTGAATTTGCATAAATAATGTGAGCCCTTTGAAACTGTAGCCTCTTATGTAAATACTTGTAAGTATCTGAGCCCAAAATATTTTTTTGTGCACATATTGTATGTTGACTATTTAGTATATAAAATTTAACATCAACCCTTTCCAAGTATTTTGGATCTTGGATCACCATAGCCTTATTTATAGACTCTAAGAAGGGAGGAAGAATTGGGTCCCTATGTGTAGGAATAACATTTATCAACATGGAGTGCACAAGAAGGTAAACATGATGATATCTGATACTCTAGAGGTGCTATATGGCACCTAGAAACATAAATTGAAAATAATTCACCATTGAACAAAAAGTAGTCAACTGTTTCTTACTTGAAGGTTTTTTTTTTCGTGAATATAGTGGTTACTTTCTTTAACAATGCAACTAATTTAGTATTATTTTTCAACCCATGGAACTTTGATCTGGATGGATCGAGCTCCAATTTAGCCAAATATGTTCTCCTCATCATAGTAAACAACTTAGCATGTTTAGGTGGTGAAAGTGAACATTTTCTATTCAAAAATGAAAGACATAAGAGGTTGTATAACCTCTATACAATTTTCTAAGTACTATAAGCATGCCCTTGTGAATTTCTTATGCATTTGAACAACTAGTTTTGTCTTCATCTACTAATAAACCTAAATACCATCCATGTGATGAATAGGGACATTGTATTTTGTCTTCTGAGGATTGCATTTCCCATTTTCTGAATAAAGAAACAACCAACTCCATATCCACAAAAAGAAACTTATTATTTTCATTGTCAATGCGTTCGACTTGAACATGCGCAGTGTACTCAAATCAATGACTTCAGAGGATATAATCATTCTAATTTCCTCATGTCTATCATCTACAACAAAAAACAACCACAAGTCCTTGTAGTAGTTGTCATGGCCATGGACTTCAACAAACTAGTCATCATATCTTTTCTTCTAGCTCTCAGTGCCTTCAATGAATGGAATTTCTAAGAATGGATTGTGACCAATGGAAGACATTGTATCTGTAATTGGAGTAGAATATATTAAAAATTACTTCACATATGGATTAATATTTGTTCTCACCATATGTTAATGAATGCAATTATTAGCCTTTGTGATCGCCATTCTCTATAATAATTTACTTTTTATCATTGGTGAGCAATCAAAGTAAATGTTAACTACTGTTAGGATTCGACCGAACATGACATCTAACCTTCAATTCTTATCAGAAATCATATTTTGTGGATCACAAAATTAATACCAGAAACCATGCAAAATTATTCTTGACAATTAACATGAAACATGTTTTGGAGGGATTATCCGTTTTCTGACAACCATCCACTTTGCGTAGATTACATGAAAGGAAACATTTGAAAACATAGATGTTAGTGAGAGAGAGAATTTAAGTCGACATATGAATGGACAATTTTTAATATTACTTGTTGGTAATTTACACCAATTGAATGGACTAGCTTAAAGGCCATTAAGATTCAATCTCCATAACTAGTAGAAAAGAATAATGTAGTGGCCGCTAGGCTCAAGAATGTATTTATTTGAAAATAGATATATGGTAACAAAAATGGTCAAGATTAGCGGTCACTTATCTCTTTCGATTAGCGATTTTCATTATAAGAACTATATGTTCAATTGTGGACCGATATTGTTTTTCAATTATAGTAATTATATCGTATTGGCTGGACTTTGCATGTTGGACCCAATTGCAGCACTAAATTTCAACAAGACAGATAAAGACTTATGTATTTGACCTAAAATATATCTCTATAAACTATAAGACATATTCATTTGTATAAAAAAATCCTTGCGAGTGCTGCAATTTCTTTATTTCAAAATAACTATTGAATAACAAATCATGGTTTAGTTTAGGGCCACTATGATACTTTCATTACCTCTAGTAGTAGAAATCACTAGAAGCCACTATGATACTTTCATTACCTCTAGTAGTAGAGATCACTCGAAGTATAACTTTAGAATAATTGTTATTGTCAGTGAATATAATTGTATCAAATTAGCTACACATTACCAAGTGGAGAAAATTTCTACACTACTTTCCATTGAGAGGGATGAAGACTTCATCTTCATATCAAAGGAATAACATTACGATCGATAGAACAAAAATTTCTAAATTTGACAAAGATATATAGAATAACAAACAATGGTCAAGCTTAGTGGTCGTTGGGCTCCTATCATTACCATTTTCCATTGTAATCACTATCTTTTCAACTTTGGATGGTTAGTGATTTTCATTGATTGTAAGTGTCACATATTGGGTAGACTTCACCTGGAAAACCTAATTATTACACTACATTACGTCGAGAGGCATCCAGCTTATTTATTTCTCCTAAGTTATAACTTTGAAAATTGTGATCCGTATTTATTAGTGTTTAGAGTAAAATGGTTTCAACCGCTACACTTAAGCTTTTTTTAGTTCCAAAATAGTTTTTGAATAAAAATCATGGAATGACTTAGCGGAATCTATGACCATATCACTACCTCTTGTCATAGTAATCACTATCTGTAGAACTTTAGATCAATTGTAATTGTAAATGATTAAAATGTTAACAAATTGTCCATGCGTTACCTTGTGAAGACAATTCCTGCAATGCTTTCCATTGAGAGGGATCAAGACTTTCTATTCTTATCAAAGAAAATGCTTAGTGACCTCCATCCTTCATTACTCATTGATAGTAATAATGTAGCCATCGTTAGGCTCAAGTGTTTAATTTTGAGAGGATACAAGACAAATTTATTTCTCCTAAGATATTTCTTTGTAAATTATAATCCATATTCGTTTGTATCAAGGAAAAAACCTAGCGGGTGCTAGGCTTAACAATTTCTCAATTTTCATTTCAGTTATTGATTAACAAATCGTGATATATCTTAGAGGCCGTCAGGATCCTTTCATTACCTCTTATTGTAGAAATCACTATATTTACATCTTTAGATTGATTGTAATTTTCAATGATTATAATAGTTTCAAATCAGCTGCACATTACCTAGTGGAGCCAATTTCTGCACTAAGTTTCATCAAGAGAGATCATGACTCTCGGTTCATAACAAAGAAAAGGTTTAGAAACCGCTAAGCTCAATTACTATTTGAAAGGAATAACGTAGGGACTGCTAGGCTTAATAGTTTCTAATTTCGAATAGATATATTATAACAAACAATGGTCCATCTTAGCGGCCACTAGGCTCCTACCATTATCACCTGTCGATTAATCGTATCATTTTGGGTGGAATTTATATGGAATCCCTAATTTTTGCACTACATATTTATCCTAGCGGTCAGTAGCTATATACCTTCTCGGATTTGAGAATAGCCTAGAAATTGCTAGCTATATACCTTCTGGGATTTGATAATATCCTAGTGACCACTAGATATATACCTTCTGGGATTGTTGGTCAGAAAAAATTTGGCATTTAGCAAAGAACATACAAAAGGTTCATGCAGAAGAGCAGACTGTATTCAAAATTGTGGAAGGATTAGAAAGGAATCACATGCTAAGGACAGAGACAGATTTGGGACTTAGCTATTTTCATGATAAGGATCTATTTTTGGAAGATGGCGTGCGGAGCACACAAAATAGTTAAAGAATTATGCGGCATGCATTGGCTATTTTTGGAGGATCGGCTACGAAGTGTTTTGTATGGAAACAGGCTAAGAATATATTTACTCCTGACGCTTAACTAGAAGAAGTATATTTTTAGTGCACTTTCATGTGTGGCTATTATTATAATGACGTATGGCTAATAATAGCATGTGACCTATTTTGGGATTGGATAAGTGATGAAGGGCAAGTCCCGCCCTTATAAATATGTAGTGAACTACATAGTATAGGCATATGAGAATTGAGTTAGAGTGAGGATATATATGTAAGGACTAGATTACTATGAGATTACACTATCGTCATCTATACGCACATAAGCATATGATGCCATTATTTCTTCGTCGTGATAACATCCTACAATAGCAACCCTAAAGAGGGGCTTGGTACCTTTGCATGCCTTTGCGTGAGCGCTCGGTCTAGGAAGAGTGGTGTGCTAGTGCGCTTGGGATTTTATTGGTGAATTATAGGCTACATCATTGGTTATTGCAGGGACCTCTTTTCAATGTTTTCGGGATGGTTCATAGTGAAGACATCTTGGTTGACCCTAGAAAGTGTTGAGGAGTGGATACACAACTTAGAAGAAGAATACGCATAGAGGTTTAGCACCGGATCTAAGTTTAACGCATGCGTATGGGTGGAACAAAATCTATATGACAATTTATATGAGATCTTCTTCACTATCTTTCCATTAGAATTATACAAGTGGCTGATTGATTATGCATCTAAACAAAATTAGAGGTATCACACACTTTTTTGGATGCAGAAGAATTTCAAGTCCTTTATGATGCTTGATCTGATTTGGACTCGTGTGGTGGATACGTGGTTCCGTGGTTTTCTGAATAGTTATATCTTGGAGTACTCAATTTCCACTTATTGTGCCTAGAGGTAGCTGAATTATAGGTTTTACGATATCCAAGGGGAACTTACCTATAAGGCATTCCATTGGTGATCAAGATCCTGATGGTAACTTTGAATTTGGAGACCAAATTGATGGCTAACTAAACCCCACCACGCATGGGGGAGGAGTAGGCTTGGTGAAAGATGGTAGACCTAGTAGTAGAGAGGCAGAGAGAGGGAAAGGCGGCTTAAGTATAATGAGGCACATGAGAGGGAGGTAGAGAAGCAAAGGAGGTTGCAGAGAAAATGGTGTTGTGGAGAAAGATAGTTTAGGAAGGAGTTGAAGTTCACGCAGAAGACGTGGAACCCGAGCATCAGAAATCCCCATTTGGGAAAGCATGACAGGGAACCCTCCTTGCCTCATGTAGAATCATGCCAAGAGAGATGACTTGGGCCGTGGGTGCATCTAATCCACCTGAAACCTTGCCCTTGTGTTTGGTTTTCCAAAGATCTAGTAGTACAACAAACAGTCAGAAATCTAATTCAAGCAGTGGGAGAGCAGGAGTGAGTCTTATAAGAGGCACAATGATGGCAGCACAAATGGATTTGTTGTTATATGGGAGTACCTTTTCGGGTGTATCATCTGCACAAAATTTAGGTGCATGCAGATTTTTGACTATCTTCTAGGAGTAGTAACACTTCACAGCATATTTACAATTCAAGACTACTATTGGGACACAGGAAGTACATCTTCTGGTCCAAACCCTACTACAGTTTGGGATCAGAGGTATAGGTGGCTCTAGCTCTAGTGGATCTGTGGTTCTGAGGCAGAGGAAACACAGGAGGTTCTAGATCAGGTGGGCAAGGTCCGTACCAACCCTAGAATATTTACATGGAGATGTCTCTTCATCTTCCAGAGTATAGGGGCATAGAAGAATCTATTGACTAACACGTACACATGTGTGAAATATTGTGGCATGCAAAAGGAATCATGTCTTATGAGCGTAGGGCAAAGTCTAATTTGCTACTACGTTACAAGGGCGCACACATAGTTGGTACATAAATTTTGACCTTGATCAGACTTGCATAGACTATACAACTTTAAAATATGCATTCCTTAAAGAGTTTCACATCCCTGAGTTTGAGCAAGAGTATAAGTGTGCTCAAGGATATTAAGCAAGGCACTACTGAGAGTGTCAGAGAGTATGATGCCCATTTTAAAACACGTTGTTATCTAAAATTTCTTATGATATTCATGCAAGCCAACATGCACAATGGTTCATTGGAGGCCTGATTACACCTTTTAGGAGGGCGTTATCACATAAAACATACACTGATCCATGTGAAGCACTTGAAGCAACCTTACGTGTTGAGGTAGTTGGAAGTATAGACACTGGGGTGAGCCCATTTTTAGAAGCATAAATCATAGCTATGGCAAAAGAAGTTGGAGAAACTATCAAAAATTCAACACATGAGATGCACACAGGGATTTGGTGCACAAATTGTGAAGTGGAAGGTCACACAAAGGATAGTTTTCCCCACAGATCAATGCACTCATTGTTGTTGGACTGTGAGATATGCCATCTAAACCATGATGCTAGCCACTTCCCATTACTACAACACGCGATAAGGAAGAACATTTCATGCTACTGCAAAATTTGTAGGTCCACGACTCATGACACGGAAGACTACCACTGATTGGTCAGATCCATGATGCTATAGATATTGGTGTATGACAAATATGAGTTTTAGATAACTCTAAAGGAAAGAATGAGCATCAGGATCGGGATCACAATCAGCACGTGCTATGATCGAATGAAGGGTATTTTGAAGGAACCATGGCCGAGGTCAAGGATACCATGGTGGATTTGGAGGATGAGGTCATGGTGGTGGAAGAAGTGAGTTCCTCATGAAACATGTTATACATGTGGATCTCCTGACCACTATAGGCATGAATGTCCTCATAAATATTACATGTTCTTTCTATGGAAAGAATCATAGCTATGAGGAGTGCCCAGACTTATATGAGCATCTTAGCAAGCAACATAAACAAGAAAAAACAAAGGTGTAGGGATGGTTAGGATACAACACACGCTGTGGAGAATCAATGGATGCCCAAGTTGGAACCAAAATCCGAGGCATTACAGGTAAAGATCATGACCCACGCTGAAGTAGTGCACACCAAAGAAGCATTACAATAGAAGCCTACCATCACTAAGGAGGAGGTTCTACATGCATGGTACCCAGATCCTACCCATCAGAAGGAGGTTTATCAGAAACCATGGAGGTACTCAGAATCTTCAAGGTGAAATACAATATTTAAAGGAGAAATCATGGAAGATGGAGCAAAAGAAAGCATCATAGATGGTCCAAACTGATATATATGACTTGAGAGAAGTGTGCAAATTGTTTGTGCCAGAGAATATCATTCCACTGTTGGGGAATTGGTTAAAAGGAAATACTCCACACATAAGTACTGAGACTAGATGATAGATCCTGCATGCAAATCTTCCCCCTCATAGCCTAGATTATGACAAGGAAATAACTCTAATGTTGTTGTGGATGGGTGGCTATTGAGTAATATATTGATTGATACAAGTGCAAAAAGTCAATGTTCTTACCTTAGATGCATGGGTACAAATGGGGAGACCCCATTGCAGCAGCCATCCTCTAATGTATTGTTCATGGCTAATCAGACTAAGGCCACTCCCATCGAGTTTTAAAATATGCATCCATTACCATACAAGGAGCCAAGTTCACTGGAGACTTTTGAGGTTTTAGTGTTGGAAGAGTTAGATAGCTTCCCAGATCTATTGGGGCTGTCCTTGGTGCTATGCAAATAATGTTGATCTTCGGTTCAACAAGGGTTATATCAGCTTTTGAAAACAAGGAGGAAAGAGTTATTATCCCTTTAATAGATGGAAAATTTGTGCCCTATGTTGAGCCCTTGAGTGAAGAAGACCTGAATAGGATTTATGTACACACCATCCGGGATCCAAGAGGTGCTTGAGCCATGTAAAGAAGGAATCCTTCAGTGGGAGGATGCACAATCTATTAGCGATACTACAAGTGTTTCTTGTGATAATTGGGCTCATAACACTTATGAGTTGGTAGGGCGTGAAGTAAAGAGCATATTTCCTAAGGGAAATAAACCATGTTATATCAGAGAATAGGTAACAACTCGATACCTTGTTACACTAGAGAAGGAGATCCTATGGTGTTCCTACATGCCATGGAGGAACAATGGATAGACCCACTGAAAGAAGAAATATGCTAGCATATACACTACACAGGGAAATAACATCGCACTGCTGGTGGGTGGTCCACAAGGATAATCTTGTAGGATGGAATGAAATTAGGATTGCTCTGCCACTAGGTTCTACAGAGAATGCACCTACTCAAATATGTACTTATCATGGTAATCAACCTGTTCAACACCACATGTTCGTGTGAGAGACTCTAGATAGAGGGGCAGAAGCTTTACCACCTTCGCTCTAGGGTGCACAAGTTTTATTCCACTTTACAAGGTCACGCACATGTGTTTGGTATGTATATGCGAAACTCCATAGAGAGACTAGAAATTGGTAGATTTAATTACAGAATGACCTAGATGTTTGACTTCTTCTCTACCAAGCCTCTGTGGAAGAAGCATTAAAATCATAAAGCGCTTAACTATGGGAGATAGTGCCAAGGTCAAGAACTCCTTCAGAGTTATTGATGAAGGAAACTCAGAGCACATTTTTTTAAAGAGACAGAGGCCGATGCCACACTACTTCAAAGCATGCTTTCCTTGAGAAAAAAGAAAAAATAAAAAGGGTCTACTTAGTGGATGAAGAAGAAGTAGAAAATATAGATGTAAACCATTCAATAGGTAGGCATGAGGTGTTGAAAGTGCAGATAAGACCACACACGTCTATCATGAACCTATGAAGACAAAGAAGGTGAATATTGATCAGATGTTGAGCCTAAGGAGGCCATAATTGAGACTATTGGTCAGACTCTGAAGTGGAAAAATCATAGAGTTACTACGGGATTATCAGACTTATTCCCTCGAGGGTACCATGAACTTAAAGGCATGCATGAATCATTAGGGGAGATGAAGATAAATCTTAAAGAGGGTGTGCTGCCTAGTTAGAAAGAGACCCTACAAGATGAACCCCAACTTGCATGAAAAGGTCAAAGAAGAGATTGACAAAATGTTGAAGTCTGGGATTATCAAGCCCTCGACGAGTCAGAATGGGTTAGTCCAATGGTGATCAATATCAAGAAGGATGGATGGATTAGATCTTGTGTGGACTACAGGAGCTGAATGTTGCATGTGTGACTGATCCCTTTCCTATGCCATTCACTAAGGAAATACTAGAAGGTGTTAGAGGCATGAAATCTATTCATTTATAGATGGGTTCTCTGGGTATCATCAAAGTTAGGATTTCCCAGAGGATCAGAAAAGACTACTTTTACTACTCGAATGGGGTAGCTTCACCTATACGTGATGCCTTTTGGTCTAAAAAATGTGCCTACTTGTATTTTTATGCATAGTTGTTCAAGCATTCAAGGAGTTTATTCACAACTTCTTACAAGTTTATTTGGATGATTGATGGTGTATGGATTAGTTAAGGATCATTGTGACAATCTACGCACTTAATGTTTGAAAGATGTAGATAGTTGAGTATCTCTTTGAACATCAAGAAGTGCATATTTTCTACACCATTTGGGATACTATTAGGACACATAATCTGTAAGGAAGGTTTGTTGGTTGATCCAACTAAGGTTGTAGTTATTATAGGCCTAAAAGAGCCTACTAGTCAGAGTGAGGTGCAGATTTTTGGGTCATACAGATATTACAGAAATTTTATTAAAGGATATGCCAAAGTTTCCACACCATTGAGGAGTTACTGAAAGGGAAAGGTACGTTCTACTGGGGAGAACCGTAAAGAACGCATTCGAGACATTAAAGGAGAAACTTACTACCATGCCTATTCTATGTTTTCCTTCATGGGACCAACCATTTCATGTACATGTGGATGCCTCTAGCATGGCCATTGGCATAAGTATTGGCTCATCCTGGAGAAGGTATTATAGATCATCCTATCTGTTTTGCTAGTAGAAAGTTGACTCCTACAGAACAAAACTACACAACTACAGAGCGTGAAGCTTTGTCAATGATCTATGCACTACATAAATTCCAGACAATACCTACTAGCTACACCATTTTTCTTCTATAAAATCACATGGCATTGAAGTATTTGGTAAAAAAACCCATTTTACAAGGGGTGCATATGCAGATGGGTACTCTTATTTCAAGAATTTGATTTCACAGTTGTGGTAAAACCAGGGAAAAGTAATTCTAGACTAAACCATTTATCCAAAATATAGTTAGAGAAGAAGCATAGAAATTGAAGATACCATGCCAGATGCACAATTATATAGGTTACAATGAGCACCATCATAAATTAGAGGACATTGTTGTCTTTCTACAAATAGGCATGACACCAGAAGGAATGAAATCCTTAGAAAAGAAACAACTTGCTATACATGCATGGCACCCTATATGTTAATTAGTGGTGACCTGTACAAGTTAGGTCGGGATGAAGTATTGCATCATTGTGTACTAGAACATGAGCACACATATATCATGGAGGAAGCTCATGGTGGTATTGCAGGTGGCCACTATGTAGGTGATGCCACTATGCAAGATTCTACTCACTGGATTATGGTGGGAGACCCTATATAAAGATTGTAAGGATTATTGCAAGGCTTGTGATCATTGTCAACATGTCTTGGGAAACCAGTCAATGAGATGAAATGCCTCTAAGACCTATTACTAGTGCAAAACCATTTGAGAAATGGGCTATAGATTTTGTGGGTCCTATTTCACCAACTACCGCACGTAGACTGGATCACGCTATATCATAACTTGCACATAGATTATCTAACAAGGTGGGTAGAAGCAACACCTACAAAGGATTGTACAATGACTACAATACAAGCTAGGTTTCTATGGGAAAATATTATTACATGGTATGGATGTCCTTTAAGTTTGACCAATGATAGGGGCACACACTTTCTGAATGAGACAATCAAAATTTTATTGATGAATTCATGATTGCACACCATAAGACTACACCATATCATCCTCAGAAAATGGGACTATTGAGGCTTTCAAAAATTTGAGCCATATTGACAAAAATATGTGATGTTGGAAGAAAGGATTGGGATGATAAAGTATCTGCAGTACTTTGGGCATATCAAACAACATATAAAAGGTTGAACAAAGCCACACCATTTCAGTTAGTGTTTGCACATGTAGTAGTTCTTTCTTCTATGGAATTCATGTTACCATCTTTGTGTATTACACGCATGCTGAGAGGTCTAGCTGATGAGAAAGCATTAGAAGAATGGATTGAAAATTTAATCAAGTTGGATGAGCGATGAGAAATAACACGTTGGAGTCAAAAAAGAGAAGGCCAGGCAGAAAGCATGGCATGATAAGCACATCAAGGATAAAAAGTTTGAGATAGGACAGATGGTGCTCCTTTATGATTCTAAATTTTTGTGCCATCTAGAAAACTCAAAGTACATTGGTTGGGGTCGTATGTTATCACTCACATACTTGAAACATGCACTTGTCAATTAGAGGCACTTGATGGAATACAATTACCTGGGTACTTCAATGGGAGTAGGCTGAAGCCCTACTATAAATAAGTCTTCTTGGTGTTTGTAATAAGGTAATGTTTCCATTTAGATTAGGTTTTCAATTTTGCATTTCCTTAATGTGTTTCCTTCTTTGTCACTATGCTTTGTCAATTTAGTTGGTGTTTTTGTGTAATAAGCACGTTTACGCTGCCAAAAGCTAATTACTATTTGAGAATTTTTATGCAGAGGACTACACATACCCTTAGTGTGGGGTGGTTATTGATATCTAGGTACATGACTGATGAAAATAAGTACACATGAAAGGAACTAACTACTACGGGTGTTATTCAAGTTGGAAAATTGAAAGAAAAAAATTGCTTCTAGAAATGAGGACCATAGGTGGAGGTAAATGAAGAAACAAGTATAACGCGAGGTAAGTAGAGGCCATGGGAACTACCAAAAGAAGGCACAAGTGGTGAGGTACTCAGTGCATGGAGGTGTGTTAAGAGAAGTCTATAGCTAAAAGGTAGGAAGGCACTAGAAGGTTATAGCTTGGGCATGAAGATGTACCACATGTGGAAAGAATGAAAATGGTCAATTAATGAGAGGATTGTTGGTAGGTGGAGGAGTAATAAATGCACTAAATTTTTGAAAATCTATATAAGGATGGGATGTGAGTTCATTTTTACCATTGCAATTAAGATAATTTGAAAAGAGCTAAGTGCAAAAATGAGCCGAGAAATCATGTTGAGGTGTGAAGAGTGTGAAACCAGACGTGGAGAGAAGGTTTGTGCACAAGAGAAGCTTGTGTTCCCATAGGTGAAGGGTTTGAGTGAAGAAGATGTGTTACAAATGAGCTAGGGCACATGATTTCCACTAGGGCATGAAGATTTGAACTAGGGTTTCAACTTTCTTGATTACAGAGGGTAGAAAAGAGAGATTTTTCAAGATGGCACCAAGAAAGCACCCACAACAGGAGTAAAAGGGAAGAAGAAGGTCAAAGTGGAAGAAGAAATTTCTCCCGAGAGTAATTTCATAAAATGCAATATCCAGAGGGTGTGATCATGGGACAAGAATGGGATTCCCACATCCATCAATGTAAAATCAATGATTACAACCATCATACATCAGATAATAAGAAGGAGCTCGATGATGTTTGTTGAGCACAAAAATGAACAAGCGCACAACAAAAGATATGCCAGTGTATGATGACACTAGTGAGAAGTTACTAAAGAATATTGAGTCTACCAATTGTATGAGCTGCCATACTTTGGGAAGTATGAACCATTATATCGATGGTTGATGAGCAGAGTCCATGAGGACTTCTTCTACTTCTCCAGACGGAGGGTTAGAATCACAACTGCCTTGATTTCAATAGTGACAAGACTAAGGGCCTCAGGAGTGGATCTAGAGAGTGATTTAACTGATAAGGCCACAATCCTAGAGACAAGGAAGGAGTCAGGGGTATACCAAAGGTCCGCGTGGCATGGACATCGACAAATTGAAGAAGTACCCAATAGTATAGGTAAGTTACACATCTTGTAACAAAGTTGAATGACCAAGAAAGGTGGTCGCAGGTAAACACAATGTGGCTACACATTGCAAAGAAGATGTCTCAAGGAGTGATCTACAATATCATGGATCACATAGAAAATACAATCATTGAAGAAGGTGGATGGTGATAAAATAAGTTTTGGCACTATTTTATTTTCTTTGGTGTTTATGGAGATTGGAGTGCCCGATGGGCCAAAGGAGAAGATTTGGGAGTACCCCACGGAACACAAATCTCTAGGAAAGATTTCAAAAATACTTGTGTGAAGGATCAATGAGCGGACCATTCAAGTAGAGGGCGGAGAAGTGGTATGATAGACTCCACACAATGTTCAAGAAGAGTGGCGCATACCCAAGGAGTTACCTTCTGGTGGTGGGTAAGGTAATAGTTTATAGTTTACCAACATTTTTACATCACGTGCATGATTTGTGATGAAGGATGGGGCTTGGAGCCCATGGTGTAAATTACCATATGCCTTCACAAAATGATATTTCCAGGCATCAGTTCACCGGTTTTCGATGCATGCACCTAACCTTCAATGTAGAAAAGGTAGATTGTGACTACCACACTCTGAGAAAGAAATATGTATATCCAGGGCGGAATGCCTACATTGAGAGGCTTATCTCAGATATTATAAGCATGAAGCCTATAAGCTTGGAAGTTGGGGACACCGGAGCAATGCTTGTGTACCTTCAACTCAAGCCCAAGCTGGAGAAAATAAGTATGTGGAGAATGAGTTCACGCTCCTAGGGCCGCCAAAAGGTAAGCATACAATGGAAAATGTTCCAAAGCACCTAAGCCCACAGAGACAATACAAGTAGATGATGAAGAAGAGGAGCATGAAGATAGTGGTGGTTTGGAGCATAGAGGTAGAGGCAACCTCCAAATAGGGAAGAATTTGAGTGCATGTGACTACTCCACCCCAGCCACAAGAAGGAGATGATGAGGACTTGGATGTAGTACAAGGAGAGTGTCACTTCAAAAGAGTATTTAGAGAACAAGGACCCAAGGTGCTACTCCACAATCAATGCATAGATCACCTCGAATCTCTCCATAGAAGGAGACAAACTAAGAAAAGAAGAAGGAATTTGAAGTTGAATGAGGAGGTGGAAGAGTCTCGAGGAAAGTGTGCCCAATTCCCCTACACCTCCAAAGAACGAGGGAAGAACCAAAGGATGAAGAAATGAAGGATGGAGAAGAGGGAGAAAAGGAGGTAGATGAGACAATGACTAAGACTGCTCAGGGTATGGCAAAACAAGCTCCAAATCTTGAAGCCCAAGTTCCTAAGGGGCCAAGATCAAAAGAACAAGTGGAGAATATGTTCCACTAGTCATGGGCTACACCGAGGACACAAGTAAAATTATCTCGTGCCCATTTTCAAAGCACAATGACACAAAAGGAGTTATATGGCTGGGAGTCTGATGGATGAAGATATGGAAACCATGTGCACAAGGAAGCAATTGTCATGGTCGATGCACACGCACATGGATGAACCAAACTTTGATGTATGTGAAGAGTCATGTGTATCAAGGAGGTTGAAGAAGACACCTCAGCCGCACACATAATAGTAAAGCCTACTGTTATGTCAGATGAACAAGTGAGCAATGCTTTGGTGAAAGTCTCAATAGAGGTGGCATGACAAAATATGGATAAGGCTGCAATAATTAGGGTGCTAAGAGAAGAGATCAAAACTAAGGATGTAGAAATAGCATGCCTAAAGCAAGAAAAATACTTGGCACAAAGAAGAACATTGTTTTCATCAGCATGGCAAAGGAAGTTGGGGACAATATCATGAAAGCAAAGCCACACTTAGAGCCAAAGGTACCCAAAACATTTCCTTCAGAAATGCATTATGTAAGTACCTTGGTGGACTTAGTGCTTGAAGATGAACCTCTACGCATGCCAAAACCAAAGGATCCAACACAGGAAGAAGAGAGTGAGAAAAGGCTTTGGTGATGAGAAAGATTGCATCATATGAGGGGTTGCTTTAGAGCTCAGGAGGAGCATTGAAGAAAGAAGATCAAGCATTAAATATTTATACATCCCCAAAAGTTGTTATAAGAACCAGACCATTTTGAAGACAATGAAGTCCTAAAGGCCATGAAAGATGAGACCTTGGGCCGCATGTAACATGATTAGCACTTGTCAAGTAGAAGCATGAGGCCCTTACAACAACTCAAGAACCACACAAGGAAAGGCTAGATGAGCTTGGGAAACTCATCGTGCAAAAATATGGACTTATTAGAAGGAAGAATGACTGCCATGTCCAACATTGTGTTGGTCTTACAGAATGAGAAAGGAGAGATTGCAAAAGATGAGTTAGAGTCAATTGTAGTGGATATCCCAGAAAAGGTAGAGGCCACGTGCTCAATGATTGGCATACTTTAGAGGTGGAAATAAAAGAAGAATATCCAGAATTGATTCTTCAGGTTGTAGTAAGATGCCAGTAGGGGTAAATTCATTCTTTTATTCATAAAATTCTTTCTATCTCTTTATTCACATTCTTTGATTCATTTTGGAGACAACCATTACCATGGCGTGGAAATGCAATTAGTTAGGGGTAATGTTAGTCAGAAAAAATTTGGAACTTAGAAAGAACATACAGAAGGTTTGCGTGGAAGAGTAAAGCACATTCAAAAGTGTAGAAGGATCAGAAAGGAATCATGCACTGAGGACAGAGATAGATTCGGGACTTAGCTATTTTCATGATGATGATCTATTTTTGGAAGATGGTGTGTGAAGCACACAAACCAGTTAAATAATTGTGCAACATGCATTGGCTATTTTTGGAGGATAGGCTATGAAGCACTTTACATGGATATAAGTTGAGAATAGATTTACTACTGACAGTTAACTGGAAGAATTCTATTGTTAGTGCATTTGCATGTGTGGCTATTATTTAACCGGGTGTGGCTAATAATAATACACGACCTATTTTGGGATTGATAAGTGGTGAAGGAAAGTCCCCACCCTTATAAATATGTAGTATGCTAACATCATGCAACAAGTAACCCTAAAGAGGGGCCTGATACCTTTGTGTGCTTTGGGTGAGCACTCGGTCCATGTTGAGTGATGTACCAACGTGTTTGGGCTTTTATTGGTGAAATCTAGGCTACATCGGGGATTTGAGAATTTGATGCCAAATGTCATTGTTTTAGTGATAGGTATTTATATTATAATTTCATAGTAAATGTGTAAATTATAATGTTTTTTAACTATTAGGTTCAAAATATGCCATGTGGCACACTATAATTGGACAAATAATTTTCATTTGTACTTTACGTATAACATTGTATAGGTCGATTTTGATTTTTAAAAACAAAATTATTCCTATACTTTCATACACTTTATTTCATTTTTTTATTATAATATTATATTTTTATTGCATTTAAGCTATTTTAGGCTATAGCCATGTGTCGTCATTTTTGGTTCTTTATTTATTTTATAATATTCTTGTTTCATATTATACTAGTTTCTTTACATTTTAATTTCATAATAAATGTGTAAAATATATTGTTTTCTAACTATCATGTTCAAACTTAACATGTGGCACAAAGTAATTGGAGAACTATATTTCATTAGCACACTACATCTAACTTTATCCAGTTGATTTTTGATAAAAATTAAATAAAAACAAATGTGCCTATAAATTTCTATATTTTATTTCTATTTTTTAATTATAATATTATAAGTTTTATTACGTTTCAAATATTGTAGGCTATAGCCAATAACAAAAGGTGTTGTTTTCAATATTGTTTATTTTTTCAATATCCCGCACCTTTTCTCAATGAGTGGCAAATTCAAAATTTGAATTGCGAATTCCCCCCATTTTTGAGAATTTTAAATTTCAATATTAACATAGTTTTCCCTGATCTGATTTTAAAAATTTCATTTCCCAAAATTTTTATATTTTCAAAATTTATATCATGGAATGTTCTGGAAAAAATATTAAATACCCCAGAGAACTAGTTTTTAGGGTTTTTGATTTTTCAGCCTTGCAAAACAACAACTTGTGAAATCATAGAACAATATAAGCAAGCTGTAGATTACAGGGCCAAATGTAAAAATCCCATTCGTCTTGGCTAGGGAACAATAAGGTAGTAATTATAATCTCGTTCATGGATTAACAAAAAGGGAACAATTAAGTAGTAAAAATGGGTGCTCATACACTGGGCAAGAAAAAGGGGTTGTGTAAACATAGCGCAGATAATTAGCTCGATGCAATAGTTGACAGTTTGAACGACATCACCAAGCACAAAATAATCTCAGATATAAATAAGGTATTTATCAAAAACTTATACTATACTAAATGTGCACCTTATTGATAGTAAGCTTGATGCAACGCTCATTCTATCTTCGACCGGATCCTATCTTTTTAAACCTCGACTCCACCCCTACTTTTCCCTACAAAAACATTCTTAGCGGCCCAACTATGCTTACCGATTCCTTCTGGTGATTTTGTTAAACAACCTTGTGAATACTAGGTCATGTATTTTCCAAGTCACCCATTACTGATTTTCCCTACAAAAATGCAACCCATGGCTTACCTTTACTTACCAATTCGTTCGATTATTTTTTCACACCACCTTGTTCTTAAAGAAAAAAGGAATATTTTGGACCCCAACCGAAGAAAATTTAATCCCCTCTCGATCTTGTTTTTATTTCATTTGAACGCTTTCAAGTTTCCACCGATCTTTTCCCCCTCTAGATTAATTTTCCTGAAAATGATGGCCAGTGGCCTAAACACTAGTTTTTAGAAAGTGCAATGTTTAATGAGACTCAAAATATTGTTTTGGTATTCGTTACGTATGCCTTTTTACCTTTTAATATGATGATAGAAACAACCCGAGGTAAATATTTCATTGTTCATTGTTTATATGGTTGCCCTAGTAAAATCATATTATGTTTTCAATTGTGAGATAATTTTTTGTGCAATGGAAGGTTAAACATATTATATATACGCCTAAATTTTATATATATATATATATATAATATTATGATCTCTATGTATTTTAATTTATATATTTAATTCTTTTAAAACAATATTATCAGTAGGCCATGAATTATTGGCAAAATATAGAGTGTTATCATATATTTTTATTCATTAGGGTTGTTGTGGAAGGCCACAATATTATTAGTCTGTTTGGAAGGCCAAAAACTAATATTATTTAGATATTAGTTGTCCCTTGGATTTTACAAAAACAAGAAAGCTATTGCAAGCTTAGTGGTCACTAGGGTATAACGTAATACCATATTTGCAGCTAGCTAGGATTCAATAAAATAAAGAAAGATATCATGTGAGTCGACGTTCGCTAGGTATTGCCATAAAATAAAGAAATAAATTGTAAGTCTAGTGTCTGCTAGGTATTGCCGCTAGGTTATGCCTCTAATACATTTTTTGAGTTTTGGATCGTACTCAACAACAGATATCATGAAGTTATACACTACTAAGACACTTCCACAACATATTATTTGGAGCTTAGTGGCTGCTAGGATTTCACAAAATAAAGAAATGTATTGTGAGTCTAATGTTCTTAGAATTACTCGTAACATATTATTTGTACCTTAGAGGTCGCCAGTATTGCAAAAATTAAATTAAGGTAGTATGAACTTAGCAGCCTCTACGTACTAGAACAAATAATATTTTAAAAAATCTTTCTACAAGATTTACCATTTTAATTGAAATTGATTGGAGCTTAGTGGTCACTAGCCTTTACAACGATGTAACAATTTAAGATTTACATTCACTGGGATTTAACACATAAGATTTGGGTCATAGAGGTTGTAATAATTTAACACATTAACATAAGATTCCAAGAGGCTAGCATCCACTAGAATATTCATAATCATAATGTTTGCAAGTTGTCGGTGGCATGATTTAACAAATCAAATTAACAAATTTTGAGGTACATGACATCTAGTTTCTTACAAATTAGAAATATTTTGAGATTGGATGTCTCAAGCATTTAACAAGACGAAGTGTGGAATTTTTAGCTTGACGTCTGCTATTTTATAATGCAACATAATATTTGAAGATATGTTGTTGCTAGGATTCAACTAAAAACATGTCAGATATTGCAAGCTTAGTGGTCGCTAGGTTATGCCTCTAAAACATTTTATGAGCTTATGGATTGGTACACAACAATGGATATCATGAAGTTATACGCCGCTAAGACACTGCCACAACATATTATTTGGAGCTTAACGACCACTAGGATTTCACAAAATAAAGAAAGGTATTACAAGTTTAAGCGTCCACTAGAATTACCACAACATATTATTTGTACCTTATAGGTTGCTAGTATTGCACAAATTAAATAAAGTTAGTATGAAATTAGTGGCCTCTACGTCCTAGAACAACATAATATTTAAAAAAAATCTACAAGATTTACTATTTTAATTGAAATTGATTTGAGCTTAGCAGCCATTAGCCTTTACATCGATGTAACAATTTAAGATTTACAATTTTTGGGATTTAACACATAAGATTTGGGTCATGGAGGTCGCAATAATTTAACATGTTAACATAAGATTATAGGAGGCTATCATCCTCTAGAATATGTGTACTCATAATGTTTGTAATTTTTGGTGGTATGCTTTAACAAATTTTGAGGCACATGGCATCTAGTTGCTTCCACATTAGAAATATTTTGAGATTGGATGTCTTGAGCATTTAACAAGATGAAGTGTGGAATTTTTAGCTTGATGTCTGCTATTTTATGATGCAACATAATATTTGAAGATATTTTGTCGCTAGGATTCAGCTAAAAACATTTCGTAGATAGTACAAGCTTAGCGATCATGCTAGATTATACCTCTAAAACATTTTCTGAGCTTATGGATCGGTACTCAACAATGGATATCATGAAGTTATACACCACTAAGACACTTCCGCAACATATTATTTGGAGCTTAGCGGCCACTAGGATTTCACAAAATAAATAAAGGTATTGCGAGTCTAGCGTCCGCTAGGCATTTCCGCAACATATTATTTGTACCTTAGAGGTCACGAGGCATTGCAAAAATTAAATTAAGTTAGTATGAAGTTAAGCGGCATCTACGTCCTCGGAATGGCATAATATTTTTAAAAATATTTCTACATGATTTACCATTTTAATTGAAATTGATTTGAACTTAGTGGTCGCTAGCATTTACAATGATGTAACAATTTAAGATTTGCATTTGTTGGGATTTAACACATAAGATTTGGGTCATGGAGGTCTCAAGAATTTAACACATTAACATAAGATTCTAGGAGGATAGTGTCTCGCTAGAATATGCATACTCATAATGGTTGCAAGTTGTCGGCGGTATGCTTTAAAAAATCAAATTAACAAGCCGAAGTGTGAAATTTTTATCTTGGCATCCGCTATCTTATGTTGCAACATATACTTTGAAGATATTATATCGCTAGGATTCAATTAGAAACATGTCATATATTTCAAGCTTAGCGGTCATTGGGTTATGGCTCAACAACATTTTTGAGCTTAACATTTGGTTCTCAACAACGGATATCATGAAGTGATACACCATTAAGACACTTCTACATCATAATATTTGGAACATAATGCCCTCTATAATTTATCAAAATATAGTAAGATATTTCAAAATTAGAGTCCGCTAGGTGTTGTGGAAAAATATTATTTGGATCTTAGCGGTCACTTGGATTTAACTCATTTAATTAAGGTAGTATGAAATTAGTTGCCTCTACATACTGCCTCAATGTAAAAAGTTACACTTAAGATTTGTTAGTATTTAAAAAATAATTTGGAGCATAGCGTTTGAAAGGATTAAACACATTACATTAAGATTCTAGGTAGCTACAATTTTGAGTCAAGACATTTAGGTGCTTCGATAATATAATATTTCATTCTTAGGTGTCTCAAACATTTTACAAGACAAAGAGTGACATTTTAAGCTTGGCGTCCACAAGCATATTTTTCAACAAATTATTTGAATACATGTTATCGCTAGGATATTATGAACTCTTAGGCTGTTAAGATACTACCACATCATAATAGTTGGAACATAGTGACCGTCAAGATTTAACAAAATAGAGAAATATATTTCGATTCTACCGTGAGCTAGGTATTGCAACAACATATTAATTATAGTGTATGCCACATTGACAAATTTGGAGCATTTGTCTCAAACATTTATCAAAACAAAACATGCATGTTTAGATATGTATAGCATTTGGAATATATACACGATCATTGTATCAATTATAAATATTCATATATTAACATGGCACACATATCACAGTGCTTTCTCACCTATCTCACATTTAAAATTTATGATTCATTGTGGTTCTTCCTTAACTATGGGGTGTTATTGATCCGAGACCTGTGGGCATGGTTGCTTCCTTAACTATGGGCTGTTTGTTGAACCACACCCACGGGTATAGTTGCTTACTAGGTTTGTTGCTCTTGTTAGGGACCTACTTTATCATCTCGTTGTCATGCCTTAAAATATTTTTTACAAATATTAGAATCTCTTTTATATTTTCCATATCCAATTGTGCTTCTATATACATGTAGTGCCCACATTTTTATAGCCTCGCTATTGTTGTTCCTTCTACTCATGACATGTTTGGACAGGGATTTGATATATGTTGGACAATATGTTATGATTTTTGACCTTCTTGGACATGGATGCATATTTGGGTGCATAGCGCCAATTTGAATCTATTAACATGTTGTTAATTTTCATTCGATGTTGTGGACATTAGTTTATGATGATGTTGTTTAGACCTAATTGAGATACATTAAATGTTTAATGTAGCTGCATGTTTGGATTCTATGGATATATGTCACTTTATCATTTTGTCTAACTTATGGTGAATAGTGCATAATTGTGCATGTTGTCACATTTTTATTCCAGAAAGATGATATGATAGTTTAGAATTCATTGATATCTTATTGAGTATTTGATTCACACTTTATCAGATAGGTGCATTTAATGTGTGCAATGAGTGTCCATGTGACAGGTCACAGGAGAACGTGAGATTCGTGCTAAGCTACACAATTTTACACAAATAACCTTACACTGGCCGAGCCCTAACCATGTTTACTGTATGAGGCCTTAGTATTAGAGTTTATTGTTTTGGGCACCATGAGTGACCCTCATTTGTAATGTAATATGTCTTGTAATATTAATCTTGCTTAGGGTGTTTAGTTTGTGTTGTAAACTTGTTTTGGGGACTTAATGGCCCCACTTGCATTAAGTTTTGAGTTTGTATAATGATGTAATAATTAAAAGGGGATTAGGGTCACATGTGAACCCTTGGGTGGGCCCCACATCCTCTACCCTTGTGCCCAAGTGTGCCAAACCCGAAATTGGGCTATTTTAGGCATTTTTAGTGACCATTTTTAGTTTGAGAGTTCACTTAGCATGAAAATGGGCCCTTCGACCCTACCTAATAGGTAGTGGGGCTTATTTCCAAGGCTTAGAGGGATTTTGTTGGTGTGTGTTATTTTCCACATCATTAGGTGAGTCATCTCACTTAGGTGAGATCGTAGGTCCATGTGTCATTTAGGGGTCATTATGAGATTCTCTTACGTGTCGGTCGTCGAACACATCGGTGCGTCGAAGTGCATCATTGGGAGTTACACTTCTATTCTGGGAATTTAACTCCCCTCTCTACTCGAGTTGTCATGATTGCAGCACTGGGGGTTACTCAACACCTCCTATATGTACACGTCTTTTGATCTATGAGATAGAGGAGAGTTTTATGGCTTAACCAGGTTCTTCCCGTGTTTCAAATCTTTGCATGCACATTCGGTTGATGCTCGCTCCTCCCAAGATCTCTTCACGTTGTCGTTTGCATGTCCGTTGATGTGCATGTCGTCCCTCATGATCCTCACTTATGGGTTTTAAACCCTCTTTCATTGTATCAAAGTGGATCTTGTGGATCCGCACTCCTCGGTGTTGCTCGTGTGTTTCCCGGCTTTCAGCCGTGATCTTCAGATTCTCGTTGCATGTGTCGTAATGGTTATTCCAACCGTGATCTTCTTGCATTGATTTTAGGCATTTATACCTCCATTCGGGTTGTTCATGGTTCATTTTTGGGTGTTCGTGGGTTTTTCTACCTTGCATGTGGTTTTGAGGTGCTTAAGAGTCTCTGCAGTTACGCTTTGGGCGTTTTTTATAGCTTCGATCCGAGTTTTCACGTGCTTTTTCTCGAGCTCATCAAATAACTCACCCAACATTTCTTTTGACTCAGTCTGAACTCATGGTGGGTTTGGCATTTTGAACTTGCATTAGTTTTTGTCATCTTTGACCTGCGTGTATGTTCTGCTTCTGCTCGTCGGTGTGCCCTCCTCCTTCGGTTCATGTTCAGCTACCTCCTCGCCTGAATGCCACTGTGCTCTGCTGAATGCTCCATTCTCTGCCTAGTTCGTGGTGTCCCAACTAGTGGCATTGAATCCTTGGTCATTTTTGCATGCAGCGGCCATCCTCTAGCATCTCTCCTCCACGTGGGCTCTCCTCCTTCCACTCATTTCGTGCACCGTTTAAGAAAAACATTTTTGGTTGCTGAGGTGCTTTGAAAAACGTTTTGGTTGCATTGGAAAAAATGTTTTTGCTTGCATTGATTATCCTTGACTATGCTTTGGGACATTGAAGCTATTTTTCTTTACACGTGCCCCTTGGAAAACATTTTTCTCACAAGATCCGCATTAACCCCAAGCTCATTTTTCATTCAAACTGCATTTTTTTGCATTGGAAAAACATTTTTGGCTTGGTGTTTGGTTAGCTCTGGTTACCTGCTCCCTTTTGGAAATTTTTGATAGCTACTCCAGCTCCCACGTGCTCTGGTTACCTGTTCTTCAGCTAGCCACAACAACGGTTACAAGCTTGTGCCAACTGTTTCAAATCTGCACACGTGGACTTGCACTCACATCTTGGTCCAACTTCACATGGTCCTCCACAACAGCTCTTCCAATGTGGGCCCCCACACACTCCTCATCTTTTTTTAATGTTTTAAGATTAAAAAAAAACATTCATTGGCATGTAATAATTTTTGGGCTACTGATTTGGCTTGTATTATATCCTTCCTTCGCTTGTCGAAGACGGAGGGCGAGGTCCGGGGTTGGCAGGAGGCTAACCCCCTCGCAATCAAAACAAAACCCTACTAAAATTTCATGCCGTTTCCAACGAGTACCCACACGACACCCTTTGCACCCATCTCATGTACTTTTAAATGTGTTTGCAACATGTCTAGTGTATTTTTCCATCAGTTGTGGGAATCATTTTAATCCCATAACTTTTGACTTGCTACTTGTTTCTAGGTGCTTCCTTAGCCAAAGTTACATGATTTTTCACACTTTACGTGATGGAATTACTAATTTTATAAAGTGCTACATTCTAGGGGGTTGTTTGTACTCTTGGGCTCTCACACGTAGATGCATTATCACCTGAGTCCGACGTCTTGCTTTTGTGCATCTTTCATTTTGCATCATGGAGAGTGCTCTTTCCAGACTTGAGCATCATAGGATCACCTTACTAGCCTCTACCACTTCTCACCAGGAGAGGGAACTATTCAGCTTGGCATGCTTCCATGGAACATTACTTTGCCCATGAGGGTCTTTTACCCTTCTTGCTTGGGCTAGTTCCTACACCCGCTGATCATCGTCATCTAGAGGACTTTCTTGACACTTGCGACCATGTCTTTGGTCACATGATGATGCATGTCTCTCATTCTCTCTGGTTTCACGTGGTAGACTCAGATCCACCCCACCATGTCTGGAGCATTCTTCAGTCCCTTTATGGAGACCCTTCACATACTGTAGCCGTTGTTGATTCAATTGTCTCCTCTTCTTCATGTGATGACAGTTTCACCGACACGTACTGCACTGTTTGGTTCTACTTCTACCGATGAGGATTGTGCATCCAGCCTGATGTTGAGAGTAGTATAGAGGACTTCTCTCCTCTCTCTCTCACTATTCCAGAGAGTGTTAACACTTCCAACATCTCATCGTATATCGAGCGCTCCTTCTCGGTCTCATACAATCATCACACCCACCTCCTTTCCACTTCCAGTGTGTGAGGCCCCTTCCACTCCTCTACCTTCATTGTATGACTCATACCTATCTCGACATCGCTCTTCTCTTGTTTGTTGAGCCTCCTCATTGGGACAAGTATCTTCCCGACCTTAGTCATCTTTTCCTGCAGTCTACTTCGATGCACTACAGTCCCTCATCCATCTACGGATGTTTTAGATGAGTTCATCATCTCACAGTAGGGAGTGCCCCTTCTGGGAATCATGTCACTTCCACATCTCCAGAGACCTTCATTGATCCAACCTCATATGTGGATCCCTTTTCTATTGTGGAGGATGTTTTGTTCCCTTCACATCACTTGGACATCCTTTCTACGGGTGTTCCTCTTTTTCACTTTGATAGTTATACGCACGTGGCATTACCTTCGGTTCCTTGAACTCACTCGCTAGACCTATGTCACACTTCCATGCACCAGACTCAGAGTTCTTTGTGTTGCTACCTTCAGTTTCCTTTATGGAGTGGGCAGACTTCCAACACGTCATTTATGTCCTTCCTAAGGGAAGGCACATAGTTCATTGCGGGTGGCTCTTCTTCATTCCAGAGGCAAAGGATCTCGTCATCGAAATTATTCTGGGAGACCTCCTAGAGCTGCAGAGTTCAGATCCGTCCATGGCATTTTCTGCATTCCTCTCATCTCCCTCTTCTTCTCTCTTCTTCTTCTTTCCGAGAGACTGTCTCCTTGTACATGGGTACCTTTTCAAGCTCGCCTAGAGCCGGGGACCCATTTTGCCTTCCTTTGGTCACATCCATGTAAAGTGGATGGGTAAGTGTGTTTTTGTTAAAATTTTCACAAGTTTTTTTGGTTATCATTTTGGGTAATTTGGGAGAAGTGGGTTAAAATCTATTTTATCCTTTCTCCCTTTTATTTTGACAATCTTTGACCTTGAGGGAAGAGATGGGTAACACATGTCACCCCCTCATTTGTGATGATTCTTACTTGCTCCTCTTCAAATTCTCCCTCATGGGGAAAGAAGAGAACTTTCTTTTTGGAGCTTTTGCTTGGAGGCTTGTGGATTTTGAAGCTAGAGCTTGCTTGGGTCAAGAAGTGGAAACGTTAGAAGTTGGAGAGCTTTTGGAGGTAGGCTCCTTGAGCTTATTTGTGTGTTTTATATCATGCTAGATATTATTTTTGTTTACTTAAAATGTCTTTTGTTGCATGTAGATTTTTATTTGTTTTTTACTTTATTTTGCTCCATCCATCATATGGCATGATGGAGTTTTGGAGTTTTTGGGGGAAGAGAGAGGGATTTTTCCCTCTCAATCCTCATGGCTTGATGGGCAAGCCTTGTAGGATTTATGTTACTCCCCTCAAATGGTTTGAGGTGGGGAAGGTGGTTCATATGGCTTGAACCTCCTTCCCCATTCTTGGTGAGGAAACCCCTTTGGGGTTTGAAAATCCTTCCAAGAAGGATTTGGTGAAAGGGTGGAGAAATAAGGAGGGTTTGAATGACTTTGGAGGAATAAGGAGGGTGTGGAGATCTTGGTTTTGTGTAACCAATGTTGGTTACCACTTTTGGCATTTGGAGAACTCCTTTCTTCTCTTCCCCATTTTAGAGGTAGAACATGGTTTCTCCTCTTTTTCATCTTTGCAAAATTGGTGTTTTTTTTTTTAATATTTGTCTTATCTTGATGTGAATGTATTGTTGGTTGTTCCCCCTTAATCTTGTGCAAATTTGTGGATAGTAGTCCTCTTCCCCATGGGCTTGGGGGAGGCTAGCATGCATTCCAAACTTCAAGGAAATGTAATGATGCCTAAGGTTGGGTGGTTAAACAAGCTATTTTTCTCCTTGTGTTGGATTCATGGAAGCTTTTGAAGTTGGAGCTCAAGTGGAAGATAGTTGGAGTTACTTATCATCTTGGTTTCCTTTGTCTTCTTCCTCTCTTTAAAGACATTACTCTCCTTGTAACTCTAAGGATATGGCTTTGTGGAAACTTGTACTTCTTGTAAAATCCTTATTTTGTAATTTGTATTCTTGTAAACTTGAGTCATTATTGATTTAGCAATCTCCCTCAAATCTTGCAAGAGGCTTGTAACTTATTTCTTGAGTAGTTATGTATTTTGTGAAAAATATTGCATATTGAGTTTAAGTCTCTTGTAAATGAAATTTGGTAACAAAATGATTCATTTAAATAAGAACTTGTTGTAACTCTTATCTTTTGAATGAAAGTTGATTTATTGAATCTATCTTGTTATTCTTGTTATTGATCTCCTTCTTGTCAAATCTTTTAACATTTTTGAGTTGGAAATAAAACACCATTCTTGGCATGCATGTACTCTTAGTTTTTTTTTGAAATATTAGTGAATAGTATACAACTAGTTTTCTCTCTTTCCTTAATGTCAAATTAAGATGGATACATTAGTTAGATCACATATGAACATTTCCTCTCCTTTGCTAAGTTGTAAACTTAATTCAAACCAAATTTTATTGTTCATAAAATTTCATATAGTTTTCAACTGCAGATTTTAATTTTCACAACTTGAAGTAAATGGTTTAATACTCTAAATAGTATAAATATATATAAAAAGTATAATAAATAAATTTTTTTATATTAGTCATATTTTATTTAACTATGTATTATGATTTATATATTGAAATATATATTATGAAACATTAATTAATTATATATATATATAACAATTTATATTTATAAAAGTATTAAATTGTAAACAAAAAAAATATAAACAAATAAAATAAAAATATATATAAAAAATAAAATAAACAAGATTTGGGGTAGGGCCGAACCCTTCCCCATCCATATGCACCTTCACCACCGCCCACGCCCATCCAGTGTCCCGCCACCACCGTCCCATCGCTGCTGCATAACCACCGCCCCCTCCATCTTTGCTCCCCCTCACCGTCGCTACTCCCCCACCTCCCTTCCCCGCATACACCCACACAAAGTTGCTACCACCTCCGCCCCCCAACCTCGCGAATCCCTTCCCCGACACTACCCTTCCCTCCAACCTAGTTCCACCACCCTCCACGGCCCCTACACCCTCTCCACCTCTATGTAACCTCTTCTCCCTTCCATGCTGCCACGTCTCCCCACCTGTGTGGAAACCCTACAACCAACCCCCTCTACAAAATGTGGCCACACTGCACAAAGAAATAAAAATAATAATAATAAAATACATACATCTAAGTTACGGGTTTTGTTTAGAGTCTCTCACACAAATACAAGGATGATTCAATCCTCCATAGCTCCACCTCCACCTGCACAAAAACAAAATGAGAGAAAATGGCATGGGAAAAGAAAGGAAAAGAGATAAAAGAAACATAGAGAAATTTAGGGCACTTTTAGGGTAGATTCAAAATCAATGGTCAAGATTAGAATTGATCCTAGGGTCCTCCTTCAATCCTACCTTTCTTTAAGTCATGATATTTTAATGGGAATGTAAATTAACCTATGTGGTGTGTGTGGGTAAATAAATAAACATAGGGGAAAATTAATAAAACTCAAAGGGGGTGTAGAAAATTTGAGATGACCTTAGTAAAAAAACAAAAATAATAATAATAATAATTAGATAATTAGGCGCAAAATGAGTTATTTAATGTTTGAGAAAAATTAATTTAGTTAAAATAAATAATAATGGAGATCGGTTTAGGGTTCGTATTAATTACTTTCAATTTTATTACCCAAAACATTAGTTACATTTTGGTGTGTTTTCCGGTGTCCCGAGGTGGGGCACTACATTTGGTATCAGAGTAGAGGTTTGTACATGCAAAAATATAGGTAATTAATTAACTAGTTTAATAACATTAAAGTAAATAAATAAATAAAAATAATTGGTTAAAAAAAAATTCCGCAACCATTTAATTATAAGTTAATAACCTCTTCCCTCTCCTCGTGCATAGGATGGCACCCATGAGATGACACTCGGTTAGGGGTTTTGGATGTAGTTTACCTATGCCTGAACCACTGGCACCCAAGTTAGAGCCTCAGATCTTAAAGGCTCTTTAGTAATTGATTGGCATTGTGCAGCAGCATCTTCCACCACCATAGGAGGTGAGAGAGGAGGATATTCCATTAGGGTTTGAGGAGCTAATAGGTGAGGATGTGCACTCAGAGCTATCAAAGCATGATATCCCTAGGCGAGAGAGGTCATGTAGCCCTTCCATTCATCACGAGAGGGTAGCCTTGTATCATCGTATCCACTCACACAATCTTGAGGGACCATTTGCAGATAGGCAACCCCACTCACCTATTGGTTTGCATCGTTAGGATCGGGATAAGGCAAAGTTGATCAAGGATCTCCTTCACTTGTAGCCGCCTACTTACACCGGCTCTATAGATGGCTTTGGGGCTGAGTCATGGCTCCTTAGCTTGCATAGTTGCTCTAGCTTACACTCATACAAGAGAAGTGTCAAGGAAAGGTTCACCATACACCTCCTTCGAGACGTAGCAGGTGTTTGGTGGAGGAATGAGGAGTGGAATCTCCATCTGACTCGAGAGACAGTGACTTAGGAGTTGTTCGAGGAGTGTTTCAGGGATTTCTATATGTTAGATAATTTCGTGTAGAAGAGGATCGATGAGTTTCATGACTTATGATAGGAATCTGGCATAGTAGAACAATATGAGAGTAGGTTCCTAGATCTTCTGTAGTATGTGGACTACCTACAAGATGAGAAATTACAAGTTATTCGAGGCCTTAATGCAGATATAGCAGGAGCAGTTAGGATGTTATCTCCTCCCACACTTGAGAAGGCCTACTTAGCTTAGGAGAACAGGACCAAGGCTCAGGAGTACCGAGATAGAAATAAGAGTGAGTTTCAGGATAAGATATGCCTTTCGAGTTAGAGGTCATAGGGTACAACACCACCCCCTAGAGGAGGATTCTAGCCTCCACCAGTAGCCACGAGGGCTCCACCACACCCACAATAGTAGACGCAACATCATGGCCACCAGCAACAGAGGGCTAGACAAACTCAAAGCTTTCAGAGGGGTGTCACTAGAGGAGTTTTTGGTGGAGCTAGGGATAGGAGCTAGGGTACTCAGCAGGGATAGCCAGCTTACACACAGTAGTCTGCTAGGTTTGGACTAGTAAGATCAATGCACCAGAGTATAGGAGGGACCCCATCTCAGAGGGGTACATGAGGATGTTTTATTTATGTGTCTCCTGATCACTTTGTGTGTATGTTCCCACACAAACCCAATACCATGGATACTCAAGAACCTCTAGATCGAGTAGATGGTGGGCAACATGGGATGTGCCCATCGTGTATATGTAGCTGCTGATAACCACCAGCCGAAGAATCGTGCCACAATTCGAGACAATAGTACTATCAGGGGTATTTCTATCTCAATAATTTTTGATTCAGGTGCTTCATATTATTTTGTATCTCCTTCTATAGTGGACCAATGTGGGCTAGTGGTGGCTAGGAAACCAGATAGTTGGCAGGTTGAGTTGGCCTCTGGGGCTAAACTTGCCATGGACTCGTATGTGGAGAGTTGCGTACTTGATTTAGGAGTCTTCTCCACTACACTTGACCTCCGAGTTATTCCTCTTAGGATCCTATCAGGTAGTTTTGGGTATGGATTGGCTCGAGGCTCATCGAGCCAAGGTGGATTGTAGAAATAAGGTCATTGAGTGTTAGGATGATCTTGGGAGTTTAGTTGTGATTTCAGGGATGCAGAGACCTATTTCCTTGCGCATGATCTCGGCTAAGCAACTTAAGAAAATCATGTGCAAAGGTTTTCAGTTGTTTTCTATCACCATTAGTGATCGATCAAAGAGCACTCTAGAGCATTCACCCTTAGATGATCATGCAGTTTTGAGGGAGTATGCAGATGTGTTTCTAGGCGAGCTTCCAGGATACCACCCCGCAGAGAGGTGGATTTCACCCTTGACTTAGTACTTAGATCTTGCACTAGTTTCTAGGGAACCCTAGTGGATGAAAACTCCGAGCTTCATGAGCTTAAGATAAAATTAGAGGAGTTTTTGGAAAAGGGTCTCATTCACCCTAGTGTATCTCCTTGGGGAGCGCCAGTCATATTTGTGAAAAATAAGGATGGTTCTCTTAGAATTTGTGTAGACTTTAGACAGCTCAACAAGGTCATAATAAATAACCATTATCCACTCCCTAGGATTGATGACTTATTTGATCAGATGTGGGGAGTGAGAGTATTCTCCAAAATCAATCTCAAGTCAGGGTATCATCAGTTGCGCATATCAGATGAAGACATTCATAAGACAATTTTTCGCACACGTTATGGGCATTATGAGTTCACAATTGTTCCATTTGGTTTGACTAATGCCCCAGCTTATCTTCATGAGCCTCATGAATGGATTATTTAGGACCTTTCTGGACCACTTTGTCTTAGTGTTCCTAGATGATATTTTTATATATTATCGTTCCAAGAGGAGGACACGAGGAGCATTTGAGATAGGTACTACAGTGTTTTGAGAGAGCAGGTTATATGGGAACTTAGAAAATGTAGCTTCTTTCGAGAGAGAGATTTAGTACTGGGTCATATCATATCAAGAGAGGGTATCTCTATAGATGCCTCTAAGATACAAAGGCTAATGGGTTGGCCAACACCCACATCGCTTATTGAGTTGAGGAGTTTTATGGGTTTAGCAGGTTATTACCGCAGTTTATACAAGTTTTTTCTAGGATTTCTCACCCTATTAATTCTATTTAGAGAAAAGGGAATAAGTTTGATTAGTCAAAAAGTGTGAGAAGGAATTTCAGTTGCTTAAGGAAAGGTTAACCACAGTGCCCATATTAGTAGTTCCAGACCTGACAGAGGATTTTGTTGTTTACACCGATGCATCACTAGAGGGTTTGGGAGCTTTCTTTATGTAGGATCATCGGGTGATTTCCTTTGAGTCATGTAAGCTCAAATACTACGAGCTTAACTATCCTACTCATGACTTAGAGCTTACAGTAGTTGTTCATGCACTTGTGCATTGGCGACACTTCCTTTTGGGTAGACCTTTCATTTTGAGGACAAATCATCGTAGCTTGTAGCATATCTTCTCACAACCGAACCTCAACACTCACAATGGTGTTGGATGGAGTTCCTATGTGAGTATGACATGGAGGTACAATATATCAAAGGAAAGGAAAATGTCATTGCAGATGCACTTAGTAGACGATGACATGTGCTTGCTTCATTGACACTGCAATCAGATTTGAGAGGTAGGATTCTTGAGCATCTTCTAGAGGACATGTTTTATGAGGGTGCTTTGGATAGATGTTGGAGTCACAGGGTTCATTAGAGGGTAGATATTCGGGTGTATTTTAGAGACATATGGTTTACTTTAGTTCCATAGGTGCATCTATGTGCCTAAGTCATGTGATCTGCGTAGCTTCATCCTTACAGAGGCTCATCGAGCTCCATATGTAGCACACCCAAGAGTAAAGAAAATGCACGCTAACCTAAGGGAGTTATATTATTGGCTGGTCTTCAAGGGGACATAGCAGATTTTTGTTGCATGTTTCCTTGAGTGCCGAGGGTTAAGGAAGAGAATTCTCATCCCGCAGGACTCTTACATCCTCATGATATCCCCGAGTGGAAATGGGATGTGATCTCCATGGATTTCAAAGTCAGACTCCCTATGTCTTCTTATCATCATGATGCCATTATGGTCACCGTGGATAAGTTGATCAAGGTTACACATTTCTCACCAACCAAGGTCACCTATAATGCACAGGCCATCGCCAAAGTATTTATGGAAGACATTTTTAGATTGTATGGGATTCCGAATACCATCATAAATGACAGGGATACCATCTACACTTCAGTTTTCTGGGCTTCCTTTTAGGCCGCTCCGGTACGTGTAGAATAATTTCAGCTCAGCATATCATCCAGAGATAGATGAATAGACAGAGAGAGTTAATCAGGTACTGGAGGACATGCTGAGGATGTATGTGATGGACCAGCAAAAGGAAGTGGGAAGATTATTTGAATTTAGTTGAGTTTTCCTACAACAACAACTATCACAGTTCCATTGGTATGGCTCCCTACCAAGATTTGTATGGTCAACTCTCAGACACCTCCGAGTTGGGATAGGCTAGATGAGAGGATCATTCTCGGGACTAGCTTATCTATAGATTTAGAGCAAGAGATTTTTCTGATTAGATAACGTCTTGAGTAGGCTAGAGCACGCCAGAAGGCGTATGCAGACACCAAGAGGATTGATCGTCACTTCTCAGTGGGTGACAAAGTCTTCTTGAGAGTTTGTCCATATAAGAGTCCGATCCACTATGGAAAGGGTTCTAAGTTATCGCCTCGTTTTGTGGGGACTTTTGATATTTTAGAGGTCATTGGTCCAGTTGTCTATCACCTAGCTTTTCCACCATGCCTTACACAAGCCCACAATGTATTTCATGTTTTTGTACTATGTAGATATGTATCATATGTTTCTCATGTTTTGGATTGGTCAAAATTACAGGTAGAGGATGGAGGACAATGGAGACTAGAGCCCATATGCATACTGGAGCACTAGAGGTTGGCCCTTCGGGGTTGAGACTTGGACTAGGTTAGAGTGTAGTGGGACAGATACGATGAGACAACAACTACCTGGGAGGATGCTACACCTTTGAGGGCTAGATATCCCTATCTCTTCCAGTGACTTCCAGGAGGAAGTCTAATTTTAGTAGAGGGGGATGTAGTGCCCACATTTTTATAACCTCAGTTATTGTTGTTCCTTCTACTCATAGACATGTTTAGATAGGGATTTGATATATGTTGGATAATATGTTATGATTTTTGACCTTCTTGGACATGGATGCATATTTAGGTGCGTAGCACCAATTTGACTCTATTAGCATGTTGTTAGTTTTCATTTGATGTTGTGGACATTAGTTTATGATGATGTTCTTTAGATTTAATTGAGATACGTTAAATGTTTAATGTAGCTGCATGTTTGGATTCTATGGATATATGTCACTTTATCATTTTGTCTAACTTATGGTGAATTGTGTATAATTGTGCACATTGTCGCATTTTTGATTCTAGATAGATGATATGCTAGTTTAGAATTCATTGATATCTTATTGAGTATTTGATTCACATTTAATCGATGACATGTGTGTTTAATGTGTGCAATGAGTGTGCAGTGTGACAGTCACAGGAGAACGTGGGATTCGCACAGCTACACAATTTTGCACAAGTAGCCCTGGGGCTAAGAGCCCTAACCATGTTTATCAGTATGAGGATTTAGTATTATATTTTATTGTTTTGGGAACCATGAGTGACCCTCATTTGTAATGTAATATGTCTTGTAATATTAATCTTGCTTAAGGTTTTTAGTTTGTGTTGTAAACTTGTTTTGGGGACTTAATGGCCCCACTTACATTAAGTTTTGAGTTTGTATAATGATGTAATTAATTAAAAGGGATTAGGGTCACATGTGAACCCTTGGGTGGGCCCCACACCTCTAACCTTGTGCCCAAGTGTGAAAACTCGAATTGGGCTATTTTAGGTATTTTTAGTGACCCCTTTTAGTTTGGGAGTTCACTTAGCATGAAAATGGGCCCTTGACCCTACCTAATAGGTAGGGGGCTTATTTCCAAGGCTTAGAGGGATTTCCACTCCCATTTTTTTCCTTTGGTCACATCCATGTAAGGTAGATGGGTAAGTGTGTTTTGTTAAAATTTGCATAAGTTTGTTTTGGTTATCATTTTGGGCAATTCGGGAGAAGGGGGTTAAAATCTATTTTATCCTTTCTCCCTTTATTTTGAGAATCTTTGACCTTGAGGGAAGAGAGGGGTGACACATGTCACCCCTCATTTGTGATGATTCTTACTTTCTCCTCTTCAAATTCTCCTCATGGGGAAAGAAGAGAACTTTTTTTGGAGCTTTTACTTGAGGCTTGTGGATTTTGAAGCTAGAGCTTGCTTGGGTCAAGAAGTGGAAACGTTAGAAGTTGAGAGCTTTTGGAGGTAGGCTCCTTGAGCTTATTTGTGTGTTTTATATCATGCTAGATATTATTTTGTTTACTTAAAATGTTTTTGTTGCATGTAGATTTCTATTTGTTGTTTACTTTATTTTGCTCCATCCATCATATGGCATGATGGAGTTTTGGAGTTTATGGGGGAAGAGAGAGGGATTTTTCCTCTCCATCCTCATGGCTTGATGGGAAAGCCTCAGAGGATTTAGTTTACTCCCCTCAAATGGTTTGAGGTGGGGAAGGTGGTTCATATGGCTTGAGCCTCCTTCCCCATTCTTGGTGAGGAAACCTCTTTGGGGTTTGAAAATCCTTCCAAGAAGTATTTGGTGAAAGGGTGGAGAAATAAGGAGGGTTTGAATGACTTTGGAGGAATAAGGAGGGTATGGAGATCTTGGTTTTGTGCAACCAATGTTGGTTACCACTTTTGGAATTTGGAGAACTCCTTTCTTCTCTTCCCCATTTTAGAGGTAGAACATGGTTTCTCCTCTTTTTCATCTTTACAAGATTGGTGTTTTATTTTTTAATATTTGTCTTGTCTTTATGTGAATGTATTATTGGTTGTTCCCCCTTAATCTTGTGCAAATTTGTGGATAGTAGTCATATTTTCCATGGGCTTGGGGAGGCTAGCATGCATTTCAGAATTAGAGGGGCATGTAATGATGCCTAAGGTTGGGTGGTTAAACAAGACATTTTTCTCCTTGTGCTAGATTCATGGAATATTTTGAAGTGGGAGCTCAAGTGGAAGATAGTTGAGTCTCTTTATCATCTTGGTTTCCCTTGTCTTCTTCCTCTCTTTTTAAAGACATTACTCTCTTTGTAACTCTAAGGATATGGCTTTGTGGAAACTTGTACTTCTTGTAAAATCCTTATTTTGTAATTTGTATTCTCGTAAACTTGAGTCATTATTGATTTAGCAATCTCCCAAATCTTGTAAGAGGCTTGAATTTATTTCTTGAGTAGTTATGTATTTTGGGAAAAATATTGCATATTGAGTTTAAGTCTCTTGTAGATGAAATTTGGTAACAAAAATATACATTTAAATAAGAACTTGTTGTAACTCTTATCTTTTGAATGAAAGTTGATTTATTGAATATATCTTGTTATTCTTCTTATTAATCTACTTCTTGTCAAATACTTTAACATTTTTGAGTTGGAAATAAAACACCCTTCTTGTAATGCATGTACTCTTAGTTTTTTTTTAAATATATTAGTGAATAGTATACAACTAGCTTTCTCTCTTTTCTTAATGTCAAATTAAGATGGATACATTAGTTAGATCACTTATGAACATTTCCTCTCCTTTGCTAAGTTGTAAACTTATTTCAAACCAGATTTTACTACTCATATAGTTGCATATTTAATTCAAACCACATTTTACTTCTATAGTTGTAAACTTAATTCAAACTATATTTTATTATTCATAAAAATTCATATAGTTTTCAATCAGATTTTTAATTTTCACAACTTGAGGTAAATGGTTTAATATTTTAAATAGTACAAATATATATAAAAAGTATAATAAATAAAAATAAAATTTATATTAGTCATATTTTATTTAACTATGTATATTCAAAAACATATTTATATATTAAAATATATATTATGAAACATTATATATATATATATATATATTTATATTTATATATATATATATATATATATGTATATATATATATATATATATATATATATATGTATATATATATAATAAAATATGTATATATACATATGTATATAATACATATGTATTTATACATATGTATAGATATACATATGTATAGATATACATATATATATATATATATATATATATAATTTATATTTATAAATGTATTGAAATTGTAACAAAAAAAACATAAAAAAAAATATAAAAAAAATAAAAAGAAACAAGATTTAGGGAGGGCCAACCCTCTCCCCACGTCCCACCCACCCAGCCTGACAACCATCCACATCCCATTCCACCGCTCTCTACCGTTGTGCAGCCGCACCGCCTCCACCAACTCCTCCCACCTCCATTCCCCTTCACCCGCACAACCGCACCACCGCCGCCCCCAACTGCGACTCCATTCCCCGCGCGCCCTTCCTCCAACCCGCTTCCACCGCCCTCCATGACCCTACACCCTCTCCACCTCCACATAGCCTCTTCTCCCTTCCATTTTTCCATGTCTCCCCACCTACGTGAAACCCTACAACCACCCCTCTCCAAAATGAGGCCACACCAAACCAAAGAAATAAAAATAAAAATAAAAATAAACTACATACATCTAAGTCATGGGTTGTTTCTTAGAGTCTCTCACACAAATACAAGAAGGATGATTCAATCTTTATAGCTCCACCTCCACCTCGCACAAAAACAAAATGAGAGAAAAAACAAATGGAAAAGAAAGGAAAAGAGATAAAGAAACATAGAGAAATTGAGGGCACTTTTAGGGCAGATTCAAAATCAATGGTCAAGATTAGAATTGATCATAGGGTCCTCCTTCAATCCTACCTTTCTTTAAGTCATGATATTTTAATGGGAATGTAAATTAACCTATGTGGTGTGTGTGGGTAAATAAATAAACATAAGGGAAAATTAATAAAACTCAAATGGGGGTGTAGAAAATTTGAGATGACCTTAGTAAACTCAACAAAAATAATAATAATAATAATTAGATAACTAGGGGAAAATGAGTTATTTAATGTTTGAGAAAATTAATTTAGTTAAAATAAATAATAATGGAGATCAGGTTTAGGGTTCGTATTAATTGCTTTCAAAAATATTTTACCCAAAACGTTAGTTGTCTTTTGGTGTGTTTTCCGGTGTCCCGAGGCGGGGCACTACAATAGCACAATATACTTGTCAAGAAAATCCTTTTGACTACCACATGTTTTTTTGGCAATTTCCTTCAAAGTCTCTATTTTTTTATATTCTCCCTTGTTTTGTAAATAATCTCAATGACATGCGAAGTTTCTCCCTCATTCATGTCATCTATTATCCTTTGAAAATTAACCATGAATTTCTGAAGGATGATGTGAAATATTCATCAAAACCAATTCATAGTTTCCTTTAAATATTTCCATGACCGAAGATTTTTTGAAAAATGATTTCCTCTAGAAATAATTTCATCAAACTACAAAGAAATTTATCTTACATGTTCATTCCATTCCCTTAGACTTCACTTTGTATAATTAGAATATGTCTGGAATATACCAAAGATTACACATGGTCATAATTGTAGGGTCTTTATAAATTCCTTTTTCAATGACTCTCACTCATTTGTTTTAATGTTTTTTACAACGATGTCACTCCCGTAATGATATTTTCATTTTTTCCAAGCCCTCTTTTGCCTTCATCATTATAGGGATGAAATTATTTATATTATTGTACAAGTCATGCAATGCCTCCTCTCCTACATCGAAACTATTTTGGGATGAACTATGGCCTTTAAATAAGTTTCAATCTCTATATTTCTGGCATTTACTCCCCTCACTACTTCTATGTCCCGCTTCTATTGTGGCCATTATAAAGGATTCTGGATCTTACTCATATCGCACCATTTGGGATCCTTTAACTTTCCTTTTCTTTGTAAGAGTGAAGAGGTCTTCTAAAGTTTCATGCCAAATGATGGCTTGTTGTGTTGACACCTTCTTTTTGGTTACCATTTTCAAGGTTCTCATCCTTGATTGAATTCAATGTTCACTAAGATATATTCTTGTGCCGTGTAATCTGGATGTCCTTTGTAGGAAAGTACAAATTTCTCTAGCTAATCATTTCTCTCTTGTTGTGAACTGGAGGGATACTATTGAGAGGGTTACATAGGGGCTTTGTTTGGTGGAGCTTTATTTGGTTTAGCCAAGACCTCTTGAAATTCATATCTAGATTCATTTGGTGGAGATAAGGGAGCACAAGGATGTTGCAAATGTTTTGAATACAAATCTTTCTTTCTCTTTGTGGCTCCTTTTTAATAATTCCTATAGGAAGCATAATTGGCCCCGTCTCCTTCATATTCTATTAAACAAGGATATCTTGTGTTTGGGTAATCCATACCAGCTATTATCATTATGCGCGCGATCATAATGTATATTCAACTGTCCTTTAAGGGAATAATGGTGTCGAAACCCTATATTGGGATTTAATAATGTTCACACCAAGGGGGTGAATGTTAGAATGAATGGTGTTCACATTATTAATATGTGCAATTATATTATCAATGATAATATAATTATATATGTGTGATGTAATTGTATAATTACTCACGATAAATGAGTAATTAGTTTGTAAGGTCAAGTTGATATATTGTTATAACAATTATATAACAATATATCAATATGGGTTTATTGTTCTACTCACTTCCTATTTTCTAGAAGTTGTTTACCTACCTTTATGGCTATATAATAGCCACTTGTATCTGAATATCATATAGAAAAATATAATATTGTTTTGTATTACATCCACTGCAATTCTCGTACTAAATTCAATATTTTTTTTTTTACATAATAAATTTCATGAATAATATTCTCTCTATATGATATTCAGATACAAGTGGCTATTATATAGCCATAAAGGTAGGTAAACAAATTCCTAGAAAATAGGAAGTGAGTAGAACAATAAACCCGTATTGATATATTGTTATATAATTGTTATAACAATATATCAACAACCTTACAAACTAATTACTCATTTATCATGAGTAATTATACAATTACATCACACATATATAATTATATTATCATTGATAATATAATTACACATATTAATAATGTGAACACCATTTATTCCTAACACCCTATTCCATCTGTCATATTTCCTTAAAGGGTGTTTGGGGAGATGAAATGAATTTCCATGGGATGAGGCAACCTTCAAATTGGGACACCTGTTAAACATTTTGCATCACACAGAGAATCCAAAGGAGGGATATGTTTTAAGATTCTTCTCCTTACACTTTAAAGAAATATCATTGCAAACCTGATATGCAACCTCTTGTACTACTAATTGTCCGGAAAATAATATGGAAATTGAAAAGGAGGTGTAAGGAGCCCTCGATCATGATAATCAGATATTCTGGATAGAAGAATATGGCTCCCATATTACTTATTGAAGTGAGGATGACATCGATATTCTTGGTGGCGTTTTTTCATGTAATTTTTGGTAGAGAGCAGGATATAAATAAGTGCATATATCTTGAATATGCGATATGAAACGATGGGCATACAATTCTACATATTTCTCATTTACCCTCAAAGGGCTTGAAGGAGACCAGAATTGATAGAAATATGGACAATTGAGAACACTAGTGACAACATCGAGAAGATAGGAAGCCATGTAAAATGGTTTCCCATGGCCAACACAATTTGTTTTGTGTCATTAGATTGCAATGTAGAGCACTTGAACTAAGGAGGGAATCTTGTCTTCATCAATAATAAAACAAAGTAACAGGATCCAAGAAACATCCACCTTAGAGATTGATGGATTTCCATATAGCCTATTCATGAGTTCCATGCCAATGCAAAATCCTGGTCTAAACGCTTTAATAAGTATTTGATACACCATAAAATCATCCATATTATCCATCGGGTCAAATTCCAATCTCTCGTAAACATCTCTTACTCTCCTTTTGGCCATCTAGACTCGACTGTGTGTGAGTTTTATAAGTAATCTGCTCTGAATTTTATAATAACTTTAATATGCATTCCTAGCAGAAAAATTGTTCACTTTTTCCCCGATTTAGAAAATAATGAAAAATCCTTGGACTTGGCATGAAATAGATAGGAAGTGAAAAAATATAGAAATGTTAAGCACCTATAGTTTAAGATCAATTAAATGGAGGAAACCTCTTTTTATCACCCTTACGCTCGGAACCATAGCACTTGCACTTTTGATATACCCGTTATGTCAAAAAAATCAACAATAACACTTTCATTCCGAACTCCCGAATATAGAGTTGAGTAATGTTGAAATTCATCATCTAAGGTTGTTGGATAGAACACGATATCTCTTATTAGTTTTTCGTTGTCGTTAGAATATAAAAAATAATCTACCATCGCCATTTCCCGCTCTCTTGCTATGTTGAAAATTTAAGGTCCACGAACACTACATACATCGTTAATAGAAACAAATTACGAGACAAATGGCGTAATTGATTTTACTAAAACATTCATATGTCCCTTATAATGAATATTATGCAAGCTTAGAAAATAATTTCCAAATAAATGAAAAAAGTGTTGATCCTAGCGGTCGTCAGTCGTCGAAATTACTAAATATTCGATCTTAGCAACATTAGGTAATATTCATAGACTCACTAATAATGAAATGAGAAAAGCACAAATTTATGTGCATCACTGAGGGTTCAAGATATAGAAAGTTTTAGTCGTGGAGTTCACTAGGTGTTAGGGTAGTAAAATTATTAATGCAAAGATCTTAGTTTGTCAATACAAGAACTCTTGAGGCTTCAAGACTTACGTAGTTCATATCCTGGTGATATTTTGAAAGGATTATCTGATGTCTGACAACCATCCACATTGCGTAGATAGCATGAAAGGAAAGTTTGAAAACATAGATGTTAGCGAGAGTGAGGATTTAAGTCGACATATGAATGGAAATTTTTAACATTACTTGTTGGTAATCAACACCAATTGAATGGACTAGCGTAAAGGCCATTAAGATTAAATTTTTCAAATTTTGAAAAGAGTGTACAAGAAATAAAGCACAATAATGGGTCCAAATTGTCATTAAGCATAATTTGTCAAACAAAAAAATTTAGTTGTCCAATAACACATTTTTCAAAGGATAACGTAGGACTCCCAAATATCTAACTATTTTTATTTGAAATCAAGAATTAGAGTATGCAGTAATTCACATCCGTTCATATCAAAGAAAATGATTTGCAGCCATGAAACTCCATTACTAATTGAAAGGAATGACCTAAAGAACACTAGGATTTTCCAGTTCTTAATTTAAAAAGAGAGATACTTTCATTACCTATTTTCATAGCAATCACTTGTTGTGCAACTTTAAAATGATTGTAATTTTCAATGACTATAATTGTATCAAGTTAGCCAAAATTTTCCTAGTGGATCCAATTTTTGCACTAATTTGCATTGAGAGGGATCAATAATTTATCTTATTATTAAATAAAATGCTTAGTGACCACTAAACACCATTACTAGTATATCTTAGCGGTCGTTGGGCTCAGTATCAATAACATTTTCCATCAGTAATCACTATTTATTCAACTATAGATCGCTAAGTTTAGGAACTATGCAAAATTGTTCTTGACAATTCACATGCAACATATTTTGGAAGGATTGTCCATTGTATGACAACCATCCACATTAAATAGATCTAAGTTATCAATAAAATCAATCTTGAGGCTTCAGGACTTATGTATTTCAGATCCTAGTGATGACTACATTTAGCCACAATGAAATATTTACAGATTGGTCGTATCTATGTATTATCCACTAGAAAAATATTATAAGAATGAGAAAAATTCCTCTAATATTCAAACTGGTGGGGTGTTAATATATACATTGTTTTGATCTTAGTGGTCACTATGTTTGGCCACAATGAATTATTTAGAGATTCTTCGTATCTAGGATTATTTAAAAGTCCAACTATTATTTCGATGAGCAATAAAACGAGGGTTACAGGCACAAGTATTTCTAATCCTAGCGATCTCTAGAGTTACTCGCAACATATTTTATAGACCTTAATGGTTTATAAGAATCATTAAAAAATAAATATGTACTTCTTATAGTAGTTATTACTATGATCACCATGAACGATACACCTATATCTTAGCGGTGGCTATGAATCATTAATAGCAAAATTACTAATGCATTAACAAGAAAATATACAAAGCTTAACAGTCAATAACATCCACCTCGAAAAAATATTTAAATATTAGGGTTATCTAAAACCATTCAATGGACACATATCATTGAATTAAGAAAAGTTTTGTATTACATGTATACATAAGGAATCAACATTTACTTATGTCTAATTAGTTTGTTACATGATCATGAATGTGTCTCATTACTAGACATCATTGATGTATATACTATTAATGGAATGATCAAGAATCGCTATACAAGCACCACTTTAGGGTCAAGATATACATTTTTTAACCATGACATTCGCTAGGTGCCACTCCAGTAAAAAATATTAATGCAATGAGAATTTTTTGTCAAAATAATCACTCTTGAGGCTTCAAGTCTTACGTAGTTCAAGATATATAGTGTTGATCTTAGTGGTCACTATATTCAACCATAACGACCAATTAAAAACTTTTGTGTATCAAGGCTTATTTCAAAGAACAATAGTTATTGCAATGAAAAAATGTAAATCCAATCACTACCGATGGGTAAAAAAATTAGTATTTATTATCCTAGCGGTAGCTAGGGTTAGCCGCAACATATTTTTTGGAGCTTAACGGTGTATATAAATCATTAACAAATAAATATGTGCTTCTTATCCTTCCTGTTACTATGATCAGCCCCAAGGATATACCTATAGCTTAGCGATCATTTTTTTGTCATTAACAGAAAATACTAATGCAATAACAAGAAACTATATAAATCTTTATGGTCAATAACATCCACTGATAAAATCTTTTGACCTTAGTGTTAGAAAACACCATTCAATAGATGTTTCTTTAATTAATTATAATTGTATAATATCCTGTGTCATTAAATATCACAATGAGTAGTCAACACATACAAAATTATATTCCTAGTAGTCTCTAAGGTTAGCCATAACAAAATATTTAAAAATGTAGTGGTCATTATGATCAACATCGAAAAAATATTTTGAACGTAGTGTTTGTAAGGCATCATTCACTGGACATCTATTATCAACTGAAAAAAAGTTACATTACATGTTTTCTTTAGGGGTCACTCATTTCTTAGCTCTCATTAGTTTGTTCCACAAATTTGTTTGAGCCAAGTGCTGCACTAGATACCCTTGTGAGGAATCAAGCCTTAACTAGTTCTCATACTATTTCCTATAAGTTATTGAAAGGAAGATAAAATTTCACATTTTAATCATAAATGAAATCTCAAAAGAGATGGTCATCTATAATTAGTTATTAAATAAATTCTCAAAGGCCATGGTATAATTCTAATAAATATAATGAACACACTCTTTGTAGTGTTAGTATGAAAATACAGATCAGTGAACCCTATGTATAATTTCCTTATTATTAAACCTCATAATTTTTCATGATATCAGATCTTCCTATTTCCATATGCTTATTGTCACATTAAGAAAGAAAATCCATGCCATCTTATAATTTTTATTGTTGATATATCATTATCTAATTTAAATAAAACAACCAGAGCCTGTAATTTTAATCTATAAATAATGTACATGTATTTCCATAATTATAAATTAAGTGAAACATTATTTGGAATCTTGTTTTGCCTAAATTTTCAAATAGTAGGTTTTATAATTCCCGATTCACTCGTTTTCAAAGAGGAACCTACACAGACGGAACTCTTTGCATTTTTCTTTAGAAATCACATATACGTTTTTTAAAAATTATTTCCAACAATTTCCTTATGTAATCAAACAATTACTGTAAATAAGAAGACAATTATTTGTGTTACTATCATTATTTCATTAATACAATTTAAAGTGGTCCAAAATCCCTAAATGATTAATATCCCTAACTCGAGAAAATATATTTTCCTCGGCCTTTTCAACAACACCCATTTTGTTCACTTCCAAGAATCATTGATGTTCATCTCGTATTTTACGAATCATTTCTTAGTCCTCTTGTGAATAAATATACATAACATGTTGTACATTACTCAAGTGGGTTACACACATATTTAGCAAATCATTTAGGGATCAACAAAAAGAATGATAAAATGGTGTCAAACCCCATCAGTTGAGAAGTGTTTTTCAAAGAGGTGGAGAAATTAGGTTTCGTTGAAAAGGCTACATAATATTCTACATAATTTCAAAATTGTGGAAGGAGAAAAGGTGATAATACATACCAATTTTTGACGCCTTCATGAAAACAAACCGTGCTCAGAATTTTTCCAATCGAACCGTGATCTAATTTTCCAATGAATTATTATGCTTACGATTTTTTCCCTTACGCCAATGTTCTCACATGAAGCTTCACAAATTTAAGTGTCCTTGAAATATACTAATAAATGTCAATCTATGATTTATATGGAAAGGACACTTCCAACCGCTACTTTCTTCGGCACATGAATTACAAAAGACACACAACTACCGTTAATTTACTTTATTAATGGCCATCAAATGGCACACATATTTTGAATTTTGTGTGATCTTTAATTCATTCGGTTAATGAAAAATTTATTTTAGGGGAACTAATATATTAACCATATATGCCACATGCAAAAATTATCAATATTAACAACAATATCATCAAAAGAACAACATGCTCAATGTCAATGTTACAATCTTTAAATTACATAGTGAGTATATAAGTATTCAATACTTTGATTATGCTACTAGTGATATGTGGTTCAATTGATGTCTCACATATTGAATTATCATATTGTCCTAAAAAAAATACACATGTTTACCAACATTGTTTTTAAATTATTTTGTTACACAAATAATATCTTTGGATGTGTGTGTCCATGATCTTGGTGGCACCCATGATGCTGATTACGGCATTATTCTAAACAAAAAGGAAGAATGCAAAATAGAGAAGTATTATCTAACTACAATGCATGAATTTTTTCTTTTAAGATGGAATGAATGATGCAATACTATATTACGCTTGTTAAAAAATTGTAATTTACCTATGTAAAAATACTTGCGACTTGAAGTCAGACATCCAATATTTTCTCCATTAGCTTTCTCTCTTGTTCCATTCTTTCACACTCTTGTTGAAGCCTTCCTCGCTAAATTTCTTTTAATGTCCGACATTAGAGATGCATGCTATTTTCTATTGCCTTTCCAAATCTCCATAAGAGTTTATTTTTCTCTACACATTTTTTCTCCGAATTCTATTTTTATTCAAAGGGGTTTCTATCTTTTCTCCTTCAAAATTTTCAATGTTGATAGAAGGGATTTCGATTGCCCACTCGTGTGTTTTTTAGAAGTAAAAGTGGTTGTATTAACCCTCTATTTTCCATTAAAACCAATAACCTTTTGTGTTTTTTATCTAATGCGATCTATATCTTCATAGAAATTCCATGTTGATTGTGTTGGCAATGTTGTGTTTTCCAATTAATTCTCCTTCTTAAGGGTTTTCTTCAACCCACCCATCATTTATTTACATTGCTTCCCAGTGAATGTTTTTCCATAGAATTCATTCAAAGCATATACTATATTATCCCAATGTTTCTTGCCAATACATCCAAGGTTTAAATGTTCATACACCTCTTCATATTTTGAAATAAATGTTTTCATATCGACGCCGACCACAACTCTTCTTTGTATTCTTTCATCATCTCCTCTTTATTTCTATCTCTTTCATATGCATGGGTTATTGAAAATGTTTATTCGAATTTTGAATCATCAATAATATATGAAGAATTTAGGTCAATTTGTAAATGTGGAATGCAAGGACCCAATTTTTATGCACCACGTGTATTCTCTTCCAAGTTTGAGACACTATTTCCATCAAAGTTTTGCATGTAGAAGTCCTTTACATGGAAGTTGCTTTGTTGTGTTGAAAAAACAATATTTTCTACATAGTTTCTTGTAGTTGATTTGAAAACTCATGTTTTGAAACGTGAGAACAAGGAAAATGGTGATATTTCCATGTCCTGCAAATTTATTAGTTACATATACAATCACAAATGAAACAATTTACGTACTCCATCTTTTATCTAAACTTAATTTTATTTTCCATTTTCTAAAAATAAATATACAAGGGGTCCTACGCTCTGTAAAATCACATAATCAAAACATGTGGAGAACAATTGAAAATTGATTAATTACCTACTAACAAATACAATATTTATAATCACTGTGAAATGGGTGTATAAACTGAAATTCTTCAAAATAAAATAACATTGCTTTACCTCTTTTAATTTTCTGTAACTTTTTTCTTCCCCCATTTGTGTATGTGTTCCTTATTTTGGTGTGGTTGCCTTCAAAATGAGTATACAGTTTTCCATTTTATTGCATTAAATATAGATGTTAGCAAAGTTTGTATGGATTAAAATTTAATATTATACCACTTAATATTAAATGTAGTATGAAAAAAATAAAAATATACTCTCAAATGCGGATCTTACATTACACGGTTTAGTTTCCATTTAATGTTTAGGGAATCAAAATATTAATTATGTAACATTTGACCTTACAATAAAAATTAATTGTTATTTTATTTTAAAAATCTTAATCTTTCCCCTACACTATGAGGTTTATGGATAAAATTATACACATGGCAATGCGATCTAGAAAATTAAGGTGACATTTATAATATAATTTTTCATGTAGGAAAACTACAATTCGACATTGTTTGAGACATAATTTCAAAATTTAATTGAAATGAATTCTTTAATATTGATAATTATTAATAAAAACTATGTAGCATGTGTTATATATACTCAATATTATATACAATTAATAAAAACAAATATATAAAAAGCGTAGAAACAATTAAATAAACATAATCAAAACAAAGCATATACCACCATTGTTAATAAAATAAAGTCTAAATTATTAAAAATTAACTTATATTGTTAAAAGATTACGTACGATATATAAAATCTTAGAAACAATTAATACACATAATTGAATCAAAGCATATACCACCATCATTAATCAAATAAAGACTAAAACTTGAAATCTATACCATATAATAAGCATAACTAATTAATTAGAGAATTAAATAAATGAACGGTTTACATCAACACAATATTAATGACCCTAAATATAAGGAAAAGTGTAAATCCGCACTTCATCTAAAAAATGCACGTACATTTTCAGGAAAGGGATCGTGCTTTCGACGTGCGATGAATCTCTCATCGATGTGCGAGGGGTCGACTTTGTCGCCGCGAGGAATCGAACTCGTGGATGTGCGAGGGATGATTCTCTCGCTCTACAATCAACGATCACCGTCACATCTAAGTATGATTTTTCTAACTTGGAATTGAGCCCACTCTCACATCAAGTGCGATCGCCAACTTTTGGCCTCCCATTCTAATCAATATTTGAATTTCAGTGTGTAAAACGAGTAATTACGTCACAACGACCACTAGACTAATACAACTATTGAAATCCAAAAGGTAAAGAAGACAATGACTATGTGCATTATAAAAATATTAATCTTTCCCCTACACTATGTGGTTTATGGATAAAATTATACACACAACAATGAGATCTAAAGGGTGTAAAACAATTTGTTATATGTTTAAAGATTTGGATTAAATGAGGTTTTAAATATGTTCATATAAGATGTATATTTTTATTTTCTCATTTTGATTTCAATTCTCCACACTAATGTTAAAGATTTAAGTGTTCTTTGTACTCATTTTCTCTTTTCATTTGTGGATACAGCTTTAAAATGAACTTTTTTAAGAAGGAGCACATGTGGATTTACTATCCAAAGGTGTGAAAGTTGTGGAGGGACTAGTTTATCCATTGAAAGATACAATCCATCAGTAGAGACGTGGGCTCTAACTTATTCATCATTCACAATAAGAATTATATTTAATGGCAAAGTGAGACTACCATACACAATTGATGATTGTGAAACCCTAGTAGAAATTGAAAACAATAGATACTTTATCCCATGGGAAAGGAATAAAATTATTAAGCATGTGATTTCAAATGTTTCACATGTGGGGAATGATGGCATTAAAAAATCACAAGCAAAGTGAATTAGAGGATACATTTGATGAGGATGAGGGTTTGAATTCTACTAGTGATAGCTGTTGTTTCACAACTCCTAAAGATAGAGATGAATTTTCTACAACCTACGGGGTGAAAAAACATAAGTTTCCTCGAAAGATGGTAACATATCCGAAGGGTTTATATCCTAGGTATAAGAAGAACATGTTATTTTGGGAGTGGTGTTTGGACCCACACACTTTCATTTTTGTGGATAATATTATAACTATATGCAATGATTGCTATCCAAGCCTACAACAAAACAAAAAGTTTCTGGCTAATTAAAAACTTATTTTATATAGAAACAAGAACTGCACTTTGTGTGAATGGGAATTCTCAACTCCAAGAAACAACCGCCACATCAAACATTAACTTCAATTTGAATTTCAAGGGGTTACTGCCAAGTTGATACATTTTTGTTAAAAAGAACACAATTATTTGTAGATGCAACAATTACAAACATATGTGAAGGAGACATGGTGCACTTTAAAAAATTATATGCCAATACATTTGGGGTGCATGTTGATAAATAAATTAAGCCTTTTGCAAGGTTTTCTCCATTTCAAAAGGATCTCTCATCCAATGGCCTCACCAAATAGTTGCCCATCAAGTTGGTTCCATTATGGAAGTAAGGCTAAAATAAATTCTAGAACAGCTTGCTCAGAGAAATGTGAAATGCATTTGAAGATCCATTTCCTCAACTCGGTATACCCAAATTCATATGAATCCTCCATATGTAGTAGTAATTAAAACTTGATAAAAATACCTTACAACACTTGCAAACAAAGCAACATGTAAATTCTACTCCATCTAATACATCAAAGGAAATGGAAAATGATGAAAAATCAAGAGAAGAATTTTTGTTTGAAGTTGAGAAAACATTACTACAAGGAAGGATGTCTCTCTAATCTATCTCTAAGTGATTTCAATCATAGTTGGAATTTAACTCTAGATATGAATGAAGCTTCCATCAAAAAATTGTAATTAATACATTCACCGAAAAATACTATCAGTTGTGATCAAGATAAAACTTTAGAACATACTATAGATAAATTGAAGTTATGTGGAAGGGATGTATGTTAGAATGCATGGTACAGATGTCATGGAATCGTGAAAAGCACCTATTACAGATATAAACAATCTTGGATTAATGGTGAGAGGAGGGTAGTAAATGGAAATACAAGAAAACAAAAACAAATTCCAAACACTATTGCAACTATTGCATTAATATCCAAAATGGTGGAGAAGAGTTCTGATATATCCCCATACATGTCTCATTCAATGGGATAAGATGGTACTAAAGTAACAATGAGACTGTTTTGCCTGTTATAGTTTTTCTTACATACTAGAAAAGTGTAACGAGGGCCTTTCACTATTGGGCCTTCCTCAAATGTCACAGTCAAATCTCAAAAAAATATGGCAAGAACATTTCTCCCATGTTTCAATCATGAAGAATGACTTCTTCACAAATGTGACTAGTGCACGAGCTTAAGAAAAACATGCAAAGAACCTCATGTCAAGAAACACCGAAAAAATAGATCAACGCAAGATATGACATAATGATTACATTCAAATTTATCGTGCAACTTACTATGCATGTAGAGTGAAATCACAATAAAATCCTAATATGTATTTTAGCATTATGCATAACAAAATGGACAAGATGAAAACTGCAATACCAAGGACAGGAAAAAAGTGAAATCAATAAGCAATGCTATTGATCTCCCTATCACCTTGACCATTATGTTGACACATGGGAACAAAACAGGGGGTTTTAGGCACTTTGGTCTCCCTTTTTTTAAGCAAGGATAAAAATTCACAATAACATCATTGGCACTATGTATCTAGAAGCTAGAATAACCACTTATAGATCAATATGGTGATTTGTTATATAGTAGCTGGGATGTCAAAAACTCATTACATGATGCACTCGTTACAAAATGATGCACATGATAAGTGTAAGGAATACAAGAAGAAAAATGAGGTTCGTCATACAACTAATACTGTAAGTAGTTGTTTAATTTCATTTAGAAAACAACCACCAACTCTCTACTTACAACTAGATAATTTTGTAAGTGACTACCAAAATCACACATTGTTTGCATTTGCATCCATGCTGACGCTAGAACAATGTTCAACACAATGTATGTGATTTTCCTTCTAATGGGTCACATGCATGAAGACATAGATGGGACATTTGACCAATTATCAACAACATTGTGAAAATTTGATACATTCTCTTTGCCACAAATAATGGAGACTTACAAAACATGCCAAGAGGATTCCAACACATTCACTCAGTAATTTATCGAGGAAGTCTATGACTTTAAGGACTTTGTGGAACTACAATATTTTGGATATCAAGAAACCACGATGTTTAAATTCTATGTCAAATAAAACAAGCCCGTTATGGAATTTAAAGCATCAATCTTGGAGTCCGTCTCGGTCACACTCAATTGAGAAATGGAAAAATATGGATGTGAAACCTTTCTTTCCTAAAGGGGATCCTCCAATGGAACCCTTAAAGAACCCAAAGAGATGGAAGACATGCATAAAGGCATTCAAGAATACATCACACACCGGGAAAAGAGTCCAATGATGGTGAAGAAGTATACTATGTTCCAAATATTTCATATTGGAAAAATGTTCTATGTGCCCTAGAGAATCCCTTTGTCAATCAGTAACATGATAATAAGAGATTGTTTTTGTCCAAAAAAATTCAAGATAGCGCAATGTATGATCAAATAGTGGGTGCAACATGTCTTGACGTGGATAACTACTATTGTCAAAATTTCCTTTCAAATAATGATATATATGTTGGACCTTTTTTTGATAAACCTTGAGAGGAATTTAACCCAGTATTGGATGTGAATGTTGGGCAGATGATACTAGTAAGACTGACTAATGATAATGTACCTATATGGATGGGCAAGGTATAACTAAAACTAATACATGATGTTCATAAAAACATTCAAAAGATAAGGGTACACTAGTGGGAACCCACAAGAAAAGGAAATACATAAAAAGATAGGTATGAGGAATGCTTGTTGAAAAAGTAATGGTGGCAAAAATCAAGGGACACATCGATATTGATATAGACAATGTCATCCGGGCATGGAGTCCGAGAAAAACATTGAAATGATATCAAATTAAAATACTAAAACGGGGTCATGAAGCTATCCAACGATACCTTGCCAAGTAATTTTTGGATTTTCCATGTAAACCTATTCCCGAAATATATTCCCTATTCCCGCTATACCAATTGCGAATGCTCACACTTCATCTTGAAAATGATTATACTTTGTTGTGTGAGGTATTGTAAATTTCTCGTGTGACGGATTGCACTTTAGCGTGTGAGGGATCATACTTCAACATGCGAAGTATCACACTTCAATGTGAGAGGAATCTTACTTCATCGTGCGATGAATCACATTTGGTATATGTAAGAGGCCATGACTCTCTCACACTATTATGAGTTATCATTGTCACATCCAAGTGAAATTTTTTGAACTTAAAATTGCACTTGCTCACACATTGAAGTGCGATCACCAACTTCTAGCCTCCCATTGGAGTCAATATTTGAATTTTAGCATGTAAGAAAAAACTGTCACCACGACCGCTAGGCTATAAATGTTTTGAAAGCGATCAGGAATGAAGCCAATGACTATGCATAATTCAATGACCGTGAGAGGTAATGTGTAGGATAGGAACACTTAGTGTAAAATTTTAAGTCAGCATTTTATAACTTTCATACTAAAAATGTATAAAAAGGTAGACAATAACACAAGTATCAAGTCACATGTACAAATCAGCAAATAAAAAAATTTAACTTTAACCCCACTAGGATGATTTCACCTAGCATGTGCTTTCATCATGTAAGTTAGCAACCACTAGGCTTATTGAAGATAACAAACAGTTGTGAGGCTTATGTAAGATAGCAGATGCTTGGCTTATCAAGATAGTAGCCAAGACACTTATGTAAGATAGTGGCCACAACTCTTATGTAAGATAATGACCGTGACACTTATGTAAGATATCTTCCACGATACTTATGTAAGATAGAAGCCGCTTGGCTTATGTGGGGGACTCAAATAATACCAAAATATAAATCCTAAAATAGTGAAACTAAAATCCAAAAATTGGGATTTATAAATTGGATTACAATAGTGGTGAACTTGGAATCCAATTATCGCACTATTGGAATCCAATTATCGAATCCAATAATAACGATATCGAATCCAATAATAGTGAAATTGAATAGAATAATTCCAATAATGACAATATTGGAATCCAATATTGCTACTATTAGATTCCAATAATCGTAATAATGGAGTCCAATATTACTACTATTGGATTCAAATAATAGTAATAATGGAATCCAATATAGATAAAAATTGAATATGATATACACAAAAAGGAGATGTATTTCTTTCAATACTTGAAATACAGGATTCTCAATTTACTGGAATATGTCCCAATTTAGGGAAATAAGCGTTAAATAGATAGATAATATTTGGGTATCCACATTTGATCACAAAAATGAACTTTGTTTTCCTAAATCACTATTTAGTACTCTCATTTTGAAGTTACTTAATATTCACACTAAATTAGATTAAGTCTTTGTACTTAGTTGAAATTTGGCACTCGCATTTCAAAATTGACACACTCACTTCATATGTGAGAGGAATCACACTTGGATATTTCTTATTCCTTGCACTCGCATATCAAAAAATTTCACAAGGGATTTTACTAACTTCAAGTTTGAATTTTCCTCATAGTTCAAGGAATGAGCACTTGCACTTCCAAAGTGAAAGAATATTTAAGTAAGATTCGCAAGTGTAAGTATTTACATTTCATAGTCCTAGGTGTGAAAATTACAAAGGTCACTCTCTAAGGATGTGAGAACTCAGAAATTAGAGATCTCACCTCGTACTTCATGCTCACAAGGCCTCACATTTCACATGTGAGAAAAAGGGCCGAATCCAAAGAAAATTCAAGGAAACTTCAACATTAAAAAATAGAGAGAAAATCCTGATATTGCATGTGGTCTCCTATGTGTCACATGTGTGGCGTTAAAGGGAAAAAATGGGAGCTAGTTAAAGTAGATGGCTATGATCAAATCTATCTTACACATGTGTAAGGACCAGATTAAAAAAAGGCAAGCTGATTCAAAAACAACGCTCCTTTAGGTGGAAAAATATCAAGTCATGTATTATGCTACATTAATGTGTAAAGACGCAAATTTAGATGAAAGATTACCCAATATATAAGGTTATTACATTATTTTAGATTGTTCATTTAAATTTCTAATTATAGAACCAATTGTGAAAGGAGAAACCACCAAGCTCATAACCGATTGAGTTTTTTCAAGAAATTTATATTATTATTGCAAGTAAAATTCCTTCAACAATGGTGGGAGATGTAGGAATTTCAAGTTTGATGTTTTCTTATAATCCTACAAAGATCGGAGAATGGTAAGGGACATAATATTTTACCCCATGGTGTTGGATCATGAATTTAATCATTACTCTATTGTTTTCTAAGACATTCGAGAAAAGACCTCGGTATATGTCATCGATGATGCCAAAATTCCTACATACCAAGTTCAAAGATCTCGTAGATATCGGGGCACTTAAGAGGATAAAATTTCACCTAATTATGGAAAAACCAGAGGTACTTTTATGCCCAAATTTAAATTTTCCTATATTTACCCTCACCATAGTCAAGGATGTAATTCTACTATCAAAGGGAAAAACTAATAAGGTATATTTCATTTTAGGTTCCGCTTTTAAAGTGTTTTATAAGATGCCTAATGTTACTATTGTTTATAATCTCACAACCATCGATTCATGGATATACACCCCTAATTTTAAAGTATTTTTATATAATTGGGTGTTGGTGAGAAATTTTTTTGGGTGGACAAACTTGTGGATTTATTTCCAACTCTCCAAGAATCTAAGTCCCTCTACTTAACCGGTGCAGTTGTCGTATGTGCATACGCGAGAAAATGTGAATTTCTATGGTGGCCTTTCGATCGGGGATCCAATAGGGGCATTCTAATGATCATGTGAAAAATATAGTAATATCTTGTTAGAGAACACTTTGTCTAAAAATTGGGAAATGGGAATGAGAAATGATATAGGGGAAATAATGTTACAAGTAGGAAATCAAATTCCTGCACACACTAGTTAGAAATTTCAACACATGTATTTATGAGAAGAAACAACCCTGTAAATGGAAACAAGACGAGATAAGATTGCAAACTCATAGTTTCTAAAATCTCCTCATCAAAAAGGATAAAAATCCTTCTTCTTGTATTGATGCTTAAACAAAAGTTGTACATAGTGTGGGAATAGAAGAAATTTGAGAGTGGAGGAAAGTAGAAGAAAATGGCTATCTCCTTTGCTTTCTCTAGGTACAATGCACTCTTGAGTTTACAAGATCAATCACCAACCCTTTGAAATGGGAATGGAGTTACAATTTATAGAGTATAATTTTACTCTTCATCTACCCCCAATGCCTTTTCATATGTCCTCATATGCCTTAAAACTTTTCAACTTTCTAGAAACTTTTAAGTCCCTTTTTATAACATAAAGTGACTTATTAAATTATGAACATTAGGACATATGAAAAAGTGTAATCCCAACATGAAATTAGAATATTTTAAGAGAGAGGAATTTGGGGGAGAGGGAAGAGAGAGAGGAGGAGAAGATGTTTCCCAAGATGAATCTCGTTGATCCTCATTGATGGAAAGCTCCAAATGCAATGAAACTCTTAATCTTCAAACACCTTACAGTTGTGAAACTCCTCCAAATTAGCTCATGAATGCTCACCAAGTTGAATGAAATAATATGGATCTCAAATTTCCTATGAAAAATGACTAGGATACTCCCAAAAATGATGTCCCCCTGAATTATTATCCTTGTATGACCCATTGTGCCAATACTACTTTTTGAGCGTAACTTACTATTTTTAGTAGAAGTGTGAATTACGAGCCGAGATGACCTTTTTGATGACCTTGGATGTGGTGCTCCCTCTATGTTCCTCACCTTATTCATGGAATATTTAAATGATTTCTTACCCAAAGTAATAGACCCCTATGCAAGGAGACATGCTATTTTTAGTAAGTGCGCCACGATGTCAAATTGCAAAAAAACGATATCTTGAAATTATGGGTTTTATTTCAGGGTTCCACGCTTTGAATTTTGAGTAATTCCTTCATCTGAAAAAGTAGGAAAAATATTTTTTTGGCGGGGGAAGAATACTAACAAAAAAATAAGTCCTCCATATCCCTAAAAAATAGAGGCTTCATGGCACAAAACCTAGTTCACGTGAAACTAGATTTTTCAATGATCATTCCCTCAATTTTTTGAATGATATTGCCCATTGGATCTTCAGAATTCAAAATTTTCTTCAAGAGGGAATAATTTTTATAAAAAAACACAGCCCTCCATATCCTAAAAATAGGGAATTGTGGTGCAAAAACTAGTTTGCACAAAACTAGATTTTTCGATGATCGTTTCCTCCAATTTTCAGGCGATTTCACCCACCAGAACCCTGAGAAGTAGAGAGGTAGCTCATTGATTTTTTCCATTACTGTGTCATGGCGGCCATTAATGGAGATTGAAAATTATAGGTCTAGTTTTTTTCTCCGTTCACAATTAAATAAATTCCATTGTGATAGGTTTTTGCTTCTTATGCTTCAAGAGAAATTTCTCTTCAATCCAACAAACGATTTGACGAGAAATTCAATTTTTCCTTTATTGAGCCAAAAATGAGATTTCTTCACTATGAATGTTCTATGCACCACTAGGGAGGATTGAAAGTTTGTTTTTAATGTCCTTCAAGAGAGAAAACTCAATAAGAAATGGTTCGTCAATCCAAGCACCGGTTTGCAAGATATGTTCGAATTTCGATTTCATGGCAATGGGGATTTCCACTGTTCTTCTTCTTTGTTCTTCATTTCTTCTTCTTATCTCAATGAATTATTATTACGATACCTATGTTCCATCATGGAGTGAAGGATGATGTGCTGTAATGGATCTGGTTCAAGCTTTGGCAATGGTGGAGTGGTGGATTGGTGTTCTCTACAGTTTTCTTCTGGTAATGGAGAAGCAACAAGAAGTAGCTGACCGTTATAATTTTAAAAAAATTTGGTTAAATTTGGGTGAATTTTTTCATGTTTTATGTCCTTTACCTTAGGGGTGTGAGGGACATAAAATTCCCTTGTGGTCAAGAGGATGACACATGACGGTGATCTGACGACAGGGAATGAGTGCTCCAAAATCAGCTTTAAAGCACCGGGAGTCAAATGTAGGTCACATCGATTTCCAAAAGGATCCCCATAGGGGGCTGGGATAATTTTTCCATGTCTGATGTCCCTCACCTCAAGGATATAAGGGACATTAGTTTCCACAGTGGTCCTGAGCCGACACGTGGCGCTTGATCCAACGACAGGGGAATGAATGCACCTAGGGTTTGAACCACAAGTAAGCAGTCACATGAGGGTCCAAGAGGTCACATGGGGGATGGGATAATTTTTCAATGGTTGGTTTACCTGACCTCAGGGACTTCAGGGACATGAAATCCCACCAAGCTCCTGGTGCTGACACGTGTCCTCCCGAAAATGACTAAGTCCTGAATCGCATATAAGAGAGAAACTTAGAAAAAAAGATAACTTGAGCTCATAGTGGAATTTATTGGTGAAATATTATATGATCTTGACTTTAAATGAAATTTTTAATCCAATTTTTGGGGTCTCATGTCTTTATTCATCCATATTATCCCTGAAAAATTAGATTTGTGATTTGAGACTCCACTTGTGCCTAATAAAAACTACTTGAAAATCATATGCATCAAGGTGTTGTGAAAAATATTATTTCACCATCATGTAGGTCTTGGAATCTTGTTTCTATTGATTTTTTTTTACTTATAACTCCATTCGAGCTCCTAATCTTCTTCTGAAGCTCGACAACTATTTTAGACCTATGTACTGCCTAGGCTTGTGAACCCTGTTTTCACTCAGACTGCTCCAAGTATTTCAAAACTTCCCCAAACCTTCCAAAATTATTTCCATGATGTTCTAAGGTCTTAAATTCACCTCCATGTTGAATTTTTCCCTTTTTTTCTACTCTAGAGGGGTTGATTCAATCCTAGGAAGGCTAGTGATAGCCCTTACCACAACTTCCTGTAGATAACATCTTTTCATAACTCCCTAAAATCACCTAGGGGAATGAATAGAATTTTATAAATCACCTAGGGGACTAATTTTACATAAAATAGTGGGTGAACAAACTAATGGATTTGACTTGGGGTTCCCCGGGAATGATAGAACTTGAAATTTTTTGGCACAGGGGTATAGTGTCGTGCTTGAAACCTCCAATTTCCCTATTGCACATTTGCACAAAAACATTGGGTCAAGGAAAAATTGCTAACTTGGATGATGAGAGTATGAGTAATAATTTTATCCATATATTTAGGCATGTTGTAAGGATTGGAATGGCCTTAATGAATTGATTATATGGAAATCCTTCTATCACAAAACTAGACGTTTCCTAGGTTCCCCTTCTTTCCTCTATTATTGATTAAAAATCCCTTCCCTTGGCCAAGTTTTGGCATCCAATTAGATGACATGAAAATATTCCTTTTTTGGTCACAAACAACATTTCTATGTGGCATCATATATATTAGACGTCATATATGAAGTCCTAGTGTTCCTAGAATTTTTCTACCATGACAACCAAAGAGAATTCATGGAATGAATTACTCATACCTCTATGCCCATAGATTCAGGGAACATATTGAGAATATATACAACACTTTCTACCTCAGTGTATAAAGGGTACTCATGGAAAACCTATTCCCATAATCTCTTTGTAAATATAATTGTATGTAGGAAAATCAAGGATGTCTTCTTCTACCCCAAGTACACCACGATCATGATAGAAGACTTACTAACTCTACCACCGCATCTTCCCTATTATGTTCTATATAAGTTGTATGAATAAGAGATATCCTTTCAAATTATTAATGGAGTGGAAAATAGATACAAAGAGAAGAAAATGAGGACCCACCCATATTTGCCAAGAAAAAATATATTTAAGGAATTCAAGAGATGGCAATACCTCAAAGAAAAATCAGCCCATAGGCATTCCTTCAATCTCCCAGAGCACCCACTTAGGAAGTATGATCCTATAAAAAGGGTGGCTAAGCACCTAAAACCCCTTGGAAATAAAACCATCCTTACATATACTCATGAGGAGGTTGTCATTGATTTGGCGTGCATTACCTGGGAGGATTACAAGCTCATCTAAAACAACATGTAGATGGCTGAAGTAGCCCCTCATTCGAGAGGTAAAATCAAAAGGGAGTTCCTAAAGATAGGTGTGTCTACATATCTAGAGCACCTGAGGTAACCCATTAAATCAAAAGGAATTCCATAAGTGTAAGAAGTTTCCCCTAGACCAATCGCAGTGCCCCCACTTGTATCTTATGACCTATCTTCATCTAAGGAAATATATGATGCTACTGTGGTAGAAAGAGAAGCCATACCATGGTTGGATTCAATACACAAGGCCTAAATTGTTTTACCCTATGCAGGTGTGCCACCACTCAGACATGAACATGGGTGGATTATGAAAACACTCATTTATCAAAGGTAACAAGGTGGTTAGACCACACAAGAATCCCCCGCATCAATATTGAATTTAATCAAAGGATGATGACTCAAGATAGTGAAAAGGAAGAGGATGACCACCAATCAAGATCTTATTTGGCATAAGACCTTTGATGACATTTTCAATCTCACAAAGAATAATAAAACGAAATGGTCCCAAGTAGTTGAGTGTGAAGAATATCATGTTTTTTTATTTAAGAGTATTCTTAGTTTGCATTAGAGATGGTTAGGGTTATGCAAGACAAAAATGAGAATTGGAAACTCAATAAAAATACACCATCCTTGAAAACATTTCTAATGAAGTCAAGCAAGCATTATTATCCCTCTTTAAGGTAATAAAGAAAGGCATTAGAGCCAAGGAAAAGAGAAATTGTCCTTAAAAGGGATCAAATGAGCGCCAATTAAATTGACACCCTAAATAAAATGCTCCAAGTTATTATTTTAGGTGTGGAAGAAGGATCTTGCAAAGATCTCACAATTCTTACATCAAAATATTATATTTTGTGTCAAACATACACCAAATACATTAAGATTTATCTAGAATAATATATTGAGAAATTAGCTAGGCTACCCCCTCAACTTGATGTCTTATTATTATAAGGAGTAGCCAAATATTCATAGAGGAAACATTTCCTAGGGTCCTAATAGAGAAATAAGAGGCCGTATTAGAAGAAGAATTTGCATGCCATCTAAGGAAATTATTGGCCCATTTCAGGAAAAAAAAAACATTTCTAATGAAAATGAGACAAGTTCTTCCTAAATCATTAAGTTAGTCTCTACCACTAAAGAAAATATTTAAAAGGTGTCCAATCCTCATGAAATGTTTGGAGTAGTAGTAACCTCTCAAGATAAAATATTGGATAAGCCCGATAAATTTTTTATATAGCCTATCATTAACAATAAAAATATTGAGAAGGATTACAAAACATGCAAGGATGCTCAAGTAGCATAAAAAACTAAGACAACTCAACCAAGTCAAGGATCTAAGTCTACAAATCCAACTCCACTCCAACTTGGGCCCTTCTAAACAATAATGAGGAATAGTTCCTTATGGACATTCTAGATGGCATGTCAAGTCATGATTCCATTATAATATTCCTAACAAAAATTGGTTAGGATATTTTTGTTAGGACCAATTGTCTAAGGATATTATTTTTTGGAAAAGTTGGCGAAATGTGGCCCTTACTTTGTATAAATATGCATGGAAAAAGAGGAGGTGAAATTTTGATTAATGAATGCATTCCGGTTTAAATTATCCCGTACGAGTTAAAGTTGTCTATTTTCATCTCCATTTTCTTGTGTATATTTCTTTGTGTAATTTATTTGATATTAAAGTTATGTCCTTTCTTTCCTTTGTGATATTTAAATTATTTTATTCTAATTTGAAATGAAAATACAATATTAAGTTATAATTGGACTGATCAAATAGATGTGTATTTAAGAAATTTAAATAATCTCTTCATTTCACAACTTGTCTATTGTAATCACTATCTTAGCATCCTTTTAATATCTACACCAGGGAGCTTGTCAATTTGAGTATAAACTATATTTTTCCCGATAAATAGAAGGAAACCACACAATCCTCCATTATTTAATATGAGTTTCTTGAAGCACGAATTCTACATTAATTTATTTTATCTCTTCCTTATCTTTGTTTTCAGTTTTAATTTCGACTAATAACATTTAGTTAGATTGGAATTAGAATTCTAAAAAGTAAAATTTAGTGAAGAAGGTGTCAAGAGTGTCGCTAGAAGGATTATAAAAATCTAACAATTAATACTGTACATTGATATCAAATATCAATACATACTTTGCATCTCATGCACTAAGTCATATTGTGACTCTAAATTTAGGAGGATGTAAGAGCATGAAATTCCCTTCCTTTGGGTGTGAATTCAATACACATCAACAAGAATCAAGAAAAAAATTGGCACTAAAAGGAGGGCTCTTTCAAGAAACCACAAACAACAAATATTTCTTAGAATAATACATGAACATACTCTTGAATTCATAGTTTATATTTTTTCTGAAATTCATTTGAATTTGATTGTTAAATTTTGTATATATGTTGGATTTACAAACAATTGTAAAAATTTCCCACTCTACTACTAAATTATCTCACATTTCTTTGTATTCTCATAGGAAACCATGTTTTGATAAAGGAAAATGAAAGAGTGCAAAGGACCCTCCAAGTAATACAAAGACAGGGAAGTCACCAAGTCCTCTCAAGTTAGGAAAACCATCTTTCACAGTAGAAAACATAATGGCTTGGTTAGTAGGATCCTCCATTGATATCCCTTTCTTTGTCCATGATTTACCAAGAAACCTAGAAAAATGCCTACGTGTGTTTGACCTGTTAGTAGTATCTCTGGTAAGGAACATATCAAGACATTCAAATCATCTCTAAGGATCCTAGATGTAACCTATAAGGATATATCTTGTAGGATATTTCCATTTTCACTTAGAAATGCAACATCTGACTGGTTATTAAATCTATGAGATGATGCAATCACTAGCTAAATTTTTTTCCATGATATGTTTGTTACCACGTTTCGAAGAATCGCTAGTCAAGAAGGATTGTATCATAGATTGGCCACCCTGTAAAGTGATGTTAAATATCCCATCATATATTTCAATGATAGGTCCAAAATATCCACATCTTGACTACCCAACATTACAAACCCACAGATGATTTGAAACTTGAGATTTACAAAAGTTCCTTAGATCATATGACCTTAGTCTTCTTGCATGATGTATATGAAGATCAATACCTTGATATTTGTGTATGCTGAAGCCATCCAAATTGATGAACAAAGGAAAACTCAGGGACATGTTACATTTTCTTTCTAGAATCCACATCTCAATCAATCTCCTCGTTCTAACCAAAACTTTTTCAATCATATACATACACCAATTATGAATTCTTTACCTATTAGTTACATATCCCTAAATCAGTAACATGGCCTAGTTAATCCTACACCTTTATTTCATCCAAAAGAAATTGATAGTCAAGCCTTGGTCCCTATTAATAATTCCAATTCCCATATACCAAATCAATAAAATGCAAAAAGAGAGTATAGTCTTTTGTTTTGGGAGTTAGCATGATAAACACACGTATAATCCAGATCCATAATAAACATGCAATAAATAACCATAAACAGATCTAGATCTTATCCATAGTGTTTAAAGTATCAAATAAGAACTAATACCAGATTTACCATATAAGATCCATAAAAATAATATCAATAAAAAGAATCCACTAAAAAGATCCATTATATTAATCACTGCAAACATAGAAGATGAATACATACATAAGAGTATCATCATAAGTCATGCATGTGTTCATAAACAAACATCATAAATCTACTACAAAGCGGGACTACTAAGACTATTTAGATCAACACATATATAGGCAGTTGGGACTTTCCCTTCATCACATATCCATCCTCAAAATAGGTTGTATGCTAAGAATAGACATGCGCCACTACAAAAGAAACTATAAGAGCATACAAGCTCACTAATAATAGATTATCTTCTAATATAAACTATAGATCTAATCCTATTAATAGCCTAAGCTATGCATGACTCTTGATCTTCCACTTTCCAAAATAGCCTTTTCTTAGTCTCCAAGTCTTCATGCTCTATTATTATCTCCAAAACCTTTCTTGGATGCTACTCCAACTCTCTATCTTTCTAATCTTGCTCGTGGCTCAAAATGTGGCTAAGTATGGAATACAATTTGTTTGCATGTGATCCTTCACACAATGTATCTGTCTTACTTTCATGCTTTATTTCACGCCTAACTCCCACATGTTAAAACCCCTCACACCACTTATACTTGGTATTTTATATGGGTCCAACATTACTCCACACTAGTTGTCTTTCCACCCTTAGAAATTCTTCATTCATTGAGTCCAAAACTTCAAAAAGGAGACCAAAAATGCCAAAATTTTAAATGAGCACCATACCAAATTGTGTTAAGGCACCTGGAAGATTTATAAGGAACTCTACATCAACTTCCCCTACTAACTTCTTCCATTCCTCCAGCTCCTCATGGCCTTACCCGACACTTCTCCCACAATATTTGGTACTTGGTTCAGAGTAACTTCTTCAACTTTACTTTTCAATTCCTTGATCACCACCACCAACCCCGCATGAACCTTCAAAGATGTCCATATATTCTAGTATAGAATTTTGGAATTCACCAACTTTCTACTCAAGATTCTCATGCTTTTCTTTAATTATGTCTTTCTATGCGTTGTGGTCTCCATGATTAACTGTGTGCGCTCAAGTTTGTTGGTTGGAGTCTTCTCTTGTATAGTTTTCAAGGTTGCCTCCTCATCCACCAACCAAATTGCTACAAAGGGCTCACACTTCTGGCATCTAGTGAAGATGACATCTACCTTCTTACTTGCTTCCTTGAGTCAATGAAAAATTCTCCAGCTCAATGACCCTGGCTTCCACCGTAACCTTGTTAATCTCCTTTTCCTTCACAATTTCTTCCTCCATAGGTCCTTTACTTTTTATGTTAACTAGGAGCATTCCCACTAGATCCTCTAAATATTCCATTTCATCTCCATAATTTGTTCTGGCCTAGCTCACTAAGGAAGGGCATTGTCCTAGAATTTGTTTCACGAGCACACCATCCTATCATATGCTTCCTTAGTCCTTTTCTTCTCCCCCTTTAGACCTATCTTCAACATATCTACCTCGAACTCTTTCTCCTTCTTATCGGTGATCAAAGTTCAAACCATAACGATAGAATCTAGATGTATCTCCTGGTCACCTCAGAGGCCATCTTATTCAAGGCATTGCATGCCTTCTCATCTATCAATTGATTTGGGTCTATGGCCTTGTACTTCTTTATGAGTTTCTTCTGCAATATCATTGTTTCAATTGCATGCTCGCTCACTTCAAATTTAGGCTCCTCTGAATGAGAATGTAAATTCCAACTTAGCATTTTCCTTGTTTTGGACACTCCTCCCTCTTGGTCCAATATATCCTAGGCATGCAACTTCTCTATAGGCACTTGTACTCTGGAAGTGCGTGCATAACACTTTTGTTGGATCATCTACAAAATCCATGTGTGGTGACCTTCAGGTCCATCGTTTCCTCTACACCTTCATTTTTTATCATTTCTTATTTAGGGTAGGGGTACTGGTACCTGTCCCCAACCCTTTATCTTCCTTGATAAAAAAGGTATCACCTTTGTCTTTCTTTTCTTGCTTCTATATTTCTGGGATCTTATCTTGTTCTTCACTCATGGGCACTTTATTCTTCTCACGCGCTTTAACCTCTTCCTTCTCCTTAGCCCATTTCTCATGTTCTTCAAATTATTGTTCTAATTCCTCACGCAAGGAAGCACCTACCTTCTCTAGATCTTCTTCTTCTCTCTCTCTCTCTGTCTCGTAACTAGAGACCACTTTGTGCTTTAGCACTTATTCTTTTCTTGACCTACGTTACCTTTTCGCAGGTCCCATCTCCTCCAATACTAATCCTACGAGTATAGAACTTCATTTTATGGGAATTGTCAAGCTTCCCCTCTTTTTCATCACCTTCCTCTTCCTCTTTCACCTCTTCTTCATGTACCTACTGGATAGGTGGACACTTGTGCTCCCCTAGGTGTGGAAAAGTGGAGTCTATAACCTCCACTTCAACTCCTCCTTGAGTCTTTGGCCACAACTACACAAACACTCTGCTAATAAACCCTTTAATGGTAATAGTTACTTGTGGGTGCAAATCAATCTGGTCTGGCTCCAAGACCTCTAAATACACAAGCCTCAACCATTGTACCTATATATTATATGTAATGTGTGCATATCAGAATCAACCTTTTCCACCTCATAGGTTAACTTGTGTGTGTCCTTAAGCCTATTGACAAAGCACTTAAGGTACTTTTTGAGAATGTAAATGAAATTTTGCACCATGGACTCATTTCACCCTTAACCATTTTGAAATGAGCCAGGATAAAATGTTGCATCACTATAAACTTTACTTGTTCCCCAACCACTATGGGTAATTCACACAGAATGCACCATTCATTCTCAAAATCCCCACAAAGTCTATCATACCATTTATCAATCATAGATTTATATGTACTTGTGATGGTGTCATCACAAGTAAACCCTATAAATTATATTGTGGGGGATGAGTTCACTAGTGGGTAAACCCACATATTATCATTGGGCCCATATGGTACCCAAATTTCCCAAAACATGATCAACAACAAGATAGACCTCACGTAATTTTTTTCCCTTCTTCATTATGCTACCTCGCCTCATCAATTATACCCTTGGTGAAAAAACTGGGCCAAATTGTAATGTGATTTCTTTGAAATTTGGTAAGCCACATACAAGAACCTCTTGTTGATATCTTCTAGTGCTCAAATCACCCAATTTGCAGCTCACGAGTCGGGATGCAACCCCTAGTGTTTGATCACCCAAATCCGTGCAATAGGTTGTGCCCTACCTCCCTTTTCATAGTTCAACTTCTTTGTAAGTTCTTCAATTTTTGTTGTAACACATAAATCTAAGGTCAAAAGTCTTCTCCCAAGCCTTTCAAACTTGTGACCCACTCGATTAGTTTTGTGGTGAGATGCATCCTCCTTCCCGTGAAGTAGAAAAATTATTCGTGAACTCACAAAATTAACCACTAAAAGAGGTGTGTGGGTTTTGCAAAGAAAGGAATCTCCCACAACTACAACACACCTATTTTTTCCAGCTCTCACTTCACTGAGTCATTAATTAGAGGGTTTCCAGCCTCATATGTACCTGGGAGGAATTTCTCTAGGTCTTCCCTCATCTTCTTCTTTTTTCCTCGGTGTGGTGGTTAAACTCATTGATTTTTCATTGACTGAGCTTCATTTCTAAATATCCACCCTCAACACACCAAGAGGGTACTGCATTTCCAAGTAGATTTCCTCCATGGGTTATTCTACCTAGACCTCGGGTCTCTTTTTCTCACTCTTCATTCCTTAGGTGTCATTGTTATGTAAAAAATGCCCTAGGTGTTCTATTCTTCAAAATTACTTCTACCCAAGCCCTATAAAATTCTAACCACTTCTAATGTACGTAACCCTCTCTTGATGCTCTAATGGTGACTCCAACTTCGCTTCTCCATAAGGATTCATGCATACACAAATCAAAGAAATTGGTTCACACAAGTTCTCATGTCACTTTTAATCTCTTCATACTTGGCTCACAAGTTTTTTTCGAAGGAAAGGTAGCCAAATGACTACCTTAACCTCTTATTTATACTTTTCCAAGGCCCATAATGGTCCAATTTTTACTTCCAACCAATGCTTTTTAAGTCACTTTTCAATCAAATATATTTTCCATTTTTGACAAATTTCGCGACTTCACTTTACGCGTTGCATTCATAACCTTCTAGCGCACTAATACTACTTCTCGCCATAGACCTCCTTCACACATCCTATGACCGAGTATTAAACCTCTATGCCATATCCCAAGTAGTTTCACATGCCACTTCCTACCTCATGTTACACTGCACGATCACTTTTTCTACGTGGTCTTCAATCATCTCAACCTTCCTCAGAACACCTTTCACATAGCACATATAAAATATTTTCTTTTCATCACCAATTATTCCGTAAAGAATCCTTCATCCAATCCAACCTCAATAAGAGGGCACCAACCTTTTTCCTCTCTGCACCTCAATCTATCTACCCACACTAAAATTATGTGTGGTCCTCTGCGCATGAATTCAATAGATAGTAATCATCTTCTCGTGCATAAACACATAATATTACAAAAAACACATAACTAAATTGACAAAGCATAACAAAACTGAAAGAAAACACATAAAAAAATGTAGTAAAGGGAAACCTAATCTAAGTGGAAAAATTACTCCTTATTACAAACACCAAGAAGACTTATTTATAGTAGGGCTTCAACCTACTCCCATTAAAATAATCGGGAACCAAGTGCCATCCAACACCTATAACTAGAAGCACCTGAATCAAGTATATAAGTCACAACATATGGTCCCAACCAATGCACTTTAGAACTTTCAAGATGGCATAAAAACTTTGAATCATACAGAAGAACCATTTTGTCCAACTTCAATCTTCTTATTCTTAATATGTCGATCATGTCATGCCTTCTTCCTAACCTTTTATTCTTCTAGATCCACTGTAGTATGGCACACCACTCATCTAACTACATCAGTTTATCAATGCACTCTTCAAGTGCTTTCTCATCATCTAACCCTCCTGTGCACATAATACGCAAGGAAGGTAACATAGATTCCATTAATAAAATAACCTCTCCACCAAACACCAACTAAAAGGGTGTGGCCTTATTCAACCTCTTGTAGGTTGTCTTGTATGTCCCAAAGTACATCAAATAGAATTTATCATTCCAATCCTTTCTTCCAACATCACAAATATTTTCAATGTATGTCCCAATATCTTGTTGAAATCCTCAAGCAGTTCCATTAGCTATGGGTGATAGGGTGTTTTATCTTATGGTGTGCCACCATAAATTCTACCAATAGTATCATGATGGTCTCATTAAGAAAATGAGTGCCCCTATCACTTGTTAAACTTAGTGGACATCCATACCTATTGATTATGTTCTCCCCATAAAACCTTTTATATTTTCCATGCAATCCTTTATAGTTTTGCTTCTTCCCACCTTGTAAGATAATATGTACAAGTTATAATGTAGCATGATCCTTTCCTACACGGGTGGGGAAATAGGACCCACAAAGTCAATTTCCCACTTTTCAAAAGGTTATGCACTAGCAATAGGCCTCAAAGGCATCTCATCTCTATGCCCAAGCTTTCTAAGGTACTTGACAATGGTCATAGGCCTTATAATATTCTATACAATCCTTGTAAATCATTTCCCACTAAAGGCCTGCTAATAAAATCTTACGCATGGTAACATTTCCTACATAATGTCCACCTGCAATCCCACCATGAGCTTCCTCCATAATGGCAATACTCATGCTCAAGTACACACCGGCGCAAAACCTCATCCTAGGCCTAACTTGTATAAATCTCCACTAATTAACATGTAAGGTGTGGCACATATAGCAAGTTGTTTCTTCTCCAAATCCTTCATCCTTCAGGTGCCACACATGTGCACAAAAATACAACAATATCCTCTAAGTCAAAGGGCATGCATGGTTCAATCTAAAAAAATGTTTCATCCAGTATTGTGTCCTTAATGCTCTGCATCCTCACCTAAATTAATCCTTGACAAATGATCTAGTCTTGAGTTACTCTTTCTTGGCTTCACCACAACTGTAAATTCAAATTCTTGGAACAAAAAAATCCAATGACATATGTGCCCCTGCAAAATGGGCTTATTCACTAAGTACTTAAGTGCCATGTGATCTATATAGAAAATAAAAGGATTTTCCAACAAGTATTGTCTAAACTTATGCAGTGCGTAAATCATAGAAAATGTTTTGTGCTCTATAGTTGTATAATTTTTTTCAACTTGTGTTAATTTACTACTCCCAAAGAAAATAGGATGATCAATAATACCTTCTCCAATGGGCTAACATTGTGCCAATGGCCATGCTAGAGGCATCCACATGCACATGGAATGGTTTGGTCCAAGAAGGAAAGCTATAGAATAGGCAAAAGTAAAGCCTTTCTTTCATTGTCTCAAATGTGCATTGTTTCACCTCATCCCAATGGAACTTTCCCTTACTCTTCAATAATTCCTCTAAGGGCATGGAAATCCTAGCATAACCTTTGATAAACTTCCTATAATAACCTGTGTGCCCCAAGAATCCACACACCTTACTCTAGTTAGTAGGTTCTTCTAAGCCTAAATAACAACAACCTTAGCAGATCTACCAACAAGCCTTCTTTATAGATAATATGTCCCAAAAAAGTCCCAAAGGGTGTAGAAAAACACACTTCTTAATGTTTAGGAGATGCTCAACTATCGACACCTCTCAAACATAAGTCTTAAATTATCACAATGATCTTTTACTAGCCCATAAACTATCCAATCATCCAAGTAAACCTACAAAAACTTATGAATGAAGTCTTAAAATGCTTGCACAACAATGCACAAAAATATTGTAGGCACATTCTTCAATCCAAAAGGCATGATTGTGTATGAAAAAATTCCCCACTCAGTGGTGAAATTTGTCTTTTCTTGATCTTCTTTATCAATTTGACACTGATGATATCTAAAAATCCATTAGTGAAGGAGTATATCTCATGCCTTGCAACACCTTCCAAGAATCTCCTTTGTAAATGGTGTGGGAAAGGGATCTATTACACAAGCAACATTCAACTCCCTATAATCCACATAGATCCTTATCCTTCCATCTTTATTTATGCTTATCACCATAGGGCTAACCCACTTTGACTCCTCAATGGGCTCAATGATTCCATACTTTAACATCTTATCAATCTCTTCCTTTACCTTGATGCACATATTAGGATTCATCCTATAAGGCCTCTTCCTAACCAGCACACACCTTCCTTTAACTTGATCCTCATCTCACCCAAAGAGTGATGTACCCCTTTCAACTCATGATAGCCTCTAGGAAATAAGTCCTGAAGTCACACAACAACTCAATTATCTTTGCAACCTCTAAGTCAACCAATAATCACCAATGATGGCCTCCTTAGGTTCTGTATCTATCCCAATGTTGACCTTATTTGTTTTCATAGGCTCATGATATGCATGTGTGCCTTCTCATCTACACTTGTCTAAGACCTCGCATACCCACAATATGATCAACATCTAGATTCTCCACTTCCTCATCATCAATCATGTAAACCATTTTACCTTTTTCTTTTTCTAACCAGCGCACCCAAGTTGTTCTTCATCTATCTCTTCTTCTTCAAAGCACGCCTCCGATCTGACTCACCTAGTAATTCCTAAATAATCTCCTCAGCCTTTGCACTATCTCCCATAGTCAAGTGCTTCATAATATGTAATGCCTCATTCACTCGATGGTTTAGTAGAAAAATAGTCAAAGGTATGAATCATACCTGTAGTCAATTCTTTCCAATTCCTTTTTCTCTATTTAATTCTGCATAAACATACCATGTGCATGCATGCAACCATGCAAAGTGAAGTAGAACTTATGCACCCATAGTGAAGGTGGTAAGGCCTCCTTCCCCTCTGTCTAGAGTCTCTCACACTTTTAAACGTGGTGCGAAGAAGAATCCTTCCCATGAAATTCACATGTCTTGGTAGGTGCATTTCTCCAAAGAAATCTAGTAGAGAAGGAGATTCTCACTTCTTCACCACTCTAAAAGACTATCTCTATGTGTAATCCACCAATGCATTGTTACTATCCCACAAAAGGTATATACCATAACATATTTCACCTTTCCACTTGATTTACCTATTGGGCTTCCATAGCATGCAGAAATACATTAGGATTTCCTTCACTAGTGTACCTTGGTACTAGTTACTCCCTAAACACAACACATACGTGACCTTCTTACATGAGTAAATGCACTCTTCATCTCATGCCCAACCATTTCATAAGTCCCATATGCCCAGTTGTCACAAGAAACGCTTGTTGTATCACTCATAGACTATGCATCATCCCATTGAATAACACCTTCCTTTGATGGCTCAAGCACTTCAGATCCTAATGGTGCACACATAAATCCTATTCAAATCCTCTTCACTCAAATGTTCTACATAAGGCACAAAAAATTCCATCTGTTAAAGGAATGATCACACACTCTTCCTTATTCTCAAAGCTGATGTAACCTTTATTAAAGTGTAGATCAACATTATTTGCATAGCACAAAGGGAGCCCAAGTAAAGTTAGAAAACTATCTACTTCTACAAGTGCCAAGACCTCAAAGTCCCCAGTAAACTTGGCCCTTTGTATAGTAATAGTGGCATCCTTCAAGACTCCAATGGGCGTGGCTTTAGTTCTATTTTCACCATATACAACACATTTGAAGATGGCTGTAATGGTGGCTCTCCCATTTGATTCCACACATCCAAAGTGAGTACATTTACTTATGCACATGTATCAATCAATATATTACTCAACAACCATCCATCAACAACTACATTTAGAGTGATCTCTTTATCATAATCAAGATTGTGAGGAGGTAAGTTTGCATGTAATATATGTCTCTCACACTCAACCCCAACATGCAATATCTTCTCTCTTAACCATTCCCCTAACAAAGGAATGATGTTTTCCTGCGTAACATCTTACAAACCTCCTTTAAGTCATCAACATCTTTCTAGGAAGCTCAACTATTTTTAGCCTTTCGATCTAGCTTCCATGACTACTCCTTCAAGAATTGTATCTCACCCTACAAGTTTCTAATAACCTCCATAGTTTCTGATAAAATTCCTTTTATGAGAAGGATCTTGGATACTTTGTATGTAATACCTCCTATTTTGTAATAATAGGTTTCTGCTTCAGATTCTCATGCACATGCAGCCTTAGCATGTGTAGTCACCAACACTAGGTATCATCTCAAGGTTAGGTGCTAACTTCGACATCCATTGATCCTCCATAATGCAATGTACTCAAACCATTCCTGCCCTTATCCTGCTTGTGTTGCTTGCTCATGTGCTCATACAAATATGGGCATTCCTCAAACTTGTGATTCTTTCCACACTAGAGAAAATAATGTTCTGAGGGCATTCATGCTTATAATGATCAGGGGATCCACATGTAAAGTTCCTCATGGGAATTCACCTCTTCCACCACCATGACCTTGGCCTCTAAATCCTCCATGTAACTCTACCTCTCTACCACCTCCATCAGAGCACCCTTCATTGTGATTATGATTATGATGCTCACCTTGTTCCTTAGAATTATTTACAACACTAGTCTGATGTACACCAATTTTAATGGCATCATGAATATGATCAATCAATCTATAATTCTCTATATCATGAGTGGTAGACTTACAAATCTTACAATAACAAGACATGTTCTTCCTTATCGTGTGCTATAATAGGGGCACCTACTTGAATCATGATCCAAATGATAGATCTCACAATCCAACAACATGGCATGCACTAATTTACAAGGGAAAATATCCTTAGTATGTCCTTCTACCTCACAATCTATACACCAAATACCACTGCACATCTCATGGGTTGAATTAGTTGACAAATTTTCCAAATATTTTATATGAGATGTAATATGAGCTTCCAAAATGGGATAACTCCTATGTCTACACTCCCAACTACCTCATGCAGTAGACCTTTTCCTCAAGTGCCTCACGTGGATCTATAAAATTCTTGTGTGAGAGCTCCCTTCTTGAAAAGGTGTGATCAAACCTCCAATGAACCATTGAGCATGTTAACTAGGGTGAATATCATAAGACAACTTTGATATCAAAAAAGTTTTAAAGTGTGCATCATACTCCCTTACATTCTCGGACCATGCCCCTCCTTAATGTCCTTCAACACATTGATGCTCTTTTTGTTCAAACTCAAGGTATATGGAACTCTACTAAGAAATCATCACATAATGCGGTATAGTCTACACAAGTCTAGTTCAGATCATACTTCTATACCAACTATGCGTGCAACCCTTGCAGTAGTAATAAAATTGACTTGCCTTATGCTTAGGAGTTATGATTCCCTTAGCACGCATAGTATCTCACACATATGCACATGCTCAACTACATCTTCAATTCCTTTAGTATTCTAGTAGGTGAAGAGACATCTCATAATAAACTTGTTGGGTTGGTGTGGACCATGCCCACTAGATCCAGAAAATGTATTACCTCCTGTATTCCCTCCACCTCTAAGCACTAGACCCACTAGATCTCGAACCACCTGATCCTCCTCCTCCTCCCATAACGGCACCGGACTAGGGATGTCTACCTTATGTCCCAATATTGTGCTAACTTTAACTCTCATGGTATGTTTTGCTAAAACATTTGTGTTCTACTTCCGATGTGTTACCAATGTTCTACACACCCAAACTCTATCCAGATGATGCACCTAAAATATACCTCCAACCGGACCCCCAAATAACATAGATGACATTTTACACCACCATAGATGAATATGTTATCTGATTAACTCCTAAATTTAATGGAAAATGAAATCTACTTGTCATTACTCAAGCACCTACCACTATCTAGCTTGATTCTCAATAACTATCTCAAGAACTAGAACACCAAGTGCAAGGGCTTAGGTCACTAGGTGGGATCAAATGCACACCCGTGGTTCTTAGTCATTCTTCCTCATACGCACTCTCATCTAAAGCTAAATAGGGTTCTCTATCATGCTTACCCAAATGGGGGAGTACTAGATGCTTTGGATCCATGTCTTCCACATGAGCTCCAAATCCTTCACTGAGCCATCTCTTTCTGATAACACCATTCATTTTGTAACATCACACACTGCTTCTTCAAGTCCCTCTCGTGCTTTCATTAAACTTAAGCCACCTTTCTCTCTCTTTATTTCAACCTCCATGTCTTCCATCCTTCACCACACCTTCTCCTACCCCCATGCACGTGATGGGATTTAGCTAGCCATAGGTCACACTTCCAAATCCAGAGTTACAATCAAGATCTTAATCGCTAAAGGGATAACACACAAATAAATATCCTCTGGTTCATGCAAGAAATGGAACTCAACAAACCTCTAGATAGGAATAAGTAGAAATAACATACTCCAATGTATAACTATGCAAAACACCACTCCACTAGTGATCTACAACACGTGTCTAAGCCAAATCAACATCATGTAGAGTCTAGTAATCTTCCTGTGTCCAAACAATTGTTCTATACCTCCAATTTCTCTTTGATGCATATATGCTACCAACCACTCATGTACAACTCTATAGGGAAACAAGAAAAGAATGTCTCATAGAGCTCATGATACAAATTCTCCTTAACCCATGCGTGTGCATCAAATTTAGGTCCAATGTTAAATATGTGAGCAAACTCTTCTTCTAAATTATCTACCCAAGTCTCAATGTTGGCAAGAGTCAACCGGTACATCTTCATCATGCAACATCCTTGAAAAACTTGAAAAGGTCCCAAAAATGAAACCAAAATGTAGTCTTTTATTTTACCAAACAACCCAAGGCGCATTACACATCACTTAGGCAGACCTGAGCACTCACCTGAAGCACACAAGGGTGCCAAGTCCCTCTTTTATGGAAGATTTGTCAAGGAATTTAGGCATGATAAACACACATATAAATCCATCCATAAACATATCTAGATCTAAACCATAAATAATCTAGATCAAACCATATCAAATAAGAACTAAAATAAGAACTAAGATTTACCCATACAATATCCATCAACAATAATATCAATAAAAGAATCCACCCACAAAATCCATTGTATTAATCACTAAAAAACACAAAATTGAATACATACATAAGAGCATCACCATAAGTCATACGCACTCATAAACCAACAACATAACTCTACTACAAAGTGGGAATACTAAGACTATGTAGATCAATACATATATATAGGCAATGGGGACTTTCCCTTCACCACCTATGCATCCTCAAAATAGTTTTCATGCTAAGAATAGCCATGTTCCACTAAAAATAAACTACAATAATAGCATGCAAGCTCACTAATAATAGATTATCTTCTAATATAAATTATAGATCTAATCCTATAGCTCTACATGATGCTTGATCTTCCACTTGTCCAAAAATAACCTTTGCTTAGTCTCAAAGTCTTCATGCTCTATTCTCATCTCCAAAACCTTATTTGGCTGCTACTCCAACTCTCTATCTTTCCAATCTTTCTCGTGGCTCAAAATGTAGCTAAGTATGGAATACAATTTGTCTATGCACAAGCCTTCATGTGTTGTCTATGTTACTTTCGCACGTAAGTCCCACTCGTCAAAACCCCTCGCACCACTTATACTTGATATTTTCTAGAGGTCTAATAGATATTTAGATTCTATCCAAATAAGGGTAATAAAACATGGCTAAGACTTCCTAAATTTGTAATGGTAGGTAGAAAATACTAGAGAAGGAAGCCAAATAGAAATTATAGTTACCAGAGGTACAACAATAGGCCCTTCAATAGGAACAATTAAAATCATGCAAAACCTTCCTAAAAAAATTCCTAAGACAAATTTTTGTGAAATTTCATTACCGAATTGGTATAGGGTTCATAATACAACTAAGCATCATGAATTAGATTGTATTGAGAATTGTCGTGCTTTTGAATTCTTCCAAAATGAGTTAGATGAATATGAGATAATTATGAATGCTAATGATATTGTTATTTCATCTAGCTCAACTGATAACACAAAACCACCTATTATTATCATGATGTTATAGACCTATTGTTTCCTCCTTGAAGAGGATAATGAACTAGAGGAAAAAAATGAGGTGCATGAATTAAAACACTACCGAAGGGAAATTATGCATTAAGGAATAGGAAAAACATTACTACTTCCACACCTCCAAATTTTAGAGTAACTCCACCAGACCCAAAGGATAAAAATGATCCTCCTCCAAAAGGAAATGATCCTTTCCTACAAGAAACTACCTTAGGTATTCCTATGACCAGTTATAACATTGTAGAAAATATGAATAAGATTAAGTCAAACATTACCTTGCATGAATTATCTCAGATCATATAATAGAGAGATTTATTATTAAATTCATTAGCTAATAAGACCTCTAAGGAACCTCAAATGTCATCGATGCCATTATTTCCTTATACAAAAGTAAATTTGAATTACCGCCTTTCCTACTGAGTGTTAGGATGTTTTGGAAGAACCTAAACAACTTCTTGGTTAACTCTGGAGCCTCTATCAACATTATGCCCTCAAGTATATTAAAGAATCTCGGCCTAAACCCAATTAAATATAAAAGAGTGGTGGTCCATTTAGACAATTACAAGGTATAATTCATAGGTAAACTCCTCAATGTGTAGATGAATATATCCTTTAAGCCTAGGACTCAATAGTTCATGGACATACAAGTTGTGAAAATATAAGAAACTCATGGTATTTTATTGAGTAGGGATTGGTTAAAAGTCTTAAATGGTTACATGTCCACTTATTTATATTATATGTGGTTGTCATGAGGAGGTATCCAAAATCAAATAATGACAAAAGAGAGACTAAAATGAAACACATGATCACTGAGTATAATGCCAAAAATGAAAAAGCCAAATTTTTCTCAATAGAAATTGGATTATTTACTCTCAACATGGGGAAAAAAATTTCAATGAAAACCCAAGATACCCTACGATTATGGTCTTTAAATTTCTATGGGGCTTTCTCTAAACATGCTTTTATATTAAGAACTATCTCAGTAAAAGGCCCTATGAAACAACAACACTTTACCTACTATAGAATACAATTTTCCTACACCACCAACTTTGCTGAGTAGAAGCTTTTGTATTAGGACTATAATTTTCTATTAAACACAAGATCATAGATATAAAGGATTTTCGAGATTAAAAAGTTGTAGTGAATAAATTTAGGAGTAAATATCAATGTAAGTAGTCTTATCTCTAGAGTTTTTGGCTTTCTATTAATGGTATGGTATGGGTGATAAATCTAGGATAAAATTCTTCAAGTAATCATAAGACTAGGCTATGACATCTTTATAGTTTCTTAGGAGAGTTATTATCTTGCTCTTCTCTTCATTTAAACAAGAAATCCTATTTTTCAAACTTGGGTTGTTCTATAGTGTCGAGGTTTACCTAAGTATAACCCTTAAAGTGGCCTTGGATTTTCAATGTTTTTGGCTTGTTGATGTAGATCAAACACTTGTTCAAGGGATACCATGCCTTTGGTAATTTTCTTCATGACACCATCTTCAATCAAGTTATTCATATATCTAGGACTGAGAGAGTGGGAACCATTTCTACAAGCATTGTTTATTTAATCATTTCTTGGGTGGCCATGAGAGAAATAGCATAAGTAGCCAATGCATCAACTTCTTTATTTTATTTCCTAGGGACAAACAAAATGTTAAATACATAAAAGTATTTAATGAGATCTACTTTGATGTATTTAACATTTTTTTGACCCTAGGAAATAAAATAAAGAAGTTGATGCATTGGCTACTTATGTTATTGCTCTCATGGCCACCCAAGAAATGATTAAAGAAAAAATGTTGGTAGAAATGGTTCACACTCCTCGGTCCTAGATATATGAATAACTTGACTAAAGATGGTGTCATGAACAAAATTCTCATAGGCATGGTATCCCTTGAACAAATGTTTGATCTAGATCAACAAACCAAAAACATTGAAAATCCCAAGGCCAATTTAAGGATTATACTTAGGTAAACCTTAACACTATAGAACAACCCAAGTTTAAAAACATAGGCTTTCCTTGTTCAAATGAAGAGAAGAGAAAGATGATAACTCTCTAAGAAACTATAAATATGTCATAGCCTATTCTTATGATGACTTAAATAATTTCTATCCTATATTTATTACCGATACCATACCATTAATAGAAAGCCACAAACCTTTTAGATAAAGGAAAATAGTGGTAAACCCAATTTTAAAGCCCCTAATTCACAAGGAAGTAAAAAATAATTGGCTTTTGGGATAATCTTTCCCATTAGACACTATAATTGGGTGGATAATCTAGTTTATGTCTAAAAAAGAGTGGAGAAATAAGACTAGATGTGGACTTTGATAAATTAAATAGATCCTTAAAAGGTATAATTATCCTTTCCCCTCTCTAGATGAGGTCATACAAATAATAAGCGGGTCTGAGATGATGTGTTTTCTTGATGGTTTTTTAGGATATAACAAGAACTAGTAGGCAAAGAGAACATAATTGAAACAACCTTTAGCACCAAATGGGGAATTTTTGTATGCAAGAGATTTCACTTTAACTTAATTAATGTTGGAGAAAATTTCCAAAGGGATATAGACTCCCCATTCCAAGGTCTCAATGGTAAGTGTATAATCATTTATATGGATGATATAACCGTGTTTTCTAAGAATAGGTTGGACCACGTTGGACATCTACAATTTCTTTTGAAAGGTGTAAAAGGTATGACATATCCTTAAATCCATATAAGAGCATATTCAACATTAAATAAGGAAAATTACTTGATCATGTGATCACAAATGAATTTATATCTATTGAACTCTGAAAGGATTAATAGAATTTCCAATATGATCCTACCAAGTAGTAGAAAAGAGTTAAAATATTTTTTTGACAAGATAAATTTTGTGAGGAAATTTATTTTTATTTTTTCTAAAATTCTTAGGCCGTTAAATGCCATGTTACGAAGGATGTCAAATTTGAATGGAATGTTAAATATAAGAATTCATTTTAATATATAAAAGAATCAATATCCTGTGCACCGATTCGGGTCATCCTTGAATTTACTAGAGACTCCTACTTGTAGTCTTGTACTTCCAACACACCATTGCAGCTATGCTCACTTAGAAGATAGGAGAAAATGAAAATTAAATTACATCCATGAGTACCAACTTGAAGGATGAAAACTTTAATTATTCTATGATGGGTAAGAAATATTTTCACTAATTAAAGTAGTGAAAAATTTAGGCATTACAAACTCGGGGATACAAAGGTGCATGAAATTTTCAAAGATCTAACCATTAAGTTGATGTTTGGAAAGAATGGGTTGGGTGATAGAAGAGGAAAATATATGACAAAGTTATAAGAATTTTATTTAGAAATAAAAATAAGATGTTCAAAGGCTAGTGATTAGGAAAATTCATAACTGATGTAGATCCAAGGATTGACATAATGCAAGTTGATGAAAGAAACATGCAAAAGGATGAATTATATAATCATATTATCCATTATATACTATATGGCACATGTCCATCTGAACTAAAATATATCATAGGATATCATTAAGACTAAAAGCCTCTCATTTCATGATCAGAAAAGGAATCCTATATAGGAAATAATTATGAAGGTATTTACCTAAGGTGTGTCTATAAAGAAGAAGTTGTAGACATAATGCATAACTTTCATGAGAAGTTGGGAAATGGTCATCTCATCAACAAGATAATCTACCCATAATATTCTAAATTTTGGTTTTTATTGGTCAACTATATTCAAAGATACCCATGCCCATGTGAGAAGTTGTCATCAATGTAAAAATTTCCAATTTAGAAACACACACAGTTGTGATAATACATACAATAATTGAGAGTATACCTTTTGCACAATGGGTCTTGTATTTTATTAGAATCATGTACCCAAACTCATTGGTAGGTCATAATATTTTTCTAACTACCACCGATTGTCACAAAATATGGAATGAAGCCATATCTACTAATAATTGAAGGAAAATTATGTTCATTTCCTTGAGAAGAACATTATAACCAGATTTGGCTACCTATTTTCTCTCATATGTGATGATGGACCAGCCTTCACTTCTACATAATTAACCAAATGACCATATGATAACTATATAATCATGAATTTATCATCCAATTATTATCCCAAAGGTAATGGAGTGGTAGAATAAAAAAATAAAATTCTCATCAATTTTTTTAATAAATCAAAAACATGAAGCCAAGGGAATGGTACGCTCTTTTAAAATATGCTTTATGGGATCATAGAACTAGATACAAGTAGGATTTAAAGGCTTCTCTTTTTTATCAGTATATGGACAATAGCTAGTATTTCCAGTCACCCTCAAATTTCCAACTAATGACTTTATACAAGAATACATGAAGGAGAAAGATAAGATTGAAACTAGAATCTTAGGCGTCCTCTAAAAGGAAGATACACGAGAAAATGCATTACAAAAATTTAGTAGACACTCAAAACATTATCAAAAGGTGGTTTGAAAAAGAGATAAGATAAAAAAATATTTAAAATAACGTACCTTGTGCTCATATGGGATAAATCTCATGAAAAGAAAGGACAACACAAAAAATTCACACCACTATGGATTGGGCCTTACCAAATAGTTGAGATACTAGTCCAGAATGCCTTTAAATTGAAGGACCTACAAGGAAAGGAAGAAACATTATTGGTCAATGTGTAGCTCCTAAAGAATTATTTTTCTATTTCCCCATCTCAATTCCCAATGGAATGACAAAAATAGGGAAGTAGTTTAGTTCTTCTTTTTGCATTTCATGGTTTATTAGATTAACTTGTCTTTCTTGCATTTTCCTAATTTTTGAGATTAGTTTTTTAATTTTGTTTTTTTATTTGATTTGTTACTTTTTGTTTGTCCTACCTTGCATTCAAAGTCAAAATGAAAGAAAACTGAGCATTTATACACTATAAAATATATTCTTTTGTTTGGAGTTTAAAATAATTGGTAGAAAACATTAGTAAAAGCATATAGAAATAAAAATCAGTATTTTTGAATCAAGTTGCCATTAAGAGGTTGAATTACCCAAAGTAAAAGGTGAATTTAGAATTATTATATTAATTTAAAATAAATGAGATACACTTAAAAATAATAAAAATGAAAACAAAATTCCTTCCATGATAGGTGATTTTGGTAATCTCCACCAGTGGCTATGTATGCTTGATTGAAGTGGCGCAAGATCACGAAAGGAACCAAAGGTATCTCTGTGGAGACTATAGATGCTTGGTTAGTAGTAGAGAAATTTACAAGAACTCCCCTCCTTAAGCCATCCCAACTAAAATAAAATGAGAGAAAATAAATCCAATGAATTATCAAATGATCTTCTCATATTTAAATAACAACAATTTTCAATTAGAACAAGGTTATTAGATACACAACACACATAGCTCATTTCCACTTAGTGAACGAACTTAGTATATCACTAAGAATTATTAAGTGTTTTATCTCAAAATGGAATCTTGGATTGGAAATACTTAGTCTTAGATTCATAATCTTTCATTAGTGCTTTCAAAATCATGAGAACTTGAATTTTAAATACTAAGTAGTATATTCCACATTTATTCACCTCATTTATTGCATAACTCCCCCCATTTTACAAAAAAAAAATGCCTTTTAAAATAGGGACCCTCTTTCATTTGAAATATATAAATAATATTTGGGTATCCACATTTGGTCTCAAAATGACCTTTTTCCCCCTAAGTCATTGTTTGGTACTCTAATTTTAAAGTTACTTAATATTCACACTAAATTAGATAAATTCTTTGTACTTAGTTGAAATTTAGCTCTCACACTTCAAAATTTACACTCGCTATTCATACGTGTAAGGACTCACACTTGGATATTTATCTTTCCTTGCACTCAATTGGAATATAAAATTTCACTGCATTTCATTTTACAACCCCATTGAAACATTTTCCCCTTTTTGGTCAAATTGGTCAAAATAGAAAAATTTGTCAAAATTTCCTATTTTCAAAGCTCAACTTCATTGAAAGGCTTTGGGAGCCTCAGAGCATTTCAAAAGTCTCATTTTATTCATTTTTTTATAGTTTTATCTATGATAGTATGATTTAGCAAGCATTCTGAGAGCTTCTGGATGGCCTTGGGAAAGATTTATTCATAGGCGATTTTTGGGAAAATCGGTATGTATACTTCATTAAAGATTTGAATTTGGCAAAAAAATCCATGTTTTTGGAGCTCATATCACAAGTATTGGAAATATTTTGGAGCCTACTACATGATGAAATAAATAAGGCAAAGTTTTGGGGGTATAAAAAGCATAAACCTTTCCGACACTGGTGCAAGGTGGCCTTTCTACACAAGAAATTTGCACTAAAGGTTGTAGACACCTCGAAGATTTAGGATCCTAAAAATTTAAAAATGAGAGAAAATTCAATTCTCTTCATGATCTCGTAAGTTTTTTTTCATGTTTGTTGAAAACTCTTCCTGCAACTCAACTCACTTGCACACCGCCCTAGGTAAAATTGGACGTGAAAGAAAAACATTATTAAATAACTTATTTTTCATACTTATTAGTTATTTTAATTATAATAATTGTCTTGTTTCCATGTGAAATCATATATTATATGACCTAAATTGACTAAGTATGGACCCCGAGACAAAGGAAAGACTTTGTGTGCAAAACAAGTGATGTAGATGAGGTCGAAAGTGCACCTTGGCCCACTAGCGCACTTTACAAGAAAAATTATGCCCTTGACACACTTTTGAGGTGATATTGCACCCCATAACTGTACCTCTATCTGATTGATGTAGAAAATAGAAAGCAAAAAACAAGGTGTAAATCAAAACATGTGTTTCTCTTACAAGTGGGACCCATAATATTTATTATGATGCACTTTGAACATGTGATTAAAATAAGGTGCAATTTTAAGGTGAAATTACACCCCAAAAATGCTCCACAAGATGGTGGAGTCGCCCATTGAGCATGCAAGTGTGAATTGTGGAATTGCACTTTGCATTTTGCATGGTGCATTTTCCTTCAATAACATATAACTTGCTTAGAACTTGTCTTTCCCCCAAAATTTAAAAAAATCATTTCAAAAACAGAAATTCAACTATCAAACCATTTTTTTGAAGTTGTTTGTTCATCCCTTAATGCTTTTAAAACCATTCATGTGCCCTAAGAATACCAAAAGTTGTTTTGCATATATCTCCTAATCCCTTAGACCAAATCACTTCAAATTTTAACCATTAAATCCTCTTTAAAATGCCTTCATGATGTTATATGATTTGTGGCATGAGATTACACCACTAAAATTTTATTATTGATTACTTTTTGAGCCACCATAACCTTATTTTGCCTAAAACTACTAATTTTGTAAATGAGATTGTGAAGAATCCATATGGAAGAAGACTATAAAACTTGAAACATCTATTCCTCTCATCAATACCTCAATTTTGATACATTGGTCATGATATAAGATGAAGGATTGATGGAATTGAGATTAAAACTACCATTCTTTGTTGAAGTCACTTACAACCCCTTGTGCTTCAAAATTTATTTTGGCATTTTCTCTCAAATCCCACAAGATAATTCATTCAAAATTGGAGCATTATTTCCTCTCACTGATATCATTAAAACAAATAAAAACCACTCAAATTAGACAAGAATCACTCCCACAGGTGAATAATTGAAATTATTCTCTTCCTCTATCAATGTCATTTTGTAATCTTTCCCCTTCAGCTATAACTTATTTTGAATTTCCTAATGAGTCCAAAAATGAAATCTCACCAAATTTGTAGTTTCTATTTGTATTAGTAATATATTTCCAATAAATTGAGTTGCATCCAATTTGGATTTGATTTTAAATCATTTTACCTAAGTATGGATTCAAATTTGCTCGAACATTAAAATCCATTCAAAATTGTGTATTAAAAAAGTGTGGAGTCCATTTGCCACTTGAACCATATCATTCTCACCACTTTCTAAGACGAAGATCATAACAACACAAAATGAATCTCCACTACTTTGGATACAATCTTGTTTCGTTCTAGTTTCTAAGCACTTGGTTATTCGAGATAACAATGTGAAGTACATGGATTTTAATGATATGAAGCAGAGGATGGAAGAATAAAAATCATTTGCTAACTTGAGTCAGAGTACACAAGAGGATTGTTGATCACGAAACATCTAGTTGAATCATTCAAATATTTTCATGATGGGAACCATGGTTGTGGTATATTCTCGATCTCCATTCAAGAGGCATGATAGGAAGTGATCACATTATTCAAGAGGGAATTGTCCATTAAGTTGTGGCTTGGTGTCATCACACTTGGAGGAATTATCTCCATTTTAGAGGGGTTTTTCTATTTTTTCTAAGGATTCTCAAGAATCTTTGATATCGTCAAATCCAATAGGGCTCATGGTTATCGAGTCTAAGTCATGTGTGGTATGAGTGCATTATTCATGATGATCATAAGATTATTGTTTTCTCATATGCAAGAAAGGAGATAATTCTTGTGACAACGAGTTGATTTTTTCATCCTACACTTTCTCATAGAGGTGAAGAGTTGAAACAGAGTTTCCTAAGCATGACCAATGATGATCAATAAATATAAGGTGTGAAACATCACTTCCAATTTAAAACAGAGATATGTTCTAATAAGATAAGTGGTTGAGAAATATCCTATCTAGTTACAATATTCATCTCCATAATGGAGGAAGAGTGGGACTTCATCCTGTAACATCTATCTTCTCTCTCTTCTTCTCTCTTCTCTTCTCTCTCTAACATTATATTTCTCTATTAAGGAGATTTTTTTGTAAAAGTGACTTAATTCACTTGAATTTTCTATTTCTTCATTGAGAATGCACTTTAAGTTGAAAGGTCACTTGGGAATGCAAAGATCCATTATTTCAACTATAAATTGTAAATATCTCTCCATTCTAAGGATCAATTTTTTCTCTCTTTTAGCAAACTATTTTCTTTTGTTCCTCTCTATTATTTCCTCCATTCTCTCAACTTCATACTCATCTGAATGTATTGCAATATATTACAGGAATGAAAATATTTTTATTTTCTTTCATGGAATGAAATTATCAATTAAACTTTGTGTTGATTGTGATTGTTGTTTCATGGAGCTTGCATAGTTGTGTGTATATTTTCCTATCTTCTAATTGAACTAGATGTATTTTGGGTTATTGGTTGATGGAATATATAATAATACCATTAACATAACTCCCTCTTCCTCTTTTCCCACTATTTATCTCGTATTTTCTCCTCTCCACCTTATACATTTCTCCCTCTCTCGCTTACGATTTGCTTACATCAAAGGGTGTTTATGCACTTTAACTGCTCCTATGACCACCCCAAGAGTTAGAAATAGTGTACATAATCTATATTTCAATAAATGGGATATATATTATCTTGAAGCGAGGATTCAATTCCATGAGTGTTAACGAAGCACCTATTTTGATCTTGAAAAATTATTTCACCAATAGTTTTTGACGCCCACCATGGGGAAAATTTTGTTTTCCTCCACCCTATAACAATCCAAAAATCCATAAAAATTGTAAAATAAAAAACCCAAAAATATGAGATTCATCACTTGATACCCACCGTTGATTTATTTTAGAAAACATTCATATTCCACAATAAAATTTTGTATTCTTGATTGTAAACTTTCCTATTCATCATTGAAAAATCTTTTACAGTGACAAATATAATATTCGCTAAAGAAGACCAAACAACTGGAATTTTAGTATTTCATAATCTTGTGTTTGGGTTGTAAGAACAATCTGATTTCATACTTGCTCCCATATAGATTCCAAGACAAGCTCATGTAGGTTTATATGAGACTCTTCCTAGTTTTTTTCCACTACAACTCTCTCCATAACCACCGATCACTCTTCGTCCGTATATGGTTGAGCCAAGGTACCATGGGGTCAAAACACCGAATCCTTGTCTTTTACTCCTCCACTTCAAGAATTACCCAAAGGATCAAGAAATAACTTTCCCAAACTCTATGGAAATGGAAATAAACATCCAAATGAGCATATTAAAATTTTATCATAGCCTATGGAATTCTTAGAGTAGGACTTGAAGATGTCATTGTTTGAATATTCATCGAGTCATTAAACAATGATGTTATATAATGGTTCTAATATTTTCCACCTCGTTTAATAATTTATTGGGAAGATATGAAAGTTAGGTTTGAAGCACAGTTAAAGTTAGAAAAATATTCTAATGACCTTATCACCTGAATTGATCAAATGAAGAAATAACCGTAGGATCCCCGAGAAAGTTTGTGGCTAAATTTAACAAATTGATTAACAAGATTACTATTGATACAAATCTTATACATGCAATTTTATAAATTAAAAATATTTATATATAAAAACATTATATACCCACTTTATAACAATGTTAATTTAAAATTTTATAAAGTAAACATATTATATATAAAAAAGGTAAGGTGGAAGATAGGTTGTGCCATATAGAGACAGGGGTCGAATTTATAGAATATATTGTTTTATCGAAATGTGATACTAGAATCCCACCCTCTCTCCACCCCCTCATATCTATTATATGGTGATTCCAGGTTGCCAAATCGATCGTGCATCAATATTTGTTTCATATGGGAAAGAAATAAATGGGTTGGGGACTCGCACCTCTACTCCACCGATCAATATTAATGAATACCCCTCCAATATGGCCAATCTCTGGGACATCAGCATCTCCACCCTATCGGGCATATATACTATCTTTATAGTACAGGACCCTACCCCCAAAGATAGAAAAGGGGCACTGGGAGATCCATCACAACCATAAGCCATATATTGAGAGGGTTAAGGGCTCCCCTATACAAATTTCATATTACGTATGTAAGATTAGCAAGGTAAGTTGATTAGGAAGTTAGATATAGATATAGGGTCATCCATACGACCAATATAAGATGAGAGAAAGATCTATAGGCTCTAGTAGGCTCCTCATCCTCCCTCCACTTGAGCCCAATAGATTCAAGTAAGGCCCCTAGATCTCTATATGGAGTGAGACCTCTATATAGGGCTAGGGGGATTCTCGTACTCTCTATATACCCATTTGATTTAGATTATATTTAGAGAGATTATAGATAGGGGAAGACACATCTCTCTATATAGATTTTTTTGACTCACCATCCACCCTATATGGATGTATTATATCACCTCTTCTATATGTGATATAACCCTATGGGATAAAGAATATTTGCTTGTTCCCCTACCATCAATCAAAGACCCCATATCTATCTAGGGGGATACTCTCTGAGGGCGAGGCCCCCAATGGTCAATTGGTTAGATAGATCATGATCTGAAATGAATTCCATCCATATATAGGGAGATATAACCAATGAAACTCTATCTATATCTCTATAAAAACTATGCTCACCCTATAGAGATATCTAGATGAGAAGGTGATGTTAGGGCTCGTCTTCTAGCGAGAGCACCTTATATCATATGCTACGAGAAAATAAAGAACTTTGGATTCTATCATAAATGTGTATACCTCTCTTTACTTTAAGGTGGATCGTATCAAAACTCGGGCTTGACCAGATGATCTTTTCTACGGACATTGCATTGACCGAGATAACGCACGAACCCTCACCCCATGAAGAAGGGGAGAGAAACTCTCTTTCCTTCCTCCTAGATGGGTAGATACCTTTCGAATCATCTTTGGGTGGTTAGAAGGAGAGAGGAATTTAGGGAGGGTGGGACAAGAGATAGATTCCTTCCAAACCCACCCTCGTATTGAACAAATAAAATATATATAGATCTATCTATTCTATCTCTATATATAGAAAGAGTTCCCACTTTTCTCATTTACAATAGGAATGGAACCTACCTAGTAAGCATTGAACCTACCCTTTCCTCTCTACCGCTTTAGAAGGGGAGGCTCTCACCTTCCTTTTTATTCAGGAGAGAACGTAAAGAGGAAGTATATTTTCTTTGACCGATGGGTTGAGGAATCTATATCTATCTATATATCTATAGGGCCATATCTATATAGTGGACTCCCCCATGTCTCTGTATAGGGCCTTTGGCCATATCTATCTTATTTATTGGGCTTGGACATATCTATATCCCATATATATATATATATATATATATATAGGTGAGGGGAGAGTAGGGGATGACATTGGCCATCTCGGAGGGAAGGGAAATATCTCTTTGTCGAGATGAGTCGATCCTATATAGATCGAATATATGCTCTTCTCTATCAAACCTATTAGGGTATAGGATAGAAGATCCCATACCATACTCTACGAGATATAGGATCTTTGAGTCAAGCCCACATGGGTAGTGTCATATTTATATATAGTTGATCCCATCGTAGGGTAGGCTAGGTTATAAGCTCTACTCTACTCTACGGGTAGGGTATAGGCTATTCAAGCCCATACCATACTCTATGGGTAGGGCCATATCTAATCTCTTTAGCATTTTGAGCCATTAGGATATATGATCTTCAAACCTAGAATCAGCTCTAGAGGGGAAGGGAGGTTCTAATCTATATCTATCTCTCACCATCTATGGCTAGATAGGGGAGGGGTGGGGCCATATAGATCTATATCTATCTATTTATCCATCCATGGCTAGATAGGGATCCGTAGAGGGTTATGATCTAATCGAGAGGGGAGGGTTTAGTTGGGTTGGCTAAAAACCAAGTTGGGTTGGTCACTATCTATCTCTCCATCTCTCTTCTTTAGAATCTATCGATACAGAAGAGAGAGATCAAATCCCATCATATCGATCAAACAGTTGGGTTGGGATCTAATTTAGAAGAGAGGGTTAGGATCTGAGGGTTAGGTTGGGATCTAATCTAGAGGGGGTTTGGGTTTGGTTGGTCACTCTCTATCTATCTATAGGGACATATCTCCCTATTGGGTAGATCATTGGCTAGACCAAGTCGAATATATTCTATCTATAGGGTCATATAGATCTTTGGGCCATATTTATATACTAGTCTCCCCAGCACTAGAACATACTTTATAGGAGTATCTTTGGCCATATCTATCTATAGGACCATATATATATATATATATATATATATATATATATATATATATATATATATATATATATATATATATATATATATATATATATATATATGGGCATTGACGATCTATGCATATGCATTGGCTAGATCTACTCTATAGATGGGTGATTAGATGAGATTCTCAACTAGGAGGCTATCCTAAATAGATAGCTTAGGCTAGGATAGGGGAGGATATCCTAGCCTGGCCTATATAGAACTAGAGGGAGATTCAATTAGATGAGATAATTGTTAACCATTTAACCTACCCAGAGGAAGGATGTATGTCAGACTTATGTTTTTTAGGAAATCCTCGCACAATGAATTTTGCTAAAAACAAGAATTTGAAAATTTTCAATTTTTAGACTTCGGGTTTTTTCCTTTTCGGAGTTTTTAAGCTAAATTTTGGAATTGCATTTGAGATTTTCCAAAGCTCGAAACTCCAAAAGTCTGAATTTTCAAAATTTTAGGTTTTTTGGGTTTCGAAACTTTTGGCTCATTTTGTTTAAATCCGACTCGGTTTACGAAGTCCGAAACTCTGAAAATCTGAAATTTCATACTTTCGGGTTTTGGGTTTTCGGAGTTCTCCGAGTCATTTTAGGATTTTCACTTGATTTTTTCCAAAGTCAAAACTCTGAAAGTCCAAATTTTCAGACTTTCAGGTTTTTGGGTTTCGACTTTTGGTTGCCAATTCATCTTTTTGCTTTCCATTTTTCCAAATTCTGAAATCCTAAATTTTCAGACTTTTGAACTTTCAGGTTTCGGAACTTCAGAGGTTTTATGTGTGATTAATTCTCACCTACCTCCATACGGATTATATTTTTACCATTAATGTCGGGATTTCTATATAAACGTGGATTTTTACTTTTCATTTTTACCTGACACATTCACTCTGACATCTCATTCTTGTCCTTTTCGGCATCCTTTTCAAGGTATGTTTTTGGTTTTATTTTTTTGGTTTTTAGTTTTTTCCTCTTTTTCCCCATTTGGGTTTCTTTTTGTTTTCCCTCTATATTTTTCTTGTGATGTCTTTCTTTTTCACCTTGTTTTGTTGTGGAGGTTTCTCCAGGTTTTCAAGCATGGGGATCTTTCTAAGTCCCTCATACTTCCTCTTGTTTCTCAAAATCCACTTTGGTTTCTTAACACCTCTTTTTGCAGTTCCTCCAGAGACCATTCAGAGATTCTTTTCGAAAATTCATTTTGGAGAACTCCTTCAAAAGATCACAAGGCGGGAAACTATTTCGGAGGAACTTTTCAAAAAAAAATCTTCAAAGTTTTCAGATTTCAAATTTTTGGATTAATCAATTTCAGATTTTCAGAGATTTCAGTTTCGGAAATTTTTTTTGGAGAATTCAAATTTCAAGTTTTCAGAGAATTGGGAATTTCAGACTTTGGGACACCTGACTTCGGAAAAACATTTCAGAGATTTCTTTCAAGATTTCCTTCGAATTTTTTGGTTCGGGTTTTGGAGTTCTCCTGCTCTTAGATTTTTAGATTTCTATAACATTCAAACTCCCAAAACATAGGTTTGATGTCTACCTCCACTTCAAAGGGGAAAGAAAAGATGAAGTACACATTTCTTGGAGTTTCTCCCAAACCTTGCTTAACCTCTGATTTAGGAAATATCAGGGACACCGATCTCGGGTAGATTGATCTTCCCAAGTTCTGGGAAAGATTAAAGGCCCCAAATAAAAAGCCATGGATGTAAGCCATCTTTGATAGTGGTCTTTCCTTTCCACTGGTTTTCTCACATCCGTGCAATGCCCAAAATTTGTCTTAGTGTAGCAGCTCACTACGACGAGGACTCTATGTCGATAAGAGATAGTGATGATAAGGTGGTAATCCGTCTAGACATGGATTTCTTTGACGTACTTGTTGAAAATTCCAGATGTATAAGATTATGCCACTATCTCACCTGAAATAGCAGTTGAGCACTGGGATAAAAATCAGGAAGTATGCTCAAAGGTCATGATGAAGTCTTACCTAACTAAGAATTTTTCCAAGCTTCCCAAGACTATACATCAATCAGATTTCATTCAGGAGGTCAATGACCTCATTATACTCTTGAGCAGAGTTTGTAGGTCTTCCTTCTACAAAGGAATTCCAAGAATGGATGTTCTTGTACATAGCAACGATCAAGAAGAATGATGAGTTTATCCGATGGGGTGAACATATCAGTAGCAACATTCGCTACCAGTTGGGCAAGGCAGAAAACTAAATCCTTCTACATGACATATTTCCTAGTATATGCAGCTGCTGCCATGGGGGATTTCTTAGGATTAAACACCAGGGGTGTTTGCAACACATCCCAAATATACGAATTTTATCCCCAGCTTACTTTGGACGAGGGAGAAAACATTTATGAAGAATCAGCGATGCTTTCTTCACTATTTTCCTCTATCGCTTCGACAAGGAGCTATATAATCAATAGATTTCTGATGAGGCTTTCCAAGAGGTGCAAGAATGGGGAGAAATCTACCTTCAGTTTCCCACATTCACCTACCTTTAGATTCTAGGTTTCATAGGTACCCCCAACAAGTTGCCAAGGTGCCCCACTGACAAGTGGGTTCTTCTGGAATTGGTTCAATAGTTGTTGGATTACCACAAAATCCAAAACAAGTGTCACAAGGTAGGAATGCATTTCCCTATTACAATTGGCAGGTATTCTTGCCCAACTATCCACAAGGCAAGAAATGTGGATGCTGAAATGGCTGAGGTAACCCTACGGACCTTCCATCCATGAACTAACTTTGACTATTGGGGTAAGTTCGGGGAGACAGGGAAGTCCAGTGCTCATATGCCACAATTAGAAGACATATGGATCCATTGTCGAGATGAATTCATCGTGACGGAAAAGGGATTACGAAAGGTTAACCCTTGATGAAGTGTGACAGTTTGGGTTGGCTGATGTGCCAAAGGACTTACAAGATAATGATGAGGTCCTAGATGCATCATATAGGGATGATGATGTTTCCAATCAACCACTACCATGGGTTGATTGGTATGTGGAAGAGTGCAGCAATACCAAAGAAAGGGCGGGGCCCATTCTAAGGAGAACTTTTAGTTGGTTGGATACCTTGGGAATATCACCCAAAGGTGAAAATCAACCTACAAATACAGGGTCTACATCAGCAATAAACCAACCAACACCTACAAAAGGAAAGAGATCGACTCAAAGGGTTCCCATGGTTCCAAAGAATATCTCATTTGTGGTTGGTGGCTCATCTCTTTCTAGGTCTACTACTTCCAGGGTTACAACATCTACAATATCAGTTGTTGAGGTTATGGAAGTAAGTGATTCCCCAAGTATCATTTAGGATCCATCCCATCTCCCCTTTCCTCCATTATCACTTCCAATATCAGTTCCCTCCACATCTTCCACCATTTCCTCTTTCCCATCTCCTTCTATGGCCCAAGTATTTTTGTCACTTCCAGTTTTATCAGCTGGGAAAATATTGGGTCACCCATTTCCTCCTCACTTCCTTTAACACTCCCATTTTCTTCAATCTCAACCCCCAACATCACCTTGTCAATTCCTATGGCTCTCCTCACTCCCACACCTTCCATGATTTCCACCTCTTCTCAGATATCAGCTAGAATTTATAGTGATATTTTATTAATCAAGTTACTTCGTATCGATCGATACTTCATCTTCCTCAGCTCTAGCCATACCAGAGTGGTTATTTAGGTATACCCCTAAGAAAAAGAAAAATGTTCCTCTAGGATATGTGATAGATCTCAGCATATTGGAGTCCATGCCCAAAAGACAAGCCAAGAGACCGAGAACCGTATCAAGTCTAACGGTTAATCCATCAGGAGAGCGCGTGATAGAAGTGGCTACCCCTATTGAGGGGAAAACTAAAGAGACTATCACAGTAGTAGACTACCGGATCTTGAAGTTCTCATTGGGGAAGGCTACACATGAAGGAGCTAAGAAGGATGTGCACACTTGCTCTTGGGGCCCTTTTGGAGAAGTACGATAAAGACAAGGCCACCAAAGATGAGCTTAAGGCCAAGGTCGAGCAGCTCACTGCACTGCTGTGTAGAGTAACTCAGCCCACTCCATCCACTGACATCTCAACTACTACGGCCATGAAAATTTCATCTACAATTGATGATATCTCTTATCATGAGCTTGAGAAGCTAGGCCAGAAAGGGAGAACAATGAATGGATGGATGGAAAGGATCTTGTAGGAGGCCAACCCTTTGATCAAGGAAGCTATGGAGATTTATGCTGATTTACAGATTGCAAAAACCACCATCGCTAAGATGGATGAATCTCTCTCCGAAGATAATAATAACTTGAATCTAACCTTGGTGATGTGGAGTGACATAAGAGAGGAAGATTTTGACTTACTTTTGCAGGAGGAGGTAATTGATGATGCCTCTAAACTGTTCAAATATCAGAAAGGCTATGGAATTCTAGTGTCAGGTACTACAAGATCTGATTAAGAAATTAGAGGATAAACGGGTAGAGATTACGGATGCCCTCAATGATATCTCTGAAGAGTTTGAAAACGCCCACTGTAAGTTTTTCAATGAGAATATCGATGCTCTTCCCAAGGACCAGATCAAAGAGAATTTCAAAGACTTGGTGAAGTGGGATGACGATGTCATGAAGACTTTCAATAGTGACTCCATTGATCGACTAGTTTTATGCTAGAACTTCATAGGGAGAATAAAGAAATTTGTAAGTAAGCTTCAAGGTTTCTGGCCAAGATCACAAAGGAAATCGGAATAGTGGATGTGGTAAATCACAATGCGTGTGGACCTGAAGATGAAGAAACTCATGGTATTATCAAGTGTTTCTTCGAATATAGACACCGAGTGGCCATATGGGAAGAGGGGCAACAAAAAGATGTAGAGAAAGGAGAGGAAGGCGAACCAGGCCAAAGCTAAGCAGCCATGAAAGGACAAGTTCAAGCTCGGAAATGGTCAAAGTTATAAGGTTGACTTGGTCAACCCTCTGTAACAAATTCACTATTTTTATGGGAGCCTATTCCCTTTTATAAATGACATTACTATTTTTAGTTAATTATTAGTTAAAGGCCCAACTGTAATGGCTCAGCCTAGGAACTTATAAATAGTGGAGTGCTCTCCATTATTTGGGATATATTTTTGGAGAGATTTGGAGAAAAGTTGCTCTTCAAGCTTGGAAGAGTGCTTTCAGAATTTTGTTGAAACCTTTTAATTATATTCAAAGTTGTTCCTTGCACTTGAAGATCTGTTTTATTGTGTTGAATGATTAATCATTTCATGCCTTGTGAATGTGATTCCTTAGCATTATTTGATTAATTTACCTTTATTTCAGATTATCTGTTTCATATTGAGAGAAGAATAGTGTGATTACTTCCTATCAGTTGTGAGAAAATATTTTCCTTTTGTTGATCAAGAGTTACATTATTATTATCATTCAAGTGAATAATGGACATGTGCTTGTGATTATTCCTTTGATAAATTATTTGTGTGTTAAATCAAAGTTGATCCCTCTATTGTGTATGTTTAAGGTTTAATAGAGGAATGTGTGCTTCTAGTCTGTGATATTTTATATCCTTTCCAAGTTGCAATAGGTGAAGGTGGTTAATGGTGCAATCCTCATACCCACATTAACCCTTCCAGAAGTTAAATCTCCCTTTTCTTGGTGCATCACCACTTCTAGAATAGATTTTATTTCCTTGTATTCTTCTTCCCTAAATCCCATGAAATGTTAGCATAGGACTAGTTTTCCATCTCTCTTACATCAGAAGTAGTGTTGTGTTTAGTCTAGGAACAGGAAGCTGGCCTTCTCTGGAGGTTCACCTTGAGCCCAAGTCCCATAGCTTGAGAGGTGATCCCATGTGTCCCAATCACACCGAATGTTGTGATTCATTTCAGGCCATTCGGGGTGTAGTGATTTAGAGACAACAATAATATTAGATATCTATGAAATAATGAGACTATGAATATGGTCTAGTTTGGTCGGTTATCTACTAATCGGGAGATAATATATGAGCCATATCTATATATAGGGTATATTGATATCATCTATATGGCCCGAATCCATCCATCCCATTTCTAGTTATAGGGGGTTGGGGCTAGGGCTAACTACTAATCTAATCTCTATGGTCATGCTAGATACATAGAGGAGTGGCTAGATGTCTCTACTCTATAGAGCATTGGCTAGATCTATGGGCATTGGCCAATAGATACATACATGCATTAGCTAGATGTAGTCTATCTATATAGAGGGGAGGGGCATATCACTCTTTTCTATTATATGATACCCCATATCTATATATATGAGTGGGTTCCCCTAGGTCTCTTGATATGGTATTGGCCATCTCGGAGGGAGGGGGCCATATCTATATTTTGAGATGAGACAAGCCTATACAGATCGGATATATGCTTTACTCTGTTCTCTAGATATGGACATGCTCTATCATACAAGCCAATTAGATATAGATCTCTCTATCTATCTCCAAGATAGATATAGAAAGATATAATTATAGGAATATTACATCTATAGATATAGATATATAATTGAGATATAGAAAGACTCTATCTATCAAGGATAGGGCCATGATCTATCTATCTCTCTATGGCCATGCCATGCTTGGTAGACTTTCTATGGGCATTGGCCATATCTATATAGAGATAAGATATTAGAGATTATAGATTAGATATTAGATATTAGATATTAGAGATTAGAGATTAGAGATTAGAGATTAGATATAGAGGTCTTATCTATTTCTTTATCTATGGACATGTTAGATACTAGATACGGTAGAGGAATGGACATATTTATCTCTATGAGGATCTTCTCTATTATGCTCTATCTAGATTCTATATGGGTATGTTCTCTCTATGTCTATCTATCTAGATATGGCCATGTTTAGTAGAGGATATGGAATATCTATCTGATTAGCAATCAAGTGAAGAATTTTCCATCTAGTGAGAATCGGGAGTGGAGTGAAGAGAAGTGATAGAGACATGCCATGTCAACCTTCCAATAATAATCGGGAGTGGAGTGACATATAGCCTATCTATCTATGGGCCCCCCACCCAAGTAGAGAAAAGTTAGTGAGGTTTGGGCTCCATCTACCGAAGCAAGCTAAGTGAGTATATAGAGCTGGCCATGTTAGCCATCAAGAGAAGCATCTTGTTCTCACCATATCCATAGATCAAAGCTTCTTTCCAGTCATCCAATGCATCGCTAGCAAAGAGAGTAGTTTGGAATATAGAATAGAATAAAACCCCCACCGACTAGAGCAAAGCCCATTTAGTGGGGTTTGGGGTTCGTCCACCACCCACAAGAGCCAATCCAATCTAGTGGGATGGGGATAATTAAACTAGAATCTTATCTTCTCTCTCTATTTAGGAAGATATAGGGGGTTTTGTTTCTCTATAGAGTAGAGGGTTGGATCTAATCTATAAGGGAGGATTGGTCACTCTCTATCTATCACTCTCTCTATGCCTAGGATAGGAGATCTCTATCTTTCCATCTCTAATATGTGTGTGTATGTATATATATATATGTATATATGTATATATGTGTGTGTGTGTGTATAAATGTATATATATATATATATATAGATATATATTTTCATTGCCATATCTCTAGGAAATATCTATCTAAATGAGTCATATATCTATCTCGCCATCTCTCTGAGAATTGGCCATATTGATATTCATCCATATATCTCTGAGTTCGAGATAGAAATAGTTCAGAGATAGAGATATAGATATATATAGGGGTGCAAATCTAGAGATAGAGGGTTGACTAACAATAACAACTGGGTTAGCTTAGGATTCATCCAATGAATAAGATAAGGGAGTGAAGATATTAGCCCATTCCCTTTCGCTATCTATATTTCTATATATCTATCTATATATGGCTCCCATTGCTCGATTTGATAAGGGTTACTATTATATTCTCTATCTATATAGGATATGGGTTGGGATCCGAGTAGATGGTTTGGTTGGTTTAATAATCTAGAGGGCACAAATCTAACTTGATAGAGGGGAGGTTGGGATGGAGAGGGGAGGGTTAGATCTAGAGTAGAGGGATCTCTCATGGCCAAGACAACTATGAATGAATATATCCCATAGGGGCTAGGGATAATCTCTATGGCTAGGATATCTATGAAATAACTGGATACGAGATCTAATCTCTATGAACAACTACTCTAGATTATTCTAGAAGATAGCCAGCTTGCTACTAATAGAGTATACAAAATCTAATCTAGATGGATATTTATTTACAGAATCTAGCTAGATATCTAGCTATGAATGGGAGTCGTGTATTAAATTGATACATCCAATTGCCTTGGTATTAGATTAGGATTATATCTATGGGAATTGGTTGGATTAAAGTAAACTAGAATCTATAGGAATTTGGACAAAACAGACCAAAATCTTCCATATCTATATCATTGGCGATATCTCCATACTATAAAAGGCATTGTCCTCTCTAGACTCAAGCCATATCTATATAGAGGGGAGCACATTAGCCGTATGGAATTAACATTAGAAATATTAGGATAGGAAATTATATCACGTATATAGAATAGATATAGATCTCTATCTCATATCGATTAGATATGTAATACTATGGCCAGCTAGATACGGTAGAGGAAGTAGAGGGGAGCCATATCTTATCTCTCTATAGGGCCACTTGATTGGACGGATCTATAGAGAGTTCCATCTCTATGGGCTTTGGCCAAATCTCTACTATAGAGAGGGGCACCATATTCCTTCTATTTATACATCAAAGATCTCTACTACTAATTGGCAAAGTGGAGATTAGATCTATCTATATGGGGGCTAAACTCATATTACATATATTATAAAGATACGATGTGAGATCGTACATGTATTTTATACTCGGGGAATGGCCAAACCAAAATATATTATATTCTATAGGAGTTAGTCTCTTTGGCCAAACCGGACTCTATTCTATCTATAGAGATAGGCCATATAGATATATGGTCATTACCATATCTATATATAGCCAAATGATACCATCTCTATATAGAGGAGGGAATTTACTCTCTATTGGCTACTTTATGGGGTTCCGATATAGAGATACTATATATATATATATATATATATATATAGTCACCCCATAGATATCTCTATAAGGGTTTAGTGAGTACCCACCCATATGTAGAGGAGAGAGTCAAGCCCCTGGATCTATGTTATGGGTCTATATAGGTAGGTCGGGTCCCCGGATGCAGCCATATCAATAGAAGGTTAATAAGATATAGATATTCAAGTGCCCCTATATCTCTCCCTCTATTCTATAGTAGGGGGAATTGAGATGAGAAATCAATCAACCATATATATAATTCAAGATGCCCCAGAGATATCTATATATGACCTATCTATATATAGGTATTTAATTCATATGTAAAATAGAGAAGAGAGGGATATATCATATCAAGTGCCAATAAAACTATATATACTATCACTCACAGTTATATCTAGTCCAGCCCCAATCTTTGTATGGGGGACCATCACATCAGGGGAGTTCCAACTATCTTCTTTATCCTCCCCTATATGATAGATAAATAAGATCTCTAGGGGTGGGGCCATATCGTATATATACCCCAAACTCTAAATCTAGAATTCTATATATAGGGGGTCAGGAAATATATCAATTAAGTAAAGTCCCATAAAAACTCAAGTATCCCCCACCCCCACTTTATCGATAACTACAAACTTTTGGGCCTCCTCACACTAGACTACATATCTATATATATATGAGCCTCCTCATATATATATATATATATATATATATAATATATATATATATATATATATATATATATATATATATATATATATATATATATAGATATATATATATATATATAGCTCCCTTCTCTATATACCCACAAATTCCCGCCCTATATCCACACATTTTTGTATCCTTATTCCATCCTCTCCCATCTTCTACTCAACCCCTACCCTCTATTTACTATCCAAGATTATCTACTCCATGTCTTCCCTACTGGCCTAACCCATCCAATAGAGAGGGGTCAACCCTACTTTCTATAGATATTGAACTACATGGCTAGGATATATATACCTTATTATCGGTTGAAGGGCATGCCATACGTAACATCCATGAGGAGGGTTTGGGAGGGGAGGGATTATCTTATATTGAGTTTAGTCTAGTCAAAGTGGTGAGGAAGATATTAGGGATAGTCGGTATATACACATAGTTTCTCCCAAAGTGATTGATTGAGGTCCGAACTCATATCATATAACTACTTGAAACAAAGGATGTTTTCTCCCATAATCCCTATATCCCCCCACCCTATTCAATCCATATATTCCTTATTCCTATATCACTCGCCATATGGAAGAATGAATACTACCCTCACCCAGGGGTCTCGAATTCCTATCTATATATATGGGAAATGGGTTTACCTATCTATAATCTAATGAATAGAGTATCACTCGAGTCAGCTAATCTAATTTCTATACTCTATACGTGATACTATTATACCTCATCTTCCCGACTACACCTAAGGAATATAGGGCCTCACCAAATCCTTCTATCTAAAATAAAGACTCATCACCCATCTCCACCATCTATCTTATATAGATAGTAATGGTAGTTTATACCGACATCAAGAAACCTCTAGCATCCTATTAGGCCGAGGGGCCATATCCATATAGAGAGTATAGAGGGTGTTGATGGTTGAGTTGAGGCTAGCTTTCAAGAGGCCAAGATATATGAAAAATAATAAATAGATATAGATACGTGCCCCAAACCCTCATATAAACTCTATATCGCCATGACCTACTCTATATAGATATCGGAGAGAGGATAATTCTATATAGCTATCGGCGAGGAGAATTCTTCTATATAGTAGTAGTTATATAGGTCCCCAATTAGATAGATATATGTCCTATCAAGGTGACCTACATATCTAGCTCTCTCTGGCTCTTTATTATCTATCATTATATACATAATACAACAAGATAGGATGGTATAATAGAATAGTTTGTGATGTTATAAAACTAACTCTAGAGGGAATTAAAGTCATATCATGTATATAATGGATGTCACCCCGTATAATGATCAAGATATAGCATTGCCCTTGCCCCCTCTATCTCAAAGGGAGGTTACTCATATATATAAGCATGCTATGTCCCCACCACCCATATATGATATCGAGATATATATCCAAGGTGAAACAAAAAAATTATATATCTCATCTTTGTTGGCTGGTGACCTTGACCCACCGTCTTGAGAGAAATATATCTATCACACTTTGAGCAGCTTATATGTAGTAGGATAGGGACTAAAAACTATCAAACCCTATATATATTCTATATATGGCACCCATATATATATATATATAGATCTGCCCATAGATAGATCGAAAGGGCCAATGGATGAGATGTTGGTCATCATCATGCCATATAGATATATATAAATAGGCCGATGGAGTAATGTCATGGGATCTGAGTTATCTATTATGAACTATAGGGCTTCCAAGATAGTTCACATAGGGTTTCACCTCATAGAATTTACATTTGAATATAATGTTCCCCTATCCCTAGATAGAGATATGGGGCCCGCCTCTCTATATTCAATCTAGGAGTGACCCTATATCTCTCTATGATCTATCCCTATATATCCCCCATCTATGAGCATCTATATTTTATTGCTCCCCATACGACCATAGATTTAGATCAAGGGCCACCCCACCCCTTCATTTCTAGTAGAGGGGAGTAGAGGGCCCGAGGGCCCCATCCAAGAATATAATATAATCTTCCTAATCCTATACCCCCATTCCTCAACCTAATCCCGACATCAATATCATCCTACAAAGCACCACATCCCATAGATAGGAAGGATTGGAGTGTTGGACTAGAAAATAAAGGAGTCTCCTCGACATGACATAATATGGGTAGGGCCCCTCTTATATAGATATTATATAGATTAGAGATATGGCCAACTACATTTCATTTCTCTATCTCTATCTTGGGAGATATATCTAAATAGTGGGGCCATATATATACATAGGTTCCTACCCCTATAAATTGAAATCCCCCACTCAATCTATATAGAGTATATATATTCCCTTTCAATTAATATAGATAGTTCGGGGTGGGGTGGGGAGAGGGCGTTCTATTCTCCTGGCCTCTCATGAGACAAGTGAGAAAGATCAAACTCTATATAGAATATATTGCAATGACAACCCCTATATATCTCTCTGACGTCGTACCTAGCTATAGTAGGTCACCCATAGTTTTAGAGTGGAGTTGCTATCTATATATCTGCCACCCAATCTCTTGACATAGCCCAGTGCCACCTCTCCATCCTCTATATATAGATATATCCGTGCAATATATATAAGGCCCTCCCCTTCATAGTTTTTGGTCGAGCCATATATGGATAGGGGCCATCGGGGTGTGGGAGTACCTCTACCTCCTTATTCAAGCCCCTATCTACCACCCTATATAGATGGGGGAGAGAGGGGGGGCTCTATAGAATGGAGGATCCCCCTTCTCTCTATATGGGTTCTCTTTATCTAGCCTCCCGATGGTGACTCTATATCTTAGCTCTATTTGAGTTCGGGGTCTAGGGGATATATATGGAGGGCTCCTATCTATCTACGAGGAGATAGAGAGAGTATAGGGTGCCAACAAGATGGGATGGGGGCCCACCTAGAGGATATATAGGAAAATCGTAACCCTCTCCCCCTCTCTATATAGGCGGGCGAGATAGATCCACCTCTACTACTACTATGGGGTTTTTGGGACTTTTGAGAGATATATATAGGGGCCTATCTATCTAGATATGGGGGCCCAATGGGCCCCATGTCTAGATAGGGGACTTTAGTACCTAATCCATATGGCATGGCCCTTCTTCCCCTACCCACCTACTTTCCTATCTATAGACCTACCTATATCTCCATCTGAAGGGGGAGGCCCAATATCTTCAATATCTATATAGGGGGGAATGACCCCTCCTTTAATTTAGAGGGGATCTATCTAGGTCCCCCTATATATAGATATGGTGTGACCCTATATATAAGCCCCTACCTTATAATAGAAAAGGGATAAGGCCACTTGATTCCTTGACTAGAAAAGTCACCCGAGGGGCCGAGTCCATTCTCATAGGCTCAAAGCCATAGAAACCCCTAAAATAGAGAAGGCAAATAGTTTCCATCTACCTATACTCTCAAAAGCATCCCTCAACCCTTGACTAGGAATTCACCCCCACTCTATAATACCACTCTACTCTAATCTACTCTACTCCCTACATAGAGCTATATTAATAGTCTAGATGGATCCCAGTGCCACCATAGAATGAAATGATGCCATATGAATTTGGTCTAGAAAATAAAATTATGGAGGCCGAGTGACCCATATCTAGAGAGTTCCACCATATCTAGATGGTACCCCACCCGATATATAGATAAGACCACCCATCCTTTCCTCTTTCCTCTATCGTGCACTGGAGCTTGACCCCATCTAGTGTATGTGGAATTTTGCCTATTATGTAGATTTAGATGGTTGGGATTTCCAGCCCTCTCTATTCTCTATTTGGGTGGCTAGATATTTATGTATATAGGGAGTTTCATGGGGAGGTCCAAGCCCCTATTCCATATATAGAGTGAGAAGAAGTGGACTAAGAGGGCTAATTGATTCTCTAGGCTAAGGAGAGTGTTAGGTGGCCCCCTCTTCCTATCTCTATATGGGATATGGGGCCTGAATGAGACTGTGGGAGCCATGGGGTGACCACCCACCCCATATACATATATTAGTAGATGTTCCCCCTATCTATGAGTTAGAGGGGGATTTGGAGCTGGGGGAGTGGGTGAATATCCCCTATCTCCCCAATTGGGGTGCCCCTATCTATATAGATATGGGAAATTGAGGGGGAAAATCTCTCTATCTACACTCACCTGCCCCTATCTAAATGAGAGGAGGGTGAGGGGTGAACATATCCCCTATCTATATAAGGAGATGGAGAGAAAGACCCCTCTCTCTATATGGGTCGAGGGAGAGATAATTTAGGCAATTTGTATAGTATAATTTAATACATATCACACTCACACCATAGCCATATCTATATATAGGGTGGTTCACTACACTCACTTGATATACAAATAGTGGCCAGCTATATATAGTGAGTTTTATCTAGATGGGAGATCAAAGAGGATGGCTTATAGATCTACGGGTTGCTCGAAATACCTATCTATCTATATATGGGGAGGAGAATACTTGTAGTCAACCAAGACAAAGGAGAGGTAGGAGGGAGGGCCCTGAAATATCTATATGGAAATGGGGCATAGTATAGAGAGGGTTATGTGGGCTAACCTAACTCTATATAGCCACACCACCACCCCTATCTATATAGCGAACACCTAAATCTGAAGTAGATGGGGTTAGAGACTGCCGAGTACAGTATATAGTTTCATTGACACAAAATATAGTTTCATTTGCACCCCATAAATATATTTATATTAGATAGGAGGAGCTCGACCTCCCTATCTATCTATTTGGGTCCCTATAATATGAGTGCACAACATAAATGGCCTTGTTATAACATGTTACATTCATAGAATAAATGACCTCAACCCCAACCTCCTCCATATCTATATAGAGAGCATAGAGGTGGTTGATAACATAGCATAAATGACCCACTCGTATAGACAAATTGGGTAGTTCGGGGGTCGGAAGCTAGTGACTATCTATGCGGGTTGGTACTCCCCCACTCCTCTATCTATATCCCCGAAGGGTGAGGGCCTATCTATAGTAACCTAACCCATATGGATATTAATTTTATTGAGCTCACCCACCCATATCTATATAGTATCCATCATCCTCCTCATATAGATATAGGATTCCCCTTCTTTGGCCTATATATATATGATAGGGGTGCATAAATGACCAGACATTCCTTGGCCCCCATCTCCATCTCCATCTAGAGAGAGGGCCCTATCTTTATATGGGTAACACATTCGATAGTATACTCTATAGAACTAGGGGAAAGGGGAGGAATTCATTGTCCTATATAGTATATAGATATAAGGCCCAACGATATACTATAAATAGTAGGGTGTCACCATATATATACCATGATGACTAGAATAGACGAGAGATTGGTCCCAACCTTCACCAACCTCCCCCAATCCCCCATATCTATATGGATGATGGTGTGGGATACATAGATCTATATAGGGTTAGTTCCATATTTAGGGATGTTGGCCTAGCCTAAGGGGGAGAGAAGGGCAATATATAGATAGTCAAGTGACTATATAGATAGTAGAGTAGTTTATAGCTTTCTCTTCCCCATATCATCTATAAATAGAGCTTCAACTATATATAGTAGTTCGTCAGCATATTGGGTTCAAGCCAGGTCACCATATAGTTTAGGATGTTGACTATAGAGAGATATATATAGATAGTTTTGATCTATCGATCGAATGCTGAGATTTTTCATTGATCTATCATCTATCGACCTATCGGTTTCTAGGGAGGGGGTGCTGAGTGGACTATATATATTTCATTTTCCCTTGTCCTTCCCCTTCTTGGCCTCCCGAGATCACTATACGGGTCGGGACCTATCCATCTATGTACCTCTCCCTATTTTGATTGACTCTATATGTCTCTCACCTCCCGAGATCATTATAGATGGTTGACACCATATCTATCTATGTACCCCTATCTAAATAATCTACTATGGGGTGGGGTTCATCCTCCTAGATCACTATAGAGGGTCAACATGAGGTCCTATCTATATATTTCTTGGCCTCCCAACCACCAATTCACTAGAAATTTAAGTCCCTAGAGATCTATCTCGGGGCTTGTTGGTGTGAGGGCCTACTTATTTAAACTCACGTACATCTCAATCTCCAAGTATAGATACCTATTCTAAATAGCTAGGAGGAGTATATATAGGTTTCCCCGACAACCTACTACACTCTCTATTTTATAGTTGGGGCCCTATCCATATAGACCATAGCTTGTAGCGGATTAATTTGGTGGGGTCAATTGATTCATTGGGGATAGAATAGGATAGGCTAGGATAGGCTAAATATGCATGACATGGTATGGTAGGGGGTTCATATATGAAATTCCCCTCTATCCGGGGAGGAGTTTCCCTTGTCTAGATTCCCTTATCCTTCCTAAATATTTTATTACATATATGAGATAACATAACCTCCCTTCAACATAACCTCCATTCATACCTCACCTCTCTACATGGAGTGGAGGATTTTTGACATTAAGCGTGCAAGGGCCGGATGGGTGACTGGTGAGAGATGGTTAAGATTGTATTCTAAGGTGAGGAGATCAAATCATGGGGAAGACTCTATAGATATCTCTCCCAACAACCTACTATATGGTATGGTGGTATGGTGGTATGGGAAATGTAATCTATGCTCTCCTCTTGTCTAATGAAAGGTCATTTATCTATTCTATGGGGGTAGTTCCTCCATTCCTATATATTTATTTGGAGGGTGAAGGCCCCAATCAAATATATCCACATTTACCTACCCCTATATTTCTATTTGGAGGGTGAGGGGGCAAGGTACCCCGGTCTCATGGCCTACTCTACTATCTAGAGGGAGGAAGAGGGGGATGGGGCCCCTATCTCTATATGGGAGATAGAAACTCCTCCACCCCTAACCTATATAGAGATCCATCTAGGGAAAATGTCCCTACATATAACTAAATCGAAACACCCCAACCCCATCCCCATCCCCATTTATAGAGATTAGATCAAATTATTTTTACGGCAACATGTGGGCCCTCTAATGCCCCATATCCAAATAAGGCATGCCCCCCCCTCCACTATCAAAATTCTTGAACCCCAAACTATCGGTTCCCTATCTATTTATCTACCCAAGGAACTCAATAGATTAGGTTCAATGCCCCATATCCATACTATACTCTATATGGGGGTATCTAGTAGTTTAGTGTAGTTTCTATTCAATTGTACCCATAGGATGAATTATAACATATTTTTCCTCCCAATGACATACTATATAGATTCTAGATATTTGGGAGAGGGACCATCTAGATATATAGCTGGGCTAGGAGATAGAGATATTTGGGGGAGGGTAGAAACCTCCCTATTTATCTATATAGACTAACTAATGGGAACCTATCTAACTATATGGTGATATGAGTATCCCCCTAGATATAGATATAGAAATCAAGTACCCGAGAGAGATAGATATAGATCTATATAGGGGATATCACGGCCCTCTACTACTTGCCACATCTCTCTCTATTTATATAGTGTCATTTTTAAATCGACCAATTTCCTTTATCAATCGAGAGAATCCCCGTATAGAGATGGGGACCCTCTCTTGAAACCCTATCTATCTATGAGAAGGTGGTGTCTACACCCTATATAGATATATATGGCAAAAATATACTATATAGTTGGTCCTATCTAAATATGGAGCACTCCTCCTCCTCCCCCTAATGGGGGATATCTAAAGATCCTCATCCTAATGGGAGATATCTAAAGAACATCCTCCTAATAGGGATATCTAAAGAACCTCCCCTAATGGGTGAGATATTAAAAACCTCCCCTAAAATCTAGAGAGGGCAAGGGAGATCTAAATAACCTCCCCTTACTCCATAGTTAGGAGGGGGTCATTTATCCTCCCTTTTCTCACCTAAAGATTCCCTTTATATATATATATATATATATATATATATATATATATATATATATATATATATTATATATATATTTCTACTCCCTTTCCTCACCACAAACAAGATTTATCATCTTGAGGAAATGGATATATATAGGCTTGAATGTCTTACTATACTCAATGGACAACCAAACTACACATTAGAAAACTAAGGAAGGTGTGGAGAGCCTTACAATTAGTTTTATGTTCCCCTATCTATAGCTTTCCTCCTAACCCCGGTTCTCCCCGCCTCTACCCGAGTTATATAGATATGGGATACAACATCACCGTAGTTCCCACCCTCAAATTACACACACACACACACACACACACACAGGGGTAAATAATAATCTATATTCCCTTCCTTATTATTATACATGGGTGAGGGTGGGCAAGATCCTACCTCTCATTCATAGTGGGGAAGGAAGATCATATGTTATATAGTTTCCTCTGGTTCAGGGGGATCACTTTAAAGTCGAGAGAGGGAGAAGACAAACATCCTTCCTCTCTCGTATATGGGGTTTAGGATGAGCACCCATACCTTAATAACCCCACCTTTTGAACCCCAAATTCTATGTATGTTGGGGTGCCCCTCCCCCTGTCTTCTTTAGGGAGGGTTAGGCCCCCTCCCCTCCCCCTTTGGTTTTTTACGGAAGGGGAGGGATCGGTACTCAAATTTCGAATTCAATACTTGGGTATTCCCTTTCCCGCAAGCCCTCTCTTTCTATTTTTTCAGTTTAGAGAGGATGGGCCCCTATCTATAACTATAGATAGACTCCTAGGTTAGGGGAAGGAGAAACAAAGAGATATATTTAAGGTATGCTTTATGCCCCTCTCTTTGGAGGGTGAATCGTGTGTTTCTACCTTCCTTCTATATATATATATATATATATATATATATATATATATATATATATATATAGGAAGGAAGGCCAAACAAAAATCTTTCGATACCCATACAAAAGGCGAAGAGCCTAACCCCGAGATGTAAATGTAGGAGAAATGATATCCTTTATCTTCTCGACCTTCGACCCGATGACAGGGATATTCGGTCGTTGTTAGGAACTATATTTCTCCTTCTAATTTTCAGGAGCTAATAGAAGACAAGCGATCGAATAGATATAGAGAGAGAGGGCCCATGTGATATGTGTGCTACGTCCCATATATTTTATTTAGGGTTTATAGATAGTAAAGGGAGCCCCTCCCCATCTATATATGGGGAGTGGTTCACTACGTATGCTTCACTCAACCCTCCCTTCTAAAAATCTATAGAGAGGGTCCTCCCCAACCCTTATAGAACTATAGAGAGGGTGGGTGAGTTCCCCACATCTATTATGGGGACCTATCTAGTTCTATATATGGAAGATTGACCTCCCCTAATTATTAACTAAATCCTCCCCCTCTATAGTTCATATATATGAGGGAAACCCTAGGTCGGAACCAACCAAATATATATAGGGTCTCTCCCATGGCTAGAGAGAGTAGGCCGGGGGAATCACCTCCACATCAATGGTTTATACCCACCTTGCTTCCTCTGCTATGAATCCGATATGCTATTGTCATGCCTCTATCTTTGTTCACGGTAAGAGAAGTAAAGGAAGGGAGGAACCTTGACCCGATAATCTCATCCATCCACAATCCTAACACCAACCCCGAATAAAGAGGAAGGAAATTCCATCTCTCCCCTCCCCTCCTCCCATATAGAACTACAGGATCCTCAATTAATAGATATCTTGGATCATCTCCATTGGCTTTCATCTATTCAAATAGGGTTGTTCTTGGCATTTCCTTCCTCACCTATGATAATGGATAGATCGGTAGCTATCAGTTATCTATATAGGAAAGGGAAGAGTAGAGTATGGTAGTCACTCTTCAACTGTATCAAACTCACCCCCTATCTATAGTTTGGGGTATAGTCGAACCATAACATAAATGATGGTCAAACTACGTATTGTTCATAGTGAGCTAGGATGATCCTCGATCACTAACCCTGACTATGATTTCCCCATTCTATAGATATTTTAGGTCCATCCATCCTACCTATCTTCTCCCATATCTATGGGCTCATATCTTCCCATCCTACTAGCCCCCTCTCCCTAGTTCTCAATAAATCCTCCCCATAAATCTATATAGAGGGTCCACGACCATATCTAGATCTTGTAGTATAGATATTTCCCCATAGGGGCCCATAAAAATTAGATCTATAGGTAGGTTTATCTTTTCCCTATATACCTTTAATTGAGAGGTGAGATATCAAGGGAAACAATAACATTAGGTTGGGGAGGAGAGTTTGGGTTGAGGGGTCTAGTCGGACCCATATAGAGTAGATACATGAACATGGATGGATACTCTACATAAGTTCACCCACCACCAAATCTCTAGTTTGAAATGAAATTAGATGGGGTCGTGGCATAAATAGTTTAGGGCACATATGTCCCCTCTCTATAGATATAGGAACCCCTGATCCATTAATTATGAGATGGTCCCATAGGCTTTGAACTATGATTATCCCCATCCCTTGTCTATATGGATGGGGGCTCTATATAGCCATGTATCTATAGGTGATTCATCATATAGATTATAGAGAGGGGGTCACCCCGAGAGAACTAGATATGGGCCCTAAATCCCTAAAATGAGATGGGGGTTGGGGCCCCCATATCCCTATACTATTATCAAAGGGGGATACTATCTAGATGGGGACAACACTATACTCTCTATATAGATCTCAATGGAAGGGCCATATCTCTCTATAGGTGATCAATGCCCTATATTCCTAGGGGATCAATCTACCCTACCCTCTCTATAGGGGGATTGGGGTCATGCTAACAAAGGTCAATGTCATATAGAGTATAGTTAGGATATCATTCTTAAAAATATTATTACATATATAATCTATATATCATGGGGAAGGCAAAGATTATATATGGGGGCCTTATCTAGATATGGGTCTCCTATCTATATAGATATGGGGATGAACATATCTATATATAGGAGAAGGAAAATCCCCCTCTCTAGACTATATAGATATCTGGAGAACATGCCTAAGGATGGCCCTATTTATATATGGGAGGGATGGTCCCTAGAGTTCTATATGGGAGCGAGGTCCTATATAGAACTATGACATGCCTAGGCCTAGTTGATATCTAGTTGAGTGGTACCCTAGAGTTCTATATGGTAGGATTTACTTTACATTTGTGGTTGGACCAGATAGATAACTCTTCGTGATGGCCTATATATCATATCTATCTAAGAGGATTGTGATCAAGCTGTATTCCAATCAAGACACTTTCCTCATGATGGAGGATTATGATCAAGTCTATATGTATTTTTAGGAGATTGGACTAGAATATAGTATGGGTATGTTGATTCGGACCCTCCCCTTTTATTTTGTAATCCTTATTCTCCAACCACATTTCTTCTCTCTTTAGTTATGTGACGATCAATCGAGGAGTTCGAGGAAGAACCCTCAATCCCAACCATGTATATATCCTTGATAGATGAGAGGTGGTATATCTATGGAGAATCATTTGGCATTCATATTCGTTACATATAGAGTATATGATCAACCTATATATATATAGGGATTACGAATATTGATGTGAGTTCCTCCCCGAACTCTATACAAATATGGGAAATCAATCATGTTATGTATATAATAGATCATATGCTTGAGTGGTCACATGTTAGGTATTAGGGGGCCTTTCCCTCTAGTTATATAGAACTATAAAATGATAGGATCTCCCGATTCTATGGGCCATATCTATGAACTCGGGGAGGGAACCTACGGGGATAGTCATGGGCCCATATAATCTATAAGGTAGGGTGAGTTGACCATATATAGATAATAGATCATGATTCCCCTACCCCTATATATATTTAGAGAGAGATATGGAGATATATATATAGTTCGGATATAGATATAAAGAGAGAGTTTGGATATAGAGAGAATGAGAGATATAGATTTTATATATAGATAGGGGCCCACCCTTCTTCCCCTCTATTTTCTTTAGAGGGGAAAGTGGGGAGGGGGGGGAGAGGCCCCATATCTATATATGGGTATATGGCCAGGGGCATCCTAAATGTCTAATATTTGGGAGTCCCACCCCTTTATTTTCTCTCGGGAGGGGAGGCACTCGATTGATTTTATACTACCCGAGTGGATCAATACCGTTTGACCCCCTCTCTTCCCCATCTATATAAAGGGGGGATGGATGTCATATATCTCTATGGGATACTCCCTCTCTCTCTCTATATATATATATGGGGATGAGAGATGGATGCCACCCCCATATATAGGGGTATGTAGTGCCCCAACCCCCACCTACTCTATATGGGGGAGTGGGGAATTAAAATGAGAATGAAGCATGATTCCATTTGACTCCATTTTGAGATCGAATAGTCGAACTCCGAGATCTATCTATGAGTCTCCGAGATCTCTTTGTATTGTGAGAAGCATATAACAGTAATAGTAATAGTAGATTGATGGGTCAAAGATTGAATCGTGATAGTCCCTCTTGGTATCTAGATGGAGATGGGTAGATTGTAGATACGGTTTGGTAGGGTGTAAATTTGGGAGCCTCGGATGGACCTCTACTTTACTGACAGGGCCTTGACCGGAGGTATTTTTTCCTATCTATATTTAGCCCTTAACTCTCCATATACCCTAAAATCTCCCCCCTCTATAGTTCAAAATTATAGATAGGGTCCCTACCCTAGAGTTATATATGGCCCTATATAGATAGATGGAGATGACCTACTATAATATATTATATTATACTATACTTTACTAGATAGGGTAGGGCCCTTATTTCTATATGGGACCCCAAGGACTCCCCTACTAATAAGACATAAGAGGGGAGGAGAGGGGAGGGTCCCCCAAGCCCACCTCTGCCTCCATATCTAGATAGGGGTTGGGGCCGATGGGTATCCATGAACTATTATTTGGATAAATTCTTGACTCACCAACTTCAATATACATATCAAGGGGGCCTACATATCTCGTGTGAACCGAATGCCAACTAGATCTCCATTTTCCACTCTATCTTAACATAACATGAATTCCCTCTATATATATGGCCCTATCTATATAATTGCTTCATTCCGCTCTCCGGTTTGGTCTGGAAGTCCCCATATATAGATATAGAGGGGATTTCCACTCGACCCCCTTTATAGATATTCTATGGGGAGAGGGCCTTTACTTGATTTTCTTAGCCTATATATAGATATGGCTGACCTTCTCGGCCCCTAACTAGTTCTAGCCAATGAGAGATTAGTTAATTGGGGTTTCGGCTAGATAGAGATGGAGATAGATTTGGGGGAGGAGCCCATATAGGTATATGGGATCGTTGGTCGATAGAATCCCTAATGTGAGTGACAACTATATAGATATTGATTTGGTGAAGGGGATCCTATATAGATAGAGATAGGTTCCTTTCCATATAGATAGTTTAGGTCCCTAAATTCGGCATATCTATATACTATAGATGGTTTACGGCCATATATATATATATATATATATATATATATATATATATATATATAGATATCTATATATATCTATATAGATATATAGATATATATAGATATATAGATATATAGATATATATCTTTGGGGCTCTATCTCTATTCATAGCTTATATATATCTTCTTTCTCTCTCAAACGGAGTTGGGATATATAGGATTCATTCATTTGTTACACCCAGTCATGGTTAATGCCCCACCTGCCATATCTATATAGAGGTTACCCCCATAGTAGATTGAGTATAGATGGATAGGGGTGAGCACATAACATCTATATAGAGAGGGAATAGGCCCACCTTATAGATTAGATATTGTATCTTAGATTTACATGTCCCCTATCTATAGTTCATGGTCTTCCCCTCTAAAGAGTGTGAGGTCCCCTATCTATATATGGGGGACTCATCTTCCTTATCTAGATTGAGTGAGGTCCGCTATATATTTAGTTGGGTTTCACCCATCCTATCTAAATCTTTGGGGAGGTTGAGGGGGTCTAAAAATATAAATAGAGGGATCCCCTATCTCTATAAGTGGATTTGGAGGTGGGGCCTCTCTCTGTTGGGTCTTGAAGTTATGAGAGGAGATTTTTAGATGAAAACAGGGGGAAGACATGAGATAGAGTAAGGTGATAAGTAATTGTTACGACATCATTAGATAAGGGGTCTTCGTCGGTAGGGAGGAAATACCATTGTCGAGTGATATGGGAAAGTAAAGGTTGGAAGAAGGGATGCATATGGCGTTAGAACCTATGTACGGTTGGTTTTCGGTAATGAAAATAGGAACATTGGTATCTCTATAGAAATTAGGTTATATTTGATTGGGAAGGAAAGTATTTTTTCCATAGAGTGCCACCAATTTGATCCAGTTTCCCTAATCCTCATCATTAATGCCATTCCTCTTTTCCAAGATGGAGAATAGAAAAATGTCATAATGATTTTTATCTCAATCAAAGTAGATACCATACCCATGGTAGATGCATGTAACTCGCCAAATGATGGAAGAGTTGAATTTCACGTCTATAAATTATATCCTATGAAAAGGAGATGATGTCGGCTAAGAATTTTTTCCCTATTGGAGATTATTTATCTATCCAACCATTTAATAACCCCGTAGAGTGGTCTAATATCCTAAGGTTGATAAGGGGGAATATCGGTTATCCCGATAAATCTTCCTGAAAGAAGGATTCAAGTTTGAGGGTGAGAGGGGAATATCTAGTAGAGGTAGGAGGTAGTCAATAATAATATTAGAGATCATGATAAATGGATCAACTCGTATATTGATATCCGTAATCAATACAATAGAGAGAGGTGGGTCTTTAAGAACATGATGCCAACAAGGTTTGGAGCGCAATTCGCGAATGAGTTTGATTCTCCCCTCTTCCTCTTCCTCTCCCTCTCCTTCGATTCTCCCCTCTCCCTCTCCCGATAGGTCTTCCCTCTATCGAGTCATAGAGCAAAGGATGAGAATCGCCCCCTCTCTTCGCACATATTCGACGGCGGGGAGCCATGACTTGCGGAAAGTTACACGGCATTCGCTTTCTCCGAACTCGGGGAAGGCTTTGTGTATGCGGTTGAGAGCGTTGTTCTTGCTAGCATCAGAACAATGAACAGCAGCATGATATATAGATATGGGCCCAGATTCTCCTCCCCGATCTATATACATTATTTATCTTCACAGTAAAACAAAAACTTGAAGACAATGGAAGAGTGATAGTAATCTATCCAGTTCCTTGGTAATATGGCGGCGTTCCGGGGCCCCTCTAGATCTATGGGCATGAGAAAGGGTGATGAGTAGATAACGACGAATCTTAAATGAGAGCTATGTGAAGAAGATTTATTTCTTGGTAGGTGGTGTAGAATCGGCACAAGGGAACGGTAGTTTGTCGGACGGAACTGGCAACCTGGTCCCCATGGTGATCCAATAGAATTTCTATATAGACCGGGTCTCGATTCAGAAAGGTACAGGAATAGGGATCTGTTACTGAATGGATGCTTTATCGCTGCTGCAGTTCGAAGATCTGCTCGTTCATCCGGTTCATAGGATCTCGATAGTTACACTGTCATTTAGATGACATCATGATATATTGAGTGCCTCATTCCATTTGCCATCTCTATATATTTGGATAGGGCATCCCGTGAAAACTAAAAAAATATACACTATTAGAACTCAATCACTGAATATATATATAAATAAATTTTTCTTCAATCACCTAAAATGACCAACACCTTGATACCTGCGCTCGTGTAGCATTCTTTATTCCATTTTTTTGGTTATAGGTATTACATCGCATCATTCATCATTCACCATATTCATAAAAAAATAGAGAATTGTGCTGATCCATTCACCCAATCCTAACTATTTTTGGGAAATAGATAAGCCTTCAACCTGATCCCCCTCCTTCGATTATAATTTTAAGCCCTACGATGATCAATTCAACCTGCTGCGTTTTTCTATATAAGGATATAGGAAAAAATGCCGTACTATCTGAGATCATATCTTTATACTCCCCCATACCATATATAGATTCCTTATCGAGAGTAGAGATCCCTTGATAAAGAGGTGGAAATAAGTTCATAAACAATGTTGAAATGCATCAACAACATAAATTGATCATAGGTGCGGTGAATGAGAAGATGTTAGAATATATCTCTACAGGAGAATAGATGCATAGCTAAGTGGGAGAACCTTTCACCTTCCATCTTACCTCTACTCTTGACCCCCTTTTCTAGATATGGGTGTTAGAACCCTTTCTATGCATGATGTTCTTCTCCACCTAGATCAGGTAGAGGATAGGATTTGACCCGAAAGGTTCGACCAGAGCCTCTACCTCTATAGTAGTGTCTTTCTATTTATCTCGCATTTCCATTCGTTTCCCCGCATGGGATATAGATAGAGGCCCAGACCCCATATCCCCACAGTCAAATATAAATATAGGCTAGCCTAATAATTCTATCCTCGAATGAAGATAAAATTACTAGAAAACTTATATATGGTGTTTAGCCCAAGAACAATATACGGCGCCTATAGTTCTATATGGGGCCGTCGGCTCCTCCCTCGCCCCCTATCTATATATATATGGGTGGGCCGCTGGGTGAGTGCCAACTAATCTATCAGCTATATAGATAGGGCCAACCAAGGGGTCTTATCCCCAATCGAGTCGATGCGTCCATCTCGGGCCGCCTTAGGAGATAGTCCCACTCCCTATAGATTGATGTCCATCCAACTAAACTATTCCAGCTTTTGAACTGAAATGATTATAATGTTTGTCATGATTCCCACTCTAGATTTGATTTAATACCCTAGGTAGATAGGGAAAGCCCTCTATATAGAACTGGGGTCACCCATAGGCCATCCGGTGGAGGGGAGGGGTTGGGTTGTTAATCTGAATGACCCGCCCTACCCTATATAGAATCATGACTGAAATCACTGTTATGGTTGAGTCGCCTAATAGGGGATAGGGAGGCCGAGGGGGAGGGTATCGTCGGGGTGAAGTGAATGAAGTATAGTCCGAGTTTCACCGCCCCCCATATCTATAAGCCGGGGCATCTCCCTATCTAAGCTATATATGTCGGTGATGGCATGAGTCGGTGGGTCTATATAGATAGGGGAATCTATCGGATATCACCGCTTCCACCTAGGTGATGAATAACTTGAAGGGACCTCATCCCCGCAGTCAAGCCACTAGTCCCTATAGATATATAGATGATAGAGTAGTAGAGTAGAGGTTTCCCTTTCTAGATAGCGGTGAGACGAATCGAACAGTGATGAACCGCATTCTATATACCGATACACCGATACCGGTGGACCCCCCATATAGAGATAGGGTTGGATTTCTCAAAATATATCGAAACCCTATCTATCAATACACCCCTATCTATATATGGGGATCGATGATGACTCAAATGATGGCCCATAGTTTGGATAGGGTCCTCGATGGCCTACTATCTCTATATAGAGACATAGACAAAGACTACAACAAGGCGGAGAGTAGAGAAAGAGGTAGCAGTTCATATATAGATAGGGATTATAGAGAGTTATGAATCTAGATATGTTTTTATATGTTCACACCCCATAGAGTTATAGGGATCCTCGGCCTCCCAGAGAACTAGAGATGGCTAAAGTAAAGGCCCCAACCCCTATACGTATGGTATTGCACTTTGGAGTAGAGGAGGTCTAGCCCTGAACTATCTATCTCTATCTGGGCACCTATATATATATATATATATATATATATATATATATATATATATCATATCACATATATAATAGATGGATGGATCACATTTATTAATGGATAAAATCTCCTCTCACATTTCCATATAGTATAGGGCCCTCGGCCTATATAGGGTCCTAATCTCCCAGCCCCTAGAAATTTCCCATATATATAGATATAGATGGGGAGAGGCCCCCTATCTATACTCTATATGGGGCTAACAAAATGACATACACTATATAGCTATATTTATGGGCGATCAATGAGATCCTCTATCTATATGGGGTGAAGAGGATGAGGGATTTACAATGTATAAACAATTCCCCGACCCCCCTTCAATCTATAAGGTAGTGAGACTGGGAGGCCTAGATATGGAATTTTTTTCCTTTACCTTCCCTTCCCTTCCCATAAATTTATTTCTATATAGGGCATAGGGTTTTCTATCTTTGATATTGGAGTGTCGAATTCTATCCATTCTTGATGCCCCATAGATGGTAGGTAGGGATGCCCCTATCTATTTAGATGGGGAGAGATGCTAATCAAACCAACTACCATATCAATTAAGAGTGATGTGATGGTGCGGATGAGGCCCTATATAGACCCCCTCAAATATATCTATATATAGAGTTCATGGCGGAAAACAGACTCGGCGTAGACACCCTACAAATACATACATATTTCTATCCCATCTTTCTTTATCCAATTAGAATTAATTAAATTAATTCTATTCTCACCGTAACATCCCCTATGAAATTAATTAAATTAATTTCATCAATTAAATACCATATTATGGAATTAATTAAATCAATTATATTTCCTAAGTCACATTCCCACCCCTTAGTATTAAATAATTTAATTTATTATGTCTTTGGAATTAATTAAATTAATTCCTACAAATGTTCTCTATAAAGTCTTCACCAAAACTATCTCCTCTAGGATACAATGTTCCTTTTGAGTCTCATCTCTCGGCAGTAAAGAGGATTTTTCAAAGGTAGAGTAATTCAGATGGTATTATTCTTATTCATGAAGCCATTTAAATAATAGAGAAAGAAAAAAAAAAAGGTATGTTTTTAAATCTTGATATGAACAAAGCATTCGACAGAGTCTCGTGGAATTTCCTAGACAAAATTCTTGAAAATTTTGGCTTTTCCAATCATTTTAGGAAAATCATTTCCAGCTGCATTTCCTCTCCTATGTTTTTAGTCCTTATCAATGGTTCTCCTACGGGATTCTTCAAGAGCAATAGAGGCATAAGACAAGGAGTCTCAATGTCTCCTCTCCTTTTTATCCTAATGGCTGAAATTTTAAGTAGAAGAGTCATTAATGTAGTCCACATGGGAGAATTGAAAGGATTCAAATCATATTCTTTGGATCTTTAAGTCGATAATTCACACTTTTCTAACGAAACTATTTTTATTATTATGGTCTTTGTGTTGGAAGATAAGAAATTAAAATCTATACTTTTATAATATGAAGATGTATCACGTCAATTGATTAATTTTGAAAAGATTTCTCTTTTCTTTCTTCATACTCCTACCTCTAGGTAGAAGAGGGTTTCAGATATCCTTGGCTACATCATCATCCCTTGCCCTCTTCTTATCTTGGCATGCCAACGTTTTTCATGGAAAATTCCTAGGTGTGGAACAATATCATTGATATGTTTCAAAGTAAATTAGCTTTTGGAAAGGTGTTGTCCTCTCCTAGGCTGGAAAATGTACCCTTATCAACATCACCTTTCAAAATATCCCCATATATTTAATGTTTCTATTCAAATTCCCTAAGTAGATCATTGAAAGAATTAAGAAAATTCAAAAACATTTTTTGTGGAGTGGTGTAGAAGAACATAATAGATTCCATCTTGTTGAGTGGGAAAAAAATTCAGCCCAAGATTCATGGTGGCCTTGGTATATAAAATATCATGTAGATGAATAAAGCTATGGTTTCCAAAATGGTCTAGAGATTAATTAAATAATACCTATTGTGGACCAAACTTATTAGGGCCAAATACCTAGAAAATAGTAGATGCAACAACTAGTTACATAGAGAGGATCTTCCTATAGGCTCTCAATTCTAGAATGCATTAGTTAATTCTATATAATTGTTGATTAGGGAAGCAAGTGGAACTTGGGGATGACAATGCTATCTCATTTTGGGAGGATAAATGGATCTCTAAGTCTCCTCTTACTCATCGAGAAGAATGGTCTCAGCTGATTACCCCTTATTCTAATATGATTGGTACTAAAGTTAAGGATTACATTAGATACAATATTGATGGAAAAATATGGGTGTAGTTGCATTTCATTGATTCTAATCTATTAGATAAATTCTAAAATCTATATATAATCCTCGGTGCTCATCACCTCGATGCTAAAGACACATTGACCACTCATTTGAGAATACAACATAGATGGGTCTTACTCACAAAAGTGATTATAACCTAATATATGTCAACCTTCCTCCATTGAGTGGAATAAGATCCGGTTCAAAGGGATGAATCCTTAAATAAATATATTTCTTTGGCTTAGCATCCAAAATAGAATCTTAACTATAGACAACTGGATCAAAAGAGGGAAACATATGACGAAAAAATGTAGTCTTTGTAAAAAATCTGGAGAATTGTTTAATCATATCTTCCTTCACTATACTCATTCCACTACAATTTGGAATGCATTCTTCATGTTTATGGGTGTTAAATAGACCTTACATGATAGTATTCTCTTAGCCTGGCAACAATGGTATCCTCCCTTCAAACATATGATTGTTAAAAGGATATGAATTTTGTCCTTCTCCCATATTATTTATCTTATATGGAATGATCAGAACAATAGCATCTTCATTAATAAAAACCTTCTATCAGCAAGTTGTTTAATCATCACTTAAAAGGAATCAAACAAGGCATCTCCGAGATACAAGCCTAATAAGAATTACAACCATAATGAAGAGGAGGCTAAAATTATTAAGAAGTGGGACATTTCTTATGTTATTAACATTATTTCAACTGTCAAGGTTGATAGGACTCTTATTACTTAGTCCCCTTAATCCCGGCTATTTTAAACTAAACTTTGATAGTTCCTCTAAGGGAAATCTTGGGAACTCTAGTGGTGGTGGTTGTATTTGAGGAGAAGGAGGTCATTTCATAGATTCCTTTTTGGGCCAATGGGAACTAACACCAATCATTTTATGGAAGCCTTAACAACTCTTTGGGCCATCGATTAGCTTCCTCTCTTAATTTGTAGCACATAATTACTGAGGGAGATTCCATGAATATTATCAAATGCCTTAAAGGCTCTGCTAAAGCCATTTTGTCCAAACAAAATTATATTGAAGAGGTTATTCACCTAGCCAAATATTTTTCTTGTTTTACTTTCAATCATGTCTATAGAGAAGGCAATAAAATTGCTGACTCTCTAGCCAATGTGGGAGTTCTTGCCAATAATTACAAAATCTGGGAACATGCCAATTCTTTACCTCCTAATGTCCAATCCATAATTAATATGGAGAAATTCTAGAAATCATGTGGTAAGTGTTGAACTTAATGGCTTATTGGTCACGCCACCATTCCAAATTTAACTTCTCACGTTTCTACTATTGGTGTTTCTAGGAAGCTAAAACTACCATGGGGGATATATTTGTATGGTAGAGCCAATAAATATTGCTTAATGGAGGAGGATGCTAAAGTTTGGGATATTTTGAAGAAATTAAACTTCAACCATTTCATAAACATGGTTCAGGGTTATGATTTTCACCTTTCACAACAACTTGTGTAGAATGGAATGGCCGTAGAGTGAGATATAGGAAATGTTATTTTCTTATCACCGAGGAAATCATGTTTACTATCATGGGACTTCATCCCAAAGGTATGTGATTCTACAAGAATAACTATGATAGAAAGGAATAAGAAGAAAAATTTATGGAAGGTGAAAAATGTCTCATTCAAGCCAAAAGTGGTTTTCATATGGGAGTCTCTACCTAAACCTTATGACAAGTTTAGTCTTGTGTTAATGAAGTATCTTATTCCAGATGGACAGTTTAAAGTTACTCCTTAGTTTCAATTGGATTTCATAAACCAGAGTTTAGAAGAAATGTGAAGATCAATTTCCCTTTCTTTCTCCTTCATCCCCTAGAAAATTTGGTGAATTTTCTTACACAAGGAAACTTCCCTAGCCCTCCCATCATGTTGTCATACTTATTCTCTATAAATTTTTTGATTTAATCATTGTGAATACCTATGTGGCCCCTCCTACTCATCCCCCTGATCATATTTAGATACCTCCTCCACTGGCCTCTCGACGGGTACCTCCACAACAATAAGGGAAAATTGGACCCTGTCAATGCTATTAATCTTCCAAGTTCTTCCTTAGGTGAGGGTGTTACTACTCTTAGCATGCTAGCCATGGGTGACAAGGAGCCTACCAAAAAAAAATCTCAAACTAGAGACATGAGAAATGAAATGGACTTACACAATGATCTGATTAATTAGCTCAGAAGGAGTGTAAAATTTTGAGAGAGAAAGTCGAGGCTTCAAAATAGCTATTGAGAGTGGTACCAAGAATTAACAACTGATGGAGGAGATGGAAAAAAGAATCAAAGCCATTGAAAAATAACAAGGCAAGCTTAGAAACAAACAATGTGATATCATCTCCTTGCTTAAGGGTAACATGGACATTCTTTCCAACATCACTACTATGCTGGAGAGTAACAAGGGAAAAGAAAAAGCTAAGAATGATAATTCTATCAAATACATCAAAGATAATCTAGAGATCCTCAAGAAGAATTTTTCCAAGATCATGAAATAGTGGCTAGAGACTGGTTTGGTCGTGGGATTTTTACTATATTTTTCTTTTGACTATTTTTTTTTGTTTTGTTATGGTAATGTTGTGGTTATGGTGGGGTTTTTTGTGGTGAAGTAGTACTCTTTTTCCTCCTTATTTTTGCTCCTTCTTTGTTGTGTTATCTATTTTTTATGGATAGTATCTAAGTATCTCGTGTTTCGGCCCCTTGTATCCTGGTAGGATCCCATTTTAAAAAAATCTATTAATAAAAAATATAATCAAACATTTAATTAAATAAATGGTTAATTATTGCCTCACAATTGAATATGAATTAGTTTAGTTATTTAATTAATTCCTTTATCTAATCATGCTCCACTTCACTCCACTTAAATAAGCCTACAAAGGTGGGGGCAGCAATAATGTACGTGTAACCACTTCTCAGATGAATTCAAAGATAATGATTGCCCCTATAAAGTTATAACTACACAGACATGGTTATCTTAGTATTTTAGGTAATTAATGGAGCCAATTTAACCTAAGATCCACTTCTCATGGCCTCACCCTCAGTTATAAAAGATTTCTAATTCCTTTACAAATCCATCCCTGGAGCTTTGAGAAAATTGCATCCAACTACTACCAATTTGACATTTGCTTCCTTGTGAAAAAAACTACTCATAGCATCTACAACCACATTTGGAGATTAATATACAAGAGCATCCACAATACAAATCTTTAACAATAATAACAAGTCTAAGTGCTTCTACGTTCTTATCTTGAGGTTTGTAAGAGATCTACATTGAAGGTAACAATTGTGTTTTGTTTATTTATCTTCCGTGGTCCGTGATTTTTACTTGTTTACATTCTGGCACGCTCGGTGGGACCTCCCACATTTATTTATTTCATTTTAGTTAATAATTTTGTGATCTAACTCTTTCTTTGTGATCCTTTCCCTATTTAACCTTGTTAAATTTTTAGGTTCTCAGGTGGAGCACAAAGATTAAAAATTAAAAAACTATCCTTTTACTCTCATTTTAATATTTTTTTCCACAACTACACATGCTAGTGTGCATGACATATGCATTAGCGTTAATGTTCTTTCAATATCATACAATTACTTGTGTTACCATCACTCATGTCTATGTTTACATTATATTTCCTACACTACCATCACTTCCATCTGCTCCTTCCTTACAGCCACATGTTAACATCTTCAAATCCTTACGCTAGCATTATTTAAAACTGCGTTAGAGTTATGTTCCCTTCTATCTATTTAACTCTCTATGGTGTAGGTTACTTTTAATATAAGTGCACATAGTTGTGTGTGCTACCGCTTTTAAAAGGTAATGCATTCATAGTCCACGCACTAGTGTATTGCTTCACGTGCTAGCGTAGCTGACTGTGTTTTTCAAAGCTCTATTTTTCATCACTTCTAATCTGATCTAATCTATATTTCTACTTATTTAATTATGTTTTTGCAAATTTATTTCTATTTTTAAGATTTACATAAAGAAATCAGTGATTTACTTTCTTAAAATATTTGTGAGATCACACGTATGCTCTCTCCTCATGTTTTCTAAGTGACCTTGGAAATTAGAAAAAATAATTCTCACATTTTATATCTTATTGAAAAGGGAATTAATATTTCTTTTCTCTTTTTAATCAAAGCTTATTTGCATGTATGCTCTTTCCTTGCACTTTCTAAGTGATCTGGGAAATCAAAAATATGAAATTTCTTCTTTTGTATTGGCCTTTACCCACTCTAAAAGGTGGATATAAAACATTAAACTAATAATATCAAAGTTGCCTTGATTGAAGACTAAAACAGTTTACTAATGCAGGTTGCCTCTGTTAAAGACATGTGGCTCAAACAATCTCATTTCTTTAATCAAGAGAAAATGAACACTACACACTATATTTGTAGGTGTGGATGAAAATTTTATTGCCTAACCACTATAATTATGGGAAATGCTTTGGCATAATCCATAAAACTCATTTAAGGAGTACCACATGAAACCCAAAGTAGTTGGCACATTGAGGGAACTAGCTGACAAAACAGGTACCTTTATCTTACATGAATAGTAAAACCTGTGAGATTAGAGTCACAAATATCTAGTAGTGGTGACCCCAGTGTGATTTATTCTGAGAAAGATATTTTCTCAGGGTTTCAAAGGGGGTAAAATAAATTTGAAATCTAATAATAACATTGTGTTCACTCGGGTATACTACTGAAACCTAGTTGAGAGAGTCACCCATGAAGCCAAACATTGTCCAAGCCAAGCTAAGGTATAAGAAAAAAAAGAAAAAAATATTTTATTTTGTTCTTTTCTTTTATTATTCTTTCTTTTTGTGGCGCTTTTCTACACTCACTTTTCCCAAGCACTCCCTTTTTGGAATTCATCTTTCACATTCACATATTTTCGTAATTTTCCAAACACTCCTTGTTTGGATTCATCTTTCACATTCGTATCTCTTCATAATTTCCAAACACTCCTTGTTTGGATTCTTTTTTTCATCCTCTTCTAATCTTTCTAATTAAATGTTCCTCGGATTCTTTTTCTCTTCCTCTTCACTATCCCAAATACTCCTTATTTGGGCTCATTTTTTATCCTTTTCAAAATTTCCAAATTTATCCTTATTTGGATTTGTTTTTCACTTCCTTCTCATACTTTTTTTTAATTTTCATTCACTCACTACCTATATTTTTTACTCTTTAAAATCCACTTTTTAGAAATCTTGTCTCTTTTCCATCATCTCACTATTTTCCTTCATTTGGAACTTCTCTTTCATGCTTCTCATTTGATCTTATTTTATCCCTTTTGGATTTCTCATTTTCCCATTTGAGTCTTCCTTTTTTGAGATCATCAAATCACCCCATCTTTTAGATTTGTCTCATATTGAGCTTATCCCCATTTCATTCTAGTCTTAAACTTTGGATCACATTCCCCAAAATTTTAGGCTTTCATTCCTTATTTCACATTAAGTCTTGAGTTGTGGATATCCATGTCCTCACTTAAGCATTTTCATTTTCATGACTTACGTCTTGACATAGTCATATCTTACTTTGTCATGATCAATTCCTTTATATCTTATCTTTCATAAAGATTTGATACTTTCCTCCTCTTCTTACACCCTTTATTCAACACCATATTTGTTGAACTATACACGTATTTTTATCTCACATCTTTAATTTGACAAATCCTTTGTTAAATTCTATATATTATCATCCTTTAGTTCAACACCATCATTTTTGAACTATATGAGTCCATTTATCTCATGTCTCTAATTTGACAAACCTTTTTTAAATTTTTAGACAATTTCATCATCTTTTCATTATCAACGTTCACGTCATTGATACTTGAGTCTTATCTTTTCATTGATAAACCTCTTCCTTCTTAACTATTCCTTGTTAAGGGTTGAGCATGTCACATACGATTTGAATCATTTTTCTACACTCATCTATTCTAGCATTCACGTTGTTAGAGGTTGAGTTCAATCAAAATATCTTAATCACCAAATCCTCCTCCCATCTATTATTCAATTTGTTATAGGAAAATAAATTTCAATCAAACCTCTCTTCCATCTTGGAATTAAATTTTCCAAGGGTTGATTTTATCATCACTCTCGCATGACTATACCTTGACATTCATTTTTTTAAGGGATGTGTCTTTCAAAAATTCTAGGACATCTTTCCCATCTTGAAATTCACTTTGTTAAGGGATAAGTTATCTACAAACTTAATCATAAAACCTCTCTTCCATCTTAGAATTCATGTTGTTAAGGGTTAAGACATCTTTCACCTCTCTTTTTTTCCCCTCCTCTTTTAAAAATGGTGGGAACATGACATAGAGACTATAGCCCTTTTGGGAGAACTGAACACATGGAAAATCCTTTCAGAAATTGTGTTGATATTGATTATGACCAAAATGAGGAGGAACTTCAAAATGATGTTTCTCCCAAAGAAAAAGCTCATGTCGAAAACATATTACATATGAATAATGACCATTTTTTTTGTCTCCTTGAGATTGGAGTAAAATTATCCTTTGACTTCGACGAGGATGTTTTATGAGCATTACTCAATAAGCCAAAAGATAAAAAGACAAAAACTATGGTAACTCATTCATGTCAAATAAAAAATCATGATGGATTGTGTTGGTATCCAATTTTACTCTCCTTCACAACTTGAACAACATCATAAATTTACACAAGACACTCAAGGATAGATAGATGTTTTGTATGTCATTTGTAGCCGGGGAAGCACACCTATCTACTTGTTTGCATTCAAGAATTGAGGGAGTGGATAGCACCTTCAAGAGGGTTTTGATCTAACCCTCACTATTTTAGGTTGTGCCTATCAACCAAGGCAAGAGAACCTATATTGCAGCCCTTATATGGTAAGGAGATGGAGATATCCTTATGTTTTACATATGATATGGAAGAGGCTTTGTGAAAACATGATCAAGTATCCATTATCCAAACTCAAAGGAGTTGTCACTACTAAATGATGGAAATGTTTTCAAAACAAAGCTAGAGCTACTAAAGACATGATAAAACCCTGATCAACTTTGTGCATTTTAGTGAAAGGATTGAATTATTTTGTGGACACACAATGTAAATGTAGGGGTATTGTAGGTAGGATGAGTTAGTTTAAAATGAAATTCTGATGGGAGAATTTTAGACAAGACAAGATAAGGAATTACCAACTTCTTTGGGAACCTTTGCAAAAGAATTACAACACCTAAACAGTAGGGATGTTTCAATGAGTTTGAAGTACTCTTTCAACCAGGATGTGTGCACAAATGGAGGCCCAAATCTACACTATTCCACACAAACTTTGATAACCTACCACAAAAGCTTGAAGAAAAATATCAATGAAGCATCTAGAAACCCTTATTTGATCATGACCTGAGGTACACCCAAAGGTTTACAAACACCCTCAATATTCAAGGAAGGTAAGATGAATTTAAATTTGTTTATCTTCACTCAAATGAATGCTCTTCTGAATGAAAGATTACAGATGCCTTCAAACCCTCTACAAGAAATGAGACCATGTATGATCAAAAGAGATCCCAAACACAAGATTGCAACATGAGCATGAAACACAAATTGAAAACATACTGAAATACAAGTGTATGCAAGTTTTGCCAAGAGATAAAACCAGTCAATCCATAAATTTGATCAAATACACCAGCAAGGGAATGTTATTAAGACAATATCAAAGCTTGTTGATGGCTTTACAGCTGAAACCAACTCAACATGATGAACATTTGATGCAAGAAGGAACTAAAATGGTGCTCGGGAGTTTCTCCAAAAGAAATGGAATACTTCCAGTTTTCCTCCTGAAAATTCTTCTCTCTTTCTCCAAAAATCCCAACAGACTTTACAAAATGCCTCCAAATTACATAATATACCCTATGCCAGCTTGGATCCTTGCATCCCAAGCAAAGAATATGCTCAAGGGATCAAATTTGTTACCAAACCCTATCCATTTGATGAAAAATGATATAAAACTGTAAAACAACTCGCAAAATGCTAGAGATGCACAAATATTTTAAAATATTACATGGATTCAGATCCTTATCCATCCTAGGGTCACATTTTTATCATTCCATGATACCAGCATTCATTTACAATCATTTCCCACCCTTTTTCCTCATCATTTTTAACTCTGCAACTTTAATTTTTCACTTTTCACGTTTTTACACGGCCGAGAAAAATATTTCATGAAAATCACTATAGGGCACCAAAATATCTCAAATGAATGATTCCATTGCATCCAAAAGGTCAAGGGGATGTGATTTCATATAAAATTTCATGCAATTTGGTGCAAAAATGATGATTCCAAGCATCTTGGAGCTTCAATGGTGACAAGAAACGAAAACACTCAGCAACCATTGATTTAAAATCAACTTTAAATTTCCGCCCTCCACGTGTCTTGATGAGATTCGACATGTAGGCTCAAAAATATCTTCTTTGACTTCTAGATAAGGTGGACACATGTCCAAATACCATTGGACTAGGCATCCAACCTTAAAAATGCATTTCGAACCTTTTCTGATCTCGGAAAATTTTGAAAATTTTCCCCGCATGCCCCCTGGACATGCCACGTGTCCCTAGGTGGACCCTACCAAGATCCACGGGCCAAAATAACAAATTTTTTCATTTTTAAAAAAAAGGAAAATTTCCTTGAGAACCTCTCGCAGGCCCAAACACCCACTGCTTCCTCACCACATGGTGGTCTCCCATTCGCTACGGAGCCAACCCCTCATTGTTTCCTTCATTCCTCTGCGAGCACAAAATCCTCCCACGGGCCCGAGCTTCCCTTTTTAACTTTTGAACAGTGCCACGTGTCTCCCCCTGATTGGCTGTGGGGGACACCTTCAAATTTTCCGTGGGTTCATTTTTCCTTTGAAATTTCTCGCCAAAGTTTGTAAATTTTCCAACATTTCTTCTGCGAGCACAAAATCCTCCACCTCCTTTTGGACACATGTCCTGTTTTCATTGGTGGTGGGCCCATTTTTCAATTTTTACCCTGCAAACATAAAGGAAAAAATTCATAAAATTTTCCTTCAGCCCCTTCATCCATCTCGCCTCCTGGACACGTGTCTTCCTCTAATTGGAGGCGGGCCCTTGGGCCAAATTTTAACTTTAACATTTTGAAGTTAAAAATTTCAAAATTTTCACAAACTCCGCCCCTCCATGCTGACTTTCTTGGACATGTGTCCACATCTTATTGGAGGCGGGCCTTTGGGTCAAAATGTTACCTTGGCATCCGAGGCAAAAAACAATAAAAATTTCAAGTCCCTCCTCCACCCGCCTGACCTTCCTGTGCCACGTGTCACCTTCCAATTCGTTGCGGGCTCTTGGGCCAAATTTTTCCATTGGCATTTTGAAGCCAAAAACTTCAAATTTTTCCAACTCTTCACCTCTCTGCTTGACCCTCCTAGACATGTGTCCTCTTTTCATTAGATGCGAGGCCCTTGGGTCAAAATTTTCTCCAACTCCCCTACCACGTGTCCTGCTTCCCATTAGGCGGGCCTTCTGGACCAAAAAAGTGACTTTGAAATTTTTCCAAAATGGAAGAAAATGTTCTAAGTGACCCCCGCCACCCACCGATCCTCCAACCAATCAAATCATGCCACGTAGGCACATCATCAGAAGAATGCGGGGCCGCGGAGAAAAATTTTCCTTTGTCAATTTTTCAAAAAGTAACAACTTATAACATTTTCCCGACCGCTCCTAGCCAATAGAAACCTACCACGTTAGCGATAACATGCAAGGATAATTTTGATGGGAAGATGACACTCGTATGCCTGTCAAAATGTAAAAATGTAGGGGACGCCCTAGAAATCGAAAAATTCATAAGGAAGGCATATTTTTCCATTTTGAATCCAATGAATCATGATTTCACAATGGTTTAGGCTCTGGGGATTAGGATTTTAGCAACAAATAACTCGATTCAATCTATTTTGAATTTTTTTCACGAAAAGGGCAAGGAAAAAATGACACAACCCGTGTAAATGAAAAAATTAGGGCACAACAAAGGGGAAACTTGGATTTTGCTTCAATTTAGGGCAATATGAGGGCACTTTCAATGCATTCAAATGGAAAACACGAATTGTAGGCCACCAGATAGAAAAAATGAACATTTTTTGAGCAAAAATGGAGCATGGAAATCAAGGAAAAGCATGCAAACTCGAAATTGCACCAACAGATCGATCGACCGTAGCCACATGAACAACAAGGATAAAAAATCCACCTCGAATAACACTAATAATGATGAATCAAACAAAGACAAATCGACATTGGGAACAAATGAAAATCAACTGATTTAGCCACCAATCCTACTAAATCCCTCATGGATTAAATCAATAAGATGGCTAAACAACTCGTTATTCCAAACTCCAAAGTCACTACTAAAGCTCCTCGCAAAGAGGTACCCAAGAAGACTAGTGAAACTTCACATTATCTAAAGAACTTCCCTAGTGATTTGGATAACTTGCATATACATTATGGCCCTAGATTATCTATTAAAGGTTATGCACACTCAGAATCATTTGGCACATTCCCTTAGTTGCAGTTTACCTACGCACCCCTTCCTTTTCCTTTTCCTTCCACCTCTCTCTTCCCCTTCTGTGCGTCCACCATTCTTCCAAGTTAGTTTCTTTCCACCCCACATGCCTAAGTCTTTGACCCTTCGTGCACCGCACCCATTACTTTGTAATAGTTGTGCCTTAACCATACATTCTCTACTCACCATTTTGATTCCTCCCCACATGCGTCATGCGCGCTCCTCCATGCCTTCCTCTATTTCTCCTGCACCCATTCTCGTGCTATATCATCTTATGGCACGCTTAAGTGTGCATTGTGCAACCTATCACCACACACCAATAGGGTATCTAATCCTTGCAACAAGTGAATGATTGACACGTGGCATAAATGACAAAATAGTTGTACATTTGGCCATCATTCCAGCCAATCAACATGCACTATGTGTTTCACGTATGCTGACATCTCTGACATATTTTGACAGCCATATCATCAACTATAGAGATCAGATCGCATGTGCACCTAGACTTTTTAGAAAGCTACTGACATCAACTATAGTGCCAAAAATTCAAATTTCAAATCCTGGTAGATCTGGTAGGTGAGAATTTGGAAAACATCTCTCTAAACATTGATGAGTAGATATGATTGCTCCAACCACCCGATTTAGCATGATCCTCTCTCCTTTACACACAAAACAGGCATGGGGAAGCATATCACATATTTCTAAGTGGATTTGTAGACATTGAATGCTTCTTGTTGGTGGTTGTGTTTCAAATTCAGGTTTTCCCTCCTTTATCCTTCTTTCCTCCATGGATTCATCTATAAATGTAAGAGCAAGGCTCATTTGTTATGTTGGATACTCTGGATCCTTACGCATGTTGCTAAGGACTCCATATTTTCTATATTTTGAGTTGCAGACCTCCATGTTTGGCTCTTGCATGTGGATATCATCCTCTTTGGCATTATAACAGTTCTGTGAATTTTGGAAATATAGAAGCATCATTTTGTGACTATTCTCTATCCTAGCGTGTTTTGCATTACTTCTTCTTTCCTTTTCTCTCACATTGTGTATTGTTGTGCTACTTCAGATCCCTTGCAGTTCCATATTTGGTTGTGTTCCATAAGGCTGATTTGGTGAATGCGTGTCTTGTTGTGCTACTCATGCCTAGCCTCCTCTCACATATTCCCTGTCATTCTTGCTCAGAATAGATAGTGTTCATCCCTTTTTTCTGGTGATATCACCTTTTAGTGTAGTTTATCTTATGTTATCCTTCTTTCCCTGGTCCCTTGGCATTCATAGCTTAGTTTTCCCTTTTAGCACTAGGAGTAGCAGTAGAAGTTTAAATAGATAGAGGAACCAGCCTCTTCTCGGAGATCCATCCCAAACTCGCAAGGTCCCACAACTTGGGGATGGTTCCATTGTGGTCTTAGACACCTTGGCCCTTTCAAGATCTAAGATGTGGGTGCACATTTGAGAAACCAACAGTTTATGCACGCTCGGTGGGACAACATTGAAAGCTTAAATTTCATATATCTAAGTTTTGGTGTGTGGACTTAGTGTTTTTAACCTTTGAAGAGGTTCCTTTCAAACACATATGTGACTCCCAATATTTTACAATCTCTGTTTCAGCAGTCTTGAGTGCCTTTCATGAGAAGAGTGCACACAAGAAGAAGTGCAGCAACTGAAGATTCTTTTGAGTACCTCCAGCTATCCCTGAGAAAATTTCACTCCAAAAATCCCACGCGCATCTCTATCTCTAGCATGCCACACCCATTCAACTCCTCTTGCAAGAAGACAACTTGTGTCCCCTGTAATGGTGCACATCACCACCTCCTCCTCCAAGAATTTTTGTGAACTTTGATGGAGGGAGTCCCTTACTCTAGCCATACAACATGATATGCCTAATGGCACTCAAAAGTATTCCTTACTTTACTGGTGAGAATCAAGTCACCCCTCAGGAGCACATCTAGGATGTAGCGAATGTGTGTTCATTCTATCTGATCACACATAATGATGTAGCAGTCAGGCTATTTGCAACCTCTTTCAAAGGTAAAGTACTTCAATGGTACCGAGGCTTGAGGCTTGGATCTATCACCAATTGGGATGAGTTGGGAATAGCTCTATGTAATTACTTTGAAGACAAGTTAGATCACCTATCTTTGGTGGAGCAACTGACAACAACAAGGAGAGCACCCAATGAGTAGATGACTAATTTCAACATCATATTTCAGAAGACTTGGGACATAATTCCTCTTATGGTGAGACCTACAACCCAACATGCTTTCCTTTATTATCTAAAGGTGCTCAATAGTGATATCTCAGTTATGATCCAATCTATGGGAGGTAGGACTCTACCAGCTGCTTATAACATTACAGTAAGGGCAGAAAATAGTCTCATATAGGTGGGGAAGTTGGCTCCTAGACCGCCCATGCATGTGTTCCCAGAGATGTCACAAGCGCCCCAGCCTTCTGTGGCCCCCATTCCTACTTCTGAGAAAAGTGCAAACCGGTTTCCTCAACATCCTACTCTCCAGCACAACACAAGGAAGATGAAGAGTTGAAGGCTTTGATAAAAATTTGTCAAACAAGGTCATATCACTAGAAAAGCAACAAGCGCAAGCATATAGAGGCATTTCCACTCCGGCGCATGGCCAAGGGAATCATCCTTGGTGGAATCAATATGGAAATAAAGATATGCACCCAACCAGCAGAATGATAGGTGGCATCCTAATGCACATCTACCTTTGCAAGTTGTCCCTCTCATGCCTTCTCTTCCATGCTTAGCAAGTGAGCTAAGTGCTTGTCCTTGTTCAGAACAACTTGGCACAAGAATCAGAGTGGTGCTTCCCTTGCAAATGCCTCATAGTCAGTACCATTGTGCTAATGTTGCGCATGCCCAAGCCTTCATGATCCAGAATGCTTCATCCTGTGATCCTTCAACAAGCACCCATGAAGTAGATAACCCTAAAGATCTAGAAGCTCCTCTGGAGACCAATATGATGTTCTTTGGCAGAGGACTTATGTGTAATCAACCAAGCTGCAAAAGATACAAATAGACCATGCATGCAAGTTGCGGACAACACAAGGTATAAGAAAAGAATGTTGGAGTTTGGCATGTAGGTCACAGTCCCAGCAATACAGGAAGATCTTCATAAGAAAAAGGAATCAAACAAGACCTCTTGCGGTAAAAATATTCAACCCCCTATGCAGGAGGTCCCACATAAAGCTCCTTTTGAAGTAGCGCACGCATCCATCCTTTGGTGGGCCAAGCTTTTGCTCTAGCTAAAATTCAGGCTTCCACACCTGAACAGTCCAAAAGGGATGTTGTTCCCCAAATGCACAAGGCAGGAGGGCTTCCATTCAACATTGTTGATCAGATGAAAAAACAAACATAAATGTCACAATGTGGGATGCCCTGACCATTCCATCTCAGTGGGACTTGTTGCATGAAGCTCTGGCACAACTTCCATGCATGCTGACCCAGTTATGTAGAAGCCACGTGCTTTTGTCAAAATGCCAAGAAGAGGAGAAACAAGTAAGAAAGATTGCTAAGACCCCACCCTTTTATATGTCCTTGATTATAGGCAAACACCTAGTGCATAACTTCTTGATTGACTCGGCGCCAATACTACTTATGTATGCCTAAAAGATAGTTGATGTCTTAGGTCTAAAATATAGCCCTTGTCTAAAGGATTCCTACAACTTGATGGCTCAATTGTGACCACCTTAGGAGTTCATCAAGGATCTTGAGTTAACCCTCCATGCATGTCCAAGCCTGAAAATTACTCAAGATGTGTCAATTATTGACCTACCTCCTTTGTTTTCCCTATGTCTATCAAGGGAATTTACTACTAAAGTGGGTGGTTACTTGTCTTCTGATTGGTCTCATATGTTTCTCAAGACAAGGTATGGTACCCGGTTTACCATACAAGTTGAGCCTATATTTTCTTATCATGTAGAGCCATATGTTCCATCCCCTCTCCAAGCCAATTGTCTTATCCAAGAAGAACAAGTTTCAGTTCCTGAAGAGTAGTCTCTTCCACCCTCTATCCTAGACCTAGTACTTGATGAATGGGAGGAGAGACATCACAAATTTGATCCCTATGCTGAAGAACTAGAAGCCTATGAGACTGGGCTTGGTACTTATTGCATTCTAGAAGAAGACGCTATACTTTCACGCATGCTCATAGGAGACAAGGTTCAAACTGGTCTATGGAAGTTATACTTTGATGGATCCAAAAGTAGAAATGGTGCGTGCAGAGTGGGAGTGGTTCTCATTTCCCCTAAGGATGAGAAGTTCTTCTTCACGCACAGGCTGCAGTTTGCATGTTCTAACAATGTGGCGGAATATGAAGCATTGGTGCATGGCTTACTTATTTCTAAAAGAAGAAAATTAAAGCGTTGCAGATCTTTGGGGACATAGATTGGTTATCCACTAGGTCACCAAAAATGCCAGACAACAAAGAATAAGCTTCTTAAAGCTTACAAGCATAGAGTTTGGGATCTACTTGAGAGCTTTGATGCTCTTAATCTGTAGGTAGTCCCATGGAAAATGAACAAGGAAGCCGACCAAATGGTCACACTTGGTTCACAGTTTTCTCCTGCTGTGGACTTTGTCAAAGGGAACACTCAGCACATTAAGATGGTAATCATACCATCCATTCCAAACAATAACACCAGCTGGAAAGTGTTTAACAGAGATGCACAAATCATCCAGTTTATCCAAAATGAAGCTAAATTTTCATCAAGTATGTAAGTGACTTGCATGATAGCTATGGTGACCAAGTAATACAGCTAAAGACAAATAAGTTTCCTAAAGGGCTGGTCACCTTAGAGAAAATTTTCAGCCCTGATGATGAGTTCAAGGGTGAAGAAAGATATATGTGCACCATGCAAGAGGATTTCTCTCCCATTACTATTGTGCGTGAAAAGAGATTTTGCTCTCAGCAGGACTTGCGCATGAAGAAAAATAGGCCTTCATCTCTCTTTATCAAAGATACAGTGACATTTTCTCATGGGAGTATGAAGACCTCAAGGGTTTTGATCCAAGTGTTTCTCAACACTCCATTGACCTTGATCCTAGCATAAATCCCGTCAGATACAGAAAATGGCCAGTCAATCCAAGGATAGAGCCCCTCATGAGAAAGGAATTATCCAAACTCATTGAGGAAAAAATTATTTTCCTATCAAATACTCTACCTAGGTTGCAAATCTAGTTCCAGTGCAAAAGAATGGTGAAATCAGACTTTGTGTTGATTTCAGAGATTTGAATAAGGCATCTCTAAAGGATCACTATCCTTTGCCTTCAATGGAGCAGATTCTACAGACTGTAGCTGGTGTGCAAAAGTTCTCCATGCTAGATGGATACTCGGGTTTCAACTAGATCTTGTCAAGGAAGAGGATCAATTCAAAATGACATTTACAACCAAGTGGGGAACATATGCATATCAAAAAATGCCCTTTGGTTTGTCAAATGCGGGTGCAACATTTCAGCGTGCATCATGGATATTGCCTTCAAAGGTTACATCAATGAGTTCATCTTGGTCTACCTTGATGACATAACTATTTTCTCAAAGCAGAGCGTGGATCACATAGTGCACTTGGAAAAATTATTTGAGAGATGTAAAGAATTTGGGGTTTCTCTTAATCCCAAGAAGTGCAATTTTGTAGTAGCTTAGGGTAGGCTTTTGGGCCATGTGGTTTCAAAGGATGGCATCGCGATTGACCTTGAGCACATTTCAGCCATCCTAGCCCTTTCCTTTGCTAACACAAAAAATCCTTACAGTCCTTCCTTGGAAAGATTAAATTTGTTAGGTGCTTTATCCCTAACTTTGTAGGACTAGTTCGGCCCATCACCCTTATGCTCAAGAAGGATATAGCCTTCAAATGGATAGTAAAAGGAAGAGAAAGCTTTGATAAGATCAAGAAAGAAATTACTTGTGCACCAACACTCCTCAATCCAGATTACTCAAAGGATTTCATCCTTTATGCCTATGGTGCTTGATGCAAGCATTGTTGTTGTCTGACATAGGAAAATGAACAAGGACTAGAACAGCCAGTGGCATTCTTCAGCCAGACATTGAAGGATTATGAATTGAAATATAGTCACATGGAAAATTAGGTCTTCACCATCATGTGTGTGCTCAAGAAATTCAAGAGCATGCTCACCACAAATCATATCAAGGTGTTAGTTTCTCACTCATCTATCAGAGACTTCATCATGGGAGTAGAAATCAGTGAGAAGAGAGCATGATGGGTGACCAAAATCATGGAATATGATGTGGCTATTAAGGCCACAAAGTTTATAAGAGGTAGTGCACACTACAGGAAGATTGATGAGGATGTGTAGAATGAACCTAAGGCTTCATTATTTCTAGATGAAGCCCTCTTGCATGAAACATGAGTAGAATATAGACCCCGGTGTGCGTGATTGGATGAAGGACATGATCTCATTCCTTTCCAAGGGTTCCTACCCTCTCGTTTGAACAAAGAAAAGAAAAGACATCTGAGGTTGCAATCTATTCCTTATGTCTTGATTGATGGAATTCTCTTTAAAATAAATCTAGATGGTGTGCTATTAAGATGTATCAATGGTGCGTAGACCAAAAAAGTGTTAGCAGAATTTCATGATGGATTCTCTGGTGGACACTTCTCTACCAAAATAGAGTAATGAAAATCATAATGGTAGGTATATTTTTGCCTACCTATTTGCAGATGCATATAGGTGGGTCACAAAATGCAAGGAATGCGCTTTCTTTATAGGAAATAAAATATTGACAGTGCTTCCCCTCTAACCAATCCAAGCGGATCAGCCTTTTTGCAATGGGGTCTCAACTTCATAGGCATGATCAATCCACCTTCAAGTGTTGGACATAAATGGGTGTTGATAGCTACATATTACTTCACCAAATGGATAGAAGTTGTCACACTCAAGGAATCAACTGAGGTAGTCATCCTTGACTTTCTCAAAGGTTTAGTCACAAGGTTTGGTGTTCCTCAAACCATTATCTCTGATAATGCAAAGGCCTTCCTTGGTGCTAAAATCACTGATTGGGCTCTAAGTTTGGGCATTTACCTGAAAAATTCTTCCAACTATTACCCTCAGGGAAATGGTCTAGCAAATCAACAAACAAGAACCTAATCAGAATCATGAAGCACACAATGAATACCAGCCAAAGAAGAATGGCATACAAAGGTCTTGCACGTGCTTTGGGTAGATAGAATCACATAGTCAAAAAGGAAATAGGAACTTCACCTTACAAGCTTTTCTATGGCAAGGAGGCTACCCTTCCTTTGACACTAGAGCTAAATTCATTAGCACTTGCCTAACAGCTAGAATTTGAGGGCATGGATAAGAGAGAAATCAGGATGGCAGAGCTGGTTCATCTTGAAGAACTCAGAAACTCTACCATGATCAAGCTAGAACAACATCAGCAGTAACAAAGAAATGGTTTGATAGAAAGGCTAGGCCTCAAGCTTTCCAAGTTGGAGACTGGTTCTAAAATGGGATGCTGACTAGAGCTAAACCAGGGTGCCATTCAAAGTTTGATGCACTTTGGAGTGGCCCATACATCATCAAGTCCTGCAAAGAAGCTAACTCTTTTGAGTTAACTTATCCAAATGGAAGCACGCTACAAATCCCAGTAAACATGGGATCTATCTCAAACCCTTCCATTAGGTTTGCTACATCATATTGTATATATTAAGTAGTTTCAATTCCTTCAAGTGTGTCTTGCACACATTATCTATTTATACATAGTTCTTTCCTCTCATGCACTTCCTACGCATTCTCTTTTGTTGCTTCCAATGTGCAGAGCTTCTCTTAGTAGTTGTGAGATTCAGGATAGGTGCAAAAATGATACTCAAGGTGAAAGCAAAGGCATTTTCATGCAGACTCCATGCCCAATGGATGCTTCAGGCTTCTGGTCTCTTTCATCTAGTAGGAAGATGGCCCCAAAAGTCACCAAAATTATTATCCAAAGAACTCCCCTAGTGATTTGGATAACTTACATCTACATGCTGACCCTAGATTATCTATTAAAGGTTGTGCACGCTTAGAATCATTTGGCACATTCCCTTAGTCACGCATTTACCTACGCGCCCCACTCCTTTTCCCTTCCACTTCTCTCTCGTGCCTGCCTTCCATGCATCCACCATTCTTCCATGTCAGTTTCTTTCACCCCATCGCACCCAAGTCTTTGACCCTTCGTGCGCCATACCCATTACTTTGTAATATTTTTCCTTTAAACATACATTCTCTACTCACCAGTTTGATTCTTCTCCCCACACATGTCACACATACTCCCTCTATGCTTTCCTCTATTTCTCCCCATGCCCTTCTGTGCCAAATCATCTTATGACATGCTTAAGTGTGCAACACGTAACCTCGTGCGCACCGATAAGGCACCTAAATCCTTACAACAAGTGAATGATTGACACATGGAAGAAATGAAAAAATAGTTATACATTTGGCCATCATTCTAGTGAATCAGCATGCACCATGTGCTTTTGTGCACGTATGCCAATAGCTCTCGACACCTTTGACAGCCATATCATCAGCTACAGAGCTCAGATCGGCACATGCCTGACTTGTTAGAAAGTTGTTGACATCAGCTATAGTGCCAAAAATTCAAATTTCAAATCTGGTGGATCTAGTAGGTGAGAATTTGGAAAATGTCTCTCTAAACATTGATGAGTAGATTTGATTTCTCCAACCACCTAATTTAGCATGATCCTCTCTCCTTTGCATGCAAAATAGGCATGGGGAAGCATATCACATATTTCTAAGTGGATTTGCAAACATTGAATGCTTCATGTTGGTGGTTGTATTTCAAATTTGGGTTTTCCCTCCTTTATCCTTCTTTCCTCCATGGATTCATCTATAAATGTAAGAGCAAGGCTCATTTGTTATGTTGGATACTTTGGATCCTTACGTGTTGTTAAGGACTCCATATTTTCTATATTTTGAGTTGCAGACCTCCATGTTTGGCTCTTACATGTGGATATCAGCCTCTTTGGCATTATAATAGTTCTGCATTTTGGAAATAATAGAAGCATCATTTTGTGACTATTCTCTGTCCTAGCGTGTTTGCATTACTTCTTCTTTCCTTTTCTCTCACATTGTGTATTGTTGTGCTACTTCAGGTCCCTTACAGTTCCATATTTGGTTGTGTTCCATAAGGCTGATTTGGTGAATGCGTGTCTTGTTGTGCTACTTGTGCCTAGCCTCCTCTCACATATTCCCTATCATTATTTCTTAGAATAGATAGTGTTCATCCCTCTTTTTTGGTGCTATCACCTTTTAGTGTAGTTTACCTTATGTTATCCTTCTTTCCTTAGTACCTTGGCATTCATAGTTTAGTTTTCCCTTTCAGCACTAGGAGTAGTAGTAGCAGTAGAAATAGATAGAGGAACCGGCCTTCTCTAGAGATCTTTCCCAAGCTCACAAGGTCCCAAAACTTGGGGACGGTTCCATTGTGGTCTCATACACCTCGGCCCTTTTGAGAAATACAAGGGCAATGACGATCCTAGAGAACACATAAAATAATTCTAAATGGTTTTCCAAGAGGTGACTTGTAGTGATATCTTCTTGATGTGTTTTTTTCCCCAAAGTCTAGGTGGGAAAGCCTTGGATTGGTTTCTACACCTCCCCAAGGGATCTATAAAAATTTCAAGGACCTCTTAGAGAAGTTTATTAAACATTTCTCATTCAATCTAGACTCTAAAATTATAATGATGGATTTGTGCAATGGTAAACAACACACAAATGAAACCCTTGTGTAATTCCTACAAATATTGTGTGGGATTTCTAGTCACTTCCCATGCTCAATTCCCAAGAAACATCTTGTGAGTATCTTTATACCTAACGTCAACAATGAGTTATCCTTTCACAAGAAAATTCACCACCTTAATAATTTTGAGGAAGTTATAGAGAAAGGAGCGCATATTTAAAAATCCCTTGTCATAAAACATTTGATCAAACCTCACTCAAAGGATAATGGGAAACATAGTAATAACCTTCATAGATTTCATCAAGAGAAGTTGAAACATGTTAAATGCAATCACAATATGGTCAATGATGGTGTTACAGACAACAACCTCTTCTTGCTTCTAGCAAAGAGGCTTCCATCTCACGTGATTATAAATGACATCACTTCACCCATTTGATAGAACATCTATAATGTCTTAGAACAACTTATTAATGCCAACATGGTAATGTTCCCAATCATAATACCATGGGTTGAAGGAGTACCTAAAACCACTTGGTACAAACATGACACTTATTGTCACTTCCATTGCATCGATGATCACGTAACTAATAGGTGCATCCATTTACGTAATTTTTCCAAGACCTTATCAATAGTGGAGAATTAGTGTTGACTAACCCTCATCCAACAAAACACCAAATGATAATCTTAATGTGTTTACATACCCATTCCCAAAATATGGTGTCGATAATAAGGATACTAATAAAGGTTTTTCCTCTAATAACATTGAGTTTATAAGGACATGTTCCTTTGGTTTTGTGAAGTCATGCTTGATATGGATTGTATCTTCTTTGCTCTTGAAGATCTTTGGATTGATCTTCTTTGCTCTTGAAGATATTTGAATATGCTTGGACTCTTTTGTTTCTTTCATTCTTCGCACTTGAGTTCAATTTGATTTCTGGATGAATTGTGGATTTATCCATCTTTATGACTCAGCCTTGGATCAGTTGCATTGATCCAAGGAATGTTTTAAGCTTATTCAGGATGAACAAAATTTATTGACCTTACGAAAGTTACAAGGTCTGAATGAGTTTGAATGATCAATCCCGAGTTTAACTCAGGCTGATCATGATAAATGGACTTTGGTTATAGATATCGTAACATCAGGAAGGCCTAGACCTTAAGCCAGGTAAGATGTTCATGTTTATACCGTAAGCTTAATTTAGTGATGCCAAATAGAATCCTTTATAGGAATGTTTTACCCTGTATGGACTCTAACTTTGATTGGTCCTATTTTGGAGACCTAGATTTGATTCGTTAAGGTTAATAATCTTAACCTAAACTATAACCTATTGGTTAAAATAATTGCTAATCTAACCTAGCCCTAAACTATAAGCTTAATGCTCCTAAGAGTTAACTACACCTAGCGCTATGGAAGTGAGACTAATGTCTTAACCCTATGATCTAACCTATCTTAACTAATGATAAGAATGGAGGGGGACCTATGAAGGGTCGCGAGTCATGGGCGGTGGTTTCCATGGCATTTATGAGGGGGATAAGGTTGAAGGACTTGGGATGCTGTCAGAGTTTGGCGGAGGTTACAAACGGCTAATATGACCTGACGTGGCAGTATCACCAAGTATGGGAGTGTTTGTTTGTTTTCTTTTGGCGATCACCAATTTTGGCGGTCGGTGGCAATGGAGAATAGGTGGGAGGATGGAAGTTAATGCAATTAATGAACTTTGGTTCCCGAGTGCGGATTGCTTGGGAAGGCATGCAAATGGAATATTGTTTGGTTGTTTGGTTTTCCATGCATTCTGTTTTTCGCTCTGCTTGAGCACTGGTTCTTCGAACCAGTCATCTACTCTATGTTGCATGGCAACTTTGAGAATTTCTAGCTTCCTTCTCTATCGGGAAAGTTTATAAGGCATGAAGGTAACAATTTATTGTTGTTTAATCTATCGTGGAAGAAGAAGAGAAGGTGTGAGCACATTCAGAGGTCTTCTTCAAATTTTTAAGCGACACTATCAGGCATGATAGGCCCTAACTTTTAAAAATCTTTCTTTCCTTCAAATGCTTTCATTAGAACAACTCTGTTCAGATGATTTTTTTGTACAGTTGGCTTGGCTGGAAGCAATGTATTGGTTTTCTTCTTTTCTTGTTGATTTGGGAATCCTGGTTATACGAAGACTCTGTTGAAATGTTTTTGTGATTACTTTATGGATATGACTTCTGTTGAAGTCCTTGCAGTGTTTTCATATGAATTCAACTTCTGTTGAAGTCCTTGTTGTGTTTACATGTTGGTTTGACTTGAAGTCCTTGCGTGTTTTCATTTATGAATTCGACTTTCGACGTTGAAGTCCTTGCTGTGTTTACATGTTGGTTTGACTTCTGTTGAAGTCCTTGTTGTGTTTACATGTTGGTTCGACTTCTGTTGAAGTCCTTGCTGTGTATACATTATGGATTCGACTTCTGTTGAAATGTTTTGCTTGTGATTACATATGGGTTCGACTTCTGTATATGTTGTTTCCTAGTCTCTTGTTCGACTGAGGTAATGAGTTCCTAACTGTACCATGTTAGACGTTGCGTTGGATGATTTCATGTTTGAAGAATGACATGGAAGGAATTGTTGTGTCTAATTTGGTTGGTTTATTGATTATTGCTTGGTCGCAAGAGCTCTTTTATTGCTTGACAGCTTCAGGTGAATATATAATTGAATTGTGATGAAACTGTAGTTCCTTCTTTTGAGCTCGACTGATTTAGTCGCATGCATAAGAAATATGTTGAATTTAAGCCTGTACCTCTGTGAAAAGGGTCTGGATGGTCAATGATTATGGGTTATGTATGTGATGAAATATTAGTGTAGCTGTTGTTTTCTTTACGACTTTACTTGGTTAATGGGAACACAGCCTGACCGAGAGAAATCTTGCTTTGAGGAACTCTGATTCTTAATAATGGGTGGGTAATCCTAGATCTGCATGGATGGAAATTAGGTTTTGTACTTGGAAGGGAAGGGATTGTGTTGATTTCACCTGTAGTGACCTTGAAATCTATCATTAGAAATCATCTAGTAATACTAAATGCTATTTGTTTGGTATCCTTGAACACAATAACAATTATCCACTATAATGGCTGAAATAGTTAGTGTTACCTATCGGTAAGTAATGATAGTGGTTACCCTAACTCGTAGTCTAAAATGATTCGAGTCCTGGGTGAAGGGAAGACTGTTTTAATTGGGCCATGATTGTGTACTGATATTGAATGTATATGTATTTCATTTATAACAATCTGTGTCTTTTGTTAATGTGTAATTGTAAGACCCTTGGAATCTTAGGGCGACCTTTTTAAATAGTTCTATCAGATTGGAGCTAATGGTAAACTTGGGTGTTGATTTTCTTGCTTTCTCTTCTTCCTTAATTGAATTCAAGATTGAATGTATATGCATTACTCCTGGGAGGTTGGTAAAGTCCTAAACCTATGTTTGGAATGGAGATCTGAATGCCTCTGTTTCTTTCTCCTAAGCTATAAAGTATATGTTGATATAGGGCTTTTGGAATAAGAAAATATTCTCTCCCTTGTCTGGAAATTATGAGTGCTCTCTTCTTTTGTATCTCTATGTGAACTCTACGGTACGGCATAAGAAGAATAGATTGTTAAATTTGTAAGGAGAGACTGGTAAGTACTGACTCTTGACCGGAGTCTTCTTTCCTTATCAACGGTTATATTATTATCCTGTTTGAGTTATTCGGTTATCCACTTTTATAAAAATAGTATTGTAGTAGAAGTTGGTATACTTATCAATGTCATTGAAATAATGCTATGAGTATAAAGGAATCCCGTCAGTTGAACTTGCTAGAGGTTATAATCTGTCTTTGCTTGAATTGTTAAATGCACATCTATTGGATACACGTACTGATAGGAATTCATTCTTGAATGGAGTAATTTTTTGGATTATTACTGTCCTTGGTTTTCAGATGGATGGATATTGTGGATTCATTTTGTTTCTTCTTAGTCTCTAATATATATGATGAATCATCTGAAAAAATATTTAGGTTTAACTGGCAGCTATAATATGAGTTATGTGTTAAAGTCATATTAGAATTGTAGAAAGATGATTAGCCTGATTCATGTTTAAGGATTTGAAGAAATGATTTCATTTAAACAGGTTGTTTAATGAGAACAATTGGTGGAATGCAATTGTTTTAAGAATTAGTGCTTATCATGCTCAGTTCACTGAACTGACCTGTGCTAGCAATTTTTGCAGATGGACATCGTAAGTGGTAAAGGCACGCAGATCTGATATGATGCTCAGATTGTTTAATCTGGTTTTTATGATGAATTCCAACTTGATTTCTCTAATTGTACTATAGGAAGAAAGATATTCTTTTGATGTTGATTATTGTATCAAATGTGCCGAAGTGCATAAGTTGTAATTGTATGGTTTGGAAATGAATGAAATGGGGAGATTGTTACTTATGTGGCTGCATTTTTATTTGTTGGATTGAACTTCTTAGATCTGAATGAATGTGAGTGCATTTTTATTATTGTATACCATGGGAGTTAGTTGGATTCTCTAAGTAGGCCTTGTAAAAATTATGTGACCGAATACTTCGTGAATGAATAGTAAATTCTTTTATATTATGAATAAGGCTAAATTGGAAATTAGTCCACTACCTTTTGGGAAGTTAAGGTTAAACTACGCCCTAATATGTAGCTGTAACAGGAAGAGTAATCTATTACTCCCTATCCATGATCTAAGTCAAGACAACGTAATTGATGGTTTTAAATCACCATGTCTTAATATAATAAGTAAGATAAATCTCAGTCTTCGGAGTTGATATAAACCCTTACAGGTTTAGTTAGTTTCCTTATGAGAGAACTTAGGGCTATTGCCCAATTATGAGGAATAAGATTTATTAGGAACCGATGGACACCTTGATGAGGTCTCAAATCTTATTAAACTTCTCTCAGTGAAATTGAACTTAATTGCGTAAGGCAACTCAAAGGTGTGGAACCCAGGGTTGGGAAAAGACTACCCAGTTAGGAGGGTCTTTAATTCAATTTCAACTCAACTTAAGTAACTTCTTGAAGTTATGTAAATATTTCCGAGGTAGTTTTGTAGGATGTTGACACATGTCAACTGCAGGGTTGTACCTTCGAGAAGATTAGGATCTTCTCGAGGATACAACAATGCAGGTGACATTTGGCGACACCCTTTTACATAGATCGTTAAGATTTATACCTGAAACTCAACAAGGTTTTCCTTTGGGACTGGTTAGGACCATAGTCATGTTATGAGGCTACCCTTTGAGACTCGGGTACCTTGACACATGGGGTTAACAGTGGTTGACCCAGTATGTCAGCTTATCCCTAGTCTTCAAGAGCATCCTTATAACGTGTGTTATGATATTAACCCATTCTGAGTGAATAACTTGGGACAGGGGAGGCTGACAGAAGTCAGTATAAGACATTCTATATAACATCGGAGTGGGGTGAAGGACGTATTCTAGATTGATGAGTATGTCGTCAAGGAATACGAGACATGAACAATATGTTTCAAATCTTTGGCCAAAGTATCGCAAGCTACTGATTGTCGTTTCCTATGTCACCTAGTCTAAGGGACGTGATGCCGATGAATAATGGTAACAATTATTCAGATAGGTTCCTTGGATAGAGCATTCTGAAATCCCAGATTAGGGAAGAGAACCACAAGAGTGAAGTGTTAAGATAAAAATGCCAACTCTATGATACTCATGAATAGATCGGTAGATCACCGAGTCATGGAATGAATAGATCGGTGGTACACCGAGTCATTACAGCTGCATATGGTTATCTATTATAAGAATGATTGTTATGAATTGTGAGTTCTAAATTATGTATTTAGAACTAATAATCACCTTTCAAAAAAAAAAAAAAAAATCTTGTTCTAATGTACTAAAATGAGGATGTTACATCTTGGTATCAGAGCTGAAGGTTGCAGCTCTTGGACCTATTGTGTCCATAATCTGATAAAAACCTAAATTTTCTTGTAACATAAAATGGTTAGAACAAGAGGGAATGTTGTGAATAATGCTCCACCAGAGGGAGGGGCGGTAACAACCCAAAAACTTGATGAGATCCTTGCTGCCCTATTGGACACAAGAGATCGTTTGGCTATACTTGAACAACAAGTAATGGGAAATGAGGAGGATGATGAAGCTAGTAACAACAATCAGCTACCTCCTGAGGACAACCCCGATATGGGTGTTGGTAATAACACTAGAAATGTACCTGTCCAACCAGAAAACAAAAAGGCCAGGTTGGCAGCAGAACTCACTAATGATATAAAAAGGATAAGTCCACCTAAATATGATGGCACCACATTAGGAGATGGAGCTGAGAACTGGCTCAGCGAGATGGAGAAGTACTTTGCAATAAGAAACTTCTCGAGGAAACCAAAGCTATTTGGGGAGCCTATCAGCTTTCCCACGAAGCATCTTCATGGTGGGACAGCCGTAAAGCTGAGCTAAATATTGATGAGACCAATATCACTTGGGATCAATTTAAGGGCTATTTTAGGCAACGTTGGCTGCCACAACTTTTCTATGATCAGAAAATGACAGAATTCCAGAACTTAGTTCAAGGAAAGCTAACGGTAACTGAATACTCGGAGCGGTTTACGAAACTCCTCAAGTATGTACCGCAGTATCAAACTGACGAGAAGTTCAGAATACGAAATTCATCATGGGACTAAATCCCATGATAGGAGGAGAGGTCGATGTTCATAGCCCAACCACTATGGAAGGGGTTGTTGAAAAATCCATAAGGCAAGAACAAAAATTAAAGGCTATTTCTACTCATAAAGAGGAAGTGTGGAAGAAGATTGTAAACCCTTCTTCAACTTCACTTGCACCCAAGAAGGGGCCATGGAAAAAGTTTGGAAATAGAAGTAAGTTTCTAGTGGATAATAATAAGAAAACGACAATGAATAAGCCTGCTGGAAATATAAGGGATAGTTTTGCCAAAAATTATAACAATGGGCAGAAGCCCTATGGAGGACAACGTGATAATTTTAAGGTTGGAAGTAATTTTGAGCCTAAAAAGGGACCTGTAGGAGGCTGCTATAATTGTGGCAAAGACCACTACGCAAATCAGTGCCCTTTGAAGAAGGATGATCGTAATCAGCAGCATAAGATACATGCCACAAAGAGCATAAAGCAAGTGAAAAGCAAGTGACACCTATAGAAGTTCCGGGTAAGTTATTTGGCATACCTGTCACTATTATTTTTGATACAGGAGCTACTGAATGTTTTATTTCTAGTAAACTTGCTTCTAAACTTAAAAGAAAAGATGGAAAAATGGATAAATCTTGGACTGTATAGTATGGTAATAACTCTGTTCATACAGTGAGTATGTGTCTTTTTGGGGCAGTCCTTGACTTACCTAACTTTTCCATGGAAGTTGACCTCTATGTTACACCTTTGGGATCCTATGATGTTGTCATCGGTGTCAATTGGTTAGCTGACCATAAAGCAAAAGTAGACTGCTTTGAAAAGAATATAAGATGTTTAGATGATCGGCTGAAAACAACAGAGATTCAAGGTGTGAAACGGGAAATTTCAGTTAGGAAACTGTCAGCTATGCAACTTAAAAAGGCTAAAAACAAAGGATGTACCTTATATGCAGTAAAGATATCTAAATTTTCAGAAGAAGATGGTGATTCCATGAAACGATACCCACTGTTGCAAAGTTTCAAGGATGTATTTCCGAGGAATTACTAGGTTTACCACCCAAAAGGGAATTTGACTTCACCATTGAAATCAAACCAGGGACGGAACCTATTTCTAAAGCACCTTATCGGATGACTACTACAGAGTTAGTCAAGCTTAAGGCACAATTGCAAGAACTTTTGTCTAAGGGTTTGATTAGACCAAGTGTTTCACCTTGGGGAGCACCAGTAATATTTGTAAAAAGAAAGATGGAACACTTAGACTGTGTATTGATTATCGGATGTTAAACAAAGCAACAATTAAGAATAGATACCCACTTCCAAGAATTGACGATCTATTTGATCAGATGCGTGGAGCAGCGGTTTATTCCAAGATAGATCTTCGATCTGGTTATCATCAATTAAGGATTAAAGAAGAAGATATTCATAAAACAACTTTCCGAACCAGGTACGGACATTATGAATTCACGGTTCTACCCTTTGGATTAACTAATGCACCCACAGCTTTTATGAACTTAATGAATAATATCTTTCAAGAATATTTGGACAAGTTTGTGCTTGTATTCTTGGACGATATTCTCATATATTCTAAAAGTATCGAAGAGCACAATGAGCATTTGAAGATAGTTTTGGAAATTTTGAGAAAAAGAAAGTTATACGGTAAGTTATCCAAATGTTCTTTCTTTGATACTGAAGTTCACTATTTGGGTCATGTCATTAGTAAAGAAGGAATTGTTGTGGATCCTTCAAAAATAGTGGCAATAACCGAGTGGCCTACACCAAAGAATGTACATGAAGTAAGAAGCTTCATGGGCCTTGCTGGTTATTATAGAAAATTTGTAAAGGATTTTTCTAAAGTGGTTGCACCGATAACTTCATTACAGAAGAAGGATAGGAAATTTATTTGGAATGATAAGTGTGAAACTACTTTTAAAATTTTGAAAATCAATTGACTTCAGCACCTATATTAGCTTATACCGAGACCCTAATGGGAACTTTACTGTTGTAACGGATGCTTCTGGGGAAGGCCTTGGAGGTGTTTTGTTACAAAATGATCATGTCATAGCTTATGAAAGTAGAAAACTTAAGTTACATGAGCTGAATTATGCCCCTCATGATTTAGAGCTTGCTGCAATTGTTCATGCACTTCAAGTATGGAGACACTATTTACTTGGGAAACCTTTTGAGTTGAAAACTGATCATTTAGGGCTGAAATATATTTTCACTCAGCCTAACCTAAATGCAAGACAACGAAGGTGGTTAGAGTTTTTATCTCAATATGATTTTGATATTAGTTACATCAAAGGAAAAGAGAATAGAGTAGCAGATGCTCTAAGTCATAGGAAGCACATTTATGCTCTTATAACATTAAGAACTCAGTTTAAAGATGAGGTAAAAAGTGCCTCAGAATCTGATATATACTTTCAACAAGTAAAAGCAGTACTTGCTGCAGAACCAAAAGATGAAAAGTATAAAGGTTTTCATTTTGATAATGAAGGAATCTTACGTTATGAAAATAGAGTATATGTACCTTTGCTAAATGATTTGAGAAAGAAATTGTTAGTTGAATTTCATAATTCACCCTTTTCTGGACACCCGGGTATTACTAAAATGCTCGCTGATCTAAAACAACAATACTTCTGGAAAGGAATGAAAAAGGATGTTATTGATTTTGTGACTCATTGTCTGGAATGTCAGCGGGTTAAGGCAGAACACATGCACCCTGCTGGTCTATTATATCCCCATAGCATACCGCAGTATAAATGGCAAGTAATAAGCATGGACTTTGTACAAGGGTTGCCTATGTCGAGAAATAAACATGATGTTATCTTGGTAGTTGTAGACAAACTAACAAAGGTAGCTCATTTCATCGCTGGAAATCTGAAGGATGATTCTCCAGTGTTAGCAAAAAGATTCGTGCACAAAATTTTTAGGTTACATGGAGTACCAGAATTGATTATATCTGACAGGGATCCTAGAATGACATCAAGATTTTGGCAAACGCTTAATGCAGCTCTTGGAACGAAACTAAACTTCAGTTCTGCATATCACCCGGAAACGGATGGACAAACTGAGAGAGTAAATCAGGTGTTGGAAGATATGTTATGAATGTATTGCATGGATCAACAGTATAAATGGGAAGAGTACCTCCCATTAGTTGAGTTTGCATACAACAACACATATCACTCTTCTCTTAAAATGGCACCTTTTGAGGCACTTTATGGAAGAAAGTGCAGAACCCCTGTTAGTTGGGATAGTATTGAGGATAGAGTGGTAATTGGACCAGAAATCCTCACTGAAATGGAACAACAAGTTAAGATGATTCGTGAACGATTGAAAGAAGCAGATAGGCAGAAGAGCTATGCTGACCTAAAGCGGGTTGATCGAAAGTTTGAACTTGGTGAAAAGGTTTTTCTTCATGTTAAACCCAAAAAGAGTTCTATAACTTTTGGCAAGGCTGCCAAGTTGTCACCTCGTTATGTGGGACCTTTCAAATTTCAAAATAATCAATCCTGTAGCTTACCGATTAGCATTACCACCTGCTTTGTCTCGCATGCATGATGTTTTCCATATTTCTTTGCTTAAGAAATACGTTTCAGACTTGTCACATGTTTTAAATTGAATTCCTTACAGGTCCAAGACCCAGGAATAATCGTGGTTAAACCCACACGAGTGTTGGAAACTCACCAATTGCATTTGAGAAATCGAGAAATACAACAATGTAAGGTCCAGTGGGACCAGTTTAACGAAGAAAGTGCAACTTGGGAAAATCTGGAAGAGATGAAAATTTCTTTTCCCTTTCTTTTTGAATAGAATGGAATCTGTTGACAAAAAAAAATTAATTATTATGAACTTATCTTTTTCATGTCTTTATGTAAGCCAGCTTTGAGGCAAACATTATTCAGGTTGAATAAATTGTATCATGACATTGATTTCTGGAATTATTCAAGTTGGAAATAGTCTTTTGTATTGTGAACTAATAAATTGATTGACCTGAAGGTAAATCAAAGGATGTAATCATCGGGACGATGAATCTTTTAGGAGGGAAGCATGTAACACCCTGAACTATTGTTACTTTCTCCTGAGCATTCAAGTGTTGATATATGATTTCTTCTATATAAGGACATGTTCCTTTGGTTTTGTGAAGTCATGCTTGATATGGATTGTATCTTCTTTGCTCTTGAAGATCTTTGACTGAGCTGAATATGCTTGGACTCTTTTGTTTCTTTCATTCTTCGCACTTGAGTTCAATTTGATTTCTGGATGAATTGTGGATTTATCCATCTTTATGACTCAGCCTTGGATCAGTTGCATTGATCCAAGGAATGTTTTAAGCTTATTCAGGATGAACAAAATTTATTGACCTTACGAAAGTTACAAGGTCTGAATGAGTTTGAATGATCAATCCCGAGTTTAACTCAGCTGATCATGATAAATGGACTTTGGTTACAGATATCGTAACATCAGGAAGGCCTAGACCTTAAGCCAGGTAAGATGTTCATGTTTATACCGTAAGCTTAATTTAGTGATGCCAAATAGAATCCTTTACAGGAATGTTTTACCCTGTATGGACTCTAACTTTGATTGGTCCTATTTTGGAGACCTAGATTTGATTCATTAAGGTTAATAATCTTAACCTAAACTATAACCTATTGGTTAAAATAATTGCTAATCTAACCTAGCCCTAAACTATAAGCTTAATGCTCCTAAGAGTTAACTACACCTAGCACTATGGAAGTGAGACTAATGTCTTAACCCTATGATCTAACCTATCTTAACTAATGATAAGAATGGAGGGGGACCTATGAAGGGTCGTGAGTCATGGGCGGTGGTTTCCATGGCATTTATGAGGGGATAAGGTTGAAGGACTTGGGATGCTGTCAGGTTTGGCGGAGGTTGCAAAATGGCTAATATGACCTGACGTGGCAGTATCACCAAGTATGGGAGTGTTTGTTTGTTTTCTTTTGGCGATCACCAATTTTGGTGGTCGGTGGCAATGGAGAATAGGCGGGAGGATGGAAGTTAATGCAATTAATGAACTTTGGTTCCCGAGCGTGGATTTCTTGGGAAGGCATGCAAATGGAATATTGTTTGGTTGTTTGGTTTTCCATGCATTCCGTTTTTCACTCTGCTTGAGCACTGGTTCTTCGAACCAGTCGTCTACTCTGTGTTGCATGGAAACTTTGAGAATTTCTAGCTTCCTTCTCTGTCGGGAAAGTTTATAAGGCATGAAGGTAACAATTTATTGTTGTTTAATCTATCGTGGAAGAAGAAGAGAAGGTGCGAGCACATTCAGAGGTCTTCTTCAAATTTTTAAGTGACACTATCAGGCATGATAGGCCCTAACTTTTAAAAATCTTGCTTTCCTTCAAATGCTTTCATTAGAACAACTCTGTTCAGATGATTTTTTTGTACAGTTGGCTTGGTTGGAAGCAATGTATTGGTTTTCTTCTTTTCTTGTTGATTTGGGAATCCTGGTTATACGAAGACTCTGTTGAAATGTTTTGCTGTGATTACTTTATGGATACGACTTCTGTTGAAGTCCTTGCAGTGTTTTCATATGAATTCGACTTCTGTTGAAGTCCTTGTTGTGTTTACATGTTGGTTCGACTTCTGTTGAAGTCCTTGTTGTGTTTACATGTTGGTTCGACTTCTGTTGAAGTCCTTGTTGTGTTTACATTTTTTTTCAACTTATGAAGTCCTTACATGTATTACATGTGGATGTTTCCTTTGGTGTGTTTATTGATTCATTTCGACTTTTGAAGTCCTTTTGTGATTACATATGGGTTCGACTTTTATATGTTGTTTCCTAGTCTCTTGTTCGACTGAGGTAATGAGTTCCTAACTGTACCATGTTAGACGTTGCGTTGGATGATTTCATGTTTGAAGAATGACATGGAAAGAATTGTTGTGTCTAATTTGGTTGGTTTATTGATTATTGCTTGGTCGCAAGAGCTCTTTTATTGCTTGACAGCTTCAGGTGAATATATAATTGAATTGTGATGAAACTGTAGTTCCTTCTTTTGAGCTCGACTGATTTAGTCGCATGCGTAAGAAATATGTTGAATTTAAGCCTGTACCTCTATGAAAAGGGTCTGGATGGTCAATGATTATGGGTTCTATGTGATGAAATATTAGTGTAGTTGTTGTTTTCTTTACGACTTTACTTGGTTAATGGGAACACAGCCTGACCGAGAGAAATCTTGCTTTGAGGAACTCTGATTCTTAATAATGGGTGGGTAATCCTAGATCTGCATGGATGGAAATTAGGTTTTGTACTTGGAAGGGAAGGGATTGTGTTGATTTCTCCTGTAGTGACCTTGAAATCTATCATTAGAAATCATCTAGTAATACTGGAAGTGCTATTTGTTTGGTATCCTTGAAACACAATAACAAATTATCCACTGTAATGACTGGAAATAGTTAGTGTTACCTATCAGTAAGTAATGATAGTGGTTACCCTAACTCGTAGTCTAAAATGATTCGAGTCCTGGGTGAAGGGAAGACTGTTTTAATTGGGCCATGATTGTGTACTGATATTGAACGTATATGTATTTCATTTATAACAATCTGTGTCTTTTGTTAATGTGCAATTGTAAGACCCTTGGAATCTTAGGTGACCTTTTTAAATAGTTCTATCAGATTGGAGCTAATGGTAAACTTGGGTGTTGATTTTCTTGCTTTCTCTTCTTCCTTAATTGAATTCAAGATTGAATGTATATGCATTACTCCTGGGAGGTTGGTACAGTCCTGAACCTGTTTGGAATGGAGATCTGAATGCCTCTGTTTCTTTCTCCTAAGTCTGTAAAGTATATGTTGATATAGGGCTTTTGGAATAAGAAAATATTCTCTCCCTTGTCTAGAAATTATGAGTGCTCTCTTCTTTTGTATCTCTATGTGAACTCTACGGTACGGGCATAAGAAGAATAGATTGTTAAATTTGTAAGGAGAGACTGGTAAGTACTGACTCTTGACCGGAGTCTTCTTTCCTTATCAACGGTTATATTATTATCCTGTTTGAGTTATTCGGTTATCCACTTTTATAAAAATAGTATTGTAGTAGAAGTTGGTATACTTATCAATGTCATTGAAATAATGCTATGAGTATAAAGGAATCCCGTCAGTTGAACTTGCTGGAGGTTATAATCTGTCTTTGCTTGAATTGTTAAATGCACATCTGTTGGATACACGTACTGATAGGAATTCATTCTTGAATGGAGTAATTTTGTTGGATTATTACTGTCCTTGGTTTTCAGATGGATGGATATTGTGGATTCATTTTGTTTCTTCTTAGTCTCTAATATATATGATGAATCATCTGAAAAATATTTAGGTTTAACTAGCAGCTATAATATGAGTTATGTGTTAAAGTCATATTAGAATTGTAGAAAGATGATTAGCCTGATTCATGTTTAAGGATTTGAAGAAATGATTTCATTTAAATAGGTTGTTTAATGAGAACAATTGGTGGAATGCAATTGTTTTAAGAATTAGTGCTTATCATGCTCAGTTCACTGAACTGACCTATGCTAGCAATTTTTGCAGATGGACATCGTAAGTGGTAAAGGCACGCAGATCTGATATGATGCTCAGATTGTTTAATCTAGTTTTTATGATGAATTCCAACTTGATTTCTCTAATTGTACTATAGGAAGAAAGATATTCTTTTGATGTTGATTATTGTATCAAATGTGCCGAAGTGCATAAGTTGTAAATGTATGGTCTGGAAATGAATGAAATGGGGAGATTGTTACTTATGTGGCTGCATTTTTATTTGTTGGATTGAACTTCTTAGGTCTGAATGAATGTGAGTGCATTTTTATTATTGTATACCATGGGAGTTAGTTGGATTCTCTAAGTAGGCCTTGTAAAAATTATGTGACCGAATACTTCGTGAATGAATAGTAAATTCTTTTATATTATGAATAAGGCTAAATTGGAAATTAGTCCACTACCTTTCGAGAAGTTAAGGTTAAACTACGCCCTAATAGGTAGCTGTAACAGGAAGAGTAATCTATTACTCCCTATCCATGATCTAAGTCAAGACAACGTAATTGATGGTTTTAAATCACCATATCTTAATAACAATAAGTAAGATATATTTCAGTCTTCGGAGTTGATATAAACCCTTACGGGTTTAGTTAGCTTCCTTATGAGAGAACTTAGGGCTATTGCCCAATTATGAGGAATAAGATTATTAGGAACCGATGGACACCTTGACGAGGTCTCAAATCTTATTAAACTTCTCTCAGTGAAATTGAACTTAATTACGTAAGGCAACTCAAAGGTGTGGAACCCAGGGTTGGGAAAAGACTACCCAGTTAGGAGGGTCTTTAATTCAATTTCAACTCAACTTAAGTAACTTCTTGAAGTTATGTAAATCTTTCGAGGTAGTTTTGTAGGATGTTGACACATGTCAACTGCAGGGTTGTACCTTCGAGAAGATTAGGATCTTCTCGAGGATACAACAATGCAGGTGACATTTGGCGACACCCTTTTGCATAGATCGTTAAGATTTATACCTGAAACTCGAACAAGGTTTTCCTTTGGGACTGGTTAGGACCATAGTCATGTTATGAGGCTACCCTTTGAGACTCGGGGTACCTTGACACACGGGGTTAGCAGTGGTTGACCCAGTATGTCAGCTTATCCCTAGTCTTCAAGAGCATCCTTATAACGTGTGTTATGGTATTAACCCATTCCTGAGTGAATAACTTGGGATAGGGGAGGCTGAAAAGTCAGTATAAGACATTCTATATAACATCAGAATGGGGTGAAGGACGTATTCCAGATTGACGAGTATGTCGTCAAGGAATACGAGACATGAATAGTATGTTTCAAATCTTTGGCCAAAGTATCGCAAGCTACTGATTGTGTTGCCCTATGTCACCTAGTCTAAGGGACGTGATGCCGATGAATAATGGTAACAATTATTCAGATAGGTTCCTTGGACAGAGCATTTTGAAATCCCATATTAGGGAAGAGAACCACAAGAGTGAAGTGTTAAGATAAAAATGCCAACTCTATGATACTCATGAATAGATCGGTAGATCACCGAGTCATGGAATGAATAGATCGGTGGTACACCGAGTCATTACAGTTGCATATGGTTATCTTTTATAAGAATGATTGTTATGAATTTGAGTTCTAAATTATGTATTTAGAACTAATAATCACCTTTCAAAAAAAAAATAAAATTTTTCTAATGTACTAAAATGAGGATGTTACAGTTCTAATGTACTAAAAACATAATTTTTAGGTAAACCTTGATACATGTGATCAAAATACAAATTATTTTCCATCTTTTCAAGAAAACTATCAATAACATGCCTAAGCCTCATGTCATCATTGTTGCTAACAAGCTGTGTTGAACTGAAACACTTCTCCACCCTCAAGGATCTACTTATTCTTTAGAAGCATCTATGTCCAAATCATTTCCTGAGATAAAATTCTCCCATAAAGGTATTGGTGAATGAATGCTTGAAAATTCATTCCTCATAAGCCAATTCCCATTTTCACCTCATAGTTATGGACACCCTAATGCTCCTCATTTACGATAACCTCTAGTCTAACATCCGTAACTACTCTTTAAAGATGACATGAATATATACAAGATGAACATATTCAAGGTTTTGACGGCTCTTGTCTATACAAATATAAGATGAAAAATTGTTATGAATCTACTAAATATACCAAGGCACATCGAATGATGAAAAACATGAATTGGAAAGGAAGATGGATAGGACCATAAGGAAACGATACCCTCAAACCCATGGAAATCAAATCTAACCTCTATACACATGTTCTAGAATATGATACCTTTGAGAAGAGGTAGTTTATATTTTATGTATTAACTAGTGATGAGGACTCAGATTCTAAAGTTGAGACTGGTTCCACACATAGCCTCTTCGAATACCTTATTGAAACCACACTTTTCCTTGAAGACCTATTCATTAGAACCCTTGACATTTTCTACCCTTCCTTACTGATGAAGATCAACATTTTCATATTTCCATGGAATTATTTCAAAATGATGGGGCAATCCAAGACTTGTCAGGGGGCTCAAGACCCTTTTCCCCGTTGAATCACAAGAAGGGTTTTGATATAAACCTTAAAACTACTACTTTGGCAAAGAACTCGAAATATCTAGTCTAAAATAAAAATAAGTGTTGTCTCCTGAAAACCACTATGCATTTTTATAGCCAAATTCAATTTTTTTGAGCTCATGCCCTTTGTTAGTGTTTAAGACAAGTTAGAAATTCAAGAAATTAGCAAAAGTCGTGCCCTAGAGCCGTTTAAACCTCTATTTTGATCGCTTTGAGAAATTTTCCATTTCTCGTCTCATACACATAATATCATCTTTGTAACCTCCATTTTTTTATCAAAATTTTTCACTTATTCTATGGCCTAAGTCTTCAAATCATTGTTTTGCCTCCATGCCTCTGGTTTGTAAAGGAAATTCAAAAATTGGACTCAAGATGATAAAGTTTTCTTTCTCTACGTATTTTCTCGCATTGGGATGATGGGCATCTTTTCCCTGTCAAATTTTGACCCCAATGAATGTAGGTACACTTGGATCTAATTGGATGGGGAGGAATGGGATTTTTGGTGAACTTAACACTTTTGGCAAAAATGGTAAATTTTCCCTACGGCCCGGGAAAGTTTGAAGTTAAATTTTCAAAGTTAAACCCTATCGTTGAAAATTCAAAGCAAACAAGTGGGCCATCAGGGGAATTTGAGATTTTGAGCCTCTTTGTAAAAAAGGTGAAAAGTTAAAAAGTAACCCACATGCCCCAATCAAAGCTATCGGGGAAAAGTCAAAGCTTGAGCCTGCAGGGGAAAAAGTCAAAGGTGAAGCCCGCCGTTGAAAATTCAAAGCGGACGAGCGGGCCATTGGGGCACTTTTGGAAATTTAACCAAATTTCCAAAAGCGAAGTAAAATTTCTAGAATGCTTCATGGCTCCGCCAAGGTCTCGACCCACCGTTGAAAAGTCAAAGCGGAAGAGCGGGCCGGTGGAGGAATTTGAGTTTTTGAGCCTTTTTCCAAAAAAGGTTAAAATATTGAGAAAAGAGCCATGACCCCATTTCCAATCAGAGGGTGCCATGTGTCCTAGTCAAATCGAACAGTGGTCAAGAGAGGAAATTGAGTTTTTGAGCCTTTTTCCAAAAAAGGTTAAAATGTTGAGAAAAGGGCCGCGACCCCATTTCCAATCAGAAGCAGCCACGTGTCTAAGTTGAAAATTCAAAGTGGGGGTGCGGGCCAATTTGTTCCAAATTTCCAAATCTCTAAAAATCACAAAATGTAAAGGGCTTCCCCATAACCGCTCCAATCCCTTCCTACCACGTGGACGGCCCGATTTCAGAGTTAGAGGAGCAAATCAAATGGTCTATATTTAAACTGGCAAATCAAATGTAATCGGTTGCTTTGCAAGATCTAGTTTTTAACTCCGCCATGAGCGTTTTCTTCACAACAGAGGAATTCAAAAAGGTGTTGAGGATTTGTGAAGTTGTAATGGTTTCTTGCAAAGAATATAATGGCTTCTTGATGTCATTCCAAGGGTTGACGATTGATTTTTGAAAAGACTAGAGTTCTTTGTACCTGGAAAAGACAGAAAACACCATAATTCTTCTATTTTATCTTCTTCCTCAAATTTATTCCATTCTCAATCTATGTACAAACTCTACTCGAGCGTCAATAATAAAATAAGGAATTTTTACCTCTTTGATTGAGGAATTAATTGGTACTTTGTGACCAATGAGTTTAATTTAGTCTTGTAGCTTCTCCTGCGGATTTGTTTTTCTTCTGACTATAAATGTATGTGAATGAAATTTATAATTAGTGTGTGTGGGCATCTAATATTCTACTCACAACATTAGTTTCTCCTTCCTCTATTCTCACTCCCTTTCCCCTCCTCAGACAAAATTTCTTCTCTAGTGAGAAATTGCTAGCTTTGCCACAAGGTCAGTGGAGTGCCCCTGTTGGATCTCTGGTCAAAAGGCCACCATTCAAATCCAATTTTTCACGCATGCACATATGGAACCTACACTATTCAAGTAGAGGGACTTAGATTCCCATAGCATTGGCTTAAAACTCATCAATTTGTCCATAAGAAAAAATTTCTCGCCAACAGCTTTTGGCACCCACCGTGGGGCATATTTTACAAAGATCTACACCTAAAAACAACCTCAAGGTCATAAAATACAAAAAAAAGATTCTAGAAAAAAAGTTTCGGAGATCAAATAATCACACAGACTACATGGATGTAAATCATGGCTATTCTGGGAAACCCTCCTGTTAAGAGACCTGATTTACTCTTTCACATCCAAGAAGACATTTCTTCTAATCTAAGAGAAGCTATTTGGCATAAGAGACAAAGTTTCAATCATTACATCATTTCCATAAGGATTCTGGACCTGGAAGAGGAACATGTTGTCGAATTGGAAAGGCAGAGAAAAATTTCAGCACCCCAGAGAAGAGCGTAAACTTTCAAGTCGGGCCGATAGAAGATACACCCGACAATAGAGACAAGGAGGAAAATTGACCCCATTTTTGAAGAAATTCAAAGAATACAAGAGCTACTCATAATTCAGGGGCCTCCCCTTCAACAAGCAACTTGTCATGTTGAGAACCTGAGTGTTGTTAATCCTTTGGATGGTGAATTTCCATACATCAATGAGAACCTTGATGATTTCACTAACGTAGAAACCAAAGAAGAAGTTAGAGAAAGAGAAGTGAGAGTGGAAGAGGAAATAAGGGCTCAACTTGAAGAAATTGAAAGACTTCAGGCCGAGGTAGACGAGAGAGCAATAGCAGAGGCCGCAACTTTAGCAAGGTGGGAAGATAGAAACAAAAATAGAATGGGGGATCGTGAGCGTGATCGTGATCATGAGGCCTGTAGGCCTAATGTACCATGGGGAGGAAATACTAGTCCACTTGCTCTTCCACAACCACTTCATGACCTCCCAAGAGGCTCAAGAAAGAACTTCCCAAAATTCAAAGGGGATGGTTCTCACTCTCCTGAAGAACATGTAGCAGCATTCATCACTGCTTGTGGAGTGTTGGGAGTTGAAGATGAAGATGTTTAAGTTAGGCTCTTCATGGAGTCACTCCAAGAAAAATCTGTTGAATGGTTCTACATGTTTCCACTCGAAGATCTCACACATGCCGGTAATATATAAGAATTGCTTTTGAACATAGGTTCAAGAGCATAGAAGATTGTCAGGATCTGCTGGTCCAATTGGTTTAGATGAAGAAGGAGACCTCTGAATAAATGAGATACTTTGTAGCAAGGTATGATAGGTTGGCAAGAAGGATCCCAAAAGATGTGGTACCCTCTGAAAATAACTTAAAAAGGTTCTTCATCAGTGCTTTGCCATCAGAAGTTGGTTTCTTCCTCAAAATATCCCAACCGAGAACATTGAGGGAAGCTAAAGACTTTGCAATTGAGATTAATGATGATCTAATTCTTTCTAGAAAAGTGAAAGGACCAAATGGGAATCAAAAAGGTCAGAGTTCAAATTCAGTCACCACTGATCCAATGTTCCAAAAAATGGAAAATGACCTAGTTGCTTTGAAGAAGCAACTTTCACAAATCACAATGAGGAATGCTCCAAGGAGACCAAATCCTCTTGATAGACCAAGAATTACTCCACCTCCTCAAATGCTTTCTCTTGAAGTTCCACCAATCAATGCCATTTGTGACACTAGGGAATCAAAAGAAGGAACATACATTGAGGAAATCAAGAAGAAAGCATGGATGACTATGAAAATATCTTGAATTGAAGAGTTTGGCATGCACAATGGCCTCGATTGAATACGTTGATGATGAGGAGGAAGGTGATGAAGAAGCTCCAAGTTTTTCATGAGATTTTTCACTCGTACAAAGTCCAAGAATGGTGTCTCACCTCAACAACAGAATCGAGAGTAGGAAGAACAAAGAAGATAGCTCTTTGAAGCCTCCACTAAACAAGATCATCAACAGGGGATCACCATTACCACCTTCCATTAAATCATCTAGAGAGAAATTAGACTCATTAGTTATCAAGGATCACATTGTTGTGCCAAGTAAGTTATCTGATTCTTCTCCCAACTCAAAAGTTGTTAATAGCAATTCTCTTCTAAATGGTGTTTCTGCAAGAACATCTAGATTTCAATCAAAGGCTACACCCCAATCTCCTTTCAAGCCAATTGCTACATTTGAAAAGGATAACCCATCACCAAAAGTAAAAAAACCCCTGTCATTTAAATCCTCTGCCACTTCTGGAACCTCTTCCTCATCTACCATAACTCCATTTGACTTTGTGGAGCATGCAAGCAAAACCAAAGTTCAGCTCTCTGAGATTGAATACCTACAAACACATCCTACCCAACTTGATAGATTCATCAAGGTAGTTCATGGTAGTAACCCTTTTTCTTCAAGCCCAATCTCTAAAGGCCTATTACCCACACCATCCATACCACCTTCTCAAAACATGTTAGCCCTCAGTGCCTCCACCACCAACAGAGTTGAGCCTTTTTACCTGTCACTTCTCATCAAAGGTTTCTAGCTGAACAATTACATTATATATTCAAGCCTCGATAATGTGATGCCAAGAAAATGTTGAAAATTCTCTTGGCCTCAATTTGACCTGTAAATAGTGCATGCTACTCAATGGAATCCAAACAAGTCCCATTGGTAGGAAGGATTAAGGATGCTCAGGTTGCATTAGCTGATTACCCTGATAAGAAGGTACTATTGACCATTTTGGTGGTAGACATCCTAGCATCTTTTGGGATGCTATTGATTAGAATTTTTTGTAGAGATCTGGGTGGAGAAATAAAAATGCATTGGTCATCTACAACTATCCCAGTGAAAGGAGAAATGAAGAACTTGTTGCCAGTCAAGAAAATGAAATTCACAATAAGGAAATCTGATGATCCAAGAGCTAACATCCTCTTTCAAGATTGTGGGCTAGAAAACTACTTCCTCACATCACAAAAGGAAGATAACTTGCCACTCCTTGTGGAAGAAGAAGAAGATCAGATTTAGAAAATGGAGTTTGATGGCATTCATTCCAGAGCAGGTTCAGGAGCTAGTGTAGTATTATACTCTCCCTCCAATGAGGTATATCCTTTTTCTTACAAGCTACAATTTGATAATACAAACAATATTGCAGAGTATGAAGCATTTCTCTTAGGCATGAATGCAATAGAGGACATGGGAATCAAGAAGCTGAGATGCAAAGGTGATGTTGAGATTGTGGTGAAGCAGGTCCGCCAACAATATCAGGTGAAAAATCCAAGGCTCAGGCACTATAGAAATAGAGTGTGGGACTACATTGAATCCTTTGATGCATTCTCCATTGAAGCTATCCCTAGGGAGCAGAATGAAAAGGTTGATTCTCTAGCAGTGTCAGCTTCCTTAGTGACACCTCATCCTTCTTTTGGAAAGGATAAAGTGACCATTGAGATGGTGTTCAGACCCAGCATACCAGACAATGCAAATCACTGACAGGTCTTCAATGATGAAAGTCAAATTCTAACCTTCTTAGAAAAAAGGGATAACTTCAATAATTTTTTCTTTGAAGGAAGTGAAAACCCACGCCGTGAATCAATCCCCAAAGAAGAGAAGGAAGGAAGGAATTGAGGGAATTGATGAAGAGGGAGTAATCAAACTGAAAAGAAACAAAATCCCCAAAGGCCTAGTTTCTTTGGAAGACCTCTTTGACAAGCATGACAGGTTCATCCAAGAGAAATAGAAACAATCTTCTCGGTGTCCATCTGATTTTGATCAAGAAAATATCACACTTCGTAGAATCCAAGGATGGTTAACATTGGTAAATGCTGCTTACCAAAAGAGAAGAGAAAGTTTATTACTCTGCTAAAAAAGTAATCAGATGTCCTGGCCTACTTCTATGATGAACTCAAATATTTTCAGCCAAAGGAAATGCATCACTCCATTCCTTTGAAGTAAGGAGCCAAGCCCTTCAAGAAAAAACAAAGGCCCTACAATCCAAAGATTTTTGATGTTATCAAATAAGAGGTGACAAAGATGCTCAATGTTAGAATCATTTTCCCCATCCACCATTCAACATGGGTGGCTAACATTGTGCCGAGTAAGGAAGAAGAACGGGAAATAAGGATTTGTGTAGACTTCAAATTTGAATCGCATCGGCCAAGGACAACTACCCTCTTCCAATCATGGATCATATTTTGCAAGAAATCACTAGATCTAAGATGCTCTTTTTGCTTGATGGATTCTCAGGGTACAACCAAATCAAGGTGGAATAAGAGGATTGCAACAAAACAACCTTCACAACACCTCAGTCACTTTTTCCTACAACAATGCCTTTTGGCTTGATCAATGTTGGAGCCACTTTCCAGAGAGCAATGGACTTGGCCTTCAAATATTTGAAACACTACATTTTCATTTACCTTGATGACCTCACGATTTTTTCAAAGAGGAGGGGAGATCATATCAATCATTTGGAGCAAGTCCTTGCAAGGTGTAGGAAACATGGCATTTCTCTAAATCCAAAGAAGTGCATTTTTGGAGTCACAGAAGGTAAGTTGTTGGGACACATTGTGAACAAACATGGAGCACACATTGATCCTAAGAGGGTCAAAGCTATCCAAGCACTAGCCTTACCAACCAGCAAGAAGGGAGTTCATTCATTCTTTGGAAAGGTAAACTTCCTTCGTCATTTTATGCCTGAGTTTTTTGAATTGACTAAGCATATAAATTCCATGATGAAACCTCAAGCAAGTTTCAAGTGGAATAAGGAAGGAAAAACAACATTTGAGGAGATCAAGAAAGTCATTTCCAAAGCTCCAACTCTTGTATCTCCATATTTCAACAAGGATTTCATCATGTATTGCTATGCATCAGAACATACACTCTCTATTATCCTTGTTTAGAAAAATGATGAAGGTTTGGAAGCACCCATTGCTTTCATGAGATGTCCTTTGAAAAATCATGAGCTAAAGTATAGCCAATTGGAGAAACATGCCTACACAATGGTCAAAGTTGTTAAAAGTTTCAGATTCTACATTCTCAATTCCCATACAGTGGTGATGGTCCCTGGAAGTGCAATCAAGTCCATTTTGACTCAACAAGATCTTGGGGCTAAGAGAGGAAGCTGGATTGCAAAGACCCAAGAGTATGACTTGGATATTAGACCCTCTAATCTGGTAAGAGGAAATGGTTTGTGCAAGTTGATTTCTGAAGATGAAGCTCTCAAAGCTCAACAGGGAGAAAAAGATGGTGTTTTCTCAACCTATTCAGAAGACAATCCACAGTGCTCTTTGTCACCACTACTGATGAGTGGTATGCTGACATTTCTTACTACCTCACTTATGGAGAATTCCCTCTTCATCTTGATTACAAACAAATAAGGAAACTCAATCTAAAGGCAGCCAAGTTTGTGATCTGGAATCATGCACTTTACAGAGAGGCCTAGATGTTTATTTCCTCAAGTGTGTAGACAAGGAGCAGCAAGAAAAGTTTCTCAGGGCATATCATGATCAAGCTTAAGGTGGACATTTCTCAAAGAATGGTCACCGTGCATAAGATCCTCGAGGGAGATATTATTGGCCCTCCATCTTTGCAGACACTCAAGATTGGGTTTCAAATGTAAAGCATGCTAACAATTTGTTGGAAAGACACAACTAGTTGCATTGCCACTCAAAGCTTGTGGTGATCAAGAACTATTTCAGCAATGGGGGCTAGATTTCATTGGTGTTTTGAATCCTCGCTTCAAGTGCATGGCATACCTATGTACTCACTACAATTGATTACTTCACTAAGTGGGTGGAAGCCATCCCAACCAAGAAAACCAGCTCTAAAACAGTCTGGATTCATCAAGGAGAATATCATTGTTCGCTTTGGTATACCATAGAAAATTGTTGTAGATAATGCCAACTATTTCTCTTCCAAGGAGCTCACAAAGTTTTTTTATGGCTTTGGAATCTCCATATCTCACTCTTCTAACTACTACCCATATGGAAATGGGAAATCTTAGTCAAGCAACAAGAACATTGTGACCATTGTCCGCAAGCTGGTAGATGAGAATCAAAGGAATTGGCACAATAAGTTATATGATGCATTGTGAGATCATAGGACCACTCCTAAGAAGGCAATAGGTATGTCACCTTTCCAAAGGTTGTATGGAGTTGAGGCATAGATTCCCCTCACAATTGATATGCCAGCTCTCAAGTTTTTGCAAGAAATAGAAGATGGTCAATACAAAGACTCCATTGACAAGAGGATCCTCTTCCTGGAGAAGCTAGAAGAAAGCAGATGCCAAGTGGTGGATAGAATTAAATAACACCAATTGAAAGTGAAGAAGATCTTTGACAAGAGGGAAAAGGCAAGAGAATTCAAGGTTGGAGACTTTTTCCTGCTATGGGACAAGAGAAGAGAACCAAAAGGCAGCCATGGAAAGTTTGATTCATTATGGCTCGGCCCATTCCAAATTCATGGAGCTTGTGGTGAGAATGTTTTTCTCCTCTCATAATTGGATGGAACACCATTGGAATTGCCTCAAAGTGGGAAATACTTGAAATCAGTATCATCAATGAAAGCGGGTTGTCCCCCACCTTGTACCATAGGTGATTTTGTAGGTGTGTTTTTCCCTTTTTTGTGTGGTTTTGGTTTCGTTTTGTTTGGTTGTGTGTGGTTTGGCTTGTGTGTTTCCTCCTTCTTACATTCTTTCTCAGAATTGTACATGAATTTTCAAGGCCCAATGGATAAGGCACTAGTCAACGTAATATGTTTCAAAACTTGAGAATTGATCCTCATGTCGTGCCCTAGTCATACCTAGTTCACGCCATGTCCCCAATCTAGAGCTAGTTGTTGTCTCCCAAAAAACTGCTCTACGTTTTCATAGCCAAATTCAAATTTTTTGAGCTCATGCCCTTCTTTGGTGTTTAAGCCAAGTTATAGATTCAAGAAATTAGCAAAAGTTGTGCCCTAGAGCTGTTTAAACCTCTATTTTGATCGTTTTGAGAATTTCTCCATTTCCCAGTCTATACACGTAATATCCTCTTTGCAACCTCCATTTTTGATCAAAATTGTTCACTTGTTCTATGGCCTGAGGTCATCAAATCATTGTTTTACCTCCATGCCTCTAGTTTGTGAAGGAAATTCAAAAATTGGACTCAAAACGATGAAGTTTTCTTCCTCTAAGTATTTTTGCATTTGGGATGACAGACATCTTTTCCCCATCAAATTTTGACCCCAATGAATGTAGGTACATGGTTAAATCCTATTGGATGGGGAGGAATAGGAATTTTGGTGAACTTAACACTTTTGGCAAAAATGGTAAATTTGCCCCATGACCCGTAAAGTTTGAAGGGAAAAATTCAAAGTTGAAGCCCGTTGTTGAAAATTCAAAGCAAATGAGTAGGCCATCGGGGAATTTGAGATTTTGAGCCTCTTTGTAAAAAAGGCAAAAATTTATAAAGTAACCTGTAGCCCCGATCAGGCTATCAAGGAAAAAGTCAAAGCTTGAGCCCGCATGGAAAATGTCAAAGATGAAGCCCATTGTTGAAAAGTCAAAGCAGACGAGCGGGCCATCAGGGCACTTTTGGAAATTTAACCAAATTTCCAAAAGAGAAGTAAAAGTTCTAGAATGCTCTGCGGCTCCACCAAGGTCTCGAGACCCACCATTGAAAATTCAAAGCGGAAGAGTGGGTCGGCAGAGGAATTTTAGTTTTTGAGCCTTTTTCCAAAAAAGGTTAAAATATTGAGAAAAGGACCATGACCCCATTTCCAATCAGAGGGTGTCACATGTCCTAGTCAAATTGGAGTAGCGGGTCAGTAGAGGAAATTGAGTTTTTAAGCCTTTTTCCAAAAAGGTTAAAATGCTGAGAAAAGGGCCGCAACCCCATTTCCAATCGTGCAACCACGTGTCTAAGTTGAAAAGTCAAAGTGGGGGTGTGGGCCAATTTGTTCCAAATTGCCAAATCTCTAAAAAATCACAAAATGCAAAGGGCTTCCCCGTAACCACTCCAATCCCTTCTTGCCACGTGGATGACCTGATTTCAAAGTTAGAGGAGCAAATCAAATGGTCTATATTTAAACTGAAAATCAAATGTAACGGTTGCTTCACAAGATCTAGTTTTTAACCCATCATGAGCGTTTTCTTCACAACAGAGGAATTTGAAAAGGCATTGAGGATTTGTGAAGTTGTAATGGTTTCTTGCAAAGAATATAATGGCTTCTCGACATCATTCCAAGGGTTGGCGATTGATTTTTGAAAAGACCAGAGTGCTCTGTACCTGAAAAGATAGAAAACGCCATACTTCTTCTATTTTCTCTTCTTCCTCGAATTTATTCCATTCTCAAGCTATGTACAAACTCTGCTCGAAAGCTTCAATAATAAAAGAAGGAATTTTTTCCTCTTTGATTGAGGAATTAATTGGTACTTTGTGACCAATGAATTTCATTTAGTCTTGTAGCTTCTCCTGCGGATTTGTTTTTCTTTTGACTATAAATGCATGTAAATGAAATTTCTAATTAGTGTGTGTGGGATCTAATATTCTACTTGAAAAATTAGTTTCTCCTTCCTCCATTCTCACTCCCTTTCCCCTCCTTAGACAAATTTTATTCTCTAGTGATAAATTGCTAGCTTTGCCACAGGGTTAGTGGAGTGCCCCTGTTGGATCTCTGGTCGAAAGGCCACCATTGAAATCAACTTTTTCATGCATGCACATATGGAAGCTACACCATTCAAGTAGAGGGACTTATATTACCGTAGCATTGGCTTGAAACTCACCAATTTGTCCACAAGAACACAAGGCCATAACCAAGCCATGAGAAAAACAAGCCAAATTCAAGCCTAATTGGTTGTGTCCTTACATTATAACTACAAAATTTGGTTCCAGATCATATAAACTATCTACTAAATATGGAAAAGAGTTCAAATATCTCATTAATGCCATTCATCTAAAGAATTTCTACACCTAATACTACAAAGAGTAACCCTTTTCTTTGGGACATATCACCACACTCGCCCACTTCACTTTTTCACCTTGTCTCCTTTTTTTCAATTTGTCTCGCTTGTGTCGTATGTTCTCCTTTTTAGGTTATCATGGCCATTGTTCACCACTCTTTTCACTTTTTTCTATACTTCCACCCACCTTGTTCATTTGTAACGTATTGATTACAACATGGGAACCCTTTTTCCCTATCATTTGGTGTGTAGTAAAAATCTAAAAATACTCAAAAACAATATAAAATTGTTCAAAAACATTCAAATATGTTTCAAAAACACAAAATAATATAATTTTTTTCCCAAAATGCAAAAAAATGATCGCAAGTATATAACTTAGTTCGTCAAATTCTTCATCTTATTGTTCCAAATCATTTGTATTTTCCAAATCAATCTTGTCACCCCTCTCAATATAACTTTGCTTGGGGGAACATTCAGCTGCGGCCTCATATAGATCATGCTTCAATGGGATCTGGAAAGAGTATCTGAGCATCACTTCACTCTTCAACTTGATTCAATCCTCTCACATTCTACGCTATCGCTTGGGGGCATTTGAATTCTATTTATCTCTTCATCGTGGAACACAATAGGGATGTCTTTGGAAATTGTTATTATGAATTGTGTTATATTTTTTCTTGTCACGCTTAGTGATTAACATTAGAATTGTTTGTTCACTTACTTGGTGGTAACATTTCTTGCTTATTATGTGTACATGCAAAGTGTTTCCTTTTGGATTAAATTAGTTTTTGGTTTAATTAATTAGATTAACTCAATGTTCTATGTAATTATGGACCAATTGCAGCTGAATTATTAAACATCTTAGCTCATAGATAACTTTGGTGTGAGTTAATTTGTGTTCATATTGGATTTATTTTTCTAACTTGATTTCTTATCCATGTTTGTATTATGGTCTTGGTTTATGTTATAAGCCATGATTTGTTTCTTGTATGTTTGTGTTATATTTGCTAACTCTTTCGTACTTTTGTTATTTACCATATCACATATCATCTATCTAAAACATCATCATACATCATCATAAATAAATGCTAAGATACATCATCATCACCATAAAAATTAAATGAACATCTATGTGATACAACACATAGCATATACTCGTAATAAAACATGATGCCCATACAATATCTCATAGATCACAATGAGGTATACCATATGTCCATCATATATCAAAAAAATCATTAAAAAGACAATGTCCATATACCTAAATGTATCTTGAAAAAATCATATACATGTTGGTATGTCATCATGGGAATCGATAAAAAGTATGCCTTCATCATGAGGAATAAAAAAAAATATGCATCATGTGTCATCATGTAATCAGAGTCATCATCCATGACTCTCTCTTATGCTAGGACTTCTGGTCTACCACCGTGGTGGAATCTATACTAATCTCACCGATCTTGACCGTTGATGAGACCTCATCGATCTGCTCCCTAATATCTATGTATATGTATGAGCTCTCTGACCCTCCATTAGAATAATTTGATATAACCCTTTGTAATATCTTGCCTCACCAGATGTTTCCATAAATTCAAGTAGAACATCACCCATGTCGCTAGCTTTCACTATCCACCGAATATCATCCTACCGCGATATGAGTTTTTGTACCTAGAACCTCAACTTTTCCCTCTATATAGTCATCCTATCTCACTCAGTAGTGAATTGGTCCCTCTCCATCCTAAAAGTATGTACCTATTGCCTAAGGGAAGATTACTTTTACCCCTCTCGCTCTAGCTTCCTCTACAATGTCTACACTTTAATCGTGGCTACATCCCCTCAGTAGCATGGCTCTATCCCTATCTCTCTATATAATCATGAATGATGGCCCACCTAATGCTCCTGGACTCCTCTACAAGGTGGTACATGTATCACCTCTACCTCATCACCACTATTTCCCTTGCCCCCATGTCCTACCATCTCACAAGGACTACCTACTCTTAGTGGCGATGGATGAATCTATAATGGTCCCCGATGTGGTACCTATCTCTACACAAATGGTCCCTTTAATGGTACCTACTACATAAAATGATGCAATACCTACTTCACTACATGGTGCACAAAATGTGCCACTCGGGATTGGCACCGCATGTGCTATTGGAATCCCATCTCCTCTTCATGTTGGCCCCGTGCTACCTAAACTTAAGGAACTCCGACCCCGCACCTATCCTTGAGCATGTACCGTGCCTGCACCTCTTCCTTCTACTAGCCAAGTCTAGTTCTATCTCTCAATATCTAACCACCGACACTGTTATCGTTGTTGTTATGCTTACTACTATAACCTCCTGAAGAATAGTAATCCTCCTCGCAAGATCATTACGTACCATGCACCATAATCTGCAGTAGTCCCCAGTCTATCACTCCGTGCCCACACATCCCAATCCTATGGGATGACTCTAAAAATATCTCTTTAGCAACGACCACTCTAATCATGGCCCGAAGTCAAAAATTTTGTGTACTACATGTGCGTACCACTACTCGCACTGTATCCCCTATATAACACCTAACAAGTGTTATACCTTGTCAACTATGTATACCTCCATAATGTTTTTTGGATGGCTATGCTAAAATGAACCACCTCCTTCGTGATCAACTTAAACGCATCTCTCGCCACTAGTATAACTTATACAACCTTCATGTGACCATCCGTAGTTGTAAGTCATCAAATGTTTGTCTATAAAAATCCAAATCTCCCATCCGGCCTCTGTTCCCCGCACAAACTTTCTCCCATCCTATGAAACATGATTCATCTTCTTGTCTATCCCTAAAAAAACTAGCATTCGACGAATTGCGATGTGGTCCCATGACCATATACATAGTAAAGTCACAGGACTCAAGCTCTACATCCCCCTGCGAGCTATCAAGTGGAGATCCCTATATAAGTACACCAATATGCAATGGATCCATGCAAACACCTCTCCTTCCATAACTCTAGCTAGTAATCTTATCAATCCCAGCTGAAGATGAGTAGCCATCTTATCAGGAAACACATATGGGCCAATAAGAGCCATCGATATACTTGCAACCACCGTGTCCTCCTGTCTCAAACAATGGTACAAGTGTACCACCATCCCCTTTCTAGGTATCTCCCCCTAGAAAAATATCCTAAATGTTTCTTCTTATTTGGGAAATAATCCCACCATACTACATTAAACTCTCATGTATCGGTAGTTTTTGGATCCGATACACATCCTCTAGAGTCACTGTCATCTCCCTAGTCAAATTCTCGAATTTATGGCTCTCACTATGCCATCACTCCGCTACTGGAAGTCGGTAGGATGTGATCCAAACTCATATGTGGCAGGTTCACTATATAGGATAATCATGTCACCTCTAAAAAATCCATTAATCCCCTCTGCTCACATCGTGAGAAGGTCCTATGAAATGTCCTCATCCGCCCATGGTGCTCTCACACACCTAACGTCGGTGGTCTCTCCTGTGAATCACTCAATAAAAAATCAATTAAAACTCATCTCTTCTTTCCTAAAACCTCTCAAATCTTCCTAAAAATCTAAAAAATATGTTAGTGCATGCATTCGACATTAGCACATTTACATTGATGCTAGCGCATTTCACGTTAACACCTTCAATCTAGCACTAAGCACATGCACGTTAGTGCGTGTACCCTAAATGCTCATGCTCTTAGTTTGACGCTAGCGCATGAAACACACTAACACATATTTTTTAACACCTATGCTCATACTTCTACACCAAGATGTGAACTTACATGCTAGCACATTTTTTGGCTATGCTAGTGCACACAAGTGCATGTGCTAACGTTAAATTTACATTTTCTTCTAGCTAAAAACATAATAAATTCACCCAAATGGAAATTTTTTTGAGGTACTCACCACAACACCATCGGTTGGAGTCTATCAAAACTCAAGAACTCGATCTACCTTATATTTCCTATGTTGTAATCATGCCATCTCTCTCATAACTCAGACCTCAAATCTATCACAAGAGGAAAAAGTAGTATAATAGAACAAATGAGTCGCGATGATTTTGCACCCTCCCCTTCTATATATACCCTAACAAACCCTACTAAATTTTGTTTCTACTTCGTATGGTGATGATTACTAACTTCTCTCTGTCCTTCCTTTTTCTAGCGATTCTTCTCACACAAGTTGTTTTCTTTTCACCATGATGTCTTGTTTACTTAAATGGTCATTTTTGTGGCCATTGCTTCTTCCCGTAGAGGCATATTAATTTCTATATGGGGAAACTTTTCTACTCCTTAACTAATTATTTCTCCCTAACACCACATTAACAATGTCCCAAATTTAAAAAATCCAATAAAAAAAAAACTTTGTAAAAATTCCTATAAAATGCATGTTTTTCTCAACTTCACCAATGCGATGCCTTTTTTTATAAACTTGAATGTTTTATCTCTCCCTTATCACTTGTTACAATCTTACAATTTTACCCACTTACTATTCCCTTCATGATATAACTTTGTTGGGTCAAATAATCATTAAATCACCTTCTAATGTGGGTCTTGCAAGAGTGTCACAAGGAATTTCTAAGTATACATCATTCTTTGGAATAAACCTATTCTCAAACATTTCATAAGTTTATTGTTTGAGAGTATTCACATCTTATTACTTTTCATTATGGCACATTCTGGGGCATAGATAAATTGTCTTCTTTTACAATATTATGTTGCATTGTTTAGATTTGCATTTTAGACCAATTACAGATAGTGTGCTAACATCTTCGTTCATTTATAACATTGATGCCCGCACTTAACTGTTCATATTGGGTTTGTTTTCATTTTTCTATTTTTTTCCTTGTGTGTGTTTTTTTATGCGAGTCTAGGTTACCTATCTTGAAACCTTTATAATTTTGATGAAAATCCTCTTGTGAAACAATAAAAAAGGTTCCTATTATATTCACACTCTCAAAATGGAAATCATGCTACGAGTAAAACCCTTCCTCTCCTTGTTCATATCCCTTTTCTTTTTCCTATCAAACGGCTATCCACCACTTTGTTGTGTCACTCACCCGCATGAGGGGACATTCCCTTACCATCTCATCTTGTTGGGGCATATAAATGATTCAAAGATGCTTTCCACTCGTTAATCTTCATGTGTCTACTATCTGTAAGCACTATTAAATCACAATAACACTTTAAAGAGGGGCAAATGTAGACATTGTACGTACCCAAAATTGTTGGGTACTGCACCACCGAACAATATAACATATACCCCAATGATGATACAGTCTCCTCTCAAGGTGTTCGAGATCAGCGTGTGTTAACATCCCGCATGCCCCACTTAGCCCCTACGTGCTTTCTTTTTCTCTTTTCCCCTCTTTTCTCTCGCCTTTTGTTCTTCGATTATGAAACCATCGCCTCGCCGGGTGGCGGTCGCGTGACCACCGCCTCTAGTTGCGAACGGCGGTCCCGTAACCACCGCCTCTACTCAGGGAGGCAATCCTTCAATCATTTTCCGAATGCTCTTTTAACACGACTCACGTAAATTTCAATGTTTACCAGCTTTTTTTCACCGCATTGGGCTTGCATTAATGATTCTAGTTCCTTGGAATAGTGTTTTTCCATTGTTTATAGTTTAAGAGATCAATTTGGTTTTTACCTTGGGTAAATGCAAATGCTATAAATAGTTGGCTTGTGCTCAAGCAAATGGCCCCTCAAATTTGCCTCTGAATTTCTCATTGCAATAGATTAGTCTTTCATTTTTCTTAGAATTCTTAGCTTCATTCATTGCATGCTTAGTTAGTGTTGTCTTGTTGTTAGGAAGCCACATATCCATCTTGTGCAATTGTTGTTATCACTTCATCCAAATCAATTGGAATAGGATAGTTTGTTTTCAATAGGAAGCCATTAAAGTTGTAGGTTTTGTTCTTCAAACAGGATAGTTTCAGGTTCTGGATGTTTTATGTTGCATGACTCGCAATAAATCCCGCTAGGAATTGCATAAGCCAAGCTCGTACTCTTTGCGCTATCTCTCTCCTACTCGCATTGTATTCAGTCTGTATCCTAAGCTGCCTTTGTCCCAATATCTACTTGCTTGATGCTAGCATTACACACTTTTCTAGGATCCATGTGAGCACGAAGGAGTGAGGAGATCACACTGAGGGGACAAAATCACACACACCATCGATTCACCACTGTTCTACAGAATCCAGGTTCTAGCTTTCAAAGTTCTAATTAGAAGCATATCAAATAGAGTAGCCAATCACTTTATTTCAGTCAATTTTACTTTCGATATTGCCAGGGAAGCTGTGGGGATTGATAGTTTCTGAGAGACTATGATTCATTCCTCACTTCTGAGGTAGGATCGAGAGTCTTTCAAATAGATTAGATCAGTTATTTCATTGTTTAGAATAGATTTACAACTGCACAGGCAAGTAGCTATACTCGGTTGCTTTGTTTGTTTTAAATTCATCATTAGATTAATTGTCAATTTCTAGATATATTAAAATAGTTGCTCCTTCAATTTCATTCATATAAATTCATCAGAAAAATACAAAAATAGAGAAGTTCATATATGCTATAGATACACTTTACATAGTTAATTTCACTTTACTGCATTTGGATTTATGTTGTTGCTTTTTGTATGACAATCACGGGACCTAGAGAGCCCAGAGAATACGTATTCGAGCCAATCATGCCCCAACCCAATCTCGTCACAACAATAACTGATATAGATCAGAATCTTAGGATCCAAGTCTTCCGAACAATGGTAAACTTACAACAAATCAGTTCCCAGTTACACGGGTTAAACATAGAAGATGACCAAGCACACACATTTTGGTCAAATCAACCAAACTACAAATTACCCTAGATATATATCCGCATGAATGTGGAAGGGTTTGAAAGAGAGAAAACATTCGGTTGTGATCCTTTGGTCCCACAAATGCACATATAGACACTCTCACAGATATAGATACCACTTAAGAATTCAGGTTGCATGAACGCCTGTGAGATACTCTAAAAAGATCACACAACTGTTAATTTTGAATATAGAGGCTGAGAAAGCATATGACTATTGGATACTAGGGATTAGAGACTGAATCCGCACATGACCATAGCAGAAACACAACAAACATGAATCTATGGTTGTGACCCACAAATCTCACAGCCCAACGAGTCCATAGGTGAATCAGACATAGATGTTGGCCTACGTACATTAGTATTCAGATCTACTCCACTTCCACCTATCATCATCGAACAGTTATCCTTATTAGACATAGCAACTAACGAAGCTAAGGAGTTCTAGACTAGGCCAGAGAATTTCCCATAGAGTCAATTATATTTACCATCCACCCTATGACCTTATCTGGAGACATACATGAAACTATCCCAGGTCATTTTCCACGTATTCCACAACCCATAGACCGAATCACGCCAGAGCTCGATATTGATTGGAGCCTTCGAGCAGTCATCCTTGCTGATCGATCTATCACACCAGTTCAGGTTAAGAGGGCCTTCTTTTCCTTAGATTCACAATTTCCACTAGTGCACGTCAAATACATCAGATTGCCTAACTAGTTTGTCTACATCCCACGATATTCAATCCCCACCGGGCTGTCTCAAAGACAACCTCGGGAGGTCGGGTGCGCGGAAAAGTTACTTGTAGATTCCCACACTCGCTTGTCACTTTTCCATCGTACAAAATTGGTGAACCCGACGTGAACTTCCTACTTTCTGGTTTAGAGTCATATTTCTACTTGCTCTTTCAAATAATGTTTATTTCATCTTATCTACCTCATCAACTTTCACCATCAGCTTCACCAACAAAATTGGTGAACCTATGAAATGAAACAGTTCTTCTTTATTTTCACTTCTTCCTTCCACCTTCGCCTTTTCCCATTATTCTATGGGTATTCATATACCCCCAAATATGTCAGGATTCGATGCATATGGTAGACCTCTCCTAGGTCTTGAGGCATACTACGCTCAACTGAATAGACAGTCATCACCCTCGCTCTCGGTATGGGGTGACAACTATTCAGATAACCAATTATCAACACAAACTCCATCGCCAAGGGTCAGATATAACTCATCTTTCCAAACAGAAGAGTTGGATCAGCTCGCTCAAACACAACAAACAGAGCCTTCAGGCTCAAACAATATGACGCTCACAGGAGAATCTAGTTCATCTCCTCAGGTACTACTTAGACCACAAATTAGTAGACAAGCTGACCCATACCTGGTTTTAGATGATGAACATTCGATACATTATGCCAGGAATGAACAACGTTCTCGAAGTATGTACCCACCTATAGGAGGTTTACAAACACAACCCGAAGTCTCTTTTCAAGAAAATACCTCCATGCCACGTCATATAGGAAATGCCCTCGGGAAACTTGGCAGGGCAATGATCAATTCATAGCAGGATATCACATGCCTATACAACACCAAGATATACAACAAACGCCACTAAGGCAAAATACCATGACTTCACCAAATGAAGTCATTTCAACGTTAGTAGAAAAAGTGAGGGGGTTAGAACTTGCTCAGGAAAATCACCATTCTCAATTCATGCAGAAGGAAATTCTAAACCTCCACACCATCCTAGCTAGGTAGACCTCCTCACAGGAATAGGCACGTTAGGCATGACCCCTCAGTATTCACAACAAACCCCAACAAGAACCACCATTTCTAACACCATTCTGACACCTCCCGGTCTAGTACAAAATAATCCATTCTTGGACAATACCCCTTCATACTTAAACATGTACTCCAAATCACCACAAGGGGATATGTTCTCCTCTCCCGGCATGGTTCCTCAAACACAGGGGTTTCCTTATGCCCCCGCTAATGCGTACGCTATGCCATATCAACAACCCATTCCACCTCCACTCCCTCAACAGGCACCATCAATGGTCGAAACCTATGCGATAGGGACATATTCAAAATACTTGAAAGAGCCCTTAGATTTCACCATACGAAGCGTCATGCTTCCAAGACCTCTTCCCAATTTACCCAAATACAAAGGTGAGGGAGATCCGAATGCACATATCAAGGCTTACACCACAACCATCCGAGAACTACTCCCTTGGGATGGGGTTGTTGCTAAAATATTTCCCAAAACCTTGGAAGGTATCGCTCTTGATTGGTATTATAGAATACCTGAGGCTTCCATCCATTCATTCAAGTAACTCATTTCAGAGTTCATCAAGGCATTTGACATGAACAAACTATTAAGAACAAGAATCAGGGAATTCTTGCACATTAAGCAGGAACACAATGAATCCGTTGCTCATTTCATCCAAAGGTGGCGTACAGTTCTTTATTCTTTAGCCAGTGCTCCAAATATGGACCAAATGGAACTATGTGATTTATTCCTTCATTCTCTCAGCAGAGAAGTGAAGGAAGAAGTCTAGAAGTTCCCACTAAGGACTTACGATGAAGTACTTGAGAGCACTCTCTCGAATAGATCAAGCGGCAATAGATAGCGGTCGTAAGACGTATGGAACAAATGGGAGGTTAATCACCACCAACTAGAATACTACATCTTATTCCTACTACCACAAGCATCAATCAAGGACCTAAAATCCTTAATAGAAATCACGGAGTGACAACAGATGGAGTAACTGATCAGGCCAAAAGGGTAAATGTTGTGAATACTCCACCGCTAATAAACAACCAACGAAACAACAATTTTACCCCAACAATCAATACAATGGATTTTAATCATCCACAACAACAACAACAACAATGGCGAAACCCTACACAGGGTCCAAGCCAAAACTCAACTGGATATCAAAACCAAAGCCAAAACCAAAAACAACAAATGCAAAACTTTAATCCTAATAGGCAACGGTTTGATCAGAGTTTTAGGCCACAATATACACCAAGTCAACAAACTAGGAATTACAATCCTAACTCGTATTGTGGTTTTCACAAAATTGAGGCCATGACACTAGAATGTGCCGTGACTACAATAAATTCATGCAACATTTGCCAGAGGAACAAAGACAACTTTTTATAGATATGTTCTTGGCAGATCCTACGTCACCAGCACCAAATACTTTTACAGGGGCAGTTTCCCCTCAAAATGCACCCCTCAAGATCTTCAATGATCCACTCCCAAATCACAACAATAACAAGTTAAAATTAAATGGGACAAACAAGGGTGTAATTACAGGAAACAATGATCATGAAGCCTCAACTTCATTAAATCCATTAGTTGCGCCACAATTAGGAAGTCAGCCACGACCCAAGATAGTCAGTTTAGTGGAGTTAGATGCCAAACTACCCGTAGAAGCTGTAACAAGGACACGAGAGTATTCCTCTCAGCTAAGTCCAAGCTACCCGCTAGAAATAGACAATATCCAACAAGTATTAATAAAACCCGTGGGTGCTTACGATTTAATTAATGATCTAACGAAAACCTTCTCGCACATCTCCTTTTTGGATTTATTGAAGAACTCCCCTACCCACAGGGCTGCTCTTTTAGAAGCATTGGGTTTAGGTCATCTAATTAACATCACTCCACCTCCCGAAACACAGGTAAACCATATAGACTTTGATATCCACCCTCCGGGCAGCCGATAGGGACACCGAATTCATATTCGAAATAAACAAAATGCCAACAGACGCTGAGATTGCATGCCAAGGTGATCCAACCTTACATTTGCAAGTATGGGTTTATAACAATTATGTAAAACAAGCGATGGTTGATGATGGGGCAGCAGTTAACATAGTCCCTTTCTCTTTCCTTCAAAAGCTAGGGTATGGAGAAACGAATTGTTCCACGACTCAAAATACACTAAGAGGCTATGATAGCCTTAAAGCCACCTCGATTGGAACTATAATACTACCGGTCACCTTAGGACCCAAAACAATCCTGACTGAATTTTATATTATAGATCGGGAAACTAACTATAATATGATCCTCGGCCGACCATGGATACACCGTATGAAGGCTATCCCTTCTACGTTATTTCAAGAAGTAAGATTCTTGCATTTAGGAAAGGTGTTCATAGCCAAAGGTGATCCAAAACCATTCGATATACACCTAGCTGACCTAAAGAAAAGACCAGGCATGCACTCGGAGTTTGAACTCCCAACAAACCAACTTAATAAACCTACCGACCAAAACCGAAGAAAAGTTGGTACCTACGACAGATCTTGAAACTATGAGCCTAGCCAAGACAATCCCAGCCCTCAAAGATGAGGCTAAGATTGTAGAAATAGTATCATTAGGAACTACTACAAAAATTGTTGAATTACTAGAACAGGATCTACCAATGTTCCTACCATTTGATTCTGTAGGCATGGGATACACCCTAGGTGTCGGTTCTCTCCCAGTAGTAGATCTCTGCATGGTAGAGGTAGAAGATGTTAACACAACAAATATCCCAATGCCCATATTCCCAGCTAAGTATTGGACTCTCCATTTCAATGGAGCTAAATGTCATTACAGAGCTCAGGCAGTGTAATTGTTATCTCTCCCGAGGGAAGAGTCCTACCATTTGCCTTTAAACTAAATTTTGAATGTACAAACAATGGCGCTGAGTATGAAGCCCTCCTCCTTGGCCTCATCTTAGCTAAGAGAATCGGTGTTGATAACATCAGAGTGTTAGGAGACTCACAATTGGTAGCAAACCAAGTTTCTAAGATGTATGAAACCAGTCGAGCACTTACAACTCTACAAAACAGCTGTACTTGAATTTAAGCAAGGAGTTTGACTTCATATCAATTGAAGCAATCCCATGAGAACAAAATCTTCTCACCGATTCAATAGCAACCTCAGCATCGCGCTTTACTCCAAATAGTAAGTTAGAGGATACCCATTTCATGGTATCCCTTCGTACTGAACCACTGATAAAAACAATGTCAAATCCTCTTTTAAATGGAAATGAAAACAAATCTACTATCCTAGACCACATCGATAGTGATACAACCACTCTTGATTTCTTAAACACCTATGCAGCATTACATCTCACCCATCACATGGTAGATTTATCCCTAATCCCGCATTCATCCTCCTACTTCAGAAATCCCATGACAGAGCTTCCCCCACAAAAGGAACTTAGCATATACACAGTCGAAAGTAGAGACGATCTAGAATTACCTCCAGCCCCACCTGAGTTTGAAGAAGGTAACGCTTCTCTAATCGAAGAAACAATCGATATTAATATCGGAACGGAAGACGAACCAAGGATATTGAAGTTAGGATCCTCGTTAACTCCATCGGAAGTAGAAATACACACTCAAATCCTCAAAGAACATCGGAAGGCTTTTGCATTTAATTATAAGGAAATGACAGGGGTTGCACCACACATTGTGGTACATAACCTCGTCACTAAATCAGATGCAAAGCTGATTAAACAAAAATCAAGACCAATGAAACCTAAGGTAGCTCTCATGGTAAAAGAGGAGGTAACAAAACTCCTCCAAGTAGGATTCATCAAGCCAGTTGATTACTCTCAGTGGATATCTAATATCGTTCCCATTCTCAAAAAGAATGGGAAGATACGCATCTGCATAGACTTCCGAGACATTAACAAGGCATGTCCTAAAGATGACTTCCCGTTACCATCCATAGACGTCATTGTTGATGCAACAGCTGGATTTGAGCTGTTGTCTCTCATGGATGGATTCTCGGATATAATCAAATTAGAATATCCAAACAAGATCAAGCTAAAACCACGTTTATAACTCCTTGGGGAACCTATTGCTATGTTGTTATGCCATTCGGACTCAAGAACGCTAGCGCTACATACCAATGGGCTATGACATATATATTTCATGATATTATTCATAAAATTGTGGAATCCTACGTAGATGACTTATTGGCCAAGGCCAAGAAGCATTGTGACCATCCGGAAGTGCTTCACGTCATTCTTTCACGTCTGATAGAATACGAGAGTCACGCTAAATCCAGAAAAATGTGTCTTTGGTGTAACAGGAGGGAAGCTCCTAGGTTACATTATATCATCACGTGGGATCGATGTTGACCCAACCAAAATTAAGGTTGTTCTCGAAATGGTCCCACCTTCGGATGAATCTGGAATCAGATCATTTCTCGAAAGCTTGGTGCAATCTGGAGATTCATCCTAGACTTAAGTTTTTCCATTCATCCAATCAACAATCTACTCAAGAAAGATTATAGTATTGATTGGACCAAATATTGCAATAAATATTTTGACGCAGTCAAGCATTTCTTGTTATCACCACCTACGTTAATGCCACCTAAAAGTTAATATCATAATTGCATAAAGAAAACCAATTCTCGTTACTCTTTATTCTTGATCAATAAAATAGAAGTATTACATCCATTTAAATAGGAGATGTTGTTCATATTTAAGGAGATATAATCTCCATAAATATCTCCACACATAACTCCTAAAACAACTCCATGCTATTATACGTGAGATTTTGTTTTCTCACAAAACTAATATTGTTAATGATTTGTTTACTCAACAACTCATAACAATATTTACTCACCCACTCATAATTACATTTACAATAATGTAATTAATTATTACAACACATATTATATTATCCTAGATAATATAATCACTTACATAATATTCTTGTTCACTTTACAACATAGATATTCCTAACATTCGCCCTTAGTGTGAACATGGGTAAGAGCTCCTGAAAATCAACCTTAAAGGAGTATTCATCACAATCTTGTTGCTAATGATCATCCTTGTCGTAGATGATTTTCCCCGTAAGCCGAGTTTCATGCGCTTTGCTTCTTCCACAAATTACTCAGAACCAGAACGTTGTTAGTCTATGTGAACACATTAAAATCAAAACATGAAACTAGTTTCACCCCCTTGTGTATAAACACACCACATAACTGAAATAAAATATCACCAAATGACTGTCTAGTCTCCAGCGACCCCATCGTTGGTGAATGACGAGAGGACGCTGATTTTCCTCCTTCCTCCATTGCCTCCTTCCTCCAACAAGAAAAGAGTCTACCATAGGAAATCCTCATCACTAGGACATGAAAGTTCTTCATCAGATGAGTAGACTTCCCAATCGGTGAAACATTTCTACTTCATGCCTAAAGGGCTTTCTCGATCTATCTTGTCATCAAGAAGATCCACGAGCTCTCTTTTATAACTTCGAGCATGCACGAAATCAAGCCCAATCTAATACAATAAAAGCATTTTATTTTTCCATGTGAAGGAACCTTCTTTGGTTTATGTTTTTCCTTCTTAGATGAGGAGCTCGGTTTGTTTCCACATATAGTACTTCTTCATGTTCTTCATGATTGCTTTGTTCTAACAATGTAGAAATCACTCCTTCTAGACTAATAGTAATTTTACTCAAAGTAAATACAATATTTGAGTAACTCTTAGGCATGCTATTAAGAAGAATAGCTTTAGCATCATCATCTTTTACATGATCTTTAATTCCAAATTTAGTTGATTTAGCAAAGAACGAAACTTACTTATATGATCTGCCATTTTTGAGTTCTCTTCCATTTTCAACCCGTATAAAGCGTTGCTTCAATGTAGTCTTTGCCATTTCAGCTTCAGAACCAAACAATTTGTTAAGAGACTCCCAAATTTCTTTTGCAGATTTTGTGAAATCCACATGATGTAGATAGGCTTTTGATAAGCCCAGACCAATGGTACCCAATGCTCTCTGATCTTTTGCATTCCATTTTGCCAATTCATTTCCTCAAAGGGTGGAGTTGAATTAGACTTCACCACATCCCATAGATCCTTTTCTATTAAATGTAATCCTGCATCCGTAGTTGCCATGTATGCAAATCTTGTCCTTCAAACTTTTCAATCGATTTAGTTTCTCCATTATTTTGTACAATACTGATAAAAAAATACAAAATTGAATCAAGTACTTTAAAATTTTACATTGAATGATTTTAACCTCCAAGCAAGTCAAGAACTTGTATTAACAATTCAACATTATTGAAAATTGGAGAAAACTTTCAAGAAGAATTGATGTGCTTAATTTGATAAATGCATAGTAAAATCCGTATTTCTTCCAAACTACGTTCTGGGTTCTTCTGAAATTTCTTCTTGTAGTTTCTTGACCAGCACATGATTCTGCACACAAAATTATAGAAAAACCCACATCTGGAAACGAAAAATATAATATATTCTTTGAGACGGATCTGATCATGAAAGCACTAAATTTCTTGCATCAAACCTCGCCTTTCATTCTATTACCAAATGAAAAGTTAATATCATAATTGCATAAAGAAATTTCAAATCTTACTCTTTATTCTTGATCAATACATAGGAAGTATTACATCCATTTAAATAGGAGATGTTGTTCCTATATTTAAGGAGATATAATCTCCATAAATTCTCCACACATAACTCCTAAAACAACTCCATGCTATTATACGTGATTTTGTTTTCTCACAAAACTAATATTTCGTTAATGATTTGTTTACTCAACAACTCATAACAATATTTACTCACCCACTCATAATACATTTACAATAATGTAATTAATTATTACAACACATATTATATTATCCTAGATAATATAATCACTTACATAATATTCTATGTTCACACTCAACATAGATATTCCTAACAAATACCACCTAAGCCAGATCACCCGTTAATTTTGTATTCGCGAGCTACCAATGTCTCGCTAGCCTATATGTTGGCTCAAGAAGACGATGACATGAGAGAACGTGTGATCTATTTCATTAGCCGAACATTGCTCAACTATGAAACACGTTATACACAGGCAGAATGAGAATGCCTTGCCATAGTCTTTGCAACCAAATGCTTAAGACATTACATGCTAAATCAAGAAACAAAGGTCATTGTAAAGACAGAGCATTTACGAACTTTCCTCACGCAAGGGTCCTTGTCTAAAAAGGTTGGACGCTTTATAACCTTAATGGGGGAGTTCGAACTAATGTTTGTAAATCAAAAGTCTGTTAAAGGACAAATCATCGCAGATTGGTTAGCTGATAACCCACTAGACGGAGGCAATCTAGTAGATCTGGACTTTTCGGATGAATGCGTATACTACATCAAAAACAGACCTCCCATCTCTGAGTGTCCTTGGTATACTGATATTATTAATTACATCATGGATCATACGTATCTGGAAGGTGTTACATTACAACAAAGAAGGCGGTTACATATTATTGTAGCCAAATACGTCGTTATAGAGAAAGTGCTCTATCGAAAAGCGTTCGATGGAATGCTTCTAAGATGTGTCGACACAGAAGAATCCAAGAAGATTCTCCATGAATCTCACAGTGGAATGTGTGGAGGCCACTTCGGTGGCCATGCCACCACTCATAAAATACATCGAATGGGCTACTTCTGGCCTACTTTAGAACACGACGCAGTAGAGTTTGTACGAAGGTGTCATAAGTGCCAAGAATTCTCCCACGAGATCCACATGCCGGCACAAGCTCTACAACCAATCGCTACTCCATGGCCCTTTTCTACGTGGGGCCTCGATTTGATAGGGAAGTTCTCTCCCTCATCTACAGATGGCCATAATTTCATAATCACGGCCACCGAATATTTTACCAAGTGGGTAGAGGCCATGCCTCTCACTACTATACCAGGTTCTGAGAATCGCCAAGTTCATTTTGAACCAAATCATTTACAGGTACGGTGTCCCACAAATCATTATCTCAGATAATGGAACTTCTTTTAAGAATGATGAAGTTCACGAATTGTGCAATAAATTCAAAATAAGCCATCATACGGCCTCCTTGTATTACCCCCAAGCCAATGGACAAGCTGAAGCAACAAATAAAATGTTAAAATCCATTCTCCTTAAAATGGTGAAAGAAAACAAACGAGATTGGCATTTGAAGTTATATCCGGCCTTATGGGCCCACCAAACCTCAATAAGAACACCAACAAGAGTGACTCCTTTCTCGCTAGTATTCGGGGTAGAAGCAGTTCTCCCGCTTGAGGTTGAAATACCCAGTCTCCATATCTCATTACAAGGGATCCTGGATGAAGATGCTTACAGAGAAGCACGTCTTTCCCAACTAGAAAGCCTAGATGAAGCTAGGTTAGATGTTGAACAATGGCATAGAGTCTATGCTGACCGGATGTGCCGGCAGTATAACAAGAAGGTCTATGAATAAGACATATATGAGGGTGATCTAGTTCTAAGGCTAGACAGCTGGATCGACAAAAATACCGGTGAAGGAAGGAAGTTCCGGCCCAAATGGTTGGGCCCATACCGAGTCATGAAGGACTATGGAAATGGTGCATATCTCCTATGCACACTAGAAGGTGAGGAATTTGGTGAAATGGTCAATTCCCTACACCTTAAACGATTCTATGCATAAGCAACCAACACTACTTTGTATAATTATAGCTACATTGCATCTTCATATAGTTAGGATCATTTTTTCCACTTGTTTTGTACAACTTTGTGATCGAGGAATTTATTCTTAAAAAAATTCATTACAAACTTCTGATGGTATTGGCATAAACACTCTAATCATACTTCTCCATTTTCATGATATCATCAACTATTTCGGAATCATTTCATCAAACAAAGCTAGATATGACAAAGTCTTAACGGTAACCATACCAAGATCTGCATGCTTGTTCTCACTTTTGGTTTCTTCTTAGGATAGGTGTCTTTCCTATGGTCTGTTCTAGAAGCTTCATCATGTCACATCTATCCCGTATGAATATCTCTTTGGAAGTAAGAGCATGCTGACATTTTACTCAAACAAACAAGTCAAGTATAAATCAAACAAAAAATTTTAAATTTACACATTTCCTTGCCCCACCAACCTTTGGTGATGAGCTTGCATCTCTTACTAGTGACGTAGGGTTGGGAAAGGATGGAAATGCCCTTACTCGCCTATGCCTTGCCTATGGTGATAAACCCACGCTTCTTACTAGTAGCATGGGGCAAGGTGTGGGGGTCCTCTTGACAAACAAATGTGAAAGGTCATAAACAAACAATTCAAATCTTGAAGTCTTGAGTCAAAAACAAATGAATCGGATGTCCAAAATTCCAAGAGAATTAAAAATCCTAAAAACCTAGATTTTGTCTACCATGTGGCCATCTACGGATCTAAGTCTAGATAAACCGCAAAGCAAGTTGCATCCCAAACTATGGAGTCACTCAAGTAGAGTAGGCTTGTAGCATCCTAATTTGGTTCCACCAAAGCTTTGTCTATCTTTCATCACTATCATTTCAACACATTTCATAACTTGTGCCCTTTCTAGCTCTCGGTGATGAGCCCTCGCATCTTACTAGTTGCGTGGAGTTAGGAGTAGGGGCAGGTTTATCTGCTCATCATACCGGCTTATCTTCACCACTTTGCCAAAACAGATATGAGGTATCAAAATTGCTTAAAGAAGCTAAAATTTCAAAATCACATTATATCTACATTATCATATATCAACATCATGAAATACAAAAAGAAAGTAGACACTTGTATCATTTGTTCTCCATTGCATACATTCTAAAAATCATATAAGCATAACATCATAGTTTACATGAGGAAATGGAAATGGAAGCAAAGCCATAAATGCCAAGAGTCTGATCCAAAAAGAATAATATATATATATAATGGTCAAAATTCCTGTACAATGCCATCATGCGCTAAGCATGGTCAAAATGCTCAAAGAGCCCGGGAAGTACACAAATATCACATAAAAATCTAAGAGAGCCAAGTGGCTTCTCAACCCCTATGAGATCCCTCTGAAGGTGCATGCCCACGCCTAGGACTCTAGCTATGCTGGCGCTCTGAATGCATGGAGGGCTCACGATCCCAAGGGGCAGCTGCGGTCTCGCCATGAGAATGACTCCTCATCAGGCGCTCGATCTGTCCTATACCCTGCCAGCTCAGTACGGAGGGTAGATACCATCCTAGCCACATGCCAGATGGGGGCAAAGATGTCAGTATGTCTGCCATCCGAGAGGGCTCCCCTACATCCATAGACAACTCTGCACGGGTCCTCTCCATGGGGATCATCAGGGTATCGGTGCATACCCTGCAAATCAAGTCTCGCCACTCATCGGTGGTCTCTGCAAACAAAGGAGAAAATGAATTAGAAATAAAACAAGAGATAAAACACAAGTATAAACAAAAGGAGAGATAGCAACTAAGGCAATCCTAATTAAAAACAAACATTAAAAGGAAGGATGGTAACTTACTCGGATCACCAGGCCTCCAGGATGGATCTCTAGGGTCAGCACCTACCACAGATGTCGCCACTGACTGAGGTGCTCCCCCTGTGGCTGGAGTGACGTAGCATCCCACAACGGACTCATCCTCCCCACCATGGCCCTGGGAGAGTGGCTCCTCTGAAACTAGAGTCACCCTCTCTGCACTCTGCTCTGCCCTCTCTACCTGCATGATATCCTGAGTGTCATGCCACTCAGGATCACTGTCCTCCTCTCCACCTCTCTCACCTCCTCCTCTCCCCCTGTGAACTCCTCGGACTCAGAGTCTATGTCGATGGGGTCATCGCTGCTATGGGCAGGACCATGCGGCAATCTGAAGTAAGGGTGCCTGAGGAGCACTGGCTCTCCCTCGGGCACGTACTACCCGCCTAGCCACAATAGGAATGCCAGGGGTAACAACTGTCCAACCCGCCCTCTAGGACCCCCTCTGGCCTCTCGAACTGACCTGTATACTGGCACTACTGGGGAAGCATACCCATGTAAGGTAGGCCAAACTGCTAGGAACTTGGCCAAAGGGGTGTATCTCCACTCACCCTACTCTGTCAATGAGCTGCCCTGTGGTGGAGCAGGAGATCAAAGTAAGAGCCTCCTCGCCCCATAAACCTGCCATGGCCTGATATGGTGTGGCCTCCATGTCATCGATGGTTAGAGAAGAAACTGGCTGATGAGGTGCTCTGAGCACCGACATGTCTGTCCATCTGGCTGCCCTCATAGCTCTCGGGATCTGTCACCTCTACACCTCTGCCATAAGGGATGAAGCGCTCATAAACCCAACTCATAACCAGGGTCGGGTGGCTCAAAGACTGCCCCTATAAATGGACTACCCTGTACAAGTCATGGTAGGTAGTCCCAAGTATATCTACTCCCCAGGCGTAAATCCGGCCATGTCCCTCGATCTGTGCAATGATGGGGGACCAACAATATAATAGTGTATCTCCTCCCTTGTCCCCGATCAATCTCGAGGCAAGGATCCCCATAATGGCCTGGCGAATCAAGGGGATGGGCAAGCTAGGAATAGACCGAACTCTCACCCCCTTCTTCGAACCAGGAGATGACTGCATCTCCCATGTAAGAGGCCCACTGTGCTATCTGGGCCCGTGAACCTGCTTTATCTCAAGAGTAAGACGTCTCCCGATGATCGGGACCCCAATATGATAGACATCCTCCAAAGTGATGGTCCACTCACCTCGGACCCCTGGTAATCGGAAGGTGTTCCGATTAACATCCCAATATGAGAATAAGTCACAGAGTATGTGACTGGATGGTGCAACATGTGGAACCCGCGATATACGTAGTATACCAGCCCTCTGTAGAGTGTCCTGCTCGTCCTGTGAAAGGGCATCTAATACTGTCGGGAGCCAGTCACACTCTCTCTCTCTTAGCTCCACCGAATGTACTCCTCCCTCACCTGCATACACCCAAAAACACACAAAACAAAGCAAGTTAGCATCCAAATGACATTAGAAAAATCACGAAAACACATAAAGATGCTAAAAATGCAAAAACAATTTCAAACAAGTGTTCTTTTGGCATTCTGTGAAGAACCGCCACCACGAGCGGGCGGCGGTTTCCAAATCCCAAAAGGTGGCGGTAGTCTTGTAACCACCGCCCACAAAGCAGAGCGGTGGTCACGTGACCGCCACCCTGTTCAGGTGGCGGTCGTGTCCCAAAACCCACGCGGGTTTTATAACTTAAAAAAGCCAAAAACATGAAAAAGGACCATTTTAACTAAAAACAAAGCCTACCCAAGAGCGCCCCCTAGATGGACCTTTTGAACCTAACATTTTCAAAAATAACCCCCACGACAAAGATTTTAGCATTTTAAAGTTTTGAGGTAAAAATGATAAATTGAGGAAAACTAACCTGTGATCTCGCGGGTCGATGATCTGCTCGCGGAGGCATGATCGCTATCTCGTCATGAATGTTTTGACTCTACTCTCGTAAGAAACCATCACCGTGGGTCCCAGAGCTCAAATCAATCAAATCAACACACGCAAATGAATAGGAAAATGGGCCCACTTTCATATATATAGTAGCCTGACTTGTCTTAAATTCCCTTTTCACAGGTTTGGAGCGCCGACGGAGGTAAGTTCTTACCCCCACACAAATGGTACGTCCTCATTTCACGTTATTTTAGCATTTATTTTCCGATCTATTTTGTCTATCTGCACTTGATTCCTCTTTTCATTTTGTAGGTGGCGGAATTTTGGATGGCATCATTTCGACACACGGACGTATCAGGTATAACTTCCAACTTCCCATTTCGGGACCGCCATACTCGGACCCACCGTTTTACGCCTCTTCATGGCTAAAACACTTCTCCGAGGGGCAATATGTATGTACCCAAAATTTTAGGAACTGTACCACCGAAACAATGTAACACGTGCCCCAATGATGATATAGGTCTCCTCACAAGGTGTTCGGGATCCGGAAAAGCTCCCCAGTGTGCGTTAACATCCCGCATGCCCGCTTAGCCCCTGCGTGCTTTGTTTTTCTCTTTTCCCTTCTTTTATCTTCCTTTTTCTCTTGATTCTGAAACCGCCACCTGCACAGGCGTGGTCTCATGTGCCGCCACCCTAAACAGGCGGCGGTCCTATAACCACCACCCTGCTCAAGGGCGGCGGTCCTTCACGCATTTTCCAGAATGCTCTTTTAACATGACTCACGTAAATTTCAATGTTTACCAGCTTTTTTTCACCGCCTTGGGCTTGCATTAATGATTCTGGTTCCCTGGAATAGTGTTTTTCCATTGTTTATAGTTTAAGAGATCAATTTGGTTTTTACCTTGGGTAAATGCAAATGCTATAAATAGTTGGCTTGTGCTCAAGCAAATGGCCCCTCAAATTTTCCTCTGAATTTCTCATTGCAATAGATTAGTCTTTCATTTTTCTTAGAATTCTTAGCTTCATTCATTGCATGTTTAGTTAGTGTTGTCTTGTTGTTAGGAAGCCACATATCCATCTTGTGCAATTGTTGTTATCACTTCATCCAAATCAATTGGAATAGGATAGTTTGTTTTCAATAGGAAGCCATTAAAGTTGTAGGTTTTGTTCTTCAAACAGGATAGTTTCAAGTTCTGGACGTTTTATGTTGCATGACTCGCAATAAATCCCGCTAGGAATTACATAAGCCAAGCTCTGTACTCTTGCGCTATCTCTCTCCTACTCACATTGTATTCAGTCTATATCCTAAGCTGCCTTTGTCCCAATATCTACTTCTGTTGATGCTAGCATTACACACTTTTCTGGATCCACATGAGCACGAAGGAGTGAGGAGATCACACTGAGGGGACAAAATCACACACACCATCGGATTCGCCATTGTTCTGTAGAATCCAGGTTCTAGCTTTCAAAGTTCTAATTAGGAGCATATCAAATAGAGTAGCCAATCACTTTATTTCAGTCAATTTTACTTTCGATATTGTCAGGAAGCTATGGGGATTGATAGTTTCTTAGAGACTATGATTCATTCCTCACTTCTGAGGTAGGATCGAGATTCTTTCAAATAGATTAGATCAATTATTTCATTGTTTAGAATAGATTTACAACTACACAGGCAAGTAGCTATACTCGGTTGCTTTGTTTGTTTTAAATTCATCATTAGATTAATTGTCAATTTCTAGATATATTAAAATAGTTTCTCCTTCAATTTCATTCATATAAATTCATCAAAAAAATACAAAAATAGAGAAGTCATATATGTTATAGATACACTTTACATAGTTAATTTCACTTTATTGCATTTGGATTTACGTTGTTGCTTTTGTATGACAATCATGGGACCTAGAGAGCCCAGAGAATACGTATTCGAGCCAATCGTGCCCCAACCCAATCTCGTCATAGCAATAACTAATATAGATCAAAATCTTAGGATCCAAGTCTTCCAAACAACGATAAACTTACAACAAATCGGTTCCCAGTTACGGGTTAACATAGAAGACGACCAAGCACACACATTTTGGTCAAATCAACCAAACTACAGATTACCCTAGATATATATCCGCATGAATGTGGAAGGGTTTGAAAGAGAGCAAACATTCGGTTGTGATCCTTTGGTCCCACAACCAGACATAGGAGACACTCTCACAGATATAGATACCAGCTTAAGAATTCAGGTTACATGAACACCTGTGAGATACTCTAAAAAGATCACACAACTGTTAATTCTGAATATAGAGGCTGAGAAAGCATATGACTATTGGATACTAGGGATTAGGGACTGAATCCGCACATGACCATAGCAGGACCACAACAAACACGAATCTATGGTTGTGACCCACAAATCCCACAGCCCAACGAGTCCATAGGTGAATCAGACATAGATGTTGGCCTACGTACATTAGTATTTAGATCTACTCCACTTCCACCTATCATCATCAAATAGTTATCCTTATTGGACATAGCAGCTAACGAAGCTAAGGAGTTCTGGACTAGGCTAGAGAATCGCCCATAGAGTCAATTATATTTACCATCCACCCTATGACCTTATCTGGAGACATACATGAAACTATCCCAGGTCATTTTCCACGTATTCTACAACCCATAGACCGAATCACGCTAGAGCTCGATATTGATTAGAGCCTTCGAGCAGTCATCCTGGCTTATTGATCTATCACACCAGTTCAGGTTAGGAGGGCCTTCTTTGCCTTAGATTCGTAATTTCCACTAGTGCACGTCGAAGACATCAGATTACCTAACTAGTTTGTCTGCATCCCATGCATATTCAATCCCCACCAGCTGTCTCGGCATGACCTCGAGAGGTCGGGTGTGAGGAAAAGTTACTTGTAGATTCCCACGCTCGCTTGTCACTTTTCCATCGTACGCAGACACCATAAAAATACATTCATATTTTTATCCCACTTCTATCCAATTAGAATTAATTAAATTAATTCTATTTTCTAAGTCACATTCCCACCCCTTAGAATTAAATAATTTAATTATATTAATTCCTACACCCTTCTAGCTAATATGATTTAACATTTAATTAAATAAATGGTTAATTATTCCCTCATAATTAAATACTAATTAATTTAGTTATTTAATTAATTCCTTTATCTACTCATGCTCCACTTCACTCCACTTCTAGAATCCTACAAAGGTGGGGTGGTAATAATGTACATGCAACCAATTCTTAGATGAATTCAAAGATAATGATTTCCATTACAAAGTTGTAACTACAAAGACATGGTCATCTTAGTATTTCAGGTAATTATAATTATTTCTCTTCGAACCAATTCATCCCAAGCTCTACTTCTAATGGCCTCACTCTTGGCTATAAAATCTTTTCAATTAGTTTACAAAGCCATCCCTAGAGCTTTGAGAAAATTGCATCTAACTACTTCCAATTTGACATCCGCTTCCTTGTGAAAAACTTCTCGTAGCATCTACAACCACATTTGGAGATTTTTATAAAAGAGCATCCACAATCCAAATACTTAACAAGACCAACAAGTCCAAATGCTTCCACGGTCTTATCTTGAGGCTTGCAAGAGATCTGCAGTGAAGGTAACAATTGTGTTTTGTTTATTTATCTTATGTTGTTTGTGATTGTTATGATCCTCATGTGCGGATTTCACTAACACCTCGAGGTTTTGGTGTAACGGTTCATTACATTTGGTATCAGAGTGACCACCCAGGTTCAAGTCCTGGCATGGGTAGCTATGCCGACATTGCAGTGTTCACCCGGGGCTCGTATAGGGCAAGCGGGGTCCCGCTATACGGGTGCAAATCTAGCCCAAGGTCCGGGCTACAAAAGCGTGGTGGGATGTTATGATCCTCATGTGCAGATTTCACTAACGCCTTGAGGTTTTGGTGTAATGGTTCATTACGGTGATTTTTACTTTCTTACACTTTGGGCACTCAGGTGACTCTATCTAGTTTAGCACTCGATTCTAGAGAATAGTTGAGCACTTTGCTATATTGTTGAGAAATCTACTATATACATAATACGAATGAATCAAATCAAATAGAATATATATATATATATATATATATGGAAAACATGAGATATATATGGTGTTACTCGCCTATCTTATACATAGATCTTGGTGGGACTCGTCATCTATATAGTTTAGGGCATGATCGCACTCAATCGCCCATTGGGGGTTAGTACATTACTATAGATATTAACACTCAACTATCAATTCTAGTCCTCTATTATCCTCTAGATATAGGGCATACTATTGGATGTGCCCCCATATAGATAGTTCAAGGTGATTTTGAAGAGCCCCCATCTATAGGGGAGAGCAGACTAAACTATGTAGAATAGATTAGAGGGGTTAGGTGAATACGGGGAATCATTAGGGTTAGATTCAAAAGTTATATATAATATAACCATCAATCATGCACCCTATCCCCTATCCCAATAGAGAGAGAACATTTAATACCGCTAATAGCCTCTCCCTCTATATAGATAGCTTGTTCTCTCGGGGAGACCGATGGGTTAGATGGATGTGTATCAATAGGCCCCATATATATGTAAGTCATTGAGGAACCTATTTTATTCTATTCTTTATAATTGATCTCGCCTCAAACCGGATAAAGGGTCTCTAAATAGATAGGAGCAAAGGTTTCGAGTCTTTATATAGATGATATAGCCGCCCCCATAGAATAGATATAAAGGTTGATCATCCAAGTGATTTTATAAGCTGTAGCCGCCCCCATAGATAAGATATAAAATATAAGAAGGGGGATAGGCCAACCTCTATATACCATAGCTAACCCCGATCGATATAGAGGTCCACCTATCGGTTTCTAGAGTAGAGGCTAGTCTATATAGCCTATATATCTGCCTTCCCCCTCGCCATATAGATAGTTCGGGGATCTCCCATTGGCCCATATAAAAATAGATAGGGAATTCAAAAGATATATTATCCTTAAGGGATGTAAATGACTATCCTAGCTGATAGGATGAGTAAGTTCTCACCATATATATCTCTCTCTATATATATATATATATATATATATATAGGGGAGGTACTAGATACATAGGAGGATATGCAGGTTGAGTGCAAAACTACCTTACTCTAATATATGTAGTCACTATTTAGTCTAGTGAGTACCCTCCCATAGCCGTGGATAGTCGAGTCGGCCTATATAGACATGGGGTCCCATTTGGGGATGGATGCGAAATCCCATATTTATATTATATAATAAGTCAAGATTTTATACCACAATCTGAGTTAGTATCCACTCCTCGATCAACCGAGATAGAACTATACGTGATCCCATCAGCTGCCCCTCTCTTTATAGGCTAGATGAGATAACCCATATAGTTCGGGGATGTTCGCTTTGATCTGTTGCACTCATTTCTCGAGAGAGTTTGGGGTAGGGGGCCCAAATCCCAACATACATACCCCAATGGAAATAATCACCACCCCATCAATTGATAGTTGGATAGGATAGTTCATCGACTGGATGGGTAGTTAGTCCATATATAGATGGGGTGATAGGCGTTGCACCATTGGAAAACTACCCCTCAATCCAAGGAGGCACCCACCCTATACTATATAGTCGTCCAAACCGAACTAACCATCCCCACCTATTGATTGGTATGGCGCAAGTGCTCCCTATCTCCAATCCCATCCCCAACTATATGGGTCATTTACCATATCTCTATATCATCTATCCTATCCAATCAAACTACCATATAGATCTATAGGATTTGTTGTCATATATATTAGAAAAAGGGAGACAATAAAACAATTATATAGTATAGAGTAGGCACACCTGTCCTGTAATAGATATGGGGATATAGGGCATTTGAAGTAGAATGGAATCAAGTGGCACCTTTGTTCGAGAAGCTATATAGAGTAGAAATAGGAACCCTTGTAATAGATATAAGGAATCTACCCACATGTCGAGCGCTTATATAGAGAGAGAGAGTAGGTACTTGTCAGTCACCCCATATATCTATATGGCCCCATATCTATAGAATGTGTCAAGGACCCATCTCTCTATATGGTAAACCCATCCAACAAGTTCCCCCATATACCTATATGGGTTGGGGAGTTCCAGTCACCCCATATATCCATATGGCCCCATATCTATATGGTTTGGTCACCGTATTTCTATATCATACCTATTAGACCCCATATCTAGAGTCGGGGCCCATCTATCTATATGGTAGTCGGGGCCCATCTCTCTATATGGCATGCTAGTCGGTCACCCCATATATCCATATGGCCCCATCCCTATAGAGATTAGAATGAGTCGGAGAGTTCCTTAATGATCTATATATGGTTAGATGCCACATCTATCTATATGGCATACTCGTTGGTCGAGCAACTATATAGAGTAGGGTAGGGGAATAAATCATTATTATAGATAGAGGCATCCATATCTATCCAAGCGAATGAACATCATGTTCATGCTACATATAGATTCTCACTCTCTCTACCGGTGGACTCAAAGGAAAGCACTCAAGGCCCAACCTATAAATTAGATAAGGACCCTCTCTCTATATGATATGGGCGGAATCATCTATCTAAACTCCCCATCGGGATATGACTGATGATTCTCTAGTTTCGATTGAATGATTAGATAGATAGTTAACCTTCCCCTTAATAGATATAGATTATAACTCCTATCACCTATCAATTTTCTATGTATAGGGTTTAATCAACATCCCCTACCCATCCCTTAGTATTTAGCAGTCATGTGGTGAGTGAGCCAATTGGTTAGTAAAATTTATATATACACCAACCAAACCCATACGGTTTGTAGGCACAATTATTCGTATATCATTTTGGTGCCGTTTGTGCCTTCTCTTCCCGTGGCTTTAAGCACCGTTTCCTAAGTGTTATTTGATAGGAAAAAAATCCAATCTCGCATGAACCCTTTAAATCCCATCTCCAATCCCTAAGACAAGATCTATATGGAGATTCAACTCTATGGAAGCTACTTCGGTATCTACCCCATCCCTTTATCATCGAACCAAAGATACAACCAATGTGGTCAATATGGTTAATATGAATACGGATTCGCCTTAATGAGAAGACTAGGGAGGATATGAATTCCTATCTTAATCATGATGCCGATCCACAATCACAATGACAAGGACAGAGATGTGACTACCAAAGTCGATCTTAGAGGGAGAGGGAGGGGGAAGGGAAGGAGTAAATTTTTTGTGCACAGGGTGGACCGAGTAGTGATCCCAAAAGGCTCAATATCTTCTCACATGGGGATGGAGTTGAGGAAAATGACCATGATATTTTGATATTCCTAATCTTGAGGCCGATGCGAATGAAATGCATTACATCCTTGGGCTCGATAGCCATGGTAATCGGGAATCCTATATATATTATCTCACATATCCGTACCCCTCCGAGATGTAGATGAGGTATCCTCGACGAGGTGGAAGTGATGATAATAATAGAATGGGGTTGGGTCACTTCCTCCTATTTTATAATTATTAACTATATAGGTCTTCATTTTTTACCCATACGAGCTATGACTAAGAAAGGTCTTGCTCTTCCATGTAGATAGACATGGGGGATTATTGAGTTTTATCATCGAAAGTGGAACCGGAAGGGGGCTTATACCCATCCCAATCCTAGAGCTCATTGGGGAGTCCGGTCTCGTAGTCCTCCATTTATCCTTAGAATTTCTAGGGCATATGGATAGGTTCCGCAACTATAGAGATTCTCCCTTTCCGTAGGAGTTGTTTCTATTCTCCAAAGATAAAGAGGTTGGGCCTCAAGCCCCGGATCCTCGACCTCCACTTCTTTGCCAAGTATCTATCGTGATGCCCCGGTCTAGAGATTCCCACCCCCTATTGGCTTGGTTACACATATAAGTATTGGGGTGCCTTCATCTATGACACCTTCTTCCTCCATAAATGGAGATGTAGAAGGCTTGGCTCCACTTACCATATAGAGTCTATATATGGCCTCCCTTGTTTATATTGACAATCATAGCCTCCTCGCACCTATTTATTTTGATTCGCCAAGAAAAAAATCTATATTATATGCCCATCTACTTGGCCCAGGGAGAACACATTGTTCAACTCCACTCCACCCCAATCCATATAGAGTTCAAATTTTTGTTGCACACATCTACTCTACTATGTATAGAGAGGGAGAGGATAGCTATCTCTGATCCCATCATCCCCATTCCTCTATTATTTGGTTGGGGAATTCATGCTCTCTCTCGATCCCCTCTCTCTATCGGAGGAGGAGGATCTTTATTTCTCACTTGTGAAGGGTGAGGTTCTTTAGATCTCACCCACCCCTATATCTAAACTCTAGAGGGTGAGGTTCTTTAGATATCACTCGTTTCAAGTGAGGGGAGTGGTTCTATCTCTCCATATGGGTTGGGTATCCCTATGGGTTAGGTCTCCACTTCCATTGGTAATTCTATAGATATGACGGCTTGGAAGGAAGGTCGGTCTTCTCGTCGTTCCTCTCCCCTAGCCTCTATTTATAAATAACCCCTCTCCTCACCCCACAAGTCTATTCATTCTAGGCTAGGCTACTAAAGTTGGATAGGGTGAGTGAATATATAGATATAGATAGGGGTTAGGGAGGGAGATTAAAAAATCAACTCTACGGAGGTGCTCAACTGCTTACCCCTATTCATATATGGGGCTCGACCCCCTCTATTTTATTGTATTAAAAGTTTGGGTAAGCCATATCTATATTTAGGGTGCACCATATATAGATAGGGATGACACGTAGGCATCGAGTTAAAGAAGCCCACTCGACCAAATCGAGGAGGCTATAGTTTTATATGGCTCGTATTTGGATTAGATAGGAGTACCGTTCGCCATAACTAACTCTGGGGACCTCGACATATAAATATATAGGCGCTTTCCCTCCCTCTTCCCCCTCTTTATTATATATCGGCTCTCCCATCTATATAGAAGGGTGGGAGCCTAGCCTATCTCTCTACCTATCTCACAAGTAAATATTCTCCCCACCCGAACTATCGTATCTTATCGGGCGTTGGTGGCAACATCGTGGGCAGGGGATTCTATCCGATGTAAAATAGATAAGATATATAAAGAGGGGGAAAGGGGGCTAGATAAGGTCTTTGGGAGGAGGAACTTGAGAAGACTCCGAGAGTCTAGATGTGCACGTGCCTAGATGAGATAATAGTATGCATTGACCATATCCCATATCTACTACCAATTTTCACTCTAGGTGAAAATCCATATCCATCTAGCTCATGACCTTCCTTTATGTTGTGTCTATGAGCGTCAATCTGCCATTTCTATATTTATTATGACCAGGGCACTAATGATCTATATTCCATATAGGGGTGGCTTTATGTTGTTAAAACTATAATATTAAGTGTATCATAATATTTAGTTTATATTTAAATAATATAGAATAACTAATATTCTCATTATTTATATATAAACTTTATATTATGTGGCTAGTTATTTAATTAACTAAAATATTAAATTTGTGCCCCATCACTTAATATTCATAACCCTTGGAGTTATTTAAATATGGTTGTGGGCCATATTCCTAAAAACATGGAGCAGGAAGTGAGAAAGGAGTTACTAGACTTTGAAAAGTTTTTAGTTTAATAGAAATAAATTTTTCCATAATTTTTACCCCATCAAAATTATTTACTTATATGTGCACATTAAATGTTTACACAATATTAATTCATTTTGGTTAATATAATTTTACAACCCCTCTTACCTTATTTTCTATGTGTTGGTCGTGCTATGTTTTGAAATCTCCTTTGCAAATATTAAATCCCATATATTCATGTCTTTCGGGCCACTTTCCTTGTAATTAATACATATAATTAATGCGGCCCTAAACTATAATTCCTAACCGTATATAAAAATTATAGTAAACATAATTTGCATGGTCTCTTTTATATGAGCGCTGGGTAAATATATGATTTGTTGTATACGTGGCATTCATTTTGGAGTTGGTGAATGCACTTTTAACATTTATATTTTAAAATGAGTAAACCTTTACATATCTGTGAATTTAACCGTGTAAGTGATGAAGGCAACAGAGTTTGCAAGCCTGACATTAGTCAATTTTATATATCTGTGACTGCTAAATGTATTAACTGACAAGGACACGTAAAGTAAATCATAGCCTTGGAACTCTTTTTATTATCCTTGCCTTAGCTGTGGATATTTGAGTGATACTCCTCTCCTACATAGCTGTTTTATGTAAAGATTTTGTCTTATTATCATGTATTTTGTAACCCACCAACGGACTCGACACTTACTTGGTCGTGCTGTAGAAACGTGGTCAGTTGTGGTACGCGGTTAAGAATTGCGATAAGGTTGGCAAGTGAAACCGTATTATCTTGGTTATTGGCTTAAAACATTTTTAACTATATTTTTAAAGAAAGCTTACTCTTGCTTTTAATTATTTTTTTCTCTTGTTTCTTAAAACTTAAATAAAATTTAATTCTTTTACGTTTTAAACTAAGAAAAAAAGTTAAAATAATTAGTTTAAATAAGTTATTTTCAAAATGATGATTTTGTGACACGACGACTAAATTTTTGTCATCATTTGTATAGAAAACTAAAAAAATTCACTCACATTTCGATTGAATTTTTTCCAAACTAATATATCGTATGTATAGATGGTTAGTTTGACAAGTCCCTTTATTTTGATGCGAATTCATCGAAATTCAACTGCGTAGCTTGAATGACAAGGGGATTGTTTCTAAATTATTTTTGTAATGTTTTCTCCTCTATAAAACCTAATTTATTATCGAAATGTTGATCATACAAATTGTTGTAATAATCATGTTTTTTTATCACAAAGAGTTGATTTTTGTCAATTTCAAAGGAGGAGTATACTGTAAATTATGCTTGGCGTCGAGGGTGTTGTCCCTCGAGCCCGACCTGTATCGCGAAAGGGAGTGCACCCGGGGTGCTGCCGCCGGACCCCGCAAGGAGTGCTACCCCTCGACCCCGCTAGGCGTTATCGCCCCAGACCCCTAGCTTCCTGATCTTGTGTTTAGTACCTTTTGTGAACAAATCCTCACCTTTGTGTATGCAAGAAGTATTAACAAATGATGTTATATTGAATTTTATTTCTTATTCTTAGATCAATCAGAATAATTACAGTATAATTTGTTATAAGATAAATGAGTTAGATGTTACTAGCTGAAAACATACAAAAATAACTTATATATGTTTAAAGGTTTTTGCTTGAGGTTTCCTAGTAGTTTATTCAAAAATATAAAAATAGAACTGTAGTTCATTTTTGCCATTAAAAATTGATCATATATGACATGTCTAAATTTAATTTTACCACCTATGAAATGTATTAAAGGGTGCTTAAGTGAATACTTGTGATTATTCTTGAATGATTTGATTATCTATTTAGATATGTTATCTATCAAGTCTTATCTCATTTGTAAAGACTTAAAATAAGATAATGAAGATATATATGTTTTTGATAAAACATTTCTTAGTATGTGATTACTAAAATATTATTATATGCATATCAAATGACACTTGGGGATGCCTTTGCGTTTGTATTGGAGACGTCTAATACTGATTGCATTTTAATATATATTTTACAAGAATAGTATGTTGAAAATTTTCAACATATTTTAACATGGTTAGTTGTTAAGCATATTGTTATGTTAGTTGTTTTACAACTTGTGTTTAAATTTTACAGTTGGTTAAAAGTGAAATCAATAATGATTTAGATTTATATACTTATTATGATATCTATATGGATATTGTAACTCTAACCATGTTGATGTTGTGTTAGATATAATATATACTAGATATGTGTTCAATTTCGGGTGTAGGAACCATTACTTGGAACAAAAAAAGTAACCAACAGTCTCCATTTCTTCTACTGAGGAAAATAAGTACAATGGAAGCAGATAAAGAAGCTATATGGCTGAAGCAACCATTTGTTGGAAGAGATACACATGGAAGCTGAAGGAAGTATTCCTCTTCTATGTGGTGGTCAGAGTTGTATTACTCTTGCTAAAGAATCCAATTCAACATCAAAGAATGAAGCATATTGAAGTTCATATGCATGTTATCTCGAGAGAAGGTTCTCTACGGTGATAGAGATCTCCAATTCTTCTAGACTAAGATTATATTGCAGATATGTTTACGAGTCATTGTGTGTTGTAAAATGTTGCACGTGTGTGAAATGCTTGGCCTTTTAGAGTTTTCATTGAGGGGGAGTGCGCATGCAATGTCACCTCTTAATGGTCGGTCGGTTGTTGACTCCTTCTCATCTATACTTATGCTTTGGTTTAAAGCATTGTAAAAGATCTTTTATGATCTATGTAAACTGATAGAGTTTACACGAAAATACATCTAATGTGCATCTATTTGTAAGGAGAACCTTGTGTTATAAAAGGCTCCTAAAGATGCGTATAAAAATATTTCCATGAGAAATGGTGATATTCGAGTCTCACAAATCATGTTTAGCCTAAATCATATGTCCGATTTATGGATTCCAAATCCTTTTGTATCAAAAGGTAAGTTGAACATGATGAAGATGTTATAATTCCTTCAAAAATACATGTACTAGCCTAAACCTTTACGGTTTATGGATTTGTAAATCCTTTTGTATAAATAAGTAATGTTGGCATATGGATCCCCTTTTAATATTAAGGGGGAGTGTTAGAACTATAATATTAAGTGTATCATAATATTTAGTTTATATTTAAATAATATAGAATAACTTATATTCTTATTATTTAAATATAAACTTTATATTAGGTGGTTAGTTATTTAATTAACTAAAATATTAAATCGGGGTGTGCCCTATCACTTAATATTCATAACCCTTGGGGTTATTTAAATATGGTCATGGGCCATATTTGGAGGTATTGTATTTACTTAGGGTTAAAAACATGGAGTAGGAATTGAGGAAGGAAGTTACTAGACTGGTTGAAAAGTTTCTCAATTTAATGGAAATAATTATTTCCATGGTTTTTTACCCCATTGGGGTTTTCCACATTAAATTCTGTATCATTGTGTTATGGTGTGATTTTATTTACTTATATGTGTAAATCAAATTTTTACACAATATTAATTCATTTTGGTAAATATAATTTTACAACCCTCGTCCTGACATATGCTTATGCCCAATATCAATATCTATTGGATACATGGGCACTACACCAAAGTAGATGGAGTGGGTATCTTAACTAAACTTGACTGAAGTCGCTCTCCCTTTCATTCATGATCTATAGAGAAATAATGATGCATGCGATGGGCACTATATCCATAGGTCGCTCAATAGTGAAGTGGGTATCGGCACTTGATACGAGATACGTCGATGGGCAAGAACTAGATATAGGGCATCCACTGAATTGAATAGAGAGTATTCAAAGGGGCGCTGGGATCGGCACAGGATCTAGTGGGGTATGGGCTACAATACTCCACTATCTGGGTGTTGCCCTATCGGCCCCCCTATATAGAGATGGGGGCCCGGCCCATAGAGAGATAGGGCCCTTCCTTCCCCCTTCCCACTCGTGAAGGTGAAGGGTCGGGGCCGTGGGCGACTCCCGCCCATAGACTCTAGATATATATCCTAGTTGCCGATAAGTTAATTTCTCTAGGGTTGGGGGGGGGGCCGTCTCTCCGAGTAGGGCGTCGGGGCCCTATCTGTATATAGACCCCAGATATAGATAGGCATCTATATCTATAGGCTAGGCCACCGATTAGACAAGATTCTAGAATATTTTAGGACTGGGGATCGAGCTCTCTAGAGTCCCGTATTCTCTATTTTATTCTCGTAATGGGCATTTTGGCTGAGATGTGAGAGAATATTGACCGTCGATCCCATCTATGGGACTAGATAGAGAAGTTAAGTTGGGCGTTTGACATTAATGTAGGGCCTGGGCCCTGACTGATGACTATAGAATGCCGCGGTGAATACTCCAGGAGAGCAAGCGGTGTCTGCATAGTATATAGTCCTTTTCCTCTATTCCATCATGGGCTCTATCTAATCTATATAGTTGTTCAGTCAATAGATTGGGGCGGTGCGAATAGAGAAGGCCCGGCCGCCAGAGAGATAAGATAAGATATCTAGAGAGGGGGGGCAGGGCCGCCCAGATGGATAAGATAGTTCAGGGAGGGGGGAGGGGGCCACCTCCCCCTCTGCTATAGGTAGATATATAGGGAAGGTTGGGGCCCTATATCTCTACTCTATTCGTGCTCCTATCTAGAGTCTAGTCGCCCTGTACATCTATGGACTGAGCATCCGCCCCCTATAGAATATATATATAGATATAGGTAATAGATAGATGAGATATAGATTGAAAACTCTTTATAGCCCAATCTAGTCTAGTCACCAGGATATATATGGATTGAGATGGGCATTTAGAGATTAACGCATTGGTCTCCCCTATATTATCTAGGGGTTCTATAATTTCCATTTCATTTATGTGTAAGTCATTTTGACTATCAATTAACGCGGGAGGCCGAGGGCCTGCCAGTTCTAGTTCCGGCTGGGTCTATATAGAGTATAGCTGGGGAGCTAGATATGCCCGACCCCTATCCCATTGATTTGATATAGGGAGGCAGATGTAGAGAGCAGAACCCCCTATAGATTTCAAGGGGTTTTCACCCCATTTCAGGTCCCCACTCTATCTATATGATAACTAGAGATGATAGACATAACAATATCTACATATAGTCCTCGGGTCATTGATCGGGAGCAAGTCGACCACTCTCAAAAATTCGGAAATATAGGGCCGATCGAGAAAGAATAACCTCCCACTCTATAGATATGGGCATGGGCGCCCACCCCCCCCCCACCCCTATATAGGTTAGGTTGGGTTTAGAACAATCTGGCGGTGCCACGGCCCTGTGCCTAGATGGAGATGGCTCAGTTGACTGGAGAGTTGCTCAATGTTACAATTAACCCCTTGTTACTATGATGAATGGACCCTAATTATTTGATGTGATGAATGACTAAATTAAAAATTCCATCTCCACCTCCGAGCTCAGCCCCTATCTAGATCTATGCGGGGTGAGTTCGGGACTCCCGACCGCATCACCCTTCCTCATGGACCTCATCAATCATATTACGTAGATAGTAGAGGTAGATAGTAGAGGCTGCATCAATACTCTATAGAGGGTTCTCTCCACGCCGTACGATGCTCCACCAACCTTATCCCGATCGGAATTGGTGGAGAAGCGAAGTGATCTCTAAAATTAACGTTGGTGGTATTCGTCTAGCTACTACCCCCTTAAATTTTTAGGGGCAAAGGGCGACGAGTTGTCTATCAAGTTAATCTCCCAAATACTCAATAATATATGGTAGGGCATATATATATATATATATATATATATATATATATATATATATATATATGGGGCGATGTTCTTCCTCATTTGAAATATATAGATAGGGGGACCTCTATTTTTATCTCCACCATTCTCCTGGACTATCGGGAGAACGATGAACATATATACTATATAGAGAGCCTCATAGCAAAATATATGGAAGAGGACCATGTTCAATCTGTGACATCTCGTTTATGGGTTTTTGTGTTACTAGAATGATGGATTACAACCCATCCCCCAACCCAGTCCTATTAGAATTCTAAATTTTTAGTTCTTTATTTGGTCGATAGATAGGTTAGGGCCACAACTGAGATTTGAAGAAAAAAACCTGTCCCAATCTATGGTTGATCCTAATCCATGGTGGTATGTGGATGCTGCCACTGATAACCGCGAGACCAAGCTGCGACTAAGATTGTTCGTAGCGCTCTCCATCTCAATCTCGACCCATTCCATTATTCTCAAAGGAATTCTTAAAGGAATGGATGGTGTTATATTTATATCTCATCGGAATATGAATTCAAGAGGATCCCGAGAATATTTACATGAGTATTCTTGATGCTTGATGCTTGATGCACGATGCTACTATAGAGAAGGTGTTTCACAATATATAGTGAAAGGCAACAAGTGTACGAGGACATATAGAGGAAAAGGGAGTGAAGGGGGAGTGAATGGGAAGAGACGCTCCCTGTCGCTATCTGTGCCTTGCCTGACTGACCCATCCAGAAACTCATGAGGATGGGTGGTAGTGCCTTTAGTATAGTAGGCGAACCTATACCGATCGGGAAAGGGAGAACGATCTAGAAACGGGCTGTTCTCTGTTCTCGGCACACTTACTCCTGCCCAACCCCAACATATATTAATTTAATTTCATTGGGAGGTCCTATCCTATTTAATTATCTCTTGAGGTATATGTAGATAATTAAGGCTAGGCCCATATCCCCGATCTCCTGTGTGATTTTTGGCTCTTCTTGCTGATCCACTTCAATCGCTAGGACGTAGTATCAGTATGACCGACTTACGAGTAAAGTATAGAATCACCGCGTCCGATCGAACGCTAACTGTATGCTCATGCTCAACACATGTAGTTAATTCCCCTCTTCATATATTTGCATTCAAATTTGATCTCTCCCTTGTATTCTATATTCCATGCTTGGAAGGTTGGATACGCCATATATAGATAGGGTGTGAATCCCATATATAGATAGGGTATCGACATCTAGGCCAGCACGAGATGGACAAGTTTTCACTCTCTATATAGATAGATAGGGAGGGGATAATGAGTCATCCCACCGGATTCGAACCCCTATCCAAATAGGGGGTGATCAAATGGATAGTTAGGGAAATAGGAATTAAATGTTGAACCGGATACGTGACAAAACATGACATTGGGAAGTGAGGTGGATCATATTAGATTTCTACAGTATCGGAAGTCTCGGTCTGCGAGAAGATGAGTCTCAATCTTTATTATCTTTTTTCATTAGAGGTAAAAAGGGTTGAGGGGACCCTACCTGAACACAGTCACCTCTCCATGAGAATAGATAAATACATTACCACACCATCAAAAATTGATGATAAAATATTTCATAATAATATGAGCTCCCCCAGGAGCTAAAGTAGTGAAACAACAACAACAAAAAAACAAAATGGTACTAACAACAACGAAGAAACTAACAACCAAAAAGCTATAGAGATAGTAAATAAAACAAAACACCCATATGATGATCATTTATAGGATTTTTCAAGCCCCTCTAGCACTGTAGCCCATTCCTTAACCAGAGCATCTATGTTACCATCCAAGCAAGCCAAGTCAAAACCATCGGGAGTCACCTTTCGTTTCACCTTACTGAATATCCATAGCACTATAGGCATTAGCGAGCTGACCCAAAGTCTGGAGATGTTGCAGAGTAGATTTCACCATGACTACACTCCACTCCATGTAGTTGTGGAGAATGACATGAACATGGTCAAACTCGTTGGTTATGAAACCATAGTTGGATTTTAAAACCTCAATCTCTCCGCCATGCCCATTGTTGACTACTTCCTCAACCTGCGCTTTCATCTTATGCTAGTCATTGAACAAAAACTGCACCGAGCTCTTGGTGAGCCACATATCTCCCTTAAGTTCCTCAATATCCATCACCATCTTAGCCAAATGGTTCTCCCCTTTCACAGGTCCAATGTGTCCCATAGCCTCGAATTGTTGTTCCAATTGCACATTGATAGGAGTCGGAAGATCTTGTTTACTAGACTCCCCTTTGGTGTTCAAAGGGACACTAGGACCCTTCTTAGATTTCATTTCCCTAAGATTCTGGGCTGCCACAATCTCAACCTCGTCTTTATCCTCTTTGAGTCACCTTCCTGAGAGTCAGAATCTTCACTCGAGTCTTCTTCCCCGAGTCCGAGTCGACTCCATCCGCATAAGCTTCTAGAGCTTTAGTTAGGGATCCAATCTTGTCAATATCCAGGGAAACTCTTTTAACAAGGGCAAGAATAAAGCCTTGATGGAGCGGGATAGAGACCCTTCTGGTTTTGAACTGAGAGATAGAGGCACACAGGGAATGATAAAGAAAGTAGGGGAAGCTAAAATCCTGGCCACATCTGAAATGATTAAGCATAGGTAGGTGGTAGGTGTAAATACATTTGTGGTGGCCCTCAAGAGTGAGGAATTGGATAAGGGTGAGAGCCACCTCATCATATGGATTAGGTAAAGATAGACAAAGATAACCAACAAAATGGGAAGTGAGATTTTCATTACCTTTTAGAAACAGTTCAACTCTTCGGAGGCTTCTTTTTTAGGTTTATAGACCTCCCTCCCAACAGCAAGAATACCCATCACTTTGGCAACCAAATCCACAGTAATATCAATGCTAATCCCCTTCATTTCAACCACCGCACATTTTTTAGTACTCTTCCACGCATTGGGAAAATATTTGCTAATATTTTCAAAATGACCTTCAATTTTTTTTAGGAAGGGCGTAAAACCCTTGCTATCAAATAGATCCATGGCTTCAGGTGTCACCCCTTCGAGATCAGTAGGTTCAGTTCTAACCAGATCACCACCCATTTGGCCACACAAAAATTTGTTCATGAAAAAACCAAAATTCCAGGTAGCTAGAGGATTACACGCAGGCCCAAAAGTGAAATTTCTCTAGGCTCGGGAAACAAAAAAAAAGCTTTCCGGACACTCAAGCATATCTTCTCTCCGATCTTTGCATTATTTAGAAATAAATGCTCACTATTCCTACAAAAAGTGACCATGATGAATTTGACACACCATGAGATGACATTATTTTGTGACATGTCCATTTATGTCATTATGCAAGTGTGCTCACACCTTGGGATCAAGAGCTTCCACTTCATTGATAAGTGATGTTAGCATAATTTAGCATAGGCATATTTATTGCATTGTCTTTTATTTAATAATGTGCAACATGTGCACTCTAGTCTAGTGACTTGCGTTCAATATTGTTGTGTTGGATAAAATTCAATATTGGTATTAGTAGTAATTACATGTGCATGTGAGATGGGTCTTATCATCTCGTAGTTGGTGCCTGATATGGTGTCATGTCTATCCATATGAGGTTGTCTAATATCTATAAATATTACGGCTCTTACATTGTTATGTAATCTGATTTCATGATCAATAATATTTCAGATTGGAGATCTTTAAAAAAGATCTTGAAAAAAAAAAGGAGATTTGTGAAAAAAAAAAAAAGATCTTAAAAAAATTTGACCTATCCACTTAGAAAGATCTTGAAAAAAAATTGCAGATCTAAAAAAAAGAGTGAGAAAAAAAAATCAGATATAATTAAAAAAAAAAAAAAAAATCAGATCTGAAAGTGGAGGTGTGAAGAATTTGGGAACAAAGGTTGAAGCAGTCCCGTCAACAAAATTTCAGCAGATAGCTCTTAGAAAAAGGAAGTAACTTTTTCATACAATGTCGGATTGATGTGCCATTTTTTTCAGAAAGATAAGAAGGAGGTGCACAACTTTTCAGTTTACATCATCTTCAGATTCGGCCTCTACATGTGACGAAAAGTCTATACAAGTCGGATCAGTTTTTCTGAAAACAAAATCAGATCTAGGTAGTAAATTGGTAAGATCTCAAAAACTAAGATTCCAATTCTTCTGAATTTTTGTGGGTTTCAAGAAAAATATTGTATGATGTTTTTGTCAAAATTTTAGAAAAACTCAAATCACGGTTTGTGAGAAAAGGTGAAAACAATATTCAGATTGTTTGTTTGGATCTTGGGAACAAACAGGTCAGCGGTTCAATTCCCACTCTCTCCATATTTTTTATTAAATTATGTTTTTTGGAAAATTTGGAGAAATAACTAAATTTTGGGAGATTTCCAAATTTATAAGCTCACCAAACACATTTAGAGCCACCGCTAAATTTAGCGGAAAAACACTTATTGGGGGGTAAAAAAATATTTTTGGCGTAAATTATGTATTTTGTGATTCTAGACCCTTTTTTGTAAAGAGGGGGGACACAAAAACTTCATTTTGATGTAATTTTGGAGCATTTTGTACTAATATTGGTGCATAAAGTGAAAAAAAGTGCAATTTTTTTATTTTATGTTTGGTTCTATCACACGAGATCTTTGATCTCATAACACGTTGGTATATATACGGTGCCTCGGGAAGCGCTTATGGGTGATGCCGTCGCGACTACTACTGCACATATTGGCGGAATATTTCAGATTTGGAGATCTTTAAAAAAAAGATCTTGAAAAAAAAAAAAAGATTTGTGAAAAAAAAAAGAGATCTTAAAAAGGAGAAAGATCTTGAAAAAAATTGCAGATCTAAAAAAAGTGAGAAAAAAAATCGATATAATTAAAAAAAAAAAATCGATCTCAAAGTGGAGGTGTGAAGAATTTGGGAACAAAGGTTGAAGCAGTCCACAACAAAATTTCAGCAGAGATAGCTCTTAGAAAAAGGAAGTAACTTTTTCATACAATGTCGGATTGATGTGCCATTTTTTTCAGAAAGATAAGAAGGAGGTGCACAACTTTTCAGCTTTACATCATCTTCTGATTCGGCCTCTACATGTGACGAAAAGTCTATACAAGTCGGATCGCTTTTCCAAAACAAAATCGAGATCTAGGTAGTAAATTGGTAAGATCTCAAAAACTAAGATTCCAATTCTTCTGAAATTTTGTGGGTTTCAAGAAAAATATTGTATGATGTTTCTGTCAAAATTTTAGAAAAACTCAGATCACGGTTTGTGAGAAAAGGTGAAAACAATATTCAGATTGTTTGTTTGGATCTTGGGAACAAACAGGTCAACGGTTCAATTCCCACTCTCTCCATATTTTTTATTAAATTATTTTTTTTAGAAAATTTGGAGAAATTACTAAATTTTGGGAGATTTCCAAATTTATAAGCTCACCAAACACATTTAGAGCCACCGCTAAATTTAGCGGAAAAACACCTATTGGGGGGTAAAAAAATATTTTTGGCCTAAATTGTGTATTTTGTGATTCTAGACCCTTTTTTGTAAAGAGGGGGAACACAAAAACTTCATTTTGATGTAATTTTGGAGCATTTTGTACTAATATTGGTGCATAAAGTGAAAAAAAAAAGTGTGAATTTTTTATTTTATGTTTGGTTCTATCACACGAGATCTTTGATCTCATAACAGCGTTTGGTATATACGGTGCCTCCAGGGAGCGCTTATGGGTGATGCCGTCATGACTACTACTGCACATATTGGCGGAATATTTCAGATTTGGAGATCTTTAAAAAAAAGATCTTGAAAAAAAAAAGATTTGTGAAAAAAAAAAGAGATCTTAAAAAAGGAGAAAGATCTTGAAAAAAAATTGCAGATCTAAAAAAGAGTGAGAAAAAAAATCAGATCTAATTAAAAAAAAAAAAAAATCAGATCTGAAAGTGGAGGTGTGAAGAATTTGGGAACAAAGGTTGAAGCAGATCCCACAACAAAATTTCAGCGAGATAGCTCTTAGAAAAAGGATGTAACTTTTTCATACAATGTCGGATTGATGTGCCATTTTTTTCTGGAAAGATAAGAAGGAGGTGCACAACTTTTCAGTTTACATCATCTTCAGATTCGGCCTCTACATGTGACGAAAAGTCTATACAAGTCGGATCGCTTTTTCTAAAACAAAATCAGATCTAGGTAGTAAATTGGTAAGATCTCAAAACTAAGATTCCAATTCTTCTTCTGAATTTTTGTGGGTTTCAAGAAAAATATTGTATGATGTTGTTTTCAAAATTTTAGAAAAACTCAGATCACGGTTTGTGAGAAAAGGTGAAAACAATATTCAGATTGTTTGTTTGGATCTTGGGAACAAACAGTCGGCGATTCAATTCCCACTCTCTCCATATTTTTTATTAAATTATTTTTTTGGAAAATTTGGAGAAATTACTAAATTTTGGGAGATTTCCAAATTTATAAGCTCACCAAACACATTTAGAGCCACCGCTAAATTTAGCGGAAAAACACCTATTGGGGGTAAAAAAATATTTTTGGCCTAAATTGTGTATTTTGTGATTCTAGACCCTTTTTTGTAAAGAGGGGGACACAAAAACTTCATTTTGATGTAATTTTGGAGCATTTTGTACTAATATTGGTGCATAAAGTGAAAAAAAAAGTGTAAATTTTTTATTTTATGTTTGGTTCTATCACACGAGATCTTTGATCTCATAACAGCGTTTGGTATATACGGTGCCTCTGGGAAGCGCTTATGGGTGATGCCGTCGCGACTACTACTGCACTTAATGCCTAACACAACTACCTAAATGTCATATGGGCATCGACCCTATAAAATTAACGGGGAGTAATAAGGACACAATACACACACATTTGAGCCCTCCCATCTATTTGTGCTTGCACAAACCCCTCTCCGTACTGTCTACGTACCACGTACTAAATTATTTCACGTGCGTTAACACCTCTTTCCATACTGATGGGTATATTGAAAGGGTGATCTTCCTCCATGTACCGATGGGTATATCATAAGGGAGCATATATAGAAAGTTTTGGTATATCACTGACAAAGTATATTGAGAGGGAGACCATAAACCTGGAGTGATAAGAGCCTTACCGTTTGTCGAAATTTAGAGTTTCAGAAATTCAAATTACGAAATGGGTGCACAAGCACCAAAGTTCTTCTTACTGATTCTGATTCACAATCGCTTAAAGGAGACAACTATGTTGCATAAAAACGAAGATCAAGATGTTACTTGAGTTTGAAGACCTATGGACAAACAGTAGATGGAAAAACAACAAGATCACTTGATGATGGAAGACAACAAGTTCAATTTGACAGAGGGCCAATCAAAAGGCCAAGTTGATCATCTTGTTTGGCGTAATGTGACAATGTACAACCCCACATTAGAGATTCCACATCAGCCAAGGATGCATGGGATAAGTTGAGCATAGTCTATGAGGCAAAGAACAAGAATGCCATCCTCAACCTACTATCACAACTGCATACTCTCAAGTTCAAGCACAATGAGAAGGTTGAATTTTTTTTGAGACGAGTTGCTACTTTGAGGGCATCTCTATTGGCATTTGGAAAAGAGATAAGTGACGAAGACCTCATACCAATTGTGTTGCGAGTATTTCCTCCTTCCTACATAATCTTTGTGACAATTATCAATATGAGTGAACACACAGTCACCTTTGAGAAGTTGGTCAATCTACTCCAACAAGAAGAGGCAATGAACAACAAAGATCATGAAGATGAGAAAGCACTATCTTCCAATCATAAAGGAAAGGGGAAATTTCAGTCCAATCACAAGAAGTCCCAACAAAATCAAAGTCAACAAAGGGACCAAAGTCAACGAGACAACACCAAGAAGTGTCCCATTTGCAATAGAGGGGGACATGACATCAAAGATTGTTGGTACAATTCCTACAAAATGGGTTCATCAAGTAATTCAAAACGCAATAACTAACAAGGTAACAACAACTCAAATCAAGGGAAGTCCAACAACAACAACAATCAAGGGCGTAAAAATGGTAATCGCAAAGAAAAAACCCAAACAACAAGGGTACATTGCCAAACATGAGGGTAATTCATATGAAGGACACCACATGTATTCTACTCAATTTGATGAAGAAACCAAGTCCACACAAGATATCTGGTATGTTGACTCGGGTGTAACTCGACACATGACTGGATGCAAGGATTGGTTCTACACACTACGTGACTCACCTAATAAGAACTATGTGTCATTAGGTGATGACTCATCATACAAAGTGTCAGGGGATTGGAAACATTTCACTACCTCTTGGAAAGCATGACTGCAAAATCATAGATGTATTGTATGTACCTGGGTTGACCAATAATTTGCTATCAATTAGTCAACTCCTTGATCACAAATTGAAGTTGGATTTTGTGCATAATAATGAAGAAAAAGTGTGCTTGATAAGAGATAATTCAAGAGGTTCCAAGATTGTAACAAGAGCCTCCAATGTGGGACGTATGTTCCAACTTGATTTTGTCCACAAGGATGATCAAGCTCTAGTGGCCAAAGACACACAATCTGTAGAACTATGGCATCACGATATGGTCATATCAGTTTTGGCTATCTCCAAACACTTCAAAAGGGAAACATGGTGAAAGGATTGCCTACACTCAAGCACAACACCGACAAGTGTCACAATTGCCTAGGCTGGAAGCAACACAGAGTACCCTTCCGTAAGAACACATATAGAGCTAAGGGAAAGCTTGATTTGGTGCACACCCGATCTTTGTGGGCCCATGCAACCAAGTCATTCGGATGTCAATACTTCATGCTTTGTGTTGATGACTACTCAAGAAAGATGTGGATATATTGTCTAAGAAACAAGAGTCAAGCCTTTGAGACATTTCAGAAGTTCAAAGCACTTGTTGAGAATGAAGTTGGTCACAAGATCAAAACTCTCTGCTCATATCGAGGGGGGGAATTCACAAGCAATGAGTTCAAGGCTTACCTGGAAGCTCATGGGATTCATCGACAAATGCCTCCTACTCACACACCACAATGAGAATGGTATAGTTGAGAGAATGAATCATACTATCATGGAAATGGTGCGATGTATGATTGACGACTCAGGTTTAACAAAAACATTTTGGGCAGAAGCTGCAAGAACTGCATTCTATTTGTTGAACAGAGTGCCCACAGTAGCTCTTGAAGAAGTGACACCTCAAGAAGCATGGTCAAATTGGAAACCATCAATTACACACCTAAGAGTATTTGGGTGTAAAGCTAGCATGCACATACCCAAGAAGAACAGGAACAAGTTGGATATGAAAGCTGAGAAACTAATATTCATTGGATACAGTGAAGAAGCACTTGGGTACATATTATGGGATCCAAAATCAAAGAAAGTATACACAAGTAGGGATGTTGAGTTCTTTGAGAAGAAACAAGCAGATGCTCCACTCAACGACTGAAAAAACATGCAGAATACACCTCTTGTGAAGACAGAATTTGATGTTCCCACTGAAGATGATAGTGATGAATTGGATGATGGTGAAAACTTGGATCCACCACAAGCCAATGGAATAGCTAAGAAGTTACCTAAAGGGTATACTTAATTAATAAGAGATGCAAATTTGGATGAAGCACCTAGCACATCATCCAATCCTGGACCTAGAACTCGTAGTCAAGCTCGTGAAGAGGTCAATTATGCCCTAATGAGTAGAGTTATTGAAACAGTTGAGCCATCTACAGTTCAGGAAGCCCTACAATCAAAAGCTTGGAAAGATGTCATGGATTCAGAGTATCAGTCAGTGATGAAGAACAACACATGGCAACTTGTCGGCCTTCCACTAGGGAAGAAACCTATTGGATGCAGATGGATATTCAAGACTAAGTACAAATAAGATGGGACTATTGACAAGTATAAAGCAAGGCTTGTAGAAAAGGGGTATGCACAACAAGAAGGCATTGATTATGAGGAGACATTTGCTCCCACAACCAAGATCAAGACAATCAGGATGATCTTTGCTCTAGCTGCACAATTTGGTTGGAAAGTCCACTAAATGGATGTGAAAAGTGCCTTTCTTAATGGAGATTTGTAAGAAGAAGTCTATATGACTCAGCCAAAGGGTTATGTAATACCAGGAAAAGAGATGATGGTATGCAGACTCATAAAATCTCTATATGGCCTAAAACAGGCACCCCGGGCATGGTACATCAAAATTGATGAGCATCTCATAAGTCATGGATTTGAAAGGAATCCTTATGACCCCAATCTCTACCTCAAAAAGCAAGGGGGGGATATTGTCATTGTGGTTGTTTATGTCAACGATCTAGTCATTACAGGTAGTTCTGTGAAGATGATCGATGTAACAAAGAAGGATTTTAATCGATCGTTCGACATGACAAATCTTGGGCTCATGCACTATTGTCTTGGGTTGGAAGTATGGAAAAAGAGAATCATATCTTTGTGTCGCAGTTGAAATACACCAAGACAATGCTCGAGAAATTCAGGATGATGGACTACACTCCTATTGCTACACCTATGGAAGCGAGACTTCAGTTATCTCGTTCCGATCCATCACCACCGGTGAATGCAACTCTCTATTGCAGTTGATCGGGAGTCTAATTTACTCGACATATACTAGACCGGATATCAGATTTGCAGTCATCTATTTATCATGCTTCATGCAAGAACTAAAATATGTCATTGGAAAGCAAAGAAAGAGAATACTTGAGATATCTAAAGGGTACAATTGACCTTGGTCTAGAGTATAAGAAGAATGACAACTTCTTCTTGAAGGATATTCGATTCAAATCATGCGCAGAAACATGGATGATAGAAAGTCAACATCGTATTCATCTTCTTTATGGAATCGGACCGATATCATGGGGAAGCAAGAAACAAAATGTTGTTTCTCGCTCTTCTAAAGAAGTAGGGTATCGAGCAGTGAAGCTATTTGTGAAGCAATATGGTTACTGTTGAATACTTTGAAAGGAATTAGTCTACCACAAAAGAAATCTAATCCAAGATATGTTGATAATGATGGAGTTCAAGCTTGTTCGCAATCTAGTATTTCATGAGAGAACCAAGCATATTGAAGTACAGTTCATTTCATACGCGAGCATGTCTTGAAGCACAACATACACTCGAGTTCATCCTACACTAAACAAGGTAGATGTTTTCACTAAGTCACTTGCACGTGACAAATTCACACTTTATCGAGAGAGTTCCTCTCCACTTCATTGGAAACTATGAAAAATTAAGGGGGGGAATGTTAGCATAATTTAGCATAGGCATATTTATTGCATTTTATTGCATTGTCTTTTATTTAATAATGTGCAACATGTGCACTCTAGTCTAGTGACTTGCATTCAATATTGTTATGTTGGATAACATTCAATATTGGTATTAGTAGTAATTACATGTGCATGTGAGATGGGTATTATCATCTCGTAGTTGGTGCCTGATAGGGTGTCATGTCTATCCATATGAGGTTGTCTAATATCTATAAATATTACAGCTCTTGCATTGTTATGTAATCTGATTTCATGATCAATAATATTTGTGAGGCTTCCGTCCCTCTTTGGTCATTGCAATCTTATTCTATTCTATCATTTGGTATCAGAGCTATACCATTATTATCAAGTGCCAACTCATCACAATTAACCCCATATTAGCAAAACAATGCCACAAAGTTAGCCTCCTATAAACATGTTTGAAGGAGATAAATTCAAATAAATTTTACATTTCATTAATACTCCTAATAGTGTTATGGATGGAAATAGAGATGGAACCTTTCCCAGTTATGCTATTAATTATGTTCAAAGAGTCTCCTTCCACCTCCAAATTGGAAAAATTGTGTTGAGAGCTATAGACAACACCCAAAAACCCCGCCGCTTGAAACATGGTTTTTTTTAGTGCCTAGATTGTGATGGTACCCAAGAATAAATATTCCTTCGAATCTCGAAAACCCCCACATGATCGAGATCTACTAGGGTTTCCTTTGGATGCACCATCAAAGTTCAACTTAAAACACTCCTTGCTAGGTTTCACCTATCCTTTGAGTCTAGGGTTTAGAGAAGGGGTACTAGTAGGTGTGGATCCCAAACACCACTTTAAGGAGAATATGGATTCATTTTGAATGATAGACTTCATTTGAGGGTTCATATTAGAGAAGTTAGCTAGAATCGTATTAACACAATAGGATCCAACTTTCTTGGAAGACTCTTTCTTGCCTTTGAAGATTCTTCTATTTCTCTCTTTCCAAATCTCCCAAGCTAAATGCATAATAGAAAATGTCCAAAAATATTTTAACCCTTGGTTCTTAAAAGGATTAGACCATTGGGACCACAACATTTTAATGGAATTAGGGAAAACCCAATTGAATTCAAAAATATTGAGAATGGTCTTCCTAATCGAGACCAGAAAGGGGCAGGTGAGAAAAAGGTGTGAGGAGTCTTCACACTCAGATTCACAGAACACACACATGTTAACCATATGGAAATTTCTCTTGTTTAGGTTCTTGACGCTTAGAATCTTATCATGGATAACCAACCACCAAAACATATAGCCCAAACACTTCCCTAATTGGAGTTTTATGTTTCCCCTACCTCGAAAAAGGAGTTGTGAGGCACTTCCTGACCGAGAAGACTTCACTATCCTCCTTGGAATAGTAAATACTATCCTCTTCTAAGATATCCTTATTAGTAATAAATCCTCTTAATTTTTTTGTTAATAGAAGAAATCTCAATGTTGTTAGAATCATCCGATCAATGGTTTTCCATTGTCCCGTGGGGTCATCAAAGTTGAAAAAATCTCTAACCTTGGTCATAAAGTCTCTAAAGACCATGGGGTAAATGATATTAATAGGGAGGTCCCATACCCATTTTTCCTCCAAAAATTGATCGTTCCCCCATTTCCAACCATCCATTTTCTACCCTCAGAGACTACATGTTTAGCCCAATTTATAGATTTCCATAAACAAGAAGAACCATTAGAATCTTGGATGCAAAAGAACCATTCGTTGTTGTATAGATTTGGCTAATATTTACCTTTGATAATAGAAGTCCAAACACTCTCTTCCTTGACCAAACTTCAGCTCATTTTCGACAGCATTTCTTTATTCATTTTGGTCCAATCTCTGATACCAAGACCTCCAAGTTTTTTGGGGGTGCAAACCTTTTCCCATGCTATTAGAGGAATTCTATCTTTTGGTTCTGAGCTACTCCAAAGATTTTTTTTGAATACTCTCTAACTTACTAGCAATTGAGGAAGGTAACCTATAGATATACATTGAATAAATAGGTAAATTCTGAATCGAGCATTTGAGGAGGACAACCTTGCCAACTTGAGATAACAAAGAACCTTTCCAGCCTTCAAGTTTCTTCAAAAACCTATCAATTAAGAAATTCCAATCAGCATTCTTAGGTTTTTCCACCCCAATAAGCATGCCTAGATACCTAGTTGGGAGGGTTTTAGACACACAACCAAGAATTCCAGCAATTTTATTGCATCTTCTTTCTCGGGGTGTTGATAAATAAAACCGAGCTTTTCCCATAATTTATCGACACCTCCTCATAATCACCCATTAGTTGTTTGAATTCCATAGCCTCTGGGACAGAATCTTCACCAACCAACATAGTGTCATCAACAAAATGTTGGTGAGTAACCCTGTTACAGTTAACAACAGGAGAAATACCTCTGATCCTACCATCTAAGGAAACCTTATTTAGAGCTCTACTAATGGTCTCATCCATAATAATGAAAAGAAAGGGAGAAATAGGATCACCTTGTTAAAAAATCCACACGTGTTGTTAAAAAATCCACAAGGGGTTCCATTAATCGGACCAAGAACTTTCTTTGTGGAAATACATGAAATAATAAAAAAACTTAAAGTCTTCACCAAAGCTAAACCTAATAAGAACCTTTAGATGGAAGGGCCAAAATACTCTATCATAGGATTTTTCCATATCAAGCTTAATAGACTTGACTTCCTTCTTATTCTCGCTTAACCGAATGAAGGATCTCCTAAATAGTGACTATACCATCCTAGATCTATCTTCCCATAACAAAGCCTCCTTGCTTCTCAAAGATAATCAAAGAAAAGACAAGCTGAATTCTTAAGGCCAGGATTTTGGAGCACATTTTGTAGACATAGTTACATAGGCTTATAGGTCTAAATTTTTGAAATCCATAGGATCATGGTTCTTAGGGATCAAGGCTAGAAAATTGTTATTTAACTCTTGAAGCATATTTTTATTCTTAAATAATTCTTGAATAGCATTGCAAGTATCATCCTTCACAATCTCCCAGAAAGTTTGGAAAAAGAGAGCTAGAAACCCATCCAGGTCTTGGAGCTTTGTTAGGATTTAGGGATTTCACCATAAATTCAATTTCTTCCAACGAAGGGATTTTGGTGAGAATATAATTGTCCTCTTCATTAACCAAGCGGGGAATACAATCCAGAAACCACTCTTCCTTAATGCTATTAGAAGCTCTGGAAGAAGCCAAAAGTATGCTAAAAAAGAACTAGCAGCTTGTTGGATTTCCTTAGTTTCATTAAGAAGCACTCCTCTTCATTCTTGATACAGAAGAATTATATTAGAGATCCTTATTTTTAGAGTTGAGATATGAAATTAACTTCATGTTCTTGTCACCTTCTTTGAGCCATTAGACCCTTGTTTTTGTTTCCAAAAAAATTTCCTCCTTCAGAGAATGTTATGATACTCAACTAATAATTCCTTCTCTTTTTTTTGTTCGAGCAGGATATTTTCCTCAACAGAGGATTCCATATTTCCTTGGAGGGATGAAATATCATTAGACAGAGACTTATTTTTCTCAAAAATGTTACCAAAACTTCTTTTATTCCATCCTTTTAGATTTTTTTCACATGAGCTAGCTTTTTAGCAATCCTGAATAAAGTTGTTCCTTTGATTTTCACATTCCACTAGCCCTTAACTAAATCAAAAATATCCTCATCTTGCAGCCACATCTTCTCAAGTCTGAAGGGGTTCCTCCTCCAATATTTATCCTTGATCTGGAAGAGGATAGGATTGTGATCAGACTCAATGTGGGGAAGGGAGTACATACTAGCTTCTTTGTTCAACCATCCCCATGAAATTAGAGCTCTGTCAAGTTTAACTTGAATCAACTGATCACATTTTCTTCTATTTGACCAAGTAAATCTACTACCCCGCAACTCAACATCCATAAGGTTATTGAGAGAGATGAAATCTTGAAGGTCTTCCATACTTTCAATAAAATCAATATTTCCCCCTTCTTTTCCATGGGAAACAAAGGGGTGTTAAAATCCCTAGAATCACCCATTCCGTCCCTTTAATAACATACTGGAATTTAGAAAGATCAGCCCAAATATTTTTTCTTTCTCCTTTAATATTTGGGGCGTAAATATTAGATAAGATCCATAACTCCTTGGAATTCTTATCTTGAAAAATAAAATCCATATGGTTATTTCTACTAAGAAGCTTCATTCTTTTGAGTTTTTCCTCATTCCGATAACTTCCATTCCACCAAAGAAAAGTGCAATCGAACTAACAAAAAAACCCCTAATTTGTTTTTGCAATACCTACCACTAGCCTCCAAGAAAGGACCCTCCTCCATCTTGGTTTCCTGTAGAGCCAAAATATCAAAATTGTGAGTTACCTCTAAATCCTTTATCAGCCTCCATTTAACAAGGTTGTTCAACCCCTAACATTCCATGATATAATATTCATTTAACCACTTGGTTCTTTCTTCTTCTAAAGCTCCTAAGATTGAGTTTATATCGAGTTCCATCATCTATTTCCTTTTGACTTTGTTTCTTCCTTATAACCTGTTTAGAGGGATGCCCAAAGCCATTTTTTTCTCTTTTGGTGTCACCTCAGATGTTTCCCCTTTGAAAGGAGTAACCAGAGAAGTCTCATTTTCAACTTGATTGGGGTCCCCTTTTAAGAATCATTCAGCTTAGAGAGCAGATCTATTTGAGTAGAGACATATTCTTGAATAATGTTATGAATGTTGTTAAAAACCTACTGGTTTTCATTTCCTAGTGTCAAAAAAACATTTTCACTTTCCAATGATTTTCAAACGGATTAGAAAATATTTCTATAGATTCATTGATGCTTCTTCCATCCATTTATTTTGACTAGATATTTTCCTTAGCAACTTCCTTAAGCAGATTATCCAGTTTTTTTAGGATAAAAATTTTTCATCTTGAACATGGATCTTAGCCTTCTGGAACCAGGGTTCTAACAAATCTTTCCACTAGGTCTTCTTATTCCTTACTTCTATGAATCCCTCTTCATCTAAAATCTTGAGCGTCTGGGATTTGTTCACATTAGATCCATCTCCATTGTTTTCCGTTATTTGAATACCTTTATTAGGATTAACATTCTTGGGAGTGTTAGTAACCATATGAGAAATTTCCTTACCTTTGTCCAGTTCCTTGGTATGCTTCTCCCGATACGCCTTTGAGACAATCAGCTTGACTGTCACTTTACATGCCCCCCCACGACATTTATCACATCTTTGAGGGTAGTTTTTAAACTCTATTTTTTGTTCCCATCTTCCCAATATTGACTCGTAGAGATTGATTTAAATAGAGATGAACACATCAAGGAGTAGATACAAAATCTTGCACAAACCGATCTTGATTTAGTAAGTGTCGCGTTATCCACAACAACAAATGTACCAAGAGTGTTTGCAACTCCTTTAATAATATACACATCCCATAGTTCCAAAGGTAAACCTAGGAGTCTCACCCAGATAAAGAACTGATTAATATTCTCTCTATCGTGGGTTGAACCTAGAAGTCCATTTCCTCAAAAAAAGGCCAAGTTTCCCAAGGAACCATGAACCATCATTGAGGATCCTCTGAGGGTCTTCATAGTTGTTGAAGCTAAACAGGAAGAAACCATTTGGTAGGGCTATGACATCCATATTCCCCTTGGGTTTCCATTTCAAGATAGACCAAGATCTAATGGAGTCAATATTAGGCCTTCCCCTACCAGCCATACCTATTAAGGCATTCTCCATTTTGCTCAAATTCTGATCTATTATAATATCAAGGATGTCTAAGAACTTACCTGTTCCATCCTATTTAAGTTGAGGAATGACTCCTAATATTTTTTCCTTATCAAATTTCAAAATATTTGCATACGATTTAGGGGACCCATTTTCCACATGACTTCCACCCATAGATAAATTCTCGCACATACCTTTCTCCTCAAGACCAATCCAAAGCATCTGTCTTCTCTCTGGAGGGATCTTCTTGTTTTCAATTTCTCACCCATCGTTGTTCGGACCCTCGTCCTCTCCTCCTCGTCATGTTCACCTTTCCCTGCCCATCACTTGCTCTAGATATATATATAGATAGATAGAGATAGATGACTCAATTTCCGTGGACCCGACCCATCCCGATATAGTTACCTCAATAAGGGAAGGTCCATAGGGAAATCGGACCAAAACTAGAATTTAACAGTTGGATGTAATTCTTACTAATAGGACTGATAGGAGCTTGATCGACGCAATGCCAGTGACGACATATATAGATATAGATAGGGGTCGCCTATCGGGGTGCTCTCCCGACCGGATAGTAAGACCTGGTGGTAAGGGGGTAAGACAGGAATAGTAAGGGCTCTATTCAGAAATGACCTTCGGACCGGGGGAATAGGCTTAGTAGGGCTCGAACCTACAATATCACCGTTATGAGCGGTACGTTTCAACCGATTAAACTATAAGCCCCATTCTCTCTATTCAACCGATTAGACTAGAAGCCCTTCTGAATTATTCCGGCGGAACGGGAGCGCCCCTCTCTAGAGAATATAGGCCCCCTATATAGATATGGGGACTCGGAACTCAATAGATCGGGACCATGAATCGACGCGAATCGATCACCCATTCTTTCTATATTACATACGTAATATATTTGTTCTCCATCATGACCAATCTGGCCTATATATTCTCTATCAAGAAATGAACAGTATTTCATTTCTTATGGATGGGGGGCGCCAGTCAATCGAGGTGACGACGGGCTGGCTATATAGAGCATCCGGTATGACCCCGCCATATCTAGAATTCTCAATTCTATATCTATATGGAGGGGGGGGGGCCAGGTCCTAGATAAGATATGGGGCACCCCCTCGATCGGGGCCATCTCTATATATCTTCAGGCATGACTATGGAGGATCAGTTATTTCTCGGGTGGGGCCATCAGCCACTAACCCCATCCCCCATCTCTTATATAGGCTATAGGCAAGGCAAACGATGAATCCGCCAGCCCAGATAGATAAGATCTATAGAGAGGGGGCCCACCTCTCTCTCTCTCTATATATATATATATCTACCTCTCTCTTGCCCTATATATCTCTATCTAAACTTCGAATGAGACTATATATATCTATATGGCATTTCTCTATGCATCACTTATATAACTTATATCATATAGCTTCTCTACTCTATAGAAGGCAAGAAATCAAACCCTCTTTCTAATATATGTCATGCTAGGCTATATTCTAAAGATAATTGTAGTTCATCATATCATATAGATTGGATGGGTATTCATATTATGTATGTAATAAAAATAGGACTATTCGTCGATCGGGTGTTCTCGTTGTAGACACCTAAATTTGGTATCCCTACCCTTGTTTTCTTGTGTGCACATATTTCTCCATGGTCCTAACTAGGCCCCATTAATTTAATTCATCCCTCTTAAGTTAATTTAATTTATATAAATGCCCACTTATTATCCCATCACCTTTAATCATCATTAGTTAAGATTGATTAATTAATCTTCATTAATTAATTAATTAATATCCACTAGCCTTAATTGGCTTTCCTTTTAGAATTTTTTTATCCCTAACCACATCCCTATGCTTTTTATAGGTTTTATCCTACCCATCTTTATCTCTTAACTACCCATGACACATCCCTAAACATACCTTACCTTCCTACATGCTTTAAAGCACTTTCCTCAATCATTAAAAACCCAAAATATCGATTAAATCACAAAATCCATCACATTAAGGAAATTTTTCCCGTAGTCGTGATAACCACGACCCATTCACCGTCGACCCTATAAGACTTATTTCTTCCCATTTCCAAAAATAGACACACAGACAATAACTTGGATTTATTTCATTATGCGAATCCATCTTCAAACCAGAGCATTTTTCTAGTTGTTTCTAACCTTTAGTGGTCCTTTGAAGCTTGTTTTCATCACTCGCATGACTTCAAGGGGTTTAAATTGTTTTTTGTGCTATATTATGTTATTTATACTACTATCTTGTTAGATCTAACATCTTGTAAGTTCATCATCAGCTTAGGACTTCCTTATCAACCTTGTTTCGCCAATTTCTTTGCTTACAGGTCATCCATTCCAACCATTTGTCTTCGGCCTTCTTATACTCTACTACGATTGTTGTCTCCCATACTAGGTCGCGATTGACCTAGTCTTCTGTCGTCGTGATTTTTTGTATCTATATCCTTTCTCTTTCTATGTTGTAACTTTTCCATCCTTCTTAGACTCCACATTCACCATCCTGCTTCTTTGTTACATCAAAACTAGCCTATCTACACCCTGATTACTATCGACATCGACCCAGGTCCTATTTATCAACCAACCCATTCAAATCTCTATTTTTCTTCCATATTCTAGTGTTTTCCACCTCATATTGTCTTATACATGTTGTTTCCAACATCTACATTCTTATGTTGTTTCTTGTTCACATTCAAATCCTTGTAGGTTTGCATATTTATCTTACTATTCAGCTCCACACACCCAGTCATCGTCAACTGTCTCTGTGTAGTAGTTTGGGTCACCATCAACCCGATCGAGTAAACTTATTTCAAGTTCATTTAGATCAGATTTGTATGTACCTTACATTTCTACATTTTCAGTTTCTGTGTGCCTCATATTCTACATATTATCTTGTTTATTATTTCTTTTATCATATCTTATCAAACATGGGGGTTGACATCTGCCAAGGAATTTAATGCTTCTTGGAGCCAACTTCATCGAAAACCCCCATATATTATGTAATCCATTTTCTTTATAGTGTTTATTGTGTAGGTCATCAACTTGTAGTAGCGGGGATCCATCACTTACTTTGCACTCATTCATCCATATCACATCGCATTTGAGGTACCTTAAACCCTCCATGTTTTGAGGTTATTTATTTTTCTTAAATACTATCTCATTAACTTGCAAGAACAAAAAAATTAGATCAATATTCTTGGCATGCCCGATAGGACCACCCTTTAGGTGATTGCTTGCATTTCTTGTTATTTTTTGTGTCTTCTAATAACACTGCAGGTAAAATCTTCAATTTTTTCTTGTTTGTGTAGTACTTGATTTCTTGGATCGCTCTTCGTTTGTGTCTTCTTAAAGTTCAGATAAAAAGGAAAATTATTATCCAAGTATTTTTCATTTTTCCTTATTTTCTCATTTTGCATAGTATTTCCCTTTTCTTGTGTGTGTCCTCATCGAAAGATCACATTTGGATTTGGTTTTAAAAATAACCTTTATTTTCTCCATCCTTTTGTAAACATAATATAAAGTGAGGTATAATCGGTTTCATCTCACATTCTATCACACACAATAAAAATTCACACATCAATATACACATCTAGACATCTTGTTACCAGGTGGATTGATTGGGATTTTATCACCCAACAAAAATCCGCTACGGTGTTACAGTTGCATTAGAAACTCTATACAGGACTCGAAACTCACATACCTTTGGGTATATCAAGGACTCCCATGCCATAACTATCTCTGAAACCATCTTTAGACAGGACATATCCTAGGCACCTTCGTTATCCATTTTTCCTTTTCTTTCTCACATTTCTTAATTAATCATGTTAATAAAAACCATGTTTCTTGATTTAATTGTTAACAAAATTCATAAGAAAATCTTTTCCCATTTCATGCCTATTAATACATCTTCTCCAATAATGCAACACTATAATATATTCAATGACACTCCTTCCTCCAATGATATCAAGATTTCGCATTGGACCTCTCAACCTTATAAAGACCATGTCATCCAAATTTCTCCCCTTTTGAAACCAACTCTCCTATCTCCCCAGTCTATTTCTCCTCGACCGACCACACTACCATCTCCCACTCCTTTAGAAACTCTTGGTCCTCCTTCTAGCCCCATTTATGACTTTATATTTCATATATCTCCCACGATATCTCAATCTTATCAATCTACTCCATCAGTGGATCCTATCCCACCACCTCATACCAACACTATCCCTACTCCATCCAATATTATCACTAGAATACCTATCCAACCATCTCAATCTCCCAAAAATCAACAATCAAATATCCCTATCTCACAACAGTCTATTCAACCTCAACAATCACATCACATTCCTATCTCTCAACAATAGTCATTATCACAACCTATCCCATTGCATAAAATTCATATTCAATCTCCACCACTTAATTATATCCCTTTTTTGATTAAAACATTACATACTTATCCATCCACTTCTCATGTTGTGAAGCCACAACCATCCACCTCTTACGTGGTGCCTTCACATGAAACTTTTAAACCATCTTCTAATTATACCCCCTTGGGGGAATCATATAGTTCAATATTTGATAAATTGATGACATCTCACCTCCTCATACTTCCTCCCATCTAGCCTATTGATAACTTACACCCCAAACCCACTTGGTATCATGAGGGTCATTATTGTAAATATCATCAAGTCATAGGTCACGACATTGAAAAGTTTTGTTCTTTTAAATCGTGTTCAACAACTTATAAATTAGGGGGATCTCCAAATAGACAATCTTGCCTCATCTCGCAACCAACCCCTTGACATCTTCAGACAACCCTTTCCTAATCCACCATCGACAAATAAATTTCTACCTTCCACATCTTACACATCCAATCCTTATGCAATCAATATTATACATCAAACACCTCCATCCTTACCTATCTCATCTACCTCATCATTTATTCATACCTTAAATATTATCCCTACAAATTCTACTTGCACCTATCATATCAAATCCTACCAATTGTTCTATATCTATCCCTACCTTTACCAAAACTACACCAACTTTGAATATACCTACTACTTCATTCGTACTCCCAACTAATCACATCTAACTCGCTTATCCACACCCACATCAAACATCAAACAAATCTACATCTGCATCACTTATATCCCTAAACATCTCAGGTTGTACCATTTATCCATCAATCCCAATTCCCCCTATATCTACCCCATCAACAAACTCACTTACATCTACCTTGACATCTTCATCACATATACCCACATCTTTTCCCATGGCTACATTACCTATTTTATTCCCATATTCTACACTTAATAATTCAACATATACTTCATTCTTATCACATCCACTTCATTGGATTTGATCATACCTACTACTTCATCTACATCCATTCCACCCTTACCTATTATACCATCCATAGAATCAATCCCAATTCCTCTTTCTTCACTTTTACCAACACCAATCACATCAACTATCGTAACTACATCGTCTTCATCTTCTCCTCCTACATATTTTTCATCATTTGAAGATTTTGTGAAATCATTCCAACTTGCCTTAACTTCAAATGATCCTCCCATCCCATCCTCACAATCAAACACTCCCACATCTTCTTTAGACATTATCAAACAAAAATTACTTCCTCCACCAATACCAACCACACAACCTTTGGATCCTCCAGTTGAGATTATTTTCATCCCTGTAAGGGTAAATCCTCTTGATCAAAATATAAGACTCTTGGTAAACATCCCCAAAGGTCTCTTAGGCATCCTCATAAGAATTTAGGTATTCCCTCTTCTCCATAATTCAATATTAAAAATCCATCCTAGACACACCCTCATATATTTTAGGGCCATCCCTTCATCTAAGACATCTCGTAATAATAAATCCCAATCCAAAAATATACCTCTCCTCCCAAAATTGATTTGTATTTCAATATGCCTAATTTACCCATCCAATCTACATCCACACCTAATCCCAAACATCCTATTAAAACCCACAAGAGTTATCTTCTTCTCGACACTTCAAATTGGGCCTTATGTATATATATTTCGACAATTAAATCGAATAGCCTCCATCATGATTCCTCCCATCATACCTTATGATTCTAATAATAGAATCATTCATGGTTCAATCCCAATCTTATATGTGCCTATCATCATACCCCAGGTCATGACGTTGAGAATTATAAGGCCTTTCAGACTATTGTCCATGATCTTATTGAGAAATATGACTTCCTCGTTCAGAGAATCCATCCAGCCATCCAACTAATCAATCCTATTCCTATATCCCCATCCATAAAAATATGAAGTCTCCTCCTTCATCCACATCATCCCTTATCATCTCTTCCCGTATATCAATCATCCTACAAAAGGTCCTCCCTTTTCATCGATACTTTTTTGTCTTTCCGATCACCCTTATGACCCTCGACCATCTATCTAATCCAAATCCAAAATTTGTCATGAAAATTATCTCTAATAACCCCATCCGATTCCATTGACATCCACTAGCTCATCTACATCTTAGTTGACCAACATAATCTCTTTCACTAGGGGAGGATTCTCCCCTTCTTATTGGTCCTTTCACATATTATCCACATCAACTCATACCCCTATCCATCCAAAAACTCTCTTGACGCTGGGGGAATTCACTCTAGGAATTCCTCCTTGACATTGTCCCATTTACCTCATCCAACTCTTATCCAACCCATCTCATATGGTCTTATCCAATTTATTATCTCATCTTAAGCCTATCAGTTTATCTACCATCTTATCTAATCCTAAGTCCACCTTTGTATCCATGTTTGTGCCTCTTTTATGGGACCATATTTACATCTTTTTCATTCAAGTCCAACTTTGTGGCCATATTTATGCCTCTCTCAGGGCACCATGTTTCATCGAAGTCCACCTTTGTGGCTATGTTTGTGCCTCTTTTATAGAATTTTCTTTTTCACCTTAAGTCCACCTTTGTGGCCATACTTGTGCCCTTCTTTGAGGCACCATTTTATCATCCTAAGTCTACCTTTGTGGCCATATTTTTGCCTCTTTTGGGGCACCATTTTTCATCAAATTCCACCTTTGTGGCCATATTTTTACCTCTTCTTGGAACCATATTCCCATCCTAATTCCACTCTTATGGCCATATCTCTCACTTCATCCTTTCCAAGGTGTTGTTTATATTTTACAAATCTTTCATCTCTTCTAATTTTCTCCAAATTCCACCTTTGTGGCCATATTTGTGCCTTTTTCTTTTGGGGGTAGCGCCATATTTTTTTAATCTTAAACTCACATTTTGTGGCCATCTTCTTTTAGAATCTGTCATCTTATCTTATCGCGACTTTATATTCTATGACCTTTTCATACTATAGAAAGGATATAATGTGGAGAGTTTTCCCCAATCGGATTAGACCATACATTATCACATATAAGTATGGGTCATGGGCCTATCGTTTGGCCTCCTTTGATGAAAAACCGTAAGTGGAACCTCTTAATGCAATGCACTTCCACCATTATTTTTATAGCACATTACCAATGAGAATTTATTCATATCTTTAGATCATCCCTCCATCATTAGCCTCTTCCATCTATCATTGTAATGATTTGGAACTGTGTGGTCTACCATCACTTTCCTAGACATGACCTTAAATATGGGCACCACAACTCTGCCCATAGCATTCTATTTATGGATAGGTTCTCCTTCTTTGTGAGAACTCCACTATAATTACATCCATCAACCTCTTTTTTTACCTACTTGAAACCATATAAAGGATTCACATGTGTCTCTTGTACATTCATTGTCCCTCCTAAGTGGTCTACCTAGTTATTCCTAACTCTTCCCCAAGTAAAAATCAAAATTCATGGATGCTTTTATCAAAATATAAGATATAAAAACAAACTACTCCTCGAATGACATATATTCATATAAAAAAGATAAGAAGAAAATCAAATCAAATAAATAGATCGATCCCTCAAAGTACAAATATCATGTCTATCATTCTTGCAATCTATATCATATATGTATAAAGTAGACCATACCCTCGAAGGATGGCTCATATTTTGTATTATGGCATCGAAGGCTTCTCGTATTGATCAACCTTTCATTTTATTTGCATCCTAAGAAATATTCCCGTATTGATCAGATTTCTTCTAGAAAACTTCCCGCATTGATCAGTTTTCTCTTTCCCCTTCCCAGAGATGGGGCATAGATTTAGGGAACACCACTCATGGAGAACCCTCTTCCCACATACAAGTTGCATCACAAATCCCTTTGTCGTGTTGACATTAGGTTTATGAGATTATTTCATCCATATCTCCCTTATGGTCTTTTGATATAACTAACTATCATTGGTTATGTGTTAACATCTGTTTTGGTCACATGTGCCTTACGTTACTTGGATTCCCTTCTTGTTTACCTCTAATGAAATTGGAGGAATATTTTCCTCATGCATTCCTTGATATGATGCAGCATTGCTTGTACCCTTTGGTTGCATTATGTTTGATCAATATCTATTATCTCATCTCATATATTACACCTTATCTATCTCATCAAATCTTAGCCAATCTTCTGCATCTTAAGTCAACTCTTTTGGACATCTTTGTATTCCCTCTTGGGGCATCATATCATGCATTTTCCTATCTCCTTGGCCATCTTTTTTGCTCTTTATCTCGGGCACCATTTCATTATTTCAACTTATCTCAAGTCCACCTTCATGGCCATGTTTCTTTCCCCTTTAGGGAATTTTAATCCAACATTCAATTTATCTCTCATAGTCCACTTTTGTGGCCATATTTCCTCCCCTCTAAGGAATTTTATTTCACAATTCTTTCCAATATGTGCTCAAAGTCCACCTTTGTGGCCCTATTTATTTCCCCCATTTGGTCATTTTAATTTGACATTCCATCTCTTTTTTTCTCCCAAATTACACCTTATGACCATACATATTCCCCTTGGGGCATTTTGTTTCCTATTTTCCTTTTTAGCCATTTTTCATTTCCTATATTGGGGCACCATTATTTTCATCCTTGTCCCTTGCGAACACATACCCTTTTCACTCGATTCCTCGTGTATGAAGGATTTCACATTTATTTGTGCATGGTTTTATGTTTTCCTATGACCCATTGGTCATCCCAACTCACATCCATTCAAGAGGTTTCCCATTGGATTCTCTCCATTTTGCAATGATTTTTCCCACTCACTGGCCCATAGAGAATTTTCACCATCTCCATTGAGACCACCTTATGTCCCCTACCCACATGATATTAGAGTCACCACCATAGTTTTTATTGTTATTGTGATCCTTTTTGCTTGGGGCATATTGCCTTTCCTTATCCTTTTACCCATTTTCTTCACCCACCTTGCCCTTCATCATCTACCTTTTCAAATGCATCATTGATTCCCCTTAGCGTTATTGATCCCTCATTTGAGGGGGAGCTCATCATCAACCTTTCATCAATCCTCATCATACTCTTTGTCTCTCATCATTTTTGTCTCATGGATTGCTAGCACAAACCACTCGACAAAAAGGGGAAAATGTAGACACCTAAATTCGGTATCCCTACCCTCATTTTCCCGCGTGTACATATTTCTCCATAGTCCTAACTAAACCCCATTAATTTGCTTCATCCCTCTTAAGTTAATTTAATTTATCTAAAATCCCACTTATTATCCCATCACCTTTAATCCTCATTAATTAACACTGATTAATTAATTTATTAATATCCAGTAGCCTTGATTAGCTTTCCTTTTAGGATCCTTTTTTCCCTAACGACTTTCCTACAATTTTTATAGCTTTTATCTTACCCATGACACATACCTAAACAACCCTTACCCACCTACATGCTTTAAATCACTTTCTCCAATCATTAAAAACACCAAATCTTGATTAAATCACAAAATCCATCACATTAAGGAAAATTTCCCCATAGTCGGCAATGACCCATCCGAGTCGAGTCGCGTTGACCCTATAAGATTGAGTTCTTCCCCTTTCTAAAAAGAGACACACAGAGACAAAACTTGGATTTCTTGCATTCTATGAATCCATCTTCAAACCATAACATCTTTCCAGCTATGTCAACCCTCTTGTGGTCCTTTGAAGCTTGTTTTCATCACTTGCATGACTTCAGGAGGTTTAAATTACTTTTTGTGCTATCTTATGTTTTTTATAGTACTATCTTGCTATATCTAACATCTTACAGTTCAACAACAAATCATGAATTCCTTATCGTATGTTCTTCTAGTTTCTTTTCTTACAGGTCATCCATTTTACCCATTCTTTTTGGCATTCTTCTACTACTGCTACGGTCTTCGTTTCCTAGACTAGTTCATTGTTGAACCAGTCTTGTGTTACTATACTTTTCTATCTCTAGATCCTTTCTTTATCTATGTTTTAACTTTGTCATCCTTCATAGACTCCAAAACCACCATTCTACTTCTCTGTTACATCGAAACTAGCCTATCTGCACCCTAATCATCATCACCCCACCCTAGTCACAATCGAACCGAGTCCTATTTATCGACCAACCCATCTAAGTATTTGTTTTCTATCATATTCTGGTGTTTTCTACCTTAGGACATCTTCTACAAGTTTTTTCTTGCATCTATAGGTTTCTATTGTGTCCCGTTCATTTAGATCCCTATATGTCTACATAATTATCTTACTATTCATATCCACACACCTGTGTTTCTATCAACCTATCTTTGTGCAGTCTAGGTTGCCGTCGACCCAGTTAGGTAAACTTATTTCAAGTTCATTTAGATTAAATTTGTATGTGCCTTACATTTATGCATTTTTAGTTTTTGTGTGCCTTAGATTCTGCATATTATTGTTGTTTTTATCATATCTTATCAAACATGGGGGTTGATATCTACCAAGGAAGTTAATGCTTCTTAGAGCCAAATTTTTTAGAAACCCCCATCTATTATCTAATCCATTTTATTTCTAGTCTTTGTTGTGCAGGTCATCATCTTGTAACAATAGGGATCCATCACTTACTTTTGTGATAGTTCATCTATATCACATCACATTTGAGGTACCTTAAACCCTCAATTTTTTGAGGTTATTTAATTTTATTTAATACTATCTCATTAACTTGAAAAGAATGAAAAAATTAGATCAACACTTGTTATAGTCGAGCACTCCGACTATATCTATATAGACATCTAATATAGCTCGTAGATATAGATACATACAAAAAATTAAATCTATAGGGACTTGGGGGCTCTGATGCTTTGAGGAAAATCTCTATATCCCTATCCATATATGGGGGATTGGATTCTATATTAGATAGGCCACTATATATCTAGTATAGAGGGCATATCTATCTATCTATCTATCTATCTACCTATCTATCTATTTATCTATCTCAGTATATTTATATGGTTTGGCCTCCCAAACATCCCCTATAACCTAGCCCCCCCTCTCTATAGACAAGGGATAGGAAATGGCCATCGGAACAAGGGACTCCTCTATATTTATAGCTTCCATATAGATATGGGAGTATAACTTGGCCCCTACCTAGAACTATAAGATAGTTTGGGGTGGGGGTCGGGGAACCAAATATATCTATATATGGGGTCTCATTCATCTAGCCTATATATATGGGGATGAGGACATTACCTATATACATATACAATTGAACTATCGGTACCCTCAAACTGATGTCCTAGCCCTATAAATATATGTATGGTATGGTATACCCCGATCTTGGCAACCAACCTTGATCGAACTATCGCAACCTAATAAATTACCCCATCACATATATAATCTAGAATAAATCCCCATCACCGATCGTAATCCCTAATTAGTGATCCCATCACATAGAGAATATAGCCCCATCAATCCATCGGGAACCTTAGTGACCTAATTGTGTATATTCTCGAGTCCCGAGTTAGTCTAATCGGGGGATGGGGATGGACCATAGAAATCTATTTTCCCCAACTATAGATATCTTTATTCTATATGCCCCACCCCACCCATATAGAGATAGTAGGCCAAACACCGCCTACAAACAAAACTATATATAGTATATAGAGAGTAGGGATCTAGATAAAGAAGAGATCATCCCTAATCAAATCGTCTTCGAACCCCCTATCTATATCTAGGAGACCGATAATATATCTCTAAATTAAATAAAGTTCCATCCATCAAAGTTACATATTCCTACCTTGTAACATGATTTATCGAATGTAAAAACCTATAATCATGATCGATCACATGAATGATTTGATGGATTCCTAGGCTCAATTCATCGATCATTCTACCAACCCCGACGCCCACCTCTAAAGTGAAATTGTATGGGGTGTGAGCATATATATCTAACCATTTTCCATATCCCATATATTTCTTGGGAGAATGATCTAGAAGGGCCCCAACCCCCATCCCTATAGATGTTATGTTGTCTTGGAAAATGGAATGGAGAATAAAGAGGTGGTGAGAAAATAAATAAAACTCATGCCCAACTCAATTTTGATCCAATAAACTGGATCTCCCTCAATCAAAATCAATAGAGATATAAATGGTGACTATATATTGGATAGTTAGTCCATATACCATATATGTATAGGGGCACCTCTATCTATAGATCGGGTGCCCGGGTCGAGTGCCCCATATATTCCACTACTTACTCCACAGCCTTCCAGTGATAAAGAGATGGGGTCTCATCCATCTATCAATAACTTGATCGAACCCTCTCCTCAATAACTCGATCTATCCGCCTAACTAAAACTAATGAGTTTATAGAGTAGGTTGTCACCAAGAGAGTAGACTAAAACAAAAATGTCAATTCCCTCCCTATATTAATACATATGATATGCCATATGTTGTGACCTATCTATAAAGCCATATCTATATCAATATCTAGGTGGGAAACCCGCTCAAGGGTCCCCCTATATAAACTATGGAATCCATATATTATATACGTGATATGAATAATGAATGGTCGTATCATATCATGTATTTTGGATCTTACATTGCCTATATCTACATAGGGTCCCCCCAAGCCCCGAACTCTAGATAGGGTCATGTTAGGCGTAGGGTTATAGAATATAAATATTTGAGAGTCAATAGTCATATGATATATAGTTAGACACTACTCCTCATTCCCACCCATCCCCATCTATATATAGGATAGGGGCCTATCTCTATATCTAGGATGGGCAGATAGGGGATTCTTTCCTCCTCCGATGGTAGAGTTCCAACTAGATAGATAGATAGATCTACACTCCACTTTCCTTTTCTATTTATTATATATCTATCGCTCACCCGACTAGACTAGAATAGAATAGATATAACTAAAATTTCTCTATATAGGGCCATTTCCCCTCTCTATTTAGATAGGGATAGTTTAGGGACCTGCCTATATAATATCTATAAGGGAAGAGAGATTACCACATCTCAAAGGTTTCAAATAGGGGGTCAAGGGATAGATAGGGGTTGAGATCATCCATCTATTTTGTATGTGATATGGCTAAGAAATCTCCATCCTCCACTCAAAGCCGAGTGTCGGGGCCATCACCATCATATAGGTATAGGGAACTCTATAGAATGATAAGAGATGCACTCAATATATATAGTTTAGTTGGCCCAACCCCGAACTATAGATAGGGGAGGTAGAGGTGGGTGCCTAACCCACCACATTCCCCTCTAATAAACACATATGGTTTAGGAGCGGGGCGGTTTATATTATAAGGTTTTATTTTGTGCCACCAACCATTTAATAAATCAAGTAGCACTTAATCCCCCAACCAAAATGGTCAAATTGTAAGCCACATCCGTGCGACACTATAAACCATGTAGCCGAGGGGGAAATTGACCAAGTAAATGCCATGTCGCTTGAATGGGAGGTTATAGAGGTAGATTATTTTTAATTATTTAAAGATTTAATATAAGACATAGACTATATATGATATACACTATTTTAAACCACCAAATACCATGTACCTAACATAACCCACACATTATAACCATGCCACAAAGCACTTAAGATGGTCCTTTTACCAAGAAAATATCCACCTATTAAACATGGAATGATGAATGGTAATGATCTTAAGATTTAGGTTTTAATTTTTTTGAAATTTGTAGCTAAATGTGGAGCCTCCTACTAATGTCAACACATGGTCCACCAAGCAATTCCCAATACAAATATTTAAGTGGTTAGAGTTTAAAAACAAACAACTATAGTAAATGGTGTGTGTGTGTGTGTGTGTGTGTGTGTGTGTGTGTGTGTGTGTGTGTGTGTGTGTGTGTGTGTGTGTGTGTGTGTGTGTGTATAAAACATTTGACCTGCATGGAGTAAAATAGATAAGAGGGCGAAATATTTTGTAAAGTGGCTTCATGATGGGGTAAGAGTTTTATTGTTTTACTATTTTCTAGAGTGGTTCTCGACAATGAGAAAATTCATATTCCTATAATCTTGGATGTTTTTCTTGAACTTGCAAACCTTCCCATTAACCTTGAATTTTTATTTTCTTGCACACTTTTAAAACATAGGAAATAAATTAGATTCATGCTAAATATTTTTGTAAAGAATTACTTGCACGTGAATATAGAGTGGGCCCGTCGGAACCTTTCCAATGTACCAAAATTGAAGCGGTTAAAATATATGCAAGAGACAATAGTGTACCAGGTAAAAATAATTTAAGGGGTTCCTATTTTATAACCCGAAGGGGTAAAATAACCCAACCAATTTTCACCGAACTATTAAATAAAACCAATTATTTAAAAGGTTGATTTATTACATGATCATATATTATGTGAGGTCCTAAGGGTCAAAAGATTAATCATGTTTGATATTACTTAAATAAAATAAATTAAATATTATACAAAACATTACAACACTTATTTCACTAAATCTGGACTTATTCTAGTCCAAGCAGCTAAAAAATATAACCAATATTGGAATCCAATATTACTATTTTTGGATTCGAATGTCAAATATTGGAATAATATGCACTCCAAAATCACACATATTGGATTCCAAAATTGCACATATTGGATTCCAAAATTACATATATTGGAATCCTTTAATTCTCCTTCAAAGTCCAATATATCTGGTCATGATTTAAATTTATGAATCTTTGAAAAAAAGCGTTTAATGATTTCAGGGAATCCAACATTGATTTGAGAAATAATTATTGGCCATCGCTAGCCCGTATAAAATAGATCCATGTTACTGCTTTATAAGGGCTAGCAATGCTAAACTTAATGGTTGCTTGAGAATAATGCTCTTATCAGTTTTAAGATGTTTTAAAGATTAAACTATGCAAATTTGAATATTTAAATGCCATTAAGCAAGTGTCCTCTAGGCTAATGACATTCACGACATGTGAGACACTTCCAGATTCAATTACTATGGTTCAATTGAACCTTGGGGAAACCAAAGAATTGCCAAAGATGTTATAAAGAAAATTAAAGAGGGCAAAAATTCAATTTAGGATAATTTAATTAATTGTAAAACCATTCCAAATATATTTTCATATTTAAATTTAGATCTCATAGTTACTTCATTTATTATTGTGTGATTAAAACTTAGCGAACCCGAGAATTTCGAATATGTTATGAAGAAATTAGCGAGGGCAACGATCCAAAGTGTAGGAGAAGGTAATTAATTGTAAAACCATACCAGATATATTTTCATATTTAAATTTATATATAAAATCAACTGTAAGAGACATGGCATAATTTTTTTCATATTCAAATATGGACATGAACTTATTCAAAATTAACTGTAAAACTATCCCATATATATTTTAGTATTTAAATATAGCTATGAAATAAATTGAAATTCCTTTACTAAAGGTAGGTAGAATTATAGTAAAACATTTTATGAATAATTTGAATTTATAATGTAACACTATTCCCAAAAATGGGATTCTAAATCAAAAATACAAAACATAGTAAAGCTCCAATAAAAAAGATCCCTATAATTGTGTTTGTGATCTAATATAATCCCAAACATATTTGACATCCTTCAATGGTTGCAACAAAGGCCACAACACATCTAACAAGTATGTGTATTTTGACTTAGAATCTATGTTAAATGTTTCAACAATTATGTAGTTCGCAACATCATTAAACGTTTTTTTCTCTAAAGAGTCATCTAGAAGCACTGTATTTTTACAATTTTACGATGCATTAAACCCCGACCAAACGGAGTTAATATTCTTGAGATATAATTTGGGATTCCCAAAACTTCATAATCGAGCATTTGGTCTCGACGCGATATTCCTATGTAAATATGAACTCAAAGCTTGCAACGCTCAAGCCGATGTTTTGAAGGAATGAAGGTATCATGTCATTAACATTTGACTTTCTCCCTGATGTCCATATTGTTATGTTGAAATATTTTTTACACTGTTTCAAGAACTCTTTCACATTAGGTCTCGAGAAAATAATATTTTTTTAGAGTTTGATGCCACCAATTTTTTTAACTTGTTTAAATATCGAAGATACCTTATGGAGGGTATGTTCCAAAACACCTTTTATATCAAATATGATCAGTTTCATGTTTCATGTGTTCATATCTACAAATGAAAAAAAAAAATCAAATGGTTGAGGGAAGTGAATCAATTAAAAAATAAAAAACAAGTCCCTTTTGATATTGTTATATCAAAAATCAAATGGTTATAAGTGGTGACAAAGGTAAAATCTAAGGGCATTCCTCATTTCTTATTATTATACTATACTATGAATATTTTTATGAAGAATTTATTTGAATAGAATGTAATTTTTTCAAATATATGCAGTATTTACATACAATATTTTAGTTATTTCATTGCATTGGAAAGTGGTATACACTTTCTAATAGCGAAGCAAAAACTAGTATTGAAGCATGCTCAGAATTAATTTAGGATTACATATTTCATTAATAAAAATTGCTCAATGATTTGTTACATTAAAGATTTTCTATCAATTCACATTTGTAACTTATACACTCACACTCTGAACTTATAATCGGGGAAGATTTAAACTATCCCAACTTATAATCATACAATCGTAATTTAAATAGTTACGCAGAACCATCACTAAAACATATGAATGTATTTTATTTAAAATGCTAGGTTGTATCATCACTATAACATTTTGAAATGCTAAATTTTTATTTTGCATTTACTCACTCCAAATATTTGATGCCCTCTACCACATTCAATCCCTTTGACACTATTAGTGATAAGTTTTTGTGAAAATTGGTCATCAACCACCTATCTTTGATAAATTTTCTCCTCTGTTTGTCATCCCAACCATGAAATGTTTTGGAGGGTTTCATTTTGCACCTAATGTAATACACATCATGTCTTCTAATTGTAGGGGAAATCATTTCTACTCCAAACCTTTTCTATATATTTTATTGCAATTCCATCAACCATTTTCCAATGTTCTTTTCCCCGGTGATTACTTTGGGTTCAAGTCAGATAATAATTTTTTATTAGAGGCCTTTGTCACTTTTCAACATCACTGAAGTAAGTTTTTCTTACTGTAATCCCAATTCAAATTTTGTTGATAATGACTTTATAAACTCTTACAGGCCACCTCACACATTGATAGTCCCGCATAGCTTGAATGTTATGTCACCAGAGAGAGATTGGTTTTTCTCATACAACAATCCCTCCAAATCTAAAATAAGCAAGTAATTATTGTGGCTAATCAGTAGGGAAGTAAATAATTTTTTATTCACTCTCATATTGATTCTCACCAATGGAAAAATCAACATTTTAGCTTGCAAGGCTACCACTTACTTGGTGGGCCTTGCATGTAGGATTGCATCTTCTTTACCCACAACTAGATCCTTTGATGCAAGATCTATTTCAAACAATATTAATATTATTAATATAGCTATTCTATGGAAAATGAAAGCTTATTTGAAAAAAACATACTAAAGTACATGATAAAATGGTAAATTCAATATTATCACTTTAGGTAGCTACCACTTACCAACTGAGCTTCCAGATTGGCTTGCATAGACCTTACTAGTTGCTGGTTTTTTTGATGCAATATGTATTACAAACAATAGTAATCAATTCAAAATTAATTTCATGCTATCACAAATGAAAGCATAATTGAAAAGAATAATGGACTTTGTGGTAATATGGTAAGTACAAATCAAAATGCTCTATGTCTTTTGAATTAATTGTAGCACCCGCTAGGGTTCGTTTATATTCGTTGAACCACCCATTGGCAGACAACACTTTTGAGATATTGATGTGGATTAGTGACCACTAGGCTATGCCATCATTGGCTGGAATAAGCATAGATTCTAATGTCTGTATCATTATGTCGATACTAATGGTTTATGTAGACAACCAACAACCTGGAAACTATAAACTATGTAGCATCGGATGCCACCATGAACTTTTGAAATAGGTTATTTGGAAATTCCTTCTTTGAAAATGATTCTACTTCTAGAATTAGCTGATATCATTTTCTATAAATTTTTGAGCCTTAGAAATGGTTATGATTAAAAATATGCATGTCTAACATACCTAGTTTTGTCTGCATACTCGTGCTGGCTACCACTGTGCACTCCACTGTTACTTTCTCTAGGTGTTGGTCATATGCATAAACCATTAATTGTTTTATAAATTTGTGGTGCTTGGTAGTGGTTATTATTTATAAATGCGCATGAATAACATACCAAGATTTACTTGCATATTCATGGATGATGTGGCTGAGTTCTCTCGCAACTATGGTCGAGTTGGTAAACATAGAGTATTTTCAAAAATGAGAACAATGGCAATCGAAAAATGAGCTCATTAAACATATTTATAAAGTGATTGAAGGTCAATCACCATGATGAGTTGGTTGTGTAGCGTCAAGTTGAGAGGTTTGTACATTGATTCCTATTGTTATTTGGTTGTCTATGTAAATAAGAAATGTGTAAGTAGATTTTTTCGGTTGAAAGAATTTTAACATAATCACATGTTTGAGTTGTATTCCAGTATGAACCTTTCTTCATATGAGAATAGTAATGTTTCAAAAACATTTCTTGACTATGTGTCTCAACAATAAAAAAATAGATTGATTGGATTAAAATAATGCACGTAGTGTGACACTACCGCCATATATCACTAATACTATAGAATCCTCGGGAACAACATCAAGCAAACATCTCAGACTAGAACTCATATGATCGCTCACAAGGAAAAGGATGTTTTGTTTCCTTTTAGGCAAATTTCACTTGCAATTATCAATTGTTGTGGTAGTTTTTCCATCCAATCCCTAGTGACTTCTTCTCTTTCATCATTTTTATCATCATATTTGTGCACTCTAGTTATTGTGTACATAAGACACAAACTTTTAAATTTCCTGCTGCTATCATAGAGTCTATAACATCCATCTAGAATCGATTCTTCACTGTCTTTAACCTTTTCCATGTATTTTTTTATTGTTTCTCTCAACATTTTTGAATATTCAATTGGTATGAGAATAATAATAATACATTCCAAAGGTAATGGTTCTAATAATTGTTAGCAGCTCCATTATTTCTTTAGAAGAAATATTGCTAGACAAATTACAAAAATCAACGATAACACATTCTACATTGAAAGGATTGGTGGCATGAATAGCTGCATAGAGTTGATGAAAGCTAGAATGGGTATGCACATTGACAAGTAAATTCTTCTATGTCCACCATCCTTTCCAGTATATTATCTTCCATTAACACCACATAGTTGTCAAATATTTTCTGAGCCTCAACGGGAAGAACTTCTTTCGCCATATGGTCCTTTTTTGTTTAGCTTTTTTTCCCCTATACGGGAATCAAATTTTCTCTTTCCTTTCCTTTCTTCACCTAATAGTATAGACATCTAGCAATAATGTGATTCATGCAATTTAAATTTTTCAATTAAATTCGATTCACTACAGGATGTCAATAGATCAATATATGGATGTTTGTCTTTAAAATATTGAAGAAATTTCACTTTCATTTTTTTGTCTCCTTTTATTCTCCAATAGTAAAATTAAATTTCTTTTCTACTACGCTTTGATCGAACAAGTCCATTTAGCCAAACGTCCCCTGATTTTACTTTATCTACTAGTATTGATAGTTCTTCATTGTTCATTCCTCTAGCAGCCCTGAATGAATTGAATCTGAATCTTGCCAATGAATTAGGCTAAAACTTATCTTGATTATCTTTAATAGATGAACAAGAAAGGCTAGCAGATCTAAAAAATTCAAATGTTGTAGTCCATTTAGTCCATATATCATCAAACAATAATAAAAAGTCCATTTTTGTATAGATTGTTGGTTGTGTCCATTTTAAAAATCAAAAGGCATTGATTCTCAAAGTTATGCATTCAAAGGACAATTATATGTTTTATATTTTTATATAAGGAAGAAAAAATTTAATAACAAATGTAATAAAATTAAAATACATTACCCTCCATTCCTCTATTTTGTTTTTTGCCAATCCGGACGTTGAGGACATCCAAGCAATTTCCAAACCAATCTAGCTTTATACAAATCAATAAAATTAGTTTCTATCCAAGTTCTCTTCACTTCATTTTTTTGTTTGAAAATATTAGTAATGGTTTTGTTAGTTGCTTTTACATAAAAATGTAAGCCCTTCGAAACTATAGCCTCTTATGTAAATACTTGTAAGTATCTGAGCCCAAAATCTTTTTTGTGCACATATTGTATGTTAGATGTCAAGTATATAAAATTTAACGTCATCCCTTTCCAAGTCTTTCAGATCTTGGAGTACCACAACCTTATTCGTAGACTCCAAGAAGGGAAGAAGAATTGTGTCCCTTTGTGTAGGAATAACATTTATCAACATGGAGTGCACAAGAAGGTCAACATTCTCATCATCTATAGGATGAAACTCATACTCTGGAGGTGCTACATGGTACCTGGAAACATCAATTGAAAATACTTCACTATTAAACAAAAATTAATCAAACTCGCTACTTAGTTGAAGGCTATGTTTTCATGAATATAGTGGTTGATTTCTTTAGTAATGTAGCTAATTTAGTATTCCTTTTCAACCCATGTAACTTTGATCTGGATGGATCGAGCTCCAATTTAGCCAAATATTTTCTCCTCAACATAGTAAACAAATTGACATGTTTAGGTGGTGAAAGTGAACCTTTTCTATTCAAAAAATGACAAACGGAAGAGGTTGTATCACCTCTATACAATTTTCTAAGTACTGCAAGCATGCCACTATGAATGTCTTCTACATTTGAACAACCATTTTTGTCTTTATCTACTAATAACCCCAAATCCCAACCATATGTTGAACAAGAACATTATGTTTTTTTCTTCTAAGGCTTTCATCTCCTGTTTCTGAATAAAGAAACATCCAACTCCATATCTAGAATAAGACACTTATTATTTTCATAGTCAATGTGTTCGACTTGAACATGCAGTGTACTTGAATCAACAACTGATAGAGGATATAACCATTATGACTTCCTCATGTCTGTCTTTTATAAAAAAAAATAACCACAAGTCGTTGTCGTAGTTGTCAGGGCTATGGATTTCAACAAACCATTCCTCATCTATTTTCTTCCAGCACTCAATGCCTTCAATGAATGGAATTTCCAAGAATGGATTACGACCAATGGAAGACATTGTACTTGCAATTGGATTAGAATATATCAAAAATTACTTCACATATGGAGTAATTTTTATTCCCATCATATGTTAATGAATGTAAGTATTAGCCTTTTGCAATCACCAATATCTATAATACATTACTTTTTATCATTGGTGAGTAATCAACGCAAACGTTAGTTGTTGTTAGGCTTTGAAAAAACATGATCTCTAACCTTTAATCAATGTAAATTGTGTTTTGTGGATCACATCATTAATACTAGAAACTATGCAAAAAATTTTCTTACAATTAACATGCAACATATTTTGGAAGGATCATTCATTGACTGACAACCATCCACATTGCGTAGATTGCATGAAAGGAATGCTTGAAAAAATAGATGTTAGTGAGAGAGAGGATTTAAGTAGACATATGAATGGACAATTTTTAATATTACTTGTTGGTAATTTACACCAATTGAATGGACTAGCTTAAAGGCCATTAAGATTTAATCTCCATAACTAGTAAAAAGAATAATGTACCAACCGTTAGGCTCAAGAATGTATTTATTTGAAAATAGCTATATAATAACAAACAATGGTCAATCTTAGTGGCCACTAAGCTCCTCTGATTACCGATTGTCATTGTAAGCACTATATGTTCAACTATGGACTGATATTATTTTTTAATGATAGTAATTATATCGTATTGGCTGGAATTTGCATGTCGAACCCAATTGTAGCATTACATTTCAACAAGACTGGATAAAGACTTATATATTTCACCTAAAATATATCTTTGTAAATTATAAGCCATATTTGTTCATATCAAAGAAAAATCCTAACGACCGCTATAATTTCTTAATTTCAAAATAACTATTGAATAACAAATCATGGTCTAGCTTAGTGGTCGCTATGATACTTTCATTACCTCTAGTCGTAGTAATCACTAGAAGTACAAATTTAGAATGAATGTTATTGTTAATGACTATAATTGTATAAAATTAGCCACATATTACCGGGTGGAGCCAATTTCTGCACTACTTTCCATCGAGAGGTATTAAGACTTTCTCTTCATATCAAAGGAATAACGTTGTGGCCGATAGGTGCAAACAATTTATAAATTTGACAATAGATATATAATAATAAGCAATGGTCTAGCTTAGTGACCGATGGGCTCCTATCATTACCATTTTCCATTGTAATCATTATTTTTTCAACTTTGGATGGTTAGTGCTTTTCATTGATTATAAGTGTCAAATATTAGGTAGACTTCACATGACGGACCCAATTACTAAACTACATTTTGTCGAGAGGAATCTAGTCTTATTTATTTCTCCTAAGATATATCTTTGAAAATTTTAATCCATATTTGTTAGATCGGAGAAAAGGCTATCAACCACTAATTTCAAAATAGTCATTGAATAACAAATCATGGAATAGCTTAGTGACCACTATGATCATATCATTACGTCTTGTCATAACAATCACTATCTCAGATAGCTTTAGATCGTTGAATTATAAATGATTAAAATTTTAACAAATTATCTACGCGTTACCTTGTGGAGCCAATTCTTGCAATGCTTTCCATCGAGAGGGATCAATAATTTCTATTCTTATCAAATAAAATGCTTAACAACCATCATCCTTCATTACTCATTGAAAGGAATAACATAAAGAACCGCTAGGCTCAACAATTTTAATTTTGAGAGGATTCAAGACTTATTTATTTCTCCTAATATATGTCTTTGTAAATTGTAATCCATATTTGTTCGTATCAAATAAAAATCCTAACGGCACGCTTAGGCTTACCAATTTCACAATTTCTAAGTAGTTATTGATTAACAACTCATGATATAGCTTAGAGGAAGCCAGGATCCTTTCATTACCTCTTTTCGTAGTAATCACTATCTTTACATATTAGATCGATTGTAATTTTCAATGATTATAATTGTTTCAAATCGGCTGCATGTTACCTAGTGGAGCCAATTCTTGCACTATGTTCCATCGAGAGGGATCAAGACTTTTGGTTTGTATCAAAGAAAAGGTTTAGCGACCACTAAGCTTGATTAATAGTTTAAAGGAATAACGTAGTGGACACTAGGCTCAATAGTTTCTAATTTGTGAATAGGTATATTATAACAAACAATGGTCTAGCTTAACGACCGCTAGGATCTTATGATTATCACCTGTCATTATATAATTGTATCGTTTTGGGCGGAATTTACATGGCAGCCCCGATTGTTGTAATCGCATATTTATCTCGTACAAGATATATCTTTTTAAATTGGAATCCATATATACCTCTGAGAAAAAGTGATATTTTTTTGTAGTTTTGATAATATAAATCATTGCAACATATAATTCACACGGTTCTTATAAAATAAAATGCATAGCGGCCATTAAGATGCTTTATTTATTGATTGAAATGACATATGGTTAGTTGTGCACAACAATTACTTAATTTGGAAATAGCGATAGAATAACAAATCATGATATAGCCTAGTGGCCGCTAGCTATATACCAATACCTCTTGTCATTGTAAACACTATCTTTATAGCTTTGAGGTGCTAGTACTTTTCATTGTTTTAATGCAAAAACACCTTTTAGGATTTTAGAATTTTCATGCCACGTGTCGTCATTTTACTAGTAGATATTTATATTATAATATCGCAGTTTCATATAGTTTCAAAATATTTTATATTCATTTCTTTACATTTAAATTTCATGATAAATGTGTCAATTATAATGTTTTCTAACTATTAGGTTCAAAACATGCCATGTGGCACAATATAATTGGATAATTATTTTTCATTTGCACACTACATCTAACATTGTATAGGTTGATTTTGATAAAAATAAAAAAATGTGCATATACATTCATACACTTTATTTCATTTTTTATTATAATATTATATTTGTTATTGTGTTTCACTATATTACGCTATACCGACGTGTCATCATTTTACTTGGTTGTTATTTATATTATAATATCGTGGTTTCCTATTATTTATATTATACTCACTTCTTTACATTTTAATTTCATATTAAATGTGTCAATTATAATGTTTTCTAACTATCAGGTTCAAACTTACCACATGGCACAGAGTAATTGGAGAATTATATTTCATTAGCACACTACATCTAGCATTATCTAGGTGATTTTTTATTAAAATAAAAATAAATGTGCCTATAAATTTGATATAATATATTTATGCTATTTTATTATAATATTATAATTTTATTATGTTTCAACTATTTTAAGCTATAACTAATAACAAAATGCGTTGTTTTCAATATTGTTTATTTTTTCGCTATCCCGCACCTTTTCTCAATGAGTGGAAAATTTAAAATTTGAATTGTGAATTCCTCCCCATTTTTGAGAATTTGAAATTTCAATATTAACACAATTTCGCCCACTCTAATTTTAAATTTTTTACATCCCAATTTTTTTTATATTTTCAAATTTTCTAACGTGGAATATGCCGAAAAAATATTAAATACCTCAAAGAACTAGTTTTTAGGGGTTTTGTTTTTTTGGTCTTGTAGAACAACAACTCGTTAAATCATAGAATAATACAAGAAATCCAAAGATCGGGGCCAAATGCAAGAATCCTGGTCGTTTTCACCAGAAACAATTAGCAATAATTATAATCTCGTTAGTGGATTTAAAAAAAGGAAAAATCAAACAAGAATAAAAAATGGTGTTCACATACCTGGGAAGCAAAAGGGGTTACAGAAAAATAGTGCAGATAGTTAGTTCGATGCAGCAGTCGATGGTTTGAATGGCATCACCAAGCACAAAATAATCTCGATCTAAATAAGGTATTTATAAAAATGTATACTATACTAAATGTGCACCTTTTTTGATTGCGGGCTTATTCAGTCATTCTGTCTTCGATTAGATCATGTCTTTTTAACCTCAGTCCTAGCCTTACTTTTCCCTATAAAAATCACTTCACAGCCCAACTATGCTTACCAATTCCTTCTGATCATTTTGTTAAACCGCCTTGTGCTTACTAGTTCCTGTATTTTTCATGTTAGTTGAGCCCTTCTTTGCCCTACGAAAATGTAATCACGGCCCAACTTTGCGTACCGGTTCCTTATAATCGTTTTGTCGTACCACCTTGTTCTTAAAGAAAACAAGGAATCTTTTGGGCCCCAACTAAAGAAAATTTAATCCCTTTTCAGCTTTGGTTTTTATTTCATTTTAATGTTTTCAAGTTTCCACCGATCTATGTTCCCCTCTGGATTTTTTTCCCGATAATGATGGCCAGTCACCTAATCACTAGTTTTTAAAATTTTAATGTTTAACAAGACTCAAAATATTGTTTTGGTATTCATTACATTTGCATTTTTTTCCTTTTAATATGATGATAGAAACAACCCGAGGTAAATATTTCATTGTACATTGTTTATATGGTTGTCACGTTGACTTTGTGAGAAGATATTTGAGGTTAACAAAATTGTCTAAAACTATAAAATCATATTAGGTTTTCAATTGTGAGATATTTTTTTGTGCAATGGAAGGTTAAACATATTATATATACGCCTAAATTATATATATATATATATATATATATATATAGTATTATAATCACTATGTATTTAAATTTATATATTAAATATTTCAATCACTATGTATCTATGTATGTTAGTCATGATGATATAATTATTTTAAAACAATATTATCAGTAGGCCACATATTATTGGTGGAAGATAAAGTGTTGGCATATATATTAATTCATTAGGGTTGTTGTGGAAGGCCACAATATTATTAGTTTTTATGGAAGGACACAAACTAATATTATTTGGATATTAGTTGTCGCTAGGATTTAACAAAAACAAGAAATCTATTGCAAGCTTAGTGGCCGCTAGGGTATAACACAATACCATATTTGTAGCTTAGTGATCGATACTCAATAACGCATATCATGAAGTCATACGCCACTAAGACATTGCCACATCATAATATTTGGAACATAGTGGTCACTAGGATTTAACAAAATAAAGAAATATATTGTGATTCTAGTGTTCGCTAGGTATTTCCGCAACATATTATTTGGAGCTTAGCGGTCGCTAGGGTTTCACAAAATAAAGAAAGATATTGTAATTCTAGCATCCGCTAGGTATTTTTGCAACATATTATTTGTACCTTAGCAGTCACTAGGATTTCAAAAATTAAATTAAGGTAGTATGAAATTAGCGGCCACTAGGTTATGCCTCAAAACATTTTATGAGCTTAGCGATTGGTACTCAATAAAGATATCATGATGTTATATGTTGTTAAGACACTACCACATCATAATATTTGGAACGTAATTGTCACTAGGATTTAACAAAATAAATAAAGATATTTTGAGTCTAGTGCCCATCAGGTATTTCTGCAACATATTATTTGGAGGTTAGTGGTCGCTAGGATTTCACAAATTAAATTAAGGTAGTATGAAATTAGTGGCTGCTATGTACTACCAAAACATAATATTTAAAAAAATATTTTGACAGGATTAAATATTTTAAATGAAATTGATTTGAGCTTAGCGATCACTAGACTTTACAACGATGTAATAATTTAAGCTTAGCGCTCGTTAGGATTTAACACATAATATTTGGGGCATAACAGTCACAAGAATTTAACACATTAAATTAATATTTTAGGAGGCTAGCATCCGCTATAATATGCATACTCATAATGTTTACAAGTTGCTTAGGTGGTATGCTTTAACAAATCAAATTAACAAATTTTGAGCAACACGACATCTAGGTGCTTCCACAATAGAATATTTCAAGCTTAGATGTCTCGAGCATTTAACAAGATGAAGAATGAAATTTTTAGCTTAGCGTCCACTAGCTTATGTTGTAAAATTTTATTTGAAGATATGTTTTCGCTAGGATTCAATGAAAAACAAGTAATATATTACGAGCTTAGCGGCCACTAGGTTATGCCTCAAAAATATTTTTGAGCTTAGAATCGGTACTCAATAACAAATATCATGATGTTATACACCGTTAAGACACTACCACATCATAATATTTGGAACATATCTATTGCCAAGATTTAATGAAGATAAACAAAGATATTTCAAGTCTAGCATCAGCTAGGTATTACCAAAACATATTATTTGGAGCTTAGCGGTTGTTAGGATTTCAAAATTATATTAAGGTAGTATGAAATTAGCGGTCACTACGTACTTCCACAACATAATATTTAAAACAAATATTTCAACAGGATTTAAAATTTTAAATGAAATTGATTTGAGCTTAGCAGCCACTAGACTTTACAACGATGTAATAATTTAAGCTTAGCGTTCGTTAGGATTTAACACATAATATTTGGGGCATAACGGTCACGGAATTTAACACATGAAATTAAGATTCTAGGAGGCTAGCATCTGCTAGAATATGTGTACTCATAATGTTTTCAAGTTGTTGTAGGTATGCTTTAATAAATCAAATTAAGAACTTTTGAGCTACATGGCATCTAGTTGCTTCCACAATAGAATATTTTGAGCTTTAGATGTCTCAAGGATTTAACAAGATGAAGTATGAAATTTTTAGCTTGACGTATGCTATCTTATGTTGCAACATATTATTTTAATATATGTTGTTGCTAGGATTCAACTAAAAACATGTCGATATTGCAAGCTAAGTGATCAAGTTAACTAGTTATGCCTCAAAAAAAAATTTCTGAGCTTAGAGATCGGTACTCAACAACAAATATCATGAAGTTATATGCCACTAAGACACTACCGCAACATATTATTTGGAAGATAGCGGTCACTAGGATTTAACAAAATAAAGAAAGATATTGCGAGTCCAGTGTTCTCTAGGTATTGTCACAACATTTTATTTTTACCTTAGGTCGCTAGGATATTACAAATTAAATTAAGGTAGTATGAAATTAGCGGCCTCTACGTATTGCAACAACATAATATTTAATAAAATATTTTTACAGGATTTAACATTTTAGATGAAATTGACTTGAGCTGAGTGGTCGCTAGCCTTTACAAAAATGTAATAATTTAAGCTTAACGTAAGCTAGGATTTAACACATAATATTTGGGGCATAGCGGTCACAAGAATTTAACACATTAAATTCATATTCCGAGAAGCTAGCATCCACTAGAATATGCATACTAATAATGTTTGCAAGTTTTCGGAAGTATGCTTTAACAAATCAAATTAAAAAAATTGAGCTACATGACATCTAGTTCCTTCCACAATAGAATATTTTGAGCTTTGGATGTCTCGATCATTTAAGAAGATAAATTATAAAAATTTTATCTTGGCATCCACTATCTTATGTTGCTACATATTATTTGAAGATATGTTTGTCGTTAGGATTCAACTAAAAACATGTCAAATATTACAAGCTTAGAGGTCACTAGGTTATGCCTCGAAAACATTTTTTTGAGCTTAGAGATCAGTACTCAACAACGGATATCATGAAGTTATATGCCACTAAGACACTGCCACAACATATTATTTGGAACATAGCGGTCACTAGGATTTAACAAAATAAAGAAAGATATTGCGAGTCTAGCATCCGCTAGGTATTGCCACAACATTTTATTTTTACCTTAGCGGTCACTAGGATTTCACAAATTAAATTAAGGTAGTATGAAATTAGCGGCCTCTACGTATTGTAACAACATAATATTTTAAAAAAATTTCTTTAGGATTTAACATTTTAGATGAAATTGATTTGAGTTGAGTAGTCGCTAGCCTTTACAATGATGTAATAATTTAATCTTAGTGTTCGTTAGGATTTAACACATAATATTTGGGGCATAGCAATCGCAATAATTTAACACATTAAATTAAGATTCCATGAGGCTAGCATCTTTTAGAATATGTGTACTCATAATTTTAGTAATTTTTCCACAATATGCTTTAACAAATCAAATTAACAAATTTTGAGCTACATGTTTTTAGCTTAGCGTCCACTATCTTATGTTACAACATATTATTTGAAGATATGTTGTTAGGATTCAACTAAAAGAAGTAAGATATTGCGAGGTTAGCGGCTGGTAGGTTATGCCTCAAAAACATTTTCTAAGCTTATTGTTATGTTCTCAATAATGGATATCATGAAGTGATACACCACTAAGACACTGCCACATCATAATATTTGGAACATAACAACCACTAGGATTTAACAAAATATAGTAATATATTTCAAAATTAGAGTCTCGCTAGGTATTGTTGGAAAATATTATTTGGATCTTAGCGGTCTCTAATATTTCAGACATTTAATTAAGGTAGTATGAAATTAGTGGCCTCTACGTACTACCTCAATGTAATAAGTTATGCTTAAAATTTGTTAGGATTTAACGCATAATTTGGAGCATAGCGGTCAAAAGGATTAAACACATTACATTAAGATTATAGGAGGCTAGAATTTTGAGCTACACGACATCTAGGTGCTTCCACAATAGAATATTTTTTTCTTAGATGTCTCAAACATTTAATAAGACAAAGAGTGACATTTTGAGCTTGGTGTCCGTAAGCTTATTTTTACAACATATTATTTAAAGATATGTTGTCACTAGGATATTATGAATTCTTAAGCTGTTAAGACATTGCCACATCATAATAGTTGGAACATAGCGGTCGTCGGGATTTGAAAAAATAGAGAAAGATATTTCTAGTCTACCATGCACTAGGTATTTCCACAACATATTATTTGTAGTTTATGCCACAATGAAAATTTGGAGCTTAGCGTATCAAAACAAAAAAATCATGTTTAGATAAGTATAGCATTTTGAATATATACACGATCATTGTAAAAATTATAAGTATTCATCTATTAACATGTCATACATATCATAGTGTTTTCCCACCTATCTCAGATACTACAATTTATGATTCATCGTGGTTATTCCTTAACTACGGGGTGTTGTTGATCCGAGACCACGGGCACGGTTGCTTCCTGGGTTTGTTGCTCTTGTTTAGAACCTATTTTATCATCTCGTTGTCTTGCCTACTCAAAATATTTTTTTGCAAATATGAGAATCTCTTTTTATCTTTTCCATATCCAGAATTGTGGTTCTATATAGCACAACAAACTTGTCAAGTAAATCCTTTTGACTACCGGATGACTTTTTGGAAATTTCCTTCAGAGTCTCTATTTTTTTGTATTTTTTCCCTTGTTCTGGAAATAATCTCAATGACATGAGAAGTTTCTCCTTTGTTCACCTCAACTATTCTCCTTTGAAAATTACCCATGAATTGTTGAAGGGATGTCATGCTTGTAATGCCCTGTTGATGTTTCCCCAGGTCCACCATGCCGACCATGTTGCTAAGCATGGGAGATTTGTGTGCATGTGCTTATCGTCATTGACCGTTGTTGACTTTTTTCCTTGTCACCGTGAAGATTTTACACCTTCCTCTCCTTCTTTCCTTTTGGGCCTATGAATGGATGTCGCGAATCGTAATGCCCCGCTCATCCCCTGGCCGCAAAGGAAAATTTGTGTGCATGTGCTATTCTTGTTGTTGATTTTTCCTTGTCACCGTGAAGATTTTACACCTTCCTCTCCTTCTTTCCTTTTGGGTCATTGTCGACATCCCAAACCCACCTCGTAATATCATGGATTAATAATTATTATCATTATTTTAGCCATAAAATCATTAAAATAATGTTTATAATAATATTATAATTTATATTTCATTAACTTACAATCAGTTGCTTTTGGTCAAAATTTTATCACTGGAAATGGATTAAATTTAAGCTATATTTTATTTATTTATCTACTTCATTTTAGGGTCTTATGACCTTTTTAGATTAAAAAAAAAAATAAATAAATAAATAAAATAAAATTTTAAATTAAAAAGTCAAATTTTTTTGGGGCGATTTAGGGCTCGGACTCCAATTGTTATTTTCCTTTTGTTTTTTGTTGGTTTGCATCTTTATGGTTTGGTCGTGGGGAGAAGCCGCCGGCATGAGGGAGGGAGGAAGCCTTTCCTGCATTTGACCGATGAAAGAACAAGAAAAATTGACATGGATTTCCTCGAGAGACATGAGTCACACTGCCACGTGTGCAACAAATAGGGTTTCCAACCCCATCAGTTTTCATTTGCTAGCATACTCTCATCACATGGCCAAAATAAGAGCTTTGAAACTAGGTACCCCATCCGTGCCAAAGTATTATGGAGAAGGGATTTTTGTATGTTTTAGTTGCAAGTGCCCTGATAGATACATATGCAAAATGTGGAAGCATGTGAACTGTTCGACAATGCCTGAAAGAAATGTGCTTTATGGACTACAATGATTACAGGATGTGCAAAAAAAGAGTTTGTTGAAAAGGCCTTGGAAACTTTCAAGCAAATGCAATTGGTACGTGTAAAGCCAGACTCCACAACCTTTTCCAAAGATCCTCCCAAATTTCTCTCACAAAATGGGAGCTTTAGAGCAGGCCTCAGACAACCATCAAAGCATAATGGTAGAGGATTTTAGTTGTAAGTGCACTAGTAGACAAGTATGCAAATTGCGGAAGCATACACAAGGCAAGTCAACTCAACGCTTGAAAAAATGCCTCAAAGAGATGTGGTCTTATGGAACATACCCCGACCATGTAAGTTTCAGTTTTTTAATTAGCATTTAGCCATGCATTTCAATTGTGAGGGTTGTAAATACTTCTAATGGCATGAGTGTAACTCTTATAGAATCATGCCTAGAATTAATCATTATGTTTTCATGATTGAAATTCTTGGCCATGTTGTGGTTATTTGAGGAAACCCTATATTCATCAACATGCCAATCTGGCCTGTGGTGGCTTTGTGGATATGTTTGCTTGGTGTTTGATGAGCACATGAGAATGTGCAAAGGTGAGAGGCATGCTTAAGGCATGTGAAGTGTTTGACAAAATGCCTTCAAAAATCATGGTCTCATGGTTGCAAGATTTGAGGCTATGCACAAAAGGAGGAAGATCTCATTCTATCCAAACAACAACAATAAGAAACCATTTGATCATGCTCAACAAGTGGTGGGTCGAATCAGAAGGTAGGAGAAATGTGATCATAGTAGTGGAATGGTTTCAAATCTATAGTTATAGATTTTATGATAGACGTGTATGTAAAATGGTGGAGATGTGGATGCTCGTGATCTAGTTGACGATGTGCCCAAGCAAGATACTGAACCGAATCCACTTAGAGCTTTATACCAACTCGACTTCATTCTCCAGCATGGTTCATCTTCCCTTACCTCTCATAATTCTCATGTTTTAGTTCTCTTTTGCAAATTAATAGAATCTTAAAATATTAGGTTTTAATACAGTTAAATGTTTACATCAACTCGTTGTAAAACAATGAAAGGTCATGTCAGTAACTCACAAAATCAAAATAACTCTTCTGCATTAAACCACGAACTCCCACCCTCATTCTGAGGTGATGTAGAAAACTTCCTACCCAACTAGATCACTACAACATTGTCTTATCGACTAAACAAAATTGACTTTCCAGTAATAATGTTGACCTTCTCCCTGTTTAAATAGTTAATTTTTGCATTTTTCGAGACTCATTAAGTACCCTTTAGAACTCTGAAAATGAGATGTTAGGCTTCATTCATGTACCTTGTTATGTGAGGAATCACCTGGACCATTGATTGACCCCGAACAAACATTTGTGATCTTTTTGACGCTCTTATAGGAGCCCTGTTACACTGGTTTACAACAATAGAAAGTTATCAAATCTAGAAAGTTGGCTTTCATTTTGAACCGCCATTTGAAACCTGGATAGAGAAATTATTTCCCGTCTTCACAAACCTCTAGTGTTTATACTAGAAAATTGCATGGAACATTCAGCTTAGGGAAAAGAACTCTTCTGGATAGTTTGGCAAAGCCATTTTGTAGGCCTCACTTGCAGCTTTGACGAGGTCAAACTGACCAATTTCGACTTGTCGCTCCAGAAAACTTGTCGCCATTTGAAAATGGTTTTCTAGTTCTCAGTCCCATCGACTCTGATGAATTCTCCTCATATAGGGGAACTTGTAGGAAGTGTCTCATTGCGTGCTCATCCATCGAACGTCAGTTATGGACGCGGTTTTCTGGGCCCTCGAGCTAAATTTTGTTCATTTGCAACTGGGTCAACTACGACTAGTGGCCCCGAGAACTAGCCACCAAACGCAAACCATTCACTTTTTCCCATTTCTGTCAGTTGCTATGAACTCTTGGTATATCTAGGGACACGTAGAAAGTTGATCGTGGTGTGCGTTCTCATCGGAAGATAACTTTTGGAAGCGGTTTCTTAGCCTCTCGAGCCCATTTTGTACGTTTTTGTAGCTAGTAAGAAAATGTAAAAATAGAAAGTTGCGGACCCTCGTAGGGTTTCCAAACCACCCTGTAAACTCTTAACACATACAAATAACTATTTAAAAATCTATAGTGGAACTTGTTGTGTGCATTAGAACTTTTGACAAAATGGTGTTTTCTCTCTCTTCCCTTCTCTTTCTCTCTCCTGGGTTACAAAATGAAGAAAAATGAAATGCAATGAATACATGTCTCTAGACCTTTTTATTTCGATTGCAAATTGTAATTATTGTCATATGTAAATGGGAAACTGAAAAATGATACTTATGTTAGGTTAGGGTGGATGCCATGCCAGCGAATTATCGCTGATATCATGCTCACGTGTTTTTACAGGATGAAAGAATGATGACGTAAAGGCGTTGTGTAATGCATTAATTATCATTGTAATTTATATAGTTCATTTTTAAATGAATAAATGTATTTTGTAGTCTCATGTTTCAGAAGGTTATATTTGATAATTTGTTGCTATGTATGAGATGTTGGTTTCTAGGACATCTAGGAAATGTGCATTTAATCTTAGGTTCAATTTTGATTCATAGAACACATGGTTAAAAGGGGTTGATATTTATATAAGGTAAATGAATTTGAAGTAATATCTTGTAGTGTATGTTTAGTGTTCAATAAATGATTAACGAGTCATCTTGTGCATTCATACTTTGTAAATGTAATAAAGAGTTTTTAATCAAAACACACTACCCTTGTTCAACATCGGACATAACTTGTTTTTCATGTGCGATACTCCTTACCGTAGAAGACATTGAAAACCGTAGGATGAACTTAATCTTTGCTCTCGGTGGAATGTCCTAATTTAGGAAAATCAGAGCTCAAGAATGGACTTATCATCTTAGTCAATAGGTTTAGTGACATTGTCTTAAACCCGTCTGATAGGAGTGACACAATCAAACTTTTCTTGGAGTGTGTAGAGCTAACCCCTCCTTCGTAGCCTAGCGGACTACCTTGTCATTCAAAGTTAGATTTAAAATTAAAGTTCTCTTCATCGAGTGAAATCCCTGTTGGATCCAAACATGGAAGGAGGTTGTGACTTAGTTGCTCTAGGTCTTAATCTCTTGTTAATGAACCCCTTAGCTCCGCTCAGCTAAATGTGTTACCTTGGTTCTCTCAACATAACACCTTGGTCCTTTCTGAAGGTGGTTTAGCATAAATTTGTCCTCTCGCTTAAACCTCATTTATAGTTGAGGGGTAGACCCTTAGGTGAAGTTGGAAATTAATCTAAACCTCGTTGATTTGGATGTTAACTTAGGGTTCATGTGTAGCTTCAAGTCTTCTAATCATATATGTCTTCAAGAGGTTAGACAAACACTTTCGTAACTCCTTTTCAAGACAATGCTAAAAATAAGACCATAATGTGACGTAGAAAATAAAGCATATAAGAGTAAAAACGAGAATTGAGGTTAGGGATACTGCCACTCTTGAGACCTTATAACTCAATTAAATATCTTTATGTGTTTCAAAGAATATGTATTGCATTGTTGTGATCAAACTACGAGAAAACAAAATATATAAAATATATAAAAGGAAGTCATTAAGTCATTGAATTAGAATAACTATGGTAGGAAAATAACTATTTCCGTGATCGAGGAATGTTTTTGGTAAAAAAAAGCTATCTTGTATCTAAATCTCCCTTAAATCCTAATATTGCTTTATGGACATCAAGTCACATTCACTTGAGTTGTAAGGGTAAAAATGTAGACATCAAATAAATGTTGGAGAAGAATATTCTTAACATAATAATAAGATAATTAAGTACTTTGTATGTAATTTGAATTATGCCAAATAAGTATGTTAGTTATGGAAATTTTTATAAAGTATAAGAAGCCAACATAAGATGGTCGAACTATATTTTAACCATGGAATAAACTTAAGAATATGTGGGTGGACAAACGAGAAATTTATCCTTTCTCAATAATGTTCTTGGAATGTTAATCGTAACTAAAATACATTTAAAGAAATGATGTGTTGTGGGTTCGCCATTCCTGAAGTCATGTTTCTTGTGGTTGGGTCATTGCTAGTATTCGTTCATTGGGAAAAGTGTGGCATCGACATGCCTATGTCATTTTCATGTGTCTATGTGAGTCGATGACTTATGTGATTGTTGTATGTGAGTCGAGTTTCTATACTTGAGCCCTTGTTGTGTTGTGTAGTGAGCAATGTAAGTCAAAAAAATTATCCTGGTATTTTACTATTGTATTTGGGTGTAAAATGTGGGCACTACATATGGTATCAGAGCGAGGTTCATGCTCTCGAACCTCTGGGGAAGATTGGAGTTGTGATGGTGTTGCATGATGGTGGTGGATATTGGAAGAGTAATGTGATATATGTGTGATGTGAACTATGTCGTAATTGTGAAATTGTGAACGCACATGTTGTGCATGTCACTTAGTGTGTATTTGTTGTCATGTTGATGTGCTGATGATGAGAGTATTCACTCTCTATTCCATGGATCCTATGAGGAATCCATGTGTGATGTACCACCTTGTTGTGTGTGAAAGGAATGATATTGTGAATTGCAGAGTGTTGGAAAACATTTTGACTTTATGTGATGTGAAGGTGTATTGATGTATTGCATGATAAAATTGATGTAAAGTGAATCACAATTTATCGTGATGTCATCACCGTATTGTGATTTGTTGTGTGCATCATCATGTTGTATTACAATTGACTATATGTCATAATGTTAGACATTGTGTTCCTCATACGTATAATTCATGTAATATGTGATGGTTCATGTCATGATTTAGGGGCATATGGTGAGTATGATCCCTAGTGTACAGTGATTGCACTTTGGGTGCAGGATGTGGTAATGTGATGTATCGTGACCCGAAGTAATGATTGTGTTATACCCTATATATAAATACCATGCGTAAGACGCTATGGTTACATTGTGTGAATCACCATTGTGATAGTGATGTAGTATGTGTATGTTGTGAACCTTACACTAGACGACCCTAAGGGGAGGAAAACTGTCAAGAGTGTATGTGTGGAGAGAGGAGGCGTGGACCAGGTTTTCATAATCTTGAGCCGAGTACGAGTGAGGAAGTGGAGTCTTATATAGACTAAAACCCACTTCTATCTGTTTAGTATACTTTGAGCTTGCTCAATATATTGTGGGTGTGCACCACCTTAGGCTCAACTTATGCAACTAGAGTTCCCTGCTCTTTCCTATTGGATTGTTCATTGAATAATCCTATGTGATTTTGACTATGTTGATCCTTGTGGGAGTATGGAGTAATGATTCAGGCAGAGATGATGACAGTTACATTATTTGACATACTCATTTCTGGTTACATGTATATTTTTACGAGCTGAGGCTCGATGTCCGAGTGCCAGCAACTCGATGAGTACCCCTTTGGTGGCGATATGAGGCCACATAGTGATTGTAATGTGCTATTCCTCTATACGTATTTTTATTCATAAATTGATCATTATCTCTTTTAGCTAGAACCAACCATTTTCTTGATTGACATGTTCTTATATTTTGGGCATTTATTTGATTGTTGCATTAACAGTTGGATTTTGCACTAACCATGGCTAATTAGCCATTTGTTTTTCTTAGTTTTAAAGACTTTCTTATCATATTTAAAAGTTTTGTAGCCTAGCCCAAGGCTTTTAATTTTTCCACTTGGCATTTGAATGGATTGTTATGTTGGTTCTAATGTCGTAATGTGTTGGAATAGGGTCATGGGATTCACCATGGAGTGGTGGAACCTATGGACCCACTTCATTGTATGGGGGTACGCCCCAAGGAGTTACAGATAACTAGCGGGTTGTTGAACCACGAGTTATTATGTCACTTGGGTTTGGGGGTGACGGGGCTCTATGTGCCTAGGGCCATAGGGTGACCCGGCCTCATTTAAAAGGAGAAAGGAGATGGGCCTCTATGGTTGAGTTACCCGATATTCCTTATGGCACTCTATGGTTGAGTGACCTGATATTCTTGATGGGGCTCTATGGTTGAGTGACCCGGCTTGGTTTAGGCACGATGATTCTTTCTCTATGAGAGGTATATGGAGGTTATTTGGTGATGCTTTGGGAAGGTATATGGAGTTTTACCTTGCACTTTTGGAGATACCTGGGGTTTGTTTCGTGATGTCTTGTTATGTGTGGGGTTGGTATAATGAGTTATGTGTACCCATGTGAGTCTTTTTGACACCTTGTTATGGTTGAGGATTGACATTTCCATTTGTATTGACTATTGATATTGGATTGGAACTATGTTGTTACAGTCATGGATTTTTTTGGGTCATGTGATACCCATTGTATATGCATCAGTGTGTTGACCTGTTTTCAGTCATATGTGTGTACTAGATCTATGTCTAGGATGTAATTGTTGGAAATTATTTGCTATGTGGTCTACTTGTTGTCATTCCATGGTTTGGTGAAACCCTTGTGATGTGATACGGTCGTGAAAGTATGTAAAAGTATGCTTGTGAAATTTTAGTGTTGTGTATGACCCTGGTAGGGTGTTGTGACTGTAGTTCATGATGGGAACCCACAGGAATGAAATAACTAAAATTCTACAAAAATGAAATTTTAAAGAACTTGAATTAAGAATAATGTTAATAGAAAGAGATTAATGAAATAATGAATAAGAGGGAACTACCAATCTTCACAGAACCTTGAAAGTTAAAATTTCTACCAAATGTTCCTAGGGCCACCCCATAACCGTGATTTTGTATCTGAAATCTTAACCTTAGAGCTTACCCTCACCCATTTTGTTCCTTGTTGCTTACCATTTCTCTTTCTTCATTGTATGTCATCGAGGACGATGCTTTCTTAAGGGGAGGAGAATGTAATGCCCCATTCGATGTTCCCTTTCCTCACATGATGACCAATAAAAAAAAAATATTTTTGTGCGTGTGCTCTTTGTTGACCGTTGTTGAATTTTTCCTTATCGCCAGTGAAATATTTTGCACCTTCCCTCTCCTTCTTTGCCTTTTGTTTTGTTGACACCCCAAACCGTGGACCTCGTAGTGTCAATGGACTATCCTATCCTTTAAAGGAAAATTTGGTTCTCGGTTCTTCAAGTTTTCCTAAAGCCGCCATTAATAGGATTAATAATTATTATCATTATTTTAGTCGTAAAATCATTAAAATAATATTTATAATAATATTATAATTTATATTGCTGAAACTTTACGATCAGATCAGCTTTTTGGTCAAAATTTTATCACTAGAAATGGATTAACTTTAAGCTATATTTTATTTATTTATCTACTTCGCTTTAGGGTCATGACCTTTTTAGATTAAAACAAAGAAATAATAAATAAATAAAATAAAAATAAAAATCTAAATTAAAAATCCGTGATTTTTTTAGGGGGGCTGGATTAAAGGCCTTGACTGTTGTTATTTTTGACCTTTTGTTTTTTTGTTGGAAAGAACAAAAAGTTTCATGGAATGGTCATGAGGGGAAGAAAAGATGAAAGACATAGCCTTTCCTCTCAATGAAAGAATGAGACAACTTCTCTCGAATGCGTGTATTGTATGCATAAAAATAGGCATGGGTTTCCTCAAAGAAACGAGTCACATTGTTTCACGTGTGTAGCAAATATTCTGTTCCAACCCCATCATTTTTCATTTGCTAGCATACTCCAAGCCTGTGCAAAATAAGAGCTTTGAAACTGGGTGCAGACATCTACCAAAGCAAAGCATGGGAGAGAGGGATTTTTGTGTGTTTTAGTTGCAAGTGCCCTGGTAGATACATATGCAAAATGTGGAAGCATGTGAACTGTTCGACAATGCCTGAAAGAAATGTGCTTTATGGACTGCAATGATTGTAGGATGTGCAAAAAAATGAGTTTGTTGAAAAGGCCTTGGAAACTTTCAAGCAAATGCAATTGGTACGTGTAAAGCCAGACTCCACAACCTTTTCCAACGATCCTCCCAACCTCTATCAAAATGGGAGCTTTAGAGCAGGCCTCGACAACCATCAAAGCATAATGGTAGAGGATTTTTAGTTGCAAGTGCGCTAGTAGACAAGTATGCAAATTGTGAAGCATACACAAGGCAAGTCAATTGTTTGACAAAATGCCTCAAAGAGATGTGGTCTTATGGAACATACCCTGACCATGTAAGCTTCATTTTTGTTTTATTAGCATTTTTCCATTTCAATTCTAATGATGAGGGTATGAAATACTTTGATGGCATGAGTGCCTAATCTATAAAAAAGTGATTCCTCTTATAGAATCATGCCTAGAATTAATCATTATGTTTACACTTGCATAAATTCTTGGACGTGTTGGTTATCTTGAGGAAACCCTATATTGTCATCAACATGCCAATCCGGCCTGTGGTGGCTATGTGGATATGTTTGCTTGGTGTTTGATGAGCACATGAGAATGTGTAAACTGTGAGGCATGCTTAAGGCATGTGAAGTGTTTGAAAAATGCCTTCAAAAAATTTTCATGGTTGCATTTGAGGCTATGCACAAAAGGAGGAAGATCTCATTCTATCCAAACAACAACAACAAGAACCATTTGATCATGCTCAACAAGTGGTGGGTCAAATCAAAAATAGGAAAATGTGATCGAGTAGTAATGGAATGGTTTCAAATATGTAGTTACAAATTTTATGATAGACGTGTATGTAAAATGGTGGAGCTGTGGATGCTCGTGATCTGGTTGACGATGTGCCCAAGCAAGATACTGAACCGAATCCCGCAGTTTCGACCGACTTCATTCTCCAAGCATGGTTCATCTTCCCTTACCTCTCATAATTCTCATGTTTTAGTTCTCTTTTGCAAATTAATAGAATCTTAAAATATTAGGTTTTTAATACAGTTAAATGTTTACATCAACTCATTGCAAAAACAATGAAAGGTCGTGTTGTAACTCACAAAATCAAAATAACTCTTCTGCATTAAACCACGAACTCCCACCCTCATTCTGAGGTGATGTAGAAAACTTCCTACCCAACTGGATCGCTACAACATTGTCTTATCGACCAGATGAAATTGACTTTCCAGTAATAATGTTGACCTTCTCCCTATTTAAATAGTTAATTTTTGCATTTTTCGAGACTCATTAAGTACCCTTCAGAACTCTAAAAATGAGATGTTAGGCTTCATTCGTGTACCTTGTTATGTGAGGAATCACCTGGACCATTGGATTGACCCCGAACAAACATTTGTGATCTTTTTGACGCTCTTATAGGAGCCCTGTTACACTGGTTTACAGCAGTAGAAAGTTGTCAAATCTAGAAAGTTGGCTTTCATTTTGAACCGCCATTTGAAACCTGGATAGAGAAATTATTTCCCGTCTTCACAAACCTCTAGTGTTTATACTAGAAAATTACATGGAACATTCAGCTTAGGGAAAAGAACTCTTCTGGATAGTTTGGAAAAGCCATTTTGTAGGCCTTCCTACCACAGTTTGACGAGGTCAAACTGACCAATTTCGACTTGTCGCTCCAGAAAACTTGTCACCATTTGAAAATGGTTTTCTAGTTCTCAGTCCCATCGACTCTTGATGAATTCTCCTCATATAGGGGAACTTGTAGGAAGTGTCTCGTTGCATGCTCATCCATCAAACGTCAGTTATGGATGTGGTTTTCTGGCCCTCGAGCTAAATTTTGTTCATTTGCAACTGGGTCAACTACGACCAGTGGCCCCGAGAACTAGCCGCCAAACGCAAACCATTCACTTTTTCCCAATTCCGTCAGTTGCTATGAACTCTTGGTATATCTGGGGACACATAGAAATTTGATCGTGGTGTGCGTTCTCATCAGAAGATAACTTTTGGAAGTGGTTTCTTAGCCTCCGAGCCTGTTTTGTACGTTTTTGTAGCTAGTAAGAAAATGTAAAAATAGAAAGTCATGACCTCGTAGGGTTGCCAAACCACCCTGTAAACTCTTAACACATACAAATAACTATTTAAAACTCTATAGTGGAACTTGTTGTGTGCATTAGAACTTTTGACAAAATGGTGTTTTCTCTCTTCCCTTCTCTTTCTCTCTCCTAGGTTACAAAATGAAGAAAAATGAAATGTAATGAATACATGTCTCTAGACCTTTTTATTTCGATTGCAAATTGTAATTATTGTCATATGTAAATGGGAAACTGAAAAATGATACTTATGTTAGGTTAGGGTGGATGCCATGCCAACAATTATCGCCGATATCATGCTCACGTGTTTTTGCAGGGATGAAAGAATGATGACGTAAAGGCGTTGTGTAATGCATTAATTATCATTGTAATTTATATAGTTCATTTTTAAATGAATAAATGTATTTTGTAGTCTCATGTTTCAGAAGGTTATATTTGATAATTTGTTGCTATGTATGAGATGTTGGTTTCTAGGACATCTAGGAAATGTGCATTTAATCTTAGGTTCAATTTTGATTCAGAGAACACATGGTTAAAAGGGGTTGATATTTATATAAGGTAAATGAATTTGAAGTAATATCTTGTAGTGTATGTTTAGTGTTCAATAAATGATTAACGAGTCATCTTGTGCATTCATACTTTGTAAATGTAATAAAGAGTTTTAATCAAAACACACTACCCTTGTTCAACATCGGGACATAACTTGTTTTTCATGTGCGATACTCCTTACCATAGAAGACATTGAAAACCGTAGGATGAACTTAATCTTTTCTCGATGGAACGTCCTAATTTAGGAAAATCAGAGCTCAAGAATGGACTTATCGTCTTAGTCAGTAGGTTTAGTGACATTGTCTTAAACCCGTCTGATAGGAGTGACACAGTCAAACTTTTCTTGGAGTGTGTAGAGCTAACCCCTCCTTCATAGCCTAGCGGACTACCTTTTCTTTCAAAGATAGATTTAAAATTAAAGTTCTTCATCGAGTGAAAACCCTGTTGGATCCAAACGACATAGATGGAGGTTGTGACTTAGTTGTTCTAGGTCTTAATCTCACTCTTGTTAATGAACCCCTTAGCTCCGCTTAGCTAAATGTGTTACCTTGGTTTCTCTCAACATAACACCTTGGTCCTTTCTAGGAAGGTGGTTTAGCATAAATTTTTCCTCTCACTTAAAACTCATTTATAGTTGAGGGGTAGACCCTTAGGTGAAGTTGGAATTAATCTAAAACTCAGTTGATTTGGATGTTAACTTGGGTTCATGTGTAGCTTCAAGTCTTCTAATCATATATGTCTTCAAGAGGTTAGACAAACACTTCGTAACTCCTTTTACAAGACAATGCTAAAAATAAGACCATAATGTGACGTAGAAAATAAAGCATATAAGAGTAAAAACAAGAATTGAGGTTAGGGATACTGCCACTCTTGGAGACCTTATAACTCAATTAAATATCTTTATGTGTTTCAAAGAATATGTATTGCATTGTTGTGATCAAACTACGAGAAAACAAAAGATATATAAATATAAAAAGGAAGTCATTAAGTCATTGAATTAGAATAACTATGGTAGGGAAATATCACTATTCCGTGATCGAGGAATGTTTTTGGTAAAAAGCTACCTTGTATCTAAATCTCCATTAAATCCTTTTATTGCGCTATATGGATATCAAGTCACTTTCACTTGAGTTGTAAGGGTAAAAATGTTGACATCGAATAAATGTTGAGAAGAATATTCTTAACATAATAATAAGATAATTAAGTACTTTGTATGTAATTTGATTTATGCCAAAATAAGTATGTTAGTTATGGAAATTTTTTAAAGTATAAGAAGCCAACATAAGATGGTCGAACTATATTTTAACCGTGGAATAAACTTAAGAATATGTGGGTGGACAAACGAGAAATTTATCTTTTCTCAATAATGTTCTTAGAATGTAAATCGTAACTAAAATACATTTAAAGAAATGATGTGTTGTGGGTTCGCTGTTCCTGAATTCATGTTTCTTATGGTTGGGTCATTGCTACTATTTGTTCATTGGGAAAAGTGTGGCATCGACATGCCTATGTCGTTTTCATGTGTCTATGTGATTCAATGACTTATGTGATTGTTGTATGTGATTCAAGTTTCTATACTTGGAGCCCTTGTTGTGTTGTGTGTAGTGAGTAATGTAAGTCAAAAATTTCCATTCCCTTAGTATTTTTTTGTATAATTAACATGTGTTTGACATATACCAATAAAATCCATGGTCATAATTATATATTTACAAATGCATTTTTCAATGACCTGCCCCATGTGTTAATGTTTTCTACTGAATGATGTCATTCTGTAATGAGTTTTTCATTTTTCCCAATAACTATTCTTCCTGCTCCTTTACATAGACGTAATTATTTATATTATTGTACAAGCCATGCAATGCCTCTTCTACATCAGAAACTATGTTGGGAGGAACTATGGCATTTAATTAAGTTTCAAGATCTTTATTTCTAGCATGTACTCCCCTCACTAATTATACGGTTGCTTTTGTTGTAGCCCTTATCAAGGATTTCTGGATCTTCCTCATATTGCACCACTTAGGATCCTTTGGCTTTCGTTCTCTTTGTAAGAGTGAAGAGGTCTTCTGAAGTTTCATGCCAAACAATGGCTTACTATTTTGAAATCTTATTTTTTGTTACCCTTTTCCAAGTTCCTGTCCTTGGATTGAATTCAATGTTCACTAAGGGATCCTTTTCTACCTCCCAATATGGATGTTATTTGTAGGAAATTACAAATTTCTCTACCCAATCGTTTCTTGCTTATTGTGAAGTCAAAGGAGAAGATAGAGATGGTTACGTTGTGGATTCACTAGCTGGAATTTCAGTTTGCGTAGTATCCTCTACTTCACTTGATGAAGTTAAGGCATATGTGACCAAATTTGGATCTTTATTTGGTTTGGACAAGACTTTTAGAAACCAAGATTGAGATTCATTTGGTTGAGATAAGGGAGCATGGGGTTGTTGTGAATGTTTTGAATAAAAATATTGCTTTCTCTTCATAGAATCATTTTTAATAATTTCTCTCGGAGGTGGAACCACCCCTATCTCCTTCATATTCTACTTAACAAGGCTATCTTGTGTTTGGGTAATCCATACCCAGTCATTATCATCATGCACATGAGCATACAATATATTTAACTTTCCCTGTAAGGAATTAAGGTGACGGGAAACCCTATTTCTTTTGTCATATTCCCTTAAAGGGTGTTTGGGAGATGAAATGAATTTCTATGGGCCAAGGAATCCTTCAAATTGGGCCACCTTTTAAACATTCTATGTCCTAGATAGACTAGGAAGGAAGGATATTTTTAAGCTTCTTCTCCTTACACTTTAAAGCAATACCATTGTAAATATGATATGCAACCTCTTGTTATGCTAATTTTTCTAGAACATAATATGGAAACTAAAAAGGAGGTGTAAGGATCCCCTCAATCATGATAACTGTATATTATGGATAGAAGAATACGACACCCATTATCCTTATGGAAGTGAGGATGGCATCAGATATTCTTGATTTCGTTGTTTCATATAAGCTGTTGGTAGAGAACATGATACAAATAAGTGCATATATCTTGAATATGCGATATGAAACAATGGGCATAAAATTTTGAATATTTCTCATTTACCTTCAGAGGGCTTGAAGGATACTATATTTGACAAAAATCTAGACATTTGAGAACACCAAAGACAACATCGAGAAGATAGGAAGCCATGTAAAATGATTTCCCTTTGTTGGAAATTATTTCTCTATGTCACTAAATTAAGACAGAGCACCTAACCTAAGGAGGGAATCTTTCCTACATAAATAATAAAATAAAGTAACGGGATCCGGAAACATCCATCTTATAGATTGACTAATTTCCATATATCCTATTCATGAGTGCCATGCCAATACAAACTCCTAGTCTAAACCTTTTAATAAGGACATTAGAAAGATTTGAATCATCCATATTATCTAATGGGTTAAATGCCCAACTCTACAAAACATATCTTACTCTCCTTTTGGCCATCCAGAACTCGAATGTGTTTGATTTGTACAAGCAAATCTAGATCTGGAAGTTTATAATAACTTTTATATACATTCCCGGAAAATAAACCTATTCTCTTGTTCCCTGATTTAGAAAATAATGAAAAATCCTCGGACTTGGCATGAAGTAGATATGAAGCAATCACTTCCGAAAATGGAAGCACCTCTAGTTTATTAAAATCAAATGGGTATCATCTCTTTTAATCACCCTTATGTCTTAGAACCGTAGCATTTTCTCTTCCAGTATACCCATTATGTCTATAACATCAACATCAACACTTTCATTCTAAACTATGGAATATAGAGCTGAGTAATGCTGAAATTCGTCATGTAAGGTAGCTGGATCGAACACGGTATCTCTTATTACTCTGTCATCCTTGTTGGAATATAAATAAGTATCTACCATCGACATTTCTGCTCTCTCGCCATGTTGAAAAATTAAAGGGCCACGAATGTTGCATACATCATCAACAAAAAATAATTACTGAGACAAATGATGTAATTGATTTTATAGCAACATTCATATGTCCCTTATTATGAATATTAGGTAAGCTTAGAAAATAATTTCCACATAAAAGATAGAAGTGTTGATCCTAGTGGTTGTTAGGGTCATAATTACTAAATATTTAGAGCTTGGCGGTCACTAAGGATTATTCACATACTTACTATTAATGGAATGATAAAAGTACAACTATACATGCACCACTAAGGGGTCAAGGTATACATATTTTTAACCATGACGTTCACTAGGCATCACTCTAGTAAAAAATATTAATGCAATGATCTAAGTCTATCAATACAAGCAATCTTGAGGCCTTAAGACTTACGTAGTTCAGATCCTAGAGATCGCTAAGTTTAGAAACTATGCAAAAATTTTCATGAAAATTAACACGTAACATATTTTGGAAGGATTATCCATTGTATGAAAATCATCCACATTGCATAGATAACATGAAAGGAAATTTTGAAAATATATATGTTAGTGAAGAAGAGGATTTAAGTCGACATATGAATGGAAAATGTTTAACATTACTTGTTGGTAATTAAGCCCAATTGAATGGACTAGCATAAATTCCATTAAGATTTAAGTTTTCAAATTTTGAGTAGAGTGTATAAGAAAAAAAACACAATAATGGGTCCAGAGGTCACTAAGCAGAATTTTTTAAACAAAAATGTTTAGTTGTCCCATAACACATTTTTCAAAGAATAGCATAGGATCCCCAAATACCTAATGAATTTTATTTGAAATCAAGCATTACAGTATAACGTAAATCACATCCGGCCATATCGAAGAAAACACTTCACCGCCACTAAGATCCATTACTAATTAAAAGGAATGACATAAAGACTACTAGGATTTTCTGGTTCGTAATTTAAAAAGAGAGATAAATTAGAAAATCATTGTCTAGCCTATTAGCCTAAATGTTCCTGACATTACCTCTTGTGGTTTTAACCACTATCTCTACACTTTTGAATTGAATAAAAATCCTAGTGAATGCTACAATTTCTTAATTTCAAAATAAATATTGAATAACAAATCATGGTCTAGCTTAGTGGCCACTATGATACTTTCATTACCTCTTTTCATAGAAATCACTGGTTGTACAACTTTAGAACAATTGTAATTTTCAATGACTATAATTGTATCAAATTAGCCACACATTACCCAGTGGAGCCAATTTCTACACTAATTTTCATCGAGAGGGATCAAGACTTTCTCTTTGTATCAAAGAAAATGCTTAGTGACCACTAAACTCCATTACTAGTCTAGTTTAGCAACTGTTGGGATCCTATCATTACCATTTTCCATTGTAATCACTATTTATTCAACTGTGGATCGCTAAGTTTAGAAAATATGCAAAAATATTCTTGAAAATTCACATGCAACATATTTTGGAAGGATTATCCGTTGTCGACAATTATTCACTTTGTGTAGATCTAAGTATTATCTAAGTTTGTTGATACAATAAATCTTGAGGCTTATGGAATTACGCGGTTTAGATCCTAACGATGGCTACGTTCAACCACAAAAATATTTAGAGATTGGTTATATCTATGTATTATCCACCAGACAAATATTATTAGAATGAGAAAATTTCTCCGATCTTTAAACTAGTGGGGTGTCAAGATATACATTTTGTTTATTTTAGTGATCTCTATGTTCAACCATAATAAATTATTTATAGATTCATCATATCTAGGCTTATTTTAAATCCTAACTATTATTGTGATGAGAAATAGAATGCCAATCCTTGCACTACTGAGGGGTACAAACACAAGTATTTCTGATCCTAGCGATCACTAGGGTCATCTACAACATATTTTTTAGAGCTTAACAATTTATAAGAATCATTAACAAATAAATACGTACTTCTTATCATAGTTGTTACTACGATCAGCTGCAACGACATACCTATAGCTTAGCGGTCGTTAGGCATCATTAACAGGAAAACTACTAATGCATTAATAAGAAAATATATAAAGCTTAATGGTCAATAAAATCCACCTCGACAAAATATTTTGAACTTAGTGTTAGCTAAACACCATTCAATAGACATCTATCATTGAATTAAGAATTTTTTTGTAATACATGTATTTGTAAGGGATCAACATTTACTTATGTCTAATTAGTGCATTGCAGGATCATGGATACGTATCATTACTAGGCATCATCCACACGTTTATTATTAATGGAATGATAGAGGCACTTTATTGTATGACAAGCATCACCGAGGGATCAAGATATACATTTTTTTAACCATGGTGTTCACTAGGCGTCACTCCAATAAAAATAATAATGCAATGAGAAAAATATGTGAAGTCTTACTTAGTTTAGATTCTAATAGTTGCTAAGTTGATCAACAACGAAATATTTAGAGATTGGCCGTATCTAGGATTTTATTCACATGACAACTATTATTAGAATGAGAAAATTTTCTACATTATTTGAACTGGTGGGGGTCAATATATATGTAGTGTTGATCTTAGCAGTCACTAAGTTTAGCCAAAATGAACTATTAAAACCTTCTCCGTATCTAGGCTTATTTCAAAGCACAACAGATTATTACAGAATGACCAAAAGAATGTAAATCTAATCACTATTGAGGGGTACATACATAAGTATTTCTTATTCTAGAAGTCACTAAGGTCAGCCACAACATATTTTTTGGAGCTTAACGGTGTATAAGAATCATTAACAAATAAATACGTGCTTCTTATCCTTCCTGTTACTATGAACAACCACAAGGATATACCTATAGCTTAGCGGTTCTTTGCAGGAATCACTAACAAGAAAAATATTAATGCATTAACAAGAAAAAATATAAATCTTAGTGGTCAATAAGATCCACTTGGATAAAATATTTTGAACTTCGTGTTAGCAAAAACACCATCCAAGGGATGTCTCTTTAATTAATTATAATTATATGAACTGAGAAAAGAGTTTGCATTATATGTTTTCTTCAAGGGTCACACATTTCTTAGCTCTCATTAGTTTGTTCCATGATTTCTTTTGATCCAAGTGCTTTGTACTAGATACCCTCGTGAGGGATCAAGCATTAACTAGTTCTCATATTATTTACTATAAGTTATTGAAAGGAAGATAGAAATTCCACATTTTAATTATAAATGAAATCTCAAAAGAGATGGTGATCTATAATTAGTTAGTAAATGAAGTCTCAAAGGCCATGGTATAATTCTAATAAATATAATGAACACTTTCTTTGTAGTGTTAGTGTGAAAATACAGACTTTGAACCCTATGTATAATCTCCTTGCTATTAAACCTCATACTTCTTCATGATATCACATCTCCCTATTTCCATATGCTTATTGTCACATTAAGAAAGAAAATCCATGACATCTTATAATTTTTAGTGTTGATATATCATTAGCTAATTTAACTAAAACAACCAGAGCTTGTAATTTTAATCTCTAAATGTTGTATATGTATTTCCAGAACTATCAATTAAGTGAAACATTATTCAAAATATTGTTTAGCCTAACTTCTAAAATAGTAGGTTTAATAATTCCCCGATTCACTGTTTTTCAAAGAGGAACCTACACAGACGAAACTCTTTGCATTTTCGCTTTGCAGTCACATATATGTTTAAAAAAATTATTTCCAACAATTTCCTTATGTAATCAAATAATTAGTATAAACAAGCAAACAATTATTTGTGTTATTATTACTACTTCATCTACTAGAATTTACTATCATTATTTGATTACTACAATTTAATTTAAAATGAAATGTCTATAGAAACCAGCCACTAACAGTCCAAAATCCCTAAATGATTAACAACCCTAACTGAACAAAATCTATTTTCCTTAGCCTTTTCAGCAACACCCATTTTGTTCACTTCTAGTAATCATTGATGTCCATGTCAGGTATTTTACAAATCATTTCTCAGTCCTCTTGCGAAAAAATACCCATAACATGTTTTACATTACTCGTAAGCGAGGTACACACATATTTAGCAAATCATTTAGGGATTGGAAAAAGAATGACAAAACAATGTCAAAACCTATTAGTTGAGAAGTTTTTGTCAAAAGAGCGTTAAAGAATAGACAAATTTGACTACTGGAAGTAGAGAAAATAGGGTTTTGTTGAAAATGCTACAAAATATTCTACATTCATAGAATTTCAAAAATTTGGAAGGAGCAAAGGTGAGAATGCATACCGATTTTTGACACCTTCACAAAAAAACCATGCTCAAAATTTTGGCAATCAAACCGTGATCGATTTTCCAATGAATTATTACACTTACAGAGTTTTTCCCTTACGCCAATGTTCTCACACGAAGCTTCACAAATTTAAGTGTCCTGAAATATACTAATAAATAAAAATCTATAATTATATGGAACCGACACTTTAAACTTCCACTTTCTTCAAAGGTCATGAATTATGAAAGACATATGACTGTCATTAATTTGCTTTATATTTAATGGTTAATTGGGTAAGTGCACCAAGTTGGGGGGCCAAAAGGGGGTCTTAAGTGGATGCATTTTTCTGAAAAATAAAAACCTCAACTTGTATGAGTTTTTTGAAATAGTTACACTCAAAATTGGAAGATGTATAAACATGAATCGTAGCATTTCGAGTCTAGTTTCTAAGCTACTAAATATTATTGAAAATGGATAAGTTTAAGTGGGTAAAATAACTAAAATACCAACATGTGTTCCTAATTTTTTTAAAAAACATAACAGAGTGACTTTCGTGCCCTCCACCATTTTTTGAGCACCATTTAGTAGTTTTGAAAACCCTTTTGTAGAAAGATAACTAACAAGATCTAGTTTATGTTAGATTTGTTTTTAGATTTTTTAGCAAGTATTTATTTTTTATGATTTTTCTAGTACAATTTTTTTTATGTTTTGAAAAATAACATAGCTCCTACCGTTCCCCCCTAACTACCTCAAAATATCAAAAATAGATTTTTAGTTTTTAATATGTATAGAATTAGGACTAGTTTGTCTTAGTATAATTTTTTTCAATTTCGATGACCCAAAAAAAAAGATACATGATGAAAGATAGACATATTTAAACTTCAAAAAATAGCTATGAAAATGCATAGTAATAAAATCAATAATATGTAAAACTTATATTAGTGAAAAAATTTGAAAAATTATATTTTTAGAAAGAAGAAACTCTTGCTCTACGTCGTGGTATACTTTTTTAAATGAATCGATTGTTTTACATTGATTTATAATGGAGGAAGTGGCATTTTACATTTTACTTCAAAAACACATTATTTTCTATGTTTTTGCAAGTCCATGCCTCGAGCTTAGGGATCAAACTGATACCAAGCCTTGAGGCATGGCTTGAAAAAGTGAAAATGTAAAATGAGTATGCGTTATAACGCATATGCACTATAACACATGCATGTTATAACGTATCCATACGCGTTTTTAATGTATAAGTTTTTCATTTATTATTGTTTATATTTTATTATCTCTTATACTTTAAATTTATTTATGTAAATATAAGAAATTAGGATCACTCTGCACCTTATGGAATTAGTCTCATAGCTCCATGAGTCACGGTTTAGGAGATAGTTTTTAAAAATATAATTTGGTCAGTACATAGGTAATTTTCAGGATTTCAACATTCAACCTAAATATTTTAGCATTTAACTTCTATAATTGAAACCCTAAACCCTAAACCTTGAACCATGATCCCGAGACCCTAAAACCTAAACCCTAAACTCTAATCCCTAAACCCTAAACCTTAAACAATTAGCCATTACCCGTGAGCCTTAATCCCTAAACCTTAAGCCCTAAACCCTAAACCCTAAACCCTAAGCCTTAAACCCTACACCCTTATCAATGAACCCTAAAATCTAAACCCTAAACCCTAGATCATATACCTTAAGCCCTAAGACCTAAACCATAAACCATACACCTTAAGCCCTAAACATTAAATCCTAAACCCTAAACCATAAACCTTGAACCGTAAATCGTAAACCATAAACCCTAATCCATAAACACTAAATACTTAACCCTAAACCCTAAACCTTAAACCCTTAATTTTTTAACCCCGATCCATAAACCCTAAACATAAACATTAAAAATTAAACCCTAAATCCTAAACCGTTACCCCGAACCCTAAACCCTAAACCCTAAACCATGAAACCTAAACCCTAAAACCTAAACCCCAAAGCATATTTCATCAATATTTTCTATTCTCGTGCCTAGAACCATAATTGATTCTCGCTTATATAACTACCTTTTTATGAGTGGTAGGACAAGTAACTAAATGGATATTACATATATCTTGTGCCTTGCAATGCATATTACACATCTCTTCCAAACTTGTTTCTCCCCACACATACTTGTGCTCTTGAATGTAAATTTATTCACACTTTGAAACAAATTTCACATTTCTCATATTTCCATGTATGGTATTATGCAAGCTAGGATGACCCATTGGAAGTTGGAAAAAATAACCATCACAACACAAAAATTAATCTTAAAGGAAACAAAAGAAACATAGAGAATATACCAATGTGGAGGTGTAGGATCATAATTGAATTTCCTGCAGTATCCTCTCCTCTGGAGAAAGAGAAAGTTCTTGTTCTACTAGAATGGATAGTAAATTTGACAGAACTTCCTGAAGTGTTCAAAATAAGCATAGAAATAGGGGAATGGCTAAGAACACAAAGGGGTTATCAATCACCTAGTAAATATTTCTTGTTTAGTTCTAAATGGGAGTCACTTGGCCTACGACTTAGTGACCTTCCATTCATTGATAATTCCTTATATGATAAACCCATGGATGTTTTCAAAATTACCTTAAAAAGATAGGGGTAGTCATCAATCCTAGTGAAGGGTGTGATGTGATTTCCAAGAAACTTGAAATTCATATAAATTTATAGGTCATAACACAAATTTACAAATATCTCTATCATTATAAATGGAAGCCAAGTAACGATGTCTCCATGTATCCAAGGATCAAGGACTACTAGGGTCTGTGGAAGGATTGGACATTCAGGAATCTGACATTTCCCTCCTTCAAAATATCAACAGATGAAAGACATAAAATTGTGATGACTCTCTTTGAATGTTCTACCTACAAATTCAATGAACCATTTTTAGTTGAATACTCTCTATCAATTACTAATAATAATGGGTAAGACATAGAACATTACAATGAGTGAAATATTTCCCATGCGATGGGAAAAATAAGATAGTTGTATTGGGTAATATTTATTTACCCTAAGCCTTGATCCCTAAACCCTAAACCCTAAACCTTGATCCCTAAACCCTAAACCCTAAAACCCAAACCCTAAATACTGAGCCCTAAAACCTAAACCTTAAACCTTAAACCCTAAACCCTAAACCCTAAACCTTAAATTCTAAACACTAAACCCTAAACTATGAAACCTAAACCTTGAACCCCAGTCAAACCCTGAACCCTAAATCCTAAACCCTAAACACTAAACCCTAAACCTTGAGCCCTAAACCTTGAACCCCAACCCCTGAACCCTAAACCCTGAACCCTAACACCCGAGCCCTAAACCCCGAGGCCTAAACCCTAAACCATAAATTATGAGCTCTAAACCATAAACCTCAAACACTAAGCTGAAAACCTAAACCCTAAACCATACACACTAAATCCTAAACCCTAAACCCTTAGCCCTAAACCCTAAACCCTAAACCCTAAACCCTAAAACCCAAACCCTAAATAATGAGCCCTAAAACCTAAACCTTAAACCCTAAACCCTAAACATTAAATCATTAAACCCTAAACCCTAAACCTTAAACCCTAAACCCTAAACATAAAATCATTAAACCCTAAACCCTAAACCTTAAATTCTAAACACTAAACCCTAAACCCTAAACTATGAAACCTAAACCTTGAACCCTGAGCCCAAAACCCTAAACCCTAAATCCTAAACCTTAAACACTAAACCCTAAACCTTGAGCCCTAAACCCTCAACCCTAACCCCTAAACCCTTAACCCTGAGCCATAAAACCTAAACCATAAACCCCAAGCCCTATATCATAAATTCTAAACCTCAAGCATGAGCTTTGAATCCTAAAACCTAAACCATGAATCTTGAGCCAAAAACATAAACTCTAAACCTTAAACACTAAATCCTAAACCATAAACCCTTATCCATAAACCCTAAACCCCCTAAACCCTAAACCCTAAACCCTAAACCCTAAACCCTTAACCTTGAGCCCTAAACCCTATTCCCTGAACCTTGAGCCCTAAACCCTAAACCCTAAATCCTAAAACCCAAACCCTAAATATTGATCCCTAAAACCTAAACCTTAAACCCTAAACCCTAAACACAAAATCCCTAAAACCTAAACCTTAAACCCTAAACCTTAAATTCTAAACACTAAACCCTAAACCCTAAACATCATTTTAGTAAGGATCTCATTTTAGTAAGAAGTAGACAAGCATCATAGAGTTGATTCATGGTCACTAAAGTGAATTATGGACCAAATTTCAAAATTAGTACTAATTCAAGTAGTGGTAGGGCCAAAATCCAATCTAGAAGGTCAAAAACCTACAAAATGACTATATGTTTTCACAAAACAAAGACCGACTACAATATATATGGCTTGAAAGTTTTAGGTCATTGCTGAAATTCTAAAAATGAGTAAGTACTGACCAGATTAGATTTTAAAAAACTATCTTCTAGATTATAACTATCAAAACTACGGGACAAATTCCATCAAGTGCAGAGTGACCCTAATAAGTATAATAAATAATAAAATTATAAAGAAATAATAATAAAATATTATACTTAACATTTATTTTACTAAATATGGCTCCTTCCATCCCCTACAAACTTCATATAGAGAAAAACACGTACATGTTTTGTGTTCATAGAAACACATACGCATTAAAACGTGAGTGCGTTATAACACAAGTGCATTATAATGCATTACAAATTTTAGGTTCATGAATTCCTAAGCCTAGGAAAACATAACACAATCACGTTATTGCAAAACGTGATCATGTTTCATTCATTTTCAGGTTTTGTCCACTTTTTGCCCCCTTAGTGCACTTACCCAATTTATGTATATTAAATGGCACACATATTTCGAATATCATGCAAACATTAATTTGTTCGATGAATGGCCAATTAATTTTAGGGGAACCATAATATTAACCATATATGCCACACTAAAAATTATCAATATTAACAACAATATCATCAAAAGAACATCATGCTCATTGTCAATTTTATCATCTTTAAATTACATAGTGATTATATAAGTATTCCATACTTTTACTATACTGCCAATGATATGTGCTTTAATTCATGTCTCACATATTGAATTATCATATTTTGAATATCACACGAACTTTACATTGTTATGTTTAATGGCACTCACAAATATTAACCATATATGCAACACACAAATATTATCAAAATTATCAACATCATCAATAAAATAACACCATGCTCATTGAAATATTATCATCTATAAATTACATAGAAAGTATATAAATATTTCATACTTTGTCTATACTACCAGGTGATATGTGGTTCAATTGGTGTATCACATATTGAATTATTATATTGTCTATAAAAATATATAAATGTTTACCAACATTTTTTAAAAATTGTTTTGTTACACAAAAATATCTTTAGATGTGTGTGTCAATAATCTTGGTGGCACCCATGATGCTGAGCATTGGCATTGTTCTAAAATAAAAATGACTAATGCAAAATAGAGAAGTATTAGCTAACTCTAATGCATGATCATTTTTCTTACACATTGTATAACATATTTTAAGATGTAATGAATGATGCAATACTATATTACTATGGTTAAAAAATTATAATTTACCTAGGTAACAAGACTTGCGACTTGAAGTTGTAAATCCAATATTTTCTCTATTAGCTTTCTCTCTTATTCCATTCTTTCACGCTTAAGTTGAAGCCTTTCTGCTTAATTTATTTCAATGCCCATTGAATATATGCGTGTTATTTTTGATTACCTCTTTCAAATCTCCATAAGAGTTTCTTTTTCTCTTCACACCTTTTCTCTGAATTTCATTTATATTCAAAGGGGTTTCTATCTTTTCTCCTTCCAAAAATTTCAATGTTGATAGAATGGATTTATGATTTCCCTCTCATGTCTTTTTCAAAAGTAGAAGTGGTTGTATTAACCCTCTATTTTCCATTAAAACCAATAACCTTGTGTTTTTTCTGTGTAATGCGATCTATATATTCATAAAAATTCCATGTTGACTATGTTTCCAATGTTGTGTTTTCCAATTATTTCTCCTTCTTTAGGGTTTTCTTCAACTTGTTCATCTTGTATTTACATTGCTTCCCAAGTGAATGTTTTTCCACAAACTTGATTCAAAACATCTACTATATTATCCCAATGTTTCTTTCCGAGATATCCACGGTTTAAATGTTCATACACCTCTTCGTATTTTGAAATAAATGTTTTCACATCAGATTTTGACCACAACTCTTCTTTGTATTCTTTCATCAGCTCCTCTTTATTTCTATCTCTTTCATATGCATGGGTTATTGAAAATGTTTCTTCTAGTTTTGAATAATCAACATAATCAACAATATATGGAGAATTTAGATTGATTTGTGAATGTGGAATGCAAGGACCAAATTTATGTTCCCACTTGTATTCTCTTGCAAATTTGAGACACTATTTCCATCTAATTTTTACATGCAGAAGTCCTTTACATGACAGTTTCTTAGTTGTGTTGAAAAAACCATATTGTCTACATAGTTTCTTGGATTTGATTTGAAAACTTGGGATTCAAAATGTGAAAACAAGGAAAATGGTGATATTTCCATGTCTTGCAAATTTATTAGTTACTATAAACAATCAAAAATTAAACAATTTACATACTCCATCTTTTATCTAAATTTAAGTTCATTTTCCATTTTCTAAAAATAAATATACAAAGGTTCCCGCACTTTATAAAATCACATAATCAAAACATGTGGAGAAACATTGAAAATTAGTTAATTACCTACTAAAAATAATATTTATAATCACTGTGAAATGGGTCTTTAAACTGAAATTCTTCAAAATAAAATGACAATTTTTACCTCTTTTAATTTTTTGTTAACATTATTCTTTCCCCATTTGTGTATGTGCTCCTTGTTTTGGTGTTGTCACCTTCGAAATGAGTATACCATTTTCCATTTTATTGCATTAAATACAAATGTTAATAAATTTTGTGTGGATTAAAATTTAATATTGTACCACTTAATATTAAAATCATTACGAAAAATTAAAACATAATCTCAAGTGGCGGATTTTACATTATACAGTTTAATGGCCATTTAATGTTTAGGGAAGCGCAATATTAATTATGTAACATTTGACCTTACAAAAAGTGTAATTGTTATTGTATTATTAAAATCTTAATATTTCCCCTATACTATGTGGTTTATGGATAAAATTATACATGCATAGCGTGATCTAAAATTAAGGTAACATTTTTTATAACAAATTTTTTAATGTATGAAAAATAAAATTTGACATACATATATTTAATTTAAATCAAGTCTTTAATATTGAGAATTATTAATAAAAAACTATGTATCATGTGCTACTTCTACTCAATATTATATATAATTATTAAAAATAAAATTATATTGTTAAAAGATTACGTAAGATATAAAAAGCTTTAGAAATAATTAATACACATAATTGAATCAAATCATATACCACCATCATTAATCAAATAAAGACTAAACTTGAACTCTATACCTTAAAATAAGCATAGCTATACAATTAGAGAATTAAATACATGAACGGTTTACTTTGACACAATATTAATGGCCCTAAATTTAATTCCAAGAGACCACTAGGCTATAGAATTTGTTCTACTAGAGTGGAAGGTGAAAATATGCCCTTCCATATGTGAGTGATTGTTATTTCAAGTGTGAATTCACACTTTCGTTTTGAAAATTCTCATACTTTGTATTCCAGGATATTCACGTCGACGTGTGAGGTAACACACTTCGACGTGCGAGGGATCGCACTTCAACACGCAAGGGAGATCATACTTCATTGTGAGATCATACTTCATTGTGAGATCTCCCTTTCACTTCAACGCGCAGGAGATCACACTTCTTCATGCAAGGGAGCACACTTCATTATGTGAGGGATTGCACGTGGTAGATGTATGAGGCCATGAATCTCTCACTCTATAATGAGCTATCACTTTCACGTCCAAGTGTGAGTTTTTGAACTTGGAATTATGCTTGCTCACACATTGAAATGTGATCAGCAACTTCTAGCCTCCCATTCTAGTCGATACTTTAATTTTAGCATTTAAAATTTTTTGTGTCACAAATGACCGCTAGGCTATACAACTATTAAAAGCCATAGGGGAAGAAACCAATGACTGTGCATAAGCCAATGAATGTGAGTGGTAATGTGTAGTATAGTACCACTAGTTGTAAAATTGAAGTCAACATTTATAACTTTTATACTAAGAATTTAGAAAAAAGGTATCCAATAACATGAGTAAAATCAAGTCACATGTATAAATCAGCCAATAAAAATGGGGCACATCATTATCACGAAAAGGTGATTTCATTCAAAAGCAAGCGCTTGATATTAATTTTATTTGTACTAAAAATTACCTATTTTAAATCCCTTAGAAATAATTTTTCAACAAAATTTAAATGCACAAAATAAAATGTGTGCATTATAAAAATCTTAATCTTTCCCCTACACTATGTGGTTTATGGATAAAATTATACACACAACAAAGAAATCTAAGGGTGTAATATAATTTGTTATATAATTAAATATTTGGATTAAATGAGGTTTTAAAGATGTTCATATAAGATGTATATTTTAATTTTCTCATTATGATTTCAATTATCCATACTAATGTTAAATATTTAAGTTTCCTTAGTACTAATTTTCTCTTTTTATTTGTGGATATAGTTGAAAATGAACTCTATTTTTGAAAATGGAGCACATGTGGATTTACTATCCAAAGGTGTGAAAGTTACAGAGGGACTAGTTTATCCATCCAAAGATAGAATCCATTGTAGAGACTTGGGGTCTAGTTTATTCATTGTCACAATAGTTATTGTATTCAATGGTAGAGTGAGATTTCCATGCACATTTGATGGTTGTGAAACCACTCGGCAGAAATTGAAAACAAGGGATAATTTATCCCATGGGAAAGGAAGCAAATGATTATGTATGTGATTTCAAATGTTTCACATGTGGGGGTGATGGCATTCAAAACATCATGAGCAGTTACTCAGAGGATACATTTAATGAGGATGAGGGTTTGAATTCTAACAATGATAGCCATTTTTTCACAACTCCTAAAGACATGGATGAATTTTCTACAACCTACATGGTGCTAAAACATAAGTTTCCTCATAAATAAGGTGACATAACTGAAGGGTTTATATCCTGGTACAAGAACAACATGTGATTTTGGGAGTGGTGTTGGGACCCACACACTTTGGTGTTTTTGTGGAGAATATTATAACTACATGCAATGATTTTTATCTAAGTCTACAACACAACAACGAAGTTGCCTGGCCAATCAAAAACTTAGTTTATCTAGAAATAAGAATTGCACTTTGTGTGAATGGAAATTTTGAACTCCAAGAAATAACTGCCACATCAAAAAATGACTTCAATTTGAAGTTTAAGGGGTTACTGCCAAGTTGATACATTTTTGTTCAAAAGAGCAAAAATTACAAATGTTTGTGAAGGAGACATGGTGCACTTTAAAAAATTAGATGACAATACATTTGGGGTGTATGTTGATAAATTAATTACACCATTTTACATGGGTTGCTCCATATCAGAAGGATCTCTCATCTAATGGCCTGCCATCTAGTTATCCCATCAAGATGGTTTTGTTATGGAAGTAAGGCTAAAAGAAATTCTAGAAGAGTTTCCGGTAAAAATGTGGAGTGCATTTTAAGATCCATTACCTCAACTAGTATACCCAACTTCATATGAATCCTCCATATGTAGTAGTAATGAAAACTTTATAAAAATACCTTATAACTCCTACAAACATTAGAAGGTAAATTCTACTCCATATAGTACACCAAAGGCAAGGGAAAATGATGAAAAATCAAGAGAACAATTTTTGTTTGAAGTTGAGAAAAACATTGTTGCAAGGAAGGATGTCTCTCTAATCTATCTCTAAGTGCTTTCAATCATAGTTGGAATTTAACTCTAGGTATGAATGAACCTGCCATCAAAAAATTTGTACTTAATACATTCACCGTAAATGCTATTAGTTGTGATCAAGGTCAAACTTTAGAACATACTATAGATAAATTGAAGTTATGTGGAAGGGATGTATGTCAAAATGCATGGTACAAATGTCATGGAATCCCAAAATAACCTATTACAAATACAAACAATCTTGGATTAATGGCGAGAGGAGGGCAGTAAATGGAAATACATGAAAACAAAACAAATGTAAAACACTATCGTAACTATTACATTAATATCCAAAATGGTAGAGAATAATTCGATATATCCCACACATGTCTCATTCAAGGGGGATAAGATAGTACCAAAGTAATAATGAGACTTGCATACTCTACATGTTATACTTTTGCTTACATATTACAAAATTGTAACATGGCCCTTTCACCGTTGGAATTTCCTCCAACGTCACAATCAAATCTCAGCAAAATATGGCAAGAAAATTTCTCCCATGTTTCAATCACCAAGAATAACTTCTTCACCAAATGTGATGAGTGCATAGAGCTTAAGAACAAACGTGCAATGACATCATGTCCAGAAACATTGGCACAAGTAGATCAACACCAAAAATGGCACAATGATTACATTCAAAGTTGTCGTGTAACTTACTATGCACATAGAGTGCAATCACAACAAAATCCTAATAGCTATTTGAGCATTGTGCATGAAAAAATAGATAAGATGAAAATTGCAATACCAAGGATGGGAAAAAATAAAAAATCAATAAGAAATGCTATTAATCTCCCCATCACCTTGACTAGTATGCTAACACATGGGCACAAAACGGGGGGTTTTAGACACTTTTTTCTCCCTTTTGTTGAGCGAGGAGAAAACTTCACAATAACATCATTGGTACTATGTATCCAGAATCTATAAGAATCTTTTACGAGATCAATATGGTGATTTTTTATATAGTAGTGGGACGTTAAAAACACCCATTACATGATGCACTGTTACAAAATGATGCATATGACAAGTACAAGGAATACAAGTAGAAAAATGAGGGTGCTCATACAACTAATACTATAAGCAGATGTTCAAGTTCATTTAGAAAACAACCACAAACTCTCTACTTGTAACTAGATAATGTTGCAAGTGACAACAAAAATGGACATTGTTTGTGTTTGCATCCATCCATGCCGACAAATAGAAGGGTTTTCAACACAGTTTATGTGAGTTTCCTTCCAGTGGGTCACATGTATGAAGAAATAAATAGAAAATTCAATCGATTATCAAAAACATTGTGTAAATTGGATACATTCTATTTGCTTTAGAAATAATGGACACTTACACAACATGCCAAGCGGATTCGAGCACATTCACTTTGTTCCTTATCAAGGAATTATATGACTTTAAGTCCTTTATGGAACCACACCTACTAGATGGTAACCACAATATTTTGGGTATCAAAAACCAAAGATGTTTAAAATATAATCAAAGAAAACAAACCCGTCATGGAGTTTAAAGCATCAATCATGGAGTCTGAATGCTCACACTCAATTGAGATGTGGAAAACAGTGGATGGGAAACCTTTCTTTCCTGAAGGGGATCCTTCATTAGCACCCTTCAAAGAACCCAAAGAGATGGTAGATATTCGTGAGAGAAATTCAGGAATACATCACACACTTTGGGAAAAGAGTTCAACGATGGTGGAGAAGTATAGTATGTTCCAAAGATTTCATATTGGAAAAATGTTTTACGTGCCATAGAGAATCCATTTGTCAATTGTAGCATGACAAGGAGAGATTTTTTTTGGCCAAAACAATTCAGGATAGCGTAATGTATGATTAGATAGTGGGTTCAGGACATCTTGACATGGATAACTACTATAGTCAATATGTCCTTTCAAATAAGGATATATATGTTGGGCCTATTTTTGATAGACCTTGAGAGGAATTCAACCCAATAGTGGATGTGAATGTTGGGTAGATGATACTAGTAAGACCAACTGATGATAATATACCTATATGGATGGGAAAGGCAAAACTAAAACTAATATAGGATATTTACACAAGCACTCAAAAGATAAGGGTACACTGGTGGGAACCCACAGGGAAAAGAAATACATAAAAAGAAATATACCATGAATGCTTAAAGAAAAATCAATGCTACCGCGAAAATCAAGGGACACATAGATATTGAAATAGAGCGGTGTCTTTTGGGCATGGATTTTAAGAAAAATATAGAAAGGAAATCAAATTAAAATACCCAATCGAGGTCATGAAGCTATCCAATAATACCTTGCACAAATTCAAGAACAATAATTAATACCCTTGTGAGGGATCAATGCTTATGTAATTTTCAATGTAATTTTCTCAAAGGATTGATTTCCTATGGAAATACATTTTCAAATCCATTTCCTCAAAACAACTTTTTTAATGTAATTCTTAACTCTTTGTTGTTCTTTATGATTTACATAATGGAAAAGCATAAAAGTAGTTGACTTTATCACATGTAACTTGCATATTTACAATATCATGGTCATTTTTATATAGATTTATATAAAAATTATATCAATATATATTATATATAAAATATTAAATAAATATAAATTTGAAGTATTTCAATAACTACTATTTTTATTTTTTAAAGGGCAATATTGTAAATTTACCGTCATGTAAAAATTGTTTAACAAACATAAGTGGCCTTCAAATTTAACCCTTGGGCTAATGTAACTTAGTGGTCACTAGGCTTATGTAGCTTAGTGGTGGGTAGGCTTATAAAACTTGTTATCGGTAGGATGGTGTAACTTTCTAGCTGCTAGGATTATTTCACCTAGACAATTCTACTCTTGTGTAAATTAGCGGCCACTAGGATTATGTAAGTTAACAACCTATACACTTATATAAGATAGTGGCTACTAGGCTTATGTAATTTAACAACCTATATGCTTATGTAAGATAGCAACGGCTAGTATTATCATCCTTTTATGTAACTTAGAGGCCACAAGGCTTATTTAACTTTGACCCCGCTAGGATGATTTCACCTAACATGCACTTTCATCATGTAAGTTAGCAACCACTAGGATTATTAAAGATAATAGCCATGAGGCTTATGTAAGATAGCGGCTGTTTGGCTTATGTGGGGATTCAAATAATAACAAAATATAAATCCTAAAATAGTGAAAATAAAATCCAAAAATGGGATTTATAAATTAGATTACAATAGTGGTGAAATTGGAATCCAATAATAACGCTATTGGAATCCAATATTAGCCAAATTGGAATCCAATAATAACGATATTGGAATCCAATAATAACAAGATTGGAATCCAATAATAGTGAAATTGGAACTAGAATAAATCCAATAATGACAATATTAGAATCCAATATTGTTAATAATGGAATCCAATAATAGTAATAATGGAATCTAGTATAGACAAAAATGGAATCCAATATACGCAAAAAATGGAGATGGATTTCTTCCAATACTTGAAATACTAGAGTCCAGATTTACTAGAATATGTCCAGATTTAGTGAAATAAGCGTTTTACAAATAATGATGATAAAATTAAATGTAACACAGAGAACAAAATTAACGTGGAAAATCTCGAAGGGTGAAAAATATTTTCCATTAACTTGAGAAACTTACAGTCCAGTAAAATCTCCTATACTCCTCTCTTCTCTCCTCATGTGAATTTATCACATAAATTTCACACAATGTGATTCAATATAATCACCAGATCTTGTGGGTCAATATAAACATATTATATAGGTTTGACTTCTCACAAAGTACCCCGATAAAATAATAATTGATTTATTAAAAACAATTAACCTATAAACATATAGTTTATATTAAATAGACTAGAGTATTACATATTCTAATTTATTTAATTATAGAATATAGTTTATATCTAGAACACTTAATATTAAAATGGTCTAACACTCCCCCTTAATATTAAGGGAGCATCAAATGCCAAAGTTACATTTTTATACAACATGATTTACAATCTGTAAACCATAGTTAATGTTTTAGACTATTAAATCATTTTTGAAGGATTTATACACCTTCATCATGCTAAACTTACCATTTGGTACTTTGGCACAAAAGGGATTGGAATCAAGTAAATCAAAATTTATGATTTAGGCTAAGCATGATTTGTAATCCTACATATCATAGTTTCTCATGGAAATATCTTGTACCAACATCTATAGGATCCTTTTATAAAATAAGGTCCACCTTTACAACAAATACAACATTAATAGATTACACATTAAACTTATAGTTATAAGTTTACTAAGATCATAAAATATCTTTTACAATGCTTTAAATTAGAGTAGAAGTATAGAGGAGAAGGAGAAAAACATATAGTCGGTCATTAGGAGGTTTCTTTTCAATGCACACACCCCTTAATGGAAAATCTAAAAGGAAAATCATTAAATGAAACTTGCAAAAACTTTATAGTACACAATGGCTTCGTAAACATATATGTAACTTGATCTTCAGTGGGAAGTAGTGGAAATCTATATCACCACAAAGCACCTTCTCTTGGATAAAATTCATATGAATCTCTATATGATTTGTTATCTGATTCTAAACTAGAATATTAGCAAGAGCAATACAACTCTAACTATCACACATAATATAAGTACTTCCTTTAAGTTCTAGTTGAATCTCTTGTGACAGTCATTTTAGCCACATGGCTTCTTTCACCGCTTCCACATCACTTCTATATTTTTCCTCAATAGAAAATATTTATACTATTGGCTTCTTTTTACTACTCCAAGTAATGGCACCTACACAAAACTTGAACATATTTCCAGTTGTATATTTTCTATCTATCACATCATCAACATGGTTAAAACCATAATATTCATATAAACATGTATTATCATAATAAGCATAATATAAATATTTATTGATATCACTTTTAACCATTTACAAATCATACATTAATAGGTTTAAACATAATTTGTATACCAACTTCAATGAAAATATGCTTATAATTAACCATGTCATATTACCAATATATTGATTCTGAAAAACAACTTCAATATTTCAAACTTCAATATTTCAAACTTGAAATATTAGATGCAATCAGTATTAGACATCTCCAATATAGACACATGCCCAAATGTCATTTGATATACATATAATACTATTTTTAGTAATCACATACTAATTTAGAGTTTAGAAATGTTTTATCAACACACACACACACACACACACACACACACACACACACACAATATTCTTTAAGCATTTTAAATTTGTGATAAGATTGATTTTTAACTAAGGCTTTAAATTTAGATAACACATTTGATTTGTTTTTAATAAATAATGATCAAATCATGAAAAAATAATAAATAAAGGAACAACATACACTAAACCATTTAGGCATGGAATTTTTAAAGGTCCTCTAACATTACAATGGACAAGTTCTAGAGATTTTGAGGAGTTTGTTTCATGATGACTAAGAGAGGGTTTTGTTGACTTCTTATCATGTAATCACCCTTCTCACATTGCATGAGCATGAGAGATAAGTGAAAGACTAATAACTATATTTTTAGTATACAAACACGATGCAAAAACAAAACCTTTAAATACATATAATCCATTATTTTATATGCCTTCATTTATAGTAACATATAACTAATTTTTATACACCACTTATAAAATTGCACTATAATTATTATGAGTTAGTTGTGAACAAGAAATTTAATTCATTTTCAATTTAGGGATATAAACAATGTCATTTATAAAACCATTAAAAACATTTTCTTTTCCTTGATCCTAAACATTGAGAATGGAATGGCCACTTAGATAGATATGATCATTACATTCTATGATAACACTTATAATATCATATTTATATGACTTGCGCCTAGATGCACCACTGCTTGTATTATATCCATTCTTATTCTTTGGTAGTGACTAATGCATTTTACAAGGTAACCACATTATATTTGTTATTATTCTCTTGATTCTTATTTTGATTTGGTTTATTCCATTTTTTATTTTAGAAATTTGGCTTATTATTTTTACCCTCCGGTCTTCCTTCTTGTGACCAAATTTCCCATAGTTATGATGTTTCCCATAAAATTTGACTCTTAAATTTCCAGCTTTTCTTATCTTTACTTAGAGGTTTACAGGATTTTTATTCTTGTTAAATCTAGAAAAGTTTTCCTTAGATTTTTTTGCAAGAAGTGCACGAGTGGCATTCTCCTTTCAATCAAAATTTGACATGACATGTTCGTCTGTATTAGGAGAACACTTATAGTAGAGAGAGGTCAGGGATGTCTTGTTCAATTTGATATTTATAATAGAAATGAAGTTTCTAAATCTCTCATGGATGTTCATTTTGGATAGTAAAATACATTAGTTTATCATGAATCAAGTTATTGTTACATCCATCTAATTGATATTTAATGTCTCTAATTTTTTCTATAAAATTTACTTTTTCAAAGTCTAAGCCACATCCATGGGACACTATAACCATGTAAGTGGTTAGGATGGGGGTGGACATTGACCAAGTAAATGCCATTCCACTTGAATGTGTGGTTATGGAGGGGCAGGTTAGTTTTAATTATTTGAAGATTTAATTTAATATATGCCATAATTATTTTTGAACCACCAAATATCATACGCCAAACATAACCCACGTATTATAAGCATGCCTCAAAGCACTTAATATGTTCCAAGAAAATATCCACCTATTAAAAATAGAATGATGAATGGTTATGATCTTAGGATTTAGGTTTTAATTTGTTTAACATTTGTAGATAAAGGTGGATCATCCTACTAATGTCAAGACATAGTCCACCAAGAAATTCCCCATACAAATATTTAAGCGGTTAGAGTTTAAAAACATAAAAATATTGCCCTGTATGGGGTAAGATAAATAAGAGGGGATAAGATTTTTCAAATATTTAATATGTAAATTGGTTTCATGAAAGATTTTTATCTTACTATTTTCCAGTGATTCAAACCAATGAGAAAATTTGTATTTCTATAATCTTGCATGTTTGTATCAAACTTGGGAACCTTCCCATTAACCTTGAATTTTGATTCTCCTACACACTTTTAAAACATAGGAAATAAAATAAATTCATACCAAATATTTTTACTGCAAAGACTTTCTGCACTAATATAGAGTGGACTCATTAGAACCTTTCCAATGCACCAAAAATTGGAGTTAAAATATTTGCAAGGGAAAATAGTGTACTAGGTAAATAAAATTGAAGGGGTTCCTATTTTAGAACGTGAAGGGGTGAAACTACCATAACCAATTTCTATCAAACCATTAAATACAACCAATTATTTAATAGGTTGATTTATTACTGAGCTCTAATGCCATGTGGGGTCTGAGGGGTTAAAAATATTAATCATGTTTAATATTAATTAAATAAAATAAATTAAATATCATACAAAACATTACAAATAATTTCAATAAAATGAAATGTAACACAGAGACCAAAATTAATGTGGAAAACCCCGAAGGGTGAAAAACCACGGTAAAAAATATTTTCCATTAGCATGAGAAACTTAGAGTCCATTAAAATCTCATATACTCCTCACTTCTCTCCTCTCCGTGAATTTCACATAATGTGATTCAATATAATCACCTGACCACATGGGTCAATATAAACATATTACACATGTGTGACATCTTCTTGAAGCCACGAGATTAAATAATAATCGATTTATTAAAATCAATTAACCTATAAACATATTGTTTATATTAAATAAATTAAACTATATATAATATGTATTATATAATATATAATATATAATATATGTGATTCAATATAATCACCGACCCCATGGGTCAATCTAAACATATTACACATGTGTGACATCTCACGAAGCCATGAGATTAAATAATAATCGCTTTATAAAAATCAATTAACCTATAAACATATTGTTTATATTAAATAAATTAAACTATATAATATATAATATATAATATATAATATATAATATTCTAATTTATTTAATTATAGACAATGGTTTATAACTAGAACACATAATATTAATATTTTATAATGATACAAACATTATTTTATTACTTCAAAAGAAGATGTTGAGCCACCCATATTGATGGAGGAGTACCCAAGTTTGATTGAGTCAGTTGAGAAACAATATGATGATTTGATGGACCTGGAATTTTACATTATGCACTTCCCATTGAGAAGGATATATGTTCTCTACTTGGTAATCATGATGAGGATCATGGATATATTGAATTTCCACAAAGTAATCATGAGATGATAAGAAATGCAAGCTATGAAGAAAAAGTGATATCAAATGACTTCTTGGAATATGAGCCCCAAGTTTCCAATCATCTTCTCAAGATCTGACATGAGGATTTGTTTGATAGATATGATTGTGAATATGAATCTTTCTCTTTTCCATTTGGAGAAGAGGACATTCTCAATGATGAATGTATAAATAAGAAGGTTCTTGAGTCTCTCAAGGATGATTTTACTCGGAAGAAGGTATCTCCATCATGGAGATGAATATTGTAGCTCAAGATGATCAAGATGAGGAAAGTGATGATCTTGATATTTCAACCCTAACCTTTTTCTCATTCTCCTTTTAAGAGGATGAAGCATTATGCAAGTCACACCATAGTGAGAAGCAGGTCAAGAATGAGCCGAATGTGTGAAAGAGGACCATTTACGAAAATGAGAAACATGGAGCACCAAGAAGCCTATGAGGGTGGGAAAATTATCCAAATATCTATCAAGAACTAGTACATGGAAACAATGGCCATGTGGATCACAATAAGAAAGGAGAAAATTCCCATCAAATGTAACACCATAGTTGTGGACATGAAAAGTATGGTATGATCAAGAATCAATATTGTAGTAGTAAAGTGGAAAATGAGAAATCGAAGCATGGTTGAATTTGAAAATGGACTAGAAAATGGAAATGTAATTTCGAACAAAAAGATAACAAGATATTTGATTGTATCCTCACTTACAAGAGGATTCATACTGAATTTTTCTAGAATAAATATAGAACTTTCTCTTTCTCAAGTATATGGAGATATCTTGCAGAAATTGGATTTCCCAAAAAGTTGAGAAAAGGGTCTTACTTCATTGAACTAATCAATGGGTTTACATATAAACATCATTTAGTGCTTCCCATACATGGGTAAAATTTGGAGAATAATTAGTAATACAGTGAAAGTGGGTTGTCCCCACATGTACCATAGGTGATTTAGGTTTGTTTTTATCATTTGTTTCCCTTTCCTATTATGTGTCATGTCAGGTTTTCCCATTTCATATGTGTTTCTTTCATGTCATTTGTGGTTTTCAATAAAGGATTTTAAAGTATATCATATTGTCTTCCTTCGGTATGTCGGGAGAGACTTTATTTCCCAATGGATAAGGCATTGTTCTACTAAATCCTAAATTGAGATTTTGGAGTTCCTTCTTGCCTCGTCTTCATTTCATGTCAAACCAAGTCAAGTCCCCAAGTATGAGCCAAATTTTGGCATATAAAATTCACTACATTTTATTTGACAACCCCATTGAAATTTTTTCCCCTTTTTGGTCAAACTGGTCAAAATTGTCAAAATTACCCATTTTCAAAGTTTAACTTCTAGGAAAGGTTTTAGGAGCCTCGAGTGTTTCAAAAGTATCGGTATAATCAACGAAATGTTTTGAAATTATCTTCATGATGGTATAATTTAGAAAACATTCTAGGATATAATGAATTGTCACATGGGGAAAGATTTCTTCCCTGGGTAATTTTTGGAAAAAGGAGTGCATGCTTTGTTGAAGATTCAAATTTAGCAAAAAGTTTCGAGAACCCCGTGTGGTGTTAGGAGCTCATATCCTAGGAATTGCAAACATTTTATACCCTAATGCATGGTTAAATAATTAAGGTGGATTTTGGGGATATATAAATAAGAAACCTTTTTGACACTTGCATGAAGTTGGCCTTTCTAAACAGGATTTTACACTTTGAATGTTTAAGAAACTAAAGCATATTTTGGAACCTAAAAAAAAATCAAATGATATCACATTCAATCATATTCATAATTCATAATTTGGTTTGGTTCATGTTTCTTGAAAAATCCTCCTGGAACTTAGCTCACCGATACATCGCCCTAGGAAAAATGGAGGTAAAATAAAAATTGTGTTGAAGAACTCATTTTTATACTTCCTAAGTAGTCGCATTAGATTTATTGTCCCATTTCCATGCGAAATCATATATGATATTTCCTTAATTGACTAAATACGGACCCCGAGATGAAGGTAAGACTCTGTGTGTAAAATATGTGATGTAAATGAGGTTTCAATGTGTACCTTGGAGAACTGGAGCACTTTACAATAAAAGTTGCACCCTTTGCGCAATGAGGTGTAATTACACCCCATAAGGGTGCCTCTATCTGATTCGTGGTGAAAATACAAAGAAAAAACACAAGGTGGAAATTAAAACATGAGTTTCTTGCAAGTGGGGCCACAATCTCTTCCATGGTCCATTTTGAACATGTGATTGCACAAAGGTATACTTTTGAGGTGAAATTTCACCCCAAAAGTGTGCTACAAGCTAATGGAGTCGCCCATTGAGCATATAACTTGTTTAGAACTTATTTTTCACCAAAAATTTAAAAAAATCATTTAAAAATAGTAAGGATGTCATTAAACCACTTTTTTGAAGCTATTTATTCATCCCTTCATGCTTGCAACACCACTCATGTTCTGTAGGAAGATCAAGAGTTGTTTTGCACAAATCTCATGATCTCATGGACCAAACCACTTAAAATTTCAACCATAAAATCATATTAAAAATGCCTCCATGATGATCTATGATTAATGGCATGAGATTCCACCATTCAAATGTTATTAATGACTAATTTTTCTAGCCACCATACCCATGTTTTGTGTAAAACTAATAATTTTGTAAATCGATTGTAAAGAATCCGTATGGAGGAAGCCTATCAAACTTGGAACATATATTCCTCTCATCAATATTTATATTTTCAGCCATTAGTACCAATTTAAGATGAAGGATTGTTATACTTGTGAGTAAAAATATAATTCTTTTTGAAGCCACATGTAAACCCCATGTGCTAAGAAAATTATTTTGGCATTTTTAGTCAAATCCCATAAGAGGATACTTTCAAAATTGGAGGATTGTTTCCCCTCACCAATACCATTAAAATGAAGTGAAAATCAATAAAATCAGACAAGAATCACTCCCAGAGTGAAGAATTTAAATTCTTCCCTTCCTCCATCAATTCCATTTCATAAGCTTTCCCCTTCAACCATAACTTGTTTTTGAATTTATTGTTGATTCCGATGAGGGAATATCACCAAATTCAGATCATCTACTTGTATTGGGAATAAATTTCTTACAAATAAAGTCACATCTAATTTGGATTTTATTTTCTCTCATTTTTCCAAAATAAGGATTCATCTTCCCATAACATTAAATCCATTCAAATTTGCATATTTTCACAAAGTATTGCAAAATCCATTTTCGCTTGAACCATAGCATTTTTACTTATATCATAGCACTCTTTCCACTTTCTAAGACTAGTGAGATCATAAAAATGCAAAATGAAGCTCCACTACTCCAGGATACGAGTCTATTGTAGTTCTAGAATATGAGCATCTAGACATTGGTGACAACAACATGGAACACATGGATTTCAATGATCTGAAGCAGATGATGGAAAAATGAAAACTCTTTTGCAAATCTAAGTCAAAGTGCATAGGGGATTGTTGATCATGAAACATCCAGTTTAATCATTTACAAATTTTCATGATGGCAACCATGGTTGGAATATATTCTTGATCTATGTTCAAGAGGTATGAAAGTAAGTACTCATATTCTTTAGGATGAAATTATTTACTCAACCATCACTTGGTTTCATCACACAAGGAGGAAGTGTCTCCATTTTATAGGGTTTCTATGTTTGTGACAAGGATTCTCAAGAATATATGATATCATCAAATCCAAGAGGGCTCATGGTTACCAAGTCTAGGTCATGTGTGGTATGAGTGCATTCTTCATGGTGATCATAAGATGATTGTTTTATCATATGCAAGAAAGGAGATCATGTTCATGACAATGAGTTTATTTTTTCATCCTACCATTGCTCATAGAGGTGAAGAGTTGAAACAGATTTTCCCAAGCATGACCAATGATGATCAGTAAAGATAAGGTGTGAAACATCATTTCTAAGTCTAAGAAGATATTTGTTCTAATCATATAAGCATTTGAGGAAGATCATATCTAACTACAGCATTCATCTCCACAATGGAGGAAGAGTGGGACTTCATCATGAAGCATTTATCTTCTCTCTTATCTTTCTAATATTCTATTTCTATATTAAGGAGTAATTTTTGTGTAAAAGTGACTTAAGTCACTTGAAGTTTCTATTTCTTCATTGAGAATGCACTTTAAGTTGAAATGTCACTTGGGAATGTGAAGAGCCATTGTTTCAACTATAAATTGTAAAGCTCTCTCCATTATAAGGATCAATTTTTGCTCTCCTTTAGAAAATTGTGTTTTGTTGTTCCTTTCTACTATTTCCTCCATTTTCTCAACTTCATACTTCGTCAAATGTATTGCAATCTATTATAGGAATGAAAATCTTTGTATTTTATTTCATGAAATGAAATTATCAATAAAACTTTGTGTTGATTGTGATTTTTATTTCATGGAGCTTGCACAATTGTGCATATATTTTCTTATGTCTTCTAATTGAATTGGACATATTCTCGGGTTATCGATTAAGGAAATCTACTGATAGTGTCCTTTTAGTCATCACTAAAAAAATTGTATCCCATGTGTCAAATTTGACAGGAGAAAGGGGTTGGTGGTTGTTTTAGGAAGATCTATGAAAAAACAAAAATATCATAAACGAGATCAAATTTTACCAAAAAAATAGATTTTTTTTTCATTAAGGCCTAAGCTTCTACCCACCCCTACTAGCTCGGCTCCCGGATTGGCCAAGATGGATACCATGTATTATAATCGTCAGGATACCTAACTCGACTACCCATTACCCCAGCACCTTGTCCCTCCTTGTTTTACCTAAGACCATCTAACCTATGAGCCATAAGATGTCCTCGAGTCTGGATCCCTCCCCCAACTCCTTGACTATCCCTGCGGACTACCCCGAGCCAAATCCCTGAACCCTCCCCTTTTCCTCAAACCTAAACATACCCCATGACTTGAATCCCGCCTCAACTTACTCCCCCTCCACGATCCCGAAAATCAACCCCATCATCACCCCATCACAAATCTTGAGTCCCCTCCTTGCAAAGCTAAACAATGACTATCCCTCCCAAAATTTCGGATACCTACACGTAGAAATACCTCACAAAACTCCCCTTACTGAAATTCATACCTCCGACCTTGCAGCTTACCCAGTGTAGACCCCTCTGCCGCCGCCTACACACACCCACCACCAAGCATTTTCCGACATGCCTCCACATTCCTCTAGCTCACCACCATGACGTCACATTTCTAATCAACTCCCGTCTACTCGACACCCCCATTCAACTCGCACTAATACTTCAAGCATCGTCGCTCAATCTACCAAATCTGCAAAGCCATAAAATAAACCAACACAACCGCACACCAACAACAAAGACACAAATACCATAGTTTAAACTTAGCATATTTTAAGGTTTAGGTTAAAATTTTAAACTTAGGTCTAATGATGGTTTTGTATAGTATTTTATTATTTCTTATTAAATTTAGTTTTAAACTTATGTTATGCCCTACCTTTTAATCTAATTTAATTAGATGTTTTTTAATTAATTTAGTTAATGATTTATTTTATAGGCTTAGTTAGTTTTAATTAGTTAATTAGATTGTTTTAGTTAATTAATTAGTGTAATTAATTGTCTTAAGTCTTTTAAACTAATTTATACCCTTTTATTTCACTTTCTCATCAATTTCATCAATTTGGACTAATCATGAAACTTACTAAAATAGGGTTGTTGGACGTTTTTGTCTAAATTTTTTTAGCCATTTCATCAATGTTTTCTCATTTTTAAACATAAACTAACACCTTTTGGTGGATTTTGTAACCATTTTTGTTGTCCTTTTTTTTCAATTTTTGAAGTTATCCGAAAACATTTCACATGTATTCTCTTCTCTCGCACTTGTTACAAGCAATATTGAGAATCATAAATGTGAATTTGTGTCATTTTTTTCATTTTTTCTCTTTGTCTACATCGGAAAACTACTAATACTTGTTTTTAGGACTGTATTATGAAGACCAAATTAAAACTACTAAGTGCAAGTTGCCTTGCTCATGAGTTAATCAAACTATTAATTCATTATGTGTAGGGAATATTTTTAATCAAGATAAAATGAACACTACACACTATTTTTAAAAGTGAAGTGAGAAGGATATTTCCCAACTGCTATAATGGAAATAAGTTCTTTAGCTTAATCCATAAAAGTCACTTGAGGAGTACCACATGAACCCCAAAGTAGTCGGCAAGACAAGAAGAGAACCGTACAAAACAGTACCCCCATCCCAACTTTTAGTACGCCTCTTGAGATTAGAATCATGAATATCCTTAGTGATGACCCTAATGTGATTCATTTGAGAAAAATATTTTCTCATTATTTCAAAGGGGGTAAAGTAAAGCTGGTAACTAGTAATAGCACCATGCTCACTTGGGTATACTGCTAACACCTAGTTGAGTGAACCAACTAAGAAGTCATGCATTGTCCAATCTAATCTAAGGTAGATTCCAAATTTCACTACATAATTTTTCATTTTTCTCATGTGTTACACACTTGTGTTTCACCCTTTTCATTCACGTTTTCTCTCTCATCCACCTTGTTACTTTATAAACGTGTCTAAGTCTTGGGTCGAGTACATCCATATCCAAACTTGAGAAATTTCATCCTCTCCATATAAGTTTTGCAATCATGATAATCACTTTATCACAGTCAAGAACCATCATGATCACCTTGATCTATCATATTTATTAGTCTTAAGTTTGACATCAAATTGTTGAATCTTGAACATTTCATTCATTTTAATTTTAACACTCACTTTTTTGAATTGACAATATCCTTGAAACATATTTTCACTCTTCTCTTTTAAACCATTCATTTTTCTCTAATTTGATATCCTTACCAAATAACTCCTCCCTCATCTCTCACATTCACTTTATCAAGATTGGGGATTTTTTCGTTGTCATATTTTCACCTCTATACTTTGACATTCACATTGTATTCATTTGAGTATTATCCTTTATTTGTGTAGTCTACTCTCTTAACACCAATATTGTTATGATTCAAGCACCTTCACTATATTTCTAAGTCTCTCCTTTAACACTCCTTTTTTAAAGTGTTGATCATATTTCATCGCTTTCTCTAAGTTTCCTATTGTAGCACTCATTTGGCCGAAAGTTGAGCAAGCCAACCTCTTTCCCCTCTTTCCACTTTGCATTCGCTTTGTAAAAGATCAAGAGGCATTTCCAACCTTTTCATCTCTCTTATCACTTATTTTGTTAAGGGTTGAATCTAGCCATTTTTTCAAATCCATTTTCCATCTTAGCACTCACATTGATAAGGGTCAAATCTAACAATCTTTTCCACTCCTCTTTTCTTACATTTAATTTGTAAGGAATTGGGTAACCTTTATCATCACCAATAATCCTCCACCTTAACATTCTCTTTGTCATGGTTCAAGGAACTTTAATTTTCAAACTTCACCATATTAACATTCATGTTCTTAAGGGTCAAACAAATTGAATCTTTTTAATCTCACTTCCTTCTTAACATTCACGTTGATAAGGGTCACATCGTCTAATATTTCAAACCTCTTCACCTCTTCCATATTAGCATTCACTTTTCTAAGGGTTGAGATATTCAATCTTTCTAACCTTTTTCACCTATTCCATCTTAGCATTCATGTTACTAAGGGTTGAGTTATTCATCACACCTTTCTTCATTCTCCCCCATTTTTCATTACAATTGTGGATTCACATAATTCATCATTTTATTAAGAATGGAAGATGATGAATGACATCATTGTGGATATGCAAAAAAACACAAACAATTTAAATTTGATGAATTGTGTCCTTACCCTTTCATCATGGACATCTTGCGCAATCCCTTTACAAAATATTTTGAGCCACCCTAATTCAAAAAATACAAGGGAAAAACCTATCCTAGACAACATATAAAATAATTTCCCTATAATTCCATGAAGTGGCATCTAACGGTACCTTTCTCTTATATGTTTTCCCTAGAATTCTAGGAGGACAAGCTTTGGAGTGATTCTTACACCTTCCAAAGGTATCTATCACCACCTTTGCGGACCTCTCAAATAATTTCATCAAACATTTCTCTTCCAACCTTGACTCGATGTCACCTTATTTCTAATAGAACAAGCCTTTGTTAAATTTTTAATCAAGCCTCATTATAAAGACAATGGGCATAATCAAAATAAGAACATTCCTAACACTCATCACAATCAATCTAGTTACGTTAAATACAACCAAAACCATAATTTTTTCAATGATGGTGTCACAGATAATTGAAATGTGCAAAACATGCATGAAAAATCAGCCAAAAATAAAATCATACAACCTAGTGGAGACACCACTCCACACAAACCTAGTTTACACCTATCGGAGAAAGTCTCTCTAGTGTCTTTCATCAACTCCGAGAGGCTAGGATGATAAAATATCCACTTATAAGACCTTGGGTTGAAGGAGAACCTAAGAAATATTGGTACAAACCTCATACATACTATGAATTTCATTGCATTGATGTCCACTCAATAGATAATTTTGTGCATTTTAATAATTGTGTCTAAGAATTAATTGATGACGAGGAGATATTTATAGAGTTTGACCACAAATCTATTGTAATCAAAGACACATCAACTACCAAAACTTCTCAAGAAGAGTTTTACATTTTCCAACCTCCTCTACATACTGAAATTCAATGATATAATGAAGAAGAAGGTAAAGTATCTCTCAATCTAAACAAATCTATCTCTTCTACATATTTTCTTCCTTTAGTCTAGAAACAAACAAAGAAATGTTTTCGAGACAACAACCTTCTAACACCAAACAAGAGCTTGACCTTGATTCTAGAATCCTTTTCAACCCTTGATATATTTGACGACTCTACCGAAGACGTTCCATCATCTAACACCATTGAGAATGATTATATTCTTTCCCCTCTAGGTCGTATGCCTAATATTTCTATTCTTCTTATAGAAAAATAACCACAACAAGTTAGTACACTTGTAACAAAGAAACCTTCCATGTACACAATCCATCAAATGATCAATCTTGTACGTATCTTGCAATGATGGTTCATGCATCTCAAGACATCTACATGCGTGTACTCCATGAGTTGCATATATCGAGAAATATTCTTACATAACCTTTTCACACTTTAATTACAAATATTTTATCAAATCAACTAATCAACATCCTCGATAAAGCAACATTGAATTTTTTTCTCTCAATGGCCTACAAAGAACCTTAGATATACATCTATCACTCAATCCTTCTTTCATCACATTCTTACACTCATGTATGAATATGAATATCAACATATTCTTAGCATCAAGACTTATCCTTTAACATCACATAGGTTTTCTCGATCACATCAAGGACTTATCTAATCATACATCCTTTAACTTGGATCATGTCCGTCAAAGTATCGTATTTCAGGACCTCTTGAATCATTTGATTCTCTCCTTTTACTTGGAACCCATCTACCCAAGTATTGTATCTCGCACCCATCTAATAATTTGATTTTATCATTTAACTTGGATATCATTTTCCCAAGTCTAATAAATCCGCACTACTTTAATCATGAATACATTGAAAACCCTTCAAACTAATCCTTTGACTTGGATCTTATCCTCCAAAGTATCGCAAGTCAAGACCATTAAAATTTAATAAACATGGGCATATCTCTTGATGAATTGATTACAAAGCTTCACCCTCCAAATTTTAGAAACATTAAAATCATAAAAATAAAATAACACTTCGTAACCAACCCATCATTAAAGCACTATTTGAACATCAAAAACATATAAGAAGAAGCATCTTCTTCCACAGGTTCTCTCCTTAGTAGGAAGGCTGCTTATATAGTTGAGCTCATGTAACAAACAGTTTTAATTGTTTCATCTATTGGCCAAGTATTGTTTAGTGGTGAATATTCATAATTTGGTGAATATTCCATTTTAGGAAAATTTGAAACGATAAATTTTTCGGAGCAGGTCAATTTCCTATTCGCCTAAAATTTACAATATATTTTTTTAGGGGTTAGCTTCACCAACCCCTTGAAAACATATCCTATATAAACCTAGGTGATTTTCCGGGTAGTATACTACTAACTTACTACTAGCTTATTGAGGTACCGACATATCAAGTATCGTGAATTTTAGGGTAGGTTGTTGACGCATGATAGAAGATTGTTGACACATGACAAGAAGTTTTTGATACACAAAAGAGGTTGTTGACACGTGAAAATCATGTGTTTTTGATGTATGACAAGAAGCTATATATGCACGATAGGGGATTTACATTTACTGATCGTGCGGCAAAGTGATTTTTAGTCATGCGATAGTGAATTTTTCGTCAGTGTGACAACAAGTTTGATTTCGTGCGACAAGTTTACCATCACATGAAAATAACCTTATTGTCATATGTCTTGAAAATTAGGCAAAAATGTTACACACAAACCCCAAAAAAATCACTTGTTTCATGAAAGTGGTTCTAGGGATATTCACCAGGGATTTTCCACCTTCAATTTACCCGAGGCCTATTAAAAATGAACCTTACTATTGGAAGATATTTTAATCATATCATTATCATATCTTTTCATTCTTCACCTTCTATAACAAAATATAAGCTTGTTCCTATTAGGCTTTGTGTGTCTCATCTTTCTTATGGTTTCTACCATTTCATATTTGTTTACCTATGGTTTTGTCTCGCATATTAATAATGGAAACTCCTCCTTTCAAATAAGCTATCTCTTTGATAGAAATAAATAAAATTCCTTACCCAAACCTTTTGATCATTTATCTCATCTACGGTGTTAAACCCTTATGTCCTAATAGTCATATGAGGTGAGAATTTGGGGCGAATGATCCTTCCCAACAAGCACATTATCAAAATACAAGGAAAAAATCAATCATAAAATACAAAAATATATATATATATATATATATCACACCTTTCTTCCTTCACAGTTTTTGGTGATGAGCCCATACTTCTCATTAGTAATATGAGACTAGGAATGGGGAAGGTCTCCTTAATGACCTACATTTTGTCTTCGGTTTTGATCCCTTGTCTCTTCCTAGTGGCATGGGGAAACATGTAGGGGGTCCTTCACAAAAAAAAGTCAATCAACAAATAAATCCTTTAGAATCAAAAGTGCTTAATCAAAAACATCCCCAGAAGTAATTTAGTTGCTCATGTTAAGAGAGACAAGAATTCCTTCAACACCGATCTTCACGATCGGTAGTCCATCTATATATTTAAGTCAAGTAAAATCCTATAAATTGGAATCATATTGGAATCAGTCAGATAATCTTAACTAAAGATGAGTTACATTCTTCTTACATGGATCATTTTTACACCTTGTGTATTAGCATCCATTATCTTCACTTTCATATCACTATTCACCTAGTTTTCACATCCTTCTTGGCTCTTGATGATGATCCCTCACATCTTCCTAGTAGCATAGATCCACGAGTGGAGCGATACATCCTATCATTACATCATATTCATTTCTACCAATGGAAATGATGCAGCCTAGAATTCACTAGATAACACCCTAGACGCGTTGGCACATCACTCAGCCTAGACTGAGCACTCACCCGAAGTGCACAAAGGTACCAGGTCCCTCTTTAGGGTTTCTATAGTAGGATGTTAGTGTGATGAAGGAAGAAACATATAGATCCATAACTAATCCATCATTCTACAATGCATGCCATATTCAGATCTAGGAAAGAACAAGTTTAAACAATAATCATGATTGAATCAAGAACATGCACTACTTAATTACACATAGGAATGACACTTAGATTCAGCTAATATCTTCCATCTATTAATAAACATAGAATCTCCTTACAATAATGTCAATCTATACCAATGCACGCATGGATATGATACAATAATCCAGTCATATGCACATATCTCTTTATGCTTACCTCTTACGCTCTGCATATACCTATCTCTCTACTTCTATGTGATTCACATCATATATATAGGGTGGGGACTTTCCCTTCACCACTTATCTATTCCAAAAATAGGCCGCATGCTACTAATAGCCACGCACCATTTATAGGCATAGCCACACATGTAAGTGTGTTATCTATAGACCTCTTATAGTTAACTGAAGTGACAATCCTATTCTTAGCTTGTATCCATGAAAAATGATTCAATCTGATCCTCTACAGATAGACAATGCGTGGCATGCACGTATCTTCCTTGTTTATGTGCTCTGCACACTATCTTCTAAAAATAGGTCTTCATGCTCAAAATTAGCTAAGTCCCGAAAGCTGAACTTGCCCTCCACGTGTGGGTTCTTCCTGTCCCTCTATGCCCTTGATCCTGGCCTTCTCTCCCATGTAGAATTCTTGTGTGATCTCTAACAAGTATTCTCTGATCAACATTACCCCACACTAATATCATTGTCGTCCCGACAATGGTTATCTCTAAAAAATGAAGTAAAGAATGTTGAATGGAAAGAATAAGAAAGAATGTAGATGAATAAAGAATGTTTTATGAGGTAGCCTCCTCTGTATCAGTTTGAAGGATCAACTCTAGATACTCCTCCTTTATTTCAGCCTCCAAGGCCTACCACTCGGTGAATGATTTTTCTACCTGCTCTAGTATGTCCACAATAATAGACTCCAGTTCATCTTGGGTAACTTCACCTTTTTCATTCTGTAATACCAACATAATGCAGGACATTGCGGTATTTTTCCTCTCAAAGACATCCATATTTTGTGTGATGAGTTTCCCAAGCTCATATAATATTTCCTTATGTGGCTCTTGTGTTGCTGCTAGGGCCTCACGCTTTTGCTTTACGAGTGTTAACCATTCTGCGCAGCCCAAGGTATCATCCTTCATAGCCTTCTAGACTGCATTATCTTCTTCCAAAGTCTTTACCTTGATTAGTGCCTCTGGAGCTGTGCATATATTTAAGGCATGATCCACCTTTTTCAATTCTTCTTGGAGTGCTTGCAGTAGGCCTTCGTATGATGCAATCTTTCTGACTACTGCAACCTTATCCCTTTCCACCTCTTCTTCAGGATTATTTGGTTTTGGCATTTTGATTGTGTCCTCTTCCAATACCAAGTCCACCAAATCTCTAATATAATGCATTTTCGAGGGGAATTGTTACGTACCTTAGATTTCAAATGCGAGGCACGCTTTCATCACATGATCTCCAATGACCTCTGCCTTGACAATTAACGCACTATTCTTTTTCTAGTCCAAGTCCTCTTGGGTCGGGCATCTATCACCGCATCCTTCATCTTCAACTCCTCACGTAATGATCTAATTGTTGTGGCCTTTTCCATGTTTCTTCTTGTAACCTCAGTAGAAACCTTTACCAGTGCATTGCTAACCTATTCATCTAACATAACAATAGGTTTAATTGTTATGTTCCTAGCTTGAGGTGTCTTCTTCATTCATCTTGACACACATGAATCCTCGCATACATAAAAATTAGGCTCATCCATGTGGGTGTGCATTAACCATGAGAGTTTATTTCTAGTGTGAATGGTCACCATATCCCCATCCATTAATTCCCAACCAAATAAATCCTTTTGTTCTACAGTACTTTGGAAACAGTGCGAGATGATTTTCTAGTGTCTCTGCATAGCCCATGAGTGGTGCACTTTGTGTTCCCCACTTATCCTATTTGATCTAGAACCCTTGGGAATTATAGATTCAATCTTATGAGTTTTTCCTGTTACACCTTGAGTAGTCACATGCATAGATCCAGAGGTTTCCTTCTCCTTTTATTCTCCGTCCCTCATCTCCTCATATTTTTTATCTTCCTCGTTTTGTGGCTTGTCTTCTTACTCAAGTGGGGTAGGAGATGAATTATCGCTCTACCCTGATTCCTCCACTTCTTCATCCAACTTCAAATTTCTTCTCCTCTTTGGCTCAGTGGTCTCCTTGTGTAGAGAGAGATGAGATGATTTCCTTACCCTTTTTGGGGTTCCAACTTGAGTCCTTGTGCATCTGAATACTTTGTTAAATATGTGATCCCCTTGCTCAACCTTTGTATCTTCCTCTTCATCCTATCCCTGAGGTGGATTGGTTGTGCACTATGACTCTTCTCTATCATATGGTTGCTTTCTTCTGCGCTCCAAGCCTCCACTATCTTCACGCTTCTCTTCTTCATCCTCTATTTCAACAGATTTACAGGGCCTTTGCGTTGTTATGTTTTCCATTGTGTGCTTACCCTTCAGTGGCCTTGGGAGCATGAATTTATTCTCCACATACTTATTGTTCTCCATCTTGGGCTTTAGCTGAAGATACAATAATTTTTCCCCTACATCTTCTACAACCTAGAATTATTGGCTTAATATTCAACACCTCTGAAATGAGCCTCTTGACATAGGCACTTCTTCCTGGATACACATACTTCTTCCTCAATGTGTGGTAGTCATATTCTACCTTATTTGTATTGAATACCACTCGGCACGTGTCTGTGAATCGTGAGAAAATTCTTGGAAATACCTTACAGTGAATGTGTAAGGAAATTTACACCAAGGGCTCCAGACTCCATCTCTCATTAGGAAGTGTACGATGTAGAAATGCTGATATACAACAAACTGGACTTGTTTCCCCACTACTAATGGTAGGTCCTTGGGATGTGCCACTCTTCTCCAAATGTCGCGTGGAGCCTGTCATACCATTTCTCTACCCTTTGCTTGACGTCATCTATCATGGACCCTTTACATAGGTACTTGTTAAACCTTTCAATTGGTAACTTATTCTCCATGGGGTATTCCCATACCTTTTCCTTTGGCTCATCTGGTACTCCAATTTCCATGAATACCAGTGATAATAGAACATCCCCAAAGCTAATATTCCCTCATGTGCATGCTTCCTCGACTATTTTCTCTATAATGTAGCCTGCAATATTGTAGACTACTCCTTCTGACATCTTGTGCGCAATGTGTAACCACATAGTATTTACCTGTGACCACCACTCTTGATCGTTCAACTTTTTAATAAGGTGTGCTACTTCTTGCACAACCGAATAGTTCTTCAACTTTTCTATATCCATATCATGTAGACCCTTCAGGTACCCCAACTCCTGTCTATTCTTTAAGATCGCGACTTTATCTGTGAGATCATTCTCTATATCCTCTCCTGTGGCCTTCAAACATGTCACCATTTGTTGAGATAAGCATAGATGAGATTCTAACTCTACATCCTGCAAAGTAGAAGAAGTCCTCATGCACTTTTCTCATGAGCCACTAGTACAAGGGCTCATACTTCCCAAAATATAGAAGCTCATATAATTGGTAGACCCCAATTTTCTTCAGAAGCTTCTCGTTTGCATCATCATAAACCGGCATGTCATCTGCCATACGTTTGTTTGTCCTCGTAGTGAGAAAGGAATCGAGCTCCTTCTTATTCTCTGAGGTCCTGTGATTGTATTCACTTACTTTTCTCTTTCTGATGTGTGAATCCCATTCTGGATGATGATGACTCCTAGATATTACATTTCTGAAAAATTGCTTTCAGTGCCATCTCTTCCTCCTCAATGACCACCTTCTTCTTTCCTTTTGCTCCTGTTACAGCTGCCTTCTTGGGTGCCATTTTTACCTTGTAATCATCTCCTCTTTAACTTTGTAATTTGTGAATCAAACCCTAGCTTGATTTAATCGTGCCCTAGGTGGAAACTTTATGCCCTAACTCCTCTTTGTTGCCTTCGCTCAAACCCTTCACCACTAGAGACGTAAGCTTCTTTTCACATAGATCTATTTTTCATGCTTGGTTTCACACCCTTCGCACCTTAACCCGATCACTCGGCTCTTCGCACTTAGCTCTTTCCTCAAATACTCTTAGTTGCAATGGTAAAAATGAATTCACATCCCATCCTTATAGTTTTTAAATTTTTGATGCATTTATTTCTCCTTCACCTACCAAATATCCTCTCATTCATTGACCAAATTCATTTGTTCGCAGTACATCTTCACGCCCTAGCTATAACCTTCTAGCGCACCTTCCTACCCTCTGGTCACGAGACTTCTCTTGACAAAGACACGCCCTTGCACCCGAGTACATCATCACTATACCTTCTCCTGGTAGTTATCATGGCCTCTCGCTTACCTCATGTTATATTTTCCTTTCATTCATCTCCATCCTTGGTCACTTTTGAGAAACAATATTCTTTTGACTTAAATCACACTTATAGCAGCTTACTCTTTTCACCTTTCAATTCCCATAGTCTTTTACTTGGATAACTATAACCACCCCACACTAAAAGTATGTGCAGTCCTGTACACATAAACATTCTTCACATAGTAATTAGCTTCATGTGCGCAAGCACGCTTATTACATAAGAACAACAACTATTTTGACAAAGCATAATGACAATGAATGAAATACATTAAGGAAATATAGAATTGAAAACCTAATCTAAATTACAATATTGCCTTATTACAAACACCAAGAAGACTTATTTATAGTAGGGCTTCAACCTACTCCTGTTAAAGTAACCGGGTAGCCGTGTTCCATCAAGTGTTGCTAACTAGCAAGCGCATGATTCAAGTATGTAAGTGATGACATACGGCCCCAACCAATGTACTTTGAGCTTTCCTAGATGGTGCATGAACTTAGAGTCATAAAGAAGTACCATTTTTCCAATCTCAAACTTCTTATCCCTTATGTTTCTACCATGCCATGCTTTCTTCCTGGCTTTTTCCTACTTCTGACTCCAACGTGATATGGCTTGTCACTCATATAGTTGAATCATCTTCTTAATACGCTCTTGTAAATCCTTCTCATCAGCTAGACCTCCAGTGCATGCAATGCGCAAAGAAGGTAACATAAATTCTATAGGGAGAACAAATTCTACGCCAAACACCAACTAAAATGGTGTGGCTTTGTTCAATCTCTTATAAGTTGTTCTATATGCCCAAATAACAGATGACACTTTATCATCCCAATCCTTTCTTCCAACATCACAAACTTTTGTCAAATTCTAGCTTAAAATCTTATTGAAATCCTCAGTAGTTCCATTTTCCTGAGGATGATAGGGTGTAGTTTTATGGTGTGTAACCATAAACTCATCTAATAGGATCCTGATTGTTTAATTCAAAAGTGTGTACCCCCATCACTTGTCAAGATTAAAGGAAATCCATATCTTGTAAGAATATTCTCCCATAGAAACCTAGTTTTTGTAGCCATTTTATAGTCCTTTGTAGGTGCCGCTTTCCGACCACCTTATGAGATAATTTGTACAAGTAATTATATAGCACGACCTAATCCTATGCGCGGTTAGAGAAATAGGTCCTAAAATTTGATGGCCCATTTCTCAAATGGTTTGGCACTAGTAATTGGTCTCAAAGGAATCACATCTCTTTACCTTGGTTTACCTAGATGCCGACAATGGTCACGTGTTTCTAATGTCAGTTTTGGAATATTTATCTAAAGTTTGAGTTTGATGGCAATTGAGATTATCACTACTATCAATGTGAATTGAATTACTCTGCTGATTATGAATTTCATCTAGTGTAAATTCATTGGTAGGGTTTTCTACATTTGAAATAAATTGAGTTTCTTACTACATCCTTTAGTAAATCAACATATAAAGTAACATTAACATAATAAGAGTTGAAATTACTTGTTGGCACTGGTGTTACTATGGGTTGACTGAAATATTTTGAAATGTCCATGTCGCATTTTCTTTTTCCTTGAGCTCTTTTCTCATTTGCACCAAGGGCCATCGTATGGGTGATTTTGAAGTCTACACATGTGAAAAAATATAAAAATTTAAAAGAAAATAAATTCAAGACATTGTGAAAAATAAAGCTCATGTTACATGATAACATGGTAACATGGTTTAGGCTACCAAAAAGGGTTATGTGAACATGTTCTCGCACAACCGTATGGTTGTAAACTTGCACACCATCGAAAAGTAACTCAAATTTAGGTTATCATCTAGTAACATGTGTTTTCTACCATCCGACATTGTGCAATCATCTTACCAAGTGACATCATGTATTTAGGTTGTCGTCCTAGTAACAGTTCTGCAAAAATGCCTTAACAATTCAAAAAAATTCGCTTACCTTTTTCACTTATACCTTCGACTTTTTGGCTTATAATTTCATCTTTTTCATAGGCTTATTTACTTTTACCTTCGGCTTCGACTCTAGATCTCAAAATTAACAAATTTTGAAATTATATTGTATTACTACATTATGGCAAATTAATCCTATATATAATAGTATATTATAACATAATGGAGAATATACCAACATTGAATCAGCCCTTAGTGGAAACACTAAGGCAAAATTAGGGTCAAATTTATTTATGACTCATAAAATTTTGGCAAACGTGCTACCGTACGGTAGTAAAAAAATCACCAATTTCAAACTTCCAAAATCCTAATATTCATACATTTATGAATATTCACCCCTAAAATGAACCTTGGGTGTGGGTGTAGGTTGTGGTTTTTGGCTTTATACCTCACAAATGAATTTTCTTGAAAGGATCGCTAGGATTTTAAAAAATTCATTTTGTCCCAATCCTGCAACCAAGACAACCTTATGGTGGATGTCAATACCATGTTCCAAATCTCTAACATAACACACGCGGGGAGGATATTGACAAGGTTGTTGAGTCAAGATTTGCACCGCACACGAGAAAATGCTAAAAATCCTCTACAACCTACTAAAGAAAAATTCCACCATCAAAAATAAATAAAACAAGTTAAACAAACCATGCAAATGTTGTCCACACCAAGCCAAGAATTATGTGAGAACATTCTCTAGCAATTGACAAAATCCCCAAAAGCCAAATTTCCCAAAATCCTCTCACGCATGCCCAGAAATTTCATTAAAAACATCCTTAAATTAATCAAAATATTCAATTATTTCATCCTTGAAATGGGATTGGCACAAGCCCCAAGTAGTTAGAGCAATTTAGGAATGTTAAGAATATTTTAAGATTTATTTAAATTTATTTGAACACCATTCTATTATTTTTAATTTCATGAACTATTTTATTATTTTAAAATTTGTTTTAACCAGAACCTCAACCACTCCCCAATAAGACACTTATTTTATCACGTAATTATTTTCATTAACTTTAATAATGATAATAATGATACAACGAAAATGACCTTGTTATTGGTGAATGCACTTTGTGTCTAAGGTCACATGGATCCTTCCTAAACATCACATAGGTGGTATTAACCCATATTGCATGGAGACTTGACTCCCACCAAAATAAAGTGTCTTGGAGGCTTGTATTTTAGTGCTTTCTTAATTATAGATAATTGTGCTCTTGACCTTATAGGAATGATGATGAGACACCCAAGATAAAAATCCATACAATTACTTTTATCCTTTATCAACATCTAATATTTCAATTTTAGGAAGGTAATACTATTTTTCTTATACTGTATTTAATTGTTTCATTTTTTGAATTATCCATATCGTAAGCATGATGCTTAGAAAAATGAACTCAAACATACTAAGGGCTAACTCAAGCTCACACAACTAGATTCAAAAGGGTGGTAACAGGAGGGACATTACAAGAAAACATAGAATTGGGTATTTCTAGATGCATTTTTGGATCATTAACCCTCATACTAAGAGAGCATATCATCTCTCCAATATACAACATCCCACAAGAATAATCAATTTCATACACTCCATTTTTGGGACTTGGATCTAAGTTGTCTTAAGATGACTTGATCATTCTCCTAAGTTTTCTATAATGTAGAAATGTCGTATGGATGTTCTTACGCATCAATTTTTTTAAAATTTAATTGGAAATCCTTCAACATATATGAGAAAAGGTATAGGTATATCCAAGTTCCCATCCATGATTTTAGGTGTAACATGACCACTCCTAGCTGTTTTGGAAGCTCTAGCAATTTGTCTCCCTTTGTAACAAGTTTTCTTAAAGGTATCGAGTTGAATGTTTGATATCATTCTCTAAATGGTAATCATCACACATTCTTAAAGCTCTCATAAACAGGGTTTTAAGGATGTACTCACTTTTTGAGAAGGATGGTAGTATGAAATCACGTGAAGATAAAGATCAATATGGGTTACCTTTCTATTGTTTCACCTGATTCTTAGATGTTTCTTCAAATATTGACAAAACAGATAGGGTAACGGGCATAGGAGGAATACCTATTCAAATGTTGTTTGATGGGTTGTTGCATGCATATGACTTCCGAATCCACAACTTGGTTGTGAGAGCTTCCTTTTGGCTAGGAGGAACTACCTGTAATAAAAGCAAGACCACTAGAAGGAATTAAACAATATGTGTAGTGAACTTCCTAGCATATGCTAGATCCGGGAAGTGTGATACTTCCTAGATGGTATCAGTCCACTATTTTAAACAATTTAATGCACTAAATAAAGTAAATCTTATTGTAGTTTGAAATGATTTAGGTATCTCACTTAAAACACAATAAGAAAGATCTAATCTAACAGGCTAGGTTAGAGTAGGATCCAAAGGTCAAGTGACTGGTTCTGGTCTCTGCAGGTCTGACAAAGGTCTTAGGCAGATCACAAGTGAATGAGGGTGAGGTGGAATTAGGTGGGTAGGTCACTGTTCTAGGTTATATGGGAAAATATAGAGACCAATGCCGGTTAAGGGTGACTGACGGTGGTTGGGTGTAACCGGTGCCGGTTACTATGTGGAAATCTAGGAATGCCACAAAATGAGCTTTGGGTCTCCTTTGTGATTGCACAAAGGACTTTGGTTGGTCGAATGAGGTATTGGGTGGTTTGGGCAGGATCTGGTGAGGTTTTAATGGGTATATGGAGGGATGAGTGTTGGAGGAAGTCAATGGGTGGCTAGGTGAACAATAGGTGACAATATAAGGATGGAATGAAATAAACCAGAGAAGTATAATGTTATACTTACTTGGATCCTGGTCCTGGACACTGTGAGTGGGGGATGGAGGTGTTGATGAGAGGTTGAAGGCTGCAGGTGATCACAAATTGTAGGAGAGCTTTTGCATGGGCTACATGTGCATTCCTCTTTGCTTGGTTAGATCAGATCATTGTTGGGATGGCTATGTAGGAAAAGATGCTTGATCTCCTTCCTTGCATGCATGTTCTCGCTGAAATTCAATCTTAGAAGATGTGATATCTCTCGGAATGTGCTAATGTTCATAAACCTTTTTCCATCTTTTTCCAACCTTCATAATAAGGTTGTTTTGGGGGTTAAAAGGGTAACCAACGGCGCTTCAAACTTAACTAATGATTTTAGGGGTAACCGGTGTCGCCAACGTGGGATTTCCTAGGTTTACTAAACTAGGGAGATCCTCTTGATTTTCTCAGATCTCGTGTTGTTAACCCACGGATTAGACTGGAAGATTCTTGTAAGCATGCAGGAATGTGGTTAGAGAGAATGTAGGCATTGATTTTTAGGGTTTGGGTAAGTCTTAGTTAGTTATAGAAACTTACTCGAGAATAGGTCTTAGGGTGAGTTGGCTTGATGAGGTGTCTAGGTGAGGTGTATGTGTGGATATTATCTAAATTAAGATATTTAAATAATAAATATGGTGAGGATAATGAATTAATTAAATTAAATTAATTAAATTAATATTAGTGGGGTGAAGGGGGCCATGGCTAGGTGAATGTGATGAAGGGTGTTTATTTGTCGAGGGACTAAAGGGGAGTGTGACCTAATTTTAGTGTCTACATTTTGCCCCTTTTTGTTGCAAAGCTTGTATTGGTAAGCGACACTAACAAAAATAAGATGTGGTTTCCCCATGTGTGGATGAAGGTGATCCCCCTCAAACCAGGAACCCATTTGAGGCGTAGGTAGAATTGGTAATTGGTTTGATAAAAGGTAAATGTGAGGGAAAAGGTAGGTGGGCACGTGGGAAAAAGGGTTAAAGGTCTACCTAGGAAATCTAGGTAATGGATCAGGGTCAAAGGTAGCAACAGTCAAACACATGCACATGTATAAATTGCAACACGCTACCAGGTTGAAGAGCAAGCAAACTCTACATTGTCTAAGGTCGATAGGTTTATCCAAACAAGGTTGAAGTGATTCTAGTATCCAAGGTATAGGATATGGTCAAGAAACACAATGTAGGTTAGGTGCAGGAATGTTTAGGTATGTTCCGGTACACCAAAGGTAGGGTCAGGATAAACGGTCACGACAATAGGCTAGGTAAGGTCATTAGGTCAACAACACAGGTAATAATGCCGCAAGGTATAACGAACACATGAGGTCAAAGGTCATTAGCGATGGGCCAGATCCAAATATCTAGGTCGTGGCATGGGTAAGGCCAAGGTAGGGGTAAAATAATGAGTCCCCAAAGGAGGAAAAAGGGAGGTAGTAAATGATGAGGTCAGGAAAGGTGAGGTAAATGGGTAGGGTAAAGGTAGGGTGGGATAAATGATCAAGGTGAAGGTTGGGTGAGGTAAAAAAAGGAGGTAGGGGTAGGTAAAAGGGTAAAATTTAGGGTAATGTGCAAGTAAGGGTGACCAATGCCGGTCACGGATAACTGACGTCAATATCAGGTCAACTAATGATGGTGAGGTAGGGCACGCGACCGATGCCGGTCTAGGGTAACCGACGTCGGTTAGGTCGAGTTTGTTATAAAAACAAAAAATACGCATTTTTTGTTATTCATTTGTTATTTTGCGAAGTGATAAAACGACAAAAAAAAGATAAAAGAGATAAAATTTTACGGATGGAACGGTGAAAGAGTCATGGCGGTGTGATCGACGAGTGATTCATTGGTGAGCAGCGGGTCCACAGGATCATTGCAAGGGATTCGATTGGGCGGAGGTCACGGGTAGCTATTCGGTGATGGTGGAGGCCGGAGAGGTCTTGGGCGCGCCACCGATACAATGGGGTCGACATGCCACTAAGATGGCGGTAGCACGACGAGGTAAGCGCTCTACTCTATGTGTAGTTGATTTGATAGATTAGAGGATTAGTTTATTATTGTTTGTAGGTTTTGTTGGTTTTTCATTTTTGTGGGTGGTGAAAAATTGAATGTGGGAATGTGGGGAATAACGGGTAAAAAGAGGAAGGGGAGGGTAATAAATGGGATAGGGCGTGGGTGGAGGTCCAAGGGTAGGTTAGGTCATTGTAGGTGGGTAAAAGGGGCACGAGGGAGGTATTTTTAGAAAGGGGGGTTTTGGGAAATTGTGGGTTTTTTTACGATAGTGACTGGCGTAAGTCAAGTTTGGTCGGCTTCGGTTAGTTGGAACTGGTATTGGTCACCAAACAAGTGATCATTGTCGGTTAAAGGGTGACCGGATCGGTTAGGATGAACCGAGCATGACTGATCGATTATTGGGCACAAGGGTCCAAAAGTGATGTGGGCTAGGTGGTTGAAATAGGTAGGGTGAAAATAGGGTGTAGGAAAATGATAATTGTTGAATATGGATTGATATATGTAAATTACTTTTTGCTTGTATTGGATGTAAGGGATATCAAAACTACATATGCGGGATAGGGTTCTACCTCTACTAGTGATAGTGGGTAGCGCAGTAACCCCGAAGGAGCTACAACATGTGGAGGTAGTTGGGTTGAGTGGAGTTCGTCGTTATAGACATGTTTTTGGCAACCTAGTTTGATGGTCATGCTCATCGATAGATGGGATTCCGTGACCAACACGTTCCACCTGCCGATGGGTGAGATTACTATCACCTTAGAGGACATGTTCTAAATTCTTCGGTTACCCATATTGGGTGCACAAGTTTATTCTATCTCCTCTGAGGCCTTAAAGGAGCTGATTGTGTTTGTTTTTGGAGAGGGGATGGCTGATCTGAGATTCCATAGCACCATCTTGAGCTATGGAGAGATGTACCTAGCCCATCTAGAGGAGATGAGGCTAGTGGTTCTACTGATGGAGGTAGTGTGCTGCTTTGCACTACTAGATACAGAGGGTGGACTCTTTCCCCGATCACTGATGGGGGTACTCCACAACATGATGGTGGATGAGACCCGCTTTGCCTAGGCACCAACATTCTTGGTGCATTGCACAAATGAGTTGTGGGCATATGGGTGGCTGTGCAGGTTCAGCCTGTGATGTAAATTTTTACTAAACTATTGGGCATACGAGCACATAGTTTGTGTGTGGCCTATAGGGATGCCTCGATCTGATGCATTCCTAACGAGATTTGTGTGGTGGGGTATAAGAGATGGGTGCCAGTGATTGGAGAGCGGAGATCTGAGAGGCCCACACATGATTTGGCCCATTTCCAAAGCAATTACTGGAGGGGTTTTCTAGAGTGGACATTATATGGAGGCCATATGTGGGATTCCCCTCATATAGGAATATGCATGAGGAGCTAGCTGAGTTCCAGCTAGAGAGATGGATATAGGGTCATCATGCTGGGGAGTACGAGATGATCCTGGTGGATAGAGTCTGGTGGTAGTTCAGGCTAGTACATGATATACCTTCGCCCTTCCCACAATATTGACGAGATGATGTGGAGAGGCCCTTACCTCTACCATAGCCTACAGTGCCCATAGGGCAGGAGGAGTAGCCAGTGGACTAGCAGATAGATGACGTCGGGTGTACAGATAGGTACAAACAGTGGTGGGCAACTCACTTACGAGCCATACCACCTAACAGGCAGCCGGATGTAGCCACCATCACGGTGCACTAGGAGAGACGCCCTACAAGAGCAAGTGGTTACTCTCATTACCCAGTTGGGTATACTGCAGACACAGTTGGAGGGCTCGGAGGTAGAGGTAGCAGAGCTACATGTACAAGTGGCTAGTCTGCAGGCCTAGATGGTTGGTGGAGGAGATGGAGATGGAGAAGAGGGGGATGGTCAGGTGGCAACCTTACAAGCTCATGTGGCAGGTTTATAGGGCCAGTTGGCCACATCCCAGAAATAGATTGGGGCATTACAGCCCGAGATATGACATAGGGCGGGGCACCACCACAGGCACCACCATCATAGGCACCGGGAATGGGTCTCGGTTCGCAGGCGGGAGCGGGCGGGGTCCCGCAGATGTGTACAAGGACTGAGACCTATGGGACCACCACAGACCATGCCTATATCCAGGTTATGGGATTCCCTAGGTGAGGTTAGATATTATCAAGATCAGTTGATGGTGGCCGAGATAGACTTCATATCTTATGATGAGTATAGGGCACAGCAGGCATCTAGTGAGAGGATGAGGTCCCACACTCACATTGTGGAGAGCACAAGAGGTCAGCGAGCTCCGAGGCCCGATCAGGTAGAGGCTACAAGTGCACAAAAAGATACTCTGATTAAGGTGCCAGCAGGGACCTAGGAGGCCAAGGGTACTGGTGATATAGAGATGGAGGACATCCTCTGAGATGCCTGATATGTGGTCGCCTAGTTTTTGATGTATGATAGTCTTTTTGTGAGTTATACCGGCCTACATGCCGAAGAGATATTTTTTATCACATACTGGCCTGTGTGCTGATGATAGTGAGGCTGTATGAGATATTTTGTCTATTTTGAGCATATATTGACTGCGTGTCAAGATATTTTGTATTATTTCATTATTTTGTTTTTTTGTATATATGAGACTGGCCTCGTGTGTGATGACATTTTGTATTGTATATCGGCCTACGTGCTGATGATTTTGAGATGATGGACATGATGAGATAACCATGTATATTTGAGATACACATTTATTTATATGATGAGATACATGTTATTATTTGATTTGTTGATGTGTTTATGAGATTTTGATTTGTTGTTTTGATATGGATGGAAATTAGGTGAGTTAGGCATGATGGAGTCAGATTGGTATAGGCATGGATCAAGTCAGGTTGGTTTAGGCATGGATCGAGTCAGGTTTGTTTAGGCATGGATCGAGTCATATTTTTATGCATGGTTGAGTTAGGTTTGTTTAGGCATGGATTGATTCAGGTCATAGGCATGGATGAGTCAGGTTGATTAGGCATGATGGAGTTGAAAGTAGGTGAAGTTGTGATTCATTATTTTATGCAATGAATGATAATATGGGTCATATGTGAGATGTGGTATAATATATGCATAGTGATGATAGAGAAATGGTAGGTGTAATAAATGTATGCTGTGATAATGTTTAAAATATGAAACAACTTGTTATGTATGTGGTTGAATTTCCAATTTTGGGTATAAAAGGGAAACTAAGTTAGGTGTGATGTAATGTGAGGCACATGGAAGATGAATTATTTAGGGTAGAGGATGGCCAAGCTAACCTCCAAGGGCCCCATGCCCTCGAGTGCTACCTACATAGTCCCGATAAAAAGGGACCTCGTGCCAATGTAGTTATCCTTTGAGTGGGGAAGAATATGAGGAGGTATGAAAATGAGTTGGTAGGTTTTTAGGAATGGTGTGGGTTTTAGATCTGTTAGGTGTGGGTGGATTATAGGTAAAGTGATGTAGGTGGGGTCGATTGTGGCGAAAGAAGAAGATTACCCCAAAAGTAAGCGTCGAGGACCAAGTCCTATATAAGGTAATCAAAACGTAAACAAGGACGGCTAAAAGATAAGAGGGGGCAATAAAGCCACCTGATTGGTGAGGATCATACCAAGTAGATCACACCTTGAAAGAGGTGATGAACGTAAGACCCTAAAGACATTGCATGATTGATTGTTCTATGGTGAAAAGTAGTCACATGATCACCAAATGTCATAGTTTCCAAGAAGTCCCTTGAGGCAATTAGGAAATGAGAGTGGGAATGGTAAGAAGGGTGAAAGGTAGTTAATTTTTATATGGTATCATACTTGACGTGTGGAATTTTGGGGATGTAACAGAATGGGTTTGGGGTCTCCTTTGTGATTGCACAAAGGATTTTGTTGGTCGAATGAGGTATTAGGTGGTTCATGGGCATGATCTCGGTGAGGTTTTAATAGGTATGAGGAGGAATATCATCAAGAAGGTTACCATGACCGACCTATACTCCACGCGTCAGTATGAGGATGAATCTATCATAGATTTTGTCACTCGTTGGCATAGCTTGATCAACCAACTCACCTTCCAACTGCCAAAAACAAAACTCATCGAGCTCTTTACACGGGCTTGTGCTAGACATATCTCACCAACCTTGAGGTCCAAACCTTTTGAACATTCAATGAAGCATTCACTATGGCACAAAAGTTAGAGATTCGGACCATCGAAGAGAAGAAAATCCAATTACACAATAAGAATTCACCTTTCAATTCGAATGATACCTCTTCTTCTTCCAAACCGAAACCAATTACTCAAAGGCTAAGGGCACCACTAATGTAGTGGTACTCAAGGATAGCCTAGCTCATCAAAAATTAGGGTACCCCCTCATCTAATCTCTCACCTTTCCGTGACTTTTCAATTTAGACGAGAGCAACAGAAATACACCCCAATTGAGGAACCTTACTCTTTTGTCTTAGAAAATCTTATCAAAGCGAGCCATCACTCTTCCACCCATAAATCCACACACTTTTTTGACCCCCGCTTGCCCTATGCCCACATGGTATAAGGAATATGACTTCTATAATCGCATCACTTTCAAAAATATTGTCCAAGAAATGCTCAAGAAAGGAGAGTTAACCATGGATAATCTGTTGGTCCGAAAATATGTCGGGTGGGCAGATCTATGGATAGACGAGCCAACAGTGTGCAGGGCATAGCCCCTCTTTGAGACAGCAAAGTGAAACTGGTTTATTGCTATTCTACCAGCAGAAACTGTGCAAGTCTTATAGTATTCTGCCTTCGGGGGTTTGGGATCTCATCCCAGTTGGGGTATTTCTGACTATGAAAAGAAGGGAAAGAAGTGAGGAGAGGAGATAGGATAGATCTAAAGGGAGAAAAGAAATGAATTCCAAAGCAGAAAGGTCAGAGGGTCTATGTTTTGGGCTGGTAGTAAACAGAGCCAAACCTACTTGCATAGACGAACAAAGCAATATTGATGAACAAATGACAAAAAAGTAGAGATAGATCCAATAGAATAAATGCATAGATCTGACATAAGAAAGATCAGATGCCCATAACACACATATTCAGCACAAAGTCTTAATATTTGTATTAATGTTTTCTTCTGTTACAAAAAGTACAAAGCCTTTTCTTCTCACTTCTATTTTTCATCTAAAAAGTGTCCACACCGAATACTACAAGTATCCAAGTATTTATAGAAGGAGAGGAGAGAAGAAGACAAAAACAAACCAACCACTTACAAAATATCTAAAAAGTCAACAGTTGACTTGGGCAAGTTTTTGGATGGCAACATCCCATGGTGCAACATGGATGATGTCATCATGTATGCCAACATGCTTTTTAAATATTTTACAAAAATGATCAATGGATCCCAGGAAGAAACTACTCTTCAGTGTAAAAGGGTGCACTTTTCAAAGATGTCGACAGAACTTCTCAAAGCACCTTGGCACACTTTTTAGCATGTTGACAGAACTTCTCGGCGCTTGGTGCACTTTTTAGCATGTCGACAGAAACTTCTCGGCACTTTTTAGCGCACTTTTCAAAGATGTCGATAGGACTTTCTCAAAGACCTTGGGTGCACTTTTTTCGCATGTCGGAAAGAACTTCTCAGCGCCTTGGTGCACTTTTCAGCATGTCGACAGAACTTCTCAATGTCGTGGGCACACTTTTCAAAGATGTCGACAGAACTTCTCAGCGCCTTGGGCACACTTTTTAGCATGTCGACAGAACTTCTCAGTGCCTTGGGTGCACTTTTCAGCATGTCGACAGGAACTTCTCAGCCTTGGGTGCACTTTTCAACATGTCGACAGGAACTTCTCAGTGCCTTGGGTGCACTTTTTAGCATGTCGACAGGAACTTCTCAGTGCCTTGGCGCACTTTTCAGCATGTCGACAGGACTTTCTCAGTACCTAACTCAAAAAGATTGAAAAATGGATAAGTCCTTAAAACTTGATTTTCAAAAGGGAATTTTGGGCTATTTCAAACGTTGTTAAACTTCCTTGGGGCCAAAACAAAATTTTTGGTATGGTTACCTGCAAATTGCCCTTGACAATTTTGCAGGATAACAGATTGGCTCTTTCTGGGGACTATCTTTGAGTGAAACTTAAGGGTAGAGAATCCCATATTTTCATGTGCCTATCCATTGGGTTGAGAGTCAAAAACAAGGGCGACCAGAGGGTGAACAAAAGGAACAAAGAAAGGGAACACACAACAACAAAAACAAACACACAACGAAAGTAAACTGTACAAAGAAGAGAGCAAGCTCTACTTCTTAAAGATCTTTAGATGTTGCCTGCTATAGGGAAGCAGGAGCTCAATTCCATCCAGATACGAGATATAGAAGCTATTCTCTCCATTGAGCTACTTGATCTTGAAAGGCCCTCTCCATAGAGAATCAAATTTTTGTGCATGCCCTTTGGCTCTCTTCATTTTTCCCACAAAAGGATGAGATCTCCCACCTAGAAATCCCTCTGCTTGGCCTATTTATCGAACAGTATCTTGACTTGATTCTGATGTTTGGTGATCCTGTCGACCACCCTTACTCTCTTTTCTTCAAGTTCTATTAGATACATGATCCTCTTTTCTAGATAATTCTGTAAAGTCTCATCCTCGATCGCTCATGCCAAGCATAGAGCAGGGAGTTCTATGGAGATAGGGATCTCTGCATCGATTCCATATAACACTTGAAAAGGTGACATGCCGAGAGATCTCTTTGGAGTGATACAATCTGCCCATAAAGCATCATACAATGACTTGTGCCAGGACCACTGATTCTCATTGACCAGCTTCCGTATGATGGTCACTAGGTTTTTATTGTTGGATTCTACCTGACCATTTCCTTGAGGATAATAATCTGAGGCATGGGCCAAGGTTATCCCGTATCCATAGCAAAAACCAATAACTTCCGTGAGGAGAAGTTGGAAGCATTATCAACAATGATCTTGTGTGGAATGCCAAACCTCACAATGATATTTTCCTTGATGAAGTTGCAAACAACTTCAGAAGTGGCATTCTTAACAGGTATGGCCTCCACCCATTTGGTGAAGTAATATGTTACTATTAGGACATAACTATGTCCGCACTTGATTGGGGATGGAGTGCTCCAATAAAGTCAATTCCCCACTACGAATGGTTCATCAATAACGACCGGCCTAAGGGGAAAAGCAGCCAATTTTGGTTTGCCAACAAACTGTTGGCAAAGCTCACATTTTGCTACCCAGGTGGTTGTATCCCAAAATAGCGTTGGCCAATAGTACCTGGCCCGGATGATCTTGTGTGCTATCACGAAGAGGAGAAATGACCACCACAGGCTGAATCATGAAAATTCTCAAGTAGCTTTACCTGATGTGGCTTGTCAACACATCGCAAGAAGATGCCATCTATTCTACGTTTGTATAGACCATCCTCCCAGATGACATATTTGGCTGCTCTAAGCTTTACAGACTTCTTTTCCTTTGAAGTTAGATGAGTTGGGAACTCACCATAAGTGAGAAAGAAAGTGATATCGAATACCATTCATCGCTAGTCATGACAAATAGAACCATGGGCGAGAGAATCAACTTTTTCTAACCGGCCTTGTGTTTCATCGATGTAATCATCCTTTTCTCCAAGGTCTTCGAATCTTGGTTTTCAGCCATAAGCTGACACAGACCCTTGCCTCTTACTAGCTTGGTTGGTCTTATATCTAGATCGTACTCCTGGACCTTTGCAATCCAATTCCCTCGTAAACTCCCTAACTCTTGTTGAGTTAAAATTGACTTGACTATCGTGTCAGGGACTAGCACCACTGTATGAGAGTTTAGAATATAATACCTGAAGTTCTTGACTGCTTTGACAATGGCGAAGGCATGTTTTTCCAACTGAGACATCTTCAATTCATGAGGCTTGAGGGGAGAGCTCATGAACGCGATTGGAGATTCAACACTTTCAAAATTCTTTTGCATTAAGATGGCCGATACAGTATGCTCAGATGCATAGCTATACATGATAAAATCCTTGGAGAAGTCGGGACATACTAGGATGGGTGCATGGGCGACAAAGGCTTTTATATCCTCAAATGATGTCTTTCCTTCTTCGCTCCACCAAAAAGTTTGTGACCCTTTCATCATATTTGATATGTGGTGAGTCTTCTCAATAAAGTCGAGAACGAAGCGTCTGAGAAAATTCACTTTTCCGAAGAAAGAGTGAACACCGGTCTTGCTTGTAGGTAAGGTAAGGCTCTGAATGGCCTTAACCCTTTCAACATCTATCTTTGTCCCTTCCTTGCTTACAACGTGTCCCAGTAACTTTCCTTCAGTGACTCCAAAATGACTTTTTTTGATTTAGGGAAATTTTGTGTTCTCGGCATCTAATCAATACTTGCTCCAAATGATCACAATGATCACTTCGCTATTTAGAGAACACAGTTAAGTCATCTAAATAGACTACGATAACCTTTCCCATCATACCTTTGAATGTGAAGTCCATTTCCCGCTAGAAGGTGGCACCAGCGTTGGTCAAACCAAAAGGCATTCTGCTATAGGCGAATGTGCCCTAGGGAGTAGTGAATGCTATTTTAAATTGGTCTTCAGGTGAGACTTCAATCTGATTATAGCCTAAAAACCATCAAGCATGGACAACATTTCAACCAGCTATTGATGCAGAACTTGATCCGTTATGGGCAATGGTAGTTAGTCCTTCAAGGACGCCTGATTCAGATTGCGAAAATCTACGCATATGCGTATCTCACCATTTTTATTTCACACTGGCATGATGTCTGCGACCCAGGTACTGTGGTGGATAGGAAAAATGATCCTTGCATCCAGCATCTTCTATATTTCAGCCTGGATGGTACCTGAGATCTTAGGATTATAGTGCCTCTATTTTTGGTGAAAGGGTTTGACATCTTCCTTCAATGGGATGTTATGTTGACGTCCGTTGGCTTGAAAGACTTTAGATCGGCATAGGACCATGCCAATACATCCATGTATTTCTTCAGCAATTTGACAAACTTCCGCTTTTCTTCGGTGTGCAACATTTTCCGATGTTTACAAAGTGCGGACACTCCCTTAACCTAAGTTGACTGTTCGGTCTTAGGAGAGGATTTAGGGTCATCTTGCCTTTCTTTTTGACAAAATGATCATGTTTGTCAAACAAACGTTTTAGAGAAACTAGACCTTTGGAATTCACTTCCTTTTGATTCACCATCTTGATCAATATGATTCACAAAGATGTAGAAGTAGATCCTTCAAAATGAAGCTCACTAAAATTTTCTGCCTTTTCCAGAAAGGCAATAAGTTGATTTTCATCATTGAATACCTACTAGTGCTGAGAATTATCTGGCACACTTGGGCGGAAAACTACCTCAATGGTATATGTGTCTATTTTCAACCCTGGTGGGAAGCATGAGGGATGCTGAGACGACCAATGAATCGGCCATGTCATTCTGAGCTCTTGGAATGCTTTTATTGAAAAAGCATCAAACTCCTCAATGTTGTCCCATACCGTGTTGTGGTAATGCCTGAGCCTTTCATTTTTTACTTGGTATATCCTTTTCACTTGATTTACGACCAGCTCTGCATCACCTTGTACTTTTAGGTTCTTGATTCCCCTTTCTTTTGCGGCTTGCATGCCAAGTAGCAAAGATTCATACTCAGCAGTATTATTCGTGTTGAAAAACTACAACTTGAAAGAGAGAGGAAAAATCTCTTCCTCCGGGGAAATTAACACAGCTCCGCACCGCATCCACTAGTTGCATAGCTGCCATCAAACTACAACGTCCATATCTTATTAAGATCCTCTTCGGATGGGAACGTCCATTTTGTCAGACTCAGTAGATAAGAAATAATTCCCCATCCCTGATGATTCAAAGAGAATTTGGGCTTTGGGGTCATCGGAGTTAGTAACTAAGTACTTCTTTTGTGATTCCGGCTCCAATGTTTGCATTACACCTTTGACGGGGATTCTAGCCTTAGACCAATCCATATGACTCTCTCCACCAACCTCACTGCAAAAGCTCCTCCCTAGTAGAATTCCATATGCTGCCGAAATATCGGCAACAAGGATGGTCATCTTCACCCTTTTCTCTAGAACGCAGCTGTAAATGCGAATCGTGTGTCTTTGATCTGACCAATCAATGGAACATGTTTGGTTTCCATGGAATAACATCTTCCGAAAGGCTTGGTAAGAGTGAAGCCCAGAGCATGGGTGCATTTTGCCGGCATGACATAATCGGAAGCCCCAGAATAAATTATGCAGTTACTTAGCTTGTGACCATTGATTAGGAGGGAAAGATAAAAAGGTTCTATTTTGCCTGATGCGGAAGTTGAGGCAACATTTATGTGAGATGCAGGAGGAGTAGAAATAATTCCTTTCGGGAGGTCTGAGGAGTTATGACAGCTTGGCTTTGGATATATTCAGTCAATCTTACAAGCTGCTCAGGGTTAGACTGAAGATACTCGGCTTCAGACATTTGGATCTTGGTCTTTTTAGCATGATCAATTATGTCAAACGTGGCCAAGGGTTGTGTTGATGAAGGAATGAGTCCCTCATTTTGCGATGGTAGGGTAGGATTACTGGTCTTGATAGGAATATGAGAGGGCTGATTCGGAGGGGAGATAGGGGAAAAATATTTCTTCGAAAAGACTTAATAACAGGTTGAGCAGGAAGGGGATTACCTCTTTTAGCGATGGTTGGAGGCGTGTTTGACACGGCCTTCTCTTTTTGCATCCTGGAAGCAACTTCTGCTTCTTTTCCTTACGAGTGGGTGAAAACAGCATATGGCTTCCCGCTTACATATTCTTGGGTACCCTCTTCTTCATCAGATTCCTCCTCATCAAATTCCATATACCCAATAGTAGAGTCACTAGTCGGTTTCCGACATCTTGATCATCTTCACCTAGCAATGAAGGTTCTTCATAATTTTGCTCCTCTTCTTCGATTTTGGCTAAAGCATTGACCGGAGGGGCCTCAAGCTCTAACCGCGAGTAGCTGCAGGTAAACATGGCCTTTGTGGAACGTTGTTGGAAGTGAAATTCCTCCATGGGATATCCCGGTATGAAGAGTTGGGGGAAGCTTGAGCTAGTTGCTTCTTTAACGCGAGCAATTCATTCGCCATCTTTTGAAATTCAGGATCATATGAAGTGGCGAAAGGAGATGAAGCTTTAGGCTTGGACGGTTCTCATTTTAATTCACCGGATATGAGTAGGTTGCCTGCTATTCGAATGGTAGTAGCTTGAGCGAGAACCAGGGTGGTAATTTTTTCTTGTAAGAGTAAGAAACTTACTCTTGAGCTCATGGCGTTCACAAAGAAACACTTTTGATTTTCCGGTGTTGGCAGCATGGTAGGCGGCACACGGTTGATTAATGAATTGAAATAGGCAATGAAATCACGCATGGTTTCATTGACTTCCTTCTCAAGGTGAGTGATATTTGACAAGATGCGTGAACGTGTCTTCTCAAGGCTTATACCTTTCTTTGAATGCGTCAAGTAATGTGGCCCAACTAGTGATAGATCTGGCCGGCAAATGCTGAAACCATTTTGCGGGTCCTTGCAAGGTCTCTAGAAAGAGGTGAACCGACACATATTCATGGGTCACATCCAAGATGTTGCATGACATGATGAATGCGGATATATGTGAATCCATGCTTTGGTTTCCTCTCCCATCAAATCTGGGGAAATTATTTCGGTTTCCATGAGGGAGTGCGTGAACAAGATGTGGCAAAGCAAGAGGGCCCATAGCGTTTCCCCATGGTACTGCCATCTGAAAAGCTGGAAAAAGGACATGAACCAGAAGCATGGTTCTACTTGAGCAGCAAAGCACTGCAAAGAGATGAGGATGTTCCTTGTGAGAAATGCTTCCTTCGTGGAGGTGAGGCACTTCTGGATGACCATCAAGTTGAACTTAGCGATGAGAAGTGTGCCGGTGTAACACTGAAGTTGTGCCTTTGAAGTAGATCAAAATTAGGATCGATTACTCCACAAGCTTTCTTCTTCTGAGTAAATGGTTCACCCGCCAGTGTACCTTCCAGATCTGCAATATTTTGGAGCAGATTTAAAAACTCTTTTTGGTTGTACTTGCTGATTTTCTGATTTTTCTGATAAAAATCAGCAGCATGTACCTTTTCTAAATATTTAATTTTATCCCCTTTTTGGAAACCGGTTGCGGTTTAATGACAAATATTAACGAGGATAAAATAATGGCCAACTTAGTAGGTTGATTTTCGGATCTTAGAGTTGACTTTTGGCAAGGGTTTGAAATTTTGCAAAACAGTCAAAAACTCAGATCTATCAAATACGGGTTTTGTAAAAACTCAGTGAACTAAAGATCTCTAACTAGTCCCGATCTATGGATCCCTAAAGAAAATTTTTAGTTTGGATCACTTTTGCAAAAAAATTGGATTTCAAACAAAAAGTTAAAATTTGCAAAATAAAGGCAAAGTGATCTTTTGATTTTTACTGATTTTCTAACATACCACTATCATAGATATGTTAGATCTGTTCAATCCCCAGCAGAGTCACCAAAAAATTTTGGTCAAAAAATCTGTTGGGTGGGCAGATCTATGGATAGACGAGCCAACAGTGTGTAGGGCATAGCCCCTCTTTGAGACAGCAAAGTGAAACTGGTTTATTGCTATTCTACCAAAGCAGAACTCATGCAAGTTTTGATATTCTACCTTCGGGGGTTTGGGATGTCGTCCCAGGTTGGGGTATTTCATCAAGCGAAAAGAAGGGAAAGAAGTGATGAGAGGAGATAGGATAGATCTAAAGGGAGAAAAGAAATGAATTCCAAAGCAGAAAGGTCAGAGGGTCTATGTTTTGGGCTGGTAGTAAACAGAGCCGAACCTACTTGCATAGATGAACAAAGCAATACTTATGAACAAATGACAAAAAAGTAGAGATATATCCAACAAAATAAACGCATAGATCTAACATAAGAAATATCAGATGCCCATAACACACATATTCAACACAAAGTCTTAATATTTGTATTAATGTTTTCTTCTGTTACAAAAAGTACAAATCCTTTTCTTCTCACTTCTATTTTTCATCTAAAAATTGTCCACACCGAATACTACAAGTATCCAAGTATTTATAGGAGAGGAGAGAAGAAGACAAAAATAAACCAACCACTTACAAAATATCTAGAAAATATCTAAAAAGTCAACAGTTGACTTGGGCAAGTTTTTGGATGGCAACATCCCATGGTGCAACATGGATGATGTCATCGTGTATGCCAACATGCTTTTTAAATATTTTACAAAAATGATCAATGGATCCCAGGAAGAAACTACTCTTCAGTGTAAAAGGGTGCACTTTTCAGCATGTCGACAGAACTTCTCAGTGCCTTGGCACACTTTTTAGCATGTCGACAGGAACTTCTCAGTGCCTTGGCGCACTTTTCAGCATGTCGACAGAACTTCTCAGCGCCTTGGCGCACTTTTCAGCATGTCGATAGGACTTTCTCAGCGCCTTGGGTGCACTTTTCAGCATGTCGACAGGAACTTCTCAAACCTTGGCGCACTTTTCAGCATGTCGACAGGAACTTCTCAGCACCTTGGGTGCACTTTTCAGCATGTCGACAGAACTTCTCAGCGCCTTGGGCACACTTTTCAGCATGTCGACAGGAACTTCTCAGCGCCTTGGGCGCACTTTTCAGCATGTCGACAAGAACTTATCAGTGCCTTGGGTGCACTTTTCAACATGTCGATAGGAACTTCTCAGCGCCTTGGGTGCACTTTTTAGCATGTCGACAGGAACTTCTCAGCGCCTTGGCACACTTTTCAACATGTCGACAGGACTTTCTCAGCGCCTAACTCAAAAAGACTGAAAAATGGCTAAGTCCTTAAAACTTGATTTTCGAAAGGGAATTTTGGGCTATTTCAAATGTTGTCAAACTTCCTTGGGGCCAAAACAAAATTTTTGGTATGGTTACCATAAATTGCCCTTGACAATTTTACAGATAACAAATCCTAATGCACTTGCCAACCAAAACCTACACATCTTCAAGAAACCATTTCCCAATCATGCTCCTTTGTTTGATCAAACCGGTGAGACCTCAACTCATGATACCCATACCCATGAGGTTCATGCTATTTTTAATGACACACCTGTCACCTCCCAAATACCCCATATTCCTTCCATAGAGGAGATTCTAGCCCAAAGTCCTCCTTCTGCATCGAACCAATCTCCCCTGTTCTTTCACCAACAAAGGAACACCTTTCATCTCCTTCATTACCTATGGAGGAGTCTTCCACTAACATTAAAATCATTTCACCTTTGGCTTCTCCACTTAGAGAACTGATACCCACAGTACTTCCTCCACCCATAGAGGAACACCCATTACCTCCTCCACCCACAGAAGAGCACCTATCCATTCCTCCACCTATGAGGAGCACCCATCATCTCCTCCACCCACGAAGAGTGCTTATCCATTACTCTACCTATAGAGGAACACCCATCATCTCCTCCACCAATCACATACCTACTTGAGATACCTTTGTCTCTTGGTGACATTCTCCATTAGCTACCTGAATCCTGTGAAACCTACTTTCGGTTCTCTTACCCATGAAAGCTGAAACTAGCCAATTCCTCGTATTTAAGACACATTTCTGGAATTTCCATTAGGTCCTCATCAACTCCACCTACATATGTTTCATTCCCACATTTTTTCGATCACTTAGATTATGTGGATAGAGCCTTATTATGGGGGCGTCTTCTACTTCTAGTCTCAACACATATGCAAATGTCCCTTACTGATACCTCCACTATCTACCCAAAAATATTTCAACCAATCGAACTAAACACAACCACCTCTATCACAACTCCTTCCACAACACCCATCATAACTTCACATACACCCTTACCCATAACCCAAACTACATCTAAACCCAAACCCACACCTATAACATTTGCCTCGACTAAACCTATTACCACCTTAGGGGTCACCCCAACCACCAGCCTTACTCATCCACCTATCAAACTAGATTTAGCTACATCCTCCAAAGTCAACACCACACCTACTCTGACACCCAAGAAAAAGCACCAAACCCATAGAACTCATACCCCAGCTACGCCAATCACACCTTCACCTATCTCATTTGTCTTAAGACCTCAACTTCCCAACATGGTCAAGTAACCTCCACCCATCAATAAACCAAAAGCACAACAACCCATTCCTTCCTCACAAACCTCTAACCTACCCAAACACCCAACATGACTTACACCCGCACCTACAACATCGCTACCACCCATACCTCCAATACCTTCAGCAATTCCTTCACTACCCACTACACTTCAATCTCTGTCCCTTACACCTCCTGCACGACCCGCATCCTCTACCTTCATAGCACCTCTGTTATCCCCATGGGTAACTCACCCTCTTCCCCCATCTTCTTTTCCTTCTAGACCTCGTACACCCATATCACCTTTACCCAAGAAGGTGCAACCCAAAAACAAAACTCCACTACCCCATAATAAAATGGTTAAAATAACTACACACCCTCCTACCAGCTTCATCCACCATACCCCTACCTAAACAAACATGACCGACACCTACAAACCATGCCGATACCTAGAATCATATCTCGATACACTCCTCCTCTTCTAAAGATCATTCCTCAATAATCAACCACACCTACACCCAAACCCACATTCACTTCCCATTGCGATCCACTAGCAGGGTCCTATGCAAAAATTTTAACCAACCTCCTTAAGACTTTTTCATCACATTACCACCACTCGGACCTTACGACCACCTCAAGCCTAAGCCAAAAGGTTTTTATGATACTAAAATTTGTGCCTACCATCATGTGTCGAGAACAATGTGGAGAATTGCAAGGCATTGAAAACCACACAACCTATGTTGTGACCAACACCGACCCCTTACACTTCATGTATGCGCCAAACCCTATCAAAATCAGTGTGTCACATGATAGCTTATACTTTTAGCTGATCTTGACCTTGAATTCATTAATCAAAATTCTATCAAGGGCCAAGCAATCATCGACCAATTGGTCGACGCACCTATTTCCGGTGATCAACCCTCTAATTTTGACTTTTCAGATGAGTCGATTGCTACCATTTCCCTGGACGAAGCCCCTTACAAAATGACACTCTTCTTCGACGGTTCCAAGTGTCAACGTGGGGGTGGGGCTGGTATTATCCTCATTCCTCTTGATGGTGAACCCATGCCTTTGTCTTTTAAACTAGATTTTGAATGCACCAACAATATTGTTGAATACAAAGCACTTGTACTAAGTCTCCAAGTTGCCTACGCCCTAGATGTCAAATCAATCAACATCATTGGTGATTCTCAATTGGTCATAAACCAAGTTAATGGTATATACCAATTTAGTAACGAGATACTTAAAAGTATAAACATCATATAGACATACTTTTGACCACCTTTGATCGTTACACCCTTCAAACCATCCCACATTCAACCAACAAGTTTGCAAATACCATGGCCTACTTAGCTTCCCAAATACTCGCTCACCACCGATTCTAAAATCTTTGTCACCATACAATGAATCCAATCACCTTCTTATTTACCTCATGATGTTTACTCGATTGGAACCACTACCCCTGACCCAAGTGACCTTTGGTACAAACAATACTCTGACTACCTTTCTCTCTCCATCTTACCTCCTGATCTCACCCGTAATGGACAACGTGCCTTCCTTAAAAAGGTCTCTCATTATGTCATTCTAGGGGACTCCTCTATAAGCATGGCTTTGATGGTATTCTCTTACGATGCCTCACAAGTTCTGAAATTCCTTATACCATTAAGGAAGTTCATGACAACATATGTGGAGGTCACTTTATTGGCCTTGCTATTGCTAAGTGTATTCTTCTCCTGGGCTATTACGAGCCAACCCTTAATCATGATTATTGTGATTACATCAAACGTTGTGTAAAATGCCAACAACATTCCAATCTTCATCATACACCCAGTCATGCCTTACATGTCACCCATGACCTTTGGCCCTTCTCTCAATGGGGTTTGGATCTTGTCAAAGAAATCAATCCCCATTCTTCCCAATGCCATCAATGGATCATCACTGCTACTAAATAATATACAAAATGGGTGGAATCCATACCACTCAACTCCACGAAAGCTGAGAAAATATGTGAGTTCATTAACCACCATATCATTTTTCGCTTTGGTGTTCCTCATTGCCTCATCATTGGTAATGGAAAACAATTCAAAAACAAAACATTGCAAAAACTTTGTGACGCCTTCGGCATTCAGCTTAGTTTCTCATCACCTTATTACCCACAAACCAATGGCCAAGCTGAATCCAATAACAAAATATTAAACAAAATTCTTATGAAAGTGGTTGGCGATCTTTGGGAAGGATTGGCATACACACATTCCTTTTTCCCCGTAGGCATACTTGCACTAGTATTCGCACTTTCATTGTGGCCACACCATTTTCTCTTGTCTACTGATGACGAGGTAGTCCTATCTCTCGAAGTCCAAATCCCCTCACTCCGCATTTCTCTCCATGACATGGTCAATGATGATGAATTTTGTCGGGACCGTTTAACACAACTAGAGTTATTAGATGAACGTCATCTTAATGTTCGGATCACTTTCAAGTTTACCAAAAATGTATCAAATGTGCCTACGACAAATGTGTCCATGCACGAACCTTCCAAGTCGGTGACCTTGTCCTGAAAGAAAATCAACACGTAACGAAAGCAGAAAAAAGTAAATGGGGCAAATTTGCTCCTAATTGGCTTGGACCATACATCGTGACCCACACTTATAGATCAGGTGCTTATCATTTATCTTCACTTGATGGTAAACCTGAACCCGAGCCCCTTAATGCCTTACATCTTCAACCATTCTATTGTTGAGTTATCATCCTACCTCACTTTTTGTCTCTTTCCAGGCTCGTCCCTTGAGTGCTATTCACTTCATACACCTCACCAACGATTAAAAAGAATCATGTGAGTACCGTCACTTGTTATCTTCTCTTGAATATGTGTACCACATGCTTTACACACATAGCATGATTCTCATGGATACTTTTGTCTACCTTTAGATGAGATCCCATGGTCATTCCACCTTGCCTTTTTAACAAGAGTCCTATCTTCCACCTTGGTCTACGACCAAACTCTTTGAGTCAAAATTCTAATAAAAATATGACTCCCTCAAAAGGACATCTTCCTCTAGACAATTGCTGCTATAAATAGCATGCTCCTTGAAGGACAACTATGTAAAACTCTTCTAAAAAATTTAAAAAATTTAAAAAAAAACAAGAGCAACCAAAGCTTCCCGCATCGATCAGCTTCATGAAGACCTCAAGGAGTTAAATTTTATTCATCCCATATATACTTCCCGCATCGATCAGTCTATCTAAAATACAAGTTAAAACTGAAAACCTTTTATTCATGGACTTGCCCATTACAACCTAGGTTCTCTTGCTCAAAGAGCATGCTACCTATACCATATAAAAATTAACTACCTTTCACCCTTCTTACCATTCCCACTCTCATTTCCTAATTGCCTCAAGGGACTTCTTGGAAACTATGACATTTGATGATCATGTGACTACTTTTCACCGTAGAACAATCAATCATGCAATGTCTTTAGGTTCTTACGTTCATCACCTCTTTCAAGGTGTGATCTACTCAGTAAGATCCTCGACAATCAGGTGGCTTTATTACCCCCTCTTATCTTTTAGCCATCCTTGTTTACGTTTTGATTACCTTATACAGGACTTGGTCCTCGACGCTTACTTTTGGGGTAATCTTCTTCTTTCACCACAATCGACCCCACCTACATCACTTTACCTATAATCCACCCACACCTAATAGATCTAAAACCCACACCATTCCTAAAACATACCAACTCATTTTCATACCTCCTCATATTCTTCCCTAGCTCATGGGAGAACTACATCGGCTTGAGGTCCCTTTTCGTTAGACTATGTAGGCAACACTTCGAGGGCATGGGGCCCTTGGAGGTTAGCTCGGCCATCCTCTACCCTTAAAATTCATCTTCCATGTGCCTCACATTACATCACACCTAACTTAGTTTCCCTTTTATACCCAAAATTGGAAATTCAACCACATACATAACAATTTGTTTCATATTTTAAACATTATCACAACATACATTTATTATGCCTACCATTTCTCTATCATCACTATGCATATATTATACCACATCTCACATATGACCCATATTATCATTCATTGCATAAAATAATGAATCACAACTTCACCTACTTTCAACTCCATCATGCCTAAACAACTTTGACTCATCCATGCCTATGAACCGAATCGATCCATGCCTAGAAAAACCTAACTCAACCATGCCTAACAAACCTAACTCGATCCATGCCTATACCAATCTGACTCCATCATGCCTAACTCACCTAATTTCCATCCATATCAAAAAACAAATCAAAATATCATAAACACATCAACAAATCAAGTAATAACATGTATCTCATCATATAAATAAATGTGTATCTCAAATATACATGGCTATCTCATCATGTCCATCATCTCAAAATTGTTGGCACGCAGCCGATATACAATACAAAATGTCATCGGCACGTAGGCCGATCTTATATATACAAAAAAAAACAAAATAATGAAATAATACAAAATCTCTTCGACACGTAGGTCGATATATACTCAAAATAGAAAAAATCTCTCATACAACCTCACTATCATTAGCATACAGGCCGGTACATGATCAAAAATACAACTATCTCTTCGGCACGTAGGCCGGTATAACTCACAAAAAGACTATCATACATAAAAAACTAGGCGACCACATATCAGGCATCTCGGCGGATGTCCTCCATCTCTATATCACCAGTACCCTTGGCCTCTTAGGTCCCTAGTCGTGCCTCAACCAAAGTGGCTCTCCATGTCTTTGGTAGCCTCTACCTACCTAATCGGGCCTCGAGCTCGCCGACCTCCCCGTGTGCTCTCCACACTTTGTGAGTGCGGGACCTTGTCCTCTCACTTGGACACTGTTGTGCCATATACTCAAGACAAGATATGAAGTCTATCCCAGCTACCATCGCTTGGTCTTGATAATATCTAGCCTCACCTAGGGCATCCTATAACCTAGATACAGCATGGTCTGTGGTGGTCCCATAGGTCTCGGCCCCTGTACTCTGCCCCCGGGACCCCGTCTGCTCCTGCCTGTGAACCGGGACCCGGTCCTTCGTGCTATGATGGTGGTGCCTGTGGTGGTGCCCCTACCCTTGTGCCTATATAGGCTCGTAAGGTCCCACTTTGTGTACCTGGCTATGGCCAATGGCCCTATAAACCTACCACCTGACCATCTCCCTCCTCTCCATCTCCATCTCCTCTACCAACCATCTGGGCCTGCAGACTAGCCACTGTGCACTGTAGCTCTGCTACTTCCACCTCCGATCCCTCCAACTATGTCCTAATATCCCCAACTGGGTAATGAGAGTAGCCACCTACCCCTATAGGGTGTCTCTCTGCACCGTGATGGTGGCTAGATCCGATCGCCTTACTGCTCGGGTGGTATGGCTCATAAGTGAGCTACCCACCGCTATTTGTACCTTTCTCGTGCACCTAGCGTCATCTATCTATCGGTCCACCGGCTTCTCCTCCTAACTCGTGGCACTGTAGGATATGGTAGAGGTAAGGGCCTCTCCACGTCATCTCTCCGGTACTGTGGGAAGGGCGGAGGTATATCCTGTCGACTGGCCCGAATTGCCACTAGAATCATCCCACCGGGATCATCTCGTACTCCCAACATAGCAACCACAGTATCCATCTCTCTAGCTGGAGCTCAGCTAGCTCCTCATGCATATTCCTATATGAGGGGAATCCCACATATGGCCTCCATATAATGTCCACTCTAGACAACCCCTCCAGTAACTACTAAAAATGGGCCACATCATGTGTGGGCCTCTCATATCTTTGCTCTCCAATCACCGGCACCCATCTCCTATACCCCACCCACACAAATCTTGCTGGGAATGCATCTGCTCAGGGCATCCCTATAGGCCACACAAAAACTATGTGCTCGTATGCCCAGTAGTGTAGTAAAAATGTACAACACAGGCTAAACCTGTGCAGACCACCCATATGCCCACAACTCCCTATATAGCTGCACCAAGAATGTTGGTGCCCAAGCAAAGTGGGTCTCATCCACCATCATTTCATGGAGTACCCCCATCAGTGATTAGGAAAGAGTCCACCCTCTGCATTTGGTAGTGTGAAGCAGCACACTGCCTCCATCAATAGAACCACTAGCCTCGTCTCCTCCAGACAGGCTAGGTACATCTCTCCATAGCTCAAGTTCGTGCTATGGAATCTCAAATCAGCCATCCCCTCTCCAAAAACAGACACAATCAGCTCCTCTGAGGCCTCGGAGGAGATAGAATAAACATGTGCACCCAATATGGGTAACCAAAGAATCGGAACACGTCCTCCAGGGTGATAGTAATCTCACCCGTCGGTAGGTGGAATGTGTTGGTCACGGAATCCCATCTATCGATGAGCGCGACCATCAAACTGGGCTTCCTGGACAACATGTCTATAACAACAAACTCCACTCAACCCAACTGCCTCCACATGCTACTGGCTCCTCCGAGTTTGTTGCACCACGCACCGTCACCGATGAGGCGGAACCTTGTCCCGCATATGTAGTTGCGCTCTCCCTGCATCCAATACAAGCACGACATTAATTTACATGTATCAATCCATATTCAACAATTATCATTTTCCTACACCCTATTTTCACCCTACCTATTTCAACCACCTAGCCCACATCACTTTTGGACCCTTGTGCCCAATAATCCGACCGGTACCGGTTCATCCTAACCGACCCAGTCACCCTTTAACCAGCATCGATCACCTGTTTGGTGACCGATACTAGTTCACCCTTACCGACCCCAATCACCCCTTAACCGCATCATCGTCACTTGTTTGGTGACCAATACCAATTCCACCTAACCGATGCCGACCAAACTTGAATGATGTTGGTCACTGTCACGACAAACCCATGATTTCCTAAAACCCCCTCGCCCCTTTTACCCACCTACAATGACCTAAACTACCCTTGGACCTCCACCCACCCCCTATCCCATTTATTACCCTCCCCATTCCTCTTTTTACCCGTTATTCCCCCCATTCCCAAATTCAATTTTTAACCACCCACAAAACCGAAAAACCAACAAAACCTACAAACAACAATAAACTAATCCTCTAATCTATCAAATCAACTACACATAGAGTAGAGCGCTTACCTCGTCGCACTCGCCATCTCGGTGGAACATGTGGCCACTGCACAAAGGCCCACCCAACCCCTCTCCAGCCTCTCCATGCCATCACCGAATAGCTACCCGCAACCTCCGCCCAATCGAATCCCTCGTAATGATCCTGTGGACCCGCTGCTCACCAACCAATCACTCGTCGATCACACCGCCAGCTCATTGTTTCGTTCCGTCTAGACACTTTTCTCTCTTTTCTCTCTTTTTGTCATTTTCTCACTTCACAAAATAACAAATGAATAACAAAAACACAATTTTTTTTGTTTTTATAACAAACCCGACCTAACCGATGTCGATTACCCTTGACCGGCATCGGTCATGTGCCCTACCTCACCGTTGTTGGTTGACCTATACCGACGTCGGTTATCCATGACTAGCATCAGTCACCCTCACCTACACATTGCCCTAAATTTTACCCTTTTACCTACCCCTACCTCCTTTTTTTACCTCACCCAACCTTCACCCTAATCATTTACCCCACCCCACCTTTACCCTACCCATTTACCTCACCTTTCCTGACCTCATCATTTACTACCTCCCTTTGTCCTCCTTTGGGGACTCATTATTTTACCCATACCTTGGCCTTACCCATGCTGCGACCTAGATATTTGGACCTAATCCATCGCCAAAGTGACCTTTGACCTCATGTGTTCGCTATACCTTGCGGCATCACATTACTTTTGTTGTTGACCTAATGACCTTACCTAGCCTATTGCCATGACTGTTTATCCTGACCCTACCTTTGGTGTCTTTGAAACATACCTAAACATTCCTGCACCTAGCCTATGTTCTGTTTCCTAACCATATCCTATACCTTGGATATCGGAATCACTTCAACCTTGTTTGGATAAACATATCGACCTTAGACAATGTAGAGTTTGCCTGCTCTTCAACCTGGTAGCATGCTGCAATTTATACGTGTGCATGTGTTTGATCACATTACTACCTTTGACTTTGATCCATTACCTAGATTTCCTAGGTAGACCTTTAACCCTTTTCCCCGTGTCCACCTACCTTTTCCCTCACATTTACCTTTTATCAAACCACTCACCGATTCTACCTTCTACCTCATCAGTTCCTGGTTTGAGGGGGATCATCTTCACCCACACATGGGGCAACCACATCTTATTTTTGTTAGCGTCACTTACCAATACATGCTACGCAACAAAAAGGGGCAAAATGTAGACACTAAAATTAGGTCACACTCCCCTTTGGTCTCTTGACAAATAATCACCCTTCATCACATTCACCTAGCCATAGCCCCTTTACCCCACTAATATTAATTTAATTAATTTAATTAATTTAATTCATTATCCTCACCATATTTATTATTTAAATATCTTAATTTAAATAATATCCACATATACACCTCACTTAGACACCTCATCAAGCCAACTCAACCTAAGACCTATTCTTAGTAAGTTGCCATAACTAACTAAGACTTACCCAAACCCTAAAAATCAATGCCTACATTCTCTCTAACCACATTCCCACATGCTTACAAGAAGCTTCTAGTCTAATCAGGGTTAATGACACGAGATCTAAGAAAATCAAGAGGATCTCCCTAGTTTAGTAAACCTAGGAAATCCCACCTTGACCGATGCAGTTACCCCTAACCGTCGTCGGTTAAGCTGAAACCACCATCGGTTACCTTTTTAACCACTGAAAAACAACCTTATTTTGAAGGTTGGAAAAATATTGGAAAAGGTTGACAAACATTAGTACATTCTTGAGAGATATCACATCTTCGAGAGTGAATTTCAGCGAAAGCACACATGCAAGGAAGGATATCAAGCATCTTTTACGCACATCCATCCTAATGATGATTTGATCTAACCAAGCAAAGAGGAATGCACATGAAGCCCATGCGAAGCTCTCCTATAATTTGTGATCACACCTGTAGCCTTCAACCTCTCATCGGTGCCTCCATCCCCCACTTATAGGTGTCCGGGACTAGGATCCAAGTAAGTATAACGTTATAATTCTCTGGTTAATTTCATTCCATCCTTATATTATCACCTATTGTTCACCTAGCCACCCATTGATTTCCTCCAACACTCACCCCTCCATATACCTATTAAAACCTCACCGATCCTGCCCAAACCACCAAATACCTCATTTTGACCAACCAAAATCCTTTGTGCAATCACAAAGAAGACCCCAAACCCATTCTCGTGGCATCACCAACTCCACACGTCGGTATGAGGATAAATATACCACCATGGGATCTCATCTAAAGGTAGACGAAAAGTATCCATGAGAATCATGCTATGTGCATTGTCGTGGTACACATATTCAAGATAAGATAACAAGTGACGGGTACTCACATGATTCTTGTTTAATCATTGGTGAGGTGTATGAAGTGAATAGTACTCAAGGGACAAGCCCGAAAAGAGACAAAAGGTGAGGTAGGATGACAAGTCAACAATAGAATGGTTGAAGATGTAAGGCATTAAGGGGCTCAGGTTTGGGTTTACCATCAAGTGAAGATAAACAATAAGCACCTAATCCGTAAGTATGGGTCATGATGTATGGTCCAAGCCAATTAGGAGAAAATTTACCTCGTTTACTTGTTTCTGCTTTGGTTACGTGTTGATTTTCTTTCAGGACAAGGTCACTGACTTGAAAGGTTTGTGCATGGACACATTTTTCATAGGCACATTTGATACGTTTTTGGTAAACTTGAAAGTGATCCAGAGCATTAAGACGACATTCGTCTAATAACTCTAGTTGTGCTGAACGGTCTTGACAAAATTCATCATCATTGAGCATGTCATGGAGAGAAATTCAGAGTGAGGGGATCTGGACTTTGAGAGGCAAGAATGTCTTTGTATCATAGACTAGAGAAAATGGTGTGGCCACAGTGGAAGTGCGAATACTAGTGCAGTATGCCCACAGGGAAAAAGGAATGTGCGTATGCCAATCCTTCCCAGTATCATCAACCACTTTCATAAGAATTTTGTTTAAGATTTTGTTAGTGGATTCAGCTTGGCCATTGGTTTATGGGTAATAAGGTGATGAGAAACTAAGCTAAATGCCGAAGGCATCACAAAGTTTTTGCAATGTTTTGTTTTTGAATTGTTTTCCATTATCAGTGATGAGGCGATGAGGAACACCAAAGCGAAAAATGATGTGGTGGTTAATGAACTCACATATTTTCTCAACTTTCGTGGAAATGAGTGGTATGGCTTCCACCCATTTTGTATAATATTCGGTAGCAGTGATGATCCATTGATGGTGTTGGGAAGAATGAGGATTGATTTCTCCGACAAGATCCAAACCCCATTGAGAGAAGGGCCAAAGGTCACGGGTGACCTGTAAGGCATGACTGGGTGTATGATGAAGATTGGAATGTTGTTAGCATTTTACACAACATTTGACATAATCACAACAATCATGATTAAGGGTTGGCTAGTAATAGCCCATGCGAAGAATATGCTTAGAACAATGAAGGCCACTGAAGTGACCTCCACATATGTCGTCATGAACTTCCTTAATGGAATAAGGAATTTCAGAACTTATGAGGCATCGTAAGAGAATACCATCAAATATGCACTTATAGAGGAGCCCCCAAGATGACGTAATGAGAGACCTTTTTAAGGAAGGCACATTGTCCATTACGGGTGAGATCAGAAGGTAAGATGGAGAGAGAAAGGTAGTCATAGTATTGTTTGTACCAAAGGTCACTCGGGTCAGGGGTAGCGGTTCCGATCGAGTAAACATCGTGAGGTAAATAAGAAGGTGATTGGAGTCATTGTACGGTGACAAATATTTTAGAATCGGCGGGCAAAGTGGGTATTTGGGAAGCTAAGCAAGCCATGGTATCTGTAAATTTTTTGGTTGAACGTGGGATGGTTTGAAGGGTGTAACGATCAAAGGTGGTCAAAAGTATGTCTACATGATGTTTATACTTTTGAAGTATCTCGTTACAACATTGGTATATACCATTGACTTGGTTTATGACCAATTGAGAATCACCAAAGATGTTGATTGATTTGACATCTAGGGCATAGGCAACTTAGAGACCTAGTACGAGCGCTTCGTATTTGGCAATATTGTTGGTGCATTCAAAATCTAGTTTGAAAGACAAAGGCATGGGTTCACCATCAAGAGGAATGAGGATAATACCAGCCCCACCCCCACACTGACACTTGGAACCATCGAAGAAGAGTTTCATTTGGTAAGGGGGTTCGTCCAGGGAAAGGGTAGCAATCGACTCATCTAGAAAGTCAAAATTAGAGGGTTGATCCCCAGAAATAGGTGCATTGGCCAATTGGTCGAGTGATTTCTTGGCCCTTGATGGACTTTTGATGAATGAATTCAAGGTCAAGATCAGTTAAAAGCATAAGCCATCATGTGACATGCTGATTTTGATAAGGTTTGGCATACATGAAGTGTAAGGGGTTGGTGTTGGTCACAACATAGGTTTTGTGGTTGAGTAGGTAATGACAGAGTTTGGTGGCAATGAAAACTAAGGCTAAGAAAAAAATTTCGGGGTGGTTGTATCGGGTTTCATAGTCCAAAAGAGTACAACTTATGTAATAAACCACCGCTCCCTGTGTTGCTCATCGCGATGAGCGAGCATGACTCTCAAGGAATGATCGGTAGCTGAGATGTATATGTAAAAAGTATGATCATCTTTAGGTGGAATGAGTATGGGTGGTTGGAGAAGGTATTGTTTTAGGGCCTCAAAAGCTTTGTGGCAGTCATCATCCCATTTAAAGGAGACATCCTTCTTGAGTAGATGATGAAATGGTTGACATCGATCAAATAATTGTGAAATGAAATGGTGAATAGACTGTAATTTACCTTGCAGGCTATGGAGTTGTTTAAGGTTAGTGGGCGGAGGCTTTTCTAGAATGTCCTTGAATTTAGCAGGTCAACTTCTATACCACATAGGGAAATGATAAATCCCAGGAGATTTCCTAAGAGAACCGTGAAGACACACTTCTTAGGCTGAAGGAAGACGCAATATTTAATGAGGCGGTCAAAAATGGTTTTGAGGATGACAAGGTGCTCGAGCGGCGCTTAGATTTGGCTAAGAGATCATCCACGTAATCTTCCAATATGCGATGCATGATGTCATGGAAGATGTAAGTCATAGCCCACTGATATGTGGCACCAACATTTTTAAGGCTGAAAGGCATGACTCAATAGCAAAAGGTCCCCCAAGGGGTGATGAATGAGGTTTTGTGTTGATCCTTTGGGGAAAGTAGGATTTGGTTATAACCCGAGAAGCCATCCATGAGTGATAGCATCTCATGGCCAGCAGTAAGGTCAACCAGCTAGTCAATACCAGGTAAGGGAAAGTCATCTTTCGACATGCTAGGTTGAGGTCATGGAAGTCCGTGCAAATACGGAGTCCTCCTGTCACCTTAGTGATAGGGACAATGTTAGAAATCCAACGAGGATAATCAATGGGTAAGATGAAGGAAATGGAAAGAAGGTGCTGAAGTTCTTCTTTGACGAGAAGGGAAATGCGAGGTTCTTTTCCTCAATTTTTGTTTGATGGGTTTGGCATCGGGAATGGTTACGATATTGTGGACCACTATGGCGGGGTCAATACCGGGCATGTCTGCATAAGACCAAGCGAAAGCATGGTTATGGTCTCTAAGAAAAGAAGTGATGGCTTCATGTTTAACAACATCTAAATATTTCCCGATCTTTAGGATGTGCGGGTCATCCTGAGTATGAATGTTGATCTCGATAGTTGATTCATCCAACATGGATTACGTCTCGAGGGTAACGACCAATGAATATATGAGTCTTCTCGCACTGAAGGTAGGTGAGTATGGATTCATCATTCTGACATTGAACAACGTTAATTGAAGGTGTATCGTCATCGATCATTTCAAGATACAAGAAGGAAAGAGTGTAAGGGGTCTCACCCTCACGTTGATAAGTCAGAGGCCCCAAGGAAATGGTGTTTATGAAAAAAAAATTAGGAGGGATAGATTCAGGATCTATCGACTCCGTCGGTGAGGGTGGTGATGAAGGCGGAGCGGGTGGAGAAGGTGGAGAAGAGCTAGTGTCCTTAATGAGTTCAATGCGGGCTCTGTTTGGTAGGTGGTTCAGGAAAGCCGATACCACTACAGTTGTTATGTTTGCGGGTGGTACATGGAATGATAGTATGGCAGCCTTTCTCATAAAATCCAAAACCAAAACCCTTCCATGCACATCGGTGTAGGAAGGTGTGGGTGAAATGGTGATTGGTAAGTGATTGGAAGTCACGGAAAATGGGTGAGTTTGTGATGGTGGTTCGGGTGTGTAAGTGGTAGTATCAAGTCCCCCATAGGTGAGACTAGTACAAAGGTGAGGGGGACCATACAGGAGACGTTCTCCTATACGGTGATCATAACGAGGGTGTTGGTGAAGGCTTCCATACTCTTGTGGAGTAAGGAATGTGTTGACACTATATAGGTAGTACTCCCCAAAGTGAGGCATTGAAAAACACCTTCCAAGGGATCGGTGGTTGGTATGTAGGTAGCTGGAATGGATGAAGTGTCGAAGGTTGATGCGGAGGTAGAGTTAATGGATTAGGAAGCTGATGGGTTGGTCGTGAAGGTTGTGGCAGTGGTAGAAATGGAGGAGGTATGTGTGGTTGAGGTAGTGACTATACTGGTAAGCGGAGGTGTAGGTGAAGGTGGTGGTCATGGAGGTAGACGCTTTAACGGGTATGAGCACATCATTGGGTCGGTAAAGCATGTTGCATGTTTTAAAAGGTGATGGATCAGCTAGAATGGTATAGGTGTGTCCTTCGTGTTCAAACTTTACACAACGATGCAAAGTGGAAGGAACACAACCCATGCCATGAATCCAGGGTCTCAAGCAACAAGTTATATTGGAATTCCCCCTCCAAGACATAGAATAGTTCTAGAATAGTGTGGGGGCCCACACGAATGTGGAGGATGATAGTGCCTAGTGTAGAGGTGATAGCATCATTGAATGAACGCAACATGATAGGATGTTTATGCATGTAATTGTCAAGTATGTGCATTTGAGCGAATGCATGGGATGAAATGATGTTAATGCTAGTAGCCCCCATCAATCATCACACGGCGTACCCATATGTCATCGATGTGGATAGAGATGAAGAGGGTGGGTCCGGGTCATCATTTTGGTGTGGCGTGATCTCTTCTTCGAGAAGCTAAGGGAGGCTACTTGGTGAATAGGGTGGGGTGAAGATGAAGGTGGTAATTTGGTGAGAGAGGCTACATGATGGGGTGTGATAATGGAGGCTACGGGTGTAGGGTCATTGGGTAAAACCTCAATAGATTGAAGAACCTCCATGAGATCTTGACGATGGGATTTCGAGGTTTGGATGAGGTCATATAAGGACATTTTGAGGGGAGATTGGTGTAATTGTTTGAGCATGGTGTGATGTGTGATGCCATTAGAAATGGGGTATGTGGGGCTGCGGATAGTGATTTTAGGTATGGGTGCAGATGGTATGTTGGGTATAGGATTGGTTGGTGGGTCAATTGCCTTTTCTTTACCTTTATCCTTCTGAGCACATGTAGTGACATGTATCATGTTGATTTGAGGGGAGTCATGAAATGGAGAAGGTGTAGGATGAGTGGTGTAATGACATGACGGGAAAAAACCTACTGGAGGAGAAAAGCCTTGTGAGGTGAGTTGGGCGCAATGACATTGGGGTGATGGCATGGAAAGTTCTCTGATGTGAACCATGTTAATTTCAAATCTTGGGGGTGGATCTAGGAGCTGTGAGGGTGGAGGTTGTGGTTGTTGAGTGGGCAGTGTAGGAATGGGTGTCGGTGAAGCAAGATCCTTGTCGAGAAGGTCATCGTCATCAAATTTGGCTTCCGGTGGACACAACTGGATAAGGACGGTTTTCAAGGCCTTGCAGTTTTCCACATCGTGCCCTAGCACACGATGGTAGGCATAAATTTTAGTATCGTCAAACCCTTTTAGCTTGGGTTTGAGGGGGTCGTAAGGTCTGAGTGGCGGTAATGTGATGACAGAAGTCTCAAGGAGATTGGTTAAAATTTTGGCATAGGACCCTGCTAGTGGATCGCAATGGGAAGTGAACGTGGGTTTGGGTGTAGGTGTGGTTAATTGTTGAGGAACGGTATTTGGAAGAGGAGGAGTGGATCGAGCTATGGTTTTGGGTGTCAGCGTGGTTTTGGGTGTCGGTCATGTTTGTTTAGGTAGGGGTATGGTGGATGAACTGGTAGGAGGGTGTGTAGTTGTTTTGACTATCTTATTGTGGGGTAGTGGAGTTTTGTTTTTGGGTTGCACCTTCTTGGGTAAAGGTGATATGGGTGTACGAGGTCTAGAAGGAAAGGAAGATGGGGAAGAGGATGAGTTACCCATGGGGATAATGGAGGTGCTATGAAGGTAGAGGATGTGGGTCATGTAGGAGGTGTAAGGGACAGAGATTGAAGTGTAGTGGGTAGTGAAGGAATTGCTTGAAGGTATTGGAGGTATGGGTGGTAGTGATGCTGCAGGTGTGGGTGTAAGTCATGTTGGGCATCTGGGTAGGTTAGAGGTTTGTGAGGAAGGAATGGGTTGTTGTGCTTTTGGTTTATTGATGGGTGGAGGTTGCTTGACCATGTTGGGAAGCTAAGATCCTAAGATGGATGGGACAGTGCGGTGTGATTGGCAGTAGGGGTATGAGTTCCTGTGGGTTTGTGTTTATGTTTGGTTGTCGGAGTAGGTGTGGTGTTGTCTTTGGAGGATGTAGCTAAATCCAGTTTGATAGGTGGATGGGTAAGGCTGGTGGTTGGGGTGACCCCTAATGTGGTAATAGGTTTAGTCAAGGAAGATGTTGTAGGTGTGGGTTTGGGTTTAGATGTAGGTTGAGTTATGGGTAAGGGTGTGGTTTGAGCTATAACAGGTGTCGTGGAAGGAGTTGTGATAGAGGTGGTTGTGTTCGGTTCGATTGGTCGAAATATTTTTGGGTAGATAGTGGAGGTATCAGTAAGGGACATCTGCATCTATGTTGAGACCGGAAGTAGAAGACGCCCCCATAATAAGGCTCTATCCACATAATCTAGGTGATTGGCCAAACGTGAGAATGACACGTCTGTAGGTGGAGTTGATGAGGACCGAATGGCAATTCTCGTAAAATGTGTCTTAGAGATGGGAAATTGGCTAGCTTCAGCTTCCATGGGTAAGAGATCCAAAAGTAGGTCTGCATGATTCTAGGTAGCTGATGGAGAATGCTCGCCAAGAAGCAAATGTATCTCAACTAGGTCTCGTGATGGGTGGAGGAGATAACGGGTGCTCCTCTCGTAGGTGGAGGAATGGATAGGTACTATTTTATGGGTGGAGGAGGTAATGGGTGATCCTCTATGGGTGGAGGAGGTATGTGGGTATCGGTTCTCTAAGTGGAGAAGCCAAAGGTGAAATGGTTTTGATGTTAGCGGAAGACTCCTCCATAGGTAATGAAGGAGATGAAAGGTGTTCCTCTGTTGGTGAAAGAACAAGGGAGATTGGTTCCGATGCAGAAGGAGGACTTCGGGCTAGAATCTCCTCTATGGAAGGAATATGGGGTATTTGGGAGGTGACAAGTGCATCATTAAAAATAGCATGAACCTCATGGGTATGGGTATCATGAGTTGAGGTCTCACCGGTTTGATTAGACGAAGGAGCATGGTTGGGAAATGGTTTCTTGAAGATGTGTAGGTTTTGGTTGGCAGGTGCATTAGGATTATCCATAGTTAACTCACCTTTCTCGAGCATTTCTTGGACAATATTTTTGAAAGTGATGTAGTTGCCGTCACTATGACCCTTTACTCGATGATAGTTATAGAAGTCATGTTCCTTATACCATGCGGGCATGGGGCGAGCAGGGTCAAAACCAATGTGTGGTTTTATGGGTGGAAGAGTGATGGCTCTAGATTTGATAAGCTTTTCTAAGATAGAAGAGTAAGGTTCCCCAATTGGGGTGTATTTTCGCTACTCTCATATGAATTGAAAAGTCTGGACATGTGAGAGATTAGATGAGGGGGTAGCTTGATTTGATAGATGAGTTGGGCTAGCCTTGAGTACCACAACGTTAGCGGTGCCCTTAGCCTTTGAATAATTGTTTTATGGTTTGGAAGAAGAAGAGGTATCATTCGACTTGAATGCCAAATTCTTATTGCGTAATTGGATTTTCTTCTCTTCGATGGCCTGAATCTCTAACTTCCATGCCATAGTGAATGCTTCATCGAATGTTTGGAGGGTTTAGACCTGCAAGGTTGGTGAGATATGTCTAGCACAAACCCGTGTGAAGAGATCGATGAGTTCTATTTGTGGAAGTTAAAAGGTGAGTTGGTTGATCAAGCTATGCCAACGAGTGACAAAATCTACAATAGATTCATCCTCATACTGACGCGTGGAGTATAGGTCGGTCATGGTAACCTTCTTGACAATATTGATAGAGAAATGGTCCAAAAGGCTTGGGCTACCTGATTGAATGAGAATATAGAGTGTCTAGGTAACCCACTATACCAATCTAATGCAGGTCTAGTAAGGGACATGGGAAAGGATCTCAAGGCATCATCGTGAGTGATTAGATAACACCCATGTTTGAACGACCGCAAATGTTGTTGCGGGTCTTCTTTGCTATTGAAACAAGATTGAATTTAGGCATTTCCCAATGCGGGGTATGGGTGAATAGGAATAGATGGGTGGATGGGCTCATTGCAAATCTCATCGTAGGTGAGAGTGTTGCGGGAGCTGAAAATCGACGCCTCCACTGTATGCATCTTTTCCAACATCAATTTGATTAGGTCGTTGGTAGGTTGCGATGATTGGGTGCCTCCTGTAGTGTGAGAGGGTTGGTTTTGGGCATATAACGGGGTGGAACTCCAGTGTATGGTGCTGCCATGTAGGTTGATTGGGAAGAAGGTAGTGAAATAGGAGGTATATACCCGAGTGAATAATGGATGAAATGGAAGGTTGATAGTATGTATATGGAGGTGGAAGGGTCGTGGTAACCCTAGTGGCAATGGGGGCTAATGATTGTGGAATGGAAAGAACCATGTTCTGAAATGGGGTAGGGGTCACCGACATCGAGGGTGGTAATGTAGCTACTGGTATGTGTGAGACATTAGGGGTGGATGAGGTTGCATTTTGGGTAGTTGTCGAGGGTATTGTGGATGTGGCGGGTGCCACAAAGGTGGCAAATGCGGTAGTCATAGCGGGTATAGGACCTAGTTGTGAAACAACTGGGGGTAAGGTAGATGTGGGCAACATAGAGCCAGATGGGGCCGATGTAGGAGTGGGAGCGAGAGTCGGGGGGATAGATACGGGCATGTTGTATATCAATTGACCCGAGGCATCTCAAGTGGACGAATGGGAAAGGTAAAACTGCAAAGTGGTAGGGTTTTGGTCAAGGAGTCATGTGAACTCCTCATCTCCAGTAGCGATAGTGATAGGTTAGATGGGATCCATGGCTGGTGATAAAATGGAAGGTGGTGAAGGACTAGGTGGGAGTGGTTGACAACTGGCATGAAATACGAGTGCGATTGCTTGTTTTCGGGTCAGCACCATGTGAACCAAGATCTTGTCGTAGAGCCGCTTCTCTGTAAATGACATAGAAAAATAGCAGGAACAGGTGAATTTGACAGTGAAAAGTGTATTAGGTACTAAATGTGGGCTGGGAAATGAACAGGCTAATCGATGCCAGTTAGGGAAAACCGACGCCGGTTAGGGGTAACTACTGCCGGTCACTGTAGAAAATGGACAGTGAGTGAAAAACCAGTATAAAGTCAAATCTGACAAGTATGCCAAATCGATGAGTTTTACAACGTCAATGGGGATGATGGCAGTGACAGGGACTGCGAAAAGTGGAAGAAGATGAATAAAATGTCCTTTTGTGTAGGTTAATAAAAGGACCTAGAACCGACGTCGATTGGGTATAACCGATGACGATCAGAGGGTAACCAATGACGGTCACTGGACCGACACTAGTCACTGTGAAATTGAAACCGTGATGAAAGAATAGTGGTTATAAATTAAAATTTGATGTAGAATCAAACCCAAAATTATGAGAATGATGATGATATGGCCCAGGCACACTCAGGTGAAGCTGGAATACACTAGCTGTGATGAGGAGCGTGCAAGGATGAACAAGAAAAATGAAGAACGTGATCTCTCACCTCAAAACGCAAGCCAAGTAGAAACACTAAGAAAAATGCGATCCTAGGAGTGCCTTTTCTATTATGTTTGTTTAGCTTATGCTATTTAAGGACTGACACATGAATTGTGAAATAGAGTTTTTTGGTGAGGATGGCTTCTTACAAAGAAGGAGATCTAAAAGGTGAGGTTTCAGGTATGTTATGGTGGGGGGGGCTTCACTCAAGTATGACTCGTCGAGCAATAGTGGGGAGTACTGTCAATCCTCATATCAATGTGATCATTGACAGGCGTTCGCAGGAAAGATGTTGTTTAAGAATATGTGTTTGTTTTGAATTTGTGCAATTTGGAAAGACTCAGAGAGAGAAAGAGATGTGCTTTCTATGGTTCATTTTTCAACCATTAGCTGGTCATGACTTCCAACGTATAGGTTGCCCTCAATTAATGTGAGCTAATGTGATAAATCAGAATGGAATGCACTTATTTTTAAGCCCAAATCGAAGTGTGAAGTTGGATGACACAATAAGATGAAGAGGAAGAGGGATGCTCTTTCACTACAATGCAGAAAACATAAAGAAATGGTTCTTTTTAATTACACCAAAAGAAAGGTTTCCTTTAGAGCAAATAGAAAGAAAAGGTGGGTTACCAAGGAAGAAAATTAGTGTGTATGCTTTTCAAAAGGGAAACAAACACACAAATTTTCCTAGGAATGAATGAAATGTAAGGAACCTCAAATGGGTCCCACCGGGTGTGCCAAAATGTTTCACCTTATTCTTAGACGTTTCTTTGAAGTATTGACGAAACAGATAGGGTAACGGGCATAGGAGGAATACCTATTCAAATGTTGGTTGATGGGTTGTTGTGCGCATATGACTTCCGAATCCACAACTGGTTGTGAGAGCTTCCTTTTGGCTAGGAGGAACTACCTATAATAAAAGCAAGACCACCAGAAGGAATTAAACAATATGTGTAGTGAACTGCCTAGCGTATGCTAGATCCGAGAAGTGTGATACTTCCTAGATGGCTATCAGTCCACTGTTTTAAACAATTTAATGCGGTAAATAAAGTAAATCCTATTGTAGTTTGAAATGATTTAGGTATCTCACTTAAAACACAATAAGAAAGATCTAATCTAATAGGCTAGGTTAGTGTAGGATCCAAAGATCAAGTGGTGGTTCTCCGGGTCTCGTAGGTCTAACAGAGGTCTCATAAAGATTACAGGTGAATGAGGGTGAGGTAGAATTAGGTGGGTAGGTCACTGTTATTGCGGGTTGTATGGGCAAAAATAGAGACCGATGCCGGTTAAGGGTAACCGACGGCGCTTGGGTGTAATCGCTGCCAAGTATTCTTTGTGGAAATCCAGGAATGCCACGTAACGAGCGTTGGGTCTCCTTTGTGATTGCACAAAGGAATTTGGTTGGTCAGAATGAGGTATTGGGTGGTTTGGGCGGAGATCGACGAGATTTTAATGGGTATATGGAGAGATGAGTGTTGGAAGAAGTCAATGGGTGGCTAGGTGAACAATAAGTGACAATATAAGGATGGAATGAAATAAACCAGAGAAGTATAACGTTATACTTACTTGGATCCTGGTCCTAGACGCCCGTGAGTGAGGGATGGAGGTGTTGATGACGGAGTTTGAAGGTCTGCAGTGATCACAAATTGTAGGAGAGCTTCGCATGGGTTGCATGTGCATTCCTCTTTGCTTGGTTAGATCGAGATCATTGTTGGGATGGTCATGCGGAAAATATGCTTGATAGATCCTTCCTTGCATGCATGTTCTCGCTTAAATTCGTTCTCGAAGATGTGATATCTCTCGAGAATGTGTTAATGTTCGTTAACCTTTTTCCATCTTTTGCCAACCTTCAGAATAAGGTTGTTTTGGGGTTAAAATGGTAACCGACAAGAGTTCTGCTTAACCTGACGGTTAGGGGTAACCGACGTAGGTCAAGGCGGAATTTCTTAGGTTTACCCAACTAGGAGATCCTCTTGATATTCTCGAATCTCGTGTCGTTAACCCGCGGATTAGACTAGAAGCTTCTTGTAAGCATGCAGGAATGTGGTTAGAGAGAATGTAGGCATTGATTTTTAGGGTTTGGGTAGGTCTTAGTTAGTTATGGAAACTTACGAATAGGTCTTAGGGTGAGTTGGCTTGATGAGGTGTCTAGGTGAAGTGTATGTGTGGATATTATCTAAATTAAGATATTTAAATAATAAATATGGTGAGGATAATGAATTAAATTAATATTAGTGGGGTGAAGGGGGCCATGGCCAGTGTGAATGTGATGAAGGGTGTTTATTTGTCAAGGGACCAAAGGGGAGTGTGACCTAATTTTAGTGTCTACATCTATAGACCATATGTTTACTTAGATAAGATGACGTGTAGGAAAGGGGTGTTTGTCGTTGGATGCACACTATTTATTGAACTTGATGATATCAACAACCTCATTTAAATGGGCATGAATCTGTTCTAACTTATCTAAACCTTTAGGTCAGTTAATATGCATGTCATCTATGTTTTTTTTCCACCACTTGGGTTTCCAAATCTTCAAAGTATTCCATGTTTAAATTGGCTACAAGTGGAGAAAGAGTAGAATTTTGTTTAGAAATGACCCCTTAAAAGCAAAAAAATTAAACTTTAAACATAGTGCCACTAATGAAGTAGTCTCCTCTTTGCCACTTTAATTGTATCCTCAATAAGCACCTTTGTGAAGAGTAACAAAAATTTGTTCGCTCGATACCTTTTTCTTGTGTTTGATAAAATCAATCCTCAAAGTTGTAATTTGTTGGCTAAGAAAGAGGGAAAGGCATATGCTCGAGAGTCGGCGGTGTTTAATTACTAGTAATTGCACATGAGTTGCAAATTATATTGGAGATTTGAGAGAATCCAAATATTTATATATTTATTTTGGCATAGGAGAAAATAATATTACCAGAAAAAATCTACTCGAAAAACATTGCGAATTTTGACACTTTCCAACAAAAACAACTTCAAAGGTGGACGCCTAGCGACGACAAAACCTTTTTGAATGAATTGCGGCAGTTTTTATCGAGCAATCTTTATCTTAAAAATAAATAAATACATTCATAGATAATTATCCTTTTGAAAATCAACCGTAGTGCGAGGTTGGCTTTTGGTCAAGAATCATTCATCGTTGGAAGCATTGCAATTGCAGGTCGCCGAATATCCTTCCCACCCAGAAAAAGAAAACAGAAAAAGGGAATCTTTATTGACAAAACATGTTGTCCCAGTAGTAGAATTACAGAAGAAAAATATCAAGCGGGGAAAGGTCCAGGAGCTCCGGTCCATCCGTTCAAGCACTTAATCAAAGGAGCAATGACTCTGCCTTCACAGATGGCGGCGTAAACCATTTCAATGTACTCGCCAGGTGACGCTGCCCGTTCTCCGCACAAAAACGGGTGCCGACTTCGTTTCGGACGAAGTGGTAAAGAGGATAAGAGCGGCAGTCGTTGATTCTGTTTGGCAGGGCGGGCGTTTCCTTTTCGTAATACTCGTGTCGAGCACGAGCCACCTCCGAGTGCAGGTCCTCCTCCAGCTCTTTCTCGAAAACGGGGATTTTGTTGAAGAGGGAGGCGTCGGAGTTGTCGAGAGCACAGCGGACGAGAACTTGCCTGAGGTTCTGCATCAACGGGTAGTTGGCACTGCAGGGGTCGTCGATGTAGGTGAACACCGGCAGGCTCTCCACTACCTCCAGCACCGCCTTTTCGCAGAAGCGGCTGTCCAGGAGCTCGCCCTTGTGCGTGCTGATCAGCGTCTTCTTCGCCACTCTGCCCACCACGTTTTTCACGCTGCTCTGCATGTTTTCTTCCAGGTGCCGGAGGTCCACGGCCTGGCAGAGGGCGGTTAGGTAGGTGGCGCTCATGAGCTTCAGGATGTCCACCGCCTCCGCCGACTTCCGAGCGGAGATGAGGCCGAGGGAGTTCACGTCCTGGTTGTGCTGCTCCGCGCTCTGCACGTGTGAGGTCACCGGGGATGCCAGGTAGAGGAGTTCCGAGGTGTAGGAGGCCATCGCGATCTCCGCTCCTTTGAGGCCGTAGTCCAGGCTCGGATTCGCCCCGCCGCTCAGGTTTGAAGGAGGCCGCCGCTGTACATGTCGTTCACCAGCTCTGAAAACTGCGCAAACATGAGCTTCCCCACCGCGGAGATGGCGAGGCGGAGGTTGTCCATAGAGACGCCGATGGGGGTGCCCTGGAAGTTGCCGCCGTGGAGGGCCTTGTCGCGTGCCACGTCGATCACCGGGTTGTCGTTCACCGAGTTTATTTCGCGCTCAATCATCTTAGTTGCCGCTCGCACTGTCTCGATCTGGGGGCCCAGCCATTGTGGTGAGGTTCGCAGAGCGTACCTGCATAAATATAGCTACAGGTTTAAGCAGCAGCATTCAAGTACTTACCAAAATTCAATTCAATTCAATATTTCTGCTCTGCTTTTACCTACCTATCCTGCTTGGGTTTCTGCAGCGGGTTGGTCTCGTGCTTTTTAGCAGCCGCTTTCATGTAGGAGGAGCCGTCGAGAATGTATTCCATGATCGTGGTGGCCTCCATCTGGCCCGGGTGGTGCTTAAGCCTGTGCGTCAACGGGTCTGTAAACTCCGGCTTCCCCTGCATCACCTCGCAGAACATGGCGGACGTGGTTTCGGCCAAGAGGCAGAGCACGTTGGCGTCAAAGCAGACGGTAGCAGCCAGGGCAGCCCCGACAGAAGTCCCATTAACAATGGCTAATCCTTCCTTGGGCTGGAGTTCAAACGGCTTCTCCACCCCGATCCGTTTCAGTGCCTCCACTGCCGTAATTTGTTCTCCGTCTCGCGTGACGGCCCTCGAATTAGGCCGCCCGGTGAGCAGCCCGGCAATGTATGACAATGGAACGAGGTCGCCGGAGGCGGTGATGGTTCCCCTCAACGGCAACTTGGGCGTAATCCCTGCATTCAGCAACTCCTGAATGGCCTCCAGAATGCTCCATCGGATTCCCGAGTAGCCCTGCATCAGAGTGTTGGTCCGGACAAGCATGGCCGCCCGTGTTGTTTCCGAGGGAAGCACGTTTTCCTCCTTACAAAACACGCCCGCGTTTAGAAAGCGGATGAGCTCCTTCTGAAGGTCGGCGCCGCGGTCGGTGCGCCTGTGGGAGGTGGCCCCGAAGCCCGTGGTGACCCCGTACGTGTCTGTCCCTTTGGCCATGTTGTGCATAACCCAGTTGGAGCTCTCCTCCACCCGGCACTTGGCTGTGCCCGCGTCTAGTCTCACCTTCACCTCGCTGCCTCTCCTGCCCACTGCCGCCACCTCTGCAATACACAGCGATTTTCCTTCAATCGACACCTCCTTGGCTCCGAAGAAGGACTCCACCATGCTTTTCACTTCATCATAGTGGCTGCCCTGCACTGCCCGACCCGCCTCGCCCCAATTAAACGGGTCGCATGACCTTCCTTTTTCAAAATCCACGCCCGAATTGACGTGCCCGAATCCATTGCCATTACTGACCTGCATTGGCGCCGCCAGATCCACACCCGCAACCATTTTTCACCTCCTCAGCTCAGCTCAGCTCCGCTCCGGCTTCTACGTAAACATGACAAAACATAAATTAAACAAAAACCAGAATACACCTACTGACTCACTTCTCAGGCATAAGTATAGAATGAATGGTTCCTGGCACAAATATATTATACAGTAGCGGACAAATGTTACAGCGATGCAAGATGCCCACTGTATAACAACGTTATATTACACACATTTTATTAGTGACGACAATATACACCAGCTGGCATGTTAGGAAATCCTACCTGGTTAATGGTCTGCTGTAATAATGTGCAAGAGAAGTGTTAGGCTTCTTCTCCAACAACGCCAGTGCCTCCTGTAATAATCCGATCCTGCTCTTGTTAAATAATAGTTAGTAGGTGTAGGTGTAGGTGATGGTGGAGAGTTAGCTCTCCTACCCTGGTGTGTGGTTTTCATCTAATCTTCCCTCTTCCCTCGAGTGTGGATGTTCATTAATTTTATCTAATGTTCTTCCTCTACCACCCTAGCAAGAAGAGCGGGTGGTGTTTATCACGCTACATCTACCCTTCACAATATAGCGTCGGACTGGGTGGTGCTTAAACGAGAATAATTATGATACGAGTTTAGCCACGACAAAGTCAAAGCTCCCCAGTCTTTATTCTCATCGCTTAAATAAAGTTAATGGGTATAAAAGTAATTAACTCTGAGCTCATATTTGAAGTGTATTATGGAAATGTCAAGGATGATGAAGCAAAGAATTGAAAATTGAGGAAGCGAAAAAAAGGGAGAGGATGAGGGGTGATTGAAAAGAGGTTTGAGGGAGGGGAAGGGTAACATGTTCCACTATATTGTCTATATCTTGAGCAGATAATTCACATGACTCTTAATTACATTTAAAGGGGACAAATCAAAAATGGGGAAAACCCAAAATGTTCCATGTTTGAGACCCAACTGCAAAGTGAGAATTAAATACCTGCATGTTTCGCACCTTTTCTATGGATTAAATTGTAAGACCCAAATAAAATTTGTTTTTTTTTAAATCGTGAGTGTAATTTGTGCGTAAATGTGCTATAATAAAAATAGAAAAAAAAAAGCCAATAAGTTCCATGTTTGAAGCCCATTCAAAATTATTGCTTTTTGGAAGATTTTGTACTCCCAATTGATAATTAAAGTTCAAATAAATGCAAGGAAATAGGCAACATTTAAACAATCATTGATAATTGTCCTTTATTTGTGTTCCACTTTATCATCACTTTGTATTCCCCCTTTACATATCTAAGCTTGAGTAGCTACAAGGAAATAGGCTAGGTGTAGGGTAATAGGTGATGTGCAAAAAAATCATCAATAATTATCCATTATGTGTTTTCCACTTTACGGTATCGATCCCCTTCGTACTAATCACATGAGTTCTATTTGTGTTGAAAGGGGCTAAAATAAAAGTGGGGAATTCCAAAGAGGTTTAAAGGTCAAGACCAAACCACAAATGATGTCAAGGTTTTGAATTTGATAGTGCTTGATTTGTAATATAAGATGAAGACATCAATGGAAATTTGGAAATAAAAAAGTGAAAATTAAATACTGCATGTACCGCACAATTTGCACGGGTCAAAGTGTAACACCCAAGTAATATCCACTATTTATGTTCCACTTTATCAACTTGATCTCACTTTTATTTTGTAAATGTAATTTTCCCTTAAAAAGACATTAAACTATATATAAAAACTATATTATATACTATATAATATAAACTATACTATAAAATGTATATTATAAACTATATATTAAATCCTATTTTACAAAGAGCTTAATTCCATTTTTATTTATTACGAACATTAGTTTCTTTTCGAAGGAGTATAATCAACCACGAGAGGGGCATATAAAGTGACAATTCTAGGATCGCTTTAACATTTTATAACCAAACTTATCTAAGATTCTCAATTCCGATCAAGGGAACATCACTATCTTGTAGCTTCCACGCTCCGCACGTGGATGACCCCGATTAACTGGAGGGCGTCGATACGGGCTACAAAATAAATGGTCGAGATCACTGCACATTCATACAAGTGTCATAGACAAACAACGTTTGTAATTGTGTAAGTTCGCCTTCGATGTAAATATATTATAATAAATGTATCTATATCAAATACGTCAATAAATATCAATTTCAAGGTTTTTAGGTTATATTTTTACATACCTCTTTAATCAATAACTTCATTAAATTCTCTATCAATTTCACATTGATTCGAGGAAAAATGAATCATTTAACTACGTGAATTGTGTCGGTCTCAAAAATATCTATTCAAGAAAAAATTACCCAAACATAACTACATGGCCAAGATATTACAATTTTTTATTGACTTCTCCAAGAAAATAGAAACAAAACTATTTAAGTGATAGTCCAACATAAGTCAAATTTATGGATGAACTACCATGTGACATTCAAATGGACATCAAATTTAATATCAAGAATAAAACTGAACAACTCACTCCATTACAACCTTCCATGTTATTGAAGGAACGCGTCACAAAAAAGAATGATTAAATAATAAACCAAATAAACACATACTTGACATGTATCTTAAACCATGAGGCTCGGAAATGAATATATTAGAAATAAAGTGATGGTTAAGAAAAAATGACATCGTTATGTGTTATCATTAAAATAGTAAACTACATAAGAGACATATCACATAAGTTCTTTATAATATACTTGATACCATTCACATCAAGTGTAGTTATCAAACATATTTATGGAATTTTATCCACACTTACAAATACGTAAAATATAGCTCTACAATTCACTTGCATGACACAACTTGTTTCGATACTAAAATTTGAATGATGAAGTATAGATTATCGAATCCAATGAAGAAGATGGTTAGACTATACATGTTAAATAAGCACACAACCAAAGGACACAAAAAACAAAATTATTTGTGTAATAAGAGACAATATATCTCAACATAATTATTTATCATCCTAGACACCATCGCCCAACAAGGATACCAACACCAGTGCCCCGACCCCTTTATACTTTGCTCACATCTTTTGGGTCCTTTATAGTCGTTTGAGCATCTTATCTTTTTGGTAATCTACCTTTTCAGGGTTAATTGTGAAATTCAAGCAAGGGAATCATATTTGTATAAATGTGTGTGTGTGTGTGTGTGTGTGTGTGTGTGTGTGTGTGTGTGTGTGTGTGTGTGTGTGTGTGTCATAATAAAGGACAAAGCATGAAGCATTAGCTATCACCACCTAAGGTTGCATCCATCAAGCATCTAAGAGCTCCATTGCATCCATATATCACCATCCAAGGGACACAAGGGCTAGTTATTTTGCATAAACATCATAGGAGGGAAGTTCATTCTATTCCATGCGCACATCTATTACATTTCTTTACATTTAGCTTACTTGCTCGGCGTGGTAAAAGCACAATAAAATGTCCCACTTTTTGGTATGTTTTGTACTTTTATAAACATGATTTTTCAGTTTCATTGATTTTCTAAAGGTAATAGCCACAAAACAAGTACACATTCATGAAATTCCACAAACTAACAAAATGTTGTGTTTAGAGTGTAGAATACATGTACATTTTTTAATTTTTTCTAGTAAAAATATGGTATTTTTCTTAATTTTATTCATACGTTGTTTCTTATGTTATAAAAGAGGAACGATTGTCCCCCAATGGTGTTTTTAAATGAAAACTTATTTTTTCACCATGAAATTTTAGATATATGTTCAAGATTTGAATATCGAGGTCTTGTCAAATTTTCATATTTTTTTATTTATATTTTTTTTATTAATTATTTAGTGAAGATATTTTCAAATAAATGGCATACATATGTCTATGCCAATAAATTTTAAGATTTATATCAAAATTAGATTTTTTTCATAGCTACGAAGAAGACTTCAACAAATAGTAAGTTTATTTTTTCAAAAAAATTGATATATTTTGTTATTTTTCAAATTGGGTTGATTGTGTACTATTGATTGTCCTAAACTACCATATGTTAGTAAAAAATAAAAAATAAATAGTGGAACAGATTTTTAAAAAGTGAAAATTATATTTTTAGAAAGCTAATAAAATTTTGTAATTTTACTAATTCATTAACCCTAATTACGTGGCACCTAAGTGGCACATTTTGGCATAAAATCATCCTCCAAATGGATTTGGCGCCAAAATGTGCCACATAGGGGGTTTGAGTGACAACCCCTTCACCCGAACCCCTAAACCCTAAATCCACCACCCACAACTATATAAATATCTATATATAACTCTATGCCACTAAAATTATTTGAACCCAAAGGGATTCGCGCATAGTTGGGTTCACACAAACTGTTTTTATGGCCTACGCGGCAGTTTGGGCAAAGGGGGTGTTCACATCGATTATAATGAAGCAAAATATATGAAATGACGCTCACATCGATTATATCTTGTGTGTGCCGACTTTGGATGTAACACCAACAGTGTTATTACTTCCTCCTGAGCATACAAGTGTTGATATGTGATTTCTTTTGTAAAAAGGATGTGTTCCTTTGATTGAGAAGTCATGCTTGATATGGACTGTATCTTCTTTGAAATTGCAGATCTTTGACTGAGTCGGAATATAATTGGACTCTTTTAATTCTTTCATTTTACACCTGAGTTTAATCTGATCTCGGAATGAATTATGGAGTTATCCATCTATAAGACCCAGCCTTGGATCAGTGGCATTGATCCAAGTAATGCTTTAAGTTTATTCGGGATGAACTAAAATTATAGACCTTTCGCAGGTTGCAAGGTCTGAATGCATTGAATAAACTGTTCCAGAGTCTAACTCAGGCTGATCGTGTTAAATGAATTGGTTCCTGATATTGTAATATCAGGAAGGTCTTGATCGTGGACCAGGTAATAATTCAGATACATTTAATTCACTAGCCTATTGGCAGTGCAGGAGTGAATCCTGTTCATGAATGTATGTTGTAGGTTCTTTTTCTGAGCATTTGAAATGTTAGACCTAAACTGGATTTATTAAGGTTAGTAACCTAAAACTAAACTATGATCTATGGGTTAGATTAGTGTTAATCTAACCTAGGCCTAAGCTATAAGCTAAATGTTCTAAGTTAGTAACTTTGTGCTATGGAGGTTAGACTAAGTCGCATCTTAAATCCTAACCTATGTTACTAACCTAACTAATGAACAAGGAAGAAAGGGGACCTATGGAAGGGTGCGAGCCATGGCGTGATTTCTATGGCATTAAATGGATGGATAAGCATGGAGGACAGTAATTTGGTAGAAGTTTAAACGGCAGCAAGAAGAGCCGACGCGTGGCAGAGTCGCCAAAGTTAGATATGGTCTTTGAATTTTATTTGTCCATCGCAAAACTATGGCGGTCGGTGGCAATGAAGATTGAGCGGGAAATTAGGAGTAAATGCAATTAATGAGCTCGGTCTTCGAGCTCGGGTTTCACGAGAGGCATGCAAAATGGAAAACTAGTAGTTTGTTTGGTTTTTCATGCGCTCCGGTTTTCCCTCTGTCTGATCACTGGTTCTTCGCACCAGTCTTCTTGGAGTTGCATGGAAAATATGAGTGTAACTCGCTCTTTTCTCTGGCAAGGAAAATTTATAAGTCATGGAAATAACAAATTTTTGTTGGTGAATCTAACTTGGAAAAAGAGGAGAAGGCTCGAGCTCTTTCAGTGGTCTTCTTCGGATTTTTAAGCAAATAACCAGGCATGTTAGGCCCTAACCTTTAAAAATCTTGCTTTCTTTCAAATGATTTCATTAGAACAACTCTGTTCAGATGATTTTTGGATTCAGATGGTTTTAATGGTAGCTTTGTGCGATTTTATTACTGTATCTTCTTGCTGGTTCAATTTTTTCAATTTAACCCTTGATGGGTGTGTATTGTGTTTCGAACTGTTGCACTATCTCGTTGTGTTTTTCATTCCGGATAAAGTTTGTGAAATGCATGCATGAAGGTATACTTGAACACTGCTCTTTGAGAGCCCATGAATTGTTTCCTTGTTGGGTTCAGGCTACAGTTGATACTTGTTGTTGATACTTGTCGGAAAGGATACTGTTGGATTTTTGTTTGAATGTTCAGTATAATTCGACTTCTTTGTAAGTTCTGTCGTGGTTATTAGAGGTGGTGGTTACTGAATCTTGTTGGGTTTCGCTATGATACTTAAAGTTATTTGTGAGCGGATAACTTGCTGTGTTTACAGTATTTCAATGCGACCTTGTAGAAGTTGTTTCCCCCCTTGTGTTGCGATTATGGGATTCAACCCGTTGATAGTTTGCAATATATTTATTTATATACAAAATGACTCTGTGGAGTCCATGGAATGGTACGTATATTAAGGACTACTGTAGAAGCCATGTATGTGAATACTGGTAGTTTGATTCTGTCGGAGTCCTGGAGGGGTAACTGGTATTACGACTTCTGTTATCTTGTAATGAATACCTTCATTTAGCAATGAAATTTTGGTACAGACTCAGTTGGTGTACTTTTTACGTTTCCTATCTGTGTAAGCTTGAGTGAATATTGTTTTAGAGGCTCAGTTGGATTCCTTGTTACGAAATCAATATTTAGCTTCTGTATAAGCCTGATTGTGAATATTTACCATTTTTGGCACGGTTGGAATCCTTAACTTATATTTATATTGTACATCGGTTTCTATAGAAGCTTTATCGTGAATACTGTTGTTTGGATTCAGTTGAAATCCTTGATAGGTAACCAGTGTTTCTACTTCTATATAAGCTTGATTATGAACACTTATTATTTTTGGCTCTGTTGGATTCCTTAATTTATATATAGATATCATGTATCTTGGCCTCTGTAGAAGTGGGTCGTGAATACCATAATTTTCAACCTCTGAATGAGTTCAGATGTGAATACGGTATGTTATGTTTCCTTTCGAATAATTCCGAGTTAAATGAGGTTTGTGCATGTTGTGTGGATTTCGTATGAATATCTCGCATAGTCATAGGGAAACATCATTTGCTTTAATGATAATGAGTCTCTTGTTGACTGCGATAAAAGAGAAGTTCTTTTGATTTCGACCTTGGATCTAAAGCCTTACAGTGTTAGTAGGGATTAGAATGAGTTGTATGTTGCTGAGAGGGATTGTTGTCGTGTTTGTGCGTGATTACGTCTTTGTTGTTGAGGTTTTCTTGTCTTGTGCTTGACTGAGATAAAGAGTTAACAGTTGTGCCTTGACAAGTGATTGCGCTAGCTATTTTCTCGTTCCTATAATAATATGGAAGGTTATGTGGAGTCTATTTAGGATAGAATACTCATCACCTTGCCATGCCATGGCGCGAGAGTCTTTATCTCTTTAGTAAGCTACAGGATATTGTTTAATTTAAATATTAACCAAACTGTGATGCTTTTGGTGGTCTCGTCTGATTTATTCGCATGTGTTTAAGGTGAATGCTTTGCTCTTGGAGAGACAGTACAGTCATGAGCTTGTTCTGAGGGAAATATGTATGATTCGTTTTATTTCTCTTATGTTGTAAAGTATATGTTGATATAATTTTTATCTAACTTTTGGAATTGTTCTAACATGTTGATGGAATCATGAAAGGTTATGATATTCATTTATTATGTTGAATATATTAGTCCGTCTGATGTTGTTGTCCTTGGGATTGAGATGGATAGTTGTTTAGATGCATTTGTCTTCTTGGTCACTAACGTTTTGATGAGATATTTGAAAGGTATCTAGGACTATTTAGTGACTATAATGTGAGTTACGCGTGTATAGTTTGTTGTATTTCAAGAGCATAGTCTGAAATATGTTTACTTGTTTGGTGAAGTGATTTCATTTAAACAGGGCGTTTAATGAAAACAGTTGGTGGATTGCAATTATTTTAAGAGTTAGTGCTTATCATGCTCAGTTCATCGAACTGACCCATGTTGACAATTTTTGCAGATGGGTGCCGTAAGTGGTAAAAGCATGCGAGATCGATAGGATGTTCGATTGTTTAATTTGGTTTTATGATGAATTACAACTTGATTCTCTAAATGTACTATATGAGGAAAGATGTTCTTTTCTCATTGAAGTAATTGTATCAAGTATGGCATGCTTTGAAAGCATAAAATGTATTTGATTAGCCTGAAGGGAATAAAGAGAGATATTTGTTACTTATGTGTTTGTATTCTTATCTTGATAGTTTGACCTTCTTCGGTTCAAATGATCTTGAGAGCTTGTTATTATTGTATAATTTGGAGACTTTTGTGATTATCAATGTAAGCTTGCAAGAATATGTGACTGAATACTTATGATTGTTTAGCAGTTCTAGTATGTTCTATCTAAAGCTAAATTGAAATTTAGATCACTGTCTTTCTGGAAGCTAGGGTAAAAATAAACCTAAGCAAGACGCTAAACAAGCTGAATTAAATTATTAATTCCTAGTCTTGATTAAGCCAGGACAACGTTTAATTGGATTCTTAATCATTATATCTTGATACTAATAACTAAGATATAAATTTAGTTATGAGAACTGATATAAACCTAAAAAGGGTTTGGTTAGCAATCTCATGTGAAGGATGGGAGTAATTTTCCAATTTCGTTGATTTAGAATTATGTATATTCTATGAACTCCTTGATGGGACCTCTAGTCTTAATAACTTCTCTTGTGTATTGGGTTTTATTAAGAAAGGTCATTCTAAGGTGAGGAACCCGGGGATTGGGAAAGACTACCCTTAAAGGGAGCATCTTATGGTATAATTTAACTCAACGTATGTAACACTTTTTAATAAGTAGATCTTTTCGAGGCGATTTAAAGGTTGTGACATAAGTCAATCTGCAGGTTGTACCTTCAAGAAGATTAGGATCTTCTCGAAGATACAACAATGCGAGTGACTTATGACGACACCCTTTGCATTGATCGTTAAGATTTACACCTTAAACTCGAACAAGTTACTCTGGGACCGATTAGGAATGTGGTCATGTTATAAGGCTGCCTAGGAGACTCGGGGTATCTTGACACCTTTGGTTTAACTAGGGTTGACCCAATATGTCATCGTATCCCTAGTCCTCGGAGCATCCATATAACGTTGTCACCTTACTAATCCGTTTCCCGAGTGAATAACTTGGGATAGGAGGACTCGACGAAGTCGATAAGACATTCTATATAACATAGGAATGGGGTGAAGGACGTATTCCAGTTGGCGAGTATGTCGTTAAGGAATACGAGACATAAGCAGATGTTTCAAATCTTTGGCCAAAGTATCGCAAGTTTCTTGATTATTGCGTTGTCCTAAGTCACCTAGTCTAAGGGATGAGATGCCGATGAATAATGGTAACAATTATTCGGATAGGTTCCTTAGACAGAGCATTCTCGAATCCCAGTTAGGAAGAGAACCGCAAGAGTATTGTGTTAAAGTGAAAACGCCAACTCTTAATACACATGAATAGATTGGTAGATTACCGAGCCATGGAATGAATAGATCGGAGGTACTCGAGTCATTACGATTGCATATGGTTATCTCTGTTATAAGAATGATTGTTTTGATTTGTGAGATCTAAATTATGTATTTAGAACCGGAAGCATTTATCCAAAAAAAAAAAAAATTAGTTGTTCTAATATATAAAAATGAGGATGTTACATTGGATGCCCATGGAAAAGATAATGATCATGTAATGACGCATTCATTATGTGAATTTTTCCTCTCTCACATGTATCTCAAGATAGTATTGACAGGATCTAACCAATTTGAATATCGATTCGTGATCCATGTAGCTTCGAAACGTAAAAATTAATTTAGAACAATTAAAAGTGATCCAGATAACTATGATGAGATAGTTGTGCAGTGATGGGAGAAGTTTTGTTTAACTTATGTGCAGTCACGAAACAAGGCATGAAATTCATTGCTAGAAAACTTTGGCCTACGTAGTGTAACTAGATGATTATAATTTCAGTTCATCGTGTTCCTAACTTAATGTGTGAGATGCCAAATGAAACTCAGTTGGCTGATTTTCAGGTAGACACTTAGGAGTTACACTTAGTTCTCAAAACCTGATACAAAGGTTTAACCAATTGTATATGATTTATACACACTCGGTTAGAGTGATGTTAAAGGGGATCGAGTAGATCTAATTGACCTTTACAACTACACATGGTTATATTGTTATCAAATAGATTGTAAACTTTATTTTATGTTGGATTATAAATGCTACAAATTATATATCATTAAAGGCATTAAATGGGATTAAGGGGTTTGTTTTAAAATAAATAATTTCCCTTAATTTGGGGTAATTATAATGAGTGTGTTACAATGGTTCTTTACCGTTACCTTTTTCATTTTCATGATATCGACACACAAACAAAGGGATCCATCCTTCTTCTTCATAAATATCACTTATGTACCCTTAGGATACACACTAGGTTGGATGAGGGCCTTCTCTAACAACTCCTCTAACTAAACCTTGAGATTGTGAAGCTTAGGATTTGTCATCTTTTAAGGAGCTCAAGAAATGGGTGAAGCACCTGGTACAAGGTCAATCATGAATTCCACCTCTCTACATGGTGGCATACTAGGAAGCTCACTAGAGAAGACATCATCAAACTCTCTAAAATAAGATGCTCATCAATTGGTGAGATCACTGGAGTCTCCTATGACCTATCATAGTAAAAACACTTATGCATACTTTGCTTGAGCTACATGGAGGAGATCATATGTAAGGAGACCGTATCTAAACCCTAGATATCACTGTTGAACTACTTTGGTCATCAAAAAAATTGATGATATTATTCGATAATCAACCTTGGCCTGATGAGAATCAAGACAATCCATACCCAAAACAACCTCATATGATCCCAAAGGTAAAATACGAAGGTCTACGATAGTGGGAAACACACCTAGATCAAGAATACAACTCTCAACATAGGTATTAATGAGGAGCTTGGACCTAATGGCAAATTCTACCTACCAACTATTAGACTACCTAGAGGTCACCATACAACACCTATCCACTAAATAAGGTAATATGAAAGAATTAGAAGTACCGCAATTAAATAATACCATAACTTAAATACCTTTAATCATACCTATGGTCTCAATAGCCATGTCTTAGTTCTCATCTTGGCGGCCATCCACTATGGTGTAGATGGAGTGAGTGTTCCCTACATCCCCTACTATCTCGCTCAAAAATATTGTCCTTTTTCTTGTTAGAAAAAGAGGGTATATAAGGGTAAAAACAAACATAATGGTCAGGAGCTTCACAAATAAAACATCCCATTATCTCTCTTTATGTGAGATTCCCTCTTGTACTTTGATGAGATGACCTCATGGGTCCCTGCCTATTGGACTGATGTGAATTAGCCGAAAATTTTGTTGACTACCTAGTCTTTGATATTTTCCCAAAATATGAACTTCTCATCCCCTACCTCTCTAACTAACTTGAACCGATCTAGACCTTTGTTTATGAGGATCCTAGTGTTGCGAGTGTTGTTGTAGGAGTGAAGGGGGTATCCGAGTTGACTTATTGGGTATAAAACCTCCTCTCTCGGGTTAGAGCAGAGCCTCGTGCCCTATGATCCTGAAGAGTCTAAACTTGTACCTATAACTTTCTCATGTTCCTATTATGCGACTTCTAAGCCATGTTAATATCCTCCTCTACTAATTAACCCTTCTCTACCACCTTCTCCAATGTTGGAGTAGATAAAATCCTGAATTCCCCAACCAAATCTACATTCATGCCCCTGATGAACCTATTGACTTGCAACTTTTCATTGTGGAGGTAATCCGCATACTGTAAAATATCCAAAAATGAAAAAATCATATTGTTCTATAGTGTTTAGTCTCTGTCAAAGATCATGAAACTCATATATCTTCTTTTTTATGAAGTAAATGTCAAGACTAAGGAGCCATGACTCATTCTAAAAACCATCAATTGTCCCTCCATAAGTAGGTGGTTAAAGATGAAGAAGATCCATGATAGCACTTCCTATCGTCTGATCATGAGGGCATGTCTCTACTACTCTATGAACTTATACTGAAGGGATATGAGACCTCTCTCACTGCGACAAGTCATAATGGTGTGTGGCGAATGTGAGCCCTCATTTGGGTGTGCCTCACTCTCATGATGATTGACCTCCTCTATTAGATCTGGATGCACTAGAAGGTGATCATGCAAGACTCCCATCATCTATTGTAGTGCATCTAAAATATGTGGCCCAAAATTTTCCTTAGGATAATTTGAGGGAAACTTATCACAACCTCAAGTCATTGTCACATGTCTCCTTGTATGGCACCCTGACATCTTGCATGTGGGGAAAAAATGTACATTAGGTTTTGTGGAAAAGCTCATTCATTAGGTGGTTTACCTAGATCAAGCTACCAACTAGCTAGGGTTTTAGCCCTAGTGCGTCTAGTGTTGACATTGAAATATGATACCATATGTCAATCCCCATATGACACAGGTCCAAAACAAGCCAATAACTAACTAAAATATGTAAATCATACTATGATCAACCATCCAATGTAGCAAAAAGAGATTATGAAAATGAATCTAAGATGTATAAATAATAAAATCATGAGATCACATCCCAAATCATTCATGACATCATTTCGATACCCATAAAATGATCAATATATAATGGCATCCCATGCCCCAACAATAGTTTGTCACAACAAGTTAGCATCATAATGTTAATATAATCCTCATGATATAACAACCTCAACACAAAAATGATAGTAATACAGTATCAAATGTCTCCTTCAAAATAATACAATGGTATAAGGAGTCATCATAGTCTAAAATGGAATGAAAAATAGTTGAGTACTACATGAAAAATTTTATGGCAAAAATGACATTAAGCCTCTTAAGCGAGTCATTTTTAAATTTTTTTATTTTATGGCAATAAAAATTATAGGTTTCCTTTGATATTTTTGGCTTGTTTTGTGCCCATGATGTACGGAGCGTGACAATACTTTGTTTTCCCATCTTCGTTGGGGGACACTTAAATTTTCCAATGAAAATTCCCTATAGATCCTCAAACTAGAGAATCATGTGCATCTTCATCTTCTATGTGACATAATTTGGCCCTTTAAAGAGTAGATCATTGGAGATTAGTAACTTGAGTCTGTACATGGTATATATGACACATAAAGGCCTCCAAGTACATGATTTCCTCATCTACATCACACTTGTCTGGTTTTCTCATCTATAACACACGTACTTCACCTAAAAACAACAATTACTAGAATTGTCAATAGGGGCTTCACACACTAGCACGAAGTCCAACAATCCATGTTCACTTTGACTACACCATGAATGAGAGAATAGTATAGATAATAGAAAGAATATATACGCATGATATTTTCTTTAGCTTAGGCTAGGTTCTATTGGATCATTACGTGTTGTTCATTCACATTAAATATTTATAGTATCTTTATTATTTATCAACATCATTTATGATCATATAAGGTTATACTATCACAACATATAGTTGTCGATAGCGAAAAGGTTTATCGTTAATGTTTCGTATAGTATAACATAATTAACTACTTAAGAGAATAATACTTATTATCTTAGGTTTTTAGTCTTTTAATGAATGAATTATTGTTATGTAAGTACTATAATATCATCCTTGTTTTAACATATTGTTTACGTCATCAAAATAAGTTGTTTACATGTAAATCATTAAATCATAGTGACATTAAAAAGTAGTCAAGTTATCACATTATAACATAATTATCATAAATGTTTTTCTCAAAACAATGGTACAATATTTCACTTTTTGCAATGATAATGATCCAAGTAGCAATCATTTAATTAATAAATAATAATAGTACATATTTATGAAGTGATTATCAAAAGATAATAATTAATTACATGAGGCCAAATTTCCTTATTACAATCATGAAGTAATACTTTTTTTTTATTAGAGGTAAAAAAGGGTTGAGGGGACCCTACCCCATACAAAATGTTACCAGTTCCTTACAAAAAGGCCAAGGGATATACCATTGAAGCCCTACCATAAACCCAAAGCAACACAAGACCAACAACAAGGAAATACAAACATAAAGGAAAGTAACCAGACAACAAATAAACTAACTAACAGTAGTAGAACCAAGAAACTAATAACGAACAACTTAAAACTAACAACATCAAACCAATTATCCCATATTCACTATCACTCTTTTATCAGGTCCCCCATTGAGTTCATGCATCCGTTCCATTCTTTGACAAGGGAATCAATGGTAGCTTTCCAAAACTTGTAGTTTGGCTCAGGGATCTCCACTTTGGGGCCATTACCATCTTTTCCCCTTTCCTTAGCAAGTTCCATGGAATGAATCATCTCAGCTAAAAGCTTGAGATGGTGGATGGTTCTCTTAACGTTGAGGAGATGGACGTCATGAATATGGAACACAACTTCTTTCATCTTCAACATATCCTTGGCCATCTCCAGGATTCTCTCATTGGCATTCTTGAGTTGTTCACTAAGGACCAAAGAAGATAACTTTTCCACTTTATCAGTCAGATCCTTCAAGTCCATGGAGACCATACTAATCTTGTGTCTGTTAATATTGGTATCAAGCCTACAATGCTCAAATTCCCACATGAAAGAATGAGACTTGACAAGAGTCTTGAGCAGTAAACAATTTAGATTGGGTAGTTTTAAGAGCATGTAAGCTCTCAATGACATCCTCTGAATTCTTGGAATGCTTATCATTAGCGGTTTCGGAGCTTTCTCGCTCTCCCCCTCATCACTTTGTTAACCCCATCAACAGCAACCTTGTCCATACTAGAGATTGACAAGTCCGGGTTCCCATCTTGGTTTTCACCCGAATCTAAAATCTCCACTTCCTCAACCTGTTTAGGATCCTCCTCAACCCTGCTATGTTTTTGACGACACTATGACTCAGATTGGATCTAGTACGCTTAGCCACAGGTTTTCCAAATGGGTCTTCACTAAGAATTTCCTCCATGGGCACTGAGCCAACAAAGAACGGAGGCCCCAAATTTGTCATTTTTCCCCAAAAGGGGAGTACCCGACTGAGCAGGGATTTAATGAGGCCCTGATGTAGAGGAAGTGAGAAGGTCCCTTTCTCAACCATTCCAATAGATTTCACCAGGGAGGTATACAAAAAGAAAGGGAAATTATAGGGCTTTGCATTACACACATGGTTCAGCATGGGGAAATGGTAACCATAAATCACTTTATCGGCCTTCTAAGGTGATGTATGACATAAACAACTGAGCAATTTCATCAAAAGGATGGGGAATATTTCCCCAAGCATACCCATTGTGAAGAGAAACAGGCATACCCTTACCTTGCATGAAGCATTCAATCTCCAAACTGTAGTCCAACTTAGGCTTGTAGATGCATCTGCCTTCTAGAGCTAAACCCGAGACTTTGGAAATAAGCTTAGGGGAGATGGTAAAGGAGAAATTACCGACCGAACATGGCCCTCATTCCATGTTTTCACCACAGCTTCACTTAGCTTCTCATCGTAGCCAAAATTTTTGAAAAAGGCAACATACCCACCTTTTCGAAGCGAGTTTCGTCTCAATGGACATCTCCTGCCTCTTACAAGGTTCAGTTCTAACTAAGTCTCCCCCCATGCTACTGGCTCTATTCTTCTTTCTGTTCTGTAAATTGTTACCTTCCCCAATCCTATCTTCATGCTTCCAGAAAACAAGGATATCCAGCCTGCCCCTTCGAGGAAAAGAAAATAAATTTAGCATGAGTTCAGTAGTCATGAAAGAGAGGTGTCATGAGTCTAAATAATTATTGCCTCCTCATTTGTAGGAGTGTTATAAGTTAAACCTTCCCTTTTCATGATTTCAATAAATTTGGCTTGCATCACATTGGGATCCTCTACCACCTTTAGACCCCTAGCATTCACCCCCAAATTGGCCATGCAATCCGCGAGAGAGTTTCCTTCACGGTACACATGATGAAAGGATATGGCCTCAAAAGAGGATGCTAGAAGTTTAGTTTTATTTATGAAGTAATACTTTCACATTTAAATAAAGTACAATTAAAATCCTTAACAAGATCTGAATAAGATAATAATGAGACATTGCATGATGAATCATGTGTAAACCTATCCAATCTAGCACTTCATAATAAATACTACGTCTTACATGTTGTAGGATAGATAAAATTATACATGGCAAGTTGGATGAACTGACATGAATTAACAACTCATAATCATGTTATTATATTGTGAACTATATGAATATATTAAGGTTAGCTTAAGATACACTTCACATATTCATAATATATTTATCAATGTAAACATCCTTAAATAAAGGTAGTGAATCCAAATTTTGAACTATGTTCTAATAAACATCATTCGATCCAACAAGTAATATCTTAGTGACTTGTAAGTAAATACTTCAATAGAGTTTACTTTCACATCAATTTCCAAAAACTGAATCTATTCCCTAATTCAAGTAACCCATACTATCTTATAACCAAAATTCATTAAAATCATATGGTTCCACATATTTGTCTCATTATTCTAGAATAGTCCAGGGAAGAAATCATAATCTATTTTTCAAATAAATCATTACATATTCAGCTAATCCACTAGTTATCATGTACACCGAGAAACAATTAACATTTATCATAAACTAGAATTATCATAAATGTTGAAAAGTTAACTTTGATGTCATAGTTAGCTTCAACAAGCACTAATTTATCCTTCATAAGCCAAATAGAATGTATATTTAATAAGAGTTTCATCAAAATCAAACTACTTGAAAAAGATACAGAAACTTGTTGATTTGTTAAGCCAACTTAATGAAACACTTAAACAAAAGGATCAATAACCTTATAAATTAAGCATCCAATAACCCAAGATTAGAAGTGCACAGGGAACTCGAAAATGTCTACTCGTGACTTGGGATTTCTCAATCAATACCAAATGAGTGTTTAAGTATAACATTCAAGAAAGAAAAGAGTTGTTTATACTTGCTTATTAATAAATCGATAAGAATCTCATATCTAGTTGAGGTGTTTTATCATAATGTAGGCTCGAAGAGAAATTAGTTGAAAGAACATCCAAATTAATAATAATCCAAATCCTCTTAAATCAAAATATTTCAATCAAAACCCATTAATCAAATGTTTCATGAAAGTTCAAAACCAATTTATCGAATGTCTCATAGAGAGTTTCCTATAAAAATATGAGAGAAATATTTACATTTACTTTATTTTAATCTTAGAAGTGAACTCAAAGATTACCATGGCCCCTATTTAATTGTATAAATCCAATATATACCTTATACTAGTTTTTCCTACAACACCCATTTCCAAAATTTCAATTCAAATGCCATCACAACTCTTCTTGTATCTACAAATATTTTCTTAATACAATAAATATAAGCGTGTTGTTTAGAATGATGTATTAAAATACAAACCATTAATACATACCAAAAATAAACCCAACTCCAAATCCCCTTTCAAATGCCATCACAGTTTGCAAAAAGAAGCTAATGCTCATAAACAATGGTATAACACTTAGTATACAACCTAGCTCATGTTATAAATACCCGAGTTAAGTAAAAATGTATCTACTCCACATTCACAAATACCTATAAATCATTTATTTATTTTCAAATAGAGAAAACCCAATACTTCTGTATAGCTCGAAATGTAACAATCTAGCAAAAGAGTTAAGAAATCCTTGCTCAAATAGTGATTCAACAAAAACAACCATTCACTCAAACCTAGATATGTATTTAGCAAAGGAAAACCCTATTTCTTACTCTTTCCAAATACCCATTAAGAGAAAACACATTCAAAATTATTTTTCTATGTTTATCAATCAAACTTGCAAACGAATAAATACATAGATCACGAACCAATATAATCCCAAACAATATTCATCAATTTCAAAGTAAAAAAACAAGAAAGGGAGTAAATAATCCATGCACGATAAACTCTAAAATCTCTTCAAATTTTCCTCTATATTTCTTGTAAAATCATCAACCAAATCGACCCAATAAATATCCATATTTTTACTCAAAAAAACATCTAATATTCTAACCATTATCATCATTTCAAAATCCCTTGATGCCCAAAATAAATGCATCTATTTTTAGCAAATAAGACTCATACAAAACTCAACTACAAATAGCCTCCTAAACCTCCATGCATAATTTTCCCAAAAGAAGAGATCAAACAACCAAAAATGAGAGATAAAAATGGCTTGAGTATTTCATGTGGTAGCTTCTCAAGGAAGCTTCATAGTTTCCAATGATTGTGTTTAATGCATTGAATTTCTGCAAGTGTCACGTAATGGCTTGACATTTTCCCCTCCAACTTATATGGGGAGTGACGAGTGGTCCAAGATGTTTAATTAAAACCAAATAATAACCAAACTTCTCATGGTAGGAAATAATCAAGTCTTATGATCAAAAGTCAAAATGCATGTGCATATGGTCAAGGACCATAATCCTTATTATCTCCAACACGTTCTAATGCCACCCACATATGGTTTTAATACCATTTTATAGAAACTTAAATAAATATAAAACCTTGCACTAATATAAACAATAAAATTTCTCGGGCTTAGACCCATAATACACAATCATGAACCTAAATAATTTTTCCATGGTCTATGACCTTGAAGATTTAAACAGTGCAATATGTTAAACATCAAGGAAATAATTACAATTAATTTAACAATCACAATTAAGGTCATTGATCAACCAAATAATAATCATAGTAAATAGACGTTCAACTTACCCTTCTTGCCATTGAAAATTAACTCAACATTATGGTTTAAGACCATTATTTTCCGCATCAAGTTTAAGCCATCTAAGAAACAGTAATACTTTCACATTTATTAAACATTACCAAAAATTTATTCAAGTAAGTAACATTCACCTTGATGATCAAGAAAATTACCAATACAATAATGAAGACCATTTTAATGCTTTATAGTCTATGAGCGACATAACAAACACAAGAAGGTTAGTCATATCATCAAATAATTATTTTTTCCAAACACCAATCAATGTGAGAAAATCAAGGAATTAAATTTTCTATATTACAAGATCACTTTATTCGAAAGTGCCTTGCAAGATTTGAATAAAGCAGTAGATAAAGCATCCAAGTGATGTCTTTATCTATTTTGCTGATATCTAGTTGTTTTTTTGCCGTTTAGTTGTTGTTTCGGTGTTGTTTAACAATGGTTTTGTACATTTTTTTGGTAATGTCCTTTGTAATTGTGTCTTCATGTAAAACATCTGATATTGATCACTCTATGATGTATTACTTTGTTGTATCTAGATTTTGAGCCTTTTTTGTAATGGGGTATAGTCCCTCCCAAAAAACTATTTTCCAATAATAATTAAAAATTCAATATTACAAGATCATCACACATAATAGCAAGGCAAGGCACAATCATCCAAACAATTACAAAAATAAGCTACAAGTATTGAATAATCAACGATTGCATGATGACGAGTGCGGTTATGGTGTTGGGTATGCACCTATGCACATGTATATATATCCTTTCATAAAATATGTACATATGTCTAACTGCATATGCAATCCCGTAGCAACGTTAATCGACTTACGCTCGTATATTATTTAATACATCAATGCTTATCTCCACAACAAAAAAATGAAAATGCGGGGTGTGACATACTTCCCCATTCATGATTCATCATCTCAATGATTTAACTCATTAGTAGTAAACAAATTTATCAAAATCAGATCCATACTACACTACGAGGAAAATAATCTACTTTTTTCACCAAAAAACTTGAAAATTTTCAAGTTTCCAATTTATCACAATTCAAAATTTATTGGTTGTAACAACCTTAAAATCATAAAAGTTTTCCAAAGAGTCGGCAATATGATAGAATTTTTTCATTTCAGTCAATTAGAATATGAAATAATATCAAATATATCATAATAAATTATCAAATATCAGTTTTCATCACTGAAATAAATAAGGAAACATAGTTTTTATTTCTTCTAGATTCTCCCAAGTTGCACTCTCTTGAATATTGGTCCCATTGGACCTGCGTTGAGCGATATATTTTGAGATGCAACCTATGAGTTTCCAACATTCTAATAGGTTCAACCACCATGATTCCTAGATCTTGAACCTGTAAAGAGTTCCAATTTAGGACATGTGTTACATCTAAAACATACTTTTAAGCAAAGAAATATGAAAAACATCATGCATCTTAAACAATGTGGGAGGTAACACCAATTGGTATGCAATCAGACTTATGATTCTGAGAATTTAAAATTTCCCAACATATCTTAGAGACAACTTGGTAGAATTTCCAAACATTATTGAGCTCATTTTGGGCTCAACCCTTAGTAAAACTTTATCTCCAAGCTTAAATTTTTTGTTTACTTGTTTGAGATATGCGTAGCTCTTCTTCTGTTAGTATCTTCTTTCAATTGCTCACGAATGAGCTTCACTTGCTTTTCCATTTTTTTAAAATTTTAGGTCCCACTAACACTCTATCCTCATTACTATCCCAACTAATAGGATATCTACACTTTCTCCCATACAACACTTCAAATGGTGACATTTTTAGCGAAGAATGAAAAGTGTTGTTATAGGGAAATGTTGGCATGTTGTAATTTAGTTGTTTTAATTGATGTAAAAGACCATTAATGAAAAATATTATTATTTAGTAGAGTCAAATCATGCTCAATGTGATGATGACATGGATTATCGAGCTTGAAATGATGACATGAGGTGGTTCGGTGAGAATGGCTTGTTAGCAAGCTCAATTGGGTGACGCAACTAGCTTAGGTGATGGTAAATTATGGTATGAGATTCTTGGTAGCTTGATGGGAATTTGGAAAGCATGGAGAGAATTTTTGGGAAGTTTTTAGGCACTCACATGAGTTTTAGGGTGTAGATACAAGTTTAAGACCAAGATTTAGGTGTTCATCTAGACCAAGTCTAGGTGCTAGGAGGTATGAGGTTGAGTTGTGGAGCCATGTGAGCTCATGGAAGCATGAAAGGATGTCATACATGGTTTTTAGGTATTTTAGGACAATTTTGATAATTTTCATGTTGAGTTATGATGTTATTTCAGTTGACCCTAGCCTAGACTATGCAAAACCCTAAGGGATGGTCATGTAAATGAAATGGGATGAGAAGATGGAGAAATATTTGAGCCATGGTGATGATTTGAGATGATTCATATAGGTGTTCTAGAGGTTTTATAAAATTTTGGATTCATTCTGAAGATAATTTTTCAAGATAAGTTATTTTGTGTGAAATAGGGTCCAAGAAAGGGTGTTTTCTAGCTTGAATTGCACCTTCTGATGCTCACCTTGAATTGTATGATTTTCATGGGACATTTTGGATTTCAAGTATGTTTCTACATTTAGTCTAGAAGGTTTCAAAAAAATAATTATGTCATTTCATCATCACATTTTTATGAAAGAATGTTAAGAAGGTAAACACCTTTTTGTGTAGCTCAAAAGAGATAGGAGATAAAATGTTCATAAGTTCCAAGAAGTGATTGATAGTTCATGTATTATGATTTTATGGTGTATATGACTCCTCTAGGTTTCCATAAATGTATGGTAGAGCTTGTGGTGATGAGTGGACCCCACTCAAACATGTCGGTTCTGAATAAGTTTAGTTTAGGAGTAGGTTGTCCAAAATATTTGCAAATTAAATTGAATTTTTTTTAGTATGTGATATTTTATTGATTTCCATGGTTGTTTTAGGTCATGGTGATGCATTTAAATTTAAAATTGTGCCATATTTGCTAAAACTTGTCAAAGGGTAGTCCCAAGCATTTTGTCAAGATGGGCTTCATTGAAGGCCTTCCCTTAAATTTGGAAGGATTTATAATATGTTAGGGAAAGAGGATTCAAAGGTATTTACAATGGTATAAGTTTTGTCTCATGATAGTTATATTTGATGGGTCATCTAGGTCATTTTCAAGAGATAAAGGTTTCTTTATGTTTAAGACAAGACTACTTAGGATGAAAGAATGAGTTGGTATAGACATGAAATGGAATTTTTGATGATTTCTATCACCTTGATAGTGAATAGGTATGATTTTTGTTCATATATAAGGAACTTATAGTTATTTAAAGTGACAAAAGGGTGAAAACTAGTTGAGTTTGCATAACAGTTTTCTAGGTAGCATGATTTGGAGAAGAGGAAAGTAGCCATGGTTGAAAACATGGATTTTTCATGAGCTCTAACATACATGGATGTTCTCTAAATTTCTTTAGTATTCTATTGAGTGGTTACATTTCATAGTTGAGGTCATCTTAAGGGGTCTTGAGGCCCAAAGGTAAAATCAGTGTTGGAAACACATGTTTTGAGAAGAAAATGAGCCTTTTGGCCCATGTTATGATTTATTTGATTGTTCAAATAAAATTTGCAACCATAATTTGTGCTTATAAGGTATATTAAACATGAATGGTGAATTTTGGAGCTTTGATAATCATGGTTTTGTTATTTGTGGTTTTAGCTCATCATGGTGATGGGGTTTTGAGGTGTTTTAGTACAAGATGAGAGGTTTTGGGAATTTACAACCTATATGAATCATATGTGAACATTTTAATGATTCAAATGGGATGTTATGAATTTTAATGTATCAAAAAAATTATGGAAACCGACCTCTCTTGTGTTTGAATCAAGAGAAAGGTATAAACATGATGGTTTAGGTGCAAAGTTGGACTAGTTGCTTGTGTGTGAAAAGTGTGACCTATGTGAGGGTGATTTTTAGGTACATAGGAATGTTTTGATATATGAAGGATTGCATAACATGTTGAATAATGTTTTCAAGTGTGTGTGTAAGGGTTTAAAGAAAAGAGAAGTGATGAAAGTGAGAGATAAAGTGAGTTGGAGAAGCTAGGGTTTGAATGTGTTTGGAGCTAAATATTTTGATCACCATCAGCTGAGTTATAGTAGAATATGTTTAGTGATATATTAATCAAAATATTGTGTGATGAATCATATTTGTGCAAGTCTCTTATTGTGAGTAATATTTGTTTGCATCTAATAAATGAATCTAAGTTATTGGAAGGAAACTAACACCAAGCAAAGATATCCTAACCTATCTAAGCTACCAAAAACACCATGATAAAGATAGAAAGAGAAAGCTATTATACATACATCCAACATTAAAACATTAAATTAAAATTAATCCCTTTGAAATGTGGATGTGCTTTGTATGTGTATGATTTCTCTTAGTACGAACCTATCTTCATCATAAGAAATCAAATGAATGTTATCTCCAAATGAGGAAAGAATATCACCAAAATAGCTTAATGTCCATGTTTGGATCTTCCTTTAATAGTCACAAATGAGAATAATGGATACCAGAATGAATAATATTTTCAAGAAGAAAATTCTCTTATCATGTACATAGTAAAATCACTAGTAAAAGTTTGGTGTAAGGTGTGAAGGGAGGTACTATATTCTTTATATAGCTTTCCAATTTGGGAGAAACTAGAAACATAGTGAATGTGGGATAAATATAAAGTAGAATTAGAATGGATAAGCATGATTAGAAGGGATTAATTAGTGATTAGCAACTCATGGGAGTTGGAGATGATTTAATTAATCAAGTAGGATTAATTAATAGGCCAAGATAAACTTAGAAAGCCATTTGGAGGTGATTTAGAAGGAAATAGGTAGGATTTAGAGGATTTGAAAGGGTGATTTAACCAATAATAAGGTTTATTGATTAAATAGGAGATTAAAAATGCTTAATTAACTAATAAGTAATTAACTAATTATAAGAGGATTATAACTAACAAAGTGTTATTAATTGGCATCCAGAATGGGGGAAAGGCTATTTAATTAACGAAGTGTCATTAATTGACCAAAATGGAGGGGAACATTAGTTAATTAGTAGGAAATCACTAATTATAACATAAATGACGAGGAATAGTATAACTAGTGTAATTTTAATATTAAAACTGTGTAGTTAGATTTTTGGTGTCTATATTTTCCCCTCTTTAGGGTGGTGTAACACAAGTGACACCACTTCAAAGATAGTAGAAAATTATAGAAAATTAAATTTTTAAGGAATGGAAGAAAAATTAGTAGAATGAAGGATGCCCCCTTGAGTGTCGATGGGTTGATAGAAGAAGTTGATCGATTGATCAAAAAGGAAGGAAAAGAAGATGCAAAACGATCCTAATAGGCTTGTGTGAAATTATAATGATTGAGAAAGAAAATCCTATGGCTCAATGGATAGTAGAAATAATGGGGGAGGGGGATAAATATAAATCCTATTGCCCCGAGGTTTTGTGGAAGAAAAGATGGATAGTGATGGAAGGGATTCCAACTCGGCCTGGTTGGCCATTGGTAGAATCGTGAAGATGTGGAAAATGATTGGTAGAAAGTGATATAGAATGAAACTCACACATGGAGATAACAAGCATATTAGCTAGCTTAGGAACAAATTTTTCTCATCATATTGCTACATGATCAACATCATCGGTCTAGGAAAAAAATTATTTAATATGAGCATGCATAAAAATATAAAATGACATGAAAAGCCATAATACTAACATTTTTGCATTGTGAAAGGACTAACTCAAAGCAACATACATAACGTAATGCAATACAAGAAAGTAAACAAGAAGATCAACAAAGAAATAAGAACAAACAAACGTACTCAAACAAACAATGTTCAAGATAGTTGCACTAATGTTTTTGTTATCAAGCTTTAGTTCCCAAATGTTCGAGTTATATGACAAGGGTTAAAAATGGCACCCCAAGAAAGGATACATGCAAGGTGAATAAACGGAGGACGTAGAATTCCTATGAAAAAGTAATCATGCACTATGAAACTACCCCAACTTGTGCAAGGGAATACAGACATAGCAAGCAAACCAACTTTGTTAATGGAGGTAGATCAAAACGATCCACATGTCATGCATAAGAATAGGCAAGAACCAAAGAAAGATGTTTTGTAGGATAATTTTTATGTTTGAGGACATTGTTTCCTATGAATGATTCAGACATGTGAATGTTAATTTACCAATTTTTGGATTTTTGAAAATTTTGCCCATTTTTTGGATTTTTAAATTTTACCAATGTTTTGGATTTTTGATATTTTGGGAAGAATGTGATATGGAAGAATGAAAAAGCAAGAGGTACACCATAAAAACCATCATGAAGAAAAAAATATGCCCCAGGGAGAAGAAAAGGTCACCAAAATAGGAAGCCAAAATATGCCCCAGTTAGTTCAAAGCGTTAGAAAAAATGACCATTTAATTAAAATAATCATCGTGACGGAACGCCAATACATGGCGGGAAGAAAATAGAAGAACATGCTAGTCTTTTGGCCCCTCAAAGGTGAGAAAAATGAAGAAATTAGGGCTGGGAGGGTATAAATAGCAGGGTGGGAGGGGTAAAATCCATCGCGACCCATTTTTGCTATCATACTCTACTACTTTTGTGAGAGATTTTCTCGACTTTTGAGAGAGATGGTGTGAATCCATGACCATACACATCATGCTAACCATGTTCAAGATTTAGAGGGGCTTCCTACAGATGGTGTCCCAGTAAGTAACACAAAAAATTGAATTTTTAGTGCATTTATTGCTCTTTTTAGCTAGGAGAAGTTAGCGGGTTAACACTAGCGCAAGCCTCTAGGTGCGCTAGCGTGTCATTAAATGTGCTAGTGTGAACACCATGCGCTAGTGTTAAAACAAAATCAAGAGCATTAAAATATTTTTGAATTAGGTTAGTGCATGTGCTAGCATGAAAATAGAAGCATGAGCATGAAAACATGCATGCTAGCATGATATGTGGTAGCATTCCAAAGAGATAATGAGCGTGAAAACACATGTGTTAGCATGAAATGTGCTAGTGTGAAAAGACACACACTAGCATGAAACAAGATACACTAGCGTAGACTCCAAAATTTATAATGGTTTAGAAGAATTTTGAAGATGATAAGAAGTGATTAGAGGAATATAGGATTGATTAGAAGGTTTCAAACAATATTATTAGAAGAAATGATGCCAATTATTTGTGTCTTGGGTGATCTTACAGGTGAGACTACTAACTTTGGATGTGCATGAGCATCATGAACGTCTATGGACCTACGAGAAAACCTTCTCATGTTGTTAGCAATTGGGGTTTATTTCCATGCTTGAGGCTATAGGTTTATCTTATATTTTACAACTGCCACACATTATGCTGGATCATAGCCTCCTGACTGCCTTAAAAGAGAGGTGGCATAGTGAGAGTCAGACATCCCGAATACCCACTTAAGAGATGAATATGACCCTTGAAAACATGTACCAGATTCTCGAGTACCTATCTAAGGTAGTTTGGTTACATATGATGGGAAATGTGGCCGGATTTTAGGAAATATATGGGATATGTTTCAATGAGAGGATATACCTTGAAAGGTATGAAAATATACCTATACAGATGTTCCAAGTAGAGGTTTCACACGCATACCGGTTTATCCCATGGCTCTTATCGGTGGCTATTTGTTGCATGATAACATCGGGAACACTTTTCACTTGGTTTGATAGGATTTGTGCACCGACTGATGGATGGGGAGGTTTTTTCCTGGGGTCAGTGCATACTAGCCCATTTATACATGGATCTACATTTCATAGCATATACAAGTATGAGGTTCTGAGTCCTGTGACTCATTACAAATTTGGTCATGGGATCATATTACCATTGGATGCCCACTTGGAGTGCTGCAATTTAGAGCGTCATATGAGCCATCTTGCATGGGATGGGAGCCGATAGGAGAGGGCATTATATCTCATATGGGAGATACCGCCTATTATAGGCTCGCTTTTGATGAATTACGATTCTGAGATGGTTACCTAAAAACCATACCATTTATACCAAATGGCATGGGGATGTTGTTGATCTAAGCATTACCAAGGTCAATTAATTTTTGATAGGAATATGTAGGCACATTCTAGATTGGCGTGAGTAGATAGTGTATAATGGCAACTTGGTGTCATCCAGGGGTATCCCAAAGGATGAGATATAGTATGCATGTAGAGCGTGTAAGAATTTTGATTTTGGGCCCCACATTAGATGACATAGATCACTAGAGAGTTATCAGAGTGTCATCCCATAGCTATGGGATGGAAAAATATAGATAGTGGACCTAGGTACCACTTTGTAGATTATGGAGTGTGGTATGCGATAGTGGTGCCTTGACGGATCACTATTCCAAAAACAACCATAGTGGGTGGTATATCAACAACAATAAGTCTTTAGGGTTGAGCACTATGTGATAGAGCCAGATTAGGCCAGCCAAAGGTTGAGGTTGAGTTACGAGGCATCTTAGGGACAGGGGATAGGCATAGGGATAGGGGCTAGTTCAAGTAGGCTCCATAGGTGCATCCCAAGGTATAGGTATAACAGGCACCCCAAGTGCAGCCCTAGGTATAGGTACAAGTCTTACAACAATAGTTATAGTAGTAGGTGACTCAAGGGCCATTAGTATAGTAGGTGTCGGTGATACAGTTCCACCGTCACCCCCAAAGAATGGAGTCCACATATTGCAACAGGTGGGGGTAGTGGAGATGGTGATAGATTGGAGACCACATAAAGGCCACCGCAGATACATATAGCAGAGTCCCGGGTTATATATAGTGATTCTAGGAGCATGTGGGACATCAATGGTCACTTTGTAGTTACAATGGGATATGGCTATGATGTGGGGTGATGTGGCCTTTATCATAGTTCGACCATGCGGAAATAGATTGAGCAGCCCCTACAGATTAGGCTGGCCTTAGGGAGCAATTATAACAGCCATGACAAAGAGGGATGAGGTGATAACTACACGAGATCAACTCTCTATAGAGAGGACACAGTGGGGAGTTGAGAGGACTCATTTGCAGTAAAATGTAGCTTAGATTACAACAGAGCATGATGCTCTTCATCATGCATTAGTAGCGAGGAGGAGCCTCATATTTAGTATATAATTTTTCCGAACTATAGGTGAGGTTGGGTATTATAGATCTCTTTATCATACGGTAGTTCTAGAGGCACAAAGGGGCATTCCCTGCCGAATTTTATTGTAGGCATTCGGTCGAGGTCTAGATCACATAGACCATCCAAGTCCGCTAGATTATTGTAGATGTCTACACCTAGCCGATGTTTCGACCGGGCCATAGGGCGAGAAGTCTTGGTATTAGTGAGATTCAAGGTTGACTCCTTTATGTATCTATTTTTGGTATATGCCTCATGATGAAGGAATGTTTTTTGATCCATGCCCATGATGGCATATTTTTGTATCATATGTATATCAAGATAAATATTGTATATGGACATTGATGTTTTGACATGTATATGATGATGGACTTTGATATTTATGATAACATTTTTATCCATGTTTAATTTTTGATGTTTTGGAGGGGGGACATAAATAGTCCTTATTGCCCGATTGATGATATTATGTGATGTGATGTTAGCCTAGCATACATGTTTAATTTATTTCCATGATGATGTAGCTTAGAATTTTATTTATGAGATGTGTAGATATTAGATGTGATGATGAACTAGTAATTCACAATCTATAAACAATTGACACATTTACAAGAAACAGTTTACCAAAACAACTTTAAATACACTGAACAACACAACAAGAATTAATCTAATCAAGTAAAGAAAATACTAATCTAAGAATCATGTAATACAACACATTACACAAACAAGGAAACAAATAGAACCAAATGCAAACAAACAAGCAAGTAAGCAATGCTACTTATGTTTTATGGAACATTTTCTAAGTGTAATTCATTGTTTTTGTATTTTTATGAGACAATGTTATAATGTTTTTGGTTTGTTTTGAGAAACCTATTTAAAGGAATTTTTATGTTTTCCAAAGGCTTTATGAAACTATGGACAAGAAAATGAAGATGTATGGATGCCCCTAGTGATAGATGGGAATGTACAAAGGAAAACTCCACACATATATACAAGAATAGGATCATCCAAATCAAGGCCACAAAGGATAGGCTTAAAAGGATCTCAGACATAGGAAAAACACTAGTTTAGGAAGAAGCGATCATGCCCCTAGGTGTGAGATGCTTGTGAACAATGAATCAATCTATGGTGCCGAAAACTAGTTTTCACCAAAGGAATTGTCCTAAGTTCCACAACTACATGGTTTTCACTCTTCAAAAATTTATTTCACTTTGCTTTTTTGTTTCTATTTTCTGATTTTTATACTTTTTTTATTTTTTGAAGGACCCCCATTCTTAGGCTTATAAATGCTTGAGATGAAGGGTGTTCATGGGTTCCCAAGTTCATCACCATTAGGATTGGAAATTTTATATGCACATGAATCAAACTTAGCCACCAATGTTGGGGTTAAACCACATAGCAATGTTGCACATATCTATAATTAGATAAAGCATACAAGCAATGAATGTAAAAATAACTAGAAGATAAAATTAAAAAATAAAATGATAACACCAGATTTAACATGGTTCACCCAGTGTGGGTTACATCCACCAAGAAATGACCAATATTATTATTCAATGATTTATAGAGGAAATACAATGAAGATATGTTGTCTTCCAACACCTCACAAGATGTTCAATGCTTTTCCCTCACTCATCTACTCTTTCTTGCTCACCAAGAAAAACTAACATGCAAAAAATTGCTATTTTATTCTCACCTTGCCCTCATACAATGCATATATATCTATTATGGGAAACTAACTATGCTTTTACAATTAAGAAATCATCTTTAAAAGAAAAGATTTATTCTATTTATCATTTAAAGAATAAAACATTGTCACACATGTGACCGTTGTCGATCCTGCCTGACCAATGTCGGTTACCTCATGACTGATGTTGGTCACTATCAAAACCAAAAACATGTAAAATTAAGCTTCTGTGAAGAAATTAAGCTCAACACTCAACAATCTCCCACTTGGAGATCAATTGATACACTGTATTGTGCATCACCATCCTTGGTTCCTTTTCCTTGGCCTATTTCTTCCTCTTCAAGTCTCAAACTTGAAGACCAACAGAAGTGGAGTGAAGCTCCAACTTCTCCCTTACCAATGACTTTGTTATCATATCCACAGGGTTCTCATCCATATGGATTTTCTCTAACTTCAGCTTCCCATCCTCCAACACCTGCCGTATGAAGTGATACCTCAATTGAATGTGTTTCATTCTTGAATGAAATGTTGAATTCTTTTCTAGATGGATCACGCTCTGACTATCACTGTATAATCTGCAATCCTCTTGCTCCTTTCCCAAATCTTCCATGAACCTACTCATCCATATCATCTCTTTTGCCCTTCGTAGATGTAACATACTCTGCCTCTGTGGTAGACAAAGCCACAACCTTCTCGCAATCTTGAAATCCAAATAACCTCGTTCCACCTCATCAGAAAACATATCCAAAGGTGTTTCTCTTGCCCTCAAAATATCTAGCCATATTTGAATCAACATAACTAGGTAAAGAAGTATTTGACCCTCTATAGCATAAATCCATGCCAGATGTCCCTCTCAAGTACCTGAGAATCCTTTGGACTGCTTTCCAATTTTCTTTACCTAGATTAGTCATAAACCTGCTCACAACTCCCACTACCTATGTAATGTCTATTCTAGTACAAACCATGGCATACATAATACTTCCTACTGCTGAAGCATAGAGAACATGTGCCATGTACTCAACCTCCTTGTGTGATGAAGCACACTGATCTTTGCTAAATTTGAAGTGTCTAACCATAGGTGTACTAATAGGTTTTGAATTCGCATGTTAAACCTTTCCAACACCTTATTGATATAAGCTTCCTGAGACAAATACAACCTCTTATTTTTCCTATCTCGGTGAATTTGCATGCCAAGGATTTTCTTTGCAGCTCCCAAATCCTTCATTGTAAATGTGTGAGCTAACCTTTCTTTAATTTTACCAATGTACAACATACTAGAACCCGTAATCAACATATCATCCATATACAATAACAAAATCACATAGCTCCCATTTTTAAGCTTCTTAAAATAAACACAATGGTCATATTCACATCTTGGGTAAGTGCAGCAAGTTGGGGGACAAAAAGGGGTCATAAGTGGACGTCATATTGCAAATAACAACATAATATCAACTTGTAGGGATTATTAGCAATGCATACACTCAAAATTAGAAAAACTTATACTAATATGAATTGTAGCATCCAGAATCTAGTTTCTAAACTACTATTTTTAAAAAAATGGACAAGTTTAGCTATATTAAACACTCAAAATTCAATGACTTGGTATTTTTTTAAAACTCCTATAAGATTATAGTCCTGTTTGCTCACAATGTGGATGACCAAAAATTGATATATATATTTTTCCTTTGGTGAGAAGTTAGATGCCTCTATTTATCTTGGGATCGATTTTATTTTGTATTTTTTTGAGAAATATTTTATTTTTTATGATTTTTTCCATGAAAGTGGTATGAAAACATAAAGCAGATAGATCACTTTCTGTTTGCCCGCCATAACTTCATCAAACAATATTGAAATCAAATAATTTTTTTTGAACATGTATATAATTTCACCATGGTTGGGATGGTATAAGTTTTACCACATTCTAACAAGTGAAACAAAATTTTCAGCCTTAAACGTAGACATAAACATTCATAGGAAAAAGTGTCTTAAGGACCTACTATTACCAAAAATTATAAAATGATATTTATCCTATTTTATTCACTTTAAAATCAGTATTTCTACAAAGCAAACATTCTCCCCTACACGATGGTACCATTTTTATGACATATTTTTGACTTTTGGCATGGTTCAAGTCCACGGAAGACAAAATTTGATGGTTTACGCTTTTGATGTAAAATTCAAGATTTGATGTCCACTTAATTATCCCCCAACTTTCAGTACGTACCCTCTCATATAATCATGCTCATGCATAAAAATGTCAAATATTAAATGCCATTTTCTTGGAGCGTGCTTGAGCCCGTATAGGCTCTTTTTCAATTTACACACAAGTTTCTCCTTACCCTTGACTTTATAACTAAGAGGTCAGCCGTATATAGATCTCTTCCTCCAAATCACCATGAAGAAAAGTGATCTTAACATCAAGTTATTCTAAATGCAAATATTTTGTTACAACCAAACTTAGAAAAATATAAATAGAAACCATCTTAATTACGGGAGAAAAAGTCTCATCAAAGTCAATACCCGTTTTCTGTGTAAATTGCTTTGCCACAAGCCTCGCCTTGTACCTTTTCATTCCACCTTCTTCTTCCTTGATTCTCAAACCCATTTGTTATATAGATTTTTATTACCTACTAGAAACTTAATCAATCCCATATCTCGATTTTGTTCCAAGGAGTCCATCTCCTCATCCATGCCATGCTCCCACTGCTCGTGGGTATCTACATGCATTATTTCTTCAAAGCTTTCTAGTTCACCACTATCAGTCAATAATAAATAAGAAAAGGAAGGTGAAAATATATTTGGAGGTTTATTTGCCCTTTCGACCTTCTCACTGAGATTTGAGGTGATTGGGGCTCATTATGTGCCTGTTGCACATTCATGTCAATCTCTGTCGCTGACCAACGTTGGTCACCCGTAAACCGATCTGTAGTTCTATAACCGATCACGGTTCCTATGTATTCACATCGATTGCGGTTTCCTTATCGAAATCAGTTTAAGGGGTACTGACACCAATTCCAGTAGTTGTCTATTCTAAAACTGATCCTATCTGTCGATGTTGATTAGTCTAACCGACATCGGTTTCTGTAAAACCGACGTCGTTGTCTATGGATGTCTGGTTTAAGTATGAAATTTGATTTTCCTTCAAAATATCATCAACATGTTCATGTTTAGGCACCATAACTTGATCCATGTACATTCTTTTTTCATTCCAATAAACATCAAGACTCCTAATAATATTAGAATCTTCTAAATCCCAAAATTGATATCTAAAATCAAGAGAGCCATAACCAATGAAAGTGCATCTCTTAGTTTTATCATCCAACTTCTTCATATTTTCCCTATCAACATGCATAAAAGCTTCTAAGCCAAAAACTCTAAGAAAAGAAAAATCTACCTCTTTTCCAGACCAAGCTTCTTATGGTATTCCACCATCTAGTGTTGTTAAAGGCCCACGATTGATCAAGTATATTGTTGTATCCACTGCTTCTGCCCAAAAATTCAAAGGAAATTTGACATGTGTCATCGTGCTTCTAGCACATTGCATGATTGTCCTATTCATTCTTTCTGCAACTCCATTCTCTTGTGGAGTTATAGGAACCATTCTTTCTCTTTGTATTCCATTCACTGAACAATAATCATTGAAATCCTTGTTGCAATACTCACCACCATTGTCAGATCTAAGGCACTTTAATTTTAAGTTTGTTTCATTTTCCATAAGGGATTTCCACCTTTTACAAGTCTCAAAAAAATCAGATTTACGCTTAATAAAATAGATCCATACCTTCCTTGTGGCATCATCAATGAAAGTCACATAATATTGGGATCCTCCAATAGAAGCTACCTGAGATGGTCCCCACACATCTAAGTGTACAAGATCCAATTTCTTCTCCTTCTTTTTGACGTAACCTTGAGAAATCTCACCGTCTTCTACTTTCCAAATATGTAATTCTCACAAAATTCAAGATTTAATTGTTTCAAATATGATAGCTTACCCTTATCCTTTAATATTTGCATTCCTTTTTCACCCATATGGCCCAGCCGATTATGCCACATGGTTGCATCTAAAACTGTAGTAGATAGCATAGAAAAGAAATAGTAACACACGTAGATAGATACAAAGTTCCTACCTTCTTACCTCTTGCTACAACAAGATATCCCTTGGTAACCTTCCAAGAATCAGGTTGTGAATGTAACCATGCATCCAAATTCACCTAGTTTCCCTGTAGATATTAGATTTCTCTTAAGGATTGGTACATGCCTCACATATTTCAATACCCATGGATTTCCATTCTATAACTTTAGATGAACATCACCTTTACTAGTAATATTACATGGTTCATCATCTCCTAAATAAACTTGTCCAAAATCACCTTGAACATAATTACTGAAATAACCCTTATTAGGGGTAGCATGGAAAGAAGCTCCAAAATCTAAAACCCAAGATTCTAATTTATTGTCTAAGGAGAGAATAAGGGAATCTTGCTTTACCTCACTTGCAACATTTTCCTCTTTACCTTTTTCTTTACCTTTGTCTAATGTATTCTCTTTGTTTTCCTTGGACCAACACTCCTTCTTTATGTGTCCTCTCTTTCCACAATTCCAGCAAAGTAAATCTCTATACCTAGATCTAGATCTGCCATGTCTTGACTTTGATCTCCCATTCTTCTTGCTCTTAGATGATCTCTCCTTAGATATTCCTCTACTTTCTACATTTAAAGTGTTTCCAGATGATGCTTCTCCTGAGATTTTCCTACATATTTCCTCATTAAGTATTACACTAACCACATCATCAAATTTCAAACCTTTAGAAGCATACATTGTATTACTTACAACATTACCAACTTATCCCAACTATCTAGCAAAGAGCATAAGAATAAAAGTTCTTTCACTTCATCATCAAATAGAATTTCTACCAATTTTAATTGATTTACAATAGACTGAAATCATTCAAATGATTAGATACAGATCCACCTTCTTACATCTTAGAATTAAAAACATCATCAAATAAACCTTATTCAAGAACTAGGAGTTTCATACAAATTTGATAAAGATTTCATCAATTCTACCGTGGTTTTTACATCTATAAAATTCGAAGCCACCAATGCTGTCAGGCTCAATCTTATAGATCCCAGAGCCTTTCTATCAAGAACCTTCCATTCTTCATCATTCATCGTGTCCGAATGTGCATGCTCATCCAACGGTAAGTATAGATCCTTCTGATACAAATAATCATCCACCTTTATCTTCCATAGTTGATAATTACGATCGTCAAATTTCTCTACTCAGTATTTATTATCTTATGCCATTGCTCTACTCCCACTCAATCAGAAAACCCTTTATATATTAATCCTCACAACACACAAAACCTTCAAACAAAGCTCGATACTAGTTGTTGGGGTTAAACTATATAGCAAGTGTTGCACAATTCTATAATCGATAAAGCATACAAGAAAATAATGTGGAAACAACCAGAAGATAAAATAAAATAAGAGAAAGATAACACCAAATTTAAAAGGGTTCACCCATTGTGGGCTATGTCTACTAAGAAACATCCAATATTATTATTCGATGGTTTACATAGGAAATATAATGAAGATATGTTGTCTTCCAATACCTCATAATATGTTCAATGATTTTCCCTCACTCAACTACTCTTTCTTGCTCACCAAGAAAAACTAACATGCAAACAATTGCTATTTTCTTCTCACCTTTCCCTCATACAATGCATACATACATATATATCTATGTTGGTCTACTAACTATGCTTTTACAATCAAGAAATCATCTTTAAAACAAAATATTTATTCTAATTCTCATTTAAATAATAAAACACCGTCATATAGGAGACCGATGTTGGTCCCTTCCTGACCGATGATGATCACTTATTAACCTATTCCGGTTACCTCCTGACTGATGCCGGTCACTGTCAAAACCAACAACATGTAAAAGACAGCTTCCTGTGAAGAAATTAATCTCCAAACTCAACAACCAAAACATATGGTCCTAACCAATTAGGTTCAAAATTACCTTTCTTCTCACGATATTTCATGGTGTTGAACTTATTCTCCTTAAGAACTAGATCTCCTACCTTAAACCAAGAGGCATGATACGTTTATTGTCAGAGCTAAAATGTACTCAATTATGATACACTCTAAGGTGATCTAGTTCATGGAGGTGTCTTTCATCAAGTAATTCTAGCTCAGCTACCCTAGTCACTTTATAGTCTTCATCTTTGTCTAGGTAATCTATCAAATATATCTCGTAATAATGGAAGCTTAGTCTCCAAGGGTAAAATGGATCTAGTGCCAAAGATAAGAGAATATGGTGTTGCACATGTTGGTGTGTGGATAGATGTCCTGTAATCCTAGAGGGATGGATGGATCTAAAGATGCCGCTTATGGCCGGTTTTGCTAATCATTTTCTCCATGATATGAACAAAAGTCTTGTTTGAAGCCTTTTCCTATCCATTACCTTGAGGGTAATAGGGATTGACCATTTTTTCTTGATTTGGAAGTGTTGGCACAATGTCTTCACTTGATTATTTTTGAAATATTTTCCATTGTTAGATATAATGGAAGAAGGGATGTCATAGCAGCAAATGATGTGATTTATTATAAACTTGGAAATATATGCATCGATGACATAAGTGAGAGGAAAAACCTCTACCCATTTAGTAAAATACTCAATGGTGGTTATGATATGATTGTGGCCATATGAGGAAGTTGGAGTGAGCTTCCCTATGAGATCCATTCCCCATTTAGAGAACGGCCATGGTGTTGTAATTGGTTGCAAAGATTGTGTTGGAGTATGTATTAGATTGTTATGTTTTGAGATAGCGATATTTTCACACATACTTTGAAAGAAATTAGTTTCCATAGTAGGCAAATAATAACCTACTCTCGTGAGTTAATTAGCAAGATCCATCCCACTTGTATGTTCCCCACAGATGCCTTCGAGGCACCTATTTGACCGTTAAGATAGGTTCTCCTAAGTTAAGACAATGTAACAGATTCCCATCATAGCCTTGATGATAGAGAGTTCCCCAAGTAGGGTATAACGGGATATACATTGGATAAGGTTACATTTTCTAGAATGGGTAATGTAAGAAGGAAAGATTCCATCTTGTAGGTAATTATAAATATCAAGGTACCATGGGGATAAGGGACCAACAAATTCACATACCAAGTAATATTTTGACATTTCGTATGCCAATGTCATCAAATGTCCTACAAATAATTACATGTCATTTTTACCTGGCAGAATGCGTGACAAATATCCAATTGTAGCCATATCATCCACTGAGTGATTATATCCTCTAGGTATTTCTTTGGAAGGTAATTTGAACAAATAATTCCTTTAAAGTATCAACCAATTTCTTGTAAGGGATGAGCTTCTCATCCTTGACCTTATATTCATCATTTACTTGCTTGATGATCAATTGAGAATCACCTATAACATTAACTTGTCTAATATCCCATTGTATAGAAATTTTTAGTCCTGCAATGAGGGCTTCATACTTGGATATATTGTTAGTGTATGGGAAGCCAAGTATTAAAGATTGAGGAATTAAATCACCTATAGGAGTGATAAGAAAAATCCTACTCTGAACCATGAAAGGTAAATGATCCATCAAAGTATATTTTCCATGTGATGGATTCCTCAATATACATCATAGAAGCATCTAGAAGATCCAGACTTAATGGTTCAGTTCCTATAAAAGGAGCTTCATTTAACGATCTGCAAGCACTTTCCTTTCAATGATTTTTGAATGACATAATCTATATCAAACTCACTTAATAATATGATCCAATTAGCCATCCTCTTAGTAAGCATGGGTTTTGATAAGAGATATTTAAGTGGGTCAACTCTAGATATGAGCTTGGTTTTATTGTTTAGCAGGTAATGATGAAGTTTTTAGAAAGTAAAAACAATGACCAAGAAATCATTTTCACTTTGTATATAGTTGAGATCGTAAGCGCTCAATGTGTGACTAAGGTAATAGAAAAATTTATCTTTTAATTTAGATCATACTGAGCTAGAAGTGTGCCTAGTACAAATTGAGTGGTGAGATATATATAATAGCAAGGGTTTGCACAGGGTAGGAAGCATAAGAACAGGTGGTTTGGCCATATATTCCTTGAGTAAGGCAAACGCTTATTGTTGTTCAGGACCCCAATGGAAATCAACATATTTATTGATAAGATGTGTAAAGGAATGACATTTTTTAGCGAGTTGGGATATAAATTTATGTATAGCTTGTATCTTATCCTGGAAGCTATGCAACTACTTGAGGATCTTTGGAGGAGGCATATATATGTGATAGTTGTGACCTTTCTGGGTCCACTTCAATTCCTCTCCTTAAAACAATGAATATTTGTAATTTTCTCATAGCACCCAAAGACACACTTCTTTGGGTTGAGCCATTTGTTGGGTCCACTTCAATTCCTCTCCTTGAAACAATGAATCCTAGTAATTTTCCTAATAGCACCCAAAAGACACACTTATTTGGGTTGAGCCTAACCTTGTAATATCTGAGACATTGAAAGATACGTCGTAGGATCTCCGGATGTTCTTCTCTAGTCCTAGAATTACCCAAGATGTCATCAACATAGTCTTCCATTATATCATTCAACATGTCATGGAAGATGACAGTTGTGGCCCTTTGATAGGTTGTGCCTGCATTCTTGAGGTTGAAGGGCATGACTTGATAAAAAAATTTACCCCAAGGGGTAGTAAAATTAGTCTTATGTTGGTCTTCTTCTATGAATTTTATCTGGTTATATCTTGATAATCCATCCATGAGGGATAACATTTCGTATCCCGCAATTGAATTGACAATCATGTCAATATTTGGCAGAGGAAAATCATCTTTTAGACTTGCCTTGTTGATGTCCCTGAAATCCATGTAGATCCCGATACTAATGGGTTTCTTTTGCACATGTACTATGTTGGATATCCACTATGAGTAGTCAATATGTCTAATGAACCCTAATACTAACAATTTTTCAAGCTCTTCTTTGAACAATAGAGCTACACAAGGATACATTTTCCTTGATTTTTTTCTTGATTGGTTTAACAAATTCATGCACAACCAAGTTATGCACTACTAGGAAAGGATCCAATCCATGCATTTCATCATATGACCAAGCGAAGACATCAAAGAATTCATGAAGGAGCATGCCAAAATTCTTATGTTATTATCTTTGAGAGGGAAGCTCGAGCTTAACCAGTTTGGGATCATCTTCAGTGCTAATATTTACATCAATGGTATCCTCCACCATAAATTTGGATCCATCTTCCATACACATAGGATTAGGGGGAGGTTGAGATCTTATTCTAAGGGCGTCTTGAGTTTTTTACCCTTATAGTGGTCACTTTTTTATATCCATTTTAGATTTTTTAATTTGTACATCGATAGTGCCTCAAAGAGGTGCTCACTATGAGACTTGGATTTTTTATTTTGATGAGGATTTTTAGAAGTTATCTTGCCCTCATTCTCTTTTTGATTTTACTGACCACAAAACTCAGCCTCCTCCTTGAAGTACACGTATGCATCAAGATCAATATATAATCATTTCTTGTGATCGAAATAGGAATATCATCTCACAGACCCATAAATTTTCCAATTGCTTCATCATTCTAGAAGAATTTAATTGGTACATGTTTTTTTAGTCCCAATTCACAAGGGATGGGTAAATGAGGTCTAATGTGGGAATAGTAGGGGATATGGTGAAGATAGATGTGTCAGAAACATGTTAGTAGAGGAAACGTCTTCATAGAGAATACAATGGGAATTTGTTTTGTTGTCATAATTGGAAGAAAAATCATCACGCCTGTAAGAAGTAGTCATGTTGATGTAAAATCACAAAGACACCCGGATGTAGATCGAGGCTTCTAGGTTGATCACTTTGGCATCCAAAGCAGTGATTGCACAACATGGAAACCTCTCTCTAAGCGTGGGACTTGTGAAACCGAGAGAGGAATCTCCAGAGAAGGTGGTTCCTACTCCTAAACTACTCCGCCACAAGCTATTCCAAAGTGTAGGAAAAGCTAATCTAACCTAATCTAACCATGCCAAGGAGATAGAGAGAGAGAGAGAAGGGAAAAACAGAAAAGTCTACACTAAAACGGTGATACACCGTAGAAGGAGAATGTTGAACCTCTATCAAAACTGCCATGGGACAAAGAGAGGTGAGCAATGGGAAGGATGGACAGATGCATCACAGGCCCAAGGATAGATTTCACACAGAAAATGTCCCAAAACTCCATGAACACAACTCCAAACTCGTAATGAACATTCAAACATGCACAAATACCTCGCAATGAAGAGAGGTAAGAAGAGAACAAGAAAAAAGCGAGCAAGGATGGACGGATGCATCACAAAACACGCTTTTGTTGCTCCGTTTTGCACGAACATCATTTCAATAGTAAAAGGCAAAAACGCCATTACAGAGCAGGGAGGAGGTTCGAGCTCCATTTTCAACCCTAGAGAAGAAAAGAAGGAAGGCAGAGCAGAAAAGATGAACAACTTGTTATGTCCCCTTTTAAAATGAGCCAAATCTGGCTTTATACAATGCATGGGTCGAGCCCAGGAGATAGAAAACATAGGAAAACGTGTAAGTAGCCCAACCATTGACCAAAATGCATTCTTCATTAAAATCAGTGGTTGAGACATCACTTCTAGCCATGCTGAAGAAGAATGTGACCCATGTGCATTAAAACTGGTTGTTGAAACATCGCTTCTGGCATTACCACGCTGTCAGAGCTGTTTCTCAATTTTCTCTCTCCAGACTGCACCAAAATTCGAGATTGATCCTAGAATCATGCAGATAATTTCATAAGCTTTCCGTTGATATAAAGAACGTGCAAATCCGAGCTCTGGATCGAAAGTTATGGAGGTCTGAAGTTTTAGGGCACAAAACAGTCGAAAACGTGTTTTGAAATCTTTCCGCGCTTTGCCACCTGGACGACACGTGGCAGGCTCTGATTCACTGAATAATTCTCTCTCCTCCTTTCACGGGATTTCTTTTGAAATTTCCTTGTGGGCCCCTTAAACTTGGACACGTGGCATGCATTGATTGGCCGACAGGGGCGCGGGGCAGACCTTGGCTTTTAGCTTTTCGGCCAAAACTCATGCCAAATTCTCTAACTCCTTCCCGAGCTCCGCATTCCCTGTTCCATAGGACACGTGTCCTCTTTTGATTGGCTCGGGCTGACCCCTCAAAATTCACCCTTTGACCTTTGGACTCTTTCCCCTGCGACACGTGTCGTGATCTGGTTGGTTCTCGGCCCTTTCGGCTCCTTCGCGCCCTTCGCGTCTTTATGTCCCGGATGTCCCAAACTGCTTGGGCCAAAAACTTCCGATCCACCCGAAATGGGCTTCCTCATCCCTCATTTGGCCGATGACACGTGGCGTTGTTTGATTGGCTTTCGGCTCCTTCGGCGATCCGCGTCCCGCGCGTCCCTTCGTCCCGGATGTCCCAGTATGAACTTTCTCTGTTTCGGGCGAACCGGCCGGTTCGCGTCATCACGGCCCAAATGTCCCAATTGCTTCCGGACTGTTTGTTCTCATTTCGGCCGATCCGGCCGGTTCACGTACTTCACGTACTCTTGTCTGAATCGTCCCGCCAAAGAAGCTTAGTCGTTTTTCTTCCTCTTTCGGCCGATCGGCTTCTCGCGCCCGCCGCATACTTCTGTCCCAGATGTCCCTTTGCTTCACGGGCCACCTGGAGGCTTTTCGGCCGATCCGTGCCTAGATGTCCCAAATGTCCCGACTGCCCCTAGGACTAGGACTTAGTCATTTTTTATGATTTTTCCTGGCTCAATCTACATGCTTGGAACTGCAAAACTCTGATGCATGTTATCGAAATTTACCCGGGGGTGAAATTTTGACAACAAAGTAGCTTCAAATATGTAGGATTAGACCCATATGGTTGAATTCCATTGCCATATTTTTCCATATTTTGATGTAGTGTTGGAAGAGGTTCCAACATGCCTTTCTCATCGACACCACATCCATATCCTTGATATCCCATAACATACATCATCTTATTAGGGATGGAATACTTGGGAGCTTGATAGAAAGAATCCATCTCATTATCAAGATACCTAGATATAGGATAATCAATCAGCTTCTCCTCTGCTAAAAGGCCACTAGGAAGAAAAGTGTCAATGTTGCAATGTTCTCGAGACCGTTAAGGTTGATAGCTAGGCCTACCATGTGTTTTTAGTGATAGGGGTAGATTGGAGATAAGGAGGGCTTGTTGGAGGTTATATTCTCCACATCCAGTAGGGAGGACCTTCATGTCCCATGTAGAAAATGGGAAAATAGACATGGAAGCACCATCTTTCCATGGGCATAGTGTATTAGGATCAATGTGGGAGGCAAGAGCACGTGAGTGAACTTGTAAAAATATTTCTATAGAAGGACACTCATATATAAAGGGAAATAACCAGATAATTCCCTACAATGTGTAAAGGGTTGTGGGTCCCCAAGAATGGTAAGTGTCTGTCCTTCATGGTATAATTTTATACATTGATGGAAAGTGGAAGGCATGACCTACATGGCATGAATCCATGGTGACTGAGAAGAATATTGTAGGGTAGTTCTAAGTCCAAGACATGGAACCAAGTATCATTAATAGTAGGCCCAAATTCCATGGGAAAATTTATAGTACTAGTTGATCGTTGCTCATAATTATCATAAGCCTTGATGGTAATGATATTAGGCTCAAGTTCTACATCAGTACATCCTAATTGTCTGATTAGTTTCAAGCTACAGATATTCAAGCCAAATCCATTGTCCACAAGAACTCTCTTAATCTTTTTATGATTCATGATCACCTTTATGTATAAGTGAAGGTTGTGGGTATGATCATCCATTGGAATCTCATGTTGCCCAAAGGTAATGTGTTTAAAAGAAGCAAGTTATGCAACCAAGGCTTGGAAGCGTGTAGGGTAAAAATCCGTAGAAACTCACGACCCTTGAAGGGTTTTGTAAAGTATTTACTTATGAATACTGGATATTTTAAGAATATCTAAGATAAAAATATTATCGTAGTCTTCTCGAGCTGTTCAAGGAGATCATTGTGACTATCATGAGGAGTAGGCAAAGAAGGTTTTGAGATAATAAGTAGAGCACATCGTGTTTCCACCACAGACACTTGCATATTAATTTTAATAGTGTTCACTTACTCAGTAATAGGGTGAACACATCCAATAAGATAATCAAAAGGATTAGTTGTTTCACCAATAATGTAATTAGCATTTTTATTCTGGGATGATTGGCCTTGATCTGAATTTTTATCCCCTGTTTATGTTTGGGAAATGGCTCTTTTTAAATCCAATTTTTTTGTTAGAAGTTTTACTAGGTCCTGGAAGAGTCCATTTAAACTTCCCCATTGTCTATGAGGTCTTGAATGAAGTGTTTCAACTTCAAACATTTGTTAGTGATATGACCCTTAACATGATGAAATTCACAATACTCGTGGTATTTGTACCAGGAGGCTTTACTTCATCATCGAAAAGGCATATTAGTTGGGAACCTAACCATGTTCACTACGTCTAAATTTTTTAGGATCAATGAAAAATATTCCGACAGGGGAGTGAACACTTGACATTTTATTTCTAGTGTAACTAACCCTTTAGAAATATTCAAATGAGCATTGTTTTGGATGGATTGCACACATTTGTAATTTTTGATTCCATCACCTAAAACATTATTATTTTTATTAAATAATTTAGGCCTCGGGGTCATGATTATCTCTTTGAAAGGGCTTCAGAGTCCCTTTATCCAATAAAGATTTCTCAATTTGGCTTCCTTTTCTATAACTTTCTCAAATGTACTCACACAATGCATTTGCAAATGGAAATCTATTTTAGGATGTAGGTTTGGCAAAAAGATACTAATTATTTATTTCTCGTGGATGGATCAAGGGAAGAAACCAACTAACCCTCGACACTATTGGAGGAAACGAGGGAGGTTTTTTTTTGTTGTTTGGCGTTACAAAAATCTATCATGGTAATGTCACTTTCCATATTGAATGAAAAGTGGCACACAAAATTTTTGCTAACTCAATGAATGTAAAAATAATACCTTTAGGAATGTGAAGAAACCACTCAAGATATTGTCCTACAAGACTTTGTGGAAACAAGCGAATGAGATAGTTATCATTGTACACAACTTCTTAGCAAGCCATGAAGAATTCCTTAACATGATCGTATGGATCACCTTTACCCCTATATTTATAAAATTTAGGGAAGTCAAAGTGAGGAGGAAAGGGCATGCGTAGCATTTCCCGATCAAAAGGATAGGGATACATTTCTTTGAATTGGTACTTTTATTATGTCCTACGTTGTTTTCTTGTAAACTTGTAAGGGAATTCTTCATAGATTTCCACTCCTGATCAAATATTTGGCCACATGAAGGGGAGGCTGGAATATATATGTGGTTCTACTTTGATGTCTCACCTCCAAGGTTTTATGTGTAAATATCATTATACATAACCTTAGGTTTATCATTACGCAGAGTTTTTCCCAGGTCTTTGTGGACATGGGAAGTTAGAATCACTAATTGATGACTGAAGGATTTTATTTGATGTTGTATAATAACCTTTTCATTATGGGGTTTATCTTTATTTTAATGTGGAGGAGGTTGTTGAGAAGGTTCCTCCTCTCTCCTAGCTTCATGATTTATCTTGAGGGATGGTAGCTGATGGCCACCATTATTTCTAGGAGGTAATTCTTCATTGTTGTTTCCTTTCCTGGAAGTAGAAGCATGTACAAAGTTTAATATTTTGTCAATAGTGGGAATGGGATGTTATACTTCTTCTTCTCCATGGATCATGTTCATAAGAAGAGTATGGTCAAATTCAGGTGGCATTCTAGCCCCTAATTCCACTACTCGTGCGAGAACTTGGTCTCAATTTTGGAAAGATAAAATTATCTATATGAGATGGGTTAAACTCATAGTTGTCCCAAGGAGATATCACCTCATTGCCACTATGGTCTATCATGGTTTCCTCTTCATGCAAGGGGTCTAAATTTACATTGACAAAAGGATTAGATCCTAATCTTCTATGTCCCATTTTGGTAATAGGAGGCATAGGAAATGTTTTTCTAAGTTCTAACGAATGTGCACAAGTATCACAAAGAATCTAGGCAACACCCATCAACATCACAACCGTAAATAGTTCCAAATAATATCACAAATAATATCCTAAAGAATACACTAAATAATTTCCTAATCCACTACAAAGAATTTCCCAAAGGGATAAATAATATATGACCAAATGTCATCAATGAAATAATATCCTAAGGAAAGAATATCTAGAAAAATCCTAAACAAGGAATCAATTGTGAAAAGAGTCTACTCCCTATGTCTAAAAACTTATCTCAAATATTATTACTGACAAGATGATAACACAATTTCAGTATTTAAATAAAGTTTTGGATAAACAAGATTTAAATACTAAAAAGGGGTTGAGGTGATTTTTCCAAAGTAATAATGTAAAGTATATACTCTAAACTTAGTTTAATATAAACAAATTCTAAGTGTTGGAAATGGAGGTTACAAATGTGGGTAGTGTAACAATACTACTTGGATAATTTTAATCAAGTTTATAGAAAACAAGATGTTAGTATCAAAATAGGATTGACACAATGTGAATAGTGTAACAAAAACACCTTCCAAGACTTAAGGAAATGTTTGAATCAAAAACTAGGTCCAAGTATATCAATGAATCAATACAATGTGAGCAGCGTAACAAGACAATCGAGACACTTATATCAAGTTTGGGAAAACAAGATGTAAGTATCACAAATGTATTGCTATAATGCAAGCAACGTAATGATGCAAAGGGTAAATCAAGGTAGGATCACCTAACTACAATGAGATATCTCGATTATGGGTATCAAGACAAGGTGTACCAAAACATGAGGATGTACCAACACACTTTCAACACTTAACATTCCTTCTGCAACATGGTCATGTAAGTGAATACAAAAGTGGTGGACATGATTATTTTTGTAATAATGCATATGTTGCTCTCTTTTGACCAAAAATGTCAACAAGAAAACAAAGGAGATAGAACAAGTGGTGATGAAAAATACTTAGCCTAACTTTAGCATAGTTTCACCTTATTTAAAAAAGTAGAAACTAAGACAAAGTTATGCCTTGTAAGTTTCATGATGAATATCATGCAGTGAAAACTTCAATGAAATCTCCCCTTGTTTGACTAACAAGGTTTTGACTCAAGAATTTTTACTTTGTGAGATATCTTTAGAACACAATGGATAAGGTCAAGTTGGCCCCAATGCCAAATGGTTTCCTAGGATTTTGTTCTCAACACTCACTAATACTTTTCTAAGAGAGATACACTTCGCTAGATAACTCCTAGAAAAAGGACCATTACCCCACAATCAAATTAATGAACAGCCTCATACGGACAACTTGAAGCATTCCTCATGGGTATTTCTAGTCAAGTGGGTAGTGGGGAACTTCTTGTTTCATCCACTAGTTCCCTCAAGGTGTGGAATACTTTGGGGTTCCTGTGGTAATCCTCATAATGATTTTTATGGCTTATGCCAAGATACTTCCCATAGTTTAAAGTGGATGGGTTTTAACCCTTATCCAAACCTACAAATACAATGTTTTGAATGAAGTGGTGTGTTTTTATCTTTTGATTAAAATGTGGTTTAGCACACCATTGAAACCTACAAAAATGTCATTAGTATTGTTTTGATCAATTATTTGACAAGTGTTAGGTCCTGCACACAAAATATTTAGTAGTTTTCTTATAAAAAGTGAACCAAGGTTGTTTTTTATTCTCAAGATCATCCAAGGACGTAAGAGAAGAGCATACACAAAAATTGATCCAACTAGATAATAAAATGGAAAAATTAAATCAAATTTCCGTTAGCATGCTTTGTAAAATATTCATTCCCTTAACAAAATGAATGATGAAATTTTCAAGTTAATCTAAATGTTAGAAAAGAAGACTAAAGTTGCTTTTGATTCTCAAGATCACAAAAGGTGCAAGAGAAGAGCATACACAAAATTTAAGCCTAACTTAAGCAAAACATGGAAATACAACATTCATTAAAGAATTTAGACATGTTAGAAAATTAATTCAAATAAAAACTTGCAAAAAAGTAAGTCGAAGAACCTAAAAAACAACAACAAATACCAAAAATTATATTCGAATTTTTATAAATCAACCAAAATTTTACACGAGATGTTAGTGCATTGCTATCAATGGTAACACATGGCTATCAATGGTAGCGAAGGGATATTAACGGTAACGTGGGGCTATCAATGACAAGGTGCAGGGATATTAACGGTAGCACAATGCTATCAATGATAGCGTAAAGGGGTTCTCTATGTAGACCGAGAAGAAAAGTATATAACACTAGCACATGAGATTCAACATAGACGTAGGGATAAACAACACTAACCCATGAATGGCCTATGTGTGTGAAAAATATGAATTTTCCGAAATGATAGTGTAGAGGAAAGAAATTTTAGAGAAAGGGATTTAACTCTAACGCATCAAAATGAATGGTAGCACAAGAGTTTTAACACATACACAAAAATATTAACGGTAGCACAGGAACCTTTGAACTTCAATAACACATGATTTTGACAAAAATAATGTCAAAAATATCAAATATTTGTTGATAACCTTCAAATTTGACAACACTTTACCTCCTTCACACCTGTAATAAAGACTCAACACATGCAAACTCAACAAAAGGAGTTAAGAAACACAAGATTTATCAATATATATGAAATATAGGTTAGTATGCAAAAATGAAATTTAACTACAATAACTTGAGAGAAATGTGTATGAGACAAAGGGAGGTCCTACCAGGTGTTCCATATGTGTGCATCTAATAAACAAATATAAATTAATGGAAGGAAACTAACACCAAGTAGTATCACAACCTAGAAAATATACCAAAAACACCATGATAAAGTTAGAAAGAGAAATCTAATCTACATGCATCCAACATTAAAACATTAAATGCAAAACAATCCCTTTGAAATTTGGATGTGATTTGTATGTGTATGATTGCTCTTAGTATGAACCTATCTTGATCATAAGAAATCAAATGAATGTTATCTCCAAATGAGGAAAGAATCTCACCAAAATGGATTAATGGCCATGTTTGGATCTTCCTTTACTACTCACAAATGAGAAGAATGGATGCAAGAATGAATAAGCTTTTCAAGAATAAAATGCTCTTATCATGTGCATAATAAAATCACTAGCAAAAGTGTGGTGTAATGTGTGAAGGGAGGTACTAGGTTTTTATATAGCTTTCCAATTGGGAGAAGATAGAAACGTAATGAATGTGGGATAAAGATAAAATAGAATTAGAATGGATAAGCTTGATTATAAGGGATTAATTAGTGATTATCAACTCATGGGAGTTGGAGATGATTTAATTAATCAATTAGGATTAATTAATAGGAAAGATAAACTTAGAAATTCATTTGGAGGTGAATTAGAAGGAAATAACTAGGATTTAGAGGATTTGAAAAGGGGGTTAACCAATAAGAATGTTTATTGATTAAATAGGAGATTAAAAAGGATTAATTAACTAATAAGTAGTTAATTAATTGAAAGAGGGTTAGAATTAACAAAGTGTCATTAATTGGCATTCAAAATGGGGAAAGGCCAGTTAATTAATGAAGTGTCGTTAATTGATCGAAATAGAAGGTAACGTTAGTTAATTAGTGGGAAATCACTCATTATAACGAAAATGAAGGGAAGAGGACAATTAGTGCAATTTTAGTATTACAACTACGTAGTTAGATTTTAGGTGTCTACAATATTGACAAGGGTTTAGGAGTTGACGTTCCTTGTGGGGTTGGTACCTCACTAAAGAAATATCTTGTGATGTGTAATATTCACTTGAGTATTTTTGTGTGTAATATCATAAAAATTTCAGTGGGTTTTCTTCCCCTTTAGGGTTTCCCACTTATATCTTGTGTTATGGTGTTGCTTCTCTTGTTCATGGTTGATTGAATGTATGTTATATGATGTTGTACACACATTAATTAATGGTTAATTGATTATTGGTTTAAGTGAGGAATATGAAATTGAAATTAAGTATTTAAGTACTAATTTTCCCCCTCCAAGTCTATTTTGCTTTCAACAATTGCTATTAGAGCATGTCATTTTGGATAAGTTTGATCACTTGAAATCATATCCTTTGAAGAAAAAAATGGCAAGTCAATAGGTGGGTTCTCTACCAGCAAGGCACCATTAATTGATAATGTGAATTATGCTTTTGGAGGTTGAAGATGAAGACTCATATCATGTCCCTAGGTTTTGACATTTGGAAAGAATTGGAATGTGGTTATATTTCTCCTGCCACTACACAAACTAGTGTTGTAGACAAGAAGGAAAGTAATGAAAATTCAAAGGCTATGAATGTTATCATGTGTGGCCTATGAGAATTCGAGATGCGAAAGGTGCATTGCAAGTCGAAAAAGAAGCTAGGGAGAAATTTCAAGTTTTGTATGAAGGAGACTCCAAGGTAAGAATTGCTAAGCTTCAAACTTTTAGAAATTAGTTTGAAAGCCTTAAGATGAGTGATGATGATTCTATTGCTTCATATTTTCTTAGAGTTGACAAGATTGTCAACAAAATGAAAGGTTTAGGAGAAGATGTGAAGGAAGAAGTTGTTGTTCAAAAGGTCTTGAGATCTCTAACTTCTAAATTTGATTCTAAAGTATATGTTATTGAAGAGGCCAAGGATTTGACTTAATTGAATATGGATGAGTTACATGGGACTTGACTACTTATGAGATGAGGATTGTTGATTCCAAACCAGCTAAGAAAGAGGTTACTTTTAGATCTGAAATTAATACCAAGGGAAAGAAGACAAAGGAGGTTGATGATGAACTGAGTTTGAAGATGGAAAACTCTTTACAATTCTTTCTAGAATATTGAAGGTTGGATTTTGAAAATACAAAGGTAATTTTCCTTATAAATGTTTTAAATATGGTAAGGTAGGAATTTTTTCTATCAATTGTCCTCTAAAGAATAAGAGGGAAGATTGTGATGAACACGAGCATGATGATGATCTTGATAAGAAATATTACAAGTATGGTAAAGGAAAAAATAGTTTTAGAAAGTTTGATGACAAGAAAAAGAGTTTTTATACAAAGGAAGAGGATTTCTTGTTTGATGCTAGTAGTGGTGTTTCAGATTTTGAGTCTGAATCTGATTATGAAGATGTTGGAAATGAGGTATTGTTTATGAATAAATATGGCATGATATCTACTAGTGATGGTTCTTCATTGTTAGGTGATTTCATATCAGGTTATTGTAGCCACTTTAAGGAAGATGAAGAGGATGTTGAAGATGATCTATAGAGTATCCAAAAGGAGTTAAGGCATGTTGAAAAGAAGAATAATAAGTTGAGTTTTCATGTCAAAGATTATGAAAATAAGGTTCATGATCTAGAAAAGGATAATAGGTCTAAAACAAGCAAGCTAAAGGAATCAATCAAATTACTAGAAGAAAAGGTAATTTTTTAGTCTCAAGTGTGCAAGATAAAGAGAGCATGTGCTCCAAATTGGAAGAAGATATAGATTTTATAAGGTTAAAGATGTTAGAGGTTGGTAATAAGACAATGTCCTTTCATAAATTTGAGAAAAGTTCCAAATATCTTAACGATATCCTTAGCAAACTAAGATCAAAAGGTGACAAAGCAGGTTTGGGGTTTAGTGATGACCTCAAGGGAAAGGAGAAGATGAAAGATGACAATGTTTCAAGAAAGAAGAATGAATAATCACATAAGAAGGATTTAAAGAAGGAGAGATTCACCAAATACAATATGAATCCAAAGTCCATTAGGCATCCTAATGCCTCAAGGTATGAAATAAATTTTAATGGTTATTGTTTTACATGCAATGGCTTTGGTCATAGGGAAAAAGAGTGTAGAAGGTCTACTAGAGATGATCATCCATGTAGGGATAATAGGAGTGATCATGCTAAGAGTGTGGTATGCTACAATTGCAATGAGAAAGGTCATGTTTCTAGAGAGTGTTTCTATGGTTTCTCAAGGAAAGATAAAAGGTTTCAAGGTCCTAAGGTACAAGAAAGGAGATTTCAAAGGTCTAGGATGCATGATAATAGTCAAGGAAGGATTTGGAAGCCTAGAAGGGATAATGGTGTCTTATCAAAAGAAAGTGTTGATAAAAGACAAGGCATGACTCAATGCTCATATAAGAAACAAACTAATGAACGTGATTTCTGGATGTCCAATAAGGCTTGGAACCTATTCAAGTCTTTCTTCTAGATTCTTCATGGTGTCATATGCCTCTACTAGGATTCTTAGAGGTATATCAGTTTGTAAGAATTATATGAGTGAGGGGGAGATATTTAGGTCCGTGTTTGTCTCATAAAAGGTGTCAAGGTATGTTGTTACAAGTATTTAGGCATGTTGTGAAAATGATATGGTCACTGTTTTGTTTTCTCTTAGTGTGTACGCCCATGTTCTTGAGTCTATAACTTCCTTATCACGGTGTTTTGTCATTTTATAATTACCTAGTGAGTGTAAGGGTCATGTGGTGTCTCAAAAGTGGTTTGCTTTATGTCATTGAATTCATGAGAAGGGTCCTATTTTAGTTTGAGTCATTCTTAGTGTTGATTACAAGTAAAAAGCTTGTGTTACCTCATGAAGGTGGATTTGAGTCCATGTTAGGAAAGTCAAGATGATTACATTATGTTAAATGGTGAAAATTATACTCCACCATGAATTATAATTGAAATTAAGTTTGTGTGAGTCAAAAAATTCAATCTAATGTATTGAGTTTCTTAATTCATGTCATGGAGCTTTGTCAAGTGTTTAAGAAGTCTAGGTTTAGGTATGAGTCAAAAGAGTTGCTTCACCATCATCAGTAGGATTAGATGTCACAGTATCATGCATCAAATGGATAAAAGGAATATAAATCTTCCCAAAGGAATATTTTAAGATGAAATGATTCATCAATCATGATGACTTGATCAAACCATTATGACAAGGATATATTGTGTCAGTGTTCTTGAAGTTTGATGAGTGTAAACTAAGGAGGATTCAATCATGTAAGTGGTGTTTATGATTCTTAATAAAATAAATAATACTTGGGACATTATAAGGATGTTGATACATAGTTGGTGCCCAAATTTCAGATCTTGACATTAAAATATATGCATTTTTTAGGTGTCTTTGTCCTAACCGGGTTCTAGGAGTTCACAAGAAGTGGTATGAAAGAAAATTTATACTTGAAGGTTAAAATGATGGGATATAAAGCCAAAAAAATGAAACAAATTATCTATGTGATGATTACTTTGAGATTTAAGAGGTTTTAAACCCTGAAAATTCAAAATTCCGTGGGGTCCATAAAAGTTCCTAAGCGGCCGACAAGGAAGAGTGATAAAGACCTAATTATTGGAGGTAAGACTACAAACCGAGAAAATATCCGAAAGTGACATGCATCAAGGTTATTGAGGTAAAAATTAGCCAAATGGCTGATCAAAAATGGTAATTTATCCTTGAAAAAGTTATTAAATCAATTTTGAGGTGTGAATTCTTTATGAAGGGGCTAGTAGATGTTTATGTGAACTAAAAATAAAAATGAAAGAATTGTGTCCTTAAAGTTTGGGAAGTAATTGATAATATATGTATCAGGGGTCTTAAGAATGTTAGAATCATGTTATTTTATTTGAAGTTATATTTTTGAGTGAATTCTATGTTGAAAGAAAATTTTAGGCCAAGAAGTATAGTGGCATGACTATACAATATTGTAGGTGATCAATTAGGTAAGCAATGACTTTTGTGACTAATATATGTGGATTATTTCTGCCCCTAAAGGAATCATAAGGAAGAGCATGATGGATAAGTATGAAAGTGAGGGTTATTAGAGAAATGGAATCCTACTATGACCTCCAAAATCACATTTTGTGCTTTTTATTGTCATGACTATGTTATAAGCCTATGCTGATTGGGTACTAAGAAAAGGGTTTGATGGCCAAAGTGGAAATATTTAAGGTATATTATAAGTGATATTGTGTGTGTATACTTTAAAAAAATACATAAGAAGAATAAAGAAGATGTCATGGGTAAAAGGCAATTACCCGGGTAATTCTATTATATATAAAGGAACTGAAGGCTCGAGATAACATCCTACAGGTATAAAAGGTATGTTAACATCATCTTAGATGATTATAAAACATGATAAGCATGAATTTGAGTTGTTCATGAAATGTATTTAGAAAAATATAGGTGCATACAGATGCAAAAAATAGTGACAATGTTTATACAAGGATACGAGTCAAAGGATACATGTAATGATGAGGTACAAAGTACTATAGGTAATGGTTTTTCAGCAACTCGTGATGTTCACGGGCTTGTGTGATTCAAATGTGTTAGGGGAGAAAGTATTGGGATTATACCAAGAATTATTGATTATTAATAAAGGTTAATGAGCTAGTATGATAGTGAATAAGTTGCTTGATGATTGTTTATTGAAGGTACAATGTGCACAATGGTCATTCATGGGCATCTATAGGTTTAGTCATAATGTCACAGTGTTGATGATGATTTGAAATCTTCCATGAAATGATACAAGGGTATACTCATCTCAAGGAAGTAAGAAGAAATACTAAGGACTATCATCATTAGAAAGGTAAGTTCAATGGTTCTTGAAATGCTATAGTATGGTTTGAAGAGAAAAATTACACGCTACACAAGTCAATAACGTATTTTCATGACATAGGGAGTATGTTTTGCAGTTATAAAAGGTTCCATTGATGAATATAGGGCATGTGAAGCATATTTTTGAGATCATTCAAGTCCACTTCTAAGGGAAGTAAGTGTGTGAGTTTATTTAAACAATCCAATCCAAAGGAGATTGTAAAAGATTGAAAAAGTGCTTCGGGATGTGCTAAAGTGTTTGTCAATCCTCCAAGTCTAGTAATCAAGGTAAATAGAAATTTTTTTATGTCTTCAATAAAATTTAAATGTCCCAAGTTCAAGGGGAGTTGTAATATGTTGTTTCATGTTGTTCATAGTGTTCTATAAATTATTAAAGTTAGTTGAAATTGCTCTCTGAGCTAGAACAAAGATCTCAGTCCTTGAGAAGGTTTGAGGTCAAAATTGGTAAAGACAAGCCTGGTTTGAGCCTTGACAAGTCAAGAAAATATAAGTAATGTGATGAGTTGTTTGAGGTCAAAATTGGTAAAGACAAGCCTGGTTTGAGCCTTGACAAGTCAAGAAAATATAAGTAATGTGATGAGTTGATGTTCTTTCCTTGAATTTCTCATTTTTGGCATGATTGTGAATGTTTTCCATCAGTCTTAGGTCTACTACAATGGTTTCTTGGTGAAGCATGAAGTCAAAAATAGAATTTACGTGTGAAATTATAAGGGTTTGCATGCTTGTATGGTGGTTGATGATTCTATTACTCAAACAAGAGGTAAAATTTTGTTCCTTTCATGAGTAATGGTGCATATGGGTGTTGTATATGTTTTTCCTAGGGGCATAACATTGTTTCTATGCTTGAAAAGAAGGCAAAATCAGATTTTGTGAGAAATGAAAAGTTTGTGAGCTAAAATTAAATCTTTGGTTGATGTTTATAAACAAAATATGATCCTATGAAGATGAGAAATGTGAAGATTATGTAGGTAAAGGTATTCATTTTTCATTAATGCAAAAAGGGGATAAATTCGGAGGTTTTTCATCAATGGAAAAGGGGATATTGTTGGCGAGTTGTGATTTAGGTGTTGTCATTAATGTAAAATACCATTAATGACAAACAAGATAATGGAGTATGGTCTTATCATGCTTAGTGTGATGATCACATGGAGTTTAATAGGTTGACATAATGGCATGTGGTGGTTCAATGAGAATAGCTTGTTCTAAAGCTCAATCGGACTCAAATAGTCTAGGAGATGGTACATGGTGATATGAGATTATTGGTAGCTTGAGGATCATGTTGATAATATGGAGAGAATTTTTGGGATTTTTTAAACACTCACATCAGCTTTAAGGTGCGGATATAGATTGAAGACCAAGATTCAAGTGCTTATCTAGACCAGGTCTAAGTGTAGGTATGAGATTAAGTTGTGGATCCATGTGAGCTCATGAAAGCATGAAATGATGTTATAAATGTTTTTAAAGGTATATTAGGACATTTTAAATAATTTTCATGCTGATTTATGATGTTATTTCAGTTGACCCTATCCCGGACTATCCAAAACCCTAAGGGATAGTCATGTAGATCAGATGGGATTAGAATATGGAGAACTATTTTAGCCATTATGATGATTGCATATGATTAATATAGGTGTTATAAATGTGAGAGTAAAATTTGGAGTCATTTTTAAGAGAATTTTGCAAGATAAGTCAATTTATGTGAAACATGGTCCAATAAAGAGTGTTTTCTAGCTCGAATTGCACCTTATGATGCTCACCCTGAATTATGTGATTTGTATGGGACCTTGTTAGGGATTTTTATACATTTATTATAGAATTTTTAACAAAAATAATTAGGTCATTTCATCATCACATATGTTGAACGAATGTTAAGAAGGTAAACACCGTCTTATGTGTTTGAAACCCTAGCTCAAAATCGGTAGGAGAGAAAATGATCCTAAGTACCAGAGAATTGATTTATAGTGTATGGATGATGATTTGATGGTTTATATGACTCCTCAAAGTGTGAAGAAAGGTATGGTAGATATTATGGTGATGAGTGGACCCCACTTAAACATGTCAGTTTCTGAATAAGTTCAATTTGGGACAATGTTGTCCAAAGAAGTTGAAAATTAAATTGATGTTGTTTTGAGTATGAGATTTTTTCCTGACATAAATGGTGGTTTTGGGTCATGATAATTCATTTAAATGGAAAAGTGTGCCATGTTTGTGAAGACTATTCAAAGGGAAGTTTTGGGGTAGTTCCAGGGAGTATGTCGAGATGGGCTTGGTTGAAGGCCTTCCACTTGGATTTGGAAGGAGTTACAATATGTTATGGAAATAGGATTTAGATTTATTTTTAGTGGTATGATTTTTGTCTCATTATGATGATATTTTATGGGTCATACAGGTTAGTTTTTGGAGATGAAGGTTTCTTGATTTTCAGGATAGGACTATTCAAAATGAAAGAATGAGTTAGTTAAGGCATGAAATGGATTTTTTGATTATTTAGATCACATGGATAGTGAATAGGGATTAATTTAGTTCTTATTACAGGAATATAGAGGATTTTAAACTGACATAAAGGGTACAAACTAGTTGAGTTTGAAAACCAAGTTTCCGGAAATATGATTTACTGAGAAGAGGAAAATAGCTATGGTTTTAACACATGGATTTTTCATGAGCTATAACATGAATGCATGTTATATAAAGATCCTAAGTATTATATTTATTGGTTACATGCCATATTTGAGTTAAAATTGAAGGGTATTGATGCCCAAAGGTAAAATTAGAGTGTTGGAAATACCCATTTTAAGAAGAAAATGAGCCTTTTGGCCCATGTTATGGTTTATTTTATTAGTCTAAGAAAATGTGTAACCATGTTTGATTCTTATATGATATATTACACATGTATGGTGGATTTTGGAGCTTGAAAAATCATGGTTTTTTGATTTGTGGTTTTAGCTCATCATTGAGATGGGGTTTTGAGGTGTTTTGGTGCAAGATGAGAGGTTTTGGGCATGGCTGACCTATGTGGGTCATATGTGCATATTTTAATGATTAAAATGGAATTTTATGAAGTTGAATTGGTTGAACCAAATGAGGTAAACTGAACTCTCTTGTGTTTGAATCAAGAGGAAGGTATAAATCTGATGTTTTGGGTGCAAAGTTGGACTAGTTTCTTGTGTGTGAAAAGTCTGACCTATGTGAGGGTGATTTTTAGCTAGAAAGGCATGTATCGAGATATGAAATATTGCATGACATGTTGAATAATTTTATAAGTGTTTTTGTAATGGTTTGAAGCAAAGAGAAGTGAAGAAATTGAGAGATAGAGTGAGTTGGAGAAGCTAGGGTTTGAGCAAGGGTTTGAAGGTGTTTGGAGCTAAATCTTGTGATCACCATCAAATAAGTTATAGCATCATATATTCAGTGATATATTCATAAAAATATTGTGTGATGAGTCATATTCATGAAAGTCTCTTGTTGTGAGTAATATCAACAAGGGTTTAGGGGTTAGTGCTCCTTGTGGGGTTGGTGCCTCACTAAAGAAATCTCTTGTGATGTGTAATATTCAATTGAGTATTTGTTGTGTGAAATATCATCTAACATTTTAGTGTATTTTCTTCCCCTTGAGGTTTTCCCACTTATATCTTGTGTTATGGTGTTGTTTCTCTTGTTCATGGTTGATTAAATGTATGTTACATGATGTTGTGCACACATTAACTAATGATCAATTGATTAATGGTTTAATTGAGAAATCTGAAATTGAAATTAAGTTTTTAAAGAAGTATTCAACCCCCTCTTAGTACATTATTCTTCCACCAGAAAATTCCACTAATGGAAGATATTTTTCTAACTTGTATTATCGATCCATGCAATACATCCCCGAGTATATGCTCCATAATTTGGTTTACTCATTTAGTTTGACCATTTGTTTATGGATGGTATGCGAAAATGAAATTTAGTTTCATACACAAATCTGAATTCAAGGTTTTTAAAATATAGAGGTCATCCTTGGATCCCTATAAAAACTATTAATTCGAACTCCGTGCAATCTAAAAAATTTCATGCACAAATTGTCTTACAATTACGGGTGAATAATCTTTTAGATTACCCCGTATGAAGTGAGCCGATTTTTTAACTTGTCAACCATATCTAGAATCATGTCATGTTTTTTTAATACATTGGTAGCCCCGCACAAAATCCATACTAATAACTTTTCATTTTTAGTGTGGACTGTTGTGAGGATACAACAAACTAGCAAGATGCATGTGCTCTACATAAACATGTTGACATTTAAGACAATGAGAAAAAATATTTTTAATATCCTTTTTCATTCCCTTCCAGAAATATTGTTATTTTATATCAAAAAGATTTTTTTCACTCCTGGATGTCTAGAATAAGGAGCATCATGGAATTATTTCCTTAAATTTTGTTCTTAATTCATTTCCCAAAGGTACATAAAATCTACCTTTGTATTTCAAGATTCCTTCATTGTCAAATTTAAATCCTTCATACCTTTTATCATTTGGATATGCTACTAACGCAACCTTTACATGTTGATAGTATGAATCAATTAACATTTTTTTCTTTACCTCATCTTTGAATTGAGTCTTGAGGGTCACAATAGTGGAAACATGCTTCCTATGACTTAGTGCATCTACCACTCTATTCTCTTTTCCTTTTATGTAACTTATGTCAAAATCATACTGTGATAAAAATTCAAGCCACCTACATTGTATTGTGTTCAAGTTGGGATTTGTAAAGATATATTTCAGCTTCAAGTGGTTTGTTTTCAGTTTGAAAGGATTTTCCAATAGGTAATGCCTCTAAACTTACAAAGCGTGAACTATGGTAACAAGTTATAAATCATGGGGAGCATAGTTCAACTCATGTACCTTCAATTTTTCTTCTTTCGTATGTAATCACATGGTCATTTTGTAGAATTATTCCACCCAAACCTTCATCGAAGACATCAATTACCATGGTGAAGCTTTTGTTGGGGTCTAAAACCTTAAAAATAGGTGTTGTAGTTAGTTTCCATTTCAAAAAATTAAATTCATTCTTTCATTTATCATACAAACTAAATTTATTTTGTTTTTCTATAGTGAAGTTATTGGAGCAGCAACTCTAGAGAAGTCTTTAACAAATTTTCTGTAGTATACAACCAGCCCCATGAAGCTTCTAACTTCATCAATGTTCTTAGGATCTGCCATTCTGGTTATGTATTTTATTTTTTATGGATCAAATGATATTCCATATTTATTTATTATGTGCCCAAGATATTACACTTCATTTTGGTAAAATGAACATTTTTAAATCTTTCCATATTGTTCTCTCTTTATAAGTATATCCAATACTATTCTCAAGTGTTCATTATGTTCTTCCATATTTTTAGAATAGATCATAATGTCATCCAAGAAAACCAACACAAACTTTTCTAGGTATTCTTGAAAAATATTATTCATTAAGTTCATCAATACAGTTGGTGCATTAGTGAGTCCAAATGGTAACATCGTTAACTCATAGTGACCATACCTCATCCTAAAAGAAGTCTTGTGTATGTATTCATATTTTATTCTTAGTTGATGGTAACTCTGATCATAAATCAATCTTGGAATAGACTGATGCATCTTGCATCTAATCAAAGAGATCATCAATCCTTGGTAAAGGATATATATTCTTGATTGTGGATTTTTTAAGCATGTGATAGTCAATTCATAGCTTTAATTTTTCATCTTTCTTATTGACAAAGATGATCATTTCTCCCCAAGGAGACATGCTTGGTCTAATAAACCATTTAGATAATAACTCATGAATTTATGCTTTTAATTACAATAGTTTAGTTGTAGTCATTCAGTAAGGATCCTTAGAAATTGGTTTTGTTCTAGGCTTGATATCAATTTTGAAATCAAATTCACACCTTGGAGGAAGTCTATGTAATTCCTCTAGAAAGACATCATTGTACTCTTGTAACAAGAAATAGTCTTCCAAGGAAGTCTTACCTTCCTCACTAAAATATGATATTTTTATTACATAAAGAATGCAACCTTTATTCTTAGCCTTTTTTATTTGCATTGTAGAAATCTTCCTTACTTCAAAGTTTCTTTTTATGCCTTGAATGAATGTTATTTTATGTAGGTCATCCAAACATTTTATTTGTTTTTCAAAACAATCTATAGTTTTTTTGTTGAGAAAACCATTTTACACCCATTATTACATCATAATAACCTTAAGGAGCTACATAAAGATCAATTTCTGGTAAAACTAGGTTGTTCCAATTTTGCGTTAAACATACATTGGTTTACAATAAAAAAATATCATTCCCGTATTGCAATCTATGAATTCTCCATATAACCAGCTTTATTTTTTAATTTTTCAGCTAATTTATTGAAATGAAACATTCATTTGCACTAGTGTCGGGAATAACAGTTAAATGTGGTCCATATAACTTACCTTGTACTTCAATATGTGTGGCTTATTTTTTCATCCTGACGATTTGCTACTGCATGTGAATTTTTCTACGATTTATTTTCCTTGTTCTTTAAAGGAAAATTGTTGGCATAGTGATCTCCACCACACTTAAAGCATCCAGAAAATGGTCAATTTATTTCATTCTTACTTTGTCATTATATGTTGTACTATTTTTCCCATTTTTCTTAAAATTTGTAGTAGGATTTATTGTTGTATTTTTATTTCCATTTTTGGCCTTATTGCCAACCTTTTTCCACCAAGTCTTTCTTGGTGCAAGTGGTGAAGGTGAACTAAATTTTTTCTTTCTCTTTTCAATCTCTATGAGAAAATATAGCTTGTAACTTCTGCTCTTGCCTTATGGCATTTTCAAAAATAGCTTCCATGGTTGAAGGTACATGAACATCTACCTCTTCACCATTTATGGGAATAAGTCTAATGATAAGCTTGTGTATACATAATTTCTCATCATCTTGATGCTTTGCAGAACATACTTCAACAGTTTAGTAAATTTCTCTAAGTATTTTGTTATAGTCATTTTACCTTGTACCAAGGTTTGGAACCCGAAAAAAATTTGGTCATAATATAACTATCGTAACCATCGTTGGGTAAGTGCGGCAAGTTGGGGGACAATTAAGTGGACATCAAATCCTGAATTTTACATCAAAAATAGCAAAACATCAAATTTAGTCTTCCATGGACTTGAAGCTTGCCGAAAAGTCAAAAATATGTCATAAAAATAGTACCACGATCGCATAGGGGAGACTGTTAGCTTTGTAGAAATATTGATTTTAAAGTGAATAGAATAGGATAAATATCATTTTATAATTTTTTACTAATGGGTCTTTAAGACACTTTTTCCCGTGAATGTTTATGTCTATGTTTAAGACTGCAAATTTTGTCTCACTTATCAGAATGTGATAAAACTTATACAATCCCAACCATGGTGAAATTATATACATGTTCAAAAAAAATTATTTAATTTCAATATTTTTTTATGAAGTTATGGCGGGAAAATGGAAAGTGCTCTATTTTCTTTATGTTTTCAGACCACTTTCATGAAAAAATCATAAAAAATAAAATATTGCTCAAAAAAATACAAAATAAAATCTATCCCAAGGCGTATAACAAAGATCTAACTTCGACCAAAGGATATATATATATATATATATATATCAATTTTTGGTCATCCAAATTGTAGGCAAATGGACTACGATCTTATAGGCATTTTAAAAAAATACCAAGTCATTGAATTTTGAGTGTTTAATATATCTAAACTTGTCCAATTTTTTTAAAAATAGTAGTTTAGAAACTAGATTCTAGATGCTATGATTCATATTGATATAAGTTTTTCTAATTTTGAGTATATGCATTGTTAATAATCCCTACAAGTTGATATTATGTTGTTATTTGCAATATGATGTCCACTTATGACCCCTTTTTTGTCCCTCAACTTGGTGCACTTACCCCGTTATTTGAAGTAGAATTTAAATTGATCCCAAGTTATGTTTACCGTGAAAAAACTAATTACACCTTACGGCTATCCCACCAAGAGGAAACCTCGTTGGAGAGATGATAAGTACCCATACCGCCTTGCTTTCTTCGTAAAAATCTATGAAAAATTATTTTTCCATCTCAATGAGCCGCTTATCACCTCCATCACCCGAGTTATTTCATAAAACTTGGGTGGACTGATATGTATAATGTCTCTTAATAGTTCTTCATTAAGAGGGCTCTTTCTTTCTCAAGTTGGTTTCCTACATTAGGATTTGCAGCATTAGGATATTCTATGTTAAGGTTTGAAGAATTAATGTTATGATTAACATCATTAGGATCCACTACATTATGATTCCCAACATTCAATTTTTCTACATTAGGCTTCCCCTAAGGTTGAAAACTTCCATCACTATCACTACCACTATCCATAAACAATATCTATTACTCAAGAATAAATATATGATTATGATTTTCTTGCATGACAACAAGTATCTCATCAATATTTTGGGTTGTTGTTGCTTCAACCCTACATCCTAATTATTTGCATTATTGCCTATTTTTCTAACCATTTTGTTATGTTATAAAAGATTTTTTTTTGTTAGCGTAAGGACCCATTAAGTTGAAGATATGTAAACCTTCAACTCTAATACCAAAATGTATAACCCTCATTATAATTACTCCAAATTAAGGGAAACTATTTTTCTTTTTAAAAAAACCCCTTAATCCCATTTAATTCCTTCAATGATTTACAATTTATAGCATTTATAATCCAACATAAATTATAGTTTATAATCCATATGATAATAATATAATCATGTGCAACTATAAAGGTCAAATAGATTTACTCGATCCCCTTTAACATCACTCTAACCAAGTGTGTATAACTCATATACAATTGATTAAACCTTCATATTACATTCGATAACTAAGTGCAGCTCCTAAGTGTCTACTTGAAAATAATCCTCTGACTTTCATCCGGCATCTCACACATTAATTTAGGAACACTGTGAACTGACATTGTAATTAATTAGTTACAACACTTAGGCCAAATTTTTCTAGCAATGCATTACGCTTAGTTTCTTATTCACATAATCTAAACGAAACTTTTCCCATCACCACATAATTATCTCATCGCATTTATTTGGATCACATTTCATTGTTTAAAATTTAATTTTACATTTCGAAGCTACAAGGATCATGACTCGATATTTAGATCGGTTAGATCATCTCAATCCCATCTTCGGATCCCTATAAGAAAGGAAATGTTCACTTAATGACTTGCACCATTATGATATCGTTATCTTTACCGTATCCATCTGAATTGGGAACGAACAAGATATAATCAATTTGAACATCATTTCACAATATTTGTGCTTCATTATAAGTGACTTATCTATTTATGATAGCAGATTGTCTTCAACTTAGGTAGGTTCTATCATATCATTACGCATTGTTCATTCGCGTTAACTATTCATATTATCTTTATTAGTTATCATCATCATTTATGATCATATAAGGTTTTACTATTACAACATATTGTTATCGATAACTAAAAGGTTTATCATTCATGTTTCATATGATATATCATAATTAATTGCTTAATAGGATAGTACTTATTATCACAAGTTTGTCATATTTTGATGAACAAATGATTGTTATGTAAGTACTATAATATCATCATTTTTAACATATTGTTTATGTCATCGAAATAAGTTGTTTACATCAAAATAATTTAATTATAATGACATTATAAAGCAAGAAAGTTATCACATTATAAAATAATTATCACAAATGTTATGTTACAAAAAAAGGTGCAATATTTCACTCTTTCAATAATAATGATCCAAACATCAATCATTTAATTAATAATTAATAAAAATAGTACATGTTTATGAAATGATTATTGAAATATAATCATTAATTACATCAGTGAAATTTCCTTGTTACAATCTTCTGAAGTAATACTTTTGCATTTATTTAAAGTACAATTAAAATCCTTATCAATATCTAAATAAGATAATAATAAACATTTCATGATGAATCATGAGTAAATGAATCCAATATAGCACTTTGTAATAACTACTCTATCCTGCATGTTGTAGGATAGATAAAATTATATACATGGTCAATTTGATGAACTGGCATGAATTAACAACTCACAATCATGCTATTATATTACTTAACTATATTATGAATATATTAAGGTTATCTCAATATACTCTTCACATTGTTATAATATATTTATCAAATGTAAACATCCTTAAATAAAGGAAGTGAATCCAATTTTTGAACTATGTTATAATAAACATCAATCCACTCCAACAAGTAATATCTTAGTGACTTATAAGTAACAACTTCAATAAATTTTACTTTCACATCAATTTCCAAAACTGAATCTATTCCCTAAGTCAAGTAACCCATACCATCTTATAACCAAAATTCATTAAACTTGTATGGTTCCAAATATTTTCTCATTATTCTAGAATAGTCCAAGGAAGAAATCAAAGTCTATTTTTAAATAAATCATTACATATTCAGCTAATCCACTAGTTAGCATGTACACCGAACAACAATCAACATTTATCATAACCTATCATTATCATAAATGGTGAAAAGTGTAACTTTGATTTCATAGTTTGCTTCTACAAGAACTAATTTATTCTTCTTAAGCCAAATAGAATGTATATTTAATAAGCGTTTCATCGAAATCAAACTGCTTGAAAAAGATAACGAAACTTGGTATTTTTTGAGCCAATTTAATGAAATGCTTAAATAGAAGGATCAATAACCTCATGACTTAATCATCCAATGATCCAAGCTTATAAGTGCACTGGGAACTCCGAAAGGGTATAGTCTTCACTCAATATTTCTTAATCATTATCAAAAAGTGTTTAAGTATAATAGTCAAGAAAGAAAATAGTTGCTTTTTACCTGTCTTCTTAATAAATTGATGAGAAGCTCATATCTAGTTGAAATGTTTTATCATAATGTATGATCGAATAAAAATCAATCAAAGAACATCCAAATTAATAACCATCCAATTCCTCTTAAATCACAAGACTTCAATCAAAACACATTAATCAAACGTTTCACAAAAGTTCAAAATCTATTTTTCCAATGAGTCACAAAGAGATTCCTATAAAAATATAACAAAAATATTTACAGCTATTTCTATTAATCTAAGAATTGAACTCAAAGATTACCATGCCCCCTATTTAACCTGTTAAAATACAAAACAATCTTATACTAGTTTTTCCTACAACACACGTTTCCAAAATTTCAATTCAAATACAATCACACCTGATTGTATCTAAAAACATTTTCTTCATACAAGAACTCTAAGTGTGTTGATGAGAATGATGTATTAAAATACAAACCAGAAAGAGATACCCAAAATAAACCTAATTCCATCAATCCTCTTTCAACCGCCATCACAGCTTACAAAAGACGTTAATTCTCGTAAATAATGGAGTAACACTTTATATACAACCTATCTCGTGTTATAAATACCCAATCAAGGAAGCACAATAAAATGTCCCACTTTTTGGTATGTTTTGTACCTTTATAAACATGAATTTTCAATTTCATTGATTTTCTAAAGGTAATAGCCACAAAACCGTACACATTCATGAAATTCCACAAACTAACGAAATGTTGTGTTTAGAGTATAGAATATATGCATTTTTTTTTTAAAAATGGCAAAAATATGGTCTTTTTCTTAATTTTATTCATACGTTGTTTCTTATGTTATAAAAGAGGAATGACTGTCCCCTAGGTGGTTTTTTAAATGAAAATTTATTTTTTCACCATGAAATTTTAGATATATGTTCAAGATTTGAATTTTGAGGTCCTGTCAAATTTTTGTATTTTTTGAATTATATTTTTTTAATTAATTATTTAGTAAAAATATTTTCAAATAAATGGTGTACATATGTCTATGCCAATAACTTTTAAGATTTATATCGAAATTGAATTTTTTTTTCATAGGTAAGAAGAAGACTTCAACAAATAGTAAGTTTATTTTTAAAAAAATTGATATATTTTGCTATTTTTCAAATTGGGTTGATTGTGTACGATTGATTGTCCTAAAATACCATATGTTAGCAAAAAATAAAAAATAAATAGTAAAATATTTTTTTAAATGAAAATTATATTTTTAGAAAGCTAATGAAATTGTGTATTTTTGTTAATTTTTGTAATTTTACTAATTCGTTAACCCTAATTACGTGGCACCTAAGTGGTAGATTTTGGCATAAAATCATCCTCAAAATGGATTTGGTGCCAAAATGTGCCACATATGTTGCCAGAAGGGGGGTTCATGTGAACCCCCCTTCGCCTAAACCCCCTTAAACCCTAACTTCCACCAACAACTATATAAATATCTATATATAATTTTGTGCCGCTAAAATTTTCTCGAACCCAAAGGGATTCATGCGAAGAGGTGTTCACGTGAACCCCCTTCGCGCGAACCATATTTTTTAGCCAACATGGCGCAGTTTAGGAGATGGAGATTCACATGAAAGGGGTTTTGCGTGAACACCCTTAATTTCTCATCATGCCCAACCTCTTACTCATGTTTTTGGGACATGAATTGGGACACAAAATTATTCTTTTAATATCGTATTGACATTCAAAAACACCTATAAATCATTAGTTTCTTTACAAACAGAGAAAACCCAATACTTCCTTATAGCTCGAAATGTAACAATCAAGAAAAAGAGTTAAGAAATCCTTTATCAAATATTTATTAAAAAAAAACAATCATTCACTCAAACCCATATAGTATTTGGAAAAAGAGAATCCTATTTCTTAATAGTTCCAAATACCCATTAAGAGAAAATGCATTCTAAATTATTTTTCTACGATTTTCAATCAAACTTGCAAATGAATAAACACACAGATCAAACAACAAGAGAAACTTGAACAATATTAATCAAGTTCCAAGTAAAATAAGAAGAAAGGGAGTAAATAATATATTCTTGATAAAATCCAAAATATCTTGAACTTTTCCTCTATATTTCTTGCAAAATCATCAACCAAATCATCCCAACGAAACTCTAGATTTTTACAAAGAAAAACCTCGAATCTTCTAACCATTATCGTGATTTTAAATCCCGTGATTCCCATAATAAATGCATCTATTTTTAGCAAAGAAAACCCATACAAAAGGAAACTTCAAATAGCCTCCTAAACCTCCATGTATAGTTTTCCCAAAAGAAGAGCTCAAAAACCAAAAGGGAGAGATAAAATGGCTTGAGTATTATATGTGGTATCTTCTCAAGGAAGCTTCACGCTTCCAATTACCATGTTTAATGAATTGAATTTTTACAGTGTGCCACTTAGTAACTTGAAAATTTTTCCTCCAAATTGCATGGGGAGTGATGAGTGGTCCAAGACATTTAATTAAAACCAAATAATAACCAAATTTTGCATGGTGGGCACTAATCAAATTTAATTCTCAAGAATCAAAATGTGTGTGGATATGGTCGGAACCATAATCCTTAATATCTCCAACACATTCCAATGCCACCAATCTATGGTTTTAATACCATTTTATAGAAAATTAAATAAACATAAAACCTTGCACTAATATAAACAATACAATTGATTGGGCTTAGACCCATAATACACAAGCATGAACCTAAACAATTTTGTCACCATTTATGACCTTGAAGAATTAAACAATGCAATATGCCAAGCATCAAGGAAATAATTATAATTAACATAACAATTACAATTAAGGTCATTGATCAACCAAATAATAATCATAGTAAAAAGATGTTTAACTTATCCTTCTTTTCATTGACAATTAACTCAACATTATGGTCTCGAGACTATTATTTTTGCATCAAGTTTAATCCATCTCAAAGAACAATAATACTTTCACGTTTATTAAACATTACCAAAAAAGTTATTCAAGTAAGTAACATTCACCTTGATGATCAAGAAAATTACCAATCAAAGAATGAAGACCATTTTAATGTTTTATAGTCTATGAGTGACATAACAAACACAAGAAGGTTAGTCATATCATCAAACAATTATTTCTTCCAAACACCAATTAATGTGAAAAAATCAAAAATTAACTTTTCAATATAAATATATTATCACACAAAACAACAAGGTAAGGTGCAATCCTCTCGAACAAGTACAAAAAAATAAGCTACAAGTATTGAGTAATCAATGATTGCATGATGACAGTGTAGTTACGGTGCTAGTTATTCACCTATGCATGTGTGTGTGTGTGTGTGTGTGTGTGTGTGTGTGTGTGTGTGTGTGTGTGTGTGTGTGTGTGTGTGTGTGTGTGTGTGTGTGTGTGTGTGTGTACTTTCAAAATATATGTATATATGTGTAATTGCATATAAAATCCTATAACAATATTAATCGACTTACACTTGTAAATTGTTTGATACAACACAACTTATCTTTGTAACAAAACACAATGAAAATGCAGGGTGTGACAACTATTATTCTCTTCCTTGTATAGATGACTTGTTTGATTAGATACGAGGAGCCAAGGTATTATTTAAGATTGATCTAAACTCGGGATACTATCAATTTCCAATTACATAGGTGGACATCCATAAGACAGCTTTTTGAGTACTACGAGTTCATAATGGTTCCTTTCAGTTGACTAATGCACCAACACTGTCGATAAGCCTCATGAATGGATATTTTAGGACATTTTTGGATTAGTTTTTCATTTTTTCATGGATAATATTTTTATTTACTCACGACCAGTGGAGGAGCACTAAGATCATTTGAGACAGTATTGCAGGGTTTTGTGGGAATACATTATTTTTAAGAACTTAGATAAGTTTTCCTTCTTCTAGTATGAGATTCAGTATTTGGGTCAAATCATTATAGGTGATGGTATCTCTGTAGATCCCTCAAATATTTGAGTTATCCTTTATTTTCCAGACCTCACCATAGTGACAGAGGTTCAAAGTTTCATGGGGTTAGTTGGCTACTATCATAGGTTTTTCAAGAATTTCTCTAGGATTGCTCATCCTATTACTTCTCTTCAAGACAGGGAAGAAGTTCATTTGGTTAGATAAATGTGAGTAGGATTTTTAGTTTCTCAAGGAACGTTTGACATTTGTGCCTATCCTTGGAGTCCCAAATCCTTTGGTATATTATTTAGTTTGCAATGATGTTTTGATAGAGGGACTTGGGGTAGTTCTCATGTAGAAGCACCATGTTATTGATTTTGAGTCCCATAAGATCAAGGATTACGAGCTTAATTACCCTACCCATGATATCGAGCTTGCAGGTAGTGGTGCATGCCTTAGTATGTTGAAGGAACTTCCTTTTGGGTAAGGTATTTTTTTAGAGACGATCATTTGATTTTGTAGAACATCTTTTCGTAACCCAATCTCAATGAGAGGAAATGGCTTTAGATGGAGTTACTTTATGAGTACGATATGGATATTTAGTATATCAAGTGAAAAGATAATTTCATCATAGATACCATGAGTAAATGACAACATGATATTGATATCTTGACCTTATAGTTAGACCTTCAGACAAATCCTTTAGCATCTACCTTGTGACATATTCTATGAGGGTGTCAAACGAGCGGTGGTGTCACAAAGGACCTTGGAGGGAAAGTGATTAAGAAAATATTGAATAAATATAAACCTAAACCTTATTGTAATGTATCAACAAATGAATATAAAATTAAGTACAGAATGACCCAAGAAAATAAGAAATTAAGATTTAAAACCCTAAGTGCAAATGAGGAGATAAAATGACTTAGTTGTTTCACAATTAATCCTGACCTATGATGAAGTGATGGAGTGGGAAATATGAAGTGCATATTGTCACAATGAAACCTAGAAAACTATAGATGTGCTGGAGTATGCTAGATTGGGGTGCCTGAAATGGGTTGAGGGTGCTGCGTGTCTTGTAGACCAATTCTATGCACTGTGATGCCAAAAACCTCATAAAACCATCTTTGAATGGTTATAAGGTGTGTTTTGTCCTTCTCTTCTTGTCACTATTATGTCACACAATGATCATCGATGTCATTGATAACATGTAATTAAAAATTGACTTGTAAAACCCTCAAAAGTGCATCAAATCCCAAAAATAAAATAATGAAAATGACGGCTAGACTATCCTCAACTATCAAACAAGTGATCTTACAACTAAGTGTTGCACTAAATTTCATACCCAATGTAGTTCTATGTGTGTGTGTGTGAAGAATCATGCCCTAGTTGGCTCTTGTGCATGTCGGACATGATAGCGAGAAAATAGATAGATGTAGAAAATGTAGATAAATATGTGCATGAAAGAATGAACTTCCCTCCTATGAAGTGTATGCAAAATAATGCAGTCCCTTGTCCCTTGTGTGGAGCTAGAATGGATGCTTGAATGATCTAGAATATCCTTTGGATGCAACCTTAGGTGGTGATAGCTAATTCTTAGTGCTTGGTCCTTTATTATGGTCACATAACTTTATATTTATATGATTCCCTTACTTGAATTTCGTAATTAACCCGATTTCATGGACAACTACCAAAAAGGTAATATGTCCAAACAACTAAAATGGACCCATAATATGTGAGCAAAGGACAAATAGATCGGGGGCACCCAAAGGGGACGAGGGTGTTTGCACCGGCATCCCGGTGGGCACTCGTGTCTAGACTCGAGAAACTCAAGGGTCGAGGTCGACCGGGAAAAAGGTGTGTAAGACCAAAAGTGGAAAAAGAAAGCAAGAAAATATGGCCAAAGATATGGGTCAATTATTACTTTTCTTATTGGTGTTATGGCTACTAAGAATAAAATGTACCTACAAGGGGATGGGCATGGCAGAAACCATGGTGAAAAATTAGAGAAACCAAAACAAGAAATATGATCAAAATAATAGTGTCAATACTAAAAATTAGTAGTATAAAATGATGTTTTGGTAGAAAATAATAGTAAACATGTCAAGCAATGTCACACAAAAGGAAAAAAGTCCCGCAAACATGAGAAACCCATGTTATCACAAGACAATCAAGGACCTTGATCCTATAAACAAGAGATGCACAATCACACAAGGTATGTGAAAGGAATGAAAATAATATTTTTATAGGCCGAAAATATCTCAAATGATAATAACACATCACATTTAATAGGATAAAAATAATTCTCTAGAATAACCTTAAAAAGTATTTACAAATAAAGAGTTAAAATATCATATATGGGAATCCATCATAATTTCATTGGTTTCATGAATTAGCTCAATAACTAGGATGTACATATAGGAGGAGGGAAGTTAAATTACTACCTAGATCAGTGGTGAATAACTCCCACTAACTGATACTGGTAGTTATGCTAAATCCACAAGACTAATTAGCTAACTCCACATAACTAGCAAGCTAACTCTACATAACTAGTACACTTAAGCAAGCTAGCTCAACAAGTGTAGAGATAAACTAAGTGCAAGAATTATCCTAATAAAAAATAAAAGGGTAAATAATAAATATTGTGTGGGTGGAAAGGTGTGTCTAAGAAAAAAGGCTTGATGAGGTACCCAAGTATAATAACTAGGAAAAAGGCAGACCGCAAGGCACCCAAAAACCAATTATAACAAAGTAGAGAGAGAAAATCCATTACAAAGCATCCCAATAATCATGGCTATAAAATAACTCATACAATGTTGAAGATGTTTGGTGTGCACTATGGTCCGAATCTACTACTCGGTCAAAAAACTAAAAAATAACTAACACTTGGCTCCACTAGAATAGCTTCATATAAGGATAATATCAATGGATTGATGTCAAGAGTGAAAAAAATACCAAACATAATTCGATCAAATGCTATAAATAGGCATGCTACACTACAAGAACAAAAACCAAGGCAAGGACATAAAAATCTAGAGTAATAGGAGTAAAAAGATCCAAGACCTACCAAGGCAACAAGGAAAGGAAAAAATATCTAAAGAAGCAAGATCATCACCACACCCTCCAATACTTATGAATGGGTAGAGTAACACTACAGATCTATATGAGTTATTAAAATAACTACCCGAACACCTGAAAACTAACACTAAGATTCACCAAAATAGATCCCTCCCAAGAGAGGATATTAACAAACCAAAAAATTCCAAAAATGTAGATACAAAATCTCTCAACAAACAAGAGAGATTTACTACACCTGTTAAAGAAAAAATATCAAAATAAGGAGTATTACAATGCAGATGATATAGAAAGTGGAGTAAGAATCTGAATGGTGTAAGAGCCACACCTGTATAGTCCTCTCAACAAATGCCTATATCACCATCATGAGTGATTATAAATCCACCCCAAATTAACATGGAGATATGAAGAAGATGCATGCATATGATTCGATTTAAAATTCACAATGGGTTCATATAAAGAAACATCAAAATATATGTCAAGTTGGTCATGTCTGATAGCTCAATCTCGGGTTTCTCGAGTCTTAGTGAAGGTGCATAACTCATGTGTGTAGTTCATGATCCTTATAAATATTCAAGCAAACAAAAGTAGGATCTATGTCAACATGTGATCCCAATGAATTACACCTGCTCGAAAACTAATTTCATGGTGATAATGCCACTTGATAGGATGAATAGAGGAAGCAATACTACATGAATGTATTCCAATTCCTCTTCCACTGAAACCTAGATAAAGGAGCATGTGAGAACCCAATATAGTGGTTATAGTGGTATGCTTCTCAAAATATCTATGCATGCAAGTAGAAGTGGGATACACATAATATATTACTGCAATATACATATGTGGGGAAGTAGAACATGTAGTTACAAGGTAAATAGACTCGGGAGCATCGAAAGTGGAAGTAGGCTCAAACTAACAAATCAAGGTCGGTGTGTGTGGGAGAAAAAAGCTGTAAGTAGACTAAGAGCATGGGAATAAGATTCCATAATGTGAGGATGATGTTGTAAGTGAGAAATTTTATGTTGTAAGGATTATATGAGTTCATCTTTGTCGTGAATGAGGGAATGAAAAAGATTGTTTTACTTATTAAGTGATCTATTTTATTCTAAAAAAATTGTCCTCCCGAATTCCGCACACTTCAAAGAAAAGTATCTCATTCTCTTATGGGTAATTATCCATGATGACAAAGAATGCAATAAGATGTCTGGCTTAGCTGAAAATGTAGTCGTGTGTGATTACAACCTCCTATATTTTTTTACTTTCTAAATTAGTGTATTTTACCAATTAAATGACACCAATATAAAGAGCACAAATGATCATACACTTTTGCAAAAAAATGGCACTCAATTCTGAGTTACTAGTCAAAAATTATGATAGATTTATTTTTCCGTCGATGGTCCGTTTAAATTAAAAAATACACTCTTTTTGTAATTTTTTAAAATCTAATATTTGCAAATAAAACAGAAAACAAATGTGGACTAACAAAAATTCTTGGGGGCTACATTTAAGCATTGAATAGTAGGAATCACCCTTGTTAATCCCTCATGTGACCTCCCATGTGACCAAGGGCTAAGGTGTTTTGTGATCAATCTCCTTTTTGTGCATGACTTTATATTTGGAAAGGGTGCACATGGCAATTCACATGCTCGGTTTTCTTCTCTTATCTCCAAAACTGATCTCTTCCAATAAAAACTAACAGATACCCAAAAAAATCCATTTCTCTAGATAAAACCTAGAAAACATCAAGCCCTTTCACGAGCACAAATTGCATATCACGTAAAAAAAACTTCAGCAAATGTGTTATAGGATTTCCTCACTTGCCAAACAAAGTATCCTCTATGTAAATCCATGTAACCTACAATAGAAAAAACTTAAAAATCCTAGAAAAATCTAGAAATTGTTTCTTATGCACTCCTTTAGTAACCTTTATAGATTCTTGTACATATGTATACTCAAATTTGTACCCATCTCCATCTCTCGTAAAAAATAAATAGCTTCAAAACTATTTGTCATTGTCAATGGTCATATTTACTGTTTCTCTAGGGTTTTGGCACCTTTTTTATCTCGATCATGCCCTTCGTTTCACATATAAATTCATGTTGTAGAAACTTACTAACAATTTCCAAAAAATATGAAAATTATAAAACCCTCGCTTGTAAAAAAATACTTACATATGGATGTCTACATCATCTACCACTTTGATACCATGAAAGGAACGAAAAGAATATTATTCTATTCCATAAAGATCTCAAATGATAATAGCACATCACACTTAATAAAGTGAAAGGAATTCACCAGAATAACCTCACAAAAGGATTTACAAATAGAGAGATAAAATATCATACACCTAAGAAAGATAACTCAACAAGTGTAGAGATAACCTAAGTGCAAGAATTATCTAAATAAACAAATAAAAGGATAAATAATAACCTACACTAAAAATATGATGCCACAAACATGGTACACCCACAATGTCTTGAGACAATCAAATCCTACTGGAAATAAAATAACACCGAATTCATCATATAAGTTAAAGTGATATTGTAATAAAGTAATTTTTAATTACTTAAGTTAGCCTAGATAAAGTCAATTATTAGTGAGTTTTCTTATCCCTTGTTTGTGGGATCATGTTTTATCTTACATAATTTTTTCCCAAATGATTTCCATGAGGGGAAATAGGGGCAATAAGCTATTCCTGCATTTTTTCTTAGTTTAGTTGATATTGTTCCATATATTGTGGAAGAGATAGAAGTTGTCCAATATCTATAAATATTACAGCTCTCTCTTTTGATTGTAATGCTTGATTTTGATATTAATAAAATACACAAGCACCATCTTGTTTCTGTGTAAATATTTTGTGTCAAATATTCTTTTCAAGTATTCATTGTCAAGATTTGGTATCAGAGCAGTATTCTAATCCAGAGAGAGTGTAGGAAGTTTTAGGGAAGTTTAGGGAGACCTGGAGAAATTTTAGAGCTTGGAGGATCCATAGATGCCTCTAACCATTTTATAGCCCCTACCCAAATCCACACCCTAGTTCATAGATTTATTTGCAGTTGAAGAACACCTAGAGTATAATCACAGCCCTTGCATACCCGGATGTAACCGTGTTGCAAAATATCTATTTCCAAAGTGACCTCCCAAAGCCTCCAATCAACTTGGAGATTGCATTCACAGATCAAGAGCATTCAAGAGAAGAAGAAGACATTCCTGCAAAGACAAAGAAAACAAATCCATTCCAAATCAGATCTGCAAAGGAATTAATAAATTCGGCGTTGCTTGCAAAATATTCAATGTCCAAAACTCGGGAAAATACAAAAATTGTGTCCTAGTAATATACCTACGTGAAGCCAAAGCAAGGAGAAAACAAATAATAAAAAGGGCGGACAAGGTTTATTAAAATACTTAGGAAAATTTTTCAAACTGTAGTTGTGCCTAAAATGTACCAAGGTGCATGTAAGCCAAGTAAGCCCTAATCGGGCCGCGTTTTAAAAAAAAAGTATTTTTGGAAAGGGGTCCGGAAAGATATTGAAATTGGAATTTAAACAAGTCATAACTTTCAACTAGTACATTGGATTGAATTGCCATTTTTTTAAAGTGTGTTTTTGTGAGCTCTACGTATTTATCTATCTTTTAATAAGCTTTGTCTTGTAAAAATTACAAAAATTAAAGGTTTTTCATATTTGAAAAGAGGCCAAAGAGTCCAATTTTCGTATTTTTGCGAATCGGCCACAGAGCCAAATTTTTAACAGGGCCAATAGTGCAAAAAATTCATTATACATGGTCGTAAAGAAGCCCAAACTAAATAAAATATTATTTTGGGGAGGGGGTGTGCATGTTTTAAGGGGGAAAAGTGTTCAATTTTTTCTTTTATCGTTTTTATCACCATCACAATGGCCGCAATTATGACACCAAAATTATTATTTTCAGATTCTCAACTTTTATGTTCTGATAATCACCCAACATGTAAAAAAAATTCATGCACAAATTGATTTTGAAAATATATGGTCCATTGTTTCTGGTAGATTAACAAGATTTGCAGTAGATGTTACACAACAAGCTACATTTGATTATGCAAATCAAAAACAAAGTTAATAATCTTGTTTAGTGTTTCAGATGAGGTACAACCTCATATTCGTGAGGCCACAACAATAAAATAATCTTGGGACAAGTTGAAAACAATATATGAGTCCAAAAATAAGAACACAATACTTCATCTCCAGAGTCAACTATTGAACTTGAAAATGCAACCAACTAAGAAAGTTGAATTTTTTTTGAAGAGTAGCAACTTTGCATGCATCACTTCAATCTTTGGAAGAAGAAGTAACTGACACATCACTTGTGCCTATAGTATTGAGATATCTTCCTCCTTATAGGATTTTTGTGACCATGTTAAACATAACTAGTCAAACAACAACTTTTGAAGAGTTAGTGAATATGCTACAACAAGAGGAAGTTATTCACTCAACTACTGAAACTGAAGAGCAAGCACTTGCTTCTAATCAAAAAGGAAAAAAGGAAAATTCTAGTAAACATCCTCAGAAGCAAGGTAATACTCAACAAGGCCAAAAGGACCAATAAAAATGTCTTATTTATGGTTGAAAAGGACATGAGTTAAAAAATTGTTGGTATAACACATTCCAACAAGGATCATCAAGTGGTAAAAATATTGATTACTAACAAATAAAATCAAGCCAAAAACAGAGTAAATAGGGACAAAATAATCAAAAGTAGAAGAAGAAACCAACTCAACAAGGAAATTTAGCTGAACAGGAAGATCAATTTGATGATGATGACTTCTTATATTCTCGCACAATCAAATAAAGTATCCAATTGTACAAATAAAATTGTGTATGTTGATTCAGGTTGTAACTCGACACATGACATGAAAGAAAGATTGGTTATTCACAATGAGTAAAACACCCAAAAAAATTCATGTCTCTTTGGGTGGTGATACATCATATAGTGTTGAAGGCATTGGTTCCATTTCACTACCACTTGGTCAACATAATTTGTAAAATTACATATGTTCTTTATGTCCCTAGTTTAGCAAAAAAATCTATTATCCTTGAGTTAATTATTAGATCACAATCCCAAAATTGACTTTTATTATAAAGGTGGCAAAAATATGTGCTTGATTTGAGATAAGTCAAGAAGCTCAAAAATTGTTGCAAAAGCTTCGAATTTGGGAAGAATGTTTTAGTTGGATTTTTTTCAATGAAATGATCAAGCACTTGTAGCCAAGCATACATCATCAGCTCAACTATGGCATCGAAGACTTCAACATCTAAGTTTTGGCTATCTTGACACACTTCATCAATACAATATGGTTAGAGGTTTGCCACTTATAAAAAAGGGTACAGATAAATGTCAGCATTTTTGGTAGGAAAACAACATAGAGCACCATTCAAACATAGTACATTTCGAGCTAAGGAAAAACTTGAATTAATGCATACCAATATGTGTAGACCAATGAGACCTATCCACTTTGGGTTTCAATATTTCATGCTCTTTGTTGATGATTTTTCAAGAAAAATGTGGATATACTATCTTTCTACAAAATACCAAGCTTTTGAAACTTTCAAGAAGTTTAAAGCCCTTGTTGAAATAGAGTCTGTAGGAAAATAAAAACACTCCACTCATATTGAGGGGGAGAATACACTAGCAATGAGTTCAATGATTTTTTAGAAACACATGGCATTCGTTGTCAAATGGATCCTCCTCACACACCACAAAAAATGGTGTTGTTGAAAGGTGAAATCATACTATCATGGATATGGTGCAATGTATGATTGATGATGCAGGTTTATCAAAAACATTTTGGGTGAAGCAAATTTGAAACAATAGTCTATTTACTAAATAGAGTTCCCACTATAGCTCTTGATGGAGTAACACCACAGGAAGCATGGTTAGGGAATAATCCATCTATTTCACACCTTAGATTTTTGTATGTAAAGCGAGTATGCACATTCCTAAGAAACAAAGAACTAAGCTTGATATGAAATCAAAAAAACTTATCTTCTTGGGATACAGTGATGAAGCACTTGGCTACAGACTTATGGATCCAAGAACAAAGAGGGTATACACTAGTTGGGATGTTGAGTTCTTTGAGAAGAAAGAATCATATGCTCCTTCCATACACTCACATGATGAAAAAATCATCCCTACAATGAAAATAGAGGATGGTAATCACTTTGATGATGAAAATGATGATTAAGAAGATGGTTAAATTCAACCTCGTATAGGAACCACTAAAAGTATTCCTAATTGGTATATAAGTATGATGAGAGATGCAAAATTGGATAGTTCCCCTAACACATCTACCATTGGAATGAGGACTCACAGTATGGCTTGAAATGAGGTCAATTTGTCCTTAATGGGTAAAGTTGTTGAAACTACTGAGTCGTCCACAATTTCAGAAGCCCTACAATCTAAACCTTGGAAAGATGTTATGGATGTAGAATATAAGTCACTTATGAAAAATAATACATGGAAACTTACAAATCTTCCACCAGGGAAAAATCTGATTGGATGTAGATGGATCTTCAAAATGAAGTACAAAGCAGATGGAAAAATTGATAAACACAAGGCTAGACTAGTTGCTAAGGGATATGCTCAAAAATAAGGCATTGATTATGAGGAGAATTTTTCTCCCACAGCTAAGATAAAAACATTCAGGTTAATCTTTTCTCTAGCTACACAATTTGGTTGGAAAATACACCAAATGGATGTGAAAAGTGCCTTTATTAATGGTGATTTACAGAAATAAGTTTACATGACTCAACCAAAAGGTTTTTTCATACCATGTAAAGAGGATAAGGTATATAAACTCATAAAATCACTATATTGTTTAAATTAATATCCAAGTGCATGGTATATTAAAATCAATGAGCATCTCATTCAACATGGATTTGACATGATTCTATACGATCCTAATTTCTAAATAAAAAGAAAGGGGGTAGATAGTGATCATTGTAGTATATGTCGATGATATATTCATCATTAGAAGATTAGTGAGGATGATTGAGTCAACAAAGAAAGATCTAACATGATCATTCAACATGACCAATCTCGGGCTTTTGCATTATTGTCTTGGACTTGAAGTTTGGAAAAGAGAAAATCATATCTTTGTGTCATAATTTAAATACACCAAGACAATGCTTGAGAATTTCAATATTATGGATTCTAAACCAATTGCCACACCTATGGATACAAGACTTCAACTATCTTGAACAGATCCATCATGACAAGTAAATGCAACTCTCTATCAACATTTGATTGGGAGTCTCATCTACTTGAATTACACTAGGCCAAATATCAGCTATGTAGTCATCTATCTTTCATGGTTCATGCAAGAACCAAGGGTTTCTCACTAGAAATCAGCAAAGCGAGATATACTAGGTACATCAGAGGAACTATGGACTATGGCCTAGAATACAAGAAGAACAATAACTTCTTCTTGACATGATATTCAGATTCAGATCATGCAGGAAACATAGATGACAAGAAATCCACTTTAGGATTTGTATTCTTTTTGGGATATGGACCGATATCATGGGGGAGTAAGAAGCAGACTTGTGTTTCAAGATCCTCCATAGAATCAAAATATTGTGTAGTAGGTGGAGTTTTCTGTGAAGTGATATGGCTCTAACATATACTTGAAGGATTGGGAATACCACAGAAAGATCCAACAATCCTACATGTAGACAATGAAGGAGTAATAAAACTTGTTCGGAATCTAGTTTTTCATGAACACACCAAACACTTTGAGGTGCAAGTACATTTCATTCATGAACATGTTTAAAACAACAACATCTAGCTCCAACATTTCCCAACAGAACATCAGTGTGTAAATATCTTCACAAAGTCTCTTGCACGTCCAAAATTTGAGGCATTCAAATTTTTTCTCTCTTGTTCACTTCAGAGTATGCTGAATTAAGGGGGGGAATGTTGGAAATAAACTAACACTTAATTCATCATATGAGTTAAAGTGATATTGTAATAAAGTAATTTTTTAATTACTTAAGTTAGCTTAGATAAATTCAATTATTAGTGAGTTATCTTTTAGTTATCGTATCCCTTGGCTTTTGGGATCATGTACTGTCTTGCATATTTTTTTCTCAGATGATTTCCATGAGGGGAAATAGGGTCCGTTAGGGGCAATAAGCTATTCCTTTATTTTTGCTTAGTTTAGTTGATATTGTTCCATATATTGTGGAAGAGATAGAATTTTTCCAATATCTATAAATATTGCAGCTCTCTCTTTTGATTGTAATACTTTATTTTGATATTAATAAAAGACACAAGCACTGTCTTGTTTCTTTGTAAAGCTAAAGTGTCAAATATTCTTTTCAAGTATTCATTGTCAAGATTTGGTATCTCGAGCAATATTTTGATCCGAGAGAGTGTAGGAAGTTTTAGGGAATTTTAGGGAGACCTAGAGAAATTTCTTGAGTATTTCTTGAGTAAGCAAGGGTGAAAATTTAACGATCAATTTCCCACTTTGCATATCCGAGTCTCATTTCCAAGTCACTTATTTGCATGAATTTTCATGGTTGTTTGAAGTGTCGTATTTTATTACATGTCAAGTTCGAATATTGGAGGTTGCATTTTTTATGTTCAAGACTATATGTTTTGTAAATTTTATCGCATATTTAATGTGGTTAATGGTTAATGGATTTGTCTAGGTAAATTTAAAATATATTCATGTTATTATAGATTGAATTTTAAGTCAAATCTCCAAAATGTATTTAGAATTATAATTATCTTAGTTACAAATATACTTTATAATGAAATAATGTGTCAATTATTGTCAAAATCTTTAAGTTGATAGTATCCTTTTAGTCATTTTAATTGTTGTCTCTTGTCAATATTATTGTCATTGTAAAAATCAAGAGTCAATGTGATATTTTTAATATTCATTGTATTTTCAATTTCAAAATTGTCATTACATAGTACAATAAGTTAAAAAGTAATAGTCGATTAATTTTTATCATCGCCAATAGTCAAGTAACAAGTTATTCTAATAAAGAAATTGTGTCACATTAAGTAATGCATGTGTCAATAGTAAAGATGTCAAAGTTGTATCATTGTCAATATATATAGAAATTTAAAAAGGTCTCACCGACAAATTTTAGTTGTTACCAAATGTACTAATAATTTATGATTTCACATTATGAGGGTGAATAATAAACAATGTGGAAATATTTTTAGCTTCATATCCAAATACAAACTTGAGTTAGCAGATGTCATTACTAAAAGATGGAGGAAATTGAGGATGGAGGAATAAAAATGTCCTCTCATCATCATGTAAGTGACGAGACCACACAATTAAGTTGTTGCATTTTTCATTTGTGTATTATTTATTGCAGCATGTGTTTTTAGAGTTTGTTTTTCTACTTTATTGTGCTCATATATTCGAGTATCTATTTTTCCGTGTGCTTCAATTTTCAGTTTTTTCATTTTTCATATGTGGTATGATTGAAAAAAATGATATTCTAGTTCATGTGAGTGATGGTCAATTCCTTTTATAACCTCCTCATGTAAGAATATGGTGGAGAATTAAAAAAGTAGTGCATATCATGGATCTTGAAAAGGTTTGTGGAAATCCAGAAAACTACATGAGGTGAATAGTTGATGGTCTCTTTTTCATCTCTAGGTTTTTCGTAAACTTGCAAAAACCCATGGAAGGATGATGAAGGAGGTCACTTTCATTTGTATCAAGGTTAAAAGCCACGCTAATGGGCATGCCACCAAAGGTGGGCATAATTTTTTTGAATATGTGAATGGTTTTCCTAATGTGTTCACACTAAGGGGGAAGGGGGAATGTTAGGGATATTATTTTTCAGTACTAACATGTTTGATAAATAACATGTTTATGTATGAAATATAGTGTAATGTGGTGTATAATTTAGTAAATTAGTTGTGTGAGTTATAACAACTCACATAGGTAGTTTTTTATCCGAAATAATGTGCAATATTTGTCACGTGAATTGTTGTAGGCCTCCTTGTTTATAGGAATGCATCCACCTATTTATTTTTACATATTTTTTGAATTTAATAGAGAAACCAAATATTATTGTGTTCTAATCTAAAGTGTGTTATTTTTTTATGAAAATATGAAATTATTATTATGTTGATAACACTACAAAATTAGTGTTATGAACTTCTAAATTATATGTGTCATTAGTATGCTTAGGAAGTGGCTAATTGAATATTTTCAACTTAGAATTGGTAGTGGTAGTCTTATAAGATTCATTGGGCTTATCCCATTTAATTGTATTAGATTCAATAAGATCATGAATGATGTGTTGTACCATAATACATCTATCCATCAAGTGACCAATACATTTATGATAATCATAAAAATCATTTACATCAAAGCTCTTACTTTAAGGCTTTCTCATATTAACCTAAAATGGTGGATGGAGAGACATAAGTTAAACTCAAGTAATTTCTATAATAACATGTACAGAGGACAAGGTAATTGTTTAAATTGGAATCTTGCAAGTTGTAATTGGAGATTAGTAGGTTAAGCAACAACATTGAGAGTGTCTTTATAAAAAAATTAGTGTCATTAGATTTATCTTTGAAGTTATATTTTCTTAGAAACTTAACATCGGATGGATTAAAGGACCTAGTGACATACTTAATTTTGTTAATGTGTAGTAGCTTAGTGATTTAAGATAAATTAAATCTTAGTCACAGAAATTTTGATCAATTAGATATATTAGAAATTTGCAATATGAAACATATACTGATAGAAAATTATAAGTAACATGAGGATAAAAGTGACTTAGTAGCTAATTGGTTTCCTAGACTGGATATCAACTAGAAAGGTGACAAAAAAAGGTCCAATTTGGATTGTGAATGATTCTTTTAGAGGATTGTGATATAAAGGTATGTTGGAAAATAGTACCTAGAAGGAGATAGCACTACCCGAGGAATTAGTGTCTAAAATGGAAACTACTATCCTAGAAGTGAGTGTAGATCTGGTTCTTTCAAGGTTTAATCATGTTTCTTTCACTTTTCTCTATGTTTCAACCACCTTGCTATAGGGTTTTCCTATCACACTTGTACCTGAAAAAAATGTATCCACCTAATTTGTCACTTTTCATATTTGATACATGTTACTAATAAATTTCTTTGTGTAGATAAGGGTTAGTGATACCTCTATTTCTAGAGCAGGTGCCTTAAGGGGCATGTCGAATAGGGAATGGTTATTCATGTAACCATTATGGGTTAGAGATGGTACACAAAGAGAGTGTCGTTATTTGGTATTGACTTATTTTCCTTGCATTATTTAACCTTGTCCTCCTATGTCTCACACACATTGCATTCAAAAATTCTTACTTGCATCTCACCACTTTGCACCTTGTTTTTCCATATCCATGATCTACGACACATTATTTTTACTTTTCATGATAAATTACCTCATTTTAGCACCTTTAGCTGATGTCATCGCCCGTGGGTGATGGTGTTGGTGTTTTATTTCTCTTGGTTGATGCCATCTCTTGCAAGTGATGGTGTCCTATATAGATGCACCTCACTTTGACATTCATAATGAAGAAATCAAGAATCATTCGAACTACCATCTTCTCTAATATTTTTCACCATCTTCACATCTGCTCGTGTAGATCTTCATTCATCTTACACCTTACTTGGATTGATTGGACACTTTTCTTCTTGGATGGTTTTCTTACTTTATTAGGTCACCTATAGTGATTGTAGGATATGAATGGTGATCCCCTTCTCCATCTTATATTTATTCTCTCTCAGTGTGTTACTTCTCTAGAGAGATAGATGCATCAGTGACCACCCTAGAGGTACAAGGTGAGTTCTCTAGCCATATTTTGTCATTTTTCATTAATAAGTTCGTATTCTTCCCTCATTAGGTTATGTTAGCTTAGTATTACATATGTTTGGATTGTATTTATCATAGTAATCTTATTTATTATCATCCCCTTATCTTACTTTAATTTTAGTTGTATTATGCATGTTTGTTCTATCTATAATTGATCCATACCTCTCGACACCCAACTAGCAATATACGAGAAGGGTACTCTCCACTATCTTGACCGTGGGACTTAAAACCATAGGTTGACCTAGTATAAATATTGCTTCAATCTAGATATACAACCATAGTGCTCATTGAATCCCCTTTAAATATACCCAATATATGTTGGTTCATGTGTTTTTCTTACTCATTGCTTTGATACCCTTATAGAATGAATGATTTAGGAGTGCAATTTATTGAGACACATTATTGGCATGACATCTTTGGTGAACCCAACGTGAATTATACAGAGCTTTTGATTGGGAAAAAATCTTTAAATGAACCCATATAAACGAACCCATATTCAAATTTGACTTCATCTAAACATCCAAGAACCTAAAACCCTAAGAATGAGTTTACACAGACACCATCACCCATGGATGAGTTTATCTGTTTCTATCGCATATGTATTAAAACACCTTTTGCCCATTTATAGACCCTACTGCATGGATGGTCCTATTTTTTTCTAATCTTTCACTCCCTAACCATCATCACCCAAGTTCAAGATTTTTGGTAGGGAAGATTTTTCTATTCCTCAATGAATATATTTCCTAATGCCATCACCCCGTACAAACCTTCTACATGACCTATTCTTTGTAAAGTACAGATTTCCAAATCCTTCATTTAGCTTCTAAGTTAAAAATGACACCTCTAAGGATATTTTTGGCACAACTAAACCCTATGAACTTCTCCATGGGATATTCCTTTGTGCCTACATCTCCTCTTCATGTTCCTAAATTTTCTAGCTCTCATCCTACAAGCACTACTCTTCCTAGTCATCCCAATCTCAATGATAAAACTTTTTTGACCCAGCTCTTTCCCTCTTATCAGATAAAGAAATTTCACCTAGTAGAATGCAATGTGGTTGAGATTGAGAAAATAGATCCTAGATCCATCATTAATAATCTCAAAAACAATGAGTACTTTAACCCTAATAAGGAGGGTGGTTTTTGAAAGATATCTATTGATGCCATGGAAATGACCATGCCCTCATCTAAATTAGGAAGTAATCTATCATCATCACACTCCTCCCACTAGTAATGATCTAAATTAATCTCCAAAAAATCCCACTAATCAACATGACAATCACGAAAAAAAACCCACAAAAAAAATCATTCTTCTATGGATATTAACATGGTAATAGTTAAGCTCCTAGATTAAATGGCTTTATCCCAAGCTACCACCATAGCTAGCATGATCCAAATGCAAAATAAGATGTTGCAGATAGCATATCAAAATTTGGTGCCTAGGTTTTCTTCTTTGACCCCCTCTATTAGTGGGTTCACATGGAAATCCTATTTCTCCTCTACCAACCTAGAGAAAGATATTACAAACTATCCAAAATTAGCCTTTAGTTCCATATATTATTTTATTTTACTTGGTAGATAATTTCCTTACCATCTCTTATGATGGCTCCATGGATCTATTTCTCTATCTCAATACTTTTGGAAACCTATATAAATAATGGATTCAAAAAAACACCTACACGATCGCTAAGCTTCCACCAAAAACCTTCTTGGCAAGGCTATCATGGTATAACCAACTTTATCCTAATTAGATAGTTAATTTATAAGGTTTATTTAAACCTCTCATATCTAAATTTCAGCAACAATACCTTCCTAAAAACACTTTACAAAGGTTTATACATCTTAGGCATGGGACTCACGAATCTTCCCATGATTTTATTACGAAATTGAAAACACTTTCCATGTAAGCTAATCATAATGTTTGTAATCAAAGAATATGCCAAATATTTATTAAGGCCCTCAAACCTACTCTCCAATGTAAATTCAGGTCCTTATCTCCTAACACATTAGAGGAATCCCTTAAACAAGCAAAAAGACAAGATCATCTCATGCGTGAAATTGGATGCACTTCCAATTTGTCACCTAAACTTAAAGGTACAACACATGTAATCATCCATTTAAATCCTTCAAGAGAAAAATGAAAGGGAGAACATCTGAAATCTCTTTACTGCTCCTTTCATACTCATTTATCTCATATTGAACTTCTCTAAATGCTTTACACTCCATGAATAATACCCCTTCAAAGCAAACCTATCCTAACTTTAGAGGTGATATATTCATTAGTGGCGTGAAAATATATGACATCCTCATAAGTGATTGTAAGGACCTTAGGAAGGAATCCCTTGACTTCTTATTTGGATCTTCTTTTATTAATCTACCATTATACAAGAGAGTTATGAGAAATGTACATATTTATAGAGATCTTACTCCAATTATCAAAATAAACGTCATAAAATTTTCATGAAAAATATCGTGGGAACCATAGAACCTTCATACAATAAAATTCTCATAAATTCTTGATACATCAATGTGGTTAAGGTAAAATGTAAATTTAAACCTACCCATAAATATCCCATTATCTAACAGAAGAAATTCTCTAATAATCCACCATTGCTTGATACTTCCCAGGATCCAGCGATGACATAGCCTCGCTCACAAATCAATCCCCACCTATGGTGTCACAAGAAGTACCAAGTAAAGATCATATCCAACCTTATTCTGAAAATATAACTCCAACTAAACCATCATCACATATGGATATCTATTCCACTTTGTCACAACCATGGTATCACTATGGAAGTTATTCCAAGCCTAATAGGAAATTTCTAGATAAGCTAAATTTCCATACGTAAAAAATACCCTTTATGGAACTCATGTATACCTTGTCCTCACACAAAAATTTCTCCTCCAATAGTTGCAATGATTTGAGGATCCTTCTTGTGTGGCCCCCAATATTCCCACTATATCCCCAAATCCACAAATTTGTCACATAAAGACTACACGACCATCCATACAACAATCATGTCTAGGTTGCTTAACATTGGAGTTTGTAGAGGATGACATGATTACTAATGAGGTCCTATTTCGTGTGGATGACCCAATGTTTCTCATTAGTGTTATCATTCATGATGCATAAGTATTTAGGGTCCTTGTGGATGAAGGATTGGGAATTAACTTATCTTTTCTCCCTCATCAAGAATCTCGGCTATTTTATTGATGACCTCAAGCCTACTCATTTGAATTTTCATGGCTTTGAAAAAACCAAATAGAAACCCAACCCATTGGATGTATCTAGATACCCATCACATTTGGACCCAAAATGGTCCACATCAAGCTTATGGTTTTAGATTGTCCTCTCTCATCTAACTTCTTATCGGGTCAACCATGGACACATTACATGTGCTCAGTCACATTTTATGGGTCTTAATGTATTAAATTCATCCATAACAACCAACACTTTAGGCATGATGTTGATCCCAATCCTTAGGATATCTCAATACCATTTCCTAATGATCCTTTCCTAATGTCAACTACTCCCGAGATTTAAAGTATTCCCTACCCATAATTCTTTGATCTTAGGTCCAAAATCCAAATTACATTAGTAGATTTAGAAGATGATAAACCTAATGATATTCAAAACACATTCAACAAAAACAGGTTACCCAATGATATTGTGTGTCAATTATCTCTAGTTATTTAAACTTGACATCAATTTCCACCTTAAAATGATATAGAGGAGCCAACAAGTGATGCCTCGGCCTCCAACCACCGAGCATGTAACGAGCTACCGATCTCACATATATTTTATAATCACCCTTCCCTTTCACATATATATTTTATCAAGACCATTGTTTTAGCTAAGGAGGAGGTTCATGATCTTAAAAAAAATGGATTTCCTTTGAGGAAGATTGCATCGTTTCATAAGATGAGTCTAGGCACTTGGAATTATTACACTATTAACGTTCCTTGTCCCAAATATGGTCTTATCAACTCAAATATAATAAAATTGACAAGTCTTAAAACCCCTATCTATGATACTATAAAAAATGAGGATGAGGAATAAACGCTTCCTTATGTTCCTCCCATCAATTTCCGTGCCTCAATTCTCCTTGGGTTATCTATAAAATATCTTACTATGCTTCACGTCATGCTCCCAAAACAACTTCACCACCCATTCAAACCTCTACAATCAACACTAGTCCCAATGCTCCTAGTATGGCCATTGTTCATTCTACACCTAAAGAGGTTACCTTAGACACTAGGTTATAAGATGTACGACAAACCAAATCTAGGCAACATAGAGATGGCTAGAAATACGTAGGCCTCGTAAATTAACATAGAATACCATGGTCCTCTCCCTACCCTTGACAATGATGAGGGTATTCTAGAACTATATGCAGGACAAGATACACTCCCTCGACATCATCATAAGTTTGGAAACTTCTCCAAATCACCTATGTGATTTGATATTTATGTCGTAACTATTGATCCTATTTAGGATGAAGTATACAAACTACCCAAAGCTCCATATAATTCCCAAGATGGAAATTCCATGTTGGTTGAATCAACTATTATTAAACCACTTGATGATGACCCCACGCATGTCGTCATGCTTGGTGATTACTTTCCTCACTTATGTGAGCATCATATAGAAATATTATAAAAACATAAGGAGGTATTTACAAGGGGATATGACAATATGGGTGGCATTAATCCTGAAATTGTCTCCAATCACATCATTAACTATCTTGATTTTGCACCCATTCAACAAAATATAAGGAAACAAGATCAACGATTTGTCATAATAAAATCATCAAAATATTAGATGTAAAATTCATTCGTACGGTGGAATATTTTGAATGGGTGTCCAATATCTTCCCAATTCAAAAGATCCCACCTTATCTATCTATATTTACATCAAATTTCAAAACCTTCATCTCATTTTTCCTAAGGATAACTTTCCCTTACCCTCAATCGATGCCATCGTTGACACAACGAATGTGTACAAAATGTTATCTTGTATGGATGGGTTCTCAAGGTATAACCAACTCTATATCCGTCCCAAGATCAAAACAAGGATAATTTTACTAAAGAATGGGGGCACCTATTGTTATGTAAAAATTCCATTTGGAATAAAAATGCTAGTTCAAAATATCAATGTGCCATGACACACATCTTTCATGACCTCATACATAAAATAGTCAAAGTCTATGTTAATTATCTACTCATCAAATCTTGAAAATTAATGATCTCGCTCATGATTTAGAAATTACCTTAGAATTTCTTCACAAATACAAGGTTCACCTTAATCCCAGAAAATTCATATTTGGTGTAACACAAGAACACCTCCTAGGATTATTAGTATCAAAACATGGTATTAATGTCGATCAAATAAAGATTAAATCTATTCTCAACATGCCATGACCATCTTCCATAATAAAAATATGCACTTTCCTCGAACCTTGGGGAAATCGATGATTTTTCCCCAAATTTACCTATTACACACATGCCACAAATAGTTTACTTCATAAATAAACCAAACTATAATGGACCAAATAGTGTCAATGGAATTTTTATAATATGAATCACTCTTTAATTTTGTTACTATAGACACCCATAATTTGATTAAGAAATTTTAATACTTAAATTACACTAACTATCCCTTTTCTCACAAATTGACGACATTTCGTCAATAACACACCATTTCTCTTCTATCACCATTAATTAATTACATTTAAATAATTAATAAACCCTCTTATCACTCAAGATATTGATAAACGACCTTTCATTAATTAACGTCCGCTTCTACCTAAGTTAATTAATTACGACCGCTAGCCTAAATCAATAAATCTCCATTTATTGGATCAAATTCCTCTATTACATCAGCTAAATCACTCTAATTTTCCTCCTAAAGGTCTCTATAGGCTTATTCCCTATTAATTAATCACCTTTGATTATTCATATGCACCCCCAACTCCCATAAAGTGCTAACTAAAGCACTAACCCACATGTTAAGTCACGTATATTTGGTCAACTAAACTAAAGTTACTTTGGGCTTTATCTCGCATACAATAGGATGCAAAGCTCTCTCAAATAAAAGGGTTATATAAATAACCCTCCTCTTACCTTTCTTATAAGAACACCTTATTTTCCTAGGATAAACTATAGGCATTTTGATCTTGAGCATTCCTCCACTAGTTTGAGCTAGCCGCTTCATCTTGCATCCATCCACTCAAAATTGAGCAATATGGGAAGATGCAAAATCACCTTATAGTCATTCTTGGTGAGATTCCATTCTCAATCCTTGATATCAAGTAACAATCCATTTTTATTTCTTTATGATCTACTTAGGTTCATTTTTTAAATTGGCAATCTAAAGAGTAGAAATTGCTTAAAGTATGTTAGTTTGATTTATCAAAGTTACATGTAATTATAGAAGCTAGCTTCCATAAGCTCTTATCTTGATGGTTTTTGTTTAGTTATATTTTCTTTGGAACTATTAGGTGTTAGTTTCAATTCATCTAGCATAGTTAATTATACATGAGCACATATGGCACACCTGGTGGGACCTTATTCCATGGTCCATAGAAGTTGATTCAAGCTTTGATATTTTTATCTCATTTTTGCTAACCCTTGATTATGCACATTATGAAATAAGTTGAATCCCTTAAGATGTTTTTCTCACTTTGCATGTGTTGAGTCTTGCTTAGGGGTTTAATTTAGATGGGTTGTTGCTAAATTTTGGCTAAGGGATCAAAGTTTTAACCTTTTTGAGATTGTTGAGGTCAGATTTTTGTATTTTGACGTCATCTCCAGGTACACGTGTAGGTGTTTAGCAGAGGCACGCATACACTTTGTAACTTAGGTGTAGATGTTGTATAAGGCACACATATTTCCTTGGGGTTGCACATTTGTTTTGTTATCTATGTCATATTTAGTCGACTCAAGTGTACGCTTGAAAAGGCGCGCATATGCTTCTCTATCCGCGCACTTGTCATACTATGTTTTCACCATCTATGTTGCATGTTACCGTCTATGCATATACCTGTTAGGGGTGTGCAGGTGCTTATCTAAGTGTGCATACACTTTTTATATCTTTTTTTCTCTTTGTTTGACATAAACATGTACTTGTTTCTAGACCTATACATATGCTTGAAAGGGAATACATACGCTTCTCTATCGGTGCATATGTTGGTTTCACTATGATTTTGATAGATCCACATACTTTTTTTTGAGGCACACATATGCTATAAGGGGCGCATAGGCATTACGGTATAAATTTGAACCGTGTTTAAAAATTGTAAAATCTTGTTTCCTTGATTTTCTAACACCTTACAAGGTTTCTCGAAGCTAATCATTGTTTTCGGGATATATATAGAGTCATGTTTTGCGCTAACTTGTTTGGATAAGGTAATTAATGTTGAATTTTCATTTATAAATATAGGATCATGTATGCTCTTCCCTCACACCTTCTAGGTGGTCTTGGGAATTAGAAATGATTCTAAACATTTTTCATGATTTCAAGGCATTTTATTAAACTTTTTGTTAAGGGAACGAACTTCAATTTGGCTAAAATGAATGATTTTTGTATTTGAGTTAAGTTTTTCCATTATTTGTTAACTAGTTAGATTTCTCATTGCGTATGCTCTTCTCTTGCATCTTAGGATGATCTTGAGAATCAAAAAAAATGTTTTATCCTCTTTTTATGATGTTTTGATCATTTGGAAAACTACTAAACTTTGCATGCAGGACCTAAATACGCTTGTCAAAGAATCGGATATAAACAAAAATACTAATACAATTTGATGCAAGTTTCCAAATGGTGTACAATCAAACCACATTAAGTTCAAAGATAAGAAAAAACAAAACATTCAAACAATGTATATACAAGTTTTGGTTAAGAGTTATGGCTCATCCTTTTTGAACTCAAAGAAGTTCTTTTGGCATAATCCTTAAGATAACAAGAGGGATTCTCCTAAGAACCCCAAAGTAGTCCACGCAAGAAGGAACCTTGTGGATGAAACGAGAAGTGCTCTACTTACCTACTTGTCTAGTATACACTTGTGAGATTTAGCATAAAAATTATCCATAACACGACCCTAGTGAAAATACAACTGAACAAATTTATTTCTCACTATATCGAAGGGGGTAAAGTAAAGCTAGGATACTCCAAGGTTTATTCAGTGTGAATTCCTTGGAAAACCATGCTCACAAGGGTAATTTCTAACACCTAGTTGAGAGAACCAAATAGGAAGTTATTTTGTCTTGGAGCCAACTTTACCATCTCAAAACCAATTGTGTTTCATAGAGATTTCGTGAAGTAATAACTTTTTCATAGTCAAAACCTTGTTTTTCAAACAAGGGGAGAGTCCATCAAATTTTTAACTAAGTGTCACTCATCACAAAAATTTGAAATGTTACTTTGTCTTAGTTTTTCACTCGCCTAAGGCGAGACAAAAATTTATCAAAGTGAGGCCAAGTATTTTTCAACCCCACTTGATCTACTCCTTTTCTCTCTTATTGATATTTTGGATCAAAAGAGGAGCAACATTCATCCACCAATTTTGCACCCATTTACATTCGTCCTTGCTTGAGACTGGATGGTAAACATTGAAAGTGTGTTGGTACATATTCATATATTGATATCCATTTGATCTTGATACCCAAGTCGATTTTCATCTTAGTTAGGCTTGATTCTTCATTTATTTTCTTTTCAAGTGTTACGTTGTTTGTATCACATCAAAACAATTTTGATAAGTTTACGTTTTGTTTCTCGTAAACTTGACCTATGTATCTATATTATAATGTTACACTACGCGCATATTAACAATTCCTTAGTATGCTTTGGTCTTATTTGTTTTCAAACATTACCTCAACCTTGAAAAGTGTTGTTGTTACATTATTTGTGTCATATCAATACTAATTCAATATTAATATCTTGTTTTTACTTGAAAATCTTGGTTAATGTATCCAAGTGGTATTGTTGCATTGCTTGCAGAACTTCCACTTTTTGGGATTCAAGCCTTGTTAGTATCTAAACGAGTTATAGTATACTTTGATCGAAATCACATCAACCCCTTGTTAATACGTACGCCTTACTTATCTTAAACTTGACATACGTATTAACATTTTGATGATCATTTTTCGCCGAATCACATTGAAAAAATTGGTATAGGGAGTAGTTCCTTGTTGATTGATTGGTTTTCCAAAACATGTGTATTTTTTCTTTGCATGTTATCTATATTAAAAATGTGTTTTCTAGGACAATCATTTTATCCATTGATTCATTATTATTGAAATTACTTTACGATATTGGAAATCATCACACAATTTACTTAGGTTTTTGTATTCTCAACGCATTAAACAAAACCTTTGTAGCCTTTGTGTTGCTAGAATTTTGATCAATCATTTTGAAACTTACACTTGCAACTTGTTGTCCAAACCTTGTTAGATTGTCAAAAATTACAATGTCTATTTTCCTTAGACCTTCTTTGGAAAATCACATGAGCATCCACATATCTGCCAAATGTCTAGTTGGATGTTATTATGCTTCCTCTGAATGGAACCTTCTTCACTTTGAAGAAGTACGATCATACTATCTAATTCTAGACATTTGTACCTAAACAACACCAAAAATGACTAACTATCACATGATTCCTCAATATTCTCATAATTGGTGGTGTGATCATAATCCAAACTATTCTTCCGATTCCCTACAATATCCTAATTCTTCCGATCCAAACTAGTATTTGGATTCCTCTCATTCTTCCGAAGATTCGGATCCCAATTACTATTCTGATTCCTCTAATTTGACTCCTAAGTCATGGCCCTCCCTTTCTTCATAGGACCTCCTCTATTAGTCTCCCCCACAATGTATTCTTCTTTTGAATATTCATGTGACTAAAATTCCTTCTAATAAATCTTCCAAGTCTACTCCTATGTCGTGATCTACAAAATTTTAGATATGTAATCCTATTATTCATCCTCCACGATGTCATCTTTTAGGAAACTTATACCAACCAATTTTAAATCTATATCTTCTTCAAAATCCACATCTTCATCTAAATATAAATCAATTTCTTCTCTTGGGTCATCTTCTTCTATCAAACAAAATCCAATCCTTCTTTGGACTTTGATCCCATCCAACCATGATTTTCTATATCACCCTTATCATTCTTCTAAAGACCAATGTTTGCGTTCACATCAACCTAGTAATAAGACATGATGTGCTAAGATATATTTTTGAAGAAAGATCCAATCTATTTATGGACACAATAAGGTCAAACCTTATCCTCATCCACATCATCAAATATCTTCTAAATATTCCACACTTGTTGGACCTCTTTCTTCTAATCCACCTACTATGGTCAAACAACAACAACCCATACCAATCAATTTATTTCAAAATGAAGAAGTGACCGGAGAATCACGAGGCTACATGATGACATTCCTATAAAGGATCACATGCAAGGATTCTCTTTAGACCTCGATGTGCTCACGTATTTTGGGTAAGAATTTTATTCCTTTTATCAAAAAATAACAGATTATTGTAAGATCATTAAACTTTATCCTCCTCTTATTCTTCCATCTTCACATTCCTCATTACATGATGAAAATCTTGGTTCTAGAATTGATCCATGGCATATCTTCTCGTCACCCAATCATTCCTTACATGTCATGATTCCTCAATTACTGTAACATCCTCTTTTTAACGACTTAGAAACAAGGGAAAAAATTTTAACATAATGTTCTATGTTCTAAATTTATATAACTCATAACAAAAATTCCATTTCCAATCCATATCATAACATAAAACCATATGCGGTTGTAATGACTTGATGAACATCAATCTCTCATTGCATGACTCGAGATTAAACCAATATCTCATGTTAAAATTCTTCAAGTGTATACTATGTATATGTTGGTTCTTTCACCCATCAAGGGTCACTCAAGTGTTTTGTCTAAGAAGCCTATCTAAATATTTGTTATTGATATTCATCTAAAATCCCAAAACTTAGACTAGGTGACATAAAACAACGTAACCAACAACTTGCAATACTTTGGCCAAAGTTTTAAACATGCTTACCATGTTTACATTCTAAGACAAGATACTCGTCTAAAGGAATATTTATTTCACCACACTTGTATTGTTATCTAGATTGGTCTTCCTTGACTACTTCAAACCAAACCTAAGTCAAAGTTTCACACTAAACAAGGGCAAATTACATGTACTAGTGTAGAAGACTACTCATGGTGACTAAGGATACATAGACATACTCAATCAAATTTTGTTGATTGGGTGTGTTTAGTTACCCTAAGTCAACATGAGTTAACCACTACACTATTCCATGTGTCTATCTTTGTTTAGAGTAGAACTATGAACTGAATTTCCACTTATGTCAATTGAGTTAATTGAACTAAGTGGGGTGTTGAAGCATAGTTGGTTGCATCACAGTATCCTCATAATGACTCCCATCATTATGAGGGTACTCTTTGCAGCCCCTATATTACAAAAACCTACTAAGTTCCTTCAACTAAACTAACATACTTAAGAACATTAGATTATTAACCCATCAATTTATTATCTTGTTTAATTTATCATTAAACAACACACCTAAAGGTTCACTAAGTATGATTGATCCAAAGAAGGATTTGAAATGTACTTTCACACCAATTGAAGGTATGCAAATAAAATATGCGTTCATGCATATGAACATTTTAATCTTAAACCATTATTTCCATTTATCGATAAATTTGAATTCGATATCAAGTAAGATCATTAAGTTTTCTTACTACAGTTTATCATTGTAAACAATCTTGGTTGAAATCTTATACATTATACTTAGTGATATCAAATGTCTAAATCTTCCTATTAATTTTTTAACCTTTCCCTACACACACACACACACACACAATTCCTTATACAAGCATTATTCTATACCTTAGAATCCATTAAGCCATGCATGTCAATTTTTAAGTATATCAATAAAATCCCATCATGCATGTTAATATTTAGGAATATTAAACAAATCTAAGTCATATAAGACCTTAGAATAAATCAAAAATCAACAACCCTTCACAACAATTAATTAATCAAAAGAGAGAGATCACTTTATTCCCAACTTAATTAATATTCCATAAGTTTACAAGAAACATCTTTCATCATTACAAAAAAATTTATACATCTTTAGTTTTTCCAACAAGTTCATTTCGAGAGAATTTCAATACAGAAAGCATCTGAATGAAGAAAATGATTTCATTAATAAAAAAAATGCAACTTTTTATAATACTTTCTCCTTTCATTTTTCACAAATTTCATCTCAAAATTGTTAGCATGAGTCAGTTCACAAGAATTGAGCATGATAAACACTATAACATTAAAACAATATGCTTTTATCTAATTGTTTCATAAAAGGAACCCTGCTATTTATGAAAAGGTTCCAAGTACCCAATAATAAGGTCAATAAGAAATACTGCCCCAAAAGTCACAAAATTAAATATAGAGAAGAGTCACTAAATATATTTAAGTTTCATTACCCATAAAAGAAGCTAAGTAATCCATCATAAATTAATTCCATCTAAAACACAATAATGATAATCATTTCAACATGATAACATTCCAAACTGCAACCAATTAAGAAAAGAATTAATTAAAGTCATGATCTGTCCTCATTGGTTTCAATTTAATTCACCAAGAAAAGTTTCAAATAACACAATCAGATCTAAATCAATCAATCAAAAATGAATTGATCTAAAACATAATGACTTGACAAGAACAAAATGTTGTTCCTATAACAATCAATTTCATATCAACTACTAATAAGGTTTGATATAAAAACATGAATGATCCAGCATGGACAACAAACCTTCTTAATAACCCTACTCTCAAAATCCCTACCTTTATTCTAAGAGGATAACTTCAAGCAAAGAACCAACTTGATAATACAAATTATAATCATTGTATATCATACAGGAGATTGGCTCAAGCCTTCACAAGACAAAACAAACACACAATATAGAGTTCCAGAAGGATCTGTCATCCACAAGCTGAGTTCAATACTTATTTGAACAAAACATAACCATCACAACCATGCATCTCAAAAACAATCAATAATTGAATGTTCATTATCTCCCACATACAAGTTAAAGGAGAATGAAATCAGAATGGTTTCAAGAACAAAAATGTAGAGTACGGTCTTACCTAAAAAGACCAAGATCTAAGTTTTAAGAAATGAAAAATTCCTTAACAATGATCAAATCAGACCTCACATCATCCAACTTATTTGAAATGAACTCAAATACAAGAAAGAAACTACACTCAGACCTTTAAACTAACCCAAATATGTTATTACGGTCTCGAGGAGATGTTTCATAGGATCCCTTAACAAAACATGCAATCATCATCAAAGAAACAACGACAATCAAAAATAGAATCGCCAAAGATAAACAAGATCTTCAACCAAAACACAATACCCCAACATGACCCTCGAAGCTTACAATTCATCACAGGAACATATAACTAAAGAAAACAAACCCAGTTCAAGAGTATAAAAACCCAGGTTCCTTTCAAAAATCAACCAAGTTCCATAAACTTGAGCCGACCCGAGAAGGGTATTTGAGCAACAAAAACAAGCCCACAAAAGAGAGGGAGACAGTATTACCAGTCCATGTTTCTCATACAAGACCACCTAAGAAGGGTAAATACAACAATGATACGAACTAAAATTGGTAGAGACAAATACTCCATCCTTCACCAATACAACATGCACTTGCAATGCTCAAAAACAACCTTCGAGAATACCCAGTATGGGTTGAAACAAGATCTCAATAAAACAACAAAAGATCAAAGGTCAGTTACCAACTTAAGCCAAACAAAGGATTAAGAACTGAAACAAGAATCCCAACAGGCATTCAAGAATGAGTTGACCAACAATAAATGATTATACAACCAAAACGTATGACCATCAACTGAAACAGAAGTTCCATTACATGCCCCTCTTTATTATGGCGAACAAAGTTGACCCAAATAACATTAATCAAAACCCAGTTTCACAACAAGTTGGGAGTTCCAAAGTTCAAGATATTTCCACAGAATCCCTACAAAAATTTAAATGCTACAAGGATACCAAATGAGGAGACATATGTATATCAAAACAAATAATCTCCATGAAATTTCATACCCAGTTTTCTAATAAAGTAACACATCTATTTTCCAACTTTATTTGAAACCCAGATTCAGTAAAACACTATCATTCCATAGAAATATTCATATCCAAAGAAACCATGTCCAAAAGAAACACACAGAAGCAAAAGAAGCAAACAATCATACCAGAAAACATTCTTAGAGACATTTTCATGAAGAGTAACGTTCTTTTAATGAAAACATTTAAATAAAAGCAAGATATTTTAAAGAGATAGGGCCTATCATGCCTAGTAGTGCTCCTGCCTTCTCTTCCTTACTTCAATCCTTCAATAAAATCCTTCACAAAAGTATTTTCAATGAAAATGCCAAAACAATCCTCTGAAAATTTTCCCATTTTTCTTCTTATAGTTTCCACGATCAAATTTTTCCATCATTTCCACCATGCAAGGGTGAAATCATACATGCAATAGATTCAACTAAAGGTTCAAAAAATGGAATATAATTTGTAGAACTCAAAATCCCAAAAATTCCAAATGAAACAATAAAAACAAAACTATTTATTTCTCCTCCAACCTCCTTACTATCCCCCAAGAAAATTTTCACTCAAGTCTAGGATCATAAATGCCAATAGGACTAACAGTGTCCCTCCCAAAACTCCCGCCATGCCTTATCTCTTGTTAGTTACAACTAATAGTTTAAAAATTTATCAAATCTAATTTAGTAGTTGACAACTCAACATTTCCCACTACCTTCTTGCCTTAGCCAAAATTGGTGACAACGGTTTATTAAATGCCTCATTTAAACCTTGTAATGCATTTGGAATGGTGCCACCACCATCCAAATTCACTTGTTAACATATCCAACCATATTTCCCTAGGTTAGGTCGATGTCCATTAGGTTAGGTTCCCCTAACATTAGTTTACATACCATACCTTAGGATTAATTAGTGTCCAAACTTAGGATAGTTCCCCATTATCCTATTTAGGATTTAATCATAACAATAGATACAATCACCTTAACATAGGTTTAGGATAGGATATAATAATCAAACACTTAGATTAATTAGGTCCTCTCATAGTTCATAAAAATGATGAATCAGATCACCTTGAAGGGTGAAATCAAAAGATGCTACAGACACCCATGTGACCCCAATACAAGCCTGGGTTTAGAAATCAGATATCCTGACCGACTCGATTAAGATGATCAAAACATTGAAAATCCCAAACATGCCTTGGATCACTATAATTGATCCAAGGTGTGATTAATCCTATACTTTGCAATCATCAAAGACTGAAAAACAAGTTCAATATTGCAAACTAGGAAATGAACAATTTAGACTGAATTTATTTCCTTCATCCACATGCAAAATACATTAAAAATTTCAGCATAAAAAGTATAAGAATACTTCATTAATAAATTCATAATTGTCATGGCATGACGTTATCCAATTTTATAAGATAAAACATATCATCTACAACAACATGATTAATCAGTTTTAAAGAGTACACCATCTTCAAAATGAGAATCACCTATCAACATTTCTACTTCAATTATAGAAGTGATCAAGGATAACAACCATGACAGAGGAATTACAATTACAACCTCACCTTGGGTCACCTCCTAGTAGCCCATCATCTTCTTCTATGTATGGGACACCTCTAGTTATCCCCTCATCTTCTATGTATGGCTCACCTCCTCATATCCCATTATCTTCTATTCTTGAGCCACATCCCAATAGCCTTTCTTCTTCTATACTTGGGCCATACCACGTAGTCCTCCATCTTCTATTTATAGGACACCACCTATAATCCCATTATCTTCTATACTTAGGCCACATCCTAGTATTCCTTCATATTCAATCTATGGGACACCTCTGGGTAGCCCATCATCTTCTATACTTGGGCCACATCCTAGTAGCCCTTCATCTTCAATCTATGGGACACCTCTTAGTAGCCCATCCTCTTCAATTCTTGGACCGTATCCTTTTCTTCCATCACATTATTCTTCTATCAATGACTGGGGAATCCCACCATCGTTCCTAACATTTCTCTTATCAATTCTCAACGTCCAATTTTTTTCCCACTTCTCACGATCAGACAAGTGACGTGTTAGCTAATAGGAAACCCAAATAGTTTATTCATCAACCTAAGATAAAAAAATTCCAAGAGCTCCAAAGCTCCCTACAATTCAAACAGCCATAAAGTTAAAAAAAATATGTGATTTAAGAATACACACTAACACAATCATCAAGTATGGCGCAAAGTGTGGAAACCTATGGATAGGGAACTTAAGCTCCCGCATACCAAATCCATGCTTCAAAATAAGTCACAGAATTTATCAAGTATGAGCTCACCACGCTCATCGAGATTAAAGATAAAATTACGATTGAAAAACAAACATGTTTAGTCTCCTTATCAAATAAATCACAAACATAGTTGTTGGATCCTATCATGCGCAGTGACATAGTTGGTCTCAACTTCTCAAAATCAAAAATTGAAAAAAAAATACAAAAATACAAAAAGGAGAAAAGATTAAAACATTACAAAAATCAAAGGTATAGAGGTCAAACATTGCAATCAGTATCGCATACACACAGATGTTCTGTCTTCCCTTATTTTCCATTCCTCGTCAATTTTTCCACCATTTTTATCCCTTTGATGACATTTTGGTCAGGTCTATTCACACACATTTTGTGACATTTATCTCTATGGTATTTGTTTGACCTTGGTCTTTCATCACCTTGGTAAATTAAAGAACGGATGACCTCATAGATAGCCTATCACAATATACATCTAATAAACTTGTTACAAAGAAATTTTGGACAAATTTGTTGACACTAGCCAATGTTGTTGCTGCCATCACTTCGACATCCTTCCATCAAACCATCGGTGGTTCTTAACCCTTGTCAAATCAAGAGAGCTAAAATAATTTTTAGTAAGCACAAGAATCATAATCAATCAAATAAAATAAAAATCAAAAGAAAAAGAAAATTGATATATAAATCTCTCTTGGGGTATTTCCAGTATCTCTATCAGGGCTATGGATGCTTGGTAGCGGTGAGAGCAATGTTGCAACTAGAATCAAATACATCTTCGTCGTGGGCTCTGACACACGGCTAGTAGTAGAGAAATGTATGGCTCTCCTTTCACCCTCCATTCATAAATCACCTTTCAAAATAAATCATTCCTACAAATTGGCTAGCACATCTTCACTTGTTCTATATCAAATCTTCCCTCTAAGAGGTAATTCATTTCCACGTGCACACACCGGGTCTTTATGATCAAACATGATTAGTATTTTACCAAGCATTTTTTTAGACCTTGTTCAAAATCTTTCTTTAGTGCATGTCTTGTCTCATGATTTATGCCTTCGACTAATCATTTTTTTGTCACTAGTCTTCTAGCTAAATTTTTCATATCCTTACATGGCATTTACATTTTTCTTTTGCTTCGTTTAGAACATCCATGTGTATAATATTTCCTTTTACTATGTTTGAGGGAATATTTTTCCCTTCATTTAATAAGCAATATTCTACTTCTTTCTATCGGCAGACTTCTTGGATAGCTTGCATTGGTGGGATCCTTGCTCCTTATTAGCACTTCATTGGTTTGTGCTCATCATCAGGTTGAACATATCTATTTTGGCATTAATCCAACCTATCCTCTTGTATATATGTGTGGGGTTTTCCTTTGTATATTACCATCTCACGCTAGGGTCATCTTCGCATTTTCACCTTCGTGAACATACTGTTGGCATTCTACCTTTATACATCCCATTTAACACCGAGGCATCCACGTTTCTTTTTTTTCTTGTACATAGCTTCAAAAAACTTTCAAAAAGACAAAAACATTCATATAAACTTTCAAAATGGAAATTCACCAAGGGTTGGAAGAACAGAATTGTCAAGTATAGTAACATGAAAATGGAAATTACAGAAGAGCTCATAGCTCAGATCACGGGTCTCAGCCTGGAAGGCACAAAATTCTTCAATAAGAAGGTCGACAGGGAGGTGGAAACCAAGAAATTTCTAGAAGAGGGAGAGAATCTTGAGTTCGTAACTGCTGGCCTCAAGGTGGAGTCGATCCCTGTACCTTTTGATGAACTTGCCAAAATGGTGGTAAGGTATGTTACCCTTGAAGGAAGATATGTGACTATTCCTCACAAGCATCTGATTTTTCTGAATCATTTTCGTAGAAATAACATTATTAGCTTTCCTCATTATCTGATCAACTCCTTGGAGAAATCTATAAGGGAAGTTCAAAATCACTCTAGGGCTGTCCCTCTGCACCAGGGCCTTATCCTCCTGATTCACCGCCACTTTTCCAGCTGCCCTCCCATGAACCCTATCCCACCTCCCTCCTTCATACCCCCACCTGCCCATACTACTCCCACTCCACCCCTGCTAAAAAGAAAGAATGATGATGTTGGCTCCAGCAAGAAAAGCAAGAAAGCTAAAATCCCTACTTCCCAACGAGTCCTTAGGAGCCACAAGGACTTAGAACTAGCTGAAAACCTCCTGCATATTAGCATGCCTGTGGAGAAGCCCAAAGAGGAGGATTTGCTGGAGAGGATTGACAGATTGGAGAAGGAGATTCAAGAGCTCAAAGGGGCTCTAAAAAACATGGAGAGAGCCAAGGGTAAAAGGATCCTTCAAAGTGAGGAGGAAGAGGGGGTCATTGATGAAGTCTTCAAGAAACTGCAGTCCCTTGATGGCAGATTGGGGAATGCCAAAAGCCGCAATGACTGCATTTTATCTAGCCCTCAAAAGCATCTATAACTTCATTGAACAACATGTCCACAGTGTTTGCAGTTTAAGTGGAATCAATGAAGACATATGGGGCCCTAAAGAGAATAGGGACATTGCAATCTCCCAAGCAGACATGAAGGACCCCTCTCAGGCCACTGCCATTGCCTTTTTCATGTCACTGCAGGCCATCAAGACCAAGATTGACAGAGCCATCAAGTAACGGCTATTGTGCTGCGGTTTTTGGCTGCGATCTGGCTGTCATCGGGCGGTTCTGGAGCTGTTTTTTGCGGAGCTCGTTATTCTGTTTCTCTTTTGGTTTCTTTTTTATCTTGTCTTCTTAGTTCTGGATCTCTGTACGTTTTGATCCACTTTTCACCTATATTGTAATATCTGGCTGTTGAGCCTTCTTGGTTGACTGTTTTGCCCCTCTCTGGGCTTCTTCTCTCATTTTTTCTATCTGGCTTTTGAGCCCTTTTGTATACAGGGTATAGTCCCTTCAAAACTATTTTCCCTTAATAAAAAAAAAACTTTCAAAATCCCAAAACATTCAAATATGTTAGTTGGAAAACTCAAAACATTCAAATATGTTTCAAAGAACAAAAATTCATACAATTTCTTGAAAAAAAAAAACCAAAAGATAAATTGGATGATTTTTCAAAAATTCATAAAAATTCAAAAATCCAAAAAATTGTAAAAATCAAAAATTACAAAAATTGGTAAAAAGTTGGTATGCAAATGAACCCTATGTCAAATGCATAGTATTCAAATCATATCTTTCTGGAATTTTCACTTATTTCTCGTAACAACGAACTTTGAATCATCTGGATCTACCCCCATTAACAACGATGACTTGTTTGCTCCATCTGTGCTATCTTGTCATAACGAGTTGCCTAAATCTTGTTTTGTGGTGCATGAATGATTTTTCATTTGACTCTTGTGTCCTCCATTATTCCCCTCACATGTATATTTTATTAGGGCACCACCTTTAATGCTTGTCATTCATCAAGAACATTTGGGATCTACAACTTGATAACAAAACATTTGTGCAACTGTCTTGAATGTTGTTGGTTTGAGTATGTGTGTTTGTACTTGTTTCCTTGTTGGATCAACTTCTTTACTTTCTCGTATTGTATTACATTTTGTATGTTGCATAGATTTGGTGCTTTAGCAATGAATAATTGTTCGTATTATGGATTTTTATTTCATTATACACTTTTTTGGTATGCTTACATTTTAATAAGGACCGATGATATGGATCACTGGCAATATGATGTAATAAAGTTGTTTTGAGTGAAAAATAGATGAAAGCTAGTTCAATCCCCCCTTCATCATCATTTTTTTCTTCTATATAATTTTCTTATATCCACACTATTCTGCCAACTAACTTGGGGTATCTCCCCCTCACATTTCTTCTATCTGTTTCCTTCATCTTTTTCGATCGTCAATCGACCTCTTCCACCACCCCATCGACACTCAAGGGGGCATCCTTCATTCTAATCATTTTTCTTCTATCCCTTCAAAATTCACTTGTTTGTACTTTTCTACTATCTTTAAAGTGGTGTCGCTTACACCACCCCAAAGAGGGGAAAATGTAGACACCCATAATTCAATCAAGCAATTTTAATACTTAAATTGCACAAATTATCACTTTTCCCGCAAATTAACAAAAATTTGTCAATAACACACCATTTTGGTTCTATCACCATTAATTTATTACATTTCAATAATTAATTAACCTTTTTATCGCTCGTAATGTTGATTAACGACCTTTCATTAATTAATGTCTACTTCTACCTAAGTTAATTAATTATTCTTAATTAATTATGAGTGCTAGCCTAAATCAATAAATATCCATTTATTGGATCAAACTCCTCTATTACATCAGCTAAATCACTCTAATTTTCCTCCTAAAGGTCTCTATAGGCTTATCCCCTCATTAATTAATCATCTTTGATTATTCATATGCACCCCCAACTCCCATAAAGTGCTAACTAAAGCACTAACCCACATGCTAACTCACCTAGCTTTGGTCAACTAAACTAAAGTTACTTTGGGATTTATACCACATACAATAGGATGAAAATCTCTCTCAAACAAAAGGGTTATATAAAGAACCCTCCTCTTACCTTTCTTCTGAGAACACCTTATTTTCCCTAGGATAAACTATAGGCATTTTGATCTTGAGCATTCCTCCACTAGTTTGAGTTATCCTCTTCATCTTGCATCCATCCACTCAAAATTGAGTAATATGGGAAGATCCAAAATGGCCTTATAGTCATTCTTGGTGAGATTTCATTCTCAATCCTTGAGATCAAGCAACAATCCATTTTGATTGCTATATGATCTACTTAGGTTCATTGTTTAGATTGGCAATCTAAAGAGTAGAAATTGCTTAAAGTATATTAGTTTGATTTATCAAAGTTACATGCAATTGTAGAATCTAGTTTCCATAAGCTCTTATCTTGATGGTTCTTGCTTAGTTAGATTTTCTTTGGAACTATTAGGTGTTAGATTCAATTCATCTAGCATAGTTAATTATACATGAGAATAGTTACTAACTTTATACCCTCCTTCGACATATTTGTCTTTTCTACTATATAACACTTCCACTCTAGTGTTTTTGGGGAAATGTTAGCATATGAAGACAAAACGCGGAAAGGATCATTCTATATATTATGCTATTTGAGCCTTACTCAACTATAAAGCATGATATACATCCATTGAGTGGGCTTGTTTAGTCATATATTACGCAACTACGGGTTACGTCACTACATCATGTATCAACCACTTACATCATCATCCATATAGATCCCTTATGGCACTTCTTCTCAAATTCTATCCATCCCATGGATCACATTAGGAAGTGGATGAGCCTTCTTATGGAATTTTACCTCCATAAATTCACACAAAATATTGTAAAATACCAAGTCATAACATACAAATTAATCTCCACCCCCATCTCTACTTCTCAGCCTATTCATGATGCATTACCTAATGAGGAAATCCTCCTCATTGAAGGCATAGAAAACGTTCTTTCCATACAAGAATAATATTATAGCTTCATGTTCGATCTTGAGGCACAATCCTCTCGATGTCGTAATATTGAAGTGTTTCCCTCACCTAAATCCAAACAAATAGCTACAATCATGAAGGAGGATGTCAGATTTCGGTCTCCATGAAGATACATGGATGATACACTTTGATGAGGAAAAGTGCCTTCAAGTATTTGGTGCAGGTTTTGTTCTCATCGATCCCTCTAGCCAAATTTTCCCTTTTTCATATCGACTCAAGTTTGAAATCACCAACAACATGGCAGAGTATGAGGATCTTATCTTTAGTATACAAGTTGCCTTAGCTAAGGGTGTCCCTTATCTTCATGTCATTGGGGATTGTTAGTTGGTGTGTCAATAGGTTAGTGGTGCATATCAATGTCATAGAAAAAACCTCAAAGCTTATTATGACTTAGTTCAGGAGTTAGCACCATTCTTCACTTCATTTACCATTGAATCAATCTCGCATGAATACAATGCCTTAGCTAATTCTTTGGCCATGTCCGACACTTATTTTTAGTCAATATTTGATTCTTTTGATGATTTTATTATAATAAAAATATGTTCAAAACCACTTCAACTCTTCCAAACATCAAGGATTTTTATCTAATTGAGCCACACATCCCCTACACAAGACCCTTGGTATGCAAACATCTGTCAATTCATGTAATACTAGACCTACCCAAATGGTTTTGATTCCCAAATGCAAATATGAATACGTAAAAATGATCTCAAATACATACTTAAGGACAACATATTATACTATCATAACTTAGAAGGTACCCTACTTTAATGCATTAAAAAAGATTAGGTTCCCCTTGTCTTAGAGGAAGTGCATGGGGCACTTATGATGTAAATTCTAGCAGTCATGTTATTACACATAAGTGCCTAAGTATGGGTTATTTGTGGCATAGACTAGAATATGATGCTCATGCCTTTACCAAAAAGTGTTGACCTTACCAATTTCATGATGACTTAATTCATTCCCCTCCAGGTGGGTTGTAATCCATTCTTTGCTCCCTAACCCTTCATCATTATAGCTACATAATACTTTACTATGTGGGTTAAATTCATACCTCTCACTAACATGTCTATCCTTACTACATCTAAATAATTCTCAATTAAATTATTTTAGCCTTTGGAATTCCTCATACCATCATGTCCGACAATGGTAAGAGCTTAAAATGCAATGAAATGAAGCAAATGTTCACTAATTTCAAAACCAAACATCAATTCTCAACACCATATCATCTGTAATTCAATAGACAAGAAGAATCTACAAATAAAATTCTCAACAAAATATTAGAAAAGATTATTCATGAATCACACATAGATTGGAACACTAAATTATATCCCACATTATTGGCGTACCACACCAAGATGCAGACGTGCACGCCATCGGAAACCCTATTTTCACTTACTTATGAAGTTGAAGTGGTTCTCCAACTCAAGGTGGAACTCCTCTCACTCTGTATTTCCCTTCATGACATCATTCATGATGAGGAGCTCCATGAATCGTGCATCTCCATGAACTTGAAATATTACAAGAGAAATTTGATAGAGCATACAATTTTAATTAGAAGCATAAACAAATTTCCAAATAACATAACAAACTTGTTCATCTATGTACTTTTGACATGGGTGACCTTGTTCTCAAACTTTACTATACACATGATAAAGAAGGAAAATACACTAAAAATGGTGGGGTCCCTACCTCATCAAATATATCATAGGTCCTAACACATATCACCTTCAAACCAATGAAGGACACATCTTCAAAGAACCAATAAATGCTTAATTCCTCAAAAAGTTTCACACATGAAGGAACTCGGGAGTTTTGGTACTCAACTACCATCTCTCATCCCTTCTTCTCAAATTCACTACTTCATCAATTCTCTTTACAACTGAAAACATTATCAACATTTCTTATTTGTATGACCTGGTATTTCCCATTGGATCGTCGTCATTGTATTATGTGAATCCTCACTTAGGATCATGGCCTCGGCTTAAATTTATGTCTCTATATTTTTCATATAGCATCTACCCCATGTTTTTTCACTTTTAGCATTTTCATCTGCCCTTTGGGCTAATAATCCATTTTATCTTTATTTACACCTTTGGGTTTATGACAGTTTCTCTTTGTAGCTTCTACCATATGGTTTTTCCCTTTTTACCATTTTTACCTATTGCTTGGCTATGAAACTATGATACCATACCACCATTATGACATTATGGCATCTCGACACCGTGAAATGACAATTTTCCCATGAGCTCTTATCTAGGTTATTTATGTCTTATTTTACTGATGATCCTCTAGTGTTTCATTTCAAATTTACTTCTTCAAGGTTCTTGTAGCATTACACCCACACATGGCAGGATAAAAGCTACTATCAGGTATGCATTTGTGAGTATATTTCATTTTAGATATTCATTCTAGCATTCATTTATGTACTTAATTTTAGTATTGTGATCATTGGGACTATTTAATTTCATTGATTACCCCACATTTCACTATTGCGACATGCGCAGTTGATCAACAACTAGGGCATATGTATACACATAATTTTCTCTTTTCGTCTTTCATACTTATTACTAAAATTTTCCTTTGTACATATAAGGGTCACTAATGCATCTGTTTTAATAGAAGGTTTCGTAAGGGGCTTGAATGAATGGGGAATGGTTATTCATGTAGTCATTGTAGGTTTGAAACAAGACACACACAGTGTCATTATTTGTTCTTAGCATCGAGTTTTCCTTACATTAGTTATCCTTTCCCTCACAGGCCTCACACATATTGCATTCACAAATTCTTTCTTACATCTCACCACTTTACACCTTATTTATCCATACCCATGATCTACAACGCATTACTATTCATTTTCACAACACATTACCTCATTTTAGAACTTGGTTGATTCCATCACCATGCGAATATGGTGTCGGTGTTATATTTATCTTGGATGATGACATCACCTGTGGGAAATTACATCCTATACATACACACCTCACTTTGACATTCATAAAGAAGGAAGTAGGAATCATCTGAAATGTCATTTTCACATCTATTTTCCTATCTCTTGGTTCATTTTTCACTTTTCTCATATTAGATTGGGTGTTGTTCTTCTTGGATGTTTTACTTGCATTATTAAGTCACCTATAGTGAGTATAGGATATTAAAGGTGTTCCCCTTCTCCACCTAATAATGATTCTCTCTTAGTTTTCTACTTCTATAGAGAGATAGATGCATCAGTGACCACCCTATAGGTACAAGGTGAGTGTTCTAACCATATTTTGTCATTTTGCATAGATAAGTTCATCTCCTTTCCTCATTGTGCTATGTTATCTTAGTATTACATATGTTTTGATGCTAGTTAGCATAGTAATCTTATTTATGATCAACTCTTTAGGTCAGTTTCATTTTAGTTATATTATGCATGTTTGTTTTATATATCATTGATCTATACCTCTCCACACCCAACTATTGATATCCTAAAAGTGTACTCCCCTTTATCTTGATTGCGAGCCTTGGAAACCCTAGCTTGACCTAGTTTAGGGATTACTGCCCTCTAGATATGCGACCATAGTGTTCATTATATCCCCTTTAAATATACCCAATGTATGTCAATTCATGTGTGTTTCCTACTTGTTTCCTAGATACACTTGTAGAGTGAATTTTTAGGAGTATAGTTATTAAGACACTTTCTTTTCCCACCGGACATCTCAATAACTTGCACTCCTAAATGATTTGTTCTACAAGGATATCAAGGAAATGGGTAGGAAACACACATGAACCAACATACATTTGATAGATTTAAAGGGATACAACAAGATCTATGGCCGTATATCTGAGAGGACAAAGATTCCCTACACTAGGTCAACCTACGGTTTCTAAGGCTCGCATTCAAGATAGAGGAGATTACCCTTTTAGGATATTGGTAGTTGGGTGTGGAGAGTTATGGATCACGATAGGTAGAGAAAACATGCATAATACAACTGAAATGAAAGTGACCTAAGGAAATAATCATAAATAAGAGTATTATGCTAACTAGCATCCAAACATATGTAATACTAAGTTATCTATGTAAAATGACAAAATATGGTTAGAGAACTCACCTTGTACCTATAGGGTGGTCACTTCTATGTATCCATATAAGAATTACATAGAGAGAGAATCACTATTATATAGATAATGGGAACACCAATCCTTCCTAGACTCACTATAGGTGACCTAATAATGTAATAAAACCATCCAAGAAGAAGAGTTTCCAATCCAATCCAAAAAATTGTAAGATGAACAAAGAGCTAGGAGATAAAATTAAGATATGACACAAAAAGTATAGAATATGGAAGTTTGAATGATTGTAGATTCATTCCATATGAATTTCAAAGTGAGGTGTGATACATAGGGACGTCATCACCTGTGGGTGAGGCATCAACCAAGATAAATAACACACAGACACCATCACCCATGGGTGATGACATCAACAAATGTGAAAAAATGAGGTAATGTATCATGAAAAGTAAAAATAATGTTTTTTATATCATGGATATGGATAAACAAGGTGCAAAGCGGTGAGATGCAAGCAAGAAGGTTTGGTTGTAATGTCTGTGAGACCTAGGAGGAAAAGGATAACTAGTGAAAGGAAAAATAAGTCCAAGACTAGATAGTGGCACTCCCTCTTTTTACTATCTCTAACCCATAATGGTTACATGAATAACCATTCCCCATTCCCAGTAGGCCCTTTAAGGAACCCGTTGATGCGGGAATATTCAAATAACTTCAACTAAAGAAAATTCCATGGTGATTTTTAGGCTAGTTAGGCCTTTGTGACAGTTAAATGATTAAAAGGGTGATTCAAAGAAGATGATTAAGAGTTAGGTTCTAAATTTTTGCATGCACTTCGTGGATCATGAAGGAGAGATAATGGAGTTTACAAATTGTTGTGGGCACCTCTAAATCATCCCAACCATGGATTGGGAAATGGAGTTGGTTTTAAGGGTATGAGAGGCGCTTTGCTAAATAAGTGAACATTGGGGTTTGATTTTCTTTGTGGTCATTTATTTTATTGATCTAACATTAGTTTAAGGTGTTTATATAGGGTATATGAGTGGAGATTATACCAAGAGGCTTTAAGATCAAAAGATACAAGTTTTGGACTAGAGACTAGTGAAGAAGGGCAATAGGGTAGTTTTAGAGCTAGATTGGTACAATTTATGCTTGAGTTCTTTGGAGATTAATAATTTTTGGTTCCAATAATACTTTGGGGTGATGACATAAGGAATAAGGGTTTGAAATCATTGGTGATGCTAGGAATCCAAATTTTACATGTGTAGGAGAAAGAGTCGGTTGAGAAGCACAAAGGAATGAATGAGTAAGGTATGTGCAAGTGAGTTTGGCATGAAGAATGAACTAATTAAGGTTGAATGGGTAGTTGCAAGATGTATGCAATGTGGAAAAAATAGAGTATGATGTTTATATGAATAATCCATGTGAACCATAGAAAGATTGCAAATTATAATCATATTTGGGCTCAAAATGATCCTCTAATGCAAAGTTCTAGTGAAGGTTTGTTATTAGAATCCTATTGAACTCATTAAATGGATTGTGTGTGTGTTTATCTCTACAGCATTTGGTTTCAGAGCAGGAGATTGAATCTTTTGAATTTTCATATTTTGTACTAATATTGAAATGGTTAAGTTGCAAGAAAGATGAAGGAATTTTGTTTGTAGAGGAAAGTAGTGAGAAGGAGATTGTTGAAAGTTTGGTGAGGTAATCGATACTTGTCTAAGGGACATAAATGTAGAGTGACCAAACCTTGATGAATAATACTTGTTTCTTGTGAGATTTGAATATTATATAATTCTTAAATTCTCATTGAAAAATGATAAGCTTTGAAGAATGGATCTTTCTTTGTTTTTGCATGCAACGATCTTCAAAAGCCTTGATGTCCGAATCTTTCTTAGAATTTTGGGAACTTTTATGCTTGAATATTTCTAGATTGTTGTTGAAAAATTATTTTAATGATCCTTGATACAAGTTTGTACCTAACAAGTGGTAAATTTTTGAAAGGTTGACAAGTTGTGTAATGCCCACAAATTTGACACACCAATACAATAGTAAAATATTGGAATTTTTTTATTGACTTACATTATTGTATACATGAAACCACATGGGAACAATTTGGTTAATTCAACATCACACAATACATTTATACCAACATGGACCCACATGTATCATACGGTGAGAAGTGATAGGCTTCACAAGGGAAGACGACACACATAACCAGGCCTACCTAAGCTGAAGGCTTAAATATGGGAGATTTCATCATTGCAAGACTACCCCTTATCCCTCCAAGAAGGGATCTTGGCTATCCTTTGGTTCCTCCAAAGCACACACACCACATCAACTTTGACAAATCCCCTTTTCCCTACAACATAACACACTCTTATACCTCCACTAATACTAGCCATGAATCCCCTTGTTTCCTCCAAAAAAACACACACTTCTCCCTTATTCCTCCCTTCACTAGCTACACCTTATTCCTCTAATAAACAATGATGAAACCTCACCCCAAAAAAAAGACAACAAAACCACATGATACACATGATGCAAATCATAACTACATTTCCCAATGATAAGGAACAAACAATGATCACATTTCCAAAAATGATGAAGCACAACAACAATCCAACCACATTACAAAATTATAGATAGGACCTTCCCATGACACGACACTTTCATGAATATTTATTTATTACAACCATGTTTCAATAATCAATATTAATGGATTGGAGAGTACTTGATACATGAACATACATTTTTTTCCTTTTTCTAAATTTTCTTTATATCTTTTAACATTTAACTTAAGGTGTTTTTAATTTAATCTGGATCATGTACATTGTTGCAATTACTTGTTTAACTCACATGTTAATATGGGTATTTATGTGCTCATGAGACTACTAGTCCTTGTATTAGGGAAATTTGTGTCTAAGAACATGATTACATGGTTTCACATCATACATTCATTTCACAATGGGACAAGTGGGAGAACAAGAGGGAGTAACTCTTCATTTAAAGATTAAGATTCACATTAAATTTTACACATCATGGATTTCATTTCTCTCAACATGATGATTTAAACATGTTACAAGAAAGATCTAAATTTTTCTTTTCTCCTAGCATACCATCTCATGGTTACCCTTTCAAAAACTAATCATAAATTAAAATGTTGTTAAGTTCCACAATTAACTCTTAACATTGTATTATAGAACCCAAATGATAATTAGAATTCATTTATAACCCCAACTCCTAAAGGTGACTTCTAAAGAGAAGTTATGACATTTTCTACCTAAAGCCTTTCGTCCTATTCATGTACTATCCCTAAAGGGTTCACACTAGATTTAAAGTTGGTTTCCCATGAAGTACTATCTTAAGAAAACACATTCTCCTTACTACACACACGACTACCAATCCTAGGAGGAAGCCACATACTCTAGACAAAGTTTAACCATTATATTCCTAACTATCGAGTTCACGGCACTTTGTCACTAAGCATATAGGCTATGATGATAATCTCAAACTTGGGATCTCATTTCCTTAAGCTAGAAGGTTCCATCGATTTTAATGATTTAATTTTACCCTATATTTTTATTTTTCTACGTTATGAATGATCACACGAGAAGGGTATTTATGCGAGGGTTTTATACTAAGGTTGGTTGTTTTACTTAGATTTCCTTTATACAATTTCAAGGTAAATAACACAACATACCAGAAATTTAATCATCAATTTCACACTAAAAAATCACTATAAGATGTCAAACTCAATTTCATTTAACATATATATCCAAATTTTTACAATACATAATTTTGAATCAAAATGACACCCATGGTTAGATGCACATTTCCCAAACAACCCTAAACACTAGAAACTCATACATATTACAAAATTTCAATAATAAACCTTTCGATATATTTAACATTATTATTGCTACAACTTGTACAATTATATTTTTCTAAATAAAAAGTTATTATGAATTCACTAGTACACCTTGCTTTATTCGCATCTCGATACCTGCTGCAACCACCGCATGGTCAGCACAAGTGTTGGCATGACATCCACCTAAATATAACATAAATAACATTTTTAGTTTCCATTTACATAATTAGAATAATTCACATGCAATAGAAGAGGGTTAGAGACATGTTCATTTCATTTCATTTCATTTCATAACTAAGAGAGGAGAGAGAAAGAGATAGAGAAGAGAAAAAGACTATTTTTCCAAAAGTCAAATTTCACACAGACAAGCCACAAGATAGAGTTTCAAATAGTTATTCATAAGTGTCAATAATTTTTCACAATGATTTGATAACTTGACTGGGTACTACGACCTTCTTTACAATTTCCTACTAGTTGCAAAAACGTCCAATTTTGACTCGAAGGCTAAGAAACCACATTCAAGAATTGTCTTTCTTTAGGAAAATTCACAATGGGTAAATTCTTGTGTGTCCTTATATATACCAAGAATTCATAGGAAGTGATGGAATTTAGAACTGGAAAATGATTTTCAAATGGCGGCTAGATTTCTAGGGCCATCAGTCATAATTGGACTAGTTGTAAAAGCAACCAATTTTAGCCTAATGGCTAAGGAACCATGTCCAAAAACTGATTTCCAATGGATGAAATCTCAACAAAAACTTCCTACATTCTCTCCTATATATCAAGAATTCATCGGAGTCGATGGAACCGAGAACTGGAAAACGGACTACAAACGATGACTAGTTTTCTAGAACCACCAAAGTGGTAATCGGTCCATTTGACCTAGTAAAATTGAGACTAGAGATCTACAAAACCCTTTTTGCAAACTATCTAGAAATTGATGTCCCCAAATTGAAGGTCACAATTAATTATATAGTAAAAATACTAGATGTTTGCAAAGGCAGATAAGCATTTCCTTGCTCAGGGTCCAAACGGCAAGCTAAAACGAAACCCAATTTTTCACTTTTAGCAGCTTCCTAAAACTGCAAAATGGGGTAACACGGATCATAGAGGGGTAGAAAAAAGGGCACAAATGGTCAATCGGGGTTGAACTAAGGCTTGATACGACTCTCCACATAATAAGGAATAGAGAGAAAACTTGACATTATTTTTTCAGGGTTATGAAGGTTGTTTTGCGAGTCTCTGAATATTATGTTTTCTAACCTTGTAAGGTAGACAAAAATGGTTGTTTTAGTTGATGATTCATCTAACTCTTTTAGGTACCAGTGGACACAAGCACCTAATTTTTATACCCTTGGTTAGCAACGTATAAGGTTGTGGTAACAACCACAGTTGATGGTCAAATTGTAAATCGGTTATGTAAATCACAAAGTGGAGTTTTATTGTTTTACACTAAAAGTTTGGTTAAAAATTTCCAATTATATAATTATCTAATGGTTTAATATTTCTATTATATTGCAAATGAAGAACCAAAAATTAAAAAATTATAAAAGATGAAGGTAAGGGAGACCATGCATGGGAGTAAACAAGGCGGGGGTAAGTGAGTGCTCCAGGGTCCACATTCACGACCAACAACATCACGCAAAAGAAGAGGATTTATAAAAGCAATTCATGAGCATTGATGTATCCAAAGTGACTCCATGCACATGTACTCCTCAAAGACCAAGCACACACTCACCACACGTTGATGGAAAAAATTTGAGTTTCCTTAAGATAGTTGGGCACAAATAAGAATGGCATACTTGCAAACACATCCACACAACCACCTTAGGATTAACTAGCACATTGAAGATAAATTTTATAGTTTTATCAAAGTACGATCATGGCCAAGAATTCCCTCCATGCAACCACATAAGGATTGAATCATATTTTTGGGCCTGGTTTTTCTTTTGGAGAACTCATGCCATTTGAAGCATTTACAAACTTCCTCCATTAAATTTGCACCTTCTAAAATTTCCAACACAATTAGAAATCAAATTTATTGACATTATTTGGAGTAATTCACACAGCTAACTATGGGTAGGCCTATGAGAGTGTAATGTTACACATAGCATCCAAAATAAAAATATCTAAGGTTTTGCATACCACCATTTCATAAATCTCATTTAAAAAAATCCATTCTTTTTTTTCCATATCCAAAATAATGCATTTAAATTATTAACTAGTTGGAAATCGAACCATCTGCCTAAACACAGCAAATTATCAAAGAAACCCCTAATTTTTTATTCTTGACAATGTCTAAATTGGGACTTTCCTTCAACATGATATAATTTTTTTCTTGCCCAATAACTAACACTATGTCTACCGTGAATGTATCAATAGCATGCAGGAACAACTCACAACCATGGCATTCCATATTTTTCAACCCACCTCATTGATGGCACTACAACCTGATCTAATCTCCCATTTGAAGCGACTGAGAAGATGCTAAGAATGGACAAAGAAAGGCTTCACGCAGAGGAAGATTGAAAGATACAAATTCTTGTAGAGACATACGTGGTATAGTAGGAAAGGAACTTTTAATGTCTTAGTCGATACACCAACTACTCAAAATAAAATATAAAGAATAGTAAAATAGAGTGGTATCCACTTTCTACCACGAGAATAGTGCAGCAAGGTTACAGTGCACGTAGCACAACTCAGAGTCAGAAGTAGAAGAATCCAAAACAATGTAGCTAGACATTACACTTGACTAAAGCACATCCTTGATCCTCAATCTTCTTCTTCTTCTTCTCCATACAACAAACAAAACCATGACATGCTAAAGATCCTTCCTCTCAGAGACATTGGACCCGTTTCAGACACAAATATAGACCCATATAAATTAAAATTTGTATATAGCAAAGTGAGGTGATATTAGGATTGTAAGTATATATCTATGTGTAAGGATGATTCAACCCATAATGGATTGTTTTTAGGATGGTTGTAGCTAGAGCTCTGTTTAGCACAGTCCCCTGTCACATTATATTTATTTAATTATGAGAGTATAATGCCATGTAATATCTGCAACTATCCAATTACTACTAATCTAAAACGTTAACTTGGGTTCCAACGTGGTTAACACCTTAGATCTCAAATAAATTGATTTCATTCTTTTACAAAGAAAATGACATGTCTCGAGGGCATTTATGACACGTCATGGATGGATTTACCCTACTCCATGATCATTTATTTGCACACTTGGGAGATGTGATTGATGGTGAGGTGTCACATGCCCTATAACCTGTTCCAGCTCCACATGATAGTTGCGTAGAAGCAAAATGTGCAGCCTCCTTGATTGACCCTCCTTACAACTGTCTAAATTCCCATTCATCCCAACTACCCGCTATTCCTATATTGTATTTAATTTAAACTTGTCTAATTTTCATTTTATTTTATTTTATTAATATACATGTATACAATTTTTAAGTTAATCATATATATATATATATATATATATATTATATATATATTAAACAGTATATATTGGCTTTTAATACCTCGTGTACCTATCTCTTAAACACACTTATTTGAAAACTTTGGTAGTTCTAAACCTCTTTTCGTCACCCCAAACTAAAAACCAAAATATTTCGGATGTCACTCGTGAAACCCGAGACTAACCAAAATACCCTATTATTTTAGTTTTCTAAGTTATGAAGGATCACATGAGAATGGTAGTTACATGAGGCTTTTATACTAAGCTTGGTTGTTTTACTTAGATTTCCTTTCTACAATTTCAAGGTAAATAACACAACATACCAAAGATTAAACTATCAAATCCACAAGAAAAAGCACTATAAGATGTCGACTCAATTTCATTTAACATATATATATATATATATATACACACACACACACACAACTTTTTACAATACATAATTTTGAATCAAAATGACACCCATGGTTGAATTCACATTTCCCAAACAACCCTAAACACTAATAACTCATACATATTAAAAAAATTCAACAATAAACCTTTGGATATATTTAACATTATTGTTGCTACAACTTATACAATTACATTTTCTAAATAACAAGTTATTATGAATTCACTAGTACACTTTTGTTTATCTCGTGTCTCAATACCTGCATCCATCGTATGTTCAAGACAACAAAGACAAGTGTCGGCATGACATCCACCTAAATATAACATAATTAAGGTTTTTAGTTTTCCATTTACATAATCAAAATAATTCACACGCAACAAAAGAGGGTTAGAGACATATATTCATTTCATTTTTAACTAAGGGAGGAGAGAGAAAGAGATAGAGAAGAGAGAAAAGCTATTTTTTCAATAGTCAAATTTCACACGTAAAAGCCACAAGATAGAGTTGCATACGATTATTCATAAGTGTGAATAATTTTCACGACGACGATTAGATAACTTGACTAGGTACTACGACCTTCTTTACATTTTCCTACTAGTTGTAAAAATGTCCAATTTTGACTTGGAGGCTAAGAAATTGTATTCAAAAACTATCTTTCATCGTGCAAATGCACAACGGGTAAATTCTTACGTGTCTTTATATACACCAAGAATTCATAGGAACTGACGGAATTTAGAACTTGAAAATGATTTTCAAATGGCGGCTAGATTTCTGAGGCCATGGTCGTTATTGGACTAGTTGCAAAAGCAACCGATTTCATCTCGAGGGCTAAGAAACTATGTCCAAAAATTTACTTCGATGGATGAATGCTCAATAGAAAAAATCCTACATGTTCTCCTATATATCAAGAGTTCACCAGAGTCTTCAGCACTGAGAACTGGAAAACGGGTTACAAACGGCGACTAGTTTTCCGAAGCCACCGGTGGTAATTGGTCTAGTTTGATCTAGTCAAATTGCGATTAGAGGTCTACAAAATTATTTTTCCAAACTAGATATAAATGCCATTTTCCCCAAAGTGAAGGTTACAAGAAATTTTATAGTAAAAACAATAGAGGTTTGTGAAGGCGGGTAAGCTTTTGCTTGGTCAGGGTCCAAACGGCAAGCCGAAATGAAACCCAACATTTCACTTTTACCAGCTTCCTAAAACTACAAAACAGGGTAACATGTCTCCTAGAGGCGTGGCAAAAAGGGCAAAAATGGTCAATCATGCTCAAACTAAGGCTTGATGTGATTCTCCACATAATAAGGAATGCAAAAAAAACTAGATATCATTTTTCTATTATTTGGAAGGTTGTTTTGCGAGTTTCTGAATATTGTGTTTTTTAACTTTGCAAGGTAGACAAAAATGGTTGTTTTAGTTGACGATTCATCTAAATCTCACCAGTACTAGTGGACATGAGAACCTAATTTTGATACCCTAGGTTAGCAACATATAAAGTTGTGGTAGTGTTGGTCGTCAAATAGGACTTTGAGAAGAGCAACAGTCAGGGGACAAGAAGTCCCTCCTCTTTAATGGGAGAGGTTCCCTTATTCAGAAACGAACCTATTTACACATATACAAAGCATGGTTTTTCTACAGAACTTGGATATTATGAAAGTGTTTTCTAAAAGGAACATCAATCACAAAAGGACCGAGGAATGAAAATGTGAGAACGAGCAAAAAGGCACCATTCAGAATTATAGATGACAGAGTAATTCCTTATGCATGCGAGGGTACAGTGAATTGGAATAATATCATTTGTATCACATTAATAAGATGGAATTTGAAAAGACACAAAGTTCTCAAAATACATCATCTGTAAGAATACAAAGCTTCTTAGCATAATACAAACAAATGATCTAATAAGATTAAACGAATAGCTTGAGAATAAAGGAAACCAGATAGACAAAGAATGAAAAATCCTTCTGTATTGATTTCTTTATGATTTATTTACACTTTCAGAAATAAGCCAAGTTCCTTCCTCCTCAAAATGGCGAGGAGAGGCCATTATATAGTTTACAAATTAGTTACTCTCGGTAACTACTTCTTTTAAATAATGATTAGTTAAAGGGTTGCTAATCGTAATACCCCAACTAATTACAACAAATCCAAGAGAAAGAAGGGGAAGAGAAGAGAAGAATTAGGAGAAGAAGACAGGTGCTTATGATTGGGAGGGACCCATCGACTTTAAGATCCGCTGTCTGAAACTCTTCAACACCTCTGCTATGTCTCTGCCTCGTGGGATTGATGTGAGCTCCATGGCAAGTCATGTCTCGCACATTGTACTCAAATTGGGAAGCCACCGCGAACACCAAGCCACCGTCATGAATCATCTGCCATAGTCATGGAAGGGTTTGCATCTATCATCCTTGCCCAAAAATCCCCAAAGTCAAGGTGGTGAACTTCACTATCCCCGATATCGGGAACGGCAAACTCGAGTGGTGAAACTTGTTCCTGCCCCTGGAATTTGATCTTCATGTTGATAGTAACTCAGAGAACAAAGCTGCAAGCTAGACTTGGGATGGAATTGCAGGGGGAATGGATACGCGTGCAGGAATTTTGGTTGCAAGGGTTCGAAGCAATAGATAGCATGAAAGCAGTGTGCAAAAACACATAGGGGAAGCTTGTTATATAGCCGTTTAGGAGAGAGAAAGGTAATAAATGCGCATTAAATACATATCTACCAATTTGAAAAGCAAGATATTCGGGTAGAGTGGGAAAAATTAGCATGAATGGCACTTGGTTCATTTGGGACATGAGGGATGCGAAAGCGCCAAGTCACGCGGTTCGGCCGATTCGGGTGATCTTTGGGAAAAGACGCCAAAATGATTTTTGGACATGCAGGATGAAAGTCGTGGAATACGCGAATTGGCCGAATCGATTTAAAAGGAACAACGGGTCCAGGTGAAATTGGGACATGCAGGACAAAAAGTTCCGACGGGCCCGAAAAGAATGGACTTCGGGTAAACCGGCCAATCGGGGAACAGAGAGCCCAAATGAACCTAGGACACGCGGGACAAAATGTCCAACAGGCCCAAAAAACACACAAAATGACCCAAAAAACGTAGATTTTCCCAATTTTCTGACTTTTCACATCACCAGGACAACAGAAAAGACACTTAACCTCAAAATTTTAATTTTCAACTTCTTAAAAGTAGGGGAATTTTGAGTGGACAACAGTGAGACCACTATTGATGGTCATATTGTGAATCGGTTACGTAAATCATAAAGTGGAGTTTTATTGTTTTGCACTAAAAGTTTTGTTAAAATTTTCCAATTGTATAATTATGTACTTGGTTTAATATTTCTATTATATTTCAAATTAAGAACCAAAAATTATAAAATTATAAAAGATGGAGGTAAGGGAGACCATGCCTCCGAGTAAACGAAGTAGGGTTAAGTGAAGGTGATCTCGCATTCACAACCAACAATATCACGCAAAAGAAGAGGATTTTTACAAGTAGTTCACGAGTGTTGTTGTAGCCAAAGTGACTCCATACTAATGTGCTCCGCAAATATAAAGAAACACACTCACCACAAATGATGGAAAATTTTATAGTTTCCTTAACATAGTTAGGTGCGGCTAAGAATGGCATACTTGCAAACACATCCACACAACCAACCCAAGCTTAGCTACTATGTTAAAGATAAATTTTAGATTTTTATCAAGGTACTAACATGGCCAAGAATTCCCTCCATTTAGCCACATAAGGATTGGATCATATTTTTGGGTATGGTTTTCTTTTGGAGAACTCGTGTCATTTGAAGCATTTACAAACTTCCTCCATTAAATATGCACTTTAAAAAGTTCTAACACAATCGAAAACACATTTCTTGGTATTATTTGGAGTAATTCACTCGGATAACTATGGTTAGGCCTATGAGAGTGTAATTCTCCAAATAGCATCCAAAAGAAAAATCTCTAAGGTTTGGCACAACACCATTTCATAAAACTCATTTAAACAAATCCATTTTTTTCCATATCCGAAATAATGCATTTAAATTATTAACTGGTTGGAGATCAAACCATCCACCTAAAAAAATTTCATTATCAAACAAACCCTCTAATTTGTGATGCTTGACAATTTCTAAATTGGTATTTTCCTTCAAAGATACCTTTCAAAGATGATATAAAAATTTCCTGCCCAAGAACCAACACTATCTACCCTGAATGTATCAATAGCATGCAGAAATAACTCAAAAACATGTCCTTCCATGTTTTACAACCCACCTCATTGATGACACCTACAACCTACTCTAAGCTCCCATTTGAAATGGCTGAGAATATGCTGAGAATGGACAACAGAGGGCTTCACGCAGAGAGGAAGAGTGAAAGAGACAAAATCTTGTAGAGACATACATGGGATAGTAGGAAAGGCACTTTCAATGTCTTACTCGATACACCAACTACTCAAAATAAAATATAAAGAGTAGGAAAATGGAGTGGTATTCATTGTCTACCACGAGAATAGTGCAGCAAGGTTATAGTGCATGTAGCACATCCCGAAGCAAAATAATCCAAAACAATACAGCTAGACATTATGCTTGAATAAAGCACCTCCTTGATCCTCAATCTTCTTCTTCTTCTCCATACAACAAACACAATCATGGCATGTTGTAGATCCTTCCTCTTACGAGACATTATACCCACTTAAGACACAGATATAGACCCAAATCAATCAATTTGTATATAGAAAAGTGAGGATATATTAGGATTGCAAGTATATCTCTACGTGTAAGGTTGATTCAACCCATAATGGACTACTTTTAGGATGGATGTAACTAGATCTCCGCTTAGCATAGTCCCTAGTCACATTCTTTTTATTTAATTATGAGAGTATAATGCCTGTAATCATTGCAACTATCTAATTATTGTTAATCTACAACGTTAACTCCGGGTTTCAATGTGGTCAACACCTTGGATCTCAAATAAAGTGGTTGTATTCTTTTCTAGGAAATGACATGTCTCGAAGGGCATTTAGGATGCATCATGGATGGCTTTACCCTACTTTAGGCTCATTTATTTGCATAGCTAGGAGATGTGACTAATGGTAAGGCACTCCATGCCCCGTAACTGTTCTAGTTCCACGTGATGGTTGTGTAAAAGCAAAATGTGCAACACCTCCCTTAGCTGACCCTCCCGACCGCTTCCCGAATACTCGTTCATCCCAAATACCCGCTACTCCTAAATTTATTTATTTAGCTATTTATTTTTATTTTATTTTATTTAAACTTAACTAATTTTCATTTCAATTTATTTTATTAATATACATATATAAAAATCTAATTTAATCATTTATATATATATATATATATATTAAATGGTATATATTGTCTTTTGATACCTTGCGTACTTATTTCTTAAACACACTTATTTAAAAATGTTGGGAGTTCTAAATATCATTTCATTGGCTTTTGAAACCTATCAAAACAATTTAATATAATTAACTATTACTATCCTTATTATTATTATTATTATTATTATTATTATTATCGGTATTATCTCGTGGAATGATCTAATGATTAACACTAAAACCAAAAACCAAAATATTTCATGCATCACTTGTGAAACCCGAGACTAATGAGGCACTATAGGTTGAGGAGCTAAGAGATGAATTTGTTTAAGAGAGACAAGTTGAGGAACCTAAGAAGAGACATAAGACTGAAAAGGAGAAACTCGTATCATCGAAAGTTATAGATAAGGCCAATAGAATAGGGTGCAAAAGACCTAGGTGAGGACTTAAGGAGATCAATAGATCAATGTTAAAGATACTTGGGTGAAGATATTATGGAGATATTGAGGAAAGACACGGGGAAAAAATTAAAGAGGTTAGAAGAAGGAAAAGCTATGGTAAAGTAAAGGGAAGCACAAAAGTGAAAGAGTTTTTCTTAGAAAAAGAGCTAAAGGAAGCAAGAGAAATGATTGAGAGGTTGGAAATAATGATCAAGACCATGATGGAAGTGGAAGACCAAATATTTGAATGGAAGTTGAAGAATAAGATGAAGTGGCCTATCAAGCTACTCATGAAGAGGAATAAGAGGCAACAGGTGATTTCTTTGGGAATGGTAGAAGATACTCATGAGAAAGTGAAGGAAAATTATATGTTATATGAAGAGGATGAGAAAAGACATAACAAGAAAGAGGATGAAGTGGAAAGAGAAGAAAAGAAGAAATTTCCTATGAATAATACTCTCATGTGGGCCTTATGGGATCTTGTAAGGTCAATCGAATCACCTTTGGAAGAAGATGAAGCTGAAATAGAACAAGTACAACTGATACAAGACAAAGTGGAAGATCTTAAACCTGATCAAGAATATTATGAGTATCAAATGTCATTTTATAAGGCATGAGAAAGTTACTTGGAAGAAGATCAAATAGTTAGTGAAAAAAGAGAGACTCCTAATAATGGAGAATTGAAGATAAATTGGATTGTGCAGTTGGAAAAGAAGTAAAAATAGGTTTGAAAGTTACTCCTAAGGAAGCAAAGAAGAATTGGGAATATACTAAGCATAAGCATATGATTACTCCTAAAAAATAAAGCATAAATCATGGTTATATAGTGCCTAAGTGGATTAATGGAAATGTAATTAAAGTGGAGCCTAAAGAGAATGCAAGCAAGGGGAGGGTTTACCAAGGTTTTGAATCAAGCCTACAAGCCAAATGAGAGGAAATATTTGCCATATGACAAAGGTCAAGCTACAAGAGTAATCGGATAGCTTATATAGATATTAAAACTCAGCCCAAGCATATGATAAGCAAGAAATGGATAGTCAAGAGTAAGAACTAGATGAATATACCACAAGAGTGCATGAAAAATGAGGTGAATACTAGTTTAAAGGAACAAGATAGGATGGGAGAATCATCCCAATCAAGGAATCCAAGAATCTTACAAAAGAATGAACAAAATCATGAAGAAGGCCGAGGAAAATTTTAAGGTTAGTAATTTGTTTGTGAAAGATTTGTATTAGAGTAGGTATTTACCTTAGCTCATGTTCACCTAGGTACTTTATTTACCTTTATTGTATTTATCCTCACCCACTTATGTGTGTGGATATTTCTTTTATCTTATTTAGATATTAGGAGATATTATCTAGTTGTTAGGTATAGTTCTTTCCTTGATCTATGGTATTGTCTAGTTTTTCCTTGATCTATGGTATTGACTAGATCCTTGATGTCTAGTTCTCTCCTAAATCTATGGTCTTGACTAGTTCTTTGATGACTAGTTATTTTCTTGATTCATGGCTTGATCTACGACCTTGATTTGAGTTCTTAGATTGTTATTCCTTACCTATTTAAGCAAGGCCCATTCTCAATTGATTGCATTGAATTCCATAATAATATATGATATTGTTGCTCATTTGTTTGCAAAGGTTTTATGTAAAGTTATTCTGTGAATTAATTTCATCGTATTGATCATGGTATTTTATTAAGCATCTGTGTTCTTGGTTTGGTATGATCTGGTTATCGTTCCTTTCATGGTATCAGAGCAAGAGATTGCTGTTGACATCCGTCTGTAAGTTTTATTTTGCAAATAAATTATTTGTGTATTCATATATTTGGGATTTGGTCATATTTTGTTGCTGCGTGCATTTTTATGCAAAACAGAGGCTTCCATTAGATCCGAGAAGGCATGAAAACCCTAAGATCGACTGTAAACTTGGCCAATTCTGGAGGTAGTCATTTTTTGTGGTTTTTTATTTTTTGCAGAGAAGCACACAGGGTGCCTCGGGATTCAAGCCAACTTAAAATCCTTAGCCCTTAGTCATATGGTATGGTCATATGAGGGCTTAAATCTTGTGATTCCTACTAGTAGGTGCTTAACATGAGACCCCTCTAATTTTATTTAGGTGGTGAAGGCAACAACAATTTATTTTGTTATAGTGGCAACTAAAATAAATAACAAAGCAAAATATTAAAAAGCTTGTAACTTTTGATCGGTAACTCGGTTTTGAGTGTCATAATTTTACAAAAGTTCTTGTTTTTTCATACTCTTTCCATTGGAGTTATTTATTTTGAGACTTGCACTATAATTATAAAGTGTCAAATATGAAGGAGTGTTGTAATCAATTGTGGATGCAATTTCGGCTGAGCCCGACATCCTAAATTTTTGGGAGTTATAGTTTGTACCTATCATGGATTCTAAGAATGATATGTTTTTCTCAAAAGTATGTAGACTTCAAGAGGATATTGTAAAATTGTGGAAGAAAATAGATCACTCAAGAAGCGAAATTCTCTTCTACAATCACTCATTCACGATAAGGATACAATAATACACTCCCTGCAGAACAAACTTGCTAGCCTACAACATCACCATCATATTTTGGACAACCATATCCATGCTCCTAGTCCACTTGTAGTTGTTGTTCTTATACCCACTGACATTGATCTACCAGTCTTTGAGCCTGAACCCACTTTTGATGCTTCTAAACATGTGAGGCTTGTTACTGCATGCTCTTCCACATATGTGCCTATTACAGTACCACATGTTGTGTATCCTACTTCTACTCAGTTGCATGGATTTTTTGGGAAGCATACCATTACATTCAGTTCTCGCATGCTCTCGTTCTATGGGTCTCACTAGCAGAGTCATTGGTAGACATTCATAGGGTATTATTTCCTCTATTCCACATGTGAAGTGGAATTCTCATCATGACATTAGTTTTCAAGAAAATACTTCATTGGGATCACACATTGACAGAGCTCCTTTTTTTGTTCACTCGACTCTTTCTGAGGATCCTGAGCAACACATGAGTTCTACATCTTCACTCAGGCTTGAGAAACTTGAGATTTCAGTTGTCAGACATGATCAACCTGACACACATTCTGATGTTCTTTTACATGCACCCATTGTGCATTTTACACCAAGTCATATGCAGGCATCTTCTTCATCCATCTCGTGTTGATTTGGGGTGGATATCTGATCACTCGTGGAGGTGACATAGGCATTCATTGAGAGGAATCTATAGGCATGGCTCCTCCACCATTCGGCCTCTTGCTCCACTTTCTATACCTTTTGCATTGTGATGCTTCTTGTTTTGAGCATTTTTCTTTAGCAGTGTAGTGTATCTCTCTTGTTTGTTGAGAGATTTTGTATCTGTATTTTCGACACTTTTGGCATGTTGATAGTATCTCTTATGGGGGATCTATTCTGGTGAAGTCTAGTGTTATTTTTTCAGTGTTCAAGTAGTTGATTTTGGGCAACTCATACAGATTTGTAGTGTCACTCCACCCATTCAGCAGTATGGGAGGGTGTGGTGTTGATCCTGCTTCTTCGGGTTTTGTGTCCTTGCCTTGTTACCTTGGCTTTTCTTAGATCATGACACTCTGGAGTTTGTGTCCTTGCCTTGTTGCTTTGGTTATTGTTCTTGGATCGTGGCACACCTATTTGCAGTAGTTGGTCAAATTATGTTTGGTGTTTTTTTGCACTTTCGACATCACTTCGTTGATAGTCTCCTTGTATGGAGCTATTCTGGTGAAGCCCAGTGTTAGTTGTTTTTGAGTTCTATGATCGAGTAGTGGATTCAGACCAAACTTCTTCAGCATTGTATGATTTTTTTGAGTGAGCTTCTTGGGATGCCTTGAAGTGGGTTTTTACTCTCTTTTACTTTGTTATTACTGGTTTTGGGTACCTTACGGTGTCCCTTTTTCCCATTTATTGTACATGAGTACCTCATCAAGCCTAGTTGTTGGGACTCATACTGTGGACATGCCACATCTATTTTGGCCCCTAGCTTCACTTGAGGGGGGGTGTTAGAGTAGGTATTTACCTTAGCTCATGTTCACCTAGGTACTTTATTTACCTTTATTGTATTTATCCTCACCCACTTATGTGTGTGGATATTTCTTTTATCTTATTTAGATATTAGGAGATATTATCTAGTTGTTAGGTATAGTTCTTTCCTTGATCTATAGTATTGACTAGTTATTTCCTTGATCTATGGTATTGACTAGATCCTTGATGTCTAGTTCTCTCCTAAATCTATGGTCTTGACTAGTTCTTTGATGACTAGTTATTTCCTTAATTCATGGCTTGATCTACGACCTTGACTAGTTCTTAGATTGTTATTTCTTGCCTATTTAAGCAAGGCCCATTCTCAATGTATTGCATTGAGTTCCATAATAATATATGATATTGTTGCTCATTTGTTTTGCAAAGGTTTTATGTAAAGTTATTCTGGTGAATTACTTTCATCTTATTGATCATGGTGTTTGATTAGCATCTATGTTCTTGGCTTGGAACGCGATCTTGTTATCGTTCCTTTCAATTGATGATGTACTAGATCATGGTGATTTGAGACAATTAAATGGATCACTAAAAGGGAAATCCCAAGCTTTCAAAGAGATATATAGAGCAGCTACATGGGAGATTCATGAATTCTCCCGCACAAATGAAGAAGGACCATGGAGAAAAGATGAATATTTTGCAAAGAAAGATGACCATGACAACCGCAAGATTGATGAATCCATTGATGAAGAAGACACTCTCATGTTGAGAGAGGAAATGTACATGATTGAAGAATTCTTTAACTCTCCAAAAGGTATACATGCAAGGAATGAAACCAAGGTGAGTCCATTTGATGATTGGATGCTTGATAATGTTGATTTTATGAGTGAGTTCTTTGAAATAACACATAATGACTCCACTAATGCACTTGAGAAGCATGATACAAGAAAAGGTAAATGGATGGATGAGCATAGTGAAGATAAGAGGCATGATAATAAGCTTTTCCTAGGTGAACTAGATGAGCTATTACAAGATTTGATTGATGAAATGGACAAATAAGGAAGGATGAAGCAATGAATAATAGAGAAATAATTTTTTTGGAAAATATTAATCAAAATGAGAACAAAGAAGGATCAGGTACAACCATGGAGCAGTTGGGTATGATGAAAGGCATGAATAGGAAAGAAAATAGGCAAGGAAAAGTAGGTACAGTGAATAAAGGCATGAAGATGAGGAAAGTGAGAGTGAAGATCAAGAGAAAAAGATGCAAGGTGGAAGAAAATGGATGGAAAAAGACAAATTATGGGACCCAGTGTCAATACAATTCAAGAAAGCATAATGAAAGCAAGGCAAGAAGACTAAGGAACAACAAAGGAGATGAAGATGAGACCACCTAAGCAAAGTGTAGGAGAACTGTTTCACAATCTTAGGAGTACGATGCAGGGGAATATTCAAATAACTTCAACTAAATAAAATTCCATGGTCATGAGGTCAAGGAGGTCAAATTGGGTATATGGAGTCAAAGGGGGTGAGTTTTAGGTGGTCAAGAATTTGAAAATTCAAAATAGTGTTTTCCCTCCTAAATGTAAATTCAAATCTCAAAGCATGTCATGAGCCAATATGGCTTGCCAAGGTCAAATAAGGGGATGGTTAAAGTGTGAACAAGAGTAATAGGGTTAGAAATGAGTCCTAGGAGATTCCAAGTTATGAAATTTCTAAAAATGTTAACAAATGTCATCATGTATTGAAGGGAAGTTAAAAAGTCACAAAAGGGGGAAATTATGAAGCAAGGGAGTAGTTACATGCATAAAGGAGTTCGAATATATGGGTGAAGGGAGCAAGTAGATATTATTCCTCCAGGATCGAACGAGGAGGAAGGAGAGAGACTCATTTATATAGTGTAATGAAGATGAAGGACTTTGTTTTAGAATCATTTAGACTGTAGTATTGAATGATTTTGAGTTTGATAAGTAATGGTTGTTGATTGTTGCTAAGGGGTTAGGATGTGTGCATTGAATTCCATGAAATAGCATGTAAAGGAACCTTCTCAAGTTTTCATGGATGAATAAATGTGGATTTATGTCTTATCTACACTGTTTAGTAAGCTAAGAAATGATGGTTAAGAATAGGTTTGTTGGAATCTAACAAGATTGTATTGATATTATTTCTTAATGTGGTTACTTGGGAATTCAAAGATGAGACTTTTAAATTCCAAAACAATTGATAGGAATGAGTGAAATTTCATTATATGCATTAAAATTAATCCCTCTTGTAGTACTCCATTGCAATTTAACAAATTAGCCAAAATATGTATTGTAATTGTGTGTTATCATTTGAATAAGTTCAAGACAATTGTAGTGAATAAATTACATGCATGTACCAAGGAAGGATTGTACTACCATGATTCAAACATGAATGAATGATTTACAAAGTAAAGAACTCAAACTCTCCTTCACTGTTGACCATGAGGGTTTCATACCCTTTTCTAACGATAAAAGATAGAGTTTTCACCTAAATGAAGACATTAATCTTGCTTTCCATGAATTTTTGGTAATATCATCACTTGCACACCATTAATACAGATCATCATGACAAATTTGGTTATTTTAATCGATCCCTAGTGAATGTTATAGCAAGATAAGCCTTCTTAGGCCTGCACAAGTCACAATTAGGGTTTTAAAGGGAAAGGTGGATTAAAAATGTCAAAAAAATTAATTCAGCCCTGAGATTTGGTAGAATATATATTGGACAGTTTCTTAAATATAAAAAAAGAAGAATTTTTAAATTTCATTAGTTAAATTTGAATATATTATTACCATTAAGGGAAGGAGTTGTCTACACAATGAAGGGTTAGCTGGGGAGGCATATTAACAAAGGAAGTATAGTATAAACTTGTCCTTCATTTATGAAACTTCTCATACATGAAGAACCTAGAAATGGGTGGTCAAATATACTAAGTTAGTGTCTTGAACCCACCTAGAAAGTAATTTGTGAAGGTAAATGTCTCAAACCAGGGCTAGTTAGGCCTTTGAGAGTTAAAGGAGTAAAAGGTTGATTCAAATAAGAGGATTAAGAGTTAGGCTATAAATTTTTGCATGCACATAAGGGATCATGAAGGAAATATAATGGATTTCATAGTTTTTTTTGGGCACCTCTAAATCATCCCAACCATAGATTGGTCAATGGAGTTAGTCTTAAGGGTATGAGAGGGCTATTTTGCCAAATAAGTGAACATTGGAGTTTGATTTGATTTTTGGTCATTCATTTGATTGATCTAATAGTAGTTTAAGGTGCTTTTACAAAGGTATATGAGTGAATATGCTACCAAGAGGCTTGAAGATAAAAAGATGCAAGTTTTGGACTAGAGACTAGTGAAGAAGGGCAATAAGGAAATTTTAGAGCTAGAATGGTATAATTTATGCTTGATTTCTTTAGAGACTAATCATTTTTGGTTCTATTGGGGTGATGAAACAAGGAAGAGGAGTTGGAAATCATTACTAAGGATAGGAATCTAAAGGTTGCATGTGTAGGAGAAAGAATCAGTTGAGAAGCACAAAGGAATGAATAAGGTATATACTGAGTGAGTTAAGCATGAAGAATGAATTAATTAAGGTTTGAATGGGTAGTTGAAAGATGTATGAAATGTGGAAAAATTAGATTATGATGCTTATATGAATCATTTAGGTGAACCATAACAAGATTGAAATATATAAGACTATTTGGACTTGGAGTGATCCTCTAATGCGAGTTATAGTTAAGGTTTGTTAGAATATTATCAACTCACTAAATGGACTATGTGTGTGTGTTTAGATTTGCATCACCTAAAAACATATGCATCAGTGACCCTTATTTGCACAAAGTAAATTGTTAGCAACATCTATGAAAGATGAAAAGTGAAAAATTAGGTGTATACAAACAAACTCTAGCTACCGCATAAGACTTAAGAACGCGTTATATTAAATCAAATATGTATATTCTTGAGTCATGTTGACCTTAGTGATCACCCTAATGTGATTGTGATTGAGCACTTGCACTACATTTTAGACTCAATGTAATTTTGTTTATGTGATAGAATCATTTCCCTTGAACATAGATTTCCCTTGTGTAAGTTACACCAAGATAACGGGCTATAATTATTTTTACACGAAGATCATGTGTGTGATGAAATCTAAAATTTTCCCTTCCTATATAGTGAATAATACATCCCAAATGTATTCCTCAAATTTTCCTTTCTACCCAAGTAGTATATATAAAGTAATAACTCAATTTCTGCCCTTATCCATTAGAATAGTTAGTAGGTCATGTATATATATGATTCCTTTGCTTGAATTTTGATATTAACAAATCTAAAAGACAATTCAAAGTGATCACTACAAAATTAGAAATATAAGCAAGTGATGGGTCTTTTTAAACATAAGAAAGCAAGGGGAAGGGACTCGTGCCCAATGGGGACAGTATTTTATGGGAACTTCTATCTCTAATCAAAAGTGCGAATGTCTAGAGAACTCCAAATATAAAATAGGAAGTATTGGGTTGAATAACGCATTGTTTGATGTCTAAAAGTAAAGGGATAATTCCAGAAAATTAGGGGCGTAAGGATGGAAATATAATGCAATGTCAATGTAAAGAAAAATGTTGTCAATGTCTATTCTACCACTTAGGAATCATGCATATAATGAGATACTAGAGGTGTATTATAATAGTACCAAGTTCATAATTTCATTTCAACAATTAGCTTCACATTATTTTAGTGTATGACATATATGGTTGAAAGAATAAAACTTATCAAACATGACCGATTCTTGTAATAGAGGAAGAAAAATTTGAAAAAAAAATCTTTCGAATAATTGTCAACTAAGAGGTTGTTCATCTTGGTAAGTTGTGTTTGATCATGTAAGACATAATCATTGATATTATAATCATATCCTTGTTTGAGTTTAGACATTTTTGAATAAGATATTTTATCCCAATGTTGATTTAAAATGATACTAAAAACTGATTTTTCAATGTAGTAACACAACACACATAATGTGTGGGGATATCATAAAACCATTACAAAGTAAATTCCTTAAGGATCCTAGGGAATACATAGTAATAAATATATCATAAGATGCATATTAAAACAAGCAACATGGAATGATCTAAGATGCTCTTGTGGATCACCTTTGCCATCATATCTAGGAATTTTATCTGCAATAAAGCTGATAGGAAAAGGATATGAGACAACTTCAAGTGCAAGTAGATTATGCAACGGTTTAGAAGAGTCCATATTATTATAAATATGATATACACGTTGTTGATATTTTAAGATTTTTCTTGTAAAGAATGAATAGGGGACTCGCGAGCTTATTTTCTAGATGAATATGTTTGCGATCCATTATGATGATATAATGGATATTTAGTAGAATTGGTGGTGGTAGGGATATGCACTGCAGACACAATGTTCATAGAAATGTGAGGTAATCCCAAAGAGGTAGGAAAAACGTATGTGGTAATAATATATGTGAGCTAAGATCTATCTCTAAAAGATGTGTCATTAGATTTATGATCATGAGTAAGTTGTAGACACCATTTTTTGGTAAGTTTGTCCCCCATTCCACATTCACCCCCTTCGTTATCATCTTGTACATACATACCTCTCTTCATATTCAAATTACCCTTTCCTCCTAAAATCCCATTTATTGGCATAATTTTTATTTTCCCATCTTAAACTCATCTTAACGTTATCATTATTTTATCTTCCTAATTCATCCCTAAACCCATCCATTATCCTAATCTCTTCCCTAAACACCTCATTTATTATCCTTGGACTCCCATAAACCCTCATTCAATGCATCTCCACCCTTCAATTACCTTTTATCCTCCCTATGCAACCCTAACCTACCTAAAGAGCTCAAAACCCTAATTTTACCCCTTTAGGGCCCTTTGCATCGAGCTAATCACCATCTCCACCTCCAAAATCAAGGGTCATCCATAGTCAATGGTGACCCATGTGGGTCTCCATCGACCCTATAAGTATGCCCATAATTGCCATCTCCTCGTGATGTAATTTTGAGAATTCAGGTCTTCTTGTGAGTTTTGTTGTGTTTCTTTCTCTTCTTTGGAGCTACAACCATCAACTTAGAGCTATTTTAAATATCTTACATGTTATCTTGGGAGATTTGAAGTCCATCTGCTTTCTTGGATTCCCTTCCTATTATTCCATCACCATTTTGCATTAGTCTTATAGGTATATCGGTTTCCTTGACCTCTTCCTTGCATTAGCCTTCGTTAATCCTCCTTCACAATCCATTCTCCTATCCATTTTAGCTCATCAAACCCTATGTTGGTCCTCATTTTGAGCTCTCTCCTTTGACTTAAATATGCCTTTAAAAACTTTCATGTCCTCTATTAGAACTCTGAAATGCACATGTTGAGATGATGAACCCATTTTAAACCAACAAAAATCTCGTGTTTGATTGTAATTCTAGTGTAAATCCTCTTTTTCGGTAGAGGAAATTGTAACCATGTTGTTTCATAGAAGTATCCAATAAAGCATTATCGAATGATCGTGTTAATGCTTGTAAACTCACCCCATGTGTCATTCCTTTGATCTTTAGTGTAAATTGCACTTTATTCTCTAATGACCGAAGATGCATTGCATGAATTAATTTATTGGCTATGTCAGTTATATTTGTACAATTACACAAGTTACCTAATGACTGCAAAGTGCAAGACAAACTCCAAAAGTTGATGAAATATTCTAAGGAATGTTCAAGTTATACGATGCAAAGTGTGAATAAAACCTCGCTCAGTGAAAGGAAAACATGTTCAAATGTGATTAGAGCGGGAAACGGAGTATCAGTGCACTTTTTCATCAAAGGCCCAATATAATGCAAAGTGAAAATGTATCCCCAAATCCCGATAGAGGAAATGTGTCAATGTTTCAAGAAAGGTCAATAGGCGGGTGTTCACGTCAAAATTACAGATTCTACACCCTTTCGAGAAAAAGACAAAAGTGCAAATAAACCATGTGGATCCACCACTCTTAAAATAGAAACATGTGTCAAATTATCAACCAAAGTCGGGATTTGATGTTCGGTCAAGATTGTAGTTTCACACTTATTTGAAGAAATATAAAAATTTGCAAATAAACTCCCTAACCCCGAATGTCTTGGCTTAAGCCACGTGGATGGTTCACATTCAAAATGATGAATAGATCGAAGGTTCATGATTTTATGAAAGGTTCGATCAATATGAAATGAATTAAACACAACAATAATCTTCATATATTTCATTACACATGCATGTAGGTATATATACAAATATATAGGCAAACTATAGCCTATAAATATGGAGTCAACAACCCATGATTCTCTCCTAGAATCGTGTGGATGTTAGACCCATAAACAAACCACAATAACCAAAACATATATATGAGTTCATTGTAAACAACCCATATAACAAAAAATACTACTACCATGCAACGTAATAATAATTCACACATATAAAAACATGTGAGCACTAAATATTAATTTCCTAACATTCTCCCCCACCTTAGTGTGAACATGGGGAAAACCTTCCTTGTCTTGCGCACGTGCCACTACGTATCATGCTCATGATCTGGATGGTTTCAAGGACAATACCAAAAACCTCTTGATGGTTTTCCAAGTGGTTAACCAATAACCACACAACAGATGGTTTTTTAGGAAAGTAACAACAATCTCTAGATAGTTTTTTCAATGGATAACTAACAACCACACAACGGATGGTTTTTTAGGACATAACCAACAACCTTTGGATATTTTTTCCAATGGATAACTAACAACCACAATATCATGATGTTGCAGTAGTATCATCATCTCTCATCACTATCTCACTTTAGGGAATAACATAGGAAAATCCACTGAATTATGTTGCTCATACACACAAACTGAAAACTGGAAATGGAACATTGGATCATGTCCCCCCCTCAATGTGAAATTTCCACTTATTGAAAATAGGAACACTAAAATATAATCACACCTATGAAAGGAATCTGAAACCAATCAGTAACTTTGAAAAGAAATAAAACTCACACGCGCGCAAAATGCCACCATAGCTTCGTGTGGCCCTATAATTGGTGACTAAAAAGAGGTTGATGATTGACCTCTAGCCTCCTTTACCTCCATCCTCCAGTTTCATGTTGTTAGCTCAACGGGATTTGACTTGGACACTCAATAGTTTCCACATTGGGTTTATTTTGTCTCCTCCCCACAATGTGAAACAACTTATTTCCAGATGTCGGATAACACCGAAAATGCGTTCGTGAGGCAATTTTTTTAATTTTGAGACTTTTGACTCTAACTCACAATGAACTTTTGACAAGACACTTGACTTGACTCATGATGACAACTAAATGACTATACAACTTGTAACATTAACACAAATGTATTTCAAATGACTTTTGACAATAATATTGAAAATACAATATTTTGATGACATGAGTATTTAATTTGATGACTATGAAACTTAAATGCAATACCAACTCGACAATTATAACTATGATGATAAGTACTTTTACGCTTGAATGAATAAACTCGTACCAATATTCAAACTGGACATCAACAAAGAATCAAATGTGAGCACCTAGGAGATCTTGACCGATCCAATGTATATAATGTTGATGCAAATGCAGAAGTAATTGGATTTGCAGGTTATGACAATCCTCAACACAAGTCCCAATCCTTGGCTGCATTTTGAATAGTTAGGGACCAAACAACCACTACCATCCAAATATTGCTCCTGTAGAGGTTGATAAATCCAAGCATTTACCGAGCCTTTCAATGAAATGTGAGAGCTTCGAGACAAATGGAACGCTATAAAATTATTTTCAATGCAAATCGGACATCTGTTCCTAGTCTGATAAAAAAAACAAAAATGCTGAGTTGGACATCAAATCCATTATGTCATATTCAAAATTGAATTTCTTGAGACCTCAAATCATAATGTAAAGAGGACGATATCGCCAAACAAGTCGTTGTGAATAGTGGGATACCAAATCTTTGTAGAGGCCTAGATTCACAAATGTAGTTGTCAGGTAATTAGAGAGAGGAGGTGCGTCGGTGATGTTGTTGCATTGGAAACAGAAATGCCAATGAAAATCATAACCCTCAAACTCCAATAAATTGTAGGATCAATATAAATACAACACATAGAACTTGATTGTTCTGTCCAGGTTGAAAAACTTGATAACCAATGTGAATAAAGTTATGCTCTCTATTGAAATTATACTTTAATTGGATCTCAGCAACGAAACGATTTTCAAAATACGCCAGTCGAGATATTTGGATAGATGGCGGTTTGAGAGAAACCGTTCAATTCACAAAATCCTATGTCGATACAAGTGTAAACAAAGCCGAGTGATTTCAACACAGACTTCTAATTCTTTGTCTGTAAACACAACAGACCAGGCCCACCAGAAAACACAAAGCTTATACGTGACCCCAAGATCCTCAACACTAAAGATAACCTCACCAATAAATATTGCACTACGTTTTCTGCAGCGTTACTTTAATTCTATGCAGAATTATATACTTTTCACACTTATCACTTTCTAGAACATTAACAGGGAAATGAAGAAGTCCAAATGCCCCTGATATAACAATCAAGGTATATTGAACATGATTCTACTCTGATACTAGATGAAAGGTTTAAGAAATAGGCAATGAATTAAACACAACAATAATCTTCATGTATTTCATTACCCATGCATGTAGGTATATATACAGATATATAGGAAAATTATAGCCTATAAATATGGAGTAAAAAACCCATGATTCTCTCCTAGAATCGTGTGGATGTTAGACCCCTAAACAAACCACGATAATCAAAACTTATATATGAGTTTGTTGTAAAAAATCCATATCCAAACAATACTACTACCATGCAACGTAATAATAATTCACACTTGTAAAAATATGCGAGCACTAAATATTAATTTCCTAACATTTGAAGCATTAATGGTTTCCACCATAAATGCATACACATGAATCAAAGTATGAATTTTAAAGAATCTTTTGATCGTTTACAGCTTTCCACCTTGCACACGAGAAATTTGGATTCCCTAACAACGCTAATTTGTGAAATTTTAAAGAAATATCGATTGTGAATTGGTGACAATGAGCCGAGAACTCGAATTACGGCGGGGAGAATTTCACGAGTTTGCACAAGGAACTGATAAGTTCTTGCATTGCATTCGTTTTCTTATCATTTCATTTACGATTTACAAGGAATTAAGAGGGGAAATTAAAATTATATAGAATGAATCTCATGGAGTCGGATTTCACGTTACATCCAAGATATCTAGGTAATTTGGAAAAAATCACATACAAATTTTTTTAAATGCCAACTTGGGTCTTTTTCTACGAAGGCGTTGTGCTCCCAATAAAATTGAATTCATGATAGCCATTGAGGCTAACCACATTGCCCTAACTATTTTTATCCCTACTTCTATGCATTGTCTGAGCTAGTAAGAATCATGTATTGAAAACTATGATCCAGTAAAAAGGGAAGTGTTAGATGGTATTGGTGAAGGATTATTAACCCTAACACCAAAAAAAATAGATTAATGTTGGAGCTACCGAAAATTGTGAGACAAGTAACCATAAGCATAAAATCATCCCTTAATGATTATGAGGCCAAAAATAAAGACTATGCCAAAGTCATGAATACTAAATGGTTGTTAACATATAGAAAGGCTACCATAAGAATTCCTAAGAAGTTGGTCAGATCACAATTTTTGGAGGAAGTGGAAGACATAATTGTGTTATTGAGTAGAATGGTTGGCATGGACATATCTTACGAATTCAAAGAATGGATGTGTCCATACATATGGGTTATCTTGGAGAATAACATAAGTTTTTTTGGGAAACACTCATAGCTACATTAATCCAAACACAACTCTTTGAATTAGCCATAAAAAACAACATGGATGCCACTGTTGATCTTGAGTTCTATATGATGTCATACTTAATATACAATATTGCAGGTCATAATATTTTCCCTAGCCTCCCACAAAAGGCATGCTTCAAAGATTATAGAGTATATGATGTCTATCCCTAGTTATGTCTAAACAACTAGAAAGGAAATGTGAGGCAAGTAAATGATGCATTTTTCGCACCTGTAATATGTCTTTTCAAACTTGAATGGGAGTAGTAAAGAATATCTGAAAGAGGCTAGGAATGCAATATTAGAGTAAGGTTGCTTCTTTATTCATCACAAGATTTTCACTTATATTAGAGCTAGTGGATTTGATGGGAAACCATGCAAATTACCTAGATATGTAGATGACAAGTAGGCCCTATGATTTCAAGGAAATTAGCACTAGTGCACGAATTAATTTCGAAAGCATAAGACCAATATTAAATTTCCTATCAAGATTGGGAGGTATTTCTACCCCTCCATTCAAAAGCTAGATTAATATAATAAGAGTTGGAAAGGTTTGAAATGGAAAATTTTGAACCAAGGTGCAACTACGACATCGAAGGGTTGTTGTCTCAATTTAGGGGAGTTCATATGAGCATGAACCTCATTTTAAAGACTATTGGATGAATTATAGAGATGAAGAAGAGCTCAGTCTTAGGGATTTCTCAAGAATGACTCTTAGAAAAATTATTGACTTCAAGATTGATGTAGTACCTCAAGGAATAGTAGATGATCAAAATATAGTGAGTCAATATTATATTGACCATAAGATTGTAGAATAACCAATTTCTCCCATAGTCTGGGATGAGGAAGAATCAGACAATCCATATGAAATAATAACCAATGTGATGAGACATACCCTGACTTGGTTGCAAGGAAAAGGTATGGATTTTTCCATAAAAATACAAAGGTATTAAATGAGTTCAAAGATTAGGGATTTTTAAGGAGGATATCCCCCTTTAAAGGAAGGAGCTAATAAGATTGATCCATTAGGAGGAAGGGATCCGCAATTTCCCACCAAGAAACCCACTTCGGAATCATTGATGAGTAGACTATTCTACCAATGTAGTCTGGAACTTCTATGTATGCTTTGAGACAAAAGACAAGAAATGCTTTTGAAATCGATGCGGAGTGCCCCTGTCACTCAAGCGGTGCCTATACAAGCTAAGGGGACAGTATAACCAAAACAAGAACTCCCATAGTAATATTGTAAGGGTAATCTAGTACGAAAGGAATATGATAGGATCTCGTGGCAAGTACTCGACCCAATTCCTAAAGCGAAAGTGCCAAAGAAAGGAGGCACCTAACCTCGGATGCTTTGAAAGAGTTACAAAGAAAGAAAAGCTAATATCACAATTGGTAGTCGGTAGAAGAAATTGATCATGAACTAGAGAAACATAAAAGTAAAGAGCATGAAATCATTACTTCAGTCCCAATCACCAAGGATCAAGAGAAATTGTTTGCCACATTTGCCATCACAAAATCAAGGAGAAATTCAAGTTGATCCACTTGTATAGCCAGAGATTGGAACTATGGTTTTGAATCCAAAGGGAATATTGTGAATTAGCTCAGGAACAAATGACTCATAGTATTCCCATGTCTAATATCCTATCGGTATTATGATAGAAAAGGGGCCAAAGGAATCTAGTGCAATGTAATTTAAGGGTCAAGATTTACCTCAGTATAGTCAATCACATGAATAAGTGAGAAGTCCAATTAAAGTAATAGACACGAGATAGAAAGACTACCACAAGAATTCCTAAGAATTTTATCGGATCACAATTTGTGGAGGAAGTGGAAGACATAATTGTGTTATTGAGTAGAATGGTTAGCATGGACACGGATTACGAATTCAAAGAATGGATGTGTCCATACATATGGGTTATCTTGGAGAATAAAGGAAGTATTTTCTAGGCAAAACTCATAGCTACATCAATCCACAAACAACTCTTTGAATTAGCCACAAAAATCAACATGGATGTCATTATTGATCTCGAGTTCTATATGATGTCATACTTAATCTACAATATTATAGGTCATAAGCTTTTCCCTAGCCTCCCACAAAAGGCATGATTCAAATATTGTAAAGTATATAATGTCTATCCCGATTAATTCGAACAGCTGGAAAAGAAATTTGAGGCAAATAAATGATGCATTTTTCACGACTGTAATATGTCTTTTCAAACCTAAATGGGAACAACATAAAATATTTGAAATGTTATGAATGCAATATTAGAGTATGGTTGCTTCTTTATTCAGCACAAGTTTTTCACTTATATTAGAGCTAGTGGATTTGATGGGAAGCCATGTAAATTTCCTAGATATGTAGATGACAAGTGGGCCCTATGTGATCTTTCAAGGCAATTAGCACCAATGCAAAAATTAATTGCAAGAAAGCATAAGACCAATATTAAATTTCCTATCAGGATTGGGAGGTATTCCTTCCCCTCCATTAAAAAGCTAGATTAATAGAGAAGAGATGGAAAGGTTTGAAATGGAAAAATTTGAAACAAGGTCCAACTATGACATCAGATGGGTTGTTAGCTCAGCTTTAGGGAGTTCATATGAGCATGAACCTCATTTTGAAGACTATTGGATGAATTGCAAAGATGAAGAAGAGGTTAGACTTAGGGATTTCTCAAGGATGACTCTTAGGCATATTATTGACTTCAATATTGTTTTATTACATCAAGGAATAGTAAATGATCAAAATATAGTGAATCAATATTATATTGACCATAAGATCGAGGCACAACCAATTTCTCCCATAGTCTAGGATGAGGAAGAATCAAACAATCCATATGAAATAATAGCCAATGTGATGAGACAGACCTTGACTTGGTTGTAAGGAAAAGGTATGGATTTGTCCATACAAAATACAAAGGTATTAAATGAGTTCAGAGATTTGGGAATTTTGAAGGAGGATATTCCCCTTTAAAGGAAGGATCTGATAAGATTGATCCATTAGGAGGAAGAGCTCCTCAATTTCCCACCAAGAAACCCACTTTAGGCATCATTAATGAGTGGACTACTGCTACCAGTGGGAATGGAACATCTATGTCTTCTTTGAGACAAAAGATAGAAGAAATTCTTTTAAAATCCATGCAGAGTGCCCCTATCACTCAGGAAGTGCCTATACAAGATAAGGGGATAGGTATAACCAAAACAAGAACTCCCAAAGTAATATTATCAGGGTCATCTAGTACAGAAAGGAAGATGAGAGGACATGTGGCAAGTATTGACCCAATACTTAAAGTAAAAAGTGCCAAAGAAGGGAGCTACCTAACCTCGGATGTTTGAGAGAGTTACAAAGAAAGCAAAGGTAATATCACCATTGGTAGGGGATGTTGGTTGTTAGGTAAAGCAAAGTGGTCATGAACCAAAGAAACATAAAAGTAAAGAGCCCAAATCATTACTCTAGTCCCACTCACTAAGGATAAAGAGAAATATTTTGCCACATTTGCAGGGATAGGCGTGTCATCACAAAATCAAGGAGAAATTCAAGTTGATCCACTTATACAAACTAGAGATTGCAACTACAATTTTGATACCAAAGGGAATAGTGACAAAATTATCTCTGAACAAATGACTCATATTATTCCCATGCCTAATCATCCTAGTAGTATTATGACAGAAAAGGGCCAGAGAATCGAGTGCAATGAAATTTAAGGGTCAGAATTTACCTCAAGATAATCAATTAAATGAAAAAGTAACCATTCCAATTAAAGTAATAGACATAAATGTACCTAAGGAGATGCCCCTACTCAAATATTTCAATGTGACAATTGAAAAATATACAGTAAAAGGTGAGAGTGTTTCTCAGGTACATGAATAAATAAAGGAATTTTCCCAACCATCAACTATTTAAGTAGAGGTTCAAGTGCGATGGTCCATACTTGAAAGTTCAAAATTACATGAGACCGATAAATGAATGATTCAAGGACTTGTAAGTGGAGCATCTACAGAGAACATTGTCTCTACTAAGGGTCACTCTCAAAAATAATTAGAGATTATAGAGGGTGATGAGTCACTTCAGGGTACAGATCCTGCTAAGGAAGTTATGGTGGAGACCATAGAAGAGGCCACTAAAACAGTGGAGAACGGTGATAAAAAAATGTGCAAACTGATGACAAGGGTCAAAAATCAGTTGATGGGTCCCGGTCTACTAAACAACAAGAAGAAGAATTGCTAAAGCAATAACTCACCAATATGCCAACTCAGAAGATATCTTTACTAAACATCAGTCTCTAAAGGAGGAAGATAATACAAAGAAAGAGGAATTATCCAAGGTGGAAATTCCAATTAGAGAAACCCCAAGAGAAACTACATAAATGATCATTACTCTAGCAAAAGATAAAAACAAGGGAAAAGTACCATCCGACAAGATAACTCAAGAAATAACTATCATATCCCAAAATCTAGAACATGAAAAGGAGAAATTGGAAATAGTAACAATGCATGATGAATCTAAAGAGCCAACATTAGAAGTGGACAATATGCAAGAAGAAATACCATTATTGCAAAATCCTCAAGAAGCGTATAAACAATTGGTAGTTTTCTCTAAGAAATCCCAGCTTGCATCATAAGGAGAAAGAGTGGGAAACACTCTCACAACTGGTTAGGTTTGAGGACTGCTTTCAGATGTGGAAAAATATTTTTTTCCAAAAGAGGTTATATACATCACAACTATGGATTCCCAAAGCCCAAAAAACCCTCAAAAATGGAAAAAACCCTTACTAACACCCATGTGGACCAAAAAGGTTCATAAATCTAGATATTGCAACCCCCACCAGGGTAAATCAAAGGATGAAATCACAATGATTGATTATGATGTTGAACACATTCATTTAGGGAAACCTACTAGAGAAACATTAAAAAAATATATCACAGTAGTTGTTGAGGGTTTGTTGCATAAAGTTGATGAAGATAAGGTGTCTAAAATGCTATTAAAAGAAAAATTTAGAACATTATCCTCATACATATAGAAATGGGTACAACCTATAGATGAAGGGAAGAAGTTATTACCAGTATAACACCTCAGATTCTAGAAGAGGCTGACAGGGCTAGAGAAATGGCTAGTGTTGTGGATAAATGGAAAGAGGAGTTGATTGAAAGAGGAAATAAGATTATTGAAGAGGCAGCAGAATTTTATAAACAATTGACCAATTGTTCAATGATGCAAGTGACCAGCTTAACAAATGTGGAGATGAATTGTACTACTAGGAAGGAATTCTTCCTAAAATGGAATCACTAGTTCAATTAGATGATCAATTATTGGAAGATGAATAGATTATTCCCCTTGAAGAAAGGGAATACAACATACTTATGAAGGATCTATCAAATTAAGGGTGAAAACTCTCAAGCAGATTGATGAAATTTTTCCTTCAGAAAGAGAAAAGATATCGAGAGCACACAGATAGTATTGATGAGCAAAGTGAGGAAATATAGTGATAGATAATAAATTCACCTATGGTGATTGGGGAATTGAGAATCTAGTACAATCCTTTGATCAAAATGTTAATGGAAAACTGAAGCAAAGTGAATCTAATATTTAGTTATAATATTATCCGTAATGTTTTTAGTTTTGAGAAACACATGACTAGGTTGTTAAAGAAAATAAGAAAAAGTAATGTTGTGAGGCCAAAATTTGAAGGAATAATTAGAGAGCAAGCATTTATATTCATGTTCTAGGTCAAGATTATTGAAGATGGAATCATCCAAATATTTCAAAGGTTCGAAACATACAATGGAAGATTATCGAAACACAACGAAACAATGACAAGGAACTTGAATCCAACCCAAAGATACCATGAGCAAGCTTATACTTGTCTTCTCTAAAAACTTTCCTTTTTCAAATGATACTTTCATTCACAACATTGTATATTGTTTTAAATTTTGCTTTTCAATTATGTATGTAATGTGGAACAATGCAGTATGATTTCATTCTGTTTTAATAGAATTCTATATCTATTAGTAACATGAAATTCATTGTAACATATTGAATCTTTTGCATTTGAAAATGAAAGTAAAATGGGGTTCTATAGGGGCCCCACTAAGAAAATTTTTACATACATTCTTGACATTATACCAAAAAAATACTAAGGAAAAGATACCTAGTCTTCTATTATTAAGAAATCCTCCCTGAAAGAAGGAACTTTATTTAAAAACCTATTCTTCCTAGGTACAAATTATTTTGTCCCAATTTCCATTTGCACAAATAAAATGTCCCCTACCAAACCACGAGATATGCCTAGAGCCATGAGATCATCAACATTTTCCCTAGGACCATCCAACATACCGATCAACTTTATCTTTATCTTGTAAGAAGAAACCCACCCTTGGAGATCCAAACCACCCCTGGAAAGTGCTTTCTTCCCTAATGCTTTGAAGGTAGAGGGTGGAATGGAAGTGTTTTTGTGGTTGGGAGTGCAATCACGATGGTTTTGTAATGGTTTGAGTAGGAGGTTTGGAGTTGGACTCACCCCCGCATTTCTTCATAAAGAGTGATGATGCCCCAGAGGTTGTGAAGGCATAGATTCTATTGGATTCTTCTCCAAAGTAGAAACATGTTTCTCTAACTCAGTTACCTTGTGAAAAAGAGTACAATGTCTATAGAAACCCCTTCACCGAGCACATAAGATTTTGAAGGAATCTCCTTCATAGTGAATTCTTCATTACAAATGAAAGGGCATGTGTTATCAATTGCACCCTTCACATCTACCCGCTCTTGAGCCAAAAATGCTTCAACACCTCAGGATTCTTCTGATGCTCCCACCTGAAAAGATGAAAATACATCATTTGGAAAGCAGAAAGATGGGACTAATCTTGATTAGTCTTTGAATCAGTGTCACTCCAATAGCTTGAGCTGTCAATGGCACATCATAGTCCTCTAGGTTTGCAATTCCAAATAGCATTCTTACAAATGCTTCATTTGGGCCCAATAAATCAAAAACTGAGTTTAGATCCTCAAAGGAAACTTCTTTCAAATTGATGCTAATGTTACTCCCACCATATTGGAGACAAATAATTTCACTAAGCTTATCACACTTAAAATAAGGGATGTGAATTTTTAGAAGAAAGGGTGGGAATTTATAGTAAGAAAGAGATTGGCAAGTTGAACCGAGAAAAATCATGCCGAGTTGATTCTTGAGATTGTCTATGATATCCACATGAAGGAGATAAGTGTGAAGCAAACTAGTATCATACAAAAAGGAGGTAATTGGCCTGATGTAACACAACACATGCAACAAAAAAACTCATCTTAGAAATATATAACAATGATTATGTGTGTTTCAAGAATATTCCCAAAATTCAAATGATTAACATCAAATAAAACTATTTGGGGGTGCTCAAAAAATCATTTAAAAAGGTTTCCCAACTTACCCAAAATAGAAACGACCAAGTTGGTGATGTCAAATAAATGACATAAGCATCCCATTCATCATAAGGGAATGAAACATACACCTAGCAACATTTGTAAAGATTTCTCCACATGGCATGAAGGGAATAAGATATTTTCAAAGTGATAGAATCAGATACTATCCTTAGGAATATTCCTTGAAAGGATTCAAATTTTTGGGGGAAAAATCAAGCAAAGAAAGAATCAAAGATTGTATAGATATGAGAGACATGTTCTCATATTAAGGGGGTTAATTTTTCTAAAATTTTATAAGAAACAACATAAAATGATAAGAATTCTTGAAAACTTGAATCGAATTGAGATACATGTGTTTTGTTTCACCTTTCAAATCTTCTTATGTCAATATGGTTATAAGTGTACAGCCATTGACAAGAATTGAGATCATAGGTTTTATTTTCCCTTGCTGAGAAATCTGAAAATCTTGAGATAAACTATGTGTATGTTCATGAGCATTGTTATCTTTGTTTCTTGGTGATATACTTTAAATGAACCATTTGTATGTCATGTTGCAATCTTATGTTGATAATTCCTCTGAATTACACTAGATATTGTCCTTTTGGTGGTGTTGTGGCAACTGCAATCATTTTGTGAGAAGATATTTCCTTTCACAGTGTGATAAATAGTTTTAAATTCATAATGCATCCATTTTATTGAGAGGAGTTTTGTAATTATTTGAGTGAATCTTGGGCGTAATGGATCAGGAATTGTCAATATTTTATTGAGAGGTTAACATGATATTTTGTGTTTAATTTATTAAAGATTGTGTGAAAGCATGTATTCTTGGGCTTCCATGAGTGCATATCTTCTAGTTAAAGGATTGTTACTGGTTGTTTGATGTGTTCTTTTCGCCTTGAGAAATTTTCTGACACTGTTCAATTTTGTTGAGAATTTTGTATAATCAACTTTATCCTACTTTAATCTCCTACTCCTATATAAATACAATCCTACAATTGTTAAATCCTTTCTGAACCACTTCTATTTGCTCTTTCCATGAACATTTGCTAATGAACCTTACCATTTTCACCTTCCCTTCTTCATAAATATGCGAAGCGATGAACTTTCCACTGTCTAGTGTAACATGAGTCCTAATTAAGTTACATTTTCATTATTTAGTATGATAACTCGTGAGAGTTAAGTAGTACATAAATTTCCCATGTTCATTCAAGATTGATCTCCAAATTTCAAAAAGAAGGCCAAGAAACTGTGATTCCACCTATCTTTCTTACAAATTCAGGTTACAAAATGGGTTCTCTCACCCTAGTTAAAGGTAGGACCTAAAGTAGTAGTGAAGGTCATCCCCTTTGTACATGTCACCTAGTCCCTCCAACGCCTGGTTCTAAATAAGTTTGTCATACATCTTCCCTGGCTGAAAAAGACAAGTCTACCATACTTAGAGCATCCCACTTCAAGTGTTGATGCTACCTGGCCCCAAAGGAGGTGTAAATTTGGGTACTAATATGCTTCGACGTCATTACCAAGGATTATTTCCTATAATTAAGTAACATAAGCATTTGCATTAAATATGATCGAAATTCATGTCCAAAACCCAAATCCTTTGTTGAGATTTGCTAAAATAGAGCCTAATCTAAATTTGTTTGCTCTATATTTTCCCAAAGACAAGAAAGCTTTCCATTAAATATGAATTCATTAGGAGAAGCTTGATAAAATATTATGAAATTTTTATAGCTTTACTCATTTGCATGTAAATACATCATCTAACAAGTTATTTCAAGTGATCAACACATCTAAGGTGCAAAACCTTAGTGGCGGCTCTGTCTTTTGTGAGATTTATATTGGTGTAGGTGTTTTTGTATCACTTTATTTAATTATTTAGTGTTATTTCCACCTACACCATGTGAGTCATCTCACTTAGGTGGACATGGATCTAGGTTTCATTTTAGTTATGACAGATTCTCTTACGAAATCTGTCCATATGTGTAAGTGTGTCATAGGAGTTACATTACCATTTGGGAAAGTAACTCCTCTTATCCATTATGGAGGAATCTTCTCTTACATGGAAGTCACACATTTACTCCCCTATTTGTACTCCTCTTCTTTTTGGTCCATGGCAATCCAAGAGCATTCTATTCCACTCCATTTTCGAATCTTGAGCTTTCTATGCATGCACATTGCTTCTTAAAAGTTTGCTTGCCTTATCTTGTAACTCCCTTCTTGGTGAAGTGCAGCTGTTTGGTGCACGTGTATTCCTTCCAGACCCTCGTCCTACACTCCTTCATGGTATCAGAGCTTGGGGACTAGAATCATGTTGCTCGCCATTGTTGCTCCACCATATAGTTACTTGTGCAAGTTTTACTTCTGCATGTGCTTTACTTGCATATTTCATATTCTTGTGGTTATTTTTTAGTGGTTTGTTTGTGTGTTTCTTGTTGGTTTATGTGTGATCAGGGCCAAAGAAGAAGTCTATCCAGCTTATTGTGTTGGAGAGCCAAGGAAGAATACAACTAGTCTTCTTTTGCACAACAAAACTCAGTTTTGCGTATTGAATGGTTCAACGTTGAAGGGTAAAATGTTTTCTTTTTTAAAAAAGAAAACTTATGTGCTCTTCTTTGATGCTGCAGATCCTCTATTCCTTGTTGCACTCCATATCTCCACAAACTGGAACGTTGGGCGTCCTCCTTCCACTCCATTCAACTTGCCATTGAACGTGTTTTTTTAGCTGTGCCTTTGTGAGTTGTGGTTGCTCTGCTCACCGGAAATCTCTGCCTTTTGTCTCCAGCTTGCTACACACATTCCCAGCTCCACCCGGTTCAACCTCAACCTATTTGTGATCATCTCCAGCTCCAACAGCTCGAAAAAGATCCTCTGCAGTGACCATTTTCTGCCTCAACAACTCTGCTCGGTGTTTTTGGCATTGTTGGGGTCTACGTCTGACCTGCCATCCTCAACACGTGGTTGCTCATAAGTTTTCTACGTGAGAACTGGACCTTTTTTAAGCACCTCTGCAACACGTGGTTATAGACCAGTTGTTCATCCTCCAACGTAGCAGCTTTACCACTTGGTTCGGTCAACAAAACCAAGTTGAATGAATTTTTAAACGTTGGGAGTGGTTGAAGGTAATTTAAAACAGATCAGACCTTTTCTAAATGTTTTAAGGTATTAAAACATTTCATATTATTGGTTGTTTTTAAAAATCTGGGCATTTTACTTGTATTGGTGGCCCTTCCTTTGAGTGTCGAAGACGGAGGGTGAGGTCCGGGGTTGGCAGGAGGCTAATCCCCCCTCGCAGTCAAAACAAACCCCTCTGAAATTTGATGTCGTTTCCAATGGGCACAAACACGATACCTTTTGAATGTGTTTCGGGCACTTTTTTAATGTTTTGCATGGCTAACTAGCTTTTTTTAATCAGTTGTGGGAATTTCTTTAAGCCATAACTTTTGACTCGTTGATCCTTTTTAGAACTTCTTTAGTCAAAATTGGATGTTTTTCAGATCTACATGGTGGGAATATTAGTTTTGTAAAGTGCACTATTTTATAAAGTGCCACTTTTTGGGGGTATCTTTCCTTTTTCACACATTTCTTTTCTATCATGGATAATCATGGTGTTCCTTTTCTCACCCCATTCAACTATCAAGAATGGATGAATGCTATGAACACTTGCCTTAAAAGAAAATAAATTGTTTCGCATTTCCACCGGTCTGCAAGTTGAACCCGATGATGAAAGAGACAGAGAAAAGTGGCTTGATAAGTGTGATGAAGCCATTGGGTTCATGACCATGTGTGTATCTCCAGAGCTGTGTTTTCACATTTCCTCTTCCACCACACCCAAAGAAGTTCTAGAGACTCTCTAAAAACTTTTTGGGAAACAGGATGAAATGTGAGGACATGAACTTGAGAATAACCTAATAAGCCTTAGTCCCAATGATTTTGACACCCTTCAAGACTTCTTCCCCAATTTCATATCACTTAGATTGCAATTAGAAGATTTTGGAATAAAGAAAAAGGAATCTCAACTCATTTTATCCATCCTTACCAAACTTGATCCCGAATACTCTGTATTTGTCTCCACCTTCCATGCAACAAAAAGGGCACTTGGAAAAAGTTGTTCTATGCCCTCTCTTGATGAGTTTATTACAGATTTGATCAGGGAAAAAAGTAAATTGATTCAAATGGGTAGCTTGAAATCCACAAAATCTCATGCTCTCATTGCTGGAAAGGAAAAGCCAAGAGCTTCTAACGAGAAGAAACCGGATTGTGAAAAGAAGTACAAACCCCAAAACAACTCTTCCACCTCTCGAAATTCCAAAGAATGAATCAAATGTGGATACTGCCATAGCATGCATGATGAAGAAAAGTTCTTGAAGAAAAAGATTTCTCTCCTCACTAATCCACTTGAGAAGCACAATATTGGAGTCCTAGATTCTCTCAAAACACCAACATCATCCCACAACAGTTCTAAGGAAAAAGAGAGTGAAAAAGAGAAAGTACAAGAGAAATAAAAAGTAAAAGAATCCAACAAGGAGAAACCAAAGGGAAGAGCTCTAGTGAAAATTGTGCCACATACCCCTACATGGATCATTGATTCGGGTGTAACTCATCACATGGCATCATCAGACATTGAGTTTGATTCACTTGAGCCATGTGACATGTCCTCTATTCAGCTTGGTGACAACACCACTACATAGGTTTTTGGAAGAGGATCAATTGAAGTAAGTGGTGGTACTTTCAATAATGTTTTAAGTATCCCTTTACTTTCAACAAACCTTCTTTCAGTCTATCAAATCACTCATCTTGGACAGGGCATGCGAGTTGAGTTCACTCTGGACTCAGTTTATGTTAGGGAGCTCCACAATGATGCTATTGTTGTAGTTGGTATAGCTGACCATCACACTCGGCTGTACTCATTCTCTCACTTTGCTCCTCCTTCGATTCTTCATCTAACTCAACTAGACTTGAGGATACTTCTGAGCCCATTTCTGATGTTTTGGACATCTCTTCTAGCATAGTTGATTGCCATGATGATGGGGACCCACCTCCACCATCCACTTATCACTTGCCACATCTTGAGGAGTTGTCTCTTGATCTTCCCACTTCTGGCCCACTTCAGACACTTCAGGGAGCAGGCACTATGATTCAGGACTCATCAGGCATTGGGTACACTTCTTCACAAGTTCAAAGCATTCCACCTTCCTTCATTGCCACTGCTTCTAGATATGCACTTCTTCATGGAGCAACTGGATTTTCCACCTCACATACGAAGCATTGTTCCCTTGATTAGAACAACACCTTGGCACTTCGGGGTCCTCTTCCTCCTCTTCACTCAGCACAGGGTGGCTCATGACTGGATCATCTTCTTGGGAGGTAGGATAGACTCCTTCTTCTCTCCTTCTTCTTAGTAGTTTAGGAGAGTTTGTTTGCTATCTCTTGTAAGTTGAGGTTTTTCCCACTGGGTTTTCCCCTCACTACTTGAGACCTTTTGTGCATGGGTACCTCATCAAGCTTATAGCCGGGACCCATTTCTTGTTTGTCTTGCTGACTTACCTTGCCCCATCCTAGTTTCAATGAAGGGGGGGTGTTGGTGTAGGTGTTTTTGATCACTTTATTTAATTATTTAGTGTTATTTCCACCTACACCATGTGAGTCATCTCACTTAGGTGGACATGGATCTAGGTGTCATTTTAGTTATGACAAATTCTCTTACAGAATCTGTCATATGTGTAAGTGTGTCATAGGAGTTACATTCCCATTTGGGAAAGTAACTCCTCTTCTCCATTATGGAGGAATCTTCTCTTACATGGGAGTTACACATTTACTCCCCTATTTGTACTCCTCTTCTTTTTGGTCCATGGCAATCCAAGAGCATTCTATTCCACTCCATTTTCAAATCTTGAGCTTTCTATGCATGCACATTGCTTCTTAAAAGTTTGCTTGCCTTATCTTGCAACTCCTTCTTGGTGAAGTGCAATTGTTTGATGCACGTGTATTCCTTCCAGACCCTTGTCCTACACTCCTTCAATTTATAGTGAGAATTAGTGTAAAGTATCTAAATCTTGGTTGATTTACTTGTCAATTTTGCAAAGATGGAAGGAAGGAGATGCTTCTTCAAGTCAAATCCTACCAAAATATTATTCCCAGAGTTGGGAAAGACTAATCCATGAAGAAAACAAGTCTGGAAAGCCTTGGTTGATAGAGATTTGGAGAAAAATTTGTACCTATTACATAAATTGATCAACCTTTAGTGCAAGATTACTCCAACACTTCAGAAATTTCTCGATCAAGTAGTCATCATGCCAATTTATATTCTCTAGCTCATAAGGGTCCTTCATTTACAAGTGATCAGGGTATTCTTCAATTCCCTCCTTTATTGATTAGAAGTAATAGAATATTTTGTGAAACTAAGTCATTAAAGGATCATTACTTTGAAGATCACACTCCATTTCCTCAAAAACTACAGTTCCCCATCGTTTTAATCCTCCTTTTAGAACACCTCCTCAAAATAATATGGCCCAACCTCAGCCTAGACCTCTATTTGTTGTGAATGTATACAACCCTATAAATTTCCATGGAATGACAGGTTATCCAAATATAGTCCCACCTGAAGTCAAAAATAGGTTGTCCAAATTTCAAGGAAATAATTTCATTACTAGAGATCGGGATCTTAGTATTTTTCATAATATTATGGAATCCTTTGATATTGAGCACGAGGATGTATATGTGAATTTATTTATACATACTCTAGAAGAAGATGTCAAGGATTGGTATAAATAATTTCTTGATAACTCTATTGACTCTTGGTCAGAAATGAAGAATGCATTTAAATCACAATATGGTGATAAAATTGACCCCAAGTTCCTTCTCACTAAATTTGAGAATATAAATAAAAACCCTAATGAGCCTGTCTAGGATTTTAACACCAGATTTAACAAGACCTTGACCAGGCTTCCTGTAAACTTGAGGCCAAGTGATGAATCCTTCCTAATTAAATATTATGATTCCTTTGACAAGAAAGTAACATATTATTTGAGGGACAAAACCCCATAACTTTGAGGCAAGCTTTCTCTATGGAAGTATAAATTGAGAATAATATTAAGGTAGTAGGGAAACCTCCAAAGAGATAATATTTCAATGTAATCAATCCTGAGAAGCCTCCGGTAAGTAAGGGAGTAGATCTAGAGGAGGTATTCAAGACCCCAGTAGAGGCAAAAAAGGAAATATCATATAAGCTTTACAAGGAAAATAAAGGTTTATCTTTGAATCCCCAACCTTAGTACCAACCCCAAGGATTAAAAAAATTGGGGGTCATCCCAAGGGTGATCATAGAGCATATGATAGAGGGAAAGGACCTATGGGGTTAGGGAACAAACAAAAAACCCCTAGAGAAAATAAGTTAGTCCCTGATCCATTAATTGTCAGAGTGTCATTAGTAGAAGAGGATCATGTCATTGAATGGTGTGAAAATATTTTCTACCACATTCCCCATGTGACCCTAGTGTGGAAGAAGAAGAAGAGGTTGATGATGAGGCTACCTCTGGTGATGTATGTATGTTTTAATGTGATGATTATCCATGACAAGGAGTTACTTCTCCTGATTTGTTAAGTTCCAAGACTATGGATTCTTTTTAGGACTGTATAAGTTGGGTATCTTCTTCCCCCTCTACTAGTTGGGTTGATATAGATATGGTTCAAGCATTTGAATTACCTAACCATGAATTTGAGTAGTTGAGATCTTTAATGATCAAAAATATGATGGTGGTGTACCCTTTGAAGAGGATAGGAAGATTCTGATGAATGTAGTAGTAGCACAAGAAAAGGAATACAATTTGTGTAATAGGATGGTTAAAGGACCAAGGCCACAACCTAAACCAAAGGTACCCATCCTAACTAACATACCCAAGAATGGCCAAAAGAAATATCAACCTGAAAAAATCCTAGGTGTCCCTCCTAAGCCAAGTGCCCCTATCAATGCTCAAGCATTAAAGGCCCTCATCCCACCAAAAAGGTAATCACTTTGTCAACTAATACCAATTTTCCTAAGTACACCTCCTGTGATATGGCTCAAATTTTGAGCCAGATAAAAGTTACTATGCCTATTATTGAATTGCTCAGGATCCTTAAGAACAGAAGGAGAGCATTTGAGTATTTAGGATTCAAGGAGGAAATAGTTGTCACAAGTAAATATGTCAACAATGTGGATGTTCCACCTATTATTGTTGAGATAGAAGTGCCTCAAGAACCATAAATCATGGGGGAATCCCCAAAAGTATATTTAGGCACTTTTTGGTTGAATCCCAGTTGGATGTAGACCCATTTTTTACCACACTTTGATAATTAAAGATAGACTTTTCCATAATTGTATGTTTGATTCAGAGCCTCATGTAATATAATGCCACTAGAGGTTATGAATGAGTTGGACATAAAGGTGACATCAAATTTTGGAAAATGTCATGCCATGGATTCAAGGGAAGTGCCAGTTATTGGATATGTGAAGGGTTTGGTTGTGCAATTAGTTGTTTATCCTAGTAAATAATTGACCATAAATGTGGTCATTGTTGATTTCCCTGCTAAATGGGGCATGTTGTTGTCTAGAAAGTGGGTTGCAAGTGTGGGAGGTAGTGTTCAAATGGATATGTCCTATGCTACTATACCCCTGGAGGGAAACTTGGTGAAATTACATGGTGAGAAGAAGATGTTACATTTGATTGAAGATCCAAATAATGCTTCCTATGAAGTGTTATTTGTTGATGTGGATGTAGATAACTTTGTGGGGTATGCGGACTTTGAGGACCATAGTATAAAGGATAGTATAAAATTGGAAAGTTTTGGTGCCCCTTGGGTTATGATGTTTGATGGAGCATGTTCTAAAATAGGAAATGAGGCTGGAGTGGTGCTCATTTCCCAGTGACAAAGAAACATTTAATTTTTCATTCAAATTAAAATTTGAGTGCACCAACAACATTGTAGAGTATGAAGCACTTCTCTGGGTCTAAGAATTGCATGGAAATATGGGATCAAAGATATTGTTGTCAAAGGAGATTATGAATTGGTAGTGAAGCAAGTCAAGAATCAGTATGCAACAAAAAAATCAAATAATGAAACACTAAAAGCATGTAGTATGGGACTTTATTGAAATTTTTAAGTCCTTAAAAATTTTATACCATGAGAGATCTCAGAATGTGCAAGATAACAAGCTTGTTGTTCTTACATCCCAATTTGATAATTGCATGCTTTCACCTCATTGTAGCTATGATGTTGAGATAGTATGTAAACCATTTTTTCCTGATAATTTCAAATACTATAAAGTATTTAAGGATGATGCTCGAATACTGAGTTTATGAAAAAGAAGGTGAATTTACAAATTATGGATCTTGAGTCAATGGTTTCATTTTGTGATGGAAAAGAGACTTTGTTTGGGAAATACATAATTAAATTGAAGAAAAATATAATTCCCAAAGGGTTAGTTTCCCTTTAATCTAATTTTGATAATGTTGACAGGGTAATAAGCAGGCCCATATCTACTTCAATATAAGTTGAAGAATACAACTTAGGAACCTTGCAAAACCCAGGAAGGTCTAGTTGGGATGTAATATGAGCAAAGAAGAGAAGCAAGCTTATGTAAATTTGTTGACAAAATACTAAGATTTTTGACATGGTCTTACTCAAAGTTGAAGGCTTATAGAGAGGACTTGTTCCAACATGAAATACCTTTGGAACCTCGTACTAAGTCATTTATACAAGAGAAAATGCCCATTAACTATCTTCTCTCACTCAAGATGCAAGAAGAGTTGACAAAGCTAAGAGAGGGAGGAATGCTACATCATACTAGATATTCTTCATGGATGGCTAATCTGGTATTGGTGAGAAAGAAAAATGGAGACATAAGACTTTGTGTAGATTTTAGGAATCTAAATAAGGATTTAATTAAAGATAATTATCCATTTCCCAACATGGACAATATGTTGCAACTGGTTATTGGATCTGAATTTTTCTTAACTTTGGATGGATTCTCAGGATACAATTAGGTGGTTCTGAAGTAATCCGAAAGATTTAAAACTTCCTTTACCACACATTGGGGAACATATGTGTATGTTAGGATTTCATTTGGGCTAATGAATGCTAAATATACTTTTCAAAGGGCCATGGATGTGGCATTTTCAGGTTTTATCAATGATTTCATAGCTGTGTACCAAGATGATGTGACTGTATTTTCTAGAAAAAGAGGTGACCACTTGGGGCATGTAGAGAAAATGTTAATCAGATGTTGGGAATATGGAATTTCATTGAATCCCAAGAAATTTCACTTTTTTGTTCAAAAGCAAAATTATTAGGACATATAGTATCCAAGGAAGGGGTCATGATAGATCCTGAGAGAGTGGAAGCAATTGGTAAGGTTCTTATCCCTAAATCAAAAAAGGGAATTCAATATTTTTTCAATCAAATAAACTTTATTAGGAGGTTCATTTCCAACTTTGTTGAGATAACCATCCCTATAACAAATATGTTGAAAAAGAACCAATCATTAAGTGGGAAGGAGTTGTTCAATATTTCACTGGAATAAAGGAAGCATTGAAAAATGTCCTAGTATTGGTGAAACATGGGTATAAGAAAGCTTTTCAAATATTTTATTTTTCATCCGATAATACCATTATATCAATTTTATTACAAAAATATGAAGAAGGAAATGAAAGGCCCATTTCTTTTTTCAACAAATCCCTACAAGGTGCTAAGTTAAAATACACTATCATGGAAAAGCATGATTTTTCTCTAGTAAGAGCTACTAAAAATTTTAGGCCTTATCTTGAGTTCAAATATTATAGCCTATTTTCCCCACATAGTGGTCGAGGATATACTATCTGAGATGGAAATATCTAGTAAGAGATGTCACTAGGTAAACAAGTTCTAGGAGTATGGTATGGATATTCAAACTATTAAGCTGGTTAGAGGCTTGGGCCTAGAAAAATTGATGGCATAAAGTAATCTGCAAGTGATGGAAATCAATGAAATTGAGGAGGGAAGTTTGGACCTCCAGGAAAAAATGACCAATTCCATTGGTATAAAGATGTAATATATTACTTGAAGAATTTGGAGTGTCCAGGGCATCTAGATAAAAATCAAAGAAGGACACTTAAGTTGACTTACCAAAAATATGTTATGAATGATTATGGGTTGGCTTGGAACAACCTAGAGGTAATTTTGTTAAGGTGCATCACATAGGAAGAGGCCCCAATATTATTACATAGTTCCATGGAGGAGTGTGTAGGGGATACTTTTCTAGAAGAGTGACTACTCAGAAAATTTTGATAGTAGGATATTGGTGGCCCACAATATTCAAATATGCAACAATATTAGTCATAAAATGTGAAAGTTTCCAAAGATTCTCTGGGAGGTTGAAAGCCTCAAGGGCCTTTCCCTTACAACCAGTATCAATTGAAGCCCCTTTCAAGCAATGGGGTTGGACTTTATTAGAGAAATTTTAGATTCCTCAAGTGTAGGACACGAGATGGATATTAGTAGCTACAAATTATTTTACTAAGTGGGTTGAAGCCATCCCTACCAAGAAAGAAACTCATCGGTATTTATGGACTTCATTTTGAATAATATCATCTGTAGATTTGGGGTTCCTGCAAAGATAGTTGTTGATAATGCCATGAGCTTTAGAGAAAAACATTTAGTGGCTATGTGCCAAGAATATGGTATCAACTTGACTTATGTTTCTAATTACAACCCTCAAGGTAATGGTCAAGTTGAATCCAAAGAACAATAATTTGCTCAAAATACTCAGAATGACATTACAAATTAACAAGAGAAAATGGGGTGAACAACTCAAGTTTTCTCTATGGGAAGACAGAGTTACTACCAAACAAGCCACTAGAAAAAGTCCTTTTGAATTGGTTTATGGATTCCAAGCTCTTTTACCCTTGCATATGCAATTATCATCTTACCATTTTATGCAATAGCTTGAGGATGAAGGAGAAGTAAGCCCTTATGAGGAAAGAATTAATCAAATACTGGAGTTGGATGAAGAAAGAAGGGAATCCCACCGAAGCACCTAAAATTTAGAGAAAGACTTAAGAATATATTTGATAAAAAGGTGACTCCAAGGGCATTCAATGTTGGAGATCTGGTTTTATTGTGGGATAGTAGGCATGAAGATAAGGGTAAACATGGAAAGTTTGATGCCTTATGGATGGGGTCATACTCTATTGATATCAAAATTAGGGATCACACACTTTTTCTTGAAGGACCTAGAAGGATAATTATTTGAATTGTCTATCAACAATAGACATCTCAAGCACTTCCTAGAATAAGCCCACATGATCAGGGATGAATTTTTATATAGTGTACATTTTTTATTGTTCATTTTTTTTGTTTCCCTTTTTTTGTTCTTTTCTACAGTGACCATTTGTTCTATTATCTCAGTAATTTGTTGTGTGTATCTACTCATTAGGCCAAGTGTGTGTTATGAATGACTCTGTCACCCAATGGATTAAGGAACTTGGTCTGAGATATCAATTTGTTTGTTTGGTTCTTGTGGCACCCATGGAGGTTTCCCATCCCCGAGTTGGAGCCGATGTTGGTGCTCATTTTGAGATCGCTCCTTTGATTTAAATATGCCTTTAAAAATTTTCATGTCCTCTATTAGAACTCTAAAATACACATGTCCAGATGATGAACCCATGTTAAACCAAGAAAAAATCTCATGTTTGATTGTAAATCCAAAGTGTAAATCCTCTTTTTTGTCGAGGAAATTGTAACCATACTGTTTCAAAGAAGTATCCAAGAAAGCATTGTCGAATGATTGTGTTAATCCTTGTAAACTCATCATGTGTGTCATTCCTTTGATATTTAGTAAAAATTGCACTTTATTCTCTGATGCCTGAAGATACGTGGCATGATTTAATTAATTGTGCTAGGTTGGGTTATATTTGCACAACTACACAAGTTACCTAATGACTGCAAAGTGTAATCCAAACTCTGAAACCCGATGAGATATTCTAAGGAATGTTTGATTTATATGGTGCAAAGTGTGAATAAAACTCTTCTCAAAGAAAGGAACATGTGTTCAAATGTGATTGGAGTGGGGAAATGGAGTATTAGTGCACTTTTGCATCAAAGGCCCAATATAAAGCAAAGTGAAAATGTATCCCAAAATCCCGATAAAGGACACGTGTTAATGGTTCAAGCAAGGTCAATAGGTGGGTGTTTAGATCAAACTTGTAGTTCACACCCATTTGAGAAAACAAAGAAAAGTAAAAATAAACCCCATGTCTCTTCCGCTCTTAAAATAGAAACACGTGTCAAATTCTCAATCAAAGTCGGGAGAAAATGTTCGGTCAAGATTGCGATTCACACTTATTTGAAGAAATATACAAAACTGCAAATAGACTCCCCAACCCTACAATGTCTTAGATTAAGCCACGTGGATAGTTCACATTCAAAAGGATGAACAGATCAAAAGGTCGTGATTTTAAGCATTAAATGTTGCTGTCATAAATGCATTAACACAAATCAAAGTATGAATTTTAACGATATTTTGATCTTTTCCAGTTTCCACCATGCACACGAAATTTGGATGCCCTAGCAGCACTAATTCGTAAATGAGTGCAGAAAGATCGACTATGAATTGGTGACAGTGAACCAAAGAACTCAGAATTACGGAAGCAGGGGAGAATTTCATATATTTTTCATGAGGAATGGGTAATTTCTTGCATTGCATTCATGTTCTTATCATTTCATTTACGATTTGCAGGAAATTAAGAAGGGAAATTTAAATTATATAGAAAGAATCCCATGGAGTCAGTATTTCATGTTACCTCTAGTATTACCAATAATTTAGACAAACCCACAAACACAAATTTTTCAAACGCCAATTTGGGTGATTTTAAGTGAAGGCTTCGTTCTCTGATAAAAGTGAAATCATGATAGCCATTGAGGATAGCCACATTTCCCTAGTGTTTGTTTTCCTTACCTTTATGCATTGTCCTAAGCTAGTAAGAATATGTGTTGAAAACTATGATCTAGTAAAAAGGGAAGTCTTAGATGGAAGTGGTGAAGGAATACTAAGCCTAACACCCAAAGCATTTAAATTAATGTTGGAGCTGCCAAAAATTGTGAGACCAATAACCATAAGCATAAAATCAACTCTTAATGATTATGAGGCCAAAAATAAATACTATGCCAGAGTCAAGAATACTAAATGGTTGTTGATAGATAGAAAGGCCACCAAAAGAATTCCTAAAAAGTTAGTCGAGATCACATTTTTTGAGTAAATGGAAGACATAATTGTGTTATTGAGTAGAATGGTGTTCATGGACATGACTTATGAATTCAAAGAATGGATGTTTCCATACATATGGGTTATCTTGGAGAATAAATGAAGTATTTGTTGGGAAACACTCATAGCTACATCAATCCACACACAACTCTTTGAATTAGCCACAAAAATCAACATAGATGCCACTATTGATCTTGAGTTTTATATGATTTCATACTTAATCTACAATATTGCAGGTCATAATATTTTCCCTAGCCTCCCACAAAAGGCACACTTCAAATATTATAGTGTATATGATGTCTATCCCAAGTTAAGTTTGAACAACTAGAAAGGAAATGTCGAGCAAGTAAATCATGCATTTTTGCACTTACAATATGTATTTTCAAACTGAATGAGATCGTTACAAAATATCTGAAGAGGTTAGGAATGCAATATTTGAGTATGGTTTCTTCTTTATTCAACACAAGTTTTTCACTTATATTAGAGCTAGTGGATTTGATGGGCAGACATGAAAACTGCCTACATATGTAGATGAAAAGTGGGCCTTGTGTGAGCTTTCAATTCAATTAGCAAGACACAAATTAATTGTAGGAAAGCATAAAACAAATATTAAATTTCCTATCAGGATTGGGAGGTATTCTTGCCCCTCCAATTCAAAAGCTAGATTAATAGAATAAGAGATACAAAGGTTTGAAATGAAAAATTTTGAACCAAGGTCCAACTATGACATCATATGGATTGTTATCTCATTTTTGGGGAGTTCATATGAGAATGAACCTCATTTTAAAGACTATTAGATGAATTGCAAAGATGAAGAAGAGGTCGGTCTTAGGAATTTCTCAAGGATGACTCTTAAACAAATTATTGACTTCAAGATTTATGTAGTATGTCAAGGAATAGTAAATTAACAAAATATAGTGAGTCAATAATATATTGAACGTAAGATTAAGGAATGCCAATTGCTCCCATAGTCCTGGGATGAGGAAGAATCATATAATCCATATGAAAGAATAGAAAATGTGATGAGACAGACCTTGACTTGGTTGCAAGGAAAAGGTATGGATTTTTCCATATAAAATAAAAAGGTATTAAATGAGTTCGAGATACTTGGGTATTTTTAAGGAGGGTCTTCCCCCTTTAAAGGAAGGAGCTGATAAGATTGATCCATTAGGAGGAAAATCTCCTCAATTTCCCACCAAGAAACCCACTTCAGGCATCATTGATGAGTGGACTATTACTACCAGTGGGAATGGAACTTCTATGTCTACTTTGAGATAGATAATAGAAGAAACATTTTGAAATCCATGCAAAGTTCCCCTATAACTCAAATAGTGCAAATACAAGAAAAGGAGACAGGTATAACCAAAACAAGAACTCCCACAATAATATTCTGAGGGTAATCTAGTACAGAAACAAATATGAGAGGATATGTGGCAAGTACTGACCCAATACTTAAAGTACAAAGTGCCAAAGAAGGGGAGCTACCTAACCTCATATTTTTTGAGAGAGTTATAAAGAAAGCAAAGGTAATATCATGATTGGTAGGGGATGTTGGTAGTTAGGTAAAGGAAAGTGTTCATGAACCAAAGAAACCTAAAAGTAAAGAGCCTGAAATCATTACTCCAGTCTCACTCACCAAGGATCAAGAGAAATTGGTTACCACATTTCCAGAACAAGAAGTTCCATCACAAAATCAAGAGGCAATTCAAGTTCATCCACTTGTACAGCTAGATATCACATTTATAGTTTTGATCCCAAAGGGAATAGTGATAGAATTGGCTCAAGAACGAATGAATCTTAGTATTCCCATGTCTAATCATCCTAGCAATATTATGATAGAAAAGGGGCTAGATGAATCAAGTGCAATGAAATTTAAGGGTCGAGGATTTACCTCAAGTACGATTAATCACATCAATAAGTGAGAATTCCAAATTAAGTAATAGACACAAATGTGCTTGAGGAGGTGCTCCTACTTGAACCTATCAATGTGACAATTACAAAAATACAAGAAAAGGTGAGAGTGTTTCTCAGGTAGATGAAAAAATGAAGGAAGTTTCCCGACCATCAACTATTTAAGTAGAGGTTCAAGTGCGAGAGGTTTGATACTAAAATTTCAACACTTCCAGGAGAAGATGAATCAATTATTCAAGGACTTGCAAGTGGAGCATCTATAGAGAACATTTTCTCTACTAAGGGTCACTCTAAAAAGAAGCGAGATATTATAGAGGGTGATGAGTCACTTGGTTATATATCCTACTAAGGAAGCTATAGTGGAGACCAAAAAAGAGGCCACTTTGAAAAAATGGAGACCAATGACAAAACAAATGTGCAAACCAATGACAAGGTTTGAAAATCAGTTGATGAGTCCCGATCTATAGAATAAGAAGAAGAAGAATTGCTAAAACAATCAATGCTCACAAATGTGCTAACTCATGAAGATATCTTTCTTGAACATAAATCTATAAAGGAGGCGATAATAAAAAGAAAGAGGAATTATCCAAGGTGGTAATTCCAATTAGGAAACTACAAAAAATTATTGTTACTCCAGGTAAAAGATAAGGACAAGGAAAAGCACCACTTATAGTATGACTCAATAAATAACTAGAAAATCCCAAACTCAGGGGCAGGAAAAGGAGCAATTAGAAATAGTAATAATGCATGATGAATCTAAAGAGACAACATTAGAAGTGGACAAGATACAAGAAGAAATACCATTATTGAAAAATCCTCAAGAAGCATCTAAACAATTGGTAGTTTTCTCTGAGAAGTCCCAACCTACATCACAAGGAGAAAAAGTGGGAAACACTCTCACAACTGGTTGGCTAGGAGGACTGCTTTTAGATGTGGAAAAATTTGTTCCAGAAGAGGTTATAGACATCACAAGTATAGATTTCCCAAATCCCAAAAAACCCTCAAAAAGGAAAAAATCCTTACTAAGACCCATGTAGACCAACAAGGGTTCGAACTCGGAGATTGCAACCCCCACCAAGTTAAATTGAAGGATGAAATCACAATGAGTGATTATGATGTTCAACACATTCATTTGGGGAAGATGCCAATCAGAGAAACATTAAAACAAGATAGCACCGTAGTTGTTGAGGATTTGCTTTGCATAAATTTGATGACAATAAGGTGTATAAAAGGCTATTAAAAGAACAAGTTAGAACATTATCCTCATACATAAATAAATTGGTACAACCTATAGATGAAGGGAAAGAAGTTATTACCAGTATAACACCTCATATTCTAGAAGAGGCTTACAGGGAAAGAGCAACGGAAAATGATGTGGATAAATGGAAAGAGGAGTTTATTAAAGGGGAAATAATATTATTGAAGAGGTAGTAGAATGTTATAAACAATTAACCGAATTGTCCAATGATGCAAGTGACCAGCTTAACAAATGTGGAAATGAATTGTACTATTGGGAATGAATTCTTCCTAAAATGGAAGCACTCGTTCAACTAGATGATCAATTAGTGGAAGAGGAACAAATTATTCCCCCTAAAGAAAGGGGAATACAACATACTTATGAAGGAGCTATCAAATTAAGGGTTAAAACTCTAAACCAAATTCATGTCTTCTTATGATTTTTGACGTGTTTCTTTCTCTTTTTGTGAGTTGCAGCCATCCACTTGGATCTATTTTTAATATATTTCATGTCATCTTAGGAGATTTGAAGTCCATTTGCTTTCTTGGAGTCCCTTCCTATTATTCCATCACCCCTTTGCATCGAGTCTTATAGGTCTTTCGGTTGTCTTGGACCTCTTCCTTGCATTAGCCTTCATTAATCCTCCTTCACAATCCATTCTCCCATCCATTTTAGCTCATCAAACCCTATGTTGGTGCTCATTTTGAGCTTGCTCCTTTTATTTAAATATGCTTTCAAAAATTATCATCTCCTCTCGATTGGAACTCTTAAATGCACATGTCCAAATGATGAACCCATATTAAACTAGGAAAAAATCTTGTGTTTGATTGTAAATCTAGTGTAAATACTCTTTTTTAGTTAAGGAAATTATAACCATACCATTTTAGAGAAGTATCCAAGAAATAATTGTCGAATGATCATGTTAATCCTTGTAAACTCACCCTATGTGTCATTCCTTTGATCTTGATTACAAATTTCACTTTATTCTTCAATGCCCTCAAGATATGTGACATGATTTAATTGATTGCGCTATATTGGATTGTATTTGTACAATTGCACAAGTTACCTAATGACTACAAAGTGTAGGCCAAACTCTGAAACTCGATGAAATATTTTAAGGAATGTTTTAGTTATAAGATGAAAAGTGTGAATAAAACCCCGCTTGGCAAAAGGAACACTGTTCAAATGTGATTGGAGTAGGAAACAAAGTATCGGTGTACTTTTACATCAAACGCCCAATATAATGTAAAGTGAAAATGTATTCCCAAATCTTGATAGAGAACACGTGTCGGTGTTTCAAGAAAGGACAATAGGTGGGTTTTGGATCAAACTTGTAGTTCTGCCACCATTCAAGAAAAAAAGACAAAAGTGCAAATAAACCTTTCGGCTCCACCACTCTTAAAATAGAAACACGTTTTAAATTCTCGGTGAAATTCAAGGACCGATGTTCGGGTCAAGATTACATTTTCCCACTTATTTGAAGAAATATGAAAAAATTAAAATAGACTCCCCAACCCCACAATTTCTTGGCTTAAGCCACATGAACGGTTCACATTCAAAAGGATTAACAGTTGAAGGGTCATGATTTGAAGAATTAATGAATTCCACGATAAATGCATACACACAGATCAAAGTATGAATTTTAAAGGCTCTTTTGATCATTTCCGCTTTCTACCTTGCACACGATAAATTTGAATTCCCTAACGGTGCTAATTCATGAAAGATTGAAGAAATATTGATCAGTAAAGTGGTGACATTAATCCAAAGAGCTCGGAATTATGGAAGCATGGAATAATTTCATAGATTTTGCACAAGGAATTGGTAAGTTTTTGCATTGCATTTGTGTTCTTATCATTTCATTTACGATTTGCAAGGAATTAAGAGGGGAAATTAAAAGCATATAGAATGAAGTCCATGGAGTCATGATTTTAACTTACCTCTAGTATTACCAGTAATTTTGATAAAATCACAGACATAAATTTGTTAAACGCCGATTTGGTTGATTTTCTGTGAAGGCTCCATGCTCCCGATAAAAGTGAATTTATGACAGCCATTGAGGCTAGCCACATTACCCTAGCCGCTTTACTTTCCCACCCTCTATGAATTGTCTGAATAAGTAAGAATTTGTGTTGAAAACTATGATCTGGTAAAAAGATAAGTCTTAGATGGAATTGGTGAAGGAGTATTAACCCTAACACCCAAAGAATTTAGATTAATGTTAGGGCTACCAAAATTATGAGATTACTAACCATAAGCATAAAAGTATCCCTTAACGATTATGATGCCAAAAACAAATACTATGCTAGAGTCATGAATACTAAATGGTTGTTAACAGATAGAAAGGATACCACAAGAATTCCTAAGAAGTTGGTCAGATCATAATTTGTGGAGGAAGTGGAAGACATAATTGTGTTATTGAGTAGAATGGTTGGCATGGACAAGGCTTACGAATTCAAAGAATGGATGTGTCCATACATATGGGTTATCTTGGAGAATAAAGGAAGTATTTGTTGGGAAACACTCATAGATACACCAATTCATACATAGCTCTCTGAATTAGCCATAAAAATGAACATGGATTTCATTATTGATCTTGAGCTCTAGATAATGTCATACTTAAACTAAAATATTGCAGATCATAAGCTTTTCCTTGGCCTCCCAAAAAATGAATGCTTCAAAGATTGTGAAGTATATGATATCTATCCCGAGTTAATTCTGAACAGCTGGAAAGGAAATATGAGGCAAGTAAATGATGCATTTTTTGCACCTATAATGTCTTTCAAACCTAAATGGGAACATTAAAGAATATCTGATGATGTTAGGAATGCAATATTAGAGTATGGTTGCTTCTTTATTCAACACATGTTTTTCACTTATATTAGAGCTAGTTGATTTGATGGGAAACCATGCAAATTGCATAGATATGTAGATGAAAATTTAGCCCTATGTGAGCTTTCAAGGCAATTAGCACCAACGCAAAAATTAATTACAGGAAAGCATAAGACCAATATTAAATTTCCTATCAGGATTGGGAGTTATTCATGCCCCTTCATTACAAAATCTAGATTAATAGAAGAAGAGATGGAAAGATTTGAAATGGAAAAATTTGAACCAAGGTCATACTATGACATCAGATGGGTTGTTAGCTCAGCTTTGGGGAGTTAATATGAGCATGAACCTCATTTTGAAGACTATTAGATGAATTGAAATGATGAAGAAGAGGTCAGACTTAGGGATTTCTAAAGGATGACTCTTAAACAGTTATTGACTTCAAGATTGTTGTAGTACCTCAAGGAATAGTAGATGATCAACAGATAGTGAGTCAATATTATATTGACCATAAGATTGAGGTAGAGAAAATTGTTCCCATAGTCAGGGATGAAGGAGAATCGAGACAATCCATATGAACTAATACCCAATGTTATGAGGCATATCTTGACTTGGTTACAAGGAAAAGGTATGGATTTATCTATACAAAATACAAAGGTATTAAATGAGCTCGAGATATTTAGGAATTTTGAAGGAGGATCTTCCCCTTTAAAGGAAGGATTTGATAATATTGATCCATTAGGAGGAAGATCTCCTCAATTACCCACCAAGAAACCCACTTCAGAATCATTAATGAGTGGACTATCACATTGCAGTGGGACTCAAACTTCTATGTATGCTTTGAGACAAAAGATAGAAGAAATGCTTTTAAAATCTATGCGAGTTCCCCTATAACTTAGGCGGTTCTTATACAAGCTAAGGGGAAAGGTATAACCAAAACGAGAACTCCCACAGTAATATAGATAGGGTCATCTAGTACAAAAAAGGAATATGAGAGGATCATGGTAAGAACTAACCCAATGCTTAAAGTACAAAGTGCCAAATAAAGGGAGGAACCTAACCTCAAATGTTTTGAGAGAGTTACAAAGAAAGCAAAGGTAATATCACTATTGGTAGGGGATGGTAGTAGTCGGGTAAAGGAAAGTGGTTATGAACCGAGAGAAACATAAAAGTAAATATCTTGAAATCATTACTCCAATCCCACTCACCAAGGATAAAGAGAAATTAGTGGTCACATTTGCAAAACAAGCGGTGCCATCACAAAATCAAGTAGAAATTCAAGTTCATCCACTTGTACGACCAATGATTGCAACTACAATTTTGATTCTAAAGGGAATAGTGATAGAATTAGCTCAGGAACAAATGACTCATAGTATTCCCATGCCTAATCAGCCTAGCAGTATTATGATAGAAAAGGGGCCAGAGGAATCAAGTGCAATGTAATTTAAGGGTCGGAGTGTTTACCTCGATCGACCAATCACATAAACAAGTGAGAAATCCAATTGAATTAATAGACACATATGTACTTGAGGAGGTGCCCCTACTCAAATATTTTAATGTGACAATTGAAAAATATACGATAAAACCTGAGATTTTTTCTCAAGTAGATGAAAAAATGAAGGAAGTTTCCTCATCATCAACTATTGAAGTAGAGGTTCAAGTGTAGAGTGTCCATACTGAAAGTTCAAAAATTACATGAGCAGATGAATTAATGATTCAAGGAATTACAAGTGGATCATCTGCAGAGAACATTGTTTCTACTAAGGGCACTCTCAAAAGAAGCAGAGATTATAGAGCATGATGAGTCACTTCGGGTAGAGATCCTGCTAATGACGTTATGGTGGAGACCATAGAAGAGACCACTAAAATAGTGGAGAGCAGCAAGTGACAAACAAAATTTACAAACTAGTGATAAGTGTCAAAAATCCTTAATAAGCATCTAAACAATTGGTATTTTTCTCTGAGAATCCCCAACCTACATCACAAGGAGAAAAAGTGGGAAACACTCTCACAACTAGTTGGCTGGGAGGACTACTTTCAGATGTGGAAAAATAAGTTGTTCCAGAAGAGGTTATAGACATCACAAGTATAGATTTTCCAAAGCCCAAAAAACCCTTAAAAAGGAAAAATCCTTACTAAGACCCATGTAGACCAACAAGGGTTCGAACTTTGGAGATTGCAACCCCCCACCAAGGTAAATCAAAGGATGAAATCACAATGAGTGATTATGATGTTCAACACATTCATTTGGGGAAACCTACTAGAGAAACATTAAAACAAGATATCACACTAGTTGTTGAGGGTTTGTTGCATAAATTTGATGATGATAAGGTGTCTAAAAGGATATTAAAAGAATAAGTTAGAACATTATCCTCATACATACAGAAATGGGTACAACTTGTAGATGAAGGGAAAGAAGTTATCACTAGTATGACACCTTAAATTATATAAGAGGCCTACAATACTAGAGCAATGGCCAATGTTGTGGATAAATGGAAAGAGGAGTTGATTGAAAGGGGAAATAAGATTATTGAAGAGGTAGTAGAATGTTATAAACAACTGACTGAATTGTCCAATGATGCAAGTGACTAGCTTAACAAATGTGGAGATGAATTGTACTACTAGGAAGGAATTCTTCCTAAAATGGAAGCACTAGTTCAACTAGATTATCAATTAGTGGATATGAATAGATTATTCTCCCACGAAGAAATGGGAATATAGCATACTTATGAAGGAGCTATCAAATTAAGGATGAAAACTCTCAAGCAGATTGATGAAATTGTTTGTTCATAAAGAGAAAAGATAGCAGAGCACACAGATAGTCTTAATGAGTGGTGATGAAAGATTTTGATAGAGAAAAAATTCTCTTATAGCGATTGGGGCATTGAGAATAGGGTACAACCCTTTGATTAAAATGTTAATGGAAAACCTAATGTAGTGAATCCAATGTTTATTTATGATATTTTCCTAAATTTGATTGGTTTCGAGCAACACGTGACCAAGTTATCAAAGAAAAAAATAAAAATTAATGTTGCAAGGCTAAAATTTGAAGGAATACTTAGAGAGAAATCGTTGATATTCATGTTCCAGGTCAGAATTGATGAAGATTACATCATCCAAATATTTCAAAGGTTTGAAACATACAATGGAAGATTATCAGAAACACAATAGAACATGTTAAGGAACTTGAAGCCGGCCCCAATTTACCATGAGAAAGCTTATGCTTGTCTTTTCTAAAAACTTTCATTTTCCAATTGACACTTTCATTCATGACAGTTGAATATTGTTTTAAATTACGGTTTTCAATTATGTATGTAATGTGGAACAATGCAGTAGGATCTCATTCTGTTTTAATTGAATTTATATATATTACTAACATGAAATTAATTGTAACATCTTGAATCTTTTGCATTTGAAAATGAAAGCAAAATGGTGTTCTATAAGGGGGCCTGCTCAGGAAAAAAATTACATACATTCTTGACATTATACCAAAAAAGGAAAAAGGAAAAGATAACTAGTCTTCTACTATTAATAAATCCTCCCTGAAAGAAGGAACTTTCTTTAAAAACCTATTCTTCCTAGGTACAAACTCTTTTGTCCCAAATGTCATCTACATAAATAAAATGTCCCCTACCAAACCACGAGACGTTCCCAGAGCCATGAGATCATCAACATTTTCCCTAGGACCATCGAACATGCCAATTAACTCCATCTTCTTATCGTAAAAAGAAACCCACCCCTAGAGATCCAAACCACCAATGGAAAGTGCTTTCTTCCCTGATGCTTTGAAGGTAGAGGGCGAGTGGAAGTGTTTGTTGTATCTCGGGAGTGCAATCACGGTGGTTTTTGGAACAAATTGAGTAGGAGGTTTGGAGCTGGACTCACTCCTGCATTTCTTCATACGAGTTATGATGTCCCTGGATGTTGTGAAGGCATAGATTACAGTGTATTCTTTTCCAAATTAGAAACTCATTTCTCTAATTCATTCACCTTACAAAAAGAGAAGGCACGGTGTCTATAGAAACCCCTTCACTGAGTACGTAATATTTTGAAGGAATCTTCATCACATTGAATTATTCATTAAAAAATAAAGGGCGTGTGTTATCAATTGCACCCTTTAAAGTCGGCCTCCTCTTGACCCAAAATTTCTTCAACACCTTGGGATTCTTCAAATGTTCCCACCTAAAAGATTAAAATGCATCATTTGGAAAGAAAAAAATATGGGACTAATCCCAATTAGTCTTCGAATGAGTTCCACTTGAATAGCTTGAGATTTTAATGGCCCATCATAGTCCTCTCGGGTCTTCAATTCTAAATAGAATTCTTATGAATGCTTCATATGGGACCAATAAATCAAAAGCGAGTTTATATCCTTAGAGGAAAGTTATTTCAAATTGGATGATAATGTTACTCCTACCATATGTTAGAAAAATAATTTCACTAAGCTTATCACACTTAAAAGAAGGGATGTGAATTTTTAGAAGAAATGGTGGGAATTTATAGTAAGAAAGAGGCTAGCGAGTTGATCCAAGAAAATCATGTTGAGTTGATTGCTGAGATTTTCTATGATATCCGCATGAAGGAGATAACTTTGAAGCAGACTGATATCATACAAAAGGAGGTAATTGTCCTGATGTAACACAACACATGTAAAAACACTCAGCTCAGAAAGATATGACAATGATTGTGTGTGTTTTGAGGTAGATTCCCAAAAGGAAGGAATGATTAACATCAAATCAAAATATTTGGGGGCACTCAAAAAATCATTTAAAAAGGTTTCCCAACTTACCGAAAATAGAAACGACCAAGTTGGTGATGTCAAATAAATGACATTAGCATCTCATTCATCATAAAGGAATGAAATGTACACTGTAACATTTGTAAATTTTTTTCACATGGCACGAAAGGAATAAGATATTTTCAAAGTGATAGAATCAGATACTATCCTTGGGAATATTCCTTGAAAGGGTTCAAAGTTTTCCAGGGAAAAAATCAAGAAAATAAATAATCAAATATTGTATAGATATGAGAAACATGTTCTCATATTGAGGGGGGTTAATTTTTCTAAAATTTTTGAAGAAACAACATAAAATGATAAGCGTTATTGAAATATTTAATCGAATTGACATACCTTTTTTTTTTTCACCTTTCAAATATTCTTATGTCAATATGGTTGCAAGTGTATAGCCATTGACAAGCATTGAGATCATAGGTTTTATTTTCCCTTACTTAGAAATCTGAAAATCTTGAGATAAACTATGTGTATGTTCATGAGCATTGTTATCTTTGTTTCTTGGTGATATACTTTAAATGAACCATTTGTATGTCCTGTTGCAATATTGTGTTGATAATTCCTCTGAATTACACTAGATCTTGTCCTTGTGGTGGTGGTGTGGCAATTGCAATCGTGTTGTGAGAAGAGCTTTCCTTTCATAGTGTGATAAACAATTTTAAATTCACAATGCATCCATTTTGTTGAGAGGATTTTTATAAGTCTTTGAGTGAATCTTGGGCATAATGGATCAGGAATTGTCAATATTTTATTGAGAGGTTAACATGATATTTTTTGTTTAATTTCTTAAATATTGTGTGAAAGCATGTATTCTTGGCTTCCATGAGTGCATATATTCTAGTTAAAGGGTTGCTTACTAGTTGTTTGATGTGTTCTTTTTGCCTTGAGCAATTTTCTGAACATTGTTAAAGTTTGTTGAGAATTTTGTATAATCAAATTTATCTTACTTTAATCTCCCACTCCTACACAAATACAATCCTATAATTGTTAAATCCTTTCTGAACCACTTTTGTTTTCTTTGTCTATGAACATTTGCTAAGGGACTTTACCATTTTTACCTTCCCTTCTTCATAAATATGCAGAAGCATACCAAACTTTCCATTGTCTAGTGTAACATGCATCCTACTTAAGTGACATTTTCATTATTTAGTGTGATAACTCATGAGAGTTAAGTAGTGCATACATTGACCATGTTCATCTAGGACTGATCTCCAAATTTCAAAAAGAAGGCCAAGAAATTGTGATTCCACGTATCTTTCTTACAAATTCAAGTTACAAAATGGGTTCTCTCACCTGGTTAAAGGCAGGACCTAAAGTAGTAATGAAGGTCATCCCCTTTGTGCATTCTACCCACTCCCTTGGATGACCGGTTCTAAATAAATTTTTAGACATGTTCTTTGGCTACATAACGACAAGTCTTCCATACTTAAAGAATACCACTTCAAGTGTTGATGCTTCCCGGCCCCAAAGGAGGTATAAATTTGGGTACCAACACCCTAGATATCTCCCCAGGTCAATGTCAAATCTGACCGGTCACTATCGACTTGATCTGCATCTACCTTCCTTTCTGTTTTCCACCTTTTCTACCACCTTTGTTCTAGTCCCTACAAATCTCATAACTTCTATCCTTGTTGATCTTGCACACTTAGCACTCTAGATTTGATCTTCACAATCTCATTTGTCATCAATCTATCCTCAATCATCATCAACCTGGTCTGCTTCTACATCTATTTTTTCCTTGATACATTTGTCATCTAATTTCCAATTATGTCAATTTTTAGATCCTTTTACTCCTTTGATTTATTTGTTAAGGAGTCTTGGTCCTACCTTTTGGCCCTAGTTGGCATCAATCCATCTCAGTCATCATTGACTCAATCTACAATCATCATTTTCTTATCAAATATGTAATTTTCTTGCATCTTTTCTATTTCTCCCGTACCTCTACATCAGATCTAGACCTCATACAACATTTCAGCATTAGATCATCATCTCAAAGTGTGTTTCATATCTGTTTGTACACATATTTTGATCTTCTCGTGCTACATTTGCCATCGATTGTACCTTTTAGTCATGGTTTTTCGTTGACCACCAAGTTTGGTTTAGTTTATTATCATTTGTTATTATCATATCTTCATCTTATCTTAGCTAGCACATCTCATACCTTTGTTTTTGTTCATTTATCTACTACATCCTATCATTTATCCATTATCATTTATCTATATTTTATCAAAGTGGTCTCGACATCCATCCCAAGGAAGTTTTCACTTCTCAAGACTCGACCTAGTTAGGTAACCCACCATGTTATCTATTAATCCCTTTATTTGTTAGTTTCTCTTTATTTTTCAGTTATCGAGCTCGCAACAAAGAGGATATTTTTCACTTATATCTTCTTCATCATCACATATCAAGAGGTAGCCTTAAACCTTCTCATAATTTGGAGTTTCTTATTTTCTTTTCCACCATTCCATTAACTTAAAACAAGAATGGGAAAATTTGATCAACATTCGACATGCCCGATGGGACCCGCCTTTCCTCTTTGGTGATTTCTTTCATTTTTCATTTCCATTTTCTATTTCTTTCTTTCTACTAATTCTACAGGTAGAGCCTTCTTTTTTCATGCTTTAGGGATCTTTCTTGCGTCAATCAATAACATGTATGTTAAAATTTTAAAAAAAGGAAAAAACTATGTATCCATGTATTCCTCATTTTTCCTTATTTTATCTTTTTGCATCTCTCTCCCTTCTTTTTGGTGTGATCTCATAGAAGATAACATTTGTATTTTGGGTTTAAAAGAACACTTTCATACTTTCTTGATAGCATAGTCTAACTAGGAGGTAATTTGTTGCATTAACTTCTTCCACATAGAACCAAACTCACAAATCAATTTACACATCTAAAATCTTCTACCAGGTGGAACTATTTTTATTTCATTACCCAATAGGAAATCTACCACAGTGTTCCTACCATGTAATAATTTTTTTATTATCGTTATATTAGCTAAGCACTTGACACCCTTATCATTGCGATGTGTGAAGTGAGGGGGTAGGCCCCAATACTAAGCCATGTACCAATAATCATCACTAATTTGAGCCTCACGTTCCTTTGGGTATATCGATAACACCTACCAAAACAACTTTGAAAACATCCTTAGCTTGGCCATTTCCTAGGTTCCCTTTGAGCCCATTTATTTTCTTTTTCACACTCTTCTAATAAACAAGATAATTAACACTTTTTTGTGTGACTTGTTTGAAATATTAAAAATCAACATAAGTTATTTTTTGTTGTTTCATTCCTTTTATCACCTATTCTCAATTCAATAAAAATGGAACAAACAACCTCATCCAACAACATCCTTACTTATAACAATCTTTCTCAACAAACAACAGCCCTTTCCATTATTTCTTCCACCCCCTTGATCGCTTCCTCTTCAGTTTCCTAACCTATCATTTATATTTCTCCTATCCATGAGTCTCAAACTATCCAAACTAATCCATGTATTGAAACTAACCCATTTTCATCACCATTCTATCCCCTCTGGCAAGCTTTGCACCCCCATGTGCCACATCCTTAGGAGCCTTTGGACCTCTCACCATTTCTCACAGATACATAGAGTTCCAAGAGCTCCTTGATGCCAATATCATTTCTCTCCATGATTACCTTGCTCATAAGGCCACCAATCTTGCCATCGACGGTCCTCCCCTTCAAAAAATTTATGCTTATCCTTCTCAATTTGAATCCACCAAGTCCTTACCTCATAACTTGTCATTTCTTTCCAAGAGCCATGAACAAGTTAGCAATGGCTCATCATGAACATGGCTCCCATGAATCTTCCACTATCATCCCCAAGCTTATCAATCCACTCAATTGGTGGTACTCATTCCACCCAACCTACCTTGTATCAACATTATCCCCACTTCTTCATCTAATATCATCGCAAATGCCCTTACCCACAATCCTCAAGAGTCCCATCTACTTCTCCCACTACCTAAATAATATGATAAAACCTTGATTCCTTTCTCTACTTCTAAAGTCCACGAAAATTTCATCACTTTCTAGCCCCACCCTTCGAATCAATCCAAACTCATCAACCTCCACTTTGGAGTGTCTTTCACCATATGTTCCCTAATCTTTCTACCTAAACATCTCAACCACCATATACCTACATCATAACTCACACAACACAAGTCCAATCTGATATCATATCTCTCAACAAAAATTACAATCCTATCCATCCCATTATGTCCTCATCTCTCAACAACATCCTATCTTCTAACATATTCAATCACAACCCTTTAACTATCTTCATCCTTACCAACCACCCCCAAAAATCCTACCTATCCTCAACCATATCAATACCATCCTCAACCAAACCCATCCATTTATTATAATCCACAACCCCATAAATCAGTCTCTCATCCCCACACAACTAATGACCCCATGTAATTTTTTTCTTAGTAGAATGGCCAGTCTTAAAGCTACTACTTTGGGTTCTAAAATTGCCTTCTCTTATGAACAAATTTGTAATGAGCCTATCAACCCATCAATCCCCATCAAACCTTATCCTCCACACTGGGAACTCCCTAATTTTTATAAATTCAATAGTAAGGAGGACCCTCAATAACACCTTCATACCTTTAAGCATGTGTGGTATCTCATCACCCACAACCAAGACCTCATGCTTCCCACTTTCCCCATGTTGTTGGCCGAGACCCACATTGGACTAGTACAATTTCATTCTCCAGCATTCACTATTCTCATTCACTCAACTAGAACAATTGTTCTTAGAACACTTCTCTATTAACATTGTGTGCAAACTCGCCATAAACAACCTCTACTCCGTTAAGCAATTCGACGAAAAATCAATCACATATTTCGACGCTAGGTGGAATGGCATCATCAACCAATTGTCCTTCTCTCTTCCTCAAACTAAACTCATCTAACTATTCTCTAGATCATGTGTGAATCATATCTTGTCCACTCTTCAAATCCAATATTTTCAAAGTTTTGAAGAATCCTTCACCATGGCTCACAAATTGGAACTCCATGCCCTTGAATAGGGCCATGTAAGACTTTGCTCCAATAATCCAAAAACTGAATTCACTAATTCATCTACCCATAATGACAAATCTAAAAATGCATCCAATTCCATCATAGTCAAATCCTATTCTACATCCACTTCTCATATCAAGCCTCCACAAAGGGATCCTCGGCCCACTCCTAAATACATTCCCCTTAAAGAATCCTATAGTTCTATCTTTGAAAAAATTATGGTTGCATGCCTTATCTAACTTCCCCTATCCAACCCATTGATGATTCTCATCCCAAGCCCACATGGTACCGCATGATACCACTATTGTAAACATCACTAATTCTATGGTCATGATGTCCAAAAGTGATGTACTTTCAAATACTTAGTAAAACAACTCATAGATCATGGGGACCTTCAGTGGACAATATTAATTCTCCTCCAAACCAACCATTATGTCTTTAAGAAGCCCTTCCCCAATCATCCACCAAACAATCCAACTAATCCCCTTACATCTCAAGCACCCAACACTCATATGATCAATACTCTAAATCAATACTTAGCATCACTACCCACACCCATCATCCCTTCATCTACTATATCTACACCTAGTTCAACATTGACCTCTACACCTAAAATCTCATCTACACCCATACCCATATGTATTTCTTTATCCACATGTACTATACCTACATCCACATCTATTACATCCACTTCACCTATCTCTATTCCACCCACACCTATCTTACCCATGCCTATTTCCTTATCTATGTCTACATCTACCATCATACCTACGCCCACACCTATGTCCACATCTACCATACCTACATCCGTTCCCACATCTACCCCAACATCTATGTCTATATCCATGCCTAATTCTACATCTCCTTCCTTATCCACATCTACGATTGTATCCATACCCACATCAACATCTGAATCTATGTCCACATCCATATCATCCCTCAAAAAATCCTACCAATCAGATATCCCCACTTAATGCAACATGTGAGTTATGTCCCTACCCCATCCTCATCCTCAATAAGTATAACCACTTATGTACCCCACACCTCCAAGATCCACATAATCTGCAACTCCTTCCAATCTCATCAAGTGTGTTATCAAAAAACCACTCCCACCTTCAATCCTCACATCTACAAAAACACCACATCATCTTATTCTACCTCTAAGGATCCCCTAGTCAAAATCATTATGATCCGCACCAATTGTAAAACCTCACAGAAAAAATCTAATAACCTTGGCTTCTACTCAAAATTTTCTCATTCATCCACATAATAAATTGGATCTCCTTCCTCTAAATCCCTAACAATCCAAACCATCTAAGCAATCCAACACCTCATCATATATCTTAGGACCCTTCTCATTTGTTTTGGGACCAAGACCTTCATCTAAATCCCCATCATTAAATCTAAATCAAAACCATTTGTCCCTCTTCCCAATTCTAAATCGAATCCAAGGACCCTATCAAACTTCATAATAGTAAGGCACCTCTTTTAACTTAATCTTCCACCCCCAAATCCAATCTATCTCGTAATCCAAAAACCCTTCCTCAAAAACCCCATTGGGTCATGTATAGAAATATTTTAGTGTATCATTCGGGCATCTGCAATCACCCTTCCCCTATCAAATCCTTTGATTCACATGGATTAAAACCCATGTGGTTTTATTATAACAGCATTTTTCTTATCATCACATCCCTAAACATGAAACGGAAGATTGTAGGGCCCTCCAAACCCTCATTGACAACCTCATAGAAGAGGATGACCTTCTCATTAAGGAATATCACCCTCTCCCATATACTATTTCATCCACATCCAAACACAATCCTCCAATCAAATCTACACCTTCTAATGCCTCTAAATCCCCTTCCTTATCAAAATCATTAGTCATGATCCCTCCTCCAAACACTACCTCTTCCAAAGAAGGTCCCCCTCTTTTTATCAACATCATTCATATCGCCACTCACTCTCGACCTTATGATCCTCAATCATCTACCCAACCTATATAAAAATGCATCATCATTGCTCCATATAACAAGCCCACTCTAATCCCTTCTTCATCCAAGGTCAAGGTACCTATATTAGTCACTCCACCTACTCAAAATCCTACTATCATTGAGAAAATTATCATAAAGAAGCTCCATCAAGATCCGATTAAGATATCTCTTTGCAATCTCATCCAAATATCCCCAATCATCGACAAGCCCTCATCTAAGCCTTAAAAGGTATCCCAATTACCAATGATGAGACTCAACCTTTCATGACGGCCTAGTTGAAACCCTCACTTGCTTTTCCGCCATCTCTTTTGATAACTCTGAGATTCGACATTTTACTCGAAGATCACGACCTTCCTCTTTTCATTTTCTCATTAATGAAACTTCCATATGTTAATCAATGATCGACAATGGAGCCAACATCAATATCATCTTATCCCATACTTTTGACCAACTCAAACTTCCTAAATCTATTGTCACTCAATCACCTCGCATTCCTTCGTGCTTTCAATGAAGTTATTTCCTCTGTTTTGGAACAATTATCCTCCCCATCCACGTCGGTGAAAAAATCCTTCACAATATCTTTTCCATTCTTGAGTGGGAGTTCCAATAAAACTTATTACTTTGATGTCCATGGATCCATGCCATGTTTTGCATTCCATCCACTCTCCATTTCCGTATCAAATACAAACATGAGGGGAAATTCCTTATGCTCCCCATAGAATTTTCTCCATTTAAAGCATGCCACATGACCTATTGCTTGAATGATGATCTCATCCCTAAGCCAAAATAATCTTGAGAACCATCCAATATCTCATTTGTGTACTGCATATAAGCTACATAATGATGAATCTCTTGACACCATAATGTACCATCTTTCACTTTGGGGAGTATTAACTCCTCTCCTCAATTGTCTCCCAACACATAACCGACTCAATAGACCCGAAAATCCCCAATGTATCAATATAACATCAGGAATATCAATTCCTTCAACCACCTCATCTAAAAAACAATCTCATCTATGTTAGCATTGATCTCCTTCTTCTCACATTAACAAATCGACCCCACACCAAGTCATACACTAATGGCTTTGAATTCCTCTACAAAAAATCCTTCTCTTACACCTACCTCCATTGATTCATGTGGAAGGGATATGGTCTTAGATGTTATGAAAAATGCATGCACAATCTTATACTCGACCAATCATGCAAGCCTCATGAGAATTTTGGATTCGGCTTTAAAGAAATTTCTACCGACCCTCTCACATATACTTCTTCATCTACATCTCCCATGTACATCGATCCATCACCTAATTATTCTCCATCTAATGACCCTATGGATACAGATGATATCGTGTCCATCTCTTCTATCTTTTTTTTAATCTCCACCATCACTTTGGGATTGGTCACTTATTGCACTAAAAATGAAATTAGGTCCTTACCTCTCATATTTCTGATATGGTAGCGGAAGATTCCTCTATCATTGATGGTCTTCAATGTAGCAACAATGACTCCATCCTCTCTTACATGGGGAATAATATTCTCATCTTTGTAAGTCTTTACCACCCAAAACATATACCCTTCTCAACAAATCCATTATCGACATCAACATAGGGACTCCACAAGATCCCCTCATCCTCAAAGTTGGCCAATATCTTGATCCGCAAGAGCTTGAGCCTCTCACCACATTTCTCTTTAATCATATCTAGGCCTTTACATGGTTGTATACTAACATGCCATGTCTAGATCCTAACATTGTTGTCCATAATATTGTCACCCTCCCCAACTCCAAGTTGATTAAGAAAATCTTTGTCACGTGCATCCTCACGTTTCCCTCCTTGTCAAAGAGGAATTGTAATGCCTCCTCTCATAAAAATTCTACATACCTATCGACTACCCGCAATGGATTTCCAACATCATATCCATTTTCAAGGCCTCCGGAAGCTTTGTATTTGTCTTGACTTTCGATATTTAAATCTTGCTTACCCTAAAGACGACTTTCCCCTTCCTAACATCAATCAACTCGTTGACCTCACCATTGGCCACAATATGTTATCTCTTATGGATGAATTTTCTAGGTATAATCAAATCCTCATCTCGCTTGGAAGAGAAACATACCACTTCTTTCATCACCCCTTGGGGAACGTTTTATTATCGTGTCATGTCCTTTTAGTTGAAAATACAAGGGCCACCTATCGAACACGTGTCATGAGTTATATCTTCCATGACATCATCCATAAAACCATATAATATTACGTCTATGACATCTTTGTCAAATCCAATTGTCGGTACAAGAATAATTTCCATCCTTGAAATCCTCTTTGTGCGTATTATCTAATTTTTCCTTCACCTCAATCCCACCAAGTGTGTTTTAGGAGTTCTAACTAGAAATCTCCTTAGCTTCATCATTTCTATCAGGGGTATTGAATTTGACCCCGCCAAAATAAAATTCATCCTTAATATGCCTCCTCGTTCCAATCCTAAGAAATTTTTCAATCTCCAAGGCTGACTTCAATTGGTCCATCACTTCATCTCACAACGTTATGATTGTTTCCAACCTTTTCACCATCTTCTCTGCAAAGACACTCACTTCAAGTGGGATGCCAATTTCCAAAAATCCTTCGATAAACTCAAGCATTATCTTCTATCACCAATTGTTTTTATGCCTTTATGCGATGGGGAGCATTTATATCTTTACATCTCTACCACCGATCATGCTCTGGGTGTCATGTTGGCACACCGCAATGAGAAAGGAAGAGAGCAAGTTGTTTATTATATTATCTACACTCTTCACGATTACGAAACCCATTACATTGAAGCTTAAAAATTTATGTTGCACTCTTTTCTTTGCCACTATATTCTTAATCACAAAACATTTTTCATCACTAGCTTTAATCCTCTCGAACCATGCATTTCAAGCCTTAGCAAAATGATTACATCACTCGATGGCTCATGATAGAGTTTGACCTCAAATTCATCTCTTAAAAATCAATCAAAGGCCAAGCCATCACATATCAAATTTATATAGCCCCTCTTCCCGATAATCACCTTCCTTATGAGAAATTCCCCAGCGAATCTATCCATACCATCGGTCACACGAGATACTCTCCCCTTAAAATGACATTTTTATTTTACGGATCTAAGTTTCGAAATGGGGAAGTGTTGGCGTAATCATCATTCTTCCTTGGGAAAATCATATCCATGTTCCTTACAAACTTGACTTTGAGTGTACCAACAACATGGCTGAGTGTGAAGCCCTCATCTTAGGTATCCAAACCGCTATCATGTTCATTGTCCAAATCCTTGATATTTATGGTGATTCTCGTCTCATCATTAATCAAACTAAGGGAATATATCAGTGTAAAAATTAATTCCTTCAAAAATACAAGGACATCATGGACTTTCTCCTCGAGGCCTTTGACTAATATACCATCCAAACCATCCCACATTCATCTAATCACTTTGTGGACACTATGGCATCCCTTTCATCTCTCATCCCATGGAAAACCAAAGAATCCAAATGCTTCATTTTTATTCACCGCATCGATCAACCATCTCATACCCATGAGCTTCCCGCTTAAATCTTGTTGACTATAATCAATCTAACATCTAGTTCTCTCGGATATTTGACTAACTATCCAAAAATGGTAAGATGTCATTTCTTCAATGTGTGAACCGTTATGTTATCCTTGGTGGCATCCTATACAAATGTGGGTTTAATGGTATTCTCCTGATGTCTTAAATCCCATGAATCTATCTGTGTTATCAAATAATTCCATGACGGAATATGCGGTGGACATTTTAGTGGTTTGGTCATTGCCAAATGCGTTCTTCGGATGGGTTATTATTGGCTTTCCCTCAATCAATATTGTTGTGACTATATCAAAAAGTGTGTAAATGCCACTGCCTTCTAATCTCATATGTATCCCTAGCGAGGATTTGCATCCATTTCAAGATCTTTGGCCTTTGTCATAATGGGTACTCAACCTCATTGGCTTCATCAATCCATGCTCTTCTCGAGTGTCATCATTTTATCCTCATTGTTCTTCGAGTACTTCATCAAATGGGTGGAAGCCATTCCACTCACATCCAATAAAGCTAATAAAATCATTGACTTTTACTATCATCACATCATCTGCCGCTTCGACATCCCTCATAAAATCATCATGGAAAATGGAAATTCCTTCAAAAATAAATATATTAAGAATCTTTGTGAATGTTTCAACTTAAATATTATCTTCTCATCTCCTTTTTATCCTCAAGCTAATGGACAATCCAAATCTACTAACAAAAATCATTGTAACATTATCGCTAAAACTATTGATAAGGCATGTCATGGTCGAGTATCTTCATATCCCTTTCACCCTTTGGGGTTATTGAACTAGCATTCGCACCTCCACGGGTGCTTTACTCTCTTCTATCTTATCTATGGATAAGATGTTTTCTTCCTCTTGAAATCTAAATCTTATCTTTTCATGTTTCCCCTCAACTTCGTCTCGGACAAAGACTATCACCAAGAACGTCTAGCATAGCTTGAATTCCTAAATGAGCATGGCTTAATGGATCTCTAACATCATCATGTCTATCAAGAGCATATCAAATGTGCCTACAAAAACATCTAAAGGAATGCAACTTTAACATCGGTGACCTTATCCTTAAAGAAAATTAGAATTTCACTACTCTAGAAAGGAGCCAATGAGGAAAGTTTTCTCCCAATTGGATTGGACCATATATAATCATGCATAAGTATGGGTATGGAACCTATCATTTAGCCTCCCTTGATGGTAAACCATAAACGGAACCTCTCAACTCCTTGCACTTACATCCTTTCTCTTTGTAGCACACCTACTAATGTGATCTTAGTTACATTTAACGTTCTCATTTCCATCACTAGCCTTTTCCACCTTTCATCGTAATGAATTGAAATCATGTGGTCTACCATCACTATCATATCTATGAAATTGAATATGGGTACCATGGCTCACGATCATAGCATATTCTTCATGCGCAAGTTCCTCCTTCTAGGTAGGAACCCCACAATCATTACATCCATCTCCTTCTTATCTACCTATTGGAACCATGATAAGGTTCCACATGTGTCATTTGTACATCTTATCTTCCCCTCCCCAAGTGGTCTACTTGGTTATCCTCGTCTCTATCCTAAATTCAAATTTAGGATGCTCATATCAAAATTTATTATCCAAAATAGACTTTGCTCCTTGAAGGATAATTGTTCATATAAAGAAAATAATGTCAAAAGTATAGATTGATCCCTTAAAGGACAGCTATCATGCATCTTATCATGCCATCTAAAAAGAAAAAAGTCAAAAATTCAAAGCAAAAATCCCATTGTAGACCACTCCCTCGAAGGATGGATACATTCTTATATCATGGCGTGAATGCTTCCCACATTAATCAAGCATTCTCAATATTACAAGAAAAAGTAAAACTCAAAAGCAAGCATCCTAGGAAAGTTTCCTACATCAATCAACTTTCCCATATATAGAAAACTTCCCGCATTGATCAGTTTACACCATATTGCTTAGAGATGGGGCATAGACCTAGGACAAATACCTAAGGGAACCTCCATCCCTCGTCTGAGCTACATATAAACCCTTTTTCATGTCTATAGTACGTGCATAGGCACACCTTCCATATTTTCCCTCGTGATCTTGAATGTGACTAACTATCATTGGTTGTGTATTAACACCTGTCATAGGCTACTAAGTGCATCATTTTGTGCATGTTCATTTACATGTTTTACCTCTAATTTAGTCTCGAAAATCATCTATCTTACGTACGTCCCTTTCTATAACAAAGTGTACTTTTCTATGTTTGGGTCACTCAATCAAGGTCACCTTCATATATCTAAATCATATCATCTAATCTATATCTAATCCATTGCATCCTTTATTTTCATCTCATCCAATCTCTTATCCACATCATCGAATCTTGTCTAGTCTATTATCTCATCTTATCCAAATCACCCCATCTTATCCAGGTTTATCTATCTCATCTTACCCAATCTATTATATCATCCCATCCATCTATTTATCTATTATTTCATCTCATCCCATCTATCTTATCCCATCTTATCTCATCCCATCAAATATTTTATCTTATCTCATCCAATATTTATCCAAATTATCTTTTCTTCCACTTTTACCTTGTGTATTAATTATAACACGCATTTATTTGTCCCACTTTAGACTATGTTGGCTATCATTTGGCTTATCTATCTACCCCGTCATGTTTTTTTCTCTTTCATCACACTCAACAACCCTCTCTGCCGCCATCTCTATGTTCCCTTTTGGGACACCATCTCTTATCTTAAGCCCGTAATTTTGGCCATCTTTTTCCCTCGTCCCACCCGACACCTATTTCCTCGATTCCTCATGTATGAAGGATATCACATAGTTTTCCCCCGCACCTTGTCAAATCTTTTTCCTAACCATCATCACATTTTTTTGTGCATATTTTTTATGTTTTATTTTATACCATTGATCCCACAACTTGGCCATCCATCTGATTGGATTCTCATTGGATTCCCTCTATCTTGCAGTGGTTTTTACTGACTTATAGGTCCGTAGGACATTTTCATCATCTCCATTGAAGCCGTACTTTTTCCCTATTGAAGTGATTCCAAAATCACTTTGTCATATTTTGTTTTTTTTTTTTTTTTATCCTCCCTCTCCACGTGGGGCATATTTTCTCATCATGTCTTCCATCCTTTTCCTTTTCTCATCTATCTCTTTCAACCTTGTGATCGATTCCTCTTTGTTTCATCGATCACTAGTTTTAAGGGAAGCACCTCAATCATCATCTTTTATCATTTCTTTTTTGTTTCAAGGATTTCCTAAATGTAAATCAATCAACAAAAAGGGGCAAATGTAGACACTAATTTTTGGTACGCTCATCCCCCATCCCATGTTTTCTCCCCTTCATCGTCATCTTGCACATACGTACATCTATTCTTATTCAAATTCCCTTTCCCTCCTAAAATACCATTTATTCACCTAATTTCCATGTTCCCATCTTAAACTCATCTTAACCTTAACATTATTTTATCTTCCCTAATTCATCCCTAATTCTGATTAATTAATCCCTAAAATTTTTCCATTATTCTAATATCTTCCTTAAACACCCCATTTATCTTCCTATACTCCCATCTACCCTCATTCAATGCATCTCCACCCTCCAACTACCTTTTATCCTCCCTATGCAACCCTAACCCACCTAAAGATCCTGAAACCCTAATTTTACCCCTTTAGGGCCCTTTGCATTGAGCTAATCACCATCTCCACCGCCCAAATCAAGGGTCAACTGTGGTAGATGGAAACCCATGCGAGTCATTGTCGACCCTATAAGTATTCCCATACCCCCTCTCCTCAGGATGTAATTTTGAGAATTTAGGTCTTCTTACGAGTTTTGTTGTGTTTCTTTCTCTTTTTTAGAGTTGCAGACCATCAACTTAGAGTTATTTTGAATATCTTACATGTCATCTTGAGAGATTTGAATTCTATTTGCTTGCTTCGATTCCCTTCCTATTATTCCATCACCCCTTTGCATCGATGTGCGAGATCCACCAACTTCCTTAGACCTTTGCCTGTATTAGCCTTCGTTAATCCTCCTTCACAATCCATTCTCCCATCCATTTTACATCATCAAACCCTAGATCTCTCCCGGTCATCGTCGACTCGACCAATCTTCATCGACCCGATATGCATCTTCCTTCCTTTCTACTTTCCACCTTTTTTACCACATGTGTTCCTGTCCCTACAACATCTACACCATTTAGCCTTTTTATCCTACACACTTGGCACTCTAGATTTGATCTTCATGATCCCAGTCATTGTTGATTTACCCTCGGTCTTCGTCGACTGATCTATTATACATCTATTTTTATCCCTGTTGCATCTTCCATCGATTTATAGTTAAATCAATGTTCGATCCTTCTACTCCTTTTATCTATCTGTTCAAGAGTCTTGATCCTACCTTTTGACCCCAGTTGTTTTCGATCCATCTCATTCATCATTGACTCAATCTACAGTCATCATTTTCTTATCAGATCTGTAATTTTCTTACATCCTTTTTGTTTCTCCAACACCTCTACCTCAAATCCATACCTCTTATAATATTTCAACATCATATCAAAGATCTCGATTGTGTTTCTACACATGTCTTCATCTTTCCTACTACGATCCTTTGTCAATTATACTTTTCGGTCTTAGGTCGTCATTGACCCAATTAGGTTTCATTTACTTTATTATCATATTTGCATCTTAGCTTATCTAGCACATCTTAAATCTCTATTTTTGTTCGAGTTATCTACTCCATCCTATCATTTATCCATTATCATTTATTTATCTTTTATCAAAGTGGGTTGAAATTCATCCGAGGAAGTTATCACTTCTCGGGATTGACCTAATTAGGAAACCCACCATCTTATCTACTAATCCCTTTCCATTTTAGTTTCTCTTTTTTGTACAAGTTATTGAGCTCACATCGGAGAGGATCTTTTACGCTTGTATCTTCATTTTCAATGCATCTCAAGAGGTAGCCTTAAACCCTCTCATCATTTGGAGTTTCCTATTTTCTTTGCCACCATTCCATTAACTTGAAATAGGAGCAAGAAAATTCGATCAACATAAGCTTAACAACAAGTAAATTCTTGATAATAGGCTCAATATGATGTGAATTAGCACAAAGTTGAGAACACAAGTAAGGTAAGATATTTACTTGGTTTTCATATAAATTAGAGTCTTCATTATGGTCATAAGCATAGGAGTGTTCACTATGGGTCTCAATTTCATCCAAGAGAACCTCGTGTGCAGGTAGATCAAGAAGAGAAATAGAAGTAGGAATAGAAATAGTCATTTCACTATAACGCTTGCGAGTAAGACGTAAACGCTCAAGATGTTCAATAGATTAACTATAAATTTGAGCACTATGTTGATAGGAAATAAAAGAGAAACATATAGAAATTAAAAAGTGATGATAATAATGAAAGAAAACAACAACCTATGCTTTGAAAAATGAAACCCTAGGGTCACTACGCTTACAACTATGATGTTTGATTAGAAAATGTTAGGCTCACCAAATGATTTCTCATTTTTTTAATATATTTCATTCATTTTTTAGTTTCTAGTGTGTTTCTAATAAACATACATAAAAATCATGAAATAATGTAAAATATTAATATTCTGATTTAATTAACTTCCAACATTAATTACACAAATCAAAATAATGCTTTTCAAAGTGACTATTGATCTAGAAACTATCAAAAACACAAGGGAGAATTGCACTTAGCTGATTTTGTGTGGATTTGGGATATTCTAAGTGATCTAAATACAAGAACATGATGAATTGAGACTCAAAATGCTTCATTACAAAAAAATGGCACATGAGATGAACTTGGTCAAAACCATACAACTAAGTCAAAAATGTTTGTATGGTCTTGACTATTTTATATGGTCTTAGACCTACTTGGAATCTAGGTATGTAACTTATTGATTACTTATCCTTCTTATAAATGAGTTTCTTTGTGTTATGTTCTTCTTCACTCACCTTCAAAATGGCTCTTTAAACTATTTTTAAACCATATAACCCTTGTACTGTAAGGAGTTCCTACAAAACAAAGTTAGGTGTATTGTGGAAATCCTATCTATCACTGACATACCCACTACTCTAAAGAGATATCAATCTGCACATCATTCTTCTAGCATGTGATATCCATCATAGTGCAATAAGAACTTGACAAGCATGCTTTGACAATGCTTTTCTTGAGTTTCACACTTGTTCAAATACTTGGGAAGGGTCACTTTGATTGTTTGTAGAATGAAGATAGAGACTCCTAGGTCCCCGAAAGGATACTTTAGAATTATATAGGGTGCTTCCATAATGGATGTGGTAGAGTTATTTTATAGTTTAGGGAGCTTGGATTTCCTTTTTTGCTTGTGTTTACACGAGAATTTCTTAAAAGTGTTAGGTTCTTAAATGAGGTATGATCAACTTGTTTATATATTATTTCAAAGATTTTTATGTCATGAAAGGGAAAAAAATGGGATGTATTTCCTCATAAGAGTGTTATAGAATTGGAATAATTAACCCAAAGCATGCCGATCCAAACCGTACTGGTAGGATCAACTTGTAGAATTGTACAAACTAACCAAAAATGCAAAGTGTTGAATGGGAGGGAAAATGCATTTTTGACTTTATGGATCAAAGGATGGATGTTCCTAGATTTTTATGTTGTTAAATTTCAAAAATTGATGACAGAGTGGTGTGAAAAGATAAAGAAGTAATCAAAGATCTACTAGGGTGTTCTAAAAGAGAGAGAGGATACTACATTTGTACATGTAAGTGTGCAATGTCAATATCAACAATGTCAAAGGACAGATTGCTAAATTTGAGTGTTTACATTTACAAATGTAAAAGGTATATGGTGTGTGCCAAATCTATGATAAAATTCCCAATATAAATGTGGATACAATAGTCTCAAAAATACACTTAATGGTTTTTTTGAAATGCAAGAAGAAATTATTTATTTAGTGAATTTTTTCAAACTCTTGCTCACCATAGTCTATGTGATAGTTGTTCATTAGAGCTCATTCAATATCATTTTGGTGGAAATTATAGTAAATTGTAGTATTTATTCTTGATTATTGTAGCTCAATAATTATTTTAGCATATCTCGCCACCAAAAATTTCTTTCTTATTTCATCCTTTATATAGAAAACACAAACTTCATGCCGATGTGGATTCCTATAAAAACTCCTCCAAAAATGGAATGGCTTACTTGAGGGTATGATAAATATATGTGATCCTCAATGTTATAATAAAAGGCATGGCCTTCCTCATGAAGAATTTTCACTCTCCCATGAAGTGTAGTGAAGACGTGTCCGACCCAATAAAGTCGCTTTTACACGTATACTCCAAGTGTGTATTAAGTGATGAGTGCATTCCTCTCAATATTTTCTACATGTATTCTAAGAGTTTAGTAGATGCATGTAAAGTGTTTGTTAAAATGAATAGAAGAGTTGGTGTCTCATGGAATGCGAGTGTACATGCCCCAAGAACCTTTACGCACCACTTTGTTGGTTGGAAGCAAGGGGGGATTAAGCCCTAGGCAACCTAGGCAATTGCCTAGGGTGCTTTAGCAGTCAAGGGCACATGAATCTAAAATTTTCCTTTTTGTCGGTTAATTTTAGAACTTATCTTTTATAAGAATTTATCTAAAGATTTAATATTGATTAACCTATTTATAGATTTTATTATATTGTAACATAGATTTCACACATACACATAAAAATGTTTTTAATATTTTAACAAGTAAACGCAAATACCACATATTTATAAGTGCATATGATTTTTTTGGTATTGTTACCCATTCTTTGATGTAGCTCCAGATTATGTAGGTGTGTAATTTGTTCTAGAAAAAGGTTAATATTTTTTTATAATGTCACTAGTGTATCTAGTAGAGCTGAGTATAATTGAAGGAAAAAGTATTTAATTCTCTATTCTTATTTTTTGGTGAAAATGTCTATTATTTTTTTATGGAGGAACTGGTAGGCCTAGTCTAAATACAACTCTTCAAAAACTATGAGAGCTACATAAAGGTTTTTGTTTCTTTGCAAAAAAAATGGTGCTTTATTTCAGGATGGAGTTCCCATCACCTACTTGATATGGCTAAATCAGGCTTCTAAGAAGCCTAGTATAAAATATCAAGTATTTTTGCATTCTAAGCATCTCCTACAATTATTTTTTCCATCCATGGATTTTTTTGTGTCCTTCTATGATAATTTAATAAGATATTATTATTATTTTTATTATGACCATGATGTAAATTTAAAAATACAAGAATATATGCATATTTTATATATTTACTTGATGGAAAAATATTAACTAAAATTTTGAAGGGGGTGCACACTCAAAGTATTACCTAGGGCGCTCTCGACCTTTAATTCGGCTCTGGTTTGAAGACATGGAATCCACCCCCTCTCTCATTAGAGGAGGTATTTACATTAGCTCATGTTCACCTAGGTACTTTATTTACCTTTATTGTATTTATCCTCACCCACTTATGTGTGTGGATATTTCTTTTATCTTATTTAGATATTAGGAGATATTATCTAGTTGTTAGGTATAGTTCTTTCCTTGATCCATGGTATTGACTAGTTCTTTCCTTGATCTATGGTATTGACTATATCCTTGATGTCTAGTTCTCTCCTAAATCTATGGTCTTGACTAGTTCTTTGATGACTAGTTATTTCCTTAATTTATGGCTTGATATACAACCTTGATTGGTTCTTAGATTGTTATTCCTTGCCTATTTAAGCAAGGCCCATTCTTAATGTATTACATTGAGTTCCATAATAATATATGATATTGTTGCTCATTTATTTGCAAAGGTTTATGTAAAGTTATTACGCGAATTACTTTCATCTTATAGATCGTGGTGTTTGATTAACATCTATGTTCTTGGCTTGGTACAATCTGGTTATCGTTCCTTTCATGGTATTAGAGATGGAGATTGTTGTTGACATCTGTCTGTAAGTTTTATTTTGCAAATAAATTCATTGTATATTCATATATTTTAGATTTGGTCATATGTTATTTCGTAGGCATTTTTATGGAAAATAGAGGCTTCCATTGGATCTGGAAGGCATGAAAACCCTAAGATCGATCAAAACTCTACTGCTTTCTGCATACTGCGTTTTTGTGGTTTTTTTGTTTCTGAGAGAGCACACTTTGGTTCACCTCGAGATTTGTGCCCACCAGAAAAGAAATTGCTGGATTATTTTTTGGGTCTGCTTGGATTTTTGAGATCTGCATAGAGTAATTTTCTGTTGTGGCATATTATCCTTGGTTTGCGCACGGAAGGTTTTCGGATCTTTCCTTTTTGGCGGTCCACGGATGTTGTGCACGTTTTTTGCTATTTTAGACAAATCCACAAAGTTGTTATTTTCAGCAAAGAAAGGTCACAACGCTGCGACACACCCTGAATAGTAAGTTACACAAACACCATTAAAATCCTTAGCCCTTAGTCATATGGTATGGTCAAATGAGGGCTTAAAGCTTGTGATTCCTACTAATAGGTGCTTAACTTCAGCCCCCTTTACAATTTATTTTGTTTTAGTGGCAACTAAAATAAATAATAGAGCAAAATATTAAAAAGTTTGTAAATTTTGATCGGTAACTTAGTTTTGAGTGTCGTTTTTTTGTAAAAGTATTTTTTTCGTGCTCTTTCCATTGGAAATATTTATTTTGAGACTTGCACTATAATTATAAAGTGCCAAATATGGAGGAGTGTTGTAATCAATTGTGGACATAATTTCGGTTGAGTCCGACGTCCTAAAATTTTGGGAGTTGCAGTTTGTACCTATCATGGATTCTGAGAATGATATGCTTTTCTCTTAAGTATGTGGACTTCAAGAGGATATTGTAAAATTTGTAGAAGAAAATAGATCGCTCAAGAAGCAAAATTCTCTTCTACAATCACTCATTCATGATAAGGATACAATAATACACTCCCTGCAAAAAAAACTTACTAGCCTACAACATCACCATCATATTGTGGACAACCATATCCATGCTCCTAGTCCACTTGCAGCTGTTGCTCTTGTACCCACTGACATTGATCTACCAGTCTTTGAGCCTGAACCTACTTTTGATGCTTCTAAACTTGTGAGGCTTGTTACTGCATGCTCTTCCACATCTGTGCCTATTATAGTACCACATGTTGTGTATCCTACTTCTACTCAGCTGCATGGCTTTTTTGAGAAGCATACCACTGCATTCAGATCTCGCATGCTCTGTTCTATGGGTCTCACTAGCGGAGTCATTGGCAGACATTCACAGGGTATTTTTTCCTCTATTCCACATGTTAAGTGGAATTCTTGTCATGCCATTGGTTTTCGAGTAGATACTTCATTGGGATCACACATTGTGAGCTCCTTTTTCACTCGAATCTTTCGAGGATCATGAGCAACACATGAGTTCTGCACCTTCACTCAAGCTTGAAACCTAAGATTTCAGCTATCGACATGATCAACCTATCACACATTCTCGATGTTCTTTTTTTGCATGCACCATTGTGCATTTTGCACTAAGTCATATGCAGGCATCTTCTTCATCCATCCGTGTTGATTTGGGGTGGATGTCGATCACTTGTGGAGGTGACATAAGCATTCATTGAGAGGACTCTACATGCGTGGCTCCTCCACCATTAGGCCTCTGCTCCACTTCCTATACCTTATGCATTGTGATTCTTCTTGTTTTGACCATTTTTCTTTAGCGGTGTAGTGTATCTCTCTTGTTTGTTGAGAGATTTTGTATCTGTATTTTCGACACTTTTGGCATGTTGACAGTATCTCTTATGGGGATCTATTCTGGTGCATTCTAGTGTTAGTTTGTCAGTGTTCGAGTAGTTGTTTTGACAACTCATACAGATTTGTAGCATCACTCCACCCATTCAGCAGTATGGGAGGGTGTGGTGTTGATCCTACTTTTTCGGGTTTCATGTCCTTGCCTTGTTACCTTGACTTTTCTTGGATCGTGACACTCTTGGAGTTAGTGTCCTTGCCTTGTTGCTTTGGTTATTGTTATGTGAAAATGTCACATCTATTTTGGCCCCTAGCTTCACTTGAGGGGGGTGTTAGAGTGGGTATTTACCTTAGCTCATGTTCACCTAGGTACTTTATTTACCTTTATTGTATTTATCCTCACCCACTTATGTGTGTGGATATTTCTTTTATCTTATTTATATATTAGGAGATATTATCTAGTTGTTATGTATAGTTCTTTCCTTGATCCATGGTATTGACTAGTTCTTTCCTTGATCTATGGTATTGACTAGATCCTTGATGTCTAGTTCTCTCCTAAATCTATGGTCTTGACTAGTTCTTTGATGACTAGTTATTTCTTTGATTTATGGCTTGATGTACGACCTTGACTGGTTCTTAGATTGTTATTCCTTGCATATTTAAACAAGGCCCATTCTTAATGTATTGCATTGAGTTCCATAATAATATATGACATTGTTGCTCATTTGTTTGCAAAGGTTTATGTAAAGTTATTCGCGAATTGCTTTCATCTTATAAATCATGGTGTTTGATTAGCATCTGTGTTCTTGGCTTGGTACGATCCGTTATCGTTCCTTTCACTCTCTAGTCATCTTCATTCATAATTTTATTCATGTCATTAGACATTATCAAATGTTAATTATTTTTCTTTATCTTGCATGAATTGATAACGATATAGTAATCATAAGTACTAGTTTTCAAATCTTTATGACTTCCTAGGGTTATGAAATAATTCTATAACCTTTAAACAATAATTAATCCTTGGTTTGGAGTTTATTACAACATGTATTATCTAACTATGTGAAATGGCTGGCATTGGAGACGTTCACTCTTTTATCGGAAAAGAAATCTAGAATTATTCCCACAAAAATGAACCACAACTTGTAAAAAAAAATTACCACCTCAAAACCTCCTCTATTATAATGATAATTACGAGATGTATTTGTTTCTCACGGTAACATCCGGGTAGAAATTTTTGTTCCCTTTTCGAGGATATCTTGACATACTAAGTGCAAGTATAAACTATCAATTTTAGATAATTCCTTTTGCAATGGTTGTTAGGAAATTACTATTGTGAACATTATATATGGTTTGATAATATTTACAGAGTAGTAAATATTATTATGTATGTCGATTAGGTTGTTATAAACAACCTACATAATTAGCTTGAATATAATATGAGTTGTTAAAACAACTCGCATTGTTATAGTGAGTAGTTATACGAGCCTTAATAAGCTTCCTATTTTAGAGGACATGTTAGTCCTTTATGAAGATTTAATCAAGCTTAATAGAATAATATTTATTTTGCTTTATGTGTTCATTCTGAACACAAATTCAAAATTTGGTATCAAAGCAAAATTAATGAAATTCTAATAAGTTGGTAGGGGCAATCAGATTGCTTTGTCCCTGTGGATGGTAGGTTTTGTGAGCAATATTTACATAGGGTTATAAGTAATGTGTAAGATATGTTACTCTTTGTGAGTTTTCTATTCTTTAGAGCATGTTATTTGGGAGATCTGCCGTCTTTGGAGAAAGAGACATGAATCTTGTGCAGCAATTTCTGAAGGCATCATAGATTCTTACGCAATGCCATGTGTCATTCTGCCTATTTCTCTGTGTACCTCTGCAAAGAAGGACGGATTTAAAAGCGTATTTTGTGCATTGTTTTACCTGTTCTATCTAATTATCTTGACTGGTTTTTCTATTGACATGTGATGCTATCTGTGAAAAGAATAAAATTTCTTGAGAGACATTTTGTTGTGAAATATTAACAGTTGGATACGTTTTCTTCAGACCATGCATGTGAAGAAATTCAGATCTATGCATATTTGAGTGGCCTGACACTTTGGCTGTGCGATTAAAATTTGGGGCTCCACGATCTGCATTAATAGACTGTTGTTGGGTTTCTTTTAAGTACCTGATTTCCCAAGAGGTCTGTTTATCATCATGCAAGAATAATCTCCTTGTGTGCCTGAATTATCAGCTCTGCCGCCTCTCATGCATTGTTATACGAGGTTGAGTACTTACTGATGCGCTGCCGTAAAGCTTTCCAATACAACGAAGAAATTGCTCAATGATATTAAATCAATTTTCTCTCAATCCAAGTGGCGGAGGACACCTATTCAATTCATTCTAGTGGCAGATTTAGGCAGTCAAAACGTTGGACTCGGGGTTTAATTGAATCAAACTCAACAATCGAGACAGATGGTTTTACATTGAAAACCCAAGGTTTTAGATTTAAATGATCTGATCCTTTCACGCTTTTTGGTCTTCCTTAGTCCCGAGAGTGGCCGAGTGCCTGTCAAATAAGTCTACGCCATAGCGCCAGCATGATAACTAATATGGTCGAGATCGAGTAAAGTTTTTATTGCTTCTTTTATAATCTTTTTCAATGTCATGAAGTCTTATCTAAAAAGAGTTCAAATCGACTCAGTTTGTTATTAGTTTGTCTCGTGGAATGTTTAAGATTTCACATCTTCTATAACAACATGATCATATTTCGTTGAGTTAGCAGCTTTAAACTGGGAGACAGAGGCAGAGGAGGCAGGGGGACAATCAGCGTCCTCAAGTTCGTCACCACGTCAAAGGTCGCACACTGCTTTAGTGACACTTTTTGTTTTGTGTGTGATGAATAATAACAGGAGCATCCTTGTTCTTGTGTGCAATACAATATTTGTGTTTCCCCTGTGATGATGATGATGTGGAGATTTGTACCATTGATATTATAGCATGTAGTGTTCTTGATCAGATCGACTTGATGGTTGATGTGAATTGGTTGAACGATCCTAATTCATGTATTCACCTAAATAGATTGATCAGTCCCTATTCATAGATGATGTAGTTCCCACAGTCAATGTTGAGGATCGAGACCATGTGCAGGGTACGGAGCGGCATGCTGCTTGGTTGAAGATGGTGTTTTTCCCCATGTTCACACTAAGGGGGGAATGTTAGGAAATTACTATTGTGAACATTATATGGTTTGATAATATTTACACAATAGTAAATATTATGATGTATGTAAGTTAGGTTGTTATAAACAACCTACGTAATTAGCTTGAATATAATACAAGTTGTTATTGTTATAGTGAGTAGTTATAGGAGCCTTAATAGGCTTCCTATTTTATAGGACATGTTAGTCCTATATATATGTAATAGGAAGGTTTAATCAAGCTAAATAGAATAATATTTATTTTGTTTCATGTTTCCATTCTCAACCAAATTTAAGAATGGTACCTCCAAAATGTGTCCCACTTTCCATCTCACAATTTCTCTGTGTTCTCATTATATGTGATATTCAACTAGAAGTGTTACAAAAAAATCTTTCTAATTCCCTTTTTTAAATTTCATTATGTGGCTAGTTGAGCTACTTTGGACTATAGTGTAGTTGTTAAACTAAGATGTTTCGCTTCAAGTGGTGCCTCAAAAATGCATGTTGTTCATCAAATCTTTTCACCATTAGCTTCTTGGTGATATTTTTATATAGGTCAAAAGATTAGTTTTGAAATTTTCCTTGACGTATTTTTCATCTCTTTTTTAGAGGCCATTTTTGGCCTATTTAGGAAATTTGATTTGTATTGTAGTCTTATCCACTGGCCCATTTCACGACTCTACCTAATAAACCTCTCAAAGTGGGATGAAATATTATTTGGAAAACCCTTTTACACATTATTAACTCCCTTTAAACGTTATTAAAATTGATAAATATGTGCACAAAAAATGCACTATAACTTTCTCTCTCCCTATTCTCTATCTAAAATTGAAATATAAAGGAAATGTGACATGATATAGAAATGAAGACTTTTATATCTCCTATTCTCTCTAAAAATGAAATATAAGGTAAATGTGGCATGATATAGAAATTAAGACTTTTCTCTCCCATATCTTTTAGAACGATGAAAAAATGGATATGTGATATTGCATGCGTTGATGTTTTCTCTTTTACTTTTTCTCTCTAGAACAAGGAGCTAAATAAAACAAAAGATTTGTATTATAAGGTAATGCCTTGTAAGGTGGAGTGACCCTAGGACTAATATGTTATAATATGGTTATTCTTCCCACATGATGAATGTGTTTCATAATTTTAAATTCATTCTCATAGGCTTAAAATTGCCTCATGATAAAACATTAGTGGGGCAACTCCTTATTAATTTTACAAAAATAAAGCACACGATATTACACAAGATCACATTACAAAAATAAACACGTTGTAATTCATTATTGATCTCAATAATAAAAGAGAGTAAAGAGTTGTCTTTGTTATATGGATTATATGTATCTCTTTATAGGCTACCCGGTGCAATCAAGCCTAGATCAATCCATTTGATTTTTATTTGTGATTCACCTACTAAATAAATGGGCATCAACTTATATGATGAATGTAATTCAAAAAATAGAATAATGATCATCATAAAATCAATTAACAATATAATTTCATGTTTCCTTTGAACAAGTGATTCTCATAAATGTCTCCTTGGTCCTAAATATTAGATTAGTACTAAAAACTAGACATGAATATGTCTTAAACAACATATAATGATCCATAATGCCACTTGATCAAATTATAACAATGTCATCTATCCAACAACTTTAATAAAACAATAATTTCTCCTCAAAATGGAGTGATACAACATAGTAAATAATTTTCAAGAATGTCCCCAAATAGGTACTTTTAATGTTTTTCTAAATTGTTAAAAGATAAGGATTTTCAAGTTGTCATATGGAGATATTGAATGCATGCCACATTATGTTAAACAAGGATTTCAGGGATAAGGAGTTAAATGGGTTGAACCTACGAGTCTCTAGCATGAATTATCACAACCCTTTAACTTATTGGAGGAGTATTATAGGTATTAAAATATTAGAGAAGTTTATTAAAAATGAACAATTATTTGAATTAATATTAAATTGAGGGTGATTAATCCTTGACTATCTACACTAAAAATAAAATTAAGAGGTTGGGGTGTAGTAGTTCTTACCACTTGAGATTAAAGAGTAATAATCATCATATTACTCTAAAGGATGGAGCCACATGGGCTTCTACAAAATGGTGCCAAGGCCAAGTATGTGTCACTAGACCAAATCATACATCACCTATTTTAACTCAACCATACCACTATACAAGGATATAGGTTCATAATTTATTGATAATATTAAACATTGTAAAGGAAAGTAAAATTTAATTAGTGTAAATAGAATGGTATTAGATATATTCCCCCTACATTTGTTGTGAATGCAAAGTGTAATTGAATTGTTAATATAGTTGAACTAGATATATTAGCTCCTAAATTTGAAGTGAATACAATGTAATTATATTGAAATGTTTTTTACTATGATTGATTATCCATTTCAATCATCATAAATTTGATAAATACTTGAGAAATTCAAAAATTACAATCCTAAATTGATATTTACTTTAGTTTTAATTTATTTTTACTTGATTTTGTTGGCGTTTACATTATGTGGATTGAATTTTATCATTACATTATCAACTATCTCAATTTATAACATTATGTGTGATTGTGTGGCTTGAATAAAAAGCCTTGATATGTGTCCCCTCTTGGTGAGAGGTATGAGTGAATCATATTAGTTAAAAAAAAAACATGATGTGAGCATGACATGGTTGACGTCATTATAAAATAACAAAGTGTGTTTATTGAATTAGATATAATGTGATTGATAAGATAGACATGTTTAACTTCTTAAAAAATATTCATTGAATTAATTAGCATTATGGATGATGTTTTTAAATATTATAATAAATATATTGACATGAAAAGTGGTAAGATAATAATTCTAATGTTGCCAACAACACTAACTTTTTATATATATTTGTCAAGATGTGATGTGCACAAGTTAAAAAGGTAAGTAGATTAAGTTGACTTGAATAGTGTTTAAGAACTATACTTGAAAGGTTGAGTCTCTCTCTCTCTCTCTCTCTCTCTCTCTCTCTCTCTCTCTCTCTCTCTCTCTCTCTCTCTCTCTCTCTCTCTCTCTCTCTCTCTCTCTCTCTCTCTCTCTCTCTCTCTCTCTCTCTCTCTCTCTCTCTCTCTCTCTCTCTCTCTCTCTCTCTCTCTCTCTCTCTCTCTCTCTCTCTCTCTCTCTCTCTCTCTCTCTCTCTCTCTCTCTCTCTCTCTCTCTCTCTCTCTCTCTCTCTCTCTCTCTCTCTCTCTCTCTCTCTCTCTCTCTCTCTCTCTCTCTCTCTCTCTCTCTCTCTCTCTCTCTCTCTCTCTCTCTCTCTCTCTCTCTCTCTCTCTCTCTCTCTCTCTCTCTCTCTCTCTCTCTCTCTCTCTCTCTCTCTCTCTCTCTCTCTCTCTCTCTCTCTCTCTCTCTCTCTCTCTCTCTCTCTCTCTCTCTCTCTCTCTCTCTCTCTCTCTCTCTCTCTCTCTCTCTCTCTCTCTCTCTCTCTCTCTCTCTCTCTCTCTCTCTCTCTCTCTCTCTCTCTCTCTCTCTCTCTCTCTCTCTCTCTCTCTCTCTCTGTGTCATGCATGTGTGCATCTTGCAGCGTGCGTGCATGCGAGTTTAAAATTCAACTTACTATATACACAATAAGTTGAATAAAATCCTTACTACAATTTTTTACTACATTGGATATAATTTTGGCTTTGATACAAACATGATGCCACCTTACCAGGGATGCCCTAACACTACAACTAAAGTGAGTAAACTAGTACCTACATACGAACCCAACTAGTGAACTCATAAGTGTTCAAGTTTTATTGGTAAAATGTAATTATTTGTCTATTTTATATAAATATTTAAGCAAAAAATATCTTTCATTGAGGTATGCATAGTCATAAATGCATCCTCAAAAAAAAATTCCCCATCATGGATTGAACCATTAGAATTCCCATGGTAGTGTCCTAATTTAGTATGGTACTATCCCATATGTGTAGACACCCTAAATTCACATACTTATTCCCAATATTGTCCAAGTACATCTTGTTATTCACCCCTTTACAATTGATTAATTAAATTGATTAATCATACACTTACACCCCTTTGGATTAATTAAATTAATCCTTAGTACCCCTTTAGCTAGCTTAATTATCATTTATTAAATAAATGATTAATTAATTAGTGTGCACATTATAGCTAATTAAATTAGTTATCTAATTAGGAAAATACACCTATTTTCCTAGTTAACTCGCCACTTAGGTTCCTCTTGAACTCCACTTGAACTACACTTCTTCATCCCAACAACCCCACTTGGAATCCACTTCACCGGGCCTAGTCAATCGCACTTGTAGAATCCTAGAAAGGTGGGGCAATTAAATTGCATGTACAACCACCTTTCCGGATGTAACTTCGCTAATTATATCCATTTACTTCCTCTCAATGGCATTTATCTTCCCATAACCATTCAACCTCCTAAACTCATTATTCTTAGCATGTGCATTCAACCATTTTTCAACCAACTTCAAACCACTACTTAGCCTCTATAAAACACAAACTTACCCTCTTGGATTTCTCGTACAACAACTCGCTAAATTTGCTCCAACTTCTACTATTTTGGAAGCAATAATCCAAGCCAACATATGCTCGTAGCATTGGTCTATTTCTTGTTTAGAGATCATTCAAGAGCACCCAAAATAAATCCTTTAGAAGGTTACACAAGCTCAAAGCTTCATACAACCTTACAATGAGGTTTACAAGGAAGAGCTACAGAAAGGTTTGCAATTGTGGTTTGCAGCAGTGTCCTAATTTAGTATGGTACTATCTCATCTATCATGGTACTTTAGACACTCAATTTTGGTAATTTATCCTTTTGACGCTATTGTTTGTGATTTTTCTTATTGGCTAAGACAAATACCCACATCCTTTCCCCTCAGTAAACATTTATCTCTCATAACATGTTTATTCCTACAAAATGATGTGTCATCACATTCTAAATATAAATGCACAAAATCGTACTTAAACTCTAATTGTCATGACGTAACTTTAAGATTTTACTTACCATCTCCTATCTAAAATTCTACAATAGGTTTAGGGTGTAATTTTGGGCCTATCCGACCTATATGATATCTCGAACAATACAAATTACAACTCTAATTTCAATTACATTATGTTTGTTGGGTATTTTTATCCCCTCGCTTGAGACTTGTCATTACAATATACCTTTCAAACCCTATATAAGGAATTTTATATCACATCATTCACTAACCCAAAGTTACTAAGCACTCTTATTATCTCTTATTGCAAATATTGGAACAAAAGGCATCCAAGGCACCCTAAATATTCCCAAATATGATGCACATCCACTAGGGAATTTGGTACTATAGTTTTGAATCACTCAACTAGGTCAAGGATTTTAGCTTCCCTCATTTCCAAAACCCAAAGATCTCAACTCAATGTCTTAGCAAGAACACAATCATCACAAGCATGGACGAATTGGTTCAAGTTTCCAACTAGTTACATTCATATAAATATTACATGCTAGGTGGAGAATTATGTGTCATTTGATACATCTTTAAACTAGTGCCAATGTAGGTGACACACGTATTACACTTCAACTAAAACACTAACCTTCTTATAAGGTCTCCACTTATAGTTAGGATTTAAGTTTTATATTGTTTTTTAGATTACGCGACATTTAGGGTTTTACATCGACACACATTTCTTGACTATTGAACGGCTCAACAAGGAGAACCGATGCATATGTGGAAAAGATATTACCCTTAACTTGATGAACAAACTATTTCAAATGAAATAGATGGAAATCATGTGTCATTTTTACAAATTCTTCATGAAAAGAGTTAATCATCACCTTTTTCCTTCCCTACTTAAGTCATAATTTGTTCTCGCTTATGTTAACTCTTGTCAAAACATAAATCAAAAGTTAGAATTAGAAAGAGTTCATTTTATTCATAAACCTTTGCCTCCTTCATGAATCATTCCCATTCATAAGACTTATAAATTGTCATAGACTTCTCTCTTAATTTTCCCCAATGCTTATTCACTCAAGAACATTGATCTTTCCCACTTACATCCTTAAGACTCAAGTAACCTAGTGTTGACAAATGTCATTTAACTATCTTCTTTATCCAATGATCTTCTTAATCATTATACAAGCTCTTCTAACTCTTTATTGTGTTCCTCACTATCCTCTTAGAATGGATATCACTTTGAACTTTTTCCAAGCCTCTGTTTTAAACATGTCCAACTCATTACATACTTTATAACCTCACTCCCTTAGAGATAATGTGGACTAGAAGGAAGTTCTCTTGATCATCACTAGTTCTACCTTGTTTCACCTTTCTAAACTGTTGTATATATCTTCCCCCTGGGTAGATATAGACAAGCGGAAGAATATGGAAACCAAAGAAATTCAAACCTCAGCCCATGGCGCAGAAAGTGGCGCATAACAATAAGTGTCAACATGAGAATGTATGCGCCAAGGCGCAGGAAAGTGGCGCACGTAAATAAGTTTCAACATGAGAAAGGATGCGCCCATGGCGCACGGAAATGGCGCATAACAATAAGTGTCAACATGAGAATGTATGCGCCAAGGCGCAGGAAAGTGGCGCACATAAGAGGATGTCGACACAAATGTAAATGCGCCCTTGGCGCACAGAAAGGAATGTTGACACGGGAAAAGTTGCGCCCTTGGCGCAGGTAAAGTGGCGCACGTAAACATGTGTCGACATAAACATATTTGCGCCTTTGGCGCACAGAAAAGAGTGTTGACATGCAAATGAATGCGCCTTTGGCGCATAAAAAGGGTTGTCGACACAAACATATTTGCGCCTTTGGCGCACGAAAAGGATTGTCAACATGCATATGGATGCGCCAAGGCGCACCTTCAAGAGGCGCAACATTCTGAGCGCTGACAGGAAGCAGACCCTGACCCAGATATTCAGATGGCCATAACTTTTGACTGGGAGCTCCGATTCACACAAGGTTGGACTTTTCGAAAGCCTACGGTGTCCTCTACCTAACTACGACTGGATATCTTTAATTGGGTGGGAACAAGTTCTTAAAAATGCAAAATACAGTTTGCCACTTTTGGGGTTTGATATGGTCCTCACCTACCACCATAATGAGATGAATTAGATACAACCTGAGGTGGTTGGGGTAGATTTGGACTTTCTCTCTCTTCTCTCTCTCATTCTTCCTATAAATTGTAAGGAGGGGCTTCTTTCTAAAGGTTGGACATTCTTGTTTTGCCCCTCCCTTCTTCTCTTTGGCAGGTGAATCTGTGGAGTTAAAACCTCCCATTTAAAATCAGAATGCGCCTTTGCCTCTTGGTATTTTGCAGTTGTGTGTCAGATCAATCTTTGGAGCAAATTAATGCATGTCTGGGATGATTATCAACCCTCTCGGTGTTTATTTGCATCTTCTTGATCTTTCACCAGAAATTTGGTTATCTCGTGCATGATCTTGCATTACATTTTTTGTCTGTGTTTATTGGCAAGACAGTGTTCTTCATTCCTGGTGCATCACCTCTCGTTAGTTTAGGTTTTATTTTCTACATTTTCTTATCCCTGTCTCCTTGGAAAATTAGATTAGGTTTTGAGTAGACCCTCTGCATTTTTACGTGTGCATCCGAACAGAGGAATAGGAGCCGGCCTTCATCCGGAGAGCTTTTCCGATTTCGCAAGGTCCCACACTTGGGAAAAGCTCCATGTTGTGCAATCGCACTGAGATTCTCAACCCATCGAGTTGTAGAGTCCTGTGGGTGCTTTGTGATTCGACACCAACAAAACCTCGTTGATCATTTTCCCTTCCTTTATCTCATTAGCTTGTCACAAACTTAGAAATACCTTCATGTAATTTCAAGGATCAAAAGTACTTAATTTATAAAAATGGTGTAGAGAATGCTTACTCAAAATGTGTAAAGGGAATGTCTCAATTAGTCTTCAACTTATCTTTCTAAAAGACGCTATAGAACTCTAAAACCTTCCTTCTCTCGAGTGCCCTTTCTATAGTCTTCCTTTTCTACTTGAAACTCCTTATCCTCGGTTATTTCATATCTTGTAACAATTATATTGCATCACATCGCATCCTTATCATAGTAGTTTTCTCGTATGTTCTTATAGACTTTGTCATATGGAAACCCTCTTACGTGGTTTGTGTACCTACTTCTAACCTTTAAAAGAACTCCCCATCATCTACCAAGATGGTATTGTGTCGACAGACTTCTCTAAATATTAAACACTCAAAGAAGTAGAAAATGAAACTTGTTTGCCTCTTAACTTTTCTTTGCATCATGTAGCCCTACCTAACATGCTATTTCTTAATAAAATTTCATAAAATTGGTTTCTCTAATAACAAACTTACTTTTGGATACCCTTTAATCTTATTCAAATGGAAATTGAATCATTCAATTGGTTATTTGAGGCAAATAACACAAAAATGACAAGTTCTTCACCCAATTAGGTCTCTTATTCACCCAAAACAAGATCACAAAGGTTTTGAGTCCATACACCTCAAAATGACTTTAAAATAAGATAATCCATTATGTCATCATGCTCAACTACTATCTAGAAGGTTTCAGTTAATTTCATCCGTAAAACCACAAGCTATATCAAATTTTTCTTTTAAACCCTAAACTAGGGTTTCTCAGACCTGAGAGGGAGAATCTCTTGTATATTGAGAAAATTAATTATTCAAACCCTAAATTTTAACTTAAATCTCTATCTACACCTCCTTCAACTTTCATCTTCATACACTAACTCCTAAAATCTTACCTATAATTCACAACAATAAGGTTTGATTTGTTCAAGCTTAAGAAAACCATGTTTTCTCACAAACTCCATAAGGTGTTAAACCCCTAATCTGATTTTTTATCACTCGAACATTTGAATCATCTTCCTTACTTGTTCTTATGAATTTCATGTCTAAGCTTAATGCTTATTTCACCATTTCGTTTCTTCATATTTCACCAATATTTATCAAGAATGCATTAAGAAACCATACCTATTTTTCCCTAAAGTTGAGAAACTTTTTTCTCTTTGTAACCTCAAACTTTGAAAGAGGGATCACACCCACTTGAAAACCTTATCAAAATGTTCCAAACACCTACATAGTTGTTCACTCAATTCCATAATACTTAACACTTACCATATCATCAAATTATCTAGTCTTTCATCAGCAAATACCTTAACTAATGCATCATTGCCAATATTAATAAGCATTAAAAGATTAAAATCCACTCTAGTACATCCATATCAAACTCATTAAATAAAAATATACACTCAAATAGTTAACAAAACTTTAATCTTATTCAATAAGTCTCCATCTTTATATATAAAAATCTTGTTTCTACAAATATTTCATGTTTAACATTACAGTTTATGCCTCTTTTCAGGGTCCTCGCTATTTATTTGAACCTTTAATCCTTCTCTTCACCTCTTTTTTTGCATCCATTCGAATATATTCCTTCGTAATATAAAACGTATTTGGTTATCATAACTTCTTCTTAACCCTAACCATAGTGAGAGCTACTAACACACAAGAACCCTACTAGGAAAATGTCATTTTACAATACATGAATGATTTATAACCTTTTACATCATTTACATGTCCTCCACTTAGCACCTAACCCATAAATAAAAATTTAGGAGATTCAAATATTCAAATGCTCATTTTTAGGGAATCTCCAAGATGGGCACTAAACTCACATGAAGGGACTTGAGAAGGTTGAGAAGGACACAAAAACACTAGAAAAGAATCCCTAGACTTATTCCATCCCAAAACTAATTGAAAACCAAAAATTTCTATGTACAAGCTTTGATTCTCCCGCATCATTCTTCTAGGGTTGGAGAAATTGTGTGCTCACTCAAATGATAACATTTTTCTTCTTCTAGTTGTATACTTCATTTGTTTTCCCCATTCAAATGTTCCTTTCTCATCTTCTTGCTTTGTCTTTCTTATATCTTCTTATTCATGGTTTTGTTCTCAAAATGAAGATTCTCTCTTGTATCTTACTCAATTGAACTCTTTTAAGAGTTTCTCCTTCAATACTTTTCACCTTCTTAGCTAACATACATGCACAAACATAGTCACACCAAAGATTAGATGAAAATATGAAGACTTTTGAGTCTCCTTCAATGTCCTCTAATTATCTTCTTGTTGTTACAACTTTAAATCGCCTCTCTATAATTTTTTTGTCTTCATCTTTGACTTCATTCCCACTTTCTTCATCTTCAAGAAACTGATCTTCATCTTCAAAATCTGTACAAGAATCATATTATTCCTCTTTAACATCATTTTCATCTTCTTCGTTGAAAAATCTTCATCTTCATCCTCTTTAAGAGAGGCTAAGAAGTTCTCTATAACTTCTTCTTCATCAAATTGTTGATTTTCTACAAACACAATCTCTTTGATTACTTCTTGTTTTTTGTCTTCTTCTACATTTGATTTAGTCTCATTTCTTCTTGTATTATTATTTATTTCAAATTCGTACAATCCTCATCATTTAATCATAAAAATGTCAAAACCAAGTGGTGTCCAAGGCTATTTGCAAAAGGGGCTAAAGGAAATGATTTTACAATTCTTTGCTCTATAATTGAAAATGCTTGAATGGAAATTCGATAAATGAAAATGAATCTAATCTAACAAGCTGAAATAAATAATCAAAGAAAATCTAATCTAAAAAATTAAAATAAATAATTGAAATAAATTCTAATCTAACAAATTGAAATAAATAACTAAAAACAAATAAATGGCAAGAAATGAAAAAATGAAGTTTCACAAACAAAACAAATTAAAACACAATGCTAATTTAGACAATCTAATTAAAACAATAATGATTATATTATTAAAAACAATAAACCATCCCCGTCCGTGGGTAAGAGTGGGCCCTTGCTCTTTCCTCGAGTTGGGTTAACAAAACTAAAAATAAGTTATTGTTAAGATACTTGAAATGTGGATTTTATTAATTGGATATGATGTTACAAAAAGCATTCTGCCTTCTACCACTATTGCATTGAGTGCTTTGGAGATATATTTATCACTCATCCCTTGGCCAATACTCCAAGATTATAGAACTTCTTACATGTAATCTTAGAAAAGACTTGACTACATCTTCCACTTTTCAATGAGATAAATGTGGAATGAATTTATTCAAACACTATAATTCTAGATTTAATTACTTCTTTTACTTGGATTTAACTACTTCTTCTAGTTGTCAAGGAGACAAATGTGGAAGAGATTTAATCAAACACTAAAACTCTAGATTGAATTACTTCTTCTACATGCACTTAACTACTTCTTCCACTTGCCAAGGAGAGAAATATGGAAGAGAATTAAACAAATATTACATCTCTATATTGAACTACATCTTCTACATGCACTTAACCACTTGCTCTTACATGCCTAAATCTTTCAATATGACAGCTTGTCCCATCATATTCTCATCCCTAATTTTCTCGATCATTACTATGAATTTAATTTAAAGAAAATTTTCAAAAAAAAAAAAAAATTGGGTTTAGTGTTCCTTGTTCTAATATTTCCAAAACATTTTGAAATTCTTATTTTCATTGAGAACTGGGGTAGATATCGTAGTTTTACTAAATTGGTGTTTTTTTGTTTTATTTACTTTCCTTCAACTTTATTCTGTTGAAAATTCAAATGAATATATCTCCTCAATTATTGTTGTGTAAAAATGGAGAGAGTTTTTTCCTCCTAGAAATAAGAAGAACAAAAACCTCTCTCATATTTTCATTTGGAGGTCTACAATTTTAGTTAGCGCAATTTGTGTGTTGTTTGTGTAAGTCTTGTGCTTGCAAAACTTTCTTCTTCAAATGTTGATATCTTTGTAACCATTATTGTTGTGTAAAAATGGAGAGATATTTTCCTCATAGCAATAAAAGGAATAAAACCTCTTTCAGCTTTCTCATTTGGGAGTCTCAATTTTAGTTAGAGAAAATCAAAAGTTGTGTACTTTTACAGTTCTATGCTTAAAAATCTTCTTCTTCAAAAGTTGATATCTTCGTAACCATTATTGTTATGTAAAAACGGAGAGAGTTTTTTTCTCCTAGTAATAAGAGGAACAAAAACCTCTCTCATTTTCTCATTTGAGGTTTGCAATTTTAGTTAGATTTATTTCAATGTTGTTGATTCTACGAGTCCTGCATTCTATGACATAAACTAAGCTCTATAATGTATGAGTATTGCACTTTGTGAGTCTTGCGCTCTAGGAAGTGTGAGTCCTACGCTCTTGGCCTTTTGATTCTTTTGCTCTTGGATTTTGAGTCATGTTCTCTTAGCTATGTGAGTCCTGCACTTTGGCTATGTGAATCATGTGCTTGACCATGTGAGTCATGTGCTTGTCCATGTGAGTCATGTGTTTGTTGTAATACATTCTAGATAATAGTCCAAAGTGTTCTAAAGTGATTTAACTTTCAAATATTTTCAAATGACCTACTCATACACAATACTACACTCTAATTTACAAGAAATATTAGGAAATGAAAACATTTAGATTGTAATGGACTTTTCAAAAATAGATCAAATATATTCTACATTTTATCTTAAATAAGCTATCTAGTTCTTAATACTACATCTAAATCCACTTTATAAGAGAATGAATAATGTTATTTTGTGCAATAGATGGAACTTAGTTTGGTCTCGCCACTCCCCACACTTAACTTCATGCATGTCCTCATGCATATTGTTGATTTCAATGTAGATTTTGATTTTAAGTCCTCTTTTTCTTCTCTTCTTTTTGTACAAGATTGGTCATTTTTTCTTCACAAAATCAGTATGTTTCTTTTCTTTTCTTTTCAAAATCAACATATGTTTTGTATATATCAACCATTTTCTTATGTAGTTTTCAAATATCTTTATAGGCTTGTATCTTCTTCTCCCCACACTTGGCTTATTGCATGATGATTTTTTTTTTTTTCCAAAAGAAGTTATTCACTTCTTTTCTATTTTTTTCAACATCTAATTTATCTCATCTGCTGCTACAAGTTTTATTGAAAAATAAATATTTCTCTTTTGGATAGGTTCTTGGAAGTGGACTTATCTAGTAATCAAAATAAATAATAACTTTATCTAAGAATAAAATGATAGAATATACCTAGACCATATTTCAAAGTCATCCATGCTTTCTTATTGTTGCACAACCTTGATTTTTGTAAATGCTAGAGAGAACAAAAAAAATTCATATTTTTTAACTTGCAACACCAATATTTTCAACTTCAAGAGGACTCCAACCTTGCAAATCTGAAAGAAATGGCAAATTGAATCAAAGACATTCTATTATAGTTGGGAAAATGGTCATTTGCTAGTTTTCTACTTTCCATTTTTGGAAAAGAGTCACCATTTGTTGGTTTTTAACTCTTTTCTTTTTTTCCTTTTTTCTTTTTTGGAAAAGAGCCTTCATTTACTGGTTTTCAACTCTTTCTTTTTTTCTTTTATTTTAAAAAGAGCTGCCATTATTTGCTTTTCAACTCTTTCCTTTATTTCTCTTTTTTTTCTTTCTTTTTAAAACAATATGTCATTTGTTGGTTTTCAACTCTTTCATTTTTCTTGTGCACACATTGATCACATTTAGTTGTTTGTATATACATTATTATATGTTTGCATGATGGTTAGAACCCATGGTTGAGACCTTTTCATTCCACAAGAACTTTTTCTGGAAAAAAAAAAAATCTTCGGTGGATCTCGCTAGTTGTTTGGTTTCCAAAAGAGAAATAAGTCATTTTCCATTATTACTAGGATTTGAAGTAGTTTCCAACTACCACATTTCATTAACAAATGTGGAAATTGTTAGATCTAATTTGTCTCATGGAGTCAAAAGAAAAGTGGTAGTTGCAGTTGAGAAAAAAATTGTATCGCTTACTATAGTAAAATCAATTCATGCAATCCATTTTCTTTTAGCAAAAACATTCAACATGATTTTCATTTATGTATCACCAAACATTATAGGCATCCTTCTTCCTCTTTATAGCTCTTCAATCGCAGAGCTGAGGGTTGCCATCTCTTGGTATATAAAGCAGCTAGATCTTTATGTTTTTTCAATCCTATATTGTCATACATGAGCAAATTTTCCCCTGTAATGTTTATTGTTTATCCTGCACAAATTTTGTTATCGGTAAATCTTTTGTGAATCTCTAATCCTACAAATTTAAATAAATTTCTAATCTAAACTAAGGATTTGTAAGATATTCATATTTTATTCACTCAAATAGCTAGAAAGTTATTTGTTGTTACTACGTATACTTTTAATATCGAATGAAGGAATAAAAAATTCTAGAATTTCTCTCACTAAGCCCAAACATTTAACTAAGAAAACAGAAAAAAAAATTAAACTACTGCTTTTAAGGGACCGGTAAACCAATATCTCCCTAAGTTAAGCTGCTCGTAAGAAATTCTTGTTTCACTTACTCCAATGGCACGAAAAATAATTTTCGGTCACAACAAAAACTCTTATATTTTTGAAGCAATAAGGAAATTTGTTTTCTAAATGGAAACTTATGAGATTCTTCTGACTAATATTAACTTAGCAACTTACCCCTATTAACACCTCGCGAATAGCATTTTTCCGTGCTATAAGAACCTTTAAATCAAGATTTAGTTTCATAAAAGTGTTCTTGGCAAGGTGGGCTTTTAGAAGGTATTATCACAAAAATGGAGAAGACCCAAAAACATAGTCCTACCAGGGTGGCCCAACTCTAATGGCTATTATTATCAATTCTTCTCGTATATCTCTTATTCTTAAAAGTTGTCATGTTCACATGCCTATGCATGTTGAAATGATATTGAGTCTTGTTTAGCATTTAAATAGTTAAACTTTAAAGCATTTTATTATGTTTAGTTTTCTTTGGCTATAAGACAAGGATTTACCTATTGTAATTCAAAGTGGACCACTAGTATATCTTCTTTGAATATTGCTTTCTTTTTAGAAACTCTCTTATTATCTTGCAATAAAGAATTGGTTACTACTCTTGTATATATATGTCAATCTAGTATATAAGAGTTTGGCTTTGTTATAACTTATGCGTCCCTAGAATCGATGTGTTGTTCTCCGTTAATTATCAATATGGATCAATTTGCTTTAGAGAAACTTTTGTATTGGGGGCTAAAAAAGAGAAAAAAAATAACCCACAATTTTCACACTAATAGTGATGCTAAACCATGGAAGTCAACTTGTAGGTATTACATTCCTCTAGGGGGTTCAAATGTTTTCTAGGGAGTACAATAACTCAAAAGAGTAAAGCACTTTTGCAATTAAAGTTCAAAATATAATCATCCATTTTCCCTCAGAAAGACTCGTCTTCTAAAGGCCTTAGAAGTTCTCAAAATTGGGTATTCAAGTCACATTGAATGAAAAAAAGCTAATTAAATAGAGGTTGAGTGGCAAGGTAACTCAATTATAGTTCGTTGGTGAATCATAATCCTTTCTTAGATAAATGCAAGATGTTATTCAATATCATGAGTGAGAAATGTAGGAGGTTCACCAAGGTTTTCCTTTATTCTAAGTACAAGAGCATGTCATTGATCTAGTCCAATTAACCATTCCTTATTGTTAGACCTTAGTATATTCACTCGTGTGACCAAAAATGTGCCATCAAGAAAATGGTTCAAGACATGTTTGATAGTAGAGACTTGAATAACCCATTCTCTCAAAGTAAATTTTTTTACCCTCGTGTTAATGGTCCGAATAAAAAGAACAAATTTGGCAATTGTGCATCACCTATAGGGAACTTTGATAAAATCACCCTCAAAGATAAGTTTCTCATTCCTACCATTAATAAATTACTATGATGTTATTTGGTATTAGAAATGTTTTTGCATCGAATACTAAGAATTCACTTTTTGGCCTTGTCACCCACAAGAGCACCCTGATAGAGAATGGTGTGTGTACTCTCTCCTCTCGTTGACAAAATCGGAACACCTCAAGATTGTGGATAACCTATGACTAAGGTGAACCTCCGTGAGTGGGTTGGTTCCCTTATGAATCACCTAAAACTAACAAATTTGACAAGAAAAACAGAGAAGGAATGCGGGAAATGGAAAATTGAGGCAATATACCAATGATTTGACACACATACGTACATCGCATACGTAAAATACAAAGATCCACACACCGCACAACTCTAAGGTAATATGCAAAATTAATTCAAACGTTTGGGTTAAGGGACAACAGAGAGGTAAGAATTCCCACACCAAAGCAATACAATACCCCGTTAAACATGATGAAAACTTAGAAAACAAGCAATATGAGAAGTTAAAATGAACCCTTTTTATTCGAGATGCAAGTACAGACTAGGATTACAATAGCAAAACAATTGAGAGTAGTGTCTCCCCTTTTCATGCCAAAATTTCGCCTATATGGATCTATGAACATCCAAATTTAGCCCTCCAATGCATGCTAAAAATATCTTATTTTATTTAATTCAACACCACTTAGCCTTGAAGAGCATAAATGAAGATGAAAAAAAAAAATAGACCACTCACTGTTTTGTCCAAACTGGAAGGTCTGATGCAATGAACTTAATTAATTTTCTCCTCAAAGCTCTCACCCTTTAGCGCCACCCCTTATAAAAGCATGCAATAAATAAAATAATAATTTCTTAACCCTCTTCCATGCATGCGTAGACTTCAAACTAAGGTAGCCACTTTAATTATGTCTTTATCTTCTTTTCTATTTTTGGCTTCTTGTGTTTTGTCCTTTTCTGCTTTTCCCTTGACCGCTTTTGCTTTTTTGCCTTGTCCTTTCTCTGCTGACTGTTGCACCAATTCTAGGGTCTCTTGCATTTATTTTCTAAATTAAAATCCTCAAATAGCAACATGCAATGAAGAAAATAAATATTCAATTCCTCTACATGGCATCCCAAACTCATGTTAACAATCGCTTGTAGTGAATTAATAAATCTCCTATCTTATTTTTAGCATGTCTCTAAAAATAGACTCGAGCATGCTTTTCTTTTGGGTGCAATATTCCTCTATCTTTAGCATGCTTTTTGCATTCCAATCTTGGCTTCTAAAATCGGCTCAAATCGCTACTTTTATTAATTAAAAAAATACCACAACTCAACTATTATTTTTAGCTCTAAACATGCATGCTTTTTTTTCCTTATTTTGGTGCCTACTTAACTATTGCACATGTTGCTTTTTGGCATCCCAAACTCATGCTAATTTTATCCTTTCACGCTATCAATTTACCATTTGGTGTCTATTCCTTAGCCGTGAGCTCATGTTGATTTTATTAATCAAAATAATAAACTGTTGTTGATTGCAATTTTAGAATGATTTTACAAACGTAATCATGGAATCCAAAATTGATATATTCATCCCCTTAACTCTCTTTCACGAATGCATTAATTAGTGGTAAAATTTTGGCGACATCACAGGATTGTTTGTTTCAAACAAGGAGATCAATAGCCTTCTCGCATCCTTTGAGCTATGGAGTCACATATTCTATCAATAACTTACATCCTCTAAAAAAAATAACTAAATTACCCTCTACACCGAAAGGAAAACATGTGCATGTAAGCACTTCTTGGAAATGAAACTAACTAAGAAAAATTCAAAAACAATGTACATGCAAGCATTTATTGGAAATAAAACTAACTAAGAAAATCAAAAAACAATGTGCATGAAAGCACTTATTGAATTGAAATCCTAAACTACCCTACTTCAACCAGACAAAAAGGAAAGTTAAACAAAACCACAGACTAGTTGATGAAATAACTCATTTTCCTTAAAAGTGCGTCCATGATATTAGTTTTGCAACTAGATCACATGGTATGAGTGTAGACATGGCGTGCACTATTGATTTGCCCAAAATATCAGCCCATAAATGAATAAACACCTCTGTAGGATCTGAATTCTATCTTTGTAGATGTTGAGGCTGATTTTTGACAACTTGAAGCTCTTTCTTATGCTTTGAAATGAGCACAACTGATGGAAACTCTGTTTGTGGCTTTGAACTAGCCAAATATCTGATTGGACATGGTCTTCTCATGACTGAAAAACTGATTTTTCTGATCTGCCCCTCTTCTTTCTGTGTAATTTCATCATTTGGAGTGCTTAAGGCCCTTTCCTGCTCATATTGGATGCTTGTAGACTGATCTGCAACATTTGCTACCTCATCTTTTGCAAACAACTTCATATTTGATTCATTTTCAAGCTCAAAGGAAGATTTAATAACAAGAGACTCTTCATGGAAGAAGATAGATGATGGAGGTGTAATACTTACAATTTCAATTGGTTCTTCATCATCAGATCCTTCTAAGTCTGATAAAACCTCATCCTCTACAAGTTGATTTGATATTGATATAGGCTCAAGATTGCTGATTTGATCCTTAGAAACACACACATGCTCCTTGAAAACATTAGCTTTGTGTTATAGCTCAAGAGAATCTAAGAAAAGTTTGTCTAACTTTTGCATACTAGTCATATTCCTCTTGTTGCTTTGCAACTTCAACCACTTTCGTGCACTCCTTTATTGTAGGTTTAACCAACTGGGGATCTGTATGTCCTCAAACTGTAAGCTCCATTTTGTTAGATTTGGTTCATTCCATAATGGACTTGGGAATATGAGGGAAGGGGTGGGTTGGGTTGCTAACTGATTTTGCAATGGTTGAGATGATTGGAGAGGGGTAAGATCCTGTGGAGGAGCAACTTTAAGAAAGCTAGGAATTTGGAAATTGGGCTCCGGTTGAAGTGGTTGGAAAGTAGAAATAGGAGGGTTGCATGATGATAGTGAAGAATTACCCCATTGACAGGGTCTCTCAACACTAGATTGGTAAGCTTCCAATTCTTCATCCCACTTTGATATTTGTGGTATCAACTCAGACACAAAGTCTATCTTCTCTTGAGGGCTATACCAGTATGACATAGGACCACCAAGGGTAGGGTACCCTAAATCCAAGCTTTGCTGCTTTGATAGTGTTTGTTGCTCTCATTTGTACCATCTTCAACTCCAAGTGTAGTACCTGCATCTACAAATCATCATTAGGTATGGAATTGCTTCCATAATCTGCATATACCTGCTTCTGAAAACATCATGATTAGGATAATCATACAAATTGTTTGGATCATGGGCATATTCATTGTGATAGGGCTTATAGTACTGATCTGGAGGAATATTTTGAGGAAAAGGAGGTGGAGGGGAGTAATAATTCTCTTGAAACTAGGAATTCCAATGAGGAATTGAAGTCATGATTGCACGACCTCATAAAATATGAAAATATGAAGGAAAATGGTCTATTGATTGAGAAAACGGATCCCTGATCCAATGGAGTAGCCAAATGTTGATTTCTAAATACTTTATGTTCTGCAAATTGTTGAACCAACATCAATTATTTGAACAATCTCCCACTCAAGCGTGCAAAAACTGTTGTCACCTACAAGTGCACCCGAATAGAGAATGTTGTGTGTACTCTCTCTTCTATTGACAAAATTAGAACATTTCAATGTTTTGGGTATCCTATGACCGAGGTGAACCTCCGTGAGTGGGTTGGTTCCCTTGTGAATCACCTAAACTAACAAATTTGAAAAGGAAAAGGGAGAAGGAATGCGGAAAATGGAAAATTGAGATGACACACCAATGATTTGACACACATATGTACTGCTGCATACAAAAAATACAAAGATCCACACACCTGCACAACTCTAAGCTAATGGAGCTTTTTTATTCAGAGATGCAAGTACAAATTAGGATTACAATAGCAAAACCGTTGGGAGTAGTCTGTCCCCCATTTTCATGCCAAAAATCTGTCTGTATGGACTGTTGCGTCCAAATTTAGCCCTCTAATGCATACTAAAAATATCTTATTTTATTTAATTCATCACTCATTGGCCTTGAAGAGCATGCATGAAGATGAAAATAAATAAATAAAATAAACCACTCAGCCTGTTGCGTCCAAACTGGAAGTCTTCTGCAATGAACTTAATTAATTTTCTCCTCAAAGTTCTCATCCTTTGGCGCCACCCCTTATGAAAGCATGCAATAACTAAAGTAATTATTTATTAACCCTCTTCCTTGCATGCATAGACTCCAAACTGGGGCAGCCACTTTAAGTATTTGTCTTTATCTGTTTTCTATTTTTGGCTTCTTGTGTTTTGTCCTATTTTGTTTTTCCCTTGACTGATTTTGCTTTTTTGCCTTGTCCTTTCTCTGCTGACTGTTACGCCAATTCTAGGGTCTGCTGCATTTATTTTCTAAATTAAAATCCTCAAAACCCTTCCTCTTTGGTGTCATGTCCCTGCTAGCAGCATTCAATGAAGAAAATAAATATTCAACTCCTCTACATGGCGTCCCAAACTCATGTTAACAGCTGCTTGTAGTGAATTAATAAATCTCCTATCTTATTTTTAGCAGACTGAGCATGCTTTTCTTTTTTGGGCACCATATTTCTCTATCTTTAGCATGCTTTTCGCATTCCAATCTTGGCGTCTAAAATTGGCTCAAACTGCTGCTTTTATTAATTAAAAAAAATACCACAACTCAGTTGTTATTTTTAGCTCTAAACATGCATGCTTTTTGGCCTTATTTTGGCACCAACTTAACTGTTGTACATGCTGCCTTTTGGCATCCCAAACTCATGCTAATTTTAGCCTTTCACGCTGCCAATTTACCAGATTTGGTGTCTATTCCTTACCTGAGCATGCTGATTTTATTAATCAAAATAATAACTTGTTGTTGACTGCAATTTTAGACTGATTTTGCATACTTAATCATGGCGTCCAAACTTGATACATTCAGCCCCTTAACTCTCTTCACACATGCATTTATTAGTGGTAACAAGTCTTTTATCAAGAAGTTTGTATCTAGTATATCTTTAATAAAATATCTTGAACTCTCTAGTCACATTTTGGATTATCTCATTCACAATGCTTTCCTCCATCACTTGTCAAATGTAGAGATATCCCAACCCTTTTGATGATCTATTCTAGGAACTTAGGTCTTGATGCATTTAATTTACTAACACAGCAACTATGTACCTATACGTCCAAATTTACTTGGATTATTAAATGAACCAATTAAGTCCAAGCCCCCTCTCTCAAGATGTTCCTATGTATGCATCTACTATAAGGGAATATATTTGAGTTACAAGGGTTTACTTGTCCTCTTTCATGTATCACATGTTATAATTCATTGATTCGCACCTAGGAAGAGAGAAGGCCAACAAAGATCCACAAGAACCTTTGACACATTCACATCTAGCCCCACATCCTCTTGCAATAACTACATGTGCTTTTCATGTTATGCTCTCCCTCAATGCATGTCATATAAGCACTTCATATTGCTCCATTTTGTATGACTCAACGATCAATTAGAATGTCCTATATTTCTAAATTATCTTTGTTGGTATGCTTTGTTAATATCTTGCAAAAAACATAGTCAATAAGATATTTCATATGTTCTCAAACTATGACAAGAGTACGATGATATGTAACACCTCTAGATCCAAAAAAAATTAACATTTTCTTTGGCAGGTTGCTCCCTAACTTTATCCTCGAGAATTAGTCAACCATCGTATGATGCTTTCTTGGCCTTAGGATGATCTTGAATATGAATTGCTTGAGCAAAGGCAACCTTCTACTATCATTGTCTTTTGATCATCTGCTTGTTCATTGGATATCACTGAAATTTATTAACGGAAATAACACCATCCCTAGTGTTTGTCTTTCTTGTAACATGGTTTATTTCACCCTTCAAAAACAACATGCTCACAAACTACACCATGTGGTGAAGCTTGTGTTCCCCCTCTTTGTCAATGTACATCCAATCATTAAGTTGGATGTGTCCATACTGATGTGGAACTCCTCTTAATCTCGACATATACTAGTGTAGACCATCTTAGCAACCTTGGTTTGAACTCAAAGCTTTTTCTTGATCCTCTTTACATAGAAATGTACTCATTTCCATGTCAACAAGCATATCTCATGTCCAACCACTTCCTCTAGAATGGTTGTGAGCAAAATAGTGAATGGGTCTTTAATTGTGGTCACAAACAAAGCTTTGAAAGTCCATACATATCCTTATGTCCCTTCTCCTAACTTCTTAGCATGAGTGATACACATTTCCTTCTACTCCATCGAAAGATTATCCTCAACTTTCAACATCATCTATCTCAAAATGTATCTCCTCTACATACATTAGGCTTGTGTGATGCATTCTTTCCATTACGAGTTGTTCTCTAAGCATTGGCAAGATACAATACACACAAAATCTAGAGACCTCCTTACAAGTCTTTGTATGTCCAAATAAAAACATCTTGTTAGTCCAGAAATTTCTATAATGTGACTTCCTTCAACATTGGGTCCCAATCATCTTCAACGTAACTACACTTTATGCTTTTCTCCATACCAGGTTTCACACACAATACGAGGTCCAACAAAATTCATCGTTTTTCTATTCATAAGTCCATGCGTTGGGGTCTCAGCTATCCGTATACATCCCAAGTCAAAACTTTGTAAATAGGGTGGGTACTCTCGCTTCTAATCAGAGCACAAGTTGGTGGTCTCCACAATGGCTCCAACACTTGAATGGTTTCCAGCAAGTCTTTATGGTTTTTCTATCCACAAGTGCATGTGTCGGGGTCTCATCCATCCTTATACATCCAAAATCAAACTTTGTAAGTAGGGTGGGTTCTCTCGCTTCTAATTAGAGCACAAGTAGGTGGTCTCCACAATGGCTCCAAAAGTTAAGTGGTCTCCAGCAAGTATTTATGGTCTTTCTATCCATGAATGCATGTGTATGTTAGGGACTCATCCATCCTTATACATCCAAAGTCAAACTTTATAAAGTAGGGTGGGTACTCTTGCTTCTAATTAGAGCACTGATTGGTAGTCTTCACAATGGTTCCTATGGTTAAGTGGTTTACAATGTGTCTATTTGCTTCAACGAACTACTCTCCTCATTTTCCTTGATCTCTGGAATAACACAATGGGGAGAAAAAAATTAATCAGACATTTTAAAATGATGCTCCTCATCACGTAAACAGTAATCTAGTTGGAGAACTCTATTCTTTGTGGGGTTAATGAATTCATCATCTATCGGTTCATACACCATCCTCATCTGATGACATTTCCTCGACTGGTAATTTGGTTTCTCAAGCCAATGTTGATCTTACACCTCTTTTGTTCCAATAATAGAATATGTTTCTTCATGTTCAGGTTCAGTTGATGAGTTATTCTAGTATTTGACATAAGTACTCATCGAAGTAGCATACGTGCAATATGTGAGTCTTGAAATATGTTACCCTGTGATCAAATGTCAATGTAGTATAGAAATAGTTCATTATTGTGATAATTCAAGGATATTCTTAAGCTATTCATTCAAATAGATATCACAAAACCATCATTCTTTTGTTTTGTACATCAATTTTAATTGTGAGATCATTGTATGTATCAATGATTGTTTATCAACTAATATATTCAGGATTATTTCTGTGTTTTCATACAGATAGATGAGGCCAAAACATTCTTCCTTTGCTTATAATCTAAGTCGGTACTTGCTCCGGCATGAAAACAATACCATATTTCACTAATGCAAATAAGTTTCAATTTTCTGATGATTCGAAGGATAAACCTGAGCTATTCGTATTCAACTAAAAATATCAAGAAACCATAATTTTACTGTTTTGTACATATATTTTAATTGAGATCATTGTATATATCAATGATTTTTATCAACTAATGAATAGTGTTATCAATTTATATGTTTTCCTATGGATAGGTGAGGCCACAACACTCTGCTTCGGCACAAAAATGCTGCCAGATTTCATCAATGCCAAATCTATTACTTTCCATTATTGAAAAAGCAAAAGATCTAACATTTCCTTTCATTTTACTTTCCTCAAGTGCGTTAAAATAGCACGTCTTTTTTTCTATATTGATATGTTTGTGGACCAGATTTTGTCATCAATGTATTCAACAAATCTAATGAACAGATTTTAATATGGAGAAAGTTACACCACAAGACTGAAGGATTATTTTTCAAATAAAAGATAATATTGCTACAAATGACAAAACCTGGAACCAATTGCTCCATAAACACTGGCAAACCAGCCCATAAATAATGAATATACGACACCTAATATCAAATCAATCATCACAGGTGCTGAAGTCTGAAACACATGAAATTGGTTATAAAGCCATCCAAACAGAAAATTGTCTGTCTCATCTTGTATAGGTACAGGAATTTTGTACATCATGTATAGAAATGAATGGCCGGTTGTCTCTTTCATTCTCTCCAGAGCTATATTTGAGTTTCATTTTCTTTGTTCCAATCTGGCAGCCTGAGGCAGCTACCAAAAATGTTGGCAGCAACTGCTCCAGTTACTCTTTCAAAGGCCTTGGAAATGGCGGGGCTTTCTCCATCCTGTGGTGAAATAATTTTGACAAAAACGGCGTTCACAATCCTGAAAAGGAAAAAGAATTAAAAAATCATTACAGCTGAAAGCTAAACCTCTTTTAGGTAAAAACAAAGACCTGCTTGAGAATACAGGAAAATGTAAAAGTTGAAACGAATATCATAAGGAAGCAAGTTTTGTTCAGAACTATTCAAAATAAAAGTTTTGATACTAAAGATCTTTCATTATCAAGAAATAGTCCAAGAAGTTAGGAGCAGTAAGAAAAAGCAAACAAATGTTTAGTTCAGTTAACATTGTACTTGATGTTGATACAGGCTGTAATGATGTAAAATCTCAGCCCATAGTGGCACGTTTTCCAAGATTCAAGCCTGGATACAGTGAGAGAATGACAGAAAATGATCGCCATGTTTATATGTTAGAACTTCTTAGCAAACTGAAAGTATTGTTAAATTTCTGATATTCAAAATAGTAAAACTTAAAGGCTATAATGATGTTGTGTTATCATGATACAAAGATATTACTATTAACTAGAATAATTTTTCCTCAAAGCATCAAATGAGACAAACCTTTTAACTTGGTGTACCCAAATTTCATCCTGAAATCTGTGACTACCCTATCCGAAAAAATTTCGTACTTTTAAAATAATGGGTCGTTTTGTGTTTTTATTGCTTGAAAGTTCTTGTATTGCGTCAAGATATTCCCAAAGAGCCATATTAGCCTTTTTCGCCAAATACCTAGATGCCCAAAATTGTTATATTCTGTCGTCGGGATTTGTCTGCTGGAAATTTGTATTTAATTATTTTAAGCCCCGTATGAGGCTATTTGCGCTCTGTTTTAACTCTGTTATGATCGAACATATCATTATTACCTTGTACAAGAAGGATTTTAACTAAGAATAAGTATTGGGCTTTATTTGTGACTTTTGGCAATTTTTTGTGTTTTTGTGTTGTCCCGTTTCGTTTTCTGTGAAATTTCTCTAGAACAATTCCTTTGCCGGGGAAGCCCGATTTTTGGCCTAGAGCATCTGGAAACATATACGCACGTTATGCCCGGAGGAAGTCACCATCGGAGGTCTGGATCACTGGGAAAAAGCGAAGTCGTGAACGGAAAAGCCCCTGCAGGGATGGGCGCATTTTTGGAAAACAAAAGATTTAAGCTGCAATGGGAAAAATAGAAGCCGCAGGCAAGATGGGAATTTTGTACCGCCACAGGGTACTTTTTCCCGTGATATAAAATTCACTTAAGCTGCAGTGGGAAAGTTAGAGGTTTAGATCAAAGGGAATTTATTGTTTGCCTTGCAGGGTAAAAATTCCCATGATAAAATAAAAGAAAGTGACTTAAGTGAAATCACAAGATTTTAGTGCACGCTGCAGGTAAATAATCCCATTGTCAAAGTCAAATCGCTTAAGTAGATCATGGGATTTCCGGGGCTGCCTTGCGGGGTAAAATTCCCATTGTCGAAATTCTTAAAAATAGAATTCTATTATGCAAAAAGTGCGACCCGCCTTGGGTGAATAATAATGCATTAAATAAATATTTGTTAATATTTATTCACCCAATTTTGGCACCCAGGCTTGTGGAAAAGTCAACAAAGGAAAGTGGACATAAGAAATTTAAAAATAGAATTCCAAAATTAAATAAATTTAATTTATTTAATGCAGCCCCTTTTGAGAAGGAATTAATACTTTTTAAAGTATTAAATGATTATATTAATTCCTATTTTCAGTGGCTATGGTCAAAGCACACTGTGAAGCTTAAGTGAAGTGAAGTGTGGATGATTAAATTGAATTAATTTAATTGATTGGATGGCTGTCCTTAAACATGCTATATTTAAAAGAGAAGAGCATGATTTTTAATTAATTAATTGCCTTTAATTGTTAGGGCAATTATTAATTATAGAATTGTGAAGGTTATATAAGCATGGGCAGCCATATGGGTGAATTATTTAATTCACAGGTAAAGAATTGCAGCCAAGAGGAAAAGTGCGCCCCATTTGAAGAAGGATTTTGCTCAGGCAAGGTGGAAACAAGGCTAAAAGCTTCCAAATTTGGTGCATGCTTTGAAGGAGGTTGATCTTTGTTTGCATAATTGTTTGCATAGAGTGTTACAGGAGCTCGGTGTTGTTGAAAAGATTCATGCTCTCTTTATGTGCAAATTAAACACCATTTTTGGGGCAGCAGGCTTGAAAAGTGCAGATTTTTACAATTAAAATTCACTATTCATGCTCCGGTGGCCATTTTTGTCTGAATAAATTGCAGGAATTCATTACAGGTGCTTTACAAAGGAAAATGAGCTTTTATCAATGTCCAATACATTGCATATATCCTCCGAATCTGAAGAATTGTCCAGATCTGCACCAGTATTGAAGAAATCCGGCCAAGTAAGAAGAAAAAGAATTATTCAGATAAAGATAGACAAAGCTATGGCGAAGAAAGATGAAAAAGAAAGCACAACGGAGTCATGCATCACTTCTAAATTTACAGATACTGGAGACACAGATCTAGGCTCGAAACCTCTTGCTGAATTGATAGACAAATCCAGAGCAGGAGAAACTTCACTCATGCGTGCAGATTAAAAGCAGTGGAATTATTCGAGTTGCAGCTTTTCCATCCATAGCCCAGTTGCCAAAGTTTGTTATGCAGTGCGATCCATATCCAAATGCGTATACTGAGATGCAGATGCAAATCCATATGCAAATCCGATCCGATCTCATAGTTGCAAAGCTTTCGGCACAAAGGCTTCATTCTCTTGTTTCAATGCAGCCCGTGAAGAAGACGGTGCAGTGGAAAATTCCTTCCAAGATCTTGTGCATGTGCTCCCATCTTCCAAATTGAAGCCTTCATTGAATTTTCATTTATCCGGAGTGCTTTCCAGAATTTTTCATTGCTCATGCAATTAAAAATAAGGATGATGAGTTATCTATGGCCAACCTTGCACTGATGCATGTACTGCAGAAGACAATGCGAAGGCAAAATTCCAGCTTGCTTCCAATTCCAACTGCTTGCAATTCCATCTTGTTTCCAGATCCAGCTGCTTCCAGATCCAGTTTGAATCAGCTGCATGCAGACATGAAAAAGGACAAAGTCAGCTTTCCTCTTCCTTCTTCTTTCCTCTCGACAAAGTCAACTTTCCTCTTCCTTCTTCTTTCCTCCGACAAAGTAATTGAGCGATCAATTAAATTATACAACTTAAGTGATTGGTTTAAAAGCCATTACTTGAAGAAGTCAACTACTTGGAGATAGGTGGCACGTGCAAAGTAGAAGGTTCTATTTTCAGTTGCAAATCATACTTGTCACGCAAAGAGGAATTCCAGGAGGAAGATTGCCAGTTGTTTCTTTTCCGACTTCCACATGTGCCAGTTCAACTAAAGCTTCCAACTTGTAATTGCCCCTCTACATTCTATAAGTAGAGGAAGAACCTTCGGGTAAAGAATCGATCAGAATTTGTAAGCAACAATCCTGTGTTCTAGACTTTGTGCTAAACCCTTGAGAGCAACTTGGAGCAAAGGAATACAAAGGAGCAGGTTTTCCTGGAGAACTTTGTGTCACGGTGTACTGTGTTTCTTGCTTTTAAATCTTAGATCTCTTAAGTAAACTTTGTGTTATTATAGATCTGGATCTAGAGCTGCCTTTGTTTTATAATTCTGTGTGTTCATATCTATTAAGTTTTTTCTGTGTGCATGCAATTAGCTCTGCTATCTACTAATTGGGATGCACATCTTCTCCATTTCTTCTCTGTATTTCCTTTACTTCCTTCTTCTATAACTTTCCTTTCTTGAACAACTGCTTACTTGCTGCAAAACTTCTTAGTTATGGTTCATGAACTAAGTGGTTAAAGTAAAACCCCTGATAGATAATAACACATTTTTACTAACAAATCGACACGGAGCCTCACCGGTTAAATGAGGGAAATTTATCTCATGACTGCCTAGGTTTGATGCTATGCAGAAAATCTAGCCAACATAACTTTTCTTTCATGCTTAACAGAGAAATTTCTAACACTAATTTTAGCAATCAAAGTTGAATTTGCCTCAGTTCCTATAAAATTGATTTTTGTCTTAAAATTTGCCAATTTTCTGTAAATCATATACCATTAGCAAATTCAGAAGTTTTAATAAACTTCCACCAAAATTTAAAACATGAAATTCTAAGAATAAAAATGTCTTGCCGTGGTTTTTAACATTTTGATAAAATTCGGTACTTAAAATTTTCTGCGATAAACAGTTTCACTATTTTGTAGTCACAACTTGGTGAGCTTGTTTGAGATATGACAGTTTTTCCATCATTCATGTACTTGTATTGGTCGTTTTCTACCTACATAATTGGCAGTTGAGTGACTGCAATTATTTGATCTTCTATCCGTTCTCTTGATAGTTGATCCATAAGATCTCAGATTTCTTGCTTGTCTGCCTCTTGTGCAGCTTCCTATATGATGACTGAATTTTTAAATCAAACATTCTACATAAAAGGATCTAAAAAAATTTCGGCTACACAAGATGCCTCACATCACCTTTCAGCTTTACATTTTCAAATTCCTGAACTGAATTATTTTTTAGTCGCCCAAGCTCAATGGAAAGGATCAATGCTGAATTGGACCCTTGGGTCTTATTCAACAGATTATGTGGGCAGTTTTCCGAGTTGGTCTCTTGTTCTCGTATTAGCATACACATATTTCCCTTGATGCGTAATTCATAGATAAGATAAGATAATTATATTAACATCCAACAAATGACCACAAAAGTAGGTCAAAGGGACTGCAGAGTACAAATGTGTCCATACAAAGCGGAAAACCAAAAAGGTTTCCAAAATAAGTACAAAGCAAGAGAAGAGGTCAAAGACCAAAAGTGAAGCAGAAACCAAAAGGTTTCCATAGAGAAGCAGCTTGGATATGACCCTACAGCTGTAATAATGACTTCGTCACCGGTTTACGCAAGTACACATCCCGGTTCCCAAAGATGGCACGACCCAGTGCCCCGATTCGGGTCCAGTTCAGCTTTGGCTTTGAATTAAGTATGCCTCGATCTGCCGGGTGTGTCCCACCTTCACAAGTATGGTTGACTTCATCTGGGAAAACCCACTTTGCCTTTTTCATTTTTAAAAAAAGCAATCGAAAAACAGATTTGAAATGACTAAGAACCGAACAAAAAAAGACAACAAACCCTAAACCTAGTGGGGCCCGCATGGCACGCTAGTGGGGATGGCATCACATTACTTGTGGTTCTAATGAACCACATGATGTAATGTACCTTACAAAATAAACCTATGTTGCCAAGAAACAGTGCAGTGCTCAACATGGAAACGCAGATTTTCAAAAAAACCTTGAGTATGAAACGTTACGGAAACGTCCATACAATATATATATATATAACTCATTTTCCAAAATTTTAGTCCATGGACCATAAGAGATAAAGCACTCAAAATATTTTGTATTCATTGAAGTTCAAAAGATTCATCATTCAACATGGTTACAATTTCAATGTTTCATATATACATGATTATAATCTAGATTCTAGAATATATCATCTAAACTCCTCCTTGATGCTCTTAGCTCTTAGTAACACCTCTTAAACTCTTCCTTCAAGCTGCTCCTTGATGTCTCTTTGCTCTTCACAATGCTAAATGTTAGTTCAATAAAAACTTAATTCAACAAGAGAAAAAAATGACTATGATTTAGAATGGACCAAAGATGTCATTATATAGCTTTTAGGAAGGTTGGGTGGGTAGATTAGGTTTAGAAGCAATAAATGCCAAAAATAGGTTTTTGTTTTTGGTCATGGCTTTTAAAGTATGGAAACGTCCTGGAAAAGCTGGGGTTTCCGGGATGTTTACATGGTGTTTTCGTACCCATTTCCCTACCGGAAATGTTTCAAGCGAGTGTTTCCATGCATCATACAAATAAACCAATAATCTATGCAAATTTCTCTGATTTCTATACTTAGGAACAGTTGTAACTATCACAAGTATGCATTGACATATTTACAAACAATTGGCAAACATGAACCATTCACTGCAATTCCACAAACAATTGGCATACATGCACTATTGTTGCACTCAAAACAAAATGAAAACTATGAAACCATTACACATAGCATTGAACATAAGCCAAACTGTTATTTACTAAATGTCGAACCACAACATTAAATATTCATATTAAATCTTTTATACCAAATGGGTAACAACAGTTCCAAAGAACCCATTTTTGCATATAATATTCAAATATGTACAGCAACAAACTGTGGTTCACTAATAATTCAAACTATCAAAATAAACAGCAAACCCAACTCACGTAATATGCAAATGTGACACTATTAATAGTACGGAAAACTGCAACAATGGTACCAAATACTGTAGCAATTGTATGGAATACTATAGCAGCGCTGTAGCAAATTGAAAATCTCTAAAAATCCTCCTTAACCAATTGGAATTGGAAATAAACTTCAATCTTTCAACTCAAATGCGATCCTGGATGGAATCACCTCAAAGGAGAAGAGGGTTTCATCCTCTGAATCTCCACACTCCTAGGGTTTTTGTCCTAGGAGAAGAAATTGAACATAGAATGCTCAAACTCTGAAATAGGGTTTGATAACAATAGCAAATGGAATGTTTTCTTCCTCCTAGCTCTTCCTTTTATAATTACCCTTTTAATTTGAATTTCCTTTTCCGCCTAAAATTCCCTCCAGTGTCTAGAAACACTTTTAATAAAACATTACATTATGCCCCTTTATAATAATACATAAATGGCGCTTTTACAATGTTATAAAAATGACAACTTAAAATATTATTATTTAATTATTTCCCTAACTTTATCCCTTAGCCTATGGGAAATAAGGAACAGGCTACGGATCTCCCTATGATTTTACTTTTGAAAAGGGGGCATGACATGTGATGATGTTGTCAAAGAAGGGTATTTACTGATCATAGCCAGATTGTACAAACATGGGGCCAAAAACATTGGCATGTTGTAATACCCAATCCACATACATGTACTAGAACCAAGAACTTATAATGACGATAAAGGACATAGAGCTTACCTCGACTTATGGTTCTCGCTTGATGCTCCTTGATGATACGCATTCTATGCTCATCTCCTTTTCCCGGATGCTAGCCTCTCGATTCAAGATACTTCACAGCTTGCACACCAGTTCTTTAGTTCTAGTATGACCTTAGCAATTGCACCTTGATGGAAACTAAACCTTTTCCATGATTTCTCTATAGAACTAACAAAAGTTTTCAGTTGTGCTAACCTTACTTTTGAAATCATCAACCGCATGGTTATAACCAGGAACACTTTCCTAGTTTCATTGCTCCACTCCACTAGTAACATTGTTGAATTTTGTAATAACCCTTTCAAGGGTTTCACACTAAATGCAGATCTGAAAATAAAATTACAGCAAACTAAATAATAAAATCAGTGACTTGTACTTTCATCAAAAAATGCCAAAATCACCATAAAACACCACCAATCAATTTGCCACTATATATATATATATATATATATATATATATTTATAGAATTTTAGAGCCAAAATAACAAAGAAACACTGAAGAATACTCTGCTGAAAATTAAATATGCACTAGAAATTGCAGCCACAAGATAAATATGAAATATGGGTCTAGAAACCCTCTAAATTCATATAACTTCAAATTTCGGCCTTTAAAAATATTACAAATCAGATTGTGAAACCAAATTTCTCAAATTCTTCACCAATGTCTCCAAACCCTACCCAAGGTAGGTCGCTCCACCCTAAATAATTCAAATATCAGCTGGAAATTACAAATAGATCTTCAAATCAGCTCTTCACATCAAGACCAAACAATGATGAAGGGTTTTCGTCCTTCACCTAAGCCACATGAAGGGTTTTCGTCCTTCAATGAGGCCTCACAAGAGGGTTTTCATCCTCAAGTGGATGAACAAGGAGCAACTAGCTCTCTATGCCCAAGTATAACAAAATGTGCCAAGACTACCCCCAAATGATGCCTCTAAACTCCTTTTATATCTTCCTTTTTGGCGCCAAAGCTTAATTAGACAAGGTCAACTTGTATAGTGCAAGAAAACACTAAAGAAAATATAATAATATTAGATAAAATATATTAGAAAGATGCTCAAGGGTCTTCTCCATTTTTCTTCTTTGCCATGGAGAAGGGATGGCAAGAAGACCAATTTCCAGCTCTTAAGTGGGAAAAAGGGACATTACAGTCCTTCCTCCCCAAAATTGTTTGTCCCCAAGCAATTGCAAACTCATCACATTCACTGCCCCAACTTCTTCTTCTTCTTTTCTTTGTAGGTCTTCATCTTCCAATGGTGAAGGTGGCATCCTAGACAAAGCATCTATGACCACATTTTGTTTCCCTTTCACATACTCAATATCAAAATCAAATGCTTGAAGTCTACTCATTCCGCCCCCTATACCTACATGTTCTCCCTCAATGGAGTCTTTTATCCAAATCATGAGTACATCATTCAACATAGCTTGCATGTAGGCTGAAAATAAATCATAACAGCAGTAAGTCACCTGGGATTCCATCCAATTTAGCACTAGGGTGACTTGGGGAAGTGTCTTCACTAGTGGAGCTTCACCACTATCCTTGTCATGCAAGGAAACCTTCTTAAATTGCACATGGACACCGTTGTTCATGACTGAAATTATTGTGATCAGCAGCATAAAAATGATGCAAATATGACAAACCCATGTGAGCTTTAGTAATATGATGGATGTAGAAGTATTAGGTACCCAAACAAGTACCACAAACTCACCATCTTCAGCTGAAACCCCATACAAACTTAGCTGCTCCAAATCCTTGACTTCTTCTTGTGAAGACCCTTCTTGATTCCCATGAAGAGTTGGTTTCCAAGATAAGGCATCCGCTGCTACAATGTTTTTCTTCTTGACATATCTGATGTCAAAACCCAAAAGCTTGTCCTAAATTTGACCAAGACATGCATAATGGCCATCATCTTCTCATCATAGTTGTGAAGATTCAACTCATGTTTCTTGAGTTCTTTGTTTTCCAATGCAACAAGATGCTGATTTTGCATTAGAACAACCCTTATTCCTTCACTGTATGCATTGAATTCCACCATAAATGTAAAAGAAGAATCAGGTACAACAAACACTTGGCATGAATACATTACCTTTTTGAGTTGTGAAATGGAGATGGGAGGAGGCCAACCAAGTATGGAGTGTATCCTTTGTTGCTCCACATGTACCCCTCGAGGTTCTATGATATACCCTTGGTCCAACATTTTGCTCCAACCAAATCCACATTTAAATTTCTTTGCAAGTAAAGATTGTTGTCCTAAAGCACTCATTATTATGTTAAGGTGTTGTAGATGTTTCACCCATGCTTTGCTATATCTCAAGACATCATCAAAAGAAACAAGCACCAATTCCTTTAAGTACTTACCGAATATGAGGTCCACATATGATTGGTAAGTGGTAGAAACTGAAAATGGCTCTAGAGAAACTGAGAATATGCAATCAGTTGTTATATTCATTCTAAAATATGTGAGAAGTGTACCTTCTTTCTTCGCACATGTATGGGTGTGATTGCTCCAATGACTATGTTTCATTTTCCCTTCATTCTTTATCCTCATGATATTGTTTGCAACATTCCTCTTTGCATTCTTAGCTAAAATCAGTCCCCTCTCTACTGCTGGTAATGAAATGAAATCAGATTTTCCTTGCTTAACATGACTACCCTTCCCATAGCTGATTTCAAAAATTCTGACTTCTTCATTTGGTGGGTGGAACTTCAATCCTTTCTTGCGGATTTTGAAGATTTCTTTCCCCAAAGTTTGGAGCTCTTGAACCCCAAAACCCATAGGTTCCTCAGCTGAACTTAAAACAAGGAAGTCAATGCAAAACTCATACCTTTTCATGGGAATAGCGAGCTGTGGTATCTTCCTTGTGTAAAGAGTATATGCTCCATAAGTTATGGTGACCGTGAAGCCTTCGAAACCAGCTTTGTTTGGCTCCATCCTTCTTGCCAATTCTTCTCCAATAAACTGATGCATATTGCCATTTTCTATAAGCATGGTGTCCCTTTGGTCATGAAGAAGACTCCTTACCGGGGTGGGTGATGGGTGCCACATTTTATAGTAAGAATGCTGCCCATAACACTCAGAAATTCTGAGTTTAAATCAGCATGCAAACAATATTTCAAAAATACCTTACCTTCATGATCTTTTGCTTTCTGGGTGCTTGCCTTCACTCTATCTTTGCTTGATGCTTGCTTGACAATTCCCCTATGTCCTTGATCTTTCATAAGGTTGATATTTCCCTCAAATGACCTTCCTTTCACTGCTGTTATGTACAGACCAGCAGCTCCATCTATTGTGATCCTCGGACCATCATGGAGAAATTCTCTCTCTCCTTGACCATATCAATTTGGGTGAGTGATCTCTAATGCATTCATCATTGTGATCCAGAAATTCCTTTCTAAGCACATACATAATAGCTGATATATGAATCAAATGGAAAAAGGAATTGGTTACCTCTACAAACATACCATAGTCTTTGGAAGGAGGAAAGCCTTCCCCAATTCACCTTTAGGATCACCCGGATCCCATTCCTTCATGTGCATGCCATTAGGAACTTGCAAGCTTAGCAATTTCTTTAGTACCCTCTTATCACTACTCAAGACATGTCCCAATGAATGCAAAGGTGGAAACAAAAATCCGGAAGTGTACATACCAATCCGTGGGCTATCCACCATGTTATACTATCCAATGTGTTGCTCCCTTTGATGCTATGCCCCCCTTGAAGCAACTTAACTTAATCAATTGGAACTATCTTTGCCATGCAATCATCCGTACTTTGTACACGCATGTATGTGCCATCCTCATGGCTTGTGCTTGAGCCCCCAACCTCATCCTTTTCATCCTCATGCAAATATGAATTTTCTTCAACACCTTGCCCCGTACAATCATTAGAAACCAAAGGAATATCATTGAATACCAATGAACTATTACCTTGGGACTCATCCTTGAGAACTTGCACATCGAACCTTCCTCTCGATATTTTGACCAAGTCATCCAAGAAGCAAACCGCACCCTCTCCTTGGGCCTCTATCACATGGTACCACCAATCTCTTGCTATCCCTTCTAAATGACATGGGATGAATTTCAGGGCATCCTCCACACCATAGTTCACATACTCGTATTCGGCAAATACTCGGTAGACCCAAAAAAAAACTCAACAAAAACTCGCAACATTCAACCAATACTCGTGAACTTAAAAATACTCAAATTTCTTTAAAAACATAAATTTTAAGCAACACATACTAAAATGTATCAAATGAGCCCATAAAATGTTGGAGAAGTGTTTTCTATTAAATTTGAATACAAATACAATACAAAATTGCATCATCATGAGAATACAACAGCCATTGATAAGTAATATGAATTTATGATGATTGACATTGAAAAATATCATCATAAATTTCATATCTATGCAAGTTACAATATACAATAAGTTACATTTTCCTCTTCCCCGTTCTAGAGAAATATTGGGGAGAGGGTCTAGTGCCTCTACTAGTCCCCACACTCGGCTGCGTCTCCTCGCTCCTCCTAGAAGGTTGTGACTCTGGCTCAATCCTGGAACTAGATGGTGGTGTTGGTGGCTCCTCTGCTGCATGTTGGAGATCACCTCCAAAGATGTCATCCAATCCAATATCTCCTCGAGTCCTGCTAGTGCTTCTCCCTCCATAGCTTCCCTCTCAAAAGAAGCAATCTCGTCCTCTATGAATGCAAGGATTTCCTCTTCTTGCCCAGTCCACTCATTGTATGGATCTATCTCATCCAAATCAATGAGCTCCTCTGATGTGGCCTCCACTTTTCTTGTGCGAAGCCGGAGATTGTATTGAACAAAAACCAAGTCGTTGAGTTGTTTTTGACTCAACTTGTTGCGCTTCTTCGTGTGAATGGCCTCAAACAAACTCCAGTTGCATTCACATTCGAAGCGCTACAAGGTTGAGATAGAATTCTGATGGCTAGCTTTTGAAGATGCGTATTCCCTCCCCAATCCTCCCACCAAGAACATACAAACAAGATAATCAAAATTTATCGAATTAATAAAATCAAATCTATAACTAATAAGTAACTTGGTAAACATTCTAATTTTATTAATTGGTGACTGCATGGTTCTCCCTCGAATAGCTAGCACCGAAGAAAAGAGTCTCTCCTAGCATGTTTGTAACTCTGTAGCTCTAAAATAACGAGGTCCCTCGTCTCAACATCTGGTATCATCCTCTCAATAAATATTGAAAGGCCCTCCATAACCTCTTCGCTCACATCTGTGAAGCTGCCGAGTAGAAATACTTGGGGTTAAGGTAGCACCCCCACTTACTGAATAGGTTGGTGGAGTTGATTATTCCACCTCCTATCAATAATGTCCCAAACAGGACCATATCTGACGATATCTCCCATGTAATAGTTTTGGATAGACTCTTTGGCCCTATCCATGGCCTCATAAATAAACCCAATGGGGTTTTTCTCCCCATCAACCAATCACAAAACCCTCGCCAATGGCTTTGACACCTACACACAAATTAGAATGTAAGGTTACAAACTTACAAAAAAAATAAAGTAAAAAAATGAAAACAATATATTTATAATTTAACAAATTAAAATAAAGGAATGAAATATAAATCAAAGTTTGAAATTACCTTGATGGTCTCTATAGCTCTCATTGCAAAGATATCATCAAAAACTATCTTTACAACCCTCTCTCTGTCAACTTTCTTTGAATAGTGTGAGTCTAGCCATGTTTGACTCACAAACATTTGTTTCAAAGGTGTCAACAAACTAGAAATACTTTGCAACATCAAGAAGTTAGTTGCAAACCTTGTGACACCGGCTCAAACAAGTTCTTTCCCCTTTGTGTGTTCTCTCATCAAGCTCAGAACCCAAGGGTGATTGTATATGTACTTCGTTATGGTTCTTGCATCTTCTACAACCAGCCTCACCCAATCAATTTTTCCTGTCCTCCAAAAGAAGGTCAAGGCAATGAGCTGCACAAGGAGTCCAAAAGAGTGATGGATGTCTCTCCTGCAGTAGTCTCCCAACTCGTCACATATGTTGTTGCATTGTCTGTGACAACTTGCACAACATTTTGTACACCAACCTCTAATACAACCTTCTCTAACATAACACTCAAATTCTCTGCATTTTTTATTATGTTAGAGGCATCAATGGACTTCAAAAACACCATCTCACCATTTGAAGCCGCTAAAAATCTAACAAGGGTGCGGTTCCTTCTATCCATCCACCCATCTGAAAGAATGGTGCATCCGTATTTTTACCATTGTTTTTTTTGCTCATCTAAAATGGTAGTGGCATCTGCAACTGCACCCTCAAACAATTTCCCACTCAAATCTTTTGGTGAGGGTGCCTTGTACCCTTTCCCTACAACTATCAACGTTGTCACCAAGTACTCCCAGTATGGGCTCTTTGCCACATTGAATGGCAAGTTGTACCAAAAAATTGCACAAGTTTTATCTGCTTCCTCTTGCACATCTTTGTTCCAGGTTGTACCTTCCAATGAAGGTTGTGCTCCATGAGTGTTCCTTGCCACAAAAAAGCTTTGTATGCCTTTGCTCGAACTTGATGAAGATGCACCTCTTTGCTTCGTATGCGTGGACCACGAGTAGAGCCCACAAGTGTTGCCACATCATCCTCTAAATCCTCTGTAATTGCAGCCCTAGGTCTAATAGCTTGTGCTATGGCTGCCTGCACCCTTTCCCTCTCCAGTTTCTTCTCCTCTAGCTCTGCCAGCTCCGCTCTCATCTCTCGCTTTGCCTCTTCCGTCACTTGGGTGCAAACCACAACATCTCGGCGAACAATAGATGCAAGGTGATATTTCAACCGATTGATGCCTCCAGACATTTTTTTGCCACAGAAATTGCAAAAAACTTCATTTTCAGTTGCTCCACGTACACCATACTTCCATGCTTTGGTACGGGCATTCGGAGGAATGGTTCCTGCGAGTGATGATTGCCCAGATGCCCTAGATGCCGAACCTAATGCCGAGCTTGATGCCATTGTTAACCTCTAATCTGCAACACAATGCACATTTAAAAAATTAGAAAACCGTAAGCTTAATTAAATTTATAAAAAAACGTTTCTGGACTCTGAATAACAAATTTGCGTAAAAAAATTAAAAATACATACCTCTAGTTGCAAATGACTATAAAAAAATTAACAAGCATTCGATTTTACATTACATGTATTTAGAATTACAAAACGAAGTGATTACAATACACAATGAATTTACAATAAACGTTTAACTAGTTTACAATGAATTTGCCTTAAAAAAATACATGCCTCCGGCTACAAATGAGTGTAAAAAAATTAGAAGCATTCGATTTTACATTACATGTATTTAGAGTAACAAAACGAAAAGATTACAATACACAATGAATTTACAATGAACATTTAACTAGTTTACAATGAATTTGCCTAAAAAAAAACATACCTCTAGCTGCAAATGAGTGTAAAAAAATTAGAAGCATTCGATTTTACATTACATGTATTTAGAATTACAATAGGAATCTATAATACATAAATAATATACACAAACTTTGAAAAAACTTGAAAGAATTTTTAAAAAAACAAAAACCTACCTCCAAATGCAATTCTCCAAATTCTCTCTTCGAATTCGCTCCAAAATCCACTCAACACAAGCAATGCAAGCTCAAATGGTTGTGTGAGTGAAAATGATCAAGTGCAGGGCCTTAAAAAGACAGAAACCGTGTTTTTTCAGTGTATTTTGCGTGTTTTTTCCGTGTATTTCCGTGTTAACAGCGTGTGGCGAGTTTTTCCTTCGAACTCGCTGAGTTGTGGCGAGTACTCGCCACAACTCGGCGAGTTATTTTCTGCGAGTTTTAATGGCGATTATTTGTTTTTTTGTTATGAATGGCGAGCACTCGAGAACTCGGCGAGCACTCGCCGAGTTTTCAAACTATGCTCCACACACATAGGGTTTGACCGCAAGTATGTCTCCAATTCAGTCAACCATGATCTCACTCAAAGTTTGTTAGTGCCATCAAAAATTGAGACCTTAACCTTCCGTGCCATCAATACTTCAAACTGAGAATCCTCCATTGAAACCCTAGGCCATTTGAAGATCCGTGCTTTGATACCATTTTAATAACCCTTCCAAGGGTTTCACACTAAATGCAGATCTGAAAATAAAATTGCAGCAGACTGAAGAATAAAATCAATGACTTGTACTTGCACCAAAAAATGCCAAAATCACCATAAAACACCACCAATCAATTCGCCACTATTTTATATATATTTTATGGAATTTTAGAAGCCAAAATAACAAAGAAACACTAAAGAATACTCTACTGAAAATTAAATATGCACTGGAAATTGCAGCCACAAGATAAATATGAAATATGGGTCTAGAAACCCTCTAAATTCATATAACTTCAAATTCTGACCTTTAAAATATTACAAATCAGATTATGAAACCAAATTTCTCAAATTCTTCACCAATGTCTCCAAACCCTACCCAAGGTAGGTCACTCCACCCTAAATAATTCAAATATCAGCTGGAAATTACAAATAAATTTTCATCCACTTGAGGACGAAAACCCTCTTGTGAGGCCTCATTGAAGGTTGTACAAATGGGCAATAAGCAAGACCCAAGTCTAGAATAAGGTTTGTAATGTCATTAGGCGATAAGCATGGGTTATGACTTGTAAGAGGTAATGCAATAAAAAAGATATGCTACTCTATCCTAGTCTAATACATGATACATCAACATAATCAATCATATCATCATTTGGGAAAGAGAAGCATTAGGGATACTTACCTTTGCAAAGACACTATTGGCATATTAACCCCCTCCAGATTAGTACCACCTTGTCAGAGAGTTGTCATGGGTGGATCACAAGAGGGATAGGTAGAAGACCTAAGTAGACCAAAGTTGGGGACTCCAAAAACTTGTTAGACCTTGTTGGTACAGCACTTGTTCATGTTGTTCTCTAGTAACTCAATTCGCCAAAGTAAACCTCCAAGTGTATGCTCCACTAAACCCTAAACCTCCTAAACCTTTAAGGGTAAATTTGCAAATGAAAGCTAAGCAAACTATGTGATGATGATATACAGAAATGAGAACAATGACACCTATAAATAGGGGAGCATAACAAGTCATGATTTCTCTTAGCCGAAGGCATTGACCTGGTCTATGTAGTCGACCAGATAAAGGGCTCTACTAAACGGCATTAACCATGTCGCCCACAAATAGTCCACAAAGTGTAAAGGGGAGGAGAGCAAACGAAGTAGTGTGACATTGCGGTAGAGTACAAAGATGATTTGAAGGGGACCTAAAGGTGATCTAAAGGTGATATAGGAAGACAATATAAAGGTGGTACGACTAAGGGTTTGTTGGCTAGATTTTATGCACAACGTAAAACCTAGGCAGCCATGAGATAAATCTCCCTCATTTAACGGTGAGGCTCCCGTGTAAGATGTTTACTTATTTTGCAGGGTGAATCCTAATAACTATTTTCAGGGGTTTTACTTTAATTCCCACAACTCATGAACCACAACTGGGCAATTTTGCAGCAAGTAAGCAACTGTGATTGGAATATTTGCAGAAGAGGGAAATAATAGAATTTAGGAAAAGAAGAAGGAAGATGTGTTGAATCAACCAATAGTTAACAAAGTTGGTCTCATCCACACAAATTAAATAAACAAATAAATCATAACATTCAGCAGAACGGGAAAGAAATGACTTCTAACCTAGATCTGAGATAACACAAAGTTTATCTAAAACCTTAAATAGAAGTGATCAGCAAAGCACCGTAGACACAAAGTTCTCCGAAAAATCCACCTTTTATTCAATCCCAAGCCTTCGCAGCAATCACACCAAGGGTTCCAGCACAAAGTCTAGACTCGAGAATGCTCAAATTACAAAAGAGCATGGAAAAATAGAGGCTCTTTGTAACAAGTAAAACACGAGTCCAATGAAGTGGTAGTATGTACATGGCCATGATGCGAAGTGCCTACAACATGTTGCCATTAAAAACTCTCACATATATAAAATTGAAAAAAATGTATTGTTTATCAAATACGATTGAAGATATTAACACATTTTTGTGCATTATTAACATTTTTTGTAACAGGTGGCTAGTAATTCTTCAAAGATCGAAAATTGGAGTACATATGCCTTCATCCACTCAACTAAACAAAACAAGTTGACATCCAAGAAGGTTAAGGATTTGGTATATGTACATTCCAATTTGTGCCTCCTAACGCACAAGACTAAAAACTATACTAGAGGTCCTAACAAGTTTTGGGATATTCATCCTGAGACTAATTGACTTTGATGCTTCCACTACTACTTTCGCCCAACTTTCACTATTTGGTATTGATGATGAAAATCCAGGAGTTCTTCACAAGGGTTGGATAGTGGAGCTAGTGTCAATGGGAGTGGAGCTACTAGTGGCATTCATGGAGTTGATTTTGAGGAAAATCTAAATGATATATTCTAGAATCTAGATTATAATCATGTACATATGAAAATTGAAGCAAGTTGAATGTTTTGAACTTTCATGAATACAAAGTATTTTAAGTGTTTTATCTTTTATGGACTAAAAATGAGTATTATACATTTTTATACATATTATATTTTTTTAATAATATATTGTATGGACGTTATTATGTGGTTTTGTACCCAAGGGTTTTTGAAACATTGACGTTTTCGCATTTGGAACCTCTACTCATACCTATTTCTTGGCAACCTAGTTGAGGGTATCAAGTGGTCATAAGGAGGTAATAGGGAGGCACGCTAGAGCAAGTTAGGGTGATGCCACACTTGACTCTCTCACCAAGTCTTTGCCAAGTAGCCCAACCCGTTCTTGATACACCTTTTTAGGCATGCACTCATGGAGGTTAATGTGCCAACCAACTACAAAGAGAAATCATTAGTAAGTGTGAAAAATAAGGTGTAAACATATACCCCAACCAAAGATCATCGCATGTCACAACAATGTCACGTGAGATAATATTCGAGAAAGAAACATGGTACACCAAAATCAAAGGAGAGTAAATAGATTAACGGATGAGAACTCAACCAAATGAAATACACTTGCCTTACCTTTCCAAAAATGGATGTGTTACCCCTCGTCACCATGGAGGGCCCAAATCTACTTAGGAACCCAAATGATACAAGCCTAAAAGAAGAGGATAAAAATGCACGCATGCGTGAGTCAACAAGTAGGTACACAAAAATATAGGAAGAGAGCTCGGAGCGGGTCTTGCAGGACATGTCTGAAGAAGAGGACTGGGTTAGGTCCGAATTGCTTATGGTAGGTAATAGGTGGGTATTAGGACAGTACGAACAAATAGAACTAAGTCAAGTCTAAATAACCTAGAAAATTGCATAAGGTGTTAATCGAGAAATAATCGATTGAACAAGCAAGCCTCAAAAAGGGTATAAGATAGGTATAAAAGTCTAGATCAAGTCCGAATAGTCTATAGGGAAGATAGCATTAGGTATAGAGGAACCTGGTAAAATGTCATAAGGCGTTATCCAAGAAATGGTAAACCGATCTAAGCAGAGGCTTGTAAATAGTGAATAAATAACATGGTAAAAGGACTAGGTCGAGTCCAAATAGCCTATAAGAAAAGACTAAATTAGGTTTGGAGGAACCTAGCAAAATGTTGTAAGTTGTGAATGGCTCTTTCTCCCGAGCGATGCCCTAACCCTAAAGCGGCAAATGTTGTGGAAGTGTTTGCTCATGGCGATGGAACCAAAAGTGGCGACCTAGAGCTTGCTCCTAGCGATGGAACCGGAAACAACAGCCTTGGTGTTTCAGGGTTCTTCAATGTCAGTCGCCCTGTTGCAGCGATCTCCCCTATGTCAAACCGTGTTGTGCAGGGTTTTGGGGGAGTCTTTGTGCCTCGGCCTCGGCCTCGGCCCTAGCCTCTCTCCCACGGCATGCCTCTTGGTGTAGTCTCGGGAAACGAGGAGGCCCCTATTTTAGGCGATTCGAATGGGAATAGGAAAAGACAAAGCTTTATAGCGGTTGTTAGATCTTCTCGCCTCTAACCACCGTGAAACCAATGCCTTTTGCAAAGAAATCCCCTGCTATTTGTTTTGGCATAGATGTTCTTAAATCTGAGGCTTACTTGAAGCAAAACGGATTTATTTACAGATTCAACAATTTTTGCCCGAGTTTGTCAAATCTGCATGATTTAATTTCGACTCATTGGAGGCCTTTCATGTCGTAAATTGGACATTTACCCTACAACTAGAGGTTTCTTCATTGTTGTGTTTGCTGAAACCTCTGATAAAGATCTGATTTTGGAAAAGTTTGGGATATTCAATCCCACTTTTTACTTATGAAGCCATGGTTCCCCTTGTTTAATCCTCCGACAGAAACTTTCCATGTAAAACTGTCTAGGGTTCGGTTGCCTTATTTGCCCCTCCAGTTTTGGAGTGAGGACTGCTTACTTTCAATTGGGAATACCTTGGGTAAATGCTTGTCTATTGACCCAAAGATGACCTTATATGACTATACCACATATGCCTGCATATTGGTTGATATGAATATTTCTGTTGATTTTTCAGCTTCTATTGAGCTCAAAGTGGAGGACAAAATTTGGACTCAAAATTTAGACTATGAAGGGTTTCCCTTCAGATGTAGAACATGTTTTCTCTTGGTCACTTAGCTTCTGATTGTCAGGTTGTGAGAAAACCTGTTAAGAGTAGAACCTCTTGGTGGAAGAATTCAGATCCTTATCACTTGGTTGTTAAAGGTCCCTTGGATAGTGATTCAAAGGAGGATTCAAAGAGTGAGGATGAGTTAGATTCTCGAGGAGGCCACTCCTCTTTCTCCTGTGGATAAGGTTTCACCTGCAGGAACCTCCCCCATCCTTTTGTTTCAACGGAGCATCAAGTTCATGTGGATAAGGAGAACATTGAAATCATCATACCGGTTCACAATAATGAAAATGAAAATCCGAACATAGGTGATGATTGGACTACTCTGAGTAAAAAGAAGAAAGGGCAAATTGTAACTGAGGCCCTTAAGATGCATCTAAGATCACATGGGAAGATGTCCATGGATAAGTTGTTTTGCTTTTGTTTATTGTCATATTGTTGGTTTGTTTGTATCTTTGTTGTGCCGCTGTAGAGGGGCTAGACCTGCTTGTGCCTCATTGATATATCTCGTTAAGAATCCACAGATTATGCAGCAATGAATACGCAAAAAGTAGAATAACAAATTAACAGTTTACAGAGATAGAGCAAAATAAAATATACAAAATACCAAACATGCAAGAGAGACGAACACCAGATTTACGTGGTAAAACCCCAAGAGAGTACTTAGGGAAACATCCATGGTGCAAGATATCAAGCTTTATTAACTCAAGATGAACAGATTACATGCGAACTCATTATGAGAAACTTTAGATCTCCACAAAAATATATACACCTAATTGGCGAAGTACAATTAGGATTCCTCCTAAAAATAGAGTGGAAAAATGCCATTAGGATTTTCCTTTCTAAAAATAGAATTTGGTTGAATTCGTCTTTCTAGAAACAAGGGATTGACTCCTTAATTTTTGCTTGGGAGGCGACAAGAGTGGGGGGCAAGCCCCCACACCCCCATTTTTAAGTGAGGTACAAACCACATCACAAAGGGATCCAAAATTTAACTTTGTTGGCACATATCTAACAATCTCCACCTTGACAACAAATCCGCTTGATATCTTACACGACCAACTCATCACCTTTTTGCAAGCCAAGAGAAGCCAAACACCATTTTAGCTTCTCTAATAGTATCTGGTTTTGTGAACATATCAGCACAATTTTCTGTGGTGTGGACCTTTTCTAGAGCTACTATCCCTTCATCAATAACATGTCTAACAAAATGATACTTAACTACAATATGCTTTGTCTTATTGTGATAAGCGATTCTTGGCCAAATAAATAGCACTTTGATTGTCACACAATACCTTCATCTTGTATTGATCTCTTCCAAACTCATCCAATAGGCCTTTTAGCCAAATTGCCTCTTGACAAGCATGATAGGCAGCTACATATTCTGCCTCAGTTGTTGACACAACAGTAATTGTCTGAAGCTTTGACATCCAACTGATAGGTCCACCTGCAAGTGTAAAAACATAACCAAGTTGATCTTCTTTTATCCAAATCACCTGCAAAATCTGAATCAACATATCCACAAATAGAATCGCCAGTATTATTATAGGTGATACAATAATCACTTGTGCCTTACAAGTAGCGAAACACCCACTTCACTTTGCTAACCAATGTTCTCTACCTGGATTTGCCATAAATCTACTGACAACTCCAACTGCATGTGAAATGTTAGGCCTTGTACATACCATAGCATACATTAAACTTCCTACTTTGCACTAGCATATGGTACATGAGACATATATTCCTTTTCTTCTTCTTCTAAGACATAAACTTGAAGAAAGTTTGAAATGGGAAGCAAAAGGGATTCTAACTGGTTTCACATCTTTCATGCCAAATCTGGTTAGTATCTTTTCTAGATACCTATGTTGTGATAACCAAAGCTTACCATTTATCATGTCTCTATGTATCTCCATGCCTAAGATTTGTTTTACAACTCCTAGATCTTTCATATCAAATGTCCTAGCCAAATGAGCCTTTAAATTTTTTATTTCTACCATGCTTTTGCTTGTTACAAGCATATCATCAACATACAATACTAATATAATGAATAAGCCATTGTCCAAAACTTGAAATAAACACAATGGTCATACTCACTCCTTAGAAAATTTTGGCTCATCATGAAAGCATCAAACTTCTTGTACCATTGCCTGGGTGATTGTTTCAAGCCATACAATGATTTCCTAAGCTTGCAAACAAATCCTTTTTGCTATTTTGTACAAATCCTTCAGGTTGTTCCATATATATATCCTCTTCCAAATCTTCATGTAACAATATTGTTTTAACATCTAATTGCTCCAACTCCAAATCAAGTAAAGCAACTAGTGTTAAGACTACTCGAATTGAAACAAGTTTAACAACTGGTGAAAAGATTTCATGAAAATCAATACCTTATTTCTGCAAAATCCTTTTGCTACCAGTCTAGCCCTGAACCTTTCAACTTTGTCATCAACACCTATCTTCCGTTTGTAAACCCATTTACAACCAACCAGTTTTCTACCTTTTGGAAGTTCTACTAGGTCCCATGACCTGTTCTTTTCCAAGGCATCCATCTCCTCCTGCATTTCCCTTTTCCATTTGGAACTATCCACATCTTCCAATGCTTCCTGATAACAATTAGGTTCCCCATCATTAGAAATCAAAGCAATTGAAATATTGGGACTGTACTTACTAGGAGGATGCCTAACACGTGTAGATCTCCAAACTGGCTTGTGGAGGTGTTTCCTCATGTTGTTGTGACCTCCATATTGAATGCTCAGGTGTTTCCTCAAGTTGTTGTGAATCTTCAACGTCTTCAACATCTGCAAATGATTGTTTTTCATCCTTTTCAGTATTTGAAGATGGCTGAATTTCAACCTTCACATTTTCATGTTTAGGTTCTTGTTCTTCTTTGATTTCAGCATCTAATTTTAGGAGAGGAGTCTCCTCAAACTCTACATCTCTGCTAATGATGACTTTTTGGGTAGTAGGATCCCACACTCTGTATCCCTTAACACCATCTACTTCACCATACCCAACAAAGATGTAGTTCTTCGATCTTGGGTCTAACTTTGAATGCTGATTTTTATTAGTAAGAGCATAAGCATTACAACCAAAAATTTCAAGTTTGAATAATCACATGGATGACTGTCCATACCTCTTCAAGAATCTTGCAATTTATTGCAACTGATGGTGAGCAATTTATTAGATAACAAGTTGTACAAACTGCTTCTACCCATAAATGCTGATCTAAATTTGCATTGTTGAGCATGCTCCGAGCGGTCTAAGTGATGATCAGTCTCCACACGAAGTCGATGTGAGCCCACTCTAAACTGACCCAAAGAGATACGAAGGACCTGTAACCAATGTCAGGAAATGTACATGGGTCTAATAATGACCCCATCACGGATCTCAAGAAAGTGTGCCGCATAGAATGACATCTTCGGACGCAATCCCCCCGGGGGGTTGGTCCAGGTGTGCTGAATGAACTGTCTGTAGATATCATCTCTGATTATTCTATGAAGGTCTTGTTGGTTCGGTAGGAGATGGGTAGGGGCATCCAAAGAATAGCTGAAGGGTGGGAGACGGTCCATCTAGATGCCAATGGACTCAAAAAGGCGTGAAACACAGGTATACCAACAGCGAAATTGACCACCGTGCTCGAGGATGTAATAGCTTCGAGAGAAAGGAACATGAAATCTACCAACCCTTAGACCTAATAGCCTTCTTTTATTTCATGTAAATCTCCCTTTTGCAACGAAGGTAAAGTACAAAATCAAGTACACATGATTCTTAGAAACAAATTCTCAGAACAAGTACTAGTAGCCTCATATGTGTTTAAATGTTCCTATTAACAATCTAGCTATATAAATTAATTGTGATAAGATAAACGAACAAAATCAAATGGAACCATTATAGGTAAAATGTTAAATGAAATAAAGAAAATGCAGTCTAGTTTTAAGAAGAATGAAGGTTTACATGTTAAGTGTTCTTCAAATAATTAAGGTCAAATAATGAAATAGGATTGTAATAAATATGTAACCATGAAAATGTTGTGTCGTGGAAAGTTCCTATCCGTAAGTTTTTATTGTAGTTGGATCGTTGTTTTGTACTTTGTCATTTGGGAAGATATGGTTTGATGTGCATCATGTGTTTTCATGTGGTTATGTTTTCTTCTTGTTGGGGTGAGGTTACATCATTGATTATTGGAGGAATAAGGTGTAGCTAGTGAAGGAAAGAATAATGGGAAGTGTGTGTTTTGTTTTGGAGGAACCAAAGGAATTTGTGGCTAGTCTTAGTGGAGGGATAAGAGCATGTTATAATGGATGGATAAGAGGCCTGTCGAAGTTGATGTGGTGTGTATACTTTGGAGGAACCAAAGGCTATCCAGGATTCCTTCTTGGAGATATAAGGGGTAGTTGCAATGATGACATCTCCCCATTGTAAGGCTCTTAGGTAGGCTTAGCAAAGTGTGTGTGCGTCGTCTTTATTTGTGGCATTTATCTATTCTTCATCATGTTATATTTGTGGGTTCAAGCTTGTGCAAATATCTCATATGATGTGAGTTATCCTAAGTGATCCCATTTGGTGTCGTGTATCGAGTAACGAAAGTCAAAAAAGTATTCGATATTTTTACCGTTGGGCTAAATTTGTGGGCGTGACAAGAGATCCTACAAATCATGATGTTGAGATGATCCTAGACTTGCACCTTAAAAAAGAATGTTATCTTGAGTCAGACCTTAGTGTGTCCAAGAAGAAGTGTGTAATAAAGATAGATAATGACTCATCATTGGGTTTCCCAATCATTGAGTATAAAGGAGTGATAAAATGGTGAAGAGATTTGAGACTTTCGTCATAAGAGGGGGAAAATGTGGATGAAAGGCATGTAGATAGACTACAGTAGTTGGGCTACAATAAGCACAAATGACTCTAGGAGATAAAATGATACTCTCGACCATTGATATTCCTTTCTAAGAAAACATCTAGCTACGCTTTATAGCCTTAGATGAGAAGATGATAATCATAGTGGATGTGTGTTTGTGAGGAAAGCCGGTTTGATTCTCCAAGGTCTTACAATGCAACTCACAAATTGAGAGTCTAGAGGTGCACTATAAGAGAGAATAGCAAAAACGTGTAAAGAGAAGGGTGATGTCTAACAGAGCAAATTAGGGTGAAAATCTTAGGAAGCATATAAAAACAAGAAGTGTAAGGAGTAATAGTATGTCAAAGCTATGAAGTGTATAAAACCAAGAGGTGGGTAGTAAAAGGAAAAGGCATTGAAACATGTAAAATAGTATGTCAAAGCTATGAAGTTATAAAACCAAGAGTTAGGTAGTAAAAAGGAAAAACATTGAAATGTATAAAATAGTATGCCAAAGCTATGAACTGTATAAAACCAAGAGGTAGGTAGTAATCAGGCAAAGCTATGAAGCGTAGAAAACTAGTTTGTCAAAGCTATGAAGCGTACAAAACTAGTATGTCAAAGCTATGAAGAGTATAAAACCAAGAGGTAGGTAATAATAAGGCAAAGCTATGAAACGTAGAAAACTATGTAGTGAAGGGTGACCTAAGGAGAAAAAACAAGATGGAAACTATCTTTCTCTATCCTGACAACCTTTTTGTGACCTGCAGAGTTGCTTTGGTGATACAATAGACTTTATTTTTAACTTTGAATTTGGGTTGTTCTTATTGTTAAGGTTTGAATCATCTAGGTGGCTTAGGGTGTTTCATCATGGCACCCCATCTTTTAGTTAATGGTATGGAGCTTTTAGTGTGTGATATTCCCACCTTCACAAAGGCAGCAAACTTATGTGATGATGGAAAGAGTAATAGATAGTCATGAGACATAAATACACAAACACCTTCACACTTAGAAAATCCTGAAGGTGATTGATCCTGATGGCTTCTAGTAGCAACCTTGTACATATATCAATAAGTGGAATGGATGAAACTATATACCCTAGACTGCACTGATACGTCCAGTATCATCCTGTACCAAGCTTGAAATGTACCTGGTACGAAAACCGGTATTGGTACTCTCTGAGTACTCTGTGGGTACGTACCCACAAGCACTGGGTATATTCAAGGTATAAAACCGTACCCGAGATGCACCTGGGGCCTATGGGTAAGTACCCACACGGTTTTTTTTTTTATGTGCAAAAAATTAATTAAATTTGAGGGCTTTGACTGCAATTGAACCTTGGAAGATTCATGTGAGATTCAATATTGCCAATAGGCTCCCAAGGGTCAAGAGAGATGAAAAGGACTTCATTTGGTTAACTTACTATTTGTGGGCTTTGTTGTTGCTCCTCATGGGTCCTTTATTCTTTAGTCAATTTGGAAGGCATGGGAACAAGTGAAGCACTGGGTGGTTGGGCAGCCTATCTTTTCTTCTTTTGACACTAGGTGCCAAGCCTACAAATCAATTTGGTGAAATCTGAAATATAATGACAAGATCCTTGCCTTGACAAGAGGCTGCTCTGCCCTCCTTTGGTTTGAGAAAGGAATTAAAAATATTTCATGACTTGTACAGATTTGGGAAGTGGATGAAATGGACAGACCTTAAAGCTTTCTATAAGCTTCCTCAATCTCAATTAAGAATGTATACAATGCTCAGAAATGCTTTCACAGATCCCTGTACTGGACTATTCATGGAGGATGAGAATTACTTTCGGGATACCATGAGGTGGCTCAAAGGGCCCCCTCTCCAAGAGGCTACCTCCAAACAACTCTATGAAAAGATTGCCTTTTTCCCAAACCTTTCCCTGGGCCTTAACAATAAGTGGAATGTTTGTGAGCCCATTAGTAGATGGACTCATAGATTTAATGGTTTATGGTCTTCTTGTATTCAGTCAAAGAAATCTTGCTTTAGATTGCTTCTAATTGATAATAAGCTGCTTGTTGGCTTCTAATATTTTATAGGTTGTTGAGACTATAAGCTTCTTGTTTTCTTTAAATTTATATATATATATATATATATATGCGACGTACCCGTAATGTATCGTACCTGGGGGTTTTTAAAAAATTGTTGTTTCAGCATATTGAACCCGTACCCGTAACTGTAACCATATCCTGGCAGTCTAGTATAACTATATACAGAAAGCTTGCTGTTGTGCTCAAAAACTGCTAACAAGATGTTTATGCAAGTTTGACATAAGAAAGTGTATTTTAGATGACAAAGAAGATAACAAAGATATCAGAACAATTATATTGGAATGATCCCCAACAACTAAAGGGTTTTATTTATCAACTGAGAGCTCAGTCCATGAAAGACAAAACCAAGGACCAGTGTCAAGAGACTTGGACTGAAGCTGTACGGTAGTACTTCAAACCGCTACAAATGGCAGCATCTCAAACCAAAATGTTGTTAAGAGCCTAGAATGCAGATAAGCTAAAGGTCTCCGACAAAGAAAGAATCATTTAATCATCCAGAACATAGAGGAATTATACCAAAAGAAATTAGTTAGATAAACAAGAATCACAACCATCATGGCTTAGAAACATTCAGTCACTAAGTCAGAAAGTCGGGAAATCTGAAAGAACTTAGTAACCAGCAACCAACAGATACAAGGCTGAAAACCAAAGACTATCATTCTAGCCATCTTATGAACAATAATAATAGGGAATACCACCGAATCTCACTTCAAGATTAGAAACAATGGATCAAACAATCTCCCAGCCTGACTCGAGAAAAGTAACATGGGAAGATAACAGATGCCATAGTTGGGAGTTCACAGAAGATGTAGATGATTGAAAACCCAAATCACAAGCAAAATGAACATCAACAAATTTTGCAATTTTGTTTGACTGAGAATAATCAAGAGACAAGTGTCTTAGATATATAGATATCTGTGTTTCCCAAATTCAATTTTTTTGCACTTAAAATGCTTGAACCAATTAGGGAAAAAATATACCGACACACTATGAGGAATAAACAGGTATGATATGAGGAATAACATAAAAGGTTAGGAGCAGTGTTACCGGCGTCCCTAGATTTTGGTGACCCCGAACATTTCGGGGACTTAGAGGATGTCCCTATTTTTTAAAAATCTTTCAAAAGATTTCTGATGTTTTACTGTTAAAATGTTGTTATTTTTACCAAGAACATTAAACTATGATCTTGGAAGTACCTAAAATATATTAAACACAGTTTAAATCCCTAAATCTCATTGAATACAATTAAAATACTGAGAATACTAATTTGTATATATTATTTTAATAGCCGTCCCCAAAATTTAAGCAAAGACGCTGAATAAAAAAGACAAAGTGAACCATGAGCTACACACGTTCTTAAAAACTTACACAGAGTGATCTAAGATTTTATAAGGAAACCAAAAAAAAAAGATGTCTGCATAACATGAATCGGAAAATATGGTCTCTTTGCATTCTTATGTAAATGTGCAACACTTGAGGTTTCCAACATAGGATGGTGTGCATCTACAAAATATATATTGCCATGAAGTTGTAAGCTCTTCTACAGGGTGTATCCTTTGTTTAAATTTTCCTGTCAACTACAATGAATCTATAACAAAAATAAATTAAAAACTACTTCATACTATTGGAACTATGATCCAAACATTTCTTCAGATGGTAGCACAGTCTACTTTCAGGGGAGATCAGTAAAGCATACATATTCATACAGAAATACAGGAATGAAGAAATAATATCAATGTTGTGGTAATTGAAAATTGGCATATTGTACAACAATTAGGCTAGTGTCTAAACCGTAACGATCTATCTCCACTAAGGGATAAAAACATAGTGCAACTGATGGCATTTCAGTTAGCTACCTTGAACATGTTCAGCTGTAAATGTGTTTCTGGATTCATTCTCCTGAGCTTCAAAAGGTATAAGCAAAGCTAAGTTGGTCTCTTGAAGTGAAACGATCTACTTCATTGAACCAAAGGCATGAAAAGAGATTTGACATGGGGGTGTGAGCCCTCACAATAAAAGATCCCTCCGGTACATCTGGAATCCTCACAAAAAAAAACATTCAGAGTCTAAATACTGGCTTACTCAACAAATCAGGACAGAACATTTTCCAATAGAGAACAATAAATCCCACAAAACAACAAAGATTGAATACTCACAGCTAGGAAGGAGTGTGTTTGGATCAGATGCATTAAATTTTGTAAGGCCATCAGCCTGGTAAGATTCAAATTGTTCATCAATGACTGAATGGTTGAATTTATTCAATCGTTTATTCTGCATCACTTCTTCCCAAACACAATGGCGATCATAATGATTGGAAATAGCATATTCATAGCCACCACGCCATAAAAAATATTCTAAGATAAGAAGTGGATCACTGTTCAATCGCATCTTGCTGTCTATCCATATCGAGTACCTGTGAAAAATTGTACAAGTCCAGTAATTCTATTGAATATTCAGCACGTCATATTCTTCTTATAAAAAATAAATCAAAATAATAGAGCTAAATCAATGAACATCCATGCATGTATCTCACTTCTCAGTATATATGGTATACCCAATACATATGTACACACATTAACTACAATAATTGATCAAAGTCAAACAATAGATTTCAATGCGGCAAAACAATCTCAAGAAAAACAAATATCCTTATGAATTGGAGGCACTAGCATCATTACAACGAAAAGATGTTAGCTAGACCAAAAAAATAGCTTTACTCTGAGAAACTACTTGCAGAAACTAGAAATTATCTTAAAGAATATAGCTACCATACACAATAAGAACACAATTAATTGTTAAATGTCATAAGTGGAAACCCATCTAAGAGACAATGACAAAAGAATAATAACATATTTTCTATTATCTGGCATTGTAAAATGAAATCGAGCAGACCTCAGAAAAAGAAATCTATATATACTTTTCTAAAATTATAAAATAAATCGTAATGCATTGGATAACAAGTTTCAGATGAAAATGCTCGTGAAAAGAGAAATTTAGGCCATGTGCCAATACTATTACACTTTCCAATTGCAAAATGATCTAGTTAAATTCCTGAAAGATTGCAGGAATATTAACAAAGACAAGAATTGTGCAACATTGTCACCAAATACAGTCTTGGACTGACAGCAACATCTTCCTGACTATTTTCAAGCAATTAAAATTTTACCACTGTTTAGAATCCATTCATCTCAGCCTAACTAGAACGTGTCTTTTCTTCAAAGTGGTATGGCATAGAGATAAACTAAGAAACAGACATTTCATGTTTCATTTTTGAGAGGACCTTACTCTTCCAGCCTATCGATGTAGATGAAGTCTTCCCAGCTTAGATGGATTACCATGCAAGCTTTATACATGACTTTCCCTGTTATTGTCAGGATCTACTCATTAAGCTCCCCATCTCATAGTACGGATGAACAGGTGAATGAAGGATTGATTAAATAGATCCCAAAAATTCCGAAAGAGAGACCATAACAATTGTATTACAAAACATTCACATAGTTCTTGGCTAATCGGGTTATCTTGATGACTAATGAATTCTGCAGCACAATAGGTTGGTTGTAATATCCCCTTCCCAATCGAGGACCCTTAGCCTATTTTGTCTACCCGACGGCTAAAAGGGTGAACACAAGGGTGACTTAAGTTCTATTATTTTATTATAAAGTGCAAAAATAAAAAAATATTATAAAAACACTTATAATAAAATATTATAGACTTAATAAAAAATAGAAAAGTGAACCCAATGATAAAAGCACTTAGCTAAAATTGTTTAAATCTAGAAGAGTGCGACTTGCACTAGGAGGCAAAAGAAAATAGAAAAGGGCAAAAAGTTTATGGAAAGTTTATGGGCCAAAAGTTATCCTTTCTAGGCAAATGTGACTTGCTCTAGGAAAGAGAAATGGAGGGAAGAAAAAAATTTAATAAAGGCAAAAGTGATTGGCTCTCATGTGTGGCTACTTTGGGTCACTTCCTTCTTTAAAAGGACAAGTCGACTTGTGTTGGAGACACACTTGATCATTATCTAATTTCTGAATTGTATCTGAAGCTTTGAGCTTTTGTCTAAATTATTCTAAGGACAAAACCCTTAGAATTTACCTCTAGAGGACGAAAACCCTCTTAGAGCATTTGAGGATTTCCTACCCAAGGTTGTCCATTGTGATTACAAAGAGTTTTTCAGTTTATTTCAGCTGAGAATAAAGAAGATTTGTAGGAGGGTTTGTGGAACAAGTTTGCAGCAGTTAGTTTATTATTTATCCAAGGTGGAGCGACCCACTACTTGGTCATTCTGAGTTGCTTTGAAGGTATTACAGATCTGATCTGTATTGTTATATATCTAGCTGATTTTTATGAATCAAAGTAACCAGTTTTTATCATTTTTGAAGGGTTGGAAGTGTTATTTTCAGTCATCATTAATTGCAGATTTCTGAGATGTATTTCAGTTTATTTTACCTCTGAAAATCAGAATTTTATCCATGTATGGACTGTTAAAAATTCGAAATCAGTTTAGAGTAAAAATATATAAATTTTGTTGCTCATTTGTTTGGGTTTCTCTAATAACCCTAATCGCAATTTCTGAGAAATATTCCAAATCTGCATAACAGGGATTGAAAACATATTTTTATAAGTGGCTTTGGTGTTGGATTTGTCCAAAATCCAAGTAGGGGTTAAGGTTTCCCATTTGGGGACATTACAGTGGTATCAAAGCTTGAAATCCTCCCAGCCTGTGAGGAAAGAAAAGAAAATCAGATCTGAATGCAATCAAGGAAAAGATGAAGTGGACCCAAGTCCCTTTCTTTGATGGAACTACGAAAATCTCTGCTAGATGTTGGTTGAATGAATTTAAGACCTTTTTGTGTTGTAATCCTATGTGTCAAGATGATGCCCTCATGCTCATCTCTAGATACATGGATGGAGTAACACATAAATGGTGGCGTCATTTGTTGAAGACCCAAGGGGTTGAATCTGTTGCTTCACTTGTAGATTTCTCACAAAGATTTCTAGAAAGATTTGATGTGCAGGATGGCAAGGATGAGCAAGAAAATGAAACCATGGAGTCTACACCCACGAAGGAGGACAAATCAGATCTGCAGCCAAGGGAAGAAGAAGAAGCTTCTAGAGAGAAAGGTATGGTTTCCATTGAACAAAATAATTGCATTAGTGAGGAAACATTGCTTGTTGGATGCCAAGTTAGAGAGATTATTTCAGCTCCAAAGGAACCAAATATTGATATTAGACAGGAGAAGAAATTCATATATGCAAGCAAGGAGGATGTAATGGAAACTCAAAGAAAGTGTGAGGAATGGCAAAGAAGAGCTAAGGCTGCTAGATTGATAGCCGCTCAAGGGAAACAACACTTACAAGAGTTTAAGGCAAAGAACTCTTCATTATTGGCAAGGAAAAAGGAATTCATGGAACGTGAATCTCATACATGTTTCCGTTTCCGTTTCCATTTCTGGCAACGTAGGAACACTATGTTCCCGAATTCCACGGTGAGCTAAGTAAGACCCTCGCAGCTTTAGCAAAGCATGGAAACGGTGACATACATCGATGAGATGTCCAAAGTTGCAAGAGGTGCAATATTGGATAGCAGTACCACTTTCTTGTTTCTTTCCTTCTACATCGAGGTCCCTCTTTTATCCCTTCCCTCTATGGATGGCATTCGCTAGGAGGTCCACTCTCGAGATCTTCATGAGCATGGAAGAGACCATGGTTGCACCATGTCATTAGATATGCCAAAAAAATCTCAAATTCCTTTGATGCGAGACATAGGTAAGGTGTTGAATGAAGAGATTCCTTAGTACACACAACCCTCAAAACTACGCATGAAAACATACAAAGATTTATGAATAAACATGCATTTGAAATAAACAATAGAAACACACCAACAAGCTTTATTCAATAACTTAGGAATAACACACATAAACCGACCACCAATGATTCAGTCTCGAAATTATCATTTAACCTACTTACACCTTCATTTACTTACACTCTAATCTTTAAGTTCGCATCACACTGCTATGATTATCAAAGCTATAACTAAGCTTCTAAGAACTGACTCCCTAAGGCAAATGGGCTTTGTGGAGTGCCCCTCATATAGATTTGAAAAGCTAGAGAAGTCTCGAGCCTGTTAGCCGACTTTCACAGCAAATTCCATCTGATCCGTTACTCCCGTCCTCACTCTTCAGAGTTCAAATATAGAGTTCCTCCCAATTGAATAAAAACAAATGTCAATCGGGGAACCTATCTTAATTGAGTTGGTGTCGGACCGGTGTGCCCCTATGACCAATGGTTTGGTAATCTGACCAATGTTTAGCTGTATATAGAGTATAGCCCTATCCGTTCAAAGAGACCCAATGACCCTATCTTTCCGTAGAGAGATCGTAGGCGGAACGAGGACAAGAAACTACTTTTTTCTCTTTCGTATCGAGCCTATATAGGGCGCCTGTGTGAGGATACTTCGCACGGGCCCGCCCAATGCGACATTAAACTTAGACAAAACTCCTAAAACTATGGAACATTATGAAGATAAGGCCCAAAGGACCTATCACAAGACTCAAAGGGCTTCTCCAAAACTTTCACAACTTTAAACAACATCCTTGATACTTTGTGGCTTCTAAACATACTCGTAGTGTTTCACAACTTCAAATAATACTTATAGTGTTATGCACCTTCATATAGAAATTTGCGGCTTGAAAACTTGCTCTTAGTATTCCAACTTCCCTTAGGCTTATGCAACTTCACATGCATGCTTATGAGGCCTCCAAACACTTACTCAACTTGTGGAACATTTTTGTGCTCAATACCCTCAATACAAAATGCAACACAAACTACTCTACTATTTTTGGTCGATACATGATAGCCTATGAACTGGATGCTTGTGCATCATCCTCGAAGACATTGGCGACGCCATGATTCACACACGATATAACATTTAGAGACAAGCTCATCACATTATAGGGAGCATTTGTAGTTTCATTGCACACGACCTCTATGATTCACATCCTATTTTATTCTCTATTTTTATAGGCCTATTAGCTTGGATCATTGGCTATTAGTTTGGATCATTGGCTAACAACTTGCATCTTATTTTACTTTATTTTTACACAACGGTTAGTTTGTATGTGCAGCTAACACTTAACAAGCCTATTAATTCGAATAGTTAAAATTCCCGCTAAAACCTTACATCCTATCTTACTTGTTCTTTTAACAAGCCTATTAGTTCAAGCTAAGACCTTACATCCTAGTTTTATTTGATTTATAGCCTATTTGGGACATCATATTCCACTTTGGGTACATCCGGCCATTGCCCTCCTTTCGGAGTTCCTTGGTCATATTTTTACAAATGCGTCTTTGCCATATCTTTTCCTCTTTGATTTATTCTTCCATTTGCTTTCTCAGGATCTTTTTGTATGTTTGATTATCATTTTTATGATGCTTTTTCCCACCTAGGTATAATCACTATTTATGCTTGTGTTGGACCTATCATAGGTTTACATTCATATCTCATGACATTACTAGCGATCTACAATTCCTACACTTTGCTAGTTCATATTTCATAGCCTTCATTTCGTATGACACAACACCTATCTCTCTTCATGGTCAACTACTAGCTTTATCCCTCATAGTATCACACTTTTATCTTTGTACTTTCACTTTTCCCACTCCTCTCACTTGAGGCACACTTAGGTCAAAGATGAAATCACACTCTTTCCTTAGGGTAGGTCTAGAGGTATGTAGACATCCTAGTTTCTAGGTTCTCCTCTATAGCTATTAAGTGTAAGCTCTCTAGCATAATCATCTTTCATACCCATTTGATTGGGCTTACAAATCCATATGGAGGAGGTACAATAAAAGCTAATAGAAAAGTTCAAAGCCATGCTATAAAAAGAAAAATCGAGCAAAAGGCAATTATTACAAACAAAAAGTCAATCACAAACCAAAAAGGACGTTATATCATTTGGCACACCCCTATCCTAGTTGAAAGCTCGAACTCCACAGTTGGCCTCGTTGATTGGGGTAGGTCACATATCTTTCATTCGAGTGCCCCTTCGTTTTCACACTAGTACCTAATCCTCGAAGTAGGTCTAAAGCTCTTTAAGTGAGGTCGTGAAGTATGGGGAAAACATCATGGGAAGGTACGAAACTCATTTACTACTATAGCATCTTGTAACTATCTAGCTAGCCTAAGCCCAATCCACATACTTGGGATACTTCATAATTTGATGATGAAAACCTTTAGTCATATCCTATTCATTATAATGTCTCATCTCCACTAAGGATCTTATACCGCCATTGTACCTTACTCTTTCTTTTTCCATGTTCACTCCCTTTATTCCCCTTGATGGATATTGTTGGCAATTGACCACACCTCTTATCCCTTTTACATCCTACTATCATCTTATTACATATTTTACCTTTTGGCTCTCGCTGAAGATTTGTGAGTGGGATTGTAAGACCTTCAAGCCTTCCTCACAATTAAAACCTCGCACATCCATACCATCTTATTTCACCACTGGTCATGACATTAAATGGCATTGCTTCCTAAGAAATCCAACGTAAACATTGATTTTGATGCTACTCATTTCATTGTTTCCTATTTTATCACTTTAATTTCACATCTTTTGTTTTCTTTAACCTCTCTTAGATTGCATTAGATTTTGCTCATTATCATATCCACATTCTTTGTTTATGAGATCCCACATCCTTTTTACATTGGAAGTCCATTTTATTATCTCTCCACATCCTTTTTAAAATGGAAGTCCATTTTATTATCTCTGCCATATCTTTTAATGTTTTTGATCTTTCTTAAGATTCAACAAGTGTCTCAGCATTCTTATTGCCATATCTTTTAATTTATTTGATTTCTCTTAAGATTTTATTAAATATCATTCTCCTACTTATATCTAACGCATCTTTTGATTCACAGATTTTTCTATCTTTTTCATTAGATGTTCATTTTACCTCTTACTCTATCATTTGCCTTTTCATTTTTAGCCATAGATGACATCACATTTGTAGAAACATGGAAATGAAAACATAGATCAACATGCAATATACATACAATCATCTTCTACATATCATAGCCATATGTACAATTGAATCAAAATAGTGTCCAATCCATACGTAGATGATATATCTCAAAAATGTAGATCAAACAACACAACATCAATGTCTATGAGACATTCCCTTTGCCCCGGAGGATGAGAATGCGAATACTCTAAGACGACATATTTTGACTACCCGCTCACACAAATCAAGTTGAGGAGGGTACCCTTGAGCGTGCCCCCAAATCTCTCTCTGTGATTCCGTTAGCAATACCTATAAAGCAGCTATCACCGCCACATCCCTCTATTATTTAGTTGTCATGGCATGCATGTCGGCTAGTCTCTGGCCTATTCTCACAAAAGGACTGCTGTCCAAAATAACCCCCGGTTATTTTAACTTGCAATTCTATTTTGGCTCGGTTCATGTTTCCAAGTTGCATGCGCGCATGCTAGTTTTCATTCCTTAGTGTAATTCATTGGTTGCGGTTCTTGGCGCACCCTCACGCGCTCTTCTATCCTCCTTTGAATTCTATTATCTCCCTTTATTTCCCCTTTTCACCCGCGTTCATTTCCGGTTGTTGCGCACTCCTTCACGGGCATTTGCCGACTTACCTTCCATTTTTGCAAATCTCTGGCATTCTTTCCTCGCGCATGTCTTTCTTCCCGAATCTTGCACATTGTTGCGTGCGCACTCATTCCCCTTGCGTTCTTCCCTCGCGCACTCTCATTTTCTTCCGCACACCCTTACGTTGAGCACTTGTTGTTTCTTCTTGGCTTTGCGCGCGCTACCTTCTTCCAATCTCCCACGCCTCCTTGCATACTTGCACGATTTAGCGATATGCACCCTTCTTCTTAGACCTTGCACACCCTTTGGTGCACGCCGGCGAAATTCTTCATTCTTGCTTCCTTGCCTCCCGCTTCCGCGCATGCGCCCAAGGCCGCAAACCTCTGCGCGCCACATGTCCAATTCTAAGGACCTATCGGATAAAGTGCACCTCACACAACAAATTGAAAAGCGCTAGTTGTGTGTTGAATCCTTATGGCGAATGAACCCCGACACGCAAAAGAAATAAACCAGCGAGATAATCAACTGATTCCCATGATTAGTTAGGTCGCGCCACGTGTCTTGTGTGTTCCTCTTGTACTGTAAAACTTCAAATTGTCATAACTTCTTCCACAGAGCTTGAAATCATGCGTGTATGGTCTCGTTTGAAAGTTCTTTAATGTGGGCTACACTCAAACCTGCTTCAAAATCAGATTTTTGCGGGATTTGGTAGGTAGAAATTGGAAAATGCGATTTTGGTCATTAATGCACACTTCCAGTCAACTCAACCACCCGATTTCATGGGATTTGGCCTCTTTCCTTCTTCCACAAGAAAACTGACATGGAAGAGGCGGATTTGACAGAGCTACAGGCGGATTTGCAAGTATTTATTGCATGTTGTTGGTGGTTGTGATTGGAAATTCAAGTTTCCCTCCTCTTTTCCCTCCTCTTCTCTCCTATTCTTCTATATATTGTTGAATAATGCTCATTTGAAAAGGTTGGACCCTCTTGGATTGCAAGAGCATTATTCATAATAGTATTCCTTTGCATTTTGAGTTGCAGGCCTCAAATTTGGCTCACTACGTATGGATTCTTGCCTTCCCCTCTCATTGTAATCAACTATGCATAATTTGGAAGCAATAAAAGTCTGTTTTGTGGCTATTTCCTGCCCTAGCTCACGTTTTATTGCATTTTCTTGCCTTTCCTTTACAATATTAATATGTTGTGCATATTTCAAATCCCTTACAAGCTTTCTTTTCATTGAGCTCCATAAAAGTGAGAGTGTGAATGTTGTTTTGGACTGTGGCACGCATGGCTGCCCTTTCTTTCCCCATTTTCCTCATTTTCACTCATCTGAGAGTGTTCATCCCCTTCTTTCTGGTGCTATCACCTCCCTTTAGCTTAGGATTTCGTTTTATGCATCTCCTTCTCACCCTGGTCCCTTGGAATCATAGAGTAGAGTTAGATAGTTGCATTTCCCTTCTTAGGATTAGTTGTAGCAGTAGAAATAAGCAAAGGAAGTCAGCCTTCTCCGGAGGTCTGTCTCAAGCGCAAGGTCCCACAACTTGGAGACAGTCCCATGTTGCCTCGAAGCCCCAAATCATCTTGATTTGGGACGGGTGCAATTTTGAGCTCCAACAAGACCTTTTGCCTAACTCAACATTTCTTGCAACAGGGCTCCCATATCCCCTCACTCCACACCTACAATTGTTGCCCTTTATTGCTACATGTCCAACAAGTCTAGGAAAACCTACATGCTCAAGAGCTAAGGGCGCCACAGATCGTGCATCAAGGTTATGTCCCTTTGATCCAGGACTTTATCCAAGATCTCATGATGCACACTCTCAATGAGTGTGTGCCACTTTGTATCCGACCTCTCTCGTTAAATCAACCAATCAATCAAATTAGAAAATAGCATAAAGGAAAAGGAAGGTTAGAGATGTTTACCTCTGTAAACACCATTAGCGCATTTAACCCCTAGGGTTAGTAGCACCTTATGAGAGAGCTAACGTGTCCGGAGCACAAGGCGGATAGAGAAAGAACAAAGTAAACCATAGTTGGGAACTCCAAAAACATAGTAAACCTTGTTGGTGCAGCTCCTATTCTTGAGTGTCCTAGACCCAATGCTCCAAAGATAGTCCTCCAAGTGTAAGCAAAACTAGTTCCTAAGCCTTTAAAACCTCAAAAGCAGATCTTAAAGGACACCTATAAAGGGGGTCATGATTAATCATTATAGTGCCTCATAGCCAACGGCATCGACCATGGTTGATACAGATTGGCCATTGAAAAAACAGAGATTGAGGATATCGACCATGGTTGATACCATCGGCTCTAGGTAATGACAAATCATACTCGGAAGCTGATAAAAAGGTGATCTAACAAAGGTATGAAAGTACTGCTCGATAGATCTTTAGGTAGTGAAGTGGAGGAAAGACTCAAAAGTTGATGTAAAGGTGACCTAATGGAGGTATGAAAGTCTGTAGGTAGAATTTTATGTGATAGTAAGAGAATAGTGAGGAGATGTCAAAGAAGGTAGTAAAAGGATGACAAGAGGTATAATATAAAGGATACGATATCTAAGGTATTAAGGTTTGTACATCAAAGTTATCTCACAGCTACTCCCAACCAGCGAGATCATTTCCAGTACACCCCACTCCTCATAATGCCTCGTGAGATATCGGTCAGGGGGTTAATGCGTCAATGGTGCTTGCAATTCTTCAAGCTACACCATATAAACCTCGTTGTCTGAATCTAAAAGGAAGCTAGACAAATGCAGAACAACTTCCTACTTAATCTTTAGAGGAAAAAAGTGTAAAATAGACCTAGATCTCTGAAATTCAGTAAGAATAATAAACATGCAAGTAACCTACAGCAACATGCAATCATGCATAACTCCCATAGAACACAGCATATACCCTGGGCAGACCCATTTGGGAAAAGCCCAACAACCAAGGAGCACTCAATTGTATTATTCAGTAATCAGCAATCTGTGGTTACAATACAATGACAGAGTATCCACTCCTACAGTCCCAATCAGCACAGCTGGAAATTACACAGGCTGCTTATCCTTTTCTTGCAAATATCAATAATACTGTCTCATTAATAGTATATATCTCTACCCCCGAGTGCCTGATTGATAGTCTTTTCCAACACTGAGAATAGCACTTATTTCTAAAAATAGACAATCTATAATTAGACTTCTCAGCCACCCAATATGCATGATAAATTAACAGCAGTTTCACTAAATATAGACAGTCCAAGAATAGACTTCTTCAGCACCTTAATTGCATGATGAATTACCAAAATAGATGGCTCTTATCCAGTGCCTACATTGCATGGTGAGTTAACAGCACTTAACCACCAAAATTAGCTGCCCTTGTGCATGCTGATTTGGCCTGCACTTATGCTCCAGAATTAGCGCTTTATTTTTCCTAGTTCACCTTTTATTCTCCCTCTATGCATGCTCTTAATACATAATACATGTGACAAAAATAGCCACATCAAGTGGGAAGCATGTGTACCCATAATTAATACAAAATAATTAATTAAACTTCATCATTAAGATTTGTAAGGTGTATGACACCTAATCCCAACATTCTCCCACTTGTCATATACCTTGCAAGAGCAAAAGGGAACATCAACAAAAGTGAACTAACTGCTAAGGGCAGAAATGCCCATAGCCTTGCTGCACCATCTAAACTTCTCTGTTCACAGGCTTTGTCAAAGCATCTGCAACATTTACCAAAGTATCCACCTTCTCAAGTATAACCTTTCCATCCTCCACCATGTCACGAACAAAATGGTACTGCACATCAATGTGCTTTGTCCACACGTGAATGTAGGGTTCTTTGCTAAGCTGATGGCACTCTGATTGTCACAGCTAATTTTTACTGCTCCTTGACTCAGCCAATATCCAAACACAATCTTTGAAGCTAGACTGCCTCCTTACAAGCATGAGTAGCTGCCATATACTCTGCCTCTGTAGTGGATAAAGCGATTACAACCTGCCACTTACTCATCCAACTAATGGCACCACCAAACAGGCTAAACACAGCCACTGGTAGACCTCCTGTTGTCAACATCTCCTGCCCAATCTGAGTCAACAAATCCCTGTATATCCACCCTTAGTCACCACATTTGAATTCCTGTTCAAATTGTGGAGTATAAAATTCGTATGAAATTCGTTGCTAAAAAAATAGAGATAAAATTCGTGATTAAATTCAGTCAATACAAATACACTTGCCATTTCACATTTCATATAAGTAAACAGGTCAAAACAGCTTTCCAACAACTAGCTGTCATAAATTAATTAAAAAACATTTTTGAATAACAATTAAACATTTTTGAAAAATAAAAATAAAATAGATTATAAATTAAAATAAAATTAAACTATTTGATATTTAATTAAACAAGAATATTGTTTTGATTTTTAAAAAACGAACATTATATTAATAAAATTAACAATAAACAGTATTGATAATTTGATAGTAAAATAAAAAATTACGTGTCTAATTGGGAGGTCCAAGGTTCAAATCTTGGCTCCGTGTTAAGGTGGCCTACTACCGACAGTTTGGATACCCTGTTGATAGGGCACCACAATAATGTGGTTTAATCTATGGGCTAGCCGAGAGCTTAAAACTTCCATCCTTAGATGGTTCCACGGCCGATGTGGGCTAGTGATGCCACAATGGGCTAGGGCCCTCTCCCTAGGTAACCTTACCAAAGAAAAAATTAAAAAATTATGTAGTAATTAATTTTAAAATAAAATAATAAAATGAAAATTCAAATTATGAGATTGATGATAAATTATTATAATATGTTTAAAAATAATAAAAATAAAACTAAATTAAATTATTATCATACATTAAAATTTAAAATAAATTATTAATTTACTATCGTGTTATAAATTTATAAATAATTTAAAAAAAAACTAAATATTTACAAAAAATGAAATATAAAGTTGAAACTAAATTTGATTTTTTAATAAATTATAAATTTACTATCATATATTAAAAAATAATAATAATAAAATAAAGTAAAATAAACCTAATTGTTCTATAAATTTACAAATGTTTTTTAATAAATTACATTTAAGTTTTTAACCTATAAACTATTAACTTATTACCATATACTTAAAAATAGAAAATAAAACTTAACATTCTATTAAATATTAACCTAAAAACAAAATAAGCATTTATAAATGAAACTAAAAACTAAAACTTAATATACTATTAACCTAAAAAAACAAAACTATATATTTTTAAAATAATATTGAAATGAAAATAGTGTCCTCATGGAAATGTGGAGTTGCTACGAGTCGTTGGTGGCTTGGAAGTTTGAAAGGTGGAGTCGCTGGTCGTTGCTACCTGCTACCTTGGTCGTGACTCACTATTACGCTGAAGCTTGGTTGTTAGCCTGTTACCCTGAATCTTGGATAACGCGCTAATACACTAGTCGCAGAAGCTTGGTTGTTGGACGGCGAAGCTATGGCTATAAACTGCAAACTCGTGATTGCCTTGCCACTGTAACAATGTAAACTACAAACCGTGAATGTGTTAGACGAGTCGCGACTGTGTTTTTTTTATAGTTTTTCAACAAAAACCCTAAACGACCTTTTACGAATCCAAACGAATGTAAACGAATTTTTAAATTTGTCACCCTGGGAATCGCGATTTGGTGTGCTTCATTAAATTCACGAATGGAAACGAATTTTAAAGTTTTGGAAAACATTCAGCAAATTTCAATTTTTTTTATTAAATCCACCGAATCCGGTGACTAAGTATCCACCTACATACTATAGAACTTCTTGGTTGCGAGGATCCGGGATAGCAAATAGAGTGATTTGAGGTACCACGAAGATATCTGAAAACTCTTTTCACTACCACACAGTGATCCTTTCCAAGATTAGACATAAACCATCTCAAGTCTCCCATTACTTGGGCAATGTCTAGTCTGGTGCAAACCATAACATATATGAGGATCCGAACCGCACTAGCATAAGGTACACGACTAGTGTCCCGAGGACACTGCTCAACTGAAAGCTTTGTTCCCACAAATAGGAACACTCATTGGTTTGCAATCCTTCATGTTAAACCGCTGCAACACAGTTAACATACTTCTTCTGACTGAGCAAAAGTTTTTGTTAGCTCTATCTCTTGTAATCTCCATCCCTAAGATAAACTTAGCAGCTCCTAAATCTTTCATTTCAAACTGTAATGAAAGCTGAGATTTTAAAACCCTTATCATAGCCTTACTGTTACCAATTAGAGGCATGTCATCCACATACAAAGTGATAACAATAAAATGATCACCATCCTGCTTATATAATACACAGTGATCTGATTTGGATCTAACAAATCCCAATCTCAAAACATAAGAATCAAATTTCTTGTACCACATTCTAGGAGACTGTTTGAGACCATAAAGAAATTTCTTTAACTTGCAAACCAATTCTTCTTTACCCTTTACCACATAGTGCTCTGACTATGTCATGTAGATCTCTTCCTCCAGGTCTCCATGCAAGAAGGTTGTCTTCACATCCATTTTCTCAACCTTAAGGCTAAAAGAAGCAACAATAGCTAAAAGAAATCTAATGAATGTAAGCTTTGCATCTAAAGAAAGAATCAACAACAGCTAAAAGTGATTTAATGGATGTAAGCTTTGCCACTAGAGAAGATCTCACCAAAATCTATTCCCTCCACTTGGGAATAACCCTTAGCAACCAGCCTTGCTTTGTACTTTCCTATCTTGCCCTCAGAACTGAATTTCTTCTTGAAAACCCATTTGCAGCCAACAAGTTTCCTTCCCTTAAGCAATTGAACTAGGTCCCATGTGCCATTCTTCTTTAAGGATGCCATCTCCTCATCCATGACTATCTTCCAAGATCACTATTATTCATCTCCATTCCCTCGCCTAATCTTGTACTTTTGAAAACCCATTTGCAGCCAATAGATTTCCTTCACTTAGGCAATTGAACTAGGTCCCATGTGCCATTCTTCTTTAAGGATGCCATCTCCTCATCCATGGCCATCTTCCAAGACTCACTATCATTCATCTCCATTGCCTCCTTCACAGTTCTAGGCTCATCATATATAGTAGACAAAGCAAATATAGATCTAAAATCAGGTGCACTATTTTTTGTTGCTTTGTTTGCCAAGTGGAGCTCCTCGCCCATTGAGGTTGAGGTTGTTCCTCCTCTGAACATTCTAAGCTCTCTAGAACATGCTCTTCATCTAGTCCATCTTGAACTTCTAGTTCAGCCTCAGGTGCAGCCTTCTCGGTCTTTGGCTCAAGCTGCATTGTTGTCTTCGCATTATCACTTGGTTGCTCAACTTTAAAAGAAGACTTGATTGCTTTGAGACCATATTCCAACCATACATTGTCTTCTATGTCACTTGATTCCAATGTTTGTATCCTTTACACAATAACCATATCCAATTAAGAATCATTTTTCTTCTTCGAAATCTGACTTGGATCTCTTCTCCTTAGGCACATGCACATATCAATGTTTTTAGAACCGGTTGAACCGAACCGAAACCGCCGATTCGACTAGCTCAACCATTTTGTGCACAAACCGCTTGAAAAAGCTCGGATTGGTTGACCGGTTCGATTACAAACCAGTCTAGTTCCGACTGACCCGCCAAGTCGTGCCAACACGCAGTATATATCGGTGCTTTTTTACAAATTTAATTTTTAACTAAAATTTTTGCTTTTAATAAAACCTAAACCCTAATTTATTACTTTATAAAACCCCCACATTCACCTCACACCTCTCTCATTGAGCATTTGTGAGCAAAAGCATTTGGAGTATAACATTGAAGAGTTTAGTTTTGGAGTGAGCTTGGAAGTTGGAGCTTGTTTGCCATTGCTTGTGGGCTCTTTGTGGTGATATTGGCATCCATATAAAGACTTCCTCGCTTCTGTTTGTGAGCACCTCTCTCATTTGTAAGGATTTGGAGGCTTGGGGCAGCATTGAAGAGTGTTGATTTGGAGTGAGCTTGGGGTTTGTTTGGCATTGCTTGTGGGCTCTTTGTGGTGGTCTTGACATCTACATTTGGAGGGTGCAACCCATATACAAGCTTGGAGTGTTTCTTGACCTCATTTGTGTGCACATTGAAAGGTATGTTAAGTTTTAAACTTGCCCCTATTTGTAAATCTTATTAAATAGGAAATCTGAAATATATTTTCTTTATTTGCATTTTTATATTTCTTTGCATTTGCAATGGCCGCCAAGTTAAAGACCCTACATGGAACCATGCTGACATAGTTGATAATCAAGTATTTAGTAAATATTGTAAGAAACACGTCAGGGGGGAGGGGGGCATGAAACAACACTTGGCTGGTCAAAGAGGCCAAGTTTCCCCATGTGATGCACCGGATATTGATGTCGTTAGATTAGAAATGATAAACTTGCTTGAGAAACATAAAGAAAAGAAGGCTAGGCAAAAAGAGATGGACGCTGAAATAGGGAGAAGGAGGCAACATGTCATGGCCCAAACAAGTGTTGAAGGCTCTTGCTCTGACCCCTTTGTCCATGTTAGAGACCCCTTTGTCCATGTGCCTCCCACATCCACTCATAGTCATGAAAACCAATCTCAAAAAAGAAAGAACATCCAAAGCTTTTTTCCATCTTCTTCCACACCTACTAGTGCCTCCATGCCAACAAAAATCAGCCCACCTTAGATAACCATTGGAAGAAGTAATATAAAGAAGTTGTTTTCGAATACATTGCTAGATGGTGGTATGATGCAGATATCCCTTTCAATGTTGCCCGCTCACCTTATTACCAGCCTATGTTTGATTCCATTGTTGCTATTGGTAAGGGCTTCAAAGGCCCTAGTATGCATGACTTGAGAGGATCTCTTTTGCAAAAAGAAGTTGCGTCCATAGATGAATATTTGAAGAGTTGTAAATTATCATAGGCCAAAACAAGATGTACTATTATGTCAGATGGGTGGAGTGATGGCAAGAACCGCACCATAATAAATTTTCTTGCCTCTTGTCCACAAGGAACAATGTTTTGAAATCAGTTTATGCATCTGATAGGGTGAAAGATGCAAATTTTTTGTTTGAGCTTTTGGATGAGGTTGTTGTAGAGGTGGGGGTGGAAAATGTTGTACAAATCATCACAGATAATGCCTCTAACTATGTTCTTGCTGGTAAGATGTTAGAGACTAAACACAAAACAATATTTTGGACTCCATGTGTTGCACATTGCATAGACCTCATGCTTGAGGATATAGGAAAACAAGATTGGATCAAGAACATTGTAGAGCATGCCAAAAGCATCACAAAATACATCTATAATCACTCATGGGTATTGAACCTAATGAGGAAAAACATTGAAGGCAGAGAACTTGTTAGGCCAGCCATCACAAGATTTGCAACAAACTTCCTCACATTGCAATCTCTTCTTTCCCAAGCACAAAACTTGAAAAAGATGTTTTCAAGTGATGAATGGAATGCATCAAAGTGGAGCCACAAACAAGATGGGAAAGACACAAAAAGAAAAAATTGACAGTTTATTTTGGAAAAAAAAACAGAGGTTGTGAAAATTGTTAAGCCTCTTGTTAAGGTGTTGTGGTTGGTGGATGGGGAAAAATTAGCCATGGGCTACATTTATGAGGCTATGGATCAAGCAAAGGAGCAGATAAGGGCAACATACAAAGACAGGGTAACTAAGTATGGGCCTATATGGGAGATTATAGATAATAGATGGAACAATCAACTCCATCGCCCTATACATGCAACTAGATATTTCTTGAACCCAAGATATCATTATAGAGCTCAGCTTGGAGAAGATCAAACAGAGAGAAGTCAAAGATGGTTTGTACGAGTGCCTAGAGCGCATGGTCTCTGATGAGAGGCAACAACTTGAAGTTCACCGACAGATCAGTTTCTTCAACAGAAAGCCACAGATACCTTTGAGAATAACCTTGCAAAGATTGCAAGATATGTGGACCAACCCGGTAAGCAATTCTAAGTTTTTTGAAGTTCATTTGTTTAAACTTTATAATGAATAATCATGAATTTTTAGCATAAGACAATCTAATTTGTTGAATTACACTTTAAGTTATAAGTTGTATTTTTAATTTTTAACTTTTTTATCACCATTGCTTAATAATTAAACATTTACATTTTTTATTGCAACACATTGGTGAGATTCATTTGGTAGTCAGTCTCCTCAATTGCAAAAGTTTGCAATTCGGATCCTGAGCCAAACTTGCAATCCTTCCGGGTGCGAGCGCAACTGGTCCATCTTTGAGTGGATTCACACGAAGAAGAGAAACCGTTTGGAACAATGGTTAAATGATCTTGTCTTTGTGTAATACAACCTTTGGCTAAGGCGCAACCAGTTACTGAACTAAAGCCCTGATACAAATCCCATTGTCTTGGATGATATAGATCCAACCTCATATTGGGTAGAGGAGCATCAACCAACGAGTTTGATTCTGATGACTTGGGGTGAATGGCTTTGGATAAGAATGATGAGCCACTAAGTAGCAGACCGCACAAGACATGGCAGGCACTAGTCCCACTCACGCTACGCCAATACAAATTGTTGCAAATGTCCCCGAGGATTTGGATGGTTCCGAGTCAATTAAACGTGATGATATTGATGAGGATGAGCCTGAGGATCCCATTCTCAGCAATGGTGCAAAGTTTGATGATTGATCATTGATGTCATCTAGTTTCTTCTAGAGTTTTGTAACTTGTAGTATCAATGATCATAGCATGTTGTTTTTTTGGAGTCTTGGACTATAGAGGCCATTTAGAGCCTCATTATTTATGTATTTTGTTTCGGAATCTCATATATGATATATGTATTGTGTATTGGACTTGGAGTTCGTGCCATTTTGCTATAAACACCTTTCTTACATATATACATGAGCAAACTTTGCATATTTTGTGTGTAATTGTTGGAATCATGGTTTTTAATCTTTCAAATATATTGTTTTCATTAAAAATGTAATTTTTGTGTTTTTTAGTAAACCGGTTCATATAGTTTAAACTAGTCCGATTCCGGTTCTCGGTTTCGGTTCTAATCCACCCTCGACTTCGCTCTAAGTCCAGTTCCGATTTTTAAAACATTGGCACATATGCCTCACAAACAAAAACTCTTATTTGTTGTAAGAGGGCTTCTTGCCCATCCAAATTTCCTCTAGGATTTTGTCAACATGAGCTGATGTAGGAGATCTATCAATCAAATAGCATGCTCACTAACCACTTCTACCCAAAGCATACTCCTAGCCCCTTCATCAATGTCATGTTCATCCTTTCTACAACTCCATTTTGCTAAGGTGTGTATTGAGTTGTCTTATGTCATGCAATGCCCTGTCCTTACAAAAAAATTATCAACTCTGCATAACTGAGAATTGTCCGCGATTGTCCATTCCCAACACCTCGATCTTCCTTTTGATTTGATTTTCCACAAGAGCCTTAAACCCTTTGAACCAGCCAAAGACTTTAAATTTTTACTTTAGGAAGTAGACCCAAGTCATCAATAACGGAAACATAATGCAAGAATTTTGCTAGTGAAGGCACTTTAACCGGACCAAATACATCACTATGAATCAAAACTGAAGTTCCTGAAAAGGGATGTTCACAAAAGTCAAAATCTAAAGAACAATCATCTATCCCCTCTATTGATTGTTGCATTTCAAGGCCCGAAGGCCTTTCTCACCAATGTAGCCCATGCACTCATGCCACAACATAATCTTCTTAACAGGAAGCTTTGGATTCTCACTAGCAGGAACCTCCATCCCAAACTCCCCTAGCCAAGACCATAGCTTGATGCACCATCTTGCAACCCTCCTTGCTAAAGACCACCTACACTCCAAGATCATTCAATCTACTTATAGAAATCAGGTTCCTCACCAAACCAAGAATGTGCAGTATGTTGGAGAGGGATTTGGTCTGTCCATCTCCAAGTGTGAGCATGACTCTTCCATGACCAACTACTTTGAGAGATAAGTTGTCTCCCAAATACACCATCCCACCATCAAAATCAGCATACTTGAAAACCACTCCCAATTGGGAGTCATGTGGTAGGAAGCTCCAAAGTCAATCAACCATGCATCCTCACATGCATGTGTGGCAAGGGCTGCAACAAACACATCACCTGCATCCTCTTGAGAAGCCTTGGAGTGATTAGTGTTACATAGGGACACATTTTGGTGAAATCCCAAACAGCCTGGGACTTGGAGGAGACGTCCCCAATTCTTTTTAAATCTTTCAACAAAAACTTATGATGTTTTTACTTTTGAAAAGCTGTTATTTTTACCAAGAACATTAAATTATAATCTTGAAAGTATATAAATATAGTTTAAATCCCTAAATTTCATTGAAAAAAGTTAAAATATTCAAATATTAATTTTTATATATTATTTTAATAGCCGCTCCTTGCCATCCCCAAAATTTGGGAAATTTTTTTCTATCTTGAAACCCCATCCCTCTGTCCCCACATCCCCGGGATTTAGGTAACTATGTTTGAGTCTCGAATCATCATGTACTTCTTTTTTCCCTTCTTCTCCTTGCAGATATTGGAAAGGAATTTGGTCCATCCAACTCCAAGTGTGAGCATGACTCTTCCACGACCAACTACTTTAAGAGACGGGTTATCTCTCAAATACACCATCAAAATTAGCATACTCGGAAAACCACTCTCAGTTGGGACTTGGGAGTCATGTGGTAGGAAGCTCCAAAGTCAATCAACCATGCATCCTCACATGCATGTGTGGCAAGGGCTGCAACAAACACATCACCCTGAGTCCTCTTGAAAAGCCTTAAGAGTCTAAATTGTCATCCAATTCCTTCTTTCTTTTTGTAATGTCCCCATTTCCGAGCAATTAGCCTAGGAGGTTTTTCATTTGTCTTAGCCTTGGTCATACCCGAGGGGTTAACAACACTAGAAGCTATTGGGTATGAATATCTATTACCACCTAGTGCATTTGTTATAATTTTGTGTTGACATGAGCATAAAGTGACTTGGTGGGACTAGATGTTATGTTTTGTCATTAAGGGGGCCTCATAACACTTTAATGTTATAATATTGCGTTGGGGGTCACTTATGTCCTATGGCGACTTGAAGGGGGTAAAGTAACTTAAGTTACTTTATGTTTTGTTGGTCCTTTCTAGAGGGGGTCGATTAGGGCCATTTGGGCCTCTTGTTGCTTTGGAAAAATTATAAAAGGAGTTTGGGGAGGAAAGGGAAGACACACTTGCATACTCTCATATTTTTCTCATTGTGCAACTGTTGCTTGCAAAATTCCAGCTTGTGGAGTAAGATCCCACAGGACCCTAGCTTCGGTGGTGAGAGATCCATCCCTAGCTAGCAGGGCATTCTTCGGTGGTGAGAGATCCACCCTAGCTTGTCATTTTGGAGCTGATTTAGGGCTGTTTTACAGAGATAATTTTCAGAGCTTCTAGAGGAGGGTTTTTGAGGATTTTTGGGCCTTTTTGTGAAGAAAAATCAAGGGTTTCAGATCAGTTGTTGGCTGCAGCGATAAGGGCAGGTTTGGGCGCCATTTTTGAAGACTTTTCAGAGGGTTTTTGGCCTCTTTTCTAGGGTAGCGACCCACTTTTGGATTTCGCTGCTATTTTTGGAGGGTTTCCCAAGTGCGGCTACCAGATCTGGAGGTTGGGGTTTCATTTACATTATTAATAGAAGTTATTTCCAGATTTTCAGAATTTTTGCACTTGTATTTGGAGAGATAAATTTTTGAAGTTTTCCAGCTGCCTAGGGCATTCTGTAATTTTCTGGCAGTGATTTATCATCTGAAAAATTCCAAAAATATTTTCCTAGTGTTAGTTTTATTATTAGCAAGCTCTCTGCAAATTTTCAAGGGTTTTGAACAAGTATTTTGTGAGTTTAAATCAAAACTAGTTCGCTGCAATTTTCTGGGTATTTTCTGCAATAAATCAGAAATTTATTTTGCTGCCATATATATATAGTGTGTGTGTGTGTGTGTGTGTGTGTGTTTGTTTTTGAGTGGTATCCCATAAGGACTATTACACTCTTCTTCCGCTTACAGATCCTCCTTGATGTGACCTTACTTGTCACAATTCCATTACTTCACCTTGGACTTTCCGAGAGACTTGGATCTCCCTTTAGATTTGGATTTGTTGTCCCTTTTCTTGCTCTTGCCTTTCTCCTTCAATCTACACGAACCAATGCATCCTTGATGGAATCAGAAGTCTTCCATCTCAACCCTTCTAAATGTAAAGCACCCACCACTTCAAGCTTTAGCTTAGTGGTGGTGTTGTTGATTGCCATCACAAAGTTGTCCCACGTATCTTACAAAGAACGCAAGAGCATGATGCATTGATCCCATCGTTCATCTACACGCCTATGGACTGAAGGTGGCTCACATGATGTCAAATGCATTAAAATGCTCCACAATCGAGTCACCATCACCCATCCTCAAGGAATAGAGCTTCTTTTGTAGAAAAAGCTTATTTACCAAGGATTTAACATGGTAAAGATCCCCAACTTCTTCCAGAGGCTCTCCGTGAAAGTCTCTCCAAACATATTCAAAAGAATGGAATCAGCCAAGAAAAGCAAAACATGGCTACTTGCTTTCTCGATCCATCAAAGACCCAATCTTCATTCTTAATAGACACTCTGGTTAGCTACCTCAAACATCTCATAGATATGTCTCGTGAGCAAATCCTCCATCTTCAACTTCCAAAGCTCATAATTTGTGTTGTTGAATTTATCTATCTCCAACTATGATGTACTTGTCATGCTGAAATAAGATCTCTGTTGTGCACAACTCCCAATTAAAGCAAAAATTTTGTTTCCTAACCTAGGATCTCAAAAGCTGGCCAAGCTCTGATACCAAATGAAAGGAAGCTAGACAAATGCGGAACAACTTCCTACTTAATCTTTAGAGGAAAGAAGTGCAAAACAAACCTAGATCTCTCAAATTCAGTAAGAATAATAAACATGCAAGTAACCTACAACATGCAATCACATATAACTCACATAGGACACAACATATATCCTGGGAAAATAAATTGGGAAAAACCCAAAGAACCAAGGAGCACTCAATTGTATTATTCAATAATCAACAAGTTGTGGTTACAATACAATGACGGAGTATCCACTCCTACGCTCCCAATCAAGACAAATGGAAATTACACGGGCCGTTTATCCTTTTCTCGCAAATACCAAGAATATTATCTCATTGATTGTATATTTATTTCTACCCCAAGAGTGTAATATCCTTGTGGGATATTAATTAAATTTTATTAAACTACTTGCAAAGGAAGTAAACTTAGAAAAGAAACCCTTTTAGGTTCACCTCAACTAACCCAGTGTCGGCTTCAATACAACCCAAATGGGGTTGGAGTGAGCCAAGGTAAGGGTTTAGATGGGCTTACTAGTCGGAATTAACACTTCTTTAACCAAATAACTTGCAGCAGTAGTAAAATAAATTAAAAATGTTGAAAATGACTGCAAACTTCAAAAATTAATATCTCCCACAATATTAACTCTTTTTGCCTGAAATAAATTGCAGTTGGAAGATAAAATTATAATCTTTCAAATGAACCCACAATCAGAATTTTTAACCAACTATAACCCACTCAAATCAGCCCCCGAATCTGCAGATCAAGTCACTAGGGTTAAGGGAAAATTATAAAATTAATTCCAGCCTTATTATTCACTTCCCACTCTTAAAATCACCACTTTCAGATCTGCATTAATTAATTTATAACAGCAGATCAAAAGCCCTTCAAACCCTTCCAAAATATGACAGAAATTCACCTAAACCAGTCGATTTATTAAGAATAAATTCCAGCAAGGTTAGCAGCTCCAAATATCATGAAATAAAGTGTATTTGCAATAGAATAATGAGCAAGAACAGTTCAGAATTTTATTCTTGCCAAAAACCATTCAAAAACACCATAAATCTCCTTCAAATAAGTCGATTTATACCATGACAAACCAGCAGCAATTTCCAGAATTTATTGATCAAAAGATGGCTCAAAACTCTCCAAATAAGCTCTCAAACTCCCTCAATAATGGCGACTTCACATATATTGAATAAAAATGCAAATAACTTATCAATTCAAGCTCTCAAGGGCACACACACTTCACAATGGGTGGTGTTGATGAACACCTTTTGTTTTTATCACAAGTGGGCATACATCCCTCTTCAAGCATGAAGATAAGTTATAATAACCGTCAACATGCGAAAAGGAGTGCCCCTCATCTTCTTTTATAGATCTTCCTTGCTCATTCTCCAAAGCTTTCTTCCTTTTGGCGCCATCTTCTAGGAGAGATTCTTTATTTTAAAAATTGCCTGGAAGTCACACTCAAAACAAATATTAAATGCATGGGGAAATTAAATATATCAAATGATGCCCAAATGAATCGACCCATGCTAAAATAAATCGATTTATTCCAAATAATAATTATTAAATAATCCCAAGGAATTCGACTTGCCTTTATTTATTTATTTATCTCCAAAAATAATTAATTACCCCAAGGAAAATCGATTTTCTCCTAACCAATTCGACTTGCACAATTTAAATATTATTTTTCATTTATTTTAATTTATTTTTTTAAATCCACATGTGCAAATTGATTTTACCCAATTTAATTTCGACTTGCATTAATTAATTAATGCTTGAAAAAGGGGGCATTACAAAGAGCCTGATTTAAATAATTTTCCAAAGCACTTAGAATAGTACTTGTTTCCAAAGATAGATAATCCTCAATTCGACGCTTCAGCCACCCAATATGCATGATAAATTAACAGCAGTTTCACTAAGTCTACACATGTCCAGGAATAGACTTCTTCAACACCTTGATTGCATGAAGAATTACCAAAATAGACAACTCTTATCTAAAGCCTACATTGCATGGTGAGTTAATAGCACTTAACCACCAAAATCAGTTGCCCTACATATTGTTTTGGCATGTGTTTATGCTCCAAATTTGCACTTTATTTTCCTAGTTCACCTTTTATTCTCCCTCTATGCATGCTCTTAATACATATCCGACAAAAAATAGCCATATCAAGTGGGAAGCATGTGTACCTATAATTAATACAGAATAATTAATTAAACTCCAGCATTAGGATTTGCAAGGTGTATGACATCTAATCCCAACAAAATCTCGAATCAAGAAGGCACTCTTTACATCCATTGAACACCTTCCAACCATACTGAATTGTTGTGGAGCAAAGCAACCAAACTGTGACCATCTTCGTGGGATTAAAAATCTCTTCATAGTCTATTCCCTCCCATTATAAAAAAGCCTTTCACAACAAGACGAGTCTTGTACTTTCCAAAGTACTATCAGCTTTGCTTTTGACTTTATACACTCATTTGCATCCGATGGGTTGTTTACAAGGCAGTAATTTCACCAACTTGCCTAGTGGTAATTCCACCGACTCCAAGATATGATTCTTCATCAAGGCATCATAGTCAACTTGCATGGTAGTCTTCCAATTACATTTTTCTTTTGCTCCAAAATATCATTGGAATTCAAGTACCATAAAAAGGTCATATGCAAGGGTAAAATGAACATGCTCTTGTTGGATTAACAACCTTGTTTCCGGGCTTTGAGTCAATGCCTTTGATGGAGGCATTTCATCTTCCCGTGGATCTTGGGTAATGAAGTCTTCCTCCACAACTAACTGTGAATTTGATCGACGCATGTCATCCTCCCTCACATCCTGTATTGTGGAGTCTTCCTCCCCAACTAGTGCATGTAAGTTTCACCGTGGCAAAGTGAACAAGCCTCTACAAGCCACCTTGCCCAATGCCTAGGCCAACCACCCTGTCCTATTTCACATCAAACACAATACACTTCTTCCCAAAGAAATTAATAACCCTGTTGGGATTTTATGTTAACTAACTAATAGATTTAGAGATTTTTGTCTATTTTAGGAACATACCTAACGTTCCTTACTAAGAATTTTTATAGCATTATTCAACACCATACATATATCTCCTATCCCCTCCACCGCAAAAGGCTCTCCATCAACTAATAAAATAGAATCAGAAATATTTGTATTTGCAATAAATTTTACATACCATTCCCAACAACACGTAAAATATCTAGATGCGCCGTAATCAATGAACCAAAAATAGGTAGCACCATCGTTCAAGTATGATGCCACAAGAGCATACTCTTCTACAAAATCTTGTTTATCTTCAATTGCTGCCACATTTGCTTGACCCCATAATTTTTTGTTGTAGGCTTCTAACAATCCTTTTTGACATGCCCAATCTTTTGACAATAATAGCATGTCACCTAATACTTTGAAGCAGATCCTTCAAGGTTACATTTGCACTTCCCTTTCGACTGAGCAGAAAATGCACTCATTGTCCAAAACAAGACTTACTAGTTTGGGTCTGCTTGTGTTTCCACTTTAACAAATAACAACTAACTTGACCAAGTGTCACGATTTGGCTTTCTACCATCAAGTGTAAAGCCTCCACAAATGTTTCATAAGACCACGGTAAACTATTCAAAACAAGAGCAACTAGATCATCATCATCCACTTTTTGTTGATGGTAACGAACTGATCTCGGATATCTTTCATCCAAAAATGTTCGACAAAGAACCACCCTCATTCATCTTTGTTGAAAACAACAAATTCTTCGTACAAAGGTACAAAACCTAACTTTTCTTTGCAGTTTTTGATCACTGGTCAAGAGATCACTTGCCACAATGGCATTCCAGACTTGAGGATTAAATCGTCTCAAACGTATAATTTTAGAGAATACGCTTTTCATAATCCACGGTGATTTGTAGCAGGTCTCAACTCCTTTTTGAGAATGATTTAATTGCATTTCCGATGATCCGCAATCGTTGAAATCTTGTGACTCCAAACATTATAATTTTGACCAACGAGCTTTGCAAAAAAGGAAGAACTAAATTTTGGATATTGGCCATTTTTAGGTCTATCTACTCAAAAAATTAACAAATTGATTGCAGATGTTGTGGAGATGAACGAGGATGTTCGGTAGGAACATTGCAAGGAGGATTCACAGGAGGAGGACTAGAATTTGCTAGAAGATGTGCACAAAGAAGAAATGAAGAGAAACCAGAATGCACACATTATTCATTCATCCTGTCCGTCCTTTAATTATGTGAGAGATGGTTACGAAATGGTTGAAGTAGTTACAATTGTTTATTAGTTAACACTTACCTAATATTAACATAACCCTAATTTATAAGCCTTATATTAAGCTTACATTCTAATACCCCCTCTTAAGGCTTACACTATAGAACATACCATGAGTAAGATGAAGGTAATAGAGCCAAATAAGATCACGCATTCTTTAAAAGCTTCCTCTTTGAACAAAATGCTTTGACCAAGTATAACTCCATCAAGTTGCCTTGACCCTCGTAAAGGTGTAGTTCCTAGGTTGAATTCCCGAGTTCACGGATTCCACCTCCTCGAACTCCCGACTGACATGAATCTCCCGAATTGTTGACAACCATCCATACTGAGCTACTCGATAGTGCTCCATCAAGTTCTCTAATGACCCTCGTAAGGGTAAATTTCTAAGATTTGGAGACTCCCAACTATCTCGGGCAGCCACCCATGCCGATTTTTACCTACATTGATCCCTTAATATCTTCAAAGTGTGACCCTTCTTTTAAAATACGTATTCTTTATCGCTGATTCCATCACTTTTAGCATTCGATTGCTTTTCAACAATGGCTACATTAACTTCATTTGATTTGTCTTTCATCTGGATTTTTACTTTTCAAGTATGAAAGTTGAGGCCAAAATATACGTCTAATGGAATTTCCATTCCCAGATAAAATACCTCAAAAAATAACCCTTTCCCAAAATATAGAATGACCCACAAATTAATGTAGCAAGATTTTAAAACTGCTTTTTATTTTTAAATCAAAGAAAGGAAACTATACTAGGCAGGTTTGTGCCCTAACCGATTGGTTGTGACTGAAAAATTGACAAATTATGTGCCCAAGTAACGAGTGACCCTTGAAAAATTGTAAATCTGGAAAGGCATGCCTGTATTATCTTTGTTTTGCACTAGCTACCTTCGAAAATCACATTTTTTTCTTCCTTGTGACTCGGATTGTATTTTAGGCAAAAAAACATGCCCTAAATCATGTTTTTATGTGTTGCATTTTGCCTATCACATTTTGCCTTGAAAATGTCTTGTTTTGTGCCCTAACTACACAAACAACCCCAAAAAATCTTCAAAATGCCAAATTCCTATTGGTGTGGCCTAACATTTTGTAATGCCCTAAAATTTGTCTCTAAACAGCCAAAATTGTGCCTCGAATGATGATTTCATGGCTTTTTTTTCACCACCTTTGCAATGGCATCAACTGTATTTTGTGGTTATGTTCGTTGTAACTACCTTTGAACTGAAATTGGGTCATTTTCTGCCCTTTCTGATGATGTTTTTCTGCCAAACGTCAAAGTGAAACTGGGTCGCTTTCTGCCCTTTTTTATGACATTTTTTCTGCCGTACATTATTGCTCGTTGACTTACGATATTGTTGTTGCGCCTAGCATTCAAACTAGTCTTTTGCTCTTTCGTGCCCTAACAGAACTGGTTTGAACTTCTTCCCTTCTCTTTCTCCTTGCTTGCCCCATTCTAATAACAATGTTAGAAAATGTGCACAAGGAAGAAATGAAAATAAACCGGAATGCACACATTATACATTGTGTGTCCGTCTTTTTATTACGTGGTTACAAATTGGTCAAGTGATTACAACCGCTTTATTAGTTAACACTTAACTAATATTAACATAGCACTAATTTATAAGCCTTATATTCTCGCAATCCCCTCTTAAGGATTACACAATAGAACATACCGACAAAAGATTAAGGTAATAGAACCAAATAAGATCACGCATTCTTCAAAAGCTTTCTCTCTTGAGTGCTTTTTCCGGTAGATGGTTTTGTATAATGACTAGGCATGAAAATTTTGCAATTTTCAATTTTTGCAGAAAATATTGTTCTGAGTAGTGTCCTAGTAGGTTAGCACGCTCTCGTTTGAACACGAAAATATCTTCCCCTTTTACATTCACATTCACATCTTCAAATTATGACTCCAAATTCATTCAAATAGCATGCCCTGGACTACACAATTTTTCCTTTTAGCAACAAATCTCCATTGCCAAAAATTCTTCTTCGTCGTTCGTCGTGAACCTATTTCTAGGGCTTCCTTAAACTTGGCTCAAGCATCTTCTCCTTCTCTATTTGTACCCTTCTCCTAGGGCTTCCCTAAACACCTTCTCAAATACCAATGTTAGTATGAGGGAGAGAATGAGGAGAATAGAAGGCATACGGAACACTAACATACTTGTGTGTGTGTGTCTATCTTTTTACCAAGCACAAAGAAGTTACACATTCAAGTGAGGAAGTTATAAGTGACTCCCTCTTGTGATCCACCCACAACAACTCTCTTCAAAGTCGAGGACTCCAAAGACTAAGGTAGACATTGTTGGTGCAGCTCCTATTCTTGATGTTGTCTAAGTATAAGCTCCACTAAGACCCTAGACCTCTTAAACCTTTAAGGGAAAATTCATCAACGAATGCAAAGCGGTTTATGCAATGATATATTTGAGAAATACCAACAATGACACCTATTTATAAGAGAACATAGCATGAAGCCACCTGTCTCACTTAGCCGATGGCGTTGACCATGATCAAACATCAATACCAAATAGGGATGTCTCCCAACATGGTCGATATTGTTATGGCACAAACAAGGCGGAGCTTGACAGATTTTATTAATCTCCAAAATGAATCATTACAAACAATGGAGAGAGCTGCAATGTATATATGCATTGTACAACTTCTATCCAGTCCATGTAAAATGGATCGAATCAACCTAAACTAAGCAATATGCAGAAATAGCATATTGCCCCTAACTGCCGCTAGAAGCTACTGTTGGAGGTCATCCGAGAACAAACATTCTAGAAACTTCCCACAAACATAGGGATAGAAACCTATCACTTAGTTAACTAATAACTAATGACAACTAACACCTAGTAACTTAAAGTAAAAAATTAATTACTTTAACTTATTACATTATTCAAATATAAACTAATGATGAATTAAGCTAGGTACTATATCCTAACAGATGTTGTTGGCTACAAACAGTCCATAGGGAATGAATGCAGAAGAGAGAGAATGGCGGTACAAAAACACTTGGAAAGGGTATGAAGGGGATATGAAGGTTATTTGAACGTGCTATAAGAAGTCAATGTGAAGATGATAATACTAATGATATTAAGAAAAATGGGAGTAGGAAGGTAGTGGCGAGATAATAGGAAGGCACACTAGGGCAATCTAGGACTAGTGCCATGACGATTCTCTCACCAGGTACTACCAACCAACCCAATCCCACTCTTGGTACACCCCTTAATACGTGCACTCAAGCAGGTTAATGCACCAACAACTTGCCAAGAGAAATCATTAGCAAGAGTAAATAATGTAACACAATAGGAACATACAAACTTCTTATCCGTTGATCATTAAAAGGTTCCCTTCTAGTTAGCTAAAATGCTGTTAAAGGAGATTGAATTTTCCCGTAAAACCCAAGCAAAAAGGCACCCAACAAAGATTGGGTCCCTAATCACATCAACCAACTTCCCCTTCACAGTATTCTTGCTCAACATCCATATTGACAGCATCAACAGTTTCAGGATTACATGCAAAAACATAATTTCTAAAAGCAAAGGATGAGCATACTTACCACTACATCAATGCATGGACAACGTTGCCCAAACAAAGATACATGGATTTCATTTCTGAATTGCTTCTATTTTGGCATTTATTTTGTTGTTTTTATGGATCATTTGTTATTCAAACACAATCTTTATACAGTTTCCTACTCAACTCTGTTATACGGCCCAAACCTAGGGATGGAAAATTTAACTAACTGTTAATATTGATGTTATGGATCTGTTTTGATATATATTTGAAAGTGCTTACTTTATTTGTATTTGTACGTGGTATGCATGTGTGCATATGTATATTCCATATTGCATGACTTTTTTGTTAATCCTTTAATTATGGGATTAACACTGAGTTTTTAACTCTTCTTTGCTCACTCGATGGATTGAAATTCAAACCAAAACTTAGAGACCTGATTGGCCCAGCAGAATGATTCATAAAACCAAACACAAGGAATTAAGAGGAAAAGGAAAAGACTTGATGAATGGAAGTATTTTTTGAAAGCCAAGCACTCATATGCTAGAGGCAAACAATGGATGCTGTCACAATCAGAAATGAAACTAAGATCCTTAATGAGGAAAGCCCATGGAATCCCATAAGCAGTAAGGAGGTTCCCATCAATTCTTTTACATAAGGTTGTAAAGCATCTACTTATAATGCACAACATATATATTAGTCCATAGATATAAAGGTAAATTTTGAAGTCACTGCCAAGCGAGACACCAATTTGGTGTATGATACCCCCTTGCAGAAGTCCACTTGTTTTTCAATTATCTTATATATTGGTCAAAGAGGTGTACAAACCTATCCACCTCTGGATTCGAAATTGTGACCATAGATAGTCTTCTTAAAGTCTAATCGATCAATTTCTACTCTGAATTAAAAATAAGATCTTAACTTCCACTACTTGTCACTGAAATTGGAAAGGTTATGTGTTACAGCCGTCAATACAAAGCAAACTTCCAATTAAGAGAAATCTGAATTTATTGTAAACCCATTGCACAATTTTTAGGTTCTAAGAAACCATTTTTGACACTCAAGTTAAACTCAACCTTGCCACTCTAAATCCACTCAATTTTTCATTATTTCACGTACTTAACCCTAAATTGGTTCTGGGATGGAAATACAGTTGATTTCAGTATCAACCTTTAGAATAATTAACTGAAAAGTGTAATTACAAAATAATATGGTATAGAAACCTTTCAGTGCCCTTCAAATCAGAGTTTTCAACAACAAAGGATAACATCAGTAGAATATCATACCAATTCTAAGTATGTAATATCTCTCTTTTATTCTGTCGATTGACCTAATCACATGATTCTACCTGGCAGATGGAAAGAGACGATGAGCCAAAAATTTGGGCACCTTCCCAGTTCGACGCATATCTGTGTATGGTACATTTCTAACCAACACAACTTTCCATAAACCTATGTGACCATTTTCATCTGGTTGTTGGCCTTCTGAAGACAGTGTCTCTAATGTTTTCTCATCAACAAATATCACAAAGCATGCCTTCTTCTTGGAAGTTTCACTAACCTGCAAAAACAAATGAGTAATGCAGAGAATTTAATTGATAACATAGAGTACCCTCACAACTCTGCAATTAGACAAAAAGCTTACTGCAATGCAAAAACCCAATATTAGCTTACTGCAATTCAACATTGGAAACATTCGGTAATGTTTAATAAACCAGTTTGAAATTTTAACTCCCAACCACAAAAGCTAAGTCACAAGGTTCAAGTTCGCGTTTATGTTCGATGAGGATAAAGTTCGGTTCAAGTTCACCAAGGGATAAAGTTCGAGAAAAAAACATCTTTAAGTTCGAACAAAAAAAAATTCTATCATTTTTTTTTTTGAAAAAAATGCATAAATATGTCAGAGGGACAGAGTGGAGAGAGCTTTTTGTCTGCTACTTTCAGTCATTATATGTATATATACACACATTTGTAAAATAATGCAAAATTGTGTCAAAACTTCCCATGCAAAAATAATGGATAAAGTTCGAGTTCATGTTCGATGAGAGTAAAGTTCGGTAAAATTCAAACTTTTTGATAAAATTCGGAGAACCTTGTGACATAGGACAAAAGTAAGATATTAAATATGCTTCTAAGTTCTTCAGAAGGGTATCTTTCATTACTTGAACTTTTTTCAACCCACGAGTGCAGTTTATAAGGCTTATTGGTTTAAAGACTTATTCAGTAAATGGATTTGATCAAATCTCATTTCACCTTTTATGTCTCACAAGAATTCAAACTTGATTGTCTAGATTTGTTTCTGCCGTATTTGTTATCAAAAATGAGAAAAATTCTTGTCTCTATTAACACTGGTGTAAAAATACAAGTTTGAGGCTTTTGAGCTATATTAACCTAAACACTAAATTGCCCACTCATTTTACGTACCCACAGTTAGATTAAAGAATCCCTAATGGCAGGGTTCAAAAGAAACAGTCTGCATCTTTTGTGATAATCACAAGAGGAGCAGAGATCAAATGTTTCATTATGCTGGAAAATAACTTCGCTGGTGCAATGATTCCACTCCTGAACATGTTTTTTCACGATATTAAAATGGTATCACTGTAAGAAATTCCCAGCTACTATGTTAGATAATATCGCAGTAAATTAGAAATAGAAAGTTCCCAGATTTTTATTTTCAATTCTAGTTCAACGAATGCCAACTCCTGTGCACTCTTGCCTCTTATTATCTCTACACTATCGAATAGAATAGAGAAAAACATCTCTTGGCATAATTAGCATTTGTATTTATTTTTCTTTTTGCTTTTTGTTATTTAGTTGTTATTTATATTTCTATGTTTAATTTTTTTCATACATTTAGTCAGTTTTATTTCATATAATTTTATTTGTTTTTTATTATCTCAGCCATTAAAAGTGAACACACAACATTACAGCCTTCTACCAACCAACCCCAGAAGCCATTGTAAGAACCGCCTCTTGGCGTAACATTACATGCAGCTCCAACTGCTAGGCATATCAAACTTTTCAAAACGAGACTTGAAATGTAATATTTATTTCACTTTAAAAATCAAGGGAAGAAAAAACTAAAAAGAAAGAAGGGGATTCAAGAAGAAATAGGAAAATGCAAGATGCCAAATATAAAAAAATATAGGAATGTTACAACACCTAAACTATTACAAACATTAACCAATCTTGGGCAAAGACACTAAGAAATCTTAACACATTTCATGACCAGCTTAATCAAGTTTTATGCAAAAGCCAGCATCAATGGATCGCCATCTACCTAATAACTAGTTGCTATATAGGTAGATTTTACCATTAAGAGCAAAGTAAATCCACTGTTCATGAGAAAAACAGTGTTACTAATTGTATCTCTAAAGAAACTTTTGACAAGGGCAGCTAGAATTTTATGAGCAGTGAGAACAACCCTTATTACAAGCATAACGTAAAGCACTACACCAATGGGCAGATCAAAATAATATGCCATAATCTGGAAAGTGTTGTTTTAACTTTACAGATTCTGTATTAGGTTATGCTTGTCAGAAGCATAAGGTGACTACACAAAAGTGCATGGTCCCATGCAAGGTTGTTGATTCTACAGATTCAATGGAAATGACATATGACAAAATCCCAATTTAGATGAATTTCCCTGCAATTTTTCCAAGGCAATTTGTGAAGTTGTGGGCCTAGACCTAACGTGCAACCAAAAAGATATGGTTAGGAATCTATATTTGAAGAAGTTATAGACAATGAAAATATCAATTGTATTCCCAGTCAAGGACCTGAACTCGTGTTCAGCCTTCCAAGACAGCCTTGTGAATCCAAGCCAAGCCCAAGGCCAGCGAAGTCCAGGGAATCGGATTCCTCTGAAACCTGTTGAAACTCAACAAGTATCTAAGAGACTTGCCAGGCTCGTAACGGGACTTGGCCAGTGCCTCATAAGAATCTCAAAAACCATAAACTGAAAAATGAAATGCAATCCTCATTCTTTATTTCTGATTTTCTCTACAAGGTCATTTTTGCTGGAAAGGGAAGGTTTGGCAGAAAAACAGCAAACTTGAAGAATTTTCAGCAAATTTCGCCAGTGGGTATTTCAAACTTTCATTTTTATAATTGCAGACTTGGTTGTAAGCATTTTTCTGACTTTCTTTGGAGGCAAAGGATAAGCTAATACTTATCCGATTTTTACCATGGGAAAAGTTTGGGAGGCCCTTTTCAATGCATATTGAGATACTTGTTCAGTTTTACAAGTGTTTCTCGTGCATTCTGTTAGCTGCTTTTTAAAATATTTCCACTTTATTACCCTAAAAATGAAGATTAAAAAGTACGTGAAAAGGATCCAACAGGGAAATAAATAACAGGCGGGTGGAATGCACATGATATTGCAAGCATTTATTTGGGAAAATTAACAAGTTTAAGTGTCGCCCTGCAATAATGTCAGGGCATGATGCAGAGCTATGTATCAACGACATTCACAAGATGCATTGCATCAAATGGATGCACTGTTGGAAAACATATCTGAGAAAAGAAAGCAGACTAATAGTGCACAAGTGCCATATCTCCTAAGGCTGGTGTTGGAATTGGTAGGCATCACAAACCCCAAGGATTCACTCTTATGTGAGATTCTGCTTGTAGACAATGATGTGATAAAACATCATACATAAAAGTACCATGCTGGTAGCAATGAGAATAAGGTATCACATACTATTAATATTATGTTCCCAATAAAATTCTGCTGTAGTTGCTACAAATCCTACAAAAACCTGGATCTGAAACTAAACAGAAAGCTGAAACTAAATCTGCTGAAAAGCAAAGAATAAAATTGTTGGAAACTACAGCATGAATCTTGAATTTGGCAAAGAAAACAAACTATTTATAACAAGACCAAAAAGTCTTACACACCTACCAACTAGATACATTGAACCTAGAGTCTAGACACATTGACCAAAAACTCAGTTGGTGGACCCACCACCCAAAAAGAGCATAGTAAGATGAAATGGTGAGGCGGATCCACTGCCTAGTAACTGTTATTTGTATAGAAAAAAAAGTTCATAACAGTTCCCGCCTCGAATTGCTTTGCCCTCAAAGCAATTGAAGCATTGGATGTTGAAAACTTTTAAGCCTTTTCAACTTCTCGATATTTTCCTTCCCATGGTGAACATTGCCGCCAAGGTCAAATAGCCAAAGACAATACTCTGGCAGTCAGCAAGCTTCTTGCTGGAAAAATTTACAGTCCAATAATAGCATGTCCATAACTACAGAGACAAAATATTTTTCATTTAAGGAGCTACACTTTTCAAGGGAGGAATGATCTTGTAACAGGATTACTTCCTCCTAAATGCTGGATTATATTTTCCTGTTGAATGTAAGAAATCCACATCCTTTGTTGGAATGTCATCAAGTTGTAACCAAATTTTCAGCACCATACCTGGGGCAACTACAATGATGATGTTGGAAGCAGTCATCAATTTTCACACTATTCTTGAGTCATTAACTTTAAATACTTGGTAAAGACCCTAACCTTTTACCTCAGAAGCAGCTTTATTGGCAGCAATAGCCTCCTCTGTAGAGTCGTTTAGTTTTAAGAACAATCTTCTTCATGTAGCTGAAAATATTCTTAAGAACATTTATCAGGATATTCTTCATTATAAGGTTCCCACAAGACCAGGTATCCATCAGTGAGGACTAATAGAATCTGTACTACTTTGAAAAAAATGCCATTGTTAGGGCTTCTCCATTGTGCCAAGAAATAACTCTGATACAACTGTTGTGTTCCCTACAACCCTGCTGCAGTCTCTACAAACCCTACAAAATCTTGAAACTGCAGCTGAACAGAAATCTGAAACTATAGCTGCTGAAAAATCTAAGAATGTGTTCCAAATTGTGTAAGATCTTAAATATGAAAAATGTCAACAAGACAAATTTAAAAAATTAAAACTGAATATGTTATACAACTGATTTTAAAACTGTTGGGAACAAAATCCAAAAACTTCTGAAAACTGAAACGTGTAACCACTGGAAATAAACTGAAAAAACTACTAAAAACCCTGAACTGAACTCTTCCTTTCGAAAAACTGAAACATAAAACAAAGCCTAATATTACTACAAATATTTACATACAAGGGAAGAAGATTCCTGAAAAGGGATGGACTCCAACTAATGCCCAAATATTCAAGGCAGAAAGAATGCTGCCCTTGGGCCAAAATAGAGTCTCAATAGACATATGCATAGATTCCATTCAAGACATGATAACGCAATGACACTTCTAAGCCTATTTATAGCTATTTTTCATTATGATGTGTTCACATTAAACATGTAGGACAATTAATTTTTAAACACCTACCAAATCCTACCACCCTAGGGCCAATTCACCTTTAGAGGAATTGGAAAGATGTTCCATTCTCAAATTTGGGTCAATGGACAACCAGTGCACTTCATTGTTGACAGCGGAAGTCAGAAGAACCTGATTTCTCCTAAAGTGGTTTGCAAATGGAACTTGCCACTAACGTCTCACCCACAACCATGCTCCATTGTATGGTTCAGATTGGGTTATAAGAAACACATCACTCCCCAGTGTCACCTGGTGTATAAAAATCAAGCCTTTTCAAGATGCAGTTCATTGTAATGTTGTACGATTGGAGGCATGTGTGTCTTACTTGGTCAACTGTATCTTTACCATCAACATACAGTTGATGAAGCAATCCCAATAAATATTATCATAGATGGTGATATGAGATACCGCATACCAGAAGTAGTTCCTAAGCTTTCACTCAATAGCGCCAAGCAATGCAAGATGCTAGTCAGCTCTAGCAAGAAATGTGTGCTCTTGATGGTAGGACACGAACAAAAGAGTGTCCTCATGGCTCAAACTCATACTGTGGTTCCTTCAGAAGACACGCAGAAGTTGCACAACATGTCGGAAAAGTACAAGGATATCTTTCAGTCACATAAGGAAGTGCCTACACATGCTCGGTCAAGAAAACGATTGATTTGGTCCCAGATGTACCTCTCCCTCATGCATCTTTATGCCATAGATCATTTCTCGAGAATGAAGAGATCAAGCGGTAGATCCATGAACTCGTGGATAAAGGATATGTCGGGCCTAGATCATCGCCTTATCGCAACCCAATTGTGCTTGCACCAAAGAAGGATGGTGCATCACATGTAGAGGAATCGGAAAGATTGTTCCATTCTCAACTTTGGGTCAATGGACAGCCAGTGCACTTCATTTTTGACAGCAGAAATCATAAGAACTGATTTCTCCTAAAGTGGTTTGCAAATGGAACTTGCCAATAACATCTCACCCACAACCATGCTCCATTGTATGGTTCAACTTGGGTTCTAAGAAACACATCACTCCCCAGTGTCACCTGGTGTATAAAAATTCAAGCCTTTTCAAGATGCAGTTCATTGTAATGTTGTACGATTGGAGGCATGTGTGTCTTACTTGGTCAACTGTATCTTTACCATCAACATACAGTTGATGAAGCAATCCCAATAAATATTATCATAGATGGTGATATGAGATACCGCATACCAGAAGTAGTTCCTAAGCTTTCACTCATTAGCGCCAAGCAATGCAAGATGCTAGTCAGCTCTAGCAAGAAATGTGTGCTCTTGATGGTAGGATGCTCTTGATGGTAGGACACGAACAAAAGAGCGTCCTCATGGCTCAAACTCATGCTGTGGTTCCTTCAGAAGACACGCAGAAGTTGCACAACATGTCGGAAAAGTACAAGGATATCTTTCAGTCACCTAAGGAAGTGCCTACACATGCTCGGTAAAGAAAACGATTGATTTGGTCCCAGATGTACCTCTCCCTCATGCATCTTTATGCCATAGATCATTTCTCGAGAATGAAGAGATCAAACGGTAGATCCATGAACTTGCAGATAAAGGACACATCAGGCCCAGATCATCGCCTTATGGCAGCCCAATTGTGCTTGCGCCAAAGGATGGCACATGGAGGTTGTGCATTGAGTGCTAGAATACTCGACAAGATCACAGTGAAGAACTGCTATCTTCTTTCTATGATTGAGAACCTTTTGGACCAGCTCCAAAGTGCTAAATTCTTCACCAAAATCAATCTCAATTCTGGGTATCATCAAATTCCTATTGAACATTCACATCCGGGAGACAGGCATTAAAGCCAAGGAAGGATTGTTTGAGTGGTTGTTTATGCCCTTTAGTTAAACTAATGCACCAGCTACATTTATGCAAATGATGAACAACATCCTTCTGCCTTTCACAAGTTCATTTCTTGTAGTCTACCTTGATAACATCCTAATCCACAGCAGAACATGGGATGAACATTTGCACCATATTCAACAAGTGCTCCACACTTTGCAGCAGCAGAAACTCTATGCTTACATGGAGAAATATTAATTTTCCATGTGGGAGATACAATATCTGGGATACATAGTAGACACAAACAGAGTGCATGTGGACCCAGCCAAAATCCACGTCATCTAGGAATAGCCTACACCAAAGAATCTCACATAGCTTCTCAACTTCTTGGGATCAGCAAAATTCTATAGGAGGTTTGTACTAGGTTTTTCTTACGAAACTTGGCCTTTCAATCAGGCTATCAAAGGTGGTAACCAAAGCAACCTTCATCTGGTCAACCGAACAACAAAAATCATTTGAAGACTTGAAATGCAAACTTTGTTCCACGCCTGTACACCTGTTACCTGATCTTCACCGATTTGAAGTAGAGACCGATGCATCCAATCATGCATCTAGAGCAGTTCTCGCTCAAAATGGTCACCCAGTCACTTACCACAATCAAACAAGCAAATGTGCCACATATGACCAATAGCTTTATGCCATTGTCCAGGCATGTAAGTATTGGAAACACTATATATTGGGAAAAGAGACTGTGATCCACACAAATCACAAGCCGCTACAATTTCTGCAGACACAAAACAAGTTGCAGCAAGAACAGCATCAGAAATGGTCTTCATATCTTCAGTAGTTCCATCTAAACATCAAGCATAAGAAGGCAATTGCCAATCCAATAGAAGCTTGTTTGAGTCAACCTCCGGTTTAAGTCCTCCTCACTATGCTTAACACATGTGGACATGAAATCAACAGTTGGTCAGAATTGTGTCCATTTGATTCAGTCTTAGCAAATCTATCATGATTTTCTTAGTGGTAAATTAGTTCTGAATTTCTCCTCACAAGATGGACTCCTATATCATCTTGGTCACTTGTGTGTACTGCACAAGGAAGAGAGACAGAAACTACTATGGGTGCTCATTTCAGCAAGTTTGCAAGACATTTTGGAATTGAAGGAACCTCCTGTATTCAAAAAGTGCTTATTTTGGACACACCTCAGATAGATGTTGCCTAATACATCATGTCTTGTACCACCTATGCAATTTCCAAACCAGTCAACAAGAAGAAAGGAATGTATACGCCTCTGTCGGTTCCACTATGAGTGCAGGAATTTGTTTCCATGGACTTTCTCTTAGGCTATCCTACTACCAAGCATGGTAATGACTGTGGCAATTCTTACACCTTGTAGAAATCAATTTCATTCCTAGAGACAACTCAAGTGTATTTTAAACATCTCAGGCTATCCTACCACCAGGCATAGTAATGATTGAGTTTATGTAGTAGTAGATAGATTCTCACAGATTGCAATTCTCACACCTTGCAGAAATCCATTTCAGCCCTAGAACAACTCAACTGTATTTTGAACATGTTTGGATCCACTTTGGATCACCAGCAACTATCATCTCTGATAGGGACACAAGATTCTTGAGTAATTTCTGGAAAGCACTTTGGTCTATGATGGACACAAAGTTAAACAAGTCTACCGCATTCCATCCTCAGATTGATGGACTAACAAAAATGGTAAATAGGTGATCATGCATCTTCTTAGAATGTACAATTCCATGAATCAACACACATGCGATGAACGCTGCTTTCATTCAGCACAGCTACACCAAACAACTGCACAGCTATATAGTGAATATCCTTTTCAAGTCTACTTGGGTTTCCAACCTCTAGCACGCATTGATGTAGCTTATCCTACGTCATCGCCATAAGTACCAACTCCCTTGGCTCAAAAGGAAGTTAACTGAGCTTTTGCATTTATTCAGCAGCAAGTGCACACCATTATGCAACAAGCTAATGCACAGTCTAAGCAACAACATGATTAGAATAGGATACCGCATACTTTCAGTTAGGTGATTGAGTATGGCATCATTTGCAGAAGAAAAAAACTGACAGGGCCTTACCACAAGCTTCGTCCACTTTGATACAGGCCCTACACCATCACTAAGCAAGTAGGGATTGATACTATTGAACTCGATTTTCCTACCTACCTTGGTTTGAGTTCAATCTTCAATGTTGAATTCCTACATATTTTCCAACTTTACTCGGATACCTAAGTGTTGTCAAGCTAAACGTCTAGCATGCAAAATTAAAAAATTTGGCCATGACAACTAAGGCCACACTTGAAAATTTCCTCTCCCAATCACTGTGAACCCCTCCTCTAGCAAGCTTGTCCTCAGTTTCACCCTCATTCTAGCTCAGAGGAACATGCTAAGAAGATTTTCAAGTGTGTTTAATGGGCAGAGATATATGCCCAAGGTGATTGATGAAGTCGCCAAAATTCAAGGAAGAACAATTGTTTCCGGAGGCCTACAAAGGGCCATTTTGAAATTGGTAAACACCCTCTCGAAAGCCTATAGGGAAGATTCGATCATCTAGGACTCGTGTTGGAGAGCAATGAAGTCATCCAAGGTAGTTCAAGGAAAATAGGTGGAAGAAATTGATGTTGGGAATCAAGCAAGTAAGATCAGGTCATTTTGGGCATAGGGAATGAAGGCTCCAACGGTGAAAGCTAACTTGTCCGAATGATTTTGGGAGTTTCGAGAGGGAGTTGGGAGGCAAACAAATAATCAACGGAAAGCTCTTGGAACCCTCTACATGATGGATACATCACTTTTGCTCCAAGATCTAAAAATCTTCTGTGATAATCCAGAACATTGCAGCTGCCCCTTTGAGTCAAGAATGGAATAAGCCCTAAAACCAAATTACAAGCAAAATTGGCTCTTGATAATGGTTGGGATGATCTCAACAGGTGATTTGGAGTCAAAATCATATAAGATTTGACCCCAAAACACTCTTCTATGCTCCCGCGGCAAGTAAAGCACCCCCAATGTCCACATTTGCACTCGATGGGTGACATCAGCATTCTAAAACCCCTTTGTCGCACTTTTTCACCCTTGGATTGTCCCTAAGGTGCAAAGGGGACAAGGGGGACACCAAAGTGCGATCCCCATCAGTTTTGAAGTTTCGTCACTTAAAAGCATCACTGAAGGTGTTAGGAGCAAATGAGTGAATTAAGTTGCCTAGCCCACTTTTCATGATAGTTGAACCCCCTTGGTCGCACTTTTTCACCCTCTCTATCCCCTTGGCTTGTCCCCAAGGTGCAAAGGGGACAAAGGGGACACAAAAGTGCGACCCCCATCATGGCAAACTTCTCACAACTCCCCCTCACTGCTTGCACACCTAGGTTTCACAAACTTGCATTCTCGCCTTGTCCCCCTTTCATGTACTTGAACCCATGGTCACACTTTTTCACCCTTGTTGTCCCCCTTGTCCCCAAGGTGCAAAGGGGACAAGGGGGACACAAAAGTGCGACCCCCATCCTTCCATGTAGCTCTTGATCACGTGAAAACTCATTTCTAGCTCTCGGTGACCATTCCCGCTCCTTGAATCTCACCCACAAGGAACCAAAAGCTACCACTTGTCACCATCTGGTGCAAGTCGCACTTTGTGTCCCTTGTGTCCCCTTTGTCCCTCTTGCACAGGTGCAACTCCACTTCAACCATATCCCAACCCTGGTTAAGTTGTCGGGTCAAATGGGTGAGTTAAAACTTGCAAGAAAATTGAATAACTCTCCTCTCACAACACTTGGCATTTTTATCATTCGAGTGTTGTATTTCCCTCCCAAACCTCCATTTTCACTAGACATGCTGCTGAAATTTTACCAGACATCCATGCTCCAAAACGGAAAAATGCTCATAACTCACTAACCGTGCACCCAATCCTCACCAAATTTTACCTATGCACTCCTCCCAAAACGCCTTTAAGCTGACTGTAAGAGCATTTCCATTGATGCTCTGTATAATTTACAACAACCATCTGAAATTTGCAGGCCCAGAAGTTGCCTTTTCAGATCTACAAAGTTCTAGCAAATGAAAAACCTCAAAAACTAGAGCAGAAGGTCCTGAAGTAAAACCTAAAATTTTGAGACCAATTTCGTTGCAATTGACATCCAGAAGACCTCCGTCTAAATATAGTAAGTGTGCAATGCTCCACATGTCCAAATATAGTAAGTTTAAGAAAACGGTAAATTTTAAGCACCCATGATACTCCAAACAAGTAAAAACTATCGAAGGTGAAAATTGTGAAAAGTTTCTAAAAATACTTGTACTAGATAGACTTGTTAAAAATAAAAAGTCTTGCAATTGAGTTCAAGTCATTTGTGTCAACTCATATTCCACCTATCTCGTTGCTTTTGGACATCATGAAGTTCAAGTATTTAGGTCTAGAGCCAATTTCCACTCTGATCACTGAATACCCTGGTGTGGGAGATAGTGATGTCACCCACATAGACCTAGAAGACTTGAAAAATAGAACGTTTGCGAGACCTTGTGAACCGAGGAGGAGAAGATTTTCTCGAGTGGACTATTCAAAGCGGTGGTCACCCGCTAATCTGTTAAGAGCACTCGAATTAATTCTAGCATGTGCACAACACTACGAGGCTGATTCCAGAACAATTCGGGCAAATGACAACTCACTCCTCGCAATTCTAACACCGAAGGGCATTTCTCAATGTCTACAGATTCCCACCAGTAGCAACATGGTCATCATAACTAAGGAATTTGCTTCACAAGAGTGGGCGAAGACTAATTCAGATCTCGCAAGGCCCAAAGACACACGCTTCATGGCTCAAACAAAGAAGAAAGTCTTTTCGTATTCCCAAGAACCTGTCAAGGATTGAATTTCATGAGGCTTATTTTGATGCCATTATTCTACTGAGCAGAGTGATTTAGCAAAAATAGAATTCATGTTAAACTTTAATTGCAGAGTAACTGATAGAAACAATGAAGTACATCTACTAGATACACTATGACACAAGCAATAGGCTAATAAAATATGAAACCCTAAGTGCAAGAGAGGGAAGAAAGGACTTAGCTAATTTGCGCTTGATCTGGGACTGATGCTAATGGGAAACTCCGATGATGAACATAGAGGGTAGACCATCGTAATCATGGATCGTAAAATCTGGAATTGTCCAACGACGAGTTGGACACAGGGGCCTGGATTGGGTCGGGGTGCTGGGCGCGCCCTTCTGCTATTAGGCACCCGCGACTACGCAAATGATCGAACTTGATTTTTCCTGTGTCGCACAAGTGTCGTTGATATTCATTGTTGGTCGCCTGTATGTCACACCGTGATCGCCGAATATTCATATAACCTGCAAAATAGATGTTCACCTGTAAAACCCACAAAACCGCATCAAATCCAAAAAGAAAGTTGCATATGTGGAGTCTGACCGACCCGCGATCACCCGACTAAGTGAACTTACGACCGCGCATTACACTACATCTCAGACTTCATGTAGTTCTTGTGAGTGTGTGTAAGAATCGTGCCCTAGGATGCCCTAATGCAAATTGCACTTGATAGCGGGCTAGATCTAGAATGTAACAATGTATAACATGTGTGGATGGAATAATGAACTTCCCCTTTCCTATACAAAGTGTGTATGCAAAAAATGCAAATCCTTTGTCCCTCAGTATGGATGCCTTTGAGTGCTTTGAATGCCTTTGGATGCAAGCTTAGGTGATAGATAGTAATTCTTAGAGCTTGGTCCTTTATTTTGATCACATAGCTATGTAATTATATGATTATCTTGTTTGAATTTCGTAATTGACAATCGTAGGCCAGCCCATAAGAAAATAAGATTCTCAAATGATAAAAGAGACCCAAAAGAAGCGAGTAAGATAGAAAAGGGCCAGGGGCGCCCAAAGGGGACAAGGGCACTGGCACCGCATGCCCTGGTGGGCGATAGTGTCCGAAGTCACAAAAGATAAGCAAGTAAAGTTATGATCAAGCTATAGGGTGTGGAAGACCAAATAGATAAGATAAGATAAATATATTAATGTCCAACGAATGACCACAAAAGTAGGTCAATGGGACTGCAGCCCAAACAATATACAAAGTGTGAGCGAAGACAACTCAAAACGAGTTCCCAAAAACAGAAGAAAGGAAAAGAGACGAAGTACAAAGGAAACCCGAAGCCAATACTCCCACAAGCGGGGGCAATGGAAAAAGCGAGGGAGAAAGACGAGAGAAGCAAAGAAGGGAATGGAGGAAGGGGCAAACGAGGACCAGTGGTCTACTCAGGAATAGTAGCCACATCCCTCCTAACATTTGAGGCCGACGAAAAGAAGCTCTTGATGGACTCTTTTAACCCGAAGAGGGGGCGAAACCTCCTCCCCATGGAGATCTCGAGATCAAACGAAGGCCGGGGGAGGAACGGAGCTGGCTACCCTCTCGGTATGAGTGTGCATCCGATTCTATTGGTAGTGATCAGGGGAAATGTGAAGGTCCAATCGGGACGAATGATCTATGCACCGTATCCGGGTCAAAAAGCTCGACGTTTAGTTCCTCCACCATGCGGGTAGAACCGAAAAGAAGGTTGTAATTTGTCTCGAGTTGTTGTCAATTACTAGTTTTCTCGCTTAGGAATCATATGAATACTAGTATGTGCTTAGGACTCTAAAACGCACTGCAAAAAGCGTGATTTTGTGTCTACATAGAGTGATGGGGGAAGAAACAACGAAATATTTCCAAGATTGGATGGCTCAGTTCATCCTCGTGGCTACTAAAGGAAACTAGGTGGTGGATTGGGGGCAGATCATTAATGACAACATCCATGGGCAGTTGTTGCAGTTGTCCGCCACTAAGAAGTTCACCATGACTTCTTACCTAGTGTATGCCCTTTCCTTCACAAGACCATTCAAAGGATTGTCCACAGATCCCCATGTGCCTCAAAAATCACCTACATAGAGAAGCATTTGCAACTGACTCACAAGGAGAGTGATTCCCAATACACCAGGGGTGAATGATGCATTCACCATGTTCATTATCAAGATCCTCATGAGCAATCACTGGAATGAAGGATCTCTTCTCAAGCAATTGTACTAATTGAAAAGTATGGGAGCCACTTCATTCAGTTCCCTACCTTCACCTACATCAGAGTCGCAAGCTATGATCTCGCTCCTCACAAGCTATGATCTCACTCCTCACAAGCTACCAAGGTACCCGAGTGAAAAGATCATAATGTTCGAGTTGTGCGTGCATAATTGTCTCACATCATGTCAATCAGTAAGAATAACAAAAGGAAAGGTGTGTCATTTCCCATTTCCTTGAGAATATATTCATGCAAGAATGTCACAAATGCGACAAACATCGAAGCATCCTTCGCTGCCCTCAGTCTCTACTCCTACACATCTAGGTCTGACTTTGATATCAGGAGAAATCCAGAGACCTTCACCTTTCTAGGTTTGCACCATACACCTCAAATTGAAGACTATTGGCCAATTGCACTAATGATTTCGAGGTACAGAAAAGGGACTATATGCGGATGACAATAGACCAGATGAGAGATCTCAAATTTGATTGGTTCATTGAGGGGATAAAAGATGATGGGTCGGACTTATTGAAATGAAATGAAAGATTTTAATGACGTCCACGTGACCGAAGAGTCAAAGGGACCAAGCAAAGGCAATCTTCACCCCTTCCTCCGACTCCATGGAACACCAGAGAATCAAGTGATATTAAGGAGAGGACTGCAATAGTAATCCAAAGATCAAGAGAATGGTTCAAAAGGAAGAGAATTTCTTTCATCGAGTTCGGTGGTCTCCTAACTCTATCTAGACAGTATCTCACACTTCCTCTCTAGGGCATCCAAGAGGCCATGGGTTCCACTCACTCAAAAGAATCTTCAAAGAGAGATTGTGGAGGAAGAGCACACTGAAGATTCCCATCCTAGGAGGCTCCATAAGAAGGCTAAGATCATTGAAGATCCCATTGAGCCTCTTGAACAAGGTGAAATTGATCCTTCACAGTCTCTTGTCCACCAACAACATCCAAGTGTATCTTCCTCGGCAGCGGAGTCATCCCACCATGAGCAAGTTGTGATCCCCTATCGAGCACCTGAAAGTGCCCCCATGCCTGATATTGTTTCTACTCATGCGGCAAAACTTTCCCATGGATTCAGGAGCTGTTTGGAAATGAGTCAAGAAGGGGTGCAGCAAGTTGCAACACCTAATTTTGAGGCCATCTCAAAATTCATGAAAACCAAACAGAGCAAGAAAGTACAAGTAACCTCTCGTTTCTTCAGTAGGGCCTTTGGAGCCCAGTATATTGAGGTTGCCCACCAAAAGTTGCAAAACCTATGGAAGAGATGACTCAAGATGACTATGAGTTGACCCAAATCTCCTTGGGGCAAGCCATGCACAAAGGAGATGCACATTTGTTCAAGGAGTTTGTGGCACACATGCTTGCTCGGAATAAAGAGTACAAACAAACAATGGAGCAATTGGAGGAGCATGTGAGAACTCTCACTGCCTATGTGTAATCATTCTTGGAACCCAATGCAGTGCCACCTCCTTCTGTAGAGGCCATCCCCCTCATCAGTTGTTTCTACCCTCGAATGATCAAGAGAGCACAAGGATATACAATGCAAGGGAGAGCTAACGATAAGTGGGTTAAAAGGATTCTCGAGAAAGGAAAAGCACCATTGCCAAGTTCTCTCATTGTTTGAATTTTCCCTCACCACTACTTCCAAAGTGAAAGTGACCAAAGAGGAGATCGAGAAATAAAAATCCCACTGGGACAGTGTGTTTCCATTGGTATCTAAAATGAGCAATCTTGATTCTCACTCCTTAGTGAGCAAAAATGTATTCACCTCCATCTCTAACAAATTATCTCCCATATGGTCTTACACAATGAGTGTTAGGTATGACATGATAAACGATGTTATCTCTGAGATTGATTCTTGTGGAGAGCATGCATCCCAAATCTTGGAAGGTGTCAACAACAGTGTACAGAAGCTCAAGTCACCTCTGCTCAATGAACATTCATTCGTGGAAGAGCTCCTTAAGTCCTTCCAAGATTTGGTCAAGAAAGAGGCAAGAGATCCCTTCTCATTCAATGAGGATACTTTGGAATCTCTCACGGAAATTAGAGGTTCAATCTCTAATATTGCAAGAGATCATCAGGTCTAGTTCAACCAATGTAAGACCCTTGGTAGTGTTCCCGAAACTTGGATCAATGATTTGAGTTTTGTTTGTATTCCACAGCAGACAAGGTGGCACCTACGGCGACTTGTTTCAGTAAAGAGTTCAAAGGTGAGGAAATTATTCCAAGAGTATTCCCTCAATGTTCTCTAGCAGCCAGTTCTTTCATCAGCAGAAGTTTCATCTTCATCAAATTGATCAACCCTCCTCTCTCTCTCCTCTTTCTTCTCTCTCCATATTCTAATTCTTCATTAAGAATGTACTTTTTCACTATTTTGTCTTATTCACTTAAGTGACCTTTAATTTGATATTGTAAGAGTTCTTTTCATTAATAAGAAAAAGAATCACATTTATTCCCTAAGAACATGAAAGGTCACAAGCGATGGGAAGGTGAAAAGTCAAGTGGGGGGAGAGGAAGAGTCATTTTTGTAATCTATAAATTGGAATGGCTTCTCCATTCCAAAGGGTTGTCAATTGTGAGTTGATAGTGGATAGCTTTTGCTCTACTAGATACAAGCAAAAGATTACTTTCTTCTATTCCCTCTTGTCTATGTTTCCTCTACTTCTTGCATACTCAACTTTGTAAGCATGGTGATCTTGAAAAACCAAGAAAGGACTTTGTACCTTTGATGAATGAATCAATAGAACTTTGTGTCTTTGGTTTGTTAGTCTCATTGTTGTTTGCATAGTTGAATTCTTCTAATTGAGTGTGGATCTACTCCGGTTAATGCTATGAAATCTGCAAGTTCCTATTCACAAAATTAACCTTCCCTTCACTATATTCTTACTCCCCTCTACCTCCTTTTCTAAGCAAATTCTTCCCTTGTACTAAGTACAAGCAATTTGCCATAGGTTTAGTGGAGTATTCTTGTGTGATCCTGAGTGCAATTTTCCGGCAGAGTCGGATCGAATCATTGAAGTCAAGGTCAAACGAAAAACAACAAGAAGAGATCCCTCTCTTTCATATCATCAATGATGGTTAAGTATCTTCCCAAGGAAAAAGGTTTATAGAAGTGCAAGTTTCCAACACCTTTCCACATCTTCAACAACTGCACATAATGGGGACCAATGGCTTTCAAGGAGGGGCAATTAATCCAAGAGGATCTAAACCTTTGATCCATTCACGGGATAGCGACATTGGTCCATGCAATATGTTGTCTTTTCTAGCAGCTTCAGCATCATCTCAAGCATACATGTGCATATGTGTGACATCCTAACTCTTCATCGATGCCGCACAACTACAACAACAAAGATCAATATTGTATCACGCAATCACTTCATGGTGTTACCAAAAGTGACAATAAAGCCATGATTAGTTACAAAGTGGTTGTTACTGGCTCTTGTAACAGTCCAACAGACACTTCATCCTCTACACTTATGTTTTAATGTACTCTCCCATTCTTTGTAGAAGGCTAGCATAGAGTTAAAAGGAAGTACAAAAGAGTTAGACATTTTGTAACATATGACCTCTAAGACCTTGTACAGAACTACTGCATAACGCAGCTTTGCAGTTCACAGTTCTAGCACAGTGTCAATTGTGCTTGTCTATCCTTGTCTCATGGTACTTTTGTTTATCATCCATATTATTTTTACACAAAAACTGTTGAATCCATTAAGAGCGGTTGTCCATTGGGTCCTTCCTAGGCCTAGGTCACCCTTAGTTATATTTGGGTCAAATGGGAAACTTGTGGAATTAATAATATAGGGTAACAAATCCTCATATGTGGGATTAATGGTTTACCCCTCCATAATTATTAGTGGGAGGTCTATATATAGGGAAGGGAATATAATTGTGAGGGATGTCAAGTGCTAGTGTTGTGCAGGGGATGCAACCCCTAAATTTTGGTGGCACCCCGGACATTTTAAGGATGTCGGGGCATAAAGGGGATGTCCCATGTTTTTATAATTTATTTGATGCTTTACTTTAAAACAAACCCCCAAAAAACAAAATGTTATTTTTACAAAAAAATGAACCATAATCCCAAAATTACACTAAAAACAAATACATTAAATAGAGTTTATACCCCTGAATTCCATTGAATAATGTTAAAATATTTAGATATTAATTTTTATACATTACTTTATTTGTCGTCCCCTCAATATTTTTAAAATTTGGAATATTGTTTGCCGTCTCAAAAACCCTCCCCACCTCCCCCATCCCGAAGACTTGTGTAACTATGGGAATATGACTCTTTGATGTCAATGATGATTCCACTTTTGTTACTAATTGTGTGAGTGAACTTTCTTTTTGAAAGTGAAAGGACAACCAGGGAGAGAGGCATTTGTGAAGGCTACGTATGATTATTTGATGTGGAATAAAACTTGAATGCTTGTTGATTTGCCACAAGTAAAAAGGCAATTCACTATAAATGGGTTCCTGATACCAAATTGAAGCAGTTGGTTTACTATAAAAACATAAAGCGAGGCTTTTTACGAATGGGTTTATGCCCAAGAGGAGGGGATGGATTATGAGGACAAGTTTTCCCCTACAGGCAAGATGAAAACAATCAGGTTAGTGACTACGTTTGCTTCTCAATTTCATTGGAAAATATCTTAGAAGGATGTTAAAAGTGCCTTTTTGAACAGTGATTTGATAGAGGAGATGTACATGACGCAGCCAAAAAAATTGTGATTGATGGTGAGGAAAAACTTGTGAGCAGGTGATGCAGGAGCATCCTGTACAAGTAGTTATAGCTGTATTGTTTTTCGAAGTGTGTGTGTGTGTTCACTCCACTAGGGAGAAATTGAGTAAATTATAAGTGTAATTGTAATTACATTTGTATAAAGTCGGTCAGGGAGGTCAATTCTAATAAAGGCATGTAAGCCATGTCAGCACAGGAAAAGTTAGTGAGGATAAGTCCAGTAGAAATTAAGTTTCAACATTTTTCTATCTTTGCATTTTGTTGAGAGGAATCTGGGATTGTTTGGAAAAATTAGTTAATCCTCCAGTGCGTGTGTACGGGTATAGGAAGAATTAAGTCTTTTCTTGGTTGTTTAGTATTAGTGTATCCAAAAGTGTGCATGTAATGTGATGACTAAATTAAAAAAAAAAAGGGGGAAAACGAGCTCCTTGTTATCAGTTTGGTTCTTCTTTTCTGGTAGTTGACTAGAAGATGGTTGTGCATGCATGGTAACGGGTTTTAATTCAAATAATTCATAATTATCAAATCTGTACTGCTCAGATAGCTGGAGTATTTGGGTATGCGTTTTTTTTTTATATCTTTTATTTGAGATAGAAGTCGCATATTTTGATATTTTAAGGGGAATCCATTTCCGCTGGCATGGGATTGAGAGAGTGGAAAATCCAAAAAACTAATTTGAATGAAATTTTTAATATATCTCTGTCTCATATGTACGCACCCATCCATGAATTTTTAGACTCTGAATTCATGGGCAGAGAAAGTTCTTTCTGACAGAATATTAGCAGGCCGTGTAGACTGTTAAGGAGCTGGAATTGCAGATTTATACGTTGCTTGTTTGAATAGAAGCTATTAAATTGACAGGAACAGTAAACAATCCCAGACCATATTGGCTTGCATGGAGGACACATATATAAATTAGGACCATTCGTCCCAAGAAATAGAGATTAGAGAAATAGACAACAGGAAAGGGGAGAGTTTGTAAAGAAGTCCATGTAATTAAAATCCAGAATCTGGGCGATAGGAGATTTGAAGAGTCTTCAGACTGGTATAAATGTTGATGCTTCAAGGTATATGTCCCAAACATGAGATTTTAATTTTATATGCTAGTTTTGTTTGATACAATACTGCGCCATTCATAGCAGATTTGGATTATTAAAGGTATCATTCAAATATAGTTGTGCCACAGTATGATGGTTAGATAGTTGTGGAGCTGGAATAGACTAAGGTATTTTACACTGGCAAAATAATCAGTTAATTTTCAGATGAATCGATTTCCAGACAACAAAGGCCAAAAATATACTATCATGGGTAGATAGTGATACACATTAAAGATTTTCTGTTTTGGAAGAAGACAATAGGCAAATTTAATGCATGGATACATGGTGAATCTTCGTGTGCCAGTTAAAGATTAATTACTATTTTCTTTCAAGGACTATGTTGGGCATGGGCATTGAAGAGATTATGTTTTGAATTTTTAATATAGAGATATACGAAGACAGCGAAAATCTAATTAAAACGCGTAATAAGAACAGAGCATATCTTTTGATTTTCAGTCTGGGTTGTGATGAAATTTAATGGGTTTGTAGTATTTCACTTCATATGCAAGCCGTCAAATTTTCAGAGAAACCCAGAAGATATTTTAAGAGAAATAATTTTTAAAAATCGCGAAATTTGAGCTTCCTCACATCAGCAGGTTGGTGAAAGCAATCTAAGGGCTGAAGCAAGCTCCAAGAGCATGGCATACCAAAATCAATCATTTTTATTAATTAAGGGTTCAGGAGTCCTTTTGATCCCAATCTTTACATCAAAAAATCAGTATGATATAATCATTTTTATTTTTATGTGCGTGACTTAATCATCACAGGAAATGAGACCAGCAGAATTTAAAAGGTAAAATCAGATCTCTGCTCTGCTTTTGACATGACAAACTTACATCTCGTACTCTATTTTTCAAGGTTAAATAAATCCTTGCGAGCAAATAGAGGTGTGTTTATTTTTCTCCAAAAGTATGCAAGAAGACAACTTGAGAGATTCAAGATGGCACTTTGTAAGCCGCTAATGGCCCCTGAGGAGGCTGGTTTGAAACTGATAAACTCAAGTGATTTTGTTTAGTAGAATGACAAATCACTTTATCAAAAACGGTGGGAAGCCTGATATTTCATTTGTTGTTAGCAGATTTCTCAGTAACCCCAAAGCTAATCATTGGAGAGTAGTAAAGGGGATCATAAGGTGCGTCAAAGGAACATTGGATTTTCTACTTTTCTATGGCGTTTCTTATGATTTTCAACTAGTTGGTTACATGAATTTATATTGGGCCAAATCAGTTGACAACAGGAAGATAACAACAGGCTATGTCTTCAATCTTGGAACATGTGTAATATCTTGATAAGCAAGGAAAAAAATACTGGTGCTTTGTATTCAGTAAAAGCAAAGTGCAAGGCTGCTGTTTTGGCTGCATGTGAGCAGTTTGGATGAAAATCGTGGCTGATTTACAAATACATCAAGAGCAGCCAACTTGTATATTGTGTGATGATCAAGATGTGCTCAAACTGGACATAAACCTAGTTTTCCATGCCCATAACATAGAGGCTCATTTCCATTTAATTTGTTTTCTGGTCAAGAAAGGTGTTGTTGAGCTAATATATTGTTCAACTTAGGAGCAAAGCAGCATATACAGTTACAAAACCCCTTTGTGCTGAAAAGTTTATTAAATGAGAGAGAAACTTGTCATGTTTTCATATATGACCATCAAAGAAGGCTGTTAGAATATTTAATATAATGGTTACAAATGTATATCATTTAAATATATTATAAAAGGACACTGAGAGGGGAAATAGATGCACAATATTAAAATATAACATTCTGCTTTATTAAATGTAGTAATGAGGGAGGGTACATCTAGTAAACCCTGTAATTATAAATTGAAGGTTAATTGGCATTCGGCTATTCATCTCTCTCGCTTTTGTATTCAACCATTTCATTTATGATTTGAATGAAGAAAAGCTCAGCAAAACTTTTTCACCATTTTCTAAGGTTTGCTCCTATCTTGGATTGCCCTTCTCTCAACCACAAAATATTACAGACAGAATATTGAATCAGAAGGCAGATTTGAACTTTTCCCAGAATGTGTTACAGACCTTTTTCTTGTGGGTGTCCTTATGTTGTCAGAGTTTCCAAAGATGCATGACGAAATAGCAATATGGCATTTGCGTAAGAACTCAGCGTCCTCTTCATACAAGTCAAATCCTGTGCTTAACGATCCTTTAGGCCCTTTTACAAAACCACAATGCAATTTCTGATCTCTCGCATAAAACGAATTTTCCCTTTGGTCAAGACTTTGATGACCCGCAAACCTTGGCTCCCATGTATCAACTCCATCAGGTTTCTCCTCTCTTTGAACATATTCTAAAGAAAAATTTGCGAACTTTGGATTTTCTTTAGGTTCTTGAAGCCCCTCAGTCGAGTTAAGCAATCCTGTCTCGCATGGAAGACCTGAAGATTTACATACAAAAGCAAGCACATAAATTTCAGCTAGCACAAGTAATACAAATCCCAATGACCATTAACACCGGTCACTTATTAGCAGACATAAGATTGACGATTGGACAAATATAGGGCAATTTAAATTGAAGATTGGAAAATTATTGCACACATATATGAAGAAATGAAAGACATCTTTATCCAATTGATAAAGCATTTGACATTTTATTGCTTAGATATCTCTGCTTGAGTCATCAGAAATAGAAATAGTTCGACCTGAAAGACATATGAGCACATATACTGTCTCTGATATGGTGATTTGTCTTGTGAACAATGACCATTTACCGTGCAAAAATCAAAATGATTTGAACTTGTCAGATACAACTTTAACTGACACAATAGCATTCACAACCATTCCAAACATCCAATAAGAAATGCCGGAAAATGTCCTTGAGCATTGAACATCATAGGAGTGGGCAAGCCCTCTAATTTCTTGGCAGACAGTTATATGTAAGGATCCAGAATGATAAGCTTTCATGCTCCAATAAAAAGAACTGAGAATAAAAACTGCATATATATTTCTTGCACTCTTGAAAGGTATGGTGTTGTCAAAACTGTTCTAAAAATATTGAATTCCAAAACAAACAACCCACATTAATAGAATAATATTCCCGTTGCCCTATCCAATGTCACACAACACACCTCTTTCCACATCCAAACTATCCTAAAAATATTGAACTCCACAGCATACATTCCCATTGATGGAGCAATATTTCCATCGTCCTATCACACCATTCAGACTTGTAAAGGGCTGGCAACCGAAAACAGAGAGGCAACTTGGCAATGGATCGGTGAAACTCAACAATAACTGGGCATTTAAGGAAAACAAAAATATTTGGAATTTCACAAAAGAAATTATGCATATTTGGTTATGCCTAGTTTTACCAAGTTTTACAAGTTGCGCCAAATTTTTGCCATGTCGAGCCAAGTTTTGCTGAGCCTGCAAGTTTGAAAGAGTTGAGACAAGCTTGGGTGATACCTTCCAACATAAAAGACAGTGACCAAGCAGAATCAACCTGTCAAGTTTTGATAGGTTTTGATTGTGTCCTGTTATTATGATCATATCTGTCTCAAGAGGTAGTGAAACGCTTTGGGTGCAGTTGTAAGTCTAGCCCATTCCACAAACTAAATTTGTAGGTCGATATTCCATTTTTATCTTTCAACTCAAAGAAAGATTTTCCAAACTTAAGATCCCTTAGGTTTATTTCAAGTAAGAGCTAAGCCGCTTGTATTAATTAGTTAACCTGGGATTATGTTCGTAATGTATACTTAGGTAGTACATAAGCAACCAACGTAAGGCTTACAATGTGTACCTTATCTGTGTAGGAGATTCAGTTTGTCTTCTTTCCCATTTGGGGAATCTTCCACTTGTGTCTTGCATACTTTGTGGAATCTTGTACACATGACTTACATGTACATTTCCATTTGTGCTTTGCATGCTTTCTGAAATCTTCCTCTTATAACTTGCATGCCTGGAGATGTATGATGGCACTAGCTTCCAGTATTTCCAACTTTCATCAGCCCATGCTCCTTGGCGAGTCTTGCTCCCCCCACGTGGTTATTTGTACTCGTACCTTAACCATATGGGATGGGACTTTACTGCTTTGGGTTTACCATTCCTCACCCTTCCAATTTATTATAACAGCTTTGGTTCTTTTTATTAGTTAGTTTTTTATCCTAGGGTCTTTTTACCCTGATGCTTTCTATTGTAATTGGATGTATTCTCAAGTCCCATTGACCTACTTTTGGTAATTTGTGGACATTAATATAATTTCTTTCTTATGTGCAAGTTTATATAATGAAAGCCCTTGTTCTCATAGTGGTCGTCTCGGATTCTTGTGCTGTAGCAGCAGACACTCTTGAGGATTATTTAGTGATACTAATTGATGATAAATCAAAAGTGGAAAAACATCCATTTACATCCATTTACTAGCCTAGCAAATGACATTATTTGAGCAAATGCCAGTACTTGGTACCAGAAAAAGGATTAAGGCATTTCTATCAGAAAAAGTATTGGATTTTAATTTAGAACCAATGCCAACACACCAGCATAGCTTAGAAAAAGGCATAAAAGAAGCTCTTGGAGATATGTTGCCATATAATAGTCCTGTGTATTGCACAACAAGGGATGCATATGCCAAACTTGGGGTGTATATACCACTTGTTGGAAGATTTATTTTAGGTACACAATGCTAGAGAAAAGAAGCACGCTTAACACGTTTCAATGAGAATTCAGAAATGGATATAACATAAGTATACATGAGGCAAGTTCACACATTGAAGCGAAAAAAGTTAGAAGTAGTTTAATCTAAGACATATGTAATAGCAGTAGTAAATTATTGTGATTACAATCTTACTTGGAGCCTTCCTACGCTTGCTTCTTGAGGAGTTTGTGTTCCTCTTCTGAATATCCACTTTCCAAATACCAATTTCGCTAAAGTTTGTCAGTTTCTCCTTTCTGGAAAGATCCTGTGACCATTCATGTATTTCTTTGGCTGCATTCTCTTGATCAAAACCAGATATAAATAATGTCGACTCCTTTCCATAATTTCTTTCCAGTCTTTCTTCTAGAATTCCATTATCTGAATATTTGTTATTTTTGTAAACTTGTGCATGGTCCTTGCGCTTGAGCTGTTTCCTGAAAAAAATATTTTCCAACAACATTCTCTGAATGTTCTCTCTGTTTAATGTCTAACCATTTTCCTTTGTGCCAATTGCTTTGAGTCTCAATTATGTCTTTCCTATCATAATCTTGATCATGATCCTTCTGCATCCCTGACACATGACGAGGACGTTGGCGGTTGATGTCTGAAGTATCATCTTCTGAAAAGAAGTCATCATCATCAATCCCATCATCATAAACATCCTCCGCAGCAACCTGCTTATAATTCTGTATCTGTGAAGATTGCTTATTGTTTCCTTCAATTAAAGAGAAATTTCCTGCAACACCTTCTCCATTGTTAGCACTGTAATCTGGATTGAATAAACCATCTCCATTGGTTGTCTTATTTAGACGAGGTCCTTTAAAATCTGCCTCATATTGCACTTCATATATTTTAAGCTCATCCCGACCTTGTTCATTGTATAAACTTCCGTTTCCTGAATATTCCACACTTTGCATTCTTGTAGACCTGTTATCTTTATCCATTTCTTCAATGTGTGTAGCTCGTTTGCTTTCATCCATATTGCGTCGGATACTTCACTTTTTCCATGACTGTTAAAACCAATTTCTGAAATATCCTCCTCCCTGTCACCCATGCCAATATTTTGTGGTTTCAAAGTAGATCTGACATCTGTATTCAAGATCTCAAAGTCCTTCTTTTCATACTCTTCATCCCTTCTCCTATCATCCCTATCCCAGTATCTTGAATCCTGGCCTGAACCAGTAGAACCCTGACCAAAGCCAAGTACTTTTGAGGCCCAACTGCCACTACCATGATCTAAAAATGGCCATGTTTTCTCCCATCCTCGTGTTGATGGATCTCATTATTCCCTGCATACATAACAAAATATAAACAAAATTATTTTCTATGAACGATTTTAACTTGGTAAAAGTCGCCAATATACATAGAACTAAGAATAAAACTATGCTCCCAACTATAGAGTATGCCTGGATAATGATAAGCATGTCAGTGTTGACCGTGCAGACTTAAATGGTACTCTAATGCACTTAGGTATAATAACTAAACATGCAACAAGAAAAAGACAAACAAAAGACATTTAAAAACTACTATGTTACATACTAGTGGTGCAACCTCTATGTTACATTAAATTTTTAATGGCAAAAATCAGAATAACCGGACCAAAACCCACCCTGTTTTCTGATGTTCTGATTTGTCTCCACCCAAGTAGAATGAAAAGAATAATCAGCTGAATGGCCCTGCTCAGCTCATACAAAGTGCAATCTGACTAATTATATGATTTGGTAGCAGGCTTTCACAAAAACTGTTAAGAGGAAACAAACATTCCCCACATGATGGTACATATTATTCACTCTTTTAATCTACAAGCCCATAAAGTTTTGAATATCAAATTATTAGAATGTCTTCTTCACCCAATCAATGCCAAAAAAACTGAACATTAACTTGTTGATTACACGGGCTTTTATAAAAACTGTTAAGAGGAAACAAACATTTCCCACATGACGGTACATATTATTCACTCTTTTAATGTACAAGCCCATAAAGTTTTGAATATCAAATTATTAGGAAGTCTTCTTCACCCAATCAATGCCACAAAAACTGAGCATTAACTTGTTTATTACCTGATTATCGAAAAAATCCTTTCTCTCAGCTGATTCCTGCCCACCTGTACATTGTAAACATACTTTTCAATTTCTTCACATGTTTTGAGATCTGTCCTTACGAAGTAAATAAATGCAATAACAATTATTTGAATCTCTATTCACGTAAATTAAAAACACCGCATCTTCAAATCTGAGAAATTGCTGGAAAATGTAACATTTGCAGTACAAATTCATCTTTGGAACACATTTCATTTAAGTTGAAAAAATAACCCGAGGGATGAAACTAAAGCAACAAGGATAATGGCCATATAATGCATTTTCCTGGTAGAGTGCACAACCTAGGGCCTATGGTGACTAGAAGTTAATCGAAATAGCAGTCAAAGGAAGAACGCGTTCCTTGGGAGCCCATTCTGTCTACAAAGATTGCAAAGCCTGGGCTTGCCTGGGTCCCACTATGAATTCTTGGAATTTAAACTAACAGCAGCTTTGATTCAGAAGCCTAAAATGAAACCACTAGATGGAACAAAGTTGGAGAAAATATGACAGGTTACATAACTCATGTTAGCAGGATTCTACTTCTGGGTGAGACAAGACTTCTTGTATACCTCAAAGCTCTCAAACATACTCAAAGTTGGAGAAAATATGTAACTCGTGTTAGCAGGATTCTACATCTAGGTGAGACGAGACTTTTTGTATACCTCGAAGCTCTCAAACATACATGGCATTAAGGATGATGACAGATAGACTGTTCAGAGCAGACTTGGCTTTGGACATGTGCAGCATTGTAGAAGGGTATGAAGCATGATTAGACAACTTGGATGAAGAGAGGGCATGTTTCCTTCATATTCTAATGTATTGAGGGATTATATATGCCTCATTTGTTGTAACATAATATGTAACATGAATGATAGAGTACAGAGAGAGAAAAGAGTATAGAGAGGTAGAAGAGATAGAGTATATGAGGTAATCTTCATATGGTGAAATGTAATGGAGACTTGTATGGTGATCTTCATATGGTGTCTCCAGATTTTATCCTGAAATCTGAGACTACCCCATGTTTAAAAATTTTAGTTCTTTTAAAATAACGGGTCTTTTTGTGTTTTTATTGCCGAAAGATGTCTGTTTTACATTAAGATATTCCCAGTGAATCATATGAGCCAATTTCGACAAATACCTAGATACCAAAACTCATTTTATCCCTCTGCCAAGTTTTGTCTGCGGAAATTTTTATTTAATTATTTATTAAATAAATAATGCCCCGTTTGAAGTAAATTGTGCTCTAGTTGAATCATGTTGAAGTTTTACATGCCAATATTCACACATCTCAATAGGGTTTTCACCAGGAATGAATTCAGAGCTTTGTCTGTGACTTCTGGCAACATTTTTCATTTTTATTTATTTCTTTTGCGTTTTTCTCCTATTTTCCCGTGGTCTTTTTGTTTAATTCCCTGGGTCCGTTCTTTGTCTTGTATAGTCTGTTTAATTGCCTGGAACATCTGGAGATCATTTACGGCCACTGCACCAGAAGGAATCAGCCTCAGAAAGCAAACTTCTGACCAAAAAAGATGAAGTCAAGCACAAAAGCCTCTCCTAGGCAAGTTGCACTTTTTGGAATGAATGGGTCTAAGCTACAATGGGATTTTTGGTAGTGGCAAACAGGCGGGAATTTCTTACCTACCTTGCAGGGTACTTTTTCCCATGAAGTCAAAGTCACTTAAGTCAGTAATGGAAATATTAAAGGCAGAGACAAGCGGGAATTTCTTACCTGCCTTGTAGGGTAAAAATTCCCATTATAAAATAAAGAAAAATCACTTAAAGCACCGATGAGAATTTTCCTGCCTAGCAAGCTAACTTTTCCCACCAAAGAGGTTTATTCACCCATGCAAGTCGCACTTTATCAAAGGAAGCTATTTTTAATACAAGTCGCACTTTTTGGGAGATGTTTTAATTTGCCAGTGGGAATTTTGGCAGTGGCAGGCAGGCAGAATTTCTTACCTGCCTTGCAGGGTAAAAATTCTCATTATGAAAGTCAAATAACTTAAGTGGAAGAGGGGATTTTTGGAGCTGCAGTGCAGGGTGGAAATTCCCATCAAGTTGACTTCTTATTTTTAGCAATTCCTCTTGCCAAAAAGTGCGACCCACCTTGGGTGAATAACAATGCATTTAATAATATTTATCAACGGTTTATTCACCCAATTTTGGAGCCATAAATAGAAGGAAAGTCAATACAAGTGGAAGAGCTAAGGAGAAGTCAAGGATGCATGCTAAAAATAAATAAAATAAATTATTTAAAAAGCAACCAGCAAAGCATGCAAACTTGGGCACCCAAATTGGATGAATAAACATGGCTATTAATTAATTAAATTGCCAGAAATAGGAAGAGGCAATTATTAAAAATAGCATGTTGGAGGTTATATAAGCATGGGACACCATAAGGGAGAGACAGTTAATTTTTTTATGAGGATTGCAGCCCAGACAGGTTTTGGCGCCAAAAGGAGGATTTTGCATTAAAGTTTATTTTCCACTGCCGGGAAGCCTCCAGTTTTGGCGCCTAGGGTTGGAATAGCTTGATTTTTGCTATGATAATTGTCTGCATGTTGGTATATGTGCCCAGGTATTCATCACAGGTGCTCAAATCAATGTCAGGTACCTTGAATATATCTTCAATCTGAAGAAGTTGTCGATCTGCATAAATTTGTCCGATTGCAAGGGATTCCGGCATAATTAAAAGAAAAAGAGCTAAGGCAAAGATTGTTCTAGTCATGACGAAGCATGATCAGCGAATCATCCATAGCTTCTAGATTTGCTTGAAGTCAATGATACGGACATAGGCCCCAACCTATCACCGATTTAATTGACAGATCCAAATCTCATAATTGCAAAGGCTTCCAACAAAAAATCATCTTATTTCTAACGCAGACCCGTGTAGGATCTTGTGCATGTGCTCCCAATCTTCCAGTTGAAGCCTTCATTGAATTTACTTGTATTTGCATTCACCCAGTGCTTTCCAGAATTTAAAATTGCTCATATGCAATTAAAAATAAAAAATGATGAGTTTTGTCTGAATTATTTATGGCAAACATTGCACTGGTGCATGTACTGAAGAAGAATTGCAAAAGCTTCAAGGATAAGAGGGAAGACAAGTCAAAGGCAATACCCGCAAGCAAATCACAGTCATGCATAGCTTTCAGATCTAGTTTGGTGAGAATCAAAGGCAAAAGAGTCAACCGCATGCAGAATATGGAAGAAGAACAAGACTGGGAGGGTTGCAACTTTCTTCTTATTTCTTTTCCTCTTTCTTTTATTTTCTCCGACAAAGTAATTGAGCAATCAATTAAATTATAAAACTTAAGTGATTGGTTTAAAAGCCGTTACTTGAAGAAGTCAATTACTTGGAAATAGGTGGCAGACATGCAAAATAGAAGGTTCTATTTTTAGTTATAAATTATGCATGTCATGCAAAGAGGAATTCTAGGAGAAAGATTGTCAGTTGTTTCCTTTACAACTTCCACATGTTCTAGTTCAGTTGCAGTTTCCTATTTGTAATTTCCCCTCCATACACTATAAATGGAGGAAGAACCTACGGTAAAAGGAATCAGAATTTGTAATCAACATTCTTGTGTTCCAGACTTTGAGCTGAAACCCTTGATAGCTTTCTGAAAGTGGAGGAATAGAGAGGAGGCAAATTTCCGGAGAACTTTGTGTCAACGGTGCATTTGTTTCTTATTCCTTTTTAGATCTCTGCATAAACTTTGTGTTGTCTTAGATCTAGATCTGAAACTTTCCTTTGCTTCAAATTCTGCATTTTAAGATCTATTTGTTTCGTCTATGTGCATGTGATCAACTCTGTCAATTATTGGTTAGGTTGCACATCTCCTTTCCTTTCTTCTCACATTTAATTATTTTCCTTTCCTGCACATGTTGCTTATAGTTGCTTGCTTGCTGCAAAATTGCTTAGTTATGGTCCATGAGCTATGCAATTAAAGTAACACCAACAAATAGATACTAGGAAATATAATTGACAAAATCTTACACGTAAGCCTCACCGGTAACTAAAGGAGATTTATCTCATGATCGCTAGGTTTTCAGTTGTGCAGAAAATCTAGCCAACATGTAACATGAATGATAGAGTACAGAGAGAGAAAAGAGTATAGAGAGGTAGAAGAGATAGAGCATATGAGGTGATCTTCATATGGTGAAATGTAATGGAGACTTGTATTGAATAAAGACAATTGTGTTGAGTTGAAAATATTTGTGTTATGTATTATGTGTGGATAATGTGTGAAATCATAGACATCCTTCATTTCTTTGAAGTGCTAAGTGAGATATTTGTAATTACTAATTCGTATAAATCTTAGTATTCTCATGTTGCATCAGCTCTAAACGAGGTCAACCCCGCAAGTTGGTGCAAATACATCTAGCTTATGTCAACACCTCATGTCCATGTAGCTAATAGACAAAAAAAAATTCATGGGTGATAATTTTTATTTGCAATTTGGTATGTTTCAATACATTCCCAAAATGATACAACAATTTTTTTTAAAAAGAATTTATGCAATTTCTACAATACAAAAACATTTTATTTGAAAAGGTTGCCAGTTTATACTATCCAAAATATTGAAGTTGCTGCCACAGTTTTAGAACTCGTGCTTTGAGAATAATACAGACTGACAAGATCTCTAAATGCTTGTGATACCATATTTTAAAAGTTTCTTTATCAATAAGAAGTTAAGAGTGATTCTCTTGGCTTGTGCCTTACTTCCTGGGCTTTACAGTTTCTCTCCTCTTTGCCGAATGGTAAAGTTTTACTCGAGTTTGGTGTCCCTAGTCCATTAAGGGGGGGTTTCTTGCTCACTGCAGGTTTTGGAAACCCTAAAACATTTTCACAGTTTTGGGTTTCAGGCTGGCAGAGACTCTTGGTATTTTTGCAACAACAAGGCTATGGCGGGATTTTCCACCAATTTTACAGTCAAAAGTCCTCTTAGAGTATTCTAGGTCAAAAGTAGTATTCTATCACTGGGTTTTTCAACTGCCTTAGCAAGTCTTTTCTCTGGGCAGGGATATCATCTGCCACAGCAGGCAATATACCCGACAAGCCTTCAAAGGTCTGCTTACAGCAAATGCAAAAGCATTAGGATGTTGGTGGAAGTTGAGAGATGGTAGCAACCTGTACGATGGGTGCAGATCCTGGGGGCGGTAACACTGATTAATTGCAGAGTGCTCACAGCAGGTTCTACACGAGGGTACAGGGTGGTCTCATGATGCTTTAGATGAGGGTGTTCTTTAAAAGAGTCTAGAAATATGAAATAAAGAATCTGACACTATAAAGGAGCTAGTGAACCTGGGTTTGTGAACCAGCGTCCTATCTACATGGCAATCTTGATGTGCTCTTTTCAAATCAAGTTGGAGCAAGGATCCTTCCTAGCCATCCTGTAAAGTTTTACAAGAACCACTCCCAACCCAGGCCACGTCAAGCATGCCAATGAACCTCTTTCTATTGGTCCCAGGCTTTCTCATGAAGCAAAGAGTGTTTGTTGCAGATAGTGTTTCATGCTTTGATAGAGTCTCTTAAATCGACTTCTTTGCTGTCGTCTTAGGGAATCTATGAAAGTGGTGTTTGATCAAAAATATTTAGCCGCTATGTCCATGGCTAGACAGGTGTTTGTTGTTTGTGCACGCACTCAAATGGCTGCAAAGAGCAATAGTTACAACCTGTAGCTGCGGGCAAAGAGAGAAGCTTGGGTTCGCAGAGGGTGTACATGACCATTTTCCTTTCCTCAATTTAGATCTTGGTAGTAAAGATTGTGTTGTGCAAAGCATTTGCTTGATGGTTTTCGACGCAGCGAGGACTGTGGTGTGTTCGAACTCGGATCGTGGACATCTATTAAAGTGTTGTTTGATCAAAAATATTTAGCCGCTATGTTCATGGCTAAACAGGTGTCTGTTGTTTGTGCACGCACTCAAATGGCTGCAAAGAGCAAAAGTTACAACCTGTAGCTGCAGGCAAAAGGAGAAGCTTGGGTTCACAGAGGGTGTACATGACCATTTTCCTTTCCTCAATTTAGATCTTGGTAGTAAAGATTATGTTGTGCAAAGCATTTGCTTGATGGTTTTCGACGCAAGCGAGAAATGTGGTGTGTTCGAACTCAGAACGTGGACCTGTTCCAAGCCTATCTGTTTTGAATGAGTAGATCAATCAAGTAGCATCCCTGCAAAGTAGGAGTCAAAGGAGCTTTCCAATTTGTGTGGGATTGTTGCATCGAAGGTGCAAATTACACTTTCTTCTTTGGCTGGCTGTGCTAGTATGATTGTTCTGGAGTGACTGTTTATGAAGCAATTCACTTGCATAGTCGGTCCCTTTTGGAGATCGATGTCCTTTAGTTTTGTATGTGCTTCTAAGGGATTGCAACTTTTTTCTGTGCCCACAAAACAACAAGCTCTGTGGGTGAAAAAAACAAAAAACTCACTCCATAGCTAATGAGACGTGATGGATAAGTGGGTAATGCCTCCATGTGCTCACAGCCTTTGCAGGTCCTAAACCCTAGGTAGCTTTTTGAACAATCTTAAGCTCCAACATGGGCTCCAGATTTTTTCTTTGAGTTTCAACTTGGCTTTCAACTTAGTCTCAAAAAGATCCTCCTCTTTTGGTTTGGTCCAAACTCGAACTTTCTCCATTCAATTTGGCTCTTTTGACCCGGCTGCCATACCACCTCGTTCTAGTGTGGTTAGCGATATGAGCAGCAATGCGTTCATGTCAAAGGACAGAAGAGCCTTGGCTACCTTTGAGAGGGAAGAAGATCAGGTGGGTTACTCAAACGACTCACATGAAGGCATGATAATCTTCTCGGTGGATGGTTGGGTTTACAAACAAAACAAGGTTTGTTTCTGGTAACCCTCCTTACGGGTTTCGGAAGAAGAGAGGGCGTGTTTACAATCGATTGTAGGAAGAGGTATGGGTGGCTGTGAAAGGACTGAATGGGGATTGGAGAAGGCAGGTCCTACAAATTTTGGTGTGGTTGTGGTCAAGGCTCAATCAAAAACAAATGTAAACCTTCCAGATGCTCAGTATGGGGGTTCAGTGGTTTCTAGGACAAAAGGACCCATGGTGGTCTCTAATGATTGCACTAAACAATTGTTTCGCTTAAATCGTCGGGGTGAGGGTTTGGTCCAAGGAATCGATCAACCTTTGTTATTTAAGGATGTCTTAGACATTTCTGGAGGAAATGATGGTGTTATGTTTGAGCATCTTCTAAACTTGTCAAAAGCTAGGATCGACCTTGGATGAGAAGAGATTGTTCTCTCCCGAGGCGGTTTCAGGGAGGATAGGCAGAAGGTGTGTGAAGCTTCGGGAAAAGGATTAAAACTCATGAGGGGGATGGATGTTCAGTTGGATAAAGTTTTGGAGCTAGTGTCAACTACATTGATAGGTTGGTTTTTGGGAGGAGATTATCTAGCAAGAATTTAGAATTGTGGTTGGCACAATATTGGTGGTCTGTGCTTGGATACATTGATGTTTTCCATTTATTGGTAAGGGGTTGGCTTGCATTCAATTTTAGAAATGCGGATGACATTACGAAAAATTTAGATACCATATGGTTTTGGGGTCAGCTCCTTTATCATTGGGTGGAGAGGTCACCGACACAACCTGTTTGCATAAAGCTTTCAGATTCCCCATTAGAGTTGTGGAATGCAGAGGTTTTTAAGGCCATTGGCAACAACATTGGGACTTTTCTCGAGGTGGATGATAGTTTCTTGAAGTCAACTTCTAGGACGATGGCCAGAATTTTCATTGATATTGATCTGAAGGAGGGTTTGGAGGAGGAAATAGATTTGGAATACGGTAGCTAGAAGCATACACAATCCTTGAACTATGTGCGCATTTTAGGTGTACTAGATGTAATGTTTATGGCCACTTAGCACTAGATTGTACTCTTCATTTCTCATGCAAAGAATGGAGGAGGAAGGCAATATTGGATTTCAGGTTGGGGGAGCACAAGGCTAATAGTGAAGTGCTCGTGGTCAACCAAGTAGAGATGGCTTGCGGGGATTCAACCATGGTGAAAACAACAGTTTCAAATCACTTGGGGAATAAGATGAAAAATAGTAGGCACCGACAACATAACAGAATGGGGAGGAAGTTAATATGTTGCTGCCTTCTGTACTTTTGCTTGTAGATGATTTAAAATTTTGAAGCACTCCTCGAGTGCTTTTGGTTGGGATGTGATTCTGCTGGATCCCAATACAACTCAATACCCACATCCTTTGGAACTGAAGATAAGCCCCTAAATACGGCTAGTGGAGGGGGGGCTGGTTTTGTACCAAATATATCGGAAAGGAGGCCAAAGATGGAGGAACACATCAGTATTGTGGGGAAAAAGCCATGGAAAAATAAGTAAGGCAAGGTGAAAACATATGGGAAGCGATTGAGTTCTAACAATGTCGTCAAGGCCATGGAGGTTGAAGCTGGAGAGACCAAATCAGTGACTCTTACGGGTAAAACGGCTTGGTCAAAGGGAAGCCACTCAAATTTGGAATCAACTAAATCTTTAGTGGATTCCACCCTACAGAGATACCCCTTGATCAACAAGTGGCATCAATAGGTGAAGATGATAGCATCAAAGGAGGCATAGGTAGTGTGTTGTTGACAGATAGCTCTCTACCAAATGGAGGACGGATCTCACATCTTTCTCACGCTCAGTCCAAAGCAGTCAGTGAAATACTACAGGGGAAACAAAAACTCTATTTGGGGCTTTTAGAGAGGGACAAGCCCCCTTGAGGTTAAACCCATGATCTTTATGTCTCTTGACATTAGAGGGATGGGCAACCCTACTCAAAAGACTGCCCTAAAGAGATTGGTTGGTATTCACAAGCCAGATCTGATTATGATGAAGGAGACAAAGGGGGAAGGGAAAAAAATTATTGAGGATTTATCTTTACTCTTGAAAGACTGATATTTTTGGCCTTGGATTATGTTGAGAGCTCTGGAGGTTTGTTCATGGGATGGAGGAAAACTACTATGAGGCTAATCAGTTCTGAAATTTTTGTTTCTGGCATTGGTTTGGAACTGTACTCCTTGCATTTGGGACAAATTTTCTCGAAGTGGCAAATATTTATTAGCTTTATGCGAGAGGAGGTGTCGTATTGGGAGGAATTGTTAGCTTAAAAAAAAAATTGGTGTTATCGATACCATTATTGAGGGTGCTTTGAATTTGACCAATAAAAGAGCTAAAGTGTGGGAGGATGTTGCCGAATAGACCCTTTGGCTGATTATTTTTACACAAATTTGAGAACGCTAACCCGGTGGATATGGTTAATGACAAGTGGGTTGCCTATAATGCCCTCTCCAAGGAGTCGGCTGGTCTTTAATTTGTAGCAAATTTGAAAAGAGTTGAGAAAGCTTAGGCATTCAACAAGCATAACGAAGCTGAATAGGCTCTTACTACCGTGGAACAATCGAGTGCTGATTTCTATGGTCAGGATTTTGAAATGGTATTTGATATGGATACTAGAAAAAGGATTTTTTATTTGAAGCTTAAGAAGATGTAATGTCCCCTTTCCTACGCCTAAGGCCTAAGGGCCAATTTGAGTCCAAGCCTTGGTCATACCCAAGGGGCTATGGACGCTGGGAGCTATTGGGTATGAATATCTAGTCCATTTTGTTATAATTCTTCATTGACATGAGCGTAAAGTGTTTTGGAGGGACTAGATATTATGTTTTGTCATTAGGAAGGGGCCACATGACACTTAATGTTTTAATTTTGCGTTGGGGGTCACTTATGGACCATGGCGACTTAAAAGGGGAAAAGTAACTTAAGTTACTTTTATTTTATTGGTCCTTCCTAAGGAAAAATGCGACTTGGGCTATTTGGGGCTCTTTTGCCTTGGGAAAAATATATAAGGAGTTGGGAGGAAAAAGTGAAGGTCATTCTTGCATACATAATTATTTTCCTTCATGTGCAACTGTTGCTTGCAAATTTACAGCTTGTGGAGTGAAATCCCACAAGGACCCTAGCTTCGGTGGTGAGAGATCCATCCCTAGCTAGCAGGAAATCTTCGGTAGTGAGAGATCTACCCTAGCTTGTCATTTTGGAGCTGAAATCAGGGCTGTTTTTCAGAGGCATTTTCAGAGGGTTTCAGAGGAAGGGTTTTGAGGGTTTTGGTGACATTTTGTGGAGAAAATCAAAGGGTTTTCAGATCAGATTTACGGCAGCGATAAGAGCAGGTTTTGGCATCATTTCTAGAGACTTTTCAAAGGGTTTTGATCATTTTCCAAGGGGGCGACTTGTTTTGAAGATTGCAGCCATTATTTGGAGGGTTTCCAGTGGTACAAATTCAGATCTGAAGGTTGGAATATCATTCCCTATATTTATAAATATTATTTCCAAAGTTTCATAATTTTTGCACTTGTATTCAAGAGAAATAAATTTTTGAAGTTTTCCAGCTGCCTAGGGCACGCTGTAATTTTCTGGCAGCAATTTATTATCTGAAAAATTCCAAAAATAATTTTCTACTACTTGTTATTGCATTAGCAAGCTCACTATAAATTTTCAAGTGATTCGGGCAAGTATTTTGTGAGTTATAGATTTATTTTTGTTCGCTGCCCTAGTTTTAATTTCTGCAAAAATCAGATTTCTGTTTGGCTGCAAATTGTCCGTATTTTGCATATTTTTAAGGGTATCCCACTAGGGATATTTCAAGAGGAAAACGCTGGCAGATATTGAAGCTGAGTGGAGATTAAAAAGTAGAGCTTTGTGGTTGGAAAAATGGAGATGAAATTTCAATTTTTTCATAATTTTTCTAATCATCGTAAAAATAAAAATATTATATGGAATATGAGAAAGGAGGACAGTACTTTTGTGCGGTCATTCAAGGAGATTGCCAGCTTTGGGAGTTTCATGCTTCGAGAATTTGTATAAGGAGCCGGATAGAGCAAACATGGTAGAGATTGATAAAATTGTCACGGACTTCCCTAGCTTTGTTTCAAAAGAAGATAATGGGAGACTTGATGAGGAAGTCGCTAAGGAAGAGTTATGGCCTACCCCGACTACTTTCAAAAAGGACAAAAGTCCTGGCCCCAGATGGCTGGATAGTGGAATTATTTTGTGGCTTTTTCGACTTGATTGTTGGGACTTATTAAGGGTGGTGGAGTTGTCTAGACAGATGGGAAAGATTCTAGGGCTTTTAACTCCACCTTTATTGCTCTCATTCCTAAGGAGGATAACACGGCCTCATTTGATGATTTTAGGCCCATCTCTTTATGCAATTGCATCTATAAGATCATAACAAAAATAATTGCCATAAGGGTAAAGAGGCATTTTACTGAGACTATTTCTGATGAGCAGCTCGGCTTTTTGCATGGGAGACACATTCATGATGCATTTAGGGTGACCCAAGAGAGTCTACACTCCATTAAAACTAGGAAGCATCCAGCGGTTATGAAATTGGATTTATCCGAGGCCTGTGATAGAGAAAACTGGCTTTATTTGCGATTACGAATGATCCATATTGGTCTCAACTTACAAATGGTGAGCTGGATAATGGGGTGTCTGACCTCGGTATCTTTTGCCTTATTAATTAATGGCTTTGCATCGTCCCCCTTTAGACCCACACATGAATTGAGATAGGGTTGTCCTCTTTCTCCATTACTTTTATTATTGATTGTTGAGGGGCTTAGCCAGGCCATCCTGGAAGCCAAAAGGTCCGGTTCTATTAGGGGCGTGAAGGTGGGTAGCACTACTTTTATTACTCATTTGCTTTTTGTGGATGATGTGCTGCTATTTTGTGATGGCTCTCGGAAGGACATTGCATCCTTAAATTTGTCCCTGAATATCTTGTGTGGCTACTTTGGGATGGAATTAAATTTAAAGAAGTCTTGAATTTCTTTCAATTGTCCGGAGGCTCAACAAATTAGTTGGGTTCTATGGGTTTTCCTTTTCATCGTATCAACTTTCAATTGGATTTCAAGTATTTGGGGTTCTTTTTGAAGCCAAATGATTATAGGAAAAATTATTAGAAATGGTTGATTGAAAAGGTGGAAAAGAGAATAATTTGTTGGTGTAATAGATGGCTTACTCTTGGATGTAGGCTTACCCTATTGAGCATTGTTCTAGAGGTTATTCTTATCTACTGGCTTTCTTTAGCCCAAATATCAAAAGGTGTCCTAAAGAAGGTTCGTAAAAATAGTTTCAGCTTTCCTTGGACTGGTAGAAAGGATAAGGAAGGCATTTCCTTGGTCAAAGGGCAGGTCCTTGCTATGCCTAAGGATGCAGGTGAATGGAGCCTCAAAAATATCCATTTATTTGGTGAGGCACTTGCTGCAAAAAGCCTTTGGAGGCTTATCTCGAAGGACAGATTATGGAATTGAATCATCATTCAAAAATATAGTGACCCTCTCAGTATTGAAGAGTGGATCAGAAGCCCTGTTAAACACAGCCACAATGCTTCCATGATGTGGAAAGTCACTATTCAATCTTTTCCAATTATAGGTAATTGGCTCGGAAATCGTATGAAAGGTGGGAATGGTGGGAATGGAACAAAAATCAGAGTGGGGATCAGAGTGGGGATCGACCCTTGGGTTGGATGTGGTCGCAACTTTAGACTGTCTAAGGGACTGATTAATGCTTTGCAGTGCCTGAATATTGCAAATTTAGCTCAGGCATCGGATCAAAACAGCACAAATCTTTGCCGCCAAGGGTGGAAAAGTGCAATTTTGAATGGTTTGGATGGGGAGGTTAATGTTAACTGGGATACTTTTGTGGGGGATTGAAATGGAGCCATGTCAGATTAAGTGATGAGACAAACAAGTTGTTTTGGTTCAAGAACCCATCTTTGGGTGAATACATTGTGAGGTTGGATTATATGTCTCATTTCACTTATGAGGTTATTGGAGAAAGACCTTGGTGGTGGCAGAAACTTTGGAAGGTTAAAGCTTTTATGGGGAGATTGAAATGGAGTCATCTCAGATTAAGTGATGAGACAAACAAGTTGTAACTTTTGGTCCAAGAATTCATCTTTGGGTAAATGCACTATGAGGTTGGATTATACGCCTTGTTTCACTTATGAGGTTATTTAAGAGAGACCTTGGTGGTTGCAGAAACTCTGGAAGCTTAAAGCCCCCTTAAAGACAAAATTGTATGTGGTTGGCCATAAGAAATAAAGAACTGTATTGCAAAAAAAAAAAAAAAAGCTCACATGGATCATTTCATTTGTGCTTCCAGGATTCCAGGTCAATGTGTCATCTTCTCATCTCTTATCCATATAAAGTCAAGGTATGGGCTGAGTTGGAGGATTTGGTTGGGGTGCGAGATGTTTGGCAAGGCCCAACTGTGGAAGATTGCTTTGAAAAGTGGTATAAGAGGCCTAAAATGAAATTGTAGAAGGCATTACCTTTGGTAGTGTCATGGGGCATATGGATCATAGGAATTATAGCATATTTCAAGGTAGAGATATTCCCACTTTTCAATGTCTTTCCCAATTAAGACTGATTTTTGGGCATTTCAAAGTTTTCCCTATGACCACGAGACCACGAATGATTCTTAATCCTCCCACTGATCATTGTAGAGTGTAGGGTTATTTTGACAGCGCTTGTCAAGGAACACCAGCTATATGTGGCACCGGTGGTATACTCTTCTTAAACCCTAGGCACTACATATGCTTCAGGGCAGGTTTAAGAAGGGTACAAATAATTTCGCAGAGCTCGTGAATTCAAAGCTTCTTCTCAGTTTGGTGATGGACAGAAGAGTGGGAAAATTGCAGGTTTTCGGGACTCAGTGATTGTCATAAATTGGAAAAGGGAGCCTTTTAAAATGGAAAATCTATTTATACAACCTCTATACATCCAGATTATTAAAATGATGCACTCTGTCACAAACATATCTTTCACATATGTTTATAGGGAGCTAAATACCGTGGTCAATCAGATGTCCAAGGAGGGATTGCCATTGGTGGCAAGACCTTTGGATCTTAAATTAATACAGAGCAGGGGAACGTGTGAAAGAAATAAATATTCATGTGACAGGCGACTAGTGTGGACCTGGGTATTAGGAGAATTGAGGTTTTTGTTTATTATTTTTCATAGGTAACATACTGTACTCGCCAATACTTGACAAACCCACAAATAATTGACTGGCCAAAAACTCGGCAAAACTCGGGAAATACTTGACAGCTTAGAACATACCGAAATTTCTTTTAAAAACATAAATTTTATGCAAAATATAATTACAAAATGAATCAAATGAAAACTCGCCGGTTTTTGGAGAGTACTTGCCGGTTTTTGGATAGAACTCACTGGTGTTTGGAAAGTACTCGGTGAGTTTTTGTAGAGTTTTCTGCAAATACTCAGCAGCAAGTTTTTTGGGAGAGTACTCACCCAGGTAAAAAACTGGCGAGTACTCACCAAGTATGTAAACTATGTTAGTTCTCAAATTCGTTTTATTTTAGCTTTACTGTAAAGGGTGTCTGGATGGAGGAGGGGAGTGTTTGTACCTATTTTGGGTTTTTTTTGTTTTGATGGTGGCAATGTGGTTATCAGGGTGGTTGTGTGACCTTTTTTTTCATGGAGGGCTCTTTATCTCTTTGAACATGTAGCACTCACTGTGGTTTCTTTTTTGAGTGTGGAACCACTGATCTTTTATTGTTTGTACTTCTTTTCTCACTTTTTTGTTTCTTTTGTTGTTTGGTCTTATTTTGGATGACATTTTTTATCCTTCTGGTTGTTGTTCTTGGAACTGGTTTTTTCCTTTGGAATGCTCTTGGTAGCATCTACAAAATGTAATTTCTTTTTTCATTAACATGAAGTTATGAATTTTTTCCGGGAAAAAAAGAAGTTAGAGTTCAATCCTTGTACCTGAGTTTACATGACTTTTGGCAGATTTCTTTTAGTAAATTTGTTCTTCCAAGTAAATATGCCACACTGTGATCTAGTATATGGTGCACAGCTAGTGCAATGATCATCCAAGTTCAAAGCTACTGGGTGAGGCCCACTTTAAATGGATGACACCAGATGCAAGTCCTTGGTGGAGCTTGACAAAATAGATTTCCCTCGGCTGTGGCATACAAGGCAAATACCATCTTTTCAGGGCGCTTAGCACAGAATTTACTTTGATTTAAAAAAACAAACTTTGTTCTTCCTTTTAATATTTTATACCCTCACAAAATGAAAAAATGAAAAAAATTATGCTCTGGTATGTACCTATACCCATACACATTATTATGTTATATGGCAAAACTGCCCTTAGTATGGTACAATATATTAGCGAAATAATATTGAGGATGTCTCTAGATATATTATCTCCATTATATTTAATTAAGGTTATGGAGTGGCTCAGGTGTGGCACACATAACTCTGAGTTAGTTCAGTGCAGTTGAGTTATATGTTGGTTAATTAGTGAGGGTGTAAGTCATATGAATGCTAATTATACCGAGAGGAGTTCCTACAATGGCATCTGTGGGGGTAATAGAAGGCTGTAATGTCATCTGTTCACTTTTAATGGCCAACATAACAATATATTACAATAAAATTATATGAAATAAAACCAACTAAATGTATGAAAAATAATTAACAGATAAATATAAATAGCAAATAACAAATGCAATCAAATAAATACGAACGCTATTCTGCCAGGAGATGTTGTTCTTTATTATATTCAATAGCATTGAGATAATAAGAGATAAGAACAAAAAAGCCTTAACATTTTAAATTTCTCATTAACATAAAATAAAATCAAACCTTCGAAAGGCAACCCCGGCTTATCGGGAGCGGGATGTTTAATTAGGGATGAAGTGGGAAATCTAGTTATCGCTGGTTCTTATCCGTTGCAAAATGGAACGTGTAATGAAGCTGAGGCTCAGGCCCTGTTGGAGGGCGTCAAACTAGCTGTTCAATCAGGTTGCAATTCACTGATAATTGAGGGGGACTCCCAAGTTATCATTAATGATGTCAAATGTGGTAAGGCTTTATCATGGAATCATGATTTTCAAATCAACAACATCATTTTTTGGCTATCTAAGATCCCGGAATAGAGTATTGCTCATGTCTTCCATGAAGCCAACTCTGCCGCCGACTTATTGGCTAATAAAGGTGCCATTTCAAGGGAGGACAAGATCATTTCCTCGGATGCTCGCGCGTGGGAAGGATTGGAGAATTTAATTGCCAAGGATATTGGCAGAGTGTGATTTTTTAGAGAACCATTCGGGCTCCCATTGGCATTCCTTTCGTGGCGTTGGGAATTGGCAGGTATGCAGGGTTTGTCGGTTGCGATGGATTCTCCACCTCTCCCCTGCCTATTTCTTCACGGAGCTAAGCGGGAAATGGCCTTCTGCAGTGGTTTTTCCAGGTCCCGCGTGCATATCAACTTCAAGGTAGAGACGGAGGCATTGTGTGAAGCGGTGGTGAATATTTTGGGGGAAAATTACATGGCAGACTCTGCTCGAGCCAGGGTGAATTCCGAAGTTGCTTCGTGGTTTGTCTCTCAACTACTCCTGGCGAGAGGGAAGAAAGAAGAAGCCAAGGTCATTGCAGAATGTTTCATCAAGCCACAGCATCGTCTAGGGTTGGAGGAAGCTCTTACATCTGTCAATTTAGTGCCACCGCTTCAAGATGCAGGCATGGACGGTATCTCACTAGACGAGGCTAAGAGGGTCATTGCGGCTTTGTCTACCAACAATTCGACTCTCATGAAGTTTGGTGAGGACATTCACAATGCTTGCGCGGCTAGGGTTGCAGGTGGTAGCAGGATCAAGTGTTTGGATCTCCCAGGGCTCTCGTCTCCTATTTTGTTGGAAATTGAGGTGATGGCGAAATTCCGGCGCAGGGTTGGATTCTCGTATAATTTTCTTCTACGCGTGGCTCAAGAAAGGTTGCAGGGTGGCTGGGCTCAGAGGTAGAGTTCGTGGGTCCGCTTGATGGCGAACGTAGCAACCTAAGGCTTCAATGCCTTTTCATGTGTCTAGTTATAGTTTTCGGTAGTTTGTTCTTTTTGCGTCTTCCTACCTAGCAGCAGATCTCGTTTTGTATGTTTTGCTTCGATATTTTGTTGGTTTTGGATGTAACCGGTGGGATCCCAGTCAATCCCCTGATTCATAGCTCCAATCAAAAGCACTTAATTATCAAAAAAAAATTAAACCTTAAGTCTTTAAAATTAGATGAATAGATTAGATATATTGGATTTGACTATTTAAATGAGTATATTAGAGGTAGATTAATCAAATAAATATTTAAATACTATGCTTTGAGAGATGGTTTTCTTTGTTCTATTCGATAGCATAGAGATAATAAGAGGTAAGAACAAAAACACTAATTTTTTAAATTTCTCATTACCATAAAATAAAAAACATGCAGCCTTCTAAATTAGGCAAATAGTTTAGATATATTGGATTTCACTACTTAAATGAATATGTACTCAAAAATAAACAGAGGCAATGAAATCATCAATAATTGTGGTATATTAAAAAATAAGATAATAGCCTTAAGATTGATGTCTCAGTGTTTTTCAGATAGATGTATTTTAGATATTTGTACTATAAAAACCTTACTAAGGCTATTTATATAGGTCTCACGTCATATTGTGGGCATGGTTTGTTATATCTTGGATTGTATCAGTGTGCTCTTATATTGAAGAGGCATAAAAAGTTTATTCTTCCTTCAACATAGTGAAACCCTTCATGATTTGTCAATATTTCTTTTTTAATCTTCTATAATGTTGGTTTATTCAACTATTGGTTTGTTCGGTTGTAACCTCCTCAACCATTTTGTAACTATCTCTTGCATAATAAAATGACGGACACACAATCTACCAAGTGCCCATTTTGGTTTCTCTTCATTCTTTCTTTGTTCACATTTTCTAACATTAGTATCAAAGCCATTGGAGATCCACTTTGGGTTCGAAGCTTGAGGAAGCTATTGGTATAGAGTACGAACAGTAGGAGGAAGACTATAAAGGGTCGTGTTGACTTGCAAATCAACGAGAAGCGAAGGAGGAGGTTGTGAGGGCTTGTTGAAGAAGTCTCGTGAGGAGAAGGAAGAACTCGCATTTCAAGAGGCATAAATCGAGTTTTCCAAAGACATGAACTATAGGAGTAGAGGTTTGAAAGGCATTAGCACACGGGTTGTTTGAATCACAAAGGGCACAAACGTCCACACAGAGCAAAAACACATTAAAACAAAAAAATCATGCAAAAATACTATCAAACAAAGCCAACGCGAGTGAAGGCGCTAAATTTGGTTTTTTGCCTTTGTTTTACAAATCATGATTTACAATTGAAGATAACAATCGCCATTGGGACAAAAACATGCAAAAAAATTGTTCACAAGTTTGGGTGAGGGCATGGGACGCCACCGGTTTGACAGTTAAAGTCGCCATCATTCATTGTCAAAGGCGCCATTTGAGGAAGGAATAAAACCACAACGGGCATCGGTTATTACAAATTGTTAATGCGAGGTCGTGGAAATACAATCGCTAATGCTAGGTCGCAGAAATACGGTAACCAATAAGTTTTTCAAGATGATATTTGAATTTAAGCGAAATACAATCTTTAGTAAGTTAAAACTTTTTGTGTCGAAAGATAGATCAGAATTATCATTTTACAACATTAATTTGCGGGTCAAAAATTAAAATTGGTGTGAAAATGGAAAACATTCAAAACATCGTCTTGTCGGAGGCATAGAAGTTGACTAGTCAAAACTATAATATCTAGAGTCATAATATTCTTACTATTGCCGAATTTCGAGACTATAATAAAATAATACTTGGCATGGAAGGAAGGCTGATTGCAAATTTTGCAGATTATGACAAACATCATAAGGAGGCCTTGTTGTTGCTAAAGTTGTCGGTATCTGATGATTTGATACTAGAGGTCTAAAATGCCACTATGGCAGGTGATCCATGGACCAGTTTGAAGGACAAATACATGACTTCAGAGAAGAGTTAAGTGTTATACCTGAAGAATTTGTTGTTTTCAGCAAGGATGCAAGAAGATGGGTCCTTGTTAGAACACCTACTTCGATGAAAGATCTCCAAGACCAACTCGCCTCCATTAACAAAAAGGTGGATCTGGTGGCATTGGTTCTAAACAGTTTGCCATCCTCGTATGAGTCATTTGTGGAAGCCTTACATTTGATGGCTGAAAGTCAAACTTTGACTTTTGATAAAGTTGGTTCCTATTTGTTACAAAAGGAATGGAGACAAAACCAAACACTTGAGTCCAATTTTGGACAATCAAAGAGTGCATTGACTGCTTAGTCAAAGGGGAAGTGGAAACGGCACTCTGGTGAATCTTCTAGATACCGGATAAAATGTCATTACTATCATAAGGTTGGGCATCTCAAAAGGATTGTCAAAAGCGACAATATGATCTTTCCCAATAGAACAAAAAGCCACGAGATGAGGCAAATGTGGCAGCAGTTGCAGATGAACAAGATTTTGAGGAAGAACATGCTCTCTAGTAGCTTACAGCATCGTGCTCAAATGAAAATGATATCAATTGTTGGATCATCAACTTTGGCGCATCTAGACATTTATCATGTCAAAGGGATTGGTCTGTATTCTATATCATTTACTACAATTACAAAGCAAATTGATTCAGTTGTCTTAGCTGATGGAGAGTCACTTGCAATAGAGGGGATAAGAGATGTATGCATTGTGATGAATAATGCTCAAAAACTATTAGTAAGGAATGTTAGGTATGTTCCTAGCTTGCATAAAAATCTCTTGTTTTTTTGTCAAAAACAGCAAATCCTTATCTTGTTGTAGATTTCTCTGGTGAGAAGTGGCATGTTCAGATGTGAAATAGGGACAGGTGATCGCCCTAGGCATTGGGCAAGGTGGCTAGTATAGGCTAGTTGACTCTGCTACAGTCAACTTTAAAAGCACGTGTGGAGGGAGACTCCACCATTCAAGATGTGCTAGAGGATGCCATTCCTCATAGGCTTGTTGACCCTACTTCAGTCAACTTACATGCACTTGTTGTGGAGGGAATATCCACTATATAGAATGTGCAGGAGGCTAAAATGCCTTCAGAGAATGAAATTCCTAGGGATGAACTTCCCCACTCAGATACATGGATAATTGTGTAGGGGAACTTCACTATTCAGGATGGTGAGATGGTAGAACATGCCACACATTCACAAGCACTAGCTCGAAGGACAATAGAGCATGGACACTTTGCTCATCTTGTTGCAAAAGGTTTTTCGCAACAGGGGGAATAGATGAGCAAGGGAACAGTTATTTCCCCTACAGAGATGGTTATTTCTCCTACTGCAGAGTTGGTTGTTACTCCTACTGCAAAGATGGTCACTTAGTTGCTTCTCTCCATAGCAACTCAGTTTGGTTGGAGGGTATCTCAAAGTGCTTTCCTGAACAGAGAGTTGGATGAGGTCTACATGGTGTTGCCTAAAGGTGATCATTTGGATTGCAGATTTATTGAGTCCCTGCATGGACTCAAGCAGGCTCCACAAGCCTGGTACACTCTATTCAATCAACATCTCCAAGAATTTGATGTCTGAACTCTGGGGATTAGGCAAAAAATCTCGTCCAATGATGATTCATTCTCAGTCAATGAGTCACTCAATGAACACTTGGTGGACAACCTGCTATCCTATGTCCACACGATCGGATCTTTGTTTTGTTGTCAACTATCTTTTTCGGTCTCTGTCTACACTAAAGCTCCTACATTGGACAGCAGCAAAACATCAGAGGACTGCAGCTTTCAAAGTAATATCTCAAGAGCATCCTATAGAGTTAATGACTAAACTTCTTGGTTTTATAGTGTTTGTAAAGTTTTGGGACAAATGTCTCTAGTATAGTCATTGAGGGGGGGTATTAATATTCATGCTTATTATATTAATTAATTCATAATGAACTATTAGTTATGTATTAACTAATGTTCGTTTGTAACCTCCTCAACCATTTTGTAACTATCTCTTGCATAGTAAAATGACAGACACACAATCTACCAAGTGTGCATTCTGGTTTATCTTCATTCTTTCTGTTCACATCTTCTAACAATATGCACTGTACCATAGTAAGGGTGCATACAATATATAACATCATAATATTACCAGATGCAAGAGCATGTAATCTATCCTACTCCAGTTAAGGAGCCTGGTTCTAATTCAGTTTTGCTGCTGTCCATGTGCAATTAAGAGAAATATCAGTCAAATTAATGTCTTCCAAAATTATCTATACTCTCGGAAAAAACATGTTTTTTAACTTAGGGATAAATTGTATGCCCTTGATATTGGGTATGAAAAGGCTCTCAAACATGGGGATTTTTATTATTGTTGGGCACAAATGGCACCATTTCCCCACACACAAATATAATCAAGCAGCAGATGTGAGATGGGATTTGTGCCATCATTCTGCAGAATGGGATATTTACATTAAGGGGACTCAGACTTTTTCATTTGCCCTTTTCTTGCAGACCCTGAAGTATGCCCTCAGCTCTACTTCGCCTCTGGTTTATTCTACTTCTTGTGCCAATATTCATTAATGCAGTTCTACATTATGTTTAAATCTTCATTCTGAGAGAAGATAGAGAATAAGGGTGAAGGTTGCTCATCAGGAGTGGACATTTGCTGCCACAGGAGCTGAGCTCGGTTGTGTGGGCTACGGTGCTGGTTTCTATTCTCCTGCTCAATGGAAGGTCTCAATTGGTGTTGTATTGCTTGATCCTGTTTGTTGGAATGTAAGAAATGTTTTCATCCTGCTTCTGCTTCTTTGCCTGGGTATTTCTGCAAGCACCATAATGGATGGGGAGAAACTATATATAGAGGCCCCAAAAACTCTACGGTGCACTCCTATTAACCCCAAACCTTCCATGAATATGGGTTCAAAAGGAAAAGGGATATTTGTTGATATATCCGCTTTGAACCAGAGAGAGAAAATATTTGTCTACTAATATGAAGGTTGCTGCAGGAGGCCTTGTTTCTCATAAGAGGTAGGGCAAACCTTTCGTGGCTCTAGACAAGGTATTAAACAAATTTGGTACTATTTTTTACCATCAACTGAAGGAAACATGTATCCAATTCTCACCAGATTTTCCAATAATTCTGATGCAGTAAACTTGGTGTTTAGGATGTCGTATGTAGTGAGACTGCTTTAACTCCCGATACATGTGCAGTTGACTAAGCGGGGCAGGAGACCTATGGTTGTGGTTAGGAAGGAGGATGTAGGCAGTGTGAAACACCTAATGGCAGAGCCTAGCATTGAAATCCCTGAAGGATGTAATGCCAGCTCAGGACAACCGACAAACCACTGTAGCATCTTGAGAAAACAGTGAATCATAACAAAGAGGCCCTTATGGCAGACCACAAATCAATGGACAAGAAATTGAAAGAGGTGAAGGCAGGCCTGTCGAGTTCCATTCATCCACTTTACAGTTGCCCATTGGAATCTTGCAGTGGGGAGCAGCTTTTCTGAGGATAGTTCATAATTTCAAAACCTGCCTCTTCGCAAATCAGGTGATGCAGAAATGTTTGAACGTGCAGCGCCCATGGATTAACTAAGTTGATGACCCTAACTGCCATAGACCAGTGGTACTAAACGACAGAGGCAACGAGGTGGGACTGGACCAGTCTTGTGTAGGAAATGATGTGGATCCTAACTGATTGGTGCTGCTGATTTTGGTGGTGCATCCTGAGGATGGGCAGTTTAATATCCGTGTTGTTAGTTTCTCTTTGCTGGATAGCTGTAAGATTGAGGCGGTATTTTAGTTTTTGGTTATTCTTTTGATGGTGTTGGATACTTATAACTCTTTTTGTGACTGTTTTCTGGCAGTTTCCTGCAAGCTGCAACAGTGGTTTGCTTGATAAGAGTAGTGAGTAATGGAAATGTTATGGTAGGGAAAATTGGACAGTTTATGTTGAAATAGCTGACGATGTTAAGGCCAAGAAGACCTGCTACTTAGCTCTTTACGATGTTAAGGGTTTTTTTCTCAGTAATGGTTTGGAAAAGTAAGTCTGAAACTGTAACATATGTTCGAAATAATATGTCGTTTTGGCCTTATGTTGGAAATAAATAATTTCATAGAAGAGACTAGTCTTGCATGCAAGAAAACTAAAGTTCTATAACAAAAAGCATTTCAAACGCATTCACCTAAATTAATTTAGTTCTTAACACAAGCAGATGTAAGGATGCACCCAGCCTGTAAGAAATTTAGATGTGAACACTATGAAAATCAAAAGACTGACCACATTACAACACATGGCACCTACAATCAAAAAATATTTTTTTTTTAGGCATCAAGGTCGAAGGGGCTTGTAGTGTAATGGTAGTGGGGAACCTCTCGAAACTGTAACACAGGTTCAAATGCTCCAGAACGGTCCATATTACGTATTGATAAAATTTAAGATTTTCAAATATGATGAGTAACAACAGCAAGCAGACCAACCTTTATAGCGGTAATGATTAGCCAGCAGCGTCAAGCCAACAAGGCCGAAGAAAAGCACCACAATAACTCCAACGGAACACTGTTGGCTCTTACCCGCCCGGCCGAACCTCCTGCCTCTGTTGAATTTGGGATGAACCCTACACAAAGCATTGCCCGAATCCATCTGCTTCATATTATCATAATCGTGTGACCTAAACGCGCTAACGGATGAATTCTTCCGATCCTGCGGAGGCTCACTCCCTTGTCTGCATAAAGCCATGTAAATATTCTCCTGCTATAAAATCGTACAAATCTCCCTTATACCTCGTGAATTCATCGTATACTTTCCGCCCCAATTGGTCTGGAGAGGAAATTTTAACAACAAAAAAATGCCGGTGATTTCAGTTAATTTTAGTTTCGAAGGATATTTGGTACTAAAAGTGTTCTGCGAGAGTTCTAGAAGCGTATATCTTCGTACAATGATCGCCTTTACACCATGGCCTACTCCGGATCAATGTGGTAAATAAAGAAAAGACGGCCGTTTGGAGACGAACAAGAAATTGTGGCCCAAACTGACAAAACGAGAGTTAAAATGGAGCGGATCTTCAGAACTTCGAAAATGGTCGAGACCTTAACAGGAGGATGTTTTAATGTTCGCAGAATTTAAAGCTTATTTGATCCGAGAAAATAACCCGCTTCGAGCATATGAGACACCATCCATAAAAATGCGCCAATATTGACCCTGTCATCGTCAATAAAATATAAAATTATAAATTATAAATAAATAATACGCCACTACTGGCAAGGCACCGATTGCTCCCCACCAGCTATAAAAATGCAAACAAACCCTTAAATTTGCATGCCACATTAGATATTTTATTGTGATTATAAAAATAATCAGTTTACAATTCTATCACGCATTTAGTAGCACGGAAAAGAGTCAAAGCACTTAGAGAACTGTTATTTTGAAAGATTAATCGCGAGTTACACATGCCCACCTAAAAATTGCATGGTTTAATGTGGTACAAGAATAGTTAAAGAGTCTCTAAATGCTACTAAATGCATTCAAGCATCACTCATTTCATCTCGTATCACTTTACTCAGCTAAGAACTAATTCACATTGTTTTTGATGTGAAACAGAAAGATGGAAAAGACCTAAACAGGCATGGGAAGAGAGAATTTGTGTTTTTTGCACATCCGGCGCGCAGGAGTTAGAAAAACATTTCATGTTGGAATGTAATGCTTATAATGGCATTAGGGCCCAGTTTGCTAGCACGATGGCTACTGCATCCTTTCAAAATATTTTCACCAAAATATGGTTGAAAAATAGAGGAGTTGATTGTCAAACTCATCAACAAGAGATCTGAATGCCAGAAAGATCTTTAGCAGGTTTGTTGTCCCATAGGTTGTCTTTAGTAGCTTCATGGAAGTTAAAATATCTTCTTCTTCTTCTTCTTTGATGCCTCCTCCGTGAAAACTAGTTACGAACCATTATTTTATTCTATGATACCATTAATTGGGCTTATATATCTTAAACCCTCCACATCGTGGAGCCTGCCGATGAATATGAAGGAGTCAATCCCTCCCGCAATGGTGTCATTCAAGAACATAAATGTTTTGTGATTGAGGGTTTCAACTTTGTTTCTCATCATATATTACTCTTTGTTTTGAATTGTCGAGTGGGTCATCGGGTGAGACTGATTTCATAGGCTTTTTGTTCTTTTGTCTACAATTTTCAAGTAATGAGCACATTCACATGCAATACCAAGATTACAACCATATTTCAATATATATTGAGTAGGCATCATGTGGTGGAGAAATTGTGATCTAATTTATCGGTGTCAACGTTTCAAACCACCTCTTAGGCTCAAAATCGGACAAGAACGATGTCAAGAAGAAATTAAACCTTTCAAGTGCATAAATACATAAAAAATAGTGTTGAATAAATCCACCAACTGACCGCCAAAAATGAGCATATCATACAAAAACCTTATTTGGTAATAATTGGCAGGCAAGAGTGGCTACTAGTTAAGCCATCATCCTGATTTCAGAAATTTGATTTTTTTAAATTTAATGGCTCATTTTATTCATCTTTTGGGCCAATTATCTATTTTAGCCAAGATTTTTGTTTCTTCAATATTAATAGGATGTTTTGTATAGTGTGAATTTCTCATAAAGTTGACTTACGAGTCTCGTTGTGTCGAAAACCTTTTGTTCTTTTATGTGATCATCCTTGGTAGATTCCCAAGATATCGATTTGTTGTCTTTTTGCTTGTGCAAAAGTCCTATTGATTTGCAAGGTGGTGTATTTGTTACTTAAGAAAATCAGCGTAAATGCTTCTTTTCATGTACAGTGTGATCTTTATCCAAGATCCTTATGGCTCTAGTTAAAAGTGTTTTAAAACACCCATTTTCGACTCGATGGTGGTGGTGAGAATTCATGTGCAAGTATTGGTTTGTATGAGTTTTCTTCCTATAAACTTCATGTGCTAAATAGCCATCATATTTCTTAGACACCATAACATCTAAAAATATAAGGAAATTATTTTCTTCAACCTCCAATGTGATTTTTATGGAGTCAAATTGGTTGCTTAGATGTTCGACAAAATTTTCCAATCCATCTTTTCAATGGGCCCAAATAATGAAGGTGTCATCCACATATCTCACCCACTAGTTAGGTTGCAGAATTGGGTTGAATTAGGTGTTTTTGTTCAAAATTTTACAAAAACAAATTTAAGACATAAGCTCAAAAAAATTGACATTTCTAGGTATGTTAGGTCTTTTGTAACCTTAATCGCCTCATAAATGGGAATCATTATGAAAAGAGTGACAACATCCAAGCTTATTGATATTTCATTTTCATTTATATGCATATCCTTAATTTTCTTAATAAAAAGGGTGATTCTTTATTGCCCACAAGAGGTTTGAATTTATTGGTGAGAAATTTAGCCATCCTATAAGTAGTACGCCAATGATAGTGTCTACAATAGGTCTAAAAAGGGCTCTAGCTCTTGTGAATCTTAGGAAGCCCATAAACTTGAGGGGTGATTTTACCATAATCAATGAATTTCTTCTTTACTTATTCATCCAAAGATGTTTATTTTATGGCACTGTGACATCTTTTATAATGTGGTTTATAGGATTCTTCTTCAATTTTTTACAACACCCGTTGTTATTAAGGTGATCATTCATCTTACCAACGTAGTATGTTTTGTTTAAGATTACAGTTGCATGCCTTTGTCTACTTTTAGACGAATATCTCTTCGCTCTCATCAAATTTTGAAGAGTGTGCTTTCCTCTTGGCTAATATTTTACTTTGGAGGTTTAGATTTTCTCAAGGTGCAAGAACAATATTGTCTAATTCCCTCACCTCCCTTTCCATTAAATGTATTATTCCTTACTCTATGAACTAATAATAGTGTCTTCCACAAGTATACTTTTGGTGCCACTTCAAAGTTTTGACCTCTCTCTAATAGGCATTTAGATCAAGTATCCAACTAAAAATTAGTGAGGTTAACAACAACGTGGTTTGGATATCTAATAGCAAAACTACCTCTATTATCAATGTTAAAACCATGATTAATAACATATTGTTCAAATGATAGCCTGCCTAGTTTTCTGTTCTATTTGTTAACAAATTTATTGAACTCCATTCTTCTCTCCTAGCCACACTTCATCTATTTGTTAAGAATTGGAGTTTATTAATTTTGTTAACAAACCGAATGGAAAACTATATAAGCTATTATATGAACAATTTGTTATTAATCTAGGTTTTAACATTGATAATGGAGGTAGTTTTGTCATTAGAGATCCAAATGACCTTGTTGTTAACCTCTCCAATTTTCAGTTGGATGCTCAATTTAAATGCTTATTAAAGAAAGGTCTAAAATTTCCAATGGAACCAAAAAGTATACTTATGGAAGACATGATTTGTGAAATAGAGGAAGGCATAAGACATTTACCCAAAAGGGAGGCCGAGGAAATTATACAAGACTATTCTTTCACCTTAAGGAAACCCAAGCCTCCAAAGTGAAATATCAACCAAGAAGAAAACATAGTTCTTAAAAAACTCAATGACGATGAGGAGATAGTCATCCTAAAAGCGGACAAAGGGGTGCAACCGTAAGCTTAAAAAAGCATACTACATTGAGAAGATGAGTGATCACCTTAATAATAATGGATGCTACAAAAAATCAAGAAGAGTCCTATGAATCACATTATAAAAATGCATGTGTGATGTAAAATAATCATCTTTAGATGAAGAAGTTGTAAAAAATCAAATTTGGTAACTTATCCTTTAACAATGTTAACTTTGGCAATGATCCCTTATTAAAAAAATGCTCACATTCTAAATCCAATCAATACATCTCTCTAGCTCTTTCATGAATTTCTTAACTTTACTATTTGCTCAATCACAAACTCATGAAATATTATTAATCAATCAAAGTAGTAAATCATCCATGAGCATCATTCTAGAACTTTTGTTTTGGATCACATGCTTCATGACCTAGATCGTATAATTTGATTGGAATGTATTGTCAAACCTTGACTAACTTATAATATCACTTTATCACATGCTTCATCTTCCTAGGGCCAACCTTATCATAATATTTCACTGTACAAAGGGTTATAAGCAAGCTAATATCACTTTATAACTCACATGGCACTCTTACAAGATACCATTATGAATATTACTCCAAAAGCACTCAAGGATCTCCTCAGCGACCTCTAGTCGTAACAAAAACACACCTGGATTTTTTTTTTTTTGCAATCGGAATTTCAAACTACCCAAACACAACCAACGACATGAAGTTGATGCCTCTCAATTTCATAGTCATGTACCTAATCATCTAGGCACATGTAAGAAGTCTTATACAAGAAATACTAACAATTAGAGTTATCTAAAATCTTAAGCTAGGATGTGTCATAGATTTCAATTTGTATAATTTACTTCAATAATAACATAGATAAATTAATTGTGTGTAAATCACAAGGTATGATTACATGTGTGATCTCGCATATTAAGTGTTCAAACTCTATGATTCATTTTAGCATAAAATAACTTTAACATGGTAGTTACTTATTTCATATTTTATGATTATCAAAACAATGTTTATTGTTCACATAAACATATGTTTCACATAAATCCCACATGTGGCTATTATTTTCTTTCACTATAAGGATTGTTCATTTGTTTCCGTATGGTTTAATATGCGACCCAACATTCAACTAATGTTTTTTCCTTTCATGGTTTCATTTGTGTGTTTTGATTACATCATGGTCAAACTCTATGATTATCTTAATCATCATGAATCATTGTTACCGTGTTTCTTTATTCTATGTTTAATCATCTTATTTTGTATAACAATCTCATTATAATGATACTACATTCATTTCTATGTCTTGTTTACCATGACCATGTTTCTTTGCTTCACTAATCCACTACATGAAACATGTTGTTTATCCCTATATGTTTGAATAAGGTTAACCAATTATCTCTTGTGGTTCAATAAAAGACTCATTTATGCAACTATTATAAATCCCGCTATTTTTTTTGGCATAGTTAACCATTTATCTCTCATGGTTTAACATGTAACTTTTCAACAATTTTCCTTTATCATGATCACTAGATGAATCCTAAATCACATGTCATAGTTTAAACTTATTCACATAATGTTATAAATTCTTGATTCAAAAGATTTAACTTTAATAGATTAAGTATCTTTGATTAACTATCTCTTTGAAATATTCTTAGCAAGTTATTTCCAATAACTCAATCTTGAATTATAAATCCTCATTTATCATGATCCCTAAGATGAATCCTACTCATTGTCATGGTTGAACTATTGACCTAAGATAAAATATTCATTCAATATATATATTAGATCCTTCATCATCTTTTGATTGTAAGTCGACTCCCAAATTCAGCTTATGGTTTAATATCATTTGTCCTCCCCTTAAATCATAAAATTATTGTCTTCTTTTTAAAGTTTGTCTCAAGATATACCTTAATATCTTATGTTTCAACACTATATAGGACAAAGAGTTGAACTTGTGACTTTTCTTTGTTTAAATTATGTTCTTAGCCATTCAACCTACTCGTTCCCACTCTCTAAGTTAAACTCATTTGATCTAAGCTACCTCGGTTTGGTTTAAGTTTGAATAGAAGGCTATGGGAGTGGAGGGATCCAACCTTAGATCCCTCACTCCAAATTTGTTCTACTAGCCAAGGTGTAAGGCTTCTTGTTTACACCCTAATTAGATTCAACATCAAACCTAAATGATTATACTAATTTTAGTGGACTAAAGGATGTAAGGGTTAGCAATAAGTGGATATTTTGATTAATTAATTTGTAACATTAATTTCTACAATCGAATAATGATTTTATACTTATTATTAAACCCTATTGTAGAGTAACTACGGTAATGTATGATATTCAAATGCTAAAATGCAGTAAAGACACAAGCAATAAAGCATGTAAAATATGAAACCCTAAGCAAGATGAAGAGGTAAGAGGACTTGGCTGATTTCTAAATGAACATGAAGTGAACTGAGCAGTGCAACAATTGAACAAGAATTAAACAGAGTCGTCACTAGTCATTGTAAAATCTAGAGTCTATGAACAATGTCGACACATAGGCGCTGTGACTACACATGAGCTCAAAGTTTGATTTCTGCATTGTTGTTAGGGTTTCACTATTGTTCTCTATTGATCACCCGATAGTCGTTCCTTGATCACCAAATGTACCTCTAGTTTGCAAAAGAGAAGTTCACTGCGCATAAGCCCACAAACCACATCAAACCTAAAAAGGAAAATGTAGAATGGGGATTTGGGTGACCACAGTACTCACCCGAAGAGTGAACATATAACCGAGCGTTGCACCACATCTCAGAATCCATGTAGTTCTTGTGAGTGTGTGTATAAATTGTGCCCTAGGATGCCCTTGTGTAAGATGCACTAGATAACGGGCTAGACTTTCTAAATGATGCAAATGTGTGGATGGAATAGAATAAACTTCCCCTTCCTATGTTGTGTATGTAGATTATGCAACCCTTGTCCCTTGAATGGATGCTAGATGGATGCTTTGAAATGTTTTTGGTGCCTTTTGAATGTAAGCTTAGGTGGTAATAGTAATGCTTAGTGTTTGGTCCCTCATTTTGAAAACATAACTATGTATTTATATGATTCCCTTGTTTGAATTTCGTAATTAACAACTGAAAGGCTGACCCAAGGTAATAAAATGCAATTAAGAAGCGAAAGGGGTCCAAAAGGGGTAGGAAAAAGATAAAGAGGAAAAGGAGCACCCAAGAGGACAGGAGTGCCTGACACTCACCGCATGCGAACTAGCGCTAGTTCCCAAATCCATTGAACGATATAAAGCAGTCAAATGCTGAAAATATTAACAGATGTTTGAAGCCAATAAAAGTGCAAAAGACAAAGAAAAAGGCTAAGGAGAGTTGTCAATTGCTATTTTTATAGCTTAGGAATCATGTAAATGCTAGCATGCTTTTAGGACCAAAAATGTACCCAAGTGCGTAATTTTGTGTCTACATTTTCCCCCACTTTATATTATTGAGTGAATATTCGATAACATAAAGTAGATAGAAGATGTGTACCTTATGATCCATGTAGAGTGTGCGACAAATAGCTTGCCGAGTGGACAAGTGAGGTGTGGAGTGATTGTAGAATGAAGTGTGGAGACTAGGAAAGGAAAGTGACCCTAGGAGCGAAGCATATGCATAAAGATGTGGTGTTAGAACATGTGTTTGTTGAAGTAAGAGCTCCTTGTTGCGTATTAAGGATGAAACTGCAAAAGAAAAGAGAAAAAGTAGTCAAATTCGTGTATATGAAAAAATTGAGCTAAATATGTACAACTATGCAAAAAATGTGTAAAATTAGTAAAAGGAAAGTGTGCACTGATGTATAAGAGTGTAAAGGATAGAAAATTCTCCCGAAAATGACGTGAAGAGCGATTTTTTGGGCGATCTCACGCCAATTGTGAGTTTTTTAGCGATCTCATGCTAATGAGAAAGTGTTCGGGATAGAGGTTTAGTATTACTCTCCTTCCACGACTCTACCCAATAAGCACCAAAGGTCTGAGATGCTACATCCCCGATTTGTTGCTTTTTTCTTTGATTAGTTTTGATTGTAGGAGATAGAATGCATTCTGTAACTAAAGGTATGTGCTGTAATTGTTGAAATTCTTTGTAACCTATTATAAATTGTGTTGTCTTTGAGAAATTGAATGTATCTTCCCCGAGGACATTAGCGTTCATGGGAGGACATAAGTGCCTGGCGGTCTTCTCGATTCTAGGCACCGACATCTACTCTGTGATTCTAGCCCAAGTTTGATTTTGAGTCGTTTGTAATTGTGTTCCTATGTTTTTTTGTATTGTCTTGTGATGTTTCAAGATATGTATTGATGTAGTGGTGATTTTTTCCCCAAGTGTATTCCCCCTTGTTTGGGGTGCATGTAACGATAGTAGGATAATGCAACCCAAAGGAGAGGACTTGATGTTGATCTAAAGGTGATATCTATGGGGGTAGGGGATGTGCATGGTAGAAACCAATGCACATGCAAACAAAGTAGGCTAGAACTATGTGTTAGTAGAAGCAAAACATGTAGTAGAAAACAATGTAACAAGTAAGTGTGTAAACAAGATAGACCGTGAAAAGTAGGTTTTAAACATGGGACATCACTCATAATGTCACAAGACAATCAGGGCCGAATGGCCAAAAGTATACAATGATCACACAAGACATAAGGCATAGCCCAAAAACAATAACATACAATGGAAAACAATAGCAAGAAAAATGTATCAGATAACCATGGTGGCATATAGTCCTACAAAGAAAATGCTACACATGAAGCACCCATTAGCATGTTAAAAAGATAAGTAGTATGTCATGAGCGTGTATAAATCATCAAAAAGTAAAGCAATTGTAGTGAAAAATTAGTGAAAATGTAGCAATAGAACCTATGTAGTATATGATAGAAAAAGTAGATGCCCCATGATCCTCTATGGACTGGTAAAAGGTACAATGCCAAGCATCATTGCAATGTGTAAGAGATCTGTATTCACCTCAAAATACCAAGTGAATGTGCATGTGTATATATAGAAAGATAATGACATACTAAGAATTTGTCTAGCATGGAAAACAAAGTGTAACATGTAAGTACAATAAACTAACAAAAGTAGATGCAACAAAGATATGCAAATGCAATGTATGTGTGGGATGGAATGATATGCAATGTGCGAAGATGGTAGGAGCATCTCTCCCCCCAACACATGTGAATGAGATGGGGTTCATTTATAAAATCCCCTCAACAATCAAGAATGAACCATAAAACAAGAGTGCATCATTGGGAAATGGGTTATGTGAGAGTAGATGCTAGAAAGATGTATCATGATGCACAAGGCATGAAGTGTGTAGGCGATGTGACGTTCATTTTAGAATTATACCCTCGGTAGAACTAGATTGCGTCATAGGGTAATGATGATACAATGCGTGTATCAAAGGGGATGAGAATGTGTAAAGGGGTGAATAATGAGGCACAAAGCACAAAGTGTGGTAATAGACTTTAGAGAGAATTGACAATGATGGGAAGGGGGAAAAAGTGTGTTACCCCCTAAGTATGTAAGTGATAGAAGACTATTCGATGATAGTGAAGGGTGAGGGCCCTCCACCCGATATCCGAGGAGTAAAAGGCATGTGACAATGCTCTAAGATTGGTGGTGTGGGAGAATAAGTATGTGCACATGAAGGAGACACATGTGATGAAGGAAATGGTGAGCATCTATTTGGAAGGGTTGCCCTTGTAGGGGACTTAGGCGGACAATGTGGACTAAGAGACCGACGAGGACGATACGGTCATGATGTAGGTCATGTGTGAATATGAGAGCTAGGTGTGGAAGGATCTTTAGATTTGAGAGGATTTAGAAGCCTAGATGTTATGACTGGTGTATTAACAAAAATGGGTCGAGGCAATGGTGTGCATAGTTGAATGCCTTTGATAGTAACTAGTTGTTTGTTGTAAATGAACTTGAGGCAAAAATGGTTCATGGAAGGGATAGCTTAGGTGATGCGGATCCAAGGAAGACCTACGAGCATGTCGTAACATTTAATTGAAGGTGTTATGGTGAAAGGCGCAAGCATGGTAAAAGGCCTAACTGTGATGAGAAGCGTGATATAGCCAAAAGACTTAGGGATTAGAAATGTGGCATTAGATAATGGATAATTGATAGCTAGGAGAAGTGCAACAAAGCATACATAGGTAGGATATGATGGATAGATCATAATATTGTCAACAATATATGAACTAATAGAAGCATTGATGTGAAATGAATTAGAAGTAAATGTAGCATGATAATCATGATCTAAGAATGAAATGAATGACGGCGATGCATTAATAGAAGGAACAAGGAAATCAATAGGTCCTAATGAAGGAGGAGGTACAACATGATATGTATGATTGGCTGAAGCATCATTAGCATGTTGGTCATGTTTGGGAAAAGGGTATTTAAATATTTTGAGCTTTTTATTATCATTGACTGCCTTTGAGAAGCGGATGGCTCGAGAGTTCAAGTGCATTCCTATTAATGATATATTGAATGATATGCTTTAGTTTGAAACAATGATCAGTAGAGTGCCCAATGCATTGGTGATAGTCACATCATGCATTTTCATCATAATTGCGGCCATGGGGGCAAGAGGGGTCGAGATTGAGTGGCGGTGGAAGAGTGATAAGATTGTTTTCGATGATTTGTGGCAATAGAAACCGCAATGCATATGGTGCTTATTAAAAGTACGCTTTGGAGGTTGCAATTGAAGCTTTTCACGTAGTGACATGACATTAACAATTGCCTTTTCTTCAGTGGCCTTAGGAGATGGATTAAAAGTAGATTTAGCTTGAAATCGATTAGAAGATGACGAGGAAGCATGATCATGATATTTTCATTTGGCCATAGATAAGAGTTTTCCTTCACACATTTTAAGTGTATGGCATAATTGATCAAAGGATGGAGAGGTCTCAAAGATAACACTCTCTTGTAGTGGAGGTAAGAGACTTTGAATAAAAATATCTTGCAATTCTAGAATCAATGAGTACATTGGTCATCTTAACAAGGTTGTTCTTGTAGCGTAAAACATAGTTAACTAGATTTTCATTAGATCCTTATTTGATTTGAGCAAGTTGTGCATAGGATATCTTGGTGTCGATATTGATAGAAAAATGAGTGAGGAATGTAAAAGAAGTTACTCAGTGAACATGTAGATCATAGAACTAACACATGGCATAATCTTGCAAACTTATAGGAAATAGCTTAGCTAATAGTGTATGATCATCTACATAGTCAAGACATGCCACATGAAAATATTGGAGATGCTCTTAAGGGTGACCGATGTAGCCTAGAATCCATCACGAACAACTCGGGCACGCTAACACATCATTTAGCCTCGAGTTGAGCACTTTCTGAAGCGCGCAAAGGTATTAGGCCCCTCTTTAGAGTTGTTTATGCAGGATGTCAACATTTTGAAGATAAAACATACATCCAAAACCCTAACTAACCATAAACATTCCACAGAGCATATTCTAGATGTAGATCTTAAAGAATCATGAATTAAATGATAAACATAATGAAATCAACCATTAAGAACCAATTACAATCATGTTTAACACCTTTATCCACCCAATACACTCCATTATATTAAACACAGTAAATACAGAAGCTTCTTACAAAAAATAGTATCATAAGTTTATGCGTGCATTAGATCTAGAAGCATAACTCTACAATAGCTCATACACAATGTCTCTCTCTAACTACATAGACTAATACATACTTATAGGGGTGGGGACTTGCCCTTCACCACTTACGCACCTCCCAAAATAGGTCGCATGCTGAAAATAGCCATGCACCTTTACAATAATATGCACACATGCAAGTGCACTAATAATAAATATCCTACAGTTAACTGGCAAGTAGTAATCCTATTATTATCTTGAACTCATGCATGGTGCTTAGTATACGCTCATCCTCAAAATAGCATTTGCATGTCACGTAAGTCTCCATCCTTTTTGTGCTCCACACTATCTCCAAAAATAGCTCATAACCATGAAAAATGGATAAGTCCCAAATCAACTTGTCCTTGCGTGCGTTTCCTTTCATATCCTTCTGCGCCTTCAAATGCACCTTGTTCTTGTGTGTGAATCTTCTTTGTGCCCTCTCCTTAGTGTCATACTTTTTCTACTCAACATTACCCCACACTAAACTACATTGTCATCCCATTAAACTACATTTTCATCCCAAAGAAATGGGGTTTCCTTCTGAATTCCCAAACAATAAAGAATAAGAATGGAAAGAATGTAAAGAATTACTATACAAAGAATGGACTTCTATTTTGCAACACCCTCTCGCTTCAACTGGGAGGATCAACTCTGGATATTCTATTTTAATCTCAACCTCCAATGTTTGTCAGTCATCCAACATGTTTCTCATTTTCTCTAACGTCTGTGGCAATAGCTTCCAACTCATCCTGGGTTATCTCTCCCTTTTCATTTTGCAAAGTACTAGGACAACATTGGCCATAACAGACATCCTTCCTTCCGAATATCCATCTTTTGTGCTATGAGCTTCCCAATCTCATCCAACCTCTCCTTATGTGGGTTTTGTGTTGTTGCAAGGGCTTCATGCTTTTGCTTTACTAATGCCAATCTCTCTGCACACCCTAAAGTCTCATCCTTCATTTCCTTCAAAACTTCATTATCTTCTATTATAGTCTGATCCTAATCACTTGCTTCTAGAGCTACACATATGTTCAAAGCTTGATTTGCTTTCTTCATCTCATCTTGTAAAGTTTGGAGTAATGCCTCGTAAGATGAAATATTTCTAACCATGGAGGCCTTGGCTCTCTCTACTTCTTGTTCAGGATCCTTCGGCGTTGACATTCAAATTGGTCCATCCTCAAGCACCAAATCAACTAATGTGCGCACATAATGCATAGCCAAAGGAAACTTCTTAGGTACCTTAGAATCTAGATGCGGTCTTGCTTTCAGGACATAGTCACCAATTTCTTCTTCCATGTTGATGAAGGCCTCATTATTTTTCTTCTCTAGATCCTTCTCTCCTTTTAGACACGCGTTATTTCTGCAGTTTTTGCCTTATTATCTTCAAGTAACGCTCTAATAGTGGTAGCCTTATCGATGTTCCTCCGCACCACCTCTATAGATACCTTAACCAAGGCATTTCTCACCTGCTCATCAGACATGAGAGTGGGCTTTATAGTCATGTGTCTACTCTGAGGTTCCTTCTTCACTCTTCTTAACACACAAGACTCCTCACATATATCAAAATCTGCTCGTCCATGTGAGTCTGCATGGACCAGGACAACTATTTCCTTGTGCGCACATGTAGTGGCCATGTCTGGGTCCATCAGCTCCCACCCATATAACTCCTTCAGGTCCATTGTGCTTTGAAAATGAGCACAAACAATTTTTCTTGTGTCCTCAACATAGCCCATACTTGGCACAACGTATTCTCCACTTGTTCTCCTTGTTCTTGGTCCCTTAGGAACCTAAGTGCCAAGGTTTGGAGTTGGCCCTTCGATGTCTGAGTAGTGTCATGTGTATGAGGTTGCTCATGCTCTGATTCTTTTACCTCCTTTGTACCTTCCTCTTCATCATTCATGTCCTCATCTCTGGGCTCCTCCATATCTTCTAGTTATATTGGAGTTCCATGCATGCTCTCTCGTAGACTCCTCCTCCTCCTCATTTAGCTTTAGATTTCTCCTCTTTTTCTAAGTTGGCTCTTTCTCGAGGGAGAGTCATGGTGATATTTTACATGTTGTGGAGTCCCATGCCTTGGGTCCTTGTTCTTCTAAATACCCTCTTAAAATGATGCTCTTCATGGACTTCTTCCTCATCCAAGTCCTCATCTCCTTCTTGCGCTTGAGGTGGAGTATCTGCACACTCTGTCTCCACTCTATCTATGGGTTGCCTCCGGCCTCTATGATCTAAGCCACCACTATCTTTGTGTTCTTCTTCCTCCTCATCTACCTCTATAGTCGCTGCAGGCTTTGGAGCTAACATGTTCTCCACTATATGCTTTCCCTTAGGCGGCCTTGGGAGCACGAACTCATTCTCCACATACTTGTTATTCTCCAGCTTAGGCTTAAGCTAAAGGTATACGAGTGCAGCTCCACTATCCCCAATAGCCAAGCTTACTAGCTTCATACTTATGACATTTGAGATGAGCCTCTCAATGTAGGCAGTCCAGCCTGATACACATATGTCTTCCTCGAGGGTGTGGTAGTCACAGTCTACCTTATATGCATTGAAGTTCGAAATGCGCATCAAGTAAATATGTGAACCGGGCTTGAAGTAGCGCATTCTGTGAAGGCATAGGGCAAGTTTGCACCATGGGCTCCATGTCCCATCCCTCATATCAAATTACATGATGCAAAAGTGTTGGTACACCATGAACTATACTTGCCTTGCCCACTACCGAAGGTAGCTCCTTGGGAATGCGCCACTCCTCCTCAAATGCCACGAAGTCGATCATACCACATCTCCGCCCTCTGCTTAAATAGTCCACTTATTGATCCTTCACATAAATATTTTTCAAACCTCTTCGCAGGGACTTCTTTTCCAAGGGGTACTCCCAGATCTTTTTCTTTGGCCCATCGGGCACTCCAATTTCTAAAAACACAAGAGAAAGGAGGATAGTGCTAAAACTTATCTTTTCTCTTGTGCATGCTTCCTCAACAATGGTGTCTGTAATATAGCCTGCTAGGTTGTATACTACTCCCTGAGACATTTTCTTTGCAATGTGAAGCCACATGGTGTTTACCTACGACCATCTCTCTTGGTCATTCAACTTGGTTAGCAGATGTGCAACTTCCGACACCATAGGAAACTTCTTCAGTTTATCAATGTCCATTCCGTGTGGACCCTTGGTATACCCCAACTCCTTTCTTGTTTCTATGACTATTACTTTATCAATCAGATCACTAACAAGGTCTACCCCTGTGCCCTTCAATCCTGTTAGTGTCAAACCAAGGTTATTGTGATCCTAACCCTTCGTCGATGAAATAAAATAAGTCCTCATGGACTCTTCTCATCATCCATTGGTATAAGGGTTCATATTTTCCAAAATATGGGAGCTCATACAACTGATAAACTCCTACTTGCTTCAGTAATTTCTCCCTCAAAGATCGTCATACATTGGCATATCCTCCACCATGCACTTGTTGGTCTTCTTATTCAACAATGCATCCAAATCTCCCTTGTTGTCAGAGGTATGGTGGTTGTAGTCACTTATCTTGCATCTTGTGGATGTGGGAATCCCACTCTTGTCCGACTATTACTCCTTCTAGGTATTGCATCTCTAAAAAATTACTCTTGGAGAAATTTCAACTTCATCTTCTACCTTCTTCTTTCCTTTCGTGCTTGTTGTAGGTGCTTTCTTTGGTGCCATCATAAAAATCCCACCTTTTTGTTATCTGTAATGAGAAAACTCAAACCCTAGCTCAAATTTGTGCCCTAGCTTGAAACCGCATGCCCTAGCTCCTTCTCAACACTTCTATTTCGCTCAAACCCTTCACCAATGGGGACGCAAGCCTCTTTTCGCACAATAGTCTTCTCTCCATGTCTAGTTTCACAACGCTCCGCACCTCAACACATTCGGCTCGGCTTAATCGCACTTAGCTCACTCAAATAATTATGATCACAAAGGTAAAAATGAACCCACATCACGTCCTTATATAGATTTTCAAAAAGTTAGTGCATTTATTGCTCCTTCACCTACCAAAATCCTCTCATTAATTGACCATTTTCACAATATCTACATGGTACATCTTCGTACCCCCAACTATAACCTTCTAGCGTGCCTTCCTACCTTCTGGCTACAAAATTCTCTTCAGCAATTTTCCATGCACCCAAGTACCTTGCCACTCGCTGCCTTCCTTGTAGTCTCCACGACCACTGCTTACCTCATGTTATACTTTTTCCCTCATTTATCTCCATCTATGGTCATATTTTTAGAGCAATCTCCTTTCTAACAACTCCTTTCCACACTTAACTAGCACATGTAATAGTTTTGTTCTCATGTGTACCCAATTATGAGTAACCACCCCACACCAATGGTATGTGCAGTCCTTTGCACATAAAAATACTTCAAATGGTAATTAGCTTCCAATGCGCAAATGCACTTATTACATAAAACACCAAACTAAATTGACAAAACATAGCGATGAAGAAGGAAATACATTAAGGAAATACAAAAATGAAATCCTATTCTAAATGGCAACACTGCCTTATTACAAACACCAAGAAGACTTATTTATAATAGGGCTTCAACTTACTCCCGTTGAAGTAACCGGTAACCATATTCCATCAAGCATCTCTAACAAGCAAAGCACTGAGATTCAAGTATATGTGAGTGATAACATACAACAAACCCAACCAATGTACTTTAAGCTTTCTAGATGGCACATAAACTTAGAATCATAAAGAAGTACCATATGTCCAATCTCAAGATTTTTGTCCATGATGTGCATGTCATGCCATGCCATGCCTTTTGCTACCTTTTTTTCCTACTTTTGACTCCAACGTGTGCTATGGTGACACCCTCTCATCCAACTATATCAATTTATCAATTCTTTCTTCCAAAGGCTTTCTCATTAGCTAGACCTCCAACACGTGTAATATGTAAAGAAGGTAACATGAATTCCATAGGAAGAACTGCTTTTGTGCCAAACACCAATTGAAATGGTGTGGCCTTGTTCAACCTCTTATATGTTGTTCTATACGCCCAAAGCATGGCATAAACTTTATCATCCCAATCTTTCCTTCCAACATCACAAATTTTTGTCAATGTCTGGCTCAAAATCTTGTTGAAGGCCTTAGTAGTCCCATTTTCCTGAGGATGATAGGGTGTAGTCTTATGGTGCACAATCATAAATTCATCCAATAGTATCCTGATTATCTCATTCAAAAAATGTGTACCCCTATCACTTGTCAAGCTTAGCGGGCATCCATACCTTGTAAGAACATTTTCCCATAAGAACCTGGCTTGTAGTTGTTGTACAATCCTTGGTAGGTGTTGCTTCTTCCCACCTTGTAAGATAATCTGTGCAAGTGATGATGTAGCATGATCCAGTTTATATGCTGCGTAGGTGAAATAGGACCCACAAAGTCTATAGCCCATTTCTCAAATGGCTCTACACTAGGAATAGGTCTTAAGGGCATTTCATCTCTTTGCCTAGGTTTACCAAGGCATTGATAATGATCACATGCCTTACAATATGCTTTACAATATTTGTAGAGGGTCTCCCACCATAATCCAAAAGTAGAATCTTGCGCGTAGTGGGCGTCACCTACATAGTGCCCACCTGCAATACCACCATGAGCCTCTTCCATGATATTCGTGTGCTCGTGCTCTAGTACACACCGGCACAATACTTCATCTCACCTAACTTGTATAGGTCACCACTGATCAACATAAAAGGTGCCTACATGAATTGCAAGTTGTTTCTTTTCTAAGGATTTCATTCCTTCTGTGCCATACATGTATGTAAAAAGATAGCAATATCCTCCAATTCCAAGGTGCGCGTTGTAACCTATACAACTATGCATCCGACATTGTATCTTCAATTGTCTGTGCGTCCTCCCCTAACTGAATTCTTGATAAATGGTCTAGGGACAAAATTACTTTTACTTGGTTTTACCATAACTGTGAAATCAAATTCTTGGAATAAGAGCACCCATCGACATATGCACCCTTGTAAAATGGGCTTGTTTACTAAGTATTTCAATGCCATGTGATCGGTGTAAAATAAAAATGGTGTTACTAGTAGGTATTGTCTGAAATTTATGTAGTGCATAGATCATGACAAGGCTTCGCGCTCAGTAGTTGTATAATTCTACTCTATGCAGAGTCAAATTTCTACTAGAAAACAAATAGGATGATCTATAATACCTTCTCCAGGATGAGCTAACACCATGCCAATGGTCATGCCAGAGGCATCCACATGTACATGAAATGGTTGGTTCCATGAGGGAAAACACAGAATAGGTGATTGTAGTAAGTCTTTCCTTCAATGCCTCAAATGCGCGTTGTTGCGGTTCTCCCAATAAAATGTCCCTTTTCCTTTTAGTAACTCTTCCAAGGGTGTGGAAATCTTAGCATATCCTTTGATAAATTTTCTATAATACCCAGTGTGACCCAAGAATCCACGCACCTCACTCTGATTGGTAGGCTCTTCCAGCCTACAATAACTACAACCTTAGCTAGATCCACTAACAAACCTTCCTTGCAGATGATGTGCCCTAACAAAGTTCCAAAAGGTGTAGAAACACACACTTCTTGATGTTTAAAGAGATGCTTAATTGTCTACATCTTTCAAACATTAAGCGCAAATTGTCACAGTGATCCTTAACAAGTCCATACACCATCCAATCATCCAAGTAAACTTGTAAGAAAATGTGAATAAAATCCTGGAATGCTTGAACAACTATGCGCAAAAAATACAACAGGCACATTTTTCAAACCAAAGGCATCACAAGTATATGCAAAACTTCCCCATTTAGTGGTGAAAGTTTTTTCTCTTGATCCTCTGTGTAATCCTGACTTGATGATACCCAGAGAATCCATCTGTAAAAGAATAGATTTCACGCCCTGCAACACCTTCTAATATCTCCTCTGTGAAAGGTGTAGGAAAGGGATCAATCACACATGCAACATTTAGTTCTCTGTAATCCACACAAATCCTAATTTGACCATATTTATTTATACTTGATGACCATGGGGCTAACCCACTCTGATTCTTCTAGGGGCTTGATGATGCTAGATTTCAACATCTTGTCAATTTCTTCCTTAACCTTTACACGCAGTTAGGGTTCATTATGTAAGGTCTTTTCCTGACCAGGTGTGCACCTTCCTTAAGCTTAATCTTCATCTCTCCTAATGATTCATGCACTCCTTTTAATTCATGGTAGCCCCTAGGAAATAAGTCCTAAAATCATGTAGTAACTCAATGATTTTTTCCACTTCAGAGTCGGACCAATAATCCCCAATTATTACCTCCTTAGGTTCAACATCCGTACCAATATTCACTTTTTTTGTCTTCATGGGTTCATGATAGGTGCACACATTTTTATCTGCACTGTCTAACACCTCGCGCATACCCATTGAATGATCTATATCCAGATCTTCTACTTCCTCATCATCCACTATGTAGACCATATTTCCTTTTTCTTTCTCCAAGAAAGCGTGCTTAAGTAGTGCGACATTTATTTCTTCTTCTTTATCAAAGCACGCCCTGAGTCTATCTCACCAAATAACTCCTGAATGAGTTCTTCCACCTTTGCATTGTCTCCTATAGTTAAGCACTTTATAACCCTTAATGCCTTTTCCACTGGAGGGTTAGTAGAGAAGTAGTCAAAAGTCTAGACCATTCTTGTAATCAAATCCTGCCAATTTCCGTTCTCTATGTAGCTCTGCGCATATACATACCAAGCACTTGCGCAACCTTATAAAGTGGAATAAAGTTTGTGCACCCATAGAAAGGTGGTAAAGCTTCCTACCCCTCTATCTAGAGCCTCTCACACTACTAAACATGGTGTTGAACAAGTTGATTACCATGATATGTGTAGATTTGAGTAGGTGCATTGCTCTGAAAACGAGTTGTTAGAGCAATCCTGACTTCATTCCATTCTACAAGATTATCCTGTGAACCACCCACCAACACGCATGTTGTCCCGCATGGGTATATACTAACATATTTCTTCTTTCAAATTGGTTTGTCCACTATTCCTCCATGGCGCGTAGGAATACCGTAGGGTCTCCTTCTCCAGTGTACCAAGGTACAAAGTTGTTACCTATCCTCCTAATGCAATGAGGTTTGCTTTTCCATGAAAATGCACTCCTTACTTCACACCCAACCATCTCATAAGTGCCATGAGCCCAATTATCACAAGCAATACTTGTGGTATCACTAATAGATTGTGCATCTTCCCACTAGAGGATTCCTTCCTTAGATGGCTCAAGTACTTCTGGGTCCTAAATGACGTATACATAAATCCTATTCAGATCTTCTTCACTCAAAGGCTCAACATAGGGCACAAATTTCCCATCCATTAAAGGGATAATAACTCTTTCCTCCTTGTTCTCAAAACTTATATATCCTTTTTGAACCAAGATCAACATTATTTGCATAACACCAAGGGCACCCAAGAAGAGATGGGAAACTGTCTATTCTGCAAGTGCTAAAACCTCAAAATCCCCAGTGAACTTGGCCCTTGTATAGTAATGGATGCATCTTTTAAAACTCTAATAGGAGTGGCCTTAGTTCGATTAGCCATAAACAATACATTAGAAGATGGCTGCAATGGAGGTCTCCCCATCTATACCCATGCATCTAAAGTAAGCACATTTACCTCCACACTGTTGTGTTGTCAATCAATATATTACTCAAGATCCATCCATCCACAACAACATTCAGAGTGATCTCCTTATCGTAATCTAAGCTATGAGGGGGAAGATTTACATGCAGGATCTGACGTCCATTCTCAATATTCACACATGGAGTGTTTCCCTTTAGCCAACTCCCTAGTAATGGAATGATATTTTCCTAGCGCAACATTTTGCATACCTCCTTCAAGTCATCAATATCCGATTGGACCATCTCTGCTTTGCCTTTTTTGTTCCATCTTCGTGATTTACTCCTTTAAACACTATATTTCCCCCTGAAGGTTTCTGAGTACCTCCATGGTCTCTGATAAACCTCCTTCTAGTGCACAAGATCGGATACCTTACATGCAAAATATCCTCCTTAGTGATGGTAGGCTTATGCTGTAACACTTCTGGCAGCACGCGCACTTCAGCGTGTGTGTAGTAATCTTCATAGGTAATACCTTAGGTTCCGGTGCCAACTTTGGCATCCACTAATTTTCCATAGCGCATTATATCCTAACCATCCATGTGCCCTTGTTTTCCTATTTATGTTGCTTGCTAAGATGCTCATATAGATCTGAGCATTCCTCATAGCTATGACTCTTCCCATAAAAAAAACAAGTAATATTATGAGGAATTTTGCTTGTAGTAGTGGTCAGGAGATCCACATGTAAAGCACGTTCCATGAGGAAACTCACCTCATCCACCACCACGGCCTCGACCCCCGAATCCACCACGGTATCCTCAACCTCTGCCACGTCCTCCTTCATAGCGCCCCTCATTCCATCATAACGCGCTTGATTGTGATCCCGATCTTGGTGCTCACCTTTACCCTTAGAGTTATCTGATACTCTTGTCTATCACACACCAATATCTATAGCATCATGGATCTGACCAATCAACATGTAGTCTTTTATATCATGAGTCATGGACCAGAAAATTTTACAATAGCAGAGATACATTCTTCCTTATCATGCATTGTAATAATGGGTAGCGGCATCATGGTTCAAATGACATATCTCACAGTCTAGAAATAATGAATGCACTGACTATGGGGGAAAACTATCCTTGGTGTGCCTTCCACTTCATAGTCTATACACCAAATCCCAGTGTGTGTCTCATGTGCCGAATTCACGATAGTTTCTCCAACTACTTTGTCATAGCTGCAATCTATGCTTCCAAGAATGGGCTAGACTCTAGTGTCTATACTTCTAACTGCCTCAGCACATAAAGCTACCTCAAGTGCTTCATGTGGATCAGTGTATGTCTTATGTGACACCCTTCTAAAAGGTGTGATTAGTCCTCCAACGAACCATTATGCATGTTGGCTTGCATGAATATCATAAGAAAATCTTAGATAAAAGTGTTTTGAAATGGGCATCATACTCTCAAACACTCTCAGTAGTGCCCTACTTAATATCCTTGAGTGCGCTTATACTCTTCTACTCAAATTCAGGGATATAGAACTCTTTAAGGAAAACATATTTTAATGCTACATAATCTACACAAGTTTGATCTGGTCAAACTTTCCTATACCAACTATGTGCGCATCCCTATAATGTAGTTATAAATTGACTTACCTTGTGCTCATAAGTTGTGATCCCTTTTGCATGCCATAATATCTCACACATGTGCACGTGTTCAACAACATCTTCTATGCCCTATACTCTAGAAGATGGAGAGACATCTCCATGTAAATATTATGGGGTTGGTGCGGACCCTTCCCACTTTATCTAGAACCTCCTGTGTTACCTCTACCTCCAAAACCACCAGATCCACCAGAACTAGAGCCACCTATACCCCTTAATCCTCCACCTATGTAGCTGAAGTGGACCAGAAGATGTACTTCCCTATGTCCCAATAGTAGTACTAAAAAACTCCTATAGTCTGCGTGGTGGTACTACTCCCAGAAGTGAGTCCAAAATTCTACACGCTCAAATTTTGTGCTAATGATGCACTTGAAAAGGTACCTCCAAACAACAACAAAGACGTCTTCCCTGCCATAGATGTACTTGCTATGTGACTTACCCCTACTTCCCTACTACCCAAATTAGCTTGCTGACTATTGGATGTACTAGATACTAGAAAACCAAGCACAAGGGCTAGGTTGCTAGGTAGATTTAGATGTGCACCCATGGCCCAGTCGTCTCTTGTTGGCGCGCTCCATGTGAGGCCGAGGAGGGTTCCTGTCATGCTTTCCCAAATGGGGGAGTTCCAGATGCTTTGGCTCCATGCCTTCTGCATGAGCTCCAAATCCTTCACGAGCCATCTCTCTCCTCAACGCCATCCACTCTACAATATCCCACTAATTTTCCATCTCCCTTTCACACACCTCATTGTACTTAAGCCACCTTTCTTCTCTCTTCCTTTCTACCGCTAGGTCCACCATATTTCACCAAACTGCTCCTTCCCCACGCATGGTGGGGTTTAGCTAGCCATCAATTTTTCTTCCAAGTTCAGGGTCACCATCAAGATCTTGATCATCAGTGGAATGCCTTGCAAGTAAGTTCCCTTGGGATAATGTAAAAATGGAACTCAACTACCTCTGGGAAAGAATAAGTGGAAATTGAGTACTCCAGAATATAGTTGTTCAAAACACCACGGAACCAAGTATCCATAATGCATGTCCAAATCAGATCAACATCATACAAGGCCTGAAATTCTTCCTACATCCAAACAAGTGTGTGATACCTCCAATTTCATTTAGATGCATAAGCAACCAACCACTCATATAGTTCTACCGGGAAAATAACAAAGAAGCTCTCATACAAACAGTCATATAGATTCTTTTCCACCCACACACATGCATCAAACTCAGATCCAGTGTTGAACCTCCATGCGTACTCTTCTTCTAGATATTTTATCCACTCCTCAACACTTTCTAGGGTCAACTGGTATGTCTTCATCACGAACCATCCTAAAAACAATCTGAAAAGAGGTCCCGATAACGGAACCAATGATGTAGCCTAGAATCCACCACGAACAACCCAGGCGCGCTAACACATCACTTAGCTTGAGCTGAGCACTCACCCGAAAGCACGCAAAGGTACCAAGCCCCTCTTTAGAGTTTCTTGTGTAAGATGTCAACGTGTTGAAGATAAAACATACATCTAAAACCCTAACTAACCATAAACATTCCACAAAGCATATTCCAGATCTAGATCTTAAAGAATCATGAATTAAATGATAATCATAATGAAATCAACCATGCAAGAACCAATTATAGTCATGTTTAACACCTTTATCCACCCAATACACTCCATTATATTAAACACAGTAAATACATAAACTTATAATAAATAGTATCATAAGTTTATGTGTGCATCAGATTTGGCAACATAACTCTATAATAGCTCATACACAATGTCTCTCTCTCTAACTACACAGACTAATACATACTTATAGGGGTGAGGACTTTCCCTTCACCACTTATGTACCTCCCAAAATAGGTCGCATGCTGAAAATAGCCATGCGCCTTTACAATAATATGCACACATGCAAGTGCACTAATAATAGATCTCCTACAGTTAACTGGTAGTAGTAATCCTATTATTATCCCGAACTCATGCATGATGCTTAGTATATGCTCATCCTCAAAATAGCATTTGTGTGTCGTGAAAGTCTTCATCTTGTTGTGTGCTCTACACGCTATCTCCAAAAATAGCCCGTAACCATGAAAAATGGCTAAGTCCCAAATCAACTTGTCCTGGCGCGCATTTCCTTTCCTATCCTTCCACGCCTTCAAATGTGCCTTGTTCCTGCGCATGAATCTTCTGTGCCCTCTCCTTAGTGTCAACGTAGTTTTCCAAAGTTGACGAATTTGAACTTATAGATCTAGATATAGAGAAGTTAAGTCTTGAGTGCCCGAAGATGGGACTTCTTGTGTGTGAGAAATAAGAGGTGGAGTGAAATGGTTGGTAGGAGTAGGAATAGAAGAAGGAATAAAGGAGGTAGGTGGGAGGGTAGAATTAGGAGGTTGTATGGCAATATGAATGGAAACATTGTTACAAACAAGAGGATTGAAGTCAGCTAGGTTGGTGGCCTCCTCACGAGAAGCAAATAAGAGAAAATCTAAGTCTTGAGGATGTTCAACAATATGGGCTTGGAGATCATAAAGGTATTCTTCGGTAAAGGGTGCATAGGTTTCAACTATGGTATAAAGATCATAAAAATGCCTAGAGGGAAGGTAGGGTTCGAATGATGGGGTTCACCAAATGATTTAATAAAAGTGGAATTTTAATCTCTTTGCGAGTAACTACATGTAATGTATGACATTCAAATGTTAAAATACAGTAGAGACACAAGAAATAAAACATGTAAAATATGAAACCCTAAGCAAAATGAAGAGGTAAGAGGACTTAGCTAATTTTTGAATCAACAATAAGTGAATTGATCATGTGTGATAGTTGAACATGAAGTAAACAGAGTTGTCATTGGTCACTATAAAATCTAGAATCTATGAACAATGTTGGACATGGGCGCCCATGGGAGGACAAAGGTGCACAGGGTCACTTGGAGATTGAACCCAGGTGCCCATGACTACACAGAGCTTGGAATCTGATTTCTATAGTGATGTTAGGGTTTCACTGTTATTCTCTGTTGATCACCTAATAGTCACTCCTTGATCACCGAAGGTATTTGTAACCTATAAAAGAGAAGTTCACCTACGCAAGCCCACAAACCGTATCAAACCTAAAAATGAAAATGTATGATGAGGAGTTAGATTGACCTCGGAGGTCACTTGAAGAGTGAAATTATGACCGAGCAATACACTACATCTCATAATCCATGTATTTCTTATGATTGTGTGTAGAAATTGTGCCCTAGGATGCCCTTGTGCAAGATGCACTAGATAACGGGCTAGACTTGCTCAATGATGCAAATGTGTGGATGGAATAGAATAAAATTCCCCTTCCTATGTTGTGTATGTAGAGTATGCAACCCTTGTCCCTTGAATGAATGCTAGATGGATGCTTTGAAGTGCTTTTAGTGCCTTTTGAATGCAATCTTAGGTGGTAACATATAATGCTTAGTGCTTGGTCCTCATTATGAACACATAACTATGTGTTTATATGATTCCCTTGTTTGAATTTTGTAATTGACATCTAAAAGGCCGATCCAAGAATATAAAATGCAATTAAGAAGTGAAAGGGGTCCAAAAGGGGTAGGAAAAAGATAAAGAGGGACATGAGTGCGAGGAGGACAAAAGCACTGGTGATACTGTGCTAATCAGGTGTTAGTGTCGAATCCATAGAAAGATAAATCACCAAATGTCGACAAGAGTAACAAATGTATGAAGCCAATAAAAGTGCAAAAGATAAAGAAAAGGCTAAGGGGAGTTGTCAATTACTAGTTTTCTTACTTAGGAATCATGTAAATGCTAACATGCTTTTAGGACCTAGAAATGTACCCAAGTGCGTGATTTTTTATCTACAACTAGTAACTAATATGCTAAACAAGATATGAAATTTAAAACATAAAGGAATGAGTGCACATAGTTGATTACATATGTTTCTCGGAAGGTTATTTAAGGATGTACTATTGGAATAGGTATATCTGGACTAGAATACACTTTATTTTGGAGATTATCACTTTGGAAAATGGACATACATGGTTGTACTAAACTATGAGGGTCGTACCATATGGTCTTATACCTTATATATGATCTTGGACCTGTTAGGATTTGGGCTCTATAACCTTTACATACTTGCTGATTGTCTGAAATGCTCTGTCATCATTGTTGACCCTTAGTTTGTGATCATCATGGGAAGCTCTCTCGAATGCTTTGATTATCATCTTAAACCCTAGCCAACCCTATCCATGGATGAGAAGCCCTACAAAAAAACATTAGTTGGGTTGTATGCATCGTCATGCACTACCGAGTTGGAAATACTCTAAAGAGGCCTCAAACTACACGTCATTCTCCACCTAGCATGTGATATCTGAATGAATGTAACTAGATTTGATAACCATCTTTGACCATGCTTGAATTGAGTTTGATCTTGCTAAGATACTTGGGGAAGGGATGTTTGAGTGTTTGTAGATGAAAGAGATTATTGCCTTGATGTGGTAAAGAGATTCAGATTTTTAGAGATTAATTCTTGAATGCATATTTGGTATTGTGAGATTTAGGGAGCCTTGGGTTCCTTTTTCAAGTGTTGGAAGTGATTGTATCAATGTAGTGTCATACGATTTCCATGTTATCAAATGAGGTAGTGTTACTTGCTTATATAGGGTTTCATAGATGATTTATCAATGAAAGGACAACTCATGGAGATCAAAAGACCCAAAAAAAGATATGAATTTGGAATAAATGTTGGAGGACATGTCGATCCAAGACCATATAAATTAGTCAAGACCGGATGTACTATCCCGACCAATATGTATGACCTGCTACTAGAAAGGAAATCAAGTCATCTAAAGTTTTAAACATGTTACTTGATGTTTGTCTATAGATTTTATGCATTAACATGTCGGTGTTCAAGGATGATAAGATAAACACGAGACCTCTCAATGTACTAAGCGGGAATGGGAAATTTGTATTTATCTTAGTAAGAGTGCATTGTCAAAACTAGAATTGGCAAATAGTTAATTGCACAAAGTCGAATTGTCTACACTTATAAGTTGAGTCATATAGTGTGTTCATGAAATATTTTTTCAAGGATAAAATGGGGATTTCATCAACACTCGTGAGAATAAGTACCTTCGTTTCAAGTTGGGGCAACTCACATTTATTGAAACATGGAAAAATTATACACTAAACTATCTCTCGGGGTGGTTATAGACAAGGTAATGTGCAAAAACAACCTTGTTGTGACTACAAATATATCTAAAAGAGATGAGAAATATAGGAAAGTGAGGAGAGAAAAATGAGGAGAGAATTTTATTAATGATTTGAACCTAAATTTCATTAACTAAAATTTAGAAAGCATTTCCAGCTTGATCATAAGACACAAGAAAACATATGAAAATTATAAAGAGTATGAAACAATAATAGAGATTGACACAAAGTTCAACTATTTATTTTCATTCCATTTCAAAAGCTATAAAGTCATTATGTCCTTACAACATTTTCATACATTCGGTGAGTGAAAAGAAGAAGAATGGAGGAAAATTACTAAGTGGGAAATATAAGAGTTACAATATGCTATAGAGAGAGAAAAAATTAATCCCTTGGAATGGAGAGAGCATTCCAATTTATAGCCAACACAAGTGACTCTTCACCTTCCCATGTGAATTTTCAACTTAAAATGTGATCTCAACGAAGACATATAAACTTTAAGTGACTTAAGTCATTTTTACAAAAAATATTTCTCAACGGAGAAATATAATATTAGAGAGAGAGAAAGGGAGAGGTGTGGTCAAAAGAAAATGATCCAGGATGAAGTTCTGTTATTCCTTCATTGTATAGATGAATGTTATAACTGAATAGGATATTTAAGGACTACTTCTTTGATTAGAGCATGTCTTTTATTGGACTTAGGAATGATGCTCCACACTTTATCTATAATTATCATCTTTGGCCATACCTTCAAATATCTTTTTCAAATTTTCATCTTTGTGAGAAATGACAAATTACACAAATTAACTCTTTATCACAAACACAATATCCTATCTCCCACACAAGAAAATACTCATCTTACAATCATCATGAAGCATGTACTCACACCACACATGCCCCGGACTTGTGACCATGAGCTATCTTGGATTTTACAGTATCGAAGATTCATGAGAATTCTCAATGGAAATATAACAATCCTATGAATGAAAACACTTCCTCTTTGTGAGATGGAATCAAACACATAATGAAATTAATTCTTTAATAATAGGAGGTGGTAATGAGATTGAGAAGACACCAAAACTATGGTTCATGTCATTAAATCCTTTGAATGATTTAATTAGATGTTTCATGCTCAACAATCCTCTTGTAAAATTTGACTCGGAGTTAGAAAATGAGTTTTTCCTTTTTTAGGTGTTTCCACTTGATCCTTGATGATGTTTTTGGATATGACATGGATGTTTTCACCATGGGAGAAATACTTATCCAAATAAAATTATACTTGATTCGTTTTAAATATGTTGCCAAGAGGAAGAGATGCTCCAATTTTGAGACAATTCTCTAGTCGGGATCAACGGGAAAATGCAAAATCCAATAAAGTGGGAAGAATAATGTGAAAAAACTTAGTCATATATATCTCCAAAAATAATCCACCCAATCATGAAAAATATATTTCAAATGAAAATTTATTTTAAGAGGGGCATTTGTTCCAAAATTTGGGCAATTTGGCTCGTTGAGTCACCAGGAAAAAGTAAAACAATTCTTAGCTATTCTAGGCACAACGAGAGTTTTTGGCAGAAAAATTCATTATTGAATAAGAAATAAACAAATTTGTGATATCCCCCAAGTTATAGATCCAAACAAATGTGTTTTGGAGATGAAGAGGCATGCAAATTTTCAAGGAGTTTTGTGACAATGTGAACTCGAGATATGAGAAAAATGAGTTCTTAAAAATTTAGTGCATGAAGCTAGTTTTCATGGAGGTTGAAGGCATGAATGAAAAATATTTTATATTTTTGAGTTTATTTTTTCTCATATGGATGTTGGGATTCCATGGAGGGAAAATAATATTTTAAAATTCACTTAAGTGGAGGAGGGGTTTGGGTTTTGCTTGAGCAAACAAGGAAATGCACCCATTTTACATCTCACACCTCCTAAGGGAACTCCAATTAGAGAAGGGTATATTTATGAAGTGTGATAAAAATTCCCAAGTGCACCCATACATGGAGGATGCCAAAAAATTTCCCAAGGCCTTGGGGTTTGCACTTTTTCAAGTCAAAACTAGTCAACAAGCCTTCTACCTTGCACTTTATCTTATGTTTTTGAGTTGGGATGGAAAAATTAGAATGACCCCAATTATGAGGGTGGAGAATCATAAAATAAAATAAAAATTTGTTGTCCACCTCCCAAAATTCTGACATGCTCCAAAATTGTGCCCATGCCACTTAAGTTGTTGACATCAACAACTTAACGACGAATTAGAACATGGAAAGCACTTTTTGGGTCCAAGACCTAAACTTGACATTTTTTGGGCGTATAATATGTCATTTTGACTAGAAATGGGATAAAAATTCCTATGGAACCATTTAGAAATATTGAAAATGCATTCTTTTATAATTTTGAGCCAACTCGCCCTTTTGGCATAGGAAGGCGTGATAGTGAGTTGAGATGCCATAGGAGCTTGAGATGAGTATGAAAAAACTAACACTTGGACCATGAACAGAACTCGATGAGATTTAATTTTACAATTTTTCAGGCTTATGACTCCACCTGAGGTTTTTGAAACTTTTTGTGCAAGTTATCTGCTTTAGAAAGACCTTTGCGCCTTAGTGTTTGTAAGGTTTCCTCTCTTGATATTTCCAAAACTTTATCTTACATATTCCATCATGTAGTATATATTTAAATATTTCCAATGGATGTGATCTAGGATTCTAAAACCACGTAAGGTTCATGAACCCTTCTACATAGTTGATCTTCCTTCGACGACTAACAACACCTTTTCCTAAAAAATCACTAGAGATGAATATGTTGCCAAGACTAGTACAAAGCTCCCAAAATATTCCCTAAATCATATTTTCATGAAGTAGCCTTAGGTACATTTCTAGAGACTGTAATATGGAATTTTAAAACCACTTGAGGTTCCCAAACCCTTCCACACAAGTTTAACTTTGTAATGAGATAATTGGACAAATTTGGCCAACTTAACGAGAAACGACAAAAATGACAAAAAAGTTATTTAGGGTTATCAAGTAAAATGCCTAGACATTTTACATGCCAATAGTTGGTTCATACTCGGGGACTTGACTTGGTTTTATTGATGCACAAACAAGATAAGAAGGAATCCCAAAATTTCACAATATTAAGTAAACAAGTGTCTTATCGATTGGGCAAAATAAACTTAAAAGGGACATTGGAATGAAATGAGATGAACACACAATAGGAAAAAAACACACACACAACAATAAATGATAAAAACCACATGATAGGAAAGGGAAAACACACATAATGAGAAAAACAAACCTAAATCACCTATGGTACATGCAGGGGACAACCCACTTTCACTATAATACTTGTTCTGTTCTAGATGTTACCCATGCATGAGTATCGCCAAATGATGTTGCTATGAAAATCCATTGAGTAGTTCAACAAAGTATGACACATTTATTAATTGCTTTGGAGAGATGGGTGCTCCAAGAGGTATTCATGTATCTAAGAAAAATATTTCTGCATGCTTATTCTTGAGAGAAAGTATGCATGAATCCTCTTGCAAATGAAGATCCATCCAGATATTTCATTGTCTTTTCTACTCTAAAATTTCATTTCCATTTTCCAATCCATTTTAAAAATCATCCATGCTTCTAATTTCTCATTTTTGACTTTAACACTACTATAAGATTTATTCTTGATTGTATTAATCTCTCCACGTTCGCAACTAGGCTTGTGTTCTCTAACGAGCATTTATTCTTTGCTTGTCATGCTCTCTATGACCATTTTTACCATGAAATAGTTTTTGGTAGAGTTTTTAATACTTTCAACACCATTATGGTATTCTTGCTACTTTATGTTTCCCAACTTCTCTAGATGGTTATCCTTATTCACACATACCGACTTATTCTCATTTTCTACTTGTTATGGTGTGACTCATATGGTGTTTCATCTTCTTGAAAGGAGAATAAACACAAGGTTGGGATTAAAATAGAGAGATCATAATTCTCATTGCGACCTTATAGTGTTAAAGTAGTCATCTTCACGATGGAGATATATTCTTCTTGAGTGGAATCATCCTTGAGAAACTCAAACACCTTTCCATCTATCCATTTATCATTAATAAGGTCCTTTTCTTCAAATAAAAAAGAGAAAGCTTGGGTAAGTCCTCATGTTGGATATTGAGAAGATGATTGGAAACCTAGGGCTCATATTCCAAGAAGTCATTTGATATTAATTTTTCCTCATGGTCTACATTGTTTATCATCTCGAGATTGTGTTTTGGAAAGTCAATATATCCATGATCCTCATCATTACCAATTAGAGAACTTGTATCCATACTTAATGAGAAGTGCACACTATCAAATTTCGTGTCCATCAAGTCATCTTGTTGTTTCTCAACTGAATCAATCACATCTGGGTACTCCTCCATCAATATGGGAAACTCAACATCTTCCTCTAAAGTTATGAAATAGTTTTCCATACCTGGAATATTGGTATATAATATTTTCCCTTGGGTCATCTTCTTTGTGAACAATGTATCTCATCTTTCTCTCTAGGAGAAGTTTCTTCATTTTACCATTGACTAGTATGGTGGCACATGAATAGTCCATCTACATATCTCTGTCAACATCCTGATAGAAAATTTGGCTCAAAAATATTCCATATGAAGTTGGAATGCCCGCCACAAGTATGCTGATTTTAAATTTCTTATTAGGAAAATCTACAAATGCTACTTAATCATATTTGAATTGACCAATGAGGGGTACTTATTTGGTCTCCATGAAGTAACAATGGCCAATAACATGGGTGAGAGTGAGACCAAGAGAATTGGAAACTTTAGTGGCATGACATTATCAGAGGCACCAAAGTTAATGATATAGTTACTTAGTTTATATACATTGATAAAAAAGAGAGGTAGAAGGGTTCTACTTTCTCAAAAGTGGAGGATGTTGAAACAAGAAGGTTCTGAGGAGTGGTACTAGGAGCAGGAAGTGATTCTCTGGTAGTAGAATTGATGGAATATGACTTCAAACTACTTCCTTTGATAAACTAGACAAGTTTATTACATTATTTGGGATGATTTATCATATACTCAGACTTAGAAATTTGGATTTTGGACTTATTAACATAATTAATGATGCTAAAGGATGAAGAGCTTGAGACTTTAGGAACAATGGAATCCTTGACAAAAGTAGGAGTTATATTCTTAGAAGCGAAGCATAAATTGATTTGACTAGGGGAGTGGAGAGAGACTTACATGGAGAAGGAGATGTGGCTTTCGGTGAGGCGGTATATGGATTCTTCTTGGATGGCTTCATGCAAGTGGGAATTGGTGTTCCTATTTTTGTTGTTATTTTCTATAGATTTACCTTCCAAAGATTCAAGTGATTCACTTAGGTAGTGAAGGAAGGGTCCTCTTTATGTACTTTTGAGCAAGTGAACATTGCACAAGAGTATTTATTCATATCAACCATGGAATCCTTAGAATATTCATCACACGAGTATTCAAAATACCTAATGTTTACATATCTAAATTCTTCTTTTCTTTCTTGTTTCGATTCAACAATTTCATCTTCTTCATCTTTTCTAGTTCCACATGTTGCATTAACAGGTGGAGCCTCCAAGGAAATCCTTTGGGGTGTTCCAACAATTTGATTCCGGTTTTGGTTTTGATATGGAGCATGTTAAGCCATTTGATTATTTAGTGTAGGCAGATCATTAACCAACTTCTATGGCAATGAATCAATTCTTCATATTGGGAACTCTAGACTTTATTTTTTTTGAATGGTTCTTGATCTTTCTTGACATGATAAGATCATATTCCACTTCAATAACAAATTCTTGAGCATTATATAAAGTATTTGGTTGAGATCTCTGTAATATGAATCCAACTTTAGGCAACTGAGCATTTATAAAGAACCTCTTTTGATTGTTTACAGTAAGATGGGCACCAATAGGGATCTTATTAATCAACTTGTTGAATTTGGCCACAAATTCTCTCATGGGATCTTATGGTTCTTTCTTCATTTGAACTAATTGAAAAAGAAGGGCATGAACATCTTTTGCCAACTTGAACCTTGCTTCAAATTTAGTTTTCATATCTTCCCAATCAATGATTGAGCAAGATGGAAAATAGTATAACCATTCTATAGTAGCATCTTATAATGAATCCATGAATATCTGAACAAAAACATATTCATGTTCCACTCCAATAAAACCATAGGCTATGATAAAGGCTATAATGTGCTCATCTGGATATTGTTTTCCATCTCCATAGAACTTGGGAAAGTTCTTTCTCGATCCTCTAGGTAATTCATGAAGTGGGGAGTTAAATCCAATGGACCAATGTTTTGTCCCCAAGGCACATGTGTAACCATCTCTGGAGGAAGAATATTTAGTGGTGGTGGAGAGATGGGAGATACAACATGGATAACAATAGGCTCTTCAAATGGATCTTTAGGATCTTGTCTTGGAATCCATATGGGATAAAATATGAAATCAAACTGGTCTTGCAACTCAAATACATGATTGTAAAAGACTAAATACAACTTGTTTGGTCACCTATGGTGTATCTTCTATCTTTCATTGTTCTAAAAAAGATGAATCACTCCAATGGAAAAACAAGTTTTTAGATTGACAAGGGATATGATATACTCAAGTATAGGCATCAAGGATTTGTGGGTTTTTTGGAGTCTTTTGCTTTTATGGATTTTAGAATATATGATTTTTTAGATTTTGTGGATTAATATAAGGTACATGAAAACAAAATCTACCCCACGATGGGCGCAATTTTTTTGGTGAAATATTTTGTTAAGAACAAAATGGGGATTTCATCAATGCTCATGGGACTAATTCCTTCCACTTGAAGGTGGGGAAAATCCCATTTATTGAAAGAGGGAAAAAGATACATTAAACTATCTCTCAGGGTGGTTATAGACTAGGGAATATGCAGAAACACCCTTATTGTGATTGCAACGATATCTAAGAGAGAGGGGAAATATAGCTAATTGAGGAGAGAATTGTATTAATGATTTGAACTCATATTTCATTAACTACAATTCATAAGGCATTTCCAGTTCAATCGAAGTCATAGGAAAACATATGAAAATTATAAAGAGTATGAAACAATAACGAGATTGACACAAAGTTCAACTATTGATTTTCATTCCATTTCAAAAGGTACAAAGTCCTTATGTCCTTATAACATTGTCATACATTCGGCTGAGTGAAAAGAAGGAGATTGGAGGAAAATTACTTAGTGGGAAATAGGATATTATAGTATGTTATCAAGAGAGCAAAAACTAATCCCTTGGAATGGAGAGAACATTCCAATTTATAGCCAAAACAAGTGACTCTTCACATTCCCATGTGACTTTTCAACTTAAAGTGTAATCTCAACAAAGAAATATAAACTTTAAGAGAATTGAGTCACTTTTACAAAATTTGTTTCTCAACGAAGAAACAAAATTTTAGAGAGAGAAAAAAGAGAGAGGTGTGATCAAAATAAGATGATCTAGGATGAAGTTCCACTCTTCCTTCATTGAGAGATAAATGTTACAACCGAATAGGATCTTCCTCGACTATCTCTCTGATTAGAGCATGCCTTTTATTGGAATTAGAAATTATGCTCCACACCTTATCTAAACTAATAATCTTTTTCATGCCTTTAAAGCTCTCTTTCAAATCTTCATCTTTGTGAGTAATGACAGTTGTGCAATCAACTCTTTATCACAAACACAATCTCCTATCTCCCACATAAGGAAATACTCATCTTGCAATCATCACAAAACATACACTTACATCACACATGCCCCAAACTCTGTAACCATGAGCTCTCTTAGATTTAACAAGATTGAAAAATCCAAAGAATTTTCAATGGAAACATAAAAATCCTTTGAATGGAAACACTTCCTCTTTTTGAGATGGAATCAAGCACCTTGACTAAATGACTTCACGAAGAATAGGAGGTGCTAAAGAGATTGGAATACACCCAAACCATGGTTTCTATAATAAAAGCCTTCAAATGATTCAATTGGATGAGTAGTCATGAAATCACACTCTTTCTACTTACATCAACACCTCTAAGTATGCCATTATATACATGATTCTTAAACAAGAATACTAGACATTAACAAGACATGTTTTACTCTTTCATTGTTTTTAATCTTTCCCACACTCTTATTATTTGATTTTCTAGAATGATTACTTTACTTTTGGACAATAGACAACATGCAACTTGACTTTGTATTGATTGTTATATCTTCCGAACATCTTGGAGACTACCACCCATTAGGTACAGGGAGCGCCCAGTGCTCTGTCCCCTTTGGGCACTTCTATCCCTTACCCCCCTTTTTCTAATTTTGAATTTCCAAAACATTGGTATCTTTTCTAAAGTCTCTTTTATCACTATGAGTCCTTCTTTTTATTTTTAATGATGACTTTCAAATACATGACTTGCTCAATATTATTAGGGTTAGACAACTTTGGGATAATACTTACTATATACTACTTGGGCAAGGAACAACATTCAAAGATTGCATTTGGGATACATTATTCATTACATAGGAGGGGATATTTTTGAATTCCATCTCACACATTCATCTTGGGGGAAAAGTATTTATAGCTCACTATCTTGGTGCGACTGGACAAGGGTAACTTAGCTTCAAGGGACACAATTTCAATCACACACACACTCTCAAACCAAAACTACATAGAGTCTGAAATGTAGTGCAACACTTAGTGACAATCACATTGGGGTGACCACCGAGGTTAGTCCAACTCAAGCATATGCATTATTTATTTCATCTAATGTTTACTTGAGCTTTATGCAAGTAGTTAAGGTTCATTTTTAGGTTCGGTGTGATACATGAACATATAACGAGTTAATGTGACAAACAATGAAAGGAAGAATACATTGACAAACCCTAAACAAAGCATCTACGAGGACACTATCACCTAGATCAAACACTAGCGCCCGGGGTGGTCCTTTCCCCCTTTAGGTGGTTATGTCTAAAGAAGTTATAGACTCTGGTTTCTCAGACAGAGCCTACACAATCCGAGACTCCAACCTTCTTAATCTATTTCCCACCCCATAATCGGTCTAGATCTACCAATACAAGATAACCCATTCTTATCTCCTATATTGCACATTTGTTTGTACTTTACATGTTAGATCTCACTTGTTACTATTATATTTGCTTAATCGTAGTCCTCTGATAAAGATTTAAATTTATTTAAATAATTTGGTGAAATCGATCCCTTACATGCTCTTTAATGGATCTATTCTTCTCAAAACCAAAACCCTAGTTGCATAGAAAGTTCATATTTGCATCTTATCTTTAGATCCAAACCGGATTTTCATCTATCACCTATCATAAATCATATCTGCAAAAAGTTTCCTAGGGTTTCATGCTTCATCCTACCCTTTGTGTCACTTTATAGGGCTTCTAATTTTCAAATCATTGTTTGTTTCATATCTCAAGCGTAACGACTCTATTTGCAAATTCCTTTGAGGTTATTTTTCATTTTTACATATGTAACAAAACCTCTTTTTGTTTGCTCTATTTTTTTGCACAATTTTTAGAAATTCAAAATTACACTTTTTGGTAATTAAGGAATAATTAAAAAAATACACACTTTTGAAAAAATCCCTTGGAGATTTTTATTTTATATGATTAAATTCAAAAAATCCTCTTTTTGTTTTATAAAATTCAAATTCTATTTTGAGATATGGTCATTTTATTCATTTGACGACAATCACTTTTTGATCAACATCACTTTTAATACAAATCTATTTATCTTTCTAACTTGCTCGTGTCAAATTATTTTATGGATTACCATACAATTGATGATAATTCTTCCCCATTTTATATCTAGGCTCATTATTGTAATGTGCTTGTTAAGTGTGTTATAGTTGATAATGGATTTGGCCTTAATATATGCAACATTTCCTTTCTTCATCAAACAGGCCTTTCTACTGTTGATATGACTCCATCTACTCTATGTATTCATGGCTTTGATAACACACCTAAGCAAGTGTTGGGAGAAATATTTTTACCTATTACTATGGGCCCTTACACTCTTAATGTTTTATGTCATGTTATGCCTCATGATCTCACTTATAATATCCTTATAGGCCATCCTTGGTTACATACTATGCATGCAGTCCTTTTTACCCATGCCATCACACACAATGCCCTTGTAACACCTTCTTCCATGGATAATGCTACAATATATTCCACACCATGTTCATAATCTCTATGATATCCCTCACATACATGATAATGAATTTACTACTTACAGCACACATCATTCTCTTCTTCTGATGGACTGTAATGTTATTGATTTACATGATAAACTTTTTATTGGAACCCCTGATACTCCTCCCATTATGTATCACTCTCGATGCACTTCTAATGATCATATACTTATTTATTCCAATTTTACATCGCTATTTGTACCTTCCTCATCACAAATTAGAACACAATTTGATAATTTGGTAATTATTCTTGTTGCCACAAAGGAATGCACCCTTTGGGAAGTGGTGTGATGAATCCCCTTCCAACTGATAAAATTAAAACACTCCTAGGCTATGGGTGACCTAAAGTTGGAGTGTTTCCCCAGAGAGGGTTGGTTCCCCTAATGTAACACCTAAAGCTAGATTCTACTCTACTAAATAAACCGGGAAAGGGAGAAGGGAATATGAAAAACATCAAAAAAGGGGGTGATACACAAGAAATTTTGAGGATATCAAACTTGTTTAAACCATATAGATGGATCAAAGGAACTAACACACCTTGCACAACTAACAATTTGAAAAACTAATGCTCATAAAAAGGTTTGGAAGCTATAAAAACATAGAGAAGGGGCAACAAACAATATATGAAAGGGAAATTTGGTAAACTCCATAGCTGAATACTATAAAACTTTAGTGAAACACAAGATATGAACTGAAAATTAACGTGTTACTGATATGACATGGAATTTTCACTTTGAAAAATTAGGGATAAATAATATCACAAGATCAAAATCAGCTTAAAACACAAACTTACACAAATTATAGGTAATGAGAAGGAAAAAATAACTCCTTTATTGATTCCAGCGGTCTGTGCAAAAAAAAACCTAGTAGGGCTCATCCACAACCAGCCAAAGATCTTTGAAGCCCCTTTACAATGAATAATATCTAGTATATATATATATAGGAGAAATGAACTGTAGAGAGGAAAGAACATGCAAGAGTTCACAAATGCCAACACTATGACATCAGGTAGTTCACAAACTAAAACTAACTATGGAGTTAATGTTCTCCAATAGGCCCTGTTGCATGTTCTCTTTAACATAAGATTCAACTCTCCTTCATCTTGCCCTTGCATGTTTGAATTCCTCTTCACTCTAACTTGATTTATACTTTGGATTTGACCAAAATGATAAAATTGGGGTTTTACTCCAAGTTTGGACTTGTAAGGGTAAGTTTTGTAGTTGTTCAACATGATATTCTGGGAATTTTTCCACTTGTAACCTCATCATTACTTTAAAACGGAGAATCGGGGAACTGGAGGAACTCAGGAATAGTTCTTCTTGTTCCTTCAAAGGCCAAATTAACTTTGTGTTCCTTCGTTCTATGAAAGACCGAATTAACCACATGTTCCTCCGTTCCTCCAATCGTATGAATCATTTATGCAGAGAACAAAGGAACTCGAGGATTTTCTCGGCCAGGTTAGAAAAACCTATTTAACCATTCACTTTGTCTTTTGTAGCTTGGCGGTGTTTTGGGAAACTTAGGGAATGATGGAATTGTTCCTCTAGTGTTGTTCAGTGCCCAATTTTACAAATTTAAACTACCTAGATTGGCTATGGAAGGAATGAGGGGAATGTAAGGAACTCAGGAACATTTCCACTTGTTCTTCCAAAGGCCGATTTGTTTGATTTTTCCCAGTTTTGACCCAAATTTGTAAAATTGATCAACTATTTTTGTAGGGAAACTTAGCAAAAGAGGGAGGAATGACTAGAACATAGATTTTTTCCCCATGACCTCTGACATTTCAATATTTTACAAGTTAGGTGACAACAATGTGTAAAGTATTTCAAAGATCCCCTTCCTCTTGTGGGTATTATGACTGTACTTGGTGAAAAATTCCATGGTGATTGAAAAAGCAACAATTCCTAATGCTCTCACTTTCCAAGATTCTATGCATGACTCATTTACTATGGCTACACCTCATCTTGTTACATCCATGGGGAAATCAATTCCCCTCTTTCCACATTTATGTTTATGGTCATAGGGGCTAGTTCATACAACTTTAATGTTTCCAATCTTTCCAAATTACACCTATTGCTTATGATGAGTCTTGTGTCTCTCCCTCCATTATTTTTAGTTGATATTGATGAGCCTCATAACACTACATATGTTACACATCTCTTGACTCACACATTGATCCTTATGTTTGCACTTACTATTTCCACTATTTCCAACAAGCCCAATGTTCCACCTATTCTAGTTTCTTCTATTAGCCATATCCTTATTGTGTATGTCATTGCATTTACTCCTCATACATTTGGGATCTTAGAATCTATAGGGTTTTCCCCTCACTATGTTGACATTGTTCCTTAGTAGCTCTTGTGTTTCCTAAATTACACTTATTACTTACCAATGTTCCACATATTCTAGTTTCTCCACATGCATGACACAATCCTACTCCACATGTTATGATACATGCACTTTCACATGACACTAGGTCCTTGGATCATGTTCACATGTGTTCATCATTTTATATTAATAGATAGTGGGCCCTTTCCCCAATCCTCATTCTATAGATCACTTTGTGGCACTCATACTTGGGGACATATCCTCCCCCTCGTTACTCAATGACACACTCTTGTTCTAGGTTCAAACACAACTATTGAGGGTGCACTTACCTACATGGACCTCACTTTACACACATACACTTGGGGAAACCTTATTCTCCTTTCATAGGTGTTCTATTTCATATTCACATATTTACAAAAATTAAAAATGCTAGCTTAGATCTAGATTGGATATACTTTTTCTTATATATACTATTCTATGTTACACCTTGCTTACCATGTTACTTTGATTCATAGTATGCTTTATCATTTTTCCATACACACATGCATGTTCACATGGTACTTTTTGAGGTGAATGCAAATCACTTATAGGTTTCTTACATGATGCATGATGCTTGACATTGTACCTTACCAGTCCCACTGAGGCTCATGGGGGCATCTACCTTTTCCTCTTTCTCTATATTCAATTTCTGTCATTGCAATATCTACTACATTCATTTCTATTTTCAGCTGTATAAATTGTGGCATACTATCAATTTTTCTAACATGCTAATGGGTGTTTCATGTGTAGCATTTGTCTTGTAGGCCTACTTCTAACCATGGTTATTTGATTTACTTATATCTTGTCTATGCGTGTATCTTCATTGTCATTGTTTGTGGGCTATGCCCCGTGTTTGATTGTATGTTTTCCTTATATAGACTTGAAGGCCTTGAGTATCTTGCAACATCTTGAGTGGTGTCCCATGTATTCAACCAACTACTTGTTGTGTCTTTCACCATATTACTATGTGTTTTGACTAGTTTCTTTTTCATGTTTGCTTGTGACTAACACTTTTGTCTAGCCTTTCCCATTGTATTTATTGCACAATGGTTATCACCATGCACATTCCCTATTCCACTTGTAGGTTTCCTATTTTAGATATGAACATTAGTTTCCATTTTTCTCCTTTGAACCGTGCTCTCCTTAGATCATTTCACGCACCCCAAACGAGTGGGGGCAATAATCAGGTCACTATTTCACTCTCTTAGTGGTATAGAAGTCGATACATAATGGTAAATACTAGAATCATAAAAGAAATGAGCTATAGAATGGGATCAAAATCATAATTGAGCTAAAATCATATCTTGGATAGGAGCGCCTAAATCGAGATAGGAATGATGGGCGCTAGTATCCCGTGTATTGGGGCGAAACATGAACATTACATGATCAACAAGTTTCCAAAGGTGACATTTTTCCTAACTCCAAGCAATACAAACTCATGTATTGATTGCAATCAATTATCAATAGGAATAAAATCGTGGCAAGCTACTGAGGAACTAATTACTTTCTTTTTCTCATGACCAAATAAGAAAGTGACACCTAAGGCATATGTAGGACAACGATATGTTTGGAACAATGTGTCACCCATGACAAGTTTCAATCGGGTTTGTGATCATCTACCGTGACACTTATCCATGGGGAAGCGTTACTAGTTAGAGGGCAAATATAACTGCTCTCTCAATACTCATCCTCATTGGCGGGAGGATGCCTAAATCCTTAGTTTAGTGACAAGACACTCAAATACTCAGTTTGGTGACATGATGCCGAAATCCTTAGTACTATTCCAACCATCTCTAAGGTAACAAACATACATGAACATTTCTATCTCTTCTCTCACGACATACAAGTGTATTCTATCCTTGATTCACTTTTTTCACTATACATTTCTATCTTTGTCATGTACTAAGTTAAAGTTTAATTTCATTTATCATGAGCATTGACTACACTTATCTTCTTTTGTAATTGATAGTATGTCAAATAAGGATTGTACTTGATATTGTGCCAAATGAGCATTATTTCTACTATACACACAAGATCACCCCTAGGATCCTTATCCTCTTCTAAATTCCACGATACATACTCTACTGATCTCCATTTGGCACAATATCAAGTACAATCCTTATTTGACATACTATCAATTACAAATCCCTTCGGCCCTCCACAAGATACACTCTTCTTATCTACTTTATGATGTCTATATGATAAATTTGTGTATACCTTTAGGTACTGACTTCTGTTTTGATGTTTAAGTCCAATACATATTACATGTGTTACAATTTTATTTAGTTGTTTTCCATTTTCTTAGTACTACTTTTGTTGTGATTCCAAAATTTTAAGCCGGAGGAACATGTTCTTGTTTTAAAGATAAATCATCTAAAAAGTTTCATTTAAAACTATAGCCTATCAAATCAATTTCTAAATCAAAGAAATCTTAGAATCTTGATGAAGGACAAGGTATTTCTCACTCTTTAATTTGTGATCCTACCATTATTGTGTATCTTTTGAATAATTTTGATGAGAAGATTTCTATTCAATACATTACTCAAGATCAAAATTATACTATTAATTACTTTGAGTAATAAATTAGAGTAGTCAATCCAAAGGCCCTTGCACTTTTATTTTTGGGAGTACTAGTAAGTTTCTTTCCCCTAATAAAGATCTTAGTACTTTCTTTTCCTCTCTATTTGAGAAATCAAAAGAATTTCAGTCTCATATTTTATCTAAGGAATTTATTTACCTTAACACTCCACACTCAATCAATAGATCCTTCGGAAAATTGAGAGAATGATCAAGAGAATACCCCTTAGATAAGATGGTCGTTCATATTATTATCCATGATTTTTCTAAGTCGAGTCAATATCCTCTTTTAAATATAACTAGTCTGGTTATATTGCAACACCAACCTAGATTAGATAATATGATGGATGCAAATAGTTTCGACTAAAATACATTTGTGCATAATTTAAGATCTCCTTGTGAATTTTTAAGAGCCGATAGATATATACAAATTGATTTGTTAGAAATTTAGGGCTTCCCCTATGAAGTTCTAATAGACATTAGACATATTCTACCTAATTTTGAGGAAATAATGTAGTATTAGGCGATTACTACTTGACGATTTTTAGTAATTTGATTGATGATTATGATATCATGTATAAAGATGTGGCGATTAAGTCGTTTATTCATACATTGTAGGAGAATGTGAAATTGGTTTGTAGATAGTAGTATTAATTCTTGGCCTAAGATGAAATGAGCATTTAAACAAGTACATTTGGTGATAGATTTGATTTATAGTTTTTGTTTAGTGAATTAGAGAGTATTAAAAACATCATAATTAGTGTATTAAATATTTTAATGAAATATTTAAGAATACTATGTTAAGACTTCCCGAGAATGTTAAACCCGGTACTAATGTAGTGTGTTTGATAAAGTATTGTGAATATTTTGATTCAAAGGATATATTATTTTTAGAGATATGATTCCACTCCATTTAAGACAAGCCTATGCCATGGTGATAAGCATTGAAAACAATATTAGAGACATTGGAAAGCTTACCAAAAGAGATGATGTAAAACTTTTCTAGCCTAATGAAAAGAAACCAGTAGGAAATACAATATCTATGAAGAGAATTTGAATAAGATGAGAGATTTTAAAGAGTTGTCTTATAAAGTGGATCATAATGAGAGGTGATTGGATCCAATGCAAAATAAGTAGTACATTAGTGACAAACCACACTATCAAGATAAACACTTGTACATAATTATTTGATAAAGGAAATCCATTTTATAAGGAGACTATGTGAGAGCATAAGACTAGTGACAAAGAGACACCATATAGTATTACTTTCAAAGATTGATGAGATTGATAAAATTTATTATTCTAAGAAGTGTGAAGAGTGTTTCATGCCCCATCCCTCCCGTGTTAGTAGTGATCGATAGAGCTCGGAATCAATTTATATGCTATATTTTAGTTAAGACCAAGTTGATATAGAAAAAACCCCATGAGAAACCAACTCATGACTTTGAATATTTAAGATCTCACATAATTAAGAAGTATAATGGTGGGTGACCATCTAATGAATACATAATTTCTCTTAATGGTGCTTTCAAGTCTCATGTAAAAATAATTATGAGTTTAGAAGCAAGAAATATCTAGAAGAAATAGAGACTTCCAAGGAAGGGTAGATGAGAAATTTGAAAAGAGAAATGCCATTCATGATGAAGAGCATGTTGTTGATCCAAAATAGAGTATAGTTTCTCTACAATTGGACACACAAAAATTTATAGAAAAAGTGAAAGGTAAGCCTCATATTTTTACTCAATTTGTTAATAATTCAATTCTTTGTAAAAGTCTTGTTGAAAACAAAAGGAAAGAGTTGAAGGAGAGTAAGATGTTCCAAGTAGATACAACACTTCTCCATCTTTTGATTTGGGTTTACCAAACATCTTCTCTGAACTATGTCGAGTTGGGTCACCCAGCTTAGCTTGTGCTGGCAAGTTGGCTTTTGTGGCCTGCGTTTGGAACTGCTTTCAAATAGAACTATCCAATTCATTGTTTGCTTGCTGCCTTGCGTTTTTTTTGCCTAAGGTTGTGTGTTTTTTCTTATCCAGGCTGTGTTTTTAAACTCTGCTTTCGGCTCTGAGTTCGTGGGTGTTTTTAACTCTACCGTTGCCTTTTTGGTTGAGTTTGCATGTTCTCTTGTTTTACATTGTGAGCCTTGCATGTGGCTTTGCTGCATTGCTTTGTGTCAATTGAGTTTAAGCTTAGTTCTTGGATTTTCCATTTTGCATTGAGGCGTGTTGTTCTGGTTGGTTGCATGCATTGGGTCGCCGCATCATAACCCTGCTCATGTGGATCCCTGCCTTAGCTACGTTTTCTTTTGGCTTATTTGCATTGGTGCTCTCTGTTTGCTTGCACCGAACTGTGTCAAAGGGGTTGTTGTTACCTGGTCTTTTGCTTTGCGAGCCGTTACCTCCATTGTCTCTCCCATTTTCCGTCCTTCCCGTGCTTTGACCGACTCCCTCATTGTGGGCGAGAGCCACCCTCCACGCAAAATGCATCCTGACAAGACATCACAACCGTCCCTTGCGTGGAGGGTAGCCGATGGTCTCATTGTGCCTGCTGCTTTACCCTATTTAGTCATTTCAGGCTTTGACCGTGTGATTAATAATAAAGGGGTTAAATTTGACGGCCGTTTAGACGTTTTTTGTGATTTTAGACGTAAAATACTTGTAAATATTTTATCTAACTGTCACACGTGACTTGCACATTTAAAACGTGACCGTCAATTTTTATATAGGTTTGTATATAAATTATAAAAATATATGTAAATATATATAAAAAAGATATAATAAATATAGAATAATTAGTAAAAATAACATTATTTTGTGTTTTTGAAGGGCAGTATTGAAAAATTACCGTCACCTGAAAATTGTTTGACAGGCATAGGTGGCCGTCAAATTTAACCCCTATAATATCCATATGCTCCTCTCTCGCTTTATTTCTTTCAAAGCTTTTTTAAAATTTAGGTCCATTTAAATAAGTTTCGTGGGATTTCATTAAAGTGTGAGGGGTGCTTATTTTATTTAAGCGTGGTTTCAAATTAAAGTGATTTGTGTGTTTTTAAAAGTGGTAACGTTTTTAAGTTTAGAAGTGGATGTTTTTTCTTAAATTGAAGGGGATAGATTTAATGTAAGGTGGGTCGGTTAAATAAAAAGTGTTAACTTTATTTAAAAAGGGATATGTTTTTTTATATTTAAGGTGTGTGAGTTTATAATTCGGTGGGGTTTATATATTAAAGGTGGGTTTTTAATATAAGATTAGATTTTAGTTAGATCTTATTGTTTTCATTAGGATCTAATATCTAATCTTAAGGTAAGGTTTATTCCTTTAATAAGATTAGTGATGAATCTTTCTTAGTCTAAGTTATAAGTATTTAATTAATTTACTAGTCCATTTAATTAAAGTGTGTTATTTTAGTTAAGCTTCTTTAATTTTCCGATTAGTAGATTAATTTGTTGTCAATTTATCGTTTTTAATTGTCTTTTTAGTCCTTTTTTGCTTCTAAAATTAAGCTAATCGGATGTTTCCAAAAGTCATTTTAAAAACATTATTGGTTATTTTTTCTCTAATTATGTGTTGAGTGTGTAGCGTCCATCTTAGTATTCTTTTGCCTTCCAAGAGTCCATGTTGCATCCTAGAAGTCCTTGGGTCTCATTTTTGAGCCATTTCTGCATTGTAATTGCTCTTCTTCGCTTGCGGGTTAATAAGTGTGTCCACCACAACCTTGCGGCAAGAGAGTTTCCTTCCCTTCTTGCTTTTTTTGTGCTTGTTCACTTGTTTTGTTGCACACGATTGAGCATATTGTGGTCTCCACGCTTGTGTGATATTTCACTAATTACAAGTTGAGTGACCAATCGTCTCATGTCACACAAACACTTGGGTGTAATCAACACACTACATTATAAAGTGCCACATTCTAGGGGGTCATTGCACTACTTATTTGGGCTTGTACTTTTCACACTAAGTTATAAAGTGTCATCTGGGATCTTTTTGAGGGTTTATCTCGCATATGGAGTTCCATCATTCTGTTCTTTTGCTCGATTCTGAGAACTATTTGACATGGAAGGAAGGCACCATCAGACACTACACTACACATGGTTTGCTTCCCTAACTCCATGGTCTAGTTCCTGAGCCTCTTGAGCCTCTCAGTAAAAGGATGGGTGGTTTGATTGCTTTGACGAGGTCTATGGCCTTCTTGATCTTACTTTTTCTAGGGATATCTGATGTTTGTTCAAGCACACTGAGTGCCCTTTCACTAAAAGGAACAATAACCAGATCGTACTAAGCCAAGAACACAGATGCTAATCAAACACCACGATCAATAAGATGAAAGCAATTCACCAGAATAACTTTACACAAAACCTTTGCAAACAAATGAGCAAAAATATCATATATTATTATGGAACTCAATGAAATACAATGAGAATGGGCCTTGCTTATATAGGCAAGGAATAACAATCTAAGAACCAGTCAAGGTCGTAGATCAAGCCATAAATCATGGAAAGAACTAGTCATCAAAGAACTAGTCAAGTCCATAGATTTATGAGAGAACTAGACATCAAGGATCTAGTCAATACCATAGATCTAGGAAAGAACTAGTCAATACCATAGATCAAGGAAAGAACTATACCTAACAACTAGATAATATCTCCTAATATCTAAATAAATAAAAAGAAATATCCACACATATAAGTGGGTGAGGATAAATACAATAAAGGTAAATAATGTACCTAGTGAACATGAGCTAAAGTAAACACCTACTCTAACACCCCCTCAAGTGAAGCTAGGGGCCAAAATAGAAGTGGCATGTCCACAGTATGAGTCCCGACAACTAGGCCTGATGAGGTACTCATGTACAATATATCCATGAAGAAATCTCGAACCAAAAGAAGGAAAGAATCCTGCTATAAGGAAAGAGGAAGAAGAAGAAGAAGAAGAAGAAGGAAGATGTTCTCATGAACACCCCTAAGAACAACTTTCAAACCCCAAGCATTCCACGCAACGCAAGGTAGCGAGGTGATGCAAAAGGCTTCAGTAAAGATGTCTCTGCACCTCGTCGCCGAGTCGGAAGGTACTCAAGCAAAGAACTCCATTACAATGTGCTATTATTGAATGAAGTGGATGTGTATCTCGATATGCTTGGTCTCACCGGTGCTCAATCGGTTGCGAAATGTGAATTGCACTTTGGTTGTCACACCAAAGTACAAATGTCAGTGAATCCTGTGGGAATCCGAACTCTATCAATAATCGCGAAGCCAAAGAATTTGTTGACTCACCGTAACTATTGCCCCATACTCTACCTCTCGAAGATAAAAGTGCAATAGCCTATTGCTTTTTACATGCCCAAGCAATGGAGAAGAGCCAAGATAAAAATATAGCCAAAAGTGGAACGCCTGTCATCAATAGAACTTGCCTAATCTAAATCTGTATACCCAACCAACTGAGTAGAGCCCCTAGTGTAGTGTAGGCCAAAGTGGGAAGTGCCATGCAAATAGTGCAAAATCCTTTTGCAGACTTTCGCAAAGTGACTACTATGAGGAGAATGTGCAAACTGAGATACAATCCCTACTGCAAATGAAATATCAGGGCAAGTATGGGTCAAGTACATGAGACTCCTAACCAACTGCCTATATAATGTAGGATCACAAAGTGGTGTGGTACATGTGGATGTAAGAGTAACTCCAGATTGAAAAGGAGATGGACTTGGCTTATAATCAGCCATATCAAAGTGCCTAAGAAGATCATGGGTGTACTTTTTCTGACTCAAATGAATCCCTGAATCTATCTGAGAAATCTACAAACCAAGGAAATAATGCAATAGCCCAAGATCTATCATGTCAAACTATGTAGAAAGAGCCCTCTGAATACTCTGAATGTGGGAAGAAGAGCTGCCAATAAGTAACAAATCATCAACATACAAGACAAGTATCACAATATCCTCACCGACATGCTGGAGATACACTGTATGATCGGAGTGGCAATGAACAAAACCAGTAGATAGAAGAAAACAATCCATCTTCTCATACCAAGCCCGAGGGGCTTGTTTGAGACCATAGAGAGACCTTTGGAGCTGACAAACAAGAGAAGAATCCTGAACAAATCCAACTGGATGCTCCATATATATTTCCTCTTTTAGATCTCCATGTAAGAAGGCACTCTTCACGTCCATCTGGTATACGGGCCACCCTTGTGATGCAACAATAGCAAGTACAAGGCGTACAGAATCCATCTTGGCAACGGGTGTAAAAGTCTCAGAGTAATCAATACCTTCGACTTGTGAAAAACCCTTTGCAACAAGACGAGCCTTATACTTGTCAATGGACCCATCAGCTGCGTATTTGGTTTGGTATACCCACTTACACCTAACCATCTTTCTTCCTTTAGGAAGAGATACCAAATCCCAAGTATGATTCTTCATCAAAGAAGAATACTCAACTTTGTCATCGCATCATCCCACTCCTGTATCCCATGAGCCTTTGGAAAAGACTGTGGATCCTCAGAAACTGCCTGACATAAAGGTCCAGAACCTATAGAATGTGCGTGATGATGCATAGTGGGTGGAAGATCCTCTATGAAAGGTGCTACCTCAGAAAATGTAGTACGATCCCACTTAGGCATAGTGACAACATTAGTGGGAATAGGATCCTCAACGGCATCTATAACCTCCTCATCAATCTCCCAAAGAAAATATCCTCAAGATGAGATGAAGAAGAAGAAGGAATGGAAGAAGACGAAGAATCATGAGGAGTGAAACACTCATCAAACTGAACATGTGTTCAAAAAGAACATCATGTGTATCAGGATCTAAAAGACGATAAGCTCTCATGTCCTCACAATACCCTACAAAGATCAAGGGTTTACTCTTCTTATCCAAAGATTTCCTTTTCTTCTTTGGCATAAAGGCCCAAGTATGGCTCCCAAAGACTCGAAAAATGAGACATCTAGCTTAGTGTTGGACCAAGCTTCCTCTGGAGTCAAATGCTCAAGTGCTCTGTGTGGTGTGCGATTCTAAATATAGTTAGCACAATTAACTACTTCTACCCAATAGATAGGAGGTATATCTCTAGAATGCATCATACAGTTAGCCATTTCCTTCAAATTTCTATTCTTCCTTTCTGCTAATCCATTCTGTTGTGGAGTACGAGGAACAAAATGTTGGTGAATAATGCCTTGAGTTTCCAAAATTTAGAAAACTCATTGCTGAAGTACCCCCCATTATCAATGCGAATGTTCTTTATGCTTTCTAGAATATTGTTTGTCGACCAAAGCCTTAAAGACTTTGAAGTGTGAAAAAACATCACTTTTATACTTGAGAAAATAAACCCAAGTACGCCTCGAGAAATTATTAATAAATGTAAGTGCATACTTAGCTCCATTGAAAGATGGGGTAGGAAAACCATCAAGTCACTATGCACAAGCTCAAGTGGTGAAGAAGCTCTCTTAGACAAATTCTTAGGAAAAGGATCTTGGTGTTGTTTCCCTAATGCACAACCATGACAAACTCCCTCAAGACAAGAAACTATAGGAAGACCATCTACCATACCATGAGTGCTTAACTCCTTTAAATATCTGTAATTGAGATGTCCAAATCTTTCATGCCAAAGCTTACTCTTTGAATCTGAATGAGAAACCAATCCTGTCCCTATAGAAGAAGTGTCATCAAAACCTTCAAAGTGATATAGTCTTGAACTATGATCAACAATACCCTGAGCAACAAGTGAAAAAGGCTCCAACAAAGTTCTTACTTTTGCCCCATGTGGTGTAAAAGTCACTATTTTCCCTTGACCAGAATGACAAATTTGATATACAGAAAGCAAATTTGTAGTGATGTTAGGAAAATATAGTGCATCTTGGATATTGCCACCATCAAGTTGTATATCACTTTTTACCTCAACAGAAAGAAATGAAGAATCTCCAACCTCAATTTTGGAAGTAGAACTCAAACCTAGAGAAACAAAAGACTCCTTGGAAGAAGTCATGTGATGAGAAGCACCAGAATCTATAACCCAATTGTCTGCAAGTGGTGACTGAGATATTCCAACAACATTAAGTGCTTTTCCATGCTGATTAGAAGGAGGTGGAGTGGAGATAGAAATTTTGTGTTTCTTGATCTGCATCCTTTAAGGCTTGCATTCACTTATAACACCTATTTTTTCATGATTACTACCCCCACAAAAAGAGCATGAACGGCTAGACTTATTCTTGGATTTAGAAGACTCCTTGGGTTTTGAGTTGTTTTCTTTGGGTTTAGGAGCATTTTGAGATGGAGAAGGTGTGGATTTGGTTTTACTGTTTGGTTTTCCCTTGCCATTAGGATTAGATGCAACTAATGCCTTTTGAGAGGTGGAAGACTCAAGGTGAGATAATTTGGATTCTTCCCTAGTAAGTCTTTCACAAATTGTTTCTAAGTTAGGCATTTTGAAGCTGTCACCTAAGGCATCCATGCTAGAGAAAAAAGTAGAAGCAAAAATTTGGAATGGTCCTCTCAACTTGGATAGAATCAAGTAAACACACTCTTCATCTTTCTTATCTCTTCCACTCCCCTTCAACTGTGTCAATAAATGCTTGAACTTGGTAAGATAGTCTATAATTGTTGGAAAATCTTCAGGATTAAGAGAGGTGATCTCAATTTCAAGTTGCATAGCTCTCATATGATCCACCTTACTAAATAAATCCTCCAATTTCTCCCATATTTTGAAAGGAGAGTCACACTTTTCCAAATGAAATAAAATACTGTCACTTACATAAGTTCCTATCAAACCCATACACTCATCAAATTTACACTGGTACTGAAATTTCTCATATTCTCTAGTGAACACTGGTTGTTCTTTAGAAGTTAAAGCCCATAATCCTTTCTACTTAATTATTGTTTCCATTCTTGGTTTCCATGTGTGGTAATTATGTGTTGTTAATGGCTCAACATGAGTTAATGTAGAAGTAGATGCCATCTTAAAAAAAATCACCAAAAGAAATGGAAGAACCAAGTAATGCAACAAGACCCCCAAGCAATGCAACAAGAGCCCCCCAGATTTTGGCACTTTATAATGAGTGCGTGTTACAATATGACACTTTATAATTATAGTGCGATTCTCAAAATAAATATTTCCAATGGAAAGAGCATAAAAACTATGCACTTTTGCAAAAAAACGACACTCAAAACCGAGTTACCGATCAAAAGATACAAGGTTTTCAATATTATGCTCTACTTTTAGTTTCCACTAAAATAGAATAAAATTCTCTTGCCTTCACCACACAAATAAAATGAAAGGGGGCTAGAGTTAAGAACCTACTAGTAGGAATCACAAGCTTTAAGCCCTCATATGACCATACCATATGACCAAGGGCTAATAATTTCAATTGCGCAAAAAAAAAAACCACCTACCTCCCAAAATGGTCGAGTTTACAGCCGATCTTAGGGTTTTGCTGCCTTCTGGATCCAATGAAAGCCTCTATTTTGCATAAAAATGCACACAACAAAAATACAGACAAATCCTGAATATATGAATATTTTATAAAATGCTTGCAAAATGAAACTTACAGACAAATGTCAATAGCAATCTCCTGCTCTGATACCATAAAAGGAACGATAACCAGATTGTACCAAGCCAAGAACACAAATGCTAATCAAACACCACGATCAATAAGATGAAAGAAATTCACCAGAATAACTTTACACAAAACCTTTGCAAACAAATGAGCAGCAATATCATATATTATTATGGAACTCAATGAAATACAATGAGAATGGGCCTTGCTTATATAGGCAAGGAATAACAATCTAAGAACTAGTCAAGGTCGTAGATCAAGCCATAAATCATGGAAAGAACTAGTCATCAAAGAACTAGTCAAGTCCATAGATTTATGAGAGAACTAGACATCAAGGATCTAGTCAATACCATAGATATAGGAAAGAACTAGTCAATACCATAGATCAAGGAAAGAACTATACCTAACAACTAGATAATATCTCCTAATATCTAAATAAATAAAAAGAAATATCCACACACATAAGTGGGTGAGGATAAATACAATAAAGGTAAATAATGTACCTAGGTGAACATGAGCTAAGGTAAATACCTACTCTAACATTCACCGCCAAGTCCATTATCCGACAGGTTGCAGTATGGCGATACTGCTTCACCATCTGAGAGAGACACTTCCTAGACCACTCTTATGCTACCATGGATTCTCCCCCTTCTCACATCCCTTCCACTACTGAGTGTTCCTCTATTCATGTTGCTTCATGGGAGTCCTTGTTGACCGTCCACATTAGGACCTTGCTTTTGAGACCACTCATACTATTGCTACCACTACAGAGCTCATTATTGACCATGTTCATGCTTCCATTCACTCTTTGCACTCGTGTTCCATTAGAGACCCTTTCTCTGAGACAGATGTGACCATTTCCCCTTGTGCTCCCTCGCATCTTGATTGCTCAACATGATACTATCCCTACACTTTTTCTTCTTGTTGAGTTCCATGTTGCTTCACCTTGGCCTTCTAGCAGCTCTCCGCAGCAGCCTTATCCTCCTACTTCATGTGTTGCATTGCATGCTCCATTTGATCCATCACACATCTTAGAGGACCTATCTATCTCATGCGTTGGGAGTTCTTCCCTAGGGACACTTTTCACTTCCACCATTTTAGAGATTCTTCATGATCCACCTCTTCTTGTGGATCCCTTTTTGAGGTCATTAGGTCCCTACCTTCTCCTCTCTCTCGACATGCACATTGTCATGGCACTGCCTTTGTCTCATGTGCACTCTTTTACCAGACCTATGTCACCTTCCAGTTGTAGATCAAAGTCAAATTTCAGAGTACTGCAGGCTTCTTCTTCATTCGTGGAGTGGGCTGACTTCCAGTGCTCCTTTTCTATCCTTCCCAAGGGCAGGAACATTGTTCGATGCAGAAAATTCTCTTCAATCTTGGTATGGAGGACCACATCATCGACACACTTCTTAGAGGAACTTCTTATTATCTCTTATTTCTCTCTCTACTCTAGAGTATGATTGTATTTGGGTACCTTATCAAGCCATGTTGCTAGGACCCATTTCTTCTCCTTCTTCTCCAATCTTCTTGAGTGAGTTTGTCTCTCTTTTGGAGGGGAGTTTTTTTCCACTGGGTTTTCTCCTTTCACTCCACTTTTCAAGAGTTTCTTGTACATGGGTACCTCATCAGCCTCATTTATGGGACCCATTTTCTCCTCTTCTTCTTTTCTAGAAATATTGTTGTTTATACATGGGCAACTTATCGTGCTTAGTAGTTGAGCCCCATTGACACATATTTCTTAGTTGTTTAGGGGATTTCTCTTTCAGTTATGAATTTCCATGACCTCTACCTCAGCTTTGATGAAGGGGGTGTTGGTGTACATGACTTTTTTGGTCGTCATTCGATGTCTTGTCCACCATTGATGGTTAGTCATATCACTTAGTGAGAATAGGTCATAGTGGAATAGGTCAATATGGTTAGTTAGAGTTGTGTACACGTGTCATGCATATGAGTTACATAAAATTCCTATATGTACCTCTCTTTTTTATCTATGAGCATACTAGACACACTGTTGTCTTTCTGTACTTGATTCTCATTTTGATTCGATATCTTGTTTGCTACATAAAGCATTCACAACTCCATTAAAGTGAAACCTTGCTTGATGTGCGCAGGGTTTCAAGTTGATTCTCGTAGAACAATTTGAAAGAAATACCCTATGCAAGCATCCACATTTTGTATACCTAATGTGGATGTTATCACATTACCTCATACTATACCCCTTCCCAAGTATATTTTGTGTGCCTAGTTTTTTTCTTGAGTCAATTTAAAATCAATAATTGTTGTGCTTACTTGAGCATAAGAACATATTTTTGATTTCCTTAGGGCCCAAAATTCTTTCCTTCATTTACCTATGTTATTGAAACAATTAAATAAGTATGTGAAGAAGTCAAGAGATACTTGCAATTTATTTTGGGGATAATTCTAGTCAAAATTTAGTTGTATGTGGATCCATTTTATACCTCTTTTTTGTGAATGGTTGGTTGTGGCACAATTTTATGTTGGATTCATAAAAATCTCATAACATTACGCCTCTTTCTATTATGAATGATCTTGGTTTAAGAATTTATATAACATATGGTTCTACACCATGAATTTTAGAGAGGTATATGTTGTGGGAAAAGGTAGTTGAATACCAACCACATACCCCTCACAATGATAAACAAACCATACAAGATAAAATCAAAAGCTTGGGTCATCAATTGAAAACTTAGCCTCGACAAGTAAGAACGAGAAAAATAGAAAACCTTCACCCAAAATAGAAAAATGAAACAATCAGTCCCTATTCCTCCCAAATTCAATTTTATCTTACCCCATCAAAACTGACCCATGGTATCTCATTTTATGAGCCCTAAAATTTCCCATCATATAAAAATATGCAATAATTTTTCCTTGCATAAATTACATATAAGTGGATCTAAGTGTAATTTTTGAACTTATGGTTTATTTAGAATAAAATAGAGAGTGTATATATCATGGTTATTTCTTTAGAATTCATTGTTATCTCTTTGTTAACTATTTCTATTGGTTTGTCGAGAAAATATGTTAATTTGTGCATATGTAGTCCATACTAAGCTATAATTGTTGAATAAAAGATTTTGAGCACTAAGCACCATCTACAACCAGCCATAGAGGATCTCTAGTGCCTCTTATATCAGCTATAGAGATTGTTATTTCAACACTACGAGTAGCTCCAGAGATGTTATGATCGATCCGAATATGCCCCGATCAGCTCCAGATATGCCTTTATTAGCTCCAAATATGCCCCGATCAACTCGGGAGATGGATACTAGAACTATAGAGATGAGCATAACAATTTTAGAAGTCTTTCCTCTAACTCCAAGGGTGGTTTGAGATGCATTACTATCTATTTTTGGAAATCATTCTAAAATAGATATTTCCATGAACATTTTATTATTTGGGACACTTGTGTAAAATAAGGAGGAATAAATATTCATTTTGATTCTCAACAATAAAAGGAGAAATTTAAATTATTAGTTGGATTTATCTCTCTCCATATTTTGTGGAGATTTATGCTATTTATTGATATATTTATACCTTATTTGATAAGGGGATGAAATCATTCTAAGATAAAGTTTTATGCCCCAAAATAAGGATTTGGTTGGAAGCATGGAATTATAAATGCAACCTCCCAAACCATTAGATGTAACCTCTCGATTATTCTAAATAATTTGTTCTCAATTTTATGACATCAAGCTTGTGAATCAATGTTGGTTAAAATCCTCTTTTGAGGAATGATTTAGACACTCATTCTAAGGAAGATGGATTGACGTGTTTGTGTTTATTTATTAATTTCATGATTCTCCTTTTTGTGATAATTGTTGTATTTTTCTTTGTATCATATAAACATTCCTTTTATATAGGTTTTGTGAACTTTTAGGTGTTTCCTGTGTTTATCATTTCTTTTCAATTCAAAAATTTACGTCCTTGAATTTTTCTTGAATTTCATGCACATGTGATTTGAATCAAGTGTGAGATTTAATTTCCAACAAGTGTGATATTTAGTTTCATGCAAGTGTGATTTAAATTTATGCAAGTGTGATTTTCAATTCCTACAAGTGTGAGTGTGCTTTTACTTTCTTGCAAGTGTGGAGTTTGGTAGAAGAGACATTTTTAGAGATCTCTTTCCCTTATTGTAGATTTCCATGGACACCAACCCTGGATTGACATTATTTAAATGAAGAGGATTGAAAAACCCCATCATCATTCACTCAAGAATGAAAATAAATTAAGGATGAACTATAAATGTTATAAGAAAATAACCATGGTCAAACTAAAAATATAGATTTGAGGAGATACTCCTTATCACTTCGAAAGAGAAATGTTGCTCATCCATTTCCCTCTTAATTTTGACCATATGAAATTTGAAAAATATCAAGGAAATGGTCACCCCGAGAACACATCAAGGAATTCTTCATGGCTTTCCAATAAGTCACATATGATGATAATTATCTTCTTTGACCATTCCCTCATAGCCTAGGTGGGCATGCTTTTGAATGGTTCCTACACCTTCTTATAGGACCACTCACCACATTCATAAATTTATTAGATACATTCATCTGAAAATTCTCCTTTAATATGGAAACAAAAATCATCATGTTGTACCTTTGCATCTCAAAGCCAATAAATAATGAAAACTTCTTGACATTCTTGTAATGGTGGGGAGGATTAACAAGTAGTTTCCCTTATTAGATTCCTATAAATAGTTTGTTAGCATATTTTTTCCTAAAATACATCTAGGTATAGCCTTATATCTTCAAATGCATTGTGTTGACACATTTGAGGAGGTTTAATAAAAGGAAAATCAAATAAAAAAATCCCTCCTCTCAAAAGGGTACACTTTTATGACAACAAACAACTTGAAAAATGTATATCATTCAATCAAAAAAGAATTTCATGACTAACAAAGTTACTAACTCATGAGCACATATAGGTGGTTTGAAAAACCCTATCTAAATGTTTCTTATGTTCCACCCAACAAATAGATTAAACACAAAGAATACAAAACTTTGTGTGATTCATTATCTATTATCTTCCACAACTTGAAACAACAACATGATAACATTTCCGAAAACAAATCCATTTGATGAGACTAAACCTAAACCCATCCGGTAAAAGGATAATTAATATTGTTATTATCATCATGTAAAAGGTCACTTAACAAACATATGTATTAAACTAAAAAAACTACATCTAAGGTTTACTTGATCATAATGATACTCTTGAACTAGACAAACAAGATGCCCCAAAATATTAAAATGAAAAACTTGGGATATACCATGACCCTTTCCCTAAGCATGATAAGATGAAATAGAAACTAGATCACGGTAAAAATATCAAATAAACAACACCAATCATGTATCCACAAAATATTATCATCCATTAAACTCTCCCACTACTATATAGTGTGCAAAAACATTGAAAGTGGGGTCGATTTCATGTCGATTCACGAATGGTTTGTTTAAAAATTCATTATCATTTCCTATGAAAAAACAATGCATACCTATGAAAAAAATTTGGTGAAAATTTAATGCTAATAACATCACCATTGCGCCACATTTTTCCTCCATAAACCCTAACTTAAAAAAAAAGGCCAGTCTCATCCACATCCTTTACATTATTACTTGGTGATTATGCTATACCAAAACATAAAAAAATATAGTTCTATGGAAAATAAGTAAGGGGTTAAATTTAGAGGAGGGAAAAATAGGCAAAGAGAGGAGAAAAGAAAGAGGGAAAAAAATTGTGTGTGAAAGAAGAAGAACATAGAGGAAAACAAGTATGGAGAAAATAACTACACAAAACCTTTGAGGAGGAAGAAGAGAGGGGAAGAAAAGACCTATGTAATGATGAGGTGGAAGAGGAAGAATACTCCATGAACATAAGAAGAGAGGTACGTACATTAATTTATTACATTTTTTCTGTATTTTTACAAAGATCGAGATTATAAACAAAAAATAATAATAAAAACATAGATTTAAATTAAAAAACAACAATACCTAGCCCAAATACTAAATTTTATAAAAAAACAAAAATTTATAGATTAAAAATATATCAAAAACAACAAATTATAGCCCAAAATACAATAAAAATTAATAAAAATGTGATCTTTTCAACAAAAATATTCATTACAAACCTACAATTCTAAGAACTTCCCTAAGCATGGGATTATTATGATATGGTAGTGGTGGGGATAGTTTTTGATGCAAAGGAATTTCAAAGACAAAAAGTTATCAAGTTAGCAAATAAACTCTTCAAATCAGTCCTTTCACTCATGCTAAAGGATCTAATACACCACCTCAATGGCTCAAGAACATGAAAATTTTGATTCTAGATACCTTAAATAAGTTATGAACTTCTCTTTATCTATCTCTATGCTCCTTAGATGTAATAAGAACATTCATAATGATTTAATACCAAATGAATTTACAAAGTTACCTTATTTTCTCCAAAATTTCTGTTTTGCTTCTCAAGAAGATTGCCATCCATATTTATAGTTGGGAATAATCTACAAGGTATTTGAGAAACATGAAAATAGTTATATATACCATTTAGGCTCCCAAGTTTCATACCAAATTTCATGACTCAACTCCCAAGTTAGATCTTCTTTTCATAACTTGTTCTTATATACTACATCTCTTCCCTTGAGCCCTGTTTTAGAAATTGTCATGCATAAGTTTTGATGCAGGGGGTTTAAAATGAAACTATATGTATGTTCTAGCATTCATTATCCTATTATAGTTTTCCTTGAAGTTTCATCTTCTAATTCCAATATTAAACCCCCTTTTCTCTAATTTTATCTCTCCAAATTAGGTCTGCATTTGTAGGACATTCCTCCCAATCAGTAAATTGTTAGAGATATCTAGAAATTTTGAATTTTCTAAGCAATGAAACCTTCTTATTCACTTGAAAGACATTCCAAGGATGATATCTTAAAATTTCAAGCACCAATTGAAACCCTAAGTCCCTCAATCCTTCACAGGAAAATTTTAACGGTGAATATTCGTTAATTCATGAATATTCCGGTTTTCAAAATTTGAAATTGGTGAATTTTTCAGTACAAATAGGACCGGGTCACCAATTTTTTTGGGTACAAGTTAATTTTAGGGTTCGATTCACCAAGGGTTTCCTCGACCGATCATTATCATTAAAATCACCCTTATCATGAAATTAAAATATGTCAAATTTACCTCATATATATATATTCTATTTAAGTATTTATAATTCATTATTCATAGTTCTAAACATTGAACTTCGGAACCTCCCCTTCCGTAAAATCGTGATTATCAAATATTTCCTTTAGGCTTTCTAATTTCAAAATTCGAGGATTGGTCACGCAGGAAGATATTTCCTTTCTACTTTCAAGGTACTTTAGTTTGTTCGGTAGCATGTAGGTAGCATACTGTCTGCATCTCGCACGATGTTGACCGAGTAGCATGAAGGATGCTACTACCATGCACCGAAAGCATCTGCATATCAGATGTTATCAACCAAAGATCATGTAATATGCTACCGGCTGGTAACATATTGCATGCTACCGGCTAACATCATGCAGTATGTTACCGATTGGTACCATAATGCATGCTACTAGCTGTTTGCATGCATTATGCTTTCGGTCGATAGTCTGCAGTATGTTATTGGTCGGTACATTCATTATGCTACCGGTCGGTAGCATCCAATATGCATTTGGTTGCATTTACAAATTTTAGAACTATTTAGATGTTGATTACATTTATCTAATTTAAATATTTTCATGGATAGGTACAATGGCTTCTCTGAACAATCAACAAAAGGTAGAAAAACAAAAAGAAAAGGTAGCATAACAATTTTTTTCAGCCCCACAAAAAAAGAAGACCCAAGTTGCTTCCAATGGAAACATTAAAACAGTATTGGTAAGTTGTAACATATTATCATAACCTTTTTCCTCTTTTTCGTCAGTTCAGTTTCATTTTTTAATATATTTGTAATAGTCAAACATTTTTCATTTTTGAAAACAAAAACCCCTTATGTTAATTTTATTCAGAATGAAATAGTAAACCAAAACATAAACCCTAAGGAAACAATTATTTCAGTAGATGAATATTTTATTGACCCACACATACCAGAGCTAGAAGATTGTCTCGAATGCCAAATGCATTCAATAGATGAATTTTCAAATGAAAAGATTCTAGCAGAAGATGATAATGATAGAACCCTTCAAAAAATAAGTCTGGGAGAAAGAAGAAAACATCCTGGACAATTGGAAGGTCTTTTCAAGTAGATTGGGCAGCAAAATACCCATTTATTGAACCTATACAACTAGATAATGGTAGTGATACTCCCAAATAATGTAGATGTACTATTTGTACTTGGAAATTGGGTAAAGAACATATAATGTAACTTAAATTGGACACTATAGAGAAACATTGTGGAAAAGTATATTACACACCCTTAATAATGACAAAAAATAACAAAGACTCATAGATGGAAAACTACAAAAGAGTACATGCATGTAAGATATAAGGAGGAGTATTACAATAAGATGAAACACACTCAAAAACTTTAGGAGAAAGGAGGAACCATAAATGTAAATTTTAGAAAAGCTACAAATGAAAATCTGAAGGCAAAAATGACCCAGTTTTCAACCATATTCTTTATTCTTGAAAATGGGCAGACCAATTTCAGATTTTTCAGAATAAAAAAATTGTTCAAGTTCAATGGGTTTCCAAACCTTCCAAATTCACATTGGTCAGAGAGTAGTTGCTTGGGAGATGGCGAGATGTCTTGCGATGATTGAACAAGAAGATCTGAAAGAAAATGTCAAGAATGCAAGTTTCATCTCCCTTTCAATTGATGAGGTTACAATTGTTGACAACACTTCTTGGGTTTGCATGCATGTATATACATTCCAAAACCACACCAGGACACCTCATCTACTATCTGTTCATAAAATGTAAGAAAATTACAATCTTGAAAATCTTTGCAAATTGGTTATATCTAATTTAAAGGACATAACAGGAATGGATAATTATTCTATAGTTATAAAGCTAATTTTTGTTGGTGCTGATGGTGCATCAATGATGCAAGGTCATAAAAATGGTCTATGTGTGTGTCTCTAAACATCTGTTGCTCCTTATATGATTCCTATTCATTGCATGGCTCATAGGATGAATCTTGCATATAGGATAGTAAGCACATTTGAATGTGTTGAAAAAGTTGAAGAGCTTATCCGTGAACTGCATGCCTATATGTCAAGCAAGCCTAAAAAGATTTCTACGATTTGAATTTTTACTTGGGGTCACAAACGGTAAGAAACTTCTTAAAGATGTTAGTACTAGATGAATTTCTATGTATGAGCTTGCACAACTTGAGTTTTTGAGGAATATCCATCTTTAACTGGTTTTATGTATAAGAACCGTAGGCAAGTTGATAGGGAAAAATATTTGCTTTACCACCTTATAGACTTGGAAACATTGTTAACACTTTATGGGATTTTTCTAATGTTGCATGAGATGAATTGCATAACAAAGCTTGCACAAGAATGATCCATTTATATAGCGGACTTCATTAGGTTCAGGAAAAGGGTGTGTCGAATCTAGATATGTTATATAACTCGATGAATGCTTTAAAGGGCATGCATTCACACCGACAAACTCGACATATTTAAAGGATCCTAACAACTACTTCAGATTCAATATATGTGGTCATCTTTATATCTTTGTTAATGAAGGAGATTCAAATGCACACATTCAAAAAATGAGTGGATATTGCTAGAGCAAATCTTGAAGAAGTGCTTATTACACATAATTTATATGATGCTATTATATCTAAAACAAGATTTTTTTTTCCAGAAAATCTCATAATGCTTATCCAGTGAGATCAGAGATCGTTTAAAAAAGGAGAGATTCTTGAGGCCATGGGAGTGGTCAATCCTAACTTTTGGAATCCTATAGGAGGCGAGCTTTAGCTAATTCATTTAAAAGACACATGGGTACTATAATTAAACATTTTGGATAATCAATTGAATGTAATGGATTTCAGATTAATGGTGTTCTTCAAAAGGAAACTCTTGCATTGCAATCAACTAATTTTGGCTAGGTAATGAACGAACAATTTGAGTTACTGAGTGAGCCAACAGAAGGAGCAATTACACTTCTATGGAAAAATTTGTATCCTAGTTCCATCCTTTGTGAAAGCATAAGTGAATATTTCTGATTGTATGAAATGTGTCAAACAATGATATTGGGATCAATTGAAGACGAAAGATTTTTCGGCGCATTAACATTTATAAAATCAAAATATCGGAACAAACTGGATAAAAATCTTGAGATCTCGCTTGATATTGACGTTTCACGATATGATGTGGATACCTTTCCTTATGAATGGGTAATGACCGTATGGAATTCTTTTACGAGAGGAGAGGGATCTATAATACTAATATAGGACTCGCATATAACAACAAAACCCCATTTACGAGATACATGGACCGCAAATAATAATTTAGGGAGAAGAACATGGATGGAGAGCATTAGAGGAGAGAATGGAGCAATTAGAGAGAGGGAGGATGGGGTTTTGAAAATTGTTGGGTGGGAAATTGATGGCGATAAATCTCTCTTGGATCCAAGGAGTCTGCACGTAACCGTAGTATGAGGGAGACCGAAGGAAACGATGATGCTAAGGAAAAGGAATCCCATAAAAAGGCATCATATTCATGGTAGAATAGAGTTAAAAATGGAGCTGCTTCGAAATGCCAAATTTTTTTCTCCAGGATGTCAAGGAGGCATCGGGATGTGTACTAGAAATCCCTGATTCCCTTTTAAATTGTACTACAGAAAAATCCAACAAAGCGTTGGTTGGGAAATTGGTGGGAGGCAGACCAAATGTCAATGCTATGAGAAGATGGGACAAATTGAAATGGAACCCTAAAGGACACTTGGAGGTAAGTGCTCTAATAAATGGGTTCTTTCTTTTTAACTTTATCATTCAAGAAGATATGCATAAGGTTCTAGAAGAAGGCCCTTGGTTTTGGGGAAATTCAGGATGGTATAATAGGAAATGGGAACCAAAATTTAATCCAGAAAAAGAGAATCTGAATCAGTTCCCTATCTGGATATGCCTTCCAAACTTTCCTCTAGAGTTTTGGCATGAGGATATTGTAAGAGGAATAGCCAAATCATTGGGCTCAGAGTACTAATAGATAATGACTAGACTTGTTTGTGCTTATATTTTGTAGTTATACCATCGTAGGCCAAGATATCCCTAATAGCATCAAGTGATGTCTAGATTAGGGATGTAGGAAAAAGATCGAAACGGAAAGATCTTCATAAAAATGCACCAAATGTAACGGTTGGGGAAATTATTCCCGAGCCCTAAGTACAAAATTCCAAGATGTATACTACAATAACCGTAAATGAAGGAAAAGAAGACAAGGGAAAAGGGATTACACAAAGTGCATCGCATTACATAAGAAGGTCTTTTTAAGAATCATACTAAAGGGTATAAGCGTCTTCGAATCCAAGGAAGAGAGGAACCTGTGATAACTCCAACTAAAATAGTTCTAGAAAAGGATGAAGATGGTTTTACTTTGGTTGTCAATAAAAGGAGATCCAAAATTCAGTCAATGATTGATTCAAAGATCATGGAAAAAAAGAAGGAATAACTGTTAAAGAGTCCCCATATGTGAGGAAGATGGAGATCTTTACCTCAAATAAAGGGGTTGACTTGAACATAATTTTTTTGGACATGTAAATATGGAGAATGGAAACAAGGGTGAATAATAACTGTAGATTTTTATGGAAGAAATAGTGGTGGAATGTATCCAAAAACAAAATGGACAAGAACATAATGAAACAAATTTTACTTCAATGGGAGAGAGGATTACCGTAGGTGATCTCGATCAACCTCTCATCGATGAAATCTTGAATGTTCAACAAATTTTGAATAATGATCTAGAAGATAAGAAAGAGGAATTATCTTTTGGAAAAAGGGGGAACCTTCTAAAATAACACACTCGGGAAAGTAGAAGTGACTTCATAAAAAAAAGGGCGAGTCATCCAAAGTAACTCCATCAGTAAAGCGGAAGTCCCCGGGGAGAAAACCAAATCAATGTGGAGACTTCTAATAGTAAACAAGGTAGACCAAATAAATTTGAATCAAGAAAAAAATTACTCAGAAGGATATAGAATCAAGGAAACAAACTTGTTTAGACCAAAAGGTCTTTCGGAAAAACAAACCCAATCTTAGAAAATGAATTATATCTCCTGGAATGGAAGAGGGCTTAACAACCCTGCTAAACGAAGGGTTCTTAGAGATTTGATAGAAGGACATAAAATAGATGTTTTAGCACTTCAAGAAACCAAATTGAAAGATGAGAATTTCCTAAACTCATGTAAATTGTTTTGGAAAAAGGCTTTTGGTATTAGTTCGAATGGCACCTCTGGAGGAATAGATGTTGTGTGGAATCCTACCATTTTTGAGGGCACTCTCTTATTGAAAAGAGATAATCATATGGCTGTGATGATGAGAAATTTGGAAAATGGTAAAATATGGGTTCTATCCAACATTTATGCTCCTACCCTTCACAAAGAAAGGAAAAAATTATGGCAACATCTCCTTACTTTCAAAAATCATATCATTGGCTCTGATTGGATTGTGATGGGTGACTTTAATACCCCTATTTCTCCCTTGGAAAAGAAATGGGGCTCTTAGGAGTTTACTAATCGAATGGAGGATTTTCTATATAGAATCTAATCTCCGACGGAACACAGGACCATTGCCGGAATTCGGAACGGCTATACTAGAAAACAATTAGAGATAGCTAGATAGGGGCCCTCGGCCTCATAACTATCTAGAACTGTCGGCCATATCTCTCTATGGGGGGGCCCTATCTCTACGGCACTATGGGGTGGGGGCCTCTATATAGATAGAAGAGAATATAGGGCATTCATTCATTTGGGGTCGGCCAACCGGTTAGGTCATCTCGACAGCGCTTTATCTAGAATTTTGAACTATGGAGGCCCATCACATCGTCCTTATCTATATATGGTGCACATCACTCCTCTATAGAGATAGGGGTTTGGTTCAATGATTTTCTTCTAAATTCCTATCTCCTTGATATAGATTTAAAGGGCAGCAAATACACTTGGTCAAAGAGAAGATTGGGATCACAACTTATTCAAGTGAGGTTAGATAGAGTTTTGGTTTTAGAGGAATGGTTAAAATATGATATATCCCTCTTTTTTCTACCAAGGATAGGGTCAGATCATAACACACATATTTTGATGATTAAGGACCCTACTAGAAGGAAAACCTCCTTTCATTTTGAAAAAATGTGGCTTCATAGTGAGGAACTCAAAGGTACCGTCAATGAATGGTGGAGGTTGAAGGTTGAGGGAACACCGATGTACATATTAACCAAAAAATTGTAGAATGTCAAAACGAATCTTAAAAATTGGAATAAGAAGAGTTTGGGGAATATATTCCAGAAGAAAGTAGAAATTAAATCAGATTTATAAACTTCCAAAGGCAGAATGAAAGGAGTGAATATGAAGCTGATCTGAAGACTATGAAGAGGAAATAATTCTTTTATGAGAATACCATAATATTTTAGCTAAGGAAGAAACTTTTGGAGACAAAATATAGAATTACTTGGCTCAAAGAAGGGGATAAAAATACTAGATTCTTCCATCTGTCCACCCTCAAGCATGGAAGTTTTAATAGAATAAATAAAATAAAAGAGAAGGGATTCTCTTGGAAGAGAAGGAAGAAATAAAAGAAGAGGTCATCTCTTTTTTAAAAAACCTTGACTAATCAAAGTGTTCCTAACTTGGCTAAGGAGAATGATTTCCTTAATTGCATTCCTTCCATGGTATCGGAAGAAGATAACAAACTTCTCTTAGTGACCCCATCCATGGAGGAGGTTGAATTTACTGTCAAACATCTCAGTCTTGATAAGGATCCTGACGTGGATGGATTTCAAGCTTTCTTCTTCCAACATTTTTGGGATATTATCAAAAAGGATGTTTACAAAGCAGTGGAAGAATTTTTCAGTCATAAAAATGCTTAAGGATATGAATTGTACTTTTCTAGCCCTTGTTCTAAAATGTGGTAATGCTATGGAATTTAAAGACTTTAGACCTATAAGTCTTTGTAACACTACTTACAAAATTTACACGAAAATCCTTGCTTTTCAGCTTACAATTGCTCCTTCCAACTATTATATCTGAACAACAAAGGGGTTTTTTTTTGGGATGAAAAATTCAAGATGGGATCATTACTATCAAAGAGATGATCCACTCAGCTAAACTTAGCAAAAGGCTGCTATGATTCTCAAATTGGATATGGCCAAGGCTTATGACAGGGTTCGTGGAGTTTTCTTGATAAAATTCTTAACAAGTTTGGATTTGACTCCTCCTTTCAGAGTTTAGTTAAGGCTTGTATTTCCAATTCTTGGTTCTCCATTCTTATAAATGGGACCCCATGTGGCTTCTTTCCCAACACACAAGGTTTGAGGCAAGGGGACCCACTTTCCCCTTTTCTTTTCATAATCATGGCAGAAGCCCTTAGTAGAAGACTCAATGTGGAAACTAGTAATGGATCCATCAAAGGAATATCTCCGGCTAGGGGTATGGAAAGTGTGTCACATCAACATTTCATAGATGATACTATTTTGGTGGGGAAGTGTCAATTCCGAAGCTAAGAAGTTTAAAAAGCTATTAGATGATTACATGGAGGTTTTGGGACAACTGGTGAACTATAGAAAAAGCTCCATTTTTTTCCTTAACACTATGGAAATTCGATGTAAGAAGATTGCTGAAATATTGGAATGTGACATTAAGCCCTTTCCATCCTTTTATTTGGGTATGCCTCTTGGGGATAAGAGACCTCTTAGTGGTGAGTGGAATTTTCTTATTAAAAGATTTGAGAGGAAACTAGTTGGATGGAAAGCAAATATTCTATCTCAAGTTGGGAAAATCACTCTACTTAAAATTTCCCTTCAAAGTCTCTCGGTGTACGTGATATCCCTCTATCAAGAATTTACCTTGAATAGTGGCTAAAGTACAAGAAGGTGCGCGGGCATGCGGGACCTATATGAAGAAGGGCACGTGAGGTGAAGGCGTGCAGGGATAAGGGTTTAGGAGGGTTTAGAAGAACCCATGGTGTGTGCACCCAAAAAAACAAAGGGTTTCAGGACTTAGCCATATTCGGCATTCTAGGAAGCACATGAGAAAAGCATGACCCGATTACATATGCGGAGTGGATAAGGTGCCAACCTGACAACTTGGTGGTTAAGAAAATAATATTCCATGTGATGGAAGGATCTAAAAAGACATCATTATAGAGAGTGGATAGCTCAGACGGGAAGAAAAATGCTTCATTAGAGGACCACCTTAACACTTGACAACCGATCTATTACTTCAGGAAGGCATGACAGTGCATGCTAAAGCTATATATAAAGATGCTCAGGTAGAAGGAAAGGGACTACTTTTGGAGAAGAGTGTGTGGTCGCTGACATCATATAGAGATTGAAGAGGCGAAGCTTTGTAGAAATAGTAATGGGTTCTATGGATTCTCATTAGGAGGGCTATAAGAGAGATGACATATCTAGAGGGATGGGTCTGTGATCATTTTTGTAATATGGGAAGCATGGTTAGGATTTTTGATGCATGAGTCTTATCTGCATTGATACATTGGTCTGTTTTGGCCTTAAAAATGTAATGTGGTTACTAAACTAAGATCAATAAAGAATATATGGTTATGTTCTAAATATACATTGTTCATGGGTGTAAACCCTAGTGCATCTTATTTATATTATGAATCAGATCAGATTATCTATTTGATATTTCTCTTGTTGTCCGAATAGATGCATTAATATAATGGCTCATCTTAAGTTCTCGAATGCATGTTTCTTTAACCTTTTTCTAACTTTCTGTCATTGATCAATTTATTCTCACATGACTCACATAAAGGAGGGGCTTGGTGCCTATGTGTGCCTCAGTGAACGCCTAGCACCCGCTAGGTGATAGGCCAGGTGCATGTATGGATTAGACTTGTTCTAGGGGCATAAAAATGCCTACATCTTGGTTCCATTGCTGGGACCTCTTTTCAAAGTTGTTGTGAGAAATGGATACATCTACATATTGGTTCCATTGATGTGTGATGACTGAGTGCCTAACCTTGGAGAGTGTTGAAGCATGGTTTAGGAGCACGAAGTTTAGTCTTGACCTCGATTTTGATGCACGTAGATGGGTAGAAGAGAACACCGTACCATGAGTTGTATGAAACTTTCTTTTCTTTGGTTTACGTGTAGAATTGTATGAATGGATTTCAACATATGCATCCATATTGAGATGGTACTATAAATCACACGTATGGACCCAAGATGATTACCATAAGCTGCAGGATGCGGATCTGACTTGGATGCATGCTGTCGATCACTGTGGAAAGGAGTCTTGACAAGTTATACTCTAGAATACACCATTTCTACGTATTCTTGTCCAGAGGTTGCTAAATTCAAATTCCTAAGGGAACCTAGAGGATCATTTTTACATGTTGTCCCTTTGGCTATGAAGATCTTGATCATTACCCTAAGTTTAGAGGAATTTCCTATGGTGGCTAAGCTTCTCTGAGCACTAGGTGAGGAAGCTAGGGTGGAGGAAGATGACGGACATTGCGGCTGAAAAGGAGAGGGAAGAGATATGACTCAAGTATAGTGAAGCTTGTGAAAGGGAGATGGCTAGACAATGTGAGGTTGCAGGTGTGATGGATCTATGGAGGCAGACGTTGTGGGAAGGAGTTGAGGTTCACGCAGAGGATGTGGAACCCGAGCGCCTATCTTTACCCCATCTTGGCAAGTGCGGAGAGAATCCCCTTGACTTTTGATGAGAGTTCACCACATGGATAAAGGAGAGCCATCATCGAGCATCTGAACCCACTTGGTTACCAACCCTTGGCGCTTGGTTTTCTAGATCAAGGAAGAAGTATTGTTAATCTAGTTAGTATCGGTGGAAGTAACCAATATACACCCAGGAGATATAATTTATCGTTTGGGACATCTATGGCTGCATAAACCATTCCTGTATTTGGAGGAATTTTCGAGACAAGTTGAAAATACACAAAGTTTGGATATCACATTTGGGAAAGATGCATGACACACAACTAGCAGCAGGATAATATCACAAACCATTGGCATGCGATTCGGTGGGACGTTGGGGACTCTAGGCTCGACCACTTCGTGCCATTTTCTAACTACAAGAGGTAGATCTAGTGGTGTAGGGGCTTGGAGGGCCCGGTGGACCTAGTAGATCTGTGGGTCGGGGGACAAGGCACAGTGGATCTAGTGTATCGGTGGCGAGGAAACATAGGAGGAAACCAAGGTTCTGGGTCAGGTGGACAAGGGCCTTAGCCACCCTTGCAAGTATTTTTTGAGATGTCTTTACACCTACTGGACTATAAAGGTATTGATGATGTTGTAGAGCATGTGTACAAGTGTGAATTGTTATGGCGTGTGAAGGGGATCACTACCCGAAGTGAAAGACAAGTCAGTTTGCAACAACGTTGCAAGGGCACACACATAACTAGTGCTGCAAGTATGACCCCCACCATACAAATTGTGGATTGAACGCATTGAAGAACACCTTCCTAACAGTTCCATATCCTTGATTTTGAGCAAAAATCATCAGTTCCCTAAAGGATATCCAACAAGGAATGACAGAGAGTGTGCGAGAGTATGACGCATGGTTCAAAACTCTCTTATCAAAACTATCCTATGACATACACCCCTCTCAACACGCTTAATGGTTTTTGGGGGATTGATAACACCATTTAGAAGGGAACTATCACACAAAACTTTCACAGACCCGCATGAGGCCTTGGAGGATGCCTTGTGAGCCGAGGTTAGTTGGGAGTGTCGATACCAGGTGTGAGCCCTTTTCTGGAGGCTCAAATTGCTGTAATGGCTAAGTAGTTAGATAAGATGTCTGTGAACTCAATGCATGAAGTTCATAGTGGTCTTTGGTGCACAGATTATGAAGTGGAAGGGCATACAAAGGACAATTGGCCCTGAAAGTGGTATGCACTATGAAAACAGAATGTGAAATCTACCATGGGAATCATGATTTGAGTAGGTGTCTCCTACTACAACATGCGATCTGTACCTCTAAGAACCATAATACCAAGGATTGTAGGATGATTGACCATATACATGATGCCATTGATCTTAGGGTGTGCCGACTAGCCATATAGGTAGTTCCAAGGATAATGATTGTTGCGATGAAGGGAACGTAGAAGGAGGAGTGTGTGGAAGAGGTTTTCATGGTCGCAGAACCACGATGGAGGAAGAAGTGAGTTCCCGTGTGGAACCTGTTATAATTACGGATCGATAGAGCATTATAAACAGGAGTGTCCTAACCTATTGCAATGCTCGTGGTGTGGAAAAAACATGAGTACGAGGAGTGTCCTGAGCTATTTGAACATATGAACTAGCAAAACTAAAAGGATAAAGGCGTTGGAATGGTAAGTATAAAGAAGGCCGACCCACAATGGATGCCAAGGGTGGCACTTGAGTTAGGATTAAAACCTATGCTGGTGATGATGTGAGTGGAGGCAGTGCGTGCAAGGGAGATGCCAAGATAGAAACTAGTTATTAGGGAAGAAGTGGTACATGGGAAGTATCTAAACCCTGCTCATTAGAAAGAGGTATATCAAGAGACTATGGATGTGATTCGGGGATTACAAGGAGAGATCTAGTGTCTAAAGGAGTAGTTAAGGCAGTTGGAGAAAAGGAATAATGTTGAGGCTCCACAAAAGGATCTGGATGAGGTTAGGGAAGTGTGTAAAATGTTAAGGTAGGAGAATATCATTCCCTTACTAGGAGAATGGTTACGGGATAAGGTACCACACGTTGGGAGAGAGCACGAAAGGCAGGTTCTACATGCCAACCTTCCTCCTCATAGCCTTGACTATGATAAAGAGATCACATTGAATGCAATTGTTGATTGGTGGTTCTGGGAAATATTCTCATTGATACATGAGTGGAGGTTAATTTTATCACCTTGGATGTATGGCACCAAATGGGAATGCCCGTATTACAGCCATCTTCAAATGTCTTTGTATATGGCAAATAAGACAAAGGCAATGCCCATTGGAGTCTTGAAATATGTGGTTATCACTATTCAAGGGCCAAGTTCACTGGGACTTTGAAGTCTTGGTGCTCGCCGAGGCGAGATAATTTTCCAACATTACTTGGGCACCCTTGGTGTTATAAAATAATTTTGACCTACGGTTTAACAAGGGGTATATCAGTTTCGAGAACAAGGAAGAAAGGGTGATCATCCCTTTAACAGATGGGGTCAACACCCTATACTGAGCCCTTAGGAGAGGAATTCCTTGACATAATCTATGTGTGCTCCATCAAAGACCTTGAAATAATTCATCCTACAGAAGGAGTTATCTAATTTGAAGATGCTCAGTCGATAAGTGATACAACTAGCATAGCATGTGACAATTGGGCACACATGACTTATGAGTTAATTGGGTGACAATTGAGAGGATGCATAAGGGTGATGAAGGCACACTCGATCAATCACACAGGAAGGAAGAAGCTACCAAGTTACTCCGAGAGGAGCAAGCCATGATGATTTCTTACAAGAAATGGAGGCTCAGTGGAAAAATGAGGACAAAAGAAGAAGTATGCTCAGTTATAACTTGCTTGGGACTATAACGCGTTGGTGGGCAACACATCGCGAGAGTCTCCTGGAATGGCGTGAGGTAAGAGTCACATTTTCTGTAAGGTTCTATAGAAGCAATGCACCCACTGTTATCCAAGACTACCATGGCAAAGAACCTGCCTCTTCCCATATCCAAGCATGTGAGAAGGCCTGGATGGAAGGCACATAAGCTTTACCACCTTCATTATGGGTGCATAAGTTATATTCCACCTTACAGGGTTATGCATGTGCATGGTATATTAACTTTGAGACATGCCATCATACATGGAATTAGCGAGAATTAATGACTGAAATTATTCAAATGTTTGAGTGTCAAAGAAGTACCAAGCCATTAGTGGATAAGGCGTTGCAAGTTGTCAAGCACCTTACAATGGGAGATAGTGCTATGACAGAAGATAGGTTACTAGAGTTACTAGGTGAACCTAGTTTGGAGATGCATTTTAATGAAGAAGAATCAGAAGAGATACAACTTGAGTGCACGTGCATTGAAAAGGAAAAAGGAAAGATGGTCTATGTAGTAGATGGTGAAGAAATGGAAAGTCTAGATGTTAACCATTCGAAGGTACACGTGAAGTCATAGATAATGCTGATGAGTAAGCATGTGCCTACCATGAGCCTTTGAAAACAAATAAGGTTAACATTGGGAAAATGCAAAACCTAAGGAAGCTATCATTGAGGATTATTAGTCGGAGGAAGAGGTTTCAAAAATCATTGATCTATTGCGCGAGTTTCAGGATCTATTCCTGCGTGGGTACTATGAGCTTAAAGGTATTCACCATTCCTTGGGGATATGAGGATCAAGTTGAAGGAAGGTGTGCACCCAATTTGGAAGAAACCCTATAAGATGAATCCAAACCTACGTGTAAGAGTCAAGGAGGAGATAGACACGATGACAACATATAGTATCATTGAGACTATGGAAGAATCAGAATGGGTAAGCCCAATGGTGATAAACATTAATAAGGATGGAAGGATAAGGATCTATGTTGACTATAGGGACTTGAGTGTAGTGTGTGTCATTGATCCTTTTCCAACCCCCTTTACGAAAGAAATTATGGAAGGAGTGGCTGTGCGCGAGGTCTATTCCTTCACGGATGGGTTCTCAGGGTATCACCAAGTCAGGATTGCAAAGGAAGACCAGAGAAACACAACTTTCTCCACTGAGTGGGGAAGTTTTGCATACTAGGCTATGCCTTTTGGATTGAAGAATGCTCCTGCTGTGTTCTCGCGCATCGTGGTATCAAAATTTTAGGACTTCATCCATAAGTTTCTCCAAGTCTAACCGAATGACTAGATTGTGTATGGGTTGGTAAAAGAGAATTGTGACGATTTGAGGCTGATGTTTGAGAGATGTTAGCAGTTGAGGATATCCCTCAATATTAAGAAATGTGTCTTTCTACTCCATTTGGAACCCTATTGGGACATATTATATGTAAGGAGGGTTTGTTAGTGGATCCCACAAAAGTTGCTCTTATTGTGGGATTGGGAGAGCTTACTAGTCAGAGTGCGGCACATGGATTTATTGGGCATTCAGAAGTACTATAAGAAGTTCATCAAAGGATATGCCAATATCACCCTGACCTTGGCAGAATTGCTAAAGCACAATAGTGCCTTTCATTGGGGAGAGGTGCATCAGAAGGAATTTGACACTTTGAAGGATATACTTGTCACTACACCCATACTATGCTTTCCTTCTTGGGATAAGCCTTTCCATGTGCATGTTGATGCCTCAAGAACAACCATTGGAGTAGTACTAGCACAACCTAGTGAGGGGATTTTTGATCACCCATTGTGTTTTGCAAGTAGGAAGTTGACACCAACAGAACAAAATTACATCACTACTGAGCACAAGGATGATCTACGTGCTTTGCGCATAAGTTTAGGTAGTGTTAGTGCAGAATCACAACACCCCCAAATGAGTCATCAGATCTACTTTTCTAAGGGAGATTCATTTGGTGTGACTCGTATAACATTGATTTGTTCCCAAAGTGTGGGACTTTGCAGATGGGAAAACTCTCTAGATTAAAGGTTGGTTCCTATTCCTCTGTTTAGGTGCATGCATGAAAAATTATAGAGGGCCTATTCCTAAACCTAATCTAAGTTTTACCAAGGAGACATGGATAAAAGGAATGTAGGAAATCAAACTAAGCTATAAGGTGATGCACCAAAGGAATGATGAACATTTGTTTTTCTAATAGACACAAACCAACAAAATGCATATAATAACCAAGCACAGATAACCAGATCTATAATGAAAGACCAGATGAAAGCAAAAGAGACAAGAAAGGATCTAAAATCGATCACATACATGTTTTATTGCTCTCAGATTGATATAATGCATTACAAATGGCTAGAAGGCAAGAGACATATTGCAATTTAAATGGAAGTCTTGAAACTCCACGAGTTCCTTTTCTAAAAAAATGGGGAGCTGTAAAAACAAAAGAATGTCCAACCCTTTACAATGAGTCTCGACTCTGTATTTATAGATTTAGCATAGAAGGGAGAAGGAGAGAGAAGCGGGAAAATCAGGTCAAAGCTCAACCACTGCTATTAATGCCTCCTACAAAATCTTCCCCCAAATCTGCCTTGATTGCATCAATCATTGGTTCGACGCCTTGAAGGAGGAGGAAATAGAGGAGTAGATTGAATCCGATCTGGTTGTTGAGGTTGATAGATCCCACATTAATGGCCTTGAAGATGTTTTCTCTATTTTTCTTAAAATAACCTCCCAAAATTAAAGTTTCGTATCTCCATGGCGTAGATGAGGCCGATATATTTCAACCGGTGTCGGTTTGCAATATTTCAAACCCGAGTTGAAATATATGCCCCTTCGAAATTTATATTGGTCCATACAAAAGGGAGGAAAACCAATAAAAATGGGCCCCCTCTTTAATATGGGACATGTGGTTGGCTGGCACTAATCCAAGGGTAGCCTCTATATTTTAATTTTGGAAAAGTGTGGGTTGACACGTGGTTTCCTCTCTTGGCCTCCTTAATTTCCATGTTTCTCGGCTAAGTTCTTTGCTTAGCAGGTCATGTTTCTTGACTAGGGACATGCAACAGTCTAACATTATTTTATAAATATATCTCTATTCGACCCTTGAGTTAGTGCCGTTTGGACACGTGGCACTTTACTGGCTGGCCACCACTATGCATTACTATTCAACTTGACTCTTTCCCCTTTTTGAGACCGGATATGTGGATGTCCTATTCTCGCTGAAACTCCTGATCAAGATTTTCCCTTTCGAGGAGCGTCAAGTTGACACTTAGAAGCCTCCATAGGTCTTTGGACTTTTCAATGACCTCTCCCTTCCTTTTCAGTCCCTGGGCTACGTGGGCAAACCGATCCTTGTTTGAGAGTTTGCTTTTGGATCTACCCTTAGAGATGCGCCACTTGGAAACGTGGCATCCCCCGCTAACACTTCTATACTTATCCTTTTTAAGACCCACTTTTCCTACCTTTTGACCTTGGTTGACTGTTTGTTACGTGGAGGGCTGGCATGAGTTTGAGTCTCTACCTTGGGCTCTCATTTTGGATTTGCACGGAGCCGACACCTGACACCTTCCTATCTTGTCGAAGACTTTTCAACGGCCGTGCAAATTTTTTGGGCTCTAGATGTATGGAAGCCTGGCACTCATTTGGGATTCCTTCTTTGGATTTAACTTTGGAGAAGTGTCGTTTCAACATGTGGCTCTCTCCACTGCCTCCTCCATACTTAGCCAAATTTTGGACTCATTCTGAACTGTTTTGAGCCCGAAGAATTCAAATCTTCACCATTTCTTCTTTTCTTTCTCCTAGATTCTCTGTGACATTGCCCCTTGAGCCATTAACCCCGATATTCTAATTATGAGCCCACTTGTAACTCGTAGAAATGAATTTAAGGCCCATATTCACTCGATAGAGCCATTTTTATGAATTTCTCCCACACAGGGTTGTTTGATATTCACAAGTCTTGCCACTTCCATTATAGAGTCCCCATGTAATTTTTTTGTAGGATCCCTATGTGATTTCTTAGGTTATTTCAGTGTGGGGTCATGGCTGATCCAATATTTTTCCCGGGGCAAAATATGGATAACAATTTGGTGACTCACAGGGGTATCTTCCTGTTAGATGAAAAAGACCAATTGCCTTGTCATATCTATTGGGCATGGAGTCGAGAATGATGGTTTGATACTAGTCCATCCTCTGATTCACGAGCCCGACTGTTTGCACTCTCAATCTTCATAAGAAATCTCGAAACGATGATTTCTGAGAGTAGAAAATTGCTTTGACTCGGGCTTCATCTGTCTCTTTCTAGGCTGTGCAAGAGTAACAAAACAACACCAAAACTATATACAAAATTGAAATCATACATGATACAAGTAAAACATACAGAGCATGCAAAGCACTTAGGAGAAAAGCAACCTAAACTACAACAATACAATGTGCACAAGCACTTAGAGGAATGAGAAACTAAACTAGTATGTACAAGGTGAGAACTTTCCTTTTAGTAGCGAGTTTAAGATAGATTCCATTCACTGGAATCTGTAACTCTTCACCCTCCAATGTAGATAATTAGAAAGCATTGCTACTTTTACATTTTGTGACCATGTAAGGGCCACTCCAAATGGCATCAAACTTGGAATGCCTTCTTGGTTTTGCCCGATCTGCATCCCATTTCAAAACTAGGTCTCCTTCCTGGAAGGTCCTCATTCTTGCCTTCTTGTCAAAGCATCTCTTGATTAAGGCCTAATCCTTCTCTATTGCTTGAAGTGCATGTTCTCTAGTTTCTTCCAACTCCATTAGCTCTACATACCTGGCCTCCATTGGTTCAAACTCAGACATCTCTAGCTGTTTCATGAGTTCCAATGTTGGCAACTCAAGTGATATAGGCAACACTACCTCTTTCCCATAGACAAGTTTGAATGGAGAGCTTCCTGTAGACCTCTTGGGTGTTGTCCTATCAGCCCATAAGGCTGATTTGAGTTTCATGTGCCAAGTCCTTTTATTTTCATCCAGAGTTCTTCTAATAATCCTCAACATTCTTGTTCGTAGACTCAACTTGGCCATTACCCTGAGGGTAATAATTTGATGAAGTGCTCAAGTAAATCCCATTCCTCACGGCCCATCCTGTGATTTTGGAACCTATGAATGCCAATGCATTGTCTAATATAATGGTGGTTGGCACTCCAAATCTGGTCACTATCCCTTCATATAAATCTAGTATGTTGGACTCATTAGCTTCTTTGAGTGCCACTACCTCGGTCCACTTGGTAAAATAGTGTGTTCTTTGTCGACTCCATTTATGCCCTTAGCCCAAATTTGGGTTGATGACCCCGATGAAATCCAACCCCCATTGCATGAATGACTGATCTATCGAGATTGGGTGCATTGGAAGTGCTGCTAGCCTCTCTTTACCTCTAAAGAACACACAGTTCCTACACTTTTTGATCCATGCATAACAATCACTAAACACCTGTACCCAATAATAACCCGCCTTCATGATCTTGAGTGCCATCACTTGTGGAGAAAAATGGCCTCCAACTGCTTCATCATAGAACTCTTGTAACACTCTCTCAACCTGATTTTTCTCAATGCACCTTAACAGATGTCATTGATGTCCCTTTTGAACAAGACGTCATCAATAAGCACATATGGGATGGCCTGTAGTCTAAATGTCTCCTTTTTTTTTTTTACTCATTTCTGGAGGACACATGCCTATTTGAAGGAAGTGCACCATGTTCTGAGTCCAACAAGGAGTGGGCACATCCTCATTTTCTTCCTCTTGACTATCTCTGCAGACAAAAATAACTTCCTTTTCACCATCTGCTTCATCTTGTTGACTCGAGGCCAGTTGTTCACACAATCCCTTCCCACATACCAGCTTAGTAACCTTGATCTCAATGTCATACTCCATGACATGAGTGATCCATCTTGCACATTTTTTTGTTCGGATCCTTGCTGAGAAGGAAGTCTTTAACTCCTGCATGGGAGACTAACAATTGGATTTTATTGTTCGAAACCAGATGTTTAAACTTATTTAAACCTTTGATCACTGCCAGGACTTAATTTTTGATGAAGGAGTATCTCACTTCATAATCTTCCAAAACTTGGCTGAAGAAAGCAATTGGCTACTTTGTATCCTCTTTGTTTTGTTGTACTAGGATTGCAGAAATTGTGTCACTGCCTCCAAAGGCATATAGTATGAAGTCCTTAGAAAAATCTAGATTCACGAGAGTTGGGGCCTGTGATATAGCTTCTTTGATGGCCTCAAAACTTTCCTTTCCTTCAACTATCCACCTAAATGCCAAGCTCTTCTTCAACATCAACGTTATTGGTTTGACAAGGGCAACAAATTTTGGTACAAACTTGTGGACAAAATTGATTTTTCCTAAGAAGCTTTGAAGAGCCTTCTTATGGCTTGGCAATGGCAATACTCTTATTGCTTTAACTCTCTCTAGATCAATTATCAAACCTTCCTTTGACACAATATGTCCAAGAAGCTTGCCCTCATGGGCCAAGAATATACATTTTTAGGGTTCAATGATACCCCAAATCTTCTACACCTTTGAAACACCTGCCTTAGGTGAAAAAGGTGGTCTGCTACATTTTTGGAGAACACAATAATGTCATCTAGATAGATTAGTACTATTTTGTTGATCAGCCCTTTGAATTCCATATCCATTGCCCTTTGGAAAGTGGCTCTGACATTAGATAATCCAAATGGCATTTTTCTGTAGGCATAGGTGCCCCATTTGGTGGTGAAAGTTGTTTTGAACTGATCATATTCTTTCACCATGATCTAGTTGTACCCTGAGTAGCCATCTAGGAGAGAGAATCTCTCTGATCTAGACACCACTTACAAGATTTGCTCCATTGAGGGGAGTGGGTAGTGATCTTTGAGGGAAGCTCTGTTCAAGTCTCGAAAGTCAACACACAACCTAATATCTCCATTCTTCTTCCTGACTGGGACCAAGTTTGTAACCCAGCTTGAGTGTTTGATTGGAAATATGATACTTGCCTCTATCAGCTTATTCAACTCTTTCTTCATCAGAGGCTCAATATGTGGATTGACTGGTCTTTGCTTTTTCCTGATGGGCTTAGCAGCTGGATCTAGTTTGATTGTGTGTTGGGATAACTTCGGATTGAACCCTCTTAGGTCTTCATAGCTCCAAGAAAATACATCTGGAAATTCTTGGCAAAGTTGCATGAATTCATACCTTTCTTACTCGGTGGCCACTTTTCCAATTTGTAGTGTTTTTCCTTCTCCAACTAAAATTGGCTCTAAATCTTCCCCTTTGATCTGTATGTTAGCCTTCTCTTTAGAAACTGATCATTAGGATTGAAGATAGACTCCAATGTCACTAAGCCTTTGGGAAGCTTGTTTGTATGTAGCTACACTACTTGATCTCCATATTGTTGCTCTAATCTGCTTTGATTCCTAGCTGAGAACTCAACTTCCTCTTGCAAAAAATTGATGATTTGCTGATCATTCTCAAACACCTGCCAACATGTGTTGTTATATGGCATTGTTGGCCTCACAACTACATGGATATGTGGCTTTCCTTTGTCCCTCTTGATGTTGTCAACCACATCAAATTTTTCCCCAACTTATGTAAGCCTATCAACAACTTTGTTCTCCTTCCTGGTATGGACACAATATTGAAGGCTTCAAAATCCTCAATGAGATCCCATACCCTATTCTTGTAACTTTTGAACAGGTCATTCTTGACAACATTTTGTCCTTTGACTTGATTGGTGACCAGTTCACTGTCACCAAACACTCTCATATTCTTGATTCCTAATCTTCTAGCCCAATGAAATCCATGAACTAAAGGCTCATATTCTGTAGTGTTATTTGAATAGGAAAACTAAAATCTGAAGGTTGAATAATATTTCATACCTTGGGGGGACACGATCATAGCCCCTCCTCCGGCTCCATGTCTGCTCCTCGAGCCATCAAAGAAAAATTGCCACACTTCATTGTCATCCTTATATTCTGCTTCTTCGATGTCACGTAGAGGATGATTCTCCTCATGCAAGCAAAGTGGAATCCTAGCTTAGATTCTTCCATCTCCTTGTAGGGATACCCCACCTTGGTATCTCGCTTCACAAGTATTTAGGAGATCCTCCTGATCAAAAGCTGAAAAATTTGCATTGATCGGGCTAGGCACATAAGATTCAATGTGATAATCTACTATGGGCTTGGATCTGATTATGGCCTTCACTCCATACCTTATCCTAAAGAGCATATACGACCAGTCAACAAACAAGTAGCCTCTAATTTTGGTAGTGAAGTCCTTGATAAGCACAACGTAAAATGTGGTGGCAAGTCTATGACTGACACGTTCTACAATACAATCACATTAGGGTAGGCATGCAGAGTGAGACTCAAATCCTTGATGACTCCAACAATGGTCACTGCTATCCCATCCAATTGTACTACTCCTTTAGAGATGACTTCATACTGAGACCCAGTTGATCAGCTATTCATTTGGGCATTACATAACTACTTGCCCCTCGAATCGATCATGTAATTGTGCACCAATTTATCTCCAATGATTAATGAAACATAAAATGGAGGAGGCTTCAGATTCTTACCTCGTTGTTCTCCATGGTTTCTCTCAGGTTGAGCCATATTGGTAAGCACTTTCTCTTGTTGGCTAGGGGGTTGATTTGAGCTTGACCAATTTTGCATGATAGTCTATAATAGATCCCTCTACCTTGGAATGGCTAGTGACTCCCATAGTGAAATGTTCACACTTGTCCTCTTCATTTGCTCAATGATATTAAATGAGTTGTCCTTTTGCTGCCCCTTCCCTGACACATTTTTCTCTTGTACATGGGCTGTTACAACCGGTGCCTGAGTAGATTTGGAAGGTGGCTTGGATTGGCTCTACATATTGGGAGTTGTATTTTGAATGCCAATACCTTGTGGAGCAATGGAGGATTGAGGATCACCTAAGTTTGGTGAATGTCCTTCTCCAATATTTCTCTTCTTAGACCGTATTGGCAGCTATACTTTGAGAAGGAGTCTAGATTCATTCCACAGAAGTCTTCAGCTTGCCAATTGACAAGCATAGTTTCACTTGGAGGTCCCTCTTGCTGAGCTCCTTGTTGCTGATTTTATTCTTGGCTAGGTTCTTGTGACACACCAATGGTTTACACCATCGAGCCTTGATTTAGTGCACCATTGAAGCACATCGATTGATTATGTGGCTGATTACATAGAAAACACCAATCATATTCTTGTGCCATGTTATTCTATGTTGGAACTAATGCCCTTGATGTTGAAGCTGTGTTTGGATCATATGACCTAAAAGGTCTAGTAGCTTGAGGTTGTCCTTGGTGTTGACTCTGAGTTACAACATGGGCTTGTGGTCTATTTTGCTGATACAGGGGTCTAGCTTGATACCGAGTTTAGGGCTGATATGGCCTAGAACTTTAGGCCTGCTGTCTTTTGATGGTCACTAACTCATTCCCCAAGTTTTATAGTTGTTTCATAACTTCCTAAAGCTCCTTTGAGGTGTTAGATGATGAAGTGGAGGCTTCTGCTGAAATTTGGCTCATGGGGGTGGGTATAGGAGCTAATGTGGGTGTTTGGCTGGTACCTTGGTTTCCTACTTTGGGGTATAGAGGCATGGATGGCCTAGAAGCAAAATTTCCATCCTAGATTAAATGATTCTCAGCTCCTATGGAAAGGCTATAAGCTACAGGTAAGGTTGTTCCCCCCATTGATTGAATCATTAAAGAAATATAAGGATTTAAAGCTTTAAGAAAGTATAGGAAGGCACCTTCATTAGTGGGATTCATTGCAGTTGGAATCCTATCCCAGGTCCATTAAAATATGAGGTTGAATTCTGCCAACTGCTCATTCGGGGCTCTCTTGATTGTTGTCAGTTACTCTAACAAGGATAAGTTATCTCCTTTTTCTCCAAACTGGTTATGAAGAGTTATGCACAGCTGGTCCCAATTTTGAATAGAGTCTACTTCAAGGCTCCTGAACCATTGTGAAGCTTTACCTTTAAGTGAAGAGGCTAGCAAATTTACATACATTTGTAATATCTCATTGATCTCATGGATTTTACAGACATTTACAATATCTTGAACATGGTCACGAAGAAGTCTTGTTTTCCCAAAGAAATATGGGATGCTCTTTAATGCTGTTATCAGGACTGAATTTTGTGCATTTAGAGTAAGTGGGCTACTGCTAGTGAAATTGACATAAGGATTTGGCTATGCCATCCTAATTATCCTGAGCACCCTTCTTGATTGAAAGAACAACCTACTGGGAGGAGGTGTCGATAAGGCTCTGTTTGGTGGAGATAGATACCTCTGATCTCTTCTTCCTCTTCTCCTTTTGTCTGGAGACAAGTGTAGGTGTACAAACTATCCTTCTCTTGTTCTTGACCTTATTTTTATCCTTCTCATGAACTTGGGAAACTTGGACTGCTGAAACCAGTGGATTTTGTCCCTTTTGGAGTCGCCAGATGTGTAATTCTCAAAAGCTTCTTAAAAGCTAGAATCACAAAGAAGTGCACATCAATCTTATTGTAATAAAGATGGAGACTTCTTTATCCCACCGAATGCAATTTTTTTTTGTGCAAAATCACAACACCCCCAAATGAGTCGTCAGATCTACTTTTCTAAGGCAGATTCATTTGGTGTGATTCGCATAACATTGAGTTGTTCCCCAAAGTGTGGGACTTTGCAGATGGGAAAATCTCTAGATTAAAGGTTGGTTCCTATTCCTCTATTTAGGTGAATGCATGAAAAATTGCAGAGGGCCTATTCCTAAACCTAATCTAAGTTTTACAAAGGACACATGAATAAAATCAATGCAGTAATCAAACTAAGCTATAAGGTGATGCACCGAAGGAATGATGAACATTTGTTTTGCTGATAGACACAAACTAACAAAATGCATACAATAACCAAGCATAGATAACCATATCTATAATGAAAGACCAGATGAAAGAAAAGAGACAAGAAAGGATCTAAAATCAATCACAAGATGTGTTTTATTGCTTTGTAGATTGATACAATGCATTACAAATGGCTAGAAGGCAAGAAACATATTGCAATTTAAATGGAAGGTCTGAAACTCCATGAGTTCCTTTGCTAGAAGAAAAGGGGAGCCTGCAAAACAAAAGAATGTCCAACCCTTTACAATGAGTCCCAACTCGTATTTATAGATTCAACATAGAAGGGAGAAAGAGAGAGAAGCGGGAAAAGTAGGTTGAAGCTCAACCACTGCTATTAATGCCTCCTACAAAATCTACCCCCAAATCTACCTTGATTGCATCGATCATTTGGTTCGGCGCCTCGAAGGAGGAGGAAACAATGGAGTAGATCAAATCCGATCTGGGTGTTAAGGTTGATAGATCTCGCATTAATGGCCCTGAAGATGTTTTCTCATTTTTATTAACCTAACCTCCCCAAACTTAAAGTTTCAGATCTCCATGGTGTGAGAGGAGGTGAGATCTTTCCAACGGTGTCAGATTTGTAATATTTTGAGCCCTGAGTCGAAAGATATGCCCCTTCGAAGTTTGTATGGGGTCATGTACAAAAGGGTAGGAAAACCAGTTTGAAAAACAAGCCCCTCTTTAATATGGGACACATGGTTGGTTGGCACTAATCCAAGGGCAGCCTCTGTATTTTGCTTTTGGAAAAGTGTGGGGTTGACACGTGGTTTCCTCCACTAGCCTGCTCAATTTCTATGTTTCTCGGCTAAGTCCTTTGCTTGGCAGGGTCATATTTCTTAACCGGGACACGTGGCGGTCTGGCGTTTGTTTGAGAAATATCTCTCTATTCGACCCTTGAGTTAGCACCATTTGGACACACGGTACTTTCCACTGGCCTGCCACTATGCATTGACTATTCAACCCGACTCTGTCCCCCTTTTTGAGACTGGACACGTGGAGGTCCCGCACTCACCGAAACTCCTAATCAAGATTTGCCCTTTCGAGGAGCGTTGAGTTGACACTTGAAATCCTCTGCAGTCTTTGGAATTTTCAATGACCTCTCCCTTCCTTTTTGGGCCCTGGGCTACGTGGTGAACTGGCGCTTGTTTGAGTCTCGATTTTGGATCTACACTTGGAGATGCACCGCTTGGACACGTGGCATCCTCGCCAACACTTCTATACTTATCCTTTTTTGAGGCTCGCTTTACCCACCTTTTGTCCTTAGTTGACTATTTTCTACGTGGAGGGCTAGCGCGAGTTTGAGTCTCTGCCTTGGGCTCCCATTTTGGATTTACATGGAGCTGACACTTGGCACCTTCCTATCTTGTCGAAGAATTTTCAATGGCCGTGCAAATTTTGGGGCTCTAGACGCATGGAAGCATGACGCTCATTTGAGCTTCCTTCTTTGATTCAACTTTGGAGAAGCACCGTTTTGACATGTGGCTCTCTCTGCTGCCTCCTCCATACTTAACCGATTTTTAGACTCATCATGTACTATTTTGAGCCCGAAGACTTCAGATCTTTGCCGTTTCTTCTTTTCTTACTCCTAGCTTCTCTGTGACATTGCTCCTCGAAGCCATTAACCCTGCTATTCTAATTCTAAGCCCACATGTAACCCGTAGAATGGATTTAAGGCCCGAATTCGATTGACAAAGCGATTTTTCTTAATTTATCTTACACAGGGGTTGTTTGATCTTCGTAGGACCCACCACTTCCATTATAGATCCCCCATGCAACTGCTTTTGCAGGATCCCTACGTGATTTCTTAGGTTCTTTCAGTGTGGGGTCGTGGCTAATCCAATATTTTGCTCGAGGGTGAAATATGGATAACAGTAGTATCTGCTAGCAACACCATTTATATTCTACACAGATCACATGACACTCAAGTACTTGGTAAACAAGCCAGTGTTATAAGGGTGCATATGCTATTGGGTCCTATTATTTTAAGAGTTTGAGTTCACAAAGTTGTAAAACTAGGAAAAAGTAATTCAGGACTTGACTACTTATCAATGATTAACTCAGGAGAGGATGCCCAGAGTATTGAGGATACCATGCTAGATGCGCAATTGTTTAGGTTACTGGTGTGCACCCTCAAACTTAGAAGATATATGATATTCCTTAAAAAAGGTGTGGCGTCAAATGAGATGAAGGCTTTAGAGAGAAAACAATTAGCAATACGTGCCACGCCCTACATGTTGATTAGTGGAGATCTGTACAAGTTAGACCATGATGAGGTTCTACAATGATGTGTATTAGAACATGAGAATGTAGCTATTATAGAGGAAATGAATGGTGGGATTACATGAAGGAAGTATGTAGGAAATGCAACCGTGCAAAAAATTATACTCGCAGGGCTCGGTGGGAAACCATATACCAAGATTGTATTGAATTTTGCAAGGCCTACGACCATTATCAATGCATGGGCAAACCTGGAAAGAGGGATGAGATGCCATTAAGGCTGATAGCTAGGGCAGAGCCATTTGGAAAGTGAGAAATTGACTTTGTAGGAACAATTTCACTAGCCACGCGAAGGACTAGTTCATGGTATATCATTACTTGTACTGATTACTTGATAAGATGGGCAAAGGCAATGCCTACAAAGTATTGCACTATAGTGACAACTGCTATATTCTTATGGGAAAACATAATTAGTAGGTATGGATGTCCTTTAAGCTTGACAAGTGATAGCGGTACACATTTCCTGAATGAAACAGTCAAGATTCCGTTAGCAGAATTTATGGTTTCCCATCACAAGACTACCCCTTATCACTCTCAATAAAATGGGACTGCTGAAGCATTTAACAAGATATCGAGTCACACGTTGACCAAGATTTGTGATGTTGGAAGATAAGAATGGGATGACAAAGTATCAGTGTTCTATGGGCATAGAGGACAACCAAAAAGAGGTTGAATAAGGCCACACCATTTCAATTGGTGTTTGGCGCAGAGGCTATTTTTCTAATTGAATTTATGTTACCATCATTGTATATAGCACGCGCAGGAGGATTAGCTGATGAACAAGCGCTCGAGGAAAGGATCGATAAGTTGATGCAGTTAGATGAGAGACGATCACTTGCTAGATGGAGTCAGAAGATTAAAAAAGCTAGACAAAAGGCATGACATGATTGTCATATCAAGAACAAGCAGTTTGAGGTTGGGCAGATGGTTCTGTTGTATGATTCCAAGTTTCTACACCATCCTAGGAAGTTGAAAGTCCATTGGTTGGGCCCTTACATCATCTCATACATCCTTGATTCAGGCACATGTCAATTACAAGTCTGGATGGGATGAAGTTACCTAGACCATTTCAATGGGACTCGTGCTGAAGCCTGCTATAAATAAGCCTTCCTTGTGTTTGTAAATAAGGTAGTATTGCCAGTTATCTTAGGAATTCCCTTTATGCATTTTCTTTTCTTGTGTTTCCCTTTCTCATTGCTTGTTCCTTTCTTTTTGTTCTGTTTTACACCTTGTGTACTGGTAACCACTTATTACTTCCAAAATATTGTGTATGTGCAGAGGACCATGCATTTGATTTAGTGTGGGGTGGAGTAATGCGAGTAGTGCGAAGTGTGATACAAGATGGTAGTGAAAGTTGTAAGGCCCGGATGAAAGGATTAAAGGTATGAAAAATAGAAGAACATGTGTGGAAACGGTGGATAAGAATTTTGGTGTTAGGATAAGGCTTTACAAAAACCATGTACAGAGAAGAAAAAGTGCAAGAACAACATGAGGTAGGTAAGGGAAAAAATCAGGTCAAGGATAGAAGAAGTGTCTTCGACGCCGCAGCGCACGCGTAAGAGTATTCGGTCGAGCTTAAGATTTTGTTTTACACATTAGAAGGTTGCAAAATATTTTCACGTAGGTTTGGGCACATGGGTAAGGGTGTTTAAGGTTGGCTTTAGTGGAAAATCCCACATTTAATGCTAAGTACATTGGTAGGTGGTGTAGCATTTATTGCTGTATAGGAGAAAAAAACTATAAGAATGAAGTCAAACACGTTATTATTTACCTTGCGATTATGAAATTGAAGATCTCTTGTGAACTAGGGCATTGTTAGTGCAAATTCACAAAGCACCCTTAGATGTTTTCTCGATTTCTAGTTTGATAATGGGCATCCAGGTGTGATTGCACAACATGGAATCTTTTACCCAAGTGCGGGACTTGTTAAAATTGGAAAAAACTCTCTAGATTAAAGGTTGGTTTCTCTACTCCTCCGATAAGATGTATACATGAAAATTACAGAGGTTTAACTCAAAATCCTACTCTAATTCTCGCCAAGGAGACAAGGATAGAAGAGAGAAAAGAAGATAAAACTAAACTAACAAGGTGATACACCAAAGGAGTGGTGAACATCTATTTCTACAGATTGACACAAATTATAAAAATGCAACAAAATCATGCACAAATTGCTAAAATTGTAATGAAGGATCAATATAGAGAAAACAACACAAGAAAGGATTGAAAATTCATTCACGTGAGCTTACATTGTCATTTCCATTTTAAATACAATGCATTATAATAGAAAAGAGGTAGGAAACATGTTGTAGTCCATAAAAGGTCTGATATTCCACAAATCCACTTTCCAAGGTGAAGGAGGGAGCCTGCAGATCATAAAAATGTCCAACCCTTTACAAATGAGCCAAATCTAGCTTTTAACAAGGGAAAAATGAAATGAATGATTTAACCATTGACTAGATCCATCAAAATAGCATGGGTACCCTTAAAAATTCATTTCCCAAGAATTTCAACCATCTTTGCCGAGAAGAATAGAAGCCATCTTGCATTAAAAATGGTGGTTGAATGTCGGTTATGCTCTTTTCCCCATGCCAAAGGCATTTTTCATTTTTCTCTCACTAAACTCCACCAAAAACAAAATTGAAGATTCCATCATGTAGAGGACTTCAATAACTTTCCAATGACACCAAAATCGAGAAAAATCAAGCTTTGGATTGAAAGATATGCCCCTCTGAAGATTCAAGGAAAAACAAGGGTAAAAATCGGGTCATGGGCCGAAACCTAATTTTTTTCCCTTTTTTGAATTTGGGAAAAATTCCCCAAAATCTCTCGTGACTCTGCCACTTCGCCGCCATGTGGTGCTCTCTGATTGGTTGATGGGATTGCGGGTTCAATTTTCACTTTTCCCCCTTTGATTTTGTGTTGGGAAAATTTCCCAACTTTTCCTCGTGCTCCACTGTCTCGATGCCATGTGGCGAGATTCCCATTGGTCTACGGGATGTGCCTTCAAATTTTCCTTTGATGCTACTTGCAATTTTGGAAAATTTCTCCAAAACCCTCCACCGACCCACCATTCCACCCCCGACTGACACGTGTCACTCTCCTATTGGTCCGCAGGTCCTCGTGCCAAGATTTTCCTCTGTAATTTTTTTATTTTGGCAAAAGCCAAAATCTCCTCCGCCTTTTTGACTCCCGCCGACCTTATGGACATGCGGCGGTGTCCGATTGGTTCGTGGGGCTTTGGGCCAAAATTTTTTTGCGCGCCTGCCGAGAACTTTGGAAATTTTTCTAACTTACCTCCGTTGACCCGCCATTCCACCACCACATGGCACATTTTGATTGTTGCATGACCTTCATAGGGAAAATTTCCTCAAAACCCCACCAAGCCATAACTTACAAAATACAAGGAGTTAGAAGGAAAATTTTACCTGTCTAGAAAGGTGAGAAAATTCTCTATCTGATGAAGCCATTTCTAGATAATTTTGAGTGCTTGAAAAGTGAAAAAATTTGACTGAGGAACAAGGAAGGAAGGAATGAAAGAAAGTTGGCCAAATAAGCAGGGGGCTTATTTGGATAAAAATTTTGGCAACTCAGAGGGGTCATCTACCTGCTGGATGAAGTGACCAAATGCTCAAGTAATCCATTGGGCAATGGAGTCATCAACTTAACTACTTGGTACTCTCAACTCATTAGAAAATTTCTAGAAAGAAGATTGTGAGAGTAGAACATCACTTGATCTGGAACATGGCCTGCAAAGATGCATCCTTGGGACAACAAAGCTTGTGCCAAAGCACTTAGGGAAATGTAAAACTAAGCTACAAAAAAACAATGTGCACAAGCACTTGGAGGAATGAAATTCTAAGCTAATATGTACAAGGTGAGGAGTTTCCCTTCTAAAGAACAATGCTTTAGATGGATTCCATTAATTGGAATTTGCGTAGTTCTTCACCATCCAATGTAGACAATTGGAAGGCATTACTGTTCTTACATTTTGTGACCATGTAGGGGCCACTCCAAATGGCATCAAAATTTGAATGCCTTCTTGGATTTGCTCAGTCTGCATCCCATTTCAACACTAAATCTCTAACTTGGAAGGTTCTAGCCTTAGCTTTCCTATCAAAGGTTTTCTTGATCAAGGCTTGGTCCTTCTCCATTGTTTGGGCTGCATGCTCTTTGATTTCTTTGAGTTCCATCAATTCTACATATCTAACCTCCATGGGTTCAAACTCCAACAATTCCAATTGCTTCATGAGTTCCAATGTGGTCAACTCAAGTGACATAGGCAAGATTACCTCCCTTCCATAAACAAGTCTCGAATGGAGAGTTACCGGTGGAAATCTTGGGAGTTATCCTATCAGCCCATAAGGATGATTTAATTTTAGTGTGCCAAGTCCTCTCGATTTTCATCAAGAGTCCTCCCGATGATCCTTAATAGGTTCTTGTTGGTAGACTTAGCTTGGCCATTAACTTGAGGGTAATAATTTGATGAAGTTCTTAGATAGATCCCATTCTTAACACCCATTCGGGCCTTTGATCCTATGAATGCCAATGCATTATCTCGATATTATAGTGGCAGGTATAATAAATCTGGTTACTATCCCTTCATAGAAGTCTAGAATGATAGATTCATTTACCTCTTTGAGTGCCACCGCCTCGACCATTTGGTGAAGTAGTACATTCTGTTGTTAGAATCCACTTGTGTCCTTGGCTTGAGTTTGGGTTAATGACTCCAATGAAGTCCAAAACCCATTGCATGAATGGCTGTCAATCAATTGGGTGCAATGGAAGGGCTGCTAATCTTTCCTTGCTTGTGAAGAATGTAGAATTTTTGAACCTCTTGATCCATGCATAAGCAATCACTAAACACCTTGGGCCAATAATAACCACCTTCATAATATTGAGGACTATCACTCTTAGAGAAAAATGACCCCCAACTGATCCATCATGGAACTCTTCTAACATTCTATTAATTTGATTTGTTCCAATGCATCTCAAAGATCACTCCATTTATATCTTTTTTTTGAACAAGACACCATCAACAAGTGCATATGGAATAGCTCGAATCTGAAGTGTCTTCTCTTGGTTTTGTTCATCTCTCGAGGGCATAGGCCTGTTTGTAAGAAGTGTATTATGTCTTGGGTTCAGCAAGGAGTGAACATACCACCATTCTCTTCTTGAACACCTCTTTGTTCTTGGTTGTCTTGCAACACCAAAACAACCTCCTTCCCATTGCTTGCTTGCATTGATTTGCTCAAGACCAACTACTCACACAATCCCTTTCCTTAGACTAGCTTGGTGACTTTAATCTCAATGTCATACTCCATGACACGAGTAATCCACCCTGCACATTTTTCATTTAGGTCATTGTTAAGGAGGAATTCCTTAACTCCCACATGAGAAACCAACAGTTGAACCTTGTTGTTTGAAACTAGATGCTTAAATTTCTTCAAGCTCCTAATCACTGCAAGAACATGCTTCTCAATGAAGGAATACCTCACCTCATAGTCCTCCAAGCTTTGGCTAAAGAAGGCAATTGGCTGCTCTGCATTTTCTTTGTTTTGCTGTACTAAAATTGTAGAAATTGTATCATCACCTCCAAATGCATAAAGGATAAAATCCTTAGAGAAATCTGGGTTAATGAGAGTTGGAGCTTATGAGATAGCCTCTTTGATTACATTAAAAGTTTCCTTACCTTCAACTATCCATTTGAAAGCCATACTTTTCTTCAACATCATAGTTATTGTTTTGACAAGGGCTACAAATTCTGGAAAAACCTTCGAACAAAATTGATTCTTCCCAAGAAACTTTGAAGGGCCTTCTTGTGACTTGGTAATGGAAGTGATTTTATTGCTTTAACCCTCTCTAGATTAATTGCTAATACCTCTTTAGAAATAATGTGGCCTAGGAGATTTCCTTCATGAGCTAGAAAATGCATTTTTTGGGATTCAAGGATACCCCAAATCTTCTACATCTTTGGAACACTTGTCTCAAATGAAAGAGATGATCTGGCTGCACTTTTAGAAAATACAAGAATATCATCTAGGTATATTAGCACTATTTTGTTGATTAATCCTTGAACGCCATATCCATTGCCCTCTGAGAAGGTAGCTCCGGTGTTAGATAGCCCAAATGACATTTTTCTATATGTATAGGTTCCCCATTTGGTGGTGAAGGTTGTTTTGAACTGATCATCCTCCTTTACCATGATCTAATTATACCCTGAATAACCATCTAGCAATGAAAACCTCTAAGAGCCAAAGCAACAATTTGCAAAATATGCTCCATAGAAGGAAGTGGGTAATGATCCTTGAAGGATGCTCTATTCAAATCTCTAAAGTCTACACACAATCTGATTTCTCCACTCTTCTTTCTAACTGGAACCAAGTTTGCAACCCAGCTTGAATGCTTGATGGGAAATATGATACTTGCCTCTATTAACTTATTCAATTCCTTCTTCATAAAAGGCTCCATGTGTGGATTGACCGTTCTTTGTTTTTGCAAATGAGCTTAGCACTTGGATCTAATTCAATTGTGTGTTGAGCTAGCTTGGGATTGAAACCTCTCAAGTCTTCATAGCTCCAAGAAAATATATCCGGAACTCTTGGAAAAGTTGCATGAACTCATACCTTTCTTGCTTGGTTGTCACTTTACCAATTTGAAGTGATTTGCCTTCTCCCACCGAGATGGGCATTGAATCTTCTCCCTTGACTTGGATGTTTTCTTTCTCCTTCCTAAATTGATCATTAGGATTAAAGATGGACTCCAAAGTGACAAGTCCTTTGGCAGTTTGTTGGTTCTCAGCTGTACCACTTGATCACCATACTGCTGTTCTAACTTTTCCTAATTTTTGGCTGAGAACTCAGCTTCTTCTTGCAAGAAATTGATGATTTGTTGGTCATTTTCAAACACTTTCCAACTTACATTATTGTCTGGCACTGATGGCCTTACAATCACATGAATGTTTGGCTACACTTTATCTTCCTTGATACTTTCCATAACATCAAAGGCTGCTCCAACTACTGCAAGTGTATCAACAGCTTGGTTTTCTTTCCTAGGGATGGAGTTGATGCCACAGCCTTCAAAATCCTCAATGAGGTCCCACACCCTATTGTTATAACACTTGAGCAGGTCATTCTTGGTAGCATGTTGTCCTTTAACTTGATTAACAATCAACTCACTGTCACCAAAGACTTGTAAGTTTTTTATACCTCTCTTTCTTGACCAATGCAATCCTTGTATCAAAGCTTCATATTCAGCAGTGTTATTAGAACATGCAAACTGAAATCTAAAAGCTGAATAATACTTAATTCCTTGAGGTGAAACAAGCATAGCTCCCCTGTACCTTGTCTACTTCTTGATCCATCAAAGAACAACTTTCATACCTCATTATCATCTTTATGGTCTGGCTTGGTGATGCTAGGAATAGGCTGATTTTATTAATGCATGTAATAAACTCCTAGTTCATATTCCTCTATTTCCTTGTAGGGATCAAAAGCATGTACTTTGCTTGCCATTCATCGAGAGTCAAATCTAGGATGCTTCCAAATTTGGTGTCAGCTTCATTGGTGTTTGGGTAATCCTCTTGATCAAATGTTGAACAATTGGCATTGATTGGGCTTGGAGTATGAGGCTCAATGTGAAAGTTTGTAATAGGTTCGACCTTATTATGGCCTTAGTTCCATATCTAGTTCGAAACAACATGTGTGACCAATCAATAGATAAATAGCCTCTAATTCTAGCTGTGAAATCCCTTGACAAACATAGGGCAAAAAGTGGTGGTAAATCTATCACTGACACATCTTGCAAAACAATGACATTGGGGCATGCATGCAAAGTGAGGCTTAAATCTTTAATTACCCCCACTGTTGTTACTATTGTCCCATCCAATTGTACCACCCCTCTGGATATGACTTCATATTGGAGGCCCAACTGATCAGCTATTTGCTTGGGCATCATAGAACTACTTGCCCCAGAATCAATCATACAATTGTGTACTAGTTTATCCCCAATGATCAATGAAACATAGAATGGAGGGGGCTTCAAAACTTTACCTTGCTATCCTCCAAGCTTCCCTCAAGCTGAGCAACATTTGTGAGTACCTTCTCTTGCATATGAGCTTACTGATTTGAAGTTGACCAATTCTTCATGGTAGCTTGTTGTAGATCCCTTTGGCCTGGGATGGATAGTGATTCCCACATAGATATATTCACATTTTTCTTCTTCATTTATTCAATGATGCTAAATGGGGATGAAACATCTCTTTTGCTACCCCTTAGCCTACACATTCTTTTCTTGTACATGGGCTGTAACACCTGGAATTTGAGCTGGTCTAAAAGGTGGCTTGGCCTGTCCTTGCACATTTGGAACTACATTTTACTTGCCAACACTTTGTGGAGTGATGGAAGGTGTGGATCACCTAGAGCTAATGGTTTCCCTTCACCAATATTCCTCTTCTTTGACCATGTGTTAGCTGCTACATTCTGAGAAATTGTTTGATTCATACCACAAAAATCTTCAGCCTACCAATTCACAAGTGTAGTCTCATTTGGAGTTGTATTTTGCTAAGATGTTCCTTGTTGGTTTATTTATTGACTCACCTCACTCTCTATGCTAGTTTTTGTCACCATCAAGGCTTGGTTTAAAGCACCATTGAAGCACATAGATTGGTTGAGAGGTTCATTGCATGGGAAAGACCAATCATACTCTTGAGCTATATTATTTTGCACTAGCACTAAGGCTTTAGAGGTAGATGCAACATTGGGGTTATATGGCTAAAATATTCTATTGGTAGGAGGCCTTACTTGATTTTGATTTGCAGTTGGATAGGGTGGCCTATTAGGCTGAGTTTGAGATTGGTAAGAAGGTATAAAACTTTGGGCTTGCTGCCTCTTGAGTGTAACTAGCTCATTGCCTAAATTTTGTAATTGTTTCATGAGTTCTTGAAGTTCATTTGAGGCACTAGAGGATGAAGTAGAAGTTTCATTTGAACTCGATTTCTAGGAGTGGGAATATGAGCTAAAGTAGGTGCTTAACTAGTGCTTGGTTTTTCTAAGTTTGGATATAAGGGCATGGGAGGCCTAGGTGCCGGTTTACCAACTTGGATTAAACAATTCTCACCCTAATGGAAATGCTATAAGTTGCAGGAATATTTGCACCTCTCATGGATTAGATTAACATAGAAATATTAGAATTTAAAGCTTTGAGATAGTATAAGAAAGCACCTTCACCGTAGGTCTTACTTGTCACTAGAATCCTATCCCATGTCCTTTGAAATCTAAAGTTGAAGTCTGTTAGCTGCTCATTGGGAGCTCTCTTGATAGTTGTCAGTTGTTCCAATAGAGAAAAATTATCTCCCTTTTCTCCAAAATGCTCATGGAGAGCTATGCATAATTGGTTCCAATTTTGGATAGAGCCTACCCCAAGGCTCCTGAACCATTGCAAGGCTTTCCCTTTGAATGAGGATTCCAACAATTTAACAACAATTTACATCTCAACAATCTCATGGATTGCACAAACATTAGCAATGTCTTTGACATGATCACTAGGAGTGGTCTGATTTTCCCTAGTAAAGTATGAGATGTTATTCAATGCTACAACTGGAATTGGATTTTGTGCATTGAGAGCAAGTGGACTACTGCCAGTGAAGTTGACATAAGGGTTGTGTTGTGCCATTCTGATTGGCCTGAGAACCCTTGTTGATTGGGTAAAAGGTCTACTAGGTGGAGGAGTTGATAGAGTTCTGTTTGGTGGAGATGAAGACCTTTGAATTCTTCTTCCCCTCTCTCTTCTTCCTGGGGATAACTATAGATACTCAAAAAATCCCTCTTCTCTGGCTCTTGACCTTGTTTGGATCCTTCTCATGAATCTTCAGACTTGGACTATTGAAACTAGTTGATTTTATCTCTTTAGAGATGCCATATGTGCAAATTAGGGCTCTTTTTAAGCAGGAAACTTACAACAAATGCACATCAACTTTGTTGTAATGAAGATGAAGACCTCTAAGGTCCCACCGGCATGCCAAAATTGTTAGTGCAAATTCACAACACCCCTGGATATTTTCTCAGATTTCTAGTTTGATAATGGGCATCCAGTGTGATTGCACAACATGGAATCTTTTCCCCAAGTGTGGGACTTGCAAAAATGGGAAAAAAATCTCTAGATTAAAGGCTAGTTCCTCTACTCCTCTGATTAGATGTATGCATGAAATTTGTAGAGGTTTAACTCAAAATCCTACTCTAATTCTGCCAAGGAGACAAGGATAGAAGAGAGAAAAGAGGAAAAACTAAACTAACAAGGTGATACACCAAAGGAGTGGTGAGCATCTATTTCTACAGATTGACACAGATTATAAAATGCAACACAAATCATGCACAAATTGCTAAAATTTTAATGAAGGATTAGTATAGAGCAAACAACACAGAAAGGATTTTAAATTCATTCATAGAGCTTGCATTGTCATTTCCATTTTAAATACAATGCATTACAACAAAAAGAGGTAGAAACATGCATGTTGCGATCCGATAAGGTCTAATATTCCACAAATCCACTTTCCAGGGTGAAGGAGGGAGCCTACAGATCATAAAATTGTCCAACCCTTTACAAATGAGCCAAATCTGGCTTTTAACAATGAAAACTCGAGTTTAGGAAGGAGAAATGCGGGAAAAATGAAATGAATGATTTAACCACCAACTAGATCCATCAAAATAGCATGGGTACCCTTAAAATTTCATTCCCCAATATTTTTGACCATGTTGGAGAAGAATGGAAGCCATACTACATTAAAAATGGTGGTTGAATGTCGGTTCTGCTCTTTTCCCCATGCCAAAGGTGTTTTTTCATTTTTCTCTCACTAAACTCCACCAAAAACAAAATTGAAGATTCCATCGTGTAGAGGACTTTAATATATTTCTAATGACACAAAAATTGAGAAAAATGAGATTTGGATCGAAAGATATGCCCCTCTGAAGATTTAGGGCAAAACAAGGGTAAAAATTGGGTCGGCAGGCCGAAACCTAAATTTTTCCCTTTTTTAAATTTGGGAAAAATTCCCCAAAAATCTCCATGACCCACCACTCCGCCACCATGTGGCACTCTCTCGATTGGTTGATGGGATCGCAGGTTCAATTTTTACTTTTCCCCCTTTGATTTTGCATTGGGAAAATTTCCCAACTTTGCCCTGCGCCTCGCCGCCTCGATGCCACATGGTGGATTCCCATTGGTCCGCGGGATGCACCTTTAATTTCCCTTTGGACGCTGCTTGCAATTTTGGAAAATTTTGCCAAAACCCTTCGCCGACCCGCCATTCCACCCCTAACTAGACACGTATCACTCTCCCGTTGGTTCGCGGGTCCTCGGGCCAAGATTTTCCTCTGCACCATTTTCTATTTTGGTAAAAATCCAAAATCTCCTCCACCCTTTTGACTCCCGCCGGCCTTATGGACACGCGGTGGCCTTGATTGGTTCGTGGGGCTTTGGGCCAATTTTTTTTTTGCACCCCCGCCAAGAACTTTGGAAAATTTTCTAACTTATCACCATCGACCCACCATTACTCCGCCACCACGTGGCACATTTTGATTGGTTGCGAGACCTTCCTAGGAAAATTTCCCTCAAAACCCCGTTGAGCCATAACTTGCAAAATACAAGGAGTTAGAAGGAAAATTTTACCTTTCTGGAAAGGTGAGAAAATTCTCTATCTGATGAAGCCATTTCTAGATAATTTTGAGTGCCTAAAAAGTGAAAAAAATTTACTGAGGCACAAGGAAGGAAGGAGTGAAATAAAGTTGGCCAAATAAGCGGGGGCTTATTCGGATAACGAGCATCCACGAAGAGAGATTTGTGCGAAGAAGGAATCATAGAGATCTGAGTGTGTGACTAGGGTTGATCTGCAAACTAGAGTGGAAGGAGTACATGGGTGTAGGGAGAAATTTTTAGTGGAATATGTTGTCTTATGGAAGAGTTTTTCCAAGTTAGGGTTTTGCAGCTAGGGCATGAAGATAAAAGGATTATTTCGCGGAGTTGAGCCACAAGATTGGGTAGAGTTAGGAAGCAGAGAAAGGAAGACAAGTTTAGGGTTTGGTTGACAAGTAAAAATGGCACCAAAGAAGGTGACCATTTCACCAAAGAAGAAGGGAAAGGGAAAGAAAACTGTCGTAACAAGTTTTAATGAGGAGTGGTATGTAAAGATGCAGTACCCAGATGGAGTATTGTTGGGGAAAGAATGGGTATCACACATTAGGAAGATGGCCATGAGTGACTACAACCATTACATGAGTACCATAGAGAAGGAAATGGCGTTGGAACTAGTTCATCCAACTGATACGAGGACACCAGAAGGTATGCCGATCTACAATGATGAGGTGAAGGTAAAGTTGGGTAAGGCTAGGTTGTTGTAACTATATGAGTTTCCCTATTTTGGCAAGCCCGAGCAGTTATACCAATGGTTGATGTCACACATACACGAAGACCACTTCTATTTTGTAGGCTGCAAAATGCACATAACTCCTCAACTCATATCAAAGTTCATTGGCCTGATTTGTGAAGGAGACTCCATAGATGACAACTTGGAGGATAAGGAGGCCATAAAGGAGACAATAGAGGCCTATGACTACAAGAAGTGTAACATTTCCATTTTAAGACTTTAGAAACAAGGGATTTTTTTCTATTTTTACATAATATTCTCTGTTCTAAATTAACATAATTTAGAACACACATTACCATCCATTCCATCTCATAACAGAAACCATATGCAGTTGTAAATGACTCGGTGAGCTACCGATCTCTCATTTCATGACTCAACATCATACCGATCTCTCATGTTAACTTAGTGATTTGTATACTATGTATACTTGGTTCCTTTACCCTTTTTGGGGTATTAAATGTTCTGTTTAAGAGGCCTATCTGAATATTTATTACTGATATTCATCTCAAAATCCTACTTCTTAAACTAGGTGACATAGAACAATGTAACTAGCAACTTGCGATACTTTGGCCAAAGATTTTAAACATACTATTCATGTTTATATTCCTAGATGACATACTCATCTAATGGAATAAGTCCTTCACCTCACTCAATATGTTATCTAGAATGATCCTTATTGACTACCGTCAGTCCACTCTTTCATAGTTTAACCATAGACAAGGTTAGCAACATAGTCTAGTGTGGAGGACTGCTCATGGTGACTAAGGGTACTTAGACATACTCAATCGACCTGAGTCGATTGCGTGTGTCTAGTTATCCTAAGTCATCATGAGTTTCCCTGAGACACTAGATCATGCCCCTAACTCCACCTAGGGAAGAACTGTGATCAAGTCTCGAACTTATGAAAATCTAGATGATTAATCTCTGAAGGGTGTTGTAACATGTCAATTGCAATACAATATCCTCATGAAGACCCAAGTCTTCACGAAGGTACTGCACTATAGTTGGCATGTGTCAACATCCGTTTGAGTTCTCCTCATCTAGACAATCATACCTTAAATAGAAGTTAATGACATATTAATTTTCTTCATTAAGGATTAATTGCAGTAGTCCTACTAAACAACTAGGTTCATTTACCATTAGGGTTACAAGTTAAAAATTTCAATTAGAGTGGGTATGCAGATACATCTGCTTCCAACAATTTCATAAGTTATGTTTTTATTCCCTTAACATTCTGATTTATGTTTCACATAACATATTCAGAAAACAAGACAGTGTTGTTGCTTACTTCCCTACTCAAGCCCTAGATTATATAAGATCATAGCAAATTATTTTTATATTAGACTTCAATGGAATGAAGTCTAATCCCATTTAATTTCCTTTCTCTACATTCCTAATCCAGTTAAGGAACTCTTCATGAGAAAGCACACCATCAACTAATCAAAGATAACTTTCTGATTTATTTCCAAGAGATCTTATAACCCCATAACATATTATAAGTTATCATCCTAGTTATATCCACCTATAAACATTTGTTTTAAATATAGTCAAGTGAAATAATTGAGTATCCATGCAATAATGTCAACTTAATAAGTTGCATTTTCACTAGAGAGGGTAGTACATCTAGTACCCCTATCTCTATCCATTATATTCCTAGCCATAAAAGAGAGTTACTTATCAGAGAAATAGAGAATTACTTAATATTTCCACTCACTGAATGACAAAAAGGGAATACATCAAATGCAACAAATTTCACATATCTTTTATTCATCCAGAAGATTCTTACATTTACAAGTCCAAACACATCAGACATTACTAATGTCAAACAACAATGCTTGAATCAATTTCAAATACAACTTTCTTTTCCATAGAATACATTTCAGTCATGAACCATATTTCATCATAAAAAGATCCAATCTCTTTGATAAAAAAATGTAAGTTCCTAAAGATCTTTTCTCCTTTCATCACTTACGAAGTCCATATGCAAAAATTGTTAGCACAGGTCAGTTCATTGAACTAAGCATGATAAGCACTAAGCATTAAAAAGATGTGCTTTTAGCTAACTGTTTCATAAAGAGAACTCTACTATTATGAAACAATTTAAGCATTACAGAGAGACATACCAAAGGGAATTACTAGTCACAATTGAGAGAGAGAGGTAAGGTGATAAACCATATCATAATTAATAATAGATCATGATATAAACAACTTCAACTTTCATACTATTATTCTACATAAAAATAATTAAAGCATTAATCTAGGTAAGTACTATTTCATCAAATCACAATTTTCCTTTCATATATTATTATACATGATTCACTTCTCAGTTAATCCTATTTAACACTAGAAGATAACTATCCCTATTATCTATTAGGAATAAATTAACATTAGATAGAACAATAGTACTTTCATCTCAGCATTTATTTCACCTAATTCCATCCTAGAATATAAGATGCCAAGATCAAATCAAAAATAGGAATAGGTTTAGGATGGACCAAACAACATATTTAGAAAAGAGTTTCTAATTTAAGAATCCTTTAACTCAAATTCAGAATTAGAAACCAATCTAAGTTCAAGTTCAACACTAAACAATTTTCAATAAAGAATGAGATCAACTTAGCATGCAATTAGAACTAAGCACACAATCCCTTAGAGATACATCAATTTCTATGCTAAGGAAAAATAGTAGAATGGAGGGATCTAACAATCAACTTCAGCTCCTTCAACCATTCAAATAATTTTCACCAAATAAAAATACTTAGAATATTTTCAACCAACACAAAAATCCTCCTAAGTAACCTCTGCTTCAGCTAAACTATTCTATCACAACTGGACTTAATTCTTCAAGCAAGTCCCAGTGAAGGTACTACGAAACAGACCAACTAGACAGCTCCCTCATCAAGATTGAAATAGAAGGAAAATCAAAGGAGAGAGAGATTGTATATTCAACATTCTAAGCATGATTAGAAAAAAGAACGCTATAAACAAGAACATAAATAGGTAAGTCCATTCTCTACTGTCCTTTACCAAAATTTCCCAAACAAAGAACAATCAGAGATTGAATTGAATGACTATAGTCCCAAAGAAGGGAAGAAATGATGACCCACAACAATCATTACCTTTCATCACTCAAGAGAACAGTAAGGATAACATAAAAAACCCGTAAGACAACAAGTAACCGTTTTCCACGGACATGGTGGAGAAAGGAAGAGAATTAACAGAAGAGTAAGTCTTCACAATCCTTCTACACCCAGATGATGAAAAGAAAATATAATCAAATAATGATAAAGCTAAGCCCCCAAACACACATTCCTTATACAGAGATACCTTTGCCTTCATTAGTAAAAGAACCGAAAACAAGTTTGATGGCCCAAGGCCAAGAAAATAGACTAACCCAATACAACCATTAATGTCCAAAGAACTATTCAGACTCACAAATCGATAACAACAATGGTAACATAGTGAGATTAAACCCAAGATAATTTTCCCTTCTAAGCATCAATTACATCAATTTCAGAGGTTACCCAAGTTCTCAAAAGAATAGAAGACAAAATAACACTTCTTTTAAATTACCCTTTCCCAAGCAATAATTCCTTTCAAGGAGCTAACATGGATAATCTTTCCAAATCCTCTATTGGTGAACAAAAAAGCTATAGAAAGTCTTTAATAGACAAAAGCTTCTTTCAAAGCCAAACTCATAACAATGCATCTTCCTCAATAACCACTGGAATAGATGACTGAAACAGGAAGGTTAGAACAAAACCCAAAATCACAACCATAGAGTGATAAAAGAAACGTTAGGCACGATCACAAGTTTTGAACATTCCATCAGACTCAGAAGAATATGCTAAACCCAGAGATGCAGAAGTTTATTTCCCAAAAATATTCATTTAAGCTCAAACATTAGTTGAGTTACTCAAAATTTATACTCTGAAGTGTTCTCATAGAGGTGATACAAGATCTCATCAAACAAATTCCATGAATTTAAGAAATTGAGTTACTCACAAGTTTAACATAGCTCAACAAGAGTACAAATAGTTACAACTCCATCTTAGGCTCAAACAAAAGTTAAGCATAACTCAGTAATTCAAAACAAGGGAATCGAAACCCAGAACATATCTTCCATCATAACAGTGAAGTCAAACAATAATCATAGTAAATAATACAAGCATCGAAAGAAGAGATCATAACATCAAACAAAAACCAATTTATCCCCAAGAGCAGAGTTCTTTTAATGAATCATTTAAGTAAAAGAAAAACAACTTAATGGGAAGATCCTATCATGCTTGATAGCGCTTCTCCTTTACTGATTCAGAAGATCTCCAAGAAAAACTTCAATAGCTTCTTCCTTGCCACGAAATGTCAACCAAACCATCAACACTTCCCCTTTCTTTATATAGTTTTTCTCGTGTCCAATAAAAGTTCAAAGCCATGCAAAAATTACAGTCATGCAAGAGTTACAGTTATGCAAGTATCAAACTGAAGAGTAGGAACAATCTCATGTAGAGCTTGGTTCACAAATGAACCAAAAGATAAAAAACAACCAAAACCTCGATGTACCTTTCTAGGTGGTTTTTTCCAAATTAAAAACATTAAATCAAAGGAATGTCATCTCCTCCATTTTTCACGCCACCATCATCTCCACTTTTGGTGAAGACTACATTCAAATTTGCATGCAACCAAATTTAGTAGAGAAGACAACTCATCTTTCCCCAAATTTTCCAATGCCCATGCCAAAATTGGTGGTAGGAAAAGATAAGAATGAATTAAATCTCATTTAATTACCTTGAAACCAATGCCACCAACCACCCAATGTCCATGTGTTCCATAGGCCCCCTCTAGGTTAGCCACATTTTAAGTTAGGTTAACATTAGTTTAGGAAATCAACATAGGTCCATAGGTAGGTCTCTAGTTTAAGTCACAACATCTTAATTTCAAAAGATCAAAGAGACATAAGTTAGACTTAGCTCTAGGACATAATCACTTAGCATTAAACATATAGTTAAAATAGGTTACCATTCAAAGCAAGCATTGCAATCAATTAAACGAAGAACCAACCATGACATCAATATTCAACATACTGCAGGGTCTAAGACTTCATCAATTCTCTAAAGCACAATTCGAATCTAGCAATCAACTGATCTAACAAACTTGGTCATTATGACCACAAAATCATGAATTAAAAGCATACCTTGGATCAATGGAATTGATCCCAGGTAATGTTGTTATGAAGGAAGAGTTTATAAAAATTGAAACCGAATTTCTCAATTCAAGTAGTAAACTAATTCTGCATAAGGAGGTGGGTAGCTCTTATTAAATACAGTAAAACATGAAAAAATGTACCTACACAAAGGATGAATTATTTTCTACTGCAAACATGATTTCCAAAGTCATAAGAGTACACCATCTTAAGACCAAATCACATGTCAATGTTTGTATATTCTAAAGTAGAAGTCATCTTAGGTACCTATCATGCTAGAGGTGTTATAAGAAGGGTTCGCACTACTTCGATATCATAGATATCCCCTACCCTGTAATAAGGATGGCCATGTGCTTGGTTACAAAGCTAAATGGTCAAGAAAGATGGACCCAAGTGAACAAGGCATGAATGAACATATGCTGGAAGATCTCAAAGCAAGAACCATATATAACTTATCTTCCTTCATTGCAGATGAAATCATTAGCAATGCACGGAGGGAGAAAAGATAATGTTTAGAAACATTCTCCTCACCATCATCTTCTCAGAGATCGGAGTGCCCGATGGGCTAGAGAAGTTTATATGGGAATACCTAGAAGAGGATCCCTCGCCCACGAAGATATTTGAGAAATATACTTGTGATACCATGACAACCACTCACAAGGCACACTTGGAAAAATGGTACAAGTGAATACGCGATGCATTCAGGGCGAGTGGAGAATACCCGAGCAACTACTCACAATTGTAGGTGAAGAGGTGAGTTTTCTATATATCAATACTTCTGCATCGGAAGATTCAATTTGACGGATGGGATTAAGAGTCTATGGTGTAAGTTACCATTTTCCTTCACCACATAATACCTTCAAGTGGGGGTCAACCGTTCTAAGGAGGCCAAAATACTAAGGTTCGATCTTAGTGAGGTATACCAAGACCACCATGAGCTACATCAAAAGTTCGTATATCCAAATAAAGCCAATGACACTACCAATCACCGGAGGATCATGCGGCAAGTATACTTACGCATCGGACCAAAGTTTGAAAAGGGTTCCTAGGCTGGAGAATGATGTCTCCATTCCCGAGGACCCAACATGGTCAAAAAGGCTGCACTAAAGAAAAGGGAGAGATAAGTGCAGGAGAGAAAGGCACCAAGTATGCAAACAACACAATCTGTGGGCATGTCGGAAGCAAGCACTAAGCCAAACACTTACACTTATAGGAAGAAGTCCCCGCTAGGGAGAAGACCCCAAATAAAGAGGTTCCATAGCAAGAGGAGGCTCCTATTGTCACCAAATCACTGCACCCTCTGAATGGATAGAACTTGAACATGATGTTCAGTGTGATTGGGACATATGGGATCACCTCTCAAGCTATGGGACTCCTACCAAGGTGAACCTCTGGAGAAGGCTGACTTCCTCTTCCTAAACTAAGTGTTTTACTACTCCTAGTGCGGTAAAATGGTTATCTAAACCTAGGCTAACATTTTCATGGGTTTTAGGAAGATATTTGCAAGAAATGAAACTATACTAGGGATGGTGATGCACCAAATAAAGGGTATTGTCAGACTCGGGAAGGGTTAATTTGAAGAGGGTGTGTGCACCACAATTCAACTTCACTGCTATGAACTTGGAGAGGATACATGATATCACAAACTAAGAAGCATACATTCCTTTTGTTAAACTCAGATTATGCATAACAGATAGATCGAATTCAATTAGAAACACAATCAATCATCATGATAATATAAAATAGGCACATGTCAAACATCCATTTCATTTATAAAAGTCAATGATAATATGGCTTATATAACAGAAGGAAGATAACCTTTTCACAACTGATATTCAAACAATTATATCACTTTCTAACAGAATGAAATAAGATATTATGAGATAAAGGCAAGCCAACCACTTATACTAAGGAACTATGCATTCACAAAGCATAAACACATTAACCATTAACACAATAACTCAACTTTCCATGGCAAAATATCACTCTGAATGTAATTGAAAGGTTTCTGAATATTCAAAGCATTCTTCCAAGCTTGAAGAGTAACTTCTCCAAAAAATTGATCCCCTAAAAACTTAAAGTACTTATCTATTTATAAGTTCCCTAGGATGAGCCATTACATCTAGGCATTAAATAACCATTTACTAAAAATAGGAATGTCATTAAATTCAAGGGAACATGTTCCCATAAAAATAACAAAGTTTGTTGCCTTAGAATTTTACCCAAATAACCCTGTAATTTTTACTCGATCCGAGCTTGGATCAGTCCTCTCATGGCCTCCTAGCTTTGGCTGGGATCTGCAACATCTTCTCCAAACTTCAATTTTCCCTTGGTCCTTCTTCTAGGTGGCCATCCGATGCTTGTATTTGATGAAACACTTGATAATTCCCTGAATCTCTCTATCCTCTGGCCCACATGCGTAGTGATTCACTACATCCACTGTCTCAATTTCCCTTGTGATTTTGGATGGAATTCTTCTAAGTTTACCCACAAACTTATTTAGTCTTCTTGTGAAATTCTGGTATGACACCAATCTATCAATAGAGTCACTGTTGAAAGTCTGGGTAACCTCATCATATCGCTTCACCAAATATTTGAAATTTTCCAAGATTTGATCCTTCGGAAGAACATCGATGTTTTCATTGAAGAACTTACGATTAATAATATCAAAATCTTCTAATATGTCATTCAAATCATCCATGATTTCTACTCATTTGTCATCTAACTTCTTAATTAAATCTTGCAACACTTGAGATCGAATTCCATTGCTTTTTGATATTCAAACAATTTTGAAGCACCATCAATTACATCCTCTTGAAGCAGTAGATCTAAATCTTATTATCTGATTTCACTCCATGTAGCCAAATTCAATTTCAGGTTATTATTGTCCTCAGAGAAGGCTTCATCCATTTTACAAATAGTGGCTCTTCCAATCTATAAATCATTATATATTTCAACTAGCCTCTTTAATTAAAGGATTGGCTTCTTGAAGTATATGCTCCATCCATCCATTTACCGATCTTCCCTTTTGACCTATCTTCTCAATCTCGTGATAAGAAATATCATTGAGAGTAGAACAAACCGTCGAGTTGTAGTAGTTGAAACCTTGCTAGATGGAGTTGGGTTTGTGTTAGGCGGTGAGTTGTTCAACCTTTTCTTTGAGCTCATCCTTGGAAGCCTTGTCCTTGTCATATTTTTCTAATAGATTTCCAAGAGTAGCCTACACATCATGTTTAGCTCCTTCATGTGTTTCTTTTCCTAGTGAAAATCTAGAAATTCGATAATCCATTGCTGTAATAGTTTCCTTGGTTTTCCCTTCAACGGGAGTAGCAACTTCTACAACCCTTTCTCTAGATTGATTCACTGACAAGATGGAAATAATTTTAGGCCTCTTGGCCTATCTTTTTGGTGTAGGTTCCAACATGCTTAGGTCTATGACATCCCCCAGAGGCACCTTCTTCTTCTATTTTGGAGTCTGATGAAACAACCATTATGGAATGACCGATGCTTTGATGGGAGTGGAACAACCGATTTGGTACCTGAAGCACTAGTCAAAACAAGAGCACTAGTAACATTAGTTGGCATTTGAATGGAGGTGGCAATAATGGATGGGGTGGATGTGAGAATAACCATAGGAGTGGATACAATGGGATTAGAAGATGAGACAAAAAGAAATGGAAGTGTTAGAGGTAGTGAAGAAGAGATGGGTGACCCAATCGTTTCCCCTACTGAGAGAACTAGAAGAGATGAGAACACTTGGGCCATAGAAGGGGATGGGAAAGAAGAAATGATTATAGAGGTGGAAGGAAATGATGGAGGAAGTGATGATGAAAGAGGAGATGGAAGATCCTGTGAGACACTTGGAGAATCAACAACTTCAACTATTTATGAGGCTGGTATTGCTAGAGACACAACCTTGGAAGGGGGAGCCTTTGAGAGAGAGGAGCTACCAAAAAAAAATGAGATCTTCTTTGGAACTGTTTGGCCCCTTTGGATGGAATTATTCCCTTTTGTAGGTGTTGGAAGACTCATGGTTGATTGGGATCCTATATTTATAGGTTGATCTAACCCTTTGGGTGAAATTCCCAAGGTGGCCAACCAATTATAAGTTCTCTGCAGAATGGGCCCTACCCTATCCTTGGTATTACAACATTCTTCCACATACCAATGAATCCATGCCAATGGCTGATTGACAACATTATTAATTTTATATGCTGCATCCAAAACCTCATCATGATCTTGCATTTCTTTTGGAATATCAACTATACAGAACTGCCGAATCTCATCCAGAGTTAACCTCTCATAATTGTTGAGTTGTGGAGCTCAATTAGTTCAGTTTAGCATGCAATGGAAACTTTCTAGAAAATACAGGAATGGCCATCAATGGTTAGGGGGAACTAACATCGGTCACCCAGATCAACATCATCGGTATGACATACATCGATCAAGCAAGGAAGAACCGACATTAGTTACGGCTAACTTACATCGGTTACACCATGCGAGGATGTTTTAATTAACTCTTAGGAATTAGATCTATTTTTAGCATTAAAGTATATATATTGATTGTAATTGCATGGCTAAGTTCCCTAAGTCTATAAATGACTATATAAGCATAAAAACTAGGGTTTAGAAGTAAGATGATTAACAAGAATTAGAAAGAACTTGCAAAAAGTTTGTGAGAGAGAGAATTCTTGGTGATGAAGAAAAATCTTGAGAGAAAGAAATTACTTGTACATCTGAGAGGTGTGGAAAATTGTAAATCTTCATTGTATATCTTGTCAAAGCTTTGGATAATAGATTGGCTTGTTTCTTGGTGGACGTAGCCCACACTGGGTGAACCACATTAAATTTGGTGTTGATTTATGTCTCTTGTTTTGTATATTTATTTTGGTAGAATATTCATTTTTATTTGCATGTATGCTTAGATATGATATATTATCTATACAATGGTGTGCTAACCCCAACAAATGGTATTAGAGATTTGTTTGAGGGTTTTGTGTGTTGATAGATTTACTCATAGAGGGTTTTCTGATTGAGTGGGAGCTACAACAATGGTAGAAGAAAACAAATACAAGGTAGAGAAATTTGACGACCGAAATTATCAATTATGGAAGATGTAGATTGAGGATTATTTGTATCAAAGAGATTTGTATTTACCGTTGGATGAGAAGTCTAGACCTATGAAGATGACTAATGAAGAATGGAAGATTCTTGACAGAAAGGCTTTGGGATCTATAAGATTGAGCCTGATAGCATCTGTGGCTTCCAATATTATAGAAGCGACTTCTACGGTAGAGTTAATGAAATATCTTGCTAATTTATATGAAAAACCTAGTGCTTCAAATAAAGTTTATTTGATGAAGAAACTATTTAGTTCTAAGATGCATGAAGGTGGATCTACATCTAGTCATTTAAATGATTTCCAATCTATTGTAAATCAATTAAAATCAGTTTCTATACCATTTGATGATGAAGTAAGAGAAATTTTATTCTTATGTTCTTTTCCCCGATAGTTGGGACAACTTGGTAATGGTCATTAGTAATAAAACATCTGATAATAATATTTTGAAGTTTGATATGTGGTTAGTATAATATTAAATGAAGAAATTCATAGGAAGAGTACAGAGGAATCATCATCTGGAAATGCTTTGAATGTAGAAAGCAAGGGTAGGAAGAAGGAGAGATCTAAGAGTAAGAGTAATGGGAAATCAAAGTCAAGGGATAACAGATCTAAATCCAAAAGTAAGGGAATTACTTGTTGGAAATGTGGAAAGAAAGGACATGTAAAGAAAGATTTTTGGTCAAAGGATAAAGAGAACCAACAACTAGAAAAAGGTAAAGAAGTAAATCTTGTTGCATCAAAGGTAATGCAAGATGCTCTTATTCTTTCTTTAGACAATAGAATTGAATCATGGGTTTTAGATTCAAGAGATTCTTTCCATGTAACCCCTAATAAGGGTTATTTCAAAAATTATGTCCAGGGTAATTTTGGGCATGTTTATTTGGGTGATGATGAACCTTGCAGTATTATTGGTAAAGGGAAGTTCATCTAAAATTACAAAATGGAAATACATGGGTATTGAAAGATGTGAGGCATGTGCCAAGCCTTAGGAGGAATCTTATTTTTGCAGGGTAACTAGGTGAATCTGGTTGCATGGTTACTTTTGTAAGAGACTCTTGGAAATTCACAAAGGGTGCTTTTGTTGTGGAAAGAGGTAAGAAGGTAGGAACATTATATTTATTTACCTCAGTATTACGATTCCTTTTCTACATTATCTACTTGATTCGAGATGCATGCATGTGGCATAACCGGTTGGGTCATATGATTTAAAAAGGAATGCAGATCTTAAATGCTAAGGGTAAGTTATCAGATTTGAAATATTTAAATCTTGATTTCTATGAGCATTGTATCTTTGGAAAGAAAAAGAGAGTGAGATTTATCAAAGTTGGGGCAACTAAGAAGGAGCAGAAATTGGAGCTTGTACACTCAGATGTGTGGGGACCAGCTCGGTAGCTTCTCATGGAGGATCCTAGTATTATGTTACTTTCATTTATGATGCTACAAGAAAGGTATGGGTTTATTGTATTAAACATAAATATGATGTTTTGATACTTTTAAAAGATGGAAAGCCATTGTTGTGAATGAATCAAATTCTAAGTTAAAGTGCCTTAGATTTGATAATGGTGGTGAATACTTTGTAGTAAGGATTCTAATGATTATTGTTTAGTGAATGAGATACGTAGAAAAAATGGTTCCAAGAACACCACAAGAGAATGGTGTTGCAGAAAGAATGAACAGGAAAATCATGGAACGTGCTAGAAGTATGAGGATACATTATGGATTGCCCTTATAGTTTTGGGAAGAAGCAGTTGATACAATGGTTTATTTGATTAACTGTGGGCCTTCAAGTTCACTAGATGGAGGAATAACAGAGGAAGCTTGGACCGGAAAAGACGTAGATCTTTCTTTTCTTAAAGTTTTTGGTTCAGAAGCTTTTGTGCATGTTGATAGGGAAAATATAAAGAAGTTAGATGCAAAATCCAAGAGGTGCACTTTCATTGTTATGGATATGGTGATTTTAGTTTCATTTTTGGGATTTAAAGAATTCTAAAATTATTAGGAGTTGTGATGTTGAATGGAGCAAAAGAGAATGTACTGGGGTCAAATTTTGGTACCAAAGGATGAACCAGTTGAGAATTTTGTGAATGAAAATGAACTCTCAGATTTAAAAGAATTACCGAAAAACCGCGGTATCGATTCAAGAAGATCCAAACCAGCATCGGTTAGCCGAACCAATGTCGGTTAGAGGTGACCGGTGTTAGTCACTGTCATATTTGGATATGAATGTCTAGGAGGTCCAGATGAGCCTCTGGTACCCCAAACTCCTGTGAGAAGGTCACAAAGGGTAAGTAAACCTCCAAAAAGATTTACACCTTCTCTATTTTATTTATTATTGACTGATAATGGTGAACCAGAGAGCTTTGAAGAAACAATGTAGGATAAGACTCATGTTTAGTGGGAGCATGACATGGATGAGGAGATGGACTCCTTAGAACATAACCAGACTTGGGATTTGGTTAAGTTGCCAGCAGGTAAGAGAACATTGCAAAACAAGTGGATTTACATGATTAAGGAAGAAGAGGTGGACAGAAAAGGTACAAGGCAAGGCTTGTAGTAAAGGGATTTGCACAGAAATCAGTGTATTGAATTTGGTGAAATATTTTCTCCTCTTGTTAAGATGACTTGTATTCGCATCTTGTATTAAGCTTAGTTACAGAAAAAGACTTGCATTTAGAGAAACTAGATGTGAATATGACTTTCCTTCATGGTGATTTGGATGAAGATATTTATATGTAGCAGCCACTTGGGTATGAAGTGAAGGGTAAGGAGAAATTAGTGTGCATGTTGAAAAAGAGCCTATATGGGCTGAAGAAAGCTCCAAGGCAATGGTACACGAGGTTTTGATAGTTTTATGCATGAGCATGGTTACTTGAGATGTGAATATGACCATTGTGTTTATTTCAAGAAGCTTGAAAATGGGAGCTATATTATTTTGTTACTGTATGTGGATGATATGCTTATTGTAGGATCTAGTATGCAGGACATTGGTGAGCTTAAGGGAAAGCTAGCTCACACATTTTCTATGAAGGATTTAGGATCTGTAAAAAGAATCCTTAGCATGTAAATACATAGAGATAGGAAAAACAAGAAATTGTATTTGTCTCGGAGGATTATATCTACAAGGTGTTAGAAAGGTTCAACATGCAAAATGCAAAACCTGTTAGTACACCTATGGATGGACACTTCAAATTAAGCAAAGATCAATGTCCTTCATCACATGAGGAGGTCAAATACATGAAATGAGTGCCATATGCTTCAACTATTGGGAGTCTCATGTATGCTATGGTTTTTACCGCACTGGACATTTCACAGTGTGAGAGTTATGAGTAGATATATGGTCAATCTAGGTAAAGAAAATTGGAAAGCAGTCTAATGGATACTCAAGTATTTGAAAGGGACATCTAGCATGTAGTTATGTTATGGAGGTTTGGATATTTCATTATGTGGCTATGTTGATTTAGATATGGCTGGATATCTGGATGGTAGGAGGAGCACTACTGGATATATTTTCATAGTAGGTGGAATGGAAGTTAGCTAGATTTTGAGATTACAGAAGGTTGTGGCTTTATCTACTACATAGATAGAGTATGTTGCAGCTACAGAGGCTAGCAAGGAGATGATATGGATGAGTAGGTTCATGGAAGAGTTGGGAAAGGAGAAGGGTGATTATAAACTATTCAATGACAAATGAGTGCAATTCATTTGGAAAAGAACTCAACATTTCATTCAAGAACAAAACACATTTAGTTGAGGTATCACTTCATATGACAGGTATTGGAGGATGGACAATTGAATCTAGAAAAGATTCATATGAGCAAGAACCCTACGGATATGCTAACAAAGCCATTAGCAAAGGAGAAGTTAGAGCTACACTCCACTTCTATTGGTCTTTGAGTTTGAGACTTGAAGAGGAAGAAACAAAGATAAGGATCCAAGAATGACGCTGTATAGGTATGGTGTAGTAATTAATCTCCAAGTGGGAGATTGTTGAGTTGTGGAGCTCAATTACTTCAGTTTAGCATGCAATGGAAACTTGCTGGAAAATACAGTAACCATCATCGGTTAGGGGAACCGGCATCGGTCACCCACACAGGATCGGAATCGGTCGGTATGACTGGCATCAGTCAAGCAAGGAAGAACCAACATCAATTAGGGCTAACCGACATCGCCTACCTGTGTGAGGATGTTTTAATTAACTCTTAGGAATTATATCTATTTTTAGCATTAAATTATATCTATTGATTGTAATTGCATGGCTAAGTTACCTAAGTCTATAAATGACTATATAAGCATAAAATCTAGGGTTTAGAAGTAAGATGATTAACAAGAATTAGAAAGAAATTGCAAAAAGTTGGTGTGAGAGAGAATTATTGGTGATGAAGCAAAAGCTTGAGAGAAAGAAAGTACTATACAACTGAGAGGTGTGGAAGATTATAAATCTTCATTGTATATCTTGTCAAAGCTTTGGATACTATATTGGCCTATTTCTTGGTGGACGTAGCCCACACCGGGTGAACCACGTTAAATCGGTGTTGATTTATGTCTCTTTTTGTATATTTCTTCCGGTAGAATATCTACTTTTATTTGCATGTATGCTTAGGTCGATATATTATGTCTGTACAACCGGTGTGCTAACCCCAATAATAATCTCTTTGTCGATGATGATTTCATCCTAAAAATGAATCCAAATGTCTTCCAACTAGGGCACGTGGGAACTAGATAGACCTATTTTTCCAAATTTACCCCAGTAATCAAAATTGGTCCAAGGATGGAAGGTTTGCAAAGTTACTTCGACATATCTACATCTATATTTTTTACATTATAAATATTTGGACAAGTGTATCTACCGATTGAAATAGGGAATTGAACTCCCACCTTGTGCCATTTATTCTGAATCTTATGATAGTCCAACAATTGCCAAACCAATTCTAGCAAGACCCACTTGTCAATGGGACATCTTGGCAGCTTACTAGGAGCACCTACGAAACTAGGAATCCGAATATATGTAAACGTAGGGAACTGTAGGTAGATAGCTCCCCACTCACGTACTTCCTTAAAGGCTTCATCGAAATCCTTTGATTGTATAACTCTTTATCAAAGCGATAAAGAATGATGACAAAGAAAGCATCATTAATCCTTCGGAAGTGCTTGCTTCCTTCATCCAATGTAAGATGAGGATAAAAATAAGAGATTTGGGAAGTAATTCGAATACCCCTAGTATTCACCCAAAAATCCCCATAATAGCTGCAACATAAACCATAAATTATGTCATGTATAAACTCTTGGAAGACAATACCTTTCTTAATTGAAAACAAATGGAGCTACTGATATGCTCCCCCATCTAATAAATTCTTTTCTTTTCTTGATGGTAGATATATACAGAACATCCATTCCTAAAATTCCTTTACAGAGGGAAGGCCTGAAATTCTACTTAGTAACAAAATGATGTCATTGCCTTCTGGATGAAGTCCTCGCCGATACATAGTCTTGGGAAATTTGGTAACATTCTTGGCCAGATAGATTTTTAACATGACTTTTGTGCATACTTCTATTTCTTTTTCCCAATGCTCTACTACCAATTCTAGTGAAATTTTTGCATAATCTTTGACATCTAGAAGTTTGAACAAGTCCTCAAAGAAATATGGGTCCAAGCAGATTACAACCTTTCCATCAACATCCTTAACTGTCCTAGAGTCTTCATCGAAGTGAGCTGCTGCAACTAAGATGAACTCAGGGAAATGCATGGACGCGGAAAGCCAATAGCTAAAACAAGTCCACTTTATCATATATGGCTTGCATCTAGGATTTCTTGTTTGGGGCTTTCACCCTTTCCTAGAAGTCTGGAAAATCAATCTGCCCAAGATCAGTGTCTCCTATACTCCCCAAGTCTAAAGATAGACAAGAATGAGGAGCCACTCCAAGGAATGTATACTTCATCTTTTCCTTGCCTTTGGATGCAGAAGTTGACATCAAATTTTGATTTCAGAATCTGAAGAATTTTCAAGAGTTCCGAAAACCCAAACTGGAGAGTTTTGAAAACTCCGAAAACTAGAGAGTTCCAAAACCCAAAAATAGAGAGTTCCGAAAACCCAAAAACTACAGAGTTTCAAAACTTGAAAAGCTGGAGAGTTCTCAAAACCCAAAATAAACAGTCCCCAAAATTTGGAAACAAACAGTTTCGAAAGAGAAGAGCATGATTTCTAAAAACACCAACCTCTGAACCATCAATTCTTCGAACTCCAAAAACATAAACCCAAAAATGCCAACCTCTGAACCTCGAAAAATTGAGAAATGCCGAAAGGGCAGATTTCGCCAAGGCAAGTAAAATTATCGGGAGGATATTTGATGAAATTTGCATTAGACACTGTAGAAAATCAGATTATGGAATCATTAAGATCAAAAACACCATTAGAGGAAACAATGCAGGCAATGTGGATTTCATCTCCAAAACAGATGAAGGAAGAATAAAGAGAAAATGAGAAAGGAAAAAACAAACCAAGAAGATCTCAAACCAAAAAGAAATAACTTAAATAAAATACCTTGGAAATGACGCCATGAAAGTACAAGATACAGTACAAAAAAATAGTTAGAGAAAAGTGTCAGGTGAAAATGACAGGTTAAATCGTGAGTTTAAATACAAAAACCTGACATTAATGCCTGTTTTTGACACGTCATGGAAGTAGGTAAGAAATAAATGCACAAAGAAATTCCAAAAATCTGAAACCCGAAAATCCGAAAGTCCAAGATTTTAGACTTTCGGGGTTTCAGACTTTGGAAATTAGGAGGTAGAAAATCGTGTAATAGTGATGGAAAGACTCTGAAACCTGAAAGCCCAAAAATCTAAAATTTTAAAATTTCATCTTGTCGGACTTGAAAGTCCAAACGAAAAATCTGAAAAATGGTTGATAAAGTTCCGAAACCTGAAAGTCCAAAAGTTTGAAATTTCAGACTTTCGAGTTTTAGAATTTGGAACTCCAAATGAGATTTTACCCAAAATGTGACATATAATCCCGAAACCTAAAAGTCCAAAATTTTGGACTTTCGGACTTTGAAACTCCAAATGAGATTATCACCAATTACCAAAGGAAATATCTGAATTCCGAAAGCCCGAAAGTCTGAAATTTCATACTTTTAGGTTTTCGAGTTTGGAACTTCAAAATCACAATTTCAATTCTTTTCCATAAAATTTCCGAAAGGGTGAAATCCCGAAATTTGAACTCCTAAATTTTTGGATTTTAGAATTCAGAGAATCTCTAGAAACTACTAAATACTTCCGAGTGAAGGATTTTCAATTTTTTTTTTTTTGATTGATTTTAACACATGTTTCCCAAGGTATATTTTAAAAGTTAACAACTCCCACACAAGAAGAGTCACCAAGGAAGGATTCTCCTTCTGAAGAGAGAGAGAGGGAAGAGTCTCCTATACTGGAATCACCAGTTAGGAAGAAACAAAAGGTGGAAGAGAGGGAAACCTTAGAGGAAACAGAGGGCTTGGAGGCCTACAAGGGCGAGAAGGATGACAATGAGGATGAAGAAGTTCAGAATCATCCCGTGTATGATATACACGATTCAGAAGAAGAAGGAAGTGAAGGGAAGAATGATGAGGAGGAAAAATATGCTCAAGGAAAAGGGGTGAGCAAAGAAGTGAACACGAGAGATTAGAGGACCCCAAGCCTCACCAAGGAACAAATAGAAGAGGCCACAGAGAGAGAAGTGGTAGGAATTATCAAAGATTTAGTAGAGCAGGAGGTAGAGCGCAATGTAGATGAAATCCTCAAGGAGATAAAAGAGGAGAGCATTGGAAAAGAGTATGGCAGCATGGGTGGAGACCCCAGCCTAGTAGTAAGCTTTCCAAAGGCTGCGCAAACAGGTGGGAAGAGTGTAGTGGCAACACAAGGGAAAGGAATGGGTTACATCAATGATCCAAGCAAGGTGCTACACGTGTGCTTCCAGAGCACCATGCTAATAGAACAACTCTTGGCCATGCCCTCATTTGATGTAGAAGGTGCATACCCACGAACCAGAAAATGCTATCTTGGGCATTTGAATCCCATGTTGATGAACCTGAGTTCAAGGTAAGCCAAGGGGCACTAATGAATATGCCAAAGACAAAAGGGATAAACCCTTGGTTAATTATCAACAGTTGTCAGATGAGAAAGTCTGTAATGCACTCAACAAGGTTTCAGTTGAGGTCGAGGCCAAATTTTTTGGAAGGAATGATAGGGTGAGATTCCTAGAGGCAAAATTGGAGAAGGAGGAACTTCTCAAGAAAAGAAAGGACCTAAAACAAGAAGAACTATTCAAGTGCACAACTAAGACGTGAACTAAAGGAGGAGAAGGAAAGGGTGCATGAAGTATATAAGAAAATCGAGATGATTACGAGATGCTATTATCTTAAAGCATCCCGACCTAGCACCACCCGAGAAAAATATGAATCAACCTTGCAGAACCACTGGAGGATTTGACTCACATCCTCACAATGGAGAGGTGACCACTCACCTTAGAATCCGTAGAAGAGGCATTGGTGTGCCAAGAAAGGGAGGAGAAGATGAAGGTGGTAGAAATCATTTCTCGGTATACCAAACTCCTCGCTAATGTAAAGGCCTCCGCGCAAGTTACTGAGACCACTTATGATAATTGCACTGATAGGGATAGGGTAGTAAAAATTTTAGTTGCTACACATGAAGCAGAGCTCAATTAATTTCAAGAGAAGAATAAGGGAAACAAATCAGAGAGGGATAAGATCCTGGACCGAAGTGGAAAATAAATCAGAAGCTATCGAGACCTTGTGGGGCTTGATAAAAACCGGATGAAGGAGTTATATCCCCAGATCACCCACATAATGGATGCACTCAATGACCTTGGAAAACTATTTGAGGGTATTTTCAATATGATGAGTGCCAAGGGGGAGGATCTAAGTTTTGAGGAGGTGAGCGCCCTAGTAGGTGACCTCTGTCGCAAAGTGAGGTAGATGCCTGGGAGAAGCTCGAGGTAGATATTGGAAAGGATTTCCCACTCCTCCTTCAAAGCAATAAACAAATTATTTTGTATCCCCCATTCTTTAATTCATTCTTCCCTCATTTTTCATTCCTTCATTCTTTATTCCAACTATTTAGAGTCCTCCTTTCTGTATTCATTGAAGAAGGTGTTCCCGCAAATGAAGAAAAATCATAGTGTGGGGTGATGTTGGGCCTCATAATATTAGATAAGTACAAGAAGGCGTGTGGGCACACGGGACCTATATGAAGAAGGGCGCGCAGGGTAAAGGCACCCAAGACAATGGTTTAGAAGAACACATGGCGTAGGTGCTTGAAAAAGAAAAGGGTTGTAGGACTTGGCCATATTTGGCATTCCAGGAAGCACACGAGAAAAGCGTGACCCGAATACGCATGTAGAGTGGATAAGGTTCCACCTGACAACTTGGTGGTTAAGAAAATAATACTCCATGCGATGGAAGAATCTAGAAAGAAATCATTACAGAGAGTGGAGAGCTCAGATGGGAAGAAGCATGTTCCATTAGAGGACCACCTTGAAACTTGACAACCGATCTATTACTTAAGGAAGGCATGGTGGTGGATGCTAAAGCTATATATAAATATGCTTGGGTAGAAGGAAAGGGACTAATTTTGGAGAAGAGTGTGTGGTCGTTGGCATCATATAGAGATTGAAGAGGTGAAGCTCTGTAGAAATAGTAATGGGTTCTATGGATTATCATTAGGAGGGCTATAGGAGAGATGGAATATCTAGAGGGATGGGTCTATGATCATTTTTGTAATATGGGAAGCATGGTTAGGATTTCTGATGCACGAGTCTTATCTGCATTGATACATTGGTCTGTTATGGCCTTAAGGAATGTAATGTGGTTACTAAACTAAGATCAATGAGGAATATATGGTTTTGTTCTAAATATACATTGTTCATGGTGTAAACCCTAGTGCATCTTCTTTATATTATGAATCAGATTTGTTATCTGTTTGATATTTCTCTTGTTGTCGAATGGATGCATTAATATAATGCCTCATCTTAAGTTCTTAGAATGCATGTTTCTTTACCATTTTTCTAAGTTTCTATCATTGATCAATGTATTCTCACAAGACTCACATAAAGGAGGGGCTTGGTGCCTATGCATGCCTCGGTGAGTGCCCAATGCCCATTGGGTGATAGGCCAACGCACATGGGATTAGACTTGTTATAAGGGCATAAAAAAATGACTACAAACTCCTGGGAAAATTGTGGAAAAACTTGAAAGGATTCAAAGATGATTTTTATGGAGTGGAAAAGAAAGTAAAGATAGAATCCCTTTGGTGGCATGGAATAGGGTTTGTAAACCAAAAATATGGGAGGGTTAGGTCTTAGAGATTGGATTAAAATGAATAAATCCCTTCTAGCCAAAATTGGATGGAGGCTAACTAATGAAGATGGGGTGTGGACTAGAATTTTAAGGAAAAATTATTGGGAGGATGCTAATGACGAGCGATGGATATTTAAACAGGCTTCCTTCAATGGGTCAAGTATATGGAAAGCTATTAATTGGGCGAAGGAACTTGTGGAAAAAGGAAACATATGGAAAATAGGAAAAGTAACGAAAATCTTGTTCGGGTGACAAATGGGTTGGTAACTTTACACTTGAAGATAATTTCCCAAACCTCAAAACAATTAGAAGAAAAATATGAAAGAAAACTAAATAATTATATGACAGATCCTGGAGCTTTCAAACTTGGAGGTATTTGGGATTGGATAGGAAGGAGCTTAGAGAACACACGAATATCCTCAATGAATTCCTAAAAACCATGTGTCTTATAACAATGAGGAACAAGATAGAATAGTGTGGCACAAAGAACAAAATGGCATCTTCTCAGTCAAATCAGCTTATGCTTTATTCTTTGAGGAGGAGACTAGTGAGGAAGATCTATTAGTTGGAAAGATATGGAACAAGAATATCAGTCCCAAGGTCAATATTTTTAGTTGGCTTACGGTGATAAATAAGATTCTTACAATTGACAACCTCACTAAAAGAGGGTTTCATATGGTAAATAGATGTGTTTTATGTGAAGATAATTTGGAAATGGTAAACCATTTGTTTTTGGACTACTCTTTTTCTTTTCAAATTCTATCTTATATTTTGGGTTTGTTTTCAGTTAATTGGGTTAGCCCTAAGGAGGTTTAATCTTCTTGGATTCAATGGAAATGTCCATTCATAAGTCAAGGTCTGAAAAATATTTGGATTATGAGCCCTGCACATCTGTGGTGGGAAGTATGGAAATAACATAATAGAAGGATTTTCAAAGGAAAGAAACTTCCCAATAGGCTAATTTTCAACAAATGTTTACATGTTGTTAGAAATAATTTCTCCATCCTAAAGAACAAAGAAGTGGAAGTTATGGACAGAGAACAACACATCATAAAGAATTGGAACTTAACCTATGACCCCCAACCTAAGAAAAGTAATCCAAGAGAAGGGGTAAGATGGGATAATCCCAGAGAGGGTTTTATCAAACTAAATTTTGATGGAATTGCTAAAGGGAACCCTGGAAAGGCCAGAGGAGGAGGTGTGCTTCGTGATGTAAAAGGTAAGTTTATCCTTTCATACTTCTTTAATTTGGGTATACAAACTAATCATGTTGTAGAGGCAGCGACAATGTTTTGGGAGTTAAGCTTGTAGAAGAGAGAGGTTTCAAGTCCCTAATCATGGAAGGAGACTCTCTGAATATAATCTCATGTATGAAAGGAAAAATACTACTTCTCTATCTATTGAAGACTTTATTAAAAATTCCAAAAGGAAAATGTCTTCTTTTAATGAAATATCATTCCAACATATCTACCAGGAAGGAAATAGATTGGCAGATATATTTGCAAATAAGGGGGTGGAAGCTTTAGATTTTATTGTGGTTGAGGAATTAACCAACCTGGAAGCTAAAATAATTCATACTCTTGAAGGGGAATATGTTCCCAATGCCATATATTCTTAATGATGATTGATAAAGATGAGGTTTCCTCTAGGATGATGTATCTAGTTATGATGATTCCTAGAATCGTGCCAAACATAACTTCCAATCATCCCAAAGATTGGATTGAAAAGGAAAATCCCCTCATTTATTTGACCCATCTGTACCTTTTTTGTAAAAATGGATACCGAAATAAATAGTGTTTGTAGGACCACTACACGAAGAAGAGCTACAGGGGTAAAATGGGAGGAGACTTGGTGTGAAACGAACTTGACATGATCGCTACTATGTTGAAGGAAGCAATGAATTGTTAGATAATGCATCTTTGATGTAATTTTTTGAAATATTTGATGGCTTCGATGAAGATCTTAGTGAAGCTGTGGCTAAAAATTGAAACAAAGGCCATGTTCATGTTCAGAATTTCTCTTTCACTATCTCGCTAAAGTTTATTACTAAAGTGACAGGTATGCCCCTGGAAGGAAGATGTATTTTCAAACCTAAGTTTGATTATATTTTGGAGATTGATAGCTTCATGCAAGGTAAGGGTGCCCCTAAACTCCTTCATAATGGTTATACTAGGGAGGATTTACCTCCACCCTATTGTTATCCAAATAAATTCCCTAGCTATTTGGACAACTTGTATACATATTATGGCTCTAAAATATTTATTATAAGGTTGCACACTTCTCCTCCCCCCTCCATTTCCCTTTTCCTCTTTATTCCAATCCTCCTTTGCACGCATCCTTTGCACGTCTGTCTTCTTCCTAGTAGCTATTCACCTTATGCGTGCCTTGCACTTGCTTTAATCACCTAAGTCCCTTTCTCTCTCGTGTGCCCCGCATATTACTTTTTAATAGTTACACCTTAACCATGCATTCTCTTCTAACCAGTTTGCCTCATTTCCCCATGTGTGTCACGTGCATTCCTTCTTTCTTCTTCCTGTGCCCTTTTCTTTTTATGTACATATCTTTGCACCCTCCTTTGTGCTCTTCTATGCCACATCATCCTTGGACATGCTTGAGTGCGCCACACGCAACTAGCCAAAGTGCGCTAACAGAACGTTGGATCCTTACAACAAATCAATGAGTGAAACGTGGTAGAAATGACAAAACATTTACACAGTTGGCCATCCTTTCAATTCCTGATCCACGCACACCATGTGTTTTGCATGTCTTGATGACTCGAAAAAAATTCGATAGCCGTATCTTTTGCTATAGAGCTCGATTGGCTCACAATTTTACTTGTCGAGATAGATGCTGATGTAGAAACAATGCTAGACATTCAAATTCAAATTCTTGGCGGACCTGGTAGGTGAGAAATGGGAAAACATCTTTTTGAGCATTAATGAGTAGATCTAATTGCTTCAACCACCCAATTTGATATGATTCTCCCTCCTTCCTTCTTCAAACACACCAAACAGACCTGGGGAAGTGCATTTGACATATTTACAGGTGGATTTGTAGGCATTGAATGCTTCTTATTGGTGGTTGTATTTCAAATTTAGGTTTTCCCTCCTTCTTCTCTTCTTCTTCCATGGATTCATCTATAAATGTAAGAGCTGGGATCATTTTTAATGTTGGACATTTTGGATCCTTACACACTTTTATAATCACTCCATCTTCTCTATTTTATTAGTCAAACCTCTAGATCTAGATCTTGCATGTCAATATCAACTTCTTTCGCCATTAGAATAGATTCTGTGCATTTTTGGAAGTAATAGAATCATCATTTTGTGACTATTCTTTGTCCTAACGTGTTTTCATTACTTCTTCTTGACTTTTCTTTTGCATTGGGTGCCCGTTATGCCATCTTAGGTTCCTTACAATTCCTTATTTATTTGTGTTCCATGAAATTGATCTGGTAAATACATTCTAAGTTGTGCTACTTGTGCCTAGCCTTCTTTCACACATTTCCCTTCATTTTAGCTCAAAATAGATAGTGTTCATCCCTCTTTTCTCGATGCTTTATTGCCTTTTAGTGTAGTTTTGTTTCATGTTATCTTTCTATCCCTAGTCCCTTGGCATTATCAGCCTAGTATCCCTTTTAGCACTAGGAGTAGTAGTAGCAATATAACTAGATAGAGGAACCAACCTTTTCTAGAGATCCATCCCAAGTGCACAAGGTCCCACAACTTGGGGACAGGTTCCATTGTTGTCACAAACAACTTGGTTCTTCCAGATCCAAGATGCAGGTGCAAGTTTGACGACCAACATTTTTTGGCACACCTAATCAAACAAGTAATGAAAGCTTAATTTTGATGTTACTAAGTTATGGTGTGTGGAATTAGTATTTCTAGCCTTTGGAGGCTTGTTTTAACACATCTGGCAACTCCCAACATTTGCATATCTCTATTTTAGCATCCTTGAGTGCCTTTCATGAGAAGAGTGCATACAAGGAGAAGTGCAAAGATAGCTGAAGATTCTTTTGAGTACCTCAAGCTATCCCTGAGAAGAGTTCGTTCTAGAAATCCCATGTGCATATCTCCATCTCTAGCACGTCACACCCATTCAACTCCTCACAACAGACAACCAGAGTGCCCTGTAATGGCGCATCAACCACCACCTCCATTAAGGAACTTTGATAACTTCACCGAGGAAGTCCCTGGTTCTTGTCGTGTAACAAGATATGAAAAACAACGTCTTTGAAAAGTATTCCCTACTTTACTAGTGATAATCAAGTCACCCGTTAGGAGCATATCCAAGATATAGCAAACATATTTTCACTTTATTTGATCACACATGATGATGTAGCAATTAGGATACTTGTGCCCTCTTTCAAAGGAAAAGTGCTTCAATGGTACCGAGGCTTGAGACTTAGATCTATTACCACATGGGATGAGCTGGGAACAACTCTTTATAATTACTTTGAAGATAAGTTAGATCACCTATCTCTGGTGGAACAACTGACAACAACAAGGAGGGTGCCCAATGAGTAGATGACTGATTTCAATATCAGATTTCAAAAGACTTAGGACAAAATTCCTCTTGTGGTAAGACCTACATCCTAGCATGCTTTTCTATATTATCTAAAGGTGCTTTGAACAATGATATCTCAGTCATGATTCAATCCATGGGAGGTAGGACTTTACCAGCTACTTATAATATTGCAGTAAGGGTAGAAAATAGTCTTATTCGGTGGGAAAGATAGCTCCTAGACCACCTATGCCCTTATTCCCGAAATGTCACAAGCACCCCAACCTTCTTTGGCCCATGTTCTTGTTCTGAGAAAATCACGCAACTAGTTACATCAACATCCTACTCTCTAACACAACAAAAAGAAGATGAAGAATTGAAGACCCTGATTAGAAATTTGTCAAATAAAGTTATATCATTAGAAAAACAACAGGTGCAAGCCTATAGAGGAAATTATAATCAGGCGCATACCCAAAGCAATCAACCTTAGCAGAATCAATATGGAAACCAAATATACGCGCCAACCAACAAAATGATAGATGGCATGCTAGTGCACATCTTCCCTTACAAGTTGTTCCTCCCGTGCCCTCTCTTCCAGCACCTAGTGCAAGTTAGGCACTTGTTCTAGTTCAAAAAAATTTGGTGCAGGAGTCGGAGTGGTGCTTCCCTTGCAACATGCCTCACAGTCAATATCATTGTGCCAATGTTGTGTGTGCCTAATCCTACATGATCCAGAATGATTCAAACTATGAGCCTTCAACAAATTCCCCTGAAGCTAAAAACTCATAAAGGCCAGAAGTTCTTCTTGACTCTAATATGATGTTCTTTGACACCGAGGATTTCGTGCAATCAACCAAGTTATAAAGGAAAAAAGCATACAAAGTGTACTCAAGTTGAGGATAACACAAGATAAAAGAAGAGAATTCTCAAGTTTGATGCACAGTCACAATCCCAAAGAACACAAGTGCTCTAGAAAAAGCAAAAATATGCAACCACGGCATCCAAATGTCGTAAAAGCACCCAAGTCCCTACACTAGATATCTCGTGTAAAGATTCTCCTAAAGTAGCGCATGTCCATCCTTTGGTAGGTCAAGCCTCAGCTTCAGCTAAAGCCCCTATTTTTACACCTGAACAATCAAGAAAGGATGTTGTTGTCCCTCAAATTCACAAGTCATCGGGTATTCCATTCAATATTGTGGACCAGATGAAGAATACAAATATAAATTTCTCAATGTGGGATGCTCTAACCATTCCATGCTAGCGTGACCTATTACATGAAGCTCGGTGCAACTCCCGCACTCGACCCAACTATGCGTGAAGTTGCACGCTTCTATCAACATATGCCAAGAAGAGGAGAAGAAACTATGTAAAATTATCAAAACCCACTCTTCTATATGTCCTTGATCATAGGCAACAACCTAGGGCATAATTACATGATAGACTTGAGTGCTAGTACCTCTGTTATGCCTAAGAAGATAGCTGATGTCTTAGGTCTCAAATATATCCCCCTGACAAAAGGATTCATGCAACTTGATAGTTCAACTATTATTACCTTAGGAATCATCAAGGATCTTGATTTGACCCTTCATGCATGTCTAAGCCTCACAATTACTCAATATGTGTCAATCATTGACTTACCTCCTTTGTTTGCCCTATGTCTATCAAGATAATTTACTGCAAAATTGGGTGGTTACTTGTCTTCTGATTGGTCTCATATGTTACTCAAGACAAGGTATGGTACCCGGTTTACCATACAAGCTGAGCCAATATTTTCCTATCATGTAGAGTCATATGTCCCATCCCCTCTCCAAGCCAACTATTTAATCCAAGAACAAAATTCATTTCTGAAGAGCATCCTCTTCCACCTTCTATTCTTGATCTAGTACTTGATGAGTGGGTAGAGAGGCACCATAAATTTGACCCATATGCTAAAGAACTAGAAGCCTATGAAACTGGATTGGTACTTATTGCATTCTTGAAGAAGAAGCTATGATGCCACGCATACTAAAGAAATATCATGTTTAATTTGGCCTATGGAAGTTATAATTTGATGGTTCTAGAAGCAGAAATGACACGGGAGTAGGAGTTGTTCTCATTTATCCTAAGTATGAGAAATTATTCTTCACACACAAGTTACAGTTTACATGTTCTAAAAATGTGGTAGAATATGAAGTATTGGTCTATGGCCTTCTTATTTCTGAAAATAAAGGGATTAAGGCACCGTAGATCTTCGAGGACACAAAATTAGTTATCCACTAGGTTACCAACAAGTTCCAGAAAAGAATAATCTTCTCAAAGCTTATAAACATAGAGTTTGGGACCTCCTTGAGAGATTTGATGCTCTAAATCTATAGGTGGTGCCATGCAAAATGAATAAGGAAGCTGACCAAATGGCCACGCTTGGTTTGCAATTATCTCATACTAAGGACTTTGTAAAAGGAAACACTCAACACATTAATATGGTGATCAGAGCATCCATTCTAGACAACAATACCAGCTATAAAGTGTTTGATAATGACATGTAGATTGTCTAATTCATTCAAAATGAAGTGAGTTCTCATCAAACATGCAAGCTGACTTGCATGACAGCTATGGTGACCAAGTGATTTAACTGAAGTCAAATAAGCTTCCTAAAGGGCTAGTTACCTTAGAGAAAATGTTTAGCCCTGATGATGAGTTCAAGGGTGAATAAAATTATATGCATGCCATGTAAGAAGACTGCTCCCCAAGCACTATTGCATGTGGGAAAGAGTTACTTGTTCAAGAAATATTGCACACACAAAGAAAAGCATGCCTTCATCTCTCTCTGTCGAAATACAAAGGATATCTTCTCATAAGAGTATGAAGACCTCAAAGTTTTTATCTAAGTGTTTCTCAACACTCCATTGACCTTGATCTTGATATTAACCCCGTCGACAAAAGAAATGATTATTCAATCCAAAGATAGAGAACCTCATGTGAAAGGAGTTATCCAGGACTCATTGAGGCAAAAATTAATTTTTCCATCAAATACTCTACTTGGGTAGCGAATCTAGTTCTAGTGTGCAAAAAGAATGGTGAAATCATACTCTGTGTTGATTTCAGAGATTTGAACAAAGCATCTCTAAAGGATCATTATCCTTTTACTTCAATGGAGCAAATTTTACAGACTATGGCTGGCACACAAAGATTCTCAATGCTAGATGGGTATTTAGGTTTCAATCAAATCTTGGTCAAGGAAGAGGATCAATTCAAAATGGTGTTTATAACTAAGTGGGGAACATATGCATATCAAAATATGCCCTTGGCCTGTCAATCGTAGGTGCTACATTTTAGCGTGCCATGGATATTGTCTTCAAAGGTTACATCAATGAGGCTATCTTGGTTTACTTTAATGACATAACAATATTCTCAAAGCAGAGCATGGATCATATGCCGCACCTAGAGAAAGTATTTGAGAGATGCAGAAAGTATGGGGTGTCTCTTAACCCCAAGAAGTATAATTTTGTAGTGGCACAGGGCAAGATCTTGGGCCATGTGGTTTCAAAGGATGACATCGCAATTGATCCTGAGCACGTTTCATCCATCCTAGCTCTTTCCCTTCCAGTGCACAAGAAATCCTTGTAGTCCTTTCTTGGAAAGATAAATTTTGTTAGGCGTTTTATCCCTAACTTTTCAGGACTAGTCCGGCCCATCACCCTGATGCTCAAGAAGGACATAGCCTTCAAATGGATAGTAAAAGGAAGAGAAAGCTTCAAACATATCAAACAAGAGTTTGCTTGCGTGCCAACACTAATCAACCCAGATTATTCCAAGGATTTCATCCTTTATGCTTATGACATTGATACAAGTGTTGTTGTTGTCATAACATAAGAAAATGAACAAGGGCTGGACCAACCAATGGCTTTCTTGATAGGATGTCAAGGATTATGAATTAAAATAAATTCACACAGAGAAGCAGTCTTCACCATCATGCACATGCTCAAGAAATTCAAAAGTATGCTCACCAAAAATCATATTAAGTTGTTAGTTTCCCACTCTTTTGTTAGAGACTTCATCATGGGAGCAGAGATCAATTAAAAGAGAGAATGATGGGTAGCAAAAATCATGGAATATGATGTGACTATCAAAGACACAAAACCTGGTAAAAGGTAGCGCACTCTAAGGACAAATTTTTGAGGATTTGTAGAATGAATCGAGACTTAATTATTTCTGGATAAAGGTCTACTGTGCACAAAAATTGAGCGAGAATACGCACTTGGTGCGCGTGGATGGATGAAGGACATGATCACATTCCTTTCTAAGGGCGTATACCCTCCTAGTTTGAACAAGAAAAAGAGAATACATATGAGGTTAAAATCTATCCCTTATGTTTTGATTCATGGAATTCTCTTTAAGAAAAATCTTGATGGCATGTTGTTAAAGTGTATCAACGACGTGAAAACCGAAAAAGTGTAAGCATAATTTCATGATGGATTATCTAGTGGACACTTTTCTACCAAAACTATAGCAATGAAGATCATAATGGAAGGAATATTCTGGCCTACCTTGTTTACAAATGCACATAAGTGGGTCATAAAATTCAAGGAATGTGCTTTCTTTGTAGAAAAGAAAAGACCGACATGGTGATTCCCCTCTGACCAATCCAAGAGGATCAAACTTTTGTGTAATGGGGTCTTGACTTCATAAGCATGATCAATCCACCCTTAAGTACTAGACACAAGTGGGTGCTGATTGCTGAGACTACTTCACCAAATGGACATAAGTTTGTCACACTCAAGGAATCAACCGAGTCACCATCCTTGAATTTCTCTAAGGCATAGTCACAAGGTTTGGCGTTCCTCAAACCATTATCTACGATAATGAAAAATCCTTCTTTGGTACTAGAATCACTGATTGGGTGCTAAATTTAGGCATCTACCTGAAGAATTATATCAATTATTACTCTCGGGGCAATGGTCCGCAAAATCAACAAACAAGAACTTGATCAAAATCATGAAGTGAAAAATGCATATTAGCCAAAGACAATGGCATACAAAGGTCTTGCGCACACTCTGGGTAGATAAAATCACAATAAAAAAGGCAATAGGAACTTCACCTTACAATCTTGTCTATGGAAAAGAGGCTACCCTTCCTTTGACGCTAGAATTGAATTCATTAGCGCTTTCCCAGTAGCTAGAATTTGAAGGCGCAGACCAGAGAGAAATTAGAATGGAAGAGCTGGTTAATCTTGAAGAATCAAGAAACTCTACCATGATCAAGCTAGAGCAGCACCAACAAGAAACAAATAAATGGTTTGAAAAAAGGGCTAGGCCTCAAACTTTCAAATTTGGGGACTTGGTCTTGAAATGGGATGCTAACAGAGCTAAACCAGGTGCCATTCAAAGTTTGATGCACTTTGGAGTGGCCCATACACCATCAGTTCGTGCAAAGAGGCTAATTATTTTGAGTTAACTCATATTCATGGAGGCACAATGCAAATCCCAATAAATGGGATCTATCTCAAACCCTTCCATTGAGTTTGCTGCATCATTTTGTATATACTAGAGTAGTTTCAATTCCTCTAAGTGCACTATGTGCACATTATTTGTTTGTACATAGTTCTTTCCTCTCATGTACTTCCCACACATGCTCTTTTGTTACTTCCAGGATGACAATCTTCTTCTAGCAATTTCTAGCAGCTTATAGGATTCAACACAGAGTCAAGAAATTATCCTCCAAGTGACTTCAAGGGAAATTATTCAAAGTTAAAAATTAGAGTTTCATAATTACATAGTAGACTCCATACCTAATGGATGCTCCAGGCTACGATCTCATTCATCTAGTAGGCGCAGATGGCCCTAAAAGTCACCAAAACTATTATCCAAATAAATCTCCTAGCTATTTGGAAAACTTGTATACATATTCTGGATCTGAAATCTTCTTTGCAAGGTTGCATGCTTCTCCTCCCCCCTATATTTCCCTTTTCCTCTTTATTCCACTCCTCCTTTACATGCATCCTCTGCACGTTCATCTTCTTCCTAGCAGCTGTTCATCCTGCGCGTGTGCCTTGCACTTTCTTCAATAACCTAAGTCCTTGGCCCTCTCACGTACCTCACATATTAATTTGTAATAGTTACACCTTGACCATGCGTTCTCTACTCATAAGTTTTCCTCATTTCCCCACACACATCATGCACATTCCTTCTGTCTTCTTCTTGCACCCTTTCCTTCCACATGTATATCTCTAGACCCTCCTTTGAACCCTTCGTGCCACATCATCCTTGGACACGTTTGAGTGCACCATGCATGACCGGACAAAGTAAGCCAACATGGCACCAGATCCTTACAACAAGTCAATGAGTGACACATGGCGTAAAACAAAAACATTTACACATTTGGCCGTCCTTTCAGCCGATCCACGTGTGCCACGTGTTTTGTGTGCACTGACGGCTCAAAAACTTTTGATAGCCGTATCTTTTTCTATAGAGCTCTAATCAATGGACACCTAGAATTTTCGGATAGCTACCGACAAAGGATATAATGATAAAAATTCAAAGTCAAATTCTTGGTGGACATGGTAGGTGAGAAATGGTAAAACATCTTTATGAGCTTTAATGAGCAGATCTAATTGCTTTAACCACCCAATTTGATCTGATTCACCATCCTTCCTTCTTCAAACACACCAAACAAACCTAAGGAAGTGCATTTTATAGATTTTCATGCATTGAATGCTTCTTATTGGTGGTTGTATTTCAAATTCAGGTTTTCCCTCCTTCATCTCGTGTCCTTCTTCTATGGATTCATCTATAAATGTCATAACTGGGCTCAATTTTGATGTTGGACATTTTGGATGCTTACGCACTTTGCCAAGGACTCCATCTTCTCTATATTTTGAGTTGAAGACCTCTAGATCTAGCTCTTGCATGTGGATATTGGCCTCTTTCACCATTGTAATAGCTCTGTGCATTTCTAGAAGTAATAGAAGCATTGTTTTGTGACTATTCTCTATCTTAACGTGTTTGCATTCCTTCTTCTTGCCTTTTCTTTTGCATTGTGTGCCTATTGTGCCATCTCACGTCCCTTAGCTTCATTATTTAGTTTTGTTTTATGAAACTAATCAGGTAAATAGGTTTTAAGTTGTGCTACATGTCCCTAGCCTTCTTTCACATATTTCCCTTCATTTTCTCTCGAATGATAGTGTTCATCCCTCGTTTGGGTGCTATTTCCTTTTAATGTAGTTTCATTTCATGTTATCCTTCTATCCTTGACACCTTAGCATTATTAGCTTAGTTTCCTTTCAAAGCACTAGGAGTAGCAGGTAGTAGTAGAACTCGATAGAGGAACCAACATTTTCTCGAGATTTGTACCAAGCGCGCAAGATCCCACGACTTGTAACAATTCCATTGTTGTAAAAAAACTCGTCTCTTCTAGATCCAAGACACAAAAAGTTTGATGACCAAAACCTTTGAAGAAATATCTCATTAATGATGTCATACATAACCCTGGAAGGGAGATACAAAGTTGTCTACGAGTATCATTTCCCTATGTTCAATCATGTTAGGAATAACAAACTCTAAATTTTTCCAAATTATATGTATATTTCTCTTGCCAAATCTATAGCACAGGTTGGGAAAGGAACTTTTATCCTTCCGTTGCATCAAGGGCTTATTAAAGCTACGCTGAAGCTGGGCACACCTATCATTTGAAAAAATGAAAAATTCAGGCTAATTTAGTGAACCATGATCAATTAGATTTGGGGAAAATGAGATGTCTGAAACCAAAGTTGTTTTCACTTGTATGGAGGAAGTGGGGAAATCGGTGACAAAAAGGACTAGGTCAAGCCGGCTAAAGAAAATGTCAAGAAGAAGAGTAAGGAGAGTGAGGCTTTGGGACCACATGAGAATATTGAAGTTAGCTCTGATTCTGGGGAACAAAAGGAGGATAAAGCAAACCAGTTTAGTAGTGGAGAGGGGAAAGAGGATGGGAAAGAAGGCCAGGATAAATATGAGGGAAATACTTCCCAGAATACAGAAGAAGCAATTGAGAACCTGCATGCTCTCAAAGTTGCACAGAAGAATCTGTTCAAAGCTCAAGATACGACAGTCAAATCTAATGTCTTTCTGAAAGAATTTGAAAATTGCAGGATGGATACTGATATCAATAGAAATAAAATTAGCATGGTGTCCATTGATTTGAGGGAGCTTCAGGAAAAGGTAGAGAAACTCACGACTATTGTCCTTAGTGATCAACTTAAGAATGCTAATGAGAGATGTCTGTCTATGGAGAAATAAATGTTGAAAATGAAGGAGATCATTATGCAGATTAGGGATGTCCATATCCTCAATGTCAAGAGCACCATTCACCACCTTAAACTATTGGCAAAGATGATTCACTCCATGGAAATTTCCAAGAAAAGAATAGGAAGGATTTGGGCCTAAAGTGGAGATTGTTGAACCTGATTATCAATACTGGAAGTCCACTATTGCCAGCTTGGTCAATGAATGGAATGGTTACATGTATATAGTGGGAGACTTGATTAAAGAATGACTGGTGTTATGCTTTTTTGGAGGCAAGATCCCCTTTTGGTTTTTTGTTAGTTTCTAGGATCTTCTTTGTTAGTTTGGTACTTTTGGTATTTAAGTTTTTTTTTTATCTATAGCATGTAGTTTTGTTTTTGGTCTTGTGGAGCTTCAATGGGTACTCCTTGGCCCTCTTTTATATTATATATTTCATACTTTGGTCGGGCGAGGGGTCCCCTCAACCCTTTTTACCTCTTATAAAAAAAACAAAATTGTGACTAAAAATCACAATGAAAGATTAGATAAAATTGTTGGGAAGCAAAGTTTTCAAGATAAGTTTTAGTTTGATCTAGCTGATATTGAATAAAGAATAATGACTATACATTTTTATTCTAGAAAGAAAATTTCATATCAGGATTCAGATTATAATTATGTATATTGTTATTTTTGTTATATGCATGTTCATTTTTGAATAATATTTTCAATGTTGCAATGTGTTTACTGTTTAGATTTTTTAAATGTGAAATGTCATACTTATTTTTCTATTGTCTTTAAAATGAAAAAATATAATTCCATTTATTGGAGAATTTTCAGTCTTACGCATGAATATAGTACATATAAAACACCATACAATTTTTTAGTTGCCAATATTTTTAGATAATTTCAGTGTTTGTTCTTTGAAATATAAATGCTACTTGTAGTTCATCTGTTTTGTCCACAAAGTATTTGAAAATGATAATAATCAATAATGTACCATGTAATAGTAATATCAAATACAATTGAGAATAACAGTCACATTAAGAATTAGTTTGAATAACTTCTACACAATATAACAAAAGTAAAAGTAAAACGCCATACAATCCACATCGATTGAAGTTTAAAACTTTCAATATTTTCATACAAATTGAAACAATTTTACAAAAAGATTCTACAACGACAATTATAATTTCACAATTTTTTTGCAACTTCATCTTTGAGAAGATTCTTCTCTATGTGATTCTTTCTCCTACACACATGAAATTTCTTGTACAACACCTGACTAAACCAGATCCTTTACAACTTCAATATTCGAAAGAATCTCTTTTTCTAGATTTTCCACATCACCAATAGACAGTAAGGTTGGATCCTGTTCTATGTGCTTCTTCAATAGTCTGGATCCATTCCATTTACCTTTATTATTCTTCTCAAGGTATTATTCTTGCTTGTTTAAGATAACAAACTTTTGTTTCAATTCAATCACATTTAAACTTTTCTGGCACTTTGTAAATGCAAATCAAGCACACTAGCCTCATTTTTCAAATTTTCGTACTTTAACTGCATTTTAAAAGAGAAAAAATATTAGTAAAAGTTTTGAAAATGAAAATAATACTTGAAAATTTAGTAAGACTTACCAATGCCTTATCTCGTTCCGCATTTGCAATAACTACAAGACCCTTGTCTCTCGACCACATATTGTGGTAGGCTTGTGCTTTTGCATTTAAATTCTCAATTCTATTCAACATAATATCCAAAACTTCATCATCATAATTATTTTCAAATTGTATAGAACCAAACACAACCTAATTAAAAAATATCAATCTTTTCTCGCTCTTACGATGCGAAGAATAAAATCTATGTATTTAGTTGTGATATTTATATCATGAATTTATTTTGTTAATCAAAACTTTAGCCCTAAAATCCCAGAATTTTAATTTTTCAAACTCCTTCAATATAATATCAATATTGGCTTCAGTATTATCAGCCAAAAGAACACCAAGTGCAAAAGTAGTTTTTTGGTGATTAGTTAAGGTAGTTTGTGGTGGAGGTGGTGTGCTTGATCCATCCACTCTTATTGAGAAGGCTGCCTTTCCCCACGAATCATATCTTGTAGATTGAAAGTTCCATGGGCCTGAAGTTCATTTTTAATCCCAAGATAATCCTCATCCAAATCAATTTCATTCAACACCGAAACACCCCATCCACTTAGGAACATTTCCCAATGAAAACGTTAGAAAATTAGAAGCAAAATTAAGGGTGCCCCTACTTGAAGCTAGATGAGAAAATGAAATATTATTTCCAAGGAACATGGTCCTCATATTTTTTGGTGGGGGTGGCGGAGGTGGCATCTGCATTTGTAGTGGATGTGGAACCGGAGGCCTTGAAACAATGAATTGTAATTTTGTAAATAATATGACGAAATTCAAAATAAAAACATAATAGCAATGAAAAATAAATAAATTCATATAAGATTATAAAAATTACTTTGTTGAGAGGATTGTTGTTGAGGTGCAAATGAAGCTCATTTCTTTGTTGATGTGGTGGTTGTGGAGGAGTAGATTGAAAAGACTGGTAGGTGTGATCTAAAATATAATTAAGAATTAAATATTTATTAGCTTGTTGAATTTTTATTTCAACAAATATCAGAAAAAATATAAAAAACAAGAGATTCAAACCTTGGGCCACAGAGTGAGGTATTGAAGATATTTCTACCTCTCGCGCTTGAGCCCGTTGATACAATCCTGTTCTACTGGAGGTTTCTGTAGAAAATCAATATAAATTGCAAGAAATTTTGAAACACATACAAGTTTTAAATAATTAATTACATTTATTTTCAAAAATTTTGAAACATATATACATCATAAATTAAAATACCTGTGATTAATTCATGTGGTATGATGGATGTTTGAGTTTGAGGGTTTATGGAACTCTGCATATTTTTAGTAAAATGTGGAGGGGTGTCCTCCTCTGTTTGCTAATCGTCAGAAATAATAATAGAATCTCCTAAACCTGGTGGGAAATGACCTTTGATAACAACTTCCCTTTGTGATGCAGCCATAACTGCTATCTTCTGTGATAATTCAACAATAAACTAATTAATTTTAAAAGATAAATATTACAATAATAAAAATAATAATTAAAAACCATCTAATCAAAAATTAGGACTCACCTCTTTCTCTTCAATTATTAATGACAAAGCCATTAGCTTTGAATGCATTGTTGTTAGAGGAGAGGTGCCACATAAATTATAGAGAGATTCATAATATAAACCAAGAATAAAATTTGTTAAGTTGATAGTAAAATTATCATTCAAATGGATATTTTACAAATCAGATCTTATCCTAGAGGATAAGAAGATGCACTAGTCAAATTTATGCCCACATAAGGTGTGAACGATATACACTAAATCCCACCATGGAATATCGTATATCGACCTTGTAAAATAATTTTGGCCTGGAAGAACTACACCACGACCTATAGAAATGGGTGACTGAAATCCTTGAGTTGAATCCCTCTTTTTGAAGGGTTTTAGGAAGCTATAATTGTCAATACAACAAGGAGAATCAATTTTTAGTAGTGAATTTTAAACATAATCAAACTTTGTTAAATTGAAAATAATGAAAATGTAATGTTGTAAAATAAAAATAAACTTATGAGTAGTAGTAGTTGCAATTGCATCAATAGATAATTGAAAATTAGACTCCAAATACTTGCATTCTTCATCTGATAAAACAACCTTCGTCATGACAGGATCCACGTCTTTGTGTGGTAGTCCTGTGAGACACTCAATGTCCTTAGGTGAAGTTCCAAATGACTATGCATGAGATGGGAGTTGATAATGAAAGGTGAAAGTGGAAGTGTCATAGTTGAGTAGAATATTGTTAAGTGTTTTCTGGTTTGTCAAAATTGGGGCATATATAGAAAAATTATTCATATTTGTTGTTGACGTAGCTGGGCTCTTGGGTTGTTTGTAAGTGTTCTTTCTTCTTGGCATTTTTTCAATCTAAAAATTCCTGGTGGTGGCTGTCCTTTGGCGTTATGGATTCTTCCTTTTTGTATGTCCTTTGGCATTCAAGTTTCTTTTTTGGGTTTTTCCTCGTATGCTCTGGCTTCTCTCTATTGTGTGGAGTGAAAATGATTGCCTTCATGTATTTATAACAAGTCAAATATAGCTACCAAAACAACCTTTATGCCACTCGAATGAAACATTAAATGTGCTCTCAACCGGTAACATATTTAATGCTATCGATCGGAAGCATTTAAAATAAACCCATTTGGTGTCATATATTATTTCAACCACATCATAAAGCCAATGGCTAAGGCCCAACCATTCCGATGATCATGTTAAAAATCACCTGCCACACGAAACAAATTTTCCTATAATTTTCCATACATGCGAAAGTGGTTTTACCAATACTTGCCAAATATTTTCTAAGGCTTTTTTTCAGAGGGACCCTTAAAATTTTCCCCGATCCTTCATGGTTAGGTCTACAACTATGTATTTTAAGCATAGTCATGCTTAGGAGGAAGACTTTCATAAATCTCAAGTATTTAAGGGAATGTACAACCATCAAAACTTTAAAATTTGGTGACTAGAAGGTGATCATAACTCATCATACAAATCTCAATCCTTAAACATTGCATAGGTCCTTCAATAAAGAGATTTCATCCAAACCCTAGCTAGGGTTATAGGAAAACCTGGTAGGAGAAAAAATACACATTTAAAGAATTTATTAGTGATTCAAACCTTGTAACTTGTCACAATTTTTGTGCCATCACAAGTCACATCCCTTAGCAAAAATCATTAAGGAAAACACCAACCAATTCATGAAAACAAAGAATAAATAGTATTTAAAATAGAGTTTCTTACTAATATAGAGAGTACATGCTTCTTCATTCACTAATACATAATTTTAAGCATTGAAATCCTCTAACACATCCTTCATTCATTTTTAGTAAGAAAATTATATAGTTATTCAATGTTTTCACACAAATAACTATAATTTCTTATTAAAAATATACCCTTCTTGATTGTTCTTCATCATATTACAGTCCTCCTTTATGAAACAAGATTTATTCCTTTCCATTTTCCTTCTTCTCATTGAATACCATTTATCACTCACCTTCTCTACCTAAAACTTCTCCCATGTTCGAATATCTCCATCCCTAACTACTTTTCCCAAGTAACTCAACTAACTACTATGACCTAGCCATACCACAAACATGAGCTACAAGGTTAGTCAAGAGCTTGCAATGGAATAAACATGAAAAAACACCTAGAACTTGAGAATTACCCCTCAAGAAGGGCTTAATACACTATCCAAGTACTTCTAAAACATCCTAGGCCCCTATCTAATCACTATCCAAGTAAAATTTCTAAAAAGGTGCAAAATACCCTCACTAGAAATTCAAATGAGTTTTGGAGGGAAAAATATTCAAGGCTATAATTTGATTTTTTAAGTACTCTAATGACCCATGACCACATAATATTTCTTACCATGACCATTCAAACATGTTTTTAATGACATTTTACTCTAGAAAACATTATAATATGATTCCCCGCATCATACTCATAAGGAACAAGAAAGTTTCTCTCGTAAACTTCGTAAAACAAATATTTTCTTCTTCTTTCTGATATTCCAATTGTATTTGACCTCCATGTGATTTTTATTGGTTCCATACCATGAGTTTAAATTATTCATAATGATATCCACGATGTGTACTATCTTGCTTGTTATGTGAATACGTTTTCTTCAGTATAAGCATTCTTCTTGAATAGTAGATGGTCTTCACTTTCACCTTTTGATCACTCCACCCCTGTTCCATCTGTAGATAAATTTTTTCTTGAATATTCATGGCCTTAGAATCATGTTCCTTTATCTTAATTTGTCCTTCTTATTGCACCTTGATCTCAAGAACTAAAAATGGTGACTTTTTCTTGCATGAATCACTTATCTCCACTTGTTTATTCATCACCTCCTCAACTGGTATAACTACAAAAACATCACTAAAAGCAACATCAGATTGAAAAACTTGATCTTTGATAGCCATTATTATTATCTCTTTCATTTCATATTTTTCCTCTTTAGCTAGGTTTTCTTCTTTATTTTCCCATGCATCTTTCTTCTTTTGAATGCTTTCATATTTTGCTTGCTCTTCTTCAAAATTCTCAAGAAACTCATCCATATAATTTGACTATACATTTGCTATCACCAAATTCTTTAAAGAATCAAACAACTCTTCCAAAATCTTCATTTCCTTTCTCAAAGTGATATCATCTAGTTCTCCATTGTCTTCATCAAATCTAGGTGTTGTTTTTCCTTCTTCACCTTCTAAACTCTTCTCTTTTCTCAAGACATCTTCCTTATATTTAATTCTTCTAACCTCTCTTTCTTGTATTACATTAGTAATCTTCTTTGCCACACTCTTCTTGTCACCTTATTATTTTCTTGTTTCCTCATGAATTTTGATACGTCCTTATTAGGATTTTGTTCTCCACTTGATCTTTCGGTTTAACAACTTGTTTAGAACTTGCATTCTCCATCTCAACCGATGGTTTCTTAATCCATTTAGGCATCTTGTATTTATAATCTTTGGTTGGTTTTGAGAGCTTAACATTACTCTTATTTTCTTCCACATGTACATAAGTAATTATACATAATTAGAAGTAATATCCAAAGTTATATTTACCTTGTTAAAGGACTCATACATGGTCACTTCCTTTTCCATGCCTTCTTATCTTGTAATCTTATTGTTTGTCCATCATTTCTTGTCTTTTCCTACTGGAATAATCTCTAAGGAATCAAAAATATTTTATCTTCATCCATTTCTTCTTTGACATGCTTTGATCAATCTCTTCCATAACCTCGCTCTTTTCTTCCATCACCTTCATTTTCCTCTATGGATACTCTTCTTGACTCATTTCTTGAAAATTTCAATTCCTTTTCCTTTATCTTCTTCCCAATATTATTCATACCTTTACACATGCAATTAAACATGAAATTATATAACAAAATTAGAGACCAAAATGTCTCCACGAGTGCCTCATTCTTGGGTACTTTCCTCTTTTCCTCCTCTCTTTCCCAAGTGCTTGTTCTTGCACTTTTTCTCTTCTCATGGCATTCATTTTTATCTTCTTATTTTCTTGACAAGTGAATATAAAATCCACTTTAATATTCTCTTCAACCTCTAACCATATATCTGAATTCTTACCCATAGACGCAACTTCTCTAATATTTCGACCTCCTCAAGTCATTCATCAAATCAACTATCTCCTTTTTCGACTCTCTTTCTTTCTTCTCGGTTTTTAATCTTCACGGATTCTTATCTATTATAAATAGTAATACCTTGCTATGATACCAAAAATGATGAAGAGGAATTTAAAGGACAAAAAATTATCAAGTTAACAAATAAACTCTTCAAATCAATCCTTTCACCCCTACTAAAGGATCCTCTATATAAGCTGAATGGCTCAAGAGCATGAGTTATTAACTTCTACTTATCTATTTCTATGCTCCTTAGATGTAATAAGAACATTCAAAATTATTAAATATGAAAGGAATTTGTAAATTTACCTTATTTTCTCCAAGTGTCTTGTTTTGCTTCTTAAGATATTTGCCATCCATGGTTTATAGTTGGGAATAATATGCAAGATTTATGAGAAAGATGAAAATAGTTCTAGATACCCTTTATGCTCCCCAATCTTCATGCCAAATTTCATGACTCAATTCGCAAGTTAGGCCTTCTTTTCACAACTTGTTCTTATATATTACATCTCTTCCTTTGTAGAGTCCTGTTTTAAAGGGTTTTCGGCATAAGTTTTGAGGCGGGGGTTTAAAATCAAAATATAAGGATTTTCTAACACTCGTTATCATATTTTATTTGTACTTGAATTTCATCTTCCAATTCGAATATTAAACTCATTTTTGCTAATTTGATCTCTCTAAATTAGGCATGTTAATAGGACAATCCTCTCAATCTACAAAATTTCAGATATATATAGAAATTTTGACTTTTCCAAGCAAGAAAATATTCTTATTCAATCATAAGACATTATAAGGATGATATATTACAAATTTAAAACACCAATTAAAACCCTAAGTCTCTCAATCCTTCATGGTTAGGTCTACAACTAGGTCTTCTAAGCACAATCATGCTTAGGAGGAAGACTGTCATAAATCTCAATTTAAGGGAAAATTTAACCATCAAAACTTCAAAAATATATGACTATAAGGTTCTTAGAGTTCATTAGAAAAATCTTAGTCCTTAAAACATTTGATAGGTCCTTCAAACAAGAGATTTCATCGAAACCCTAGCCGTGGTTCTGTGCAAACTTCGTAGGAGGAAAAATACACATTTAATGAGTTTATTAGTGATTCAAATCTTTCATAAAGGTATGTGTCATCACAATTAAAATTCTTGATCAAAAATCACTAAGGAAAATTCCAACGAATTCATGAAAAAAACAATCTATAGTATCTAAAACAAGGTTTATTACCAATATAGACTTTGCATGTTTTTTCATTCATTCATACATAATTTTAAGCAATCTGAAATCCTCTAACACATCCTTCATTACCATGTAGTAATAAAATTATGTAGTGATTCAATGTTTTTACACAAATAACTATAATTTCATATTAAAAATATACCCTTCTTGATTGTTCTTTATCATATTACAGTCCTCCTTTGTGAAACATGGTTTCTTTCCTTCCATTTTCCCTTCACCTCGTTGAATACCCTTTATATCTCTCCTTTTCTACCTCAAAATCCTCCCCTATTTTAATATCTCCATCCCTAACTAATTTTCCCAAGTAACTCAACTAACTAACTACTATGACACAACCATACCACAAACATGAGTTATAAGGTTGGTTAAGAGCTTACAATGGAATAAACATGAAAAAACACCTAGAACATGAGAATGACTCCTCAAGAAGGGCTTAATACACTATCCAAGTACTTCTAAAACATCCTATCCCCCTATCTAATCACTATCCAAGTAAAATTTCTAAAAAGGTGTAAAATACCCTCACTAGAAATTCAAATGAGTTTTGGATGGGAAACTCTTCAAGGTTATAATTTGAATTATTAAGTACTCTAATAAACTCAGCTGTGAACACATCATATTTCCTACCACGACCCTCCGAACATGTTTTAAAAGAAATTTGGCTCTAGGAAACATTATAAGATGATGCCCCGCATCGCCACACATACTATTACATTTTCTTATGTTTTAAATGTCATTTTAATTTACCAATTTAGTGCAACTCTCTACGAACATATCTCTTTGAGTATTTTTTAGAACATTTGGCATTCCTTACGTATGCTCACACATTTATATGCATATGTAATAGTGCACAAATAACCACAAATATGGTCTAAGGCATATTCTCTATAAACCTAGAAGATGCAAATACCCTGTTTCATAGCTCATATAATGGCATGCTTGGGGGTAAAATGTAACAGTTGTGGGACAATGATGTTTTCACTATGGAAAAATTAGATTCAATAATCAGCACATTTATAGTGATCCAATATAAATTAACAACAATGATGTATTTTCCTTGTCTTGTGCTGAGCTACTCACCTAGATTAGCTACCAACATTTGTAGTGAAATTAAAACCTAAGATGAAATGATCATTTTTCTTCCACACAAAACATGAGGTTAATTGTAGCATGTAAAATCAACACCATTTTCAAAATGTATTAGTGTAATTGAAACTCGAGCTCCTTGTAGGCTACTATGTTGACCATAATATGGAATACTGATGAGTATAGTCTCCTCCAAAGAACATATTACACCCATAACAGTTATAAGTGAGAATACATGTGGTAGGTTTGTTAAGGGATGGATTAAAACCATGCTCATTTTTCACACCTATAAGGCTAAAGGGATGCAAAAATGTAAAAATGGAAAACTAAAGGGAAAAGGAGGTAAAGTGGAAGAAATGGGAAAGAAAAGGAACAGTGAGAGACCTTGTAATGGAGTGGATTTAGAGGATCCCGAAATATCACAAAAATGGAAAATCCAATCTCCCCTCTCTCGCACAAATAAATGAAATACTCTAGAAAATAAATTAAAAGATTAATAGCTACAAAGTCTATCAATATCCTCACATATATGTGATATAAATCCCAATGTTAAATTCCCGCACCTAAGGTTTTCTAAGAAGATATATATATGTAAAAGAGATTCATTTTCCACATCATTCGGACATACCTCCGTATAAAAAGATAATATATTGCAGTTTCAAGCATTATTTTGGAGGAGGGAAAATAATATCCTTTACATTTGCTTCATGCCTTTTATAAGCTTCCTTTACTCAAGCATTACATAAATACTTGTAAATAAAATTAACCTAGTCTAACCTCCAATTCGCACTAACTTACCCTAAATTCTCATTAAAAATCACTTTACACCTTTTCCCATATATGAGAGTGATTACATAATATATATTTTTAGATAAGATAAAAAGAGTTTGGTTTTCAAATGGGGACCAAAAGAACCCCGTAAAAAGAATCCAGTTTCAGACAAAAACCATCAAAGAGCCATGAAGGAAAAGTCAAAAAGACTTGATGACAGACCACCACAATACAAAGCCAGACTTCTAAGAAGTATGCATATTAACCAATACAATTTTGACAAAAAACCACAAAAGAGACACCAACAAAAAACAAGAGAAAAAGGTTAGCAAAAGGCCAACAATTGGTGTTTACATATTATGATTCTCACTTCACATCATTAATTATTTCTAAAAAGAATTAATCCCCTCACAACATAACTCAAGGGACCACATATTAGATATGCCACCTACTTTAAAAAGTGACCCATATATTGCACATACATAACATTTAAACGTACATTTATAACTTGGCTTATTATTAATTTAATTAATTCAACACAATTAATTAAATATCTTGTCTAACTTAAAGGCTTCCAACAAACAACCAACCGTATAATTTTTAGCGAAAGAAACCTTATAGCTTTTTATATTTAATAAATTACATTTATTTAATTATTTTTAACACTAAGCAAACAAACAATAAACCCCATTATCATTGGTCAATTTTTTAAAAAGGGCATTGCACAATGTAGGTTGTGGTGGAAGCAATGTATGTGAAGTGGTCCCATGAGATATAGAGCAATCTTCCCCTCCATATAACACTTGGGATGTGACTCAACATTCATATCATGGACATTGATATTTAGATGTGTATCATAATTCTATTATGTGTAGATGGTACTCAAATGATATTCTTGAGACCGACAATTTTGTATGGCATGATACAACGAAACGAAGGAGGTAATATTTTATTTTATTTTATTTAATAATAGTTGTAGTCATTATTACAAATTTATTGTATTTTTAAATTTATCATATCATTGTTGATCCACCTCTTTAGTGTGACTATATTCACATCCCTTATATCTCATGAACAATGATATAGAAGTGGTGACATTTCGAGATGACCTATTATGTTTCACCTACTTCAAGGGAGGCAAGGAGGTAAAATATTATTTTTCTATCTTGTTTCTTCCTACATGATGGTTTTGAAAACCAATCCTTCCTACTTTTAACATCATGATTTTATGTATAATCTTATTTGTATTTATATTTTGAAATTTATTTGATCTTTTTAATTTATTGGAATTTTTATTTAATGTATAACTACATATCCTATTTAGTTATAGTTTTATCACATCATTGTACATCTTGTGATCGATTACACAAAAGTGACGATATTTTTGATTTGTCCTATCATGAATCCCTTAGTTCAAGGGAGGCAAGAAGGTAAAATGGTATTTACCTCTATATTATTTCTAGTCAAATTCATAAATTATTTTTAAAAATTATTTTCATTTTTAATTTAAATTGTATAATCACATATCATTGTCTTTCGTACCAACATCTTCCCTTCTAATGTATTCCATGCAACCTTGTAAATATGGTGCTCATCAATTTAAATGACAAAAGACCACCCCCACAAGTGTTGAGTAGGTGTTTCTTGTAGTAATGAGGAGGATACAAAATCTCCACTTTATTCTAATGAGGACCACCTGTCTCGTCTAACACTAAATGAGTACAAGTATTGAGTATGGGTGAGTTTGCATGTGAACCATGACATGAAAATATTACAAGATGTTCATGGAAAGTAAGTATTAGTTTACATTTTTTTAATTTAATCATTTTTTTGCATGTTATCAAATTTGTCAAAAATTTAAATTATTTTAATTTTGTTATTTTATTTTAGGTACTTTAAAAATGAATTATTATGTGAGCATAAGTATTATTTGTTGAAAAATTCTAAATGGAATAAAATTTAAAACTAATTAAACATAATAAATGGTTGGTTGTGTCTACTAAAAAAGAGTTTGGTAGTGCCTACTATAATGTGGGCATTATTGGAAAAATTACAACATAGGTGCTTAGGAGGATGTAATGAAATATATGGGTATGAATACAAAAAAATTAAAATGATGTTTTATATATTTTTATATTAATTTATGGCCAATTTAATGTACAAGAGAATTATAAGGGTAATACACATGAGGAGAGACTAGTGCATTGACCTATCGAAATGAATGCATCTTCGTGGAAAATACAATGTGACAAGTGTCTCAAATGGGACACTGCTCGATATGTTTTTACCTTTATAATTAAACTAATGTAATGAAATAATAAAAAAAACCATCCTCAAAAGACGCAGGGTTTAACGATACTCGTAGAGATGAATGTTGATCTTGATGGATGATTGATGTTGATAGATCCAAGCATGTGCACAACTTCTTCTTTCCAACGGGATAAGCTACCTGCAATGCACAAACACACGATAAATTTAGGATTAGATAAATATATGTCGATTTCTTGGTAAAGGCCAATCCACGAAAGTCAATGGAATTTCTTGCAAGGATGCCAATCCACATTCAAGAAATTAATTTGATAATGATAAGATAAAATGATAAATAGATGATATAATCAATGATGCAAAGGTAAAGGGACAAACATGGTCCACAACTAAATGATGGTCCGATGGTGATGCCTAATCCAAATAGAGTCTATGGATCATAAAATGGCTCAAAGGAGCAAGGATATAGATAATCGTGTACTCACATAAGTGAGCGGGATGATGGATTGTATTTAGATAATTGATAAAGTACTAAAGATAGCTCAAAAGAGCTTGATAAGGTTTGACATGCACATGTAAAGGTAGAATAGGCAATAACTGATGGGATCTGGATGCTTGAAGGATGAGATAAGGTGTCGATTGTCTTGACAGACATGAATTGCTGATGATTGGGGTGAATCGTTGGCCATTGGGCCAAATTGTCGGCGATTAGGAGAATCACCAACGATTCATCGCATAAATGTATAGGCTGATGATACATGAAATAAAGTTGATTGAAACTTGTGAATGATGAATAAATGGGATGATAAAACAAGGAGAGGGAACTTACCTTACATGAGTTGATAGATATGGTTAAAAAGATGATATTACCGGAGAGAAGAAGATATCTTGATGGATTGTTGTGATGAATTTTGACCTTTGTGATAGGAGAATGAAGTTGTAATATTAAGTATCGAAAGTTCTATGAGTATGAAGCAACCTCAAGTCACAAGCAACCCATTTATATAGGATTACTATTAATAAGGGAGAATCATCTCGTGATTGGGTAGAATCATCGACGATCCGGAAAGTATGGGAAAGTGATTAAAACATCTTCCCAAATCAAGTTTTTGTTAGTTTTGACGAATAATGCATGTTGGGAATAGGTTATATGGGTTAGGGATGTTGTTAAATGGTTAAGAAGGTGTTGGTTTTATTTTAGGTTTATTTTATTTTGGGTTTTAAGTGGTTTGGGTGGTTTTAAGAGGGGGTATAATAGGATTTTACAACCGACAAAATGATATTTATGGGAAGCAAATATAATGGGGGGAATTAAGACTTAGGATAAGGATTTAATGTATAATATGATGGTGATGGTGAAGGGGAGCTAGCATACGTGGAAACACGGATTAATAGTCCTAATTTTAGGTGTCTAAATTTGCCCCTTTTTGTTGAGTGGTTTGGTGTAGGCAAGTCGTGAGACAAAAACAAGATGCGATAGATAAGGATGTGAAAGATGTAGAATTATATGATGAGGTGCTCCCCCTCAAACTAGGGATTGATGAAATAAAAGGGAATCGATCATGAGTTTGAAAGATGCAAGGATGGAAAGATGAGAGATGATGCCCCAAAATGAGGTATAGAAACAAGATGGGTGCCATCAGAAAATCAAGTGATAGGGGAACCAAAGGGTTCGTGTCCTATAGATGTATGATTTAACGATGGTAAGGGGAAATAAAATAATGTTTTGATGAGGTCAAAGGACTGAAGATTGATGTTGCCACAAAGGTGGGATTACGAGGTCAAGAAGTCAAGTGATAAGGGAACCAAAGGGTTCGTGTCCTATAGACATATGATTTAATGGTGGAAAGATGATGGTTTGACGAGGTCAAGGGACCAAAATTTGATGTTGCCACAAAGGTGGACTTATGAGGCCAAGAAGTCAAGTGATAGGGGAACCAAAGGGTTCGTGTCCTATAGACATACAAATTAATGGTGATGAGGGATGACATGATGATTTAATGAGGTCAAAGGACTAGAAATTGATATTTCCACAAAGGTGAGCTTATAAGGCCAAGATGGGGGTCCTGATGGTGATCAAAGGTGTAGCACTTAAGGAGGAAGCCAGTTGACAAATGTCGATTTTAATGAGTAGATGCGACATTTTTAAAATGACGATGTAATGATGAGATGTGCTTAGGATTGTGTGGATATTGATAGATGTTTGATATAATGATAGATATATTGATAGATGTGGATGTGGAAGGGTTGACAGCTATTAAAGTTATGTTTTAGGTATGATGTGTTATTCGATATTGATTTTAAAGTGACTTAATGTTTGTCAAAACCATGGTCAAGAATGAAACATGGATTGATGCTTTATACTAGATTTGATACATATGTGATGGGAAACAACAGAGTGAAGGCTCTTGCACTTTTGGCCTTTACAACAAATGTTAATAGATGACTAACAATGGGTAGTCACACATAGGATCTTAGATATAGAGATTAAGTGAAATGTATACCTTCCTAGAAAAATGAAAGGGGTTTAACATGTGTAGGTTGTGTGGGAAAAGAGGGTTCTCATTTTCAACAATTTCATAGAGAAATGCCCCAGCTATACATTTTATTTTTGACACAAACTGATTGATAAGGAAGTTTGCTTTGATGGGAAAGCTAATCAATGTGGGAAGATTTCCTAGGATGTTTTGATATTTGACTTTTTTTGATGGCTGATCAATGTGAGAAGCCTTTTTACATGGGTATACATCTTTCAAGGAGTGGTCTACAATTTTGAATTTTGAATTTGATTTTTAATTTTACAGATAGTCTTCCTTCGAGGGACCGATCTACAATTTTGAAGGGTAGTTTTCCTTTGAGGGATCAATCTAATTTTATTTTTATAATATGATTTTGATATTAGAATAACTATCCTTTGAGGGATTAGTCTACTTTTCTTTTTGATAATATGATTTTAATATTTGAATAAGCTGTCCTTCGAGGGATTAGTCTACTTTTCTTTTTGATAATATGATTTTGATATTTAAATAGTTTTCCTTCGAGGGATCAGTATATTATATTTTTCTTGACTTTTGATAGGAAGCATCCATAGGTATTTTTTACTGTATTTTGAGTTGAGGGAAAACCCTAATAGACCATTTCAAGGAGGGGAGAAGAAATGTGTACACACACTACACATGTGTACCCCATGACATATCTTTGGTTGGTAGATAAGGTGGATGGATGCAATGATTGTGGGGTTCCTGCTAAGAAGGAACTTGTCTAGGTGAAAGATACAATGAACAAAGCCGTGGGGTTCATCTTTAAGGGTTTGAGGATAGTGATGAAAAACCACATTCTTTCAAATCATTACAATGATAAGATGGCTGGTTGATGGTGGAATAAGATATTTGATGTGATTACTTGTCATGATAGTTGATGTGTTAACAATATAAAGGTCGTAAGTGCAAGGCATTTAGAGGTTTACCCATGCTATATGGACTGATCCAATTAAGGGAAAAATTTCCACATTTACTCATTTCTAGAGTAGTGACATTTTGATTGGATTGATATGATAGGTTGGGTGAAGATGTGCTAGGGGATGTGTGCAAGGTAATACTTTCAAAGTCTCAGTAGAGAGGAGTCCCCTAGCATGACACTTTGTGGATAGAGATGACATGCACTGAAAGGAATGACAAATTTCAGATTAGGATGATGGAAGTTTTGATCTTGATTGATTGAGTATATGGTAAATAAATGAGCCCTTGACAAAGGATCCATTGAAAATTTGGAAAATTGACGAGGAGGGGTAGATGATGAAGCTTTTATTTTACCTTTTCTTCATGCATGTTGACTTCTGATTTGTATAGGTGGGTGGACTATACTAATTTGAGATGAGGGACCTCCATTGGGAAGTGATGATAATACACATGAGAAAGGTTTGTCAATATCTGATTGAGATGACCCCCTTTTCCTATAGATGTCGGTGAGAACACTATCAATGACTTGGGTGTAGATGTTAATGAGATTGAGATGCCTTTAATGGAAGGTGTTGAGGATATGTCTAACAAAGGTTTGATAATACAATTGAGGATTTTCCCCTTTTCCTATAGACATTAGGGGTGGAGGTGTAGATGATATCGATGATGGCTAAGTATGGTTTTCTTCTGGGAGAAGATCATCGACGAGGAGGAGTCATTGGATTATGGATTTAAGTGCTTTATAACTATCCATGCTATGTCCTGGGATTCTATGGTAGGCACATGTTTTATCTTGATAGTACTAGGTAGGTTTCTGAGAATGTGAATTGGGTGTTTTAAATGGTGGTAACATGACAAGAAAATCTTGCATGAGCCTCTTGAGGATGTTGATGTAAGTACCTCTTAGGGGATTTGGATTAATTGATTTTGATTTACGAGAACGCTTGGTAGGACTCATGTTGTTTTTGGATGGGGGCGGATTAATAGATATCGTATGGTGCTAAACATCATAAGGACATTGTGAGGTTGATAAGAGAGAGAATATGATGCGGGATTGTTGTAATTGGATTATGGATGAGGTCCTAAAATAGATGAGGAGGGATCGGTTATTGACGAGAAGGGGTTTGACCGTGTGGCGTGATATTGAGTTAAAGGATGGGGTCCCAAAATTGATGGTAAGGGTGGGACCATAGATTTGATAGATTTGGATTATGACAAAGGATGAGGTCCCAAAATGGATGGTAAGGTTGAGACCTTAGATTATGTGTGTGTTTTTATTTTAGGAAAAATACGGTGGTTTACAACAGATGATGAGGATGAGGTTGTGGATGTGATAGGTTTCAATTTTGTAACATTTGCTTTAGATAGAGGAGAGGGTCTCATGTCAGATGATGAGGGTGATATAATGAATATGATGGTATTTTATTTTATAGTGTTTGATTTAGGACAGGGTTCTAGATTAGACAAAAAGTAAAGAGCCGAGGATAGGAATGAGTCTGGTTCGGATGAGGGAGATGTTGTTTCAAGACATGATTGAGGTGGGTTATATTTATGTGAGCTACCCAATTCTTCGATTAGTTTAAAAAGTGGTTGGATGTAGAGATATTTTATTATGAATGCCTCCTTAGTAATGGTCTCCAAGGTGGAGTCTAAGGGTTACAAGGAGGTAATGGATGATTGGACAGTGGAAACAAACAACATCAATGTGTGAGGATCATTGAAAAGAGGATCCGTGTTTTGAGTTTTCAAGAGGAAGCATTGGTGATGAACGAGTCTCCTCATGGGGAAGATCATATGTAATAGTGTTGATGATGTGACTCGAGGGATGTGCGATCTATATGGAATGAATTTATCAAGGGTGTTAGGTTAGTAGATAAGTAATGACATGATGTGTGGTAATTTCATCCGATCATAGGAATACCTAGGGAATTAGATGGGACATGTGTAGATTGAGGATCGAGATGGACTTCTTCAAGGGATTGGATTTATAATTTCCTAGCCATGGTGAAGGCTTCATCAAAGGTCTAGAATGTGTGGATCTGGAGGATAGATGAGATGTGATGGGAACATGATTGAGAAAACAACTCGATCAATTCTTGATTGAGGTAGTGAGAAGGTCAATTGATTGATAATGCTTTTCCACCGAGTGAAAAAGTTGATAAGGGATTCGTTTTCAGATTGTTTGATGGTAGAAAGATCATAAATGGTGATTTTGCGAGTAACATTTATAGCGAAGTGATCGAGAAATAACATGGCTAGCTGAGTGAAAGAGAGTAAAGAGTGTCAAGGGAGGGAGTTGTACCAATCCAAGGCAGATCCTACGCCAATGACATAGGAAAGGTTCTAAGAAAAAGATATTGATTATGGATGATGAGATAACAAGCATGTCTAAAGGCTAGTATGTGTTGTTAAGGATCCTCATGGCCATGGAACATGGTAAATTCAAGTAATTCCCAATGTGGAGGATAAGGCTTATATGGTATTAACAAATGGATGGGTTCATTACAAACCTAATCATAGGTGAGGACGTGTTTGGGTCCCTTGGTAGTGGATTCCAAATTTTCTAATCTATTTAACAGAGCTTGCACATGATCATTTGTAGGATTGGATGTGAAGGAATTAATGTGTTAGTTCGATGAGCATGTGATATATTTTATTGATGAAAATGTGGAGTAGGATGGTTTTGGATGTTGGAGATGCTATTTTTGTTGGATGAGAGGGGTTGATTGGGCCTGAGTAGGTATGTGTGTATAGGTTTGGGATGTTTAAGGTACCAAGAGAGGTATTAAATTCGAGATAGATTGATTGGATAAAAGATGAGTGGTGTTAAGATTCTGATGAGATTTTGATGAAGGAGGGGATGCAGAGAGGATTTATTAATGGGATACACTTGGACATGGGATGAAGAGTGATAGTTTGGAAATATTTTGGATGTAAAGGATAGTCATATGGTTTTTGGATGGGGTTATATGATGGCTGAAAGTTAACGATGGATTAGACGGTTCTATAAAAATGTCAAAGATAAGTGAAGTTGAGTGGGATGTGATAGGTTGATAAGATTGATAAGGACTAGATCCTATGTAGGGGATATTTTGAAATTGATTGGGATGAAAATATGTAGAGGTAGTGGATGAAGCAACCGAAGATGATTGTAAAAATGAAGCACAAGGGGTAAAAGAATATGTTGATGTAGAGGGTTGATCTATATTAAAATATTGTTAACTGATGATGATGCAAGAAATCCCTACGAGAGCTACACATGTAACATACAAGTCAAGCAAAAGAATTTTAATTATCTTGATTAGAATTTATATGTGGAGAAACCTAATGATATGGCCATTATAAGGCTAGTTTCAGGTATGTTAAAGGTTGGAGTCCTCGATATACCCAAAGGTATGTGAGGCCCAAATCATGATGGTGCTTTTAGAGGGCTTGGTATTGGGGCCTACCCCCTCACTTCATGGTCCCAAAATGATAAGGGAATCAGGTGCTTAGCCAATATACCGACAACCAATTGTTTAAACTCAACCGAGAATGCCGAGTCGGTTTCCTAATGGGTGATCAAATCCCAATAGTTATCCCCTAGGTGGGAATGTTTGATGAAAATTTGATATTTGATGTGGTTTGGTTGTGTGTGAAGGAATATGATTTGAATGCAATAAATTAATCTTGTAATTATTATATGTGATCTAACAGGATGCAAGGTTTGTTTTAAACCCAAAAATGTTTGTTTTCGATGAGAATAGACAACAAAATGTGCTTGAAAATAAAAATAAAGGAGAAGACTCACCTCGGTAACACTTCCTTTTAATTTTTTTTAGCAATAATGTAGCAAGCAAAAGCATTTTAAATAAAAAACCTGTAAAAAGGTTAGAAAATGACAAAAAATAAAAAGAAAATGGTGTTAGGAGCTTTCTGACTGAGTAATTAGAATTAGTCAAAGATATTGTCGGTGATTGTGTGAATCGCGGCGATTCACACAATCAATTGCTTTGGCAAGTTGACTAGATCGCTAGTGATTACAAATCGAAAGCTAAAAATGAATGAAAATTAATTTAAATAAAAGAGAAGTGGACTGGGTCCCACTGGGCATGCCAAAATGTTCAGAGATGTTTTTACCTTTCTACTTAAATTAATGCAGTGAAATAATTAAAAAAAGCAGGTTTAACCATGCCCGTGAAATGAATGTTGATCTTGATGGATGATTGATGTTGATAGATCTAAGTGTGCACAAAACTTATTCTTTCAAATGAGATAAGCTACTTACAATGCACAAACACTCTGAGAAAGATAAGATTAGATAGATATATGGCGGATTTCCTTAAAAAGGCCAGTCCTCAGAAGTCAATGGAATTCATTGCAAGGATGTCAATCCGCATTCAAGAAATGAATCTGATAATGATAAGATAAAATAATAAATAGATGATATGACCAAAAATGAAAAGGAAAAGGGACAAACACGGTCCATAGATATATGATGTTCTGATGGTGATACCTTATCCAAAGGGAGTCTAGGGATCAAAAAATGGCTCAAAGGAGCTAGGGTATAGATAGTTGTGTACACACATAAGTGAGTGGGATGATAGATTTGAGTCGGATAATTAATAGAGTGCTAAAGATGGCTCAAAAGAGCTTGATAAGGTTTGAAAGGAACCTATAAAGGAAGAATAGGAAATAACTGATGGGATTTGGATGCTTAAAGAATTAGATAAGTTCTTGATTGGATTGAAAGATAGGAATCACTGATGATTGGGGTGAATCATCGGCGATTGGGCCAAATCATCAACGATTAGGATAATTGCTAATGATTACTACGAAATGTATAGGATGATGATACATGGAATAAATTTGATTGAAATTCATGAATGATGAATAAACATGATGATAAAACAAGGAGATGTCACTTACCTTTCACGAGTTAATAGATAGGGATGAGAAGATGATATTATCGAGAGAAGAAGATTGTATATGCTAGTAGATTATTGAACTTGATTACTAGATGTATGAGTGACCTCCAAAGGTTGGAGAAGAATTTTTGATATCTTGATGGTTTTTGTGATGCATTATGACCTTTGTGACAAGAGTTTGATGTAATATTAAGTCTCAAAAGTGCTACGAGTATGAAGCAACCTCAAGTCACAAGAAAGGGACCCACTAACCTCAAATGGAGGTGTAAAACTTGTTTATAGAGGATTACTATAAACAAGGGAGAATCACTAGTGATTGGGTAGAATTTCCGACGATCCGAGAAGTATGGGAAAGTGGTTGAAACAACTTCCTAAATCAAGTTTTTGTTAGTTTTGTGAAGAAGGATGTATGTTGGGAATAGGTTATACAGGTTAGGGATGTTGTTAAATGATTGAGAAGGTGTTGATTTTTTTTTGGCTTTATTGGATTTTTGGATTTAAGTGGTTTGGGTGGTTTTAAGAGGGGGTAGAATAGGATTTTATAACGACATAATGATATTTATAGGAGCAAATATAATGGGGGAATTAAGACTTAGGATAAGGATTTAATGTATAATATGATGGTGATGGTGAAGGGAGCTAGCGGACACGGACATGAGGATTAACAATGCTAATTTTAGGTGTCTATAGACCCGAAACGAGCTTATGGTAACTTCAAAAATAATGATATAAATTAAAAAAATTGTGTTTTCATAAAATTCATTACTTTAAAGTTTTTCATATTGTATTGATATTAATATAAGGGTCCTAAGTATTTATGAAAAATCCTATCAATCCAAAATGAGTCAAGAGAAGTTGGTGACTCATCATCTGTGATAAATGAGCATAGATGAGGCTACATACAAACTTGCAAGTTCATTTGAATAATGTATTATATGACATTTATTAATTCATATCTCAATTATATTTTTAACTTTAAATAATTTTTACAGGAGAATATGTATGACTTCAAAGCCATTGAATAAGTACAGAACAACTCAAATCCCTTAGATGGAACACCAATGCATTGAAAAAATGGGTGCATTCTTGTGGGTTTGTGTCGGTATGACATCATTAATTTATTAAATAATTATTAAAATTAAGTAGGAAACAAATTCTGATTTTCAAATATTTTATTCATAGAATTTGAAATATTATAATAAGTATTAAATAATATTATTCAAGGTAAATAAACATTCAATTTTAGTTAATGGCCTTCAAATTAGAGAGGAATTAATGATGATGATACTGAATATGACTATGAAAACCCATCATTGAATAGAATGGAGCATAGTTTAGACAATACAGACAATGAGCACATAGATTATCATGATGATGGTATTGAGATCTTAGATGATGATGACGACGATGAGTAGTTGATGATTGAACTAGTTCATAGTAGTAGTTTATATATATATATATTGTACTTTGAATTCAAATTATTGTATTATAAATGGAAAATTAACTATTTTCTCATATTCGTGAATACATTGTTATCTTTGTCATTAATTTACCTAAAACATGATTTGATGTTTGTAATTTACATTGACTTTATATATATATATATATATATATCTATTATATAATTTATGTAAATGTAAATGTTACTATGAACTTATTAATTGTGTTTGTTCCAATAGTATTCAATATTTATTCACATACAACAAATTTATTTTCCATTTACAAACATAATATATATATATATATATATATATATATATATTAAAAAATAAAAATATCGATATTTCATATTTGAAATAATTATATTGCATTTTTAAAATAATTTTTGAAGGGGCTTTGCATCACATTTAAACCATCTGTGATTGGAATAGTGTTCTAGTTAGCATCATGAATATGTGACATAAATACAATGCAAAATGGTAAAAATAGGCACAAAAATGACACAAATAAAAATGTCTAATTGTGCCATTTTGTGTCACTTTTTCATCTCAACCATTGATGTGATTTCTTACAAGGAACACACTAAAAAATTACCAAAAAGGTTGAATTTTAATGCAAAAAGGATAAAAATATGGTTTTGTTTGCACATTATGTAGTAGTGCCTCATTGGATTCATTCATGTAACTAAACATCACATAGCAACCATCAAAGTCAAAACACGAGAGTGCACCATCAAAACATGATGTACTTGAATCACTATTACATCTCCTCTACCTACTCTAGAGGTTCACGATCCCCTTGAAAATATGGAGAAGACTCGACATAGATATCCATCTTTTATATTCTAAAAACATCCATTTCAACAAGGAAATCCTCTACAAAACCCTCAAATAATTAAATTTCCCTAATTACATTGACCCTTCGTAATTTTAAGCCATGGTTACAAAAATCACCCCCAACCAAAAAATTATTCTTATCCAATGTGATACTCCTCAAATAATTACATTCATAACATCCCTATGTAAATAAAAAATTTCATTACCTACTGTAAGATAAAATTTTTACTTGTAAACAACATGTCAGGATTGTATTTATAAAATTTGAATCTTATTAAACATTTGGGCCATCTAAATATAACCTTGGAACCTAATATCATTATCATAAAATCATATGGCAATGTTGAGTGGAAATTTTTAGGAACAATTACTGTTACCTTAAATTTGAGACATCACTCATGAAATATGGTTACATGTTATTGATATGAACCTTCAATATGAAATTCTCCTCAATCACCCATGGATTTGATTTATACATGTCATCCCCTCTACATTCCATCAATTCATCAAACTTCCATTTTAGGGAAAAGAACATATGATCCCCAATGATCCTCAACCCTTTAAATATTACAATATTTTGAAGTAAATTTTAATAAAGAATATGTATTCCCAAGCACTAAAATTACTTTTGAGGAAATATCTAAATATCCTTCCTCCTAAATTAATCCTAATGCATCTCCATATTCATGTAACAATCCTCCCCTAGAATCCAAATCCAAAATCATCGGTATTGGTTGTGGAGATAATAAAATCCATGAAACCTTTGATATAGATATCCTCCCTCATCAAATAGAAGTTGTGGAAATCCTGACATAATTGAAATACATACCATACTTTCATAGCTTTAGAAGCTTTGTAAAAGGTGGTTTCCTTGTAGATGAAAATTTTAAGACTACTTCTAGTTATTGGTTATATGATGAGAGATTCTCATAATGATAAAAATATCTAAAATATCCCATTCCAAACAAGATGTTGGATAACATGAGCTATCAAAACCATGGTTTAGGGATCAATAAAGGTATTGGTGTCCCTAGATTTCACCCTGAAATCTGGGACTACCCATTTAATTTTTTTTGTTCTTTTTAAAATAACGGGTCTTTTATGTTTTTATTGCGAGAAGATGTCTCTATTACATTAAGATATTCCTAGTGAATCATATGAGCCAATTTTGACAAATACCCAGATGTTGAAACTCATTTTATCTCTCCGCCAAGTTTTTTGTTTTACGAAACCTTTATTTAATTATTTATTAAATAAATAAAGCCCCGTTTGAAGTAAATTGTGCTTTGGTTGAATCCTATTAAAGTTTTGCATGCCAGTATTCACAAATCTCAATAGGATTTTCACCAGAATGAATTGAGCATTGTCTGTAACTTCTGGCAACATTTTTCATTTTTATTTATTTCTTTTACATTTGTTTTGGTTTTCTCTGCACTGTCTCTTAAATTACCCTCGATTTGGTCTTTGATTTTTATAGCTTGTTTAATTTCTTGGAATGTTTGGAGATCATTTATGGCCTCAACACTAGAAGGTTTCAGTCTTAGAAGGTAAACTTCTAATCCAAAAAGATGAAGTTAACCAAAAAAAGCCTCTCCTAGGCAAGTCACACTTTTTGGAATAAATAGATATAAACTGCAATGGGAATTTTGGCAGTGGCAAGCAGATGGGAATTTCTTACCTATCTTGTAGGGTAATTTTTCCCATGAATTCAAAATCACTTAAGCTTGCAATGGGAATATTAGAGGTGGCAGGCAGGCGGGAATTTCTTACCTGCCTTGTAGGGTAAAAATTCCCATTATAAAAGAAAAATCACTTAAAGCACTGGTGGGAATTTCTTGCCTGCCTAGCAAGGCTAAATTTTCCCATCAAAGAGGTTTATTCACCCATGCAAGTCACACTTTTTCAAAGAAGGCTATTTTCCATACAAGTCACACTTTTTGGGAGATGATTTAAGTTGCTAGTGGGAATTTCGGCAGTGGTAGGTAGGTGGGAATTTCTTACCTTCCTTATAGGATGAAAATTCCCATGATGAACGACAAATCACTTAAGTGGAAGAGGGGATTTTTGGATCTGCAGTGTAGGGTGAAAATTCCCATCAAGTTGACTTCCTATTTTTAGCAGTCACCCTTGCCAAAAAGCGTGACCCACCTTGGCATTAAACAATGCATTTAATAATATTTATTAGTGGTCTTTCTACCTAATTTTGGCGCCATGAATGGAAGGAAAGTCAATGCAGAAGGATAAGCTAAAGAGAAGTCAAGGATGCATGCTAAAAATAAATAAAATACATTTATAAAAAAGAAACCAGAACATGCATAATTGGGCACCCAATTTAAATGAATAGATGTGTCTTTTAATTAATTAAAATGCAAGAAATAGAGAAGAAAATTATTAAAAATAGCATGCACAAGGCTATATAAGCGGGGATGCCATAAGGGAGAAACAATTAATTATTTTTGATGAAGGTTGCAGCCCAGATAGGTTTTGGTGCCAAAAGAAGGAGGATTTTACATTAAAGACTATTTTCCACTGCCGGGAAGCTTCCAATTTTGGTGCCTAGGGTTAGAATAGCCTAATTTTGGTCATTCTTAGTATCTGCATATTGGTATATGTGCCCAAGTGAATTAAATAATATTTTTTTGCTTTGCATGCAAACAAAATCTCAAATTTTAGGGCAGCAGGCTTTATATGCAGATTTTGGTGATAAAAATCAAGTATTCATGCCATGGAATCCATCTTTGTCTGAATTAATTGTAGGTATTCATCATAGGTGCTCATATTAGTGAAAGGAAGTTCAAATCAATGTCAGATACATTGAATATCTCTTCCGAATCAAAATAAATTGCCAGATCTACACAAATTGAGCCAATTATAAGGGATTTCGGCAGAATTAAAAGAAAAAATCCCAAACAAAGATTATTCCACACCAGATGAAGCATGATGAAAGAGAAGGATCAAATGAATCATGCACAACTCCTAGATTTATTGAAATCAATGATACGAGACACAAGCCACCCCGAACTCATCTCTCGATTTAATTGTGAGATCTAGAATCGGAAGGACCTCTTTCATGTGGGCAATTAAAAGTACCGAAATTATTCAAGCTTCAAAATTTCCAGATCCACAACTCGGTTTCTTGAATTTTTATGGAGTGTGCAAGGTCATATCATACTCTTTCTAGAACAATTTGGGACCATGTGAGAAAGACAATAATCAAGCTGGATGCACAATTTATTAATTATTGTCTAAAGATTCTAACACGACATGTGGTGATTGCAATTAACATGCTGGATGTTGGCAATAAATGGGAGAAGCACAAAGAAGATTGCATGGGCATAATGAATAACATATACATGAAGAAGCCCAAATCTCAATCAAAGTTCTCAAGGACTCTTCCACGATCCAATTTGGTGCAGGAAGTTGATGATATTACTAAATTTCTTTGCAAGTTAAATGGAGAATCCAATACTCATAACTTCCACTCATGGATGTATGCTTTCATGAGAATCATTGAGATCAACAGATCTGATTTGATTATCAATTGGGCACATCATCGGTGAAAACATCGACTAACAAATCTGAAGTGTGAGGCAGAAATTCAGCTTCAAAATGACTTCATACCTAGTATATGTAGCAGCCTCGCAGGGCATATTTTCCAAATTGGATAGACGAGGAGTTTTGTTGAAATATCCTATTTTTGAGTGCTTCCCACAGTTGACAGTTCCTGAGTGCAACAAAGATTACAGGTGATCAACGATGGGTTATTCTATGAATTCATCTATAAATTGAATAGTGATCTAAAGATTGTTAGAGTGAGCAAAGAAGCTTGGGAAGATGTATCCCATGTATGGCTGCATCTTCATCTAGTTTGTAGACTTCATGTATCTCAGGGTCAGTGGATTTTTAGGAGAACCAGTCAAGTTGCCGAGGTATCTAATTGACAAATGAGTCATCATGGAGTTGTGTAGGCATCTCATGGAAATACATGCGTTATAATCAAAGCGCACAAACCTACAAGTTGATTTCTCGGTCATGGTGGGTTATTACAGCTTCTAGAGCATCCATAAGGTGAGGGGAATCAAAGCAGAAATGTTTTCTAGATATGAGCATGAGTTCTTCCCAGCATGATTGAACTATGATCCATATGGGATAGCGAGGAAGACAATATCCCAGGAGTATGCACATGTACCTTCATTGGAAGAATTTTGGATGAAGTGCAGAAGCAAGTATGAAGTCAGGAAGAAATATTTTAGCGAGTTATGAGCACAACAAGTATCGATTATAGTTTAGCATGGATACCTAAAAATCTTGCGAATGATGGACATGTGATACTTGACACATACCACCAGATGGGATAAGATAGAGCTTCTCTTCAGGAAAGCATAAGTGGTTGTCAGATGATTGAGGAAAGGTCTTCCACGGTTTTGGTTAACACCTCAAACTGGTTGTTGACAAAGGGGTATCTCTGGACGAAGCTTTGATGAATAATATCACAAGTAAATTTATTGCAGGAGACTCCAGAAAAATAAATCACAAAGGTGAAAGTAGCAGGAGTCCAGAGAAGCTTAAAGTATACAATAAGTCTTAGATACTAGAGAAGGCCAATTCTATAGCTATCGTGCTAGTACCACTTTTAAACGAAGCTTCTCCTATGTCAACTCATAGCACTTGGCAACCCCTGAACCCCAGGAAGATGTTGTTGTTCCTGAGTTGAATCCAACATCATTTATATTTTCTCCTCAGCCACTTAGATCTTCACCTCCCCCTGTATAGAAAATGAAAGCACAAATGGCAGAGTTTGAAAAAGCATTGTCATTGGACAATTTAGAGGATGACAGCCACAACACTGTGGAAAATTCAGATGCAGCAGAGTATGAGAATGAGAAGGTGGTATACTCGGTAACTTCTCATTCCCTGAGAAGTAATTTTTCATCATGGTTGACTTTGTAGATAGTTCTAGAAGCTAGAGAAGAGATTAACCTAGAAAAGCATGACTTACTGAACAACTCCCGAGTTTGGGCGAAAGGATAGAAGACCTAAAGTCACCAAGGTAGCTTCAAGGTTGATTATTGAAGAATCGGGGAAGAAGTTCACCGAGGTGACAGCCCAGCAGAGAGGAAAGCATAAGGGATAACTCACGATGGCATATATCTCAAGAAACAAATTGCCACTAGGTCGGACTACCATGAAAGGATTAAAGTAAGATACATAGATGCTAATAAATTCTTTATTCCTTAAGTTGGATAAAGAGAGGGAAGAGAAAATCAAACTTCAAGAGCAAGTTTATCAGTTGCGTGAAATCATTACTAAGGTTTCCAAACCTTCCTCTCAACTAGTTTTAGTACATGAGCATGTGAGAAACCATCTGATTAAGGAGGTGGAGGATGCAGGTAATCAAGTCACAACTATTAATGAATGGAAAAGCCAGATCATTCACCAAGCTTCAAAACAACTCAAAGAGGTACCAGCTAGTCTGGAAGTTATGAAAGGTGCATTATCTCAGCTGAAGCAATTGATGACAGGCATAGTGGATGAGAATGCAGTGGCTAAAGGTAACTTGGACATTTTGGTTAAAATAAATAAGCTTCCAGAGGAGGTTTTGATTGTAGAGCAACTTGTGCCTGATGGATTGATTGAAAAGGGAAAGCAACTTGAATTTGTAGTTTCTTTCCACATGGAGATTCTCAAGCTTATGCTGAAAAGAATGCAGTTGCTCGAGGATAGGATATTGTCATTGCCGGGCAATATAGTTGCTTTCACCGAGGAGGAAGTAGTTGGGGATGTTTCTTCCTGTAGAAGAGCTATTCCAAACAAGGTGCCTTCTTCTCTTGAAGGGTTGCTTTTGATGATTCAGAAGAGGATTGATGAAGTTGTTAAGAATTTCACGTTGAATTCAATCAAAAAGCTGATAACACTTAAATAAGACATTAAAGAGTTCAGGCCTAGTTTGAAGGAGGTGGAAGTAAGCATTGACATTCTATCCAAAGGATTGCTTTAATTCAATCTTGAGAAAGAGGATATTGGTAAAAAAAAGGGAAATTGTTGAATTATATGTTCAACAAGTATATTCAATATCAGAACAAGAAGAAAGTGTAGGGTGTAACATCTGGCATATTTTCTTTCTTCTCTTCTTTCTCTTATTCCGTATGTACCCAAATGAAATTGTAAGATTAAAGTTATTGGTTTAAAATACATTACTTTAAGTTATTTGGAAAATTTATCTAAGATAAGTGGCAGAGGTGCACAACTTTGGCTTAACCTCCATATGCATGTCATTTAGAGAGGAATTCTAGGAGAAAGATTGCTAGATGTTCCCTTTACAACTTCTTGCATGTTCTAGTTCAATTGTAGTTTCCATTTGTAATTTCCCCTCTATACACTATAAATAAAGGAAGAGCCTATGGGTTAAAGGATCAGAATTTGTAATCAACATTCTTATGTTCCAGACTTTGAGCTAAAACCCTTGATATCTTTATAAAAGCTAAGGAATAGAGAGGAGATAGATTTTTGGAGAACTTTGTGTCAACGGTGCATTTGTTTCTTATTTCTTTTTAGATCTTTGCATAAACTTTGTGTTATCTTAGATCTGGATCTGAAAATTTCCTTTGCTTTGAATTCTGCATTTCTAGATCTATTTGTTTCGTCTATGTGCATGTGACCAACTCTGTCAACTATTGGTTAGGCTACACATCTTCTTTCTTTTCTACTCACATTCAATTATTTCCATTTTTGCATATATACATTTTTATAACTCAACTTGCTTTGCTGAAAACTGCTAGCTATGGTGCATGAGCTACGTGGTTAAAATAAAACCAACGAGATATATATTAGAAAATATAGTTGACAAAATATTACACGGAGCCTCATCGGTAAATGAGGGATATTTATCTCATGACTTCCTAGGTTTTCAGGTGTGCAAGAAAATCTATCCAATAGGTATTCATGAACCCATCAAATCTTGTAAACACATCAATGTTATGGAATCAAGATTAAACCATATGTTGGTGTGGTGATGAAATCAATGAAACCTCTTCAATTAGAAAAAATACCTCTTTTATATTGAACCAATGTCCCCTTGTATCATTTTATGAGGATCTTGCCTCCATAAACCTCTTTGATGATAATTATGTCTTCACCCTTCATCAAAACTATACTAACATAAACCTATAATAACTAGAAGAAGATTTAAATGCTGTAAGATATGGAACAAGTACATAACCCCAAAGGTTAATGTTTTGAGTTGGATTTTAGTAATAAATAAAATTCTTACTGTTAATAATCTTGCTAAAAGAGGTTTCTATATGGCCAATAGAAGTGTTCTGTGAAGTGAATATGGAAACGTAAATCATCTTCTCCGAAACTCCCTTGCCCATCTAATGATTTCTTCTATTCAGGTTGCTTCTCGCTTACTAGGTAATTCCTAAAGATATCAAGGATGTTTGTAATCAATTGAACTATCCTTTCTTCAGTCGAGGGCTTAAAAATCTCTGGGTCATGAGTTTGGGTCACCTATGGTGGGAATTATGGAAATAAAGAAATAGAAGGATTTTCAAAATAAGAAACTTACCATTAGGGTGACTATAAAAAAACTCCTATAGGCTGTTAGAAACAATTTTTCTATCCTAAGGAAAAATGAAATGGAAATTCTTGACAATGAACATCACTTATTTAAGAATTGGAACATTATAGGTGACCCCAAACCCAAAAGAAGTAATCCTCGTTTGGGGATTAAGTGGATTTCACCTAGGGAAGGTTTCTTTAAACTCAAATTTGATGGTGCAGTGAAAGGTAATCTTGGGAAAGTAGGGGAGGAGGTGTTCTTCGGGAATCCCATGGAAGATTTCTTCTTTCCTACTTATTTGACCTGGGCCTCCAATCTAACAATTTTGCTGAGGCAACTACGATGTTTTTGGGGGTGAAGTTAGCCAAGGAGAAAGGCTTAAAACATCTTGAAGTGGAAGGGGATGTTAGGTTGTGGAGCCTGTTTTCATGTGAGGAAGTGTTGAAGACTGTACAATAAGATTACTATACAATTTCCACATTTATCTCGCTGGGGTTTGGGGGCGCAACCCCTGAATTTTTTTTTGGCCTTAAAACATGCCCGATATACTGGAGAAACATGCTTTTATCATATGGGTGGGATTTTTGACCCATAGGTTTATGGGACAGTTTTGGCCCATGGTTTTGATACCCACGGTTTTGTAAACTAATTAAGCGGTTGTCTATTTATATAGTTTTGTGCATATGGTAGGCATAATGAAAACATTACGAGATGTGGTTTGAATTCGGGTGTGAATTCTATAGAGTTTGTTGAACATAGCTCCAAACAAATGCTGGGTATTGTGTTGAGAGAGTGGTGGCTTGTAATAAAATATGAGCAAGTGATTATTGGTGGAGCTAGCCCAAATTGGGTGAACCACGTTAAATCATCTCTTTCTGTTGTGTTATTTTATTCTACACTTTTATTTGAAATCAGAATATTTTCTCGCATATTAGTTTCTCTTGTTGTGATTATGTGAGGGATTATTCCGCATATTTTATCCCTTATTTCCTAACAGGAGAATCTTTATATATCATTTCATGTTTGAAAGGAAAATCTCAACCTTCTATTTCTATCAAGGACTTCATAAATAAAACTAAGCTTTTAGCATCCTCTTTTGAGGCCATATCCTTTCATCATGTGTATTGTGAAGGAAACTCTCTAGCGGATTTTATGGCCAATTTGGGGGTGAATGCTAGGGGTATTAAGGTGGTAGAGGATCCTAATGTGATGCAAGATAAATTTATTGAAATCATGAAAAGGGAAGGTATAACTTATAATACTCCTACAAATGAGGACGCATTAATTTTTCAGACTCGTGACATCTCTTTTTCATGATTCCTGAACTCGTGCAAAATCTCCTTTCTAATCCTTGAAGGGGTAGGCCAGATATCTTTGTTTTCTGGAAGTGGGATGATAGGATCGGGGAAGGTAACTATTTGCAGAACAGAAAGAAGAACAGGGTCAGAAGCATGGGGGTGACTTAGTAAGAACTGAACCTAGCAAGAGGCAGGAGATGTCCATAGAGGCTGAGACCCTGCTCGAAAAGGTGGGTATGTTACCCTTTTTCAATATCTTTGATGGCTATGATGAAAAGATGAGTGAAGTTGTGGTGAAAACATGGAAAGAAGGCCATGTTCAGATCGGTAATTTATTCTTCACCATTTCCCCGAGCTTATTGCTAAAGTCTCGAGTTTAGCTCTGGAAGGTAGATGCATCTACAAACCTAAGTCAGACTACAACCCGGAGATTGAATGCTTTATGTAAGGTAAGGGAGCACCTATCTCTCTTCATAATGGTTATGCTTGGGGAAATTTTCCCCATCCTTTTGATGAAATTGCTCAGTTGTTTATGTCATACATTACCTTAGAAGGACGGTATAAAGTGATATATGGTTACCACTTCCCCATGCTTGAACCATGTCTGTAATGTTAAGCCCTATAATTTCCCTTTCTTCCTATATACTTCCCTTACAAAATCTATTGGAATGGTTGAGAAAGGTACCTTCCCCTTACCTCTACACCAGGGCCTCATTAAATCCCTTCTTAGGCTGGGAACTCCCCTTTTGGGGAAAAATGATAAATTTGGGGCTTCGCCACCTTTGAATGTTTAGTGCCCAAGGAGGACAGTTTTAGTGAAGATCTATTTGGAAAACCAGTGGCTAAAAGAACTAGATCCAACCTGAGTCATGGTGTCATTAACAAACATAGCAGGGTAGAGGAGGCTCCTAAGCCAGTTGAGGAAGTGGAGATTTTAGATTTGGGTGAGAACCAAGATGGGAATCCAAACTTTTCGGTTTCCAGTAAGGACAAGGAAGCTGCTATGGGGGATAATAGTGAGGAGGTGGTGAGCAAGAAATATCTAGACTCTTCAGAAGATAAGTGCTCCAAGAACTTGGAGGAGGCCATTGAGAGCCTGCATGCTCTTAAAACTACCCAAACTAAATTGTTTACTACCCAGGACTCTATTGTCAAGTCTCATACTTTCATGTGGGAATTTGAGCATTGCAGGCTTGATACAGATATTAACAGACATAGGATTAGTATGGTTTCCATGGACCTGAAGGATCTGACTGATAAAGTGGAAAAGTTATCTTCTTTGGTCCTTAGTGAACAACTCAAGAATGCCAATGAGAGAATCCTGGAGATGGCTAAGGATATGTTGAAGATGAAAGAAGTTGTTTTCTAGATTCGTGATGTCCATCTCCTCAATGTTAAGAGCACCATCCACCATCTCAAGCTATTAGCTGAGATGATTCATTCCATGGAACTTGCTAAGGAAAGAGAAAAAGAAGGAAAAGGCCCCAAAGTGGAGATCCTGAGCCTAACTATAAGTATTGGAAAGCTACCATCGATTCCCTTGTCAAAGAATGGAATGGCTGTATGAAATCTATGGGGAAATGATAAAAGAGTGATGAAGAAAATGGGATATTGGTTTGCTGCTATTAGTTCTATGTTGTTTTGTTGTTAGTTTCTCGGTATTGCTACTATTAGTTATTTCATTGTTTATCTATTGTTTGGATACTTTCCTTTATGGTTGTATCTCTTTGTTGTTTGTCTTGTGTTGCTTTGGGTTTTTGGTTGGGCTTCAATGGTATTCCCTTGGCCTCTTTGTAAGGAACTGGTAACATTTTGTATGGGGTAGGGTCCCCTCAACCCTTTTTATCTCTTATAAAAAAGCCAGATCTCATTGAATGGGACCAAAAAAATAGCATACCAATTTAAGCCTTTCAAAATGAGGAAGATATAACATAATTTATGGAATTTCAAGATGATATCTCACCAGGAGGTTAAAAAAGGAATCAAAATAAACTTATATGTATGGCTTACTTTTGGGAGGAGGATGATTTACTTGGTCAATAAAAATAAGAAATTCAGAAGGAAAAAAGGTAAAAATAAAAATCCTATAGTGTAAACCTCTTTAAGGGGCTATTTGATGAACAAAATTAAAACAAGAATTTTTTTATGAATCTATTGGCGGAAATTTCCTAAGAAACCAATAAAAGAGGAAATAAACCTTTTCCCTAATCCTACATAGCTAGAATATGGATCTAAATGATTTGTGAGGAAACTATTGACATAATAATTAACATAGAGGAACAACCTAAGATCATTAAGATTGGATATTATCTCAGTCAAATGAGAAGAAAACCTTTGTCACCTCATAACAATAGTTATTGGATATTTTTTCCTTGTCATATATAGAATATCTTGGGTTAGATCCTTATTTAGTCATTCCTCACTTGGTTTTTCATGAAGCGTTAAACATGCTAAGTGAAATATTTGAAAAAATCATCCACAAAATACCCTCCTTGTCAAAGAGGAAGTTCATAAACTATTGTTGGTGGGGTTTTTCTAACCAATATATTACTTGGAATGGATATGTAACAATGTTCTTATCTATAAGAAACATATAGGAATATGAATGTGAAATTTTTTTGAGCAATATAAACAAATATTATCCCAAATATGACTTTCCCTCACCCATAATTGATATTATTATGGAATCTATGTTAGGATACAAGATGTTATCCCATATGGATGAATTTTTCTTCTATAAGCAAATCATGATTGTGACTGAGGATCAACATATAATAAATTTTACTACACCATAGGGTACCTTATATTATCAAGTCATGAATATTGGATTGAAAAATGTAGGTTATGAATATCAACAAGCTATGATAATAATATTCCATGAAATTCTCCATGAAATTGGGGAAGACTATGTGGAAAGTGTACTAGGTAAATAAACAAATCATGTAGAACATCCAAAGGTCTTGTGATGAATATTTGAATGGTTGGGACAATACAAGTTCATTTGAATCCTAAGAAACATGTATTTGGCGTCACATTAGGTAAAATATTGGGTTTTATTATTTTATGTAGTGATATTGAATTGTATCCTTCTAAGGTAACATTGATTATAGAGACGATGCCCCCAAAGAATCTTAAAAAACTTCATAGCCTATATGGAAACATCAAATAAATCTTAAGGTTCATCTCCTAACTTGAAGATGAATGTCATCCATTCACACATCTCTTAAAGAAGCACATTATTTTTCATTAGGGTTCAAATTTTCAGTAGGCCTTTGACAATATTAAATAGTTTCCATCTAAACTACATGTACTAGTTCCACCTACTTCCCAGGGGATTTATATGTTTTCCATATAGTTTTTAAGGCCCTTTTAGCACATGATGATAAATAAGATATAGAAATAGATGTGTACTATATTAGTTAGACTTTGATATCATAAGAGATTAACTATCTATGAATCAAGAAATCATATTTAGTTATTTTCTTTTATTTTAAAAAGTTAAGGAACTATCTAATCAATAATAAAAATAATCTTATCAAAAAATTCAAGTCACCTAAATATCTACTATTAAAAATAGATCTTAAAGGGAAAATAGAAAAGTGGATCATCCTATTAAGTGAATTTTATATATAATATGTGTATAATAAGGGTGTTAAAGGACATGTAATTGCATACCAATTGGATGAGGCATCTCTTTAGGACACACATTTGTTAAACATGGACTTCTTAGATGATTCATTTATGACTATTGATGATCCTATGGCATGTAAACTATTCTTTGATGGTTCTTTTTATTATCATGGATTAGGGGTAGGAGTCCTTATCACACCCACAACTGATATCATTTTGAGGACATTCATAATTGGTTTCCCACATACAAATAACATGTAAAAATATGAATCACTCATTACGTGTCATAAAATTTCTATAAAATGGAACATACAAAAGATAAAAGTCATTAAAGACTAAAAAATTGTTATCAAATAGGTTAAGGATGAGTATAACATAAAGGATAAGAAAATCATTCTTTAAAAAAATGGTGTATAGATTTAAAATTCATTTCATATAAATGATTTTTGAAGAGGCTCCATGACTTCAAAATACTTTTATGTACATCATGGGTACTATTGAATCTCTACTCAACCAACTAAAAATAGAAAAAAAAGTTCTTAGTCAAAAACCTCATAGTTCTTGGCTATGACCTGCCAAAATTATATTTGGTATGTAAATTTGTTGGTACCTTCTCCCTTTGGTATGAAGACATCTATTATTACCTTCATGACAACATCAACCCACCTAAAATATTTTGTACCCTATTATGGTGTTTGAACTAAGAAGAGGAAAACTTAGCTATTAAAAGATGCATGAAGGATTCTTTAGAGCTCATACAAATGACACATTCCTTGCCAAAATATTTTTTTGAGTTGGATATTATTGTCCCAAAATGGAAGTAGATTATTTTCATTTTGTCCCAAATGTGTTGCATGCTAGAAGCATGGAAACCTTATCCATGTTCTATCATAAATATACTTCATGGCCTTTCTATAAATTGGGGATCAATATTATTGGGAATATCCATCCCACCTCCTTTAATGGTCATAAGAATATTATTACTACCTTTGGATATTTCACTAAGTGGTTCAAAGCAATTCCTCTCACCTATGTCACCAATAAAAATATAAGTTTATCCTAAATCACATCATTTTCCATTATGGAATCCCATTTTCCATTTTTTTGATAAAAATAAATAATTAAAATATTTTGTAATCAATTCAAAATTCATCAAAATTGGTCCATGCCATATTACCCCAAGGTAATGGTTAGGTTTAGGATACCAATAAAATTGTTATGAATATTATGAAGATAATCATCAATAACTCTAGTAGAAACCGACACCTCAAAATATGTCCACATTCAGGGATTAACACACTTCCATTTTCATTCCTACAAGAGACATCACTTACTCATTTATATTTAGAGTTGACTCCATCATCCCCCTTGATATTGATCTACCCTCTTTGTACATCTCCTTGTATGACCTTATAGGTAATAAAGAGTACAAAGTATATTGACTAAATGACCTAGAAATTTTGAATAAGAAATAAATTCATGCCTTAGATCACTTCAAATTATATAAAAATAGATTTCACCAAAACTATAATAAGTGCATGAAATCTAGATAATTTTAGATCACCGATCTTGTCCTTAAAGAGAATTATATGAAGACCATGAAAGGAAATATAAGAAAGGAAAATTTGAGCCTAATTAGTTGGTACCATACATAGTCATTAAAAAATATGGTTATAGTGATTATAAGATGGATAAAAAATATGGTGATGAACTTTATAAGGCCACGAAAATCATGAAACTCAAATGATTCTACACAAGTGTAGAATAAAAGAATTAAAAAAGTAAAAAATATCAAATGAGAAAGAGAAATAATTTTTCTGACAACAAAAATATGCTTATGGCATCTTGGACAAGTACCAAGATGAAAAATACTTTCCAACATTATGAATAGATCTTATTGCTACAAGTACCTTATACTTGAGGGCATGAACACTCCACCCTATTTTTATCCATCCATTCCACTCACACTTGATCACCACCTAGGCATGTGAATTTTATGTCAATGACCCAAACTATCTCTGGAGATTTTAAAATTTGGTTATGACCTTAATATAGCACTAGACTAGTTCAAAACATTATGTGTGGAACTCTCTCAATATTTCTAGGATATTTTTAGGTGAACACAACTGCATGATCCCCTATACATAGTTCAAAACAATAAAACATACCTAGAAATTTTCAAAACAATCAAAAACCAAAAACATTGAAAACAATCCAAAAATCCCCAAAACATTCAATACATTAAAAAAATCCAAAAACATATCACTTACAAAGTCAAAAAGCTAAAAATCAAATAATCACAAAATTTAAAAACATCCAAATACCTTAAAACCCAAATAAAATCCAAATATCCCAAAATAAAAAAATTAGACAATCTATAAAATATAAAAATGTACAAATATCCCAAAAATATAAATTATCCCAAAAATACATAGAAAAAAATCCCAAAATCCTAATAATACACAACACTAGTTCTAGACATATGGATTGTCATTGTCAATAGTCTCAAAATGAGATGCATTATTTTAAATATAAGTCTCCCTAGCATATATCATTTCTTGGGGAAAATATGGCTAACATTTCCATCTCTCAGGACACATCGGTGCCAACTTCCCTCGCATACATCATTAGTTGGGGAAACATTTTTAACCTTGTAATATTCCCACATCACTTGGGTAATGTTGTCAATTTTGCCCTCTTAGGAAAAAATGGATAATGAGATTAAAACTACGCCCATAATTTCAAGCTTTGAGAACCTTATATGTTGTTCTAGAAGGTTTTGGGATCTTCCGGGGTTGTTCTTTATTTTCTCGTGTCTTGAGGTTCAAATTTCTCTCGAACGGGAAAATCAGCCCTAGTGGGCCCACCTCCTGTTAAAATGATAAATTATATTTAAGAGGGTCATATTTCATTTTCACTACCCTCTAGTTTCGAGAAAATCCACGAGGTTAGTGCGAGAAGGTTGAAAAGATGAAAAATATGACTCAAGGAGTTATAAGTCGGGAATAGCTCATCGAGCACTCAATGAGCTACTCGAAGAGCTGGTCAGTTGATTACACCACTAAGTGAGCTACTTGTTTTGACATTGACCATTGAAGGGTAGCTTGAAATGTATTATAGTCTAGACGCATTGAGATTTAATAGATGCTTGGTCGAGTGAGGATGAACATGGTGGGAGGCCATATCAAAAGGAGCTCGGGATTAAGAGAAACCACCTACAGGGGCTCGACCATTTTCAACACAAATACACAACCACTTGTTAGGACTTAAACTAGTGGGAGCCAATACTGATATAGGAAGCTCGATATCAGGGTCAAGAAAAGGGAAGTGGGATTGCCGAGCCTTCTTAGGGAGTACGCTAAGGTGTTGCATATGTAGTCATAAGCTATGAAGACTTCAGTGAGGTAGGTAAATTCATAGTTCAAAATATTCAAGGGATAGATCCTGGACGCAACAATCAATTTTGGGGACATGCAAGAGGGGATTATTTTCGTATCTCATGAGCTCAAAGATGGGATTCACTTGGCGTGGAGATGGCCTCAACTCGCAAAATTGAAATGTGAAACTCAGGCTATGCTAGGGGACCAGGCTTAGTTGTCTTAATGAGGGATGTCATCGCAAAGGACAAGGGTATTGGTTGGTGTTTGGCTCAATGGCCATGAACATGGGATGTATCATCAATATATAAAGGAGGGCTCATAAACAACTTAGGTGTTAGCTCGGTGGAAATGCAGGTGTACAACTTGGTAGAGAAGGTTTTGAACCAACATGAGAGTTGAGTTTAAACTAAACCGTTTATTGCTTAGGGAAGTTTTAATGATGATGGAGCTTTAATTCTATTGGAAGTGTCACATGGTGTGTTGATGTCCCGAGTCGGGGTGGCTTAGTGTGAGGGACCTAAGATGAAGCTAGGGATACATTCTCTCCTTGATAAGATAAAAATGAGTTATGGAATATCGTGTTGGTTGTCGAGGTTGTCACATCTCAATGAGCCAGGAGGAAGTTATTGGAGAGCTAAACATCATTCATGGAGGATGGCGAGCCGAGTAAGTAATGTGCGAGCCAAGATGTCTTGACGAAAAATTGGGAGGAGCTCGACAGAGCTAAAAGGAGCTCACCCCAGGAAAGAGCCATAGAAGGAAACTCATGAGCCCAAACTTGAAGGATCTCGGGTGGATTAGATGGTAGAAGTAGAGGCCAATACATGCATTGATGAGTTTGGAGGTGAAGAAATGGATTCCATGTTTGAACATTAGGAGCTCAGCCCTAATACTCCATGGGAGAGGAAAATTGAAGAACTCGCTCATGGTTTGAGAGGTGAGGTGTTAATGGAGCTTGGAGGTAGGGTGTCACCATGGTTAAGGGCTTGAGCCAATAGAGAGCCCAACGCATCAAGCTCTACCCCGATAATCCTTTGTAGCACAAATGGGCCACAAGGTCATGATTGATTAGTTGAGCTTGCATTCAAACTCCTCATATTAACTCGGCATTGGCTTAGGTTGAGCTGAGTCATAAGTATTCATGTAATGAGCTTGAGCATTGAAATGCTTGGGGTGAAGTGTTGATCTCACAAGTCATGTTGTTGAGGCTTTAGAGGAGAATGAGTGAGGCACAGGTATATGGCGAGCTGAGTCGCTATTATATAGGATCAAGCTCTGAGTTCATTTTGACGTAAAAGCATTGGGGTTCGATGAGGCTCAAACATAGCCTTGGGATGGCTCATTGAAGAGCTTGGGCCATGCATAAAGACTATAGATGGATGAAATATTGGCACATAGGCCAGACATGTAGGAGGATTGAGGACATAGAGAAGGAGCTTGTAAAGGCTTATTTTAACATTTAAATGGCTCATCTCAACAAGCTAGGCCAAGGGTAGAACAAAATTAAGTAATTCGTTTCAAGAGGTGAATGGGAGATGGCTCGAGAATGGTCTGATTTTGCGCTCGGTCTATGCTACAGCTAGAAGGATACCGAGCCAGGTAGATTACACAGGTCATTGAGTTCATGTTAGGGATCAACTCGGTGTTGGAGGATTTATTTCTCTAAATGAAGAAATCACCGAAAATAATTGATGGAAGATGAGTTATAGTGAATGCAGGGATACATTTTCAGAGCTTGATGTTGTTAAGATTAAAACAATGATATGGGGTTTGGGGTCTTCACACTAGTTCATTTTGTGAACTCCTACTCGTTTGGGCTTTCGGAGATTTTTAAATTCAGAATTCACTCACCGTTTTGACAAAAATAAGCTTGAAGAGTCCGAAGCCCGAAAGCCCAAAACTCCAAAATTTAGAGTTTCAGATTTTCAGGATTCAAAGGTTCATGCCTTCGGGGGTTTGAGAAAATGTTTGAGACGAGTTGTTTTGGATTTCAATCCCGAAGTGGACCAAGTCAATATGGGGTCGGTAATTTTGGGGAGCTCGTTGTGTGAGAAGTGGATGACTGTGAACACATGTAGCTCACTTTAAAGGAGTGTGGCATTTACCAATACGTGGAAAAGTACTCATTAATGAACAGTTGGTGTATTTCAAAGCTCACCCGTCTAGTGTGTGCATAGAATGAGAAACATGGATAGCTCGATTAAGGCCAAGTGGAGATAATTAAGAGCTCACCATATGAAGGTTGGTAAGGTAAATGAAGAATCCACTGGTAATGACTCACCAACCAATGTAATGATAAGACTATCATAGGAGATGTGGAGTGGTTCTCCAAAGTGTGTCAAAGTGTTGACTAAACAAAATGTGAAGCTATCACTAACCACCCAAGTTAGCCCCCTCACATACAAATTAAACCCATGGGTTCCGAAACACATGAAGATGATCTTCAAAATATATTGCAATATTATTGCAAATTTAATGAAAATAAATTCAAATTTTTAAATTTATAAAGCATTATGAAAAATTATCAAAGAGCCAATGGAGCTAAAATACCCAAAAAGTGACTTTTGCTCATAAGACCATAACTTCCTCGATGACTGTCAGTTTTTCACAAAAATATAGTCATTGGAATCGGGAGAAAGAGAGATACGCCATGGAGCCATAAGAATATGAAGGTGCAATAAATGAGAAAACATGGCCAACAACAGTGATGAATTGTTAGGTTTTCTTCATTCCTTGAGTAGTGCCTCGAAGGTGGAGGTGCAATAAATGAGCAAACATGGCCAACAATAGTGATGAATTGTTTCCTACATTCTAGCCTAGATTCTAGGGTTTCTTCCTTATTTCTCTCAACCACTTAGGGTTTTCTATAAATGTAAAAGGGGTTCTTATTCTAGGAGGTTAGATTCTTTCCAAGCTTCCCCTCTCTTCACAAGCTGAGATGCTATGAATTTGTAGGCTCTCAAGCCTTTCTTCTCAAATTGTAATGGAAACCTATGCCTTTTCCCTAATGTAATGATGCATTATGAAAGTGCTTGAAGTAATGGAAATTATGTTTTGTGATCAGTTATATGTCCTTTCATGATTTTGTTGCTTCTATTTTGCCTCTCTCATGTTTACAGGTGAACTGTGTAACCAAGGTTTCTTTTGCAAGTTTTGGAGGTCATTGTGCTTATCAAGGAATGCAGTAATGTATGTAAATTGGGTTTTTAATGCATGTTCATTATTCCTCGTGATCATATCTCTTGATCGGCAAGCCGAGAAAGTTGTTTAGCAACACCCTTTCTTGGTGCATCACCACTTCTAGCATAGGTTTTATTTTCTTGCAAATCTCTCTCCCTAATCCCTTGAAATGTTAGCATAGGTCTAGTTAGTCATTTATCCACCTTAGAAGTACTGTTTTGTGTTTAGTTTAGGAAGAGGAATATGACCTTATCCATAGGTTAACCTCAAGACCAAGTACCACAGATTGAGAGGTGATTCCATGTTACTCAATCATACCGAATGTCGTGTTCACTTTCGTGCCATTCGGGGTGCAACGATTTGGTGATAACAGTACTAAACAAGGCAACTTAAAATCAAATTTTATTTATTTTACTTTGTTTTAATTTGCATTTTAATTGTTTTATTAATTGCATTGTATTGTTATTTACTTTTAAATCATTCTTATGGAATATTATAATATTTCTATTATGATTTTCAATATCATAATGCATTTTGTTGTGTCCTATATTAAGTAAATAGTTCTAAATCCATTCACACTATGTAAGATATGTAGTATTCATAATTTTTTCCTATCATATATATAAAAATATTATTGATTTAATATTTAACACTCTAAAAAATTCTTCTAAATAACATCACATTCTTTTATCTACTCACATGACTAAGTGTGCATCATCATATAAAATAAAACATGAGAAAAACTATTCTAACGAATCATCATCAAACCACAAATCAAATCCATCATTAATGTCCAATCACATAACCATATCATCATCATAAATAAAATACTACAAAACCATGATATAAAACTAAGAACAAATAGCATAAAGTTGAATAATCGTGTATATATCATCATTTGATTAATGTTTACAATGATACAAATCAAAAATCATATACATCATATCATAATGTCAAAATCCTAATCTATGACAAATCAAATCTTACCATGACTATGGACTGATAATGAGCCTCCGGTGGCACACATCTTGGTGGAACCCCTAATGGTGATGGACCCATCATGAATTAGGTCATGGCTAATTATTTGTATCTCATTGATGTAGATGGTATCAATGATTGAATCCTAAATTTTAAGTTGACAGGAGGATGTACAACTATCTCTGTACTAAGTGATCATATAATCACCTATACTAGGAACCATCTTGGGTGGGTGTAGAAAAATATCATGTCAATTTTACAAATGTTGTAGGCTCTACTTGTTATATGGGACATATACTACTCTCAAAAGAGTCTACAAGCCTTTTCAAGCTACACACCCCATTCTACTCTCTACTACACTATCTTAAAACATTTGGATTTAGTATATACATCTTATTCTTCTAGATTTGTATTTAATGGGATACCTATACCATAATCTGCATAATCTTCATATAAAATTGGGTAATATCTATATCTCTAGATGTTTTTAGATAAGATAAAAAAGTTTGGTTTTAAATGGGGACCAAAAAAACCCCATACATAGAGGAACAAGTTTTCAAAGAAAAAAAAATAAACAAGGCCATGAAGGCGGAGTCAAAGTACTTAATAACAGCCCAGGCACGGATGGGCCAAACTACAAGAGTTTGTAAATTTAACAGATTTTTTTGGACCCCAAAGGGGTAGAAAAAAAAACAAACCAAACAAAAAGGGTAGCAAAAGGAACACAATTAGTTCACCGTGCCCCTGCTACGGGATCTAGTACTTGTAACTCCATCCCTCCTACTAACCACCTTGATAATGACCCTTTTTGGTTGGTTGATAGCTTCATTCTCTGTCTGGTCTCAACCTACTCGTCCCTCTATTCTTTTCTTTGATTGGAGTTAGAAACCATACCTGAGCTATTTCCAGTGTCTGATTCCTTGTTGTCAGATGAGCTCAACATAAACTTCATCTTTCTTTTTCCCTTCTTAACAATGACTGATCCTGTAGAATAGAAATCTGCTACTCTTTTATAATGAAATCAGCTTGGATAGCCACGATGGTTTTGTTCTCGGGATTCAATACACTGATGGTTTTGATCTCTAGATGTTATCAGATTAGTGTGGAGTGTCTATTATTATCATACCTCATCTATTCTAGATTGAATAGCTCTCAAGTATTTACAACTTAGTCTTTTTTTTTTATGTGAATTTCTATTACTTGATGGCCCAACCTTATTTCTAGTTGTTGTAGAAGTGGCATTCACTTCTTTGTCTACTTCCATTTGAATTGGTCATGCCAATACTCTATCCCATACATATCCTCGATATACCTCTACAATCATTGTTAGAATTACTTTATCTACCTTTGTAATCCCCGATGGAATTTATCCATCTCTTCCCCTCCATCCCTCTTCCCATCTTTGAGTAAACATATCATTAATTGTTATAGTATAAGATGATGACACTATTTTTCTATTTGGGTAGCCTATAATAAATACTTCTATTGCCTCATATGGATAGTAAGTCTCTATGTCCTCATACTCCACCACCAAATATCATATCCACCATCTACATTTGGTTCTACTACTACCCTATGTACATCTCACACCACATTTGTAATGGAATCCCAATATAGGAGGGCCCTACTATCACCTCTCTCAATTCACTCTAGAAAAATAATGTGGCCTAAGGGAACACCCTATTTTTGACACCCTGCACATATATATGAGATACAATGTTTAAATAAATATTAGGATTTAAGGGTTCATTACAAGGGTTTAATCTAAACTAATAAATTTACAATTAACCATACATACTCACAATAACAATTTAATCATTTACAAAAGTGATAAATGATATAAATATAACTCAAACTAAAAGAGGATATGGAAAATTAGCTGTATAGAGTGGAACAAAGGAGATATGGGTATGTAGACTAGGTAAATAAGCTAATATAAACCTAAATATTCTATATTTATTATACTATAACTGGAAACTATATTTTTCTAGGACCGTATTATCCTTCCCTTATTATATACAATTTTTTCCTCCTTTGTATGCTCTTGGAATTCATTTCAATGGGGCTCTACAAATGTCTATGACCTTTTTTTTGGAAATATTGATTAATACATGCCACTCTAGCTCTCATAACCTTAGCATAACCTAAAATTACCTACAAGTAGAAACCATATATACCTATAATACCCTTTATCAAACCATTAGATAAATAGAGAAGAAAATTATGTGTGTGTGAGGTTGGAATAACCTTGTAGTCAACCCATGCTAAACTAATCCTAATGCTACACTACATGCCCTCAAGTGGGATCAAGTCTTATGTAATTCTTCTAGTGCTTTATGTAGTGTGAGTGTGATTAATACATGCCACTCTAGCTCTCATAACCTTAGCATAATCTAAAATTACCTACAAGTAGAAACCCTCTATACCTATAATACCCTTTATCAAACCTTTATATAAATAGAGAAGAAACTTGTGTGTGTGTGTGTGAGGTTGGAATAACCTTGTAGTCAACCCATGCTAAACCAATCCTAATGCTTGCACTACATGCCCTCAAGTGGGATAAAGTCTTATGTAATTATCCTAGTGCTTTATGTAGTGTGAGTGTGATCTAAACTAACCCCTACATTAAAAGGAACAATAACCAAATCGTACCAAGCCAAGAACATAAATGCTAATCAAACACCACGATCAATAAGATGAAAGCAATTCGCTAGAATAACTTTACATAAACCTTTGCAAAAAAATGAGCAACAATATCATATATTATTATGGAACTCATTGAAATACAATGAGAATGGGCCTTGCTTATATAGGAAAGGAATAAAAATCTAAGAACCAGTCAAGGTGTAAATCAAGCCATAAATCAAGGAAAAAACTAGTCATCAAAGAACTAGTCAAGTCCATAGATTTAGGAAAGAACTAGTCATAAGGGATCTAGTCAATACCATATATCAAGGAAATAACTACACCTAACAACTAGATAATATCTCCTAATATCTAAATAATATAAAATAAATATCCACACACATAAGTGGGTGAGGATAAATATAATAAAGGTAAATAAAGTACCTAGGTGAACATGAGCTAAGGTAAATACCTAATCTAACACCCCCTCAAGTGAAGCTAGGGGAAAAAATAGAAGTGGCATGTCCATAGTATGAGGAATGATAACTAGGCTTGATGAGGTACTCATGTACAATATATCCATGAAGAAATCTCGAACCAAAAGAAGGAAAGAATCCTGCTAGAAGGAAAGAGAAAGAAGAAGAAGAAATATGTTCTCATGAACACCCCCAAAGAACAACTTCCAAACCCTAAGCATTCCACGAAACTCAAGGTAGAGAGGTGATGAAAATTTTTGTAAAGATGTATTCAACCTACTACTGAGTCAGAATGTACTCTAAGAAAAAAAATTCATCCTAAACGTGCTGAAAAATGAAGTGTATGTGTACCTCAATATGCTTGGTTCTCTGGTGCTCAATAGGGTTACGAGAAATGGGTATTGCACTCTGGTTGTCATACTAAAGTACAGTCAAAGAATCTTGTCCGAATGAAAAATCTGTCAATAAATATCAAAGCCAAAGAATCTGCTGACTCGTTAAAACTGCTACTTTGTACTCTACCTATGAAGATGAAAGTGCAATAGCTTATTGTTTTTACACACCCAAGAAACTAGAGAAGAACCAAGACAAAAAGATAGTTATATGTGGAATTATTGTCATCAATAAAACCTACCCAATATGAATCTGTATATCCAACCAACTGAGTATAACCCCTAGTGTAGTGTAGGCCAAAGTGGGAAGTTCCCCGTAAATAGTGCAAAATCCTTGTATAGCTGCCCGGTGACTATTATTAGGAGAATGTGCAAACTAAGATACAATCCCCACTACAAATGAAATATTAGGGTGAGTATGGGTCAAGTATATGAGACTCCCAACCAACTTCCTATACAATGTAGGATCACAAAGTGGTGTGGTACATGTGGAAGTAAGAGTAACCCCAAACTAAAAGGAGATGGACTTGGCTTGCAATCAGCCATATCAAAGCGGCGAAGATCATGGGTGTAATTTTTCTAACTCAAATGAATCCTTGAATCTGTCTGAGAAATTTGTAATCCAAGGAAATAATGCAATAACCTAGGATCTATCATGTCAAACTATCTAGAAAGATCCCTTTGAATAGTCTAAATGTGGGAAGAAGAGTTGCTAGTAAGTAACAAATCATCAAAATACAAGACAAGTATCACAATATCCTCACCAACATGTTGGAGATACACTGTATGATTGGAGTGGCAACAAACAAAACTAGTAGATATAAGAAAATAATCCATCTTCTCATACCAAGCCCAAGGGGCCTATTTGAGACTGTAGAGAGACCTTCAGAGTCTACAAACAAGAGAATAATCTTGAACAAATCCAACATGATGCTCCATGTATATTTCCTCTTGTAAATATCCATGTAAGAAGGCATTCTTCACATCCATTTGGTATATGAGCCACCCCTATGATGCAGCAATAATAAGTATAAGGTGTACAAAATCCATCTTGGCAATGGGTGTAAAAGTCTCAGAGTAATCAATGCCTTCAACTTGTGAAAAAAACCTTTGCAACAAGATGAGCCTTATACTTGGTCAATAGACCCATCAAATTCATATTTGGTTTGGTATACCCACTTACACCTAACCATATTTATTCCTTTAGGAAGAGATACCAAATACCAAGTATGATTCTTTATCAAAGAAGAATACTCAGCTGCCATCACATCATCCCACTCTTGTATCCCATGAGCCTTTGAAAAAGATTGTGGATCCTCAGAAACTACTTGACACAAAAGTCTAGAACCTATAGAATGTGCGTGATGATGCCTAGTGGGTGGAAGATTATGTATGAAAGGTTTTACCTTAGAAACTGTAGTACGAGCCCACTTAGGCATAGTGACAAAATCATTGGGAATATGATCCTCAATGGAATCTATAACATCGTCATTAACCTCATCAAAGAAAGGATCCTCAAGATGAGATGAAGAAGAAGGAGACATGGAAAAAGATGAAGAATCATGAGGAGTGAAGTGCTCATCAAACTGAACATGTGTTCAAAAATAACGTCATGAGTATTAGGATCTAAAAGTTGATAATCTCTCATGTCCTCACAATACCCTAAAAAGATCAAGGGTTTGTTCTTCCTATCCAAATATTTCCTTTTCTTCTTTGGCACAAAGGCCCAAACATAGCTCCCAAAGACTCAAAAAATGATACATCTAGCTTAGTGTTGGACAAAGCTTCCTCTGGAGTCAAATTCTTAAGTGCTTTATGTGGTGTGTGATTCTCGAATGTAGTTAGCACAATTAATCGCTTCTTCCTAGTAGATAGTAAGTAAATCTCTAGAATGCATCATACACTTAAAAATTTCCTTCAAAGTTCTATTCTTCCATTCTACTAATCTATTCTATTGTGGAGTATGAGGAACATAATTCCATTGAATAATGCCTTGAGTTGCCAAAAATTTAGAAAAAATAATTGCTGAAGTACCCCCCATTGCCAGTATGAAGGTTCTTTATACAACTAGAAGATTATTTCTTGACCAAAGCCTTGAAGACTTTGAAGTGTGAAAAAACATCACTTTGTTACTTGAGAAAATAAAACCAAGTACGCCTCAAGAAATTATCAATAAAATTAAGTGCATACTTAGTTCCATTGAAAGAGGGGGTAGGAAAAACCATCAAGTCACTATGCACAAGCTCAAGTGGTGAAGAATATCTCTTAGAAAATTCTTAGGAAAAGGATCTTGGTGTTTTTTCCTTATGCACAACCATGAAAAACTCCCTCAAGACAAGAAACTCTAGGAAGACCATCTACCATACCATGAGTGCTCAAATCCTTCAAATATCTATAATTGAGATGTCCAAATATTTCATTCCAAAGCTTACTCTCTGAATCTGCATGAGAAACCAATCTTGTCCCTATAGAGGAAGTGTCATCAAAACCCTCAAAGTGATATAGTCTAGAACTATGATCAAAAATACCTTGAGCAACAAGTGAATGAGGCTCCAAAAAAGTTCATACTTCTTCTCCATGTGGTGTAAAATTCACTATTTTTCCTTGACTAGAATGAAAAATTTGATATACAGAAAAGCAAATTTGTGGTGATGTTAGGAACATACAATGCTTCTTGGATACTACCACCATCAAGGTGTATATCCCCTTTTTCTCAACTAAAAGAAAGGAAGAATCTCCAACCTCAATTTTTGAAGTAAAACTCAAACCTAGAGAAACAAAAGACTCCTTGGAAGAAGTCATGTGATGAGAAGCACTAGAATCTATAACCCAACTATCTACAAGTGGTGACTGAGATCTCCTAATAACATTAAGTGCTTTGCCATGCTGATTAGAAGGAGGTGGAGTGGAGATATAATTTTTTTGTTTCTTTACTACATCCTCTAAGGCTTGCATTCACTTATAACACCTATGTTCTTCATGACCACTACCCCCACAAAAGAGCATGAAAGGCTAGACTTATTATTGGATTTAATTAAACTCCTTAGGTTTAGAGTTGTTTTCTTTGGGTTTAGGAGAACTTTGAGATGGAGAAGGGGTGAATTTGGTTTAAATTTTTGGTTCTCCCTGTCCCTTAGGATTAGATCATTTCGAGAGGTGGAATACTCAAGGTTAGACAATTTGGATTCTTCCTAGTAATTTTTCACAAAATAATTCTAAGTCAAACATTTTGAATGTGTCACCTAAGGTGTCCATGCTAAAGAAAAAGGTAGAAGAAAAGATTTGGAATGGTCCTCTCAACTTGGATAGAATTAAGTAAACACACTCTTCATCTTTCTTATCTCTTCCACTCCCCTTCAACTGTGTCAACAAATGCTTGAACTTGGTAAGATAGTCTATAATTGATGGAAAATATTCTAGATTAAGAGAGGTGATCTCAATTTCAAGTTTCATGGCTCTCATGTGATCCACTTTACCAAATAAACCCTCTAATTTCTCCCATATTTTATAAGGAGAGTCACATTTTTCCAAATGAAACAAAATACTATCACTTACATAAGTTCCTATCAAACCCATACACTCATCAAATTTGCACTGCATCTTTGAAAAAAATCTCATATTCTCTAGTGAACACTTTGGTTGTTACAAGAAGTTAAAGCCCATTATCCTTTCCGCTTAACTATCATTTCCATTCTTGGTTTCCATGTGTGGTAATTATGTGTTGTTAATGGCTTGACATGATCTAATGCGTAAGTAGATTCCATTCTCAAAAAATCACCAAAAGAAATGCAAGAACCAAGCAATGCAACAAGACCCCCAAGCAATACAACAAGAGCCCCCCAAGATTTAGATTTTTATAATGAGTGCGTGTTACAATATGGCACTTTATAATTATAGTGAAATTATCAAAATAAATATTTCTAATGAGAAAAGCACGAAAAAAATGGCACTCAAATCTGAGTTGCGATCAAAAGATACAAGCTTTACAAGTTTATGCTCTGCTATTTATTTTGTTTGCCACTAAAACAAAATAAAATTCTCTTGTATTCACCACACAAATATTTAGGAGAGACTAGAGTGTTTTTTTGTGTTGATATTTGTAATAGAATCTTATGCTAATAATAATAGGTGAGTTATAAAGGGATATCAACTTTCTTAAATAGGATTTCATTGGTAAAATTTCATACTAAGGCTTACCTTAGGAAGATGGAATGACACATAGATAAGTAAATTGAAATAAAATTTTTAGATAAAAGGGGGAAAATTTATATGGGTCAGCTAGGTTTTTAGCCCAATATGTCCCTAAGATATACAATTTTAACTAGGCTGATAGTGAGATCAAAGTTAGAGTTTTGAATGATGCATGGAGATAAATGACTACTTTGATTTATTAATATTTCCTAGATGATTGATATTAGAACGTGAGAATTTTTTTAGCAAGGGAGAAGAGCCAAAGTTTTCATTTCCAAAGAATAAGTAACCAAATTTGAGTGTCTAAATTTTACCTCTTTAAATTAAAGGGAAAAATACCTAAGTGTGCACACAGACTTTTCCTTTTCTTAATAGCTATATTCTAATGTGTTTTTTTCATGTTCCATGATGAAACATGTAACACAATGTATCTAATGTCCATAGTAGAAATCTAATTATAATTCAAATAAAAATAATGCTTGTAACTTCTGTAATGTTGAACTTGCAATCAAGTAAAGTAAAAGAGATGAAAACATGTAAGGAATACACACGTTGATTTTATAAAGGGAGGATCTCCGTTCTTATTGTAATTCATATATTTGAAGTTGTTTTTGAGCTACTAAAGGATTTGGGAATATTAGTTCCAAATTTTTCCAAAGGAGAAACTAAAGTGTTGAGAGAATGTAACCCAATACTAAATAGGAGAGAGTGAGAAAGAGAGAGGTACCGAATCACCTTATCAAGAAGGAAGAGAAGTGTATTAGAATATTCAGTAATCTTGATATATTTACCCATAAATGTGAAATAGGGGATGAATAAAAACATATAATTTTTTAACTTCTTTGATTCCTTCCACAACCCCATGGACCACATCACTATAGATGGATCTTGTATAAATTTTATAAATAAACCACATAGTTGAAAAGGAATGGATGCTCCATACACCATTATGTGTTGTATGCAAATGAATCTAAGTATTAGATTCTAAAATAATGCAAAGGAGGAGAATGCCCATACCCCAAATCCCTATGCTTATAGCTATATATAATTAGTGTAACAAATAAGTAATCAAGTACTCATCTCCCCGTATAATTATCTCAACTCTATTATTTATGTTAAATCTATACTATAAGTCTATAAGTAGATGTAAGAATTCAAAACTATTTAATTTTTTTGAGAATATTATCCCATGTCAGGAACATCTAGTAGGGTCTATACTATAGTAAGGTCTTGACTTAAAGTGTATGGTTTTTTTCACCATTTAATTATATCAATTTTTTGTATTTGAACATATTTCCATGGATTTGTACCTATAAAAACATGTTTTTGTGTGTTATAATCTACATGTTATGGATGTAGATGTAGAATTTATCTTGATGAATGCACTTTATTTTGAGGCATGTGTGTTAAATAATTTGGGAAAAAATCTCAAAATAATTTATGTTAACCCATGTCATATAAGTATTCCAATCTATATTGAATAAAATTGAAGGTTGTAATGGTGGCTACCATTAAGAAATTGTTCCCGAGAAAGGGTTCATGGATGGTGGAAACCATATCACACAAATAATGAAATGTAAAACATGCAACAAGAAAGATTAAAAGTAGTAATTATATTATATAAAGTAAAACACGCATAGATTCAAAGTAATATCAAATCAAGTCAAGACATATATGTTACGCCCTTAACCCTACATCATATATTGGGATATGGATAGTTGACCTATGGCTAACATACTTTCTTATCATGTTATATCATATTTATTTATGATTTAATATTGATGAAAAGAGAAAATAGAACAACCATGTATACATTTAATTTTCAAACAACAACTTAACCCTCTCTCTCGCACTAAGGATCATACTCCCATTTTTTTGTGTTCTAAAAACAAGCAATCTGCCACAAACTTCATCATAAAAAAATTCATGTAAAAATTTCAAAATTATTTACTTAAAAACCCATTTTCAAAATAGTCTCATAATTATACCCTCAAAATTTATGATCCTAAATCTTCAATACCCAGGAGATACACTCAATTGACCATACATACATTCTCTCAAACAATTTACGTGCATCCTTAGTCCAAATGAGGAAATCGTATCATAACTCAAAATTTATTATTCAGAAAGGAAAACCATTGAAAACCCATCTGAAAAATTATATTATCCTCATATGTACTTTTTTAAAGTAATTTGGAGTTAAAATTAAAAATTTATGTTAACCGGTTCCAAATAGTTCATCTAACTTTCACACACAATCATCATGTATCTACTCCATTCACCAAAACATAGTATTGGGTACCATAAAAAGTTTAAGAAAAATTAATGCAAGGTTTATAAATAGTAATATAATGGATTACACTTAGAATTATAACAAACAAATATAATTTATCAAAGCAAAACTCAAAACACTCTTGAAACACAAGATATAGACACAATACCAAAAATCTATGTATTCCAATGTAATCTTCATACAAATACTTAGTACCACCTCACTCTATAGATCTATCCATCCTCCATATTAGGAATCCATAAAAACATGACCTCCCCACCTTCATACTTTGAATTTCCATTCATGTAGCTACTTCTAGAAAATGTAACTCTTCATGACTATCACATTGTGACCTTTCAACTTCCATTTTCTTCTTACATTCATAACTGCCACTATTATACTAACTTAAGAATTTTTAATGAATTACTCCCTATGATGACTTATCAAACTTTTCCAAGACACCTAATACTCTCTTTAAACTCCTTTAACCCACTTTACAAGCTTAACTCTCCATTTCCATCCTTTTACAAATTCAAACCTCACTTTGGAGGGAAAAGTGCTTACAAAGGAAATTCAAAATTTTGACTCTTTTTCCCCTCTTACAAGGACTCATTCAAACCTCATATGGACTCTAACACATCCCACAACCTCAAATTCATGACTAGAAGATAGATTAACAACATGATAGTTCTTGTGCCAAGATGCTTCTTCATCATACTCCCATGGTGGAGAAAAAATGTTCACACAATTTGTTTTCTTGCACATGTTTTCATATTCATAGTTTGTCCTTTTTATTCTTCCTTTTCTCTCACTCTTCTTGTATTCCTCATAACCACCAGGGTCCCATGTAGTTGTCTCTAGTTTTCCATTTTCTTTTACTCTTCTCCGTTTCTCTTTGTTTTTCACCTTTACTTTCATCATATTCAAGTTGCCATGCTTTGTAACTACACACATAAACACAAAAATGACAAAAATATATTGTTCCTTCCTCCTTATGCTTCTGCTCATCCACATACAATCTATATAATCATCATTCTCTTTGTTAAAAGCTTCATATTCTTGCTTATTAACTTTCTCGTTATCATCCTTCACCATCTCAAGCTATCTTAACCCTGCATTTTCTTGTTCCTTGACTTCATTTACATCATCACATGTCCAATAAATCATCTCTATCACAGCTATACCTACATTTTCCTTGCCATCCAACTCATCTAGTAAATTTTGCAAAATATCATCAATATCATCCACAAAAGCTTCATTCCATTCTTTCTCATCATTATGTTTATCATCTTCAAATGCACCATTAACATCACTTTGTACAATTTCAAGGAATTCAACCACTCCATCTTCAATATCAATCAATAAGGAATCAACTTTACTTACCTTGCATTCTTGTTTTTCTAAGTTAACCTCTGAAATCTGATTGCTCACTATAAGTTCATCTCCCTGTATCCTGCATTCCATCTTCATTCTTCTTCTAGTCAACCTTATATTCCTTCTTTGATTCTTTTCTTAGATTTTTCTCTTCACTCTTGATGATCCTCTTCAACCGACAACTCTGATTTCTTCTTACAATCTACATCACAAGCCATTTAGCTTTCTTTTTCATGACAAATTGAAGTCCATACCTTGGTTCTCTCATTAACTATGTAAACTAATCAATATATTCTCTCAACTTCTTTATCTCTCCTACCATCCACTCTTGATGCTTTCTATGCTTCTCTTTCTCTACTTCTTCTCTCTTTACTTCTTCTCTAATTCTTCTTGCTTCCTCTTATAACTAATCGGTTTTCATAACTCTATTATTGTTTCTTCTTGATCCATCTCCACACCGACAAGTATGTTTCACCTTGCCTCTTATCGTTGTCAACTCACCTTGGCCTCACCAGGTATTTTTGTGTCTTCAATATATCTTCTCAAATTCTCACACTTCTCTTCACCTCGTTACTTCATTCACAACGCAAACTTCCACACAGTGTTAGCCACAAAAGTATATATCCAATCTTCAAAAACAAAAAAAAAAAAAAAAAAAAAAACGCGATCTAGTACCAAATGATGCAAGGAGGAAATGAAAAATCATGCATAAATTCAATTTTGAATTGTTTTCAAACATCAACTTAACCTTCTCTCTGCATTGAGGATCATACTCCCATTTGTTTGTGTTCTCAAAAACAAATAATTTGCCACAAACGTCTTTCATCGTGTAAAAATTTAAAATAATTATTTCCTTAAAAACCCATTTGAAAAATAGTTTTATAATTGTACCCTCAAAATTTAAGATCTCAAATATTTAAAACCCAGGAGATACACTCACTTGACCATATAGACATTCATCGTTAAACAATTTGTGTGCATCCTTAGTATGGTGAGGAAAATGTGTCATAACTCAAAATTTACTAATCATCAAGAAAAAAATTACAAAAACTTTTGTAAAATGATATTATAATCCTATGTTGTAAATTTAAAGTCATTTGGAGCTAAAATTAAAAATTTATGTTAACTGGTTCGAAATAGTCCATCTAACTTTCATACACAGTTTGTGTATCTACTCCATTCACCAAAACAAAGTATTGGGAACCATAAAAAGTTTAAGAAAAATGAATGAAAGGTTTATCAATAGTAATATAATGGATTCCACTAATTATTATAACAAATAACTATCATTTATAAAAAAAAAACTTAGAAACACTCTTGAAACATAAAATATACACACAATACCAAGAAATCTATGTATTCCATTGTAATCTTCATACAAATACTTAGTTCCACCTCACTCTATAGCTCTCTCCATCCTCCATATGTGGAATCCATAAAAAATTGACCTCCCCACATTCCTACATCGAATTTCCATGCATGCAACTGCTTATAGAAAATGTAACTCCTCCTAGATGCTTCATGACTATCACATTGTGACCTTTCAACTTCCATTTTCTTCCTAGATTCATAACTGCCACAATTATACTAACTTTTAAGCATTTTTAATTACTTACTCCCTATGATGATTTATAATTTTTTTCCAAGATACCTAATACTCTCTTTAAACTCCTTTAACCCACTTTACAAGCTTAACTCTCCATTTCCATCCTTTTACAAATTCAAACCTCAATTTGGAGGGAAAAGTGCTTATAAAGAAAATTCAAATTTTTGACTCTTTTTCCCCTCTTACAAGGACTCATTAAAACCTCTTATGGACTCTAACACATCCCATAACCTCAAATTCATGACTTGAAGATATATTAACTACATGGTAATTCTTATGCCAAGATGCTCTTGCATCACATATACTAAGTGGGCCAACCTTAGGGATTTGAGTATTACAAAGAGGGTATATATAGGAGTTAGAGAGCAGGATATTATCATCATATTGAGCACTTGAGTCTTATTTTATGGTTTGGAGGTTTCCCCCTCAAAGTGGTTAATTTATTCTACTTGCATGTTGTGACCATTTATCTATATTTTGGTGTTCTTTGGTGATATATTGTTGCTGATATTAAGATCTAAGTAATTTCATTACAAGTGGTATAAAAGTTGCGATCTATGCCAAAATTAGGGTAAAAACCTAATTTATTATTTTGGCTATATCTTACGCATGGGAGTGAATTTATATGAATGTTTATTACTAATTTTGAAACACATTTCAAATAAGGTTCTTGAAATTTTTATAGTGAGGTTTGCTTTCTATTTTGTAAAAGTTATATTTCATTTTTTTCATAAATTCACTCTATAGGTTACAAATTTTGGAGTTTTTCTATGTTCTTTACATTTTTAGAAATATGATTAAAATTAGTTTGTGTATATTTATTAAATTTTTCATATTTATCTATCATACTCTCAAAAATCCAAACCCTAAATTTTGACCTTGATCCTCAAATACTACTATTATGGGGCATCATGGCGGGCATTCCACAAGAAGAAAAAAATCCACTCACTCCAGGGAAAACCCCCAAAAAGATGAGGTAATAGTTGAGGAGTTGGAGTTAGAAGGGGTAATTACAATATCCTCAGTGCCAGGGTTTACCTTGGTGGATCATAAGGTGAGCCAACTCGATTATGATCTATGAATCCTATAGTCTAAGATGGAAAATAAAAGAGATATAAAAAAGATCAATAAAAAAGATGATATCATGCAACAACTCAGTACCAATCTCAAGGTTCATCACCATCTTCCAAATGAGCCACAAATGAATCCTACTCTGATTAACCAAGTTGTATCTTCATGTGAAAGTAATGGAAAAACTAGCCATGATGGATCTTCTAGCCAACCCAATCCAAATCAAAATAATTTACAGTCCTGGAACATGATACCAAAAGTGGAAATTTGTAAATTTAATAGAAATTATCCACTCAATTTGATTAACCAAATGGAGAACTTTATTGATCTACATCAGATCCCATCTAGACAAAAGGTGACCATGGCATCCTTGTATCTCAAATCTGAGTAATTCATATGGTATCAAAGGTTATGTGCTCAAATACATAAGAATGGTCTCAATATCACACAAATAGTTTTTACCAAATATTTGAAATTAAACTATAGTTCTAGTGTGTTAGATAATTACTTCACATAATTAGAAAAGTTACGGAAAACATGATCTCGTCAAGGTTTATGTTCATCAATTCCAAAACCTATCCTTACGTTTGGAAAATATTATGGAAAGGGAATCGAATGACCTATTTCTTGGGGGTCTTAAGGAAGACATTGATCATGAGGTGTGTATGTTTAATCAACTTAAAGTTTATGATTCTATGACACATATAACAGAGAAAATATTCCTTTCTAATGAAGGAACACATTAAAAAATAAAATCAGTCCCACACCACCACTCTCTCAACCTACTAGATTGAATACTCAACAAATTAAAGAGAATGAGAAAGGGATCATGTTTTAATTATGATAGAAAATACAATAAAGTACATTAACATGCTAAAAACAAGTTTTTCTACATGGAGGTCATTAATGATGAAGTCAAAGATGAAGAAAATAAGTTTTTGTTATGGATGAACTAGGATTTGGAGATTCCCAACCTATTATTTCTTGTCATGCATTATCAAGTGTTCTCTCCCCACAAACCCTCAAGGTGAGGGGTCATTTAAAGGAACATCAAGTAACAATATTGATTGAATTTGGAAGCACACATAATTTTATCAATAATAAGTTGGTTGCATGTTTGAATTGTTTTATTTATCCAACCCCAAAATTTCAGGTCATGGTTGTAGATGGAGGTACAATTAATTGTTTAAGGAAATTCCATAGTATCAAACTTGACATGGGAGAATACAAGCTAGATTCCCCTATGTTTTCTATTCCTATGGGTGGAGCAGATATTATTTTGGGATTCCAATGGCTCACAACCTTGGGAACAATTGAAATGAAATTCCAGAATTATTCATGTATTTTTGTTCACAAGGAAATATGTTTGAGTTAACATGGTTGCATGTGAAGTATCATCAAAGGTGAGATATCATAAAATTAATATCATCAAGGGGCATAGATCACAATTGATTATGGGGGAAGATAAATAACCTTTGGACTACATACCGACATATTCTCAAGAGAGGAGAAAAACATATCCAGCATTGTTGAGGACATGCCTTTAGTCAAGACACCCAAGCAAGACATGTTTTCAAAAATATCTCCTCATTTCCTGCCACCACCTACCATATCAACCTTGAAGATCAACCCAAAGGTTCAAGAAGTTAAATAAACAAGTATAAACTAGAAAAATAAGTTATTCCATGAGTATCAAATCAAGGATAAGATCCGCGACTAGGAAATATAAACATGGGAGGAGGAATATTTCTTATACCAACATCCAACTATAATTGACAAAGTGAAGAATACACTTATGTGAAGCAACATCTAGAATTGGAAAACATTGGGGATAATGTTTCTTTGAAGGGGAGGAGAATGTTACACCCTTAACTCTAGGTCATATATCTAGATATGTATAACTAACTTGTTTCTAACATGATCTCTTATCATTTAATATCATATTTATTTATGATTTCACATACTTAGTGGGTCAACCTTAGGGATTTGGGTAGTATGGTAGGGTATATATAGGAGTTAGAGAGTAGGATATTATCATCATATTGAGCACTTGAGTCTTTTTTTATGGTTTGGAGGTTTCCCCCTCAAAGCGGATAACTTATTCTACTTGCTTATTGTGACCATTTCTATATATTTGGTGATCTTTGGTGATATATTGTTGTTGATATTTATATCTATCTAAGTAATTTCATTAAAATATAGCCATAAACATGGGACACTTATGGTCTCATGAGATGTTCATATAGAAGGAACTCATGCAACATATAAAAATAAAGTGTAGACAAACAATATAGGCATATAACCAAAAACACGGGACAACAATGATTTCATAAGACATTCAAGGCACTCAGGACACACATGATAAGAAATCTAGTAGTTAACACACAAAAGTAAGAAAGAAGTGGAACAATCAAGTATAAATAATAATAGCGAAATGTAAAATAAAACAAGATAGGATAGAAAATTACAACACACATGTGTTAGTCATGTTATCTCAGAAGATAATATATACACAATATGTAATCAAGTTTAATGAGGAAGTGTAAAATAATTCTAATAAAATAAAAGCATTTGTATAGTGTAGAAGCCCCCAAACATTAGTGTCATTGGGAACAAATAAATTTAACACCTATCATCATGTATCAATTTGTGTGTTTTCTAAATCAATCTTTATATACCTCATGAACACTACGTGTAAAGAGAATATAATAAATATGATATCTATTAATACAAGATGAAACACAACATATGTAAAGGAATAATATATCCAATCAAATCATGATTAGGTCCTAATTTTTATTTTTACCAATATATCAATGTTATTGTATTATGTAATTATTTGAATAATATTTTATTGTTTGAAATAAATATGTACAAGGAAGGGGGTAGCACAAGGGTTATTTGATAATATCCTTATGTGGAGATGGGAATACCCATAAGGAAAAGGAGGCCCAAGTCTCACCAAAGTGTCATAAAATAAGGATGATTATGTATAAGCTTTGTAGGAGTCGTAGTATGTGCTAGAAGAGGCTTAGTAGAAGGTTAAGGGGGAGATACACATGAAACATTGTATGAGTAGCATACTTTGGATTGATATTTTTAATTAGAGCATTGTCCTACTGTCGATCAAATTTTCTTCATCCCTATCCAAATTAGTGAGCTAGATAACAAAGAAAATCAAGTAACCTCAAAGATGCGGGGTTTAAGGTACCCGTAGAGCTGATGGATGCAAATGGATGGGTGCAAAGTGAATGTCCTCACTGTGAGATGGATAGACCTATAAAACAATGAAAACTAAGAAAAAATAGATTAGATGGTATATGTGGGGGCTACCCGACAAAGCTAGTTCCAAGAAGCACGAGCTTCCTTATGCGGATGTCAACCCCCATTTGATAAGATAAAATGATATACATGAAAGACATATGTATAACATGTAGAAAATGATAAATAATAGAACCTAAAAATGCCAATGTATAGAGGAGCTACTGATCTGATCCAAGTAAATGTAGAGAAAACAAAATAAGAGAATCACAAGGGCATGAGGATGGTATTATGGTGATACAAGTGGCATTACAAGGGAACTATGATGATATTATGATAAATGAGGGGCTATAATGTTACAGGTTTTCTATCACTCTTGACTTAGTTGAAAGAGGCGGGGAAGGCCTGTATTTATAGCCTAAAGATGGGGTTAATTTAAGGGTTATCAGAAACTAGGGTTTGACAAAGTAACATTGATTAGGTGAGTGGGGGGACATGATTTGAGTGATTAGGTGAAATAATGGATTTGATAAGGATTTTTTACATTATTTAAATCATAAGTGGGGTTCATAATTTGAATGATTTTGGAGTATTTAATTATTAGGTGGGGTGATATGACTTAATTTGGAATATTTGGATATTAGCATATAACGAGGTTTAGGGATTTGAAGGGGATCAATTAACCAATTAAGATTTATTAATAAAATGTCTTTTTGGTGGGAAATGAGATTTATTCAAATTTAGGGGGAAAAGGGATTCAAATGGGTAAGCCTAATGAAGGAGAGAAAATGCGGGGTGAAGGGGAGGAACGATACCAAAAATGGTGTCTACATTTGCCCCTTTTTGATGAGTGGTTTGCGTTGGGAAAGCCACGAGACAAAAATGATGAAGTATTAAAAATATGATTGATTGAGTGTTCCCCCTCAAACTTGGGATTGACAACATAAAGGAAGTCAATCACGAGTTTGAAAGAGATAGATGTTAAAGGTCATGTGGGTGATGAAAATATGGGTAAACGCATAACCAAGGCAAGATGCCCTAGGAAAAAAGGATCGCAATAACAATAAAAACTATGATGGTGACTCCAATATCACATGGGTAAGGGAAAAATGGAAATCTCAATGGAGACGAGCGTTAATGGTCTATAGGCGGTGAGTGGGTGAAAATCACCATGAAATGGAGGGAATCCAATGAGAAACCCCTCAAATGGATGCTAGCCGTGATGACCAATGGGTCATAGGAAAACATCAAAGTATGCGCAAACAAAAGTGAAATCCTTCGTATGTGAGGAATCGAGCGAAAAATTATGCATCCGCAAGGAAGATGATGAAAACAAGGGTGTCCCAACACATGACATGAAGAGTGGACAAAAAGGTGAGTTAGAATACGAATGGTGATTTAATATGCCTCAAAGCGAGGGGTGAATAGTATTTAAGAGATATTTTCTAAGGAAGATGTTTTATTGACAAGAAAAGATTAGAAGAAGAAAGTAGAACAAACGTTGATTCATGGAAATGGGGGAATATTATGATCGATGTTTACCAAGCAAAAAGTAGAACATGAATTTGTGAGGGAAAATGTGATAGGTGATGGTCGTTATGGTATCATCGTAGAAAAAAATACCATGGAAATAAATTCATATAAATGGATATGATGATGCCCCCGAGAGGGATGACGAGGATAGAAGAGGTGACATAGCTCTCGAAAAGAGGATAGGTCAATGCGAAGAGAGGAGGACAAGAATGGGGTGTAATGAAATGGATCGGTGGTGGTGCACAAATGGAGAAATATCAGAATCAACTGTGAATGCTAGGTGTGAGGATGTGTTGAAGGACATAATGAGTAAGAGTGGCAAAAAAAGGCATAAACAGGAGTAGTGGTTGATTATGAGAAGAGTAAGAAAAGTCAAAGGTGAAGAAGACAAAGGTATGAGAGACAACAAATGAAAGTAGAGGGAGGAGAAAAAGGAATGAATGAGGTAGAAGAGAATAAGAGAGAGGGATGATAGGTGAAGAAGGAAATGATGAAGGAAAAACAAGAAGAAGACAATAAAATGACAGAGCAGAGGGTGAAATTATGAAAAAGGGAGAGAGATATTCAAACGAAGGGAGTGAAGAAGGGTGAAGGAGATGAAGGGAGAGAAATTATGAAAAATGAAAGAGATGATTGATAAAAGTAGGAGTTAAAGAAGTCAAAAATAGGTGGAAGAGAATGAAAAAGAAGGATAATAGGAGAAGAGAAGGAGGAAAGACGAACAAGAAAATGAGATGAGAGTAGGGGGTAAAAGTAGGAAAAAGGGAAAGAAATATGGAAATATGAAGGGGATGAAGATGATGAAGAATTTAAAGAAGATGAAAGAGAAAGTAGAACGGAGAAAATAAATAAATGATGAGGGTTCAAGAATACATGGAGAAGATCAAAGAAAAAGAGAAATTGGAACAAAATGAGGGAAAAAGTGGGGGTGAGAGAAAGGAAGGGGACAATAGTGGGAAGGTTAAAATGATAGGAAAGAAGAGATGAAAGAGTGGATACGGGAGAATATTGAAGGTACCAAGGTATCGAGAAGAAAACCAAGGTAAATAATATAGAGTGATCGCATCGAAATGCATGTGGATGGTGAGATGATAAAAAGATGGGACAATGCTGAAGAGACAGGTTATCAATGGGGAAGTAAGAAGGAAACACGAAGTAAAAAGGGGAAGAAGATGATACAGAGGAAGTGAAATAAGACAAGGAGTAGAAAGGAGGGAGGACAACATAGAAAATGATGTAGAAGGAAGGAAACCAAGAACAAAAATATTCAGTGAAGAGTGAGTAGTATCAGGAATGCAAAGAGAAGTTGGAGGGGAGGAATGATACTAATTGGAAAAAATGTGGAGATGCATGAGATGAGGATACAAGGATTACGAGACAATAGAAAAAGGATGTACGATGAAGACAATAAAGATATTGAAGAGGGAAAAGGGAAGATGGAGAGGTGGGGAAGAAGTGACAAGAAAGGGTGGGGGTGGAGAAAAGGGATGTGAGGGAAGAGAGAATGGGGATAGAAGAGGCAATGCCAGTGAGGGGATATTATAAGAAGTCCACCAATAATGATCGGTGTACACAAGGGAAGGAAGGAATGAAGAGAAAATGGAGGAGGTCAAAAAGAGTGAATAAGGTTGTGCAGAATGGGGAGGAGTGAATTTTAGGAGAAGTCCACCAATAATTATTAGTGCAGAAATGGAAGATGATGATGAAATAATGTTAGGGGAAGACCATCAATAATGGCGGTTAGACATGGGGGTGGATATGTGGGAGAACTCGAGAAGATGAAGTGGAAAGAGTAAAGAAAGGAGGGATAACAATTTGTGCTAAGATGAAGGTGAGGAGAGGATGCAATGGATGAGGATGAATGAGGTAAAGATGAAGAAACAAGACATGAAAAGAATGGCAAGAAACAATATGAAGGATGATGGATCAAGAAGGAGAAAATGGGGAAAGGAACATGATTACAGGTGGAAGATAGTAGACGTACTCTATGATATGATAGGTTGAGAAAGGATAATGGTAGGAGGAAAATGTGGTTGGTAAGGAAGACCAGAGGAAGAAACAATCAATGGAGGGAATGAAGAATGAGGTGAGGGAGAAGTCCAAAATGATGAGTTCAACTTAAGGAGGACCCTTAAGTAAGACTGTCATGAGATGGAAGTGGTTAAGTAAGATTTCCAAGTGAGGGATGATGGAGATGAAAAGTGGGAAAATAGGAGGTGGTATTTGTGAGAATGAAAGAGGAGGTGAGAGGATGTGATGATGGGGACTAACAAAAAATGTGGATGGTGAGGATGTGGAGTGATGGGGAGTGCAAGATGACAAATCATCCTTAAGAGAGACTCTTAAGTAAGATCATCATGCCACATGAGTGGTTAAGTAAGATAGTTAAACTGACATATATGATATGTATGGGGAAAGACAATAATGGATTGGGTATAGGGATGGAATGGTTGGTTGAAGAAGATGATGATGCCGAGGGGCAAGAGAAATAAGATGGAGGAAATATGATGAGATGGGGAGGGTTGGATGATAGATCAACCTTAAGAGGGACTCTTAAGTAATATTTCCATGCGACGAGAATGTTTAAGTAGGATCACCAAGATGAAAAGTGTATTAGCGAGATCATTCATAGATGTTAACAAAATTCATGGAATTATGGATGATTGTAAGATATGCCATCCTTAAAGGTAAACATATGGATATAGATTTCATGGTTTGAAATTTGATCTGTAAGAATGTAATCTTGATAAATGGTGACCTTAATGAGAAAAAGACACATAATTGTAGCAAGGGGCATATATGGAAATCATGCTTCAAACCAGATTGAGGTAAACAAGAAAGGGTACCACTCAAGGCATTGCACTTGCAACCAATAACAAGTGTTAATACATAACTAATGATAGTTAGTTATACCAAAATACCATGAGGAAAATATGGATGAAATATGCTCATAAACCTAATGTCAACACGACAAAGGGGATTCTAGATGTAAATTATACGTGGGAAGAGGGATATCCATAGGTGGTTGTTCCTAGAACTATGCCCCAACTTTGGGTAGGGGAAGAGAGAAAACTGATCAATGCGGGAAGTTTGCTAAGAGAAAGTTGATCAAAGCGGGAAGCTTTTTGAGGATGCTAATATAGTAGAAGGTTGATCAATGTGGGAAGCCTTTGCTGCCATGATAAGAGAGTAGCCATCCTTCGAGGGTATGGTCTACTTTTGCTTTTTCTTTGGGATTTTTGACTATTTTTAGATGGTAGGATAAGATATGCATGATAGTTGTCCTTCGGGAAGCAGTCTATACTTATTATATGATTTTTATGAACAATTTTCCTTTGATGGATCAATATGTTTTTGGATAAGATAGCATGAGACAGAGCATCCATTACTTTTACTTTCATTTTTTTGTATTTGATGGGGAAGAGCTGGGTATAGCTAGGTAGACCACTTAGGAGGGGAAGATGATCATACAAGTGATACCCCTGGACCCTTTGTGATGTTTCGATAGGTAGGTAGGAGGGTGATGTATATAATGATCGCAGAGTTCTCACCAAAATGGAGAACCTATCCATAAGAACAATGTTATGGATAGAGCCGTGGTGCCCATATTTAAGGTCATGACTAGGAAAGTGATGACAGACCACATAATTCTAAATCATTATAGTGATAGATGGAAGGGGTTAATGATGGAGGAATGATCTAAGGATATAACTAAGTGCTCATTGGTAGGTATGCTAATAGTAGAATGGTCATAAGTGCAATGCATTAAGAGGTTCTGTCTCTGGTTTACCATCAAGGGAAGCCAAATGATAGACCCCAGACCCATACTTATGCATGATAATGTAAGGTCCAATCCAGTTGGGAGAAAACTTTCCATGTTGGCTCCTTTCTAGAGTGTGAGCGAAAGATAGGATAAAGTCTTAGGGGAGGAAGATAGGAGATGATAGGATACGATGATATAGATGAGTGAAGATAAAAATTATGCACTATCCTTGAGGAAGCGAAGAAAATATGTGCCCCCTAATGAGGCAAATAAATGGCCACAAAGGTGGGCTTAGGATGAAAATAAATGGTCCCCCCAATGGAGAAATAAGCATGGCCACAAAGGTGGTATTTGAAATAAATATGGATCCCTAAAGGACACATATGGCCACAATAGTGGACTTAAAATGAAAAACATGGTATCTCAAGGGAGAGACGAATATGGCCACAAAAGTGGGCTTTAAAAAGAGATGAATATTTGGACAAGATTAATTTGGATTTAAGATTAGATAAGATGGATTAAATGAGATTAAATAAAACAATGTCAAAACTGAAGTCCCTCAGCATCAAGGGAGTTGTATGGACATATAAGAGATAAATTGATGTAGAAGGGATGCTAAGGATGAGGGGAGGATATCCCCCTAGTGAGGGAGATTATATTAGATGCGAGATGAGTTAGTGGATGTCAAAGGAGTTTAGATAGGATTGTTTTGGATTTGGATTGGATAAATGGTCGAGACCACAAGGGTGATTGGCAAGATAAACAATATCAATGAATAATGAAGGACCTTCCGTATGAGGAATGTCATGTGCAGGAGAGATGTTAAGGGATGATGTGGATGGAGGAATCATGGGAAACTGACGGATGGGATACAAATTGGATTAGATGTAGATGGAGAAGGATGTTCCCCCTGAATGAGGAAATCATCTTTCTTAATAAGGTTGTGGATGATTGTCTGAAAGGCCTTACAATGTTCAATGTCATGGCCCGAGGTATGATGATAAGTGCAAATGCAATTGGGATTGAACCACGATGGATTTGGACTATGGGGATTAAAATATTTAATGGGAGGAAGCGTGATGACATATATTCAAATTAAATGTCGAAGGATGTCTGCGTAGGACCCAATCAAAGTGTCATGGGGAAGGTAACTCTTGTGGGTTTTGATAGAATATTTTGGCTTGGAGTTAGGGGAAGAAGTGGACATAGATCGATGGGTGAATTAGATGTCTTAAAAGATGAATCAATTTTTAGAGGGTAGATTGTTTGGATTGGGATTTATCATTACAAGGTGTATTAGATGAAGGGACTGGCCCTAAAATAGATGTTGTAACATTGGATTTCTGAAAAGAGGGAAGACCTGAATTCTTACGAGGATGCGTAGGAGAATTTTGGGGATGCTTACCAAGAGTCGTAGATTTTGATTGAGACGGTTTACTCTTGGCAGGGATTACAATAATTTCAACTAGAGGATCTAAAGGTGGTGGTGTAGGGGTGGATATCAATGGAGAGAGATGTTTGTATGGGGTCTGTGGATCGTATAGGTTTTGAATAATTAATGTAAAAGCAGTTGATTTTGAATCCCCTTTGTGTTTGCCTCAGGTGGAGGTGTTTGTTCTATAAATTTCTCAAGGGGTATCATTGATAGAGTTGCAAATCGAGAGGATTTGGTCAGTGTGATAGAAGGATTAAGTAAATAATATTGGGATAAAATGGGTGATGTGGCCATGGGAAAGGATATAGGTATAGGTGATGAAGATGTCAAGGTAGGGGTAAGTGGATTTATTGATATGATAGATATAGGGTAGTTGGGATGGATAGGGAGGTGGGCATAATTGGGATATTTGGAGATGTAAGTGATGTGGTGATGGGTATGTTTGATATAGATGTGGTTAAGGGGTTGAATATGACAGGTTGGGGCATGATAGATGTGGATGAAGTGGTATGTATAATCGAAGTTAATGTGGATGTGGTAAGGGTAGGAGCAGGTATAAGTATAGGAAAAGTAGTAAAAGTTGATATAGGTGTGATAGTTGTGGATACGATAGGTTCTGAATAAGGAGTGGGAATAATGTCTAAGGTAGGAACATGCGGAGTTAGTGATGAGATGAGATCTTGATTGATGGTGTTAACGGTGTAAGCATTTGATAATTGAGATGTAAAAGGGGTGGCTTGATTTGTTGGTGGTTGATTAGGAAAAGGTTGTGTAATTCTGTCGAGGGGTTAGCTAGGTGAAGTGGTGGAGCTGTCCATTTGGATATCCCCTTGATTTATAAGTTGTTGGATACAATATTTGAAGGAATGACACTTCTCAATGTCATGACCTTTGACTTGATGATATTTACAATAGTGGGCTTCGTGATACCAAATAGGCTTGGGTCGCAAGTCATCCACGGTCGTATGGGAGGAAGTTGGATGGAGTGTATTGCCATCAACTTGTCAAATATAGAACTATAGGATTCCCTAAGGGGTATAGTTAGGAGATGGTCTAGGGGCTTGTTTTTGAGGCCACGTGCTAGATGTAGGTGTAGATGAGGACTTAATAACCATGGTGTTGGTCATACCCTTAAATGTGTCATTATGTGTGGATGGTTTAGTAAATTCAATTTTAGGTTTGGTCGATCTGATTTTAAGATGACCTTGTTCAATGACATGGGTTTCGAGTTTGTGAGTCATGGTGAAGGCTTCATCAAAGGTTTGGAATGATTGGATTTGCAAGGTAGATGATATATGCTTCGCACATGAACATGAGAAGAGAACGGGCGATTTAATTTGTAGAAGAGAGAAGGATAGTTGGTTTATAACGCCACACCATTGTGTGACAAAGTCCATGATGGACTCATATTCAAATTGTCGATGGTGTATAGGTCAGTGATAGTGATTTTGCATGTAATGTTGATTGAAAAGTGTTATAAGAACAACTGCACAAGTTAGGTGAAGGAAAATATCGAGTATTGAGGTATACTATTGTACCAGTCTAACACGGGACTAGCTAAGGACATGGGGAAAGTGTAAAGCATTAGGTCTTGATCATGTGCAATAAGATAACATGCATGTTTGAATGCATGAAGATGTTATTGGGGATCTTCCTTATTGTTGAACTTAATGAACTTGGGAAGCTCCCAATGAGGAGGGTAAGGTTTGATAAAGAACTCGATTGTGATGAATCGGTTCACTAAATATTTGTTCGCAGGATAATACAACTTTAGGCCCTAAAGTGGCAGCCTCAAGGTTGGATAACCTATTCATGAGAGCATGAATAGGATCATTTGATGCAATGTTAGGTTGGGATTGGGATTGTCTTTGTATGTGAATTATCTTTGTAAGGTGATTGATATGTTTGTGGATGAGCACGGGTTTGAGGAACCATTTGATAAGGTGGTTGATTAATTTGTGGATGTGTAGGTGTTTGGGGAATCATTTGATAAGGATTAATATATGTCATGGGTTGAGATTGCATAGGTTGATGTTGAGAAATAGGGACGTGATGTGATTGTTGGGATTGAGAAAGTTGTTGTGGTAAATGATGAGTGGGGATATGAGTGTTAAGATGTTGAGATGGTTGGAGCATATGATGGGTAGGAATGTAAGTGTTAAAAGGTTGAGATGGTTGGATAGGCATACTAGTAGCGGATGGAATAGAGTTGACATAAACTGACGTGGGGAATAAGATCCACCAATTGATTATATTGATAAGATTGAGAGATTGTCGATATTTTCGAAGTAAGAAGTCATAAATGGGGTTAGAAGGAGGTCCAAGAGTTTCTAAAGGATCCAGAGATGGGTGTGTAATTGGTTGAGAAAGGTTGGACTGATGAGAGATATAAGGATTGGTTTCAAGATAGGGACAATTTTGGGTAACATGGTCCTCATGAAGTGAGACCATGGAGACAAGGGGTTGGGTAACCAAAGGTGTGGTCTCAAGTGTGGAATCTTGTTGGGAGAGATCATTAGGGAAGGGATGTCATTTGATGGAGCAGATTGTTTTGTATGTTTCGACTTGAGAAAGAGTGATAATAGGCATGAAATAGACGAACATTTTTTTATGTAATTTATTAACAAACAAATCAAGCAACAAGTTTCTTATCATCATGATTAATTAGAAGATGTGAAAAGAAAAGAAAAGTGGATAACAAAGGCACCTAAGGAATGACATTCTAAGGTTGGTTTCAGTAGTTTTGGCTAGGGAGAGTCTCATGCAGCTTCCTGTTGGGTGATGAAATCCCAAATAGTGAACCGGGTAAGGAGATGTTTTGATGTGTTGATTTAGATTCATGAGTCTAGGTTGTGTGTGGTAATGTGAGATGAATAAGGTTAAACCCCTATTTAAACTATGTGAGAAAGCAAGATGCATGAGGTTATTTTTAGACCAAATCCCAAATGTGAAGTTCGATGCAGACAATCACCCAAGAAAGGGAAATCACAATGCAAAAAGGAGAAAATAGGGAAAACGAGGAATACCTAGAGATCACTTTTCCTTTTGATCCAACTTACACGGTGTTTGGAGGCACTAATCAGTGACCGGAAATGTCCAGGGACCCTACATTGCAACGCTCACGATTGCGAGAGGGGCTTGGTGAAAGAGATTTTAGGCATGTTTATGTTTCAACAATTGACCTTTGACAACATAATTTGGTGGTCGCAAGTTTGTAGAGTGCACAAGAAATTAGTGACAAGATTGTTGTGGTTGGTGTGTTGTGTATCATTCGTATGAATATAAGCTTGCAAGAGCTACAAGGAGAAGTTATCCTACACAAAGAACCACAAAATCGATCATGAGAAATTAAAATTAATTGTTAAAATTGTTAATGATGACGTACAAATCTACCTAAAGCAACAAAAATGTTTAACCGACCCAAGAAATGATGTAGATTTAATGTATTTTTGAGGGAATTAAATATATCAATAAATGTGAGATAGGCATGTAAAGACGTAATTGAAATAAGAAGTGAACTAAATGCCTAATAAGCAAGCTTGAATCGATAAATAATTATTGGGTCGATGCGAGTAGGACTATAGTGTGTTGACTAAGGGAAGAGGACAAACCAAAAAGTGGGTAGGGAGAGTAGACTTCTAGGACGGGAATGTGGACTTTAAGAGGACAAGATGAAAAGTGGGTGGGGAGAGTAGACTTTAAGGACATGTATCTGGAATTTAAGAAGATAAGACAAAAAGTGGGTGGGGATAGTAAACTTTTAGGACGGGAATGTGGAATTAAAGAGGACAAGACGAAAAGTGGGTAGGAGAATCAAATTTTAGGATGGGAATGTGGAATTTAAAGAAGAAAAATTGAGAAAATATTAAGGTAGGTATATTATATGTGAGGGCGATTCTTTGTCAACTTAAAGAAAATGATACACCAAATGGTGAAATAGGAAAATTGAATGAAGATATTATATGTGGACGGAAAGGAAAAAGAAAAAGGAAGACCAATTTGGTATAGTGGTGGGGAGGAGGAAAAGCCAAAGATGAAAGTCAAATGGAACGTGATAATTGAGTGGTTAGTCTCCTATAGATGAAATTCAATTTATATAATAAAGGTACTACGTTTAGAAAAGAAGATTTAATAAATTAAACAACGTGTAAAATTGACGGATGAATATATAATAAACTATACTATCTCATACACAGAATATGAGACTAGCAGGCGTAATCCCAACCCATGTAACACAATCCTCCTAGTAATAGAAATCCAGGTCCAATTCCATGGCATAGCCACACCCATTCTCCCCGTAATTCAGTGCATGATCGAATTATTCCGATCCTAAAAAATTCTAGTCGTCTATACTCGCCACTCCCGTAAGTACCCTTCGACTATGGAATGTTTGGGGAGTGGTGGAGTGATATCATTCACGGCGACACACTCTAATGCAAAAATAATGCCCAAGGTTGATAGAAAGGTTACTGACAAAGTTGTTCACAAACACACCTATAGTAGATTCTATAACATTGATTTGGAGAAGTACCTTCGTGAGCAAGGGAATTCTGAAGTGATAATAACGGGAGTGGTTAGATTGTGGGGAGAGGACTCAACCGAGTGGCCGAGGGAGCTGGTCGAGGAGCTTGGCCGAGGGTAGTGACGGAGAGGGTGGTTAGTTAGGGAACCGCTAGCATTGGCCGAGTTAGGATGGGATGTAAGTCGGTATGGTAGGGAGTGGGATGGGAGGAAGTTATGATTAGAGGAGTCGGGATTGGAAGGATTCGAGATTGGAGGGAAGAAGGAGCTCACATAGGAGAGGGAGATGGAGAAGCTTAGGTCCGTGGGAGCGGGAGAGCCAAAGCCGAGAGAGGAGGTAAGTAGCTCGGGAGTGTTAACGGGTCAACAGTTGAGGAAGCCGAGTGAAGAGGGAATATGCGTGCTCGAGTGGAATGGGACGGGGGAATGGGAGTTGAGTTGGGTAGAGGGTAGGTAAGGTGGGAAAATGGATTCAAATAGCTTGGGAAGAGGGTGGGTAAGGTGGGATTTAAGTTGGTGTATGGGGTAGGGAGTGAAGTTGGTATGTTGGTTAGAAGGGGAGATGGGGGGAGATGAGATTATAGGGTAGTGTAGTGTAGACCGAAATGGTCTTTGTTTGTTTTTTTTTTTTTAAATTTTAAATTTTAAATATTATTACTATTATCTAAAAATAATAAAAATAAGGATTTATATTAACGATAAATCAAAAAACAAACTAAAGTACCATAAACTAGGAAAATTAATATAAACCACAAAATGCAAACCGACAAACTAATTAGTCAATATTAATCAATATAAAACTTTATCCTAACTATAAAGCACCAAACACTAACCTTTTGAAGACAACTAACTGAGACATTATAAATAATAAAGTGATGAGAATACTACCACCAAAACCCTGCAAACAAGTGAGTCTAAAAATGAAATATTCAAAAGATATCTAAATGGATGACAACTATGAATAAGGATAACCGTTATATGTACAACATCTGCACAAGACAAGTAAAGTAAAAAAATGAATAGATATGAGATCTGGTCCCATCAAAGTGTGCCATAATTTTGATTGAATTTTCTTCGTCCATGTCCGGATTAGTGATCTAGATAACAAAAAAATCAAGGAACCTCAAATATGCAGGGTTTAAGGTAACCATAGAGATGATGGATGGAAATGGATGGATGCAAAGTGAATGTCCTCACAGTGAGTCTGGATAGACCTACAAAAAAGTGGCAACTAGGAGGAAAACATATTAGATGGTATATGTGGGGGCTTTACAAAGAAAGTCTGTTCCAAGAAGCACGAGCTTCCTTATGCGGATGTCAACCCTCGTTTGATAAGATAAAATGATATAAATGAAAGATAAATGGATAACATGCAGAAAATGATAAATAATAGAACCTAAAAATGCCGATGTATAGAGGAGCTACTGATCTGATCCAAGTAAATGTAGAGCAAACCAAACTAAGAGAATCACAAGGGCATGAGATGGTATTATGGTGATACAAGTGGCATCACAAGGGCACTTTGTGATGATATTATGATAAGCAAGGGGCTATAATGTCAAAGGTTTTCTATCACTCTTGACTTGTTCGAAAGAGGGGGAAGGCCTGTATTTATAGCCTAGAGATGGGGTTAATTTAAGGGTTATCAAGAAACCGGGTTTGAAAAAGTAACCTTGATTAGGTGAGTGGGGGGGACATGATTTGAGTGATTAGGTGAAATAATGGATTTGATAAGGATTATTTTGCATTATTTAAATCATGAGTGGGGTTCATGATTTGAATGATTTTGGAGTATTTAATTATTAGGTGGGGTGATATGACTTAATTTGGAATATTTGGATATTAGCATATAACGAGGTTTAGGGATTTAAAGGGGATCAATTAACCAATTAAGATTGATTAATTAAATGTATTTTTGGTGGGAAATGAGATTTATTCAAATTTAGGGGGAAAATGGATTTGAATGGGTAAGCCTAATGAAGGAGAGCAAACACGGGGTGAAGGGGAGGAACGATACCAAAACTAGTGTCTACAACTACATGAGATTGAATTTTATTTATAGTTTTTTAATTTGTGCTTGACATTGATTATAACTAAATTTGTTTAATAGTGGCCTTGAGTTACACATAACATGTGATGAGAAGGATAGTATAAGAATTTTTACAAAAAATATTATAAGCATCACATTTACCATAGTATAAAGAAGCATGTACAATACAAGGACACCTATTCTTAGTAAAAGAGGAAGGGTTATCCTTATATGCCCCCAGCTATTTGAGAAGGGATTCAATGCTAGTGAATGTTGGGTTACTATTGAGAAAGTAACATGATTAGTTATAATGATGTATTTTAATGGATAAGCTAACCAAATAAAGGATGCACATGCTCAAAATATGCATTATTTTTAATTATTTGTGGCTTATTACTTATTTATGTAAAGGGAAATCTTAACAACATTAGTGCGATATATGAATAACTTTATTATACTATAGCGCATTTTTTATCTTTTACAATCCATTTGTATGTAGCTTGTGATGGTGGTTGATTAGAGAAAGATCCATTTTGATAGATATTTCTCATAAGAGGTTGAGAAACTACTATGTTTGAGGAGGGACCATCTTGTGTGATAGTACACTCTCTACAGATCGGTGACTTAGAGGAGGAGAATGGATCTACTATAATATCATGTATTAAAATTTATAATCCATTTTTCTTAGAGAAAATTAAGTTTATGATCCAGCACATAGAAAATATTTTTGCGATGTCCATTAATGTGATGTTTAACAAATAAGTTATCTTATTTATCACTAAAATGATGAGGATTAAATGGTAATAAAATAAACACTTTTAAGTAGACTAATAAAAATATTGTGTGGAAAATCAATAGATTTTTCAAAGTGTAATGAGTTTTTATTAGGGTTAGGAGAAGGCCAAGTAAGGGAATTAGTGATAGGTATAATATGATATAAATTATTGAAGAAATATAAAAGATTAAATTGTATTGTAGTAGAGGATGAATTACATATAATTTAAGGATCATGATCCATAGAGAGAGGATAAATAGGAACATGAGGAAGTACAAGAATATGCAAGAGATGTCATAGATGTGCTATCTATTTCTTAAGATATTTGATCTCGGACTCATTGTAGTAGAAAATCATGTTGGAAAAGTTTAATAGATTGTAGGATATCCTTATAAAATACGCGCCTCCATCACCATTTTTTTATGTAGGATCTATTTTATGTTCCATTTAATTAAGAGGCCTAGAAGATTAGTAGCATTTTCCACCTTATTAAGAAGGAGAGACACAAATTTAGATATCACTCCTATATTTAGGAGAAAGAGAAGGAACATAAGTAGAATTATCATTAGTGCATATATGAGAAAGAGAATAAAAATAAGTACAAATAACATTGGTACATTCATGAGTGACATCAATAGAAATTTCATTATTACTTGGAATAAAAATCTTAACATATGCATCATCATATATAGGAGAATAAGGAGGAGAATATTCATTTGTATATTCATAATTTTTGATCTCTATGAATGACACACCATAATCTCCTTTCTAGTGCTAAAAATGTTGATGTTGTGTGGGAAATAGGGGTGCACATAAGTGTGGACAACCTGACAGGGGCTTCACAAAACAATAAGGGGTTTTTCCTGTCTTGAAATGAGGGAGCATGTGTAAGGAAAGTGATTGAGCAATAGATTACACATACGAGGATCTCCTCGAGGTTAAATTACAACAAGTATTAGTGGCTATAAGATTTTTCTTAGAATAGATCAAGGTGAGCTAGTGATTTTGTGATTTGTCAAGAGAATTTGTTGATTTATGCCTAGTAAAATGAAACTATGGCTTGGGAATCAATCACAAGAATCAATTAGTTTAAAGGGTGATGTAACAAAGATGACTAATTATTCTTCTTTCATAGCCTAGTAAATACCTGAAAGCCATTAATGTGATTATTTATCTATGAATGTGACTTGTAACACATAAACCGAACATTTTTGCATGGATTACAAGATTTAATTCCTACTCTAATCTAATTTTAATAGACTTTATAAAAAGAAGATAAGGTCTAGCGGAAAAGATAAATAAATAGAAAATATGAAAGGTAAGATCCAACACATTTGAATGCCAAGATATTTTAAAACCATGCTTGCAATCTGACCAATGTGACCTCAATCAAGACACATGTAAGAGCAAGAGTCCAAGGAAAATACTAGGCCACTAAGAGTTGATAAAAACACCATTGGAAACGTAGGAACTGCACTTTGACTTTTTATTCATTGAATTAGATGATATTGCAATTAAAAATTTTAGATTACTTAACATTAATTCAAATTGAATCATAGCTTATGCATTTTCTAACTTGTGATGAAAATAATAAAAACAAATCAAGACAAGGAAAATGCACAAAAAATTCTCAAATCTTTTCTATTCTAAATTCCATGACCTTTACAAAGAGTTTGATGTAGGTATTTATTGAAAAACACATGTGATGAATAGTGTTACAAGCATTAATATCAATAGGCTCTATCCTAACTTAAATTTGATAAATTAATTACACAAATGTATGAATAGTTCAATTAGATTAAATGTTAAGGTTATCTTTTAGAAGTTCCAAATGTTAGTATATTCTCTATAAGAAATAATATCTTCATTAAATGTTGCTAAGGATTAAAAATAATCTTGGATATGATCTTCTAAGACTTCCATATCCCAATGCAAAGTGGTGTGCATGGCTACATAAGTAAAATTCTTCATTTAGTTTGGTCATTTATCTCTGACATTTCATGTTTTGGGAGAATGAATACAACTAAATCCTTTTAACTTTTGACAAATATATGGGGATTACAATGCCATGATTTCTTGGCGATCTAACTTGTATTCTAGAAGACTTAACATTTTTTCATATAGTGCATTTTCGGATTCACAAGGAAAAGTACATTCTTGGTCTTGAGTGGACATGGTTTCTCCTTTATGAGGAACATCCATTTAACTCTATGCACAATCAATTTGCGTAATACTTTTATTTATTTTCACACTAATCCATCCTTGTACATTTTAAAGGTATAAAAAGTGTTTTTCTTCATCCTACAAATGTAAATTGAATATATAAGTAATTAAAATTATGAATGGTGATTAAAATAATGGAAAAAAACTTAAAATTCCCACAAAATGTTGTGCATGGGTCATTTTTATAGTTTCATGTGAAAAGAGTGTGCATGGCTACCCATCATATTTATTGCATGAAGTTTCTACACAACACCTTGCATATGTTTAATTTTTCACATTCATACTTATGGGTTTATTCTAGCACCTCTTCCAACTATAAGTGTACATGTGTTTTCTACTGAGAACCATAAGACTTCGGAAGCTAAGTGTTAGACATAGGATTGGGTCAAAATAATACATGATGGAAGGGTAAAAATAATAAAAGGTTTAAACATTTGTGCAACATGGAATGGGTTGGACATTAGCCTCAAAATGTGATTACACGGTCCTTATATAAATATAAATATCAAAAATCATAAAGGGTGTTGCAAGAAGAGTCTTAGTCTAGACACAAAATCACACACTTGGGTGCATTTATAGGTCCTAAGCACATACTTGTATTCATATGATTCCTAAAGAGAAAACTAGTAATTGAGTGTTGTCTTTGGCCTCTTTTCTTTTTGCTTGTCTTCTTTCTAGTCTTTCACACCATATAGCCTAGTTAATTCTTTATTACTTTATCTTTCATGAATCTATACACCAACACCCATCTAGGACACTAGCGCCCATGCGCCCTCATCCTTCTAGGTGCCCCCAACCTATTTATATCTTAATCACCTCTTTGGGGCCTCTTTTATCTTTTGGGAATCTTGTTTTCTTATGGTTTGGTGTTTTAGTTGTCAATTAAGAAATTTAACCAAGGGAATAATATAAATACAATGATATGTGACCAAAATAAAGGACAAAGCTCTAAGCATCTATTATCACCACCTAAGGTTGCATCCAAAGGCATTGAAGAGCATCAAAGGCATCCATATATCACTCATACAAGGAACAAGGGACTGAATTTTTTGCATACACGCATAGGAGGGGAATTTCATTTTTCCATCCACACATCTATTTACATTAGTACATCTAACTATTGCTTACTATCAAGTGTACTTGCACAAAGGCCTCCTATGGCACTATTCTTGCACACACTTCATAAGAACTACATGGCATCTGATATGTAGTGTAGCGATCGGTCATAAGTTCACTCTATCGGGTGAATTCTAGGGTCAATTTGACTCCCCACTAGTATGTTTTCATTTTAGGATTTGACATGTTTTGGGGTTTTACAGAATATCATTTGTTTTGTAGGTTATAGGTGAATACAAGGATCATCCAAAGGTGACATACAAGTGACCAATGGTGAAGGTTAGTGACCACCTTGTGACACAACAAAAATCAGTTTTTGAACTTCTATGCACTCACAGTGCCTACTCAGGTCTCTAGCACTCTAGGTGCCCCATCCCTATTATAGGCGTCCTGTCCCAAATCATCCAACAGCTTCTAAAATTTTCTGTGTTTGATTGCGATAATATTCTCCTCCAATTTACCAATTTTTAGTCCAATATATTTCAAGATTAAGAGAATATCAACTAAGTCTTTTATCCTCTCTCACACTTAGGGTTTCATATTTCTATAGCTTATTAATTTTGTTAGATCTATACTTTAGCATTTATTTATCATAAGCGACTCTAAATATCTAGGGTTTTACAAATTTCTATATTTATTAAATCATTTTTTGTCTATATGATCTAATTCTAACTTATTTATTACATTATACACTATGTGCTTCACACTAAATATTTTGCAAACACTTTAACCGTTAGTACACACCTTGTATCACAATTAACCTATGATGTACTCTAGCTATGTGGTTCATACTCAACTACCGAGGGTATAAGTCTGAAATGAACCTCATCCCATTCATAATTTACACTCTATGATTCATGTTGTATCTATCTAGCACACATTTCAAACCATTTCCCGATGACACACTCTTTTTCTATGGCTCATTCTTGACTATCAAGGGGTATTTTATAAATGAACGTCGTTTCACTCATACTCATTCACATCTTTTCGGGGGCATGCTACTCCTACCACATTCACATTGCATATCATTCCATCTCACTCATTCACAACATACTACATATCTTGGTTGCACATTATTCTTGCTTGCTTATACTTACATGTACACTTTATTTCCCATGTTAGATGGATACTTTGTATGTCATTACTTTTCTATATACACATGCATATTCACTTTTTCTCTAGTTGTGAATGTAGATTTTTTACATATCATTACATGTAGCATTGATGCTTGGCAATGTACCTCTTACTAGTCCCACCGAGGCTCATGGGGCATCTAATTTCTTACACACTACAGGTGTTATTGTTTCATTTTATACTACTTCCTATTCTTACTAGCAAAATACTATATTGATACATGCATGTCTTGAAATAATTTCAATCTTTCTAACATACTAATGAGTGCTTCATGTGCAACCTTTACTTTACAAGAATTATTTTCCACCATGGTTGTCTGATACTTTGCTTGTTATTATTTGCCATTGTTTGCGGCCTATGACATATATGTCTCCTTTGATCATTTATTGTATGCTTTTCACTACCTTGGACCTGATTGTCTTGTGACATTATGAGCGATGTCCCATGTTTGAAACCCGACTTTTGCAGTCTATCTTGCTTATATTATTTGTGCATTTGTCATTACATTGTCTTCTATATGTATACTTGTCTTGCTTGTATTAACACATGTTTCTAGCCATTTTGTTTACATGTGCCTTGGTTTCTACCATGCACATTCACCTCCCCTTGCAAATATCCATTTCAACATCGGATCGAAGGTCCTCTCTTTGGACCGCATCCTCCTTACAATGTCGCATGCACCCCAAATGAGGGGGGCATTTATTGGGTGAATCATTCACCCCATACAAAAATAAAAATATACAATTCAGAAATCTATGATATAACAATATAGTATTCTATAGTTACAGAAGTGGCTCAAATTCTTACTTGGGTTCTCAGTTCAACATCGACACGAACGCCCAGATATAGACACTAACACATAGGAACTCTTGACCTTTCCAGGGAACCTATGACCAGGGGAAGTTGCTGTCATTTTATTAGATCAACATAGTTTTACTCTATTTACATAGTAATTTACATAGTACATGCACAATCATCAAACAATCAGAATGCATTCTATCTTATTTTTTCCTTGGGTCAAACTAGAACAACACGAAACAAAACAGATCACACCATCTGTAGTGGTGTATAAATTTAGGAAGCAGTCATGGATGGAGAGTAAAACTAGACCTCTTTCCCTAACACCCTTCTCCCATGGCGTGAGATTGCCCAAAAACTTGCACTTGGAGTGAGGTCACCCAAAAACTCACTCTTGGCATGAGATCACCCAAAAAAATCTCTCTTGGCATGAGATCACCCAAAAAAATCACTCTTCTACAACATTTTAGGACATTTTCTATCCTTTTTACTCTTCACGGATTAGGTGCACACTTTCCTTTTTACACATTTTTGAATACTTGAACATACTTATGAATATTTTTCATATACATATATTTGATTAATTACTTTGTCTTATTTTGTAGGTTCATCCTTAATACTCAACAAGAAGCAACCCTTCATCAAGCACAACATTAGGTACAAAACAATACAATAGCATATGCTTCACCCCTAGGGTTACTTCCTCTCTCTTAGCTGCCACGCTTCATTTTTATCACTCCAAACTTTCACTTATCTCGTGGGTATGATTTTTCCATCACACTCTATATGGTTATCAAGTACACATCTCTTATCTACTTTATGTTATCAATTATTCACTCAACAACATAAAGTGGGGGAAAATGTAGACACAAAATCACACACTTGGGTGCATTTCTAGGTCTTAAGCACATACTTGCATCTATATGATTCCTAAGCGAGAAAAATAGTAATTGACTGATGTCTTTGGTATCTTTACTTTGTTTCTTATCTTCTTTCTAGTCTTTCACACCCTACAAATCGGTTGATGCTTTACTAATTTATATTTCATGACTCTGGACACTAGCGCGCTAGCCAAGACAAAGACTCCCCGACACCCTCATTCTTCTCGGGTGCCTTGACCTCTTTGTATCTTACTCGCCTCTTTTGGAATTATTTTATCTTTTGGTTATATTATTTTCTTATAGGTCAAAGTTTTATGTACCAATTATGAAATTCAACTAAGGGAATCATATACATACAATGTTTTGTGACCAAAATAAAGGACCACGCTATAAGCATCTATTATCACCACCTAAGGTTGCATCCAAAGGCATATAAGAGCATCAAAGGCATCCATATAGAACTCATACAATGAACAATGGACTACATTTTTGCATACATGCATAGGAGGGGAAGTTCATTTTTCCATCCACACATCTATTTACATTAGTACATCTAGATATTGCTTGCTATCACGTGCACTTGCATAAGGGCCTCCTAGGGAATGATTCTTACACACACTTCACTAGAACTACATGGAGTCTGAGATGTAGTGTAGCACTCGGTCATAAGTTCACTATGTCGTGAATTCTAGGGTCACTTTGACTCCCACATGTATCTATTCTTTTATAGGATTTGACGTGTTTTTGGGTTTTATAGGATATAATTTGTTTTACAGTTATAGGTGAATACAATGATCATCTAGTGACATTTAAGTGACCAATGGAGAAGATCAATGACCACCTTGTAACACAACAATGATCAGTTTTGAACTTCGCATGCTCACAGTGTCTACTAGTGGTCTATGATGCCTAGGTGCCCTAGTCCTATTACATGCACCATTGTCATGCCTCATACGGTGGTTCTAGAATTTTCGTGGTCGATTGCGACAATTCACTCCTCATGTTTACCAATTTTTAGTCCAACATATTTCAGGATTAACTGAATATCAGATAAGTCTTTTATCCTCTCTCTTGCACTTAGGGTTTCATATTTCTTTAGCTTATTTTTTTGTGTCAGATTTGTACTTTAACATTTATTTATCATATGCGATTCTACAATATCTAAGGTTTTACAAATTTCTATATTTGTTAAATCAATCACTATAGTTGTAAAATAGGATTTCATGGAGGCTTGTTTGAATACAATGTGAACACAAAATTCTTTTGATTAAATATTGTAATGTCCAAAAGGGGAGCAAGGGACATTACATGGATAATTTTGTAATGGTGCATGCTATACAAATTTGTGTAAGATAGAAGGAAATATGAATATGCAAGAAAATGTAACCAAACCATCACAAGGTTCTTATAAAAATGGATTTTCATACACGATAAATAAAATTTTAGAGTGATAATCTCGACTACCTTGAGAAATGTGAAGGGGTTCCTTGATTTCATTTGTGAAAATAGGGAGTGTGTTTTGATACAACAAAATCATCATATCTAATTTCCATGTCATTATTAGAAGATTAAAAACTACATATATTAATAAGTTATTCAAAGGAGGATGTCAATCATACAAACATCATCATCATTAGAAAAGGAATAAAGTACACATTCAATAGATGTTATCTCAGTAGTAGTTGTTATATTATTAGAATCAAACAAATTTTCAATATGATAAATGAAGGAAAGAGCATTATTAAAATCACTAGTCCAATAAACAAAACCAAAAATCTCACACTCAACACTAACATCATAATAACATGGCTCAAATGAATTAGGAGATCTATTTTTAACTACTTTTTGATAATCATCTCAAGTGTTTAAGAAAATAGAGCCATGGTGTACTACTAACATGGGTAAAATGCTATCAAAATATGAGAAGTACCTTAATTAGTAATATTAGATTCAATATTCATACTTGGTTATGCATAATGATGTGGATGCTACATATTAACAAGAGGGATTTCATGAGTCATGAAGAGAACGAGATATGGAGTGCGAAATGGAGATTTTGAATTTGGAGGTGGGCGAGAAAGGGCTGAGGAGCAGGAGGATGCAAATATGAAGTAGGATCAGTCCAAAAGGAAGAAGCATGTGAATTTTTCAGTCAAGAGGGACAAGCCGACAAACTTGGCTCCCCCTTGTGGGTGGCCAAGGTAATGGGAGCATAGCCTACAACCGGTAAGGAGGTTGTTCTTCTTCCAAAGGTAAGAAATAAGGGTATTTCCCTCAAAATACTAGCGAGTTGAACGTGCTAAGGTGCATATGGAACATACCATCCTAGCCAAGATTTTTGGTGGAAGGCCCAATATAGATGATTTTTGGAAACGGGCCATCAGAAGGTGGATGCCTAGAGGAGCCATGGAGGTGGTGGCTTACTCTAATTCCTTTTTTTGTGATCACCCTGGCTTTAAAAGAGGATTCCATGAACATCCTAGCTGGGGGACCATGGTTTATGGGGAGAGCTTTGGTTCTAGTTCAAAGTTGGAAACATGGATTTAATCCTTTAGACTCTCAGATGAGATATTTCCCAGTGGGGGTATTCTTATCGAGCTTGCCACTTGAATATTGGGATCATGAAATCATTAAGGGAATTGCCAAGGCAGTGAGGAATCTCATTTTGGTTGATCCCATGAACCGAGAGTTAAATCGAGATTGCTACATGCAAGATTCTGTGCTAATGTTTTTATGGACAGGGAACTACCAAAAATTATTACTCTCAACTATAAGTGGGGAGAGTATCAACAGAAAATAAACTATGAGTCTAGCCCATTTTTGTGTTTCTTGTTCTTCAAGGCTGGTCACAATGCTAATTTTTTCTTGAAACATAGAGATAAACACAAAGAAAATAAAGGGAACAAGATTTACCAGGAAAAGGAAGGGCCAAACAAGAAATCTAATTGGGATCAAATGGAGGTTGGTGAATCTTCTAAGACTGTCTCCATTGCAGATTCAAACTCGGATGTAGAACCCATTTGATTGGTTATTGAAGATTATGCAAACCAAAGAGTAAGGAGAAGAGCAAGTGTTCAAAGTATCCATCCCATTGCAAAATCCTGAGGAAGATCAAGAAAAAGTGGAAGAATTTTTGACACGAAGAAGAGTATCAGGTAAAGTATCTGGTGGTGAAGGAAACCTATGGTAGTCTAGGTTTTTTCACCTAGAAGAAATATTGCAACCAAGTTATGGTCAATAATATGTTTGAGGCTATAGGACTGAAAGAGATCAAAATAGTGGAGGTTAGGTTCAGTTTTTGTCTCGACACCATCGTAAGAACCCACTAATAATTAGAAGAAGTACACTCCTAAAGTTGATCTAGGTGGGTCTAAATAGGGAGTGGGTAGGCCACCTTCAAGAGTTACCAAAGAAATACTTGCAACGAAGGAAGTGGATGAAGGAAGCCGAAATCCTTGACTTCAGGTAAGCGAAGATTTATATTTAAATGATAATTTTATCATGGAGTATTAGGGGGTTGAATAATCCCAAAAAACATAGGATTCCTAGTGACACTAGGATAAATAACCATGTTGATATCCTCATGATCTAAGAAACCAAATTGAAGGAGGATAAATTTAAATAAATTAAAAGTGTTTCTAGAGAGAGGTTGTTTATAGATGTGTTGACTCTGTTGGAGATTTAAGTGCACTAACATGTCTTTGGAACTAGTGTAATGTAGAAGGAGAAGTTTTAATTTTAAATATACATCATTTAGCTATTTTCTTCATGGACTTGGTTTCAAAATAAAATGGATCCTTTCAAATGTTTATGCCCTAAAATTTGTTTTGGGGATGAAATATCTATGGAATGAAATGGAGACCTTCAGAAATTGCTCCAGGAGTGGGATTGGATGATAGGGGAAACCCGATTACTCCTCCTTCATTTGATAAAAAATAGAGTCACTATGTTCTTAGAAAGCATGGAAGATCTTGCTGATTTTCTTCATGGTAATGGGTTGTTTGATTTGGAACTTAGAGGATCAAAGTTTACTTGGTCAAATTGAAGAACTAACACATACCTAATTCAAATAAGACTTGATAGATTCCTGGTAAATTTTTAGTGGGTGCAAAATCATGTTAAATCACTATCATCTTTGGTTAAGATCGGCTCAAATCACAATCCTCTAATCCTAAAGTTTGATGAATCCCAAACTGTAAAAGAAAGGCCATTTAGATTCAAAAAAATGTGGACCTTGCACCTTGAATTAAGAAAAAGGATTGAAGAATGGTGGAACCTTCCCACTTGTGGAAATAGTATGTTTAGGGTGGTCTCAAAGCTGAAGATGATAAAAATAACATTAAAAAATGGAATAAGGAAGTTTTTGGAGAAGTTTCTTTTCCATAAAAGAAAAGTCGAGAGGATTTAAAATTATAGATGAGCTTATGGAGTATTCGGGAAAGGAACAAGAGAAAATATGCTCTCATAATTTCACAACTTGGTTGCTAAAGAAGAAATTTATTAGAGGCAAAAATCCAGAATTAACTGGCTCAAGAATGGGGACAAGAACACCAATTTCTTTCATGTTTTGGCTACCATCAAAGCCAAAAAAACAAGAATTCTTGAAGTCTCTAAACCAGGATGGGACATTGGCCACAGAGGAAGAGGATTTAGTAGGGACTATCATTAGCTACTTCCAAAATCTATATGCTAAAGGAAATTAGGATGATGGGAGAAAGATGGAGGATGCTCTTTCTCTCTTTGATAAAGTTATCAATGAGGAGGAAAATAGAGATCTTATGGAAATTTCGAAGGAGGAGGAAATAAGAGCCATTATTTTCCTAATGGAGGGGGATAAGGCCCCGGCTTGAATGGATTACCATACTTTTCTTTCCAAATGTACTAGGATATAATTAAGAAAGATGTAGTGAAAGAGGTTCAGGATTTATTTTCTTGGGGAATGATGCTAAAACAGGTCAATCACACCTTCTTAGTCCTAATACCCAAGGTGAATGGAGCTAAGGATCTTAAGGATTTCAGACCAATCAGCTTATGCAACACTATCTATAAAATTTGCTCCAAGATTCTGGCCTTCAGACTTAGGGAGGTTCTCATACAAAATTTCATCTCTCCTAACCAGGGGGCCTTTGTTCCCAGAAGACAAATATTGACAATATCATTGCAATCCATGAAACGATGCATTCGGTGGAGAAATAAAATAGGGAGGCTATGATGGTGAAATTGGACATGCATAAATCATATGACAAAGTGTCATGGGAGTTTTTAAGTATGATATTAGAAAATCTTGGATTCAATCCCAAGGTTATCTAATTGATTAAGGAGTGTACCTCTACACCTAGTTTCTCGGTCCTGATCAATGGTAAGCCCCATGGCTTCTTTAAATCTGAGAGGGGTCTTCGCCAAGGGGATCATCTATCCCCCTTTCTATATATCATTATGTTTGAGACTTTTATATGAATTTTTAGAGGGATATGATGGATAAAAGACTAAAAGGCATCCAAGTTATTAGTGGAGTTGACCTTATCATCCTACAAATATTTATGGATGAAACATTCCTCCTTAGGAAAGTAGATGTGAATGAAGCTAGAGACTTTAAGGAAATAAATAAGGAGTATGAGGAAGTATCAAGAAAATTAATAAAATTCCATAAGATCTCTTTTTTTTTCATTAATTTCCAACCCAATCAACAAAGAAGATTGGCAGCCATTATGGAGTGTAGAATCAAATCTCTACCGATAACTACTTGGTTATGCCCTTATGTGGTAGTAAGATAACTATGGAAACATGGAAGCCCCTCATTGAAATGTTTCAAAGGAAACTATTATCATGGAAAGAATCTCTACTCACACAAGCAGGAAAAGCTAAGCTCCTCTAGAGCTCTCTGCAGGGGGTGACTACCTATATCATGTCCATATTCAAAATTTTGGGAAAATTTAGAAATGTTATTGAAAAAATACAAATAAGGTTTCTATGGTCCAAGATCAAGATAAATCTAGAATACCCTTGGTGGCATGGGAGAACATTACAAAACCAAAAAGATATGGTGGCATAGGGTTATAAAACCTAAAAATCATGAATGAATCCCTAATTACTAAGATAGGGTGGAGAATATTCAAGGAATAGGGATTTTGGGTGGATATTCTACAGGTGAAATATTTCTGACTGTTGGCGGAAGAAAAACTCTATTAACTCTAACTGAATTGTCAAAGGGATCCATCTTTTAAAATAATCTTAGGTAGAGTAAGTACCTTCTCCTTAAAGGAAGAAAATGGAATATTGGAAACGGGGATGAAATAAGGTTCTAGGAGGATTCTTGGCTAGAAAAGAAACCTCTATGTGTGAGTGAGCCATGGAATGATCTCAAACTCCACTATAGTCAGATTTTTGGGGAGAAAGTTTGAAACTATTGGGCTCTCGATCCTCAAGAGATAAGGTGGGTGACTATTCTATCCCCTTCTAATTATATAGGTCCAATCAAAAGTTTTGAGGATCTCAACAATAGACTAAGGAGAATCCTTATTCCCAATAGAATATTGGAGGATGAAATTATTTGGAGTAAGTCAACTTCGGTGAGTATGAAGTTAAATCAGATATGAAATCTCTTTTGAAGACAATGAGGAACACAAGGACTGTGAAAGAATATGGAACAAATATCTTACTCCCAAAATCAATATTTTCATGTGGGAATCAATACTGAACAAAATATTGACTGTGGAAAATATTAGGAAAAGAGGTATGATCCCGATCAACCGATTCTCTCTGCGAGGAGAATGCTGAGTTAGTTTTTTTTTATGGAATGTAAGTTTACTTTCCAAGTTATAACAGAGATATTGAATATATTCAATGTCCAACTCCTTCTCCTAGGAAGCTTAAATAATCTGATGGAACAATGGAAATATCCTTTCAAACCTAGGATTCTTAATCTAATATGGAAATGCTTGCTACCTCACATCTTATGGAGTATCTGGATCGAGAGGAATAACATGTTTTTTCAAAACAAGTCAGCTAACATCTCTAAGGTGGTCAACAAGATTAAGAAAAATCTCAGGGACAACATTGGGATATATAAACATAAGTGGGAGGATCCTTTTTCAAAGGATGACACCAGGATTCTTCAATATTTGAGTATTAGCCCGAAAAAAGATGGTGGGAAGCCTAGAAAAAAAAGGATTGAACCAAATCTAAATGGAAACTTCCCCTATGGATTGGGTTAAAATTAATTTCAATGGGTTTAAGAAGTTAAGAGAAGGAAAGGATAGGGGAGGCTTGATAAGGGATCATATGGGAAACTACCTAGTTATTTATATAGGTTCATTAGGTAATAATTCTAACAATTATGTTGAAGCGTATGCGGTTGTGAAGGGAATGAGGATTGCAAAAGACTTAAGTTCAAGAAAATAATTATAGAAGGAGACTCTCTGTTAATTATTAAAGCCATTGAAGGAAAATGCAAGGATATGTAGAACATGAAAATATGATAATTGATGATCAAAGTATTATGTGGGTCTTTGATGATGTGGCTTTATGCCATGTGTTTTGAGAAAGCAATTCCAACGTGGATGCGTTAGAAAAACAAGGTAATGATTTGGAGGACTGGGGAGAATGGGAGGGAAAGGTACCATGGAGCCATGTCGAAAAATAATTAATAATGAAAAGAACAACCAAGGAAGCTCGCACGATCCATAGAGGATATAGACATGATCTCGTAGGGTAGAAATGGGAATAACAATTGTTCTAGTTCGGCGTCGGAGAAGGTGTTTATCTACTATCTTGAGAAAAATAGATCCTGTAAAAACAGAGGTGGAATAATAAAAAAATATAGAATGATTACACTATGGGTGGAGATCATGTGCGCAGATGGAACCAACCTCATTCAAATCAATTAAACATGATGCCATTGTTTGGGTTGCTGCGAAAAATGTAGTTTCACATATTTTATCAAGTGTATCAAAGGTAACAATCCTGAATTATCCATTGATTTTTCCAAATCTTGGGATCATGGGAGGGTTAAGTTCAATGGGGTTAAGATGGATGTCATAGAACAATTTATAACGGATGTAATGGGAATGTATATGGAGGGGCTTAAATTTTTCAAGGACAAGAAGCATAGGAACCATGAAATTTTGATCTTTTTGGACTGACAAAGGGTTCTTTTGTTTGATGATGTCATAGCTAGGAATTGTCTCCCAGAGAGGTGGGTAGATGTATGTAAGGTGGTTATGAGATATTTAACCCTTGAAGGAAAATTTCACAAAATATACACTCACCACCTATCTATCTTGAACTATTTCCATCACAACTAGGCCATGAGCTTCCCATTTTTCCCGTTGCATGTCCCTAACTATTTCCATTTCAGATTTTAAGGAGGAAAAATTTGATTCCCCTTGCATCATGCCTTGATCAATAAAATAATTATAGAAGGAGACTCTCTGTTAATTATTAAATCCATTAAAGGAAAATGCAAGGTTGGGTGGAACATAAAAAATATGATACTAGATGCTCAAAGTATGATGGGGTCTTTGATGATGTGGCCTTATGCCATGTGTTTAGAGAAAGAAATTCCAACGTGGATGGGTTAGAGAACCAAGGAAATGATTTGGAGGACTGGGGAGAATGGGAGGGAAAGGTACCATGGAACCATGTTGATAACATAATTAATAATGAAAAGCACAACCGAGGAAGCTCACACGAGCCACAAAGGATCTAGACTTGATCTATAGGGTAGACATGGGAATAACAATTATTCTATTTTGGCATCGAGAAGGTGTTTATCTGTTGTCTCAAGAAGAATAGATCCTGTAAATAGAGGTGGAGTAATATGAAAAGATAGAATGAGCACACCATGGGTGGCGATCATGTGTGGACGAAACCAACCTCATTCCAACCAATTAAACATAACACCACTATTTGGAGGTTTTTGTGAAAAAGGTGGTTTCACATATTTTATCAAGCTTATAAAAGGTAATGATATCAACTTATCCATTTATTTTTCCAAAGCTTGGGATCATGGGAGGGTTAAGTTCGGGGGCTTGAGATGCATGCAACATAAAATTTTATAAGCGGATACAACTAGAATTTCTATGGAGGGGCTTAAATTGTTTAAGGACAAGAAATGTAGGAACCATGAAATTTCCATCTTTTTGGATTGAGCGAAAGGGTTCTTCTGTTCGATGATGGCATAGCTAGGAATTGTCTTCTCGGAGAGATGGGAAAATGTTTGTAAGGTGATTATGATATATTTAATCCTTGAAGGAAAATTTCACAAAATATACACTCACCACCTCTCTATCTTGAAATATTTCCATCACAACTAGGCCATGAGATTCCCATTTTTCCTTTTGTGATCCCTAACTATTTCTATTTAAGATTTTACGGAGGAAAAATTTGATCCCCCGCATCATGGCTTGATCTTGTTGCTTTTCCAGAATATTAAACCTTTCCCATCCCCTATCCCAATACCCACTAAATTGGATGAGGATGTCTTAGCCAATAGGTTGAGAAGGATGAAAAATAAGGACCCAGTGGTGAATGTTAGAGAAGAAGTGGACGTGGATGTGATTTCAAAAATGAAGAAGGGGGAGTCTTCTAAAGGAAAGGGTATTGCATAGGACATTCATGGAGACTCCAGAGAGATGATAGAATCGCTAATATGGAGGTCGTTGTTGATAAATTTATCAAGGTGAACAAACACATGGTTCAAGATATGAGGGAATGACACATCAAATTTACAGCCCTAGAAAAAAAGATTAATGGACTTAAGGTGGATTTCATCATGACAGAACAAAGGATCTCTATTTTGTAGGATCAATTGGATAAGAAGGACAAATAAAATAAGAGTGCCATGTTTGAACTTAGTAGCACAGATGATGATGATGAGGTTATTGGCACCAAGGAGATAAATAAGAAACACATTTGAATCCTAGGAAGGAACCAGATGGAGGGCTGGCTCTTTCATTGGGAGCAATAAGAAAAAGAAAATATAGCTGATCTTTGGTAGACCGGTTTGTTGGTCATGTCATTTTTGATATATTTGTCTTTAATGTCTATAAATTAAAAAAAAACTCTATGTATTTGAGGCTAGGTTTTCCTCACCCCTTGTCGGGCCTTTGTGTTGGTCAAGTTGTTTTGTCCTATCTAGGCCCTTACTGATTTTTGGTTTGTTGTTTCACCTAGTTACTTTATTTCCTTTTATTAAATGTGGGTTTTTTGGTCCCCCAAAACCAAACAATTACCTAATCTAAAAAAGGTATTTCAGATTGTGTATCATCATAATCATAAGTCACATTATCTATAAAGTAAGTATTTCAAGCATAAACAATAAGGCATGGTGGGAATATCACCTTACTCAAGAACCTATAAGTGGCATGGATGTAGTTAAATGGATGGTAGACGTTATGGTTTCATAAAGTAATATTATAATCCATGAATATACAAAGATTAATTAATGGTAAGAATGATATCATGTGCTTAAGAAGAATCCTTGGGGCCACTAGATTTTTGTAAATAAATAAGGTCTAGAGAATATAGACAATCTTATCCTCGAGCTAGGTAAATTGTTTAAACAAAAGTGGGTTCACTAAATTTTTACACCACAAACATATATAAGATGTAACATGAATATATATGATGTAAGGTTCATTACAAGGGGTTATTTTGAATTAATTAGTTTAAAAATAGCCATGCATGATTTAGATAGCATATCAATATCTTTGTAAAAATGTTAAATGATATAACAACTCAAAATATAATATAAGATGAATAATTAATTGTACAGTGGAATAAAGGATACATGGATGAGAAAACTATGCAAATAATCTGATCTAAACATGAAGATGCTCCATTTATGATATTATAACTAGAATTTTTCTTGATTAGGATAATATGATCCTAAGCTTATTCTATATGGTTATTCCCTCTTTTATATAGTCACGGGATTCATTATAAAGGGGTTGTATAAATTTTTTTCCCTTCACTTGTCTAGAAAGTTTGTTCTCTCGTATGTTTCTCTAGATCACACAACCTTGTCATAATGTGTAATGACTTGCAACAAGTGGAAACCCTAGATACTTTAGTACATTTAATTAAGGCATTATATACAATATGCTAAAATATTATGTTAGTGAGGGTGGAATAACCTTGGTATTTAACCCCTACTAAAGCAATCCAAGTTGTGCACTGCAAGCCCTTGAGTAGGATCAATCCTCATGTAGTTATCCTAAAGCTTTGTGCAAGTATGAGTATGATCTAAGACAACCACCTATGTGTTCCCGTATGTCTCTTGACGTAAAGTTAATGTGATAACTATATAGTAAAGAATGTACCCAATGTGGTAGTAGTGTGATTTTTCATGCTTCAACTATTAGACTAATACCTTCTATACCTTGAAAAATTTGAAAATTCTTAGAGTGGATTTCTCTAGCTAAGATATGTCTCTAGGACCATTGAATTCTTGGAAATAGAGAAAGATAGATTCTTTAATCTATTTGGGTGCTTCATATCTATATTAGTGACTACTATAAATGATGTGAAAATACTTTAGGAATATCTAGGAGAGTCTTGATTTATTTTGTGTTGATATTTGTAATAGGAGCTTACAAAAGGACTAGATGAGTTATAAAGTAATATTGAATTTATTATACATGTTTTTATGGGTGAAATTTGATGTTAAGGACAACCCTAGGAAGATGAAATGACATATATAAGATAATTAAATTAAAAATAGGTTCATTGGATAATAAGGGGTAAGACTGTATATCTCATCTAGGGCTGGAGTCCAAAGATGACCTTGACTCGTATGTTTTTTCCTAGGAAGATAGTGAGATAAAATATGGAATTTGGGAATGATTCCTGGAGATAAATGACTACTTTAGTTAATTAATATATCCTATACGAATGGTAGTGAAGAGTTTAGGCTATTCTTCTCTACTATAAAACCCATGTGAATGACAATGTAACACTCCATGTGTACATATCCCAGTTGTCTATAAACCTTTACATATCCCTACGTAATAATATATAGTATCCATGTAATGTACCTAGTATGATGTCATCCAAACATATCTTGTAATACATTAGGTCTCTCTGATGGCCCTTGTGTTCATAAACAATTACCCATGTAAATACTTTGGGATTGTCATCCCGTTGGGATTTTAATACTCGTAGTGGAAAACCCGCGGTGATATGCTCCCTTGACTAAATTTCTATAGATTGCATTAGGAAAATAATAAAACCACCTCTATATAAAGATAATTTTAGATCTATATAAAAAAATATAATACATGTTTCCCATGAAAATATCCATTTATCCTCAATCATATATGTTATTACATATAAAAATCCAATGGAAATGTACCTACCTGTTGTGTTAGGAAGTAATTTACCATTGACAAACACCATTAGTACTATGGGTTGGTGATATATGAGATATCTCTTTAGAACTCAATCAAATGAATTGATAAACATATATGGGGTAGATCATCCTAACCTATGGATATTATAAAAGAATATAAAGGATTGACTCCATATTAATAGACCACATCTCCCAAAATCAACAATCTATAAATTTGGTAGATATCCTCTATGTTCATCATCATCTTCCTAGTTAGAAGATGAAAGGATTTGTATTTGAGTGTCATCACTCAATCAAAACTATAAATAATTCTCTATCTACATAGATAGTTCATATCCATTTTAACTCAATAAAATTTCAAGCAAAACAATTCAAAACCTAAACTAACACCAAGTAGTTTAGAGCTAAGATAATAAATTCATCAATGAACCATCAAGATCAAAGTTTAATGGAATGAAAAGGAAATATAAATGAATTTAACCATTTAAACTACAAGCATTCCTACTATGTTAATTAGATTGCTAAAATAATTGAACCTATGAAGATTTAAAAGAAATCAAAATGTGTGTTGTTGCTACTTCATTGAAGGTGAAAGGACCTCTCTAACAATGGCTACAAGGCCATATTAGATATTCCTTTACTAACCAACTTGAAGAAATGGATGCAAATGGGGATGCAAGATATTCCAACAATGGAGTAAGGCTCATATGTTTTATATGATTAATGTTATTCAAAACATGGTGTAAATTTGAGAGGAAGGAGCTTGGTCCTTTTTATAGCTTTCTATTTGGAGAAAGTTTGCATCTTGGTGCATGTGGGACAAATGATAAAGTAACTTTAGGTTAATTAACCATAGCTAGGTGAGTTAAAAGTGAGTTAATACTTTATGGGAGTTAAGGGTGATTTAATTAATCAATTAGGATTAATTAATAGGCTAGAATAAGATTTTTAGGCTAATTGGAGGTGTTTGAAGAGGAATTTGATAATATTAGAAGCATTTGAAAGTGGTATTTAGCCAATAAAAGGGTTTATTGATTAAATACTTATTAAAAAGGAAAGGCTAATTAATACTAATTATTAATGAAGAAGATTATAACTAACTAAGTGTCAATTGGCATTTGAATGTGATAGAACCACCACTAGTTAATTAAGAAAGTGTCGTTAATTAACCAAAATGAGGGAAACATTAGTTAATTAGTGGAAATCACTAATTATAATGGAAATGGTGAAATAGAGGATAATGAGTACCACTTTAGCATTAAAATTGTGGAAGTGGATTTTAGGTGTCTACATTTGCCCCTCTTTAGGGTAGCGTAAGTGACGTCATTAAAAAAGTAGACAAGCATAAACAAACAATTTTTGAAGAAAAATTAGTAGAATGGAGGATTCCTCCTTGAGTGTAGATGGGGTGATAGAAGAAGTCAATCGATGATTGAAAATAGGAAGGAAATAGATAGAAGAATTTGGATAGAAGAAACCTTGAATAACAATGAGAATTGATAGATGAAAGTGGGATATATTTTTACATCCATTTCATTCAATCAACACCTTTGTTTCATCACTTTGCTTAAATGATCAACATCATCGACCCTTATTAAAATATAAGCATACAAAAAAGTGTAAAATAACCTTAAAAGTTATAATATGAACAATTGTTCATTGCTAAAAATGCTTAACTCCATGCAACATACATAATGCAATGAAATACGAGAAAGTAAAAGATGCTTAACTCCATGAAACATACATAATGCAATGCAATACGAGATAGTAAAAAAAACCTAACAAGGAAAATAAGTACATATGCATATACTCAAACAAACAACGTTCAAGACAGTTACACTAATGGTTTTGTTATCAAGCTTCATTCTTGAATGTTGTGTTTAATGACAAGGGTTTTCTGGTGCCCCAAAATGGATACATGCAAGGGGAATAACAGAGGACATAAGTAGTCCCATGAAAAATCATTTATGCACTATGACACAATACCAAACAACTCGTTGTGCCAAATAATACATACATAGCAAGTAGAATGACTTTTGTTAATAGAGGTAGATCGTAATGATCCATGAGTCGTCAGTAAGAACAAGTGAAAAATGAAGAAATACGATTTTGTAAGACAAATTTTGATGTTTGAGGACCATAGATTTGATACAATTTTCAAGCTCAAACAACATTTTACCAATTTTTGTAAATTTTTTGGTTTTTTTGATGATTTTACAAATTTGTTTTGGGGTTTTTTTTGTTATTTTTTTGAATTTTTAAATTTTTGAGAATAAAATGGGTTAGAAGAATGATTGTCCTGGGACATTGGAAAAATAATGTTTTAAGAAAAATATTATGAGAAGAAAGGGTTGTTTGAAGCAAAAACATGCCCCAACGTAGCTTTGGGTGTGGGTGAAAAATGATTATTTGTTAAAATAATCATTTTTTGAGTTTTTTTGCTTTTTGAAGAATATAGTAGAATGAAAATGGTCCCAAAGTGCTTCAGGGGTGAGAGAAATGATGTGGGGGTGTAGGTATATAAACCCAACCACCTAAGTAAAACCATTGCATGTTAGTTATTTGATAACCCTTACCATTTTATTGGTGATTTTGCTCTAATGAGAGAGATGATGAGGTTCGAATCATAGAACCATTTTCCGAGACTACATGAGGATTCCCGATAGCTAACATGTATGAAAATTTTTTTGAATTTGAGCTTCATTTATTAGAATTTAATAGGTTAAAAATCATGCGAACATGCTAGCGCGGCCCTTGGGGACATAGGAATTTACTATGCTAGCATGAAAGTACACAAGCATCCAATGATTATTTGTTTAAAAAGAAACCATCGCATGAGCTAATAATTGATAGATGATTTTCTAGTGCATTGAATGCACTTTTTAGCCTGTGTGTGTAGCGCCGAAGGGGGCGTGTATGTGCGAAGGGGCACGAAAGAACGATACGTATGTGTATGTGTGAAGATGGATGAACAAGCACCGAGATGGGCATGTAAGCACAAAGATGGGTGTGTATGTATGAAAAGGGGCACGTATGTGTGAAGAGGGCACATAGGCACAACACTAGACTTTGGTGTGGTGTTTTTGATGTTTTGAAACATATTTGAATGTTTTGATTTTTTTACCAACATATTTGAATGTTTTGGGAGTTTTGAAACATATTTGAATGTTTTGTGATTTTCTAGAAGTTTTCTGAAGCTATGTACATGAAACGAAGAAATGTGGATGCCCCAAAACAGATGATGGGATGTACAAGGGAAAATGCCATGCATATGTACAAGAAGGTGAAGATGCAAAGTTTCCCCAATGTGAGATGGGAATATACAAAGGAAAACTCTTCACACATAAAGAAGATAGGATCAAGGACAAGATAGATAGGTTCAATGTGATGATGAACATGAGTCAATGAAGAGCTAAGAAGGAGAAAGGATGCCCCCAGCATGAGATGGCCAAGAAACATTTGATAGAAAGAAGAAGAAGATTATTTTTGTGAAAGGGGACAAAGGTGCCCACAAACATGGAAAAAATTAATCTTATACACATGGATGTTCTAAACAAAGTAGAAGAACAACAAATGTTATGAATGTAGCTTAGAAGCCTCGTGATGAAAAAGTGATTATCCAAAGGCACAAATCGTGAGACAAGATACAAACTAAAGTAAGAGTCTAAACAAGGTCCAAAAAATAAAAGACACTTGGTAACATACTAATCCTATTTTCTCATCAAGATCCAATGTGTGCACATGGAAATTTATTACCTCTTGGAGGGAAGATTTGATAGACAACAAGTGAAGACACCTAGCCAATGTGTAGGAATGATTTATTTTCAAAGTTGGTTTTGTGAATGGATTGTGGAAGGAGAGTCGTACATTGCTCCACTACCAGTCAGGCATCTATAGCCCCAATGGAGATGCATTTGATTCTAATCACAACATTTCTCTACTGCTAGTCAGTGTCCATAGCCCTTGATAGAGATATTGAAATACCCCAAGAGAGAGTTATATATCAATTTTCTTTTGCTTTTAGCTTTTTTCTTTTTGATTGATTTTGTTTTACTTTCTAAAAATTTATTTCAGCTCTCTTGCTTTTTTGACAAGGGGTTAAGAACCACTAATGGCTTGATGGAAGGATGTGGAAGTGATTGTGATGACGACATTGGCTAGTGTCAACAAATACGTCCAAAAGTTCTTCACAACAAGTTTATTAGATGTAGATAGTGATAGGATCTCTATGAGGTCATTTGTTCTTTAATTTACCAAGGTGATGAAAGACCAAGGTCAAATGATACCATAGAGATAAATGTCACAAAATGCGTGTGAATAGACTAACCAAAATATCATCAAGGGATGAAAATGGAGGATTCCTTGTAGAGGAATGAAAAGAAGGGGAAGAAAGAACATCCATGTGTACACAATACTTGATTGTAATGTTTGATCTTTGTACCTTTGATTTTTAATGTTTTCATTTTTTTTGTATTTTGTCTTTTGAAAAGGGACCAAAAGGTCACTTGGCATGATAAGATCCAACAATAATGTTAGTGATTTCCTTGATAAGGAAGACTAGGTGTGTTTTTATCAAGAGTCATATTATCCTGATCTCGATGATCGTGGTGAGCTCATACTCAACAAATGATTGCGTTTTTATCTTGAAATGTGGATTTTGTATGTGGGGACTTGAGTTCCCCATCCATAGGTTTATGCACTTTGTGCCATACTTGATGGTTGTGTTGGTGTGAATTTTTTAACCACATTTGATTCTAAACTTTATGATCATTTGAGTTGTTGGGAGCTTTTGAGCTCTTGGAATTTTTGATCTTAGCTTGATAAAGAAACCGTTTGGGTTTCCTATAAGCTAATACGTGACTTTTCTGATCCCGAGAAATGGAAGAAGAAAGTGGATGAATAGGATTGATGTGAGAAGTGATGGTGGGCTTGCCACAATCATTGATAGAAGAAAAATGTGATGGATGTAAAAGGATATGGTCCAAGAATTGAAGAAGATGGGCTACCAGAAGGTGTCCCATAGAATGAAGATGTAGGGCTACTAGGATGTGGCCCAAGTATAGAAGATGATGGGCTACCCGAGGTGTCCCATAAATTGAAGATGATGAAGGGATACTAGGATGTGGCCCAAGAATTGAATACGAGGGGATACTAGGACATTCCCCTAATATAGACATTATAGACGATGAGGGGCTACTAGGACGTGGCCCCAAGATAGAAGAAAATGGGCTACGAGAGGTGAGCCACACATAGATGATAATGGACTACCTTGGTGGTGGCCCACATTTAGAAGATGATGATGGGCTACCAAGCGGTGACCCAAGGTGTGATTGTGATTGAGGAATCATGATAGATAAATAATGGTTGGGTGATGAGAAGATAGGCCCGAGATTAATGATAGACCCGACAGTTCATCATGTAATGAAGAATGAGAAGATGGGAGAATAAGAGGAGGATCAATTTTGATGATCCTAGGGTCTTCCTCTATTTCCTGATGAAAGGAATCAACCTCTTTTAAGGAATGTCATCATGTGACCCCACAAATTCTATGATCACTTCTTCATTCTGAAAGAAATCGATTGACATGGGGTGTTGTTCTTTGACCATAGTAGGTTGATTAGAAGAAATGGGTCCAACTATTGTGGAAGATTGATTGATGGAAGATGACTCGAGAGACGGAGTAGATTTGGATCTAGTTGTCTCACGAGTGGAAGAAGATGTAGATTGGGAATTGATTGGTAGTGGATTTCCTAGAAGATGACATATTTCGGGAAACAAAGAGGATTGCATAGAAAATCAACATATGATTGCGACATAGGAATTAGCTTAGATTATATGATGTATATGTCAAAGATGATTGGATGATTGTGATTTAGGAGTCAACTGAGATGATTGTGACATGAGTCAAATTAGATGATTGTGATATGGGAGTCAATTTAGATGATTATGACATGTGAGTCATTTTAGATGATTGCAACATAAGAGTTGTCTTAGATGATTGTGATATGGGAGTCATCTTAGATTATTGTGACATGGGATCCATCTTAGATGATTATGATGTATGAGTCATCTTAGATGTCACCTAGATCTTCAATAGAGGAAGAGTCATTGAGGTGGCGGATAAGGGAGGTCCTGTGAAGAAAGGGAGGACCATGACTCAAGATTCAAATCAAATGATTGTGACGTAGGAGTCGAATTAGAGGAATAGTTCAGATGAGAATCTTTAGAAGACCAAGGGGAATTAGAAGAATCATAAGAATTTGGATTGGAATCCTCAAAAGACCGAGGGAACCCGAATAATAATTTGGATCAGAAGCATCCAAACCATACCACCGACTATGAGATGAAGGTGGGGAACGGGGTAACTGAATGGGTTCTCTAGCGCGAAGAACCAAATGAGGCTTAGCCATGATGGGAATCCTTTGATGGGAATTCAAAACTTTTATTCCTTATTGTCATACATATAAGGAACCATGTGATAATCAGTCATTGTTTGGCATTGTTTGTTACAAATTCCTAGACCTAGATAGTGTGATGGAACTCCTTCACGATGAAGAAATTTCTATGTCAATTCGAAAGCAAACACAATGACAACCAACTAGACATGTAGCAACACAAAGGATACAAAGGAAAATTTTCCAATGTTCAATTCAATTCACAAGTTGCTTGATAGAAAAATTTTTTGCTAAGGTTTGACAAATGTGTACAAGTACTACAATGAGCCTAGACAAAAACAAAGGGATTGGACCTAATTTCTGATGCCCCATCCTTGTGATAGGAGGCATAAAAGTAATAGGTTTTCTCTAAGGTTGGTTTAAAAGGGACCCTAAGACAAAAAAAGCAGCATAACAACATCAAATCGTTACAAAGAATGTCAATCAAAGAATAAGAATACGTCCAAAGGCAATATGCACTAAGGACTCCAATGAATAAGAATGACACACTAATAAAAAAGGCACGCACAAGTAACAAACAATCTAGACTCAACAATCAAGACTATGATCTAACCATAAGAAAAATTACTCCCTATGTTTCTCTAAGTATAGTTTTGATTCAAATAGTGACAACACAATATCACTATTTAGGTCAAGTTTTAAAATAAACAAGACCTAAATACTAAGAAAGTGTTGACGTGATCTCCTAACAAGATATACTAAAACCAGTTTTAAACACAAACAAAGTCCAAGTCTTGAAAAAGGATGCTACTAATGCAAGCAACACAACAACACTATTTGGATATGTTAATCAAGATTTATGAGAAAAGCAAAAGATTTTAGTATCAAAATGATGTCACCACAATGCGAATAGAGTAATGACGCTTTTCCAAAACTCAAGGCAATGTTAGGATCAAAACCAAATCTAAGTATAACAAGAAGTTGTTATTTATGTGAGCAATGTAACAATACAACTAAGAGACTTAGATCAAGTTTCACAAAGGAAACAAGATGTAAGTATCAAAATTGTATTGATAGGATACGAGAAATCATAACAACTCAAAGGAAGTCAATGATGAGACAACCTAACTATAATGAAAATATTGACATGGGTATCAAGATCAAATGGCTATCAAGATAAAAAGACGTACCAACACACTTTCAACATTTACATCTAAGTCTCAAGAAAGGATGAATGTAAACGGGTGCAAAAGTGGTGGACACAATCAATCAATAACTCTACACAAGTATGTTTTATTTTTTCCCAAATGGGAAAAAAAAAAAAAGGAGTAGATCCAAGTGGTGATGAAACAATCTAAGTGTAACTTTGGCAAAGTTTCACCTTGTCTTAAGACAAGTGAAAAACTAGGACAAAGTAACACATTGCAAGTTTTGTGATGAAATAACTAGGCTCCAACTTAAATGGACTCTCCCTTGTTCAAATAACAAGTTTTGATTCCAAAAAAGTTAGTCACTTTGTGAGATATATATGAAACAAGATGGCTTTGAGTTGGTCAAGTTGGCTCCAAGAAGAAATGGCTTCCTAATTGTTTCTCTCAACTAGGTGTCACAAATTACCTCTGCGAGCTGGTTTTCCAAGAAAGTCACACTAACTAAATATTCAGTATCCCATATTTAATTTACCCCTTTCATAAAATGAGAAATAAAGCCACAACTGATATTAGCTATAGCAATATTAATATCATACTAACACACTAACTTACTAATGTTTAGTTGTATTTTCACTGGGGTCGTGTGAAGATAATTTTGATGCTAAAATCTCACAAGTGCTTACTAATCAAGTAGGTAAGTGGAGCGCTTCCCATTTTGTCCACAAGGTTCCCTCTTGTATGGACTACTTTTGGATTCCTGGGAACATCCCTCTTTTGATTTTAAGGCTTATGCCAAGGGCACTTCTCCCAGTTTAAAGTGGACGAGTCGTAAGCTCTTAACCAAAACCTGTAAGTACATTGTGTTGAATGATGTGGTGTGTTTTATTATCTTTTAGATTAGGAATTTTTTTAGACCACCATTTGGAAACCTACAACACACATGTAGTTAGAGTTTTGTTTATATCTCCAAGTCTTTAGCAAGCGTATAATATGGTCCTACAATTCAAATGTTAGTAGTTCTCCAAGCAAATCACATTAATTGAAAGAGGATCAAGTGTTGTTTTTGATTCTCAAGATTGTCCAAGGATGCAAGAGAAGAACATACACAAAAAATAATCCAACTAAAAAGTAAAGGAAAGCTTTATAATTAAATGAACCATCAATGGAAAAGTTTAATAAGTTGTTCAATTTTTGTAAATGTTCATTCCCTTAAGCCAAAAATGAAATATTAAGTTTCCAATTAACAAAAATGTTAGAAAATGCAAACTAAAATTACTTTTGATTCTCAAGATCACCCTAAGGTGCAAGAGAAGAGCATACAAAAAATTTTTAGACTAACTTGCACAAAACATGGAAACTAAAGCATTCATCAAAAACTTAAGTAAATTTGTTAGAAATTTGATTTAAAATGTTGAAAACCTGCAGAAAATAGTTAGAAAAACCTGCAACAAATAGAAAACATAGAAAATCAGAATTTAAAACTTTAAGTTAGTGTAAATTTAAATAAATCACACCAGCGCGCCCCTTTACTCATCAGTGTATTCCTTTGAGCACCAACGTGCGCCTCCGACAACAAAAGCATGTCCTTTAACACACCAACGTGGCCTTGGTAGTGAGTGTGACTCTAAAAAAAACACAAATGTAGAAGGCAACAATTTAACACCAACTCAAATCCAAGAGACACAATGTGGCCTCACTGTGAGCACGACCTTAACATAGAGATCTCAAATAATGTATAATGAAGATGCGTGCACAGTGAGGTGAGTGTAGCCCAACACCTTTAAAGCAGCTGACACCAACAACACCAACATGACCTTTGCTATGCCAACACATGGAAGAAAATCACAGGCTTGGATTTCTTGTAGGTTTTCAAAACACAAGAATTTTTTTAAAAAATTCTCAAAAAGGTAAAAATTTTGTCAATTTGGATTCAAATTTGACAACACCTCACCTCCTTTGATCTTGTAAAGAGCAAAAACAAGAAAATCCTAACTAGACTAGTTAAGAAACTTGATATTTATCCATTAATGCAAAATAGGGTTAGTAAATAAAAATTTGAAACTAATCTAAAAGCTTGAAAATGAATGAAAAGAAATAATGGAGTATGTCCCACCAGGCATGCCAAATGTGAACTCAATAAAATTTCAAGAAAAGAAATTCAAAACCTAAACTAACACCAAGTAGTTTAGAACTAAGCTAATAAATTCATCAATGAACCATCAAGATCAAAGCTTAATGGAATGCAAAAGGAAATCTAAATGAATTTAACCATTTAAACTACAAGCATTCCTACTATGTTTAATTGATTGCTAAAAGAATTGAACCTATGAAGATTTAAAAGAAATCAAAATGTGTGTTGTTTCTACTTCATTGAAGGTGAAAGGACCTCTCTAACAATGGCTACAAGGCCATATTAGATATTCCTTTACTAACCAACTTGAAGAAATGGATGCAAATGGGGATGCAAGCTATTCCAACAATGGAGTAAGGTTCATATGTTTTATATGATTAATGTTATTCAAAACATGGTGTAAATTTGAGAGGAAGGAGCTTGTCCTTTTTATAGCTTTCCATTTGGGAAAGGCTTGCAACTTGGTGCATGTGGGACTAATGAATAAAGCATAAAGTAACCTTAGGTTAATTAACCATAGATAGGTGAGTTAGCAAGTGAGTTAATACTTTATGGGAGTTGAGGGTGCTTTAATTAATCAATTAGGATTAATTAATAGGCTAGAATAAGATTTTTAGGATAATTGGAGGTGTTTGAAGAGGAATTTGATAAGATTAGAAGCATTTGAAAGTGATATTTAGCCAATAAAAGGGTTTATTGATTAAATAATTGTTAAAAAGGCTTAATTAGCTAATTAATAACGAAGAGGATTATAACTAACGAAGTGTCGTTAATTGGCATCCGAATGTGATAGAAGCTAGTTAATTAATGAAGTGTCGTTAATTAACCAAATTAGAGGGAAACATTATTTAATTAGTGGAAATCACTAATTATAATGGAAATGGTGAAATGAGGATAATGAGTACCACTTTAGCATTAAAATTGTGGAAACAAATTACATGCCTATATTAATTCAGCAAGTGCATATGTAATTTCCATGAGTGAAAACACTACAAAAAATTTTGGTAGTAGACTTTATATCCACCCAAAGTTTTGAACTCATTAAAGACATTAATAAATGTAAAAATCAAATTTTGAAATATTGATAACCATTGGCTCATGGTATTTTAGTCATGGATACTCTCGATACACTCTCGACATTGATGGTGGGTTATAATATTAGCCATGTTCTCTACCTCTCTCACACACAAATAAATCTCTTTTTATAAATGTGTAGGGTGAAAATGACATTTTTGTACCCTCCCCTTCTATTTTTAGCCCTCGTTCCTTAATATTTTCACCCACCATGATCATGTATACACTTTTTGAGTATCCCATATGCTTATTTTATCACCACATGGTCTCTTAATGGGGATTCACCCTATTAAATAACGTTGTTATTCTAGTTTTTTTCCAACAAATAATCTATTTTACTACTTTCTTTGAAAGGGTTCCACTACTGTAAAAACTTCCAAAGAGAGGAAAATGTAGACACCCTAGATATGCCTTGCTTAAATCACTTACAAATTATTATCAAATCCTCTTAATCATACCCCCATTAATTAATTAGATTCCCTTTTCACGTGAACTTCCCAAAAAATTTCATAGGAATTTAATCCTACTTAATTGATCATAATCATATTTTACAATATACTAATTCTACATCTCCATTACCATACACTCATCGAAATTAAACAACATCCTCAAAATAATAAATATAATAAACCCTTTAAAATTACTAGACACTCCTAATCTCCTGCAAGCTTTCTATTTTTAGAAACCTTGCTAAATTAAAAATCCTCTTGATGTAAAATCCTACCAAAGATAGATATTGCGTCCAATTTGGGAAAAATACTTGCATCAACATCCAACCTAAAAGTTCACTACCCTATTCATGTAAAAATAAGTGTGATAATCCACATGCATAAAAATGTCTACATAACAAGGGAGGTTTACAAATTCACTTTTTAATGCATTAATGGTTTCTCTTATGTTTTATCTTGACGTCTTTTCTTAAGTTATAGAATATTTTTATACGTGTTAATTCCTATGTTAATTCTATGATCTAATGCATGAAACCACATTTTATTGAGGATCTGTAAAGATATTTGAATGGATTTCTATATGTTGATGTGGATGTAGTAAATTTTGTAGGGAATACTTATTTTATTGAAAATTATACTAACCTCAGTCATTGTCCACAAGTTAACACTATTAATTTTTGTCATTTATGGAATATGTTATTTTATGTAGAAGGTTATAAATAAGGATATGGGATATAATAATTCCATGTTCCCTACATGGAGATACATTTAAGTTTGCATATAAGTTGGATTTTAAAGGCACAAATAATGTGGTTGAGTATGAATATTTGTTGATTGGTCTAAATTTGGCTTCCAAGTTTAGAATCAAGTACATTATTGTGAGTGGAGCCTTAGAGTTGGTTTTGTAGTAGGTGAGGAAAGCATATGTTATAAAGAATAAAAGGATCTAATAATACATAAATATTATTTGGGATACATTGAATATTTTCAATTGTTTTAACATTTTTCATTTTGAGTGGTCATTGAATGTTGTTACAAAGCAATTTTTATTCATGTGTACCTTTATTATAATGAAGATACTAACCCATTTTATGTGTATGACACACTTTGAAATAATGGTGAGACCATCTATGCCTAATAATTACAATCATTGAAAAGTATTTAAATATGACTATCAAATAAGTACGTTTATGACTTGAGTAACTGAGTTTAAAGACCAACTTATTGATTTGGAGATTTTTTTGGAAAATCAAGAGGGTAGATAAGTTATCTTGGGACAAGAGGTTATTAAGTTACAGAAAATTAGGATCCCAGAGTGTTGGTGACAATAAAAATAGATTTTGATTTTGTAGATATAGTGGAGTAGTGAATTGTTATGAAAATCTAGGATACCAAAAAGTAAATTTAGGTTCAATATTAACACCCAAATATATATATTTTTGTAAATGCATGAATGAAGATGAAAGGAAAGCTCTAATTAAGATGTTTATGAATTATATAGAATACCTATCTTGGTCCTTTGATCAATTAAAAGCATATAGAGAGGATATAATTCATCATTCCATCCCATGTTAGCCTTTGATGCAAACCATTTTAGACAAAAAGGATTTTTAATCTATCTTCAAAAATAAAGATGGAAAGTGATTTGAGGAAACTGAATGAGGGTGGAATTATCTAGTCAATAATATTTTCCTTATGGGTTGTAAATCTTGTACTAGTGAGAATGAATAATAGAGATACATGGTCATGCTTGAAATTTAGAAATTTGAATAATATGTCTTTGAAAGATATTTATCCGTTACCCAACATGTATCACTAGGTTTATAAGGTTAATATATATGAATTTATGTCAATGCTAGATGGGTTTTTAATATATAATTGGGTTATTGTTAGGGAATCAAAGAGATACACGAAAAATGTTTACCACACCTTGGGCAACTTATGTCTATTTAAGGATTTTTTTTGGTCTCATTAATCCTATCACCACATTTTAGTGAGCCATCTATTATGCATTTTCCATTTCTTACTAATTATATTATGGTGGTTTATTAGGATGAAATAATTGTGTTCTCGAAGTGAAGAGGAGAAATGGAGAAAATTTCTATGAAATGTAGAGATTTTGGGTTCTCCATCATTTCTAATAAGTAAATATTCGGTGTGGAAAGGGGGAAAATGTAGATACCATAGATATTACTTGATTAAATAACTTACAAATCATTATCAAATGATCTTAATCATTGTTATTTCATAACACCCACCACCTATTTTTAAGTAATCTCTGTTTTCCTAAAAATATATATTTGGTAACCTTATTTTATAATGGATAGTGTTTGTAATAAATTGAGTTAAATATAATTTTCCATGTTACTGAGAAGGAAGAGAGACACAAGTTGAGATATCACTCCTATATTTATGAGAAAAATAAAGAACATAAATAGAAGTATCATTATTGTATCCATGAGAAAGAGAATAAACATAAGTACAAATCACATTGGTGCATCCATGAGTGACATCAATAAAAATGCCATTATTACTTGGAATAAAAAGTTTAGCATATGCATCATCATATATAGGAGATGAAGGAGGATAATATTCATTTATACATTCATCATTGTTGATCTCTATGAATGGAACACCTATATCTCCTTTCTAGTGCCAAAAATGTTGATATTGTGTAGAAAATAGGGGCACGTAAGTTTGGAAAACTTAGACAAAGCTTGGAAAAAAATATGGGGCTCTTCCCGTCTTGAAATGAGGGAACATGCCTAAGGAAAGTTATTGGGAAATAGATTATACATATAAGAATCTTCTCAAGGTTAAATTACAAAAATTCTTAGTGGCTATAATATTTTTCTCGAATAACTCAAGATGAGTTAGTGGTGTTGTTATTTGTCAAGGGAAATTGTTGGTTCATGCCTAATTAAATGAAACTATGGCTTAGGAATAAATCAAAATATTTTATTAGTTTAAAGGGTGTTGTAAAAATATAACTAATTATTCTTCTTCCATATCCTAATCAATACATGAAATCCATTAATGCGATTATTCAACTATGAGTGTCACTAATTTAATCTAAATAGAATTAAAAATTTATTTTAGAGTAACTTACTGTAATGAATGATATATATCTAATAAAGTATAGTAGTGCATAAGTAATAAGAGTTTAAAAATGTAAAACCCTAAGTAAATGAGAGAGGAATATGACTTAGTTGTTATTGTGCAACCTGGGAATAATCACGACTGAGTATCTATGGAAACAAGATGGAAAAAATGTTGAACATGCTTGATGAGGGTTTGGAACCCGAGGAATATAAGGTACAAAAGTGCCCATAGGAGGACAGGAGTGCCCTAGGAACTAGTGAATGGTATGGGTTCCTATGTCTTCTCAGATGCTTAGAGGTTGGTCTTTTCTGGGTCGGAGGATCTTCGTTGTTGATCTCTCTTTATCGCTTTGGTTTCACCGTTATGTCACCACTTGCACCTGTAACCTACATAATAGATAACAAGTTGCACATGCTCAAAAAATACATCAAATATAATAAAAATATGTAGAATGTGGATTTAGACTGACCCCTAAGGTCACCCAAAGAGTGAACTTACGACTAAGCGCTACACTATATCTCAAAATCCATGTATTTCTCCTTTCTTTTATGTGTAATGATTCCCTAGGTTACCCTTGTGCAAGTTGCACAATGATAGTGGGATAGATGTATATTATACCAAGTATGCAAAATGTGTGTGATGGAATAAAATGAACTCCCATCCTATGCTATGTATGCAAATTTATGTAACCCTTGTACCTTGTATGCATGTGCTAGATGTATGCTTTATAATGCTCTTGTGCCTTTGTGAAAGATTAGGTGATGATAGATAATGACTATAGTTCTTGGCCCCTTATTGAGATCATAAAATAAGTATGTATATGATTCCATTGTTTGAATTTTTAATTGACAACCGGAAGGTTGAACCAAAGTGTAAAAAGTGAACAAAAAGTGAAAAGAACCCAAAAGGGTAAGAAGAAGATAGAGAAGGGAAGAAGCACCCGTGATGGAGAGGAGCACATGAGCATTTCTGTTCTAGATGGGTACTAGTGTTTGAGGACATTAAAAGATAAATCATCAGTCAAGTCCTGGCAGAGCTATAAGATGTGTAAATCCAATAAAGTGTAAGAGATAAAGAAACCAAAAGGCCAAAAGGAGTTATCGAACACTAGTTTTCTTACTTAGGAATAATGTATACACTAGTATGTTTTAGGACCTAGAAATGCACCCAAGTGCATAGATTTTTTGTCTACATTTTACCCCACTTACATAAAGTAGATAAAATATGTGTACCTCATGATATGGAGAAGAGTGTAGCCGATAGCATGCCAAGTGCATAAGTAGCCATGTGAAGCGTGAAGTGATCATAATGTGAAGCGTGGTAACTAGGAAAGGGAAGTAGACCCTAGGGGTGAAGCGTACATGTAATATCATGCTGTTGGAATTTGTGATTGTTGATATGAGCTGCTTCTTGTTGCTTATAAGGGTGAACCCAGTAAAATAAGAGAAAAAGAGTAGTCAAATTCTTGTATGTGAAAATCGAGTAACGTATGTATAAGTAAGTAAATAGTGTATACAAATAGTAGTTAAGGAAAGATTGAACTTGATGTATAAGAGAGAGTAGGATAGAAATTTGTCCTTTTTCTTTAGAGATGTTGCAGATTGGGCATCCTACTACCAAGGGTGAGGTTTTGGGCGATCTCAGGACAAGAGTGAGTTTTTTGGGTGATTTCATGCCAAAGATGAGTTTTTTTGGCAATATCACTCCATGAGAAGAGTGTTGGGGAGAGAGGTATATTTTTCTCTCCTTCCATGACACTTCTAAAATGATAAGTGCCACTGCAGATTGGCACGTCCTAATTTGTAACATATTTGTAACCGTATTGTAACCAAAGTGTAGATGAATGACTGAATTTTGTAATGGATAAAAGCACCCACAGGAGGACAGGAGCACCCTAGGTGATAGTTATTGGTCTAGGTGCATGTGTCTCGCTCAAATTCTTGGAGGTTGTTCTTTTCTCGGCCGGAGGAGCTTCATTATTGATCTCTCTTTATCTATCTAGTTTCGTTGTTATGTTTTTGGTCGCACATGTAACCTACAAAATAGATAAATAGATATACATGTCCACAAAGCACATCAAATATAATAAAAAAAGATGTAGAATATAAATTCGGTCTTACCCTAGAGGTAACTTGAAGAGTTAAATTTAGATTGAGTGCCGCACTACATCTCAAACTCCGTGTAGTTCTTCATGCTTATGTGTGTAATGATACCCTAGGTTGTCCTTGTGCAATTTACATGATGAAAGTGAGCTATATTTAGATTATACCAAGTATGCAAAATGTGTGTGATGGAATATATTGACCTCCTCCTATGTCGTGTATGCATATTGATGCATCTTCTTTCCCTGGTATGTATGTGCTAGATGTATGCCTTGTAATGCTATTATGCCTTTATGAAAGCTTAGGTGATGATATATAATTATTATCATGCTTGGATCCTTATTTGAGAGTAGTAACTAAGTATATATATGATTCACTTATTTGAATTTCATAATTGAAACCCGAAAGGCTAAACTAAAGTGTAAAAATCTTACCAAGAAGTGAAAAGGACCAAATGGGTAATAAGAAGATAGAGAAGAACATGAGCACCCAAAAGGGACAGGAGTGCCTCGACACTTCTATCCTAGATGGGCTCTAGTGTTTGAGGCCATTAAAGGATAAATAATTCAAATGCTTGGTAGAGTCAGAAGATGTGTAAATCCAGTAAAGTGTAAGAGATAAAAAAACTAAAAGGCCAAAAGGAGTTATTAACCACTAGTTTTCTTTCTTGGGAATCATGTATAAATTAGTATGCTTTAGGACCTAGAAATATACCCAAGTGCATCGATTTTGTGTCTACATTCACTTGTAAGACATAAATGAACATTTAAGCATGTATTACAAGCTTTAAGTCCTACTCTAATCTAATTCTAATAGAGGTTATAAAAAGTGAAAAAGAGGAGAAGGAATGGGGAAAAATAAATAAATAGAAAGTACACAAGGTAATATGTAACACATTTGAATGCTAAGATATGTTGAAATAATTCCCACACTCGGACTAGTGTGACCTCAATCAATACAAATGTAGGAGCAAGAGTCTATGAAAATACTAGGTCACCAAGAGTTGAACAAAACACCATTGGAAACGTAGAAAGTGCACTCGACTTTCTAGTCACCGAATTAGATGATATTGCAATTAAAAATAGGTAGATTCCTTAACATTAATTCAAACTGAAACATAACATATAATTTTTCTAAATTGCGATGAAAATAAGAAAAACAAATTAAGACAAGCAAAATGTGTAAAAATATCAAAATCTTTTCTATTATGAATTCTATGACCTTTACAAATAGTTTGATCTAGGTACTTATACAAAAACCTAGGTGATGAATAATTTTACAAGCATTAATATCGTAGGATATGTTATAGATCAAATTTGATAAATTATTTACATGGTATATGTATAGTTCAATTATATTGAATATTAAGGTTATATTTTAGAAGTTTCTAATGTTAGTATATTCTCTATAAGAAATAATATCTTCATTAAATGTTGCTAAAGAATAAAAATAATCTTAGATATGATCTTATTAGACTTCCATATCCCAATGAAAAGTGGCATGCATGGATCCATAAGTAAAATTATTCATTTAATTGGGCGATTTATCTCTAACATGATGTGTTTTGGGAGAATGAATACAACTAAATCCTTTGATCTTTTAGAAAAATATACAGGATTACAGTGCCATGATTTCTTGGTGATATAATTTGTCTTCTATAAGACTTAACATTTTTTCATATAGTTAATTTTAAGATTTACATGGAAAAGTGTGTGTTTGGTCTTGTGTGGACATGGTTTCTCCTTTATGAGGAACATCCATTTAACTCTATGCATAATGAATTTACGTAATACTTTTTATATATTTTCACACTCATCCATCCTTCTACATTTTTAAAGGTATTACAAGTTTTTGTTCTTCATCCCGCACATGTAAATTGAATAGAGAAGTAATTATAATTATTCATGGTGATTTAAATTTTCAAAAATATAATTATAGTGTACACAAAATGTTGTGCATGGGTCCTTTTTATATTTTCATGTTCTAATATTGTGCATGGATACCCATGATATTTATTGCATGAAGTTCTTACACAATACCTTGCATATGTTTAAGTTTGCACATTCCTACTTATGGATTTATTCTAGCACCTCTTCCAAATGTAAGTGCACTTGTGTTTTCTACACAACCTTAAGAATTCAGAAAGCTAAGTGTTATACATTGTATTGGTTTAAAATACTACATGATGGAAGGGTAAAATTACATGGAAGGTTCAAAATTTGTGCAACATGGAATGGGTTGGACATCAACCACAAAATGGGATTACGTAGTCCTTAGGTGATTATAAATAGCAAATAGCATAGAGAGGGTTACAGGACTCTTAGTATCGTTGCACAATAGGATTTCATGTAGGCCTGTTTGAATGTGACTATAAAATTCTTTTTATTAAATATTTTAAACACAAAAAGGGGATCAAGGAACATTACACGGTTAATTTTACAATGGTGCATGCTATAGAAATATGTGTAAGATATAAGGAAATAGGAACACATGTGAGAAAAAGTTAATAAAAGCATGCCAAGGTGCGTGTAAAAATGGATTTTCATACAGGATATAGAAAAAATTAGAGTGATAATCTAGACTACCTTGAGAAACATGAAGGTATTCCATGATTTCACTAGTGAAAATAGGGGGTTTGTTGTGGATACAATTTTTGGTTCCCATTTTGATGCCTCACCATCTAAAAGACTCAAAGTTACATATGTCAGCTAGTCACCAGAGATTTTTGAATCTCCATGATCCTTCTCATGAAATTAAAAAAATCAAAGGATGGACATGACTATTAAACTCTAAGGAATCCATAATACATCAACTTAGAAATCCATGGATTGAATAACTTAATATTTTACTGATTTCTTCAAAAGGTGGAGGGATAAAGACCATGATCGAGGTGGTATTCTATAATAATTAGTAACCATACAAATTGACTTGGTATAGCAATATGAAATAGGAGAGGATGCCACATATTATTGGTTGAAAAATAAGGGAGTGTGGTTGTATGGAAAAAAACTCATGGGCACACTAGTATTGTGTTCTATGGATTTTTCAGAATTTAGCACTCTACGGATTCCAAAAAGCCACAAGACACTCAGAAATCCACCAAAGGGCCATGGAACATCAAAAATAACTTAAATACCTTGGATAAAAGGGAAATTCAAGTAAATTCCACGTGATGGTTTACCACAAGGGTCAACACTCCTGGATTCTAAAATCCGTGAGATACTCGTAAAAAGAACATCCTCCATCAATTCCTTTACCATAGTTGTATAAATCATACAACATGAGTTCAAAGGCAATTTATGTACTATTCAAAGGTAAATTAAGTTATGAGAATTAATTCTTGAATTAACAAATAAAAGAAAAAAATATGTATATACTAAGAACAAAATGGGGATTCTATAGGGGCCCCAGCCCTTGAAATTCACATAACTTATAGTATGCATATACAAAAAGGGAGGTTCTTGTAAAAGAGGTACAATGTCAATTGATGGTTACACATTCCTCTGTAAAAGGTAGGAATCGATTCAACATAAATTCTTCTTCCTAAACTCAAATTATTTGTGGTCTTGAGCCCCATAAACATATTGGATATCTCCTACAAGGTCACGAGACATGCCCATTTCCATGAGTTCTGTAATGTTTTCCTTGGGACCTTCCAAGATTTTGATCAATTCAAATTTTCTCCTATAAGAGGAGACCCATTCAAGAAGGTTAGACATGCCTTTAAGGTAGGCCTTAGTACCTTGGAGGATAACAACTTTTGAGGTTGAAAATGAGCCGATAACATTAGTTGGAGCTATGGGGAGAGATTCGGGTTCATCCACGTAAATTGGTAGGATTGCGTATGCTTTGGATTGGGTATGCCACATCTATGTCCCTTCAAGGAAGGTGACAGAAATTTAAGGGCCTTCTTAGAGGATTATTTCATAGGTGCATTCTCAAGATAGACAAGTATTTGCTTCATTGCAACTATCTTGCAGAGATTGAGGATCTGTTTTCTATAATATCGTCACCAGAACAACATAGGCATCAACCGAAATTTATTTCTTTGCCAATTCCTCATTGAAAAATAATGGAGATATATCAATGATGTTCTTATTAATGGAAGGAATACAACATAGCTAAAATTTATTCAGTAATTTAGGATTTTTGTGATCCTCCACATAGAACAAATGATGATACAAAACCTGAAAAAAAAGAGAAGAAAGGAGTTATTCGACAAGCCTTTGTATTAGTGCTACCAAAACTCGCACGAGCCGTGTAATGGTCCATCAATCTTCAGATTGATATTTAATCTAAAAAAATCCTCAAAAAGCTTCATCCGGGCCAGAAAGGTCAAAAATTGAGTGTAAAGTCTCCAAAGAAAGTTCCTTCAAACTGGTTCCTAATTCCACATCCACCATTGCTTGAGAAGGATGAACAAAAAAATTCTTTTCACTCAAAATGCTTAAAGGAAGATGCAATATTATGAGAGAACAATGAGAATTTATAAGAGGATGAAGTTTTGGAGTGATTGTGTGAGGTATCATTTCAGAATGAATGTGAAATCAATTCTGAATACTCGCATGGGTCTGGAGAAAGGGAGAACATATTGATATATTCCAAAAGGTGGTTTTGAGATTGAAGTGTAAATTCACACAAAGGAGGCATAAAATAAAAGGAAGTATCAATTATTATCTGTTTCCCAAAGCATATTCCCAAAATAGCAGGTGTTAAATCGCTTAATAAAACAACATAACATAATAGATAAATTGTGATTGGGAACATGAATGATGGTGACAACATGGATAAGACAAAAGGGATTAAGCAATAAAAGTAAAAAATTTAGCATGCATTCATGTCATTAACTAAAATTAGAATCAAATAAAGGAATAAGAAAGGTATCTTTACAAATGTAATATATATTCCAAAAGCAGAGCTAGTTTTTAGTGCCTTATGGGATGGTTCGTTAAAGTTTTTTTGGGAAATCAAATTTTAAGAAGACATCAAATTGTATAAGTATGAGGCTTGTCCTCATAATTAAGGGAGTTAGTTTTGGTATTCAGATCAAAGGGGCTTAGTCTTTCAAATTTTAAAAAGGTTAGAGATGTAATTGTGAATACTATATGTTTCCCTCATGAAATGCATACTGATATTAGTTTCCCAAACTTATGTATCAAGGTGGTTACAAGTGTATAGCCATTGATAAGCTTTGAGAGAATTCATTTGATGTTCCCTTGTTAAGAAATTCAAGAATTGAATAAAGTATGTCTGATTTTGAGTTTAAATTATGTCTTCTGGGTTCTATGTTTTGAATTGTCCATTAATGATTCATGTTTTCTACCACAACCTTGTGTTTACTGTTTCTCTCTGTCATACACTAGATTTGTCATTAATGTTTGTGATTTAATACTTAAGTTTTATATTGTGTTGTGAGATTTCCCTCTACAATATTGGACTGGATTGTAAAATCCTTGTCATAAACATTTTGTACTGATAAATTTTTGTAATCCTTTGAGTGTATCTTAAGCATATGAGGGATGAACAATAAAAACTTTATTAGAATTCTTCCACACGTTATTATGTTAGGTATTTTAGAGATTGTACTGATTTTTTTGCATCTATTGAGCTTCAATGAATGAAAATAGTTCTTAGTAGATATTGTCACTACTTGATCCAATTTTATACACTTTCCATGATTACAGGATACTTCTAAGTATTAAATTCTATGTCATAGTGAACTTCTCTATCTATAATTTCCCTTCTGTGAAGTCATAATTGCCATAATTGACCCTATCCCCCCATTTTAAAACATCCATTTGTTCTATTTTTACTACCTTATTTCTCTGAACATCATTGAAGGTGTCTTTTAGCCTTAATTTCATTACTAAGAGAATGCAAGAGAAATCGAATCCCAATGTTTTCCGTGTCCTGAAAAGTAAACATAAAAAAATATTTTGTGACTACTCATGAGAGTGAGTGTTGTGTCAATTGGCCATGTTTATCCCAGATTGACCCAACATTTTTAGAAATAAATTTAGGGAACAAATATCCCATTTCCCCCTCTCCCATTCAGGTTACACCTCGAGTCCTCTAGCCTTGGTTTAAGGCAGACAAAAGTAGAAGGAAAAGGCCATCTCCTTTTTAAGTGGCCCTCATTCATCTCGAGGAGAGTGTTAGACCCCTCCCTGACTAAAAAATGACACACCAACCTGGTCTACCACCATTCCAATCCATTCCCCCCTACATTTGAGGAGAAATTGCTATTAGTCCAATATGAGGTACAAATTTGAGGACCAAAAACAATAAAAATCATCATATCTAATTTCTATTTCATTATTAGAAGAGTAAAAACAACATCAATTAATATGTTATTCAAAGGAACATGCCAATCATACAAACATCATCATCATTATAAAAATAATCAAGTGCACATTCAATAGATATTATCTCAAGATTAGTTGTTATATTGTTAGAATCAAACAATTTTTCAATATGATAAATGAGGGAAGGGGCATTATCAAAATCACTAGTCCAATAAACAAAACCATCAATCTTACACTCGACACTAACATCATAATAACATGGCTCAAATGAATAATGATATTTATTTTGTAACTACTTTTGGATAATCATACGAAGTGTTTAAGGAAATAGATGGATATGCTACTGCTAACATGGGTAGAATGCTATAAAAATGAGAGGTACCTTAATTAGTGATATTATATTCAAAATTTACACTAGGATATGCATAATGATGTAGATGTTAAATATTAGCAAGAGGTATTTCAGATTGTGTATCATCATAATCACAAGCCACCTTAACTATTAAGAAAGTATTTGAAGCATAAATAGTGGGATATGGTGGGGATAAAACCTTACTTAAGAACCCATAACAGACATGGAAATGGTTAAATGGATGTTAGATGTTATATTTTCATAAAGTAATATTACAATCTATGACTATACAAAAAGTAATTAATGCTACGAATAATATCATGCACTCAAGAAGAAACCATGGTGCCACTAGAGTTTTGTAAATAAATGAGGTCTAGTGAATACATACAATATAATCCTTGAGTTAGGTAAAATGTTTGAACAAAATTGGGTTCACTAAATTTTTACACCATAAACATATATAAGATGCAATGTGAATATATAGGATGTAAGGGTTCATTATAGGAGGTTATTTTACATTTACTGGTTTAAAAATATCCATGCATGATTTGAATAACATATCAATACCTGCAAACAATGATAAATTATATAAAAACAACTCAAAATATAAGAGAAGATGAATAATTAGTTGTACATAGTGGAATAAAGGATACATAGGTGTGAAAACTAGGTAAATAGTCCAATCTAAACATGAAGATGCTCCATTTATGATATTGCAACTATAAATTACCTCTAACTAGGATAATATGATCATACTCTTATTCTATATGGTTATTCCCTCTTTTATATAGTATTGGAATTTATTACAATGGGGTTGTACTAAATTTTTTCCATGCACTTGTTTGGAAAGCTTCTTCTCTATATGTTTCTCTAGATCACACAATCTCATCTTAACATGTAATAACTTACAAAAATGGAAATCCTAGATACCTATAATATATTTAATTAAGACATTAGATAAAATATGATAAAATATTATGTTAGTGAGGGTGGAATAACCTTGGGATTTAAATCCTACTCAAGCAATCCAGTGTTGAAATATAAGACCTTAGTAGGATTAAGCCTCATGTAGTTCTCCTTGTGCTTTATGCAAGTGTGAGTATGATCAAAGAGAACCACCCACATGTGCTTGTATGTCTCTTAACATAAAGGTAATGGGATAATTCTATAGTAGAAAATGTACCCAATGTGGTACTAGTGTAATTTTTCATGCTTCATCTATTAGACTAATACTTTCTATCCCTTCAAGACCTTTGAAAATTCTTAGAGTGACTTTCTCTAGCTAAGACTTGTCTCTATGACCATTGAATTCTTGGAAATAGAGAAAGATAGAATATTTAATCTATTTGGGTGCTTCATATCTATATTAGTGACTACTCTAAATGATGTGAAAATACTTTAGGAATATCTAGTAGAGTCTTGAGTTCTTTGTCATGATATTTGTAATAGGACCTTATAAAAGCACATTAGAGTTATAAAGTAATATTGAATTTCTTATACATGCTTTTATAGGTGAAATTTCATGTTAAGGCCAACCCTAGGAAGATGAAATGACACATATAAGATAATTAAATTAAAAAGAGGTTTATTGGATAATAGGGGTAGGACTGTATATCTCATCTAGGGTCAAAGTTCAATATGGTCTTGAGATATATATTTTTTCCTAGGAATATAGTGAGATAAAATATGGAATTTGGGAATGATTCCTTGAGATTAATGACTACTTTAGTTAAGTAATATTTCATGGATGAATGATAGAGAATTTAGGCTATTATTCTCTACTACATAACCTATGTGACTCAAAGCATAACACTTCATGTGTGCATATCCCACTGTTCATAATCCTTTACATATCCCTACATAAAAATATATTGTCTTCATGTAATGTATGTAGTATGAGATCATCCAAACCTATCTTGTAATGCATCAGGTCTCTCTAATGACCCTTGTGTTCAAAAACAATAACCCATGTAAATACTTTGAGATTGTCATCCTCTTAGGATCTTAATACCCCTAGTGGTTGACCCATGGTGATATGCTCCCCACCAAATTTCTAAGAATTTTATTAGGCCAATAATACAACCACCTCTATATAAATATACGTTTATAAAAATTATATAATACACACTTCCCATGAAAATATCGATTTATCCTCAATCATATATGTTATTACATATAAAAATCCAATGAAAAGGTACCACCGAAAAGCACCATTAGTACTATGGGCGGGTGATATATGTGATATCTCTCTAGGAAATAAATAAAATCTAGTGATAAATAGATATGGGGTAGATCATCCTAACCTATCAATCTAATAAAATAACATAAAGGATCAAATCCATCCTAATAGACTTCATCAACCAAAATCAACATGTTGAAAGCATAATGGATTGAGAGGGGGTGAATCACCTTTAAAAGTTTAACCAATTTCAGATTTAATTTCTTAAACCATAAACCATTCAATCATTAATGTGTGAAAAACATCATATATCATTCATTCAATTAACCATGAACAAGAAATAGATCACCATAACAAAATATATAAGTGAGAAACCCTTAAGGGAAAGAAAACCCATTGAAAGGTTTTTTGATATTACATACAAAAAAGACTCAAGTGAATATTACATATCACAAGATATTTCTTTAGTGAGGCACCAACCCCACAAGGAGAACCTACCCTAAACCCTTGGTGATATTACTCACAAAAAGATGATTACATCAGTATGAATCATCACACAAGATTTTGATAAGAAGATCACTAAAGATATGCTGCAACAACTCGTGTGATGGTGATTAAAGGTTTCAACTCCAAACTCCTTCAAACCCTTGCTCAAACCCTCATACACCTAGCTTGTTCTTTCTCCTTCCTTTTCACTTGTCCTAGTCTCAAAAAATTGCACACACAATATCAAACATTTTTCAACCATAACACACTTCCTCACCACAAATCATGCCTTCAAACCTGTTACACTCATACACATGGGTCACACTTTTTCCCTCTCATGCAACTAGTTCAAATTTGAACTATAACTTCACTTTTATATGAAATTTATCTATCTAACACAAAGGAGGTAGGTCCTAGTAATAATTTCGACCAAAAAAACTTAAAAATACCAATATAATCATAAAAACATTCATAATGGGCCAATATAGGTGGTCGTGCCCAAAACCACTAAAATAGCTCAAAACCCCATCACTTGGATGAGCTAAAACCACATATACCAAAACCATGATTATTCAAGCCAAAAATTCAAAAAAATATTGTAATATAAAATAATTACATCATCCATGGTCGTTAATTAGCTTTCACCAATCAAAAAATTCATTACACAAGCCAAAAGGCTCATATCCTTCACAAAACAAATATCAGCTTGCTTCTAGCACCTTTCCTCCACCTTTGGGCCTCAATACCACCCAAGAACAAATAAACTATGAAATGTATACACTCAATGGAATCCTAAGGAATTATAGAAAACATCCTTGTAAGTCATATCTCATGAAAAATACATATGGTCAAAACACAAAAACTTTCCTCTTCACCAAAACAAGCTACCAAGAAACCAATTACAAACTTAACTAGTTTTCACCCTTTATGCCACTTTCAAGATCTCCAAAGGCCTTAAAAGGAACAAAATTCATCCCTATTAACTTCCCAACTAGTATTAAGCATCAAATAATCTATCTCATGTATAATTAACTTCATTCTTTAATCTTGAGCAATCATGTCCTTGAAAACCAACAATCTTCTTCCTCACAAACTAACCTAGATGACCCATCAAAAATAATTATCAAGAGACAAAATTTATAACACTAAAAATTCCTTTGAATCCTCTTTCCATAACATATTTTATTTTTTTCCAACTTCAAGTAAAATTCTTTCAACCAAAACCACCTTTGAAAACTTCCTGAAACTACCCCAAAACTACCTTTTGAATAGTCTTTGATTAATCAAAATATGGATTTATATGCTATGAAAATGGTTAATCTGATTGCTATTGTAGTAGTAAATAAATAACAATTAAGTAAAAAAATGACCTAATAAAACAAAGTTATAGAATTTGAAACCCTCGTTGTAACGAAGGGATATAATGACTTAACATTTTCACAAAGATCCCAAAGGTGTACAAAGCTAGAAAAATAGAAAATACGAAGCATGGAATGTCATTTTGAAGCTCATAAAAATGTAGATTTAGAGGAGTAAGCTAGATAGGGGTGCCCGAAGGAGTAGGGGCACCCCTGTAGGTGCCACATATAGGTCGTGGGAAATTATGAGTGCAAAAATGCTTAGAAAACCATCTTTGACTAGTCGCAAGGTGTCCACTGTCCTTCACCTTTGGTCACTAGTATGTCGTACAATGTTCCCCAAGGTTGATAGGAACCTGTAATGAAATAATGACCTACAAAACTCTTAAAGATACATCAAATCCTAAAAATTAAATATGTAAGATGAGGGGTGGGACTTGCAAGAGTTTGTGAGAATTGTATCGAAAATAAAGTGCACCACGATAAAGTTACACTTCAAAGGAAATGTATAGCTTCAGCGTAATCACAAGGAGGAATAGATCAATCAATGGAATAACTTACATAACAAAACAAAGCTTGCACATATAGAGAAAGACATCAGAGTGTCTTGGCATACTAATAAATTTCAAATGAAGGGATACATATAGGGTGTTGAGTAACCCTAGTGCATGACACAAACCAAACCCTAAACCTAACCCATGTGTGATGAACCTCCATATGTGAGCGGAGGGCACATAGGATCCCATACACCAACACCCCCCCTTCATCAAAGCTTGGGTAGCAGCTATGATGAGTCAAATAGAACAAGAAGACACTCCTAAACAACTAAGAAAGATGTGTCAATGGGGCCCAGAAACTAAAGGCTTGATAAGATGCCCATGTACAAACAACATTTTCCTAGAAGAAGAAGAAAAAGAGAAGGACTATATAGCCTGAAGAAGATGAGCAGCTACATAAGACCTCACCCCAAGAAGAGACCACAAGTGAAGAAAATTCACCACATTCAAGGGCTTGGTGAATATATCTCGTAATCCGATAAAGCTATCTGAATGTAATGAATTTTGATGATACCATCATGAATAATCTCTCATATGAAGTGCATATGGATCTCAATATGCTTCATCCATTGATGTTGAACTAGATTTCTGCAAATTGAGATAGTGCTCATGTTATCACAATAGATAATGGTAGGCCACCGAAAGTGGATGCCAAACTCGTTAGAATACCCTATAGCCAAACAACCTCTGTGGCAAGTTAATCGCTCCTCTCGTATTCTACCTCTATAGAAGATATCGCAGTTGCATTCTACTTCTTTCTAGGCTAACTAATATGACTTGAACCAAGAGAGAAAATGTAGCCATAGGTATATTTCTGATGATCTAAGTCACCGGTCCAATCACAATCTATGAACCTAATCAAGTCAATATCCAACCGTCCATAATAGTGAATGCCATCAGGATAGGTGCCAGAAACATAATGAAGGATCCACTTAGCTGCTTTCTAATGCAGCTCATGTGGCTCCTGCATGAATCTAGACATGATCCCAATAACATAAGATAAATCTAGTCAAGTGTGAGTCAAGTAAATCAAGATCCCCACCAACTGTCGATAAAGGGTACCGTCAACTAAGGGAGTAGAGCAATCAGAAACCAAATTAACCCTAGAAAGAAAAGGAGTAGGAGAAGACTTGCAATTAGACATCTGAAAATAAGCAAGTCAAGAGCATACTTAGGTTGTGAAATCAAAATTCCCAAGTCATAGTGTGAAATCTGGATCCCAAGAAAGTAATGAGGCAGACCTAAGTCAGTCATGGAAAAATTGTTGGCCAAGGCGATCTTCATAGAATCAATGATAGAGGAAGAGCTTCCTGTGATCAACAAGTCATCAACATAGAGAACAAGAATGAGTATAGAGTCATCTTGCTATAGAATATAAAAATTAGGATCAGAGTGACACCTAGTAAACCCTGATGTGAGTAAAAAGGAGTCCATCTTGGCATACCAAGCCCGAGGGGCTTGTTTAAGGCCATAAAGAGACTTCTTTAACTTACAAACGAGGGAGGGATCATGGAAATAACCCGGAGGTTGTTCCATGTAGATCACTTCCTCTAGGTCACTATGAAGGAAGGCACTCTTAACGTCCATTTGATGGAATTTCCATCTGTTTCCTACAGAAATGGAAATGGTCTGTCAAATAGACGTCATCTTCGCAAGTGGAGAAAATGTTTTAGTATAATCAACCCTAGCTATTTGGGAGAAACCCTTAGCTACTAATTGTGCTTTAAAATTTTTGTTATCTCCATCTACTCCATACTTTGTTTGAAACACCCACTTACACTGAATGATTTTTCTTCCTTTCGGAAGAGGGGTGAGATCCCAAGTATCATTCTTCATGAGAGAGGAATACTCCTCATCCATGGAAAAATTCCACTCAGGATTACTAGAAGCCTCCTGAAAACCGTGGATCGAAACAAAGGTGAATAAAGAGTGGGGTCTAATGAAATCTGAGCAAGTACGTCTCATATCCGAAGTATCTCCAACTAAATCTCCAACACTTTACAAAGTTTTCCTATCCCAAAGAGGACCAGGAGGATTAGGCTCTGAGTCGGAAGATTCATCACTTGAGTGAGAAGGGACATAGTCCTCATCATCACTACTGTCAAAATCAGAATACTCAAATGTCTGATGGTTGGGAGGATCAGGAAGAGGAGCACTCTCAACAACATCATCATCTGATGAGTCAGAATTAGAATCAACAAGTTGAATAACCTCAATAGGTAGAGAAGTAGAAGTCGAAGAAGACTCATCAAACTTAACACTTCTCTCAATATAAATCTCATTAGAAGTAGGATTCAACAATTGATATCATTTCACACCATCAGGATACCCTACAAAGATATAAGTCTTGGATTGTGGTTCCAATGCCTTGCATTTCTTCTTAGAAATTCGAGCCATAGCCTTGGATCTAAAGACTCAAAAGTTCTCAACATCAGGCTTACGTCTAAACCAGGCTTTAAAGGGTGTCATCCCTCTTATTGCCTTATGTGGAACATGGTTCTGAATGTAATTAGCACAATTCACTGCTTCATCCCAATATTATGGAGGAAGAGACATCAAGTGAATCATACAAGTGGCCATCTCCTTAAGAGTATGGTTCTTTCTTTCTACTACTCCATTATGCGAAGGGCTATAAGCAATTGTATGCTGCAAGGAGATCCCTTTAGAAGTACAGAAATCCATGAACCTATTGTTTACATATTCAACTCCATTTTCAGTTCAAATAACCTTAATAGACCATTCCACCTGTTTCTCAGCAAGAGCCTTAAAGTCCTGAAAATGTTCAAAGACTTCAAACTTAAGCTTAAGAAAATATACCCAAGTATATCGTGAATAGTCATCAATGAAGGTGAGCACATAAAGAGCTCTAGTAAAAGAAGGAGATAGAAATGGACAAGAAATATCACTGTGAAAAGATCTAAATGACGAGAAGTTATTTTTAGGATGCTTTCCAAGGGTATAACCCTCACAAAGACCCTTAGAAAACTTGACACGGGTAACTCGTTGACCATTTCATTTTGGCTCAATTGTTCAAGGTAGCGATAATTTAGATGTCTGAAACACTCATGTCATAGCTTACTAACCTCATTTGCATGAGTGAGCAAGGCAGTGGGTGTAGAATCATAAGTAAAGTGGGAAAAGGTATACAATTGTGAATGGTGATCCACCTTTCCCTTAGCCACTGTAGTGTCATCGTTAAGCTCACGAATAATCACCGAGTTAGGACCAAATTCCACTCGTATTCCTTCACCAAGGTGAGTAATTTGGTAAAATGATAGGAGATTGGTAGAGAGATTAGGAACACTCAACACTTGGTTGAATGTTCCCCATCCATCTCTACTGATCCACTACCGAAACCAACATTGTTGTGTCATTACCCATCATGATTTGGGACATGCCACAAGGCTCGATGTTGGAGAACTCAACATGTGAAGAAGCCATGTGGTGTGAGGCACTAGAATCTATAATCCACATTGATGAAGGAGAAACTTTGGCTACAAGGTCCTTTCCTTTCTTCTTATCAGATTTAGACCCTTTTGTAGTAGAAGACTCGACCTTCAGAGCATTTTTTTTATAGACTTAGGAACACCTATTAGATTTTTCTCAACTAAATGAGTAAGGTGATCAATTTGTTTTCTCAAACACATATTCTCTTTATGACTAAGATTCTTGCAATAGGAACACAAATACTTGTCTTTCTGTGCTTTAGGCTCAGAAGTCGAAGCATTCGTGTTAAATTTAATTTTGGTCTTGGTTTCCTTCTTAGGTTGGTCCTTTCTTTCTTTCTTTCTTTTAGTCTTCTTTTCCTTACTAGTACTCACTACAAGGGCATGTTACTTGGACTTGAGAGACCCCATTTGAATGAGTTTGTCCTATTCTTGAATGAGTTGGGATGAAAAATAGTCAAAGGAGGGCATATTCCAATCCTTTCCCAAGGCAGCTTTTGTAGTGTAAAGAGTTGACACAAAGACAAATATTCAAGACAACTTAGAGATAATTGACAAGATTAGTTGAGAATATTTCTTCTCTACTTGACATTCTTTTAACAACAATCTAGAGTGGAAAAACTTAGAGAAGAATTCTTGTGGGTTTTAAAATCACTAGGATTTAACCCTAGTAGTTCATTTTCCAACGCATGCACTCGTCATGTCATTTTTTTGTCCAAACATTACATCTAACATTTTCCACGTAGAATTAGGTGTTTCAGATGACTCAATGTGGAAGAGAAAGTCAGGAGAAACAAACATGCAAAGAATACCTAAAGCTTCATCACTACGGTTTAACCACTTAGATTTTTTAGGGTCGTCGTCTAGTTCAGTCTCAGTTCCCATGGTGATGCGGGATAAACCTTTACCCCTTAGTTTCATAATCATTTTTGATCTCCATTCAAAGAAGTTGAATGGTGTAAGAAAAGGAATTGAAAGTGCATCCATAGTGAAGAGAGAGAGAAGGAATGCAGAAAAGAAACAAAAGAATCACAACCACCCAGGACAATATAATAACCCCTACTTTCGGCACTTTATAGTTTAGTGCGTTGAATACAATCGGGTCCGAGCGTGCATCTTGAAATAGTTGGTAACTCACCTTGCAATCAATGTAATAATGTGCAAGAGAGGAGACCACAATTGTGTTTTGTGGAGTGCAACAAAGTGACACCGTATACAAGCACAAATTACAAAAACTAGGAAGGAGGTGAAATCAAATCCTGGTTGTGAGAAAAAGCGTCTCACGTCGCAATGGATACCCCCTTGCTACAAACTGTGGCAGATGCACTCACTAGTTGCAAGAAATAATAAGGGTAAATACAAGTTTTAAACAAACTCAAGATGAGTCCCGATGATCTTCAGAACGTCGGAAGGGCACGCAGAAGACAAATAGGTGCTCAGAGTGTCACTGCACACTTGAGTGCATGATTAGTAAAAAATCGACAATAACGCCTAAAATTTATCGTTTGAAATGACTAGTTTAGCTAATTTTAGAGCTATTTGGAGTTTTTTTAAAATGATAAAATAACGTTAATTTAAAAATGATTTTAAATGACTAATCGTAAAGGATAATTAGATTTGAAATTAATAAAACTAGATTTAATATAATTAAATCTAATTAATTTCAAATAATAAAAAAACTAATTAAGATCTAATTAAAAATTAAATCCTAATTAAATATTTAAATATATATCCCTTTAAAAGGAATTACCCACCAAAAAATTGAACAACCCCTAAAAAATCCCACCAAAAAGGAATTTAAAAAAACTTACCAAAAAAAAAAATTTGAACAAACTTACGGTTTGTTTGAAACCCGAGTTGGAGGTGCTTAGGAAGGCACAGTGTAACAGCCAATATTTGGAGATCACCGGATTAAAGGTGAGATCAATGCCACAAAACATGGGAGAAACCTCCAATGGTTAGATGCAAGTGCGAGCCAGGGAATGAAGCTTGTGGGAAAAGACTCGGGAAGCTCGGGCACGAGCAGGGAAGGATCACATCAGAATGAGGGCTGAGCAGGGTCGTGAGGGCCGAGGGAGACTCCAACGACGAGGGAAACTTATAGGGAAGGATGCTAGGGAGCAGGCCCACACAGAGGAGAAGGGACTTGCCAAAGGCCCAAAATGATTTTTCCAGGCAACAAGGAATGAAGCACGAGCTCGGGGCAAAAAAAAATGACTTGGCTAGGTTGGAAGAAATTGGTCTAAGAAAAAGACCATGCATCGAAAAGATGAACTCAGTTTAAAGGAGCTCAATTTGAGGGTGTAGCTCGGTTAGATAGCTCGAAGGAGGTGTAGAAGGAGCTCAGGTGAGCACAAAACCACCAAACACTAAAATTTGAACCTCCAAGCTACAAATGAAAAACTTGTATTCTACAAAAAGACATGTAAAAAACACAGAGAAACTAGAGATCTAAATTTTTTGAGTTTAATAAAAAATAAACAACTAAAAAAATAACCTCTTATTTTTACTGATTTACCAAATTTAGCTGCAATTAGCTAAATGTAGCTGTAAAACCCCTGAAACTCAAGGAGATCTACACATGCACAAAGAACACAACAAAACCAAAACTTTCCAAGAACAATTTGTTAAGAACATTAGCAAATGAAATTCTAGAATCTAATGATAAAAAAACTTGCATGAGGAGTAAAAAATAATGAAACCAAGAGTGATCACAACTCAGATGATGAATGCACATTTACCCAATCTCATCTCTGATACCATGAAAGATTTTGTGATAATCGTATCGAAAACTATGCACCACGATGAAGTTGCACTTTAAAGGAAACGTAATAGCTCCAGCGTAATCACAAGGAGGAATCGATCAATTAATGGAAGAACTTGCATAATAGAACAAATCTTGCACATATAAAGAAAGACAACAGAGTGTCTTGGCATACTCATAAATGTCAAATGAAGGGATACATATAGGGTGTTGAGTAACCCTAATACATGACACACAAGCAAACCCTAAACCTAACCCATGTGAGATGACCTTCCATATGTGAGTAGAGGACACATAGGATCGCATACACCAATAGGACTATCCTCAGATGTCAAACAAGTGATCTTACAACTGAGTGTTGCACTAAATTTCAGACCCAATGTAGTTCTATGTGTGTGTGTATGGAATTATGCCCTAGGTGGCTCTTGTGCGTGTCACACTTGATAGTGAGAAATAACTAGATGTAAGAGATATAAATAGATGTGTGCATGGAATAGAATGAAATTCCCCTCCTATGAAGTGTATGTAGAATAATGCAGTCCCTTTCCCTTGAATGGATGCTAGAATGAATTCTTTAATGCTCTTAAATAGCCTTTGGATGTAACCTTAGGTGGTGATAACTAATGCTTAGTGCTTGGTCCTTTATTATGATCACATAACTTTATATTTATATGATTCCCTTGCTTGAATTTCATAATTAACCCCAAAAAGGATGACTAAAAAAATATAAGATGCTCAAATGGATAAAAAGGACCCAAAAGGTGTGAAAAAGTACAAATAGGTTAGAGGCACCTTACAATGACGTCCTGGTTGGGCGTTGGTGTCTAGACTCACAAAAACTGAAGGGTTGGAGGTTAGACGAGAAAGAGGGTGTGTATGACCAAAAGTGGTAACATAAAGAAAGGAAATATGGCCAAATACGCGGGTTAATTAATACTTTTCTTACTTAGGAATCACATGAATATTAATATACAATCAGGACTATATAATTACCCAAAGTATGTGATTTTGTGTCTACATTTCCCCCACTTTATGTTGTTGAGAAAATCTTGAAAACATAAAGTAGATAAGAGATGTGTACCTGATAACCATGTAGATCGATGGCGAAAAGTGTGCCGAGAGACAAGGAAAAGTGTGGAGTGATAAAAAGGTGGAGTGTGGAGACTAAAGATGATAAAGTGTAAAAAGTGATGAGATAATGATCCTAGGGTGGAAACACATGTTGTAGATGTCACCAATGTGCCTGTTGTTGATGTCAATTCTTGTGTGTTTTATGTTGTTGATGTTGTTTGTTAATGTAAGATGATGATGAATGATGTTGAGTACCACTTCCCATACGGGCTGCATTTAACTTGCAAAAAGAAGAACAAACAAGCAGTCACATATACATGTATATGTGGAAAAAGAATGTATAGAAGTATGTAAAATGAAAAATGTGAAAAAGGAACATGTGCACCTAATCTATGATGAGGAAAGAGTGTAGAAATGATCCTGTAGATGTTGTAGAAGACTCGAGTTTTTGGGCGATCTCATGCTAGTTGTGTCGGTTGTGAGTTTTTTGGGGATCTCATGCCAATTATTTGGAAGAAGTGTAGGGGAAAGGTTTGGTGTCATCCTCCAAATTTTGACCACTTCTCACAATGTAGAACACCAGTTCAGATGGTGTGTAAAAATATGATCTGGTTTGACCATTTTTGACCCAATGCCGAAAAATAAAATTGTTATATGTTGTGTGTTAAGGACTATTTGTCATGTAAAACATGCTTGTGTGAGTCTCAGGATTGTGCTGCATTGAAAAAGTATGTGTAACTTCCCTTGGCCACAGGGCATCCGGAAATGTCGGGGTGTCCAGGAAATGTCAAGGGTGCCTAGGTGCTACTTTTTGGGTCTGGGCATTAGTGTCTGTGTTGTGTCAAGGACCCAAGCTAGGATATGAGCTATGTCTAATGATGATGATTGTGTTGTGTTTTTTGATGATTGTAGACTACTGTATGGGGTGACTGATTCACCCAAATGATTCCCCCCTCATTTGGGGTGCATTCAACATCACTGACTGTTGTGTTGAAACTATGCCCTATTGGAGGGAGAGAGTATTCTTGATAAAATTCATGTCACACAAAAACAAGTGGCTAGGAGATAAGTGTTAGTGCAAGAAAACATGCATGTAAAATATAAGCTAGCAAATAAGTAGAAAATATGTAAGCTAAGACGCAAGGCAGACAAGAGTATGCAAGAAGACAATGTAAACTATGAAAAAGTGAGTTTCATACATGGAACATCACTCACAATGTCACAAGACAAACAAGGTCAATTAGGACAAAAGAAGATAAGTGCACACACAAGACAAAGGGAAAAGCCTATAAAAAGTGGAAAACAATGAAAAGTAAGAATAAACAATGTAATGTATAATCATGGGGGAAAATAGACTCGTAAGAAAAATGTTTTACATGAAGTACCACAAGATGTTAGAAAGATAAAAGTATGTCAAAGCATGTATAATCCGATAATAACATGCTATGAAACAAAATGAAACAATATAACCTATAGTGTACGAAATTGGATTCCCTAGGAGTCAATGTGGGACTTGTAATAGGTACTACACCAAGCATCCATGATGTGTGTATGGATCTGTAGAATCTGCGATCATAACTAGAAAGCAAGTGAATGTACATGTGTGTATGGAAAAATATAATGACATACAAGATATCTATCTAGCATGTGTAATAAAATGAACATGTAAGAATAAGTAAGCAAGAGTAAATGCAACCAAGATATGTAGCATGTTGTGGATGAGATGGAATGGAATGTAGAGTGAATGATAGGAGCAGTGTGCCCCCGAGTGGATGTGTATGTATGAGATGAGGTTCATTTATACATGCCCCCTCAATAGTCAAGAATGAACCATAGAGAAAGAGTGCGTCATCAGGAAATGGTTTGAATGATGTTGTATGTAGAAAGATGCAATCAAGAGAGAATAGAGCATAAATTGTAGAATAATGTTGTGTAGATGATAGAAGGATTGAATAAGATGCTAAAAAGAGTGTTGAATGTGAAACATGAAGTGTAGATTGTAAAGTGATGTCATGTGATGTGTAATATTGAATGTGACATTAGAAGGATTGATCAAGAAGCTTAGGATGAGATGCTAGAATGATTGATGATGTAACATAAAGCGTAGATCATGGAATGTGTGAATAAGATTGTAGAAGGTATTGATTGTGAAGCACAAAGAATAAATTGTAAAAATAACATCACATGATGTGATAGCTAGAAAGATTAATTGATTGTGAATACCAAGCATAGAATGATGTAAGTGTGATGAGGTGAGGTTCAATTCATATTTAGACCCTTAATAGTCGAGTATGAACCATGAGACTAGAGTGTGTCATCGTGTAGTAGTGTGCACTGCAAAGGTTTGATCATGATGTGTAAGTAGAATATGGTAGAATGATGTAGATTATAAATTTGTAATATGTTGTTTGAGATTGAAACACTAGAAAGATGTGCGTTAAATGTGTTGAGTGTGAGGATGTGTAATGTGCAATGCAATATGTATATATTGTGTAAGTATGGAAAGTGGAAAGCACGTATAATGCATAGTAGAAGTAAAGAGATGATGTCAAAGATGTGTATAGTGGAAAATGTGTAGAATAAGGTGTCGTAAATGTGAAATGTGTAGTGTGTGATGTTCATGTGCATAGTATGCCCTCAATAGTCAAGTGTGAACCTTAGCATAAGAGCATATCATCGGTAAATGATGATACACATATGTATCAAGATGTATATGGTGTATGTGATAGACTAGATGTGAAGTGATGAGAAAATAAGACACTTGTTGATGTTAGGAGGGGAAGAAATAAGTGAAATTCCCCCAAGTATGTAGGCGATGGATATCTAGTCGATAGCGCTAAGTGGATCAATGTAAGGAGTAGTTTCCTTAAAAAAATTGATTGGATGCTGAAGTGGTGATGCTTTAGGATCCTTGCATGGTGGTGGCTTATTTGATATCATTGTAGAAGACTTGAGTGGAGGCCAAGTTGAACTAAGTTTTAGAGGAGGTGGCTTATATTGACTTGGTAATATTGTAGATGACTTAACAAGAGGAGGTGATGGAGAATGAACCTTGAGAGGTGATTTCTTAGTTTTACTTGGTAATGCTGCATATGAATTAGTAGGAAGAGGCGTTGAATTGATTTTTAGAGGAGGTTGCTTGGTTTTAGTAGGTTTCATAGGTGGAACTTGAGTGAGAAAACAAGGAACATGAGAAGTGGAAGCATGATTATCATAAGACATAAAAGGAGAGTATTTAAGAGCCTATTTGGATGTAGCATTTGTATATGGACACGTAATAGAATGTTGTGCAGTGAATGAGATAAATCCTTGATGCTTAAGATGTTTAATTCTTCATTGTAAAGCATAATAATCATTGTCATTATGTCCATTGATTTGATGATAATTGTAATATGGAATACCTTGATATTTTTAAAGCTGATATAGAGGATAACAATGAGTAGATGGTAAACTAATTAATTGATGAATAAGGATCTTAGTAAGAATATCATGTTTCTTAGCATTGTGGTCAAAAGTGAGAGGTGCAGAGAGTAGAAATATTTGAGGCTCACTGATATGAGAACATGTAGAAGACATAACATGAAGATGAGATGTAGAAGGAGAACAAAAATAAGCTTGAGAAGTGTCCTTAATTTGTTGGATTTCCAAATTAAGTGATCCATGGCCTGAAATTTGTCTTGAAATAAATAATATAAAGCTTGAATTGAATTATAGATGGGTTGATTGGATGGAGGAATAAGACGAATAGACACATCAAATAGATGATCAAAAATAACACTCACTTGAGCGAGTGATGTATCTCTAGGGAGATACATGGTGTCTAGGGATTTTTGAAGAACCTCTTTGCAAGGTGCATGCATTTGAAGTAATTGAGACAAATATATTTGATGAACCTTAGGAGCCATGATAGAGAAGATGATAAAATCCCTAGAAGAAAGGTCTGTTTGAGCAATGGGTTCACCAAAATGATTAATAAAAATATGGATTTATATGCTATGAAAATGATTAATCTGATTGTTATTGTAATATTAAATAAATAACAATTAAGTACTACAAATGGCACAAGAAAATTAAGGTAGAGAATGTGAAACCCTAGTTGCAATGAAGGGATAAAATGAATTAGCTATTTTGTGAAGATCTCAAAGGTGTACAAAACTAGAAAAATAGAAAATCCAAAGCACAAAATATTACACCAAAGCTCATAAAAATGCAAATTTGGAGGAGTAAGCTAGACAGGGGAGCTCACGGGTGCCACAAACTGGTAGTGGGAGCTTGTGAATATGAAATTGCTCAGAAAAACATATTTGAATGGCTTTAAGGTGTTTTCTTTCCTTCACCTTTGGTCACTAGTATGTCACACAATGTTCTCCAAGGTTGTTGAAACCTATAATGAAATAATGACCTACAAAATTATCAAAGAGACATCAAATCCTAAAAATAAATATGCAAAATGAGGGGTCAAAATATCCTCAACTGTCAAACAAGTGATCTTATGACTAAGCACTACACTACATTTTATACCCAATGTGGTTCTATGTGTGTGTGTGTGTGTGTGTGTGTGTAGAATTGTGCCCTAGGTGGCTCTTATGCATGTCACACTTAATAACAAGAAATAAATAGATATAAGAGATGTAAATAGATATGTGAAAATAATAGAATGAACTTCACCTCCTATGAAGTTTATGAAGAAAAATGTAGTCCCTTTCCCTTGAATGGATGCTAGAATGAATGCTTTAATGCTCTTGAATAGCCTTTGGATACAACCTTAGGTGGTGATAGCTAATGTTTAGTGCTTGGTCATTTATTATGATCACATAAATTTATATTTATATGATTTCATTGATTGAATTTAGTAATCAACCCCAAAAATTCTAACTACGAAAAGATAAGATTCTTAAATGGCTATAAAGGACCCAAACAAAAAAAAAAAGTACAAAGAGGTCATGGGCGCCTAGTGTTGGCATCCTAGCTAGGTCCCGGTGTCCAAACTCATAAAAACTAAAGGGTCGGAGGTTATAATGAGCAAGAGAGTGTGTAATACCAAAAGTGGCAACATAAAGAAAACAAATATGGCCAAAGACATGGGTTAATTAACACTTTTCTTACTTAGGATCATATGATTACTAGTATGCAAGCAGGACTAGATAATTACCAAAAGTGTGTGATTTTGTGTCTACAATACTCAATAACAGGGAAAACATTTCCATTTATAAAAAATACATGATTTGAAACCATCATGGAAATCAATAACAACTCCCATGATAAAAATATTTTCAATTTAAAACTAATCTTCTTCGAAACTTACTTGTTTGAGTCGGGTCTACTCATCACCACATTCTCTACAATACCTTTCTAGAAATATGGAGGATTCCTATACATCATCCAACAATTATAATATCACTAGAAATCAATTATGGACAATTATGAGAAATATATGGCCTACCACTTTTGATCTAGGGTTTCAAACACACAAAAAGTTGTTTACCTTCTTAACATTCGTCCATAAAAATATGACGATTAAATGACCTCATTATTTTTGTGAAACATTTTTATTTCAATTTATAAACATACCTTAAATCCACAATTTCCCATGTAAATCAATCAATTCAGGGTGAGCATCATAAGGTGCCATTCGACACGAAATCACCTTCTTCTTGACCTTGTTTCACCAAAAACAACTTATATTGTAAAATCCTTTTCGAAATGACTCAAAATTTTATCAGACCTCTAGGACATCTCTTTAAACCATCTAAAATCATCATATCTCAATTAGTTATCCATATTCTCATCCCATCTCATTTTCATGACTAGCCCTTGGGGTTTTACATGGTTTCACTAGGGTCAACTCGAACCAACACTCGAAAATCATCATGAAACCCTCTTAAAGGTCATAAAAACTTAATAAATGATTAATAACTCACCTACATGCATTCATTAGCTCACTTGAATCCAAAACTCAACCTCATGCCTCCAATCACCTAGAACTAGTCTGAATGAGCACTTGAATCTTGGTGTTCAACTTGTATTTTCACCCTAAAACTCATATGCATTCCTAAAATATCCCAAAAAATCTCTCCATTTTTTTAATATGATTCTCAATCCATTAATCAACTCAAAATACCATGCTCCATCACCTAGGCTAGCTAGGTCACTTGACTAGGCTTACTAAACCAAGCCAATCTTAATGAATCAAATCATACCACCATGAAACCACATGAAACTCCACATCATAATATTACTACACATGCTATAACTCTACTCAATCATCCTCTTTTTCATTAATGATATTTTACATCAATGACAACATCTAGAATATAAAGTTCGCTAACAATCTCCCCTTTTGTCATTGATGAAAGACCTAAAATTCTCCCCCTTTTTACATTATGAAAAAAAAGCTGTAATTTCATGATCTTCAAATTTATTAGCTTCATATGATGATCATTTTATTGGAAAAATCAACAAAAGTCTTCAACTTAGGTATATAATCACGATTTTCTTCATCTTTACCTAAATTTGCTACTTTGCATAAGCATGAAAACCCGAACTCCCCGAGAAGAAGCATATTTTGAATCATATATGACAAAAATGAAGAGTTCATGGAAAAAACATCAACTTAACTCATTTATTTTTCATAATTGACTTGTTAAGATTCAAATTTTACTTGTCTCTACCATATCTTGTCTTTATATTAGCTTGAGAATTGAGATCCTTGAACGACTTTTCGCCCATTTAGACCAAATTCCACACACTCTAAAAGCACATATACCTCATAAAGCAACTACTTATGAATCCCCCTAGACTCATACCATCCTACTCTAGTATAAAAACAAAAAATTTCTTCCTACCTTGTCATCATACCACGAGAATGAATCAACTACTTCATCACAGTCTTGAAACTCCTTCTCAGTATTTTCATTGTTATTTATACCCAATGCACCCTTCTTGAGTCAAGAAACCATTTTCCTCTTGAAGTGAGCCTGAATGTCAAAATTTCCCTTACCTTAAATTCCTTCTAGTCTTCTAGGACACCTCCTATAAAATCAAATTATGCTCCGATTAACTTCTTGGCCCACACATAGACCTGTAGCTTTATATTTTCAAGCCAAAATGGCCATCTACAACACCCTTACTAAGGTTTGTCTTGAGAAAAAGTTTGAGACCATTTTTACAAGTTATTGGAAGTATCAATCATCCTTATTGGAATTTCTCATACCTTATTCACTTGGTTCAAGCTCATATCTTAGCCTCTTTTATCTTTGACATCACCTTCAGTTTTGTAGCATGTATACTTTGGAGCAAAAGTAACCATCTACATACACAAACCTACTTACCTACTTTTGTACAAGCCTTATCTCTAAAAATTACACCTGCCTATTTCATAGTTTTTGACATGTATTCAAGTTATTTCCATGACCCTTAAGCATACTTGATGAAACACAAGTATGAGTCGATGCCAAAGAAATAATAGTACTCTACCCAGACTTGTAGTCCACATTGTCATCATGAGTTACACATTTTTGACCTTATAGGGTTATTGGAACATTTCTTGATGAAAATAATTATTAAATCATGTTGTTAACCTTAAAACAAGTGAGGAGAACTTCTTGAATCAATAACTACACTCTCTTTTCAATCCTCAGAAGCACCACCTTTTGATGGAAAACAAACCCTTCACAAAATTCTTAGAGAGAAACATCTTTAGAAGACATAAGATACCGAAAATTAGAACACCATTTCAAGTTTCATGAATATGATATATAAAACAAAACATGTGTATCCTTCCAAGACATTTGAATTGTACAAGACCTCATCCGAGATACCATTTTCAATCCAAAAGTCTACCTATAGGTCTATAGTTAGTCATTCATTATCAAACACTATTCCTTGATACTCCAAGAGTAAAAAAAGACAAACCACCACACATTTTGACCTTGAAAAATATCCCGGATCCTTAAAAACAAATTTATCACCTTATTCATGCTTGAAAAGCTTGGTAAGGAATCAAGACAACCTCTATACCATTTTCACTTCCTCATATTTTGCACATAGATTATTATCCCTAATTCAATATAAATACACTTCTAGATTTTGATGCTTTCATTTTCCACAGAAATCCATACCTTTTTTGAGTACCCTTTTTTTAACTCAACCTTCTCTATCAACCTTGTATCATAGTCTTGTAGAAAATATACCCAGTTTACATGTCACCTCTATCAGTTAGGTCTTCAAAACCCTATTTCAGACTGTCAAGAAATTTTTGGTCATACAATGTCAAAATTCCCCAAAACTTCCAAATTTATCTCCTCATCATGTTAATATCATATGGTGAAAATTTCAGAAAATTTCATTCAGTCCTCCCTTTATGGCATTTTTCTCACAAATGTTTTGGACCATTGTTGTTCCTTCTAGGATCCCATATCTTGCCTTGACTGCTATCATGCATCCTATACCTATGAAAGCTTATTTATTGCACTTTAGGACCTTGAAACCTTTGATATTTCCTTGAGTAGCCATGGTGATATTTTTCTAGCAACATGACCAACTTCATTACAACTGAAACACACAACTAAACTCTTGCCTTTGTATCCTTCAACTTGACTAGGTGGATCATACAAACAATATCTAGCAACATGCCCTCTTTCATGAAATTGTAGCACACTACATTATTAGCTTGCTCACTCCTAATATCTCTCAAAGGATGATCATATTTAATAAAAATCCTACACTACTTTTCCCTATGACCAAGCCATTACAAGTAAATCAATAATCATTAAATAATTTTTCATACCTTAAAGCATTAGGTTGTCTTACTAATTTTGTCTTCACATTGTCTTTGGTGAAGATATCATTCTTTCCATCCTTGATACTTGGTTATCCATCCTTCTTTCTTGGAACACTATCTTCTTGCATCTTCTCTTTTCCCTTGAGGTCATCACTAAACCCCAAACCTGCTCTATCACTTGTTTCTCTCTATTTTACAAGAAGATCATAATGATCGTTGGTGCTTCTCTCAAATTTTTAAAAGGAAATAGTATTATTAACAACATCTAACAATTATTCTCTTAGAAAATCTATATCTTCTTCAAATTTGGTGCACATGCTCTCTTTTTCTTGTAAACTTGAGACTAGGAACTTTACCTTTTCTTCTAGTAATCACCGTGACTCATTTAGCTTGCTTGTTTCAGACATGTACCTCTCTTATAGATCATGAACCTTATCTTCATATGATTTAATATGAGATCTTAGCTTATTTTTCTTATTTTCAGCATGCCTTAACTCATTTTGAATACACACTAGTTCATATTCAACATCATCATCATCTTCTTCATGAACAACACTTCATATACAACATATTCACAATCAAGTTCGAATCTGAATTTGAAACACCACTACTAGCATAAGACAAGCAATCCTCTTACTTTGTATAAAAATCTTCTTCTTGTCAGAAATTTCCTAAATCTCTTATTTCCCTTACCATACTTATGATACTTCTTGCCATGATATTCATCTTGATCTTCCTTTTTGTACTTATGAGGATAAATTATATCAAAATGTCCTAGTTTACCACATTTGAAACATTTTTTTATTAATGGTAAAAAAGGTTAAGGGGACCCTACCCCAATACATATGGAGACAAAGATATTGCATTAAAGAAACAAGTAGATCCAACCTCTTCCAATGCACATAACAAGGAAACAAATAACAACAAAACAGGAAAAACTTAACCAAGAGATCCCTTCCCATGGGATCTTAAGTTCCTTTTAAAGGCATCATTTACAAATTTCCCTTTCTTCTTTTGACACACTTGTGGTCCAGCCCTTTTCGATATTCGGATCTTCATTTTCATTTCTATGAACTGGTATTTCAAAGTCCTCTTTCTCCACAGAACATGGAGCTCTGTTGAAACAAAAGTTGGAGAGTTTCCAACAAGTGAAATTGAAGAATCACCCACTTGAATGAGAGTCCCCGAAGGAGGAAGGGAAGAAACATCCAAACCAGCGCAGGGGAGAAAGATCCTTCTCAATAGGGGTAGGAGAAGGGGTGATTTTCTCATGTGTAGGAGTCTCTACTTCCTCATCCTTAGATCCCTCCTCTGACTTGGAATCTGAGTGACTGTTTACAACCAAATGGCTAGAATCAACATTCTTCCACCATGAAGTTTGATTATTTGTATTTTTCTTCCCAAACTTACAATCTGCCGCTAAATGGCCAAGGGAAAAGCAAATCCGACATCTGAAGGGGAAGCCTTCATAGTCAATGTTTTGATTCCATATCCTATCCTCAACATGTAGATCAACAGAAGTAGGGAAATCCTTTGAGGTGTTCATATCGACCAAGATGTGAGCATACATAGTATATTCGTACATGGTCATCTTTGTATCAATAGCCAGGGTTTTTCCTAAAGAATTCCCAATAGAAATTAAACATTTCTCCCCCAAAAATGGAGAGGAAGATATGGCAGCTAGATCCACACAGTTGAGTTTGGAAGGTTTCATAGTGAATAGGTTAAAAAGAGGGAACCATGGCTTCATAAGCAAAAAATGGATTTGATAATCCCACAATCTATCAAAAATCAAATCTCTATCAGCTGTGATATCAAAGACGACTATGAAGAAGCCTCTTGTAGTGGGGTAGATGTCAACTTTACCTGCAATTAGTGGCTTCCATGAAGAAGATATCCAATCATGAAGGGCAGGTAGGCCTGGGAAAGCAGATTTTGCTGAATCTACATATGATTCCATTCTCCTTGAAATATTTCTCATATTTCAACACATCTGCTCCACAACATACAATGGGTGAAGACATTGCATGTTTCATCGGTTTGGCTGGGAAGAGGATTTAGCTGCCTCAAGAAAACTTTTGCAACTACCTAGATTTGAAGCCGAAACACCCCCATCAACCACGGATACAAAATGACCCACAGAAATAGGGGCATGGCCAAGAACAGGGGAAGCAGAACCAGGTTTGAGAGAAGCTTCTCCAACACCTATTATGGCAGTCCCAAGTTTCCCGAGAACCGATGTCCATCGAGCTCATGCCAAGGAGCCCATGAATGGAGCAAGGATCTAGATCTACATTTTTACTAGTTCAGTTCGCCTTCGGATCTGCAGCAAAATGGGACCTTCCTCGATGAGAGATAACCTATTTGATGCACCAAGTCGATAACATAGAGCCATTGCTGCCATTAGCACATTTAGATTTGCCGCTACCATTAGCACAAGATCTATGTTTAGGATTCCATGATTTTTCTAGAGTGCTCTCCATTATTATGGATATAAATCTTGAATCGATCAACCATACATTCACTATTCAAAACACAAATTCATTTGAAACATTTATAAGGAAGATTACCTTTAGATTTTCTAGAGCCAACCTTCAATATTCTAGTAAGCATTGGAAATAGTTCTTCATCTTCAAACTTATCATCATCATCAACCTCCTTCGTAATCTTACCCTTGGACTTCATTTCAAATTTTAAAGAAATCTATTTCTTATTTGGTTTAGAATCAAAATCCTCATCTCATAGGAACAAATTCACATGTAACTCATCCATCTTCAACTGAGTCAAATACTTATCCTCTTCAATAACAAACACCTTAGAATCAAACTTAGGTGTTATGGATCTCAAAACATTTTGAACTAAAACATCTTCCTTTACTTCTTCACCTAAACCTTTCATGGTGTTGACAACCTTGTCAACCCTAAGCAAGTATGCAACAATAGGCTCATCATCACTCATTTTCAACCCTTCAAACTGATTTATGAAAGTTTAAAGCTTAGTTATCCTTACCTTGGAATATCCTTAATACAAGACCTGAAGCTTATGTTAGGTAATAAGGGATAAAATATGTGGAACAATCCCACACATAATCACAATAGTAGAAACTAATATGTAGAATAATAACAAAAATCTGAAATAAAAGTGTAAAAATAAAAAAACAACACAGAGACAATATTTAACATGGTTCACCCAATTTAGGCTACATCTACCAAGAATCAATTGCTCATATTTTATTACAAAAACCTCTTTCTCTCAATACAATACCCAAATTTTTTTGGAGTGTGCTCAACAAACTCTCCTAAATTCACACCTGAACTCACACACATCTACAATGTACAATACCCTACCATATGCACCAAAAACACATTAATAGGAATCTGCCTAAGTAGTTTTACAATACCATGGGTATCAAAATCATGGGCTAAAACCATACCATAAACCTATGTGTTAAAAAAATCCTACCCATATGAAAAAGCATGTTTCCTAAAATATTAAGCATGTTTTTAGAGGTCAATTTTTTCTCGTGGATAGTGTACAATAATTTTAGTGTACAATATTCAACACTTACACACATGAAAATAGGCTCCATAACATAAAAATATCCCACTTGGAGACTAGATTTCCTTTGATAAATCTTCTTAACCCTTCACTGTTGTCCATGAAGACCAACTAAAGTTGAACATAACTTCAATTTCTCCTTTGTGACCACCTTGGTCATCATGTCTACAGGATTCTAACTAGTATGAATATTTTCTAGCTTCAACTTCTCTTCCTCCAAATCTATCCTAATGAAATTTTACCTTAATTGTATATGCTTCGTCCTAGAGTGGAAAGCATAGTTCTTAGCTAGGTTAATAACACTCTAACTATCACTATGCAGCTTCCCTTCCTCCTTCTTATGCCCCAACTCCTCCGAATTTTCTATAACCAAATACTCTCTTTACTTACCTCTGTGGCAGTAACATACTCATCCTTCATGGTTGAAAAGGCCACCAACTTATGTAGTCGTGAAATCCAAATGACTACCGCCCCACCTACAAGAAAATATAGCATGTCATGCTCCTCGTACTATCTACATCTCTAGCTATAATGAAATTACTTGTATAAATCTGATTATTACCACCAATATAAAACCAAAGAACATAAGAATGCAAATAAAATATCTCAACATGCAAGTATATTAGCTTAGCCACTTTGAGGGGTCAACCTCCAAACCATACAATAAGACTTGAATGCTTAATAAGATCTTGAACTACTACTTACTAACCCCTATTTATACTATTCCTATACTATGACCATCACCAAGGTTGACCCACTAATGATAATATAACATATATGAAAGAGATACATCATGATAAGAAGTTATGATAGCCACAAGTTGTCTATATACATCCAATTTAAGATATATGATTATGGGCACAACATGCCCCTCCCCTTCAAAGTAATATTGTACCCAATGTTGGGAATCCCTAGATGCTGCTACAAAAATGCTTCATCCTCCCATGATATATCCTCAATATTCATATTCTTCCACTTGATTAGGTACTCGGTAATGACTTTGGTCCTTAGTATTTTGGTGTGTGTCTAAAGAATACCTTCAGATTCCAATATGATCCTTCCTTCCTCATCTAGTTCTAGAAGCATTGACTGGGTGGAAATGTTCTTCCCAATAACTTTCTTCAAGCAAGAAATATGGAAGACTGGAAGTATTTTACTTCCTGGAGGGAGATTCAACTTATATTCCACACTTCCAATTTTTTGCAACACTCGATAAGAACCATAATATTTAGAAGAAAACTTATTATCCTTCTTATATTGTTTTAATGATAATTGCTTATATGGCTGCAACCGTACAAAAACAAATTCACCCTCTTCAAAGTTTCACTCACTATGATGTTGATTAATCTTGTTGCTTCATGTGATTTTATGCCCTTCTGAATTCTCTCTAAGACAAGAGAGTACCTCGTGTTAGTGCTAAATGTGATCTTCGATTTCTCTCACCTTTGGTTTGACCTTCAAGCTAGATATGAGTGATGGAGGATGATACCCATAAATTTCTAGAAATGGAGACATTTTGGAGGAGGTATGAAATGAAGTATTGTACCACCATTCTACAAGTGACAACCATTACACCCAATGTTCTTGTTTATCTGAAGTAAAACATCAAAGATATCCCTCTAAACATTTATTTAGCACCTTAGTTTACCCATATGATTGAGGATGATAAGAGAAACTCTAGGTCGGATGGGTACCTAAGAAAGAGAAAAATCAATCCAAAATTACTTGAAAATATTGAATCATAATCAATTACAATAATTTTGGGTGTGCCATGGAGATTTTAAACTGTCCATAAATAATATGGCAACTTTACTAGCTATGAAAGGATGGGCCAGGGAAAAAAAAAGAGCATAATTAGTAATCCTATCCACCATGACCATGATGATGCTTTTCCCTTCTGATTTAGGTAAGCCTATGATGAAATCCATAGATACCTCTTCCCATCTCTTGCTAGGAATATACAAAGGTTGGAGGAGACCCGATGTCTTAAAGTTCTTGTGCTTATTTTGTTGAGACACCAAACATTTTGCCACAAGTTTTTGAACATATCATTTCAAACCCTCCCAAAATAAATATTTCTTAACTCTATGATAAGTTTTCAATAATTTGGAATGACCACATAATGGAAAAGAATGGGGATCTGAAATAATATGGTGTTTAAGCGTAGAGTTCTTACATAGATATAACCTATATTTGTACCACAATGTATCCCCCTTCCATGTAAATTGTTTTGATATGGACAGATCTTCCTAGAGATTCTAAATGAGAGTATGCATTCTTTCATCTTTATGTTATTCTTCCCTTGCTTGATATATCCAATCTTCCTTTAGTATAGAGATGGCACATAACAATGCTTCTGTGGACTCATCCCTCATAGATAGAGCATCAACAACCAAATTTTCCTTCCCTTTCTTATAAACAATCTCAAAGTCATACCCCAACATCTTAGTGACCCATTTTTTTTTCTTTTAAAGATAGTCATTGCTCCAAGAAGTATTTCAAACTATCATGATCAATTTTTACCTTAAAATGTCTACCCATCAAGTATGGTATCCATTATTTGACTGCATGTAGTATTGCCATCATTTCCTTCTCATAGGTGGGCTTCCAAAAATTATTTCCTTTAGCTATCGGCTCTCAAATTCTATGGGATGTCCTTCTTGCATAAGTACTGCTCCGATCCCATTTCTTGAAGCATCACATTCAACTATGAAAGTCTTGGAGAAATTTGGAGTTGCCAAGACTAGAGTGGTGCACATTTCCACCTTCAATTTTTCAAATGCCCTAGAAGCTTCCTCATTCCATTGAAAGGAGTATTTATTCAATAATTTTTATGTGGTTCTCCTATACCGCCATAGTTTTTTTCAAATATATGATAATTCCCGTGATACCTAAAATACCTTGTAATTTCTTGAGGGTTCTTAGGACTTCCCATTCCACCATGTCTTGGATCTTGTAAGGGTCCACATTAATACCTTCATGAGAGACAATATGGCATAAGTATTCCACTTCCTATACCCCAAAAGAAAAATTTAAAGGCTTGGAATATAGTTGATGTTTCTTTAAGACTTCTAAGATTGTATTGACATGATGTAAATGTTTCTACCGTGAGTTTCTCTAGATGAGGATATCATAAAAAAATACTAATACAAACTTCCCCTGGAACGGTCTAAATACTTAATTCATCAAACTCGATATCCGGAGGGAGAATTGGTAAGACTAAAAGGCATCAATAGGAATTCATAATGCCCTTGATGAGTTTTTAAGGTTGTCTTATGAATATCTTCTTTGTTTACTCTAATTTGGTGATACCAAGAACACAGATCTAGTTTTGTACAATATATTGCACCATGTAACTCATATAATAAATCATCAATAACAGAATAGGAAACTTATATTTGATAGTGTAATTTTTGAGCTCTCGGTAGTTTGAAAACATGTGCCATCTTCCATACTTGTGGTGCACCATCAAAGCTGGAGCAGAATAAGCACTCTGACTGTGATGAATTATACCCATTTCCAACATTTCCTCCACCATCTTCTCGATCTCACTCTTTTTCACATATGGGTATCGATACGACCTGATATTGGGGGTTAGCTTCCTAGAATAAATTGAATGGAATGATCATGATCTCTATCAAGAAGCAATCCTCTAGGATCCTTAAAGACAACTGCATGTTGATCAATAAGCTTATGAATACTAGGATGCACTACCTTCATTGGCGGTTGACCTTCTATGGAAAACAATCATGCTACAAAACCTTCAGACCCCTATTTAAGAATCTTCTGCATTTGGTGAGAACTCACCATCCAAGATCTTTAGCTTGTAGTCCTCAAAGTTCAAACCATTTACCCTCGAATGAAAGCGCATGAACAATTTTGAAAATTTATTTCGTGGTGTCCAAAGTTGTGAGCCACTGAACACCTAAGAAAATATCAAATCTTCCTTGGGAATAGCAAACATCGTAAATTCTAATGTGTAGTCACCCGTCATAAGTTTGATTTTATGGAATTTATATGAACATTGGACTATGCCACCATCTAAAATCATTACTTGAAATTCAGGTGTTGGGTAGATGAAATAATTTAGTATTGCTGCTAGCTTATGATTGATGAAATTATGAGTGCTTCCTGAATCAATAAATAATGTTACCTTTTGCTTCTTAAGATAACCCATAACCTGAAGGGTTTGTGGAGTACTAATACCTAATAGAGCATGACATGAAATAGTGGGTTGGGGATCTCTAGATTCTTCCTCTAATTTTTCCACTTCCTCGGTTGATGTTTCCTCATATTATTCCTCATCACCTAAACATTCAATGTAGAACAATTTTTTCTCAAAACATTTATGATTTGGTACATATTTTCTATCACAGTAAAAACATAACCCCTTGGGTATTTTTTATTAATTTTTTTGAGGTATCAACTGAACTGGCTGAGGATACGATGGAGGCAAGGTGCTACGATCTTTTATGTTAGAGAAGGAGTGCCTTCTACTGGAAAGAAAATTTTCCTATGCCCTACATGCAATGATAATAGAATTAGAAACCTTGAGTGGGTTAAACATGCAAACCTCATGCTCAATGTGGTCCTTAAGAACCCTAAGAAATAGGTCATTGAAATTCTCTTTTGTAATATCCTCCACACACAAAAATATTTTGGAATTGATGGACATACTCCTTAATTGAACTTGTTTGTCACAATTTTGATAATTGGTGAGGTAATTATCTCAAACACTAGAACTATAGTGTAATTTGAATTTCTTCGTGAAAAAATCCATGTAACATTTAGACCATTATTCTACCTTTGAGCACATAAAAATGATACCAAACAAATTTTTTAGGTTCTAGGTATAAGAAAGCCACTGTTACCTTTTTTCCTGCTGGGATCGATGGAGACCAAATAAATTCTCCATTTTGGTAATCTAATTGAGTGGATCCTTTCCATCAAATTTACACATTTCCACTTTTGGAATAATGCCCCACCATTGGTGAGGAGATCCATTTGAATGAGTAAATGAGATTACATGATTGGAGTGATTTGGATTTGTGTTACCATTTCTAGAGGAACCCATATGATTGGAATTGGGAGTTTTGTTTGAAATAACATGTAACAAATCCTACTTCATTACGTGAAAATTTGTCTAAAGTTCACTCCTAAGGCTACCTTTCAGATGAAGAAGCTCATTCTTATGGTCATTATTACTCACCATATTATTTAACCTTTCATGAAGTTGGATGACCATCTCAGATACTCCCAAACCAGAAGAATATAAATCCATATCTTACTTATTTGGGGTCATTCCTGGAGTTTCTTGACCTTTCCCTTAGCCTTAGGTAGATCTACCGGTCATGATGTAGGGTTTGGGACTTGGGGTAGATGAAATAGGGAAAAAATTTAGGGTTTGGGATTTCACAAATTTACTGGCCGAATAGAGGAAATTCTAAAAATAAACCCTAGATAATTTTTGGAAAAGTTTCCGAAAATATAATAAAATTGGAAAAATTCCAAAAATTGCACAATATGAATCCAAATTATAAAAAAACATAAAACCACTATAAAATTTGCAAAAAAAGTAAAAAATGCTTGAAATTTGGAGAGGATATTACTTGACTAATTTCTCCACACCACAAAAAAATTTGTAGAAAAATTTGCTACCAATCTTGAGATATAACCTAACCTTCACAATTAGGGTTTTTCACCGTGGTGGCTGAGATCAAGCTCTAATACCACTTGTAATGAAATTAATTGTATAAATATAATTATCACCAATAATATAACACCAAAGAACATAAGATTACAGATAAAAGATCTCAATATGCAAGTATATTAGCTTAGCCACTTCGAGGGGGAAACCTCCAAACCATACAATAAGACTTGAATGCTTAATAAGATCCTGAACTACTACCTGTTAGCCCCTATTTATACTATTCCTATGCTATGGCCATCACCAAGGCCAACCCACTAATGATAATATAACATATATGAAAGAGATACATCATGATAAGAAGTTATGATAGCCATAAGTCAACTATATACATCGAATGTAAGACATGTGATTAAGGGTGTAACACTAGCCATGTCTCGAATCTACATAACCATGAAAAGTGGTGTTTGATCCACTTTGTAACACAAAACTATCCCCATGGTCCCTCTCAAGTACTCTTGAAGTATCCACTTTATTGCCTACCAGTGATCTTTACTTGGATCATTCATAAATATACTCACTGCTCCTAATACATTGGCAATATCAGGCCTAATGCACACCATGGCATACATCAAATTGTCAATCGCTAACAAGTAAGGTACATTAAACATCTGGTTTCTCTCCTACTCTATTTTGGGACAAAAATCTTTTGATAACTTGAAATAGCATGCCAAAGGAGTTTTAACTAGTTTAACATCTTGCATATTAAACCTCTCTAAGACCTTCTTAATGTACTCTTCCTGAGATAAATTTAGCTTCCGTTCCTTCCTATCCCTAGATATCATCATACCAAGGATTTTTTTGGCTTCCCCTCAATCCTTGATATCAAAGGAGTCACTTAGTTGCTTCTTGAGTGACTTTTTTTCTTGCATGTTTTTTCCTGCAACAAACATGTCATCCACATATAGACATGATATAATATAATTGCCATCCTAAAATTTATTTGTGTATACGAGAATGGTAAGAATGACATATAATATAGCCTTACTCCATCATGAAGTTATCAAATTTCTTATACCATTGACGTGGAGCTTGTTTTAGGAAATACAAGATCTTCTTCAATTTAGACACCATCTCCTCTTTACCTTTGACTTCATAGCCCTCTAGCTGCTGGATATATAGATCCTCCTCCAAATCACCACAAAGGAATGTAACCTTTACATCCAGATGCTCTAAGTGTAAGTATTTTTCTACCACTATTCCAAGAACAATTCTAATAGAAGTAATTTTTACTATGGGATAAAAAATATCATCAAACTCTATACCTTTTTTTGTGTGTAAACCCCTTGACCACCAACCAGGCCTTGTATATTTTATTACCTCCTTCTTCCTCTTTAAATCTATATACTCGATTATTCTGGAATGCTCTTTTACCTTTAGGTAGCTTCGCCAAATCCCAATTCTCGTTCTCTATGAGAGAATGATGCTCCTCATTCATGGATTGCTCCCACTTCTTCCTCGCATTTACTTACATTGCTTCATCAAAGATCTCGACTCTCTCACAAGTCGGTGAGTAATAAATAATAAAGAGAAGGAGAAAAATGTTCCGATTCTCTTCTTTACCTAGAAGAACTCCTCAATATAGGAGTTTGGGGTTCCTATTAAGTAGATTCCTAAACTAATTCATGTACCACTTTCCCATCCGGAAGATCCTCTAACACTACATATTCTTTCCTAGATTCTTCCTTGTTTTCTTACAACTATTTCTCATACATAACTTTCTCATTAAATACCACATCCCTAGATCAAATGATTTTATTTTCCTTAATACTCCAACATTTATATCCAAATTCATCACTACCATAACCAATGAAATTGTATTTTTTTTGATTTATCCTCTAGCTTGGTCCTATCATCCTTGTCAATATGAAAAAACACCTCACATCCAAAGACTCTAAGAAATGTTTAATAAACTCTCTTACCATACCAAGCCTCCTCGGTATGCCTCCATCCAAGGCACTCGAGGGTCCTCTTTTTATCAAGTACACATATGTGCTCACCGCTTCTACCCAAAAAGAAAGAGTAAATCCTACATTTAACCTCATGCTCTTAATTCATTCCATTATTCTCTTGTTCATCCTTTCGACACCCCATTCTCTGCGGGAGTTCCTAGAACCATATTTTTCTTGTGGATTCCATTCTTAGAACAATAATAATCAAAATAATTACTGCAATACTCACCTCCATTATATGACCTCGGGACATTTTAGCTTAAGGCCTGTTTCATTCTCTACCAAGGCTTGTCATAACAAAAGTGTCAAATACATCGATTTATTTCTAATACAATATACCAAAAATTTCCTTATTGAATCATCAATAAAAGTAATATAACAATTTGAACCCCAAGAGATGAAACCTAAGTTGGCCCATACACATGGGAATATACTAGCTCCAACTTAATCTCTTTCTTCGTAGATCTAACCTTGAGAAAATTTACTCACTTATGTTTCCCATATACACAACTCTCCAAGAAATCCAAACTTGTTTCTCTAAATACGAGAAAAAATATTCTTTATGATATGCATGCCCTTATGGCTCATATGAATGAGCTTATAGTGCCAAAATGTTGTATCTGTGTCTGAAGCCATAAGATTACAAGCATTAGTGCTACCAATGGTTAAATACAAGGTTCCAACCTTCTTACATATTGCCACCATAAGAGCACCCTTGCTAACCTTCCAAGAGTCCACCGTAAATATCATAGTAAAAAAACCATTTCTCAACTTCCCTATCAATATTAACCTTTGTCTTAATGTAGGAACGCATTTGACATCCTTCAATAACCATGTATTCCCATTCTCAGTAACTTAACCTGAACATAAATTTTCCAACTATGCTTTGTAAGGCTCATCATCACTAAGAAAAACATGCCCAAAATTCCCTTGAACATGATCAACAAAATAATGCCTATCTCGGAGTAGCATGAAAAGAAGCCCCCAAATCTAAAACCCAAGATTTAACAATATTATGTAAAGAAATAATGAAAGCATCTTGACATACATTACCCGTTGCCACATTTTTCCTCCTTTTTTTCTTCATGTTGTTTATTCTTATCTCGAAGCTCCCAAAAGTTCTTCTTTGCATGCCTAGAATTTCCACAGTGCCATCATACCATCTTACTTTTGGATTTTTACCTAGCATGATCTTTCTATTTTCATGGCTTCCTCTATTCTTCTGTCTCCTTCTAGTTTCCATCATCAAAGAATTCCCTGAAGTAGAAGATTTTGTAGAGCTTTTTCTTTAGATTTCCTCACTTAGAATCACCCCTATAATGTTCTCAAACTTCAAATTTAAGTTAGATGGAACTGAGTTACTTATTTCCATTACTAGGCTATTCCATCTCTCGTAAGGAACATAAAATTCATAAAGCCCTAACTTCTTCATAAAATTCTATTGAATCTGAAGCTATAATATTCACAACCATATTAAAATCATCTAAATGTTCTACAACTAAACCATTCCCAGACATCCTCATATTAAACAACCTTTTCATTAAAAATATCTTATTAGAGGAAAATGGATTTTCATATAACTTCCATAATGCATCCATAAGTTCTTTTGTAGTCTTTTCGTTTGAAACATTAAATAATACTAAAGATGCAAGACATAGTTGGATTTTCTGAAGTGCCTTCCTATCCAAAGAAATACCATTCCGCATCTCATTATGCTCAAGGGTTTGTTCACTTTTTCAGAAAATGGAATATAAATATCCTTCTCGATAAAGGTAATCTTCCATCTACATCTTCTAAAAACTAAAATTCTGCATGTTGAATTTATCAACCTTTGGTTTTCCATCATCTGCCATAGCTCCCACTCAAGCCATAAATTTCCTTACAATTCAACACTTCAACAAACCAAACTAGGCTCACGATACAAATTGTCGGGTAATAAGGGATAAAATATGTAGAATAATCCCACATAGAATCGCAATAGTAGAAACTAATATGTAGAATAATAAGACAGATCTAAAATAAAAGTGCAAAAAATAAAAGAACACAACACAAAGACAATATTTCAAGTGGCTCACCCAATTTGGGCTACGTCCACTAAGAATCACTTTATCATATTTTATTACAATCCACCTCTTTTTATCAATATAATACCCATATATGTTTGGATATGTTCTAAAAAAACTCTCCCGAATTCACACCTAAAATCAAACACATCTCGCAATCTACAATACCCTACCATATGCACCAAAAACACATCAATAGAAAACTGCGCCTAAGTAGTTTTACAATACCATGGGTATCAAATCCATGGGCCAAAACCATCCCATAAACCTATGGGTTAAAAATCCCACCCATATGAGAAGAGCACGTTTCTTGAAATATTAGGCACATTTTTGAGGCAAAAAAACTTCTTGGGTCGTTTCCCTAGACCCCCGCTTGGGTCCTGGCAACAAACCTCGGTGAGAAAGCTGTGGATAGTGTACAATCTTCAACACTTCCACACATGAAAACAGGCTCCACAACATAAAATTTTCTCCCATACTTTTTTTGTTGACTTGCAATGCATCACCTTCATATTCTTAGATTCATCTAGACCACACATGATAACATTCATAGTCTTTGAATTATCACTACACAAATTTTTGTCTACATTACTTGTCCAAGGAGTAGCAGGAGCAATGTAACCATCCTCCACATATTTCCAAACATAAAACCCTAGGGACATGATATGAGTCTTCATACTCAAACTCCAAAAAAAATAGTTCACACCATCAAACAATGGTTCATTGCTGGTAGAAAATCCACCTTGCTGACTCACCATTGTTGTGCTTTAAGGATCTCATTTCAAGTGATCAAAATTCTCCAAAAGGACCTAATATGATAGCAATTTATGGAAGCACAATGGACTCGGGTGAATTATCCCTTTAAAAATTAAACCAATTTTATATTTACTTTCTAAAACCATAAACCATTCAATCATTAATGTGTGCACAACATCATATAACATTAATTCAATTAACCATAAACAAGAGAAAGAAAACCATAACACAATATATGAGTGGGAAACCCTCAAGGGGAAGAAAAACCACTGATTTTTTTCTAATATTACACACAACAAAGACTCAAGTGAATATTACACATCACAATATATTTCTTTAGTGAGACACCAACCCCACAAGGACCATCCCTTAAACCCTTGTTGATATTAATCACAACAAGATACATGAATATGAATCATCACACAAGATTTTGATAATAAGATCACTGAATATATGTTGTAATAACTCAGCTGATGGTGATCACAAGATTCAACTCCAAAATCCTTCAAACCCTTGTTCAAACCCTCATTCACCTAGCTCACTCTTTCTCCTTCCTTATTCACTTGTCTTGGTCTCAAAAAATTACACACACTCTCAAAAATTCCTCAACATATAACACACTTTCTCATCTCTCAAATCATGATTTCAAACTTGTTACACTCACACACATGGGTAGGAATTTTTCCCTCTCAAGAAACTAGTTCAAATTTGAACTATAACTTCACTTTTATATGCAATTTATCTCTATAGCACAAATTATGTCAGTCCAATGTCTTAATTCCCAAGAATTTTTTTAAAAAATCACAATATAATCATAAAAACATTCATAATGGGCCCATATATGTCGGACATGTCCAAAACTACTAAACTGGCTCAAAACTAGCTCAAAATCCCATCACTTGGATGAGCTAAAACCACATATGCCAAAATTGTGATTATTAAAGCCCTAAAAACTATCAAACATGTGTAATATAACATAAAAACATTATCCATGGCCGTTAATAATATTTCACTAATGAAATAATTCATAACACAAGCCAAAAGACTCATATCCTTCACAAAACAACTGTTTGAGCACCATATCTTCCTCTTTGGGCCTCAATACCACCTAAGAACAACTACAATATGGAATTTATCCACTAAATGGATTAATAAGTTTATATATGACATATCCATGTAAGTTAGATCTGATGAAATATCCATATGTTTAAAACACAACCACTTTCCTCTTCACCAAAACAAGTTGTCCACAAACTAGTTTTAAAAAATCAACTAGTTTGTAGACTTGCTTTCACTTTTTATACCTCAAAATTCCTTAAATAGGAAAAAATTTCATCCCTCTTAATCTATAACTGATATAAATCATCAACTAATCCATCTCATGTCTCATTCACTTCATTCATTCAGATTTGAGCAATCATGTCATGGAAAACTAACAATATTCTTTGTCATAAAATGACCTGGATGACCCATCAAAACTCATCATCAAGAGAAAAAACTTATACCACTATGAATACATCTGAATCCTCTTTCCATAATATATTGTATTTCTTTCCAAATCCAAGTGGAATGCCTTCAACCAAAACCATCTCTAAAAATTGTTTGAAACTACCCCAAAACTGTCTTTTGACTAGTCTTCACAAATAGGGCACACTTTTCCATTTAGAAAAATAACCATGATCTTAAACCATAATGTACATCAATAATAACTTCCATGATAAAAAAATTTCAATTTATTTCACAACTTTTTTTTATAACCTTTTCCCAAACTAAACTTCTTTATAAACTTGTCTGTTTGAGTGGGGTCCACTCATCACCACATGCTCTACCATACCTTTCTAGAAACCTATAGGAGTCCTATACATCATAAAATAATCATAATATCACTAGAAATAATTTCTAGACACTTATTATCAATATCTTTCCTACCACTTTTGAGCTAGGGTTTCAAACACACAAAACGTTGTTTACCTTCTTAACATTCGTTCATAAAAATGCGACGACTAAATGAACTCATTATTATTTTTAAACCTTCTTACTTAAATTTAGAAACATCACTAAAATCCACAAGGTCCCATGCAAAGCACACAATTCAGGGTGAGCATCAGAAGGTGCAATTCAAGTGGAAATCACCTTCTTCTTGACTATGTTTCACCAAAAACAAATTATCTTGCAAAATCCTCTTTAGAATGGCTCCAAATGTTTCTCACACCTCTAGGAAAACTATTTACACCATCTATAATTATCATAATATCTCAAATAGTTCTCCATCTTTTCATCCCATCTCATTTGCATGACTAGCCCTTGGGGTTTTACATGGTTTAGGCTAGGGTCAAATGAACCAACACTAAAAATCATCATTAAACCTCTCCAAAAGGTCCTAACAACTTTAATAAATAATTAATAACTCACCTACATGCATCCATGATCTCACTTGGCTCCATAACTCAACCTCATGCCTCTAAGCACCTAGACCTAGTCTAGATGAGCACCTGAATCTTGGTATTCAACATGTAAATGCACCCTAAAACTCATGTGATTTCCTAAAAACTCCCAAAAAATTCTATACATGATACTAACATGATCCTCAAGCCACCAAGAAACTCAACCCACCATGATCCATTAGCTAGGCTAACTAGGTCACTTGACTAGGCTTGCTAAACCAATCCAATCTCACTGAATCAATTCATACCACCAAGAAACCACCTAAAAATCCATGTCATAATCCTAATAATAATTATATGACTCTAATCCATCATACTTTTTTTCATTAATGATCTTTTACATTAATTACAACACCTAAAACACAACATGCCAACACAACAATCTAAAAATTTGGCGGGCATCCTCTATGGTCATCATCATCTTATTAGTTTGAAGATGAAAGGTTTTGGTATTTGAGTGTCATCACCCAATCAAAAATATCAGTGATTATATATCTACATAGATAGTGGCTATCCATTTTATGTAGTGTAATCTCATTTCCTATAATACACCCCAATCATCACCCATAAAATCGATGTAGGAGCATCAACCATGTATACAGAAAATTTTGGATTGTAAGACATTTTGGATTGTAATGGCTCTTTGGTGTCTTTGAACCATTCTGTTTCATATTAATTCCCTCCATGTGTTTTTACTAACTATTTTGGATTTTCCTCTAAAAGGAAGCATTTGATAATTTGAATGGTAGACATGGGTCTAAAAGGTGTAATGTAATATGTCAAGGTATGTAATGGTGTAAAAGGTCTTGAAAGACCTCATATAAGGTATTAAGGGTGTTTTCAACCCATAAACATGACTAACCATGTTGTGGTTAGTTTCCACCACTATTAGACTTGGAAACTAATGGTTTTACCCACATTTTAGGTCTTAAATGGGAATCATTCGAATGTATGAGAGGAGAGAAAGTTGGAGAAATAATTTAGAGCTCCAAAAGGAATGTGGAGGACCTATATAAGGGAAGAACCTATAGGGTTGAGCATGAAGAATTGAAGAATAACATGGATCTTGTGTAACAATGAATAAATGATTTGTAAATATGAATACGTAATGGATTTGTGATGAAATATTTATTTGTAAGAGGATTTTGTGAGTGTATACTGATGAATTAATGTATGTTTTCATACTATGAAGGTTTATAACACTGGTAATGAACTAAGAATTTAGAATTTGTGAAAAGATGGCTAAGAATGACTTGATTCGTCTTAGGTTTTGATGAAATATTGAGGTAAAGTGTTGTAAAAGTGATTAAATAAAGGTACATGAAGGAAGGCATTTAAGTTGACCACAAAGTTTGGTTAGGGTTTTATATCAAGAAAAAGTAAAATCTCTTAGTTTAGGACAAATTTGACAAGGTTTCTTAAGCATTCTTAAGCAAAATTGAACAAATAGATAATGAAATATTGAATGGGATCATTTAATGTTGTGGCATGCATGTATAGGTATGAAAATGCATTCTAGAGGTGAATAATAATGGAAAAAGGAGATTAAATGAATATTTGGTAGACTTTTATATTTAAAAACAAGGATTTCTTAAAGAAAGTGGATGAAAAACTTATTGTTGGGAGTGATTGATGCATTTATAGATGTTGGTGTAAAAGGATAAAGTTTGAGGATGCTCATATAAATATTAAAAGGTAAGTTTTAAGTATTGAATCATTTATTTGTTCATGTTATGAAGAAAAATCTTAGTGACTATCTTGTAGATTGTGAAAAGGACTAGGATCATACTATTAAACCGACATATCTTCCGTTTTATGTTGAGTTAAGCTTTGAAATTTGGAGGGTAGGATAATGGGGTAAAAAAAATTTTAGATGTAGTTAGAGGTCTTGAAACGTTTCCAATAAAAATTTATGGATTTTTGAATGCTCGATGTCAACACATTCCTAGAGTTTAAGAAAATTTTCTAAAATTTGAGTTTTGAGAGTTTTATTCGATATGAATACTATAAACTTGGTGATCAATAATACATTTATTTTCTCTGTTTAGTTAACGGTGAGAACCTTGTTTGATGAATGAATGTTCTAAATGTTGAATCATAAGGTGAGGATAGTTAAGGAGGTTTGAAAAGGTATTTTCATATGATTAAGACTTTGTAGAGTGTGGATTATATCAAGTGAAGGAGGTCTTATGGTTGGTATCTACAAAATTAAGAAATACAATCAAGAAACCCTCTTGCAATAAAGAATGAGGTATGAAGAAAATTCAATAAGGTGCCTAACCAATGATGAAAAATTGTGATGAAAGGTATTATACGTGTGTATTGGAATCATAGAAAGGTCCCATAATAGTTTATAAATATGGAAAAGAGTATAAGCAAGGAGACAAGCTATTTGGCAAAAGTGATATATGGTGAGAACTAAGACTTCTAAAAAATGGTGCATATTTGTGTTTTAGGTAAATTATGAGATCTAAGACCCTAGAAAGTTTGATTTGGAGGATATAAGATGTAAAAAAACTATATTCATTGATTTATAAGTGTAAGAAATCAAATAAGACATTAAAACCTTGTAAACTAGTTAAGAAGACCTAAAGATCTAGTTATGGTTAGTTGAGAAGGTAAAATAGGTGTTGGGTGAAAAATATGGTGAGTTGGCCTTTGAAACTTACCAAGAAGTTGAAATGAGATAATGGGTATCAGAAAATGTCATCAGTATCTCATGGAATTTGGTATAATGTTATGGGAATCAAGGTTTGGTTGAAAACATAGCTACTAGAGAAGGGCTAATAGAAATGGTAAAGGAGGAATACAATTTTTTTGGATTAGAGTTGGAACCTAAAACTTTGGGATAATCTTAAATTCCTTGAATTTTATCTAAAAAGTTTGACATCAAGGTCTAGCTCATTGTGAAGTGTTCTGGAATACACAATTTGGAGCTCAAAAGGGATATAAGCTAGAGAAATTGGTCTTTAAAGTGAATGATGTAAAATGTTGTTTTAAATCTTCTTTATGGTGTTAAATTTTTTTGAATGATGATTTTGAGCAGGTGAAAGGTGTTAATATACCTTGTTTTAGCTATAAGATTTATTTATGTTTTTGTATGCATATTAGTCTTCTTGAACTTTTGAGCATGTTTTGATGATTTGAAATACTAACTTGTTGATATTGGTATGTTTTGGTTGATAAATTTAACCCTCTTCCATCAGGTGGTATCAAAGAAGGTTTATCAAGGGAATACGAATCTAATAAGACTTGGTGTAAGTGTGTATTGTTAAACTGTCAAGTTATCCCTCAAGAGGAGAAGAAGAAAGGAAATATGAAGACAAATAATAATAAGTAAGGACAAAAATTGGACAAAGAGATAGTTGAGTTAATAAGTGACTTAAAAAGGATTAAATTCTTGGAGAGGTTGTGGTTACATGAAAGAAATTAGGTATATGGTTGGTGGTTGAAGAGAAGAGTGAAGTGGCCTATATAGTCACTTGTCAAGAAGGAAGAAAACAAATGATGAATGTAATTAGAAGTGAAGAATGTAAAGAGGGAAAGGCCTATGAGGGCTTGAAGAAAAGATATTTTCCAAGAGAGAAACATGAAAGAGAAGAAGTGAAAATATTTCTCATTGTGGAAAACATAGTACAAAGTGAAGAAGAGTGGAAAAGAGAAAATTTGAAAAAGAATCACTTGGTGAAAAAATGAAGAAAAAGAGGAAAGTTTCCAAGAAAGAGGCACTCATGGAGACATTTTGGTCTCTAATTTTTCTATCTAATGTTGTGTTTAAGTGTATGTGTGTAGGTATGAGAAACTTCATGAAGAAGATTAAGGAAAAGGCATTGAAATTTACAAGAAATGGAGCAAGAAGAGAATCCATAGAGACAAATGAGTGTGATAGAAGAAGAGAGCAGGTTGTGGAATTGTATAAATAGGATATTAAATCCCTTCATCATATTAATGAAGAGTCGAGAAAAAATATATAGTTTCATGATTCTTTGTAAAGAATCCTAAAAAAGGAAGACAAGAAAGAAATAAAAAACAAGAAGATTGCTATCAAAGAGGAAATGAAAAGAGACATCAACATACAATTGGCTTATAATAAGGAATGTAAAGGTTTGAATCATGATATTTCTTTAAGTATACAAGGATGAAATTTCAGATATACAATTTGATGCAAACAAAATTGAAGTTGGTTCTTTCAAATCTGAATTAAATCATGGGTATATAGTGCCAAAATGGCTCAAGAAATTAGTTGATTGTAAGAAGGATGCAAAACCCAAGTACAAGGCTAATGAGGCTACATAATGAAATGGAGAACAAGAGAAAATGAAAAGGAAAGAGAAGATTTCATAAGAAACTTGACACAAGGTGAAAGTGATCAAATATGGAGGTTGGAAAAAGTGTTTCAAAGAATGTACCAACTTGTGAATCAAAAGGAAAGAATGAGGAAAAAGCATTTATCAACCCAATATGATGAAAAAATTGTGGAAGGTCAAAGAAATTAAAAATAATAGGTTAGCAATGTCACTAAGCATGAAAATAAGGAAGTTATCTAAAAAGTAGGATACTTGAACAAAAAGAGATAATTGAGTAAACAAGAGACAAGATGAATACCTCACAGCCTTGTGAGTCCACTAAGAAAGCTAAAAGTGATGAAGATTAACTTAATAAGACATAGGTCAACTTAACAAGAACTTAAAAAGATAATAATACAAGAGAAGTGCAAGGCAAGAATTTTTTTTTGAATGTTTTGAATAAGAATGCATGGAATAAATCCATTAAAATTGATGACGAGATATTTATGAGAATTGATATGCAATATGAAGAATATGATGATGAAATCCAAGAGAAATATACTAGAAAACTAGAAGAGGATGATGATAAAATGAGAAAAGAGAAAGTGACAACTGAGCCTAATGTACTAGCACATGATTTTAAAGAATAAAAAAAGACAATTAGTTCCCAAATTTGATGAGGAAAGTGAATTATCTTATATTGTATGAAGAAATAAGGATGCTTGAGGATCTATTCATGACATGTACATGTTCGAATTAGTTAAAGGAGCTCATTAATAAGCATGAAGATGAAGTGAAAATGAAGGAAAAACCATAGGAAATATTGGATGATAAAGAGTATAACAAGAATCAAGGCATAATGCAGATGCAAGATCAATAAAAAAGAGGTAAATATTTTGGAAATAATCAAATACAATAGAGATAAGAGAGAATGATTATAAAAATAATGAAGAATTCAAATGCTGGGAGAAAGAAATCAAATTTGAGACAAGTTTATCTCATTATTTTAAATCTAATGTTTCTACTAGTTATGTTTGTGCAAGTATGACTTATAAGGTGAACATGGAAGGTGGAAAGAGATAAGAAAATGATGAAAAAGTATAACTGAGATACAAAGAAAAAGAAAATGAAGATGATGAAGATAGATTGAAGAAAAATAAAGATAAAGTGATAATTTCAAGACAAAAAGAACCATACAAGAAATATAAGAAGAAATGGAAATTGAAGATGAACTCAAAAAAATCATGAAAAGAGACAATTAAAATAAGGAAAGAGATTTGAAGAAAATAAAGAAGATGGGAAATAAAACAGGGGTTCTAATCTTCTCACCTATGGACAATGATGCATGAGCATCAACCATGTATATAAGAAAGTTTTGGGTTGTAATAAATTTTGTCTTGTAATGGGTCCTAGGTGTCTTTGAACCCTTCTCTTTCATATTAAGACCCTTCATGTGTGTGTATTAGCTATTTTGGATTTTCCCTCCAAAAGGAAGCATTTGAAAATTTCAATTGTAAACATGGGTCTAAAAGGTGTAATGTAATATGTCAAGGTACATAACAGTGTAAAAGGTCATGAAAGACCTCATATAAGGTATTAAGGGTGTTTTCATTCCATAAACATGTGTAACCATGTTGTGGTTAGTTTCAACATGGTTAGACTTGAAAAATTAGTTGTTTTACCCACATTTTAGGTCTTAAATGGGAATAATTTGAATGTATGAGAAGAGAGAAAGTTAGAGAAAGGGCTTATAGGTCTGAGAAGAGTGTGGAGGACATGTAGAAGGCAAGAACCTACAAGATTGAGCATGAAGAATTGAAGTAAAAATAGGGCTCTTATGTAAGAGTGAATAAAAGCTTTGTAAATATGAATAAAGAATGGATTTTTGATGAAATATTTATTTGTAAATGTATTTTATGATTTTAGAATGATTTTTTAATTTATGGTTTCATCCTATGAAGGTTTCTAATGCTGGTAATGAATTAAGAGTTTGGAATCTGTGAAAAAAATGGATAAGAATGACTTGATTTGTGTTGGTTTTTGATGAAATATTGAGGTAAAGTGTTGTAGAAAGTGATAAATAAAGGTACAGGTATATAACACTTGTGAATGAAGGAATTTAAGGTGAGCATGAAGTTTACTTAGGGTTTGACATCAAGCTACATTGAAATCTCTTAGTTTAGGACAAATTTGACAAGGATTTTTAAGCATTCTTAAGAAAAAAATGAAAAAGAGATAATGAAATATTGAATGATATGATTTGAAGGTTGTGTCATGCATGTAAAAGTATGAAAATGCATTCTATAGGTGAAGAATGATGGAAAAGGGAGATTAAATGAAGATTTGGTAGGCTGTCTTATTGAAAAATAGGGTTTTCTTGAAGAAAGTGGATGCAAAGCTTGTTGTTGGGAGTGATTGGTGCATTTCCAGGTGTTGGTGTAAAAGGAGAAAGTTAGAGGATGATTATATAGAGCTTAAAAGGTAAGTTTTAAGTATTGAATCATTATTTGTTCAAGTTATGAAGAAAACTCTTAGTGGTTGTCTTGTAGATTATGAAAAAGACTAGGATTAGACTGGTAAAATGCACATATCTTCTGTTTTATTTTAAGTTAAGATTTGAAAATTGGATGGTAGGAGAATGGGTTAATTTTTTTTTTTCAGAGGTTCTTAGAGGTGGTGAAATGTTTTCAATCAAAATTTCTATATTTTGAATGCTCGTTGCCAACACAATCCTAGATCTAGAGCCAAATTTCTAAAATTTGAGTTTTGAGAGTTTTATTAAATATGAATACTTGAAAATTGGTGAATAAAAAATGATAGGGTTAAGGATTGTTTGTGAAAAGTTTAAATAGGAATGGAGTATATTTGATATGGTAAAAAATAATAATACAATTCTTTTCTCTGTTTAGTTAATAGTGAGAACCTTGTTTGATGAATGACTATTCTAAAAGTTGAATTCATATGGTGAGGATAGTCAATGATGTTTTAAAAATGTATTTTCATATGATTAATAATTTTTATAGTGTGGAGTATATTAAGTGAAGAAGGTATTATGGTTGGTATCTACAAAAGTAAGAAAAGCAATCAAGAAACCCTCTTGTAACAAATAATGAAGTATGAAGAAAATTCAATAAGGTGCCTAACCAATGATGAAGTGATAAAATGGTTGTATAGGTGTATTGTAATCCTAGAAAGGTCTTATAATAATTTATAAATATGGAAAAAAGTATAAGCAAGGAGACAAACTATTTGGCAAAAGTGATATATGGTGAGAAGTAAGACTTCTAGCAAACGGTGCATATTTGTGCTTTGGGTAAATTATGAGATCTAAGACCCTAGAATGGTTGATTTGGAGGATATAAGAGGTAATAAAATTATCTATAGTGATTAATAAGTGTAAGAAACCAAATAAGACATTGAAACCTTTTAAAACAGCTTAAGAAGACCTAAAGACCTAGTCGGGGCTACTTGAGAAGGTAAAAGAGGTGTTGGGTGAAAAATATGATGAGTTGACCTTTAACACTTACCAAGAAGTTGAAATGAGATAATGGGTATAAAAAAATGTGATCAATTTATAATTTAAGCTGGTATATTGTTCTAGGAATCAAGGTTTGGTTGAAAACATGGCGACTAGAGAAGGGCAAATAGAAACAATAGAGGAATAAATTTTGTTTGACTTAGAGTTGGAACTTGAAAATTTGGGATAAGCTTAAAGGCCTTAAAGGGTATCCAAAAAGTTTGACAGTGAGGTCTAGTTCCTTGTGAAGTGTTCTGGACTACACGATTTGGAGTTAAGAAGGGCTGCAAGCTAGAGAAATAGGTCTTTAAGGTGAATGATGTAAAATGATGTTTTGAATCTTCTTGATGGTGTTAAACATGTTTAAATGATGATTTTGAGAAGGTGAAAGGTGTTCATAGACCTTGTTTTAGTTATAAGAGGTATTTTTGTGTTTGTATGCATATTAGCCTTTTTGAACTTTTCAACATGTTTTGATGGTTTGGAATACTAACTTGTTGAGATTGGTATGCTTTGGTTGAGAACTTGACCCCTCTTCCATCAAAAATAATTTTCTAGTCTCGTAATGGTTGACCAAATCTCACATCATGTCATAATAGATGTAATAGATAGATGCTCCTTCAATCAATAAATCAAGCATCACACACGTAGTCATTTTTACATCCTATAGATAAAAACATCATTACTATTAGCATATGTGCTAAAACAATTAAAAACATCACTAATTTGATATAAATGCTATCCCAGAACATATGTTATAATATATGTGGTTGAAAAATGACTTTAGCACATGTACTACTCATATAGTAAATACACCATTTAAAAGATACATGCATGGATTAATTCAAAAAGTGCATATGCAATTGCCATGAGTGAAAACACTATAAAACATTTTGGTAGTAGAATTATATCCACCCAAATTTTTGACCTCATTAATGACACTAATAAATGTAAAAAATCAATTTTGAAATATTACTAACCACCGTCCTATTGTATTTTAGTCATTTATACTCTCAAGCACACTCTCTGCATTGATGGTGGGTTGTAATATGAGCCATGTTCTCTAACTCTCTCACACACAAATAAATATCACTTTTTATAAATGTGTAGGGTGAAAATGACATTTTTACCCCCTCCCCTACTATTTTTATCCCTCATTCCTTCATATTTTCACCCATAGAGATAATTTCTCCACCTTTTGAGAGCCCATTATGCTTATTTTGTCACCACGTGGTATCTTGATGGGGATTCACCCTATTAAATAACTTTTTTCTTCTATTTTTGCAATAATTCATCTATTTTACTACTTTCTTTGAATGGGTGCCACTACTTGAGACCCTCCCAAAGAGGGAAATAAGAACACCCTAGATACGCCTTACTTAAATAGCTTACTAATCATTATCAAATCCTCTTAATCATACCCTCATTAATTAATTAGATTCACTTCTTCATATGAACATACCACAAAATTTCATGGGAATTTAATCCTAATAAATTGCTCCTAATCCTAATTGATAATATATGAATTCTACATCTCCATTATCATACACTCATCTAAATAAAAAAACATCCTTAATAAAAATATAATAAACCCTTTAAAATTAATAGACACACCTAATCTCATGCAATCTTTCTATTTTTAGAAACCTAGCTAAATTCGAAAACCCTATTGATGTAAAATCCTACCAAAGATGGATATTTATTCCAATTTGGGAAAAAATACTTGCATCATCATCCTTCCTAAAATAACACTACCATATTCATGAATTTATTAATGTGATAATCCACATGTATAAAAATAAAGTCTACATAATAAGGGAGGTTTACAAATTCACATTTTTATGCATTAATGGTTTATCTTATGTTTTATCTTGGTGTCTTTTATTAAGTTATATAATAATTTTTATACGATGTTAATTCCTATAAAAACACATTTTATTGAGGATCTGTAAATATATTTGAATGAATTTCTATATGTTGATGTGGATGTAGAGAATTTTGTTGGATCTACTTTTTTATTGAAAATTAGATTGACCTCGGTCATTATCGCAAGTTAACACTATTGTTTTTGTCATTTATGGAATTTTTTATTTTATGTAGAATGTTATAAATAAGGACAAGTGCTAGAGTAATTCCATGTTCCCTACATGGAGATATATTTAAGCTTTCATATAAATTGGATTTTAAAGGCACAAATAATGTGGTTGAGTATGAATCTTTGTGGATTGGTCTAAATTTTGCTTTGCTAAGTTTGGAATCGGGGACATTACTTGTGAGTGGAGACTTAGATTTGGTTTTCTAGTAGGCGAGGAAAGCATATGTTGCAAAGAATAAAAGGCTCTAATAATACATAAACACTAGTTGGGATATATAGGAAATTTTCTATTGTTTTAACATTTTTCATGTTGAGTGGTCATTGGATGTTGTTCTGAAAAACAATTTTTATTCATGTGGACCTTTATTATAATGAAGATACTACCAAATTTTATGTGTATGGCACTGAAATCTTGGTGAGACCATCTATGCCAAATAATTCCAATCATTGACAAGTATTTAAATATGACTATAAAATCATTACGTTTATGAATGGTGTAACTTAGAGCTTAAGGGCCATCTTATTAATTTGGATCCTTTTTGGAAAATCAAGAGGGTGGAGAAATTATCTTGGGACAAGAGGTTATTCGATTACATAAAAATAGGATCCCAAGAGTGTTGGCGACATTAAAAGATATTTTGATGTTGTGGATAAAGTGGAGTAGTAAATTGTTTTGAAAATATAGCATACTAAAGAAATAAATTTAGGTTAAAAAGTAATACCCAAGTATATTTTTGTTGGTAAATGCATGGAGGATGAAATGAAAACTCTAATTAATATGTTTAAGAACTATATAAACTACCTATCTTGGTCCTTTGATGAATTAAAAGCATATAGAGATGATGTATTTCATCATTCCATCCCATTTTAGCCTAATGCAAATAATTTTAGACAACAGAAAGTATTTTTAATCCAACTTCGGAAACTAAAAGAGGGTGGAATTATCTAGTCGATATTATTTTCCCCATGGGTTACAAATCTTGTTCTAGTGAGAATGAATAACAGATATATTTGGTCATGCATGGAATCTAAAAATTTGAATAATATCTTGGATCACTAGGTATATATGGTTATTAGATATGAGTTGATGTCAATGCTAGATGGTTTTTTAAGATATATCTCGGGTTGTTGTTAGGGAATTAGAGAGATACGAGAAAAATTTTACCACACCTTGGGGCACTTATGTCTTTTTAAGGGTTCTTTTTAATCTCATTAATCCTATCACCACGTTTTAGTGAGCCATGTATTATGAATTTTATAATCTTACTAATGAGATTATGGTAGCTTATAAGGATGAAATAATTGTGTTCTCAATGCGAAGAAGAGAACTTGAGAAAGTTCCTATGAATTGTAGAGTTTTGGGATCTCCATCATTTCGAATAAGTAAATATTTGGTGTGGAAAGGAAAAAATTGTAGATACCCTAGATATTACTTTCTTAAATCAATTACAAATTATTATCAAATCCTCTTAATCATTGTTATTTCATTACACCCCCATCTATTTGTTTTGTAGGTAATATTTGTTTTGCCCATAAGTATTTATTTAGTAACCTTATTTTATAATTGCTAGTGTTTGCACTAAATTGAGTTAAATATTTACTTAGTTAAAATTTAGACACTCACAATTTAAAATTTTGGTACTCATACTTCCTATGTGTGAGGGATCACATTTGGATATTTCTTATTTCTCACAATCACATCTCAAAATATTCTTGTACTCACACTTTGAAAGTCTATCACATTTCATTTTTTTATTTTTTTCTAACTTGAAGTTTGAATTTTTCTTTGCAGTTCAAAGATCGAGTGCTTTCAATTCTTAAGTGCAAGAAGTTTAAAGAGCTAGAGATTACACTTACAAATTGTGAGAATTTAAAAGAGTAATATCTTGCAGAGTCCGACTATTTAAAACTCACACTCTTAAGTGAGTAATTACACTTCAGTCTCACACCTCACACTTCCAAGAGTGAGAAAAGTCCAATGTTAAATAAAATTAGAGACACATCAATAGCCAATAAGGGTGATCCAATCCCAGTATTACACATGGCATCCTACATGTCGTATATGTGGCTTCCTAGATTCAAAAGGGAAAAGCTAGTTGAAATTGATGGCTATGATTTAGCCTAACCTACATAGGTGTATGGATCATTTTCAAAAGGATAATTAATTTAAAAAGTAATGCCCCCGAGTGAAAAAACATCGTGTCATATATTATGTGCGATTAATACATAGCACACTAATGTAGATGAATGATTACCCAATTTATGAATATACTGCATTACTCGAGACATTTTATCCAAATATATAAGTTTTTGAGCCACCAATATAACCTAATTCCTCTAGCTTATTATCAACTAAGTTTATCTAGAAGATTTACAAGTAATACTATAAGCTTATTATTGTTAACAATGGCGAGATAACCATGGCCATCAAATGTAGATGCATTCTTGTATTCTTATTTAGACACTAAGAAACTAAGGGATACCATGTTTAATTCTGGAGTACTCAATCATGAATTTCAAAACCATTCAAATATATTTTCAAACATTCAGAAGAAATGCTTGATGTAAATACCATAGACAAAGCAGAAATGTCTGCCAACCAAGAATGAAGAGCTGTAGACCTTATGTCCTTAAAAGGGATAGCCTTCATTGAATTGTAGCCAAACTTGAGGTATTCATGGACTCAAAATTACTCTCTTTCCTTCTCGTTCATATTAAGGACAAGAATTGGGATCTATATTCCCAAACTGAAGAAAATAGGATAACCTTCTTTGCTGGTTATTCCTTCAAATCCTATTAAAAATTACTTGAGTATGACATTATCTAAGACTTGACTACCATTGAAACATGGATGGCCACACAAAAAATAAGGACTATTTTACAAAATTGAGTGACACACCCAATTGATAATATAGATGATCCAAACTTAACTGACATCCTTATTCAAAGATTCATATCTAGAGTCTTTCTAACATGGCTTTAATGAGCAGTGTATGAGAATCCTTCCATCAAAAATTTAGACGTATCATAGATCCCCTTACTTGCTATTATTATGGATGAAAATAAAATCTTGTCTTTAGGACGAGTATCTACATTTAATTTGGTATCCCGAAGGGCCTCTTTTTTTATCAAAATAAACCATAACTCATGGCCTCTTGCCTACTAGATATGGTGTATGGAGTCCTCAAATGTAATAAATTTTTTACCCTTGGCTACCCTCATGCCCTATGGAGGTAAATGAAGTGTATTCGATATGTATTCCCATATATTTAGGGTCCATATTAAATACATATGTACTTATTTCTACCTCTCACCATACATGGAAATTTATGAAGCACCCATACATAGGGTCTCTCCAAGTGTCTTTGGAATATATCATATGGATCGGAGCTATTTTATTTTATCCTAGATACACTATAATAATTCTTGAGGGATTGATCAATCTGTCATTGCAATTCTTGTACTACTTTCCTAATAAATTGGATGAGCAAGATGTTACTTATCAAACATGTAATGGAATAGTTGGTATATGTAAGGAAAAGAAACTCATAATCCACCCCCTTTGTCACTAATATTGGGATATAAGGATTTCAAAAGATGGCTTGATCTTAAAGTTCCAACTTCCCACCACAACTCTTTCAACATGCCCTAGTACCCCCTGAGGAAATATGATTCGAGAAAGAGAGTTGTAAATTATTTGGAATCATTCTAGGGGAAAGTTATTTTTTCATATGACCACAAGGTTGATTTCAATGATTGGGTATGGATTGCTCAAATTATAGATGACAACCTCATCCAAGAGAACATGAAGACCATATGATAAATTCCTCCACATAGAGGATTAATTAGAAGGAAATTCACAAGGAGAGGGGAACCTAGTTATATGTAGCTAAAAAACCAACCTCAAGATAATAACTCGCCACCTCTTCTCCGGACCAACGAAACAAGAAATATATGTAAGGTCCAAGAAGACATTTCAAAGCTAGTTGAAGGATTTGTTTTAGTGGCATATTATTTGTCTTCTTCAGATGATGAGGCCACCTAGGAATATACCATTGGAAGTGTGGAAACTTAAACTATAGATGATGTTTAACCATATAAGGTAACCCATGAAAACGTTCCTAAACTATAGCCTCAAAAGATGGGTTGAGAAGGCCATGATCACCAAAATGGAACAACTATATTGGGTGGCTCAAGAGAAACCCCTAATCAACATAGAATTAAATTCATGGAAGGGGACTTTAAGAAGGGTAACAAATAAGAGAAGTTACAACCAAAAAGCCATTATATTACATGAAACATCCGAGGATATTTTATCCCTCATCAAAAATAAAAAACCAAGGGTTCCCAGGTGGCACAATATCAAGAGGACACGGTTTCCTTCATTAAAGAAACAATGCAAGTATAATTGGAAATGGTAGAAGTAATACATGATAGAAACAAGGAGCTTGAGATACAAGACAAGGGTACAGTCCCACAAAACATCACCTCTGATGTGAAATAATCCTTTCTTAGTCTGTATAATGTGATTAAGGAGAGAATTGAGGTTAGGAAAAGGGGACAAGATTTATCCGAGAAAAAAATGCATTCATTGACATGATGAACATCATGAATATAGTGATAAAAATCATGGATCATGCCATTAATGAAGGAATCTATCAAAATATTACCATAATCACAATGGAGAATATTGGTATATGTCAAACATATGTCAATTATACAAAGGAATCCCTTAAGGAGTGAGAAGATAAGATGAGTAGACTTAACCCATAGTTTTATGACATAGTCTAAAGGGGAATTCAAATATTTTTGGAGGAAAGTATCATTGGAGTCTTCAAGTAAAATCAATAAGTAATACCTATGGAAGGATTCATTGAGTTTATCAATCAATTCATGACACATTTTCAGAGGAATATTAAAAAGATAATAAAGTAAAAGCAACCAAAGTCATTGAAATTATTTCTCAAGCATAAAATAATGTTCGAAAATTGAAACCTTAAAGGAATTTATAGGAAATTGTGAATTTATGTATGAAATTTATTGGTATTTAAAATATTATTATGATTTCCTTATGATCTTTAAATTGTGTCATTGTTATTTTAAACAAAAAACACTATGGTACTATACATTGGAATGATAAGATAGATGTGCATTATAGAATTTTAGATGATGTATTCAAATTATGGCTTGATTAATTCAATTTACTTTGAATCTTTGCATCAGTAACATACCAATTTGAGTATTAAATAGATTTGATGTTCCTGGTAAATAAAAGGAAATCGTGTAACTTCTTGCTTACATGTCAGTCTCTTGAAACATAATTCTACAGTAGTTTCTTTTCTCTCTGTCTTGTCTGTATTTTTAGTTTTTCTTTTAAGCAACACCCCTTTTGATATATTATATTTAGGAATTCCTTGAAAGACAATTTTGGTGAATAAGATGCAGGAAGTGTTGCTAGAAGGATTCAAAATCCAACAAATACTCTCCATTGATCTCACATATCAATGCCACGCATCTCATACACCGAGTCATCGAATTGAATCTAAAATTATGAGGACATCAAAAGCTTTCGTTATCCTCCTTTAGAACTTAGTCTATAAATAAATCATCAATCATACCCACATTAATTAATTAAATTCCCTTATTCACATGAACTTCCCACAAAATCCCATTGAAATTAATCATAATTAATTTCTCCTAATCTTAATTGACAATATACTAATTATGCAGCTCTATTATCATACACTCATCCAAATTAAATAACTTCCTCAATAAAAATATATATAATAAACCCTCTAAAAGTACAATGACACACCTAATATCGTGTAAGATTTCTAATTTTACAAACCTAGATATATTCAAAAGCCCTCTTGACTTAAAAGCCTACCAAAGATGAATATTGCTTCTAATCTAAGAAAAATACTTACATTATCATCCATCCTACAAGTACATTGGCAGCTTCATGAAAAAATCAGTGTGAGAATAGAAATATATATAAAATAAAGTCTACACAACAAGGGAAATTTAGAAATTTAATTTTGTTTATGCATCAATGGTTTCTCTTATGTTTTACATTGATGTCTTTTCTTGAGCTATAAAATAGTTTTTACATGGTGTCAATTCCTATGTTAACTCTATGTTTTAATACAAGCAAAAACATTTTATTGACTATCCGTGAAGATATTTGAATGAATCACTACATGTTGTTGTGGATGCGAGAGAATTTGGTAGGGAATACTTGTTTTATTGAAAACTAGATTGACCTCAGTAATTTCAGAAATTTATAAGGATTAAATATTGCAAAGTTACATTTAAACATTATGAAATGTTTAAAATAATAAAAAATAATAAAATACACATAAGAAATGTAACAAAGGATTTAACGTCGAAAATATCGAAGGGTAAAAAACCATGATAGAAACATAGATTTCCATAAGGTGATAACATTATTACAAGTCCATAATTTACCCTCCTTCACCCACTTCTATCCCTTTTACATTTTTTTTTCCATGAATTCCATTTCACTTGGCTCGGGGTCTTATTTAAATGGTTCAAACATATGTGAATTCTCGTGAAACACCCCATAACATTAATTAAATTGATTTAATATAAATTAAATATTATAAACTAGAGTTTATATTAAATAAATACAAATATTATATATTTTTATTTATTTAATTATAAACTAAATTTTATAATCTTAAAAACACTTAAGAGGGGTAAAAACCTACTTAATATTAATGTTCTAACACTCCCCCTTAATATTAAGTGGGGTTTATATGCCAACATTACTTGTTTATACAACATGATTTACAATATTTTAAACCATGGTGAGGGTTTAGGCTAGAATATCACATTTGAAGGATTTATACACCTTCATCATGCTAAACTTTCCTTTTGGTATAAGAGGATTTGGAATTCATAAAACATAAGTGATGATTTAAGCTAAACATGATTTTTGAGAATACATCTCAATGTTTATCATGAAAATCTATACAACTTCTCTAGGAACATTTTATAATGTAAGGGCACCCTTTACAATATGATGCTACATTACTGGACTACATAGTAAAATTAAAGTGATAAGTTTGCTAAGATCATAAAAACTATCTTTTACAATGATTTAATTTGGAGCATAATTATAGGGGTGAAGAAGAGAAACACATGATAATTTTTTAGGAGGTGGAATTTTCATGCACGCTCCCCCTCAATGAAAGCTCGAAAGGCCAAGTGTTGCAATAAACTTGTAAAACTTCATGGAAAATAAAGGATTTGTAAATATATTTGCAACTTGATCTTTAGTAGGGAATTACTAGACATCTATATCATCGTAGAGAACCTTCTCTTGGATGAAATGCATATGTATCTCTATATGCTTCATTATCTAATGCTAAACTAGACTATTAACAAGAGAAATACAAATATGAGTATCACACTAAAGAGGATTACTTATTTTAAATTCTATGTGAATTTATCCCGACAACCACCTTAGCCACATGACTTCTTTCTCTTCTACCTCGATAGAAGAGATGGAGCTTGTTATATTTTTTATTTGCTCCAAGTAATGACACTTGTACCAAACTTGAACACATGTCTAGTTGTATATTTTCTATCTATTACATAAGAAACATGGTCATAATCACAATATCCATACAAACATACATTTATCATAATAAACCTTTTATTGATTTCACTTTTAGCCATATATGAATCCTACATTAATAGGTTTTAAATCAAGTTGTATACCAACTTTAATGACAACATGTTTATAATCAACCATGTCATATTACCATAATATTTATTTTTTTGAAAAACCAACTTCAACATTTCAATCTTTGAAAAAATAGTTTATGACAAGGATAATATAGTAGGATAGTATCCTAAATATGTTATAAATATTAGATGCAATCAGTATTGAATGTCTATAATAAAAACAAAAATGCATCCCAAGTGTTATTTTTATGTGTATATAATATTATTGTTAGTAATGACATACTCATTTAGAGTTTAGAAATGTTTTATTAACATATATATCTTCATTATCTAATTCAATCCTTTTAAATTTGTGATAAGATTGATTTTTACTACGGCTTTAAATTTAGACACCACATTTGATTTGTTTTTAATAAAGAGTGAAAAAATCATGAAAGAATAATCATCAATGAAAGTAACATCATACACTAAAACATTTAGGGAAGAAACTTCTAAAGCTCCTATACAATCACTATGGATAATTTTCGGAGGTTCGGATGAGTTTAATTTATGATGATCGTGGAAGGGGTTTGCTGATTTCTTACCACGTAAGAATCCTTCAAACATTTCTCGGGCATGAGAGATAGGGGGTAGACTAACAACACGATTAAGCCAAAACATGTCATACATGCTCCTAAAGTGAACATGAGTGAATATTTAATGCCACAACTGTAAATCACTCCTATTTTGAGTAGAACTATATGAAGCGGATGTAAAACCTTTAAATACATATAAACCATTATTTTGTATGCCTTCAAAGCAATAGTAATATCTAACTCATTTTTAATAAGCCATTATCTTTTAGTAAAATTACACAATAATTGTTTTGAGTTAGATATGAACATGAAAGAAAATTCATACTCAATTTGGGAACACAAAATATCATTTATAAAACCATTAAAAACTTTATATTTTCCTTGACTCTAAACATTGAGAATGGAATGATAACCTAAATAGAGTTGATCATTACATTATTTGATATCATCACTTAATATCATATCTATAAGTTATGTGCCTAGATGAAAAACTATCTAATCTATATTCATTTTCTTTGGAAGTGACTAATGCAACATACAAAGAAACTACATTAGGTTTTTTTGTTATTTTGATTTGGTTTGTTCCCTTTCTAATTTTTGAAATTTGGCCTTTTTTACCATAAATTATTCTTTTTATGACCAAATTTACCACAATTGTGACATTTCCCATCAAAACTGACTCTTAAATTCCTTGATTTCTTATCTTTACTAGGGGTTGAAAGTTAAATTTTTGATTCTTGCTAAACCTATAAAAGTTATTCTTAGGTTTTTGTGTGATAAGTTCTAAAGTGACATTCTCCTTTGAATCAACGTATAACATGACATGCTATTCATGAATTAGGAGAATGTATTACAGGATAAAATGTGTCTAAACAACACACACTCTCTTCATCAATTCAACTAGGGTATCAAGGAAATGAATAAGAGACACACTAAGACCGACATACAACAAATATAATTAAAGGGGGTACAAGAACAACTAAGATCGCATACCCAAAGGGAAGAAACCCTTAGACTAGAACAACAAAAGTTTTCCAAGGACCTAGGTTGGAAAAGAGTAAGGAACGCTATCGAGGTATCAACACTATGGGGGTAATGAAAGATAAAATAAGCATGTAAAATCTATGCTAACCAAATTAAAGAATGTAACATGAAATAAATAATTGAAATACAATATGCTAATCTAGCATGTGCATAAAACACTAAGCTAACATATAGTACATAGAAAATATAGGAGACTACTATATACAAAATTAAAATTTAGGTTAGAGCACTTACCTTTTGCGGGGTGGTCATTGATTCATCTATCTCCCAAACTACCATACTCTAAGAGATATTAGAATTCAGGTGGAGAAGGGGAAAAAGTTTAGTCCTAGCTCACTATATGTGACCCAAGAGTCTAAGAAAACCAATCCAACTAAGAAGAATATCCAAGACAAGAGTCAAGATGCAAGAAATCCAAGAGATGAGTGAAAATATGCAAGTTAGTGCAAGAGAGAAAAACTAATGGTGAGTTCCTTTGAAATTTTGTGATGATCGATAAGTGGTAAGGGTGTAATTTAGGTATTTATACTGATGTCATCACCTGTGGGAGAAGGCGTTGGCCACATATTAGAAATAACACTGACGTAATTTCCCACGGGTGATGGCGCTAGTCGAGGGAGGGAAATGCAAAAATGTGTGTGAAATGTCTCATGAGTAAAAAATATAATGCAAGACAATAAATGTGGTCATGAGAAAGTGAGGTGTTAGAAGAATGGAGGAAAATAATAAGGTAAGAGCAAATAAATAAGAACATGAATGAGACCAAAACCTACTCTATCTCCATGTATAGTCCCTAACCCAATGGTTACATGAATAACCATACCCCTATCCCAGGATGAGTCCCTTAAGGAACTTGTTCTCGAAATGGATGTATTAGTGACCTCTTACCTAAAAATAGAAAGCATAGAAAAATAGGTGTATACAAATGCCCCAATCGTTGATTACTGCATGTCACAATAGCAAAACATGGGGTAGTTAGTAGAAAGAATGATACATAACACCTAAATAAAAAATTAAATGTTTAAAGTAAAGAAAGGACTAGCTAAAATGGAATATACCAACCAATGCATACCTGATAGTCTTGGTCGTCTTGCCACGTATGGGCACAATCCATACTTTGTTGGAACCCCGGAGAATAAAAACTAAAATAAAACACTAGAAGATAATTACTAAAATAAGACATAAATCACCTATATAGGGGCCCATGGGATGGATGTTGAGATTCATAAATTAGAGATATAGGGTTGAAAAAAGTGATTTTGGCCAAGGAGTGGAATAGGGCATGTAATATGTCAAAAATAATGGGAAAAGATCACGATCTTGATGTAAATGATGGTAGATTTTTTGGAGACCGGGAGATAAAATGACAAGTATTTAAAGATTGAGGACCATCGTGGTGAAATTTGAATAGAAAGATTAGGTTTATATAGGATTTTTGATTTTATAGATAGAGAGGTGGGGCAACTCATGACCCATTAGAGATTATTGCAATGGAGAGTTCAAATGAGGGATCCGATGGAGGACCCAATCGCCTAGAATCATAGGTGGGCGATAAAGGGGCATCTCGGTCCTAGCACCATACATTAGAGACAATGAGAGCCATGGATGAGAAAGCATAAGATGTGACAACTAGGAGGTGGTTACCTAATGTCGTTAGGGATGTAGATGGCCCTACAAATGTGAGATAATCCTAGGACCCTCACAGAGGAGATGTGATTTTGGTGCCCCGAGATAGGTGGGAAAAATATGTTGGATGGAGATCTCATCGATATGATGAGGATGAGGTAGTATTGGGAAGCCACGAAGATGATGAGAACATCGTTAAGAAATCCCGAAAGATATGTATGAATGTGATGATTTTATTTAGGAATGCATATGATTATATTCAATGATTATGTCATGAGACTGATATTAATTAATTATTTTTGGTTTTTAGGGAGGACGATAGAAGAATGACACTCCTTGATAGAGAGTGCACACCATGAAATCCTTTGACCTAGTATTGGATGTTCAAGATACTGCTCGACTCATGGCGGACCTCACAATGCCATTAGGCGATGAATCAGCGGAACATTTTGGTTAGTTGGGAGGATTCCAGACACCTTGTAGATATGGAGGGATGCGTAAGGATTGGAAGACACCGATAACATAGATGTGATCTTATGGAGCTTAATTCAGGCACAAGGTTCCTTAGTTTAGGAGTAGGCATCACACATATCATATGCTAGGAGAGTTGCGGAGAGGTTCATGAGACTACATTCACAACTTGCGAGAGCACGAAAGAGGCCTCCAAATCCCGATCTAGGGAATAGTATCTAGCTCACACAACCTAAGTATCCAGCATAGAACCTTTGGCATAAAGCATCCAAATACCCCCTCAAGGGGGTGAGGATGTTTGAACCAAATAGATATTGATGATGTACTATGATGGATCATGATTGTATTTTTGTCGATGTATCAAATTGATTCGGTATATATATATATATATATATATATATATATATATATATATATATATATATATATATGATTATTTTTCTCATGAAGATTTTTATGATGTTATTGTTGTTGATTTTGATGCTTTACTTATCATTTTCCTTTCTTTTCTCATGCATGTATGTGGTAATACTCATGATACTTAGGAAGAATGATAATGATATTTGGGCCAAAAATCCGGTAGGAAGGAAGATAAATCCAAGTGAGGGAAAATACCTAAGAGAGGATACACAAGACTAAGACAATCCACTAGGAAATTCTAGGGTGAATCCAATTCAAAATAGGTAGAATCAAGACCAAAATATTCCAACGGTAGGATGTCAGGGAAAAAGAGGTGATGATAAACCCAAATGGGGCGAAGATCCCAAGAAAGGATAAGAGAGTTTGAAGATGTGTGTAAAAACCAAGGAGGGTTTAGATCTCAGGAAGAGGAGAGAGCTCAAACCAGAGGTGAAATCAAGGTGCTTCTAAAGGAGATTCTTAGCCATGAGGGGTGAATGATTATAGAGTATTAGTGATGATATCATCTACTTGGTTCAAAATGTGACTTTGGGCATGAGTCATGAGGTCCTTAATAACATGTTGTGTAATAGCTACCTATTGATGGACTTCAAACCATGTGGAAAACAAAGTGCCATCTATTTTTTCCTCTAACCGAGAGAGGATGCCATGCTGAATTTCATTAAGGTTGGGATGGGGCTCGGGGTGAGGTGGAGGGCCATATATATATTGTGGTCTAGATGGTCCAGGGGAAGGTGGGAAGATCTGAGAGGATTCAACTCTGTACACCTTTTTCCCATGAATAGGACTTGGGAACTGAGCACATACTATGCATGGCCTCGACATTTTGTGTTGTATGTGAGCAGAACCATGGTGTGAACAATATAATGGATACGAGGTGCCATGTGGCCTTTCAAGATTGATCTCTTCTAACCTCAGCTTCAATATTTTTCATGTGTCGTCTATAAGCTCTACAATCATATACATCATGCGATGAAGCCTCATGCCATGCACAATAGGGATTTTCCTCGAGAGGATGAGGATTCATGAGGGAAAGAGGTAAGGGAGGATTTGAGTAATTGTTATGGTCTACATGGATGATGTCGGTACATTCATAACTTCATCATCCATGATATTGTCAACTTCATAGCCAAATCCTGGTATACGATCCCCTCATCTATGTGAGGAGGTATACCATGTGATCTAATGGTGGATTTTTTGGGAGAGGGTGAGGCTAGAAGAGATGTCCGAAGATCAGACACCAATTTTCTAGGAAGAGGCTTGATTGAATGTGAAAATTCTTCTTATACAAGAATGACATTCACATTACAAGAAAGCATTCTTTTGAGGGTGATTTGGTAACGCCAATTTTTTTCCTGAATTTGGGAATAAATAATAAAATGGGGATCATCTAAAGCATAAATATCATCATAGTTAGGAGTAGTGATGTATATTATGCAAGAAGTGACTGTGGTTGCGAGTTGAAACTTTTGTTCTAGTAGAGGTTGAGGTGTACATGAAATGGTGACAAGGATAAACGGATCCTTCTCGCAAGGTCACAAGTTAGGAGGAATTTGGGATATGATGAGATCTGGTAATCAGAGGTGTTAATCCTAACAATAATCTCATAAGTATTGTCATCGTCAAAATCCAAGATATTGGGAGGCATGCACTTGACCAATTTTGGATTACCCACATTAGACTCAATAGGATAGTTAAAGCATTGATATTTATAGAATGGGATAAGAGATAGTTATTGAAGGGTTGGGAATTTATAAGTCTCGTTTTTATTATAGAGTTTCATAATTCCAAGGATTAGGATCACCTTGAATTTTATAGATAGCCCCTTGATGTGCAAAATTCACACATTGATATGTAGAAAAGGAGACCACACACATGTGGTGGGTCCAAGGTTGACCTAAGAGGATATTATAAGATAGGGGAAGTTAAAGACCATGAATTTCACACGTATGGTCCTAGGAGGAATAGTGATAGGCAGCCAAATGTAACCCATGGGAGGCATCTTCTAATGATCATATCCCTAACAAGTAGTACGTGTAGTTTTGAGGTTGTCGATTAAGTAACCAAGGGATTTGATAAATTCTAAAGAGGCCACATAAGTGATGAAACCTTCATCAATGAGGGCACACTTGAATGTGTTTTGACCAATTTATATAGAGATAAAAATTGGAGGATCTTCTTCTCCAAGCAAGAGCTTGTCATGAATCATAGTAGCTATAGGAAACAAATGCAAGTTTGAACATTAGTGGTACGATCCATACAAATGGAAATTTACTTACATTAATAGTGAATACTTTCTTTCAAACTGTGTAATGTAGGAAACTACCCCAAATTAGGAGGGAAAGGGATGTTCATGTCAAACAAAATAGTCATAATATGCTCATGATGGTGAAGTGACGTGTAAATGAGTTCTAAAAAGGGAATTGGACCAATAATTTAAGAAAACACTTCCAAAGGATCCCAATCATCATGGATGGATTGTGTAGTAGGCTATGAGTGTTGGGGTCCTAAAAAATAAGTTCAAAAGGAGGGGGAGTGATTAAAGACAATTTATAAATAATGTTTTGTTTATGCATGATTCCATCACCCTAGTCAAATGCATATGTGATTGGAGAAGAGCTTCGACACCTTTGGCCTTGTAGCCATTTTTTCAAAGGGGCCAATGGTGTCTATAGAAGATGGAATTTTATATTTAATAGTTTGATTTTGAGAAACAAAAGGGTAAGTGAATGAATTTGTGACTTTGATGATGAAATCATGGAGGGTACTCGTGCTATATATATGCTATAAAAAAGCATCACATCATTTATGGAAACTGTGTTCTCAAGAGGATAATCAAGATCAACCACATTTATTGTGGCATTTTCTGATTTCTTAGAGCTTTCACCTAAATTTTGATTAAGCATAGGATTAGATAATACTTTAAGTTCTTCATTAGCTTGGTTGATAGCATCGTGATGATATTTTTTCTTTTGAACATCATGAGCCTTGACCTCTTCATTCAAACACTCTTTAGTTATGGTATCATTATTAAGTTGAGGCCTAATAAGAATGTGATGGTAGCTATATAGCGTGGATGAAAATTTTGATGAGAATGGCCCTAGTTAGCATGCCACCAACCGAACTTTTTCTCATCATGAAGTTGAGGGCTAAGTCAAGAAGGATCAAGGATTTCACTAAATGATTTAGGCATGTGTTGTCTCAACTCATCCTTGGTCAATGGATGATAATAAATAGGATGAATATTATTATTATTAGCTTTTGGATCAATATTAAAGACATTCCTATTTGAAGAAGCCATAAGAGGAAGGGTATCTGAGACTCGTCATCTCGTGGCATTCTTGTTCTTTGAATTTTGGAGGATTTGTATTTTTTTAGTTGCTTGAGTCTTAGGAGGAGATTTATCAAATTCCATCATGAGATAATCTTGTCTTTTGGCTTGTTCAAAAGATTCATCTAGGGAAGTAGGAGAAAAAGACCTAACCTTATATTGAAGGTGAGGTTCTAGAGCTTGAAGGAAGAGTTGGAATAAGCTATTGTTTGGCATATTATGTTTTTATTTAGTAGATAGGGTTTTCCAACATTTGATAAATGCTTGGGAAGATTCATTTTCATGTTGTTGATAGTTAATGAAAGCATTGATGTTATTTTCAGAAAATTATGATATTGAAATTCATTAACTAAGGATGTTACTAGAGATTCTAGCTCCACTATGGAGTTAGGGGTAAAGTGTGATACCAGTCTAAGGAATCCCCAATAAGAGTCTTAGATAAAAGTTTAGTGGTAGTGTAAAAGTTGAATTTGATCCACTCTTTATAAATATTTCCAAAGGATTTGACGTGTAAAGCAAGATTGGTTGATCCATCATATGAAATAGAAGGGGAAATGCCTCCAATATCCATGCTAGCAATGTAGGCGCTAGAGGATCTTGTTGGACTTCTCGCAAGACCTTGTTGTGAATGGGAGGTTGGGTAATAGGTGCCCCATTAGGTCCATTAGGAAAGGGAGGGGGAATTACACCCCGGATTTTGGGTTAGGATGGTTGACCATTTGAACCATATTGGTTTGCATTTGAAGGATTTGGGCCATAGTGGCAATTTGTTGTTGACTCATTTTGTCTATAAGTTGGAGGATAATATTAGTAGGATTAGAGCTAGAGGCATTTTCATATGAGCCTACCATAGTAGCCTTCCCACTATCCACCCTATTATCAAGTTTCTCAGATACAAATTCAAGAAGATGCTTATGAATTACTGACTCAGGTTCCCCTTGTATTGAGGAAACTTATAAGGGAATTTTGGATCTCAGGTGGAAGATCAAAGATGTCTTCAATTTGAATCTCTTCCTCTTCATCACCCGAAACATTATTATTATGGGTGTTATACGTTTTCCTATTATCTCTTATCACACAACAATCAATAGAAAGGAAAACTGGATTCTTGGCATTTTTTTGGAAATGATTGTTCATTAGAGTTGGAGAGCCCTAGGAAAAGATAATCCATGATGGAGTTCTGATATGACCAACAAGAAGCTTAGAAAAATAGGATACTGACACAATTATCCCTACAAAAAGGGTTTCATATGGGCCAAAGGCATCTGTGATGAATTTTGGATAGAACAGACATGACCTTCCTTGTACAAAATTGATACGAGGGGATGGCATCTGGAAACATTGATTTTTAGGGGTTTTCAGATTTTTAAGGGCTGAAACAAGATAAAAATGAAAAATGGGTACTTTTAATGTGCTCTTCTCAATCGGAATGTACAAAATAAGTTTCACGTTAGGTTCACCAAGGATATATGACATGAGTATATGTGTCTAAACAACATACACTCTCATCATCCATTCAACTAGGGTATCGAGGCAACGAGTAAGAGACACACCAAGACCAACACACAACAAATATAATTAAAGGGGGTATAAGGACCACTAAGATCACATACCCAAAGGGAAGTATCCCTTACACTAGGAAAACCTAAGGTTTCCAAGGCCCGAAGTCGAATAAGAGGAAATAACCCTATTGAGATATCGAAACTATGGGGTAATGAAAGATAAAATAAGCATGCAAAGTATATTCTAACCGAAGTAAAGTATGTAACATGAAATAAAGAACTGAAATACAATATGCTAACCTAACATGTGCATAAAATACTAAGATAACATAAAGTAAATAGAAAATATAGGAGACTACTCTATACAAAATGACAAGTCAAGTTAGAGCACTTACTTGTTGGGGGTAGTCATTGATGCATCTATCTCCCAAAAGACCATGAACCAAGAGAGACTAGATTTTAAGAATAGAAGGGAAATAATCTAGTCCTAGCTCACTATAAGTGACCCAAGAGTGAAAGAAAACCAAGCCAACCAAGAATAATCTCCAAGACAAGATTAAATATGCAAGAAATCCAAGAGATGAGTGAGAAGATGAAATTTGGCACAAGAGAGAAAAGCTAATGGAGAATTCTTTTGAGATTTTGTGATGATCGATAAGTGGTAAGGGTGTATTTTAGGTATTTATACTGACCTCATCACCTGTGGGAGAAGGCATCAACTAGGGATTTGAAATAACACCGACACAATCACTTATGCAAAATGATATCGGCTAGGGAGGGAAATGCAAAAATGTGTGTGCAACATGTCATGAGAAACATAGATAGTTCAAGTTAAAATAAATGTGGTCATGAGAAAGTGAGGTGTCGGAAGAATGGAGGAAAATAAGAAGGTAAGATAAAAAATAAGAACATGAATGGGACCAAAATCTACTCTCTCTCCATGTATCATCCCTAACCCAATGGTTACATGAATAACCATACCCCTATCTTGAATGAGCCCCTTAAGGAACTCATTCCCGCAATAGATGCGATAGTAATGACCAACCCGTAAAGACAAATTGTTAGTAACATGTATGAAAATAGAAAATGTAGAAAATAGGTGTCTACAAAGAACACTAAGAGTAGATCAGTCAAGAATATCTTGTTCAATTTTATAATTTGAATTTAAAATGGAAATTAAGTTCCTAATATTTCATGGATGTTAATTTGAATAATAAAGTATAATAAATTTTCTTGATTCAAATAAAAGTTACATCCATATAATTGAGATTTAATGTTTTTAATATTTTTCTCGAAAAATAACTATTTTTTCATCTCCCTTCATGGGATTTTTCATTAACTCAAGAATCAATTTTATAATTTTTTATAGACAACCTAGCTTCGTGCATTGATTTTAACAATGTACAAGCTTCACTCGGACTTTCCTTGTTTCCAATGTGCAATAGAAATTCATCTTCCACACTTCATAGTATGATAGAAATTGATTCTTGAACTTTCTATTGAAATGTAGAAACATTGTCTATTATCACCTGTATACCGGTTAAATCCTCTGTACCATTCACGACACTCTAAAGATTACGCTCCATGAATTATTCCTTCAACCATATCTTCTAGATGGTGTAGTTTTCCTCATTCAAAATCTCGTGTCTCAAATCAATGCTGAAATTATTAGAACCTATTTTGAATATTTATAAATCAAATCAAGAGGAAAAAAATAATATCATTACAATAATTGAATATTCATATCCTTATTATGTACTTTTCAATAAAAATAGGTTTTACAGAGGCAAAAAAGCTGCAAAAGTTTTAGGAATAATTCCACTATCATACCAAATTTTGGAGGTTTTTCCTCTTCATGCAATTAACTTTGTCACCTATTTCTTATAACACAAAAATGACATATTGTCAATTAATTTTACAATAAATTAAACAAACTTTTAAATTTGAACAATTACAATAATTCTTAAATTATAGAGGAACAACTACAAAAATGTCTTTGTAAATAATTTGATAACTATTTAACTATTTATTAATTAAATCCATAATATGTAAAACCATAATTAGTCTAATTATCATACATTATAAAGATATAATTAAATTTAGTTTCTAATTTTTTTAAAAATACTTGTTATAAAAACTTAATTTAGGAAAAGAATGGGGTTTGAACCCTTGACCCCTTTAACCAAAGTTCTTATGAAAATCTCATAGACCATTTAACCTAAGCAAAATTACACTTATATATGTAACACAATATTATTTTAAAGTTTAATAAATATTAAAAAATTAAATAAAAATGTATATTACAACTAAATAAAAAAACAAAATTAAGCTCGAGTTGCCTATTTTAAAAATTAAGAGCATAGACTATTTTATGTGGTCCTAACTTAATTTAGACATATGTAAAGACAATAATAAGGGCCTATGACTAATCTAAGTTGACATGCCACATATTATTATGTACCATACCATAATTCATAGGTACCAAGTGCAAATGCATATTAACTTAGGGTGTAGCACTACTAGACCTCTCCCCTAGTTTGTTTGACCAAAGTTCAAAATTGATTTAAAAATATTGTTAAGCGCTACCTAAAACATATGCAAAAGTCAAGAGGTCAACATACCAAGCAAAACAAGTGGTCCATAGACCTATATACATACCACTCCATATACTAATTTCCAATTAACTTTCTGCACTAAGCACATATTCTATATGGAATACTTTGGGCTTATGTGAACACTAAAATTCAAATCAATGCCAAATTTGGGGGTGGTTTTGATTATGAAGCCAAAAAAATTGAGGGTTGATTTAAAACATGAAATACATATTATAACTAAGAACATAAGCATAACATTTCAAATTTTTGAATGTTTGATTTGGATAATTAAATAACCACCAAGTCATTCCATCGTAAGCACATGTCCCATGTATGGGCATCATTTTTCTTTTATGGCGCCGCTTCACAGGCTTTATTTTTGTAACATCAACATGTTGACGCTACACTTTTCCCAATGTGAGGTTACTTTAAAGACCAACCATAAGAAACGTGACTTTAACCCAAACCCACGACATATCATTACTTTAAATGTATTTTAGTTACGGAAAACTTTCCAAGGTCATTATTAGGTAAGCATGATTTTCTCCCTTTTTCCACCTACATGTTCTGAAAATTCATTTCACAGTTCACTTATTGTTCAACCATTTACTTTGCTCTTTACCCTTATGACAAATCTTCATAACTTACATAAGTATTTTCCATATTTCAAAATGCCTACCAGATTTTAAATCTCCCATTCTTATGTTAAGATTTTGCTTCTCAAATGTTTATTTAATGTATAAAACTTACTCTTGCTACACAAGAAAATCTAACGTGATGTCAAGATGAAATCTTGGGATTAAGGAAGACATAGATTCGAGATAGCCTTTTTCCAAGAACATCCTTCGATCACGGAATAGTTATTTCCCTATCATTATTATTATAGTACAATAACTTGTTGAATTCCAAATTTGATTTATATATATATATATCCTTTGTTTTCTCAAAGTTTGATCACACCATTTGACAATTCATATTCTTTGTAACACATGAAGATGTTTAAATTAAGTCATAAGGACTCCCAGTGACATTATTCCTAACCTCAAATTTTGGTTTTACTCTCATATGATTTACTTTCGCGTCGCACTAGGATCTCATTATTACTATCATTTTAAACACAAGAGTTACAAAAGTACTTATCTGACATATTAAAGAAGCACATGGTTAAGCTTAATTCCAGTTTCACCCAGGGCTTCAATCTCTATTATAGGTGTGATTAAGGTTAAAATGTATTTACCCTATAATCCTTTCATGAAAGATCAAGGCACTAAATTTTCACAAGCCCAAGACAAGACATTTATCTACGAGGGACAAAAGGGTTCACTAACGAGAATGCAAGACATAGAACAACTATATCATGATCTTCATTTAGGTCATTTGGATCCAACAGGATTTCATTCACTGATGAAGTTAATTTCTAGATCTAATTTCGTAAGGCCCGGAAATCCAATAGGATACAAGGGAGTAATATCTCTACCTACTCCACAGATGGGAAGGTTACTTCCTTAGTCATTCCTTCTAACAAGGACTCATAAGGTGACTTCCAAGGTGGTCTTCACCACTCAGCCTGGTGTCGGACCTAAAGAGAGGACATTCTTCTCGTGATTACCAAAACTAGAAGGAAACCGCATACTCTGATAAAGTTGGACCATGTCATTCCTAAAATATGGGTTCACGACAATGTCGCTAAACCTAATGACTATGACGGTAAACTCCAACTAGGGGTTTTATTTACCTAACCTAGGAGGTCTCATCGAGGGCAAAGCTTAAGTTCATCCTACGGTCTTAATTTTCTTATATGGTAAAAAGGATCACACAAGCAGGTGAGTTATGCACGAATATTTTATTAAGGTTGAGTGTTCCCATTAAAACTCTTTATTAAATTTGCAAGGTAAGAAGATAACCCAATAATTAATTTAATCATTTATGGAATACTGAGAAGGTACTACAATATCTTAACTTCAATTTCAAATTTACTTTATATAAATCAAACCCTTTTTGCCATACACAACTAAGAATCAAATTGAACCGATGATTAGATGCACATTTCCTAAGTTATCCCTAAAACTAGCATATCATGCATATTAACAAATTTCAATTATAACTTTTTGGTAACAAGAGACTACATTAGATAGTTATTCATTTTACAATGACCTATAAAAATTACAATAATAATAATTAAATCACACATCACCTTTTTTCATCGTCATTCTTCCATCCTACAAAACCCACGTGAGCATGATATCAATGATAAATCGCTGGCATGGCATCCACCCTAAGCAATCATAAGTATCATATTTCATTCCCATTTACATCTAACAATAATTACAATTTGCAATCGAAATAAAAAGGTCTAGGAACATGTATCCATTGCATTTCATTTTTCTTCATTTTGTAACCCAGAGAGAGAGAAAGAGAAGGGAAGAGAGAGAAAACATCATTTTGCCAAAAGTTCTAATACACACAACAAGTTTCATTATAGTGTTTTAAACAGTTATTTAAGTGTGTTTAAATGTTTTCAGGGTGATTTGGCAACCTTACGAGGTCCCGCAGCTTTCTATTCTTACATTTTCTCACTAGCTACAAAACGTTCAAAATGGGCTCGGAGGCTAAGAAACTGCTTCCAAAGGTTATCTTCCGATGAGCACGCACACCACGATTAACTTTCTACGTGTCCCCAGATATACCAGAATTCATAGCAACTGACGGAATTGAAAAAGAGCGAACGGTTTACGTTTGGTGGTTAGTTCTCCGGGGCCACTGGTCGTAGTTCACCCAGTTGTAAAATGACAAAAGTTAGCTCGAGGGCCCAGAAAACCGCATCCATAACTGACGTTTGATGGAGAAGCACGCAACGAGACATCTCCTACTAGTTCCCCTATATAAAGAGAATTCATCAGAGTCAACGGGACTGAGAACTAGAAAACCATGTTCAAATGGTGACAAGTTTTCTGGAGCGACAAGACGAAATTGGACCAGTTTGACCTCGTCAAACTGCGACTGAGAGGCCTACAAAATGGCTTCGCCAAACTATCCCGAAAAGTGCTCTTTCCTATACTGAATGTTCCATGCATTTGTCTAGTATAAATGCTAGAGGTTTGCGAAGACGAACGTGATTTCTCTTTCCGGGTTTCAAATGGTGGTCCCAAACGAAAGCCAACTTTCTAGTTTTAACAACTCTCTACTGTTGTAAACCGGTGTAACAGGGCTCCTATAAGAGCGTCAAAAGGATGTCATATGATCATTTCGGGTCAAACCAAAAATCAAGGTGACTCCTCGTATACCAAGGTACACGAATGAAACTTCACATCTCGTTTCCAGAGTTGCGAAGGGTACTTAGTGAGTCTCCGAAAAATGCAAAATTTAACTATTTTAAGCAGGAAGAAGGTCAACTTAATCAATGGAGAGTCAAATTCATCTGGTCGATAAAACGATATTGGAGCGATCAAGAAGGGTAAGAGTTTTCTAAATCATCTCGAAGTGAGGGTGATAGTTCATGGTTTAAAGTAGACGAGTTATAATGACTTCGAGAGTTGCGACACAACACTTTATTGTTTTGCAATGAGTTGAAGAGACATTTAACTATTTAAAAATCCTAATAATTTAAAATTCTATTTAGTTGCAAAAGAGAACTAAAACATGAGAATTATGAGAGGTAAGGGAAGAAGAACCATGCCTGGAAATGAACTGTGAGGCAAAGTCGAGGAGTTGACATCGCACCGATTGATTTCACTTGCTTGCAGCACTGTAGAGGAAAACCAAAAATAGCATCCACAATAATGTCAAAATCAATGGCCGATTCTATTGAAAATCCTCTCGGTGGCAAGAAAAGGAACAACAAGTGCCTCCAATTCTAAGTAACAAGCCCATGGTAAAGAAAGAGGCTTATCAGTGTGTTTGGGATAGCAAACAATGTCATGTGTACTATGAATCCATTATGTGCATATCCTGCAATCATGGCATTCCATGAGACAACATTTCTTTGAGGCATTCTCCCAAACAGTTCATGCACCTTCTCAACAAATCCTCTACATATTCAAATGTATTCATCGGGAAAAGTTCATATGCAGCCCATGTATTTGAAATATCCCAAAACCATTGCATTCCATGAGATGAAATATCTGAGGCATTTTTCCGAACAATTCACATGCCTTGAATACACTTCCACATTTTCCACGCATATCAACTATGACACCAGCAAGCACAAAATATTACAAAAAAACCAGATTCTATTGTTCATACCATGTTCCAATACTTCCATTTTGGCACAGGCTGGAAGCACGCTGGCAAAGTAAACTGATTTGATTGGAGCCTTATTTGCAACATATGGTGAAGCAGCGTGATTGTCTCCTGAGGAAACCCATGTCCTCTGTACACTACCGTAACCTATTCCAAGAAAGTTGTCTTGTTCTTTCCTTTGGTCAAACGCTGAAACAATGCCCCCAAAGTATTGCAACTACAACATTTGACCAGATCCCCTCTATTGTTTTGTGCTTTGAAAGTAGTCCACGCAGGAACAGGTTTCCCCCATTTTTGCGCTGACAGGGGGAGAAAACAAAACTATGCAAAAAAAAAAAACAAATTTCCATTATGCTTTGATGGATGTGCGTACCCTGCTCCAAATCTCCTCTTTCAACGTAGAACAGGAAAACAAAACGTGTGGCAATGTAAATCGGCCTGATGGGAGTCAGTTAGGTTACATTTGTGGAGCAAACATCAATGCTTTAAATGGATTCCCAGATCCCCTATGCCACCATCATTTCTTTCTATGAAAACACGTTTCAAAAAGACATTATTCTCCACAAGGCAAGCCCCCTACCTTTCGCACCTTCACCTGCAAACAACTAGCCAAGTTTCCTCCTTCAGCTCTTCATAGGAAAACATCACTTTGATCCTTAGCACAAGAAGAGAGGGAAAGTGACAAAAATCCATGGTGTTTGTTTTTCACACCACACTTGCCCATTCCCCAAAGAATAAGGATCAAACCCTAACTCAAAGATTTTAGAGTTTTATTTTTTTTTTGCCCTTTCCCCATTTAGTTCTATTTTATTTTATATTAAATTATAAATATATTTTATTGGATTAAAAGGCTATACAAGCTCATGTGTTTTCCATCTCACTCTCCTTCCGAGGTCACTGCATTGTGGGTCTTGGAGAAATTTGAGGTTCGTGAAGCGAAAAGGCTCATCTTTCAGAGTAGGCCATTTGCTAGAGACAGCTTCTTGCGTTCTATCAAATCATTTAAACTCCAAACATCAACTAGTGTTCCTCATGAGTAATGTCTCTGGACCTCAAATAAAGTGCTTGTATTATAATGCCAAAATTTTATTTTTCATTTTACTTATTTATTTTATCTTTATCTTAAATTGAGGGGCATTACATTCTCCTCCCCTTAAGAAAGCATCGTCCTCGATGCGACATACAATGAAGAAAGAAAATGGTAAAAACAAGTATGAACAAAAGGGAAATGTGGCGAAGGTATGCTCTAAGGTTAAGATTTTAGATCCAAAACCACAGTCACGGGGTGGCCTTAGGAACATTGGTAGAAATTTTAACTTTCAAGGTTCTCTGAAGATTGGCAGTTCTCTCTTATTCATTATTTCATTAATCTCTTTCCATTAACATTATTCTTAATTCAAGTCCTTTAAAATTTCATTTTTATCGAATTTTAGTTTATTCATTCCTGTGGATTCCCATCATGAACTACAGTCACCACACCCTACCAGGGTCATACACAACACCAAATTTCACAAGCATACTTTTACATACTTTCACGACCGTATCACATTACAAGGGTTTCACCAAACCATGGAATGACAACAAGTAGACCACATAGCAATTAATTTCCAACAATTACGTCCTAGACATAGATCTAGTACACACATATGACTGACAAACAAAATCAACATGCTTGATACATATACAACGGGTATCACATGACTCACAAAAATCCATGACTATATTACCCCACAAAAGATTACTCAAATACGGAAGGGAGTAGGCACGATCCACATAACATAGTACATGTCACACAACCAATATCCAATAGTCCATACAAATGGAAATGTCAATTCTCAACCATAACAAGGTGTCAAAAGACTCACAAGGGTACACATAACTCACTATACCAACTCCACACATAACAAGACATCACGAAACAAACCCCAGATATCTCCAAAAGTACCAGGTAAAACTCCATATATCTCCTGAAGTATCATAAAGCAACTCCATATACTCCCCAAAGCATCACCAGATAATCTCCATATACCTCCCAAGAGGAAGAAACATAGTGCCAAAACCAAGTCGGGTCACTCAACCATAGAGCCCCATCAAGAATATCAGGTCACTCAACCATAGAGTGTCATAAAGAATAACATGTCACTCAACCATAGAGTCCCGTCTCCTTTCTCCTTTTAATGAGGCCGGGTCACCCTATGGCCCTGGCACATAGAGCCCCGTCACCCCCAACCCAAGTGACATAATAACTCGTGGTTCAACAACCCGCTAGTTATCTGTAACTCCTTGGGGCGTACCCCTATACAATGAAGCGGGTCCATAGGTTCAACCACTCCATGGTGAATCCCATGACCCTATTCCAACACATTACGACATTAGAACCAACATAACAATCCATTCAAATGCCAAGTGGCAAAATCAAAAGCCTTGGGCTAGGCTACAAAACTTGTAAATATGAAAAGAAAGTTTTAAAACCAAGAAAAAAAAATGGCTAATTAGCCTTGGTTAGTGCAAAATCCAAATGTTAATGAAACAATCAAATAAATGCCCAAAATATAAGAACATGTCAATCAAGAAAATGGTTGGTTCTAGCGAAAAGAGAAAGATTAATTTACGAATAAAATACGTAATGAGAAAATAGCACATCACAATCACTATGTGGCCTCATATCGCCACCAAAGGGGTACTCATCGAGTTGCTGGCACTCGGACATCGAGCCTCAGCTCGTGAAAATATACATGTAACCAGAAATGAGTATGTCAAATAATGTAACTGTCATCATCTCTGCCTGAATCATCCCTCCATACTCCCACAAGGATCAACATAGTCAAAATCACATAGGATTATTCAATGAACAATCTATTAGGAAAGAGCAGGGGACACAAGGTTGCATATGTTGAGCCTAAGGTGGTGCACACCCACAATATACTGAGCAAGCTCAAAGTATACTAAACAGATAGAAGTGGATTTTCAGTCTATATAAGACTCCACTTCCTCACTTGTACTCAGCTCAAGATTATGGAAACCTGGTCCACGCCTCCTCTCTCCACACATACACTCTTGACAGTTTATCCCCTTAGGGTCATCTAGTGTAAGGTCCACAACATACACATAACTACATCACAAACACAATGATAATTCACACATAACAACCATAATGTATTACGCATGGTACATATACAGGGTAGATCACAATCATACATTCACCGGTGTAATACATCACTTTACCACATTCTGCACCCAAAGTGCAATCACTACACAATAGGGTTCATAGGCTCACTATATGCCCCTATATCACAACATGCATCATTACATATTACATGAATTATACGTATGAGGAACACAATGTCTAACATTACGACATATAGTCAATTGTAATACAACACGACGATGCACACAACAAATCACAATACGGTGATGACATCACAATGAAATGTGATTCACTTTACATCAATCCAGTCATACAACATATCGACACACCCACATAACACAATATCATTCCATTCACACAAAACAAGGTGGTACATCACACACGGATTCCTCATTGGATCCACGAAAAGGAGAGTCAATATTCTCATCACAAGCAGTAATTCACACGTGAATTCTTCATAGAATCCACACGAAGGAGAGAGAATACTCCCATCCCTAGCACATCAACATGATAACAAATGCACACTAAGTGACATACACATCATGTGCATTCACACTATCACAATTACGACATAGATCACATCACTCTTAAAACACATTACTCTTCCAATATTTATCACCATCATGAAACACCATCACCATCATGCAACCCATCATGTAACACCATCTCCATCATGCAAAATCATCACAACTCCAATCCATCCCAGAGGTTCGAGAGCATGAACCTCTCTCGATACCATATGTAGTGCCCACATTTTACACACCCAAATACAACAGTAAAATACCAGGATAATTTTTTTTTTTGACTTACATTGCTCACTACACAAAACACAACAAGGGCTCCAAGTAGAAACTCGACACACATACACATACATAAGTCATCAAATCACATAGACACATGATAACATGACATATACATGTCGATACCACACTTTTCCCAATGGAAGAGTTACTAGTAAAGACCCAACCACAAGAAACGTGACTTTAGGAATGGGAACCCACAACATATCATTACTTTAAATGTATTTTAGTTACGAAAACTTTCCAAGAACATTATTAGGTAAGCATAGTTTTCTCCCTTTTTCCACCTACATGTTCTTAAAATTCGTTTCATAGTTCACTTATTGTTCAACCATTTACTTTTTGGCTTTTACCCTTATGACAAATCTTCATAACTTACATAAGTATTTTCCATATTTCAAAATGCACAAAATTTTAAATTCTCTTGTTCTTATGTTAAGATTTGGCTTCTCAAATGTTTATTTAATGTTTAAAATTTACCTTGCTACACAAAGTGAAATCTAACGTGATGTCAAGATGAAATCTTGGGATTAAGGAAGACATAGATTCGAAATAGCTTTTTTTTTTCCCAAGAACATCCATCGATCACGGAATAGTTATTTCCTACCATTATTATTAAGTTCAAATAACTTATGAATTCCAAATTTGATTTATATATATATATATATATATCCTTTGTTTTCTCGAAGTTTGATCACACCATTTGATAATTCATATTCTTTGTAACACATGAAGTTGCTTAAATTAAGTCATAAGGACTCCCAGTGACATTATTCCTAACCTCAAATTTTGGTTTTACTCTCATATGATTTACTTTCGCGTCGCACTAGGATCTCATTATTACTATCATTTTAAACACAAGAGTTACAAAAGTACTTATCTGACATATTAAAGAAGCACATGGTTAAGCTTAATTCTAGTTTCACCCAGGGCTTCAATCTCTATTATAGGTGTGATTAAGGTTAAAATGTATTTACCCTATAATCCTTTCGTGAAAGATCAAGGCACTAAATTTTCACAAGCCCAAGACAAGACATTTATCTACGAGGGACAAAAGGGTTCACTAACGAGAATGCAAGACATAGAACAACTATATCGTGATCTTCATTTAGGTCGTTTGGATCCAACAGGATTTCATTCACTGATGAAGTTAATTTCTAGATCTAATTTCGTAAGGCCCGAAATCCAATAGGATACAAGGGAGTAATATCTCTACCTACTCCACAGATGGGAAGGTTACACCGCTTAGTCATTCCTTCTAACAAGGACTCATAAGGTGACTTCCAAGGTGGTCTTCACCACTCAGCCTGGTGTCGGACCTGAAGAGAGGACATTCTTCTCGCGATTACCAAAACTAGAAGGAAACCGCATACTCTGGATAAAGTTGGACCATGTCATTCCTAAAATATGGGTTCACGACAATGTCGCTAAACCTAATGACTATGACGGTAAACTCCAACTAGGGGTTTTATTTACCTAACCTAGGAGGTCTCATCGAGTGCAAAGTTTAAGTTCATCCTACGGTCTTAATTTCTTATATGGTAAAAAGGATCACACATGTAGGTGAGTTATGCATGAATATTTTATTAAGGTCGAGTGTTCCCATTAAAACTCTTTATTAAATTTGCAAGGTAAGAAGATAACCCAGTAATTAATTTAATCGTTTATGGAATACTGAGAAGGTACTACAATATCTTAACTTCAATTTCAAATTTACTTTATATAAATCAAACCCTTTTTTTTATACACAACTAAGAATCAAATTGAACCGATGATTAGATGCACATTTCCTAAGTTATCCCTAAAACTAGCATATCATGCATATTAACAAATTTCAATTATAACTTTTCGTAACAAGAGACTACATTAGATAGTTATTCATTTTACAATGACCTATAAAAATTACAATAATAATAATTAAATCACACATCACCTTTTTCGTCGTCGTTCTTCCATCCTACAAAACCCACGTGAGCATGATATCAGTGATAAATCGCTGGCATGGCATCCACCCTAAGCAATCATAAGTATCATATTTCAGATTCCCATTTACATCTAACAATAATTACAATTTGCAATCGAAATAAAAAGGTCTAGGAACATGTATCCATTGCATTTCATTTTTCTTCATTTTGTAACCTAGGAGAGAGAAAGAGAAGGGAAGAGAGAGAAAACATCGTTTTGCCAAAAGTTCTAATACACACAACAAGTTTCATTATAGTGTTTTAAATAGTTATTTAAGTGTGTTTAAATGTTTTCAGGGTGATTTGGCAACCTTACGAGGTCCCAGCTTTCTACTCTTACATTTTCTCACTAGCTACAAAACGTTCAAAATGGGCTCAGGCTAAGAAACTGCTTCCAAAGGTTATCTTCCGATGAGCACACACACCACGATTAACTTTCTACGTGTCCCCAGATATACCAAGAAATTCATAAAGAATCGACGGAATTGAAAAAGAGCGAAACGGTTTGCGTTTGGCGGTTAGTTCTCCGGGCCACTGGTCGTAGTTCACCCAATTGTAAAATGACAAAAGTTAGCTCGAGGGCCTAGAAAACCACATCCATAACTGAATGTTTGATGGAGAAGCACAACGAGACATCTCCTACTAGTTCCCCTATATAAGGAGAATTCATCGAGTCAACGGGACTGAGAACTAGAAAACCATGTTTCAAATGGCGACAAGTTTTCTGGAGTGACAAGACAAAATTGGACCAGTTTGACCTCATCAAACTGCGACCGGAGGCCTACAAAATGGCTTCACCAAACTATCCCGAAAGTGCTCTTTCCTATACTTGAATGTTCCATGCATTTGTCTAGTATAAACGCTAGAGGTTTGCGAAGACAGAACATGATTTCTCTTTCCGGGTTTCAAATGGTGGTCCCAAACGAAAGCCAACTTTCTAGTTTTAACAACTCTCTACTATTGTAAACCGGTGTAATAGGGCTCCTAAAAGAGCATCAAAAGGATGTCATATGATCATTTCGGGTCAAACCAAAAATCAAGGTGACTCCTCGTATACCAAGGTACACGAATGAAACTTCACATCTCGTTTCCAGAGTTGCAAAGGGTACTTAGTGAGTCTCCAAAAATGCAAAATTTAACTATTTTAAGCAAGAAGAAGGTCAACTTAATCAATGGAGAGTCAAATTCATCTAGTCGATAAAATGATATTGGAGCGATCAAGAAGGGTAAGAGTTTTCTAAATCATCTCGAAGTGAGGGTGATAGTTCATGGTTTAAAGTAGATGAGTTATAACGACTTCGAGAGTTGTGACACGACACTTTATTGTTTTGCAATGAGTTGAAGAGACATTTAACTGTATTTAAAAATCCTAATAATTTAAAATTCTATTTAGTTGCAAAAGAGAACTAAAACACGAGAATTATGAGAGGTAAGGGAAGAAGAACCATGCCTGGAAATGAACTGGTGAGGCAGAAGTCGAGGAGTTGACATCGCACCGATTGATTTCACTTGCTTGCAGCCACGAGAGAAAACCCAAAAATAACATCCACAATAATGTCAAAATCGGTGGCCAGTTCTATTGGAAAATCCTCTGGTGGCAAGAAAGGAACAACAAGTGCCTCCAGCTGAGTAACAAGCCCATGGTAAAGAGGCTTATCAGTGTGTTTGGGATAGCAAACAATGTCATGTGTACTATGAATCCATTATGTGCATATCCTGCAATCATGGCATTCCATGAGACAACATTTCTTTGAGGCATTCTCCCAAACAGTTCATGCACCTTCTCAACAAATCCTCTACATATTCAAATGTATTCATCGGGAAAAGTTCATATGCAGCCCATGTATTTGAAATATCCCAAAACCATTGCATTCCATGAGATGAAATATCTGAGGCATTTTGCCGAACAATTCACATGCCTTGAATACACTTCCACATTTTCCACGCATATCAACTATGACACCAGCAAGCACAAAATATTACAAAAAAACCAGATTCTATTGTTCATACCATGTTCCAATACTTCCATTTTGGCATAGGCTGGAAGCACGCTGAGAAGTAAACTGATTTGATTGGAGCCTTATTTGCAACATATGGTGAAGCAGCGTGACTGTCTCCTGAGGAAACCCATGTCCTCTGTACACTACCGTAACCTATTCCAAGAAAGTTGTCTTGTTCTTTCCTTTGGTTAAAAACTGAAACAATGCCCCCAAAGTAATGCAACTAAAACATTTGACCAGATCCCCTCTATTGTTTTGTGTTTTGAAAGCACCACGTAGAATGTTTCCCCATTTTTAGTGCTATAGGGGAGAAAAAAAAATCGCAATAAACAAAAAAACAAATTTCCATTATGCTTTGATGGATGTGCACACCCTACTCCAAATCTCCTCTTTTAACGCAGAACAGGAAAACAAAACGTGTGGCAATGTAAATCGGCCTGATGGGAGTCAGTCGGGTTACATTTGTGGAGCAAACATCAATGCTTTAAATGGATTCCCAGATCCCCTATGCCACCATCATTCTCTTCTATGAAAACATGTTTCAAAAAGACATTATTCTCCACAAGGCATGCCCCTACCCTGCGCACCTTCATCTGCAAACAACTGGCCAAGTTTTCTCCTTCAGCTCTTCATTGGAAAACATCACTCTGATCCTTAGCGCAAGAAGAGAGGGAAAGTGACAAAACATCCATGGTGTTTGTTTTACTGCCGCCACACACTTGCCCATTCCCCAAAGAATAAGGATCAAACCCTAACTCAACATTTTAGAGATTTTATTTATTTATTTGCCCTTTCCCCCATTTAGTTCTATTTTATTTTATATTAAATTATAAATATATTTTTATTGGATTAAAAGGCTATACAAGCTCATGTGTTTTCCATCTCACTCTCCTTCCGAGGTCACCTGCATTGTGGCTCTTGGAGAAATTTGAGGTTCGTGAAGCGAAAACGCTCATCTTTTGGAGTGGGCCATTTGCTGGAGAGAGCTTCTTGCGTGCACCTATCAAATCACCGCTAAACTCCAAACATCAACTAGGGTTCCTCATGAGTAATGTCTCTGGACCTCAAATAAAGTGCTTGTATTATAATGCCAAGAAATTGACAGGACGCAGGCCCTTCCACCTACCACTCCTGACAAAGGCGTCTCTTGTCTTAAATTGAGGGGGCATTACAGGCCCCGATGTTTGGTGGATGGTGTTGACTCTAATCAAGATGTGGATGCAAAAACTCAAATAATGATCTTGTATGAAAATGGGTTCAAAGTATTAGATATACTTGCTTGGGATGCAAAAGATATATTAGAATTTGAAATAATGCGCAATCACTTCTATGTCTTGTATCTACACTTATTCTTAGATAATCTTTTAGCACCAAATGGGGAGAAGGATTAAGAAGATCAGAGCCGAATGTCATGTGTGATGCAACCGAGCTAAAGTTGGTTCGTGATTAGTCTAGTTCGATAAAAACCCTCGAAGATCTTGTCCCAAAATATAAGGCAAAGGAGAACAAGTATTGTGAGGAGAGATTCACTAAAGCATTCACATTACGACCTTAATATAAAATATTATGCTTGGATCCAAGTCTTTTTAGGTTTTCTCACATGACGTTTTTGTTAAAACCAGGGTGGCTACTAATCTCATTAATGTATTCATATTTCCGGTCCATGGAAAATAGAACAATATTTGATAAACTTCATATTATTACAAATGGGGAAAATATCATCACAATCGAGTTAAAATGTTATTAGTTAATACAAAAAAGAGTAATTGGGAATCAGACAATTCATTTTCTATTTTATATTCAAGTGCATACATACAACTTGTTTACCAAACGGGGGTTTTTTTGTTCACTAATAAGCACAAACATATATTGACTGATTTTTTTGTTGTAAAACTACATAAAATTAGTGTTTATAAAAAGATCAGACAATCATTTCCAACCCAAACAGAGCACTCAGTGAATCAGTTATGGACAATATAATGGGATATGTTGTCCACGAGTCCACAAGAATTTGAAAGTAGATTATTCACCTTATAAAATTAATACCACACCAGAATTTTGATGGCAAAGCCCCTGCAAATATTGATTTTGCAGAGGTTAAGATGAAGTTATTTCACCCGTATTTCCTACTAAATTTTATTGTAGAATGTCAATCCGTGTACAAAAAAAGTTTACATAGTTATTTTATTAACTCACACTCCTTGTTATTCTAGAACATCTTATTTATTTCGTTCATAATAATTATTTATTTCTACAACATTAATTATTTATTTCTATATTAAGGCAAGGGGTATTAAGATATGGAAATGTTAATGGCACGAGCAATAATTTTTCCACATGCGGTCTTGTTGATGTGGATATGGACACATATCCACCTCCGACAATTCTTGTTCAGATCTTGTGATTTTTGAATGGCTGTGTTTTTTTTCAAACAGTTGTGCCTCCTTCAAATGGACATCACGCCTTCCTTATTCTTTGCACATCAAACCTACAGAATACAACACAGTTTTTGGACTTTGATGTTCGATGAATAAACATTCAAATAAGATATCCAGGGGAAGTTAACAAAAATATCTTTAGAAGTGACTTTGTAAAATATGTCCCTAAGAGTTTGCTTGGCCGTTGTTGTGGTCACTTCTACTATTCTATTAATGACATACCCTTGCTCCCCGTGGAGGAGCAACTGCTAGTTTAAATTTATTATACACTAAACTTAATGTGACCACCAAACATGTCATGTCATAAGATGAACTGTTTAAGTGTTTTTTTAATATTTAAAATATAAACTAAACCATGCTAAGAACATTTCCAATGGAAACATGGAATGATTGGGAAGTTAAAGGAGAGGGGAAGAGTTAATAAAATGTGGATATTTTAATTAGTTTATTAAATTCCAAGTAAAAACATGCGCATAGGAGGGGTTTAGAGAATATGTTCTAATATTTATAGTTTATGTGGAGCACAATACATGACATAATGGTCCTTTGACCAAACAAATAACATGGGTGACATTTAATAATTTTAGAATATAAGTAATATGTATAGTTATGATCTTTAATATTAATTAGAATATATGCCATACTTATTCAAGTATGAAATGTTATACAATAGGTTTAGGGTTTTACGATCAATTTAAATGTTGAGGGGGTAATTTTTATTGAACAATTTACTCTCTAAAGTGGTTTCATGCAAAGTTATGTGTCCCAAACCAATAGAAAAATTTGAGATCCTATAATCATGGAGGTTGTTTAACATTTAAATATTATGAAATGTTTAACATAATAAAATAAATATAACAAATGTAATACATGATTTAATATGGAAAACCCTTAAAGGTAAAAAACCATGATAAAACATAGATTTAAATTAGGTGAGAAACTGAAGCACCCCACCACATTTATTAAATTGATTTAATAATTAATTAAACCTTATAAATTATATTTTTTATTAAATAAATAAAAAATATTATATATTTTTATTTATTTAATTATAAACTAAAGTTTATGATTTTAAAAACACTTAAGAGGGGTAAAAACCTACTTAAGACTAATGTTCTAACACACAACTTAACACTATTGATATTTATGTTTTATGAAATACATTATTTAATGTAAAATGTTATAAATACAATCAAGGAATGGATTAATTCCATATTCCCTAAGATACATTTAAGTTTACATATAAGTTATATTTTGAAGGCACAATTAATTTGGTTGAGTATGAATCTTTGTTGATTGGTCTAGATTTGGATTACAGCTATAATACCATGTACATTACTATGAGTGTAGTCTTAGAGTTAGTTTTGTAGTAGGTGAGGAAAGAATATGTTGCGAAAGAATGAAAGTCCCTAATAATACTGAAATGATTTGGGATAAATTGGAGCTTTTCGATTGTTTTAAAATTTTTCATATTGAGTAGTCATTGAATGTTGTTACAAAATAATTTATTATTCATGTGGCCCTTTCTTATAATGAAGAGACTATCCCCTTTGTGTATGTCAATGGAATCTTGGTGAGACAATTTATTCCCGACAAATCCAATCATTGACAAGTATTTAAATATGACTATCAAACCAATTAGGTTTATGAATGGCGTAACCGAGTTTAAGGACCACCTAATGATTTCAAGATTTTTTTCAAAATAAAGAGGATAGAGAAGTTATCTTGGGATAAGAGGTGATTCAATTAAATAAACATATGATCCCAAGAGTGCTAAAAATTAAAAAAAAGATATTTTGATGTTGTGGATAGAGTGGAGTAATGAATTGTTTTGAAAATATATGATACTAAGAAATAAATTTAGGTTCAACAATAACACCCAAGTATACTTTTTGTTGGAAAATGCATGAAGGAGGATGAAAGGAAAGATCTGATTAAGATGTTTATGAACTATACTGAGAATACCTAGATTGGTCCTATGCTGAATTAAAAACATATAGAGAGGATATATTTCATCATTCCATCCCATTTTAGCTTAATGCAAATCCTTTTAGACAAAAAAGGTTTTTAATCCAACTTTGGAAACAAAGATGGAAAGTGAGTTGAGGAAAATGAAAGAGGGTGGAATTATTTAGTCAATATTATTTTCCTCATGGGTTGAAAATCGTGTTATAGTGAGAATGAATAATAGAGATATATGGTCATGCATGGAATTTAGAAATTTGAATAATATGTCTTTGAAAGATAATTATCTATTGCCCAACATGGATCACTAAGTTTATAAGTTTACTAGATATGAGTTGATGTCAATGCTAGATGGTTTTTTAAGATATAATTGGGTTGTTGTTAGGGAATTAGAGATACATGAAAAATTTTCCACACATTGGGGAACTTATGTCTATTTCTTTTGGTTTCATAAATGATGTCACTAGATTTTATCGAGCCGTGTATTATGCATTTTCCATTATTATTAATGAGATTATGGTCGTTTATCATGATGGCATTATTGTGTTCTCTAAGTGAAGAGGAGAACATATAGCTGATTTGGAGAAAGTTTCTATGAAGGGTAGAGAGTTTTGGATCTCCCTCATTTTGAATAATTACATATTTAATTTGGAGAGAAGAAAAATTCTTGGTCACATTATTTCAAATGAAGGTGTAATGATTGATCGAGAAATATTTATAGCTATAGAAAACATTCCTCTTACATGCTCTAGAAAGGGCAATCATTTTTTGATGTGAAGTAGGCTCTCAAACAAGCACTTATGATTTTTGGTCTAGGTTATAATAAGGATTTTAAATTTCTCTTTTTCTCTTCACATATAGTTGTTGTTTTACTTTAGATTAATAATAAAGGAAATGAACATCCCATAAAATTTAATAACAAGGTGTCACAATAGACGAGATGAGTTATGCTATTATGGAAAAGATGACTTGTGATTTGATAAAAGAAGTGAAAGATTTCAAATTTTACATTATAAGTTTGAAGGTAGAAGCATATGTTCCCAATATCATGGTGAAATATATTTTGACTTTGTTGGAAAATTCAATAAATATATGTATGTGGGTGAATAAATTTCAATAATTTTACATTGAGATACATACCAAAAATATCGTTAGTGGGCAAGGATTTGTTATGTTGATGAAAAATTCACACTTATATACCTTTCTAAAGTAAATTTAAAATATGAGAATGTTATACTAGCTAGGGTTGATCTTGATGAATCGAATTGGTATAGATATGTCATTTAGTATTTGAAAAATATGCTAACCTCCCAATTTGGATAAAACATAATGTAGTTATCTCATATTTCCCACTTAGAAATACGTGATTATTGAGAAAGGAATGGATTGGAGGTACTAAGATAGAATTATTATGAGGTGTGTAAGTAAGGAAGACTATATTAAATCAATCGGATAATTTCATATTGAATTTCGTGGAGTTTATTATATAGAAAAATTCACTACACATATAATTGCTAGACCTAGTTACTTATGGGGTAAGTGCATGGAATTGGGGGCCAAAAAGTGGACAAAATGTGATTTTAAGAAAACATGTACGTGGTGTGTAAATATGCATTCATGCTTTAGAAATATTGGTTTGGTAATTGATGAATCAAAAGTGCATACGCGCATTCCTTGGTTGGGTGTAATATATGTCTTTATAGAGATTTGTATTTACAAAAATAAATGTTTAAGTTTTTCATTTATTATTCTTTATATTTTATTATTTCTTAAACTAATTACTTTTTAAATTTATTTTAGTTTTTCATTTATTATTCTTTATATTTTATTATTTCTTATACTTATTATTTTTAAAATTTATTTTAGTAAATATAAAAATTAGGGTCACTTTGCACCTTATGAAACTAGTATCACAACTCTATGAGTCATAGTTTAGGAGATAGTTTAAAAAGATCTAATTTGGTCAATACATAGGTATCTTTTAGAATTTCAACATTTAGCCTAATACTTTTAGGGTTTAAATTCTATAATTGATATCTATTTTGATAAACAATATAGTCATTGTTTAGGTTTTGGGGCCTTTTGGATTGTTTACTGACGTTTATAGGAGTGTTAGATGTGTCAAAATTAGAATTTACAAACCTCACAACTCCCAAAGGTAGTGACAATTTATTGAACATGTGGACTCATTAATTTTTCCATGAGCACGAAGTTGAATCCCTTATTTCATCTTAGATTATGGTGGAATCATACTATGGATGATTACACACTTTAACATCTTAGGGCATGCATCTTTAAGAGGACCAATTAAGAGATCCTCATAATCAACAATGCAAGGGAGTGACCTTGGATCCCATTTTGGAATGAATATAATCCTTTGAGCCTAGTAATAGTAAGGTTTGAGCAAGAAGACAATCTTTCTAAGGACCCCATAATATCTTCATTTGTTCAATAGAATAATAAGAGGTAACTTGAAGAGTTTGAAGCTAAAAGAGTGCATCACATCAATATATTTATAACACTCAACAAAATTTAGGGTAGGAGTAAGTGAAAATGTGTAAAATATTCCACACATTCATTTACTTTCCATGGAGAAATAAACTCAAGACTTTCATCAAGATTTATGCTAAGAAAATTAGTTGCATTCTCACCGTAGTTTCTTTTTTTTCTATACTAAATGTTTAAAAACCATTCTCATCATAAAAATCCATTTCTACTTGGGAACACCAAAAATTTTCATAGTACATTTCTAAGACTAAGCCTTATGGTCGAACAAAGATTCATAATAGGGTTTATAAAAAAATTACAGTCTTGAAGTATTATAAATTAATGTATACATGTTTCAAACCTTCCTAAACATCATCCATACATATACATACCCATAACAGAGTAAGGATGTTAATTTGATTATGGTTACTATATTTAGGATTTGACTATTCTCATGAAAAATATAGATTTAGGTAAATAACTAGGTCGAGATGAGTGTTTCTAAACCTTGGAACTATGCAATAACTTCATTCCATTGTTAATATAGGATTAGTGAATCATGAACAACACAACTCTATGAAATTCATTGGTATATTATTACAACCTTGCATATAAAACTTGAAAATATCTTTTTCTATTTCCCACTCCATTATAGACTCTTTTTCTTCAAATGAAAATCCCCCAATCCTCTCTCCCTTATCATTTAAATTCAGTTAGAGAAAAATAAACACATTTTTGGTTTCTCAACCCAAGGTGGTTACCATATGGGTTGCACAAGCATTTACAAGTTGATCTTCCATCCATAATGTGCCTCTAAGTTTCCATTCTATTTCCTTGAAGGATCAAGATCAAACAAGGAGAGAAGACTAAAGGAAACACCTATTAGATAAACTAGGAATTTAAATTCTTAAAATATTAGGTTTTAGTGGGAAAACAAGTTTGAAAAGCTATGATACAAGGAGATAACAAGAAACAACAAGAAGAAAATACTTTATTCACCCAAAATGAGGTCTAAGACCTCAACACACCAAAATTTATCTATATACCTCTTGATTTCCTTACATCATTTACCCTAGTTTACCCTATTTGAGTCATATGAACTTAATTATGATGATGTGATGAGATTTAGGGATTATTTGGTCTCAATAACATCATGCATATTAAATAAATTGTGACTATATGATGTGTTTTTTGGTTTTATGGACCCTAACTACATCATTATATAAAATAATTAGTTATATGGGTGAAGAGAGAAGTCACCCAGAGGTACATGGTTGTGCATAAAATGTTTCAATGAGGAAGGAGGTTTCCATGAAGAAGGATATGGTCACTATAGACCATCAACACACATGATATTGCATAAATCCATATGATGAGGTGGTAGAGAAAATAAAAGAGAAGGGAGAGAATATTACATAGCTGAAGAATGAAGGGTGTGTAAACAAATCCACCAAAAGAATAGAGTGAACAAAATATTACCATGGTGCATAACTAAGTGCACAAAATAGGAGACCCTAGTGGAAATGTGAGAGAGCATTAATGATTTTGCAAGAAGAGAAGACTCCAAGCCGAGGAGTTGAGAAGTGTGAAGATAAATGAAAACAAAACAATGTGAGAGAGTAAAGGCCATCCAGAGAGGCTATGTAATTCTAGGCCATTATATCCAAGTAGAGAGAATAACCACTCTAGGATATGTCCCTAAGAAGAAGAACAAAGTACGTAGAATATCTCTAGAAGAGAGTTCCAAGCTCCATGGAGAACAACTGCATGTAAATAGGTCATAAAGGATTGTTGATGAAATAATTTTCACAAGGGAAAAATAGGGTATTTTAACATGAAAATTAGGGTGGAAATAATTTATCACAAGGGAAAATTAGGGCTTTCAAGACTTATTCATCTTGTAATTTTCCTTTTCAGTCCATTTTCCACTTTAGCCCTTGTCATGCGCCTATAAGTTAAGTTTCCACTAGAGTCCAAAATGAGTATGAACCAATATAAAACATTTAACATGAGAAGGTTATAATTTACTCCACTTTGAAATTTTTTAGGCTCCCAACTCTTCTCGAGATGTCTAAAACCCTTTGAGAAAGTTCCACCTTGTAAAAATACCCTTGTGCTGCACTAGTGGACAATTTTCTGCATTTTATACTCCCATAATTCTTCCTTGATTATTTAACCATGAAGTATGCCCTATCATATTTCCAATTCTTGGGATATGAGCTCCCAAACTTTACGAGGCTCCTAAAACCCTTCAAATAAGGTGACTAGCTCCTTTTGGAACATGCATTCCCAGTGCCTTGCCTCGAAAGACCCGATTTTTCTCAACTTGTTCGTGACCTTAATAATCTACAAAGAATCTTCCTAAAATACCTTGGAAAAACTTCATTTCTCTCCCATAAAACTCCCAAATTATTTTAATTTTCCTTGTAAGCTTCTAAAAGGATTTTCACCAATGATAAAAGACCAAAAATAACCCTTTTGAAGCCTCTAGGAAAATTGTTCTTTCTTTGGATCTTCATAACCTCATGAATCATCTAGATAAAATTCCTTGCACATGAAACACATTTGAAAATCATGTTATCATGTTCCTTTTGATCATAATGAGGGTGAATCAGTTGAAATTTTGGTTGGAGGAAAGGTTTACATTGATTGGGAAAGGGAATTTCAAGTGTGGGTTTAGTTGTCATGACCAAAATTTTAAATTTTGCATGCTAGACATTTAGCATGACAATAAGGCCATTGAGTGAATGAGAGTAAAACCATTGAGTTTCATTCCATTGTGTTAACTCTACAAAAATTCAAGTGTTCACCACCTTTTGTGTCATCATTAGTCAATTTCATTTAGTTAAAAGACAATTTAGGAAATTTGAGACCCTAATCATAGTTATTACTATGTGATGTGAATTTGGACTCAATTGGGGAAATCAAGGTGTATATAAGTGTAATTTTGATGTGTTGAGGTCTAGGACCTTATTTTTTCCAATAAGACATGTAATGTCTTTTCTCCTTGTTAGAGATCTCAAATTAGCTTGAATCAATTTTCCTACAAAATTAAGAATTTGAATTTTAAACTTGTAAGCTAGGATTTGAGGCCATTCTAAGGTCTAAATCTTGTTATCTTTACATGTTTCCTTCACAATGAGTCAAGAAACCTATTGAAATATATAAGAATATTTTATCACCTTGTGTCTTGCACACACATGTACTAACCTAAGCAAAACCCCATTGTTACCATCTTGGGTTGATAAAATAAAGGTGGTTACATTCCTTGTAAGTAAATTTTTAAAAAGGAGGGTTGTGAATCTCATTGATGTGAATAAAGAAGGCTTCAAAACTTGGAAGAACATGGTTTTGTATCAGTTCTATCTTATCAAGCCCATGAGGACTTTCCTAAAGATGTCAAGGATTTAATAACAATGATTTGGTCATGTATTTTCTTCTTTACTCAATGATTATGTTTGTAATTTCATCAAACTTTGTTTTCTTACATAAACATGACTATGTGGTGTTTCAAAATTTCTCTTGATATACCTGAATATGTAAGTGGTTCCCTCAGGACTGGTTAAGTGTGTAGATGCTAGTGGTTTGATGTAAATCTCTATGAACCTTCCATATGTCTCAAGGGAAAGTTCTCAACATGTAGAGTCTCTACCAGAACAATAACATGTTTGTCTCAAGCTATTTATACTTCTTTTAGATTTTTTTATCTACTTAAATCTCAAGTAAGTAAAGGTATATTGGGTGTGTAGGAATCTAAGGTATGATTTCCTAAATAACTTTGTTTTCTACTCCCGTCTCAGTAGAAACCCTGATTTGAGGTCGGAAACTAACTGAAACTATTGTCAACTAGGCGCATTCAATTGGATCACTACAAGAACTTGGATAAGGGTCAACATAGACTTGTGTTTAAGTAAAAATCTCATATATGATGGAATTCATGCATTTAGTCAAGATTGTCACAACCTGACTTCTATCTCATCAAGACACTTGTTTGAATCCAACTTATTATTTAATCATTTAGAAGTGAATCAGAGGCATTACATATTCATCAAGGTAGATGTTTGGGAGTGTGTAATTGAGTCAAATATCTTGAATCCATGTTTCTCCAATAGTAACTATCTCAAATTGATTGTAAATATCAAGAACCTTGTTTGAAAATCATTCTCCACTACCTTGTGTATGAGATAACACCTCCATATTTAGAGTTAAAAGAGTGAAATGAATACAAGTCTGATGGTGTAATAATAGTGATAAATTCTCTAGAATAATTTTTTTCTTGTCTTAGACACAATAAATATGTTAGAAGGAATTATGAATTATGTTTGGTAACCGTTAAATCAAGGAAATTTCAAGTTAGTTTCTCTCACATGAGACTCCCACTTGAAATTTTGAGAAAGAACACACAGAAAAAAAACATGCCTAGAGAGTTATTTGATTTGAAACCCCATTATTCAGTTATTGAAAATATTGACAATCTCATTTTGATCATTAATCCTTGTTTAGAAGTTAACCCTTGTTCAAGTATTGAAGGTGAGATCCACAACCACTAAGACTCCATCACAGGAACAATATAGGAGAAATTGGATATATTACATAAGTCTTGAGATTTTAGCTTAGTAAGGGCACACAAAGGATGGTAAGTAAGAAAATGGAGCAAGGAAAGTACAACATAGAAGTTGGGTGATGAAGATGAGTGCATAGGGCTTATGTAGATGCATTGTGCAATGGTTTGATTACACAATGCATGTTGGTTGCACAAGGTAAAGAGGACTATGTTTCCATGAAGTTATGAGGGAAAGGAAGATTGTTTTTCATTGTGGTGTTTTCTCAATGTTTGCACAATGTCACGATATATTCATGTGGGTTTGAGCACAAATCCTTAGTCAATGGCTAACCGACACATAATAATAGTACACAGATGACATGACTTGCTAACAAAAAATGTTAGAGGAGTGAAAAAGAGTCATGAAGAGAATCTATCTATGGACATGCATCACCAAAATAAACAAGGTCAACATATAGGCATGTCTCACAAATTATCTTATAGATATGTAGAAATATCTCAAGGATTGATTATCCTCAACCACCAATCTAAAAAATGTAGTAGGTCATGCAAAAAGACAATGTGGTGTTTTAGAGGAGTTATTGAACTCACTTCTAATGCAAAAAGATCTAGAACTTGATAAAATATAAAGGGAGTTAAGTTCACCATTTGAGGGGGTAGAGTGGTGAAAAGAAGAGAAGAGAGCTGAGCTGAATTGAACAAGTGAATCTTGTGAAGGGTCTTAGAGAAACACCATTGTAATAGGTCTAGGATATTAGCTCATTTTATTTGTAAGAGTCCTGATAATGGGAGTAGTATTTGTAGATGTCGTTAAGGATGTTAAAATTGAGATAAACCTAACTATATGTGTGTGGATCTAATGTGTATTCTAAGGCAATTCATGAGTCCATATATTCAACTAAATGTCAATATATTGGGAGTTTGTGAGGTTTGTAAAATTTAATTTTGACACATCCAAAACTCCTATAAATGTCAGCAACCAATCTAAGAGGCCAAAAACCTACAAAATGACTATATGTTTTCCCAAAAAAACATCGACTACAATATTTATGCCCTAAAAGCTTTAGATCCTTGCTGAAATCTTGAAAATGAGTAACTACTTGACTAGATTAGATTTTGAAAAACTATCTTCTAGATTATAACTATTGGAGCAATGATTAGTTCTATCAGTGTGAGAGTGACCATAATTTCTTATATTTACTAAAACAAATTTAAAGTATAATAAAAATATAAAGAAATAATTCTTAGTAAATATGCCCCTTCCTCAATTAAAACATCAATAACCTTTCTCAAATTTCATAATACTAAGAATGCGTACTCATTCCTAAACCATAGGAACACATACACATTATAAAACGCATACGTGTTCCATTGTTTCTACATCAAACCAAGACCTCCTAGCCTCGGAAATGCTTTGTTTTTCCGAGCCTAAGGATTATAAATTTTCAAACACAAAGAACCTATGTGATTTGATCAAACATGTATAAATTCATCTTCCACCATGATAAATCGTATAAAAAATATCAAGATCTTTATTAAAAATATGCCTACGACATCAAACAAACTATCCTCTTTCTAAATATATAAATTTCAATTTTTTTGACTATTGTAAGGTTTCCATCTATATTTATTTCAAACTATGTCTTTTATACCTCTATTTTTCAGGATTATACATGTCTATATTTCATCATGTATCTTTTGTTTAACTCATCCAAATTGAATAAAAATTATATAGTCCCAAACTAGGACTAATTCTATACATATTCAAAAAAAAAAATTTTCTAAATTTTGATATTTTTTTGAAGGTCGTTAGGGGGCATGGCCGGCTATCCCTTATTTTTAAATTTTAAAATCTTTTACTTGGAAAATCATAAAAAATATTCACTAAAAATTATGAAAAAAATCTATCCCAAACTAGGTGGTCCTATCCATCTTTCCACCAAAGGGTTATGTGCATAACTATGGGTTAGTTAGATCCAACTGATCCCCATAGAGTACTCTTTCGAGTCAACATACAAGTATACAAGTTTTACCCTTCTTGGCATTGATTTACAAGTGATGTTTTCTAAGTGTCAACCTGGAACTCAGTCAATCGAATCCCATCTGACATCTCACACTATTATTTAGAACTTGGTGCATCTTGACAATGTAATGAATTACACTACTTCGGCCAAAGTTTAAGAGTCATGTTTGCCATGCTTAGTTTCATGACGACAATTTTTCATCAGAAACATGTCCCATCACCATGTCACTTGGTTCAACTATTAGAATTCAATCAGTTAGTTAAGTTAAATTGGTTGTGAGTCATGCACATGATACAAACCTATTCAACATGTGTGAAGAAGCACATATGTGCCAACTTAGGTTACCTATGGGAGAGAAAGTGCTTATGTAATGAATTTCATCATTACGCAACCATTTTATTCCCCATAGCCAACATAAGTTAGTACCGAGGTGGCTTGTTCATGTAGGATAAACAACTTTGTATCCTTAGCGTAGCATAAATTCTTTAAAGGATTGCGACTTACATAATAAGTGGAACTTGAAAGGACAACATAGGGTATCTGCTATATGATATTATTCAATTAATGAAATACATCATTAAGAAGATATTTCCTTACAACAGCCACCCAAAGTTGGCCTTCTGAGTTCCATATATTAGGAACATCATAATACTTAACTAATTATTTAGAAATGAATTAGTATATGACAGATTCCCTTATATCGCAGCGATACTTTGATCGTATTAGAATACGTTCCTAAGGTCCTTAACTTATTTCGATATAGATCATAATCATTTTCAAAGTTATTTACTTACATCCATTATGCATCTTAAATGTAATTTAAGATAGTTTGTTGCATTGTTATCACAGTCCTTAATTAACTATTTACGACATTGTCGTATTAATCCAAAATTATACATATAATTGATCTCACTATCAAAATAGTTAACTAACATTCATAGTTGTAATTGTCCCACATGTATAGTTATATCATACTTATTTTTTTCTCATTAAACATGATAACTCATAACACAATAAGTCCATAAAGCAATAATCAACATATGCCATATAAGGCTAAGCTCAATAAGCCACTCAATATAATATACAATCAATTTAGAACACTTAATTAATAATATCCCATGAATATGACATGTTTAAATATTCATTTCAAAATAGTACATCAATACACATGCAACCAATGTTGAGCACTTTACAAATAATTGATCATTATTATTACATGTCAAAAATCCCTTTTCAACATAGTACATTATCACTTATAGGCTAAATTGTCTTTCAATGAAATAGGCAAGGAAGCTCATGCTCGCTATACAATAATGCCAATTAAATGGATCAACTTAAAATCATAAGAAAACATATTTGAATCAATATAGTCTTTTTAAATCATTTACCAATATAAACTTAATTTATGCCATCCGTAAAATGCTAAAAATCGGTCACTTTGAAAGAATTGGCATGAAAAGTTATCCACCTCATCTCTATAGCACTAAAATATTTCAATGATAAAAATACAGCAAGCAAGAAAGAATATCATAAGTAAAATAAAAGGATTCAAATAACATTTCATTTTTCTCTCTTTTTCTTTTCTTTCATAATTATATTATAAAAGAAAATAGTTATATTCAGCTTGCACTACTACACAATGCATCCATTAAACTTGACTGAATTTAAATAAATCCAAATGAATTAACCAATAGAATTCATTCCAAAAATCTACATGTTTTTGGCATGCCGTTTATACAAATATCAAACCTAGCCAACATGATCTATATAAAGAACATTCCTATCCATGTTTTATCCACGTATAAATCTATGTTACAAACATAATGGATGATTAAATTAATTAAAACCAACTACTAATTAAACCTTAGATCATCTATTCACCGAATAGAAATTAGTTTAACAAAATGCTATCAATAATTATAACAATCAACAAATTGAATACAAAAGATATGATATTATATCTTTATCTTAAAACATCAAAATTACCTTAGTAATTTTGAAATCTACTTTACATTTCCCCAAAAAAACACATAGTAAGGTCATGAAATTTGAGTGATTCTAACCACTCAAAAATAGTTGACTTAAGTCCTTAAGGATTCAGTCCATGCCTATCCATTCACATAATATTCCCTAAGAAACATTTAAGAACTGTGTTTGATTGTAAATTAACTCATAGCTTACACACCTACGAATTACCTAACATTAAATGTATGTATACACACACACACACACACACACACACACACACACACACACACACACACACACATATACATGTATATAAATGCACGCACACACGTACACACACACACACATATATGTATGTATACATACATACATACATACATGCACACACACACACACACACGCTTTAAAAAGTGAAGTGCCAACTATATATAACATACACGCCTAAAAGGGTTTATACAAATAGCTTAACAAACTCTAAAGGTGGGAAGTTCACCGTAATATAAAACCTAGTTCACCACACGGAGAAGATAATGCAAGCCAAAATGGGTTTCAAGACCAATTGACTTTATCTAATCATTTGATGGGATTAAAAATGTGGCCTCCTTATTCTAATGATAATGGTGATTATAAATATACTACACACGCCCAAGCTATAACAAAGAAATGTATACCCCAACCTATATGGGATTCATTTTACCATACCCATATCTAGTTAAACTAATTGTTCGTTTAATTTTTTTGTGTTTATAGGTCAAGAAAATGGATAAAATCTTACAGATGTGAAACCACTATATTAAATGTTAAACCCAAGATATATTCTTCAAGACTGGACTATAACTTAATCTGGTATTTACCCCAACTTCACAAAATGGAAGCAAAAACTAAGTGCAACAAGCATGAACATAAAACATAAACATTCAAAATCCCATCAAATGGCATTAGGTGAATCTAACAAATAGCAAAATCATATTCATTATAGCAAAAACATCAAATTGAGTTCATTTCATATGAATATCCATTCGAAAATTGTTCTTGGTCCAAGTTATAAACACAGAAGAATGATTTCAAACCATAACCATTAAAATATTTGAATGTTATAAACAATAAAGATAGGGGAAGAATGATTTCATGCAAACGTTCACCCAAAATCCTATTAAGCTTCCTTTTGGTTGAATGGGTGTAAGAAGATCTCCTTCAACAAATTTCATAGGTGCCCTCGAAAATCCAAGAAATAACTATCTTCGAATCGAACGAGAAACCTCATTCTTATCTTAACATCCATCTTAAATAGCCCACAAAAATCTCACAATAGTTCATTTATAGTTTTAAAGCATGCATGAAGTGTATTTACGAAAATGAAAATAGCTCCATAAATTACTTACATGGAGAGCTTGATAGATATGAAAAGAGATAACTAAAAATGAACCCTAAAAATAACAATACTATATCCATTAGCTTCCTCGATAATCTTTCTGATTCTTTTAAGGAGAGTAATGGCATATTGAATGCATGTTAGGACAACTATCGGTTCCACCACCACCCTTTTCCCACAAAAACCTTTAGTTAACTTAACAACTTCCAGCTTATCCTATCTTTTAATCAAGACCATAAAACTAGAGGCAAGAAGGCATTAAACGATCAAAGGTTGTTTGCCAAAATAAATTAGTTTAACATGACCTGTCTAAAGGCCCTCACAACTTCCAATGTCTACATTTAAATGTAGCTTAAGTGGTTGTTATAAATTTTTACCCCCAAGAAAAATGGACAATGGGGAAGAGTGGACCTAAGCACTAGATAGGGCCTTCATGGTGAATATGGGAGTTACATGTACAAATTTTATGTGTAGGAAGCATTGGCAAGATTTTGGGAACATGTGGAATCATTGAAGCCATTTTCCTCTTCTCGAGTTATTAAGACTCGAACTCCACCATGAAGTGAAAACGGGCTCCCTAGGCCCACATACAGTCTATCATGAGAAAAAATGAAAAAACATGAAAATTAATCTCAGGAGTGCTCCACGACCCTCCATTAGCCTTCTAGTTTCAAAGGGATTCAAGGAAAATTCAAAAAAAAAAAGCCCAAGGGGCCTCAAAGGGGTAAAGAGCCAAAATAGTTCACCGAGTAGATCATTGAGTTAAGGTGTTGTACAAGGGATCCAAGATCCTTAAATAGCTCAGCGGGTTATGGACAGTGATTGGGGTGGTAAGGATCCCGAGCAGCTCAATCGATGACACAGTAGGAGCTTGGTGGACGGTTGAGCGCGTTGTGGCACGGGGCATAAAAGGTTAGCTCACAAAACCAACTCGGTGATCTAGGGTTTATATTGGTGGGTGAGTGGATTGCATTCAGGGAAGGGTTTACACCGGGTATGGTGCATGAAAGGCCCAGGGGATGCGAATGCAGAACATGATTCATGCCCGCAAAGCTAAGAGCTTAGTCGGGAAGTGGTGTCGGGGGTCGCTGGATGCGGGAGGTGGTGTTAGGAATGAAAATTGGGGTTGCATGCTAGGAAGCATCCTAATGTGACATGGAGTGCAAGGTGCATAACGGGTCTTGAACCCAACAAACAAGCCAGCTCGATGGGTAAGTTGGATGTGGGGCGACTTGACACAAGCAAAAACATCTTGGCGGTCGGAGATGCCGATGCAAACCGGAAGCCGAACCTACCAAACATGGCTCCGAGGTCAAAAGGTGAGTAAAACACCAAGTTAGGTGAAAGTGGGTAGGTGGGACTTTAAGGTGGTGGTTGGCAAGTTGGGAAAAGAATCTCGGTGGGGTGAATGTTAAATGAATCCTAAAACCTAAAATGCAGCCCTCACAAAAATGGTGATAACTTTCGCTTAGTACCTTAGATTTTGACAAAATTATATGCGTCAAAAGGGAATTCAGAGACCCTCTTCATAGAAATATTAAAAATTTAAAATTAATAAGTTAGGCATGAAAAAATGATGATGAATTCCTAGGTTAGTGGAGGCCATATCTAGGAGGTAAAATAGTAAATAGAGGTATGTGACCACTTTCCTTCTTCCACAAGGCAAGGTACAATGGAGTATGGGATTTGTAGGAAATAGCTTATTTTTTTATAGGTTCCATGATGATTTTTGGGGGTTATTGAGGCATGGATTATGTATTTTCTCCTTCTCTCTCATCTTATTCTTCTATATAATGTAAATGAGGGCATTTCTCAAATGGTTGAAAATTCTTGTATCTACCCCTCCCTTCTTTCTCTCCTTTGATTTTTTCATGGAGTTTCAAACCTCCTATATTAGGAAATCTAATAAAAAATCATGCCTTTGGCCCCCATTGTAATGAACTATATTAACTTCTTGGAGAAATAAAATTAAATTTGTGGATGATTTGTAACCCTTGTTTGTGTATTATTGCAAATTCTGGTCTCTTCATTACATTTAGAGATTTTTTGTTCATTATCATGTTTTAATTGTAAGGTCTTAATGGTGCTGTGTTTATTGGAAATGTTGTGTGAATGATAATGTGGTATGTGGTACTAGATCACCCTCCCCACATCCATTTTTCATCATTTTCATGCAGTGTGAGTTGTTTAACAACCCTTTTCTTGGTGTATCACCTCCTTAGTGTAGGATTTTCTTTCCTTCATGAATGTTTTCTCTCCCTTATCTCCTTCATATTATTAGATTAGGTGTAGTTATGTGTTTTATGCAGTAGGAGTTATTTGTTGCACTAGTTTAGGAAGAATAACTAGCTTTCTCTGGAGAGTTGTTTCATTTGTAAGGTCCCACACCTTAAAACAACTCCATGTTTGAAAAATTACACTAACCACCCATTTATTCACTTGCAAGCATTCTGGGTGCTTTAATATCGAAATAAAAATTTTGGCATGCTTGGTGGGATAAGAAGTCATATATTTCATAGCTTTGGAGGCATCTACAAGCTAAATCGGGATTTCATGATCGAAGAACATAAAAAAGACCCAATCTTCACATTTCAGTTTTCGTGAGGTTGTATTGAATTCCCTTCCTTTGACTAGTGTATTTCAGGTTTTCACATGTGCAGAACAAGTCTTGAGTTCCGAAATAAGGCATTTCAGGTTTTGAAGGTTGTTTTGCATGAGATAACTTCCACTAGTGTATTTCAGGTTTTGATAGCTATAAAACAAGGTCCAAATCCCGAAATTAGTTTGGGACCTTCAAAGTATTCATTTCCAATTTTTTTGAGTTTAGATGTGTAACTCAACAAGATCCTAGCCTTTGGAAGCTTTCCTCAACACATATGGAGACTCATAGGAGAATAACTTAGTGGTTTTAGCAGCCCAAGTCCCTCAAGTTCATGAGAAGGATCCAAACCTAGTATAGAGATAGAGAAGAAGACATATTTGAGTACTTGTAGCTATCTCTAAGAAAAGGAAGGAGAGGAAGAAGAGTACAAAGGTCTTCATCTCCACCAAAAAGAACGTTGGTAGACCCTTCCTTCAATCAACTAGGGTCATTAGACTAATCGAATGGCCTATCAACCACCACGAAACCCCTTTTGTTAATATCACGGAATTAACCCACTTGCCCTCAATGCCAAAACCCAATCCTAGCTACAACATTAAAGAATATCCCCTATTTCACGAAAGAAAATCACACAACTACTAGTGACCATATAAAAGACATTGCAAAATGTCTGTGCCATTCACGAGATCAATGAAATGAATGTTGAAGTTAGGTCTTTCCTCTTCTCTAAAAGAGAAAGCCTTGCAGTGGTTTAGGGCCTAACAACTATATAAATAAACAATTGGAATGAGTTGTGTTCAAGACTCGTAATCAGCTTGGAGAAAGGTCGGGTAACTTATCACTTTTGGAGCAAATGACTACAATCAAGAGGGCTCCAAATGAACAGATGGCTGATTTCAATTTTTGATTTTAGTAGACATGGGATCAGATTCTCGATTCTTGTAAGGCTAGCAATGGAAGGTGCATTCTTATACTTCTTGAAAGCTCTAAATTCTGACATCTCTGTAATGATCTAGTCTATGGGAGGAATAAACCTACCCAGAGCTTATGCCATTGCTATTAGGGCCAAGAATTGTTTGATCCAAGCCCATAAGTTTGCACCAAGGCCACCTGTGACTCTCTATCTAGAAATGGGAAACCCCACTACCAGTCAAGCACCTGAATTGAATCCCGTTCTAGCCCCTAGAAATCAGAGCAATAGTGAGACCTCCACTTTTATAGTACTTCCAAGGAACTCCAAGAGGTCATGAAGCATCTACAAAACTTAGGGAATGAGGTTATTACTATAAAGAGGAAACATGCCCAATGTTTTAGACCGTACTAACCTCAAGCTCAATCAAATGACCTCTGTATCAACCAAATAGACCTCCATATCAAGTCAGTAAACCAAAATTATAACTAAGGATAGCCTAAAGCTACCAAGCCATTTCAACCATATAAACCAAATACAATTTTAACATCCAGGGCCTTAGTTATAACTCATAATAACCTTGCATAAGAGTATGAATTGCGCTTCTCGTGTAATCAACCTCATAATCAAGAAACATGCTTAAATGGTGCTCTAAATCAGGCCTTAATGGTACATACTTGTCGGTGTAAATCCTAAGAAACAAACGAGGAAGAAAATTAGCCGCAAAGAAAGTTCACAGAGACACCCCAAATTGAAACCGCACTTTGAGTCAATTGACAAATAGAATAATTTTGTGGAGTTAATCAACCTCCTTTCCAAGGTGTAGAAGCCAACATAAGGTCTAAAAAGAGGAATATAGATGAGGGCAGTCCTCAAATGCAAGTACCTTTCAGCCCCCCCTATCACACCTCGGGGAATTAGCAGCTCAAAAATAGCACCAGATCCACCAAATAAGCCTAAAGGGCCTATTGCAACAACCCAATCACATAGTGTTTTATCTAGATTTTGATCCTCTTTTTTCTTTCCTTTATAGCTATATTTGGTTGTTGATCCATTTTTGTAACAGGGTATAGTCCCTTTAAAACTATTTACCAATAATAAAAAAACAACCCATGCACAAGCTCATGTATAGGAAAATAATTTACCAAGAAAGGAACAATAAAGGGATATTACAATTTATTTCAATATCATTTATCGATGAAGAAGATGAACGTGATAATTTGCATGTGGGAATAACTAGAAATTGCAGGATAACGGGATTTATTGCAAGCAACCATATAAAATTGGTCCTCCTCAAATAAGTCATTCAAATAAGGAAAAGGTTCTCACCAATACATGAAAAAAAGGAGGTCAACCAAGAAAAAAATTTGAAGCCTCCACCATTCTATGTGTCCTTAATTGTCAGAAAAACTTAGTGCACAACCGCATGATTGATTCAGGGGCAAGAAATGCCATGATGCTTAGTAAAATTATAGATCAATTGGACCTAAATTATGACTTGGTATCTCAAGGGGTGATATAATTAGATGTGACAACAAAGTGGGAACAGTTGGAGTAATCAAAGGATTGAGCCTTACACTACATGCTTATCCCAATCTCATGGTCTTCTAAGATGTGTCTGTAATTGAATTACCACCACTCTTTGTGTTGTGCTTGTTAAGAGAATTCACAGCTAAAATTGGCAGGTATCTGTCTGTATAATGGTCACACATGCTCTTCATAATGAGATATGGATCCAAAGCCACAATAATGTTAGATCTAATTGCAAACTTCCACATTGAGCCTCATGTGCCAAGCTTGATCAATCCCAATTACTCAAATTTTGATCAAGAGGATTTCCCAAGCACTCTAGAAATAGGTACTAAAGTTGAAGGCATTTTAGACTTAACATTAGATGACTTGGAAAATTAAAGGCATGTTTTTGATCCTTATAAAGAGATGGGAGAAGTAGAGTTAGAAATTTATTTCTTGCATGGAGAAAACCCACCTATCCCTAACATCACCAAGCCAAATTAAAAGGATGATAATGAAGTTTAGAAACTATTATTCGATGGTTTAAGGAGTAGGAAAGGTGATGGAGGATGTGTAGTGTTGGTGTAACCACAACATATCAATTACTACTCAACTTTCTGATTTTAGCTTACTTGTTCAAACAACACAACCGAATATGAAGCATTAATTCATGAGTCGCATTGGGCTAGGAAAAGAGGTATCAAGAACTTGTAAGTTTTGAGGATATTGAGCTAATTGTTAATAAGGTGAAAGGGAAGAATGCTGCCAAAAATGACCTCCTTAAGAACTATAAAAACTAGGCATGGGATCTCATTGAAGACTTCAAAGCTCTAAACATTATTTCCATCCCGAGGAAGAAAAAAGAGTCTACAGATGACTTGATGTAATCGGAGAAACATTTGATGTCATTGAAAATATCAAGAGAGATCAAGCTTAGTCTCATATCAAAGTGTTCATGATACCAACTATTTTGGACGACAACTTTAGTTGGAAAGTGTTCGAAAGTGATCAGAAAATCATCAATTTCTTACAGGAGGAAGCTGAGTTCTCTTTGAAGAATCAAGATAAATTGGAACAATAGTGTGGTGATCAAGTGGTTTGAATAAGGACAAATAAATTACCAAAAGTCTTAGTAACTTTAGAGTCAATCTTCAATCCTAATGACCAGTTTCAAAAAGAGAAACCAAACATTTAGGTCAAAGGGGAAGATTTAGAGCCCATTTCAATTGGAGAGGGTAAAGTACTCCAAATTGGAAAAGTAAGTACTTGATCAAGAAAAATCTGATTTCATACAACTTTTCCAAGAATTCCCATATGTATTTTCTTAGAGCTACAAGGACTTAAAGGATTTAATCCAAAGTTAGAACAACACACTATTGAACTGGATTTGGAATCCAAGCCCATTAGACAAAGTAAAGACTAATAAAACCTCATATCGAGTCTCTCATGAAGAAGGAACTGAACAAGATCATTGAGGAAAGCATTATTTTTCCAATCAAGCACTCTTTGTGGGTTTCTAATATGGTTCCAGTCAAGAAACAAAATGGAGAAATTAGGTTGTGTGTGGACTTCCAAGACCTGAATAGGGCTTATCTCAAAGACTACTATATTATTCCTTCTATGGATAAAATATTGTAGGTAGGTAGAGCTAGTTCGGAAAGGTTATCTCTCTAGATGGATACTCAGGCTACGATAAAATAATGGTGAAAGAGGAAGAACAATTCAAAAAAACCTTCACCATAAAATGGGGCACTTACACTTACAGGAAGATGCCATTCGGGTTGTCAAATTCTGGGGCAATGTTCCATAGGATATGGACATGGTGTTCAAGGGGATGATAAACAAGATAGTTCTTGTGTACTTAGACAACATTACCGTATTCTCCAAGAGCACAAAAAGTCACCTCTTTCACTCAGGAAAGTGTTCTAAAGATGTAGGAGATTTGGAGTGTATTTAAGTCTCGAAGAAGTGTATATTCCTAACTCATGAAGGCAAGCTCTTATGCCACATTGTGTCCATGGAGGGTTTGACGATTGAGTGGAAGCTATCATGCACTACCATTGCCAAGTCACAAAAGGCTCTCAATATCCTTGGGGAGGATTAATTATTTTAAAGGTTAGTGTCATATTTTTCTGCTCTTGTGAAGCCACTAATAATGATGTTGAAGAAGAGTATGGAATTTAAGTGGAAACTGGAGGGTAATGAGATTTTTGAATCTATCAAACATGTTATATCTCAAGATCTGAATCTCATTAATCCATAGTTAGCCAAAGACTCCATTCTTTATGCCTTTGGTGGCTTGGAAACCATTTCTGCCATTTTGGTGCAACTAAACAAGGAAGGATCCAAACAACCCATCACCTTATTCAGTTAGTGCTTGGAATATTATGAGGTGAGGTATTATTTTATTGAGAAACATGTCATCGCCATTATCAAAATTTTGAAGAAGTTCAAGCACTTAGTTTTAAACAACAAAATTCGATTATTAGTATCTCATGCTGGAGTGAAGGACTTTCTTGTCAATAAATACTTGAATGAGAAAAGGGAAGGTTGGAGTACTCGTGTGATGGAATATGACATAGAGATCAAAGTAACAAAGATGGTCTGTGGTAAGGGATTATGTGAACATCTAGCTTCTAGTCAACATGCCGAGTCAAGTGGTGAAGGAAAATTTGCTTGAGTGCTACAAGATAATCAAGAACAAGATGCAGATAATATGCCCAATCCTTGCTAGATCCAAGATCTGATGCATTTCTTGAAATAATTATATGCCCTCTAGAGTCAAGTAAAGAAAAGAGTAGATACTTTAGAATCCAAACCATCCCGTATGTCCCCATTGATGGTGTTTTATTTAAAATTGATGTGAATGGGGTTCTATTGAGGTGTGTTAGAACATACTAGACTGAAAAGGTGCTACATGAGTTCCATGATGGAGAGGATGGAGGTCATTTTTTCTCCATGAGTAACAACCCTCAAGATCATGAAATTTGGCTATTATTGGCCTATAATGTTCATTGAATACTATGCATGGATTAAAAAGTGCAAAAATGTGTATTCTTCATAGGAAAGGAGAAACTAGCAGCATTGCCACTCGCCCAATCTCACTTGATAAACCATTCACAGAATGGGGTTAGATTTCATTGACTTCATCGATCCTAATTCAAGACAAGGTCATAAGTGGATCCTCATAGCAAATGGATTATTTCACCAAGTGGACCAAGGAAATGGAGATAAAGGAGGAAAATGAGTCTAGCATATTGAAGTTTTATGAGGGAATTGTAACTAGATTCAAAGTCCCATCTACTATAATATTGGAAAATGCTCTAGCATTCCTTGGTACAAAGATCATTTAATGGGATGTTATGAATGTGATATAATTGAGCACCTCCTCAAATTATTACCCTCGTGGGTAATGAGAAAGCAGATTCCACTAATAAGAACTTGTTGAAAATAATGAGAAGGAATCTAGATGAAAATCAGAGGACATGGCATACCAAGATCAAATCATCCTTGTGGGATGATAGAATAACATCAAAAAGGTCAATAGGTAGGTAGCTCTCCTTTTAAGTTGGTCTATAGGAAAGAAGCATGACTACCTATATTCCTCAAGTTTCCAACATTATATCTCCTCGAAGAAGCTAGAGCTATATGAGTTTGAGACCATGGAAGCCATGGAAGAGATAAGAGAGCATACAATGAAAACCATGGAAAGGGGTCAAGTTTTGATCAAAACAAGTTTTGACAATAAAGCTAAAGTAAGGACCTTCTAAGAGGGAGACTTGGTTTTAAAACCAAATGTAGATCGGGCTAAGTTGGGTAAGCATTCCAAGTTTGATGCCATATGGAGTGGCCACTACATGGTAATAGAATGTAAAAATAGAAATGCTTTCCAACTATCCAAATTGGATGAAGAGGAACTGTAAATTCTATTCAATGGAATCTACCTCAAGTACTATTACTAAGGAAAACATTCCCACCCTTGTGCATATTAGTGTAGGATTTCTAATTCCTCTAAGTGCTTGTGCACATTGTCTTGTTGTTAGAGTAAGTTTTGTTTCCCTAACTACTTACTCGAATAGGTTGTTTTGCTCCTAGTTAGTCTCATTACACAATTCAATATGCCTCCTAGAAATAATTCCATGAAAAGAATCTCAAAATTACATGGAACAATTGTAATCTTCAAAAAATTTCAAATATAAAGTAACTAAATCAGATTTGGGATAGATCTCAAATGTTTCATTCATCCTTGTCCCAATAGATCAATCTGCAGAAATGAAGAGGAAAAGTAATTACACATCAAAACAATTTTCCACTCATGCAAATCTCAATATTTTCTTATTTGAAGTTGGAAAATTCAAGCTGAAGGCAGTTACAAGTTCAAACAACAGTGCTTGAATGGCTTGAGGAACAGGTTTTCAGATTCCCGAGTTATGTCGGGACATAAAAATGACTCTATGCCCAATGGAGGCTTTAGGACACTGGTCACCTCACCTAGCAAGAAGTTAACCTCGCTGAGTCATCAAATGGTTATTAATTTTTTCCCCTGGGAAAAATGGACAATAGGGGAGAGTAGCCCTAAGCATTGGAAAGGGTCTTCATGGTGAATATAGGAGTTACAAGTATAAATTTCATGTTTAGGAAGCATTGGCAGCGTTATGAGAATATGTTGAATCATTGAAGCCATTTTTTCCTCTTATGGGTTATTAAGACTCAAATTTCCACCTTAGAGTGAAAACGGGCTCCCCGGGCCCAAATCTGGTCTATCACAAGAAAAAATTAAAAAAATGTGAAAATTACTCTCAAGGGTGCTCCACAACCCTCCATCAACCTTTTGGTTTCAAAGGGATTAGATGAAAATTCAAAAACAATAAAAAAATGCTCAAGGGGCCTCAATGGGTCAAGAGCGAAAATAGCTCATTGAGTAACTTGACGAGCTACTTGGCAAGATAAGGTGTTACAAAAGGGAGATGAACTCCTTACATAGCTTGATAGGTTATGAACAAGTGGCCGTGGTGGTAATAATCCTAAGTGGGTTAGTCGGATGATGTAGCAAGAGCTCGGTAAACAGTTGAGAACGTCATGGTATGGGGGGCATAGAAGGTTGGCTCATTGAGCCGGGGTTTACATTAGTGAGTGAGTGGATTAGAGTTGGGGCCAGGTTTTCACCGGCATAGTGCATGAAAGGCCGGGGGATGTGGATGTGGTGTAAGATCCACACCTGCAAAGCTAGGATCTTGGTCGGGGTAGGGGTGTCAGGGGCCATCAATATGGGAGGTGGTGTTGGGAATGCAACTTGGGGTTGCATGTTAGGGAAGCACCCCAACGTGACATGAAGTGCAAGGTCCATGTTGGGTCCCAAGCCTAACAAACAAGTTGGCTCGGTGGGTAAGTAAGATGCGGGGTGTCTTTACATAAGCACAAAACAACTCGACAAAGGGAGATGCTAATGCAAATCGGAACCCAAGCCCACCAAGCATGGTGTCAAGGTCAAAAGGTGATTCAAATGCTAAGTTAGGGGAATCGAGTTATGTGGGGAGTTAAGGCGGTGGTTGGCAAGCTAGGAAAAAGAGCTCGGTGGGGTGAATGGTAAATGTAGTCATTTTTATGCCCTTCTCAAATAACTAGGAAATCCCATACATGATGGCCTATCACCTAGCAAATACACCGAGTCCATACTTTATGTGATTTGTGTGAGAATGCATTATTTATGACATAAAATTAAGTGAACAGATTGGAAAGGAACCATACATTCATCTTAGAGCTCAGAACGGATTCTAGACCAATGTGTTCATTCATATAAGAAAAAAATTATAGAACATAGATCTGAATCATAACAGAAAAGAAATGCACAAAGGTTTACACCCACTCATATGAAATATATATATATAATTGATCCATACATATGTAAGTAGAATGGGAACCACCCATATATTTATATTAAGCATGTGATAGCACATTCCATCAACTCAAAAAATCATAGATTCATATGATAATGCAAACCAATGTCATGCATTGGAACTGGACTTAGGCCCTTCATAGTACAAAGAAAAATGTTCAAACCCATCCCCTTAGTACAACATACTCCTACAAATCCTCTAAACCCAACCTATGGAGCTCTTACAGTATTCCTGCATGGCTTCACCTCTTTCTCCTTCTATTTATTTTTCTCTATCGGTGCTTGTTTTTTTAGCCTTAGCAAACACCACCATTCCTTTATGAAGGTGTAGATCGGGTGCCAAGTTTCCAAGTGGTCCTCCATGGGAGAATGTTTCTTCAGATGCAAAATCTCCATCCTTTGGCACGATGAATTTCTAGAATCTTCTATCGCAAGGTATATTCCTTACAGGGCACCAAGTCACATCGGTGACACCTTATCCACTTTGCATGTGCAACAAGGTCATGATTTCTTCGTATTCTACCCAATATGCCAAATATGGCTAAGTCCCATGATCTTTTCTCTGCCTTGTGTGCACCACTGGTTATATTAAAATGCTCTTAAAACCCTATCCCGTGTGATTTCTCCTTGCGCACCCTTCTTCAAATAGGCCTTGCATGCCCACACACCTTTTTGTACTTAGCCAATATTTTAGGGGCCCAACATCACCCCATACTATGTTTGTTCTCCTCCTTGGGAACACATTCTTAATGAATAAAGAATTATTGTACTTGAATAGTTTGGAGAAAGAATAAAGGAATGAAGAATTTTGGGGAAGAATGAAAGAATGGGGAACTATGATTATTTCTACAAGAGGAGAGGGAAATATTTCATTAAGTTTGCCTCTAACTTATTCCAGGTATCGACTTCACTTTGTGCTTGTTGACAAAGGTCACCGACTAGGGCACTCACCTCTTCAAAGCTTAGCCCTTCTCCCTTGGCACTCATGGTTTCCACAACCTCTTCCAATTGTTTTCCCATATCCTCAAGTGCGTCCATCCTATGAGTGATCTAGGGATATAATTCTTTAAGCCAATTCTTAATTGAGCCCCACAAGGTCTCAATAGCCTCTGATTTCTTCTCAACCTCGGATAGAATTTTTCACGTTCCGACCTAATCCCCTTTTATTCTCTTGGAACTCCTTGAGCTCCGCTTCATGGGTGGAGACCAGAATGCTCGCCACTTTATCTCTATTGGTGTAGTTGTCATAGGTTCCCTCAATGACTTGGGCAACAACTTTCACATCTGTGAGGAATTTATTGTGCTGGGCCACAATGGCCACAAACTTCATCTTGTCCTCCTTTTCTTTGCACACTAATTCCTCCTCTACAAAATCCAAGGCCAATGGTCGTCTTTCCATTGTGAGAACACGAGTTAAGTCTTCTAGGCATTACAGGCTTGATTCATATCTCTGTGTGGGTGGTGTCAAGTCTAGATGCTTCAAGATAATGGCACTTGTGATCATCTCCACCTTCTTGAGACTTCGCGTACCCTTGCCTTCTCTTCCTTTAATTCATGCCTTAGCTGAGTGTTGACTAGTTCCTCATGTTTTAACTCCTTAGTTATTTTCTCCAACTCCTCTTCCTTATTTTCTAGATCTTCCTCTAGAAAATTCATTTTTTCATTCCTCCCGAAGAGTCTATCCTCTACTTCCACTGAAACTTTATTCAGCGCATTGCAGATTTGTTCGTCTAATAGCCATTAAGCGTTTACCAAGGGGTTATCACCTTTTGACTCTAGTACCTTCATTATTGCCCCTTGGCTCACTTTAAATTTTGGTTTGTCAATGTGGGACTCAAATTCCCAAGAAAGCATTTTCCTTTTCGAGGGTATGCACCTTCCTCATCAAATGATGCCATATCCAAGAGTTGCTCCATTGGTATGGTGCTTTGAAAGCGTGTGTGTAACACCTTGTTTGGGTCATCAATATAGCCCATCCTATGAACCTGTGATGCCTCTGTGATTTTTCTCTCTGTGCGTGTGGCTTTAGGAAATCTCACAACCAAATTGGGATACCCCCCCATGATGTCATATTTCTTTTCTATAGTTCCCTCCTCTGCTTCCTTCATCACTAGGTCTGTAATGCGTTCCATCTCTTACTCTACTAGGTCTTCAATGATCTTGGCTACTTCCTTCTCCATGGCCTCGTCTATCTATTCCTTAGTGAGGCTTGGGGTCCTTTGTTATTTTTTGACTTCCTCACTTACCCCCCTATCCTAATTATCTTCTTCTTCCTTGTCATTCTCCCTCCTAAAAAATATGTATTCAATTTCTTCTTTCTATCCTTCCTCTTCGATTCATAAACCTCATAGATAGGATGGTCCTCGCCTCCTGGTTCATCTTCATCATCATTGTTTCTCTTGCCTTTATATGTCTCCAATCTCTCTATGTCCTCCGAGTCATTTTCTTCTACCACCTTTTGCTTCTTCCTAACAGGAGATTCTCGCTTCCTTATCATCCTCCTCTAATGAATTATCTTAGGTGAAGGGTTCTTCGTACTCGACACTTCTTCATTTGGAGTCTTTACTTTTACCAAGGACTTATTTCTCTGTGTGTGAGTCTTGGGCTTAGCGTTTGTCTTTGACACGCTTAACGCTTGTGTAACCCAAACACTTGGTTCTTTATGCACCTCTTCTCTTTCCCTCTTCTTTAATGCAGGCTTCTTTCTTCCTATGGGGTCCTCAGGGATGGATACATCATTTTCCAAGTACATGCCCTTCTCAAATTTTGGCCTGATGTGAAGGTATATTCTTGTTGCAGCCCTTCCAATGATTGGAAAATTCATTGGTTTCATCATCTGTATCTCATGGGAGACATATCTCTCCATGTATGCGCTTCTTGGGGTAAACCAACTTCTGCGCAGCTCTCTATGGTCTTGATCTACTTCACTAAGGTCGAACCTTAGTCTCTTGGCCTCTTTAAACTTGTTCACCCCTACTTGGAAATATTGCGCGGTGAAGGAGAAGGGAAGCTTGCACTAGGGGCCCATGTTTTCATTTGTCAACCTAAATCTTCCAATGTAGAAGTGTTGATATACGGTGAATTCTACCTCTCCTTTCACGAGCACGGGTAAATGCTCTGGAATCCTCCATTCCGCCCTAAACGTGTCCCTCATGCACTTGTACCATTTCTCTAAATGTGCCTTGTGAGTGGCTGTCATTGTTTCACAAGTATATTTTGTGAACTGCTTCACGGGTGAGGGATCCTCTTCTGGTACTCCCAAACAAACCTTTCCGGCCCATCGGGCACTCTGATTTCTGAGAAGACAATTGTGAGGAGAACATTGCCAAATAGTATCTTCTCACCTTCTTGTGTGCTGCTGATGATTTCATCCGCGATGAAAGCGTACAAGTTGTAGATGGTCCCCTTAGATATTTTCCAGCACATGTTCAACCATGCCTTGTTCACTTGAGTCCATCTCTCTTGGTCATTGAGCTTGGTGACCAAGTGCGTAGTCATACTCATCACAGGGTCTGGATCTCTGCGATGTCAAAGTAACATGATCATTTCTTATAGTCATATGTAGGAACTATTCCCTTGATGGCCTCCTTGTCACTTAGGTCATCATCAATGGTATCCCCTTCGTAGATAAGGCCTATAAACTTGGAAATTAACTGGGGATTTATGCACATTTTTCACCCCGCAAAATAAAAGTGGTCTTTGTGAACACACACCATTAGCCACTAGTAGAGGTGCTCAAGTTTTCTGAAGTAAGGTAATTCGTAAAGTTATAGTAACCCTGCCTTCTCCAATTTAACCTTTACTTCGTCACTTTGTAGATGGGCATGCCTTCTGGTGTCCTTTTATTTGTTGGGAAAACCAACTCCAAAGCCATTTATTTTTCTATCGTGCTAGTGTGGTGATTATAGTCACTTCACAAACATCTTCCATAAATGAGATTCCCATTATTTTCCTAGCAATACCCCATCCGGTATTGCATCTCCGTGTACCATTCTTCATTTGTGCTTGCAATGATAGCCATTTGCTTCCCCTTACCCTTTCCCTTCTACTTCTTTGGTGAGATGGTTGCTTTCTTTGGTGCCATTCTTCTGTTTAGGTTATCACTTCAAGCATTTTTTGCTTTCTCTTCTCTACAACTTTATCTAACCCTAACGCACAACCTTGCGAAGAAACCCTCCTACACCATGCCCTACCCACCAAACCCTAATTGGAATAGTACTTCCACAAGACGATGCTTCTTAACGATTCCTCCATGCCCGTGTACTCCATTCCTATTGGTTTGCGATCTTCTCTTGTCCCGTCTTCTCATATTTCTTCAATTTTTCTTTGCACAGATCACTTTTGGATGCCCTAGTTCATGAGAACTCTCTTTACTTCGTAAATGCAAGGTAAAATAATGAAGTGCCCAACTTCTTATTTATATCTTTTCCTTCTTTCCAGCATTAAATGTTATTTTACCTACCACCATACTTGACACTAAATGTGGCTTTTTCCACTAAGCCATGCTTATGCGCTTTCACATATGTACCCATCTTGTGTACAACATTCTATAACCTTCTAGCACGCAACCAATCCATCCTAACAGAAGACTCTTACGCATGTGTTAACAACGCTGAAGGCACTTCTTCTATTCTTCACCTGATTTTTGATCTCGCCTACCTCGTGTTATTTCTGTGCTTCTTACTCCTCTGTACATGGTTTCTCTGAAGTCTTATCATGATACCAACCTTTTCCATCCACCTCTTCTTCCATGCACTTTCTTAATTCTTCTTTCTTTGTATCCATCAACCAATCCATTCACCGCAACTTCTACTACCGGTTCAACTTGTATTACAGGCCTATACTTTACATCACTCAACCCCCAATAAAAAAGATGAGAGGTCCTCTACACATACACAACCTTCAAAAAGTAATGTGGTTACCAGCATTCAAGGTGGAAAACAAACAACAAAATAAATGATGAGAAAGGAAATAACGAAAAGGAAATTGCATAAAGGGAAACCTAAACTAACTAGCAACACGGCCTTATTTACAAACACCAAGAAGACTTATTTATAGTAGGGCTTCAGCCTACTCCCATTGAAGTGACTTGGTAATCTTGTCCCATCCAACACTTGTAACTAGCAAGCACTTGAATCAAGAATGTACGATATGAGGTAAGGTCCCAACCAATGGAATTTCAACTTCCTAGGATGGCACAGATACTTGGAATCATACAATAACACCAACTGCCCAACTTCAAACTTCTTGTTCTTGATATGATGATCATGCCATGCTTTTTGTCTTGATTTTTCTATCTTTTGACTCCACCTAGCAAGTGATCACCTTTCATCCAACTACATCAATTTATCAATTCTTTCTTCCAATGCTTGCTCATCAGCTAAACCTCCTACGTGTGCTATACACAATGATGGTAACATGAATTCCACTGGTAAAACAACCTCTGCACTGAAAAAAAAAAATTGAAACAGTGTGGCCTTGTTCAACCTTTTATAGGTTTTCCTATATGCCCATAGGATGGATGATACCTTATCATCCCAATCCTATCTTCTGATGTCATAGATCTTAGTTAACGTATGACTTAGTATTTTGTTAAATGCCTCAGTAATCCCATTTTCTTGAGGGTGATATGGGGTAGTCTTATGATGGGCCACCATAAATTCTACCAACAGGATCCTGACTATTTCATTGAGGAAGTGTGTACCCCTATCACTTGTTAAAATTAAAGGGAAACCATATCTTCGATTATATTTTCCCATAATAATATAATAGTTTTTTCCACTGTGCAATCCTTTGTAGGTGTTGCCTCTGCCCACCGTGTCAAATAATTAGTGCAAGTGATGATATAATGTGAACCATTCCTTAGTGGCGCTAGTGAGATTGGTCCTACAAAGTTGATAGCCCATTTCTCAAATGGTTTTGCGTTGGCTATTGGTTGTAAGGGCATTTCATCCCTCTTTCCTAGTTTTCCAAGGCACTGACAATGGTCATAGGCCTTGCAAAAATCAATACAATCTTGGTAAATGGTTTCCCATAAAATCCCTATGAGAAAAATCTTCCATGCAGTTACATTTCCCACATAGTGTCCTCCTGCGATTCCACCATGTATATTACCTAGGTATGAATATTTAATAATAAAAAAGTATTCCATATTATTAAATATTTAACTTATATAATAATGATGTACCCATATTAATTAAGGGTTGGCAGGACCACTTAATAATTATGTTCCAACACCATTTGAACTCCTGTTTTTACATCTTGATTGATTTGAAAAATTTGGTCATCTGCAAAAGATGACATCTCGATCCAACTTGCATTTTGCAAGATATGAAGATTTTCGATCTAAATTCGTAGTCATCGGAAAAAATATTTATTTTCTCTTCGTTCTTCATCATTTCAATCCATTTTTCTCTGAGGCCTACATATTTTCAAGGATTGAAGGATTTTTGAGTCATGTCGGTCTTTGGTTTGGAGTAGAAATTGTGGAGCGGGTGTCTAGACAAATAAGAACATGGCCATGGCATGGTGAGGAGTTGTGAAGAAGACATGAGGGGGAAATGGCTAAGTGCAAGATTTAAATATTAAAAAAATGCATGGCAAGGTGCTGGGTGATTTTTATGTCCATGACATCCCTCACCTCAAAGGGAAATGAAGGACATTAGTTTCCATGGTGATCCCGGAGTGACACGTGGTGGAGATCCGACGACAAGGGATTTGAGCTCTAAATTACACCCGAGGGCTGAACCGGAAATCCCGATGGTGACATGGGGTTGGGTGCATTTTTCCAAGGTTGATGTACCTAACCCTTAGGGACATCGAGGACATAAAATCCCGCCAGGCTCCTGGAGTTGACACATGTCCTCCCAAAATTTGGCTAAGTCCTAAACTTGCTCCAAGAGGACAACTTGTGATGATGATAACTTGAGCTCCCAATGGAATTTTTGGAAATTTTTATATGATCCTGAATGAAAATTTCATTTAAAATCCAATGGTGGGGGTATCATTTCTTTATTTTTCCAATTTATCCCTAAAAATCATAGTGTTTATTTGGCATTCCACATGTGCCCGAAAAAAACTCTTGTGAGACCTAATGCCCTAAAGTGTTGTGAAAAATATGATTTCACCATCTTGTACGGCTTGGAATTATATTTACTAAGATGTTTTTTTACTCCTAACTCCATCCAGAGCTCCCATAATCACCTTTTGAAGCTCAGTGGTTGTTTTGGCATGTGTATTGACTAGGCTGTGAACCCTAATTTTGGTAAAACTACTCCAACTTCTCACGATCCCTTACAAAATATTTCTGAATCATTTCCATGATGTCTCGAAGACATTTGAATCACCTCCACATCCACTTTGGCTCTTTTGTTCCGCTCCATGGGGTTGCTCCAGCCCTAGGAAGGCTATTGATGGCCCTTCCCACAATTTCCTGTAGCTTGCAACTTTTAATGAACTACTAAAATCACCTAGGGGGATGGGATAACATCAATAAGGAGGCCACTTGGGCTATCGGGATAGTCATGGGGTGTTTTGGAATGATAGGACTTGAAAAAATTAACATAGGGGTATAGTTTTCATGCTTGGAAATTGTTAATTTCCTTGTTTCACATTTTCATGACATCAATTGGCTCTAGCTTGGGGACATGAAATGGAATGAGTGTAGTGAAGACATGATATGAGGAATCCAAAATCTAAATTTTAGACCATATGATCCATTGACCAGTGCCTTATCCATTAGGCCCCGTGCAAAGTCATGTATAATTTACGAGAAAAGGAAAACAAAGAAGGAAGCACGTGACACACAATATAAAGGGAAACACACCATGGAAAGGAAATTATATACAAGGGGAGGGAAATTTACAGAGGTGGGAAAAGGATATACACATACTTGGAAACAAGTTGAGAAAAGTACATGCCATCATGAAATAGCAGATTGAAGTATGACCATTGAAGCACAAAAACTATTATTTGATCAAACCATGCTTTGGTGATGGATTTGCATGGCTTGAGAAGAAGAAGGATGACCATAATTCCATCTTGGTACTCATACTACACAAAGAAAATTATTACATCCAATGAACACTTCATCAATTTCTCAAAACTCTTGTACCTTGATGCTCTCGCTTTACATCTTGTGACCATGTGACAGCGTTCTTCTATGTCTTCAAGAGTGGAAAAATTTCTCCTATCATGAAAACATTCATATCCTTTGATTTGCAACTTAAAATTTTATCTTATATGAGTAAAACACTTGGAAGGAGTGAGACCAAACTGATTTTATTCTCATTCAAGAACTTTCCCAAACATCCCTCTTTGTTTCTTTGAGAAAGTGTTTTCAGACATGGAAGTTAAATCATTGAGCTGGAGATCTTCATCATCCTTGAGATATTGTTACAGCATGGGAACATGTTCAAGGTGAATCAGAGCTTGGAGGATGGTGAGTGCAATCTGATTTTGGATCATTTGGCAAGAATCATGCATACTCCTTCTTTGTTGTCTAGAGAAATGGTTGCCAATATGCATTTGTTCAAACTGCATCTTGATATTATTTTTAAAATTATAGCTTTTGGTTTGGACGTATAAGCATTCTTCACCCTTCATTGTATTTTTCCATATGAAATCTTTTTTCCATTGATAGACCATTCCGAAATGGTGTGAGAAATTTAGTTTTGAATATACTCCCCACATTGCTACATATTTTTTCCATGTTCCGAACAACTTTCTTCAATTCAAATCAGCTGGATGTTTTCCTTGTTATCTTCTTCCATGGTGGAGGTGTTGTCTTCAAAATTGGAGATGTCCAAAGGAGATTCATGAAATTTTCTTCTTTTACACTCATGAACTTCTAAACATGATGTGGAAGAAAAAGACATGCTTTCATGTCCATTCTCATCAACCGAAGTATTAGAGAAGTCATCAAGCTTATCCAAATGATCCATCTCAACATAAAAAATTAGTGCATCAAAATATGAAGCACAAATTGACTCATACCTATCTTGTATCTCTATGGCCCAGGTTAAGAGTTCAAGACTGAGTTGAGGATCTTCAGTTTCTTTTGTATCCTTTAAGATATCTTGTACAGATAGTTCTTCTAAAATTTCCATATGCTCATTTTTATCTTCATTGGAAGAATCTTCTTGTTGTGCCTTTAGGAGATTGTTAAAAATATTATCCATATGGGTCCATGATTCATTTGAAACATCCTCGTTCACCTCTTCCATGCTTTGCATTGCCAAAGATTCACTTTCTTGCAAACACGGGAATACTTGATTCATGACACCTACTGACAAGGAGAAGAGGTCCAAACTTCATGGGAAGGTCACTCCATCAAGCTAAAAATTGATATCATCTTCTTCTTGGTAAGAAGAAGGGAACCATGTTGGGGAAACAATATGAGAAGAATTTTCATCTACATCTTGACCATCCATTATTGAATCTTCCTACTTAGGTGAAAGATGAAAGGCCATGATTTTGCTGTGATGATGATTCTTCTCCTTGAGTGAGTAGAGGTTATGTTTAAATTTTCCATTCTCCTTGGATTTGAAAAAAGAGTGGGCTTCTTCCATTTGATCATCCATGATTGCATCGAGAAGAGAGTTTGATTCTTTGACTTCCTCCATTTCTTAATGCAAAATTTCTACATCACTTGAAGAATCAAAATAGGAGGTAAGATTATCTATGACCATCTTGAATTCAACATATTTGGACCATGATGTTGGGTGACTTTCTTGCACTTTTTCACATCTCTCCAGTTCATCATTAATTGAAAGATCAAAACTTGAAAAGAGATCATCCATGCTTACTTTGAATTGGCCATCTTCTTCATAATTGGTGGAGTCTTCGGAGATAATTAGATCATTGATTATGTAGAAAGGATATTCCTTTATTGAATATATTATTCCCCCATGGGTTATGACTTGAGCCAAATGGAATTACTAATTGGTGATTCTATCTTCGTTTCTTCTCTGCGCTCTAAGAAGTTCTTATGCATTAGTTCTTTCAAACCTTTTGTGGGTTCATCACAAGATGGTCTTGTCTTTCCATAGTTGTCTTGGATGAGGTCATATTCATCCCCAAATGGGAATGAGAGTAACTTCTCATCACAGAGATAGACACATAAGCTGATTTTTTTGCTTGAAAATCATCAACAACCATTTCCTTTTCTTCATGGTTGGCATCATCTAGAAATTCGGGGCTGCCCTCTTGTAACTCAAATCTCCTCAGTGCTTCTTCAAGGTCCATGCCTCTTTGGGAAGGCATTTACGGACCTATAAAGATGGGAATATACTCTTCCTCCTTGGTTTTCACAAAGTGATTCATTCTCTTGCTATCTCGGTATAAAATCTTAGCTTATAGGCTTCCATAAATTTGTACCATGTACCTCATCTTCTTATTGGAAAGCAATTTATCCATGTCTCCCTTCACCGAATTTTCCATCCCAAGTCTTGTAGAAAATTGTACTCAAAGAACATTCCAAATTAGGTTAGGACCGCTACTACCAAAATCATCACAAAAATGTTCTTGTCTAGAAATCGGTGAGAGTCACTGTGCATATTTGACCTTCCCTACAAGTGGGACCTCTTTTTCTCCAAAGAGTAACAAGACCCACCAAGTGGAGTCATGATAAGTTTGAGAGCCTTGGAGACCATTAAATGAATCATGTTGTTAGAGGCACCAAAATCTATTATGTAATTGTTCAGTACATATTCTCCATCAAGAAGGGAGATGTAGAAAGGATTGAACTTGTCAAAGATTGGATGCGCTTGAGGAAAAAAATATTCTGTGAGGGATACGTAGGTGAGTTTGGCAACATGCCTTTGGAACTAGAAGTTACAACATTGGGTGTTAGACTACCACTCCTGATATATCAGATGAACCTCTCAAATTTTTTAGGATGAGTCCACAAATATTTAGTTTCAATAATTTGGACTTTGGATTTTTTCACATATTCTATGAAATCAAAAGGAGCAGATATGGGAAAAGGTGATGAAGGCACTAATTTTGATTTTAAGATAGGTTTGGAAGCAACAATAGATTTTGGGGAATGGAGGGTATTTTGAAAGGTACACTAGGAGCTTTCAAAGTACTAGATTTTACAGGGGAAGATTTAGATTTAGACTTGGAAGAGGCATCGAAGACTTACTTGGGATTGTGGGAGCCTTCTTACTTACTACAGATCGGGATTCAACAATGCAGACTCTCTGATTATCTAATCCTACGCTAACATTTTCATGGGGTTTTAGGGAAAGAGATTTACGTAAATGAAACTATACTAGGGATGGTGATGCACCAAATAAAGGGTGTCTTCAGATTCAGAAGGGTTAATTTGAAGAGGGTGTGTGCACCACAGTCAACTTCACCTACCGCAACTTAGAGAGGGTACAGATACCACAAACTAAGAGACACGCGCTTCCCTTTGTTAAACTTTATCGACCGAGAAATATACCAGCTTCCCAAAGAAGAAGGATGAACTCAAGAAGGGTGAATGTACACCACAACTCAACCGCATGCAATACTTCACCACTCGATAAGCACGTAACTCCAAGAACCTCGCAATAGAACTTAAACTCGCACAAAGTACCCGCAAGTATGAGAAAGGCACAAAGAAGCATAAAAGGATGAAAGGACCGAGATTAGTCACAAAACACACACTTTTATTGCTTCAATAACATGCACAATGCATCATACATTCAAGAGGCAATAGTTGCCATTACACTAGCCTTGAAGAGGAGGCTTGAAAGTTCTCTCAACACACAAGAACAACTTGCATAAGAGAGAGGATTCTTGAAAAGTATACACTCGCCCGAGATATCTAACTCGTCCAACTTGTCCGAACTCGCTGGAACCCTTTGAAATGAGCTTCCAACTTACATTTATAGAAGAATATGTGAGAAAGAAGAGGAAATGGTCATAATTACATTCCTAAAATGAAGGCCCATGATGTATTTATTACAGCTTAGTCAACCACCCGAGAAGGTTCCATCATGGGTCATTAATTGCCCGATGACCTAGTCTTCTCAATTAATTAAAAGAATATTTAAATAAAATATTTAAATAATAATAATAAATATTATTATTAAAATATTTAAATAAAAATATTAATTTAATTAACATAATGTTGGGACCCCCCGTTGACCTGTTTGACTTGAAGAGGAGGGGGGTCCATGTGGATAGAGTCTGCACAAATCTCAACTCGGTGAGCTTCGAATCCTCTAACTCGGTGTTGCAATCGATTTTGAACCCCACACTAACTCTTTCCTCGTCTTGGCAATCGAGCTCTTTTGCATTGAGTCCTTCAAATGGTGAGCTATCAAACTTGATTCTTATCATTTTCCTAAAATGCATGTAGATCCTGTGAACCTGGCCTGACGCAAATTAAGACTCGCCTCACGAATGCCACTACTACGGTCTTGCTTCAAACTCCAAATCGAGCCATTCTGAATTACCAAGCCACCTATATGCATTGTGAACATGAAGCTTTAAGCCCGAAATTGAAAGCCTCTACAAATACATTAAACTTCAACACCCACGAGCTTATTCTTTATCTCGACTTGGTACCAATGTTTCCACAATATGAAAAGTTTGACTCTAAATCATACTTAGTGGATTTGATCCATAATACATTGGTTGTACCCACAGAGGTTAAACAATTCAATGAATTTAAATTATTTCACTCCTGCATGTTGCGCCATTTAGAAATGATTTTCGAGCTATGAAAATTGTTAGGGATCACGTTACGTGGCCCTGTCAACACTCAATCGATTGATTTCTCTGTGATAGCTCTAGCTTGACAGATAGAGTTATTTCTTCTTGTTTTGGACCACATATTCACATGCATTCCACGTTCAAACTCCATGAAACAACACCACGAGCTCTTCAACCGATTCGACCGAGCTTTTCAGCATATCAACCCGAGCACCCGGTTGGCTCAAACTCACTAATGTCGTGCTTAACCCAACATTTCTAAAAAGAATGGTTTTACCACAATGTTCACGGTTCTTCCTTATCATATAACACTTGCAGTAGAAGAATGTTTTAGCTTGGCCATAATAAGCACAATTGTACCTTCCAAACGATGAGAAAATGCCATTATCAATAAAGACCTAATGCTGCCATGATGATGACCCAAAGTGCTTCATGCCCATAACATGTCGATAGACACCCTTAAGACTGATTTTTGGCAAAGAGCCCTTCGGTATTTTGGCAAAGCACTCTGCAATCTAGGCTCCAATCAACAATTATGCCACTATTGGGATCTTAGTATGGCATGGGTAGCATGAGCTGAGCTACACAATATACTCATTTTTCCGTAAACTAAAAAGATCCTTTATGTTACAATTTGCAACACATAAAATAAGCCCTTCAAAAAAAACGTTGAACAACTGGGGCAACCAAAAGGACCTTGGAAAAATGTACAGGTAACAACCATATGAATTCTTCCTTAGTCGTGGATCAAAGCTAATAGAAATAAGCTAGCTAAAATTAGCTTGAAACTACAAATATAATCGTCCATTGTTTAAAAACAAGCTTCTCTGAACCTGGTAAAAGAATACTTTTATTGTCCGATTGACGTATAATGGAAGGGTATAAATATTGCCTACTACCCACGTAGTTTCTCAAAGAGACCATTTACAAGTAACAAGGATGTAATATGCAAAACGGCCGACCGGTATTTTCGAGTTGACCTTCACATTCAATTCATTTTAGGAGAAAACAATGCCGAGCAATATGAATCGCTTCATTCTGGCACCGTAATAAACCTCCATCTCCTGACTCGGGAAATTTTATGAAGCCTTGAATAGTGTGACTCCAATCCATCGTATACGGCAGTGAATATTTGTTTCCTAAATGCTATTTGATATTTGAAGTTCAAAACGAACTTATATACCGCATGCATGCATGCCATCGCATGCGGGATTTTCGAACAACACCGAATGCTCAAATGCCTCGACCGAATGCTTGAGAAGATGCTGGAGGATGAGGAGAAGGTCATGGCAGCTGGGAGAAGTATGCTGGCATAGGTGAACTGATCAGGTCGACATCTGTTTGTTGCATTCGGTGAAACAGTATCAACGCTTCGTGAGGAAACGCGTGTCTTCTGTAAGCTGCAATTATGGTATTCCATGAGAAGGCGTCTCTTTCATGTGAAAGCGTATTCCTGGAAATGCAGGTCCGCAATAGTTGAAGATATGTAGATGGGTTTACAGGGATATGCTATGCACGTGGTAAGAAGGTAATCAGTGTTCTGTGAACCATGACCTCAATTCACAACGCCATTTAATTTCGTCCCACTCGTACCGTAGACTCGATTCCACTAAAGGCTGCGATTTCGATTTTGTGAGCCCGCAAGAATCTCATTGATAACCATCTTTCAACTAATCTCGACAATCTCGCGCTCAACCATCTTCTCATCCTCCCTTATCGCGAGTGACTCAACATGGTTTTCCATCTTAAATTTCCACTTGGCAAGTGTTTTCTCCAAATCTCCTCTTCATACCTTAACGGGGATTAACATGACTGACTGGATGCCATCGTAATAGTTCCACGCTTGGCATACTAGCTCCAAATCCCCGCGTAACGGCTTGGACAAATTAAATCACGGGCCCCGGCCTCAACTTTGCCATGTCTTGGCAAGATAGTGAAATGTTTCCCAAAGATTTTACATGACCCATTCGAGCTTCAAGCTTCTGCAAACATGGATATTGTAGGATAGAGTCCATCTAAGTGATCCCTTGAACTCATGGCTATAAAAATATCATTTTATCTGCCCGAGATTGAGTTCATTCATTTCCTATTTTCTTCATGTCATCTTATCATATCTACATGATCTACATTTCTCCGCTTATGCCCACCGTGATTTCACTCAAGATATCTTCTCGACCATCAATTCCTTAGGATAACATTTTAACTCTCAAGCAAACATTTCAAAGTGAGCTCAAATGTTTCAAAGGAGCTATAATTTCTCCAAAAACTTTATGCTCGCCAACTTAGTGACTCGTCAAGATGCTCATATAATTGCAAAGCAAATTATGCCCATGAATATTCTCGATATGAAATAGCTTCCACCTCTATGAGATCCGCTTCCATGAGTTACATCGTAAAACAAGTAAGATCTCGATAGAGAATCTTTGTAATAAATTTCCTCAGGTCTCCTGGTAACACTCTCACTGTCACTTAATCGATTTTCATAAAAATATCTTGAAGGAAAATCCCAAATTTGAGGATGCATTCGATGCTGATCAGATAACAACATAGTTGGACAACTTACTTGCTCAAAAAGGCTTCTACTATACTGCAACATGCCTGTGCATCGAATGCTCGGCCGCTTTGAGCGTAGAACTGAAATTCTCCTAGGAAAGTGCCGTGAGGAAGTAATTGGCTATACGCAGCAGCTACAGGGTAGAGAAGTAAACTTATCTCAGAAAATGAGTGGCCTCCAGAGAGAGTCGATTGCGATAATTACCACCGCAGGTGATCCCAAGGAACCGCTGGTGTTGATCCCGATGTTCTGCTGCACACTCACAAATGTGATCAGCTGTTGTAAAAATCTTGCCGCTGTAGTAGAAGAACGAGATAAAGTTTTAGTTGAGTTGTCTCACCTTTTCATTTTGGAAATTCTCTTCCATGGAAGAAGCTCGACCAAATCTTGAGGCAGCTATTGTCTCCGCGAGTCATTAAAATCGAATTCATATTCCAACAAGGAAGCATCAATCTCTCCATGTTGAATTAAACCGGTCGAACTCATCATTTCTCTCGCCTCAATGAGCCAACCATCAAAACATCCTCCGCTCTCCTATCGAGACTCTTTTTATGACAAGCCAAAGTCGGACAACCGAACTTACATTTCCTACTCATGAACTCGTCTAAGGCTTGTGATCTCGAGTTATGACCGAGTTAGGACAAGGCACGAACTCCTCTCGATGACTCGCCTCTTTATTCCCGATTTGACACTCGCTTTAGCTCGACCGAGCGAGATAAGCTTATCGAACTCCTCGATGGCTCGCATTTTGGAAAAATGAGCGATCTCACCGATGACCAAGGTGGGTCCCCGGACCAATGTCGTGATTTGATAGTAATAAGGCCCTGCTTTTCCAATTTTTCCATGTGCGTAAAATTGATAACATTTTTGGCGACCTCTCTCGGGATGATTGCCACTAAGCATGATTCCAAAGAGCCTTAAGTCATCCATTGGGCATGGAGTCTATGTTGGAATCCTAAAGTAGTATGATTTTCTTTTCGACACATCCCGAATCTCCTCGACATCACCGATATCCTGACCTCCCCGAATGCTAAGCATGAAGTATACTGAATCTATTGAATGCTTGACATCCATGGAACACTGCAAAATTTTGAATGAAGCAGATTTTGAAACTCTTATGGAAACCTTGAACCTTTCTTCTCCTTGACACCTTCCAATGATGAAACAATGTGCAGAACAACACAAAACACAACAACAAGGAAAGCAAAACAACAACACACAACAATGTGCATAAGCACTTGGAGGAAAACACCTAATTTAACTATACAGGGGTGGAACGCTTCTCAAAAACAAGCTTTGAGATGTATCCCATTCACATGAATGGGCAGTTCTTCTCCATTGAGCCTAGATAGATGAAATGAATTTGCCTCTTTGCAACTTGTGATGATGTATGGCCCACTCCAGAGAGCGTCAAACTTGGCATGCTTTCCTGGTTTGGCCCTGTCTTCATCCCATTTGAGAACTAAATCTCCCTCAAAATGCCTGTCAGACGCCTTCTTGTCAAAAGATTTCTTAACTTGAGCCTCGATGCTGCTCCAAAGTTTTCATAGCCTTGTCTCGTACTTCCTCTAACTCCATGAGTTCAAGAAACTTACCACGAGGATCACTCTCTATAACTTCGTTGATGAGCTAACTCCAAAGAAGGTAACTCCAATGAGAGTGGGAGTTTTTCCTCTCTTCCATATACAAGAACGAAAGGAGAATTTCCGATGGCCCTTTTAGGTGTGATCCGATCTCGCCCATAAGGCGCCTTTAAGTCGTGTATGCCAAGTCCTCTTGTTAGTCTCCATCAGTGCGCTTAATAATCCTTATGAGGTTTTTGTTGCTAGACTCACCAATCCGCTTCCTCGAGGATAGTAATTGGATGAAGTTTTGAGGTATACCCCATTTTTAACAGCCCATTCACTCAATTTCATACCAAGAAAAGCCAAAGCATTGTCTCGAAATGACTCGTAAACGAACACCGAACCTCGTCATTATACCCTCCAAAAATCTAGAACTCGCTTTTCATTGCTTCTTTTTAATGCTACCGCCTCTCGTCCATCGAGTAAAATAGTCTCATGCAAGGTAAGGACCCACTTATGTCCATCACCGGATGGAGGATTAATCATTCCGATGAAGTCCAACCCCATCAACAAAGGGTTGATCCACTTGAATTGATGCAATGGAAGAGCTGCCACCTTCTCGCTTACTCCGTGAAAAAGGCACATTCCTTACATTTCCTTACCCAAAGATGGGCATCCTTGAATAAATCCGCCAATAGTAGCCAGCCTCGCATGATCTTGGTAGCTGTTGTTCAGTGGAATAATGTCCTCCGATAGGCCATTATGAAATTCTTCTAGTATCTTACTCGACTGCTCGGGTCCTATGCACCAAGGAGGACGCCGCTCAAATCTTTTCGAAAGAGAATGCTATCTACCAAAACATATGGGATAGATTGAAGACGGAAAGTTCATCTTTGGTTTTTATCCATGTTTGTCGGTATGCTCCCGAGAAGATGAAATTCTTCATTTTGATAACCAATACCTTGATCAACATCCTCATCGCATTTAGGAGTGTCACGTCCTCATTACTTTTTGATTCCATGTCTCATGCAAGTTGCCACATAAAACCTTACCTCTCGACAAGTTTAGTGACTTTGATGTGCACGCTATACTCCATTACCTTCGTGATCCATCCAAAGACGCTTTTCGCTCATTTCTTTGTTCAAAGAAAACCTCGACACCGGATGAGACACCATCGATGAATCTTGTTGTTGGACAACATGTGCTTGAATTTCTTCAAAGCTCGAATAACCGCAAAGACTTGCTTTTCAATGAATGAGTATTTGAACTCGTAGTCTTTGAGGGATTGACTGAAGAAAGTGATTGGTTGCTCCATCAGGTTGTTGTTTTGTTGGGTGAGGATCCCTGAAATGCTCTCTTGACTTGCAAAAGCATAAAGGATAAAATCTTTGTCAAACCTGGGGTTCACAAGCGTGGGAGCTTGAGAAATGGCTGTTTTGATGGCTTCAAAGCTTTCTCGTCCTTCCTTTGTCCATGAGAATGGCATGTTTTTCTTTAGCATGGTTGTAAGTGGTTTAGCCAATGTCACGAATTGAGGGATGAATCTCCGCACAAAATTTATGGTTCCCATAAAACTCTAGAGGCCCTTCTTATGACTTGGGAGAGATAAGGACATAATCGAATGAATCCTAGCTGGATCGATTGATAATCCTTCTGCTGAAACCACATGCCCCAACAATTTTCCCTGCACTGCGAAAATACATTTCTTGGGGTTAAGTGAAACCCCAAATTCCCTACACCTTTGGAAAACTTTCCTTAGATGCGTGATGTGATCTTCTGCATGCTTAGAGTATACAGCTATATCATCAAGGTAAACTAAAATAATATCGTTGATTAGTCCCTTAAATGCCATGTCCATGGCTCTTTGGAAAGTAGCCCCGCATTGGACAATCCGAATGGCATTTTATCAGTAGGCATACGTGCCCCACTCGTAGTGAAAGCCGCTTTTGAATTGGTCGATTCTTGACTAGGATTTGATTGAACCTCAATATCCATCGAGCAAAGAAAATCTTTGAGCTCCCGCCACCGCTTCAAGGATCTGCTCCATCGATGGAAGAGGATAATGGTCTTTTAATGATGCACGATTCAAATCCTCAAATCTACGCATAACCGGATCTCTCCGTTTTTCTTCTTCCTCACGGCACCAAATTGGCTACCCATGAGGAATGCTTGATGGGAAAAATTATACAGCCTCGATGAGCTTGGTTAGCTCCTTTCTCATTAGTGGCTCAATTTTGGGATTAATTGGTCTCTCTTTCGACGAACCGCTTAGCATTAGGATCCAGCCGATGGTATGTTGTGCTAGACCTGATCAAAACCACGCAGATCTTTATAGCTCCATGCAAAGATGTCATGATACTCTTGACAAAGTTTGATGAAAGCTTCTTTCTCTTCGTAAGTACACACTTTTCCGATCTTAAGAAATTTTTCATTCGATACTTCAACTTCCTCAAAATATTCTTCTCTCACCACCACCATGTTAGGGCTTTGTCTTGTGGCTTGGTCATCCGAATTGAAAATGGATTCCAAAGTGACTAAACCTTTTGGTAACTTGTTGCTTTTCAATTGATAATTTTCTCACCATATGACTCCCGCAACTTATCTTGATTCTTTGAGCAAACTCCGCCTTCTTGTAGGAAGAGGACAATTTGTTTGTCACTATCAAACACTTGCCAACTACTCACATTATCGTGGACTGCTGGTCGAACCACCATTTTAACAAATTGCTGCCCTTCTTTCATGATATCAACTCGGTATGTTGTATTGTGAACCAATTGTAAGCAAGCCTATCTCGCATCTTGATTTTGATTTCTAGGGATCGCATGGATTCCAAAAGCTTCAAAATCTTCAATCAGTCCTGCACTCGATTCTTATATGATCTTAAAAGATCATTTTTGATGCACTACGTGCCGAAACTTGATGAACAACTAACTCACTATCTCCAAAAATAGTCAGGGCCTTGATTCCTTCCTTTGGGCTAGCTGAATTCCTCGCACAAGAGCCTCGTATTCAAGAACATTGTTAGTGCAACCGAACCGCAACCGAAAGATGAGAAGTACTTATCTCCTCTCGAGAAATTAACATAACACCAACCGATCCATTCTTACTTCTTGAGCCATCAAGAACAATTGCCACAATCCTTTAGAATCACTTGGTGTTTTGACAAGTTGTGGTATGATCGTATCTTCTTCATGGATACAAAGAAGTACCTAATCCTCGCTTTCTTCCAAGACCAAAGAAACCAAATTCTTCTTCTTCTTCCAATACATCAACAGTAGGGATCGTATCGATGATCTCTACTTACTTCATCTAGCAAAGTATCGTGAACTTCTTCAACAAGGGTGGTTGGTTCATGATCGGCATCTTCCTCTTCGGATCGCCGATGGTGTAATTTCCATTTATGGGACTAGCAAAGTAGGGTTCTACATGATTATGGCAGATTGGTTCTGCCCTTATAGTTACTTTGGTTCCGTATCGAGTCCTGAGAATCATATGCGACCAATCGGCCGATAGGTAACCACCCATCTTGGCAAAGTGAAATCCCGATAGGCAGATGGCAAAGAGAGGAGGGAGATCGATGACCGATATGTCTTGGGTGAATGACAAACTTGGGCATGCATGAATGGTAAGTCAAGTCCTTTGATAACCCCAATAGTCTTAACAACATGCCATCCAGTTGAACAACCCTCTCAGAATCGGCGCATATTGTATGCCTAGTACATCTGCAATTTGTTTCGCATGACAGAGCTACTCGCACCGTAATCGATCATGCAATTATGTACTGTGGGTCACCAATGATCGTGGAAATGTAGAATGGCGGTGGTTTGTTTGCCGTAGGAATGATTTTCCTTCCGCTGACACAAATTTGTAGCATTTGTCACTCCATGGCTTGGTGATCCGCTGGTTGTACTAAAACTGCTCGTGAGCTTCTCGCAATGTGCTTCTTTTCGGGAAGGGATCGAGAGTGCGTCCCACATGGTAACGCTCAGATTGGTTTTCTTCATTTGTTCTACTATGCTGAAGGGAATTGCTCCAACTTTGATGACACTTTTTTGGGCATTGGGGTCCTCCTTTGGAAAATGTTTGTTGGGTACCGTGATGCCTGGAGAACCATCTTTCCCTGCGGTGTGGCTAGCCGGTGTTTCTAGTGATTTCTTTCCCGCATTTTTATCAACTGCCATTTGAAACCCAAAGCTGAGAAGTGGATGCTAGATCAGCTTCGAGAGGTTGAGGCTCCATTGCTCTCTTTTTGGAACGAGTGTTTGCTGCCACTGATGAAGAATCTATATTTAATCCGCAAAAATCTTCTTCTTGCCAGTTTAGCAAAGCGGATTCTTCAGTGCTCGCGTTGATCTCGCTTCGCTTCGTGATGAATTGTTTGTTAACTCAAGGGGCAGATACACTTTGAACCATAAGGGCCTCTAAAGAACCCATTGGGACAAAGATTTTGATTGTGAGGTTGAGAGCAAGGATAACACCATTCGTAGTCTTGAACTAGATTATTTTGAACAGGTACTATAGCTCTAGATGAGCTAGCTACAAGAGGGTTCTGAAAGTTCAAGGGCCTTACATTTGCAACTTGACTTGTAGTTTGATTTCGAGGCTGATTGTTTCCTTGAAAAGGAGGATGGTTAGCCTGATACTGCTGATTTTGTGGCTGATACGGATGATTGTATTGAAATTGTTGCCTTTTGAGTGCAACGAGCTCATTTCCAAAATTTTGCAGTAGTGACTTGACTTCAAATAGGTCATTTGAAGAGGCAGGGGAAGATTGAGATGGTTGCTTGGAGTCTACTAGAATAGGAGCAATGATAGGCTGATGATTCGTAAGATCTGGAGAAAAGGGCATTGGTGGTCGTGGAGCTATCTTTCCAGCTCGAATCAAAGAATTCTCTGCACTTATGGCAACTTCGTAAGCATCAGGAAGTGTAGTCCCTCCCATGGACTGGATCATAACTGCTACATCACTATTCAAGGCTCGCAAATAGTACAAGAATGCATTATGTGCAGAAGGCTTTACGAGCACCGAATCCTATTCCAAGTCCTATGGAATCGGAAGTTGAAATCACTCATGTATTCTTGGGAAGCTCTCTTTATGGTAGTAAGTTGTTCCAAAAGTGATAGGTGATCACTTTTGTCTTCAAATTGTTTACATAGCTTTTCTCCCAACTCGTCCCAAGTGGTTATAGTGCCAACACCTAACCCGCGAAACCATTGAAGCGCTTTTCCCTTAAAAGAGGTAGCAAGAAGTCTAACTGCAACGTTGTCTTCGGTGATATTATGTACTGCACATATGCTGGCTACATCAAAGATATGCTCCACTGGAGTAACGTGAGTTTCCCCCGTGTAGAAGGGTAAACTTTTGAGTGCCGCAATAGGTATCGGGTCACGTTGAGCCAACATGAGAGGACTCGCTTGCATTGAAAGGGGGAAAACTTGGTTCCTCGCCATAGAACGAAAGGTTGATTGTTCCCGGTGGAGGAAATCTTCCGTAAGGAGGAGTTGAATGACCCCTACTAGGTAAATCTGCAATCGGGATGTGGAAATGCCTCTTCTTCGCTCTCTTTGAGGAGACAAGGAAAGTTCGATATGCCGATACTTTCCTTTCTTTTCAAGAAGCTCTTGTCTCTTCTTCGCATAAGTTACCGCACCGAGATTTGGAATCCGTAGAGATATAGAGTCGCTGTGTACTTTGACTTGTGTAAGTGAGAAGAGAAGTACCAACTCGAGATTTGGAATCCAAAAACTATATGTGTGTCGCACGTGGCTTAAGATTTCTTGTTTGATAATGAGACAGAGAAGATAACTCAACTTCGTGATGTCCCACCGGGTGCAAAAAAAATAATCACAGTGTGTGGTCGCACGGTGGCTTAAGATTTCCTGTTTGATAATGAGACACCTCTGAAAGATGGAACTCTAACTTCTGTGATGTCCCACCGGGCGTGCCAAAAACTGTTGTGTGTGGTCGCACGGTGGCTTAAGATTTCCTGTTTGATAATGAGACACCTCTGAAAGATGGAACTCTAACTTCGTGATGTCCCACCGGGCATGCCAAAACTGTTGTCGCCAAATCACTACACCCCCCGAATGGCCAGGATGTGAATAGGACGTTCGGTGTGATTGGGACACATGGGATCACCTCTCAAGCTGTGGGACTTGGGCTCGAGGTGAACCTCCGGAGAAGGCCGGCTTCCTCTTCCTAAACTAAGTGTCTGTACTACTCCTAGTGTAACAAAAATGATTATCTAGTCCTACGCTAACATTTTCATGGGGTTTTAGGGAAAGAGATTTACAGAAATGAAACTATACTAGGGATGGTGATGCACCAAATAAAGGGTGTCTTCAGATTCAAGAAGGGTTAATTTGAAGAGGGTGTGTGCACCACAGTCAACTTCACCTACCGCAACTTAGAGAGGGTACAGATACCACAAACTAAGAGACACGCGTTCCCTTTGTTAAACTTTATCGACCGAGAAATATACCAGCTTCCCAAAGAAGAAGGATGAACTCAAGAAGGGTGAATGACACCACAACTCAACCGCATGCATACTCCACCACTCGATAAGCACAAACTCCAAGAACCTCGCAATAGAACTTAAACTTGCACAGTGTACCTGCAAGTATGAGAAAGGCACAAAGAAGCATAAAAGGATGAAAGGACCGAGATTAGTCACAAAACACACACTTTTATTGCTTCAATAACATGCACAATGCATCATACATTCAGAAGAGGCAATAGTTGCCATTACAATCTTGAAGAGGAGGCTTGAAAGTTCTCTCAACACACAAGAACAACTTGCAGAAGAGAGAGGATTCTTGAAAAGTATACACTCGCCTGAGATATCTAACTGTCCAACTTGTCTGAACTGTTGGAACCCTTTGAAATGAGCTTCCAACTTACATTTATAGAAGAATATGTGAGAAAGAAGAGGAAATGGTCATAATTACATTCCTAAAATGAAGGCCCATGATGTATTTATTACAGTTAGTTGAACCACCTGAGAAGGTTCCATCATGGGTCATTAATTGCCTGATGACCTAGTCTTCTCAATTAATTAAAAGAATATTTAAATAAAATATTTAAATAATAATAATAAATATTATTATTAAAATATTTAAATAAAAATATTAATTTAATTAACATAATGTCGGGACCCCCCCATTGACCCGTTTGACTTGAAGAGGAGGGGGGTCCATGTGGATAGAGTCTGCACAAATCTCAACTCGGTGAGCTTCGAATCCTCTAACTCGGTGTTGCACTCGATTTTTAACCCCGCACTAACTCTTTCCTCGTCTTGGCAATCGGGCTCTTTTGCATTGAGTCCTTCGAATGGTGAGCTATCAAACTTGATTCTTATCATTTTCCTAAAATGCATGTAGATCCTGTGAACCTGGCCTGACGCAAATTAAGACTCGCCTCACGAATGCCACTGCTACGGTCTTGCTTCAAACTCCAAATCGAGCCATTCTGAATTACCAAGCCACCTATATGCATCGTGAACATGAAGCTTTAAGCCCGAAATTGAAAGCCTCTACAAATACATTAAACTTCAACACCCGCGAGCTTATTCTTTATCTCGACTTGGTACCAATGTTTCCACAATATGAAAAGTTTGACTCTAAATCATACTTAGTGGATTTGACCCATGATACATTGCTTGTACTCACAGAGGTTAAACAATTTAATGAATTTAAATTATTTCACTCCTGCATGTTGCGCCATTTAGAAATGATTTTCGAGCTATGAAAATTGTTAGGGATCACGTTACGTGGCCCTGTCAACACTGAATCGATTGATTTCTCTGTGATAGCTCTAGCTTGACAGATAGAGTTATTTCTTCTTGTTTTGGACCACATATTCACATGCATTCCACGTTCAAACTCCATGAAACAACACCACGAGCTCTTCAACTGATTCGACCTGGCTTTGTTTTGCATATCAACCCGAGCACCCGGTTGGCTCAAAACTCACTTGAATGTCGTGCTTAACCCAACATTTCTAAAAAGAATGGTTTTACCACAATGTTCACTGTTCTTCCTTTATCATATAACACTTGCAGTAAGAATGTTTTAGCTTGGCCATAATAAGCACAATTGTACCTTCCAAACGATGAGAAAATGCCATTATCAATAAAGACCTAATGCTGCCATGATGATGACCTAGGCTCATGCCCATAACATGTCGATAGACACCCTTAAGACTGATTTTTGGTCAAAGAGCCCTTCGGTATTTTGGCAGTGCACTCTAAATCTCGGCTCCAATCAACAATTATGCCACTATTGGGATCTTAGTATGGCATAGGTAGCTGTGAGCTACACAATATACTCATTTTTCCAGAAACTAAAAGATCCTTTATGTTACAATTTGCAACACATAAAATAAGCCCTTCAAAAAAATACATTGAACAACTGGGGCAACCAAAAGGACCTTGGAAAAATGTACAGGTAACAACCATATGAATTCTTCCTTAGTCGTGGATCAAAGCTAATAGAAATAAGCTAGATAAAATCAGCTTGAAACTACAAGATAATCGTCCCATTTGTAAAAACAAGCTTTCTCAACTCTCGTAAAAGAATACTTTTATTGTCTGATTGGACGTACATAATGGAAGGGTATAAATATTGCCTACTGCCCACAGAGTTTCTCAAAGAGACCATTTACAAGTAACAAGGATGTAGCATGCAAAAAATGGCCGACCAGGTATTTCAGAGTTGACCTTCACATTCAATTCATTTCTAGGAGAAGAAATGCTGAGCAATATGAATCGTTTCATTCTGCACCGTAATAAACCTTCATCTCCTGACTCAGGAAAATTTTATGAAGCCTTGAATGGCGTGACTCCAATCCATCGTATACGGCAGTGAATATTTGTTTCCTGCAGCTGCTATTTGATACTGAGTTCAGAATAAGATTCTACTATATGCAACATGTCAACATGCCAAGCCGTGCATTTTGCCGCGACCACCGAATGCTCGAAACTGACATAGAGAGGAGGATTGGTCAGGCAAGCTGGAGAAGTATGCTGGCATAGGTGAACTAAGATCGCCGTCGACATCTGCTTGTTGCTGCATTCGGTGAAATGAAAGTCTGTCAGTAACGCTTCTCGTGAGGAAAAACGACGTGTCTTCTCGTAAAGCTGCAATTATGGTATTCCATGAGAAGGCGTCTCTTTCATGTGAAAGCGTATTCTGAAATGCAGTCCACTTCATAGTTGAAGATATGTCGAACATGCTGAGTTTACGGGGATTATGCTATGCGTGGTAAGCAGAATGTGTGAGCCTCAAACTTCAACTGCTACTCATTCAACGTCACCCCAACTTACAAAAGTGACTCACACAAAGACTCGGATCCTCCTTTTAAATCCTTCGACGGAAGTTTGATGTCATTGCCATCGCCAAATTTCCTTCGCTTGCACTTTCCTTGATCGATTTCTCCCCTACGCGGAAACAACATGGTTTTCCATCCAAATTTCCACTTTGGCGGTGCTGCTGCTTGCCAATTCCCCATCTTCATACATTCATTGCAACAGATTTCACTGGCCTCGCCATCGTAATAGTTCCACGCTTGGCATACTAGCTCCAAATCCCAACATGGTAACGGCATTGGACAAATTAATCCACTTGGCCCCGGCCTCAACTTTGCTCCAAACTTCTTCCAAGATGAGTGAAATGTTTCCCATTTTTCCATTTTACATGAAAACTTCCCATTCGAGCATCAAGCTTTTCAAACATGGATATTGCAGGATAGAGTCCATCTAAGTGATCCCTTGAACTCATGGCTATAAAAATATCATTTTCCATCTGGCAAATTTCCGACTTGCCATATCCTATTTTCCCATGTCATCTTATCATATCTACAACATGTCTCTAAGAACCGCTATCTTTGGCCATATTTTCACTCAAGATATCGCCGAAACTCGTTTTCCTTCAATTCCTTTGAGGATAACATTAAACTTTAACTCGCAAACATTTCAGCTATAGCTTGAAGGTGTGATAATTTTCAACGACGAGCTATTTATTTCTCCCAAGAAACATGCTCAACTTTAGTGACTCGTCAAGATGCTCATATAATTGCAAAGCAAATTATGCCTCATGAATATTCTCGATATGAAATAGCCCACCTCTATGAGATTCACTTCCATGAGTTACACCGTAAAACCAGTAAGGTCTCGATAGAGAATCTTTGTAATAATTTTCATCAGGTCTCCCGGTAACACTCTCACTGTCACTTAATCGATTTTCATAAAAATATCTTGAAGGAAAATCCCAAATTTGAGGATGCATTCGATGCTGATCAGATAACAACATTGGACAACTTACTTGCTCAAATAAAAGCTTCTACTATACTGCAACATGCCTGTGCATCGAATGCTCGGCCGCTTTGAGCGTAGAACTGAAATTCTCCTAGGAAAGTGCCGTGAGGAAGTAATTGGCTATACGCAGCAGCTACAGGGTAGAGAAGTAAACTTATCTCAGAAAATGAGTGGCCTCCAGAGAGAGTCGATTGCGACAGCTGCCGCAGGGTGATCCCAAGGAACCGTTGGTGTTGATCCTGATGTTCTTGTTGCATGCGACCACAGTCGTGATCAGTTGTTGTAAAATCTTGCCGCTGTAGTAGAAGAACGAGATAAAGTTTTAGTTGAGTTGTCTCGCCTTTTCATTTTGGAAACTCTCTTCCATGGAAGAAGCTCGACCAAATCTTGAGGCAGCTATTGTCTCCGTCGAGTCATTAAAACTGAATTCATATTCCAACAAGGAAGCATCAATCTCTCCATGTTGAATTAAACCGGTCGAACTCATCATTTCTCTGCCTCAATGAGCCAACCATCGAAACATCCTCCGCTCCTATCGAGACTCTTTTATGACAAGCCAAAGTTGGACAACCGAACTTACATTTCCTACTCATGAACTCGTCTAAGGCTTGTGATCTGAGTTATGACCGAGTTAGGACAAGGCACGAACTCCTCTGATGACTCGTCTCTTTATTCCCGATTTGACACTGTTTTAGCTCGACCGAGCGAGATAAGCTTATCGAACTCCTCGATGGCTCGCATTCTTGGAAAAAATGAGCGATCTCACCTGATGACCAGAAGTGGGTCCCTGGGACCAATGTCATGATGGGTCCCCGGGACCAATGTCATTTGTCATATTTGTAGTAATAAGGCCCCGTTTTCCAATTTTTCCCTTTGAACTTTGGAAATTTCTTGTAGGAACTTGTTGGTAGATCATGAAGAGGAGGTTCAAGAGCAAGTGGGCCTGTATTTATTCCCCATGGAACAATGGGTTGGGGTCTTTCTACTTCATCTTCCATTGTCGTTTCTACTTCTACTTCAGCTCTTGCTTCTATAAATTCTTCTTCAAATTCTTCTTCTTTTGGGAACTCAATGCTCAAGGGTGATTGAAAAATGAGAGAATTTGAAGGGGAGTATCAACATGAGTTTGGATAGGATTTTAAGGTGAACTTATTGAAGATAAAAATGAAGATGAGGCTTGAGAGAAGAAGTATGGATTATCTCTAATTCATTCTTGCTGATTTTGCAAAGCCTCGAAATTGGAATCAACACCACATCTCGACCTGTTCAACATGGTGTATCTTCCTTCATCTAGTTTTGGAAATTCTTGAAGTGGGAATATGAAAAGACACTATGTAATATGAAAGGTCACATGGAGGAATTGATAATGTATCTTTCAGTAATGGCTTTTTATGAACTCTTTTTTTTTTTGGTTTTTTCAATATTTTATTTTTTTGAATTTTTGTACCTTGCGGTCATATTTTGGGTGCAGATGCTACCAAGTCTATTCCATAGTGGTCGTTAATTTTTTTTTTTTTTTGAGAAAATTTTTCAAGTGGAAAAACTTGTGGATTTCTTACCAACACTCTGGGAATCTAAGTCCCTCTACTTAATCAGTGCAACTGCCATATATGCATGCACGTGAAAAGGTGGATTTCTCTGGTGGCCTTTTGACTAGGCATCCAAAAGGGACACTCCACTTTGAACTTGCTTTAAAGCTTGCACAGATACATGCAAGAGAATAATTTTCTAGGAGAGAAGAAAGGGAGTGAGAATATTAGACAAGAGAAACTAATGTTGCAAGTAGGAAATCAGAGACTTGCATTACACTAGTTGGAAATTACATCACATGCATTGAAATTAAGAGGAAATAATACTACAAACAACAACAAGATGAGGTAAGATTGAGAACTCAAATTTTCTAAAATCTTCTCATCAAAAAGGATAGAAACTCCTTCTTGTATTGGTGCTCAAGTAGAAATTGTACATAGTGTAGGAAATAAAGGAAATTTGAGAATGAGGGGAATGGAAGAATTTGGCTATCTCCTTTGTTCTCTCAAGGTAGAATGCACTCTTGAGCTTACAAAATTAATGACCAACCCTTTGAGATGGGAATGGATTTACAATTTATAGAGTAGACTCGACTCCTCATCTTCTTCATGACCCTCCATATGCCTTATTTCTAACTTTAGACTATTCATATTCCTACAAAATATTTAAATCCCTTTTATAAAATCAAGGTGACTTAATTTACATTATGTTTCTAAAGTCACTTTTAGGTGACTTAAAGGCATATCAAAAAGTACAAACCCCAACGAAGAATTAGAACATTTGAAGGGAGAGAAATTTGGGGAGAGGGAAGAGAGAGAAGAGGAGAAGATGTTGCCCTTGATGAAGTCTAATGATCCTCATTGATGGAAATACCTGATGTGAAAAATTTATGAATGTACCATTGTGCCAAAACTGCTCTTTGAGTGTAACTTACTATTTTTAGTAAATTCCCAGATGGGAGACTTACTATTTTTAGTAAGAGGCAATTCTTGCTTCTTCTTGATCATCTTGATGTGATGAAAATATTCATTCAATCCTACGCACACTACCTTTGCTTTGGTGATTCTTGGGTGAATTACTATTTTTACTAAGCACCCCGGATAAGGGACTTACTATTTTTAGTAAGTGGACATTTTCACTTTATTTTCTACTCTAGATAATCATTAAAAGCTTCTTGGATATATTCATGCACAATGCCTTTTTATTAAATGCTTTTAATAAAGACTTACCAAAAATAGAAACATGTGTAGGAAAGCTAACTATTTTTAGAAAGTGGATTTCCATGCTCGGTTTATGATAGAGTATATTTTTCTCGGATTCACTCATCGTTGCGGTCACATCCTCTTAATTTCACTTGATTTTTCCCGCTAGAATGATTGGAAATAATTTTTGAAAATTTAACCTAGAAGTGGCTTCAGGCACGGAGCTGCCATGGCAGCCATTAATGGAGCTAAAAATTTACAGGTCTATTTTTTGTCTTCGTTTGCAACAAAACAACTCCATTGCGATATGTTTTTCATTTAGAGCTTGTGTGTAAGTTTTTAGCTCATTTCCATTGCTAGAATGATGGGAAATCCGATGAATGTGAGATGGTACACGAAGTGAGGATTTTGTTTGAAAAAATGATTACTGGCACCATTTAACCTCCCATTTGTTGTATCTTCATCATCTTTAAAAATCGTGAATATTTAAAAGACATCATCTTGATCTGAATTTTATTTTTCAAGATATGAGGATTTTCCGATCGGGTGATTTCGTAGTCATCGGCAAAAAAATATTTATTTTCTCTTTTCTCTTCATCATTTCAATCCATTTTTCTCTAAGGACTGCATATTTTCAAGGATTGGAGGATTTTGAGTCATGGTAGTGCTGGTTTGGAGTGGAAATGGTGGACTGGGTGTCTGGACAAGCAAGAACATGGCCATGGCATGGTGAGGAGTTGTGAAGGAGAAATGAGGGGAAAAAATGACTAAGTGCTAGATTTAAATATTCAAAAAATGCATGGAAAGCGGTTAGGTGTTTTTTTATGTCCCTAATTTCCATCACCTCAAAGGGATGTGAAGGACATCAGTTTCCACGGTGATCCTAGAGTTGACACGTGGCGGAGATCGGCGGCGGGGATTTGAGCTCCAAATTGCACTTAGGGGATGAACTGGCAATCATGATGGTCACATGGGGGATGGGGAAATTTTTCCAAGGTTGATGTACTTGACCCTCAGGGACTTCAAGGACATAAAATCCCACCAGGCTCCTGGAGCTGACACGTGTCCTCCCAAAATTTGGCTAAGTCCTAAACTTACTCTAAGAGGACAACTTGTGACGATGATAACTTGAGCTCCCGATGGATTTTTTTGGATAATTTTTATATGATCCTAACTAAAAATGTCATTTTGAATCAAATGGTGGGGTTATAATGTCTTGATTTTTCCATTTTATCCCTAAAAAATCAGATTTTTAATTTGGCATTCCACATGTGCGCGAGAAAACCTGCCTGCATACCTAATGCGCAAAAGTCTTGTGAAAAATATGATTTCACCATATTTTAGGTCTTAGAATTTTATTTTCGGAGATGTTTTGTTTTACTCGTAAATCCATCTGGAGCTCTTGACATCACCTTTTGAAGCGCAATTGTTATTTTGGCCTATGTACTGACTAGGCCTGTGAACCCTAATTTTGGTGAAACTACCCCAACTTCTCCAAGCCCTTCCAAAATATTCTTGAATCATTTCCATGATTTCCCAAGATCTTTGAATCACCTCCACATCTTCTTTGTCTCTTCTTCTCCACTCCATGGGTTACTCCAACCCTAGGAAGGCCGGGTGATGGCCTTTCCTACAACTCGCATGTAGCTTGTAACTTTTAATGAACTCCTAAAATCACCTAGGGGGAATGAATGGAATTTCCTAAATCAACTAGGGGATGGGATAACATTAATCAATAGTTCACTTGGATTGGTTGGACATTCCTAGAGTGTTTTGGAATGACAAGACTTGAAAAAATTAACATGGGGGTATAGTTGTCATGCTTGGAAATTTTTAATTTCCTTATTACACATTTGAATGAAAACACTAGTCTAATTAGAGATAGAAACATGGACTAGTTTAGTGGTCAACTCATGTTGAATTTAGGTAATCAAACACACCCAATCGACGTGAGTCAATTGAGTATGTCTACTTATCCTTAGTCATCATGAGTACACTGCAACACTAGTGTTTGTGAGTTGCCACTATTTAGTGTGAAAATTTGACTCGGGTTTGGTTGGAAGTCAAGGAATACCAATCTAGATAATAGTTTGAGTGGGGTGAAATACATATTCCTTTCGACGAGTATGCCATCTTGGAATATAAACATGGTAAACATGTTTAAAACTTTGGCCAAAGTATCACAAACTATTGGTTACATTGTCTTATGTCACCTAGTCTATGAATGCGGGATTTCAGATGAATATCAGTAACAAATATTTAGATAGGCTTCTTAGACAGAACACTTGAGTGACCCTTAATGGGTAAAAGAACCAAAGTATACATAGTATACACTTGAACAAGTTAAACATGAGAGATCGGTTTAATTCCAAGTCATGAAATGAGAGATCGATGTTTCACCGAGTCATTACAACTGCATATGGTTTTCTGTTATGAGATGGACTGGAAATGAAATGTGTTTTGAATTATATGAATTTAGAATAGAGAACATTATGTAAAAAAAAATCCCTTGTTTCTAAGTCTTAAAAGTGGATGTTACATTTTGGTATTAGAGCTGAAGGTTACAACTCTTGGACCTATTGAGTCCATATCTAATAAAAACTTAATTTATTGTTAATAAAAAATGGTTAGAATAAGGGGAGGTGCTACAAATAATCCACCTCTAGGTGGAGAGGTAACTACTGCACAAAAACTTGATGAGATTCTTTCTTCCCTGTTGGACACAAGAGATCGTATTGTTGTACTTGAGCAACAAGTAATGGGTAATGAAGAGGAGGAAGATGATGATGATAGTAAAAATCAGCCACCTCTAGGAAACAACGTCGATGATGGAAACCTGGGTGTTGGTAATGATAATGTAGTAAATAAAAATGTTGCAAATGCCCATAATAACGCTACAAATGCAAATGCAAATGTACTTAATCCGCCTAAAAATAAAAAAGCAAGATTAGCAGATGAACTCACTAATGACATAAAAAGGATAAGTCCAGCAAATTTTGATGGCACTACACTAGGGGATGGGGCTAAGAATTGGCTCAAGGATATGGAGAAGTACTTTTCTATGAGGAATTTCTTGGAAGAAACAAATGTATTATGGGGAGCTTACTAACTTTCCCATGAGGAATCCTCCTGGTGGGACAACCATAAGGATGACTGAATATTGATGAAACAAGCATTACATGGGATCAATTTAAGGGATAATTTAGGAAATATTGGCTGCCACAGCTCTATTATGATCAGAAAATGACAAAATTTCATAATTTAGTTCAAGGAAAGTTAACTATAACTTGAGTACTGGGAGAGGTTTACCAAACTTCTTAAGTACGTTCCATAGTATCAAACTGACAAAAGTTCAGGATACACAAGTTTATTATGGGATTGAATCCTATCATAGGAGGAGAGGTAGATGTGCACAGCCCAACCACCATGGAAGGGGTTGTAGAAAAATCCATAAGGCAAGAATAGAAATTGAAGGCAATTTCTGCACATAAAGAGAAGAATCGGAAGAAAATTTCCATCTCTTCTTTGTCACTTGCACCTAAAAATGTGGCATGGAAAATTTTGGATTCAAAATAAATTTTTAACTAATAACAATAAGAAAACAAAAAGAAATAAACCTACTTCAAACATTAGAAACAATTTTGTGAAGAATAAAAATAATGGGTATAAATCTTATGGAGGTCAAAACAATAATTTCAAGACTGGAAATAAGTTTGAACCAAAAAGAGGACCTGTAGGGGGCTATTTTAATTGTGGTAAGGATCACTACGCAAATCAATGCTCTCTAAAGAAATATGGTATCAATCAAAAATATAAGATACATGTTGTAGTAGTTGATAAGGAAGGCTGAAAAGCAAGTTACGCCCATATAAGTGCCAAGTAAATTATTTGGTACACTTGTTACTATAATTTTTGATACTAGTGCTACATAATGTTTTATTTCTAGTAAATTAGATACAAAATTAAAAAGAAAAGTAGGAATAATGGAAAAATCTTGGACTGTACATTATGGTAATAATGTTTTCCATACTGTTAGTCAATGTCTATTTGGAGCAGTTTAGAGTTACCAAGTTTTTCAACTGAAGTATATATTTATGTTGCTCCTTTGGGGTCATATGATGTCATAATTGGTGTTAATTGTCTTACTGATCATAAAGAAAAAGTTGATTTTTTTTTAAAACACATTATATGCCTTGATGATCTGTGTGGAAAACAACAAATATTGAGGGGTAAAATGAGAAATTTCTGTTAGGAAATTGTCAACTGTGTAACTTAAGAAGGCCGGAAACAAAGGTTGCATGTTATATGTAGTAAAAATATCTGAAACAACAAAATAAGGTTGGAAATTTCTTGGAAAAGTATCCGTTGTTAAGAGATTTCAGCGATGTGTTTCTGTAAGAACTACAGTTTTCTGCCTAAATGAGAATTTGACTTTTCAATAGAAATCAAACCTAAAAGCTGAACCTATTTTCAAGGCACCTTATCGGATGACTATAATTGAACTGGTGGAACTTAAGGTATAGTTACTGAGTTTTTGTTTAAATTCTTGATAAGACCGAGTGTCTCACCTTGGGGAGTGCTGACAATTTTTGTGAAAAAGAAGGATGGAACACTTAGGCCTTGTATTGATTACAAAATGTTAAACAAAGCAACAATAAAAAATAGATATCCACTTCCTAGAATTGATGATGTGTTTGATCAAATGCATTGTGCATATGTCTATTCAAATATAGATCTTCATTATGGATACCATCAATTGAGAATTAAGGATAAAGATATTCATAAAACAACTTTTAGAACAAGGTATGTACATTATGAATTCACTATTTTACCTTTTGGTTTGAAAAATGCACCTACATATTTTATGAATCTAATGAATAATATCTTTCAAGAATACTTGGAAAAGTTTGTACTTGTATTCTTGGATGATATTATTATCTATTCTAAGATAATTGATGAGCACCAAGAGCATTTGAAAATTATACTTGGAATTTTGAGAAAGAGAAAATTATATGGTAAGTTATCCAAATGTTCTTTTTATGAAACAAAAGTGCACTATTTAGGACATGTCATAAGAAAATATGGAATAGTAGTTGATCCATCAAAGATTGTTTCCATAACTGAATGGCTGCGCACCTAAAAATGTACATAAATTCAGAAGATTCATGGGGCTTTCTAGTTATTATAGAAAATTTGTTAAGGACTTTTCAAAAGTCACTTCCCAATTACTTCATTACAAAAGAAAGATAAAAAGTTTGTGTGGAGTGATAAATGTGAATCAACATTTAAAAATCTAAAGGAAAAACTAACTTCTGCACCTATTTTGAATATACCAGATCTAAATGGAATATTTACGGTGAATTCTGAGATGCTTCCAGAGAAGGACTAGGAGGTATATTGTTGCAAGATGATCATGTTATATCTTATGAGAGCAGAAAAATCAAGTTACATGATTTGAATTATGCTCCCCATGACCTAGAGATTACTTCCATAGTTCATATACTTCAAGTATGGATACATTATCTCTCGGGAGGCCCTTTGAGTTAAAAACTGACCACCTTGGGTTGAAGTATATTTTCACTTAGCCAAATCTGAATGCAAGACATTGAAGATGGTTATAGTTTTTGTCACAATATGATTTTGACATAAGTTACATCAAAGGAAAAGAAAACAGAGTGGCGAGATGCAATAAGTCATAAGAAACACATTTCTACACTTGTAACCTTGAGAACTTAGTTTAAGGATGAAGTAAAGAGTATCATGGATTCTGATTCGTATTTTCAGCAAGTAAAAACAACACTTGCAACATGCAGATCCTAATGATGCAAGATACAAAAGGTTTTTACTTTGATAATGAAGGAATTTTAAGATATGAAAAGTGAGTGTATGTACCTTCGGAAAATGAGTTAAGGAAAAAGTTAATGATGGAATTTCATAATTCACCTTACTCAGGACATCCCAGTATTACAAAAATGCTTGCTGATGTAAAAAAACAATATTTTTGGAAAGGGATGAAGAAAGACATAACTGATTTTGTTTCACATTGCCTGGAATGTCAGTGAGTTAAGGTTGAGCATATGCACCAAGCTGATTTACTTGTATCCACATAGCATACCACAATATAAGTGGTAAGTAATAAGTATGGATTTTTTTCAGGGCTGCCTATGTCTAAAAATAAGCATGATGTTATTTTAGTTATCGTTGAAAAATTAAAAAAGTTAGCACATTTTATTGTTGGTAATCTTAAAGATGATTTTTCTATTTTAGAAAAATATTTGTACATGAATTTTTCAGATTACATGGAGTACCTGAATTGATTATATCTGATAGAGACCCTAGAATGACATCCTGTTTCTAGAAAAACTAAATGCAACCTTAGGAAAAAAACTAAATTTTAGTTCCACATACCATCCGGAAATAGATGGTCAAACTGAGAGAGTAAATCAGGTTTTGGAAGATATGTTACGAATGTACTATATGGATCAACAATATAAATGGGAAGAATACCTTCCTTTAGTTGAATTTTCTTACAATAATACTTATCATTCCTATTTAAAAATGACACCTTTCAAAGCATTATATGGAAGGAAATGTAGAACTCCAATTAGTTGGGATATCATTGAAGATAGAGAGGTAATTAGACTTGAAATGCTTACTGAAATGGAATAACAAGTGAAAGTAATTCGTGAATGATTAAGAGAAGTTGTTGATAGGTAGAAAAGTTATGCAGATCTGAAAAGGGTTGATAATAAATTTGAACTTGGTGAAAAGGTCTTTTTACGTGTTAAGCCTAAAAATATCTATTACCTTTGACAGGGGTAGCCAAATTATCACCTTGTTTTTGGGACCTTTAAATAGTTTTGAAGTGATTATCCATGTAGCTTATCACTTAACATTACCTCCCACTTTGTCATGAATGCATGATGTTTTCCATATTTCTTTGCTTAAGAAATACATTTTAGATTTATCACATGTATTAAATTGGGATTCCTTATAGGTCCAAGACCCAGGAATAATCATGGTTGAACCCATAAGAGTGCTAAAAACTCACCAGATTACACTTGCGAAATCATGAAATCAGTCAATGCAAGGTCCAATGGGACCAGTTTAATGAAGAAAGTGCAACATGGGAAAACCTTGAGGATATGAAAACTACTTTTCCTCATCTATTTGAACATAATTAATTCTGATTTTTGAGATAATTAAAGACTTTGTTTGAAATCTATCTTTAATTTCTACTAGTTTTGGGTAGGTACTATATTTTTTTAGTACAAGGACAACTATTTGATGTTGTAATAAGTTATGAAAAACTTGAATTCTACAAATCTAGTTTCTGTTTGAAAATTTTGTGGATAGAAGAACTATAATTATGATTATTTTTCTTGTTTAAAGAATGTGGACTAAGTTAATCATTGGGACGATGATGCTTTTTAGAGGGGAGGTATGTAATGCCTCTACCATGGTTGATATCCTTGATGGATTCTGTAATTAAAGTTGCAAACATTGATAGGTGATTCTTATTTGAAGATGGTGTACTCTTTTGAACTAAGTAATCATGTTTGTTGTAGATGATATGTTTATCTTCTAAAAATGGATACAATCATGCCATGACAATTCTGAATTTATAATGAAGTAATTCTGAATTTATAATGAAGTATTTCATATACTCTTTATGCTGAACTTTTTAATGTATTCTACATGTGGATAAAGGAAATAAATTCAGTCTAATTCATTCATTGCCTATTTTGCAATATTGAACTTGTGCTTTAGTCTATTTGATTTCAAAATGCAGGAATAACCATACCTTGGATCAATTTCAGTGATCCAAGGCATGTCTTTGATTTTATGATGTTTTGATGTTTTGATCAAGCCTCGCGAATGTTTGATTGTTGAACTCAGGCTTGCTTTGGGATCACATGGGCATCATGTAGCATGTTTTGCATGCACCCTTTTAAGTGATCTAATAATGCCATTTTGATACATCACAAAAGGTAATGTAATTTGATTAACTTATTGGGACCTAGTTAATCTAAGTTATTTTAATTTTTTTCCTATCCTAAACTTAAGTTAAGGTGAATATATTGATTGTGATGATTAATTGTTAGAAGGGGTAATCCTAATTCATTGACACTAATTAACCCTAAGCTAAATTGAATTACTCCTAAGGTCCTAAGCTTTGGTTTATAAACTAATATTATAGAAACCTAACCTACGAGCATCAAACTAACCTAAGGGGAAATTAGGTTGGCTTGGATGATAATTTGTTGGATGGTAGTGGTGCCATTCCAAAGGCATTTTGAAGGTTTAAATGTTGCATTTAATATTCTGTTGCCACCAATTTTGGCCAAGGCAATAAGGTAGAGGAAAGTGTTGAGTTTTCAACTTTGATAATTTAGTTTGAATGCGTTTTTAATTGTTAGTTATAACTAACAGTGAGTTGGCATTGGCGACGGAGTTTCGGGGGAACACTGGAATTCTGTTGGCATTAATGAGCCTCGACCTGAGTGAAAACCAAATGAAGAATAGTAGAATTGGTTAGAGGAAAAAGGAATGGTTTGGTTTTATTGTGCATTCAGATTTTTTGAGCTCTTTGGCTCTGCATGTAGTATTTCTATTTTTTGAAATTTCAGTTTGATTCTGTTACATGTTAAAATTTGCCATTACATGGCAGAAATAATGGAAAAAAATTGTTGTGGAAACTATAAGAAGAAAATGGGAGAAGTTGTAGAGGCTTTGTTTGGCATTTTCATTGGAAATATTTCAATGAAAGCTTTGTTTGAAGTTTTGAAGCAAAGAAAAAAGCTAGAGCACTACCAGAATGATAGGCTCTATCTCTTTAAGATATCTTGATTTTATTTAAATGTTTTCATAAAAAGAACTATGCTCTTCATGAAAACGTCTCTGAGAATAGTTTCTTGTGTGTTGTTTACTTCTTCTTGCTTCTATGATGTTTCTTATGGATATGGTTTCTTGTGGATATAAGTGATACAATGGTATGAGGTTGTTATTCATGATTAAGGTTTGTCTATTGTTGGAAAAATAGTTGTGTTTGCAATATATATTAAACTACGAATGATTGACATGGGAAGACTGTGTTATATTATCTCTGATAGATAAATCTCCTTGTATTTGTAATTTGTTGGCATGAAATGAATTCTCAGGGTTTTGGAGAAAGTATTTTTAGGATTGTGGTAACGACCCAGGTTGTCATTAAAATGGGTATGGACAAACATTATTTGGGTCAAATTTTTATAAAGCTTGTATGGGATTTCGTATCGGTTTGATGGTCACTCATTTTGGCTTATATTTGTAACTGATCTTTTGATCTTTTTGTTGTTTTTATGTAAGTCTAGTCTCGACCCATACTTGGGTACTCTTGATTGAGGTATTTCAAGCACTATAAGTGCATAATATGAAGGTGTCTGATGGATTTTTGTCTCTATCATTTTAAGTTACGTTTTTTTGTTTATTACCCTTCATGGGTGGATTTGTTTTGGAAATATGGACTGGTAAATCTCTCTCTCTCTCTCTCTCTCTCTCTCTCTCTCGGTTGTGTTTACTTTGCATGATTACCCTTTTTGGGTCGGCTTGAGATTTGGACTCTGTTGAGTATTGGTCACTCCAGGTCATCGTATTATACTTTGAAATGGTTTTATTTCATTTATTTTATTAAATTTTATCTTGAAGAAATATTAATCTTGAAGCATCATGAGTGGGATACTCAGGGTTTATATCTTCTCATGTTCAACTTTGAAGATTCTTGTGATCTAGGTCATCAGTGTTTATAAGAGACGTTCTACATGATGAGATGTTACATGTTTTAATTGAATGTTTAATCCCGATGAACATCTCATTGAGACTGAGCTTGTATCTTTGTTTGGTTTGAAATTTTTATGTGGTAACTAATGCTCGTATTGAGAATTAGTTTCGAGTGTGAAAGGAACTTGTGAGTTATTGTGATCATTGTTAAAGGAAATTTTTATTCTTTAAACTTGAATACTGATATTTTCAAGTAAATACCATGCACTTGTGATTTTTTACTTGGAAGGCTGTTCATTTTTCATTATCTTAAAGGTTTTTTCAGGGTTTCTTATGCATTCGATTGTAGAATGATCATTTGAATTGCATGTTTTTGTTACTCTATTTTTCCCATCTTGGTGCAGTTGATATGATTCGATCAAATGGGTTTTGGAAACTAGTTCATTTTGTTAAGTCATACCTTTCTGAATTCTTATCTTGTGTTGATTCATTTTTTTCTTGGCTAGAGTAACCTCCTGTAGGAATGCATAGTGATTACATCCGGTTCTGTTGAGTTATCTTTTTTTTTTTTGGAATTATTTTATAGATGGTAATAGGGAATTGGTTAGATGAACTATGGTGGTAGCATCATGTTCATGTAAATTAATTTTTAATTATTCCTAAATACTTTTAGATTGATTGATAAGGAATCTGGATATGATTTAGTAGAAATTTGGCTTGGTGAACTAAATTGAAAAGAATGAGGACAGATCATGAACTTTAATTAATTCTCTTCTTATAGTTGGTTATAGTTTGAAATGTTATCATGTTGAAATGATTATCATTACTTGTGACATAGATGGAATTATTTTTTTTGGATTATTTAACTTCTTTTATGGACAATTGATTCTTAAATAGATTTAGTGACTTCTTCTCTATTTCTAACATAGTGGCTTTTTGGGCGGTTTATTTTATTGATCTTATTTTGAGTACTTGGAACATTTTCATAAATAACAGGGTTTCTTTTATGAAATAGTTATATTAAATCATATTGTTTTAACGTTATATCGATTATCATGTTCATTTCTTATGAGTTGAATCATGCTAACAATTTTGCAAATGGACTTCGTGAAAAGTGAAAGGAGAAAGACTTATAAAAAGTTGCATTTTTATTAACGAAGTCATTTTCTTCATTCAGATGCTTTATGTATTGAAATTATCTTGAAATGAACTTGTTGGAGAAACTATGAGGATGTATTAAATTATTTTTGTAATGATGAAAGAATTTTTCTTATAAACTTATGGAATACTTATTAAGTTTGGAGTGTAGTGAACTCTCTTTTTGATAAATGAATTGTTGTGTGAAAGTTGTTGATTTCTGATTTATTCTAGGGTCATATATGACTTATATTTGATTAATATTCAGTGTAGTGAAATCTCTTTTTGATAAATGAATTGTTGTGTGAAGGTTGTTGATTTCTGATTTATTCTAGGGTCATATATGACTTATATTTGATTAATATTCTTAAATATTAACATGCATGATGAGATTTTATTAATATTCTTAAATATTAACATGCATGGCTTAATGGATTCTAAGGTATAGAATAATGCTTGGATAAGGAAAAATATATATTTTTGACTCAATTCATTTTGGGGTAATGATATAACTATGATGATTATGATTTATTGACCCTTATTCGGAAAGGATAATAAGGATAGTTCTATATAGTTGAATGTGGCATTCTTATTATGAATCTACTCTTTATGTTTTCAAATTTCATGAATAGGACAATAGTCCTTAATTAGGAAGAAAATGATACTTCCTTTTTATCATTAAATCTAAACTAAGTATGTTTTCCATAATTATGTGATAAAGTATAATCATCATTGATGATTGGTGTATGCTCTACTTTATGAAAATGATAAATGGAAATTGGAAAACTTATAAGAATTAGTAAGATGGATTTAAATATTATGATATCACTAAGTCTAATTAATAAGCTTTCAATCAAGATTGTTTACATTGTTAAACAATAGTAAAGAAACTTAATGATATTTCTTACTTGATATTGAAATAAGATTTATTGATAAAAGAAAATAATAGATTAAGATTAAAAATTTCATATGCATGAACACAAATTTTATCTACATACCTTCAACTGGTGTAAAATTACATTTTGAATCCTTTATTGGGATCAATCGTACTTACTGGACCCTTAGGTATGTTGTTGAAATTATTAATTTAAACAAGATAATAATTTGAAGGTTAATAATCTAATATTTCTTAAGTATGTTAGTTTCGTTGAAAGAACTTAGTAGGTTGTTGTAATATAGGGGTTTAATAGAGTACCCTCATAATGACAGGAGTCATTATGAGGATACTTTGATGCAGCCAACTATGCTTGAACACCCCACGTAGTTCAATTAACTCAGGGGATTGATATAAGTGGAAATTAGGTTCATACTTCTACTTTAAATAGAGATAGACACATGGAATAATGTAGTGGTCAACTAATGTTGACTTTAGGTAAATAAACACACCCAATCGATGAGATTCAATTGAGTATGTCTACCTATCCTTAGTCATCATGAGTAGACTACAACACTAGTGTCGATTAGCTACCCCTATTTAGTGTGAAACTTTGAATTGGGTTTGGTTGATGGGAGTCAAGCTAGACCAATCTAGATAACAGATTCGAGTCGGGTGAAAGACATATTCCTTTTGATGAGTATGCCATCTTGGAATATAACTATGGTAAACATGTTTAAAATTTTAGAAAAATTATCACAAATTGCTGGTTACATTGTCTTATGTCACCTAGTCTATGAATGTGGGATTTTTGATGAATATCAATAACAAATATTTAGATAGGATTCTTAGACATAACACTTGAGTGACCCTTAATGGGTAAAAGAAAAAAATTATACTTATTATACACTTGAACAAGTTAAACATGAGAGATTGGTTTAATTCCGAGTCATGAAATGAGAGGTCGGTGTTTAACCGAGTCATTACAATTGCATACGGTTTTCTGTTATGAGATGGACTATTAATGAAATGTGTGTTCTGAATTGTATGAATTTAGAACATAGAACATTATGGAAACAAAAATTCCCTTGTTTCGAGACATAAAAAGTGGATGTTACACACACACACGCTTTAAAAGCCAAGTGGCATCGTATATAATATACATGTCTAAAATAATTTATACAAATAGCTTCACAAATTCTAACAAAGGGTCAATTCACTATAATATAAAACCTAGTTAACCACACAAAGAAGATATAACACAAGCCCAAATTGGGTTTGAGACCAATCGAATGTATTTAATCATTCGACGGGATTTAAAATGCAAGATCCTTATTCTACCGATAATGGCGTTTATAAATATACATCACATGCCCAAGCTATAACAAAAATGTATACCCCAACCCGGATGGGATTCATTTTACCGACTCATATCTAGTTGATATAAATATTCGTTTAATTTTTTGTGTTTACAGTCAACAAAATGACCAAACTCTTGTAAATGCAAAACCACTATAATAAAAGTTAAACCCAAATATATTCCTCAAAACTAGACTATAACTTAATCTGGGTATTTACCGCAACTTCAAAAAAATGGAAGCAAAACCTAAGTGCAACAGAACAAACATAAAAACATGAACATTTGAAAGCCTCTCAAATGGCCATATCCAAATCTAACAAAGAGCATAATCATATTCATTATAGAAAAAAATCTAACCAAGTTCATTTCATGCAAATAACCATTAAAAAATCATTCTTGGTACAAGTTATAAACATAGAAGAATGATTTCAAACCACAACCATTAAAATATTTTAATGCTATAGATAATAAAGATAGGTGAAGAGTGATTTCATGCCTGAAAAATTCACCCAAAATCCTTTCAAGATTCCCTTCAGTTGACTGGGTGCAACAAGATCTCCTTCAACAACTTTCATAGGTGCTCTTAAAAATCCAAGCAAGAACTATCTTTGAATTGAAGAAACCTCATTCTTATCTTAACAACCATATTAAATAGCCCACAAAATCCCACAACATTTCATGTAGAGTTTCAAAAATTCATGGAGTGTATTTACGGATAAATGAAAATAGCTCCACAAATTCCTTACATGTAGAGCTTGATAGAGCTAAAAATAGATAACTGATAAATAAACCTTAAATAACAATACTATCTCTATTAGCTTTCTTGAGAAGCTTTCTAATTATTTTTAGGAGAGTAATGGTGTATTGAATGCATGATACCATTGTCGGTTTTCCACTACCACCATTTTCCCACTAAAAACCTTGATTAACAACTTCTTGTTATCCTATCTTTTAATAAAGACCATACAATCGGGAGGCGAGAAGGCATCAAACGGTCAAAGACTGTACTTGCCAAAATAACCAAGTTTAACATAGATGGTCCAAAGGACCTCACAACTTCCAATGTGTACATTTAAATGTAGCTTAGGTGGCCACATTAAAGATTATAAAAATAATCACATTAATATTCTGCAAGTTCGAGTCGATATTCGACCTTATTATATTATATGTATATATATATATATATATATATATATATATATATATACACACACACACATATATATAATATATGTATTAATTATCTATAATATATATCCATTTTAATATCGATTCAATCGATATTACTAAGGTCCTTAGCATGGTTGATTGACCATTATAAATAAACAATATTAAATAATATAAGGTCTATATCCATACAACTTATAAGTCCACCCTGCAATTGATTATCGAAATCCCCTAACCATTCGTTAATTCATTAATCAACCAATAATATAACCTCGTTTCATATGGTCGATGACCATTGATTTATTCACACAAGTATTAAGATCTCTAGGTTATAAATACTATCACATTTATTTATCAACCACTCAAGCTATAATTAAGGAGTAGTAATCTGCTCTTACCAAGGTCGCTCATACTTGCCTAGCTATTGAGGTTTCATCCTTTTCCTCAAGAAAGGGAAATGTTGTGTCCAACATTAGAGCAACTTAGATCAATTAAACAATGATAAAAAAATGTAATATAATTATGATGTAAAAATATCAACAGATTATAAATAATTGACAATGAAACTTTCTGATGCCCAAAGAAAACAACCCACTTGAGATCCAAGAAACAATCTAGGGTTAGTTAGGAAAATAATGGAATAATCTTTTTGATTAGAAGTGTCCACAACTAGGTTGCAAGACAATAGTTGACACTAACAGAGTTTCAGAATAATTCTAAATTACTAGAATATGCTTCTCCTTTATTAACACTTATCAAAGATCACATGGTCCAAATTTTAGGGTTAGAAGTTTTAGTTAGGTTTAGGGGGTAAAATATCACCACACCCATTCTCTAACAATGGCTCGAGTTAAAACTTGATTTTTCTCACACTTAGCACTTACAAAATTTCCCTAAATTATTCCCATTAGATAGAAAATTTTCTAACCTTTCCAAAAATATAAAGAACTCCTCCTAACTCCTTATAAAACTCCAGATATGGGCCGGCGAACTCTAGGGATCAAATTTTCCCCCAAGGGGACACGTGTCGAGCAGGGAAGGAAACCCATTTCTTTGGGTCGGTGGGTTGCGGGGTTGTGTTTGTAAATTTTCCCCACATGGGTGTAAATTCAAAATCTCTCCCATGCATCCACGTGTCCTCCGGTGGACATGTGTTGCTCCGCTAGCTAGGCAGCAGGGAAAGTGAGGGAAGGGTGGGGTGGCGGGGTTTGAGTGGAAAATTCACCCAAGGGGAGAAAAAAAGGATGAAAGGTGCATGCGGGTCCACACATCCATGAAGGAGATAATGCCAAGGTGAGGGTGGGAGTACGGGGCCATGGAGGTTTCAAAAAAAAAATTCCCAAACAAAATTTCAAGGGAAAAAGGGTCACGAGGGTTCCACCCCTCCACTAACATGCCATGCTACCACATGGTAACATATGATAGGCCACGGTCCGGTGGGAAATTTTTTTTTTCCAAAAATTAAAAATGCCCTAGGGAAAAAATGAAGTCGTGCCTCCGCATTTGCCCCGTGATGACATGTGGTAGCCTCTGATTGGCTACGGGCCAGTGGAGAAAAGTTCAAAAATTGTCCCAAGCAAATTTTTCAAAATTTTACTAAGGATTTTTAACGGGAAATTTTCGGGCCACAGGCCCGCTAGGAAAATTTTCCCAAATTTTCCAGCCAAGGTAGGAAAACTTCAAAGTGCCATAAATTTTGTTAGAAAGATCAGTTTTGGGAAATGAGGAATTTATGGAAAGCTCTCATTGCCCTATTTGCACAGGAATCATCAATTTTATATCTTGATAAAGTTTAAGGGGTCAATTTTATGAAAATGATCTCATGGGATTTTAAATAACAAACTGGTAAATTTGAATTATAAATTCTCATTCAATTTGATGTCCTTCTTCACTCAACATGCCTAACATACATGGAGGATTATTTCAGGAAGGATTTAGAATGGTTTAGGAAGGTAAATTTGCTCAATTGATTCTAGTTTGAAATTTTTCCAATAATTGACAGAAAACAACTGTGAAAGGGATTTGGCTCAATTTTGTAATGTTTAAATTGTTTTCTTAAGTTTTCTTTGTCAATTTGAGTTCATTGGTGTCATAGCATGCCAAATTATATCATTTTCAAGTTGATTATAATGTGCAGGCCTAAACTGTACATTTTAATTAAATAATTGCTAGTTTTAAATTTACAACAGAGATTCATTTCTAGGAAAATTTGTATATCAATTTTATCATTTAAGTGTGATATTTTATTTCTAATCTAATCTAATACATTTAGTTTTTTATAAACAAATCATTTCAAAGCTAAATTGTAAAGTCTGATTTCCAATTTAATATATTTCAAAAGGAGACAAAGCAATATAATTCCTTCATACGTATTCCTTCTTTTTCCATTTTCTAAACAAAGATTTTAATCACAATCTGATATTCCAATTTGAATCAACAATGTAAATGAGAGAAGATCTTGCAATCCTTTATTGAATTTAATTATAAAACTTTACATCTTTCAATGTTTGAATGCAAATAACACATTTCACTCTCTTTCTTTCAAATGTACAGAACAGAATATAAATGTCTTTCACATTTCAAATATACACTTTCATAACCAATTACAACATCATTTCTTCACAAATATAAATATTACAATTTCATCCACATCAAGTGGGAAAGGATTACAAATGAATTTGTTTCACAAGGGACTGTAAAACTGCATTTTCCTTTGCTCCAGAATAGCAACATGCAAGCTTCCTTTTCTTCAATTTGATCACAACAAAAGTGGGGGAAAGGCAACGCTCTCCACCCAACCAATACATCCAATGAAAGGAGAAGCCATCCTTCATCATTGGCCCCCAAGCCCCAACCATAATACAATAAGAGGTGTGATTCAACCCATGACAATATTGGCTTCCACAAACACACAACATTCTTTCAACATGCATAATTCATTATAAAACATAGTCCACACAAAAACAACAGTTTACAACTACATTTGAAAATAATCAAAACAAAACTCAGGCTTGATCATGCAAGCCAAAGGAGGAAGGTCTATGGGGAAGCTGCTTATGCCTCCCAAATGGGTATTAGGCATCCACCAGTAAAAAACCGCTAATAAAAGTTCACCTCACATATCCTTATGCCCCCACAATCCCTCCTTATGCCCCCCACAAAGTAAGAAATTCAAGCTATTTATTTTCCATGGTGGATCCCAAACCCAAACTCCCTCCACAAAATTTTGATGCCCATGGCATTCCCTTATGCCTCCCCACATGGATTCCCCATAGCCTTCTCCCACACCATTCCTATGACAGTCTACCCAACAATCCAACAATTGCATAAAACATTCACCATTCACACAACACAACAAGAAAATAGCAACATAAAATAAGAGTTAAACTCCTACCTCTCCATGGTAGATTTTTTTCCAAACAACAAGCTTCAATGCCCAAAACATAGTCCCAAAACAGAAATATCCAAGCATTCAAAGTTTCTCCAAACTCCCTCTAAAAGCAAGAGCTCCCAACAAGAAAATGAGCCCCCAAGGAAGTTGTAAAAAGATTCAACAACCCAAAACAAGAAAAGAGTTTGAATTTTATAGAAGAGGGAAGAGAAGAGGATGATGTGGATCCATGTAGGATGCCACATCACACATCCTCAAATTCAAACACATAATACAAAATTTCATTCTCCCAAGCACAATAAAGAGGTGGGTGAAAATATGACAATTTACTTGCACACTCCAAAAGCCCACACCCCAAAGGACTACAAAATAAATAAAATGTAAGAGTTTGAAATCAAAACTTGCAACATGATTAAAAAAATGCATTAAAAGAGGTCTAAAATCACCTCTCCACACATAAGTATGGTTGGTAAATTAAATTTAGAGGTATGGGACAAGTTTTATTTGTCCCACAAGCCTCCAAAAAGCCCCCAAGGACATTCGAATTTCCAAGGAGGTGGGGTGTTTCATACTCCAAAATCTGACTTACACAACTCTTACACAAACTTACACATCCCTTACATATTAAATACAAAGAGCCAACAACTTCCATTATTACTTTCCCATATCCCAATTTGACTTATTCAAATTTTAACCATATGATTTCTTACATAATCTACCACAATTTTAATTAAATAAAAGAAAGGGACACATTACTAATAAAATACATACAACATAATAAAAATTAGCCACATTAATAAAATAAACAATCCATGGTCACATATAAAGGTAATCCCCCATGGGAATCCCTAACAAAACAACACACAACATAATAAAACAAGTTGCCATGGTGACCTTGTCGAATTCACCTAGAATTCTATTGTGGTTGGTCTTTAATCCCCCGATGTTTGTTGTGATATTAACCTACAAAATAAAAATACCTCCTTCGAACTCGTGGCCATATCAGAACATCCAAAATGAATATAAATATAATCACAAAATCATCTAAATATGTGAATCACAACAACATCAAGGAAATTTAACATTATCACATATAATTTATATCAACAACTATATCATTGTCATATAATATCCATTTATATATCTACTCATAATATCCAAAATCACATGTCAAATAGTATATCATCATCCACATATGATTGTCTCCAATAATCATCATGCATCATAACCAAATCAAGATCAACAATAATCCATGATCAAATGTCTAACATCATACTAAATCAAAACCTAATAATGTCCATAACGTAAACAACAATATTAAAATAAGCATCAAAATGTGTCAAAGGGAAGAAGTGGGCACTACATCCCCCTCCCCTTAGACTTGAATTCCTCCCAGAAGTCACTGGAAAAATGTGGAAACTGAATTTGTAATGAAGTAGCATCCTCCCATGTAGCTGTAGTCTCATCATATCTATCCCACTACACCCAAACCTGATCAACCTCTCTGCCTCGAAGGCCCAGGGTCCTGCGATCTAGGATGTGAATGGGATCCACCATCACTTGCCCCTGATCCTACACTTGTAATGATGTCCAATCTAACACATGAGAAGGATCTACAATATATCTCCTAAGAACTAAAACATGAAAAACATCATGTATGTGAGACAAGTTGGGTGGCAATGCTAGATAGTAGGCCAAAGGACCGATACACTCCAAGATCTTAAAAGGACCCATGAATATAGGAGCTAACTTAGAACCTTTTCCATAATGGATAGGGATCTTGTGTGGCCTGACACGAAGAAACACCTTCATGCCCACATCAAAACTACGATCGATCCTGTGCTGATCTGCATACTTCTCTACCTGTCTTGTGCCTCATGTAATCTCTACCTTATCAACACCACCTACGGCTCCATTTCCTATAAAAGAGCTGGTCCAACAGATACTTTATCTTCTAACCTTTCCCAGCCTAAGAGGTGTCATGCACTCTCTACCATACAAATCCTGAAAAGGAGCCATGCCTATGGAACTCTGAAAACTATTATTGTAGGAAAACTCCACTAAGTACAGGTACTCCTCCCATTTAGACTACTGATCCATCACATACATCCTGAGCATGTCCTCTAAAATCTGATTCACCCTCTCAGTCTATCCATCTATCTTAGGGTGATATGTTGTGCTGAAGTTGATTCTTGTCCCGAGGACATACTGCATGGTAGTCCAAAAATGTGAAGTGTATAAAGGATCACGGTCATAAATGATCTTCCGTAGAATCCCATGCAACCTAAAAATCTCATCCAAATATACCCGTGCCATTTCTCTAGCTGTGTAAGTGGTCTTCACCAGAGAAAAGTGAGCCACTTTTGTCAATTTATCAACCGTGACCATGATAACATCATGGTGATATCTCGACATTAGTAGCCCAACAATGAAATCCATGGAAATGGTGTCCCACTTCCATTCTGGTATAGCATGAGAATAAAGAAGGCCTCTTTGGATGTTGATGCTCGGCCTTAAATCTCTAGGACTCTAAACATCGTGACATGAACTAAGCCATGTCTCTACGAAGTCCTCTACGGTGGTACAACTATCGCAAGGTGGCATTGTTGGGACCCTATTGTAGCTACCAAATATTAAGGGTGCATAGGCATGCATAGCCAGAGGAAGCACACAAGTGAAGGAAAGAAAGGTAGAATTCAAAAGGCTTCTTGGAGAACCAAGGACACACATGCCATGCAAAGAACAATTCGGGACTTAGCCGTTTTCGGCCTTTTGGATAGAACACATGAAGAATGTGTTCCATTTGGATAAGGTTCCATCCTGGTGACAGGGTGTCCTAGGAGGAATATACCTTGCGATAGGAAGATCCAAAAGTTAATCATGACATGGAGAGGCATGCGCCTGGGGTGACCCACACCTTGACACTTGGGGGTAGATCTGAGGTTGCAGAAGATTTTGTTAGAGCTCAGATGCCTATTTATACGTGCACCCTTAGCAAAGAATAGAGAGAGAAGTGAGGTAGCGAAGCTCTATAGAATTACTGCGAGAACTATGGGATAAAATGGGTAGATGATTCTAGGAAGGATGTAATGGGGAAATGGGGAATGCAAATTTTGTTTTGTGAGCATACATGTATGGATCCAGATATGGCGCATGACTATGGTCTGCCTCTCTGTGATGCTTTGTAGTAAGGCTATGAATGAATATGATAAGGTTACCACTATGTTTATATTAAGATCTCCTTTTGTATTATCTACATGTTTCTACTTTACTTTTGACCTTGTATAATCATGGACCTTACTTGAATGATTGAGTATATTTGTGGATTTACAACCTCTTAGTTCTATTAATTCTATTGTGTGCTTTGTTTTTGTTATGACTAAAGGGGTGTAGAAGTCGTTCTGAGCTCTATAGCTTTTCATGTATGTTAAATCACTAAGTTAGAATCATGAATTATGCCTTCCATTAAACTCACATAAAAGAGAGACTCGGTTCACTCTTGTGCATCTCGGGTGAGCACCCAACGCTCGCTGGGTGATAGGCCCACGCACATGAGGTTCCCTTGTTCTTGGTGGGGTGCAAAAATAACTACATCTTGGTTCCATTGTCGGGATGTCTTTTGAAATTTATAGTGGAACATGGCATACATCATGATCTGTGCAAAAAGTGATGGCGGAGCACTTAACAATTGAAGGTGTTGAATATTGGTTTAAAAGCACGAGAGGACAAATTCACTCGAGATTCAATCTTTGGACTGGGTTTAACACATGAAGATGGGTGGAGGACACTCTTTATCATGAATTGTACAAAACCTTCTTCCGATATTTCCAATTAGAGTTATTTGAATGGATCTCAAACTTATACATCTAGATCGGGGTGGTATTATAAGTCACACCCTTAGACCTAAGGAACATATCGAACTTGCAAGATGCTTTGATCAAACGTGGAACCATGCTATAGATCATTGGTGGAGGGAGTATTGACTAGATACACTCACGGAATATGCCATTTCCACATATTCATGTCTAGAAGTTTCGAGTTTGAGTTTTTACGGGAGCCCAGAGGATCATTTCTGTGTTATCCCCCTGGCAATCAAAATCTTGATGGTAACCATGGGTTTAGAGGCATTTCCTATGGCCAGCTAAACCACTCTGAGTGCTTTGCGAGGAAGCCAGGTTGGGGAAGGATGGCTGATATAATGACTAAAAAGGAAAGGGAGGAGAGACGGCTCAAGTATAACGAAGCGCATGAAAGGGAGATCGATAGACAGCGCGGGATTACAAGTGGGTTATGGAGCCAGACATGGTGGAAAGGAGTTGAGGTTCATGTGGAGGATGTGGAACCCAAACAGTCTGTGATACCCCATCTTGGTAAGCACGAGAGAGAAAACCTTGCGGCTTCTGATGAGAGTCTATCGCGTAGAGAGAGAAGAGTCATTGGCACACATCTGACCCCACCTAGTGACCAAACCTTGGCACTTGGTTTGTTTGAATGAGGGAAAAGTACAGTTGATCCATTTGATATCAGTAGAAGCAACTGATCGACACCTAGGAGATACAATTTCTCGTTTAGGACTTCTATGGCTTCACACACTATTCTAGTATTTGGTGGAATGTTTGGACAAGGCACATATACAGCTGGTTTTGGAAGCATGTTAGGAAGTGGTGGAGGAAATACGATTGGGAGTGGTACTAGTTCACAAATTATTGGTGCGCAATTTAGTGGGACAACAGGAGCATTTGGCATGACAAACACAGGCCTTGTACCTAACACAGGAGGATCTGGAGGTGGAAGTGGTGGAGCTGGTGGCTCAGGATCTAGTGGGTTCGGTGGAGGAGGAAACACTGGAGGAAACCAAGGGACTGGATTGGGAGGAAAAGGACCTCAGCCACCTCCTCAAGTATTTTTCGAGATGTCTCTACACTTACTATATTACAGTGGGATAGAAGATGCCATAGAGCATGTGCATAAGTGCAGTTTCTATGGCGTGTAAAGGGGATCATGACCCAGGATCGAAAGGCCAGTCAATTTGTGACAACTTTACAAGGACACGTGCATAGTTGGTATAGAAAGTATGACCCTCATTAGACTATTGTGGATTATACCACACTTTGAGAAATGCATTCTTGGTGGAATTCCACATACTTGAGTTTGAACAGAAGAGCATTAGCTCTCTCAAAGAAATCTAACAGGGCATGACAGAGAGCATGAGGGAATATGATGTGTGCTTTAAAACTCTATTGTCTAAACTATCTTATGATATCCACCCTTCACAACATGCTCAGTGGTTTGTTAGAGGGTTGATCACACCCTTTAGGAGGGCTTTGTCTCATAAAACATTCACGGACCCACGCAAAGTGTTAGAAGCCACTTTGTGCGCTGAGGCAGTTGGTAGTGTTGACACTGGTATTAGCCCATTTTTGGAGGCTTAGATTGCTGCCATGGCTAAGAAATTGGAGAAATTATCTACCAACACAATTCTAGAGATTCACGGTGGGATGTGGTGCATGTATTGTAATGTAGAAGGGCACACAAAGGATAATGGCGGGATATGTACTCGGAAGGTGGTGCGCGCCAGTAGCGGTAAATTGTGAAATATGTCATGAGGACCATGATGCAAGTAGGTGCCCCCTACTACAGTGCATGATCCACAAAAATGTATCCTGTTATTGCAAGATATGTACCTCAACCACACATGACACCAAGGATTGTAGATTGATTTACCAGATTCATGAGGCAATTGATCTTGGTGTGCACTAGACTGACATTGCCAGCAGTTCCAAAGGAGATGAACATTGGTATGAAGAGTGCAGAGATGGAGATACACGTGGAAGAGGGTTTCATAGAGGAAGAAGTGAGTTCCCGTGTGGGACGTGTTTTAATTGTGGAGCCATAGACCATTGTAAGCATGAATGTACAGATCTTCTACAATGCTCATGGTGTGGAAAATAACATAAGTATGAAGAGTGCCTAGAGTTATACGAACATATGAGTAAGTAGTCTTGGAAGGATAAGGATGCTGCCATGGTGAGTATTAATAAGGCTGACGCGTAATGGCTCCCATGAGTAATATGTGAATTAGAACTAGAACTTGTTATGGTAATAACAAGGGCGGAGTCTGCGTGTGCAAGGGAAGCACCTAGTGAGACCTCTGGTTTTGAGGGAAGAAGTAGTGCATGGGAAGTATCCAGACTCCACGCACTAGAAAGAAGTCTACCAGAAACCATGGATGTAATTTGAATCTTACAAGGAGATCCAATGCTTGAAAGAAAAAAACTAGAAAATATGAGCAAAGAAGACCAGGTAGAAGCACCAAGGGATGACTTGGATGTGTTTAAGGAGGTGTGTAAAGCTGTTGAGGTAGGAGAATGTTATTCCCCTACTAGGAGCATGGTTGAGAGAAAAGGTATGTTATCCAAAATGTGCCCCCTGCTCATTTTGTGGCTAAACCCTCTCATTCTTCCTTCTCTTGTGCCTCAGACATAATATTTTGCTTTTCAGGCACTCAAAACCTTCTGGAAATGACACCATCAGATAGAGCTCTTTCTCATCTTTCTAGAAAGGTAAAGTTTTCCTCCTAACTCCATGTATTTTTGAAGTTATGGCTCGGTGGAGTTTTGGTGGGAAATTTTCCCTTCAAGGCCCGCAGCCAATGAGATGCCGCCACGTGTCCAGGGAGGTGGCGGGGGTCGGAGGAGAACTTGGTTTTTTACCAAGTGTTTTGGCAAAATTTTCAAAAGGAAATTTTCCCCTGAAAGGCCCACCGACGAATCAGAAGCTACCACGTGTCAAGGGGTGGAATTTGGAAAATTTGGCTAAGTGTTGGCGCATGGAAATTTTGGAGGGATGGCCCACGGCCAATAAAAACATGCCATGTGTCCTAAGGAGCCTAAACCGGCGGAGCGCGGGAAGAGTTAGAAAATTTGGCGAAGTGTTTTGCCAAAAATCCAAAAGGTGAGTTTTGGCCCGCTGCCCCCGCCAACCAATTATATCTCACCACGTGTCCTGAAGTGGCGAGAGCGAGGGGAGAATTTGGGAAATTTTCCCAAGGAGAAAATAAAGGAAAATTCAGAAGGGAAAGCCCGCCCCCTTATTGCGAGCCAATAGAATCTCACCACGTGTCAGCTAACGGCAAAAAACCAAGGTCAAGCCCATGAGGAAATTTTGGAAGGTCTAACCCACATCGAATGGGGTTTTGACACATGTCTAGGTGAAAATTATCAAAGTGACCTGTGGAAAATTTAGGAAAGACAGGCCCACATCCAATCAGCCCGCCACGTGTCCTCAGCTCACCGGCCCGGCGGGGAATTTTGGGAAAATTTTCCAAAGGCAAAAACAAAGGGAAATGAAGCAGGATGTCCCCGTGCCCAATCAAAACATGCCATGTGGCACCTGGAAGGTAGAACACGGGGAAATTTTGGAAAATTTTCCAAACAACCAAAAAGGTAAAAAATTTCAAATTTTTGCCCGCCGCCCGATTTGGCCCTGTTTTGCCCTAAAATTTCAAATCGCCATATCTTTCGATCCAGAGCTTGGTTTTTTGCATTCTTTATATCAATGGAAAGCTGGTGAAATTATCTACAAGATTCCAGGGTCAATTTTGCATTTTGATGGATTTTGAGAGATAAAATCAAAAACATCTCTAGCACGTGGTGATGAGTAGAAATGACGTTTCAACCACCGTTTTTAATGAAGAATGGCTCGCATTCTCTCCCAAAGATGGTTATAAAATGTCGGGAATGGGTTTTAAGGATGCCCATGCTATTTTGAATGCATTTTGGTCAATGATTGAACCTCTCCCACGTTTTCCCATTTTCTCTCTCCGGGCTCATCCTCAGCACCGTAAAAGCCAGATTTGGCTCATTTTCAAAGGTTGAACATTTTTTGTGTATAGTAGGTCCCCTTTCTCACCTTGGAAGTGATTTTGGTGGAATATCAGACCTTTTCTAAGAACTGAAACTCATTTTTTTTCCTCTCAGGTGTTGTAATGCAAGTGATTTTGATGTTAAAATAACAATACAGCCTCTGTGATTAATTTTCATCCTCTGCTGGTGTTGTTTGACTAATTTCTGATTCTTCATTATAGTTATCATTTTGTGCATGTTCTTTTTGCATTTTATGAATTGTGTCAATCTACAGAAGTGAAAAATGCTCACCACTCCTTTGGTGCATCACCTATTAGCATTAGTTTTAGTTTATCTGCATTCTCTATCTCTGTCTCCTTTGGAATTTAGGGTAGGATTAGGAATATAGACCTCTACAACTTGTAAGTGATAAATCTGACTAGAGGAATTGAGGAACCAACCTCTAAACTAGAGATTCCTTTCTCATTTTGCAAGTCCCACACTTGGGGAAAGGATTCAATGTTGTGCAATCACACTGGATGCTAGTATGATCAAACTAGAAATCTGATCAACATCCAGGGGGTGCTGCTGATTTGCAACAACAATTTTGGCACGCCCGGTGGGACCTTAGAAGTCTTCATCTTCATTGCAAAAAAATTGATGTGCATTTGTTGCAAGTTTCTTGCTTAAAAGAGCTATAAATTACACATCTGGCGACTCCAAGGAAGAAGAATCAACTGGTTTTAGTAGTGCAGACCTGAAAACTCATGAGAAGAATCACTACAAGGTCAAGAGCTGGAGAAGAAGAGGTGTTGTTTGAATATCTGCAATTATCTCCAAGAATAAGGCAAAGTGGGAGGAGAATCCAAAGGTCTCCATCTCCACCAAACAAAACTCTCTCAACTCCTCCACCTGGTAGGCCTTTCATTCAATCAACAAGGGTTCTAAGGCCAATCAGAATGGCACAAAACAACCCCTATGTCAATTTCACTGGCAGCAGCCCACTTGCCCTCAATGCACAAAATCCAATTCCAGTTGCAGCATTGAAGAACATTCCATACTTCACTAGAGAAAATCAGACCACTTGGTGATCATGTCAAGGATATTGCTAACATTTGTGCAATCCATGAGATCAATGAGATGCAAGTTGTTGTCAAATTGCTGGCATCTTCATTCAAAGGGAAAGCTTTACAATGGTTCAGGAGCCTTGCCTCAGGTTCTATTCAAAATTGGAATCAGCTATGTATAGCCCTCCATGAGCAGTTTGGGGAAAAGGGAGACAACTTGTCCCTTTTGGAGCAGCTGACAACTATCAAAAGAGCTCCCAATGAGCAGCTGACTGATTTTAATTTCAGATTTCAAAGGACTTGGGAGAGAATTCCAGTGGCAGTCAGGCCAACAGCAGAAGGTGCTTTTCTTTATTACCTTAAAGCTTTAAATTTTGATATTTCTATGTTAATTCAGTCCATGGGAGGCACAACTATCCCCATTGCTTATAGCATTGCCATTAGAGCTGAAAATTGTTTGATTCAAGCTGGAAAGCTAGCTCCTAGGCCTCCAATGCCATTATTTCCAAGTTTAGAGAACCAAAGTACTAGCCAAGTGCCTAATTTAGCTTCTATTCCCACTCCTAGAAATCAGAATTCAAGTGAAGCTTCCACTTCATCTTCTAGTGCCTCAAATGAACTTCAAGAAGTCATGAAGCAATTGCAAAATCTAGGTAATGAGCTGGTTACACTCAAAAGGCAGCAAGCTCAAGGTTTTAGACCTTCTTTCCAGCCCCAAGCTCAGCCTAACAGGCAGCCATATCAACCCCAAAGACCACCCAATCTAGCTACAAATCTAAATCAAGCAAGGCCTCCTGCCAATAGACCATTTCAGCCCTATAATCCCAATGCTACATCTGCATCTAAAGCATTAGTGCCAGTACAAAACAATATGGCTCAAGAGTATGATTGGTGTTTCCCATGCAATGAACCTCATAACTAGTCCATGTGCTTCAACGGTGCCTTGAATCAAGCATTAATGGTGACAACAACTGGTGTGGAGGGTGAAGGTAGTCAAAGAAATGGCCAACAACAAGAAACATTCCAGCAGCAATCAACTCCAAATGACACCACACTTGTAAACTGGCAGGCAAAAGATTTTTGTGGCATGAATCAAATGGTTTCCCAAAGTGTTGCAGCCAACACAAGGTCAAAGAGGAGAAATTTGGGTGAAGAACAACCATTGGCTCCAAGTAATTCACAACCTCTTGTCATTCCACAAACTATTGGCAAGCAAAATGCAATCCCAAGCACACAAGGATTGCCTAAAACAGTTCCTAGGCCAGCCCAAATGCCAGTTGTTGCTGCCCATGCACAAGGAATGAATGTGCAGGCCAAGGGACAGCAAAAGGATACTTCATCTCCATTCAATATCATTGATCAGATGAAGAAGACAAATGTAAACATATCAATGTGGGAATCACTCTCTATCCCAGGACAAAGAGATTTGCTACAAGCTGCCATGAAGGACTGGTCAACTTCAAATCAACAAGTCCAAATGCAAGAGAAGGTGCTCACAAATGCTGCCCAGCCTGAGGGGAATCATGGAGGACAGCGAAAGGTAAAATGTTGAAACCCCCTCCATTCTATGTTTCATTGATCATTGGAAATCAGTTAGTACACAATTGCATGATTGATTCCGGGCAAGTAGTTCAGTAATGCCCAAGAAAATAGCTGATCAGTTGGGAATTCAATATGAAACCATATCCAAAGGGGTGGTACAATTGATGGGACACAAACAATAATTGGAGTGATTAAAAACCTGAGTCTTACTTTGCATGCCTGTCCCAACGTGGTTGTTTTGCAAGATGTCTCAGTAATAGACCTTCCACCACTCTTTGCCCTATGTTTGTCAAGGGATTTCACAGCTAAGATTGGAGGTTACTTATCTGCTGATTGGTCACACATGTTGTTCAGAACAAGATATGGAACCAAAGCCACAATCAGGTCTGAACCTATTGCAAACTTTCACATTGAGCCTTACACCCCAAGTCAGATAAATGCCAATTGTTCAACATTTGACCAAGAAGATCACCCAAGCACTGATGAAGCTGACACCAAGGTCGGAAGTATCCCAGATCTAACTCTTGATGAATGGGCAAACAAGGTGCATGCTTTTGATCCTTATCAAGAAATAGAAGAATCTGAGTTAGGAGTCTATTGCATGCATGAAGAAAATCAGCCTATTCCTAGCATCACCAAGCCAGACCACAAGGATGACAATGAGGTATGGCAGTTTTTTTTTTATGGATCAAGGAGTAGACAAGGTGTAGGAGGGGGAGCCATGCTTGTTTCACCTCAAGGAGTTAAGTATTATTCAGCTTTTAGATTTCAGTTTGCATGCTCTAATAACACTGCTGAATATGAAGCCTTGGTGCAAGGATTGCATTGGGCAATCAAGAGAGGAATAAAGAACTTGCAAGTCTTTGGTGATAGTGAGTTGATTGTCAACCAAGTCAAGGGGCAGCATGCTGTCAAGAATGATCTACTCAAGTGCTACAAGAACAGGGTGTGGGACCTCATTGAAGATTTTGAGGGTTTTGGCATCAAATCCATTCCTAGAAAAGAGAACCAAGCTGCTGACAGGCTTGCAGCAGTTGGGGCAGCCTTTGACATTGTTGAAGCATTCAAAAGGACAAGGTATAGCCAAACATCCATGTGATTGTGAGGCCTTCAGTGCCGGACAACAATGTAAGTTGGCAAGTGTTTGAAAATGATCAACAAATCATCCATTTCTTGCAAGAAGAGGCTGAGTTCTCAGCCAAAAATCAAGAAAAGTTGGAGCAACAATATGGTGACCAAGTGGTACAAATGAGAACCAACAAACTACCAAAGGGGCTTATTACTTTGGAGTCCATTTTCAATCCTAATGATCAGTTTAGGAAGGAGAAAGCAAACATCCAAGTGAAGGGAGAAGATTCAGTGTCCATCTCAGTGGAAGAAGGCAAATCACTCCAAGTTGGCAAGATGACAACTGAGCAAGAAAGGTATGAGTTCATACAACTTTGTCAAGAATTCCCTGATGTGTTTGCTTGGAGCTATGAAGATTTGAAAGGTTTCAATCCCGAGTTAGCTCAACACACCATTGAATTGGATCCAAATACTAAGCCCATTAGGTAGAAGCAAAGGCCAGTCAACCCCCACATGGAGCCTCTCATGAGGAAAGAATTGAATAAGTTGATAGAATCAAGAATCATATTCCCTATCAAGCATTCTAGTTGGGTTGCCAACTTGGTTCTAGTCAGAAAGAAGAGTGGGGAAATCAGATTGTGTGTTGACTTCAGAGATTTGAATAGAGCATCTCTCAAGGATCATTACCCACTACCTTCCATGGAGCAGATTTTGCAAGTTGTTGCTGGCTCTAAAAGGTTTTCACTACTTGATGGCTATTCAGGGTACAATCAGATTATGGTGAAGGAAGAGGATCAGTTCAAGACAACCTTTACAACCAAATGGGGAACTTATGCATACAGGAAAATGCCATTTGGGCTGTCCAACGCTGGAGCTACCTTCCAAAGAGCAATGGACATGGCATTCAAAGGTTTGATTAACAACATAGTGCTGATATATCTTGATGATATCACTGTTTTTTCAAAAAATACAGCAGACCACCTCTCTCATTTGAGACAAGTGTTCCAAAGGTGCAGAAGATTTGGAGTCTCCTTGAATCCTAAAAAATGTATTTTCTTAGCTCATGAAGGAAAGCTCCTTGGTCACATTGTCTCTAAAGAAGGATTAGCAATTGATCCAGAAAGAGTTGAAGCCATAAGAGCACTACCATTTCCAAGCCACAAGAAGGCCCTCCAAAGTTTCTTGGGGAGAATAAATTTTGTTCGAGGTTTGTCCCAGATTTTGCAGCCCTTGTCAAGCCCATCACCAAGATGTTAAAGAAAAGCATGGCTTTCAAATGGATAGTAGAAGGCAAGGAGAGTTTTGAAGCAATCAAAGAAGCCATCTCTCAAGCCCCAACTCTCATCAACCCGGATTTCTCCAAGGATTTCATCCTCTATGCATTTGGGGGTGATGATACTATCTCTGCAATTTTGGTACAGCAGAACAAGGACAATGATGAGCAGCCAATTGCTTTCTTCAGCCAAAGCCTGGAGGACTATGAGGTGAGATATTCTTTCATTGAGAAGCATGTTCTTGTAGTAATCAGGAGCTTGAAGAAATTCAAGCATCTAGTTTCAAACAATAAGGTCCAATTGTTGGTTTCTCATGCGGGAGTTAAAGACTTCCTCCTCAACAAAGACTTGAATGAAAAGAGAGCAGGTTGGATTACTCGTGTCATGGAGTATGACATAGAGATCAAGGTCACCAAGTTGGTCAGAGGAAAAGGATTGTGTGAGCAGCTGATTTTGAGCAAACAAGAGGAAGCATGCAAGGAAAAGGAGGTTGTTTTGGCATTGCAAGACAACCATGAGCAAGGAAGCACTCAAGAGGAGAATAATGGTGTCCCCACTCCTTGCTGGACCCAAGGTATAATGCACTTCCTAAGCATAGGTCTATGTCCTCCAAAGATGAACAAGACCCAAAGAAGACACTTCATATTGCAGGCTGTCCCATATGCCCTTGTTGATGGTGTTTTGTTCAAAAGAGATGTGAATGGAGTACTACTGAGATGCATTGGTACAAATCAGATTCATAGGGTGTTGGAAGAGTTCCATGGTGGACCAGCTGGTGGTCATTTTGCACCAAGAGTGATAGCTCTAAAGATCATGAGGGCTGGTTATTATTGGCCCAAGATTTTCAATGATTGCTTATGCATGGATCAAGAGGTGCAAGAATTGTGCATTCTTCACAGGTAAAGAGAGAGCTAGCTGCCCTTCCATTGCATCCAATTTCAGTTGACCAGCCATTCATGCAATGGGGTTTAGACTTCATTGGAGTCATTAATCCCAATTCAAGCCAAGGGCACAAGTGGATTTTAACAGCCACAGATTACTTCACTAAGTGGACTGAAGCAGTAGCACTCAAGGAAGCAAATGAAGCTAGTATCCTAGACTTCTATGAGGGAATAGTAACCAGGTTTGGCATACCAGCTACAATAATATCAGATAATGCATTAGCATTCATTGGATCCAAGGTGACTGAATGGGCTGTCAAGAATGGGATCTACCTAAGTACTTCATCAAACTATTACCCTCAGGGTAATGGCCAGGCTGAGTCTACAAACAAGAACTTGTTGAAGATCATTAGGAGGACTCTTGATGAAAATCAGAGGTCTTGGCATACTAAATTGAAATCAGCTTTATGGGCTGATAGGATAACTCCCAAGAGATCTACAGGTAACTCTCCATTCAAGCTTGTTTATGGGAGAGAGGCAATTTTACCCATGTCTCTTGAGTTGCCAACATTGGAACTCATGAAACAGTTGGAGTTGTTGGAGTTTGAGCCCATGGAAGTTAGATATGCAGAATTGATGGAGCTCCAAGAAATCAGAAATCAGCATCCCAAGCAATGGAGAAGGATCAGGCTTTGATAAAGAAGACCTTTGATAGAAAGGCCAAGAATAGATCCTTCCAAGTTGGAGATCTAGTGTTAAAATGGGATGCAGACAGAGCAAAACCGGGAAGGCATTCAAAATTTGATGCCATTTGGAGTGGCCCATACATGGTCACAAAGTGTAAGGACAACAATGCTTTCCAATTGTCTTCATTGGATGGCGAAGAACTGCAGATTCCAGTCAATGGGATCCATCTAAAGCATTGCTACTAAAGGGAAATTCTCCACCTTGTAAATATTAGCTTAGGTTTTCATTCCTCCAAGTGCTTGTGCACATTGTTTTGCTGTAGGTTAGTTTTTCTTTCCCTAAGTGCTTTGGCATAGGCTTGCTGTTCCTGGGAATGTGTTTGCAGGCCTTGCTCCATCAGGTGATATTCCATGTTCCTCCTTGCAACGTTCTAGTCAGTTGGGGTATCAAATAGAAAATCAGGTGACTCCATGCCCAATGGATTGCTTCAGGCAACTAGTAACTTCATCCAGCAGGCAGATGACCCCTCTGAGTCACCAAAATTGTTATCCAAAATGTGCCCCTACTCATTTTTGTGGCTAACCCTCTCATTCTTCCTTCTCTTGTGCCTCAGACATAATATTTTTGTTTTTCAGGCACTCAAAACCTTCTGGAAATGACACCATTAGATAGAGCTCTTTCTCAGCTTTCCAGAAAGGTAAAGTTTTCCTCCTAACTCCATGTATTTTTGAAGTTATGGCTCAGTGGAGTTTTGGTGGGAAATTTTCCCCTTCAAGGCCCGCAGCCAATGAGATGCCGCCACGTGTCCAGGGAGGTGGTGGGGGTCGAGGAGAACTTGGTTTTTTACCAAGTGTTTTGGCAAAATTTTCAAAAGGAAATTTTCCCCTGAAAGGCCCGCCGATGAATCAAAAGCTGCCACGTGTCAAGGGGGGGAATTTGGAAAATTTGGCTAAGTGTTGGCGCATGGAAATTTTGGAGGGATGGCCCCACCCAATAAAAACATGCCACGTGTCCTAAGGAGCCTAAACCGGCGGAGCGTGGGGAAGAGTTAGAAAATTTGGCGAAGTGTTTTGCCAAAAATCCAAAAGGTGAGCTTTGGCCCACTGCCCCCGCCAACCAATTATATCTCGCCATGTGTCCTAAAGTGGAAGATTGAGGGGAGAATTTGGGAAATTTTCCCAAGGAGAAAATAAAGGAAAATTCAGAAGGGAAAGCCCGCCCCCTTATTAGGAGCCAATAGAATCTTGCCAAGTGTCAGCTAATGGCAAAAAACCAAGGTCAAGCCCACGAGGAAATTTTGGAAGGTATAACCCGCATCGAATGGGGTTTTGACATGTGTCCAGGTGAAAATTATCAAAGCAACCTGTTGAAAATTTAGGAAAGATAGGCCCATGTCCAATCAGCGCTTGCCACGTGTCCTCAGCTCATCGGCCCTGGGGAATTTTGGGAAAATTTTCCAAAGGCAAAAACAAAGGGAAATGAAGCAGGATGTCCCCGCACCCAATCAAAACGTGCCATGTGGCACCTGGGAAGGTGGTATGTGGGGAAATTTTGGAAAATTTTCCAAACAACCAAAAAGGTAAAAAAATTCAAATTTTTGCCTGCCACCTGATTTGTCCCTGTTTTGCCCTAAAATTTCAAATCGCCATATCTTTCGATCCAAAGCTCGATTTTTTTGCGTTATTTATATCAATGGAAAGATGGTGAAATTCTCTACAAGATTCCAGGGTCAATTTTGCATTTTGATGGAGTTTGGAGAGATAAAATTGAAAAACATCTCTAGCACGTGGTGATGAGCAGAAATGACGTTTCAACCACCATTTTTAATGAAGAATGGCTCGCATTCTCTCCCAGCATGGTTAAAAATGTTAGGGAATGGGTCTGTAAGGATGCCCATGCTGTTTTGAATGCATTTTGGTCAATGATTGAACCTCTCCCATGTTTTCCCGTGTTTCTCTCTCCTGGGCTCGTCCCTTGCACTGTAAAAGCCAGATTTGGCTCATTTTCAAAGGGTTGAACATTTTTGTGTATAGCAGGTCCCCTTTCTCACCTTGGAAGTGATTTTGGTGGAATATTAGACCTTTTCTAAGAACTGCAACTCATTTTTTCCTCTCAGGTGTTGTAATGCAAGTGATTTTGATGTTAAAATAACAATATAGGCCCTGTGATTAATTTTCATCCTCTGCTGGTGTTGTTTGACTAATTTCTGATTCTTCATTACAGTTATCAGTTTGTGCATGTTCTTTTGTTGCATTTTATGAATTGTGTCAATCTGTAGAAGTGAAAAATGCTTACCACTCCTTTGGTGTATCACCTATTAGCATTAGCTTTAGTTTATCTACATTCTCTATCTCTGTCTCCTTTGGAATTTAGGGTAGGATTAGGAATATAGACCTCTGCAACTTGTAAGTGATAAATCTGACCAGAGGAATTGAGGAACTAGCCTCTAAACTGGAGATTCCTTTCTCATTTTACAAGTCCCACACTTGGGGAAAGGATTCAATGTTGTGCAATCACACTGGATGCTAGTATGATCAAACTAGAAATCTTATCAACATCCAGGGGGTGCTGCTAATTTACAACAATAGGTACCATGTCTTTGGGGAAGAGTACAAAAGGTAAATCTTGCATGTAAACCTCCCACCTCACAGACTTGATTATAACAAAGAGATTACCTTGAATGTAATAGTGGATGGTGGTTGCTTAGCAACATCCTCATTGACATAGGTGCGGAGGTTAATGTTCTCACTCTGGATGCTTGGCATTAAATGGTAAGACTTGTATTACATGACCATCTTCAAATGTGTTGTATATGGCAAATAAGACAAAAGAAATGCCCATAGGTTTCTTGAAGGATGCGACCATTACCATTCATGGGATTAGGTTCATTAGGGATTTTGAAGTCTTGGCACTTTCCAAAGTAGATAATTTTCCAACTTTACTTGGGCACCGTGGTGTTATAAGAATAATGCGAGATCTCTCGGTTTAACAAGAGGTACATAATCTTTGAAAACAAGGAAAAGAGGGTGATTATACCGCTTCTTGATGGGAAGTTCACCCCTATCTTGAACCCCTTGGAGAGGAGGTCCTGGATAGAATATATGTGGACTCCATAAGAGATCTAGAGACCATCCACCCTACGAAGGTCACCCATTTTGATGATGCTCAATCTATTAGTGATACTAACTGACATTGCATGCGATAATTGGGTGCATGGGACTTATGAATTGATTGGGTGACATATGAAAGGATCGATGACTAAGGTAATAATGGCACGTATAGTTCGGCACACAGGGAGGAAAGGAAATAACCAAGTATTCGGGGATGCATACCGGAGGTCTTTAAAGAGAAATGGAAGCTCAATGGAGGAGGACGAGCGACAAAGTATGCTAGTTTATGTTTTGATAGGCACAACAACAGCAAGGTGGTGGGCCACGCATAGTGAAAAATTGTTGGAATGGCGTGAAGTTAGGATTGCACTCACTATCTGATTCTTGAAGAGAAACATACCCAATGGTATCAAGGATTACAATGGCAACGGACCCGCCTCTTCCCACATTCAAGCTTGTGAGAGAGTCTAGGGAGAAGGTGCGGAAGCTTGACCACCCTCCCTTTGGGTGCACAAGCTATATTCAACACTACTGAGGATGTGCACACACAGTACATCTATTCTCAAACTTCGCCACCGGATGAGAAATTGGCGGAGTTAGCGGTGACACTGGTTCACACATTCAAGTACCAAAGTACCAAGTAACCGATTGATGAGGTGTTGTAGACTATCAAGCGCCTCACTTTGGGGATAATTCTAATGGTGATTAGCATAAAGAAGGATGGGTGGATTAGGATATGTGTGGATTAAAGGGAATTGAATGCTATTTGTATCATAGATCCTTTTCCCACCCCCTTCACTGAAGAGATTTTGGAGGGAGTTATTGGAGTGCGAGGTTTATTACTTTACAGGATGGATTCTTAGGATATCACGAAGTAAGGATTGCCAAGGAAGACCAAGAAAAGACAACTTTCACCACCGAGTGGGGAAGCTTTGCATACATGGTCATGTCCTTTGGATTGAGGAATGCACCCGTTGTATTTTCACACATAGTGGTACAAGCATTTAAGGACTTCATCCACAAGTTCCTTTAAGTGTATTTGGATGATTGGACAGTGTATGGATTGGTTAGGGACCATTGTGATAACTTGAGATTGATGTTTGAAAGATGTTGGTAGTTGAGGATTTCCCTTAACATTAAGAAATGTATCTTTGCAACTCCTTTTGGAACGTTTTTGGGGCATATCATATGTAAAGAGGGCTTACTTTGGTGGATCTCACGAAAGTTGTGGTTATTTTGGGGTTAGGGGCCTACCAACCAAAGTGTCATGCCTGATTTCTTAGACACACTTTGGGTACTACGAAAGTTCATTAAGGGATATGCTAAGATCACTATGCCTTTGGAAATATTGCTCAGACATAAGAGTGCCTTTCAGTGGGGAGAGGCACAACAGAGGGCATTTAACACTCTAAAATAAAGGCTTATCAGCGCACATATTCTATGATCCCCATCCTAGGATAAACCTTTCCATGTCAACGTGGATGCCTCTTGTACAACAATGGGAGCCATTCTTGCTCAACTAGGAGAGGGGATTTTTGATCATCCCTTGTGTTTTGCAAGTAGGAAGTTGACACCAGTAGAACAAAATTATACAACGACCGAGTGCAAGGCATTGTCAATGATCTATGCACTCCACAAATTCAGACAATATCTACTAGCGACTCCCTTCATATTCTACACTGACCATATGGCCTTGAAGTATCTAGTAAAGAAAGCAGTATTACAAGGGTGCATATGTTGTTGGGTACTTTTATTTCAGGAATTTGAATTCAAAGTGGTGGTAAAACCGGGAAAAAACAATTGTGGGCGGATCATTTATCCAGGATTGATTCGGGAGAGGATGCACAAAGTATTGAGGAAACCATGTCGGACATGTAACTATTCAGGTTGCGGTGTGCACCCTTAGAATTAGAAGACATTGCTATTTTTCTCAAGGAAGGTGTGGCGCCCAAAGGGATGAATGCTTTGGAAAGGAAAAGGTTAGCCATACAGCGCCACACCCTTCATGTTGATCAATGGGGATTTGTATAAAATGGGCCGCGATGAGATTTTGCACTGGTGTGTATTAGAACATGAGCATGTAGCTATAATAGAAGAAGCCCATGGTGGGATTGTTAGAGGACACTATGCGGGGAATGCAACCACGCACAAGATCCTAGTCGCCAGACTATGGTGGGAGACAATCCACCAGGATTGCATTGAGTTCTTCAAGGCCTGTGACCACTGCCAGTGCCTCAGAAGACCTAGAAGAAGGGATGAGATGCCCTTACACCCCATTTCTAGTGCAGAAATTTTTTTAAAAATGGGCAATAGATTTTTTCAGACCAATCTCACAAGGTGCTGAAAAGGACTAACTCATGGTATATCATTACCTGTACCGATTATCTGACAAGGTGGGAAGAGGCCGCGCCCACTAAGGATTGCACCACATCCACGGCTGCTAGATTTTTATGGGAGAACATTATAAGTAGGTATGGGCACCCATTAAGTTTAACAAGCGATAGGGGCACTCACTTCTTAAATGAAACCATCAGGATTCTATTGGTAGAATTCATGGTAGCCCATCATAAGACTACCCCTTATCACCCTCAGGCAAATGGAACTACAGAGGCATTTAACAAAATCCTTGGTCACACATTGACTAAGATATGTGATGTGGGTAGGAAGGATTGAGATGACAAGGTATCAATAGTTCTTTGGGAATACAGAACAATGTATAAAAGATTGAACAAGGCCACACCATTTCAACTGGTGTTTGGCGCGGAAGTAGTTTTGTCAGTGGAACTCATGCTACCATCTCTATGTATAACATGTGCAGGAGGGTTAGATGATAAGCAAGTGCTGGAAGAAAGAATTGATGAATTGATAAATTTGGATGAAATGCGCTCACTAGCAAGATGGAGCCAAACAACCTGAAAAAGCTAAGAAAAAGCCATGGCATGACCGCCATATTAAGAACAAACAGTTTGAGGTTGGCGGATGGTATTACTATGATTCAAAATTTCTACGCCATCCTGGAAATTTGAAGGTGCATTGGTTGGGTCCTTATGTAATTTCATACATCCTTGATTCGGTCCGTGCTGCGATTCTGGCGTTGGATGGAACAAAATTACCTAGACACTTGATGGGAGTAGGATGAAGCCCTACTATGAATAATGCTTCTTGGTGCTTGTAAATAAGGAAGTTTTTCTAGTTAGCTTAGAATTTCCTTTTATGCTTTTCCTTTCTTGTATTTCCCTTTCACGTTGTTGTTTGGTTTTCCACCTTGGGCACCAGTAACCTTATTACTTTTGACTTATGAATGCATAGAGGACCGCGCATCGTTTTAGTGTGGGGTAAGGTGATAAAGAGAGGCATGGAGTTATTCTGCAGGAGGATTGGGTTGGTAGACCATTTGAATTGACCCGGTTAAAAAGATGCATTGGGAGAAAAGAAGGTAGGTTGGTGGCAAGATAAGGTTACATTGGAAATCCACGTACAAAGGAGAAAAAGTGCAAAAACATGAGGTAGGTGAAAGAAAGAATCATGAGGATAGAAGAGGTGCCTTTGGTGGTGGTAACATGTGCACAAGATTCTTCTGTCAAGATGGATTATTTGTGTGCTAGAAGGTTGGAAATAGTTTTCACGCAAGGATTGGGTGCAGGACAGTTTTCGCGCAAGGATTGGGTGTGGGTGGAAAAGTTTTCATGCAAGGATTTGGCACGTAAGGAAAAGCACTGAAGTTAGGTTTGTTTGGAAATGCTGCATTAAACATGGTCGTATGGTGGTAGGTAGCCTAGCCTTAAATGCATAAAAGTGGGAAAAGCTATAAATACAAGAGTGGGCATTTCATTATTTTACTTTACGAAAACAAGAAGAGTGATTTTATTTCAAGAGCTAGGGTTTCAAAGACTGACTCGTGCGAAGGAAAATCCCAAAAACTTAAGCACAACTAGTCCATTAGATCTACAAACCAGTGCAAAAGTGATTCATGGGTGTGAGGAACATTGTGAAGAAGTGCCGTGATCGAAGGAGAAAAGTCTGAGATTAGGGTTTGTGTTTTAGGGAACGGGCGCGTGGGGAAAATGTTCAAACAAAATTACAAGTTAACCTGGGAATGAAAGCAAGGGTAAACTGACGGCCACAAAACCAGTTGATAAACTTGTACAATCCAAGAGGGGAAAGGGTAAGGGAAAAGGAAAGAAGAAAGAAGAAGAAATCCCCTTGGATACCAATGAAGAATGGTACTTGGAAATGCAATACCTGGATGGGGTTTTGCTGGGGCAAGAGTGGGAGTCCCACATCAGATAGATGCCCGTGATTGACTACAATCACCGATCAAGCACAATTGCAAAGAAATGGCACTAGAGCTAGTGCACCCTACAAATAAATAAACACCTGACGGGATGCCAATCTATAACGACGTAGTCAAGGTGAAAATGGAGAAGGCATGGCTTCTCTAGCTTTATGAGTTACCATATTTGGGAAGCCTGAGTGCTTGTACCAGTGGCTGATGACGCGTGTGCATGAATACTTCTTCTACTTCGTAGGGTGTAAAATGCACATAACTCCCCAACTAATCTCACACTTCACAGGCCTCAACTGCATAGGGGATGCACTCATATATGACCTCCAGGATGAGGATGAAATTAAAGAAACCATTGCATCCTAGGAATATAAGAAGGGATCAAGGTCCTATGACATCGCGAGATATCAACAATTCGGTGATGAAGATGGCCATGCACCTTGTTTCCAAGCTGAATGGACAAGAGAGGTGGACCCAGGTGAGCAAGCCCTAGCTGAATGTCTGCAGGAAGGTCATGGAAGGCACCATGTACAACATCTCCTAGTACATAGTAGATGAGATCATAAGTAGCGTAGAGAAGGGAGGAAAGATATTATTTGGGAACATCCTATTAACAATTGTGTTCTCAGAAGTTGGGGTGCAGATGCATCCGACAAGTTCGTATGGGAGTACCCCAATGAAGACCCTTCACCTGTGGAGAGGTTCTAGAAGTATACATGTGAATCAATGGCAAGGGGGTGCACAAGGTGCACTTGGATAAATGGTATACATGCCTCAGGAATGCATTCGGGGCTGAATGGTGGATCCTAGAACAACTCCCCACGATAACTGAAGGAGAAGTAGAGTTTGCGGTATACCAACACTTTTGCATTGGTAGATTCATCTTGGTGGATGGAAGTTGGAGTCCATGGTGTAAACTCCCCTTCTCATTTACTGCCCAATTTTTCCAGGTGGGAGTGAACAGGTACAAGGAGTCGAAGAAATTAAAACTTGACCTGTCCACCCTTGACAGTGAACACAGGGAAATGAGAAAGAAGCTGGTCTACCCGGGGAAGTGTGCATATGTTGAAAGATACATATCACAAGATGTGCACATTGTAAGGCCCATGACCTTACCTATTGCTGAGAGTGATGCTGCCAGGATCTACCTACACATAAGGCCAAAGTTTGAAAAGGGCGCATACATGGAGAATGAGATATCCATCCCAGACAACCCTATTGGCAGAAAGAAGCCCACACCAAAGCGTAAGGAGAGAGAAGAGAAAGAGGAATAGAGGGCGGTGGAGGAGTAGGATGTAGGTGCTGCGGGGCCAAGTACCTACATCCGGAAGAAGAAGAGGATGGTAGTTAGGGAGAAGACCCCAGAACCAGTAAAGCCACCATCTCCTGAGGAGCCCTCAGATGAAGAAGACTACATCTCCGAGCTGGAGTCTTCAGTGGAAGAAGAAGAAGAGAAGGTAGAGAAGACCGAAGGCACAAGTGCCTTTTTAGGCAAGAAGAATGTTGGCGAAGGAGAAGAGCTGGAGGTGACCCAAGGGAGGATAAGTATAGACAACTCAGGGGAGGGAGGAGAGGAATAAATTGATGCATTCATCTTTGCGTGGAGGAAGAGAACCTAGGGGAGGAGGAGGACTCGTAGAGTGAAGAAAGGAGCGAAGGGGAAAGCACCAAGGAGCAAGAAATGCCCAAGCTCACCCAGGAGGAGATAGATGAAAAAGTGACAAGGGAGGTGGAAAAGATGATTGATGCCTTGGTCAATGAGGATTTGGGGCGTAGCATGGAGCTCATGCTTGCAAGTTCAAGAAAGAACAAAGGGAGAAGAGTGGAAGTAGCACAAAAGGCCCAACTCTTTCAGTGACTATTCCAAAGGGCATGCACATAGGAAGTAAATGCGAGAGGAAGGAAGATCGGTGATGGGGTATGTTAATGACCCTAACAAAGTTTTGCACGTGCGCTTCTAGAGTACCATGCCCACCAAGGAGCTCACCACCATGGAGTCCTTCGATCTTGAGGGTGGATACCCGTGCATGAGGAAAATGCTATCATGGGCGTTCAACTCCCACATTGATGAGCCCGAATTTGAAGTTAACCAAGAGGAAATACTGGAGCTCTCTTCGAGACAAAGGGGGCCAACCCCCTCATAAACGCACAACACTTATCGGATGAGCAAGTGTGTAATGTGCTCAACAAGGTCTCCATGGAGGTAGAGGCAAGGCTCTTCTATAGAAATGACAAGATTAAAGCCTTGGAGGACCTATTGGAAAAGAGGAAGGAAGAAGTAGTTAAGTTGACAAAGGAACTCAGCCTTGAAAATTGATCAACGCTCAACTACAACGGGAGTTATAGGAGGAGAAAGCTAAAGTGTGTGAAGTCTCCAAGAAGGTGGAGCTCATCTCCCAGGCTATTATCACAAAGCATACCTTAACCCTCCCACGCAAAAGTATGGTTCCTCCTGGAATTCCTTGAGGACTTGACTCGGATCCTCACCATGGAAAGGTAGCCTTTGGCCTTGGAGTTGGCAGAGGATATAGCTGCACATTTGGAGAAGGAGGATAAGATGAAGGTAATCGCACTCATAGCTGAATATAATAAGGTCCTGGAAATGTAAGTAGGCTGCACAAACCGCGGGGTTGCCTCGACCACTTTGCACGAGATCAAGACAAGGTGACAGGCATGCTACTTGTAGACAACGAGGCCAAGCTAAAATACTTCAGGGAGAAGAACAAAGGCAATAGAGTAGAATGAGAAAATATTTTAGCCGAGGTAGAAAGAAGATATGAAGCTATTGAGGCCCTTGAGTCTCAATCAAAACATGGCTTAAAGAACTCTACAAGACCATTACAAGGAAGATGGATGCCTTGGAGGATCTTGCGAAGGAACTGAAATTGTGGTGGAGACCATCACCACAAAGGGGGAAGGGTTAACCTTCGATGAGGTGAGTGCATTGGTTGGAAACCTTTGTAAAAGGGCACAGGATGAGGTCAGTGCGTGGGATACGTTAGAGGCCGACCTACGAAAAATTTTTCCCTTCTACTTCTTTAGGCCATTTTTTCCTTCTATTCTTTCTCTTCCTCTCCCCCCCATTCTTTAGTCCTTCCCTCCATTCTTTTCCAAGGAAATGCCTTGCATTTTTGTACTACAGTCTTTGAGAAGGTTCTGAGCATGGAGAACAAGTGAAGTGTGGGGTAATGTTGGGACCCTATTGTAGTTACCAAATCTTAAGGGCGCGTAGGCGCACGGCGGAGGAAGCGCACAAGTGAAGGCATGCAAGGAAAAATTCAAAAGGCTTCTTGGAGAACCAAGGACGCACACGTCACACAAAGAACAATTCAGGACTTAGCCATTTTCGGCCTTTTGGATAGAACACATGAAGAAGCGTTTTCGTTTAGATAAGGTTCCACTGGCTGACGGTGTCTTGGAAGGAATATATCTTGTGATAGGAGATCCAAAAATTTAATCATGACATGGAGAGGCATGCACCTTGGGTGACCCACACCTTGACACTTGGGGTAGATATGAGGTTACGAAGAGTTTGTTAGATCTTAGATGCCTATTTATCGTCCACCCTTAGTAAATAATAGAGAGAGAAGGGAGGTAATGAAGCTCTGAATTCTTCTGAGAACTATAGGATATAATGGGTAGATGATTCTAGGAAGGATGTAATGGAGAAATGGGGAATGAAAATTTTGTTTTGTGAGCATACATGTATGGATCCAGATATGGCACATGACTATGGTTTTCCTCTCTGTGATGCTTTGTAGTAAGACTATGAATGAATATGATAAGGCTACCACTATGTTTATATTAAGATCTCCTTCTGTATTATCTACATGTTTCTACTCTGATTTTGACCTTGTATAATCATGGACCTTACTTGAATGATTGAGTATATTTGTGGATTTACAACCTCTTAGTTATATTAATTCTATTGCACGCTTTGTTTCTGTTATGGTGAAGAAGGGTGTAGAATCCATTCTATAGCCTTTCATGTCTGTTAAATCACTAAGTTAGAATCATGAATTATTCCTTCCATTAAACTCACATAAAAGAGAGACTCAGATCCCTCTCACATGCCTCGGGTGAGCACCCGGTGCACTGTTTGGGTGATAGGCCGGTGTGCATGAGGTACCCTTGTTCTTGGTGGGGTGCAAAAATGACTACGGCGTGCATATTCTTCACCCAGGATGTGCTTGAATAGGGTGCATGATGTACCTCTACGAAGATTTCCTGCATCAAGCCTCCATCTCTGGGAACATATATATGGCCTTTGTGCTTGTGAAGACCATCTGTCTCTAAGGAAAAACCATCAAACTTCCCCTTAAGGGGTCTCTGAGACTCGATCTCTACTTATATTGCAATGTAGAAGTTGTCAAGAGGAAACTACTAAAGAATCCCGCTCTGCGAAATATATGCTCATTGAGGTATCCATAACAACATTACTCTGTCTCATGCGAGAGTGTCTTCTACCATATTCTCCTTCCCCTTCACATGCTCAATCTCCATGTCATAATCACATAGCAACTCCATCCAACGCAGCTTGATTGTGATCATTGAGATTGGGCTATGTGAAGAGGTGGCAAAGACTCAAATGATCTATCCTAAGTGTGAATCTCCTACCAAGAAGAAAGTTCCTCCATCTAACCAAAGCATGCACAACTGCTACAAGCTCAAGATCATGGGTTAGATAATTAAGCTCGTGATCCTTGAGTTTGCGAGACTCAAAAGCCACTACTCTGCCCTCCTGCATCAACACACCTCCAAGCCCTGCTAAAGAAGCATCTATGCAAACAAAGAACTCACCCTATGGATCCGAAACTATAAGAATAGGTGTTGTAGTGAGGTGCTTCTTTAGTGTCTGAAGGCTGCTCACATTTATCGACCAAAAAAACTTCTTCCCTTTCCTCGAAGGGAATTGATAGGAGTGTGCAATCAAAGAGAAGTCTGAACAAATCTCCCGTAGTAACCTAGTAATCCCATGAAGTCACACACCTCAGTCACTATAGTGGGTGCTGGTCAATCTATAATGGCCCTAATATTGGAAGGATTGACTATGATACCTTCCCTAGAAATGATATGTCCCAAGTACTACACCTTTATACGAAAGAATGCACACTTCTCCAAGTTCCAGTAAAGTTTCTACTCTCAAAGACATTGAAGAACCCGACAAATATGCCCCTCATGCTCCTCATGCGTACATGAGTATATCAATATGTCATCTAAGAAGATGAACATGAAGTGATCTAAGAAGTTCTTGAATACCCCATTCATCAAACTCATGAACAACTGCCGGGGGCATTAGTTAAACCAAAAGGCACCACTTTGTGAACTCATAGTGCCCATATCTCATGTGGAAGGTGGTTTTATGAATGTCCACCTCTGAAATCCTCAGCTGATGGTAGCCTAACTTAAGATAAATCTTAGAGAAAATTGTGGCTCCCTTCATCTGGTCAAACAAGTCGTCAATACATGGAAAGGGATAACGATTCTTGATTGTTACCTTATTCATTTGGCAGTAATCAATACACAACCGTAAGGATCCATCCTTCTTCTTCACAAAGATCACTGGTGCACCCCAAGAGGATACAGTAGGATGGATAAGGCCTTTCTCTAAAAGGCCCTCAAGCTCAACTTGAGCTCACGGATCTCCTGGGGTGGTCATCCGATAAGGTTCCCGTGAGATAGGCTCTGCTCCGAGAACTAGATCTATATGAAAATCAATCTCACGTGGGTGTGGTAACCCCAGTAGCTCCCTTAGAAAGACATCAGCATACTCTCTCAAAATGGGATGATCATCTAGTGACGGTCCACTAAACCCATCCTTGGATTTGTCACTTACTATGACCGGCATACATCCGACAACCCCATTGCACACACCTCTTAAGGCTGCATAATGGAGATGGTGTGAATAGAAATGGGTCTCTTGACCTCTTAAATCACTGACTCAACTCCAAAATCATATACATAATATATAGTCTTGTGGTAATAATCCATCATGGCCTTGTGTGTAGATAGCCAATCCATACCCAAAATGACTCCATATGAGCCCAAGGGAAGAATATGAAGATCGAGGTCTTGGTGAAAGGTCCTAAATCCACTACACACTCCTTAACCAAGGAGTTTACAGAGATCTTAGCTCCATAATCCATCTTGACATCCCAACTAAGACCCTACCTAACTACCACTAGCCTTGCATCGCTCTACTCTACTAAAGATGGTGTAATGAAAGAATCAAAAGAACAAGAATAAAACAATATAGAGGTAGGAATACCACCAATGCTACTGTGGTCTCAATGAATGTGATTCGATTCTCTTCTTGGTAGTTCTCAATGGTTACATAAATCTATGGCTGCATCCCATGTGACCAACCATAGGCTCGAGAGATCATGTGTCTTACCCTTGTTATTAGGGTTATGTGGGTAGTCTCTCCAAAAGTGTCCATTAACTATACAACCAAAACATCCTCCCGATCCTCCCCAATGAGTAGCACCTCCGGTAAGTGCCCCGGAAGTCATGTGGCATGGAACTTGATGATCCGGCTATAGTCTGCTGAGGTCTCTGCTAGTGAGCTCCAGTGGCCGAGCTTTGGGTCCACCCTGTGTCCTAATGGGACCCCTAGGAGGAGGCCCCATACTCTAACCTCTCTGTGCATCGCTCTGTGTGAGGTCGATGATGTGGGTGGGACTACTAATACTACTATTGTGGCCTAAATGATGGACGTGCTAAACCACAGGCCATCACAGGGAGAGGTACTAACCCCTCGCTCTACTATCCTACATCTGCTATAAGCAAATCCGAGACTCGGTCTCTAGCCTGTTGGGTCTTTCCCCGAGTCTCCTCTACAATATAGGCCTTCTTGATGGCCTCAGCTAATGTCTGTGGGCAATTGATCTACACTACACCTCCAATATCTAAATTCAGGCCCCGATGAACCTGTGAATCTACACCTACTCATCCTACATATACTCTACATATTGGAGTAGATCTAGAAATATACTCTCATACTCTGCTATAGAAAGAGATGCCTATCGGAGGTCATGGAACTCATTGATCCTCTATTGTATGAACCTCCATGACAAATACATACTCCTAAATCTCTCCTCAAATAGCTCCCAGAGTCACTATCTCAGAATCTACATGGAGCTTCTGCTCCTTTTCCTCCACCATACTCCTACTCCATCCCTCAGTAGATGGATTACAACACGAGATTTCATGTTACTAGAACAAGGACAAATCTTGAAGCAACCGCTCAAGCTCACTAGTTAGGCCTCTACCTAAAATCCACCCATATCACCTGAGTAGTGTGAGGACGAAGCTTTAGGATCTCCTTGATGTGATCTCATGTAGTTGTGGTCAGCGGCACCTCTAGGTCTCTCTGACGTTCATCCCTAAGCCTAGGGCTCCAAGACCTCTCTCTATGATTTGGAACTCTATCACCCTATCCCCTCAGTGGTGACTCTGCTTTGGATGACTCCACATGGGAGTTCTCTCCTCTATGCTCCCGCTGGGTCGAGGAGATACCTGACCCTCAATGGAAGGGGATCTGTCATGACTAACTGCATGTCCTCCTCCTAATCCTTTGCGTAGAGTAGCATTGACATCCTGAAGAGTCTGTAAGATCAGGGTAGGATAGGCTGTTACACCCTACCCTGTCTGTGCCTCTGCGCATAGACCAAAGTGAGAGTTAGTTCATTTTTCTAAGTTTTACTCAATTTCCATGTTTACTAAAAAATATGCAATTTCTAAACTAAGTTGTTTTCTAGATTAAAAAAATGCTAGGTTTAAGTTTCATGTCTCAATTTTTCTAGTGTGCCCAATGGTCCAAGATTTTGAACCACTTTGTTATGATACCAAGTGTAATGCCCATTAAAACAACCCACTTGAGACCCATAAAAAAACCTAGGGTTAGTTAGGAAAATTATAGAATAAATTTTTTAGAAGTGTCCACAACCAAGTTGCAGAAGACAATTGACACTAACAGGTTCCGAACAAGTCTAAACTACTAGAACATACTTTTCCTTTATTAAAAATTATCAAAGGTCACATGGTCCAAATTCTAGGGTTAGAAGTTTCGATTAGGTTCGGGAGGTAAAATATCACCACACCCATTCTCTAACAAGCTCGAGTTTCAACTTGATTTTCTCACACTTAGCACTTACAAATTTCCCTAAATCATTCCCATTGGATAGGAAATTTTCTGACCTTTCTAATGATATAAAGAAGTCCTCCTAAATCCTTATAAAACTCCGATATGGGCTGGTGAACTTTAGGGATAAAATTTTCCCCCAAGGGGACACATGTCGAGCGGGGAAACAAGCCCATTTTCCGGGTCGGTGGGTCGCGGGGTGGTGTTGGAAATTTTCCCCATGCGGGTGCAAAGTAAAAATCTCTCACACGCCTTCGCGGTCCTTTGGTGGACATATGTCACTCCGCTAGCTAGGAGGCAAGGAAAGTGAGGAAAGGGGTAGGGTGGTGGGGTTTGAGTGGAAAATTCACCTAAGGGGAGAGAAAAAGGATGAAAGGTGCACGTGGGTCAGCGCGTCTGCGGAGAAGATGATGCCGAGGTGAGGGTAGGAGTGCGGGGCCATGGAAGTTTTAAAAAAAAATCCCAAACAAAATTTCAAGGGAAAAAGGTCGCGAGGGTTCTGCCCCCTCCGCTAACATGCCATGCTGCCACATGGCAGCCTGTGATAGGCCACGAGCCGTGGGGATACAAATTTTTTTCCCAAAACTTAAAAAGGCCCAAGGGCGGAAATGAATCCGTGCCTCCGCCATTGCCTGTGATGACACGTGCCCAGCCTACGATTGGGCATGCTGGTTTGTGGGAGAAAATTTCAAAAATTTTCCTAAGCAAATTTTTCAAAATTTTACTAAGGATTTTTAATGGGAAATTTTTGAGCCGTGGGCCCGCTAGGGAAAATTTTCCCAAATTTTCCCGCCAAGTCAAGAAAACTTTAAAGTGCCATAACTTTTTGCTAGAAAGCTCAGTTTTGGGAAAACGAGGACTTTCTGGATAGATCTTGTTGCCCTCTTTGCACAAGAATCATCAATTTTACATTTTGATAAAGTTGAAGAGGTCAATTATATGAAAGAAATCTGCAATATTTTAAATAGCAAATTGGTAAATTTGACTTATAAATTTTGCTTCAAAATGATCTCCTTCTTAACTAAACATGCCTAACTGAGACATGGAGGATTATTCTAGGAAGGATTTAGAATGGTTTAGGAAGGTAAATTTGCTCAATTGATTCCAATTTGAAATTTTTCCAACAATTGACAGAAAACTACTATGAAAGGGATTTGGCTTGATTTTGTAATGTTTAAATTGTTTTCTTAAATGTTTTTTGTCAATTTGAGTTCATTTGTGTCATAGCATGCCAAATTATATCGTTTTCGAGTTGATTATAATGTGTAGGCCTGAACTATATATTTTAATTAAATAATTGCCAGTTTTAAATTTACAACAGAGATTCATTTCTAGGAAAATTTGTATATCAATTTTATCATTTAAGTGTGATATTTTATTTCTAATCTAACCTACATTCAGTTGTTTATAAACAAATCATTTCAAAGCTAAATTTTAAATTATGATTTCCAATTTATTATGTTTCAAAAGGAGACAAAGAAATATAATTCCATCATACATATTCCTTCTTTTTCCATTTTCTAAACAAAGATTTTAATCACAATATGATATTCCAATTTGAATCAACAATGTAAATGAGAGAAGATCTTGCAATCCTTTATTGACTTCAATTATAAAACTTTACATATTTCCATGTTTGAATGCAAATAACACATTTCACTCTCTTTCTTTCAAATGTACAGAATAAAATATAAATGTCTTTTACATTTCAAATATACACTTTCATAACCAATTACAACATCATTTCTTCTCAAATATAATTATTACAATTTCATCCACATCAAGTGGGAAAGGATTACAAATGAATATGTTTCACAAGGGGCTGGAAAAACTACATTTTCCTTTTCTCTAGAACAACAACATGCAAGCTTCCTTTTTCTTGATTCGATCACAAGAAAAGTGGGCGAAAGGAAACACTCTTCACCCAACCAATACATCCAATGAAAGGAGAATCCATCGTTCATCATTGGCCCCCAAGCCCCAACCATAATGTAATAAGAGGTGTGATTCAACCCATGGCAACACTGGATTCCATAAACACACAACATTCTTTCAACATGCATAATTCATTATAAAATACAGTCCACACAAAAACAACTTACAACCTTTGAAAACAATCAAAATAAAACTCAAGATTGATCATGCAAGCCAAAGGAGCAAGGTCTATGGGGAAGCTTATTATGCCTCCCAAATGGGAGTTGGGCATCCACCAGGTAATAAACCGCCAATAAAAGTTCACCTCACATATCCTTATGCCCCCACAATCCCTCCTTATGCCCCCACAAAGTAAGATATGCAAGCTATTTATTTTCCATGGTGGATCCAAAAACTAAACTCCCTCCACAAAATTTTGATTCCCATGGAATTCCCTTATACCCCCACATGGATTCCCCATAGCCTTACGCCACACCATTCATATGGCGGTGTACCCAACCAGCCAACAATTACATAAAACATTCACCATTCACACAACACAACAAGAAAATAGCAACATAAAATAAGAGTTAAACTCCTACCTCTCCATATTAGCTTTTGTTTCCAAGCAGCAAGCTTCAATGCTCAAAACATAGTCCCAAAACATCAATCTCCAAGAATGCAAAGTTTCTCCAAACTCCCTCCAAAAGAAAGAGCTCCCAACAAGAAAATGTGCCCCCAAGGAAGTTGTAAAAGATTCAACAACCCAAAACAAGCAAAGAGTTTGAATTTTATAAAAGAGGGAAGAGAAGAGGATGATGTGGATCCATGTAGGATGCCACATCACACATCCTCAAATTCAAACACAAAATACAATATTTCATTCTCACAAGCACAATAAAGAGGTGGGTGAAAATATGACAATTTACTTGCACTCTCCAAAAACCCCACACCCCAAAGGACTGAAAAATAAATAAAATGTAAGAGAGTGCAATCAAAAATTGTAACATGATTATAAAAATGCATTAAAAAGGTCTAAAATTACCTCTCCAACCATAATTATGGTTGGTAAATTAAATTTAGATGTATAGGACAAGTTTTACTTTTCCCACAAGCCTCCAAAAACAGCCCCCAAGGACAAATTCAATTTCCTTTGAGGTGGAGTGTTTCATACTCCAAAATATGACTTACACAAACTTACATAAATACAAAGAGCCAACAACTTCCATTATTACTTTCCCATATCCCAATTTGACTTATTTAAATTTTAACCATATGATTTCTCACATAATCTACCACAATTTTAATTAAATAAAAAAAAGGGACACATTACTAATAAAATACATACAACATAATAAAAATTAACCACATTAATAAAATACACAATCCATGGTCACATATAAAGGTAATCCCCCCCATGGGAATCCCTAACAAAACAACACACAACACATGAAAACAAGTTGCCATGGTGACCTTGTCGAATTCACCTAGAATTCCATTTTGGTTGGTCTCCAATCCCCGATGTTTGTTGTGATATTAACCTGCAATACAAAAATACCTCCTTCGGCCTCATGGCCACATCAGAACATCCAAAATTAATATAAATATAATCACAACAACATCAATGAAATTTAACATTATCACATACAATTTATATCAACTATATCATCATCATATAATATCCATTTTCCAAATCTACTCATAATATCCAAAAATCACATGTCAAATACTATATCATCATCCACATATGAGTGTCTCCAATAATCATCATGTATCATAACCAAATCAAGATCAACAATAATCCATGGTCAAATGTCTAACATCATACTAAATCAAAACATAATAATGTCCATAACGTAATCAACAGTATCAAAATAAGCATCAAAAGGTGTCAAAGGGAAGTGGGCACTACACTTTAACAGCTCATTTTGATCCTAATCACCCTTTTTCCATTATTAACTTAGTTTTCAATATCGAAAGCATAACTATAATTATAGTCCAATCATCACACAAGAATAAGATAACCAACATATCATTATCTATAACAAGATAAGATATACACTCACCTAGAATGAAACTAACGAGGATATGACATTAGTTCTTTGAATAAATTACAATTAACCATTTTCAATATAAATTATTAGTTTAGAAATTAGACTTAAAATTCTACAATGCATACTCTTAGAACATCTTCCAAATTTGAGTGTAGCTATCTCAAATAATTTGTATAAGTTAAGGTTTCTTGTTTTTTTGAAAAAAAAACGTCCACTTAAGACCGCCTTTGGACCCCCGATTCCATGCACTTACCCTATATATTTCATTATTTAAATATTTTACTGAAGAGGCAAGTGTGTTTAACCCCTATTGACACTTTTTTTAGAATATGCGAAGAGTCGGGTGTCTTATCCTGTATTCTTATTATTATGGGTGTTCCATTCTAAAAGTGAGGAATGAAATTTATTGGTGAAATTAGGGAGATTTAAATTGTGGATTCTTATGTCTGAAATTTATTTGAAAAAGTGGGTTAAATTTATCCCAACGAAGAATGATACTCAAAAAGTGGTTTTGAATTTTTGCATAACAATAATCACAAGATTTGGAGTGATTGGTATAATTGCAATAGATAATGTGATGTTCTTTAAATATATTCCCTTGAGAGATAAGTGTTAATAATTTTTTACTAACTTAAAATAATATTGTACCTACTATCCACAAGGAGAGTGGACAAGAAAAATATTATAATATGAATTTAATTCAAAACATAAGGACTCTAGAATTGAAAAATAAAAAGTGGGAAGAGAAGTTGAGATTTTCTATTTGGGATAGATGATAAAATTACTCCAAAGAAGTCAACAAGAAAAATTGCTTTTGATTTTGTATATGGTATGAATGTCACACTTATTATAAATATAGAACTCCCACATTACATATGATACAATATTTTAATGAGAGGATATTGGCCCTTATACTCAAAGGATAAAGCAAAAGCTGTTTAGTTGGATGAATTCTAGAGGAAATCATATGAAATTAAGTGCATCAAATTCAAAGATAGGATGAAGAGTGTTTGAATTTGGTCGTATATGTGTTTTAATTGATGAAAAACCACATTAATGAAATTTTTATGATGTATTAGGGTCATATGATGTTGAAATACTATTTCAAATAAGTTTATGGTGATGCGGTGAGATTCAGTTATGATTGCTTGCTCTTACAAGCCTATTTAGGTGCCTAGGTGATGTTTCATGGATGTAGGAGATTCTTAGATGATTGAGAATAATTTTTTCATGATGTAAAACAGGTTTGAATATTTCTTAGGAACTCAAAATAGTGTTATGGTGTAGATACAGGTGATTGGTTATGTTACAGGTGCTCATCTAGAGTAGGTATGGTTGCTAGGAGGTGTGAGATTGAGTTTTGGAGCTATATGAGATCATGGATGAATTTTTTTAGGTGTATAATGGTATATAAGGTATGTTTGGGTCATTTCCAATGATTTTATTATGAGTCATGACATTCTTTTTGTTGACCCTAGCTTCTACAGTGAGAATCCTTAAGGAGTTGCCATGTAAGTCTCAGTGTTTGGAGAGTTTGAGGTATGTTATTGACATTATGATGATTTTAGATGTTAGTGTGATTTTTCATGGTGATTTAATTAAAATTTCATGTTTATAGGATGTGAATTTTACAATATATGTCAAATTTAGTGAGATAGTGTCCAAATCTAGTGAAATTCCAGCTCGAGTTGGTATTTCTGATGCTCACCATGAAGTTTTGCTTTGCAGGACATTTTGGATTTCAAGTAATTTTATTTGGTGAGTATATAAGGGTTAAAAAAAATAATGCATTCATTTCATCATTAGGTTTTTATGAACGAATGTTAAGAAGATAAAGTGGTCTAAAACCCTAGTTAAACCCTAACTAGGAGCATTTTGCAAAAAGAGAGATATAGTGACCCAATTTTGATTGGTTAATCAAAAATTTTGAATGGATAAGGTATAGGAATATCTTATATTTATATAAATGTATGATTAAGGTCATGGTGATGAGTGGGCCCTTCTCAAATAGTTCAATTTCTGAAGAAGGTTTTGAGACAAGGTTGTCCAAATGAGGTATGTGATAAATTGATGTTATGGAATGTAAGTGAGATGATATTGATTTACATGGATTTTTATGACATTTTAATGTAGGTAAATGTTCAAATGATTTCCATTCATGTTGGTGGTAAAAGGGTAATTTTGAGGCCTTAAAAAGAAGTGTTCAATAAAATGGTCATATATAGAGCTACATGTGAAATTTTGAGATGATTAAAAATGTTTTGGAAATAGGATTAAGAGATATTTAAATTTATATGAATTTTTTTCATTATGAGGATATTTGATGAGGTTTCCAGGTCATTATTTGGACATGAAGGTTTTTTCTAGTGCAGGATAGGATGTGTTTTGCTATAAGTTTTGAGCTAATTTAAGTATGAGATGGATTATGTGATGCTTGATATCACCTGGAATGTGAATAAGGATTAATTTGGAATCAATGAATCCATTTTTATGTCTTTAATGTTCATGTAAATGTTTTTATGAGATAATATTTGGAAACAATGTTTTTGGCAAGTTGATTTGGTGAAGACAAAAGTGGTTGTGGTTTGAGCAAGTGGTTGATTCAAGGATTATAACTTGATTATAAGTGTTCTACAGGTTATGGAAATTCCATAAATTTTTCACATGACATGGGTTGCTTGAGTATAAGTCATTTGGTGGCATAATGAAGTTTCTAGGGTCTTGAAGGGTGTAGGAAACATTAGTTTTGACAAGTACAAAGAACATTGGGCCCATTAAATGAAATAATTTGATTGGTTGTGATAAATTTAGACAATTTATGGATTTTAAATGTAATTTTAATCATGCATGGTGGTTTTGAGTCATTAATAAGCATGGTTTTGGAATGAGGGTATTCTTGTCATTCTAATTCAAGGGTTTTGAAGTGTTTTTCTAGGCCAACCTACATGGGTCAATTGTGAATGTTCTAGTGATTTTTATGGGATTTTTTTAAGCTAGTGTGGTCATGAAAGTTGAGGGAAACTGACCTCTTTTGAATTTGAATCAAGGAGAGGATATAACAATAAAGGTTTGGGTACAATTGTGCTAATCTTTTGAAACCCCTTTTATCTTATTTTGAGGAACCCGTTTGTTGAGAATAAAAACCCTTTGTGCCTAGCACAAAACACCTAGAAATTAATTTTAGGATATAATCTGGTTATTTTTTCATGAGGTGGATTTGAGAAAAGAAAAGTTGGTGATGTTTCTTTGAGAGTGAGTTGAAGGAGGGCTGATTTGAATACTTGTTCTTAGATCTTTATCTTCTTGTCATATTGATGTTACTTTTTAGGTTTTATCAATAATTTTCAGATCTGATATTGAGTTGAAGAAAATTATAAATTTTATATCTTTATATGTATTTATGAGACATGGTTGATTGTCTTGAGAGCTCTTGATTGTATCTTGTTGATCATTGTTGAAGACATTGCTCATTATAATTTGATTTGAATATCAAAATAAGTGTGTTGATCTGATTTGAGCTTTAATATATGTGTCTTTGAGTTTATCTTGTGATCCTTGCATTGATTTTACTTCATTGTAAAGATTATATGCTTTGATGTGTTCTTCATGAGTTTGTGTGCTTAGGGTTTGAAGCATAAGTTTGAAAGTTTTATTGGGGACTGATTCACACCCCCAATTCCTTGTCACCTCCAAAAATTGGTATCAGATCAGGCACTTGGAAGTAGCCTAAAAATATAGAGGAAGATATTTGGTGATAAGTTGGCACCTCCATCATTGGAGGATATTCAAAGTTTTCCTACATGATATGGAAAGTGGTATGTGAGAATGCTAACAGAAGTAACCATTTGATTGAATCTCATGAAGAAGTAATTAATGTCTTAAAAAATAAACTTTAGGAGGCACAAGATGATTTGAGAATAAATAGGAAAGAATTTATCAAACACGAGGATGAAAGAGAAGAGATAGTCAAGATTCTAATGACTCAACTTGAGGAGACCCAAGTTGAGCTAAAGATCAAGAAAAAGAAATAGAATATTTGAAGAAATACTTAGGCACTATGATAAGAAAAATATTATATTTTCGAGGAGCTCAAAAAATATAAGAAAGATTTTGGAGAAACAAAAGGCTTCTCGGTTATAGAACAGACCTAGGCTTCATGAGAGCTCATTTAAATCAGAGAAGAATGAAGAAGAGTATAGTCAAGGATATAATGAAACAAGGAAGCCAAGAAAGGGAGAGAGTTCAAGGCTTCCATTTGATGGAAGATAATATATTAAGAAGAAAAATGGATATAGGTATGGTAATTTTTATGGTAATTACTATAAGTGTGGTGCTTATGGATATAGAGCTAACATGTGTAGTCTAAGGTTGAAAATAAAGATGATTAAAAATGAAAGGATATAGAATATCTTTGTGAAGGAAAGAAGGAAGATGAATGTCAAGAGAATAAATAAGAAAAGATAGTTCAAATTTATGGAGCTTAATATTATCATTGTCCGAGAAAGGAAATCTTCCCAAGTGTTGCAAAAATGGGCCATCAAACACAAGAAGTCATGTAAGCAAGTTTAATGGATATTTCTATTCTTGAAATGATTATGGACATAGAGCTTTTGAGTGCTTAGAGTAGATAATTTTAATGCTTTATGTGCCACAAAGTAGGGAAAATTTCAAGGTTTTGTGATGTAGGATAGTTGAAGAAAGAGACTCAAAGACCCAAGCCACAAGTTTAGAAATACAAGAAGAAAGAAGAGGCTAGTCAAATTTCTCAAGAGGATTCCAAGAGTGTGACTGATCAAAAGGAGGAGTCTATTGTGACAAATGTAGAATAAAAAAGGAGGAACCAGTCAAGGTGCAAGAAGAAGGTTTGAGACCTTATTAGGTCTGTCATCTAACCCCTCCATGGTGACATATGCCTCTACTAGGCTTCTTAGAGGTGTACGGCTTGAAAGAATCTTAGTAGTGAGGGGGAGATATCTTGGTCAGTGTGTGTCTTCTTCATGATGCTAAGGTATGTATCTTATAGTCATTTAGCATGTTCCTATTGGTTGGTCATGTTGAGTATGTCAAGTGTCATTTCTTATTGTTATTTAAAGCATATAAGCTAGTCTTGCATAGTTATCTAAGCTATTAAGGTCTGATATTGCTTTATAAAGATGAAATAATATGTGTATGGATCATGAGGAAGTCCCATAAGAGGTCCATAATGCCATGTTATCCTTGTGGAGTGGATTCTTGTTGTCAAAATTTGTGTCTAACAAAATTTTCTACTATCTAAGGTCTATGGTATCTCATATAATCAAATATGAGTTACGTGGAGTATTGATTTTTTTATGAGGCTTAAGTGCATGAGTGTAGTGTGTCTAAAGGTTTGTTATGAATGAAGCATTGAAGTGGTATCGTTAGGTTTCACCAAGTCTTAATTATTATACATTTTTGTGTCATGATATTATTATGATGTATGTGTCAATATGTTCATACATGATATGCTCATCATGACGTCGAGAGGTTCTGATGTTATTTAAAGGTAGGTTTGAATTTGACATGTGTCATTAAGAATGATGATTTTATCAAACTTTATGAGGAATATGGATATGTGTAGACTTATTTGAAGGTAATAAGGCAATTTCATGATGGTTCTAGTAAGCATTTGAAATTCTTGCTTCAAAATCATTTCAACAAGTGCTCGGAATTTAAGGAGTGTTATATCGAGTTGAGAAACTAGTTTTGAGCTTTAAAGGGATAAATTTGAATATTTTGGAGCTCTTTGTCCAAATTGTGCCTCTACAGTGCTCTTTTAAGTGGTATGAATAGATTGTGATGTTTGAATGATAAAATGGTGGAGTTAAGTGCTAAAATATTGTAGAAGTCATCTAGACAAAGATTCCAACATAATTCAAGAGGTATGAGGTTATAAGAATGTTTAGACTATTAGGAATATATGATAGTTTGTGTTTTGACAGTATTAGTGCTTAAAAGACCTAATTTAAAGTATGTGCTTTTGCAAACTAGGGACCACACCTTTGATGCGAGTCTTGAAGGCTTGTGGGAGTGACTCTGTGCTCAAAAAGGGTATTCAAATCAAGCTTAATGTTTTCACAAAGGTATGTGTATCAAGAGGTTGGTGTGATCTTCTTGCTATATGAGATTGTGGACTGTGTAGGAGATTTTGATGGTATTGTGAAATTCTCCATGAAATCTCTATGTTCTTTGAGCACAAGTAATATTATACAATCACTTTATGAGGTCTTGAATAAGCTAATGACATATGACTGAAATGGTTTGACCTATATACACTCAAGAGGCATCATGTTCTTGCTATATACGTATAGGATTGAATGTACTATACATCTATGTATTGATGAGTTATTTACTCTATCCTTGATGAATCAAAGTCTAAAAGGAAGGTATATCCATATGAAAAGGTGTTAGGGTATTATAAGGAGTAAGGGTTATATAGGGTATAATATTACGGTGCATCACGGTTTCATGACTTTGAGGTAAAGTTTTTCCCTCCTATTGGTATGAACATTGGTATGCATCATTCTAGATGGATCTAAGTCCCATAGAGCATGTTTATATTGTGTATCCCAGGAGTGATATAATGAGGTATGATTCTCATTCATGTCTTGATATAATATTGGTTTCTAATAGGTACAAGTATGGTTAATGTATGCAAGAGGAAGAATATTCTTCTTCACGAGGACTTATTGTATGTTTGAAGTTCACAAACCTTGTTGATGGTGATATGGAGTAAGATATAGGGATCTTGATTTGAAAGAGATATTCCCAAGTTCATCTCCATAATCACTTCTTGAAAAATAATAACCAAGGATTGAAAATATCATAACACAGTGATCTCAGAGAATAATGTATGCATCTATAGGTGTAAGATAAGGTATGATGATTTGTGAGGTATGTTGTGTTTTTCTTGTTCATTCAAGATATTATGATATTACTCTTACACTACCCTAAATGTTTATTTAGGTTGAGAAAGATGATAAGTTAGTGAATATGCTAGTATAAGTGGATTGAGAGTCTTCATACCTGATTTGAAAGATGACTAGCTATAGTGGTAAGGCATAAAGCCCTGAAGAGAGAAATAGTGTTTTAAATGTGTGTATTGTCCTAATGATTCAAGGGGATCCAATCTTGGGATTCTATCAGTTTTTTTTTAAAATTATGAAGGAATTTCATGGACGTAATAAATGGTTGGGTCTTGATTTGATCAAAACATGCGAGTATAAAGGTACAATGAGCTTAGGGTTTGGTATAAGCTTTTATAGGTATGATATGTTTTTCAAGTATATCTAATGATGTGTTAAGAAGCTATTGAGTCATCTAGGTAATCTAGGAAGTATGTATCACCTCGAAGAAGATAAAGCATATCTATTTGGACAATGGTATGACTAAATTTGGTTATCCTACCTCAAATTGCATCCTACAAGCTTTGTAAGTGATGATCAAGTAAGATGAAGTCATTATTGAAGGATTTATGGTGCTTTGACTTCTCTCAAAGGTTAAATAAGTTTTTGGGTTATTGAAAATCACTTGAATAGGTATATTAGACTTGTTTGGGTCAAAAATGAATTAAATACCTCAATTGGTCTGATGTGGTGCTAAAATATTGAAGAAACGGGGCTCTGATATTTGTAGGGTTGAGGATTCTTAGAGCTAGTGTTCTCTGAAGTGGAAGGAATTTTTTCAAGAAAAGGGGAGAATATTATTCTCTTCTAGAAGGTTCTCTAGATGGATACAAGGTGTGTAAGGTATGATATGACTCCCTAATCAATGACCAAGAAAGTTAGGAACCAAAAATACATATTATGAATTAAATATGGTTGAAATAATTGAGGAAATGGTTCAAGATTATGTCAAGATGACTTAGTCATTTTTATGACAAGTAGGCTAGGTGTTCTTGAGTCATTTTATGACAAGTAGGCTAGGTGAGAAATAAGTATTTATGTATTTCTAGTAGTATTAAAAGGTATTAATCCAAGGAGAGATCTGAGATTTTATGACAAGGTGTACATGGTGTCTTAGAAATTGTCAAAATTGGTTCCAAAAGTACTGAAGGGTTAGTTCAGGGATCTTTGTTCTCAAGGTGAGATGAAGTCAAGATATGCATGTGTCTAGGCAAGATTGTATCTTCTCAAGATGAGATTGCTCAATAATGAAGGAATGGTAGTATTTTAGGATTTTTATTGCATTGTTGGCATGATCTCGGTATGAATGGCTTAGGTTACGAGGTTGTTCTGACATGTTTCCATGAAGGGAAAAACAAGGTAGAGGTGAAAAAATGTTTGTTTTGAATGCTTAGAAGATGGATAATGGTGTTTTTCTCCCAATAAGGTATGATTGTGATTATTTCATGTTGACTAATGATGATATAATATTATAGATGCTCAACTTAGGGAGCATGGTGATTGCATGCTTAAAATGAAGGCAAAATCGGGACCAGTGATTTTTTTAAGGTTATTGGGCTAAGATGAGATATTTGGTTGATGTTTATAACAAAAATTTGATGCTATGAAGATGAAGAAGGTGAAGAATATTCTTCTATAGGTATTCATTTTTCATTAATGTAAAAAGGGGGAGAATTTCAGGTAGTTTTCCATCAATGAAAAAGGGGACATTCTTGGCATGTGGTTCTATAGGTGTTATAATTGATGAATCACCACATTAATGAAAAATTATATGATGTATTAGCATCATATGATGATGTCTATGATGTTGACATCTTTTGGTTCGAGATAAGTTTATGGTGATGCAGTGAGATTCATTAAGGATTACTTGCTCTTGCAAGCCTATTCGATTCTAGGTGATGTTGCATGGAGGTAGGAGATTCTTGGATGATTGAGAATCATGTTGGAATGATGTACAAAAAGGTTTTAGAAGTTATTGGGAACTCACAGTATTGGCATGGTGTAGATACAAGTGATTGGCTATGTTACAAGTGCTCATTTGGAGTAGGTATGGTTGTTAGGAGGTGTCAAATTGAGTTTTGGAGCTACATGAGCTCATGGATGCTTGTTTTTCAGGTGTATCATGGTATATTAGGTGTATTAATTTTTATACCCTTAGAAAAACAATCTAATCCCATTTGCGTCGTCCTATCACCCAACGGGTGCTGGACACTCACCCGAGGCATGTGTGGTTGTTGAGCCCCTCCTTTATGTGAGTCTTGTGAGAATTCATCATCTATGTCTGATACTTAAGTGAAAAAGAATGGGAAAGAACCATGCATTCATTCTAAAATCTTAGGATGAGTTATCATATCATTGTATCCATAAAAGAGAAGTATCAAACAACATATAGAACTGATTCATACACAAAGGAAATGCACTAGGACTTATGCTCATGAACACATATATGTATTAGAACGGGACCTTATATTCATATTCAAGAGTTCAATAACCACATTACATTCATTAAGGCCATAAAAAACCCATATAATAATGCAGAGCAAGATCATACATCAAAACTAACCATGTCCTTCATATTACAAGGAAAAACACAGACCCATCCCTCTAAATATGCCATCACTCCTATGTTTTCTCTAATCCCATCCCATAGAATCCTCCATGATATTTCTACATATATTCTCCTCTCTTCCACCACCTACTGTACTCTTATCTGCTACCTTCTACCACCCACACATCTCTATATATAGCTTTTTGCCTTCACCACCATGCCTTCTGAGGTAACAGATCGGTTGCCAAGTGTCCAAGTGGTCCTCCAATGGAGCATGCCTCCTTTGATCTAAGATCTCCACTCTTTGCAATGATTTCCTTCTGGATCCTTCCATCACATGCATGGAATATTCCATTCTTGATCCTACAACTACTAGTGGCACCTTATCCACTATGTATGCTAGATAGGTCATGCTTTTCTCGTGTGCTTCTGGAACGCCAAATATGGATAAGTCCCAAAATACATCATGTCTTACATGCACACCATGTGTTCTACTAAACCTTGCTAGAACCCTACCCTACACGCCTCAAACCCACACACCCTTCTTTAAATGGGTCTCACTCTCCCATGCACCTTCTTGTACTTAGCTAATATTACAGGGCTGACATCACCCCACACTAACCCTATTCTCCATTCTTAGAAACACTTCTCTTCAAAGAATAAGGAATGGAGGTCCCAGAATAGGGGAAAAAGAATGAAGGAATGAAGAATTGGGAGAAAGAATGAAAGAATGGGGAGAATGAATGAGAAAAATTCTTATTTTTAAAGGAGGAGAGGGAAATCCTTCCCTATTTCTACCTCAAGCTTTTCCCAAGCATCAACCTCATTCTGTGCTTACTAACAGAGGTCTTCAACTAAGGCACTCACCTCCTCAAAACTTAATTCCTCCCCTTTGGTGCTCATTATCTCAATAATACTCTCCAATTATTTTCCCAAGTCTTCAAACGCATCCATCCTGTGAGTGATTTGGGGGTACAATTCCTTTATCCAAATTTTGATTGATCCTCATAAGGTCTTGATAGCTTCTGACTTCTTCTCTACCTCAGCTAGGATTTTATCTCTTTTAGCCCTATTCCCCTTATTTTTTTCTTGAAACTCCTTGAGTTCTATTTCATGTGTGGTGACCAGGATGCTTGCCACTCTATCTCTATCAGCATAGTTGTCATATGCACACGTGACTTGTGAAACAACCTTTATCTACTTATGTCCCCTCAAAATTCCCCTCTTTTGAAAGTTGAAAAAATTGAAAATTTTGAGTTGGCACCCTTCAAAAGTGTTTTGGTGAAGTAAGAAATTCAAAGTGATGGTGAAAATTCCATTTCTTGGGGTCATTTTAGTAAATTACAGGTCATCGAACATTTTTGTCCCTCATGTCCCAAAGTACCGATAGACCTCTTGTTCACCAATTGACCGATTTCCCGACAAGTCCTTGTCCATTGGATTTTCAGACTTTTTCCACCCTCATGTCCCAAGTGCACCCGTGTCTCCTATTCTCGATTTCCTACATCACCCACATCAATCGAATCGGCTCTTCACATCCTTCACATTTTTGTGTCCCTTGGACCGCTTGTGCTCTTTTGGCCCGCATTCCCTGCATCAACCAAATTGGCTCTTCACGTCACTCATGTCCCAATGTCCCATGGACTGTCTGGGCCATTTTTTCTACTTTTCCCGTATTTCACCTTTTTGAGTTGGTGCAAGGTGTATTTAATGTGCATTTATGATATTCTCTCTCCTGAATGACTATTTAAAGGGGCAACCATCTATGCACTTGTCACATTGCTTTCTCATTATTTCTTTCCGTATTCTTGCAAAAGTGAGTCATTTGCCTATCTTCTTGTATCTCTTTGCATTTTTATCGTGAATCTATTCTTTGGAGCCCATTCCTCTATTCACTATCAAGATGAAGATTAAGTTTCAAGGACATGAGCATATGTCCCCTTTAGAGACCTCTGTACCCAATATTAGAGATAGTGAAGTTCGACATTTGGATTTTGATGATTTCGGGGTAGATTAGCATGTAACAACCCTGCTCCCATGGCTCAAATGATAAATGATAGTGGAATCACATACGCCACTTTGGTTTTCCTCTTTCTGTGCAATGTGTCGACATTGTGCTCACTGCGGGGCTAATTTTAATCCAGACACCAAGGAGGTCGTCAATGTGCATGGATAATTGATTACAAAATTGGATGTCACCACCATCGACACTACTTTGCGCATCCCTGAAATGGAAGACTCCATTGTTCTCACTCTCACTCAAGATCAGGCTTTGTTTGATCAAGAAAATGAGAAATATAAGGCTTGAGTAGTGAAGTCATGGCTAAAGTGCCCTAAGAAGGGAGCGTCTCGACTCTCTAAGGCATTGTTCAGGGTTGATTTCAATGAGGAACTATCGATTTCATCACTCTACTCACCCAAATTATGGGAATGCCCTCTACTAATGACTTCCATTTTTGGATGTGCCCTTTCATAAACATCATCTACGAGGGTAAGAAAAACATAAATTGGGCTAAGATTATTTGTGGAAACCTGATTGAACAATTGTCAAATGTTCATCAGACCAAAAATTTCTACATGACCTCCTATCTCATGTACACCTTGGTAGCATCTCGTGAGTGGTTCGGCTTCACTTTCATTGAAGGAAAGAAGGATGAGCCCATCTACACATATTTCCCTCAGTTTACCCTCAAGGATAGTAATCATAATTTTAGAAGGGTAAATGATGCCTTCACCATGTACATTGTGAGACTCTTGGAGGGTGACATTGCCAAAAGATTCTCTAATGAGGCTAAGGATTTGATAACTAAGTATGGAGCTTTCTTCACTTAGTTTTGAAAGTTCTCATACATCAGGTTGGATTGTTTTGAAAGTACACCTCTCAAGCTTCCCATGTTCTGCAATGAAAAAATGGCTTTGATTGAGGTGTGTAGGCAGCTGGATAAACTTTATAGGACCTGCCAAGATAAGAAGATTACAGGTCTTCATTTCCTTATCACCTTGGGGAATTATACATGCAGGATAACTCTAGATGCCCAAAATATAGAAAGGGATATTGCTCCTTTACGGTGTATTTGATCAAGCCCAGGACTTCCTTTGATCTAAAGAAATTCATTGTCAAAAGCTTAGAATAAATTATCATCACCGTCCGATACTAAGGATTACTTTGGGATGATTGTCTTTGATGATTTTGAAGCAAGGAGGAGGAATTTTGGCATACGTTTTCTTCAAAAATCATAGAACTCAACCTCTACCCGAGTGCGTGAGGGTCTTAAGAATGATGATGAAGATTTACAATCCTTTGAGTACAAAATATCAATCAAGCACACTCCACTAGAAACACTAGATTGGTATGTTATGGAAAGAGATGACTTGAGTGAGATAATTAACCCTGTCATCATCAGAACCAATATTTGGTTTGACAGGAAGGTACATGAACTCAAGATGAATAAAGGTAGATCCTCTTCAAGAGATACTTCCACACCTAGGAAGGAAGTACATACTCTTAGCAATGAGGCACTTGAGAAAACTCCTTCATCTTCTTCTTTGAAATAACATGAATTGTCTACTCCTTCCTCTTCCACTAAAGTGTACCAGAAGAAGGTCAAAGAAGTTAAGCAAGAACCGATTGAGGAAGAGACTCTTCTGGAGCAGTCAAAATTTCCTAGTGGGCTTTGGAGAACATTATTGTTCTAAGTGAGAATGATGATGATGAGATGAAAGACCTAGAAGAAACCCCTAAAACTACTACTGAAATAGAGAAGGAAGGACCAAGGACCGAACTTCCAAGTTTAACAGACTCCTCTGCAAGATAAGTTCCTAGGGTTGCATTCACTTCCCCACTAGAGAAAATAGTGGTTCATACTCTGAGTTCCATGAGTTCACTTGCACTCGGGCCCCTTGCTCCTTTTGTTTCTTCTTCTTCCTTTTCCTAGGTACAAGCCCTAGTTGACAGAAAGAAAAGAAAATCTTCCTCCTAATCAATAGGCCACGACTTTAATGTTGTAGTAGCTTTGCTTGACACTACCCCTCCTCCTCCAAAAAAGAAAAAGAAAAGACTACTTTGATGTTGTTAACGATGCTCAAGGCCGGTAGTTCCTTGAGGTTCTGAAAAACCCAAAGTGGCCAAAGAGGAAAAAGATATTTTGATCTCGATTTAGAACTTTCCGAAATTCCAATGGGAGAATCCACACAGAGTGAAGTTCATAACCTTTGGGAAACCATCACTAAGGTTATTGAATGGGTGGAGAAAGGAAAGCAAACCATGGAGCAGTTGGAAGAAAAGAACCAAGTTCTTTCCAACTTTATCAGATCATTGTTGGCAAAGGATAAAGTTTTAGATCCAGCCCCATTGGTCGTTCTCCCACCTTCCATAGCTCTCAGTCAGGATGAGGTCTAAACCATCAAAGACATTCATAAGTATTCTACTTATGGGAAGGTTGTTGAGGCCATGGTGGATGATATGACTATAGCAGTTTAAACTTCATTGAGGAAGCCTTCAAAACTAATGAGAAGGTGATCAAGCTATAACAGAAACTCACTTCCTGAATCAAGGATAAGGAAAAAGAACTGAAAGTATGGAGTGGATGTATTGCAAATATCTTTCTAATGGGTCAAACCAATGAAAGGATCTTGTTGGAAAACAATGTGTTTGATTATGTCAAGAATAACTTGTCAAGGATATGGATCTTTAGCATTGAGTGGAATATTATGGTTCTGGAAGAGGCACTGGGAGAGTTGAGGAATGTATGGAAAAAGGGGAGTCTTTTAAAACTTGTGTTTTATCTACCTTCAAGGATATCCACTGCCATCTTCGGATGAAACTACAGGTGTACCCTTCTCTCTCCAAGAAATCAAGGCTCAATTTAAATCCTTTTTCAAGGATGATCTGTTCAAGGAAGAGTCAATCACCAAAGAGAGAATGAAGGACGTTTGTTCTCTCCATTCAGCTATTGTTGAAGCTAATAAGGAATATTTGGATCACACTGAGTTTGAAAAAGATATGGAGAAGTGCCTAGGAATGTGGAATCAGGATACCTCCAACACAATGATTCCTAGGGGCATGGAGATAGCGGAAGCATTGAAGAGATTCAAGAACTGGATCCTCAAAATAGTGGGCCCCCTTAACCACAACCGATGTCTCTACTTCTGGCTCTTGACTCTCTTCTTCTATTTTTGGTTCGGATCTCATTGTAATTTAATTAAGGACTTTATGTTGTGTATTTCCTTAATTAATATTTTAGTTAAAAGAAACGGTTACCAAATGTAACCACTTTGTAAGCTATATATTGGGCTCTCCACGCCATTCCAAAGGGCTGGAACTCTGATATTTTGAAAGTGTAAAAGAATAAAAGCTATCAATACAGAAGATTTCCCTTCCTATTTCTATCTACATCGATTTATTCTCTCTGGCTTGTCTAAAGTGTGTGAATCATTAATTTATTGCATTAAGAAGCTTTGTATTCTTATGGATGTCATTTCTAGAACTTTGTGTCTATGAAATAATATCTGGTGGTTTAATATGAATGATTATGTTCTATATATCATCCTTGCACAACATTTATAAGGAACTATTTTTCTATCTATATTTCCCTGGATGCTGCTATATTCTACCTTTTCCCTCCCTTAGTTCTTCTGTTCTTTTGTATTGATGATCTATCTTTGCATTAAAACACTTTCATGATATCAGATTTCCTCATTAAAATAGAAATTTGTACATTTGTAAATAGTTTTGCTACTTGCTTTCAATAAGGGAACCTCTCCCATTAAAGAGGAGGGAATTTCTATCCCCTGACTATTGCTTTCATTAAAGTCCTAATTTGACAACCAACGTTTTTGGCGACTCTACTTTGGGGATTCATTTCAATGAATTCCAGTTTTAAAGAACAATTTCTTGATCATTTCTGATCTGGCGACTCTAAGATTTACTCGCGGAAGAAGGGCTCTTGGAATTGAAGATTCTTAGTTTCAACTCCTGGAGCAGCAAGGCTTTCCCCTTCCTTCAACAAGGAGAAATAGAAGAGCTCATTCTATAAGCACACCCCCTATTGAAGACAAAGCTCTTGGGAGTGGTATCCCTCAAGAACAACTCAGCCCTAATCTTCAAGCTTTAATTCTCATCGGGGTTTCAGTTCCACTTCAAGCAATTTTTCCAAGTATGGTGGTTACATTACAATGTGGTCAATGAGTTGGGCCTCTTTCCCTCCCTCAACCTTTACATGAGTTACCCAAGGGTAACAAAAAGAACTTTCCCAAGTTCAAAGGTGATGGTAAGGCACATCCTGATGAACACATTACAGCCTTCATAGTTGCATGTGGAGTCCTCGGAGTTAAACATGAGGATGTCTCTGTAAGGATTTTCATGGAGACTTTGTAGGAAAATGTGGCAGATTGGTTTTACCATCTCCCCACTGGGGCCATCACTAATTGGAATACCATGAGAACTAGATTTGAGAACCGTTTTAAACCTGCTGAGGATGTGCATGCTTTGTTAGCCTATATTTCTCAAATCAAGAAAGAACCTCAAGAGCCCATGATAGAATTTGTGGCCAAGTTTAATAAGAAAATTAACAAGATTCCACCGGACACCCACCTATAGATCAAATTCAAAAATTTTTCTTCCTAAATTCTTAATTTCTGAAGTAAGCTATGCACTAAGAAGAGTCAATCTTACAACTTTGGATGTTGATCAGAGATTAGCCGTCAGTGTTGAGGATGACCTGATCATGTATGGAAAATTGAGAAGAGACTCTTCCAAATCTAAAACTTCTTCTTCCTCTACTCCTGGAGCTAATGTAGATCAATTAGTACAGAAGCTTTCTAATGACCTCATTTCCATCAAGAAACAATTGGCTCAGCATGCTCCTTATCAAGACGTTCCAAGGAGGAATTTTCAGCCTAGAAACCATTTGCCTTCTTCTCAGACAAGGTTAGAAATTGAAGGACCACCCATCAAGGTCCCTATTAATGCAACTTGTGAAGTGGAAGAACCTAATGATGAAGAGTTTAATGAAGACTTTGAAGAACCTAGAGAAGAGGCTGAGGAAGAACCAGAGGAACTTGATGAATCTTGAGTTAATTTCCTCTCTACTGAGGGCATTGATGAAGAAGATGATTATGATGAAGTAGTGGTAGAGATGAATAGTGATTCATATGCTGTTATGACTTGAGAGTAAACAAACAAGAGAGAAAAAGTGATGCATCCCGCTAAAAAATATAAGGAGCATCCCACGACTATTCTAGTGATTGCAAGAAGAGGATTTCCTATTCCCACGCATCCAAACAAAAAAGGTGAGTTCTACTAATTCTTCTTCTTCTACTCTTGTTTCTAAGACTTCTTATTCTCCAGCTCCAAAACTTGATAAGCCTAGGATTCCTAGTGATGATACCCCATCCACCTCTAGATCTTTTGATATCATTGACCACCTCAAGAAGACAAAAATCTAGATTTCAGAGGCTGAGTTTTATCAAACCCATCCAAAAGCCTTTGCCAAAATGGTCCACTTTGTCAATTCCCATTCCAAAACTTCATCCAACACTTCTAAAGGTATTTTTCCCACTCCCTCTTCCACACCCCAACCAAACCTTGTGGCTGCAATCACCTCACCTAATGAGAAAATCAAACCATTCTATGTGACCCTCCTCATAGTTGGCCATAGACTTAGCAACTGTGTCATAGACTCAGGAGCATTAGATAATGTCATGCCTGCCAAAGTGGCTCATGCTTTGGGTCTTACCCTCATGCGTACTTTTGGTTCTTGCTATTCCATGGAGAGTAGGGAGGTGCCTCTAGTCAGGAGAATTAAAGATGCACAAGTAGCTTTTGCTGCTTTACCAGAAAAAAAGGTTTTAGCTACTATTTTGGTAGCTGATATTCCTCCTTCATATGGCATGCTGTTGAGTAGGAATTTTTGTAAAGATGTAGGAGGAGAAATTCAAATGGATTGGTCACATGCCCTTATACCAGTCAATGGAAAGATGAAGAAGTTGCTACCTAAGAAGCAAATTGAATATATTGTGCAAAAGACAGATGATCCCAAGGCACAAATACTTTATGAAGATATTGGGCATGGAAACTACATGATCATGTCTCAGGATGAGGTGGAACATCCCAAAGAAGTGCTCCATGATCCTAATAGCATTTGGAATTTGGAATTTGATGGAAGTTGCTCTTCAGCTGGTGTTGGGGCTAGTGTGGTATTGATATCTCCAGAAGGAAAGATTCATCCTTTCTCCTTTAAACTATAGTTTGAAAATACAAATAACACAGCAGAATATGAAGCTCTCATTCTTGGACTGAACGTGGAAAAAGAAAGAGGTGTGAAGAACCTCCTGGCTCGTGGTGATGTAAAACTAGTTGTCAAACAAGTCAGAGACCTTTTTCAAGTGAAGAATAGAAGGTTGAAACATTATAGGAATCTGGTCTGGGATTCTATTGAATTCCTTGATGCCTTCTCCATCGAAGTGGTGCCAAGGGAGAAGAACACTAGAGCTGATTCCCTAGCTGTTTCAGGGTCTTTGTTGATACCTCATCCCGATTTCTCTCAGGACAAATTCACCATTGAAATGATCCATAGACCAAGCATACTGGATAATGCAAACAACTAGCAAGTTTTCAATGATGATCAACATTTTCTCTCTTTCCTGGAGCTTAGGGATAACTTTGACCAATTTTATTTTGAGGGAAGTGACAATCTGCCTCGAGAGAGTGTCTCTTCTAATGAGGAAGGTGTCAAGGAGGAGATGGATCAAGATGGCTGCATCAAACTAAAAGGTAACAAGATCCCTAAAGGGCTAGTAAGTATAGAGGAATTATTTGATAAACATGACAGATATGTCAAGTCTAAGGCTTCTAAAGGAGCTCAGCAGTTTGCTGAATGTGAAAATATTAACATTGGGAGTCCTGCCAAACCCAAAATGGTGAACGTTGGAAAATTCTTGACCCAAGAGGAGAAGAAGAAGGTGGTAAATATTTTGAAGAGGTATGTTGATGTCCTTGCTTATTCTTATGATGATCTGAAAGATTTCCAGCCAAAAGAAATGCAACACTTCATTCCCCTCAAACCTAGGATTAAACCTTTCAAGCAGAAGCAAAGCAAGTACAATCCAAAGATTTCCGACACCATCTTCCAAGAGATACAAAATTTATCGAAAGAAAAAATCATCTTCCCCATTCATCATTCAACATGGATTGCTAATATTGTACTTGTCAGGAAGAAAAATGGTGAGATTCAGATCTATGTTGATTTTAGGAATCTAAATCAGGATTCTTTGAAGGACAACTATCCCCTACCCATGATGGACCAGGTGTTACAAGTTGTCACAGGTGTAGAAATGTTTTCCATGCTTGATAGTTTCTTAGGATATAACCAAGTGGAAGTCAATACTGTAGATCAACACAAGACTACCTTTACCACCCCTTGGGTACTTTTTCCTACAAGAGGATGCCCTTTGGCCTCATTAATGTTGGTGCCACCTTTTAGAGAGAAATGGATTTGGCTTTTAGAGGTTTGAAAGGAAAATGTATTATTGTGTATCTAGATGATTTAACCGTGTTTTCCAAAACTAGAGCAGATCACTTTCAACATCTTGAAACAATCCTTTTAAAATGCAAAGAACATGGAGTTTCTCTGAATCCCAAGAAATCTGTCTTTTTTGTCACGGAGGGCAAGCTATTGGGACATGTTGTCTCCAAATATGGAATCAAGATTGATCCTGAATGAGTTCAAGCCATCCAACAAATTCCTCTTCCCACAAGAAAAAAGGGAGTACATTCTTTCTTTGGTAAGATCAACTTCCTGAGGAGATTCATCCCCAATTTTGTAGAGCTGAATTTGAATATTTCCCAAATGATGAAAGGAAAGCAGACATTTGGTTGGTCCTCTTGAAGGAAAGGAAGCATTTGAAGGCATTAAGAAAGCTATTTCTAAGACTCCTATCTTAGCATGCCCAAATTTTAGCAAAGATTTTATTATCTATTGCTATGCCACATAAAGTACCTTTGCCGCTGTGTTGACTAAAAAATATTCTGATGACCATGAGCTACCAATTGCATTCATGAGTTATATTTTGAAAAATCACGAGTTAAAGTACACTATGATGGAGAAACATGCTTTTGCAGTGGTTAAATCAGTTAAGCAGTTTTGATTTTACATTCTTAACTCTCACTATGTTATGCTTGTGCCCGATATGACTATCAAGTCTATTCTTACACAATAGGAGTTTGGAACCAAGAGAGAAAATTGGGTAGTAAAGGTTCAGGAGTATGATCTTGACATCAGATTGATGAAGCTGGTTCAGGGCAAAGGCCTGTGTGAACTCATTACCGAAGGAGCTGGTCATGAGTTTCCTAAGGATGAAGTTGATGTCCCTATTATTTTGTTCCTCAGCTCGACAGATGAATGGTATGCTTTGACATTGCTCACTTCCTCACCTATGGTGAGTGTTCATCTCACTTAACTACCAAGGAGAAGAGAGCTATCAAGTTAAGGTTAGCACAATATGTGTTGTGGGAGAATGCTTTGTTCAAGTGAGGAGTGGATGGAAGATTCTTGAAGTGTGTTGACAAAGAGAAACAGAAGAAGATATTCTCAGCCTTTCATGATCAAGCTTGTGGGGTCATTTCTCATATCTTTGTCACTACTCACAAAATTCTTCATGTAGGATATTATTGGCCTACTTTATTTAGAGATGCATCAAAGTGGGTCGAAAAGTGTGAAGCTTGTCAAACCTTTGTGGGAAGACCTAAGTTGGTTGCTTTACCACTTAAGCCAATTGTGATTGAATAACCCTTTCAACAATGGAGTTTAGATTTCATCAAAACACTCAATCCATCTTCAATTACAGGACATACTCATGTGTTAACTACCATAGATTATTTCACCAAGTGGGTGGAAGCCATCCCAGTTAAAAGTACTACATCTGAGGTAGTATGTAATTTCATCAAAGAAAACATCTTGATAAGGTTTGGAGTACCAAACAATATTGTGGACCCGATAATGCTTCCAAATTTTCTTCTTTGAGATGATGCATTTGTGCTTTATGGGCATGGGATTTCCCTTACCAATTCTTCATATTACTACCCTCAAGGAATGGACAGGCATAATCAAACAATAATAATTTGGTGACCATTGTAAGAAATCTTGTAAATGCGCATGATCTCTCATCAATGCTATCTATGACTTCACATGTTTCATCGAATGGTTAGCATCCAAACTTTCCATCTCTTTACCATCTACTACATAGACCATTTTTCATTTTTCTTTTTCCATGCACGCATGCTCAAGCTTTACTTCCTCTGATTCTTATTCATTGAGGTACATCTCCAAATAACACTCACCCAACAAATCCATTAGCCTATCTTCTACCATAGCACTATCTCCCACCGTAAGGTTCTTAATCACTTGTAATACCTTATCCATCGATGGTGTTATACTCCTATACTCAAAATATTGAATGAGATTAGCTGTCAACTCCTACCAATTTCATGTTTGAAAACTCATCTCTGAATGAATATACCATGCACACGCAAAACCTTGTAAGGTGGAATATAACTTATGCAACCATAATGAAGGTGGTAACACTTCTGTGCTTCCCATCCGTGCCTTCTCACACACTTGGAAATGAAATGAGGTGGTCTTTTTACCATGGTAGTCTTGTCGATAGTGAGCATGTTGTTCCTAGAGAACCTTACGAAAAATGTGATTCTTAACTTGCATCATTCTAGGAGGATCTCCCGATATGTATCCCACCATCATGCTACGATTAGAGTAGGTTATAACGAGAATTTCCCTTATTTCATCCTCATTCTTCCACCGAGCCTCCATTTCCTACAAGAAGACTTCGGGTATGCCCCTCTTGTTGGTTTTAAAATAAGGACTTTATTGAAAACAACAGTCAGGGGATAGAAAGTCCCTCCTCTTTAATGGGAGAGGTTCCCTTATGGAAAGCAAAAAGCTATTCACAAATGTACAATGTTTGGTTTTAAAGAGGAACTTTGATATCATAAAAGTGTTTGATATAACAGATCATCAATACAAAAGGATAGAAGAAATAAGGAATGGGAAAAGGTAGAATAACACTCTCAGGAAATATAGATAACAAAATAATTCCTTACAAATGCCAGAATGGAATCATATAGAATAGAATCATTTGCATTAAAACCACAAGATGTTATTTCACAGACACAAAGTTCCAGAGATGACATCCACAAGAATACAAAGCTTCTTGATGTAAATAGATTAATGATTCAATAAATTTTAACAGATAGAAACAGAAAGAGAGATCTTCTTGTATTGATAGCTTTTTACTCCTTTACACTTTCAAAAATAACTAGAGTTCTAGCCCTTGAAAATGGCATAGAGAGCCCATTATATAGCTTACAAATTGGTTACACTTGGTAACCATTTCTTTTAACTAAAATATTAATTAAGGAAGTGCTCGACACAATGTCCTTAATTAGTTTACAATGAGCTCGATTCTAGGAAAAGAAGGAGAAAAGGAGAAACTAGGAGAGAAAACATCCGCTTATTGTTGAGGAGGGCCCACTGACTTGAGAATCCATTGCCTAATTTTTTTAATGCCTCAACTATCTCCCTGCCTCATGGGATTGATGTGTTGGCGTGTGAGACCAATTTCCTAGACATTTCTCCATGTCCTTATCAAACTCGGTATGTTCCAGGTATTCTTTATTAGCCTCTTCAATGGTAGATTGAAGAGAGAAAATATCCTTTATCTTCTCTTTGGTAATCAATTCTTCTTTGAATAGGTATTCTTTGAAAAATGTCCTAAACTAAGTTTTAATCTCTTGAAGAGAGAAAGGAACACCTGAAATTTCATCATGAAGATGACAATGAATATCCTTAAAGGTAGATGCAACACAAGTCTTGAAAGATTCTCCCTTTTGCCAACTGTTTCTCAATTCTCCCAAGGCTTCTTCTAGAACTTTTATTTTCCATTCAACACTGAACACCCATGACCCTGAAAAGTTGTCCTTGGCATCATCAAAAACTTTATTGGCCAACAATATATTTTCATCATCTTGTCCCATCAGGTGAAGATCTGTGATGCAACTACTCCAAAGATTTAGTTATTTTTCCATAGTTCTAATAGAGGAGGAGAGTTTTTTTGCAGGTTAGCCACCTTCTCATTTATTTTGAAGGCCTCTATAATGAATTTCAATCCTGCAATGGTCATTTCATCAACCATGGCTTCCATATCCCTTCCATAAGTGGAATATCTATGATCGGGGATCATTTTTGAAAAAGTTTTCTAAACATCCCTAAATGGTGTCAGTGTAGAAGATCATCTCGAGAGATTTCCAATGACTATAAGAACATGACAAATGGACATCGGGAGCTCTAGTTATGTCCGGTCAAAGTTCGGTCAATGGGAAAGTCAACTCTAGTCAACTGGTCAATAATGGACCAATCGCACTGCGACACGTGGCGAAAAGGCAAAAGGGAGTTGTTTGCTGGTTTTCGATCATCAGTCTTCAACGAGCATAAAAATGGTGCATGGGAACAAGAGGCTCAACTTTTATTACGGAGGGGAGCCCGGCCGCCGTGTGGACTATGGTATTATTGCCAACGTGGTAGGTCCACAAGCCACCACGTGGCTTGCCACCACTCGTCGAATTTAATCGAATTGCCTATCGGGAGACGAAAAGTGGAATATATATTATTGACTGAGTTAATTATTTACATACCACATTACATGGGTTGAAATTATATCCAAAGCCATATTACATTTCCCACGCATTTCATGTATTTGCCATGCCTTATTTCCAAATGCCACGCATTGCATTCAAATCCTTTATAACCTGATCCACGCATTATCCTTGGCATTTTAGGCACCTAAAAATAAACATCCATGCACCATGGTTATCTAGCCAAGAAATTCTCCCACTCCTTAGGAACTATGGTGGCTCTTAAGCCAATGCAAACAACCATCTTTGGCATTATTAAATGCCCACCTTTTTGCACGCACCCACAATGTGGGATAAACCCCTTCAAACCCGCCTAAGGAGAAGGAGAGAGAAGTGGAGGGGATTGGAACAGCTGACCTCCCATGCAAAAGTTTAGGCACCTAACCATTGCGCCAGCTGTTTAGAAACAATATAAAAGGAGCTTTATTGTATTTGAATAGCATTGGTGCAGGTCTGTGTAAAACAGCTTAAGGACCAGTTTTCAGAGAACGCCATTTTTGAAGGCCTTACACTCAGATTGGGCACTCGGAGTAAAAAGATGAAATGAAGGAAATTCTGAGACGATTCCAAAAATGTAAGATTTGATATTTTTTGTTTAGTTTTAACCTATTTTTGGAAGCTTTGAATGCATATTTTAACAAGGATCTTCAAGACAACTAGTTGGAAAACACGAATTTCAATGCACTTCTGGTCCGAATTGTGACTTGGTGTAAACATGAAAAGTGTTCAGAATTCAGATCTGATCTCAGATATATGATTTTTTTCATAGAATGTTTTTAAATATCCATTTTTAGGTGTTTTTCTAACACAGTTGCAGGGAGATCACATTGTGAAAACACTGTAGGAGCCACGGATCGTTCTTGGGACAGTTTCTGCTATTTTTCAGAGTTCTTGGGACATTGATCAGCTCATTTTCAGGTTTTGATTCATTATTGGTTTTTTGTAAGAGTTATTGTACTTGCATTTCAATATTATTAATGGATCGGTTCAATCTGAACCCGGGGACGTAGGAATTTCCAAACCCCGTAAACAATCTTGTTTGTTATCTGAATGTTTTTTCAGTTCTGATTATTTATTTGCTACACAAGTTTTCCACACTTCTATGGATGCATAATAATAATAATTTAATCAATTTGTGGAGTTTAGAATACTTAAAATTGGTTAAGAAAATCATGATCTTTGGAAACTTTTAAAAGTGATAAAAAATATACAACTCACGTTTTCAGATCAAGTTTGGTATCAGAGTAGTTAGATTGCGGATTAGCTTCTAATTGTGTTTGAAAATTTTGCTTTAGTTTCAGTATTGATTTTAGTATTTAGTGTGTAGACATTTTGGGGCTTGTTAATCTTCTTTTACAGTGTGCAGTTTTGGAAGTACAAGTTGTGTTTGCAGGAACAAGGAATCATGGGTAAGTCATCCAAACAAGAGCAACTGGATGAGCTTGAAGCCATAAACCACCAACTCCAAGAAGAAAACTCCTTCTTGAGAGATAAATTTTATTCCTTGGAAGAGGAAATAGTGCGGTTAAAATCTGAGCCACAATCCTCTATAACCAAGAAAGAGGAGTATGTCAACAAGATGCTTGAAGAGAGCAAGAAGTTGATGGGCTTTGTTAAAGAGTTGCAGGAAGAAATACGAACCAAGGATGCTCTCTTGGAAAAGCTACAACAAGGTGAACACAAGAAGGAAATGCCTTCCAAATCAGATGCAGGTACTATGACGAAGAATGCACTGTAAGTTGTTCACATTTTAATTCTTCCTCTCATTCAGTTTCAGATATTCCTTTGGGTCAGTTTGAAAAACACACTAAGGGAATTGGGTCTAAGCTAATGGTTAAGATGGGATTTAATGGAAAGGGCCTTGGTAAAAATGGACAAGGTGATGCTAACCCAATACAGGTAGAGGATCAGCCTCGGTTTGCAGGTTTGGGTTATTCTAGTGGGAAAATGGAAATTGGAGAAAGTTCCAAAGCAGCTGAAGGAAGACAAGCTTCCAACAGCCAAGGATCTATGCCACTAGAATTGTAGGATTCCGCCATCAGGAGGAACAATGAAAGGTGTAAGAAAACAGGTAAAAGAGGTAATCAGATTCCACCTCCTTCCACTTACACTAAAAATAGCACTAAGGGAAAATCAAATCCTAAAACTTCTAATACACTCTTTCAGTTGGAACAATATAGCTTTGGTAGGCAAAAATATGCTTTCCCTTGCACATTTTGTGAAGGTACTAATCATTTTGTTGCATATTGTTGGAAGAGAAAAAATTTGATTAAGAAGTTAATGCCTTTTGTGAATGATAAGGCAGGTGCTAAAGACCAATCTCACCAAGGAAGGGTGAGAAATGGCAAGAATGTTACCTCTCCTAAACATGGGAATCATTCTCATAGATAGAGTTCTGAGAATGGTAAAATGGGTAAGACTCCTAAAAACAGGGAAGTTAAATTTTGTTCCCATTGTAATAGGAATGGTCATGATGTTAAGGTTTGTTGGTTTGTTTCTAAACAACAAAATTGAAAAGTTGTTAAAAAGAACAATATTGTAAAACCAACAAAGTGCCAAACCTAACTAAAACTCATTTTGGTACAGAGAAGGTAAAACAACCAAAACGGAAAAACCCAAGTGATTGGTTTGGAAAAGCACTCCTAAACTTTATATTTGCACTTCATAGAATTGTTGATAGTAGGCAAGCAAAAAAAAATTTCAGAGCTATATTTTAGGGATTCCTGTTGATTGATAAGGATTTGTTCCTAAGTTGATATTTAAGCTTTGAAAATGAATGGAAACAGCTGAAGAGAAGATTTGAGTGATAGGTTCATCATACTCATGTTTTTTTTTCTCAGATTGGTTGGTAGTTCCATTGTTGAAAACACTATGCAGGGATAGGCATCGTAGCATGTCTAAATTTGAAACTTGCAGTTGTAATCAACATAATCAAAAAGTGTCAGTTAAACACTAGCTTCTGTTATAGATGGGTGTTATTATCTGACTTATTATTTGTGATGGCGATACAGTGTTTTGGCATATTCATGTTGATTCAGTTGTTGACTATAGCTATTTTTGGGCATTGATAGTCTATTATGTTCTGATGGTGAATACTTGCAGTTGTTATAGTTTCAGATGGGCAGTGGGCACTAGCCTAATTGGGGGCAGTTTAGATGTCTTGTATACTGATCTGTGTCATTGGAATTGTAATTGTAATCAGCCGTATCGCAAAGTGACAGTTGAACACTAGCTTTCCGTAATAGAATGGGTGTTATTATCAGTCGGGCTTATTTTTGATGGCATTACAATGGGGTATGACAATTCACAACAGTGCGTAGAGTTGACATGGTTGCAGCATTTCAAATGAACACTAGCTTAGTTGGGTGTTATTATTTGATCGGTTATGTGACTAGCTAATCAAATATTTGAATTTATTTAACCTATAATGTTATTTTGGGTTCTTGTATGTGTTTTTGCAATGCAGGAAGAGATAACATGTCTTTGTGGGTTGATACACAACTTTTTGTGGACAAAAAGCCTTTCTCAGTGGGGAGGTGTGATCAGGGGATCATTTTTGAAAATTTTTGCTAAACATCCCTAAATGGTGTCAAGATCTGAAAGAAAATCTCGAGAGATTTCCAATGACTGTAAGAACGCGACAAACGGACATCGGGAGCTCTAGTTATGTCCGGTCAAAGTTCGGTCAACAGAAAATCAACTCTAGTCAACTGGTCAATAATGGACCAATCGCACTGCGACACGTGGCAAAAAGGCAAAAGGGAGTTGTTTGTTGGTTTTCGATCACTGGTCTTCGATGAGTGTAAAAATGGTGCACGGGAACACAAGAGGCTCAACTTTTATTACGGAGGGGAGCCTAGTCGCCATGTGGACTATGGTATTATTGCCAACGTGGTGGGTCCACAAGCCACCACGTGGCTTGCCACCACTCGTCAAATTCGATCGAATTGCCTATCGGGAGACGAAAAGTGGAATATATATTATTGACCGAGTTAATTATTTACATACCACATTACATGGGTCGAAATTATATCCAAAGCCATATTACATTTCCCACGCATTTCATGTATTTGCCACGCCTTATTTCCAAATGCCACGCATTGCATTCAAATCTTTTATAACCTGATCCACGCATTATCCTTGGAATTTTAGGCACCTAAAAATAAACATCCATGCACCATGGTTATCTAGCCAATAAATGCACCCACTCCTCAGGAACTATGGTGGCTCTTAAGCCAATGCAAACAACCATCTTTGGCATTATTAAATGCCCACCTTTTTGCACGCACCCACAATGTGGGATAAACCCCTTCAAACCCGCCTAAGGAGAAGGAGAGAGAAGTGGAGGGGATTGGAACAACTGACCTCCCATGCAAAATTTTAGGTGCCTAACCATTGCGCCAATTGTTTAGAAACAATATAAAAGGAGCTTTATTGTATTTGAATAGCATTGGTGTAGGTCATGTAAAACAACTTAAGGACCGGTTTTCAGAGAATGCCATTTTTGAAGGCCTTGCACTCAGTTGGGCACTCGAGTAAAAATATGAAATGAAGGAAATTCTAAGTTGATTCGAACGATGTAATATTTGATATTTGTTGTTTAGTTTTAACCTATTTTTGGAAGCTTTGAATGCATATTTTAACAGGGGATCTTCAAGACAATAGTTGGAAAACACGAATTTCAATGCACTTCTCGTCCGAATAAATATCCATTTTTAGGTGTTTTTATAACACATTTGCGGGAGATCACATTGTGAAAACACCGTAGGAGCCACAAATCATTCTTGGGACAGTTTCTGCTATTTTTCAGAGTTTTTGGGACATTAATCAGCTCATTTTCAGGTTGTGATTCATTATTGGTTGTTTGTAAGAGTTATTGTACTTGCATTTCAATATTATTAATGGATCGGTTCAATCTGAACCCAGGGACGTAGGAATTTCTGAACCCCGTAAACAATCTTGTTTGTTATCTGAATGTTTTTCAGTTTTGATTATTTATTTGCTACAAAAGTTTTCCGCACTTCTATGGATGCATAATAATAAGAATTTAATCAATTTGTGGAGTTTAGAATACTTAAAATTGGTTAAGAAAATCACGATCTTTGGAAACTTTTAAAAGTGATAAAAAATATACAACTCACGTTTTCAGATCAATCTATGTATATCCTTGATACTCTGAACCTCATCCTGACTGAGAATCATAGGAGGTGGAAGGGTAGCCAGTGGAGCAGGATCCAAAACCTTATCTTTAGCCAATAATGACTTGATGAAGCTGGAAAGAACTTGATTTTTTTCTTCCAACTTGTTCTATAGTTTTCTTACCCTTTTCCACTCTCTCAATAACCTTGGTTATTGTTTCTTGGAGGTTATGTACCTCACTCTCAGGAGTAGATTCTCCCATTGGAATTCTAGAAAGTTCCAGGTTAGAGGCTAATAGATCTTACTCTGCCTTATCAACCTTAGGCTTTGCAACCTCTAGAAATTGTTGGCCTTGAGCATCTGTCACTATTATTGAATTTTTTTAGCTCTCTTTGCTAGAGGAGGAGGAGTAGTACCTAACAAAGCTGCCACAACATCAAAATTTGGCCCTGTCAAATGGGAAGAAGGTTTTCTCTTCCTGCTATCAACCAAGGGTTGCACCCATGCAAAATTATAAGAAGAAGAAGGGACAAGAGGTCCAAGAGCAAGTGAACCCATGAAACTTAAGGTATTCACCATTGTTGCCTCCAGTAAAGAGGTGAGTGAGGCATCTGGAGCTTCTTGTGCAGAGGAATCTGTGGTACTAGGAGGTTCAGTGCTAGGCACCTCCTTCTCATCTTCTACTATAACTTCTGAAGTTCTGCAGGTTTGGTACTTCACCATCATCACTTTCACAGAGAACAATAATGTTCTCTAGCCCTAAAGGCAATCTTGAATGCTATAGAAGGGTTCTTCCTCAATTGGCTCTTGTTTAACCTCTTTTATCTTCTTTTGGTACACTTGAGTAGAAGAAGAGGGAGTAGATGATTCAAGTTCTTTAATTGAGGAAGGAGGAGGGGTTTGTATAGGTACCTCTGTGTTGGGTGTATGTGTTTCCTTCCTAGGTGTTGAAGTATCTCTGGAAGAAGATCCACTTTGATTATTCTTAAGCTCTCAAACCTTCATGTCAAACCAAACTTTGGTTCTTACAAGGATAGGGGCCAAAATCTCAACTAAGTCATCCTTTTCCTTCTTGTACCAATCCAGATCTTCCAAAGGAGTATGTTTGATTGATGTCTCATATTCAAAAGACTGCAAGTATTCATCATCATCCTGGAACCCTTTAGGAATTTGATAGATATTGAGCTCTTTAATCAGTTGCAGAGAGAGTCTGCCATAGTGCCTCTGCCTTGCTTCAAAATCATCTGCACAATCAGCCCAGTAATCCTCAGTATCTAGCCTTTGTGATGATAATTTATTCTGAGGTTCTGATCAATGAAATTCTTCAAATCAAAACAAGTCCTAGGCCTAAAAAAGTGGATAGTGAGGGGAGCAATGGCCCTTTCTACATTTTGGGCATCCAAGGCTATTTTACATGTATAGTTTCCCAAAGAAATAGGGAAGTGCAAACCAGATATTTTCTTGTCCCTACAAGTTCTATGCAATTTATCCAATTGCCTACACACTTCAACTAGAGCCATCTTGTCATTACAAAACATGGGGAGCTTGAGAGGTGTGTTTTCATAACCAGCCAACCTGATATATGAAAACCTCTTGAATTGAATAAAGAAAGCTCCATACTTAGTTATCAGGTTCATGGCTTCATCAGAAAACCTCTTGGCAGTATCACCTTCCAAAAGCCTTACAATATACATGGTAAAGGCATCATTAACTCTTCTGAAATTATGGTTGCTAGTTTCAAGGGTAAATTGGGGGCAATATGCATAAATAGGCTCATCCTTCTGGCCCTCCATGTATGTGAATCAACCACTGCCAGGATGCTACTAGGGAATACATGAGATAAGAAGTCATATAGAACTTCTTATTCTATTACACATTAGCAAATTGATCACAAATTCATGCAGATGATTTCTACCCAATTTATGTTCTTATTACCTTCACAGATGATGTTGATAAAAGGGCACATCCAGAAGTGAAATTCATTGGTAGAGGAAATCCCATGACATGATCTAGAAAAATGATGAAATCAGACATCTCTTCATTGAAATCAACCCTAAATAATGCCTTGGAAAGTCGGGATGCTCCCTTCTTAGGGTTCTTCAACCATGATTTTTCTATTCTTGCCTTATATTTATCATTGTCCTACTCGAACAAGGTCTGAGCTTGAGCTTGAGTGAGAATGATGGATTCTTCAGTCTCTGGAATGCGTAGGGCAGCATTAATGGAAACAACATCTAGTTTGGTAATCAGCTCCCCATGCACATTAGTTAATTCTTTGGTGTCCGAGTTAAAATGAGCTCCACAGGTGAGCACGGTGTCGGCACATTGTACAGAGATAGGGAAACCAGCCACATAAGCAAGTCCACTATCATTGATCATTTGTGCCATGGGGGAAGGATTAGGGCAAGTCAATCTGTTCCAAAAATCCCCAAAATCTAGGTGCCAAACCTCACTATCCCTGATATCAGGAACAAAGGTCTCAAGAGGTGATACATGTTCTTGGCCTTGGAATTTGATCTTCATGTTTGAAATGCATAGAGGAAAACCTTCAAGGGTTGAGTTCGCAATGAAAAATGCAAAGGGAGTAGGAGCACGAGCAAATGACCTTAATTGTAGGGATTCGAGAAAATGATGGCAAGTGAGCAATGAGTCAAATGCATAGAGGATAGTCCCATTAAATAGCCATTTAGGAGAGAGAAGGTCATTAAATGCACATTAAATTCATATTGCACCGAATCAAAAAGATAAGAATTGGGAAGAGCGAAAAAATTGGATTGAATTCTCTTTGGTACATTTGGGACATGAGGGACGTGAAAACACGATACGGTCGATGCGGGTAATGCAGGCCAAATGAGCACGGGCGGTCTAGAAACTTGGAAATGCAAGGGATGTGAAGACATGATTCAGCCAATGTGTGCGATGTAGGAAAAGTGGGGATAGAAGGCACAGACACTTTTGGGACAGATGGGATAAAAGTATGCAAAGCACCCAATGCAAGCTATGTGGGCAATTGGGGAACAGAAAGCCCAGGCGAACTTGGGACAAATGGGCCAAAAAGTTCTGACATAACTAAAAGTTAAAGAATTTCGAGGAATGCGGTGATCGGGAATAGAAGGCCTAGTAGAACTTGGGACATGAGGGACAAAAATGTCCGATAGACCCACAAATCACCAAAATAACTCCAAAAACGTGAATTTTTACTATCTCCTCAACTTTTCACTTCACTAGAACATCACTAAAGAGTGTCAACTCAAAATTTTCAATTTTTGACTTTCAAAAGAGGGGAAATTTTGAGAGGACGACACCTCCAGAGTAACTTGAAAACTTCTTTCCTCATCGGTGCTTGACCAAACGTGCCTTTGTTACCCTTATTACAGATCCTCTCAACTATCACCCAAATAACTCATAAGTCCCATGTGCCCAATTGTCACATGCCATGCTAGTGGTATCACTCAAGGACTGAGCATCTTCAAATTGGATAACTCCCTCCATGGGATGAATTATCTCTAGATCTCTGATGGAGTGCACATAGATTATGTTGAGGAATTCCTCTCCTAAGGGCTCAGTATAAGGCGTTTCCTTCACATCTGTCACCCTTTCTTCCTTTTTCTTGAAACTTATATACCCCTTGCAACACCACATGTTGGAATTGTTATTATAACACCAAGGATGCCCAAGCAATCTTTGGAAGGTTTTCTACCTCGGCGAGCACCAAGAATTTGAAATTTTTAATGAACTTGGCCCCGAGTGGTGATAATTGCATCCTTCAGAATCTAATGGGCATTTCCTTTGTCATGTTTGCCATGTATATCACATTTGAAGATGGCTGTAATGTGGGACTTCCCATTTGATGCCATGCATCTAAGGTAAGAACACTGACCTCCGCTCCCATGTCGATGAGGATATTTCTTAAAATTTATCCATCAAAAAATGCATTCAAAGTAATCTCTTTATCATAGTCAAGGTTGTGAGGAGGAAGGTTTGCATATAAAACCTTCCTTTCGCACTCTGCTCTGGTGCATGGTACCTTCTCCCTTAGCCATTCCCCTAGAAAGGGAATAATATTATCTTTCCTTAACATCCTACATACTTCCTTGACTTCATCCAGGTCCTCCTTTGGAACCTTGGAATTATTCCATTACTCCAACTGCTTTGACTGCTCCTTTAGACATTGGATATACCCTTGCAAATTGTGAATCACATTCATAGTCTCTTGATACACATCCTTCTAATGAGTAGGATCTAGATACTTTCCATTTACCACTTCTTCTCTTGAAACTATTTTCCTTTGTCTTGGAATATCCTTAGTGCATGCGGCCTCTTCTTGTGTCGTCACCAATACATGTTCTATCCCCCGAATCACGCGCCACTCTTGACATCCATTGTAAATCAGCCTTCTTGATGCTTACCATAACATTGAATTTGTATTTTCGGTATTGCTAGTTCATATGATCATAAAGCTCTGGACACTCTTTTTACTTATGTTTCTTCCGCACCACAAGCATTACAACAAATCGGGACACTCATGCTTGTAATTCTATGTAGATCAATAGTTATAATATATTCCTCATAGGAATTCACTTTGTCCTATGTTGTGGTTACCATGACCATGAAATCCTCCATGAAAACCTCTTCCACACACTCTTCCATCTACGTGCCCTTCATAGTGATGATCATCATCCTTAGAACTACTTGCAAGACTAGTTTGGCACACACCAAGATCAATAACATCATGAATCTAATCAATTAATCTACAATCCTTGGTATCATGGGTTGTAGAGGTACAGATCTTGTAATAGCAAGAAACATTCTTGCATATTACACACTATAGTAGAGGACACCTACCTGTATCATGATGCCCATGAAAAATTTCACATTCTACCACCATGGCACGTACTAAATTATAAGGGAAACTATCCTTTGCATGCCCTTCTACTTAACAGTTTGTACACCAAATCCCACTATGAACCTTATGCATGGAGTTTGTAAATAGCTTCTCCAACTTCTTATCCACTGCAGTAATTTGAGCCTCCAAAAAGGGGCTAACATTAGTATCAATGATCCCAAGAACCTTAGCACATAGTGTAACTTCCAATTCCTCGCTCAGTCCTGTGAAATTCTTGTGTGACAGTGCCCTTCTAAACAGTGTTATCAATCCTCCAAAAACCATTGAGCATGTTGAGAAGAGTGAATGTCATAGGATAGTTTTGAAAAGAGAGTCTTGAAATGCACATTGTACTCCCACACACTCTTTTCCATTCCTTTCTAGATCTCCTTTAGAGCGTTGATTCTCTTATGTTCAAATTCTAGGGTATGGAATTCTGTAAGGAAGGTGTTCTTCAATGTAGTGTATTCTACCACCAGTTGATGAGGGTCATATTTCCGATACCAACTATATGTACGCCCTTGCAACATTATTACAAACTGACTTGCCTTCCACTCTGAGGTAGTGATCCCTTTCACGTGCCATAGTAATTCACACTTATGCATGTGCTCTGTAACATCTTCAATACCCCTGTAGTCTGGTAAGTGCAAAGACATCTCAAAAAATACTTGTGGGGATGGCCGAGTCCCTTGTCCTCCCGATCCGAGCCTTGGTTTCCTCCATTATTTCCCCTCCACTAGATCCACTGGATCCACCAGTCCTATTCCTCCTAACCCACCAGATCCTCCAGATCCACTAGGACCATCGGGTCCTCCAGGTCCCTATACCACCGAGATCCGCCTTACAGCCAAGCGAAAATGGCACTGAAGTGGTCGCACCTAGTGTTCCTAGTGTCCCACTAAACTATACGCCAAAGTTTTGTGAGATTGTTCCACTACCAGTTTTGTGTCCCCCGCCACTCCCAGATGTGATACCCAAACCTTACGTATTTACACCTTTTCCAAAAATTCCTCCAAATACCGGAATGGTTTGTGCATCCATGAATGTTCCAAATGAGAAATTATATCTTCTGGGTGCAGATCAATTACTCCCACTGATACCAACTGGGTTAATAATACTTCTCTCTTGATATGGAAAACCAAGCACCATGTGTTTTTCACTAGGTAGGATTAGATGCACACTGACGTCTCTTCTTTCTCCATGTGATGAACTCTCATCAAAAGCTAAAGGGGTTTCTCTCCCATGCTTTCCAAGATGGGGTAGAAAAACTACTCAAGTTCCACGTCCTCTATGTGAACCTCAACTCCTTCCCACAACGTCTGCCTCTATAGATCCATCACACTTGTAACCTCACATTGTCTAGTCATCTCCATTTCATGAGATTCTCTATACTTGAGTCATCTTTCCTCCCTTTCCTTTTCATCCACAATTTCTGCCATCTTCCTCCACCCTAGCTTCCTCTCCCAGCACTTAGAGAAGCTTAGCCAGCCATTGAAAATTCCTCTAAACTTAGGGTAATGACCAAGATATTCATAGCCAAAGGAATAACATGCAAAAATGATCCTTTAGGCTCCCTCAGAAACTCAAACTTAGCAACTTCTGGGAAATAATATGTAGAAATGGTGTATTCTAGAGTATAATTGGTTAACACTCCTTTCCACCAGTCATCAACAACATGCATCCAAGTCAGATCTACATCCTACAACCTATGGTAATCATCTTGGGCCCATACATGTGATCTATTGTACCAGCTTGATCTAAATGAATATGCTGAAATCCATTTATATAGTTCTACTAGAAAACAACATAAGAATGTCTCATATAGCTCATAATATAGGTTCTCTTCTACCCATCTATGTGCATCAAACTCAAGTCCTGTGCTGAATCTTTGGGAAAACTCATCTTCTATCCTCTTGAACCATGTTTCAACACTTTCCAAGGTCAGATCTTATGTCATCACACATCACAAGGACCAAGATGTATGCCATTTCTCACAACTACTTTAAAAAAAGGTCCCGACAATGAACCAAGATGTAGTCATTTTTATACCCTTAGAACAACAGTCTAATCCCATGTGCACCGACCTATCACCCATCGGGTGATGGGTGCTCACCCGAGGCATGCGTGAGCACCGAGCCCCTCCTTTATGTGATTCTTGTGATAATTCATCATCTATGTCCAATACTTAAGTGCAAAAGAATGGGAAAGAACCATGCATTCATTCTAAAATCTTAGGATGAGTTATCATATCATTGTATCCATAAAAGAGAATTATCAAACAACATATGGAATTGATTCATTCATACAGAAATGCACTAGGAATTATGCTTATGAACACATATATGTATTAGAATGGGACCTTATATTCATATTCAAGAGTTTAATAACCACATTACATTCATTGAGGCCATAACAGACCCATATAATAATGTATAGCAAGATCATACATCAGAACTAACCATGTCCTTCATATTAAAAGGAAAAAAACAGACCCATCCCTCTAAATATGCCATAACTCCTATGTTTTCTCTAATCCTATCCCATAGAATCCTCCATGATATTTTTGTAGAGCTTCACCTCTCTTCCACTACCCCCGCTTTGCTCTTCTACCGCCACCTTCTATCGCTCACGCATCTATGTATATAGATTTTTACATTCACCGCCTTGCCTTTTGAGGTAACGCATCGGTTGCCAAGTGTCTAATTGGTCCTCCAATGGAGCATGCCTCCTTTGATCTAATCTCTCCACTCTTTGCAATGATGTCCTTCTGGATCCTTTCATCACATGCATGGAATATTCCATTCTTGATCATACAGCTACCAGGCTGGCACATTATCCACTTTGCATGCTAGATGGGTCACATTTTTCTTATGTGATTCTTGTAATGCTGAATATGGCTGGGTCCCAAAATCCATCTTGTCTTATGCGCACGTCATGTGTTACTGCTAAACCGTGTTAGAACCCTACCATGTGCGCCTTAAACCCATGCACCCTTCTTCAAATGGGCCCCACACACCCATGTGCCTTCTTGTACTTATCCAATATTTTGGGTACCAATATTAGGTATGTATGATTCATTTCCAGTGATTTTATGACAAGTTATAACATTCTTTCAATTGACCCTAGCTTCTACAATGAGATTCCATAAGGAGTTGCTATGCAAGTTTCAGTGTCTGGAGAGTTTGAGGTATGGTATTGAAATTATGATGATTTTATATGTCATTGTGACTTTTAGTGGTGATTTTAGTAAAAATTCAGGTTTATAGGATGTTAATTTTGTAAGATAAGTTAGATTTTGTGAGATAAGTTCAAAATCTAGTGAAATTCCAACTCGAGTTGGTACTTTTGATGCTCACCAAGTTTGTGATTTACATGGGACCCTATGGATTTCAAGGATATTTATATGGTGATTATATAATGTTTCAAAAATAATGAGGTCATTTCATCATCAGGTTTTATGAACGAATGTTAAGAAGATAAAGTGGTCTAAAACCCTAGTTAAACCCTAGCTAGGAGTAATTTGCAAAAGAGAGGTATAGTGACCCAATTTTGATTGGTTCATAAAAATTTATGATTTTATGATGTAGAGGAATCTCTTATATTTACATAAATGTATGATTTAGGTCATGGTGATGAGTGGGCCCCACTCAAATAGGTCAATTTATGAAGAAGAAGGTTTTAGGACAAGGTTGTCCAAATGAGGTATGTGCTAAATTGATGTTATGTAATTTATGTGAGATGATATTGATGTACATAGATTTTTTAGGACATGTTAATGCAGGTACATGGTCAAATGAGGCCCATTCAGGTTGACTGGTCAAAAGGCAGTTTTGAGGCCGTAAAAAGTAATGCTAAGAAAAATGGTCATATCTAGAGCTACAGGTGGAATTTTCAGATGATTAAAAATGTGTTGGAAATATGATTAATATATATTTCCAGTTATATGAATTTTTTTCATTAAGATGAGTTTTGATGAGGTTTCCAGGTCATTATTTGGACAAGGAGGTTTTTATTAATGCAAGACAGGATGTGTTTTCTTTGTAAGTTTTGAGCTGATTAAAGCATAAGATGGATTAGGTGATGATTTATATCACCTGTAATGTGAATAGGGATTAATTTTACATCTAATGAATCAGTTTTTAGGTGTTTAATAATCATGTAAATTTTTTTATGAGCTAACCTTTAGAAATAATGTATTTGGCAGGTTGATTTGGTGAAGACAAAAGTGGATGTGGTTTGAGCATGTGGTTGATTCAAGGATTCTAACTTGCTTATAAGTGTTCTAAAGGTTTTGTAAATTCCATAAATTTTTCACATGGAATGGTTTGGTTGAGTAGAAGTGATTTTGTGGCATAATGAAGTTTCCGGTGCTAAACGGTGCAGAGGAAACAACAATTTTGAGAAGTACAAAGAACACTGGGCCAATTAAACAAAATAATTTGATTGGTTGAGATAAATTGTGACCATGTATGGATGTTAAATTTTATTTTAATCATGCATGGTGGTTTTTGGGTCATGACTAAGAATGGTTTTGGAATGAGGGGATTCTTTTCATTCTAATACGAGGGGTTTTTAGACTTTTGGTACATGGATGGAGTGTTTTTTCTAGGACGACCTACATGGGTCAATTGTGAATGTTATAGTGATTATTATGGGATTTGTTTTAAGATGTTTTGGACATGAAAGTAGAGGTAAACCCACCTCTTTTGAATTTGAATCAAGGAGAGACTATAAAAATGAAGTTTTGGGTACAATTATGCTTTGATCTTTTGAAACCCCTTTTATCTTATTCGAAGAACCATTTTTCTACAAAGAAAAAACCATTTGGGCCTAGCCCAAAACAACAATAATTTCATTCTATGATAACATCTGGTTATTTTTTCATGAGGTGGATTTTAGCAAAGAAAATTTGGTGATGTTTCTTTGAGAACAAGTTAAAGAAGGAGGGCTAATTCGAAGACTTGTGAGCTTAGATACTATCTTCTTGTCATATTGATGTTATTTTCAGGTTTATGAAGAAATTTCAGATCTTATATCGAGTTTAATAAATTCCAAATTTGTATATTTCATATGTATTCATGAGACATGGTTGATTGTCTTGAGAGCTGTTGATTATATATTGTTGATCATTTTTGAAGACATTGCTCATTGTAATCTGATTTGAATATAAAAATAAGTGTGTTGATATGATTTTATATTGAATACATGAGTCTTTGAGTTTATCTTGTGCTACTTTCATTGAATTTACTTCATTGTAAATATTATATGCTTTGATGTTTGCTTCATGTGTTTGTGTGCTTAGGGTTTGAAGTATAAGTTTTAAATTTTTATTGGGGATTGATTCACCCCCTCTCTCAGTCCTTTTCACATCTAACAAAATTTTTTTGATAAAGGTTCCAAAAAATATAATTTGAGTTAGGTAGATCTGTGTTGGTTTGGGATAGTATGTATGAGGAAAAAGGAAATAATGGGAAAGTCGATCCACTATGGATGAACCTTATGCAATAGACATGTATTGGAGATACCACTTATTTCCTATGGGATGTTCATGGTGAGATTTTGGATTTTCCTTTCAATGGTGGCCACATTGACCATTTCTTTATTTATTTGTATAAAATGCAATAAATCCCCTATATAGTGTATATATCTATGTGTATTTCCTTCTTTCCTCTATGTATGTACATATCCATTACTTTCTATTTTTGTTTCCCCATATATGTTTACTTCGGTATTGATGCCTTGGATTTTTTTCACCTCTTTATAATCACTTGTATGTATTCATGGAAATTTATTCTCTTTCCCATTTGAAAGATATTTAATACCTACAGGGGTACCCATCCCATAATTCGAGTGAATATTGACACCCAATAGGCACCCTAACTATTTTATGAACTTATTTTTACTATACATGTTTATATGGTTACTACAGGACTCCTTTTGTATAATTGGACACTCTTAAGCAGTACATGGTGTTCACATAAGACAAGTTCACACCCCCTCTTTAATTTTACACACCTTCAGTATTACGTTATGTAGCTTCTTTCAACATTACATGCTAGTTTGAAGTATGGAGTATTAGACATATTTCTTATGTTTCTTAGTGTTTTATGGGTGGTTATGAGTACTTCATAGCTTAGAATAAGACCTCTCCAGGATGGAATTTTTTTGTATATCTAATAGTAGAGATGTGTAAAATTAGGTTTACTTCTAATGTTTTTTTAACCTTGTATGCATTTAGCAAGACTCTACTATAATTTTTAATGTTTTACATCTTGAAAAAGTAAAATCAAGGTAGAATTCAATGTGTAATATAATTTATAACACCCTAATCTCATTGTATAGGATGAACATGATAAAAAACCAATCAATTCTTTTTAAAATTAGGAAGCTAGCATATAATTTATGGGAGTCACAGATGATATCCCAAAAGGGATCACAAGAAAGGATTACCAATTAAATTAGATGCATATTGTCACTTTGGGGAGGAGGATGAGTTCCTTAGAAAAAAATTAAAAAGTAAAAAAGTAAAGTTTTGTAGTGAAAACCTCTTCAAACACCATCAAACAAAAAAAAATTGGAAACAAGAAGAAAATAAAAGTGACAAATATATTAGTGAAAAATTCTTGAGGTGCCAATATAATAGGAACTCAAATGTCCCCCTAATCCACACAACAAAAATATGTATCTAATATCCTTGTATAGAAAAATATTTATGTCAATATTGATATCAAGGAATAACATAAGGTTATTAAGCTTGGAGCTTCTCTTAGACCAAAAGAGTATAACATCTTTTCCACCCTCTTATGGTATTTCTAAGATATATTTTCCCATTCATACATTAAAATTTTGAGTTACATCCTTATTTTTCATTCATCACTTGGTTTTTCATGAAGTGGCTAAAACTATTAAGAAAAAATATGAAAAATACACCCATAAATTGTCCTTGTTAAATAAGATCTTCAAAAACTATTGGGAGTCGGGTTTATCCAACTAATGGATTACTCTATGTTTAAATCAATCATGATTCATATCCACAAGAAACCTATTGGAATTTGAGTGTACATAGACTTTAGATATATAAACATTTTTTTCCTTAAGATGAATTTTTCTTACCTAACATTGACATGATCATGGATTCTATAACAAGAAATGAGATGTTATCTGTTATGGATGGATTTTAAGGATATAATTAGATCAATATTGAAAATAAGGATCAATATAAAAAAATATTCACCGCACCATGGGACCTACTTTCTATTATTAGGTCATGGCATTTGGCTTGAAAAAGAAAGCACTACATATTAACGAGCTATGATAGTCATCTTCCATGACATTGTGGAAGATTATCCACATGACATAATCGGTATATCAAAATCTTGTGGTGAAAATATAAAAATCTTGAGATGAATATTTGAATGGTTAATAAAGTATAAGATTTGTTTGAATCCCAAATAGTGTGTCTTTAGCATCACATTGGGTAAACTATTGGGTATTATTATTTCATATAGAGGTATTGAGGTGGATCCTTATAAGGTAATAATAATTATACACATTCCTCATCCTAAGAACCTAAAAAAAATTATAAGGCTACATGATAAAATCTAAGTCATCTATTCACACACCTATTAAATAAGGACATTGTGTCTCAATGGGCTCTCAAATGTCAACACGCCTTTTACAATCTTAAATAATATCTATCTAGACCACCTTTATTAGTTATACCTACTATGGGGATGCCCTATTTCTTTACATATCACCTACATAATTTTCTTTGGGATACCTTTTAGTACAACATGATAAATGAAATAGAGAAATAATTGTGTATTATCTTAGTTAGACTCCGATAACCTATGAGCTTAACTATCCACAAATTAATAAATCTTATTTATATTTTGTATTCAATTTTCAAAATTTTAGGCACTATCTAGTAGAAAATAAAACAAATAATTGTAAAATTTTACCCTCTTAAGTAGCTACTAGCCAATCCATCTCTTATAGGGATAGTGATAAAATAGATCATCCTACTAAAAAAATTGATATAGAATAGGTAAATCAAAAGTATATCCGAGGACAGTAATCCTAGACCATTTGACTAAGGCACCTCTTCAAGACATGCAATTATTAAGCATGGAATTACCACATCATTTATTAATTATTATTAACAATACTCTTATATGGAAGCTCTATTTTGATGGTTCATTCGCTCATCTAAACTCAAGGGTAGGAGTCATCCTTATCAAACCTACAACCGATTCATTTTTCAGGACTTCAAATTTGGTTTCCCTTGTAACAAAAACATATAAAAATATAAGGAAATTATTGTAGGTTTTAATGTTTACATCAAATGGAACATACTGTAGATTTTAGTCATTAAAAAATTGTAATTTATTATGATACAAGTTAACGATGAGTATAATGTCAAGTATAGGAAAATTATCCTATACAAATAAATCGTAGATAGCTTACAAGACTAATTCACCTATATCATTTTTAATATGTTCCTCATCTTCAAAATATGTTTGTAGATGTTATGGCTACTATTTCTTTTCTTCTAAACCTTTTGGAAGATAATAAATAATTTTATTTCTTGTCAAATACCTCATAAATCCTTCATATGACATGTCGATGTAGACACTCAATTTTGGAAATTTACCCTCCGACAATGCTCATTACAATTATGATTCTTGGATAAGAGAAATACCCACATTATATCCCAACTCATTGAATTTTTATATCTCTTTCTTAAACTCGTTGATTTCCACACAACTATGTATCAATGTTTTTGAAAGTTAATATATAAAACTAGTGCTCTAACTCTACTTTCCATTGTGAAACTTTTAAAATTTACTTACCTCTTTCTTTTCCATAACTATATAATTCAGTCAAGTTATATAATCCAATCCTAGACAACCTATAAAGTTTTGCATTGACATACTTTCTAACTCTATTTTATGTAATATCATTTTGTTGGGTCTTTACATATTCTTAGGACAGCCTTGTCATAATAATTTAGCTTCGATACCCTATATAATAAATTTAACATTGCCTCATTTACTCGATGAAAAGCACATATAAAATAACTTAGTATAATCATTTGTAACACTCACAATAAGCACTTAAGGCCCCCTAAATCTTCCCAAATTTGATGCACATCCATTAGGGTAGCCACTATTACAATTATGAATCACTTAAATAGGTCAAGGAATATAGATTCCCTCGTTCCTAAGTAAACCAAGTTCACTGCTTCAAAGTATTATCAAGAGATAAATCATACTAATAATGATAAAAAGGTTCAAGTTTCCAGCTATCTACATTCATATAGATGTTACATTCTAGGTAGATAACTATAAATGGTTTAAGGCCTATTTTGAGTAGATTCAATGTAGTTGCTACATGGATTACACTTCAACCCAAACGTTAACCTTACTCGGAGGATCTTTTACCCATTATTAGGGTTTTGGCATGATCCAATTGATTACATTTGATTTCAATAAACTATGATAACTAGGGTTTTACAAATATTACATTTCAGACCACCAAAACACCTAGAAAATTTTAGAGCTCAATCCCAAATCCATATAAGACCATACATAAGGGGCATGAATGGATTATACATCTTGAAAAAGTTCTAAAATCCTACACTATGGAAATTTTAGGTCATGGTATCATAAGTGAAGCACGTCCACTCTCTCCACTCCAACATTCTATAGTTTGTGTACCTAGATCTCTCATGTATTACTATCCACAACTAAGTATATCTTTTTCTTCTATATTTGGTCTTTTATTTAACTAGTTGCAAGTATTTATGTGTTTATTTGATGTTGTAAAATTAATGTTAGAAGATAATTAATCAAAATAAACCTTTGTAATGAACCTTACATTCCTTTTTATTTTTATACATTCCATACCAATTTATTAATATTGAAAAGGGTGTAAAATTTTGTTAAGAAATCATTCATTAGTACTTACAAGGTGATTAATAATTTACATGTTGTAAATTATTATTTTGAGTAATTATATTATGTAATAGTAACTGAGTTGTTTTGAGTTACAAAACCCATGTAAATAGGTTAAGTGTGTTACGAGTTGTTGAAACAACTTGTGTAATTGTTATGATTGAGTAGTTATAGGAATCCTAAATAATAAGAGAAGACTAGGCCTATATATTTTATGTTCCACTATATAGAAATAATTAGAAGATATTATTGTGTTAAATCTCTAAAAATCTAAACCAAATATATTATTGTTTATTAATGAGAAGTTATAGAGAACTAAAACATTTTAAGGGTAAAATTAATTTTCTCAAGTTACCTTAGATCATGCAAGGATTATTTCCGAAGAAAATTATGTTGTAAGTAATATAGTTTTGAAAATTTTCATGGTATTCTATGATGGTCATATCTACATAACACTGATTCGAATATAGTTTTTGTGGCATCACTCATAGGTAATTCTCTTTTGTATCAAAATCATCTAAATAACAATCTTTGAGCACACAATCCTTAGATTGAGGAAGGAACATTACATAACATGATAATTTCAAGGAAATAATTGAAAAGGTAGTAAATAAATATAGTAGAGATGAGCACCATTATGTATTACTTATATATTTAGATCCAAAATTGATTCATGATTAGTTTAGCTAAATTCCCGCACTTATTCATCCACCAATACAATTGTGGTACTAGTAGATATAAGTTAACAACCACAAATCCCATGTAAGGAGAAGTAGAATAGTTGGAAAAGACGGTATGCATTAATTTTAATGAGAATAATCTATTGTTTTGTTTTATAACATCTATTTGCATAACGTTTGTTATAAGTTTCATCAAGATATTCATAACAAATATAGAGTTACCAGATTTACGTCATTGTATTTTCCTTGTCATATTTTTTTCAACAAAATTCTAAAAACTAAAAAAATTGCCTCACAAATGCATTCAGTCTAACCCGACGTCCTATAAAATAACGTGTTTCACATTGTAGGGTGAAAATAAAAGAATAATAATAATGTGGATTATTTTTTCTTGACGATCACATTTACTTGAGTAAGATGAGTCATTCATCGTGGGATGGAGGAAATCAAGGAAGGAGGAAAATCAACATCCTCTCGCTAGTCATTAATGTTGGGTTCGCATAGTAGATTTAGTATCATGTGTGATTTTTTAAAAATATTTTCTATTATTCTATGCTAATATGTTCATAGTACATGTATTTTTCATGTTTAGTTTACAATGTGTTTTTGATTTTGAGTGTTGTATGATTGAAAAAAGAACAAATTTGTATTCTTGATTGTGAACACAATGTTTTTGCAACCTCATGATGGAAAAACATAGTGGATAAATATCACAAGTGTAATGAAGCATCATGATACTTGAATATGATGAAAAAATGTGTGTGTACTAGTTCATACCTAGGCTAGTGACCATCCATTTGTGAAGTTTGAACAAATGGTTCTTGTTCGTAGTTCCCACATTGGTTTTGTGGTTGTGTTCTCAACAGTGCATTATTGATAGAAAAATGGTTCATGTTCATGGTGCCCACACTAGTCTAGTCGATTATTTCCTAGTAGTATATGGTTAATGAGAGGTTGATGAGTTCTTTATCTACCTTTAGTTCAAATTTTGGACTAATATCATTATCAAGCAGAGGGTGGAAATTTGTAGAAGGAAGTGTGAAATTTTTTTCTACCATGTTTTCAATAAGAGGGGAATGTTAAGAAGCCATCGGTTAGTACTCACATGGTGATTAATAATTTATGTGTAATATATTATTATTGTGAGTAATTATATTATGCAATAGTAACACAATTCTTATGAGTTATAATAACCCGCGTAAATAGGTTAATTGTGTTATTAGTTTTTGAAACAATTAAAATAATTATTATGATTGAGTAGTTATAGGCATCCTAAATAATAGTAAAAGACTAGGCCTATATACATTTAATATGTTCCACCATATGGAATTGATTAGAATATTATTATTGTGGTCAATCTCTACAAATTTGAACCAAATCTATTAACATTTTGGTGGACCTAACTTATAGATCAAATAATTGTTTCTTATACCCTAGCTTCCCTATCATTTAGTCTATTCTATTAGTATATCATTATTTTTATCTTCTTTACCGAACTTATTATTCTTCAAGACCTTAATGGATTCTTCTATTGGTCCCCCAATATCCTTTCTTGAGTTCATAAAACTTCATATTGAATACATAAGGATATTATATACGAGTCCTTTCAACATGTTTGAATTCTTCCTAACACCTCCATTACTTAACTACAAGTGTGTATATGAACAACTCTTTATTTAGAGGAACACATCTCTTTTACTTTAACTGATATACCCCCTCAAGATGTCATAGACAATAGTATCCCATTATATATTCAAGTGATGATATAAACTAATTTGGTCAAGTATGTACTCATTAATAATGTATTTCATCTCAATATTTACAGCATATACTTTTTAATAGGTTAGGAATATCATCCTAGGATCTTACTCCATTTGTTATAAATATATATGGTTTTGATAATATGACCTTTCGGTGCTTGGAAAAATCACATTACCTATTACTATGGGAAACCAAACCCTTGATACTATTTTCCACATTATGCCTCATGAACTTAGTTACAATATCCTTCTAGGGTGTCCTTGGATACATGCTACAAACATAGTTCCATACACTCTACATTCTTGTCTTGCATATACCCATCAAGGGGTTGTATATACTTTCCTTGTTGATCCTCACCCCTTTAAGTATTGTTATGAAACATATAATGCTGACACATATAATCCTTACACACAACCACAATTTATTTCTCCTACATAATTATCCATACACAAGTCTAACATCCATACCTAAGTTTGTTTCTCCTACTCAAATATCCATACCAAAGTCTATTACTCCTACTCAAATATTCATGCCTGAGCATATGCCTATTTCTTACAACTAATATGGGATTTGATATTGTTGAGAAGATAAAATAGATAAGTACTAGCCAATGCACAAAATTTGAAGACCACACGTAGGAGGGCATGCACGGTCTGATAGATAAAATAGATAAGGTAAAATTAATGTGTGGAAGCATGTGCACAAGAAGAGAACACATACAAAGATAATTCAATGCACGAAAGTTATTCTTGCAAGAGGTATGAAGAGATCAATACACAAGGGCTCACACATGTACACACCGAGTTATATGACTTAGCCGAATTCCTAGTGAAGCCTAAGAATAGCAAAAGAAGAGTTGGCGTATAATGCAAGGCATGAACAGAAATAGGTAAAGAAATGATAAAGTGCCTATCACATATAAGAAAATTCAAAGGAAGACATATAATTATAGCATAAATCATGAATGTAGTCGAGATATTCATAGCTTGATCTAGAGTTACTGACAGGATTTTAAAGGGCATGCAACCTATATTTAGGACATCTATTGTTAGAATTAAAGCATGTAAGTGGTGAAGGATAAGTTCTCACCATATTTAAATAGGTTTTGTACTCTTTCTAGTAGACAGAGAAGGGGTATGCATAGGTTGATAGTGGAAGAGACTGATAGGAGATATATAGTATGTAAGTGCCTAGTGAATTCTTCCCGTATGGGTGTAATCAACTATGCGTATATGTAATGGATTGATCATGTGATGGATAACTTATTACATATTCTATTTATTGATTGTACTCATGAATGATTTATTAAGTTATGTTCTTACATGTTATATTTGTTATTTTTACTGCAATGTTATCTTTTCACATGAGATGAATGACTAAATACATAACACACATCTTGATAAGTAACTAAAGAGGGACCTGGTGTTTATGCATGCTTCGTGAGCATTTAGAATTTTTTTAAATTAAGTTCCAATGTTCCTAACTAGGTATTGGTAAATAAAAGACTACGAGATATAAATATTTGTAAAAATAGGGATTCACTAGGCAAGGAATTGGTTCCCATTCACAAGTTATCTTTGAACCCATTACATTTCCTAACATTATTGTACTACAATGTATTATCTATAGGGTAGTGAAATAACTACATCCTCCTATTATGAAAATGGAAATAAAAACTAAATATGGATGTGGTGGTTATGCATGCTTCAGTGATCATTTAGACATGTGTGTAAATGAAGTCCCAACAAAGAAAACTAGGTATTGGTAAATAAAAAAATACATTTTGGTTTCTTTGTTGGGACTTCTTTTATTTCTGCTCATAAAGATGTGGCATGCATATGGTGTCCCAAATTTCACTAGAGAACATTGAGTGTTGGGTGCACAACAACTAGGACAAATTTTCTTAGAGACACAAAACTGGACATGATTTTAATGTGTGAAAATGGGTGGAAGATAATCTATATGATTATTTGTATGAAACATTATTTAGTTTTTCCCAATGAAGTTATATGAATGGTTAGTATCTTATTCACGAGAATAGGGGTATCCGGTTGAGAAAGAAGTAAGTTTGAAGCTAGGATAAGTACCAAACACTTTCTGATTTAGATGAACCATGGAAATGAGTTTTAGATTTCTGGTGGGAAGGTGTGTTGTGTAATTATACCTTGAAGTACAAAAGTTTGACATATTTTTTCCCATAGGAAGGAGAGTTCCAGCTTTTGTACAAACCAAGGGATCATGTTTACGTAGTCTACCGTTAGAAATGAATATCTTGGTGATTGAGATGGAAATGTATAATTTTCTTATAGATAGCTAAAAATTGTCACACATAAGGGTAGGAATGGATTTGGGAGGGACAATGCCTGGCAAGGTAAGAAAGAGACAGTAAGAGATACTATGCAAGTGTAATGATGCATGAGAGAGGGAAGTTGAGGAGGTGCTAAGAATAAGGGGAATGGGACCAAGCAGAAGTGATGAGAACCCTACAGAAGGCAAGGGCCTATAGGACCATATCCTCCAGATATTGGGGAAGCATAGTAGAATGACCCCCTCAACATATGATGAAAGATATTCTAATGAAATATTGAGAACCATTGGCACACACCATACCCACCCCATACCCATAGGCCTTATACATGGTGTTCAAGATCCTAAATTTGTTATAGAACATCATCATAGTGATGAGGAACAAGAAGGTAATAAATGATCACCATGTTGGGTTAGAGATACGGTATACATGTATTAGTAATAACTTAGAAAGAACAATAGAATAAGGTAGTGCATATGATGATACAACAGGCTCACATGTTTGGACAATAATTTTTGGAAGTTACCCTATAGGAACAATGATAGAAAATAGTAGTGACACACTACCCATTGGAGGTACTCCCATTGGGGTAATTATAGGAAAAGCAGATTGGTGTACGGTTCGGTCAAGATTACTACGAGGGACGTAATGTAGTACATCTATAGATCCCTAGGTCACGTAGGAGGCTCATGAGTTTATTCTCCTCCACCATGTGGAGGAAATCTTAGTGCAAAGCTAAAGATCATGATCTAGGCCCATTATAAAACATGAACCACAAGAAACCAACACAACAATCTCAACAACTACCACAAAATTGTAGATCTACTAGGAGATGTCACTCAATCTACTAGAGTATAGGGGAATTGAAGATACAATAGAGAATGTGCATAAACATGAACTATTATGAAGAGCCAAAGGCATAATATCCATAAACCCAAAGGATAGTCAATTTTATACAAAACTTTAGAGCCGCACACATAGTTGGTATCCAAAGTATGATATGTACCAAACAACAATAGATTATGATGTGTTGCGTACCACTTCTTTGGATGAATTATACATACCTGCTTTTAGGAGAACAACACCGGCATGTTGAAGGACATAAAACAAGGATTTTATGAGATTTTAAGGGAACATGGTGTGCATTTTAAGACTTTACTATCTAATCTCTCATATGATATCCATTAGATCCAAAATGCACAATGGTTTTTAGGAGGCTTACGACACCATTCCGAAGGGTGTTATCACATAATGTGTCCACCAACCCATGTGAGGATTTTGACACAACATTGCACACATGTATAAGCATAGATATATGGGTAAGCCCATTTCTTGAGGCTAAGATTACATCATTGGCCACTTAGTTGGGAAAATTATCTTCTAATTCTGCTCATGAGACACGTAGCATAATTTGGTATACTAATTATGAAGTGGAAAGGTATTCAAAGGATAGATGTCTTTGTAGGAATGTGCATGCACTATTAATAACTTGAATTTTTTTTCATAAAAAACCATGATGTCCATAAATAACCATTATTGCAACATGCTACCTTGAATAATTTTTATTTATACTACAAAATAGTTTATATGTATAATCATGACTCATCTAATTGTTGTCTGATTGATCAGATTCATGAGGCTTGTGAAACAAGGCTGCATGAGATTAGCGTAGAGTATAGCTAATAGGAACAAGAAGGATAGAATAATGAGGCACACAATAATGGAAATGAAGGCTTTAGAGGTGGATACCGAGGCAGAGGTCATGGTGGATGAGGAAGGTTCACACAAGGAACATGTTACACTTGTGGGTCACCTAATCACTATTAGTGTGAGTTCCCAAAGAATCAAGAATGCACATATTGTGGCAAGGCACATAAGGTTAAATATTGTCCAAATTTGTATGCCCACATGTGCAAGAATAACAAAAAGGATAAGGGTGTAATTATGATTAAGGTGGAACACACTAAGCAAGGGAAGTGGAAACCTAAGAAATTGGTCAGTAATAAAACCTCAACAGCTTATTGGTCACTACAAGCGCAGAGAGGTAGCTTGAGCATGATAAATGAAAAGAAATACCAATCATTAGAAAAGATGACATTGCTCATACAAAGTATATATATATATGGTCAAGTAGAAATAAGTATATCAAGATACCATGAATGTCATTAGGGAGCTCGAAGGAGAGATACTATACCCGAAGGAGCAAGCACGTGATAGGGAATGTATGAAGAATGTTGAATTACCTCAAAAGGACATTGAAGATCTTAAAGAGGTATACAAGATGCTCAAGAAAAATAATATTCTCCATGTCAACTTACCAACTCAAGATCATGAATATTGTAGTCTTATTTTTCCCCTCAATTTCCTAGGCATGCTAATACTTTATTTAGATAGATCTGAATACTCACCCAAAGTGTGCAAAGCTACCAAGTCCCTCTTTTGTATTGTCTTGTCAAGAAGTTAGCATGCATATTCATATTAACCATTATCAAAGCATCCATTCTAGTACAAACATCAGATCCATGAGCTCAAGTGGAAATATAGATAATAAAGAAGTATGCATATCAAACTATTACTATAATTAGATTTGTCATATAATTACCATGATCAAATACATCAATTACCATAATCCATCAACAATAATCCATTAAAAATTAGAAAGTTTACATATTAGAAGCCGAATACATAATAATGTCATGGATTCATGCATGGAGGTACATCTAGAAAGCTTAAGCTGTAATACAAATAAGATCCTAATACATGGTCCCCAAAACTATGCAGATCAAATAATATATATAGGGGTGGGGACTTTCCCTTCACCACCCATGCATCTCAAAATAGATTGCATGCTCAAAATAGCCATGCACTAATAGCTTCATGCTTTTACAAAGTGGATAATAATATATTAATCTATAATTAAACTCTATCTTAATCCTATTATTAGCACAAACTATGCATGACCTTTTCTCTTCCACTTTGTTCCCAAAATAGCCTTTACTTAGCCATGAAGTCTTCTTTTTCTTATATTTTCTTGATCTTCACTCCATCTGCTTTTCCTATTTTCATCTTGTGCCATACAAAATTGGATAAATCCCAAACTAGTCTTCCTAGGTATGCCCTCATAACTAATAATTGTGCGTGCCTACGCACCCCATGTGTGTGCCCTCTAATACTTAGGAAATTTCTTCAGCCTATAATTACCCCAAACTAATGATATTACCACCCTCGGCAATAGGGTTTCTCAACTTATCTCTCTAGAGGATCATAAGAATAAATAATGAAATAATGGAAGGAATGGAAGAATAACCGACGCTCTCACTTAGTAAAAAGAATCTTAGGGTATTCCTTCTTGATATCAACTTCTAACTCATTCCATTCACCTAGCCCTTTCTTGGCTTTACCAGGCACATCACCAAGCACTTTCTCCATCTCCTCCAAGGTCATGTCCTCCCCCTTGTGCTTCAGTTCCCTTATTACTCCAGCTAGCCTTGAAATCATGCCATCCATAAAATCCATTCTTCGTGCGACTAGCATCCCCAACTCCTTTATCCTCTCTTCATGGGCATCCCTAACTACTTTAAGCATGTTGTGCTTATTTTCTACTATAGTTAATCTTTCCTCCCAGCCTAAGGTCTCATCCTTCTTCACTATAATAAATTCATTTTCTTCTTGCAGTAACTATGTCTTAATTATCTTCTTTGGATCTTTGAAAATTACTAGTGCCCATTCTACCTTCTTCAATGCATCCTTTATTTTTTAGAGGATGACATCATATTATGTGATTTGGTGCGCTATGGTTTTCTTCGTTATTTCATTTTCGGCCTTTAATTGTGCTTCAACATTCCCTTATATAACTAGTTTCTCCCAAGCACAAAATTAACACCATATTACATAAAATGCAAGGTTGATGGATATGTCTTATTTGTATATGCATCAAATTCAGGACACATCGCTAGAATCTCACCACTAATCTCTTCAATAAACTCTAGAAGATATTTATTTTTCCTCTCTTTCCTTTTACGCATCTCGCTTAATTGCTCAATTTGTTCCTTCATATTATCATTATCCTTTAGAAATGTCTTTAGCATTGTCACTTTGTCAAGGTTCTTGTGCACCACTTCAGCCACCATGTTAGTTAAGGCATTACTTTCCTATTCATCAGTGAATTTGGTCAATTTCACGGTTATGTGTGTGGTTTGGGCCCCCTTCTTAATTTTCCTTTAGATGCATGATTATTCACATAAAATTATGGATCATCCTTATGTTTTTACATGTTCCATGAGAATTTCTTCCTTGTGCATATATTTTCTAATTACATATCCATCAATTCCCATCCATAAAACTTTGTAGGGTCAACCGTGCTCTAAAATCTAGCGCAAATGATCTTTGAAGGGTCATTTACATACACCAATTCAGAATCTTATACATATCTTCTTTATTATTCCTCCCAGACTGCCTTCCCCTAGGAATATGTACCTTTGTATCATGAATTGTTCCTTCACTTGTCCCACCCTCATGTTCCCAAAGAAGCTCAGCTAAAGGTTCATCGATATTATTTTATTTCTCATCTTCTTCATTTATGGGGCATTTTTCTTCCTCGTACACTAGGTGCCTCTCGTATCATGTTGATTTTCTTCTTGTCTAGGATAATCTCCTCCTACATCAAATACTATTATATCTTATACAATGTGTGCATCCTCATCAAAAAGTTCTTCTTCACTTTCTCTCCTTGGCACATACTTGTGCCTTCTCTTTACCTTCTTCTCGTGGGATTGATTTTACATGAGATATCCTTAGCGATCTCCTTGGTGGCTGATAGGGTCACGTGTCTAAACTATCTGTCCTTATTCTTCTCAATACTCTCCTAAATCATTGGTCTTCAACACCTCCCTCATCCTTCTCTATCTCCTCAATTACCATCTCAACTCTCACTTGTTCTTCTTCTTCTTTGGGAGGAGAGATCTCGTGCTACATATTTTGTCCTGTAGATGGCTACCTATGTGCAACTATTTTACTAATAACAAGTATACATATAAGAAAAATGTTTAAGGTAGAAGGTTGGTGAATAACCTAGATATGGACTATTAAAAATCCTAAACTATTCCTAACCTATGGAAGGGGATGTATGGACCCATGTGGATGGAAACGGATAAGAAGGGAAGGTTAGGAATTTAATGGGACAATAAATGAAGTCCTTACATGTGCAACGCCAAGTTTGGTGGGAACAAGGAAAAGTTGGAGGCGTCCAACTAGCTATGAAGCTAAAATGGAAATTACATGCAAAATTTGAAATTGGAAATTTCATCGTTTTCCTTTCTTTGGTCAAAATGTTTTAATATTTTTTTTGAAATGAAGACCGTGACTGGTTTCCCTTCCTTCTTTTGGAGAAAATATGATGTTTATGAACTGAACTTGAATGGATTCTTGTTCTTAAAAAAAAAGAAGGGGGTTTTCTCACTCATTACAGTGAAATGATGATAATATGTTTGCTGAACTTTTACCCATTTCAGACTAAGCTGGGTATGACTGTTTTTAATAAATACGTATGTTTTAATTATATATATATATACTCAATTCACAGCCTGAACTCTTGTTGTTTCGTTAGAACTGAATCGAAGTGGAATTCTTACTTTGAAAGTTCAAAATAAAATGACTCTTTTTACTATTATGATATGAATCATGATTTCGTAGCTAGCTGTACATTCTTATTTGTTCAGGTCTAGCTGAAATGCTTGTTTTGACGAAGCATTGTTTATAGACTAGTTGTATATTCTTGCTTGTTTATATCTGGACAAGAAAGTCCGTTGAGTGAAATATAATAATCAGAATGAATCATACTATTGGATTGTGTCTGTTCTAAATAGCGGATATTTGGTTAGACAGTGAGAAGAGGTAATATGATCCTTCTTCCTTGTATTCAATTATTGATTTTATTTATTTCACTCTGAACTGTTATCATTGATTGGTATCACGTCTGGATTAAATTCTCAGTACAGCTATGAGGAAAGGAAAGAGAGTGTGAATGGATAATTTGAATTAATGATCATTTCTTCTCTCATACAGTTGGAAATCTATAATTGTTATGGAACGAATTTTGTACTGCTTTGGTTAAGCATCTGCATTTAATTGCTGTTTGCTTTTCTCTTCAGCGTTTGATTGCTTGAAATCAGATGAGTTGTATGAAAGAAGGGAAAATAATTCGGTTTAAATTTTAGTTAAATTCTATCTTTTGAATTTACAACTATTGTAAGGGAATGGAAATTACAGCATTTATATTGGAACAACAGTATGCATAATTGTGTTTTAGTTCTTACAGATGTTAATTCTGGAACTATCTGAAGGAAATTACTTCTTGTAATAATTAATGGGAAAAGGGGACAATAATCCTTTATTTTCTTATTGGGAGGGTAATTAGATGATTGAGTTGTTATGTTGTTCACCCTTATCGGTACTTAATTCTTGGATGATGTTTATTTTAACGTTTCATAAAAGTAGGGTTCTTTTATTGAGACAGTTAATTAGAAACACCTCATTTTAATGATAAGTGCTTAATATGCTCAGTTCAATGAACTGACTCGTGCAAGTAATTTTGCAGATGGAACTTGAGTATAAACGAAGACATGGTTGTTTTCCTGATACTTCCTTTGATTAACTGAGGATGGATTGTATTGATAGCTATTATTCCTCTATGAGGAAATGAGAAAGGAAGAAATTACATTCTTCTATCTTTATGAGTTGTAATGTTGTTTGATATAAACGAAGTCCAGTCGTTTGGGCTGGCAAATGTATAGATTGTGAACTTGTGAATGAATACAAGGAAAAGTGTGATATTTTAATGGTTGTATCAATTTGATATTGTTGAATAAGATTGAGAATATAATAATATTCCTTGATTTGGAATTATGCAAATAATAGTGGATAGATTTAAAAGGGAATAAACACCTATTCTTTACCTGAATACAACTTTTACGTTGGAATGTGCAATTAGTTCATACTTGGGTTAAGATGAATTTTAAATTGACAGTAAAATGGATTTAGGTGAATATGAACTCTTAATTGAAAGGTATTCGGGATTAGCTTATAAGCTAAGGAATATCAAATAACATAGGAGCAGCTGAACCTTGTGTTCGGACTCCGATTGTAGCCTCGAATGTTTAAATTCAGAAAATATAGATATGGGAAAAACATATCTAATGTTAACAGACCTTAACTGAAGTAAGGTTATGGAGAATAAATGAATAAAATTCATTTAGAATTAGACCTCGTTTAAATGATGTCTAATAAGATGGAATTCTGAATTTATTTACAGTTGTGGGTAAAACTTGGTTAAGTTTAATAGGTTAAACTTATTACGTTATCTGTAATGGACTGATTAGTCCGAAGAGTAAAGAAAGGAACCAAGAAGAGAATATGCAACCCTTCGGTATGAAGAAGGGGATGTATATTAAGCTAGAAGACAAATTAAGTCTCTCTCTTAGCTACATACAACTGCAATGAGAACGAGGTTTAAGGATCAGCAGGGTGCTTGAAAGTCGATCTTAAATATTAAGATTATAATCAAAACACGCGTGAGTTGGATGTGTACTTCTCGATGAGAGGATTCCGTAGGACCTTGGCACACGCCAGCTACAATATGGTGTCTTCATGAAGGCGGGGCCTTCATGATGACACAATGTTGTGGCTGACATGTTACAATGCCCTCTCAAATCAAATCATCAAGTTTACATAAGCTGGATACTAAGTTCTTAGATGGGGATAGGAATGTGATCACGTATACAGAGTGACTCCTGGAGGACTAAAGGTAACTAGACACACGGAGTCGTCTAGGGATGACACCGTATGTCTGCGTACCTTTAGTTACCATGAGTAACTTCCTATACTCGTTCATATTGCTAGTTGGGGTTAGAGCTTGACCTTAAACGGAAGGACTGGCAGAGACCAGGAAAGACCATTCTAGATAACAGATGAAGTGAGGTGAAGGACGTATTCCAATGATGTGTATCACATCTAGGAATATGATCATGCAAAGCATGTGAAAATCTTTGGCTAGAGTATAGTGAGTGCTGGTTGCGTTGTCCTAATCACCTAGTTTAAGATGCAGGATGTCAGATGAATATCAGTAACAGATATTCAAATAGGCTTCTTAAATGGATCACTTCGATAACCAGAAATGGTAAAAGAACCCTGTATATTTATTATACAATGCATGGATCAACATGAAGGATCGGTAAGTCACCGAGTCATGAAATGAGAGATCACTGAAACTCCGAGCCATAAAATGGGAGATCTTTAGTTCTTTGAGTCATTTACAACAGCATTGGTATCTGTTATATGATTGAATGGCATTGAATGTGTGTTCCATATTGCAAATATGTGAACAGGGAACATTTGTTTTAAAAGGCATTGTGTGATCCAAATTACATTGATTGGATAGAGAACAATTATTAAAACTTGAATGTGTGTTTGAATTATATAATTCAATATAGAGAACGTTGCATTTAAAATGAAAAAAATTCCCTTGTTCTAGTATCTTAAAATGGGGATGTTACAGAGTCACTCTATCAGTGTCATCATCGGATGCATTGGATCATATAGGTATGGTTTTTGGGTTGGCCATGACATATCATAGCTATCACAACAGCATGAGTATCGATTATGGTGCTATGTATGCCATGCATCCACATGAGACTTTTCCGTAGTATTGATGATGGTTGGCATGGTATTTTTGCTCTTATAGACTCGAGGTGGGATATTTCCATGGGCCTTGATGAGACTATTAGAGGATATGATTTTGACAGGTGTGCTTTGCATGGGCACCAGCTTACTTGGTGCAACTATACAGGAGAGTTTTGGGTGTATATGAGGATACGACGATATGACCTTTGATTCACATAATCGTTACATTGTTGGGCCTATGAGTAAATTGTGTGCCTTCATCTTCTTGGTCTACTATGACAGGGGTGGGAGGTGGGTGTGTACATGGTAGGATATAGGTAGTGGTTGTGGGTTGGAGAGTAGGTGAGGGTGGATGGGGTGACTCGAGATATTGCTTACTATCGAGGGATTAGATAATCATTCACCAATAGAGATTTTATGGAGACCATACCTCACATATCCAAAGTTTACCAAAGATGGAGGAGCTAGAGGGTTTATATTTATTGAGATGGATATAGGGGTAGATGGATAAAAATCACGAGTGCATACCCAGTAGATCCGGTTGGTTAGACATCAATTTGGCTTATAGCAGGATGTGCCTCTGCCATTCCCATAGTATTGCCAAGAGGATGTGGGGATTCAACTACCTCTTTCATAACCAGTAACCACCACGGTAGGAGTGGAGGAGAAGATATTTGATGCGATGATAGATGATGTTGGGTGCACACCAGGGTATAGGAAGTGGTGGGGTGCATAGTTATAGAAAACCTAGCCAACCCAAGACTGGCTGATTTGGCCACAATCATCAGTGAGAGAGACATGTTACAAAGGTAGGTGATGAAATTACATGCACATGTCACTACTTTACAGTGTGCAAGTGGTCACACTATAGGTATAGTTAGTGACAAAGACATGCACATGCTGGAGACGGCAGGGTAGTCAGTAACATTACGAGCCCAGTGACCGATTTTGTAACACCTTGGACAAACCTGTTATATTTCTCTTTGCATTACAAGTGTTGGCATGTGATTTTCTTGAATGAGGTGTGTTCCCTTGACTGTTGAAAATCATGCTTGTCATGGATAAATTATTTATTTTCTTGTATTCTTTAGAACGAAATGATATGTCTTGCAAGAATTCATTTTCACTTCTTATTGATAAGCTACAATCTGATTTTGAGAGTTGCAAACTTATCTCTTTTACTGACTCATCATTGGATCAATTTTAGTGATCCAAGGAATGTTTTAAATCTCTTTAACAGACTGAATGGTAAATTAACATTCATTAGTTTGAGAGACATAGCGGACTGAACTTTGTATGTTACAAATTCTTGGGGCTTGAGTGAACGTGTCTTCATTCAGTTGTAAGTTTGTGCTTGGGTCTTTTGGGATTGATCTCTGCAAGACATTTTTGGTGCAAAAAAAATATAGTCTTCTTAAGACTATGAAGGGGATCAGAATATTAAAACTAAAGGACTATCCTAACGGTATCCTAAATTAGGTATGAGCACCTACTTCCTAGCTATGTCTAATTAAAAGGGTTATAATCTAACCTAAGCTTCTTATTCTATTTTTGTTTGGAATGACATCCTAACCTAAGCTCTTATGCTAAAGGAATAAGGGAAAAATTACTAAAGTAATGTTGTGCTATATTAACCTAATGCCTAATACTATATGGAAGTGAATTTAATCTAACCTAAAGTGGGTATTAGCTATGGAAATGTTTTAATACCTAAGGTGATTTATTGTTAGACTTACCTAAGTCTTGGGAAGTCTAGCCTAAACTATTTTAAGTGAACCTAAGGGTTGCATGACACTATGGTGATGGTTCCAATGGCATTTATTTGATTTGATTGGGTTTAATGCATGGGAGGTCTGCCATTTTGGCAATGGCTAGTTAAATTTAGTTGAGGCTTGCATGGAGGCTTCACTAAATATGAAATTGCATGTTATTTTAGAAATGGCATTTGCTAGTTTTGGGAGGTGGTGGCAAGGAGATATAAGTGGGAGAATTGGGAGTAATGGCATTAATAGACCTCGCTTTTGTGTGCAAAACATCTTAGAAACACAGGAGGTGGGTTTGTGAGAGGATTTTGGTCTTGCATGTATCGTGAATTCTGCTCTGCATGGAGCTATCTGGTTCCTTAAACCAACAGTTTGAATTCTTATTTTTCTTGGCTATTTTTGGTTTCACTTTGGTCTATTTTCGATCAAAGGAATGTATATGAGGCATTGGAAGAATTTTTTTGGTTTTTGATCTGTCATGGAGAAGAAAAAGAGTTAAAATCTTGGCTAGAAGTCTCCTTCGAATTGGTAGAGGAACTATTAGGCATGATAGGCTCTACCCATTAAGATTTCTTTCTTTCTTCTAAATGATTCATTAAAACAATTCTACTCTCATGAGATAAATATTTGCATGATTTGTTTGGTTAATTAATTTCATTTTTTTATGAATCTCTGTGGTTTTTGGAATGTAAATCCATTGCTAGTAATGATAGTTTTTGGGAAACTTTCTCTGTGCTAGTTTAATGGTGGCATGCATGTGAAACTTGTATTGGGAGCTTTGTATTTCATTTTGAAACTTGTTTGCAAGGCTGGTGTTGTTCTAAACTGGCATTAGTTGCTTTGTGTGGTCCTGAACCTTTATGGGAGTCTTATGTTTCATTTTGAACTATTATTTAGAGCCTTTGTTTCATCAGAACTTGTATGGGAGATTCATGTTATGTTATGAGCTTGTATTTGAGCTTCATGTTTGATCTGAGCCTGTATTAGAGCCTTATGAAGTTCTGAACTTTTGTTCGAAGCTCGTGTTCGACACTGTACTAGTATTCCATTCTTGTGTGTTTTGAACTTGTGTTGGAATTGACGTGTTTGATTCTATACTTGTATTTTGAGATGGATTTTGGTTGGTATTAGGTGTTTCACCTGATTCTAGAGTGTTTCTTTAAATGTTGACAAAACAAATAAGGGTAATGGGCTAGGAGGAATACCCATTGAGATCTTTGGTTGTGGGTTGTTGCATGCGTATGACTTCGAATCCACAACTAATCATGATAGCTTCCTTTTTGCTTGAAGGAACTACCCTAAATGGAAAACAGTACCACCAAATAAAATTTAAACAATATATGAAGTGGACTACCTAGTATATATACTAGATCCTAGAAGTGTGATACTTCCTAGAGGCTTTGTCAATCCACCGTTTTAAAACAAATTTATGTGAGAAATAAAGAAAATCCTACTATAGTTAAAATGTTTTAGGCATCTCATTCATCTAAAATAAGAAAATTCATTCACAACATGCTAGGCTATGATTGAATCTAAAGGTCAAGGTCACTGTCAAGGTATTGGTATTGGTTAGGGTAAGGTTCTGGGTGGTTTTGGGTATTTGGTGGAAGTTTAAGAGATATGTTCTTGGTTTCTAGTAAAATACGTAGAGACCAACATCTTTTTAGTATGACCGGTACCCGTTTAGGTTAACCAATGATGGTTGTGGGTAACCGGCATTGGTATGGTCGGGGTACATGAAACTCAATAAAAACTTGGCTGGGTGATAGATATGAGGTTGGATGAAGATGGAAGGGAAATGGAAATATTTGTGTGGCTATGAGGTATGCCCTAGAATTATTAAGGTCCGGTATTGGCAATGTAAGGGTGTGGATAAAAATATTGTCAATTTTTCATGGAGGTAAATGATGGGGAATGGAAATGAAAGAAGAAACTAGTAATGATGTAAAATGATCTACCAAATGATAAATGGATAAGTGATGGTTAACAAAACTTGTTATTTGTACAAGCTTGATGCCTGGTTGGTAATGGTGGGAGATAAAATGGAATGAACTTGATGTAGTGTTGGCACTTCCTGGATACTCCCGTGAAGGTAGATGGATGTGTGATTGCTTTAGGTATTGGCTATGGATGCTCTGATGTGTATACTAATGCTGGTTCTGCTTGTATGTAGCTCTAGTTTTGTCACTTGTTCTCAAAATATGTGATTCTCTCTCGAAAGGCATGCCAACCCCAAAATAAGGTTGTTTATGGGATTAAATGGTAACCGATGATGGTTCCACTTAACCGGTGTCGGTTAGGGTGGGATTTCCTAGGTTTACTAAACTAGGTAGATCTCCTTGATTTTCTAGGATCTCGTTTCGTTTACTCCATGGATTAGAATGGAAGCTTCCATCTAACAAGAGGGAATGTGGTTAGAGGAATGTAGGCATTGATTTTAGGGTTTGGGTAGGTCTTGGTTAGTTATGGCAACTTACTAAGAATAGGTCTTAGGGTGAGGTGGATAGATGAGGTGGATATGTGGGCATTATCCCAATTAGGATATTTAAATAATAAATATGGTGAGGATAATGAATTAATTTAATTAAAGCAATTAAATCAATATTATAGTGGGGTGAAGGGCCATCGCTAGGTGGATGTGTTCAAGGTATTTATTTATTGAGGGACCTAGGGGAGTGTGACCCAATTTTGGTGTCTACATTTTCCCCTTTTGTTGTATAGCTTGTATTGGTAAGTGACACTGAAAAAAATAGGATGTGGTTTCCCCATGTGTGGGTGAAGGTGATCCCCCTCGAACTAGGAATTGATGAGGTAGAAGGCAGAAGCGGTGAGTGGTTTGATAAAAGGTGAATGTGATGAAGAGGAAGGTGGGTAATGGGGGAAAAAGGAAAAAGGTCTACTCAGGTAATCTAGGTAATGGGTCAAGGTCAAGGGTAGTAATAGTCAAACACACGCACATGTATAAACTATAGCATGGTACCGAGTTGAAGAGTAGGAAAACTCTACATTGTCCAAGGTCAATAGGTTTATCCCAAAAAGGTTGAGGTGATTCCGGTATCCAAGGTATAGGATATGGTCAGGAAACACGACGTATGTTAGGTGCATGAACGTTTAGGTATGTTCTAGTACATCGAGGGTTGGGTCAGGATAAACGGTCATGAAAAAAGGCAAGGTAAGGTCATTAGGTCAATCAACATACGTAACAATGCCATAAGGTTATAGCGAACACATGAGGTCAAAGGTCATGAGTGATGTTCCAGGTCCAAGTATCTAGGTCATGACATGGGTAGGGCCGAGGTATGGGTAAAATAACGAGTCCCCAAATGAGGACGAGGTTAGGTAGTAAATGATGAGGTCAGGAGGGTGAGGTGAATGGTTAAGGTAAGCGTTGGGTGAGGGAAAAAAGAGTGATGGGAAGATTAATAGGGTGAAATTTAGGCAATGTGGAAGAGAGAGTGACCGATGTTGGTCAAGGGTAACCGATGCTAGTATAGGGTAACCAATCATAGTAAGGTAGGGCACGTGGCTGATGTCAGTGAAGTTAAAACCGACATCGGTTAGGTTAGGGATTTTATAAAAAAAAAAAATTTAGTGTTTTTCATAATCATTTGTCTCGTGTGAAATAGAGGAAAACAACATGAGAGAGAGAAAGTTGGAAAGTGTCTAGACAAAACAAAAGCTTAGTTGGCCAGCCAAACAAAGGGTGGTTAGTAGTTGAGAGGTTAGTTTACAAGATCATATTATTGGATTTGGGTGGTTGGAGGTGAGGTAACCAATTGGTGATGATAGAGGTTGGAGAGGGATCAGGTGGGCCACCAATGTAGCGGCTAGACATGCCACCACGGTGATGGTAGCGTGATGAGGTAAGTGTCAAACCTTTTTGTGTTTTATGAAATAGATTAGGTGAGAGGTTGGGTGGTGAAAAATTGGGTTTTGGGGGTAAAATGAAATTTGAAATGTGGGAGGGTGAATTGAGTAGAATAGGAGCGGGGAAAAGAGGTAAGTGGGTGAATAGGGGGTGGGATGTGGTTAAGGGGAAGTGTAGGTGAGAATGGGTGGGTAGAAGGGTCAGGAGAGGTAGTTTTTGAGAGGGGAGGGTTTGGGGGTTGTGGTTTTCACTGCGATAGTGACCGGTGTTGGTCGGAGTTAGCTAGTGTCGGTAGTGTCAAACCGGTATCGGTCACAAAATAGGTGACCGATGCTAGTTTAGGGGTGACCAGGGTCGGTTAGAGATAACCAAAACCGGTCAGGTTTTGGAGAAAAAGGGGTTGAAAGGGCCCTAGGTCAAGTGGGTGAGATAGGGAAGGGTAGAATAGGGTGTGTTGGTGAAAAACCTAATGTAGGCGGGGTGTAAAATGGGTATGGGGAAATGATAGTGGGTGAGGGTGGGGGTGGGAAGAGAAAATGTGATAGGAAGGTAGGTTGGGAAGATAGAAAGAGGTGAGATAGTGGGTATAGGTGAGGTTTCATGGTTGAGTATGGGTATGATGAAGGTAGATTAATTTGATGTTTTTATTAGATACGGGGAGAGATTAGTGCTGTGATGAGAGACAGGGTGTCACCCCTACTCTTGAGAGTGCGAGGCACGGTGACAGTTGAGGAGTGGTGTAACATGGAGGAGGTGGGCCTGATTGGGGTTTGACACTATTAGCATGTAGTCTAAGCTTATTCTAATGGTCACTCTCATCGATAGATGGGATTCAGTGACCAACACATTCCACCTATCGATGGATGAGATGACAATCACCCTGGAGGACGTGTTTAGGATCTTACGGTTATCGATACTAGGGATGCATGTGTACTCGATTTCCTCCGAGACCTCAGAGGAGTTGATCTTGTGATGTTTGGGAGGGGCCGTAGACATGACATTCCATAGTGTCAGTCTGAGTTATGGAGGGATGTACCTAGCCCGTCTAGAGGAGATGAGGCTAGTAGTGCTATTGATGGAGGTAGTGTGTTGCTTTGCACTACCAAATGTAGAGGGTGGGAGGTTTCCTTGCCTCCCGATGGGGGTGTTACATGAAATGGTGATGGATCGGACCTACTTTTCCTAAAGCGCGCCAACATTCATTCCCGGTGTGGTTATACATGGATTTGTGGGCATATGGGCATCTCGCAGAGTTCACTTATGTTGCACATTTTTATTACAATGATGGGCCTAGAAATAGATTAGGTGAGAGGTAGGGTGGTGAAAAATTAGGTTTTGGGGGGTTAAAATGAAATTTGAAATGTGGGAGGGTGAATTGAGTAGAATAGGAGTGGGGAAAGAGGTAAGTGGGTGAATAGGGGTGGGATGTGGTTAAGGGGAAGTGTAGGTGAGAATGGGAGGGTATAAGGGTCGGAGAGAGGTAGTTTTGAGAGGGGAGGGTTTGGGGTTGTTGTTTTTGTTTGTGAAAATGACCGGTGTTGGTCGGAGTTAGCCAGATTGGTAGTGTTAAACCGATATCGGTCACAAAACAAGTGACCAATGTTAGTTTAGGGTGATCGAGGTCGAGTTAGAGATAACCGAGATTGGTCGAGTTTTGGAGAAAAAGGGGTCAAAAGGGACCTAGGTCGAGTGGGTGAGATAGGGAAGGGTAGAATAGGGTGTGTTGGTGAAAAACCTAGTGTAGGTGGGGTGTAAAATGGGTATGGGGAAATGATAGTGGGTGAGGGTGGGGGTGGGGAGAGAAAATGTGATAGGAAGGTAGGTTGGGAAGACAGAAAAGAGGTGAGATAGTGGGTATAGGTGAGGTGTCATGGGTGAGTATGGGTATGATGAAGGTAGATTAATTTGATGTTTGTATTGGATACAGGGGAGAGATTAGCTGTGGATGAGAGATATGGTGTCACCCCTGCTCTTGAGAGTGTGAGGCACGGTGACATTTGAGGAGTGGTCGAACATGGAGGAGGTGGGCCTGATTGGGGTTTGACACTATCGGCATGTAGTATGTAAGCTGATTCTGATGGTCACTCTCATCGATAGATGGGATTCAATGACCAACACATTCCACCTATCGATGGGTGAGATGACAGTCACCCTAGAGGACGTGTTTAGGATCTTATGGTTACCAATACTGGGACGCATGTGTACTTGATCTCCTCCGAGACCTCAGAGGAGTTGATACTGACAAGTTTGGGAGGAGCTACTGCAGAGACATGACATTCCATAGTGTCGATCCCGAGTTATGGAGGGATGTACCTAGCTTGTCTAGAGGAGACGAGGCTAGTAGTGCTACTGATGGAGGTAGTGTGTTGCTTCGCACTACCAGATGCAGAGGGTGGGAGGTTTCCCTGCTCCCTGATGGGGGTGTTACATGACATGGTGATGGATCAGACCTTCTTTGCCTAGGCGCTAACATTCTGGTGCGATCATACAAGGAGTTGTGGGCATATGGGCATCTGCGTAGGTTCAGCTTATGTTGCACATTTTTATTACAATGTTGGGCCTATGAGCACATAGTTTGTGTGTGCCTAGTGGGTATGGCCCAAGTAGATGCATTTCTACTGAGATTAGTGTAGGTAGGGTACAGGTGACGGGTACCCATGATTGGAGAGTGTTGATCAAACAGGGCTACACATGATGTAGCATATTACAGGTGTTTATTGGAGGGGTTATGTCAGGGTGGACATCATATGGAGACCATATGTGGGTTATCCCTCAAACAAGAGGATGCATGATGAGATAGATGGTCTTCAACTGCTAAGATGTATAGAGGGGCACCATGCTAGAGAGCACAAGATGATCCCTGTTGATAGGGTTAGATGGCAATTTGAACTGCTATAGGGAATACCTCCACCCTCCCCGCAGTATAGGAGAGATGACATGGAGAGGCCATTACCTCTACCATAGCTGAAAGTGCCCACAAGGTAGGAGGAGCAGGTGGTAGACTGGCGGATCGATGATGCCGAAGTGATAGACAGATATAGACAATGGTGGGTGGCTCATTTACGAGTAGTACCACCCAGCTAAGGTAGCTGGATTTAACCATGATCATGGTGCGAGAGACACCCTACAACGGCGGCGTGTGGCGACCACGATTACCTAGTTGGGTATGGTGCAAGGAAAATTAGCTAATTCGAAGAGGATGTGGTTGGAGAGTTACATGCATAGGTGGCAGTCTTGAGCCCGATGGCCCAGGTGGTGGGATGGAGATGGAGATGGTGATGATGGTCGGGTGGCCGCCCTACAAGCACAGGTTATAGGGTTGTAGGGCTAGTTGGCCACGACATAGGCACATATTGGGGATTTACAAGCACAGGGCAGGCGGCCGATGGCACCACCACGCACACTGAGATAGGGTCCCATAGGACAAGTACGGTGGTTAGAGGCCAATGGGGCCACCAAAGACGATACCTATATCTAGATTATGGGAGGCGAGAGATGAGGCCCAGTATTACTAGGACCAGCTTACGGTGGTAGGGATATATTGTTTATCATATGCCAAGTACATGGCACAATAGGCCTCTAGCGAGAGGACCAGATCATGCACCCATAGCGTGGAGAGCACAGGGGCCATCAAGCCCCAGAGACATGGTTAGGGTGAGGCCACCAGTTCACGAAGGCCAGTTCTAGTTGATGTACCAGTAGGGACCCAACCACCACCTATGATGGGTGGGGAGATGTTAGCAGGTCACTAGATAGGGGCTGAGGAGGTAGAGGGGATAGGCAAGATAGATATGGAGGATGTCCACCGTGATGATGTCTGATATATGGCCCTCAATTTTGATGTAGTTTTGATTTTTGATATATACCGGCCTGCATGCCGAGAGTTGTTATACTTTTTATCATATACCGCCTACGTTCCGAAGATGGTGAGGATGTACTAGAGTTTTGTATTTTTGAGCATATACTGGATTGTGTGCCAAAGACATTTTGATAGTTATGTATATGGATATTGTATTTATATAGATGATGATGATTATGGGAATTATGTGTTTGTGTTGATAACATTTTATTATTATGCATAGATGGACTTATGGTAGGTGTGTTAGGCATGGATTGAGTTAGGTTTTGGTTTCGGTGTGATGGATTCAGGTCATGGTTTTAGGCATGATGGAGTCAGGTCGTAGGCATGGTTGAGTCAGGTCATGGTTTTAGGCATGGATTGAGTTCAAAGTGGTTGAGTTTGTAATTCATTAATGTGTGTGATTAATGATGATATAGTCACTTGTGAGATGTTTTATAATATATGCATGATGATGGTAAAGAAATGGTAGTCATAATAAATGTATGTTGTGATGATGATAAAAATGTGAAGTTATTTGTCATTTTTTTGGTTTAATTTCTAATTTTGATATAAAAAAGGAAACAAAGTAGGGTAGAATGTGATGTAGGAAAATTAAAGATGAATTGGTTAGGGTAGAGAGTGGTCGAGATAAACTCTAAGGGTCCCATGCCCTTGGAGTGATGCCTACATAGTCCTAACAAAAGGACCTCGGCAGATGTAGTTCTCCCATAAGCTAGGGAAGAATATGAGGAGATATGAGAATGAGATGGTAGGTCATAGGCATGATTTGAGTTTAGGTCTACTAGGTATGGGTGAGTTGTGGGAAAATTGGTATAGGTGATTTTGATAGTGGTAGAAGAAGAAGATTACCCTAAAGGTAAGTGTTGAGGACCAAGTCCTGTATAAGGTAATAAATACATAATAAGATAAGAGGGGGTAAGAAAGCTGCCTGGTTGGTGAGGATCATACCGAGTAGGTCATACCTTGGAGGAGGTGATGAACGTAAGACCCTAAAGACATTACATGATTGATTATTCTAAGGGTGAAAAGTAGTCACATGATCACCAAATGTCATGGTTTCCAAGAGGTCCATTGAGGTGGTAGGAAATGGGAGTGTGAATGGTAAGAGGGGTGAAAGATGGTTAATTTTCATATGGTATGAGGTAACATGCTCTTTGGGCAAGAGATCCAAGGTCACAATGGGCAAGTCCATGACTAAAAAGGCTTTCTGTGTTGACTGATATTTGAGATAGACTGATTGATGTCGGAAGTCCATATGGGATGAGGAAATGAAATCCTTGAGTTTTTTGTGAAGCTGATCGATGCGGGAAGCTTCAAATTCTATCACTTTTTTTAAAGACATTTACATAGTTTTCCTTTGAGGAACATTCTATTTATAACAATGATTATAGAGAAGAAGATGTCCTTTTGAGGGAGTCATCTTTTTATTGGAAGTTTGACTCAAGGAGTTGGATCCCATTTGAGGGATTTGAAGTCATGGATAAGACCAAGAGTGAAGAATAGGATTCTTGTCCGAAAGCGGGGTGAAATGACCATGGGATCTCATCTAAAAGTAGACAAAAAGTATCCATGAGAATCATGCTATGTGCAGCACCATGGTACACATATTCAAGAGAAGATAACAAGTGACTGGGTATGCACATGACTCTTATTTAATCATTGGTGATGGCGTAGGAAGTGGATAGCACTCAAGGGATGAGCATGGAAAGAGGAAAAAAGGAGGTAGGGATACAAATGAATAGTAGAATGGTTGAAGATGCAAGGCATTAAGGGGATTAGGTTCGTGTTTACCATTGAGTGAAGATAAATGATAAGCATCCGATTCTTAAGTATGGGTCACGATGTATGGTACAAGCTAATTAGGAGAAAATTTTCCCGTTTACTTTTTCTACTTTAGTTACATGTTGATTTTCTTTGAACGAGATCACCAACGTGAAAAGTTCGTTCATGGACACGTTTATCATAGGCACATTTTATACGTTTTTGGTAAACTTGAAGATGATCAAGAGCATTAAGACGACATTCGTATAATAACTCAAGTTGTGCTAAATGGTCCCTGATGAAATTCATCATCATTGAGCATGTCATGGGGATAAATACGAAGTGAGGGGATCTGGAATTCTAGAGGTAGAATAGCCTTTGTACCATAGACCAGAGAAAAAATGTGTGTAGCGGTAATGGAAGTGAGAATACTAGTGTGGTATGCCCACAGGGAAAAAGGAATGTGTGTATGTCATTCCTTCCTAGTATCATTAACCACTTTCATAAGAAATTTTGTTCAAGGTTTTGTTAGTGGATTCAGCTTGGTCATTGGTTTGTGGGTAATAAGGTGACGAGAAACTTAGTTGAATGCTAAAGGCATCACAAATTTTTTACAAGGTCTTATTTTTGAATTATTTTCCATTATCAGTGATGAGGCAATGAGGAACACCAAAGCAACAAATGATGTGATGATTGATGAACTCACATATTTTCTCATATTTTATGGAGATGAGTGGTATGGCTTCAACCCATTTTGTGTAGTATTCGGTAGCGGTGATGATCCATTGATGTCATTGGGAAGAATGGGGATTGATCTCTCCGATGAGATCCAAACCCCATTGAGAAAAGGGCGAAAGGTCACGGGTGACCTATAAGGCATGATTGGGTGTATGATGAAGGTTAGAATATTGTTGGAATTTTACACAATGTTTGACGTAAGTTGCAACAATCATGGTTAAGGGTCAGCTAGTAATAGCCTAGGCAAAGAATATGCTTAGCAGTAGTAAGGCCACTGAAGTGAACTCCACATATGCCATCATGAACTTCCTTAATGGTATAAGTAGTTTCAGAACTCGTGAGGCATTGCAAGAGAATACCATCAAAGCCATGCTTATAGAGGAGGCCCCCATGATGACGTAACGAGAGACCTTTTTAAGGAAGGCGCGTTGTCCATTACAGGTGAGATCAGGAGGTAAGATGGAGAGAGAAAGATAGTCGAGTATTGTTTATACCAAAGGTCACTCAGGTCAGGGGTGATAGTTCCGATGGAGTAAACATCATGAGGTAAATAAGAGGGTGATTGGATTCATTGTATGGTGACAAAGATTTTAGAATCGATAGGTGAAGTGGGTATTTGAGAAGCCAAGCAGGCCATGGTATCTACAAATTTGTTGGTTGAATGTGAGGGCAGGTTTGAAGGGAGTAAGCGATCAAAGGTGGTCAAAAGTATGTCTACATAATGTTTATACTTTTGTAGTATCTCATTACGACATTGGTATATACCATTGACTTGGTTTATGACCAATTGAGAATCACCAAAGATGTTGATTGATTTGACATCTAGGGCATAGGCAGCTTGGAGACCTAATACGAGTGCTTTGTATTCGGAAATATTTTTTGTACAATCAAAATTGAGTTTGAAAGACAAAGGCATGGGTTCACCATCAAGAAAATGAGGATAACACCAGCCCCATCCCCACACTGACACTTGGAACCATCGAAGAAGAGTGTCATTTGGTAAGCGGGTTTGTCGAGGAAAGGGTGGTAATTGACTCATCGGAAAGTCAAAGTTAGAGGTTGATCCTCAAGAAACAGGTGCATCGGCCAATTAGTTAGAGAGATATCTTGGCCCTTAATAGACTTTTTATGGATGAATTCGAGGTCGAGGTTAGCTAAAAGTATAAGCCAACGTGCGGCACATTGATTTTGATAAGGTTTGGCATACATAAAGTGTAAGGGGTCAGTGTTGGTCATAACATAGGTTTTGTGGTTGAGTAAGTAATGGTAGAGTTTTGTGGTGGTGAAAACTAAGGCTAATCTAAGTTTTTGTGGATGGGTGTACCGCGTTTTGTAGTCTAAAATAGTATGGCTTATGTAATAAACCCCCCTGCTCCATGTATTGTTCATTGCGATGAGTGAGCATGGCTCCCAAAGAGTGATCGGTTGTTGAGATTTATAGGTAGAAAGGTTGATCATCTTTAGGTGGAATGAGTATGGGGGTTGAAGAAGGTATTGTTTTAAGGCCTCAAAAGCTTTGTGGAAATCATCATCCCATTTAAAGGAGACATCTTTCTTGAGAAGGTGATGAAATGGTTGACACCGATCAGACAATTGTGAAATGAAACGATGAATAGATTGCAACTTAACTTGCAGGCTATGGAGTTGCCTAAAGTTAGTGGGTGGAGGCATTTCCGAAATGGCCTTGACTTTAGCAAGGTCAACTTCTATACCATGTAGAAACGATAAATCGTAAGAGTTTTCCTGAGAGGACCGCGAAGACACACTTCTTGGGCTGAAGGTGAACATAATATTTAATGAGGCGGTCCAAGATGGTTTTTAGGATGGTGAGGTGCTCGGAGCAATGTTTAGATTTGGAAAGGAGGTCATCAACATAATATTCCAATATATGATGCATGATGTCATGAAATATATAAGTCATAGCCCGCTGATATGTGGCACCAGCATTTTTAAGGCCAAAAGGCATGACTCGATAGTAGAAGGTCCCCCAAGGGGTGATGAATGCATTTTTGTGTTGATCCTCTGGGCAAGCAAGATTTTGTTATAACCTGAGAAGCCATCCATGAGTGATAGCATCTTGTGACCAACGGTAAGGTCAACCAGCTGGTCAATACCAGGTAGGGGAAAGTCATCTTTGGGCAAGCTAGAATGAGGTCATGGAAATCTATGCAAATGCGAGTCCCCCATCACCTTAGTGACAGGGACAATGTTAGAAATCCAATGAGGATAATAAATGGGTAATATGAAGGAAACAGAAAGAAGTCAATGAAGTTATTCTTTGACAAGAAGGGAAATGTGAGGGTGCATTTTCCTCAGCTTTTGTTTGACAGCTTAGCATTGGGAATGGTTACGATATTATGGACCACTATCGTGGGGTCAATACCAGGCATGTTTGCATAAGACCAAGTGAAAGCGTGGTTATAGTTTTTGAGAAAAGAGGTGATGGCTTCCTATTCAGCAACATCTAAAGATTGGCCAATCTTTAAGATGTGTAGTTCATCCCAAGTGTGAATGTTGATTTCGATAGTTGATTCATTCAACATGGTTTGCATCTTAGATGCTAATGATCGATGAATATATGAGTCTTCTACACCAAGGTAGTTGAGTATAGATTCATCATCCGACATTTAACGACGTTGATCAAAAGTGTACCGTCATTCGATCACTTGAGGATATAGGAAGGGAAGAGAGGAGGGAGCCTCACCCTCACATTGATAAGTCAGATGCCCCAAGGAGATGGTGTTTATGAAAAAAAAGTTAGGAGGAATGGATTTTGGGTCCATCGACTTTGTTGGTGAATGTGGTGATGAAGGTAGAGCGGGTGAAGAAAGTGGAGAAGGGTGATGTCCTCGATGAGTTCAATGTGAGCCTGCTTGGTAGGTGGTTCAGCAAAATCGATACCACTACGGTCATTATGTTGTTGGGTAGTTCATGGAATAACAATATGGTGACCTTTCTCGTAAAATCCAAAACTAAAACCCTTCCATGCACATCGGTGTAGGAAGGTGTGGGCGAAACGATGATTAGTGAGTGACTGGAAGTCAGCGGAAAATGGGAAGGTTCGTGATGGTGGTTTAGGTGTATAAGTTGTAGTATCAAGTCCCCCATAGGTGAGACTGGTAAAAAGGTGAGGAGGACCATAAAGGATGCATTCTCCTATGTGGTGATCATAGTGAGGGTGTTGGTGAAGACTTCTGTACTCTTGTGGAGTAAGAAATGTGTTGACACTATATAGGTGATACTCCCCCAGAGTGAGGCGTTGAAAAATGCCTTCCAAGGATCAATGATTAGTATGGGGGATGGAATGGATGATGTGTTGGAGGTCGATGCGGAGGTGGAGCTAACAGATTGGGAGGCTAATGGGTCAGCCGTAGAGGTTGTGGTAGTGGTAGGAATGGAGGAGGTATGTGTGGTTGAGGTAGCGATATGTCTTGGTAAGAAGAAGTGTAGGTGAAGTGGTAGTGGTCATGGAGGTGGACACCTTAATGGGTATAAGCACATCATTGGGTCGGTAAAGCATGTTGCATGTTTTAAAAGGTGATGGATCAGCTGGAATAGTATAGGTGTGTCCTTCATGCTCAAACTTTACATAGTGATGCAAAGTGGAAGAAACACAACCCATGACACGAATCCAAGGTATGCCAAGCAATAGGTTATATTGAAATTCCCCCTCCAAGATGTAAAATAATTTTGGAATAGTGCGGGGCCATCCAAATGTGAGGATGACAGTTCCTAGTGTAGAGGTGATAACGTCATTGAATGAATTCAACATGACAGATGTTTATGCATACAATTGTCGGTATGCGTATTTGAGTGAATGCATGAGATGAAATGATATTAATGCTTTCACCCCCATGATCATTACACGTCATACATGTATATCATCGATGTGGATAGAGATGAAGAGAAGCTGGTCAGGTCATCGGTATGGTGCGGTACGATCTTGTCCTCTGAGAAGATAAGGGGGGCTATTTGATGAATAGGTGGAGGTGTGGATAAAGGTGGTAATTTGGTGAGAGAGGCTACATGATGGGGCATGATGATAGAGGCTATGGGTGTAGGGTCATTGGATAAAACCTCAATAGATTGTAGGACTTCCATGAGAGCTTACGATGGGATTCCAAGGTTTGGATGAGGTCATATAAAGACATTTTGAGGGGGGATTGGTGTAGTTGTTTGAGCATTGCGTGGTGTGTAACCCCTTTAGAAATAGGATATGTGGGGCCATAGATAGTGATTTTAAGTGTGGGTGTAGATGATATGTTGGGTATAGGATTGGTTGGTGAGTCTGTTGCCTTTTCCTTGACTTTGTATTATTAACACGGGTATGCAAGAACATGGATCATGTTGATCTGAGGTGGGGAGGTAGGCGAGGTAGGTGAGCCATGAAAGGTATAGCGACATGAAGGGAAAAATCCCAGTGGCAAGAAGGAAATTTTTGGGATGAGATGGGCACATCGACATTTGGGTGGAGGTTTGGCGAGTTAATTGATGCAAACCATTTTAATTTCAAATCTCGGAGGTGGGTCTAAGAGCGTTGCGGGTAAAGGTTTGGGTCATTGAGTAGGCAATGAGGGAAGAGCTATGGGAATATGCATTGGTGAAGTGAGGTCCTCATCAAGAAGGTCATCATTGTCAAAGTTTCTTTCGGAGGACACAACTAGATAAGGATGGTTTTCAAAGCCTTGTTGTTTTCCACATTGTGGCTGACACACGATGGTAGGAACAAATTTTAATGTCATCAAACCATTTTGGCTTAGGTTTGAGAGGGTCATAAGGTCTAAGCGGTGGTAATATGATGACGAAGTCTCAAGGGAGGTTGGTTAAGATTTTGGCATAGGAATTTGCTAGTGGGTTGCAATATGGGAAGTGAAATTAGGTTTGGGCGTAGGTGCGGCTGATTGTTGAGGAATGGTTTTGTAGGAGGGGGAGTGAGTCAAGATATGGTTTTGGGTGCTAGTGTGGTCTTGGGTGTTGGTTGTATTTTATTAGGTAGGGGTATGGTAGATGAATTGGCAGGAGGGTGTGTGGTTGTTTTGACTACCTTATTAGAGGGTAGCGGATTTTTATCTTTGGGTTGCACCTTCTTGGGTAAAGGTGATATGGGTGTACAAGATCTAGAGGAAAAGAAGATGGGGAAGATGATGAGTTACGCATGAGGGATAACGGAGGTCTTATGAAGGTAGATGGCACAGTGTCGTGTAGGGGGTGTGAGGGACAGAGATTGAAGTGTAGTGGGTAGTGAAGAAGTAACCGATGGTATTAGAGGAATGGGTGGTAAAGATGTTATAGGTGTGGGTGTAAGTCATGTCGGGCACTTGGGTATGTTAGAGGTTTGTGAGGAAGGAATGGGCTGTTGTGTTTTTGGTTTACTAACAGGTGGAGGTTTCTTAACCATGTTGGGAGGTTGAGGTCCTAAGACGGATGGAAAGGGTGAAGGTGATGAAGGTGTGATTGGCGTAGCTAGAGTATGAGTTCTATGGGCTTGGTTCTTTTGTTTGGGTACCGGAGTAGGTTTGGTGTTGACTTTGGAGGATGTAGCTAAATCTAGTTTGATAGGTGGATGAGTAAGATTGATGGTTGGGGTGACCCATAATGTAGTAATAGGTTTAGTCGAGGAAGATGATGTAGGTGTGGGCTTGAATTTAGATGTATGTTGGGTTATGGTAAGGGTGTGTGTTGAGCTATGATGGGTGTCGTGGAAGTAGTTGTGATAGAGGTGGTTGTGTTTGGTTTAATTGGTCAAAATATCTTTGGGTAGATAGTGGAAGTGTCAACAAGTTGCCTCTGCATTTACGTTGAGACAGGAAGTAGAAGACGCCCCCAAAGTAAGCCTCTCTCCACATAATCTAAGTGATCAACTAAGTGTGAGAATGACACAACTGTAGGCGAGGTTGATGAGGACCTAATGGAAATTCCCATGAAATTTGTCTTAGAGATGGGGAATTTACTAGCTTCGACTTCCATGGGTAAGAGAGCCAAAAGTAGGTCTATAGGATCTTGGGTAGCTAATGGAGAATGATCAACTAGAGGCAAAGGTATCTCTTCTAGATCCTTGATAGGTGGAGGAGAGAATGGGTGCTCCTTTGTAGGTGGAGGAGATGATGGGTGCTCCTCTGTAGGTGGAGGAGATGATGGGTGCTCCTCTATGGGTGGAAGAAATAAACACATATCCTCCCTGGACTGAAGAAGTACCATGGGTGACGAATCTCTAGGTGGAGAAGCCAAAGGTGAGGTAGTTTTGATATTAACGGAAGGCTCCTCTATGGGTGAGGAAGGAGGTGAAGGGTGCTCCTCTGTAGGTGGAGGAGATGAAAGGTGTTCCTCTATGGGTGGAGGAATAGGTGAAGTGGGTTCAAGCATAGGTGGAGGACTTCGGGCTAGGATTTCCTTGATGGAAGGAATATGTGGTAATTGGGAAGCAACATGTGCATCATTGAAAATAGCATGAACCTCACGGGTATGGCTATCGTGAGTTGAGGTCTCTCCGGTTTGATCAGAAGAAGGGGCATGATTAGGAAATGGTTTCTTGAAGATATGTAGGTTTTGATTGGCAGGTGTATTAGGATTATCTAAGGTTAGCTCGCATTTCTCAAGCATTTCTTGGACAATGTTTTTGAAGGTGATGTAATTACCATCACTATAACCCTTTACTCGATGGTACTTGCAGAATTCATGCTCTTTTTACCATGCGGGTGTGGGGCGAGCAGGGTCAAAACTAGTGTGTGGTTTTATGGGAGGAAGGGTGATGGCCCCAACTTTGATGAGCTTTTCTAAGACAGAAGAATAAGGTTTCCCATTAGGGTATATTTCCGGTCTTCCCATCTCGAATTGAAAAGTCTGAACGGGTGAGAGATTAGATGAGGGGCTAGCCTAATTTGATGGATGAGATGGGCCAACTTTGAGTACCACTACGTTTAGCGGTTCCCTTAGATTTTGAATAATTATTATGTGGTTTTGAAGAAGAAGAGGTATCATTCGACTTGAATGCCGAGTTATTATTACGTAAATGAATTTTCTTCTCTTCAATAGCCTGAATCTCTAGCTTTCATGCCATGGTGAATGCTTTGTCGAAGGTTTAAACCTACAGGGTCATTGAGATATGCCTAGAAAAATCCTGCGTGAAGAGTTTGATGAGTTCGGTTTGTGGTAGTTAGAATGTGAGTTGATTGATCAGGCTACACCAACAAGTAACAAAATCTGCAATAGATTCGTCATCATACTAACATGTAGAGTATAGGTCAGTCATGGTAACCTTCTTAATGATATTAATGGAGAAGTGATCCAAGAAGGCTTGGGCTACCTAATTAAATGAGAATATAGAGTGTCTAGGTAACCCACTATACCAATCTAACGTGGGTCTAGTCAGAGACATGGGAAAGGTCCTCATGAGCAAAGCATCATCATGGGTGATTAGATAACACCCATGTTTGAAAGATTGCAAATGTTGTTGCGGGTCTTCTTTTCTATTGAAATGGTTGAATTAGGCATTTCCCAATGCATGGGATATGGACAGATAGGAATGGATGGATGTATAGGCTCATTATAAATCTCATCATAGGTGAGAGTGTTGCGGGAGCTAGAAACCGATGCCTCCAATGTCTGCATCTTTTCCATCATTAAATTAATTAAGTCATTGGTAGTTTGTGATAGATGGGTGCCTCCTGTAGCGTAAGAGGGTTAGTGTTGGGCATGTAACAAGGGTGGCATTCTAGTATATGGTGTTGTCATATAGGTAGATTGAGAAGAAGGTAGTGAAATAGGGGTACGTACCTAGAGTGAATAATAGATGAAACAAGAGGCTACTTGATAGTATATATATGGAGGTGGAAGGGTCATGGTGACCCTAGTGGCAATGGGGGATAAAGATTGTGGAATAGAAAGGACAATGTTTTGAAAAGGGGTAGGGGTCACCAACACCAGAGGTGGTTGTGTAGCTACGGGTATATGTAAGACAATAGGGGTGGATGAGGTTATGTTTTGGGTGGTTGGCGAAGGTATAGTGGATGTGGCGGGTGCAATGGATGTGGCAGATGTGGCAGTCATAGCAGGTATAGGGCCTAGCTACGAAATGAAATGTAGAAAAGAAGGTAAGGTGAGGGGTAGTGCGGACCCGGATGGGGCTGACACAAGAGTGGGAATGAGATTTTGGGGGATAGATATGGGCATTTCGTATATCAACTGACCCGAGGCAATCTCGAGTGGAAAAGTGGGAAAGGTAAAATTGCATGGCGGCGAGATCTTGGTCAAGGAGTCGTGTGAACTCCTCATCTCCTGTGGTGATAGTGATAGGTTGGACAAGTTCCATGGGTGATAAAATGGAAGGTGGTGAAGGACTAGGGGAGTGGTTGATGACTAGTGTGAATATGAGGGTGTTCGCTTGGCTTTGGGTCAGCACCATGTGAGCAGTACTTATTGGGTTGGAATTTTTTCTGTAAATGACACAAAAATATAGTAGAGATAGGAGAAACATGTGGTAATAGGTGGATTATGTACCAAATGTTAGCTGGAAGATTTACACAGTATAATCGATGCCGGTTAGGGTAAACCGATGCTAGTCATAGGTAACCGCGGTCGGTCACTATGGAAAGTGGACAATTGGTCAAAATAAGGTAAAAGGCCAATAATTTGCCTAGTATGCAAGATGTTAATGGGACTTACCAAGTCAATGGATATGATAAGAGTGACAAAGACTCTGAATAGTAAAAGAAGGTGAATTAGGTGTCCTTTTAGGTAGGTTAACCAAAAGAATAGGGAACCGACATTGGTTAGGTGAAACTGATGACGGTCAGAGGGTAAGAGCTTAGGCGATGATCAATGGACCGACACCGATTCTTAAATTGAAAAAATGATGAAGAAATTGTGGTTGTGAGTTAAAATTAATGTGGAATCAAACCCAGAATCCTGAGAATGATGGGAATATGGTCCAGAACACTCAGATGAAGCTAGAATACACCAACTGTGATGAGGAGCGTGTAAGGAGAAACAAGAAAAAAATGAAGAATGAAATCCTCTCACCTCAAAACACAAGCCAAGCAGAAACACTAAGAAAAATATGATCCTAAGATTTTTTTTTCCATTATGTTTGTTTAGCTTATGCTATTTAAGGACTAACTCATGAATTGTAGAATAGAGTTTTTTGGTGAGGATGGCTTCCTACAAAGAAGGAGATCTACAAGGAGAGGTTTCAGGTATGTTATGGTGGGGTCGGGCTGTCCTATGATGGGGTACTGGATAGAGATAACCAGTGGGGTGCCCACTGTGTCATGATCATGTGATCACCTACAACTTCTTATAGGTGAGATGTTGTTTAAGAATGTGTATTTTTTTTTAATTTTGTGGTGTTTGGATAAGACTCAAAGAGAGAGAAGAGAAAGAAAGTGCTTTCTACGATTCGTTTGTCAACCATCAGTTGGGAATGACTTCCAGCATATAGGTTGCCCTCAATTAATGTGAGCTAATGTAGAAAAGTAGAATGAAATGCAATGATTTTTAAACCCAAATCAAAATGTAGAATTTGATGCCACAAATAGATGAACAAGAGAAGGGATGCTCTTTCACTAATGCAATACTAATGAAAGGAAGAAATGTTCATTTTAAGCACCAAAATATGATTGCTTTTAGACAATAGAAGAGAAGAAGATTTTAGGGGAGAAAGTTTAATGTAAGAAATTTTTAGAAAAGAAACAAACATACAATGTTTTCACCTAGAAATGAAAGAATGCAAAGAACCCCGAATGGGTCCCACCAGAGCATGCCAAAATGTTTCACCTGATTCTAGAGCATTTCTTCGAATGTTGACAAAACAAATAAGGGTAATGGGCTAGGAGGAATACCTGTTAAGATGCCGTTGTGGGTTGTTACGTGCATATGACTTCTGAATCCATAGCTGATCATGAGAGCTTCCTTTTTTCTTGGAGGAACTACTTGAAATGGAAAACAATACCACCAAATAAAATTTAAACAATATATGCAGTGGACTACCTAGCGTATACTAGATCAGGAAGTGTGATACTTCCTAGAAGGCTATCAATCCATTGTTTAAAGAAAATTAATGTGAGAAATAAAGGAAATCCTACTGTAGTTAAAATGATTTAGGCATCTCATTCATCTACATAAGTAAATTCATTCACAACAAAGCTGGATATGATTGAATATGAAGGTCAAGGTCATTGTCAAGGTATTGGTATTGGTTAGGGTAAGGTTCTAGGCGGTTTTGGGTATTTTGTGGAATTTAAGGAGTTATGTTCTTGGTTTCTAGTAAAATACATAGAGACCAATGTTGGTTTGGTATGAATGGTACCGGTTTAGATTAACTATTGTAACGGTTGTGGGTAACCACCATCGGTATGGTCGGGTACAGGAAAATCAATAAAAACTTGGCTAGGTGATGGATCCGAGGTTGAATGAAGATGGAAGGGAAATGGAAAGAATCATATGGATATGAGGTATGCCCAGGAATGATTAAGGTCCAGGTATGGGCAATGTAAGGGTGTGGATAAAAAGATGGTCAAGTTTTCATGGAGGTAAATGATGGGGGAATGGAAATGAAAGTAGAAACTAGTAACAGATGTAAAAGGATCTACCAAATGATAAATGGATAAGTGTTGGTTAACAAAACTTATTATTTGTATGAGCTTGATGCCTAGTTGGTAATGGTGGGAGATCAAATGGGATGAACTTGATGTAGTTTTGGTGCTTCCCCAGATGCTCCCGTGAAGGCGAGATGGCATGTGATTGCTTGAGTGTAATCGGCTATGGATGCTCTAATGTGTATACTAATGTTGGTTCTTCTTGCATGCAACTCTTGTTTTGTCACTTGTTATCAAAAGATGTGATTCTCTCTCGAAATGTGTCAACCCCAAATAAGGTTGTTTTGGGATTAAATGGTAATCGATTTGGTTCCAAATTTAACTGCAAATGGTTAAGGGTAACTAGCATCGGTTAGGGAAGGATTTCCTAGGTTTACTAAACTAGGTAGATCCCCTTGATTTTATGGGATCTCGTTTCATTTACTCTGCGGATTAGCATGGAATCTTCCTTCTAACGGGTAGGAATGTGGTTAGAGGGAATGTAGGCATTGATTTTTAGGGTTTGGGTAGGTCTTAGTTAGTTATGACAACTTACTAAGAATAGGTATTAGGGTGAGGTGGCTAGATGAGGTGTCTAGGCGAGGTGGTTATGTGGGAATTATCCCAATTAGGATATTTAAATAATAAATATGGTGAGGATAATGAATTAATTTAATTAAATTAATATTATAGTGGGGTGAAGGGGGCCATGGCTAGGTGGATGTGTTCAAGGTATTTATTTATCGAGGGACCAAGGGAGTGTGACCCAATTTTGACATCTACATTAAGATTTGAAAAGATTTAAACTCATTTATGGACCATCTTATTGAAAGGGTCTTGAGATATTTGTTTTGGTTTGAAATAGACCAGTAATCTCTTTTGAGATCTTTTCCTTGTAGCTTCTTGTTGGAATGATTGCGGTACTTCGTTTTGGAACATGTACCACCTTCTTTGAAGTTATTAGGGTGTGTGTTTACGAAGTACATCCTTTCCTCTGCTTCCGAGAAACCCCACGTCTTTTGGAAAGCTTGACTATTTTTTTGAAGGATTATTAGACAAGAACTTTTCCTTGTTGTGGGTTTGGTTTGATTTGGAGTTCGTTGGAGCAGTCGTTAACAACTTTAGAGGTTTATGGAAATGCAGTATTCACTCTCCTTCTTGTAATATATGTCTGAAACAAATGCCTTCCTTGTCATAATATTTTTAAATGGAACTCGAGAGTCCTTGTTGTGCTTTTGTTTCAGTCACGTTGGAGGTAAGTTTGGGACAATACTTGTCTTAAACGTATATTGAGTTTTCTTACTCTCTTCAGTTCTTTTTAATTAATTTTTGGGTTTTCTTAAAAAGATAGATTGAGTACCTTAGTGTACTTAATTTTGTATGAAAGGATATATTTTATCTCTGTTCAGATAGTTTTGTATTATTGTTCTTATTTGGATCACAAACTACTTACTCCTTAGTATTGAGTTATTGAAGCCTTGTAATGGGATTTTAGTTCTTGAGTTCGTGATTACTTATAAACTTGTATATCTTTTATTGTTTGTGGATTTCTACCCCTTGATGGATTTATTGATCGAATCTCCAAGTTTTGTAGAGAAAGGAACATGTTCTCTTGGGGACAGTCTACTGTTTTGGGACCTCTTGTGTACTTCATTCTGAGATTTGAATTCGAACCGGTGTTTGATGAATGGAAATAGGTAAACCGGTTTGTAAGATTTGTAATGGAAAATTAGAAGTGTGATTTCTTTAAGCTGTGTGTTTGGTTTTGTGTTCTCTTTTGGGAATTAGTTAAATAATTTCTAAGTTTTAAATGGAAATGGTAATTCATTTGACAAAAAAATGAAATGAATTATAGATTGGGTCCTTTTCTATTTGAGATATATTTTTTTTGTTATTTGGATAAGTTCATTTGATTGAACTTTTCTGTATTTGATTCTCTTCTGAGATGGAAATTTATTGTGGATTGTTTGGTCTACTTTGTATAAGTCATTGGTTGTTATGAAGTGGAAGGAAATTAACTGAGTTGGTATGTTGGAAAGAAAATAATAACATGCTTAGACCAACTGTTTTGCTTGATTGAGTCATACTCCATTTGGATTGATATTGGAAGGTTGTCTCTTTTTGCACTCTATTTTATTATGAACCCTTCTTGGATGGACTAGATAAGAGATTAATTTTGTTTGAGTCTAGCTTGGATTTGTGGAAAGTCTAGGTTTTAGATCTTTGAATTATATCTTCTAACATGTAGAAGTTAGTAAGACTTTTAGTTAGACTATTTTGATTTCCTATTCTTCTTGGATTGATTCGGGATTCTTGTTTAGATGTTGTCTCTTTATTTATGGAATCCTTATATTGTTATCCTTGAACTGAAGCAGTTAGGTGAGTTCTAAACATGTTTCGTCTTTCAGATGATGAAGTGTGTAAGGAGTAGTATGTATTGATTCTTCTTCTTTGCTTAAGTTGTAGGATGAATCATCCTAATAAGAGCTATGTTGTATTTAACTCTTTTGCTACTTAGTAAAGATAAATGTGTATTTATATTCTTATAGAACTATGAAACAATTGGATGACAAGACCTATTGATTGTTTTAAAGTAATTGATAGGATCAATTAAACCTTATGATATAATGCAGATGTTGCAGATTATATTATGCTCTTTTCTTAAAAGTGAATTCAGACTCTTTAATTGTACTTCTTTTTTGGATGTTATTACTTATGATTATTTGTATGATATATTAATTGTTTCATTAAAGAAAATTTGTTTTAATGGAACAATTAGTGGAATGCACTTCACTTTAATGCTTATCAAGCTTATCATGCTCGGTTCATTCGACCCATGATAGAAATTTTTTTAGATGGACATCGTAAGTGATAAAAGAAGGAAAGAACATTTATAATGTATTAGCTTAATTAATTCTAGATCTTTTGTAAAGAGTTTCAAATCATTCTTGAGTTGTATTGGAAAAGAAAAGTGATGTTCTTTTAAGATCTTAATTCGATTGACATGCAAAATGTATGAATTACATAGTCTTGTAAATGTATATTTATCATCATGAATTGAAAGGTTTTGTGTTGGAATCCAATTTGTGATGTGAATTCTTTTGTACTTGTATGACGAAATAATGTAATATCTTGGCGGTATTCTTTATATTTATTTTATACTATTGCTATTATTAGATAATGAGTTGGATTAAGGAGATAGTATAATCTCCCTTATTATAATGAAATTGTTAAATTGCAAAATATTTCGTTCTCTAAATACACAACTATAGTTTAATAATGAATTATGCTTGGGACATACAATTAAACTATATAAGTAATGAACGATAAAGAGGTTATGTTAAACCTAACATCTAACCATGTAGAGGAAGATTCTTCCTCTCTCAAAGAGTGAAAGATAAAAGGAATAGTGGTTATGATATTTAATCTTTATAACTTCGTTTATAAAGTAAACACTAACCGAATTTAGATGGATGACACTCTTGATTTGGACAACTAGGTTGCATTAAGAATTAAACGTTGATGTTCGCTGCCTTATTTTTGGGATAACGCTTGTTATGCCACATTAACGAATAACAATGCAAACTTGAATTAATGAAGTTCCCATATCTAATCAATCTAGTTATGGATAAGAACTTAATGAATGTTGGACTTAGGGTTAGGCATGGTTGCTGTAATCTGAATCTTAATCCAATTTAATTATGATTAATGTCCACTAAGGGGGTATATACATCTTGATGAATCAGTTCTAACGGTTGTTAGCACACACCAACTGCAGGAATGTACCCTCAAGAAGTGTTGGGACTTCTCAAGGATACAGTGTTATAGTTAACATGTGGCAACACCCTTCCATATTTGTTCATCTAGATCTACGCACATCTATACTTGAACTTAGTTTCTCTCTAGGTCAAGTTAGTAGCATGTTTAGGATAGGTAGTAGCTTTCAATGACTCAGGGTACCTCGGCACATCTGGTTGACTTAGGTCAACCGAGTATGCCCATATACCCTAAGTCATCATGATCGTCTCCCTATAATAAATTATGTTGTTAACCTAGGCTAGGTTAAACCTTGGGCAAGTGGACTGGCAGTAGTTAGTAAAGACCATTCTAGATAACAAAAGAGTGAGGTGAAGGACGTATTCCAAAATGATGAGTATGTCATCTAGGAATAGTAACATGAATAGTATGTTGAAAATATTTGGCCAAAGTATCGCAAGCTGTTGGTTGCATTGTCCTATGTCACCTAGTTTAAAGAAACGTGATGTCAGATGAATATTGGTAACAAATATTTAGATAGGTTCTTTAAAAAAATCACTCAATACCCGGAATAAGGTAGAAGAACCAAGTATACGTAGTATACATAAAGTATTATAAACTTTAAGTTAACATGAGAGATCGGTTGGTAATCGAGGCATGGAATGAAATATCGGTAGTTTATCGAGTCATTACACCGTATATGGTTATATGTTATGAGATTGATTGGCATGGAATGTGTGTTCTAAATGATGTTTTATTTAGAACAAAGAACATTATGTTTCAAAAGGAAAATTTTTACCTTGTTTCTAAAGTCTTAAAATGGGAATGTTTCAGCTTTACAGAACAAATGGTCACATTACGACATATAGTTATTAGCTACACAAGCACAAGTTAGCGGTGGGGGACATGTGGTTTCCCCTCCTTCACCTCTAAGGGCATATGATGGGGCAAAATTATAGGGACAAGTCCCATAATTATAGGTGCGAGTACCATGAAAGGGTCCACAACTATAGGTATAGGGAAAAGGACCACTAGTAGTGGGACAGGGTCCATAAATAGTTGTTAAAGTGATGCCACCACCACAAGTGATATATATGGATCGATACATAGAGGTTATGGCCTAGGTTTGGTATTACGAGGATCAAAGTATAGAGCTTGGTGTTCCTATTGCCGCTTATGTTACCTACAGAGATAAATAGGTAGCTAATTTGAGGTCTAACTCATGTACCCATAGTGCAAGTAGTTCAGGGAGCCACCATTCTCATGGGCATGGCCAGCAGGAAGTGAACAATTCATGGAGACAGAGGCTAGATAAGGGGACATGAGAGAGTGACATAGGCGCCGGGCCCTCCCAGGGATGAGGAGATTATGGAGATTGTTGTTTATTTTTGACTTTTGACTTATATATACCGGCATGCCTTTTGAAGATGTGAGATGTACATGAGAGTTTTGAGAGACTTATTTATATCTGTATATACAATGTATTGACATACATAATTTCCAGTATATAGATGATGGAACTTATATCTATTGTGTTTGGTTTTATTTCCATTGTATGGTTATTATGGAAACTAGAGATGTAGGCATGGTTGATGTTATGGTTTGGTTTAATTTCCAATGTATTGATATTATGGAAATTAGATGTGTAGGCATGGTTTGGTTTAATTTCCAAGTTATTGATGTTATGGAAACTAGATGTATAGGCATGGTTATGATGTATGGTTTGTTTGGTTTAATTTCTAAGTTATTGATATTATGGAAATTAGATGTATAGGCATGGTTTGGTTTAATTTCCAAGTTATTGATATTATGGAAACTAGATGATAGACATGGTTTGGTTTAATTTCCAAGTTATTGATATTATGGAAACTATATGTATAGGAATGGTTAGGTGTTATGGTTTGTTTGGTTTAATTTCCATGTTATTGATATTATGGAAATGTGAGAAATATTAAGTAGTAGGGACAAATAGTGGTAAAATGGTGAAAAATGTGGTAGAAAATGGTGGCCGAGCTAACCTCTAAAGACCCCATGTCTTTGAAGTGCTACCTACATAGCCCTTACAAAAGGGGCCTCAGGCCAATGTAGTTCTCCCATAGGATAGGGAAGAATAATATTTCTGATAGGTAGGTTAGGTAAGGAAAATGGTCCTGGTAAGGTAAGGTAGAAAAATAGGCAAGGTCAAATGTTGAGCTGAAAGTAGAGAGGGCAACTAGTTAAGTGTGTGATTGGTATGGGTATGGTTTTGTTTTGATTTTGATAAGTATGTATGATGTTTTTGAAATGATGATTAGTATGGGTGTGGGTAAAATGAGAATCGGACCAATATATTTAATTTTGAAGGTTACATCCTTCCAAAGAAGCAATAAGTAGGAAAAGGTGAACCGAAAAGAAGAAAAATTCTCCATAGTTGGCAAGGACCATAATGGACATAAAAATAGGATTATGAACATAAGCCCCTAGATACATTGCATGATTGATAGGTATATGGTTGAAAGAAGTTTCATGATCATAAAGTGTCGCATGTGCACCACATCCCTTAAGTAGATAGGGAGAAAATAAAAGAGGGTAGGGTAGAGTGGTTTTTCTAGCGTAACCTTGTTGTGGGATGGCATGCCTCTTCTACAAGATACCAAAAACCAACATAGGAAAGTCCATGACCAAAAGTTTGTATTTTTCTTGATTTTTTATTTTACATTTTGCTTTTTGTATTCATAGACTGATTGATGTGGGAAGTCTATATTGGGATGAATAGTAGAGTCTCCTTGAGGTATTCATGAAGTTCATCGATGCGGGAAGCTCCAAGACAATTTTTATTTTTAACAAGTATAGATTAGTATTTTTTATAGACTAAGTATAACATGTGGCTGGCTTTTTATAGTTGTCCTTTGAGGGAGAAATCTACTTATAGCAAAAATAGAGAGACATAGATGTTCATTTGAGGGAATCATCTATTTATGAGAAGTTTGACTCAAGGAGTAAATTTTTTTCTATTTTGGACTTGTAGTCATGGAAAAGACTATAAAGGAGTATAGGCATCTTTTATGAAGGAAAATCCATAGCACAATAAAGGTTATCTATGAAAAGGGGTTTTAAGTGGCGATGGGATTCCATCCTAAAAAGGATGAAAATTATCCATGATAATCATCCCATGAGTAGAGATATGGTACTCATATTCAAGAAAAGACTGAATGGTGATGAATAATCACACAATTATGTTTGATTCATTGGTCCTTAAAATAGGTAGGTGGAAGAAGATTTTCACTCAAGAGATGAGCATTTATGAGACATAAAGTGATGTAGTAATTTATTTAACAATAGAACTAGTCGAAGATGCAAGGCATTAAGGGGCTCAGTTTGGGTTTACCCTCAAGAGAAGATAAACGATAAGTTCCTGATCCATAGGTATGGGTTACAATATAAGTTCCAAGACAATTAGGATAAAACTTACCTCGTTTACTTTTCTACATTTTGGTTACATGTTGATTTTCCTTTAGGGAAAAATCGTCGATATTGAATGTTCGCTCTATAATTCATTTGTCATAGGTGCGCTTGATGCATTTTTGATAGATTTGGAGATGGTTTAGAGTGTTTAGATGACGTTCATCCAATAGCTCAAGTTGTGCCAAATGTTCTTGGCAAAACTCATCATCAAAGAGGATATATTTAAGAGATATACAAAGAGATGGAATTTAGATTTCAAGAGGTAAGATGACCTCTGTACCATAGACCAAAGAGAAAGGTATGGCAATGATATATGTGTGAATGCTGGTACGATAAGCCCATAAGGTGAAAGGAATGTACGTGTATGAATCCTTACTAAATTCATCAACCACTTTCATAAGAATTTTGTTAAAAGATTTGGCTTGACCATTTTCTTGTGGGTAATATGGTGAAGAAAAACTGAGTTGAATACCAAAGTTGTCACACAATTTGTGTAGGGTTTTGTTTTTGAATTGTTTGCCATTTTCGTGGATAAGGCGATGAGGAACACCAAAGTGACAAATGATATGGTGGTTAATAAATTTAGTTATTTTCTCAGCTTTTAAGAGATAAGAGGGATGTATTCTACCCATTTATTATAACATTTAGTCTCTATGATGATCAAATCATGATGTTGAGAGGAATGAGGGTTAATCTCTCTAATGAGATCCAAACCCCATTGAGAAAAGGGCCAAAAGTCTCACATGAATTGTAAGGCGTGACTAGGATTATGATGAAGGTTAGCATGTTGATAACACTTCAAAAACATTTAACATATTCACAACATTCTTGTTAAGAGTTGGCGATAGCCGAGTTAAAGGATACATTTTGTGAGAGTGAGGCCACTGAAATGTCCCCCACATATCCCATCACGAATATCTTTAATGGTGTACAGGATTTAAAATTTGGTGAGGCACCATAGGATAATACCATCAAATCTACGTTTGTAGAGAAGACCTCCCATGATGAAGTAATGAGAGAGACTTTTGGGAATCCTTGTCATCCCATTGCGAGTGAGATCTGAAGGAAGGATTGAAAGTGAGAGGTATTTAGCATACTAATATAAAATATCGCACATGTGTCAAGATTGATGCTACCCAAAAAATTAATGCTAGGGATGATATAATAAGGTGACTACAAACATTGGATGGTGACAAATATTTTTGATTCCGAAGGTGAGGTAGGTATTTGAGAAGCAAGACAAGCCATGGTATCTACAAATTTGTTAGTGGATCGCGGAGTGGCTTAAATGAGGTAGTGATCAAACATGGTCAAAAGTAGGTGGACATGATGTCTATACTTTCTAAGCTCATTGTTATGACACTGGTATGAACCGGAGATATTAATGGTTTTAACATCTAAGGCAATGACAGTTTGAAGACCTAACACAAGGGATTCATACTCAGCTATGTTATTGGTGTAGTTGAAGTCTAGTTTAAAGGATAAGCGGCATGGGCTTGCCATCAAGAGGAATGAGGATGACCCCCACACCTCCCCCATAGTGACATTTGGATTTGTCAAAGAATAATTTCATTTGATAAACAATATCATCAAGGGAGAGGGTGGCGATAGATTTGTCGGGAAAATCAAAATTTGAGGATTGATTTCAAGGAAGAGGAGCGTCTATAAGTTGATCCATGATGGTTTGTCCTTTGAAAGACTTTTGATGAAAAAATCCATCTCCAAGTCTGCAAGAAGCATAAGCTAATGAGTGATGCATTGATATTGGTAAGGTTTGGTGTAAATGTAATAAAGAGGTTTAGTGTTGGTAACGACAATTTTTTTGTGATTAAGAAGGTAGTGGAAAATTTTGGTGGCCACAAAGACTAGGGCTAAGCAAATATTTTCAGTGTGAGTGTACCGATTTTTGTAGTCTAGAATAGTATGGCTTATGTAATTAACCGCTTGTTCCCAATATTTCTCATCATGATGAGCGAGCTTGGCCCCCAAGGAATGGTTAGTAGGAGAAATATAAAGGTAAAAATTTTGATCATCTTTAGGAGGGATGAGCACAGGTGGTTGAAGAAGGTAGTTCTTCAACACTTCAAAGGCTTTATGACACTCATCATTCCAATGGAAAGAAATGTCATTTTTAAGGAGGTGATGAAATGGTTGGCATTGGTATGAAATTTGAGAAATGAAGCATCAGATGGATTACAATTTTCCTTGTAAGCTATGAAGCTGCCAAAGGTTAGTGGGTGGAGGCATGTCAAGAATTACCTTGATTTTAGTGGGATCAACTTTGATACCCCACAAAGAGATGATGAAACCAATGAGCTTACTTGAGAGAACTGCAAACACACACTTCTTTGGTTGAAGGTGAAAAAATATTAGATAAGGAATTTAAAAATAATTTTAAGAATGGCTAGGTGTTTGGTGTGACGCTTTGACTTACCAATAAGGTCATCGACATAATCTTCAAAAATATCATGCATGATATCATGGAAGATATAAGTCATAGTGTATTGATAAGTAGCACCAATGTGTTTCAAGTCAAAGGGCATGATGTGATAGCAGAAATTCCCCAAGGGGTTATGAAGGAATTTTTGTGTTGATCTTCTAGAGTGACTAATATCTTATTATAACTTGAAAACCTATCCATAACAGATAACATCTCATGGTGGTGTAAGATCAACTAGTTGGTCAATGTTTGGTAGAGGAAAGTCATATTTTGGACAGGTAAGGTTAAGGTCACGAAATTTAGTACGTATATGAACTTCCCAGCTTTCTTTCATGACAGAATAATGTTAGAGATCCATTATGGATAGTCAATGGGTAGGATGAAGGAAATAGAGAGAAGGCGCTGAAGTTCTTCTTTCACAAGAAGAGAAATGTGAGGATGCATTTTACGCAACTTTTGTTTCACTGGTTTGGTGTTAGGGATAGTTACAATATTGTGAATCATGATATTAGGGTCGATACTCGGCATATCACTATAGGACCAAGAAAATTCTTTGTTATGATCGTGAAGAAAAGAGGTGAAATATTCTTGTTCCGCAGAGTCTAGAGATTGGCCTATCTTTAGAATTCAGGGGTCATCCTGAGTGTGAATTTTTATTTCTATGGTAGATTCATTCAACATGGTTTGTGTGTCAAAGGGTAATGACCTTTGAATATAAGAATCCTCCACACCTAAATAGGTTAAAATGGAGTCGTCATCTTGACATTAAACGACGTTTATAGAAGGTGTATCACCATCAATCGTGTCAGGATAAAGAAGAGGAAGGTAAGAGGGAACCTCGCCATCACATTGATAGGTTAGAGGTCCCAAGGATATGGTTTTAAAAAAATCAAATGTTAGGTAGAATGGATTAGGATCGATAGACTTCGTGGGAGAAGGTGGTGTAATAGGAAAGGAAAGTGGGGAAGACTTTTCATCTTCGACAAGGGTGATGCAGACCTTCTTAGGAGAAGTATGTGAAGTAAAACCAATTCCACAATGGTCTTTGTGTTTCTTAGTGGTGCATGGTATGATGGTGTGAAAAACTTATTCATAACAACCAAAGCCAAATTCCTTCCAACACAATGATGAAGAAAAGTGAGTGTGATACTATGTTTGATAAGGTAGGAGAAGTTAGATGAAAAAGGTCTAGTTTGGAAGGGAGGTTCAATGGAATAAGAGGAAAATTCAAGCCCCCCATAGGTTAGGTTGGTATGAAGGTGGGGATTACCATATGATATGCCAATTCCTATACGATTATCATAACGCGGTGTTGGTGTAGTTTTCCATACTCTTGAGGAGTAAGGAATGCATCAATGTTAAGGAGGTGGTATTCTCCAAGTGAAAGGCATTGAAAAATGCCTACCAAGGGGTATGTGGTTGGTACTTGGGTAGCAGGTATTGATGAGCTATTTGAAGCTTGAGAATATGGGGCATTAGTAGAGGGTGGAATAGGAGGGTTAGTAGGTGGGCTAGATGAGGAAGGTGAAGCGATAGAAGTGGTAGATGTGGTAGCTCCTTAATTGGGATTAGGACATCATTTGGATGATAAAGCATATTGTAAGTTTTGAAGGGGGAGGGATCTTCCTGAATGGTGTAAGTTTCTCCTTCATATTCAAATTTGAGGAAACGCTATAGGGTATAAGGTACATAATCCATGGCGCAAATATAGGGACGAATTGAAAACATGTTATACTAGAACTATCCTTCGAGAACGTAGGAGAGTTCAAGAATGGTTCGGGGACCCACGCGGATGTGGAGAAAAATAATGCCAAGGTAGTGGTCATGTCATCGATAAAGGATCGAAGCATAACGAGGTAGCTAGACATGTAATTAGCAGATATGCCCATTTTTCGTAGGCATGAGAGGAGATGATATTTATGCTTAGCTCCCCCATCAATCATGATGCATTTAACACAAATATCATTGATGTAAGTGGAGATGAAAAGAGTGGGATTTGGATCATCGTGGATGTGAATGGGAGATATCGACGATGATAAATAAGAGAGAACGTGCATGACAATGATAACTATATGTTTGAATCAAGTCAAATAAAGACATCTTCAATGAGGATTGGTGAAGTTGTTTGATCATTGAATGATGGGTAACCCCAAAATAAGTAGGGGGTGCCATCCCAAGGATGGTTATCTTAGGGGGAGGTGTAAGTGAAATGGTAGGTGAAGTTAAACTAGAAGGGTTACCAAATTTTTCCTTTCCTTTGTCTTTCATGTGTGTTGTGACCGAGTGGCTACACGCACCATGTTAATTTCAAAGATAGGAAGAGGAAAAGAGGGTTGTGTGGCAATGGGTGAAGAAAGAATAAAATCCTCCTCCAACAGATCATCTTCTTTAAAGAGACCATCAAAATCACAAAGTTAAGGAGAATTTTTTTAAGATCCTTACAACTCTTGACATCATGCCCTAGTGAGAAATGATAAGAACAAATATTCATGTCATTAAACCCTATGGGTTTAGGTTTGAGAGGGTTGTAAGGATTGATAGGCGAAGAGATATAACAGATGTCTCTAATAACTGAGCAAGGATGTTAGAGTAGGATCTTGCCAAAGGATCACAATGAGAGGTCAAATTTGGCTTGGGTGAAGGATTAGGTGACATTCGCGAGGAGGGTGAGGTAACATATTGTGTTGGTTTAACTACCTTTTTGGTAGGTAGTGAAGGTTTGGGTTTAGAATTTCCTTCTTGGGTAAAGGTAGAGGAACAACATGGTAGGATGAAGGAGACTTAGAAGGTGTAGGTATCTAAGTAATCCAAGGTGAAAGTGGGGGTGTTGGAAAGAGTGAGGATAAGGGTAGTGAAGAAGGTGTGCGGCACCGAGAGGTGAAGGCAAGGGTATAGGTTGTTGCACTTTAGATTTTCCTTGGTGAAGGGGCAAGTTAACCAAGGTTGAAGGATGTGGGCCTAAAATCGATGGTAGAGGTGAAGGTGAGTGAGAAGGTGTGGGAGATACTGGGGTGCGATCCCTAAAAGGTTGGGTCTTCCTTTTAGGTGTTGGAGTAGATATTGTGATTGGTGGGGAAAAAGTTAACAAGTTTAGCTTCATAGGGGGATGTGCTAGACTTGGCACCGGTAAGATCCCTAAGGTGGTGTTAGGTTTTGGTGTAGAAAAAGGCTTGAGTGAAAGGGGTATTGATGAAGAAGGGGATAGAATCATGGGCTCAAGTGCAATGGTCTTAGTTACTTTTAATACCTTGGGGTAAATGGTTGAGGTATCCAGGGATAACATTTGCATTTGGGTGGAAATTGGGAGTCTAAGGTGCTCCCTAGAGGGTAGAGTAATCAACATACTCCATATGATCAACCAAACGAGATAATGGTTTTAGTTTAGATGAAGAGGACAACACACTAGTGCTAATCCCCATGATGAGATCTGAGGTTTGTGAGATAGGGAAGGTCTTGGCCTCGATCTGTAGGTAAGAGTGAGGTAAGAAGAGTAATGGGATTTGTGAAGTCCTTTGGCAAGGTATCATAAATAGAGTGATTTTGATCAAAGAACACTTGAAGAAAATCACACAAGAAGTCGAAGCGAGGAAGCGATTCATATTCAAAGGCATGAATGGATAGGGAGAACGCGCACGCAAAACAAAAGTTCATCTTTTCAGGACTTATCCATTTTTACTCATAAAGGTCTATTTTTAGATATGGCATGCAGAGCACACATACGAGGCACATACGTGCGCACCATGCATTGGCTATTTTTGGAGGATTGGATACAAAGAAATTTACATGGACACAAGTTGGAAATAGATCTTCTACTATTAGTTAGCTAGTAGTAGTCTATTGTTAGTACACTTACATGTGTGGCTATTAGTAACATGAGACCTATTTTTGGAATTGATAAGTGGTGAAGGAAATTCCCCACCCTTATATATGTAGTAAACTATGTAATAGAGAGAGATGGAGATATAAAGAGATATGTTGTTAAATCATTACGTGCATATTGCTGATATTGTAATGAAGCTTCAGAAAATTATTGCATTGAATATAATGGATGATATTGGCTGAATTTAAGTGTTAGTTCTATGTGTATCTAAATCTAGTATGTTTTTGATCTTGTCATGGTTAGTACCTAATTATGTTTTCCCTTAGATACAAATCTGGTATGATCTATAGAATGATGAGCTAGTAATAGAACTTTATATGTTAATTCTTCTCATGCTAACATCCTACAACAACAAACCTAAAGAGGGACTTGATACCTTTATGCATTTTGGGTGAGCGCTAGTCTAGGATGAGTGATGTGCTAGCGTGCATCAGGTTTCATAGGGTTTTGTCATTGAATTCTAAGCTACATTATTGGTTACATTCTTTGGGACCTCTTTTTCGATTTATTTCAGGATGGTTCGCGATGAAGACATACCAGTTAACTCTAACAAGTATTGAAGAGTGGATGCATGATCTGGAGGAAGAATACACATGGTGATTCAGAATTGGACCTGAGTTTAACGCACACGTATGGGTGGAACAAAATCTATATGATAGTTTATATGAGAGATTTTTCACTATCTTTCCAGTAGATTTGTATGAGTGGCTAATTGCTTATGCATTTAAGTGGAATTGGAGATATCACACACTTATCTAGATGTAGGAAGAATTCCGTGCTCGGTATGATGCTGATCTTATTTGGACTTGAGCTATGGATATGTGGTTTCATGGTGTCTTGAACATTTATATTTTGGAATACTCAATTTTCACTTATTTGTGTCTAGAGGTAGTTGAATTCCAGTTCTTACGACATCCAAAGGGAACTTACTTACAAGGCATTCCACTGGAGATCAAGATCTTGATGGTAACTTTGAATCTGGAGAGTAAACCGATGGCTAACTAAACTTTACCATGCGTGGGGGTAGGAGAAGGATTGGTGAAAGATGGAAAACCTAGTAGCAAAGAGGTAGAGAGAGGAAAGGTGGCTTAAGTATAATGAGGCACACGAGAGGGAGATAGATAAAATGGCGTTCCATTGCAGAAAAGTATGTCTATGAGGAGAGAGATGGCTCATGAAGGATTTGAAGCTCACATAGAATATTTCAAGCAAGAGCATCAATAACTCCCCCATCTTGGAAAGCATGATAGGGATCCCCCCTCGGCCTCACAATGAAGTACACCAGTATAGACTACCTGGGTCATGGGTGCGCATCTGAATCCACTTGGTAACCTAGCCCTTGCGCTTGGTTTTCCAGTGTCTAGTATGACAAGTAATCAACAAGCAAGTGTGGGAAGTAAGAGAGAAAGCACATTAATGGCGGGTAGGCATTTTCATTGTTATTTGGAGGTGTATCTTCGCACATAGTCCACACTGAGAATATGAGCGTGCAAGTGTTGGATTCACTTATGGAAGAGGAACTACTTTAAAGACCATAGGGGTTCAATATAATACTACCATCGGAGCATAGGGAGTACATCTACAGGACCTATTCCAGGTTATAAGTTTAGGATCGGGAGGCATGGGAAGTTTTGGTTCATGTGGATCTGGAGGTTTTGGAGGCAGGGGATGCCACGGTGCGTAAAATTCTACTAACTAGATTATGGTGGAGACCCTCTATAAAGACTATAAGGAATTCTGCAAGGCATGTGATCATTTTCAATGTCTTGAAGACTAGGTCAAGAGATGAAATGCCTCGAGACCTATTACTAGCACAATTTTTTTGAGAAATAGGCTATAGATTTTGTGGGTCCCATTTCACCATTACGCGCAAAATGGATCACGCTACATTATAACTTGCAAAGATTATCTCGCCAAGGTGGGCGAAGTAGTGACTGACAAAGGACCGTATAAATGGCTATAACAACTGATTTCTATGGGAAAATATTATTACAAGGTATGGTTGTCCTTTGAGTTTGACTAGTGATAGAGGCACACATTTTATTAATGAGACAATCATAATTTTATTGGATGAGTTCACGATTGCACACCATAAGACTACACCCTATCATCCTCAGGAAAATGGAACTTCTAAGGCTTTCAACAAAATTTTAGGCCACACATTGACAAAAATCTGTGATGTTGGAAGACAGGATTGGGATGATAAAGTATCTACAGTACTTTGGACATATCGAACAACATATAAAAGATTTAACAAAGCCAAACCATTTCAGTTAGTGTTTGGCGTAGAAGCCATTCTTCCTATGGAATTTATGTTACCTTATTTTTGTATTACATGTGTTGGAGGTCTAGCTGATGAGCAAGCTTTAGAAGAATGGATTGCAAAGACAATTCAATTGGATGAGTGATGAGCCATAACACATTGGAGTCAGAAACAAGAAAAGGCCAGACAGTATGCATGGCATGACAGACACATAAGGAAAAAGAATTTTGAGATTGGAAAGATGGTACTTCTCTATGACTCTAAATTTTTATGCCATCCAAGAAAACTTAAGGTACATTGGTTGGGGCCATATGTTATCACTTACATCCTTGAAACATGCACTTTCCAGTTAGAAGCACTTGATGGAACACAACTACCCGATTACTTCAATGGGAGTAGGTTGAATCCCTACTATAAATAATTCTTCTTGGTGTTTGTAATAAGGTAGTATTTCCATTTAGATTAGGTTTTCAATTATGTATGTCATTAATGTGTTTCCTTCTTTGTTAATTTAGTTGGTGTTGTGTGTAATAAGCACACTTGCATGCATGAAGCTAATTACTATATGACACATGTTTATGTACAGAGGACGCACATACTTTTAGTGTTGGGTGGATTGTCTATATCTAGGTACAAAATCATGGGAATTGAAAGGTGAAAGGATAATCTACTACAGGTGCTCTTCAAGTCAAAGGATTGCTTCTAAAAAGTGACCAAAGATGGAGATGAATGAAGGAACAATATAATGCGAGCTAAGAAGAGGCCATAACAAATACTAGTAGAAGGTGTAGTGACGAGGTACTCACACATAAGGAAGTACGCTGAATAGAAGTTTGTGATCGAGGGTAGGAAGGCACACTAGAAGGTTATAGCTGGGGTGCAAAGATGTAACGTGTGGAAAGGATGGAATTGGTCAATTAATGAGAGGATATTTGGTAGGTGAAGCGAGAATGAATGCATCAAAAATTTAAAAATCTATATAAGGATGGGATGTGAATTCATTTTTACTATTGCAATTAAGAGTATTTGAAAAAGAGCTAAGTGCAAAGAGCTCGAGTGATCGAATTGAGGTGCAAAAGGTGTGTAACTAGTCATGACGAAGAGAGATGTGCATAGAAAGAGCTTGCATCCCCGGTGGTGAAGGGTTTGAGTGAAGCAAGGTGATAGAGAGGAGATAGGGCACATGAGTTCACCTAGGGCATGCTGATTTGAGATAGGGTTTGATTTGCACATTGTAGAATTCAAGAGGTGAGTATCTATAAAGGATTGCAAGGTAGAAATGGCACCCAAGAAAGTAGTTGTAGCAGGAGTGAAGGGAAAGAAGAAGGTGGTCGAAGAAGAAGAGGAGATGGCTCTTGAAAGAAATTTTTCTAAAATGCAATATCCATAGGGGGTTATCATAGGCTAGGAGTGGGATTCTCACATAAGAAAAATCAAGGTGAGTGAGTATAATCACCGTACCGTAGAGAATAAGAAGGAGCTCGATGCCTTGCTGAACACAAAGACAAATAAGTGAATGACAGAAGACATGGCAGTGTATGACGATGCTGGTGAGAAGCTATTTAATAAGATTGGAGTTTACCAATTATATGAACTCTCTTACTTCGGGAAGTATGAGCCCTTATACCAGTGGATCATGAGCATAGTGCATGAAGATTTTTCTACTTTGCGGGACAGACGAGCAGAGCTGAATTTCAGCCATGCTCATCTCCACAGAACGGATTGAAGGGAATAGGAGAAGACTTGTGAGATGATTTAATAGAGAAGGCCACAATATTAGAGACCAGAAAGGAGTTGGGGTACACAAAGGTCTATGCGGTATGGACATTGATAAACTGAAGAAGTATCCATTTGTGCAAGTAGCTGCACATCTTGTTACAAAGCTAAATGACCAAGAAGGGTGGTCATAAGTGAACACCATGTGGCTGCATATTGCCAAAAATATGTCTGAAGGGGTAGTCTACAACATCTCATGCTATATTGTAGAAACTATCATTGAGGAGGCACGCACAGGAGGAAAGATCAGCTTTGGAGTTATTCTCATATCACCGGGTATTCATGGAGATTAGAGTACCTGATGGACCAAAGGAGAAGATATGGGAGTATCCCATGGAACACAAGTCACCTAGTAGAATGCTTCAAAAAGTACTTGTGTGAAGGATCTATGACAAAAAGATCAAGCAGAGGATTAATAAATGGTACGATAGGCTCCGCGTGGCCTTTGAAGAAGAATGGCTTATCCGTAGGACTTACCTTTGGTGGTTGGAAAGGTATTTCAGTTCACTTGTATACCTTATTTTTACATAACGTAGTTCACGATGAAGGATGGATCATGGAGCCCTTGGTGTAAGTTTCCATATGCCTTCACAACAAGGTACTTCTAGGCGTTAGTACATATGTTCTCAGATGTGCGGCGACTTACATTCAACACGAATAAGGTAGATTGCAACTACCACACACTAAGGAAGAAATATGTGTATCTAGGGTGGGGTGCATATATTGAAAGACTCATTTTAGATGTATTGATCATTAAACTAGTAATTTTGGTTGTGGGAGATGTTGGAGTAGCACTGGTATACCTCCAACTGAAGCCCAAGTTGGAAAATAACAAGTATGTGGAAGATGAGTTTGCACTTCTAGAACCACTAAAGGGTAAGCATACAATGGAGAACATCCCAGTACCTAAGCCCACAAAGACAATTGAGGTAGAGGATGAGGAGGATGAGTGTGAAGATAGTGGTGGTTTGGAGCATAGAGGTAAAAGACATCCTTCAAATAAGAATGAAGCTGAGCATGCCACTACACCACCTCTGTCACAAGACACGGATGATGAGGACTTGGATGCAGTCTAAGGAGAGCACAGGTTTAAGAGGGTGTTCAGGAGAATAAGGACCCAAGGTACTACTACACAAACAGTGTGTAAATCACCCAAAATCTCTCCACATAAGGAGACAACTATGCAAAGGAGAAGGAAAATGAAGTTGAATGAGGAGGTGGAAGAGTTAGAGGAAAGCGTTCCTAATTCTCTTACACCTCTAGATAACATAGAAGAACAAAAAGATGAGGAGTTGAAGGAAGGAGAAGAGGAGGAAAAGGGAACAAATGAGACAGCTATAGATACTACTTAGGACATGGAGACACAAGTCCCAAATCTGGAGGCTCAAGTTCCTAAATAGCCTAGGTCTAGAAGAGAAAGTGGTGAGCACATTCCACCAACCATGGGTTATGCAAAGGAAATAGGTAAAATTATCTGTGCCCATTTCCAAAGCACGCTGACAAAAAAAATTATATGGCTAGGAAATAATGAATGAAGATATGGCTATAGTGCACACAAGGAAATAGTTATCATGGTCAATGCACACACACATGGATGAGCTAGATTTTGATGTGTGTGAGGAGTTGTGCGTATCAAGGAGGTTGAAGAAGGCAACTTAGGCTAGACACATGACCATAAAGCCTCTCTATGTCATGACAAATGAACAGTAAGAAATGCATTGGTGAAAGTATCAATAGAGGTAGTGAGGAGGAATATGGAAAAGACTGCCACAATTAGGGTGCTAAGGGAAGAGATTAAAACTAAAGATGGAGAAATATCGCACCTAACATAGGAGAGAGAATTAGCACAAAAAAAGAATGTTGTATTTATCAAAGATCGTATAGGAAATCAATGATACTTGTTGTAAGGGATAGGCCACACTTAGAGCCAAAGGTACCAAAGATTTTTCCTTTGGCAATACACACTGTCCGTACATTAGTGGACCTAGTGCTTGAAGATGAATCTATGCGCATGCCAAGCGCAAAGGATCCAAAGACAAGAGGTAGAGCAAGAAAAGGCTTCAGTGAATGCAAAAGATTACATCATATGAAGGATTGCTGAAGATGTTGCTAGAAGAATGAAGAAAGAAAAATAGGCCTTGAACATCTCGCATAGCTCTAAAGGTGCTCATCAACATAAACACCTTGGAGGAGAATAATGAGGTCCAGAAAGCATTGAAGAACAAAAATTGGGCCATGCGAGAAAGATTTTCAATGGTTAAACGAAGCGTGAGACCACGCGGCAGCCTAAGTGCCACACAAGAATCGGCTAGAGGAGTTTGGGAAGCTCATTACATAGAAGATGGATTTTCTAGAAGGAAGGATTACCTCAATGTCCAAAATTTTGTTGGTCTTGCAAAATGAAAAAGGGAGATTACGAAAGATGAACTAGATTCCATTGTTGTGGAGATACTAGAGAAAGTAGAGGAAGAAATTGTTGAGTGATAGACCTTGGAGGCTGAAATAAAATAGGAATATCCTAAATTAGTTGTTAAGAATGAAGAAAAGACTGAAAGGTAACAACATTCTTTCATTCTTTCCATTCTTTCTATTCTTCTATTCTTTACTTTAGGTTTGGAGATGACCATTATTTGGGAAACAATAAAATTAGTGTGGGGTAATGTTGATCAAATAACACTTGATGAAAATCACACAAGAAGTCCACGTGGGGAATCAATTCATATTCAAAGGTGCGAATGGATACGGAGAACACATGCACAGAGAACAAAGTTTATATTTTCAGGGACTTATCCATTTTTCCTCATAAAGGCATATTTTTAGGGATGGCATACAAGAGCACACAAATGAGGTAGAGACATGTGCACCATGCATTGGCTATTTTTGGAGGATTGGATACAAAGCACTTTGCATGGACACAGTCCGGAAATAGATTTGCTACTATCAGTTAGCTAGTAGTAGTCTATTGTTAGTGCACTTGCATGTGTGGCTATTTTTGTAATGGTGTGTGGCTATTAGTAGCATGTGACCTATTTTTGGAATGGATAAGTGGTGAAGGGAAAGTCCCCACCCTTATATATATGTAGTAAACTATGTAATAGAGAGATATGGAGATATACAGAGATATGTTGTTAAATCATACACACATATTGTTGATATTGTAAAGAAGATTCTCAGTAAACTTATTACATTGAATATAATGGAGGATATTGGCTGAATTTAAGTGTTAGTTTTGTGTGTATCTGAATCTAGTATGTTTCTTATCTTGTCATGGTTAGTACCTAATTATATTTTAACTTAGATACAAATCTGGTATGCTCTGTACAATGATGAGATAGTAATAGAACTATATATGTTAAGTATTCTCATGCTAACATCCTACAACAACAACCCTAAAGAGAGACTTGGTACCTTTACAAAATCCGGTGAGAGCTCGGTCTAGGTTGAGTGATGTGCCAACGTGCATCAGGTTTCATTGGGTTTGTGTTAATGAATTCTAGGGTGCATCAAGTGGGTAGATAAGATTAAATCTGCTATGGGTAGAGGAGGAGGAAAATTGGGTGAAATAGAAAAGTTTAGCTCCTTTATGGGTTAAGGAGAAGGAAAGGTGGGTGATGTAGGCTCTTATGTGGGTAGAGAAGCTGATAATGAGGGTTATTTTATGGCTACAAGAATAGATGAGCTGGATTCCTTTGTGGGTAAAGGAACTAGTAAGGAGGGATCCTCTGTGAGTAGGGAGTCCGCGTGATAAATTCCTCAATAGATGTTAGAGGAGGAAGCTTGATAGAAGGATCGAAGCTATAGAAGAGATTTCATTAACCACATGGACATTTGTTTCTTCCTTAGATGTATCACCAGCATGATTTGATGAAGGGGTATGGTTAGGAAATGGTTTTCTAAAAATGTCCAAGTTTTCATTAGTAGGCATGTTAGGGTTGTCGAGGACAAGATCACCACTATCTAACATTCCTTGCACAATGTTTTTGAAGGTTTTGCAATTTCTGTCACTATGGCCTCTCACGCGGTGGTAATTACAAAAATAATTTTCCTTATACTAAGCTAGTGTGGGGTGAGAAGGATCAAAACTAGTTTGTGGTTTGATGGGAGGAAGAGTGATGGCTCCTTCCTTCAACATATTTTCCAATACGGAAGAATATGGCTCTCCGATGGGAGTGTAACTCCTTTGTTCATATTTGTATTGAAAATTTTGAACAAGTGAGAGATTGGCAAGAGGTTTGGGTTGATTGGATGGATGAGAAGGGACAGATTTCAAAACCACCGCGTTGGCAGATCATTTGGGTTTGGAATGGTTATTTGGTGGTTTGGAAGAAGAGTCATTGGATTTGGAAGCAGCGTTCTTGTTACACAGTTTAATTTTATCTTCTTCGAGGGAATGACTCTCAAGATTCTATGCCATAATGAAAGCCTCATCAAATGTATGAAATTTTTGAATCTAAACAGTTGGAGAAATGTGTCCTGCGAACACGCCTTGGTAAAAAAATATGAGCTCATGCTATGAAAAAGTAAAGGAGAGTTGATTGATTATACCTCGCCACCTGCTATGGCGATGAAATCAATGATAGACTCGTCATCATATTGGTGAATATAATATAAATATGTCATAGAGACCTTCTTAGAGATATTGATTGAAAAGTGATCAAGGAAGGTCTAGGACAATTGGTTGAAGGAAAAGACTGAGTTCTGGGAAAAATCATTGTACTAGTCTAAGGTGGGTCTCGATAGGGACATGGGAAACATTCGAAGGAGTAAGGCATCGTTGTGGCCTATCAAATAACAAGCATGTTTGAATGAACGCAATTTCTATTGGGGGTCCTCCTTATTGTTAAAATAGTTGAATTTGGGAATCTCCCATTACGTGGGATAGGGATGAATAGGTATGGAGGGGTGGATGGGTTCATTACAAATCTCATCATAGGTTAAGATATTATGAGATCCATAAATGGAGGCCTTGAGCATATGCATTTTTTCCATCATCATTTTGATGAGATTCATTGTGGGGTTTGACTAAGGGATGCCCCCTGAGGTATAAGGGGTTTGATAAGATGGATAGGTCGTAAAAGTAATACCATTATGTGGTAGTATCGAGTAATCAAATTGTGATGTAGGTATGTAGGCAGTGGTAGAAGAGGAGGGAAAATAACTTGAATATGAAGTGGAGGTGATAGGTTGTGTCTGAGGTAAGGTGTAGGTGGGAGGAGCTTGTGGAAATATCCTCAGTAGTGACAGTGGAAGGGTTTGGGGAATAGAAACCACCAAACTTTTAAATGGAGTGGAAGATATTGATGTAACTAGTGGTTGCGTAGACATAGGTACATAAGGTACTGATGATGAAGGGACCCCTATAAGAGGGGCCATGGTTAAGGGTATGGAAGATGTCGGAGGATGGTATATGTCAAAGGTGTAGAGGTCACTTGTGAAGTAGGTAGTTGTGAGATGGGGTTGGTCGATACTAGAGTAGTTTGGGTAGCTACATTAGCATTTTCCGATATGGAAGAGGTGGTAGAAATGGGGGGCATGGAAGTGGGCATTCCATAAAGAGGCTTACTTGAGGAGTCACAGGTAGAAGAATTAGCAAGGTAATGTTGCAAGGCCTTGGTGTTATGATCAAGGAATCTAGTAAATTCCTCATCACCCTTGGGTATGATCGCAAGTACATTATGATCAATTAGTGAAGAAATAGAATTTGGCAAGAGGGTAGGAGGTAACAATATACAACTCACATGAAAATTAAGAGCTCGTACCTGTTGGTGAGTCCAAACCATATAAAAGGTGGAAAATAGGTACTTTGGGTTTCTGTAGAAGTGACAGAAACTCATAAACAAATTTTTGAAAGAATTTGGTAGGTGAAAATAGCTTGTTGTTTTTTATAGAAAATAAAAACACAGAGAATGATACCATTCGGTGAATCTGGTGTTAGTTCGATGAAAGGACCAATATCACTTTCTAAACTGATGCCAATAGGAAGGTTATTGTGAAAATGAAGAAATTTGAAATTTTTGAGTTAGATTTGGTTAAAAGAAGTCTAGAAAGAGGTTGTGTATAGAAAATCTAATCCAACACACTTAGAGAACCATAATTAATTGGTTTTTATGACTAAGTGTGAAAAACAAATTGATGAAGTATTAACTAACATCTCAAATAGTAGAAGATGAGAAATAAATTCAAAAATCCACAAGAAAAAACTAACAAACATGTTATCCTAGGAATCAAATTTTAGTGTTGTGATGGCTTAAGCCTTAGGAATGATCAGAATATATAGAATGGAATGGATATAAGGTACCTGAAGCCAGCTATGAATGGTTTCAGGATTGTTATTGTGGGGATTCTTCGATATACCTTTCAATACGTGAGGTTTGAGCTCGATATGATAATCAAACCGTAACACTAGTCGGGCCCACTATTAACGGGTTTTTAAATCCTTGATAACTTCTTACTGGGATTTGGGTAAATTTTAGCAAGTGTGTTGTTTGTTTGAGTGATTTGGAAAAGAAGTGTGTGTAATAGTGAATCGTGCTTGATTTACCCAATCATCGATTGGTCATGACCTCCATTATATTTGATTGCTATTTAGACTATGTGAGATAAATGCAAGAATACAATAATGCAATGCAATAGTTTTATGCCCAAATCAAAAATGAAGTTGGATGTGAGCAATAATGAACAGAATAGATTATATCTTTAACTAATGCAAGAAAGAGGAAATAAAGAAGTATTTGTGTTAATTTGTACCAAATGAAGTATTTCCTTTAGAGAAAATAGAAGAAATATAATGTTACCAAAAGAGATATTTAGTGAAGATTTAGAAAGGAAAGAAGCACCAAATGCAATCCTATTTGAATAAAATAAACCCACAAATGATGAGGGTCCCATCGGGCATGCCAAAAATTTTTACCAATAAAAGCGTACATATAAGTAAAATGTTTAAGTTTAAAGGTTGGGTACATAAGGAATACTTGGAGGTCATGAAGAGGTTGTGCATTGTTGAAAAATAAACCAATCGAGAGCACTCCTTTTTTATGGGAAGGACTACCTGAAAAGAAACAAAAAACCACAAGATATAATTAAAAGGATTGGTTGGTGGATTTTCTAGTGGGAGCTAGATCAGAGAAGTGGGGTACTTCCTAGAAGGTTTTCAATCCACATTTAAAACAAATTAAATGTTGATATGAACATGAAATAGAGATTCTTACTGTAGTTGTATAATTTAGGCATCTCACACAAGCACAGTAATTTAAATATAATATAAATAGTGAATACATGATTAAATTTAAAGTGGGAGGTAGGTTATTAAAGTGTGTAGGTATAACGAGAGGGTATTAGGGAGGTCCAGGGTGAAGTTGTGGAAGGTTTTGAGAGGTATTGGTAGGTAAATTAGCTCGCTGGTCCGAGCTAGAATTCTAGACACGAGACCAATTTTGGTTAGGGGAACTGATGTCGGCCTTGGTTTTAACCATTATTAGTTGACTAATCGATCACATTAGGGGAAATTGGGTGCCAAAGGTGAAAATGGGCTGATTCGAGATCTCTATGATTGCGAAAGAGTGTTGAAAAGGATTAGGCTAGGTTTTAAGATTTGGGTGAAGAATCAGCAAGGGTGAGAGAGGTGATTGAAAATGAAGAGAGATAGGTTGGTAGGGTATCGGGTAGATGGGTGAAAAATGGTATTCAGGTGAGAAAGATGTAGTACAACATAATACAATAAGAGATCTGAAACTAAATTTAAGAACTAACAATCTGGATAATATACTTATCTAAAGACCTGGAGATTGGTAGACATGGTGGTTGGTGGGAATTTGTAGGAGAAACAATTTTGGATCTAGTGCTAAGGAAATGAAGCCTAAGTGCTTCCCTATGAATGATCTAAAGTTGTGGAGTAAGAGGTTGGTTCTTGCAGTGAAAAACTTATATGCTCTGTGTTATTTTTGATTGTCGATGCTTAGTTGAATGCAAGAATGTGAATGAATAATCCCAAAATCCAACCAAAGGAAGAACCTAAGAAAAGAGTTGGAAAATCGTATTTAAAGGAATTGATGGTTTTTCATTGACTAGTGTCGACCGAGGAATAAATGATGTCGGTTAGGGATAAATAGTCCGATTTTATAAAATAGCTTGTTTCTTCCCTTTTTGGCATGGGTCAGTATTTTATTGTGGGATAGGATTCTTGGTTCACATTTAAACATGCAGGAAATTAATGGAAGAAGTGGTTAGTAATAAATATTAGGTTAGGAAAGAGTATTAGTTAGTTAAGTGAAGTGATGACTCAATGTTAGGAGTGATGACCTAGTCTTAGTTAGTTAAATCCCCTTGGAATGGGTCCAAGGTGAGGTGGTAATTAACCTAATATTGATAATTAGATTAATAATAATGTGTGGAAGGGGTCATGGTAAGGGGGTGTTAATTGAAAGGGGATTAGAGGATTGGGACCCAATTTTGGGTGTCTATAGCAACATGATCTAATTCACAATCGTCCTCCTTCTCCTCTTCCGGTAGTTATTCCTCATCTATATGAGGGGGAGAGGGTTCATCATCATGTAAAGTTCTAACTGTATGCTTCCTCTTGGGAAACTTAGGGACCTTAAATTCGTTCTCAATATAATTTCCATCGACCAATTTTGGCTTAAGGTAAATATATACCTTAACCGCACCAAGATTCCCAACTACCAAAATCATGGAACTAGTATTAATTTAATCAGATATCAATTTTTCAATATACATAGACTTACCCAGATAAACATATGTATTTCAGAGAGTGTTATATTCATAGTCCACTCGCCTACATCAAATTTTAATTTACATGCTTTTGAATATCTATTCACGTGCTTGAAAGTACCACACGATGAAAACATAAGGAGCTTGCACCAAGGGATCCACTTCCCATCCTTCATACCAAATCTACCAATGCAATAATGCTAGAAAACTATAAATTGTGCCTACTTCTCCAACACAACAGGTAGGTCCTTTGGTATTCTCCATTCATGCTTGAAGGTCTTGCAGATGCACTTGCACCAAAGCTCAAACCTTAGTTTATAAGGACCACTCATAGTTCCCTCACACATATACTTTGCAAATATCTCTAGAAGTGACTTCTTTTCTTTAGGGCCTTTGCCATATCTTTTCCTTTGGCCCATTAGGCACCCTAATCTCAACAAATGCAATAGATAATAGAATAACACCAAAACTTATTATATCTTCTTGGTACGCTTCTTCAATTATGGTTTCTGCTATAAATGCAGAAAAGTTATATACAACTCCCTCAGACATTTTCTTGGTATTATGGAGTCAATTATTATTTACATGGATCTAACACTCTTGCTTATTTAAATTGGTGAGGAGGTGTGTGATAATATTGATCACAAGATGATCTTCCAACTTCTCAATGTACATAGTGTGCCATTCTTTTGCATATACCAACTCAGTAGAAGCTACTTCTTCCACACCCTCATCATCATTAAGGTCACTGCCAATTTCAATTCCCAAAATCCTCAATCCTATCAATTTTCCAATCAAGGGAAAAATGAGGCACACCCTCCTTCCTAAGAAATAGAAGAGGTCCTTGTCGACGCTAGACATTAACCATTGGTATATTTTTTCTAGATTTCCAAAGTATGAAAACTCATATACTTACAAAACTCCAACTTTCTCCAACATCTTCTACCTCATATCATCATAGATGGGCTTATCATCCTCTATTCACAAATATGTCTTTGTTACCAGTGCCTTGTCCATTTCATCCTTGTTTTTTTTCTTAATGCAGTGATTGTAATCACTCACCTTGCTTCTTCTGATATGTGATTCCCAATCTCACCCCATAATTACACCTTTAGGGTATTGCATCTCTAAAAATCTTCTTTCAGGTGCGTCCTCAACCTCCACTTCTACTTTGTTCTTCTTCTTTCTTTCTCAAGTGGCTGATCCAATTTCTCTCTTGGGTGTCATTGCAATTTTTACAACTTTTCCTTACACTCGTTCCACCTCTGTAACTCCAAGCCTACATGTACTAACATTCCCTAGTTGCAATTTTGTTCTTCTCAAACCCTAGCTCCATGAACTTTCCTTCCACATGCCTTCTACTAGCTTAAACACCCTTCCAATGGAGCTCTGTCACAACCGTGTCCAAATATAACTAGTTCGTTACTTGATTCATCTACACTCGCACTCCACACTCAAATCACTCTTCAAAACACACTTCACAACTTGAAAACTCAAAGTATGCAAGGTAGAAATGAACTCGCAAGAACCCTTTTTATAATTTTTTAAATTTTTTTCCCATTTATTTCTCCTTACATAACATCATACTCAACATTAATAACACTTTCTTACTTTTTCCATGCTTTTCACTGATTTTTCTGAGTCCCAGGTCGTAACCTTCTAGCACGCCTACTACTTCTCAGCCACATAACTCCTTACACATGCCTCCATGCACTGAATTACATACACCCATATGCTTCATCCTAAGTAGTTCCCATACTTCTTCCTACCTCACATTACACTATTCCATCATCCTACTACATGTGGACTTCAATTTGAGAAATTCTCTTCAATTCCTTATCATCACCATCCTTCTCATTTTTTGTAGCACCTTTCTCTCAAGCAACCAATACTATCATCCATGAGTGCACTCCTTTACTTCTTATTCAACCCATAACACCACCAAAATTCCTCAACACATGAACTCAAAAGATAGTAATAAAATTCTTGTGCAAAAACACGCTTATCACAACAAAACACGAACTAAATTGATAAAACATAGACAAAGGAAAGGAAACACATGAAAGGGAAATCTTATCTATGTGGCATGAATGCCTTATTACAAACACCCGAAACCTTATTTATAGTAGGGCTTTATCCTAATACCATTGAAATAACCAAGAAATAAAGTTCTATCCAGCACCTACAACTCGACAAGTGCCCACATCAAGTATCTCCATTACTACAAATGGTACTAACCAGTGATATTTGAGTTTCCCGGTGGCGTGAAAACTTTGAATCATAAAGAAGAACCATATTTCCAACATCAAACATATTATGCTTGATGTGCCTATCATTACATGCTTTCTATCCGGCCTTCTCCATCTTCTCCGACTCCAATGTGCAATGGCACGCCACTCATCTAACTACATCAGTTTGTTAATGTGCTTTTCCACAACTTGCTCATCAACTAGTAAGCTTGTGCGAAAATACATAGGGATGGAAACATAAATTCAATAGGAAAAAATCCTCTGCACCAAATAACAACTAAAATGGTGTGGCCTTGTTTAATATTTTGTAGGTAGTCCTATATGCCCATAGTACAACAAAGACTTTATCATCCCAGTCTTTCCTTCCAACATCACAAAAATTTTTTTAGTGTGTGTCCTGAATCTCATTGAAAGCTTCAACAATACCACCGACATGTGGGTGATAGGTATGGCCTTATGGTGTTCCACCATAAACTCTGCCAACAAAAAATTGATTGTCTCATTTAATAAATGAGTGCCTCTATCACTTGTTAGACTTAATGAACATCCATACCTACAAATAATGTTTTTCCATAAAAATATTCCTGCTATAGAAGTTGTGAAACACTTTATAGGTGCCACTTCTAGTAACCTTGTTAGATAATCTATAGAATTTATAATGTAGCACACACCAGTGTTGTGTGCAGGTGGGGAAATAGGGCCTATAAATTCAATCGTCCATTTCTCAAAAGGTTTAACAATTGCAATATGACTCAAAGGCGTCTCATCTCTGGTTCCAGGCCTCCCAAGGCACTGAAAATGGTCACATGCCTTGACATATTCTTTAGTATCCTTATACAAGGTTTCTCACCACAATCCAGCCATCATCGAATCTTGCACACAGTGGCATCCCCTGCATAATGACCTCCTACAATTCCACCATGAGATTCTTCTATAATAGCCTCGTGCTCATGCTCCAGAACACATTGACATAGAACTTTATCATGACATAGCTTATAAAAATCTCCACCTATCAATTGGTAAGGTGTCGTGCATATTGCAAGATGATTCTTCTCTAATGTCTTCATTCCCTTAGGCACTGTCCAATACGCAAGAATAATGCAATGTCCTCTAGTTTCGTGGGTGCATGGTTTAACTTGAAAAAGATGCGCATTAGGCATTATGTCCTCAATGCTCTATGCATCCTCACCAGATTAATTCTTGACAAATGGTCAAGCCTTGAATTGATCTTCCTATTTTTATAACAATTGTAAACTCAAATTCCTAAAATAGTAGTATCCACCTACAAATGCGCCCTTGGAAAATAGGATTATTGACCAAATAATTAAGTGATATATGATCTCTAAATAAGATAAATTTTTTTCTAATAAGTATTTTCTAAACTTTTGCAATACGTAGATCATGGAAAAATCCTTGTGCTCAGTAGTTGTATATTTTTACTTAGCTAGTGTCAACTTCGTACTTACAAAGAAAATATGGTGGTCTATAATTCCTTCACTTGGCTATGCCAAAAATGCACCAATTTCCATCCCAGAAGCATCCACATGAACATGAAAGGGTTTTTCCCATGAAGGAAAATGCAAAATAGGCATAGTAGTAATCCTTTTTTTCAATGTTTCAAATGCTTGCTATTGTGTGTCATCCCAAAAGAATTTTCCTTTAGCTTTAAACAGTTCCTCTAGGGTGTGACAATATTTTCTTAACCCTTAATGAATTTCAGGTAATACCTTGTATGTCCCAGAAATATACGCACTTCACTCTGATTGTTAGGTTCTTCCAAACCCAAGATCACAGTGACCTTGGTTGGGTCCACCAACAACCCTTCCTTACAAATAATATGTCCCAACAAAGTGCTAAAAGGTGTTACAAAGATGCACTTCTTAATATTCAAAGATATGCTCAACTACCTGCACCTCTCAAACATAAGTCTTATATTCTCACAATGGTCTTTAACTAAGCCATAAATGGTCTAATCATCCAAATACACCTATAAAAACTTATGAATGAAGTCCTTAAATTCATGTACCACAATGTGCGAGAACATCGTTGGAGCATTCTTCAATCCAAAGGGAATCACTGTGTATGTAAAACTTCCCAAATCGATGGTGAAATTTATATTTTCTTAATCTTCCTTTGCTATGTGCACTTGGTGATAGCCATAAAACCCATCCGTAAATGAGTATATCTTGTGCCCAAAGAACTCCTTCAAGGATATCCTCTGTGAATGGGGTAGGAAAAGGATCAATAACACATGAAGCATTTAATTCTTTGTAGTCCACATAGATCCTTATCCTCCCATCCTTTTTAATACTAATGACCATGGGACTAACCCATTCAAATTAATTAATGGGATCAATGATACCCAACTTGAGCATTTTTTCAATTTCTTCCTTTACCTTGATGCATAGATTAGGATTCATCTTGTATGGCCTCTTCCCGATTGGGCGTGAAATTTTTTTAAGTTTGATTCTAATTTTACCTAAAGAAGGGTGTAGTCCTTTTAACTCATGATAGCCTTGTGGAAACAAGTCATGAAAGTCACACAGAGTGTAATAATCTTTTCCACTTCCTGTTATGACTAGTAATCACCAATAATGGCCTCTTTAGGCTCTGCATCTATTCCAATGTCAACCTTGTTTTTTTTCATAGGTTCATTTTACGTGTGCACCTTTTCATATATTTTGTACATCACCTCATGTGTACCTTCAGTTTTGGTTAACATCTAGGTTATTGTCCTCATCATCCTCATCATTTATCATGCATACCATTTTAACCTTTTCTTTTGCTTCCTAGGTGCAGACTATTTCTACTTCTTCTCGGTATCTTCAAGGTCAAGGCATGCCTCTAAATTGAACTCTCCAAATATATATAATAAGAGTTCCTCAAGCTTCATACTATCTCCTAAAGTAAGGCTCTTCATAATCTGCAGTGCTTCATTGACCAAAGGTTTAGTAGAAAATTAATCAAAAGTATAAATCATACCCGAGTTCATCTCTTTCCAATTAATTGTTTCTCTTGTCAATTTTGCATGAACATACCATGTGTGCATAGAGCCACTTAAAGTGGAGTAGAACTTATGCACACAGAGTGATGGTGGAAATTCCTCCTGCCCCTCTATCCAAAGTATTTTATAATTTTGAATGTGGTGCAAGGCATGGAATTCCCATGACATTCACATATATGGGAAGGTACATTTCTCCTTAGGAACCTAGTAGAAAAGGAAATTCTCACTTCTCACGATTCCAATAGGTCGTGTCTTTGTGTAGTCCACCAATGCATTATTTTCCTTTGTATTGTATAGAATAGAATATTTCTCCTATCTCCTTCACTATTCCACTGGGCTTTCATGGTGCACAAAAATACATTAGGGTTCCCCTCACTAGTTTACCGAGGTATTGGTTATAACTTAAGTGCCTAACCATGCGCAAACCTAATCATGCGAGTAACCATGTTCTTGATTTCTCACCCTACTCTATCATATGTTCCATGCACCCAACTATCACAAGCTATACTTGTGGTATCACTAACTGACTGAGCATCATCCCATTGCATCACTCCTTCCTTCGATGGATTAGTTACCTCAGGGTATTTGATTGTGAGCACATATATTCTATTCAAATCCTCTTCACTCAAAGGCTCAACATATGGAACATCCTTTGCATTTTTCAAAGGTATAATAATGCACTCTTCCTTGTTCTCAAAGATAATGTACCCCTTGTTGAAGCACAAATATGCATTATTCACATAAACCCAAGGGCACCCAAGTAACACCGGGAAGCTATCTGCTTTAGCTAGCTCTAATAATTCAATGTCTCCAAGAAATTGGATCCTCGAATAGTAATGGTTACATCCTTTTGTAATCCAAAAGTATTATCCCTAGTTCTATTTTCCATAGACAACACATTCAAATAAGGATGTAATGGTGGTCTTCCCATATGATTCCATACATCCAACATGAGTACATTAAGCTCCACACCTATATCTATCGTAATGTTTCTCGACGTCATCCATATATGATTGCATTCAATGTGATATCCTTATCATACTCATGATTACATTGGGGCATATTTGTGTGGAGTATCTACCACTCACACTCAATACCTATGTGTGGTACCTTTTCTCTCAACAAATCTCCTAACAAAGGGATTATGTTCTCCTAGCATAACATTAGACATACCTCCTTCAACTGCTTATATCCTTCTTTAGAAGTTCAAACTTATTTTCTTGATACATCACACATGCCTACTCCTTCAAGATCTGAATTTCTCCCTATAGATCCCTGATAACATCCATAGTCTCTTAGTAAACCTCTTTCTGATGTGTAACATCATGATACTTTGCATTAATCACTTATTACTTTGTTATAGTCATATTATACTTTAGAGGTTCACGTGTGAACGTAGCTTCAAGACTTTTAGTAACTAAAACATGATATATCTCAAGGGTAGGTGATACCTTCGACATCCATTGATCGTAAACTACATGTTGTACCTTAATCATTCCTGCACCCTTATCTTGTTTTTACTACTTTCTCATGTGCTCATATAAGTCACGGAATTCTCTAATCTTATGTTGCTTTCTACACCATGAGAAAACCACATTCTGAGGGCACTTGCGTTGATAATGATCATGTGATCCACATGTATAAAAATTTCCTCCGGGAAATTATCCTCTACCACTCTTGCAACCTTGACCTCTATATCCTCCATGAAATCCTTTATTCTTATTATCCCCATTATTGTTCCCTTCATTATGTTGTTCTCCTTATTCCTTAGATCCACTTACCACACTAGTCTAGTGCACACTAGTCTCAATGTATTTGTGGATATGATAAATCAATCTATAGTCAATGGTGTCATGGGTATGAGTTTTGTAAATCTTACAATACATAAACACATTCTTCTAGATCATGTGTTGTAAGAGAGGACATATACTTGCATCATGGTCCAAATGACAAATCTCAAAATCTAATAGCATGACGTACACCCACTTGTGAGGAAATCTATCCTTGTTATGTCCTTCAATATTGTAATCTATACACAATATCCCACCGAGCATCTCATGAGTTGAATTAGAAAAGAGCTTCTCCAATTGTTTCACCATAGCTTCAATTTTCACCTCTAGGAATGGACCTACTCTAGTATCCCCACTTCCAAATGCATCAAAATGTAGAGCTACTTCCAAATTATCATGTGGATCTATAAAGGTCTTATGAGATAACACATGCCTAAACGGAGCCATTAGTCCACCAAAAACCACTATGCATACTTTGAATAGGATGTATGTCATAAGACAAATTTGATAACAAAGTTTTAGAACACACATCATATTCTCGAACGCTCTCGATAAGCCACGCTTAATATACTTAAGCATGGTGATAATTTTCTTCTCAATTTTTAAAATATGGATCTCAGATAGAAATATAGAGTACAAAGCATTATAATCCACTACAATCGATGTGGGTCATATTTTCTATATCAGCTATGCGCTCACCCTTGAAGAGTAGTATTAAATTGACTTACTTTTCTATCTGATGTTATGATTCCCTTAGTGCACCATAACAAATAACACTTGTGCACACGCTCTGTATCATCCCCAATACCTCTATATTCTAGCAAGTGAAGAGACATTTTGTAGTAAACTTTTTGTGGTTGATGAGGGTGTGATGTCCCCTTTTTGGACAAATGGGAATTTTAACAAACTTCCACACCAATCAAATCAAGAAGGATTATATCCTTTTGATTCAACCTCAAATAACCCAATGTCGGCTAATTACAACCCAAAATGGGGTTGGAAGTAGCCAAGGTGATGGGTGAGATGGGAGAATCAATTGGAATTCACACCTTTTCTAGATCTGATTTTTATAGCAACACTATTAATTTAAAATAGCTTGTAGACAACTAAAAACTTATAAAATTCATAACTCTCTTGATACTTAGTATTTTTGCATGAAACAAAGTGCACAATAAACTTGGAATTTTTCCATTTCCAATGAACTAGAGATTATATTTTTCTTAGCACTAAAACCCCTTCAAAATAGCACTTAAAATTCTAGATCTGGGCGCTAGGGTTAGAATAAACTAATAGAATAGTTCCAACACTTTTCCCGGCCTCCAAACACACCACAAAATATCTCCTTAGAAATAAAAGATAAATAAATCATATTTTCAGATCTTGTTTTATGATCACCAAAAACATGTCAAATAATTATGGAAATTATTTTTAAAAACCCATGTCTACAACATAACTTCAAAAATTCATATCTTTTGCTAGAGAAGTATAAATGAGCTGAAAATTTGGATCTTGGGCCACACAAATGTGAAGGATAATATTCCAAAAAAAAAAATCATAGAAAACATGAAAACCTAATTTTCCCCTAAAAAGTAGGTCTCCCAACACATTTAGGGCATCAAATCATCTCCAAAGATTATGAAATTAATTGCAAAACACAACAGATTTGAAAACCAACAAGTATGCTCCCAAATCATGCAACAATAACCAGATTTGCACCATAAATAAATGTGCTAGGGTTAGAATGATTTTCCCAAGCAATTCGCCACACAATAGATGCAATACACACACTAATGGATCCTTATCAAGATCAGATTTACTTCACTCCAAATTGAATGAGAGAGAGAGAGAGAACACAATGAAGAGCTAGGGCATACATCCCATTTCTCCAAGCATGGAGTGATATCAAATGATCAAATCAACATCCCAAATAATGGCCATGCAACCTCCTTTTATAAGATAAGGGGTGCAACATTCAAATGACTGACCTTTTCCCTTTTGGAGGGAAAACTAATAAAACTTAATTAAAATATTAAAAGACTCACTTTATGTGCACTTTATTATTTTCTAATTAAAATAATAAAAAGTAACTAACCTATGTGCACATTCTAAGACTAAATAAGACTCCCACTTGTAGCGCTAGGCATGCCAAGGGGTTACAATGCAAATAATAGACAACAAACATCTCAAAACAATCCCCTAGCTTCATCCTCGAACCCACGGAGAGAAAATGGGTTGAGGGTCTTCAATTCTTCACTTTTAAAAATGTCCCAAAAGGGGACATTACAGTACTCCCTTCCCAAGATTGTTTTCCCTTAAGCAATAACAAGCTCATGTATCCAAATTCAATGTAGTAACATTCTAAAAGTCATGATCCCATGCCAATAAAGTGGTGAATCCTTTGCAATAACTTGTGATGCTTCTTTTTCCTGAAAGTTAGAGTGTCTTCAGCTGCAACTTATTTTTATTCAAATCTGCACATGAAGCAAACAAATTAGAAGAAAAAATAGGGGTCTTCATTAGACCTCCAATAGGCCTTCTATGGATGGGGTTGTTTTCCCCTCCCTTGGTGTCCCCATATGACCATGCACAGTTATGTACAAGTATGACCATCAACTCATCATTATTGGGAACAATGCTTCCAAGTATCAACACCTCAAAACAATCCTCAAATGTGTTAGCAACTTGAAGACCCTTCTTCCACATATTTATCCTTGTTTAAGGGGCAGATAGCATTGGAAAAAATAGACTGGAAATGAATATTATAGCAGTGTTTTATTACATACTCATTATCATTAGGATCTTCAAAATATGTACCAACATATATTCCATCATGATCCAAACCAAAAACTAAATCCTCTTGATTGGGGCAGCAAGATACCTCCTCCTTGTATGGCCCATCCATGAGGAAAGAAAATGATTTTTTTAATCTTTGTGAGGAGCCCATTTCTAGGATCATATGTAGTCATGACAAACTGAAAATGAAAACCTTTTGGGGATGCCTTATTTCATTTAATAGAAAGAACAATGTGGGAATAGCTGAAACATGTGATAGTAGTCCCTTCATAATAAATTTTCCTCCCTTTCCATACTTCCTTCAAGGCTTCCAAAGAGATAAGAGTTAGCATCAATTGGAAAAGGAAAGGAAATGATATTATTGCATCCAAATAAAGCTTGTAATGCTCCTCATACCCACTTTCCTTTACCTCCTTATTCCATGAAGCAATATGTGCATGATGACACCCCAAAGTTTCTCTTCTCTTATGCTTACAAGGAAAGGAGAAAACTGAAATATAGTTCATGCATTCATGAACATGAATCATGCAATGAGGGATAACCAATTTGAAACACAACTTGTTCTTGCCCATGCCAAGTGCACCATCAAAGGATTGAATAACTGTCCTAAAAAGTTTTTAAACTGAAAATCCTCATTATCACTCGAAAAGTACCTTTCCCATTGATTTGGATCTTCCAAGGTTGAGACATGCTTGCCAACATTTTTGTTTGCCATATTCAATTCTGAAATCTCACTTAGCCACATGAAATCAGATGTATAAATCAGAAAATTAGATTTGATATTTTTACAAAAAAACTTGGTTCCCATACCTTTGTGTGCCCAACATGATGACTTTGGATCCGAGGGTCTCTTTTCTCAAACTATTCACTTGTTTTTCTTGAAGATATCTCATAATGATGTCCCAAATTCAAACTTATAGGATGCATGTATGGTATATCCTCATGATCCTCTTCAAATACTTGCAATTCACTTGATTTCTTCTTTACCTTGGCTGTTCTGGAATGGAAAATATGCTGGTCATTAATCTTATCACCCGGAATAGTGACCTCCATCACCAAATTCTCTTAATTTTCTTGTAGATATGATTTTTATTTATCCTTAGGCTCAAGATCCTTGATCCCTTCTTCCAAATTTTATTTTTTCTTGCAACCAATCAACTCTATGCAATCATTAGATGTCAAAAATTCATCATCGAAAGCTAAAGAGATCATACCTTGGATACATGTTTTCACTTTGCTTGAACATTGATACAAGATTCTTTTTGCTAAGGTGTGAGCAATACATGGCTTTTCTTGTCCCAAACCTTCCACAAGTATGGTTAGCAATTGTTGTGGAGGATCCTCATATTCATTCAACATTAGGGACATGATGGTTTGCATTACAACCATTATTTTTTGTGAATGATCATCATGTAGGACGATAAATAATACTTTAAACATGTTTAGAATGAGATCATCATAATCAAGATCTAACATTGGTATACAAATTATTACCTTTTCCATGTTCTCCAAGATCTTAACCCTCTTATCAAAGTAAGGGTTTATGGTGTCCCAAAGCTTTTGAAATATTACTATCATGAGCTCAAAGACCTTTTCCATGGTGGTGTCATTATATGGAAAATTTTGGGTTGTTATCCTTGTCATCTCACTAATGCAAGTGATGACCATGACCTCACATCCACCTCATCATGCCTCAATGTTTTTGATCTAGCCAAATGAGTCACCAATGAATCCATTTCTCAAAAGCCCTCAAATCTCCATCACTTTATAGTTCCATGATTCAAAAAATATGCAAACACCCACAAGAGTAGAGGAAAGTTTCTCTGATACCACTGTGATGTCCCCTTTTTGGACAAATGAAAATTTTAACAAACTTCCACACCAATCAAATCAAGAAGGACTAGATCATTTTGATTTAAGCTCAAATAACCCAATATGGGCTAATTACAACCCAAAATGAGGTTGGAAGTATCCAAGGTGATGGGTGAGATGGAAGAATCGATTGGAATTCACAACTTTTCCAGATCTGATTTTTATAACAACAGGATATTAATTTAAAATAGCTTGTAGACGACTAAAAATATTGTCAAGCCACATACATTGATGCTGAAGAAAAGTATGGCTTTCAGGTGGAATACTTGAGGAAAAGAAAGATTTGTAGCTATAAAACAATCCATTTCATTTTCCCCAACCCTTATAAATCCATATTTCTCAAAATATTTTACCTTATACGCATTTGGAGGTGCGAGACAATATCGGACATGTTGGTACAACCGAATCAAGAAGGACTAGAGAAACCCATTGCCTTTTTAATAAAAATCCTTTAAGACTATATTCATTTACTTACCATTAATAACTTTACTAACCCCAAACACATTGGCCTATCACCCACGGGTGTTGAGCGCTCACCCGAGGCATGTGTGGGTGTTGAGCCCCTCTTTTATGTGAGACTTGTGAGAAGGTTCCACCATTAATGGAGGATGATTTGTAGAAGCAAAAGTACATTCACTTATTTAAAAAGGTATAAGATGCAACTTAATAGATCTAACATTAATGCATCATAAAAGATAATACCATTATAAGAAATAATAAAGTGGATATGAGCCATGATAAGTCATATCGCATGAGATTTTACACCCATAAACAAGATATACAGAATGAACCCATATATATATATATATATATATATATATATATGATTTAAAATAGTTTTGGTAGCCACATTATAGTCAAAGGGTCATCTCAGACCATACATATTAAAATGACAAAGACTCAACTCCTATCAACATCTCTGATATGAGACCCTAACTATACTTTTCCCATCTTAACCCTTGTTACATATCCTAGTGCCATATAGAGGCTTATGGCATCCCTTATAACCTTTAGCACTAAGTTCTCTAAACCCTAGCATTATTGCAGCACTTCATACTCTCCTTCTCTTTCTCTGCATTCTCTATGCATTCTTTTTGTCTCCCATCATCTCTTGTATTCTATCTTCATGCATATCTTGCATCCTTATCTCTAGCCTTTGAGAATATCTTTTTATAGGATCAACACCCACCGTCATGCCTTCTCCCTAAATAGATCACGTGCCAAGTGTCGATGTGGTCCTCCATTGGTGAATGCTTATCCCTTTGCAAACCCTCCACTCTCTATAATGATGTCTTCTAGGAATATTCCCTACGTGGAATATCCTTTTCTTGACCTCCAAGGTTCCAAGCTGGCACCTTATCCACTCATCATGCCTAGTTGGGTCCTCACATTTTTCCTCAAGTGTCTCTAGAATGCCAAATATGGCTAAGTCCCTTTAAACCCATGTTCTACCTCTTGTGCATGCCCTAGTTTCACTTAAACCCTTCTTAAACCCCTTTGTCTTGTGTGCTTTCCCTTGAGTGCCCTTCTTCTCATTGGTCCTATGCATGCACCCCTTTGGTACTTAGCCAATATTTTAGGGCCCAATATCACCCCACACTAAGCATGTTCTCTATCCTCAGAAACATCTTGATTATACAAAGAATAAAGAATAGTGGGACAGGGACAATCTGAATAAATAATGAAAGAATGGAAGAATATGCTATTGCTATAGGAGGAGTGGGAATTATTTCTTTACTATTGCTTCAATATTTTCCCCGACATCCACGTCACCTTGTGCTTGCTGAAGTAGGTCACCTACTAGACCATACACCTCATCAAAAATTAATTCTTCACTCTTAGCATTTAGTGTATTTACATTTTCTTCTAACTACTTACTAAGATCATCCAACACGTCCATTCTACGAGTGATATAGGGATATAGTTCCTTAAGTTGATTCTTAATCAAACCCCATAAGGTTTCGATTGCTTCCAAATTTTCTCAACCTTAGCTAGGATTTTATCCCACTCTTCCCTGTTTCCTTTTTTTCTCTTGAAACTCCTTCGATCTTCCACATGCATAGAAACCAATATTCTTTCTACCCTATCTCTGTCAATGTAATTTTTATAAACAACCTCAGCCATTTGTGTGATGGTCCTTACAATGGAAAGGAGCTTGGATTACTGAGTAAGTGTCTCCCCAATTTTCAATTTTTCTTCCTCCTTCTAGTATGCCAATGCCTATTTTGTTGATTCCAACGTGAGTGATCACCTTTCCATGGTGAGGATGTAGGTCTTGTTTTAAAATCATTGCATGGTTGACTCATATTTTTGCTCAGGTGGGGCCAGGTCTAAGTATTTCAATATTATGGCATTTGAAATAGTTTCTATCTTCTTATGGATCTCACGCACCTTTTCCTTCTCCTCCCTTAATTTTTTCCTTAATTATGCACTTGATCAACTCCTCCTTCTTTAACTCATTATCCTTTTTTATGATCTCTTGATTTTTCTTTTAAAGTTCTTCTTCTAGGACCCTTACTCTATCATTTCTTTTGAAGATCCTCACCTCAACCTCCACCGACACTTTGTTGAGTGTGTTACAAACTTTCTCATCTGATAGTTGTTGAGAATTCACCAGAGGGTTTACTCCCTTGGTATCTGGTATCTTCATCAATGCCTCATGGTTGACCTTGAATTCGGGCTCATCAACATGGGACTCAAAATCCCAAGACAACATCTTCCTTGTGTGTGGGTACACACCATCTTCATCAAAAGAATACCATGCAAGGATTTGGTTTGAAGGCATGGTACTTTGGAAATGCACGTGTAGTACCTTATTTGGATCATTGATGTAAGCCATTCCTTTCCTCCACCGCTACCATACCCTTCCCACTGTGTGTGTTTCCTTTGGGAAGTTTTCCACTAGTCTGGGATCTCCGCCCATGCTTCCATACTCCTTTTCTACACTTTCACTTCCCTTCGTCTCCTTAAGTAATTCTTTGGTGCTGCACTCCACCTCTTGATCCACCAAGTCTTTTATAATTCCTTCGCCTCCCTTTATTTGGCATCCTCTATCTACTTCATGGTTAGGCTTGAGTCCTTTGATCCTTCATGTTGACTTAGTCACTTCCCCCTTTCCATGATCACCTCCTTCTTCCTCATCCTTCTCTTCATTTCCCCCCTCCTCGACTTGTGTACATAGTACACAATATGGTTCTAAGCCTCACCATGCTCTCCATCATCCTTGTTTCCCTTTTCATCATTCATGCTCTCTATTTCTTCCGATTCACCTTTCGTATTACTCTTTTCTTCTTCCTAATTGGTGATTCCAATATAGGAGACTCTTCTTTTTCTTCCTCCCTAGGTGAATCCTTTTTTACGAAGACTCTTCTTTCACATGGGTATTTTCTCACTCTAGCACCTCTTTCTTAGGTGTCTTCTCTCTCTCTCTCTCTCTCTCTCTCTCTCTCTCTCTCTTTCTCTCTCTCCTATGGGGGAATTCTTCCTCCGTGCATAGGTGCTTTGTTTTACGCCCGAATCCTACATGCCTGCAGTTGCGATGTCAATGTACTTGGTGCCTTTTTCTCAGGGGCCTCCTCTTCATCCCTTTTCCTTAGCGTGACCTTATTTCTTATGGTGGGGTCTTCGGGATAGAGACATCATTCTCAATGTACACTCCCTTCTCATACTTCAGCCTTATGTGTGAGTATATCCTTGTTTTGGTCCTCCCAATGAATAGGAAATGTTACTAGCTTCAACACATTTACATCATGGGAGACATACTTCTCCACATAGGTGCACTTATTTGGATATATCAATGTCCTGCACATCTTGTGGTAATCCTAGTCTACCCTACTAAGTTTAAACCTTAGCTTCTTCACCTCCTTGAATCTATTTACTCGCCTGGAAGTATTGTAATTTGTAAAGGAGAATGAAAATTTCCACTAGGGTCCCTTGGTACCATTTTCTAGGGTAAACCTACCAATATAGAATTGTTAGTACACGATGAATTCAGCCTAGTCTTATAGTAAAATAGGTAACTACTCAGGTATTCTCCACTTATCGCCGAATAAGTCACGTATCCACTTATACCATTTTTCTAGGCACACCTTATGGGTGGCCGTCATGGTGTCACAAGTGTACTTCTCAAATATTTTGGTAGGGGAAGGGTTCTCATCTGGGTATTCCCACACAAATTTATTTGGCCCATCGAGCACTCCAATATCCAAAAATACAATGGTAAGGAGGACATTACCAAACATGATCTTTTCTCCATCACATGTGACATTGATGATTTCTTCTACTATGAATGTCGAGAGGTTATATATGGTCCCCTCTCGAGATCTTACGGAAAACATTCAACCAAGCCTTGTTGATATGTGTCCATCTCTCCTACCCATTCAACTTTGTGACCAAGTGCGCGGCCATCCTCATTACCGGGTTAGAAATCACAGAGATGTCAAAGTATTGCAAACCCTTCTTGTAGTCATAGGCTTCAACAGTCTTATTTATGTCCTCCTTATCATCCAATTCATCATCAAAAGATTCTCCCTCGCAAGTAAGACTAGTAAATATAGAAATCAATTTAGGAGTTATCTACATCCCACATCCTGTGAAGTATAACTGGTCTTCATGTACACGTGACATTAAACAATGGTACATTTTCTCACATTTTCCAAAATAGGGAAACTCGTAGAGTTGTAATAACCAGACCTTCTCCATCTTCACCTTTACCTCATCATCGTAGATAGTCATTCCATTTGGTGTCCTTTTTTCTGTAGGGAGAACTAGTTCCAATGCCATCTCGTTCTCTATGGTGCTTTTTCTCTGTGGTGCTCATTCAATGGTTATAGTCACTTACGAACATCTTTCTAACATGATACAACCATTATTTTCCAAGAAATATGCCATCTGGTATTGCATCTTCGCATACCATTCCTCATTGAAACTGGTGAAAACAACTTGTTACCCCTTCCCCTTTCCCTTCTTTAGTGAAACGTGTGTTGATTTCCTTAGTGTCATTTCTCTATCGGGTCACTAAAAGTTTTCTTTCTCGATTCTTTTGCTCCGACCCTCAAAAATCCCTTCAATCTAGCTACGAAACCCTAACCTGGAAAACCCTTCTTTCCATAAGACAACGTATTCACTTTGGGATTAAAAAAATTCTAACAACTTCTCCCTCATGCATGTGTACTCTTTTTCCACTCTGGTTCACTAATCAAACTAGTTATGCACTCAAATCTTCACAACCCTTTTTCACACAAATTTTCTTCAAGGATGCCCTAGTTTGTAAGAGCTCTTCGATATCACAAATGCAAGGTAAACAATAATGTACCCCGACCTTCTACTTATAGATTTTGATTTTTTCCACAATAAATGCCATGCCACCTACCAATTTACCTTTGCAATAAAGGTGGATTTTTCTTATAAAGCCAACCTTCAACGCTTTTACCCCACACCCAATCCTACGAAAAAATGTCTACAACCTTCTGGTGCGTAAAATCCCTTACTGACTAAAGATCCTTAACCATGCACTTGTAGCACCGAAGGCACTTCTTCTTTCCTTACCCTGATATTTGACATCACCTACCTCATGTTATTCCTACGATTCTCACCCTTGTATGTGGTTTTTGTAAAGCCTTCCTGACACCAACCTCCTCATGTTCACCTTTTCCACACTTGCTCTTCCAAACTACACACTTTTGATCCTTTAATCCGGGCCATCGAAACACAACTTCCACTACCAACTTCTAGTGTTTATCGCATCACTCTACCCAACATAAAAATAGATGCACGGTTCTCTGTGTATAGATTTTTTTGAAATTGTAAGTGGCTACTAATGCACAACACGCACACAACAACAAAAAGAAAAGGAAACAAGAAACAAGAAATGGAAACACAAAGAAAGGAAATGCATTAAGGGAAATCCTAGGCTAAATGGAAATACTTTGCCTTATTTATAAACACAAAGAAGACTTATTTATAGTAGGGCTTTAGCCTACTCCCTTCAAAATGGCACTGGTAACCTTGTTCCATCTAGCACCTAAATCAAGTATATAAGATACAATGTATGGGCCCATCCAATGGACTTTGAATCATATAAAATTGGAATCATACAATAGAACCATCTAACCAACCTCAAACTTTTTTTTTCTTGATGTGTCTATCATGCCATGCCTTCTTACTAGCTTTCTATGTATTCTAACTCTAGCGAGAAATAGCCCACCTCTCATCTAACTACATTAACTTATCAATCCTCTCCTCAAGCACTTGTTCATCAGCTAAGCCTCATGCTCGTGCTATATGCAAGTGTTGATAACGTGAATTCAATAGGTAACAACACTTCTGCGCCAAAAACCAATTGAAAAGGTGTGGGATTGTTCATTATTTTATAAGTAGTTTGGTATGACCATAACACATCGAAACTTTATCATCCCAATCCTTTCTTCCTACATCACAAATCTTAGTTAACGTATGATTCAAAAAAATTTAAATGCCTCAATGGTTCCATTATCTTAGGGGTGATAAGGGGTAGTTTTGTGGTGGGCTAGCATGAATTATGTAAACAAAATCCTAACTTTCTCATTCAAGAAATGAGTACCCCTATCACTTGTGAAACTCAAATGAACATCCATATCTCATTGATTATATTTTTCCACAAGAACCTAGTTGTTGTTGTCACTATGTAATTCCTTATAGGTGATGATTTTTCCCACCTCGTAAGATAATATGTACATGTAATGATATAGCGAGCTAGTCCTTCACATGGTAGGTGAAATTGGTCCTACAAAATCAATCACCCACTTCTCAAATTGTTTTGTGCTAGCTATCGGTCTTAAGGGTATCTCATCTCTTCTTCCTAGTTTTCCAAGGTGTTGGTAATGGTCACAGGTCCTTAAAAACTATATATAATCCCGATAGATGCTCTCCCACCATAGCCCTACCGTAAGGATCTTGCATGCGGTTGCATTCCCTACATAGTTTCCCCTACAATTCCACCACGTCCTTCCTCCATGATTTCAATGAATTCATGCTCTAACACGCACCGGTACAAAACCTCATCGTGGCTCGGGCTTATATAAGTCTCCACTAATTAACATGTCGAGCACAACACATATGGATAACTTCTTCCTTTCCAAAGTCTTCATTACCTCCGGTGCCACACCCATTTTGAGAAATATAAAAATATCTTCCAAGTCAAAGGGCTCACATCATAATCTAAACAATTGTGCATTTGACATTGTATCCTCAATTCTCTCGCGTGTCCTCCTTAAGTCAATCCTCTTACCTAGTTTCAATACTACCATAAATTTGAATTCTTGAAACAATAATACCCACTCGCATATGCAACCTTGTAAAATGGGATTTTTACTAGGTACTTCAATGCCATGTGCTTGGTGTAGAAGATAAAAGGGTATTTCAGTAGATACTACCTAAATTTGTTGAACACGTAGATCATGGAAAATGTTTCGCGCTTAGTACTAGTATTGTTCTGCTCTACTGGTGTCAACTTCCTACTAGAAAAACAAAAGGGTGGTCAACAATTCCTTCTCTAGGTTGTGCTAAGATTTCCCCAATCACCATCCCTGAAGCATTAACATGTATATGGAATGGCTTATCCTAAGAAGGAAATCATAATATGGGCATAGTGATAAGCTTATTCTTTAATTTATCAAATGTCATCTCCTGTGCCTCTTCCCTAGTGAAATGCACTTTTGTGTTTCAATAACTCTTCCAATGGCATGAAAATCTTGGCATACCCCTTAATAAATTTATGGTAATACCTTGTGTGCCCAAGGAATCACGTACACCATGCTCGGTTGGTAGGTTCCTCCAATCTAACAATAACGAAAACTTTGGCACCTTCCACCAACAAGCCTTTCTTATATATGATATGACCCAAAAGGGTTCCAAATGGAGTAGCAAAAACACATTTCTTAATGTTGAGGGATATCCTCAACTACCGACATATTTCAAACATCAACCTCAAATTTTCACAATGATCCCTTACTAATCCATATATTGTCCAATCATCAAGGTAGACTTGAAGAAAATTATGGATGAAGTCTTAAAATGCCTGCACCACAATGCACAAAAACACAGCATGTGCATTATTTAGTCCAAAAGGCATGACTATGTAGGAAAAGCTTCCCCATTCAGTGGTGAAAGTTGTATTTTCTTGGTATTCCTTTGTAATTATAACCTGATGATATCCTAAGAATTTGTTTGTGAAATAATAGATCTCACACCCAGCTACTCCTTCTAGGATCTCCTCAGTGAAGGGGGTTAGAAAAGGATCAATAACACATACTACATTCAAATCCATGTAATCAACACAAAACCTTATCTTGTCATCCTTCTAAATGCTAATGAATATCATACTTATCCATTCTCGATTCCTCAATGAACTCAATGATTCCTGATGTAATCATCTTTTCAATATCCTCCTTGAATTTGATGCAAAGATTCATATTCATTCGATAAGTTATCTTCTTAATTGGGCGCACACCTTCCTTTAACTTGATTTTCATTTCCCCTAAGGATTGGTGAACTCCTTTAAGCTCATGGTACCCACGTGGAAATAATTCTTAAAACTCACGTAATAGATTAATGATCTTTAAAACCTCCTTTTCTGACCAATAGTCTCTAATAGTAGCCTCCTTAGGTTCGACCTCCGAACCAATGTTAACCTTATTTGTTTTCAAGGGTTCATGGTAGGTGCACGCTTGCTCATCAACACTATCCATAACTTCACACGTACCTACAGTATGGTTAACATCCAAATTTTCCACTTCTTCACCATTGACCATGTAGACCAATTTTCCTTTCTCTTTTTCCATGCATGCACGCTCAAGTTGTATCTCTTCTGATTCTTCCTCATCAAAACATGCTTTTAAGCTAGGTTCACCCAATAATTCCAGTATTCTATCCTCCTCCATGGCACTATCTCCCATTGTTAGGTGCTTAACAACCTGCAATGCTTCATTCACCGATGTCTCGCTATTCTAATATTCAAAGGCTTGAAGGAGGTCATTCGTCAACTCCTACTGTTTCTTGTCACGATGGCACATCTCTGAATGAATTTACCATGTGAATGCATAGCCTACTAAGGTGGAGTATAACTTATGCACCGATAAAGAAGGTGGAAAGGCTTCCACACCTTCCATGCATACCTTCTCACATGCTTGGATGTGAAACAAGGCGGGTTCCTTCCCATGATAATATTGTATGATATTAGGTGCATTTCTCTGAGAAAATCTAAAAGAGAACGTGATTCCCACTTTGCACCACTCTATAAGGATATCCCAATGGGTTTTCCATGAACGTTTTACTGATCTGAGTAAGGTATAGATGATCATCCTTCTCCTTTCGATCTCACTTCTCCATTGTGTCTCTATTTCTCGTAGGAAAACATCAGGGTTGAATCCTCTTGAATAACTTGGAAACTTCTTTCCTCCTAGGTGCATGACTGAGCACACCTTTGTTACTCTTTTCATAGATACTCTTAACTTTCTTCCGACCAACTCATATATCTTGTGTACCTAATTATCACATGCTACACTAGTTGTATCACTTATAGATTGAGTGTCTTCTAACTAAATAACACCATCCTTTGTTGGGTGCACAACTTTAGGGTCCCGGATAGTGTGCACGTAAATTTTGTCTAGGTCTTCTTCACCTAAAGGCTCAACATAGGGTGATGAATTCCCATCTATTAAAGGAATGCTAACTCATTCCTCCTTATTCTTAAAAATTATATACGCCTTATTGAAACCTAAGTCAACACTACTCTTATAGCACTAGGGGCACCCAAGTAACACTGAAATTTTTCTACTTCAGCAAGTGCTAAGTCTTCAAAGTCTCCAAAGTGAATTTTTCCCCTTAGATAGGGATAACAACATCCTTTAAAACACCACTGGGCATTACCTTTCTCTTATTGGCCATATACAACATATTTGAATATGATTATAATGGGGGCCTTCCCATTTGATTCCAGGCTTCTAGAGTGAGAACATTGAATTTTGCACCTATGTCAATTAGAATATTTCTTAGGATCCATCCATCAACAACTGCATTCAAGGTAATCTCCTTATCGTAGTCGAGGTTGTGGGGAGGAAGGTTAGCATGAAAACCCACCTCTCGTGCTCTTCTCTAACACTTGGTATCTTATTCCTCAACCATTCTCCTAATAAAGGAATGATATTCTCTTGGTGTAGCATCTTACACACCTCTCTGACATCATCTATATCTGATTGAGGAACCTCGGTGCTTTTCTTCTACCCTACTTCCTAGATTGATCCTTTAGACATTGAATTTCCCCTTGAAGACTCCTGATTACATCCATGGTCTCTTGATAGACTTCCTTCTAATGGGTAGGGTCCGGATACTTCCCATACACCACCTCTTCTCTTGTAATCGTAGTTTCTACTTTGGTATCTCTCTCTGCATGTGCAGCCTCATCTCGCATCGTTACTAGTACGAGGTTATAATTTTTACTCATGCGCTACCCTTGGCATCCATTACAAGTCAAAATTCTTAATGCTTACCATCCCAACACCCTAATCTTTCCAAAGTGGTGTTATATCATATGTTTGAATAGCTCTAGGAACTCCTCATACTTATGCTTATTTCCACACCAAGAGCACTGTAGTAAGTCAAGACATTTATGCTTATAGTGATCCATAGACCCACAATTTTAACAAGTTCCACACGGGAACTCACTTATTCTTCCTCCGTGATTGCTACGGCCTCTAAATCCTCCATAAAATCCTCTTCCACGAGCTCCTCCATTCACATGTCCTTCATATTAACGACCATCATATTTGGAATTTTTGCAATGCTGGTCTAGCGCACACCTATATCAATAGCATCATGTATCTGGTCAATCAATTTACAATCCTTGGTGTCATGAGTAGTAGAGGTGAAAATATTGCAATAACAAGACACATTCTTACAAATTGTGTGTTGTAGTAGCAGACACATAATTACATCATGATCTCCGTGGAAAATCTCACGATCCTATTGTCATGGTGCATACCGATCTCTGAGGATAATTGTCCTTTGTATGCCCCTCTACCTCATAATTCGTGCACCAAAGGCCACTACAATTCTCATGGGCCAAGTTCGCAGATAACTTCTCCAAATGATTTTCCATTGCAGCAATATGAGATTAAAGAAAATTACTAACACCAATATCCATGCTTCCTATAGCCTCAATGCCTAGGATAGCCTCCAAGGCCTTGTGTGGGTCTGTGAAATTCTTATGTGACAACACTCTCCTGAAAGGTGTTATTAGTCCTCCAATGAACCACTAAGCATGTTGAGAAGGATGAATATCATAAGACAACTTTGATAAGAGAGTCTTAAAATGTGCATCATACTCATGCACACTCTCTTCCATTCCTTTTCAAATTTCCTTCAGATGTTAATGCTCTTTTGTTCAAACTCGTGTGCATGGAATTCAGCTAATAAAGCTTTACGAATGTGATATAACCTATTACTATCTAGTTGGGGTCATACTTCTAGTACCAACTATGTGCGTATCCTTTTAGCATTGTTACAAACTAACTTGCCTTCCGTTCCAAAGTTGTTGCAGCTTGAGTTGCAAACTAATATCACATTTGTGTACATGCTCTTCAAAGATCCTCAAAACATTTTTAATCCAAGATATGCAAAGACATTTCAAAAAATAATTTCTAAGGTGGTTGAGGCCCTTGTCTTCCGATCTAGGACCTTCATTACCTCTATTGTTTCCTCTACCACCGGATCCACTAAATCCAACAACTCTTATCCCTCCTAATCCACTAGATCATCTAGATCTACCAAGTCCACCAGTCTACTAGTTCCTATTCCACTTGATCCACCAAATCCACCTAATGTAGCAGGTAAAGTTCCTAAAGTGGTTACACCTTATATCCCCACTATCACGATGAATTATGTGCCAACAGCTTTGTGATAATATACCACTACCAAATGTGTGTCCCATTGATTTAGCCTAGAATGCAATAATACAAGCCTAATAAGACCCTAGACACATTGGCCCATCACTCAACCTAAACTAAGATCTCACCCGAAGCAAGCAAAGGTACTAGGTCCTCTTTTTAGGGTTGTTATTGCATGATGTTAGCATGATGAAGACTTAACACATGTAGTTCCATTACCAACACATCATTCTACAGAGCATAACATATATATATCTAAGGGGGAACAAAATTAAGTATTAACCATGATGAGATCAAAACATATTAGATTCAGAAACACACAAAACTAACACTTAGATTTAGCCAATATCCTCCATTATATTAAATGTAATAAGTACACAGAAGCTTCATTACAATAATAGTAGTACGTCCATAACATATTTAGCATCATAATCTCATTATATCTCCATGTATGCATATCTCTATGTCTCTATGTCTATCTCTACTACACAATTTACTACATACTTATAAAGGTGGGGACTTTCCCTTCATCACTTATCTATTCCCAAAATAGGTTGCATGTTATTACTAACCACATGCCATTTACAAAAATAACCACACATGTAAATGCGCTAACAATAGACTACTAGTAGTTAACTGACAGTAGTAGATCTATTTCCATCATGTTTCCATGCAAATAACTTCATAGCTAATCCTCTAAAAATAGCTTATGTGTTACGCGCAAGTCTCCAATCAGTTTGAGTGCTCCGCACGCTATCTCCAAAAATATATCCTTGTCATGAAAATGGCTAAGTCCCAAACCTATTTCTTCTTCACGCGTGAGCCTTTCTGATACATCCGCACCTTTGAATGCACTCTGGTCTTCCATGTGAACCTTCTATATTTTATTTACTAAGTGCTAGGGTCTGACTGATCAACATTACCCCACACTAGTTGTATTGTCACCCCAGAAATGGTTGTCTCCAAAATGAATCAAAGAATAAAAGAATAGAAAGAATTTGGATGAATGAAAGAATGTTTTTTTAACCTGTAGTTTCTTCTTCTGTAACTTGAAAAATTAATTCAGGATATTCCTGCTTTATCTCATCCTCCAAGGTCTTCTACTCAACAAGTGCTTCCTCTTCTTTTTCTAGAATGTCCACAAGAAATGGACTCCAGTTCCTCCTTTGCAATTTCTCCTTTCTCATTCTACAAGACATTGTTGGACATCAGCTCATCCTTCCCTCTAGCAAATCTATCTTCTCGCACAATGAGTTTCCCAAGCTCCTTTAGCCAATTTTTGTTTGGTTCTTGGGCTGCTACTAGGGCCTCTTGCTTCGTTTAACCATCGATAATCTTTCTGTGTGGCCCAATGTGTCTTCCTTCACTTTTGGACTTCATTGTTCTCCTCTAGGGTTTTAATGTTGATGAGCACCTTTATATCTCGCATGATGTTCAAGGATTGGTTTGCCTTATTTAGTTATTCCTACAAGTTGCTTGCAGCAATCCTTCATATGATGTAATCTTCCACATCATCAATCCTTTTCTCACTCGCATATTGTGTTGGATCCTTTGGCGCCGACATGCACGTAAGTTCTTCTTCAAGCACTAAGTCCAACAATGTACCTACATAGTGTATTTCAAGGAAACATATTTGGTACCTTTGGCTCTAAGTGTCACCTATCTCTTATGAAATTATCACCAATTTCCTCTCGTGATGATGATAAATACAAAGTTCTTTTCCTACGCTAAGTCTCTTTCCTACATTAGGCATGGTATCTCCTCATTTTTAGTTTTTATCTCTTCCTTACCACCCTAATTATGGTATCCTTGACCATATTCCACCTCACCACCTCTATTGAGACTTTTACCAATGCATTTATTACCTTTTCATCTGACATAACAGTAGGCTTTATTGTTATGTTTCTAGCCTGAGGTGTCTTTTTCAACCTCCTCAACACGCATGAATCCTCACACACATCAAAATCCAGTTCATCCATGTGTGTGTGCATCGACCATGATAATTGCTTCCTTGTACACACTATAGCCATATCTTCATCCATTAATTCCCAGCCATATAACTCCTTTTGTGTCAGTGTGCTCTAGAAATGGGTGTGATAATTTTACTTGTGTCCTCCGCATAACCAATGGCTGGTGGAATGTGCTCCCTACTTGTTCTTCTTGACCTAAGCTACTTAGGAACTCGAGATTCTAGATTTGGAACTTGTGTTTCCATGTTCTGAGAAGTCTCGATAGCTATGTCATCTATTCTCTTTTCTTCCTCTTCTCCTTCCTTCATTTCTTCATCTTGTTGTCCTTTTATGTTCTCTAGAGGTGTAGGAGAATTAGGTGTGATTTCCACTCGAATCTTTTTCCTCCTCATTCAATTTCAGTTTCCTTCTCCTTATCTCGGTTGTCTCCTTCTATGGAGAGATTCTCGTGATCTCGAGCATTGTTTGTGAGGTAGCACCTTGGGTCTTTGTTCTCCTAAAAACTCTCTTAAATCGGTGCTCTCCTTGACTACATCCACCCTCATCATCCCCCTCTTGTGGCTTAGGTGGTGTAGTTTCTTTCTCACTTCATCCTTATTCTTGGGATTTCTTCTACCTCTTTGTTCCAAACCACCACTATCTTCATGATTATCCTCCACTTCAATTGTCTCTGTGGGCTTAGGCATTGGAATTTTTTCCATGGTATGCTTACCCTTATGTGGTTCTAGAAGTGCAAACTCATCTTCCACATACTTGTTGTTTTCCACTTGGGCTTCAGCTTGGATGTACAACAAAGTTGTTGCTCTAACATCTCCAATAGCCAAACTTATCGGCTTGATTTTCAACACATCTCGAGATGATCCTTTTAATATATGCATTATGCCCTAGATATACATACTTCTTCCTCAATGTGTGGTAGTCGCAGTCTACCTTGTTTACATTGAATGTTAGTTGGTGCATGTCTGAGAACCTATGAACCGATGCCTAAAAATACCTTCTTTGTGAAGGCATACGGTATTTTGCACCATGGTCTCCAAGCCTCATCCTTCATCGCAAATCATGCGATACGTAAATGTTGGTATACAAAAACTAAACTTCCTTACCCACCACCTATGGTAAATATTTTGGTATGCACCACTCTTCCTTGAACTCCGCACAAAGCCTATCATACCACTTCTTATCCATCTGCTTGACTTTTTGGTCATCGATCCTTCACACAAGTACTTTCTGAATCATTCTGCGGTGACTTATTCTCCATAGGATACTCCCATACCTTCTCCTTTCGTCCATCCGCACCCCGATCTCTATGAATATCGAGACAACAAAACAGCCCCAAAACTGATCTTTCCTCCTAAACATGCTTCTTCAACAATAGTTTCTGTAATGTAACTTGAAATTTTATAGATAACCCCTTCAGACATCCTTTTAACAATGTGTAGCCACATGGTGTTCACTTGTGACCATATCTCTTGGTCATTTAACTTTGTCACAAGATGTGCGACTACTAGCACAACTAGGTACTTTTTCATCTTGTCAATGTAAATGCCACGTGGACCCTTGGTATACCCCAGCTCCTTCCTAGTTTCTAGAATTGCATCCTTTTCTATTAAATCCTCCTTGAGGTCTTCATCAGTAACTTTTAACCTTGTCATTGTGGAGATCAACATGGATAAAATCCTTACTCTGTGTCCTAAAAAGTAGAAGAAGTCCTCATGTACTCTGCTCATGAGCCATTGGTATAAGCACTCATATTTTCTGAAGTAGGGGAGATTGTGTAACTGATATACTCCAATCTTCTTCAATAACTTCTCCCCAGCATTCTCATAGACCGACATGTCCTCCATCGTGCACTTATTTGTCTTCGTGTTCAATAGTGCATCCATTTCCTTCTTGTTTTATGTGGTATGATGGTTGTAATCAATAATCTTGCTTATTTGAATGTGGGAATCCCACTCTGGTCTACCATAACCCCCTCTAGATATTGCATCTCTGAAAAATTGCTCTCGGGGTCATTTCTTCTTCCTCCACGACCACCTTCTTCTTTCCCTTAACTTGTAACCTTCTCATTTTAATACCTTAGAAAAAGGAATTTTTTATTTATTAATTTTCTCTTGTTCTAAATACATAATTTAGAACACACATATCATAACATTCATTCTTATAACAGATAACCATATGCAGCTGTAATGACTCGGTGTACCACCGATCTATTCATTCCATGACTCGGTGAACTACCGATCTATTCATGCGTAACTTTGAGATTGAAGTTTTCAACTGAACACTTCATTTTCATGGTTCTCTTCCCTATTCTAGGTTCTGAGTGCTCTGTCCAAGGAACCTATCTGAATAATTTTTACCACTATTCATCGGCATCACGATCCTTAGACTAGGTTACATAGGACAACACAATCAGCAACTTGCGATACTTTGGCCAAAGGTTTAAAACATACTATTCGTATTACTTATTCCTTGACAGCATACTCATCAATCCGGAATACGTCCTTCACCCCACTCTAATGTTATATAGAACGTCTTATACTGACCTCTGTTAGTCCCCTTGTACCAATTTTTTACTCTGGATCAGATTAATATCATAATTCACGTTATAAATATGCTCTTGAAGACTAGGGGTAAGTTGACATACTGGGTCAACCGATGTTAACCCCGTGTGTCAAGGTACCCTGAGTCTCTAAGGGCTGCCTCATAACCAGTCTATGGTCCTAACCAATCCTAGAGGGAAATCTTGATCGAGTCTCAGGTGTGTAAATCTTAATGATCGATGCAGAAGGGTGTTGCCATATGTCATCTGCATTGTTGTATCCTCGAGAAGATCCTAATCTTCTCAAAGGTACAACCTTGCAGTTGACATGTTTCAACATCCTAAGGAACAACCTCGAAAGATGTACATACCTCCAAGAATTTACTTATGTCAATTATATTTGGATTACAGTCTACCTTATTAGGTAGCCTTCCTAACTCCGGAGTTCAACACTCTTTGAGTTACCTTTTGTAATTAGGTTCAGTTTCACAAAAGGGTTTTTAATTAGATTTAAGTTTGTTTCTAGGTTTCCGGTTGGTATCTAACAACCTTGTATCCACAAAATAGGACAATAACCATTTAAGTTTTCCCCATTAGGAAAATAACTAATCCAGCAAGGGTATGTAACAACCTTATAGACTGAAACATATCAGACTTAATACCATTAAGTCATTGTGGTTTATAACCATCTATATATTGCTTTTGAATTAGTGCATTATGAGAGGTCAAAATTTTCTTCCAGTTATAGTTACATTTTAGGGCATAGTTCACTCTCAACGTTCCCTAAAAATGCAGTGGTCTTATTTACAATTTTAACCACAATCATAAGATATAAGAATTACTAACCAGAAATATGTAGTATTCAGCCATATAATTAGCTAAGGCTTACTTAGGGAATCCATCTGGACTCCATTGCATAGAACAATAAGAATGCACACTCATTCATATAGGTATTAAGAAGGTCAATCCAACAAATAAGTAACACAATCCACATAAGTAATATCTCTCCATTTCATTCATTTCCAAATCTATACAATTACAATTTATGCACTTTGGCATACTTAAGACAATAGCCTTCAACAAAAGAAGTAACTTTCTTCCATAATAAAATTTGGAAAACAAGTCAGAATTCTTCATAAGAACCAGATTAAAACAGTCATTGCATCATATCAGATTTTTTTTGCCTTTACCACTTATGATTACCATCTCGCAAAAATTCCTAAGACGGGTCGGGCTTAAGTGAACTGAGCATGATAAGCACTAATCCTTAAACAATTACATTCCACTAATTGTTTTCTTTAAACAATCCTGTTTAAATGACATCGATTCCATCAAATCCCAAATCATGATTCACACTAGTTTTCTTTCTACCCATTATAATACGAATATATATCATAACTCAAGTTACAGTTACAATTTCAACTTTAATCTATTTCGGATGATTCATCTTATACAAGAAAATAAGAATGAAAAATCTGAATCTTAAGTACCTAACCATCCAAAAAATGAGAACAATGGAAAAACATGTTTTTAATCAACTCCTAATTAAAAACTTAACCATTCTAAAGTATACATCCAACAGGTTCATATACAAGTAATTTGTGCAAAGGAATGGATTACTGCAACTTACAAGTCCTCCTAACAAACTTCCCATAACCTTATTATACTAATTATCAGTCAACGACAGGTATGCAAGCATTAGCTACTGGATTAATTTTTTTTTTGCAAGAAGATAACATCTGAGTTCTCAATAAGACCTAACACAGCTACAAAACAAAAGGAGTCTTCCAAGATAAGATCTCACCACTTACTATTTCTCTACACTTACTTTTTAACATTCTTATCATCCCATAACTCTACTGTAGAGTTCCTTATAGGATTCTAAAGAAGAGAACACCATTATTCCAAAGGAGAGTATAAACACTTTCATATTTTGAACCCCTTTAACAATTTTCCCTTCTCAACTTAGAGCAAGAAAACAGAGAAGATTAAACTCTATTGTAATCAAGTTCGGAACTAAATTAACTTCCAAAAAGTAATATACATCTTAAGTTCCATCAAGGAAGGAAAAGACAAGTAATCCAAACATCTAAGTTTAACCAATAACTCATGTCGGGTATATCCACCTTCAAAGTTTGCCAATGGATCCCTAGGGTTTTATGATCAGTACATTAAACAACAGTCAATAACATTTTCTTTACATAAAATGTTATAAACGGTAAAAACTCAGACCACAACCCTGATCTAAGACAATAGTCTACATCTCATCCACCACTCGAACCAACTGATTTTAAGGTCAAAATAGGGTAACTTCCCATTACCATCCTTTGCCAATGGATCGAAATCAATCATTCCAATCATCTCGCTATTAGGTTGCTATACAATTTCAGGGCACCAAACCAAAAATGCATGTACATGCAATTAATAATTGAATTCTAAATACAGATTCAACGAATGCCCCAAAAGTCACCCTACTTATACCATAGTAGTGATTAGTGCTTTATCTGTCAAAATAAATAGATCATTCATTTGCATATAGAACATTTCAACCCAAATTTCAACTTCAAAAGGGGATGCATTAGCTGAACGTTGATAAACTTATCGACATTGAATTCATTGTTTTTCTTCCAAAGTAGAATTTCTGACATTGTGTAATGCGGCAAAAAGAAGTAGATTTCACAATCACCTCTGGTTAAAATAAAACATAGTCTTATCTCAACCACACATTAAACATAATTTATATTAAGGTAGATTCAAGATTAACCACAAATTTGCCAGGAAACACAGAGCTTATCCAAATACATTTCCTCCTGAACATAACCATGTTCTTAATACCCTTGTTTAATCACAAAATAACAGTTAAACCATATACTTCCATACTCACGTAACCTCGTAATCATAAGAACATTCAAACCCCTTCAAATAAAAATACAAAGCTTAAACTTCATACAACATTTCCAACTCACGCAACTAAAATAAATCAAGTTTCACCGAATATACTAACATTATAACCACAAAATTAATTACATATTTCCTTGAACATGGAACGGTAATAGCCAGAGTTATTACGGTTAAGAAAACAATCAGTTGATGTAATCTTACACAAAACAGTAAATAATTACCATGGTGTTTTCAAACACGTAATCATTTAATATGCATCCTTCATCCATATAATGAAGCAGGTTTCATCCAGGATCCAAATTTTTATGTTCAACCAAGAACCCCAAATCAACATAAAACCCAAATCATTGTTACCAACCAAGTCAAAATACACACATATCATCAGAACAAAGTTGTTCTAATGAAAAAACTTACAGGAAAGCAATATTTTAACAGTTAGGGCCTATCATGCCTGGTAGTGTCGCTAAAAAGTCGAAGAAGACCTCTGGATGCGCTCGCCCCTTCTCTTCTTCCATGAAAGATTTAACAACAAAATATTGTTACCTCCATGCCTTATATATTCCCCTCGACATAGAAGTAAATTTGAAACTTTCAAAATTGCCATGCAACGAAGAGTAGACGGCTGGTTTGAAAAACCAGTGCTCATGCAGAGAAAAAAACGGAATGCATGAAAAACAAGACAACCAAGCAAAATTCCACTTGCATGCCTTCCCAAGTAATCCGCACTCGAGACCCTATGCAAATTAATTGCATTAATTTTCATTCTCCCGCCTATTTTCTATTTTCCATTGCCACCGAATGCCAAAGTTGGCAAACTCTAAACCAAAATAAACAAAAATTCCCATTCTTAGAGATTTTTCCACGTAAGACCCTTCTTAAAAATTAACCTCCACTAACCCCAGCGCAAAGACGCCCTATCCTTCATCCTTATCCTTTCCTTAAATGCCATGGAAACCACCACCCAAGACTTGTGACCCTCCTTAGGTCCCCTTTCATAGCATTAGTTTAGGATAGGTTAGTGACTTAGGTTAGACTTAGTCTTAATGTCATAGGATATAACCTTAGTCACCCACGTTAGTGTTAGGTTTAGATAACCCTTAGGAGTATCAAGCACATAGTTTAGAACTAGGTTAGATTAACTAACCTTGTAACATTAGGTTATAACTTAGGTTAAAAACTAATAACCTTAATGATTCTAGTCTAGGTCCACTAGATGGGATTAATTAGTAAATAGAATTAAAACAGAATAAAACATTCCCGGATCAGATTCTGATTTTGCATCTAGTAATTAAGCTTTGGATAGAAAACTTACACATCTTTCCTGGCTTAAGGTCCAGGTCCTTTCTGATGCTATGATGATTGAAACTAGATTCTAATTGCAATGATCAGCCAGAGTTAACCTCTGGAATCCAACAAAACTATCCTCTACGGACATATTTTTTTATATGAAGGAGTTTTTAAAAGAACTTAAACATTCAAAGTTTAGTCAGACTTAGTAATTCATGAAATGTTAATACAAGTTTTTTCATCCTGTATAAAATTAAAACATTCCTTGGATCAATGCAACCATCCAAGGTTGAGTCATAATGGTGGATAAATCCACAATCTTCCGAGAAATCGATTGTACTCATATGCGAAGGATGAAAGAAAAAGAGTCCAAGCATATTCTCGTTAAATCAAAGATATTAAGAGAAGAAAAGACATAACCAAATCAAGCATGACTTCCTGAAACCAAAGCAAAACATCCTCATATTGGAGAAATCACATATCAACACTTGAATGCTTAGGAGAAAGTAACAACAGCCTGTGGTGTTACATGCTTCCCTTCTAAAAGATTCATCGTCCCGATGATTACATCCTTTTATTTATCTTCTCGGTCAATTAATTCTTTTACTCATCGAAAAAATTAACTATTTCAAACTTGAATAGTTTCGTAAAATCAAGATCATGTTTTTTTATTAAGGGCAAATAGTTTTGAAGGGACTATACCCTGTATACAAAAGGGCTCAAAAGCCAGATAGTAAAGATGAGAGAAGCAGCCCAGAGAAGGGCAAAATAGTCAACCAAGGAAGGCTCAACAGCCAAATATTACAATATAGGAGAAAAAGGATCTAAACGTACAAAGATCTAGAGAAAAGAAGGCAAGATCAAAAAGGAACCAAAAGAGAAACAACATAAGGAGCCCCGCCACAAAACAGCTCTAGAACCGCCGATGATGACCACATCGCAGCCAAAAACAGATCACAACAGCCCTTTACTTGATGGCTCACAATTTTGGTCTTGATAGCTTGAGTGACATGAAGAAGGCAATGGTAGTGGCCTCGAGAGGAGTCTTGTGAATCATGTTACTATCTATTGAACTCCGAATACATGTTTCCCAAAATCGGCTTACTTAATGACATGTAAAAGATAAATTCATAATAATTTTTTTTTATATCACCAACATATTCATTTCGTTAAAAAGAAAGGGAAAAGTATTTTTCATCTCTTCTAGATTTTCCCAAGTTGCACTTTCTTCGTTAAACCGGTCCCACTGACCTTACATTGTTGTATATCTCGATTCCTCAAATGCAATTGGTGAGTTTCCAAGCACTCGAGTGGGTTTAACCACGATTGTTCCCCGGTCTTGACATGCAAGGAATTCCAATTTAATACATGTGACAAATCTGAAACGTATTTCTTAAGCAAATAAATATGGAAAACATCATGCATTCGTGACAAAGCGGTGGTAATTCTAATTGGTAAGCTACGAGATTGATTACTTCAACAATTTCGAAAGGTCCCACAAAACGAGGTGATAACTTGGCAACCTTGCCAAAAGTTATAGAACTCTTTCTTGGTTTAACACGAAGAAAAACCTTTTCACCAAGTTCAAATTTTCGGTCAACCCGCCTTAAGTCAAAGATAACTCTTCACGCTATCTCTGCTTCTTCCTTCAATCATTCACGAATCATTTTAACTTGCTATTCCATTTCAGTAAGGATTTCAGGCCCAATTACCTCTCTATCCTCAATGCTATCCCAACTAACAGGGGTTCTACATTTTCTTCCATAAAGTGCCTCGAAAGGTGCCATTTTAAGAGAAGAGTGATATGTATTGTTGTATGCAAATTCAACTAATGGGAGATACTCTTCCCATTTATACTGTTGATCCATGCAATACATTCGTAACATATCTTCTAACACCTGATTTACTCTCTCAGTTTGTCCATCCATTTTCGGATGATACGCAAAATTGAAGTTCATTTTAGTTCCAAGAGCTGCATTAAGCGTTTGCCAAAATCTTGATGTCATTCTAGGATCCCTGTCTAGATATTATTAATTTTGGTACTCCATGTAATCTAAAAATTTCATGCACAAATCTTTTAGCTAACACAGGAGAATCATCCTTTATATTTCCAGTGATAAAATGAGCTACTTTTGTTAGTTTATCAACAACTACCAAAATAACATCATGCTTATTTCTCGACATAGGCAGCCCTTGTACAAAGTCCATGCTTATTACTTGTCATTTATACTGTGATACGCTATGGGGATATAATAAACCAGTGGGTGCATGTGTTATGCCTTCGCCCGCTAACATTCAATACAATGAGTCACAAAATTAACAACATCCTTTTTCATTCCTTTCCGTAAATATTGTTGTTTTAGATCGACAAAGCATTTTAGTAATACCTGGGTGCCTGAAAAGGGCAACTATGAAATTCAACTAACAATTTCTTTCTCAAATCATTAAGCAAAGGTACGTATACTCTATTTTCATAAAGTAAGATTCCTTAATTATAAAAATGAAAAGCTTTATACCTTTCATCTTTTGGATCTGCAAAGAAGCACCGCTTTCAATTGCTGAAACTATATATCGATTCTAATGCACTTTTCACTTCATCTTTAAACTGAGTTCTTAATGTTATAAGAGCAGAAATGTGCTTCATACGACTTAGAGCATATTCTACTCTATTCTATTTTCCTTTGATGTAATTAATATCAAAATCATATTGAGATAAAAACCCTAACCACCTTCGTTGTCTTGCATTTAGATTAGGTTGAGTGAAAATATATTTCAGCCCTAGATGATCGGCTAACTCAAAAGCTTTACCAAGTAAATAGTGCCTCCAAAATTAAAGTGCATGTACTATGGCAGCAAGCTCTAAATCATGTGGGGCATAATTCAACTCATGTAACTTAAGTTTCCTACTTTCATATGCTATGACATGATCATTTTGTAACAAAACACCTCCAAGGCCTTCCTGGATGCATCCGTTACAACAAGTAAAGCCTCCATTAGGTCGATGCAGTTAAAATAGGTGCCAAAGTCAATGAATTTTTAAACTTTTAAAAGCAGATTCACACTTATCATCCCAAGCAAATTTCTTATCATTTTTCTACAATGAAGTTATAGGTGCAGCCACTTTATAAAAATCCTTAACAAATTTTCTATAATAACCAGCAAGGCCCATGAAGCTTCTTACTTCATGTACATTCTTTAGTGCAGCCACTCGGTTATTACCACTATTTTAGAAGGATCTACAAAGTGGTTCCTTATTTACTTATAACATGACCTAAGTAATGAACTTCAGTTCCAAAGAAAGAACATTTGGATAACTTACCGTATAACCTTCTTTTTCTCAAAATTTCCAAGACTACTTTCAAATGCTCATTATGCTCCACGACACTTTTAGAATATATGCTAATATCGTCCAAGAATACAAGCACAAACTTGTCTAAATATTCTTGAAAGATATTATTCATTAAGTTCATAAAAGCTTTGGGTGCATTAGTTAATCCAAAGGGTAAAATCGTGAATTCATAATGTCCTAACCTTGTCCGGAAAGTTGTTTTATGAATATATTCTTCTTTAATTCTTAATTGATGATACCCAGATCAAAGATCTATCTTGGAATAAACCGATGCTCCATGCATCTGATCAAATAAATCATCAATTCTAGGAAGTGGGTATCTATTCTTGATTGTTGCCTTGTTTAACATTCGATAATCAATACACAATCTAAGTGTCCTATCTTTCTTTTTCACAAATATCACTGGTGCTCCCCAAGGTGAAACACTTGGTCTAATCAAACCTTTAGACAAAATTTCTTGCAATTGAGCCTTAAGCTCGACTAACTCTGTAGTAGTCATCTGATAAGGTGCTTTAGAAATAGGCTCCGTCCCTGGTTTGATTTCAATGGTGAAGTCAAATTCCCTTTTGGGTGGTAAACCTGGTAATTCCTCTGGAAATACGTCCTTGAAACTCTGTAATAGTGGGTATCATTTCATGAAATCACTTTGTCTTCTTCTGTAGATTCAGATATTTTTACTGCATATAAGGTACAACCTTTATTTTTGGCCTTTTTAAGTTGCATAGCTAACAATTTCCTAACTAAAATTTCCCGTTTTACACCTTGAATCTCTGTTGTTTTCTACAGATCATCTAAACATCTTATATATTTTTCAAAGTAGTCCACTTTTTCTTTATGCTCAGCTAACCAATTAACGCTGATGACAATGTCATAGGATCCCAAAGGTATAACATAGAGATCAACTTCAGTGGAAAAATTAGGTAAGTCAAGGACTGCCCCAAAAAGACACATACTAATTGTATGAATAGAGTTATTACCATACCTGCATCCTATGATTTATCCATTTTTCCAGCTTTTCTTTTAATTTTCGAGCGAGTTTACTAGAAATAAAACATTCAGTAGCTCCTGTATCAAAAAGAATAGTTACAAGCATGCCAAATAACTTACCAGAATTTCTATATGTGTCACTTGCTTTTCAAATTGCTTGCACTGCATCGCAAAGCATGTATCTTATGCTACCGATTACGATCATCTTTCTTCAAAGGACATTGGTTTGTGTAATGATCTTTACCACAATTATAGCAGCCTCCTACAGTCCCTTTTTAGGCTCAAAATTATTTTTAGCCTTAAAATTATCACATTGGCCTCCATGGGACTTCTACCCATTATTATAATTCTTGGAAAAACTATTTCATTACATTTCCGTTTTTTCGGACATTTTGTCCCGCGTGTCCCAAGTTCAAGAAAGTGCGCTCTGTTCCCTCTTTATGATCGGCCCTTACGTTTCCCCCTTCCATAGTTTGTCTTTTCGGGCCCGTCGGAACTTTTGTCCCAAATGTCCCAAGTCAAATTGTGCAAGTTGTTCCATTTTTAAAAGTTGAAAATTGACCCAACCATTTTGTGCTTCGCACTTTCTTGTCCCAAATGTCCCAAGTTCAATTTGACAAGTTGTTCCATTTTCGGCCGAAACCAAACCGCGTACTTTCGGCCGAAACACGCTTTCCCATCCCCAAATGTCCCAAACTCTTCCACCCATTGTCACCTTTTCCCCCAAATCCCACATCTCTTAAGTCGCGTGTTTCGCACTTTTGTTTTGTCCGCATGTCCCAAAGGCATTTGTGCATCTTTTCCCCGCTTCGCCCGAATCGGCCGAGCCGCGTGTTTCGCGCATTCGCGTCTCACATGTCCCAAATGAACCAAGTGCCATTCGTGCTTATTTTTCCCGCTCTACCCGAATATCATGCTTATTCAAATTGGTAGGTATGTATTAAATGCACATTCATTGTCTTTCTCTCTCCTAATCGGCTATATAATGAGCATACCCCCTTTGCATTTTTCACATTGCTTCCATGCTATCCTTTGCTCGAACCCTTGCAATCTAAAAACCTGCGCGTGTATCCCTTTCCTCTGTAATTCCTTCCCAGAGTCTAGTTTGTGTCTCTGTCCTCCGAGTTACTATCAATATGAAGATCAAGTTTCAGGGACAGGAACAAATCTCGCCACTTGAGTCTGCCGTTCACAATATTGGGGACAGTGAAGCTCGTCATCTTGATTTCAGTGATTTTTGGGCAAGGATGGCAGATGCAAACCCTACACCAATGGCGCGAGATGATTCACACGATAGGTGGTTTGGCTTTTTTTGGAGGTTTCCCATCTCGGTGCGATGTCTTGTCTGATGCTTTCATGCGGAGCTCACTTCGACCCTGATTCGAGCGAATTAACCAATGTACACGGGGAACTCATCGCCAAGCTGGATGCTGCCACCATTAGCACTGCTTTGAGGATCCCAGAGATGGATAATGCCATAGTTGTTTCCCGGGATCAAGCACAGGCCCTGTTTAATCAAGATAGCGACAAATACAAGGCGCGGGTGGCGAAGTCATGGCTTAAAAACCCTAAGAAGGGAGCGTCTCGTCTATCCAAGACTCTCTTCCGAGCAGATTTCAATGAAGAGTTGTCAGATTTCATAATCCTACTGGCTCGGGTTATGGGCTTACCTTCTACTAACGAGTTCCATTTCTGGATGTGCCCGCTCATCTGCATGGTGTGCGAGGGAACTCAAAATATCAACTGGGCGGAGATCATCAGCATGAACTTGGCGGAGCAGGTGTCCAATGTGTACAAAAAAGAAGTTCTACATGACTTCGTACCTGATGTATACTCTGGCGGCATCAAGGCAATGGTTTGGTTTTTCTTACATTGATGCCCACAAGGATGATCCTGTATATGCCTACTGCCCGCAGTTCACCCTAGAGACCAGCAATCACAATTTCAGAAGGGTAAATGATGCTTTCACCATGTACGTGGTGGTCGGCTTTGCTTGAAGGTGACAACTTTTTAGAAGGTTTTCAGATGAAGCCATGAACCTGATATCGCACTACGGTGCTTATTTTATCCAATTCAGAAAATTCTCTTATATCAGGCTTGCTGGCTATGAGAGCACCCCTTTGAGGCTTCCCATGTTCTGCAGTGATAAGATGGCCTTGATAGAAGTATGCAGGCAGTTAGACAAATTACACAGAACCTGCAGAGACAAGAAGATTTCTGGTTTGCACTTTCCCATCTCTTTGGGAAATTACACTTGTAAAACAACCACGGACCATACGAGAACATAGAAAGAGCCCTGGTTCCTATCACTGTTCATTTCTTCAAGCCAAGAACTTGCTTGACTTGAAGAAGTTCATTGAAACAGAACATCAAGATAATCTATCATCATAGGGCGAGATCTGACGAGAAGACTATTGGGCTGGTGGTTGTGCGAGATGATTTTGAAGCTAGAAGGAGGCACTTATGGCGGTTCTCTCTGCAATTGATCCAAGAACTTGGCTTGTACCAAGTTCTGAAGGACTCCGGGATGACAATTCTGATCTATACTCATATGAGTATGACAATGTGATTAAGCACACTCCTTGGAGGACTTGGATTGGAGCAGGAAAGAAAAGATGATCGGCGCGAGATCCTTGCTCCGGTCTTAGTCAGGACTAAGGTGTGGTTTGACAGGAAAGTTCGAGAGCTCAGAAGGCACTCAGGAGAATCCTCTTCTAAGGATGTTTCAACACCAAGGAGGGAAGCATCGACTCCCATATCAGACACACACATGCGCAAACCCCTCTGCCTCATCAGCGCAAGGACTGCGGCTTCCACTCCTTCTTCATCCACTCAAGTGTACGGAAGAAACTCAAAGAGGTTAAGAAGGAGCACATGGAAAAAGATCCTCAAAGTAAAGCGGGTAGAAGTGCCTTTGGGACCAGAGAACATCATTGTTCTCAGTGAAAGTGAAGAGAGTGAAATGCTGCCGCCCCTGCAAATGCTCTGAAGATCCAACGGATAAAGATAAGGAAGTCGAGCCTTTGAACTTCCAAGTGCTATTGATTCTTCTGCATGATTGTCTCAGGCGCCCCACTCACATCTCAACTTGAGACCACAGTTTGTGCATGAAACCTTGAGCGTCATGAGCTCTATGTCTCTTGGTCCTCTTGCCCCTCCTGCTGCTTCCTCTTCCTCTTTTGCATGGGTTCAACCTTTTGTTGATAGTAGAAGAGAAATCTTCCTCTCGGAGCTCAGGGCCAAATTTTGATGTTGTGTGCCTTGTTGTTGGGCACTACTCCTTCTCGTGCCAAGAAAGCCAAAATCACCTCCAGAATAGTGTCTGATGCTCAAGGTCAGCAATTCCTGGAGATTGCTAAGCCTACAGTGGACAAATCAGAGCAGGACTTGCAGGCATCTGACTTAGAACTCTCAAGAATTCCAATGGGAGAGTCTACTCCTGAAGGTGAGATCCACAACCTCCAAGAAACAGTCACAAGAGTCATTGGGAGGGTAGAGAAAGGGCAGCAAACTATTGAACAGTTGGAGGAACAAGCCCAGATTCTCACAGGTTTCATCAAATCTCTTTTGTCTAAGGACAAAGTTTTGGACCCTACCCCATTGACTACTCTTCCACCACCTGTAATTTTGAGCCAAGATGAAGTACAGAGTATCAAAGACATGCACAAGTATTCTATCTATGGCAGAGCTATGGAGGCCATGGTGGAAGATATGCTTGTTGCAGGATTGAACTTCATCGATGAAGCTTTCAAACTCCACGGAAAGGTGAACAATTTGCAACAGAAGTTCTCCTCCACTATCGGGGTCATAGATAAAGAGCTCAAACTCTGGAGCAGTTGCATAGTAGACCTCCGTCTCATGGGACAGACAGATGAGAACATTTTATTGGCAAATAAGGTTTTTGATGATGCAAAGGATAATCTGTCAAAGTCCTGGGTTTACAGCGTGGAGTGGAAGATCAAAGTCTTGGAGGAGGCTTTGGGAGAGCTGAAGAATAGCTGGCAGAAGGGTGAAGCTTTCAAGACACTGGTTGTATCTGCTTTCAAAGATATACATTGTCATCTTCAGGATGAAACTTCTGGTGTGCCCCTTTCCTTGCAAGAAATCAAAGCTCAATTCAGAGCTTTTGTCAAAGATAATCTATTCAGAAAGCTCCATCTCGAAAAAAAATGAAGGAGATCTGCTCTCTTCAATCTGCCATTGAAGAAGCAAATAAAGATTATCATACTCATGTCGAGTTTGATAAAGAAATGGAGAAGTGTCTCGGATTTTGGGGTCAGTCTACAGCCAACACGTCAGTCCCTCATGTGGCAGAGACATAGCCGAGGCATTGAAGAGATTCAGGCAGTGAATTTTGAAGTCAGTGGGTCCCTCCCAGTCATAACCACCTGTCTTCTTCTCCATTTTCTTCTCTTCTTTTCTAATTCTTTTTCTCGAATTCATTGTAATTAGTTGAGGTATTGCGATTGGCAATCCTTAACTAATCTTTAGTTAAAAGAAGTAGTTACAAAAAGTAACTGATTTGTAAGCTATATAATGGCCTCTCCACGCCATTTTGAAAGGAGGAAGAACTTGGTTTATTTTCAAAAGTGTAAATAGATCATAAAGAAATCAATACAGAAGGGCTTTCCATTCTTTGTCTATCTGATCTCTGTTATCCCTAAGCTTTCATTTAATTTTTGTGAAGATCATTTGTCTCTAGTTTGTTAGTCTTGCCGATTGCATACTCTCCAACTTTGCAAGCATGGTGATCTTGTATAACCAAGAAGGAACTTTGTGTCCTTGATTAATGAATCTGTAGAACTTTGTGTCTTTAAATTCCATCTTATTTATATGATACAAATGATCTTGTTTCAATTCACTGTAACTTTGCATACATAAAGAATTACTCTGTTATCTATAATTCTGCATGTTGCCTTTCTGCTCATTCTCGTACTCTCATTCCTCAGTCCTTTTGTAATTGATGATCTTTATAGAAAACACTTTCGTAATATCCAAGTTTAACCAAGAAAATCATGTTTTGTATATTTGTAAATAGGTTCGTTTCTGAATAAGGGAACCTCTCCCATTAAAGAGGAGGGACTTCTTGTCCCCTGACTGTTGCTCTTCGTAAAGTCCTATTTGACGACCAACAATTTTTGGCGACTCCGCTGGGGAAAATCATATTCCAGTTCTGTAATTTTTGATCATCCTTTGATCTGGCGACTCCACGTTTTACTCGAGGGAGAAGGGCCCTTGGTATTGAAGATTCTCAGTTTCAGCTTTTGGAGCAGCAGGGTTTTCCTTTCCCTTCAACAAGAAATAGAAGGACTCGTTCGACAAGCACTCCACCTGTTCAAGATAGAATTCCTACGGGTGGTATTCCTTGAGCTTGCTAGTCCTAATCTTGAGCTTTGATTCTTGCTTGGTGTTGCGGTTCCTCTCAAGCCATTTTCCAAGAATGGCGGTACCATTGCCACAGGGGTCATCGTGTCGGGCCCCTTGCTCTTCCTCGGCCTTTGCATGAGTTACCCGCAGGTAGCTAGGAAGAACTTTCCTAAATTCAAAGGTGATGGCAAAGTGCATCCTGATGAACACATCGCAGCCTTCATAGTTGCATGTGGAGTTCTGGGAGTTGAACATGAAGACGTCTCCGTGAGACTGTTCGTTGAGACTTTACAAGATAATGTTGCTGATTGGTTCTATCACCTTCCAGCTGGTACTATCACTAGCTGGGACACCATGAGAACTAGGTTTGAAAACCGTTTCAAACCAGCAGAAGATGTGCATGCCTTGCTAGCCCAAATCTCTCAGATAAAGAAAGATTCACCAGAGCCCATGAGAGAATTTGTGGCCCGATTCAACAGGTTAATTAATAAAATTCCGGTAAATACTCGACCTGTTGATCAAATCCAAAAATGTTTCTTCCTAAATGCCCAATCACCTGAAGTTAGTTATGCGCTGAGAAGGGCTAATCTCGCAACATTGGTTGAGGATCAAACTCTTGTTGTTAGTGTCGAGGATGATTTGATCATGTCAGGGAAGTTGAGGAGAGACCCTTCCAAATCTAAGTCTGCTTGCTTCCTCCTCTTCCACCCCTGGACCTAATACTGATCCATTAGTTCAAAAACTTGCGAATGATCTCATTGCTATAAAGAAACAATTGGCTCAGCATGCTCCTTATGCGAGAGCGTTCCAGGAGAAATTTTCAGCCCGAAATCATTTGCTGCTTCTCAAACAAGATTAGCACTTGAAGGACCTCTGTTAAAGTTCTGTCAATGCTGACTTTGTGAAGTTGAGGAACCAGATGATGATGAGGATAATGAAGCTTGCGAGGAATTTGTGGAAGAAGTTGATGATGAAGCAGATGAACTTGAGGGATCTCGAGTTAATTTCTTCACCACTGAGGGCATTGATGATGGAGATGATTATGATGAAGTAGTAGCGGACATGAATAGCGAATCATTTGCTGTCATGACTCGAGAGCAGACAAATCAGAGGGAAAAAGTGACGCAGCCCCCCAAGAAATCTAAGGAGCAGCCGACAACTATCCCTGTAATTGCAAAAAGAGGATCTCCTATCCCCACTTCATCTACACCAAAGGTGAGTCCTGTCAATCCTGCTATTAAAGTTACTTCTTTTTCCCCTAAAGTTGATAAACCTAGGATCTCAAATGATGATGGCCCATCCACTTCAGGGTCTTTTGATATTATTGATCATCTGAAAAAGACTAAGGTTCAAATCTCAGAGGCTGAGTATTATCAAACCCATCCCAAAGCTTTTGCCAAAATGATTCAATTTGTTAATTCCCATTCTAAAACCACCTCTAAAGGCCTTTTACCTACTCTTCTTACACACATGACCTAGTCAGTAGCTTCTTTGTCACCTCACCTAATGACAAAAATTAAACCATTTTATGTAACACTTCTTATAGCTGGCCATAGGCTCAGTAATTGTGTCATTGACTCAGGAGCCTCAGATAATGTGATGCCTGCTAAAGTAGCTCATGCTTTAGGCTTGACCCTCACACGCACTTATGGATCTTGTTACTCCATGGAGAGTAAGGAAGTGCCCCTAGTCGGAAGAATTAAAGATGCACAAGTGGCTTTTCTTTGCTTTGCTGAAAAGAGAGTTTTGGCTACCATCTTAGTAGCAGATATTCCTCCTTCATACGGGATGTTGCTAAGTAGGAACTTCTGTAAGGATGTGGGTGGAGAAATTCAAATGGATTGGTCACATGCACTCGTACCTGTTAATGGACAAATGAAGAAGTTGATGCCTGAGAAGCAATCTGAGTATATTGTACAAAAAACGGATGATCCTAAAGCACAAATACTCTATGAGGATATGGGTCATGGTAACTATATGATTATGTCCCCTGATGAAATCCAACTCCCCAAAGTGTCACCTAAAGATCCTAATGGTGTTTGGATTTTAGAGTTTGATGGAAGTTGTTCCTCAGCTGGTTCTGGAGCTGGTGTCCTACTGGTGTCACCTGAAGGGAGCCTTCATCCTTTTTCATTTAAGTTGCAGTTCGAAAATACTAATAATACAGCAGAGTATGAGGCTCTCATTCTTGGGTACAGTGGCCAAAGAACAAGGTGTAAAGAATCTTTTGGCTCGTGGTGATGCAAAATTGATTGTAAAGCAAGTGAGAAGCCTTTTCCAGGTAAAAAATGGAAGGTTGAAACATTACCGGAATCAGGTTTGGGATTCCATTGAATTTCTTGATGCTTTCTCCATTGAAGCAATACCTAGGGAGAAGAACAGCAGGGCTGATTCACTAGCAGTCTCAGGGTCACTACTGATTCCTCATCCTGACTTCTCTCAGGATAAGTTCACCATTGAGATGGTCCATCGGCCTAGTGTACCTGATAATACCAATAACTGGCAAGTTTTCAATGATGATCAACACTTGCTTTCTTTCCTTGAACTCAAGGGTAATTTTGAACAGCTGTATTTTGAAGGAAGTGACAACCTAGCCTCGTGAAAGTGTGCCCTTTGACAAAGCAGTCACCCAAGGAGAAGAAACGGATCAGGATGGATGCATCAATCTCAAAGGAAACAAGATTCCTAAAGGATTGGTGAGTTTGGAGGAACTATTTGATAAACATGACAGGTATGTGAAGTCTAGAGCTTCCACTGGACCTCAACAATCAGCTGAGTATGACAAGATTGATATTGGGAGTTCTACTGATCCTAAGCTCGTGAACATTGGAAAATGTTGCACAGCAGATGAAAGGAAGAAAGCAATTGATCTTTTAAAGAGGTATAAGGATGTTCTTGCTTACTCTTATGAAGATTTGAAAGCTTTCAAACCAAAAGATATGCAGCATTTTATTCCTCTCAAGCCTGGAATTAAGCCTTTTAAGCAGAAACAGAGGCAATACAACCCCAAAATAGCTGACACCATCTTTCAGGAAATTCAGAAGTTGTTGAAGGCCAAAATCATTTTTCCCATTCACCATTCAACATGGATTGCAAATATTGTGCCTGTTAGGAAGAAAAATGGTGAGATCCGCATCTGTGTTGATTTCAGGAACCTAAATCAGGCTTCCTTGAAAGATAATTATCCTTTGCCCATGATGGATCAGGTCTTGCAAGCAGTAATAGGATCTGAAATGTTATCTATGCTTGATGGATTCTCGGGATATAATCAGGTAGAGGTTGATACTGCAGATCAACACAAAACAACTTTCACTACTCCTTGGGGTACCTTTGCTTACAAGAGAATGCCTTTTGGGCTCATTAATGCTGGTGCCACTTTTCAGAGAGCTATGGATCTGGCTTTTGGAAGTTTGAAAGGGAAGTGTATTGTCATATACCTTGATGACTTGACCAGTGTTTTCTAAAACAAGGGCGGATCATTTTGACCACCTGGAGATAGTTCTGCTAAGATGCAGAGAGCATGGGATTTCTTTGAATCCTAAAAAATCTGTCTTTTGTGTCACGAGGGGAAAATTATTAGGGCACATCATTTCCAAAGATGGTATTAAGATTGATCCTGAACGAGTACAAGCTATCCAGCAAATTCCTCTCCCAACCAGTAAAAAGGGCGTGCACTCTTTCTTTGGTAAGATCAATTTTTTAAGAAGGTTCATCCCTGATTTTGCAGAGTTAACTTTGAATATTTCTCAGATGATGAAAGGAAACAAACGTTTGGTTGGTCTTGAGGAAAGGAATCCTTTGAAGGTATCGAAGAGCTATCGCTAAAACTCTGTTTTTAGCACTTTGTCTGATTTCAACAAAGATTTTATTATCTATTGCTATGCCACGAGATAATACCTTGGCTGCTTGTTTTGACTCAAAAGACTCTAATGAGCATGAACTCCCAATTGCGTTCATGAGCTATATTACTGAAAGATCATGAGTTAAAATACACCATGATGGAAAAACATGCTTTTGCGGTGGTCAAAGGCGTTAAGCGATTTCGTTTTACATCCTCAATTCTCATTCCATGGTGTTGGTTCGAGATCTGTTGTTAAGTCAATTCTCACACAACAAAATTTGGATCGAGAGAGGGAGGCTGGGTTCTTAAGGTCGAAGAATATGACATTGACATCAAACCGACCAAGGCTGGTTCGTGGAAAAGGTCTTTGTGAGCTCATTCTTGAAGGAGCTAAGCATGAATTCTTGGAGAACAAAGTTGGCCTTCCTACCATTACTTTCCTTAGCTCGGTTGATGAATGGTATGCTTGACATCACCCATTTTCTCACCTATGGGAATGCCCCTCTCATTTAACGCCAAAGAAAAGAGGATTTGTTAAATTGAGGTCGGTGCTGATATGTGTTGTGGGAAAACGCCTTGTTGAACGTGGGTTAGATGGGAGATTTTTGAAATGTGTGGACAAGGAACAACGAGAAAAAGTTGCTCTCGGCTTTTCATGATCGGGGCATGTGGAGGGCACTATTCATCATCATGCAGTCACTTTGCTCATAAGATACTTCGTGGAGGATATTCTTGGCCTTCCTTGTTCGAGAGATGCATCAGTGGGTTGATAAATGTGAGGCTTGTCAGACCTTCGTGGGAAGACCCAAATTGGCCTCTTTGCCTCTTAAGCCAGTTGTAATTGAAGAACCTTTTCAACAGTGGGGTTTGGACTTCATTGGAACACTTAATCCTGCTTCTAGTGCTGGTCATACTCATGTACTAACTACCACGGACTATTTCACCAAATGGGTGGAAGCTATTCCAATTAAGAGTACTACTTCTGAAGTGGTGTGCAGCTTCATCAAAGAGAACATCTTGGTAAGGTATGGTGTACCTAACAAGATTGTAACAGATAATGCTTCGAATTTCTCTTCAACTGAGATAATGGATTTTTTCTATGGGTATGGCATTTCTTTGGCTCACTCCTCAGATTACTATCCTCAGGGAAATGGGCAAGCAGAATCCACTAATAAAAATTTGGTGACTATTATAAGGAAATTAGTCAATGAGTCTCAACAAAACTGGCACAAGAAGCTCTATGATGCTCTTTGGGCAGACAGGATTACACCAAAGAGAGCTATTGGAATGTCTCCTTTTCAAGTGGTATATGGAGTAGAAGCTCAATTGCGATGCGAGATGGAGCTACCCGACCTTGCATCTAATGAAGGCCATTGAAGATACTAGTTTCAGTGATGCTTTGGATAAGAGAATTATGTACCTTCACAAACTGAATGAGGATAGATTGGAGGTTGCTGATAGGATATCTGTTCACCAGCAGAAGGTAAAGGTCCTGTTTGATAAGAAAGCCAGGTTCGAGAGATTTCCAAGTTGGAGACCTTTGTGTTGTTATGGGATAAAGGCATGAACCTCGTGGCGGCCATGGCAAGTTCGATTCCCTTTGGCTCGGACCTTTCAAGATCAGACACTTTGCTGGTAAGAATTCCTTTTATCTTGATTACATGGATGGTTCTCCTCTCCCACTTCCTTATAGTGGGCAGTACCTTAAGTTGTTCAAGTCTTAGGTGATTAGGGAGTCCTTTGTATATTCTGTACAGCGTTTTTTTTTTTCTTTCCTTTTTGTTTTGGTGTGTTGTCCTCTGTATTGGTTTGCTTTTTGACTCATGGCCCATGGATAAGGTACTGGTCTACTTCCCCGAGTTTGTCTAAGTTCTTACCTTGTCTCATTCCTTGAATTTATGCCAAGTCATCCCCAGAAGGAGCCAGCTGTTGTCCACTCAAAATTCCCTGCTCTTAAGAAAGTGAATTTTCAAAATTTTGAGTTTAAGTGTCTTCTCTGTTGTACTGAAAATGTTAAAAGTCGAGAAATTGAGAAAATCTACGTTTTTGGGTCATTTTGTGTGTTTTTCGGGCCTGTCGGACATTTTTGTCCCGCGTGTCCCAAGTTCAAAAGTGCGCTCTGTTCCCCGATCGGCCGATTTCCCCGAAGTTTGTCTTTTTCGGGCCCGTCGGAACTTTTTGTCCCAAATGTCCCAAAGTCAAATTGTGCAAGTTGTTCCATTTTCGGCCAAAACACCCGAACCGCGTACTTCGCACTTTCTTGTCCCAAATGTCCCAAGTTCAATTGGGCAAGTTGTTCCATTTTTGGCCGATTCACCCGAACCGCGTACTTCGCGCTTTTTGCGTCCCAAATGTCCCAAACTCTTCGGACCCATTGTCACCTTTTTAATCCGATCCGATCCGAGTCGCGTGTTTCACGCCTTTTGTCCCGCATGTCCCCAAAAAGGCATTTGTGCATCTTTTCCCTTCGCTTGCCCGAATCGGTCCGGGCCGCGTGTGTTCACGCATTCGCGTCTCACATGTCCCAAATGAACCAAGTGCCATTCGTGCTTATTTTTTCCCCTCTACCCGAATATCATGCTTATTCAAATTGGTAGGTATGTATTAAATGCGCATTCATTGTCTTTCTCTCTCCTAATCGGCTATATAATGAGCATACCCCCTTTGCATTTTTCACATTGCTTCCATGCTATCCTTTGCTCGAACCCTTGCAATCTAAAAACCTGCGCGTGTATCCCTTTCCTCTGTAATTCCTTCCCGAGTCTAGTTTGCGTCTCTGTCCTCCGAGTTACTATCAATATGAAGATCAAATTTCAGGGACAGGAACAAATCTCGCCACTAGAATCTGCCGTTCCCAATATTGGGGACAGTGAAGCTCGTCATCTTGATTTCGGTGATTTTTGGGCAAGGATGGCAGATCTGAAACCCTACACCAATGGCGCAGATGATTCACGATAGCGGTTTGGCTTTTGCTGGAGGTTTCCCAATCTCGGTGCAATGTGCTGATACAGTGCTTTCATGCGGAGCTCACTTCGACCCTGATTCGAGTGAATTAACCAATGTACACGGGAACTCATCGCCAAGCTGGATCTTTGCCACCATTAGCACTGCTCTGAGGATCCCAGAGATGGATAATGCCATAGTTGTTTCCCAGGATCAAGCACAGGCCCTGTTTAATCAAGACAGTGACAAATTCAAGGCGCGGGTGGCGAAGTCATGGCTTAAAAACCCTAAGAAGGGAGCGTCTCGTCTATCCAAGACTCTCTTAGAGCGATTTCAATGAAGAGTTGTCAGATTTCATAATCCTGTTGGCTCGGGTTATGGGCTTACCTTCTACTAATGAGTTCCATTTCTGGATTTGCCCGCTCATCGGCATGGTGTGTGAGGAACTCAAAATATCAAGCTGGGGAAATCATCGGCATGAACTTGGCGGAGCAGGTGTCGATGTACACAAATGAAGAAGTTCTACATGACTTCGTACACGATGTATACTCTGGCGGCATCAAGGCAATGGTTTGGTTTTCTTACATTGATGCCTGAGGATGATCCTATATATGCCTCTTGCCCATGATTCACCTAGAGACCAGCAATCACAATTTCAGAAGGGTAAATGATGCTTTCACCATGTACGTGGTCAGGCTGCTTGAAGGTGACACTGCTAGAAGGTTTTCAGATGAAGCCATGAACCTGATATCGCACTACGGTGCTTATTTTATCCAATTCAGAAAATTCTCTTATATCAGGCTTGTTGGCTATGAGAGCACCCCTTTGAGGCTTCCCATGTTCTGCAGTGATAAGATGGCCTTGATAGAAGTATGCAGGCAGTTAGACAAATTACACAGAACTGCAGAGACAAGAAGATTTCTGGTTTGCACTTTCCCATCTCTTTGGGAAATTACACTTGTAAAACAGCCCTGGATGCACAGAACATAGAAAGAGCCCTGGTTCCTATCACTGTTCATTTCTTCAAGCCAAGAACTTGCTTCGACTTGAAGAAGTTCATTGAACAGAACATCAAGATAATCTATCATCATAGGGCGGATCTGAGAAGACTATTGGGCTGGTTGTTGTGCGAGATGATTTTGAAGCTAGAAGGAGGCACTTTATGGCGGGTTCTCTCTGCAATTGATCAAGAACTTCGGCTTGTACCAAGTTCTGAAGGACTCCGGGATGACAATTCTGATCTATACTCATATGAGTATGACAATGTGTTTAAGCACACTCCCTTGGAGGACTTGGATTGGAGCAGGAAGAAAAAGATGATCTGGTGAGATCCTTGCTCCGGTCTTAGTCGGGACTAAGGTGCAGGTTTGTGAGGGAAAGTTCGAGAGCTCGAAGGCACTCGGGAGAATCCTCTTCTAAGGATGTTTCAACACCAGGAGGAAGCATCGACTCCCATATCGAGACACACACATGTGCAAACCCCTCTGCCTCATCAGCAACGCAGGACTGCGGCTTCCACTCCTTCTTCATCCACTCAAGTGTACCAGAAGAAACTCAAAGAGGTTAAGAAGGAGCCTGTGGAAAAAGATCCTCAAAGTAAAGCAGGTAGAAGTGCCTTTGGGACCAGAGAACATCATTGTTCTCAGTGAAAGTGAAGAGAGTGAAATGCCAGCCCTTAAAAATGCTCTGAAGATCCAGCGGATAAAGATAAGGAAGTCGAGCCTTTGAACTTCCAAGTGCTATTGATTCTTCTGCAGCAATTGTCTCAGCGCCCCACTCACATCTCAACTTGAGACCACAGCTGTGCAAACCTTGAGCGTCATGAGCTCTCTGTCTCTTGGTCCTCTTGCCCCTCCTGCTTGCTTCCTCTTCCTCTTTTGCATGGGTTCAACCTTTTGTTGTGATAGAAAGAGGAAATCTTCCTCTCGGAGCTCAGGGCCAAATTTTGATGCTGTCGCAGCCTTGTTGGGCACTACTCCTTCTCGTGCCAAGAAAGCCAAAATCACCTCCAGAATAGTGTCTGATGCTCAAGGTCAGCAATTCCTGGAGATTGCTAAGCCTACAGTGGACAAATCAGAGCAGGACTTGCAGGCATCTGACTTAGAACTCTCAAGAATTCCAATGGGAGAGTCTACTCCTGAAGGTGAGATCCACAACCTCCAGGAAACAGTCACAAGAGTCATTGGGAGGGTAGAGAAAGGGCAGCAAACTATTGAACAGTTGGAGGAACAAGCCCAGATTCTCACAGGTTTCATCAAATCTCTTTTGTCTAAGGACAAAGTTTTGGACCCTACCCCATTGACTACTCTTCCACCACCTGTAATTTTGAGCCAAGATGAAGTACAGTATCAAAGACATGCACAAGTATTACATCTATGGCAGAGCTATGGAGGCCATGGTGGAAGATATGCTTGTTGCAGGATTGAACTTCATCGATGAAGCTTTCAAACTCCACGGAAAGGTGAACAATTTGCAACAGAAGCTCTCCTCCACTATCGGGGTCATAGATAAAGAGCTCAAACTCTGGAGCAGTTGCATAGTAGACCTCCGTCTCATGGGACAGACAGATGAGAACATTTTATTGGCGAATAAGGTTTTTGATGATGCAAAGGATAATCTGTCAAAGTCCTAGGTTTACAGCGTGGAGTGGAAGATCAAAGTCTTGGAGGAGGCTTTGGGAGAGCTGAAGAATAGCTGGCAGAAGGGTGAAGCTTTCAAGACACTGGTTGTATCTGCTTTCAAAGATATACATTGTCATCTTCGGATGAAACTTTCGGTGTGCCCCTTTCCTTGCAAAAATCAAAGCTCAATTGAGCTTTTGTCAAAGATAATCTATTCAGGAAAGCTCCATCTCGAAGAAAAATGAAGGAGATCTTGCTCTCTTGATCTGCCATTGAAGAAGCAAATAAAGATTATCATACTCATGTCGAGTTTGATAAAGAAATGGAGAAGTGTCTCGGATTTTGGGGTCAGTCTACAGCCAACACGTCAGTCCCTCGTGGCAGAGACATAGCCGAGGCATTGAAGAGATTCAGGCAGCGAATTTTGAAGTCAGTGGGTCCCTCCCAGTCATAACCACCTGTCTTCTTCTCCGTTTTCTTCTCTTCTTTTCTAATTCTTTTTCTCGAATTCATTGTAATTAGTTGAGGTATTGCGATTGGCAATCCTTAACTAATCTTTAGTTAAAAGAAGTAGTTACAAAGAGTAACTGATTTGTAAGCTATATAATGGCCTCTCCACGCCATTTTGAAAGGAGGAAGAACTTGGTTTATTTTCTGAAAGTGTAAATAGATCATAAAGAAATCAATACAGAAGGGCTTTCCATTCTTTGTCTATCTGATCTCTGTTATCCCTAAGCTTTCATTTAATTTTTGTGAAGATCATTTGTCTCTAGTTTGTTAGTCTTGCCGATTGCATACTCTCCAACTTTGCAAGCATGGTGATCTTGTATAACCAAGAAGGAACTTTGTGTCCTTGATTAATGAATCGTGTAGAACTTTGTGTCTTTAAATTCCATCTTATTTATATGATACAAATGATCTTGTTTCAATTCACTGTAACTTCACATACATAAAGAATTACTCTGTTATCTATAATTCTGCATGTTGCCTTTCTGCTCATTCTCATACTCTCATTCCTCAGTCCTTTTGTAATTGATGATCTTTATAGAAAACACTTTCGTAATATCCAAGTTTAACCAGAAAATCATGTTTTGTATATTTGTAAATAGGTTCTGAATAAGGAACCTCTCCCTTTAGAACAAGGATTTTTTTTTGATTAATGTTCTCTTATTCTAAATACATAATTTAGAACACACATATCATAACATTCATTCTTACAACAGATAACCATATGCGGTTGTAATGACTCTATGTACCACCGATCTATTCATCCCATGACTCGGTGAACTACCAATCTATTCATGCATGACTTTGAGATTGAAGTTTTCAATTGAAAACTTCATTTTCTTGGTTCTCTTCCCTATTCCGGGTTCGAGTGCTCATCTCCGAGGAACCTATCGAATAATTGTTACCATTATTCATCGGCATCATGATCCTTAGACTAGGTGACATAGGACAACACAATCAACAATTTGCGATACTTTGGCTACGAGTTTAAAAACATACTTGTTTGTATTACTTATTCCTTGACGGCATACTCATCAATCCGGAATATGTCCTTCACCCCACTCTAATGTTATATAGAACGTCTTATACTAACCTCTGTCAGTCCCCTTGTCCCAAGTTTTTTCTCTAGATGAGCTTAATATCATAAATCATGTTATAAATATTCTCTTGAAGACTAGGGGTAAGTTGACATCTTGGGTTAACCGATGTTAACCCCGTGTGTCAAGGTACCCTGAGTCTCTAAGGGCTGCCTCATAACAAGTCTATGGTCCTAACAAATCCTAGAGGGAAATATTGATCGAGTCTCAGGTGTGTAAATATTAACGATCAATGAAAAGGGTGTTTCCATATGTCATCTGCATTGTTGTATCCTCAAGAAGATCCTAATATTCTCGAAGGTACAACCTTGCAGTTGACATGTATCAACATCCTATGGAATAGCCTCAGAAAGATGTACATACCTCCAAGAATTTACTTATGTCAAGTTATATTTGGATTACAGGTCCACCTTATTAGGTAGCCTTCCCTAACCCGGAGTTCAACACTCTTTGAGTTACCTTTTGTAATTAGGTTCAGTTTCACAAAAGGGTTTTTAATTAGATTTAAGTTTGTTTCTAGGTTTTCGGTTGGTATCTAACAACCTTGTATCCACAAAATAAGTTAATAACCATTTAAGTTTTCTCCATTAGGAAAATAACTAATCTAGTAAGGGTATGTAACAACCTTATAGATCTGAAACATATCGGACTTAATACCTTTAAGTCATTGTGGTTTATAACCATCTATATATTGCTTTATAATTAGTGCATTATGAGAGGTCAAAATTTTCTTCCGATTATAGTTACATTTTAGGGCATAGTTCACTCTCAATGTTCCCTAAAAATGTAGTGGTCTTATTTACAATTTTAATCACAATCATAAGATATAAGAATTACTAACTTGAGAAATATGTAGTATTCACCATATAATTAGCTAAGGCTTACTTAGGAATCCATCTGGACTCCATTGCATAGAAAAATAAGAATGCACACTCATTCATATAGGTATTAAGAAGGTCAATCCAACAAATAAGTAACACAATCCACATAAGTAATATCTCTCCATTTCATTCATTTCCAAATCTATACAATTACAATTTATGCACTTCGGCATACTTAAGACAATAGCCTTCAAAAAAGAAGTAACTTTCTTCCATAATACAATTTGGAAAACAAGTCGAATTCTTCATAAGAACCAGATTAAAATAGTCATTGCATCATATCAGATTTTGTCTACCTTTACCACTTATGATGACCATCTGCAAAAATTGCTAGCACGGGTCAGTTCAGTGAACTGAGCATGATAAGCACTAATCCTTAAACAATTGCATTCCACTAATTATTTTCATTAAACAATCCTATTTAAATGACATCAATTCCATCAAATCCCAAATCATGATTCACACTAGTTTTCTTTCTACCCATTATAATACGACTCTATATCATAACTCAAGTTACAGTTACAATTTCAACTTTAATCTATTTCGGATGATTCATCTTATACAAGAAAATAAGAAGGAACAATCTGAATCTTAAGTACCTAACCATCCGAAAACCGAGAACAGTAGAAAAACATGTTTTTAATCAACTCCTAATTAAAAACTTAACCATTCTAAAGTATACATCCAACAGGTTCATATACAAGCAATTTGTGCAAAGGAATGGATTACTGCAACTTGCAAGTCCTCCTAACAAACTACCCATAACCTTATTATACTAATTATCAATCAATGACAGTATGCAAGCATTAGCTTTTGGATTACTTTTTTTTGCAAGAAGATAACATCTGAGTTCTCAATAAGACCTAACACAGCTACAAAACGAAAGGAGTCTTCCAAGATAAGATCTCACCACTTACTATTTCTCTACACTTACTTTTAACAGTCCTGTCATCCCATAACCCTACTATAGAGTTCCTTATAGGATTATAAAGAAGAGAACACCATTATTCCAAAGGACAGTATAAACACTTTCATATTTTGAAACCCTTTAACAATTTTCCCTTCTCAACTTAAAGGAAGAAAACAGAGAAGATTAAACTCTATTGTAATCAAGTTCGGAACTAAATTAACTTCCAAAAAGTAATATACATCTCAAGTTCCATTAAGGAAGGAAAAGACGAGTAATCCAAACATCTAAGTTTAACCAATAACTCAGGTCAGGTAGAGCCACCTTCAAAGTTTGCCAATGGATCCCTATGGTTTTACGACTGTACATTAAACAACAGTCAATAACATTTTCTTTACATAAAACGTTATAAACGGTAAAAACTCAGACCACAACCCCGATCTAAGACAATGCACCGCATCTCATCCACCACTCAAACCAATTGAGTTTAAGGTCAAAATAGGGTAACTTCCCATTACCATCCTTTACCAATGGATCGAAACTGAATCGTTCCATCGTCGCCGCACTATTAGGTTGCTATACAATTTCGGGACACCAAACCAAAAATGCATCTACAAAATTAATAATTGAATTATAAATACAGATTTGGCAATGCCCCAAAAGTCACCCTACTTATACCATAGTAGTGATTAGTGCTTTATCTGTCAAAATAAATAGATCATTCAGTTGCATATAGAACATTTCAACCCAAATTTCAACTTCAAAAGGGGATGCATTAGCTGAACGTAGATAAACTTATTGACATTGAAGTCGTTGTTTTTCTTCCAAAGTAGAATTTATGACATTGTGTAATGCAGCCCAAAGAAGTAGATTTCACAATCATCTATGTGTAAAATAAAACACAGTCTTATCTCAACCACACATTAAACATAATTTCTATTAAGGTAGATCAAAGATTAACCACAAATTTTCCAGAATTACAGAGCTTATCCGAATACATTTCCTCCTGAACATAACAATGTTCCTAATACCCTTGTTTAATCACAAAACAACAGTTAAACCATATACTTCTATACTCACAGAACCTATAATCATAAGAACATTCAAACCCCTTTGAAATAAAAAAAATACAGGGTTAAACTTCATACAACATTTCCAACTCACGCAACTAAAACAGTCAAATTTCACTGAATATACTAACATTCTAACCACAAAATTAATTACCTATTTCCTTAAACATGGAACGGTAATAGCCAGAGTTCTTACGGTGAAGCAAACAATCAGTTGATCCAATCTTACACGAAACAGTAAAGAATTACCATGGTGTTTTCAAACACGTAATCATTTAATATGCATCCTTCCATGGATCTAGTTTTTAATCTAATACATTAGTCAGATAAAAAAACTTACAACACCTCCAAATGGATAGAAAAACTCCATATTTGATTCAAAGCAAGGGAACAAGAATAATGAAGCAGGTTTCATCCAGGATCAAAATTTATATGTTCAACCCAAAACCCCAAATCAATAGAAAACCCAAATTATTATTACCAGCCAAGTCAAAATATGCATATATCATCAAAATAGAGTTGTTCTAATGAAAAAATTTAAAGGAAATAAAGATTTTAATAGTTAGGGCCTATCATGCCTGATAGTGTCGCTAAAAAGTCGAAGAAGACCTCTGGATGCACTTTCCCCTTCTCTTCTTCTTCCATGAAAGATTAAACAACAAAATATTGTTACCTCCATGCCTTATATATTCCCCATGACACGAATTAAATTTGAAACCTTCAAAATTTCCATGTAATGAAGAGTAGATGGCTGGTTTGAAAAACCAGTGCTCATGCAGAGCAAAAAACAGAATGCATGAAAAACAAGACAACCAAGCAAAATTCCACTTGCATGCCTTCCCAAGAAATCCACGCTCGAGACCCTATGCAAATTAATTGCATTAATTTTCATTCTCCCACCTATTTTCCATTGCCACCGACTGCCAAAGTTGGTGAACTCTAAACCAAAATAAACAAAAATTCCCATTCTTAGAGATGTTTCCACGTAAGACCCTTCTTAACAAATTAACCTCCACTAACCTTGGTAGCACTCCTTGTCCTTCATCCTTATCCTTTCCTTAAATGCCATGGAAACCACCGCCCAAGACTTGCGACCCTCCTTAGGTCCCCTTTCATAGCATTATTTTAGGATAGGTTAGTGACTTAGGTTAGACTTAGTCTTAATGTCATAGGATATAACCTTAGTCACCCACCTTAGTGTTAGGTTTAGATAACCCTTAGGAGTATCAAGCACATAGTTTAGAACTAGGTTAGATTAACTAACCTTGCAACATTAGGTTATAGCTTAGGTTAAAAACTAATAACCTTAATGATTCTAGTCTAGGTCCACTAGATGGGATTAATCAGTAAATAGAATTCAAACAGAATAAAACATTCCCGGATCAGATTCTGATTTTACATCCAAGAATTAAGCTTTAGGCAGAAAACTTACACATATTTCTTGGCTTAAGGTCCATGTCCTTTCTCGATGCTATGATGATGAAACCAGATTCGATTGCAATGATCAGCTAGAGTTAACCTCCGAATCCAACAAAACTATCCTCTCTGAGACATATATTTTTTTATACGAAGGATTTTTTAAAAGAACTTGAACATTCAAAGTTCAAATCGGACTTAGTAACTCACGAAATGTTAATACAAATTTTTTCATCTGTATAAAATTCAAACATTCCTTGGATCAATGCAACTGATCCAAGGTTGATTCATAATGGTGGATAAATCCACAATCTTCCGAGAATCAAATTGTACTCATATGCGAAGGATGAAAGAAAAAGAGTCCAAGCATATTATGGTTAAATCAAAGATATTAAGAGCAGAAAATACATAACCAAATCAAGCATGACTTCCCGAAACCAAAGGAACATATCCTCATATGGGAGAAATCACATATCAACACTTGAATGCTCGGAAGAAAGTAACAACAGGTTCGGGTGTTACATAACTCTTGCTACAAATACCTTCTTTGGTGTCATTTCTACCCTACAATCCTCTGAAATTACTCATATTTTGATGTCTACAATGTGTAACTCAAACTCTAGCTCAAATCTTTGTGCCCTAGTGGAATTCATGTGCCCTATCTTGGTTGTAATGCATCCGCTTCTCTCAAACCCTCCTCCTATGGGAACACAAACTTATTCTTCACAAAAACCTACTTTCCATGTCCGGTTTCACACTCTTCGCACCTCAACACGATTTGTCAAATTTTTGCACTTGGCTCTCGTCAAATTATCTTAATCACAACGGTAAGAATGAACTCACATCCCATCTTTATATAGATTTTCAAAAAAAAATGATGCATTTATTGCTCCTTCATCTACCCAATTTCCTCTCATTTATTGACCAACTATGTTCTTTCCATGTGGTATATCTTCACTCCCCAACTATAACCTTCTAGCGCACCTTCTTACCCTCTCGGTCACAAATTTCTCTTGACATGCTTCCTTGCTTTGAGTACCTTGTCACTACACCTTTCATTGATAGTTTTCATGACATTTGCTTACCTCACGTTATCTTGTCCTTTCCTCCATCTCCATCTTTGGTGAGAAGCAATCCTTTGACTTGAATAGCACCCTTAGCAGCTTATTCCTTCCATTGTTTAATTCTAATAGTTTTGTACATGGATATCGACAATCCACCCCACACTAAAAGTATGTGCAATCCTTTACACATAAAAATTCTTCAAATAGTAATTAGCTTCAGGGGCATAAATGTGCTTATTCCACAACACACCAACTAAATTGACAAAGCATAGCAACAAAGAAGGAAACACATTAAAGGAATGAAAAATTTAAAACCTAATCTAAATGGTAATACTACCTTATTACAAACACCAAGAAGACTTATTTATAGTGGGGATTCAGCCTACTCCCATTAAAGTAATCGGGTATCCATGATCCTTCAAGTGCTTCTAATCGACAAGCCCTATTTTAAGGATGTAAGTGATAACATACGGCCCTAACCAATGTAATTTAACTTTCCTTGGATGGCACAAGAACTTATAGTCATAGAGAAGTACCATTTGTCTAATTTCAAACTTCTTGTCCTTTATGTTTCTGTCATGCCATGCTTTCTACCTTGCCTATTCTTGCTTCTGACCCCAATGTGCTATGGCTCGTCGCTCATCTAGCTTAATTATATTTTCAATCCGTTCTTCTAAAGCTTTCTCATCAGCTATACCTCCAGTGCATGTAATACATAAATAAGGTAACATAAATTCCATAGGAAGAATTTCTTCGGTGCAAACACTAAATGAAATGGTGTGGATTTGTTAAACCTTTTATATGTTTTTCGATATGCCCAAAGTACTACATATAATTTATCATCCTAATCCTTTCTTCCAACATCACAGATTTTTTCAATTTTTGGCTCAAAAATTTGTTGAAAGCCTCAACAGATTCCATTTACCTAAGGATGATAGGGTGTAGTCTTATGGTGTGCAATTGTGAACTCATCCAATAAAAATTTTATTGTCTCATTAAGAAAATGTGTTCCCCTATCACTGGTCAAACTTAAAGGACATCCATACCTTGTAATAATAGTTTCCCATAGAAATCAGGTTGTTGTATCCACTTTGTAAAGTCCTTTGTGGGTTCTACTTCTTCCCACCTTGTCAGATAGTCTATGCAAGTTATGATGTAGCATGATCCATTTCTTTAAGCAAATCGGTGAAATAGGACCCAAAAATCTATAGCCCATTTCTCAAATGGTTCTGCACTAGTAATATGTCTCAAAGGCATTTCATCTCATTGACCTGGTCTTCCAAGATGTTGATAATGATCACATTCCTTACAATCTTTATATAGGGTCTCCCACCATAATCCTACGAGTAGAATCTTGCGCGTTGTGGCATCACCGGCATAGTGGCCACCTGAAATACCACCATGCATTTCTTCCACAATACCTATGTGCTCATGTTCTAATACACAATGACACAATACCTCATCTCAACCCAATTTGTACAAGTCACCACTGATTAACATATAAGGTGTGGCGCGTATAGCAAGTTGTTTCTTCTCCAAGGATTTCATTCCTTCTGGTGTCATCCCTATTTGTAAAAAGATAACAATGTCCTCTAGTTATGATGGCACGTATTGTAACTTGTATAATTGTGCATTTGACATAGTATCCTCAATTTCCTATGCTTCTTCTCCTGACTATATTCTTGATAGATAGTCTAGTCAAGAATTAATTTTTCTTAGTTTTACCAAAACCATGAAATCACATTTTTGAAATAAGAGCACCCATCGACATATGTGCCCTTTTAAAACAGGTTTATTTACCAAATACTTCAATGCCATGTGATCTATATAAAATATGAATGGTGTAGCTAGTAGGTACTAGAGGAATTTATGTAGCACATAGATCATTGAAAAAGCTTCGCGCTCTGTAGTTGTGTAATTCTGTTTGGCGATTCAACTTTCTACCAGTAAAATAGATAGGATGATCTGTAATACCTTCTCCAAGTTGAGCCAACACTACACCAATGGAAATGCCAGAGGTGTCAACATGTACATGAAATGGTTTGTCCTACGAAGGAAAACACAGAATAGGTGCGGTAGTAAGTTTCTCCTTTAGTGTATCAAATGCACGTTGTTGTTGTTCTACCTAGTAGAACATACCTTTCCTTTTAGTAACTCTTCTAATGGTGTGGAAAATTTGTCATATCCTTTGATAAACTTTATGTAATATCCCATATGACCCAAAAATCCATGTACCTCACTTTGACTGGTAGGCTCCCTTAGGCCTATAATGACCGTAACCTTTGCTAGATCAACCAACAAACCCTCCTTACAGATTATGTGTCCTAAAAGTATCCCAAATGGTGTAGCAAATATGCACTTCTTGATGTTCAAATAGATACTTAACTATCTACACCATTCAAACATTAAGTGCAGATTGTCACAATGATCCTTAACTAATCCATACACCATCTAATCGTCTAAATATACCTATAAGAAGTTGTGAATAAATTCTTTGAATGCTTGGAAAACTATGTGTGAAAATACAACGGCATATTTTTCGACCAAAATGCATTACAATATAGGAAAAACTACCCCATTCAATAGTAAACGTAGTCTTTTCCTGATCCTCCTAGGCAATCCAAACCTAATGATACCCAGAGAACCCATCTGTAAATGAATAGATTTTGCGCCTGCAACTCCTAGTATTTCCTTAGTGAATGGCGTAGGAAATGGATTAGTTACACATGCAACATTCAACTCCTTGCAGTCCACACATATTCTAATCCGTCCATCATTCTTGATAATGATCACCATTAAAATAACCCATTCGACTCATCAAGGGCTTGATGATCCTAGATTTCAACATGTTATTAATCTCTTCTTTGACCTTTTCGCAAAAATTGGGGTTCATTCTATAAGGTCTCTATACGTACCCAAAATTGTAGGGTGTTGCACCATCGGAACAACGTAACACGTACCCCAATGATGATACAAGTCTCCTCACAAGGTGTTCAGGATCTGGAAAAGCTCTCCAAGTGTGCGTTAACATACGGCATGCCCCGCTTATCCCCGCATACTTTTTTTCCCCTTTTCCCCTCTTTTCTTGTCCTTTTCTCTTCATGTGAACCCACCGCCCTACCTAGGTGGCGGTCTCGTGATTGCCACCTGAACAAGGTGGAGGTCCTGTAACCACCACCGCTCCCGCTCGGGTGGTGGTCCTTTACGTATTTTCCAGAAAGATCTTTTAACACGACTCACGTAAATTTCAATGATTCACCAACTTTTTTTCACCACCATGGACTTGCATTAATGATTTTGGTCCCCTAGAATAGTGTTTTGCCATTGTTTATATTTTAAGAGTTCTATTTGGTTTTTACCTTGGGTAAATGCAAATGCTATAAATAGTTGGCTTGTGCTCAAGAAAATGGCCCCTCAAATTTGCCTCTGAATTTCTCATTGCAATAGATTAGTCTTTCATTTTGCTTAGAATTCTTAGTTTCTTTCATTGCATGCTTAGTTAGTGTTACTTTCTGTTAGTAAGCCACATATCCATCTTGTGCAAATGCTATTGATATTTTATCCAATCCATTGGAGTAAAATAGTTTGCTTTCAATAGGAACCATTAAAGTTTCGGGTTTTCTCTTCAAACAAAGATAGTTTCGGTTTACGGATGTTTTATGTTGCATGACTCGCAATAAATCCCACTAGGAATTACATAAGCCAAGCTCTGTACTCTTGCGTTATCTCTCTCCTACTCGCATTGTATTCAGTTTGTATCCTAAGCTGCCTTTGTCCTAATATCTACTTCTGTTGATGCTAGCATTACATGCTTTTCTGGATCTACGTGAACACAAAGGAACGAGGAGATCACACTGAGGGGACAAGATCACACACACCATCGGATTCACCACTATTCTACAGAATCCAGGTTCTAGCTTTCAAAGTTCTAAATAGAAACATATCAAATAGAGTAGCCAATCACTTTATTTCAGTCAATTTTACTTTTGATATTGCCAGGAAGTTGTGGGGATTGATAGTTTCTGAGAGACTATGATTCATTCCTCACTTCTGAGGTAGGATTGAGAGTCTTGCAAATAGACTAGATCAAGTATTTCATTATTTAGAATAGATTCACAGTTGCACAGACAAATAACTATACTCGGTTATCTTGTTTGTTTTAATTTGTTATTTTAGCTGTCAATTCTAGATATGTTAAACAGTTACTCTTTTAAATTTGTTTGAATAGTTCATCAGAAAATACAAAAATAGAGAAATCATATATGCTATAGATATACTTAAAGTAGTTAAATTTCACTTTGCTACAGTTAATTTACATTGTTTCTTTTGTATGAAAATCATGGGACCTAGGGAGCCCAGAGAATATGTAATCGAGCCAATCGTGCCCTAACCCAATCTCATCACAAAGAATAATCGATATAGATCAAAATCTCAGGATCCAAGTCTTCTGAACAACGGTAAACTTGCAACAAATCAGTTTCCAACTGCACGGGTTAAACATAGAAGACGACCGAGCACACACATTTTGGTCGAATCAACCAAACTACATATTACCTTAGATTCATATCTACATGACTGTAGAAGGGTTTGAAAGAGAGCAGACATTTGATTGTGATCCTTTGGTTCCATAACCAGACGTAGGAGACACTCTCACAGATATAGATACTAGCTTAAGAATTCAGGTTGCACGAATGCCTGTAAGATATTCTGAGAAGATCACACAGTTATTGATTCTGAATATAGAAGCTGAGAAAGCATACGATTACTGGATACTAGGGATTAGGGACTGATTCCATACATGACCATAGTAGGTCCGCAACAACCACAAATCTATGGTTGTGACCCACAAATCCCATAGCCCAACGAATCCATAGGTGAATCAGACATAGATGTTGGCCTACGTACACTAGTATTTAGATCTACTCCACTTCCACCTATCATCATCAAACAGTTATCCTGGTTAGACATAGCAGCTAACAAAGCTAAGGAGTTCTGGACTAGGCCAGAGAATCACCCATAGAGTCAATTATATTTACCATCGCCCTATGACCTTATCTAGGAGATATACACAAAACTATCCCAAGACATTTTCCACGTATTCCACAACCTATAGACCAAATCATGCCAGAGCTCGATATTGATTGGAGCCTTCAAGCATTCATCCTTGTTGATCGATCTATCACACCAGTTCAAGTTAGGAGGGCCTTCTTTGCCTTAGATTTGTAATTTCCACTAGTGCGTGTCAAAGACATTAGATTGCCTAACTAGTTTGTCTATATCCCACACATATTTCATCCCCACCGGCTATCTTGGCACAACCTCGGGAGGTCGGGTGCGAGGAAGATTTACTTGTAGATTCCCAAACTCGCTTGCCACTTTTCTGTCAGTACAAAATTGGTGAACCCGACGCGTGAAAGTTCCTACTTTCTAGATTTGGAATCTTATTCTTACTTATGTTGTCAAATTGTTTTAATTTTGTCTTCTCATCTCATCGGCCTTCACATCACCTTCACCAACAAAATTGGTGAACCCGACGTGAATCGAACACGTAACCTTCGATCCGAGTCATATTTCTACTAGTTCTTTTGAAATAAATGACTCTTTCGTCTTTACTACCTCATCAGCTTTCACCATCACCTTCACTCCTTCCCATTATTCTATGGGTATTCATATACCCCCAAATATGTCGGGATTCGATGCATATGGCAGACCCCTCTTGGGTCTTGAGGCATACTATGCCCAACAGAATAGACAATCATCACCCTCGCTCTCAGTATGGGGTGACAACTACTCAACTAACCAGTTGTCAACACAAACTCTAAGGATCAGATATACCTCATCCCTCCGAATAGAGGAGTTGGATCAGTTCACTCAAACATGGCAAACAGAGCCTTCAGGCTCAAACAATATGATGCTCACAGGAGAATCAAGTTTGTCTCCTCAGGTACTACTTAGACCACAAATTAGTAGACAATCAGACTCATACCTGGGTTTAGATGATGAACATTCGGTATGTTATGCCAGGAATGAACAATGTTCTCAAAGTATGTACCCACCTATAGGAGGTTTACAAACACAACCCGAGGTCTCTTTTCAAGGAAATACCTCCATGCCACTACACATAGGAAATGCCCTCGGGAAACTTGGCAGGGCAGCGATCAATTCATAGCAGGATATCACATGCCTATACAACATCAGGATATACAACAAATGCCACCAAGGAAAAATATCGTGACTTCACCAAATGAAGTCATTTCAACTCTAGTAGAAAAGGTTAGGGGGTTAGAACTTGCCCAAGCAAGTCAAAATTCTCAATTCATGTAGGCAGGAAGTTCCAATCCTCCACACCATCCTAGCCAAGTAGACCTCCTCACAGGAGTAGGCACGTTAGGCATGACTCCTCAGTATTCACAACAAACCCCAACAAGAGCTGCCATTTCTAACACCACTCCTCCCGGTCTAATACAAAGTAATCCATTTTTGGACAATACCCCTTCATACTTAAACATGTACTCCAAATCACCACAAGGGGATATGTTCTCCTCTCCCGGCATGGTTCCTCAAACACAGGGGTTTCCTTATGCCCCCGCTAACATGTACGCTACGCCATATCAACAACCCATTCCACCTCTGCTCCCTCAACAAGCACCATCAATGGTCGAAACCTATGTGATAGGGACTTACTCAAAATATTTGAAAGAGCCCCTAGATTTCACCATACAAAGCATCATGCTTCCAAGACCTCTTCCCGATTTTCCCAAATACAAAGGTGAGGGAGATCCAAATTCCCATATCAAGGCTTACGCAACAGCCATCCGAGAACTACTCCCTTGGGATGGGGTTGTTGCTAAAATATTCCCCAAAACTTTGGAAGGCATCGCTCTCGATTGGTATTATAGAATACCTGAGGCTTCCATCCATTCGTTCAAGCAGCTCGTGTCAGAGTTTATCAAAGCCTTTGACATGAACAAACTATTAAGGATAGGAATCAAGGAATTTTTACACATCAAGCAAGAACACAATGAATCTGTCACCCATTTCATCCAAAGGTGGCATACAGTTCTTTATTCTTCGGCAAGTGCTCCAAACATGGATCAGATGGAACTATGTGATTTATTCCTTCATTCTCTTAGTAGAGAAGTGAAGGAAGAAGTCCAGAAGTTCCCACTAAGAACTTACAATGAAGTACTTGAGAGCACTCTCTGAATAGATCAAGCGGAAATTGATAGTGGTCGCAAGACATATGGAGCAAACGGGAGGTTAATCACCTCCAACCAAAACACTACAACTTATCCTACTATCACGAATGTCAATCAAGGACCTAAAATTCTTAACAAAAATTGCGGAGTGACAACGGATGGAGTAACTGATCAGGCTAGAAAGACAAATGTTGTGAATACTCCACCACAAATAAACAATCAACGAAACAACAACTTTACCCGAAAATCAATGCAGTGGATTTTAATCATCCACGACAAAAACAAAACAACGATGGTGAAGTCCTACATGGGATTCAAGCCAAAGCTCAACTGGTTATCAAAATCAAAATCAAAATAAAAAACAACAGACACAAAACTTTAATAGGAAATGGTTTGATCAAAGTTTTGGGCCACAATATGCACCAAACCAACAAACTAGGAATTACAATCCTAATTCATATTGTGGTTTCCACAAAATTCGGGGCCATGACACTAGAACGTGTCGTGACTACAATAAATTCATGCAACGCTTGCCAGATGAACAAAGACAACTTTTCATAGATATGTTCTTGGTAAATCCTACGTCACCAGCACCAAATACTTTTACAGGGGTAGTTTCCCCTCAAAATGCACCCCTCAAGATCTTTAATGATCTGCTCCCAAATCACAACAATAACAAGTTAAATCCAAGTGGGACAAACAAGGGTGTAATTGCAGGAAACAATGATCATGAGGCTTCAACTTCGCTAAATCCATTAGTTGTGCCACAACTAGGAAGTCAACCACGACCTAAGATAGTCGGATTAGTGGAGTTAGATGCCGAATTACCCAGTAGAAGCTGTAACAAGGACACGAGAGTATTCCTCTCAGCCAAGTCCAAGCTACCCGCTAGAAACAGACAATATCCAACAAGTATTAATAAAACCCGTGGGTGCTTATGACTTAATTAATGATCTAACAAAAACCTTCTCGCACATCTCCTTTTTGGATTTATTGAAGAACTCTCCTGCCCACAGGGCTTCTCTTTTAGAAGCATTGGGTTTAGGTCATCTAATTAGCATCACTCCACCTCCCGAAACATAGGTAAATCATATAGACTTTGATATCCATCCTCCGGGGTAGCTGGAGATAGGGACACCGAATTCATATTCGAAATAAACAAAATGCCAACAGATGTTGAGATTGCACGCCGAGGTGATCCGGCCTTACACTTACAAGTATGGGTTTATAACAATTATGTGAAACACGCGATGGTTGACGATGGGGCAGTAGTTAACATAGTCCCTTTTTCTTTCCTTCAAAAGCTAGGGTATGGAGAAACAAATTGTTCCACAACCCAAAATATGCTAAGAGGCTATGACAACCTTAAAGCCACCTCAATTGGAACTATAATATTACCAGTCACCTTAGGACCCAAAACCATCCTGACTAAGTTTTATATTATAGATCAGGAAACTAACTATAATATGATCCTCGGCCGACCATGGATACACCGCATGAAGGCAATCCCTTCTACGCTATTTCAAGAAGTAAGGTTTTTACACTTAGGAAAGATATTCGTAGCCAAAGGTGATCCAAAACCATTCGATGTACACCTAGCTGACTTAAAGAAAAGACCAGGCATGCACTCGGAGTTTGAACTCCCAACGAACCAACTTAATAAACCTACCGATGCAAAACCAGAGGAAAAATTGGTACCTACCACAGACCTTGAAACTATGAGCCTAGCCACGGCAACCCCAGCCCCCAAAGATGAGGCTAACACTATAGAAATAGTGTCATTAGGAACTACTACAAAAATTGTTGAATTACTGGAACAGGATCTACCAATGTTCCTACCATTTGATTCTGTAGGCATGGGGTGCACCCTAGGTGTTGGCTCTCTTCCAGTAGTGGAACTCTGCATGATAGAAGTAGAAGACGTTAACACAACAAATATCCCAACGTCCATACTCCCAGCTAAATATTGGACTCTCCATTTTGATGGAGCTAGATGTCGTTATGGAGCTGGGGCAGGTATAATCCTTACTTCTCCCGAGGGAAAAGTCCTACCATTTGCCTTCAAACTAAATTTCGAATGCACAAACAATGGTGCTAAGTACGAAGCCCTCCTCCTTGGCCTCATCTTAGTGAAGAGAATCGGTGTTGATAACATCAGAGTGTTAGGAGACTCACAATTGGTAGCAAACCAAGTATCTAAGATATATGAAACCAAAGTTGAGCACTTACAACTTTATAAAATAGTTGTATTAGATTTAAGAAAGGAGTTTGAATTCATATCAATTAAAGCAATCCCGTGAGAACAAAATCTTCTCGCCGATTCTATAGCAACTTCGGCATCACGCTTCACTCCAAACAATGAATTCCAAGATACCCATTTCATGGTGTCCCTTCGTACCAAACCATTGATAAAAACAATGTCAAATCCTCTTTTAAATAGAAATGAAAACAAATCTGCTATCCTAGACCACGTTGGTAGTGATATGGCAACTCTGAATTACTTAAACGCCTATGCGGCATTACATCTCTCCCATCACGTGATAGATTTATCTTTGATCCCACATTCATCTTCCTATTACGGGAATCCCATGACAGAGCTTCCCCCACAAAAAGAACCCAGCATATACACAGTCGAGAATGGAGACGAGCTGGGGCTACCCCCAGCCCCGCCTGAGTTTGAAGAAGGTAACACTTCTTTAATCGAAGAAACAATTGATATTAACATCGAACGGAAGATGAACCAAGGATGTTGAAGTTAGGATCCTCGTTAACTCCATTAGAGGTAGAAATACACACTCGGATCCTCAAGGAACATCAGAAGGCTTTCGCATTTAGTTATAAAGAAATGACAGGAGTTGCACCGCACATTGCGGTACATAACCTCGTCACTAAATCAGATGCAAAGCCGATTAAACAAAAATCGAGACCAATGAAACCTAAGGTAGCTCTCATGGTGAAAGAGGAGGTGATAAAACTCCTCCAAGTAGGATTCATCAAACCAGTCGATTACTCTCAATGGGTATCTAATATCATTCTCGTTCTAAAAATAATGGGAAGATACGCATCTGCATAGACTTCCGAGACATTAACAAAGCATGTCCTAAAGATGACTTCCCGTTGCCATCCATTGATGTCATTGTTAATGCAACAGTTGGATTTGAACTTTTTTCTCTCATGGATGGATTCTCGGGATACAATCAAATCAGAATATCTGAATAAGATCAAGCTAAAACCACATTTATAACTCCTTGGGGAACCTATTGCTATGTTGTTATGCCATTCGGTCTCAAGAACGCTAGCACTACATACCAACGGGCTATGACATATATATTTCACGATCTGATTCATCAAATTGTGGAATCCTATGTAGATGACTTGTTGGCTAAGGCCAAGAAGTGTTGTGACCATCCGAAGTACTTCACATCATTCTTTCACGTCTGATAGAATACGGAGTCACGCTAAATCTAGAAAAATGTGTCTTTGGTGTAACAGGAGGGAAGCTCCTAGGTTACATTATATCATCACGTGGGATCGATGTTGACCCAACCAAAATTTAGGCTATCCTCGAAATGGTCCCACCTTTGGATGAATCTGGAATCAGGTCATTTCTCGGAAAGCTTGGTGCAATCCGGAGATTCATCCCGGACTTAAGTTTTTCCATTCATCCAATCAACAATCTACTCAAGAAAGACTATAGCATTGATTGGACCGAAGACTGCAATGAAGCTTTCAACGCAGTTAAGTGTTTCTTGTTATCACCACCTACGCTAATGCCACCTAAGCCAGATCGCCCGTTAATTTTATATTCGCGAGCTACCAATGTCTCGCTAGCCTGTATGTTGGCTCAAGAAGATGATGACAAGAGAGAACGTGTGATTTATTTCATTAGCCGGACATTGCTCGACTATGAAACATGTTACACACAAGCAGAACGAGAATGCCTCGCCATAGTCTTTGCAACAAAACACTTAAGACATTACATGTTAAATCAAGAAACAAAGGTCATGGTAAAAACAGATCATTTATGAACTTTCCTCACGCAAGGGTCCTTGTCTAAAAAGGCTGGACGTTTTATAACCTTAATGGGTGAATTTGAATTAACATTTGTAAATCAGAAGTCCGTTAAGGGACAAATCATCATGGATTGGTTAGCTGATAACCCATTAGACGGATGCGATCTAGTAGATCTAGACTTTCCGGATGAATGCGTATACTACATCGAAACCAGACCTCCTATCTCTGAGTGTCCTTGGTACACTGATATCATTAATTATATCATGGACCATACGTATCCAGAAGGTGCTACTCTGTAACAAAGAAGGCGGTTACACATTATCGTAGCAAAATATGTCATTATAGAGCAAATGCTCTAACAAAAAGTGTTCAATGGAATGCTTCTAAGATGCATCGACACAAAAGAATCCAAGAAGATTCTCCATGAATCTCATAGTGAAATTTGTGGAGGCCACTTCGGTGGCCATGCCACCACTCGTAAAATACATCGAATGGGCTATTTCTGGCCCACTCTAGAACATGAGTAGATTTTGTACATAGATGTCATAAGTGTCAAGAATTCTCCCACGAGATTCACATGCCAGCACAAGCTCTACAACCGATTGCTACTCCATGGCCCTTTTCTACGTGGGGCCTAGATTTAATAGGGAAATTCTCTCCCTCATCTACAGACGGCCATAATTTTATAATCACGGCCACCGAATATTTTACCAAGTGGGTAGAGGCTATGCCTCTTACTACTGTACCTGGGTTCTGTAATCGCCAAGTTCATTTTGAACCAAATCATTTATAGGTACGGTGTCCCGCAAATCATTATCTCAGATAATGGAACTTCTTTTAAGAATGACGAAGTTCACAAATTATGCAATAAATTTAAAATAAGCCATCATACGGCTTCATTATATTACCCTCAAGCCAATGGATAGGCTGAGGCGACAAACAAAACATTAAAATCCATTCTCCTTAAAACGGTGAAAGAAAACAAACGAGATTGGCACTTGAAGTTATATCCAGCCTTATGGGCCCACCGAACCTCAATAAGAACACCAACAGGAGTGACTCCTTTCTCGCTAGTATTCGGGGCAGAAGTAGTTCTCCCGCTTGAGGTTGAAATACCCAGTCTCCACATTTCATTACAAGGGATCCTGGATGAAGATGCTTATAGAGAAGCACGTCTTTCCCAACTAGAAATCCTAGACGAGACTAGGTTAGATCTTTGAACAGCAATGACACTGAGTCTAAGGCCGACCGGATGTGCGGGTAATATAACAAGAAATTCTATGAACGCAACATATATGAAGGTGATCTAGTTCTAAGGCTAGACAGCCGGATCGACAAAAAAACTGGCGAAGGAAGGAAGTTCCAGCCCAAATGGTTGGGCCCATACCGAGTCATGAAGGACTATGGAAATGGTGCATACCTCTTATGTATGCTAGAAGGTGAGGAATTTGGTGAAACAGTCAATTCCCTACACCTCAAATGATTCTACGCGTAAGAAACTAGCACTACTTATAATTATATCTACATTGCATCTTCATACAGGTTAGGATCATTTTGTCCGCTTGTTTCGTACCAAAAAAATGTGATCAAGGAATTTTTTCTCAAAGAAATTCATTACAAACTCATGATGTTGTTGGCATAAACACTCTAATCATACTTCTCCATTTCCATGATATCATCAAACTATTTCGAATCATTTCATCAAATAAAGCTAGATATGACAAGGTCTTAATGGTAACCATGCCAAGATCTACGGGTTTATTCTCACTTTTGGTTTCTTCTTAGGATAGGTGTCTTACCTATGGTCTATTCTAGAAGCTTCATGGTGTCACATCTATCCTGTATATATATCTCTTTGGAAATAAGAACACACTGACATTTTTCTCAAATAAACAAGTCAAATATAGAATCAAATAGAAAATTTTAAATTTACACATTTCCTTGCCCCACCAACCTTCGGTGATGAGCTTGCATCTCTTACTAGTGACGTAGGGTTGGGAAAGGATGGAAATGCCCTTACTCGCCTATGCCTTGCCCACGGTGATAAACCCATGCTTCTTACTAGTAGCATGGGGCAAAGTGTAGGGGGTCCTCTTGACAAACAAATGTAAAAGGTCATAAGCAAACAATTCAAACCTTGAAGCTTTGAGTCAAAAACAAATGAATCAGATGTTCAAAATTCCAAAAGAGTTAAAAGCCTAATAACCCAGATTTTGTCTACTATGTGGCCATCTATGGATCTAAGTCTAGATAAACCGCAAAGCAAGTTACATCCCAAAAACTATGAAGTCACTCAAGTGGAGTAGGCTCGTGGCATCCTAATTTGGTTCCACCAAAGCTTTGTCTATCTTTCATCACTATCATTTCAACACATTTCATAACTTGCGCCCTTCCCAACTCTCGGTGATGAGCCCTCGCATCTTACTAGTTGCGTGGAGTTAGGAGAGGGGCAAGTCTATCTACTCATCATACCAGCTTATCTTCACCACTTTGCCAAAACAAATATGAAGTGTTCAAGATTGCTTACAGAAACTAAGATTCAACATCACATTGTATCTACATTATCATATATCAGCATCATGAAATACAAAAAGAAAGTAAAACACTTGCATCATTTGTTCTCCATTGCATACATTTTAAAAAGCATACAAGCATCAACATCATAATCTACATGAGGAAACAAAATGCAAACAAAGCCATAAGTGCCAAAATATTGATCAAAGAGAATATATATATATCAAATATATATATATCAAATATATATATATATATCAAATATATATATATATCAAAGTTTCAGTACAATGCCACAATGCCATCATGCGCCAAGCATGGTCAAAATGCTCAAAGATCCCAGGGATATACAAAAGAATATATCATATAAAATCTAAGAGAGCCAAGTGGCTTCTCAATCCCTACGAGACCCCTCGAAGGTCCACGCCCATGCCTAGGACTCCAGGCTACGCCGGTGCTCGAGTGCACGGAGGGCTCGGGATCACGAGGGCAGCTGCAATCTCGCGCAAGAATGACTCCTCATCAGGTGCTCGGCTGTCCTATACCCCACTAGCTCTGTGTGGAGATTCGATACCATCCTGGCCACGTGCCAGACTAGGGCAAAGACATCAGTGTGTCTACTAGCTAGTGAGGGCTCCCCAGCATCCACATATAGCTCTGCACGAGTCCTCTCCATGGGGATCATCAGGGTATCGGTGCATACCCTACGAATCAGGGCTCACCACTCATCGACGGTCTCTATAAACAAAGGAGAAAACAAATTAGAAATAAACAAGAGATTATAAATACAAGATAAAACAAAAGGAGAGATAGCAACTAAGGAAATCCTAACTAAAAACAAACATTAAAAGGAAGGATGGTAACTTACTCGGATCACCAGGCCTCCAGGATGGATCGCTAGGGTCAGCACCTGCCATGGATGCCGCCACTGACTGAGGTGCTGCTCCTATGACTGGAGCAACATAGCACCCCGTAACGGACTCATCCTCCCCCATGGCCCTAGGAGAGTGGCTCCTCTAAAACCAGAGTAACTCTCTTTACACTCTGCTCGGCCCTCACTGCCTGTATGATATCCTAAGTATCATGTCACTCAGGGTCGTTATCCTCCTCTGTCTCTCCCCCTGTAAACTCCTCAGACTTGGAGTCTATGTCAATGGGGTCATCGCTGCTATGGGCAGGACCCATGGCAATCTAAAGAAATGGTGCTTGAGGCGCACCGGCTCTCCCTTTGGCACGTACTACCCTCTTGGCCACAATAGGAACACCAGGAGTAACAACTGTCCAACCCCGGCCTCTAGGACCCCCTCGGCCTCTCGGGCGACTTGTATCTTTTGGTGCTTTCAGGGAAGCATGCCCATGCAGGGTACACCAAATTGCTGAGTGTAACACCCTGAACTGTTATTACTTCCTCCTAAGCATACAAGTGTTGATATGTGATTTCTGTGTAAAAGGATGTGTTCCTTGATTGAGAGGTCATGCTTGATATGTACTGTATCTTCTTTGCAGATCTTTGACTAAGTCGGATTATGATTGGACTCTTTTATTTATTTCATTTTGCATCTGAGTTTAATCTGATCTCGGAACGAATTATGAAGTTGTTCATCTTTAAGACCTAGCCTTGGATCAGTGGTATTGATCCAAGTGGTGCTTTAAGTTATTCGTGATGAATTAAAAAAATTATAAACCTTTCACAGGTTGCAAGGTCTGAATTCATTGAATAAAGCCAATCCCGAGTCTAACTCAGGTTGATCGTGTGAAATGGAATGGTTCCCGATATCGAAGTATATCTGGAAGGTCTTGGTCGTGGACCAGGTAATAATTCTGTTGCATATAATTCTATAGCCTAATGGCAGTACAGGAGTGAACCCTGTTTGAGAATGCATGTTGTAGGTCTTTTTCTGAGTATATGAAATGTTAGACCTAACTGGAATTATTAATGTTAGTAACCTAAAACTAAACTTAACCTAGGGGTTAGATTAGTGTTAATCTAACCTAGACCTAGGCTAAGAGCTAGTGTTCTAAGTTAGTATCTATGTGCTAAGTGGTTAAAGTAGGTGTAATCCTAAATCCTAACCTAAGTTACTAGCCTAACTATTGAGCAAAGAATAAGGGGACCTATGGAAGGGGTGCGAACCATGGGCGGCAGTTTCTATGTTATTAAATGCGTGGATAAGTATGAAAGACAAGTAATTTGGTGGAGGTTTTATAATGGCTATCTTGAGCCGACGTGGCAGGTCACCAAAATTGGAAATGGTCTTGGAATTTTATTTTCTATCGCCAACTATGGCGGTCGGTGGCAGTGGAGTTTGAGCGGGAAATTGGGAATTAATGCAATCAATGCACTCGGGCTTTGAGCTCGATTTCTTGGGGAAGCATGCAAAATGGAAAGTTGATTGTTTGTTTGGTTTTGCATGCGCTCCGGTTTTCCTTCTGTCTGTTCACTGGTTCTTCGCACCAGTCTTCTTGGTGTTGCATGGTAAGTATGAGCGTAACTAGCTCTTTCCTCTGGCAAGGAAAATATATAAGTCATGGAAATAGTAAATTTCTGTTGGTGGATCTAACTTGGAAAAGAAGGAGAAGGTTTGAGCTCTTTCAGTGGTCTGCTTCGAAATTTTAAGCAAATATCCAGGCATGTTAGGCCCTAACCTTTAAAAATCTTGTTGTCTTTCAAGTGATTTCATTAGAACAACTCTGTTCAGATGATTTTTGGAATTGGTTGGTTTCTATGGTAATCTTGTGTGATTTTTGGCACTGTATCTTCATACTGGTTCGGTTTTTCAATTTAACCCTTGATGGGTGTTTATTGTATCTCGAACTGTGGCTATATTTCCTTGTGTTTTGCATTCCGGCTTTAAGTTTGTGAAATATATGAAATGAATGTATGCTAGACCTGCTCTGTGAGAACCCATGAATTGTTCTCGTGATGTGTACAGGCTACTGTGATGCTTGTTGATTTATACTTGTCATCGATGCTTGTTTTTGATACTCGTTGGAGGGAATACAGATGGACAGTTGTTTGATTGTTCGGTTTTATTGAACTTTTTGTTAGCTCTGTCGTGGTTACTATTAGTGGTGGTTATTGATTCTTGTTGGGTTTCGTTTTGTCTTTTAAAGTTATTTGTTAATAAATAACTTGTTGTGTTATTGTATCTCATCGCGACCCTGTTGAGGTTGTTTTTCCTTGCATTGTGGTTATGGGTTTCAACCCGTTGACAGTATGCAATATGTATATATTTATGTTTGTTGTAATCGAAACGACTCTGTAGAGTCCTTTGAATGATTCGTATATTTTGGGACCACTGTGGAAACTATATATATTGGAATCTTGGTAATTTGTTTTGCCTTAGTCTTAAAGGAGTAACAGGTAATGCGACTTCTGTTATTTTGTAATGAATACCTTCGTTTTACAAGGAATTGTGGTTCAGACTCAGTTGGGTACTTATTATGTTCCACTATGTAAGCTTGAGTGAATATTGATATAAGGGTTCAGTCGGATTCCTTGTTTTGAAATCAGTATTTAGATTTGCTTACCTGATTGTGAATATCGACCATTGTTGGCATGATTGGAATCTTTAACTTGTATTTATCTTGTATTTTGTTTTCTGTAGAAGCTTATTCGTGAATACTGATATACGGATTTAGTTTTAAATCTTTGATAAGTAATCAGTGTCACTGCTTCTATTTAAGCCTGATTTTGAACATGTAATGTTTTTGGTTGGTTGGACTTCTTTAAACAGTTTGACATTATGTAATTTGGCTTTTTATTTAGTGAGTCGTGAATACCTTACTTCAAACTCTGAACACGTTCAGATGTGAATACAGAATATTATGTTTCTTTTCTGTTTATCCCAGTTTGATGAGGCTGTGCATGTTAAGGGGATTTTGTATGATTATCTCTGCATAAGTCTTAGTGAAACATCAATTTACTTAATGTCAAAGAGTCTTTTATTGATCGCGATAAAATTGAAGTTCCTTGATTTCGACCTTAGGTCCGAAAGCCTTGTAGTGTTTATTATGGACTAGAAGGGGACTGTAGGTTGATGTATGGGATTGTAATCGTGTTTACGTATTCTGTTGCATGACTATCCTGCCTTGAGCTTGACTGAACTTTGAGCCGTCGACTGCTCCTCGACAGGCGATGTGGGGAATATCTTCTTGTTTGTTGTTTCATGTGAAGGTCATGTGGAGTCTGTTTGGTAGATAGTCATCACTGTTGGCGTGATAGCTACTGTACAGAAGTTTTGTTATATTTGATGTTAACAAAACAGTGATTCTTCTTGTGGCTCGTCTGACTTATTCGTATGCATGTAAGGTGAATGTTTTCCATTTAAGGAGATGGTACAGTCACGAACGTGATGAAGGGAAATATGAATGACTTGCTTTCTTTCTCTTCTGTTATGAAAATATATGTTGATATTTTTATCTAACCGTTGGAACTGTTTTGATCCTTTTATGGAATCATGATTTGTAATGATATTCCTTTTACTGTTGAATGAAATGATCTGTCTGAAGTTTGCTGTTTTAGGAATTCAGATGGATAATTGGTTTGGATACTTTTGTTCTTCTTGATTTCTAATATTGTGATGAAATATTTGGGAAGTATTTAGGACTATTCTGTAACAATAATAGAGTTACGCGTTTGTAGTCATTTTTGTATTACATCAGCATAGTCTGAAATATGTATACTTGTTTGGTGAATTGATCTCATTTAAACAGGTTGTTTAATGAAAACGAGTGGTGGATTGCAATTGTTTTAAGAGTTAGTGCTTATCATGCTCGGTTCATCGAATCCGACCCATGTTGACTATTTTTACGAGATGGTTGCCGTAAGTGGTAAAAGCATGCGAGATCGATAGGATGATCGATTGTTTAGATTTGATTTTAAGTAGAATTTCAGTTTGAATTTCTTTAAATGTACTATAAGAGGAAAGATGTTCTTCTTCCGTTGAGTATTGTATCAAGTATCTTTGAATGCATAAAATGTATTTGATTAGTTACGAAAGGAATGGAAATTGATATTATTACTTATGTGTTTGTATTCTTATCTTGATAGTTTGACCTTCTTCGGTTCAAATGATCTAAAGAGAATTGTTATTATTATATAATTTGGAGACTTTGGTGATTATCAATGCAAGCTTTACAAGAATATGAGATTGAATTCTTATGATTGTTTAGTAGTTCCAGTATGTTCTATCGAAGCTAAATGGAAATTTAGGTAACTCATCCTTTTCTAAGATAGAGTTAAAATATACCTAAGCGAGTAACGCTAAACAAAAGCTGAATTAAATTATTAATCCCTAGTCCCGATTATGACAGACAACATTTAATTGGATTCTGAATCATTTATATTTGATACTAATAAGTATGATATAAATTCAGTTATGAGAACTGATATAAACCTAATGGGGTTCAGATGGCAATCTCATGTGAAGTTTATGAGATATTGTCCAATTCCGTTGTTTTAGAATTATGTATATTCTATGAACTCCTTGATGAGACCTTGGCCTTAATAACTCCTCACGTGTAATGGGTTTTATTGACAAAGGTCATCCTAGGAAGAAGAATCTAGGAATCGGAAAGGCTAACCTTAGGGGAACGTCTTTTAATATAATTTAACTCTATGTGCGTAATGCTTATTAATACGTAGATCTTTTCGAGGCGGATTTAAAGGTTGACGGCATAAGACAACTGCAGGGTTGTACCTTCGAGAAGATTAGGATCTTCTCGAAGATACCACAATGCAGGTGACTTATGACGACACCCTTTGCATTGATCGTCAAGATTTACACCTTTAACTCGTACAAGTTACTTTGGGACCAATTAGGTGTGGGGTCACATTATATGGTTGCCTAGGAGACTTGGGGTATCATGACACACTGGTTTAATTAGGATTGACCCAATATGTCATCTTATCCCTAGTCCTCGAGAGCATCCATATAACGTGGTCACCTTACTAATCCGTTCCCGAGTGATTAACTTGGGATAATAGGGACTGACAAAAGTCGGTATAAGACATTCTACATAACATAAGAATGGGGTGAAGGACGTATTCCAGATTGACGAGTATGTCGTTAAGGAATACGAGACATAAGCAGGTATGTTTCAAATCTTTGGCCAAAGTATCGCAAGCTACCATTGTTGCATTGTCTGAGTCACCCGGTCTAAGGGATGAGATATCGATGAATAATGGTAACTGATTATTCAGATTAGGTTCCTTGAGATGAGCATTCTGAATCCCAGAATAGGGAAGAGAACCGCAAGAGTGATGTGTTAAATAATAACGCCAACTCTTATTACTCATGAATAGATCGGTAGATTACCGAGTCATGGAATGAATAGATCGGAGGTACTCTGAGTCATTACAGCTGCATATGGTTATCTGTTATATGAATGGTTATTTGATTTGTGAGTTCTAAATTATGTATTTAGAACCAGGAAGCATTTATCAAAAAAAAAAATTGACTTGTTCTATTGTCTAAAATGAGGATGTTACATCTTGGTATCAGAGCTGAAGGTTGCAGCTCTTGGACCTATTGTGTCCATAATCTGATAAAAACCTGAATTTTCTTGTAACAGAAAATGGTTAGAACAAGGGGGAACGTTGCGAATAATGCTCCACCTGAAGGAGGGGCGGCAACAACCCAGAAACTTGATGAGATCCTTGCTGCCCTGTTGGACACAAGAGATCGTTTAGCTGTACTTGAGCAGCAGGTGATGGGAAATGAGGAGGATGAAGAAGCTGGTAATAATAATCAGCCACCTCCTGAGGACAACCCCAATATGGGTGTTGATGTTAATGTTGTAAATGCACCTGTCCAACCAGAAAACAAAAAGGCCAGGTTGGCAGCAGAACTCACTAATGATATAAAAAGGATAAGCCCACCTAAGTACGATGGCACCACATTAGGAGATGGAGCTGAGAACTAGCTCAGTGAAATGGAGAAGTAATTTGCAATAAGGAACTTCTCAGAGGAAACCAAAGCTATTTGGGGAGCCTATCAGCTTTCCCATGAAGCATCTTCGTGGTGGGATAGCCGTAAAGCTGAACTAAACATTGATGAGACCAATATTACTTGGGATCAATTTAAAGGCTATTTTAGGCAACGTTGGCTGCCACAACTTTTCTATGATTAGAAAATGACAGAATTTCAGAACTTAGCTCAAGGGAAGCTAACAGAATCCAATTCGGGAGCGGATTACAAAACTCCTCAAGTATGTATCACAAAGATCAAACCGGCGAGAAGTTCGAATACGGAAATTCATCATGGGATTGAATCCCATGATAGGGGGAGAGGTCGATGTTCACAGTCCAACCACTATGGAAGGAGTTGTTGAAAAGGCCATAAGGCAAGAACAGAAATTAAAGGCTATTTCTGCTCATAAAGAGGAAGTGCGGAAGAAGACTGCAAATCCTTCTTCAACCTCTCTTGCACCCAGAAAAGGACCATGGAAAAAGTTTGGAAACAAAAGTAAGTTTTCGGAGATAACAAGAAAAAGCGGCGGTAAATAAGCTCTGAATGTAAAGGATAATTTTGCTAAAAATTATAACAATGGGCGAAGCCCTATGGAGGACAACGTGACAATTACAAGGTGGAGGCAATTTGAGCCTAAAAAGGGACTGTAGGAGGCTGCTACAATTGTGGCAAAGACCACTACACAAATCGGTGCCCTTTAAAGAAGGATGATCGTAATCAATGACATAAGATACATCTTTGTGAGTGAGCGACAAAGCAAGTGAAAAGCAAGTAACACCTATAGAAGTTAAGGTAAGATATTTGGCATACATGTCACTACTCTTTTTTGATACGAGGGCTAATGAATGTTTTATTTCTAATAAACTTGCTTCTAAAATTAAAAGAAAAGCTGGGAAAATGGATAAATCTTGGACTGTACAGTATGGTAATAACTCTGTTCATACAGTGAGTATGTGTCTTTTTGGGGCAGTCCTTGACTTACCTAACTTTTCCACGGAAGTTGACCTCTATGTTACACCTTTAGGATCGTATGACATTATCATTGGTGTCAATTGGTTAGCTGACCATAAAGCAAAGGTAGATTGCTATGAAAAGAACATAAAGTGTTTAGATGATCAGCTGAAAACCGCAGAGATTCAAGGTGTGAAACGAGAAATTTCAGTTAGAAAACTGTCAGCTATGCAGCTTAAAAAGGCTAAGAATAAAGGATGTACTCTTTATGCAGTAAAGATATCTGAATCTTCAGAAGAAGATGGTGATTACATGAAGCAAATTCCTCTGTTACAAAGTTTCAGGGATGTTTTTCCTGAAGAATTACCAGGGTTACCACCCAAGAGAGAATTTGACTTCACCATCGAAATCAAACCGGGAACTGAACCTATTTCCAAAGCACCTTATAAGATGACTACTACAGAGTTAGTTGAGCTTAAGGCACAGTTGCAAGAACTTTTGACAAAAGGTTTGATTAGACCAAGTGTTTCACCTTGGGGTGCACCTGTGATATTTGTGAAAAAGAAGGATGGAACACTAAGGCTGTGTATTGATTATCGGATGTTGAACAAAGCAACAATCAAGAACAGATATCCACTTCCTAGGATCGACGATCTATTTGATCAGATGCGTGGAGCAGTGGTTTATTATAAGATAGATCTTCGATCTGGTTATCATCAGTTAAGGATTAAAGAAGAAGACATTCATAAAACAGCTTTCCAAACAAGGTACGACATTATGAATTCACGGTTCTACCCTTTGGATTAACTAATGCACTGCAGCCTTTATGAACTTAATGAATAATATTTTTCAAGAATATCTAGACAAGTTTGTACTTGTATTCTTGGACAATATTCTCATTTATTCTAAAAGCGTTGAGGAGCACAATGAGCATTTGAGGATAGTTTTGGGAATTTTGAGAAAAATAAAGTTGTATGGTAAGTTATCCAAATGTTCTTTCTTTGATTCAGAAGTTCACTATTTGGGTCATGTCATAAGTAAAGAAGGAATTGCTGTAGATCCTTCAAAAATAGTGGCATAATCGAGTGGCCTGTGCCAAAGAATGTGCATGAAGTAAGAAGCTTCATGGGTCTTGCTGGTTATTATAGAAAATTTGTAAAGGATTTTTCTAAGGTAGCTGCACCAATAACTTCATTGCAAAAGAAGGATAAGAAATTCATATGGAATGACAAGTGCGAAGTGGCTTTCAAAAGTCTGAAAGACCAGTTGACTTCTGCACCTATTTTAGCAGTACCAGACCCTAATGGGAATTTTACTGTTGTAACGGATGCTTCCGGGGAAGGCCTTGGAGGTGTTTTGCTACAAAATGATCAAGTCATTGCTTATGAAAGTAGAAAACTCAAGATACATGAGCTGAACTATGCCCCTCATGATTTGGAGCTTGCTGCCATTGTTCATGCACTTCAAGTCTGGAGACACTACTTACTTGGGAAACCTTTTGAGTTGAAAACTGATCACTTAGGGCTGAAATATATTTTTACTCAGCCTAATCTGAATGCCAGACAAAGAAGGTGGTTAGAATTTTTATCACAGTATGATTTTGATATTAGATATATCAAAGGGAAGGAGAATAGAGTAGCTGATGCTCTAAGTCGTAGGAGGCACATCTCTGCTCTTATAACATTAAGAACTCAGTTCAAGGAGGAGGTAAAGAGTGCCTCAGAATCTGATAATTACTTTCTGCAAGTAAAAGCAGCGCTTGCTACAGAACCTAATGATGAAAGGTATAAAGGTTTTCATTTTGATAATGAAGGAATCTTGCGTTATGAAAACAGGGTATATGTACCTATGTTGAACGACTTGAGGAAGAAGTTGTTAGTGGAATTTCATAATTCACCTTTCTCTGGACACCCGGGTATCACAAAGATGCTTGCTGATCTGAAACAGCAATACTTTTGGAAAGGTATGAAAAAGGATGTCATAAATTTTGTGACCCATTGTTTGGAGTGTCAGCGGGTTAAGGCAGAACATATGCACCCTGCTGGACTGTTATATCCTCATAGCATACCGCAGTACAAATGGCAAGTAATAACCATGGATTTTGTACAAGGATTACCCATGTCCAGGAATAAACATGATGTTATCCTGGTAGTTGTAGATAAACTGACTAAGGTAGCTCATTTCATCGCTGGAAATCTAAAGGATGATTCACCAGTGCTGGCCAAAAGATTCGTACACGAAATTTTCAGATTGCATGGTGTACCAGAATTGATTATATCTGACAAGGATCCAAGAATGACGTCAAGGTTTTGGCAAACACTTAATACAGCTCTTGGAACAAAACTAAACTTCAGTTCTGCATATCATCCAGAAACGGATGGACAAACTGAAAGGGTAAATCAAGTGTTGGAGGACATGTTGCGAATGTATTGCATGGATCAACAGTATAAATGGGAAGAGTATCTTCCATTAGTTGAGTTCGCATACAACAACACTTATCACTCATCTCTTAAAATGGCACCATTTGAAGCACTTTATGGAAGAAAGTGCGAACTCTGTTAATCGGGATAGTATTGAGGATAGAGTGGTAATTGGACCAGAGATTCTCACGAAATGGAACAATGCAGTTAAACCGATTCGTGAAAGATTAAAGGAAGTAGCGGATAGGCGGAAGAACTATGCTGACCTTAAGTGGGTTGATAGAAGGTTTGAGCTTGGTGAGAAGGTTTTTCTTCGTGTTAAACCCAAAAAGAGTTCTATAACTTTTGGCAAGGCTGCCAAGTTGTCACCTCGATTCATGGGACCTTTTGAAATTGTCGAAATAATCAATCTTGTAGCTTATTGTTTAGCATTACCACCTGCTTTATCTCGCATGCATGATGTTTTCCATATTTCTTTGCTTAAGAAATACGTTTCAGATCTGTCACATGTTTTAAATTAGAATTCCTTGCAGGTCCAAGACCCAAGAATAATCGTGGTTAAACCCACATGAGTGCTGGAAACTCGCCAATTGCATTTAAGAAATCGTGAAATACAGCAATGTAAGGTCCAGTGGGACCAGTTTAACGAAGAAAGTGCAACTTGGGAAAATCTAGAAGAGATGAAAATGGCTTTTCCTTCTCTTTTTCAACAGAATGAAATCAGTTGACAAAACATTCTTTTATGAACTTATTTTTTTAAGTATTTATGAAAGCCAGATGAAGGCAAACATTATTTAGGTTGAATAAAATGTGTTGTGACATTGATTTCTGGAACTATTCAAGTTGGAAAATAGTCGCATTGATTTGTGAACTAATAAATTAGTTGACCTGAAGGTTAATTGAATATGTAATCATCGGGACGATGAATCTTTTTAGGAGGGAAGCATGTAACACCACAATCGTCATTACTTCCTCCTAAGCATACAAGTGTTGATATGTGATTTCGTGTAAAAGGATGCGTTCCTTGATTGAGAAGTCATGCTTGATATGTATTGTATCTTCTTTGCAGATCTTTGACTGAGTCGGATTATGATTGGACTCTTTTATTTATTTCATTTTGCATCGAGTTTAATCGATCTCGGGCGAATTATGAAGTTGTTCATCTTTAAGACCTAGCCTTGGATCGGTGGTATTGATCCAAGTGGTGCTTTAAGTTATTCGTGATGAATTAAAAAAATTATAAACCTTTCACGGGTTGCGAGGTCTGAATTCATTGAATAAAGCCAATCCAGTCTAACTCGGGTTGATCATGTGAAATGGAATGGTTCCCGATATCGAAGTATATCTGGAAGGTCTTGGTCGTGGACCGTAATAATTTTTGCATATAATTCTATAGCCTAATGGCGATGACAGAGTGAACCCATTCGAGAATGCATGTTGTAGGTCTTTTTCTCGAGTATATGAAATGTTAGACCTAATGGAATTATTAATGTTAGTAACCTAAAACTAAACTTAACCTAGGGGTTAGATTAGTGTTAATCTAACCTAGACCTAGGCTAAGAGCTAGTGTTCTAAGTTAGTATCTATGTGCTAAGTGGTTAAACTAGGTGTAATCCTAAATCCTAACCTAAGTTACTAGCCTAACTATTAAGCAAAGAATAAGGGGACCTATGGAAGGGGTGCGAACCATGGGCGCGCTTTCTATGTTATTAAATGCGTGGATAAGTATGAAAGACAAGCAATTTGGTGGAGGTTTTATAACGGCTATCTTGAGCCGACGTGGCAGGTCACCAAAATTGGAAATGGTCTTGGAATTTTATTTGTCTATCGCCAACTATGGCGGTCGGTGGCAGTGGAGTTTGAGGGAATTAATGCAATCAATGCACTCGGGCTTCGAGCTCGGATTTCTTGGGGAAGCATGCAAAATGGAAAGTTGATTGTTTGTTTGGTTTTGCATGCGCTCCGGTTTTCCTTCTGTCTGTTCACTGGTTCTTCGCACTAGTCTTCTTGGTGTTGCATGGCAAGTATGAGCGTAACTAGCTCTTTCCTTTGGCAAGGAAAATATATAAGTCATGGAAATAGTAAATTTCTATTGGTGGATTTAACTTGGAAAAGAAGGAGAAGGTTTGAGCTCTTTCAGTGGTCTGCTTCGAAATTTTAAGCAAATATCCAGGCATGTTAGGCCCTAACCTTTAAAAATCTTGCTGTCTTTCAAGTGATTTCATTAGAACAACTCTGTTCAGATGATTTTTGGAATTGGTTGGTTTCTATGGTAATCTTGTGTGATTTTTGGCACTGTATCTTCATGCTGGTTCGGTTTTTCAATTTAACCCTTGATGGGTGTTTATTGTATCTCGAACTGTGGCTATATTTCCTTGTGTTTTGCATTCCGGTTTAAGTTTGCGAAATATATGGAATGAATGTATGCTAGACCTGCTCTGTGAGAACCCATGAATTGTTCTCGTGATGTGTATGAAGCTCTTTGTGATGCTTGTTGATTTATACTTGTCATCGATGCTTGTTTTTATACTCGTTGGAGGGAATACGAGATGGAAAGTTGTTTGATTGTTTGGTTTTATTGAACTTTTTGTTAGCTCTGTCGTGGTTACTATTAGTGGTGGTTATTGATTCTTGTTGGGTTTCGTTTTGTCTTTTAAAGTTATTTGTTAATAAATAACTTTTTGTGTTATCAGTATCTCATCGTGACCTGTTGAGGTTGTTTTTCCTTGCGTTGTGGTTATGGGTTTCAACCCGTTGACAGTATGCAATATGTATATATTTATGTTTGTTGTAATCGAAACGACTCTGTAGATTCCTTTGAATGATTCGTATATTTTGGGACCACTGTGGAAACTATATATATTGGAATCTTGGTAATTTGTTTTGCCTTAGTCTTAAAGGAGTAACAGTAATGCGACTTGTTATTTTGTAATGAATACCTTCATTTTACAAGGAATTGTGGTTCAGACTCAGTTGGGTACTTATTATGTTCCACTATGTAAGCTTGAGCGAATATTGATATAAGGATTCAAATTGGATTCCTTGTTTTGAAATCGTATTTAGATTTGCTTACCCGATTGTGAATATCGACCATTGTTGGCATGATTGGAATCTTTAACTTGTATTTATCTTGTATTTCGTTATCTGTAGAAGCTTATTTGTGAATACTGATATACGGATTTAGTTTTAAATCTTTGATAAGTAATTAGTGTCACCTTCTATTTAAGCCTCGATTTTGAACATGTAATGTTTTTGGTTGGTTGGACTTCTTTAAAAGATTTGACATTATGTAATTTGGCTTTTTATTTAGTGAGTCGTGAATACCTTACTTCAAACTCGAACACGTTCGGATGTGAATACGAGAATATTATGTTTCTTTTCTGTTTATCCCATTTTGACGAGGCTGTGCATGTTAAGGGGATTTTGTATGATTATCTCTGCATAAGTCTTAGTGAAACATCAATTTACTTAATGTCAAAGAGTCTTTTATTGACTGCGATAAAATTGAAGCTCCTTGATTTCGACCTTAGGTCTGAAAGCCTTGTAGTGTTTATTATGGACTAGAAGGGGACTGTAGGTTGATGTATGGGATTGTAACCATGTGTACGTATTACATTTGCTGCATGACTATCCTGCCTTGAGCTTGACTGAACTTTGAGCCGTCGACTGCTCCTCGACAGGCGATGTGGGGAATATCTTCTTGTTTGTTGTTTCATGTGAAGGTCATGTGGAGTCTGTTTGGTAGATAGTCATCACTGTTGGTGTGATAGCTACTGTACAGAAGTTTTGTTATATTTGATGTTAACAAAACAATGATTCTTCTTGTGGCTCGTCTGACTTATTCGTATGCATGTAAGGTGAATGTTTTCCATTTAAGGAGATGGTACATCCGAACGTGATGAAGGGAAATATGAATGACTTGCTTTCTTTCTCTTCTATTATGAAAATATATGTTGATATTTTTATCTAACCATTAGAACTGTTTTGATCCTTTTTATGGAATCATGATTTGTAATGATATTCCTTTTACTGTTGAATGAAATGATCTGTCTGAAGTTTGTTGTTTTAGGAATTCAGATGGATAATTGATTTGGATACTTTCGTTCTTCTTGATTTCTAATATTGTGATGAAATATTTGGGAAGTATTTAGGACTATTCTGTAACAATAATAGAGTTACGCGTTTGTAGTCATTTTTGTATTACATCAGCATAGTATGAAATATGTATACTTGTTTGGTGAATTGATCTCATTTAAACAGGTTGTTTAATGAAAACAGTTGGTGGATTGCAATTGTTTTAAGAGTTAGTGCTTATCATGCTCAGTTCATCGAACTGACCCATGTTGACTATTTTTGCAGATGGTTGCCGTAAGTGGTAAAAGCATGCGAGATCGATAGGATGATCGATTGTTTAGATTTGATTTTAAGTAGAATTTCAGTTTGAATTTCTTTAAATGTACTATAAGAGGAAAGATGTTCTTCTTCCGTTGAGTATTGTATCAAGTATGCTGAATGCATAAAATGTATTTGATTAGTTCTGAAAGGAATGGAAATTGATATTGTTACTTATGTGTTTGTATTCTTATCTTGATAGTTTGACCTTCTTCGGTTCAAATGATCTAAAGAGCATTGTTATTATTATATAATTTGGAGACTTTGGTGATTATCAATGCAAGCTTTACAAGAATATGAGATTGAATTCTTATGATTGTTTAGCGCCCAAGTATGTTCTATCAGAAGCTAAATGGAAATTTAGGTAACTGTCCTTTTGGAAGATAGGGTTAAAATATACCTAAGCAGAACGCTAAACAAACTGAATTAAATTATTAATCCCTAGTCCTGATTATGACAGGACAACATTTAATTGGATTCTAAATCATTTATATTTGATACTAATAAGTATGATATAAATTCAGTTATGAGAACTGATATAAACCTAATGGGGTTCAGATGGCAATCTCATGTGAAGTTTATGAGATATTGTCCAATTCCGTTGTTTTAGAATTATGTATATTCTATGAACTCCTTGATGAGACCTTGGCCTTAATAACTCCTCTATGTAATGGGTTTTATTGACAAAGGTCATCCTAGGAAGAAGAATCCAGGGATCGGGAAAGGCTAACCTTAGGGGAACGTCTTTTAATATAATTTAACTCTATGTGCGTAATGCTTATTAATACGTAGATCTTTTCGAGGCGGATTTAAAGGTTGACGGCATAAGACAACTGCAGGTTGTACCTTCGAGAAGATTAGGATCTTCTCGAAGATACCACAATGCAGGTGACTTATGACGACACCCTTTGCATTGATCGTCAAGATTTACACCTTTAACTCGTACAAGTTACTTTGGGACCAATTAGGTATGGGGTCACATTATATGGCTGCCTAGGAGACTCGGGGTATCATGACACACTGGTTTAATTAGGATTGACCCAGTATGTCATCTTATCCCTAGTCCTCGGGAGCATCCATATAACGTGGTCACCTTACTAATCCGTTCCCGAGTGATTAACTTGGGATAATAGGGACTGACAGAAGTCGGTATAAGACATTCTACATAACATAAGAATGGGGTGAAGGACGTATTCCAGATTGACGAGTATGTCGTTAAGGAATACGAGACATAAGCAGTATGTTTCAAATCTTTGGCCAAAGTATCGCAAGCTGCTGATTGCATTGTCCTGAGTCACCTGGTCTAAGGGATGAGATGCCGATGAATAATGGTAACAGTTATTCAGTTAGGTTCCTTGGACAGAGCATTCTGAATCCCAGAATAGGGAAGAGAACCACAAGAGTGATGTGTTAAATAATAACGCCAACTCTTATTACTCATGAATAGATCGGTAGATTACCGAGTCATGGAATGAATAGATCGGAGGTACTCCGAGTCATTACAGTGCATATGGTTATCTGTTATATGAATGGTTATTTGATTTGTGAGTTCTAAATTTTTATTTAGAACCGGAAGCATTTATCAAAAAAAAAAAAAATTGACTTGTTCTATTGTCTAAAATGAGGATGTTACACTTTGAGGAACTCAGCCAAAGGGGTGTATCTACACTCGTCCCACTCTATCAATAAGCTGCCCTGTGGTGGAGCAGGAGATCAAATTAAGAGCCTCCTTGCCCCATATACCTGCCATAGTCTGATACGGTGTGGCCTCCATGTCAACAGTGGTAAGAGAAGAAACCAGCTGATGAGGTTCTCTGAGCACCGACATATCTATCCATCTAGCTACCCTCATAGCTCCGAGATCTGTCACCTCTACACCTCTACCATAAGGAATGAAGTGCTCGTAAACCCAACTCATGACCAGGGTCGGGTGGCTCAAGGACTGCCCCTATAAATGGACTACCCTGTATAAATCATGGTAGGTAGTCCCAAGTATGTCTACTCCCCAGGCATATATCCGGCCATGTCCCTCTATCTGTGTAATGATGGGGGACCAGCAGTATAACAGTGTGTCTCCTCCCTTGTCCCCGATCAGTCTCGAGGCAAGGATCCCCATAATGGCCTACGAAGCAAGGGGATGGGCAAACTAGGAATGGATCGAACTCTAACCCCCTTCTTCGACCCCATGGAGATGACTGCATCTCCCATATAGGAAGCCCACTGTGCTATCTAGGCCCGTGAACCTGACTGTCTCAAGGGTGAGATGTCTCCCAATAATCGGGACCCCCAGAATGTGATAAACATCCTCCAAAGTGATAGTCCACTCACCGCGGACCCCTGGTAATCGGAAGGTGTTCCGATCAGCATCCCAATAGGAGAATAAGTCACAAAGAATGTGACTGGATGGTGCAACATGTGGAACATGCGAGATACGTAGTATCCCGGCCCTCTGAAGAGTGTCCTCCTCATCCTGTGAAAGTGCATCCAGTACTCCTAGGAGCCAGTCACACTCCCTCTCTTGGCTCCACCGAATATACTCCTCTCTCACCTGCATACACCCAAAAACACACAAAACAAAGCAAGTTAGCATCCGAGTGATATTAGAAAAATCATGAAAACACATAGAAATGCTAAAAATGCAAAAACAATCTCAAACAGATGTTCTTTTGGCATTCGTGTAAAACCGCGCCACGAGCGGGAGCGGTTTGTAACCGCTGCCTTAAGGGTGGTGGTTGTGTAACTACCACCCTAAACAGGGAGGCGGTCGTGTAACCGCCACCCTAGGCAGGGTGGTGGTCGTGTGCCGAAAACCCACACGGGTTTTATAATTTAAAAAGCCTAAAAACACTAAAAAGGACTGTTTTAGCTAAAAACAAAGCCTACCCAGTAGGCGCCCCCCCTAGATGGACCTTTTAAACCTAGCATTTTCAAAAATAACCCCCACAACAAAGATTTTAGCATTTTAAAATTAAGGGGGTAAAAAGGATAAATTGAAGAAAACTAACCTGTGATCTCGTGGGTCGATGTTCCGCTTGCGCAGGCATGATCACTATCCCGTCACAAATGTTTTGAATTTACTTGCGCAAGAAACCGTCACCGTGGGTTCCAGAGCTCAGAATCAATCAAATCAACTCGTGTAAATGAATAGGAAAATGGGCCCACTTTCATATATATAGCAAACCTGACTTGTTTTAAAATGCCTTTTTTTTGCAGGTTTGGAGCGCCGACGGAGGTAAGTTCTTATCCCCGCACGAATGGTACATTCTCATTTCCTATTATTTTAGCATTTATTTTCCAAATTATTGTGTCTATCTGCACTTGAGTTCTCTTTTCATTTTACAGGTGGCAGGAATTTTGGACGGCGTCATTTTAACACATGGACATATCAGGTATAACTTCTAACTTCCCATTTCGGGACCACCATACTCGGACCCACCATTTTGTGCCTCTTCATGGCTAAAACGCTTCTCTGAGGGGGCAATATGTACGTACCCAAAATTGTATGGTGTTACACCATCAAAACAATGTAACATGTACCCCATGATGATACAGTCTCCTCGCATGAGGTGTTCGGGATCCGGAAAAGCTCTCCAAGTGTACGTTAACATCCCACATGCCCCGCTTATCCCCCAAGCGTACTTTTTTTTTCCATTTTCCCTCTTTTCTTGGCCTTTTTCTCTTTAGTGACGAAATTGCCACCTGCTGGCGGCGGTCTCGTGACCGCCACCACCGAATAGGGCGCAGATCCTTTACACATTTTCCGTAGAAAGCTCTTTTAACATAACTCACGTAAATTTCAACGATTCACCATCTTTTTTTCACCGCTATGGGCTTGCATTAATGATTTTGGTCCCCTGAATAGTGTTTTGCCATTGTTTATATTTTTAAGAGTTCTATTTGGTTTTTACCTTGGGTAAATGCAAATGCTATAAATAGTTGGCTTGTGCTCAAGCAAATGGCCCCTCAAATTTGCCTCTGAATTTCTCATTGCAATAGATTAGTCTTTCATTTTGCTTAGAATTCTTAGTTTCTTTCATTGCATGCTTAGTTAGTGTTGTTTTGCTGTTAGTAAGCCACATATCCATCTTGTGCAAATGCTATTGATATTTTATCCAATCCATTGGAGTAAAATAGTTTGTTTTCAATAGGAAGCCATTAAAGTTGCAGGTTTTGCTCTTCAAACAGGATAGTTTTAGGTTCTAGACATTTTATGTTGCATGACTCGCAATAAATCCCGCTAGGAATTGCATAAGCCAAGCTCTGTACTCTTGCGCTATCTCTCTCCTACTCGCATTGTATTCAGTCTGTATCTTAAGCTTCCTTTGTCCCAATATCTACTTTTGTTGATGCTAGCATTACATGCTTTTCTAGATCTACGTGAACATGAAGGAACGAGGAGATCACACTGAGGGGACAAGATCACACACACCATCGGATTCACCACTGTTATGCAGAATCCAAGTTCTAGCTTTCAAAGTTCTAAATAGAAACATATCAAATAGAGTATCCAATCACTTTATTTCAGTCAATTTTACTTTCGATATTGCTAGGGAAGCTGTGGGGATTGATAGTTTCTAAGAGACTATGATTCATTCCTCACTTCTGAGGTAGGATCGAGAGTCTTGCAAATAGACTAGATCAAGTATTTCATTATTTAGAATAGATTCACAACACATAGACAAATAGCTATACTCGGTTATCTTGTTTGTTTTAATTTGTTATTTTAGCTGTCAATTCTAGATATGTTAAACAGTTACTCTTTTAAATTCGTTCGAATAGTTCATCAGAAAATACAAAAATAGAGAAATCATATATGCTATAGATATACTTAAAGTAGTTAAATTTCACTTTGCTACAGTTAATTTACATTGTTGCTTTTGTATGACAATCACGGGACCTAGGGAGCCCAGAGAATACGTATTCGAGCCAATCGTGCCCCAACCCAATCTCATCATAGCAATAACTGATATAGATCAAAATCTTAGGATCCAAGTCTTCCGAACAACGGTAAACTTGCAACAAATCAGTTTCCAACTACACAGGTTAAACATAGAAGATGACCGAGCACACACATTTTGGTCGAATCAACCAAACTACAGATTACCTTAGATTCATATCTACATGACTGTAGAAGGGTTTGAAAGAGAGAGACATTTGATTGTGATCCTTTGGTTCCATAGCCAGATGCAGGAGACACTCTCACAGATATAGATACCAGCTTAAGAATTCAGGTTACACGAATGCCTGTAAGATATTCTGAGAAGATCACATAGTTATTGATTCTGAATATAGAAGCTGAGAAAGCATACGATTACTAGATACTAGGGATTAGGGACTGATTCCATACATGACCATAGTAAGTCCGCAACAACCACGAATCTACGGTTGTGACCCACAAATCCCACAGCCCAATGAATCCATAGGTGAATCAGACATAGATGCTGGCCTATGTACACTAGTATTTAGATCTACTTCACTTCCACCTATCATCATCAGACAGTTATCCTGGTTAGACATAGCAGCTAACAAAGCTAAGGAGTTCTGGACTAGGCCAGATAATTTCCCATAGAGTCAATTATATTTACCATCTGCCCTATGACCTTATCTGGAGATATACACGAAACTATCCTAGGACATTTTCCACGTATTCCACAACCTATAGACCGAATCACGCCAGAGCTCGATATTGATTGGAGCCTTCGAGTAGTCATCCTTGCTGATCAATCTATCACATTAGTTCAAGTTAGGAGGGCCTTCTTTTCCTTAGATTCACAATTTCCACTAGTGCATGTCAAAGACATTAGATTGCCTAACGATTTTTGTGTATCCCACACATATTTCATTCCCACCGTTTGTCTCATCACGACCTCGGGAGGTCGGTGTGAGGAAGAGTTACTTGTAGATTCCCAAGCTTGCTTTTCACTTTTCCATTATGCAGTCTCTTTCTAACCGGGTGTGCTCCCTCTTTAACATTTATCTTCATCTCCCCTAATGATTCATGCACACCTTTAAGTTCATGGTACCCCTAGAAATAATTCCCGTAATCCCTTAGTAACTCTATGATTTTTTCCACTTTAGAGTTTAACCAATAGTCTCCAATGATGCCTTCCTTAGGCTTAGTATTTATTCCAATATTCACCCACTTTGTCTTCATAGGTTCATGATAGGCACGCATGGCCTTATCCACACTATCCAATACCTCACACCTCCCTATTGAATGGTTTACATCCAAATTATCTACTTCTTTGTCATCCACTAAGTAGACCATTTTTCCTTTCTCTCTCTCAAGGTAAGCATGTTGAAGTAATGTTACATCGGCCTCTAGTTCTTCATCAAGATGCGCTCCTAAGTCTTCTTTACCTAATAAATCCTGAAGGAGTTCTTCAACCTTGGCACTATCCCCCATAGTTAAGCACTTGATAAATTTCAATGCTTCTTATATTGGTGGCTTTGCGATAAGAATTCAAATGTTTAGGCCATTCCCGTAATTAAATTCTACCAATTTCCGGTTCTTTATGGAATTCTACATATACATACCAATAACACGTGCAACCTAGTAAAGTGGAATAAAACTAGTGCACCCATAGCGAAGGTGGTAAATATTCCTACCCTTCTTCCGAGTCTCTCACACTTCGAACATGGTGCTTTGAATAGGTTGATTATTGTGGCAAGTACATATTTGAGTAGGTGCATTTCTCTTGAAGAACCTAGTAGTAAGAGCAATCCCAATTTCATTCCATCTGCAATATTATCCTTGTGGGCCACCCACCAACGTGTTTTGTCCCATGCAAAGGTGTATATGCTAGCATAATTCTTATTTCTAGTGGGTCTATCCACATTTCTTCCAAGGTACGCAGGAATACCATGGGATCCCTTCTTTTGTGTAACAAGGTACCGATTTGTTTCCTATCCTCCTTACATAACGCGGTTTTGTGCCTTGAGGAAATATGCTCTTTACTTCATGCCCTACCAACTCATAAGTTTGGTGATCCCAATTATCATAAGCAAAACTTGTTGTGTTGTTAATAGACTGTGCATCCTCCCATTGAATTAGTCATTCTTTGGTTGGTTCAATCATCTCGGATCTCGGATGATGTGTACATAAATCTGATCCAGATCTTCCTCACTTAAGGGCTCAGCCTAGGGCACAAATTTTCCATCTGTTAAAGGGATAATAACTCTTTCCTCTTTGTTTTCAAAACTAATATAGCCCTTGTTGAACTAAAGATCAACATTATTTTCATAGCACCAAGGACGCCCTAATAGATCTAGGAAGCTATCTGACTCTTCTAGCTCTAAAACTTCAAAGTCTCTAGTAAACTTGTCTCCTTGTATGGTAATGGATGCATCCTTTAAAACTTTGATGGGAGTGGCCTTAGTCTGATTAGCCATGAATAATACATTAGAGGATGGTTGTAATGGGGTCTTCCCATTTGTACCCATGCATCCAAGGTAAGAACATTGAATTTTGTGCATGCATCAATTAGTATATTACTCAATAGCCACCCATCCACAAAAACATTCAAATTGATTTCCTTGTCATAATCTAGACTATGAGTGGGAAGATTCACATGCAGGATCTTTCGTCCAGTCTTAGTAATTATGCATGAAGTGTTTCCTTTTAACCAACTTCCTAACAGAGGAATGATGTTTTCTTGGTGCAACATTTTACACACTTCCCTCAAGTCATCTATATCATTTTGGACCATCTTTGATGATTTCTTTTTCTCCTTTAAGTATTGTATCTCACCCTGAAGATTCTTTAGAACTTCCATGGTTTCCTGATAAACCTCGTTCTGATAGGTAGGATCTTGGTACTGTGTATAAAGAACTTCTTCTTTAATGATGGTAGGTTTCTTTTGCAACTCTTCCCTAGCACGTTCCGCCTCAGCACGAGTCATGATCTTCACTTGTAGTTCCTCATATTCTACTCCCATCTTAGGCATCCATTGATTTTCAAAAGCACGTTGTATCCTGACCATCCCTGCACCTTTGTTTTCTTGTTTATGTTGCTTACTCAGATGCTCATATAATTCTAGGAACTCCTTATAGCTATGGTTCTTCCCGTAGAAATAACATGTAATATTGTGAGGACATTCACACCTGTAGTGGTCAAGAGATCCGCATGTATAACATGTTCCATGAGGAAACTAAATTCTTCCACCACCACAACCTCATCCTTCGAATCCACCGTGGTATCCTCGACCTTTGCCATGACCACCTTCAAAATTCCCTTCATTTAGATCATAAGCACGCCCGATTATGATCCCAGATCCCGATGCTCATTCTTACCTTTATCTGAAATTCTTGTATGTCATACACCAATATCTATAGAATCATGAATCTATCCAATCAACCAAAGCAGATTCTGTGTCATGAGTCATGGACCTACATATTTTACAAAAGAGCTTGAAACGTTCTTCCTTATCACGCATTGTAATAATGGGCATTCTTCTAGCATCATGGTTTAAATGGTATATTTCACAATCCATAAGCAAAAAGTGTACTATTTTGTGAGGAAAACTATCCTTTTTGTGACCTTATACTTCACAATCATGCACCAAATCCCTATGCACATATCATGTGCTGAATTGCTGATAGTTTCTCCAACCGTGTTACCATGGTTGATATTTTTGCTTCTAAAAAGGGCTCACCCCAATATCTATGCTTCCAACTTCCTCGGCATGCAAGGCTACTTAAAGTGCTTTGCAGTTAGTGTATGTATTATGTGATAATGACCTCCTAAAAGGGGTAATCAAGCCCCTAAAAAACCATTGTGCATGATGGATTACGTGTATTTCATAAGAAAGCTTTGATAGCATCATTTTAAACTATGCATCATACTCCCTAACACTTTTAGTAGTTCCTTGCTTAATATCCTTGAGCACAATTATACTCTTCTACTCAAACTCAGGGATATGAAAATCTTTAAGGAATGCATCCTTTAGAGCTATATAATCTATGCAAGTTTGATCGTGTTCAAAAATTTTGTACCAGTTGTGTGTGTGCCTTTGTAATGTAGTAGCAAATTGGCTTTCCCTACGCTCAGAAGTCGTGATTCCTTTTGCACGCCAAAATATTTCACACATATGCACATGTTCAAAAACATCTTCTTGTGCCCCCTATACTCTATAAGGTGAAGATACATTTCCATGTAAATATTCTAGGGTTGGTGAGGACCTTGCCCACCTAATCCATAACCTCCAAATCCACCCGAACCAAAGCTACCTATGCCTCTTAATCCCAAACCTATAGCTGGGGTTAGACCAAAATATGTACTTCCTATGTCCCAATAGTAGAAATGAACTATACCCTGATAGTATGTGAAGTGTTACTACTCCCAAAGGTTAATCCAAAATTGGCACACTTGTATTTTGTGCTGATGATACACCTGAAAAGGTACTCCCATATAACAATGAAGTTGTTTGTGCTGCCATCGTTGTGCCTCTTATAAGACTCGCTCCTACTCTCCCACTACTTGAACTAGCTTGTTGACCTTGCTTTGTACTAGATGCTGAAAAACCAAATGCAAGGGCAAGGTTACTAGGTGGATTTAGATGTGTGCCCACGGCCCAGGTAGTCTATACTAGCACACTTTTTTATGAGGCCAAGGAAGGATCCCGATAATTCTTTCCAAGATGGGGAGTTCTGATGCTCTGCCCACATCTTCTATGTGAGCTTTAAATCCTTCACAAGCCATTTCTCTCCTCAATGCCATACTTTCTACAATGTTACATTACTTCTCTATCTCCCTCTCACGTGCCTCATTATACTTAATCCACCTTTCCTCTCTCTGCCTTTCTACCGCTAGGTCTTCCATCCTTCACCTAACCTGATCCTGTCCCTGTGCTTGGTGAGGCTTAGTTAGCCATCGGTTTACTCTCCAGTTAAAATTTACCATCGGTATTTTGATCGCGGTGGAATTCCTTGTAGGAAAGATCCCCTTATATATCATAAGAACTAGAATTCAGCTACCTCTAGACACGAATAAGTGGAAATTGAGTATTCCAATATATAACTATTCAAGACACCATGGAACCACATATCCATAGCTTGATTCCAAATCAGATTAGCATCATAAAGGGCCTAGAATTCTTCATGTGTCCAAACAAGTGCGTGATACTTCCAATTCTGCTTAGATGCATAAGCAATCAACCACTCCTACAATTCTACTAGAAAGATAACAAAAATCTCTTAGATAAACTCTGTCATGCATATTTTTTCTACCCACACGTGTGCGTTAAACTCGAGATCCAATGTTGTATCGTCATGTGTATTCTTCTTCCAGATTATGTATCCATTCTTCAATACTTGCTAAGGTCAATCGGTATGTCTTCATCACAAACCATTTTGAAAATAACTGAAAAGAGGTCTCGACAATGAAACCAATGATGCAACCTAGAATTCAGTAATACAAGCCCAATAAGACCCTAGATGTGTTGGTCCATCACTCAACCTAGACTACGAGCTCACCTAAAGTGTGAAAATGTACCATGTCCCTCTTTAGGGTTTTGTTGTAGGATGTTAGCATGAAGACTTAACACATGCGGTTCCCATTACTAACACATCATTCTATAGAGCATACCAGATATATATCTAAGGGGGAATAGAATTAAGTATTAACCATGATAAGATCAAAACATACTAGATTCATAAACACACAAAACTAACACTTAGATTTAGCCAATATCCTCCATTATATTAAATGTAATAAGTACAAAAATCTTCATTACAATAACATCGGTATGCGCATAATGATTTAATAGCATAATCTCACTATATCACCACGTATGCATATCTCTATGTCTCTATGTCTCTCTCTACTACATATTTTACTACATACTTATAAGGGTGGGGACTTTCTCTTCACAACTTATCTATTCCCAAAATAGGTCACATGCTATTACTAGCCACGTGCCGTTTATAAAAATAGCCACACATGTAAGTTCTCTAACAATAGACTATTAGTATTTAACTGACAATAGTAGATATATTTCCATCTTGTGTCCACATAAAGCACTTTGTAGCTAATCCTCCAAAAATATCCAATGTGTGATGCGCAAGTCTCCAATAATTTTGAGTTCTCCACATGCTATCTCCAAAAATAGATCCTTGTCATGAAAATGGCTAAGTCTCAAACCTATTTATGTTCTTCGTGCATGAGCCTTTACGATATGTCCACACCTTTTAATGTGCTTCGATCTCCAGGTGTGAACCTTTTATATTTGCTTTACTAAGTTCTAGGTCGACTAATCAACACCCATACCGCTTCTAGATGTGATACCAAAACTTTGTGTACCTTTACTTTTCCCCAATGTCACTCCAAACAATATACCTCTAAACACAGAAATGATTTTGCAGCCATAGATGTGTTAAATGAAAATTTATACCTCTAGGTGCTGATCGGTTACTTCCACCAGTACCAACTAGGTTAGCAATTCTTATCTCTAGATTTGGAAAACTAAGTGCTAAGGGTTGGTCACCGGAAGATTCAAATGTGTGTTGACAGCTCTCCTTTCTCCAAGTGACAAGCTCTCCTTAGAAGATGAAGGAGTTTCTCTCTTGCGCTTTCCAAGATGGGGTGTAGCATGCACTACTCATACTCCATGTCCTCCGCGTGAACCTCAATTCCTTCCCACAATGTCTAGCTCCATAAATTCATTGCTTTTGTAACTTTGTGTTATTAATCTAACTCCTTCTCATGAGCTTCATTATACTTGATTCATATTTCTTCCCTCTCCTTTTCAACCATAAGTTCTGCCATCTTCCTCCACCCTAGCTTCCTTGTCCAATACTCGGAGAAGCTTATCCGGCCATAGGAAAATTTTCCAAACCTAGTGTAATGATCAAGATCTTTATAGCTAAAGGGATAGCACACAAGAACGATCCTCTTGGCTCCCTCAAAAAATCAAACTTAGCAATATCTGGACAAGAATACATAGAAATTACATACTCCAAGGTGTAACTCATCAACACTCTACTCCACCAATGATCAACAATACATTTCCAAGTCAAATCAGCATCATGTAACCTCTGATACTCATCTTGAGTCCATACGTGAGGTCTATAGTACCAACTTGATCTAGATGTATACGCCAAAATCCATTCATACAAATCCATTAGAAAACAAAAATGAAGGTCTCATACAACTCATGATATAGATGTTATTCTACCAATTTACATCATAAAACTCAAGTCCAATACTAAATCTCTAAACAACATCATCCTCTGTGCTTTTAAGCCATGCTTCAACATTGTCCAAGGTCAAGCACCCTATCATCATGCACCATTCTCACAACAGCTTAAAAAGAGGTCTTGGCAATGGAACCAAGATGTAGTCATTTACTTACCCTTAATACCTTTACTAACCCCAAATGTGTCTGCCTATCACCCAGTGGGCTATGGGCGCTCACCTGAGGTAAGCGTGGGAGCCAAGCCCCTCCTTTATGTGAACCTTGTGAGAAGGTTCTACCATTAATGGAGGATGATTTGTAGAAGTAGAATTACATTCACTTATTTAAAAAGGTAGAAGATGTAACTTAACATATCTAACATTAATGCATCATAAAAGCTAATACCATTGTAAGAAGCATAATAAACTAGATCTGAGCCATGATAAGTCATATCACATGAGATTTTACACCCATAAACAAGATATAAAGAATGAACCCATATATATATATATATATATATATATATATATATATATATATATATATATTGATTTAAAATAGTTCTGGTAGCCACATTACAGTCAAAAGGGTCATCTCAGACCATACATATTAAAATTGATAGAGACTCAACTCCTATCAAGCATCTCTGATATGAGACCCTAACTATAATTTTCCCATCTTAACCCTTGTTATAGATCCTAGTGCCATACAGAGGCTTATGGCATCCCTTACAACCTTTAGCACTAAGTGCTCTAAACCCTAGCATTACTACAACACTTCATACTCTCCTTCTCTTTCTCTACATTCTCTATGCATTCTCTTTGTCTCCCATCATCTCTTGTATTTTGTCTTTGTGCATATCTTACATCCCTATCTCTAGCTTTGAGCATCTCGTTTTATAGGATCATTACCCACCATCATGCCTTCTTGCCTAAATAGATTACGTTCCAAGTTTTGATGTGTTCCTCCATTATTGAATGCTTATCCCTTTACAAACCCTCCACTCCCTATAATGATGTCTTCTAGGAATATTCCCTACATGCAATATCCTTTTGTTGACCTCCAAGGTTTTAGGCTAGAAACTTATCCACTCATCACGCTTAGTCGGGTCCTCAATTTTTTCCTCAAGTGTCTCTAGAATGAAAAATATGGCTAAGTCCCTTTAAACCCGTGTTCCTCCTATCGCCCACATCATGGTTTCACTTAAACCCTTATTAAACCAGTTTATCATGCATGATAGAATTTACCACGAATAACCCCAACAATGTAACCAATAATGCAACATAGAATTTACCACGAACAACCTAGGTGTGATGGCACATCACCCACCTAAGCTGAGTGCTCACCTGAAGCATGCAAAGGTACTAGGATCCTCCTTAAAGTTGCTTGTACAAGATTTGAACTTGATGAAGATGTAATGTATTCATATCCATATATAGCCTAAATATTCCATAGAGCATAATCTAGATCTAGATCTTAAAGAACCATGAATGAAATGATAAACATAATGAAATCAACCATGTAAGAACTAGTTACAGTCATGTTTAACACCATTATTCACCCAATACACTCCATTATATTAAAACACAAGTAAATACAGAAGATTCTTATAATAAGTAGTATCATAAGTTTATGTGTGCATCATATTTGGAAACATAACTCCACAATAGCTCATACAAAGTATATATCTAACTACACAAATTAATACATATTTATAAGGGTGGGGACTTTCCCTTCACCACTTACGCACTTACAAAAATAGGTCGCATGCTGAAAATAGTCATGCACCTTTACAATAACATGCACACATGCAAGTGCGCTAATAATAGATCTCTTACAATTAACTAGTAGTAGTAATCCTATTATTAACTCAAACTCATGCATGGCACTTAGTAGATGCTCTTCCCAAAATAGCATTTACATGTTGCACAAGTCTCCATCCTGTTGTGTGCTCCGTATGCTATCTCTAAAAATAGCTCGTAACCATGAAAATGGCTAAGTCCCAAATCAATCTATCTTGTACACATGTTTCCTCCCCTATCCTTTTGCGCCTTAAAATATTCCTTTCTACTACACGTGAATATTCTATGTGCCCTCTCCTTAGTGTCATATTTTGTTTGCTCAACATTACCCCACACTAAACTACATTTTCATCCTAAACGGGGTTCCTCCTAATGTTACCAAAAATAAATAATATAAATTAAAGAATGTAAATAATTACTTTACAAAGAATGGACTTCTATTCTAACACCCTCTGCTTCAACCAAGAAAGATCAACTCTAGATATTCTTCCTTAATCTTAGCCTCTAAGGCTTGCTAATCATCTAGCACATTTTTGGTCTTCTCTAGAACGCGTCTACGAAAATTATCTCCAAATCATCCTAGGTCATCTCTCCCTTTTCATTCTACAATACTATGACAACATTAGCCATAGCAGACATCCTTCCCTCCAGAAGATCCATCTTTTGTGCTATGAGATTTCCAAGCTCATCCAACCTCTCCTTATGTGGATGTTGTGTTGTTGCAAGGTCTTCACACTTTTTCTTCACTAACGCCAATCTCTTTGTGTGCCCTAAAGTCTCATCCTTCATTGCTTTCAAAACTTCATTATCTTCCAATATATTTCTGATCATGATCACTGCATTTGGAGCTATGCATATCTTTAAAGCTTGATTTGCTTTCTTCAGCTCATCTTACAAATTTTGGAGCAATGCCTTATATGATGAAATATTTATAATCATGGAGGCCCTTGCTCTCTCTACTTCCTGTTTAGGGTCCTTTGGTGCTAGCATGTGAATCAGTCCATCCTCGAGTAGCAAATCAACTAACGTACGCACATAATGCATAGCTGAAGGAAACTTTTTAAGTACCTTAGACTCTAAGTGCGGTCTTTCTTTTAGGACATAATCACCAATTTCTTCGCCATGTTGATGAAGGCTTCATTCTTTTTTGTTCTAAGTCCTCTCCTTTTAGACGCACTATTTCTATAGCTTTTGCCTTGTTATCTTCTCGTAGTGCTCTAATAGTGGCAACCTTATCTATGTTCCTCCACACCACTTATGTAGATACCTTAACCAAGGAATTTATCACCTCCTCATCAAGACATGAGAGTTGGATTTATAGTCATGTGCATGCTCTGTGGTGCCTTCTTCATTCTTTGGGACACACATGACTCCTCACATACATAAAAATTGGGCTCGTCCATGTGAGTTTGCATGGACTAGGATAGTTGTTTCCTTGCACACGTAGTGGCCATGTTTGGGTCCATCAAATCTTATCCATACAACCCCTTAAGGCCCATTGTGCTCGGAAATAGGTGTGTAGACAATTTTACTTGGTGTCCTCAGCATAGCCCATGCTTGGCCCAACATACTCCCCACTGGTTCTCCTCATTCTTGGCCCCTTAGGAACTTGAGCGCTAAGGTTTAGAGTTGGATATTTGATGTTTTGAGAAATATCATGCTCTGTTTCTTCTGCCTCCTTTGCACCTTCCTCTTCATCCTTCATATCCTCATCCTTGGGTTCTTCCACATCTTCTAGTTGTATAGGGGTTCTAGGCACACTCTCTATAGACTCCTCCACCTCCTCATTCAAATTTATTTTTCTCTTCTTCCTCTTAGTTGTCTCTTTCTGAGGAGAGAGTCATGGTGATATCCTCATAGGTTGTGGGGTTCCCATGCCTTGGGTCCTTGTTCTTCTAAATACATGGATTGCTTCTACGGTGGCACTCTCCATGGATGGCTTCTAAATCCAATTATTCATCTTCTTCTTGTACCTGAGGTGGAGTACCCATGTGCTCAATATCTACTCTATCCATGGGCTTCCTTTGGCCTCTATGATCTAAGCCACCACTATCTTCATGTTCTTTGTCCTCCTCATTCACCGCTATAGTTTTTGCAAGCTGTGGGGCTGGAACGTTTTCCACTGTATGTTTTCCTTTAGGCGTCCCTGGGAGTGCAAACTCATTTTCTACATACTTGTTATTCTCCATCTTAGGCTTAAGCTAAAGGTATACGAGCGTGGCTCCACTATCCCTAATAGCCAAGATTATTGGCTTCATACTTATGACATCTAAGATGAGCCTTTCAACATAGGCAGCTCTGACCGGATACACATATGCCTTCCTCAAAGTGTGGTAGTCATATTCTACCTTGTCAACATTAAATTTCAGGTGGCATGCATCATTAAATTAGTGGACTAATGCCCGAAAGTAGCGCACTGTGAAGGCATATGACAATTTGCACCATACGCTCCATGCCCCATCTCTCATAGTAAATCATGTGATGCGAAGTTTCAGACACCAAAAACTATAATGGTTTACCCACCAACAAAGGTATCTCCTTATGAATGCACCACTTCTCAAATGCCACACAAATTTGATCATACCACATCTTTTCGCTCTGCTTAAACAACCCACTCATTGATCCTTCACATAAATATTTGTCAAACCTCTCCGCAAGGGACTTATTTTCCATGGGATACTCCTAGATCTTGTTCTTTGGCCCATTAGGCACTCCAATTTCTACAAACACAAGGGAAAGGAGGATAACACCAAAAATTATCTTCTCTCATGTGCGCGCTTCCTCAACAATGGTGTCTGTAATGTATCCTGCTAGGTTGTAGACTACTCCCTGAGACATTTTCTTCACAACATGCAACCACATGGTATTCACCTGTGACCATCTCTCTTGATCATTTAAATTGGTTACCAATGTGTTACTACCCACACATTGGATACTTCTTCAATTTATCAATTTCCATTCCATACAGACCCTTAGTATACCCCAACTCCTTTCTTTTCTCTACGATTATTGATTTATCAATCAGATCACTAACAAGGTCTACCCTTATGACCTTTAATATTATCGATGTTGAAATCGGGGCTCTTTATGATTCTAACCCTTTTTCCGATGAAATAGAAGTACTCATGGACCCTACTCATCAACCATTAGTATAATGGTTCATACTTGCCAAAATATGGGAGCTCATACAACTGATAGACTCCTACCTACTTCAACAATTTCTCCCTAGTGTCGTCATATACTGGCATATCCTCCATAGTGTGTTTGTTGGTCTTTGTACTCAACAATGCGTCCAAATATTTCTTGTTGTCAGATGTACGGTGGTTGTAGTCACTTATTTTGCACCTACGGATGTGGGAATCCCACTCTTGTCTAACTATCACACCTTCTGGGTACTACATCTCTGAAAAATTACTCTTAGGAGCCATTTCAACTTCATCTTCTACCTTCTTCTTTCCTTTCGTGCCTGTTGTAGGTGCTTTCTTTGGTGTCATCGTAAAAATCCACCTTTTCACTATCTATAACAAGAAAACTCAAACCCTAGCTCAAATCTATGTGCCCTAGCTTGAAACCGCATGCCCTAGCTTCTTTTCAACACCTTTGCTTTGCTCAAACCCTTCACCAATGGGGATGCAAGCCTCTTTCAGAAATAGTTCACTCCCACTTCTAGTTTCACACTCATCGCACCTCAATGAATTTTTGGCTCTATTGCACTTAGCTCGCTCAAATAATTTTGATTGCAAAGGTAAAAATGAACCCACATCACGTCCTTATAAAGATTTTCAAAATGTTAGTGCATTTATTTCTCCTTCACCAACCAACAACCTCTCATTATTTGACCATTTTAAAATTCTGCATGGTACATCTTCACGCCTCGATTATAACCTTCTAGCATGCCTTCCTACCTTTTGGCTATAAAATTATCTTTAGCATGATTCCATGCACCTAAGTACCTTGCCACTGTGCCTTCCCCTAGTAGTCTCCATGGCCACTACTTACCTTGCGTTATATTGTTCCCTCATTTATCTCCATCTACGGTCATCTTTTTAAAGCAATCTCCTTTCTAACAACTCCTCTCCAAACTTGAATAACACCTATAGCAGTTTATTCCTTTATGTGTACCCAGTTGTAAATAGCCACCCCACACCAATGGTATGTGCAGTCCTTTGTGCATAAAATTTCTTCAAATGGTAATTAGCTTCTAGCACGCAAACGTGCTTATTACACAAAACACCAACTAAATTGACAAAGCATAATGATGAAGAAATAAATACATTAAGGAAATACAAAAATGAAAACCTAGTCTAAATGGAAACAATACCTTATTACAAACACCAAGAAGACTTATTTATAGTAGGGCTTTAACCTACTCCCGTTAAAGTAACCAGGTAATTGTATTCCATCAAGTGTCTCTAACTGACAAATGCCTAATTCAAGTATATGAGTGATAATATACGGTCCCAACCAATGCACTTTAAGCTTTCCTAGATGGCGCAGAAACTTAGAGTCATAAAGAAGCACCATATGTCCCATCTCAAGCTTTTTGTCCTTGATGTGCCTATCATGTCATTCCTTATGCCTGACCTTTTTCTACTTTTGACTCCAATGTGCTATGGTGTGCCTCTCATCCAACTATATCAATTTATCAATTCTTTCTTCCAAAGCTTTCTCATCAGCTAGACCTCCAGCGCACGCAATACACAAAGAAGGTAACATGAATTCCATAGGAAGAATTATTCTACACCAAACACCAACTAAAAGGGTGTGGCCTTGTTCAATCTCTTATATGTTGTTCTATACGCCCAAATCATGGAAAAAACTTTATCATCCCAATATTTCCTTCCAACGTCACAAATTTTTGTCAATGTCTAGCTCAAAATATTGTTGAAGGCCTCAATAGTCCCATTTTCTTGAGGATGATAGGGTGTAGTCTTATGGTGTGCAATCATAAATTCATCCAATAGTATCCTGATCATTTCATTCAAAAAGTGTGTTCCCCTATCACTTGTCAAGCTCAAGGGCATCCATACCTTGTAAGAACATTTCCCATAAGAACCTGGTTGTTGTAGCTATTGTACAATCCTTGATAAGTATTGCTTCTACCCACCTTGTAAGATAATCTATGCAAGTGATGATGTAGTATGATCCAGTTCTACATGTGGCTGGTGAAATAGGACCTAAAAATCTATATCCCATTTCTCAAATGGCTATGCACTAGGAATAGGTCTTAAAGACATTTCATCTCTTTGCCCAAGTTTACCAACACATTGATAGTTCTCACATGCCTTACAATATGCTTTAAAATCCTTGTACATGGCCTCCCACCATAATCCAACGAGTAGAATCTTGCATGTAGTTGCGTCACTTTTGTAGTGCCCACTTGTAATACCACCATGAGCCTCTTCCATGATATGTGAATGCTCATGCTCTAGTACACACCGGCACAATACTTCATCTCAGCCTAACTTGTATAGGTCACCACTAATCAACATAAAAGGTGTTGCATGAATTACAAGTTGTTTCTTCTCCAAGGATTTCATTCCTTCTGGTGCCACACCTATACATAAAAAGATAGTAATATCCTCTAATTCTGAAGGTGTGCATTATAACTTGTATATAATTGTGCATCTGGCATTGTATCTTCAATTGTCTACACATCCTCCCCTGACTGAATTCTTGATAAGTGGTTTGGGCCAGAATTACTTTTACCTGGTTTTACCACAATTGTGAAATCAAATTCTTAGAATAAGAGAACCCATCGACATATGCGCCCCTATAAAACGGGCTTGTTTACCAAGTATTTCAATGCCATGTGATCGATGTAAAATACAAATGGTGTTTCTAGAAGGTATTGTCTGAATTTATGTAGTGCATAGATCATTAACAAGGCTTTGCACTCAGTAGTTGTATAATTCTTCTCTGCAGGAGTCAAATTTCTACTAGAAAAATAGATAGGATGATCTATAATACCTTCTCCAGGCTAAGCCAACACCGCGCCAATGGTTGTGCTAGAGGCATCCACATGTACATGAAATGGTTGGTCCCATGAGGGAAAACATAGAATAGGCATTGTAGTAAGTCTCTCCTTCAATGTCTCAAATGCGCGTTGTTGTGGTTCTCCCCAATAAAATGTCCCTTTTCCTTTTAGTAACTCTTCCAAGGGTGTGGAAACCTTAGCATATCCTTTGATAAATTTTCTATAATACCTAGTGTGACCCAAGAATCTATGCACCTCACTCTGACTAGTAGGCTCTTCCAAGCCTACAATAACTGCAACCTTAGCTGGATCTACTAACAAACCTTCCTTGTAGATGATGTGCCCTAAAAAGTGCCAAAAGGTGTAGCAAACATGCACTTTTTGATGTTCAAAGAGATGCTTAATTGTCTACATATTTCAAAAATTAAGCACAAATTTTCACAATGATCCTTAACAATCCCATACACCATCTAATCATCCAAGTAAACTTGTAATAAAATGTGAATAAAATCCTAGAATGCTTGAACAACTATTCGTGAAAATACAAAGAGGCGCATTTTTCAGACCAAAGGGCATCACAATATATGCAAAACTTCCCCATTCAGTGGTGAAATTTGTTTTTCTTGATCCTCTTGTGCAATCTAGACCTGATGATACCTAGAGAATCCATCTATTAAATAATAGATTTCGCTCCTCGCAATGCATTCTAATATATCCTTTGTGAAAGGTGTAGGAAAGGTATCAATTACACATGCATCATTCAGGTTCTCTATAATCCACACAAATACTAATCTAATAATATTTATTTATACTAATAACCATGGGGCTAGCCCACTTCAATTCTTCTACAGGCTTGATGATGACAGACTTCAACATCTTATCAATTTCTTCTTTAATATTTACATGTAGGTTATATTTCATCATGTAGGGTCTCTTCCCCACTGTGTGCACAACTTCCTTAAGCTTGATCTTCATTTCTCCTAATGATTCATGTACTCCTTTCAATTCATGGTATCTCCTAGGAAATAAGTCCTAAAAATCATGGAGCAAATCCACTATCTTTGTTACTTCAGATTTAGACCAATAATCTCTAATTATTGCCTCTTTAGGTTCAAAATTTGTACCAACATTCACTTTCTTTGTCCTAATAGGTTCATGATAGGTGTGCACATTTTTATCCACATTGTCCAAGACCTCGTGTGTACTTTCTAAATGATCTATATCCATATTTTATACTTCTTCATCATCCATTGTGTAGACCATCTTTCCTTTTTTCTTTATCCAAGCAAGTGTGCTTAAGTAGTATGACATATGTTTCTTCTTCTTCATCAACGCATGCTCCCCGAGTCATTCTTATCAAATAAATTTTGAATGAGTTCTTCCAACTTTTCACTGTCTCCCATGGTTAAATGATTTATAACCCTTAAGGCCTCTTCTACTAGAGGTTTAGTAGAGAAGTAGTCAAAATTCTAGATCATACTTGTAATCAAATCCTGTCAATTTCCAGTTTCTCTATGTATCTCCACATATACATACCAAGTGCGTGCATAGCCTTATAAAGTGGAATAAAGTTTGTGCACCCATAGAAAAGATGGTAAAGCTTCCTACCCCTCTATCTAGAGCCTCTCACACTTTGTTGAACGTGGTGCTTGAGCAGGTTGATTACTGTGATAAGTGTAGAGTCGAGTAGGTGCATTGCTATTGGAAAATTGATTTGTAAGAGCAATCTTGAATTCATTCCATTCTACAAGATTATCCCCCGTGAACCACCCATTAGCGTATTTTTGTCCCATGCATGGTATATGCTAAAATATTTCTTCTTCAAAATTTAGCCATTTTTGGCCTTTTGGATAGAACACATGAAGAACGTGTTCCATTTGGATAAGGTTCCAACCTGGTGACAGGGTGTCCTAGAAGGAATATACCTTGCGATAGGAAGATCCAAAATCTAATCATGACATGGAGAGGCATGCACCTGGGGTGACCCACACCTCGACACTTAGGGGCCATATCCGAGGTTTGCAGAAGAGTTTGTTAGAGCTCAGATGCCTATTTATACATGTGCCCTTGGCAAAGAACAGAGACAAAGTGAGGTAAAGGAGCTCTGCTGTAAATTACTTACTGTGAGAACTATGGGATAAATGGGTAGATGATTCTAGGAAGGATGTAATGAGGGAATGGGGAATGAAAATTTTATTTTGTGAGTATACATGTATGGATCTAGATATGGCACATGACTATGGTCTACCTCTCTGTGATGCTTTGTAGTAAGACTATGAATGAATATGATAAGGTTACCACTATGTTTATATTAAGATCTCCTTCTTGTATTATCTGCATGTTTCTACTATGCTTTTGATCTTGTATAATCATGAACCTTACTTGAATGTTAGTCTATTTGTGGATTTACAACTTCCTTAGTTCTATTAATTTTGTTGCACGCTTTGCTTTTGTTATGACTAAAGGGGTGTAGGCCATCTGAGCTCTATAACTTTTTCATGTCTGATTAAATCACTAAGTCAAGATCATGAATTATGCCTTCCACTAAACTCACATAAAAGAGAGACTCGCTCCCTCTCGCACACCTCGGTGAGCGCCCAGCACCCGCTGGGTGATAGGCCGACGCGTGCATGAGGTTCCCTTGTTCTTGGTGGGGTGCAAAAATGACTACATCTTGGTTCCATTGTTGGGACCTCTTTTCAAGTTGTAGTGGAACATGGCATACATCATGATCTATGTAAAAAGTGATGGCAAAGTGCTTAACACTTGAAGGTGTTGAAGATTGGTTTAAAAGCACGAGAGGATGAATTCACTCAGAGATTTAATACTGGACCTAGGTTTAACACGCGAAGATGGGTGGAGGACACTCTTTATCATGAGTTATACAAAACCTTCTTCTGTTGTTTCCCAATAGAGTTATTTGAATGGCTCTCGGCTTATACATCTAGATCGGGGTGGTATTATAAGTCACACCCTTGGACCCAAGAAACATATCAGAACTTGCAAGATGCTGATCTAACATGGACCCATGCTATAGATCATTAGTGGAAGGGAGTATTGACTAGCTACACTCTAGAATATGCCATTTCCACATATTCCTATCCAGAAGTTGCTGAGTTTGAGTTTTTGTGGGAGCCCAGAGGATCATTTCTACATGTTATCCCCCTGGCGATCAAAATCTTGATGGTAACCATGGGTTTAGAGGCATTTCCTATGGCTAGATAAACCACCCTGAGCACTTGGCGAGGAAGCTAGGTTAGGGAAAGATGGCTGATATAACAACTGAAAAGGAAAGGGAGGAGAGACGGCTCAAGTATAACGAAGCACGTGAAAGGGAGATCGATAGACAACGTGGGATTACAAGTGGGTTATGGAGCCAAACATGGTGGAAAGGAGTTGAGGTTCACGCGAGGATGTGGAACCCGAACAATTTGTGATACCCCATCTTGGTAAGCATGGGAGAGAAAACCTTACGGCTTCTGATGAGAGTCCATCACGTAGAGAAAGAAGATTCATTGGCATGCATCTAACCCCACCTAGCGACCAAACCTTGGTGCTTGGTTTGTTTGAATGAGGGAAAAGTATAGTTGATCCATTTGATATCGTAGAAGCAACCGATCGGCACCTAGAAGATACAACTTCTCGTTTGGGACTTCTATGGCTTCACACACTATTCCAGTATTTGGTGGAATGTTTGGACAAGGCACATATATAGCTAGTTTTGAAGCATGTTAGGAAGTGGTGGAGGAAATATGACTGGGAGTGGTACTAGTTCACAAACTATCGGTGCATAATTTAGTGGAATGATGGGAGCATTTGGCATAACAAACACAGGCCCTGTACCTAACACAGGAGGATCTAGAGGTGGAAGTGGTGGAGCTGGTGGCTCAGGATCTAGTGGATCCGGTGGAGGAGGAAACACCGAGGAAACCAAGGGACTAGGATCGGGAGGACAAGGACCTCAACCACCTCCTCAAGTCTTTTTCGAGATGTCTCTACACTTACCAGATTACAGTGGGATAGAAGATGCCGCAGAGCATGTGCATAAGTGCGAGCTGCTATGGCACGCGAAGGGGATCACGACCCAGGATCGAAAGGCCAGTCAATTTGTGATGACCTTGCAAGGATATGCACGCATAGTTGGTATAGAAAGTATGACCTCATCAGACTATTGTGGATTATACCACACTAGAAATGTGTTCTTGGTAATTCCACATACCTGAGTTTGAACAGAAGAGCATCAACTCTCTCAAAGAAATCCAGCAGGGAATGGCAGAGAGCATGTGGGAATATGATGCATGCTTTAAAACTCTATTGTCTAAACTATCTTATGATATCCACCCTTCACAACATGCTTAGTGGTTTGTCGGAGGGTTGATCACACCCTTTAGGAGGGCTTTATCTCATAAAACATTCACGGACCCGCGAAGCGTTGAAGTTGCTTTGCACGCACGAGGTAGTTGGTAGTGTTGACACTAGTGTTAGCCCATTTCTGAGGCTCAAATCACTTGCCATGGCTAAGCAATTGGAGAAATTATCTACCAACATAGTTCTAGAGACTCACGGTGGGATGTGGTGCATGGATTGTAACATAGAAGGGCACACAAAGGATAATGGTGGGATATGTACTTGGAAGGTGGTACGCGCCGTAGCAGTAAATTGTGAAATATGTCACGGGGACCATGATGCAAGTAGGTGCCCCTGTTGCAGTGCATGTGATCCATAAAAACGTGTCTTGTTATTGTAAGATATGTACCTTAACCACACATGACACCAAGGATTGTAGATTGATTGACCAGATTCATGAGGTAATTGATCTTGGTGTGCACCAGATTGGCATTACCAGCAGTTCCAAAGGAGATGAACGTCGGTATGAAGAGCATGGAGATGGAGGTGCACATGGAAGAGGGTTTCAGAGGATTTCGTGGTCATGGTAACCATGGGGAAGAAGTGAGTTCCCGCATGGAACATGCTTTAATTATGGAGCCACAAACCATTATAAGCATGAATGTCCAGATCTTCTACAATGCTCCTGGTGTGGAAAAAACATAAGTACGAAGAGTGCCCAGAGTTATATGAACATATGAGTCAAGCAAAGTACTGAAAGGATAAGGGCGCTACCATGGTGAGTATTAAGAAGGCTGATGCATAATGGCTCCCGTGAGTAATACGTGAATCAAAACTAGAGCCTATTATGGTAACAACAAGGGCGGAGTCCACGCGCACAAGGGAAGCGCCTAGGTAGAGACCTCTAGTTTTGAGGGAAGAAGTAGTACATGGGAAGTATCCAAATCCAGCTCACTAGAAAGAAGTCTACCAGGAAACCATGGATGTAATTCGAAGCTTACAAGGGGAGATCCAATGCTTAAAAGAGAAAACTAGAAAAGATGAGCAAAGAAGACCAGTAGAAGCACCAAAGGATGACTTGGATGAGGTTAAGGAGGTGTGTAAACTATTGAGGTAGGAGAATGTTATTCCCTTACTAGGAGCATGGTTGAGAGAAAAGGTGCCACACGCCGGGAAGAGCACAAAAGGTAGATCCTGTATGCAAACCTCCCACCTCACAACCTTGATTATGACAAAGAGATTACCTTGAACACAGTAGTGGATGGATGGTTACTTAACAACATCCTCATTGACATAGGTGTGGAGGTTAATGTTCTCACTCTAGATGCCTAGCATCAAATGGGAAGACCTGCATTATAGCCATCTTCAAATGTGTTGTATATGGAAAATAAGACAAAGGCAATGCCCATAGGTGTCTTGAAGGATGCGGCCATTACCATTTAGGGGACTAGGTTCACTGGGATTTTGAAGTCTTGGCACTTGCCGAGGTAGATAATTTCCCAGCTTTACTTGGGTACCCATGGTGTTATAAGAATAATGCAGATCTCTAGTTTAACAAGGGGTACATAAGCTTTGAAAACAAGGAAGAGAGGGTGATTATACCACTTGCTGATGGAAATTCCACACCCTATACTAAACCCCTTAGGGAGGAAGTCCTAGACAAAATATATGTGCACTCCATAAGAGATCCAGAGACCATCCACCCTACAGAAGGAGTCATCCAATTTGATGATGCTCAATCTGTTAGTGATACTACCAGTATAATGCATGATAATTGGGTGCATGGGACTTATGAATTGATTGGGTGACATCTGAAAGGATCAGTGACCAAGGTAACCATGATGCATATAGTTCTGGTGCCCCTGGGAGGAAAGGCAATAACCAAGTATTCTAGGGATGCATACCCTGAGGTATTTTTGAGAGAAATGGAAGCTCACTGGAGGGAGGATGAGCGACGAGGTATGCTGAGTTATGTTTTGATAGGCACAATAGTGAGGTGGTGGGCCACACATAGTGAAAACTTGTTGAATGGCATGAAGTTAGAATTGCACTCACTGTCTGATTCTCAAGAGCAACATACCCACCGCTATCAAGGATTACAATGGCAATGAACCCACCTCTTCCCACATCCAGGCATGTGAGAGGGTCTGGGGAGAAGGTGGAAGCTTTACCACCCTCCCTTTGGGTGCACAAGCTATATTCAACACTACAAGGTTGTGCACGCACTTGGTACATCCATTCTGAAACACGCCGCCAAATGGGAAATTGGTAGGAATTAGCGGTTGACTTGGTTCACACATTCGAGTACCAAAGTACCATACAACTAGTTGATGAGGCATTACAGGCTATCAAACACCTCACTGGGGGATTATGCCATGGCGTGGAAGATAGGTTAGTAAACTTACTTGGTGGACCTAGCTTGGAAGCGTGGTTCGAAGAGGAGGAACCAGAAGACATATAATTTGAGCATGCGTGTGCTAAAAAGGAGAAAGGAAAGATGGTATACATTGTTGATGGAGAGGAGATGGAGAGCCTGAATGTTTGACCATTCGATTGAATGCATGAAGTAGTTGATAGTGTGGATGCATGTGCACGCATGTATCATGAACCACTCAAAACCAAGAAAGTTAACATCGGCTCGAGAAGGAGCCCAAGGAAGCTATCATTGGGGACTACTGGTCGACAAGGAAGTATCAAAGATCATCGATCTCTTGCGTGAATTTGAGGATTTATTCCATGCGGATACCATGAGTTGAAAGGCATCCACCATTCATTAGGGGAAATGAGGATAAAGTTGAAAGATGGTGTGCTGGTCAGGAAGAGGCCTTACAGGATGAATCCCAACATGCATAAGGGTTAAAGAAGAGCTAGACAAAATGATAAAGATCCGTATCATTAAGGTCATGGAGGAATCAATGGATAAGTCCAATGGTGATCAAAGATAAAGAAGGATGGGTGGATTAGGATATGTGTGGATTATAGGGAATTGAATGTTGTTTGTATCATAGATCCTTTTCCCACCCCCTTCACTGAAGAGATTTTGGAAGGAGTTGTTGGGCACGCGAGGGTCTATTCCTTTACGGATGGATTCTCGGGATATCACCAAGTAAGGATTGCCAAGGAAGACCAAGATAAGACAACTTTCACCACCGAGTGGGGAAGCTTTACATACACGGTCATGCCCTTTGGATTAGGAATGCGCCCACTATATTTTCGTGCATAGTGGTACAAGCATTTCAGGACTTCATCCACAAGTTCCTTCAAGTGTATTTGGATGATTGGATAGTGTATGGATTGGTCAGGGACCATTGTGATAACTTGAGGCTGATGTTTGAAAGATTTTGGCAGTTGAGGATCTCCCTCAACATCAAGAAATGTATCTTTGCAACTCCTTTTGGGACATTGTTGGGGCATATCATATGCAAAGAGGGCTTACTGGTGGATCCCGTGAAAGTTGCAGTTATTGTGGGATTAGGGGAGCCCACCAGCCAAAGCATCCATGTAGATTTCTTGGACACACTGGGTACTATAGAAAGTTCATTAAGGGATACACCAAGATCGCCATGCCTTTGGAAATATTTCTCAGACATAAGAGTGCCTTTTAGTGGGGAGAGGCGCAACAGAGGGCATTTGACACTCTAAAAGAAAGGCTTATCACCACACCTATTCTACGATTCCCATCCTGGATAAACCTTTCCATGTCCATGTGGATGCCTCTGGTACAATAATGGGAGCCATTCTTGCTCAACCAGAGAGAGGGATTGTTGATCATCCCTTGTGTTTTGCAAGTAGAAAGTTGACACCAATAGAACAAAATTATACAATGACCGAGCACGAGGCATTGTCAATGATCTACGTGCTCCACAAATTTAGACAATATCTGCTAGTGACTCCCTTCATATTCTACACTGACCATATGGCCTTGAAGTATCTAGTAAACAAAGTAGTGTTGCAAGGGGCGCATATGTCATTGGGTACTTTTATTTCAGGAATTTGAATTCAAAGTGGTGGTAAAACCGGGAAAGAACAATTATGGGCCGATCATTTATCAAGGATTGATTCGGGAGAGGACATGCAAAGTATCGAAGGAAACCATGCCGATGCGTAACTATTCAGGTTACGCACATGCCCTCGAAGTTAGAAGACATTGTTGTTTTTCTCAAGGAAGGTGTGGCACCCAAAGGGATGAATGCACTAGAAAGAAAAAGGTTAGCCATACGCACCACGCCCTTCATGTTGATCAATGGGGATTTGTATAAAATGGGCCACATGAGGTTTTTCACCGGTGTGTATTAGAACATGAACACGTGGCCATAATAGAAGAAGCCCATGGTGGGATTGCTGGAGGACACTATGTGGGGAATGCAACCACGCACAAGATCCTAGTCATCGACTATGGTGGGAGATGATTCACCAAGATTGCATTGAGTTTTGCAAGGCCTTGTGACCACTACCAACACCTCAAAAAACCTAGAAGAAGGGATGAGATGCCCTTGCACCCCATCGCCAGTGCATGGAACCTTTTGAAAAATGGGCAATAGATTTTGTCGACCAATCTCACCAGCTGCGTGCGAAGGACTAACTCACAGTATATTATTACCTGTATTGATTATCTAACAAGGTGGGCAGAGGTCCGCCCCACTAAGGATTGCACCATAGCCACGGCTACTAGATTTTATGGGAGAACATTATAAGCAGGTATGGGTGCCCATTAAGTTTAACAAGTGATAGGGGCACTCACTTCTTAAATGAAACCATCAGGATTCTATTGGCAGAATTCATGGTAGCCCATCATAAGACTACCCCTTATCACCCTCAGAAAATGGGACTATAGAGGCATTTAACAAAATCCTTAGTCACACATTGACTAAGATATGTGATGTGGGTAGGTAGGATTGGGATGACAAGGTGTCAACAGCAGTTCTTTGGGCATACAAAACAACGTATAAAAGGTTGAACAAGGCCACACCATTTCAACTGGTGTTCATGCAAGCGAGGCTATTTTATCACCAGTCAATTTATGCTACCATCACTGCATATAAAGCGCATGCAGGAGGGTTGACAATGAATAAGCTACGAAGAAAGAATAGATGAATTGATAAAGTTGGATGAAAGGCACTCACTAGCAAGATGGAGCCAAACAACTGAAAAAGCTAAGCAAAAGGCATGGCATGACCACCATATTAAGAACAAATAGTTTGAGGTTGGCCAAATGGTATTGCTATATGATTCAAAATTTCTACGCCATCCTGGAAAGTTGAAGGTGCATTGGTTGGGTCCTTATGTAATTTCATACATCCTTGATTCAGTGCATGCCAGTTATAAGCGACTGGATGGAACAAAATTACCTGGACACTTCAATGGGAGTAGGCTGAAGCCCTACTATAAATAATGCTTCTTGGTGTTTGTAAATAAGGTAGTTTTTCCAGTTAGCTTAGAATTTCCTTTTATGCTTTTCCTTTCTTGTATTTCCCTTTCGTGTTGTTGTTTTGTTTTGCACCTTGGGCACCGGTAACCTTATTACTTTTTAAACTTATGAATGTGTAGAGGACCACGCATCGATTTAGTGTGGGGTGAGGTGATAAAGGGAAGCATGGAGTTATTCTAGCCAAAGGATTGGGTTGGTAGACCATTTGAATTGGCCCTATTGAAAAGATGCATTAGGAGAAAAGAAGGCAGATGGGTGGAAAAATAAGGTTACATTGGAAATCCACGTATAAGGAGAAAAAGTGCAAAAACACGAGGTAGGTGAAAGCAAGAATCATGAGGATGGAAGAGGTACCTTTGGCATTGGTAACATGCACGCAAGAGTCTTCTATCAAGATGGATTGTTCACACACCATAGGTTGGAAAAGTTTTCGCATAAGGATTGGGCACGGGTGGAAGTAGTTTCACGTAAGGATTGGGCATGGGTGAAAAAAATTTACATAAGGATTGGGCGTGTAAGGAGAAGCGCTGAAGTTGGGTTTTGTTTGGAAACACCACATTAAACATGGTCGTATACAGTGGTAGGTAGCCTAGCCTTAAATGCATAAAAGTGGGAAAAGCTATAAATACAAGAGTGGGCATTTCATTATTTCACTTTGCGAAAACAAGAAGAGTGATTTTCTTTCAAGAGCTAGGGTTTCAGAACTCGACTGTGCAAGGAAAATCCCAAAACTTAAGCGCAATCAGTCCATTAGATCTACAAACCAGAGTAGAAGTGATTCACAGGTGTGAGGAACATTGTGAAGGAGCACCGTGATTGAAGGAGGAAAATCAGAGATTAGGGTTTGTGTTCTAGGGCATGGGCATGCCCAAGGAAAAATCTCAAACAAACTCAAAGTTAACCAGGAATGAAAGCAAAGGGTACAATGATGGCCACAAAACTAGTAGGAAAACCTACAAACAATCCAAGAAGGGAAAGGTAAAGGAAAAGGGAAGAAGAAACAAGAGGAAATACCCTTGGATATGAATGAAGAATGGTATTCGAGATGCAATACCTGGATGGGGTTTTTCTAGGGCAAGAGTGGGAGTCCCACATAAGACAAGATGACCGTGATCAACTACAATCACCGGTCAAGCATAATCGTGAAGGAAATGGCACTGGAGCTGGTGCCCCAAAAACAAATGAACACCTGATGGGTTACCAATCTACAATGATGTGGTCAAGGTGAAAATGGAGAAGGTAGGGCTTCTCCAACTTTACGAGTTGCCATATTTCGGGAAGCCCGAGCGCTTGTACCAATGGCTGATGACACACACACGAAGACTTCTTCTGCTTCACAGGGCACAAAATGCACATAACTCCCCAGTTAATTTCACACTTCACAGGCCTAACTTGTGTAGGGGATGCGCTCATAGATGACCTCCAGGATGAGGAGGCAATCAGGAAACCATAACATCCTAGGAATTGAAGAAGGGATCAAGGTACTATGACATCTCGGATATCAGTGATCCAGTGATGAAGATGGCCGCACACCTTGTCTCCAAGCTGAATGGACAAGAAAGGTGGACCCAGGTGAGCAAGCCCTGGCTGAATGTCTGTAAGAAGGTCACGAGGGCACCATATACAACATCTCCCAGTACATAGTAGATGAAATCATAAGCAGCATGGAGAATGGAGGAAAAATCCTATTTGGGAACATTCTATTGACAATTGTGTTCTTAGAAATCGGGTGCCGATGCATCCAAAAATTGTGGGAGTACCCCATCAAGACCCTTCACCCACATGGATAGATTCCATAAATACACATGTGAATCAATGACAGGGGTACACAAGGTGCACTTAGAAAAATGGTATAAGCACCTTAGGAATGCATTCAGGGCTGAATGGTGGATCCCTGAACAACTCCCCACGGCAACCAAAGGAGAAGTAGAGTTCATGGTCTACCAACACTTCTGCATTGGAAGGTTCATCTTGGTGGATGGCAGTTGGAGTCCATGGTGCAAACTCCCATTCTTGTTTACTTGCCCAATTTTTCCAAGCGGGGGTAAACAGATACAAGGAATCAAAGAAATTAAACTGGAGTTGTCCACCCTTGACAGAGAGCACAGGGAAATGAGAAAGAAGTTGGTCTACCCAGAGAAGCACGCGTACATTGAGAGGTATGTGTCACAAGATGTGCATATTGTAAGGTCCGTTGACCTTACCTATTGCTGGGAGCAATGCCGCAAGGATCTACCTGCGCATAAGGCCAAAATTTGAAAAGGGTGCATACATGGAGAATGAGATATCCATCCTGATGACCCTATGGGAAGAAAGAAGCCAGCACCAAAGTGCAAAGGAGAGGGAAGAGGAGGAAGAACAAAGGGCGGTGGAGAAGAAGAATGTAGATACCGTGGGGCCGAGTACCTACGTCTGGAAGAAGAGGAGAATGATGGTCAGGGAGAAGACCCCAGAGCCTGTGAAGCCACCATCCCCAAAGAACCCTCAGATGAAGAGAGGACAACATCCCCGACTTTGGAGTTTTTTGCAAAGGAAGAAGAACAAGGGATGGAGGAACAAGAGTCTGAAGATACAGATGACCCGAACACCTATATAGGTGAAAAGGATGATGATGAAGGGGAAGAGTTGGAGGTGAATCAGAACCTATTGATGTCCATGATTCGAAGGGGAGAGGGAGCAGAGGATACAAATGATGCTTTCATCTTTGTAAGGAGGAAGGGCACCCAAGGGGAGGAAGGCACGTGAGTGAAGAAAGGAGTGAAGGGGCAAGTACTAAGGGGCCAGATATGCCCAAGCTCACTCAGGAGGAAGTAGATGAGAAAGTGACAAGGGAGGCAGAGAAGATAATTAATACCTTGGTCAAAGAGGAGTTAGAGCGCAGCATGAGCTCGTACTTGGTGAATTCAAAGAAGAGCAGAGGGAGAAGAGTGTGGGTAGCACAAAAGGCCCAACTCTTTTCAAGAACTATTCCCAAGGGCATGCACATGGGAAGTAAATGTGCGAAAGGGGGAAGAACAACAATGGGATACATTGATGACCCCAACAAAGTGTTGCATGCACGTTTTCCAAACTACCATGCCCACCAAGGAGCTCACCACCATGGAATCCTTTGACCCTGAGGGTGGGTACCCATGCACAAGGAAGATGCTATCATGGGCATTTGACTCCCACCTCAATGAGCCTGAGTTCAAGGTTAACCAAGGAGTGGTATTAGCATTGTCCAAGGAAAGGGGGACAACCCCATTGTAAACATGCAACAACTATCGATGAGCAAGTGTGTAACGTGCTCAACAAAGTCTCCATGGAAATTGAGGCTAGGCTCTTCTCAGAAAATGACAGGGTTAAAAGTCTTGGAGGACCTATTGAGAAGAGGAAGGAAGAAGTAGTGAAGCTAACAAAGGACCTCAGCCTTGAGAAATAATCAGCACTCAACTACAGAGGGAGCTTCAGGAGGAAAAGGCCAGGGTACGCAAAGTTTCCAAGAAGGTGGAGCTCATCTCCTAAGCTATTATCATGAAGCACCTGGACCTTAACCCTCCCACGCAAAAGTATGGATCCTCCTTGGAATGCCTAGAGGACTTGACTCAAATCCTCACCATGGAAAGGCAGCCTTTGGCCTTGGAGTCAGTAGAGGAGGTAGCTGCACACTTGGAGAAGGAGGACAAGTGAAGGTCATCGCACTCATGGCTGAATACAACAAGGTGCTCACTGACGTAAAAATAGCTACACAAACCGCGGGGGTCGCCTACGACCATTACGCAGATCAAGACAAGGTGACAAGCATGTTGCTTTCCAGTGATGAGGCCGAGATGAAGGACTTCAGGGAAAAGAATAAGGGCAATAGAGCCGAGCGAGAAAATATCCTAGCCAAAGTGGAAAAGAAGTCTGAAGCTATTGAGAACCGGCGAGTCTCAATCAAAACCTAGCTAAAAGAGCTCTATAAGGTCATTACAAGGAAGATGGATGCCCTGGAGGATCACGCCAAGGAACTGGAGACTATGGTGGAGACCATTAACACGAAGGGGGAAGGGTTAACCTTCGACAAGGTGAGCACCTTGGTTAGTGACATTTGCACTAGAGCGCAGGATGAAGTCGGCACTTGGAATACACTGAGGTTGACCTGCGGCAAAACTTTCCCCTTCTTCTTTTTAGGCATTTCTCCCTCTATTCTTTCTCTCCCCCATTCTTTATTCTTTCCCTCCATTCTTTCCAAGGCAAGGCCTTGCATTTTTTACCGCATTCTTTAAAAGGTTCCCAGGGTGGAGAACAAGTGAAGTGTGGGGTAATGTTTGGCCCTAATGTAGCTACCAAATCTTAAAGGCATGTAGGTGCACACGGCCGGAGGAAGTGTGCAAGTGAAGGCGCACAAGGAAGAATTCAAAAAGGCTTCTTGGAGAACCAAGGACACACGCACACGAAAGAACAATTCAGACTTAGCCATTTTTGGCCTTTTGATGAACACATGAAGAACATGTTCCATTTGGATAAGGTTCCAGCCTGGCAACAGGGTGTCCTGAAGGAATATACCTTGCGATAGGAAGATCCAAAAAGATAATCATGACATGGAGAGGCATGCACCTGGGTGACCCACACCTCGACACTGGGGCCGATCTAAGGTCAGCAGAGAGTTTGTTAGAGCTCAGATGCCTATTTATACACGCACCCTTGGCAAAGAACAGAGACATAAGTGAGGTAGTGGAGCTCTGTAGAATTACTATGAGAACTATGGGATAGAATGGGTAGATGATTCTAGGAAGGATGTAATGAGGGAATGGGGAATGAAATTTTTATTTTGTGAGTATACATGTATGGATCCAAATATGGCACATGACTATGGTCTGCCTCTGTGATGCTTTGTAGTAAGACTATGAATGAATATGATAAGGTTACCACTATGTTTATATTAAGATATCCTTTCTATATTATCTATATGTTTCTACTCTGCTTTTGATCTTGTATAATCATGAACCTTACTTGAATGTTGAGTATATTTTTGGATTTACAACTTCTTAGTTCTATTAATTCTGTCATTATAGCACTTTTCTTTTGTTATGACTAAAGGGGTATAGATTTTTTCGAGCTCTATAACTTCTTCATGTCTATTAAATCACTAAGTCAAGATCATGAATTATGCCTTCCACTAAACTCACATAAAAGAGAGACTCGGCTCCTCGAATAAATGACTACATTTGCATAACACCAAGGGTGCCAAAGCAGAGCTATGAAACTATCTACTTTTGTAAGCACTAAAACCTTAAAATCCCTAGTGAAATTGACCCTCAGATAGTAATGGCTGCATCTTTTAAAACTTTGAGAGGATTGGCCTTAGTTCGATTAGCCATAAATAGTACATTAGAAGATGGCTGCAATGAAGGTCTCCCCATCTATACCCATGCATCTAAAGTAAGCACATTTACTTCCACGCATGTGTCAATCAATATATTACTCAAGAGCCATCCATCGACAACAACATTCAGAGTGATCTCCTTGTCGTAATATAAGCTATGGGGGGAATATTTGCATATAGGATATGATGCCCATTCTCGTATTCACACTCGCATCTATTTCCTTTTAGCCAACTCCCTAGTAATGGAATAATATTCTCCTGGCGTAACATTCTATATACCTCCTTCAAGTCATCAATATTTGACTGACCATCTATGTTGCCTTCTTTTGTTCCATCTTCCGTGATTACTCCTTTAAACATTGTATTTCCCCTTGAAGGTCTCTAAGTACTTCCATGGTATCCTGATAAACCTCCTTCTGGTGCACATGATCTAGATACCTTGCATGCAAAACATCCTCCTTAGTGATGGTAGGCTTCTATTGTAACGCCTCTCTAGTATGTGCAACTTCAACACATGTAGTGATATTCACAGAAATACCTTAGGTTCTGGTGCCAACTTTGGCATCCACTAATTTTCCACAGCGTGTTGTATCCTAACCATCTTTGCACCTTTATTCTCTTGTTTATGTTGCTTGATAAGATGCTCATATAGATCCGGGCATTCCTCATAGCTATGATTCTTCCCACAAAAATAACATGTAATATTCTGAGGACATTTGCACCTGTAGTGGTTAGGTGATCCACATGTAAAGCATGTTCCATGAGGGAATTCACTTTGTCCACCACCACGGCCTCAACCTCCAAATCCACCATAGTATCCTCGACCTCTGCAATGTCCTCCTTTATAGCACCCCTCATTCCAATCATAATGTGCTTGATTGTGATTCTAATCCTAGTGCTCACCTTTACCCTTAGATTTATCTGATACTCCAATCTGCCACACAACAATATCTATAGCATCATGGATATGACCAATCAACCCGCAAAGATTTTGTATCGTGAATCATGGACCAAAAATATTACAATAGCAAGATAAATTATTTCTTATCATGCATTGTAATAATGGGAAATGGTTGGCATCATGGTTCATGTGACATATCTCATAGTCTAGAAATAATGAATGTACTGTTCTATGGGGACAACTATCTTTGGTGTGCCCCTCCACTTCACAGTCTATACACCAAATCCCAGTGCACATCTCATGTGCCAAATTCATCAATAATTTCTCCAACTACTTTTCCATAGTTGTAATATGTGCTTCCAAGAATGGGCTGACTCCAGTGTCTATACTCCTGACTACCTCAGCGTGCAAAGTTGCTTTAAGTGCTTTGTGTGGATTAGTGTATGTCTTATGTGATAGTGCCCTTCTAAAAGGTGTGATCAGACTACCAACGAACCATTATGCATGCTGGCTTGCATGAATATCATAAGAAATCTTAGATAAAAGTGTTTTGAAATGAGCATCATACTCCTGACACTCTCAGTAGTGCCTTGTTTAATATCCTTGAGTGTGCTTATACTCTTCTGCTCAAATTCAAGGATATAGAACTCTTTAAGGAATGCATATTTGAATGCTGCATAATCTACGCAAGTTTGATCAAGGTCAAACTTCTTGTACCAATTGTGTGCACATCCCTATAATGTAGTTGTAAATTGAATTGACTTGTGCTCAAAATCCATGATTCCTTTTACGCACCACAGTATCTCACACATGTACATGTGTTCAGCAACATCTTCTATGCCCCTATAATTTGGAAGATGGAGAGACATCTCCATGTAAATATTCTAAGGGGTTGGTACGGCCCTACCCACCTGATCCAACCTCCTATGTTGCCTCTTCCTCCATAACCATTAGAACTATAGCCACTTATACCCCCAATCCTCCACCTCGTAGACAAAAGTGGACTAGAAGATGTACTTCCCTATGTCCCAACAATATTATTGTAATAAACTCCTACACTGCGTGGTGGTACTATTCCCATAAGTGAGCCCTAAATTCTACGCGCTGAATTCTATGCACATGATGCGCCCGAAAAGGTAACTTCAAACAACAAAAAAGATGTTTACCCCGCCATAGATGTACTTGCTATGTGAATTACTCTTTCTTCCCTACTACCCAAATTATCTTGTTGACTATTAGTGTACTAGGTAATCGGAAAACCAAGCGTGGGCTAGGTTGCAAGGTAGATTCAGATGCGTTCCTACGGCCCATGTTGTCTCTACAAGGGCACTCCTTTGTGAGGCTAAGGAGGGTTCACTATCATGGTTTCCCAAATGGGGTAGTTCCTAATGCTCGCTCCACTCCTTTTGCATGATCTTCAAATCCTTCAAGATCATCTACTATGCAATATCATGTTGCATCTCTATCTCCCTCTCACGCACCTCATTGTACTTAAGCCAACTTTATTCTCTCTTTCTTTCTACCGCTAGGTTTACTATCTTTCACTAAACCTGCTCTTGCCCCCACACATGGTGGGGTTTAGCTAGCCATCGGCTTTTCCTCTAAATTCAGGGTTACCATCAAGATCTTGATTACCAATGGAATGCCTTGCAAGTAAGTTCCCCTAGGATACCATAAAAATTAGAACTCAGCTACCTCTAGGCAAGAATAAGTGGAAATTGAGTATTCCAGATATAGTTGTTCAAAACACCATGGAACCAAGTATCCACAGTGCATGTCCAAATTAGATCAGCATCATATAAGGCTTGAAATTCTTCCTGTGTCCATAAAATTGTACGATACCTCCAATTATGTTTAGACGTATAAGCAACCAGCCACTGCATACATGCTTCTCCGAGAAAATAACAAAGAAGCTCTCATACAAATAGTCATAGAGATTATTTTCCACCCACACACATGTGTCAAACTTAGATCTAGTGTTGAACTTCCATGCATACTCTTCTTCTACATATTTATCCATTCATCAACACTTGCTAGGTTCAGTCGATACATCTTCATCATAAACCATCCTGAAAACAACTGAAAAAGAGGTCCCGACAATGGAACCAATGATGCAACATAGAATTTACCACGAACAACCCAGGTGTGCTAGCACATCATCCAGCCTAAGCTGAGAACTCACCCAAAGAGTGCAAAGGTACTAGGCCCATCCTTAGAGTTTCTTGTACAGGGATGTGAACATGATGAAGATGTAATGTATTCATATCCATAAATAGCATAAATATTCCATAGAGCATATTCCAGATCTAGATCTTAAAGAATCATGAATCAAATGATAAACATAATGAAATCAACCATGTAAGAACTAGTTATAGTCATGTTTAACACCATTATTCACCCAATACACTCCATTATATTAAAACACAGTAAATACAAAAGCTTCTTACAATAAGTAGTATCATAAGTTTATGCACGCATCAGATTTGGCAACATAACTCCACAATAGCTCATACATAGTATATATCTAACTACACAAATTAATACATATTTATAAGGGTGGGGACTTTCCCTTCACCTCTTATGCACTTACAAAAATAGGTCGTATGCTGAAAATAGTCATGTACCTTTATAATAACATGCACATATGCAAGTGCACTTATAATAGATCTCTTATAGTTAACTGGCAGTAGTAATCCTATTATGAACTCGAAATCATACATGGCACTTAGTATAAGCTATTACCAAAATAGAATTTGTGTGTTGTGCAAGTATTCATCTCATTTTTTGCTCTGTACGCTCTCTCCAATAATATCCCATAAACATGAAATTGGCTAAGTCCCAAATCAATCTGTCTTTCACGTGCATTTCCTCCCCTATCCTTTCACACCTTCAAATATACCTTGATACCATGCGTGAATATTCTGTGTGCCCTCTCCTTTGTTTCATATTTTTCTTCTCAACATTCATTGGTCAAAAATGCAAGAAGTGTGCCTTCTTTATAAGAAAAGAAAGACTAGCAGCTCTTCCAATCCACCCTATATCTGTAAATGAACCATTCATGAAATGGGTGTTGGATTTCATTAGGGTAATCAACCCAAATTCAAGATTGGGCCATAAATGGATCCTCACAGCCACATATTACTTCACCAAGTGGATAGAGGAAGTTACACTCAAGGAAGAAAATGAAGCCATCATCTGGATTTTTATGAAGGTATTGTGGCAAGATTTGGTGTTCCTTCCACAATTATTTCTGATAATGCTTTGGATTTTCTTGGAATAAAGATATCTAATTGGGTTGTTAATAATGGTGTATACTTGAGCACATCTTCAAACTATTACCATCAGGTTAATGGCCGTGATGAGTCCATAATTAATAATTTTTAAGGATCATAAGGAGGACTTTAGATGAGAACTAGAGAACATGGCACACAAAACTGAAATCAACCTTATGGGATGATAGGATTACTCCCAAGAAATCAACTGGTAACTCTCCTTACAAGATATTTTATGGAAGAGAAGAAAAGCTACCAATATCCCTTGAATTACCAACATTGGATCTTATTAAGCATCTAGATTTATTTGTGTTTGAAGCCATGAAGGTCGATATGTGGAGCTCACTGAGATACCAGAGATGATAAACAAAGCTATGAAAACAATGGAGAAAGACCAGGCTCAAATCAAGATGAGCTTTGATAGGAAGGAAAAAGTAGAAGCTTCTAAGAAGGAGACTTAGTCCTAGAAATGGGATGCAGACAGAGCCAAACCAGGTAGACACTCAAAATTTGATGCAATATGGAGTGGTCCCTACATCATTTTAGGTTGAAATTCAAGTAATGCTTTCTCGATTGTCAAGATTAGATGGAGAGGAGTTATAAATTCCAGTTAATGGAATATATCTAAAGCATTTCTACTAAAGTAAAGTTCTTTCCTTGCACATATTAGTTTAGTTTTTAATTCCTTTAAATGCTTTTAGCACATTGTTTTCTTGGTAAACAAGTTTTGATTTTCCCTAATTTCCTTACACAACTTTATTAATTTTGAATGGAATGGTTTCATTACATGTGCTTCATGAGGATTTTGAAGGAAAATATGATCAGAAAGGTTGAGATAAGAAGATTCCCAAAGTTTCAAGGATTATTTGCAATACTTAAAAGACTCAAATATAGAGAAACTAAAATTAGAGTTGGGACAATTCAAGATTTTCCATTCAGTTGTTTCAACATGTTAGTTACATGTTAGGTTTATGTGCATTCATGATTGGATTTGTTGTTATTTTAAATTTCCTCTTAGCTTACTATGGGATCAGAGTGAAAAGAGACTAAGTTAAAAAAATCCACTCCCATAAAACTTCATCCAGAAGTTTTTTATGATGTAAACAATAATTTTGAGCTTTAATAGCAGGCCAGGGTAGTTCCAGTTTCACTTTGGGAATTTCAATGGATGAATTAGACCATTGGGAAACAATAAAGCTTCATTCGTATCCCACAATTGTTTCCAATAATTTCCAGTTTGTGCTAAGTTTATAATGGCCCTAGGGTAAGAAATTTTAATTTTTGACCACCTTTTCGATTTCAAAGCTTGACTCCATGCCCAATGGATTTTCTTAAAGGCTATTGATCTAATCTAGCAAGAAATTACCCTAAAGGTCACCAATTTGTTATCCAAAATTACCCCCCGGGTTAGTTTTGGCTTTAACAATATCGAAATGGACTTAGCCAATTTTGGAAGGATTGTGACAATACATACAAATGTCAAATCCCATTTCCCAAAAGTGTCACCATTGATATTTAAAAAAACCCATGGGAAAACAATTAAAAAAAATTGTAAAATTTGTTAAAATTCAATTGAAACTTATTTGGCCATCAAATTTAAGTCAACAACAGGGAAATTTGGTAGAAGGAAGTGGTCCTTACCCAAGGGCCATGTGATAGTAGATCAACAACTCAAGGTGGGATACATGTCGCAAGATTCTAGCATTTCCTAAGGTGATGGGATCATCCAGACTTGAATTCCCGTGAATAAATCTAAGCTCATATTTCATCAGTCCATAGGATCAAGAAAGGTCCTAGGGACAGGTGGAAACAAAATTCAAAGCCAAAAAAGTTATAAGTCCCCCGGACTTAGAAACTGTGATGCGAAGAACTATATGGAACATTTCCATTTTCTCGCTTTTCATAGTTTGAAAAGTCTTAAATTGTGAAGTGTGTGGATATTTTTCATTAGACCACGCTACATGTTTGTTACTTTGAGGAGCTATCAAACCTGAGAGGAGGCTACATGGAGCTTTCCCACTAGTTTGTGGTTCATAGATGTCGGAAGGACTCTAAGGAAAAGGCTGACATGTAAATTTTGTGAAGCTTTATTAATTGCTCACACTTCACAATTGTCAGGTGAGACTATCAAAGGATTTGACATGTGAAGCATCATGGCATCCTTCTATTGGCTTGAAATTCTAAGGAGCTCTAACACGGTCTATGAGTGTGATGAAATTTGGATCCTTCTAATTGTCTCACATTTCTAAGGAGAAGAAAGGGATTAAAGGATAACTTGAATTGTGAAGAGATGTGGATCCCCCTCATTGGCTCACATTTCTAAGGTTATTAAAAATGACAAGGAGAGTTTGACAAATGTGGGAGACATGGCATGGTCTTATTGGGTTGTATTTTCATAAAAGTAGACATGTTTTTCAAAGGCAAGTTAAAATAAATATAGATGGTGAGCTAGGGAATTAAATCCCAATTTTAGGAGCTAATGGGAGACCGACACTGGTAAGGGAAAAGAAATGCACATGTGGACAAGGTCTGATTCCCAAACCAATAAGGGCTTCCATGTGTAAATTTAATGTACCTCTCGATATGCATAACTTCAAGTGGCCATATCTTTTGACTCCAAGCTCCAAATTTGACAAAATATATATCATTGGAAAGGTCTCATCGATCCCTTCAATTTGACATTGGAAAAATAAGATTTTGGTGGTGTATGAGGGGTATAAAATAATAAAACATAAATTTTTCCATGAATGTGTAGTATCGTAGCTCAACCACTTGAATTGATGAAATATGTGCTCTCACCTTCTCTTACGAGAAAAATTGCATGGAGGACGATTCTCGACAGGTGGTTCCCATAATGTTTTAATGCACTTTGGAGTTTGGTTAAAGCTTGACATGCCATGTAGTAGAGAAAGAAGATATTAATTAAATGGAGGGTCAAATTTGATCTTCTCTTTCTATTTTTCCCTCTTCTCTATTTCCATTTTCTATATATTGAAAAGAGAAACTCTTTTTCAAGGGTTAGACACTCCTCTAATGCTTGTGTATTCTATTTTACTGATGTATATACATATATGATTTACAGACTTCACATTTGAGATTCCCGCATGTGAATATTTCCTTTCTCCTTCACTGTAATGTGTTGTGCATCCTTATAAAGTAATACAACATTTGTTTTATGGATATAAATTGTTCCTAGCTTGTTTTTTGTTTCCATTTCATGCCTTTCATTGCATCTATGGGTGTTCGGTGCATATTTTTTTCTCTTAGCAGGATTTAAGTCTATTGTGTCTTTGAAATGGTAGTTTAAATGAGATTGGGACTGTGATACTTATGTCTGTCCTCTCCTTCTCATTTTCTCTTCCTTTTCTCATTTGAGAGTGTATCTCCACCCTATTCTTCGTACTGTCACCTCCTTTAGTTTAGGATTTCCCATATTATGTAATTTTCTCTCTCCATGGTCTGTTGAATTATTATAATAGGAGTAGATAACTACATTTCCTACATTAGGAGTAGCTTAGCATTAGGAATAGGTAGAGAAACTAGTATTCTCTAGAGAATTGTCTCAGTTTCAAGGTCCCACACCTTGATACAATTCCATGTTTCCCAAAAACATTGATTTCCCATTCAATTCACATGCAATCATATCAATGGCTATTGTTTTTTGGTGATAACGCTTTTGGCACACTTGTGGGACTAGACATTAATATTTCCTTTTTCCAAGTTTTTATGTGTACCTTGGTAAAATTTTAGCTATTGAGGCTCAGAAGCAACACATATGGAAACTCTAGATGATATACCTACTAGTTTTAGTAGTCAAAGTTCCTCAAGTTCATGAGAAGGATCTAAACAAGGTCTAGAACAAAAAAGGAGTTATTAAGTACTTGCAGCTTATCACGTGGGAGGAGGATAATAATAATAAAAATTCAAATGTCACCTTCACCTCCAAATAGAACTCTTTCCACACCACCACCTGTAGGCCTTTCTTGCAATCTACTAGAGTTCTCATACCTATTTTAATGGAATAAGAAGAAAATCTAGATTTGTAAATTTTATTAGTAGCAGCCTCTTTCTCTCAATGCTCAAAATCCCATTCCACCATTTGGACTTCGAGCATTCCTTTCTTCACTGGGAAAAATCATACCACTCCAAATGACCGTATACAAGACATTTCCCATTTTTGTGCTATCCATAAAAATTATGGAACAATATGTGGCTATCAATATTTTAGCTTCTTCATTTAAGGGAAGATCTTTATAATGGTTTAGGAGTCTAGCAATAGGGTCAATAGCTAATTGGAATTAGCTGGGAACAACCCTTTACAACCAATTTAGAGAGAAGGAATATAATATCTCCTTACTTGAACAACTAACAACTATTAAGAGGGCTCCCAATGAGCTCATGACAAACTTCAATTTCATATTTCAAAAGACCTAGGATAGAATCCAGGTCTCGGTAAGACTAGTTCCGTAAGGTTCTTTACTTTACTTTTTAAGAGCTTTAAATTCTGATATTGTTTTCATGATTCAATCTATGGGGGTGTAACACTTTCTTGGTGATTTTTCAATTTCCATTAGGGATGAAAATAGTCTTATCCAAGATGAAAAACTTGCCCCTAGACCACCAATGCCCATTTACCCAGAAATTAGAAACCCAAATTCTCATCAAACACCTAAGTTAGCTCTTATCCATACTCCAAGAAATCAGAGTTCCAGTGAGGTATCTACTTCCTCAAGAACCTCAATTGAGCTTCAAGAGGTAATGAAGCAATTACAAAATCTTGGGAATGAGTTGGTGTCAATTAAAAGGTAGCAAGCCCAAATTTTTAGACCTTATCAGCCTCAATACAACCAAAAATCCCCATATCAACCAAATAAACCTCTTTCTCAAGCTACAAATTAGAATCAAAGCCAATTTCCTTTTGTTAGGCCATTTCAACCTTATAACCCAAATGTAACCTCTTCATCTAAAGCTCTAGTTCCTATCCAAAACAATATTGTATAAGATTATGAGTGGTGTTTCCTTGTAATCATCCACATAACCAAGAAACATTCCCTAATAGCATCCTAAACCAAACTTTAATGGTGCAAAGTTCATTCGCTTCTCAAGAATAAAATCAACTACATATTGTCAATCAAGAGGCACCTCAAAATGATACTTCACTTGTAAATTGGAAAGTTTAAGACTTTTGTGGGATAAACCAATCCCTTCCTGAAGGTGTAACTAAAAACATAAGGTCCAACAAAAGATCTATTGAGGAAGGACAATCAACAAATGTAGGTTCTCCTCAACCATATTTGACATTTTAGGGAGGTGGCAGCTCAAACATTGCTCCAAACATGCATAGTTAGCCTAAGGTACCTCCCACTCCAACTCAAGTCCAAGAAAAGCTTGTTGTAAGTAAGGGAAAATAGAAAGGTTATTCAAATCCTTTCAATATCTTGGATCAGATGAAGAAAACAAATGTTAACATATCCATGTGGGAATCATTAGCAAATCCAGGCCAAAGGGACCTCTTGCAAACAATCATGACCAACTTTCCTACCCCAAATGGGGCACCCAAAGAGCAAGAAATATTTTTCTCCAATGCAATGAATAAAAGGGTCAATCAACCAAGTAAAAATTTGAAGCCCCCACCCTTCTATGTGTCTTTGATCATAGAAGGTAACTTGGTATACGATTTTATGATCAACTCTAGAGAAAGAAACTTAGTAATGCCAAAGAAAATTACAAATCAGCTAGGCATCAAGTATGAGCCTCTTTTAAAGGGTGTGGTGTAACTAGATGGGAAAACAATAGTAACTATTGGAATAATCAAATGTTCAAGCCTCACACTACATGTGTGTCCAAATGTCTCAATTTCTCAAGATATATCTATGATTGACCTACCTCCACTCTTTTCCCTATGTTTATCAAGGGACTTCATTGGGATGCTTGTTAGCCGATTAGTCCCACATACTTTTCGTGCCCGTATATGGCACCAAGGCTACTATTAATTCTGATCCATTTTCCACGTACCATATTGAGCCTTATGTGTCAAGCCCAATCAATGCCAATTACACAATCTTTGATCAAGAAGATTTCCCAAGAACTCAAGAGGAAGATACTCAATTAGAGGCATCCCTGACTTGATACTTGATGAATGGGCACATAAGTGACATAGCTATCATCCATACAAGGATATGGAAGAAGTTGATTTGGGTATTTATTTCCTATATGAAGAAAATTCACCTCTCCTTGGTATCACCAAGAAAGATGCTGAAGAAGAGAATGGATTTTGGTAAATATTATTTGATGGATTAAGGAGTAGACAAGTTGTAGGAGGAGTGGTGCTTGGACCCCTAAAGGAATGAATTATTTCTCTTCCTTTGTAACGCCCACATTTTTCACACACAAAAACAATAGTAGAATACCAGGATAATTTTTTTTACTTACATTGCTCACTATACAACACAACAAGGGCTCCAAATATAGAATACTCAAGGATGCATACGACACTTACAAGTCATCGACTCACCTAGACACATGACAACACCATAGACATGTCGATGCCACACTTTTCCCAATAAATGAATACTATCAATGACCCAACCACAAGAAAAGGACTCAAGGATGGGAAAACCCACAACACATCTTTTCTTTAATTGCATCTTAGTTACGATTAACATTCCAAGAACATTATTGTGCAAGGATAATTTTCTCATTTTTCCACCTACATATTCTTAAGTTCATTCCATGGTTAAATTACAGTTCGACCATTTTGAGTTGGCTTCTTATCCTTTACAAAAATTTCCATAACTGACATACTTATTTGGCATAATTCAAATGCATATAAAGTACTTAATTATCTTGTTCTTATATTAAGAATATTCCTCTCGAACATTTAGTCAATGTCTACCTTTTACCCTTACAACTCAAGTGAATGTGACTTGATGTCTAGAACACAATATTAGGATTTAAGGGAGATTTAGATACAAGATAAAAAAATCCCAAAAACATTATTTGATCACGGTATAGTTATTTCCCTCCCATAGTTATTCTAATTCAATTACTTGTGGAATTCCATTTATATATATATATATATATATATATTTTGTTTTCTCAAATTTTGATCACACCAAGGCAATTCATATTCTTTGTAACTCATGAAAATGTTTAATTAAGTTATAAGGACTCCAAGAGTGGCATTATTCCTAACCTCAATTCTCATTTTTTTCTTTTCTCTTCTATGCTTTACTTTTTTTTATCGCATTAAGGTCTCATTATTACCATCGCATTATAACAAAAGAGTTACAAAAGTACTTGTCTGACATCTTAAAGAAGTACATGGTTAGAAGCATTATAAACTACACATGAACCACAAGTGATTTGTGTTCAAGGTAAGGTCCCATGTTTCTGCATTTCACGATTCCACATGTGAAATATTATTTATTTCTTAATGACATAAAAGGACATAACAAGGTATTACAGACAAGATTTTAGTTTCTTGGGTTCTCTAAAGTCAACATCTTTCAAATCAATTTTGTTTGCAAAGAGTTACTTATAATTTTCTACCCACATGTTAACCTCCTAATCAACTAAGGTTTAGTTTAATTCCAATTTTCACTCAGGGCTTTAATCCCTATTATAGATTAGATTAAGGTTAAAACATGTTTACCCTATAAACCCTTCGTAGAGATGAAGGCACTATATTTTCACAAGCCAAAGATAAGACATTTAGCTTGCAAGGGACTAATGAGTTCACTAACAAGAATGCAAGACATAGAACAACTATATCACGATCTCCATTTATGTCATCTGAATCCAACATGGATTTCATTCGTTGATGAAGTTAATTTCTAGATCTTATCTCGCAAGACCTGAAAATCCAAAAGGATACTAAGGGAGTACTAGCTCTACTTACCCCACAGTTGGTAAGGTTACACTGAATAGTCGTTGCTTCAAACAAGGACTCATAAGGTGACTTCCAAGGCGGTCTTCCCCACTCAACCACGGTGTCAGAACTGAAGAGAGGACATTCTCCTCATGGTTACCAACACTAGAAGGAACCACATACACCGGATAAAGTTGGACCATGTCATTTCTAAAATATGGGTTCACGACAAGGTCGCTAACATGACGACTATGACGGTAAACTCCAACTAGGGGTCTTATTTACCTAAACTAGGAGGTTCCATTGAGTGCAGAGTTTAAGTTCATTCTATGGTTTTCAATCTCCTCTATGGTAAGAAGGATCACACGTGAAGACATGTTATGCTCCGATATTATACAAGGGTTGAGTGTTTCGACTAAATCTCTTTATTACATTTACAAAGTAAGAATGCACAAGATGATTCATTAATCATTTATTGAACACTGAATATGCACTACATGATATTACTTCAAATTTGTTTACCTTATATATATATCAAACCTTTTTACCATGTGTACTATGAATCAAATTGAACCTATGATTAAATACACATTTCCTAGATATCCCTAAAAACTAGCATCTCATACATATTAGCAAATTATCAAATATAACCTTCTGTAACATGAGACTACATTATACATATATTCATTTTACAATGAACTATATAAATTACAATGATAATTAATGAATTACACATCGCCTTTTTGCCATCATTCTTGCATCCTGCAAAACCACGTGAGCATGAAATCAGCAATAAATCGTTGGCATGGCATCCACCCTAATCTAACATAATTAACATTTCTCAGTTTCCCATTTACATATAATAATAATTACAATTTACAACTGAAAGAAAAGGTTTAGTGACATGTATTCATTACATTTCATTTCACTTCATTTCGTAACCCAGGAGAGAGAAAGAGAAGGGAAGAGAGAGAAAACACCATTTTGTCAAAAGTTCTATTTCAAACAACAAGTTACACTATAGAGTTTTTTAAACAATTATTTACATGTGTCAAAATTTTCCACGGTGGTTTGGCAACCCAACGAGGGTCCCATAACTTTCTATTTTTACATTTTATTGTTATCTACAAAAATGTTCAAAACAGGCTCGGAGGCTAAGAAACCACTTTCAAACATGGTCTTTTGATGAGCAAACACACCACGATTAAATTTATACATGTCCACTTATATACCAAGAGTTCATAGGAATTGACATAATTTACAACTGGCGAACGGTTTACGTTTGGCGGCTAGTTTTCCGAGGCCAACGGATCGTAATTGACCTAGTTGTAAATGATTAAAAGTTAGCTCAAGGGCTCAATAAACCACATCCAAAACTAATGTTTGATGGATGTACATGCCATGATAAAATTCCTACAAGTTCCCCCATATATGGATAATTCATCAGAGTTGATGGAACTCAGAACTAGAAAACTATTTTCAACGGTGACAAGTTTTCTGGAGCGACAAGTTGTAATTGGTCCAGTTTGACCTTGTCAAACTGCAACCGAGGCCTACAAAATGGCTTTGTCAAAACTATCCAGAAAAGTGTTTTTCCCTAAACTGAATGTTCCATGTAATTGTCTAGTAAGAACACTAGAGGTTTGTGAAAATGGATAATAATTTCTCTATCCAGGTTTCAAATGGTGGTTCAAAACAAAAGCCAACTTTATAGTTTTAGTAGCTTCTTACAACTACAAAATGGTGTAACATTGCTCCCAATATGGCATCAAAAATATCACAAATGTTCATTCGGGGTCAAACCAAAGGTTAAGGTGACTCCTCACATAACCAGTTACACGAATGAAGCTTAACATCCCATTTTCGGAGTTACGAAGGGTACTTAACGAGTCTCGAAAAATGTAAAAATTATCTATTTAAACAGGGAGATGGTCAACATTTTTACTGGGAAGTCAATTTCATCTTGTCGATAAAACAATATTGTAGTGATCTAGTTGGGTAGGAAGTTTTCTAAATCACCTTAGAATGAGGGTGGAAGTTCATGGTTTAATGCAAAAGAGTTATTTTGATTTCGTGAGTTACGACATGACATTTCATTGTTTTGCAATGAGTTAATATAAAATAATTAAATGTATTATAACCCTAATATTTTAAAATTATATTAAGTTGCAAATGGAAACTAAAGCACGAGAGTTATGAAAGATAAGGGGAGATGAACCATGCCTGGGAATGAAGCCAGTCGAAACCATGGGATTCGGTTCAACATCTCCCTTAAGCATTTTATCAAACAGATCATGAGAATCTGCAATTTTACCATTTCACCTTTGCTCGAAATCCTCAAGCTTTCCCAACGAACCCATTTTGCACTAAACCAACAATAAAACCACATGTTTAAATGGTGTTGGACAATAAAGTTTGGAGCTCCCTCAAGATAGCCAGCATGACTAAGACATCCATACATACCCGCATACAGTATGTTTGGGTATATTCCATATGACCACATCTCCCGAGGCATTTGCAAATACAACATCTGACAAAAATTCCACAATATTTTATGCTTTGTTGGAAGTTCATCCCTGTCCCAGAACTCACATTTGGCATAGGCCAAGAAAGGCAGGCAAAGGAAGTCAAATTTCCATTATGCTCTGATGGATGTCTACCTGTACTAAGCCCTCATTTTACACAGTAGGGAGGTTACCTGAAGGTTTCTAAACCTTTTCAACAAATACATTCGTGTATATCATTATATCATTGCAGTCTATGACACCACATTTATGTCAGGCATTCAGTCAAGCATTTCACATGCCAAATGCATGCTTCCACCATTGCATACATATCTGTTGTAGCACTTGCAACAAAAACATCTGAAAACCCATTATTCTTAGAAGTATATCACTACGCTACTCAAGAGTTCCCATTGTAGTGCACGATGGGAGGATCTTGAAGGAGAAGGAAACCAGATTTGCACCTACCAATCACATTTGCTTGAAACTTTCTGAGCTTTTTCAGCAAACCCATTTCATGTATCCTACACCGTGGCAGACCCAAAGGCCACATTGTTTTTAGGTATTCAGTCAAATAGTTCACGTGCCAAGCATATGCTTCCACATTTTGCATGCATGTCTAGCCAAGGCACTTCAAACTGTAGCATCTGATAAACCTAAACCTTGGCGCACAGGTTGGGAGAAAGATGGAATAAATTTGAATTTCCAATATGCTTTGATGGATGTCCATACTCTTTTGTAGATCTCATGCTTTGACACAGGTTGGGAGCAAGCATGTAAATGAAGACTGCTTAGGTTGGAGATCTGTATGCAGCCTTCCACGCATCAGTAGAGATGAGCCTGTCGTGAGGAAAAACCAAGTTGCATGTGCACTGCACTATCCAAAAGCTACTAGTTCTTTTTTTGGTTTCACATGGTAGAGTCATTGGGTTATGCAAGGAAAATGACAGACATGATGGTATTTTGAGGCGCCCACATGCTTGTCAGAGAGCCCACATGCCTTGGCAGTTGAAAATATTATTATGCAGTGGGAAATGACAGGTTTGAATGGAAATTACTAGAAGCCCATGCCTTGTCCACATCTGAAAAGGACCTCTCTCCTCCAATCACGCCTTTACTAACTCCACTCACCCACCATTCACGCACTTCACTGCTTATATATTTTTAAATTTTATTTTAATGTTATTTTATAGTTGGCACTACATCCTTCATATTTTAGTTTAGTTTCTCTAAAAAATATCGTAGTATGAGTCTCTCATCCATGGACTGAAATGGGAAAGGAAAACGAACATAAAGAATTTTTAGACCTTTGGGGATAGTGATTTGATTGTCAACCAGTTAAAATTTCCAATGTAACCAAAAATGACTTGTTGAAGGCATAAAAGCATAGGGTGTGGGATCTATTGGAATATTTTTAAGCTTTCAATATCCAATCCATCCCAAGGAAAGAGAACAAAGCTATTGACATACTTGCTGTAATTAGAGCAAGGTCTGATGTGGTTGAAGATATTAAAAGAGAAAAAATACAACCACATATCAAGGTGGTAGTAAGGCCTTACATACTAGATAATGTTATAATTTTTCAAGTGTTTGAGAGTGATCAAAAAATTTCAACTTCCTTCAAGAAGAGGTTGAGTTCTCTTCAAGAAATCAAGACAAGTTGGAGAAACAATATGGGGATCAAGTAGTTCAACTCATAAAAAAATCTGCCTAAGGGCCTAGTCACTTTGGAGTCTATTTTTAACCCCAATGACCACATAAAAAAAGAGAAAGCAAAATAATAGTCAAGGGAGAGGATTCAGAGCCCATCTCAATTGGTAAGGGAAAATTCCTCAACATTTGCAAGGTAAGAAACAAAAAAGAGAATCATGATTTTGTAGAGCTTTGCCATAAGTTTGTTGATATATTTTATTAGATTTATGAGATCCTTAGGGGTTTTAATCCTAATTTATCCCATCATACCATTGAGTTGGACCTAACTACTAAGCATATCAGGTAGAAACAGAGGCCTATAAATCTTCATATTGAACTCTTGATGAAAAAGAGTTGAATAAGTTAATATAGGTGGACACAATTTTTCCCATCAAGAACTCATCATTGGTGGAAAATCTAGTTCCAGTGAGTAAGAAGAATGGAGATATTAGGCTATGTGTGGACTTCGTGTATTTAAATATAGCTTCCCTAAAATACCATTACCTGTTGCCTTCCATGAAATAAATTTTACATATGGCGGTTGGCTCTGGAAGATTTTCTCTTCTAGATGGGTATTCAAGATATAACAAGATCATGGTGAAAGAGGTTGGCTCTGGAAGATTTTCTCTTCTAGATGGGTATTCAAGATATAACCAGATCATGGTGAAAGAGGAAGATCAATTCAAGACTACCTTCACCACAAAGTGGGGAACTTATGCCTATAGGAAGATTCCATTTGGCTTATAAAATTTTGGAGCAAAGTTTCAAAGAGCAATGGACATGGCGTTAAGGGAGTTGATTAATAAAATTGTTCTTGTATATCTTGATGATATTATAGTATTTTCTAAAGATGCAGCTGATCAACTTTTCCATCTTAGGAAAGTCTTTGGAAGGTGCAGGGAGTTTGGAGTCTCTCTTAACCCCAAGAAATTTCTTTTATTTTCTCATGAAGGTAAGCTCCTTGGTCACATTGTCTCTAAAGAAGGGATAGCCATTGATCCAGAGAGAATCAATGCCATTATGGCATTTCCATTACCTAGTCATAAGAAGGCTCTCCAAAGTTTCTTGGGGAGAATTAACTTTTTTAGAAGATTTGTCCCAAAATTTGCTAATCTTATCAAGCCATTTATATTGATGCTAAAGAAAAACATGTCTTTTAAGTCGACTACTAAGGGAAAAGAAAGCTTTGAAGTTATAAAGCAAGCCATTGCACAGGCCCCAACCCTTATAAATCCATATTTCTCAAAGGATTTTACCTTGTACTCAGATCAAGAATTTCCGTGCTTGTTACCTGTCCAAATTAATGCACCAAAGTAAACACAAAAACCCTGAAAAATTCAAATAAAGTTGATACCTGATTAATTGGACAAGATTCAAAGACGTGGATGGAGAGAAAGCCTGATGGAATTAAGACGAGCGCACACGACCAATCCTGCAAAGTAGATCCAAGAAACCTGCGATGTATGAATACTTGACAAAAAAAGATGACATTAGAAGATATAAGGGTGAACTACCCGGAAAGTAGGTTCGGAAGTGATTAGCTTCCTCGGTGGATGTACATGATAAAATATGTAAGAAAATGTTTAGATTTTTCGATTTTAAGTTGCGTAAAGAATGTAAAAATAGTAGCGTAAACCGAAAGAAAGTAGTAAACTATAAAAACAAAGATGAAATTATATCACCTGGATTCTATACAATGGTCGCGTCGATCGACAATGGTCGCATCAATGGTTTTGAATGGAACTGATTTAGACAAATCGATGTCGATTGATGTTGGGTCATCATCAATCGGGAAGAAATCAAAGACAACTTGATTGGTGATTGATGATAATTGGATTGTGGAACTTGTAGGAGCTGCAAAGATTTGAACAAGGTTTCACCTTGGTATGGAGAGATGGAATCACCTAGAGGTTGAAGAACTTAATAAATATTGATATTAAGTGGGAAAAATAATGGTGCACCTCTCTGGGATTGATCTGGATAGAATTCACTTTCTCTCAATTGATAGTTTCAAGATTCACTCAAGTTTTTCACTACTTCTCAAATCTCTACCGTCTAACCAGAAATGATTTCAGGTTGTGTATTTATAGTTGGAACTTACCGAGGTAAAATCAGTGATGCTCTGAAAAATCAGCATCAATCGAGAAATGGTCAGCACCGATCAGGGAACAGAGTCCCAAAGTGGCGAAAAGGATGAGTTGTGAGGATAAGAATATTATCCCTCTAACTCAAATACGGGAAAATCCCTTGCACAGTTCTAGGAGAGGAGAAATAGGTGGGATGGATGGATAATAATAGCACGGGAGGTTGGGAAGTGATATGGGGTGAATAAGTAGTTGGAATAAATGTAGAAGATAGAATTACATGGTTAATGTTTAATTATCCATGGGTGAAATATAATGGGGTGGAACAAACTTAGGATAGGCATTTTAATTAGATATTTAATTAATACCCTAAGAGATAATTAGTGATACAAAAGTGCACCAGTTACCCAAGAATAGAATAGGTAAGTGAACACGGGGGACATTAAATTGAGTAACCAATTTTGTGTCTACATGTACGCATTTGGAGGTGCAAAGACAAGATTGTCGCATGTTGGTACAACTGTGAATAAAGAAGGACTAGGGTAACCCATTTTATTTTTCAGCCAAATCCTTGAAGACTATGAGGTAATATATCCATTGATTAAGACGCATGTACTTGTTGTTATAAGAATTCTAAAGAAATTTAAACATTTAGTGTCTAATAACAAGATCCACTTGTTAGTCTCGCATGTTGTCATAAAATAATTACTCTTGAAAAAATATTTAAATAAGAGGAGGTCTTGATGGATAAAAAGTTCATGGAGTATGACATTGATATCAAGATATCCAAGCTGGTTAGAGGAAAGGGGCTTCGTGAACAACTAGTTTCAAATCAACATGCAGATGAAGAAGTCATTTTGTTCTTCAGATGATCAATATTAGCTATAAAATGCCATGTCTACCCCTTGTTGGACTCAAGATATAATCCACTATCTCTATACAAAGCTAATGCCCTCAAGGGTTGAGAAAATACAGAGAAGATACTTGAATTCACCCATTCAATATGTGTTTGTGGATGGTATTTTATTTAAGAAAGATTTTAATGGAGTTCTCTTAAGGTACATCAAAATAGACCATATGGAAAAATTATTACATGAATTCCATGATGGAGAGGAAGGAGGTCACTTTTCCCCAAGAGTAACAACTCTCGAATTATAAAGGATGGATATTTTTGTCCCAACCACTTCAATGACTATTATTCATGGGTCAAAAATGCAAGAAGTGTGCCTTCTTCACAGGAAAAGAAAGACTAGCATCTCTTCCACTCCAAACATCTCTATAAATGAACCATTCATGCAATGGGGGTTAGATTTCATTGGGGTAATCAACACAAACTCAATATTGAGTCACAAATGTATCCTCACAGCCACAGATTACTTCGACAAGTGGATAGAGGCAACAGCACTCAAGGAAGCAAATGAATCCAAAGATTTGAGATTTTTATGAAGGTATTGTAGAAATATTTGGTGTTCCTTCCACAATTATTTTTGATAATTCTCTAGATTTTCATGGAACAAATATATATAATTGGGATGTCAAGTATGGAATATAATTGAGAGCATCATCAAAATATTACCCTTGGGGTAGTGGCAGTGAGTCCACAAAAATAATTTTTAAGGATCATAAGGAGGAATCTAGATGAGAACTAGAGAACATGGCACAAAAACTAAAATCAGCATTATGGGATAATAGGATTACTCCCAAGAGATCAACTTGTAACTCTCCCTACATGATAATTTATGGCCGAGAAGAAAAGCTATCAATATCCCTTGAATTACTAGCATTGGAGCTTATTAAGAAGTTGGAGTTATTTGAGTTTGAATCCATGGAATTCAAATATGCAAATCTCATGGAGCTACAAGAGCTGAGAAACCAAGCTATGTAAGAAATGGAGAAAGACCAGACTCAAATCAAGATGAGATTTGATAGGAAGGCCAAAAGTGGAGGTTTCCAGGAAGGAGAATTAGTCCTAAAATGGGATGTAGATAGAGCCAAACTAGGTAGACACTCAAAATTTGATGCAAGATGGAGTGGTTTCTACATCATTTTAGGCTGCAAATCAAGTAATGTTTTTTGATTGTCAAGATTGGATGGAGAGGAGTTACATATTCTAGTTAATGGAATCTATCTAGAGAATTTTTACTAAAGTAAAGTTCTTTACTTCTACATATTAGTTTAGTTTTTAATTCTGTAAATGTTTTCAGCACATTATTTTGTTAGTAGACTAGTTTTGAGTTTCCTTAAGTGCCTTACACAACATTATTCATTTTGGATGGAATGATTTCATTGCATATTATTCACGAGGATATTTGAAGGAAAATATGATAAAAAGGTTATTATCATAAGATTCCCAAAGTGTCAAGAATTATTTGCAATACTTAAAATATTTAAATACAGAGCAACTAAAATCAGAGTTGGGACAATTTCCATATTTTCCATTTATTTGTGCCAATAGGTCGTTATAGGTTAGGTTTGCATGCTTTCATGATTAGATTTCTTGTTATTTTTAGTTTCCTCTTAGCTTGCAATGGGATCAGAGTGAAAAGACCAAGTTAAACAATTTTCTACTCGCATAAAACTTCATCCAAAATTTTTTTAATGATGTAAATGGTCATTTAAAGCTTCAATGATAGGCTAGGGTAGTTCCAGCTTTAGTTTGGTAATTTCAATGGTAGAATCGGATCATTGGGGAACCATAAAATTGTTTATGCAAGTAGAAAATTTCAGGTTTGGTAAAAAAAATTGTGTTAAGTTTATAATGGCCCCATGGTAAGAAATTTTAATGTTTTTATCAATTCTTTTAAGTTTCAGTTTCTTGACTCAATGCCTAATGGATTTTCTTAATGGATATTGATCTAATCTAGCGGTAGATTACCCTGAAAGGTCACCAATTATTATCCAAAATTACCCACCGGGTAATTTTGGTTTTAACAATATCAAAAATGGACTTAGCAAATTTTGTTAGGATTGTGACAGACATACATCTGTCAAATCCCATTTCCCAAAATCGTTGGTCATTGATATTCAAAAAACCCACAGGAAATTAGTTAAAAACATTCTAAAACTTGTTAAAATCTTATTGATGTTCATGTGTCTTTCAAATTTAAGTCAGCAATAACAAGGAAACTTAGTAGAAGCACAATGGTCCTAGCCCACGGGCCATGTGGTGGTGAATAAATGACTCAAGGTGGGCTACGTGTCATTATTCTAACATTTTCTAAGGTGATGGGCTCATCCATACTTGAAGTCCCCAGGATAAATCCAAGCTCATATTTCATCAGTGTCCGCAAGGTCAAAAAAGGTCAAAGGGATAGGTGGTAACACAATTCAAAGCCAAAAATAGTCTAAGCCCACCGAATTTGAAACTGGAAAGTGAAGAACTACGTGGAGCCTTTCCATTTTCCCACTTTTCATAGTCTGGAAAGTCTAACATTGTGAAGTGCATGGAGCTTTCTCATTGTCATGTGCTTCACATTTTTCCATTTGAGGAGCTATCAAACCTGACAACAGTTTACATGGAGCTTGTCCATTGGTTAATGGTTTAAAGAATTTAGAAGGACTCCAAGGAAAAGGCTAACATGTAAAGTGTGTGGAGCTTTATGATTGGCTCACACTTCATAATTTTCAAGTGAGACTATCAATCCTCTTATTAGCTCCCAATTCTAAGGAGCTCTTACACCGTATGCCAATGCAATGAAATTTGGAGCCTTCTCATTGGGTCACAATTGTAAGGAGTAGAAAGGGAGCAAAGGATAACTTGAATTGTGAAGAGATGTGGAGCCCCCTCATTGGTTCACATTTCTAAGGGTCTGAATAATGAAAAGGATATTCTCACAAATTGTGGGAGACATGGCATGGTCTTATTGGGCCGTATTTTCATAAAAATATACATGTTTTTCAAAGGAAAATAAAAATAAAGACATATGTAGAGATAGGAAGTAAATCCTAATTTTTTGAGATAATGGGAGACTAGCACTGGAAAGAGTGAAGTAACAAACACATGGACAAGGTATGATTCCCAAACCAATCAAGGGCTTCCACTTGTAAATTTCATGTATCTCCCGACATGCGAACTTCAAGTGGCCATATCTTTCGACTCTGAGCTCGAAATTTGACAAAATCTATATCATTGGAAAGATATCATTGAGCCCTTCAACTTGGTATTGTAAAAATTATATTTTAGTGGTGTATGAGGGGTGTAAAGCAAGAAAATGTCAATTCAGCCATGAATGTGTAGTAGTAGGTAGCTCAACTACTCGAATTGATGAATATGGGATCTCACCTACTCCTACAAGCAAAAAGGTATGGAGGATGAGTTTGATAGGGTGCCCATAATTTTTTAACGCACTTTAGAGTTTGGTTGAAGCTTGACATGTCATGTAGAAAAGAAAGAAGATATTCACTAAAATCAGGATCAATTATGATATTCTCCTTTTGTTTTCCTCTTCTATATTCCCATTTGTTATATATTGAAAAGAGAAACTCTTGTATAAGGGTTGGACATTCTTCTAATTCTTGTGCATTTTGTTTTATGAGTTGCATATGCATTTATGAGTTACAAACCTCAAATTTGAGCTTCTACATGTGAATCTTTCCTTTCTCCTTCATTATAATGTATTGTGCATCCTTATAAAGAAATAAAACATTTGTTTTGTGGCTATCAATCGGTCCTAGATTTTATTTTGTTTCCATTTCATGCCTTTCATTGTATTTGTCGGTGTTCTATGCATATTTTTTCTCTTAGTAGCATTTAGTTTTGTTGTGTCTTTGAAATGGTAGTTTAAATGAGCTTGGGACTATGATACTTATGCCTATCCTCTCCTTTTCATTTTCTCTTACTTTTTATCATTTGAGAGTATCTCTCTACCCTCTTCTTGGTGTTATAACCTCCATTATTTTAGAATTTCCCATATTATGTACTTCTTTCTCTCCTTGGTCCCTTAGATTATTATAATATGAGTATATAAATGCATTTCCCTCTTTAGGAGTAACTTAGCATTAGGAATAGGTAGTGGAACTAGCCTTCTCTCAAGAATTGTCTCGGTTTCATGGTCCCACACCTTGAGACAATTCCATGTTTCCCAAAAACATTGATTGCCCATTCAATTCGTAGGGTGTTGTTTTTTGGTGATAATAAGGTGCGCATGGTCCGAGAGAGAAAATATATAAGGTAATATCAATGCACTAAGCATGCACATAAGAAGATAACAAGTAAAGAGATAAATCAATGTGTGAAAGGTATGTGTGCAAGGGGTGAAGTTATCATTGCGCATGGTTCATGCATACACACAAAAGGTTTCCATTAATTAGCCAAATTCCCAATGAAGGCTAAAAATAGGAAAAGTAGAGTTGGTGTAGCATGCAAGGCATATCTAGAAATAGGTAAGGAAAGGATAAAATGCCAACCACGAGATAAGTACATTAAAAGGAGGAAATATAATTATAGGATCAAATCATGGATGAGATTGAGCTATTTATAGCTTGATCTAGAGTTAAAGAAAGAGTTTAAAGGGCATGCGACCTATATTTAGGACATCTATTGTTAGAATTAAAGCATGTAAGTGGTGAAGGAAAATTTCCCACCGTATATAAATAGGTGTTTTACTTATTTAGTAGAGAGAGAAGGGTTATGTATAGGTTGATAGTGGAAAAAATTGATAGGAGATATATTGTATATAAGATCCTAGTGATAATCAACTATGAGTATATGTAATGGATTGATCATGAAATGGATAACTCATTACGATTGTTGTGATTGATTGTACTCACGAATGATTTATTAAGGCTATGTTCCTACATGTTATATTTGTTATTTTTACTTGACATGAGATGAATGACTACCTAACACACATCTTGATAAGTAACTAAAGAGAGATTTTGTGGTTAAACGTGCTTCAGTGAGAATTTAGACTTGTGTCTAAATGAAGTGCCAACTTTCCCAATTAGGTATTCATAAATAAAATACTACAGATATAAGTATTTTTAAAAATAGGGATTCACTAGGCAAGGAATTGATTCCCATTCACAAGGTATGTATGAACCCAATACCTTTCCTAACATTATTTTAATACAATGTATTATCTACGGGGTAGTGAAATACTACATCCTCCTATTGTGAAAATGTAAATAAAAACATTACCAATTGAGCATGAACAATTGCACACCACCTCAAAGTACTTGGAGCACACACTAGGCCTATCAAGGGGTAATAAAACAATATATTCTATGGATATATCTACTTCTCTAGTACAAGGTAAGGTATATCCTAATTCAAATGATGATATTGGTTGCAAACCACATACAAATGATCCTAGTTATGTTTCTATTACTAGTAAGGTGACACCTACTATGTATCGATGGAATTATCTAAATAAATATATTGTTGAAGATGAGATATATCCATACATGCATATAACTATACTAGATAAATCCTAACTTTAATTCTAAAAGGTATTATTCCACCACGATCCCACTCCTATGGGAGTAACATGCAAACTAATTTTATGGAGAGCATTGTGTTTCACTACTAATCAATTTTGATGACAAAGATATTGTTGATCATGATTACTATTATAGTGAATATGAAAACCCTAATATGTTCGACGAGAATTATAATAACTCAATTTTGATCCTATTGATGATGAAATAGAAACATTGTATTTGTCTCAAAACTTGTTACTTCCCATTTCATTCATAAGAGTGCATATTTTGAATCTATAGTGGTCATGTTTCCTCTATTCAGTTAGTTTATCCATCATGGTACATCATTCTTGGGGAAATATTTGGATCTTCCTTCCTTATTTTAAAAGTTTTGTTTCCTTACACTATATATGCCCCTACATAATTTGTTAAGGGAGATGTGTTAGTGTAGGTTATTATTTATCCTTTTATTTATTTATCGTGATAATTCTTACACTTGTGTTAGCCCTACACTTTTTGGGTTAGCTTGTTTAGGTGTACTAGTTGTGTGGACTTAGCTTCTCGGTTATGTCGAGTTAGCTTACTAGTCTTTTGGAGTTAACTTAACTACCATGATCGCTAGTGGGAGTTCTTCACCACTGATTTAGGTAGTAGTTACACTTTCCTCGTCTTATATGTACATATTTCTTATTGAATAATTCAATTCATTCTATTGTAATGTATTGAGCATTATGGATTATGATGGATTTCCATATATGGTATTTTAGCTCTTTTGCTTTGCAAATATAACATGGTCTACTATTATCATCTGAGATCGCGGCTTGTAACAATATTCTTATCATTCCTTTCATGGTATCGGACCTATAGATGATGTAGACATCCATCTATAAGTTTTTCTTTGCAAGCAAGAGTTAATTTTTTCATGTATTCGGAATTGTCAAGATTTTCTACAACATGAATTTTTATGCAAAACGGAGTGTAGCATTGGATTTGGAAGGTGCCAAAACGATAGAATCAATTGTAAACTCGACCATGTTTTGAGACAAGTAAAATATAGATGCAGATCTGTACCCTCTAGGTGCATTCTTTTATCCATTGGATATAAGCATGTACCTTCCGGATGCATTCTTTTACCCTCTGGATATTTCGGTTTTGGATGCAGTCTTTTATCCATTGGACACAGATTTATACCCTCTGGGTGCATTCTTTTATCCATTGGATATAAGCGTGTACCTTCTAGATGCATTCTTTTACCCTCTGGATATTTTGGTTTTGGATGCAGTCTTCTACCCATTGGACGCATATCTGTACCCTCTGGGTGCATTCTTTTATCCATTGGATATTAACATGTACTCTCTGAATGTAATGATTTACCCTCTAGACATTTAGGTTTTGGGAGTAGGATTTTATCCTTTGGTCGCAAGCATGTATCGTGTGGATGCACTCTTTTACCCTTTGGACATTTGGGTGTCACGTGTACCTTTTAAAAAGATCAACATTAAAATATTATTTTAATAACAAAACCTTGTAGAGCTCATAACTTTTGATCCGTAGCTCGGATTAAGGTGATCTTTTTTTGAAATTGTGTATTTTTTTGAGATCTACACATTAATAAAATTTTTATACACATATTTTAAATATAAAAGGTACTACTATTCATTGTAATATTTACATGCACTGAATTATAAAGTGTCAAATTCAGGAGGGTTTTGTGATCACTTGTTGATGCAATTTCAGTTGAGCCTGATGTCCTAAACTTTTGGGTATTACATTCTTGTATATATGGGTGTTTACATTTATATCTCTCTTGTTTGTTGAGATATTTTGGATCTATATTTTCGGCATTTTTTTGGCATATTAATAGTCTCTCTTGTGGGGGAGTTATTCTGGTGGAGCCCAGTGTTAGTTTGTCAGTGTTCGAGTAGTTGATTTTGACAACTCATACAGATCTATGGTGTCACTCTACCCATTTTGTAGTATGGGAGGGTGTGGTGTTGATACTACTTCTTTGGGTTTCGTGTCCTTGCCTTGTTACCTTGGATTTTCTTGGATCATGGCACTCCTATTTATTTAGATCTCGTGTCCACCTTGTTGCCTTGGTTGTTCTTGGATCATGGCACACATATTTGTAGCAGTTGATAAAATTATGTTTGGTGTTTGTTTTTCACTTTCGACATCACTCCATTGATAGTCTCCTTGCATGGAGCTATTCTGGTGAAGCCCAATGTCAGTTGTTTTTGAGTTCTATGATCGAGCAGTGGATTCAGACCACAATGTGCACCACACTTCTTCATCATTGTATGAGTTTTTGGAGCTGATCTTCTGAGGATATCTTGCAGAGTATTTTTCCCTCTCTACTTTGTTATTAGTAGTTTCGTACCTTGTGATATCCATTTTCCCGATCGTTGTACGTGGGTACCTCATCAGGCCTTGTTGCTGGGACCCACCTTCTTTTTCGCCTACCTAAGCTATGCTTACGGGCGGGTTTTAGTGTAGGTTATTATTTATCCTTTTATTTATTTATCAGGATAATTCTTACACTTGTGTTATCCCTACACTTGTTGGGTTAGCTTGCTTAGGTGTACTAGTTGTGTGAAGTTAGCTTACTAGTCTTTTGGAGTTAACTTAACTACCAATATCATTTAGTGGGAGTTTTTCACCATTGATTTAGGTAGTAGTTGCAATTCCCTCATCCTATATGTACATCTTTCTTATTAAATAATTCAAGTCATTCTATTGTAATGTATTGAGCATTATGGATTATGATGGATTTCCATATATGGTATTTTAGCTCTTCTTTTTTGCAAATCTAATGTGGTGTCCTATTATCATCTGAGATCGCGGCTTGGAACAATATTCTTATCATTCCTTTCATGATGATTACAATATGTTACTAATAATGCTAATACTATCCCTCTACCTCTACATAGTTATATTTAATAATATAAAAACATTCATATATTTGTAAAAGTACAAAATCGGGATCTATTACTTAGCTTGTATTGTTGGGACTTTCCATTACATATGTTTTTTACTATGGTTTGATTGTTAGCGTATATTTTATACTATTTGAACACATGTTCATGAGGTTTATTGAGCTTGATGCAAGACACATAATTTTTTACATGTTTATAAGAGCTAATTATGTTCCTTATATCATGCATCTCTTAGGGGAATCCCTCCACACTATACAAATGTTATTATTTCATTATAGTCCCTCTCTACCTCCTCATTATGATTGCTTATATATTTTTGTAGATGATAGTTTTAAACTAAAAAATATTAACAAATGTTCTTGTGCAACACTAACATATTTTTCTTTATGTTCTCTCTTACTTCTTATATTGGTTTTATCACATTTTGACATTATTTTTTATTACACCATGTTTTCTAGTTGCGTGAATTACTAATTGTCTTCATCCTTATGATAATAATAAAATAATCTCATCATTCTAAATTTTATTCTTATTTTTTTAGTAACTTTACAATCTACTTAATCTTGTTTTAAAATATTATAGTTAATTAAGAGATAAAGTATGATACATATATGACGGATTAACCTTGAAGACATTATGACTTGTTTGTCTCATAAATCCTAAAAATTCTTGCGAGATAGATATTTTATCATGAAAAAATAGGGAAATAAGAATTTAAATGAGAAATATGCTATCAAAAGGCCTCAATATTCTAAGTAAAGAATATCCAAATTATGTCGCTACCACTTTACACCAATAGAACAAAAGCATATGAATTATGCATAAAGCACATGACTTCCACATAAAGTTTAGCACTTCTACATTAAAAACCAAACTTATACATAAAGTGAAAGAATCTATAATGAAAGATACGAGATAAGAAATAGAAGGGTCTATATACCCATCCACAATATATGAGAAAGTTAGGAAGGATTTTTCGCTATAGGGATCTTGAAGAAGAGTTCTTCAACTAAACACTTTCTAGTCCAATGCAATCCATTCGAATTTAAAAAGAAGGAAAGAATGGACACTCTTATATCCTTTATGGAAATCGTCCTAAAGTACTTCTTAAACTTGAAAACATCTTAATCTATTATGAATAATACATCTATTATAGTTTCCAATTTTTAATTGAAAAGAAGGATTTATAGGCTAGTCCTAATAGAATTCTATTAAAATAAACCACCATAAATGAAGGAGTTAGTTATACATTAATGAGAGGTTGAAAGTTTCAAACTTCAATAATCTCTTACATATATCTCATTGTAGTCTTGAAGGGATTTGATATTTTTAATCTATTTTTAAGGCTAATCAAATTAATACAATCAAAGTTGTTGCATTTCTATGTTAGTAATTCCCGATTAATTCAAAGCTAAATCTAAGAGGAGAGAAAGGTCCAATATCACTAAAGGAGGAGGATGTGTCCAATATTATGTTATTTTATTTTATTTCCTTTCATTTTAATTAAGTGGATTGTATAACTATTATATTAGATAATTTAGTTAAAGGTTGTCCATTTGTCTATGCTGATTGATTTAATGGTTTATTGTCATTCTCCGAATTTGTTATTTATTGATTTAAATTTAGATAGTGGTATTATTTTAAATATATTCTTCTTTATTTCCAATATCGTATAGTATTTTTATACCACCATGTTTTGATAAATAATTAACTAAAGTGAAGGTAAAAATGACCCTCGTCACTTTTTGGCCTTATTTTCCTGGAACTAGGTATCAATAGGAATTCATTGAGATAAGGTGTTATGATAATTATTCTTATAAGTTTCCATATGAGAAATTTAATTACTTACTTTATCTAATTATTCAATCACCTTTAGGTGACAAGAGATTGATCTTGCAAAGCTTTCGAACTAAGTGGAACCAGAAAATTTCACTATCTCTTAGTTTGGGGAAATATTGATCTAATAATGCATTTATAAACTCTTTAGTTTAATCTAAGATTTTAAAATAAGTTATTTAGTTTATACATAGGCTTAGAGATTCGAAAGGAAGATTCCTTAAATAAAAGGCCCCATATAATAAAAATTATACCATAGGTTCAACAATTGGGATGAACTACAAGAGAAAATGGAAGGAGGAGAAAATGTAGTCCCTCTATAGGAAATAAAATTCACCTATCCTATTGTGATAAATCCGGAAGACCAGAATCCTATAAATAATATATCCCCATAAAAATTTCCTACCTTCGGGGGAATTTATTCGAAGACCCTTGTTGGTTCCCAAGATAACACCCTAAAATGATTGAATGTAGATGGAATGAGCTGGAGGGAAAGTAATAGAGATGGATCTACTTATTTTTATTTTTAGCTAGGGAAAGATAAATATTTCTCACTTAAATAAGCCTTTGGGAAAGATGGGGAGGAGTATTAGTAAGGATTTGGTTATTATCTTGCTACTTTATGGCTCTACTAGAACCAAGGTGAGAGGATTTGAGGGGTGAATTGAAAGAGAGGGGGAGATATTGTGTTTCAAACCCTCAAAATTGTTGGAACCTAAATATGAGATCAAATGAAACCAAAATTTCAATACTCATTCAAAAGAATGGTCACACAAGCATTGTAAACACTTGATACATCAGATACAAGCCACTAAAGATAGATGAAATATGATCACAAACATCATCTCTATAGAAATTGTTAACAACTTGGGGTATGATGATGTTGAGATGCTAAACTCTATAGATCATGGAAAATACACTTGAAATATATAGGATATGTGTGATTTGTACTTATTTGATTTGTAGAGGTAGGATAGGATGGTACTTATTTAAATGAGGGGTTGGATCTAATGGGGAGAAACACCAATGCTCACCATTTCATTCTATTACTTCCTAATGTAAAAGAGAAAATATAAAGACAACATAACCTTTAAACGAGGGTTTACATTTATTGATACCTAATTCATGCAAATACTACCACATAATCTTTGAATTCTTGAAAAAACAATTGTACACAAATATTCAATAAAATATCTATTGCATCAACTCCATAACACCCAAAATACACTCAAGGGATGTCATCTCAAGTAATATTATAGAAAGGACTTTTATAACTACAAAAATAGTGTAAGATAACAATATAACAAAACATTCATTCAAAAAATAATCTTACACAATAAATAGAGAAACTTATTCATATGTCATTTGATAAAAAGATATAATATTATAGAAAAAGTTGTATTCATTCAATGAGTTCCTATTTATAATCTAGAATGTCCGATTGAAGCATGAAAATGGTTTTGTATATTTCAATTTGACAAGGGAGACATATGCAAATGCTCTCAATATCTTCAAGTGATTATTTACTTGTGTAATCACCCTTTCCAAAACCCGCTAATGTGAATACATACCTTCAATTTTATACCAAAATTCCCATAAGGGAATATAATTATATACCCCCATGAGAACTGAAAGAAAGAAAAGGATGGTATTGTGATCCTTGATCTGCAAAATAGATGGAAGATTTGTCCCAATTGAAAGTATTCCATTTTGATCTATGAGAATGAAGTGGTTTTGAACCATGATGAAATATTTTGAGGAGTGGAGAATATTCCTTCATTTCTAAACAAACTTTTTTTATCTTATTCTTCACTATTACTATCATTTGATTCTTATATGAATGAATAATTAATAGAAATGAATAAACAATGGGGGAGGATACAAAAATAGAGAAATGCTTAAGAGGGGTCAATATCTATTTGTTCATTCTTTATTTATTCTCCACACTTATTCATGTACACATCAAAACGTTCAAACATCCCCAAAATGGGGACTTCATCCGGCCCTGCATGGTAGAGGAAGATTATTTCCATTTCGGATGGAACACTATCAAATTAAATGGAAATAATTATTTTATTTTTGATCCTCTTGGCCAATTTATTAATATATCTCTCTAAATGAATGAACTTTTGAATAGAAGGATAGTCAAAATCTTTTGAAGGCTCTAAATCCCTTGCAATATGTTGTCGAAGAATTTCTATCAACTTGTTTGCATTTGCATATCATGGGGTATATGTGTCCTTCAAGGAAGCATTATTTCAATTTTGGATTCAATGTTATCAACATACTTCCCTACTTTCTGCCTCATGTCTTGGAGCTTTCTTATGTAATTATGCAAGGTTTTTATTCTTAAGTCTACATATCCCCTATATTCATGTTGTCTTCCTTTATAATCTAGGGGAACCATAATTTCCTTTTCCACCACTTCATTATCCAAATATGTGATGGATTCAAGCTTGGGAAATAGTCCATCTTAATACTCAACCTTTCTCTGATGTTTATCAATTAATGTCTAACTTTCCTCTATTTGTTTAGACACTTGGTTGTAGTAGTCTTTAATATCCTTGATGACTTGGCTACCCTTTCTCACAAGTTATTCCTCCCATTTTTTAGTTTCTTCTCTACTATACCTCAAGTCATCAACATTTTTTATTATTTCAAAAGTGAGTGATGTAGTTATTTCTTCCTTCCGTGGGGACTTTTTACCCACTTTTACACATGGGTTGACAAGATATCAACCTTATATTTTAGTTATTTATTTATTTCCTTATCCTTGTCCATTTTCTGAAATATTTTACTCACATACACAATAACTTCATGATTTAGGCCCTTGGTAGTTTTCTTTCTAAGTGGGATCTTGAAGACACTAAATCATGCACCTTAGACATTATTTAGTCCCGATCTCATACTACTATTCATATGGTTTTTGAGTGAAGAAAGTACTAATTAACCCCCATCTTTTGGCCATTTTTTTACTTTCTATCATCATTTCCGACCTCCACCACACATATGCCCAGTAATTTTTTGACACTTTCCATCATTGTATCCTCGCTTGGGGTGCTGTCGGTGCCCTAGTCCCAGATTGAGTCATCTTGATCCTTTTCACACTTTCCCGACACTTTTTGGGAACTTTCTAGCCATTTGAGATTCTTATATTTTTGGTGGTTGGATTTATCGGGGTTAATTACAAAATTAGAACAAGAGAACCATATAAATATAAAGTTATGATACCATAATGAGGGACCAAGCACTAGGCACTAATATCATCATCTAAGGTTGCATCCATCTAGAGCTCATTTTCATCCATCTAGCTCCATCACAAAGGCACAAGGTTGGTTCATCTACATCACACTGCATAGGAGGGAAGTTTATTCTATTCCATCCACCATTTATTACATTTTTTTACACATAGTTATTGCTACTATTTCAAAAAGTGTGACTGACATAAGAGCAACCTAGCGGATGATCACACACACAAATAGAACTACATCGGGTCTAAGATGTAGTGTAGCACTCGTTAGCATATGGATTCACATGCATGCAAATGACATGCAACAAAGCAGGGAACAAATTCCATCCTCAATGAAGGTGAGGTTGCCTTTATTGAAAACCAAAACAATATTTACATCTATACATTCAAAATTATATGTGGGGGGTGTTTTGGAACATCAATGGAAAGAAAAATGAATGAAGGAGATGGAATGGAATGAAAGAAAGGAGTGGAATGGAATAAATGAAAGAACATGCAAGATTTAGGTAAACATAGAGCCTAATATTGCATAAAGAAGAAAGATGAATAAATAACACAAATAAAACAGAGTTTGAGTTAGCCAAACAAGAACGCGTAAAAGGGAACACACATGAACAAGTAGATAATTAGAGCTTGATCACTATGAACTAGAACAATTGATTAATAATGTTGACAATAAGATCAAAGATAATACTTGCATGCAAGATTCAAACACCTAATATCTAATGAACATAAGAACATAAAATGTTACAAGAGACAATGAATGAGGCATAAAGTTCATATTTCAATAACTCCAAAATGTTTTTCAAAAAGAACACAAAGTTTCTTCCAAAAACAAAGTTTGCACACAAAAGTATTTTTTCTCCTCTCTCAAAGTCACCCTTACAAATGAGCCCCTCACTTCCTTTTATAACCCAAAAGTTGGTTACAAAGTAGTTAGGGTTTTAAATGCACATTAAATAGGGCACTTAAGTGACTTTGAATTTTTCAACCAACTTTTAAAAAGTGACTAAAAATAGAAACCACTTAAGTTAAAAATTCATAAGAGAAATGGGCACAAGTGGACCTCACTTAAGTGACTTGGACACAAACATAGACATCCTAGTCAGCAATGCGCCACCTAGATCAAGACACCTAGGATTAGTGCCTTATCCATTGGGCCAAGAGTCCGCCTATCCCGGTCATACGGGAATGAACTCATTGACCGTGCTCTGCAATCCTCCAAATGACAAGAGTGCCGAGCTTGAAACTTGAGCAATTCATCCACCCCTCCGTCTGAGCAACATCCTGGTGTGAGCAATTTCATTTTCATTCGTATTCACATTCACAATTACACACAATTCTCCACATGCTCTGAATAGCCTTCCATGATGAATTATTCATTTGTTGTGAGACCGTAGTCATTACGCCACCTTGGCTTGTCAGAATCCAACTCTTAATCTTTTGTCATTGAGAAGATCTTCAAGAGACAAAATTACAATTCACCTCCTAGAGTTATGTCTTTTGTATTTGTCACCATCCCGAAGTGTTGGCATTTTGATTCACTCACGATCATCCAATTCGAGAACAGAACAACTTAAAGACTGGCCGATGAAGTATTGTGCACGTTGCTAATTGAGAGCTGACAGGGACACGCTTGAATGATGTGGCCTTGCTTGATGATCCACACAATTACACTTGCATTGGTCTTGGTTTGTTGATGAATAGATCTGCCACAATGATCAAGTGAAAAATTGATGTAGACAAGATTCTCCCATTATCAATCTCCACCGATAACAATGACTTTTGACTCTGAAGAGACCAATGCCAATAGCTACGACTTATACCGCATAATGAGGAAGTTAGGGGTTGCTTCTATTTCGGAGCTGTTGGAGTTGAATCGCCACACTATGCAGGTTTCGTGGTGCATCCATGCAAGTGATGACCAATTTAGAACAAGTGTCAGGAAAATTGTGACTCGCCTTCGGTTGATATGCGATCGCAGAATCGACCTATGTTAATGTGTCCCAAGTTGGTATCGATGATGTTCTCATACTTTGAATGGAGCGTCGAGGTGAGTAGAATGCCCTAGAACCTATACTGCAACATCATTTTGTTTGGAGATGACATGATTGTGACAGAAGCGTGATTTCTCGGTGATTACTTCCATCTTACAAAACTGCATAAATCACCTGTAAAACTGCCCTAGGAAAAATAGTAAATCTTGTCCTGAGAAGTTCTCACAGATGAGGAAGTATATTAAGGCACCAAAAGTTTTCGTGTCATCATTTTTTCCTCCAATCAAATTCTTCAGTCAAATATTAAAGGTCAAAGTTGACTCTTCTGAAACTGCTAGGAAAATGTAAGTGTAAAACTGTGAAAATCCCATTTGGTTTGAGCACGGAAAAATAACAAACGTCACCCTGAGCATCTACAACTTGGCAAGGAAGCATATGAAGGTGGGAATAACTGAATGAAATAATTATTTTCTCTTGACGATCATCTGGGTTCAAAATATCAACTCTCGAAGTGAGTCACCTTGACACACTGAAAACATACAAAAAATCATGCAAACTGCATTTTATTTGGCTTCGTGAAAAATATCAAACGAAGTGCTGTATATTTGAATTTTTTCAAATAAGTACATGAATGTGGTACAAATTCAAAAAATCAAACCGTTTCTCTTAACGATCATCTGGGCTCGAAATATGGATTCTCAAAGTAGGCCTTCCGCCACATTGAAACCGCACGCGCGACAAAAACAAGGAAACTGGGTTTTTCTCGGGTTCGTGAAAAATATCAAATGAGGTGCTACACATTTTAAATTTTGCAAAGGAGTACATGAAGTTAGGAATAAACGAATCAAACCGTTCTTCTCACGATCACTCAACTTCAAGATATTGAGCTCCGAAATCGATTACTTCGACGGATAGAATCCGCGTCACATTCTTTGCGCATCTATCGTTTTCTTTATTAAATTCATTTTTCTTTGCGTCGATATACATCAGAATGCGAATGCGTGTTATTTTTTCTGAATTCTTCTCACCAATGCATGATAAAAACGATATATATATTTTAATTCGCCTTGCTTCTCTGTGTGCCTAATATCTTTGGATAGATGCGTGGAAGGTCATATCTTTATACAAATGTGTGGAAATGAGTTTCTTGATCTCTGAATGTGTGGCCTTTAAAAAAACTATTTCTTTCCTCTTGCGAATGCGTGGAAGTGTGTCGCTCTACCCAATGCGTGGAGATCTATTTTTGTTAAACTATCTTCTTTTCTTTAAAACAAAACAAATTTCTTCTGAGTGTTCTTCCTTCCTTCCCCCACACGTGGAAAGGATTCTTGGCTGTGTGGACTGGTTTTTATCCTTTGCTATGGCCTTTGCTTGGACTGTGTAGGAATGGTTTGACTCGTTGCATGGACAACTATCTCTGGCATCGAATTCTTTTATTTGGCAGAGTGTGGACTATGTGAGCTTGGTCTGGTTAATCTTTCCTTCTTCCCGCATAATGGATGTCTTGCACTCCTTCAATGCACAGACACTTGATTTCTTCCCACAGCGTGAGTCTCTTTCATGTGTGGGTGTTTGCTTTATTTCTTCTTTTTTTTTTTAACTATTGTTCTGTCCCAATGTGTGGGAAGAGGAAAAATGTTTTTTTCTTTAGACTGCTTCAAAAAAAAAATGGAGAAGCTTACGATAGTTTCTATTTTGTTTTATCTTTGCTAAAACTAATTTCTTTCTTGGGTTGCGTCTATTTGTGGGGGCTCCAAACACCTGTTGCATGGAAATATTTGTTCTCTTTTCTGGCTGTGCATGAATAAAAACAATTTCATTCTCCCCTCCCGAGCATGGCGTGAAAACTATTTGACTGATGCGTGGATTTTATCTCTCCTCTTCACATGCTGCATGGAAAACATGTGTGCTGATTTTTCCAAAAACATGCGTGAGAATTCTGAACCGCAACTTTGAACTTCCTCCTTTTCCCTGTGTTGGAAATGCTTCATTTATCTTTCTTTTTTTAATTCACCTATTGTTTTCCTTCTACAGGTTGTGTGGGATCTTCAGCGGTTCCTGCATGGAGTTCTTCTTTGGCTTATGCTTTGATTTGCTGGAAGACTATATTTTTATTTTTATTTTGTGTGGAAGGAATTCTATTCTTCCTTTTCTTTTTGCACAAACCAATGCGTGGGAAATTAATTGATGGATGTGATAAAATATTACTCTTGGAAAGTTTTTCAAAACTTCTTCCAACGAGTTCGATGGAGGAAGTTATGAGGATTAATCCAACTTCCTCTCTTCCCGGTAGTGGGATTAATTGCTCAGAGGGGAAATGGGGAAAGCAATGACAATTGCCAACGAAATGGCAAAGCGGGTTAGCAATCCCACTTAATTTCCCGTGTGGGGAAATTTTCAGATTTTTTCTTGTTTTCCAATAAATTAATTTGGCAATTGTGAAAAGAAATCCCACAAAGTGGAATTTAAAACAATTTTTCCAGAAAGGTGAAATCCGGGCCTGGAAGCCAAATTGACATTCCAAGCTAGAAGCACAAAGCTTACTTCCCCGGAAATAAAATAAAAATTTCCGAATGCATTTTAATTAACATTTATTTAATTAAATACTCCCAAGTTATTTAAAAATTAATTTTATCAAACAAAGAGCAATTAATTAATTAATTAATTTAATGTATTTTAATGCAATTTAAAGCTCAAGTAGAGGAGTTCTGCCAAAAAGGACGAAACAAAGACCGAAACGATCATGAAAAGGAGATATTCATCATGAGGGTGATAAACCACACAAAGTAACACTTTTGAAAATTTTCAAAATTTCTTTTTAAAAAAAAATTAATTTTGCGAAGTCAAAATTGGTGATAATGACTAGCTCTAATTGGGGACAAGGACTCCATGGACGCAAAGAATGAACCCAAACCAAAATATTCATGAGCATGGTCTCAAAATGATGGGGAACAAAAATGGAGTAACACAAGAGAGGAGACCGAAAAACAGGAAAACAAACAAACCAAAATCCTAATTACCTATGTACATATGGGGAACAACTTGTTTTCAATTTTGATAGTGCTTGAGCTATTGCCCACTATAGGGAAAAGGCAAATGAGTTCCATCAGGATATGCCAAGTAATAGGTACTATCTCCACGTATGTCTTATTTTGAATGGCCCTAGCACATGAAGTCAAACTTCCCATGTTTTCCTTTCGGTTCACGTCTTTTGTCCCAGAGAAGAACTAAGTCATTGATTTGAAATTGTCTCTCCCTAGTTTTCCTGTCAAACAATTTCTTTACCTTGGATTGATGTTCCTCAATCATGTTTGCCACTTGAATTCTTTGTTCCTCAAGCTTGCTTAGGAACATGATTCTTTTATCTAATGCATTGGTGAAGCATTCATCATCAATGCCTGAGCTAATTTTAATCTTTGGTAACTCCAAAGGTGACAGAATTTGAGCATCGGTTCCATATAAAATTTGAAATGGAGACATCTCGATTTCCCTTTTGGGAGTTATGCGGTTAGCCCACAATGCATCATATAACTTTTTGTGCCAAGTTCTTTGATTTTCTTCGACTAACTTGTGCACAATAGTAATGAGGTTTTTGTTATTGGATTCAGCCTGACCATTTCCCTGAGGGTAATAATCTGACGAATGAGACAAAGATATCCCATACCCATAACAAAAACCTATCATCTCTGTAGAATAAAAATTTGATGCATTTTCCATCATGATCTTATGTGGAATTTCATAACGAACCAATATATTTTCTTTGATGAAATCACAGATTACCACAGTAGATGTTTGTTTCACCGGTATAGCTTCTACCCACTTTGTAAAGTAGTCAGTGGTGGTGAACATGTGAGTATGACCAGCACTAGAATTAGGATTCAAAACCCCGATGAAATCTAAACCCCATTGTTGAAAGGGTTCTTCAATGACAACCGGGTTCAAAGGAAAAGCTGTCAACTTTGGTCTTCCACCAAATTGTTGACAAGCTTCGCATTTTGTCACCCATTTCTGAGCATCGGAAAACATAGTGGGTCAGTAATAATGTGCTCGTAAAATTTTATGAGCCATTACTGGGCTAGAGAAATGACCGCCACAAGCATGATTGTGGAAAGCTTCCAACAATCTAGGTTGTTGCTCTTTGTCAACACATCTTAGGAACATGCCATCAATTCCTTTCTTGAATAATGTGTTATCCCAAATGACGTGCACTGAAGCTATTAGTTTGATAGTTCATTTCTCCTTAACTGTTAGATTCTCTAGACACTCGCCATATGTGAGAAAGTAGGCAATATCAAAATACCATTCATCTATGGTACTGAAAAAAACTACCAATGGTAAATTTTCTTCAACTGGTTCTTCTTTGGAGTTATCTCATGGTTCATTCTCTACAATGAGTTGGCAGAGTCCTCTTCCTCAAACCAACTTGGTAGGCTTGATGTCCAAATCATATTCTTGGATCTTGGAGACCCAATTACCTCTTTTAGATCCTGGTTCTTGTTGTGTCAACATTGATTTCACTGCGGTGTTTGGAACTAAGACTTTGGTGTGAGAATTCAACACGTAGTACCTAAAGTGTTTCAGGGCTCTCACCACCGCATACACATGTCTCTCAAGGGGAGTGTAATTGAGTTCATGTTTCTTGAATCCAGAACTCATGAATGCAATAGGAGATTCGATTCCTTCTTGATTGTGTTGAGTCAGGATGGCAGAGATTGTGTGTGGTGAAGCATAGCAATAGATTATAAAATCCTTTTTAAAATTAGGACACACCAATGTAGGAGCTTTTGCAATAGCACCCTTGATTTGTTCAAATGCCTCTCTACCTTCCTTTGACCATTTGAATAATTCTTTTCCTTTCATCATATCAGTGATTTCCTTAGTCACTTTATAAAAAATATGGCATGAACCTTCTCAAAAATTTCACCTTCCCGAAGAATGAGTGGACTACAAGCTTACTTATAGGCAAGGACATATTTTTGATAGCTTGAATGCGTTTAGGATCGATCTTAGTTCCTTCCTTAGAAATAATATGACCTAGGATTTTCCCTTCTGTAACTCCAAACATGGACTTTTTTGGATTCAAAGAAATCTTATGAAGTCTCGCATCTTTGCAATATTTTCTCTCGAATCCTTATGTGATCTCCTCATTTTTGAGAATACTTTGTCAAGTCATCTAGACATATCACGATGATTTTTTTCTTTATAATCTGCAAATGACATATCCATAGCCCTTTAAAAAGTAGCACCAACATTAATCAAACCAAAGGGCATTCTTCTATATGCAAACATACCTAGGGGGTAGTGAACGCGGTTTTATGTTGATCTTCTCTAGCCACTTCAATCTGATTATAGCTAGAGAAGCCATCTAAAGATAGATAACATTTTTGATCCAGATTCTACCTGCAAAAATGGTCCATCACTAGCACCTAGAAAGGTAGTTATCCTTAAAGGAAGCCTGATTAAGATTATGGAAATCCACACAAATCCTAATTTCTCCATTTTTCTTGCGAACCGGTACAATATTAGCTATCCAGTTGAATGTCGAATAGGAAACACTATTCATGCATCTAGCATCTTTTGAACTTCATGAAATATTGTCCCTGCAATCTTGGGATTATATTGTCTTTGCTTTTTCCTAAATGGAACTACACTAGGCTTCAAGGGTATGGCATGCTCCATTTCCCTGGGTTGGAAAGACTTCAAGTCTTCATATGAGTAAGCCAAAACATCAGAATATTTGGTAAGGAGGCTTATGAATTTCCTGTGCTCCTTAGGTGAGCAACACTTACCAATATTGATCAGGTGAGGTTTATCCTTGGTACCGATGTTAACTTGCTCATAGTCAGTAGAATTTGCAGGTCTTGCCTGCTCTTTCTCTTTGATAAAATTTTCATGTTTGCCAAAAAGTTCTTCAAGTGAAACCAATCCTTTGGGGATTTATTTCCTTTGAGTTGGATGATGCCATCACCAGGATCTTTATTCTTGACTCCTTGAATGGGCGAGGTAGTTGATTCACAAAATGCAAAATCACTTCCTTTAAAGTACAACTATTCAAAATTTTCTCTCTTTTCCAAGAAGGAAATAATTTGTTGATCATCATTAAATACTTGCCAATTTTCTGCATTGTCAGGAACACTCAGCCTAAAAATCATTTCAATGGTGTATTTGACTTGATCAAATTCTAAATGAGGAATCATTAATGAAGCTGAGATTGCTAGAGAATCTACTTTGTCATTCTTTTCACGAGGGACAAATTTTATGGAAAAAATGTCAAAGACTTCTATTGCATCCCACACTTTATTTCTGTAGTGTCTCAAATGATCATTCTTTACTTAGAACTGATCTCTTACCTGTTTAATCAATTTTGCATCTCCAAAGACTTCCATGTTTTTGATCCCTTTCTCCTCTATAGATAATGAAGGATAAGGATTAATTCCTCGTACTCTACAAAGTGTTATTAGTATTTGAAAATTTGATTTTGTAGGAAAAAGGAAATATTTTACCATTTGGAGATATGAGCACCACTCCCGCACTAGAGCCGTCTGCAGCGAGCAACAACTTCCATCAAACTCAAGAGTCCAAATCTCATTGAATGTAAGTGATCTTAGGGGTATGAATTTCTACAGGTCATCCGATAATTACCCATACTTGAGCCTTGGAAAAGAATTTGTGTGCAAGGATCTTCAGTTTTAGTTACCGTGAACTTTGCCTCGAGCTTCCAGCATAAGCTTCTTCATTTCTCCATTGATAGCGATCATAGCATGAGACCAATCCATTTGAATTTCTGCACCTAGATCTCTCAGTAAAATTTCATGCTTAACAACATTCCATACAAGGTGGGAATATCAACAACTAAAATAGTTACTTTAACTCACTTTTGAGGGAATTGAGCTAAAACCATTTGGGCATCTTTAATCTGCCCAATCAAAGGAACTTGCTTGGTTTCCATGGAGTAGCATGATCTGAATGTTCTTGTACAAGTCAAACCAAGAGAATGTGCTACTTTTGCTGGCATCACATTATCTGAGGCTCCAGAGTCTATAATGCAATTACTTAATTTGCATCCGTTGATCGAAAGGAGACAAAGAAAGGTTCAATATTTTCATTTAAAGTTTTAGTGGCTACCACAATATTTTGGGTTTTCCCATCTTTAGAAGTTTTTAGAATTCCTTTGGAGGAATAAACAATAGAGTCACCTTTGATAAACTGGACCAATTTGTAACACCCTGATTTTTTAAGTTATCTTGGTGATTATTTTTCATACTGTTGTATCTGCTGAAATGAAGGCAAACATGTTAAGATATATTTTGATCTTAAAGGAATGTGTTGCTAACTTGGATTCTAGCATGCTGTAATTTAATTGCATGGGACAGCAGTTATTGTTGCTTGTGTGTTTGCTGATGTGACGACAAATTGTCGTATACTTGCTAAACTCTCTTTGCTGATTGACAGCACACCTTGAATCAATTCCATTGATCCAAAGTATGCTGTGGTCTTCGTGTGATTGCTTTGTCGATTTACTCTTGAACCAAACTGGAGGTTGATATAAATGTGCAGCGCCTGATTGCAGGTATGAGCAGCTGGCACACAAATGCCAATGACAAAGGTACGATTCTCGAACCATGCACTGTCGTACTTAAGACCTCGTGAGGCAGGAAATGTCTGGACACGGGTGGCTCTGGCATGTGAAGCAAAGGACGAAACGTCCTGCACAGCATTGACATGAATGTCAGTTGGAAGACTGGATTGGAGGTTGATTAGTGTTAGTGGTTAGAAGGAATTAAATCCTAAGCTAATCCTAAGTTCTACCATACATCCTAAACTACTATCCTAAGTGGATTTTTAAATTATAAAAAAAAAAGAAAGGGAAATAAACCTAAGTCCTATTAACCTAAAAACTAGACTATGACCTAGGTTGAACACTAATATAAATCCTAAACTAATCCTAACCTAAAGGGGATGCACAGACCCTTAGAGGGAGAGGATAAGGATGAAGGGGTGTTTAATGGCATTAATGGGGAGTCCATACGTGGACAGCGCCAGTTTGGCGGGGACAGGTAAGTGGCAGAGGTATCTAGTGGACATGGAACTAAATTTGGTTTTGCATGTAAAATTCGAAATTAGGAGTTCGCCAACTCAAGTTGGCAGTGGCGTGGGAAATTGGGAAAAGGCAGAGCCTTTAATGCATTAAATTTTCTTGGTCCTCGCGACCAGCTCGCCTTGGAAAGTGTATGAGGGAAATTTGATTGTTTATTGTGTCGATTCGGATTTTGTGAAGTTGCTCTGCATTTGGTTTTTTTGTTTGGTTCAGTCGAACCAGTTTCATTGGGTTTATCACTGTTCTTTGGAAATTTGGAGGTTGTTGCTGAGCCTGAAGAGGAAAGGATTGTTGGAAAGCTCGTGTTGTCGCCGTGGAAGGAAATACCTTCGGTAGACGCGATTTTCTTCGAGTTTTGAGGAAGAATTTACAGGCATGTTAAGCCCTTCTCTTTAAAAATACTTGCTTTGTTTAAACGTCTCATTAAAACAACCCTGCTCTTGGGTTTTGGGTTTATGTGATTGTTGTCGTGTTGATACGATTTGGGTTCAGTCGATTCTTGCTGTCATTTTTGAAATGATAGGTAAAATCATTTCTGGTTGTTGTGATTTGATCTGTCTTTGCATGAATTGAGTTGGAATAAGAACTTGTTGTATTGGTTGTTGATGGTATTTGGGAATTCGAGATGGGTTTTTCTCTGCTTAAATGTTATATAGGAACTGTGCAGGCTGTGTGGGTTGTTTTCACTGCTGTGCGATTGTTCTTTTGTTATATGATCTTTTGTGATAAAATTGTACAGGATGTACGAGTTGCATGATGTCGTTTCTATACTGAAATTTCTCTTAAAGGAAATAAAACTTTTCTTTTCCTTCTGTTGTTTCGGGATTAGAAGGAAATAGCATTTTTGGATTTTAAAGGAATTGGCATTAGAGTTTTATCTGAGCATTACGAACTCGGTTAGAAGGAAATGATAGTAATGTTTTCATTGTTGTGCTTCTTCTTTTATATAAATGGATGAATACAATTTGGGTATTCGTGGGAGCTAGAAAAGAAATTGTTTTCTTCTGAACTTATAAATGATTACATTCTTTCTTGCTGGGATGAAAGGTTGATTTTGTTGTGTTTATGGAAACGACTTGATCTTACAGTTTGGACAGTAGTCGTGAAAACGAGCTTGGCTGGTATTCTTGAACATTAAATGAATTATGTTGATTCTTGCTGAGGGGGTTAGATGATTTGTTGTGTTTTATTGATGTCTGTTCGATCTTTTAGTTCAGACTGTCTTTGTGAAAACGCACTTTACTTTGGATTGCTGTGCAAAGGAAGAAATGCTTGGGAAGTTGTCTTGCTGTTGGACCTGTTTTGATTATACTTTGTTGTGCATCTGATATCCTATGCGGGTTTTTAATAATAAGGGTATTATTGTATGAAAATCGCATTTTTGGGTTCTGTACATCATTGTGAATAAAAAAAATGGATTCGGGTAGAAACATTTATTGGTAAGGAATTCTTCTTCTGTCTGCTGTTTTGATTTGGTAAAATCAGTAGTCGGATGGTTTATTGAACTTGTAAGTTCAGTCTGTATAGAGGACAGTGGCATTTAAATCATTTCCTAAGTGCTGTGTTTTTCTGTACAAACGGAATTTTGAATGTTTCGTGTGGTCTTCTGATCTTTGCACTGTCAGTCAAGGAAAAATGAAACCGGCATGAATAATTCTTGTTGAGTTGAAGAAAATGGTTGTTTTCTTATTTGAATAGTTAAAGAACGAATTCTTCTCTTTTGCTTGTTTAAATTCTGGAAATAGCATTGAAGTCTTACTGTGCATTATGATTGGTCTTGCTGTAGGTAACAACAATGAATAAATTTTATTTTGAATGGAATGCGTTCATAGAATTAGAAAATCATGTGAATAATTGATTGCATGATTGTATAACTGTTTATCTGGTTTACAATACAGTGAAAGAATTATGGATTCTTCTAGTACGGTAAATACATAGTATGCATCCTTATACTATTTGATCTATGATAAATACGATGTTGTACTAACCTGTTTTGGATATTCATATGAGCCTGATTTAAATGAAGTATTGATAAGGACGATACATTCTTCCTTGTTTTCATTTAAAGCTGATTATGAATGAAATTACTCTTGCTGCTGGAAAATGAATTCCGAGTGGATTTTGTAAGTTTCACTCTGAACTGTTAGCTTGATTTGTGGCTCGTTTGGATTCAATTTTGGGACAGTCATGAGGAAAGAAATAGGGATATGGATGAATAACTTGGAAAAATGATCTTTTCTTCTTTCATTCAGTTGGAAATCTGTAATTCGTTAATAATGAATCTTGTAGTGCTTAGATATGAGCAACTATATGCATTGCTGTTTGCTTCCTTGTCTGTGCTTGATTGCTTGGAATCTAATATGATGCATGAACTGAAAGGAAAGTAATTGGTTACGTTTCAGTTAGTTTTACCCTTTTGCATTATTATTAATGAAAGGAGTGGAAAGGATAACAATATGTTATATCAGCAGTATGCTACATGTATTCCTAAACTTTACAAATATTGTAATTTGGAACTTGTAACGGTTATGTGGAAAATGGGACAGCAGTTCTTTGGTTGATGGTGATGGTATTTTGATGGTTCAGTTGTTATGCTGATCATTCTTTGGTGCCTATTTCTTGATTGATGTCTTACTGTCGTTTCATAAAAGCAGGGTTCTTTTATTGAGACAGTTAATTGAAGCACCTCATTTTAATGACAAGTGCTTAATATGCTCAGTTCATTGAACTGACCCGTGCAAATAATTTTGCAGATGGAATTTGATTAGAATGAAGACATGGCTGTTTTCTGATGCTTCTTTGATTGTTTGAAGATGAATTGTATTTGCTTACTATTATTCCTCTTCGAGGAATTGTGAAAAGAAGAAAGTACATTCTTCTAACTATGAGTTGTAATGATGTTTTATTTAATCAAAGTCCAGTCAGTTGGATTGGCAGATGTATGGATTATGAAATGGATGATGAATACAAATACAAGTGTGATATTTTAATGACTATATCAGTTGATATTGTTGATTAAATTGGAAATATAATGTTATTTCTTGATTTGGATTTATTTAATTGTCCTTGGATGGACGTTAAAAAGAAACAGATATCTATTCTTACCTTAATGCAACTTTTAAGTTGAAATACGCAATTAGTTCATACTTGGGTAAAGATGAATTTTTAATTGACATTAAAAAGGATTAGGAAGAATATGATTCCATAACTAATAGGTATTCAGGATTAGCTTGGAAGCTAAGGAATATCAATTAACTTAGGAGTAATCGAACTTCGCTTTCGAACTCCATTAATGACCTCGTATGTTGAATTCAGAAAGAAAGGATATGGGATAAGTATATCCATGACTAATGGACCTTAACTATGTAATGTTAAGGAGAATAAATGAATACATTTATTGGGAATTAGACCTCGTTTAAATGACATCTAATAAGCTAGAATTCTGAATTTAGTTACAGTTGGGAAAATCTTGGTTAAGTTTAATAGGTTAAACTTATCACGTCCGTCGGTAACGGGCTGCTTAATCCAATGATTGAGAAGAAAACCAAGTAGAGAAATGCAGCCCTTCGGTACGAAGGAGAAGATGCATAGCAAGCTAAAGGACGGATTTAGTCTCTCTTAGCTACGTACAACTGTAACGGGAACGAGGATAAAGGATCAGCACGGTTGCTGAAAGTTGATCTTAAATATTAAGATCATATCCAAATCACTTGAGCAGGATGTGTACTCTCGATGGGAGGATTCCGTAGGACATTGACATACGCCAGCTACAGCAAGGTGTCTTCATGAAGATGGGGTCTTCATGACGACACAATGTTATAGCTGACATATTGCAATGCCCTCCCAAATTAAAACATCAAGAATACATAGGTTGAATGTGAAGTTCTTGACTGGGGATGGGAGTATGATCTCGTATGTGGAGTGACTCCGGAGGACTAAAGATAACTAGACACACGGAGTCGTGGGGAACGACACCGTATGTCTGCGTATCTTTAGTTACCTGGAGTGCCTTCCTATATTCATTCATATTGCTAGTTGGAAATCGGAAGTTTTAATCCAACCTTAAACTGAGAGGAATGGTAAGAACCAGGAAAGACCATTCTAGATAATAGGTGAAGTGAAGTGAAGGACGTATTCCATTGATGTGTATCACATCCAGGAATATGATCATGCAAAGCATGTGAAAATATTTGGCCAAAGTATCGCAAGTACTGGTTGTGTTGTCCTTATCACTTAATTTAAGATGCAGGATGTCAGATGAATATCGAGAATATATATTCGATAGGCTTCTTAAATGGATCACTTCAATAACTCGGAAACGGTTAAGAGAACTGGTATATATAATATACTATGCATAAACGAACATGAAGGATCGGTTGTTGCCGAGTCATGAAATGAAGGATCGTTGAAACTCCGAGCCATGAAAATGGAAGATCGGTAGTTCCTTGAGTCATTTACAGCAGCATATAGAATCTGTTATAAGATTGAATGGCATTGAATGTGTGTTCCATATTGTAAATATGCGAATAGGGAACATTAGTTTTAAAAAGAAATTGTGTGTTCCAAACTGTGTTGTTTGGGCAGAGAACAATTATTAAAACTTGAACGTGTGTTTGAATTTTATAATTCATAATAGAGAATGTTATCAAAAAAAAAAAAATCCCTTGTTCTAGTATCTTAAAATGGGGATGTTACACAATTTCTTGAGTTGATCCTTATTGGACTTCAAGTACTCTGCTTGTGACATGGAAATTTTTATTTTATTAATATGATCAATGATATCGAATTTAGGCAAAGTAACTCGTACTTGAAGACTTAGATATTAGTTCTTTCAAACTTGATGATGGCACACTTTTGACCTTTGCCTCGGGCTTGGTTGATACGGATGTGGAAGAAGAAGCTTTCTTCATAGTTGGTTTACCAACTAATTGATCTAACAAAGGCCCTCCTTTCTTTAAGATAGTTTTGACCTTTGAAACCTTAGTCACCTTGGACTCTTTAGGAGCCTCATTCATCTTGGATTATTTTTGAAGTTCCTTGGAAACCTCTTTATCTCCTACCTTAGTGGTATCCTGCTCCTTTTTCTGAGAGTGCGTGAAGACAACAAAGGATTGACTATTCATATCTTCTATAATTTCTTTGTATTCATCTTCTTCCTCTGAATGATACTCAAAGAAATGATTATTAATTTCCCCTCAGGATCTTCAACTTCAGGTTCAGATGTCTCAGAATCCAGCTCTTCCTCATCAACCTCGACAACTTCAACCTCATCATCACTTTCTTCAATGACATCAAATTTTGAATTAGTTATGGGAGATACTTCAATAGCAAGCCTCGTTATAGCACCTGCAATCTTGGCTTTGTTGGGAACGTATCCTTTTCTTGGGATGTCTTTGTAAGGAGTAGGTTTACTACTTTGAGCAACTTGCTTTTTCAAAGCCAACACATCATTAGCCAACTTAGTGAGTATAGTTTCTGAAGCATTGGGAATTTATTGACTCTTTCCTTTGAGGGAATTTTTCTTGAATTTTCCTGCCATGATTAAGTCATCTTCAATTTCTATGGCCAAAGATTGAGAAAGTTCCAAAGTAGCCACCCTAGCCCTTCTCAGCTGATAGCACACTTCTAGTTGTTGTGCATTAATAAAGAAACATTTTTTCCATCAAGGTCCTGGGCCGAATCCTAGCAGGAACTTTGTCACCATTTTGTTGAATTTAGCCAAGAAATTCCTCATGGGCTCACATTGGCTCTTTCTTCACTTGAGATAGTTGGGAAATAAGAGCATGTTCATCTTCTCGTCATCTTGAATCAATTTTCAAACTTAGTTTTCATATCATTCCAATTTATGATACATCCATTAGGTAAATGATGAAACTAATCAGCAGCAACATCATGCAATGTTTCAACAAAGAGGCGAATAGAAACATCTTCATATTCTACTGAAAAAACAATGCATGCAGTGAAAAAGGTAGAAATATGGTCATCTGGTGACGTCTTCCCATCTCCTTCGAACTTGGGAAGAATCTTTCTTGATCCTCGTGGGAGTTCATGTTGAGCAAGTAAGGTCAATGGGCCTATGGCATTTCCCCATGGTATGTTAACTTCCATTTTGGGAAAGGTGGTATGCGAAGGTAAAACAACATGAGCAAGGACAAGTGCTTGACTGGTAGTGATTCCTTCCTTGCTTTCTCTTTCAGGACTTGATGCAAGGCTTGTAGATCTATAAGGTCTGTTCTTCTTTGGAGGAGATAACTTGAAACCAAATTTTCCTTGAAAGTCAAAAGTGGGATCAGATCGACCTTTAGCTTTTTCTCCTTGTATAAACCTCTTTCCTTCCAGCTTTTGGAACCTTTAATGTGAAGGTATCACTGGCGTGTTTCGACCATCTCTAGCCTTTTCTCTTCGCTCTCTTTCTTGAGCTATTTGCATATGAATATCTTTTGCATATGAATATCATTATCTAGTACTGATGTGGCGAGATGAAAATGATAGTTACTCGTGTGCTTTTCCCAAATAGCTTGCCTCAAATCTATTGATATGTCTTCTTGAGTATCCGAAAAAATAAGTTTTGGTTGCAAGATAGGTGGGTTACCTGTAATAGTCATACAACTTATTACCTTGGTGGAAGAGGACCGCATCGGTGAACAATGATCAACACGTGTCCAGGAGGTCTTCTGGCCACAAGTACGGGTGCTCTTCTTCTAAGGTCTTCGATGTAGATTTCTCTGTCAATGGCTCTATCAATAGCCACAAATTGTTGCAAGCTTTCACGGTTTTCCCAAGCTATTGTTCAAGGCTGGCAGCAATGTTTCCTTAGAAATCTTCGTCAGCACAAGGTTCGGTTGAAGAACTGGAGCTTGTGTAGAGGGGATAGTCATAAAGATTTAACCAAGCACTGGTTAATGATTCATAAATCCCCAGCAGAGTCGCCAAAATCTGTTAGCATATGGATTCACACACATGCAAATGACATACAACAATGTGGGAATGAAGTCCCTCCTCAATGAAGGTGAGGCTGCCTTTATTGAAAACCAAAATAGTATTTACATCTATACATCCAAAATGTATGTGGGGGTGTTTGGAACATCAATGGAAAGAAAAGTGAATGAAAGAGATGGAATGGAATGAAAGAAAGGAGTGGAATGGAATAAACTAAAAGAACATGCAAGAGTTAGGTAAACACAAAGCCTAATATTACACAAAGAAGAAAGACGAATAACTAACACAAATAAAATGGAGTTTGAGTTAGCCAAACAAGAACGTGTAAAAGGGAACACACATGAGCAAGTAGATAATCAGAGCTTGATCACTGTGAACTAGAACAACCGATTAATAACATTGACAATAAGATCAAAGATAATACTTGCATGCAAGATTCAAACACCTAACATCTAATGAACATAAGAACATCAAATGTTATAAGAGACAATGAATGTGACACAAAGTTTGTATTTCATTAACTCCAAAATGTTTTTCACAAAAGAACACAAATTTTCTTCCAAAAACAAAGCTTGCACACAAAAGTATTTTCTTCTCCTCTCTCAAAGTCACCCTTACAAATGAGCCCCTAACTTCCTTTTATAACTCAAAAGTTGGTTACAAAGTAGTCAGGGTTTTAAATGCACATTAAATAGGGCACTTAAGTGACTTTGACTTTTTCAACCAACTTTTAAAAAGTGACTAAAAATAGAAACCACTTAAGTTAAAAAGTCATAAAAGAAATGGGCACACGTGGACCTCACTTAAATGACTTGGACGCACACATAGACATCCTAGTCAACAATGCGCCACCTAGATCAAGACACCTAGGATTAGTGCCTTATCCATTGGGCCAAGAGTCTACGTATCCTAGTCATACGGGAATGAACTCATTGACCGTGCTCTGCAATCCTCCAAATGACAAGAGTGCCGAGCTTGAAACTTGAGCAATTCATCCACCCCTCCGTCTGAGCAACATCTTGGTGTGAGCAAGTTCGTCTTCATTCATATTCACATTCACAATTACACACAATTCTCCACATGCTCCGAATAGCCTTCCATGATGAATTATTCATTTGTTGTGAGACTGTAGTCGTTACGCCACCTTGGCTTGTTAGAATCCAACTCTTAATCTTTTGTCATTGAGAAGATCTTCAAGAGCCAAAATTACAATTCACCTCCTAGAGTTATGTCTTTTGTCTTTGTCACCATCCCGAAGTGTTGGCATTCTGATTCACTCACGATCGTCCAATTCGAGAACAGAACAACTTAAAGATTGACCGATGAAGTATTGTGCACGCTGCAAAATGAGAGCTGACAGGGACATGCTTGAATGATGTGGCCTTGCTTGATGATCCACACAATTGCACCTGTCGTTGGTCTTGTTTTGTCGATGAATAGATCCGCCATAATGATCAAGTGAAAAATTGATGTAGAAAAGATTGTCCTATTATCAATCTCCACCGATAACAATGACTTTTGACTCCGAAGAGACTAATGCCAATAGCTACGACTTATACCGCATAATGAGGAAGTTAGGGGTTGCTTTTATTTCGAGAGCCGTTGGAGTTGAATCACCACACTATGCAGGTTTCGTGGTGCATCCATGCAAGTGATGACCAATTTAGAACAAGCGTTAGGAAAATTGTGACTCGCCTTTGGTTGATATGCGATCGCAGAATCGACCTATGTTAATGTGTCCCAAGTTGGTATCGACGATGTTCTCATACTTTGAATGGAGCGTTGAGGTGAGTAGAATTCCCTAGAACCTATACCACAACATCATTTTGTTTGGAGATGACATGACTGTGACAGAAGCGTGATTTCCCGGCTATTACTTCCATCTTACAAAACTGCATAAATTGCCTATAAAACTGCCTTGGGAAAAATAACAAATCTTGTCCTGAGAAGTTCTCACTACATGAGGAAGTATATTAAGGCACCACAAGTTTGCGTGTCAGAATGTTTTTCCCAATAAAATTCTTCAGTCAAATATTAAAGGTCAAAGTTGACTCTTCTGAAACTGCTAGGAAAATGCAAGTGTAAAACTGTGAAAATCCCGTTTGGTTTGAGCACTGGGAAAAATAACAAACGTCACCCTGAGCATCTACAACTTGGCAAGGAAGCATATGAAGGTGGGAAGAACTGAACGAAACAATTATTTTCTCTTGACGATCATCTGGGTTCAAAATATCAACTCTCGAAGTGAGTCACCTTGACAGGCTGAAAACTGCGCGCGCAGCAAAATCATGCAAACTGCATTTTATTTGGCTCCGTGAAAAATATCAAACGAAGTGTCTGTATATTTGAATTTTTTCAAATAAGTACATGAATGTGGTAAAATTCAAAAAATCAAACCATTTCTCTTGATGATCATTTGGGCTCGAAATATGGATTCTCAAAGTAGGCCTTCCGCCACACTGAAACCGCGCGTTGCGACAAAAAACAAGGAAACTGGGTTTTTCTCGGGTTCGTGAAAAATATCAAATGAGGTGCTGCACATTTGAAATTTGGCAAAGGAGTACATGAAGTTGGGAATAATTCAACGAATCAAACCTTTCTTCCCGACGATCACTCAGCTTCAAGATATTGAGCTCCGAAATCGATTACTTCGACGGATAGAATCCGCGTCACATTCTTTGCGCATCTATCGTTTTCTTTATTAAATTCATTTTTCTTTGCGCCGATATACATCAGTAATGCATTTTGAATGCGTGTTATTTTTTTCTGAATTCTTCTCACCAATGCGTGATAAAAACGATATATATTTTAATTCGCCTTGCTTCTCTACGTGCCTGATATCTTTGGATTGATGCGTGGAAGATCATATCTTATACAAATGTGTGGAAATGAGTTTCTTGATCTCTGAATGTGTGGCCTTCAAAACAACTATTTCTTTCCTCTTGTGAATGCGTGGAAGTGTGTCGCTCTACCCAATGCGTGGAGATCTATTTTTGTTAAACTATCTTCTTTTCTTTAAAACAAAACAAATTTCTTCTAAGTGTTCTTCCTTCCTTCGCCCACACGTGGAAAGGATTCTTGGTTGTGTGGACTGGTTTTTATCCTTTGCTATGGCCTTTGCTTGGACTGTGTAGGAATGGTTTGACTCGTTGCGTGGACAACTATCTCTGGCATCAAATTCTTTTATTTGGCAGAGTGTGGACTATGTGAGCTTGGTCTGGTTAATCTTTCCTTCTTCCCGCATAATGGATGTCTTGCACTCCTTCAATGCGCGGACACTTGATTTCTTCCCACAACGTGGTCTTCTTTGCATGCGTGGCTGTTTGCTTTATTTCTTTTTTTTTTTTAACTATTGTTCCTCAAGTTTTATGCTGTCCCAATGCGTGGGAAGAGGAAAAAGTTTTTTTTTTTGACTGTTCAAAAAAAGTGGAGAAGCTTACAGTAGTTTCTATTTTGTTTTATCTCTGCTAAAACTAATTTCTTTCTTGGGCTGCGTGTATTTGTGGGGCTCCAAACACCTGTTGTGTGGAAAGCTTTGTTCTCTTTTCTGGCTGTGCATGAATAAAAACAATTTCATTCTCCCCTCCCAAGCATGGCATGAGAACTATTTGACTGATGCGTGGATTTTATCTCTCCCTCTTCACATGCTGCGTGGAAAATATGTGTGGTGATTTTTCCAAAAACATGCGTGAGAATTCTGAACCGCAACCTTGAACTTCCTCCTTTTGCCTGTGTTGGAAATGCTTCATTTATCTTTCTTTTTTTTTTTTAATTCACCTGTTGTTTTCCTTCTACAAGTGCGTGGGATCTTCAATAGCCTCATGGAGTTCTTCTTTGGCTTATGCTTTGATTTGCTGGAAGACTATTTTTTTTTTTGTGTGGAAGGAATTCTATTCTTCCTTTTCTTTGCACAAACCAATGCGTGGGAAATTAATTGAGGGATGTGATAAAATATTACTCTTGGAAAGTTTTGCATACTTTCTTCCAACGAGTTTGATGGAGGAAGTTATGAGGATTAATCCAACTTCCTCTCTTCCCGGGTAGTGGGATTAATTGCCAGAGGGGAAATGGGGAAAGCAACGACAATTGCCAACGGAAATGGCAAAGCGGGTTGGCAATCCCACTTAATTTCCCCATGTGGGAAACTGGAAGATTTTTGCCCGTTTGCCAATTCATTAATTTGGCAATTGTGAAAAGAAATCCCACAAGCGGGAATTTAAAACAATTTTGCCAGGAAATGGGAAATCCGGGCTCGGGAAGCCAAATTGGCATTCTCGACAGTTATAAACACAAAGCTTACTTCCCCGGCAATAAAATAAAAATTTTCAAATGAATTTTAATTAACATTTATTTAATTAAATGCTCCCAAGTTATTTAAAAAGTAATTTTATCAAACAAAGAGCAATTAATTAATTTTAATGTATTTTAATGCAATTTAAACACCGATTTAGAGGAGTTCTCCGCCCAAAAGGACGAAACGAAGACCGAAACAATCATGAAAAGGAGACAAATCATCACGAGGGTGATAAACCACGCAAAGTAACACTTTTGAAAAATTTCAAAATTTCCATTTTTTATTTTTTTAAAATTAATTTTGCGAAGTCAAAATTGGCTGATAACAAGTGCTCAAATTGTAAGTCCACCATCAGTGGCCACTCAGACAAATCAATCGGCCCCTTCATTTGCATTTTTACTATTTAGGTATGATGCTTGTTGTTTGGGTCTTGCAGGTATTTCTTTCATCATTGATCATTGGCAACATCCCGCATAGAGAAGTGAGTTACATGCGATAGGAAGCGAAGGATTCGATCATCGTCCCCACCCTCCAAAGATGGTTTCGGACCTCCCCGCACGTACTCAAGGTTCCCAAATCATAGACTAGGGAGCCCAAAGGTGCCATGATCCTCTCCCCAGCACCCCATTTAAGATAAATATCGCAGATCTATCCTTTTCGGGACCTCTACATGTTCATTCCTACTTCCAAAATATTCAGTTGATTTTACAACACAGTCTAGATCAACCTCTAAATCAGCTAAGCTCCTTCTAGCTCTATTTTGTAATTAGGGTTTCATACTTTCATCTATTTAGTTACTTGGGTCACTTTCTATATTTTTTTATTACGTTTATTTACCGTTGTTCATAGTTAGATTAATTACCCATATTACACATTTTAGTTAATCATTTTGGTGAACCCGATCTTTGAATACAATTCCTCCTTGAGATTCTTCTTCGTATGCCCGTCACTCGTAGTGGTCATTTTGGGACTTTTCAATATTGTGAGCTTCCCTCATTCACCTATAGGGTTTCCAAACCAATGGCTGATATCCCTACTTCTGTAGCTCCTACTAGAAATCCTTTGGATAATTCAAATAATGTGCCTCTTCATGAAATAGAGGTGTCTAATAGTGAGAAATCATATGATGAAGACACCAATGTTGACCAAGATCAACTCAACACTATTATTAACTTTTGACAATCTTTACTCAAATACCCTAATCATATTCCTTATGTCTTGCATGATTTAATCACCGCTAAGAAAACCCGTGAATTTTAAACCTCTATGCTCACTCAACCTTTGGCTCCCATGGTCTCCACTCCACCCACTTATGTTTCTACTCTTATTATTACAACTACAACTCCCATCATTCACCCTGGAACCCCTACTATACAGCTTGGATCTTCCTTAAACACTCCCGACTTAACATCTTTTTATCATGACTTGAAAAATAAAATTTTCTAGCTCCAATTCACTACTTCTCGAGGATCACCATATTTAGATTATACTTCATTACTGCATACCCCTTTCATGCTAGCCATATCCATTTATCCATTACCACTTAGCTTCATCTCTCCCAAATGACCTATTTTTAAAGGCCATGGTGACCCACAAGAGCATCTATGTGTTTTTCATGTAGCATGTCTTGACTATGCAGATGATCATGGTAAATTAGCTAATATTTTCCCCGTAGTTTTTAATATTATACGATGCGTTGGTATTATGACCTACATGTTCATTTGGTAATCTCTTTCACGCATCTCACCGATGATTTTCTCATGCACTTCTCTATTAAAATTGGCTCTAAGATCTCTTATTCACAATTTACATAACTTAAACAAGGATCTAACAAACACTTGTCTTACAATGTCTTGCACTATAAAAAAACTATCTAAGATGTCTAATGTACTTGTGGACATTGAACTCCAAGATCTATCCATTCAAATTCTCTTGCCACCTCTCTAGGAGAGTGTTCTTTTTTATACTTCTCCTTCATTTGATCAACTTTGGCATAGTATTAAGCTTCATGAAACAAAAATTTTTGCCATAGGAAAGCTTAAGTATCAGGAGAAAGCTTCATCTCTTACACGGTTTCAGGGAAATTCAACATTCAAGCCATCTACGAAAAATTCCTTTGATACAAAGCTTACCGTCAATGCATTATCTACTACTAAGGAGTTTCAATCACAACCATTTAGGCCTAGTTTTTCTAGATTCAACATCCTTCCGTGAATTTTTTTACCACAACTACTCGATAGTAACCTTATTAAATTTCCTTCTCCCCTACAAGTTGATCCATCTCGACTAAAAGGACAAAATTTTAATGAAAATTCCCATTACGATTATCATCAATGTGTAGGACACTCTACCGATTGTTGTTTTCGACTATGACTTCTTATTCAGGGTTTGATTGACAATGGTCAAATTGAGATTCGGAATCTACCACATCACCACCTATCAATGAAAATCATAAGCTCAAAATATTTAATAATCCTCTACCCAAACATGATATAAAAACAACCGACTCATCCGTTAATCATGTACTTTATCTCGCTAACTAGAGTAGATTATGCTTTGAGTAACATGGAGTGTGATTTACCGTAAAAATTAGGAGATCTTCTAAGTACCTTCTCCTACATCGTAGGCTCTGGGATTTTTATTTGCACATATTAATGCTTCACCACCAGGAATATTTTTTCCAATCACGATTATCATGTGACTTTTACATCTAATCATTTACACATTAATGCATCTATTGGTTTGGTTTCCATAAAAATACTAAGGTTGAACTCGTGTGGCCCATTAGTGCATGCTCCATTTCACTTCTTAAGGCCATTGGCTACTTTATGGTTGTGCCTTTCAACCAGGTGAGAGGACCCTTTTGTAGCCTATTGTTTGTGGAGGAGATGGAGATGTCCTTCTTTGCAAAGTTATTAAGAAGACCTTGAAGAAAACATGATCAATACAACAAAAATCTAACTCTCACGAGTTGTCACCCTAGATAATGGAGATATTTTCTAAGCAAGGTTCAAGCTACTAAAGACAATGAAAACCTGATTGCTTCTACATGTTTTGGTAATAGAAATTATGCATTTGTACACACACAGGACAAACAGGGTAGTATGGGTAGGATTGGTTGTTTTTTTAAATGAATTTTGGTGGGAGGTGAGGCAGAATGAACTTGATTCACTAGATCTTTGAGAGATTTTACAAAAATGGAAGGCTTGATCAACAAAATGCTTCATAATAACTAAAATGTTCCTTTAACTAGAAGGTGTGCTTTCAATGGAGGCCCAATCAACACGTTTTCACACAAACTTTAAGAATCCAAAATGAAGGCTCAAATTGAAAAACTTAATTGAACATTATCAACCTTTGTTTTATCACGCCTAAGATACCCTCAAAGGCTAACAAACAATCTTATCATCATGCTAGGAGTAAAGTGATTTTAAATTTGTTTATTTCACTATCAAATGAAATCTCTTCTGATAAATGAAATTGCAAATGCCACCAAACTATCACAAGGATAAGATCTTGTGTGATTCACAAAGATTTCAATGTAAGATTGCAATGGGAACAAGAAAAACTATTTGCAGACATTCGAAATGAAGCAGACACAATTTTTCTCAAAATCAACATAGATTAACTCAAATTTGATTAAATTCATCAATAGGGGAAAGTTTCTAGAACAATCTCAGAGCTTGTCAATGGTTGTACACTTGCAACCACCTTGACATGATCAAATTTAACACAAAAGAAATAAATAGGTTCCTCAGATGGTTTCTCAAAAAGATGGGCTCTGTCAAACTTTTCTCTTAGGAATTAACTCCCGACCTCTAACACTCCAACCATTTGCATGAAAAATTCATGCAATTTATAACATTTAATCTATACAGAGTTTTCCCCCAAAACAAAAAAACATTCAAAGCACCATTGCTTGTTACGATTTTGATCGTGATTCCCAGAATCAGATTTGCAAAAAAAATTGTCGGTGCTCGGAAAAATCTCTTCAAATATTTCCAGCATTCAATTCTTTCATCTGGTAAATCACTCTTCATCTCATGCGCCAACTACTTCCTCCTCTAATCATCAAATCTAGTTTTTTGCATGCCAAGGAAGGAAAGATTGGAAAATCAGATCGAATCCGATAGTCAGATCACATCTTAATGGTAAAAGATGTTTTCAGATCTTCCCCACCAAATCAAGATATCAAATTAATTCTCCTCTTCATTTGGCATGTAGGAGACATCAAGAAATGATAAAAAACCATAAAAATTCACATCCCCAGGAGCTTTGGAGCAAAAATGGTGGAAAATCAGATACAAATGCATAATTTCATTGATTTCATTTTTTCCTTTTTGAAATTTGGACCATCCACATGGGAGATCCAAGTTAAAATGGGCCTGGGGTTCCTTTTTACCTTTTACAACTTTTGGGAAAAAATGCAAAATTTCTCATTTTGCTCTTGCCCCCTCTGCCTTTGAAAAATGGGCTTGACACGTGTCCCAATGTGGGTCCCAGAGGAACCATGGCTTGATTCTGCTATTTTACCTTGTTTTTTGGAAAAAAGGAAAATTTTCCAAATTTTCCCCACAGCTTCCCCTTTAGCTTTTGATGTGGGTCCCAGTGGAACCACACTTCCTTTTTTACACTTTAACCCCTTTTTTCATAAAAGGAAAATTTTCCAAATTTCCCCAAAAGTCCACACCTCCACCATTGACTTTTCAAAGAAAATTTTGACTATTCTCTATCGGGCTTGTGGGTCATTTTGATGACTTTAATCTTTTTGACAATAAGAGGAAAAAAATCCAAGTTGCCTCCGATGGCCCGCCCCACCTTTTGACTTTTCAAACTGCACATGTCTCAATGGCACATTTTGAGATGGTCCCCAAAAGTAGAGACCCCAAACAAGTGTGGGCTCAACACGTGTCTCAGTCCAAAGAGATTTATTAAAAATTTGAAGGTTCAACGAAGGTGCCATGTGTCAGGTCCGAGAGTCTCCTTTGGCCGTTGAAAAAGTTTGAAGCAAAAAGGTAAGAGTGAGCGGAAGCCTCCAAGTGTCCTCCTGGCACTTCTTCAAAATAAAACTCAAGGCCGGTCCCCAAACATGCGTGGTCCCTCCACGTGTCTTAGGCCTTTTAGGAAGTTTCTTGAAAATTCTAAGTAAAGGAAGGCCGGAAACCTCCACGTGTCTTTATGGCACAACTTCAAGATGGTCCCCAAGAGAGAAACCTCTGAATGAGTGTGGGCTCACCACGTGTCCCAGGCCTTAGAAAATTTCTTTAAAAAGTTTAAGTATAGAGTGGAGCCGTGGCGAAGCCTCCACCTGTCCCTCTGTCACATTTTTTAAGGTGGGACCCTAAGGTAGATCCTCAAATGAGCACTAGCCCACCACGTGTCCATGGCCCACAAAAACTATACTAGGCTGCATGAAAAAAAATTTCTAAGTCCGGAAAAGTAGTGAAATCCTCCACGTGTCCCCCGGTGCAACTCAAGGCCAAACCAAAAGGTGAATCTTCAAATGAGCGTCGTTCCTCCACATGGACAAGTTTTGGGTTGAAGCGATCCATAGAAGTTTTTAGAGTGCCCCCATTGAGCCACATCCAACCAAAAAGGGCCATGTTTCCACTGATGTAGAGATGTAAATTTGATGGGAAAAACACACCCGTCAAACCATAAAAATGTAGGAAACCACCATTTGAGCCCGGAGATGAAATTTTCTTCAAGGATAGAGAATTTGGAAATGTTATAAGGTTCAAACATGATCCTCTGAGCTACATCCATTCATGTTTCTTCAAGTATTTGGGACAAAAAATGATAGGGACAAAAACACACACTGTGGAAAATGGAAGGAAAGGAACAACCTGAGTTTTACGCCCAATTTACAGACACCTTTAGATGGACAGAGAAAATGAAAAAAAAATTCTAGATCTTTAAGTGATCTTCGACCAAGGAAGGGACTAATCATGGAAACCAAATGGAGGACAAGTCTTTCAAGCACCAACACGGGGAGATAAAAAAATGTGATAGAGGGCCACAAATGAGGGATTTTAATGGAAAATGGGGTGAGACTAATTTGAGCACCAACATCAGCTCCGACTCGGGGATGGGCACTCCCTGTGAGTGCCACAAGAACCAAATAATAGACCAAGTGCCAAAAATATCCATTGGGCAAAAGGAGTCATATAGAGAAAAAAACCAGAACCATCTCCTAAAAATGAACCGAGAAACCAACAAAACCAGGTCACCAAGGACCAGAATGAGCAAAAAACACAAAAGATAAAAAAAACCAACAAACTATACACTATACAAATGATGCTCACCTTGATTCTGGGGAATCAATCAAGGAAATGTTTCAAATGCCTTCCATTAATAAGGAAATTCAAGTAATTCCCCATCCAAGTCTTTCAAGAAGAAGGTATGTTCACCAATTTGAATGTCAATGGAGTAAGGGCCCATCCATAATGCATCAAATTTACCATGCTTTCCCTTATCTTCATGCCTATTATCCCATAACAACACAAGATCTCCAATGCTGAAAGCTCTTGGAGTGACCTTCTTGTCAAATAACTTCTTCAATTTTCTCTAAACTTCACATGCCTTTGGTGGGATGCCCTCCTTTCTTCATCAAGTTCAACAATCTAGTTAATGCGAGCATCATATGGACTAACTTCTTGATCTTCCAGTTGTTGAATGAACTGATATGAGGATAATTGCATATGCAGGGGCAACAGAGCTTGAGTTCCATACACCAATTCAAATGGACTTTTTCCAGTAGCTCTTTTAATAGTAATTCTATCATCCCAAACAACAAACTTTAACTTCTCACCCCATTTCCTTTTGTTCAGCTCCAAGGTTCTAATGATCTTTAATAGATTTTTATTGTTGGACTCTACTTGTCCATTTCCTTGGGTTATAGTTGGAGGCATATGTCAAATTGATCCCATATTCTTTACACATTTCCACCAAAGGTTTAGCTCTAAAGCTCATGGCATTATCAACAACAATTTTAACTGGCACTCCAAACCTGCAGATGATATGGTTCAACATGAAGTCCATGACAATTTGGTGTGTTTCTCTCTTGGTGGGGATTTCCTCCACCCACTTAGTGAAGTAATCAGTGGCTACAAGAATCCACTTATGGCCAACACTTGAAGGGTCTAAATCTCACCAATGAAATCCATTCCCCATTGCTTGAATGGGGCTTCAATTGATACAGGTTGCAAAGGAAGGGAGCCTAAAGCTTTTAGTCTTCCAAAAATGTTGGCAACTCTCACATCTTCTAACCAACAAAGTTGTATCCTTGAAAAGAGTTGGCCACCAATAACCAGCCCTCAAGATCTTGTGTGTTGTGACTCTTCCAGAAAAATTCCCCCACAAAAACTCCTCCATGGAGATCAACAATTATCTTGGGGGCTTCATCTTCAGTAATGCACCTTAAGAGAACTCCCTCAGGGTTCTTCCAAGCTAACCCAAAATCAGTAATGACATATTTTACGGGAAGCCAACTTAAGAGCTCTTTTCTGATTTTTACTCAAATACTCAGGGCAGTATAGATGTCTGAGATAAAAAATTATATCTTTGTACCATTCAGAACTCATCAAATTTTCAAGGACATCCACCCTTCCTTCTTCTACTTCATTCACCTCAATAGTTTGCAAGTTTCTCTCAGCCATAAGCTTAGCTAAGCCCAAACCTCTTACCAATTTCATGGTTTGGATATCCATGTCATATTCCTACAACTTGTTCACCCATCTGCATCTTTTTCTTGAGACCTCCATCTCTGATAAGACATCTTTCACCATGGTGTGGGGAACATAAGCAACAACTTTAGAGCTCAAAATGTAAGGTCTGAAAACCTTTGTTGCTTTTACCAAGGAAAATGCTTGCTTCTCCATAATGGTGTACTTTAACTCAACTCAGCCCTTACCTTGCAATGCCTTACTAAAAAAGGAATTGGCCTCTCAGCCCCTTCATCATCCTTCTACAACAAGACAGATGCAATAGTGTTCTCTAAAGAAAAAGAAAACATTTGAAAAGGCTTCTTATAATCTGGAGCTGCTAAAATAGGGGCATGCTTTAATGCTTCTTTGATCCCATTGAAATCTTGAATGGCAGCCTCTTCCCATTTGATAACTTGGTCCTTCTTTAGCATGCAAGTAATTGGAATGGTCAACTCAAAAAAGTTTGATATGAATCTTCTGATAAAGTTTATTTTCCCAAAGAAGGACTGAATTCCCTTCTTGGTTCTTGGAATTGGGACCTTGTTGATGGCCTCTACCCTCTCGGGATCAATCATGACACCATCCTTTGATACAATGTGACCAAAAACTTGGCCTTTTGCACTCCAAAATGGCACTTCTTTGGATTGAGTGAAATGCCATACTCTCTACATCTTATCAACATTTTTTCCAAGTGTTGCAAGTGATCACTTCTCTTTCTGGAAAACACAGTCACATCATCTTGGTAAACAACAATAAAATCATTAATGTAACCAAAAAAAGCAACATCCATTTCTCTTTGAAAGGTTTCTCCAACATTCATCAAACCAAAGGGCATTCTAACATAGACATAAGTTCCCCAAGGAGTGGTAAAGGTTGTCTTAATTCTTTCTGATTCCTTCACAACAACTTGATTATAGCCAGAGAAACCATCCAAGGTAGAAAGCAACTCAAAACCAGTCACTAATTGCAACATGTTTTCCATGTTTGGTAAAGGATAATTATCCTTCATTGATGCTCTATTCAAGATTTCTAAAATCCATGCACAACCTTTGATATCACCATTCTTTTTTCTAACTGGCACTAAGTTTGCAACCCAAGAAGAATACCTTGTTGGCTGAATAATCCCTCCATCCCTCAGTTTCTTCAGTTCTTCTTGCATTTTAAGAGATAGGAGTGGATTGATCGGCCTCTTTTTTTCTGAATGGCTTTGCATTAGATTCCAAAGGAATTTCATGTTGAAACAAATCCTCTCTGTATGCCTTCAGTTCAAAATAAGACCAAGCTAGGCAATCTTGATATTTTTTCAACAATTGGACATAGGACTTTTTTCCTCCTTGTTTCAGATTGCTTCCCAACCAGATCTTCCTTGGTTTCTCCTTTGTACCAAGGTCATGCTCCTCAACATCCCTTGAGGCTGCTATATGTCTATTAATAATGCAATCAACATTATCAAAGTTTGATTCAAGAGCAACCAACCCTCTAGGAATGGTATTAGTTTTTAGTTGGATGATGTCTTTGCCAAACAAAGTTTCTTTACCCTCTGTCTGCACACACCATTGGCTCCCAATCAATACATTGATCAATCAAAACTCCCCTTTGTTCTACAAAAATATTTTGACCTGAGCATCATCATCAAAAAAATTTGCCAATGTTTAATGTTGTCAGGGACAGATGGCCTTGTTAACACTTCAACATCATATTCACAATATGGGGACACACACACAATTATCAAACCAGGTCCCAATACTGCAATTTTTTCTACCATAACAACATTGAACTTCCTATCATGATGCACAATATTAAATGAATCAAACATCTCAATCAAGTCCCAAACTACATGCTTGTATTGTTTCATTCTTTGATTTTTAGTAGCATACAGTTTTCTAATTTGTTTGACAATTAGTTTTGAATCTCCCTTAACAATGATGTCTTTAACATAGTATTTCCAAGAAATTCTCAAACCTAACAACAATGCTTCATACTCAACAATGTTTTTAGTACACTCAAAGTTAAGTTTGAAAGAAAAAAAAACTCTTCCAAGCTTGGAGAAATCAGAACTACACCAACACCATTTCCAAATTTGGAGCAAGCTCCATCAAACAAAAAGTCCATGGAGAGCCTACTTGTTCAAGACTCTTACATTGATCCATTTTGTTCTCTTTCCCATCAAAAAATCCAATAAAGTTATCAACATCAACACTTGTGTACAACACTTCATAAGATGCATTGTTGGGATCTTCAATGAGGTGCAACATCTTCTTTTCTCCATACAACTTGACAAGGCTGCCCTCAATTGGGATGGTGGCATAGGACATATCCATTTGAACACTCCCACCAACACTTGCAGCCCATTTTCTAGACAACAACATACCCCACTTGGTGGGAAATCAACAATAACAACATCAAGTTTCAAGTTCTTACCCGGATAAGCTGCAAGTTGTACCACCAAACCTTTCACACATCCCACCACTGGCACCTCTCTAGAATCCATGGTAGTACACTTCCCATATGTTGTTGTTACTTTGATATCTAGTTCATTCATGACTTCCAGAGGCATAACATTGCATGATGCTCCCGAATCAAACATACAATTGTGTAGCAATATGTCCTTAATGATCAGTAGTGAAGAATGGATCTACATTTAGTTGAGACTCTACCAAGGATGTTCCCAAATAAACCTCAGGTGGTTCACCTAGTTCTTCCAATGTTGGTGGTGTTTCTAGCTCTTCAATGATTGGAGGAGTCTCCACAATGTTTACATTTCTACCTAGGGGTACTCTTCTCTTCTTTCAATCCCAAATACTCAAATGCCCTCTTCTTGTGCTCAGAATCCTAAGCAACTCAACAATTGGAACACTAACTTTGATTTGACTCAAAACTTGGGCAATGTCATATGGAACACACTTTGGCAAGGCAACATTGGAAGGGAGATTGACAAAACTCATCAGATGGCATGGGATTTTTGACAGTTTGGGCATGAGGAGAAGTATGAATTTTGTTTGGGACAACAAGGCCTTTGGAAGGTGTATCTTTCTTAGGAACCTCTTTAGGAATATTTGAAAGCAATGGAGTTTTTGGTTTGGCTTGAGGCCCTTCCCCTTTGACAACTTTTCTCTAGTATTATAATCCTTTTCTTGAGCAACAACAACATTCATCAACAACTTCCTATCCTCCTCAGATGGGATTCCTCCATCATACTTCTTTATCATTAAAGCTCTTAAATATTCAAAGTCATTATTAGGTAATTCAAAAGCTTGTACAATATCTATTTCTAAAGTATGAGAGGAAGGAAGAAGAGGTACCCGGTGAATGCAATCCCAAAAATCAGCAGCAGTTCTAGCACTTATTACCTCAGTTGAAGTTTCTCCTTGTTGTGAGCTTATAGAGCACTCCATCATGCATGCATCATCATCAGTGTTATCATCATCAACTTCTTCTTCTTCTTTTTGATCTACTTCACATGGAGCATGGGGCATGAAACATCTATCACACCAATCAATTACATTTGTTTCTTCAAAACAACAACTCGGCAGCCAAAGGATCAGGCACCATTCTATTTTCCCTAGCTTGGGGATGTTTATTTCCAAATCCAATGGGTCCCTTGCCTCTGTCATCAGATCTCTACTCATTTCTAGGATGATTTGCAAATCTGTCTTGGCCTTGTTGCTTGTGTTGACCTTGTGAACTCTGCCCAATTCCTTTCTCTTCCCGGGCTAATTTGTATGAGATTTCTTTGACAACCCCTACCAAAGTTTTCACAACTTCCTCCAAATCAGCAACCTTACTTGCTTGAGGTTTTTCCGGGTTAACTAGTTTCACACCTCCCTCTTAGGAGGTTTTCCAATTGCTTTAATGTTATTCTCAATTTGTAGAGCCATGGTAAAGGCCTGCCTCAAATTGGTAGGGTTTTTGTCCCTCAAATAGTAAGCAACTTTCTTATCAAATGCATCTTGAATACTTTATAAGACAAGATTCATCACATGGCCTTAAACTTACAGGAAATCTCCTCAATGTCTTATTAAATCTAGTGTTGAAATCATGCACTGATTCATTAGGATTCTTTTTAATATTTTCAAATTTTGACAAAAGAAACCTAGGGTCCATTTTATCACCATACTACAATCTAAATGCATTATTCATTTCTATCCAAGAATCAATGGAATTATCTAGAAAATTTATACCAGTCCCTTGCATCTTCTTCCAAAGTATGGATAAACAATTTGATATATACATCTTCAAATTCAATCTCAAAGTCTTCCATCATGTTGATAAAAAGCTTTAAGTGTTGATCACCAGTTATAGCATTATTTCCTTGGAACTTTGGTAGTCTATTTCTTACATCTTGGGGAACTACATTTGGATAACCAGACCATCCCTCTAAAATTTATAGGACCAAAGGTATTTACAACAAATGGAGGTCTGGGTGGGGGATGGGCCATGTTGTTTTGAGGAGGTGACCTTGGAGGAGAATCAAAATGATAAGGGACAAGGGGTCTTTGAAACACAGGAGTATAAATTTCAAAATGGATATCCCCTAAAGGCTTTGTTTCTTGGAAAACCCTATCAACTTTGGAAAACACAGGGGCAAAATGAGAAGAAAACTTTTTCAAATTCAAATGAAGGCCCCTCTCCAGATGGAGAATTCAATTCCACAAAAAAGACTACCTATTCATAAGCACTTGAATGGAAATCTTCAATGATAGCTGATCACTTTCATCAATGGAGATCTCTTTTCTTGACTGCTGATCTCCAACAACTCTCCAGGATCTTCTTCCTTCTGACTTTGTTTTTCCTAGCTCTGAAATAATGTCCTAGTAGGATCCTTAGCGAAGAAAGATCTTCTTCCTTCCATATTTGCAAATATTAGTAACAAATCTCACTTGACAGAGGTTAAGACACTAGTATTTATCAAAAAATCAGATCAACATGGAGTCACCACTAAGGATTTCCACCTTAGTTGTGCAAATGCACTAAAAATATGATCTTGTCAAATGTCTGTCAACACTAGAAACTGAAATGGAATGATCTGACCTTCCTTTACCCAGATTTATCAATGAAACTTAGTGCAATAACTATAGAAACTGAAATATTACACACAACACTTGTAACTTTGAACACTTCTTACAGGCTTGAACATAGGATGATGTTGAAACAATGTACTAGCACTTAGAGCATATAAGAAATGTTTACCAGGGTAAATATGAACTATGAATCACAATGTCCCCAGAAATGGTGCCAAAATGGTGTTGGTACCCAAATTGATTCTCCCTCGAAGAAGAGCAACATCACAGATTTGATAGGAAGCTTAGAGACAAGAAGATCATGTTGTGTGTCATTTTGTAGCCGGGGAAGAAATGCAGCTTGCTCTTTGTCACTCAGATGTGGAGAAATGGATAGCACCCTCAAGAGGATTTGATCTATCCTCACTACTTTATGGTTGTGCCTTTCAACCAGGGTGAGAGGACCCTTTTTGTAGCCTATTGTTTGTGGAGGAGATGGAGATGTCCTTCTTTGCAAAGTTATTAAGAAGACCTTGAAGAAAATATGATCAATACAACAAAAATCTAACTCTCACGAGTTGTCACCCTAGATAATGGAGATATTTTCTAAGCAAGGTTCAAGCTACTAAAGACAATGAAAACTTTGATTCTACATGTTTTGGTAATAGAAATTATGCATTTGTACACACACAGGACAAACAGGGGTAGTATGGGTAGGATTGGTTGTTTTTAAATGAATTTTGGTGGGAGGTGAGGTAGAATGAACTTGATTCACTAGATCTTTGAGAGATTTTACAAAAATGGAAGGCTTGATCAACAAAATGCTTTAGAATAGCTAAAATGTTCCTTTAACTAGAAGGTGTGCTTTAATGGAGGCCCAAATCAACACGTTTTTCACACAAACTTTAAGAATCCAAAATGAAGGCTCAAATTGAAAAACTTAATTGAACATTATCAACCTTTGTTTTATCACGCCTAAGATACCCTCAAAGGCTAACAAAAATCTTATCATCATGCTTTAGGAGTAAAGTGATTTTAAATTTTTTTATTTCACTATCAAATGAAAGCTCTTCTGATAAATGAAATTACAAATGCCACCAAACTATCACAAGGATAAGATCTTGTGTGATTCACAAATATTTCAATGTAAGATTGCAATGGGAACAAGAAAAACTATTTGCAGACATTCAGAAATGAAGCAGACACAATTTTTCTCAAAATCAACACAGATTAACTCAAATTTGATTAAATTCATCAGCAGGGGAAAGTTTCTAGAACAATCTCAGAGCTTTTCAATGGTTGTACACTTGCAACCACCTTGACATGATCAAATTTAACACAAAAGAAATAAACAGGTTCCTCAGATGGTTTCTCAGAAAGATGGGCTCTGTCAAACTTTTCTCTTAGGAATTAACTCCCGACCTCTAACACTCCAACCATTTGCATGAAAAATTCATGCAATTTATAACATTTAATCTACAACAGTTTTCCCCCAAAAAAAAAAAACATTCAAAGCACCATTTCTTGTTACGATTTTGATCGTGATTCCCAAAATCAGATTTGTAAAAAAAAATGTCGGTGCTCAGAGGAAAATCTCTTCAAATATTTCCAGCATTCAATTCTTTCATCTGGTAAATCACTCTTCATCTCACACACCAACTACTTCCTCCTCTAATCTGTCAATTTTGGTTTATTGCATGCCAAGGAAGGAAATTGGAAAATCAGATCGAATCCGATAGTTAGATCACATCTTAATGGTAAAAGATGTTTTCAGATCTTCCCCACCAAATCAAGATATCAAATTAATTCTCCTCTTCATTTGGCATGTAGGAGACATCAAGAAATGATAAAAAACCATAAAAATTCACATCCCCAAGGAGCTTTGGAGAAAAAAAAGAAAATCAAATACAAATGCACAGATTGTTGTTTGATTTCCCTTTTCTTTTGAATTTGGACCATCCACATGGGAGATCCAGTTAAAATGGGCCTGGGGGTTCCTTTTTACTTTTTACAACCTTTTGGGAAAAAATGCAAAATTTCTCATTTTCTCTCCCCCTCTGCCTTTGAAAAATGGGCTTGACACATGTCCCAATGTGGGTCCCAGAGGAACCACGGCTTGATTATGCTATTTTACCTTTTTTTTGGAAAAAAATAAAAATTTTCCAAATTTTCCCCTCCAGCTCCTTTACCTTTACCTTTTGATGTTTGTGGGTCCCAGTGGAACCGCTTCCTTTTTACACTTTAACCCCTTTTTTCATAAAAGGAAAAATTTCCAAATTTCCCCAAAAATCCACCTCCGCCATTTGACTTTTTAAAGAAAATTTTGACTATTCTCTATCGGGCTTGTGGGTCATTTTGATGACTTTAATATTTTTGACAATAAGAGGCAAAAATCCAAGTTGCCTCTCGATGGCCCACCTCCCCACCTTTTGACTTTTCAAACTACCACATGTCTCAATGGCACATTTTGAGATGGTCCCCAAAAGTAGAGACCCAAACAAACAAGTGCGGGCTCAACACGTGTCTCATCTAGACAGAAGTTTTTTAAAAAAAAGTTTGAAGGTTCAAAAAGGTGCCCATGTGTCTAAGGTGGATAGTCTCCTTCCTTTCCATTGAAAATCTAAGAGCAAAAGGCAGAGTGAGTGGAAGCCTCCAAGTGTCCTCCTGGCGCTTCTTCAAAATAAAACTCAGGGGCTAGTCCCCAAACATGCGTGGTCCCTCCATGTGTCCCAGGCCTTTTAGGAAGTTTCTTGAAAAGTCTAAGTAAGGGAAGGCCCGGTGGAAACCTCCACGTGTCTCTGGCATGCACTTTAAGATGGTGGGACCAAGAGTGGAGACCTTGAATGAGCATGGGCTCACCACGTGTCCATGGCCCACCAAAATTGTACCGGCTGCATGAAAAATTTGTCTAAGTCTGGGAAAAGTAGCGGAATCCTCCACGTGTCCCCCAGTGTACAACTCCAAGGCCAAACCAAAGGTGAATCTTTCAAACGAGCAGTCGTTCCTCCATGGACAAGTTTTGGGTTGAAGCGATCCATAGAGTTTTTAGAGTGCCCCACCGAGCCACATCCAACCAAAAAGGCCACATTTCCACTAATGCAAAGATGTAAATTTGATGGGAAAAACACACCCATCAAACCATAAAAATGCAGGAAAACCACCATTTGAGCTCGGAGATGAAATTTTCTTCAAGGACAGAGAATTTGGAAATGTTATAAGGTTCAAACATGATCCTCAAGCTACATCCATTCACATTTCTTTAGGTATTTGGGACAAAAATGACAGGGACAACAACACATGACTGTGAAAATGGAAGGAAAGGAACATCTCGAGTTTTACACCCAATTTATAGACACCTTTAGATGGACAGAGAAAAAAAAAAATTCTGGATCTTTAAGTGATCTTCGACCAAGGAAGGGACTGATCACGACAACCAAATGGGGACAGAGCCTTTCAAGCACCAACACCTATTCATTATACATATGGCATACTTCTATTATCTATAACTTTGGCATTACATCCTATTCATCTTACACATTACATACACTATTAGGCTATCTATGCATATTACATCACATTCTATACATAGTTTCACTACATTGTATCTCGCGTCATATTATTTACATCATATACTATGCATCTCCATATCACACATATTCTACATACTATACTAGTCTTCATCACATATGATTCTAACATTACATCATCCTACATACTACATTACTAGTCTATCTACATACATTACATGCCACTCTATACATTACACTTTACACATTCTACACATCTTACACATCACATGACCATCTTTCATCATAAAACATACTACATTGTCTTCACATGTTGCACTCACTTCCCTATGACACAATTTAGTTGCTTGGTCCATACTCACCAAGTGAGGGTTTACAAATAAAATGGACCTTATCCTCATTACACGTTCATCATTCATTCTTTCTTCATGCAACATTCCTAGGTTATTAACATATGCTATAGGCTAAATGGTCACCTATTCCCTCATCTTGTAGTGGTATACACTTTAGGCTAAATCACCACTCTTTTTATTCATCTTGTAGTGATATACACTTTGGCTATAAGGATCACACACACATCATTTCTAGGTCACATATCATCCATATACACTCATCGCAACACATTAGACACAACACACACTTTGACCATTTCCCAAAGATTCACCCTTATTTATGGTTCATTCTTGACTATCGAGGGTTCAAACCAACTGAACCTCATTGCATATATCTCCATTCACTCAGGGGGCATGTGATTCCTACCATTCCATTCCATCCATCCAAAACATACTTAATCTCATGGTTACTTTTACTCTTACTTACATTTTCTTGTTCATGGTCATTTTATTACACATGCTAGCTATATTTCTTATATTTCATTTATCTATACCATACACACATGTACATTCGCACCTTTTTCTAGTTTTGATCATAGACACATGTATTTTACATGTAGCATAGATGCTCGCCTTCTACCCTTCCTACACCGGTTTCGGGGACATCCAAATTCATCTCTCATAGGTGTTATTATTTCATTTTATACTTATCACTTCACATTACTTTGTCATACATGCTTTTGACACACCGATTATCTTTATAAACATGCTAATGGGTTCTTCATGTGCATAATTTGTTATGCAGGGATATTTTCTTCCATACTTGTTTGTTATATTGTCTTCCATTGTTTGTTCTTGTTTTCTAGCATTGCCCTATGTTTGGTGTGCACACTTATTTGTTGTATATGGCCATGATGGCCTTGCATGTCTTGCGACATCATGAGTGATGTCCAATGTTTGTAACTTACTTTGTGCGGATTACTTTTTCTTCTTGAGTGTTTACTTTACTATGTTTCTTTCTAGCTTACACATTTTTGGTAGCTTACACTTGTCTTTATACATGCATGCTTGTTCATACTAACACTTGTATTTGGATAGCCTATTGTTTTTACATGCCTTGGTTTCTACCAATTGCATTCCCTTCCCCCTCCAGGGCATAGTTTCAGGTTACATGTAGTTGGTCCTCTTTTGGGGCTGCATTATCCTATTAGTGACGTCGCATGCACCCCAAAAGATGAGGGAATCATTTGGGGTCTTAAATTCTACACATCACTTCTACACCCGGTTTAGTTTAGTGCACTTTCGTCTCTTCGCATTGTGGGTTATATATAACAAGTGGGTTTGGACCACTCTGCAAATCCTGTACACAACATATTTTATAGGACATGGTTGTCCTTAGCAATCTAGGAAGAAGTTACAAGTTAGAGGATACAAAGAACTTCCTCTCTAAACTAATTCATCTAGTGGCATCGATCTCCCAAAAAAATAGACAATATAGATATCTCTTCACACACATATTTAGGGAAGCAATTAAAGGTTGGAGGATACAACAAAATTCCTTCGTATAATTCTTCAGACTTATGACATTGAATCACCCAAAAACTCGGGATAGCATATCTTATTTCTACACCCTTTCTCTTATCATGGATCTGGTGCACATGTTGTTTTTACACTTTTTCATACTTTCATTTTAGTCTTTTACATACATATACATGCATTTTACACTTGTGGTTTTGACATTTATGCATGCGTATTTGACTTCTTGATCATCTTCTCCTTACGGTTCCACCCATATGATAAGTAAGAAGTTAACAAAAACAACAACAACAATAATAACTCTTTTTGGCAACACACACCAAACTAACCATGCAGTAGTGTACACATTGTACACAATAGCCACTACACACACGTTTCCACCCTAGGTTCACTCTCATCAATTTTTTTGCACATTTTCATCTTTAGTTTCCACACTCCATCATATTTTTGTCACTCTACACTTTTTCTAGTCCTTCGACGCATTTTCTACATAACTCTACATGGACATCAAGTATGGATCTCTATCTTCTTTATGTTACCGAGATTTCCACTCACCAACATAAAGTGGGGGAAAATGTAGGTACAAAATCACGCACTTTGGATATTATTTAGTCCCAGTCTCATACTACTATTCATATGGTTTTTTAGTTAAGAAATTACAAATCAACCCCATCATTTGGCCATTTTTATTTACTTTTTGTTGTCATTCCCGACCTCCACCGCACATATGATTACTCTATTTTTGACACTTTCTATCATTTTAGCCTTAATCTGCGGTGCCTTTGCTAGTACCAGGGTTCATGTTGATGCCTTGGTCCCAGTTGGGGCACCCAAATCCTTTTCACTTTCTCGCCACTTTTTGGGAACTTTCTATCTATTTCAACTTCTTATCTTTTTAGTGGTTGGCATTTTCAAGGTTAATTATGAAATTAAAACAAGAGAACCATATAAATATAAAGTTATGATACCATAATGAGGGACCAAACACTAGACACTAATATCATCATCTAAGGTTGCATCCATCTAGATCTCATTTGCATCCATCTAGCTCCATCACAAAGGCATAAGGCTGGTTCATATGCATCACACTGCATAAGAGGGAAGTTTATTCTATTCCATCCACTATTTATTACATTTTTCTACACATAGTTAATTCTCACTACTTTCACAAAAAGTGACTAGCACAAGAGAAACCTAGGGCATGCTCACACACACACACACAGAGAACTACATTGGGTCCGAGATGTATTGCAATGCTTAGTTAGTAAGTCCAACATTGCGGCCGCTAAGGACAGTCCCGACCCCTTCATTTGTATTTTTCATTTTTAGGGTTTGATGCGTGTTTTGGGGTCTTGTAGGTATTTATTTCATCATTAATCATTGATGACATCCGACATAGAGCAGAAATTTGTATACAATAGGAAGCAAAGGATACAAGTCATCATATGACCCTTCAAAGCTAGTTTTTCAACCTCCTACACGACCAAGGTGCCCATAACATAGACTTGGGTGCCCACAGGTGCCTTGATCCTCTCCCATGCACCCTAGTCCAGATAAACAACTCAAATCTATCCTTTTAGGACATCTATATGTTTGTTCCTACTTCTATAATATTTAGTTTATTTTATGACATAGTCCAGATTATCCTCTAAATCGATAAGATCCTTCTAACCCTTTTTGCTAATTAGGTTTTCATACTTTCATCTATTTAATTTCTTGGGTCACTTTTAATATTTGTCTATTGCATTTATTTACTGTTGTTCCTAGTTATATTAACTACCCATATTCCACATTTTAGTTAATAATATCTTGGTCAATTAATAATCAAGGGGAAGCTTTATCCCTTAAGACATCTGTTTATGGAGTGGAAACTTCCATAAACCTTTCTCCTCAAGAAGCACCACCAATGTTCTTGACATAATTTTGGATTTCTTTGGTGATTTAGATGGTCTCAAGGAAATAATTTTTTCAAGGTCTACTTCCTCCACCTATACTTTCACCTTTTTCTTTCTTGGGAGGGATACTAACAACCATCCCCTAGTTTGAGTGTTTCCTTATTTTTGTTCTTACAGCCAGGGAACACTAAGTATTACCATTTTTTTGTAGGATGCAATGATAGAAAGAATGGAACCTTAAATTTATTCCTCTTGTTGATTAGGAGCTCCAACAATATGTTCTTAAACTTTTTCTTCTTCCATCCCTAAGTCTTTTACCTCTTCCTCTATCATAGTTAAAGATGGTTGAGTTTCTTTATCAATATTTTTTGTATCCTCAACATATTCTTCATCAGATGGATAAGGATCCTTTTTGTCTTAGTTTGGGGTTTCTCCTAATGTTAGGTTTCCTTTTTACAAATTCATGATTTACAACTTCATTCTCAGTTATCTCCAACACTAGCCGAGTAGGTTCCACGATACTAGATTGTCCACTCTCAACAAGTGTGACTTATTTAACTTGATATTATTCAACTTCTTATGAAAAAAAAATTCTTTCACCTCACCACCTTTTACTTTCTTTTTTTGTATGTTATTATTGGTGTACCCTTATTCCCCCTTCTCAATTGAAATATCTTGTATGTTTTATGAGGGGATGTCACCTCGAACATCTTGGTCCAAACAAACTACTAGTTCAAGGTGAAGGTTTACTCCATGGATGGGTCAATCACTACTATTTTCTCCTCTACTTGATTTTATTTCTCCTTAGTTTTCGAGTGAGCACACCGATAGGGGTATTTTATGTGGGTATTCTAATAGATGTATCTATTTGCATAGGAGGTGGGGTAGTGATAACTACCTTTGGATTTTGAAATGTAGTAGAAGATTTTTAGACCAATGGAGTTTTCCTTTGAAGTGTTACATTTATAGTGATCTATATTGTAGGATTTTCCACATTTGTCCACTTGGTCCTCACAAAGTGCAATGATATAGGTTCTTCCTCTTCCTCCTCCTAGATGGTCTGCGTGATGTTGGATCTACCTTTGGTTGGCCTAAATCAATGTTGTTAAAACATAAAAGTTACACCCTCTAAATGATCATGAATGAGCATCAAAATGTTTAGTGAAGATGGGTTTGTATTCAAAGTGTGGGAATTTTCTCCTTGAGACAAACCTCCAAGGAAGGTTAGTTCCTTCTCTCTTAGCTCAACGCATACCTAAACAAAACTAAAAATAAAACTAAAACTAAAGCATATAGGATCCAGGGTTGAGAGAGAAGGGGGAAAGCTGCAAGATGAAGATGAATGAATGGTGATGATCCAAAACTAAGACATGGTTCAAATTTGACCAGAAAGACATAAAATAACCATATATGCAGATATTTTAATAAAAGTTTAGAACTTTGAAGAGCATGAATGATTAAAAATCAAAGAAAACAAGAGGGTAAACATCCACATCAAATAGAGAAAATTTGAAGGAAAAATCACCATAGATGTATTACATTCAGTAAATGTCCACCACATTTTCAAAGTGAGGGTTAGATATCACATGTAAAATGTGAAGTTGTAAAATTTTGAAGGAAAGAAAATGCGTTGATCTACGAGAGAAAGTGTGATTTCAGCAGAAAAGGAACCCATGAAATTTTTGTAAGAACTTACATTTATACCATATGAGAAAGGTAGAAAGATAGATGGAGGGAAAATCAAATTTGGACCTGGTATGAAAGGATACAATCTACTGCCAACGGATCCTATCACCATTAATATTCCCGAATGGATCCTATCACCATTAATATTCCTGATAGACAGCTTGTTTCTTCTGTAACATTCCATCATGTTTTGTAAGTGAGGGCATGTGATCTGATTGCTATTTTACTCCAGGTAGGTGAGGTGCTTAGATGATTGAAACACCAAACTATGTAGTTTCCCTATTCCTCTTGAGATCTCTTGATTTACCCTGAAACTTCATCTTATACCAAAAATCCATATTTGAACATGAAGGCACTAAAAAGATGAGGTGAATGTAACAATTCTCATAAAAGTTGGATCAATGCATAAGAAGATATGATAAAAAAACTACCTCATTCGGTGCCCCTCTGGATATGCTATGAATGATCTATAGTATTCTACAACATCCCATGACTTCTTGAATTTGAATGTCTCTACAGATATAGAAATCCATAAGACACTAACCTTTAACCATCCACAAAACCCTTTCTCATGAACTTCCATGGACCTTTGATTTCCTTGCATTGTACCTTCTCATTGACACTTCAATCCACAAATAATTTTCCTTCAATATACTTCCTTTATCCAATGGACCTAAACATCCATGGAATATTGTATTTGAAAAATCCATAGAACACTAGGAATTTTTTGTGGATTTCCATCCTTAGTCAATTAATAACCCTTCATTTAATTACTACACAAAGCTTCAACTTTCCTCCACATACCTTGGATTTCACTTTGCATACTTCACCCTTTTCACACAATATTGCGATCAACCCCGTGGATCATAATTTTTTCCAATTCCATGTAGAGATCTTTTTCTCATGCCACAAAGGCCTATAATCCATTAGAATATGTCTAAGTCCCAAGATCAAACCTCTTTTTTTCACAGATTAGGAGAACCCATAGAACACTAAATTCCTTAAATCCATGAAACACTAAATTATAGTATACTACAGCCTTTCAAATATATGTTTTCATAATTACAAAATTAGTTTTTGAGTAATGAAAATATCTCTGGGTGGTTATTTTGGACAAAATTTTGGGGACTCATGGGGATATCTACATGCTAGATAGAATATTAGTGGCCTTAAAGTAATATATTGGGTATGGAGTCAAGTCTGAAAAACTTAGAAACTGATTTGAAAACATATAATTCTCCCCAAACTTACATATCTCAACACGATGAATCAGCAAAATCAGGGACCTCTTCAAAAGATCCCTTAATGTGAAATCCATTTGAAACTACCAGGACATGTGCAATAATTTTAGGGAAATAAAACTACACTACTAGTAAAAATGTGTCAAAAAGCACTTGGAGGAACTCGAACTAAATAATATGTATAAGATGGTGTAGACACAAAATCATGCCCTTGGGTACATTTCTTAGTCCTAAAATCACCCTAGCATTTACATGATTCCTAAGCAAGAAAAATAGTAATTAAAAAATATCCTTATCATGTTTCTTCGTCATTTGCACTTATATTGACTTCATACATATGTTATTCTTTCCAAAATTTGACTCTTTTATATTTCAATGGATTTAGACACTAACACCCAGCCTCGATACAGTACCACCAAATGCTCCTATCCTCTTGGTCACTTCTATCCCTCTTTATCTTTTTCCTACCCATTTTGGGCCCCTTTCACTTATTAATTGTATTTTATTACCTTGGTTCAATCGTTCATTTTTCAATTATGAAATTCAAACAAGGGAATCATATAAATACATAGTTATGTGTTCAAAATGAAGGACCAAACACTAAGCATTGCTATTACCACCTAAGATTGCATTCAAAAGGCATGAAAAGCACTTCAAGGAATCCATCTAGCATTCATTCAAGGGACAAGGGTTGTATACTCTACATAAAAGACATATGAAGGGAAAGTTCATTCTATTCCATCCACACATTTTCATCATTGAGCAATTCTATCCCGCTATCTAGTGCATCTTGCACAAGGGCATCCTAGGGCATAATTTCTACACACACCCACACAAGAACTATATGGAGTCTGTGATGTAGTGCAATGCTCAGTCATAAGTTCACTCTTTAGGCGACCACCTGGGGTCATTATAACTCCCCATTCTATATTTTCATTTTTTGGGTGGTTTGTGGGATTGTACAAGTGAACTTCTCTTTTGCAGGTTACAGGTATCATTGGCTATCATAGTGTGAATATCGGAAGATCAACAAAAAAATAGTAAAATTGTAGTGAAAAAACAAATATTAGGTTCTCGAGCTCCTACGCAATCACAGTGTGCCCGGTTATATTTTCTAGCACCCAAGAACCTTTGTCCTCTCATGGGCACCCATGTCTGACATTGTTCATAGATTCCACATTTTATAGTGAATGGTGATGACCCTGTTTGTAGTTTGTTCAACTGTCACACCTACCCAGATCACTTCCTATCCATTCAAAAATTATCTAAGTCCTCTTACCTCTTCATCTTTATTATGGTTTAATATTTTACATGCTTTATTTCTTGTGTCATATTGTACTTTAGCATTTATACATCATTATTTACACCAATTACTCTACAATTAGATTTAATTCAATTTTTATTAAATAATTTGGTGAACCTGACCGCTCTAATCCTTCCTTCTTATGCCCATCACTGATTCATGAGCATCATTATAGATAGACCATTTTTGTGTGATTTAGTATTTTAGGTGTGTGTGGAGTTCATTTGGAGGTTATGTAATGTAATTAGTCCATTTAGACTCATTTTGTCTTGTAATAAGAGGTTTCCCTCCAAAACCTCAATTTGAATGTTCAAATTCTCTAGTTTGTAGTTTTAAGATAAGTGTTAGCATAGGGTCATTCAAGGGCAAGAAATTGTTTACATGAAGCTCTAATTGTTATGGATTCTTTGTGCCATCAATGATAAGGGAGATTTATTGAGTCCATTTCTTTGTTTTAAGGAATTTATGTGTTGCATTATGTTTGTACATGATTTATAGTTGAATATACATGATTTATAGTTGAATATGAATGTGGTTTTCATTAATGGAGGTCTATTTAGGTTGTAGGATTATAAGGTAGTGTATAATAAGAAACTTGAGGCATTAAGGAGCTTGGGAATTGATAAAGTATTACAGTGTGCATAGAGGTAAAGAAATCATGTTTCTCAAGTTTAATACCCATTGAATGATTGATTATGTAGTGTAAAAATTTCTAATACATCCACAAGGGTTTAAAACTATGGGAGTGTATTCAAACAAGCACATAAGATAGACTTGGAGTGATGAGCGTACGGTGTTGTGAGTTATACTTTTGTATGTGAATATTTGAAAGTGTTATGATTTAACAAGTTAGAGAATAGTCCTAAGAAGGAGTATAAGGTCATAGGAGTTTGGTTTTATAGTACATGTAGTGAGACATTTGGTGTCTTGGTAATCACCAAGGATTTCAAAAAGAAACCTATTTTTAAGAAATAGTGAAATCGAGACTAAACCTTGTCCTCACGGGTTTTCCTCTATTGTGACAAGAAGACATAGTTAAATGATAAACACAATTCCCTTTAAGATCAAAAAAATATAGTGAAAGAACTAGTTTGATTTATTCCATGTGCTCAAGATACTTGAAGACCCTATAGATAATTACTTAGGATTAAAGTTGAAGAAACTCATAAACATAGTCCGATTGTGCAGTTTAAGGAACTCAAAAGGAATCCAAATGGTATTAAAGGCGTATTTCACACTTGATAGTATCTCTGTGGAACCATAAAGGTTGAGATAATATTGAGAAATGTATGAAAGTATACCAAAGCAGTTAGAAGAATGAGTGTTGTAACATGCATGTACAAAGAGTGTGAGTATGATCTTGAGACAATCTTAGTAGCACTGTGTAAATGAGCCCCAAGATTAATTAGTTGACCAAGGTGCATAATAAGACAAGTAAAAAGTGAGTCAAGGGATTTTAATGAGTCTTGACGAGGTTCTAAGTATTCATAAGGATGTATTAGAGCAAGAAAAGCACAAATAATGCAAAGAAGAGAAGGGAATGTTAAGGTTATGGAGAAATCATTCTTGAGAAGAGTTAGCGGGCCTAAGAAATTAATTTAGTGTAAGAGTCTTAAAAGAGAGGTTGTCAAGAGTAGGTTAGAATTCTAAAATTAGAAAGTATGTGACATGAATCCACAAATAGAAAGATTCAATAAGGGAGTAAGGAATATATTGTTACGAGTTAGATGAGGTATTGAGGCAAACAAGTGGAAAATTGTTAGAAATAAATAGAGAATAAAAGGTAGAGTGAATCATCCGGGAGTGAAGATAGTTATAGGAGTTGTTGGGAAATTGTAAGAAAGTATGTGAAAATAGATATTGATGCAATTTAAAGGAGAAGTGAAAAAATAGGGATATGAGGGTTGTAAGGTGTTAAGAAATCAAAACTAGCCAAGAAGCCCAAACAAGAAGTGTAGCTTGATGAAAAGAAGACATATTGAATAATCCTTGAAATGGACGTAAATGAGTTAGATACAGGTAGACAAGACAATATTACGGAGTGAAACTATCCAAGGTTAGTGAAACCCTAAGTAGGTGATTGTGACCCTAGGAAGCCATAAAAGCACTAAAAGGGGAAAAGTTGCAAGAAATAATGTCTAAGAGAAAAATACATGTGAAAATTAATTTGACAAGTCTAACATAGGTGAGTGAAGAATCTAGAATAGAGGAAACATTGGAAAGGTACAAAATCCTTATTTAAGTCCTTGAAACCCTAAGAGAACAATTTGAAACCCTATAACAAGAGGAAAGTTGGATTGAGGATGCTAGAATTGGAGTTAGAGTATGAAATTAACCTTAAAGAAAGAATATTGAAATGGGTATTAAAATTATATTTCACATTTTCCTGAAATTTAGTGGTTTGTTGTAATAACAATGATTTGTACAAAACAAGGGCTAATTGCAAAGCACTAGGTCAAAATGGTAGAAAATGAATAAGAGAGAATTGGTGAAGAGTTGATGGATTAAACTTTGTAGACACTTGAAAGGGGAAAATAGGTCCTAGAAACAATTACTAGTGAGACCTAATTCTCAGAAATGAGGATTTTACACCAAAAATGTAGTTTTGGAGGGCTAGTAGCAAGAATGAAGGTCTAGAGATAGATCGAGTGAATATGAAGTGTTGAGACTTGTTCAAGAATTTGTACATTTTGGTAGATGAAATCAATCAGGTTTAAAGTTTTTTCAAGATTTGAATTAGTTGTATATAGTATATGTTGATGAAATGTAAGTTTTGGGCTTTGAGAAAGGTGAAAAAATAATATGTTTTTGATTGATGATTACAAGATTCATTCTAACATTTGAATTGGTTGTTGATTGTCATTAGCCTCTACATCAATCACTCATAGTGGTTGACTTGGGTATTTTGAGCACATCGAGATTCCTCCATTTACTTGTAGGGTTTCTCAACCAATGGTTGAATCTGACAATGCTTTTTCTAACTCACAGAAAGTTCCTCTTGAAATCCTTTGATAGTGAACAATAATATGATGAGGATACTAACATTGATCAAGAAAAACTAGACAAGCTTACTAATTTTTGTCAAGAATTGCATACCAACCCACTCCATAGTTTTCATATTCTCAATGCTTTACTTGCTGCTAAACACTCTCGAGATGATACCTCTAGGCCTCTTGTAGGTTCCTCCTTGGCTTCCATGGCCTCCATATAACCCCTTAAATTTACTATTTCCATTGCTACACTTGTCATTCCCCTCATTCATCTCAATGCTTTTAATACAAAACCTTGTTCTTCTTTAGACACTCAAGACCTATCTTCATTATACCAAGATCTACAAACTCAAATCCATCGATTCAACAAGCTACTTCACATTCCTCTCCATCTCTTGATTCCTCATTACTCCTTCATACCCCTTTATACCCACCATTTCTACTTATCCACTTCCTCCCAACTTCATTTAACCTAATCTTCCCACCTTCAATGGTCATGGTGAACCTCAAGAACATTTATGATATTTTCATATGGCATGGCTTGACTATGCGGATGATCATACACTATTAGCTAAGCTCTTTCCTTAGAGTTTACAAGATTATGCCATGCATTGGTTCTATGATATACATGTTCACTCAATAACTTATTTTACATATTTAGCTGATGCTTTCCTTACTCATTTTTCTATCAATATCAGCACCAAGATATCCTATGTACAACTTGCTCAAATCAAACAAGGATCTAATGAGCATCTAGCTAACTATGTTTTATGTTATAAGAACAACCTAGATAAGATGACCAATGTGCTTGCTGATTCTGAATTAAAAGATATTTTTATTCAAGTATCTTAATTCCACTATAAGAGAGTGTTATCTTCATGACCCCTCCATCCTTTGATAAATTATTCCATACACTTAAAATGCATGAAGGAAAACTCTTATCTATGGGAAAATTAAAATATCATGATCATGCTTCATCATCATCTTCTAATCGATTTCAAGCTAAATCTACTTTCAATCCATCTCTTAAGGTCATCGAAGAAAAGGAAACTATTAATTCCATCTCTTTCCCTAAAAATATTCGATTGTAACCTTAAAAGCATAATTTTACAATGCTACCATACACACTTTGGTTTTTATTTCTTCAACTCATTGAAAGTAATCTTATCACTCTTCCAATGCTACTCGATCTCGAGCCCTCTCACCCCTCAATGGCCACAATTATGATGAAAATGCATGATGTGATTTTTGTTTCAAAATAAAGCATATCATTGATAACAATGCACTCGAGATCTGAGTGATCTACTTCTCATCCAAACAATGATAGTAAAAAGATAAAAATATTCAAAGAGAGTTTTCCCAAACATGACCAATAAGATACTGATTCTTTAGCTAATCATACATATCTTGTTGTGCCTCCTCCTTCATCGAGGCCTCTTGATTTCCTTATTTCTTATAGTGATGCACCGCTTCCAGTCACATTTCATTCTTGAATATCATGATAAATTTACTTTTGATTCGTTGCATATCAATACTTCTATCGATTCATTTATTGTCAGCCAATACTATGATCTATATATCGGCTCCTACCTATGTATGCTTTGTTGCACTTGTATTAGCTATCAATAACCCATTTTTGAATGTCACATTTCCATTCCCAAGTCTTTTGGTTATGTCGATTCCCATCATAGTTGGACATCTTACCATGCTTGTGTCATTTTCCGTAGCACCTTTGATCAAAGTGTTATCCAAAATTCACCCCCACGGTAATTTTGATAACATGCAAAACAAGATTGAAGCCGAAGAAATTGCAAAATTTGGCTAAGTCCTAGTCCTCACAAAGAGTCGAGACAAAGGTTGGGATGTCGGGGCTCGAATCGGCCAAAAACCGCCGACGGTCCCAGTCTACGCAGCAAAAGGACATCCAGGCCGTGGGGTCGCGCGGGACGCGAAAGGGCGAACCAGCCGAAGGTGAAAAAATTGACTAACTGTTGTGCGAGATAAGGCTGGGACATCTGGACCATGAGGATGTGGAAAGGCGAAGCGGCGAGAGAAACAACAGTCACCCATTTCGGGCGGTTCAGAGAAATTTGTCCCGAAAAGTCCGGGGACGAGTTGGGACAAAGGTACGCGAGGACGCGAACAACCCGGATCAGTCAAAATAGGGAACTTTCATCCAGACAGTTGGGACAAAGGGGCGTGTGGGACGCGAAAATCTGAAAGAGCCGAGAGCCAATCAAATCTCGCCACGTGTCTTCGCCGTAAAGAGGGACAAGGAAGCACGGATCGGGCGGTTCGGAAGAATTTGTCCAGCAGCTTTGGGACATCTGGGCGGTGAGTACGCAGAAGACGCGAAAGACCTGAAAAATCAGCCAACGAATCGAATGTGACACGTGTCATAAGGGGAGGCACAATAAAAATTTCGACTAAGTGTTTTTGGGCCCAAAAGTTTAAAGGGCGAGGTTTGAAGGGTCGGCCCAGAGCCAATGAGACACAGGACACGTGTCCTAAGGTGGGGGAAGTGCGGAGCTCAGGGAGGACTTAGAAAATTTAGCAAAATTTTTGGCCAAAAAACTAAAAGCTAAAAGATGCCCCCGTACCCCTGTCAACCAACCAATGCATGCCATGTGTCCCAGTGGCGGGCGCGCTGGGGAAAATGAGAAATTTTCCCAAAGTATAAAAAGGTAAAATTTTCAAAGGGAAGCCCACAGAAAGGTGGAGGAGAGAGAATTTCTCAGCGAATCAGAGCCCGACACATGTCATCCAAGTGGCAGAGCGCGGGGAAAGTTCAAATATTTTCCCGCCGACCCGTTTTTGCCTGTTTTGCCCTAAATCTTCAGATCGCCATATCTTTCGATCCAGAACTCGGATTTTCACGTTCTTTATATCAATGGAAAGATGGAAAAATTCTCTACATGATTCCAGGGTCAATCTAGCATTTTGGTTTAGTTTGGAGAGAGAAAATCAGGAAATGTCTATGACGCATGGTAATAGCTTGATCGACGTTTCAACAACTAGCTTTAATACAAATGACAGACGATTCGCCGTTCTGCTAGACAGATCTGCTTTGTTTGCTGTGATTCATCACTTCGCCATAATGAAATGAGTTAAATGCAACCTAGAAGTGGTTGGGGTAGATCTAGATTTCCTCACTCTTCCCTCTCTCATTCTTCCTAGATATTGAAAGGAGGGGCTTCTTTCTAAAGGTCGAACAATCCTGTTTTGCTCCTCCCTTCTTCTCTTTATCAGGCGAATTTGTGGAGTTCGAACCTCCCATTTAAAACTGTAATGTGACTCTACCTTTTGGCATTCTGTAGTGTATTGTATCAATCTTTGGAGCAAGTAATGCATATATGTGGATGATTCTCAACCCTCTCTGTGTTTATTTGCATCCTCCTGGTCTTTCACTGCAAGTTTTGTTATCTCATGCATGATCTTGCATCACATTTGAATGGTCTGTGTTTTTAGAAAGATAGGTGTTCTTCATTCCTCAGTGCATCACCTCTCGTTAGCTTAGGTTTATTTTCCACGCATCTTCTTACCCCTGTCTCCTTGGAAAATTAGATTAGGTATTGAGTAAATCCTCTGCATTTTTCGTGTGCATCGAACAAAGGAATACGAACTAGCCTTCTCTGGAGATTCCTTTCTCATTCTGCAAGTCCCACACTTGGAGAAAGGATTCAATGTTATGCAATCACACTGGATGCTAGTATGATCAACCTAGAAATCTGATCAACATCCAGGGGTGCTGTGATTTTGCTATAACAGTTTTGGCACGCCCGGTGGGACACTAGAGGTCTCATTTTTATTGCAGCAAAGTTGATGTGCATCTACTGCAATTTTCTTTCTTAAAAGGAGCTATTATTTGCATATCTCGGCGACTCCAGGGGAAGAATCAATCTGGTTTCAGCAGATGCAGGCCGAAAACTCATGAGAAGAGTCACCACAAGGTCAAGAGTTAGAGAAGAAGAAGTGTTGTTTGAATACCTACAATTATCTCCAAGGAGAAAGTAAAGAGAAAGAAGGATTCAAAGGTCTCCATCTCCACTAAACAGAACTCTCTCAACTCCTCCACCTGATAGGCCTTTCATTCAATCAATAAGGGTTTTAAGACTAATTAGAATGGCACAAAACAACCCCTATGTCAACTTCACAGGTAGCAGCCCACTTGCCCTCAATGCACAACATCCAATTCCTATTGCAGCCTTGAAGAACATTCCCTACTTCACTGGAGAAAATCAGACTACTCCAGGTGATCATGTTAAAGACATTGCCAACCTTTGTGTAATCCATGAAATCAATGAGATGCAAGTGGCTGTCAAGTTACTGGCATCTTCATTCAAGGGTAAAGCATTGTAATGGTTTAGGAGCCTTGGAGCTGGTTCTATCACAAATTGGAATCAGCTATGTATAGCACTTCATGAGCAATTTGGAGAAAAGGGAGACAACTTGTCTCTTTTGGAGCAGCTGACAACCATCAAGAGAGCTCCCAATGAGCAGATGACCGATTTCAACTTCAGATTTCAAAAGACTTGGGAGAGAATTCCAGTGGCAGTCGGGCCAAAGCCACGATATGTAAGGTTCTTTGCTCTACTATCTCAAAGCTCTAAACTCTAATATTTCTATGTTGATTCAGTCCATGGGAGGCATAACTATCCCTATGGCTTATAGCACGCCATTAGGGCTGAAAATTATTTAATCCATGTTGGTAAACTTGCCCCTAGGCCTCCCATGCCATTGTTTCCAAGTTTAGAGAGTCCTAATACCAATCAAGCACCTAATTTGGCTCCTTCTCCCACTCCTAGAAATCGAGTTCAAATGAAGCTTCCATTTCATCTCCAAGTGCCCCAAATGAGCTTCAAGAAGTCATGAAGTAAATACAAAACCTAGGCAATGAGCTGGTCACTCTCAAAAGGCGGTAGGCCCAAGGTTTTAGACCTTCTTATCAACCCCAAGCTCAGCCTAAAAGGCAGCCATACCAACCGCAAAGGCCACCTAATCTAGTCATGCAAATATGAATCAAACAAAGCCTCCTGCCATAGACCATTTCAGCCCTATAATCCAAATGCCATATCTGCCTCTAAGGCATTGGTGCCAACACAAAACAACATTGCCGGGAGTATGATTGGTGTTTTCCATGCAATGAGCCTCGAAATCAATCCATGTGCTTCAATGGTGCTTTGACTCAAGCATTAATGGTGACAACTACTGGTGTGAAGGGTGAGAGCAACAAGAGAATAGCCAACAACAAGAAACATTCCAACAAAGAATCAGCCCCAAGTGACACCACATTGATAAACCTGGCAGCGGGAGGATTTTTGTGGCATGAACCGGCAGTTCCTCAAGGTGTTACAGCTAACACAACGTCAAAAGGAGGAATTTGGGTGAAGAACAGCCATTAGCCCCAACCTATCCACAACCTTCCATGGCTCCACAAATGATTGGCAAGCAAAGGCCAACTCAAATACCAGTTGTTGCTACCCACATGCAAGGAGTGAATGTGCAAACCAAGGGACAACAAAGAGATCCTTCATCACCATTCAGTATCATTGATCAGATGAAGAAGATAAATGTCAATATATCAATGTGGGAATCCCTATCCATCCCAGGCCAAATAGATCTACTACAAGCTGCCATGAAGGATTGGCCAACTTCGAATCAACAAATGCAAGACAAAGTGCTTACAAATGCTACCCAGCCTGAGGGAAATCATGGAGGACAGCAAGGTAAAATGTTGAAACCCCCTCCTTTCTATGTTTCATTGATCATTGGAAATCAGCTAGTGCACAATTGCATGATATACTCCGGGGCAAGTAGCTCGGTAATTCCCAAACAAATAGCCGATCAGCTAGGGCTATAGTATTAAACCATATCCAAAGGGGTAGTGCAGCTAGATGGGATAGCAATAGCAACAGTTGGAGTGATTAAAAACTTAAGTCTTACCTTGCATGCATGTCCAAATGTTGTTGTCTTACAAGATGTATCAGTCATAGACCTTCCACCACTCTTTTCCCTATGCTTGTCAAGGGACTTCACAGCCAAGATTGGAGGATATTTGTCTGCTGATTGGTCACACATGCTGTTCAGAATGAGGTATGGAACTAAGGCTACAATCAGATCAGAACCTATTGCAAACTTCCATATTGAACCTTACACTCCAAGTCGATTAATGCCAATTGCTCAAATTTTGATCAAGAAGACCACCCAAGTACTGATGAGGCTGACACCAAGGTTGGAAGCATCCCGAACCTAACCCTTGATGAATGGGCAAACAAGATACATGCATTTGATCCTTATCAAGAAGTGGAAGAATCTGAGCTAGGGGTCTATTGTATACACGAAGAAAATCAGCCTATTCCTAGCATCACCAAGCCAAACCACAAAGATGACAATGAGGTATGGCAGCTGTTTTTTGATGGATCAAGGAGTAGACAAGGTGTAGGAGGTGGAGCTATGCTTGTTTCACCTCAAGGAGTAAAGTACTATTCAGCTTTTAGATTTCAGTTTGCATGCTCCAATAACACTTCGAATATGAAGCCTTGGTGCAAGGGATGCATTGGGCAATCAATAAGAAAATAAAGAACTTGCAAGTCTTTGGGGACAGTGAATTGATTGTAAATCAGGTCAAGGGACAGCATGCTACCAAGAATGATCTACTCAAGTGCTACAAGAACAAGGTGTGGGGGACCTCATGGAAGATTTTGAGGGTTTTGGCATCAAAGCCATTCTAGGAAAGAGAATCAAGCTACTGACATGCTTGCAGCAGTAGGGGCAGCCTTTGACATTATGGAAAGCATTCAACAAGACAAGGTATAGCCAAACATCCACGTGATTGTGAGGCCTTCAGTGCCGGATAACAATGTCAGTTGGCAAGTGTTTGAGAATGACTAGCAAATCATCCATTTCTTACAAGAAGAAGCTGAGTTCTCAGCTAAGAATCAAGAAAAATTGGAACAACAATATGGTGACCAAGTGGTACAACTGAGAACTAACAAGCTGCCCAAGGGACTTATCACTTTGGAGTCCATTTTTAATCCCAATGATTAGTTTAGAAAGGAGAAAGCAAACATTCAGGTCAGGAGAGAGGATTCAGTATCCATCTTGGTAGAAGAGAACAAACCATTGCAAATTGGAAGGATGACAACTAAACAAGAAAGGTATGAGTTCATACAACTGTGTCAAGAGTTCCCTAACATGTTTGCTTGGAGCTATGAAGACTTGAAAGGTTTCAATCCCAACTTAGCTCAGCATACCATTGAATTGGATCCAAATACTAAGCCTGTCAGGCAGAAACAAAGACCAGTCAACCCACACATGGAGCCTCTCATGAGAAAAGAATTGGACAAGCTGATTGAGTCAAGAATCATATTCCCAATCAAGCATTCTAGTTGGGTTGCCAACTTAGTTCCAAAGTAAAAAGAAGAGTGGAGAGATCAGATTGTCATGACTTTAGAGACTTGAATAGAGCCTCTCTCAAGGACTATTACCCACTCCCTTCCATGGAGCAAATATTGCAGGTTGTAGCTGGTTCAGAAAGGTTTTCACTACTTGATGGCTACTCAGGCTACAATCAAATTATGGTGAAGGAGGAATACCGAGTTCAAGATAGCCTTCACAACCAAATGGGGCATATTTTCCTACAAGAAGATGCCATTTGGCCTATCAAATGCTGGAGCCACTTTCCAAAGGGCAATGGATATGGCATTCGGGGGGTTGATCAATAAAATAGTTCGATATATCTTGATGACATCACCGTATTCTCCAAAATGCGGTGGATCACCTCTTTCATCCGAGGCGGGTATTTCGAGAGGTGTAGAAGATTTGGGGTATCATTGAATCCCAAAAATGCATATTCTGGCTCATGAGGGAAAACTTCTAGGCCATATTGTTTCAAAAGAGGGATTGACGATTGACCCGTAAAGAGTTGAAGCAATTTGAGCGTTGCCATTACCAAGTCATAAGAAGGATCGTCAAAGCTTCTTGGGAAGGATCAATTTTGTCCACGGGTTTGTTCCAAACTTTGCAGCTCTCGAAAAGCCAATAACGCTGATGTTAAAAAAGAGCATGGCATTTAAGTCGACATCTGAAGGCAAGGCAAGTTTTGAGGCAATAAAAGAGGCTATATCTCAAGTTCCCACTCTCGTCAATCCAGAATTCTCTAAGGGTTTCATGTTATACGCCTTTGGTGGTGGAGACACAATTTCTGCAATCCTGGCACAACAAAACAAAGAAGGATTAGAAAAACCAGTTGCTTTCTTCAGTCAAGGCTTGGAGGAATACGAAACTAGGTACTCTTTCATTGAAAAGCATGTACTTGCAGTGATCAGGAGTTTAAAGAAGATCAAGCACCTAGTCTCAAACAACAAGATCCAATTATTGGTCTCCCATGCGGGAGTCAAGGACTTCCTTCTAAACAAGGATCTGAATGAGAAACGTGCAGGATGGATAACCCGTGTCATGGAGTATGACATCGAGATCAAGATCACCAAGTGGTAAGAGGGAAAAGATTGTGTGAGCAGCTGGTTTTGGGAAGCAAAAGAAGTATGCAATGAAGAAGAGGCTGTTTGACAGTCTTAGGATAGCCATGAGCCAAGTGGCAATCAAGAAGAAGACAATGCTGCCCCCACTCCTTGCTGGACCGAAGGTATTATACACTTCTAGGCACAGCTTGTGCCCTCCTGGAGATGAACAAGACCCAAAGGAGACACTTCAGATTGCAGGCTATCCCGTATGCCATTGTTGATGGAGTTTTGTTCAAGAAAGATGTGAATGGAGTCTTCTTTGAGATGCATTAGCACAAATCGGATTCAAAGGGTATTGGAAGAGTTCCATGGTAGACCAGCCGGTGGTCATTTTGCACCAAGAGTGACGATTCTAAAAATCATGAAGGCTGGTTATTATTGGCCTAAAATCTTGATGATTGCTATGCATGGATCAAGAGGTGTAAGAATTGTGCATTCTTCACAGGAAAGAGAGACTTGTTGCCCTTCCATTAAATCCAATCTCGGTTGACTAATTGTTCATGCAATGGGGTTTGGACTTCATTGGAGTCATTAATCCTAACTCAAGCCAAGGGCACAAATGGATTTTGACAGCCATAGACTACTTCACCAAATGGACAGAATCAGTAGCACTCAAAGAGGCAAATGAGTCTAGCATCTTAGACTTTTATGAGGGGATAATAACCAGATTTGGTGTACCTACTACAATAATCTCTGATAATGCATTGGCATTCATTGGATCTAAGGTGACTGAATGGGCTGTCAAGAATGGGATCTACCTAAGCACTTCATCAAACTATTACCCTCAAGGTAATGTCCAAGCCGAGTCTACAAACAAGAACTTGTTGAGGATCATTAGGAGGAATCTTGACGAGAATCAGAGGTCTTGGCATACCAAACTGAAATCAGCCTTATGGGCTGATAGGATAACTCCCAAGAAATCCACAGGTAACTCTCCATTCAGGCTTGTCTATGGAAGAGAAGCAATCTTGCCCATGTCACTTGAGTTGCCAACATTGGAACTCATGAAGCAGCTGGAGTTGCTAGAGTTTGAACCCATGGAGGTGAGGTATGCAGAATTGATGGAGCTGCAAGAGATCAGAAATCAGGCATCCCAAGCAATGGAAAAGGATCAAGCTTTGATCAAAAAGACTTTTGGTAGGAAGGCCAAGGATAGATCCTTCCGAGTTGGAGATCTAGTGTTGAAATGGGATGTGGATAGAGCAAAACCGGGAAGGAATTCAAAATTTGATGCCATTTGGAGTGGCCCGTACATGGTCACGAAGTGCAAGAACAACAATGATTTCCAATTGGCCTCATTGGATGGTGAAGAACTACTGATTCCAGATCAATGGAATCTATCTCAAGCATTGCTTCTAAAGAGAAATTTACCACCTTGTAAATATTAGATTATATTTTCATTCCTCCAAGTGCTTGTGCACATTTCTTTATTGTGGTAGTTAGGTTTCATTTTCCCTAAGTGCTTTGGCACAGGTTTTGTTGCTCCTAGGTTGGATTTCTATAGTTCAAGTGCTCTCGGAGAAGGAGTTGTAGTATCAGGCTTGGGATCAGATAGCAAGTTGGTTTCAGGTTATTGCTTATGACTCCATGCCCAATGGATTGCTTCAAAGCCATCGATCATTCATTCGGCGGGTGGATGAACCCGGCCGAGTCGCCAAATTGTTATCCAAAATTCACCCCCCAAGGGTAATTTTGATAACATGCAAAACAAGCTTGAAGCCGAAGAAATTGCAAAAATTGGCTAAGTCCTAGTCCTCGCAGCAAATGGACAAATTGGGACGTCGGGGCCCGAATCGGGTGAAAAACCGCCGGAGATGGTTCACGCAGAAGAAAAGGACATCCGGGCCGTGGGGACGGCACGGGACGTGAAAGGGCCAACCGGCTGAAGGTGAAAAAATTGACTAACTGTTGTGTAGATAAGGCTGGGACATCTGGGCCGTGAGGACGCGAAGGACACGAAGGATGCGGAAAGGCGAAGCAACTGAGAGCAAACAGTCAGCCCATTTCGGGTGGTTCGGAGAAATTTGTCCCAGACAGTCCAGGATAGTTGGGACAAAGGTACGCGGAGGATGCAAACCACCCGGATCAGCCGAAACAGGGAAATTTTATGCAGGGCAGAGTTGGGACAAAGGAGGGGTGGGGCGCGAAAAGCTGAAAGAGCCTAGAGCCAATCAAATCTCGCCACGTGTCTTCGCCGCAAAGAGGGACAAGGAAGCACGGATCGGGTGGTTTGGAAGAATTTGTCCCAGACAGTTTGGGACATCTAGGTCGTGAGTACGCGGAAGACGCGAAAGACCCAGAAAAGCCACCAACGAATCAGAATGTGACACGTGTCACAAGGGGAGGCGCAATAAAAATTTTGACTAAGTGTTTTTGGGCCCAAAAGTTCAAAGGGCGAGGTTTGAAGGGTCGACTGAGCCAATAGACACGGGACACGTGTCCTAAGGCGGGAAGTGTATAGCTCGGGAGGACTTAGAAAATTTAGCAAAAGTTTTGGCCAAAAAAATAAAAGGTAAAAGATGCCCCGCACCCCCTGTCAACTAACCAATGCATGCCACGTGTCCCAGTGGCGAGGCGCGGGAAAATGAGAAATTTTCCCAAAGTATAAAAAGGTCAAATTTTCAAAGGAAGCTGCGGAAAGGTGGAGGATAGAGAATTGCTCAAGCAAATCGAGGCCGACACATGTCATCCAAGTGGCGAGCACGGGAAAGTTCAAATATTTTCCCGCCGACCCGTTTTCCCTGTTTTGCCCTAAATCTTCAAATCACAATATCTTTTGATCCGAACTCGATTTTCATGTTCTTTATATCAATGGAAAGCTGGTGAAATTCTCTACACGATTCCGGGTCAATCTAGAATTTTGGTTTAGTTTGGAGAGAGAAAATCAGGAAATGTCTCTGACGCATGGTAATAGCCAAAACTGACGTTTCAACAACCAGCTTTAATACAACAGATGGTTCTCGTTTACTGCTGGAGGCGATCTGCCGTTTTGCCAGGATTCACCACTTCTACCATAATGAAATGAGTTAAATGCAACCTAGAAGTGGTTGGGGTAGATCTGGATTTCCTCTCTCTTCCCTCTCTCATTCTTCCTATATATTGTAAGGAGGGGCTTCTTTCTAAAGGTCGAACATTCCTGTTTTGCTCCTCCCTTCTTCTCTTTATCAGGTGAATTTGTGGAGTTCGAACCTCCCATTTAAAATTGTAATGCGAATCTGCCTTTTGGCATTCTGTAGTGTATTGTATCAATCTTTGGAGCAAGTAATGCATATCTGTGGATGATTCTCAACCCTCTCTATGTTTATTTGCATCCTCCTAGTCTTTCACTGCAAGTTTTGTTATCTATGCATGATCTTGCATCACATTTGAATGGTCTGTGTTTATTAGCAAGACGGTGTTCTTCATTCCTCGGTGCATCACCTCTGTTAGCTTAGGTTTATTTTCCATGCATCTTCTTACCCTGTCTCCTTGGCAAATTAGATTAGGTTTTGAGTAAATCCTCTGCATTTTCATGTGCATCTGAACAGAGGAATAGGAACCAGCCTTCTCTGGAGATTCCTTTCTCATTCTGCAAGTCCCACACTTGGAGAAAGGATTCAATGTTATGCAATCACACTAGATGCTAGTATGATCAACCTAGAAATCTGATCAACATCTAGGGGTGCTGTGATTTTACTATAACACAAATGTTGTGACATGCTCTTAGGTCCTCCTTGACTTCATGCTGCCTAATCCATCCCGTCCATGAACCATTTGTGCCTCAAGTTCATTTACAACAAAAAACTACTTACTATCAAATGTGTTCTACCATGCACACCATTGTCTCGACCCACTTTTTTCGATACATCAGTCATAACATCTAGGCTTCTTAGGCCTCTCAAATCTAAATCTAATTTGAAACCTAGTTCTCTTATTCACACACAACCTACATCATGAACTTCTCGATAGTCCACATCGATTTCCTAAGTCCCCTACACGAGAAGCGCCTTCACATAGGTGTTCACCATCTCCTTCACCACATAGGTCTCCTTAATGTGCACATACTTATTCTCCCACACCACCAATCTTAGAGCATCGTCACATGCCTTTATCTCCTCAAATATCGGTGGAGGGCCCTTGCCCTTCACTATCATTAGCTAGCCTTCTATCACTTGCAAAATTGGGGGCATCATGCTTTCTCCCCTTCTATCACTATCACCTATCTAAAATGTCTATTACCACACTTTGTGCTATGTGCCTCCTCACTAATCCTCTTACACACTTTCATAACCATTGATACATGCAATTTATCTTCATTACCCTATGACACACTCTAGTTCCCTGGTTCATATTGGTATTGTTGACGGTCTAATTCTGAAATGAACCTCGATCATCTACGTATCACACTCTATGCTTCATGGTATATATTTCTAGCATATACTTGCATGACACACTCATTTCTCGATGACACATTCTTATTCCATGGTTCATTCTTGAATGTTGAGGGATATTTTATAAATAAACCTCATCTCATGCACATCCACCAGGGGAACTTTTCCTCTCCCATATTCACACTTTGCATACCATTCCATCACACTCATACATTGCATTTTCATATCTTGGTTGCATCTAATTTTTCTAGCTTATTCTACTTACATGTTACACTTCATTTTCCATGCTAGATGGATTATTAGTATGTCATTATATTTCTATATATACACATGCACATTCACTTGGTATTTTGAGGTGAATGTAGATATCTTACAAGTTATTACACACTGTAATGATGCTTATGAATGTACCTTTTACTTGTCCCACCGAGGCTCCTAGGGGCATCTACTCTTTCTATCATATACTACACAGGTTTTATTGCTACATTTTTCATTATTTTCACTATAGTTACTTTATTTTTTGCTGATTTATACATGCTCATGACGTACTTCTTATGTTTCTAATATGCTAATGGATGTTTCATGTGTAACATTTTATTTTTCAGAATTTATGCCACCATTTTTTATACATTTTACTTACTATTGTTTTCCATTATATGTTAGTGTTTGTGGGATATGTCCTATGTCTTGTGTGATCAATGTATGCTTTTGGCCACTTTGGCCCTTATTTTCTTGTGATATTTTGAGTGATTTCCCATGTTTGAAACCCCCTTTTTGCGGTCTATCTTGTATGCAAACTTTCTTGATTAAATTGTTTTCTACTATATTCATTTCTTCCACTAGTACATAGTTCTAGCCTACTTTTTTTTGCATGTTCCTTAGTTCTACCATGCACATCCCTACCCCATATAGGGATCCAATTCAGATTAACATTCAATCCTCTCCTTTCGGCCACATCATTGTACCATCATTGCATGAACCCCAAACAAGGGGGTGTACATTGGGTGAACAAATCACCCCGACAACAACTCAAAGCTACAACATAGACCAATTTAATACATAATCAACATAGGATAAAGTCACAAGACCGATCGAAATCGACTTGGGTCAAAATCACGAGTAGATGCGAGCCTAGAATCAAACAGGAATTCCTAGGAACTATGTCCTCCCCTAGGTGCTAATGTCCTAGGGGAAATTATAGTCAATTTCTCAAAGACAACATAGTTTACAACATGTTATAAAGAAGTTATATAGTTATAGGCAAAAACCTTCATTTACAGAGATACATTCTATCTCCTATAATCGCACAATTGGAACAATTTAGAATTAATAAGGGACAAAAAGGAACAAATTAGGGATGTATCATCATGTAATGGTGTTTGTTGGACAAAGTCATGGAAGGAGAGGAAAACTAGACCTCTCTTCCCAACATGTGCTCTTTGGCATGAGATCACCCAAAAACCCATACTTAGGGTGAGATCACCCAAAAACTCACTCTTTGTGTGAGATCAACCCAAAACCTCACCTTGAACATTCAAATAGCAATCTACAAGAAATATCAAAAATTTATACCTCTTAATCTTTTACATATCAGGTGCACACTTTCATTTTTACACACTTTTATGTACGTTTACATAATTATGCATACTTTACGCATATTTTTTATATACATGACTTTGACTACTTTTTCTCTTTTATTTTACGGTTCCATCCTTAATACGCAATAATAAGTAGCTTACTTCAACAAAAATTGATTCTAGCAGCACATATCTATGCATATGCTTCACCCCTAGGGTCACACCTCCCTTCTCCTAGTCTTTATGTTTCACTTGTCCACTTGACACACTATTTTATGCACGCTCTACATGGATCATAAGGTACACATATTCGATTTACTTTATTTTATCAAGTAATCAATCAACAACATAAAGTTGTGGAAAATGTAGACAAAAAAGCACACACTTGGTTACATTTATAGGTCCTAAAATCATGTTATCATTTACATGATTCCTAAGCAAGAAAATTGGTAATAGACAACTCCTCTTAGCCTGTTTATTTTTCATGTGCACTTTTATCAACTTCAAACGTCTATTACTCTTGCCGATTATTTTATTGTTTTATCTTTCTATGCTACGAGACACTAGTGTCCGGTTTATAAAGTAGTGCCCGAACACTCCTATCCTCCTAGGAACTCCTGTCCCTCTTTATCTTTTTCCTACCCATTTTGGGCCTCTTTCACTTCTTAATTGCATTTTATTACCTTGGGTCAGCCTTTCAGTTTTCAATTATGAAATTCAAACAAGGGAATCATATAAATACATAGTTATGTTTTCAAAATGAAGGACCAAACACTAAGCATTACTATTACCACCTAATCTTGCATTAAAAAGGCACCAAAATCACTTCAAGATATCCATATAACATTTATTCAAGGGAGAAGGGCTACATAATTACATACACAACATTGGAATGGAAATTTCATTCTATTCCATCCATACCTTTACATAATTGAGCAAGTCCAAACCACTATCTAATTCATCTTGCACATAGGTATCCTAGGGCACAATTGATACACATACACAAAAACTACATGTAGTTTGAGATGTAGTGCATCATGTTTTCATAGGTTCACTATTTGGGTGACCACCGAGGTTAGTATGAATCCCCATTATGCATTTTCCTTTTTAGATTTGATCCGGTTTGTGGGCTTGTGCGAATTCAACTTCTCTTTAGCGGGTTACATGTATCATCAACAATCATAGCATGAATATTGTTGAGACTGTTGCATTTTTGGTGTTTTCATTGATGTAACATGGTATTAATAGCAAAGGATAAGTGAAATTTCATTTAGATAGGTTCTTGTAAATGGTGTTCGAGTAGTTTCAAGTTGGTTCATTGAGCTTTCAAGATGGTTTCATGGTGCTACAGGCTTAGTAAGTGAGGTTGATGCACACCGGAGGTATGGATATGGTTTATATTCTTAGTTTATGTGTTCTAAAATTCATACATGATGGGTCCAACATGTTCAAGATATATTGGAGTGAACATAAGCTCAAGTTTTGGGAGTCACAGGTTAAATTAGATCATTTAGGCCTAGTTCTAGAGCCTGATGAGGTGTAAGAGATCAATTTAGGCCATGAAAATCATAGGTAATAATGTTATAATCCTAGGAATACTCTCTAGAGCATGTATGAGCATCTACAGGATTACTTTAGCTCCTGGAGAAAAATTCAAATGTTCACTAACATTGCCTCGAGAACTAGCGGTGAATTCATGGGAAAATGAGGTAGCTATGAATAGTACATGTAAATTTATGATTAATAAATCTATGAATTATGTAGAGGGATGATTTTTAGTTCTCTGTGTCAAATTTCATCAAGTTTTGATATGAATTTTTGAATTTATTAACGTTTGACTAAAATTGGTTTCTTGAATAATGTAATCTAAGCACCCTTTCTTCTTAGCTTCTAAACAAATATATAAAGCCTCCTTCAGATAAATCATAGAAATATTTTTAATAGCACTCCAAGAAAGAAATTTTTCAAAATGTCTAAAGGCTAAAGGTGGAAGAACAAAAAAGATATCTTTTTTTTTCTAACCCCGTTTTTTATCTCCTAAGAACCTTCTTGAATTGATGGGATTAAAATGGTTTTGACTGTCTTCAAATCAATTTTATGAGATATTTCAAGATTATTAGGGTTTTAATGATTCCTCAAAATCATTAATGTCATCAATGCTTCCCAAGTATGTCGGGTTCAAGATAAGTTATACTCATTATGTATAAGTTGTGTGTCTATAGGTGTGATGTGGGAAAGATACAATCTTGAATTTATGTTTGAATCAAATGATAAGCTTGAAAAATGAGTTTAATCCCTATACTATTCCTTAGTGAATGATCAAAGATCAAAATTTGTGTTAGTTGAGCAATGTGAAGCTAAATTTTCATTGACCTTAAATTGCCTAATAAGCCAATTCATGGAGTGTATACTTTGATTTGCAAAATGTAGTCTTCACATCATAAGCTCATGTATTTAAGAGAATTGAAGATGGTGTAGTGGTCTACATATTACAACACATATTTTTAGGGTGTTGGAGTTGTGTAGAATCCTAAGTTGAAGGTGATAGAGCTCAAAGTTGATCTTAGCGTGGATTGTGTCTCTTTGTGCAAGGAGAAGTCTTCATGCTAAGGTGGAATTTTTTTCTCTAGGGATAAATGTGATGTTAAATAATTTTTTTAGGACTACTAATGACTTATCTAAACTATTAAACTTACCAAATCATACCCAAAACAACTTTTATCTTGATATAAATTCACTGTCATTTCTTACACTAGCATGTGCACTTTCCTTTTAGTTGGTGAAAGTTAATTTCAATGTTTCAAGGTAAAGTAGACCATAGAAAATTTTCTTTACGCTTACACAATTTTCTAGGAAGTTAAATTTTTAAAAACCATTGAGTTAAGCTCAAGAAATTTCTTTTTCTGCCCTCTCGGGCTTGCATAGTAGAGTAAACCCTTTGTCTAGGGTTTCAAAAGGAAAATTACATGAAACTTTGTTTTGAACCATCAAAAAGTAATGAAAACTTGAATATTTATTTGCCTAATGCTCGTCTAACATATTTTTCAAGTTTTAGATAAAATATTCATGCTTCTATTGAGTTTTGGTGACAGTTTGGTTGACAAGGGTCTGAAATCTTTTCTACATTGCATGTAAGAGAGATTCGAGATTTTTCTCTGTTATTGAAGATGTGAAACTTATTGAAAAGCTTAGATGAGATAATCAGTGACCCAAATTAGTGTTTTTTGAATTTTAGTTTGTTTGATAAGTCATTTAGACCTGAGAGTGTAGAGATTCATGGCTAGAAAGCATGAAGTAAAAACTAGTCTCTCAAGAAAATCATCTAAAATCATTTAAATGAAAGATCAATCCCTTAAGAGGACTGAAAAGGGAAAGACAAGTGCATAATAGTGATTTGTAGTGCATAAAATTCATTTTTATCCATTCTAAGAACATGTACCAGTAATTATTCACCTTGAAGCTTGTAAAATGAAGACTTCAAATTCCTCAATGTATTTCTCAAGATAACATGAAGAATAAATCTCAACGACAAAAAATTGAATTCTAAATGAAAGTTTCAAAGGAATTTGGGAACATTTGTAACATGTTATTCAATTATAACTACCATCATAATGTTAGATATTTGTACATAACAGTCCTAAGCTCGTAGAATATCAAAGTTAGTTACTCTTTGTGGTTACAGAGGTCAGTTTTTGGAATATAATCTAACATGAAGAAGTGCAAGGGAGTTGAAGGTGTGCCACATGTCAACTTATGAACTTTGAGTATCTTGAAAGAGTATTGAATGTATTTAGGTACGTGAAAAGTCTAAAGTGCACATATGACAAAAGAATAGGAAGTTACAAAGTGTGATTCCTTCCTTTCTTGCTCAATCCATAAGAGGTAAAAAATGTGAAGAGTATTGTTTTGAAAAGGTGAAAGTTCAGGAGTGTGAGAAGATATTTCATACAAAGAGCATATTTTGGAGTAATAATTTTTTTGTTGAAAGAGTTATGTGTACAAGGTACTAAGCCGAGAGAGTCAAAGAGAGAGTGAATATATTGAAATCTAAGATATCTATGAAATAGTTAGTAATGAATTGGAGAGATTGTAAAATTTTAGATGGAATAAGAGAGTTGGTGAGATGATATAGGATCAAAATCTATTTTTTAGCAACCAATTGAAGTGTGTGATCAAAATTGATGTAAAAATGAGTTGTAGCTCAAAAAAACTAGAAAGTAGAGGCTTTATTGCAAGTTGTAGCTTGCAAATCATCAAGTACAATTTTGATTTGAAGTATTTGCTTCATTTTTTGAGTTGTAGCTCAAAAAAATTGTAACCATTGTGAGCATAATCCATTGGTTTAGTGGGGTTTTTCCCAATTTGGGTTTCCCACTTAAAAATATGTGTCTCTCTCTTATGTGTACTTCTTGTTATATGTGATTCATGTTGTTGCAATCTGATACTAAAGGCTTAAGAATCGATTGAAGATGAATTTTCATACAAAAGTTGATTTGACATTGACTCACACCCCCTCTAAGTGTCCTAGTTTATAACAATTGGTATCAAATCCTAGTCCTTGTGTGGTGAGTTTAACATCTCAAGGGAGATCCAAACAATTCAGGCATGGCAAGCAATCAGTCATAAAGTGGTTTTTCCACCTCCAAAGCACCTTTGTTCAATGGATCAAATTATGCCTTCTAGAGTGTCAGAATGAAGAATTACCTCATGTCACTTGGGTTTGACATATGAAAATCAGTTTCTAGTGGCTACACTATTCCATCTACACCTTCTATTGATGTAGTAGGAAAGAGAGAAAGTGAAAACAATTATAAATCCATGAATGCAATTATCTATGGGATGGTTGAGGCTGAATTTATAAAGTTCATGTATTACACCACAACTAAGGAAATGTGGGAAAAATTGAATACTATATATGAAGGAGATAATAAGGTAAAATTGTCCAAGTTACAAACTTACCGTGCTCAATTTGAAAGCATGAAAATGAAGGAAGGTGAAAGTGTTGCATCATACTTGTAAAAATTTGATGAAGTTATAAATTTGATCAGAGGTTTAGGAAAGAAAATAGAAGAGATATTGGTTGTTCAAAAATTGTTGAGATATATATCTTCAAAATATGATTCTAAGGTCTCGTAGTAGAGGAATCCAAAGATTAACCACCTTGACAATGGATGATCTTCATGGTATTTTAACTACATATGAGATGATAACTACTGAATTAAAATTAGTCAAGAAAGATTCAACCTTCAAGGATGATAAGTAATCACAAAAAAGAAGAGTAAAGTTGAGTATGATATGGATGTAGATGATGAGAAGGTGGAAGACATGTTTGTAAGGAAATTTAAAAGAGGATCAGGTAAGTACAAAGGAAAGCTTCCATTCAAGTGTTTCAATTGTGGCCAAGTTGGTAATTTTGCTTCAAATTTTCCTAATAAACACAAGGGATATCAAGATGAACATGATGAGGAATCTTCCCACAAGAAAAATAAGAAAATCCAAGAAACAAGGAGGCAAATAAGAAATACATCAAGAACAAGAAAAATTTCTATACATAAGAAGGTTCAAGCTCATCTGAATTAGGTGACTCTAGTAGCTCTGAGAGTGATGATGAAGGGATTCAAGCTGAAAAATTGTTCATGTATGTGGAAGTAACTCCTACAAGTAATTTAAGAGGTAAAATTAATTCTGAATATGATAGCTCAGATGAAGAAGATGTAGAAGTTAACCTTGAGGCTGAATTGATTAGTGCTCTAGAAGAGTTTAAACATCAAATAAAGAATAATAAGAAATTGAAATTAATGGTGAAAGAGTATGAAGGAAAAATTAGTCTTCTTGAGGAGAAACAAAATAAGGAAGCTCAAGAACATGAAGACATGGTTAAGGAATTTGAGGCACAAATTAAGTTGATTGAAGAATCTTTCAAAATCAAGGAAGAAGAGCATCTAAAACTCAAATATGAATTAGAGCTTCTACAGACTCAATTAGATCATACCTCCACCAAATTGAATACATATCAAAAGTTTGAGAAGAGAAAAATGATCTAGATGACCTTCTATGAAAGAAAGAGACGTTATTGAAAATATGGTCTAGGATTTAAGGAGAAGAATGAAGATGATAAATCAGCAAGAAAGAAGATAATCAAGACAACTCAAGAACCTCCCAAAGCAAAGAGATCTGATTTCAAGAAGAAATATCATTCAAGAAGGCAACACCATGTTATGAGGTATGCTCATTCATTTTATGGATATTGTTTTTCATGCAATGAATTTGGTCACAAAGCCTCAAAGTGTAGAAATATTTCTAAAGGTCATGGAAGACATCTTGATTTTTATTACTTGAGAAGCAAGGATGAGATGTTCTGCTACAACTACTAAATTTATGGACATATAGCTCAATTTTGTTATCAAATCCCTCCAAATAAAAGTAATAAGGTTTACATTGTAAAATCAGATCCTACAAGTGCAAAGGAACAAGGGTTAATATCCCAAAATTCCTTCCATTCTCAAAGTGAAGACATGGAGTGGTATATAGACAGTGGGTGCTCAAGCCACATGACAAGAAACAAGAGTAAGTTCATCTCTCTGGAATAAAATGCATCAGGTACAGTGAGGTTTGGTGATAATACCTCAACTAATATTGTGGGAAAAGGTAAACTAATTCTTGACAATGGCAAGACCATCACTGAAAATGTGTTGTATGTTGAGGGATTGAAGAAATATTTTGAGTGTCAGTCAAATGTGCAAGAAGGGATATACAATGTTATTTCATGACAAGGGGTGTGACATAAAGAAGAAAAAATAAGGTAAAATGGTTAGTAAGGAAAAAAAAAAGAACGAAAAATAATATATATGTTCTCAAGAAGATCAACAAATAAAATGCTTCACTAGAAAAGTTGATGAGAGTTGGCTTTGGCACAGGAGACTATGACACCTCAACTTTGATAATCTTGTCATAATCAAATCCATGGGATGTGTAAGGAATATTCCTAAGATAAAAAACTAGTTGATAAGCTTTGTAAATCATTCCTTAATGGAAAAAAACTAGAATAAGTTTCAAATCAAAAGAATACTCCACTACAAAGCCTCTAGAGTTGATACACACTGATCTTGTAGGACCAACCAGAACTAAAAGCATTCAAGGAGATAGATATTTCATGTTGTTGATTGATTATTTCACAAGGATGACATGGGTTTCCTTCCTCAAGGAAAATTCAAAGCACTAGAAAGGTTTAAATCATTCAAAGCACTAGTGGAAAATGAAAAGAATGCAAAAATAAAGAGTTTAAGGTCTAACAGAGGAGGAGAGTTTTGGTTAGATGAATTTGATGAATTTTGTGAGACTCGTGGAATAAGAAGACAATTCTCATTGTAAGGACACCTCAACAAAATGGGGTAGTAGAAAGAAAGAATAAAATAGTACAAGAGATGGCTAGAACTATGCTTAATGAGTCAAGATTTCTAGATGGATATTGGAGAGAGGAAGTTGGCACAATAATATACATTCTAAATAGAGATAAAATTAGAATCAACCACAAGAATACAACCTATGAGCTTTGGAAAGGAATAACTACAAGTGTGAAGCACCTAAGGGTTTTTGGAAGCAAGTGCTACATCAAGAGAGATGATGACAATCTTGGTAAGTTTGACTCAAGGTGTGATGAAGGTATTTTCTAGGCTACTCAGCTGTTAGTTTAACATATAGATGCTACAATAAGAGCCAACAAAAGATAGTTGAGAGCACTAATTTCATAATTGATGAATCCCATCCAAAGAAGATCACAACTCATCCCAAGGAGACTCCACAAACTACTGTAAATCAAGATGATGATGAAATTTTATAAGTTAAACATGAAGAATAAGAGAGACCTGATAATAAAGCACCTTCAAGGTGGGTTACAAAGATATCATCCACTAATTAAGATCATAGGAAATAAAGAATCAAACATTCAAACAAGAAGAAGGTTGAAAATTTCTCAAAATCAAGAAAATCTTGCTCTCTTGTCCAAAATAGAACCAAAGAATTTCATGGAGGCTAACAAGGATCGAAATTGGGTCTACAAAATAAATAAAGATCTGACCAAATTGAAAATAATGAAACATGGGAGCTTGTACCTAGGCCAAAGGATAAAAACATCATTAGAACCAAGTGGGTGTTTAGAAACAAACTAAATGAAAAAGGTGAAGTTACTAGAAATAAGGAAAGGTTGGTTTGCAAAGGGTATGCTCAGTTGAAGGAGTAGATTTTGATGAGACATTTTCTCATGTGGCTAGGATGGAATCCATTAGGATTTTCTTAGCATATGCAATACACAAAGGCTTCAAAGTATATCAAATGGATGTAAAGTCAGCATTCCTAAATGGACACTTGAATGAGGAGGTCTACATTGAACAACCAGATGGTTTTTCTCTTACTTGAGGACATGGATTATGTGTGTAGGATGAAGAAGGAACTCTATGGTCTCAAGTAAGCAATTAGGGCCTAGTATAATAGGTTAGAAAAGTACTTGATTGATCAAGGATTTAGATAAGGTGTAGCTGATAGTAATTTGTACATAAAATAAGAAGAATAACACTTATTGATTGTTTTTGTCTATGTAGATGACATCATTTTTGGGAGTAATAATGAGAGTATGTCACATGGTTTTTAGAGGTAATGAAAAAGAGTTTGAAATGTCAATGTTTGGTGAACTCTCATTCTTATTAGGGCTACAAATTATTCAAGGAAAAGAAGGAATCTTTGTCTCACAAACAAAGTATATCAAGGAGATTCTCAAAAGATTTCAAATGCAATATTGTAAGCCAGTAAGCACTCCCATGAGTGTAGGATGCAAAATAAGTAAGGAATATTTCTCACCAAAGGTAAATCAAACCTTATACAGATATATGATAGGAATCCTTTTTTATTCAACAACATATAGACTTGATATCATTCAGATAGTTGGTTTTGTTACAAAATTTCAAGAAAAACCAAGGGAAATTCATCTCCAATTTTTCAAAAGAATCTTTAGGTATCTCATGGGGACATTGGACTATGGTCTTTAGTATCCAAAATGAAATGAATTTTAAATCAAAACCTTCATAAATGAAGATTGGGAAGGCATCATTTCTAATAGGAAAAAAACAATTGGTGGAGCCTTCTTTATAGGTAAGTGCCTTGTATCTTGGTTGAGTAAAAATTAATATCTTGTAGCTATTTCTACTTGTGAGGCTGAGTATGTTGCAAAACCATTTTTGTACTCAAGTGATGTGGATGAAGAAAAAACTTGAAGACTACAAAATTGAAAATGAAGGTCCTATTCCTCTATATTGTGATAGTACAAGTGCTATAATTGTCTCAAAGAATCCAGTGCTACATTCTAAGACAAAACACATACCCATCAAGTATCACTTTTTGAGGGAATAAGTGAATGAACAAAGAATTAGGCTTGAACATGTGTCTACAAAGGAAGAAGTAGCTGATATAATGACTAAACCTCTACCAAAAGCATCTTTTAAACAATTAAGACATAAATTGGGGTAAGACCAGCCCCTAGTAGTCACTAAAGATCTCATATTGACAAGGAGAGAAGCTCAAGTGCCATAGTTTCTCCAAGAAGGCTCAAGATGAGTCTAGATAGGGGATTTAGTTCTCTAGCCTAATGCATAAGTCAAGAAGACCACAAAAGGCATATGTAAAAGGTAAAAAATATAATAATCTTAGGGAGAGAACTGAATGTAATCAATGAAGAAATTCATGCAGATGACTGAATTTTATTAGACAAAAAAACAACATCTTTCAATGGGAATATTCTTGAGGTAAGGACACACTTTATCATTTATTTCTTTCATGCCACTCATGTGTTTATATGTGTGAACCTTTGTCATATATTTTAAAGGGGGAGAGAGTGTTGTCAGAAACAAGAATTGCATATCTGAAGATGTTGGTGCATTGGTTTGCCATCAAAGTTTTTGAGCTTATTGCCATCAATGACAAAGGGGAGATTGTTGAACCATATTGCATTGGTTGGTGTTTTCATTTATGTCACATGAAATTGATGGAAAAGGATAAGAGAAATGTCATGCGAGATATGCACATGTCAATGGTGTTAAGTAGTTTGAAGTTGGTTCATTGAGCTTTCAGGATGGTTCCATGGTGCTATAGGCTTGGTTAGTGACATTGATGCCCACTAAAAGTATGGATATGGTTGGTATTCTTGGCTCAGTTATTCTATAGGTCACACATGATGGTTCCAACATGTTCAAGATCATTTTGTGTAAGCATCAAGTCAAGTTTTGGGAGTCACAGTTGAAACTGTCTCATTTAGGCCTAGTTCTAGCACCTAATGAGGTGCAAGAGTTCAATGTAGGCCATGAAAAGACTATGTAAGCATGTTAAAATCCTAGTAATACTCTCTAGAGCATTTATGATCCTCTAAAGGGCTTACTTTAGATCCTGGAGATAAAATTAAAATGTTCACTAAATTTTCCTTTGATAACTAACAGTGAAGTCATGGTAAAATGAGATTTGTATGAATGGTATAGGTAAATTTATGAGGAACCAGCTCTGGAGTATGTAGAGGGATTATTTCGGTTCTCTCGTGTTAAATTTCATCAAGTTTTGAAATGAATTTTTGAAGTTATTAATGTTTTACTAAAATTGGAATCTTGAAGAATTTAATCTGAGCACCATGTACTCTTAGCTTCCAAACAAAATAATAAATCCTCTTTTAGATAAATCATAGTATAATTTTTGAAGATAACTCCAAGCATGAATTTTTCAAAATGTTTGAGGGACAAAGGTGGAAGAATAAGAAAGTTATCTTCATTTTTATAACCCTTTTTTTTCTCTCTTAAGAACCTTCTTGAATTGATGGGAGTATAATTGTTTTGTCTGTCTTAAAATCACTCATATGAGATTTTTCAAGATTCTAAATGTTTTTAATGATTACTCTGAGTCATTAATTTCATCAATTCTTCCCAAGTATGTTAGGTTTAGTAAAAGTTCTATTCATTGTGTACAAATTGTGTGTCTATAGGTGTTGTTTGTGAAAGAGACAGTCTTGAAGTTGTGGTTGAATCAAATGATGAGATTGAAAAATGAATTGAATCCCTCTAATATTCCTTGGTGAATGATAAAAGTTCAATTTTTTTTAGTTAAGCGGTGTAAATCCAAATTCTTCATTGACCTTAAATTGCCTCATAGGCCAATTCATGGAGTGTGTACTCTAAGTTGCAAAATGTGGTTTTCACCTCATAAGCTCATGTTTTTAGAGAATTAAATATGTTACAGTGGTATACAAATTACAATAAATTCTTTCATGGTGTTGGAGTTGTGTAGAAGCCTAATTTGAAGGTGATAGAGCTCAATGTTTCTCTTAGCATGGAATGTGTCTCTCTGTGAAAGGACAAGTGTTCATGAAAAGGTGTAATTTTGTTCTCTAGGGAGAAATGTGATGTTCAATCAATATTTTAGGACTCTCAATGAATTATCTAAACTATGAAATGTACCAAATCAGACCCAAAGAAACTTTTACCTTGATATTAAAGCATTGTTACTTCTTTCACTAGGTTGTGCATTGTTCCTTTAGTTGCTTGTGAGTGAATTTCAATGTTTCAAGGTTAAGTAGAACATGAAAAAGTTGTTTTGTTCTTACACAATTCTCTAGGAAGTTAAATTTTTCAAAACCATTGAGTTAATCTCAAGAAATTTCTTTTTCTACCCTCTTAGGATTGCACAGTGAGTAAACCCTTTGTTTAGGGTTTTGAAATAAAAATTGCATGCAACTTGGTTTTGAACCATCAAAAATTAATGAAACTAAAATATTTCTCTGTCTTCTCGATGTTTGTCTAACATATTTTTAAAGTTTTAGATAAAATCTTCATGCTTCCATTGAGTTTTTGGTAACAATTTTCGTTAACAGTGTACAAACCTTTTCTATAGTGCATGTAAGAGAGATTCGAGATTTTTCTTTGTTATTAAAGATGTGAAAATTATTGCAAAAGCTTAACCAAGATAATTGGTGACCCAAATTAGTGTTGGTTGAATTTTAATTTGTTTAATAAGTCATTTAGACCTGACAGTGTAGATATTCATGGCTAGAAAGCATGAAGCAAAAACTAGTTTCTCAAGAAATTCATCTAAAATCATTTGAATGAAAGATCAATCCCTTAAGAGGACTAAAGAGGGAAATAAAAGTGTATAATAGTGATTTCTAATGCATAATGAGACACTTTTTATCCATTCTTAGAGCATGTACTAGTCATTCTTCACCTTGAAGCTTGTAAAATGAAGACTTCAAGTTCCATGATGTGTTTATTAGTATACCATGAAGTAGAAATCTCAATGGAAAAAATTGAAGTCTAAATGAAAGTTTGAAAGGAGTTTGGGAACAATTTTACCATATTATTCAATTAGAACTCTTTGTGGTTGCAGAGGTCCATTTTTGGAATATAAACTTACATGAAGAAGTGTAAGGTTGTTTAAGGTGTTCCACATGTCAACTTATGAAATATGAGTATCCTAAAAGAGTCTTGAATGTATGTAGGTATGTGAAAGTCTAAAGTGCACATATGAAAAGAAAATAGGAAGTTACAAAGTTTGATTCCTTCCTTTCTTTCTTGAGCCATAAGATGTTAAAAATGTGAAAATTCGGGAATGTGAGAAGATATTACATACAAAGATCATATTTTGGAGTAAATTTAATGTTATTGAAAGAATTATGTGTGCAGGGTAATGAGATGAGAGAGTTTAAGATATAGTGAATATATTGAAAACTAAGAGATCTATGAGAGAGTTAATAATGAATTTAAGAGATTGTAAAATTGTAAATGGAATAAGAGAGCTGGTGAGCTTATATAGGATCACAATCTGTTTTTAACAACCAATTGAAGTGTGTGATTAAAATTGAAATAAATATTGAGTTGTAACTCAAAAAAACTAGAAAGTAAAGGCTTTCTTACAAGTTGTAGCTTGCAAATCATCAAGTTGTAGATTGATTTGAAGTAGTTACTTTATGTTTTGAGTTTTATCTCAACAATATTGTAACCAATTTGAGAATAGTCCATTGGATTAGTGTGTGCTTCTTATAATATGTGATATGTGTTGTTGCAATATGATAGAAAGGCTTAGGAATCTGATTAAAGATGAATCATCATACAAAATTTGAATTGACATTGATTCACCCCCTCTCGGTTTCTTAGTTTCTAACAAATATCGGTGATCAATAGAGAACAAGAGTGAAACCCTAATGAGACAACAAATATCAGGTTTTAATCTCTTAGGAAGTCACATGCACCTAGTTCTAGTCTCCAATACCCAAGCACCTTTGTCCTCCCATGGGTTCCCATGTTTGGAATTGTTCGTAGATTCCATATTTTACATGTCGATTATGACCCTATTTGCAATATTTTCAACTATCACATCTACCTAGATCACTTCATGACCATTTGGAAATTATCTAAGTCCTCTTACCTCTTCATCCTTCTTATGGTTTCATATTTTACACACTTTATTTCTTGAGTCATAATGTACTTTAGCATTTATACATCATTGTTTACATCAGCTACTCTATAAATAGATTTAATTCAAATTTTATTAAATCATGTGAAGCCTTTGCTTAAAAATTAATGATTTAGGTAGATCCTATTGAATTGAATCATAATCTCTTCTCCATCCAATTTTAATAATCAGAAAATGTTATACAAATTACATCCGAGATAACATAGGGCCCACTCCATATGATATCAAACTTTGAGTTACTTCCATATTTGGATTTGTCTTGGTCCCATTTGAGGAAAATATCCCTTCTTAAAAAAATTTAACCACTACTTTCTTGTCAAAGAACTTATTCACTTGATCTTGATTCAATTCCTTTGCTTGCATGGCTTAACTCATCAACTGTTCTAGCTTAATGAACTCTACATATCTATTTTCCATGACCTCTACCTCAAACATTTCAAGGCGATTAATGAAATATAAGGCTTGGTAACTCCACCGATATTGGAAAATTTTCTTCCTTACCATAAACCATATTATAGGGTAAGTTACCATTTGATCTCTTAGGAGTGATCTTATCAGCCCATAAGGTTTATTTCAATTTTTATGCCATGTTCTTTGATTTTCTTCTAAGGTCTTTATAACCCTTAAAAGTTTCTTTTTTGTTGAATCAGTACATCTATTACCTTGGGGTAATAATTTGAATATTTTCTCAAGTATATTCCATTATTTACATCTGAATCAGTGATTTTGATGCCAAAGAATTATCATAAATCATTGTGGAAGGAATACTTTAATCGGTCACAATACCTTCATAAAAATCCAAAATGCTAGATTCATTTGCTTCCTTCAAATAAATCACCTCTATCCACTTGGTGAAGTAATATATGGGTGTGAGGATCCACTTGTGACCCAAGCTTAAATAAAAATTTATTACTCCAATAAAATTCAATCCCCATTACATGAATGGTTAATCTATAGAGATGGGGTGGAGTGGAAGGGCTTCTAACCCCTACTTTCCTTAAAAGGGAACATATTTTACAATTTTTTTACCCATGCATAACAAATCCTTAAAAATACTTAGCCAATAATATTTTCCTTTCTTTATTTTGAGTGATATTGACCTCAGAGAAAACATTTCTCCCTCCGTGGCATCATGAAACACATGCAATACCTTTTCAATGTGATCCACCTTGATGCACCTCAAAAGTAATCCATTTACATCCTTTATAAAAATAATATAATCAATAATTACAAAGGGGGTAGATTGTATTTTGAAATACCTTCTCCTAGCCTTGGTCAAGCCTTGGGGGAATTGACCTATTCATAGAAAGTGCACTATATTACGGGTCCAATAATGGATATGTGAAGCATCTACGGGTTCTTCTTGATCATGTTAGAGCACTAAAATAGCCTCTTCTTCATTTCATGGTTCTAAAACCATCTTTCACATAAACCCTTTCCTCTGACTAGCTTAGTCTCTTTCATATCAACATAATATTCCATCACTTTGGTTATCTTACAAGCTCTTCTCTTGTTATGATCCTTATTCAGAAGAAAGTATTTCACACAAGCATGTGAAACCATAAGATGGATTTCATTGTTAGACACTAGATGTATGAATTTATTCAATATTCTTATGATAACTAAGGCACACTTATCAAAAAATGAATACCTCACCTCATAATCTTCAATATTACGAATGAAGAATACAATTGGTTTTTCTTGACCTTCTTTCTTCAGTTGTACAAGCAATTCAAATATTGTGTATGTTCCTCCAAAGGTATACAAGGTGAAATTCTTAGTGAAATTAGGATTGATGAGTATTGGGGTCTCTGCAATTTCCTATTTGATAGCCTTAAAACTTGTCTTCCCTTCCATGGTCCACTTGAAGAGCATGTTTTTCTTCAACATTGATTTCAATTGATTGAAAAGATTGGAAATGTTCGAACAAAACTCTTGAAAAATTTGATTCCTCCTAAGAAAATTTTTAATGATTTATTTTGACTTGGTAAGGTAAATTAAAGGATGGAACTTACTCCTTCTAGATCAATTGTAAGGGCTTCTTTTGAGAAAATTTTTCTAAGTATTTTACCTTCATGCACTAGGATGATACATTTTTGGGGATTGAGAGAAACCTCGATTTGTCTTCATCTCTCAAATGCATGCTTGAGATGAAGTAGATGATTATTTTCTTACTTGGAGAACACTTTGATATCATCCAGGTAGACAAGAAAAATGTTATTAATTAGTCCGTTGAATTCCATATCCATGGCTCTTTGAAAATTTTCCCCTATATTAGACAAACCAAATGGAATGTTCTTGTAGGAATAGGTTTCCCACTTGGTTGTAAAGGTTGTCTTAAATTTATCTTCCTCCTTTACCATGATCTAATTATACCCACAGTATCCATCTAAATGAGAAACCTTTTCGATCCTACTTATATTTGTATAATTTTCTCCATAGAAGGCAACATGTAATTATCTTTCAAATATAATTTATTCAAATATTTGAAATCTACACACATTCATATTTCTCAATTTATCTTCCGCATTGGAACTATATTTTCCACCCATGATGAATGATTATTTAAAATTATTTCTTCATAATAGGATCAATCCACAGATTGACATGCCTATTTTTGCCTAATGTGCTTAATAAATGGGTATAGTTCAATGGTGTGCTAGAATAGATCGGGATAAAATCCCTAAGTTCTTCATACCTCCATACAAAAACATCATAAAATTATTGAAAAAGGCATACAAATGCATTTTTCTTTTATGTAATACGTATATTTCAAATCAAAGGTAATTTTTTCTTACCAACTAAGATGGGTTCATAGTCATCACCTTTGATTGTCATGTTTTCCTTTTCTTTTATGAGTTGATTATAAAAATTGAATATGGAATGCAAAGTTACTAATCCTTTAGGTAATGTGTTTTATATGATATGGATAATTTTGTCTCCATATTTATTCTCCAATTTGTTTGGACTCCTTGATGAAAAATCAACTTATTCTTATATGAAATTGAAAATATTTTGATCACTCTAAAACACTTACCAATTTGAGTTATTATCTAGTACAATTGGTCTCACCACTACTTTGACATGCATATATAATTAAGACTTATTGATATCTTGAGAAATTTCAAACCTTTCTCTTATCATGGATAACCTATCTATGGGCTCATTTTATTTTCTTGGAATGCCGCAGCTATTATTGAAGGCTTAAAAATATTCCAACTTGTCCCATAATCTATGCTTGTAAGTTTTAAACATATCATTCTTAGCCACATTCAACCCTCGACTTGGTTTGCAACTAGTTCATAAAAGGAACGATAACCGAGATCATACCAAGCCAAGAACAAAGATGTTAATCAAACACCATAATCAATAAGATGAAAGTAATTCACCATAATAAATTTACATAAACCTTTGTAAACAAATGATCAACAATATCATATATTATTATGGAACTCAATGAAATACAATGAGAATGGGCCTTGTTTATATAGGAAATTAATAACAATCTAAGAACTTGTCAATGTCATAGATCAAGCCATAAATCAATGAAAGAACTAGTCATCAAAGAACTAGTCAAGACTATAGATTTAGGAGTGAACTAGACATCAAAGATCTAGTCAATACCATAGATCAAAGAAAAACTATACCTAAAAACTAAATAAAATCCCCCTAATATCTAAATAAATAAAAATAAATATCCACACACATAAGTGGGTGAGGATAAATACAATAAAGGTAAATAAAGTACCTAGGTGAACATGAGCTAAGGTAAATACCTACTCTAACACCCCTCTCAAGTGAAGCTAGGGGAAAAAATAGAAGTGGAATGTCCACAGTATGAGTCCCAACAACTAGGCTTGATGAGGTACTCATGTACAATATATCCATGAAGAAATCTCAAACCAAAAGAAGGAAAAAATCTTGTTAGAAGGAAAGAAAAAAGAATAAGAAGGAAGATGTTCTCACGAACACCCCCAAGAACAATTTCTGAAACCCTAAGCATTCCACCCAACTCAAGGTAGTGAGGTGATGTAAACGGATTCGTAAAGATATCTCGCAACCTCTTGAGTCGGAATTTACTCCAAGCAATGAAATCCATCCTGAATGTGATGATGAATGAAGTGGATGTGTATCTCAATATAATTGGTCTGCTGGTGCTCAAATGGGTTGTGAGAAATGTGAATTGCACTTTGGTTGTCACAACAAAGTATAGTCGGTGAATCTAAACTTTTTCAATAATTTTCGGACCCAAAGAATCTGTTGACTCGCTATAAGCTGCTGCCTGTACTCCTGCCTCTGAAGATGAAAGTGTAATATCCTATTTCTTTTTACACGCCCAAGTAAATGGAGAAGAACTAATAAAAAGATATCCGTAAGTGGAACCTCTATCATCAATAGAACCTACCCAATCGAATCAGTATACCCAACCAACTAAGTAGAACCCTAGTGTAGTTTAGGCCAAAGTGGAAAGTACACGTGTAAATAGCACAAAATCCTTTTACCACTTGTTAGTGACTACTATGAGAAGAATGTGCAAATTGAGATACAAGACCTACTACAAATGAAATATCGGGGCAAGTATGGGTCAAGTATATGAGACTCCCAACCAACTTACTATATAATGTAGGATCACAAAGTGGTGTGGTACATGTGGAAGTAAGAGTAACTCCATCTTGAAAAGGAGATGGACTTGGCTTACAATCAGCCATATCAAAGCACCTAAGAATATCATGGGTTTAATTTTTCTAACTCAAATGAATCCTTGAATCTATCTCGAAACACACCTCATTCAATAAAATCACATGCCAAAACTTGTAATGCAAAGAGAAATATAACGAGTTTATTCGAGGTGTTACACATAGTCATAACGAAGGGCGCTCTGATGGAGGTGGTAGAGGTAGAGGTTACTATATGCACCCAATTTTGCACGTGCTACATTGTCATAAAATGGTTACAAAAAGGCCCCCAATGATGATCATATATTTTCAGAAGGTGTTCGATATCCTAAACCTATTTACAGCTTATATTTGTAACCTAGTATTTCTTACTTGGCCTCTACATGCTTTGTCCCAGCTTCCCGCTTAATTTTCCTTTGTTTTTGTCCTTTAGTGTCAAAATTTCTGCCCTTCCTGGGTGGCAGTTTTGTAACTTCCACTCAAGCAGGGTGGTGGTCTTGTGTGAATTTTGCAGAATGGTTCACTCATCCTTTGAATGCATGTAACTCAAATCTACTTCAGTTTTTGGACATGTTTCTCAGTCAAATTTCTTAAATTTAGGCTTGATTTGTTCATTCTTAACTCCTCTCTCACTTTTGATTGTTGATTGCATAGTTAAGCGCCTCTTCATATGATGATTTGGCATCCCATTACCTCCAAGTGTGCTCGTGCACTTTACATATAACTTTCTATAAATTGATCACTTGTTTTCAAGAAAAAGGACAAAGAACTATTCATTGCTTCCTTTATTATTAAGTTGTCTTCTTTCCTACTGGAAAATGCATAACCAATCTCAGTTCTATTATGTTATCTTTCTTCCATTGGAATTGTTCTAGTCTTCTAATTCAAGTTGTCCATTTCTCCAGCATTTTCCTTCTATTATTGTCACTACATTCCTAACCTTTGGACTCACATGGACACGAGGAACTGAAAAGATAAACTGAGGGGACCAAGTAGTTCCCAATTGGATTACCGTTGTTCTGTATTCCAGGTTGGATTTTTATTTTCTTTCCTTCATTTCCACAATTTTTCAATTATGAATCGTATTCATTCAAATTATTCATATCAAATAGAGTAGAGAAAGTATTTTATTGTTGGAATCATCAAGTAATTACAATAGATCATATCATATTCTCTTTGTAAAAACATTCTCTTTATTATTGCTAGGGAAGTTACAGGGGAAGAATAGCTTCTTTGAAGCTATGATTTCTTCTCATGCCTCTGAGGTAGGATTGAGGGTTTTGATTAGAAAGGTTTCAATTAGTTAATTTCTTTAGGTTTAGATTAACACAATTGCACATTCAATTAGCTACATCCGGTTGATTGTCTATATTATATTTATTTGTTTGGATTAGATGATTTTTTAGAATATCATAAAAGAACCAAAAACATTTACTTTCATTAGATTAGTTACTTTTATTGCTTTATTCAGTTCATATATTGAAAAATACCAAAAACACAGTGTAGATTTATTTTGCTTAATTAATTTGCTTCACTAGATTAATTCAATCGGTTCTTACATGACAATTACGAGGCCTAGAGAACCCGGGGACTACGTATTCAAACCAATAGTAAATCAGCCAAATCTAGTAGTATCATTAATAGATATTGATCAAGGTCTTAGATTTAATGTATTCTAAACAACTAGAAATCTACAAGAAATCACTGAATAACTAGACATGTTAAAAATTTAAGACAACAAAGCATATGAATTTTGGTCAAAACAACCGAATTATAGATTGCCTTAAACATCTACATGACCATAAACAGACCTGAAAGAGAAAAAACATTTGGCTGCGATCCATTAGTTCCACAACCAGATATAGGAGACCTTCTTACTGATATAGATATAGGATTACACATACAAGTTGCTAGAACCCCATTAAGGTATTCCGAGAAAATCACACAACTACTTGTTTTAAACGTAGAAGCTAAAAATATTATGAGTATTGGATAGTTGGAAACAAAGTTTGATCATTTACATGACCATACAAGGACCCCAACAACCAAGAACTTTCGGTAGTGATCCTACAGTCCCACAACTAAATGTGTTAGAGCTTATCACAGACATTGACACAAGTCTGCACACATTGGTTTTTCTTACATCACCATTTCCACCTGACATTGTATCATAATTGAACATTCTAAATGAGGAATCCCAACTAGCCCTTGCATTTTGGAACACTCCTGCCAACCAGATATAGATTATGTGAAACCAAACCTTACTCACTTGTTCCGTGACCTTGTTTGGAAATATTTACGAGGTTCCTATTGGTTTCCCGATAATTCCCGCAACGAGTGGAAAGGATATCTCACGAGCTCGATATTGAATGAAGCCTATGTGTTTCTATTATTTTTGATCCATCCATTCGATAGAAGCATTGACTGGAATGTATGGATCTTCTTGATAGAGTACATACGGAGCAAGGGAAGGATATGGGTCCATCTATGGGGACTTCGAATATATATGCAAGTAAGGTGGGATGATACTATGATATGGACTAGTGGGCATAAAACTAGGGAATGTCAAATTTCTTGATCTTCCTAAATTTTAGGGAGAAGGAGACCCAAATGCTCATATCAAGGCTTATGCTACTTATATGATCTAAAAAGCGTGTGTTGTATTTTTTTCACTTTTAAAAGTTTCCAAAGATCGTGATTTTCTTAACCAATTTTAAGTATTATAAACTCCAAAAATTGATTAAATTCTGATTATTATGCATCCATAGAAGTGCGAGAAAACTTGTGTAGCAAATAAATAATTAGAAAACTGAAAACATTCAGATAACAAACAAGATTGTTTACGGGGTTCGAAATTCCTACGTCCCCGGGTTCAGATTGAACCGATCCATTAATAATATTGAAATGTAAGTACAATAACTCTTACAAACAACCAATAATGAATCACAACCTGCAAATGAGCTGATCAATGTCCCCAAGAACAACCGAAAAATAGCAAATCTGTCCCAAGAACAATCCATGGCTCCTACAGTGTTTTCACAATGTGATCTCCCTACCACTGTATTAGAAAAACACCTACAAATGGAGATTTAAAAACATTATATGAAAAAAAATCACATATATGAGATCATCTCTGAATTCTGAACATTTTTCATGTTTACACCAAGTCACAATTCGGACCAGAAGTGCATTGAAATTCATGTTTTCCAACCGGCTGTATTGTAGATCCCTGTTAAAATCTGCATTCAAAGCTTCCAAAAACCAGCTAAAACTCAAAAAAAAATCAAATCTTACATTGTTGGAATCTTCTCATAATTTCCTTCATTTCATCTTTTTACTCCGAGTGCCCAATCTGAGTGTAAGGCCTTCAAAAATGGTGTTTTCTGAAACTGCCTCCTCTTGGCTTTTACACAGACTCACACTAATTCAAATAAAATAACTCTCCTTTTATAATGTTTCCAAATGCTGGCGCAATGGTTAGGCGCCTAAAATTTTGCATGGGAGGTCAGTTGTTCCAATCCCCTCCACTTCTCTCTCCTTCTCCTTAGGCGGGTTTGTAGTGGTTTATCCCACATTGTGGGTGCGTGCAAAAAGGTGGGCATTTAATAATGCCAAAGATGGCTGTTTGCATTGGCTTAAGAGCCACCATAGTTCCTAAGGAGTGGGCGCATTTCTTGGCTAGATAACCATGGCACATGGATGTTTATTTTTAGGTGCCTAAAATGCCAAGGATAATGCGTGGATCAGGTATAAAAGATTTGAATGCAATGCGTGGCATTTGGAAATAAGGCGTGGCAAATACATGAAATACGTGGGAAATGTAATATGGATTTGGATGAAATATGTGGAATATGGAAAGTGGACTTACCAAGTAAATATAATTTCAACCCATGTAATGTGGTATGGAAATAATTAACTCGGTCAATAATATATATTCCACTTTTCGTTTGCCGATAGGCAATTGATTGAATTTGATGAGTGGTGGCAAGCCATGTGGTGGCTTGTGGACCCACCATGTTGGCGATAATACCATAGTCCACATGGTGGCCGGGCTCCCCTCCATAACAAAAGTTGAGCCTCTTGTTCTCGTGCACCATTTTTACGCTTGTCAAAGACCGGTGATCGAACACCAACAAACAACTCCCTTTTGCCTTATCACCATCTATCACGCGAGTGCCATTGGTCCAATATTGACCAGTTGACCAAAGTCGACTTTCTCACTTTATCGAACTTTGACCGAACATATCTAGAGCTCTCGATGTCCGTTTTCACGTTCTTATAGTCGTTGGAAATATCTCGAGATGATCCTCTACATGACACCATTTAGGGATGTTTAGGGAACTTTTTCAAAAAATGATCCCCTGATCACACCTCCCCACTAAGAAAGGCTTTTTGTCCACAAAAATTTTTGTATCAACCCACAAAAACATGCTATCTCTTCCTGCATTGCAAAAACACATACAAGAACCCAAAATAACATTATAGGTTAAATAAATGCAAATAGTTGATTAGCTAGTCACATAACCAATCAGATAATAACACCCAATTAAGCTAGTGTTCAACTGAAACGCTGTAACCCTATCAACTCTACACACAATTGTGAACTGTCATACCCCACTGTAATGCCATCACAAATAACTAACCAGATAATAACACCCATTCTATTACAGAAAGCTAGTGTTCAACTGTCACTTTGTGATACTGAGATGATTACCCAAAATTACAATTCCAAAGCAGAGAGATCGATATACAAGACATCTAAACTACCCACAATTAGGCTAGTGCCCACTGCCCATCTGAAACTGTAACAACTGCAAGTATTCATTATCAGAATATAATAGACTATCAATGCCCAAAAATAGCTATAGTCAACAACTGAATCAACATGAATATGCCAAAACATTGTATCGCCATCACAAATAATAAGTCAGATAATAACACCCATCTATAATAGAAGCTAGTGTTCAACTGACACTTTGTGATTATGCTGATTACAACTGCAAGTTTCAAATTTAGACATGCTACTGATGCCTATCCCTGCATAGTGTTTTCAACAATGGAACTACCAACCAATCTGAGAAACCAAAACATGAGTATGATGAACCTATCACTCAAATCTTCTCTTCAGCTATTTCCATTCATTTTCAAAGCTTAAATATCAACTTAGGAACAAATCCTTATCAATCAACAGGAATCCCTAAAATATAGCTCTGAAAAACATTTTTCTTGCCTACTATCAACAATTTACCGTAGTGCAAATATAAAGTTGAGGAGTGTTTTTCCAAACCAATCACTTAGGTTTTTCTGTTTTGGTTATTTTACCTTCTCGATTACCACAATGAGTTTTAGTTAGGTTTAATCTTTGGTTGGTTTACAATATTGTTCTTTTAACAACTTTCCAATTTTGTTGTTTAGAAACAAACCAACAAACCTTAACATCATGACCATTCCTATTACAATGGGAACAAAATTTAACTTCCTGTTTTTAGGAGTCTTACCCATTTTACCATTCTCGAACTCTGTCTACGAGAATGATTCCCTGTTTAGGAGAGGTAACATTCTTACAATTTCTCACCTTTCCTTAGTGAGATTGGTCTTTAACACCTGCCTTATCATTCACAAAAGGTATTAACTTCTTAATCAAATTTTTCCTCTTCCAAAATATACAGAATGATTAGTACCTTCACAAAATGTGCAAGGAAAGCATATTTCGCCTACCAAAGCTATATTGTTCTAAGCTGAAAAAGTGTATTAGAAGTTTTAGGATTTGATTTTCTCTTAGTGCTATTTTTAGTGTAAGTGGAAGGAGGTGGAATCCGATTACCTATTTTACCTATTTTCTTACACCTTTCATTGTTCCTCCCGATGGCGAATCCTGCCGCATTCTAGTGGCGTAGATCCTTGGCTGTTGGAAGCTTGTCTTCCTTCAGCTACTTTGGAACTTTCTCCAATTTCCATTTTCCCACTAGAATAACCCAAACCTGCAAACCGAGGCTGATCCTCTACCTATATTGGGTTAGCATCACCTTGTCCATTTTTACCAAGGCCCGTTCCATTAAATCCCATCTTAACCATTAGCTTAGACCCAATTCCCTTAGTGTGTTTTTCAAACTGACCCAAAGGAACATCTGAAACTGAATGAGAGGAAGAATTAAAATGTGAACAACTTACAGTGCATTCTTCTGTCATAGTACCTACATCTGCTTTGGAAGGAATTTCCTTCTTGTGTTCACCTTGTTGCAGCTTTTCCAAGAGGGCATCCTTGGTTCATATTTCTTCCTGCAACTCTTTAACAAAGCCCATCAACTTCTTGCTCTCTTCAAGCATCTTGTTGACATACTCCTCTTTCTTGGTTATAGAGGATTGTGGCTCAGATTTTAACCGCACTATTTCCTCTTCCAAGGAATAAAATTTATCTCTCAAGAAAGAGTTTTCTTCTTGGAGTTGGCGGTTTATGGCTTCAAGCTCATCCAGTTGCTCCTGTTTGGATGACTTGCCCATGATTCCGTCCTGCAAACACAACCTATACTTCCAAAACTGCACACTGCGAAAGAATATTAACAAGTCCCCAAAATGTCTGCACACTGAAAAGTGAAATCAATATTGAAACTGAAGCCAAATTTCCAAACACAATTAGAAGCTAATCCGACAATCTAATTGCTCTGATACCAAACTTGATCTAAAAACTATGTTGTATTTTTTATCACTTTTAAGAGTTTCCAAAGATTATGATTTTCTTAACCAATTTTAAGTATTCTAAACTCCAAAAATTGATTAAATTCTTATTATTATGCATCCATAGAAGTGCGGAAAACTTGTGTAGCAAATAAATAATCAGAAAATTGAAAACATTCAAATAACAAACAAGATTGTTTACGGGATTTGGAAATTCCTATGTCCCCGGGTTCGATTGAACCGATCCATTAATAATATTGAAATGTAAGTACAATAACTCTTACAAAAACCAATAATGAATCAAAACCTGCAAATGATCTGATCATTGTCCCCAAGAACTCTGAAAAATAGCGGCTGTCCCCGAAGAACGATCCGTGGCTCTACGGTGTTTTCACAATGTGATCTCCTGCAGATGTGTTAGAAAAACACCTAAAAGTGGAGATTTAAAAACATTCTATGAAAAAAATCACATATCTGAGATCATCTTTGAATTATGAACATTTTTCATGTTTACACCAAGTCACAATTTGGACCAGAAGTGCATTGAAATTCATGTTTTCCAGGTAGTTGTCTTGTAGATCCCTGTTAAAATCTGCATTCAAAGATTTCAAAAATAGGATAAACCTCGACAAAAAATATAAAATATTACATCGTTGGAATCATTTCAGAATTTCTTTCATTTCATATTTTTACTCCGAGTGCCCAATCTGAGTGCAAGGCCTTCAAAAATGGCATTTTCTTAAACTCGCCTCCTCTTGGCTTTTACACAGACACTGCACTAAATTCAAATAAAATAACTCTCCTTTTATAATGTTTCCAAACAACTGGCGCAATGGTTAGGCACCTAAACTTTTTCATGGAAGGTCAGCTATTCCAATCCCCTCCACTTCTCTCTCCTTCTCCTTAGGCGGGTTTGTAGGGGTTTATCCCACATTGTGGGTGCGTGTAAAAAGGTGGGCATTTAATAATGCCAAAGATGGCTGTTTGCATTGGCTTAAGAGCCACCATAGTTCCTAAGGAGTGGGCGCATTTCTTGGCTAGATAAGCATGGCGCATGGATGTTTATTTTTAGGTGCCTAAAATGCCAAGGATAATGCTTAGATCAGGTTATAAAAGATTTGAATGCAATGCGTGGCGTTTGGAAATAAGGCGTGGAAAATACATGAAATGCGTGGGAAATGTAATATGGATTTGGATTAAATGCGTGGAATATGGAAAGTGGACTTACCAAGTAAATATAATTTCGACCCATGTAATGTGGTATGGAAATAATTAACTCAGTCAATAATATATATTCCACTTGTCGTCTCCCGATAGGCAATTCGATCGAATTCGACGAGTGGTGGCAAGCCACGTGGTGGCTTGTGGACCCACCACGTTGGCGATAATACCATAGTCCACACGGCGGCCGGGCTCCCCTCCGTAATAAAAGTTGAGCCTCTTGTTCCCGTGCACCATTTTTACGCTTGTCGAAGACCGGTGATTGAAAACCAACAAACAACTCCCTTTTGCCTTTTCGCCACGTGTTGCAGTGCCATTGGTCCAATATTGACCAGTTGACCAAAGTCGACTTTCTCGTTGTCCGAACTTTGACCGAACATATCTAGAGCTCCCGATGTCCATTTTCACGTTCTTATAGTCATTGGAAAGCTCTCGAGATGATCTTCTACACTGACACCATTTAGGGATGTTTAGGGAATTTTTCAAAAATGATCCCCGATCACACCTCCCCACTGAGAAAGGCTTTTTGTCCACAAAAAGTTGTGTATCAAACCACAAAAACATGCTATCTCTTCCTGCATTGCACAAACACATACAAGAACCCAAAATAACATTATAGGTTAAATAAATGCAAATAGTTGATTAGCTAGTCACATAACCGATCAGATAATAACACCCAATTAAGCTAGTGTTCAACTGAAACGCTGCAACCCTGTCAACTCTACACACAACTATGAACTATCATACCCCACTTTGTAATGCCATCATAAATAAGCCGACTGGATAATAACACCCATTCTATTATGGAAAGCTAGTGTTCAACTGTCACTTTATGATACGGCCGATTACCCAAAAATTACAATTCCAAACCACAAATTAGTATACAAGACATCTAAATCGCCCATCTTAGAAATCTGTAACAACCGCAAGTATTCATTATCGAATATAATAGACTATCAATGCCCAAAAATAGATATAGTCAACAATGAATAATCATGAATATGCCAAAACATTGTATCGCCATCACAAATAATAAGTCAGATAATAACACCCATCTATAACAGAAGCTAGTGTTCAACTGACACTTTGTGATTATGTTGATTACAACTGCAAGTTTCAAATTTAGACATGCTACTTGATGCCTATCCATGCATAGTGTTTTCAACAATGGAACTACCAACCAATCTGAGAAACCAAAACATGAGTATGATGAACCTATCACTCAAATCTTCTCTTCAGTTGTTTCCATTCATTTTCAAAGCTTAAATATCAACTTAGGAACAAATCCTTATCAATCAACAGGAATCCCTAAAATATAGCTCTGAAAAATATTTTGCTTGCCTACTATCAACAATTTACTGTAGTGCAAATATAAAGTTGAGGAGTGTTTTTCCAAACCAATCACTTGGGTTTTTCTATTTTGGTTGTTTTACCTTCTCAGTACCACAATGAGTTTTAGTTAGGTTTAGCACTGTTGGTTTTACAATATTGTTCTTTTTAACAACTTTCCAATTTTGTTGTTTAGAAACAAACCAACAAACCTTAACATCATGACCATTCCTATTACAATGGGAACAAAATTTAACTTCCCTGTTTTTAGGAGTCTTACCCATTTTACCATTCTCAGAACTCTGTCTACGAGAATGATTCCCCTGTTTAGGAGAGGTAACATTCTTACAATTTCTCACCTTTCCTTAGTGAGATTGGTCTTTAACACCTGCCTTATCATTCACAAAAGGCATTAACTTCTTAATCAAATTTTTCCTCTTCCAACAATATGCAACAGAATGATTAGTACCTTCACAAAATGTGCAAGGGAAAGCATATTTCTGCCTACCAAAGCTATATTGTTCTAATTGAAAAAGTGTATTAGAAGTTTTAGGATTTGATTTTCTCTTAGTGCTATTTTTAGTGTAAGTGGAAGGAGGTGGAATCCGATTACCTATTTTACCTGTTTTCGACACCTTTCATTGTTCCTCCGATGGTGGAATCCTGCCCGATTCTAGTGGCGTAGATCCTTGGGCATTGTTGGAAGCTTGTCTTCCTTGACTACTTTGAACTTTCTCCAATTTCCATTTTCCCACTAGAATAACCCAAACCTGCAAACCGTGGCTGATCCTCTACCTATATTGGGTTAGCATCACCTTGTCCATTTTACCAAGGCCCGTTCCATTAAATCCCATCTTAACCATTAGCTTATACCCAATTCCCTTAGTGTGTTTTTCAAACTGGCCCAAAGGAACATCGAAACTCGAATGAGAGGAAGAATTAAAATTTGAACAACTTACAGTTCATTCTTTTGTCATAGTACCATCTGCTTTGGAAGGCATTTCCTTCTTGTGTTCACCTTATTCTGACTTTTCCAATAGGGCATCCTTGGTTCATATTTCTTCCCGCACTCTTTAACAAAGCCCATCAACTTCTTGCTCTCTTCAAGCATCTTGTTGACATACTCTCTCTTCTTGGTTATAGAGGATTGTGGCTCGATTTTAACCACACTATTTCCTCTTCCAAGGAATAAAATTTATCTCTCAAGAAAGAGTTTTCTTCTTGGAGTTGGTGGTTTATGACTTCCGGCTCATCCAGTTGCTCTGTTTGGATGACTTTCCCATGATTCTTGTCCCTGAAAACACAACCTGTACTTCCAAAACTACACACTGCAAAAGAAGATTAACAAGTCCCCAAAATGTCTGCACACTGAAAAGTGAAATCAATACTGAAACTGAAGCCAAATTTCCAAACACAATTAGAAGCTAATCCGGCAATCTAACTGCTCTGATACCAAACTTGATCTGAAAAACGTGTGTTGTATTTTTATCACTTTTAAAAGTTTCCAAAGATCGTGATTTTCTTAACCAATTTTAAGTATTCTAAACTCCAAAATTGAATAAAATCTGATTATTATGCATCCATAGAAGTGCGGAAAACTTGTGTGGCAAATAAATAATCGAAAAGCTCAAAACATTCAGATAACAAACAAGATTGTTTACGGGGTTCGGAAATTCCTACGTCCCCGGGTTCAGATTGAACCGATCCATTAATAATATTGAAATGTAAGTACAATAACTCTTACAAACAACCAATAATGAATCACAACCTACAAATGAGCTGATAGATGTCCCTAAGAACTCTAAAAATAGCGGCTGTCCCAAGAACGATCCGTGGCTCCTACAGTGTTTTCACAATGTGATCTCCTTGCAACTTGTGTTAGAAAAACATCTACAAATGGAGATTTAAAAATATTCTATGAAAAAAAATCACATATCTGAGATCATCTTTGAATTATGAACATTTTTCATGTTTACACCAAGTCACAATTCGGACCGAAGTGCATTGAAATTCATGTTTTCCAACTAGTCATTGTATTGTAGATCCTGTTAAAATATGCATTCAAAGCTTCCAAAAAAGGCTAAAACTCAAAAAAATATCAAATCTTACATTGTTGGAATCGTCTCATAATTTTCTTCATTTCATCTCTTTACTCCGAGTGCCCAATATGAGTGCAAGGCCTTCAAAAATGGCGTTTTCTTAAACTGCCTCCTCTTGGCTTTTACACAGACCTGCACTAATTCAAATAAAATAACTCTCCTTTTATAATGTTTCCAAGCAATTTGGCGCAATGGTTACGTGCCTAAACTTTTGCATGGAAGGTCAGTTATTCCAATCCCCTCCACTTCTCTCTCCTTCTCCTTAGGCGGGTTTGAAGGGGTTTATCCCACATTGTGGGTGCGTGCAAAAAGGTGCGCATTTAATAATGCCAAAGTTGGTTGTTTGCATTGGCTTAAGAGCCACCATAGTTCCTAAGGAGTGGGCGCATTTCTTGGCTAGATAACCATGGCGCATGGATGTTTATTTTTAGGTACCTAAAATTCCAAGGATAATGCATGGACCAAGTTATAAAATATTTGAATGCAATTCGTGGCATTTGAAAATAAGGCGTGGCAAATACATGAAATGTGTGGGAAATGTAATATGGATTTGGATTAAATGCATGGAATATGGAAAGTGGACTTACCAAGTAAATATAATTTCAACCCATGTAATGTGGTATGGAAATAATTAACTCGGTCAATAATATATATTCCACTTGTCATCTCCCGATAGCAATTTGATCGAATTCTACAAGTGGTGGCAAGCCACGTGGTGGCTTGTGGACCCACCACATTGGCGATAATACGATAGTCCACATGGCGGCCGAGCTCCCCTCCGTAATAAAAGTTGAGCCTCTTGTTCCCGTGCACCATTTTTACACTCGTCGAAGACTGGTGATCGAAAACCAACAAACAACTCCCTTTTGCCTTTTCGCCACGTGTCGCAGTGTCATTGGTCCAATATTGACCAGTTGACCAAAGTTGACTTTCTCGCTGTCTGAACTTTGACCGAACATATCTAGAGCTCCCAATGTCCGTTTTTCACGTTCTTATAGTCGTTGGAAAGCTCTTGAGATGATCTTCTACACTGACACTAGTTAGGGATGTTTAGGGAACTTTTTCAAAAATGTTCCCCTGATCATTATATCAGGGAATTACTTCCTTAGGATGTATTGGTAGCTAAAATATTATGAAAAAATCTTGAGGGAATGACACTAGACTAGTACTATCATATTCCAAAACCTTCTATACATTCTTTTATATAGCTTGTGTCAGAATTCATTAGAGAATTTGACATGAACAAGTTTCTTTGAACATGGATTAGGGAGTTTCTGCATATTAGACAAAAAAGAAATGAGTCTGCCACCCATTTCATTCAGAGGCGGTGTCAAGTTCTTTACTCTTCTACAATTTCACCGAATATGGACCAAATGAAACGTTGTGATATCTTCCTTCATTTGCTCAATCGAGAGACTAGGGAAGAAGTCCAGAAATTTCCTTTCTATAGTTACGAAGAAGTATTGGAAGGTGCACTCCAAATTGACTAGGGTGCAATTGATAGTGGTCGAAAGACTTATGGCTCGAATGGGAGACTGGTCACTCCTTTATAGGGTAATTACCCCAATGGTTCCAACAACAATCAAGGGCCTAAGGTATTTAACAAGAACCATGGTGTTACAACTAATGGTGTCACTGACCAGGTCAGGAAGCCAAACGTTGGTAACACTAACCGGAAAATAATGGTAATGCCAATGGTAACTCGAGAAATCATGTAAGCCCTAACTTGATCAACATGATTGATGTAAATTGTCCCCCTCAAAATAAAATTCAAACCCAAGGCCCAAACCAACATTAGAACTCCGGCCAAGGGGCAACAAACCATGGTTATAACAACCATTTCAAAACTACAATCGAGGTTATAATCAACAACAATTGAAGACACTTATCAAAGGTGATAAATTATGATCCTAGTAAATATTGTGGTTTCCATAAGGTTTGAGGTCATGATCATAGAAAATACTTTGTGATTGCAAAAATTTTCTACCATGACTTACTGAAAAACCAAAGACATCTCTTTGTAGACATGTTCTTAGCAAATCTAGAAACAAATCTACATCTGATTATACAGGACCCATAGCTCCTTAGAATGTTAATGTGAGAATTTTATAGGATCTACTCCCTACGCATCCTAATATTTTCAAAGTGAATCAAGTAGAGCATAAAAAAAGGAATTCCTCTAGGGAACAATGATCATGAGGCCTCAACCAATAACTCTTGGGTTTCTCCTAACCTTGGTTTGAATGACAATACGAAGATCATGGGATTAATTGAGCTAGAATTTGAACCAGAAATTAATGCAACAACTCGGGCAAAGGAATACTTTCCACAAACCCTACTCGCTCTTTCCTCCTCATAGGATGATGTTCCTACAATCACAAAACCAGTAGGAGCCTATGATTTTATATAGGATTTGAATAAGACCTTCTCTCACATTTCATTCCTAGATTTGTTGAATAATTTGTTGGAACATAATGATTAAGTGGTCTGCCCAACCCTTAATGTATATGGGTCCATCACTAATATATAGGTTAATATTTAATAATCTAAAATATTTCTATTTCTATTATTAAATATGCTAACCTAGGTATGTACTTTAGGCTATATATTTAATATCATAAAATGATTGTATTTCTAATATTAAGTATTATAAACCTAGGTGTATGTGTCAACCATTTTATGTTGAAAAGGTGGGTTAGGAGACATACCCGACCACCTTATATAAAAGGGCTTTAGGTCCTCATTTGATATATTCGAGAAAATATATCAAAGGTGTGCAAATCAAGTGATTTGGTTTTACCCTTGGTAAATAGGGTTTCAAAGGAGAAGGTAATCTTACTAGATGTAAAATAAGTTCTTTGAAGTAAAAAGGTTATTTTCAAAGTGATTTTTACCCTGTTGGGATTTTCCACTATAAATACTTTGTCACCTATGTTATTTACTTCCTGTAAGTAGTTATTTATTTACTTATGTTATGATGTAATCTTTATTTAAATATTTATTGTAGCATTATGTAATATGTAATATGTAAGTTGATTAAATCCGTATTTATTAGAATCCTCAAATTCTAACATGGTAACAGAGCAAGGTAAATTAAATAAATTAAGATAAAATGTTTTGTATTTTATTTATTTAATTTGTACGAGTTTTTTCAACCAACCCAAAAGGGTATTTAAAAGTATTCGGTCCCCTTCCTTTTTCCCTAATTTATTTTGGCACTACATTTGTGCAATTAAATTCTTGGTAAAAATTTTAGGGTTTTTCAATTTTAAATCCCTAATTTTTTTTTTTAGGGGGGGAGATGTAATATGATATGATTCTTACTTTCATTTACATTTTTGTAAACTACATGGAATTAATGTTTGTTTGGAGATTTATGTGTGCACGGTGAAAGGGGCTTCAAATATTCACATGCATGAAAATCACATACAAAAAGGAAATGATTTATTACTATATGAAATAATTTTCATGTTTTCTATAATTTCAAATGTTTGCGGGTTACGGTATAAATGTGAAATTATCAAGTATAAATGGATACTTAAAAAAAGGGCTAGTTTATTGGTGGCCCACGTAAAGTGTGGTAAATATTTATTAAAATATTGGTAGTTACAACCACATAAAAGTTTTAAATTTTTTAGCTTGCATGAATTATATAAAATATTTTACAATATTTCCATAGTTTTAAATGTGTGCAAGGTAAAATTAAGAGTAAATGAAGGGAGGAGACAAGATTAATGAAAATAGAGATTTCAATTTATTTCATTGGTTCATGAAAATAGGGATTTCAATTTATTTCATTGGTTGGGTGAAATTATTTGTTCCCTTTATAAAATATGTAGGTTAATCTATACTCTCATAAATCTACTTGCACCTAGTAAAATTATTTTAACCTGGTCTATGTCCTTTAAACCCCTTTAATAAGGGTTATGTGTTTTTTTATATAAAAACAATATACTATAGTTTATAATTTTTATGAACTATATGTTGTTTTTTATTTACATTCTATAAACTATATACCTTTAAAAAAGTGTATATATTTTTACATTATAAATTATAATAGGTTATTATAATGTATTAAAATATAACCTCCCTAATATTATACAAAAGAAGAAATTCTAGAATTTTACATTCTGGAAATACACAATTTTTAGTGTCATTAAATTTGAAGGTCAAATGACCAAATGGTCACAGTAGACCAAACATAAGACAATATGATGGTCATTTAGATGTCAAATTTAAGTGGGTCGGATCTTTGTCTATATATATATATATTTTAAATTTGATGTTGTTATGCATTCTTAGAGGTCTCTTCTTCACTTCTATATGGTCAAAAATATTTTTATATAAATATGGGGTATAATGCAGAGCCCTTTATATTGCGGGTTATTATTTTGATCATGGGAGGTTAATTAGTATGCATTGTAATGACATAATTAGTTATGATCAAATAGTTTCTTTAGATCTATAAAATTTAGATATGATTCTATTAAAAGTGTTGTTTTTATTATCGATAAATATGTATCTAACTTTGTGGTACATTGTATATTATAATGGGGTGTGTTTTATAGGTTTAGGAAAACAATGGCGTCCAACTATTTCTGTCTTGACAAAACCCAGATCCTAAATGAAACCAACTACAACATTTGGGTCAAAACAAAATTTATGGCAAGGAAACTCGGATCTGAGGTTTCTCCCACTAGTCGTCAAGAAACTGTAGATAACATGAATGCATTCTTGCAACGAATGCAGAGGCTCTTTCTATGATTTTGCACAATGTGAATGACGAGTACCTTCTACACATTGGTAATATCAAACATACAAAAGAGGTATGGACACAACTAGAATCCATACATGAAGGATACTTAGTATATCAAGGATAGTAATGAGAGTATAATAGCTGAAGGAATTCAAAGAAATGGTCTATATATTTTTTATGATTTCTCTTGTGCATCTTGTTTTATATCTCAGAGTTTGAATAATTGAAAACTATGGCATGAAAGGTTAGGACATGTTAATTATCAAATCTTATATGAAATATATAAATATAATCTAGTGAAAGGTTTACATGTGTTGTCTTCTTCTTTTGAAGTTACTTCATTAAATACTTCTAAATGATGGTTTTGATTCTAATTTAATAAATGGTCATGATGATGTTTTGATGTTATAGATGTTTCTGAAACTCTTATCTTCCTAGATAAGAAATTAAATTGGGCTCAATCTATGTTAGAAAGTTCAAATCCTATTAACCTTAGGAAAATGACCAGAAGCCATCATATGTACCATGCATTAATTACTTTGTATGAACCTGAGTCATGAATTATTATAGGGTCTAGGTGGATATACAAAGTAAAGTATAATATTGATGGTAGTATTAATAAACATAAAGCTAGACTTGTTACTAGAGGTTTCAATCAGAAACCTGGTATTGATTATGTTGAGACATTTTCCCCTGTAGCTAAAATGAGTATTATTAGGGCCTTATTTGTAATTGTCACTCAATTTGGGTGGGAAATCCACCAAATGGATAAGAAAAATGCTTTTTTGAATTTTGATTTAAAATAAGAACTTTACATATTTCAACCTAAAGGATTTGAAGAAAATGGTAAAGAAAACTATGTTTGTAAGTTGAGAAATCCTTGTATGGTTTAAAACAAGCTCTTAGAGCTTGGTATGCGAAAATTGTTTCCTTCTTTAAACTATTAGGTTTTGTTAATTGTTCTTTTAACAATGATATATTCATCAAGCAATAAGGCTCACATATTATCATTATATGTATATATGTTGATGATTTACTTATGACTGATGACAATTCTGAATTTAATTCATAGGATTAAAGAGAAATTGAAGTAGTACTTTGAAATGAATGAGTTAGGTCTCTCACATCATGTTATTTGTATGATTGTATTTCATTCTATTTTTATTTTTCAAAACACAATATGTAACCATTGTATTGAATTTTTTTCTTATGATTGATTGTAAACCATTTTCTACTTCAATGGAAGTTGGAATAAATATTGACCCTAAATCTGCATATGAAAAAGGTTGATCCTATTTTATATATGATGTTAGTTGATAGTTTGATTTATCTAACTATAACTAGATCAGATATTTCCTATACAATAGGAATTACTTCAAGGTTTATGCATGAACCTTTTTAGAGATCATTGGAATCTTGCAAAAATAATTTTTAGATATATTAAAGGAACAATCAATTATGGGTTGCATTATACTAAGAATGAAAATGCTATCTTATATGGATTTTGTGATTCTAACCATACTGATGTTGTGCCATAAAATATATTGGATATGTGTTCAAGTTTTTTTGGTGTAGAAACCGTTATTTGGAACAAAAAATGCAATCAACAGTCTCCATTTCTTCTATTGAGGCATAAAAGTATAATGGAAGAAGTAAAGAAGCCATGTGGTTACAGCAGCTATTGGTAGAGATACACATGGAAGTATTCCTCTTCTATGGGGTGGCCAGAGTTGTATTACTCTTGATTAAGAATTTGGTTCAACATCAAATGATGAAGCACATTGAGATACATATACGCTTCACCCATGAGAAGGTGCTAAGTGATGACATAAATCTCAAGTTTATGTTGACTGAAGAGTAGGTTGTTGAAATCTTCACAAAATTCCCTAAGTGCTACAAAGTTTTGTCACTTTCGTGAAAAGCTTGGATTGTCAGAGTTTCCATTAAGGGGGAGTGTGGATGACAATGTCACCTCCTAATGGAACTTGGTTTTTGTAAAAAGACCTTCGGGAATTTGTAAAAGGATTTCAGGAAAGTGTAAAAAAATACCTTCGTGCAAATGTAATAAGACATTTGGGCATGTATACCTCTTCACTTATTTTTAAGAAATAAGTGTAGAAATATCTTTAGGAGGTCTTCAAAACTCTTTAGTGCTATTGCGTTTACTGGTAAACATCCAGTACAAGCATATTGTTAAAGAGGTCCTTTGTTGTAAAAGACTCCTATATGCTTGGGTTCAGTAACCTTTTATGAGAACCTATGAGAACATGTAAAACTCACAAATCATACTTATCTACTGATCATGGGATGATCTTTGGAATTCCAAATCATTTTGTACCAAAAAATAAATTGAGTATGATGAAGGTGTTATAATTCCTTCAACCGATATGCTAGCCTAAAACCTTTATGGCTTAAGGATTGTAAATCTTGTAGTGTACCATGGAAAGGTAATCTATTGGCATATGTTATGTTATCCCACTTAATATTAAGGGGAGTGTTGTAACATAATGATTAAGTGGTCTGGCTAGCCCTTAATGTATATGGATCCATCACTAATATATAGGTTAATATGTAATAATATGAAATATTTATATTTCTATTATTAAATATGCTAACCTAGGTATATACTTTAGGTTAAATATTTAATATCATGAAATAATTATATTTCTAATATTAAATATTATAAACCTAGGTGTATGTGTCAACCATTTTAGGTTGAAAAGGTGGGTTGGGAGATATACCCGATCACCTTATATAAAAAGGGTTTTAGGTCCTCATTTGATATATTAAGGAAATATATCAAAGGTGTGCAAATCAAGTGATTTGGTTTTAACCTTGGTAAATAGGGTTTCAAAGGAGGAGGTGATCTTATTGGATGTAAAATAAGTTATTTGAAGTAAATTGTTATTTTCAAAGTGGTTTTTACCCTATTGGGGTTTTGACTTTAAATATTGTGTCACCCGTGTTATTTATTTCCTATAAGTATTTATTTATTTATGTATGTTATGATGTAATATTTATTTAAATATTTATTGTACCATTATGTAATATGTAAGTTGATTAAATCCATATTTATTAGAATCATCACATTTTAACAGAATTCCCTATGTATCGTTATGTACTACTCGATGCACTATGTCTTTTCATCTAATGTAGGTTACACTTCCTCCTAGTGCTCAAATAAATCATATCGACTTTGACATACATCCTCCTGGGATAGAGTGATAGGGATATTGGGTTTGTTTTTGATATAGAAAAGATGCCATCTGACGTTGAAATAGCTCAAAGAGGCAATCCTACCTTATATTTATAGGTCTGGGTTTATAACAATTGCATTAAGAGAGCCATGATCGATGATGGGGCTGTTGTGAATGTGGTTTCTTTCTCTTTCTTATAGAAGTTAGGATATGGAGAGACTAATTGTTCGTCTACAAGAAACATGTTGTGAGGGTATGATAGTCTTAAGGCTACTTCAATCGGAACCATAATTTTTCCTATCAACCTCGGGTAAAATACCATCTTGACAAAGTTTTAAATCATCGATAGGGAAACAAATGACAACACAATTCTTGGGAGACCTAGGATTCATCGAATGAAGGTTATTCCTTCTACCTTGTTCCAAGAAGTTATATTCCTCCATTTGGGAAAGGTATTCATTTCCCAAGGGGATCCTAAGCCCTTCGATATACACTTAGCATACCTCAAGAAGAAAAGAGGAGTCCATTCATAGTATGAAATCCTTGCAAACCAGTAAACAAGTCATTGCCATCAAAACAATTGGTTATGCCTACCCCAAGCATTCAAAAGGGTGAAGTTATTATCCAAAATCATTCGAGGCATCCAAAACCGATAAAGGAAAATCAATATCTCTGTGGAAACCGTGTCCACCAAAACAATGGAGGCGTAGTCATTTTTATACCCTTTCAACGAGCAAGGAAATCCCATGTGCCCTGACCTATCACCCAGTGAGCATTGGGCGCTCACTCAAGGCGTACGTGGGTGCCGAGCCCCTCCTTTATGTGAGTTGTGTGAGAATTTATTATTTACGATAGAAAATTAAACGAAGAAAATGGAAACAAACCATACATTCATCTCAAGTATTAGAATGGCTTCTAGACCAATGTATTCATTTAGATAAGAAAAACATTATAGAACACGAGATCTAAATCATAATAAAAGGAAATGCACAGGGGTATACACCCACTTATATGAAATATATATTTAAGATGGATCCATATAGATATAAGTAAAATTAGAACCACATATATCCATATTAAATATGTTTGGTAATCATATTGCATTCATTGAGGCTATCACAGATCCATATAATAGTGCAGACTAATGTCATGCATCAGAACTGGACTTAAGCCCTTCTTAGTACAAAGAAATATATTTAGACCCATCCCCTTGATACATCATACCCCTACAAGTCCTCTAAACCCAACCCATAGAACTCTTAGAATATTTATACATAGCTTCGCCACTTTCCATTCTCGGTATCCATATCTCCTTCTCTCTTGGGAACTTGTATTTATATCCCCAGTAAGCACTTCCATGCCCATCTAAAGTTGTAGATCAAGTGCCAAGTGTCCATGTGGTCCTCCATGGGAGCATTCTCCTTGAGACGCAAGCTCTCCATCCTTTGCCATGATGACCTTATGAAATCTTCTATCGTAAGGTATATTCCTTTTTTGGGCAACCAGTTGCAAGGATGGAACCTTATCCACTCTGCATGCATAGTTGGGTCATGTTTTCCTCATGTTCTATCTGATATGCCAAATATGGCTAAGTCCCAAAGCCTTTTCTCTACCTTCTACATGCGTGCCATCGGTTATACTAAATCCTCCTAAAACCCTATCCTACACACTTTCTTCTTACGCACTCTTCTTCAAATAGGCCTTGCACCCATGCGCCTTCTTATACTTTAGCCAATATTTTAGGGGCCCAACATCACCCCACACTACGCCTATTCTCTACCCTTGGGAACATTTTATCAATGAATAAAGAATGATTGTTCTTGAATAGTTTGGGGAAATAATAAAGGAATGAATAATTTGGGGAAGAATGAAAGAATGGGGAGATTATGATTACTTCTTGCAAGAGGAGAGGGAAATATTTCTTCAAGTCTTCCTCCAACTTATTCTAGGCATTGACTTCATTCTGTGCCTGTTGATAGAGGTCTCTAACTAGGGTGCTCACCTCTTCAAATCTTATCCCTTCTCCTTGGGTATTCATTGTTTCCATGATCCCCTCCAATTGTTTTCCCAAATCCTCGAGCGCATCCATCCTTCGAGTGATCTAGGGATACAACTCCTTGAGTTGGTTCTTGATTGAGCCTCATAAGGTCTCAATAGCCTCCAATTTCTTCTCAACCTCGGCTATAATTATGTCACGTTCCAGCTCTATTCCCTTGTTCTTCTCTTGGAACTCCTTGAGCTCCACTTCATGAGTGGCAACTAGAATGCTCACCACTCTATCTCTATCAGCGTAATTGTCATAGGTGGCCTCAATGACTTGGGTGGCAAATTTCACATCAGCGAGGAATTTATTGTACTAAGAAACAATTGCCACAACCTTCATCTTGTCCTCCTCTTTTTGCATGTTGATGCCTCTTCTACAGATTCCAAGGCTAGTGGTCTCCTTTCCATTGTGAGGATGTGGGTCAAGTCCTCTAGTACTCTAGGGTGGATCCATACTTCTGCACTGGTGGTGTCAGATCTAGATGCTTCAAGACAATGACATCTATGATCATCTCTACTTTCTTGTAAACCTCACGTACCCTTTCCTTCTCTTCTTTTAACTCACACCTTAGTTGAGCGCTGATTAGTTCCTCCCACTTTAAGTCCTTAGTTCTTTCCTTGAGCTCTTCTTCTTTTTCTCTAGTTCTACCTCTAGGAACTTCACCCTATCCATTCCTCCCGAAGAGCTTGGATTCTACTTCAACCGAAACCTTGTTCAACACATTGTAGATTTGTTTGTCTGATATTTGTTGAGTGTTTACCAAGGGGTTGAATCCTTTTGACTTTGGTACCTTCATTATTTCCCCTTGGCTTACTTCAAACTCTGTCTTGTTGATGTGGGACTTAAATGACCAAGAAATCATTTTCCTTGTCTCGAGGGTATGCACCTTCCTCATCAAATGATTCCATAGCAAAGAATTGCTCCATTGATGGTGCTTTTTGAAAGCATGTGTGCAACACCTTGTTTGGATCATCAATATAGCCCATCCCCTGAACCTGTGATGCTTCTGCACTCTTTCTCCCCATGTGTGCAGCTTAAGAAATCTCAAAGACAAACTGGGATCTCCTCTCATGCTGCCATATTCCTTTTCTACACTCTCCTCCTCTTCTTCCTTCATCACCATGTCCACGCTGCATTCCATCTCTTTCTCTACCAAGTCCTCGATGATTTTTTCTACTTCTTTCTCTGCGGCCTCGTCTACCTGTTCCTTTGTGAGGCTTGGGGTCCTTTATTCTTTTGTAATTTCTTTACTTACCCCTTTGTCTTGAGCATCCTCCTCTTCCTTGTCATTCTTCCTCTTGACAAAGATGTACTCATTTTCTTCTTCCTCTCCTTCCTCCTCCGAGTCATGTACTTTGAATATGGAGGGCCTTGAACTACCTCAAGTTCATCATCATCATCATCATCATCATCATCATCTCTTTCACCTCTATAGGCCTCCAAGCTCTACCCTCCGAGTCATCCTCTCTCTAGTCATTATCCTTTGTTGCTTCCCGATTTTTCTTCCTCTTCCTCCTCCTCTAGTGACTTCTCCTGAGTGATGGGTTCTTCATGCTCTGACACTTCTTCTTCTGGAGTCTTTTCTTTCACCGGGACTTCTTTCTCCATGCATAAGTACTAGGCTTAGCGCTTGTCTCTGGTGCACTTACCACTTGTGTAGTCTGAACACTTGGTGCTTTCTACACCTCTTCTCTTTCCCTCTTCTTTGGCGTGGATTCTTCCTTCTTGTGGGGTCTTCAGGGATGGATACATCATTTTCCAAGTAAGTACCTTTTTCAAACTTTGGCCTTATGTGAAGGTATATCCTTGTTGCAGCCCTTCCAATGATTGGAAATGTTATAGGCTTCATCATTTGTATCTCGTGGGAGACATATCTCTCCACGTATGTGCACTTCTTGGGTAGACTAACTTTCGACGTAGCTCACGGTGGTCTACATCTACCTCACTAAGGTCAAACCTTAGTCTCTTGGCCTCCTTGAACCTAGTTAACTCCAGCTTAGAAGTATAACACGGTGAAGGAGAAGGGTAGTTTGCACCACGGACCCATGTTTTCATCTATCAACCTAAATTTGCCAATGCATAAAGTGTTGATATACTACAAATTCTACCTCTCCTTTTATGAGCATGGGTAACACTCTATAATCCTCCATTCCACCCCGAACGCATCCCTCATGCACTTGTACCACTTTTCTAAGTGCACCTTGTGAGTGGTTGTCATGGTCTCACAAGTATATTTCGTGAACCTCTTCACGGGTAAGGGATCCTCTTTTGGGTACTCCCAAACAAACCTTTCCGCCCATCGGGCACTCTACGATCTTTGAGAAAACAATTATGAGGAGGACATTTCCAAATAGTATCTTCTCACCTTCTTGCACACTACTAATGATTTCATCCGCATGAAAGCAAACAAGTTGTAGATGGTCCCCTCAGATATTTTCTAGCATACGTTCAACCATGCCTTGTTCACTTGAGTCCATCTTTCTTGATCATTGAGCTTGGTTACCAAGCATGTGGCCATCCTCATCATGGGGTATGGAATATTTGCGATGTCAAAGTATCGCGATCCTTTCTTGTATTCATATGTGGCTACTATTTCCTTGATGGCCTCCTTATCGCTTAGGTCATCATCAATGTTATCCCCCTCACAGATAAGGCCTGTGAACTTGGAAATCAACTAGGGAGTTATGTGCATCTTGTGCCCCATGAAATAAAAATGGTCTTCATGAATGTGTGCCATCAGCCACTGATAGAGGTGCTCAGGTTTTCCAAGTAGGGTAATTTGTAAAGTTGTAGTAACCCTACCTTCTCCAATTTAACTTTTACTTCATCATTGTATATGGGCATGCCCTCTAGTGTCCTCTTGTTTGTTGGGTGAACCAACTCCAAAGCCATTTCTTTCTCTGATCATGCTGGTGTGATGATTATAGTCACTCATAGTCATTTTCTATAAATGAGACTCCCATTATTTTCCTAGCAATACCCCATCCGGTATTACATCTCTACGTACCACTCTTCATTTTTGCTTACGGCAAAAGAAGCGTTTTCTTCCCTTCCCTTTCCCTTGCCCTTCTTCTTTTTAGGTGAGATGGTTGCTTTCTTTGGTGCCATTCTTCTAGTTAGGTTACACTTCAAATGTCTTCTCCTTACTCTTATCTACCACTTTATCCAACCCCAAGACTCAATCTTGTAAAGAAACCCTCCTAACACCGTGCCCTATCCATCAAACCCTAACTGGAACAATTCTTCCACAAGACGGCACTTCTCAACAACTTCCTTCTCAACATCCTCCACGCCATGTACTCCTTTCCTACTAGTTTGTGGATCTACTCTAGTCACGTCCTCTTAGATTTCTTAAATTTTTCTTCACACATCACTTTTGGATGCCCTAGTTCACGAGAACTCTTTTCACTTCATAATGCAAGGTAAAATAATGAAGTGCCCGACTTCTTATTTATAGTTTTTCCTTCTTTCCAACATTAAATGTTATTTTACCTACCACCATACTTAACACTAAATGTGGATTTTTCCACCAAGCCAGCCTTATGCACCTTCACTTACGTGCCCAATCTTATGTAAAATATTCTACAACCTTTTGGTGCACAAAACAATCCATCCTGATAGAAGACTCTTACGCATGTCAACAAATGCCAAAGGCACTTCTTCTTCTCCTCACCTGATTTTTTCTCTCACCTACCTCATGTTGTTCTTATGCTTCTTCCTCCTCTATACATGGTTTCTCTAAAGTCTTATCCTAACACCAACCTTTTTTTCCACCTCTTCTTCCATGCGCTTCCTTCATCCTTTGCACTTTGTATCCATCAACTAGGCCATTCACCACAACTTCTACTACCAGTTCAACTTGTATTATGGGCCTATACTTCACATCACTCCACCCCACACTAAAATAAATGTGTGGTCCTCTGCATGCACAACCTTCAAAAATTAATGTGGTTATCAGTGCCCAAGGCACAAAACAAACAATAAACAAATGATGAGAAAGGGAAACACAAGAAAGGAAATTACATAAAGGGAAATTTTAAACTAACTGGAAATACTACCTTATTACAAACACCAAGAAGACTTATTTATAGTAGGGCTTCAACCTACTCCCATTGAAATGGCCTAGAAATCTCATCCCATCCAATGCTCTCAACTGCACACACCTGAATTAAGGATGTCCGAGATGATATAGGGCCCCAACCAATGGAATTTCAACTTTCGGGATGGCACAAAAACTTGGAATCATATAACAATACCATCTGCCCAACCTCAAATTGTTTGTTTTTGATGTGGCGATCATGCCATGCCTTTTGTTTAGCCTTTTCAGCCTTTTGACTCCACCTAGCCAATGATCATCTCTCATCCAATTTCATCAATTTTCAATCCTTTCCTCCTAGCACTTGTTTGTCATGGCCAATCCTCCTGCACATGCTATACGTAGAGAAGGTAACATGAATTCAATGGGTAGGACAACCTCCACGCCAAACACCAATTGAAATGGTGTGGCTTTATTCAACCTCTTGTAGGTTTTCCTATATGCCCATAGAACTACTAATACTTTGTCATCCCAATCTTGTCTACCAACGTCACAAATTTTGGTCAGGGTATGACTCAATATTTTATTAAATGCCTCGATAGTTCCCATTTCTTGTGGATGGTAAGGGGTAGTCTTATGATGAGCCACCATGAACTCTGCTAATAGAATCTTGATGGTCTCATTTAGGAAATGTGTACCCCTATCACTAGTTAAGCTCAACGGGCATCCATACCTTGTAATAATATTTTCCCATAGAAACTTGGTTGTTGTAGCCACTGTATAATCCTTGGTAGGTCTTTGCTTCTTCTACCCATCTTGTCAAATAATCCATGTAAGTGATTACATAGTGTGATCCCATCCTACATGTGGCTAGAAAATGGGGCCTACAAAATCTATGGCCCACTTTTCAAATGGATTTGTACTTGGAATAGGGCGCAAAGGCATTTCATCCCTCCACCTTGGTTTTCCAAGGCACTGAACAATGATCACATGCCTTGCAATACTCTTTACAATCTTGATATAGGGTCTCCCACCATAACCCAACTTGTAATATCTTGCATGCGTAGTGGCATCCCCTACATAGTGTCCACCTACACTTCCTCCATGCACCTCCTCCATAATAGCTAGGCTCATGTTCTAGCACGCACCACACAACACTTCATCACATCCTAGCTTGTATAAAATCACCACTAACCAACATGTAGGGTGCATGCATGTATGGCTAATTGCTTCCTCTCTAATGCTTTCATCCCTTCTAGCACCACACCCATTTTGAGAAACACCACAATATCCTCTAAGTTTGAGGGCACGTGCCATAACCTAAATAATTGTGTGTCTAGCATGGTATCCTCAATGCTTTGTGTGTCCTCTCTTGAGTCAATTCTAGACAAGTGATCGGGTCCAAAATTACTCTTTCCTAGCTTGAAAACCACTATGAACTCAAATTTTAGAATAACAGACCCATCAACATATGTGCCCTTGCAGAAATGGGATTGTTTACCAAGTATTTTAATGTCATGTGGTCCATGTAGAATACAAATGGTGTTTCCAGTAGATATTTCCTAAACTTGTGCAACACGTAGATCATGGATAGTGCTTCACGCTCAGTAGTGGTGTAATTTTTTTCTACTGATGTTAACTTTCTACTTGCAAAACACAAGGGATGGTCAATAATCCCTTCACCAAGTTGTGCCAGTACTGCTCCAATGGTTGTACTAGAGGCATCCACATGAACATGGAAAGGCTTATCCCAAATAGGAAATGGAGAATGGGTGCATGTGACAAGCCTATCCTTCAAAGTGTCAAATGCCCTCTATTGTACCTCTCCCCAATGAAAGGAACTCTTGTGTCTAAGAAATTCCTCCAAGGGTGTGGTGATCTTGGCATATCCCTTGATGAACTTCCTATAGTAACCCATATGCCCAAGGAATCCATGCATGATGCTTTGGCTAGTAGGCTCCCCTAAACCCACAATGGTTGCAACCTTGGCAGGGATCTACTAGTAAGCCTTCCTTGCATATGATATGTCCCAATAAGGTTCCAAATGGGGTAGAAAAGACACACTTCTTGATGTTGAGGGATATCCTCAACTACGACACACCTTTCAAACATTAGTCTTAAGTTATCACAATGGTCTTTGACTAGACCATACATAGTCCAATCATCCAAATAGACTGAAGAAATTTATGGATGAAGTCCTGAAAGGCTTGTACTACAATGCACGAGAACACAACAGTGCACATTCTTCAACCCAAAAGGCATGACCATATAGGAAAAATTCCCCATTCAATGGTGAAAAGTTGTCTTTCTCTAGTCTTCCTTTACAATCCTCACCTAGTGGTACCCTAGAACCCATCCATGAAAGAGTAGACTTCACGCCCGCCACTCCTCTAAGATTTCTTCAGTAAATGGGGTTGGGAAGGGATCAATGACACATACTACATTCAGGTCTCTATAGTCAACATAGATCCTTATCCTCCCATCCTTTTTGATGTTGATGACCATTGGGCTTATCCATTCTGACTCTTCCACAACCTCAATGATACCTGATGCTATCATTTTTTCTATCTCCTCCTTGACCCATACGCACAAATTTGGGTTCATCTAATATGGCCTCTTTCGGATTGGGCAACACCTTCCTTCATTTAGTTTTATCCTCATCTCCCCCAAGGAATGGTGGATGCCTTTGAGTTCATGATACCCATGAGGGAATAAATCCTAGAATTCACATAACAGATCAATGATCTTTGAGACCTCCTTCTTCACCAATAGTCTCCAATGATAGCTTCCTTGGGTTCTACTTCTGACCCAATGTTAACCTTCTTCATTTTTAGGGGCTCATGGTAGCGCACATCCTTTCATCAACACTATCTATAACATCACATGTGTACCTACAGAGTGGTTAACATCTAGACTTTCCATTTCCTCTCCATCTATGACATAAACCATCTTTCCTTTTTCCTTCTCTATGCATGCACACTCAAACTGCATCTCCTCTGACTCATCCTCATCAAAGCGTGCCTCTAAACTAGGCTCACCTAGAAAATCTAGTAGCTTGTCTTCTTCCATGCCATGGCACTATCCCCCATCGTAAGGTGCTTGATCACTTGCAATGCCTTATCCACTGATGGCTTTGTGCTCTGATATTCAAAATCTTGGATGAGATCAGTTGTCAGCTCCTACCAATTTCCCATCTAGTGCACATGTTTTGAATGGATATACCATGTGCATGCACAACCCTTGTAGTGTGGAATACAACTTATGCACCCATAATGATGGTGGTAAGGCTTTGCACCTCCTATCCAAGCCTTCTCACATGCTTGGATATGAAATGAAGTGGTCTCTTTACCATGGTAGTCTTATATGACCATGGGTGTGTTACTCCTAGAAAACCTTATAGAAAACATGATTCTTACCTCACACCACTCTAGAGGTTCTCCCATGTGTAGCCCACCAACATGTGTTGCAGTCCTTGAGTAGGTTATAACTGAGCATCCCTCTTCTTTCATCCTCATTTTTCCACTAAGCTTCCATGTCCCATAAGAAAATTTTAGGGTATGCCCCTCCAGAGTAACTTGGTAACTTCTTTCCTCCTAGGCACTTGAGTGAGCATGCCTTGGTCACTCTTGTTATAGACCCCTCAACTATCACCCAATTAACTCATAGGTCTCATGCACCCAATTGTCACATGCCATGCTTGTTGTATCACTCACAAACTAAGCATCCTCAAATTGGATAACTCCTTCTATAGGGTGAATTATCTCCGGGTCTCTGATGGAGCACATAAAATTCTATCAAGGACCTCTTCTCCCAAAGGTTTAGTGTAAGGTGCCAACTTCCCATCCATCAAAGGGATGATGACCCATTCTTCCTTGTTCTCAAAACTGATATATCCTTTGTTGAACCTTAGGTCAACATTTTTCTTATAGCACCATGGGTGCCCAAGCAATGTTGGAAAATTGTCTTCCTCGGTGAGCACCAAGACTTCAAAGTCTCTAGTAAACTTGGCCCCTAAATGGTGATCACTACATCCTTCAATACTCCAATGGGCATTGCCTTAGTTTTTTTTCCATATACAACACATTCAAGATGGTTGTAATGTGGGCCTTCCCATTTGATGTCAAGCATCTAATGTAAGAACATTGACTTTTCTCCCATGTCAATCAATATGTTACTCAAGCAAACCAACCATCCACAACTACATTTAGTGTGATCTCTTTGTCATAGTCAAGGCTATGGGGAGGGAGGTTTGCATGCAACACCTACCTTTCACACTCTACTTCACATGGTGGTATCTTCTCCCATAGCCATTCTCCTAGCAAGGGAATAATATTCTCTTGCCTTAACATTTTACACACTTCCTTGACCTCATCCAGGTCCTTCTACGGAGCCTCAACATTCCTCCTTTTCTCCTACTACTTGACTACTCCTTTAGACACTGGATTTCTCCTTGCAAACTCTGAATGACATCCATTGTCTCTTGATACACTTCCTTCTAGTGGGAAGGGTCCGGATACTTCCCATGCACCACTTCTTCTCTTGAGACTAGAGTCCTTTTCCTTGGTACTTCCTTGGTGTGTGCAACCTCTACTCGTGTTGTCACCAAAATAGGTTCTAACCCTGACTCACGTGCCACTCTAGGCATCCACTATGTGTCAGCCTTCTTTATACTCACCATCCCAATGCCCTTTCCTTCCAGTGTTGTCTAGGCTCATGTGCTCAAACAACTCAAGGCACTCCTCATACTTATGCTTCTTCCCACACCATGAGCACTATAATAAATCTAGACACTCACACCTGTAATGTTCTATAGATCCATAGTTATAGCAGGTTCCTCATGGGAACTCACTTCTTCCTCCTCCATGGTTACTACGACCATGGAATCCTCCATGTGAGAACCTCTCCCATGCATGCCCCTCCATCCACGTGCATCCTTCATAATGGCATCATCTTCCTTAGAACTACTAGAAAGGCTGGTCTGCATACACCATGATCAATGGCCTCATGGATTTGGTCAATAAGCCTACAATCCTTAGTATCATGGGTCATAGAGGTGTAAATATTGTAGTAGTAAGACACATTCTTCCAGATTGTGCACTGTAACAAGGGACATCTACTCACATCATGGTCCCCATGAAAATTTCACAATCTACTACTATGGCACGTACTAACTTCTAGGGGAAACTATCCTTGGCATGCCCCTCTACTTCACAATCTACACACCAAAGACCACTACGAGTCTCATGTGCAGAGTTTGTAGACAAATTCTCTAACTACTTGGCCATATATAGTGATTTGAGCCTCTAAAAAAGGGCTCACACTAGTATCAATGCTCCCAACTACTTCAGCACGTAAGGCAACCTCTAGAGCCTCACAGTGGGTTAGTGAATGTTTTATGTGACAATGCCCTCCTAAATGGAGTGATCAACCCTCCAAAAACCATTGAGCATGTTGTGAAGGGTGAATGTCATATGATAGTTTTGATAGGAGAGTTTTAAACCATGCATCATACTCCCACACACTCTCTGCCATTCCCTATTGATCTCCTTCAAAGCATTGATGCTCTTCTACTCAAACTCCAGTATATGGAACTCTACTAGGAAGGCATTCTTCAATGCGGTGTATTCTACCACCATCTTGATAGGGGTCATACTTCCTATACCAGCTATGTGTGCACCCTTACAATGTTGTTGCAAACTAACTTGCCTTCCACTCTGGGGTAGTGATCCCTTTTCACGCCATAGTAATTCACACTTGTGCACATGTTCTCACAACATCCTCTATACCTTGGTAATCTGGAAAGTGTAAAGACATCTCAAAGAACACTTGAGGAGGTGGTTGAGGCCCTTGTCCTCCTATCTAGATCCTTGGTTCCCTCTAGTGTTCCTCCTCCTCCACTAGATCCACTAGATCCACCAGTCCTGTGCCTCCAGATCCACCAGTTCCACCTCCATATCCTCCTATGTAACCGAAAATGGGCCTAAAGTGGTCACTGCCTAGTGTCCCCAATGTTCCACTAAACTATGTGCCAATGGTCTGTGAGATTGCTCCACTACTAGAAGTGTATCCCATGCCACTCCTAGATGCATTTCCCAAACCTTGTGTACTTACACTTTGCCCAAAAATTCCTCCAAACACCGGAATGGTATGTGTAGCCATGGATGTTCCAAATGAAAAATTATATCTCCTTAGGTGCACGATCGGTCACTCCCACCGATACCAACTGGGTTATCAATACTTCTCCCTTGATTTGGAAAACCAAGTGCCAGGGTTGGTCACTAGGTGGGTTCAGATGCATGCACCGATGACTCTTCTTTCTCCATGCGATGAACTCTCATCAAAAGATGAAGGGGCCTCTCTCCCATGCTTTCCAAGATGGGGTAGCATAGACTTCTCAGGCTCCATGTCCTCCATGTGAACTTCAACACCCTCTCACAACATCTACCTCCATAGATCCATCACACTTACAACCTCACATTGTCTAGTCATCTCCCTTTCACGAGCTTTACTATACTTGAGTCATCTCTCCTCCCTTTCCTTTTTAGCCGTAATGTCCATCATCTTCCTCCACCCTAGCTTCCTCTCCCAATGCTCAAAGTAGCTTAGCCACCATGGGGAATGCTTCTAAACTCAAAGTAATGACCAAGATCTTCATAGCCAGAGGAATAACACTCAAAAATGATCCTCTAGGCTCCCTCAAAAACTCAAACTCAACAAATTTCTGGGAAAGAATACATCAAAATGGCATATTCTAAAGTGTAACTGGCCAACACTCCCTTCCACTAGTGATCAATAACACATCCAAGTCAGATCTACATCCTACAACCTCTGATAGTCATCTTGGGTCCACATGCACAATCTATAGTACCAACTTGATCTAGATGTGTATGCTAAAAGCCATTCATATAGCTCTACTGGGAAGCAACAAAATAATGTCTCATATAACTCATGGTATAGGTTCTCTTCTACCCATCTACGCATTAAACTCAGTCCAATGTTGAATCTTTGAGAAAACTCATCCTCCATGCTCTTGAACCATGTTTCAACACTTTCTAAAGTCAGGCACTCTATCATCACACATCACAAGGACAAATATGCATGCCATTTCTCACAACAACTTTGAAAAGAGGTCCCGAAAATGGAACCAAGATGTAGTCATTTTTATGCCCTTTCAAAGAACAAGGAAATCCCATGCATGCCGACCTATCACCCAAGGGTGTTGGGTGCTCTCACCCGAGGCATGCATGGGTGCCGAGCCCCTCCTTTATGTGATTTGTGTGAGAATGCATTATTTATGACATAAAAATTAAGTGAAGAGAATGGAAATGAACCATACATTCATCTTAGAGCTTAGAACAACTTCTAGACCAATGTATTCATTCATATAAGAAAAACATTACAGAACATAGATCTGAATCATAATAAAAAGGAAATGCACATAGGGGTTTACACCCACTCATATGAAATATATATAAAACCGATCCATACATATAAGTAAAACTAGAACCACATATATCCATATTAAATACATTTGGTAATCACATTACATTCATTGAGGCTATCACATATCCATATAATAGTGCAGACTAATGTCATGCATCGAAATTGACTTAAGCCCTTCTTAGTACAAAGAAAAAAATATTCAGACCCATCCCCTTGATACATCATACTCCTATAGATCCTCTAAACCCAACCCATAGAACTCTCACAATATTTTTACATAGCTTCACCTCTTTCCATTCTCGGTATCTCCTCCTTTCTTCTACCGGGTGCTTGTATTTATAGCCTCAAAAAGCACCACCATGCCTTTCTAAAGTTGTAGATCGGGTGCCAAGTGTCCAAGTGGTCCTCCATGGGAGCATGCTCCTTTAGATGTGAGCTCTCCATCCTTCACCATGATGACCTTCTAGAATCTTCTATTACAAGGTATATTCCTTTTGTGGGCACCAAGTTGCCAAGCTGGCACCTTATCCACTCCGCATGCATGCATCGGTCATGTTTTCCTCATGTTCTACCCGATATGCCAAATATGGCTAAGTCCCAAAGCCTTTTCTCTTCCTTGTGCACACGCGCCCACTAGTTCTACTAAACCCTCCTAAAACCATGTCTCGTGCCCTTTCTCCTTACGTGCTCTTCTTCAAATAGGCCTTTCTCACCCACGCACATTCTTAGTTTTCAATATTTTAGGGGACATGATATTTCAAGAATACGAGAAAGAGGTTCTTAAACACCTCCTTCAAAAATTGGATAAGCATACGTACCCAATCATGGGTAGGGGTTGTAAGTTTAAACCACGTATAGTAAATCCTTGTCTAGATAACGAAAATTTCAAAGATCATGTTTCTTCGTTGTGTGTTCTTGGGGGTGAGGAATTTGACATCCTTCAAATCTCATCACCTTATAATTTTTTGCATGTGATCCATCGATATTTCCATATATAGACTACTACATTCATATTGCATTATCATCTATCGACTCATTTTGTAAAATTTGTAATCAAGGAACTTATTTTCAAAGTAACTCTAAAACATTTCTACAAAAATTGGTAATTATTTAAATCATGTCTCTTCAAAAAATCATGATATTATCATCAATATTTCTTATCACTTCATTGGTTCAACAAGACAAGACGAAATTTTTACACAAATCCTACACAGGCCTACATACTTGGTTCTACCTATATCTATCTTCTAGCATAGTTTTATTTACCCATGGGTAGTTTTAAAAGCTTTAAGATGTCATATATTCCCCTAAAAAAACCTCTTTTGTACAAAAACATTCTAAACATTTTCACCTGGGATGCTTGCTCACCTATCTCAACCTTTGGTGTTGAGCCCTTGCATCTTACTGGTTGCATGGGGTTGAGGCTAGGGGCAAGCCTTCCTTCCCAAAAGCACAATTAAAGTTAAAAAACAAAAAAATATATATATCTCAAGTCAAAATCAAATAAATTTTTTTATTTACACCCTTCTTTTCCCCACCAACCTTTTGTGTTGAGCCCACACCTCTTACAGGTGACATGAGGTTAGGAAAGGAAGGGAGTGCCCTTACTCATCTGTATCTTTTCCTTGGTGATGAGCCCATGGTTCCTCTTGGTGGCATCGAACAAGGTGTAGGGGGTCTCTACAAATAAGTTGATAAATTAAAGCAACTTCATTCAATAAATGTGTTTTGAAAATCTTAAATCCCAAGAAAAATGAATTTAGATGTGCATGTTCCAAAAGAGAGTTAAAACCTTAAAACCAGATTTTTTCAATCAAGAGGCCATCTATTGATCTAAGTCTAGATAAACTTATAAGCAATCACATTCTACGTTGTGTGGTAAACTATATGCAGAGTTAAGTTGTAGGTTCCTAATTGGGTTTATGTCAAAATATTGTCTTTCTCTCACCATTTCCATCTCTATCAAAACCATACAATTCGTGTCCCTCCTCACTCTCGATGTTGAGACCTCGCATATTACTAGTTGCATGGGGTTAGGATTGGAGTGAACTCATTTTATCATCATATCATTATTGACCAACATTCCCAATAAACAAAAAGTACTAAACACTACTTGAAAATCTAAATTTCAACATTACATTGTGTCTTCATAATCACATATATCAACATTACAAAACAAAAAAAAGATAATAATTTTGTTAGCATACATCATCCGTTGAATACATACTGAAATTCATACAAAACTAGAAATTCTAAACATCTAGAGTACACATGTAAAGTAAACCACTAATGAATTCAACTCTATGGAAGGAATAATTGAACCAAAAAATAGGTATTTGTATGTATATCATAGTAAATTGAGTTTGTGTATAATGCCATCACACACTAGGCATGGTCAAAAATATCACAATGATCCTGGAAATACCAAAAACATTCATATATGTGTCTCAAAAAATGGAAACAAAGTAATAAAGGATCAATAGCCTATCAATCCCTATGAGATCCTTGAGAAGGTGCACACCTGACTCCAAGACTCCTACTATGGCTATGACATCATGAATGCACTTAGTAATGTGAGTGGATGTGAGTATGACCACTAGCCATGACCTTCTTTGTGAGAATGGCTCCACCTCCTGTCTCTCTCAGCTGCCTCATACCCTATAACCCTCGTCTTAAGATCAAGAATGGTCTCTACCACATTCCAAAGAGGCGTAAAAACTTTGGTGTGGTGGCTATCCTGCAAAGGCTACCCCACATCCTCCAATAGCTACACTCTAGTCTTCCCCATAGGGAGCAACAAGGTATCCACACAGACTCGACGAATAAGATCTTGTCACTCCTAAGTAGTCACTGCAAAGAAAAAAAAGTGAGGTAGAAAATTAAAATAAACTAAAAATAGAAGTACGATACATAGTGATTAAAATTTCTAAGCTAAAAAGTCAAGAAAAGAGTAAATCACATACTCGGATCTCCAGGAACCCATGTAGGGTCCATTTGCTGCAGATGGTGTGGCCACTTCAAGTCCCTATTGTGCCTCTCCTCCTCGCTAAGGAAATGCGTTGTCCCATAATTGACTCCTCATATCCTCCTCCATTATGAGGAAATGGATCCTCTAAGACTAATGTCTTCATATCTACATCTTCCTCCTCTCACTCATCTATGGATATCTCCTAAGTGTCATGCCACTCAGTGTCATTATCCTCCTCCTCATCCCCTCCCTCTAAACCTACCTCCTCTACTACCTCCTCATCGGTATCCTCCTCCATCTCCGCCTCGGTCTCGAAGTCTATCTCAATAGGTTCCTCCTACTCCTCCCCATTGTGAGTGGGTGTGGCCTCAAGCGGAGAAGCGATGCGAGTCTAGCTACTCAGCGGGCATGGATAACCTATCTCACAATAATAGGAACTCATGGTGTCATGATCATCCAACCATGATTACCAAAGCAAGAAACCCCAAGATTCCCTAACAATCTTATAAACTACTCGACAAAGGAGGAATAATACCAATGTATGGTAGTTCAAAATGCTAAGGTACTCTACCAAATGGATGGGTCTCCACCTTTGATTTGTCAACTAATTGATCTATGGTGGTACAAGTTATCACTATGTTTCCATCCGGTCCCCATAACCTTGCCGTATCCTGGTAGGGCATAGCAATAAAGTCATCCATATTCAAGGTAGCCACTAACTAGTGTGGCTTCCTAAGCACTAACATCCTGGTCCACCTCATGGCCCTGATGACCCCTTGATCCTATATAGGTACTCCCCTCTAGTAGGAGATAATCCTCTCAAAAACCTAACTCATCATGAGTGTGGCATGTCTAAGTGACTGACCCTGTAATATGACCACCCAGTATAAATCATGGTATGTAGTGCCCAATATGTCTGCACCTCGGGCATAGAGTACGCCCATCTTTGCTCTATCTACATCACTATTAGGGCCCAATAATATAAAAAATTGTCCCCACACTTATCCCATATCAACCACGAGGCCAAGATACCTATGATGGCCTTGTGGAGTGTAGATAGGAGAAATGGAGATAGAAAGGAGCCTCATACCCCGTTTGGTGCCTAGTGTGTAACACCACTGAATTGTTTCAATTTTCTCCTTTGCATTCAAGTGTTGATATGTGATTTTTCCATATGAGGATATGTTCTTTTGATTTCAGGAAATCATGCTTGAATTGGTTGTGTCCTTTCTGCTCTCAAGATCTGTGATTGAATGGGAATATGCTTGGATCTATTTTTCTTTCATTTCTCGCATATGAGTACAATTTGATTTCTAGGAGATCGTAGACTTATCTATCTCTATGACTCATCCTTGGATCAATTTCATTGATCCAAGGAATGTTTTAATTATATTTGGGATGAACAATTATGTATTGACATTTCGTGAATTATTAAGTCTGACTGAACTTAGAAAGTATAAGTTCTTTTAAAACCTTCTTCTTATGAAAATATTTCCGTAGTGGAAGTTTTTTTGGATTCCAGAAATTAATCCCGAGAGTCATTGCAATCAAAATCTGGTCTCACTCATTTTAGCATCGGAAAGGACCTGGAACTTAAGCGAGGTAGGATATGTAGTTTTCCATCAAAAGCTAATTACTTGATGCAAATTAAAAATCTGATCTGGGAACGTTGTATTCTGTTTGAATTCAGAATGATGATTTCAGCCTATTAAAGTAGACCTAAACTAGAATCAGTAAGGTTAATAGTTTTGAACCTAAACTATAACCTATTGTTGCTAGGGTTAGTTGATCTAACCTAGTCCTAAAACTATGTACTTGATATTCCTAAGGGTTATCTAAACCTAATACTAAGGTGGGTGACTTATGTTATAACCTAAGGTGTTAAGATTAAACTAACCTATCCTAAACTAATGCTTTGGAAAGGAACCTAAGAGGTCGCAAGTTTTGGGGGGTGATTTCAATGGAATTTAAGGAAAGGGATAAGGATGAAGGGATAGGGAGTACTGCCAAAGTTAGCAGAGGTTAATTTGGTAAGAGGAAGCTTACATGAAAGTATCTCTAAAATGGAAACTTTTGTTATTTGCAATGTGGAACTCGCCAACTTTGGCGGACGGTGGCAATGGAAAATGGGTGGAAGAAAAGAATTTAATGTAATTAAATTACATGGGTTCTCGATCTTTGGACGCCTTGAGAGACATGCAAAGGGAATTTTGTTTGGTTATTTATTTTGTTATGCCTTCTCGCTTTTTCTCTCTCATGAGCACTAGTTTTTCAACCAGCAGTTTACTCTTCATTGCATGGCAATTTTGAAAGTTTCAAATTTACTTCTGTGTCGTGGGGAATATATAAGGCATGGAGGAAGAAATATTTTGTTGTTTAATCTTTCATGGAAAGGAAGAGAAAGGGCGAGCTCAACTAGAGGTCTTCTTCGACTTTTTAGCGACACTATCAGGCATGATAGGCCCTAACTGTTAAAATCTTGCCTTCCTTTAAATGTTTTCATTAAAACAACTTTGTTATGATGATATTCGTGCATTTTGACTTGGCTGGTAAAAATGATTTGTGGGTTTTATGTAAGCTTGGGTTCTGGATTGAACGTGGAAATGTTAGTTCAAAAGGAAACTTGTTTTCATTGTTTTCTTGTTCCCTTGTTGTGGTTTAAGCTTGGAGTTCTTTATCCGGTTAGAACTGTCGCATTGCTTTTCTTCATTGGGTATTTGCAACAAAGTAACCTGTATCAGAATTTGTAGGGTTTACTTGGTGTTCAGATTGGTGAATGTGTTCGATTTCTTAAGATCTTTACTGATGTTAACAATTTGGTTGTATTCGTTGATCTGGGTTTTTGTGAACTGTTGTGTTTTCATACCCATTTGGGTAAATAGCTAGCAACTTCTATAAGCTTCTGTCTGATTGATTTACTAGATTAAAAACTTTCTCCATGGAAGAAAATGTTTTTAAAGACTATGTATTTTCTTTTTCTATGGTAATCTCTTTTGCTTTGGCTTTGTGAATGGAGTAATAGATTGTTGCTTGCCATGAGAAACTCTTACTGTAACAAGTTTTTGATCAAGAGAATTGGAAATTGATTTCGAGATCGGGTTGCTCATAAACTCAGTAAAAGAAAACTTGAATGTTACATGTTGCGTGTTTTGGAAATATGGAATGATTGAATCCTTATCATCTCTTATAAAGGTGTTTGTTTGCTTTTTAATTTCACCAGTATTATGAGCAATACGATGTATGGTTTAGTTATTTATTTTAAGTGTCCATGTATGTTGGCAATATGAGTTATATGGAAATATTAGTTGTTGAATGGGTTTTGTGTTCTCTCTTGAATTCTTGGTTGATCTTGGAAGAGTTGTAATAAGAAATTGTGTTCATCAATTTTGGTTTTTAAACATACTTTGAAATATCATTAGAAGTGAAACGGGTTGAAGCTTATGGAAGACCTATTTTACTTTGATCGCTATCTGTATATTCTTTGTAATAGTAAGAATATTTTGACCTTAGGTGTTTTCAAAAATAGGATTTGAATACGTTTTCTTTAAATACATCAAATATTGATCTTGAATTGTGTTTATAAAGAAATGGCACCGGATGATGATTCGTCTAGTTAGTTTAGTATTGGATTACCATGTAATCAAGGGAAAATTAAATTAACCTAACTTAATCCTCATCTCGAATGGTTTGAGCATATGAAGGAAAGTAGCTTATTTCCTTAAATCAGGTCTTGTATTGAGTTTGATAGGTTATATTGCGTTTAGGTTAAAAGTTGATTTGGGTTTCATTGAATGTATAGTGGTAGATCCTATAGGGATCTAAGGGTAAATTCTATATGGTGGATCTACCAACCGCCTTTTTGTAGGTACTTAAGTGCTAGAAACATATTCTTAATCCTTTATTAGTTTTATTGAATGATTATTATTTCTTAGAAATTGAATTTAGTCTCTAAACTTGGATTACAACAGTGTTTGGTCATCTCTTTTTTATTTGAGTTGAAAAGGAAGGTTGGAAAGGGGCTATAAAAGAAAGAAAGTTATATTGATCTCTTTTTGTATGTTAATACACCTTTTCTTGAAATTATCTATGAATTCAATCAAGAAGTTATGGATGGCAGATTATTACATTAAGATGAAAGAAACATTAGGATTATGGAGCCTAATCTTGAAGTCTCCGTTCATTTTACAGCAAGTTAAGTTCTTGTTATAAAATTACTGTTGTTATTTATTTTTGTAAAGTAATTCAGTATTTATTGCTTGGTATTCCGGTTATGGAATGAAAATCTAGTATAATGAGATGAAGGATAGATTGGTAGGAGAACTTGAAGTGGCAGTAATCCATTTCTTCTGTTTTAATTACTTTTGTATGAACCTGTTGGAATGAATACTTCAAGTGGTTAGTGTTAAATAAAGATGATCAAATCATGATATACGTTGTTTCATTTTTCTGGATGATTAGGTGCATAATAAACAAAATGTTCCTTCTTACTTTCTAGCAAGAAATGAAATGAATCATCCAAAATAGATTAAGTTGAAATTACTTATGTCATTCAAGTTATAATATGAAGTTGTATTATAATAGGTAGGAAGAAATCTCATGGTGTATTATGATTTTGAATAGTGAAGGTAATTGTTGGATTCAAATATACTTTAAATGTAGGACAAGCAAAATGGAATATTCTTTCTTTCCTTTTGGTTTTAATAGTGTACTAAAACTCTCTTTATATTGACTTCATTTTGGATATAAAGTATGAATTAAGTGAAGTCATTTTAATAGGGTTGTTTAATTGAAACAATTAGAGGAATGCAATTGTTTTAGGATTAGTGCTTATCATGCTCGGCCATTGAATCGACCCATGCTAGCAATTTTGCAGATGGTCTTCGTAAGTGGCAAAGGAAGACAAAATTTGATATGATGCATTGATTGTTCTAAATTGGTTCTTATGAAGAATTCTGATTTGATTTCTAAACTGTATTGTGAAAAGAAAAGTTATCTCTTTTGTTGAAGGCTATTGTCTTAAAGTATGCCAGAAGTGCATAAGTTGTAATTGTATGGTTTTGGAAATGAATGAAATAGTGATAAAATTACCTATGTAGAATGTGTATCTTATTTTGTTGGGATGATCTTCTTATTGGCTATATGAATGAGTGTGCATTCTTATTGTTTTAAATAATGGATTATAGATGATCTTCTTAAGTAAGCCATAGCTAATTATGTGGCTGATTACTACATTCTTAATTAGTGACTCATTATGAACTTATGATTGTGATTAAAAAATTATAAATAAGATCACTACATTTATAGGGAACATCGAGAGTGGGTTATTCCCTAAAATGTATCTATAAGAAGAGGTGGACCTTCCCCTCTTGCAATGCACTAATTATAAAAGGAATAAATGACTATAAATCACTAAGACTTAACAGTAGAAAGTCTGATATATCTCAGCCTATTAGGTTGATGAATTTCCTCGTTGGATAGGTTATTTCTAAATAACGGAACTTAAATTGTTGACATCCTATTTTTGTGGATAAAAGGTTGTTAGGTCTCAAACCGAAAAACCAGAAACAATCTTAAGTTAATCAAAGACCCTTTTTGTAAAACTAAACCCTAATTACAAAAAGGTAATTTAAAGAGTATTGGACTCGGGGTTAGGGAAGGCTGCCTAAATATGTAGTCATGTAACCCAAATATAACTTAACGTAAGTAATTGTTCTGGGGGTATGTACATCTTTCTGAGGCTATTCCGTAGGATTTGACACATGTCAACTACAAGGTCGTACCTTCATGAAGATTAGGATCTTCTCGAGGATACAACAATGCAGATGACATGTGGCAACACCCTTTACATTGATCATTAAGATTTACACACCTGGAATTTGATCAAGATTTCTCTCTGGGATCTGGTTAGGACCATAATCAGGTTATGAGGAAGCCCTTTGAGATTCAGGGTACCTTGGCACACAGAGTTAACTTTAGTTGACCTTGTATGCCAATTTATCCTTAGTCTTTAAGAGCCTCTTCATAACGTGAACTATGATGTTAACCCGATCTAGAGTGAAACCTTGGGTCAAGGGGACTGACAGAAGTCAGTATAAGATGTTCTATATAACAATAGAATGGGTATTTTAGATTGATGAGTATGTTGTCAAGGAATAAGTAATATGAACAATATGTTATAAATCTTTGGCCAAAGTATCACAAGCTGTTGATTGCGTTGTCCTATGTCACCTAGTCTAAGGATCGTGATGCTGATGAATAGTGGTAACAATTATTCAGATAGGTTCCTTGGGAAGATCACTCAGAACCCAGAATAGGGAGGAGAGCCATGAGTATGAAGTATTCAGTAGAAAACTCCATGCTCAATGTTACACATGAATAGATCGGTAGTTCACCGAGTCATGGAATGAATAGATCGGTGGTACACCGAGTCATTACAGCTGCATATGGTTATCTATTATAAGAATGATTTTTTGAGATGTGTGTTCTAAATTATGTATTTAGAACAGAGAACATTAATCATGCAAAAAAAAAAATCCTTGTTTCTAAAGTATTAAAATGGGATTGTTACATCTTGGTATCAGAGTTGAAGGTTGCAGCTCTTGGACCTATTGTGTCCATAATCTAATAAAAACCTAAATTTTCTTGTAATAGAAAATGGTTAGAACAAGGGGAAACATTGCGAATAATGCTCCACCTGTTGAAGGAGCAGTAATAACCCAAAAACTTGATGAGATCCTTACTGCCCTGTTGGATATAAGAGATCGTTTGACTATACTTGAGTAGCAAGTGATGGGAAATGAGGAGGAAGAAGAAGCTGGTAATAACAATCAGCTACCTCTAGAGGACAACCCTGAACTTGGGTGTTGATAATAATAATGGTAATGTGCCTGTCCAACTAGAAAACAAAAAAGCTAGGTTGGCGGGAACTTACTAATGATATAAAAAGGATAAGTCCACCCAAATTTGATGGCACCACATTAGGAGATGGAGCTGAGAATTGGCTCAGTGAAATGGAGAAGTACTTTACGATAAGAAACTTCTCAAAGGAAACCAAAGCTATTTGGGAGCATATCAGCTTTCCCATGAAGCATCTTCATGGTGGGATAGTCATAAGGTTGAGTTAAATATTGATGAAACTAACATCACTATGGGATCAATTTAAAGGTTATTTTAGGCAACGTTGGCTGCCACAACTTTATTATGATTAAAAACTGACAGAATTTTAGAACTTAGCTCAAGGAAAGCTAATTGTAACTAAGTATTGGGAGCGGTTTATGAAACTCCTCAAGTATGTACCACAGTATCAAATTGATGAGAAGTTTAGAATATGAAAATTCATCATGGGATTGAATCCCGTGATTGGAGGAGAGGTTGATGTTCACAGCCCAACCACTATGGAAGGGGTTGTCGAAAAGGCCATAAGGCAGGAATAGAAATTAAAAGCTATTTCTGCTCATAAAGAGGAAGTGTGGAAGAAGATTCCAAATCCTTCTTCAGCTTCTCTTGCACCTAAGAAGGGACCATGGAAAAATTTTGGTAACAAAATAAGTTTTCAGCTGATAATAATAAGAAAACAACAACGAACAAGCCTACTAGAAATGCAAGGAATAATTTTGCAAAGAATAATAATAATGGGCAGAAGCCCTATGGAGGTCAACATGATAATTTTAGGGTTGGAAATAATTTTGAGCATAAAAAGGGACCTGTAGGAGGCTGCTATAATTGTGGCAAAGATCATTACACAAATCAATGTCCTTTGAAGAAGGATGATCGTAATCAGCAGCATAAGATACATGCTACAGTAGCAGACAAGCAAGCTGAAAAGCAAGTTACACCTATTGAAGTTCTTGGTAAGTTATTTGGCATACCTATAACTATTCTTTTTTATATGGGAGCTACTGAATGTTTTATTTCTAGTAAACTTTCTTCAAAACTTAAAAGAAAGGCTGGAAAAATGGATAAATCATGGACAGTACATTATGGTAATAATTTTGTTCATATAGTCAGTATGTGTCTTTTTGGGGCAGTCCTTGACTTACCTAACTTTTCCACTGAAGTTGATCTCTATGTTGCACCTTTGGGATCCTATGACGTTGTCATCGATGTTAATTGGTTAGCTGAGCATAAAGCAAAAGTGGACTACTTTGAAAAACATATAAGATGTTTAGATGATCTGCAGAAAACATCAGAGATTCAAGGTGTAAAACGAGAAATTTCAGTTAGGAAATTGTTAGCTATGTAACTTAAAAAGGCCAAAAATAAAGGTTGTACCTTATATGTAGTAAAAATATCTGAATCTACAAAAGAAGACAGTGATTTCATGAAATATACCCATTGTTACAGAATTTCAGAGACGTATTTCTGGAAGAATTACTAGGTTTACCACCCAAAAGGGAGTTTGACTTCACCATTGAGATCAAACCAGGTACAAAACCTATTTCTAAAGAACCTTATCGAATGACTACCACAGAATTAGTTGAGCTTAAGGCTCAGTTGCAAGAACTTTTTTCTAAAGGTTTGATTAGACCAAGTGTTTCATCTTGGGGAGCACCAGTGATATTTGTGAAAAAGAAAGATGGAACACTTAGATTGTGTATTGATTATCGGATGTTAAATAAAGCAACAATCAAAAATAGATATCCACTTCCTAGAATTGATGATTTATTTGATCAGATGCATGGAGCATTAGTATATTCCAAGATAGATCTTCGATCTGGATATCATCAATTAAGAATTAAAGATGAAGATATTCATAAAACAACTTTCCGGACAAGGTATGGACATTATGAGTTCACGGTTTTACCCTTTGGATTAACTAATGCACCTAAAAATTTTATGAACTTAATGAATAATATCTTTCAAGAATACTTGGACAAGTTTGTGCTTGTATTCTTGGATGACATTCTCATTTATTCTAAAAGTGTCGAGGAGCATAATGAGAATTTGAAAGTAGTCTTGGAAATTCTATTAAAGAGAAGGTTATATGGTAAGTTATCCAAATGTTATTTCTTTGATACCGAAGTTCATTATTTGGGTCATGTTATAAGTAAAGAAGGAATTGTTGTAGATCCTTCTAAAATAGTGGCAATAACCGAGTGGCTTGCACCAAAGAATGTACATGAAGTAAGAAACTTCATGGGCCTTGTTGGTTATTATAGAAAATTTGTTAAAGATTTTTCTAAAGTGGTTGCACCGATAACTTCATTGCAGAAAAAGGATAAGAAATTTGTTTGGGATGATAAATGTGAATCTACTTTTAAAATTTGAAAAGTCAGTTGACTTCAAAGACCTATTCTAGCTGTCTTGATCCTAATGGAGACTTTACTGTTGTAACGGATGCATCTAGGAAGGCCTTGGAGGTGTTTTGTTACAAAATGATCATGTCATAGCGTATGAAAGTAGAAAACTTAAGTTACATGAGTTGAATTATGCTCCACATGATTTAGAGCTTGCTGCCATAGTACATGCACTTCAAGTTTGGAGGCATTATTTACTTGGTAAACCTTTTGAGTTGAAAACTGATCATCTTGGGCTGAAATATATATTCACTCAGCCTTAATCTGAATGCAAGATAGTGAAGGTGGTTAGAGTTTTTGTCTCAATATGATTTTGATATAAGTTACATCAAAGGAAAAGAGAATAGAGTAGTAGATTCTCTAAGTCATAGGAAGCACATTTTTACTCTTATAACATTAAGAACTCAATTTAAAGATGAAGTGAAAAGTGTAATGGAATCTGATTTATACTTTCAGCAAGTAAAAATAGTGCTTACTACAGATCCAAAAGATGAAAGGTATAAAGGATTTCATTTTGATAATGAAGGAATCTTACATTATGAAAATAGAGTATACATACCTTTGCTTAATGATTTGAGAAAGAAATTGTTAGCTGAATTTCATAATTCACCTTTTTCTAGACATCCAGGTATTACTAAAATGCTTGCTAATATAAAACAACAATATTTTTGGAAGGGAATGAAAAAGGATGTTGTTAATTTTGTGACTCATTGTCTTGAATGTCAGTGAGTGAAAGTGGAACATATGCACCCAGCTGGTTTATTATATCCCCATAGCATTCCGTAGTACAAATGGCAAGTAATAAGCATGGATTTTGTACAAGGTTTGCCTATGTCAAGAAATAAACATGATGTTATTTTAGTAGTTGTTGATAAACTAACAAAAGTAGCTCATTTTATTGCTAGAAATCTAAGGATGATTCTCCTATTTTAGCTAAAATATTTGTACATGAAATTTTCAGATTGCATGGAGTACCTGAATTGATTATATCAGATAGGGATCCTAGAATGACATCAAGATTTTGGCAAAATGTTGAATGTAACTCTTGGAACTAAACTGAACTTCATTTGTGTATCATCCAGAAACGGATGGACAAACTGAAAGAGTAAATCAAGTGTTAGAAGATATGTTATGGATGTATTGTATGGATCAACAGTATAAATGGGAAGATTATCTCCCATTAGTTGAATTTGCATACAACAATACATATCATTCTTCTCTTAAGATGGCACCTTTCGAGGCACTTTATGGAAGAAAATGTAGAACCCCTATTAGTTGGGACAACATTGAGGATAGAGAGGTAATTGGGCCTGAAATCCTTATGGAAATGGAACAACAAGTTAAAATGATTCGTGAACGCTTGAAAGAAGCAGCAGATAGGTAAAAAGTTATGCTAATTTAAAACGGGTTGACCAGAAATTTGAACTTGGTGAAAAGGTTTTTCTTCGTGTTAAACCAAGAAAGAGTTCTATAACTTTTGGCAAGGCTACCAAGTTATCACCTTATTTTGTGGGACCTTTTGAAATTGTTGAAGTAATCAATCCCGTAGCTTATTGATTAGCATTACCACTTGCTTTGTCATGAATGCATGATGTTTTCCATATTTCTTTGCTTAAGAAATACGTTTCCGATTTGTCACATGTGTTAAATTGGAATTCCTTGCAGGTCCAAGACCTAGGAATAATCGTGGTTAAACCCATTCGAGTGCTGGAAACTCATCGGTTGCATTTAAGGAATCATGAAATATGACAATGTAAGGTCCAGTGGGACCAGTTTAACAAAGAAAGTGCAACTTGGGAGAATCTAGAAGATATGAGAACAACTTTTCCTTTTCTTTTTGAACAGAACTGAATCTGTTGACTAATAAAAATTGTGATTTTATCTTTTACATGACATTAAGTAAGCCAGTTTTGGAGCAAAAATTTATTCCAATGAGATAAATAGTAATATAATACTAATTTCTGGAACTATTTAAAAGTTTGAAATAGTTGATTTGATAGTAAGTGAAAGAAATTGACTGACCATAAGGTAAATAAAAGTTGTAATCATCGGGATGATGATTCTTTTAGGAGGGAAGCATGTAACACCCTGAACTATTGTTACTTTCTCCTTTGCATTCAAGTGTTGATATGTGATTTTTCCATATGAGGATATGTTCTTTTGATTTCAGGAAATCATGCTTGAATTGTTGTGTCCTTTCTGCTCTCAAGATATGTGATTGAACAGAATATGCTTGGATTTATTTTCTTTCATTTCTCACATATGAGTACAATATGATTTCTGGGAGATCGTAGACTTATCTATCTCTATGACTCATCCTTGGATCAATTGCATTGATCCAAGGAATGTTTTAATTATATTCGGGATGAACAATTATGTATTGACATTTCATGAATTATTAAGTCTGACTAAACTTAGAAAGTATAAGTTCTTTTAAAACCTTCTTCTTATGAAAATATTTCCATAGTAGTGGAAGTTTTGTTGGATTCCGGAAATTAATCCTGGCAGGTCATTGCAATCAGAATCTGGTCTCAATCATTTTAGCATCGGAAAGGACCTGGACCTTAAGCCAAGTAGGATATGTAGTTTTCCATCAAAATCTAATTACTTGATGCAAATCCAGAATCTGATCTGGGAACGTTGTATTCTGTTTGAATTCGAATGATGATTTCAGCCTATTAAAGTAGACCTAAACTAGAATCAGTAAGGTTAATAGTTTTGAACCTAAACTATAACCTATTGTTGTTAGGGTTAGTTGATCTAACCTAGTCCTAAAACTATGTACTTGATATTCCTAAGGGTTATCTAAACCTAATACTAAGGTGGGTGACTTATGTTATAACCTAAGGTGTTAAGATTAAACTTACCTATGATCTAACCTATCCTAAACTAATGCTTTGGAAAGGAACCTAAGGGGTCACAAGTTTTGGGTGGTGATTTCAATGGCATTTAAGGAAAGGGATAAGGATGAAGGGACAAGGAGTACTGCCAAAGTTAGCGAGGTTAATTTGGTAAAAGGGAAGCTTACGTGGCAGCATCTCTAAAATGGAAACTTTTGTTATTTGTAATGTGGAACTCGCCAACTTTGGCGGACGATGGCAATGGAAAATGGGTAGGAGAAAAGAATTTAATGCAATTAAATTACATGGGTTCTCGAGCTTTGGCCACCTTGAGAGACATGAAAGGGAATTTTGTTTGGTTATTTATTTTTGTTATGCCTTCCATTTTTCACTCTACATGAGCACTAGTTTTTCGAACCAGTAGTTTACTCTTCGTTGCATGGCAATTTTGAAAGTTTCAAATTTACTTCTATGTCATGGGGAATATATAAGGCATGGAGGAAGAAATATTTTGTTGTTTAATCTTTCATGGAAAGGAAGAGAAAGGGCGAGCTCAACCAGAGGTCTTCTTCGACTTTTTAGCGACACTATCAGGCATGATAGGCCCTAACTGTTAAAATCTTGCCTTCCTTTAAATGTTTTCATTAAAACAACTCTGTTCTGATGATATTCATGCATTTTTGACTTGGCTAGTAAAAATGATTTGTGGGTTTTATGTAAGCTTGGGTTTTGGATTGAACGTGGAAATGTTAGTTCAAAAGGAAACTTGTTTTCATTGTTTTCTTGTTCCCTTGCTGTGGTTTAAGCTTGGAGTTCTTTATCCGGTTAGAACTATCACATTGCTTTTCTTCACTGGTATTTGTAACAAAGTAACATGTATCAAATCTATAGGGTTTTCTGGGTGATGAATTGATAAATGTGTTTGATTTCTTAAGATCCTTACTGATGTTAACGATTTGGTTGTATTCATTGATTTGGGTTTTTGGGAACTGTTGTGTTTTCATACCCATTTGGGTAAACAACTAGTGACTATTGTAAGCTTCTGTCTGATTGATTTACTAGATTAAAAACTTGCTCCATGGAAGAAAACATTTTTAAAGACTATGTATTTTCTTTTGCTATGGTAATCTCTTTTGCTTCGGCTGTGAATGGAGTAATAGAATTGTTGCTTGCCATGAGAAACTCTGACTGTAACAAGTTTTTGATCAAGAGAACTAGAAAATGATTTCAAGATCGGGTTGCTCGTAAACTCAGTAAAAGAAAACTTGACTGTTACATGTTGCGTGTTTTGGAAATATGGAATGATTGAATCCTTATCACCTCTTGTGAAGGTGTTTGGTTGCTTTTTAATTTCAGGTACTGCGAGTAATACAATGTATGGCTTAGTTGTTTATTTTATGGTGTCCATGTATGTTGGCAATATGAGTTATATGGAAAGATTAGTTGTTGAATGGGTTTCGTGTTCTTCTTGCGAATTCTTGGTTGATCTTGGAAGAGTTGTAACAAGAAATTGTGTTCATCAATTTTGGTTTTTAAACATACTTTGAAATATCATTAGAAGTGAAACGGGTTGAAGCTTATGGAAGACCTATTTTACTTTGATTGCTATTGTATATTCTTTATAATGGTAAGAATATTTTGACCTTAGGTGTTTTCGAAAATAGGATTTGAATACATTTTCTTTAAATAATGAATATTCAATCTTGATTAGTGTTTATAAAGAAATGGCACCGGATGATGATTCGGTCCAGTTAGTTTAGTATTGGATTACCATGTAATCAAGGAAAACGTTAAGTTAACCTAACTTAATCCTCATCTCGAATGGTTCGAGCATATGAAGGAAAGTAGCCTGTTTCCTTGAATCAGGTCTATAACGAGTTTGATAGGTTGTATTGCATTTTAGGTTAAAATTTGATTTGGGTTTCATTGAATGTATAGTGGTAGATCCTGGGATCTAAGGGTAAATTCTATATGGTGGCTCTACCTGAACCGCACTGTTGTAGGTACTTAAGTGCTAGAAACAGATTCTTATTCCTTGATTAGGTTTATTGAATGATTATTATTTCTTGGAAATTGAATTTAATCTCTAAACTTGGATTACAATAGTGTTTGGTCATCTCTATTTTTCTTTGAGTTGAAAAGGAAGGTTGGAAAGGGGTTGTAAAAGAAAGAAAGTTATATTGATCTCTTTTTGTATGTTAATACACTTTTCTTGAAATTATTTAAGGAATTCAATCAGTGAAGTTATGGGATGGCAGATTATTACATTAAGATGAAAGAAACATTAGGATTAGGGAGCCTAATCTGGAAGTCTCCTTTCATTTTACAGCAAGTTAAGTTCTTGTTATAAACTTACTAGTTGTTATTTATTTTTGTAAAGTAATTCAATATTTATTGCTTGTATTCTGGATATGGAATGAAAATCTAGTATAATGAGATGAAGGACAGATTGGTAGGGGAACTTGAAAGTGGCAGTAATCCATTTCTTCTATTTTAATTACTTTTTATGAACCTTTTGGAATGAATACTTCAAGTGGTTAGTGTTAAATAAAGATGATCAAATCATTATATACGTTGTTTCAGATTTTTTGGATGATTAGGTGCATAATAAACAAAATGTTCCTTCTTACTTTCTAGCAAGAAATGAGATGAATCATCCGAAATAGATTAAGTTGAAATTGCTTCTATCATTCTAGTATAATATGAAGTTGTATTATAATAGGTAGGAAGAAATCTCATGGTGTATTATGATTTTGAATAGTGAAGGTAATTGTTGGATTCAAATATACTTTAAATTTAGGACAAGTAGAATGGAATATTCTTTCTGTCCTTTTGGTTTTAATAGTGTACTAAGACTCTCTTTATATTGACTTCATTTTTGGATATAAAGTATGAATTAAGTGAAGTCATTTTAATAGGGTTGTTTAATTGAAACAATTAGAGGAATGCAATTGTTTTAAGGATTAGTGCTTATCATGCTCAGTTCATTGAACTGACCCATGCTAGCAATTTTGTAGATGGTCTTCGTAAGTGGCAAAGGAAGACAAAATCTGATATGATGCATTGATTGTTCTAAATTGGTTCTTATGAAGAATTCAGATTTGATTTCTAAACTGTATTGTGAAAAGAAAAGTTATCTCTTTTGTTGAAGGCTATTGTCTTAAAGTATGCCAGAAGTGCATAAGTTGTAATTGTATGGTTTTGGAAACGAATGAAATAGTGAGAAAATTACCTATGTAGAATGTGTATCTTATCTTGTTGGGATGATCTTCTTATTGGCTATATGAATGAGTGTGCATTCTTATTGTTTTAAACAATGGATTATAGATGATCTTCTTAAGTAAGCCATAGCTAATTATGTGGCTGATTACTACATTCTTAATTAGTGACTCATTATAACTTATGATTGTGATTAAAAACTATAAATAAGATCACTACATTTATAGGGAACATCGAGAGTGGGTTATGCCCTAAAATGTATCTATAAGAAGAGGTGGACCTTCCCCTCTTGTAATGCACTAATTATAAAAGGAATAAATGACTATAAATCATTAAGACTTAATAGTAGAAAGTCTGATATATCTCAGCCTATTAGGTTGATGCATTTCCCTCGTTGGATAAGTTATTTCTAAATAACGGAACTTAAATTATTGTCGTCCTATTTTGTGGATAAAAGGTTGTTAGGTCTCAACCGACAACCAGGAAACAATCTTAAGTTAATCAAAGACCCTTTTTGTAAAACTGAACCCTAATTACAAAAAGGTAATTTAAAGAGTATTGGACTCGGGGTTAGGGAAGGCTGCCTAAATATGTAGTCCTGTAACCCAAATATAACTTAACGTAAGTAATTGTCTGGGGATATGTACATCTTTCCGAGGCTATTCCATAGGATGTTGACACACATCAACTGCAAGGTCGTACCTTTGTGAAGATTAGGATCTTCTTGAGGATACAACAATGTAGATGACATGTGGCAACACCCTTCTGCATTGATCGTTAAGATTTACACACCTAGAATTTGATCAAGATTTCTCTCTAGGATTGGTTAGGACCATAATCAGGTTATGAGGAAGCCCTTTGAGATTCAAGGTACCTTGGCACATGGAGTTAACTTCGGTTGACCCTATATGCCAATTTATCCTTAGTCTTTAAGAGCCTCTTCATAACTGTGAACTATGATGTTAACCAGAGATCTAGAGTGAAACCTTGGGTCAAGGGGACTGACAGAAGTCAATATAAGACATTCTATATAACAATAGAGTGGGGTGAAGGACATATTCCGGATTGACGAGTATGCCATCAAGGAATAAGTAATACAAATAGTATGTTATAAATCTTTGGCCAAAGTATCGCAAGTTGCTTATTGCGTTGTCCTATGTCACCTAGTCTAAGGAACATGATGCCAATGAATAGTGGTAATAATTATTTAGATAGGTTCCTTGGGAAGATCACTCAGAACCTAAAATAGGGGAGGAGAGCCATGATTATGAAGTATTCAGTAGAAAACTCCATGCTCAATGTTCACATGAATAGATCGGTAGTTCACCGAGTCATGGAATGAATAGATCACTGGTACACCAAGCCATTGCAGCTGCATATGGTTATCTATTATAAGAATGATTGTTTGAGATGTGTGTTCTAAATTATGTATTTAGAAAAGAGAAAATTGATCATGCAAAAAAAATTCCTTGTTTCTAAAGTATTAAAATGGGATTGTTACATGGTGACACCCCATCATCCCCTAAGAAAGTGGCCCAAATCCTAGCCTTGTCTATAGATCCTATTGTCTCTAAATTCAATCATCGGCCAAGTATGGGAAAACCAAGTATCCTATATACATCCTTGAGAGTGGTGGTCTACTCTCCTCTAACCCCTGGAAACCCGAAAGTTTTCCGGTGCATGTCCCAATAAGAGAAGAATTTACACAAAATCAAACTAGTAGGTATAATATGAGGTGCCTATGTAATCCTCCAAATACCTACTCGGTGCAATATGTCTATCTCAACCTTTGTTAACTAGTCAAGTATAGCTAGTAGCCACTCACAATCTCTCTCTCGGCTCTAATGGACATACTCCTTTTGCATTCATAAAACAACAAAAGAGTGAGTCAGTAACATAGGAAAACTCATCAAAAACATTACAAAATAAAGTAAAATAAAAAAATTGGTCTAAACATGCTAAATTTACTTATTGTCCCAAAATTTACATAACCGTCATCCTATGTAGAGCGGAAATTTTGTAAATCGCCACCTTGCTAGGGTGGTGATTCTATAACCGCTACCTTAGTAGGGTGGCAATATTATAACCACCGCCTTGCTAGGGTGGTTATTCTGTAACCGCCGCCCCTAAGAGCGGTGATATTATGAATGCCTCCTGTACGGGGTGGCGGTCTTATAAAAAATTGACGGGATGTCCCTTTAGCCCTAAAAACTAAAATAAAGTGCAAAAAGACCATTTTTAATAAAAAAATCCTAACCCCTATGTGCCCCCTAGGGACCATTTTAAAACAAGAAATTTTGAAAATATCCCTCCCTAGGCTTAGATTTTCAACTTTTTACATTTTAGGTTTCAAAATGAATAACGAGGAAAACTAACTTTTTATTTGTCACTAGGTTTATTGGTCTCAGAGCCATCTTCACCTCATCACAACGGTCATTTTGACTGCACTCTCACTCGAAATGGTCACCATGGGCCCAGAGCTCAAAATCTACCTATAGCATATGTTTAAATGAATTAGGAAATGAATTGTTTTGATATATATATGTTTTGTTTTAACCTTGTTTAAAGTGTATGTGACCACAGGGATTGAGTATTACTGAAGGTATATTCCTATCACCACACAAATGGTAAGTCATCTTGTCTTTTTACTTTAGCATTTATCTTTCAATATTTTATCTATTTGCACTTGAGTTTTCCTTTCATCTTGCAGGTAGTGGGAGCTTAGACGATGACATTTCAGCAAACGGGTGTGTTAGGTATAGCTTCTAAAATCCCCATTTTTGGAACACCATACTCAAACTCTACGTTTTTCACCTCTTTATGGCTAAAACGCTTCTCCAAGGGGGTAATATGTACATACCCAATTTTGCACATGCTACATTGTTAGAAAATGGTCTTAAAAAGGTCCCCAATGATGATTCATATCTTTTCAGAAGGTGTTCGAGATCTTAAACCTATTTGTAGCTTATATTTGTATCTTAGTATGTCTTACTTAGCCTCTACATGTTTTTTCCCAGCTTCTCACTTCATTTTCCTTTATTTTTGGCCTTTAGTGTCAAAATTACCGCCCTACTTGGGTGGTGGCTTTATAACCACCACCCAGGTAGGGTGGTGGTTTTGTAACCACTTCCCAAGTAGGGTGGTGGTCCTATAGTCACCGCTCTACATTGGGTGATGGTCATGTGTAAATTTTCCAAAATGGTTCACTCGTCCTTTGAACGCATGTAACTAAACTCCAGTTCAGTTTTTTGATACGTTTCTCAATCAAATTTCCTAAATTTAGGATTGATTTATTCTTGTTTAACTCCTCTCTCACTTGTGATTGTTTTTGCATAGTTAACTACATCTTCATGTGATGATTTGGCATCCCATTTCTGCCAATTGTGCTTGTTCACTCTATAGCTAAATTTCTATAAATTGATCGCTTGTTTTCAAGAAAAAGGCTAGAGAATTATTTATTCCTTCCTTGAAATTGTTAAGTTGTCTTATTTCTTACTAGAAACTACATAACAAATCTTAGTTCTATTGTGTTATCTTTCTTCCATTGCCACTGCTCCATTCGCCAATTCAAGCTACCCATTGCTCCAACGACTTTCCTTCTATTGTTGTCACTGCATTCCCAACCTCTGGAATCACATGGACATGAGGAGATGAAAAGATAAATTTAGGGGACAAATTATCAAACATCTGGATTTACCTTTGTTCTGTGAATTCTAGGTTGGAGTTGTTTGATTTCCTTCATTTTTGTTATTCATTTTTGTTGTATCATATTAAATAGAGTAGAGATAAATTTCCTTTCATCTCGTAAGTAGTTAATTAATTTCCAAGAGGATTAACATATTTCATAGTAGATCCCGGTGATGATATTTTATTCTTACCCCTAAGGATTTGGAGGGAAGAACATCTCTAATAATTTGACTAAATATCATAAATTAATTGGAAAAGTTATTTTTTAAATTAGCTTAGACTTAATACACAATTGAATAGGAAAATAGCCACATTCAGCTATTTTTCTTGTTTAGGATTTTGTTTTTAGAGTAAAAGCAATTTTTGTTTGTCATTGTAATGTCTCAATTTTTCTAATTTGTTTAGATTAGTTTCCCTTTTCAATATTATAGATTTTTAATTTCATCATAGTTATTTTGGACACTTCAAAATAGTTTAACATTTAGCTTTAATCAAGTAGATAAAGTCATAGGTAATTTTCGCTACTTGCTCATACCACTAAATCTCCCCTTTACCGAATTAACTACTAAGAATTCACACTACCAGTCTTAGCCACTAATTATCTTATAGTTAGCTATCCATATTTACACACCGTCTACCTCAAAGCACAACCTTGAGGAGTCGAGTGCAAGTGAAGGTCGTGTGTTGGTTTTTATCTATGCGATTACCATGGAGCATACAGAGGCCATGGTTACGGTGGTGGACGAGGTGACTTCCCTCATGGAACTTGTTATACATGTAGATCCCATGATCATTATAGGCACAAATGACCTTAGAACTTTATTTACTCCTGGTGTGGAAAAAATCATAATTTTAAAAAATTCTGGACTTATATGAGCATATGATCAAGCGGCATAAGTAAGATAAGGGCACGGGGATTATAAAGGTATAGCTCGTGATAGAAGATCAATGGATGTCAAAGTTAGCACTTGATCCTGAGGTAATACCTGTATTGGTGACTACACGTGTTGAGGCCAAGTGCACTCATGAGACTCTAAAGAAAAAACCTATTATTACAAAATAGGAAGTATTAAATGCAAAATACCCAGATCCTTCCCATCAAAAGGAATTTTATCAAGAAACTATGGATGTTATTATAAACTTACGGGGTGAAATAAAATTCTTAAAAGAGCAATGTAGAAGTTGGAATAGGAAAAGGTGGTTAAGCTTCCTCATAAATATGTTGATGACTTGAAGGAGGTTTATAAGATGTTGCACTAGGAAAATATCATTCCCTTTTAGGGCAATGGCTAAGGAGAAAAATAAAACACATTGGATCTGAGTGCAAAAGATAGATATTGCATGCAAAATTACCTCCTCACAGTCTTGAATATGATAAAGAGATCACTTTGAATGTAGTTGTTGATGGGTGGCTATTGAGTAACATACTTGATTGATACAAGTGCATAAGTAAATGTAATCACTTTGGATGTGTGGAATCATATGGGAAGACATCCATTACAACCCTCCTTGAATTTTTTGTATATGGAAAATAGGACTAAAGTCATGCCCATTAGATTATTGAAGGATGCCACTATCACTATACAAGGGGCCAAGTTTACTAGGGAATTTGAGGTCTTGGTGCTTTCCGAAGAAGATAGTTTTCCATCCTTACTTGGGTGACCTTGGTGTTACATGAATAGTGTTGATCTTGCTTTAATAAAGGTTATATTAGCTTTGAGAACAAAGAAGAGTGCATGATTATTCCTTTGACATATGGGAAGGTTGTATGCACGTATGTAGAACCTTTGAGTGGAGAGGATTTGAATAGGATATACACGCATACGCTTAGAGATCTGAAATGCTCAAGACATCTAAGGAACAATTATATGGGTGGAAGATGATGGATCCTGAGATGAAAAACACATGCACTCATAAACAGATTATCATGGAATAAGCGAGAATCACATGGATGAGCCTAATTTTGATTTCTGTGAAGATTCATGTGTCTTTTAGAGGATGAATAAATCCTCACATTCCCGACATGTAACCATCAAGCCAAATCAGTTATCGATGAATAAGTAAATAATGCTTTGACGAGGGTATCTGCATAGGTTGCACACAGGAATATAGATAAATCAAAGCAATTCATAATATGTTAGTGGATATGAAGGATAAATAATTAGAGATTAAGTTCTGACGAAATAAAAAGAGAGAGTTGAGGTGAAACCACGTATATTAATTGATATGGTGGAGAAGATTGATGGTTAAAACTTACGAGGCAAGGCCACAACATGAAGAAAATGTGGTGAAAGATTTCCATTTGTTTTACATTATTTGTGCACATTGGTTCACTTGGTTCTAGATGAGGGTCCATTACGGGCATCGGGAAAAAAAAGATACTACTTGCACAAAAGGAAAGGTCTAAGGAAACAATAGCGTGCCTAATCACTTGGTATGTGTTTTTCTCTAGAAACTAAAAGATGAGATGAAAAAGGAAGACTTAGTGTTGAATATGTGTGTAGGTCCTGAGGTAATAATCAAGATAAGGACTCGTATAATAAAATGAAGTCCTTACGGCGATGAAGGATGAAAATCTTGGGCGCGAGGAGACGCTAACGTTCTTTGGAAAAAAATCGTGATGTGCTCACAATAGCACAGGGAACCTCACAAAGAAAGGATAAAGGAAATTGGGAAACTTATCACTCGATGTATGGATGTGATGGATGGGATGATCGTAGGTCTAAAAACATTCTTATAGTGTTACAAAATGAGGGTGAGAATATGACTTTGGATGAGATGGAAGGAGTACTTGTAGACATCCCTAGCAAGATGAATAAGGCGCTCAGTGATTGGAACGAATTAGAGGCAGAGATCAAGAGTGAGTATCCTGAGTTAATTATTCCTTCAGAGGAGTAGGGCACCTAGATTATTTTTCATATTTGTTCATTCATTATGTACAGACATTATTTTATTCCAATTCTTTATTCTTGGAGAGATAAGACATGATTACCCATTGTTGGGGTGGAAATGAACCTAGTGTGGGGTAATGTTGGGTTGGTAAGATATTGCCTAAGTATTGAAGGTGCAGAAGTAGGGGGCATGTAAGTAGGTGTGAAAGATGGACATATTTTCACCCTATAGTTTCACGCCCAGGGAAGTTAGAGATCAATACTTAGCCATTTTTCATACACGGGATATAACGGGTTGAGTGTTGAACATGTTTTGATAGAAGACTTGGAAGACATGCCAAGATATTTTGGGAACAAGTGGAAGATGAAGTGCTATGTAGAGTTCAAGCTAATAATAGGATTATAACTAGAGTTATTTATAGGTAATCTATTATTAGGTGAAGCTTGCATGCTTCCTAGTTGCTTTTGTAGCAGCGCATGGCTATTGTTAGCATGCAACCTATTTTTGAGAGTGCATGAGTAGTGAAGGGAAATTCCCCACTACCTATATATATGTATTAATTTTCATGGCTTAGTGGTGTGTGTGTGTGAATGATTTTTTAAGGTTATGCTATTGGTGTATTTACGTGCTTGACTTAGTGATGATTATTATGATGTATTCAGCTATTGGTTTTACTATAGATTAATATAATAGATGTTTGTGGTTAGATATTGGTTGTTAACACCTCTGTGACTGGATCTTGCATGGTAAATTTAATCTTGACTCTTGATTAGTTCATTATTTCATATGGTTGTGATCTAGATCTATTCATGTTTTACCTTTGAATGGTTACTATGGATTTGGAATATTTGTTCTTTCATGCTAACTCCTTAACAAAGCTGCCATAAAAGTGGGACTGGTACCCTTGAGCACTCATTTCTATTTGAGTGATGTGTCAGTGCACCTTGGGTTGTTCTTGGTAAAATAAAAGAGTACAATAAGTACCCACCAATTTTAGAATTGAAATCCCTTGAGAGGCACAAGGCTGGAAGAAAGGGGTAATGTCAATGATGAAAACATCCTACGAATTAAGAAATCAAGACATACGTATAATGTGAAGCTTATGCCTCTAACAATCGTAATAGTTTCCATCTCGGTCCCATATAATAACACCACTCCTTTAGAAAGTGACTCATATTTAAGACCAATATGGTATGATACTTATTTTGACATCACCGAACTGCTCACCCTTGATTCAATAATGCGGATGTGCATAAGATGGTCACCTATGATGAGAGATACATAAAAAGGTAGTGGCTTGATTATTTTACTTGATTGGTCATTTTTTTGTTGATGTGTGTTGGTGAGCACCACTTTGTTCTTTGCCTCATATGAATCATGAAGAATGGGGAGATTTACCATGAAAAATTTCAAAATATATCTTTATCCGAGAATATTTAGGGAATCCCACATTGAGATGCTCACATTGGTTCTTTTCATCTGCTCTAGGATGTTGAAGGGAGTACCCACAAAAATTTTCAATAGAGGAATGATGTTTTCCTTTCTATTATGTTCAATCTGCAGATATTTATTTGGATGGTGGATGTTCTACATCCTACAAAAATTCCTTTATCTACTTGTTTGGTGGATTAAAAATGTCTCGTGGATCTGTGGTGCACTATGGATTTTCCACATTATGTGAATCTCTTGGTGAATCATAAAAACTTCCCAATTCCATGGGTTGTCTAAGCTGAGGCTATGGACTTAGTGAAGTAAGGGGAAGAGAACTTGGCTCAATATACCTTATTTTTGATTTGTTCTTTTAGGCTACACTTGAAGAAGGTGGTTGATTTATCCCCTAAATTTTATTGATTCCATAGAACTCCATTTAACAATTCATGAGTGAAGAATCACTTGGGAATATTTCTTGTGTAGTCCTTTATTGTGGGTTTTCTTCGTGAGTGTATCTTGAGAGAAGGATGCATTTCAGACCATCAAGGATTGGCTTAGGATTTCATTGGGGTAGGTTGTGTGGTTTTGTGGAAGATTACAAGGGAAACACCATTTATAGTCTTGTATAAGATTATTTTGTATTAGAACAAAATCCTTAGATGAACTAGCCGTGTTAGGATTATCGGACTGAAAAGGATTTATAGGGGTAATTTAATTTTGAGGAGCCTCTTGGAATGGTGGTTTTTTTCATAGATAAGATACTTTTTGGGTTGGTATGGAGGTTGATAAGGTCTAAAATTTTGATCTTGGTGCTTCTTAAAGGATACTAAATACTTTCCTAAATTTTACAATTACTTCATGACTACCTATAACTCACTTGAAGGACTTGTAGAGGTGGATGCCTGACTTGAAATTTGGATTCTTAGGGATGGAATATGAGATAATTCAGGGGTTTGGTAAGGTGTGGATGTCCTTACATATAGTAATATGGGAATTAGAGTTATAGGGGTAAATTTCCCATCCTTAATGAGTCTGTTTTAGGCTCTAATAGAAATATCATAGGCATCTAGTAAATTCTTACCCCTATGGACTGAATCATGATTGAAATGTCACTATTTAAAGCCCTTAAATAATAAAGAAATGCATATTGAGGTGTAGGTCTTATCATTTGAGGGATTCTATCCCAAGTCTTCTAAAATTTGATGTTGAAATCAGTCATAATTTTATTATATGACCTCTTTCTTGTAGTTAGTTTCTCCACTATGGATAGATGGTATGAATTCTCCTCAAAATGGGTGTAAAGAGATTCCCCCAACTCATCCCAATTGGTAATAGAATTATTCTCAAACCCTTGTACTATTGTAGAGATTTTTCCTTGAAGGAAGTAACCAATAATTTTATTGTTACATTGTCTTGTGTGATATGGTATACCGAGAATATGTTTGTAACATTTGTGATGTGTTCAAGAGGAATTGTACTATTATCTCCAAAGTGAAGAAAGGAACACTTTTTAGCGATGCAATTGGAATGTCATCATATTGGGCCAAAAGAAAAGGTTTTCCTCCATTGAATGTGAAAGATTCTTGATTTATTTGATGAGTTATGAATGTAATGGGTCTTAGAACCTACGAGGATCGCAAGAAAGGCCTATCAAGAGGAGGGGTAGAGATGAATATATTTGGAGGTGATGGTGATCTTTTGACTAATCTACATCTTCTTATTCTCCTTAGTGATAACTATAAGTAGTCAAAAGGTTGTCCACTAGCTATTATTTGTCTTGTTTGAACTCTATTCATGAAATTAAGGTACTTAGCTACTTAAACTAGTAGATATTGATTTAACAAATATTGGATTTTATTAAAACCTAGAGTATATTTCGAGTCACATGTAATAGATAAAATAGTGAAAAATAGATATGAAACAAGAAATAAACAAGTAGAAATTGAAACCCTAAGTGCAAGTGAGGGAGGAAGAAGAATTAGTTGATTCGTAATAAATCATGAAGAGGAGATGGAAAACTAATGAAATGGGAGTACGAATTGTCATCACTATGCTCAAAAAATTATGTGATTTCATGAATAGGCTGGACTAGGGCACCTAGTATGGTATCTTGGGTGCTTAGGTGCTAGAGACCTGTTTAGGCACTGTGACTGCTCAAAAGCTTAGAAAATGGTTTTTGTAGTGTTTCAAGATGGTTACTAACCCTTGTTGTTGATCACTTGTGTGTCGTACTATGTCCACAGATGTCACCTATAACCTATAAAGAGAAATATATCTTGCAAAACCCCAAAACACATCAAATCCTAAAAATAAAAAAGATGCAAATGGGGAGTCGAATGACCTCGATAGTCATCTCACCGATTGAAATTATGATCTGGGTGTTGTACTACATTTTATACTCCATGTTTTTCTCATGTGTGTGTGCAAGAATCATTCCCTAGGAGGCTCTTGTGTAAGATGCACTTGATAGTAAGAAATATCTAGATGTAGAAATGTAAATAGATGTGTGGATGTCAAAATGAACTTCCCTCCTATAAAGTGTATGCAAATTTAGTAGTCCCTTTTCCTTTGAATGAAGCTAGATGGATGCTTTGATGCTCTTAAAATTCATTTGGATGCAACCTTAGGTGATGATAATAGATTCTTAGATCTTGGTCCTTTAATTTGATCACATAACATTGTATTTATATGATTCCCTTGTTTGAATTTTGTAATTAACCACTAAAAGTTTTACCCATAAGAAATCAAGATTCCCAATAGCTAGAAGAGGCCCAAAAGAGGCAAGTAAGATAAAAAGAGGTTGGGGGAACCTAGATGGGATGAGGGCACCTGGGCATTAGTGTCTTAGCTGAGCGTTGGTGTCTAGAATTAAAGAAGCTAAAGTGACGAAGGTAAGATTGGGTGATGGGGTGTGTAAGACCAAGAAGGAAACTAGAAAGAAAGCAAAAAGGCCAAAAATAATTTAATTAGTACTTTTCTCGCTTAGGAATCATATGAATGTAAGTATGTGATTAAGACCTAGAAATGTACCCAAGTGTGTGATTTAGTGTCTATATTTGCCCCACTTTACATTGTTGAGTGAATACTCAAAAAAATAAAGTAAATAAGAGATGCATACCTGATAACCATGTAGATCAATGGTGAAAGTGTGTTGAGGAGACAAGAAAAAGTGTGAAGTGATAACAAATGAAGCATGGAAGCTAAGGAAGAGGAAGTGACCCTAGGGGTGAAGCGTATGTGATGTTTCGTGTATACATGTTGTCATGGTGGTTCTTAATGTGTTCGATGATGTGACTATTGCTTCCCATAAGGAAAAAATTGTAAAGAGAAGAGAAAAAGAGTAGTCAAATATGTGTATATGAAAAATTTGATCCAAATATGTAAAAAGTGTGTAAAAGTAGTAAAAGGAACATGTGCACCTAATCCGTGATGAGTGAAAAAGATAGAAAGTGTCCTGGACTGCTGTAGAAGGGTGAGTTTTTAGGCAATCTCATGCCATGATAGAAATAGTGTTGGGGAGAAAGGTCTAGTGTTATTATCCATCCCTTAATACTTCTTGAAAGTTATACACCACTGAAGATGGTGTGATCATGCTTTGTTATAGTCCAATCCAACACAAATAGAAAAAGGAAATAAAATTCATTCGATTGCTAGAGAAATGTATCTATTATGTGTAAACCACTATGCAAATTTTTGTAAATTATGTCAATCTAAGAAAACCACTGTAACTTCCCCTTGGTCATAAGCACCTAGGAAGGGTCAAGAGTGCCCAGGTGCTCATGTCTATATCTTTATAAGCACTATCATATGTGTTGTGTTGAGGACACATGTAATATTATGGGATATTTATGTGACTAAATATTTTGTTATTCCTCTACTCTGTGGATCGAATCATGATTGTGCACTTTTGAATGAAGTGACTGATTCACCCAATGTATACCGCCCTCATTTTGGGTGCATACGACGTCACTAGGAGGATGCAACCCAAATGAGAGGACTGGAAGTTGATTTGAAACTGATACCCTACAGTGGGGAGGGGATGTTCTTAGTGGAAACCAAGGCACATGAAAAAAAAGTGGTTGGAAACAAGTGTTAGTGAAAACAAGATAAATATGTATATAGAAGATAATGTGTAATATAAAAATCAAGAAAATAATGTAGACTATGAAAAATGGGTTACAAACATGGGACATTACTCACAATGTCGTAAGAAAATTAGAGCCAAAGTGGACAAAATTATACAAGAAATTAACAAGAAAGACATAAGGCAAATCTCGTAAACAATGGAATACAATAACAAACAATAACAAGAAAAGTACCAGAAAACCATGGTAGCAAATAGTTCCTGCAAATAAAATATTGCACATGAATCATCTGTTAGCATGTTAGAAAGATAAAAATTATGTCAAAATGTGTATATATCAGTAGATTAGTGTGCTAGGGAGAATATTAAGTAGTATAAAATGAAACAATATCACCTGTAGTGTGTACAAAAGTAGATGCCTCAATGAGACTAGTAAAGGGTACAGTGCCAAGCATCCATGCTTCCTGTAAATATTTGTGTAAAGGATGAATTCATAACTAGAGAATAAGTGAACATGCATGTGTATATAGAAAATATGATGACATATGAAATATTTGACTAACATAGTAAGCAAAGTGTGCATGTGAGTATAAGTAAGAAAGAACAATGTGTAACCAAGATATGTAGTATGTTGTGAGTGAGAATGGAATGGAATGAAAATTGAATGTGATAGGAGCAATGTGCCCCCTAAGAGGATGTGTACGAATGTAGATGAGATGAGGTTCATTTATAAAATACCCTCAACAATCAAGAATTAACCATAGAATAAGAGTGCATCATCGGAAATGGTTTGAATAATATGTTCTAGATAAATAGATCAATGAAGTATAGAGCATAAAGAATGTGAATTTGGTGAGGTTCATTTCATACTTAGACCCACATCAATCGAGTATGAACTGTGGAACTAGAGTGCATCATAGGGTAGTGTGATGTGTGAGAATGTGATGCTAGAAATATGTGTCATGAATGTGCCAAGTGTATAGATGTGTAGTGTGTGAGGTTCATGTATGTATTATGCCCTCAACAATCAAGTGTGAACCATAGCACTTGAAAGTGTGTCATTGGGTAATGATGATAAAATTTTTGTTTGTCAATTTGTGTAATATGGAGAATAAAGACAACGTGATAGCAAAAATGAGAGACACCTGAGAATGTTATAAGGGGGGAAGGAGAAGCGTGATGCCCCCAAGTGTATGAGTATGAGCAAGTTATCCAATAAAAGTGAAGGGAAAGGGTCCTCCACCCTATGCACGAGGAGGTAAAGATGTTTGACCATGATCTAAAGGTGACGATGAATGAAACCCGATGATGTATATGTAATGGAATCCGTAGTGGTGAACACCTATAGGATGGAGACCGCGAAGATGAGGTGGACCTAGATGAAGGAGACCAATGAGATGACATGCATCTAGATGAAGGAGATCAATGAGGTGATGTGCACCTAGATGAAGGAGACTGATGAGGTGATGTGCACCTAGATGAAGGATCCGTGACGAGCAATGGGCATAGGCTGATGAGATGGTCTAATAGATGAATGATGTTGAGTAATAAATGCACGAGTAGTAGAGAGATAGGATCATATTTTGCTTTAGATTTCAAAGTTTCACTAGACCTATATTCTCTAGAGAGTGCAATGACCACCTCAAAAGGAGGCTTAAGCAATTGTGTGCATGGTAGGACTCCTTTCACAAAGTGATGACTTTCTTGATATAAATTAATTTCAGACAAAATTGATTCATGGAAATGATTACCCGAATGGCAAGGAACCAAGGAATACTTAAGAGCATGTCACAATATTTGATGCTAGGTGCCATAAGGAAAGGAAAAAACATGGTGAGAGGACCTACTATAACTGGAAGCTTGATATAGCCATAAGATATATGAATCATATATGAAATCTATGAGATTGGATAATTTATAACAATAAGGAGTGTAATAGAACATATGCTTATATGAAATGATGGATCAACCATGGTGTTATTGATAGAAATAGATCCAATAGAAGCACTGATGTGCAAGTGATCAAAAGAGAATGTAGCATGATGATCATGGTCATAAAATGCAATGAAAGGTGGAGATGAATCAACATGAGAAACTAGAAAATCAAGAGGTCCCGATGATGGAGGAGGGACAACGTGATATGTATGATTAGATTAATACTCCGCAACTTACTTCTCATGATTAAGTAGAGGATTATTGAATATTTTAAGCTTTTTATTCTCATTGAATGATGTAGATGTTAAAGGCTCAAGAAGCTTAATTTTATTTTTATCGATTAGGTATTAAATACTATGTATTAATTTGAAACAACAATTAGTAGAATTCCCAACGTAGTAATGATACTCACATTAAAAATTTCGTTGTGATTGTGAACTTTTGGACGAGATGGATCTAGATTGAGTGGAGGAGGAAGTGTAATAATATTGCTCTCAATAAGTTTTGGTAATAGAATATGTGGAACACAAGTCAATTTAGTAAATGTATGCTTAGGTGGTTTCCATTGAAGCTTCTCAGGAGTAGACACAACATTAACAATAAATTTAGCTTCATTAGGTTTTGTAGATGGCTTGAAGGGTGTTTTTCTTGGAACTCGAGTAGAAGATGATGAATCCTAATCTTGATACTTAAGTTTGCCCATATTAAGAAGTTTTCTTTCACATAACTTAAGAGTGTGGAAAAGATGATCAAATGAAGGAGAGGTCTCAAAGATGAAACTCCTGTAGTGGAGATAAGAGACTTTGAACAAATAGATCTTGTAATTCTGAATCAGTGAGTACATTATTCATCCTAGCTAGGTTGTTCTTGTAACGTAAGACATAATCCACTAGATTCTCATTAGATATTTGTTTGATTTGTGCGAATTGAGAATATGATATCTTTGAGCCGATATTGATTAAAAATGAGAAATAAAAGCATCAGCTAAATGCGTGAATGATGTTACCGAAATGAACAGGTAGATCATAGAACCAACACATAACATAGTCTTGGAGACTTCTAGGAAAGATATTTTCTAATAGAGTGTGATCATCTGTATAATCTAGACATGCCACATGAAATAATCATAGATTCTCTTAATGGTCATCATGTCCATTAAATGTGGGAAGCTTGGGGGTGACAAATTTTGGAGGAAGCACATAAGTGGAAATGGTGGGTGTGAAAGGAGTATGAAGTATCAATGTGGAATCAAGGGATGGAGATGCATGAGAAGTAGCTTGATATAGTTGATGGGTTTGAACTTGGAGATCCTAATAAATAGAGGCTAGGTCCATAGTTTCATTGGAAGATACTTACCATGTGTGAGAAACAAGAGGCGGAGTAAAGTGATTGGTGGTAGTAGGAAAAAATATGAGAACATTAGAAGTATATGAAAGAGTGGAAGTAGGGGTAAGTGCATAGACATAGAATCGGGGATGGATTTAGGAATATTAAGTTTAGTAAGATTGGTGGCTTCCTCATGATCAGAAAATAAAAGAAGATCTAGATCTTGGGGATGTTAAATAAGATGATCATTGAGTTATTGAAGGTGGGCCTCGGTAAATGGTTTAGAATATCGAGCCATGATAAAAAGATGACAAAATACCTAGAAGAAAGGTTGGGTTCAAGCGATGGGCTCACCAAATGATTTAATAAATATTGAATTTTATTAAACCCTAGAGGATATTTTAGAGTCACATGCAATAGATAAAACAGTAAAGCACAAATATGACACAAGCAATAAGCAAGTATAAATTGAAACCCTAAGTGCAAGAGGGGGAAAGAAGACTTAGCTGATTTGTAATAAATCCCAAAGTGTACGGAGTTAGAAAACTGATGAAATAAGAGTACGTACTATCATCACCCTTCTTAGAAAATTATATGATTGTTGGAATAGTTTGGACCAGGGCATCGGGGATGGTACTGGGGCACCTAGATGCTATGGGGGCTACCCCATATTCAACAAGAGCATAAGCTCAAATATAATTTATTCAACATTATAACTATTACAAATGATACAAATATATAGAACTAGTTATTCTAACTCATATAACCACTAACACTAATCTAAGATAGTTTTTCTAACCACCTATATTCTCTCCTAACCACTAACCATCTATAAAATATCTCACACACTACACTCTCTCAACCTTCCATAGAATCACTCACTTAAATCACTCACTTACATTAATATAAACACTTATAATAACACATTTACAAATACACCCATGTTAGGAATAATTCCTAACATTCCCCCTTAGTGCTAACATGGGGAGAGGACATAATAGTCTGGAGCTATGAAATTCATTGACCTGATTTTCATAACCCCCTCAATGTAAAGACCCCCTTAGATGTCGGTTAAAATTAATAATGCATCCAAAATAATCTCCAGTACAAATTTTTCAAAAATATATTAACTTCCCCCTTTTTCAAAAAATAACTTATGTCCCCTTTACAAATATATTTTTATATCTCCCTTATAGTTTATTTCCTCCCTTTTTCAAAAAAACATCCATTCAAAAAAATTACCCCTCTTGTTTGCACAAAATATTTTCCAATAAAGAAAAATATTATCCCCTTCCAAATAATTTCTCATTTTGAATATTTACCTTCTTGAAATACTTTTAAAAATATTTATCAACAAATATTTTAAATAAAAAAGTGCGATCAAATGATTAGGTTTACCATTGAATGTGATTTTCCAAATATTCATGCCAAAAGGAGATGAATGTGTCCAATTTGGGTTAGGTTTTCAAATTGTCGATCCGTAGGAGTCATCACTAAGATGGGAGATTCACTGTGTTGGGTTTATCTAAGAGTATTGGATATTTTTCCAGCAAAATATTTTATAATGACCATGGAGAGAATTTTTTTATGTTCTACAAATACAACTTCCATGGTTGAGAGGTGAGGAAAAATCTCTAATGAGATGAGATAAGCCGTAGGAGAGCCAATTTTGGTTTGTGATTGATCAGGGGATATTTTTAGTGTCAAAAGTTCCCTAAACTTCTCTAGACCATTCTATTGTAGTAGAGCCTTTAGATATCTTTCCGACGACTATAAGAACGTGAAAAATAGACACTCTAAGCTCAAGTTATGTCCGATCAAAGTTCAGTCAACATGGAAGTCAACTTTGGTCAACAGGTCAACAAGTGGACCAATGACAAGGTGACACGTGGCAATTGGCGACAAGGAAAAATTGATGGTCTTGTAATTTTTAAAAAAATTAGTTCCATGGTATAGATCTCATCGCAAGATTCTTACACACTTTGAATGGACCAAATCTGAGTTTGTATGCAAAAAATATGCATAGTCAAAGTTGTGGTCAAATGATGACGTGGCACACTCTGATGTGGATAAAATGACATATTATGGGTGTGACACTTGGTAGGTTTTTAGTAGTTTTAGATTTAAAATAATAATAATAATATTTTTTTAATCCATTCCATGGGAATAAGCCTAATCCCATGGGAGAAGGAGGATTTTGTGGACAAAAAGCTATTTAAAGGTTTATCCTATCCCTTTCCCACTAAATGTGGGGTCAATGGCTAAATTGGGTGCCTAAACCTATGGAAGAGAGATTTGAACCGAGCACCTCATCTAAAAAGATAAGAAGCCTTACCAACCCACCAACCTCTTGGAAGTGGTATATAATAAGCTCACTTGTATTTGTAAAACACAAGTGTCGTCCGTGTCGAGCCAATAAGTAGAAAATTTTGGAAAAATGCAATTTTGAGGCACTTCCACTCAAAACCAGATCGCGAGTTACATATGAAATTTGCTCAAAATTTTAAGACAATCGCAATGATATGATAATTTATCTAAATTGGAGATTTTGTGATAGAGTTATTTGCTGTTAAAGTCACACAAAGGTGTAGAACCAAAGGGAGACACTGCTGCAAGTGGATCAAGAAGGTGAAGGACATAGGTTGAGCTCCATTAACTCCTTTCAAAGGTATAAAACATAGTTTTTCATCTTTTTAATTCATTATTGGTTAATGTAAAGGTTATTGTATTTACATATTTAACATTATTAATGGATCGGTTCATCACGAACCCGAGGACGTAGGAATTCTCGAACCCCGTAAACAATCTGGTGTTGTGTTCTAATTTTATTTTCAGTTTCTGATTATTTGCAATAATTGAAGTTCATAAAAATAATGTGGATGTAATGGTAATCAGTATTTGACAACTTTGAAAAATCTGATTAAAATCAAGAAATCTGAATTTGGGTTTTGATCAAACATTGAATGTTGAATAAAAAGGAATTTAAATTTCAGTTTGGAAAACATTCCTAAATCAGAATTTGATCAATTTTTGGAGTATAAAAGACTTCAAGTTGATTAAAAATTAACAATCCTTGAAAACGTTTAAAATTGAAAAAAATAAACACCCATTTTCGGATCAAGTTTGGTATCAAAGCAATTAGATTGTTGGATTAGCTTCTAATTGTGTTTGAAATTTTAGCTTCAGTTTCAATATTGATTTCAGTTTTCAGTATGTAGACATTTTGGGGCTTGTTAATCTTTTTTGCAAGTGTGTATTTTTGGAAGTACAAGTTGTGTTTGCAGGAACAAGGAATCATGGGAAATTCATCCAAATAGGAGCAACTAGATGAGCTTAAAGTGATAAACTTCCAACTCTAGGAAGAAAAATCTTTCATGAGAAATAAATTCTATTCCTTAGAAGAGGAAATAGTGCGGTTAAAATCTGAGCCTCACTCCTCTATAACCAAGAGAAAGGAATATGTCAATGAGATGCTTGCACATAGAAAGAAGTTTATGGGCTTTATTAAAGAGTTGTAAGAAGAAATACGAACCAAGGATGCTCTCTTGGAAAAGCTGCAACAAGGTGAACACAAGAAGGAAATTCCTTCCAAAGCAGATGCAAGTACTATGAAAGAAAAATGCACTGTAAGTTGTTCACATGAAAATTCTTCCTCTCATTCAATTTTAGATATTCCTTTGGGTCAATTTGAAAAACACACTAAGGGAATTAGGTCTAAGCTAATGGTTAAGATGGGATATAACGGAAAAGGCCTTGGTAAAAATGGACAAGGTAATGCTAACCCAATACAGGTAGAGGATCAGCCTCGGTTTGCAAGTTTGGGTTATTCTAGTGGGAAAATGGAAATTGGAGAAAGTTCCAAAGCAGCTAAAGGAAGACAAGCTTCTAATAGCCAAGGATCTACGCCTCTAGAATTGCAGGATTCCGCCATCAGGAAGAACAATGAAAGGTGTAAGCAAATAGGTAAAAAAGGTAATGAAATTCCACCTCCTCCCACTTACACTAAAAATAACACTAAGGGGAAATTAAATCCTAAGACTTCTAAAACACTCTTTCAATTTGAACAATATAGCTTTGGTAGACAAAATTATGGTTTTCCTTGCACGTTTTGTGAAGGTTCTAATCATTCTATAGCATATTGTTGGAAGAGGAAAACAATGGTTAAGAAGTTAATGCCTTTTGTGAATGATAAGGTAGGTGATAAAGACCAATCTCTCCTTGGTAAGGTGAGAAATGGCAAAAAGGTTACCTCTCCTAAACAGAGGAATCATTCTCCTAGACAGATTTCAGGGAATGACAAAATGGGTAAGACTCCTAAAAATAGGGAAGTTAAATTTTGTTCCCATTGTAAAAGGAATGGTCATGATGTTAAGATGTGTTGGTATGTTCCTTCAATGTAATATTGGAAATTTGCTAAAAAGGAAAACAATGTCAAACCAAAATTTGTTGATCTAACTTATGTAAATACCCATTCATCTGCATCTTTGGGAAATAAAACCACCTAAATAGAGAAATCCAAGTAATTGGATGGATAAAACATTCCTCAACTTTATGTTTGCATTACATGAATGAATGGCGATAGTATGCAAACATTTTCAAATCTATATTTTAGGGGTTTGATCCTATGTTATATTTAGCTTTGAAATAATTTTGAAGCAGTCATAGAGAAGATTTGAGTGATAGGTTCATCATACCATAGTCATCTTCTCACATTGTGGCTTGTTATTCCATTTACGACAACAATATGCGGGGATATGGGCATCATCAGAATTTCAATTTTGAAACTTGTAGTTTTATATTGTTGTCATTTGTGTAAATTTATGGATGCTTATAAGACTCATTCAAGCACTTGTTTGATATTATAATAAATAGAAAAACTTGTTGTATCCACATGTGTTATTTACACTAATTTATAAGACCCTTATTTTGCGGCAATTTGATTTTTGTGACTATCGGATGTGGTTTCAATTAGGGTGTAAATTTATTACACTGACAAACTGGTTTCAAAAGGCACAAGGTGATCATTTTACAAATTATGGTAGTTCACCAATTTGGGTAAGCATACTGATTTATAATATATCCCTTTACAGTTCAGTGTATGGAAAGAATATTTGTATATTCACATTGATTCAGATTTCGACTATAGCCATTTTGGGTGTTGATGGTTTAATTATTCTAGATAGTGATTATTTGCAATTGTAATCAGCATAATCACAAAGTGTCAGTTAAACACTAGCTTTTGTTATAGATGAGTGTTATTATCTGACTCATTATTTTTGATGGAGATACAATGTTTTTGGCATATTCACGTGGATTCAATTGTTGACTATAGCTATTTTTGGGTGTTGATAGTCTGTTTTATTCTGGATAGTGAATACTTGCAGTTGTTACAGTTTCAGATGGACAATGGGCACTAGCCTAATTGTGGGCAGTTTAGATGTCTGATATACTAATCTGTGTTTATGAAATTGTAATTTAAGTAATCAGCTGTATCACAAGGTGACAGTTGAACACTAGCTTTATATAATAGAATGGGTGTTATTATCTGGTCAATTATTTGTGATGGCATTACAGTGGGGTATGACAGTGCATAGTTGTGTGCAGAGTTGACAGGGTTGTAGCGTTTCACTTGAACACTAGCTTAATTGGGTGTTATTATCTAATTAGTTATGTAATTAGCTAATAATATATTTACATTTTATTAACCTCTAATGTTATTTTGGGTTCTTGTATGTGTTTTTGCAATGCAGGAAGAGATAGTATTTTTTGTGGGTTGATATATAGCTTTTTGTGGACAAAAAGTCTTCTCAGTAGGGAGGAGTAATCACGGGATATTTTTTAATGTCAAAAGTTCCCTAAAATTCTCTAAACCATTCCAATGCAAGAGACCCTTCAGATAGATTTTTGATGATTGTAAGAACGTGAAAATGCAGACACTCGAGCTCAAGTTATGTCCGGTCAAAGTTCGATCGATAGGAAGTCAACTTTGGTCAACAGTCAACAAGTGGACCAATGACAAGATGACACATGGCAATTGGCGACAAGGAAAAATTAAAAGTCTTGTAATTTTTTTATAAATCAGTTCCATGGTATAGAGCTCGTTGTAATCTTTCTAACGTATTTTGAACGGACCAAATATGAGTTCGTATGTGAAATATATGCATAGTCAAAGTTGTGGTCAAATGATGATGTGGCACACTTTGACGTGGACAATAATAAAATAATAATGACTTGGAAGGTTTTTAGTGGTTTTGAATATAAAATAATAATAATAATATTTTATTTAATCCATTCCAAGGAATAAGCCTAATCCCATGGGAGAAGGAGGATTTTGTGGACAAAAAGCTATTTAAAGGCTTATCATATCCCTTTCCCACCAAATGTGCGGTCAATGGCTACATTAGGCGTGTAAACTTATGGAAGGGAGATTTGAACCCAACACCTCATCTAAAATGATAAGTAGCATTACCAACCCGCCACCCTCTTGGAAGTGGTATATAATAAGCTCACCTGTATCTCGTAAAAAACAAGTGCCAAGTTTGTGTCCACCAATAAGCAAATTTTTTTGGAAAAATGCAATTTTGAGGCACTTCTACTTAGAACCAGATCTCAAGTTATATATGAAATTTGCTCATAATTTTGAGACGATCAAAATGATGTGATCATTTATTTTATTTGGAGATTTTGTGATAGGTTCATTTTCTTTTAAAGTCACACAAAGGTGTAGAACCTAAGGGAGACAACTGCTGCAAGTAGATCGGAAGGTGAAGGACATATGTTGAGCTCCATTAACACCCTTCAAGGTCTAAAACACACTTTTGTAGGTTTTTGATTCATTATTGGTTAATGTAAAGGTTATTTTATTTATATAATTAACATTATTAATGGATCGGTTCATCACAAACCCTGGGACGTAGGAATTCCAACCCAGTAAAAATCTGCGTGTTGTGTTCTAATTTTATTTTCAGTTTTGATTATTTGAAATAATTGAAGTTGACTATGAAATGCAAAATCCAGTAAAGGTGACTATGGAGGTGGACGAACAAGAAGGAACTGTAAAGGTAAATATCATTCCTAAGGATCTAGCTCAGACTTTGGAACTTCCAAATGACACTAAGGAAGTTGAGATAGATAATTCTCTGGGCATCATTGAGGAAATGTTGGAGAAGGACAACATGGGTTCAGAAGAAGCATTACAGAAAAACACTCCAAGGGGCAAAAGTAAAATCTCAACCACAAAGGGAAACTCTTGCTTCAGCAACAGATCAACAGATCCACACTTGATTGATAGTAAGTAGAGAGAGAAAGAGGAGGGAGAAGTAACACCATTTAAGGAAGATGAGGAACTAACTTCTGGATTCATAGAGGTCATTTAAAAAAAAAAAAGAATGAAAGGATTTGAAATGATCCCAAATCGCTATATAGTGAAAAGAAAAAGAAAATTGACAATTGGGAAACTTCAACATCCAGAACTACTAGATCTTCTGCTAGAAGACTAGTAGATTTTGGAAGTAGTTCTAAAAGAGGAAGGCCCTCAAAAATACTCTTAGATCCAAGAGAACAGAGAAAGACATTACAGATGGAACTCAATGTCAATTGAGCCATTAGGCAATCCTAGCTCCCACTCCTATTAAATGAAGATTATCTCTTGGAACATCCGAGGACTAAACGGAAACTCCAAACAGAGAATCATTAAGGAGTTACGGGATTCTAGTAGTCCTAGTATTTTGATTTTGTAGGAAACTAAGATGAAAGCTAAGATCCTTGAAATTAGTAAAAAAATTTCTGGGAAAAATATGACATGGCTGTGGTGGACTCTCAGGGAGCCTCTGGAGGTCTGGCTACTCTTTGGGATAAAAGACACTGTACTGGTATGATTCTTAATGCTAGCACTAATCATCTTGCTATTAAATTTCATGCTATTGAGAACAATGGTGAATGGATCCTTTCTAATATATATGCCCCTAATATGGTTAGTGGGAGATGTAAACTTTGGACTGATCTTAAGATCTTTATAACCCAACATACTACAACCAATTGGCTTATCATGGGCGACTTTAATTCTCCTCTAAACCTAGGTGAAAAATATGGAGGAATCTCCAGCTTTTCCACAGGTATGGAGGAATTTGTAGATTTTGTTGCTGATCTTAATCTCTTGGATGTGGATCTCCATGGGAATAAATACACCTGGAACAATAGAAGGTTGGGAAAATATCTAATCCAAGTTAGACTGGATAGAGCCCTGATTTCTGCTAGTTGGATTCTTAGTCAGGACTTCCACCTCTCTTCCCTACCCAGAATTGGATCGGACCACAATCCGATTGCCTTAAATCTTCTCAATTGGACTAAGCCCATCAGAAGCTCATTCAAATTTGAAAAGATGTGGATGGAGCATGATGACATTTATGAAAAAATTAAAGAGTGGTGGGTTTGGAATGGTGAAGGCACTGCTTAATTTAGATTGATTCAGAAGCTCAAAAATGTTAAAAACAAGTTAAAATTTGGAATAAAAGAGTTTTTGGTAATGTGTTTGAAAAAAAAAGAAGTTAAAACAAAAGCTCCAAGATCTGGAAATCAAAATGAATACAATGGGGAGATCTTTTGAAGACCAAACTAAGGAAAAGAATATTCTTTTAGAGCTGCATATGATTTGTAGCAGAGAAGAATCCTTATGGAGACTAAAATCTAGGGCTATCTGGCTAAAAGGAGGAGATAGAAATACAAAGTTTTTTCATATGACCACTTTGAAGCACAAAGCTTGTAATAGGATTATGGAAGTGGCTAAAAGTAACGGCACTGTTATAAAAGATCCCAACAGCATCAAAGAGGAAGCTCTCAATTTCTATAAAAAACTACTTAATGAGAGGAATATCATTGCTGATGAGGCAATTTCTTTCATGTTGGAGGCTATTCCCCAAGACAAAATTGAGTAGAGATTTAAAGATATCACTAAAGTTGTCACACTTGAAGAACTACAAAAAGTTGTGTTTACTTTAGAAGGTGACAAGGCTTCAGCCCGAATGGCTTTTCTATTAACTTTTTTCAGAAATTTTGGGAAATATGTTCGGATGATCTTCTCAGAGCAGTGAATGAATTCTATAGAATTGGGGACCTTTTGAAAGAGCTAAATAACACCCACATTGTGCTTGCTCCAAAAAAATGGATGCTAAGGACTTCAAAGACTTCAAACCCATCAGCCTTGTGAATGTTATCTATAGAATTTTTACCAAAATCATTGCTACCAGGCTTCAATTTATTATGAATGATTTAATCTCAAGGCAACAGAGTGGATTCATTAAAGGTAGGATTATCCAAGATGGAGTGATTATGGTACATGAGACCATAAAATCTATGGAAAATAATAAAAAAGTGAATATGGTCCTTTCATTCTTATGGAAGCTTTTAGTGGCGAATATGAATAAAGCCTTTGACAAGGTCTCTTGGGTTTTTCTAGACAAAGTGTTAATTAAATTTGGTTTTCCTACTAAATTCAAAAAAATTATTAAGGCTTACATCACTATATATCCCATAATCGATTCTCATATTATGGTTAATGAATGAGCCGGTGGGATTTTTCACAAGTAGCAGAGGGACTAAGACAAGGGGACCCCATATCCCCACCGATCTTCATTCTTATGGAAAATAGTCTTAGTAGATCAATTGGTAAAGCTATTGATGGTCTTCTCAAAGGTTCAAAGCCCACTTCCATCACCAAGCACCTTCTCATCAGCAATTTTTGGATGATACAATTCTTCTTAGTTAATGGCATCCTGGATCGCCCTTAAAGCTAAGGCTACCAAGGCTATTCCTGCGCGTCAAGTAAATAACTTTACGAATCAGCGTCGAATAGGTCTATTGACGGCTCTAAGGGCAAGAGATCAATTATGATAAAAGATCCATTTTCTTCTTAAAAACTCCTTCGAGGAAAGACAATTCTTAAAATTACAAAAATTCTAGGATCAATTGTAAAATAAGTGCACTTCCAACCACTTACTTAGGACTCCTCTTAATGGCACTAAAAAGTTTCTACCAAGGTATGGAATGATCTTTTCTTCTTTGAGGAAAGACAAATGCAAGATTTTTAAAAAATGGCACTTCCATGGAAAGGAGCCATTCTTTCCAGGTATGGAATGATCTGGTAAATGCCATTCTTTCTAGTTCTTTAGCTCATAAAAAGCACTCTTCAAAATCTACCTATCTATATCATGTCTCTATATAAGATCCCTTCTACCTTCAGAGAAAAATTGAGAGGATTCAAAAAAACTTCTTATGGTAGGGCATGGAGGAGAAGTTTAAATATCACTTAGTTGCTTGGGATAAGGTTTGTACTCCAAAATCTATAGGAGGCCTGGGCATAAAAGACATCAAGAAAATGAATGAGGCTCTTATTGTGAAAATGGGCTGGAGAATGCTATCTGAGAAGCAACCCTGGATAGAATTAATTAAGGCTAAATACCTTAATCAACAAGTTGTCTTTTCTTTTCTTCAAGATGAGCATCTTCCTTATGGTTCCATTTTTTGGAATAACTTAGTGAAGAGCAGAAATTTCATAAAACAAGGAAGTAAGTGGAAAGTGGGAGATGGTTGTGATATAAAATTCTGGGATGATAACTGGTTTAATTGCAGCCTTATGGACAGATTTGGTGTAGTCAAAGATAGTCTTGAAAGCAAGTATGACACTAGAATCAAGGATTATATTGAAAGAAATGGTAACAAAAAGAAATGGAAAAAACTTTCTGTGGATAGAGATGATCTGATCCAAACTATTTCCTCCCTACAAGATCAGTTGGACCTTATCCCCTTAAGTCAACTAGAAGTTAAGGATGAGTTGGTCTGGAGCAATTCTATTGATGGGAACTACTCTATTAAAACTAGTTATAATACTTTCTTCGACAATAGTCAAACTGAGTTTAAATGGAGTAGAATTTGGATGACTGAGCTAACACCTAAAATTAACTTTTTCTTTTGGCTTGCTCTCAGGGGCAGAATTCTTACCACTGACAACTTGATAAGAAAAGGTTTTATAATGCCTAATAGGTGTTATCTATGTAAAAAGACTCGAGGATATCACCATTTGCTTATTCACCGTGAATATGCTACCAAAATGTGGAGTTTTTCCCTCTCTAATTTTAAAGCTTCCCGTGTGTGGTTCCAAAGGACTTCATCACTCTGTACCCAATGGAGCTCACCCTATAAACATTTTGTTGTGAGAAGGCTCTGGAATTTGGTAATGCCTCATATTATTTGGAGGATATGGAAAGATAGAAATGATATCATCTTTAGAAATAGTAAACAAAATTATAAGCTCAATATTGGGAAAATTTCTAGTGCTATTAAAGAGAATATTGCTAGATTTAAACCCCCCAAGAACAAGATTTATCCAGAAAATGAAGAGCATATCTTGTCCCAATGACAGATTGGAGTTGACAATATCTAAAATAATTTTGGTAATAATATTGATAGATCTTTGATACACTAGCATCCTCCTGATCTCAACTGGTATAAGTTGAACTTTTATGGGGCCTCTAAAGGAAACCCGAATTACAGTGGGGAGGACTAATTCGGGATCATAAAGGTAGTTTGGTTGCTACTTATGCCGGTAAAATGGGAATACAAACTAATCATTTTGCTAAAGCATTATCCACTTTATGGGGCCTTAGAATTGCTCAGACTCATAATATCCAAAATCTCATTCTGAAGGAGACTCACTTAATATCATTAATCATCTTAATCAGTGTTCACCTCCAAGTTGGAACATCAAGGACTTCATCTTGGAATCCATAAGTATTTTTCAAACCTTCAATAATATTCGATCAAGCATACTTACCGGGAGGGTAACAAGGTGGCAGATGCATTGGCTAACTATCGCATAAATGTTAATCACATTATTTGGGATAATAGTGATCACATTCTTGAGCAGATTCAAAACAACATACAAGCGGATACTTATGATCATGTAAATTTAGAGTAAGATAAATGAACATTTGGAGTGGGTCTTTAAGAATAAGACTTTCTCACATGCTGCTAAGTTTAAAACAACACTCAAGAAGATCTTGATGGGAAATCAAGGATATAGAAAGTATAATGATGATTTAAAGTGGATTTATCTGAAGATTAAAGACACACATGTGGGAAATATTGTGCCTATAACAGCTTTTAAATAGATTTTTATAGATTTCCAAGTCCGTAGTAAGGTTGATGATGATCTGGAGTGGGTTTCTAAGGGGGCTGATGTTCACGCATGCGGGATCTCACAGGTACAGAGCATAATTCATGTAGGCATTTGTGGGAAGTGTTATGACAGCAACGGCTACACTATTCATCATTCCCATCGCATGAGAAAAAATAGAGAAAGGTGGATTGGAAACTGTGTCTATTATAGAATTCCTCATAGGGATTTTGAATTTTACACTTTTAATCACTTAAGCATGGTGAAAATGGGAGGATCCCCTTGCTAGATCGAGCCCAACATAGACCCAGAGTGGAAGAATAATGAAGAGCTTTGGAATCTTCTCAACCAGGGAGGCATTACAAATTTTATTGAGAAGATACAGGGTCATGACCAAAGCATTTCCATGTAATTTGTGAAGGATTGGAAGGACTGCAAAGTTGATTATGTCAAACAGAAAATTTTGATCAATGAAGAGTTAATCACCGAAGCTACAGGCCTTAGAATGGATGGGTACCACTTTTTTAATTTGACATGCCTGCTAAGGAGAGGAAATTTATTGAGGGTAATGAGAAATTGGTATTCGTCACAGTGGGTTTGCAAGTCATCTCTATCTCTCCACCTTTTGACGAGGTCACCCGTATGATGGTGTGGTACATCTCTTTAGAGGAGAGATTTGTCACAGTGCCCTTAAAACATCTTGTGTTCCTCAATCACTTCCACATAAATTTCACGGTATGTTTCCCTCATTATCTACTTAATTCTCTTGAGCACTCCATTTTGGAGTTCCAAAAGCATACTCGTGTGGTCCCTCTGCATCAAGGTCTCATCTTCTTGTTGCATAAACTTTGTCTTCTTAAGTTTCCTAGCATTCCAACTTCCCCCATCTCTATTCCATATTTTCCCCTCACCACTACCACTACCCCCATCTCTTCTCCTTTTATCCCCATCACCGCTGCTGCTACCCCTTTTCCTTCCTTCTTAGCTCCCCTATCATCCCCCCCACCTCTTCTCCCACCCCCTTTGCCTCCACTTTGGTTAGACCTATAACTAGGTCTTAAAAGACTCGAACTCGATACCCCTGTTTCAAGGAACCTTCCTCGGACTTGGAGGTTGCTCATAATCTCCTTCATATTAGCAGTATGGGTTCTCAGGAGACACACACTGAGAGCTCCACAAAAAGGTTGGAAGCCTTAGAAACAGACATGTTGCTGTTGAAAGAAGAAGTCAAAAACTTGGCTAAGCAAAAAGGTAAGAGGATGAAGGAGGAGGAGGTTGATATTGACAATAAACAAGTTGAAGATATCTACAAAAACTTTACTCCCTGGACAAACTTCTAGGGAAAACCAAGACTCACCATGACCATAATATGGCTATATTTAGTGCAATCAAGGAATTTATTGAGCAACATGTCCGCTGCGTCTCTAATCTCAGTGGAATACCAACAACTCTTTGGGGCACAAAAAGGAAAGCAAACAAACCATTCAACAGCTAGATATTACTGACCCTACTCATATGATGGCATTGGCTATGTTCACCTCCTGGCAGACTATTAAATCTAGAATCACCAAAGCTGCCAAGAAGTAATTGTGGATTTGCACTGCTCTTGCTTGCCTTCCATCGTGCTTTTGCTTTTTTTTTTGCTATTTTTTGGCTGCTCTTCTGCAGTGTTTGAACTGGTTTGATGTTTTGGGGTAGCTGCTCTTTGGTTACCCTAGGTTTTTATGTCTTATCTAGATCTTGATCCTTCTTGTAATGTTTTTCATTCCTATTCTAGCTTCTAGGCCCTCTTTGTATACAAGGGTATAGTCCCTTTCAAAAAACTATTTACCAATAATAATAAAAATAATAATTGAAGTTCATAAAAAGAATGTGGATGCAATGGTAATCAGTATTTGAAAACTTTGAAAAATCAAGAAACAATGAATTTGGGTTTTGATCAAACATTGAATGTTGAATAAAAAGGAATTTAAATTTCAGTTTGGAAAACATTCCTAAATTAGAATTTGATCAATTTTTGGAGTATAAAAGACTTCAAGTTGATTAAAAATTAACAATCCTTGAAAACATTTAAAAGTGGAAAAAAATAAACACCCATTTTCAAATCAATGATTAAGTGCCAAGAGGAAGTTGAGATCATTGAGCAAGAGTCTATTGATCGGGGATGAACAAGTGAAGTCAACGGATTGAGAGGTAGAATATGCCAAGGCATTCGAGTGGAAAGAATCACAAAACTTATGAAACGAGTTCCTTTTATGTTGAGAAAGGATGCCACTAGCTTGTAGGTCCAAGTTGAGATGGATATTGAGATCCTCATGAAATATGTCACCAATATTACAAAGGACCGAGCCGAGAGAGATTTTTGAGGATCGATCTAAAGAAGTCTGAGTTGTTTCAATGCCAAGGAGAGTCATAAGGATCTTGATCTACATTTATTAGTATATGAATTTGATGAGATACCAATAGAGAGTTGACTACTTAAAATTAAAAATCCATATTCCAAGCAAGGTGGGATCCAATGTAACTCGTAGGCAGACTAGTTTTCTATGCAAGAAAATAAGAGTTGACCCCAATGTGGAATTACCTCATGAGTCTTTTCCATTGAACATAAACTAATGCAATGATCTTCAACATAAAACTAGATATGTAATCTTTGTACAACCAAAAATCAGAATCTCCAAATAATTACACCTACGAACAACATATAATATATATATATATCAATTTTTTAAAAATAATTTTATGATTTTTGACAAAAACTATGAACATGATGGCTTAAATACTACGAAAGGAGCACAAAAATTGGAAGAGAGAAGATTATGCATGTGAATGATGGATTTCAATAGTTTTGATACGAGGTCCATGGTATCTACTATTACCATTCAAAAATATACAAGAAGGGTGGATGATAGAAACTCTAGATTTTATGCGAGGTTTGTGGTATCCCGCTAGTCTTTCATTTGCACCACTTGACTTCATAACAAATGAATGGGCACGAGAAGGGAATGGGGTCACAGAGGTCCGTGGGATTTGCTAACTCATTTCCTTAATCAACTTGACAAACAAAGCATGATTAGGGTGAGATTCGGATAGGCTTGAAAACCTTTTACGATACCAAATATGGGGGCTACCCCATATTCAGCTAAAGCATAAGCTCAAATATAATTCATTCAACATTATAACTATTAAAAATGATACAAATATATAGATCTAACTATTCTAACTCATATAACCACTAACACTAATCTAGGATGGTGATAAAGATGATGGAAAGTGAGAAATTTCTGGACACTTTTGAAGGCAAGCATTCAAAGAACTCAGAGGAGGCCATTGAAATCCTGCATGCTCTTAAAACTTCAAACGAAATTGTTTACCACCCAGACTCATTGTCAAGTATCATCATTTCATGTGGGAATTTGAGCATTGCAGGATTGATACTTTGATATTAATAGACATAAGATTAGTATGGTTTCCATGGACCTGAGGGAACTAACTAAAAAAGTGGAAAAGTTATCTTCTTTGGTTCTTAGTGAACAACTCAAAAATGCTAATGAAAGAATCCTGGAGATGGAAAAGGAAATGTTGAAGATGAAAGAAATAATTTTTAGATTCATGATGTCCATCTCCTTAATGTTAAAAGCACCATCCACCACCTCAAGATATTATCAGAGATGATTCATTCTATGGAACTTGCAAAGGAAAAAGAAAAATATGGAAAAGGCCCCAAAGTGGAGATTCCTGAGCCTAACTACAAGTATTGGAAATCTACCATCGACTCCCTTGTTAAAGAATGGAATGGCTATATGAATACAGTGGGGGACTTGATAAAAGAATGATGAAGAAAAATAGGATAATGGTTTTATGTTGTTAGTTATTAGCTATTTTTCTGTTAGTTCCTATGTCTTTTTGTTGTTTGTTATTTTTCTGCTTATCTTTTATTTGGAAACATTCCTTTATGGTGGTATCTCTTAGTTGTCTATTTTGTGATGATGTAGGTTCTTGGTTGGGATTCAATGGTAATCCCTTAGCATCTTTGTAATGATCTGATAATAATTTGTATGGGGTATGGTCCCCTCAACCCTTTTTACCTCTAATCAAAACAAAATCTAGGATGGTTGTTCTAACCACCTAGATTCTCTCCTAACCACTAACCATCTCTAAAATCTCTCACACCCTACATTCTCTCAACCTTCCCTAGAATCACTCACTTAAATCCTATGTGAGTTGTTTTTCAAAACTCAATTACATTAATATACATACTTATAATAACACACTAAAAAATACACCCATGTTAGGACTAATTCCTAACAGGTGCCAGAGACCCTATCTAGGCACATGTGATCTGCTCAAAAGATCGAAACTAGTTTGTGTAGTGTCGCAAGATGATTACTAACCCTCAATGTTGATTGTTTGTGTGTCACATTATGTCTACTGATGTCACTGTAACTCAAATTGAAATATATCTTGCAAAACACCAAAAAACATCAAATCCTAAAAAGAAAAATATGAAAATGGGGATTTGAACTGACCCCGATGGTCACCCAAATGAGTGAACATACGATTCGAGTGTTGCACTACATTTTAGACTCCATGTAGTTCTTAGGTGTGTGTGCAAGAATAATTACCTAGGAGGCTCTTATGCAAGATGCACTTGATAGTGAGAAATAGTTAGATGTATCAACATAAATAGATGTGTGAATGTTAAAATTATCTTCCCCTCCTATGAAGTGTATGTAGATTTACCAGTCCCTTGTCCATTGAATGAAGCTAGATGGATGATTTGATTATTTTAGAAAGAATGTGGATAAAACATTAGGTGATGATAGTAGATGCTTAGAGCTTGGTCCTTTTATTTTATCACATAACATTGTATTTATATGATTCCCTTGTTTGAATTTCATAATTAACCACTAAAAGACCAACCCATAAGAAATCAAGATGCCCAACAACTAGAAGATTCCCAAAAGAGACGAGTAGGATAAAAAGAGGTCGATGATGCCCAGAGGGGATGAGGGTGTATGGGCATTGGTGTCTTGGCTGGGCACTGGTGTCCAAACTTAGAGAAGCTAAAGTGAAAAAGGTCAGATTTGGTGGTGGGGTGTGTAAGACCAAGAAGGAAACCAAAAAGAAAGCAAAGAGGCCAAAAACAATGGTCAATTAGTAATTTTCTCGCTTAGGAATCATATGAATGCAAGTATGTGATTAGGACCTATAAATGTACCCAAGTGTGTGATTTAGTGTCTACAAATATGATGATTTGGAGTCATAAGGGGTGTTGTTGTGAAGCCTCCAAAGGCTAGATATCACCAAGATACACACCAAAATTTTAGTTAAATGAAAATAAATCCTTTAGTGTACTCCCACTAGGAATTCCAAAATTATTAACACACTAACTTTGCACCCTCTGCATGATCATGAATAAGCATCATAACATTTGGTGAACATGGGATTGTCTTCAAAGTGTGGGACTTTACTCTGTGAGATAAACCTCCAGAGAAGGTTGGTTTCTTCTCTCATAGCTCAATGCACACTAACTGAAAATTTTCAAACTACAACTAAATATAAAACTAAAACTAAATCATATAAGATCTATAGTTGAGAGAGGGGGAAAGCTATAAGATGAAAGAATGAAAATGTACCAACAATAAGATAGGTTTCAAATATGACTAGAAATACACATAACAACCACATATGTAGATATTTTAATACAAACAAAAAAAATTGAAGAACATGAATGAATAAAACTAAAAGAAAACAAGAGGGTAAACATCCAAAACAAATAAAGAACATTTGAAAGGAAAATAACCAAATATCTAGTGTATTCAAGAAGAAATGTTCATCGCATTTGCAAATAAAATATTAGATATATCATGCAAAATTCAAATTTTCAAATGTATAAAGGAAATAAAATGTGTTGTTCCAACATAGAGTGTATAAATTTGGTAGAAAGGAACCCATAAAACATGCCTAACCACTTACACCATATGAGAAAGGGTGTAGACACTGGAAATCTACAACCCTCATCTTTGGCGAATCATTAAACACGTCGATATTTTATACCCTAAGTCATAGATTATATCCCTCACATTTGTTCCATTAAATAAATGCATCCCATACTTATGACCTTCATCACCTCCCATTATTTATTTATTTAATTAATTAATAAATTAATAAAATATTTAATCATTTAATCACATTTATCAAAATTAACTATCCTACATCTAATATTCCATAATATTACATATTTCAAACTACCCTAATCAATTTAAATTTATTTCATAAAAATCTATCTAAAGCCATCTCCTAATCTTCTTCTAACTTCCTTATCTCAATAAAAATCATAAACCATATATGCACCTATCAAATCATTTACACACTCATAAAAATCATCTATATATTTATCCAAATCATACCTAAATTAGTATGATCTAACCCACTTTATCACCCTCCAAAATAAATGAAACACATCTCTTAACAACCCAACATATCATCCCCCTCGAAATAAGAACAAAAACCTTGATTTAGCAAACTATTCCAAAAAAATTCTTCATAAGGCTCAAATAGATCGTAATCGCCGACAATTCGAGTAATTGCCAGAAATTACTTAAGAGATTTTTTCAGCCTCTCTTCGGGATCATTTTTGCATTCTTGAGCCTCTAGCTTTCTAAGTTCCTAGCATTATTTTGCACCTAAGTGTTTGAGACATTGTCCAGCCATCATTCCAACACTCCTCAACTATCCACTGACCACCTTTAGAGCCCATATAGACCAACATTTCATCATCAGTTGTAGGTTCCAGTCTAGCTGCTTACATCATCTTCCGTTAAGGTCAGACATTTCCTCATGTTCCTTCACCACAATCTAGGTACTCTTAATTGTTTATTTGGTTATTTCATATCATTTCCAAGTTCTTACAAGTCTAAAAATTTAGCTTAATCATTCAAAAACATTCATTTTATCAGCCATTTTCATTTATCGGAATCGCCAACGATTACGAAAACCGCCATCGATTACTAGAATCACCTGTGATTTCTTTTTTCTTATCATTTTTATCAGAATTTATCCAATAACCTACATTTATCATATCATGCTCTTTTGTTATTAGGTGGTGTGAGTCACGAGATTACTAGTATCAACTCATTTCCCATTTTCCATCATCCATTGTATTGGGAACAATACGATATCCTTCATGATCTTGAGTTTTATGCTATTCATTGTTACCGTTTGGACCGGTTGCAGAGAATTTGAGTCACTCAACATATCCATGACGTTGTAGAGGAATTTTGGATGCATAATTTGAGGTCTAGTGTATCCAAGCTGATCTTGCTTGGTTTGAGTACCAGTAAAAGTGGGAGAAAAGGATCTGGACTTTATCGAACAAGAAAATTCAGACTTCTCTGAAGAAGAAGACCCAAATTACATTGAAGAAGAGGATTCAAATTTCTCTGAGAATTTAGATTCGGACTTAGATTCCAAATATGAGCCATAGTATTTCTTCCTTTTATCTATTATTATTTATCAACTATTTATCTTGTAATAAACCTAACACTTGTCAAAACATTTATCATTTATCGCTTATCATATATCATGCATCATTTTCAAACCTACTTGATTGTCTAAAATTGGATTGAAATCCTTACAAGGAAGTCCTTTGGCTTCTATTGACTAGCCTTTGCTAGGAAATCCACCTTATATCTTACTAATAATTTTCTGTTTAGTGTCTTTGATTTGTAGGTTTTCTTGTAGGAAGAGGATCTTGTACCAATTTTCCATGGAGCGCAACAACCAAGCATCATTCATCCACATCCACAGTATCACTAAACCTCATCATTCTAAGGTTGGTTAAATTTCACTTTCTTGCTTAGTAGATTAAGTTGAAGAGGTAGGATTTATTCTCAACATCTTGGCACACCCAGGTGGGAACAATTTGTCCCTTATTTCATTGCTTTATTCATCCAAAATATTATCTCTGCTTTCTATTTCTCATTCTTCACTTAGTAATCTCTTGTGAATTTTTCAATCACCTATGATTGGGTGAATCACCACCAAAGATCACCAATCGCCGACGATTTGTCTTAATTATTTTTCTTGCTTTGCGCTTTTCCCTCTAGTTATTATTTTTCCGGTAATTTTCATGTTTTATTTTAGGTAAAGATTGCAGATTTCTGTTTCTATTTATTTATTGTCAAAATCTTAAAAAAATCTTTTATTCATCTAGAATATCATATTTATCATTATCTTGTTTTCTGTTTAGTAATCGTAATCGACATAAGGATTTGGGTAATTTCCAAATGATTCTGCAACCACCAATGATTCCTCTTAATCCTTTTGATTAGTTAATAGTCATCCTCTTAATCTCTGTTTTGCTTTTCTCTCTATTTTTTCTAACTGTTTTACAGGTTTGTTGTCTCTAGACATTCTATTTGCTTTGGAATGTTGGATTTCTTGTGATTTAAAAATTGCTAAAAAAGGGGAAGCATTTTATCACAATGATTCCTAAATCCATCTCTTTGCTTTCAATATTGCATTATTGACTAATTTTCCTCATCGAAATTGACATTTCATTTTGGGTCTTAAAACAAAAAAATGCATCCTTTTTTCTCACATAGTATTAATTAGAAAGGTAATCGGTTGCATTCACTTTATTTTCCCCACACACAACCAAACCACTTAAAACATCAAAACACATTTAAACAATTCCCACCAAGGTGATAACTATTGGGATTTCATCACCAAATAGGGAAACCAAATTAGTGTTATGGCTGAGTATAAACACCTTTCTTTTGGTATATTGGCACAACACCTGAATCCCTTATCGCAGTGGGACCTTAAAGTGAGGGGTAGGCCCCAAAATCAAGCCTATATTAGCAGCAATACAGAGTTGGGCCTCACGTACCTTCGGGTATATCGTGGACTTTACCCTTAAACATACCTAAAACCATCCATAACTTGCCATTTCCTAGGACCCTATCAGCATTGTTTTGCACATTTCACTCTTTTTAATTAAATTAAGAAAAAAATCATCATCTTGTTTGCTCTTGTTTGTTGTTTGTAATTAACCCATTTAGTTGTTTTTTATTAGGTGAGTGTTTGTTTGTTTACTATGGTACAAAATAGACAACAAGCCCACAATCAAACTTCCAAAAATATGTCTACACCATTACAACAACATATCCCCTCATTTATTCCATTATCTACACCATTACAACAAAAAAACCCATTTTATCAACCAATCAAATCCAATCCTCTTACTAATTATCAACAATTTTGGAATGAAATAGAGAATTATAACAAAGAAATGAGATAACATATCTTAGATTCTACACGTCAATTTTGTAGTCAAATTTTCCATACATCCGAGAAAAATAAAATGAACAACCATACTCCCCTAGCTCCCAATAAGAATCTGTTTAACCTCCTTTTTATGATAGGGGAGACCTTGTTTTAAAAGAGATGTTATATTTGAAAGTTGTTTCCCTCAACACTTATCTTACAACTAGGGGTGTTCAACTCCAACCATTCGTATCTAAACCAAATTCACATATCCCCGATCCTTCATCTAGTTCTTCATGTCATGTTTATTCAAACCAACAATTTTTACTCAAACCACTATCGTATGTCTCTGATCCTTCATCTGGGGTTTTACATCGTATTGATCCAAACCACCAACCTTTGTCATTCAACAAATATATTCATATCCACCTTTAAGTCAACCTGAAACATAAAATGTTTTTTCTTCCATTTTGTTCTTAGTCTTCATATGATCTCTTCTCAAGACACATCTACTCAACAACATACATCTTCACCTGAGCCTTCCACTAGTTTAACACCTCCAAAAATAATACAAGTGTTTCAATATCTACCCCTCCGTCATCCTCAGTTACCCAGACACCTCCAATGAGTTCTATTTCTATTTCTACTGTTGTATCTCAACCAGTTAGCACTACCATTCAAAATATTACTATGTATATTCCTTCATCCATTCCCTTAATCAATACTAGTGCCATTTCCACTACTCATCTTGTTTCAGTCTAATCCTATGTACCTCTTATCTCACAACATATTCCACAACCATCACAACTATTAATTTCCATACCACAATCTATTCCTATTCGAACATCCCACAACAAGCACCATCTTCCGTTGCCTCTAGCAATGTATTTTCAACAACCACCTCCTTATTCAAAACCATTTACCACTACATCTATCCCACATCCTTACCAATATATTCAACCATCACAATTGTTAATGTATCAACATACTTATAACATTCCCAATAAACCATTTCTCAACAAAGTATTCTCAACCAACAAAACATCCCTCAACAAACCATTCCGTCAGTAAAAAATATTCCTCAATAAATTGTTCCCAACACAAATTTCGACCCAACAAAACATCCCTCAAAAACATACCATTTCACCGAAATATTCCACAACAAAATATTCCTCAATAAAACATCCCACAACAAAACATTCCACTTACTTATAATATTCCTTACTAGCAAAAACATTCCTTAGTAGTATCGGATATATCCACAACGTAGCTAGTTTTCATTTCAACCTGTCTCATCCTCATAGCAAAAAACACAACCTGATCCTCTTCAAGACCTCATGAACCATATATCTAATCTTGAAGCTACTTCATCAGACCAAGAATTTCCTCTCTTATGACCAAATTTGCAATGAACCCATTCACCCCTCGGTGTCATATAAAGTGTATCCACCCCATTGGTAACTTCCAAAGTAAAATCAAATTTGATAGTAAGGAATATCCCCATAACACATTTGTGCTTTCTGCCATGCTTGTTATCTAATATCCCATGACCAAGATCTCATGTTGAGGAATTTCCCCATGTCCCTTTCCGGTCTTGCCTTGGATTGGTACAATAACATCCCTCAATATTCCCTCTTCTCATTCACACAACTTGCACAACTTTTCCTAGAACAATTCTCCATAAACATATCCCGTAAAATCACTATCAATGACTTATATGCCATTAAAATTTTGAGGATGAGTCCATTATCGACTTTTTTCCCGTTGGAGGGGTATAATTAATCAATTGTCCTTCCCATTTCCACAAACTGAATTGATTGAAATTTTTTGTCGTTTATATGCCAAACACATCTCATCAACACTACAAATCCAATCCTTCTAGAAATTTGATGAAGCTTTTACTATGGCCCGTAAGTTGGAACTACAATCTCTAGAAGATGGTCATGTTAAAATTCATCCTAAGAAACCACGAACTAAATTCCCATCTAAGTCATCTTCCAATCCTAAAAATCCAAATCATCTACTAATGCCATAGTAGTCAAATCCACTCCTAAGGAAAAACCCACTACCGAGCATTCCCATCAACAATGTAGTTACACACCCATAGGAGAGACTTATAGTGTAGTTTTTGACAAGTTGCTTGCTACAAACATGATATCTCTCCCACCTATCCGACCTATCAATACATCTGTATCCAAACCCTCTTGGTATCAAGATAATGATTATTGTAAATACCATAGGGTTAAGGGACATGACATTGAAAGGTGTCGCATGTTCTCGTAATTTCCTTCAAGATTTGATTGACAGGGGTGAAATCCACTTAGACAATCCAAATGCACCCCCAAATCAAAATCTTGACATATTCAAATAACCCTTTCCAAATGACACCCCATCTACTGAACATCCATAAACAAAAATCATCCATGCTCATCATCTATCAAAACCATTACTAAAACAATACCCATTCCTGAGTCCATATCAACACCTATTGACCCAACATCCACATCTACGAAATCAACATTAACACCCATTGAACCTAAATTTACATCTAACGAATCCTCATCTTCTAGCATTGTTATTGAAACCATTCTCCCATCCTTGTCACATGTTATTAATGAATCCATCTCCTACAAATCACATCCTCTAGTATAACCACACCTACATTTACACCTCCATTTAAAAATATAACTATGATACCTCTTGAAACATTTATGACACAAACACCTCCGCCTAAGGAAATTATAAACCGTATAACTTCCTCATCTACATTACCAATTGTCTCTACATCAACCAATCCAAAACCTAAAAAATCCATAACTCATTTAGATCTCATCAACCACATCATTCAAACCCCTATTACTTCATCAACACTTACCTCTACATCCATACCCAACTCATCCAAAACCACAAAAGGACCTCATAAACAAGGTGTTGTTCAATTTTTCAAAATTCCTTCCTATACTTTCCACCCGAATCATATCATTTTCGTGGTCCTTGGTATTTTCTCCCACCTTCTCCTAGAAGGGTCACTACCATGCCTAGTAATCACCCTATCATATCGATACCAAGGTATACTTACCTACCTTCCCACTAGGCCCTCATCCTTCATCCGTCACAACATATAATAATTCTCAATAACAAACAACCCAAAAATTTGCAATCAAAGTCTTACTTACTATCGAGGATAAGATACCCAAAACTTCACTACCATCTCGTATCCGCACCTAGGGGGCATTATGAAACTATTTTAGATGACCTCCTTCAAAATCACTTATAACTTTACCACCTCTCAAACCATCAAACCCATGAGGATGGAAACCCACTTGGTATGAATTCGATGTCTCTTGTGATTATCATAGGACATGAGGTCATTCTATAGAGGATTGTAAGGCCTTTCACCTAATTTCTCAAAAACTTGGTAATCCAAATTTCCTTCCTTCTGAACCATGCACAACATCATCATCAACCTTGTTTAAATCTAAAGATCCCATGTCTAATATCTCATCCCATCAGGTTGATGCCATACACATAGCCACTCACTCACAAAATTATGACACAGATCCATCTGAGCCTAAGAAAGACAAAACTTTCATAGTCATACCTCCACCTCCCAAGTTATCTAATTCTTATGATAAGCCTAAAGTATCTATTTCTATAGCTCCCGAAGCATTTAATCAAATGACACCACAAAAATCCAAGGTTTCAATACTTACTGCACCATCCTCATCATCCACCTTAATACAAAAGTTTTTCATTAAATAGTTACACCAAGATCCTACCAAAATGTCACTTTACAAACTAATGTAGACATCACCCTCTTATAAGTGGGTCATAATCGAAGCCCTCCAATCAATAATAGTACTAAAATATGACCCTTCATCTTTCACAAACTTTTTAGGATCCCTAAAAGCATCCACAACCATATCATTCGAGCCATATGAGATTCCCTCACTTAGGCATGAGGAGTATGATTTAACACTCTTTACCACCACTCAAATCAATGACGCCCTTATCTCGATGGAGGCACAACCATCAACATTATATCATCCATTTATTTTAATCAACTTAAACTATCTCCTTCCATCATTGGTCAAACTCCAGTTTATTATGATCCTTCAATGACACTATCACACCCACATTAGGCACCGTTATCCTACCACTTAAAATCAACACTAAGACCTTACATGAACTCTTTTACATTATAAAAGGAGAGTTCCAATATAACATGTTAGGATGCCTTTAGATATGCACTATGTAGTGTGTTCCTTCTACACTCCATCGTTGTCTTAAATACGAATATGAATCTCAAACCCTTACAATCCTCGTAGATCCAAATCCCTTTACCAACTATTATATGACATATTGTCCAAATGATGTCCTTGTACCTAAATCCACATCAAAATCATCTGTGAAGCATCTACTAACATGTCCATCCCTTCCTCCAAACTACCAGATGACTCCTCCCTTAGTAATGTTGTACAATGCCTCACGCTGGGGAGTACCACCTTCTCATGCTCAACTCCATCCCTTCACCTAAAACTTATGGTCATCCTGATAAGCAACCCATGTACAAGCCTAACATAGGAGATGTTATCCCTTATGGTCCCACTTATCTTAAAACAAACCTTGTTTATGGGGGATGCAATCATCCTTCATCTCATTCTATCAATCCACACCATGCTATGCCTTTCACATTAGAATTCAAATCCCTAGATAATACAGATTTTACTTATATGTACCTTCACCACTATGCATGGAAAGGTTTTGGCCTTGGTCATTATAAAAAAGGAACACATGACTTAATTATCCAATATTCCCTTAAAAATTATGATAAATATGGCTTAGGTAATAAAAAATTTGACTCCAACCCATCCAAACCCACTACATCCGTGCATATCACCGAATTAGAACCATCATCACCCACAACCCTTGGAGATTCTATGGACATAGATGTAACCCTTGGAGATCCTATGGACATAGATGAAACTATTGAAGATCCTATGGACATAGATGTAACTCCTGAAGATCCTATGGACATAGATGAAGTTGCATCCATTCCACCTATTTTTTTAAATCAATACTATATCTTTAGGACCACTTACTTATCAATTTGATCACTTCATCAAAACATTACCTCTTATTTGGCTAGAAATGGTTGAAGAAGATTTACCCACTATAGATATCCTTTAATGTCATGATGACCAAGATATCCTTGCCCATATGGGAGCTGAGGATCACTTCCTTCAAAAATCCCTACCGTCTAATACACCAACTCTCCTTAACGAATCCACCATTGATGTAAACTTAGGAACCCCTCAGGATCCTCGTATAGTTAAGGTCATTCAATCACTTAATTCACAAGAACTAGATGAATTCACCTCATTTTTAGCAAAATATTATCAATATTTTTCTTGGTCATATATTGATATGCCCGGAATTGATCCTAATATTGTCATACACAAAATTTTCACGTATCCCGATGTTAATCCTGTTAAAAAAAAAAACTCCGTAAGATGCATCCTTGCATAACTCTTATGGTTAAATAAGAGTTACAACATCTTTTATCCACTAATTTCATTATACCCATTGATTATCCATAATGGATATCTAACATCATTCCCGTAACCAAATCCTCAGGAAAGTTATGCATCTACACGAGAATTTAAGGATCTTAATCTTTCTTGTCCTACAGATGATTTCCGTCTTCTAATTATAGATCATCTCATTGACCTAATGACCAACCACAAAATGCTTTCCCTTATGGATGTATTTTCTGGTTATAATCAAATTCTTATTGCCACCGAAAATCAACATAAAACATATTTCATCACTCCTAGGGAACCTTCTGCTACCGAGTCATGTCATTTGGTATTAAAAATGCAGGAGCTACTTATCAATGCACCATGACCTAAATTTTTCATGATCTCATCCAAAAATAGTATAATATTACATCGACGACATTTTTAGGAAAATCCAAAAATGAAAATATCATCTTACCATCCTTGAATCAATCTTTACTTGTCTCATTTAGTATTTCCTTCATCTCAATCCTACAAAGTGTGTTTTTGGTGTCCTCACTGGAAATTTTTTAGGATTCATCATATCTATTCGAGGTATTGAAGTTGACCCAGAAAATGTTAAATCCATCATTGAAATGCCTTTTCCATCCAATCTTACACAATTGTGTAGCCTTCAAGGTAAACTATAGTCCATCCAATGTTTTATATTGCAACTTTATAATCATTTTCATCTATTTCATCATCTTATCCACAAGGACATAAACTTTCACTGTGATTCCAATTGTCAAAAATCCTTTGAATAAATTAAACAATATCTTATATCACAACCTATGTTTATTCCACCACATGAGGGAGAGTTGTTTTATCTATATATATATCTACTTTAGAGTACACTCTAGGAACCATAATCACTCATCGTGATAGTTAGGGTCATGAACATGCCATTATCTTATTAATCATAAAACTTATGTTGTCACTAGCTTCAATCCACTCAAAACAATACATTCTAAATGATACCATAGTGACTGTATAACTTGATGGCTTATTCTTATGACTGAATTTGACCTCAAGTTTATATTATAAAAATCCATTAAACGTCAAGCTATTGCAGATCAGCTCTTTGATGCTCCCATTCCCGACAATCAACTTCCCCACGAATATTTTCTAGATGAATCCATCAGCAATATCAACGAATATGACTTTATCCCTATCAAAATGAATCTCTTCTTTGATGGTTCTAATTTCAAACAAGGACGATGGGTCGGTGTCATTATTATACCCTCTTGGAGTATTCCCATTCTGTTATCATTCAAACTCAACTTCAAATGTACTAATAACACAGAAAAGTACAAAGCTTTAATCATACCTCACGATCACAGTTATTCTTTTAGGTGTTCATATTTCAAAAATCTATGGAGACTCATAACTCATCATTAGTCAAGTTAAAGGAGAATATCAATTTAAAAATGAAATATTGTAAAAATATAAAGCCAACGTTGACTTTTTCCTCGACACCTTTAATCATTACACCATTGAAACCATCCCCCAATATTCTAATAATTTTACAAACACAATGGTATCTTTAGGAGCCCTCATCCCACTAGAAATTAAAGAGTCAAAAGATAACACTAAAGTATCTCGTGGTTGTTCAATGATTAGATTACCCCTCACATAAAAATTAATTACCTCCTATCAATGTCATTGATGATAATCCAATTGATTTATGGTATACTCAAATATATGACTACCTTTCCAAATAAAATCCCATCTAACTTATCATGTAGCACTAAAATATCATTTCTTCAACGTGCCACTCACTTTGTCATCATAGGTGGTGTCCTTTATAAACATATTTTTGATGGTATCTTATTAAGGTGCCTTAAATCACATGAATCAATCAAATCAATTGAAGAAGTCCATGATGGTATTTTTGGTGGACATTTTAGTGGAAATTCCATCGCTAAACGTGTCATATAGTTAGGGTATTATTGGCCTACTATCACTAAATATTGTTGTGCATATGTTAAGAAATGTGTCAAATTCCAACTCCATTCAGACCTTATTCATGTCCCTAGTCAAGCATTACAACCCACTCAAGACTTATGGCCTTTCTCTCAGTGGGGGTTAGACCTCATTGGTGCTATCAATCCTAAATCATCTCAATAACATCACTCCATTATTACAGCTACTAAATACTTCACTAAATGGGTTGAAGTTATCCCTTTAACCTCGATTAAATCAAGACATATCACCAACTTCATATATCAATACATTATATGTCGTTTTGGTGTTTCACATAAACTTGTTATAGACAATGGAAAATATTAAAAAAATAAGAACTCAAGAAGCTTTGTGGTACCTTCAATATCAAACTTAGTTTTTCATCACCATATTATCCTCAAGCAAATGGACAAGTTGAAGCCTCTAATAAAACACTTAATAAAATCCTTATGAAAATAGTAGATGATGTAGGTAGGAATTGACATCTCCAAATCCCATTTGCTCTCTGGGCTTATCGAACTAGCATCGCACCATACCCTATTCAATCGTATATGGTTCCAAAGTTGTTTTACCTTTTGAATTCAAAATTCCATCACTTCGTGTATCACTTAAATACTTTATACCATACGAAGAATATCACCAAGACCACTTAGCATAACTTGAACTGTTAAATGAAAAACATCTTATGGCTCCTGGACATCATCAAGTCTATCAAGAATGCATTAAATGAGATTATAACAAATATATCAAAGAAGACAACTTTAAAATTAATGATCTTGTGCTTAAAGAAAATTAAAATGTCACTCAACTAGAATGGATTAAATTTGGAAAGTTTTCCCCTAATTGGATCAATCCATACTTCATCACTCATAAGTATGGATCGAGAGTGTATTGTCTTGCTTCCCTTGATGGGGAACCTGAAAAGGAACCTTTGAATGTTTTACACTTGCTACCTTTCTACTATTAAATTATTGATCATCATGATATTAGATACATCTAAGATATTTTTACTACATCCATCTTATCATAGTAATTATTTGAAAGCATGTGGTTATCCATCATTATCCTAAATGTACCTTAAATATGAGCACCACAACTTTGTTCATCGCATCTTTCACTATGGAAAAGTTCCTCCTTTATAGGGATCCCTTTATAATTACACTCACCTACCATGTATTAACTGAAAACATGACATGGGGCACGTGTGTGTAATTCATATACTCATCTTTTCCCATCCTTGAAATAGTCTATAATGGTCTTTCCTAAGCTCAAAATCTATGTAAAGTCATTGGACACTTTATATCAAAATAAAAATATAATATATTGATCCCTTGAAGGAAAACTATTCATAATATAAAATAATCATCAAAAATATAAAAATCACATTGATTCCATGAAGGAAAAATACCAGTCAAAATTATTGACCGATCCCTAAAGCACAAATATCTTGTAAAAGTCAAAAATTGGAAATGTAGACCATACCCATGAAGGATGGATACCCATATAAAAGGAGTTCTGCATTGATCAACCTTCAAAATACATCAATATCAAAAGCATCCAGGAGAGCTTCTGCATTGATAAGTTTGCTTCAAAATCAAATATGTAAAGCTGGGGCATTTCTCTATGAACTTGTTGAAAAGGAGAACCCTTTTCCCTGCATGCATTGACCTACATATACAAAACCCCTTTCATGTCTTAGGAAGGTACATTCATCTAATCCCACATCTTATTAAGACTTTGTGTAATTACCTATTGATAATCTTATTTAACATTTATTAAGGCTATAAGTGCAAGTGTTTTCACACTATCAAAACCCATCACATATATACCAAATCCATAATAGGGAAATCATTTCATTTTTACCCTATTTTACTTAGTCACATTCTTGATACAATCCATTTTAAGATCACATTTTAAGTCATTTGATTAATTAAACATTCAACTAAATTTTATCAAACATATGTACAAATCATATTTCTTGAAATCACATATGATAAAAACTCATCTAACACTAAAATATTTAAATTAAAAACATACATTAAACCATCAAAACATATAAATCAAAGAAAATAGGACATAAACCTCATCATCATATATAGGTCGAGTCCAATATAAAAATCATACATCATCATCAATTTAATACAAATAAAGGATTATATGAGTCATACATCAAATTGATCATCAATACATATCATGAGTTAGTAAATGAAAAAACCTACAAGGAACTTGCTACAGGAGCACGATGTTTCCCTCTCCTCCCTGCATGTATGACCACAACGGCTCCAGTATCACCACTAGATCCTCCCACACCTCAAATCCTCTCTCTCGATCTCCTTGGTGGGTGATCCACACTCCTTGCACTGACACTGTACCTACCCCCTTTGTGGCCAAATGATCGCATACGATGTAGTATCTGGATAGTCATGAGTCACCATATCAACATAATACTATAAATCTTCCCGTAGTGTCTAATAATGGGCCATAGAAATAATCCCTAGTGCCATAGGTGCTCTCCTCTACCCACTAGCATGTGCCCTTTGTCCACTAGCTTGGGCCATCGCTACCAAATCTACACTAGAAACAAAATACCCTGTAATTCCCAAGGCCTTCCTCAGTCCCTCTCTCTGCTCATGATATCAATCTTGATTTGTAACCACCTGAGCCAACTGAACCCTGATTCCATCATGCTTAGTCACCACACTATCTTGTTCAAGCACTCAGAGCATCTCAAACACCGAATATGTCATCCCTCTCTCTACGTAGCACATCTCTCCCTCCCTCTACCATGGCCTTCTCATTCGTCACCTCTATAATAGCTCATGCCAAATTACCATCAAACTCCTCCTCATCACTATCATCATCATCATCGAAACATAAATAGAATCCTGAGCCTATGCTCCTCTCTCCACCCAAGCACGGACCCACATCACGATGTATAACTCGTGCCTTATCAAAATATCTCAATGCTCATGTCCACCATGTTTTATACTCGAGAATCACCCCCACATCCTCAAGTGGCACCGTATCACCATCCTCATTAGGGACCGTAGCTCCTTGCTCATCAATAATGATCATGGGTCTCATGAAAATGGCCCTCGAGTCTCATTTCTCCATCATCGTATCTAAAATTTATGAACTCCTCGGGTCACCTTAAACCAATCCAAATTGTCTCCTCACCCGGCCAAAACATAGTAGCTAATGCTCCTTGCTCTACGAGCTTGCACCCACATATCCTGTTGCATACCCACCAACTCATGAGGATACTCAGGCCAATCATGGAAATCTAAGTATGGTCTCCACACCACGTTCCTTACCTACAGTCATGCTAACAAATCTTTATAAAAATTGGCCCTATTCTTCTTTTTCCCTTATCCCATATCTTGTCTCCATCGCATAAAATTGGGATGTATCTCACTTATACTCCATGGTAGGCCCAATAGATGAGAAATAACAATATCCTCATACACCTAACACTATAATAAAAATATGACATCAATACCATGTTTGTGTTAGTAATGTGGACCCCCACTCAAACACTCTACAAAGTGCTCCATCATCTCGGAACTACTTCTGTCATCATCCAAAGAAACCAACCACCTCCTAAATCTGGTAGAGAAAAACATGAGATGACCATCATCATCATGGTCATCTATGTACAACCCTCTCTCTCAGGCTCATATAACACCTGGTAAATCCCCTAATACATATCTCACATCATGTGTTGCATCACTATATAACCTCTATATCACATCTTCTCTCTCATCATCACTGATAATATAAACCACCTCTTTGCGAATGGTGTTATAATCCTCATGTGTGGATTTCACTAACGGCTTGAGGTTTTTTCCTTGAGGTTTTGGTGTAATGGTTCGTTACATTTGGTACCAGAGTGACCACCCAGGTTCGAGTCCCGACACCTTTGGTAGCTACGCCGACATTGCGGTGTTCACCTAGGGCTCGTATAGGGCGGTGGGGTCCCACTATACGGGAAAAAATCTAGCCCGAGGCCCAGGATATGGAAGCATGGTGGGATGTTATGATCCTCATGTGCAGATTTCACTAACACCTCGAGGTTTTTTGCTTGATGGTCATCTCTCCTATATGTATCCAAAAGTACTAGTGGAAGGATTCCACCACTCTAGTAAGGCCAATAACAAACTTGAACCTATGAATCCATCGGTAATCCCTCATACCACTAAAACCAATGGCCTCAATATGCTCCCAGTCATCATCTGTCATATTATCTCTCACCTCATCCAAAATCAGTGGGATATGATCATGAATAGTCACGGTTGTGCGTCAACCTACAAATAAAAACACATATAAACAAACATCAACATCATCCCCAAAAATATCGAAATATCATCCACAACATATCAAAACTTCTTTACATTAACATTAACATTAACATCATCACTCCAAAAAACTAACATCTAAAACATTAAAAATATCATTAAACATCAAACATCGACCTCATTCGAAACATAATTAATATCAATCTTAATAAAATATCAAACATCAATATTAATATGTATCCGACACCAATAATCAAATTAAAACCAAAAACACCATACAAAATTGAAAATAATTCTTAAAAATCATATTTTATCAAAAATCCAAACTACCCATATCACGGGTGAATCGTTGACGATTCACATCAATCATTGGTGATTGAATAATCGGCGATTCCTATGATTCTAAATTAGGACATCCGTACACCCCCTCAAATGGAAAAAAATCCTAAAAACTACCAAAAATAATTTAAAAACAAACAAAAAATAGGTTAAAACCACCTACCTCTGCCATAGTGGGCTACCTGTGCTTGCTTGATGATGTCATGGTGTTCATATCTGCACTTTTCCACTCGAAAACACATTTTTAACACAAATTCGCTCTAAAAATTCATATGGTGCTCGGTAAAAATGAGATCAATACATAGATTTCATTTATTTATATCCCCAATTTCCCTTGATGCAATTCTTGATGATTTCTGAATTATCGACAATTTCTATCGCAATCACTAATGATTCATCCAAATTTTGGCATCTATTCCCATTGTTATCAAATCATCACTTTTTCCATAAAAGTGTCCCTTTCAAAAGACCCTAGTCCTTGAAACATTAAATATCAAATAAATAAAAAACAACATTGGGATTTGTCATATGTGTATGGAACATGTTCTCTTTGGCCCCCATCACTTGAATTCCCCATCTATTTAAGCCTACTTTCATGGATCATGCTTCTATAGGTATCGAACCCCTTGGTTCCCCTATCATTTGATTCCTCGGTAGCACATCCTATTTCAATACCCCTTAGACTGGGAAATTTTTTGAATGAAACACATGACACTCCTATCCTATTACAATCAAACCGGTGTTCCCACCACTATGTTGCGATCACCCCATTTTAAAGGGGGATCACCCATGAAAACTCAACATATTTTTGTCTAACACTTTTCCATTGAACCGCTAGACAAAAAGGAGCAAATGTAGACATTGGAAATCTACACCCCTCATCTTTGGCTAAATCATTAAACACATCAATATGTTATACCCTAAGTCATACAATATATCTCTCACATTTGTTCCATTAAATAAATACATCCCATACTTATGACCTTCATCACCTCCCATTTATTTATTTATTTAATTAATTAAATATTTCACCATTTAATCACATTTATCAAAATTAACTATTCTAAGTCTAATATTTCATCATATTACATATTTCTAAACTACTCTAATCAATTTAAATTCATTTCATAAGAATCTATCTAAAACCATCTCTTAATCTACTTCTAACTTCCTTATCTCAATAAACAAATCATAAATCATATATGCACCTATTAAATCATTTACACACTCATAAAAATTATCTATATATCTATCCAAATCATACCTAAATTAGTATAATCTAACCCACTTTATCACCTCAAAAATAAATGAAACACATCTCCTAACAACCCAACATATCATCTCCTCGAAATTAAAACAAAAACCTCGATTTAGAAAATTGTTCCAACAATTTTCCTCACAAGGCTCAAATAGAACGAAATCGTCGGTGATTTGGGTAATCACCAACAATTACTTATGAGAGTTTTTCAGCACTCTCTTCGAGATCCATTTTTTGCATTCTCGAGCCTCTAGCTTTCTACGAGTTCCTAACGTTGTTTTGAACCTAGGTGTTTGAGATATTGTTCAGCCATCATTCCAACACTCATCAGCTATCCTCCAACCACCTTTGGAGCTCTTATAGATAAGCAATTCATCATCGATTCACAGGTTCTAGTCCAGCTACTTGCATCATCTTCCATCAAGGTCAAACATTTCCTCACGTTCCTTCACCACAATCCAGGTACTCTTAATTGTTTATTTGGTTATTTCATGTTATTTACAAGTTATTACAAGTCTAAAACTTTAGCTTAATCATTTAAAAATGTTTATTTTATCATTCTGTTATCATTTACGGGAATCGCCAAGATCTACAAGTAATCTCAATGATTACTAGAGTTACATGTAATTTATGTTCTTTCTATTTTCCTACAATTTTTATTATACTTTATCCAATAACTTGCATTTATCATATCATGCTCTTTTTCTACTAACACTTTATCTAACATGGCTTGTTTTAGATGACATTAGGTGGTATGAGTCACAAGATTACTAGTATCAACTCATTGCACATTATCCATCTTCTATTATATTGGGAACAATACGATATCCTTGAAGATCTTGAGCTATGTGCTCTTTATAGTGCCCCTTTAGACCGGTTGTAAAGAAAGTTTGAGTCCACTCAACGGATTTGTGACGTTGTAGAGGAATTTTGGGACTTTGTCAAGAAAGAAAATTCTGAATTCTCTCAAGAAGAAGACCCAAATTACATTGAAGAAGAAGAGTTATATTTCTCTAAGAATTCAGATTACGAATACGATCGATAGTATTTATTCATTTCCTATATTATTAGTTATCGAGTTATTTATCTTGTAATAAACCTAACACGTGTCAAATAAGTCATTTATTAGATATTGACATCCTTACAAAGAATTCTCGTTGAAGGTGAATCGCGCACCCACAGAATGTCTGCAACACGATGGGTTGAGACTCTCAGTGCGATTGCATAACATGGAGCTTTTCCCAAGTGTGGGACCTTGTGAAAACGGAAAAGCTCTCCGGATGAAGGTCGGTTCCTATTCCTCTATTCAGATGCACACGTAAAAATGTAGAGGGTTTACTCAAAACCTAAACTAACTTGCCAAGGAGACAGGGTAAGAAGATGCATAAAATAAAACCTAAACTACAAAGGTGATGCACCGAGGAATGAAGAACACCTATCTTGCCAATAAACACAAACCATAAAAATGTAATGCAAGATCATGCACAAATAACTAGATTTGCAGTGAAAGATCAAGAGGATGCAAATGAACATAGAGAGGGTTGAGAATCATCCACAGACATGCATTATTTGCTCCAAAGATTGATACAACACACTACAAAATGCCAAGAGGCAAAGTTGCATTACAATTTTTAATGGGAGGTTTGAACTCCACAAATTCACTTGCCAAAGAGAAGAAGGGAGGGGAAAAAGAATGTCCAACCTTTAGAAAGAAGCCCCTCCTTAAAATTTATAGGAAGAATGAGAGAGGGAAGAGAGAGGAAATCCAAATCTACCCCAACCACTTCCAGGTTGCATTTAATTTATCTCATTATGGTGGTAGGTGAGAACCTAAAGAAACTTAAAAAGTGGCGAACTTGTGTTTTGAATTTTTAAGAACTTGTTCCCACCTAATTAAAGATATCCATTGTAATTGGATAGAGGACCTCGTAAGCTTTCCAAAAAGTCCAACCTTGTGTGAATCCGAGCTCCCTGTGAAAAGTTATGGCCGTCTGAATATCTGGGTCAGGGTCTGCTTCCTGTCAGCGCTCAGAATGTTGCGCCTCCTGAAGGTGCGCCATAGGTGCATCCATATTCATGTCAACATACCCTTACATGTGCCAAGGTATGAATTCTGTCATGTCGACATTCTGTGTCATGCGCCCTTTACGTGCGCCAAGGCGCAACTTCTGCCATGTCGACACTCTCCTACCTGCGCCAAGGGCGCATCCATTTTCATGTCGACACCTTCTGTCGTGTGCCTCTTACCTGCGCCAAGGGCGCATCCATTTTCATGTCGACACCTTCTATCATGTGCCTCTTACCTACACCAAGGGTGCATCCATTTTTGTGTCGACACCTTCTGTCATGCACCTCTTACCTGCTGCCAAGGGTGCATCCATTTTCGTGTCGACACCTTCTGTCGTGCACCTCTTACCTGCGCCAAGGGCACATCCATTTCGTGTCGACACCTTCTGTCGTGTGCCTCTTACCTGCACCAAGGGCACATCCATTTTTGTGTCGACACCTTCTGTCGTGCGCCTCTTACCTGCGCCAAGGGCGCATCCATTTTCATGTCGACACCTTCTGTCGTGCGCCTCTTACCTGCGCCTTCGGCTGTTGGTGATGCAATAAAAATCGGGCTCTGAGTTTCTTTGATTTCCATATTCTTCTATTTGTCTATATCTACCCGGGGGGGAGATATTTACAACAAATTCCTTTGGATTAAGGGACTGGCTTTTGCCAGGTGATCCGCCTTATATATTACTAATAATTTTCCATTTAGTATATTTGATTTGCAGGTTTTTGCATAGGAAGAGGAGCTTGTAAAAATTTCCCATGAAGCGCAACAACCAAGAATCATTCATTTAAATCCATGGGTATCACTAAACCTCGTCATTCTGAGGTTGGTTAAATTTCACTTTCTTGCTTAGTCGATTAAGTTGAAGAGGTAGGATTTATTCTCAAAAATGGGAGAGAGAGGGATAGAGGGAAACTAAAATTTATACCTTGCGTGAATGGAGACAATCTTCCACCCATGGATCATGTCACCATTAATCTCCCTAACATACCATCGTTTCATTTGTAATGCACCATTGGGTTTTATAGGTGAGGGCATAGGTGTTGTTTGAGATTTTACCCTAAGTAGATGATGTGGTTAGATGCTTGAAATGAGAAAATGAGTATTTCCCCTATTCCTCTCAAGCTCTCATGATTTTCCCTTAAACTTAATTTGATTCTACAAATCCATATTTGAACATGAAATTTTTAATAGGCGATGTGAATGCAACAATTCTCATGAAATTTGGAGCAACGCACCATAATATATGATCAAAAACATTTTTCACTTCATTCGTATCACTTTAGATGTTATTTGAATGCTCTCATGAGTCTTATACAACATCCTATGGCTTGTTAGATTTTAATTTATCCACGAATTTAGAAATCCATGAGATACTAACCTTTAACCATCAATGGAACCGTTTCTCATAAACTATCATGGACCTCATATTTCCTTGCACTTTTCCTTCGCACTAACGCTTCAAACCGCAAAGGATTTTCCTTGAATATGATTCCTTTATCTCCCAAATTGTACTACCTTATCATATGATATTATAGTGCATATAGGTTGATGGATATTCCAACATGTGTCACGCATCCCCCTTGGTTATTTATATATTTATAATATATAAGGTCACATAGGAATTAGTTATATTGGATAATAAGTCGGCCTACATTGAGGTTAGGTGTTATCCATCCATTAAGAGTATTGTATGTCTATATAAATGATATGAGTATAATTATGAGTTATGTTATGGATGTATGAGTTGATTATTATACTTTTTAGAGGTATGTTAGAGGTGTCCCCCTTGAAGTGGATTCCAATCTTGGGAAATTGTGGAGTTACTCCTTCCTTAATGAGCATTGTATGGTGTTACCCTACCTTAAGGGTATTGTTATGCATATATTGAATATTTGGGCATATTGTCCCACCAATATCTCTTGTGTTGTGTTATCTTCTACATATTATTCATTTATTATATGCAAAGATCTTATCAAGTGGTATCAAAGCATCGATCTAGGAAATTTGTGGGATGAAACCCTAATTTTGGTGATTATCCTATATGTTGAGATCAAATTTGAATTTTTGGAGATATTTTATATAAAGTGAAGTAATCATAAAAATAATATTCCCTCAAATTTTCAGAATTTTTGGATCTATTTTGGGAAATTTATGATAGGGTTTCAAAATTTATGATAGGTTTAATGTTGAAACCCTAATCTCCATGTTTTTTCTATATCTTCTGAATTTTGGAGAATTATTAATTGAAATTTTTTGTAGGTTGAGGTGAATATATTTCTTGGTGAAACCCTAAAAATTTCAAAAAATATTGGATCTGTTTTGTGAAAGTTATTACAAGATTATGATTTTTAACAAATTTGCTCCATAGGCTGAAATATTAGGAATTTTTCCAAAATTACATTTTCATAAAGATATTTAAAATATGGTTGGGGTATGTGTTCTATATTTTCTAAGTTTTGGCTAAACTCTAGCCGAAAGGGCTAGGAAATTTTTTAATCAAAATAGTCTATTATTAATATCCTAGTTTTTTTCAATAATGGAATTACAAATTTTTTTGTGACTGTGCAATTGATGCTAGAGAATGGTGGATACAATTTAAAGAGAAATATTTTTTAGATATATTTCCAGATATTTATTTTCCAATTTGGCTTGGTGGTCTAACACGACCTTGGTGGTATCATCAAGTGAAACGAGAGATGCCAAATTGGTCTTGGGAGGAAATGGAACATGTTTTCTTAGATCGATGGGCCAAAAAGATGAAGAAGAAGAGGATGTTGTAGATGAGGATGAAAAAGAATATTATGATGAAGAATATGAAGAAGTTTATATTTTTATGATTTAGATATGGATGGTATGGATATTGATGAGTTGATTAAACCATGTGTATAAACAACTCATCTTCTATATTTTGTTAAGCCATCGAGACTATGTCCTTGTATTTCCTTGTCATATTGTTGAACATCATCACTATAACTTGAACTTATTGGCATAATACTTGATTAATATAGTTATTACTAGTTAACTTTATTTTGTGGTATTTTGAGTATGAATTTATTCTTATGGTTGCAATAAGTTGTTTGAATGATGATTTGTGTGATGTCACTCTTGTTTATGAGTAACTTGTTATATGTAGCAACTTGTATGTAGTAAAGACTCATCCAACAACTCTTCCGCAGCCAAAGGGAATCACCTATAGCTAAAGGACATGTCCCTAGTAAGCCATCCACTTTTAGCACAAAAAGAACACCTAGAAAAAAGGGGTCATGTGATTGTGCAGATATCTTAGAATGTGAAGGATGACACTCCAAGTTTGTATGTGTCATGGAAGAGGAAATTACAAATTGGAACATGAGAACTAAAGATAACTCAACAATAGATTTGATTATTCATTACAACTTAATGAGGAACTAATTGATTGAATTCATGATTTGAGAACTAATTGATTGAATTGATTGGTTACTTAAGTTATGTGTTTGACATCTAAACACCTGTTGATTAATTTTGTTGCATGCATCAAATCTCTAGATGATTTGTTTGAGATATTTTACTTTATTTTTTGAAAATCCTAATCGAAACTCTTGCTTCTCACGTTTTACTACAAACAAGGAATATAAAAGAGAAGGATTAATGTTGGGAATGTAATCATATGTAGAGATCTAGAAAGAGAATTATAATAGAGGATACACAGATACAAAAGTTGTTTTTCTCTAAATGTAATCTTCATGCCAATTCAATAAATAATCTGAGTTCTATTCAAGTAACTTCTAGGTACAAGCCTTAGGAGGGATTAACACCCAAGGTAGGGCCCACTTGTGGTCTACTAACCCCCTCCATAGTTTTTTTGCTTTATTTTATTGCATGGATAGATTAGAAAGAAATTCATTCCTTTATATGTATTCTGAATTTACAAGCTTTGTTTTAGTTATAGTATTTGGAAGCTATTTACTTTCAGTTTGAGTTTAGTTTTTTTCAAGATTGTACTTTCAAGCTTTTTTATTCTAAGTATAATAGTGAAAACTATTTCCTTTCCATACCTCCTAAATGCTTTGTAACTATGCATACATCATTGGCATTATTGAAAGTTTATGTCCCTTGGTTTGATGATTAAATGATTGTAGATTAATGAACAACATATTAATTTCTGCAAGTTAATTTGCACCACCATTTTTGGTGTCATTTTCGGGGATACTTTGCCAAGTTATAAGGTTTTTAAGAGGTTTTTCATTTCTTATTTAAGTAGATTAGGTTTTAGGAAATTCACCTCCACCAAACCCCCACTAATTTCCATTGATTGAGTTGAGATATTTGATGCATGCATCATCCAAGGGATGCCCATGGTAGATTTTTACCTAATCCACAAGTAGCACAAATCTCTTCATACAATTATGAGGATTCTGAAGAAGACATACTTTCCTCTATACAAGGTTTGTTATTAGAAGGTCCCTTTCCAAGTGAAATTTTGTAAGTTGCTCCTAATCAGCCATAAATTTCATGGAAGAAGTGAACCAAAATGTTGAAGATAGGGAAAATACCTTTGATTTTCCCATTTCCAAAAATGATGAGGCTACTGATATGAAGAATATTTCTCCCTCTTCCTTTCCTAACTTCATGGATCCATGAATGAAGACTCGAAACCTTTTTTTTTTTGACGTTCTATAAGAGCTATGATTATACTACTAATGCACATAAACTAAAGCTATTCCTGCTACACTCAAGGATGCAGCCTTGAGATGGTTCATGGGTTTAGGAAGAGATTTCATTACCACCTAGGAATAGATGAAGGATAATTTTCTCACTAAGTACCAAGAATATTGTAGGCCGAGTAGCAGAGGAGGTGATGAAATATAAAATATGGCACAAAAGAGGATGAACCATTGGAAGACTATCTAGAAAGATTCATGTTTTGTGTTTAGAAGACAAGGCACACAAGACTACCTCCTGAATATCTCAAATTACTATTTTTGAAGGGACTCAGTGAGGAGGACATGGATGCTCTAGATCTGATAGGAGTTGGAGACATTTCAAAGCTACCTTTGAGGATATTTGTGAAGCCTACAAGAATTACTCCAAATCCACCATGAAGAGAATAAGAAATGTAAGATCAAGAGGTGGATCAACTACCAAAACAATTGGGGACATATCCAAGTCAAATATTGTCAACATGTTCAAGAACATGAAGCAAGAGATTTTCAATGACATGGCCACTCAACTGGATGCTCTGCATGCCAAGAATAAAAGATAATATGTAGAGGAAACACTTACATATTTATTCCATGCATGTAGAAGGAAGAAATATGACTACAAATGTAGAGGATTGGCCAACATTGTACAAGAAAGGGATACTTCACCTAAATTCAAGATGTTGGAGACAGAGGATGGGAAAGTATTATATGTTGCTCAAAGAAAACCATGGCCACCAAGATAAGGAGGTATGTCACAAGACCTATGCCATCATTTCATAATTGGGCTAGTAATCAATATATGCAACCCCCACTTTGGGCTAATCCACATCAAGGTTGGGCTCCTTACCCTAGATAATACCATAAACAATGCCAACTTCAATTTGTAGGCCAAAAATAATGACAAAAACCCCTTCTTCATGGAAGTACCCTTGGAGAGGAGGGCAACATGGAACAACCCACCTCCTAATTACCAACAATCTTACCAATAACCTCCTTATCCACAATAACAAGCTCTGATGCCAAATTCCCAACTTGGCTCTCAACCAAAAGCAACCCAACTACCAGCTCAACCAATGCCTAACCCCAACAATAAATTTTTTCAAGCCATCCTATTCCACTGAACCAACTCAATACCTTACCTATTCTTTTTGATGTTAATAACATTCATCTCCACTCAGGAAGAGCACTTCCTCCACCAAGTGGACCCACCATTACGAGATTGTAAATGAACCAAAATTACAAACTACTGGTCCACAACAAAGTGAGAACACACTATAAGATGATATGCATTAACCTAAATAGAGTTCCAGGAAAGGGTAAAGTGTAAGCTAATGAACCACCATTTCCAGAGAGATTACAAGAAAATAAGACTAACCTCAAATCAGAATCTGATTCTAATTTTGTCAATCAACTGAGAGATATTTGTGTCAAAATTCTTATTCAAGCCATTAAGGATGTTCCCATCTATAACAAGTTGGTTAAAGATCTATGCATTAAAAATAGGTAGAAAAAAAGGAAGGATCCATCCACTATATAAGTTATTAGACAATTGGTTGATATCATGCTTGGGAATTTAGTTTTACCCAAGTACATAGATCCAGGAAGTCCTTTGGTAAATGTTACAATTAATGACACAACAATAAAGAACACTCTAATTGACTTGGGGGCAAATCCATTAATGTCATGAAAATAAAATTATGGATGATATGAAATTGGAAGGACTAAGGCCAACAACTATAGTCTTACAACTTGTAGATAGATCAACAATGAGACCTAAAGGAGTACTTGAGGACATAGTTGTGGTGGTAGACTCTTGGGAATACCTTGTTGACTTTATTTTCTCTAACCAAAAGTAAGTTTAGGAGGATATCCTATCATCCTAGGAAGGCCATGGTTGGCCTACTGATGCATTCATAGGTTGCAGGTCTAGAAACATGATTATTTCTAATGGAAGTGGTACTAAAAATTTGATGCTCTATCCTCCTCCAACTATTGAATGATGAAGATCAAACCATTTGGGTAGAAGAACCAGAAGTAGATCAGAACTCTGTACAATAGCTCATGATGCTAGAGAATTCTTGTACAATTGAAGGACAAGAAGAAGATGTTGTTCTCTCCAATGTCTTGTAGAATAATTATGGAAGAAATGAAGAAGTGGATGATAGATTAAGGTGTTTAAACTTCCCCTTGAACCAATTTATACCACAAAAAATCACCATGGATATTCTAGGTAAAATTTGTATTCTCCATCAACTTCTTCCCCATGATTGCATACTGAATTCTATAAGCAGCAATGTATATTCAATGATTGATCTCTCCAAGAAAGTGGAAATAACTCCAGAAGGCCACTTAATGTAAAAAGATGCTAAACATGTAGTAAGAGAAATTATTGATTGCTCTTCTATAAAAACATAAAGCAACGTTTGCATGGGATTATGGTGACATGCATGGAATTCATCCTAGGCTCTACACACACAAGATTTATATCAAAGACAATTGTAAACCAATTAGGCAGCCATAAAGAAGAATGAACCCAACAAGTGAGAGAGATTGTAAAAGGAGAATTGAAAAATTACTGGATGTTGGATTTATATATCCAATATCAAATAGTCAATGGGTGTCACCACTTTTCATTGTGCCAAAGAAGAATGGAAAATGGAGGATATGCATAGATTATAGAGAGTTAAATGCAAAAAAAAGAAATATCATTTTCCACTACCTTTCATTGATCAGGTACTTGACACTTTGGCTGGTAAGAAATATTTTTCTTTTCTTGATGGATATAGTGGCTATAATCAAATTCAGATTACACCAGAGGATCAAGAAAAACTACCTTCACATGCCCATGGGGAACATTTGCATATTTAGTTCTTCCATTTGGCTTGTGTAATGCACCTGCTACATTTTAGAGGGTAATCTTGAGCATCTTTTCAGATCTAACAAATGACTACATGGAGGTATACATGGATGATTTCATAGTACATGGAAGCACTTTTGAAGAAGCCATGAAAATCTAGACAAAGTTTTGAAGATATGCAAAGAGAAAAATTGTCCTTAAGTAACGAAAAATGCTACATGATGATGTCTGAAGGTATAGTTTTGGGACACTATCTTTCTTCTGATGGAATTCAAGTTGACCCAACCAAGATATTTGTTATTGTAAATCTACCAACACCAAGGAAGCAAAAGGATGTTAGGATATTTCTAGGCCATGTTGGTTATTACAAGAGATTCATACAAGATTTTAGTAAGATAACAACGCCATTGTTTGTATTATTAGGAAAGGATGTTGCCTTTGAGTGGACTGAAAAATGTGATACTACATTCCAAACTTTGAAGCAAATGTTGACTATTGTTCTAGTATTAAGAGGACTTGATTGGAATCTACCATTCCATATCCATACTGATGCATCAGACCATGCCATTGGAGTTATATTAGGACAAAAGGATGGAGTTCTAATTATGTAATTTATTATGTTAGAAATAACTTTGCATCATGTTGAACTAAACTACACAGTAACAAAGAAGGATTTCTTGGTAGTTGTATATGCTATCAATAAATTCAGACACTACATCACATGTTATCCAATGTTCATTCACACTGACCATGTTGCAATAAAATATTTGATAAATAAACCAATAGTAAGTAGTAGAATCATCAGATGGTTGCTCCTTCTATAAGAGTTTGATGTCACAATATTGGATAAACTTAGCAAGGAAAATGTGGTAGCATATTTCCTTTCAAGAATGGAGACTAATGATGAAGAACATGTAGTTGATGACTCTTTTCCTGATGAGAATTTATTTTCTATCTCTAAAAACACCTTGGTATGCAGACATAGCCAACTATCTGGTTTTAGGTAAAACACCTCCACACTACTTATACTCTGAGAAGAAATATATAGTTGAAAAGAGTGTGCATTTTTCTTGGATAGTTGGATTTCTATTTCATACAGACAAGATCATATCATGAGAAGATGTATAGATGATGAGGAAATATATGATGTCCTTAGAGCATGCCATAGTGAACCTTGTGGAGGACATTTTGTTATAAAAATAACAATGCAGAAAGTGTTAACAACTAGTTATTATTGGCCAACATTGCATAAGATGCAAAAATTTACACCCAATAATGTGATAAGTGTTAAATAATAGGTAAGCCTACCAAATCAGATGAAATGTCATTACAGCCTAAACTAGGTTTTGTAGCCTTTTGAAAAATGGGGCTTGGACTTCATTAGCCCCATAGATCCTAAATCTCAGCAGAAGGAATACATCTTGGTATGCATAGATTATCTAACTAAGTGGACAGAGGTGAAGGCACTACCAAGTTAGAAAAGTGAGAAAGTATCCAAGTTTCTCTATGATCATATCTTCACCAGATATGGAGTTCCAAGGGATATTATCATTGATCAAGGTACACACTTTACTTTGCTAATGTAATTTCTGATCTAGCTAAAGAGTATGAAATCAGGCATAGGAAGTCTACACCATACCATCCCCAATCTAATGGCCAAGTAGAGGTGACAAATAGAGAGATAGAGTTTATCTTGAAAAAATACCATTGCACTTCATAGAAAAGATTGGGAAGAAAGACTTCCAGAGGTAGTATGGGCATTCAACACAACGTGGAAGACAATAACTGGTTTCACACCATTTGAAATCTTGTATGGTAAGACTATTATTTTCCAATTGAATTTGAGCACAAAACACTAAGGACTACACTTGAGCTAGGCATAGATATATTTGAAGCTCAAAGGAAAAGGATTCTCCAACTCAATGAGTTAGATGAAATGAGAATACAAGTTATGCATAACAAAAAGTAGTGTAAGAAGCAAAAGAATCAAATGACATGACAGGTACATAAAACAAGATAGTTTCAAGAAGGTGATTGGGAACTCTTATTTGACTCAAAGTACAAGGACCATATGGGAAAACTTAGGACAAGGTGGTTAGGCCCCTATGAGATTGAGAAAATATTTCCCAATGGAGATGTAAAACTCACCACCATAGATCCTATGAGGTTTAAGCTATTGGTGAATGGCCACAAGTTGAGGTTGTACAAGAATCCAACTAACAAAAGTACCTTCATGTAGTAGTTTAGAGGAGGAAAAATAGGATGGAAATAAGGACATCAGAGTTAAAATCAAAATTTGAGCCTGTTGGTTCATCTTCTGAGATTTCAGAGGATTGAGATATTTTAGTGGCCTTGGTATATTCAGCTTGCTAAATATTCTAAGGTTGAATAAAATTGTTGTGATCATCCCTCTAGGTGATCAACAACACTCTGCTAACATTTTATTTTCTTATAATTTTCTTTTTAGGGATTTGATGTTAGATGGTTGCAAGAGTGCATAATCTCCATCACAAGGAGAGCATGCAATGACTAAAGGTCCACTTGTAGTAGCATGCAAAAAACCCCTATTTTGTTTTCATGTTTGACAGATCTCATGATTACATGAAGAAGATCAAATATATTTTACACGTGTGAAAGATGACAAAATAGTTGGTACCCCAACAAGATTGGTGTTCCCTCTCCGGGAGTTAGTTGATGGTAGTAAGGAGAAGCTAATATAAATTCAACACATGCATGTAACATCATAGTGGAATCATGACATAATAAAAATTTCTATGTAACCAAGGTGCAATTCAATAAGCATGCACAATAATCATTCCAAACAAAAATCAAGATAAGTGCACTTAACTACCACTTTATTAAAGTATGATTAGAATAATTATTATTAATTTATATTTATGCCAAGTCATCAAGTATTCAATGCATTCAAAATACCTCACCGCCCTTTATGCTATGAGGTGTCATTAATGATAGCCATATTATCATATCACTTTACCTTACATGCTTCATGCAGTCACATCAATTAATTACCTCTCTCGTCACCATGTTGTGTGTGATTCGGTCTCAAAATTAAAAATACTCAAAACATTCACACAACTCAATTATGTATCATTCTTCAAGAAAATTTTGTAATTTCATGATTAAGATCAAGGAAGGTTGCAAATTCAAAATGGGAGGAGACTTGATTTTCCATGAACCCACAAAACACTCTCAACTTCTTAGAAAATATGTAAACTGATTCCAGAAATTTAACAAATCAATGGTTGAAGAGTTTGTTAATACATTCAGAGATGGAGAAGAAAAGATAAAGGGTTTTTAAGTGAGAATTAGTGATGATATCTTGGCAGAGGTAATTGGACTTCCTACACAAGGTGAACTATTTCCTAAGAAAGTAAATTTGTAGGCATCCAGAAGGAAATTTTCTGATGAAGATGATGTATTCATCAATGATAGACAAGGTACATATAGAAATTCTCTCAAACCTTTCTAGTTTGAAGTTATAAATTATATTATCAAGTATTTTACTTGTGAGGGAGATACTCTCGGTTAAATACAATTCACTTTAAATTGCTGAATCACCTAAAAATAATAGACAAGTGAACGTGCCCAATTTCCTACATGAAATATTGAAAGGATGAGTAGGGAAGCACAAAAGGGTAGGTCTGCACTATCACACCATTGTCTCATCACCCTGATTATAAATCACACCCTGTAGAGGGATTATCCTAGAGATAGAATGGGGAGATTTTGCAAGAACTAAAAGTATTGATGAATTGTTGGGAAATAAAAGAAAGAGGAGAAGAAGTACTGAAGCTCCTCCACAAATGTATCTGAGCCCACAACTTCTACCTCCCAACCTGAAACCACAACTAGAAGAACACCCTACCTCTAAAAAATTTACCACCTACTAAAGAAAATCCTATTCTTGTATCCCCTGAAAGAATTTTCATTGTTGAAACCCTCCTTGAATTTTCTACTCTTGAATCATCCACCTCAAAGGGTAAAATAAAATCTTCCAATTCCACCCCTACACCACAGAGGTGCTCTCATAGGCTAAAAACCAAACATCCAAAACCTCCACACAAACAAAGTCACAAACCATATCACTTGATAGTGATGTGGAAACTACAGAGGAGAGCCTTGAGCATATCGAGACAGAGCATGGAGGTGTTTATGCTTCATTCCATGAGCATAAATAAACCAAAGAGAACATGGAGGGACAAGGATACCAAGCCCAAAATGTGGAGACAATGTGTGTGAAGGAGGGTCATGAGAGAGAAAGGAAGAAGAGGTTAGAGGAGAAATTGAACAAGAGTACCTTGAGAAGTGCATGGAGGAGCATGTAATAGAAATTCATATTGATGAGATAGTTTTTGAAATGGAAGGATCTAAGGATAAAATGGGAGAATAAATTGGCAAGAAAGTTGACCAAATAGTTCATTTACCAAAGGGTAATGAAGAAGAAACATAACAAGATATTGGTGAAAAAATTGCACATGTTGATAATTTCATTGATCACTGGTCCATGAAATTGAGGAAGAACAGATTTCTGTGGGAGTTGAAAAAGTACCAGAACATACCCCTATAGTTGTGGTTGATGTAATTGAACAAGTTGCACCACCATTTTTACCACATGCTAGCATGCAACCACAAATTTTCATCAAAGAAGTAATAAGAGAGTATGTCAAACCAGTCTGTAGAGAAATGGAAACACAAACAACTATGTTGGATTATTGGGTGAATCAATTTGAAACCTATGTAAATAGGTTAAAAGGAAAGTATGAAAGAGAAAAATAAGAACTCATCTTCTAGCACAAGCAATAAATTGAGGAAAAGATAAATAAATTGCAAGGCTAAATAAAAAGTAAGAAGAGACACTTAAAGTGGCCCATGAGATATTCAGATATAGGCCTCCTTCCAATGTCTATGTTATTTTCTTGAAAGAAAATATGTTACAACTCAAAATTACTTGTATCAACTCTGATATGTCATTTGATATCAATGGAGCAAGAAACTTATTTAGGTTGGACCTGAACAACCCTGATGAAATTCATTTTCTACTTTGTGAACTCTACATGTATAAGTATGCTCTTGAATATGATAGGAACTAGATTCTATTCCTTTACATTGGGGATATTCTAGTTAAAGAAAAAATTCCCTATTTTTGGAATGAGTTGGATTGAGAAAGGTAAATGGAGGACTACATGAATTTGGAGAAAGTACAACCACTCATGGTCAGGGTTGAAGCTAATAACACCAAAGAAATTGTGGAGCAATATAAAAAGTATATGGAAAAGAAGGAAATCAGAAAAGGGTGTGGAAAATGAGGAAATTATTTCATGAGGAGGTTAGAGAAATGATTAAAGATCATGAAATTAAAATTATTCAGCCTACGAGAATGTGATGGAATGAAATGACTCCTGAGCTGAAATGGAAGGAAATGCATTCATACCCTAACATAATACCAACTCTAAGAAGAGTGAATGCATACATTCATATTACCCCTGGATGTGCAAAAAAAATGTTCTCAATTTTTTTATCATCCCTCAATCTTCCATTTTCTTATATCACATTGGTTAGGTGATCCACCATTGAATGAAATAATATAGGACAGAGTCATGAACACGCTCAAAATGAATGGAGGTTACTTCTTCACTAAACCAGGAGGTATGGATATTCTAGTGGAATTCATATGAGTATGTATCACCATTCAGGTAGAATGATGCGGACACCACGCATACAATCTTAGATCACCCAATTTTTTTCTTAGAAGTCATGAAAACAACGTTTACATCCACTTTCCTTAATAACTCATACCTTGATAACACTAGCTAAAAATGTTAATATGTACAAAACCATTGGAATAATAATGAAACCACTTCAAACATGCTTAATAACCCTATTTACACTTACTCAAACCATCAAATCAGTTTCACACATTCATCTTTCGTCATTTCTCTTTTCCACCCTCACTAGTCCTTATAACCACGAAAATAGGAAAAATCTGATAAATTTCACAAAATAAAAACCTTAAAACTTGAATGGTAATGTTTTTAGGCACCCATTATCCTCATTAAGGTTCATTTAAAATTTCAACTCCTAACTCACTTCCAATGAAAAGTTATGTCACTTTTTGCAATTTTGTCTTTCTAGTCAATTAGCTCTATTTTGGCACAAATCCCCAAACTAGGAGAAACCTGCAAACATTCAATAAAAAATAATTATATTTTTTAATACTCATTTCCTTTCTCTTTCTTTTCACCAATTTTATTTTTCCAACTCTTCCTCTAGCTATCTCAAACACCAAACCCTCATTTCTAGCTTGTTTCTAGACCTAGTCTAGGGTTTCATGAAAAATTCTTGGTTTTTGATTTCTATGACATCTTCTCACCTTCCAAACACTTTATCCACTTCACTCCATCATATATAATAGGTTTTCCATGCTCCTAGAGTTCTCAAGCTCTCTATTGTGCAATTTTGTAATTTTAGCAACTTTTTCTCATTCTTGTCTATATTAGGGTTTTAATTGCAATGACCTAGGGTTTGCAATATTCACACTATGACCACTTCTCAATTACCCTTAGTCAATTTTTCCCATATTTTTAATCTTCCTTTACTCCTCTAACTCATTCTTGGAGTCACTTGCATAAGGATAAAGAAATGTTAGTTATCTCCTAATTTAATGTTCTTGACTGGATTTGTGCTAGGACAGTCATGTTATTCATTGAATTGATGGTTTTAATGGAATTTACACATACTTTCAAGTTTTAAGTACCTATACACTCCTTTTACAACCTTCCATACACTTTAAATCCTCTCTTTTAGTCAATGTCCCATAGTTTTCTCTTAAGACTTTATTTTAGTTTTCAACATTCAACATTCATACTATGAATTTTACACAAGGGTTTCAAAGATTCTTGTCAATCTTATTATCCTCTCTTCATCATTATTGAAAATCCTCTCTCTAAACTAAACTTGGTTTTCTAGGCTTTCCCTTCCAACATTCAATACTTCTTAAGTCCTTATCAGGATTGTATTGTGCATGATAATTTCCTCTTCTTCAAACTGATCCAAATAACTTGAAATTATACTGACACTTCTCAAAAATTATTCTTTTATTTAGTTTTAGGCTATATTGGGATGATATGTTCCAAATATCCCATTTTCATTTCACTTCTAGTGGCCTAAAATCACAAACCCTTGTGCCACCTGCCTATAGGTAACCATATAGCACGAGAAGCCTAAGCCATTCACAGTTTTCTTGTTCTTGCATTTAAAGGTCTCAAGATTTATATGCATGACTGTGATATATTTCCCCATATTATTATTTTATCATAATCTCTTGAAATTGTGTAGAAAATCTTCAACCAAATGCATTGATACCTGCAATTACTTGAAGGATGGGGTATGGAACTTTTGTGGTCACTATGAAATAAATAACTTTTGCCCAGGGAGAGGGCTACCTCTTTGTCTTATCATGCATCTATAACTTCATTTCTAATAATATTTATCCTTACTCTCAGTCCATATTAGTAAAAATAAGGTCATTCTTATTCAAAATGTGAGCACACAGTCCTAGAGTTTGAGTATTGAAATACTTGGATACATAATGAAAGAAGATAACATAACTTTCATTTTCCAATTTTTAAATAGCAACTACAATACTCCCCTTCATGAGACCACTGATAAAAATTCTTACCACCATAATCATATTCAAAACATCTAGTCATTAATGCATTCAACTTCACCGATCATACCTTCAAATCCATATAATTGTATACACAGTCTTGCAATACTTTTAATCTATAAAATAGATCAAGGAATCTATTAACCTGGGTCTATATCACACTTTAACCTTGAATTATGTTTGTATTTTACCCTAATATCTTCTTCACACGTTTAGAAACTTCTAATCCTCATGCAAGAACTTCAAAGTAGCAAAATTAGTCTTAAAATGCAAAATACTCAAATTTTGGTTTATATTCAAACTAAGACTTATTACATCTTATTCTTAGTCATATTCATGTTCTCTCAAGGACTGTAATTGATTTATACACCTACATAAACAATCTTCCACTTAATTCATTCAAAATCCATTCATAAACTTGCACATTCATCCATCATATCCTAACTAAATAGTCCTACACAGGTTTGTATGAAAGAAGCCTTCCATTAGATAATTCTCAAAATTTTCAATATTCTCTGAGCCTTAAAGGCTATGTTATTAATATGTCTTCTCTCTCAATTCCCTTACCACCTCTTAATTCCCCTTATTCAAATGAACAATCATTTTCATATGTTGAATGGAGGTATTTAGGTTTCTAACAACTAACTCCACCATGGTTCCATCAACTAAGTTGATTTTATACCTAGGTAGGTAATGAAAGGTAGCTTTAATGTCATGACTAACCTTATTACATTGATATAGACCTAATCTAACACTCAAGTTACTAACATACTAATTTAGGCCTAGATCACAGTACCTTTCACTATTTGAATATTTAAATATGGATTTTGGAGGGAAACCTCCAAAATTCCATTTATTACATCAAGAGGGATCTATATGTACCAAAACACCTACTAACACTCTAAAAAAACCCCTAAGAGACTAACAAATCCAAAATTGAAGTAATTACATTAATGCTCCTACGTCACAAAACCTAAGGAACTTGAATGAGGACATTTAGGAAATTAAGCTTGGGGATGTGATGAGTTGATTAAACCATGTGTATAAATAACTCATCTTATGTATTTTGTTAAGCCATCGAGACTATGTACTTTTGTTTCCTGAGATATTGTTGAACATCATCACTCTAAATTGAACTTATTGATATAATATTTACTAATATATTTATTACTAGTTACCTTAATTTTGTGGCATTTTGATTATGAATTTATCCTTATGGTTGCAATAAGTTGTTTGAATGATTCTTTGTGTGATGCCACTCTTGTTTGTGAGTAACTTGTTATATGCAACAACTTGTATACAACAAAGGACCCATCTGCAGCAACTCATCTCGCAACCAAAGGGAATCACCTACAAAAAGGATCCGTGATTGTACAGATCTCTTGGAACATGAAGGATGACACTCCAAGTCTATATATGTCATGGAAGAGGTAGTTACAAACTGGAACATGAGAACTGAAGATAAATTAATAAATATAACTAATTATTTGTTGCAACTTAATGAGGAATTGATTGATTGAATTCATGATTTGAGAACTAATTTATTGAAGATCGGTTACTTAAGTTATGTGTTTGACATATAAACACATGTTGATTAATTATGTTGCATGCATAGAATCTCCAGATGATTTGTTTGAGATATTTTACTTGATTTGTTTGAACTCCTAGTCAAACTCTTCTTCTCATGTTCTGCTATAAAGAAGGAATATAAAAGATAAGGATTAATGATGGGAATATAATCGGATGTAGAGATCTAGACAGAGAATTATAATATATGATACACTAATACAAAATTTATTTTTACTCCTAAATGTAATCTTCATGCCAATTTAATAAATAATCTGAGTTTTTTTAGTAACTTCTAGGTACAAGACTTATGAGGGATTAACACCCAAGGCAGGGCCCACTTGTGGTCTATTAACCCCTCCATAGTTTGTTGCTTTTTTTTATTGCATGGATATATTAGCAAGAAATTCATTCCTTTATCTGTATTATGAATTTACAAGCTCTATTTTAGTTATAGTATTTGGAAGCTATTTACTTTCAGTCTAAGTTTAGTTTGTTTTTAGCATTGTACTATCAAGCATTGTTATTCTAAGTATATTTGTGACAACTATTTCCTTTCCATACCTCCTAAATGATTTGTAACTGTGTATACAACACTGAAATTATTGAAAGTTTGCATCCCTTGGTTTGATGATTAAATGACAAAATTAATGAATAACATACTAATTACTATAAGTTAATTTGCACCACCAGATATTATTCTTGGATATCTCTAGTTATAAACATCAGGAATAATTGATATTTATGTGTAAAATAAATTCATGAAATTATGGTACAAGAGAAAGAAAATTACATTGTAGGATATCACACTTAGCAAGTTAAAAGTAATGGAAATATGGAGCATGTGTATGAATTTGAAGATGGTGAAGAAGGTAATAAGAATGATTAAGCATAATAACATGATGAAAAAGAAGAAAATAATTCATATACTCAAGATAAAAAAGAAATAGAAAACAACAAGGTGGAAGAGGAAAATAAAGGTGAGGAAAAGGTTAATAAGGTTGAGGATACTAAGGTTGCACCATATAGATGCCCACATCATCATGAGAGGAAAAAATCATGGATACATGTTAGGATACATGAGGGAATAAATCTATATGGATACATAGGGAATCAAAGGATCAATCATTATGTCTATATATGGAATTAATGGGGAAACAATTATATGACATGGAATCATAGGAATAATTATTATGGATATGCATGGATGCTAATGAGAAAAAAACATGGACATGGATGCAATAAGAGGAGTGTAATAGATTATGGAATCAGGTTTGGAGAAGTATATGTTGTCTATTTTTTCACCCCTTGCAAAAATAGAGAAAATTACAAAAGTATGGACTTTGCGGCTTTTCAAAAATGGAATTGGTAAAGCTGTGAATAAGTTAAGCATGTCGTGGAAGTTTGGGAAGAACCACAGAGATATGAATATATCCACGGAAGGTTATGGAAATTCGTTCTACACTGGTGATGCCACGGAACTAAGTAAATGCTTTCGGAAGCCGCGGAATAAGGAGGAGTACATGTTGACACCGTGGACTGAAAGGAACAAGTTACGCCATCAAAAAAGTGCCACGAGGGATTATATAGAGCTGCGACATGAGAGAGAGCTCCACGTAAGTCTAAAGCCACATGAAACTAAAATTTTGAAAGCCGCGGATAACCACAATTTCTGTGCAAGGAAAAAATCATCATAATTCTCAAATTCTTGGCCCAATCCTTGAAAATTTCATATCAATGGGAAGGTGTTGGCCTCATCTAAGCATATGAGTTTGAATTTCAAATTTAAAAGGTAGTTGGTGGACATGGCCTTGAGAAAACATCTTCACATGCACAAGTGTAATGTCAATTGGCTCAACCACTAGCATTTAATGCATTATGGGTGCTCACTCCTTCTCTTGCAGGGTGTGGCATGTGGAATTAGATTTGCAGAGGCATTCAGTCCCTTTTTTAGAGCATGTAGAGAAATTAAATGAAGTTGGTCAGCTGGTGGAAAGAGAATTTTCCCTCTCTTTCTTCTCTCCTCCTTTCATTTTTTTATATATATTGTAAAATGATGCCCAATTTTAATGTTGGATACTTTGGGAATATGAGGGCATCATTTTATGTTGCACAAGTTTTCTAAGAGTCGCATGCCTTTGGATATGTCTTTGTAAATTTTTTACATCTTCCTCCTGTATCGTGATGATTTGTGCATGATCTTTCAGCAATAAAATCTTTGGTTTTGTGGCTTCCTTCAGCATTAGCTATTATTTTATTACACTCTCTTGCCTCTCATTCATTCGCAGGTGTGTTGTATGCATTGTTTCAAAGATATGTGTCTATTTTGCATCGTGAAGGTGGAACTCGGGATGTGATTTTGATCTGTGGATATTTTTGTCCCTCCTCATCATTGTGCTCTTCCATTTTCTCTCTTTCCTGAGTATTCATCCCCTTTCTTTTGGTGCTATCATCTTATCTAGTTTATGTTTATGTTTTATACATCTCCTTCTCACCTTGGTCCCTTGGAAAATTAGAATAGAGCTAGATAGTTGCATTTCAATTCCTAGGAGTAGTTTAGCATTAGGAGAAAGTTGGCCTTCTCCGAGGTCTATCTTAGTTTGAGTCTTACAACTTGGAGACAGCAGTCTATGTTGAATCAAATCCCAAATTGTCTATGATTTGGGCATGGGTGCACATTTGAGATCTAACAGTTTTGGCATGCCCAGTGGGACATTTGAAATTAATATTTCTAGTTTTATCAAGTTTTAATGTGTATCTTGGTGAAACTCTAGCCTTTGAGGCTCTATAGTAACACATCTGGTGACTCCATTCGAATATCAACTAGTTTTAGTAGTACTCGTGCTTTTAATGTATTGTATCTATGAGAAGGATCTCAACATGATCAAGAAAAAGATAAAAAGAATGTTTGAGTACTTACAGCTTATCCCCAGGAAGAGGTAGAAGAGGAAGATAGATTCAAAGATCCCCATCTCCTCCAAATCAAACTCTTTCTACACCTCCACCGATAGACCCTTCTTATAGTCAACAAGAGTTCTTAGACCCATCAGAATGGCTCATCAACAACAACCTTCACAACAAAATCCATTTTTAACTTCACAAGAAGCATCTCGCTTGCCTTGAATGCTTAGAATCTTATCCCAGTAGATGCCTTGAATAATATCCCATATTTTACTAGAGAAAATCACACTACTCTAGTTGACCACATTCAAGACATTGTGAATGTCTATGCTATCCATGAGATTGTTGAGATGGATGTAGTAGTCAAACTTTTGGCTTCATCACTTAAAGGAAAATCTTTGCAATGGTTCAGAAGCCTTAGGGTGGGAACAATTCAAAATTGGGATCAACTGTGCACAACCCTTTGTGACCAATTTGGTGAAAGAGCAGACAATCTATCTCTTTTAGAGAAATTAACTACAATCAAAAGAGCACCTAATGAGAAAATGGAAGATTTTAACTTCAAATTATAAAGAACATGGGATAGAATTCCATCCCCTGTGAGACCTACAGTAGAAGGTTCATTTATTTACTTTTTAAAAGATCTGAACTTTGATATATTTGTTATGATATAATTTATGAGAGGGACAACTCTACCAACTACTTATGCAATTTAAATCAAGTCTGAAAATAGTTTAATACAAGCTGGGAAATTAGCTCCTAGACTACCCATGCCATTATATCTTGAATTACCTAAAATTTCTCAACCTTCTATTGCTCCTATCCCTAAGCCAAATCTGTAATCTATTTCTTCCACCTCAAAACTCCCACGAACAAAAGGATGATGAAGAAATGAAATCTTTGATTAGAAATTTAATAAACAAAGTTATATCCCTAGAGAAACATCAAGCCCAATCCTATAATAATTATCATAATCAAGGGAAATCTTCAAACTAGGGGTACCAACCATATAAAATGAGTAGTCTAATCAAAGGTATGCACCGAACCAATAGAATAATATATAGAAAGGTCAAATTTCTCCTCTTCCACTGGAAAAAATCCCTCCACCACAACTACTTACTCCTCCCAGTTCAAGTCAGGCTTTAGTTCCTATGTAAAATAATATGGCACAATAAACATAGTGGTGTTTTTAATGTAATCTGCCACATAACCAACTAGGATATGAGAGGGAAATTCACCTTTAAGCATACATGGTTCAAGGCTCTTACAATCATCATGAACAACTACTAGAGGTACCAAATCAAATTGTGGAAGTAGGCCAAGAAATCAACAATGATACCAATCTCATGTTCTTTGGAGCTGAATATTTCTATGTAGTTAACCAAGTGGCAAGAAGTCCTAATAGACCATCAATCATCATTGCTAATAATACGCGGCACAAAGAAAAGGATGTCGAAGTCTCATCTGTTTCCTTCCGTGAATCATTAAAGATGTAGAAAAGGAAAAAGAAGTCGTGGTGAATAAAATCAAGCCACGAATCTCTGGAAAAGTGACAGGACAAGGAGGTTGCTACTCAACCAAAGCCACCAAATCAAATGATAACAGAGGAATGAATACTGCAGAAGGAGTTTAGGTATGCCACAAATGTAGAAATCTATGGGTCTCCCCTTTAACATTGTTGAGAAATTAAAGAAGACCAATCTTAATGTTTCTATGTGGGATGCACTTGTCATTCCATCACAACATGATCTCCTGTATGAAGCCCTCAAGCAGCTGCCTTCCATGGATCCCATAACACAAAAGTATCATGTCACGGCCATTGTATGTTAAGAAAAGGAGGATCAATTAAGTAAGACTATCAAAACCCCACCCTTCTACATGTCAATTATTGTGGGAAAATACCTAGTTCATAACTATATGATTGATTCAGGGGCTAGTACCTCTATAATGCTTAATAAAAATTTTAATATCATAGGTCTCAAATGTAGTCCTGTGTCTAGGGGCATTTTACAACTTTATGGGTCAATTGTGAATGTCCTCGCTGTAATTAAAAACTATGAATTAACACTTCATGCCTTTTCAATCCTCACCATAACCCATGATATTTCAGTCATTAAATTCCCTCCCATGTTTGTCATTTGTTTTTCTAGAGACTTCACTGCTAAAGTAGGTGGATATCTATCCTCATATTGGACTCACATGCTTCTAAAAACTAGATATGGTACCTGATTCACAATACAAGATAAGCCCATATTTTCTTACCATATTAAGTCATTTGACCTAACTCTTATCCATTATTTTATCTAATCAAAGAAGAACATGAGAAAGACTTAGCTCTTGAAGAGAAGATTGTCCCTCTTTCCATGCCTAATTTGTTGCTAGATGAATGGGCTGAAAGAGATCATAATTTTGATCCTTATGATGAAGAGCTCAAAACTTTTGAGATTGGTCTAAGAACTTATTGCATTCTCCAAGAAGAATCATGATACCCATGGCATTCAAAGAAGATAAGGAAAATGTTTCTAGACTATGGCAGATGTTCTTTGATGGTTCTAGAAGCATAAATGGATTCAGGGTAGGTGTTGTGCTCATTTCCCCAAAAATGAAAGGTTCTTCTTTTCTCATAGATTGTAATTTTCATGCTCTAATAATGCAATAGAGTACGAGGCATTAGTGCATGGTCTATTGATCACGAAAAGAAGAAAATCAAGGAGTTGTAGGTATTTGGAGACACTGAATTAGTCATCCACCAAGTCCATGGAAAATGTGCAACAAAGAACAAGTTGTTGAAAGCTTACAAACATAGAGTCTAGGATTTGCTAGAAATCTTTGATGTCATTAACCTACAGGTTATGCCTAGGAAGCTAAACAAAGATGCAGACCAAATGGAAAACCTTGGCTCCCAATTATCACCTGCTAAAGATTTAATCAAAGGTAATTATTAGCATATCAAAATGGTGGTTAGGCCATCTATTCCAGAAAATAAGGCCTACTAGAAGGTATTTGATATCGATGAACAAATTTTGCATTTCATCCAAAATGAGGTGTAATTCTCCTCAAAGATGCAATCTGATTTGCAGGAGGTCTACGAGGATCAGATTATTCAATTAAAATCAAACAAGTTGCTAAAGGGGTTAGTCACTTTGGAACAAATTTTTAGTCTAGATGACAAGTTCAAAGGAATGGAAAAGAACATGGTAGAAAAGCAAGAAGATTGTCAACAAGTTTCAATTGCTCCAGGAAAGGAACTTTTACTTGGGAAGGTATGTGATGAAAATGAAATACAAGAATTTTTTTCCTTGTGTCAAAGATCAATGATGTGTTTTCATGGGACTATGAAGATTTAAAGGAATTTAATCCATAAATAGTCTAGCATTCCATTGATCTTGATCCCAACATCAAGCCATTCAGACAGAAACAGAGACCAGTCAACCCCAAGATTGAACCCCTCATGAGAAAAGAGCTCTCTAAACTCATTGAGGCAAAAATAATTTTTCCAATCAAGTATTCTACTTGGGTGGAAAATCTAGTCCCAGTGAGGAAAAATAATGGTGAAATAAGGCTCTACATGGATTTTAGGGATTTGAACAAATCTTCTCTCAAAGATCATTATCCCTTGCCTTCCATGGAACAAATATTACAGACAGAATAAGAGATAAGAGGTTTTCCATGCTTGATGGCTTTTTGGTTTTAAACAGATCAAAGTAAAAGAATAAGACCAGTATAAAACCATGTTCACCACCAAATGGGGAACATTTTCTTATCAAAAATTCCTTTTGGCTTATCAAATGCAGGTACCACCTTCCAAAGAGAAATGGATATTACCTTCAAGGAACTCATCAATCAATTCATCTTGGTTTACCTAGATGACATTACTATTTTTCCAAGTAGAGCGTAGATCACATGAGGCACCTAGAGAAAGTATTTGAAAGATGTAGAGAGTTTGGTATATCCCTTAACCCTAAGAAATGAAATTTTGTAGTTCCTAGAGGCAAGATCTTGGGGCATATTGTCTCTAAGGAGGGTATTTCCATTGATCTAGAAATAATTGTAGCTATTGTGGCTCTTTCCTTTCTAGCTCACGAGAAGGATTCTGATATTTCCTTGGAAAGATTAACTTTTTTAGGTGTTTCATTCCTAACTTGACAGTTTGATAAGACCTATTAATCTCATGATCAAGAAGGATGCAACATTCAAGTGGACCACAGAGGGTAAGGAAAACTTTGAAAAGATAAAACAAGAGATTTCTCAGGCCCCAACATTGATTAACCTAGATTATACCAAGGATTTTATTATATATTCTCATGGGGTGGAATCCATCATAGCCGTAGTTTTGACACAGTTGAATGATCAAGAAATGGAGTAGCCTATGGAATTTTTAGCCAAACACTGAAAAATTATGAGCTCAAGTATAGTCACATTGAAAAACAGGTGTTTTCTATCATGAGAGATTTGAAGAAATTTAAAAGTATGATTATTGCTAGCCACGTAAAGATTTTAGTGTCACATTCTAGCATTAGAGAATTCATTATGGGAGTAGAAATCAACAAGAAATGACCTGGATGGGTATTTAATATCATGAAATACAATGTGACCATTAAAGCTATAAAATTGGTAAGTTGAAGAGCACTTTATGAGCAACTAGCTCTGAATGCTGCAAAATATCAAGAAACCACCTTTGTGAATGAATTACCCTCAAGTAATGAGTTTTCTGATGATGTTGAATGAGAACAAGATGAAAATAATGTATTCAATGATCGTAGCTAGATTGTTGATATGTCAAAGTTTTTGTCTATTGGTGCATACCCTCTTGGTTTGAATAAAGCAAAGAGAATACATCTAAGGTTTTAATCTATTCCTTATGCATTATTTAATGGCATCCTATTCAAAAGGAACATTGATGGAGTGTTTCTCATGTGCATTAAAACTAAACAATGTGATAGGTCTTGACCAAGTTCCATGATGGTTTCTCAGGATGACATTTCTTGGCTAAATCTATAGCCATGAAAATCATAAAAGTAAGTTATTTCTGGCCTACATTGTTCTCGGATGCCCATAGGAGGGTTAGAAAATGCAAGTAATATGCGCTCTTCACTAGAAAGAAAAGATTGGTGGCCCTACCACTTCATCCAATCCAAAAAGATCAATTGTTTACACAATGGGGTCTTGAATTCATTGGTATGATCAATCCACCATTTAGTATGGGTCACAAATGCGTCCTCATAGCCACAACCTATTTCACTAGGTGGACTGAAGCCATGCCATTGAAAAGGTCACCGAATAAGTCATCCTAGAATTTCTCAAAGAAATTTTTACAAGGTTTGGCATCCTCGGACCATCATTTTTATAACACTAAAGCTTTTCTAGGATCCAAGATTTCTAATTGGGATTTGGAACTTGGAATTTATCTGAAAAACTCTTCCAATTATTACCCCCAAGGTAATGGATTAGCAAAGTCTACTAATAAAAACTTGATTAGAATCATGAAAAGGACAATGGACATCAATCAAAGATAGTGGCACACAAAGGTAAAAATGCTCTTTGGGCAGATAGGATAATGATGAAGAAGGATATTGGAACTTCTCCCTATAAACTGGTATATGGTAAAGAGGCAAGATTTCCATTGTCACTTGAGTTGCCTTCATTTGAGTTAGCTCAATAGCTGGAATTTGAAGGCGCAGATCAAAGGGAAATCAGAATGGAAGAATTGGTACAACTAGAGGAACATAGGAATTCCACCATGGTCAGACGGAACAACATTAAGATTCAACCAAACGATGGTTCGACATAAAAGCTAGGAATATGACATTCCGGTTAGAGATCTAGTTTTGAAATGGGACACGATCAAGCTAAACTAGGTAGAAACTCCAAATTTGATGTTATTTGGAGTGGACCATATATCATCACCGCTTGTAGAGTGCCTAACTCATTTGATTTTTAATACCTCTTCCATGGTTGTTATCATGGATCACTTCGGTTAGTAAAGTAACAACATTGATAGGTGATTTTTTTTCTAAAGATGGTGTACTCTTTAAAACAGATAAATCATGTAGTTGTAGGGGATATACTATATCTTCTAAATGGGATAACTTCATATCATGAAAATTCTAAAATTATTAATGAAATATTATTATACTTTTTGTGCTGAATTTTTATTTGTAATCTGCATTTGAAGAAGGAAATAAATTTGGTTAAAGAGTTAATTTCCTAGTTTGCAATCCTCAACTTGTTTTTCAGTCTGATGTTTGCAAATTTTAGGATTAATTACCTTGGATCAATTTCAGTGATCCAAGGCATGTTTAGGATTCTTCGATGTTTTGAACATCTTGGCTGAATTGGTCAGAATATTTAATCTCTACACCCAGGCTTGCACTGGGGTCATGGGGGCATCCTGTAGCATCTATGGACTCCACCCTTCTTAGGGACCTTCGTCATTTTAATGAGATATGGAAGGTAACGTTATTTGATTAATTAATTAGGACCTAATTAATCTAAGGTTTGATTATTGATCTATTCTAAACCTATGCTAATGTGATTATTTTAATTGTTGATTAAATCCTAAAAGAGAGACTATCCTAAGTTTTGTACATTAAATAATCCTAAGCTCTAATGAAATATACCTAAGATCCTAAACTAAGGTTTCTAACCTAATATTAAGGGGACCTAACCTATTGACATCAAACTAATATATGGAGATGGGGGTTGGCATTGTTGGCAAGTAGAGTGGGATGGTGGTGGCACTATTTCAAAGGCACCGATAGTTTTTAATGTGGCATTTAAATCTTGGTACTGCCAAACTTGGCCGAGACTTGGGGATAGTGTATGGATTTTTTTCCTCAACTACTAGTTGTAATTAGTAGAATATAAGCATGGGTGGGAGTTTTTGGAAGAACTCTTTCAGTCCTATAGGCATTTATTATCCTTGACCATAGTGAAAACCGTCTGGGAATAGTAAGGAGGTTAGAGGAAAAATAAACAGTTTTTGGTTTTATTGTTTCATTTGGATTTTTGGAGCCTTGGAGCTCTGCATGTTGTTTTCCATTCTTTTGAACCTCTAGTTTGAATCAGTTGCATGCATAATTTCACCCTTGCATGGTGGAAATAATAGCAAAATATGAGCATGGAAGCTATAAGAAGATAACGAAAAGTTTCAATGGATTATTTTGACATTATTGATAGAAATCTTGTTGTGGGAGTTTTGCATGAAGGATTGAGGCAAGGAAAGGAAGACAAGAGCACTACCAGGCATGATAGGCCCTATCTCATTAAAATATCTTTCTTTTATTTAAATATTTTCATAAAAATAACTCTTCTCTTCATGAAAATGTCTCTGAGATTATTTTGCTGGAATGGTTGATTGTTCTTTTGCTTTTGTGTGTGTTTATTTTGGACATGGTTTCTTGGATATGAATAGTTTTGTGAGATAGAATATTTTAATGAATGCAAGATTTGAATGGATTTGGAAAACAAATGTGTTGCTCATTTAGAGAACTGGGTATGAATTTAAAGGGGTTATGTGTTTTTTTATACGTATGTTTCCTCATGTTGTATCCTTGTAGTGTTTAAACATTTTTGCGGGATTCGGTGGAAATTTCTTAAACCTTGGAACTCTCAGCTCGTAGTAAAACTGGGTTTTGACTAATGTTATTGAGTTTGACTTTGTTCACCATATTAAAGAAGGGTCTGTAGTGGAATGTCTATTTCAGTTGATGGACTTACGTTTTGGTTGTATTGATGGTCGACTCGTTCTTGAATGCTTGTTGGGATTCTTGTTTCAGTTCTTAATCCTTCGTTGGTTTGAGTAGGTTATTGACCATTGATATTTTGTTTTTTTTATGGAGATATTGTTTTGACCCATACTTTGGGTATTCTCGAAGGTTATTTTTTAGCATTATAAGTGCATAATATGAGGGTGTCTGATAGAGTTTTCTGTCTCTGTCATTTTAATATACATTTTGTTATATATTACCCTTCACAGGTGGACCTGTTTTAGAAATAGAGACTAGTAAATCTCTCTCTTGATTGGTTGATTTTACTTTGCATGATTACCCTTTTTGGGTTGGCTTGAGAATTGGACACCGTAGAAGTATGGGTCGCACTCACGTCATCGTATTATACTTGAAGTTGTATTCTTATGTTTATTTTGTTAAATGTTCTTTTGAATAGCTGTTACATCTGCTCATGTTCATCCTTGAAGATGCTTGTGATTTGGGTCATTAATGTTTATAAAATACATCATACATATTGCATGTTGTATATTTTAATTGAATGTTTAAACCCTATGAACATCTCCTTGAGACTGTACTACATCTTGGGTTAGTTTAAGGTTTGAGTGTAATTCTTGCTCATATTGGAGTTCATTTCAAAAAATTTGGCAATGAAAGGTCTGCTTTGATCATTGTTAAGGAAGTTTTCATTTCTTTAATCTTGGATTTTGGTATTTTAGGTAAGACCGTACTCTATGTTTTTGTTCATGAAACCATTCTAATTTCCTTTCCCATTAGCTTGTATGTGGAAGATAATGAGCATTTAAATTTTGATTGTTTTGAGATGTTTGGTTGTGATAGCTATGTTTTGTTCAAACAATTATTGAACTCAGCTTGTGGAAGGCATATCCTCCTGAAACTCTGTATCGTGTTTCTATTTTATCTTGTGAGGCTTGAGCCAAATCTCTTGTATGCTATATAATTATTATTATCTGTATTGTCTAGTTGGTTCCTTGCTTAAAGTTATCCTCTTAGAATGAAGGTAGGGATTTTGAGAGTAGAGTTATTAAGAAGGTTTGTTATCCAAGTTGGATCTTTCATGTTATTATATTAAGCCTTATTAGTAGTTGATGTGGAATTTATTGTTAATGGAACAACATACTATTCTTATCAATTTTGTATGTTTTAGATCAATTCATTTTCTTTTGATTTATTTTGATATGATTGTGTTATTGAGGAACTTTTCTTGGAGAATTAAATTGAACTGATTAGGACAGATCATGACTTTAATTAATTCTTTTCTTAATTGGTTATAGTTTGGAATGTTATCATGTTGAAATGATTATCATAACTGTGATTTAGATGGAATTAATTTATGATGATTTAATTAGTTTCTTTTATGAACATTAATACTTATGTAGATTTAGTGACTCTTCTCTATATCTGATTTGTGACTATTAGAGGAAGTCTTTCTATTGTCCTTATTTTTGTGAACTTGGAACCTTTTCATTAACAACAAGGTTCATTTTACAAAATTGTTAGATAAAAGCATATTTTTTTAACGTTATAACATTTATCATGCTCATTTCTTGTGAACTGACTCATGCTAACAATTTTGCAGATGGACTTCGTGAAAAGTGAAAGGAGAAAGACTTATAGAAAGTTACATTTGTTTTACTAATGAAATCATTTTTCTTCATTCAGATGCTTATGTATTGAAATTCTCTCAAAATGTACTTGTTGGAAAAACTATGAAGATGTATTCAAATTAGTTTTGTAATGGTGAAAGATGTTTCGTATAAACTTATGGAATATTAATTAAGTTGAGATTAAAGTGATCTCTCTCTTTTGATTAATGAACTTTTGTGAAGGGTTGTTGATTTCTGATTTATTTTAAGGTCTTACATGACTTAGGTTTGTATAATATTCCTAAATATTAACATGCATGATGGGAATTTATGGATATACTTAAATACTTGACGTTCATGACTTAATGGATTCTAAGGTATAAAATAATACTAGGAATAAGGATCTATACTTATAGCTTTGATTCATTTCATTTTAGGAAGGTGTATAACTAAGTTGATCATGATTGATAGATCCTTACTCAGAAAAGGGAATATGGATAGTTTATATAGAAGAATGTGGATTTCTTATTATTAAACTAAACCATATGTTTTTGATTTCACTAATAGGACAATAGTCCTTAATAAGAAAGAAAAAAATAATTCCTTTTATCATTAAATAATAACTAAGTATGATATCTTGTTAAGTGATTATGTTTAAATCATAAGGATGATTGGTTGTATGCTCCTTATCTGTTATAAATAAATGGAAACAGGAAAGTTTAAAAGAGTTAATAGAAAGATTTAGACTTTATGATATTTCTAAGTCTAATGTATAAGCTTCAATCAAGTTTTTTACAATTTGTTTTAATTAGAGGTAAAAGAGGGTTGAGGGGACCCTACCCCATACATAGTATGAAAGATCCAGAAAAAAGGGCCAAGGGAGTATCCATTGAAGCCCCACCAAAACCAAAAAACAAAACTACAAACCCATGATAAAGAGAGAAAACATAGAGGTCCCAAGTAAACTAACTAACAACAAGAGCCAGAAACTAACAAGTAAGTTTGTTTACAATGATAAACTATAGTAAGAAAACTTAATGATCTTACTCACTTAATATTGAATTTAGATATATATCGATAAATGAAAATAATGGTTTAAGATTAAAATGTTTATATGCATGAATGCATATTTTATCTACATACCTTCAACTAGTGTAAAATTACATTTCATACCCTTCTTTGGGTCAATCATACATCGGAACCCTTAGGTGCATTTTTAACGATAAATTAAAAGGGTTAATGAGCTAATAATTCTAAAGTATGTTAGTGTTGTTGAAGGAACTCATTTGGTTGTTGTAATATAGGGACTGCAACAGTAGTACCCTCATAATTACAAGAGTCATTACAAAGATACTATGATGCAGAACAACTATGCTTCAACACCCCAATTAGTTGAATTACCTCAATTGACATAAGTAGAAATTTGGTTCATAGTTCTACTCTAAATAGAGATAGACACATGAACTAATGTAGTGGTCAACTCATGTTGACTTAGGGTAACTAAACACACCCAATCGATGAAAGTCGATTGAGTATGTCTATGTACCCTTAGTCACCATGAGTAGTCTTCCACACTAGTGCATGTAATATGCCCTTGTTTAGTGTGAAAATTTGACTCGGGTTTGGTTGACAGTAGTCAAGGATGACCAATCTAGATAATAGTATGAGTGTGGTGAAAGACATATTCCTTTCGATGAGTATGTCGTCTTGGAATGTAAACATGGTAAACATGTTTAAAAATTTGGCCAAAGTATCACAAGTTGTTGGTTGCGTTGTCTTATGTCACCTAGTCTAAGTTGTGGGATTTCAGATGAATATCGATATCAGATATTCAAATAGGCTTCTTAGACATAACACTTGAGTGACCCTAAAAGGGTAAAAGAACCAAATATACATAGTATACACTAGAACAAGTTAACGTGAGATATTGGTTTAATACTTTGGGTCATGGAATGAGAGATCAATTTTCATCAAGTCATTAGAGTTGCATATTATTTTCTGTTATGAGATGGATTGGAAATGGAATGTGTGTTTAGAATTATATTAATTTAGAATAGAGAATATTATGTAAAAAAATTCTGTTATTTCTAAGTCATAAAAAGTAGATGTTACATGAGTTATCTAATCTTGAATGGAACGTGTTTCAAATCCCATCCAATGGGATTTATCTCAAGACTTCTCATTAAATTATTTTCATGCATCTTGTATATAGTAGATTAGAATTTCAATTCCTTCAAGTTCTTTTAGCACATTACATTGTTGGTAGTATAGGTTTCTTTCCCTAAGTGCTTTGCATAGTCTTGTTTCTTGGAGATATTCTTGTGCATAGTTTCATCATGTTCTGCAGATGGTTTCCAAAAGGAGGGAGGTTCAAAATATCAAGGATTAGTTGTATTCACTTTAGAGAGTCAAATGCAGAGAAACTAAATCAGACTCAAGGATTTCAAGATGATTCCATGCCCAATGGATGCTAAGGCTATTGAATAAATCATCTAGCAGAAGATGACCCATGTGAGTCGCTAAAAATGTTGTCTATTTTTGCACCCCTTGCAAAAATAGAGAAACTTACACAAGTATGGACTTTGCGGATGTTCAAAAATGGAATTGGTAAATTCGTGAAGAAGTTAAGCATGTCGTAGAAGTCTAGGAAGAACCACAGAGATCTGAAGATATCCATGGAATGTTATGGAAATCCATGCTACACCTGGTGATGCTACAAAATGAAGAAAATGGTTTTGGAAGCCACGGAACAAAGAGGAGTACATGTTGACGCCACAAACTGAAAGGAACAAGCCGCACCATCAAAAACTGCCATGAGAGATTATTCGAACCAAAATATGAGAGAGAGCTTTGCAGAAGTCTAAAGCCGCATGAAACTAAAATTTGGAAAGCCGTAAATAACCATAATTTCCGCGCAAGGTAGAAATCATCATAATTCTCAAATTCTTGGCCCGATCCTTGTAAATTTCATATCAATGGGAAGGTGTTGGCCTCATCTAAGCATAGGAGTATGAATTTCAAATTTAAAAGGTAGTTGGTGGATGCGGCCTTGAAAAAGCATCTTCATCACACATAGGTGCAATGTCAATTGGGTCAACTACCATAATTTAATACATTATGGGTTCTCACTCCTTCACCTAGAAGGCATGGTGCATGAAATTAGATTTACAGAGGCATTCAGTCCTTTTTTAGAGAATTTATAGAAATTAAAGGAAGTTAGTCACTTGTGGAAAGAGAATTTTCCCTCTCTTTCTTCTCTCCTCATTCTTTCATTTTTCTATATATTGTAAAATGATGCTCAGTTTTAATGTTGGATACTTTGGGAATACGAGGGCATCATTTCATGTTGCACAAGTATTATAAGATTTGCATGCCTTGGGATATGTCTTTGTAAATGTTTTGCATCTTCCTCATGTATCGTGATGATCTATGCATGATATTTTAGTAATAAAATCTTTGGTTTTGTGGCTTGCTTCATCCTTAGCTATTGTTTTATTGCACTCTCTTTCCTCTCATTCATTTGCATGTGTGTTATATGTATTGTTTTGGAGATTTGTGTCTATTGTGCATCATGAAGGTGGAACTCAGGACACAATTTTGATCTGTGGCTTTCATTTTGGCCCTCCTCCTCATCGTGCTCTTCCATTCTCTCTCTTTCCCGGGCATGCATCCCCTTTCTTTTGGTGTTATCACCTTCTCTAGTTTATGTTTTATGTATCTCCTTATCACCTTGATCCCTTGGAAAGTTAGAATAGAGATAAATATTTGCAATTTAATTCCTAGGAGTAGTTTAGCATTAGGATTAAGTAGAGGAAGTTGGCCTTCTTCAAGGTCATGTCTAAGTTCCAATCCCACAACTTGGAGAAAGTCCCATGTTGACTCAAATGCCAAATTTTCTATGATTTGGGCATGAGTGCACATTTTAACTCCAACAATACCACCCACTAAGATTTCATATGGGTGGTTGGATGATCAAGCATGGTGACATGTGTGCAATGATTTAAAACACACTCACTATATGGTTTCTTCTTATGTTTCGAGGACAAAACATGTCAAGGAGGGAGGGAATGCTATGTACCTTGGGATATGATATTATAATATATATGGGTTGATGGAGATTTTGACATGTGGCACACATCCCCTTAGTTATTTATATGTTTATAATATATGGGGTCACATAGGAATTAGTTATATTGGGTAATGATTCAGCCTACATTGGGATTAGGTGTTACCCATCCATTAAGAGTAATGTATGTCTATATAAAGGATATGATTATCATTATGAGTTATGTCATTGATGTATGAGTTAAGTGTTCTACTTGGTATAGGTGTATTAGAGGTGTCCCCTCGAATTGTGTTCTCATCTTAAGATATTGTGGAGTTAATCCTCCTTAAGGAGCATTATATGGTGTTTCCCTACCTTAAGGGTATTGTTTTGCATATATTGAATATTTGGGAATATTGGCCCACCAATATCTCTTTTGTTTTGTTATCTTATATGGATTATTTATTTATTATATGCAAATATATTATCAGTGGAACTAAACATATGCAAAATACTGTCTTGGAAAAATGCGTGGAACACTGGGAAGTATTAGTGGATTTATATATTTAGTTGATTTAAAACCATTAATTTCCATGCCATGGGGTGCTTCAAATATCCTCCACATATCATGGATTTCACTTAGTAGACTTCACCCTTATTACACAATATTGTGATCAACCCCACGAATCACCAATTTTTCCAAGTCCACATAACACTTTTTTCTCATGTCACGATTGCCTAGAATCCATTAGAATCCACCTAATTCCTTAGCTCAAACCTCTTTATTCCACATGTTAGTAGAACCCGAAGAGCCTTAAGTTCCTTCAATCCATGGAACACTAAATTCTAATATTATTTGTCCTTTCAAAAAAATCCCTAACTCCAAAATGTGTTTTGAGTTGTAAAAATAACCCTAGGGAGTTATTTTGGACAACAATTGCCTCTCGTTCTCTTTCCTTTCATAGATGATCCTTTGGAGGAGGTGGTTGGAAATTTAAATTGAATAGCTTCATTTTCCATAGGCACTTTCTTCCTTGTGAAAGGATGTGGGACTACTTAGAGGTATGTAACTGATATGACCGAGGCATCCCGCATGGTCCTCTCAAATATTTTCTCTATCATTTGTGTCAACTTTGACACTGGATTCCTTGTTTTTCTTTTTGTTGCACCTAGATTTTCAAAAATCCCTAAAGTTGGTCCTTTTATTGAAAATTTTGTTGGTTTTCCTTTCTAAAGATCCAAACTTGTAGCTCCCTTTCTATAAGGGAGAAGCACATCCTTGATGACCCCTTTCCCTGTACTCTCATATGACTATTGTGTTTTGCATGGACAAGTCAATCCCCTTATTTATCAACCATACCAATGTCCTCTTAATGATTTGGGAAATTTTTTCATGTAGAGAGGTGTTTTATTTGCTTTCCTAATTTACACTTGGGATGGGCTGAGGTGCTATGTTCTTATCAACATAATATTTTCTTACTACGTGTATATCATTTAGGAACTAATGAGGAACCACAACAAGTTTATAATCCACCACCTAGGTTAGGGTCATTTTTGAGTAATATATTAACCTAAATTCCTCCCCATCCTTGCAATACATCCAATAATTTTCATAATGAGGCTCACTTTCATATGAATTTTTAAAGTCTCCTGTGAATACCAATCTAATATCATAGTTGGTTCTGGGGGAGAGTTTCCACAAACCCCCTCTTCCCATCTCTGATTCCAGGAGTTTTTACTTTACCAAAGTTGGGCAATTGTACCTTCCAATTTTAATTGGGAACTTGATGTTTATTTTGTGCTTTCATGCAATCAACTTATTTACTACAACTAGTTGTCTTGACACTTCTAAAAGTGCCCATTTACCATATAGGTATCTTGGAAACATTTAAGGAGCATCATGGAAGCAAATGACTATGATATATGTGAAGTTTTTAAATAGGATGAAGTAGCATCCAAACCCAGTGATCATTTTATTTTCCTATGTAGATATTTGGTTGTTCTCCAATTAGTGCTGGAAAAGTCATATGATGGGAGAAAAGAAAGTGTCATGTACCATCCTGAAATAATTGATGTAATTTCTCAAGTTCAATTGGGGTTACACATCATAAACCCTGTAGTTGGTAAAGAACATTTCTTTGTCTAACCCAAGAAATTTTCTATGCATATCAATGTTGTACACTAGATATGAAGTCATGTAGAAATCCACCTTACTCATAGAACCTTCTTGAATTTATACTGCTAATTTGGTAATCCTTTCATGGATGTAATCACTTATGAACTCTCCCTAGTTAATGTGCACTTTTCCAAGGAGTATAATTTGGGTGAGCTTGAACATATAATCACCGTATTAACAGGTAGAATATTTCCCCATAACCCTATTTAACATGGTGATAATGTCCCTAATTTCCTCCACAAAATGTACTCTACTTAATTTTTGGGAATTCTAGTGGTAGCAATCCTTGGCTTTTCAAGCCAATTATTATTTAAAATATTATAATGCTTAGCAATGTTGGAATTCCAATAATCTTATGTAGTTTTAATTGAAACGTATGCCACATGAGTTGCATCTAGGGACATAATAGTTATTCAAAGGGTTTTGTAGTTAGGGATTAAACCAGGTGTTACTTCCATCCCTAACCTCTCTAGTTGTCAAGTTATAATGTTGTGCACAAACCAACTCTAAATCTAGATAGTAAGCGAAGGAGGAAATGCACCTACTACGGCAAGCCCACTCTAATCAAAATTTTCCATAGTTTCATTTATGTCAATTGCATGAACTCTTTATTGGAATTCTGCTAGGTATGTATTGACCGAATAAGTGTTTTTATCTTATCTAAATCAAACAAGAGGTAGGAATTGGTGTGGAAATCATCTAATTGGATCTTCATTTTTGTAAGGTGAATGTACGGAAAAAACTACCGAGGGAAAGTTTTACAATTTTTATACATATTCAATCATCCAACATCCAACATAGTTTACTAGGGCACAACAATATTTAAAATTACTTATTGACTCAATTTAAGCTCTTACTCATACAAATTTCTTTTTGTTCTTGTTCACAATGTAAAATAGTAAATAGATATAGTTTTCGAGGTTGTGGGAGTGGAAATATAGTTTTCTATTTTGCACCTTTGTAAAGCTATAAACTACGAATCGTACATTTTTTTCTTCTTCATCAAATACTACCAAATCATAACATGTTTCTCCTTTCAAACTTTAGGGGAAAAGGTGCACTTTACGAAGTTGCATCAACTATAAAGTTGTGGATTGCAAAGCTACCTTTCTTCATTGTATCTCTGATATTGTGCCATGTGTTTATTTTAGACTTCAAGGATTAAATTTAAGCTTGTAAAAATTCATTAACTACAAATTTTCCAACTACAAACTTGCATGGTTCCTTTGTGGCTTCAATATTCAAGGAATATTTAATTTCAGCCTCGGGGATGGAATTACAACTTATATTTTTGTAACAACTTTGAATTTTCCTCATCGTTTGTCTAGGTGAGGGAATATTCCCTAAATATATCTTTTGTGGGTTTTTGTAACTCCCAAAATTTTAACACACAAAACACAACAAAGAAAAAACTCTTGAAATAATTTTTTCACATTACTAGACACATGACACCACATGGGATCACTTACGATAACTCACAACACATAATACATTTGCACAAACATGGACCCAAATATATACATGATGCACATCAAAACCACATCTTCCAAATGAAAAGTACAAAATAATGATCAAACTACAATGTAAATTCACGAGATAGGAACTTTCCATGCCACAACACTTTCATGGTTACATATTTATTACGATCCTATTTCATTTTTACCTTAATTATTTGAAAAAAACTTAACATGTAAACCTTAATTCTTCTTAAAAATAATTTACATTTTCTTTATTTCATTTTACAGCTTTTCCTAAAATGGTTCCATTTGATTTTTCTTGTTTCTCTTATGGCATTTACTTTATATGACATGATTTTTAATAGGAAAATTTAAACACACATGCATCTACCAATGCTTTCCTTAAGTATTCATTTTTAAGGAACTTGTTTACTTGGTTTTGAATAACACTTTTATTTCCAAAAGGTAATTTCACATGAAAATAAAAAGGAGGTTTATTATATATGAGGGAAGGAAAATTGTGAGTTCCTTTCTGATTATAGAACTTAAGCACTATGGTTACACTTTTTTCGATTGCAAAATTTATTACAAATAGTTATGTAATATAACTACTTAGTTAGAATTACTTGTGATATGATTCACCACCCAATCACCCCAGATTAAGATTCCTTGTTTGCACAAATCATGTTACACATGAAAGAATACATTTCACCTATGTTAACATTATAGTGGGAGTTGTATTGATTTTAAGGGGTCAAGTCTCAAATTTCCCTCTATCCCTAAGCCATCATCTTAAGAATCCCTAATAAAATCTATGAGCTAAGAACATGTCTTGGCAATAATTAAACTTCTTAAGGGGCCCTAGGTTTAATATACATCCATTTACGCCTAAGGGTTCTACTCCCTATTACAAGCCAACTAGAGTGAAATAATCTTTAACTCATAAGACTTATATAACAAACCTAGGTATTCCATTACTATCTATTAAGGAAACATTTGTTCTAACATTAAGGCTTAGGAATGTTGTTATAGTGTTTTTCCGCGATGTGAGTTTGGCTCCATTAACCAGTCTCTAGTTCAATACTTATGAAAGTGACAATTTGGGCCCACGAGGGAAGATAAGGAGCATTCTCATGGACCATGCACTAAGGATTGACAAGGTAAAAGATTCTTTTTCTTTTTATACTTTAATAATTGGTTGGTTCATATTAACATTTACATGTCATGAGTTTCTTTCTCTCAAATAAAATTTTATGTTTTCTTGAATGCTCGATCTCACATGGAGCAACTTATATTATTTTCCCACAACATAAGAAGGCTTAATCAAGTTATAAGAAAGCTTTGAATTTCACTTTTCTCTTGGAACAACATCTTGTGAATACACTTTCAAAGACTACATTAATTACAATTTTTCTATTATCCACATTCAACTCTTAATATTGTTTTATAGAAAACCAAATTGATAGCTGAAATTTGGTATGGAATTCATTTGTAACCTAAATCCTCTAAGATGTCTTCCAAACATGGCTCCTATCTTTTTCACCTAAAACCATTCATTCTACTCATGTGTTGGCTTAAAAAGGTTTGCATTAGATTTAAAACTGGATTCTTTTGATGTATTGACTTTTATGTTTTGCCAAATTTTGTATAATCACCCATCAATGTTGCAAATTTATATTTCCTATTTTCCCATATGCTACCAAGTACGTTCATTTCTTAGCCCTCCATGCCTAGCCTCAACACAACTAAGCAATTATGTTTCTTATACCTTACATTCTCGCATGCCCCACAATGACTCTATACCTTAAACTAAAGTATCCCACACAACTTCCACATGCATAAATATAATTCCTATGAGGAAACCCACATGCTCTAGATAGTTTTTAACCATTACCATTCCTATAGGGTGGTTTCGTGACAATGTCGATAAACATACATGTTATTATGGTAACCTAAATTTGGTCTCTTATTTCCCTTAAACTTGGATGTTCCATTGAGTATGAGAATCTAAGATCATCCTAAAATTCCAATTTTCTACGTTATGAAGGTGATCACACAAGAAGGGTAAATCATACAAGAATTTTACTCTAAGGTTGATCCTTTTATTTAGGTTCCTTTCCTACAATTTCAAAGTAATTAGTATAACACACAAGAGGTTCATTTATTAATTTCACACTGGAGCACACTATAAAAGATCAATTCATTTCCATTTAGCATATACATCCACCCCTTAACAATACATAATCTTGAATCAAGTTAACACCCATGACCAAATGCCCATTTTCCAAACACCCAAAACGCTAACAATTTCATACTCATCACAAAATTCAATAATTAACATTTATATATATAACAATATTGTTGATATATCTTATAATAACATGTTATTATGAAATCACTAGTAACACTTCACTTTCTCCTTGTCTTGGTACCTGCAACCACCGCATGGTCAGCACAACTATTGGCATGACATCTACCTAAAATATAGCATAATTAATGTTTTCATAGTTTCCCTTCACAAAATAATAATACTTCACACAAAAAGAGAGAGTTAGAATACATTCATTTCGATTCACTTCATTTTATAACTAGAGCAGAGAGAGAGAGAGAGAGAGAGAGAGAGAGAGAGAGAGAGAGAACACCATTTTCTCGATAATCAAATTTATCACAACAAGCAACAAAAGAGAGTCACATAGAGTCATATATAAGTGCAAGCAATTTTTCTCATCAATAATTTGTCTTGAAGAGGGTCCCATGACATTCTTTCAAAAAAATTAAAGTTTGCAAAAACGTCCAAATTCAACTCAATGGCTAAGAATTTACATTGAAAAATTGATTTCGATGGGTGAATGCACCACGAGGAAAATTTAATACGATCTCCTATATACAAGGATTTCATTGGATTTTATGGAACTTAGAACTAGTGAACAAATTGCGAATGACGACTATTTTTTTGAAGCCACTGGTCACCAATCGACCAGAGGCCCACAGACTTCATAAAATTAACTAGAAATATGATTTTCTTGGAAATAATGGTTGTAAGAATTTTTCATGTATAAATAATAGAGGTCAACGGAGGGTGATATCCATTTCATTTCCTAGGGCCAAAATGGCAAGCCAAACCCAAAACCAAACCCAAATTTTAAGTTTCAACATCTTCCCAAAACTGTAAAAAGGTTAACAAGGATCTTAGAGGGGTGATGAAAGGTACAAAAATATCATTCGAGGGCGTAGGTTTGATACGGAACTCCACATGATAGGGAACACAATCATAACTTGATTTTCCCATTTCAATGTTTGGAGAGGTGTTTTGTGAATCACCAAAAATCACATTTTATTAACTTTGTAAGGTGAACAAAGGAGTAGTATAGTTAATGGCTCATCTCATGCTGGCCAATTCTAAAGGTCACATACATCTAGTTTTGATACCTTGGTTTTACAATGTATTAGGTCATGGTTGTGAGTACTGTTGATGGTGAAATAAGTAGTCAAGTTACATGGGAAAAAGCCCCTTTTTTGTCATTTAAAACCACAATCTATTAATTAATTTGTAAACTTGTCCTTAGTTTTATTAGAAATTCAATTTCATAACAAAAAGGAAAACTACTAATACAAAACTTATGCAAATTCAAGGTGAGAAACCATGCCTGTGAGAAAATTGAAGCAGGGTATGAGGTACTCTAGGTGGTTCCACATGTGCTCCAAGAGACCACAATTTCGTGAGGCATTTCAAGAATAAATTTATCATGTCTTCAATATTTGTTCCAAATTTCAATAACTAAAAATATTTTCTTTCAAACATTGTTTGATGGTTGTCCATAGATTGTTCTAAATATCCCATTTTGGCATAGGTTTGGAGGATGTTGGCAAGGGTTGTGGAGTTTGGGTTTAACTTGCCAATGACCTCTGATTAAATGTTTTTGGTATTTTCAACAACCCATTCAATGCATATCATGTAACCATGGAATTCCATGAGATGATATCTGGATGAGGCATTTCTTTGAAAGGCCTTGGAGACTTGACAATATTGCCATTTACTCTTAAAATACCACATTCCATGAGATACTATTACTTTACACATATAATTAGTATTTACTTTTAAATATTACAACCTTCCTTTTCAACAACCCCATTTTGTACACATCATATAATTTTTTAATCCATGACACTCCATAAGGCTATATCTTGAAACTTTTTCTTAAGAATCCATATTCCCTATCTTTAAGCTCCTAATTTTAACACAAGATGAAAAAGCTAATGGTAAAATTAATTTCCATTGGGTAGAAGTAGATTTAATAATTATACATAGTTCTAATGCTTCAAAATATTATAATTAAGTAGTTTTAATGCTAACTACAGTGAATAAATATGATTTTAGCATAGGAGATATATTTAAAGGGTGTTGTGCATCTATTTGCCATCTTGGCACTTCTATGCTTCCTCTAACTCCCACACAACTCAACCAAAAAAATACCATCCACTAAATCCTCCTCCCTCCTTCCTACAAAGTCCTACTATAAGGAATTATATGATTTAAATCTTGGCACATACATGAAGGAATGGATGTTTGAAGAGACAATGCATTCCCAAAACCCCCATCTTGAACAAATCAAGAGTTCCCAGGAAATGGTGAATTAAATAGATTGGATGCATGTATTTTGCATTTGGTGAAATTGATTTTAATGTTTTTGAGGGCACCCATTCCCTACCGTACTCTTTTAGAAAATCCATGTGACCTCACAAGCCATCCACTCCACCTCCATAAATTCCTCAATCTCCATCCTAGCAACTCATCTACCACCCATTCAGAATAATTTCATAAGCATTTATTATGGATAGGTACAGAGGAGAAAACCATATTTCATGTAGTGGCTTAGGACAAGTCTTACACTCACAAAAGAGTTGGAGGGTTAGGTATAAAAATATCAAAACTATGAATGCAACCCTCATTTCCAAAATGAGTTAGAGGCTTCTAAAAGAAGAACATCCTTGGATTGAAATAATAAGAGCTAAATATTTAGCCCAAGACAATGCTCAAAGATTTCTAAATTCTGAAATACTTCCTTTTGGCTCTATATTTTGGAATAGTCTAATAAAAAAGAAGGGGCCTTGAGAAGGGTTGTAAATGGAAATTGGGAAATGGAGAAGACATTTTTTTGGAAGGATAATTGGGTAGATTTTTAGAATCTTAAGTATTAAAAATATCTAGGATCGGTTAAAATACAACCTCGTCTCTAAGTTTGGACGTAAGGTTAGTGGTTACATCAGCTATTTTAATGGGATACTTCAATGGAAGAATATTCATACTAGAATATCTAAGTTTGAAAACCTCATTGATGCTCTTCAAAGAATTATTAACAACATCTAGATCAATCATATCCAAAATAGGGATGAATTCATTTAGATTAAGTCTTTTGATGGATCCTACTTAGTCAATACTGGGTACCAATTACTCTCAGAGACATCCATTATGATTTTGATCAGGGGAAAAATTTGGCACAAAGAAATAAATCCTAAAATAAACCATTTTATTTGCTTGTTTCTAAACAAAAGGATACTCACTATAAATAATTTGATCAAAAGAGGCTCCACCATGCCCAAAAGGTGTTGTATTTGTAGGAAGGAGGATGAAACTATTCACCATATCTTCCTACATTGTTCCTATGCTTCATGCTTATGAGGGATCATCCTTGTAAGATTTGGAGTTGACTGGTCTTTCCCGTAAAGACATTATGCATGCTTGGGAAAAGTGGCAACCCCCTTTCAAGCATAGTATGCTTAGGAAATTATGGAGGCTAATTTTTCCTCATGCCATATGGAGAATTTGGAAGGCCGAAACTCTATCATATTCAAGAATACTAAGAATACTAGAAAGATACTTATAAAAGAGATAACCATTGATGTTAAGGAAAATATCATGAAATTCAGGCCTCCTAAGAAACAAAAATTCCTTAAAGAGGAGGAGAAATTCCTACTAAATTGGAATATTTCTATTGAGGATATCCAAGATAGAACTCTTATCATTGAACGCTCCCTCATTCAATGGATTCCTCCTCCTGAAAATTGGTCCAAACTAAATTTTGATGGTTCCTCTAAAGGAAACCCAGGAGCTACGATGGTGGATGCATCATTAGAAACAACCTTGGTCATCTCATTGTTGCATATATAGGCCCTATGGGAACCCAATCCAACCACTATGCTGAGGCACTTGCTACTTTATGGGGTATAAGAGCTGCTAAAGAACACAAGATTACTAATCTTATTATTGAGGGTGACTCCTTAAATATTATTAACCATATTAATGGTATTCACCCTCCAAGATGGACTATTAGGAATTTATTCATGAGGCCATCAATATTTGTAATATTTTCACAAATGTCAAATTATGTCACACCTACAGAGAGGGGAAAAAATATGTTGACTCCTTTGCCAAACCTGGATATCTAGCAATAATTTATATTATTGGCATGATAATAATGAAATCCTCTAAATAACAAATGATATCATTTCTATCTGAAATTTGATCAATTCAAATGTGTAGAAGAGAGTGAAAAAAAGAAAACGATGAGATAAATAAAGGTGATCATAATCTATTGTGTATGCAATATTGTAACTAGATGATCAAAATTTATATGTAAATTCTTGTCTAAGTTGTAGCATAGCATTGTCACGGGTCAGAGCCATCTTTTGGGTGGGTGCCTACAAAATATCGCTTATGGCTGATTAAATTAGGGGTTGGTGCTCCTTACAAGTTGGTGCTTGCTAAATTTATCGAGTGGCTACTCAAAAAATATTTGAGTGGGTGCTTGAAGTTGTGGAGAGGGTGCTTCACAGGTTGAGTGGGTGCTCAACTGAAAATAGTATAAGCCTTGGAATTGGGGTTCATAATAAAGTCATGGTTTCAAGTGGGTTTTTCTCTCAAATGGGTTTCCCACTATAAATTATGTATTCAATGTTCTTCTATCTTGCATGTGATTTTTTAATGCTTATAATCTATGGTTGCACTTATTAAGAAATTCGAATAAGCATTATTTAAGTGAAAATTTTAATCTGCAATGATCCACCCCCTCTCTCGGTGTTTTTGAATCTCTAACAACTTCTTTCTTCACATCTAATCTATCAAATGAGTCTTACACATCTTGATACACTTGCATTTTTATTACCCAATGGCACACTCTTGTGCCACGCTCACACTTAACTATTGAGGGCTTACTACATTCATTAACCTCACACACTTTCACTTCACATATTTCTAGCATATTCTTCTCATGCATCATACTATCCTATTTTATAATCTAGGCTTCATGATCGAATATTTCTCGAGCACACATCATTCACACTACTACCCTATGACGCACTTTAGTTTTACGATTAATACTTGACAGCTAAGGGTCTAAATCTGAATCAATAATTTCTATCCAACTTCTCACAGGAAAAAGAGTTCAAGTTGTCTCGGCTCAAATGACTAGAACCTCCCCCATGGTCTAACATACACATGATTTCCCCATGCGTGGAAATTTTTAACTTGGCTTGCAAACTTGAACTTGGCATCAACTCAGATTTTTCCCATGAAGTTATCATGGTCCTAGCTTGGCATTCCGAGCTCTCCCTACCGACTTTGAGATCAAGGCTCATCTCTGCAATGCTTCGACTAAGTGATCCCGATTGACTTGGCCCTACTCTAAAGCCTTCTAATTCTACCATGACATTATGAACCATTCGAACATGCCAATATTCATCACCAACTCAAGCACCTTCATAATTAATTTTCGCTCACCTTGTCAAGCCATGCACCGAATTCTGCATCATCTTCTAACCTTTTCACTACTTGACAACCCGAGTCACTTACCTATAGACACCCACCGAGTTGTGCGTTCATGAGTCATATCCAATATTTCCTTTCACCCTGCGATCATTTTAGCTCGTCCTACCACATGTGGCTCGCTTGAGCTCCACCTTAATGGATTTATCTCATACCGTAATGGTCTAGCTTCAAGGCATAACTCGCTCCTATGAGCTTCGGTTTCCTCTTTTGATTCTCTCAACTTTTTTCATACTCATGTGAGCATCTCACCAATCCGTGCCATATAGCAGCTCCTTATCAGCTCACCATTCCCACCGCCTCGGTGAACATTGTACAATCCCTGATTTCCTATTTAGCTTTATGATGTTTTAATTTTTTGGATTCAAACCATGCGTGATCCATTCACACAAGGTCGAGCTCACATTGATGCACTCACGCTATGCTTGATCCTAACTCCTCACGGTGAGTTAGGATCATGGAAATTGTCCCACTAATATATCCTTAACACTTCAACCAAATGGTCTCCCAACTCACACATCTTATGCATCAAACTCATGCTATTTTTATCCATTCCAAGTGTCACCAATAATTTTATTCATTCACTTTATCTCGACACATCGAGCCCTCATGACACCGTGATTACGAGTTGCCAAGCTCTTTAATTTTATCATTGATTCCTGATATTTTCATACCAACTCAATTACACGTGATGTTCATACGATTGACATGAGCTCCCTTTGCATTTGAACGATGAACCCATTACTACTTAGTGACTCAGCTTGAACCATTAGCCACCATGTTGAGCCTAAACTCGGTGTCCTAAGTTGCTTAAGTGAATAGATCCTTGAGCTCAAGGTCAAGTTCATCCATAACAACCAAGCCATTTATACAATCTCCATGAAATTCATTCACACAACCTCACTAGCTCACCCTAATTATATTCTCTCCTGTCACCTTATGCATCCATCTCTTCATATTCACGAGATCCTATTACGATTCTTCGCTCCTAGATCAAGTCGGTTAATTTGGATACACTCTAGATTTGCATTTAAATACCTCATCTCTATTAGCAAGCCATTCCCTCAAGACATGGCCCAAAAAATTTACATTCGATTAAGATATCTCAAGACCTCTCTTTCGAGTTGTGTCATATATCCCATCCCGATTTCTCCCATGAGCTCACAACATCAAGACTCCATGGATCGGCCTCCTACAGCTTGCTTTTCTTGCATATATATGTTTAACTTTACTCCATAACTCGAATCACCATGAGTTAACCGAGCTTACTCCTGATTTCAAGCTCATGACTATAAGTGCTATTGCCGATCACCATGCATTGGTTAATTGCTCTGAGCCACCGCTTATTCACCGCTATCTTCATGAACTCTCCCATTGCTCGATTCTTGTTGGACTCCATCACCGAGATCATTAATAATTCAACCCTCAAATGCATTTGTGAAAACATTAATTTTCTTGAGATATAGGTTCTTGGCTCATTCACTCATATTATCTTGATGAGTAGCTCACCAAAATGCTTGGTGAGCTAATTTAGCCTTGTAACTATGGTGTCTTCAACATTTGAGTTTGATCCCTATTTTGATCCCGTTGGGGTTTTTCTTGAAAATAGGGAAATAATGTGAACATAATAAGACCTCCTCAACATAATTTATCAATTTTAATTAATTTATACCCATGATGACCGGAAGTGGGCCCACCAAAACCAATGTCTCATTCTGAGCACAACTTGAACCTCCAAACCCAAGAAAAGAGAGAATAACCAAAAAATGATTCTAAAACTGATCGGAACACTGCAAATGTCCTTAAAGCACCAAATTTTTCCTATATGCCCAAAGCTCTCCCATGAAGATATTTCTCTGTCCCAGAGTTCAAGAGGACCCCATTTTCTAATTTTTCCAAGTGTGTAAAATTGGATAACATTTTTGGCGACCTCATGGGGATGCTTGCCTACTAAGCACCAAATCCAATAGCCTTCACCAATCCATTAGGCATGGATTTAGTGTTGGAATCCTAAAACCGGTATGATATTTTGAGATGGATCCCAAATTCTCCTCGGGAATTATTGATCCTAAACCCTTCGACAATGCTAAGTATAAAGTATACTTAGTTTGATGATTGCTTTGAATTTATGGCACATTGAAAATTTTAAATGAAGCATCTACCGATTTTGAGATATCATGAAACTCTTGTTGAAACTTGAAAATTTTATTTCCCGAAACACTTCCACCTTCGATACACCGTGCAAGAGAAAAAAAAGGAACCAAACACACACAATAACTAAAACCATACATGATTCAAATGAAACATGTAGGGTGTGCTAGAAATTATTCTACCGAAAGTAAACCTACTCCTACTCTATGCTAACTAGAGGCACATGTGAGATAAACAAACCCTGCAAATGGCTGTGTAAAATAACTCCCCTTCCTCACAATGGGAAGCCATGCAGATGATTTGATAATAGACATGGCCAAGAACAATAGTAAAAAAACTGAAATAGGCCCAATTCTCCACCGGTTCATCAAGGCTTCAACTCGGAAAGAGAAATACTGTCTCTTTTAGTTTCTCTACATTTATTTTGTAGAAGCATAACAACCGATCCTCGAGATCATGAAACTCATCCTCACATTTTGAAGTGAATTTGATTGGTTATTAATCCTCTTTTGGGTCCAAATATGCCAAATACCTTATGGGACATGGTCTAAAACTTTGAAAATACCCACTATTTTGAGCTTTAACTTTTAAAAGAAAGTAAAGCTTAAGACATCCTTGAAAAATATGGTTGTTAATGACCTAACTTCCCTCTTGTTTCCCATTTAAAAAATAATAATATTCCACCTAGATAGATGGTGTTGCAATAACATCTCCCTCATTCAACATAAAATTTGAAAATTCAAACCCTCCTATTTGCAGCTTTTGAAAATTGTTAGGGAAAAAATCTTCAAGAATACTTTCCTCCACCATAGGTTCATTAACCAAATCACATTCCGAAATTGAAAACAAGAATATATATATATATAATATAACCTCCATTCAATGCTTCTGAATCATCCCTAGCTTCTCTTGTGTGCTCCTCCTCTATGTACAATGAGGGATATGGAAGATTCAATTCCTCCAATTCCAATTCAAAAGGATAGTTATGAGTAATGATATGTTCTTGAGCATTTCCCTCCACAACACTAGGCACTTTTTGTTGGAAAAGAAGTGATGGAATAGAAAAAATTTCAAGTTCCATAGATAATTTTCTTCTTCATTCTCTAAAGGTTTCTTCTTCAACTGAGTATCCTCCGAACTAGAAGCTCCTTCACCTTGATATTCCTCATCCTCAAACATGAAATTACAAAGATAAAATTTGTCTAAAAAGTCATATTTTTGAGAAGGTAGAAAGGGGAAAGGATTTGAAATCCTCTCGTATTACCTCATCTACATTAATGACTCGTTGAATCTTCCTTAGTCTCATGAAATTCCTCGGGTGATTATAACATCTAATTATGACCATGGAAAGATGTTACAACCCTCCAGAAGTGCTGCAATTTCTTGACATGCATGGAAATTATGATCATTGCACTCACCGTAACTACCTTGTACACTTGATAATATTTCTTCCTCAACTTGCACATGTTCTTCTTCTGGAAATTTTGGGACTAACTCTTGCTCTTCTACAACTGGTTTTGCCACTTTTGGTGATTCAACCTCCTCTAATGATATGGAACCAATATGGATACTGAATTCTGAATAGGTAGACTTCTGGTATTCATCCTTCATCTCTGGATTTGTTTCTGGTACAAAAATAGTTTGTTCCACCTATTTCCAATCTTCATCCTTTGCATAAGGTTTAGTTAGTAATGAAGTTTTCTTGATGTTAAGTTTTACATCCCACCCCTTCAAATTCTCTACAATATTTTCTTTTTTAGTCTCCAAAACAAAATCCTCCTTCCCTTTAGTACTAACATGCTCCTCCCAAAATGGATATGGGACTATAAGAATAGGAGTGAGTTAGGATTCAACTAATTTCTTCACCACTTGAAGAGGTGGAAGAGGTGTAGCTTCTTGTATTAGTGGCCTTTGTAGAAAACAAGGCATTTTAGAAGAACAAGGAACAAATGATTCATGGTGGGACGTGAACATAGGAGATGAAGAAATGGAATTATCAAAATGGGTAAAGTAGTGAAAATATTTGGATTTAATGTTTAGACTAAAATGATATTGGTTGGGAAATGAAAAGAGGACTCTAAGGTGGTGGCGTAGGACTTACCCATTGATAAGGTTGTCTTGCATCAAACTCATAGGCCTCTATCTCTTTGATCCAAGCTTCAAGTTGAGGCAACATTTCAGTCATAAAATAAATCTTTTCGTATAGATTGTAGTGACTCGGCATAGGCCAACCCAGGAAAAGGTACCCCAAGCCACTTCGAATGCCTTCATTTGAGTTGTGGCTCTAGATTGCACCATAACTACTTCTATTTTTCAGCACCTTAATCTACAAATCTACATCTTCATATGTAGGATATCCTTCATCATCTCGCATAAAATTTATGTCAAATCATGTGTAATCCAATATAGTATTTTTCTAGTATGAATAAGAAATAGGATATAATGAAACAATAGAACTGTGATGTGTATGAAGGTGGATGCCCCAAGATCTTATTATGGGAATGGTAAGAGGTACAATTCCAAGAATGCGTGATGCGTATAACAAATCATGTAAAGGATGCATCCACAACTAGAAGTAAATTGATGTGCATGTATATATAGAAAGTATAATGACATGTAATGTATATGTCTAACAAATTAAGTAATAATAATGTTCACCCAAGATATGTAGTATGATGTGAGTGTAAATTTAATGAAATTCATAATGAGCATGATAGAGCATCATTCCCCCTAATAATATGTGAATGAGTATGCATGAGATGAGGTTCACTTATAAAATACCCCTCGACAGTCAAGAATGAACCATAAAACAAGAGTGCATAGTTGGCAAATGGTTTGATAGAAGTGCATGCTAGAAATATTTTTCAAGGGAGCATAGAGCTTATATTGTAGAATGATGTAGTATAATGTGTGAGAATATGCTAGAAAGGATGAATGAGACGGTGGAATGATTGACCATAAAATGTAGAATGATGTACATGAGATGATAGAGAGATAGACCATGAAGAACATAGCGTAGAATGTAACAAGGTGTGAATGAGATATGAAACACAAAGTGTAAAGTGTATAATGATGTGAATTTGGTGAGGTTAAATTTAGATTTATACCCTCATCACCGATTATTAACCGTGAAACTAGAGTGCGTCATAGGGTAGTAGTGTGAATGATGTGTGATCAAGAAAGATTTGATAATGAAGTGTAGATTGTAGAATAGGATAGTATGATGCGCGAGAAGCATATGCTAGAAATATGTGAAGTAAAAGTGTGTGAGGTTCATGAAAGTAGTAATCCCTCAACACCAAAGTGTGAACTATGGGACAAGAGTGTGTCATTGGGTAATGAAAATACAAGTGTATCAAGATGTGTAAGACTCATTTGATAGATTAGATGTGAATTAAGAAGTTGTTATAGATTAGATGTCATTGGGTAATGGAAATACAAGTGTATCAAGATGTGTAAGACTCGCTTGATAGATGAGATGTGAATTAAGAAGTTGTTATAGATTCAAAAAAACCGAGAGAAGGGAGGGGTGAATCAAAGAAGATTAAAATTTTCACTTTAATAATGCTTATTTAGAATTTCTTAATAACTGCAACAATAGATCATAATCATTAAAACAAGCACATGCAATATAGAAGAACATTAAATACAAAATTTATAGTGGGAAACCCTTTCGTAAGAAAAACCCACTAAAACAATGACTTTATAATGAACACCAATTCCAAGGATTATACTGGTTTTGGTTGAGTACCCACTCAACCTATGAAGCACCCACTCCACAACTTCAAGCACCCACTCGAAGATTTTTTAAGCACCCACTCAATAAATTTAGCAAGCACCAACTTACAAGGAGCACCAACCCCTAATTTAATCAACTACAACTGATATTTTATAGGTACACACCTAAAAGGAGGTTACAACCCCTAGAAAATGCTATTCTACAATTTATACTTGATTTACATACAATTTTTTATCATCTAGTTACAATATTACTTACACAATAGATTATGATCACATTTCTTTATCTATATGTGTTCTTTTTGTCACTCTCTTCTACACATTTGAATTGACCCTATAAGTTATTATTATGATAATAATATGTAAAGTTGTGTTGAACTATAATCTAGAGATATTTCCATTGATATAAGTTTTTTCTCGTGATTATGAGTTTTGATAGAGTTTCCAAGCCAGCCAGGAAAACAAGATTTTTAGCTTGCAAGACAGACATCGCTTTATGAAAGATTAAGTTTTTACTACATGTAATGGATTGGGTGATGTTTGATATAACCTTAATGTGAAGAGGTATTATTATTATTTAATTCAATGAATATATTTCTAGGTATTGAAATTGTTAGGAAGGGTGTTAACTAGTTGCATTTGTAAAAATACTTTTTGGGCAGCTTGATTTAGTGAAGGAAAAAGTTGATGTAGTTTGAACTTGAAGTTATTTCAAGAGTTATAACTTGCTTATAAGTGTTATACAAGTTATTAAATTTCCATTTAGTGGCCACATTCTATAGTTGAAGTTTTCTTGGGTGATATTGAAGTAAAAAGGTGAAGACAAAGTGCTGGAAACAAGTGTTTTATGAAGGAAATGAGCCACTAGGCCCATTAAATGAAATAATTTGATTGGTTCATGATAATTGTGACCATGTATGATGTTTAAATTTTATTTTAAACATTTTTGGTGATTATTATATCGTGAATAAAAAAAATTGTGTTAGTAGATTTTTCTCATTCCAATGATGGGGTTTTGAGGATTTTTGGTGCATGGATGAAGGGTTTTGGCTAGGCCGACCTACTTAGGTCACTTGTGGATGTTATGATAAATTTTATGGGATTTTTTAAGATTTAATGGTTATGATAAATGAGGGAAACTTCATTCTTTTGAATTTGAATCAAGAAGAAGCTATAAAAGCATTGTTTTGGGTGTTTTTTGTGAGCTAGTGGTATATGCAAGAAGTGCGACCTAGGTGTGATTGTTTTTTTAGGTGTGAGAGAATAAATTGAGATCTTATAAATTTTGCAATAGGTTGAGGAATTAAATAAATCATGTGTGCAAGGGTTTGAAGCTTTGAGAAGTGAAGAAAGAACTAGTTTGTGAGAGATTGAATACCTAGGGTTTTAACAAGAGGTTATGAGCTGAATTTTTGATCTCTATTGATTGTGGAAACATAAATACATCATGTATATTATTAATTTGGTGGTTGGGTGGATTTTTATCATCTTGGGGATTTTGGCCTCCTTATGGAGTTTTTTCTTCACAAAATTAGGGGTCAGGTGCTCCTTATAGGCTTGTCGCTCTACTAAACTAGGGGTTAGTGCTCCTTGTGAGGTTAGTGCCTCACTAAATTTTAAACATATCAATATAAATATTGTGTTTTGGTGGGTTTTTTTCCACTTGATGGTTTCCCACTTGTATCTTGTGTCGTTTTGATTATCTTTTTCATGGTTCATTGCATATGTGATATTTGATAATGTGCACACATTAATGGATGGTTAAGTGTTTTGTGTTTTGAAAAAGCAATCTGAAATCTGATTTAATTTTACAAGTATTGATTCACCCCACCCTCTAATTCCATTTTGATTCTAATAATTGGTATCAAATAAAGTCCTTTTGGATAAGTTTTATCACTTGAAAGGAGATACTTAAAGCACAAAATGGGTGAGTGGTTCATGTTAGTTGTCAAACTTACACCCGTGTCTCAAATCCGGTAGAACCAAGTCATTTGAAACAACAATGGAACCATATCCAAGTGTGGGACCTTGCATGCTTGAGAAAAATCTCTAGAGAAGGCCGGTTCCTCTACCTATTTCTACTACTAATGCTACTCCTAATGCCGGAGGGGAAACACTAAGCTAAAAATGCCAATGGAATAAAAGGATAACAAAAAGGAAAACGAAACTAAGGTAGGTGATAAAACCAAAAAAAGTGGGATGAAAACTATCTGTTCTGAGTGAAAATGAAAGATAAAGCATGAGGGGAGGCTAGGCACACGTAACACATACCATCATGTATTTTCACCATCGATTTCATGAAACACAACCAAAAATGGTGATGCAAGGTACTTAAAGTGACACAAAAAACACATAGTGCAACAACAGGAAAGAAAGAAGAAATAAAACGTACTAAGGCTGAAGATATCCAAAAATTAGTGCTTCTATTACTTCTAGGTATGTACAATCGATTACAATGGTGTTTGAAGGTCGATATTAACTTACATGAGCAAGATCTAGAGATATGCGACTCAAAAGGAAAAGATATAGGATCCTCAACAAACACTAAATGATGAAAAATGTCCAACCCTTTTTAATGAGCCAAGCTCTTACATTTATAGATGAAGTGAAAAGAGGAGAAGAAGAGAAGAAGGGAAATCCAACTCAAAGATCAACCATCACCATTAATGCCTACAAATATTCCTACAATCATGTAAGTGTGGTTCTCCATGTTTATTTGGTGTTTTGGAGAAGGAATGATGATAGATCGTATAAAATATAGGTGGTTGAAGCAATTAGGTCACATATTAATGGTTTGAAATACATTTTCCAGCTTGCTCGCCTACTAAATCCCATTGAAATTTGAATTTGAATGGTCCATCATGTAGCCCACGTTAGTAGCTTTCAAACATTTGGATGTGTAAGGATGTGAGCACCGAATAGAAGTTATGACTATTAGAAGACCTATAGTGCAAACAAGAAATGAAAACACGTGGCGCACGTGTATTGGCTAAATAAATGGCCAATTGTTGATTTGTTTTTCATTTTTCCCCATATCACACACTAGTTTGTTGTAAGGATTTGACGCCCGGTGGATCACTTTGATATGCTTCATGTGATACTCTCAAGGTTTGACAATTTTCCACATGGCACAAAGAACATAGAAGAAGGTGCAAAGACATGCGCACGGTAGGATGAGGCGCGGAAAGAAAATAGAGGGAAGTCATGTGCAAAGGTAACGTGTACAGGATAAAATGGGAGAAATACCCAAGGAAGAAACATATGGGAGAGGCACAATTATTACAAAATAATGTGTGATAGCAAGGAGAAAGGGCACGTGAATGTTAGGGACTCAATTGATTTGGAAATCAAGTCTAAGGTGCATGTGTAGGATGAATAACTACTGGGAGGAAAGAAAATCTGCAAAAAGTGTGTGCAAGGGAAGAGTGGAACAAAGAGGAAAAGGAAAATGGAAGGAAGGCGTAGAAGCGGAGCATGCAAGGCATGCGAGGAAATGTAACTAAGGAAATGTTCCAAGTAGGTAGCTGAAGTGCGTGTAATCGCAGTGTAGAACCTCAAAGGCAAACTATGAATGTAAGTTATCCAAATAACTATGGGAGTTATTTGGTTAATAGTTTTGGTGACTTTTGGGGCCATCTTCCTGCTAGATGAAGGAGATCGTGAGTCTGGAGCATCCATCGGGCATGTATTTGGTTATGTAATCATGAAATTCTGATCGAGTGACCTTAATGCCCTTGAAGTCATTTGATGAAACATTTCTTAACTTTTTTATGAATCCTACAAAACTACTAAAACTCATTGGAAGATGACCTCGACACCTTGAAGTAAAATATCATGTGCAAGAAGCACGCGAGAAGAAGGAACTATGTACAAACTAAAAAATGTGTGCTCAACACACTTAGAGGAATTGAAACTACTCTAATATATACAAGATGACGTAGAAAATCAATGGACAGTGTTTCAAGAACAAGGCCATTTCCAACTCAAATTGGGTCTTCTAATGTTCACCCTGGATTCTTGCTTTACATGGGACCTTGTGGCTTTCCGAGATGTTTTTGAATTGAAATTATAATGTTTTAAAAAATAATGAGTTCATTTCATTATCATGTTTTTATGAACGAACGCTAAGAAGGTAAACAAATGATTATGTGTTTGAAACCCTAGATTGAAAGTGATTCAAGTGATTTAAGATAGATCCCATTGATTGGGAATTACAAAGCACCTCCATCAATATGAGTTAACTTGAAAGAGTTATCCTCTTTGCATGAATTCATTATGTATGGGCCACTCCAAAGTACATCAAACTTTGAATGACGCCCTAGTTTAGCTCTCATGTAATCCCACTTTAAGACCAATTCCCCAACTTTAAAAGTTTGGTGCCTAGCCTTTCACAAACCACTTCTTTATTGCTTATCGATGTTGTTCTAGCTTGATCATGGTAGAGTTTCTTGATTCTTCAAGTTCAACTAGCTTTTTCATTCTAATTTCTCTTTGATCTTTTCCCTCTAATTCTAGCCGAACAAATTCCAATGAATTTAACTCCGCCAAGGAAGGTTGGTCTCCTTGCCATAGACAATATTATAAGGATAAGTTCCTATAGCCTTCTTCAGTGTGATTTTGTCTACACAGAGCATGAGCGAGACCTTTGTATGCCACTGTCTTTAGTTAATATTCATTGTGCACTTCATGATCCTGATCAGGTTCTTACTTGTTGACTCTACTAATCCATTGCCTTGTGGGTAATAGTTGGAAGAATTCTTCAAATATATGCCAAGGCTCAATGCACCCAATTAGTGATTCTAGTACCAAGGAAGGCTTTTGCATTATTAGAGATAATGGTTTGAGGAACACCAAACCTTATTACAATTCCATCAAGAAAGTCAAGGATGACTGACTCGATTGATTCTTTGAGTACGAAAACTTTTGTCCATCTTATGAAATAATCAGAGTCAAGCAAGACCACTTATGCCCAACACTTGAGGAATGATTGATCGTGCCTATGAATTCAAGACCCCATTGCGCAAAAGGCTGGTCTCGCTGATTGGTCGAGGGGAAGCACTGTCAATCTTTTCTTTCCTACAAAGAAAGTGCATTATTTACATTTCATGACTTACTTGTGCACATTTGCAAACAAGGTAGGCCAAAAGATTCTTGTCATTATAATATTCGTTATTGTAGTCTTGGTAGAGAAGTGTCTGTTGATAAAAATGTGTGCTCAACACACTTGGAGGAATTAAAACTACAAACACTTCTCTACCAAGACACCAATCATACTTTGAGCTATATTGTTTTACACAGCACTAATGCCTTAGAGGCGTATATAGCATTGGGATTATATGGCTGAAATGGTCTGTTGGTAGGAGGTCTTGCTTGGTTTAAATTTGCAGCTAGATTGGGTGGTCTTTGAGGTTGGTATGGATTCCTATTAGGCTGAGCTTGATGCTGGAAGGGAGGTCTAAAACCTTGGGCTTGTTGTCTCTTGAGTGGAACTAGCTCATTACCTAAATTTTGCAATTGCTTCATGACTTCTTAAAGTTCATTTGAGGCACTAGAAGATGAAGTAGAAGCTTCACTTAAATTCTACTTTCTAGGAGTGGGAATATGAGCTAAATTAGGCACTTGGCTAGTACTTGGGCTCTCTAAACTTGGAAAAAATGAAATTGAGGCTCAGGAGCTAGCTTGCCGATTGAATCAAACAATTTTCAGCTCTAATGGCAATGCTATAAAGCAACAGGATAGTTATGCCTCACATGGATCGAATTAACATAAAAATGTTCGAATTTAAAGCTTTCGTAATATAGAAAAGCACCTTCTACCGATGGCCTTACTACCACTAGAATTATCTCCCAAGTCATTTGAAATCTGAAGTTGAAGTCACCACCGCTCATTGGGAGATCTCGATGGTTGTCACCGCTCCAAAAGGGACAAGTTGTCTCCCTTTTCTCTAAACTACTCATGGAGGGCTATACATAGTTGGTTCTAATTTTGGATAGAAACTCGAGGCAAGACTCCCGAACCATTACAAAGCTTTCCATTTGAATGAAGATGTCGTAGTTTGAAAGCAACTTGCATCTCATTGATCTCATGGATCGCACAAATGTTAGCAATGTCCTCGACATGATCACCAGGAGTGGTCTTATTTTCTCCAAAGAAAGTATGGGATGTTCTTCAATGCTGCAACTGGGATTGGATTTTGTGTATTGAGAGAAAGTGGGCTGCTGCCAATGAAGTTGACATAGGGGTTGTTTTGTGCCATTCTGATTGGCCTTAGAACCATCAATGATCAATGAAATGCCTACTGTGTGGAGGAGTTTATAGAGTTTTGTTTGGTGGAGATGGAGACCGTTTAATTCTCCTCCCTCTTTTCCTTCTTCTTATAGATAACTACAATACTCAAACAACACCTCTTCTTCTCTAAATCTTGACCTTGTGGTGATTCTTCTCATGAGTTTTCGTGTTTGCACCGCTAAAACCAGCTTGATTCCTCTTCCTCGAGTTGCCGATGTGTAATTTAGGGCTCTTTTAGGCAAGAAACTTGCAAAAATGCACATAAAATTTGTTGCAAAGAAGATGAAGACCTCTAAGGTCCCACCCAAAGATGCCAAAACTATTGTTTCAAATCAGCAAAGACTCTCAGTATGCCGATCAAACTTCTAGTTTGACATCTTGGACATCCAGTGTGATTGCACAACATTGAATCCTCTCCCCAAGTGTGGGACTTGTAAAATGGGAGAGGAATATCCATATTATAGGTTGGTTCCTCAACTCCTCTGATCAGATATATCACTTACAAGTCATGCGGAAGTTCGAATTCAAGATCCTACTCTAAATTCCAAGGGGACAAGGATAGGGAATGTAAAAAAATGAAGCTAATGCTAACGAGGTGATGCACCAAAGGAGTTGCAGACACCTGATATTACAATACATACACAATCCACAAGAAAAACACAACACAAATCATGCACAAATTGCTCAAAATGTAATGAAAGATCAGAAAACAATGGTAGATATATGACAGATTGAAGGATTTTAATCACAGAGCATATATTAACATTCTAGATCCAATCCAATGCATTAAACTGATCAAGAGGAAAATGGGTGTTGTATTGCATGGAAAGGTAAAAATTCCCACAAATTCTCGCTAAAAAGGAAGAAAAGGGAAGTCATAGAGCTGAAAAAGTGTCTCTCCTTTCAAAAATGAACCCATTCTAGCTTTTACAGTGCAAGCCACAACCCTAGGAGAGAGAAACATGGGAAAATGTGGGAGAGCTTCAACCACCAACCCAAAACTCATTAAAACAGCATGGGCATCCTTACAAGCCCATCCCCTAAAATTTTTCGCCATGCTGAGAGTTAATGCGAGCCATTCTTCATTAAAAATGGTGATTGAAACGTCATTTTTGTCCATGACCACGTGCCGAGGAGTTTTTCAATTTTATCTCTCCAAACTCAATCAAATGCAAACATGACCTCATAATCTTATAGAGAATTTCACCAACTTTCCATTGATATAAAGAACGTGAAAAACTGAGCTCTGGATCGAAAGATATGGCCGTTTGAAATTTTAGGGCAAAACAGGGCCAAATTGGATTGGCGGGTAAATTTTTTTAAATTTTCCACTTTTTGGTCATTTGGGAAATTTTCCAAAAATTCCCCGCACCCCACAATCATGGGTGCCACGTGGCATGTTTTGATTGGGTTTGGGCCTTTAATGCTTCATTTTCCATTGTTTTTCCCTTTGGAAAATTTTCCAAAGAATCCCCGCCGTGCCGATGATCTCGAGGACACGCACGGCACGTGGCCGATTGGGCGCGGGCTTGTCCTCCTAAATTTTTTGTCGTTGTTTGATCCTATTTATTGACTCAGACATGTGGCAAAACCTCATTCATTATGGGCCTTTCCTTCAAATTTTCCATGTGGGCTTGTCTTGAGTTTTTCGCGCCACTCGACACATGACGAGATTCCATTCGCTCACACTCTGTGTAACATCCTCATTTTAGACAATAGAACAAGTCAATTTTTTTTTTTGATAAATGCTTCCTGTTCTAAATACAAAATTTAGAACTCACAAATCAAATAACCATTCATATAATGTATAACCATATGCAACAGAATGACTCCTGAGTACCTCCGATCTATTCATTCCATGACTCGGTAATCTACCGATCTATTCATGAGTAATAAGAGTTGGTGTTATTATTTAACACATCACTCTTGCAGCTTCTCTTCCTATTCTCGGGATTCAATGCTTTGTCCAAGGAACCTAACTCAATAATCAAGTTACCATTATTCATCGGCATCTCATCCCTTAGACCGTGTGATTTGACAACGCAATCAACAAATTGCGATACTTTGGCCAAAGATTTGAAACATATCTACTTATGTCTCGTATTCCTTAATGGCATACTCGCCAATCTGAATACGCCTTCACCCCATTCTTATGTTATGTAGAATGTCTTATACCGACTTCTCGTCACCCCCTATTATCCCAAGTTAATCACTTAGAACGGATTAGTAAGGTGACCACGTTATATGGATGCTCCCGAGGACTAGGGATAAGATGACATACTTTGGGTCAATCCTAATTAAACCAAAGGTGTCATGATACCCCAAGTCTCCTAGGCAGCCATATAATGTGACCCCATACCTAATCGGTCCCAAAGTAACTTGTACAAGTTAAAGGTGTAAATCTTGACGATCAATGCAAAGGGTGTCGTCATAAGTCACTGCATTGTGATATCTTCGAGAAGATCCTAATCTTCTCAAAGGTACAACCTGCAGCTTGTCTTATGCCGTCAACCTTTAAATCCGCCTCGAAAAGATCTACGTATTAATAAGCATTACGCATATAGAGTTAAATTATATTAAAAGACGTTCCCCTAAGGTTAGCCTTTCCCGATCCTTGATTCTTCTTCCTAGATGACCTTTCTCAATAAAACCCATTACACGAGGAGTTATTAAGGCCAAGGTCTCATCAAGGAGTTCATAGAATATACATAATTCTAAAACAACGAATTGGACAATATCTCATAAACTTCACATGAGATTGCCATCTGAACCCCATTAGGTTTATATCAGTTCTCATAACTGAATTTATATCATACTTATTAGTATCAAGATATAAATGATTCAGAATCCAATTAAATGTTGTCCTATCATAATCAGGACTAGGATTAATAATTTAATTCAGCTTTGTTTAGCGTTCGCTTTAGGTATATTTTAACCCTATCTTCCAAAAAGACAGTTACCTAAATTTCAATTTAGCTTCTGATAGAACATACTGGAACTGCTAAACAATCATAAGAATTCAATCACATATTCTTGTAAAGCTTACATTGATAATCACCAAAGTCTCCAAATTATATAATAATAACAATGCTCTTTAGATCATTTGAACCGAAGAAGGTCAAACTATCAAGATAAGAATACAAACACATAAGTAACAATATCAATTTCCATTCCTTTCAGAACTAATCAAATACATTTTATGCATTCAGCATACTTGATACAATACTCAACGGAAGAAGAACATCTTTCCTCTTATAGTACATTTAAAGAAATTCAAACTGAAATTCTACTTAAAATCAAATATAAACAATTTGATCATCCTATCAGATCTGCATGCTTTTACCACTTACGGAAACCATCTACAAAAATAGTCAACATGGGTCAGTTCGATGAACTGAGCATGATAAGCACTAACTCTTAAAACAATTGCAATCCACCAACTATTTGCATTAAACAACCTGTTTAAATGAGATCAATTCACCAAACAAGTATACATATTTCGACTATGCTTGATGTAATACAAAAATGACTACAAACGCGTAACTCTATTATTGTTACATAATAGTCCTAAATACTTCCCAAATATTTCATCACAATATTAGAAATCAAGAAGAACGAAAGTATCCAAATCAATTATCCATCCAATTCCTAAAACAGAAAACTTGATGATCATTTCATTCAACAAGAAAAGGAATATCTTTACAAATCATGATTCCATAAAAAGGATCAAAATAGCTTCCAACAGCTTAGATAAAAATATCAACATATATTTTCATAACAAGAAGAGAAAGAAAGCAAGTCATTCATATTTCCCTTCATCACGTTCATGACTGTACTCATCTCCTTAAATGGAAAACATTCACCTTACATGCATACGAATAAGTCGATTTGAGCCACAAGAAGAATCACTATTTTGTTAACATCAAATATAACAAAACTTCGTACACAGAGCTATCACGCCAAAAGTGATGACTATCTACCAAACATACTCCACATGACCTTCACATGAAACAAAAACAAGAAGATATTCCCCACATCGCCCTGCCGAGGAGTAATCGACGGCTCAAAGTTCGGGCCAAGGTCAAGGCGGGATAGTCATGCAATGTAATACGTAAACACGGTTATAATCCCATACATCAACCTACAAACCCCCTTCTAGTCCATAATAAACACTACAAGGCTTTCGACCTAAGGTCGAAATCAAGGAGCTTCAATTTTATCGCAATCAATAAAATACTCTTTGACATTAAGTAAATTGATGTTTCACTAAGACTTATGCAGAGATAATCATACAAAATCCCCTTAACATGCACAAATTTCATCAAACGGGATAAACAAAAGAAACATAATATTCTCAGTATTCACATCTGAATGTGTTCGAGTTTGAAGTAAGGTATTCACGACTCACTAAATAAAAATCCAAATTACATAATGTCAAACTGTTTAAAGAAGTCCAACCAAGCCAAAAACATTACATGTTCAAAATCAGGCTTATACAAAAGCAGTGACACTGATTACTCATCAAAGATTTAAAACTAAATCCGTATATCAAGATTCACGAATAAGCTTCTACGTAAAAATGAAATACAAGATAAATACAAGTTAAAGATTCCAATCATGCCAACAATGGTCGATATTCACAATCGTGTAAGCAAATCTAAATACTAATTTCAAAACAAGGAATCCGATCAACCCTTATATCAATATTCGCTCAAGCTTACATAGTGGAACATAATAAGTACCCAACCGAGTTTGAACCACAATTCCTTGTAAAATGAAGGTATTCGTTACAAAATAACAGAAGTTGCATTACCTGCTACTCCTTTAAGACTAAGGCAAAACAAATTACCAAGATTCCAATATATATAGTTTCCACAAAGGGTCCCAAAATATACAATCATTCAAAGGACTCTACAGAGTCGCTTTCAATTACAACAAACATAAATATATACATATTGCATATGTCACAACGGGTTGAAACCCATAACCACAACGCAAGGAAAAACAACCTCAACAGTGGTCGGAATGAGATACATAACACAACAAGTTATTTATTAACAAATAACTTTAAAAAACAAAACGAAACCCAACAAGAATCAATAACCACCACTAATAGTAACCACGACAAAGCTAACAAAAAGTTCAATAAAACCAAACAATCAAACAACCGTCCATCTCGTATTCCTCCAACGAGTATCAACAACAAGCATCGACGACAAGTGTAAATCAACAAGCATCACAGTAGCCTGTACCCATCACGAGAACAATTCATGGGTTCTCACAGAGCAGGCCTAGCATACATTCATTTCATATATTTCGCAAACTTAAAGCCGGAATGCAAAACACAAGGAAATATAGCAACAGTTCGAAATACAATAAACACCCATCAAGGGTTAAATTGAAAAACCAAACCAGCATGAAGATACAGTGCCAAAAATCACACAAGACTACCATAGAAACCAACCAATTCCAAAAATCATCTGAACAGAGTTGTTCTAATGAAATCACTTGAAAGACAGCAAGATTTTTAAAGGTTAGGGCCTAACATGCCTGGATATTTTCTTAAAATTTCGAAGCAAACCACTGAAAGAGCTCAAACCTTCTCCTTCTTTTCCAAGTTAGATCCACCAACAGAAATTTACTATTTCCATGACTTATATATTTTCCTTGCCAGAGGAAAGAGCTAGTTACGCTCATACTTGCCATGAAACACCAAGAAGACTGGTGCGAAGAACCAGTGAACAGACAGAAGGAAAACCGGAGTGCATGCAAAACCAAACAAACAATCAACTTTCCATTTTGCATGCTTCCCCAAGAAATCCGAGCTCGAAGCCCGAGTGCATTGATTGCATTAATTCCTAGTTTCCCGCTCAAACTCCACTACCACCGACCGCCATAGTTGGCGATAGACAAATAAAATTCCAAGACCATTTCCAATTTTGGCGACCTGCCACGTCGGCTCAAGATAGCCGTTATAAAACCTCCACCAAATTACCTATCTTTCATACTTATCCACGCATTTAATAACATAGAAACTGCCGCCCATGGTTCGCACCCCTTCCATAGGTCCCCTTATTCTTTGCTCAATAGTTAGGCTAGTAACTTAGGTTAGGATTTAGGATTACACCTAGTTTAACCACTTAGCACATAGATACTAACTTAGAACATTAGCTCTTAGCCTAGGTCTAGGTTAGATTAACACTAATCTAACCCCTAGGTTAAGTTTAGTTTTAGGTTACTAACATTAATAATTCCAATTAGGTCTAACATTTCATATACTCGTAAAAAGACCTACAAAGATGCATTCTCGAAGTGTTCACTCCTGTCACGCCATTAGGCTGCAATTATATGCAACAGAATTATTACTCCGGTCCATGACCAAGACCTTCCGATATACTTCGATATCGGGAACCATTCCATTTCACACGATCAACCCGAGTTAGACTCGGATTGGATTTATTCAATGAATTCGACCTTGCAACCTATGAAAGGTTTATAATATTTTTTAATTCATCATGAATAACTTAAAGCACCACTTGGATCAATACCACTGATCCAAGGCTAGGTCTTAAAGATGAACAACTTCATAATTCGTTCCGAGATCAGATTAAACTCAGATGCAAAATGAAATAAATAAAAGAGTCCAATCATAATCCGACTCAATCAAAGATCAGCAAAGAAGATACAGTACATATCAAGCATGACTTCTCAATCAAGGAACACTTCCTTTTACACAGAAATCACATATCAACACTTGTATGCTTAGGAGGAAGTAACAACAGCTTCCGGGTGTTACACTCGGGGGCGATTTTTTCCTTTGAAATTTCCTTCTTTTCCTTTGGGAAAATTTCCCAAATTCTCCCCACCTTCCACCAGTCCAAGACACTGAAAAATTTCTTTGACCACGGACCCTCTCGTAAACATTTTTCCTTTTGCGTAATCCCTTTGGGAAAAATATCAATCTCCCCCCATGCTCCGCCATTCCGGGTGCCCCGGGACACGTGGCTCGCTTCTAAATGGTTGGCAGCCCGCAGCCAATAATTTTCCTTTTGAAATTTGGCCAAAACACTTCACCAAAATTATAACTTCTCCTCCATGCTCTGTCGGTCCGATGCCATAGGACACGTGGTAAAACGTGATTGGGCGCGGGCCTTTCCTCTAAAAATTTTCATGGCACCACACTTAGTCAAAATTTTCAATTTTCTCCTTTGGATACGTGGCACAATCCAATTGACGGCGGGCCTGTGGAGTGAAATCTCCTTTTGAAATTTTGCCAAACACTTGGTAAAAAAATCTAAGTTTTCCTCCGACCCCGCCACTTCATTGGACACGTGGTGCCATTTCATTGGTCAGGGCCTTTCAAGGGAAAATTTCCCACAAAAAAACTCTACCGGGCCATAACTTCAAAAATACATGGAGTTAGGAGGAAAAATTTACCTTTCTCGGAAATCTGAGAAAGATCTCTATCCAATGGTGGTATTTCTAGAGGGTTTTGAGTGCTTAAAAAGCAAAAAAATATTACCGAGGCACAAGAGAGGGAAGAATGAAAGGAGTTAGCCACAAAATGAGCAAGGGGTACATTTTGGATAACAATTTTGGTGACTCGTAGGGGCATCTACCCGCTGGATGAAGTTACCAAGTTGCTGAAGCAATCCATTGGGTATAGAGTCATCAAATTCTCTGTTTGGTACCCCAACTGACTAGAACACTGCAAGGAGGAAGATGGAGGGTGGAACATCATATGATTGGAGCAAGGTCTACAAGACACATTTCTAGGAACAACAAGCCTATGCCAAAGCACTTAGGGAAAACCAAACCAATCTACAACAAAACCATGTGCACAAGCACTTGGAGGAATGAAAACCTAAGCTAATATGTACAAGGTGGAGAATTCCCTTTAGTAGCAATGCTTTAGATAGATTCCATTGACTGGAATCTGCAGTTCTTCGCCATCCAATGAAGACAAATGGAAAGAATTGTTGTCCTTACACTTTATGACCATGTATGGGCCACTCCAAATGGCATCAAATTTTGAATGCTTTCCCGGTTTTTCTCTGTCTGCATCCCATTTTAACACTAGATCTCCAACTTGGAAAGATCTATTCTTATCCTTCCTATCAAAGGTCTTCTTGATCAAGACTTGATCCTTCTCCATTGCTTGATGCCTGATTTCTGACTTCTTGGAGCTCTATAAATTCTACATATCTGACTTCCATGGGCTCAAACTCGAACAACTCCAACTGCTTCATGAGTTCAATCGTTGGCAACTCAAGTGACATGGGAAAAATTGCTTCTCTCCCATAAACAAGCTTAAATGGGGAGTTACCTATAGATATTTTAGGAGTTATCCTATTAGCCCATAAGGCTGATTTCAACATAGTATACCAAGACCTCTCGATTTTCATCGAGATTCCTCCTAATGATCCTCAATAAGTTCTTGTTTGTAGATTTAGCCTAGCAATTACCCCGAGGGTAATAGTTTGATGAAGTGTTTAGGTAGATCCCATTCTTGACAGCCCATTCAAATACCTTGGACCTAATGAATGCCAATGCATTATCTCGATATTATTGTAGTAGGTATGCCAAATCTAGTTGTTATCCCCTCATATAAGTCTAGGATGCTAGATTCATTTGCTTCCTTGAGTGCTATTGCTTGACCACTTGGTGAAGTAATTTGTGGTCACAAAATCCATTTGTGCCCCTAGCTTGAATTGGGATTAATGACTCCAATGAAGTCCAAACCTCATTGCATGAATGGCTGGTCAACTAAAATTGGATGCAACGGAAGAGCAACCAGCCTCTCTTTACCTATGAAGAATGCACAATTCTCGCACCTCTTGATCCATGCATAACAATCACTAAAAATCTTGGGCTAATAATAGCCAGCCTCATGATCTTTAGAGTTGTCACTGGGTGTAAAATGACTGCCACCTATTCCACCATGGAACTCTTCCAACACCCTATGAATCTGATTTGTGCTAATGCATCCCAAAGAGCACTCCATTCACATCCCTTTTGAACAAAACACCATCAACAAGGGCATATGGGACAACCTGCAATCTGAAGTGTCTTCTTTGGTCTTGTTCATCTCTTGAGGGCATAGACCTGTGTTTAGGAAGTGCATCATGTCTTGGGTCCAGCAAGGAGTGAGGACACCATCATTCTCCTTTTGAGTGCTTCCTTGCTCATGGCTGTCTTACAATGCCAAAACAGCCTCCTTCTCATTACATGCTTCCTTTTGTTTGCTCAAAATCAGCTGCTCACACAATCCTTTTCCTCTCACCAACTTGGTGACTTTGATCTCAATGTCATACTCCATGACACGAGTAATCCAACCTGCTATGTTTTCATTCAAGTCTTTGTTGAGGAGGAAGTATTTTACTCCCACATGAGAAACCAGCAACTGAACCTTGTTGTTTGAAACTAGATACTTGAATTTCTTCAAGCTTCTGATTACTGCAAGAACATGCTTTTTAATGAAAGAATATCTCACCTCATAATCCTCTAGGCTTTGGCTGAAGAAAGTAATTGGCTACTCATCATTGTCTTTGTTCTGTTGTACCAAAATTGTAGAAATAGTATCATCACCCCCAAATGCATAGAGGATGAAATCCTTGGAGAAATCCGGGTTGATAAGAGTTGGGGCTTGAGAGATGGCTTCTTTTATTTCTTCAAAACTTTCCTTGCCTTCTTCTGTCCATTTAAAAGCCATGCTTTTCTTTAACATCTTGGTGATAGGCTTGACAAGGGCTGCAAAATTTGGGACAAACCTCCAAACAAAATTTATTCTCCCCAAGAAACTTTGAAGGGCCTTCTTGTGGCTTGGCAATGGTAGTGATCTTGTGGCTTCAACTCTTTCTGGATCAATTGCTTATCCTTCTTTGGAGACAATGTGGCCAAGGATTTTTCCTTCATGGGCTAGAAAATACACTTTTTAGGATTCAAGGATACTCCAAATCTTCTCGCACCTTTCAAACACTTGTCTCAAATGAAAGAGGTGGTCTCACTGCATTTTTGAAAAAATAGTGATATCATCAAGATATATCAGCACCATATTATTAATCAAATCCTTGAACGCCATGTCCATTTCCCTTTAGAAAGTAGCTCTAGCATTGGTTAGCCCAAATGGCATTTTCCTGTATGTATAAGTTCCCCATTTGGTTGTAAAGACCTGCTTGAATCTGATCTTCTTCTTTCGACATAATTTGACTATACCCCGAATAGCCATCAAGTAATGAAAACCTCGAGAGCCGGCAACAACTCGTAAAATCTGCTCCATAGAAGGAAGTGGATAATGATCCTTGAGAGATGCTCTATTCAAATCTCTCAAGTCAACACACAATCTGATTTCTCCACTCTTCTTTCTAATCGTAACCAAGTTGGCTACCCAACTAGAATGCTTGATAGAGAATATGATTCTTGATTCTATCAACTTATTCAATTCCTTTCTCATGAGAGGCTCCATGTGTGGATTAACTGGCCTATGTTTTTGTCGATGGGTTTAGGACTTAGATCCAATTCAATGGTGTGTTGAGCTAACTTGGAATTGAAACCCTTCAAATATTCATAGCTCCAAGCAAACACATTGGGGAATTCTTGACAAAGTTGTATGAACTCATACCTTTCTTGCTCAATTGTTACTTTACCAACTCGAGTAATTTGCCTTCTTCCACCAAGATGGACATTGAATCTTCTCCTTGACTTGAATGTTTGCTTTCTCCTTCCTAAAATAATCATTAGGATTAAAAATGGACTCCTAAGTAATAAGTCCCTTTGGTAGTTTGTTGGTTCTCATCTATACCACTTGGTCACCATACTACCTTGCTCCAACTTTTCCTAATTTTTCACTTTGAGAACTCAACTTCTTCTTACAAGAAATAGATGATTTGCTGATCATTTTCAAATGCTTGCCAACTTACATTGTTGTCTAGTCATCAAGGCCTCACAATCACATGGATGTTTGGCTGCACCTTGTCTTTTTGAACGCTTTCAACAACGTCAAAGGCTGCCCCAACTGCTGCAAGCATGTCAGCAGCTTGGTTCTCTTTTCTAGGAATGGATTTTATGCTAAAGCCCTCAAAATATTCAATGAGGTCCCACACCCTATTTTTGTAGCACTTGAGTAGATCATTCTTGACAAAGATGCTGCCCCTTAACTTGTTTGACAATCAACTCACCGTCACCAAAGACTTGCATGTTCTTTATCCCTCTCTTGATTGACCAATGCAATCCTTGTATCAAAGCTTCATATTTAGTAGTGTTATTAGAGCATGCAAACTGAAATCTAAAAGCTGAATAATACTTAACTCCTTGAGGGGAAACCAACATATCTCCCCCTCCTACACCTTGTCTACTCCTTGATCCATCAAAAAAAAAACTGCCATACCTCATTGTCATCCTTGTGGTTTGGCTTGGTGATGCTAGGAATAGGCTGATTTTCTTCATGCATGCAATAGACTCCTAGCTCATATTATTCTATCTCTTGATAAGGATTAAAAGCATGCACCTTGTTTGCCCATTCATCAAGAGTTAGATCCAAGATTCTTCCTACCTTGGTGTCAGTTTCATCAGTGCTTAGATAATTCTCTTGATCAAACGTTGAACAATTGGTATTGATCTGACTTGGAGTGTAAGGCTCAATGTGAAAGTTTGCAATACGTTCAGATCTGATTGTGGCCTTGGTTCCATATCTTGTTTTGAACAACATGTGTGACCAATCAGTAGATAAGTAGCCTCCAATCTTGGCTGTGAAATCCCTTGACAAACATAGGGAAAAGAGTGGTGGAAGATCTATTACTGAGACATCTTGTAAAACAACAACATTGGGGCAGGCATTCAAGGTAAGACTCAAGTTTTTTATCTCTCCAACTATTTTTACTGCTCTCCCATCCAATTGCACTACCCCTTGGATATGACTTCATACTTGAATTCCCAACCGATCATCTATTTTCTTGGGCATTACTCAACTACTTGCCCCGAATCAATCATGCAATTGTGTACTAATTGGTTTCCAATGATCAATAAAACATAGAATGGAGGGGGCTTCAACATTTTACCTCGCTGTCCTCCATCATTCCCTTCAGGCTGGGTAGTATTTGTGAGCAAATTTTCTTGCATTTGGACTTGTTGATTTGAAGTTGACTAGTCCTTCATGGCAACTTGTAGCAAATCTCTTTTTCCCCGCGATAGATAGTGATTCCCACATTGATATGTTTACATTTGTCTTCTTCATCTGATTAATGATGTTGAATGGAGATGAAGCATCTCTTTGCTATCCCTTGGCCTACACATTTATTCCTTGCATATGGGCAGCAACAACTGGCATTTGAGTTGGCCTAGGAGCTGTTTTAGGCAGCCCTTGTGTGTTTTGAATTGAATTTTATTTTCCAATAATTGGTGGGGTGATAGAAGGTTGTGGATTATTTGGAGCCAATGGCTGTTCTTCACCCAAATTCCTCCTTTTTGACCTTGTGTTGGTTGTAACACTTTGGGAAACTATTTGATTCATGCCACAAAAATCTTCTCTGCCCGGTTTACAAGTGTAGTATCATTTGGACTCGATTGCTTTCTTTGGAATGTTTCTTATTGTTGGTTATTTCCTTGACTACCTTCACCCTCCACACCAGTAGTTGTCACCATTAATGCTTGATTCAAGGCACCATTGAAGCACATAGACTGGTTGTGAGGTTCATTGCATGGGAAACACCAATCATACTCTTGAGCTATGTTGTTTTGCACTGGCACTAATGCCTTAGAGGCAGATATAGCATTGGGATTATAGGGCTGAAATGGTTTGTTGGCAGGAGGTCTTGCTTGGTTTAAATTTGTAGCTAGATTGGGTGGTCTTTGAGGTTGGTATGGCTGCCTGTTAGGCTGAGCTTGAGGCTGGAAGGGAGGTCTAAAACCTTGGGCTTGTTGTCTCTTGAGTGTAACCAACTCATTACCTAAATTTTGCAATTGCTTCATGACTTCTTGAAGTTCATTTGAGGCACTAGAAGATGAAGTAGAAGCTTCACTTAAATTCTGATTTCTAGGAGTGGGAATAGGAGCTAAATTAGGCACTTGGCTAGTACTTGGGCTCTCTAAACTTGGAAATAATGGCATTGGAGGCCTAGGAGCTAGCTTTCCAGCTTAAATCAAACAATTTTCAGCTCTAATGGCAATGCTATAAGAAACAGGGATAGTTGTGCCTCCTATGGATTGAATTAACATATAAATATCATAATTTAAAGCTTTAAGCTAATATAGAAAAGCACCTTCTACTGCTGGCCTTACTACCACTTTGGAGTTCTCTCCCAATTCATTTAAAATCTGAAGTTGAAGTCAGTCAGCTTCTCATTGGGAGCTCTCTTGATGGTTGTCAGCTGCTCCAAAAGGGAAAAGTTGTCTCCCTTTTCTCCAAACTGCTAATGGAGGGCTATACATAGCTGGTTCCAATTTAGGATAGAACTTTGAGGCAAGACTCCGAACCATTTCAAATCTTTCCCTTTGAATGAAGATGCCAGCAGTTTGACGGAAAATTACATCTCATTGATCTCATGGATTGCACAAATGTTAGCAATGTCCTTGACATGATCACCAGGAGTGGTCTGATTTTCTCCAGTAAAGTATGGGATGTTCTTCAATGCCGCAACGGGATTGGATTTTGTGCATTGAGAGCAAGTGGGCTTCTTCTAGTGACATTGACATAGGCTTTGTTTTGTGTCATTCATATTGGCCTTAAAACCCTTGCTAATTGAATGAAAGGCCTACCAGGTGGAGGAGTTGATAAAGTTCTGTTTGGTGGAGATGGAGACCTTTGAATTATCCTCCCTCTTTTCCTTCTTCTTGGAGATAACTACGGATACTCAAACAACACCTCTTTTCTCAACTCTTAACCTTGTGGTGATTCTTCTCATGAGTTTTCAGTCACTACTAAAACCAGTTGATTCCTCTTCCTTGAGTCCACAGATGTGCAATTTAGGGTTCTTTTAAGGAAGAAATTTGTAACAAATGCACATCAATTTTTTTGCAAAGAAGATGAAGACCTCTAAGGTCCCACCCGACATGCCAAAATTGTTGTTGCAAATTAGCAGCACCCCTGGATGTTGATCAAACTTCTATTTTGACATCTTAGACATCCAAAGTGATTGCAAACATTGAATCCTCTCCCCAAGTGTGGGAATTGTAAAATGGGAGAGAAATCTCCAGATTAGAGGTTGGTTCCTCAACTCCTCCGATCGATATATCACTTACAAGTTGCGGAGGTTCAAATTCAAGATCCTACTCTAAATTCCAAGGGGACAAGGATAGGGAATGCAAAAAAAAATGAAGCTAATGCTAATGAGGTGATGCACCAAAGGAGTTGCAGACACCTGATACTGCAATACATACACAATCCACAAGAAAACACAAAGCACAAAGCATGCACAAATTGCTCAAAATGTAATGAAATATCAGGAAAACAATGGTAGATATATGACAGATTGAAGGATTTTAATCACAAAGTATATATTAACATTCTAGATCCTATACAATGCATTACAAAGTTGATCAAGAGGCAAAGGGGGTGTTGTATTGCATGGAAAGGTAAAAATTTCCACAAATTCTACCAAAAAGGAAGAAAAAGGGAAGTTACAGAGCTGAAAGAGTGTCTCTCCTTTTAAAAATGAACCCATTCTAGCTTTTACAAAGGTCAAGCCACGACCCCAAGAGAGAGAAATGCGAGAAAACATGGGAGAGCTTCAACCACCGACCCAAAATACATTAAAACAACATGGGCATCCTTACAGGCCCATCCCTTGACATTTTTCACCATGCTAGGAGAGAATGCGAGCCATTCTTCATTAAAAATGGTGGTTGAAATGTCATTTCGTCCCATGAACATGTGCCAGAGGTATTTTTCAATTTTATCTCTCCAAACTCCATCAAAATGCAAAAATGACACTAGAATCTTGTAGATAATTTCACCATATTTCCATTGATATAAAGAACGTGAAAAACTGAGCTCTGGATCGAAAGATATGGCCGTTTGAAATTTTAAGGAAAAACAGGGCCAAATCGGATTGGCGGGCAAATTTTTTTAAATTTTCCACTTTTTGGTCATTTGGGAAATTTTCCAAAATTCCTCACGCTCCACATTCCAAGTGCCATGTGGCATGTTTTGATTAGGCGCGGGCCTTTAATGCTTCATTTTACATTGTTTTTCCCTTTGGAAAATTTTCCAAAATCCCCGTCAGAGCCAATGATATGAGGACACGTGGCACGTGCTAATTGGGCACGTGTTAGGAAATAAGGGATAAAATATGTGGAATAATCCCTCACGAGAATCGCAATAAGAGAAAACTAATATGCGAGAATTATTACGGATCTCAAATAAAATTATAGAATAACACAACACAAAGAGATAGTATTTAATGTGGTTCACCCAATTTGGGCTACGTCCACCAAGAATCACTTGCTCGATTTTATTACAAGCCACCACTCTCTCAATACAATACCTGATCCGTTTGGAGCTATGCTCAAAAACTCTGCAGAATTCACACCAAATTCAAAACACATCTCGCAATATATTTGCTTATCCATCTATTACATGCATAAGACCATATAAATAGACAACCGCTGCAGCTTTTACAAAACCGTGGGTATCAAAACCATGGGAAAAATCCATCCCATAAACCTATGGGTCAAAAAACTCACCCATATGAGAAAAGCACGTTTCCTGATATGTCAGGTGCATTTTTCGAGGCCAAAAAATTTTATGCCTAAAAAAATCATTTTTTTTTCTCGGGGCCGCACCCCCGAACCCCTACAACTGGGGGCTCTGGCCCGCCCCGAACCCCGGTGAGGATACATGAAAAGTGTACAATACTCTTAGTGTATAGTCTTCAACACTTTCACACATGAAAATAGGCTCCACAACCTAACAATCTCCCACTTGAGACTAGTTTTCCTCTGAGCAAGCTTCTCAACCCTTCACTAGTTTCTGTGAAGACCAACCAAAGCTGAACACAACTTTAGTTTTTCCCTTGTGACCACCTTGGTCATCATGTCTGTAGGATTTTGACTGGTATGAATCTTCTCCAACTTCAACTTCTCTTCCTCCAAAGTCTGTCCTGATGAAATGGTACCTTAACTGTATATGCTTTGTCCTAGAGTGGAAAGCAAAGTTCTTAGCTAGGTGTATAACACTCGACTATCACTATGCAGCTTACATTCCTCCTGCTTATGCCCCAACTCCTCAAGCAATTGTTGTAACCAAATCATCTCTTTGCTTGCCTCTGTGGCAGCAACATACTCAACCTCTATGGTTGACAAAGCCACCAGCTTCTGTAGTCGTGAAATCCAACTCACTGCTGTCCCACCTACAGTGTAAATATAACCTGTCGTGCTCCTCCTGCTGTCTACATCTCCAGCCATATCTGAATCTACATAACCACGTAAAGTGGTGTTTGATCCACTATAGCACAAAACTGTCCCCATGGTCCCCCCTCAAATACCAAGGATCCACTTTACTACTTGTCAATGCTCTTTACCTGGATCACTCATAAATCTACTCACAAACCCACCGCATGGGCAATATCGTGCCTAGTGCATACCATAAAGCATACATCAAACTACCAACCGCTGATGAGTAAGGTACCTTGACATCTCGGTTTCTTTCCCGCTCTGTCTTGGGACACTCGCTCCTTTGATAACTTGAAATGGCCTCCAAAGGAGTCCCAACCGGTTTAGCATCCTGCATATTAAACCTCTCCAAGACCTTCTTAATGTACTCTTCCTGAGATAAAGTCAGCTTCCATTCCTTCCTATCCCGAGATATCCTCATACCAAGGATTTGTTTGGCTGCACCCAAATCCTTCATAAAGAAATGATTCACTTAGTCAGCTTCTTGAGTACTTTTATTTCTTGTTTTTACCTCGCAACCAACATGTCATCAACATACAAACACAGATAATATAACTTCCATCCTCAAATTTCTTTGTAGATACACACAATGGTCGAATGACATCTATATAACCTTGCTCCATCATGAAGCTATCAAATTTCTTATACCATCGATTGACGTGGAGCTTGTTTCAGCCATACAAGCTCTTCTTCGCTTTGCACACCATCTCCTCTTTACCTTTGACTTCATATCCTTCTCGCTCTGCCGCATATATAGCTCCTCCTCCAAATCGCCATGGAGAAATGCAATCTTTACATCTAACTGTTCTAAGTGCAAGTCTTCTCGCCACTATTCCAAGAATAGTTCTCGATAGAAGTCATTTTTACTACAGAGAGAAAAATCTCATCAAAATCTATACCTTTTTTCTCGTGCAAACCCCTTGACCACCAACCGGCCTTGATCTTTTCTTGCCTCCTTCTTCCTCTTTAACTCTAAACACCCACTTATTCTCGTAATGCTCTTTTTCCTTCTGGTAGCTTTACCAAATCCCATGTCCGGGTTCTCCATGAGAGCCTCGATGCTCCTCATCCATGGCTTGCTCCCACTTCTTCCTTGCATCTACCTGCATTGCTTCATCAAAGCTCTCTGGTTCTCCACTATCAAGTGAGTAATAAATAATAAAGAGAAGGAGAAAAAACGTTCAGGTTCTCTTCTTACCCTAGAAGACCTCCTCAATATAGGAGTTTGGGGTTCCTGTTGAGGGGGTTCCTGAACTAATTCATGTGTCACTTTCCCATCCGGAAGATCCTCTACCACTGCATATTCTTTCTTGGATTCTTCCCTGTTTTCCTACAACTGCTGCTTATACATGACTTTCTCATTAAAGACCACATCCCTAGATCGAATGATTTTCTTGTCCTTAATACTCCAACATTTATATCCAAAGTCATCACCACCATAACCAATGAAAGTACATTTTTCTGATTTAGCCTCTAGCTTAGTCCTATCATCCTTGTCTATGTGAACAAACACCTCACATCCAAAGACTCTAAGAAATGAATAATCAACTTTCTTACCATACCAAGCCTCCTCAGGTATGCCTCCATCCAAGGCACTTGAGGGTCCTCTGTTTATCAAGTACATAGTTGTGCTCACCGCTTCTTCCCCCAAAAAGAAAGAGGCAGTCCCGCATGTAACCTCATGCTCCTAAAGACGTTCCATTATTGTTCTGTTTCATCCTTTCTCGATACCCCATTCTATCGCGGAGTTCCCGAACCATCTTTTGCCTCTACGATTCCATTCTTAGAACAATAATCATCAAATTCATTGCTGCAATACTCCCCTCCATTATCTGACCTGAGACATTTTAGCTTAAGACCTGTTTCATTCTCTACCAAGGCTTTCCATTTAACAAAAGTGTCAAATACATCAGATTTGTTTCTAATACAATAAACCCAAACTTTCCTTGTTGCATCATCAATAAAAGTAACATAATAACTTGAACCCCCAAGAGATGATACCTGAGCCGGCCCCCACACATCAGAATGCACCAGCTCTAACTTACTCTCTTTCTTTGTAGGTCCAACCTTGAGAAACCTTACTCGCTTCTGTTTCCCATATATGCAGTTCTCACAGAAATCGAAACCTGTTTCTGTATATCCAGGCAAATTCTTCTTTATGATGTTCATGCCCTTATGGCTCATATGACCGAGCCTATAGTGCCATAATGTTGTATCTGCATCTGAAGCCACAAGATTACAATCATTAGTACTATCAGTGGTTAAATACAAGGTTCCAACCTTCTTACCTCTTGCCACCACAAGAGCACCCTTGGTAACCTTCCAAGAGTCTCACAGAAATATCACAAGACAACCATCACTTCCCAACCGCCTTTCCGCCGATATCAAATTTCGTCTTAATGTAGGCACATGTCCGACATCCTTCAATAGCCAAGTATTCCCATTCTTGCATCTTAACCTCGAATGTAACCTTTTCCAACTATGCTCAAGGCTCATCATCACCAAGAAAACATGCCCAAAATCTCCTCAACATAATCAACAAAATAATGCCTATGTGGAGAAGCATGGAAAGAAGCCCCTGAATCTAAAACCCAAGATTCAAGAATATCAGTGCAAAGAAAGAATCAAAGCATCCCGACATACATTACCCGCTGCCACATTTGCCTCCTTGTTTTCTTCTTGTTGTTTCTTCTTATCCCGAAGCTCCCAACAAATTCTTCTTTGCATGCCCAAAGCTTTCCACAATTCCAAAGATACAATCTTGTTCTTGGATTTTGACCTTGCCCGATCTTTTGATTTTCCACGGTTTCCTCTATTCTTCTTGTCTCCCTCTAGTTTCCACTATCAAAGCATTCCCTGAAGTAGAAGATTCCCAGAGCTTTTTCTTCGCATTTCCTCGCTTAGAATCACCCCTACAACATCCTCAAACTTCAACTTCGAGTTAGCTTTTGAACCGAAGTTACTTACCGCCATTACTAGTGCTATTCCAACTCTCGTAAAGAGCACATAATTAATAAAGCCCTAACTTCTTCATCAAATTCTATCAGAACCAAGCTAGCATATTCACTACCGTATTGAAATCATTTAAATGATCTGCTATCAACTATTCTCGACATCTTCATATTAAACAACTTTTTCATTAAAAATATCTTATTGAGAGAGGCAAAGGGTTTTTCATACAACTTCCTAATGCATCCATTAGATCTTTTGTAGTCTTTTCCTTTGAAACATTAAATAATACCGAAGATGCAAGACTCAAATGATCGCTCCAAGTGCCTTCCGATCCAACAAATCCCATTCCGCATCTGTCATACTCGAGGGTTTGTTCACCTTCTCGACACAATGGAGTATAAAGATCCTTCGATAAAGGTAATCTTCCATCTCGCATCTTCCAAAGACTCAAATTATGCCCGTTGAATTTATCAACCCTAGATCTTCCTTCATCTCGCCATAGCTCCCACTCAAGCTAAAAACTTTCCCTACATTCAACACTTCAAAGAAACCAAACCAGCTCGATACCAATTTTTAGGAAATAAGGGATAAAATATGCGGAATAATCCCTCACAAATCGCAATAAAGAGAAACTAATATGCAGAAATTATTACAGATCTCAAATAAAATTACGAATAAAATAACACAACACAAAGAGACAAGATTTAACGTGGTTCACCCAATTTGGGCTACATCCACCAAGAATCACTTGCTCAGATTTTATTACAAGCCACCACTCTCTCAATACAATACCTAGATCCGTTTGGAGCTATGCTCAACAAAATCTCTACAGAATTCACAAACCCAATTCAAAACACATCTGCAATATATTTGCTTATCCATCTATCATATGCATAAGACCATATAAATAGACAACTGCTTAAGTAGTTTTACAAAACCATGGGTATCAAAACCATGGGAAAAATCTTTCCCATAAACCTATGGGTCAAAAAACTCGCCCATATGAGAAAAGCACGTTTCCCGATATGTCGGGTGCATTTTTCTAGGCCAAAAATTTTACGCCTAAAAAAAAATTCAGGTGCTACGCCCCGAACCCCTACTACTAGGGGCTACCGCCCGGCCCCCTCGAACCCCGGCGAGGATACATGAAAAGTGTACAGTACTCTTAGTGTACAATCTTCAACACTTTCACACATGAAAACAGGCTCCACAACCTAACAAAGACAGCTATCCTCCTAAATTTTTTTCGCTATTTGATCCTATTTCACTCGATGGAAAACCTCATTCATTGTGTTAGGGCAAAAACAGGCTTCAAGACCAGTCGGATTGGCTGACGAAAATTTTGAATTTTTCCACTTTTTGACGAGTTTTTTGCCACCCGACATGTGGTGAGATTCCATTCGTTCGCGCTCTTTTTCCTTTGAAATTTCCTTCTTTTTCCTTTGGGAAAATTTCCCAAATTCTCCTCGCCTTCCGCCGATCTGGGACACATGGCACAATTTCATTTGCCGCGGACCCTTTGCAAGCATTTTTCCTTTTGCGCAATCCATTTGGGAAAAAATATCAATCTCCCCCCAAGCTCTGCCATTCCGGGTGCCCGAGGACACGTGGCCTGCTCTGAATGGTTCGCAGGCCTGCATTTCAATAATTTTTCTTTTGAAATTTGGCAAAAACACTTTGCAAAAATTCTAACTTCTCCTCCATGCTCCGCCGGTCTGATGCCATAAGACACGTGGAAAAACATGATTGGGCGTGGCCCTTTCCTCTAAAATTTTTCATGGCGCCACACTTAGTCAAATTTTTCAATTTTCTCCCTTTGGATACGTGGCACAATCCAATTGGATGAGACCTGTGGGGAGAAATCTCCCTTTTGAATTTTTCCAAACACTTGGTAAAAAAATCTAAGTTTTCCTCCAACCCCCGCCACTTCCTTGGACACGTGGCACCATTTCATTGGCTGCGGGCCTTTCAGGGGAAATTTTCCCAAAAAAACTCCATCGGGCCATAACTTCAAAAATACATGGAGTTGGGAGGAAAAATTTACCTTTCTAGAAAGCTGAGAAAGAGCTCTATCCAATGTTGTCATTTCCAGAGGGTTTTGAGTGCTTGAAAAGAAAAAAATTATGACTGAGGCACAAGAGAGGGAAGAATGAAAGGAGTCACCACAAAATGAGCAAGGGGTACATTTTGGATAACAATTTTGGTGACTCAGAGGGGTCATCTACCTGCTGGATGAAGTTACCAGTTGCCTAAAGCAATCCATTGAGTATGGAGTCATCAAATTCTCTGTTTGGTACCCAAACCGACTAAACACTTCAAGGAGGAAGATGGAGGGTGGAACATCATCCGATTGGAGCAAGGTCTACAAAACACATTTCAGGAACAACAAGACTATGCCAAAGCACTTAGGGAAAACCAAATGAATCTACAAAAAAACCATGTGCACAAGCACTTGGAGGAATGAAAACCTAAGCTAATATGTACAAGGTGGAGAATTCCCTTTAGTAGCAATGCTTTATATAGATCCCATTGATGGAATCTCATAGGTTCTTAGCCATCCAATGAAGACAATTGGAAAGAATTGTTGTCCTTACACTTTGTGACCATGTATGGGCCACTCCAAATGGCATCAAATTTTGAATGCTTTCCTAGTTTTTCTCTATCTGCATCCCATTTTAACACTAGATCTCCAACTTGGAAAGATCTATCCTTGACCTTCCTATCAAAGGTCTTCTTGATCAAGGTTTGATCCTTCTCCATTGCTTGGGATGCCTGATTTTTGACTTCTTGGAGCTCCATAAATTCTACATATCTGACTTCCATGGGCTCAAACTCCAACAACTCCAACTACTTCATGAGTTCCAGCGTTGGCAACTCAAGTGACATTGGCAAAATTGCTTCTCTCCCATAAACAAGCTTAAATGGGGATTTACTTGTAGATCTTTTAGGAGTTATCCTATCAGCCCGTAAGGCTGATTTCAAATTAGTATGCCAATACCTCTGATTTTCATCGAGAGTCATCCTAATGATCCTCAACAAGTTCTTGTTTGTAGAGTCAACTTTGGTCATTACCCCGAGGGTAATAGTTTGATGAAGTGCTTAGGTAGATCCCATTCTTGACAGCCCATTCGGTCACCTTGGACCCAATGGATGCCAATGCATTATCTAATATTATTGTATCAGGTATGCCAAATCTAGTTATTATCCCCTCATAGAAGTCTAGGATGCTAGATTCATTTGCTTCCTTGAGTGCTACTTGCTTGATCCACTTGGTGAAGTAATTTGTGGTCACAAAATCCATTTGTACCCTGGCTTGAATTGCGATTAATGACTCCATTTGAAGTCCAAACCCCATTGAATGAATGGCTGGTCAAATGAAATTGGATGCAACAGAAGAGCAGCCAACCTCTCTTTACCTATGAAGAATGCACAATTCCTGCACCTCTTGATCTATGCATAACAATCACTCAAAATCTTGGGCCAATAATAGCCAGACCCTCATGATCCTTAGAGATTTCACTGGGTGGAAAATGACCACCATCTGGTCCACCATGGATCTCTTCCAACAGCCTATGAATCTGATTTGTGCTAATGCATCTCAAAGAACACTCCATTCACATCCCTTTTGAACAAAACACCATCAACAAGGGCATATGGGACAGCTGAAATCAAGTGTCTTCTTTTGGTCTTGTTCATATCTTGAGGGCATAGACTGTGTTTAGGAAGTGCATCATGTCTTGGGTCCAGCAAGGAGTGAGGACACCATCATTCTCCTCTTGAGTGCTTCCTTGCTCATGGCTATCTTACAATGCCAAAACAGCCTCCTTCTCATTACATGCTTCCTTTTTTTTGCTCAAAATCAGCTGCTCACACAATCCTTTTCCTCTCGACCAACTTGGTGACTTTGATCTCATTTTCATACTTCATGACATGAGTAATCCAACCTGCTCTGTTTTCATTCAAGTCTTTGTTGAGGAGGAAGTATTTAACTCCCACATGAGAAACCAACAACTGAACCTTGTTGTTTGAAACTAGATACTTGAATTTCTTCAAGCTTCTGATTCTTTGCAAGAACATGCTTTTCAATGAAAGAATATCTCACCTCATAATCCTCCAGGCTTTGGCTAAAGAAAGCAATTGGCTGCTCATCATTGTCTTTGTTCTGCTGTACCAAAATTGCAGAAATAGTATCATCACCCCCAAATGCATAGAGGATGAAATCCTTGGAGAAATCCGGGTTGATGAGAGTTGGGGCTTGAGAGATGGCTTCTTTGATTTATTCAAAACTTTCCTTTCCTTCTTCTGTCCATTTAAAAGCCATGATTTTCTTGAACATCTTGGTGATAGGCTTGACAAGGGCTGCAAAATTTGGGACAAACCTCTGAACAAAATTTATTCTCCCCAAGAAACTTTTAAGGGCCTTCTTGTGGCTTGCAATGGTAGTGCTCTTATGGCTTCAACTCTTTCTGGATCAATTGCTAATCCTTCTTTGGAAAAAATGTGGCCAAGGAGTTTTCCTTCATGGGCTAGAAAAATACACTTTTTAGGATTCAAGGATACTTTAAATCTTCTGCACCTTTGGAACACTTGTCTCAAATGAAATAGGTGGTCTACTGCATTTTTTGAAAAAACAGTGATATCATCAAGATATATCAGCACCATGTTGTTAATCAAATCCTTGAACGCCATGTCCATTTCCCTTTAGAAAGTAGCTCCAGCGTTGGACAGCCCAAATTGCATTTTCTTGTATGCATAAATTTCCCATTTGGTTGTAAAGGTTATCTTGAACTGATATTCTTCTTTCACCATAATCTGATTATACCCCGAATAGCCATCAAGTAATGAAAACCTCTCGAGGTGGCAATAACTTGTAAAATCTGCTCCATAGAAGGAAGTGGATAATGATCCTTGAGATATGCTCTATTCAAATCTCTGAAGTCAACACACAATCTGATTTCCCCACTCTCCTTTCTAACTAGAACCAAGTTGGCTACCCAACTAGAATGCTTGATAGGGAATATGATTCTTGATTCTATCAACTTATTCAATTCCTTTCTCATGAGAGGCTCCATGTGTGGGTGACTAGCCTTTGTTTTTGTCGATGGGTTTAGTACTTGCATCCAATGCAATGGTGTGTTGAGATAACTTGGGATTGAAACCCTTCAAATATTCATAGCTCCAAGCAAACACATCAGGGAATTCTTGAAAAATTTGTATGAACTCATACCTTTCCTTCTCGGTTGCCACTTTACCAACTCGGAGTAATTTGCCTTCTTCCACCAAGATGGACACTTTGAATCTTCTCCCTTGACTTGAATGTTTTCTTTCTCCTTCCTAAACTGATCATTAGGATTGAAAATGGACTCCAAAGTAATAAGTCCCTTTAGTAGTTTGTTGGTTCTCACTGTATAACTTGGTGACCATACTTTGCTGCTCCAACTTTTCCCGATTTTTCACCGAGAACCGAGCTTCTTCTTGCAATAAATGGACAATTTTCTGATCATTTTCAAACACTTGCCAACTTACATTGTTATCTGCATCTTGAAGGCCTCACAATCACATGGATGTTTGGTTGTAGCTTGTCTTTTTGAATGCTTTCAACAATGTCAAAGGCTACCCCAACTGCTGCAAGCCTGTCAACAGCTTGGTTCTCTTTTCTAGGAATGGATTTTATGCCAAAGCCCTCAAAATCTTCAATGAGGTCCCACACCCTATTTTTGTAGCACTTGAGTAGATCATTCTTGATAGCATGCTACCCCTTAACTTGGTTGATAATCAACTCAGTGTCACCAAAGACTTGCATGTTCTTTATCCCTCTCTTGATTGACCAATGCAATCCTTGTATCAAAGCTTCATATTCAACAAAGTGTTATTAGAGCATACAAACTGAAATCTAAAATCTGAATAATACTTAACTCCTTAAGGGGAAACTAGCATAGCTCCCCTCCTACACCTTTTCTACTACTTGATCCGTCAAAAACAACCGCCATACCTCATTGTCATCCTTGTGGTTTGGCTTGGTGATGCTAGGAATAGGCTAATTTTCTTCATGCATGCAATAAACTCCTAGCTCGATTCTTTTATCTCTTGATAAGGATCAAAAGCATGCATCTTGTTTGCCCATTCATCAAGAGTTAGATCCGGGATGCTCCCAACCTTGGTGTCGGTTTCAAGTCGGTGCATGGATAATCCTCTTGATCAAACATTGAACAATTGGTATTGATCTGACTTGGAGTGTAAGGCTCAATGTGAAAGTTTGTAATAGGTTCAGATCTGATTGTGGCCTTGGTTCCATATCTTGTTCTAAACAACATGTGTGACCAATCAGCCAGATACGTAGCCTCCAATCTTGGCCGTGAACTCCTTGACAAACATAGGGCAAAGAGTGGTGGAAGATCTATTACCGAGACATCTTGTAAACCAACAACGTTGGAGCAGGCATGCAAGGTAAGACTCAAGTTTTTATCACTCCAACTATTTTTATGTTGTCGCATCCAATTGCACTACCCCCTTGGATATGACTTCATACTAAATTACCAACCCGATCAGCTATTTTCCCGGGCATTATTGAACTACTTGCCCCGAATCAATCATGCAATTTTGTACTAATTTGTTTCCAATGATCAATGAAACATATAATGGAGGGGGCTTCAACATTTTACCTCGCTGTCCTCCATCATTCCCTTCAGGCTGGGTAGTATTTGTGAGCAAATTTTCTTGCATTTGGACTTGCTGATTTGAAGTTGACCAGTCCTTTATGGCAGCTTGTAGCAAATCTCTTTGGCCTGGGATAGATAGTGATTCCCACATTGATATGTTTATGTTTGTCTTCTTCATCTGATCAATGATGTTGAATGGAGATGAAGCATCTCTTTGCTATCCCTTGGCTTGCACATTTATTCCTTGCATATGGGAAGCAACAACTGGCGTTTGAGTTGGCCTAGGAGCTGTTTTAGGCAGCCCTTGTGTGTTTGGAATTGAATTTTGTTTGCCAATAATTGGTGGGGTGATAGAAGGTTGTGGATTATTTAGAGCCAATGGCTGTTCTTCACCCAAATTCCTCCTTTTTGATCTTGTGTTGGCTGCAATGCTTTGGGAAACTGTTTGATTCATGCCACAAAAAACTTCTACCTACCATTTTATAAGTGTAGTATCATTTGGAGCTGATTGCTGCTAGAATGTTTCTTGTTGTAGGTTATTTCCTTGACTACCTTCACCCTCCACACCAAAGAGTTGTCACCATTAATGCTTGATTCAAGGCACCGTTGAAGCACATAGACTAGTTGTGTGGTTAATTACATGGGAAACACCAATCATACTCTTGCGCTATGTTGTTTTGCACAGGAACTAATGCCTTAGAGGTAGATATAGCATTGGGAATATAGGGCTGAAATGGTATGTTGGCAGGAGGTCTTGCTTGGTTTAAATTTGCAGCTGGATTGGGTGGTCTTTGAGGTTGGTATGGCTGCCTATTAGGCTGAGCTTGAGGCTAGAAGGGAGGTCTAAAACCTTGGGCTTGTTGTCTCTTGAGTGTAACTAGCTCATTACCTAAATTTTGCAATTGCTTCATGACTTCTTGAAGTTCATTTGAGGCACTAGAAGATGAAGTAGAAGCTTCACTTAAATTCTGATTTCTAGGAGTGGGAATAGGAGCTAAATTAGGCACTTGGCTAGTACTTGGGCTCTCTAAACTTGGAAACAATGGCATTGGAGGCCTAGGAGCTAGCTTGCCAGCTTGAATCAAACAATTTTCAGCTCTAATGGCAATGCTATAAGAAACAGGGATAGTTGTGCCTCCCATGGATTGAATTAACATAGAAATATCGAATTTATAGCTTTAAGGTAATATAAAAAGAACCTTATGTTGCTAGCCTTTCTTCTGCAACCGGAATTCTATCCCAAGTCATTTGAAATCTAAAGTTGAAGTTATTCAGATGCTCATTGGGAGCTCTCTTGATGGTTGTTATCTGCTCCAAAAGGGACAAGTTGTCTCCCTTTTCTCCAAACTGCTCATGGAGGGATATACATAGCTAGTTCCAATTTTGGATAGAACCTAAGGCAAGACTCCTGAACCATTACAAATCTTTCCCTTTGAATGAAGATTCCGTGGTTTGACAAGAACTTGCATCTCATTGATCTCATGGATTTCCCAAATGTTAGCAATGTCCTTGACATGATCACCAGGAGTGGTATGATTTTCTCCAGTAAAGTATGGGATGTTCTTCAATGCTACAACTGGGATTGAATTTTGTGCATTGAGAGCAAGTGGGTCTGCTACCAAAGTGAAGTATACATAGGGGTTGTTACGTGCCATTCTCGATTGACCTTAGAACCCTTGTTAATATGAAAGGAATACAAGGTGGAGGATTTTATAGAGTATTATTTGGTGGAGATGGAGACTTTTGAATTCTCCTCCTTCTTTGCCTTCTTCTTGGAGATAAATGCGTATACTCAAACAAAACCTCTTCGTATTCAACTCTTGACCTTGTGTTGATTCTTCTCATTATTTTTCAGTCCGCACTACTAAAACCAGTTGATTCCTCTTCCTTGGAGTCCACAGATGTGCAATTTAGGGTTCTTTTAAGGAAGAAATTTGTAACAAATGCACATCAATTTTTTTGCAAAGAAGATGAAGACCTCTAAGGTCCCACCCGACATGCCAAAATTGTTGTTGCAAATTAGCAAAGCACTCCCTGGATGTTGATCAAACTTCTATTTTGACATCTTGGACATCCAGTGTGATTGCACACAACATTGAATCCTCTCCCCAAGTGTGGGAATTGTAAAATGGGAGAGGAATCTCTAGATTAGAGGTTGGTTCCTCAACTCCTCCGATCGATATATCACTTACAAGTTGCAGAGGTTCGAATTTAAGATCCTACTCTAAATTCCAAGGGGACATAGATAGAAAATGCAAAAAAATGAAGCTAATGCTAATGAGGTGATGCACCAAAGGAGTTGTAGACACCTGATATTGCAATACATACACAATCCATAAGAAAAACACAAAGCACAAAGCATGCACAAATTGCTCAAAATGTAATGAAAGATCAGGAAAACAATGGTAGATATATGAAAGGATTGAAGTATTCTAATCACAGAGCATATATTAACATTCCAGATCCAATACAATGCATTACAGTGATCAAGAGGCAAAAGGGGTGTTGTATTGCATGGAAAGGTAAAAATTTCCACAAATTCTACCAAAAAGGAAGAAAAAGGGAAGTTGCAGAGCTGAAAAAGTGTCTCTCCTTTCAAAAATGAACCCATTCTAGCTTTTACAGTGCAAGCCATGACCCCAGGAGAGAGAAACATGGGAAAACATGGGAGATCTTTAACCACCGACCCAAACGCATTAAAACAGCATGGGCAATCTTATAGGCTTATCCCCTAACATTTTTTACCATGTTGGGAGAGAATGCAAGCCATTCTTCATTAGAAATGGTGGCTGAAACATCATTTCTGTCCATGACCACATGCCAGGCGTTTTCAATTTTATCTCTCCAAACTCCATCAAAATGCAAAAATGACCTCGGAATCTTGTAGAGAATTTCATCGGCTTTCCATTGATATAAAGAATCTCCATTTTGAAATTTTTCCAAACACTTGGTAAAAAAATCCAAGTTTTCCTCCGACCTCCACCACTTCCTTGGACACGTGGCACCATTTCATTGGCTGTGGGCCTTTCAAGGAAAATGTCCCATAAAAACTCCTCCGGGCATAACTTCAAAAATACATGGAGTTAGGAGGAAAACATTACCTTTCGGAAAGCCGAGAAAGAGCTCTATCTAATGGTGTCATTTCCAGAGGGTTTTAAGTGCTTGGAAAGAAAAAAATTATGACTAAGGCACAAGAGAGGGAAGAATGAAAGGAGTTAGCCACAAAATGAGCAAGGGGTACATTTTGGATAATAGTGTCCATCGAAAATCCATCATGAAATTTTGTCAACACTTTTCGGTTTACACATCCTCGATAAACCTCAAAAAAATGCCATCAAGATTCTTCTTGACGAGAAGACCATAAATCAACACATATGGAATAGATTGTAACCTCATATGTCTTCTCTTTTCTTTGTTCAAACTAGGAGGGTATGCACCATCAGAAAGGAATTTGATCATGTCCTTCATCCAATCATGTGTGCTAGGTCTCGCATTCTGCTTCATGTTCTTTATGTGAGAGATATTTATCCAAAAATAATGAAGCCTTAGGTTCATCCTACATGTCCTCGAAAGTTTTCTACAAAGTGCGCTACCTCTAACCAACTTTTTGGCTTTGATATTCACATCATACTGTGATTTTTTTCACCCATCGTGTTCTCTTCTCACTGATTTCTGCTCCCATGATGAATTCTCTCACACTTGTGTGTGATACTAACACCTTGATGTGATTTGTTAAAAGCATGATTTTAAACTTCTTGAGCACATGCATGATGACGTAGAGATATTTATCTATGTGAATGTATCTCAATTCCTAATCCTTGAGTGTCTAATTGAAGAAAGATATTGGTTGTTCCATTCCTTGTTCATTTTCCTTTGTGAAGATAAGTAACAACACCTGCATCAACACCATAGGAATAAAGGATGAAATCCTTTGAGTAATCTAGGTTGATGAGTTTTTGCGCACAAGAAATATCTCTTTTAATCTTGTTGAAGATTTCTCTTCCTTTTGCTATCCATATGAAGGTTGTGTCATTTTTTAGCATGAGGGTGATGGGATTGACCATCTGTAAAATTAGAAATGAATCTCTTAAAAAAATTATATTTCCAAGGAAGGTCATTAAATATTTCTTATGCGTCGATAAGGAAAGAGCTAGGATGGCTGAAATGCATTCGAATCAATTTTGATTCCATCCTTTGAAACCATGTGGCCCAAAAGCTTTCCTTCCTGCACCACAACAAAATTACACTTCTTAGGGTTAAGAGACACCCCAATTTTTTTGCATCTCTCAAATACTTTATTTATATGTAGCATGTGAAATGTGCCCTACTTTGAGAATATTATAATGTCATCAAGGTAAATCAAGATGAAATCATTGATATATCCTTTGAAGGTAATATCCATGGCACGCTAGAATGTCGCGCATGTGTTTGACAAACCAAAGGGAATATTTTGATAAGCATATGTTCCCACTTGGTTGTAAACATCATTTTGAATTGATCCCCTTCCTTGAATAGAATTTTATTAAGGCCATAATACCCATCCAGCATTGAGAAACTTTACACGCCACCCATAGTCTACAATATCTACTCCATAGAAGGCAAATGATAACGTTCCTTTAATGATTCCTTGTGTAAATCTTTGAAATCAATACAATGTATTATTTCACTGTTCTTCTTACGTATCAAACAAGATTTTTGGCCCAAGTAGAGTACTTGATTGGTAAAATGATCTTCACCTCAATCAATTTAGACAACTCTGTCCTCATGAGAGGATCTATCTTCGATTGAATGGCCGTTGCTTTTGTCCGATGGGCTTGATACACGGATCAAGGTCAATAGAGTGTTGAACAACACTTGGATCAAATCCTTTGAGGTATTCATACTCGCATGAAAATATATCACTATACTTTTGACAGAGAGATACAAAGGTCTATTTTTCTTCACGCGCGCAAGCTTTACTCGAGCAATAACTCCTTACCATGCACAATAGTGACCGGGAGTAATATTTTTGCACCACACGCATATTCTTTTATTCACCCTTAAACTCATCATCAAGGCTAAATATTTTCTCTAAGATGACCAACCCTTTAGGAAACTTGTTTTTCTTTAGTTGTATTACTTGGTCACCATAGATGTCATGCAAGTCACTTGTATGCTCAATGAAAACTCAGCTTCCTTTTGTATAAACTAGACAATATGCACGTCACTATTAAACACTTTCCATTTGGTGTTTTTGTCTAGAATAGATGGCTTTATTACCATCTTAATGTGTTGGGTGTTCTCCTTAACAAAGTCATTAGTAGGAGAGAACTATGAACCAAGCACAACCATCTGATCAGCTTCTTTGTTCATCTTGTGTTGCACCACCTACATATTCAGAGGATCAAAGCTCTCAAGTAGGTCCCAAACTCTATGTTTATAATATTTGAGAAGCTTATTATTTGTCAAGTATTTTTTGGTGACCTGGTGGATAACTAGTTTTGTGTCCCCAAATATCTGCATAGTGCTTTGATATTTTTATTTTCTATAATTAGAAGGCCATGTACTAGTGCTTTATACTCCACTACATTGTTAGAACATGAAAACTACAACCTATGCAAGAAGAATAATTTCTCATCCTTAGGAGAAATGAGAACAACTCCCATGCCCATGCCATTTTTGCTTCTAGATCCATCAAATTATAACTTCCATAGACCTACACCTTTTTCATTTTTCTTGAACATGCATGGTAGTACAACTTCTTCTTCAAGGATGCAATATGTCCCAAGCCTAGTTTCATAAGCTTCTAGTTCTTTAGCATATGGATCAAATTTTTGGTGCCTATTTGCCAACTCATCAAGCACTAGCTTAGGAATAGGTGGTGGAAGAGGGTGCTCTTGAAATTGAAACTTGTTATTTTTTTATTAGGTAATTGGCTTGGAAAGGAGATGGGTCATATGACTCTACATGATAGGAATATATTGGCTCATCTTATATTGTAAACCAAGTACCATAACTTGTCTTGAGTAACATATGAGACTAGTCAGAAGACAAGTAACCACCCACTTTTATAGTGAAATCTATTGACAGACACAAGGAAAAAAAAAAAAGGAGGTAGGTCAATGATTGACACATCTTGAGTTATCATGAGGCTTGGACATGCATGGAGGGTTAACTCAATATCCTTGATGATTCCTAAAGTAGTGACAGTTGAACCATCAAGTTGCAGGACTCCTTTTGTCAAGGGGCTATACTTAAGACCTAAGACATCAACAATTTTCTTAGGTATGACAGAGGTGCTAGCACCTAAGTCAATCATGCAGTTATGGATAAGATGTTTTCCTATGATCAAGGACATATAAAATGGTATGGTTTTAACAACCTTACTTGTTTCTCCTCCTCTTAGAAGATATTGATGGAAGCACGAGGATTTTGATCAACTGGGTCGAGTGTGTGAAATTTGGGCCGAGCTTCATGCATCACACTAAGATGGAATGGTCAAGGTGTCCCACATTGTGACATTTATGTTTGTCTTCTTCATCTGGTCCACAATGTTGAATGGAAGACCCACTGACTTGTGCATTTGAGGTACAACAACATCTTTTCTTGATTATTTAGGTACAGAGGCAAGAGCCTTAGCTGGCATAGAGGCTTTACCTACCAAAAGAGGAGTGAGCGCCACTTTAGGAGCAGCTTTGCATGGATCCTCGCATGTAGGAACTTGATAAATTTTACTACTAGATGCCTTAGCTACATATTTCTGCTTTTGACAATCAACCTGTGTTGCTGGAATAGAGACTTGTGCACCAAACTCAAGCATTCTCTTCTTGTATCTTGTGTTTTATACAACCCGTGTGTGCTATATATTTGTATCATCTACACTTGGTTGATTACGAGAAAATTCCTCAATGTGAACTTTTGGCCTTTCTTGGTTTTCAATCTCACTTACACCGATGAAAGGCTCATAGTTAGAAATAATCTAGATCATATAGGATTACACGCATGCAGCATTAGCACACCGATATTGGTTATGAGGCATGTTGTAAGGGAATCACCATTCTTACTCTTGTGCCATATTGTTCTGAATAGGGACAAGTGCTTTACTTATGTTGGGCACTAGAAGAGGTTATCTTTGGAGGGATAACTTGTAAGGGTTGATTCACATTAACATGTCATCTATCATTTTGATGGTTCTATGCATATCTCTATTTTTGTACTCATTCCACCAAGGTTGATTGCTTTGTCTTTGCACCCGATTAGAACTAATTATATAGGGTTGTTTCTACTTTGCTTCTCCAATGATATGACCTTATTGGACAAGTTTCTAATTAAGGTCTTCAATTCTTCATCTTCTTTCTACTACACGGAGAGTATGAAGTTGATGCATTTTATTGTGTGCTCTACATAGGAATAAGAGAAAAAAAATGCAAAGGTGTAGGAGAAATCTCTGGGAATAAGGGTGCGGGTGGTCTAGGAGCCAACTTACCCGCCTAGATGAGACTATTTTCTACCCTTATTGAAATGTTGTATGCAACGAAAAGTTATACCTCCCATGGATTGAATCATGACTGAAATTTCACTATTCGAAGGCCTTAGATAATATAGGAAAGCATGTTCGGCTATATGCCTTACCACTTGAGGAATTTTTCCCAATTCTTCTAGAATCTGAAATTGAAATCAGCCATTTGCTAGTTGGGCACCCTCTTTTTGTAGTCATTGTTCCACTAAAGATAGGTGATATGATTTGTCTTCAAAGTAGTTACATGAATTTGTTCCAAGATCATCCAAGGTTGCAATGGATGCAGGTCTCAGGCTATGGTACCATTGGAGTACTTTACCTTTGAATGAAGTTGTAAGTAACTTGGCTACTACATCATCATGCATGATCAAATAAATAAAACATACATTAGCCACATATTGAATGTGTTTAATAGGGGTGACTTGATTTTCTCCCATGAAGTATGGTATGCTTTAGAGAACAGCTACTAGAATATCATGATGTGTATTGAGATTGAGAGGGCTTCCACCAGTGAAGCCGCCAAATTTCCTCGGAGGAGCGGGAGGTTGGAGTTCCATGGTAAGGTGTGTTTGCTTGTTGTGAGGAGAAGTAGAGTGCGTGTAGCACGCCAAAGTTGGGGATACACACATGAAAGTTTTGTTGCATGTTCTTCTTGGTGAAAGCTGGACATATTCAAAGGATCTTTCACTTGCAGCACTCTTTCTGGTGTGCACTCTTCTCATAAAAGGTGCTCTGGCTCCTAGAAACGCAGTAGATTTGAGTGTTGGGAGTCGCTAGATGTGTTGAATGAGCCTCCAAAGGCTGGAAATGTGAAATTTAAGCTTTCAATGTTGGTCCCACCGAGCATGCCGAAACTGTTGGTTGTCAAATTTGCACCCATGTCTCGGATCTAGTAGAACCGAGTCATTTGAAACAACAATGGAATTGTCTCCAAGTTGTGGGACCTTGCGCACTTGAGATAGATCTCTGGAGAAGGTTGATTCCTCTACCTATTTCTACTGCTACTACTACTCCTAATGCTAGAAGGAAAAAATAAGCTAAAAATCCAAGGGACCAGGGATAGAAGGATAACATAAATGAAAACTAAACTAAGGAGGTGATAACACCGAAAAGTTGGATAAAAAATATCTGTTCGAGTGAAAATGAAATATAAAGCATGAGGGGAGGCTAGGCATGTGTAGCATAGACTAGTAAGTATTTACACCATCAATTTCATGAAATACAACCAAAAATGGTGATGTAAGGAAGTTAAAGTGACACAATAAACACATAATGCAACAACATGAAAGAAAGAAGAAATAAAACATGCCAAAGCTGAAGATAGCCACAAAACAATTATTTTATTACTTCCAGGTATGCACATGGGGTTATAATGGTGTCTCGAAGGCTAATATTCATATGATTGAACCAAATCTAGAGGTTTGTGACTCAAAATGCAAAGATATAGGATCCTCAACAAACACTAAAGGATGTAAAATGTCCAACCCTTTATAATGATCCAAGCTCTTACATTTATAGATGAAGTGAAAAGAGGAGAAGAAGAGAAGGATGGAAATCTAACTTGAAATCTCAACCATCAGTCATTAATTCCTACAAATCCACCTATAATCTGTCAAGTGTGGTTCTCCATGTCTATTTGGCATGTTGGAGAAGGAAGGAAGGTAGATCAGATCAAATCTGGGTGGTTGAAGAAATCGGATCACATATTAATGGTGTGAAAGATGTTTTCTAGCTTCTCACCTACCAAATCCCACTAAAATTTGAATTTGAATGGTCCATCATGTAGCCCACGTCAAGTATATTTCCAAAAATTCTAGATGTGCAAGGATCTAAGTAATCTTTGGAACAAAAGCTATGATTGTTAGAAGATATGTAGTGCAAATTGGGCACACAAGACACATGGCACACATGTATTGGCAAGAAATGAGCAATCTGTTGATTTATTTTATCATTTCTACCCTATGTCACACACTAGTTTGTTGTAAGTATTTGGCACCTCGGTGGCACGCTTTGATATTTTACATGTGATACACTCAAGGTCTAACATATTTCCACGTGTCACGAAGAACACGAAGAAGGCATAAAGGTATTCACATGGAAGGATGAGGCACAAAAAGAAAATAGAGGGAAGGTGGGCATAAAGGTAATGCATACAAGAGGAAATGGGATAAATACCCAAGGAATAAATGTATGAGAGAGGCACAATTATTACAAAATAATGAGGAGAATGGGCATGTGGCTATTATTTGGAAAGTCTAATACATGCACGCATGATGAATAACATGGGAAGAAATGGCAAAGAAGGTGTGCACAATAAGAGTGAAATAAAGAGGAAAAGTAAAATGGAAGGAAGGTGCAAAAGTGGATCGTGTAACACGTGCAAGGAAATACAACTACCAAATAGCTAAGTGCGACAACCTAAGTATAGAACCTCATATGAATGTAAGTTGTCCAAATAACTATGGGAGTTATTTTGATCAAATTCATTGTTTGATTGAAAAAATATGCTTTTTTGAGTATGAGGATGAAGACTTATATTATGTATCATTTAATGTTTGGAAAGCCATGGATGATGTCTATACTCCTCATTCTCTCGTCCTACTAGTAAAACATATGAGGCATATAAAATCAAATCTAAGACCTTTGTGCAATCATACATGGTATTGAGAATTTGATTTGGGAAAAATTATGTATTGTAAGTCAAAAAAAGAGGCATGGGAGAAAATACAAGTTTTATATGAAGGTGACTCAAAGGTAATTTCTAAGCTTCAAAATTTAAAAAATCAGTTTGAGTCTCTCAAAATGAATAATCATGAATCTATTATTGCATATATTCTTAGAGTTGATAATATTTTCAATAACATGAAAGGGTTAGGAGAATATGTGAAATAAAAAGTTGTTGTTAAAAATGTTTTGAGGTCACTAACTCCTATATTTGACTCTAAAGTATCTATTATTTAAGAGGAAAATGATATAACTACTTTGAAGTTAGATGAGTTGCATGGTACCTTGACTACTTATGAAATGAGGATAGGTGATTCTAAATCAGCCAAGAAAGAGGTTGCATTCAAATCTGAAATGAAAGCTAAATGCAAGAAGGTGAAGGATGATTATGTTGTTCCTAAAATTGAAGATGAAGAGCTATTTGTTATGGTGGCTAGAAGGTTGAAGGTTAGATTTGGTAAGTATAGTGGTAAAATTCCATTCAAGTGTTTCAATTGTGGTGAAGTAGGTCATTTTTCTGCTAAGTGTCCTCATAGGCATGAAAAGGAAGATGATGAAGATCATGAGGTTGGTCATATCAATAAAAAACCAATTTTAGTAAAGGTAAGAAGAACTTTAAGAAGTTTGACTATAAGAAAAAGGAAAAAAGAAGTTTTTACACAAAGTAAGATGATGAATTTTATGACTTTAGTACTGGTGTTTCAAATTATGAAACTGAATCAGATCAAGAGGATATAGGAAATGAGGTATTGTTCATGACTAATGATGTTAAGAGATCTTCTATTGAAGTTTTTTCACTTAGGAGATTTTATATCAGGTTATTACAGCTATTGATATGAAGATGATGGAGATTTCAAATATGATCTTGAAGGCATTAAAAGGAGTTAAATAATTCTAAGAAAGATAACAAGAAGTATATTTTGCAGGTCAAGGAGTATGAAAATCATATTCATAAGATAGAATAAAGGTACAAGTTTGAATCATGCAAGAAAAATGAGTCAATCATATTATTATAATAAAAGGTAAAGTATCTTGTCTCAAGTTTCCAAGATAAATAAAGTTTTTGTTCAAAATTTGAAAAATATATTGAGTTCCTAAGGGATGAGATACTAGAGGCTAGCAAGAAGACTATGTCCTTTCAAAAGTTTGAGAAAATTGTCAATGATCTAGATGATCTACTTGGAAAACAAAGATCAACAAGTGATAGAGTTGGTTTGGGTTTCAAAGAGGAATCTAAAGGAAAGGAATTGAAGCAAGAAGACATGGTTCCAAGAAAGGAAGAAGGTGAACATAGCATCAAGGAAGATAAGAAGAAGGTGACTCTCATCAAGACAATGTGAAATCAAGGCCAATTAGGAAACCTAATGCCTCAAGGTATGAAAGAACTTTCAATGGATATTGTTATAATTGTAATGAATTTGGTCATAGGGCTAAAGAGTGTAGAAGGTCTCCTAGAGATAATCATCCTTGGAAAGACAATAGAAGTGAATATGCTAAGAGTATTGTATGCTACAAGTGCAATGAGGTAGGTCATGTTGCTATAATTTTCTTAAATGATTCATCTAGTCATGTTGATGGTTACAAGAGGAATAGTTATGTGGTATGATACAACTATAATGGTGTTGGAAATGTTACAAGAAACTATTATCATGGATTCTCAAGACAAAATCAGAATGTTCAAGGTCCTAGAGTGTAAGGATTAAAATTTCAAAGGACAAGAATGCATGATAACAGTCAAGAAAGTAATTGAGAGCCTAACATAGATCATGGTGGCTCATTAAGAGCATTGGTTGATGGAAGGAAAGGCATAACTTGGAGGTCATATCAGAAGAGAGAAGATGAAGTACTTTTATAGATGTCTAAGAGGTCTTGGGACCTCTTCAAGACCTTATTTTAGGTCTTCATGGTGTTCATATGCCTCTATTATGCTTCTTAGAGGTATATCGGTTTATATGAATCATTGGTCCGAGGAGGGGGAGTTGTCTAAGTCAAAGTGTGTCTCCTCCATGATGTCAAGGTATGTCATTCAAGTCATTATGAATGTTCTTATGGTTCAAATTTGGTTGTTCATGTTGTAGATGTCAAAATCAATGTATTTTGGTATTTAGTGTATGTTTGAGTTCTTAGAGTCTGAGTTTGTATTATCATGGTGTATTATTAGTCTGAGATGACATAATGTTTACAAGAGTCATGTTTCTGTCTCATATGAGGTTTGTAGTGTCATAAATTCATGAGGAAATTTTTCTTGTAATCTAAGTGTGTGTCTAACAATGTTGTCTTGTTGGAGGTTAGTATAGTTCCCAAGTTTTTATGGCCTGAGAAAATTAAGAGTTAAGTGATTTTTCATGAGCTATAAATGTATGTATTATGTGTATTAAAATATCTTGTATGTGTGTGAAGTTATGAATGTGTTACAAAAGTTATTAAAGGAAATCAAGAGTCTTAGTGTATTCATTCTCCTCAAGTAATATGTTTTGATCTTCATCAGTGGTCTGGGCATGTCCATTGTATTATGATTCATTGGGTCATGTGTCATGAGTTTCAAATGGTTTAGGTGCATCTTAAAGGGAGTTTGAAAATGTGATGAGTCATCAAGTATGATGACTTGATCAAACTATTATGACAACTAAGGTTTTTAGGTGAGATATGGTCAAATCATGTGTGCTCAAGTGGAGTCTAAGGTGGTTATAGGCATGATATTGGTGTTATATCTCTTTTCAAATGTCAAAATTTGCTCAAAAATGTAATAAATGATATTTAGGTAATGATGATAAAGTTTGGGCCATTGATGTCAAAGTTTAAGAATTTTTGTATCTTATATATCTAAACTGAGCTTTTATAGTGCACATTGAGCGATATGGAAGAAAAGTTGATTTTAAAGAAGAAAATGTGGATTCCAATGGAAAAATTTTTGTACGAAGAATCTAGACAATGTATTCTTCATGATTTATGAGGTTTTAAACCCTAATGATGCATAAGTTGTCTAGAACTCTTGATAGTAGTATGAATTCACGATGTGAATGCAAAAGACCTAATTTCACTGGGAATGGAATGAAAAACTATGGAGTGTCTCTTTAAGATCAAGATTAAAGGCTTGTGAAATTGGTTGTATGGCCAAATAGGTATCCATATATTATCATATTTCATTCATAAAGTTTGTACATCAAAATATAGATGTGATTCCATTCAAAATCGGGGCTAATAGTCTATTAATGTGGATTTGATCATGTAAAGAAGGTAAGTTGTAAGTTTTTAATGAACCTATGAGATTATTGGGAAATTGTATAATAATGTGAAACCTATGATTAAGTTTAATATCATGGCATAAGGTAGAAATAAGAAAAAAATTCATCTATGTACTCTTGAAGCATTTAAACTTGCATTTGAATGTGTATTTTCATTCTGACTAAGCATGTAAGGTCATCATCGAGAGATCTCTCAAACTTCCAAATTGATTAAGAATGAGTTAAATGGATTTGATATTGCTTCCTAAATAAGTGTGAAGTTTTTTTCATGAGTTCTCTCATCAAATAGTGGAATGACATAAGAAACGTCATGATTAATTTTGTGTCATAGATCAATACAATGTATCTACAATTAGAAGAGTTGGTCTACACCATCCTTGATGGGTTTAAGGCCCATGAGCAATGTGTATATACATTTGTGAAGAGGTATAAATTCTTTAAAGTGTGTAATATGGTTCATCTCAGGAGTGAAGAAGCTTGCATGTTGTTCTTATACATGTCTTGAGCTAAAAACTTTAAGCTATAGAGTATATGTGTGTATACCTAGAAAGGAAAAACATGGTGTTTCCATAGTGAGAATGATCTAAAAGTATATTTTTGTGATTTAAGTATCCCTAAGCTTGTTTATGAGATCTAAAAGGTGAATTTTGCCTCAAAATAAGGAAATGACATTTCTAGTGAACTATGAATGACTAGAATGATCATCTTAGCTTCAAAAGGTGTCTCCTATAGCAAGTAGGTGTTTAAATAGGTATGATGGAAGTGATATTTCAAAGGATATATTGTGTCTTGACTGCCTCTTAAGGATAAGTTAGGTTATGTAGTTGTGGAAAGTGAATGAATTGGCCTATAAGTCATGATTGAGTCAAATTTTATGGATCGTGGCCTCGGAAGGTCTGATAGGACACTACAATACAATATGAAGAGCTAAATGATGCTCAGATTTGTAAGGATATTTTCAAGATAGGGGGAGTACATATGTTTTCTTATCATAAGTACTCTAAGTGAGTTCATTTGGTATAATGGTTGAAAGCTAGACTTAAAGTAAAGTTGATCATTCGATGATAATCAGTGTACAATGATATGAAAAGGAGCTTCTATAGATGTATGATGATGTGTGTGATCTAAAACATTCAAGCGGAGCATGTATGAGTGCTTCTAGAAGGTTACATTGTTTATTTCAAGGTTTTTGAGGTAAGTGTTGAGTTTATTCACCAAGAACAAGCAAGTTATGATCATGAATGCATTATTTCATCCCAATATGACTGTCATACACTGAAAATATGGTTTAAGGTAGGGCCAAAGTGACTCAAGTTGGTTTTTGTCATGATATCAAGGTAATTTTATTAATTTTATGTCTTTCTACTAGATATGGTTGTTCTAATACTAGGGGTAGTGATGGGTAGATATATTGAAGGGTGAATGGTATGTTGTATCTTGTCAAAATTCCTAAAACCATTGATGAGTTTGAGGGATCAGGATCTCAATCCTAGTGTGATGATGAAAGAAATAAATGGTAATGAAAAGACAAGTTAGTGTCTTGAAAAGTTTTGTAAGATCATGAGTAAAGGTAAGAATAATATTCTTGGATCTAATAAGCATTTTTGGCAAGCTGTTCATGAAGAATATGGTCCAAGTATAGATCTGCAATAGTGGCATTTTGAAGGTTAAAACAAAGTTTGAGAAGAAATGGCAAATTTTTGCATGCCTACAAAGTGAATGATGATGTTCTATCCCTAAGAATAGGTAAAAGATTTTTATTCATGATTTTTGGTATGGTTAAGAGATGTATATGCTATTCCCAAGGGGAGTGCTATGTTTCTATGCTTGAAAAGAAGCTAAAAATACGTTTTTGAGAGATATTTCTTGACTATAATTTTTTGTAAGACCTTTGGTTGATGTTTCTAACCAAAAGATGATCCTATGAAGATTAGAAAGATGAATAACATGTTGGTAAAGTATGCATTTTTCATTAATGTAAAAAGGGGAGAAGTTCAGTGGTTTTCCATCAATGACAAAGGGGGAGATTGTTGGCATGTTGTTGTTTAGGTGTTTTCATTCATGAAAACATCATTAATGAAAAATTGGATGATGAGTAGAGTCATATTATAATGAGGATGATGATGACATGATGTTTCAGTGGTGTTCATGGTTGCATAGGTTGATTCAGTGAGATTACTTGTTCTTGCAAGCATATTCAGGTGACCTAGCTAGCCTAGGTGATAGTGCATGGAGGTTGGGGATTATTGGTAAATTGAGAAGCATGTTATCATGATGGAGATCATGTTTTGAGAATTTTTGGGAACTTTTCATGTACAAGGTTGGTGACCATGTTTCATGTGCTCATTTGGACCAGGTATGGTTGTTAGAATACATGAGATTGAGTTATGGATCTATATGAGCTCATGGATGCATGTAGGAAGTTTATTTTGATGTAATAGGTATGTTAGGACCATTTGGAGTGTTTTCATGATGAGTTATAATGTTATTTCAGTTGACCCTATCTTTACAGTGTAAAACCCTAAGGGATAGCTATGAAAATGAGATAGGATGGAAATATTGAGAGATATTTGTGATATGATGATGATTGGAGATGTTAGTAGGGTGTGTCATGGTGATGTGGGAAAATTTTAAGGTTTCCATGATGAGTATTTTTCATGTTATGATGTTTTTGGTGAAACAAGGTCAAGAACAAGGCCATTTCCAACTCGAATTGGGTCTTCTAATGCTCGCCCTAGATTCTTACTTTACATGGGACCTTATGGATTTCTAGGATGTTTTTAAATTGAATTTATAAGGTTTTAAAAAAATAATGAGTTCATTTCATTATCATGTTTTTATGAACGGATGCTAAGAAGGTAAACAAATGATTATGTGTTTGAAACCCTAGCTTGAAAGTGATTTGAGAGATTTTCTTCCTAAGTGGACAATTTTTCTTGATATTTATTTTATGAATATTGGAACATGTAGAGGAATCCTTCATATTTATATAAAGGTATGATAGATATCATGGTGATGAGTGGACCCCACTAATACGGTCAACTTATGAAGAAGTTTAGCTCAAGACAAGGTTTTCTAAAGTAGTTGCAAACTAAATAGACATTATGTGAGTTTTCATTGATGTACGGGATGGTTTAAGGTCATGGTGATGCTAATAGATGGTTTAGTTTTCTTTATTTATGTTGATTGGTCAAAGGATAGTTTTGGGGTAGTTAGAAGAAGTCTTCAATAAATTTGACATTACAGGAGTTAGGAGGTGATTCAAGCTGTTTTGGAAAGATAACTCATATATATTTCCATTTATATAATTTTTTTATCATGATTATGAGTTTTGATAGGGTTTACAGGTCAGTTTGCAGACAAGAATATTTTTTGGATTTGTCAAACAAGACAACTTTTGCTGAAATATTGAGTTTGTTAATGCATGGAATGGGTTGTGTGATGTTTTATATCACATATAATGTGAATAGGGGTTAATTTTTCATTCAATGAATCCATTTTTAGGTCTTGAAAGTGTCAGAAAGGGTGTTAACCAATTGCATTTATAAAAAAAAATTGGGCGGCTTGATTTGGTGAAGGAAAAAGTTGACGTAGTTTGAACCTGAGGTTTTTTCAAGAGTTATAAATTACTTATAAGTTTTCTATAGATTATTAGATTTCCATTTAATGGTGACATTCTATAGTTTAAGCATTCTTAGGTGACCTTGAAGCCAAAAGTTGAAGACATGGTGCTGGAAATAGGTGTTTTCTGAAGGCAATAAGCCATTGACCCATTAAATGTAATAATTTGATTGGTTCATGATAATTGTGATATTTTATGATGTTTAAATGTTATTTTAAACATGTTTGGTTATTTTTAGATAATTACTAAAAATATTTTGGTGTTAGGATGTTTTTCTCATTTCAATGATGGGGTTTTGAGGATTTTTGGTGCATGGATGAAGGGTTTTGACTAGGTGACCTTAAAAGGAACGATAACCAGATCATTCCAAGAAAATAACTCATATGCTAATGAAACACCATGATCAATAAGATGAAATAAATTTTCTAGAAACCTTTGCAAACAAATGAACAAGAATATCATATATTATTATGGAACTCAATAAAATATAATCGAGAATGGGCCTTGCTTATATAGGAAAGGAATAAAAATCTAAGAACCAATCAAGTTCGTAGATCAAGCCATAAATCAAGGAAAGAAATAGTCATCAAAGAACTAGTCAAGACCATAGATTTAGGAGAGAACTAGACATCAAGGATCTAGTCAACACCATAGATCAAGGAAATAACTATACTTAACAACTAGATAATATCCCCTAATATCTAAATAAATAAAAATAAATATCCACACACATAAGTGGGTGAGGATAAATACAATAACAATAACTAAAGTGCCTAGGTGAACATGAGCTAAGGTAAATACCTACTCTAACACCCCCCTCAAGTGAAGCTAGGGGCCAAAATAGAAGTGACATGTCCATAGTATGAGTCCCGACAACTAGGCTTGATGAGGTACTCATGTACAATATATCCATGAAGAAATCTCAAACCAAAAGAAGGAAAGAATCCTACTAGAAGGAAAGAGAAAGAAGAAGAAGAAGGAAGATGTTCTCACAAACACCCCCAAGAACAAATTCCAAAACCCCAAGCATTCCATGTAACTCAAGGTAGTGAAGTGATGCAAAAGGCTTCGTAAAGATGTCTACAACCTCTTCGTTGAGTTGGAATGTACTCAAAGCAAAGAACTCCATCCTAAATGTGCTAACGAATGAAGTGGATGTGTATCTCAATATGCTTGGTCCATTGGTGCTCAATTGGGTTACGAGAAATTTTAATAGCACTTTGGTTGTCACACCAAAGTACAGTCAGTGAATCTTGTGGGAATCCAAACTCTGTCAATAACTTTCAAAGCCAAAGAATCTACTGACTTGCTATAACTGCTGCCATGTAATCTACCTCTAAAGATGAAAGTGCAATAGCTTGTTGATTTTTGCACCCAAACAACTAGAGAAGAACCAAGAATAAAAATATATCCAAAAGTGGAGCGTATGTCATCAATAGAACTTTCCCAATCTCAATCAGATACCCAACCAACTGATTAGAACCCCTAGTGTAGTGTAGGCCAAAGTGGGAAGTGTCATGTAAATAGCACAAAATCCTTTTATCATCCTTCTAGTGACTACGATGAGAATAATGTGCAAAACGAGATACAATCCATACTACAAATGAAATATCAAGGTGAGTATGGTTCAAGTACATGAGACTCCCAACCAACTACCTATATAATTTAGGATCACAAAATGGTGTGGCACATGTGGAAGTAAGAGTAACTACATACTTGAAAAGGAGATGGACTTGGCTTGTAATAAACCATATCAAAGCACCGAAGAAGATCATGGGTGCATTTTTCTTACTCAAATGAATCCATGACTCTATCTCGAGAAATATACAAACCAAGGAAATAATGCAATAGCCCAAGATCTTTCTTGTCAAACTGTAGAAAGATCCTTTGAATACTTTGAATGTGGGAAGATGATCTGCAGCCAAGTAATAGATCATCAACATACAATAAAAGTATCACAATATCCTCACCAACATGCTTTGGAGATACATTGTATGATCGGAGTGGTAACAAACAAAACCAATAGATAGAAGAAAATAATCCATCTTCTCATACCAAGCCCAAGGGGCTTGTTTGAGACCATAGAGAGACCTTCGGAGCCTACAAATAAGAGAATAATCATGAGCAAAGCAAGTTGACTACTCCATGTATATTTCCTCTTGTATATCTCCATGTAAGAAGGCACTCTTCACGTCCATCTAGTATACGAGCCACCCCGTGATGCAGCAATAGATTATCAAGGCGAAAAAAATCCATCTTAAAAATGGGTACAAAAGTCTCAAAGTAATCAATACCTTCAACTTGTGAAAAACCATTTGCAACAAGACAAGCCTTATAATTTTCAATGGACCCATCAACTGCATATTTGGTTCGGTATACCCACTTACACCTAACCATATTTCTTCCTTTAGGAAGAGATACCAAATCCCAAGTATGATTCTTCATCAAAGAAGAATACTCAACTGTCATCGCATCATCCCACTCCTATATCCCATGAGCCTTTGAAAAAACTCTAGATCCTCGAAACTACCTAATACAAAATTCTAGAACTTGTAAAATGTGTGTGATGATGCCTAGTGGGTGGAAGATCCTGTATGAAAGGTGTTTAGTCAAAAATGTAGTATGAGCCCACTTAGGCATAGTGATAACATCAGTGGGAATATGATCCTCAATGGCATCTATAACCTCCTCATCAATCTCCTCAAATAAAGGATCCTCAAGATGAGATGAAGAAGGAGGCATGGAAGAAGATGAAGAATCATGAGGAGTGAAGCGCTCATCAAACTGAACATGTGTTCGAAAAATAATTTCATGTGTATCAGGATCTAAAATTCGATAAGCTCTCATGTCCTCACAATACCCTACAAAGATCAAGGGTTTACTCTTCTTATCCAAATCTTTCCTTTTCTTCTTTGGCATGAAGGCCCAAGCTTCCTCATCGGAGTCAAATGCTTAAGTGCTCTGTGTGTGGTGTGCAATTCTAAATATAGTTATCAAAATTAACTACTTATGACTAATAGATAGGAGGTATATCTCTAGAATGCATCATACAATTAGCCATTTCCTTCAAAGTTCTATTCTTCCATTCTACTAAGCCATTCTCATTGTAGAGTATGAGGAACCGAATGTTGGTGAATAATGCCTTGAGTTTCCAAAAATTTAGAAAACTCATTTTTGAAGTACTTTCCCCATTATCGTATGAAAGTTCTTTATGCAACTAGAATATTGTTTCTCGACCAAATCCTTGAATACTTTGAAGTGTGAAAAACATCACTTTTATACTTGATAAAATAAAACCAAGTATGCCTCAAGAAATTATCAATAAAGGTAAGTGCATACTTAGCTCCATTGAAAGAGGGAATTAGAAAAACCATCAAATCACTATGCACAAAATCAAGTGGTGAAGAAGCTCTCTTAGAAAAATTCTTAGGAAATTGATCTTGGTGTTGTTTCCCTAATGCATAGCCAGAGAAAAATCCATCAAGACAAGAAACTCTAGGAAGATCATCTACCATACCATGAGTGCTCAACTCCTTCAAATATCTATAATTAAGATGTCAAAATCTTTCATGTCAAAGATTACTCTCTAGATCTGCATGAGAAACCAATCTTGTCCCTATAGAAGAAGTGTCATTGAAACCCTCAAAGTGATATAGTCTAGAAATATGATAAACAATACACTAAGAAACAAGTGAATAAGGCTTCAAAAAATTTCTTGCTTCTGCCCCATGTGGTGTAAAATTCACTGTTTTCCTTTGACTAGAATGACAAATTTGATATACAAAAAGCAAATTTGTAGTGATGTTAGGAACATATAGTTGTATATCACATTTTCCCTCAACAAAAGAAAGGGGGAATCTCCAACCTCAATTTTGGAATTACAACTCAAACATAAAGAAACAAAAGACTCCTTGGAAGAAGTCATGTGATGAGAAACACCAGAATCTATAACCCAACTATCTGCAAGTGGTGATTGAGATCTCCCAACAACATTAAGTGCTTTTCCATGTTGATTAGAAGGAGGTGGAGTGGAGATAGAAATTTTTGTTTCTTGACTACATCCTCTAAGGCTTGCATTCGTTTATAACACCTATGTTCTTCATGACCAATACCCCCACAAAAAGAGCATGAAAGGCTAGACTTATTCTTGGATTTAGAAGACTCCTTGGGTTTAGAGTTGTTTTCTTTGGGTTTAGGAGAACTTTGAGATGGATAAGGGGTGGATTTGGTTTTAATTTTTGGTTTTCCCTTGCCCTTAGGATTATATGCAACTAATGCCTTTTGAGAGGTGGAAGACTCAAGGTGAGAAACAATTTGGATTCTTCCCTAGTAAGTCTTTCACAAAATGTTTCTAAGTCAGGCATTTTGAATGTGTCACCTAAGGCATCCATGTTAGAGAAAAAGGTATAAGAAAATATTTTAAATGGTCCTCTCAACTTGGATAAAATCAAGTAAACACACTCTTCATCTTTCTTATCTCTTCCACTCCCCTTCAACTGTGTCAAAAAATGCTTGAACTTGGTAAGATAGTCTATAATTGTTGGAAAATCTTTAGAATTAAGAGAGGTGGTCTAAATTTCAAGTTGCATGGATCTCATGTGATCCACTTTACTAAATAAATCCTCTAATTTCTCCCATATTTTGAAAGGAGAGTCACACTTTTTCAAATGAAACAAAAGACTGTCATTTACATAAGTTCCTATCAAACCCATACACTCATCAAATTTGCACTGGTACTGAAATTTCTCATATTCGCTAGTGAATATTGGTTATTCTCAAGAAGTTAAAGGCCATAATCCTTTTCGTTTAATTATTATTTACATTCTTGGTTTCCATGTGTGGTAATTATGTGTTGTTAATGGCTTAACATGATCTAATATAGATACGAGATGCCATCCTAAAAAAATCACCAAAATAAATGCAAGAACCAAGCAATGCAACAAGACCCCCAAGCAATGTATCAACAAGATCCCCCCAAATTTTGGAACTTTATAATGAGTGCGTGTTACAATATGGAACTTTTAATTATAGTGCAATTCTCAAAATAAATATTTTCAATGGAAAGAGCACGAGAAAAACAAGCACTTTTTAAAAATCAAATTACCGATCAAAAGTTACATGTTTTTCAATATTATGCTCTACTATTTATTTTAGTTGCCACTAAAATAGAAAAAAATGATCTTGCCTTCACCACACAAATAAAATTAAAAGGGGTAGGAGTTAAGCACCTACTAGTAGGAATCACAAGCTTTAAGCCCTCATATGACGAATTTCCCAAAATGGCGGGATCCGTGCATGGTCATCCTAGTACCGCTAAAAAAGAAAGAACTAGAAACTTTCGCACGTAAACCGAAAATGCTACACTACAAAAAAAAACCTTGTGTATATCTTGAGAAATCCAAAAAACCCATAAATTTATTTCCACAATTTCTTTCCTAGTTGGCACGGATCCTGAGGTGAACTAGTGCATTTCTCTGCAACAAAAAAACCCAAAAATGATTGCCTCCGAGAAATGGCCGAGTTTACAAATCAATCTTAGGGTTATGTCACCTTCCGATCTAATGGAAGCCTCTATTTTGCATAAAAATGCACGTAGAAAAAAATATAAGCAAACCCGAATATATGAATGTATAAAAAAATTATTTGTAAAATAAATCTTATAGATGGATGTCAATAGTAATTTCATGCTCGATACCATAAAATGAACGATAACCAAATCATGTCAAGCCAAGAACTCGAGATGCTAATCAAATACCACGATCAATAAGATGAAAGCAATTCACCGTAATAACTTTACATAAACCTTTGCAAACACAAATGAGCATAATATACTATATTATTATGGAACTCAATGAAATACAATGACAATGGGCCTTGCTTATATGGGAAAGGAATAACAATCTAAGATCTAGTCAAGGTTGTAGATCAATCCATAAATCAAAGAAATAACTATTCATCAAATAAATAGTCAAGACCATAGATTTAGGAGTGAGATGGACATCAAGGATCTAGTCAATACCATAGATCAAGGAAAGAACTATACCTTACAACTAGATAATATACCCCTAATATCTAAATAAATAAAAATAAATATCCACACACTTAAGTGGGTGAGGATAAATACAATAAAGGTAAATAAAGTACTTAGGTGAACATGAACTAAGGTAAATACCTACTCTAACAGACCTACTTGGGTCACTTTTGAATGTTATGATAAATTTTATGGGATTTTATTGAGATGTAATGGTATTAATAAAGGAGGGAACCTGACCTATTTTAAATTTGAATCAAGAAGAAATCGTAAAAGCATTTTTTTGGGTGTTTTTGTGAGCTAGTGGTGTGTGTGCAAGAAGTGTGACCTAGGTGTGATTTTTTTACAAGTGTGTGAGAATGAATTGAGATATTATAAAGCATGTGACAAGTTAATGAATTACATGAATCATGTGTGCAAGGGTTTGAAGCTTTAAGAAGTGAAGAAAGAGCTAGTTTGTGAGATATTGAAGACCTAGGGTTTGAACAAGAGGTTGTGAGCTGAATTTGTGATCTCTATGAGTTGTGGCAGAAAAAATACATCAGATATATTATTAATAAGGTTTTGAGTTGGTTCTTGATCATATTTTTGGTTTTAGCATCCTTGTGGAGTTAGTGCTTCGTAAAATTAGGGGTTAGTGCTCCTTGTAGGGTTGTAGCTCCACTAAACTAGGGGTTGGTGTTCCTTGCGGGGTTGGTGCGTCACTAAATTTGGAACATATCAATATAAATATTTTTTTTCTATTTGTTTTCTTTCCCTTGATTGTTTCCCACTTATATCTTGTGTCTTGTGTTGATTATCTTGTTCATGGTTCATTGCATATGTGATATTTGATAGTGTACACACATTAATAGATGGTTAAGTGTTTTGTGTTTTGAAAAAGCAATATGAAATATGCTTTAATTTTGTAAGGAATGATCTAACCCCCTTATCATTCCATTTTTGTTCCAATACTTTTCATCTAGCCTACATGAGTATCAATTGAGTACTTCACAATTATCAGCTACACTGATCAGTTTTCTAGGAATATTTTGAAGTTTCTTCATAACCTTTCTCAAATTATCCAAAACATTTTGATATCATACCATATTATCAATGGATTAAAAATTGAAAATTTTCATATAATTTGAATCTCCTATAACCAAGACTTTAAACTCGTAAAAATTATGTCACTAGTAATGTGCTGAAATCTTTATCATGAAATTGACAAGGTAACCTATCCATTCAATCTCCAATGTCAAAGGAATCGTCTATCCCTTCTCTTATTTCCTCTTATAATTTATCATTTTATTGATTCAAAATTCAGACTAAAAACTCAATGTCCTCGTAGTATTCATAGTGTCTACCCCTTTCTTCAATTACTTTCTCCTTAATGATGTTGTTGACATATAGAGTTCCCAATTGTTGCATTCCTCCTAAAATTAATTACTCATCCTCCTAAGTGTTAATATCTTAGTTTCAATGTTATCATGTACTTTGAGGTCTTCTTTTATCATTTTTAATCCACCCCGATAATTATTTTGATCTAATCATTAACAACCCATCCTTATTTCTCTATCTTCTCAACTATTGTGATGGATGATGCATCCAAGATCATTATTGTAACAACAATAGTATGAGAAACTTGAGTGATTTTATACAAAAATGTTGTTAACTGGTATAATCTCTCCCTCATTTCATTCTTTTTGAAATTAGCCTTGTCCATCTTGCCAAATAGATTGCGAAGGGAAAATTCTACATCCATCTTGATGCCTTCTATGGTGGCTTTCCTAAAGTGACCTTAGAGATATTATAATCCATAGTACTTATATCCTCCTTACTCTTATTTACACCCAAAACATCAATTTCAGAAAATATTTCCCAGATGTATCAATAGTAATATGGGAAAGCATATTTTGTTTCTTTTATACTTAGAGAGGAGTTAAATTTAACGTGTTAAAAATGAATGATTATGGGAGAACCACCTTCTTTTTTCTTCTTTTTGGTTTGACTTGTTAACCAAGAAGGAAAAAAGAAAGAAATATATTTTGTTGTGAAGAGGATTTGGATGTATCCAAAGGGGTTACATAAATGGTGGATGTAGACACCGAAACAAAGAGGGAAGAGTTGAAAATAGCCATGGGAATGGAGGAAGGGGAAATAAAAAATAACTAGGAGTAAGGATCAAAACGTGGATGAGAGTGGATGATGGAGAAAGAGGAATATTATAGGGAGAATCCATGGAAATACTGATCCTTAGTGAAATAGGTTGAAGTGAGGAGAAAAACTAAGCCATAAGCGTGGAATAAATCATACTAGATGAAGTGAGAAAGGTAGATGTGAGGATTGACGATGTGGAAACATAAGATGTTATCAACAATGTTAATGGAGGAGAGGAATGAGGTGGTGAGGATACATGAGGACTCTAAGTGAAAAGAGGATTAGGAAGAATGACCATAGGTGGAGTGGAGGAAGGAAGCTTTGTGATAGGAGTGTTGTTGGGTAGTCCTTGACTTGCTTGAAGTATAGGAGAATCTGCATCCACAACATTATTGGAGCCAAAGAATTGGAATACCTTTCCCATTTTCTAAGAAATTTGAACATTATGTGCTTAATGGGAGCCTTGTCTTTATCCTAAGGATTTTAGGAGGGGTTTGATTCTTCTTAAGTTTCCATTTTTGGTTAAATTATTAGCTAAATGTTTGCATTCTTGGGATAGATTCCCAAATATGTAAGCTAATGAATTGCATGATTAATAATATTAGTAGCATGTTCTTTGATGAAGGTTCACTCTTTAATAAACTAGTTGATTTGAGGAAAACCCAAGGTTTCCACCTTCATTTCATCATATATATATATATATATATATATATATATATATATATATATATATATATATATATATATATATATATATATATATATATATATATATATATATATATATATATATATATATATATATATTCTAGGATCTCACCATCATCATACATGTCTTCAAAAATATTGGAAATGTCACACTTTACAGCTTCCTCTAGAGTTGATCTCCATTAATATTTCTTCCTCGGATAAATTTCATCTTTGCATTTTATCCATATATCTTCTAACTTAGGTACATGTATATTCAAGGCTCCAAGACTCTTCATCACCCCCTATAATAAAAAAAAAGCCTTGGGTAAAAAGATTTAAATGTCCCTTTTAAATTTTACCACAACATTCTTATCTTTGATGGTGGATGAACATATGTAATGACCAATTGAAATGGGGAAACGAATTATCACCTTGTGTTTCCCTTTTTAAAACATATGTAAGTCCATCAATTGTCTTACCAATTCCATCAAAATGCATTTATCACTTAGATACCTAAGGAACATATATGGATATCCTTGGAACGCCCTACTCAAATGTAAGTGAATGAAGGGAACTAAAAGAATATGTATCCCCATTGTGAGACATTATTGCAATCCATATCGTGAACTTTCATTTGGTGATATATTTATCAAATTGGCATATGACGTTGTAGAAAAAGGCATCATTCATCATCCTAAATTTTTATGACTTTCTTCAAAAATCAATTAAGGGTAGAGTTCATATACCCTAGATTGATTTCTTGATCCCTTTTTATAAACCCGGGATATACTCTCATCATATAGCTACAACATGGAATAGGTATGAATTCATTTAAAATCTTCTTTTTGTATTCACTTCATTGATTTTTTTTTTTCAAGGAGTCGCTTATTTTCTCCCCTATTTGATGTATTGCCAGTAAATCCTTATAATATAGATTTATTGATACATCCATCACTAAAAATACTTGGAAATATAACTAGGCTCTACAATGTGATAATATCATTTACCTCTGAAAATCACTTTGAGGTAATGTTTTTGGAAACAAGTGATTGAAGGATTTGGCTTCTTTAGATAATTCTTGTTGAGGTGTTTGGTGCAATCCAAATAATTGTCATTCTAATCCTATTGAGCTAGTTATTTATTGGTATCAACATACTCATTGAGATCAGACATAACATTAATAACTCCTCAAAATACTCAATATATAATCTAATTATAACTTCCCCATATTGATTCTTCATGGTCCTAGTGTTAGCATCATAGTGACTTAAAGTTTCAAGAATGAACTAAAGATATTGATTTTATGGTGGAAAATTTTCTATGAATGTTAGTCCACGATCACGATAGCCTACATCTAATTTGATTTGGATGCACTATGTACCCCGCTCAAAAAATCAAGAAGGTCAATCTTCCCCAATTCAATATCCCTTATTTGGTCATATTGGAATCAACATTCAAAGGGGCCACCACCCCTTGATAATTATATTTCATTATTTTTTCCTTTCCTTTAGATGATAAAATCATTGGTGTAATAAAGAGCACTAAAACTTCACATAGAACCTCTCCAGGAGCTTTAGAAAAAAAAAATTCTAAATTATCTACCTACTCAATAACCCCAAAAACCTAAAAAGCATTTGGGTGGGGTTTTCAACTTTTTAACACTATAAATTTTTGACACACTCTTAGTCATGGATTTTTACTTTCTCAAAAACCCTAGAATCATGATACACTAATTGGGGATTCACACTTGTTTTTCTCAATTGAAAACCCAACTTGGAACTTTTCAAGGTTTCCTCCTTGTCAATCATCAACTTGAAAATCTTGACAAACACCGAGTGGGGTTCGGGTATTTTTATCACCTCATTTTTTTAAAGGCATAGGTCAGGGATTTTCACTTATTAAACAAACTTTAAAACTTGAAAAACATTAGTCAAGGGTTTTACCTTGAAAAACAAGTCAAAAACCATGACATAGACTTTGTTGGGGTTTTTATCTTGTTTATAAAGTCAAAAATCCCAAAAAAACAATTAGAATTGGATTCTTATCAACCCCCATGTTTTCCCTAAAAATATAATAATTAAAATAAAGTAAAAAACACCAAATAACCCCTAGAAAAATAAGAAAAAAATTAAATGGGAAGAAAATGAGGTTTATAACAATAAAAGAACACTAGGCAAAAATAAAACATAAAAATATCTCAAATACCAACAAAAATCAACAAGGATGTATAACTCACCAATTGGAATAACGGGTCGAGGATATTTTCTTGAAAATATGCACGGAAGTGAAGAAAATTTTGATCGGGTTTTGGATACCATACACAAGCTAGAATAAAAATCAAATTTTACGCAAGGTGAAAATGACATGGCAAAACCTAAATTTATATTAAAATTTGCAATAATTACATTTTGGCGACACGAGTGGAGGTAAAATATACTTAGCATTAATGTGTTGACATAAGGATTAGGAGTTTGAATGCATATGGCATGACTTTCTTCTATGCATACAAGCTGAAAACCAGACAAAGAAATAACTCTTTGTATTTTGGGGTCCGAGGATTGGATAACATTAAACATGCTTTGATGTTGGGATGTTCTAATGTCCAAAACCCTTTAAATCCATAAATAAATTATAATGCATTAGGGAGTTTGGGTCATGGAAACATCTTACACATTACATGTTTTCATGTTGAAATGCCCCAATGTTATGAAAGCATGAAATCCTAACAAAACTATTAGTGTATTTCGGGGTTCGGGGTTCGAAACAAATTTCATTTAACATGTTTACATGATCAAAAATTCCAAAAGCTAAAAAATAAAGGAAATTCACAAATTGGATAAAATTTCTTGATTTTTTTATTTTTTTTTTTTTTTTGGGGGATGACTAACTCCAAACCTCCTATGGATTCTCATTTTAACCAAAAATGAATGAAGAGATTAAATGAAAGAGAAAAGGAAAATAAACCATAAATCAAAACTAAAATGGAACAAAATAAAAAATAAAAAAACATATATATATATATATATATATATATATATAGTTTATATCTATCATAATTGGAAAAACATATCTTCCATTTCTCCACAACTCAACTTATTTAAATAGTGAAGCGAGATTATCTGGTGTGTGTGTGTGTGTGTATACACACACACACACACCAGATAATCTGCTTCACTATTTAAATAAGTTGAGATATTTCCCATTGTGGAGAAATGGAAGATATGTTTTTCCAATTATGATAGATATAAACTATTTTCTCTACACAAGAGACAAATCTTAAAGGGTCCTATCCACAAGGAATCAAACTTTCTGTGCATTCCTTTTGGTTCTCTTCTCTTATCCCACAAGAGAACTAGATCTCCTATTTAGAAGTCTCGTTTTACGGGATTTTTAATAAAATTATTTTTGAGATTTTCCATTATGTTTAGTGATAATATCAACCACTTTTAATTTATTTTTCTTCAACCAATATAGATATATTGTTCTATTCTCAATAGAATTTTCAAAAGTTTCATCTTCTACTACTTTAGTCAATTTCAAAGTAGGTAGTTCTTGATAAATGTGAATTTCAGAATTAACACTATAGATGATTTGGAAAGGAAATATAAAAATATATTTTTGGGGATTGATAAGATTAGAATATAGAACAACATACAATGCTTTATGTCATTTCCTTTTATTATTATCTACTATACTCTTGATTATAGTCACCCCGGGGTTTTGTTTCTTGACTCCACCTAACCATTTCCTTGTGGGTAATAATCAGAAGCATGAGCTAACCTAATCCCATTTCCATATAAAAACTTAGTGAGTTCACGGGATGAAAATTTGGAGGTGGTATCCGCTAAAATCTTGTTAGGTGCGTCAAATATCACAATACTATTTTCTTTGAGGAAGTTGCAAATGAATTCAAAATTGGTGTGTTTAAGTAAAATGGCTTCCACCCATTTAGTGAAATAATCGATTGTTTTCAACACATAATCATGCCTAGAACTTAATAAGGGATTCGAAGAACCAATAAAATTAATTCCCACTATTAAAAAGGTTCTTCAATTATGACCAACATAAGGGGAAGTACTTCTAGTTTAAGTTGTCTCGATGAATTTTTAGCAAGCCTCACACTTTTCTACCCAATACAAAAGCATCTTGAAACAAGTTTGGAAAATGATATCTTGCTCGCAAAATCTTGTGAGAAGCGAAAGATGCCAAAATGTGACTTCAAAATATTATTCATATAAATCTTCCAATAATCTACCCTACTAATACTTATCCACACAATGAAGAAATAATCCATTTATCCCTCTTTTGTATAAACTATTATCCTAGAGAATGTACCTAGTTGATCTCAATTTCACAGTTAGTTTTTATTTGTAGCTTAAATATTTAGATATATGTGGAAGTTTGAGAAGGCACTAGTTGTGAAGAATGTTTTTGTATGGGGATATAGGCATAAGATTGAGGATGTTGGATGTGTTGATGTTGGATGAGAGGATTCGAATAAGTATGTGTTTGATAAGTAGATATAAGTGTATATGTTTGCAAGGTTTGAGGAGGAGCATGGGGGAATATATGTTATAAAATGTTGTAATGATATTGTGGGTTAGTCAGAGTTAGATTCAAAGGAGGATTTGGTGGGATGAGCACAATATAAATTTTTTTGGGTGTCGGGAAAGACACTTAGGTTGGGATACACCGACTAAGTGGAGGAGGATGTATGCTGATATTTTGATGATGTTGTGGGGGAGAAACACACTAATTTTGTAGGAGAAGAGGTACATTTTTGGTAGGTTGGACATGTACATATGTCATTGGAGCAGGTGTAGAAAAAAATTATTGATGGGAGGTATATTAGGTGGTATGGGTACTACTAAGTGTGTCATGGTTGGAAATTGTAAGGTAGAAAGAGAGAGTCTGGGTGGAATGTTCTCACTCTACATATTTTCCATCTCCTTTAGGACTGTGGGAGAAAAGAAACTAGAAATTTGAGATGTGATAGTCTTGGAGTATTCGGATGTGGAGGATACTCATAGAGTTGGTGGATGTGAGATCCCTTATTGGGGATGTGTGTATATTTTTGAACCAGATAATCATGGAGGCCAATCATATTGGAATCAAGGATTTATTAGAAGGTAGAGAATCCTCGAGGGACAATAGGTGGTTTGGATGCCCCTAGGGATCTAGCGAAACTAGGTGAATCTAGTCTATATTCGATGGGTAAATTATACTAAAAGGGGTTATACTCTATATGGGGGATGTTCTGATATTGATTAGGGTCGAGATGAGGAGTTCTAGAGATGGTAGAGAAGGAGACTAGAGATGGTAGTATTAAGGGAATGGATGCAACAAGGGAAGTTTTGGTGTTTGCACAAGAGTATTTATTTGAGTAGAGAATTAAATTAATGTGGTGGATTAATCCATTTTCTTTGATTTTGAGCGAGTGACAGTGGGCATGAACCGATAAAAATAACCCTAAGGATGCTACTTATGTAATAAGAAATGCAGGTAGCCAAATTTTTTTAATTATCTTGTTTAGAATTAAGTCTAAGGAATAAGTGGTTGAAAGGGAACCCTACTCAAGAAGGACTACCTCAGTTTGATAACATCCCTTCATAAGCCAAGGGAAACCTCATTCGAGACCTATCCCTAGGGCTAACTAACTCAAGAAAATGCTAAGATAAGGTGGAAAAAAATTCACTAAGGATGGTTTCAAGTAATGTGTATGGTAGGATTCCTTAATATACCCAAAAGTATGTGATGCCCATATATATGTTGGTTTCATTACAAGGCAAGATATTGGGGCCTACCCCCACACTTCATTGTCTCATGGTGATAAAGGTGTCAGGTGCTTAGCTCATATAATGGCCACCCATTATTTATACTCGGCCAAAACACTAAGTTGTCACACTCTACAAAACTTGGTTTGTGATTGCAAAAAGGGATAGGTCGTAAACTGATAATTTCAAGGTGCTTCTTTGTACTTATGAAATTAATGATCAAGGCACTATTGCATTTGTAGTTTGGAATAAATATATATAATTGGTTCAGTATCAGATTATGATGATTACTGATGGGTCTTACTGTACATATGTTCTATTTCTAAGGTTTAGAAAAATAAGTTGAAAAGGGTCTTATATAGACCTCGTTACATACTATCGAATGATTATAATATGGATTTATGAACATACTCTTACTTGATGCTAAATATTTACAGTTGTATGAGACCTGTAGGAAAGACATAAATATTTTAATACCTTGTTACATATTCTATGCTTTATCCCATAATTAGGGAAATGAGATAAGGAAGTGGTAAATAAATAAGATCTTGGTTAAGTTCCAATGGACCTAATACCCTATTCATGGGGAGGGTGAGTATTATCTTATGTTAAGTGTTACAAGATAATTGTTGATGTCAATTAAATCAACCAAAAAGATTCATATAGGAGTTACTATATATTGAGCTAACATGATAAACCAAGGTTTGATCTTATGACTTAATAGTATGAATATTGTAGATGGTTATTAACACATGGGATAATGTTATTATCATCGTATTTCAACCCTAGTGAGGTATTTGTTTTGCATTTTAATCTAGATAAAGGATGACCTAATTATCACATTATTGACTTAACCTAATTCTATTTTGGTTAGATTGGTATGACTAATGGACTAAGGATGAGAAAGCATGGGACGCAATGATTATTATTTTGGTTTGAAAGTATTATTGGAAGGATCAATATTTAATCACGTGCAAGTAACTTGAATGGTGAAAGTTATTGCTATTTTTATTATATCTTAAAATAAAAGGGGACATGCAAATTCTGGGACTTCTGATTCTCATGGTTATCATTGTTATCTTTACTATGGATAAAAATAAAGAGGTAGGTCAAACCAACCCCATGCATTATCAATAAGTCTAAAAAGTTGGTCAAACGACCATGTTTTAGTTAAAACTAATATATTCCTAAATAGCGACCGCCAAATATGTCGGGAATGGGGAATGGTGGTGGGAAGGAAGTAAATGTGGGATGTCAAGAAATTAATTGCATTAATTAAAACACAAATCTAGTGTCATGCAACAAGTGGTTTTGGGAAAACTTAGAGTTGATAACAGTTTGGTGGTTTCTTTTTTATTGTTTCACTTATCAAGCTCTCTAGAGATCTTCATGCAATTATTTAAGTTGTCTATTTATGTTATTATTATTTTTAAGTGAAGAAAACCTAGCCGTGATTTTAGTTGCAAAGATGGAATCGAGGGCCTTTTATAAATATTTGAGAAAAAGGTTTCGTAAAGATTTTTACGGTGGAATCAATCTTCGAGTTGGGTAACAAGGAAGCTTGGAAATAAAATAAGAAATTGATCTTCTATCTCAAACATGATTTGACTTATCTCTCCCTTAGCATCTTTTAGTATTTATCATTTACTTGAATTAAACCTTGCAAGATATCGACTGATATCCGTGGTTGTGGGTTTGCATTGCTATTATGACATTGTGTTGGGGTGTTATCGATTTATGAAAAAGAAATTAAATATGGGTTTTATACTTAAATTTTTGATTATCTTAGAATGAATGATTACCAAGAAATAAATCTTTGCAAAAGTGTTTTGTGTTTGTTATGTGAAACCCTCCTCGCAATTATTGTTTTGGTATGATTTGAACCCTGCTACTAGGGTTGTTTGGATAAATTGATACTATTTTTGTATATTGATATTTACAATATCATATACATTAATTTTAGGGGTATTAATGTCCCCACGTCCTTGTTATTTATGTGGAATGGAACCCTTATTTTCCTTACATAGAATAATTTGGGGTTTCTAGTCTTTGGTTGTATTCTCTTAAAAAGTTGAATACTATTATTTTACTTGATATGAGTATAAAATAGAGCTTATCAATCATGGCATGGTCTGTAGGTATGTGTTACGACCTTTACAGATGTATATGTTATGTGTATTCGTTGTTAATGTTATGGCTATTACATAATACGAAATCCCGTATTGGGGTATATTTGGATAGATATACCTTTATGTTGGCGTATTAACTTCTTAGATGCGAGTGTGGGAAACATCTGTGAACTTTAAAAGTGATGATATAAATGAGGTGGGTTCTCTATTATTTCATCTTTGTTCATCGAAGATATTTCGAGTCTTAATCGATCTTTGGAAATAGTAGGATGTATTTAAGGGCCCTATTTTATAGTTACCCACCTTTTATTACTAAATCTTATTAGGGTTGATTCGACCATGGTGATGGTAGGCTTCATCCATATAGATATTGTTATGCATTATTGATAATGTCATCAATTATGTTACATGTTCCTTGTAATCGAGCTTTTGAAACTAGCAAGTAAGCCTCCTTGGGTAGGTCTCTAGATAATTCGTTGTTGTTTGACTTGATCATGGTAAAAGGGTATTTACCTTTAGGCAGTCAAGTCGGATTAATAACTTGATAAATTTTATAAAATATAATGTTATTTAGTTACAATATTATCTATTAGTTCTAAGAAGGATATAATTATTCAAGGTTGATTGGAATCAAATGCTTGAATAACCCTTGGTTGATTATTTGTGATGTGATATAAACACAGGGAATTAAATGTGAACAAATATAAATATATATTATACATGATATGGGTTATTGTAGGACAATTAAATCCTTAACAAGGTTAACAGATGGACCTTGAAGAATATTATGTTCTTTATAACTATACACCAGTGCATAAATATATTTTTAATAATTGATGAGTGTAGTATTGCGTAAAAGTTTCAAATATGTTATCTTGATGATATTTTTGGAATTTCCATTAAGGCATTAAAACAGATTAATGATGTATGAAGTGATGAATGCGAGTTGATTTGACCCTTATAGATGATAAATGTTTTTCATTTTACCATGATATTTATGGTTCAAATGATTGCATTCTCATCTAAGTGAATATTAAATAACATAAATTACTAAGGTGGAGATATGTCTTATCATGCCAATTCAATTTGAACTGAGCATGTACGATGTTGTTGTACATTACCATTTTCAGTTGTAAGTTATGTGATGTACCACGAAAGAAGTTAAAGATCAGGATAGCATTGTATCTAATTGTATAAGTTCATGATTGTTTGAAAATGAATTATAAGTTGTTGTATTGGCAAGAAAGCATGTTCTTTATTGTTGTCATCTTTATGGGTCTATTGTGACTTGGTTGCAGTAAGTACCATTCCTGGATATGTTAAATAGGAAGAAATTAGACCATGGTAAATTGTATTCAAAACAAGAATGTATACTACGTAATTGCTTTTATAATTAAAAGAAATATCAATTATTGTTTACCAATTAAAAGGTGAAAAAATCCTATCTTGTTATATTTTCTCTGAAATTGAAAATAAATAAATGAGAATAGTTCTTTATTTGTAAGTGTGGTTATACATTGAAAAGTAATGAAATATGCAATTTTGGAAACTATTGAGTCTTGAATTAAAGTGGAAGTTCTTATGAAGGGGATATTTATCCTTATTGTTTATATGATGAAGGAAAATATATGCAAATGTACCGGATTTTATAAGTGATTAAGTATGGTATACTCAAAAATATACATTGAGTATTTTCACTGTTATGTCTTAAAGGTCTATGAGACTTACTTGCATTAATACATTACATACTTAGTGATATATATGAACATGAAGATACTTTTGGGATACTATAATTAATCATTATTATTCCTTTTAAGTAATATATAAGGCTTAATTCACTACTTGATGTGAATGAAATATAATCTGTAGTAAATAATACAATAAGTAGATTTAATTTTACAACTTATAAACACATTATTATGTTTATGAATGAATGACTCTAAATAGGTAATTAATATGCTTGAGTACCTCATTAGATCGTAGGCATGAAATCTACTTTGAAGTGAGAGTAACACTCGAAACTTATCTAACATCATGTCGTAACTTAACAAAATAATCCAAACCAAAGATATGACATTCCCATTTAGCGGAACTTGGTGGGCCTATTCGACATGGACACTTTGCCATTATAACCACTAATGACTAAGGTCATTATTTTGTTACAACGGGAAGCTACTATGTTAAATTGTCTCGTCAAGCTCTCCTAAATAAAAAGGTCATAATGTACTAAGATGCAAGTATAGTCCTAGGTATGAATGCGAGTAGTGTCGCATGGTGAAGTGCCCAATGTCATCTTATGATAACTATGGGAAAGAGACTGACCTGTAATGATGTAAATCATTATGGAGAAACTCACTCTCCCTTAGTCATCCTAAGCCAACATTGCGGGACTTATCCATACAGGATGATCCAGTTGGTGCCTCGTACAAAAATTATAAATGATCGATACTTCACTATCTAGTCTTGATCTAGATTAAAATAATTAGGTGTTACGGTGAAAGAAAAATTCTAAATGATGATTATGTCGTCATGGAAATTAAACATGAAAAACATTACTTAAAACCTAGCCAAGGTCACACAAGTTGTTGATTACGCTGTCATGATTTCACCTATTCATAAAGTTGTAGGATTTCAGATGGGTATACCATAAAAATTCCTAGATAGGCACTTTAGAATATAAAACTTGAATGTCCTTTAAGGACTAATGAAACCATTGTATACTTAGTATATGTGATTATTGAAATGGATATGAGAAGATCGGTTTTAGTCTGACTCATACAATTGCATAAGGTTTATTGTTATAGAATGGATTAAATAAGATGATGTTAGGTCTAAATTGAGTAAATTTAGAACAATGAAACATGGTGAAGTGAATTAATATGAAAAAAATCTCCCTTGTGTTAAATTCTTAAAATGAGGATGTTACATTTTTGTATCAAAGTTTAAGGTTGCAGATCTTGGACCTATTGAGTCCATCATCGATAAAAACTTAAATTTTTGTTTAACAAAAAAATTTAGACCAAGGGGATGTAATAATAAAAACCCACCTTTAGTTGGCGAAGTAGCCACTTACAACGCAAAAATTGATGAAATACTTGTAGTCCTACAAGATGCGCACAATTTTTTTACAATTATAAACAACAAGTGGTGGATAATGAAAGTAGCAATGATAGTGATGGTATAGGAGATCCTGAAAATAATAACTCAAATGTTGGAAATAAAAATGCAACGACCAATAACCCTAGAAATTAGCCTCTAGATGTAAGAGCACATTTGGCGGCTGAGTTGTCTAAGGACATAAAGAGAATTAGTCCACCTAAGTTTGATGGTACAACTTTGGGGGATGGGGATGAGAATTGGCTCGAAAAATGGAAAAGTACATTTCGAAGAAACAAAGGTAGTTTGAGGAGCATACCAACTCTCCAATGAGGTGTCCTCATGGTGGGACAGCCAAAAAGTGGAATTGCAAGTAAATGATGTTAAAAAAACCATATGACTAGTTCAAATCCTATTTCAAGAAAGGCTGGCTACCCCAATTATATTATGACCAAAAGATGTCATAATTTCAGACCCTAGCATAGGGTAAGATGACTGTAATTGAGTACTAGGAGAAATTTACCAAACTCCTTAAGTATGTTCCATAGTACCAAACTGACGAGAAATTTCACATAAGGAAATTTATTATGGGCTTGAAACCTATAATAGGTGGTGAAGTTGATGTACATTAGCCATCAACAATGGAAGCAGTATTTGAGAAGGCCATTAGGCAGGAGAAAAATCTCCAAGACATTGTTTCTCACAAGGATGAGAAGTGTAAACTGAATTACACTCCTTCACCATTGTCATCTAGAAAGGCATGGGGAAAGAAGGAAGAGAATAAAAATCATAATGGTAGGGATAATACTACTATAAAAAAATTTTAAAATGGAAAATAAAACGTTGTTGGTAGGAATGATGGGTTTGAAAGGAAGAGGAATTTTGCTAGTTTCTTCAAATGTGGTGACAGTGGTCACTACGCTAAGGATTTCCCCTTGAGAAACAAATAGAACAATCCGGAGAAGAGGATTTAGGATGCAATTGTAAACTGACAAACTGAAAAAGAAGTGACAAATGAAGGAGAAAAAGACTTCAGAACCTGGAACTATCATGGTGATACAAGTTAGACTACTAGTACAGTCTTGAAGAAATTAAAAACAATGGTTTTTCTTGATATTTTGGATACTAAAAACATTGTTTTTTGAGTAAATTATTGTTTTTTTCAAAAATTTGACGTACTTGATATTATTCCAATTAAATTATGACTGTAATGACAAGTATTTTGTCATATTTCAGCGTGATAGACTACGAAGAGTTGAATATAAAATATATTATAGTTGATACCTTTATGTTTCAGATCTGAAAATTGTGAATTTGAATGGAAAATGATGATTGTTTTTGCAAGATTATTGATATAACATGTGTTTGATAATTATAATATCAAATTATGTGGTAAAAATCATCGGGACGATGATTTCTTAAGGGGGATTATCTCACACCACAAAAAACTTGGTTTTGATTGCAAAAGGGATAAGTCGTGGCCCAGATAATTTCGGTGTTTGTCCATACTTGTGAAATTAATGATCAAGGCACTATTGCATTTGTAGTTTGGAACAAATATATATAATTGGATCGAGTATCATATTATGATGATTATTGATAGGTCTTATCAGTACATGTGTTCTATTTCTAAGGTTTAGAAATAATAAGTTGAAAAGGGTCTTATATAGACTTCATTACATACTATTGAACAATTATAATATGGATTTACGAACATACTCTTACTTGATGCTAAATATTTACAGTTGTATGAGACCTACAGGAAAGACATCAATAATTTAATACCTTATTACCTATTTTGTGCTTTAGCCCATAATTAGGGGCAATGCAATAAGGGAGTAGAAAAGAAATAAGATCTTGGTTAAATTCCAATGGACCTAATACCCTATTCATGGGGCGGGTAAGTATTATCTTATGTTAAGTGTTAAGGTATAATTGTTGATGTCGATTAAATTGACCACAAAGATTCATATAGGAGTTACTATCTATTGAGATAACATGATAAACTAAGGTTTGATCTTGTGATTTAATACTATGAATATGTTTGATGGTTATTGACACTTGGGATAGTGTTATTATAATCATTATTTCAACCCTATTGAGGTATTTATTTTGCATTTGAATCTATATAAAGGATGACCTAATTATCACATTATTGACTTAACCTAATTTTATGTTGGTTAGATTGGTATGACTAATGGACTAAGGTTGAGTGGGCATGGACTTAATGATTATTATGGTTTGAAATTATTATTGCAAGGATCATTTTTAATCACATACAAGTAACTTGAATGGTCAAAGTTATTGTTATTTTTATTATATCTTAAAATAAAAGCCGACATGCAAAGTCTCGGGACTTATTGATTCTCATGGAGATCCCATAGACTCCAAATATGTTTGGATGACTTCGATCCAACTATTATCATTGTTATCTTTACCATGGATAAAAATAAAGTGGTGGGTCAAACTGACCCCATGCATTATCAATAATTCTAAAAATTTGGTCAAAAGGCCATGTTTTAGTTAAAACTAATCTATTCCTAAATATCGACCCTTAAATATGTCAAGAATGGGGAATGGTGGTGGGAAGGAAGTAAATGTGTACTATCAAGAAATTAATTGTATTAATTAAAAAAAAGACCTCGGGCCATGCAACAAGTGGTTTTGGGGAAAACTTAGAGTTGATAGCAGTTTGGTAGTTTCTTTCTTTTTATTGTATCACTTATTGAACTCTCTGAGATCTCTACATGTAATTATTTGAGTTGTCTATTTATGTGATTGCTATATTTAAGTGACGAAAACCTAGCCATGGTTTTAGTTGCAAAGATGAAATCGAGTTCCTTTTATAAATATCGAGAATAAAGGTTTCGTAAAGGTTTTTACGGTGGAATAAATCTTTGAGTTGGGTAACAAGGAAGTTTGGAAATAAAAGAAGGAATCAAGCTTCTATCTCGGGCATGATTTGACTTATCTCTCCCTTAGCATCTATTAATATGTAGTACTTACTTGAATTAAACCCTGAAATATATCTTACCGATATTTGTGGTTATGGGTTTGCATTATGATTATGACATTGTGTTGGGGTGATATCAATTTATGTAAAAGAGATTTAATCTTGGTTTTATACTTAAATTTGTGATTATCTTAGAATGAGTGATTACTAAGAATAAATATCTACAAAGTGTTTTGTGTTGGTTATGTGAATCCCTCCTCGAGAGTATTGTTTTGGTATGATTTGAACCTTACTGAACTAGGGTTGTTTGGATAAATTGATACTATTTTTGTCTATCGATATTTACGATATCATATACATTACTTTGGGGGTATTAATTTCCCTACGTCTTTGTTATTTATGTGGAACAAAACGCTTGTTTTCCTTGCATCAAATAATTTGGGTTCTATTTTTTATTGTATTCTCTTAAAAATTTAGATACTATTATTTTACTTTATATGAGTATAAAATAGAGCTTATCAATCATGGCATGGTCTCGTAGGTATGTGTTACGACCTTTACTGAGATGTATGTGTTATGTGTATTCATTGTTAATGTTATGGTTTTTATATAATACGAAACCCTATATTGGAGTATATTTGGATAGATCTACCTTTATGTTGGCGTATTAACTTCTTAGATGTGAGTGTGGGAAACATATGTGAACTTTAAAAGTGATGATATAAATGGGGTGGGTTCTTTATTATTTCATATTTGTTCATGAGTAGATATTTTTGAGTCTTAATTGATCTTTGGAAATACCGGGAGGTATTGAAGGGCCCTATTTTATAGTTACTCACATTTTATTACTAAAGCTTATCGGGGTTGATTCGACCATGGTGATGGTAGGCTTAAGCCATATGGCTATTATTATGCATTATTGATAAAGTCATCAATTATGTTATGTGTTCCTTGGTAATCAAGCTTGTTAGAAACAAAAAGTAACCCTCCTTGGGTAGGTCTCTAGGTAATTCATTCTTGTTTGACTTGATCATGGTAAAAGGGCGTTACCTTAAGATAGTCGAGTCGATTAATAACTTGATAAATTTTATAAAATAGAATGCTATTCGATTCAAGATTATCTATCAACTATATAAAGGATATAATTATTTAAGGCTGATTAGAATAAAATGCTTGAGTAACCCTTGGTTAGCTTGTTGACCGTGATGTGATATAATCCTAGGAACTAAATGTGAACAAATATACATATATATTAAACATGATATGGGATATTGTAGGAAAATTAAATCCTTAACAAGGTTAATAGATGGACCTTGACGAATATTATGTTACAGTATAACTATACACCAACTTCATAAATATATTTTTAATAATTGATGAGTGTAGTATTGCCTAAAATTTTCAAGGATGTTATTATTGTCACCAAATCACTTGCACCCCCAAATGGCACAGGGATTAATCATGACATTCGGTGTGATTGGAACACATGGGATCACCTCTCAAGATGTGGGAATTGAGCTTAAGGTGAACCTCTGGAGAAGGTCGGCTTCCTCTTCCTAAACTAAACACAACTCTACTTCTAGTGTAAGAAAAATGGCTAACTAGTCCAATGGTAACTTTTCATGGGATTAGGGAAAGAGATTGCAAGGAAATAAAATATATGCTAGAAGTGGTGATGCACCAATAAAAGAGACGTTCAACTTCCATAAGGGTTAATGTGGATAGGATGCTCGCATCCTTGGCCACCTTCACCTATTACGACTTGGAAAGGGTACAAAATACCACGAGAATAGAAGCACACGTTCCTTCATTCAACCTTAAACATACACAATAGAAATATCAGCTTTGATTTGATACATGAGATAATTTATCAAGAGGATAATCATGAGGACATGTTAAGCATCTACTTCGGTGATAATAATAATGCAAATTTAATCAATAGAAGTAAAATATATTCTCACAATGATGAAAGGTAATCACACTATTCTTTTCACAATATGAAATAGGTAATCCGAAGTAAAGGTAAAATATTCAATAATGCCAAGGAATTGCATTCACAAAGCATATAATGACTAATCATTCAACACAATAAAACAGATCTTCAAGTGTAAGGTATAACTCGAATATAATTAAAAGGTTTCAAAAATCTTTGAAATTACTCTCCCAAGCTTGAAGAGAAACTTCCCAAAACTCTCTAAAAATATATCTCCCCCAAACAATGGAAGCATTCCACTATTTATAAGTTCCTAGGTTGAGCCATTACAGTTGGGCCCTTAACTAACATTTAACTAAAAATAGAAATGTCATTAATATTAAGGGAACATGCTCCCATGAAAATAACAAATTTGTTGCAAAAGGTTTGACCAAGTCAACCCTACAACTTTGACCAATCCTAGAGCTTGAACCTGTCCTTTCATGGCCACTCAGCTTTTGCCTGATTCATCTGCATCTCCTTTACCTGCAATTTTCTACTATCCTTCCTCCCATACAGCCATTCGGTGTCTGTACTCAAAGAAGCATTTGATAACCCCGAGTTTATTCATCTCTAGGTCCACATGCATAGTGATTCACCACGTTTCTTTGTCTCAATCTCTTTTTGATCCTGGATGAAAACCTTTGAAGTTTATTTGTGACTTTCTATATTCTCCCTATGAAATTTTGACATAAGACTAGTCGGTCAATGGAGTCATTATTGAAAGTCTTGGTGACCTCATCATCACGCTTCACCAAATCTTTGAAATTTTCCTTAATCTGATCCTCAAGAAGAGCATCGATATTTTCATTGAAGAATTTGCAATTGGCACCGTCAAACTCCTCTCGAGATGTCATTTAGGGCATCCAGTAATATCCACTCATTTCTCCTCCAATTTATTAATCGAGATATTACAACACTTGACACCAAAATTCCGTGGCCTTTTGATATTTAAACAATTTAGAAAAATCATCAATAACCTCTTCCTAAAGAAGCAAGTCATAATCGTCTTCTCTAATGTCACTCCATGTTGCCAAGGTTAAATTCAAATTATTATTATCCTCGAGAGAAGGATTCATCCATCTTAGAAATGGTGGTTTTTGCAACCTGCAAATCATTATATATCTCAACTACTTCCTTGATCAAAGGATTAGCTTTACAGTAGAATTCTTTCCATCTATCCACTCACCGATCTCCCTTTACGGCCTAGCTTCTTGAGCTCATGATAAGAAATATCATTGATTTTAGATGAAATTGTCATATCCGTAGTAGTTGAGACGTTAGTGGATGGAGTGGTTTGGGTAACTTTATGCAGCAGTATAGTGAGTTGATCGACCTTGGCCTTGAGCTCATCCTTGATGGCCTTATCTTTGTCATATTTCTCTAAAAATGCCCCAACAGAGCAGTGTGCACACATCTTTCTTGGTTCCTTCATGAGTAGCCTTCCCCAAAGTGATAATTTTGATATCTAGTAATATGATGTTGTGATTGTTTCTTTAGTTTTCCACTCAACGGGGGTGTCCACTTCTATCACATGCTCTCTAGATGAATTAACCATCAAACTTGATATTGTTCTTGATCTCTTGGCCTGTCTCTTGGGCATAGACTCTAATATGCTTGAGATGAATAACATCTCCCAAAGGAACCTTTTTCTTTTTCTTAGGAGTTTGTCTAAATAGCCATTCGGTATGGCTAGATCCAAGGAAGATGGCGTGGCATATCCAATACCTGAAACATTAGTTAGAGCAAGATCATTAGAAATATTGGCTGATATTTGAGCATAGGTAGCTATGATGGAAGGCATGGATGTAAGGAAAGCCATAGGAATTGTGAGCTATGTTGGGGGTGGCATTGAGGAAAATGGAAGTGTTAAGGGAAGTGAAGAGGAAATGGGTGACCCAATATTTTCCCCGGTGATAGAAGCTCGGAAGTGAAAAAAATACCCGGGCCATAGAAGGGGATGGGAAAGAAGAAATGATGTGGAAGTGGAAGGAACTAATATTGGAAGTGATAATGGAGGAAGGAGAAGATGTGATGGATCCCGGATGAAACTAGGAGAGTCACCGACTTCAACTACTTCAATCACGAGGCACTACGAGATGATGTAATATTGGGAGCAACCAAACTTCATCAAGGGTTAATCTTTAATAATCCCTTTGTCACACAATGTATTCATCTTGAAAATGAATCCATATATCTTCTAGTTGGGGTACGTGAGCACTAGACCGACCTGCCTCTCCAAACTTACCCCAATAATCAAAATTAGTCTGTGGATGAAAGGTCCGCAGGGTTACCTTAGCCATTTCTGCATCAACATTTTTTTCCTTGTGAATATTTGGGAAAGAATACCTACCAATTGAAATAGGAAATGCATTCCCACTTTGTGACGCTTGTTTTGGATTCAATGATAATCCAACAACTTCCGAACTAATTCCAATAGAATCCATTTGTTGGTGAGACACCTTGGCAATTTTCTTGGGGCACTTATGAAACCCGAAATCTGGATGTAGGTGAATGTAGGAAAATGGAAGTAGATTTCTTCCCATTCTCGTACTTCTTGGAAAGCTTCATCAAAAATCCTCCGATTGTATAGTTATTTATCAAATCAATAGAGGATGATAGCGAAGAAAGTGTCATTGACTCTTCTAAAATGTCTACTTCCCTCATGAAGAGCGAGTTGCAGATAGAAAGCCGTATATTTGGGAGGTGTTGCGAACACCCCGTATTTAATCCTGTAAAATATTCTATAGCAAAAGTAGTCGCATACACCAGGAAAGATGTCATGTAGAAGGTCTTTGTTTTTGACACTCTACCTAATTGATAGTGAATGGTGCCACTAATATGCTCGCCCCATCAGATAAACTCATCATTCTTCTTGATAGTTGTTATGTACAAAAATTCCATTCCTGGAATTCCTTTGCAGAAGGAAGACCTGAAACTCTTCTTAACAACACAATAAGATCATTGACTTCCTGAATGAAATCTGATCGATGCATAGTTTTGGTTAATTTGGTGAAATTATTAGTTAGATAGGATTTCATCATAACCTTTGAGCATACTTCCTCCTTCTTATCCTAATGTTCCACTGTTATTTCTGGTGAAATTGTGGCGTAATCTTAAACGTCTGGAAGTTTAAGCAAATCCTCAAAGAAATCTAGGTCCAAACGGATTACCACGTTATCATCACTATCCCTAACTGACATGGAGTCTTCGTCGAAGTAGTCTATTGTAGCTAAGACAAATTCTGGGAAATGCATAGATGCAGTAAAATTAGAGGCAAGGAAAATACCATTTTCATAGATGGTCTACATCCATGTTTTCTTATTTAGAGTCTTCAATCTTTCCCAGAAATTGGGAAGATTAATTTGTCCTAGGTAAATGTCCCCAATATTTCCTAAGTCAGAGGACAGGAAGGATTGGGGAGCAACCCCAAGAAATGAGTATTTCATCTCCTCTTTTCCTTTTGAAGTGGAAGCAGACATCAAACCTTGTGTTCTAGAACCTAAAGCTTGTAGACATTCTGAAAGTATGAAAGGAAATCTCTGAACCAAAAATATTCAAAAGGAATCACCGAATCAAAATCCCCAAAAGATTTTCCTGAACTGAAATTTTTGAAATCAAAAGTTCTGAAAGAAATCTCTCAAAACCAATTTGTCTGAAAATAATTTTTCCGAAAGAGATTCCCGAAGCCAATGGTTTCAAAGAAACAAATCTCTGAAATCCCAAAATGAGAAAGTTCCAAAATTGTGAAATGAGAAAGCTCCGAAATCCTGAAATGAGAAAGTTTTGAAATAACTTCCTAAACTGAGATCTCCAAAGATTTTCTCCTAAGGATTTCTCCAAATGAATCACTCACTTTGTTATTTTTCAAAGGAATTCTCTCGAATGATTCTTTCAAGATTTCGAGGAACTTACAAAACCAATGTTACACCGCCAAGATGGAAAACAAGAAACAAAAAAGAAGCACGAGAGGCCAAAAGTATTCTTTGAACAACTTCAAATACCTAAAAAGCCTCAAAAAGTGAACCATGGTAAACCAAAAGAATGACATCACAAAAACATAGAGGGAAACCAAAAGGAAAATCAAAATGAGAAAAAAAAAGAGGAAAAAGACCTAAAACCAAAAGAATATAAACAAAAACCCATACCTTGAAAAAGACATCACAAAGTACAAGAATGGAATGTCAGAGCAAATGTGTCAAGTAAAAATGACAAGTAAAAAATCTGAGTTTAAATAGAAATCCCGATATTAATGGTAAAAATATGATCTCAGTGCGGAGGTAGGTGAAAATTAATTAAGTGCGAAACTCCAAAGGTCCAAAACCCAAAAGCCCAAAATTCTAAAAATTTAGGATTTCAGACTTCGGAGGATTGGGAGGCAAAAAGATGAATTGGCAACAAAAAAATGTGAAACCCGAAAACCCAAAATTCCAAAAATTCAGACATTCGCACTTTGGAAAACTTCAAGTGAAAATTCTAAAAAAGACTCGAGAGAACTTCGAAAACCCAAAACCCGAAAAACCTAAAATTTAGGTTTTTGGACATTTGCACTTTGGAAGTCTCAGTGGGATTTAAACAAAAATGAGCCAAAATTCCCAAAACCCGAAAGCCTGAAAGTCTGAATTTTTGGACTTCCGAGGTTGAGCTAAAAAATTCCAAAAGAGGAAAACTCAAGTCTGAAAATTATAAATTCCAGTTCTCGTCCTTAGCAAAAATTCATTATACGAGGATTTCTTTAAAAACATTGGTCTGACACATAGCTTTCTTCCAGGTAGGTTAAATGGTTAACATTTTTGGCGATCTCTAGGGAATGCTTTCCTGCTAATCTTTCAGACCAGTAGCCTTAAGCAAAACATTGGGCAAAGGAGTCTAAAAACCAAAACCAAAACAAAAAACACGCAAGAAAAAGAAAAGAAAAACAAAACAATGTGCAGAGCACTTGGAGGAAAAGATAAAAAACTATACAGGGTGGAACCTCCTCAAAAGCAAGCTTTGAGGTGTATCCCATTCACATGAATGGGAAATTCTTCTCCATTGAGTCTGGATAGGCAAAATGAATTCACCTCTTTGCAGCTTGTAATAACATAGGGCCCACTCTAGAGAACATCAAACTTGGCATACCTGCCAGGTTTGGTGCGATCTTCATCCCATTTTAGAACCAAATCCCCTTCCCTGAACAACCTATCATAGGCTTTCCTTTCAAAGGATTTCTTAACTTGAGCCTGATGTTCTATCAACGTATTCATGGCGGTGTTTCAAATCTCCTCTAGCTCCATGAGTTCAGAAAACCTCACTATTAAGGCCTCGTCTTCCATAACTTCAAGCCGATAAGCCAAGTCCAGGGAAGGCATTTCCAAGGAAAGTGGAAGTTTCACTTCCCTTCCATATACAAGCATGAAAGGAGAAACCCCATGGAATTTTTATGTGTTATTCAATCAGCCATAGGGTGGTCTTGAGTCGTGTATGCCAGGTTCTTCTATTAGCCTCCATCGTGCACTTAATGATTCTTATAAGATTCTTGTTGCTGGATTCAACCAACCCATTTCCCTATGGGTAATAGTTAGACAAAGTATTGAGGTAAACTCCATTCTTGACGGCCCATTCACTTATCTTCATCCCGAGGAAAGACATAGCATTGTCTGAGATAACATTAAAAGGAACACCGAACGTTGTCATCAAGATTTCTAGAAAATTCAGAACAACCTTTTCATTACTTTCTTTTAGGGCTACTGCCTCTGTCCAGTGAGTGAAATAATATGTGCCAGTAAGGAACCATTTATGCCCCTCATTGGATGGAGGATTAATCATCCCAATGAAATCTAATCCCCACTGAACGAAGGGTTGATCCACCTGAACGGGGTGTAATGGGAGAGCTGTCAGCCTCTATTTTCCTGCAAAAAGAGCACACTCTTTACATTTCCTCACCCTGATGTGAGATTCTTTGAACAAGTCTGACCAGTAATAACCGGCTCGCATGATCTTGGTGGCAGTTATTTGTGCAGAGTAATTCCCTCCGAATAGGTCGTTGTGGAATTCTTCTAATACCTTATTCACCTGTTATGGCCTGATATAGTGTAGAAGAACACCATTCAGATATATTTGTTCGAAAAGAGAATGTTATCTATCATGACATTTGGAATAGACTACAAATGGAAATTTCATCTCTAGACTTTATCCATGTTTGGAGGATATATCCCGAGAGAAGAAATTTTTGCATTATAGCTAACCAATCAATCGATCATTTCCCTCATCATCATGTAGAAACACAACATCTTCCGTATCTTTGGTCTTTATGTCCGTGGCCATCTGATGACATAAACCTTTGCCCCTGACAAGCTTAGTGACCTTGATGTGTATGTCATACTCCATTACTTTCTTAATCCACCCAGCACGTTTCTCATTCATCTCCTTATTCAACAAAAACTCCTTGATGCCAAGATGATAAACCATTAAATGGATTTTTTTGTTAGACAATAGATGCCTAAACTTCTTTAGGGCTCGAATGACTGCAAAGACCTATTTTTTTATGAAGGAATATTTGATTTTTTACTCCTTAAGAGACTTACTGAAAAAGGCAATGGATTGCTTTATTAGGTCATCATTTTGCTGAGTGAGAATTCCTAAAATACTTTCCTAATCTGCAAAAGCGTAGAGAATAAAATCCCTATCAAACTGAAGATTCACCAGTGTAGGAGCTTGGGAGATGGTCATCTTAATGTCTACAAAACTTTCTCTTCCCTCCTTCATCCATGAAAATGGGATATTCTTTTTAAGCATGGCCATCAACGGTTTCGTCAATGTTGCAAACTGAGGAATAAATCTCTGCACAAAATTTATAGTTCCCAAAAAACTCTGGAGACCCTTTTTATGACTTGAGAGGGATAAGGACACAATTGACTGAATCCTAGCTAGGTTGATAGAAAACCCTGCTGCTGCAATAATATGTCCTAAAAACTTTCCTTCCTACACCACAAAAATGGACTTTCTTAGATTCAGTGAGACACCAAACTCCCTACACCTTCAAAAAACTTTCCTGAGATGGGTGATTTGATCCTCAGCATGTTTGGAGTAGATAGTGATGTCATCAAGATAAAACAAGATCATATCATTGATGAGTCCCTTAAATGCCATATCCATGGCTCTCTAAAAGGTGGCCCCTGTATTAGATAATCCAAAAGGCATCTTGTTGTAAGCGTACATGCCTCATTTGGTGGTGAAAGCCATCTTGAATTGATCAGATTCTTGAACCAGAATATGATTGTATCCTAAATATCCATCAAGAAAGGAAAATATTTGAGCCCCTGCCACTATTTGGAGGATTTTTTCCATTGAGGGGAGAGGATCATGGTCTTTTAAAGAGGTGCGGTTCGGTCCTCAAGTCTACGCACAATCGGATTTCACCGTTATTTTCCTTATGGGTACCAAATTAGCTACCCATAAAGAATTCTTGATAGGAAAAATTATACAGGCCTCGATAAGCTTGGTTAGCTCTTTCTGCATCAGTGGTTTGATTATGGGATTAATTGGCCTTTATTTTTGACGAAATAGTTTAGAGTTTGGATCCAACTCAATAGTATGTTGAGCTAAGCTGGGATCAAAACCATGCAAGTCCTTGTAGCTCCATGTGAAAATATCATGGTATTCCTAACATAATCCAATGAAATCCTCTTTCTCCTGAGTAGTGCATACCTTACCAATTTTCAGGACCTTTTCGCTTGCCACCTCAACCTCTTCAAAATCTTCCTCTTTGACCACCATATTGGTGCTCTTCTTGGCTTGATCATTTGAATTAAAAATGGATTCCAATGTAACCAGTCCTTTTGGCATCTTGTTTCCCTTCAGCTATATAATTTGATCGCCATAAGAGTTTTGGAGTTTATCCTGATGTTTGGCGTCGAATTCCACTTCTTCTTTGTAGGAAGAGGACAATCTATTGATCGCTATCAAATACCTTCCAACTACTCACATTATCGATTACCACAAGATGAACCACCATTTTGACTATATGTTGTCCTTCTTTCATGATGTTTATTGGTACATCGTATTGAGAACCAATGGTAGCCAACCTATCAGCATCTTGATTTTGTTTCCTAGGGATTGCATGAATTCTAAAAGCTTCGAAATCTTCTATCAGATCCCAGACCCAATTTTTGTATGACCGTAGTAGATTGTTTTTGATGCACTATGGGATCTAACTTGGTGCACAACTAATTCTTTGTCACCAAAAATAGTCAACGTGTGGATTCCTCTTCATTGGGACATCTAAATTCCTTATACAAGAGCATCATATTCAGCAACATTATTAGTGTAACTAAACTGCAACCGAAAGGAAGAGAAATATTTGTTTCCTTCTAGAGATACTAACATAACCCCTGCACCAGATCCATTTTTACTTCATGATCCATCAAAGAACATCTACCACAGTCCATTTGTATCGCTTGATGCCTTAACCAGCTGAGGTATGATGGCATCTTCTTCATGAATGCAATATGTACCTAATCCAGTCTCCTCCAAGAACAATAAACCAGATTCTTCATTTTCCAATAAATCAGCATAGGGGTCATATTGATGGTTTATACTCACTTCATCGAGAATCATATCTAGAACCTCTTCGACGAGAGTAGTTGGCTCATGATCTACATCCTCATCTTTGTGATCACAAATGGCGTAATTACCATCTATGGGTTTGGATGTGTAAGGTTCCACGTGATTGTGATAGATTGGTTCTACCCTTATAGTTACCTTAGTCCCATATCGGGTCCTCATGATCATATGTAACTAGTCTAATGATAAATAACATCCGATTTTTGTAGTGAAATCACGTGATAAGTAGATGGAAAAGAGGGGAGGGAGATCAATAATAGATATGTCCTGTGTGAATGTCAAACTAGGACATGCGTGGATAGTAAGCTGAAGCCCCTTAATGACCCCCATAGTTTGGACTGCAGTACCATCTAGCTAAACAACCCCTCTCAAAATTGGAGTATATGGAATTTGTAGTACATCTGTGACCTTCTTAGGCATCATGGAGCTATTGGCTCCAGAATCAATCATAAAATTATGCACCAAATGGTCACCAATGATTAGTGAGATATAGAATGGTGGAGGCTTGTTGGTCTTAGCATGTATTTTTGTCTCAGGTTAGCATAAGCTGGTTGCCACTACTACTTCTTGACTTGGAGGTCTGTTATTAGTGCCAAAGTTGTTCAAAGCCTCTCGTAGCAAGTTCCTTTGAGAAGGAATCGAGAGTGCATCCCACATTGTGATGCTCAAATTAGTCTTCTTCATTTGTTCCACAATGTTGAATGGAATTGCTCCCACTTTTCTAATGCCTCTTAAGACATTGGGGTCTTCCTTTGGATAATTCTTATTGGGTATCATGAAACTCGAAGTCCCATATTTCTTTGTAGTCTGATCAATGAATATTTTTGATGATTTCTTTCTCATGCCTTTATCATCTGGTATCTGTGTTGGGGCCTAAGAAGTGGATGCCTGATTAGTATTGGAAGACTATGAATCTATTTCCCTTTTCTTGGAACATGTGTTAGACACTATGGTGGAGGAATCAGTATTCGAACCAAAAAAGTCTTTTTCTTGCAAATTTAGTAATGTGGTTTCATCAATAATTTGACTTTTAGAATTGGATGGTCTAGTAGATGATTCAGGTGGAGTGGTTATGCTCTGAACCATGAGGGCTTGACTCAAAACTCCATTTGGGTAGAGATTCTGATTATGGGGCTAAGAACAAGGGTAGCACCATTCATAGTCTTGGATGAGGTTGTTTTGGACCAGGACTATAGCTTGGGAAGAACTGGTAGCAGAAGGGTTCCGAAAATTCAAAGCTTTTACATTCACAACTTGGCTTGTGGCCTGATTTTGTGACTAACCATTTCCATGGAATGGAGGATGGTTCGTCTGATATTGGGGTTGAAAGGGGTGAGCATATTGGGACTGTTGCCTCTTCATTACTATGAGTTCATTCCTAAAATTTTGTAATAGTGAATTTATCTCATCCAAATCATTGGATGCATGCGTATCTATTGGAATAGAAGCTTCCGTAATCGAGGCAATGACTAGTTGTTGGCCTTCAAGATCTATGGGAGGTCTAGAAGCAATTTTACCTACTTGAATCAAGCAATTTTTCAACTTGTACAACAACTTCATAAGCATCAGGGATAATAATTCCCCCATGGATTGAATCATGATGGAAACATCACTATTCAATGCCCGTAAGTAATATAGAAATGCACTTTCTAGGGATGGCCTTACAAGTGTTGGGATCCGTTTCCAAGTCTTGTCAAAGTGGAGGTTGAAATCACTCATATACTCTTGAGGAGACTACTTGATAGTATGAAATTGTTCTACAAGTGAGAGATTATCACTTTTTTCTTCGAACTATTTACAAAACTTCATGCCTAAATCATTCCAAGTGGTAATGGTGCCAACAACTAAACTTTGGAACCATTGAAGCGTTCTACCTTTAAATGAAGTAGTAAGGAGTCAAACCTGAAACTTTGTCTTCTGTTATACTATGTACTGCGCAGATGCTAGCTACATCTAATATGTGCTCCCAAGGTGAAACATTAGTCTCCCTAGTGTAAAACGGTAAAATTTTCAAGGCAATTGCTAGTATGACATCTCTTTGTTCTAACAACAAAGGACTAGCATTGAAAGGAGGATAATTATTGGCTACCATGATGTTCAAAAGATGGTTATGTCTTGGCAGGGAAAACATCCTTCAGAGGATTTAAATGCCCTCTACAAGGTAAAGTGGCAGCTGATGGTACTGAAAGGTTTCTTCCTCTTCTTCTTGGGGAGACAAAGAAATCTTTTATGATAATAATTGTCCCACCTTGAAGAAGCTCTTGTGTGAATTATTTGCATGAGTGAGATGTACTAAACTTTGAAATCTGGAGAGATGGAGTCACCAATTGTGCTTGGGTATACCTCCTAAGGCTGAAATTTCACTAAGAGCACAACAACTTAATGAAATGAAGTGAACAAAATATGCACACCTATGAAATATGTGCCTCTTGTCCCACCAGGCATGTCAAAAACTATTATCACCAAATCACTGCACCCCCAAATGGCCTAGGGATTAATCACAACATTCAATGTGATTGGGACATATGGGATCACCTCTCAAGCTGTGGGACTTGTTCTTGAGGTGAACCTCCAAATAAGGTTGGCTTCCTCTTCCTAAACTAAACACAACTCTACTTCTAGTGCGGGAAAATGGCTAACTAGTCCTATGCTAACTTTTCATGGGATTAGGGAAAGAGGTTGCAAGGAAATAAAATATATGCTAGAAGTGGTGATGCACCAAGAAAAGGGATGTTCAACTTCTGGAAGGGTTAATGTAGATAGTATGCTTGCATCCTTGTCCACCTTCACCGATTGTGACTTAGAAAGGGTACAAAATACCACAAACTATAAGGACAAGTTCCTTCATTAAACTTGAAACATACACAATAAAAATATCAGCTTTGATTCGATACACGTATAATTTATCAAGAGGATAATCACAAGCACATGTTAAGCATCTACTTGAGTTATAATAATAATGCAACTTTTAATCAACATAAGGAAAATAGATTCTCACAATTGATGAAAGGTAATCACACTATTCTTTTCACAATATGAAATAGGTAATCCGAACTAAAGGTAAACTAATCAATAATTCCAAAGAACCACATTCACAAAGCATACAATGAATAATCATTCAACAAAATAAAATAGATCTTCAAGTGTAAGGTATAACTCTAAATATAATTAAAAGGTTTCAACAAATCTCTGAAAGTACTCTTCCAAGCTTGAAGAGCAACTTCCCAAAACTCTCTAAAAATATATCCCCCTAAACAATGGAAGCATTCCACTATTTATAAGTTCCTAGGCTGAGCCATTATAGTTGGGCCCTTAACTAACATTTAACTAAAAATAGAAATGTCATTAATATTAAGGGAACATGATCCCATGAAAATAGAAAATTTGTTGCAAAAGGTTTGACCAAGTCAACCTTGCAACTTTGACCGATCCTAGAGCTTGAACCTATCCTTTCATGGCCACTCAGCTTTGGCCTGATTCATCTACATCTCCTTTACTTGCAATTTTTTCCTATCCTTCCTCCCATACACCATCTAGTGTCCAGTACTTGAAGAAGCATTTGATAACCGAAAGAGGGATTCGCGAGAACCAAGGTCGAAAAGTGATGCACCACAATGAAGTTGCACTTCAATGGTAACATCAAGCTAACACAATACGCAAGATTTGAATCATTGGAAAGAAGATTGCAAGTAAGAAGAATGGGTCCGCTCATGCTCATAGATCAAAAATAGGAAGTACAAATGGGGGTGTTGTGTAACCCCATGCCTAAACATGGAAAGAACCTCAATAACACCACCGATGCATATGACATTGACTAATGCATATGACACCACTAGAAGAGGACTTATAATTCCAAATAAGGAATGTGACTCCTATGACACATTGATGTAAATGACAATGTCGATTCTATGATGAGAATCGACACTTGTCATTTAACTTCCTAAGACCTATGACTCTTGCAAGGCAAGATGACTCACCTAGGTGATGTGGAAGATGACTAGACAATCACACACACCAACACCCCCCCTTCATTGAATCTAAGGAAGAGGTCAAGGTAAGCTAGAAAAGAAAAGAAGACTCCCCTAGACAACTAAGAAATATGTGTCAATGGGCCCCGGCAACTAAAGGCCTGATAAGGTGCCCATGTACAAACAACATCTTTCTGGAAAGAAGAAAAGGAGGAGGAGGACTATATAGCTTTGAAGAAGATGGGCGATCGTAGCAAATCTCACCCCAAGAAGAGACCGCAAGTGAAGAAACTTCACCTCAATGAAGGGCTTGGTGAAAATGTATGTAACCCGATCACTGTCTAAACATATTGTATGTCAATGATGTTTTCATGTATCATCTCCCATATGAACTGCATATGAATCTCAATGTGATTCATCCACTGATGTTAAACTAGATTTCTGCAAATCAAGATAGTGCTCATGTTGTCATAGTAGATAATGGTAGGCCACCGAAAGTGGATGCCAAACTCTGTCAAGATACCCTGTAACCAAACAAATTATGTGGCATCGTTAACTACTCCTCTGTATTCTACTTCTTTCGATGATATGGTAATGGAATTTTATTTCTTGCTGGACCAAATGACATGACCTAAACCAAGAGTGAAACTATAGCCTGAGGTAGACTTCCGATGATCTAGATCACCGCCAAATCTGAGTCTATAAATCCAACCAAGTCAATCTCATTCCCTCCTAAGTAATGAATACCATCTGTGTGAGTGCCACGAACATAGTGAAGGATCTACTTTGCTACTTTTAAATGCAGCTCATGAGGATCTGGTGAGTGTGAGTAAGGTAGATCAAGCTTCCCACCAATTGTCGATAAAGGGGACCGTTAACTAAGGGGGAAGAGCAATCAGAAACCAACTTAATCCCAGAAAGAAAAGGAGTAGGTGAGGACTTGTAGTCAGACATGTGAAACTGAGCAAGCAAATCAAGAGAGTACTTAGGCTGTGAGATCATAATTCCTGAGTCAAATTGTGAAATCTAGATCCCAAAAAAGTAATGAAGCAATCCTAAGTCAAACATGGAGAACTTGTTGGCTAAGGAGATCTTCACATAATCAATGATAGAGGAAGAGCTACCAGTGATCAACAAGTCATCAACATAGAGAACAAGAATAAGCATGGAGTCATCTTGTTGCAGAATATACACATTTGGGTCAGAGTGACACCGAGTGAACCCTGATGTAAGTAAAAAGGAGTCCATCTTGGCATACCAAGCCCGAGGGGATTTTTTAAGGCCGTAGAGAAACTTTTTAATTTGCAAACAAGGGATAGATCATGGACATAACCCGAGGTTGTTCCATATAGATCTCCTCCTCTAGGTCCCCATGATGGAAGGCACTCTTAATGTCCATCTGGTGGAATTCCCATCTGTGTAGCGGCGGTGATGGCAAGGGTCGATTGAATGGAAGTCATCTTTGCAACCGTAGTAAAGGTTTCTGAGTAATCAACCCCAGCTATCTAGGAGAAACCCTTAGCTACAAGTCGTGCTTTATACTTCTCGACTTCTCCATTAGCTCCATAATTTTTTCGATATACCCACCTACACTCGAAAGTTTTTTCTTCCTTTCGGAAGAAGGGTAAGATCCCAATTGTCATTCTTTATGAGTGAGGAATACTCCTCATCCATGGCAAAATCCCACTCAAGAATCCCAAAAGCTTCCTAGAAAGATGGTGGATCAAAAGAAGAGGTGAAGAAGGAGTGAGGTCAAGTGAAGTCTGAGTGAGTACGTTTCTCATCCAAAGGATCTCCAACTAAATCTCCAAAGACTCTATAAATTTTCCTGCCCAAAGAGGTCCCGAAGGCTCGTGGATCAAAGTCGAAGATTATTCACTTGAGTGAGAAGGGACATAGTCCTCATCATCACTACTATCAGAATTAGAAGACTCATAAGTTTGAGGATCGAGAGGAGCAGGAGAGGTGGAACTCACTCAACAACATCATCATCTAAAGAGTCGAATCAATCGGTGGGCAAAGAACCTCGGTGGAAGTTGAAGTCAAAGATGACTCATCAAACTTCACACTTCTCTCAATATAAATATCATGGGTGGTAGGGTTCAAAATCGATATCCCTTCTTGCCATCAGGATACCCGACAAAGATACAAGTTTTGGATTGTGGATCTAATGCCTTGCATTTCTTTTTGGAATCCGAGCCATAGCCTTGGATCCAAAGACTCAAAGCACTCGACATTAGGCTTATGTCCAAACCAGGCTTTAAAGGGTGTCATCCCTCTTACTTGCCTTGTGTGGAACATGGTTCTGAATATAACAAGCACAATTCACTACTTCAGCCCAATACTATGGAGGAAGATATTTCGAGTGAACCATACAAGTAGCCATCTCCTTTAAAGTTCGGTTCTTTCTTTTTGCAACTCCATTTTGGGAAGGGCTATAAGCAACTGTATGTTGCAAAGCAATCCCCTCAGAAGTGTAGAAATTCTCAAACTTGTTGCTCACATACTCACCTCCATTTTCGGTTTGAAGAACCTTGATAGACCGTTCCGCTTGTTTCTCAGCAAGAGCCTTAAAGTTTTGAAAATGCTCAAAAAATTCAAACTTAAGCTTAAGAAAATATACCCAAGTATAACATGAAAATTTATCAATGAAGGTTAGTATATATAGAGCTCTAGTAAAAGAAGGAGACGAAAAGGGCAAGAAATGTCACTATGAACAAGATCCAAGGGACGAGTAGCTCTCCAGGATTTTCCCTTGTCAAATATTTTTTCAGGGTGCTTTCCAAGGGTACAACCCTCACAAAGACCCTTAGAAAACTTAACTCAGGGTAGCCCATTGACCATTTCATTTTGGATCAATTGTTCAAGGTAACAATAATTTAGATGCCCAAAATTCTCATGCCATAACTTGCTAACCTCATTTGCATGAGTGAGCAAGGCATTGGGAATCGAATCAGAAGAGAAGTGGGAAAAGGTATACAATCGTGAACGGTGATCTGCCTTTCCCTCAGCCACAGTGCAGTTAGAGTTAAGCTCATGAATAATCACCAAGTTAGGACCAAATTCCACTCGCATTCCTTCACCAAGGTGGGTGATTTGGTAAACCGATAGGAGATTGGTAGAGAGATTGGGAACACTCAACACTTGGTTAAATGTTCCACCTTCTATCTCTACCGATCCACTACCAGAAACCGACACATGAGTTTCATCACCCAACATGATTTGGGACATGCCACATGGTTCAATGCTAGAGAATTCAACCTCTGAAGAATCCATGTGGTGTGAGGCACTGGAATCGATAATCCAAGTTGATGATGGAGCTGATCTAGCTATGAGGCCCTTTCCTTTCTTTTTTTCATTTTTAGTTTCCTTTGCATTAGAAGACTCGTCCTTCTGAGCATTTTGTTTAACGGATTCAGGAACACTTATTTTATTCTTCTCAAGTAAATGAGTTAAGTGATCAATTTGTTTCCAAAAACAATGCTGCTCGTCATGGCCAGAATTCTTACAATAGGAGCATTTATATTTTTCCTTCTTTGCTTTAGGCTCGAATTCAAGTATGAGTGATGGGCTTAGTTTGGGGTTGGTTGGTCTTGGTTTCTTTCTTAGGTTGGTCCTTTGTTTCTTTCTTATTTTCATTTTTCTTGCCCTTATTTGCCACAAGGGCATGTGACTTGGATTTTAGAGTCCCCATTTGAATGAGTTTGTCCTGTTCTCGAATGAGTTGGGATGAAAAACTGTCAAAGGAGGGCATTTTCCAAGTACTACCCAAGGTGGCTTTCATGGTGTGGAAAGTTGAAATGAAGACAGAGTATTCAGGACCTAACTTAGAAAGAATCGACAAGATCAATTGAGATTCTTTCTTCTCCACTTTACATTCCTTTAGAAGCAGTCTAGTGTGGACAAACTTTGAGAAGAAGGCATGTAGGTTTTCAAAGTCACTAGGATTTAACCCTAGTAGTTCATTCTCCAACTCATGTGCTCTCATGTCATCTTGCTTCCCAAACATATCATCGAGCGTTTTCCATGCTTGATGGGGTGTTGAGGAAGTTTCGATGTGGAAGAGCAAGTCGGGAGAGATGGACATACAAATAAGACCTAAGGCTTCATCACAATGGTTGAACCATTTAGATTTTTCAGGTTCATCATTAGGTTCGGTCTCTAACCCCATGGTAACTCAGTATAACCCTTTACTTCACAAAACCAATATAATTTTAGATTTCCATTTGAAGAAATTAAAAGGTGTGAGCACTGGTACTTTAGAGATATCCATAATGAAGAGATAGAACCAAGGAATGCAAAAGGAAGGAGAGAGAAAAGAAACAACCACCCCAGAACAAAATTACACCCCCGAGTTTGGCACTTTATAATTTAGTGTGTTGATTACAACCAGATGCGACTGTGTGCCAAGAACCAGTCTGTCACTCACTTTACAATCAGCGTAATAACATGCAAAGGTGGAGACAACAATCAAGGTTCATTGGGCACAACAGATCGTCACCGCAAGCAAGCACAAGAATGAGAGAAACAAGAGGGGAAGAAGGGGCTTTGTGAGAAATAGTGTCTCACATTGCACAAAAACAATCCCTTGGTCGTAAGACTGTGGCGGACATGCACACAAGTCCACAAGAAAAAAGGGATAGAACAAAGCTCAAGAAAAAATGAGCTGAATTAAGCAATACAAAGACACCCCCCAGAATGTGGCACTTTATAAAATTAGTGCATTTACAAAACTAATGATCCCATCATCTAGAGTGCAAAAAAACATACAACTTTGACTAAAGAAGTGCTCAAAACATAAAGAACAAGTCAAAAGTTATAGCAAAAACCAATTCCATGAATCGATGAGAAAAAACTAATAAGCCTACAAATGGATTAAAAAAGTGCCCTAAATGCATGCAAAAGGTGTCGTATGTATGCCCATTGGAAACGACATGGAATTTGAGATAGGGTTTGTTTGTATTGCGAGGGGGGATTAGCCTCCTGCCAATCCTGGACCTCACCCTTTATCTTCGACACTCGAAGGAAGGTAATAATACAACAAGCCAAAAAACCAAATTTTACAATGCCAATAAAAGGAAATGTTTTTAGCACCTTAAAAACATTTTAAAAGGGTCTTAACCCTAAAATATTTTCAAAAGTGAGATTGATTTACCAATAATCAATTCTGAAAAAGGCAATGTTGACTGATTCACGTAAAATGCTGCAAGTTTGAAATTAGGGCCACGTGTATGCAGTAACCACTGTTCCAAGATTAAATGCATGCAGGGTTATAGGTAGGCTATAATGGCTCGAGCAGAGTGCAAGGGGCTGACACACGGATGTGTAGAGCATGCAGAGGGACTCCAAAAAAAAACATCCACAGAGTTTGCAAGACTCGAGCTGGCGAAGGGTTAGGCAGAGCCGTGAGTCAAAGAATCCAAGCAAGAAAAGACCAAACATGAATGCCAAGGTAGACCGAGCTGTAAATAGGTAGAAGAGGGAGCCAATATCCAATGCATGCAAAAAGCAATGCACGAGCACAACAAAAATGAACCACATGGTCAAAGCGCACAGAAAACAACCCCAACAATGCAAGCAAGGCAATGCAAACGAGTTGACAGGTAGAAAACGCCCAAGCACAAGGAGTGGAAGTTGAAACACGAGTCAATATGCAGAAAACGTGCATGCAAAGGTAACCTTGAGACAACAATGAACCACAGTGATGAGCAAAAGCTCGGAATAGTCTAAGTATACACCAGTGAAAAAAAAACAACGATTCCAACCAGTAATCACAGGTCCACACCAAAAAATGAGCTCTTCTTTTACCATATAGGCGCTGAATCTGAACATAACCAGCAAGTAACACATAAACAACCCAAAACCAACAGCCACAAGGATCTAGAAATATGCAATTACAAACCCAGCTAATAATGCAACTAACCAAATACCTCAAACTTGCAACTGCTAAAACCTCAATACGAGGTGAGCAATAATTCCAAAATGATAATCGAAAAAAAAACTTGCACATGAGGAAATGAGAAGAAACCAAAAGTAATAAACAACTGAGAAACGAAGAGTGCATGTTTACCAAAACTAGCTCTGATACCATGAAAGAGGGATTCACGAGAACCGATGTTGAAAAGCGATGCACCACAATGAAGTTGCACTCCGATGGTAATGTCAAGCCAATGAAATATGCAAGATTCAAATCAATGGAAAGAAGATTGCAAGTAAGAAGAGTGGGTCTGCTCATGCTCATAGATCAAAAATAGGAAGTACAAATAGGGCTATTGTGTAACCCCCATGCCTAAACATGGAAAGAACCTCAATGACACCACTGACACATATCACATTGACTAACGTATATGACACCACTAGAAGAGGAGTTACAATTCCAAATAAGGAATGTAACTCCTATGACGCATTGACGCAAATGAAAATGTCAAATTCTATGACAGAATATGACACTTGTCATTTGACTTCCTAAGACCTATAACTCTTGCAAGGTGAGATGACTCACCTAAGTGATGTGGATGATGACCTGATAGTCACACACACAACAATAACCCCCTAAGTTTCTTCATCTCTAGGCCCACATGCATAGTGATTCACCACGTCTGCTATCTCGATCTCTTTTGTGATCCTGGCTGGCAACCTTTGAAGTTTATTTGTGAATTTCTTTAGTCTCGCTATGAAATTTTGACATAAGACCAGTCGATCAATGGATTCATTATCGAAAGGCTTGGTGGCCTCATCACAATGCTTCACCAAATCTTTGAAATTCTCCTTAATCCGATCCTCAGGAAGAGCAACGATATTTTCATTGAAGAATTTGCAAATGGCATTGTCAAACTCCTCTGAGATGTCATTTAGGGCATCTGTAATCTCCACTCATTTCTCCTCAAATTTCTTAATCAGATCCTACAACACTTGACACCCGAATTCCATGGCCTTTTGATATTCAAACAATTTAGAAGCATCATCTATAACCTCTTCCCGAAGAAGCAAGTCATTATCCTCTTCTCTAAGGTCACTCCATGTTGCCGAGGTTAAATTAAAATTATTATTATCCTCGAGAGAAGGATTCCTCCATCTTAGAAATGGTGGTCTTTGCGAACTGTAAATCATTATATATCTCAATTGCTTCGTTGATCAAAGGATTAACTTGCTGCAGAATTCTTTCCATCCATCCACTCACCGATCTCCCTTTCTGGCCTAGCTTCTCGAGCTCATGATAAGTGTTATCACCGAATCATAGCACCCTTCTGTTTATACAAGTGCATATATTTGAACTCACAGTTGTGATTGAATAACATGGGTACTATCTCTAACTTGTGGGACTTGTTACTTGAGATAGACCTCCAGAGAAAGCTGGTTCTTGCTCCTAAACTACCTGCCACAATCTACTCTAATGCAAGGGAAACTAACTATTCTAATCTAAATTTTCAAGGGACCAGGGAGAGAGAATGCATAAAATGAAATCCTACACTAAAGCGGTGATACACCAGAAAAGGAGGGGGTGAGAGTAGTCTTCAAATGCGTGAGATACAGAAGCAAGGTGCACACTAGAAGGGGTGATGACAGTTCTCCACAATCTAGCAAAATGCATTCACAAAAATATCTCAAACATACACAATGATAATGGATCCCTGCAAGAGCATAATAATAGACACAATATTCTTGTAATCAAGGTTGAAGGGGTAAGAAGAATGCAAGAAAACACAGCAGGGGAAGATGCATCCACAAACTTATATTTTATTGCTTCCTGATATACACAGTTCAATCGATTACAAGATAAGGGCCTGGATCACCATGCAAGGAGTCCACAACAAGGGCCTACAACACATTGGCTTCACAAAGCAATCTTGGTAGAGCTTTGCTACAAAAACTACCTCCCCTTACAATGAGCCCAACACTCCAATTTATAGAAAAATGAGAAGAGAGAGAGAAGGGAAAATGGAAATCCCAAAATCTATCCTTCAACCACTTGTAAGAGGAATTAAATGGAGTAAAATGATTATATATTACTTGTAAAAGTATCCCCATACTCTCCCAGGTGCTGCAACAGAGAAATAATGATGACCATGCCTCTTAATTGCACTCCCAACCACCAAATAAAACACTATTATGAACCCAGCCACGTTTTCTTAAAAATATCAATCTCTCATCAAATCTAGAATTTCTTGATTGCTGTGCATCGGGCTTAGAGCCACAATTCCAATGGTACCAATTTTGTGTGATTTCATTGAGAAATGCAAAAGTTATGGCCTTCTGAGTGTGGGCAACTATTTTGGGTCTGACAGCGTTTTCTGTCATTTGACGGGAATGAGCATTAACTGACTGGAGCCGAATATGTTTCTTTTAATTAAATATATCTACCCTTATTAAAAATAATAAATCTAGTTTTTGTGGCGTAGAGGATGTCGTGCTCATTCCAGAAAGTCCAATTTTGTGAAAATCGGAGCTCGGAGTCAAAAGTTATGGCCGTTTGAAGTTTCACGGGTCAAATGTTGACTTTTCTTCTTTGCCTTCGGCCGCTTCAGCTTTTCGCGCTCACGTACTTTTGGCCTGGATGTCCCAAACTATCTCGGACGAAAGTCTCCTGTTTCGGCCGAATCGGCCGGTTCGCGTCCTCCGCATACTTTTGTCCCAACTGCCCTGCTGGACAGGGACAAATATCTCCGAACTGCCCAAAATGGATGCAGTCTGGTGAATCGGATGGTTTGCGTCCCCACGCGTACTTTTGGCCCAACTGTCCCCAAATCGCAAAACAAAAGACTTAGGCAATTTTTTCCATCTTTCAACCGATTCATCCTTTTCGCGTCCCTCGCGTACTTTTGTCCCGCTGCTCAACTCTACGCGCGACCGCCCGACGACTTTTCGGCGGCTTCGCGTCCCACGCATGCGTTTGACCCAACCGTCCCCATGACCGCTGGACTAGGACTTAGCTGATTTTCTTCATTTTTTCGCCCCAAGCTTGGTTTTTGCAATTTTTTCACCTTTTCTAACTCGTTGGGTTTTCTTCTTGGATGGGAGAGTTAGAAAGCAAACCGAGAGGCCCCAAAAACATGATTTCGGCCTTAAATCAATCTATTTTCTTAGGACTAAAGAATTTGATGCATGTTATCAAAATTACCTTGAGGGGTGAATTTTGGATAACAATAAGAAATAACATCGATTGTAGCAGAAATTGTCATAGCCATAGTAGTTGAGACATCAAAGGTGGATGGAGTGGGTTGGTTAACTTTACGTAGCAATGTAGTGAGTTTCTTGACCTTGGCCTTGAGCTCATCCTTGGTGGCCTTGTCTTTGTCATATTTCTCTAAAAGGGCCCCAAGAGCAATGTGCACATCTTGCTTGGTTCCTTCATGAGTATCCTTCTCCAATGAGAATTTTGATATCCGGTAATCTGCTGCTATGATTGTTTCTTTATTTTTCCCCTCAACGGGGTGGCCACTTCTATCACATGCTCTCCAGATGAATTAACCATCAAACTTGATATGGTTCTTGGTCTCTTGGCCTGTCTCTTGGGCATAGAATCCAATATGTTGAGATCTATAACATCTCCCAGACGAACCTTTTTCTTTTTCTTAGGATTTTTCTAAACAACCATTCTAGTATGGCTAGAGCTGATGAAGATGGAGTGGCAGATCCAATACTTGAAACATAAGTTAGAGCAAGATCATTAGAAATACCGGTCGTTAATTTAGTAGAGGTAGCTATGATGGAAGGCATGGATGTAAGGAAAGCCATAGGAATTGACAGAGCAATGTTGGGGGTGGCGATTGAGGAAAATGGAAGTGTTAAGGAAAGTGAAGAGGAAATGGGTGACCCAATATTTTCCCTAGCTGATAGAACTAGAAGTGACAAAAATACCTAGGCCATAGAAGGGGATGGAAAAGAAGAAATGATGGTGGAAGTGGAAGGAACTAATATTGGAAGTGATAATGGAGGAAGGAGAAGATGTGATGGATCTTGTATGACACTAGGAGAGTCACTGACTTCAACTACTTGATCCACAGAGACTGCAGAGATGATGTAATCTTGGGAGTAGCAGACTTGGAGAGAGATGAACCACCAACAACAAAAGAAATCTTCTTTGGAATTGTAGGAACCCTTTGAGTCAACCTCTTGCCCTTGGTCGGTGTTGGTTGGTTCATTGCTAGTGTAGCCCCTGTATTTGTAGGTTGATTTTCCCCTTTGGGTGAGATTCCCAAGGTGGTCAACCAGCTGAAAGTCCTTTTTAAGATGGGTCTTGCCCTCTCTTTGGTATTGCTGCATTCATCCACATACCAATCAATCCATTGCAGTGGTTGATTAGAAACATTTTCGCTCTTGTCACGATGAATCCAAGACCTCATCATTGTCTTGCATGTCCTTTGGCACATTAGCCAAACCAAATTGCTGAACTTCATCAAGGGTTAATCTTTCATAATCCCTTTGTCACATGATGTATTTGTCCCAACAATGAATCCAGATATCTTCTAATTGGGGTACGTGAGCACTGGACTGACCTGTCTCCCCAAACTTACCCCAATAATCAAAATTAGTCTGTGGATGAAAAGTCTCACAGGTTACCTCACCATTTCTGCATCAACATTTTTTCCTTGTGAATATTTGGGCAAGAATACCTGCCAATTGAAATAGGGAAATGCATTCCCGCTTTGTGATGTTTGTTTTAGATTCGATGATAATCCAACAAATTTTGAACTAATTCCAATAGAATCCATTTGTCGATGGGAAACCTTGTCAATTTTCTTGGGGCACCTATGAAACCTAGAATTTGGATGTAGGTGAATGTAGGAAACTGGAAGTAGATTGCTCCCCATTCTCACACTTCTTGGAAAGATTCATCGAAATCCTCCGATTGTATAGTTCTTTTTTCAAATCGATAGAGGATGATAGCGAAGAAAGCGTCGTTGACTCTTCCCGAAATGCCTACTTCCTCATGCGAGTAAGTTGGGGATAAAATTCATATATTTGGGAGGTGCTACGAACACCCCTAGAATTCAATCCCGTAAAGTCTCCCATAGCAACAACTACATAAACCAAGAAAGATGTCATGTAGAAGGTTTTTGTCTCTGACACTCTACCCAATTGATAACAAATGGTGTCACTAATGTGCTCACCCCATCGGATAAACTCATCATTCTTCTTGATAGTTGCTATGTACAAAAACATCCATTCCTATAATTCCTTTGCAGAAGGAAGACCTAAAACTCTGCTTAACAACACAATAAAATCGTTGACTTCCTGAATGACATCTGATCGATGCATAGTTTTGGGTAATTTGGTGAAATTCTTAGTCAGATAGGATTTCATCATAACCTTTGAGCATACTTCCTCCTTCTTATCCCAATGTTCCACTACTATTTCTGGTGAAATTGTGGTGTAATCTTGAAATTCGGAAGTTTAAGCCAATCCTCAAAGAAATATGGGTCCAAACAGATTACCACCTTATCATCACAATCCCTAACTGACATGGAGTCTTCTTCGAAGTGGGTTGCTGCAGCTAAGACAAATTCTGGACAATGCATAGATGCGAGAAAACCGGCGGCAAGGGAAAGCCAACTTTTGTAGATGGCTTGTATCCATGGTTTCTTATTTGGAGCCTTCAATATTTCCCGAAATCGAGAAGATCAATTTTTCTTAGGTCGTGTCCCCAATATTTCCTAAGTCAAAGGAAAGGCAGGATTGGGGAGCAACCCCAAGAAATGAGTATTTCATCTCCTCTTTTCCTTTTAAAGTGGAAGCAAACATCAAACCCTATGTTTCGGAAGCTGAAGCTTGTAGAAATTCAGAAAGTCGAAATGAAATCTCTAAAATTTTGAACCGAATTTTTTTGAAAGGAATCATCAATCGAAATCCCCGAAAGAGTTTCCCGAACTAAAATTTCTGAAATCAAAAGTTCCAAAAGAAATCTCTGAAACCAATTTGTCTGAAAGTAATTTTTCCGAAAGATTTTCCCAAATCTAGAGGTTTCAAAGCAAGAAATCTCCAAAATCTTGAAAGAAACAAATCTCTAAAATCCTAAAATGAGAAAGTTCTAAAATCCCTAAATGAGAAAGCTCCAAAATCCCAAAATGAGAAAGTTCTGAAATAACTTCCTAAACTGAGATCTCTGAAGATTTTCACTGAAGGAGTTCTCTGAATGAATCTCTCACTTTGTTATTTTCGAAGGAATTGTCCAAAGGAATTCTCCGAATGAGTCTTTCCAAAGATTTATGAGGAAATCGCAAAACTAATGTTAAACGCTAAGATGGAAAACAAGAAACGAAAAAGAAGCATGAGAGGCCAAAGAGGATTCTTTGAACAACTTCAAATACACGAAAAAGCCTCAAAAAGTGAACCATGGTGAACCAAAATAACAAAATCACAAAAACGCATAGGGAAACGAAAAGGAAAACCAAAATGAGAAAAAAAAATAGAGGAAAAAGACCTAAAACCAAAAGAATATAAACAAAAAACCATACCTTGAAAAAGATGTTGCAAAGTACAAGAATGGGATGTCGGAGAAAATGTGTCGTAAAAATGAAAAGTAAAAAATCTGAGGTTAAATAGAAATCCCGATATTAATGGTAAAAATTCAATCCGTGACAGAGGTAGGTGAAAATTAATTGCACACAAAAACTCCGAAGTACGAAACCCAAATCTTGAAATTTTGAAAATTTGGGATTTCGAACTTCTAGGATTGGGAGGCAAAAAGACAAATTGGTGACGAAAAAATATGACACCCGAAAGTCCAAAAATTTGGACTTTCAGACATTCGCACTTCAGAAAACTTCAATTGCAAATCCTAAAAAGACTCGAGAACTCCGAAAACTCAAACGCGAAAACCCAAAATTCAGGTTTTGGACATTGAACTTCGGAAGTCTAACAAGAATTTAAACAAAAAAGAGCCAAAAGTCCCAAAAGTTTGAATTTTCAGACTTTCAGGGTTTCAGACTTCAGAAAACTTCAAATTAAATTCCGAATCTGAGCTAAAAAACTTTAAAAGAGGAAAACTCCGAAGTCTGAAAATTAAAAATTTCAGGTTCTCGTCCTTAAAAACAATTCATTGTACGAGGATTTCTTTAAAAACATTGAGTCATTAAATAGATTTCTTCTAGGTGGGTTAAATTGTTAACATTATCTTGATGATATTTTTGGAGTGACTTGTTAAGTTTGAAATTTCCATTAAGACATTAAAACAAATTAATCCTAGATGAAGTGATGAATGTAGGTTGATTTGACCCTTATAGATGATAAATGTTTTTCATTTTACCATGATATTTATGGTTCAAATGATTACATTCTCATCTAAGTGAATATTAAATAAATTAAATTACTAAGGTGGATATATGTCTTATCATGCCAGTTCAATTTGGATTGACCATGTACGATGTTGTTGTACATTACCATTTTCATTGCAGGTTCTATGATGTACTGCAAAAGAAGGTAAAGTTTAGGATAACATTATATTTGGTTGAATAAGTTCATGATTTTTTGAAAATGAATTACAAGTTGTTGTATTGTGCAAGAGTGTTCTTTATTGTTTTCATCTTTATGGGTCTATTTTTTTATTAGATAAGGTAAAAACATGGATCGACTCCCAGGGGCTTTATAAAAGGAGGAAAAAACCAACGAGCATGAAAGAAACAGAAAATTTCACAAAAGGAGTTAAACATGCTTAACTTTTACAATGAAGATCAGAACTTTAAACCAAAGAGAGTAAAATAGAGAAAATAAAACCAGCCCTAAACCTTCAAAACTACATAAGTTCACCAAAAGTCTAGAAAACCCAGCTAATTTTTAGGAGAACCTTCACTACTACCAACATGACTACCTTTGATCTCGGCACCCTCAGTGCCCTTGACATTTATGTCTTCCTCCAGCTCATCCTCAAAACTACTAATGTGCAAATTGAAATTCCTCCTTTTAGTGCCTTCCTCCATCCCTTCCAACCTATCACTCAACTTTTTGACTTGATACTCCAGCTCCAAAACCTTCTGTTTGGACTTCACCTGAGTAGAGACAATTTGCTTAGAAGCATTAATGACATCCAACATAGTTTCCCTTTGACCAACATTGGTTTCCTCCATCGCTGAAGCACACCCTCTAAGTATTGAACCTTTCTACTCAAATCCTCAAAACCCTTAAAATTACCATCCCAATCCCTCTTTCTCAAGGTGCTTGCTTCACCATGACCTTCCTCACTCTTCTCTTTACCAGAATCCTCCCCCACATTTTTACATTTCCCAGCCTTCATCTTAGTAAGGAATTCCGCAAGAGTGAGATCATCCTCTTCCACCTTATATTTCAAGAGAAGAATTCAGAATAGGTTTCCCATTTTTAAACAATAGAAGGATGAGCCCTTCATGCAAAGGCATCTCAACCTTCTCCTTCTGGAACGCCATCAAATAATTTGTCAAAGACATAAACATAAAGAAAGGGATTCTCACCATGACCTTATGGAAAATATTCAAAAGGGGCATATGGTGGGTATATATTTTTTTGGTATTTTCCTTCCAAAGTTATATACTTCATGATTTGAAGGAAAACATCTCTCCATATTCTCGGGATACACGACCTAGCAATACCATCAGTAAAGAAAGAGCACCTTTCCTTACCCACAAAGAATAACTCAATTTCATGCTCTCTGTGGGTTTTGTCCTTAAAATTTTGAGCCCATCCATTTTCATCTTCATCGCAAGGGCTATGGTGGACTCAAAACCTCAATTTCCATACCTCTGACCTCAAAATTTTCCTCTTTCCAAGATTTTCCAAAATCCTTTGACAGGGAGGGGTCGTGACCATGTAATTTAGTGATGAAATTACTAAAACCCCCAATCTTAAGCTTGTTCCACAAACGATGATTAAAAGCTTCAATGTTCTGGCTAGTAGGTTCAACCCTGATTCTGTCACCACCCATCTTCACAAAACCAAAATTTCCTGTTTTCTAACACTTCTCAAAATCGACCCCCTTTCACACTAACAAAACCGAGGAATACAACTTATTAAGTAAGTTGTCACACCTCGAGGCTCACTCGTGCCAACATCATCAAACTTAGTGCCCTCTATCTCTAATAATGGTTTCATTAATGTCCATGGGTAAATCATCTCCTTTACACCAGATATTATAATCATTAATAATGGCTCTGTAATTAGCCATCTTATCCACACACTTGTTCCCTTGACGCAAAGTATGATTATAAGAAACCCTTACAAAATATTTTAAAGTTTCCTTAACATCATTGAGGATATTTCTTAAGGGCCAATTAATGGAACCCTAATTATTAAGGGCATTAATAATGATGAGAGAGTCACCTTCAATCTGGATGTCCTTAAAACCTTTTTCTTTTGCCAACAAAACCCCCAAAGGAGAGCTCTAGCTTCCACCATATTGTTTGTTTGCTAACTTAACAGACCAACATAAACAAACAACCAATTTCTTAAAATTCCCCTCCCCAACTAGACCCAGATTCCATTTTGACGCCCCATCAAAATTTAACTTAACAATATTTTCCACAGGCTTTATCCAACCGAATTTCTTTTTTTGTTTTTGTAATTCCACCGGTCCAAGGGAAAATTTATCAAGAACTTTTTGCTCTATTTTTTGGTAGGGTTTCTTTTCCTTACCTTTAAAGAGTTTGATGTTTTCCTTAATGGCGGCCAAAATTTTTCTTTCCGATCCTGGAATATACAATCATTCCTAGCCTTCCATAAGCCCCAAAAAAATGAGGGAGGGAAATATTCCAGGCCTAGACCAAAATGGGAAAACAGAAGGGACTCTCCCATTGAAAACAATAGTCCTCAATCATCAAGGGCAAGGTCCATTAGATATTGAATAGATCCAGAATGGAAGAAAACACATTGTGGGAGAAGGAGCAATGAAGGAGGAGATGGTTGACATTTTCCTCCTCCTTCCTACAAAGAGAACATCTATTGGGAAGCTTCATTCCCCTTTTCCTGAGATTATCTATAGTCAAAATTTTATTTTGGACAGCCAGCTAGTAAAAGATATTAACCTTTGGGATAAGATCCTTCACCCAGAGCTTACCCCAATATTCCTTGTGCATATTATCCTTAAAATTTAACATGTAGGTAGATTTAATCGAGAAAATTCCCGAATCTTCCTCTTTCCATTTGATGGAATCCTCCTTGGTCTAGAACATGGGGATGTGGAAATCCCTTAATTTCTTGTTGAGATCCCGAAAGGGTTAGATGTCTCCATCAAAATCTGGAGGAGGATCAATGGTTTCCCATCTGATAGAATCCTCCTGGATCCAGAAGTCACGAATCCAAAATTTTCCTATTTCCTCGTAGAACTGAGCAACCCTTTTCCATATTTCCAGGTTAGCTAAGGGGGAATCCTCGATCCAACTATCATACCAAAAACTGATTCTAGAGCCTTTTCCTATCTCCCACATAGTACCTTTGGTTAAGATTTATTTGGAGGCCACAAAAGAGTTCCAAAAGGAAGACCCTCTAGGAAGATTATCTTGATTAAAAAAGGATTCCATTCTGCCTATATTCCGCAAATATTTCATCTTTATAATTTCCACCCAAAGACCTTCCTCTCTAGCAATCCTCCAACCCGCTTTGGCAATTAAGGCCTCATTCATAAGAGAAATATTTTTTAACCCCAAGCCCCCACAAAGATTTGGTTTTGTGAATTTTTCCCAAGCCACAAGAGGGAATTTGAACTTCTCCACAACTCCCATCTAAAGGAATCTCTTCTGATTTTATCTAAGGATTCAATAATCTTGATGGGTCTATTGTGATTTGGTTACATTAAGTACCATTCCTTGATATGTTAAATAGGAATAAATTAGACCATGATAAATTGTATTCAAAACAAGAATGTATACTACATAGGTGCTTTTATAATTAAAATAAATATCAATGTATTGTTTACCAATTAAAGGTGAAAAAGACCTATTACATTATATTTTCTCGAAATTGAAACTAAACAAATGAGAATAGTTCTTTATTTGTAAGTGTTGTTATACATTGAAAGTAATGAAATATGCAGATTCGGAAACTATTGAGTCTTTAATTAAAGTGGAAGTTCTTATGAAGGGGCTATTTATCCTTATTGTTTATAAGATGAAGGAAAATATATGCAAATGTACTACATTTTATAAGTGATTAAGTATGGTATACTTAAAAATATACATTTCCTATTTTCACCGTTATGTCTTAAAGGTCTATGAGACTTCCTTGTGATTTTCAATTAATGCAGTACATACTTAGTGATATATATGAAGATGAAGATACTTTTGGGCTACTGTAATTAATCATTATTATTCCTTTTAAGTAATATATAAGGCTTAATTCACTACTGATGTGAATGAAATATAATCTATAGTAAATAATACAATAGGTAGATTTAATTTTGTAACTTATAAACACATTATTATGTTTATGAATGAATGACTCTAAATAGGTAATCAATATGCTTGAGTACCTCGTTAGATCCTAGGCATGAAATCTACCGAAGTGAGAGTAACACCGACACTTATCTAACATCATGTCATAACTTAACAAAATAATCCAAACCAAAGATATGATGTTCCCATTTAGCGGAACTCATCGGTGGCCTATTCGACATAGCCATCGCCGATTATAACCACTAATGACTAAGGTCATTATTTGGTTCAATGGGCGGCTACTATGTTAAATTTTCTCATCAAGCTCTCCTAAATGAGAAGGTCATAATGTACTAAGATGCAAGTATGGTCCTAGGTATGAATGCGAGTAGTGTCGCATGGTGAAGTGCCCAATGTCATCTTATGATAACTAGGGAAAGAGACTGACCTGTAATGATGTAAATCATTATGGAGACACTCACTCTCCCTTAGTCATCCTAAGTGACATTGTGGGACTTATCCATACAGATGATCCAGATTGGTGCCTTGTACACAACTTATAAATGATTGATACTTCACGATCTATTCCTAATCTAGATAAAAAATCGGGTGTTAGGGTGAAAGAAAATTTCTAAATGACGATTATGTCGTCATGGAAATTAAGCATGGAAAACATGACTTAAAACATTGGCCAATGTAATGCAAGTTGTTGATTGCCTTTGTTAGGATTTCACCTGTTCATAAAGTCAGAGGATTTTGGATAAGTATACCGTAACATATGCCTAAATTGGCACTTTAGAATGCAACAATTTAATGTCCTTGAAGGACTAATGAAACCATTATATACTTAGTATACGTGATTATTGAAATGGATATGAGAAGATCGGTTTTAGTCCGACTCATACAATTGCATAAGGTTTATTGTTATAGGATGGATTGACTAAGATGATGTTAGTTCTAAATTGAGTTAATTTAGAACAATGAAACATGGTGAAGTGAATTAAAATGAAAAAATAAATCTCCCTTGGGTTTAAGTCTTAAAATGAGGATGTTACATTTTGGTATCAGAGTTGAAGGTTGCAACCCTTAGACCTATTGAGTTCATCATTGATAAAAACTTAAATTTCTTTAGTTGTTGAAGTAGCCAAAACGCAAAAACTTGACTAAAACCCTTGCAGTCCTATAAGATGCACACAATTGTTTGGCAAAGCTTGAAAAACAAGTGGTGGATAATGAAAGTAGATGATAGTGATGGTATAGGAAATCCTTAAAACAATAAATTGAATGTTGGAAATAACAACGCAATAACCAATAATGTTTCAAATCAGCCTCCAGATGCAACAGCACGCTTGGCGGTAGAGTTGTCTAAGGACATAAAGAGAATTAGTCCACCTATGTTTGACGGTACAACTTTGGGGGATTGGGATGAGAATTGGCTCACTGAAATGGAAAAGTAATTTTTAGAAGAAATAAAGGAAGTTTAGGGAGAGTACCAACTCTCCAATGAGGTGTCCTCATGGTGGGATAGGCTGGGAAGTGGAATTGCTAGTAAATTATGTTAATGTAACATGGGACTATTTCAAAGCCTATTTCAGAAAAGCGCTGGTTACCCCAATTATATTATGACCAAAGGATGTCATAATTTCAGATCCTAGGATAGGGTAATATGACTGTAATTGAGTGCGGGAGAAATTTACAAACTCCTTAAGTACATTTCATGGTACCAAAATGACTAGAAATTTCAAATAAAGAAATTTACTATGGGCTTGAAACTGTAATAATAGGCGGTGAAGTTGATGTGCATGGGGCACAAAAATGTAAGAAATATTTGAGAAGGCCATTAGGTAAGTGCGAATCTCTAATCAATTGTTTCTCACAAGGATGAGAAGTGTAAAGCTGAATTATACTCCACCATTGTCATTTGGGAAGACACGGGAAATAAGATAGAGAATAAAACTCATAATGGTGTGAATAATACTACTGTAAACTTTAATAATATTGGAAAATAAAAAAATTTGGTAGGAATGACGGGTTTGAAAGGAAGAGGCCTTTTGCTGGTTGCTTCAAATGTGGTGACAGTGATCACTACGCTAAGGATTGCCCCTTGAGAAACAAAGAGAACAATCCACAGAAGAGGATTCGGTTGTAATTGTAAACCGAAAAACTAAAAAAGAAGCAACAAATGAAGGATCAAAAGACCCTAAAACCCGAAACTTTCATGGTGATACCAGTTAGACTGCTGGTATAGTCTTGAAGAAATTAAAAACAATGTTTTTCTTGAAAAGTTTGGATACTAAAAACGTTGTTTTTTTAGTAAATTAGTTTTTGTTTGTCAAAAAATTGACGTACTTTATATTATTCCAATTAAATTGTGACTGTGATGACAAGTCTTTTATCATATTTAATCCTAATTAACTCTAAAGAGTTGAATACAAAAGTTGTTACTGATTGATACCTTTAGGTTTCAAATCTGAAAATTGTGCATTTGAATGGAAAATGACGACTTCTTTTGCAACATTGTTGATATAACCTATGTTTGATAATTATAATTTCAAATAATGAGGTAAAAATCATTAGGATGATGATTCATTAAGGGGGAAGTATGTCACAACCCGTAAAACCTGGTTTGTGATTGCAAAAAGGGATAGGTCGTAAACTAATAATTTTAGTGCTTGTTTGTACTTGTGAAATTAATGATCAAGGTACGATTGCATTTGCGGTTTGGAATAAATATATATAATTGGTTCAATATCATATTATGATGATTAATGAGGATTCTTCTTGTACATATGTTATATTTTTAGGTTTAAAAACAATAAGTTAAAAAGGGTCTTATATAGACCTCATAACATATTATTGACGATTATAATACTGGATTTACTGACCATACTCTTATATTAAGCTAAATATTTATAGTTGTGTGAGACCTATAGGAAATAGGTCAAGATTTTAATACCTTTTTACCTATTCTATGCTTTATCGCATAATTAGGGGCAATGCAATAAGTGAGTATTAAAGAAATAAGATCTTGGTTGAGTTCCAAAGGACTTACTACCCTATTCATGGGGTGGGTAAGTATTATCTTATGTTAAATGTTAAGGTATAATTGTTGATGTCAATTAAATCGACCACAAATATTTATATGGGAGTTACTATATATTGAGATAACATCATAAACCAAAGTTTGATCTTGTGATTTAATAGTTTGAATATTGTTGATGGTTATTAACACTTGGGATAATGTTATTATCATCGATATTTCAACCCTAGTGAGGTATTTGTTTTACATTTTAATCTAGATAAAGGATGACCTAATTATCACATTATTGACTTAACCTAATTCTATGTTGGTTAGATTGGTATGACTAATGGATTAAGGCTGAGTGGGCATGGACTTAATGATTATTTTGGTTTGAAAGTATTGTTTCAAGAGATCAATTTTTAATCACATGCAAAGTAACTTGAATGGTAAAAGTTATTGTTATTTTTATTATATCTTAAAATAAAATGGGACATGCAAAGTCTCGAGACTTATTGATTCTCATGGAGATCCCATAGACTCCAGCTAAGTTTGAATTACTTGATCCAACATTATCATTATTATCTTTACTATGGATAAACATAAAGAGGTGGGTGAAACCGACCCTATGCATTATCAATATGTCTAAAAGGTTGGTCAATCGACCATGCTTTGGTTAAAACTAATTTATTCCTAAATAGAGAGCACCGGATATGTCGAGAATGGGGAATGATGGTGGGAAGGAAGTAAATTCATTCTATCAAGAAATTAATTGCATTTATTAAAGCACAAACCCCGGGCCATGCAACAAGTAGTTTTGGGGAAAATTAGAGTTGATAGCAATTTGGTGGTTTCATTGTTTTTATTATTTCACTGATTGATCTCTCAAGGAGATCTTCATGCAATTATTTGAGTTGTCTATTTATGTGATTGCTATTTTTAAGTGAAGAAAACCTAGTCATGGTTTTAGTTGCAAAAGATGGAATTGAGGACCTTTTATAAATATTTGAGAATAAAGGTTGCATAAGGGTTTTTACGATGGAATCAATCTTCGAGATGGGTAATAAGGAAGCTTGGAAAAAAATAATGAAACAAGATTCTATCTCAAGCATGATTTGACTTATCTCTCGCTTAACAACTTTTACTATTTAGTATTTTCTTGAATTAAACCCTACAAGATATCTTGATGATATTCATGCATGTGGGTTTGCATTATTATTATGAAACTCTGTTGGGATGTTATTGATTTATGTAAAAGAGATTAAACTGGATTTTATACTTGAATTTACGATTATCTTAGAATGAAGGATTACCAAGAAATAAATATTTGCAAAAAAATTTTGTGTTGGTTATGTGAAACCCTCATTGAGATTAATGTGTTGGTATGTGTTTCACCATTTTCTTTACCTTTTTGAATGACAAAACAAATAAGGGTAAGGGCCAGGAGGAATACATGTTAAATGGGTTGAATGATGGTTGTTACGCACGTTCGACTTCTTGATCCAGTGCTAATTGTGAGAGCTTCCTTTTGGCTAGGAGGAACTACCTGTAATAGAAAACAAGACCATAAAAGGATAGTTAAATGATATATGACGGTGGGTGACAAGCGCATGCTAGTTACTGGAAGTGTGATACTTCCTAGATGGATTTCAATCCATTGTTTTAAAAAAATTAATGTGAGAAATAAGTAAAGTCATATTGTAGTTGATATTATTTAGGTATCTCATTCAAGTACAATAAGCAAATCCAATCACTACGGGGCTATAGTTGGATCGAAAGATGAGGAATCTTTCAAGGTACTAGTACTAGTCGAGTCGATTCTAGGTTGTTTAGGTCAATTGGTGGGAGGTTGTTTGGATTTTTCTTGGGTAGGGTATAAAATACAAAGACCGATGCGGTTGGGTATGACCGATGACGGTTAATAGAGGACCGACAATGGTTATGGGTAACCAGCGTCGATCTTGTGTAGGGTGACATTAATTCAATAAAAACCTTATTGTAGAGGTGGGTGAGGTTGGATGGGGATCTTGAGAACACTTAGAGAGGTGAAAGAGCTAGGATAGGTGATATGATAAATGAGTGGGTGAGGTTTTGGGCTTTGTCAAAAAGATGGCTATGGAGGAATGGGAATGTTAATAGAAGAATAATAACAGGAATGATAACCAATCTATGAACATAATAAGAATGGAAAATATTAATGATAAAGCACTTACCAATGTTGCAGTCCAATGGCTGGGTAGTGGTGATGATCGGTTGATGGAATGAAGCTTTTTGTAGTAGTGACACTTCCGGAATGTTAGCGTGAGTTCCAATGCTTCGGTTTTGTCTTGATGTTGGCTCTGGATGTGCAGGTACGTGAAAAGACTCTGGTTCTACTTGAATACAACTCTCCTCTTGGCCTCTTTCTCTCAGAATGTACCAACCCAAAAAAAAGGTTTTTTAGGTGAATAAATGGTAATCGACGATGGTTCTGTTTTGGCCAGGCGTTGGTTTAGGGGTGACTGGTGTCGGTTAAGGTGGGATTCCCTAGGTTTACTAAAATGGGAAGATCTTTCTAATTTCTTAGCCCAATTATTTTGTTCTCGGAGATTAGAACGGAAACTTCCCTTCTAATGGGTGGGAATGTGGTTAAAGAGATTTTAGGAATTGATTTTAGGGTTAGACCAAATCTTAGATCATTAAGGCAAGTGAGACTTAGTTATTGTTAGTTATGGAAACATGCCAAAAATAGGTCTAGGGTGAGGTAGTTGGATGAGGTGTCTAGGTGAGGTGATGGGGTACAAATTAAGATAATTAGATAATAAATATTGTGAGGATATATATTAATTTAATTAAATTAATAGTGGTGTGGGGTGGAAGAGGCCATGGTTAGGTGAGTATGTTTGAGTTGGTTATTTGAAGAGGGACCAAGGGGAGTGTGACCCAATTTTGGTGTCTACATTTTGCCCCTTTTTATTGCGTGGCTTGTATTGGTAAGCGACATCGACAAAAATAAGATGCGGGTGCCCCATGTATGGGTGAAGGTGATCCCCTCAAACTAGGAACTGATGAGGTAGAAGACCGAGTCGGTGAGTGGTTTGATAATGGTGGATGTGATGAAGAGGAAGGTGGAAAATGGGTATAATGGGGTAAAGGTCCAATTGGGTAATTAAGGTAATGGGCCAGGGTCAAAGGTAGCAACATTCAAACACACGCACATGTATAAATTGTGGCACAAGACCAGGTTGAAGAGCATGAAAACTCTACATCGTCTAAGGTTGATAGGTTTATCTAAACAAGGTTAAGGTGATTCCGGTATCCAAGGTATAGGATATGGTGTGGAAGCACATCGCAAGTCAGGTGCAGGAATGTTTAGGTATGTTCTGGTACACCAAAGGTTGGGTCAGGATAAATGGCACGAAAATAGGCAAGGTAAGGTCATTAGGTCAAACAACATGAGTAATAGTGTCGCAAGGTATAACAAACACATGAGTTCATAGGTCATTAACAATGTTCCGGTCTAGGTAGCTAGGTCACGGCATGGGTAGGGCTGAGGTATGGGTAAAATAACAAGTTCCTAAATGCAATGAAGGATAGGTATAGGTAAGGTGTTAGGTTTTGGAGCATGTTTTCATGTGAGAAAGTGTTGAAGACTATACACTAAGAGGACTGTACAATAATAAATTTGATAGCTTCATGATGGAGCAAGGTTATATTAGATGTTATTATGACCATTTCATGTATACAAAGAAATTTGAGGATGGCGATTATATTATCCACGTGTCCGTATGTGGATGACATGTTGGTTGCGAGTAAAAACATGCGGAAATAAAATTACTCAAGAAGCGGCTAAGAGAGATCCTTTGCTATGAAGGATTTGGGGGTAGCCAAAAAAATCCTTGGTATGAGGATATCTCGAGATAGGAAGGAACGAAAGATGAAATTATCTCAGGAAGAGTACATTAAGAAGGTCTTGGAGAGGTTTAATATGTAGGATGTTAAACCGATTGGGACTCCTTTGGTAGGCCATTTCAAGTTATCAAAAGAGCAGCGTCCCAAGATAGAGCAGGAGAGAAACCAGCTATCTAAGGTACCTTACTCATTAGCGATTGGCGATTTCATGTATGCCACGGTGTGCACCGAGCCTGATATTGCCCATGTAGTGGGAGCGATGAGTAGATTTATGAGTGATCCAGGTAGATCACCGACATGCATAAAGTGGATCCTTCGGTATTTGAGAGGGACTGTGGGGATATTTTGTGCTACATGGATCACAAACCACTTTGTGTGGTTATGTAGATTCGAGATATGGCTGGAGATGTAGACAGAGGAGGAGCACAACATGTTATGTTTACACTTTGTAGGTGGGACAACGAAGCTAGATTTCATGACTACAAAAATTGGTGGCTTTGTCAACCACGAAGTTGAGTATGTTGCTGCCACGAGGTAAGAAAGGAAATGATTTTGCTACAAAAATTACTTGAGGATTTGGGGCATAAGCAGGAGGAAGGAAAGTTACATAGTGATAGTCAGAGTTTTATACGCCTAGCTAAGAACTTTGCATTCCACTCTAGGATGAAGCATATACAGTTAAGGTACCATTTCATCAGGATAGCTTTGGAGGAAGAGAAGTTGAAGCTGGATAAGATTCATACCAGTCAGAATCCTACATACATGATGACTAAGGTGGTCACAAGTGAAAAAATGAAGCTATGTTTAGCTTTGGTTGGTCTTCACATAAACTAGTGAAGGGTCAAGAAGCTTTCTCAGAGGAAAACTAGTCTCCAAGTGGGAGATTGTTAGGTTTTGGAGCCTGTTTTCATGTGAGAAAGTGTTGAAGACTGTACACTAAGATTATTGTACACTTTCCATAGTTGTCTCACCGGGGTTCAAGGTCGGGCTGAGCCTCGAGCGGGGATCTGGGGGCATAGCCCCCGAGAATTTTTTTTGGCCTTTAAACGTGCCTGATATACCGGGAAACGTGATTTTCTCATATGGGTAGGCTTTTGACCCATAGGTTTATGAGATGATTTTGGCCCATGGTTTTGATACCCACGGTTTTGTAAAATTTCTTAAGCAGTTGTCTACTTATATGGTTTTATGCATATGGTAGGTATTATGTAACATTACAGATGTGTTTTGAATTCGGCTATGAATTCTGTAGAGTTTGTTGAGCATAGCTCCAGATAGATCTGGGTATTATATTGAGAGAGTGGTGGCTTGTAATAAAATATAAGCAAGTGATTCTTGGTGGACATAGCCCAAATTGGGTGAACCACATTAAATACTATCTCTTTGTGTTGTGTTATTTTATTCTGCACTTTTATTTGAGATCTGTAATATTTTCTACATATTAGTTTCTCTTTGTTGCAATTCAATGAGGATTATTCTACATATTTTATCCCTTATTTTCTAACATAAGGTAGGCATGGAGGTAGGTTGCAATGAGGGTAGGTAAGGTCAAATGGTAGTTGGGTTGGTTAAGTTGGGTAAGAAATGGGGAAGGGGTATTTGACAAGAGTATGATAGGTAACGTGTGACATCATATCTTGAAGCGGTGATGGTCTAGGTAAACCAACCATGGTTGGCTAGGCACAAGACCGATGTTTTTCCGGTATAACTAACCACAATGTGCTAGGGCACTTTGGACCAATGTCGATGGGTATAACCGATGTGGGTATATAAAAGAAAAAATCCATATAATACGGATTCATTTATACGTTTTGGCTTTTGGGAAAACGACGAGAGCATGAGACTTGTGTGGCTTGGTGAGAGGAAAGTACATGGGACCATACCGAGGTGAGGTGGAGAGATCTGGGTGGGGAGAGGAGTCAGGTGGATGGGCCCACGAGATCGGGCGAGTGAGGGATTAGTACGAGAGGTTGGAGGTTGATTTGGATATCAAGAAAGTAGGAGAGGGTTTGGGTGGACCACCAACACAGTGGCCAAACATGCCACCATGGAGGAAACATCGAGATGAGGTAAGATATGATCCATTCATTGTTGTTTGATATAAGAAGAAGGGAATGGGTAGGTCAGTTTGGGTAGGGTAGAGAATTTGAAATGTGTGGTTAAAATTTTGAGGAACGACGGGGTGGGAAAGGTCATAGGTAGAGGAAATAGGGTTGGGGAGGGATTTGGGGTAGGTTTGGGTAGGTGTGTAGGGGAAATGGGAAAGAAATGGGGAAAAAAATCGGAGTTTCAAGTTTTGGGAACAGGAATAGTGGTAGCGCTAGTCAATGTATGGCCGACGTTGGTCTTAATATGCCGACATCGGTCAGGTAGTGGGGAACCAATGCCGGTTTAGCATGGACCAGTGTCGGTCAGTGAATTTAGGGTGTAGGTTTGTTAGGGTTAGGGGTTTGGGGTTTAGGGTTTAGGTAGGGGTTTAGGTACGAAGGGTTTTAGGTTCAAGGTGGGGTTATGTTGGGGTTTGGGGTTGAGGGTTTAGGTGGAGGGTTGAGGTTTGGGGTGGAGGGAAATATTGGTTAAAGGAAAGTTGAATAATGTTTGTGTTTTGTTGAATGTAGGCTAGAGAGCAGCTATGGATGAGAGACAAGTATCACCCCTATTCATGCAGGTATGAGGGAGTGCGAAAACCAATGAATGGAGGCATGTGATGGATGTTGGCTTGATAGGAATGAGATGTTATAGGTATGTAGTATGGGAGCCCAGCCTTATGGTCGCACTCATCAATAGATGGGATATGATGAACACATTTTATTTATGACGAGTGAGTGAGACAATGCCTACTGAGGATGTCTATCGGATCCACATGCCTACCGATAGTGGGACAACAAGTGTATTCTATATCCTTAGATTCTTCTAAGGATTTTATGCGACAATTTTTGCAAGGGTATGGCAGAGATGAGGTTCCATAGTTCCATCTGAGATATGGTGAGATATATACATCCCATCCAGAGGAGATGAGACTAGTAGATTTGATTATGGAGGAAGTGTGTTGTTTTGCACTTTGCACGATGCAGAGGGTGGGAGATTCACATGGGCACTGATGGGGGTCCTCCATGACATGATGGAGGAAAGGACCTGGTTTTGGGCATCAACATACTCGGTGCGGTTGTACAAGGAGTTCTAGGCATATACGAGATTACGACGATTAATCCTATGTTGAACCTTTCTTCTCCATTGTTGGGCATATGAGCACATTGTATGTGTGAGGCCACTAGGTATGCCACAGGATGATTCATTCGATCCGAGTTTTGTTCGAGTGGGCTACGGTGTTGGGTTACAGTTCTTTGGAGCACAGATCCACCAAGGCTACACATGAAGTATCCTATTACATGTTCTTTTTAGAGGGTGTCCAGCGTGGACATTATTTGGAGGTCCTACGTGGGTTTTCCCTCATATGGGTGGATGGCCGCAGAGTTAGACCAGTTGTAGCTGGTGCGATGGATAGAGGATGTCGCACAAGGGGCATGAGTTGATACCTATAGACGAGGTCGAGATGATAGTTTGGTCTAGTGTAGGATGTACCACCTCCCTTCCCACAGTACAGGAGGGATGACATGGAGAGGCCAATGTCCCCTCCATAACCTACCATGCCGACAAGGGAGGAGGATGCACTTTGGTGGACCAACACATTGATGATGATGGGTGTAATTCTAGATATAGACAGTGGTGGGTAGCTTAGCTATGAGCGCACCACCCCAGGACCAGGAGACAACTAGATGTGGCACCCTCACAATCCAAAGGGATAGGTTACAAGAGATAGGTGGCCTCCTTACAAGGCTAGGTGACAAGTTTACAGGGATAGTTGATGGGGTCACAGGAAGAGGTGGCCAAGTTATAGGCATAGGTGATGGCCCTTCAGGCCTAAGTCAATGCATTATAGGGCGAGTACCCGCACGGGGTGGGATTAGAGATGGGGAGCAGGTGGCCACCCTACAGGCACAGGTGATAGGGTTATAGGGTCAGTTGGCCAATGCACATGCATAGATTATGGCCTTATAGGCCCAAATTACTACATAGGCACTAGCACCAACACAAGCAGTAGGGCGGAGCTCGAGGATAGGGTCCTATGGTACAAATGCAGTCACGAGGTCAAATACCTTTATTGATAGGGTAGAGTACATAGGTTATGATGAGACCCATGGCACCTCCTCGATTAGTTCCCATGGTGAGATTCGGTGATGTCTGGTGAGAGGCGAGCTACTATCATGACCATTTGGTAGTAGCGAGGATAGATGTCCCATTATATGCATGATAATGAGCCAAACACAGTAGGCCTCGAGTGAGAGGACGATCCCGCACTCACTCACGGTGGGAGAGCACGAGGGGCAGCAAGCCCGATTCAAGAGCAGGGTGAGGCCACTAGTGTACGGAGGCCACATCTAGGTGAGGGCCATCGGCAGGCTAGATCAAGGCCCAAAGCAAGCGATGACATAGGTGCGAGGCACCACACGAGAGTGGAAAGGAGTCGAGAGAGATTGACATGGAGATCGAGGAGCGAGACAAGGGATATCATCACTTTGGATAGTATAGGGATTATCTATGATATGGACCGGCCTGTGTGCTAATGATTTTTTTGTATATGACATCGGTCTACATTGATGATGTTTTGTATATGATACCGGCCTACATGCCAATGATTTTTGTATGTGATACTAGCACTGTGCGCTGATTATTTTGAGACATTTGTATCGTGAGACATTGTATATTGGAGATATTTGAGCGAGACGGTAGATATATTGATGATTTATATATATGTGGTGATGATTATTTTTATAGCATGTTGTGTATACATACTTTTGATGATGATATTGTACATGTGATGGGAACAAGGTAAGTTAGGAATGATAGAGTCAGGTCATAGGCATGGATGGAGTTGGGTCGTAGGCATGGATTAAGTTATGTTAGTTCGGGCATGATGGAGTCGTGAGTCCTAGGCATGGATTGAGTAAGGTTAGTTTAGGCATGGATCAAGTGGGGTTGGTTTAGGCATGGATCAAATCAAGTCCTAGGCATGTATTGAGTCGAGTTAGTTTAGGCATGGATCTAGTTGGGTTGGTTTAGGCATGGATCGAGTCAGGTCCTAGGCATGGATCAAGTCAAGTTGGTTTAGGAATGGATCAAGTCAGGTCCTAGGCATGGATCAAGTTAGGTTTTGTGGTTGATTGAATTTCTAATTCATTAATGTGTGGAATTTGTGATGGTATGGATCATGTTAAGATGATTTGTAGGAAAATGTATGATTATGGTAGAGAAATGGTAGATGTGATGAAATGAATGTGTAAATTATGATGGTAAAGATGTTTAGCAATTGTTGCTTGTGTGGTTTAATTTCTAGTTATTGATATAGAAAGGAAACTAACTAGGGTAGAATGTGAATAGGAAAAGGAAAGGGAAAGGGGGATTGGTTAGGGTAGAGAGTGGCCGAGATAACCTCTAAGTGCCCTATGCCCCGAGTCTTTGCCTACATAGTCCCGACAAAAATAGACCTCGGTAGATGTAGTTCTCCCATAAGCTAGGGAAGATTAGGATGAAATAGTGGAATGGGTTAATGGGTGCTAGGCATGGGTGAATGTAGGTCATAGGCATGATTGAGTTTAGATCGTAGGAATGGTTGAGTTTTAGGTCATAGGCATGGTTAAGTTTAGGTCGTAGGCATGGTTGAGTGATTTTTAAATATAGGTGTCGAGGATCTGGTCCTGTATAGGATAATCAATAAGTAATGAGGAAGGTGAATGGTAATAGGTGGTAAAAGATCCGCTTAATTTGATAAGAACCCTAATGAGTCAATTCATACCTAAGAGGGGTTTATAAACGTAATACCCTAAATGCGTTACATAATGGACTATTCTAAGGGTGAAGAAAGTCACATGATCACGAAACGTCACGTTTGCGGAAAGTCCCTTGAGTAAAGAGGAAATTAGGCTAAAAAGGAAAGAAGGTGAGAATGGGAGGTTTAGCATAACTTAGTGTATGATGGCATGTTTTTCGAACAAGAAACCCATAATCTGAAATAGGCAATTCCATGACGAAAAATTTCATCTTTTTTTCATTTCTTTATTTTTAATAGACTAGTCGATGCAGGAAGTCTATATGGGATGAGTATATTATCTCCTTGAGGTCTTCATGAGTTTGATCGATGTGGGAAGCTTACAGTTATCTGTATTGAATTTGTGAAATAACTTGATATAGATGTCCTTGAGGAGCATTCTATTTTATAGCGGCGACATATAAAGAAGAGATGTCCTTGTTGAGGAGTCATCTTTTTTAGAGGTTTGACTTAAGGAGTTGTATCCCTTATCATTTTTGGACGGTTAATTCATGGACAAGACTATAGAGGAAGATTGTATTATTGTGTAGAAGACAAGACCATAGCACACAGAGATTAACTATGGAAGAGGTGGTTTTGAGCGATAGATGACCATGGGATTCCATCTTGAAGAAGGTGAAAAGTATCCATGAGAATCATGCTATGAGGAGAGTCATGGTACTCATATTGAATACAAGGCTAAAAAGTGAAGGGTAATCACACGATTCTTGTTTAGTCGTGGCTCGTCGAAATGGGTAATATGGAAGGTAAATAACTCTCGAAGGACGAGTGATCAACGGCGACGAAAAATGATATAGGACTTGACATCAACAATAGAATGGTTGAAGATGACAGGCATTAAGGGGCTCGGGTTCAGGTTTACCTTGAGTGAAGACAAATGATAAACATCGATCCATAGGCATGGGTAACGATATATGGTCCAAGCCAATTAGGAGTAAATTTGCCTGTTTACTTTTCTCCTCGTTGGTTGCATGTTGATTTTCCTTCAAGATAAGTTCACTAACACGAAAGGTTATTTCATGAAAACATTTGTCATAGGCACATTTGATACGTTTTTGGTAGATTTGGAGATGTTCAAGAGCGTTGAGATGAAGTTCATCTAATAATTCAAGTTGCGCCAAACGATCCTGGTGAAAGTCATCGTCGGTGAGCATGTCTTGTAGTGAGATGGAATCACGGACTTCGAGAGGTAAGATAGACTCAGTACCATAGACCAGAGAAAAGGGGGTGGTAGAAGTTGAAGTGCGAATACTAGTGCGATAAGCCCACAAGGCAAAAGGAATGTGCATATGCCAATCTTTCCCAATATCATTGACTACCTTCATAATAATTTTGTTCAAGGTTTTATTAGTTGATTCGGCTTGACCGGGCTTGACCATTGGTTTGCGGGTAATAAGGTGATGAGAAACTGAGTTAGATGCCAAAATCATCCATAGTTTGCGTAGGGTTTTTTTAAATTTTTTCCGTTATTAGTGATAATGTGGTGAGGGATACCAAAACGACAAATGATGTGATGGTTGATGAATTCACATATTTTCTCAAATTTGGTGGAAATGAGGGAATGGATTCTACCCATTTAGTGTAATATTCGATGGCGGTTGTGATCCATTGGTGGTGTTGTGAAGAATGGGGTTGATCTCACCAACAAGATCCAAACCCCATTGAGAGAAAGGAAAAAGGTCTCATGTGACACATGTAAGGCATGACTACGTGTGTAATGAAGATTAGCATGTTGTTGGCATTTCACACAACGTTTGACATAATCACAACATCACAGGTTCAAGGTTGGCCAATAATAACCTAGGTGAAGAATGTGTTTTGCAACAACCAAACCACTAAAGTAACCTCCACAAATTCCATCGTGGACTTCCTTAATGGTTTAAGGAATTTCAAAACTTGTAAGGTAGTGTAAGATAATGCCATCAAAACCATGCTTGTAAAGAATACCACCCATGATGGCATAACGGGAGACACTTTTAAGAAAGGCACATTTTCCATTATGAGTGAGATCAGCGGGTAGAATATAAAGGGAAAGATAGTTTGCATATTGATTATACCAAAGGTCATGTGGGTAAGGGGAAACGGTTCCAACGGATTAAACTTCAAGAGGTAAATAAGAGGGTGATTGTAGCCTTTGTATAGTGACAGATTTTAGAGTCGGCAGGTGAAGCGGGTATCTGAGAAGCCAAGCAAGCCATGGTATTCACAAATTTATTGGTAGAATGTGGGGTGGTTTGAAGTGTGTAACGGTAAAAGGTGGTCAAAAGTATGTCTATATGATGCTTATACTTTTGAAGTATCTCATTACGACACTAGTATATACCATTGACTTGGTTTATGACCAATTGAGAATCACCAAAGATGTTGATTGACTTAACATCTAAGGCATAAACAACCTAGAGACCCAATACGAGTGCTTTGTATTTAGAAATATTGTTTGTACAATCAAAATCGAGTTTGAAAGACAAAGGCATAGGTTCACCATAAAATGAAATAAGGATAACACCAGCCCCTCCCCCATGCTAACACTTCGAGCCATCAAAGAATATTGTCATTTGGTAAGTGGGTTCCTCTAGGAAAGGATAGCTATAGACTCGTCTAGGAAGTCAAATTTAAAGGATTGATTCCCGAAAATAGGTGCATTAGCCAATTGGTTGGTGATAGCCTAGCCCTTCATGGAATTTTGATGAATGAAATCAAGGTCGAGGTCAACCAGAAGCATAAGCCAACATACGGCACGTTGATTTTGATAAGGTTTGGAATACATATATTGTAATGGGTCAGAGTATTAGTAATGAAGAAGTTTTGTGGTTGAGTAGGTAATGGCGAGTTTGGTGGTGATGAAAACTAAAGCTAGGAAAAAAATTTATCGTGGGTATATCTAATTTTGTAGTCAAGAAGGGTATGAATTATGTAATAAACCACTTGCTCTCGGTGTTGGTCATCGCGATGAGCGAGCATGACACCTAGAGAATGGTCAATGTGAGAAATATATAGGTAGAAGGGTTGGTCATCCTTAGGAGGAATGAGCACTAGTGGTTGAAGGAGGTATTGTTTTAAGGCTTTGAAGGATTTATGGCATTCAACATCCCATTTGAATGAAACATCTTTCTTGAGAAGATGATGGAATGGTTGATAGTGGTCAAAAAGCTACGAGATAAAATGATGAATTGATTACAACTTTCCTTGTAGGCTATGAAGTTGATGAAGATTAGTGGGTGGCGGCATTTCAAGAATAGCCTTGAATTTAGCAGGATCGACTTCTATGCCATGCAAAGAAACAATGAAACCTAGGAGTTTTTCGGAAAGTACCGCAAAGATGCACTTCTTTGGTTGAAGATGACTTTAAGAATGGGCAGGTGTTTGGTTCGATGCTTGGATTTGGTAAGCAGATCATCAACATAATCTTCCAATATGTGATGCATGATGTCATGGAAGATATAAGTCATGGCTCACTAATATGTAGCATGAGCATTTTTTAGGCCAAAAGGTATGACTCGATAGTAGAAAGTCCCCTAAGGGGTGATGAGAGGCGATCTTGTGTTGATCCTTGAGAGCTAGTAATATTTGATTGTAGCCCGAAAAACTATCCATGAGTGATAACATTTCCTGGCCAGCGGTGAGATCAACTAGTTGGTCAATGCCTGGTAGTGGGAAATCATCTTTGGGACAAGCGAGGTTGGGGTCATGGAAATACGTGAAAATGTGGAGTCCCCCTGTCACCTTTGTGACAGGAATGATGTTAGAAATCCATTGGGGATAATCAATGGTTAGAATTAAGGAAACGAGAGAAGGCACTAAAGCTCTTGATTGACCAGGAAAAGCAATGCGAGGATGCATTTTCCACATCTTTTTTTTATGGGTATGGCATTAGGAATGGTTACGATATTGTGAACCATGATTTTTGGGTCAATACCAGGAATATTGGCATAAAACCAAGAAAATGCGTTGCTATGATCCCAAAGGAAAGAGGTGAAGGCTTCCTGTTCAGTAGCATCTAAGGATTGGCCGATATTTAGAATGTGCAGGTCGTCCTGAGTATTAATGTTGATTTCGATGGTCGATTCGTTCAATATGGTTTGCGTCTCATAGGGTAATGACTGATGAATATAAGAGTCTTTTTCACCAAGGTAGGTGAGGATGGACTCATCATCCTAACATTGAATGACGTTTATTGAAGGTGTATCGTCATCGATCATTTCAGGATACATGAATGGGAGATAAGAGGGAGCCTCACCATCGCGTTGATAGGTCAGCGGTCCTACGGAAATGGTGTTTACAAAACAAAAAGTTATGAGGAATAGATTTAGGATCTATGGACTCTGTGGGTGAAGATGGTAATGTGGGTGGATAAGAGGGGGAAGATTTCTCATCTGGATAAGGTCGACGCGAACATTCTTGGAGGGTGGAGCATCAAAAACAATGCCACTACGGTCATTGTGTTTATGAGAGGTACAAGAAATGATAGTATGGTGGCCTTATTCATAAAAACCAAAGCCAAATCCTTTCCACGTGCACCGGTGGAGGAAAGTGTGAGTGAAGCGGTGGTTAGTGAGGGAGTGTAGGTCAATAAAAATGATTGGGTTTGGGATGGAGGTTCGGGGTTTTTAGGTGGCCATATTGAGTCCCCCATACATTAGATTGGTGCAAAGGTGGGGGAGGGCCATAAGGAAAAACTTCACCAATGCGGATGTCATAACTGGGGTGTTGGCGGAGGTTCCCATACTCTTGTGGGGTGAGGAAGGTGTCGATATTGTATAGGCGGTATTCCCCCATAGTGAGGCATTGAAAAACACCTTCTAAGGGATTAGTAGTTGGTATGTGGGTAGTGGGTATAAATGGATCACTAGATGTTGGGGCAATAAGTGCGTCGGCGATGAGTGGCTACAACTACAAAGATAGAGATAGCAAGGTTAGATGTTGTAGAAGTAGTGGTAGTTTTGGTGGATGGACTTATGGGTGAAGGTGAAGTGGTGACGGTGGCAGATGCCTTGACCAGTATAAACACATCATTGGGCCGCTATAGAATGTTTTAGGTCTTGAATGGTGATGGGTCGATAGGAATGGTGTAATTATGTCCCTCATGTTTAATTTTGAGGCATTGATGTAGAGTCAAAGGGACACAACCCATGGCATGAATCCAAGGTCAACTGAGTAGCAAGTTATATTGGAACTCTCCTTCTAGAACATAGAAAAGTTCCAGGACAATGCGAGGGGCCCATGTGGACATGGATAACAATGGTACCCAAGGTAGAGGTCATGTGTCATTGAAGGAACGTAACATAACAGGGGTTACCATGCATGCGGTGGAAATTATTCGCATTTGTTCGTATGCATGGGAGGAGATGAGGTTAATGCTATCACCACTATCAATCATAACACGTCGTATGCATATATTATCGATAAAGACAGAGATGAAAAGAGTGGGGTTGGGGTCATCAGGACTGGAAGGGAGTGATCTCTTCATCTAAAAAGCTGAGGGTGGCCACTTGGTGAGTGGGTGGAGGTGTAGAGGAAGGCAAATACCTAGTGAGAGAGGCTATGTGGTGAGGGGTAATGATGGAGGCTACGGGTGTGGGGTCATTTGGTAAGACTTAAATAGATTGAAGGACCTCCATGAGGGCTTGATGATGTGACTCGAGGTTTGGGCGAAGTCATATAAAGGCATTTTGAGGGGGTTGGTGTAGTTGTTTTATCATTGTGCGATGTGTGACCCCATCGGAAATGGGATATGCAGGACCTTGAATGATTACTTTAGGTATGGGTGTAGATGGTATATTGGGAATAGGGTTGGTTGATGGGTCATTACTTTTTCCTTACCCTCATCTTTACGAGCATGGGTGGCACTATTGATCATGTTAATATGAGGAGAGGTGGATGAAGAGGGTGTGTCATGGAAGGTATAGCTACAAGAGGGAAAAACCTAGTGGTGGATACAATCCTTGTGAAATGAGTAGGGCGCATTGGAATTTTGGTGGTGGTTTGGCCAACTCTCTTATATGAACCATGTTATTCTCAAATCTCAAGGGTTGATAAAAGAGTTGTGGGGGTGGAGATCTTGATCACCGAGTAGGTAACAGAGAATTTTGTGGAAATTTGTGAAGGTGAAATGGGGTCCTCATCAAGAAGATCATCGTTGTCAAAATTTTCTTTGGGAGGACATAATTAGACTAGGGAAAATTTTAAAGCCTTACAGTTCTCTACATCGTGTCCTAGCACATGATGGTAGGTGCAAATTTTGGTTTCGTCAAACCCTTTTGGTTTGGGTTTGAGTGGTTCGTAAGGTCTAAGAGGTGGTAACGTGATGACAAAAATTTTTAGGAGATTGGTTAGGATTTTGGCGTAGGATCTTGCCGGTGGATCACAATGGGAGGTAAATGTGGGTTTGGGTGTAGGTGTGGCTGATTGTGGTGGAAGAGGCTTTACATGAGGGGGAGTAGGTTTTATACTAGTTTTGTGTGTGGTATGGTCTTAGGTGTTGGTCACATCAGTTTGGGTAGGGGCATGGTAGAAGAAGCTGGGATGGAAGGTTTGGTTGGTTTAACTACCTTTAGATTTTTAGCTTTAGGTTGTGTATTTTTAGGAAATGATGACATGGGTGTAAGAGATGTGGAGGGAAAATTTGATGGTGGACGAGGATAGGTTACCCGTGGGGTAATGGCGAGGTCTTTGTGGAGGTGGATGGTGTGGGTTGGGCGGAGGCATGAGTGAAAGGGAAGAAAGTGTCATGGGTAGTGAAGAAGTTATTAACGGTAGTGGAGGTATGGGTGGTAAGAAGGTCACGAGTGAGGGTGGAAGTTGTGTGGGTCACTTGGGTATATTAGAGGTCTGTGATGGGGAAATGGGTTGTTGCATTCTTGGTTTACCGGTGGATGGGGGTTTCTTGGCTAGGGTCGAGGGGTGAGGTCCTAGGATGGATGGAAGGGGTGAAGGTGAGAATGGTGTGGTAGGCGAGGTTGGTGTATGAGGTCTAGGAGGTTGGATCTTCTTTTTAGGTGTCGAGTTAAGTTTAGTGTTGGCTTTTGAAGTTGTGGTTAAATCTAATTTTATGGGTGGGTAAGTAAGGCTAGTTGTTGTCGGTATGACCCCTAGGGTAGTGATAGGTTGAGGTAAGGAAATGATATAGGCATGGGTAGGTGTTTGGGTGTAGATGTATGTTGGGCTATGGGCGAAGTGTGAGTTGGGATAGGGGTGGTGACGTGGAAGGTATTACAATAGTTGCGGTTGTGTTTGGTTTGGTTGCTCAAACACCTTTGGATAGATAGTGGAGGTGTCGGGAGTAACAACTGCATTTGTGTTGAAATAGGAAGTAGAAGGCATCCCAAAGTAAGGCTCTATCGACATAGTCTAGGTGATCAGCCAAGCGTGAAAGTGGTGTTTTTGTAAGTGGGGATGATGTGGATCGAGTGTCAATCCCCATAAAATGTGTTTGAGATACAGAGAAATGCCTAGCCTCGAACTCTGTGGGTAAGAGAGACGAAAGCATATCAGCGGGATCTTGAAGGTCTAATGGTGAATGTTCATCTACAAGTAGTGGTACTTCTATAGTATCCTCCATGGGTAGAGGAGAGGATGGGCCAATCAAAGTGGAATCTCCTTGTGTTGGTGTAGGTAGTGGACTTACATCTTCTATGAGTAGGAGAGGTGCCAATGACAACTGCTCAAAATTTTGAGGGGTCAAAGGTGGCGTGCTAATTATAGGATCTTCCATGGATGAAGAAGAAAATGAAGGGGGTTCCTCTGTGGGTGGAGGAGTAGATGAAATAGGATCTTGTGTAGGTAAGGGAGCTTGGGCTAAGATTTCATCTATGGAAGGCACATGAGGCAATTAGGAAGCAACTGGTATGTCATCAAAAATAGTGTGGACCTCGCAGACATTGCTATCATTATTTGAGGTTTCACCAGCTTGGTTGGAAGATCGGGCATGATTGGGGAATGACTTCTTGAAGATGTGTAGGTTTTTCTTAGTGGGGACATTTGGGCTATCCAAGACTAGATCTCTGTTGTCAAACATTTCTTGGACGATATTTTTGAAGGATGTAGTTATTGTCACTATGACCTTTGACACCATGATAGTTGATAAATTCATGTTCCTTACACCATGCAAGCATGGGTTGCTTAGGATCAAAAATAGTATGTGGTTTTATAGGTGGAAGGGTAATGACACCAGCCTTAACAAGATTTTCCAAAACAAAAGAATAAGATTCTCCTATGGAAGTGTACTTTCATTGTTCTCGTCTGAACTGGAAAGCTTGGACAGGAGAGAGATTAGAAGGGGGTTTGGCTGGGTTTGATTGATGAGGGGGGCCAGCCTTGAGAATTATGGCATTGGCAGACCCTTTGGGTTTTGAATAGTTGTTTTGGGGTTTCAAGATGAAGAAGCATCATTTGATTTGAACGCAATGTTCTTGTTACGAAGTTGAATCTTATTTTCTTCGATAGCACGAATTTCCAATTTCGTGCCATGGTGAATGCCTCGTCAAAAGTGTGAAATGTTTGCACCTGCAAGGTTGGTGAGATGTGTCTAGCACAAGCCCAAGTAAATAGCTCTATAAGCTCAATCTGAGGTAGTTGGAATGTGAGATGATTAATTAAACTACACCAACGAGTGAAAAAGTCAGCGATAGACTCGTCGTCATACTATTGAGTGGAATAAAGATCAGTCATGGTAACCTTCTTGACAATATTAATCAAGAAGTGGTCTAAGAAGGCTTGGGCTAGTTGATTGAATGAGTAGATGGAATGTCTAGGTAGCCCACTGTACCATTCTAGTGCAGATCATGTTAGGGACATCGGAAAGTCCTTAGAAGTAAAGCATCATTGTGGGTAATCAGGTAACACCCATGTTTAAAGGACTGCAAATGTTGTTGTGGGTCCTCTTTGCTATTGAAGTGGTTGAATTTTGGCATTTCCCAATGTACGGGGTATGGTCGAATAGGAATGGACAGGTGAATAGGATTGTTATAAATTTCATCATAGGTGAGGAAATTGAGTGAGTCGGAAATCGATGCTTCTAGTGTCTGCATCTTTTCCATCATTAACTTGATGAGGTCATTGGTAGGTTGTGGTGGAAGGGCTCCTCTTATGGCATAAGGGGGCTGGTATTGAACCTGTGATGTGGGTGGTATTCCATTATATGGTGATGCCTTTTGGTCGTCAAATAGGACTTTACGAAGAGCAACAGTCAGGGGACAAGAAGTCCCTCCTCTTTAATGGGAGAGGTTCCCTTATTCAGAAACGAACCTATTTACAAATATATAGAACATGATTTTCTAGTTGAACTTGGATATTACGAAAGTGTTTTCTATAAAGATCATCAATTACAAAAGGACTGAGGAATAAGAGTACGAGAATGAGCAGAAAGGCAACATGCAAAATTATAGATAACAGAGTAATTCTTTATGTATGCGAAGTTATAGTGAATTGAAACAAGATCATTTGTATCATATAAATAAGATGGAATTTAAAGACACAAAGTTCTACAGATTCATTAATCAAGGACACAAAGTTCCTTCTTGGTTATACAAGATCACCATGCTTGCAAAGTTGGAGAGTATGCAATCGGTAAGATTAATAAACTAGAGACAAATGATCTTCACAAAAATAAAATGAAAGCTTAGGGATAACAGAGATCAGATAGACAAAGAATGGAAAGCCCTTACGTATTGATTTCTTTATGATCTATTTACACTTTCAGAAAAATAAACCAAGTTCTTCCTTTCTTTCAAAATGGAGTGGAAGGCCATTATATAGCTTACAAATCGGTTACTTTTTGTAACTACTTCTTTTAACTAAAGATTAGTTAAGGATTGCCAATCGCAATACCTCAACTAATTACAATGAATTTGAGAAAAAGAATTAGAAAAGAAGAGAAGAAAACGGAGAAGAAGACAGGTGGTTACGACTGGGAGGGACCCACTGACTTCAAAATTCGCTGCCTGAATCTCTTCAATGCCTCGGCTATGTCTCGCCACGAGGAGTGATGTGTTGTTGGCTGTAGACCCGACTCCAAAATCCGAGACACTTCTCCATTTCTTTATCAAACTCGACATGAGTATGAAAATCTTTATTTGCTTCTTCAATGGTAGATTAAAGAGAGCGATCTCTCCTTCATTTTCTCTTTGGAGATGGAGCTTTCCTTGAATAGATTGTCTTTGACAAAAGCCACGAATTGAGCTTTGATTTCTTGCAAGGAAAGAGGCACACCAGAAGTTTCATCCTGAAGATGACAATGTATCTCTTTGAAATCGATACAACCAACCAGTGTCTTGAAAGCTTCACCCTTCGCCAAATTATTCTTCACTCTACCAAGGCCTCCTCCAAGACTTTGATCTTCCAATCCATGCTTTGTAAACCCAGGACTTTGACATATTATCCTTTGCATCATCAAAAACCTTATTCGCCAATAAAATTTTCTCATCTGTTTGTCCCATGAGACAGAGGTCTACTATCTGGCTCGCTCCAGAGTTTGAGCTCTTTATCTATGACCTCAATAGTGGAGGAGAGCTTCTGTTGCAAATTATTCACCTTTCCGTGGAGTTTGAAAGCTTCATCGATGAAGTTCAATCCTGCAACAAGCATATCTTCCACCATGGCCTCCATAGCTCTGCCATAGACAGAATACTTGTGCATGTCTTTGATACTCTGTACTTCATCTTGGCTCAAAATTACAGGTGGTGGAAGAGTAGTCAATGGGGTAGGGTCCAAAACTTTGTCCTTAGACAAAAGAGATTTGATAAAACTTGTGAGAATCTGGGCTGTTCCTCCAACTGTTCAATAGTTTGCTGCCCTTTCTCTACCCTCCCAATGACTCTTGTGACCATTTCCTGGAGGTTGTGGATCTCACCTTCAGGAGTAGACTCTCCCATTGGAATTCTTGAGAGCTCTAAGTCAGATGCCTGCAAGTCCTGCTCTAATTTGTCCACTGTAGGCTTAGCAATCTCTAGGAATTGCTAACCTTGAGCATCAGACACTATTCTGGAGGTGATTCTGGCTTTCTTGGCACGAGAAGGAGTAGTGCCTAACAAGGTCAACAACAAAGATCAAAATTTGGCCCTGAGCTCTGAGAGGAAGATTTCCTCTTCCTACTGTCAACAAAAGGTTGCACCCACGCAAAAGAGGAAGAGGAATCAGTAGGAGGGGCAAGAGGACCAAGAGACATAGAGCTCATGACGCTCAAGGTTTGCACAGCTGTGGTCTCAAGTTGAGATGTGAGTGGGGCACTTGAGACAATTGCGGCAGAAGAATCAATAGCACTTGGAAGTTCAGTGCTCTGGACTTCCTTATCTTTATCTGTTGGATCTTCAGGAGCATTTGCAGGGGCTGGCATTTCACTCTCTTCACTTTCACTGAGAACAATGATGTTCTCTGGTCCCAAAGGCACTTCTACCTGTTTACTTTGAGGATCTTTTTCCACAGGCTCCTTCTTAACCTCTTTGAGTTTCTTCTGGTACACTTGAGTGGATGAAGAAGGAGTGGAAGCTGTAGGTCCTTGCGTTGATGAGGCAGGAGGGGTTTGCACAGGTGTGTCTGATATGGGAGTCGATGCTTCCCTCCTTGGTGTTGAAACATCCTTGGAAGAGGATTCTCCTGAGTGCCTTCTGAGCTCTCGAACTTTCCTGTCAAACCAGACCTTAGTCCTGACTAAGACTGGAGCAAGGATCTCAGCCAGATCATCTTTTTCTTTCCTGTTCCAATCCAAGTCCTCCAAGGGAGTGTGCTTAATCACATTGTCATACTCATATGAGTATAGATCAGAATTTTCATCCTGGAGTCCTTCAGGAACTTGGTACAAGCCGAGTTCTTGGATCAATTGCAGAGAGAACCTGCCATAGTGCCTCCTTCTAGCTTCAAAATCATCTGCACAGTCAGCCCAATAGTCTTTTGTATCTGCCCTATGATGATAGATTATCTTGATGTTCTACTCAATGAACTTCTTCAAGTCGAAGCAAGTTCTTGGTTTAAAGAAATGAACGTGATAGGAACCAGGGCTCTTTCTATGTTCTGTGCGTCTAGGGTTGTTTTACAAGTGTAATTTCCCAAAGAGATGGGAAAGTGCAAACCAGAAATCTTCTTGTCTCTGCAGGTTCTGTGTAATTTATCTAATCTGCTGCATACTTCTATCAAGGCCATCTTATCACTGCAGAACATGGGAAGCCTCAGAGGGGTGCTCTCATAGCCAGCAAGCCTGATATAGGAGAATTTTCTGAATTGAATAAAATAGGCACCGTAGTGCGATATCAGGTTCATGGCTTCATCTGAAAACCTTCTAGCAGTGTCACCCTCAAGCAGCCTGACCACGTACATGGTGAAAGCATCATTTACTCTTCTGAAATTGTGATTGCTGGTCTCTAGGGTGAACTGTGGGTAGTAGGCATATATAGGATCATCCTTGTGGGCATCAATGTAAGAAAAACCAAACCATTGTCTTGATGCCGCCAGAGTATACATCAGGTATGAAGTCATGTAGAACTTCTTCGTTTGTTGTACATTGGACAGCTGCTCCGCCAAATTCATGCTGATGATTTCCACCCAGTTGATATTTTGAGTTCCCTCGCACACCATGCTGATGAGCGGGCACATCCAGAAATGGAACTCGTTAGTAGAAGGTAAGCCCATCACCCGAGCCAGTAGGATTATGAAATCTGACAACTCTTCATTGAAATCTACTCGGAAGAGAGTCTTGGATAGGTAAGACGCTCCCTTCTTAGGGTTTTTAAGCCATGACTTCGCCACTGCGCCTTGTATTTGTCGTTGTCTTGATTAAACAGGGCCTGTGCTTGATCCCGGGAAACAACTATGGCATTATCCATCTCTGGGATCCTCAAAGCAGTGCTAATGGCAGGAACATCTAGCTTGGTGATGAGTTCCCCGTGTACATTGGTTAATTCGCTCGAATCAGGGTCGAAGTGAGCTCCGCATGAAAGCACTGTATCAGCACACTGTACCGAGATCGGGAAACCTCCAGCGAAAGCCAAACCGCTGTCGTGAATCATCTGCGCCATTGGTGTAGGGCTTGCATCTGCCATCCTTGCCCAAAAATCACCGAAATCAAGATGACGAGCTTCACTGTCCCCAACATTGGAAACGATGCAGATTCTAGTGGCGAGATTTGCTCCTGTCCCTGAAATTTGATCTTCATATTGATAGTAATTCGGAGGACAGAGACGCGAGCTAGACTTCGGGAAAGAATTACAGAGGGAAGGGATACACGCGCAGGAAATTATATTGCAAGGGTTCGAGCAAAGGATAGCATGGAAGCAGTGTGAAAAATGCATAGGGGGTTCGCTCATTATATAGCCGATTAGGAGAGAGAAAGACAATGAATGTGCATTTAATACATACCTACCAATTTGAATAAGCATGATATTCGGGTAGAGCGGGAAAAATAAGCACGAATGGCACTTGGTTCATTTGGGACATGTGAGATGCGAATGTGCGAAACACGCAGCTCGGCCGATTCGGCGAAGCGGGGAAAAGACACAAAAATGCCTTTTGGGACATGCGGGACGAAAGGGCGCGAAACACGCGACTCGGCCGGATCGGGCGAAAAGGTGACAATGGGTCCGGAAGAGTTTGGGACATTTGGGACGTGAAAGCGCGAAGTACGCGGTTCGGGTGAATCGCCGAAAATGGAACAACTTGCTGATATAACTTGGACACTTGGGACAAGAAAGTGCGAAGTCTGCAGATTCGGGTGTTTAGTAGAAAATGGAACAACTTGCACAATTTGACTTGGGACATTTGGGACAAAAAGTTCCGACGGGCCCGAAAAAGACAAACTTTGGGGAAATCAGCCGATTGGGGAACAAAGCACACTTTTGAACTTGGGACACGTGGGACAAAAATGTCCGACAGGCCCGAAAAACACACAAAATGACCCAAAAATGCAGATTTTCTCAATTTCACGACTTTTAACATTTTCAGTACAACAGAGAAGACACTTAAACTCAAAATTTTGAAAATTCACTTTCTTAAGAGTAGGGAATTTTGAGTGGACAACAACTGGCTCCTTCTGGGGATAACTTGGCATAAATTCAAGGAATGGGACAAGGTAAGAACTTAGACAAACTCAGGGAAGCAGACCAGTACCTTATCCCTTGGGCCACGGAGTCAAAAAGCAGACCAATACAGAGGACAACACACCAAAACAAAAAGGAAAGAAAAACAAAACGCTGTACAGAATATACAAAGGACACCCTAATCACCTAAGACTTGAACAACTTAAGGTACTGCCCACTATAAGGAAGTGGGAGAGGAGAACCATCCATGTAATCAAGATAAACAGAATTCTTACCAGCAAAGTGTCTGATCTTGAAAGGTCCGAGCCAAAGGGAATCAAACTTGCCATGGCTACCACGAGGTTCATGCCTTTTATCCCATAACAACACAGTGTCTCCAACTTGGAAATCTCTGAACCTGGCTTTCTTATCAAACAGGACCTTTACCTTCTGCTGGTGAATAGATATCCTATCAGCAACCTCCAATCTGTCCTCATTCAATTTGTGAAGGTACATAATTCTCTTATCCAAAGCATCATTGAAACTAGTACCTTCAATGGCCTTCATTAGATGCAAGGCTGGCAGTTCCACTGTTACTGGCAGTTGAGCTTCTACTCCATATACCACTTGAAAAGGAGACATTCCAATAGCTCTCTTTGGTGTAATCCTGTCTGCCCAAAGAGCATCATAGAGCTTCTTACACCAGTTTCGTTGAGACTCATTGACTAATTTCCTTATAATAGTCACCAAATTTTTATTAGTGGATTCTGCTTGCCCATTTCCCTGAGGATAGTAGTCTGAGGAGTGAGCCAAAGAAATGCCATACCCATAGCAAAAATCCATTATCTCGGTTGAAGAGAAATTCAAAGCATTATCTATTACAATCTTGTTAGGTACACCATACCTTACTAAGATGTTCTCTTTGATGAAGCTGCACACCACTTCAGAAGTAGTACTCTTAACTGGGATAGCTTCTACCTATTTGGTGAAGTAGTCCGTGGCAGTTAGTACATGAGTATGACCAGCACTAGAAGTAGGATTAAGTGTTCCAATGAAGTCCAAACCCCACTGTTGAAAAGGTTCTTCAATTACAACTGGCTTAAGAGGCAAAGAGGCCAATTTGGGTCTTCCCACGAAAGTCTGACAAGCCTCACATTTATCAACCCACTTGGATGCATCTCTGAACAAGGAAGGCCAGTAATATCCTCCACGAAGAATCTTGTGAGCAGTGACCATTGATGAATAGTGCCCTCCACATGCCTGATCATGAAAAGCTGAGAGCAACTTTCTCTGTGTTCCTTGTCCACACATTTCAAAAATCTCCCATCTAACCCACGTTTGAACAAGGTGTTTTCCCACAACACATATTGCACTGACCTCAATTTAACAGTCCTCTTTTCTTTGGCAGTTAAATGAGAGGGGCATTCCCCATAGGTGAGAAAATGGGTGATGTCAGCATACCATTCATCAACTGAGCTAAGGAACAGAATGGTAGGAAGGCCAACTTTGTTCTCCAGTAATTCATGCTTAGCTCCTTCAGCAATGAGCTCACAAAGACCTTTTCCACGAACCAGCTTGGTCGGTTTGATATCAATGTCATATTCTTGGACCTTAGCAACCCAGTTCCCTCTCTTGGATCCAAATTCTTGTTGTGTGAGAATTGACTTAACCGTTGTATCTGGAACCAACACCATGGAATGAGAGTTGAGGATGTAAAAGCGAAACTGCTTAACAGCTTTGACCACTGCAAAAGCATGTTTCTCCATCATGGTGTATTTTAACTCATGATCTTTCAGAATATAGCTCATGAACGCAATTGGGAGTTCATGCTCGTTAGAGTCTTCTTGAGTCAAAATAGCAGCCAAGGTATTATCTGTGGCATAGCAATAGATAATAAAATCTTTGCTGAAATCAGGACAGGCTAAAACAGGAGTTTTAGCGATAGCTCTCTTGATACCTTCAAAGGATTCCTTTCCTTCAGAAGACCAACCAAACATTTTTTTCCCTTTCATCATCTGAGAAATATTCAAAGTTAACTCTGCAAAATCAGGGATGAACCTTCTTAAAAAATTGATCTTACCAAAGAAAGAGTGCACGCCCTTTTTACTGGTTGGGAGAGGAATTTGCTGGATAGCTTGTACTTGTTTAGGATCAATCTTAATACCATCTTTGGAAACGATGTGCCCTAATAATTTTCCCTCGGTGACACAAAAGACAGATTTTTTAGGATTCAAAGAAATCCCATGCTCTCTGCATCTTAGCAGAACTGTTTCCAGGTGGTCAAAATGATCTGCCCTTGTTTTAGAAAACACGGTCAGGTCGTCAAGGTATATGACAATACACTTCCCTTTCAAACTTCCAAAAGCTAGATCCATAGCTCTCTGAAAAGTGGCACCAGCATTAATGAGCCCAAAAGGCATTCTCTTGTAAGCAAAGGTACCCCAAGGAGTAGTGAAAGTTGTTTTGTGTTGATCTGCAGTATCAACCTCTACCTGATTATATCCCAAGAATCCATCAAGCATAGATAACATTTCAGATCCTGTTACTGCTTGCAATACCTGATCCATCATAGGCAAAGGATAATTATCTTTCAAGGAAGCCCGATTGATTCACGAAATCAACACACGAATGCGGATCTCACCATTTTTCTTCCTAACAGGCACAATATTTGCAATCCATGTTGAATGGTGAATGGGAAAAATGATTTTAGCCTTCAACAACTTCTGTATTTCCTGAAAGATGGTGTCAGCTATTTTGGGGTTGTATTGCTCTGTTTTACGCTTAAAAGGCTTAATTCGGGCTTGAGTGGAATAAAATGCTGCATATATTTTGGTTTGAAAGCTTTCAAATCTTCATAAGAGTAAGCAAGAACATCCTTATACCTCTTTAAAAGGTCAATTGCTTTCTTCCTCTCATCTGTTGTGCAACATTTTCCAATGTTCACGAGCTTAGGATCAGTAGAACTCCCAATATCAATCTTGTCATACTCAGCTGATTGTTGAGGTCCGAGGTCCAATGAAAGCTCTAGACTTCACATACCTGTCATGTTTATCAAATAGTTCCTCCAAACTCACCAATCCTTTAGGAATCTTGTTTCCTTTGAGATTGATGCATCCATCCTGATCCGTTTCTTCTCCTCGAGTGACTGCTTTGTCAAAGGGCACACTTTCACGAGGTAGGTTGTCACTTCCTTCAAAATACAGCTGTTTGAAATTACCCTTGAGTTCAAGGAAGGAAAGCAAGTGTTGATCATCATTGAAAACTTGCCAGTTATTGGTATTATCAGGTACACTAGGCCGATGGACCATCTCAATGGTGAACTTATCCTGAGAGAAGTCAGGATGAGGAATCAGTAGTGACCACGGGCCTGCTAGTGAATCAGCCCTCTTGTTTTCTCCCTAGGTATTGCTTCAATGGAGAATGCATCAAGAAATTCAATGGAATCCCAAACCTGATTCCGGTAATGTTTCAACCTTCCATTTTTTACCTGGAAAAGGCTTCTCACTTGCTTTACAATCAATTCTGCATCACCACGAGCCAGAAGATTCTTTACACCTTGTTCTTTGGCCACTTACAGTCCAAGAATGAGAGCCTCATACTCTGTTGTATTATTAGTATTTTCGAACTGCAACTTAAATGAAAAAGGATGAAGGCTTCCTTCAGGTGACACCAGTAGGACACCAGCTCCAGAACCAGCTGAGGAACAACTTCCATCAAACTCTAAAATCCAAACACCATTAGGATCTTTAGGTGACACTTTGGGGAGTTGGATTTCATCAGGGGACATAATCATGTAGTTGCCATGACCCATATCCTCATAGAGTATTTGTGCTTTAGGATCATCCGTTTTTTGTACAATATACTCAGATTGCTTCTCAGGCATCAACTTCTTCATTTGTCCATTAACAGGTACGAGTGCATGTGACCAATCCATTTGAATTTCTCCACCCACATCCTTACAGAAGTTCCTACTTAGCAACATCCCGTATGAAGGAGGAATATCTGCTACTAAGATGGTAGCCAAAACTCTCTTTTCAGGCAAAGCAGCAAAAGCCACTTGTGCATCTTTAATTCTTCCGACCAGGGGCACTTCCTTACTCTCCATGGAGTAACAAGATCCATAAGTGCATGTGAGGGTCAAGCCTAAAGCATGAGCTACTTTAGCAGGCATCACATTATCTGAGGCTCCTGAGTCAATGACACAATTACTGAGCCTATGGCCAGCTATAAGAAGTGTTACATAAAATGGTTTAATTTTGTCATTAGGTGAGGTGACAACAACTACCAGACTAGGCTGTGGTGCAGAAGAAGGAGTAGGTAAAAGGCCTTTAGAGGTGGTTTTAGAATGGGAATTAACAAATTGAATCATCTTAGCAAAAGCTTTGGGATGGGTTTGATAATACTCAGCCTCTGAGATTTGAACCTTAGTCTTTTTCAGATGATCAATAATATCAAAAGACCCAGAAGTGGATGGGCCATCATCATTTGAAATCCTACGTTTATCAACTTTAGGGGAAAAAGAAGTAACTTTAATAGCAAGATTGACAGGACTCACCTTTGGTGTAGATGAAGTGGGGATAGGATATCCTTTTTTTGTAATTACGAGGATAGTTCTTGGCTTTGCTCCTTAGATTTCTTGGGGGCTGCATCACTTTCTCCCTCTGATTTGTCTGCTCTCGAGTCATGACAGCAAATGATTACTATTCATGTCTGCTACCACTTCATCATAATCATCTCCATCATCAATGCCCTCAGTGGTGAAGAAATTAACTCGAGATCCCTCAAGTTCATCTGCTTCATCATCAATTTCTTCCACCAATTCCTCACAAGCTTCATTATCCTCATCATCCTCTGGTTCCTCAACTTCACAGGTAGCATTGATAGGAACTTTAACAGGAGGTCCTTCAAGTGCTAATCTTGTTTGAGAAGCAGGCAAATGATTTCTGGGCTGAAAATTTCTCCTTGGAACGTCTGCATAAGGAGCATGCTGAGCCAATTGTTTCTTTATAGCAATGAGATCATTCGCAAGTTTTTGAACTAATGGATCAGTATTAGGTCCAGGGGTGGAAGAGGAGGAAGCAAGGAGACTTAGATTTGGAAGGGTCTCTCCTCAACTTCCCTGACATGATCAAATCATCCTCGACACTAACAACAAGAGTTTGATCCTCAACCAATGTTGCGAGATTAGCCCTTCTCAGCGCATAGCTAACTTCAGGCGATTGGGCATTTAGGAAGAAACATTTTTGGATTTGATCAACAGGTCGAGTATTTACCGGAATTTTATTAATTAACCTATTGAATCGGGCCACAAATTCTCTCATGGGATTTGGTGAATATTTCTTTATCTGAGAGATTTGGCCTAGCAAGGCATGCACATCTTCTGCTGGTTTGAAACAGTTTTCAAACCTAGTTCTCATGGTGTCCCAGCTAGTGATAGTACCAGCCGGAAGGTGATAGAACCAATTAGTAGCATTATCTTGTAAAGTCTCAATGAACAGTCTCACGGAGACGTCTTCATGTTCAACTCCCAAAACTCCACATGCAACTATGAAGGCTGTGATGTGTTCATCAGGATGCACTTTGCCATCACCTTTGAATTTAGGAAATTTCTTCCGGTTACCTCTGGGTAACTCATGCAAAGGCTGAGGAAGAGCAAGGGGCCCGACACGATGACCCTAGGGCAATGGTACCACCATTCTTGGAAAAACAGCTTGGAGAGGAACTGCAACACCAGCAAGAATCAAAGCTCGAAGATTAGGACTAGCTGGCTCTGAAGGAATACCACCCGTAGGACTTCTATCTTGAATAGGTGGAGTGCTTGTCGAACGAGTCCTATTTCTCGTTGAAGGGAAAGAAAAACCCTACTACTCCAAAAGCTGAAACTGAGAGTCTTCAATACCAAGGGCCCTTCTCCCTTGAGTAAAATGCGGAGTCGCCAGATAAAAGAATGATCAAAAATTACAGAACAGGAATATGATTTTCCCCAGCGGAGTCGCCAAAAACTATTGGTCGTCAAATAGGACTTTACGAAGAGCAACAGTTAGGGGACAAGAAGTCCCTCCTCTTTAATGGGAGAGGTTCCCTTATTCAAAAACGAACCTATTTACAAATATAAAAACATGATTTTCTAGTTGAACTTGGATATTACGAAAGTGTTTTCTATAAAGATCATCAATTACAAAAGGACTAAGGAATAAGAGTACGAGAATGAGCGAGAAAGGCAACATGCGAGAATTATAGATAATGACAGAGTAATTCTTTATGTATGTGAAGTTATAGTGAATTGAAACAAGATCATTTGTATCGTATAAATAAGATGGAATTTAAAGACACAAAGTTCTGTAAATAACATCTGCCAGAACACAAAGTTTCTTAACATAACACAGATTCATTAATCAAGGACACAAAGTTCCTTCTTGGTTATACAAGATCACCATGCTTGCAAAGTTGGAGAGTATGCAATCAGCAAGACTAACAAACTAGAGACAAATGATCTTCACAAAAATTAAATGAAAGCTTAGGGATAACAGAGATCAGATAGACAAAGAATGGAAAGCCCTTTTGTATTGATTTCTTTATGATCTATTTACACTTTCAGAAAATAAACCAAGTTCTTCCTTTCTTTCAAAATGGCGTGGAAAGGCCATTATATAGCTTACAAATCAGTTACTCTTTGTAACTACTTCTTTTAACTAAAGATTAGTTAAGGATTGCCAATCGTAATACCTCAACTAATTACAATGAATTCGAGAAAAAGAATTAGAAAAGAAGAGAAGAAAACGGAGAAGAAGACAGTGGTTACGACCGGGAGGGACCCACCGACTTCAAAATTCGCCGCTGAATATCTTCAATGCCTCGCTATGTCTCGCCACGAGGGACTAACATGTTGGTCAGACCGACCCCAAAATCCAAGACACTTCTCCATTTCTTTATCAAACTCGACATGAGTATGATAATCTTTATTTGCTTCTTTAATGGCAGATTGAAGAGAGTATATCTCCTTCATTTTCTCTTTGGAGATGGAGCTTTCCTTGAATAGATTGTCTTTGACAAAAGCTCTGAATTGAGCTTTGATTTCTTGCAAGGAAAGAGGCACACCAAAAGTTTCATCCTGAAGATGACAATGTATATCTTTGAAAAGATCTGACAACCAGTGTCTTGAAAGCTTCACCCTTACATGACCTATTCTTGCCTCTCCCAAGGCCTCCTCCAAGACTTTGATCTTCCACTCCATGCTGTAAACCCAGGACTTTGACAGATTATCCTTTGCATCATCAAAAACCTTATTCGCCAATAAAATGTTCTCATCTGTCTGTCCCATGAGACGGAGGTCTACTATGCAACTGCTCCAAAGTTTGAGCTCTTTATCTATGACCCCGATAGTGGAGGAGAGCTTCTGTTGCAAATTATTCACCTTTCCATGGAGTTTGAAAGCTTCATCGATGAAGTTCAATCCTGCAACAAGCATATCTTCCACCATGGCCTCCATAGCTCTGCCATAGACGAATACTTGTGCATGTCTTTGATACTCTGTACTTCATCTTGGCTCAAAATTACAGGTGGTGGAAGAGTAGTCAGTGGGGTAGGGTCCAAAACTTTGTCCTTAGAAAAAGAGATTTGATAAAACTTGTGAGAATCTGGGCCTGTTCCTCCAACTGTTCAATAGTTTGCTGCCCTTTCTCTACCCTCCCAATGACTCTTGTGACCATTTCCTGGAGGTTGTGGATCTCACCTTCAGGAGTAGACTCTCCCATTGGAATTATTGAGAGCTCTAAGTCAGATGCCTGCAAGTCCTGCTCTGATTTGTCCACTTTGTAGGCTTAGCAATCTCCGGGAATTGCTGGCCTTGAGCATCGACACTATTCGGAGGTGATTACGCTTTCTAGGCACGAGAAGGAGTAGTGCTCTGAAGGTGCAACAAAGACATCAAAATTTGGCCCTGAGCTCCGAGAGGAAGATTTCCTCTTCCTACTGTCAACAAAAGGTTGCACCCACGCAAAAGAGGAAGAGGAATCAGTAGGAGGGGCAAGAGGACCAAGAGACATAGAGCTCATGACGCTCAAGGTTTGCACAGCTGTGGTCTCAAGTTGAGATGTGAGTGGGGCGCTTGAGACAATTACGGCAGAAGAATCAATAGCACTTGGAAGTTCAGTGCTCTGACTTCCTTATCTTTATCTGTTGGATCTTCAGGAGCATTTGATAGGGCTGGTACTTCACTCTCTTCACTTTCACTGAGAAAAATGATGTTCTCTGGTCCCAAAGGCACTTCTACCTATTTACTTTGAGGATCTTTTTCCATAGGCTCCTTCTTAACCTCTTTGAGTTTCTTCTGGTACACTTGAGTGGATGAAGAAGGAGTGGAAGCTGTAGGTCCTTGCATTGATGAGGCAGGAGGGGTTTGCACAGGTGTGTCTGATATGGGAGTCGATGCTTCCTCCTTGGTGTTGAAACATCCTTGGAAGATGATTCTCCTAGTGCCTTCTGAGCTCTCGAACTTTCCTGTCAAACCAGACCTTAGTCCTGATTAAGACTGGAGCAAGGATCTCAGCCAGATCATCTTTTTCTTTCCTGTTCCAATCCAAGTCCTCCAAGGGAGTGTGCTTAATCACATTGTCATACTCATATGAGTATAGATCAGAATTGTCATCCTGGAGTCCTTCAGGAACTTGGTACAAGCCGAGTTGTTGGATCAATTGTAGAGAGAACTTGCCATAGTGCCTCCTTCTAGCTTCAAAATCATCTCGCATCCAACCCAATAGTCTTTTGTATCTGCCCTATGATGATATATTATCTTGATGTTCTGCTCAATGAACTTCTTCAAGTCGAAGCAAGTTCTTGGTTTAAAGAAATGAACGGTGATAGGAACCAGGGCTCTTTCTATGTTCTCAAGCGTCCGTGGCTGTTTTACAATGTAATTTCCCAAAGAGATGCGAAAGTGCAAACCAGAAATCTTCTTGTCTCTCAGTAGAATCTGTAATTTATCTAATCGCTGCATACTTCTATCAAGGCCATCTTATCACTGCAGCAGAATATGGGAAGCCTCGGAGGGTGCTCTCATACAGCCAAGCTTTGATATAGGAGAATTTTCTGAATTGAATAAAATAGGCACCGTAGTGCGATATCAGGTTCATGGCTTCATCTGAAAACCTTCTAGCAGTGTCATCCTCGAGCAGCCTGACCACATACATGGTGAAAGCATCATTTACTCTTCCAAATTGTGATTCTTGGTCTCTAGGGTGAACTGTGGGCAGTAGGCATATATAGGATCATCCTTGTGGGCATCAATGTAAGAAAAACCAAACCATTGTCTTGATGCCGCCAGAGTATACATCAAGTATGAAGTCATGTAGAAATTCTTCGTTTGCTGTACATTGGACAACTGCTCCGCCAAATTCATGCTGATGATTTCACGCCATTGATATTTCGAGTTCCTCGCACACCATCTTGATGAACGGCACATCCGAAATGGAACTCGTTAGTAGAAGGTAAGCCCATCACCCGAGCCAGTAGGATTATGAAATCTGACAACTCTTCATTGAAATCTGCTCAGAAGAGAGTCTTAGATAGGCAAGATGCTCCCTTCTTAGGGTTTTTTAGCCATGACTTCGCCACCTGCGCCTTATATTTGTCGTTGTCTTGATTAAACAGGGCCTATGCTTGATCTCGGAAACAACTATGGCATTATCCATCTCTGGGATCCTCAAAGCAGTGCTAATGGTGGCAGCATCTAGCTTGGCGATGAGTTCCCCATGTACATTGGTTAATTCACTCGAATCAGGGTCGAAGTGAGCTCCGCATGAAAGCACTGTATCAGCACATTGTACCGAGATCGGGAAACCTCTAGCGAAATCCAAACCGCTATCGTGAATCATCTGCACCATTGGTGTAGGGCTTGCATCTGCCATCCTTGCCCAAAAATCACCGAAATCAAGATGACGAGCTTCACTGTCCCCAACATTGGAAACGGCAGATTCTAGTGGCGAGATTTGCTCCTGTCCCTGAAATTTGATCTTCATATTGATAGTAATTGGAGGACAGAGACGCGAGCTAGACTTCGGGAAATAATTACGAGAGGAAGGGATACACACGCAGGAAATTATATTGTAAGGGTTTGAGCAAAGGATAGCATGGAAGCAATGTGAAAAATGCATAGGGGGTTCGCTCATTATATAGCCGATTAGGAGAGAGAAAGACAATGAATGCGCATTTAATACATACCTACCAATTTGAATAAGCATGATATTCGGGTAGAGCGGGAAAAATAAGCACGAATGGCACTTGGTTCATTTGGGACATGTGAGACGCGAATGCACGAAACACGCGGCTCGGCCGATTCGGGCGAAGCGGGAAAAGACGCACAAATGCCTTTTGGGACATGCGGGACGAAAGGACGTGAAACACGCGACTCGGCCGGATCAGACGAAAAGGTGACAATGGGTCCGGAAGAGTTTGGGACATTTGGGACGTGAAAGCGCGAAGTACGCGGTTCGGGTGAATCGGCCGAAAATGGAACAACTTGCCCGATTGAACCTGGGACACTTGGGACAAGAAAGTGCGAAGTACGCGGTTCGGGTGTTTCGGCCGAAAATGGAACAACTTGCACAATTTGACTTGGGACATTTGGGACAAAAAGTTCCGACGGGCCCGAAAAAGACAAACTTCGGGGAAATCGGCCGATCGGGGAACAGAGCGCACTTTTGAACTTGGGACAGACGAGACAAAAATGTCCAACAGGCCCGAAAAACACACAAAATGACCCAAAAATGCAGATTTTCTCAATTTCGTGACTTTTAACATTTTCAGTACAACAGAGAAGACACTTAAACTGAAAATTTTGAAAATTCACTTTCTTAAGAGCAGGGAATTTTGAGTGGACAACAATGCCAAATAGGGAGGTTGAGAATAAGGGACTGACATAGAGGGCACATATCCGTAATGGGTGACAAAAGAGATAGGGGGTTGTTGATAGTATGTGTATGTAGGTGGGATGGTCATTGTGACTCTAGTAGATATTGGGGCGAGTTTGTGGGATGGAGAGGACAAGATTCTAGAATGAAGTAGGGGTCACCGACACCACATGCGGTTGTGTTGTAATGGGTATTTGTGAGACAATGCGTGTAGACCCAGGCTATGGCATGGGTGGTTGATGTGGGGACAATATATATGATAGGCGCGAGTGATATTGGAGATGCAAATGGTCATGGCGGGTATGGGTCTTAGCTGCGAAACTACCGGGGGTGAAGTAGGTGAGGTAATGTTGTATTATTAGGGGTTGATGCAGAAGTAGGAATAAGGGTAGGAGAGATGGATATAGGCATGTCGTATATCAACTAACCTGAGGAGTCTCGGGTGGAAGAGTGGGAAAGGTAGAACTATAAGGCTATGGGATTTTGATCAAGGAGTCGTGTGAATTCTTCTTCTGCACCGATAGAAATGGTGGTAGGTAAGGTTGGATCCATGGGTGACAAGACGAGAAGGAGGTGAGGGACTAGGTGGGAGTGGTTAACGACTAGTGTGGAATATGAGGGTGTTAGTCTAGCTGCATGAGTTAGCACCATGTGAACAAGTGTTGACCTGGTACGACTGTATTCTGTAGATGACACAGAAAATAGTAGGAACAAAGAATAATGGGGTCCAGAAGGTGAATCTAGTCAATGTCTCGATTTTGAAAATCAAACATAGGCAACCGAAGAAGGTCAGGTTGATCGGTGACGGTTGAGGGAAAACTGATGATGTTTACTAAAACCAATACCGGTCACTGTGGAAGAAAACCAGTCTCAAAGAATGAAACAGAATGTTGGATGTGTACTGAGAAACTATGTATGACAATAGGTATCAATAGGGGAGAAATATGATGATTCCCTGAGGGCCAGAAATAGAACAAAAAGAGTGTTGAAGGCTATTCTAGGTAAAGTAACAATAAATCCAGAAGCCAACATCGGTTAGGGTTTAACCAATGACAGTTTGATGTGAACCGGCGATGGTCGCTGGACTGACATCGGTGACTATGAAATTAGAAAGAAATAAAGAAATTGGTTTTTGTGAATTAAATTAAGTGGAGAATCAAACTCAGAAACCTGAAAATGAGGAGATGGGGCTCCGGAACACTCAAAAAAAGTCAAAATACTCCAACTATGATGGTGGAGTGTGCAAGAAAGAATAAAAATGGAGAGTTGTAGTCTCACACCTCGAACACAAATTAATAAGAACGCTAAGAAAAACATGATCCTAACAATGATTTTATTATATTTGTTTAGCTTATGCTATTTAGAACCGATGTGTGTATTTAGAGTAAAAAAATTGTTAGGAAGGCATCCTACGAAGAAGGATATCTAAAAGGAGAGGTTTCAGGTATGTTATGGCGGGGGCAGGCCGTCCTCTGAGATGATGACTCGACAGAGGCAATGAGTTGGGGAGTACCTATCAATCTTATTGTGTGATCATAGACAGATGTTCCCGGGTAAGATGTTGTTTAAGAAAGATGTGTATATTTCAAAAATTTTGCAAGTTTGGTAAGACACGAGAGAGAGAGAGAGAAAAAAAAATGTGCTTTCTACGATTCTTTATGTCAACCATCAGCTGGGCATGACTTCCAGCATATAGGTTGCCCTCATTTTAATGTGAGCTAAATGCAACAAATCAGAATGTAATGCAACCAATTTTAATCCCAAATCGAAAGATTATGTTCGATGACACAAATGGTGAATAGGAGAGGGTATGCTCTTTCACTAAATGCAAAAAAGCAAGAAGAATGGTTCTTTTAAATGCACCAAAATAAAATGTATCCTTTAGAGAAATTAGAAAGAAGAGAAGATTACCAAGGAAGAAGATTAATGTGTAAGCTTTTTGAAGGGAAACAAACACACAAATTTTACCTAGGAATGAAGAAAATGCAATAGAACCCCTGATGGGTCCCACCGGCGTGCCAAAATGTTTCACCATTTTCTTTACCTTTTGAATGATGAAACAGATAAGGGTAAGGGCCAAGGAGGAATACCTTAAATGGGTGGACGAATGGGTGTTGTGCGGCGTTCTAACTTCTTGATCCAATGGTCGATTGTGAGAGCTTCCTTTTGGCTAGGAGGAACTACCTATAATAGAAAACAAGACCACAAAAGGATAGTTAAATGATATATGACAATGGACTGCCTAGCATATGCTAGTTCCGGAAGTGTGATACTTCCTAGATGGTTGTCAATCCACTGTTTAAAACAAATTAATGCGAGAAATAAGTAAATTCCTACTGTATTTGATATGATTTAGGTATCTCATTCAAGTACAATAAGAAAATCCAATCACAACAAGCTAGGCTAAAGTTGGATCTAAAATATGAGGTATCTGTCAGTCTTGGGGCCTGGTCGTGGTCTGATTTTGGGTTGTTTAGGTCAACTGGTAGGAGGTTGTTTGGCTTGTTTTTGGGTAGGGTATAAAACACAGAGACCAATGTCAGTTGGGTATAACCAACGATGGTTAAGGGAGACCGACGACGGTTATGGGTAACTGGCGTCGGTACAGTAGGGTGACAGTAATTCAATGAAAACCTTATTGTAGAGGCTAGGTGAGGTTAGATGGGGCTAAAGAAGGAGATGGTGAGGTCTGTGGGAATATTGAGAACACTCAGAGAGGTGAAAGGGCCAGGATAGGTGATCTGATAAATGGGTGGTTGAGGTTTTTGGGTTTTTTCAGAAAGGAGGAATGATAATGTTAATAGAAGAATAATAACAAGAATTATAACCACTCTATGAACAAAATAAGAATGGAAATAATTAATGATAAATCACTTACCAACATTACAGGTCCAATGTCTAGGTGGTGGTGATGATCAGGTTGATGTAACGGAGCTTGGTGTAGTAGTGATGCTTCCCAGAATGTTACCGTGAGTGCCAATGCTTTTGGATTTGTCCTGGTGCTAGCTATGGATGTCTGGGTGCATGAAAAGACTCTGGTTCTGCTTGCATGTAGCTCTCCTCTCATCCTTTTGCTCTCAGAATGTGCCAACCCAAAAACAAGGTTGTTTAGGTGAATAAATGGTAACCGACGATGGTTCTAGGTTGACCAAGCATCGGTTTAGGGGTGACCGCATCGGTTAAGGTGAGATTCCCTAGGTTTACTAAAATGGGTAGATCTTTCTAATTTCTTGGGCCCAGTTAGTTTGTTCTCATGGATTAGAATGGAAACTTCCCTTCTAATGGGTGGGAATGTGGTTAGAGATATTTTAGGGATTGATTTTAGGGTTTAGACCAAATCTTAGCTCATTAAGGAAAGTAAGACTTAGTTATTGTTAGTTATGGAAACATGCCAAGAATAGGTCTAGGGTGAGGTGGTTAGATGAGGTGTCTAGGTGAGGTGGTGGGGTAGAAATTAAGATAATTAGATAATAAATATTGTGAGGATATATATTAATTTAATTAAATCAATTAAATTAATAGTGGTGTGGGGTGGAAGGGGCCTTGGTTAGGTGAGTATGTTTGAGCTGGTTATTTGATGAGGGACCAAGGGGAGTGTGACCCAATTTTGGTGTCTACAAAGATGATTTGATCCTGCAAGTAGTGTTGTTTGGATAAATTGATATTGTGTTTATATATCGATATTTAAAGTATCATATATGTTACTTTTGGGATATTATTGTCCCCACATATTTGTTATTTATGTGAAACAAAACCCTTATTTTCCTCGCATCGAACAATTTGGGTTTTGGTTTTGGTTGTATTCTCTTAAAAATTTGGATATTATTATTTTACTTTATATGAGTATAAAATAGAGCTTATCGATCATGGCATGGTCTGTAGGTATGTTTTACCTTTTCGATGTATGTGTTATGTGTATTCACTTTTAATGTTATGGTTGTTTCATAATATGAAAACCCGTATTGGGATATATTTGGATAGATCAACCTTTATGTTGGCATATTAACTTCTTAGATGTGAGTTTGGGAAACATATGTGAACTTTAAAAGGGATGATATAAATGGGGCGGGTTCTCTATTATCTCATATCTGTTCATGAGTAGATATTTCGAGTCTTAATCGATCTATGGAAATACTAAAAGGTATTTAAGGGCCCTATTTTATAGTTACCCACCTTTTATTATTAAATATTATCGTAGTCGATTTAACCAAGGTGATGGTAGGCTTCAGCCATAGGGCTATTACAATATCCGTTATTTATAATTTCATTAGTTATGGTATATGTTCCTTGGTAATTGAGATTTTTGGCACTAACAAGTAACCCTCCTTGGGTAGGTCTCTAGGTAATTCGTTGTTGTTTGACTTGATCATGGTAAAAGGAAGTTACCCTAAGACAATCGAGTCGATTCATAACTTGATAAATTTTATAAAATGAAATGTTATTCGGTTACAAGTATCTATTAGCTATATGAAGCATATAATTATTCGAGGGTGATTGGAATCAAATGCTTGAGTAACCCTTGGTCAGTCTTAGCTTTGATGTGATATAAACCTAGGAACTAAATGTGAACAAATATACATATATATTATACATGATATGTGCTATCACTCTTGAGACAATTAAATCCCTTAGCAAGGTTAATATATGGATCTTGAAGAATATTTTGTTCTTTATAACTATACACCAAATTGCATAAATATATTTTTAATAATTGATGAGTGCAGTATTTCCTAAAAGTTTCAAGGATGTTATCTTGATGATATTGCTAGAATGACTTGTTAAGTTTGGAATTTCCATAGGCATTAAAACAAATTAATGCTAGATGAAGCGATGAATGCAAGTTGATTTGACCCTTATAGATGATTAATGTTTTTCATGTTACTTATGATGTTTAAGGTTCAAATGATTACAGATCATTTAAGTGAATATTAAGTAGTGTAAATTACTAAGGTGTAGATATGTCTTATCATGCTACAAGATATCATTTAAATGATTACAGATCATTTGTATTGACCATGTACGATGTTGTTATACATTACCATTTTTAGTTGCGCAGGTTACGTGATGTACCAAGAAAGAAGTTAAAGATCAAGATAGCATCAGTATCTAGTTGAATAAGTCCATGATTGTTTTAAAATGAATTACAAGTTATTGTATTGGCAAGAAAGCATGTTCTTTATTGTGGTCATCTTTATGGGTCTATTGTGACTTGGTTTCATTAAGTACCATTCCTTGATATGTTAAATAGGAAGAAATTAGACCATGATAAATTGTATTCAAAACAATAATGTATACTACATAAGTGCTTTTATAATTAAAAGAAATATCAATGTATTGTTTAACAATTAAAAGGTGGAAAAATCCTATCCTGTTATATTTGCTCCAAAATTGAAAAGAAATAAATGAGAAGAGTTCTTTATTTGTAAGTATTTTTATACATTGAAAAGTAATGAAATATGCAAGCTTACGAAACTATTGAATCTTGAATTAAAGTGGAAGTTCTTATGAAGGGGCTATTTATCCTTATTGTTTATATGATGAAGGAAAATATATGTAAATGTACTTTGATTTTATAAGTGACTAAGTATGGTATACTTAAAAATATACATTACCTATTTTCAATTCGGTTCATTGTTATATGTCTTAAAGGTCTATGAGACTTCCTTGCGTTATTAAATTAATACAATACATACTTAGTGATATATATGAACATGAAGATACTTTTGTTCTAATGTAATTAATCATTATTATTCCTTTTAAGTAATATATAAGGCTTAATTCACTACTTATTGTGAATGAAATATAATTTGTATTAAATAATACAATAGGTAGATTTAATTTTGCAACTTATAAACACATTATTATATTTATGAATGAATGAATCTAAATATGTAATTAATATGCTTGAGTACCTCGTTAGATCCTAGTCCCTGAAATCTACCGAAGTGAGAGTAACACTAAAAATTAGTTAGCGTCATGTCAGTAACTTAACGAAATAATCCTAACCTAAGATATGACGTTCCCATTTAGTGAAACTCGCAGGACCTATTCGACATGGTCATGCCACATTATAACCACTAATTACTAAGGTCATTATTTGGTTACAGGTGGGGCAACCGCTATGCCGATTTATCTCTACAAGCTCCCATAAATGAGAAGGTCATAATACACTAAGATGCAAGTATGGTCCTAGGTATGAATGTAGGTAGTGTCACATGGTGAAGTGCCCAATGTCATCTTATGATGACTACGGAAAGAGAGTGACCTGTAATGATGTAAATCATTACGGAGACACTCACTCTCCCTTAGTCATCCTAATATGACATTGCAGACATATCCATGCGGGTTGATCCGGATTGGTGCCTCGTACACAACTTCTAAATGATTGAAATTTCACTATCCGGTCCTAATATAGATTTAAAAAATTAGGTGTTAGGGTGAAAGACAAATGCTAAATGATGATTATGCCATCTTGAAATTGAGCATGTCAAGTATGACTTAAAACCTAGGCCAAGGTAATGCAAGTTCAGGATTGTCTTTGTCGGATTTCACCTAGGCATAAAGCACAGGATTTCGATGGGTATACCATAACAGATGCCCGATAGGAAATTTAGACTCGTAACACTTGAATTTCCTCAAAGGAATAATGAAACCATTGTATACTTAGTATATAATATTATTGAAATGGATATGAGAAGATCGGTTTTAATCGACTCATACAATTGCATAACGTTTATTATTATAGGATGGATTGACTAGGATGATGTTAGTTCAAAATTGAGTTAATTTATAATAATGAAACATGGTGAAGTGAATTAAGATGAAAAAAATACTTTGTGTTGAAGTCTTAAAATGAGGATGTTACACGAGTCAACCGCCCTCTCAATGATGAAATATAAGTAGGTAGACACTGGAAGGAAGTGTTTGAGATGTTTTATTTTGTAGTGTGATTTAGGTCATGTGTGGGGGATAATAGTGTGAATGAAATGATTAACCCCTACTTAGACTATGTGATTAGGTATATATGAGAAATGAAAGTTTATTTTAATCCCAAAATGAAATGTTTATTTTTATGAGAACAAACACACAAGATGCAGGAAGGAAATAAAAGGAGGAAAAGGAGATAAAAATAAGAATACCTGGATTCACGTTTTCCTTTTTCCTTGATTTTTCCATGCTTCCAGAAAAGTGAGCGAAGATCTCCAAGTTGCAGAATTAGTGATTTTCAAAAGAAAGAAAGACAAGAAAATAGAATTCAACTTGAAACAAAGAAGAAATCACCACAGGGTCAGGGTCTGATCGGGCGTGTTAGAATATTTACTGAATTTCATGCACTTGTTTCAAGTTAATGAAAAGTATGCTAAGAAATAAGTAACTTCGAAAATAAAGGGTTTATGTTACCTTCATGCTAGATGATGATGATGAAATCAGTTCCAAATGGGAACACAATGTTCCTATTCCAACATGATGAATCACCTACACACCAAAAATGCTCATAAAAAGATGGAGTTAGATAGCAAAATTGTAGGTTGTTTAGTAATGGCCAGTCCTAGGAAATCAGTGGACTTCCTTGTAAGGATGTCAACTTGCTTTCAACACTTAAGTAGATAAAGAATGTTGAAGGAAATACTGAATACAATAAAGAAATATATGCTTTTTACTTAGATAAACAATGATGTAGAAAGATATTAGTTTATTCTTCCATAGACTCTGGATGTACAACTGATTGTAACAAAGTTCCCAAAAAGGGGCCACAAAGTGCCACAAATCATCAAAGTAATTTTCCCAAGCTTGGTCACGCATCACTTTCTTCCCTAATGATCTCTAGTTGATCTCCAATATCATCAAGGTTTGGGGTCAGCGTAATGGAACAAAGACTAAGCTCGTGGGCTATGTCATATTGCTCCCAGCAGAAAGGTTACGAGATGATAGGAAGGTCGTGGATGTTTTTATGGAGAATACATGTCTTGAAACAGATCATCTAAAGACAAGACATCCTTGTGAAACATATTTTTAGCAAAATCAGATGATAACACTTGATAAAGATAGTAATATAAGGAAAAAGGAAAAGGATTGGTGGTGATCAAGGAAAAAATGGTCTATTCCAAAAAGGATAGTAAAATAGGTTGTTATTTTATGCAATTGGAATTTATAATGCAAATGTGAAGCGCAAGAACAATAGAGACAAAATGGATGAAGAAAATAGAAACTACAATATTTATAACGAGATAAATTATATGCAAATGGATTGGGGGTCCAATCGATGGTTATTGGGTAAATCGACGAAGATTGGGGATCGAAAACGATTCCTGTAAATTGAATAATTTTCTAAAAGGTTGGATAAATTGTTGAATGAAAGATAAAATAGAGAATTTCTATATGGGTGTGTGAGGATGAGTGTGTACAAAGTGTAACTAATATAACTAGGACTGAAATAACACAACTCGAGCACTATACCTTATTGAGTGATAATGCAAATGACAGAGCTCTAATGGAATATTAAATTCTTGAGAGGGACTCCCAAGTAGTGGCAGTAAATTGTAAATGGTCCTTCTAATGTTGTCAGTTTCTCGGGATACATGCAAGGTCTCGGTGCTTCAATAATTCATTCAGCGTAAAAAACATAATCTAATTGAGGAATGAGGAAGTATGGTGACTAAATAGGGTCGAAGGTGACCATAATGATCACCATCAATAATGGATTTGTGTTGATCGGGTCAAGATTGTTAAGAAAAAAACAAGGAAATATGAAAAATGGTTGAAACCACTTGCCATCCGAGGCTTGAAGTTGGTTCAAGAATGGTGGGGGTTAAGGATCCGGGTAGGAAGAGGTTAGGAGGTTAGGATGGTTGGGGTAAATTAGGTTAGGTTGTTTTTAAGAGGTTAGGAAGGGTAAATGGGATTCTACGTGGGTAACCGGGGATTTACGATGGTAATTTATAAACTATAGGAAATAATGGGCTTAGGATATTAATGATAGTGTAAACAAATTATAATGCAATTAATATGTGTAAGGTCACCTAGGGGTGAAAATAGGTGTCTACACATTGATCCTATGGAATTTTTTATCTCGTTTTAGTGATTTTAGCTAAAATTGAGATAACCATAGGAAAATTTTGGAAAAATCTCTTAAAATTCCCTTTGAAAGAGATTTTCGGGTTTTCGGGTTTCCATTGCATGAAAACATATTCCTTACATGCAACATGTCTCATGTTCCCCAAAACTGAAACCGATGATCTAAGCCTTTGTGTCGATTTTGGAACTTCCAAGCATTGGAACATGCTTTGCCAAATGCATGTTTCATGTCATTTGTTTCCCAAAACCCAAAACCCGAATGAAGCCTTTGTGTCAGGATTTTGGGACTTAGAAGCATCTAAACAAATCATGCATCATGTCTCATGTTTCAAACCTGAAACCCGAATTGAATCAAATCCTTTGTATCGTGTTTTGGATACTCCAAGCATGATGACATGTCATTAATGTCTAGTTGTCTGGCAGTTGGCACACGTGTCAAGTGAGGTGTAATTAATGCTAGGTTATTATAAATAGTTGGGGTTTTCCATGTCATTTGTTACCATTCATTTTTTCTACATTCGATTTCCATGTATGCTTCTTTCACCTCCAGATCCGATTGAGCTTCTTGATCGATTTCGTGATCCGTCTTTGATTAGTTTTCAAGCTTGTTGAATGTATTCTTCTCTTCTTTCTGTTTTGAATCTTTTTGGGTTATTTTTGGGGTGATTTTGAGGTTTATATTTCATTTCCTCCTCCTTCTTGGTTTAGGGTTTTGGGTCTTTTCCTTGATTCTTGTCTTTTTCCCATATAGGTTCTTGTTTGAAATTCACCCTTAGGTAATTTACCCATTCTTCCATAGGTTGTACCTTGTGGATTTCAAAAGAGTCTAAAAATATCCAAGCGACTAAATGGCGGTTATTTCTCATATTCTGACATGTCAAAAACCCGATGTATTTGTTTCAGGTTTTGCAAGGTGTTCAACATCCTCTGACTTCCGCAATGTGTCGGGGTTTCATCAATGCTCAACATGCCCTAACTTCCGACATAAAATCCACCAATGTTTCGGGTTCCGTTGGTATTTGACATGGTCTAACTTCTAGAATACACTCTAGTCTATGGGGTTTCTGAAGGTGTTTTGTAAGTTTCAAAACCCAAATAGTGTGGCGGGTCTATGCACCTATTTAACAAGCTTTTAAACCCGATTGCTCTTCCAGAAATCATCAAGGAATTTCTTCTTCGAGACTCCTCATGTCGGACCTGGCAATCTAAAGATAAGTCAGAAAGATGAAGTATAAGTATCAGAAGATGGAGTCTTCCTCCTACATAAGCTGCAATTATGAAATTCGGGACACAGAGCTCAGTAATATAGATATGGAGGACTTCTAGAAGAGAATTCAGGATTCTTCTACAAATTCTTGGATGAAGTCGATAACAGAGGCAGTGGTCTCCCTCTCATAGCAGGATTTCCAACATTAGCTCAATGCCCTGAATTCATCATGGCTTACGCTTCCCACTATGACTCAACCTCCAGCTCAGTGAGAAATCAAGCAGGAGAGTCTATAGTAAAATTGACGGAGGCTACTTTGATCAACTCTTAAAGTTGCCCAACTTTGTGGAGTATGTTGATTTAGACCTTAAATCAGCACAAAAGGCCTGGGACAAAGATCAGGAAGACTACATCAAGCACGTAAACAAGAAGTTCTTGATCAAGGCTAAGCCAGTTGTTTCTAGGTTTCCTAAGTTAGTCCCTAGAAGTGATTTTATTCTTGAAGTCAGCGATATCATCACCCTGCTGAGCTGGTTATTTGGGCTCCTAGAGTCAAAGGAATTCCAAGGATGGATGTACCAGTTCATGGTCATCATAAAGAAGAATGACCAAGGGATTGATTGGGGTAGCCTAATAAGTGACAAAATAGACTCCCAAATGAAAATAGTCTTGTCTACCAACAAGTTCTATATGATGTCATATGTCACCTATGCAGCAGCAAGTTGAGAGAATCTAGAGACTAGTTGGTTGATGCCACCAATGACATAGAAGAGGAGCTTTCTAGGATCTTTGCCAAGGTGTTGGATGAAAGATCGAATATTCTACCTTTGACGATCTCTATAAACAAATTCAAGAATCAATTCAGCATGAACTAGCTTCCATCTTCGATCTGACAACCATTGATAAGTTCATAAGGATCAAGAATGTTTTGGAATCACTAAGGAAACTCAACAAGAGGTTGAAGAAACTTCCTAGCAACACAAGTGACACTCAAGAAACTTGTGAGGTTCTAAGTGATTATTCTAGTGCACCAGATGAAGCTGAGATGCAGGGCATAATCCGGAAGTTCCAAGAATTTTGTGACAAATAGCTTCGCTGGAGGAAGACAAGGACGACGAAGCAGAATAAGCATAATTTTTCATGTCATTTCTTTTAGAAAATTGTCATGTCTTTTCATTTTCATTTCGTAACATAGGAAGCAAATTTTGACTTGTTCTCCTACGTGAGAGTCGAGCAAAATAGGACTCTCATTAAATGACTATTTTCTAGGATTTATCCTATTTTCTCTTTGCTCTCTCTATTATAAATAAGGGATGCTTATGCATTCTAAAGGGAGAGATTTTTATAATATTAAGAGCTATTATGAAGAAGAAGAAAACTTTGTATTTTCTTTTTAATCATTGAGGAATAAAACAGTGTTATTATGCAAACATTTTGTTGTGGGATTTATCTATCTTGAGAGATTGTTCTTATGTCCAAGATCTTAAGCTATTCTTTCTTTAGTGTTCTTGATTATTTTAATCATTTCGAATATTACAATCATTATCTAAAATTGTATAAGTATTTCTTGATCTGTGTTTGCTTGAAAGAAAATATGTTCCTCTCATTCCCTTCCCGCTTTGTTTCATCTGTAATAGTTTCCTTTCTAACCCATTCTATTTCTAAAGTTGTAACATCTCCATCTCATGTTGATATGGATTTCGGATTGTATCCCAACCCCAATGGTTAGAATAGTGTGGATATTGTATATATTATTTCTATTGTGTTTTAGATTAGTAATAAACAAGTTGCCTCACCTGTCTTTGAGGAGGGATTTAATCCCATGTACTATGGTTGAACCTCATATTTTGTCCGACAAAATATCCAACCAACATTTTTGGCGACTCCGCTAGGGAATACAGATTGATAAGACTAAAGCTTATCCTATTGGTGTCTGGTGACTCTATATTTTCCTTATTTTTGGTAGATCCATTTTCCGGTTCAAGCTGGCCAGAAAAATCTTCACTCGATCAAGCCAAGCCAGGGGTGAAATTGATCCATTCTTTGATCTGCTTCAACAACACAATTTCAGACTTTCCCCCAACAGTGTTTCATCTAGCCGAGCCATAAGTTCTTCACCTATCTGAAGAACTTGGGTTCCTCAAGAACAAGAAGCTTCTATAACCTGTCGTGCATTATTCTTGTCCGATACTCAGATTCATGTATGCACGTCATTTAAAAGAATGGCAGCACAACTTGTGCCTTGGGGTGTAGTTATTGGTCCTCTTTCCTGTAACTCTTCCATTGCATGACCTACCACATGGATCTCGTAAGAATATTCCTAAGTTCAACGGTGATGGGAAGCAACACCCTGATGAACACATCACTTCATTCTTTGTCACATGCGGTGTCCTTAGGGTGGCTCATGAAGATGTCTCTATTTGACTCTTCATTGAAACATTGCGGGTGTGGTAGTAGAATGGTTCTACCATCTTCCGAATGCATGCATTACCAACTAGGCTACCATGAGATCTATATTTAAAGCAAGGTTCAAACCAGCTGAAGATTCTCATGAATTGTTAGCACAACTTACACATATGAAGAAGGAGTCTCATGAGCCCATGTGGGACTTCATGGTAAAATTCAAAAAACTAATTCAGAATATTCCAGTGCTATCCATTCCCACTCTTGAGAATCAAAAGTGTTTCTTCATCAACACTTAACCCCCTGATGTGATATTCTTATTAATAAGATTTGTTATCCCTGATTTGGATAATGCTTAAGCTTTAACCACTGAAATAGAAGATGATCTCATTCTAGATGGGAAGATCAGAAGAGAGTCATCTAAGCCTAAAAATCAGATTTCTTCTCAAAGTACTACTAACCCTATGATTCAGAAGATGGCCAACGACTTGATCACTTTGAAGAAGAAGATGTCTCAATAGGCAACCAACATTCCTTATCGAGATATTCCTAAACAAATTTCAATAATACCACCGCACTCCCACAAGAGATAGAAATTGGTTGATCGCTGCTCTAACAAGGCTGGCCATCGAAGCTCCTCTTGTCAACACAACAATGGAAATAGTTGAGGAAGATGAAGAACCATAAGATATAGATTCTCATGAAGCTTTTGAAGCTTCAAGATATGCTGATGAGTCTTTTGACGATTCAGCTGGCGACTCCAATATTAGGTACTTAGAATACGAGGAAGACCAATGTGAACATGATGGTCAGTCATTTGCAGTCTTCACTCGAGCTCAATCTCAGAACCCTAGAAATCCGGTCAAAGGCTCTAAGGAGAAGGGTAAAGAAGCTCCCGTGGTTATGGCTAAAAGAGGCTCTCCTATCTCAGCGCAAACTAAAAAGAGACAACTAAAAAGGTAACTTCTTTTTCTAACTCTCTTTCTCCTACCCCCAAGACCAGTGCCTCGGCTCAGACCAATATAACCATAACTGATCCCACCATCATTCCTTCATATACTTGCTTTCGACATTATTGATCATGCGAAGAAAACTAAAATCTAAATGTCGGGGTTTAGTACCTCCAAATCAAATCCCGAGCAATTTGAGAAACTTGCCAAATTCATTAGAAGCAAGGTCTTATCCCTTCATAGGCATGTTGCCTAATCCCACTCAACCTTTACCTAAGAATAATATGACCTATGTTGTTTATTCGGGAAAGATTGAACCGTTTTATTTGTCCTTACTTAGAAATGAGTTTAAACTCAACAATTACATAATTGACTCAGGAGCCTCTAATAACGTGATGCCCGCAAAAGTAGCCCATTCCTTGGACTTACTTTGACTAAATCTTATGGGTGGTGTTATTCCATGGAAACTAAGCAAGTCCCATTGATTGGCCAAATCAAGGATGCACAGCCATGCGTTTGTTGGATTCCCGTAAAAGAGAGTAAAAATGACTATCATGGTCGCCGATATCCCAAATTAAGCTTAACATTCTCTTAGGAAGAGGTTTTTGCAAATATGTCAGAGGGGAAATCAATATGGACCGGACCAAACCTAAAATTCCAATAAATGGAGTTCCTCGTGTCCTCCACCCCGAAGCACAAGTGAAGTACCTGATTACTAAATCAGACGACCCCAAGGCTCAAATTCTCTTCAAGATGCAGGCTTGGGAAATTATTTCATGACATCGGAGGTGCCTTCTATAGAAATCAAGGAATAATCCTAATGCTATTTGGACCCTCGAGTTTGATGGGAACTGTTCAAGTACTTGGATCAAGAGCTGGTGTGGTTCTTATATCTCAAGATTTTGAGATCTTTCCCTTCGCCTTCAAGCTGCAGTTTGACAATACTAATAACACGGCCGAATACAAAGCTCTGTTATTGGGATTAGAAATGGTGAGGAAAAAGGGAATATGAAATCTTAAAGTGTAGGGAGATGTTGAGTTGATTGTAAATCAAGTAAGGGGGATCTATCAGGTGAAAAACAATCACCTAAGGCATTACAGAACAAGGTGTGGGACAACATAGAATGCTTTGATGATTTTTCCATTAAGGTAGTTTTGAGAGATTACAACAATAAAGCTGATCCTTTAGCCATTTCTCGCATCTCTTCTCCTTCCTCACCCAAACTTCAAATAGTACACATATACTATTGAGATTGTATATTGTCTAAGTGTTCCAAATAATTGAGCACATTGGCAAGTGTTCAACGATGATCAACAAGTATTGTCTTTTCTTGAGAAAGCTAATAATTTTAGCGAGCTTTATTTTGAAGGATCAAAATCAGCTTTCCGTGAGTCCTGTCTCGAATTCATAACAAGAGATTGATGGTGAATTCATCCAGCTCAAAGGCAATAAGATTTCAAGGGATTATTTTCTCTCGAAGGTCTGTTTGACAAACATGACCATTTTATTCAGGATAAAAGGCAAGTTGAAGGTGTTTCCTCGTCAGAGGTAGATCAAGTTAATTTGGGCTCTTCTAACCAACCACGAATGGTAAACATTGGAAAATTTTGTTCTCCTAAGGAGAAAGGAAGATTCACTACACTCCTGAAGAGATATATGGACATCTTGGCATGGTCCTATGTGGATCTAAAGTCTTTCAAGCCCAAGGATGTGCAACATAGCATCCCTTTGAAACTCTGATGTTAAACCTTATAGGTAGAAGTAAAGGAATTATAATCCAAAGATCTCAGGGACCATTCTTGTGGAAATTCAAAAGATGTTAGACGCAAGGATTATAAGACAATTACCCATTGCCTGTAATGGATCAAGTATTAAAACTATCACTCGGATCGAAAAATTCTATCCATGCTTGATGGATTTTCATGGTATAATCAAAGTTGAGGTAGCCACGAGGATCAATATAAAACAACATTCACCACCCCGTGGGGGACCTTTTCTTACAAGAGGATGCATTTTGGTTTGATTAACACCAGATCCATGTTTCAAGAGAGCTATGGACTTAGCTTTCAAATATTTGATGGGCAAAGTCATAGTCGTATATTTGGATGACTTGATGGTCTTCTCTAAGAAGTGGAGTGATCATTATGATCACCTAGAGTAGGTACTCTTAAGGTGCAGGCGTCATGGGATTTCATTAAATCCTAAAAAGTCCATGTTTGGAGTAACAAAAGGTAAGTTGTTGGGTCATATCGTGACTAAATAAGGAACCAAGATCAAACCAGAGCGGGTGAAAGCCATCCAAAGCCTTACCCTACCTACAAGCAAAATTGGGGTGCATTCCTTCTTCGGAAAGGTCAATTTCTTGATAATATTTGTACCTAATTTTGCTGATAAAACCAAGGATATCCTTGGGATGATGAAAGGTAAAACTCCATTTTGATGGATTAACTCAAGGAAGCTTGTTTTTAAAAATTCAAAGAGAAATTTCTCATGCTCCTATTCCGTATGCCCGTGATTTCAAGAAGGATTTCATCATGTACAACTATGCTTCCACACATACAAGATCATCCATCTTGATGCAGAGAACAAATAAGGAATTGAAGCTCCCATTGCTTTCATGAGCTGCCACTAAAGGAACATGAATTGAAGATGTCACAAATTAAAAATCATGCTTATGCAGTGGTGAGAGTAGTGAAGCATTTCAAGTATTATGTGTTGAGTTCTCACACTCTCGTTCTTGTTCCTGATACTATAGTTAAGTCCATTTTGACTCAACAAGAGTTGGGTAGTCAACGGGGTAACTAGATAGCCAAATTCCAAGAATATGACTTAGACATCAAACCTACCAAGTTGGTACGAGGAAGAGGCATGTGCCAATTGATCACAAAAACAATTCTGAGACAGAATGCGAGGAGACTAAAGATACTTCTTCAGAACTAGCCCATGGTGCTTTTTGTAAGCACAACCAATGAATGGTATGCATATATCACTTTCTTTTTAACTTATGGTGAATTTCCCCCACATTTAAGCCAAAAATAAAAGAGGACAGTTAAATTAAGGTCCGCAAGATACATTCTTTGGGATAATGGTATATACAAGAAGGGTATTGATGGTGTATTCCTGCATTGTGTTGATAAGTCTCAGTAGATAAGGTTGCTAGAATCCTTCCACAATCTAGCATGTGGAGGACATTTCTCTTCCTCCATGATGGCTTACAAGATCTTATGGGCCAAGTACTATTGGCCTACTCTCTTTCGAGATTCAACAGAATGGGTGGCTAAGTGTGAAGCTTGTCAACATTTCATTCATTGTCCTAAGCTGGCAGCTCTCCCCTTGAAGCCTGTGATAAATGAAGAACCTTTTCACAAATGGGGAATTGAATTCATTGGAGTAATGAATCCTGCCTCTAGTACTGGTCATAATATGTGCTCACCACTATAGACTATTTCATCAAGTGGGTGGAAGCCACGCCAATCAAATAGGCAACCTCTGAAGCTCTGTGCAACTTTCTCAAGGAGAATATAATTGTTAGATTTGGCATACCTCACAAGATTGTTGCTGAAAATGATTCCAATTTCTCATCACATGAGTTGATAGAATTTTTCTATGGATTTGGGATTACATTGGCTCATTCATCTGATTATTACCCCCAAGGCAATGGTCAGTTGAATCGAGTAACAAAAACCTAGTGACCATAATCAAAAAGTTTGTCGATGAGAATCAGAGGACATGGCACAAAGTGTTGTATGATGCATTATGGGTAGATCGGATTACTCCTAAGTGAGCTATTGGAATGTCCCCATTCCAGGTTTTGTATGGAATTGATGTTGAAATTCCTATCTCTGTAGAATTGTCAACCTTACGATTGGCTAAAGCAATTGAGGATGAAACTTTTCAAAGTTCCATTGAGAAAAGGATAATGTACCTAGCCAAGCTAGAAGAAGAACAAAGCAAGGTGGTGGATCGCATTGTAGATCATCAAAGCAAAGTCAAAAATATATTTGACAAAAAATCAAAGCAACGTGATTTCCAAATTGGAGATCTAGTACTTCTCTGGGATAAGAGAAGGGAACAGAAAGGGATGCATGGAAAGTTCAATTCTTTATGGAAATTTCCTTTCAAAATCCATCAGTTGAATGGTGAAAATAGCTTCTGTCTATCGTATCTTGATGGAGAGTTTCTCCCTCTACCTTTCAGTGGCCAACATCTGAAGTTTTTCCATCAGTAATGCAAGATGCTCTCTTGCACTGTGTCAAGTGAGGTGTAATTAATGCTTGGTTATTATAAATAGTCAGTTTTTCCACGTCTTTTGTTACCATTCATTTTTTTGTGTTGTATTTCCGTGTATGCTTCTTTCACCTCCAGACCCGATTGAGCTTCCTGATCAATTTTGTGATCCGTCTTTGATCGTTTTTCAAGCTTGTTGAAGGTATTCTTCTCTTCTTTCTATTTTAAAGCTTTTTGGGTTATTTTTGGGGTGCTTTTGAGGTTTATATTTCATTTCCTCCTCCGTCTTGGTTAAGGGTTTTGGGTCTTTTTCCTTGTTTCTTGTCTTTTTCCCATATAGGTTCTTGTTTGAAATTCACCCTTAGGATATTTACCCATTCTTCCATAGGTTGTACCACTGTGGATTTCAAAAGAGTCTAAAAATTCCTAAGTGACTACATGGCGGTTATTTCTCATATTCGACACGTCAAAACCCGATGTATGTGTTTGAGTTTTACAAGGTGTTTGACATCCTCCGACTTCCACGGTGTTTGATTTTGTAAGGTGTTCAAAATCCTCCGAATTCCGCAATGTGTCGGGTTTCATCAATGCTCAACATGCCTAAATTCCAACATAAACTCGCCAATGTTTCAGGTTTCCGTTGGTGTTTGACACAACCTAACTTCTGACATACACTCCAGTGTTTCAGGTTTCCGAAGGTGTTTTGCAAGTTTCAAAACCCGAGCAAAGTGGCAGTCATGTCCTGTTGAATAAGCTTTTAAACCTGATTGCTCTTCCAAAAATCATCAAGGAATTTATTCTTCAAGACTCCTCATGTCGACCCCTGGCCAATCTAAGGATAAGTCAGAAAGATGAAGTATAAGTATCAGAAGATGGAGTCTTCCTCCTACATAAGCTGCAATTATGACATTCGGGACACAAAGCTTGGTAATATAGATATGGAGGACTTCTAGAAGAGAATTGAGGATTCTTCTCAGAATTCTTGGATGAAGTCGATATAGTGGTCTCCCTCTCACAGTAGGATTTCCAACATCATCTCAATGCCCTGAATTCATCCTGGCTTGCACTTCCCACTATGACTCAGCCTCCCGCTCAGTGAGAAATCAAGTAGGAGAGTCTATAGTGAAATTGGATGGAGGTTACTTTGATCAACTCCTAAAGTTTCCCGAATTTGTGGAGTATGTTGATTTAGACCTTAAATCAACACAAAAGGCCTAGGAAAAGATCAGGAAGACTACATCAAGCACGTAAATAAGAAGTTCTTGGTCAAGGCCAAGCCAATTGTTTCTAGGTTTCCTAAGTCAGTCCCTAGAAGTGATTTTATTCTTGAAGTCAGTGATTTCATCACCTTGCTGAGCCGGTTATTTGGGCTCCCAGAGTCAAAGGAATTCCAAGGATGGATGTACCAGTTTATGGTCATCATAAAGAAGAATGACCAAGGGATTGATTTAGGTAGCCTAATAAGTGACAAAATAGACTCCCAAATGAAAATGGTCTTGTCTATCGACAAGTTCTATATGATTTCATATGTCACCTATGCAGCAACAAGTTGAGAGAATCTAGAGATTAGTTGGTTGACGCCACCAATGACATAGAAGAGGAGCTGTCCAGGATCTTCGCCAAGGTTTTGGGTGAAATCTTGGATATTCTACCTTTTGATGCAGTCTCTATAAACAAATTCAAGAATCAATTCAGCATGAACCAACTTCCGTCTTCGATCTGACAACCATTGATAAGTTCATAAGGATTGAGAATGTGTTGGAATCAACAAGAGGTTGAAGAAACTTCCTGGCAATGCAAGTGACACTCAGGAAACTTGCGAGGTTCTAAGTGATTATTCTAGTGCACCAGATGAAGCTAAGATGCAGGGCATAATCCAAAGTTCCAAGAATTTTGTGACAAGCAGGCTTCACTGGAGGAAGACAAGGACGACAAAGCAAAATAAGCATAATGTTTCATGTCATTTCTATCAAGAAATTGTCATGTCTTTTTCATTTTCGTTTTGTCACATAGGAAGCAAATTTTGACTTGTTCTCCTACGTGAGAGTCAAGCAAAATAGGACTCTCATTAAATGACTATTTTCTAGGATTTATCCTATTTTCTCTCTGCTCTCTCTATTATAAATAAGGGATGCTTATGCATTCCAAAGGGAGATATTTTTATAATATTAAGAGCTATTGTGAAGAAGAAGAAAAACTTTGTATTTTATTTTTAATCATCGAGGAATAGAAACAAGTGTTATTTTGTAAACTTTGTGTTGTGGGATTTATCTATCTTGAGAGATTGTTCTTACGTCCAAGATCTTAAGATATTCTTTTTTTAGTGTTCTTGATTATTTTAATCATTTCGAATATTACACTCATTATCTAAAACTCGTATAAGTATTTCTTGATATTTGTTTGCTTGAAAGAAAATATGTTCCTCTCATTCCCTTCCCACTTTGTTTCGTCTGTAATAGTTTCCTTTCTAACCCATTCTATTTCTAAAACTGTAACATTTCCATCTCATGTTGATATGGATTTCGGGATTGCATCCCAACCCCAATGGTTAGAATAGTGTGGATATTGTATATATTATTTCTGTTGTGTTTTAGATTAGTAATAAATAGGCTACCTCACCTGTCTCTGAGGAGGGATTTAATCCTGTGTACTGCAGTTGAACCTCATATTTTGGTCTGAAAAAATATCCAACCAACAAAATTACAAAATGGTTGGTTACAATTCCATCGTAACAAATGAGGGTGATGATGCTCATTAAAAGGTAGACGAATCAAATACTCATCAATGAAAATATGCAAGATATCATGAGGCCTAACATAATTTAAAATGTACAATGGCTCAAACTTAGGAGAGGGAGTGAAGCATGGTGGAGGTCTATGAAAATCGGATGAATTATAACAAGTATGCCTAGTAGGAGATGGAGAATGTCGGGGTGGTGCAATAGGAGAAATAAAAGATGCACTAGGTGGATGAGGAGTAGTAGAACTAGAAGCATGTGTAAAAGAATGTACATTAAGCATATCTTGTTCTGAATGTATAACTTTAAGATAAAGAGATGTAAAATATTCACATGTATCATATAATAACTTCTCTTCTAAAGCCAATGGTATTCGGGTGGATCGATTAAAGCGAGATGGTTGTGTCTGAATCCACCCATGGTTGAATCTATTGGGCGCAATCCCTTTGGGGTGGTTTACTAATGGTGATAATTATTTCTACATTAGTGGTTTCATTGAAGTGGTGGTTGCATTGATGGTGACCGGTGAATCTTGCGGTGGTGGCAGAATTTGCATCGTCTACAATGGCAAAAAAATTACATTGTTGACGGTGGCTTGGTATTCGTTGGCTATGATTCTGTGGTTGTGGTTAAAAATTGTAATATTTGGTCTAAGAGAACGTTGGAATTGTAAGGGTGGGGCCCCATCAACCCTCTGGTTCATAGCTCTGGGCAAAAGCATTTAAAAATTAAAAACCTTTCTAAAGGAAAAATCAAGTCACAACAAAATACATATTGCATTTCTAAATTAATATGTTGATAAATTAAATGATACATGCAAGATTTAAAATGTAAGATATAATCAGTAACATGTTCATTCTTTCCTTGACATAAAGAAGGTAAACGATCAAATGTAACTTTAGGACCATTGTTAGAAATAAAACATCTAAGAAATTCTTCTTCCATATAAAGATAAGTACTAATAGATCCACTAGGAAAATGATGAAACCAATGTGAATCAATATCAGTAAGACTATTAGGAAATTATTTTAGAAGTAATCTATCATTATAATTTGAATCCATAGATATCCTAATAGCCTTAATATACATGTAAGGATTACCCGTTCCATAAAAAAGTGTAAAATTAGGCATAGTAAAACCCTTAAAAAATATGAGTCAGTAGATATTATTAGGAATAAGATTTCCATTAAGAGAATTATTATCAATACTAGCATAATAGGCCCTACTCTCAAGGGTAAGAGTATGAATCTTATTTTTTAAATCACCTACAACATGCATAAGAGAAAGGAATTCTTGTGGGGAATGACATAAACATTAAGAGGTTCATTAAGGGGTTGTATCTTTCCATTATGAGTAGTCATAGGTACACTATTTGGTTGGAAGGTAATCTTAGGATTGATTTAATGTAATTTTCAATTAAATATTATTTCAAAGTAGCTTATTGTAACAAATGATATTCAGATAATTAAGTACATTAATATGCAAGCAATAAGCATTCAAGGATGTAATACTCTAAGAAAATGGAGGGAGAAAAATGACTTAGTTGATTTTGTGTATCCTAGGAATGATCAGGACTGTATCTATTGGAACCGGATAGAAATAATGCCAAAACATCTTGTCGAGGGTTTAAGAACTCAAGACTGTATTGGATAGAAGCACCCGTAGGAGGAAAGAAGCGCCCTAGGTGTTGGTGACTATTCTGGCCCCTATGTCTGCTCGAGATACTCGAATCTTGTCCTTTTTGGTTTAAAAGGTCTTCTTTATTACTCACTTTTTGTCACTCTGATTTTGCTATTAGATTGATGGTTGCACTTGTAACATGTAAAAAAATGACTAGTTGTACATGCCCACAAAAACATCAAATATAATAAGGAAGATGAAGAATGGGGAGTCGATCGACCCGACCACGACGGTCACCTAAAGAGTGAACTTACCAACGAGTGATGCACTACATCTTATACTCCATGTGTGTGTGTGTATCTATGTCCTAGGTTTCCCTTGTGAAAGTTTCACGATGATAGCGAGCTAGATCTATATTTGTCCTTACTATGAAAAATGTGTGCAATAGAATAGAATAAACTCCCCTCCTATGTAGTGTATGTAGACTAATGTAGCCCTTGTCCCTTGTATGAATGTGCTAGATATGTACTTTGTAGTGTTCTTTTGCCTTTGTACAAGCTTAGGTGATGATAGATAATGTTTATAGTGCTTGGCCCCTTTATTTGGAAGAAGTAACTAAGTATATATATGATTCCCTTGTTTGAATTTCATAATTGAAAATTGAAAGGCCAACCAAAAGTGTTAAAATGTGACCAAAAGTGAAAACGACCTTAAAGATTAAGAAGAATAAAGAGAGGGAAAAGAGTGCCCGGAAGGACATGAGCATCCGGGGGCTTCGTTATAATTGGGTGCTAGTATTTGAGGCCATAAAAATTAAATAATTCAAGTTCAGCGAGAACTCTAAGATGTGTAAAACCAGCTAGTATAAGAGATAAAGAAACCAAAATCCAAAAGGAGTTTTCAACCACTAGTTTTCTTTCTTAGGAATCATGTATACATTAGTATGCTTTAGGACCTATAAATGTACCCAAGTGCATAGATTTTTGTCTACATTTTCCCCCACTTTATGTTTTTGAGTGAATACTCAATAACATAAAGTAGATAGAAGATGTGTACCTTGTAATCCGAGAGAGGAGTGTAGCCATGATAGCGTGTCGAGTGGACAAGTAGCCATGTGAAGCATGAAGTGATCACAATGTGAAGCATGGAAAATAGAAAAAGGAGGTAGACCCTAGGGGTGAATTGTATGCGTAGTAGTGTGTTGTTGTAGCTTTTTATTATTGATGCGAGCTGTTTCTTATTACTTGTAAGGACAAATCTACAAAAGAAGAACAGACTAATCAAATTCCCGTATGTGAAAGATCATAGTAATGTATGTATAAGTAAGTAAAAGTGTGTAAAAGTAGTAGCTAAGGAAAGAGTGCACCTGATGTATGAGAGAGTATAGGATTAAAAATGTCATGTTTGTCTCGAAGATGTTACTGGATGGGGTTGGGAGTTTTGAGCCACGTATTTGAGTGGCCTGACACTAAGGATGAGGTTTTGGGAAATCTCATGCCAAGAGAAGAGTGTTGGGGAGAGAGGTATGTTTTTCTCTCTTTCCATGATGCTTCTCAAATAATAAGTTCCATTGTATATTAGAACGTCCTAATTTGTAACCAATTTATAACCAAGTTGTAACTGAAATGTAGCTGAATTGTAATTGAATTGTATCTCGAATTGTACTCAAATTATAACCAAATTATAACTAAACTATAGCCAAATTGTAATAGAATTGTAACCAAATTGTATCCGAATGACTAAATTTTGTAACTGAAGCCAAGTGTCTGATATTGTAGATCCATACTATAAACTACGAAATTGTGTTGAACTAAGAAACTATGTGATTTTTCCCCAAGACACTAGCACCTAGAAGGGACACAAGTGCCCACCATTCCTGTCTGTTATTGGGCGCTAGTGTTTGCTCTGTGTTTGTGATCCAAGTCTGATTTTAGACCACTTTGTAATTGTGTGCCTTTGCCAATTCTATATTGTGTTGTTCTATTTTGGAGCTATATGTTGTTGAAAGGGTGATTTTTCACCCAATAGTTTCCCCCTTGTTTGGGGTTGGTATGATGAATGTAGGAGGAGGCGGACAAATGAGAGGACCTAAAACTGATATGCATATCATAGATTAGATACCTGCATGGGGTAGGGGATGTGCATGGTAGAAACCAAGGCACATGCAAACAATATAGGCTAGAAACAAGTGTTAGTGTAAAAGAGTTAGCATGCAATAAAATACAAAGGTGTTGCAAAGCAATTATGAAAACAAGAGAGACCGAAAAATTAGGTTGCATGCATGGGACATCATTCACAATGTCATAATATAATTAGGGCTGAAGAGGCCATAAGAAAATAATGATCAAGCATGACATAGGAATAACCCACAAATAATAATAAACAATAGCAAACAAGAAGTAACAGATAACCATTGTTATATAGTATCCTACAAGGAAAATTCTACACATGAATCACTTGTAATCTTATTAGAAAGATACATAGTACACCAAATCATGTATAGATCAGCAAAAAATAAGTGATAGTGACAAGAAAAAGTAAATATTGTAACAATAGGTCCTATGAGTGTGGAGTATGAGAGTAGCAAAGATATATGCCCCTGGCAACCTTGGTGGGACTGGTAAAGAGAATTGTCGAGCATCATGCATCGTGTAATAATATATAAAGGTCGTGCATTCACCTCAAGATACAATGTGAACAGGCATGTGTGTATATACAAGATAATGACATACTAAGAATCTAGCTAGCATAGGAAACAAAGTGCAATGTGTAAATAGTATAATCTAACAAGAGAAAATACAACCAAGATGTGTAGATGATGTGTGAATTTGATGGTTTTCTCGTGATATGCAATATGTGCATATGAGATGGTCTCGCATTTCCTCCCGGTGGATGTGTGTGACATGATGTTCATTTAGGAATTTCGCCCTCAATACTCAAGTATGAACCATAGAACAAGAATGTATCATCGAGTAGTAAAGGTGTTGTATGTGATTAAGATTAGATGCTTGGAAATATTTTATGTGAAGCATAGAGAGTGAAGTATAGAAAATAATCTAAGAGTAGATGATAGAGACAACCAATAATGATGGCGGGAACTGTGATTCACCCCAAGTGTGTGAGTGACAGAGATCTATCCGATGATGTATGAGAGACCATGTCATGACAACAAATGTTGAAATGTGTCCTAGTCATCAATATAGGCATTATCTAGATTGAAAGGAGGAATTATAAGTTTAATTTTAGGAGGTTTGTGAGGGATCTTAGCTTGTGGCAAGGGAATTGGTTGTTCTTCCTTTGATGGTTTGGCCTTATATGGGGCTTGTGGTGACTCTTGCATTACTGGAGAAGGAACATGAGTGACTATTGTGTGATACTCACTAGACATAAAAGGATCAGATTTGGGAACCCATTGGGGTTTGGTAATTGGATATGAGCGTGTAACAAAATGTTGTGTAGTAAATGAAATAAAGCCTTAATGCTCAAGTTTCCTGATTATTTGTTCTAAAGCATAACAATCATTGTCATGATGTCCATTAATTCTATGATAATTGCAAAATGGGTGACCTTTGTATTTTGTAAGCCAATAAGGAGGGTAGTAATGAGTAGGTGGTAAGGTGATTAATTGGTGATAGAGAGAATATCATGTTTCCTAGCATTTTGATCAAAATTGAGAGGTTTTTGTTGTGGTAAGACCTTGACCTCACTTGTATGAGCACATGTAGTAGACATGGGATCAGGATGAGGTGTAGAAGAAGAACTAGCATGGGAATGAGAAGAATCCTTGAGATGTTGGATTTCATAAGTGAGGGATGTAATCGTGGTTTCCACAACTTGCAATTTATCTTGAAAAATAAGGTGTAAATCTTGAATTGACTCAAACAAGGATGGATTGGTTGTGTTACCAAGACTAATAGGTTGTCAGAGATACAATTTAAAATTGCACTTACTTGTGAAGGTGGTGTATCACGAGGGAGGTACATTGTCTGAATGGATTTTTTGAGAGAATCTTTACAAACTGAGTGCTTTTCAAGTAATTGATACAAGGATACTTGAGGAATGTTAAGAGCCATGATATGAAAGAAAAGGTAATTTTCAAAATAAGATCCCTAGAAAATGACCCATAGGATAGGACCAAGGATGAAACCCTAGGAAGAACTATACAGATCAAATTTATGATAGACAATAGATGGAAATATGAACCCTAATGCAACTAGGGTTTGGGTTTAGGGAAATACAAATTTGATAGAATAGGAGAAATAAGTATCCGAGTGGTTGATCACGAGTTGGGGTTCACCAAATGATTTATTCTAATTTTGAATTAAATCTTATTTCAAAGTAACTTACTATAAAAAATGATATTCAGATAATTAAATATAGTAATATGCAAGCAATAAGAATTCAAGGATGTAACACTCTAAGCAAATTGAGTGAGAAATATGACTTAGTTGATTTTGTGGAGCACATGAGTGATTAGGATTGTGTATCTATTAGAACCGACTGGAAATAATGTCAAAAAGGCTTGCTAAGGGTTTGGGAACTCGGAATATATTGGATAGAAGTTCCCGCAAGAGGACAAAAGTGACCCAAGTGTTGGTGGTTGTTCTAGGTTCTTGTGTCTCGATCGTGTACTTAGAATCGGTATTTTCTTGGTCGAAGGTATTTGTTGTTTCTTGCTCTTAATCACTCCGGTTTTGTTGTTAGATTGTCGGCCACACCTATAACCTACAAAATAAATGACTAGCTTCACATTCCCACAAACCACATCACATATAATAAATAAGATTTTGAATGGGGATTCGGATCGACCTCGGTGGTCACCCAAAGATTGAACTTATGACCAAGCAATCCACTACATATTATACTCTATATAGTTATCTGTGTGTGTGTGTCCTAGGTTTACCTTATGAATGTTTCACAATGATAGTGAGCTAGATCTAGATTTGTCCCGAGTATGCAAAATGTGTGTGATGGAATAAAATAAACTCCCCTCCTATGTAGTGTATGCAAACCAATGTAACCCTTGTTCCTTGTATGAATGTGCTAGATATGTACTTTGAAGTGCTCTTGTGCCTTTTTGCAAGTGAAGGCGATGATAGATAATGTTTATAGTACTTGACTCCTTTATTTGGAAGAAGTAACTAAGTATATATATGATCCCCTTGTTTAAATTTCATAATTTACAACTGAAATGACAACCCAAACTGTTAAAAGGTGGCCAAGAAGCGAAAAGGACCCAAAAGAGCACGAAGAAGAAAGAGAGGTACATGAGTGCCTAGGAGGGACAGGAGCACTTGTGCACTAGTGTCTAATGCCATCAAAAGGTAAATCAATCACGTGCAAAGATAAGCAGTAAGATGTGTAAAGCCAATAAAGTGCAAGAGATAAAGCAACCAAAAGGCCAAAAGGAGTTGTTAACCACTAGTTTTCTTTCTTAGTAATCATGTATACATTATTATGCTTTAGGACCTAGAAATGTACCCAAGTGCATAGATTTTGTGTCTACAAGGATCAACAAATGAATAACCAGGGGAATGCACATTAGAAGAAGAATCAAGAGAAATATAAGTTTGCACACTTTAATCAACAAGCTCGGTAAAATTAGGAATACAATAGACATGCACACTATTCTCGATGATCATCATTATGGACATTATTTATTGGAGTATCAAGAGTAGAAACACATGCATCATTAACCTTTGTATATTCGAATACATCATGAGAAGAAATATGAGTACTAACATTATTATGTTGCACACAATTAGTAGAGAATAAAGATATGTATTTTTAGGCACAATATTCAATTTACAAGCACCTTGTTGAAAAGAAAGAGAGAGAAAATTAACATCATTATCAACAATGGGTGAAATCATGGGAAGGGTAGTACAAGTAGGATCATCCTTAATTATTTGTGCATAATTAAGTGTAGAATGCATAGAATAATAAACAAGTCTAGTACCATTTAGAATAGCATCTACAAGATCATTATAAGTATGGGTACCATAAGCATCATTAATAAGACATTCTTCATCTGAAAAATTAACCAAATCCTCAACACATGTATCATTTATAGAAAGAGAAGAAATATCACTATCACTATCACAAGAACTAGTAGCCTCAATTGGGGTAGAATTAAAACATCAGGATGATGGTTTATAATTTTTGTTTTTAGAAGAGAAAATTCACATGTAGAGATAGTATGTGTCTTACGGTAAAAGTGGAATTCTTCTTGGGCATTTGCAAAACAAGGTTGAAGACCAATCATAGATAAAGGATCACACTTGAGTATAAGAGGTTTAGAAAGACAATTACACAACATCTTTTGGTAAGCCATTAGGAGCACACAAAGGGAACATAATGAGGGATCCTATGGTCAAATATGGTTCAATCAAGAGGGGGTTCAACAAATCATTTAAGAAAATTAAATATTTATCATAATATTGAGATCAATAAGATAATATCATAAACATGCAATATGTGACATGCAATGAAAAGAAAATGTAATAAAAAAGAGGATGAGAGTGAATTAACTGGTAACTTGTTGTCTCAGTAATGAATCTAGACTGAAATACTAAAGGAATAAATTATATCGGGGTTGTATATGATTCATCCGGAAAATAAAGATCTGCAAGTATTTTGGACATAATCGCTCGAAGGGACACATTTACCTTGGGTGCGAGTGTATGAAATGGACACTAATATCTTAGAAATAAATTTGGATCTAGGCTTTTTAGGGTCTAATCACGTCTCCTTCACTTCTCTTTTGTTTCTCTTACTTCAATTTAGGGTTTTAATTTCACACATGAACCTTCAAAACAAAACCCTAGTTACTTGTACAAGGCTCAAACACACATTATATGGAATAAAACATGCATATGCTTGAGTTATACTAACCTCAATGGTCACCCCAATGTGATTGTCACTAAGCATTGCACTACATTTCAAACTCAATGTAGTTTTGATGTGTTTGTTTATGTGTGTGTGTGATAGAATTGTGTCCCTTGAAGCTAGGATTCCCTTGTGTCATTCGCACTAGATAGGTGACTAGAACTACTTTTCCCCACGGATCAATGTGCGTAATGGAACTTATAAATTTCTCTTCTTATGCAATGAATGATGCAACCCAAATGCATTCGTTAAGTGTTTCTCTTTTCCCAAGTAGTAGATACGAAGTAATAGCCCAAAATTTCCCACCCCTTAGAATAGTTAGTAGGTCATGCATATATATAATTTATTTACTTGAATTTTGACACTTAGTGACACCAAAGGCCAAACCGATCATGAAATAAGAATTAGAAAAGACCCAAATTTAGGTACCAAGTGGAAATTTGAAAAATAAGAGAGAATGGAAATAGTGCTCAAAAGGGACACTAGCACCGGGGCACTAGTTTCCTTACTATGTGATACTATCCTGGGGATAAGAAATAAAAAATGGACAAAATATGGCAACATGGATCCTTGTAAATCAACCGAAAGCATAAATCCAAGAATTATAAGACAATGTCACAATCAAAATCAATCAAAAGCAATAATAGGACTAAAAGAGGTGCCACCAAAGTGTCCAATGTTTGTACTTAGGAATCATGTATATAATGAAACACTAAAGGTGTAATGTAATAGTAATAAGTGCATAATTTTGTGTCTACAACTAGCTAGACTTAAAATTTAATACAATGTTTGCTTTGTAGAATTAATAGGAGTATAGTTAAGGGAAGCTAAAAATTTGGAATGAGTTGATGGTTAAAATTAGAATTCAAATAAATATATTAACTACATATAAGAGGTATATGAAATATTATCTAAGGGTAAAAAAATATTCGTAAACAAAATAGGACGCTAGAAGAGGTAAATTACATGTGGTGATAATAAATTCATGTAATATTCACCAATTATACATTTTTCCTCATTCTATATCTTTTTGTTCAAAGGTATACCATCATGAACCAATTCATTGTTATATATTTTGAGTTAAATAATTATGACGAATATGAACGAAGAAATCAAAAACTACAAGGGAAATTGAAAACTTAACCTAGAAATAGAAAAACTTTAAAGAAAAATTGAAACTCAAAAAGGTAAAAAGGATATAAACAAACAAGAAAAACATGATAAAATTAAATAAATAAAAAGACACATGGGGTGAGAAATTCAAGAACATGAAAACATAACATGATAATGAAGACACTAATTTATAAGCTTCCAAAGTGAACCCAAAACTCAATTTGAATCCTATGATACAAATGAGGATAAAACTCATATTATAAATTGACAACTATGCACAAAAAATTAAGTTACCCAAGTATATTGGGGAAGTAGGAACTAATGAAGAAGTGAAACAATGGTTGCCTAACTTTGAATGATAGTATGACCTCCAAGAAACCAAAAATTATGGGAAGACATAGATAACATACTTTCAATTAAATGGAATGGCATTAAATTGGTGGCAAGTTACCATCAAAACTCATAAGTTATAAATAAATATGATTACATGGGATAAATTTAAAGATTTATTTGAGCACAAATATCTTTCTTCCTATTTTATCTAGGAATGATGTAATGAATTCTTTGAGTTAAAACAAAGATATAGACTAATTAATGAATATAAAAGAGATTTTCAGGTTATTTAACAATTTTGTACCGTTTATAGGACAAGATAGAGTTATAAGATTCATAAATGGGTTAAGAGACAAATTTAAAGAAAATGTGTGGTGTGGAAAACCAAAATTGGTTGATGAAGCAGAACAAATGGCAAAACAATTTAAAAATATGAAAAATCGTCAAAATAAGAGAAAAGAAGATCGAGAGAGGAGCAATTCTCATTTTTATTCGGTAAAAATAAGTGACACAACTCCAAATAATTATGGATACATACACCTGCAAAACCAAGAATGCGTGTATACTCCCTTCAAAATAGGTTTCTCTCAATGAAAACCTCCAAACACACTAAAATGTTGGAATTGTGGAAAAAACCACTACGAACAAGATTGTCCTCAAAAACAAAAATGTAGTCTCAACCTTATAATAAATCAAATAAAATTGATGTATGACCTAACATGGAAATCTATGTTGTTATAGACATAGGTACGATACACTTTCAAAACTCATCATCCTAAAACATGCATTGTGAACTCGGTAACAACATGGGAATGTCTCTCAGGTGTGGGACTTGACTCAATGAGAAAAACCTCTAAAATAAGGTTGGATTCCTACACTAACTACTCTAATGTCAACCACCACCATTCTTTGCTAAACTCTAATCTATATAATTGAAGGGAAAAGGATGAGAGGCAAAACATGAAAGAAAAGGGTGGTGATGGAACCAAGAAGAAATGGATACCCTCCCAATATGATTGAGAAAGTGAAGGGACAACATGTAGGTCTAGAGGGAATATATTAGCCACAACCAATCCTTCATCTCAATCGACAATCACTCGAGTATTTTAAACACAATGTTTTGAAACCTAAGAAAATGCCATACAAAAACAATCATGTGAATATTGAAGAGATAAGGAGACAATCAACACAACACAAAGGAAAAATACTAGCCAAACCAAAATTGTATTGATCACTAAAATTTACACAATCTAATATCAACATAATAAAATGGCTTATTTCATTTGCACATCTCCAAATCAAAAAATAAACCTTTGCCTGATCTCGATCTCGTCTTTGTTCTTGGAGGTGTTTGGGCCAACTTATGGTACTTTGACCATTTCTTCATCTTCTCAAGTGAACATGATTAGTGACAATTCCAATTAAGGCTCGATATAGAAAAGTGTTTGATAGGGCACCCAAATTTTAAAAACAATGGAATCTTCCCTTTGATTTTCTCATTTTTCAGTTCCAATTGTAGGGATTACAGATACATCATCCATCTTGTCTTCAAAGTTTGATAAGGAATTGATTTCCTCCCAAGTTGGTTCAAGATATATGAAGACAAATTTTGATCTTCACATTCATCCCTAATGAACACCATGAATCTTTCAAACTCTTCAAGTATAAAGGAGATTTCATCCCTCTTCTTCCTTTCACATGCACGATTTGTAACTTCAATCACTTTCCATCTTTTTGCAATTCAATCTGAACTTATTGGCATATAGGGTCATCACTTGCTCTATTTCAAGTTCGGGAACATCAATTTTATTAGCAAGAGTCTCTTCATTGGTTTTAGACCGAGGATCTATGAGTACTTTAGGTTCTTTTTCCTCCTTCATGACATTATAATAAGAAAACAACTCTTCACTTTGATATTTTAGCTCAAAATTATCCTTTGTTTGATCATACCTACAACCCTCGAGGATATCAACAAGGTTTTCTCTATTTTCTGTCTCAACATGATCATCCTTGGTCTTAAATACCTCTTTCACTCCATTTCCATGCTCATTAAAAACATCCCCAACTATAGGTTTATCAACATTAATAGTAGATGTTTCTTTAAATAATTCAACTAAGGATTCATCAACATCAAATCCAAATTCATTCCAATTTGAAATGAAAATCTTATGAATTTCAAAATATAGGTTACCTCATCTAGTTTTTATCATTTCTCGACGGTGGGTTGTTGCATAGCTTTTAAGGGAGTTGATTGATTCCAAATTCTCTACTCCAATCTCTTAAACTTTGTATATGTTCTTCCTTGTTTGGCTCCTCCACATTTTGCCTCTCCAAGTGTGTTCATAAATTTTCTTGTTTACGAGGATTAGTAACATTCTTACCCTTACACCAAAAGATCATATATATGCTTAACAAGGATTTCCCAAACAATTGACCATTCAAATGAACCAATTCACTCATCATGGGCCATTTAATATTTTTCATGAATCTCTCGTGGAACTAGATAACACTTGGTTTAATGGTATGTGAGGGGTATATTGTTGCGAAATAAGGAGAATGGAATGAGTCTTTTGCATAGCCATATGGACTAGAATCATAGAAATGGGGAAGGATGGTCTCTTGGGATTCTCTTGCATAGGTTAAAATTATGGAAGGGAATATGGTTTTAGGAAGAAGAATAGCTCACATGGGGGTTTGAGAAGGGACAAGAGGCATAAAATTTAGGCCGAGGACAATGTATATCTTCAAAGGCTAGCATGTTCTTTACATAACCTCCTCTATGACTTAAACCAACAAATTGTAGGTTAAGATCAAACATGAAATCTCCTTCAACATGAGAAAATTCTTGTTCCTGTAGATCACCATAGTTAGTAGGATAAACAAATCGATCAAAAAGACTTGGTGGATATTCAAATCCATCAAAATAGAGATCACGATTTTGATAATTTACGAAGCTTTGGATAAATGGGAGAGGATAAGGAGAAAATTGTTGTTGTGCATGGTGTGGAAATGAATTCCAAGTGGGGAATGATGGATCCATGGATAAGAGACCTCATGAGATAAGAGGGGAGTGGATATGAAATGAAAAAGGAAAATTAAATTGATCTAAAAATGGGTGAAATGAGTTATTTTCGTTCGGTGGAGTCATCAAGTGCTTGATGTTATGGTTCACAAACCAAATACGCCAAGAACACATGAAATTTTAGCTATAAATTAGAAAAAAACACGAGTCTTTGTCCTTAAAATAATGCAAATATTTAAACAAGAACATGCATAGGTCTCACCAAGCGTGCCCAAATTATTGTCATCAAAATGTGCACCCATGAACTCGGTAACAACATGGGTTTGTCTCACCGCATTAAGCCCCACACTTGGGAGACATTTCCATGTTGTTATTGAGTTCACAAGTGCATGTTTCGATGACAACAAAAACTTAAGGGAAAAATTAATGAGAGGGATATTAATTATCTCATAGATTATGGGATTAGTCATAGCTTTATTTTCCCAAAAGTTGTTTGTAAACTCAATTTGTCTTCCAAAACCATTGAACTCATAAATGTCAAAATGGAAGATGGAAGAATTGTTAAGCAAACAAGTGAAATTATTAAAAACTTAACTTTTCACTAAATAACTTTGAAATGAATGACCATTTTCATGTCTTCAACTTAGGAAAATATGATGTAATGATATGAATGAGATGGTTAGAAAAGAATAAAGCATGCATTGGGTGTGAAAATAATGAAATTTCGCTAGGTAATCAAATGGGGACATCTAAAATCCTACATGGGAGAAACAACCCTAACTATTAAAACTATTTCCATCATGTAGTAAACACATAATGTGAAGAAAAATTGTAAACTTTTTTATATTACGATAACGCAAAAAATAATAAACTCAACTTGGATATTAATATCAAACCCACAAAGTACATAAATTTGTGGACGTATTTCCAGATGAAATAAATGACCTACCCCTAGAAGATTAGTTAAGCATGCCATACACCTAATCCCGTGAATTGAACCTATATCAAAATCTCCTTATCATCAATCAATTTTTAAATTAGTTGAATTAAAAATTCAATTAGTTGAATTACTTAAACAAGGAAAAATACGACCTAGTGTCTCTCCATGGGGTGCTCTAGTATTATTTGTAAATAAAAGGACGAAACCATGTGATTATGCATTGGTTAATGATAACTAAATAAATTAATAATAGATGATAAGTACCCTTTACCACAAATAGATGATTTGTTAAACCAATTAAATGTTGCAAAGTGGTTTTCATAATTTGATCTACAATTAGGTTACCATTAAGTTATATGCATAAAAAAATTGACCTCTCCAAAACTACATTTAGAACATGATACAAACATTATGAATTTTTGGTAATGCCCTTTGGCTTGACTAGGGCCACTACCACCTTTATGACTCTAATGCATGACATGTTTCAACCCTACCTAGATGTTTTTGTGATTATATTTTTAGATGACATCTTGATATATTCCAAAAATGAGAAAGAACATGAACACCATCTTAGATTAGTATTAGAAACTCTAAGGAAACATCAACTATATGCAAAATTAAGTGAATGCAATTTTTTTAAGAAAGAGGTGTCATATCTGGGACATGATATATTTGAGAAAGGTATTTCTCTCGATCTTGCAAAAATAAAGTCTATTCAAGAATTTTTAAACTTAAAGATGCCCATGAAACTAGAAGTTTCTTAGGATTATCAGGTTTTTATCATAAATTTGTTAATAATTATTCTATAATTATAACACCTTTAACAGACTTAACCAAGAAAGATAAACAATACAAATGGACCTTAGACTACGATGACACTTTCAATAAATTACAAGAAATTTTGGTTACTACTCCTATATTATGCATTCCCAATTTCACGTTCAACCCCTTATCGTAATATTTGATGCTTGTGAGTTTGGGTATAGGAGTACTTATACAAGATAATAAGGTTATATGTTACGAGTTCAAAAATTATTTCCAACCAAGAAAAACTATCCAACCCATGATTTGGAGTTACTTGAGATTGTCCGCGCCCTCATAATATGGCGGCATTATTTGATAGGTGCTAAATTCATCTTAAAAACCTACCATATAAGTCTTTGGCATATTTTCACTCAACCCTTATTAAATATGAGGCAACGGAGATGGGTAAAGCTATTGACGAAATATGATTTTGATATGCGATATGTTTTGGGTAAGGAAAATTTGGTAGTTGATGCTTTCACAGTTAACGCATATCTGGTAAGGAAAATGTGGTAGTTGGTGCTTTACACAGAAAACACATATCTGGGTAAGGAAAATGTGGTAGTTGGTGTTTTAAGCAAAAATCACATATATACAAATTCTATAGCACTTGAAAGAAGTGAGTTTGAACACACTATTAAATCTAAATTACCTATATACTACTACTTTCACAACCTTTATAAAGGTATACACAACTCATCTAATGTTCATTTGAATAACCGTCTTACTTCGTATATACTTTGAACTAATGAACTCTTGTATTACAAAGGACAACTTCTTATCTTTGACCTACTTGATATAAAATGACAATTTCGAGAGATTCCCATGACATAGCTATCACCAATCACCTAGGGTTTCAAAAAAATTACCTTTTAATCAAGAAAATTTACTTTTGGTCCAAGATGAAACAGGTTATTTGTAAATACGTACAACAATGCCTAAATTGCCAAAAGGCTACAATAAAATAGTGCAATTAACTTTGTCAACTCCTTCCATTATCCATACCAGTTGGAAATGGGAATCTGCATGGACTTTATTACAAAATTATCACAAACATGTAAGGACTACGACACTATCCTAGGTGTAGTTGATAGGTTGACAAAAAAACATGTTAGGAAATTAGTGTTTCATTAGAATATTAATATTACAGATGTATTATTGTGTACATGTATTTGTGTGGATTGTTTTAACAACACAAGTATATAGGTATAGTTGAGATATTTTAGGATTAGTTTGTTAGCCTAACCTCCTCATTAAGAAGAGTGCATTGCACGCTTTATATATGTAATGTTGTCGAATGTTAATGATTAAACTCTGCTACTGAATGAATACAGAAAGGTTATTATTAAGTTTTAATTATTCAATTTCTGAACCAAATTAACATTTGGTATCAGAGAGAGAAAAGCATAAGAGTCCTACGGATGAAATTAGTTTGTATATTCTGGCACCATTAGTGAGAGTATATTACAAAATGATGATATTTATTGGATTAATCAAATCTGTATGCCTTTGACTTGAGGTGTCTAACGCACTGGTCACGTCAATAACTATGGAACGCTTCTAAGTCTCAACAACGCAGATCTGTGAGAAGTTATATTTCAAATGACTTCTTGAATTAACGTACATCTCTTGTCAATCTCCTGCGCATCTTCTGAGTTGTTGAAGGTAATTGATGGTATTTCGGTATTGAATCTGGTCTGCTATTCTTTGATAAAACTGTGTGGAGATTTGTGAATTTTATATGTGCATTTATATGTAATTCTGGTCGGATGAGATCTGATATATTATGTGAATCATTATCATGATCCATTGATTTCACCTGATGGGATTCGTAATTCGCTACTCAGTTAGTGCCATATCTAATTTTGACCTAGAATAGCTGTGATTTGTGTGCATCTGAGCGTACAACATAGCACGTGATCACTATTTTATTTCACTGTTCTCCACATCGACTCCAACAATTTTATTTTACAGGCCGTATATATATTCTACAACTTGGTTTCAGTGGTATTCATGGGGTATTCAGTGGTATTTCAACGTCTACGAGCTCACAGTTGAGTCACTAGTTGCAAATTCACATATTTCTAACTTTCGGTATACCAACAGTCTGAGGCATTTGGTTCTAAACGGTGAAGACATTGATGCCATTGACATCCACATTTTTTGGATTGATATAGTGTCAGGCTAAGAATAATGATGAGTCGTAAATGATGTTGATCTGAGCAAATGCAAATCCATCTGACAGAAAATACTAGATTGGATGTAGCGGGTGCTGATCTCGAGGGAGTGTAAGCCAAGTTTTATGTGTACGGTAATAGGGAGCCAAGTCGAGTTTAATCAAGTCAAGGTCGAGATTTCAGTCGAGCTCTTCTTCTTTTAAGCTTTTATATCGAATTATTTCATAAATCCTATAGCCTAATAAGTTGTAATAGTTATAATTATAGGTGAGTTTAAAATTAAAAAAACTTTGTTATTTACTCTTGGCAAAGAGTCTAAGTGTAGTTGCATCAATAAAGTGTTTGTCATTTGTATAAATTTGGTGTCATTTATTTTTAAAATTTTGTCATTGACATTTTCATCTTCGATTGTTTTATGTTTAAATTCAAGTCAAGTCAAAATTGTCATTTTAAATGTTTTTTTTTTTTCAAGAGTCATTATATGCCTATGTGTCGTTTTGTGTCAAAAACTCATTGAATCATCTGTTGTATTGTAAAATATTTAAGTGTCATTGTCTCCACTTTTTTAGTTGTGTGTCATCGAAAAAGTCTAAAATTATTGTTTTGAATTTTATGGACGCATTTTCGGTGTTACCCAACATCAAAATATGTGTTTCACATTGAGAGGGGAAGATACAATAAACAATGTGGAAAACAATAAGTGTCATGTCTTTATCCACTGAGTAAGTAACAACATTTACGGGAGGATGGAGGCAATGAAGGAAGGAGGTCAATCAACGATCTCTCATCACCACTAACGATGGGGCCATACATCTGCAGTAGTGACACATTTTTATTTTCGATTGTATGTGTGAATAAGAACAAAAGTATATGCGTGTTCACTTGGAACATGAGAGCATTCCTAATGTAACCTCTTGAATGTGTTGTGATGTGTGGTAGGTGCGTAAGTGTAAAAACAATTGTATATGAGGGCAACTCGACTACGAAGATCCTCATTGTTGTACTTTGTTAGAAGATGGTCAATCGGTGAATACGTTCAACTGAAATTGAAAGTGAAAATACACAAAACTCTCTCCTCAATTTTGTCAACCATTCGATTTTTGGAAAAAGTAGGAGAAATAACATATAAACTTGTTTTACCTCCCGAATTATCTAGAGTTCATAATGTTTTCCATGTTAGTTTGCTTAAAAGTATGTGTATAGTCATGAACATGTAATTGATAGAAAATATAAATGTTGAACCTAGTTGTGAATTTAAAATTGAACTGAGGAAATTATTGATAAAAGAAGTAAAAGTTAAGAAGTAGATAAATGAAAGAAGTAAAAGTGAAATGGACTTTCTCTAATGTCAATAGTGCAACTTGGGAAAAAAATTGAATATATTTTTGATCAATAGCCTCATTTAGTCAAGTAATCATTTCTTTATTTTTTTGTGAAATATGTTACAAACAAACCCCACGCTACTAAGGGCAACAACTAATTTATAGGGGAGAAACATTATGTGTCAAAATCCCCCACAATAAAAATTAAAGGGGTAAAATATTTAATTGTAGTGTTACCCTTATAAATTATAAATGGGTGAAAAGAGTGATACAAGCTTTGCGAAAGCATATAAAAAGGGATGTGTAAGTTAGTTCGATAAAATGCATGTATATAAACTATCATGTGAATTAATTAAATGGTTATGTAATGAATGAATGTTGTGGTTGTAACTACTCCTTCGGTATTATAAAATGGGGTAATCTCTTGATGGATAGAAGGGGAATTAAACAAGAATAATTTAAATATATAAGGAATGATGTTGGGCCCCTAAAATATTGACTAAGTGCACTAAGGCGCATGGGCGCAAGGCCTAGGTTGAAGGATGGGCGCGCGAAGGAAGGGTTTTAGAAGGGCCGAGTTGTGCGCCCGCGAAAAGGTCTCGGGACTTAGCCGTATTTGGCGTATCGGGAAGGACACATGAAAAACATAACCCGACTATGCATGCGGAGTGGATAAGGTGCCAGCCTAGCGACAGGTTGGCCTAGGAAGGAATATGCCCTGCATTGGAAGCTTCTAGAAGACCATCATGGAAAAAGTGGAGAGCTCAGGCTTGGAGGAGCATGTTCCCATGGAGGACCACATTCAGACACTTGGTAACGGATCTGAGGCCACAGAAGGATGAATTGGCACTTCGGGATGCCTATATATATAAGCACCCATGAAGAAAAAGAGGATGATCGGAAAAAGAGATGATGGTTAGAGAGATCAAGAGAGTGTGGAGCTATGCGAAATGCCGCATGAGGAACTCTGTTTTTTGGTTGGGTAGATAAGAAATAGGAAAAGGATGTATCAAGGGCTTGGGTTATAAAATTTCTTTTGAGAGCTAAATGATATGGATCCTGTTATGATGCATGACTTCGGTCTTCCTTTCTGATGCTCTGTAATGAATGTAATGAGGTTACCAGTTTATATGAATATGATCATTAAATATTCTGGTGCATTTACATATCTTCATGGTTCTGTTTTATGCATGTTTATGGAATGAGTCTGAATCCTTGCGCATTTCCCTTTCTGTTTTGATTCAGTTCTTAATCTGTTAAGTACTTTTCTGTCTGGAATGACTGCATTGATCTAGAAGCCGTTCTGAGCTCTATGATGCTTGCATGTCTCATTTCCACTCACTTCCTTTAAGTTTGGATCATAGATGATGTTTTCCCACTCAACTCACATAAAAGAGAGACTCGGCGCCCGCGCGTGCCTCGAGTCGGCGCCCAGGCGCCCGGCCCACTGGTGATAGGTCGGCATGCATGGGATTCCCTTGTTCTTTGGTGGGTGCAAAAATGACTACATCTTGGTTCCGTTGCCGAGGACCTCTTTTCGAAGTTGTAGGGGGAAATGGCATACATCATGATCTGTGTAATGAGTGATGACAGAGTGTTTAACCTTGGAAAGTATTGAAACATGGTTTAAAAGCACGAAGGATGAATTTTCTCAGAGATTCATAATGGAACTGAGTTTGATGCACGTAGATGGGTAGAAGAGAACCTCTACCATGATTTGTATGATTTTTTTTTTGCTTCCCAGTAGAACTGTATGAATGGCTCTCGGCATATGCGTCTAGATCAAATTGGTATTATAGATCACATGCATGGACCCAAGAAGAATACCAGAGGCTGCAAGATACAGATCTTATGTGGACTCGTGTTGTGGATCATTGGTGGAAAGGAGTACTGGCAAGCTACACTCTGGAGTACGCCATTTCTACATATTCTTGTCTGGAAGTTGTTGAGTTTGAGTTTTTGCAGGAGCTTAGAGGATCATTTCTACGTGATATCCCTCTAGTAATGAAGATCTTGATTGTTACCTTGGGTTTAGAGGCATTTCCGATGGTCGGCTAAACTGCTCTTACGAGTGTTGGCGAGGAAGCTAAGGTGGAGGAAGATGGCGAGATATTGGGACGAGAAAGAAAGGGAGGAGAGACGACTCAAAGTATTGTGAAGCGCGTGAAAGGGAGATTCTTTAGGTGAGGTTGCGGTGTGATGGATATATGGAGGCAAACTTTGCAGGAAGGATTTGAGGTTCATGCAGAGGACGTGGAACCTGAGAAGTCTATGCTACCCCATCTCGATAAGCGCGTAAGAGAGACCCCTTTGGCTTATGATGAGAGTTCATCGTGTAGAGAGAGAAGAGTCATTGGTGAACATCTAAGCCCACCTAGTGGTGAGCCCTAGTGCTTGGTTTTTCGAATCAAGGGGAGAATATTGTTAGCCCAGTTGGTATCGGTGGAAGTGACCGATCTGCACCCAGGAGATATAATTTCTCGTTTGGGACTTCTATGGCTGCACATACCATTCCAGTGTTAGGAGGAATTTTCAGGCAAGGTATAGATACGCAAGCCTTTGGTATCGCGTCACGGGAGTGGTGGGGGTACATTATTGGTAGTGGGGCATTATCACAGACCGTTGGCGTGCAGTTCAGTGGAACTGTGGGGACCCTTGGCATGACCACTACATGACCTAGTGGATCTGGTTGGTCAAGAAAACAAGACCAGTGGATCTGGGGGGTTAGGAGAAACAAGACACGGTGGATCTGGGTGGATCTAGTGGGTCGGGAGGCACGAGACTGGTGGATCTGGTGGGTCAGGAGGAACAGGACCTAGTGGATCTAGTGGGTCAAGAGGCACAGGACCTGGTGGATCTAGTGGATCCGGCGGTGGAGGAAACACCAGAGGAAACCAAGGCTCTGGCTCAAGAGGACAAGGGCCCCAGCCACCTCCTCAAGTCTTCTTTGAGATGTCTTTACATTTTCTAGATTATAGAGGTATTGAAGATGTTGTAGAACATGTTCACAAGTGTGAGTGACATGGTGTGCAAAAGGAATCACTAGCCCGGGGTGAAAGGCAAGCTAGTTTGCAATGACGTTGCAAGGGCACGCGCATATCTGGTATAGGAAATATGACCCTCATCAAACGGTGGTGGATTATATTGCTTTAAAGAATACCTTTTTGGCAAAATTCCACATTCCTGAGTTTGAACAGAAGAGCATCAGCGCCATACAAGAAGGAGATTCAACAAGGAATGGCGAAGAGTGTGCGAGAGTATGACGTGATGTTTAAGACTCTCCTGTCAAAATTGTCATATGACATTCACCCTTCACAATATGCTCAATGGTTTGTTGGGGGGTTGATAACACCTTTTAGAACAGCTTTATCTCATAAGACTTTCATAGACCCGCACAAGGTGTTAGAAGTTGTTCTACGCACCGAAGCTGTTGGAAGTGTTGATACTGGTGTTAGCCCATTCCTAGAAGCTCAAATCGCTACTATGGCTAAGCAGCTGGAGAAGTTGTCTACGAACTCAACCCATGAGACTTGCAGTGGTATATGGTGTATAGATTGTGAAGTAGAGGGGCATGTCAAGGATAGTTTCCCCTGGAGGACAGTACGTGTCGTAGCAGTAGAGTGTGAGATTTTCATGGGGACCATGATGCGAGTAGATGTCCCTTGTTACATTGCGCCATGCGAAAGAATGTGTCTTGCTACTATAAGATCTGCACCTCTACAACCCATGATACTAAGGATTGTAGGCTTATTGATCAGATCTATGAGGCCATTGATCTCGGTGTGTGCCAGACTAGCCTCACCAGTAGTTCTAAGGGTGATGATCACCGTTATGAGGAGCGCACAGATAGAGGCACGTGCGTAAGGGGATTTCGGAGGATTCTGTGGTCGTGGTAACCGCGGAGGAGGAAGAAGTGAGTTCCCGCATGGAACCTATTTTAATTGTGGGTCTACAGACCACTACAAGCGCGAGTGCCCAAACTTATTACAGTGCTCATGGTGCGGGAAGAAGCATAAGTATGAGGAGTGCCCTGAGTTGTTTGAGCACATGAATCAACAACACTGGAAAGACAAGGGTGCTGCAATTGTGAGCATTAAGAAGGCTGACACACAATGGATGCCATAGGTGACACGTGATGCAGGATTGGAACTTGTTATGGTAACAACAAGAGCAGAGGGCGTACACGCAAAGGAAATACCAAGGCAGAAGAACCTAGTTTTAAGGGAAGAAGTGGTATATAGGAAGTACCTTGACCCCCTGCTCATCAAAAGGAGGTATATCAAGAGACCATGAACGTCATTTGGAGTTTACAAGGAGAAATCCGATGTCTAAGGAGCGATCACAGGAGGGAGGAGCAAGGAAGGAAGGTCGAGGTGGTAAAGGATGACTGGATGAGGTCAAGGAAGTATGTAAAATGCTTAGGCAAGATAATACTATTCCCTTGCTAGGAGCATGGTTGAGAGAGAAGGTACCACACGTCGAAGGAGAGCGTGAGAGGCAGGTCTTGCATGCAAACCTTCCCCCTCATAGCCTTGACTATGATAAGGAGATCACATTAGATGTAGTTGTGGATGGATATCTCCTTAGTAATATCCTCATTTATAAAGGTGCGGAGGTCGGTGTTCTTACCTTGGATGCATGGCATCAGATGGGAATACCTACATTACAACCATCTTCAAATGTGATGTATATGGAAAACAAAATGAAGGCAATGCCCATCGGTGTCTTAAAGGATGCAACCATCACCATTTAGGGAGCTAAGTTTACTTGGGGACTTGAAGTCTTGGCACTCGAGGAAAACAATTTCCCAAAGCATTACTTGGGCGCACATGGTCTTTATAAGAACAATGCAGATCTTCGGTTCAACAAGGGATACATAAGCTTTGAAAATAAGGAGGAACGGGTCATCATACCCCTAGTTGATGGAAAATCAACACCCTATACTAAACCTTTGGGAGAAGAGGTCTTGGATAGAATATATGTGTGCTCAATCAGGGATCTAGAGACAATTCATCCCACGAAGGAGTTATCCAGTTTGAGGATGCTCAGTCCATAAGTGACACCACCAAGTATAGCGTGTGATAATTGGGTGCATGGAACCTATGAGTTAATTGGACAAAAATTGAGAGGATCGGTGACAAAGGTAACAAAGGTGCGTATAGTTCGGCGCCTTTAGGAGGAAAGGAGCTACCTAAGTACTCAGGAGGAGCCTTCCCTGAGGTCTTTTTACAAGAGATGGAAGCTCAGTGGAAGGAGGAAAATGAATGAAGAGGGATGTTAAGTTATGTCCTACTCGGCACTACTGCACACTGGTGGGCTACACATCGGGAGAACCTCTTGGAATGGTGCGAGGTGAGAATTGCCCTCTCTATCCGGTTCTCTAGAAGCAACGCGCCCACCGCCATTAAAGATTATCATGGTAAGGAACCCGCCTCTTTCCATATCTAGGATTCTGAGAGGGTCAGAAAGAAGGCGCGGAGGCTGTACCTCCATCCCTATGGGTACACAAACTATATTCTACATTGCAAGGTTGTGCGCACGCATGGTACATTCATTTTGAGACACGCCGCCAGACAAGGAATTGGCAAGAGTTAGCGGTTGATCTCATTCAAACATTCAAGTACCGGAGTACAAAACCCTTGGTGGATGAGGCATTGCAGGTTATCAAGCGCCTTACCATTGGGAACAGTGCCATGATGGAAGATAGGTTATTGGACTTGCTAGGTGAACTTGGCCTAGAGGCGCATTTTGAGGAAGAAGAAAAAGAAGAGATACAGTTTGAGCATGTATGGAAAAAGAAAAAGGGAAGTTGGTGTATGTTATTGATGGGGAAGAAGCGAAAAACTTGGATGTTGACCATTTTGTAGGGACGCGTGAGGTGGTAGACAATGTTGATGAATGGGCACATGCCTATCATGAGCCTTTAAAGACAAAGAAGGTTAACATCGGCTCAGAAGAAGAGCCTAAAGAGGCTATCATCGAGAGACTATTGGTTGGAGAAGGAAGTCTCTAAGATCATTGATCTTTTACGTGAGTTTGAGGATTTATTCCTACGCGGGTATCATGAGCTCAAAGGCGTTCACCATTCCTTGGGGAAATGAAAATTAAGTTGAAGGAGGGTGCACGCCCGGTCCGAAAGAGACCATATTGAATGAATCCCAACCTACGCGTGAAGGTCAAGGAAGAAATAGACAAGATGATAGCGTCGGGCATTATTGAAGCTATTGAAGAGTCGAGTGGATAAGTCCAATTGTAATTAGCATCAAGAAGGACGAAAGGATAAGGATCTCTGTGATTACAGGGACTGAATGCGGTTTGTATCATTGATCCTTTCTTGACCCCTTTTATCAAGAAATCTTAGAGGGAGTGGCGGGCGCGAGGTCTATTCTTTCACAAATGGATTCTCGAGCTATCACTAGGTAAGGATCACAAAGGAGGACCAAAGGAAGATGAATTTCGCCATTGAGTGGGGAAGTTTTGCCTATACAGTCATGCCATTTGGATTGAAGAATGCACTGTTGTGTTCTCGTGCATTGTGGTACAAGCTTTCCAGGATTTTATCCATAAATTCCTTCAAGTCTACCTGGATGATTGGACAATATATGGGTTAGTGAAGGACCATTATGACAACTTAAGGCTGATGTTTGAAAGGTGTCGGCAGTTGAGGATATCCCTCAACATTAAGAAATGTGTCTTTGCTACCCCATTCGGAACATTATTGGGGCACATCATATGTAAGGAGGGCCTATTAGTAGATCCCACAAAAGTTGCAGTAATTGTGGGATTGAGGGAGCCTACTAGTCAAAGCGCAGTGTGCAAATTTCTTGGGCATATGGGGTACTACGGAAGTTCATCAAGGGATATGCCAAGATCTTCGCACCTTTAGAAGAGTTACTTAGACATAAGAGTGCCTTTCATTGGGGAGAGGCACAACAAAAGGCATTTGACACTTTAAAGGATAGGCTTGTCATTACGTCCATCCTATGTTTCCCTTCTTGGGATAAGCCTTTCCATGTTCATGTGGATGCTTTAGGAACCACCATTGGACTAGTACTTGTATAGCCTGGTGAAGGGATTGTTGATCATCCTTTGTGCTTTACAAGCAGAAATTGACACCAGCAGAACAAAATTACACTACGACTGAGCGTGAGACATTGTCAATGATCTATGCGCTTCATAAATTCAGACAATATTTGTTGTAACCCCTTTTATATTTTACACTGACCATATGGCATTGAAATACTTGGTGAACAAGCCCGTTCTACAAGGGCACATATGTCGGTGGGTACTATTGTTCCAAGAATTCAAGTTCGCAGTGGTTGTTAAACCAAGTAAAAGTAATTCCAGACTTGATCATTTGTCTAGGATTGATTCGGGGAGGACGCACAGAGCATTGAAGAGACTATGCCAAACGCGCAATTGTTTAGGTTGCGACGTGCGCCCTCAGATTTGGAGGACATTGCGGTATTCCTTAAAACAGGTGTGGCGCCAGACGAAATGAAGGCCTTGGAGAAGAATAAGTTGGCCATACGCGCTGCGCCCTACATGCTAATTAGTGGAGATCTATACAAAATGGGTCATGATGAGGTTCTGCGCCATTACGTGTTAGAACATGAGCGCGTTGCAATTATGGAAGAGGCGCATGGTGGGATTGTAGGAGGATAGTATACGGGAAATGCAACCGCGCAAGATTCTACTCATAGGGCTTTGGTGGGAGACCATTTATCAAGATTGCATTGAGTTTTGCAAGGCCTGTGACCATTTTCGCGCCTTGGCAAACCTGGAAAAAGGGATGAAATGCCCTTGTGACCAATAACCAGCACAAAACCATTTGAGAAGTGGGCTATTGACTTTGTCGGACCAATCTAATGATGCAAAGCACTAGTTCGCGGTATATCCTTACTTGCACTGATTATTTGACAAGGTGGGCAGAGGTAGCACTATGGTTACCACCAAGCTAGATTTTATGGGAAAACATAATCAGCATGTATGGATGCCCATCGAGTTTGACAAGTGATAGAGGTACACACTTCCTCAATGAAACGATCAAGATTCTGTTATCATAATTCATGGTGACCCATTACAAAACTACTCCCTATCACCCTCAGGAAAATGGAACTGATTGAGGTGTTTAACAAAATACTTAGTCACACGTTGACTAAGATATGTGATGTTGGTACACAGGATTGGGATGATAAAGTATCAGCCATTCTTTGGGCGTATAGGACAACCTACAAAAGGTTGAATAAGGCCACACCATTTCAATTAGTGTTTGGCGTGGAGGCATCCTGCCAGTTGAATTCATGTTACCCTCTCTACATATAGTGCGCGCATGAGGATTGGCCGATGAACAAGTGCTAGAGAGAGAATTGACAAGTTAATGCATGGACGAGAGACGATCATTAGCCGTGGAGCCGAAAACCGAGAAAGAAAAAAAAAAGCATGGCATGATCGTCATATTAAGAACAAGAAGTTTGAGGTTGGGCAGATGGTCTTATTGTATGATTCAAAGTTTCTGCGCCATCTTGGGAAGTTAAAGGTGCATTGGTTGGGTCCCTACATCATCTCGTACATCCTTGATTCGGGCGTGTGCGATTCTGCTAGATGGGACGAGATTGTCGCATACACTTCAATGGGAGTAGGCTGAAGCCCTATTATAAATAAGTCTTCTTGGTGTTTGTAAATAAGGTAGTATTGCCAGTTAGATTAGGATTTCCCTTAATGCATTTTCATTTTCTTGTGTTTCCCTTTCTCGTTGTTGTTCTGTGATGTGCCTTGGGCGCTAGTAATTTCATTACTTTTTGAAGGTTGTAACTACGCAGAGGATCGCACATCATTTTAGTGTGGAGTGGATAAGGTGCCGGCCAGGCGACAAGTTGGCCTAGGAAGGAATATGCCTGTCTTTGGGAAGCTTCTAGAAGACCATCATGGCAAAAAGTGGAGAGCTCAGGCTTGGAGGAGCATGTTCCCATGGAGGACCACATTCGGACATTTGGCAACAGATTTGAGGCCGCAGAAGACGAGTTGGCACTTCGGGATGCCTATATACACAAGCACCAACAGAAGAAAAGAGGATGATCGAAAAAGAGATGATGGTTAGAGAGATCAAGAGAGAGCGGAGCTCTGCAAAAATGCTAAGGAACTCTATTTGGGTTGGGTAGATAAGATATAGGAAAAGGATGTATCAAGGGCTTGGGTTATAAAATTTCTTTTGAGAGCTAAATGATATGGATCTTGTTATGATGCATGACTTGGTCCGCCTTTCTGTAATGCTCTGTAATGAATCTAATGAATGTAATGAGGTTACCAGTTTATATGAATATGATCAATAATGATTCTGGTGCATTTACATATCTTCATGGTTCTGTTTTATGCATGTTTATGGAATGAGTCTGAATCCTTGCGCATTTCCTTTCTGTTTTGATTCAGTTCTTAATCATTAAGTACTTTTCTGTTTGGAATGACTGCATTGATCTAGAAGTCATTAAGCTCTATGATGCTTGCATGTCTCATTTCCACTCACTTCCTTTAAGTTTGGATCATAGATGATGTTTTCCCACTCAACTCACATAAAAGAGAGACTCGATGCCCTCGTGTGCCTCGGGTGAGTGCCCAACGCCCGCTAGGTGATAGGCCGACGCGCATGGGATTCCCTTGTTCTTTGGTGGGTGTAAAAATGACTACAAATGATGAATTTTGAGACCTTCGAGAGTATAACATAAAATAAGTACCTTATGAGTGAGATAGAGTGCATCCCATTGGGGTATAGAGTACACCCCATATGTCCCTCGTTGGGGTTGGTTGTGTACGTACATGTATTCATGAAACAACTTCCTCATTTGTGTAAGCATGACTATGTTTGGGTGCTTTGCTACTTAACAAGGTTTTATAGCCATCCATCGAGGACCCCATACGTATGTATTTAAAACCCTCTTGAATTGTTAAAATAAAAATATGATGTTTAGTTTTCCATTATATACATCTTTACTTATGTATGATGTCAAATAATGTTTATTTTTATATTTATATAACAATATAAATAGTTGGTTATAAACATGCCCCAAACAATATAATAAAATTAGGGTTTCCTTTTATATATATCGTAACTACAAAACATATCTACAAAGTTATTGTTTCCCGAAATTGTTCTCTAACACATGCTCTAGAAAAGCTAAATACATTATTAAAAACACAAATCTCTTTTCAGCAACATTTCTTTTTTGTTATTTTGTTTCAAAACTTGAGCGAGAGAAGTTTTTTAAAATGTGGTATTATGAATCATGATACTAACAAACATAACTCTTATGCATTGAGAGAAATTTGTTGTTAAATTCCATGTTTGATAGACCCCTAATATACTAGCATATACATTTTGTTTCAAACATCCGTATTCATACTTATTAGAACATTTTGATCGTGTACATACTCATTGCTTAACTATGGCAAAACAAACATTACAAAAATGCCATATAATGTCATTGTAATAGAATTAATTTCAATGTCATGTAGTGCACGCACAAAGAATCCAAATAAATCATAATCCTTATATGTCTAAGAGTTTTATTAAAATATCAATAAAGTTTCAAAACTAATTAACATTCACTAGTCCATATATAATATTTAGTTTTCTCTAGTATTCATCTTTACTTGTGTATTGATGTTAAATAATTGTTTTTAATATATTTATATAGCAATATAAATAGTTGGTTATAAACATACCTCAAACACTAATAAAATTAGGGTTTCTTTTTTAATATACAGTGACTACAAAATATATACAAAGTTATTGTTTCCCAGGAGAATTGTTCTCTAACACATGCTCATAGAAAAGATAAATACATTATTAAAGCACAACTCTCTTTTGAAGCATTGTCGTCTTGTTATTTCGAGTTTATTTCATTTCAAAACTTGAGCAAAGAAGTTTTAAAAAATGTTATTATGAATTGTAATAATAACAAACCTAGCTCTTATACATATAAAGAAATTTGTTGTTAAATCCCATGCTTGATAGACCCCTAATATGCTAGCCTATACATTTTGTTTCAAATAGAAGTATTCACACTTATTAAAACATCCTAATCGAGTACATACTCATTGCTTAAGTATAACAAAACAAACTTTCTGAGAAATTCCATATAAGGCCACTAATGTAATAGACTTATAATTCCAATGTCATGTATTGCATGCACAAAGAATCCAAATAAATCACTATTCTTAGATGACCAAGAGTTTTATTAAAATATGAAGCAAATTTCAAAACTAATTAACATTCACTAGATCACATCACACAAAACCTATAAGTTGAAAGATATTACATTAGTGACTTTTAGTTAGGCGGGGTGATCTTTACTTATCGGGTTGTCTGAACCATCCATCGAGGAGCCCATAAATATGTATTTAAAACTCTCTTGAATTGTTAAAATAAAAATGTGATGTTTAGTTATCAATTGTGTACATATTTACTTTTGTATGCGATGTTAAATAATTGTTTTTCTATATTTATATTGCTATAGTTGATTATAGACATACCTCAAACACCAATAAAATTAGGCTTTCCTTTTTTATAAACCGTGACTACAAAATATATACAAAGTGTTAGGAAATATTTAGTGCTCTCATTATTATATATTGTAATATTATTAATATGAGTTATATTATAACTCATTATTAATAATCTGAGTTTGTTATATTGTTTCAACAATATAATTTTGTTATACCCGTAATGATATTAACGGTTGTTTTGTTGTGTGACTTCCTGGTTTGTAGGAAGTCAGTTTTCTATTTCCATGGCTATTTATTAGCCTTATTATTATTTGTAATCAGGTTGAATACAATATCAGTATGTTATTTCCTGTGTAAACAATATTGTTGTTCCAATATTTGGTATCAGAGCGTGCTATTTCTCAGATTGCATGGAGTTTTCAAATTAGCAAAGGGGCAGTTCTTTGTGCCTTGTTGGATGAGAAAAATCATTTACTGATTAACTTGGGCGCCTATACATTTGTTATATTCAGAAGAGCCTGGACGTGTCTGGCAATTTTGTAGTTGACGCGTTTAAAAGATTTCTGTTTTGCCAAAACGTGGAGTGCATATTTTCTGACCTGTGTGGAGTTTTGTTTTGCAAACTCTTCCAATCAAATCGTCCAGATCTGCAGAGGTATTTTCCAACGTGGCACTCTATTTCTATGAAGCAAAACCAACCGTCTTTTTCACTGTTCATACGTGGCATTTAAAGAAAATAGATTTAATTTCTGGAAGAATTTGGTAGTCTTTTTAAAGTGCGACCTGGTGGTTTTAAGCTGCACGTGGGCAAATAGATATTCACTGGATATGATTAGAGATACCTGCGTGGATATTTTTTATTTTTATTTTTGCTAAGGCGTTTAGTCATTGCTAAGCTTGGTCGTGGGAAGAGAGCAGTAGAAAAAATGGCAGCATAATGATGAAAGACAGGTTTGTGGGAATGCGCCATAATAGTGTGAAAGTTTGATAGGAATTCGTGCATGGAAGATTTGATCAAACAGAAGTGAATATGTTGGCCGCTGCAAGTTCATTTTGATCCGGAGGTATTGAGGTTATATCTGTCCATGCATTTTTTCCAAGTTTGATATATTTTCTTTATTAAAGTCAAGTGTCTCTAGCAGTATAAAGATTTTGTTATTGTTCGATTTTGTGGAGTTTCAAAATGGAAAAGATAAATGTAATTGAAAGATTTGATGGTAAAGACTTCCACACGTGGCAAGTAAGAACCCAATTACAATTGATTGATAAAGACTTATGGGACATTGTCGAAGGAAAAATTAAAAAACCAAATGATGCAGATGAAGCAGTGAAATGGGAAAGTAAGGATCGGAAAGCAATAGCAATTATCGGTCTTGGTCTATCCGATGCATATTTGCATCATATTGATCTAACCAAGTCATCTAATAATATTTGGGTGACATTGAACAAGTTATTTGGATCTCAAGTAGGTAGTGCGGAATGGTGCTTTGAAACAAAAACTTTTGGGCTAAAGATGGGAGAAAATGACAATATGGTTCAACATATCAGTAAGTTTCGATCCATTTTAAATCAATTAGCAGGAATAAAAGCAGAGGTAGATGGAGAAGATGCTAAAGCAATCTTACTAAATAGTTTGCCAAAAGAATATTCAAGTATTGTTTTTACTCTTAGTAAGATCAATCCTAGTTTGGAAAATTTAATTTCCTCTTTGCTTGATGAGGAAGAAAAAATCAAAAGGTGTGTACCAGAACAAGAAACTGTCATGGTTGCAAACAATAAATCATCATTCTATAAAGGTAAAAAAAAGTTTGTATCGTCAAAGACACGTCTTTTGTGTCATTACTGTAAACAACCAGGACATGGTTTTGTGAATTGTAAGAAAAGAGCTCAAGATCTCTTAGATGATAAGTTGGAACAAAAGGCTTTAGCTGCTGAAGAAGATTGGGATGATTATTCTAATCCTGCAAGTGACAATGAACCTATTAATTATTCAAGTGATGAAGATTATCTGTTTTGAGCATCTATTCTCATTTTGGAGGATGGAGGCAACGGAGGCAGGAGGACAATCAGCGTCCTCGAGTTCGTCACTACCTCAGAGGCCGCAAACTGCTTTAGTGACATCTTGGTGTCTTGTGTGATGAATAAGAACAGATGAGCATCCCTGTTCCTGTGTGCAGTGTTGTGCTTGTGTGTCCCCCGTGATGATAAATTGTACCATTGATACTATTGCAGGAAGTGTTCTTGATCAGACTGATTTGATGGTTGATGTGAATTGGTTGAACGGTCCCAATTCATGTATTCATCTAATAGGTTGAACGGTCCCTAGATGATGTAGTTCCCACAGTCAGTGTTGAGGATCGAGACCATGTGCAGCTACGGAGCGGCATGCTGCTTGGTTGAAGATGGTGTTTTCCCCATGTTCGCACTAAGGGGGGGAATGTTAGGAAATATTTAGTGCTCTCATTATTATATATTGTAATATTATTAATATGAGTTATATTATAACTCATTATTAATAATACAGGTTTGTTATATTGTTTCAACAATATAATTTTGTTATACCCGTAATGATATTAACGGGTTGTTTTGTTGTGTGACTTCCTGGTTTGTAGGAAGTCAGTTTTCTATTTCCATGGCTATTTATTAGCCTTATTATTATTTGTAATCGGGTTGAATACAATATCAGTATGTTATTTCTGTGTAAACAATATTGTTGTTCCAATACAAAGTTATTGTTTTCCCAAAGAATTGTTCTCTAACACATGCTCCTATAAAAAGATAAATACATTATTAAAGCACAACTCTTTTTTGAAGCATTTATGTTTTGTTATTTCGAGTTTATTTCATTTCAAAACTTGAGCAAAAAAGTTTTGAAAAATGTGTTATTATGAATCATGATAATATCAAACCTAAGTCTTATGCATTGAGAGAAATTTGTTGTTAAATCCCATGCTTCATAGACCCCTAGTATACTATCCTATACATTTTGTTTCAAACATCATTGTTCATACTTATTAGAACATTTTGATCAAGTATATACTCATTGCTTAACTATGGCAAAACAAACTTTACAAAAATGCCGTATAAGGTCACCAATGCAATAGACTTAATTCCAATGTCATGTATTGCACGAAGAAAGAATCCAAATAAATCATAATCCTTGGATGTCCAAGAGTTTTATTAAAATATCATAACTAATTACCCATTTACTACACCATATCGCACAGAACCTATAAGCTCAAAGATATTACATTAGTGACTTCTAGTTAAGGGTTTCCATCTCCCTCTCTATATATCTCATCTATCATATCTACCCATATATCTAGAGAGGGGGGAGAGGAGGCAAGGGGCATGATATAAATCCCCCTACCTTAGAATATAGGTGGGAGGTGGGTATAAATATAGCTTCATTAGCACGTATATATAGGCCCACATAGATCTACAAGGAAAATAGCCAAGGTTGAAATCCTCAAAGTAGAATGATTTACATGTGAAATAATCCATGCAATTATTCTTGATATGGACAATAACTCATTAAAACTTGTTATAATCCAATGAGTAGGAAAATTTTGATGGTGTTACTCTCTTTGCGATACAAGGTATCCCAACAATTTAACAAAGAATATGAAATGAATTTAGTGGATGAGAATCATCCTATGGAAAGAATACCCAAATATTATTTCAATAATAAAATTTTCAAACTGAATGAAGTTTATCCAATCCGTGTATTATATAAATGTTTTGTATGAATTCCCTCTAACAAAGATGGATATTGATATTTTAATTATTATATATGCCCCCATTTATTCACAAGGACTTTACAACAATAATGATTCTCTCTTCCTACAAATGACTCCAATGGGATTTGAAGATAAATCACCTAAACTATTTTTTTTATTGAACCTGTATTTTTGCACGAGTGAGGTGCACATAATTCTTAGGCTTAGATACCAATGAATGAGGGGATTCCATTCCGCCAAATTCGCCCGGGGCACGGTCCCGACCTCATCCTTTATTACGGTATCTCTGGGCCTTTTGCACTTAGAAAGAATTGAATCCTAGTGGGCTCTTTATGAGCAAAGCAACTTTACCATTAGGCCAACGGTCGTTCGATCACCTAAACTATTGCAAGAATAAAAGAACAAAAACTAAAATACGGAAATAAAATAACAATTTTCATTTACATTTTCTTGCTAAATCCTTCATCATCAATTTACATCCGAGCCAAGGATGCGGTGTAAAATCTCTTGAAATGTGTGCACCTCCTTATGCCATAGCCTGTAGTTATCAAGCCCAAAAAAATTACAGTTCTACCACTTACTAATACACCACAATAAAAATGCAAGAACTGGTACATTTTCAAATGTAAGAAAATAAAAAAGTAAAAATTTCCCATAACATAATGTACCACGAATCCATTCCAAGAGCACGAGCCCCAATTCTATCAGCCTTTTCGTCATCTCCAACATGTACTGCTTTACTCGCATTCACATTAAGCTGATCTGCATTCTCCGACATGATAAATCCATCTAAAACATTTATATTATTTGCTTAGGGCATATGTAATTATAAACAACATGAGCATGCTAGTAAGAGCTTCTCATTCAATGCAGAAAAATGGGTACGCATCCCTTTTTGATTGCCAACGATAAAGAAATTCCCATGAACACAAAAATTTACCCAATTCACACTTTAATGAAAGGAAAACTGTACCGCTTCATTATATATGCATTGCATACTAGCTCGGCAACAAAAATGTCTTCCTTCATTCATGCATGCATGGTAGAAGGTGGCCGAAAGGATTTAAGCTTCTTTACCTCGGGAAAGGCATGATAATGCTGTAAGGAATACAACTAAATCATAGGTTTGATTTTCATTTAGGAAAAGGAAAACGAAAACGAAAGCAAGAAATCACAATTAGCTCGGGCCAGTTTGAGTGGTTAGAAGGCTGAGTGCACAAAAAATAAACTGATCTATGCAACTCTGTCTTCCATGATTATATATGGACATCAAATGAAGTGCAATGTCTTGATTCAAAAGAGTGGAAATTCAACTCTCTCTAAGATGATTCTCATGTATTGTGGAGGCCCATTCCCATTTACATCTCATAAAGAGAATAAAGGCTTCAGTATTTGCAAGCAATATTGACATATGTTATTTTACCCCAAGTGTATTTGTGCATGTGTGCGCTTGTGAGAGTGCATTCATGTGTGTCGTGGATGTGCGTGTTTGCATGTGTTGGAGTGTGTGTGTGTGTGTGTGTGTGTGAGAGAGAGAGAGAGAGAGAGAGAGAGAGAGAGAGAGATGATGAGCCAATAAATGGAAAATCCATCAGGGGTTGCACCCAACAATTGCTACTTCTTACAAGGTCATCCATCCCAGTATTATTCCTGCTGAAGTGAACTTAACCATGGTGTTTTGCCCACAATCATATGCAGCTTGCTACCCCGGTCACAAAAACATTAGCAAGTACTGTACCTTATGAAGCATTCATCTTAGAACTCCCTAGCATGTCCCTTACTCTTTCATTTTATACAGACGTGGATTATATTATGTTCAAGTCATTCTTTCATTGGCCCATATTTCATGCAAAGAGATTCGTAAGAACCCAATGCAGACTATCCTTAATAGTCCCTTTGGCATTCATTGCATTAGATGATGCGCACACGGGTGAAATGTTGAAATTGAAACTAGCAAAATGAAGCTTTGCATATCTTTAATTGACACCACTGGGACTTGTACCTGGAAACCGAGAGTTCTTGGAAGGTCACCAATCCCACTACTATTCCCAAGAAGTATGTTACCATGTCATGGGCAGTATTCATATTGTTAGACATATTGGTCTCAAAATGGTCCCAAGATTTCAGGGTTTGTATTCAAGAATTCCAAAGATGATTGTGCAATATATTGTACTTTTCATGTCTTTCACATGAAGCTTTCTCATGGGTCTATGAAAGATGACATAATTCCTTCACAAGTAACATGATTTTTCAACCGTATCCATGCCTTCTTACCCTAGCATTTCTCTATTGTAATCGATCTTCTTTCTATGGTGCCATTGACCTACTTTTGGTTGTCTGTGGACATTGATATAATTTTTTTCTTTCTTCCTTGTGCACATCTTCCACATGAATTATATTCCTTTTAGGAGTGCATCTCATATTAATGCTCATGATTGGCTGATTTTATGCCATGGGATTCTATTGTTGTATCTGTCCTTGTGGGTTCTTCTTTTTCTAATTGGATTGCTTGATGTATCTAGCATCCAACCAAGTTAAGTTGGTAGGAAGCTTGGCAACCATTAATGTCGTTTTCATTTTCTCCTGTCCTCAAATAAAGACTAACTTTCCTTTCTTGTCGGATTGCTTTTTAACATGATGTGCTAGCCAATGTCAATGCACCATATTTGTTGTCCATACTAGTAGATTAAAGAAATTAACATTTGGAGATCTTTAAATCACTTTCAAAAGACCACATACCAAGTATAGAGACTCCACTTTTGCTTACATTGACTTTAATTTGGATGTGCTTAAGGTTTTTTCCTGACAAAACACCGTTGCATTTAAGGCACCATATGTCTTCTCCCAGGAAATTATATCCAATTCTTTCTGTGATGTGAGGAACTTGAAATCTGAACATCTTCACTAGTGTACTGATGAAAATTTAAGTATAATTGGTTAGTGGACGACCTATATAGCTGATTTGGTGGACCTGTATAGCCAATCGATTTTCTCATTAAAAAATGAGAAAGTTCATTTCATCTCTTTGTAAGCACTTACTGTTCAGGATGACCCTTCCTTTATTTTCTCTGTATTCATGTTCTTCTTCTCTATGTTTTTCTTAACTCTAGAACCCCAGCACGTAAAAAGGCTATATCTAATTCAATCCAATTGGATTTGTCCTTAGTTAGCTTGTTCCAGCCTTTTTTTGTTCGTGTGAAATTTGGCATTATCTGATTTTTAAGATCTCTAAAAAGAGTGTGAAACAATGCTTCCTTGGATTGTAAGGGGAAGGCTATATTGCACATGCAATGCCCTTAAGTAGGGTTTCATAAGATAAATGAGAGAAAGAATCACAATGATAATAAACAAAAGATAATTCAATATGAATGTTTTCAAAAGATGCAATCTACATGATGTACAAGTAAAGGAGACGATAAAACTAGTCTTATTTATTGCAGAGATTCGCCAAAACCATGCAACGCTTCCTTGCAAATATCCAGAGAAGGCCAGTCAAAATACGGCAAGAAGTAAGCTCCTAAAGGGGCTCTCTACTAAATACTCATATGGCCACATGACATCTAAGCTTCCTCCTATATTTTCAGTATGAGCAGACTTCACAGCCATCAATACTATCTAATCATCTCGATCTCATTTGCATAAACCCAACATCATGTCAAGTCATTTATACATGTAGGTGAGACAAGTTTGGGGTTAATGAAGCATGAAATACCAGATGCACCCCCGAATTGCAATTGTGTGAGAAATTCATAGGTCACTGTTGGCCACTTCGTCTATGAATTTTTACTTTTTCTTGATCGGTAAATAAAGGTTTGGTGGGTCCCATGCCCTTTCATTAATTTCAATAGATTTTCATACATGAGATAGTCTCCTTCAAACAGCAAGACACAAAGTCAAATGGTCCTTAAAAGCATAAGAATAAAGCAAATATAAACAGTCATCTGCAGCCATTGCCCCTTCCTCCAAATCTTCCACAGCCAGTACATAGAAACTTCTGCAGCCAAGAAATAAAAGGTCACTTCAAACACAAGTTCCACTCCAAAATGTCATCAGATGCAAGAGCCCAAAACTTCCACAACAACAATCAAGAAACACAGCCAATTTCTTCAGCAACTTCCACAGCAAAATTTAATCACATTTTCTGTAATGTCCCCTTTTTGGGACAAGATGGAAAATGCCACAAATGGATAGAAATCAATTCAAGGAGTAAATCCTTTTGAATCAACCTCAAATAACCCAATGTTAGCTAATTACAACCCAAAATGGGGTTGGAAGTAGCCAAGGTTGTGGGTTAGATGGGTGGATCAATTGGAAATTAAATCCTCTTTACTTTTGATTTTTATGACAACAGTAATTAAATAAATCAGGCTTGCAGACAGCTGAAAACTTCTAAAATCCGTAACTTCACCAATACTTCTCCTTTTCAAGTGAAATAAATTGCATCAAAAACTAGATTTTTATCTCTTTCAAATGAACCAACAATCAGATTTTTCTAAGCGCTTAAACCCCACCAAAATAGCATCCAAACTTTCAGATCTAGGCGCTAGGGCTGAGAAAAATAAATAAAAATATTTCCAGCACTTTCCCGGCCTCCAAACACACCAAAAAGGACCTCCCTTGCTCAGAAATAAAAGATAAACAAATCAGATTTGCAGATCTTGCTTTATGATCACCAAAAACATGCCAAATACACTCCTTATCAAGTTGTTATAGCTGGATTTATTCCAGCAAGGATAAATAAGCAAAAATGATGATTCTTTGCATTCAAACTTGGCACAATAAGTTGAAAATTAATTGCAAAACACAACAGATCTGAGAACCAACAAGTATGCTCCCAAATCATGCAACAATAACTAGATTTACACCATAAATAAATGCACTAGGGCAAGGAAATTCTCCTAGTGCAATTCGCCACACCAATAATCATAAAACACACTAAACCAGCAAGAACAAGTGCAAGTAGTCTTCAAATCTCCACAAGATGGGTGGTGTTGATCAAACACCTTTTAGTAGATCACATGGGCATACATCCCTCTCTTCAAGCATGAAGAAATTTCAAATAGAATAATAAGCATATCTTCAAGAGGTGGAGCTCATCTTCTTTTATATCTTCTCTTTTGAAAGATCCAAGTTTCCCTCCTTAGCTTTGGCGCATTTCCTTAAGTGGGAGAGTCACTTTTTAAAAGAGTCTTCTTTTCTGAAAAGTCAACTCCAAATAAATGATTAATTTCCCCTTTTTCTTCATTTGAAATAAAAACATGAGGAAAATTAATATTTTATTTAAAAATCAAGGAGTTATGACATTTCCCATTATTTTACCCTTTGATCCATGGGGAAAGTGGATTAAAGGTCTTCAATAATTTATTTAATTGATGTCTCGGAAAAGGGGACATTACATTTTTTAACTACCGGAATACACCTCAAATTTATTCCACAACAATTTAAACAAACCCCTAATTATGATAAGATCTAAGAATCATGTGCCCAGATGCCCTCTTTTTTGAAGCAAATTTCCTCTTTTTGACAATTTTCCACTCTTGAGAATCTTTTAAATTGGATGTATGTATGAAAAGTCCAGTCATCACCGCGGAGTTTCCAGCTAATGGACAAAAACCCTTGACCGAACCAAGAACCGTCCCTCGACCCTTATGTATCAAGAAAATCTTCTGAAGCAGAAGAATCTTTCAAGGGGGCCAAAACAATACCATCAAATTTAGTCGGCTCTGAAGAATCTGAAGCCATGACCTGATCACAAGATAGCTTCAACAGAAAATCAACAAGATCTACTCACCTATTGACGATAATATTCTGCCTCTTTCCACCATGAAGCCTTTCTAACCTTCTACACCGTAGATCTGCAAAGAAAACCTTTTTCGCATGCGAGAAGATACTAGATGGCCTTGAGCAAAACACGATCTGCACCAAAATCCAACCATTCATAGTCCAATTGTTGATTCCAGATGCAGTCCCCAACCTTAAGCCTAGTATTCTTAGATAAACCACCCATCTGATCAAGCTCAACACAAATTTGTGCAAAGGTACGTTCAAACAAATAAGTAGTTTGTAGAGGAATAGAAAGGAGTTTTCCTACTTTCTTACCAATAGCGATTAAGCAAGGAAATCCCGAAAACTATAAAACAAGGTTAGGTATCCTAACCCATACAAGGGCCACAAAACAAATATGCGTGGGAGGGTTAAACTTGAGAAACCAGGGTTTGGTGCAGAGAAATGTAGATCCCCATGACCAAGGACCCGACTAGAGAAGCACCTCTCTATCCTCCTCCAATCCACAAACTGCAACAAAATAACCAAGCACAGGGGTAAATGAAGAGATCCTTGGACAAAACAGTTTCCAATTTTTAGAGATCAATGAATGTAATTCCGAAGGAGAGGGCCATAACTTGTTGAATCTACAAATCAAGATCAAAGATACATAATGCTCTTATGCTACAAGAACATCTTCACCCATATCTAAAATTGGGTTTTACTCATATTTTGGTACTTGCAAAGGCACGACAGGGAACATGACATGAAGCCTTTGTACCAAGTAAGAGGATTAGAGATTCCCATGCTCTTCCCATCCCCTTCTAAAAATGCCCCGTTGCTTTCCCCACTCAACTCTGATTTTAAGAAATTGAGCCCAAATTTAGGCACGACAGACCACAAGGGAGGAGCATAATCATCGAAAGAGATTTATTATGATCTACCAAAGCAAGAAAAAAATCCTTGGTTTTGAATTTCGAGACATGGCATATGTGTTAAGGATTTTCTTGTTCTTTGGATCCCAACCCTCATTTGCATTCTCGAGACTCCTCCACCGAACCCCACCTCACTAGTGATCATTTTATCGGTAGAAATACTTAGTTCCTCTGTTTTTAAAAAATGCCATTTATCACCGATAAATTGCAATGCAGTCCTAAATGATTTATCTTTTAGGAAATCATGATATGTGTTTAGGTGATTAATTGTCGATTTTCAAAAATTTATTTCTCCATTTATTGCCAAAAATTGCCCTCGAAAATTGTTGAAAATCCCCATGCAAAGTATACAATGTCCAAAACAAAAAAGGTCATTTTACAATATTTTTCTTTGTGATTTATCTCTGCAATTTTGCCTTCTCATTTTGCTAGTGTTTCAAATATCACATTTTTCCTTCAAATAATACAATGACACAGCCTGCAGGAATAACATGTTACAAAACCACAATCATTTTAATTTATTTTCATTATTCATGAATCATTATTTGTGTAAGTCTCAAGACTAAGTGTTTGGAAAGTCAGCATTGCTCCATAACCTTGTTTTGTTGAAGAGTTTCAGTTTCATACCATCACTTTCAGATTTGAAACTCTACGACAGAAAGAGAAATGTCTGATTTAAGTTTTGGATCTATGTGATAAGTTGATAACCTTATTTGATACTAATAATGTATAATAAACAAGCTTTAGCAGTGCTACAGTCTATTAGCGATCTATAGCTCCAAAATGAATTTCATAACATTGTGATAACCTTATTTGAACCTCTTCTAGTAGGTCGAAAACAAATTTCATCTTGTTTAGGAACAAACAAATATATCTTTGTTGTAATTCTTTCTTCAACATTATTCCTAGTTTCCTCGTGCAATTGATTTCTCTAAGACTTGTAAAACTAAGTGAATTGTTTTGTTTCGATTTTTTGAATGGCATTGACATCCAACTCAATTTCAGCTGCTTGTAATAACCCTAAGTCACAAGACCCTTCTTGGAAGCATTGTGAATGAGCAAAGGGCAATTGTGTTGTATGCAATTATTGGGGGATGAGGATGAGTGGAGGTGTCTACCACGTTAAGTTCCACACGGCAAAAATATCAAGGAATGAAGTGGCATTGTGCACACAAGCACCACCTTAGGCTCAAAGAGAGTTGATTAATTACCTCATGGCTTATGCGAGAGAAAAAAGAGGAAAGTTGATGCACTTTGTAATATCCCCTTTTGGGATATTATTTAAATCTGCAAAATTAATTAACCAAGTCGATTCTAGAAGGATTAAATCCTCTTAGCTCGACCTCAAATAACCCAATGTCAGCACTAATACAACCCAAATGGGGTTGGAGTAGGCCAAAGTAGTGGGTTAGATGGGAGAACTAGTTAGGAAATTAATCTTTTCCAGATCTGAAATTTATTGCAGCAGTTAATTAATTTAAAATGCACCAGAACAGCTGAAACTTCAAAAATTAATATCTCACTCAATATTCCATATTTTGCCACCAAATAAAATGCACAATTATCTAGAAACCAAGGCCTTTCCAATGAACTATGAATCTGAATTTTTAGATCACTGAAACCACCTCAAAACAGCCCCCAAAATCTGAAAACCAGTCGCTAGGGTTAGGATAATTTGCATAAATTATTATCAGCACTTTATAGCCTTCCAACACACCCAAAATAGCTGCCCAAACTCAGAAAAATATGCCAACACAGATCAAATTATATATATTGCTTATTCACCCTTGAAACATGCCAAAACAACACCCAAATCAAGTCGCCATAGCTGAAATAAATGCAGATACAAATCAGATTGAATAACTACTTCAAAAGACACCCAAACATGCCAAAACAACCACCCATGCAAGTCGCTATGGCTGGAATAAATGCAGCATTAACAGCAGATCATAAAGCACTCTTAAACTCTCCAATGATCATCAAAAACATGCAGATTTCCTTCTCAAATAAATGCGCCAATCATGGAATGAATATATCAAGCAACATTCACTCAATGAAAGCTTAGAAGGTCTCACACTCTCCACAATAATGGTGGTGTTGAAGAACACCTTTATAATGTGATCACATGGGCATACATCCCTCTTCAAGCATGAAGATATTTTTAATAAAATTCTCAACATGCCCCCAAGGGGTCGCCATTTCTCCTTATATAGCTTTAGCATTTGAAATCTCCAAGTTTCCCTCCTTCCTTTGGCACATTTTCTCATGTAGAAGGGTCACTTTTAATATGGGTCTCTTTTCCTGAAAAGTCAAACTCCAAAAAGAATATTAACTCCCTCTTTTAATATTTAAAAATAAAACATAAGAGGAGAATTAATTATTTAATTTTAAAATAAAGGAGTAATGACATTTTTCCCAATATTTATCCTTTAATCCATGGGAAGAGTGGATTAAAGGTCTCCCATATTTTTAATTAATTAATGTCCCAAAAAGGGGACATTACATGCACTCGTAGCCCTAGTGAATAAGAGGGTAGTGAGGGATGATTTTGATCTTAAGGCCTCGTTCGTTGTCCCAAGTCTAGAAGGTCTTCCACAACCTTCACTCGAAGGTACCCCTCATAACAGAGAAATGCACAATGATGCAAAAATAGTTGTGGCAAACTTTTGGTACTACAACAACAATCCTTTCAATGTGGCGAAAACTATGTTGCCAAGAAACGGAAACGAATCGAGATGCGAAATGCTGATTTTCAAAAAAATTGTGTACGAAATGTTACGGAAATGTCCATACAATTTTATATATGATTTGAGTGGTCCATTGTTGGAAGGTTCCGTCAAACATACCAAGACTTTTGTAGAAGAGCAAGAAAAGGTATTGCAAAAGAGGTCGCACCATTTTGTCGATGGGTGGACGGATGGGAAAAGCCGCACATTGATTAATTTCCTAAGCGGTTTCAAGTGGGCAGCTAGTCTTCTTAAATTCAATTGATACCTCCCACCAAGTGAAAAGTGCAAGCACGTAGTGTGATATGTTGAATGAGGTGGTGGGCATGGAGAATGTCATCCAAGTTGTGACAATCAACATGGCGGCACATGTAGTAGTAGGAACACTTCTTGAGAAGTGGCACCATACATTATTTTAGACCCTTTATGCAGCCCATTGCTTGGATCTCCTACTAGAGGGAAAGGGAAAACTCTCATGGGTGAAAAATGTGGTTGAAGACGTAAAACAATATCACGAAGTTCATCTACAATCACACTTGAATGCTAAACTCGATGAGAGAGCACACAATGGAAAGTAGTTTATGGGATCGGGAGACGCATGATTCGCCACAAATTTCATCGCAATGCAGAGCATTGTAGCCTCACTAAGATCCCTTAACCAAACATTTGTGAGCACGCAATGGTTGGAGCTTCCCTATATGCTAAAAAGGCCGAAGGAGAAAGGGTGTGGACTATTTTTGATGATATGTTTGCAAAGCAAATGGAGGAAATCATTAAGGTAACCTAAACTTAACAATTTGTTTATTTGTCATTTCTTTGTTATATTATTTTATTGATTTGATTTCTAATTTTTGTATCATTTTTTTAGGTTTCACAACCTTTAGTTCGAGTTACGGAGATGGTGGATGGGGAGAGAAACCCAATGGGTTATTTGTATGAGGCTATGGACATGGCGAAGGAGGCCATAGATAAATATTATGGGAAAAATCAAAACAAATATGAACTCATTTGGCGTATAATTGATTGAAGATGGAACAAAACACTCTATTGACATATACATGCACCGACACGCTTGAAAGCGATGGTTTTCTATTCCCCATTATTTTAAGGCTGATGAGGAGGTTATGGATGGCCTTAATACATACATAAAAAGAATGGTATTTGATGAAGAAATTATATATGCAATATTCTTTAATGAGCTCTGATTTGCAAGACTACAAAGGGGGAGGCTCTTTTCTTACGTTACATGCCCGAGAAGAAGAAACACTTTGCTTATCCAAGTAAAAATAAATTGAGTCATTTTCTTTTAGTCCCATTAAGCGTAGAACTAGATACTAGAATTCTTTCATTCATTCAAGCCTAGTTGACTTACACAATTATAAATGTCTTATTTGCAAATTTGTTGTGGAAAGATTATGGTGTAAAAACACCAAATCTTCATAAGTTATCCATCCACATTTTGTGTCAGTTGTGTAGTGCTTCTGGGTGTGAACATAGTTGGAACACATTCGAAGTTGTTCACACAAAGAAGCCCAACACAATGTCTCAATGACTTTGTCTTTGTGTGATACAATCTTCGTCTTCACGTGATACAATTTTCATCTTCGCGTGAGACAAGTGGAGGGGCACATAATTATGATGCAATTGACTTGGATGAGATCGATCCATATGATGAATGGATGGTGATGATGTGGAGCCCATGTTTATTATGGAGGAGATAGTAGATTTGGAAAAGGAGACGAGAAGAAGTAATAACATCAAGAGGATTACAATGAGTTGTGAGGATCTAGATGATATCTTTGTGGATGATGATGTTGGTGTTGCAGAGAAGGAATCTTTACCTTCCAATTCCACGAGGCAGCCGTAATAGACTTATTTTAGGTCAGCCTTATGAAAGGGAATATTATTGATATCTCAAAATTCACGACTATTGAGTATTGTAGTTTGTAACTTTGTACTTCGAGTTTGTACTCTTTTTTCGATTGAAATTTAATAGAAAATATACTTATGGCATTTTATACATTCACTTCTCATGTCATTTAACAATATTTTACATTTAATTTAAGTTTTTATGAATTTAAATGTTTTTAAAAGTAGTGATACAACTGTCTATTAATGCTGATAAATTGTCAATTCCCGATTTCAAAGTCAAATTTTGGCCTACCAATAATGGTTTTTTTTTAACTATACTTAGTTCAAATCTGGGGCACTTTGTAGGATGCGGTGAAGGCTGAATCAAGAGGATCCAAAGATGGCATTGTGAGATCCGAAGAAAAGCACGATGTTGGAATTATTTTTACTAAACCTAGCGAGAATAAGAGGAAGGATTTGAATGGTTACTCACGCACAATATAGCATTAGGCGATCCATGGAAACCCAACCGAGATCCATTTAGACAAAAATGCAACCCTACAAAAGCACTTGGAGAAGTCAACGAAGATGGAAATCTGCTTGGAGGCACGAAGGAATGAAGTGGCGAATGTAATGTCCTTTCTTTCACATTAGATTCAATAGAAGACTTATTGCCATTTTTCTTCCTGTGGCCAAGAAGAAATTGAACAAGGGAAGTCCTTGGGTTTCATTTATGTTTTCTTTCATTGTTATTAATGCTTTTTTTTTTTCCTCCCTAAGGCAAGTTGGCTGGGCTAGAGAGCTCATAAAGGCAAATTAAAAATAGAAGCAAGCACTTAAAGAGGTCGGTCATGGGGAAAATTCACCCTTATGACTCTTGGCGCCAACTAAAGGGTATAAGAGGAGTCGCATAGGCTCATTTGCACATCACTTTTGGCATATATACTTTATCAATTTGGACTCTAGGGCTGATTGCTCTATTTCCAACTCCACTAAGGGCGAAAATCCATAGTGTGGCATCCAAGGAGGACGAAAACCTTCCTTGTGGCATATTGGAGAATGAAAACTCTCCAAAATTGGTGGTGTGAAGGAAAATACTAAGATCCTCTTGCTGGTTTGTATCTAGGGCATCAAGGAGAAGACCTATCAAGAGCTTTTGCATTGTTTGGAGCCCCTCTCCTAGGGAGCGACTAGGGTTGGAGTGAATTTGGGTGCCTTCTAGGGCACGGAACTCAATTATTATTTGATATTCAGATTTGTCATAATTTATAAGCCTGATATCTTTCATATTTTTTTGTTATTGGGGTTTGAAGACCTCATTTGTGATCAATTATCTTGGTTGTACTTCTTTTGATAAATAAATTGTCATTGTATTTGAGATTGAATTTCATGATGAAAATTGTCCTAAAGTTATTCTAAAAGGTTTATAAATGTTGTGGATGAGTTTTATGGTGATATTTGGGTGAAATCTTGTTCTTTGTAAGTGTTTCAAAATCGGTCATTGTACATTGTTGATCTAATTTTTCAGTTTGCTGGTCTAAAATTAAATTTTAATCAATTTGGGGTTTGTGTGAATTCCTTGTTTGTGATATTATAGTGGTATCAAAGCTTCGATCTTCCCATCCTGAGGGTTTCATGAGAGAAGGCAACAAGGGTTTCATTTGCTATCATAGGAGAGAAAAGAAATCAGACCAACCAAGAGAAGAAGATAGTATGGCTCGCTAAGATCCACATGAAACCAAAATCGATAAGCTCATTGAAGGGCAAGTGAGATTGACGGGTACTATGGACTTGCTATCCCTAACCCTTCAGAGATATCATGAACATAAGGTTTATAATGGAGAGGGCAGCTCATCTCAGTAGCAAATACTTTACGGCAGCCCCTTGGATCAGCTCGTGGATCGAACAAGGCCCTCTATGGGGCAAAGCATTGTGGCAAGCTATGAGGAATACATGGCACTTCCGATGGAGATACAAGAGGCAATTTCACTTCCGAGTTCATTAGTGTAAGCAAAGGGAGGTCTAAGCCGGAGCCAAGACAAAATGCGCCACCAAAAGAGGTACAAAATGTGTTGGGCAAGATGTCTTTCTCTATTTTTGATGGTTTGAATAATGGGACAGCTAGGGCATGGATTCAAAAGTTGGATACATACTTGTCTTTGAGGCCTATGACGGAGGATGATGCCATAAAATTTGCAACCCTTCACCTAGAGGGGATTGCTCATGAGTGGTGGTTCCATGGATTGGTGACACAAGGGCATAATGAGATCCATTCCTATGATGAGTTTTGTAGAATCATTGGAAGATTTGATAGAATTGATCTAGAAGTTCATTTCAGGGAGCTTGCACAATTGAGACAAGGCACAATAGAGGTATATGTAGCCAAGTTTAAGAGGCTGTCCGTAATGATTATGGATGACACGGAGAGGAGACATTGTTCTATTCATTGAGGGTTTGACCGAACCACTCAAGGGTTTGGTTAGAGCCTTTGATCCTTTGTCTCTCCAAGAGGCAATTAAGAAATCTTTGGACCTTGAAGGTGCTGCCCCAAAAACAACAATGATCAGCGGACATTCCAAGGTAAATTCGAGTGGAGGACAGCCAAAAGGACCGTTGGGACAGCCTAGAAACCCTCCCTTGGACCAGCCAAGGAAGCCCTTCCAACGGATGCCCATTGTCCACAAGGAGCTGCCCAAAACCAGCAATGGAAGTGAGTCAAGAAATGAGCTAAGAAAAAGGAATTTGTGCTTCTCTTGCAAGGATCCATGGTCTCCGGTCATCATTGTTTGGGTAAGGGTAAAGTACATTACATTGAGGTATTTTCAGATTGTGAAGATGATGAAAATTGTGTTGATGAGGCTGAACAAGGTGGGAAACCGGAAGAAGATCCGGAAAGTTTGGATGGCACTCTTGCTACCTTATCTAGTGCACTTAGTTTTCATCCTTTCCGGATACTATACATATATGATGATATTTGAAAAGAAAAATCAACTGCACATAATAATAAACAAATATATTATCTACGGAGTTTTTACTTTACGTGCTTAGGTATTGGTGTTTCTTGTTTCGTTTTTGTTTTGTGTTGAAGTTCTTTTAATTTAAATGCTTAATTTTTAACTAAATAATAATAATAATAGAATAATGTTCAACCGAACTTGTTCGGTAAGTTCAGTCAGACCAAAAAGCACGGTTCGAACAAAATTTTCACTAAGTTCGTAAAAACATGGTAACTATGGTTTAGACTACATGGGTTGCCCAAGGATATAGTGAGTGACAGGGACAACAGATTTATGAGCATGTTTTGGCAAGAATTGTTTGACTTGCCGTACTAAACTCACTCCTAGCACTAGCTACCATCCTCAAACAAATGGGCAAACAGAAATAGTCAATAAATGGGTGGAAGGCTACCTACAAAATTACATTGATGGGCAGCAATCAGCATGGATAAAATGGTTATACATGGTTGATTTTTGTTATAATACCACCTTTTAAATGTCTATCAGTATGTCTCCTTTCAAAGCTTTGTATGGTGATAATGCCCCTTTGTTGATTTGGTTATGATGGATAGTAAAGTGCCAAGGGCAAAATACTTAGTTTAGCAAAGCCATGATATATTGAAAGAGCTCAAAGCAAACCTCCAACATGCCCAAAATCAGTAGAAGTTATATGCAGATCAATATAGGAAAGAGAGGTTATTTAAGGTAGGTGATTTGGTATTTTTAAGGTTTAAACACTATAGGCAATCTTATCTCAAACAAAGTGGTGTGGAAAAGCTGAAACCGCGTTTCTATGGTCTCTACAAGGTAAAAGGAAAGGTGGGAAATGTTGCATATGAACTTGAGCTTCAGGAACAAAGTAGAATACACAATGTTTTCATGTTTCATGCCTCAAAAAGGCACTTGGACAGCACATTACTCCCTCTCTTGAGTTGCCACCATTAGATGAGGAGGGTAAGTTGGTTCTAATTCCGGAAAGTATCTTGGAGGTCCGTGAGAAGAAGTTAAGGAACCGAAGCATCAAGGAATATTTGGTTCATTGGAAGGGATTGCCCCTTGAAGATGCTACATGGGAAAGTGCAGCAATTTTAGAGCATCCAAATTTGCAATTGCTTGGGACAAACAATTTTGGGAAGGGAGGATTGTAACATCCCCTTTTTCAAATTAGATTCAATTGAAGACTTCTTGCCATTTTTCTTCCTGTGGCCAAGAAGAAATTGAACAAGGGAAGTCCTTGGGTTTCATTTATGTTTTCTTTCATTGCTATTAATGCTTTCTTTTGTATTTTTCCTCCCTAAGGCAAGTTGATGGTGGAGAGCTCATAGAGGCAAAATAAAAATAGAAGCAAACACTTAAAGAGGTCGTTCACGAGGAAAAATTCACCCTTATGACTCTTGGCGCCAACTAAAGGGTATAAGAGGAGTCGCATAGGCTCATTTGCACATCACTTTTGGCATATATACTTTATCAATTTGGACTCTAGGGCTAATTGCTCTATTTCCAACTCCACTAAGGGCGAAAATCCATAGTGTGGCATCCAAGGAGTACAAAAACCTTCCTTGTGGCCTTTTGGAGATGAAAACTCTCCAAAATTGGTGGTGTGAAGGAAAATACTAAAGATCCTCTTGTTGGTTTGTATCTAGGGCATCAAGGAGAAGACCTATCAAGAGCTTTGCATTGTTTGGAGCCCCTCTCCTAGGGAGTGACTAGGGTTGGAGTGAATTTGGGTGCCTTCTAGGGCACGAAACTCAATTATTATTTGATATTCAGATTTGTCATAATTTATAAGGCTGATATCTTTCATATTTGGCCATTGTTGGGGTTTGGAGACCTCATTTTTATCATTTATCTTGGTTGTACTTCTGTTGTTGATAAATAAATTGCCAGTTGTGTTTGAGATTGGATTTCATGATGAAAATTGTCCTAAAGTGTTTCTAAAAGGTTTATAAATATTGTGGATGAGTTTTATGGTGATATTTGGGTGAAATCTTGTTCTTTGCAAGTTGTTTCAAAAATCAGACTGTTGTACATTGTTGATCTAATTTTTCAGTTTGCTGGTCTAAAATCAGATTTAATCAGTTTGGGGTTTGTGTGATTTCCTTGTTCTTGTGTTTCAGCCCTAGAAAGGGATATTTTTTAGAAAGCACCATCAACATTCCAATAGCATTATTACAAGATCCCGACATATTGTGCCCTTGTAGAAACAACGGAACCAGAGTCGAAGAGGATGAAATGGAAGTAAAAGAAGAAAACGACAGTCAAAGAGGAAGAAATAGCAGTCAAAAGGGATACGGATGCGTGACTGCGCACAGGAGAAGCAAAATTGTTGTTCCTTTCTTCAGTTTCCTATCTATGAATGTTTTTCTTTAGAGCACATAAGAATGTTTTGTATTTTGCAATTCTCCTTATGAGTTTAACTTTGTATGTTGATCACTTTTTCAATAAGCCTAGTGACCAACCTACATCACCATTGATAGCCTAAAATGTTTCAGAATATCCTGTAAGAAAAATAAGATTTGAACTAAACCCAAACGGTTGAAAATTAACTTAGCATATATACCAAATCAAAAAAGGGGTGCATTTGTTTGTTTTCAAAATCATTATGAATAGGATCAATGCATGAAACTTGTCTTTTGGACAATTTTATCTCAGACTGGTCCACTCAACAGCAATAGGTAGATTTCATGTATAGGTGATTGTTCAAGATCTGAAACAAAAAATGGGTCCACAATTTGGAAATGTCAATTATTCAAAAACCCTTGGAAATGAAATGGCGCGGAAGCATATGAACAATAAATTATAAAAAATACAAATATATATTAAAAATGCATAATTCTAGTTTTTAGTCCATAAAAGATAAAACACTTGAAAAATATAGTATTCATGAAAGTTCAAAACATTCAACATGCTTTTGTTTTGTGTTTGACTATGGTTACATGGTGGATTAAGGATAGGTAATGTTAGAATTAGCTTTTTTAACTTTTTTTTTTTTATTATTTATCTTAAATTCCTTTTTTTGTTGAAAAACTGCCACCGTAAACGCCTGGAAATGTTATGGGTACGGAAGTTTCTGGCATTTCTGGTACATGTTCCAGCCATTTCGGCTTCATGTTTCATGCCTGAAATGCTTCTAGAGAAAAATGGAAGGGGAGATCTGAATTCCAGCAACCTGGAAGAATGCAAGTTCAAATGCCAATTCAGTGTTCTATTGAAGAGATTCATTGTCACTACTAAGTGATGCCTACCACCCATTCCTGTTATTCACATTACAATTAAGTATTACGTCAGACTCTCTCAGATTTACTGAGTCATGCTTATTGTTACTAAAACAAACATTTATCTTAGTTCCATGCAACAATGGCATTTACATTTCCTTATCATCTCTTTTGGCATCATAACCAAATGTTGACATGAACGTCCAAGATTTTTCTGCAGAGTAGCACCACTAAGGACCATACAAACAAAAATTCTATTGTGGTTTATTATTAAATATTATGCCCTCTAGGCTTTCCTTATTGTAAGTTTACCACATGTTCTGTATTGTTCTGTATCTTACAAGCATCCTTTGAAAAAAAAAAATTGGTACGCATGTTCTACATCATTCTATATCTTGTAAGCATCCTTTTATTTTAAAAAATTTAGTACAGAGCATAGCAATTGCATATCTAGATATGTCCAAACAAGGACTAGATTTTTGGAACATATATCAGGATCCCTGATTTCAATCCTCGATATAAGGATTACATCTGATGCGCTTTTGGGTAAAATTTGGAGCATTTCAATATATTTCTTATTTGCAAATTGGATTACTAAATAAAGCTTCTTGCAAACCTATCCTACACATCAGATGACCAACACTTTTCCCAACAAGCTGAGCACATCTGCGACTATAAGATATGCGCCTACACATGCTGCATAATTTGCTCACTTAAGTAGGAATGATGAATACTTACCATGAAAATAATAGTCTTGTCTTCTCGTTTTCTCAACTGCACCTTAATAGTTTAGTTTTTTTTTTTTTTTTTTACGTTGACCAATATAGGATTTTTGAGCCCTTGCAGCCTGATGTTTTTAATGCCAATACAGAATATTTCTGGACATATGCAAATCTGAGAAACGTAGATGGAGATCATACCTAGAGCAATTTCAAATATTTGTGGTGCAGGTTTTTCAAAGCCAACTTCTGAAGATATGATGATTGCATTGAACCTGATCAGAAAAATACAAACACAGTTAAATAAAAAAATATAATTAAGGATCATCATAATAATTAAACATACACTAACCAATGCACATCTATAACATTTCACAGAAAACACAAATTCTGGTATTATCTAAGATAACTGAATAAAGAATCCAAACAAACTTTAGGTCTAATGTTCAAATCTGAGATTTTAGCATCAGATGAGGTCATTTTGTTTTGAACTGGCATTCACATTCATATTATGTCTTTTATCACATCCGGAAAAAATTACGAATTGCAACCAAACTGTGTATTAATACCAATGAAAAGGTTTTCATCAATATATAAATGAATGATACAGAAAACCAAACTGAAAGGCATTAGAATCCATCAGAATAGGTCGAAAATTCTGTCTCATTATTTGTGAATCAAGCCATAAAGAAATCATTCAAATCCCAAATATTTGAATAATATATAACAAAGAAAATGGGAAACCATCTTGAAAACAGGTCCATTAGAAAGAAATGCTAAGTCCTCAACTACGTTCCCGAGTGGCAGGGACGGGTACGATACGCGGATACGTCAATTTTAAAAAACCATTGGATACGATACGTCTTGGATACGTCCGTACATATATATTAAAAATTAAAATATATATATATATATATATATATATATATATATATATATATATATATATATATGTACATCTACTCATTTTTTAGTCCATAAAAAACTGAAATAGTAATACAAAACTTGAATCAATGTTCAAAACATTCAATATACTTAAGACTTTGCATTTTTATTGATCATGTGGCTGCCATACATATGATATACGAATATCATGTCAACATGAATACGAACAAAACTTGAAATTTGAAAAATATACTAGGATCCATGTTCAAATTTTCAAAACATACAAAATGAGTGAGGGTGTATTATTTTATTCATTTAGTTTTTAGGGTTCGGTTTTAGGGAATAGAAAAGTCAAAAAAATAAAAAATAAATGAATTAAAACTTTAAAAAGACGTTTTTGGTGAGGGATACGTATGGAAACCTCCTGGATACATCGCGGATACATGCCCACGTATCCGTGATGTATCCGGGAGGTTGCTGTAGGTATCCGTATCCGTATCAGCACGTATCCGTATCTGATACGTATCAGGGGGATTCGTGGAGGGGCTGGGCGTATCCTGGCAATGTAGGTCCTCAATAAAGGGAAAAAATAAATAAAAAATAAATTATTAGGTTAATATTTAATTAGTAATATCAAAGGTAGGTTTACGTGGGTAAATAATTTTTGACTTTTTATTATTAATGTATGGGGCACAAGGGTTTTTTAATAAAAATATTTAATGTCAATTAAAAATTATTTGACAATGTCATTTAGAAGATATTATTTAATAATGTCATTTTCTTTTCCTCATTTGAGAAACTTCAAGATATCTTTGCTCTCTTTAAAAGGAACCTAAATCTGCACACTATCATCATTTTGTTCTCACCCGATAATGGATCACAGAGCATGATCCAAAACATTGCTCAAATAAATCCGACACAATTTTATTCCAGAAGCTTGTTTTTAATTATATTAATGTCCAAAAATGACCGAAGTAGATCAATGTTGCATAGTCATAAATATGAATTTTGAGAAACAGATAAGTATGAATGAGCAGATCAATCAACAACTAAATGCTTTGAAAGACAAATGCTAAAATTTTGATTATGCAGATATGCTGGACTAGAATTGATCACCAGAAGAAATGTTCACATATATGAAATGGAAATATTAGTCTACATATTTCCAAAAGTGGTTAAAAGATTATACAAAGTTCTAACTATAAAAAATATATTGGTATGAATATGAGTTTGGTTTTTATACATTTCATTTGCCCAATAATGAGTATGACAATATGGCTCAATTTTCATTTATCTTCTCTACTCAGCTTCCTCGGAACACTCCTCTAGAAATCTGTCATCTTCATACATGAAGGTTTACAGGGGACTTCAAGGACTATCAGATTAACTACCTCCTTACAACCAATCCCAATCGTCATAGTTATGCCTTCATTGATGCTACAAGCACTCGCATAGATGGTGATAGATCAGTGAGACTGCATCCCCCTCAGCAAGCAGCTACTCAGACTAGACTTGATGGGACTGTTCTTCATTTGTGTAGAGGGCCAGCTACTCATTGTCCACAGTCCAGGAGATCCGGACAAACATAAATTACCATCTTCTCTACTTATGGAGGATCATTGACCATGGATGTTAGGAGATTTTATGTGAAACATTTTTGTCCCCTTTTCATGGAGATTATTGAGTGTTTCAGTGCTTCATCTTTTCTGTGAAATATCCCTAGAGGGATATCACTTAAAAACCATAAAATATATGAAGATTTGATGCAAACGAAAAATTTTGATTTTTTTGGAATTAAACCAGCTAGGGCAGCGAAATGAAAATTTAATGATAACTTGCAAACTATTTATCCAAAACCCACGAAATTTTATAGAGAGCTTGCTACAATGATAACAAGGACTAGAAAAATATTTTTGGATTTTTCTGATTAATATATGACTGCCAGTAATTTTTAGAATGCCCTAAACTGCTGGAAACTTCAAAAATTCATATCTATGCAAATACAAGGGATAAAAATATGATTTTTTGGAAATAATATCTACATATGATATAGAAAAGAACCCAACCTCCAGATCTGAAAACGAACACCTGGAAACCCTAAAAACATTACTTGCAAATCTCGAATTGAGTAGATAAAACCCTAGAAAATAGATGTTCCAAATTTGAATTGAAACCCTTGATGAAAAATGGTTGTCCTCTTACTCTGAATCTGAGTTTTTAATTACTCTTCAGATCTGATCCAAAAATCTGAATAAAACTCCAAAATAGCAAACTAGGGAGGATCTTTCACCACCGAAGAGTGCTCTGCTAGCTAGGTGTGGATCTTTCACCACTGAAGCTAGGGTTCCTGTGGGATCTTACTCCACAAGAAAAGAAAGTGCAAACAATAGTTGCTCCAATATCAAAATAGGTGAGTGTATGAATGAATGAATAACTCTCCCCAAGCACTCCTTTTATAACTTCACCATGCAACAAGAGGCCCAAAAAAGACCCCAATTGACCCCTTGGGAAAACCACATAAATATAATATGATTTTAAGTTACCTTTCCCCCATGTGCCAAAAGTAACTTAGGTGACCCCAACGAAGAAATAGAATAATAAAGTGTCATATAGTCACCCAACGACAAAATATAACAATTATTACCACCAAGTCGCTCAACTTAATGTCAATGACAAAATATAACATAAAGCAAGGTGGTAATCATGTATCCATACCCAATAGCCTTGCAACGTCGTTAGCCCCTCGGGTATGACCAAGGCTAAGACTGAAAAATGGCCGTTAGGCCCTCGGTGAAGGAATGGGGACATTACAGTCCTCCCTTCCCAAAATTTGCTTGTCCCCAAGCAAATGCAAACCCATCTGCCTCAGTGCCATGTGCAATAGAGAGAACATGATGTAGTGCTCCCAAAGTCTTGATCCGGTGTCAGTCAAATGATGAAGCCTTTGGGAGAATATGCCAACCTTACTTGCTTCCATCAAGTCAATGCAAGTATGAGTGTAATCAACTATGAAAAACATGTTCCAACCGTTATACCTTCCCCAGTGTATGAGGAATCCGTAGCAAGACAAGCCTCTCTAAGCTCCAAGGCTGCCCACTCAAGAATACCATCATGTAGTATATAGGACAGCAATCCCTCTTCACCTTCCTTGCTTATCTTCAACCCTGCACATGAAGCAAACATATTAGAAGAAACAAGAGCTCTCATTAGCCCTTCTTCTAGCCCGATGATTAGCTGATATGTGTTCACCCATTTGATGAGTGTCCCAAACTTCTGCGTACTATCCTGATATCATAGTATCCCTATAATTTCCCCTTAAAAACCAGATTGGGAAATGTCTCATCAAACTGAAAATTAATTCCCTTCATGACATAAATCAGCTGAAAATGACAAGAGTGGATCATAAGAGTAATGAATCTATAATGTGGGCAGATCTGAAGTGACTGAAATTGAAGGATTAGACCCTCAAAGAGTGCCCAATTGCATTCTACCAAAAGAGTTGCCTCAACAACTGTCAAACACCTTACCAAACTCATATTTCCAGCAGATAATAAAGCAATAAAGAGGCTGGAAAAAGGATAATCAGCTGATAAACAAATAAAATCAGAACCTTCTCCGAATTCAATTGTGATTTCTCCTTCCCAATCAGCTGATGAACTGCAAAAATGCAACCTCCTTTGTATACCATGAAGTCTGATTTCTTTGTTTTCCTAAAAAAATCAGTTTATCCATATGAGCATAGTAGGAAAACTCGCCAAAAACTCGCCGAGTTTTGAAAAACTCGCCAAAAAACAAGTAAAACGAGTAAACCGCCAGAAAACTCGCCAAGACAGCATTTCTTTCCTTTTTTGGATTTTTGGTGAAGAAAACACAAGTATAGAATAAAATTTGCCATTTTTGGAAAGGGTCCGGGAAGATGTAGTAGCAAAAACTTGCATGTGCCATAACTTTCATTCTGTGGCTCTGTTTCAGGTGTCGTTTTCTCTAAAAGTGCATATTTTCTCGAGCTCTATGCATTGATGGCAATATTTTTCTTATTTTCATAAAATCCATTTTTGTACCTTTTTGGACCAAGCAACTTCTTGCAATCTTCTGAAAGAATCATGAGCTTTGATCGCCTGTAGACAGATTAGTAATTAAAAATACTGGATAGCTTTCCAAAACTTGGCGAGTACTCGCCAAAACTCGACGAGTATTCTCCCGTGCTCGGACTAATCGTCCCACCTGTCAGCTTGGTCGAAAATGTAATTTATTGTATATTGTAACTTGCATAGATATGAAATTTATGATGATATTTTTCAATGTCAATCATCATAAATTCATATTACTTATCAGCCGGTCGTCGTATTCGCGTGATGATGCGATTTGTATTGTATTTGTATTCAAATCTAATAGAAAACACTTCTCCAACATTTTATGGGCTCATTTGATACATTTTGTAGCTATGTGTTGCTTAAAATTTATGTTTTTTAAAGAAGTTTGAGTATTTTTTTAATTGTCGAGTATTCCCGAGTATTGGCCGAATATTGGCGAGTTTTTGCCGAGTTTTTTTTTTGGGGGTCTGGCGAGTATTTGGATTTGGCGAGTATTCCTACTATGCATATGAGGAATGAATGCAAGTTTCCCAAAAGATGGCAGCCAATGTGTCCAATGAATGATTCCAACTTTAAGTAACCCAAATGTACAAACACATTCAAGTACTTCACACCTCTTAATGACAATAAAGAAATGAGTTATCTTCTTTGTGCAAGACATGTCTTTCCATGGACATAACTCACCAATTCCTTCTATGTTGGGAATATACATGGCTGCTCCCTCATCATACTTTATTCTCTTTCCCCATATTTTCATTTTATCGTAAATGCAAGAGAAAGGGAAATCAAAATTAGAACTCATGCATCCATAAACTTCATCATAAGGAACTTCATACCTTTTGTTGTACCCATTGATCCTCTTCATGAGAGAAGACAACACATCTGAAATAGCATAATTGGGGTTGCTCATCACACCTTTGCAACTCAAAATTTCTGATATAGGATCAGCATCTTCATTCTCCTTCGATTTTTCAACCCATGCATCATCTTCTTCCTTAACATCATGCAACCATTGCATCCCAAAAACAGTCTTACCTCTAGCAAACTCACCCACAATAAATATACCACATACCTCATGTCCTTTCAATATCATGGGTTGCTACATTATTTTCTTTGCCAACATATGCTCATTAGCTGAATCAAGAGCAATGTGAAAGGAGGATGTGTTTATCCCATCTAGCATACCTTGAGACTTGATTATGAAATAGTCTTCCTCAATCATCCAAGCATGTACACGCTGTCCCAAATGATAGAAACATGGCAACAACATAGGAGAACTCAACAAACTAGAAAAATGGTAACCATTCTCATACCTTAGGATGCTAAAGTCATGAATGCCCCTTGAATTCAACTCCTCTTTTTTAACAGCAGATTGCACCTTGATTCTTTGAGCACTTTGAGGACCAAATGCCCCCACTAACCCTTCCAAGGGTTCCACCATGTAGCTGATATAAAAATCAGTCATGGGTTCTATTAACAAAGTTTTTCTCCTCTCTTTATGACTGTTGTTATACACAGTCCAGCAAGCTGAAGATGATTAAAAAATATTCTCTTACCCTTTTTAGCAATCAGAAAATCAGCACTAGTACCTTGAGAGGTTCTCTCCTCTTGCCGCGAGTCTCCAATGAAGAAACCATGTTTGCCAACACTTGTAATCCCAAAAGACACATTTGAATTCCTTCTTTTCCTTATGAAATCAGTCACAAAGTTTTCAAAATCAGAATTGATAGTTTTGGACGATTGCAACATATTACCAGGATCCCATACCTTATAATGCCCATGAACCCTTGTATCATGCAAGGTCTTCCATCTTTGTTTCTCTTGTATCTCCTCATAAAGAAGATCATCACTCTTTGTCTTCATGATGACTTGACTTTGATGTATCGAATCCTTAGCATTCTTATCCACAACAGTTGAATACCATCATGATAAAACTGCTGTAATGATATAGGATGAAGATGATGTAATAAATCCATGCTACTACTAACCTCCTTATAAAGAATATCATCAAAGGTTCACCTTCTATTGCTGATTTAAAAACCTCCAAAACAACACCATCCCTATTGTGATTCATGATTTTAGATGGAGAACAAGTGGAACAAGAATCAACACCTTTCACAAATTTATGCTCATTATTGCTTGGTAAATCCATCCCATATGATAATGACTTATTCTTTGGAGGATTGATAGGTACCTTTTGGACTGAAATATCTTTTTCAATTTTGCAACCAACCAGCCATGTTTGTTCCTCTTTGCCACAAATATTTTCTCATCAAAAGTCATACCTTTTTCTCTAGAAGCTTCTTCTTCTTTCACTTGGTCTTCAATCATCTTTGGATCAACATTATCTCCATCATCTGAAATTACCTCATGTGGGGTTGTTATTGGTTGTTCAAATGAGTTCTTTTGTAATTCAGTACTGGCATATGATGATCTCGCTTGGGCTTGCTACCAATCTTCATCATACAATAATCCGGAAATGGCATATTATCTTTAAAACCCTTACTCAAAGATTGGTACTTCCTGCAATAAGAATCTTCATCAAACACCTCTACTGGCTGCCCTTTATTACTGTTCTCACCTTTTTCCCCACTATTCCCAGATCTGATTTGATTCATGTTCTATGTAAGTTGGCTCAAATAGAAGTTGGTTATCTCATGTTGTTTCACCATGTTGATGAACATTTTCTTCATAAAACCCACATTGAGATCTTTCCATCTGCCATATTTGACCTTTTCGCTGTATATAGGTTGGAGGAAAGCCGGCTCGATACCAATGAAATATCCCTAGAGGGATATCACTTAAAAACCATAAAATATATGAAGATTTGCAGCAAATGAAAATTCTGATTTTTCTGAATTAAATCAGCTAGGGCAGCAAAATGAAATTTAATGATAACTTGCAAACTATTTATCCAAAACCCAAAAATTTTATAGAGAGCTTGCTACTGATGATAACATGGACTAGAAAAATATTTTTGGATTTTTCGATTAATATATGACTACCAAATGAATTTTTAGAATGCCTAAAAGCAAGTTGGAAACTTCAAAAATTCATATCTATGCAAATACACGGGATAAAAATATGAATTTTTGGAAATAACATCTACATATGATATAGAAAAGAACCCAACCTCTAGATCTGAAAAGAACACCTGAAAACCCTAAAAATATTGCTACAAATCTTGAATTGAGTAGATAAAAACCCTAGAAAATAGATGTTCCAAATTTGAATTGAAACCCTTGATGAAAAATGGTTGTCCTCTTACTCTTCAATCTAAGTTTTTAATTACTCTCCGGATCTGATACAAAAATCTGAACAAAAATCCAAAATAGTAAACTAGGGAGGATTTTCACCGCCGAAGAGTGCTCTGCTAGCTAGGTGTGGATCTTTCACCACCGAAGCTAGGGTTCCTGTGGGATCTTACTCCACAAACAAAGAAAGTGCAAACAACAGTTGTTCCAATATCAAAATAGGTGAGTGTATGAATGAATTAATAACTCTCCCCATGCACTCCTTTTATAACTTCACCATGCAATAAGAGGCCCAAAAAAGACCCCAATCGACCCCCTTGGGAAAACCCCATAAATATAATATAATTTTAAGTTACCTTTTCGCCCCTATGCGCCAAAATCAACTTAGGTGACCCCCAACGAAGAAATAGAATAATAAAGTGCCATGTAGTCACCCAACAAGAAAAATAACAATTATTACCACCAAGTTCCTCAACTTAATGTCAATGACAAAATATAACATAAAGCAAGGTGGTAATCATGTATCCATACCCAATAGTCTGCAACGTCATTAGCCCCTCGGGTATGACTAAGGCTAAGATGAAAAATGGCCATTACACCCTCTCTGTAATATCCCTCTTTCTCGATTAGTTTGGTCGAAGACCTTTGGCCCGTTTTGTCTACCCGACAGTCAAAGGGTGTTTTCAAGGGTGACTTCGGTTTATTAATTTTATTATATTGTGCTCAAAATAAAGTAAAATATCATTAAAGCACATATAATTAATTAATGGATTGTTTAAGTGACTTTGACTTAGGAAAGTGCATTTAAATAAATTAACAAATTATTTAATGTGCCTTCCTAGGCAAAAATGCGACTTGCCTTGGGGAAGGGTCAAATAAGCCAAAAATGCGACTTGCTTGGAGAAGGAAATAATTAATTAAAAATTAATTATGCTGATTTGGGAAAAAGTGCGACTTGCATCTTTGGAGGGTTTTTTGGCTATAAGGAAAAAATGCGACTTGGGGAAAGGCATTCCAAATTATTATTATTTTCTCTGAGTCACTTTGAGCTTTTGCAGACAAAATCCAAGGACAGAAACCCTCTAGATTATTCCTCTTGGGGATGGAAACCCTAGGAGCAGTGAGAGGAGTTCCTATTCAGGGATTTTCATTGTATTCACAAGTTTTTATCATTTCAACATTTGAAAGGGAAATAAATTGCAGCAGTGGGGCATACGACTTCTGCTGAGTGGGGCAACTTATTCTACAGTTGTTTTATGCAGTATCTGAGGTATTTTTCATGCTAGATAATTATTGTAATTTCCAGCATCAGTTATATATCAAATCGATTTGGTTTGAATCATTTACAGTGGGTTTTGGACAATCTTTATTATCAATCTATCTGCAGATTTATAATTGTATTGCCAAATATTTAGCATCAGAAATCATTATTAAATACACAACTAAATTGTTCATGAAGAAATCTGCCTGTTAAACCCTAGGCGCCTTTTCTGTATTCCCCCGGTTTGTGGGGTTTGTTTTATTTAATTTATCTATGCAGTTTGAGTATGGTGTTCTATGGATTCTTTTGATGTTATCAGTTCAGATTTGAGCCAGAGCAATATATATTAAAAAAAAAAATCCAAGCAAAAAGGGGTTTGGGATCTTTCAGTGGTATCAGAGTAGTGTATCCTCCCACTGTGTGGGAAGGAAGCGAGAGTGTATTAAAAACAGAAATCAGCTTTGAATGCAACACGAGAGAGGACGGTCCACACCATAGTTGAAAAAATCGTAAATCGGGATTAATCGGCAGGGCAAATTTTGAATCGGAAATCGGGAATCGGCAAAAAATCGGCAAAAAATCGGCAAAAATCGGCAACTTTATCGCTACTTTTAAAAACATTTAAATTCATAAAATATACTTAAATTAAATGTAAAAACAATGTTAAATGATGCAAGAAGTGACTCTATAGAATGCCATAGGCCCATATGCATATTTTCGATTAAGTTTTGACCAAAAAAGAGAGTACAAAGTTTGCAAACAAAAATGCTCATAGAGTCATGTCACATGTGACTTTTGAAGTATCACTATCAAATATCAATAATATTCTATTTCATTATGCACGCCTAAAATAAGTCTCATTTGCACTTTGGAGGCTGCCTCGTGGAAGTGGAAGGTAAATATTCCTCCTCTGCAACACCAACATTGTCATCTGCAAATATATCATCTAGATCATCACCAACTTCTAATGTCCCACGATACTATACACTGTAATATGTATACGGTGACCCTTTGTACTGTTGTACACCGTATAAACACTCACTTTACACTTACAATATTTATTATTTAATATTTATAATATATATTACAAGCTTTACATATTATACATGCATTAATAATAAATATTAAATATACACAATGCACATACCTGCTGCCACGAACAGGGAAAAATCGCTGTAAAAAATGTAGACGCGGACAGGGAAAAATCGCTGTAAAAAATGTATACGCGGACAGGGAAAAATCGCTGCAAATAGGTATAAACCGCGCCCAAACAAGTATAAACCGCGCCCGAACAGGAAGAAGGAGCACGAACTGGTAAAAACGACCACGGATCGGTGAAAAACGCGCACGAACAGGTAAGAAATGCACACGATTTGATAAAAAATACGCGCTGTATTTTAGTGCTCTCACGCGTCGACTGTAGCCCGTGGAAAGAGAAAAAAAAACAAATCGATTTACTTTATTTTCGTCTTGCACCCTAGCCGCGTTTTTTTCCCCCGATTTTCGCCGATTTTAGACGCGATTTTCAACGATTTTCGAGGGTTTTTGAAAGCGATTTATCGGCGATTTATACCATTTCGAAAATCGCGATTTTTTGCAAGTTTTATCGTGTGGCAGGCTGGACGCGATTTATCGCGATTTATCGGCGATTTTTGGCGATTTTTGAATCTATGGTCCACACAGATACTACACCTGCAGACGGGCACGACTCAAAGTTGGTATTGTACAAGGTGACAGAATGGAATTTTTGGATGATAGACCAGAGAGTCCTCCTCAAGAGAAACATGCAGATCCAGATAGGGATTTCATTCGAGATATGGAAGCCACTCAGAGGTAGTTGTTACAGACTATGGAGCGCATGGGCACTACCTTGGACAGGTTGGCACTAGATAGGCCACAAAACAGGCACGACAGGAGGGATAGATCTGTATTAGTTGCTAGTGGTTACAGGGATCACAACAGAAATCACCTTCAGAGCTTGGGAGTGTTAGGGGATCGCCACGCCGTGAGCGGAGGCATACTCATACAGATGAGCGGAGACACACTCATACAGATGAGAGGAGACCTACGCGGACTGCAGATAGGCCTATGCAGCCTAACTTCCTGCCTAGAGATGACCCACTAGAGATTGAGGGACGACTAGAAGAAGTAGCTTTTCCGGATACTATTATGGCAGTCAGTGATGAGTGGAGGAGTTTGCCACAACATGTGAGGGATGTATTTCCCCTCCCACAGTATTGTGCTCAGAGGAGAGATAGCATGAGGGTTGGACAGGACAGGAGGCCTAGAGCCACATAGAACAGGGATTTGTAACAGGTTACCAATAAGGTAACCCTCTCCACTTTTGATGGTAGTGGAAAGATCAGTGCCAGGGCTTGGATTCACAAGCTCGACACCTATCTTACCCTCAAACCCATGAGGGAGCAGGAGGCCATACAGTTCGCTACATTACACCTTGAGGGGGTGGCTTATGATTGGTGGCACCATGGGTTAGTTACACAGGGTCATGAGCTTCTACGGTCATACAGGGATTTCAGCGAGAGGTTGATTGCGAGATTTGATCGCAAGGATGTGGAGCTTTATTACAGGGACTTGGCACAACTCCGACAGAGTGGACACGTTGATTCATACATCAACGAATTTCAGCGTATAGCAGTTATGGTTCCAGAGATGCCTGAGAAGAGGGTGGTGATGTTATTTATAGAGGGCCTTCATGACAGGATGAGAGGATTGGTCAAGGCTCTTAAGCCTAGGACATTGCATGATGTCATCCAGACGACATTGGATTTGGACACATCCCCCACTTCCTATCAACCCACTTCTTATCAGCCCAATAAGAAGTTTCCCACGAGCTCCAGGCCATTTCAACGCTCTACCGTTCCGCAGAAGAGTGCACCACCTCCTAAGGTGGATCAGGAGACTCGTAATGAGTTGAGGAGGAAGAAGCTTTGCTTTCATTGCAAAGATCATTGGGAGCCTGGACATCATTGCCTTGGTAAAGGCAAGGTGCATCTCATTGAGGTGATTTCAGATGGGGATGATGATCACTCGCCAGATACAGATGCAGAGGATGAGGGCAGTGGCCATGATGCACAGGGGGAGCAGCCCCAAGTAGAGCTTGGCGAGAGTGAGGCATTGGATTCATCCGATGTCACTATTGCTACACTCTCAGGAGTTCCTAGGTACCATCCCTTTCGGCTGAAGGGAGTGCTTAAGGGACAACGGATTGTTTGTTTGGTTGACAGTGGAGCTACGCACAACTTCATTGATGAGGGGTTGGCTGCGAAGCGAGGATTACAAGTTGAGGAATTTGAGGGGTTTAGTGTATGGGTAGCAGATGGATTTGCTATTAGTTGCACTAAGAGGATTCCACGGCTTAGTATTCAGATGGGGGACTACACATTGACCGATGACTTCTATGTTATTGGACTTGGTGAGATTGATACAGTATTGGGTATTCAGTGGTTACAGTCCCTTGGCAGATATGTGCAGGATTTCCGGAGGATGGAGTTGGAGTTTATGGTGGATAAGAAGAAGATTGTGCTTTGGGCTCTTTCTGACGGTGGGCCTAGAGTTGTTTCAGCACGCAGGATGGAGTCTATAGTCAGACATGGAGAGGTTGCATGGGCAGCCCAGTGTTTCATTTCATCCAAATCTTCTTCAGACAGTGAGCAACCTTTTCATATTGACATCCAGTCCATACTGGATAAGCACGGCCCAGTGTTTGGTGACATTCCTCCAGGTAGACCACCAGATAGAGGGTTTGAGCATGTTATAGAGCTTGAGGAGGGTGCTAAACCCGTGATGACTACGCCTTATCGCCATCCTAAGACATATAAGGATGAGATAGAGAAGGCCATTAGAGAGCTCTTGGAGATGGGACACATCCGTCCTAGTTCTAGTCCCTTTGCTTCTTCAATTGTTTTGGTGAAGAAGGATGGGACCATGAGGATGTGCATTGACTATCGTGCACTGAACAAGAAAACCATCAAGAACAGGTATCCCATTCCTCGCATTGATGAGCTTTTAGATGAGTTGCATGGATCTATCTATTTTTCGAAGATTGATCTTCGATCAGGCTACCACCAGATTCGAGTTCGGGATGAGGACATTCACAAGACAGCCTTCAGGGGTTCACTACGGGCACTACGAGTTCTTGGTGATGCCATTTGGACTCACCAATGCACCTGCTACATTTCAATCATGTATGAACCATCTCTTCAACAGGCAGTTGAGGTAGTTTGTGTTGGTATTTTTTTATGATATTCTAATATATAGCAGGACATGGGATGATCATTTGAGGCATCTTGATGAGGTACTTAGCATAATGGAGACTCAGTCTTTATTTGCTAAGATGTCCAAGTGTGAATTTGGACTTACGGAGATATTGTATCTTGGGCATGTCATTGGGGTCAATGGGGTCTAGATCCATCAAGAGAAGATACAGGCAATGCAGGATTGGCCACCACCCAGGAATATCTCTGACTTGCGAGGATTCTTGGGGTTATGTGGTTACTACCGGAGGTTCGTGAAGGGTTATTCTCAACTGGTAGCTCCATTGACAGATCTTACACGGAAGGGGGCATTCAGATGGACAAATGAGGCACAGGTAGTATTTGAGAGGCTCAAGGTAATTATGAGCACCTGTCCAGTTTTGGCTCTTCCAGATTTCTCACGGCCCTTCATTTTAGAGTGTGATGCTTCGGGATTGGGGATTGGTGCAGTTCTTATGTAGGATCGCCATCCTATTGCCTTGAGAGCCAGGAAGTTGAGAGATAATGAGAGATTGTATTCCACCTATGATAAGGAGATGCTTGCCATTATGCATGCTTTGGCAAAGTTCAGACAGTATTTGGTGGGTGGAAAATTTGTGGTGAGAACCGACCACAACAACTTGAAATATTTCCTGGAACAAAAGGAACTCAATGAGAGGCAACAAAAATGGGTCAGCAAGAATCCAGGCATATGATTTTGACATTGAGTATGTCAAGGGGACAAAGAATGTAGTGGCTGATGCACTTTCCAGGAAACCCCATCTCGCTGCCCTATGTTCTTTGAGCGAGATTTCAGCAGATTGGAAATCTCAACTGTTAGTTGAGTATTTCAAAAATACTTGGGCATGTGACATTATGGATGGAAAAATTTAGGATGACTAGTATAAGGTAATATCTGATTTGATTTTGTATAAGGGCAAAATTTACCTAGTTCCTGAATCTGAGCTTGAGAAGATTATGCATGCTTTCCATGATGCACCACTTGTAGGACATCTAGGGTATTTTAAAACATACAGACAAATTAGAGAGAGATTCTCCTGGAAGGGTCTCAAGGATGATGTCTTGCGCCATGTCCGCATGAGTGTATGACTTGTCAGCAGAACAAGTCAAAGCATACTTTCCCAGCAGGTTTGCTACAGCCATTGCCAATCCGGAGCAGAAGTGGGAAATTATTTTGATGGATTTCATTACAGGTCTTCCCATGGTGCAAGGGAATGATCGCATTTATGCAGTAGTTGATCGGTTGACAAAATATGCACACTTTTTCGCTGTCCCTACCAGCTTTAAGGCACCTCATGTGGCTGATTTGTTCTTCCGTCAGATATTCAGGTTGCATGGACTTCCGAAGAACATAGTGATCGGGATAGCAGGTTTATGAGCATATTTTGGCAGGAGCTTTTTTTTGGTTCACATTGAGTTGACCCCTAGCACTAGTTATCACCCTCAAACGGATGGGCAGACAGAGATTGTGAACAAGTGGATAGAGGGTTATCTTCGTAACTATGTTGCAGGACAGCAAAAGGCATGGGTAAAGTTGTTATATTTATGTGAGTATTGCTATAACACCACTTACCATATGTCTATTGGTATGACTCCATTCCGAGCATTGTATGGATATGATGCGAGATCTTTTGTTGATTTGGCATTTGGGGACAATAGAGCTCCCAAGGCTCAGGAGAGTTTACAGGATAGTCAGGACATCCTTAAGGTACTTAAGGAAAATATTCAGTGGGCCCGAATTAGTAGAAGATGTATGCAGATAGGCACAGAGTGGAGAGATCATTTGAGGTAGGAGACATGGTGTTTCTACGTCTTCAGCCTTACAGACAGAGTACTCTCAAGAAGAGTGGGGCTGAAAAGCTCAAGCCGCGATTCTATGGTCCATACAGGGTGTTGAGGAGAGTTGGTGAAGTGGCATATGAGCTAGAGTTGCCTTCTGAGAGTAAGATACACAATGTCTTTCATGTATCTTGCTTGAAAAAGGCCTTGGGGCAGCACATTATTTCTTCTACAGAGTTACCACCCTTGGATGAGGAAGGGAGATTGGATTTAGTGCCAGAGGAGATCTTGGATAGCCGAGAGAGGAGATTGAGGAATAGAGTTACCAGTAGAGGATGCTACATGGGAGGGCAAGTCTATATTACAGCATCCAGCTCTACAGTTGCTTGGGGACAAGCAATCTCGGGAAGGGAGGACTGTAATGTCCCTCTTTCTCGAATAGTTCGGTCGAAGACCTTTGGCCCGTTTTGTCTACCCGACGGCCAAAGGGTGTTTTCAAGGGTGACTTCGGTTTATTAATTTTATTATATTGTGCTCAAAATAAAGTAAAATATCATTAAAGCACATATAATTAATTAATGGATTGTTTAAGTGACTTTGACTTAGGAAAACGCATTTAAATAAATTAACAAATTATTTAATGTGCCTTCCTAGGCAAAAAATGCGACTTGCCTTGGGGAAGGGTCAAATAAGCCAAAAATGCGACTTGCTTGGAGAAGGAAATAATTAATTAAAAATTAATTATGTTGATTTGGGAAAAAGTGTGACTTGCATCTTTGGAGGGTTTTTTGGCTATAAGGAAAAAATGCGACTTGGGGAAAGGCATTCCAGATTATTATTATTTTCTCCCGGCAGTTAGCTTTGAGCTTTTGCAGACAAAATCCAAGGATGGAAACCCTCTGGATTATTCCTCTTGTGGACGGAAACCCCAGGAGCAGTGAGAGGAGTTCCTATTCAGGGATCTTCATTGTATTCACAAGTTTTTATCATTTCAGCAGTTTGAAAGAGAAATAAATTGCAGCAGTGGGCATACAGACTTCTTCTAGAGTGGGCGACTTATTCTACAGTTGTTTTATGCAGTATCTGAGGTATTTTTCATGCTAGATAATTATTGTAATTTCCAGCATCAGTTATATATCAAATCGATTTGGTTTGAATCATTTACAGTGGGTTTTGGACAATCTTTATTATCAATCTATCTGCAGATTTATAATTGTATTGCCGTAATATTTAGCATCAAAAATCATTATTAAATACACGGCTGAATTGTTCATGAAGAAATCTGCCTGTTAAACCCTAGGCGCCTTTTCCTGTATTCCCCGGTTTGCGGGGTTTGTTGTTATCGGTTCGATTTGAGCTAGAGCAAATATATATATATATATATAGGCAAAAGGGGTTTGGGATCTTTCACCCTCAATGAAGGGATGGGGACGTTACATTTTGCATTATAGTATAGAACAATGTTTTAAAAATAGGAACCGGACCGGAACCGAACCAGCTTCAAACTTTATGAGCCGGTTTACTAAAAACACATAAAAATTTATATTTTTAATAAAAACAATATATTTGAAAGATTTGAAACCATGATTCCAATAATTACACACAAACTATGCAAAGTTTGCTCATTTATATACTATATAACATGTAAGAAAGGTGTTTATAGCAAAATGGCACGAACTCCAAGTCCAATACACAATACATATCATATGAGATTCCGAAACAAAATACATAAATAATGAGGCTCTAAATGGCCTCTATAGTCCAAGACTTCAAAAAACAACATGCTATGATGCTGAAGTTACAAAACTCGAGAAGATATTAGATGACATTAATGATCAATCATCAAATTCTGCACCACTACCGAGAATGGGATCCTCGGGCTCATCCTCATCAATATAATTACGTTCTTCTAACTTGTACCCATCCAAAACCTCAGGGACATCTGCAACAACTGTATTGGCAGTAGCACGAGTGCGACTAGTACCTGCCATGTCTCGTAACGGTGCTACTAGTGGCTCATCATCCTGATCCAAAGCCATCCACCCCAAGTCATCGATATCAAACTTTGTTGGGTGACTCTCCTCTACCCAATCTGAGGTTGGATCTATATCATCCAAGATAATGGGATCTGTATCAAGTTTTCGGTTAGTAATTGGTTGCGCCTTGGCCGAAGGTTGTAATGCACAAAGACACGATCATTTAATCATTGTTCCAAACGATTTCTCTTCTTTGTGTGAATCCGCTCAAAGATGGACCAGTTGCGCTCGCACCTAGAAGCACTACAAGTTTGGCTCAGGATCCGAATTGCAAACTTTTGCAATTGAGGACACTGACTACCAAATGAATCCCACCAATGTGCTTTCTGATAAAAATGTAAATATTTAATTATTAAACAATGACGATAAAAAATAAAGTTAAAAATTAAAACTTATAACTTAAAACGTAATTCAACAAATTAGATTGTGACTTATGCTAAAAATTCATGATTATAAAGTTTAATCAAATGAACTTCAAAAATTTAGAATTGCTTACTTGGTTGGTCCACATCTCTTGCAATCTTTGCAAGGTTTTCCCAAAGGTACCTGTGGCTCTGCTAAAGAAATTGATCTGTCGGTGAATTTCTAGTTGTTGCCTCTTATTAGGGACCATGCGTACTAGACACTCGTCTGAAACCATCTTTGACTTCTCATGTTTGATCTTCTCCAAGTTGAGCTCTATAATGATATCTTGGGTTCAAGAAATATCCAGTGGTGTGTATAGGGCGATGGAGTTGATTGTTCCATCTATTATCTATAATCTCCCATATAGGCCCATACTTAACTACCATGTCTTTGTATGCTACCCTTATCTACTCCATTTTCTCGATCCATAGCCTCATAAATGTAGCCCATGGCTAAATTTTCCCCATCCACCAATCGCAAAACTAACAAGATGCTCAACAATTTTCACAACCTTTACTGGTTTTTTCCAAAATAAATTGTCAAAAACTTTCATTTTTGTGTCTTTTCCATCTTGTTTGTGGCTCCACTTGGATGCATTCCATTCGTCACTTAAAAATATCTTTTTCAAGTTTTGTGCTTAGGAAAGAAGAGATTGCAATATGAGGAAGTTTGTAGCAAATCTCGTGATGGTTGATCTAACAAGTTCTCTGCCTTCAATGTTTTCCCTCATTAAGTTCAATACCCATGAGTGATTGTAGATGTATTTTGTGATGCTTTTGGCATGCTCTACAACATTCTTGATCCAATCTTTTTTCCTATATCCTCAAGCATGAGGTCTATGCAATGTGCAACACATGGAGTCCAAAATATTGTTTTATGTTTAGTCTCTAACATCTTACCAACAAGAACATAGTTAGAGGCATTATCTGTGATGATTTGTACAACATTTTCCACCCCCACCTCTACAACAACCCCATCCAAAAGATCAAACAAAAAATTTGCATCTTTCACCCTATCAGATGCATCAATTGATTTGAAAAATATAGTTTCTTGTGGACAAGAGGCAAGAAAATTTATTATGGTGCGGTTCTTGCCATCACTCCAACCATTTGACATAATACTACATCCTGTTTTGGCCCATGATAATTTACAACTCTTCAAATATTTATCTATGGACCCAACTTCTTTCTACAAAAGAGATCCTCTCAAGTCATGCATACTAGGGCCTTTGAAGCCCTTACCAGCAACAACAATGTAATCAAACATAGGCTGGTAATAAGGTGAGAGGGCGGCATTGAAAGGGATATTTGTATCATACCACCATTTAGCAATGTATTCAAAAGAAAATTCTTTATATTGCTTCTTCCAATGGTTATCTAAGGTGGGTTAATTTTCTGTTGGCATGGAGACACTAGTAGGTGTGGAGGAAGATGGAAAAAAGCTTTGGATGTTCTTTCTTTTTGGAGGTCGGTTTTCATGACTATGAGTGGATGTGGGAGGCATATACCGAAAGTGGTCTTTAGCATGAACAAAGGGGTCAGAGCAAGAGCCTTCAACACTTGTTTAGGCCATGGCATGTTGCCTCCTCCCTATTTCAGCATCTATCTCTTTTTGCCAAGTCTTCTCTTCTTTATGTTTCTCAAGCGAGTTTATAATTTCCAATCCAATAAAGCATCATATATCCGGTGCATCACATGGGATAACTTGGCTTCTTTGACCAGCCAAGTGTTGTTTCAACCTATGAATGTCCTCCGATGTGTTTCTTACAATATTTACAAAATACTTGATTATCAACTATGTCAGCATGGTTCCATGTAGGGTCTTTAACTCGGGGGCCATTGCAAATGCAAAGAAATCTGAAAATGCAAATATAGAAACTGCAAGAAAGAAAATATATTTCAGATTTCCTATTTAGTAAGATTTAAAAATAGGGGCAAGTTTAAAACTTAACATACCTTTCAATGTGCACACAAATGCGGTCAAGAAACACTCCAAGCTTGTATATGGGTTGCACCCTCCAAATGTAGATGTCAAGACTCAAGAGTAAGACTCAAAACCACCACAAAGAGCCCACAAGCAATGCCAAACAAACCCCAAGCTCACTCCAAATCAACACTCTTCAATGTTGCTCCAAGCCTCCAAATCCTTACAAATGAGAGAGGTGCTCACAAATAGAAGTGAGGAAGTCTCTATATGGATGTCAATATCACCACAAAGAGCCCACAAGCAATGGAAAACAAGCTCCAACTTCCAAGCTCACTCCAAAACTAAACTCTTCAATGTTATACTCCAAATGTTTTTGCTCACAAATGCTCAATGAGAGAGGTGTGAGGTGAATGGGGATCTATATAGCAATAAATTAGGGTTTAGATCAACTAAAAAGTTGAACTTATAATAAAAAAATTGTCTTTTGCAAAATTAACACCGTATTATAGCGCTTTTTCCGGCTTGGTCGGTTTAGAGCGAACGGACCGATTTGACCGGTTTGGTACCTAAGCCGTACACCGGTCTAGTTTTATTATCAATTTGCCCCCAAAACATTGAACAGTTGAACCGCCGATTCCTGATTTCGGTTCGACTGGTTTTAAAAACACTGGTATAAAATATGGCCAGCTTTTTCCTCTGCCGTGGTTTCCATCAAATTTATCTTATTTGGTGATGGATCATTTGTAATGTCCTCAAATGGACATATTCTTACCCCAGATGGATTTCCCACAATTCCCACTAGGGGCAAATCTGATTAATCCAAAAAGCTAAAAATCTCAATTACTATCAAACTGAAATGCTGAATGAAATTAGGCCACAAACTGAATATTTTTCAGAAAACCCTAGTTCGCTACCCTAGGCTAGAGATTTAGTAAAAATAACTTTTTCCACCTCAAAATACCTCAAAAATTAGGAAAATTTGTTTGCAAGTAGATAATGAATAATTAGAATAGGATTTCTAATCAAATTCGAAAAAATATTAATTTTGGAATTTATTAGGGCAAAAACGCAACAAAACTAGTAAATTCAATAACTTGTAAAATGCTCCGAATTTCTAGGCAAATGATAGCTCATCTTTGAAGCTTGAAAAATAAGCTTTCCAATGAACCCAAAATCAGAATTTTTCAATGGCAAGGACACATCCAAAACGGATCTGCAATTCTGGAACAATGTAGATAAACCCTAGTTGTAAGTGAAAGTTGGAAATACAATTTCACCCCACTTAGAAAGGCCCAAAAACACCTCAAAACTTATCAAACACTTCAGATCTGATCTCTCCTTGAATTTATCTTGAAATCAATGCCCTAACAATGCAAAAAATGGAAATGGAAGTTTCAACAACACTCCCAACAAACATGCAATATTCAGCCCTTGTAGGTCTTCAAACAACTCACGAACCGGCAGCAATAAGTCTTCAACAACTGCTGGAAAACTACTGGAAAACACAACTAACTCCTTGAATTTTGATGCTCAATGGAAACCCTTGAATGGAGAATCCTCACAACATAAAAGAAGAGTTTTCGTTCTCCTTCTAAATCTCTAGAGGGTTTTTCGTCCTCGAGAGATAATATCTAAACGTCTTCGTCCTTAGAAATTCTTTTGAAAAGCTCACAAGCTCGAGACAAAAATCAGAATTTCATAAAATGAAAGAGATATCTCTCCAAGCCAAGTTGACTTTCTTTTATAGGAAAACTTGGCTTAGTAGCCACCCCACAGCTCCAATCACATGTGTTTCCTACATTTAATTATGTTTTGGCCTTGTCACATCCCCAACATGGGTTGCATTTTTCCTAGAGGAAATAAAACATAAAGTGACCTCTTTCCCTTTTCTTGTCTAATTGCACTTTATCTTTTATTTTATTTATTTATTTTTTTTTTAGTAAGCCATTAATAAATTAATATAAGAAATCACTTTAACATGTTCTATTTGGTGACTTTACACCAACAATAGAGTCTAATTTTTTTTTGTTTTCGAGGCCGGCCCGATGGAGAAAACGCGTGCGGTTTATGCGGCGGAGGAGAGTCGAGTACCAAGAGGATCTCCAGGGGTAAAAGGTCACTGCGAAGGGTTCCGACCGAGCATTGGGGGCGCTCAGGCTGGGGAGGGAGTGCGGGACAGAGCCGAATGGGAGAAGGTGGAAGCTAGTCTGCGCCCTAACCCTAGGGCTCCAAAAAAAAACATTTCTGGAAGTGGAGGGGGTGCGGAAGGACCGATGAGTGGAAACGGGGGGGGTGGAGATTCAAGCAACCATGGCTCGGGGCATCATCAGAAGGCTTCTTCCTTCAAGGAGGCATTGGAAAATAGGGGAGGCGATTCCTCGGGCATACATACAGCTTGCTAAAACCCAGGCATACTTGGTTGATCTAGCCGAGGACATCCCTTCCCTCACTATAGAAAATCCATAAGTTGAAGAATATTTCAAAAACTTAACACGAGGATGCGGGATGGCGCAGTTTAATGGATTTTGGCCTTCCTCCACAGCTCTGTACCAGTGGGTCTTCGAAAATTGGACCAATAAATGTGAAACATCTTTGCTCCAAGGGTTTTTTCGTTGTCCATTTTAGGAAACTGAAGATTACCGCAGTGTTTGTGAGGGACCACTAGTTACAGGGACATGCAGTCTATTCATCACTCCATGGTTCCCAGATTTTAATCCGAATACTTATTTGGTGACCAAAACACCAGTTTGGGTCAGGCTTCCTAACCTTCCCTTACATCTGTGGTATGCCCTGGAAGATATTGGAAACATCTTGGGCAAATTTATAAAAGAGGATATGGATAGAACACATTCGGGCTGTGTTCTTCGTTCGAATTTGTGTTGAACTTGATTTAAGCAAAGGATTACCTGATCGAATCAACCTTAAGTTTGGTAATTTTCAGCACACCCAGGTCTTAGATTATGAGAATACCACATTCCGATGTAGACTATGCAGAAATGCGGGGCATTTGCAAGCCTCTTGTCCCTTCAATAAGAATCAGAAATCTAAAAAAGAAAATGGATCAAAATCTTCGAACGGATGGGGTTCTGTAAACCCAGATTTGGTTTATGCGTCAAAATTTAAAGATAATCCGTATAATCCTTCCTCCGATGGTAAAACGGTGACAGAAAAATGATACAGAGATGGGATTTCAGGAAGAAAACTTGGTTGGAGGTGGCATAAAAAGGGGACATACTTCAGAAAGTTCGAATCGGATCAAGATTTTGTGCCAAGTAATTTGATGGCGTTGGCAAACCCAGTGATCTTGCATTGGTTATCTCATCCGACCTTGGAAAATGGCAAGAAGTAAAGAGGCGTAAAAATAAAAAAGGACGCATGGGCAGCATTGATGATTATTTTCCATCCCAAGGGGGAAGTAATTTAAGGATTGCTCTATCTTTGGTAAAGTCAGTATGCAACTGTTTTTTGGCTTTTGTAGCCCTTTTGTTTTCCAGAGGATTTAGCCTCTTCTTTTAAATAGGGAACGGGTCCCTTCAACCTGCTTTATCAATCAAAAAAATAAAATAAATTAATATAAGTGTTTTTTATAAAGTTTCTTTTGTATGCACTTTATAATAATTTATTAAGACTATAGTTCTCCTTTTTATCACCCCTTAGCCGTCGGGAAACAAAATTGGGCTAAAGGTCTTCAACTAGATTATCTTAGGAAGTGGGACATTTAAACCCTTCCTTCCCCAATTTCTTGCCCTCAAACAATTCCAAACTCGTCTACACAAGTGCCATGTGCAAGAGAGAGAACATGATGTAGTGCTCCCAAAGCCTTGATCCGGTGCCGGTCAAATGATGAAGCCTTTGGAAGAATATGCCAACCTTACTTGCTTCCGTTGAGTCAATGCAAGTATGAGTGAAATCAACAATGCAAAAAGTGCTCCAAACTGTTATACCTTCCCTGGTGTATGAGGAATCATTGGCTAGACAAGCTTCTCTAAACTCCAAGGTTGCCCACTCAAGAATGCCGTCATGGAGTATATAGGATGACGAGAGTCGTCAATCCTCTTCATTAATAATGTCAATCCAACGCTGGTGTCCGATGGCTATATGCAAAAGGAGAAAGAGATCTTTGGAAAACAAATCCTTCAAACACAATCCAAACTTACATAAATTAAAAAGCACACTTGCGGAAATGGAAAAGCACACTTGCAGAAATCAAAATCACACTTGCATAAATGAAAGCACGCTTGCATAAAGGAAATTGTTGAATTGAATACAAATGAAAAATAAATAAGACACCTACAGGTTCACAAAATAAATTGTACGAAGAGAAAGATTACATGACATAAAATCAGAAATTCACAACAAAAGGAAAATTACAAAATAAAGAAATAAACATAAAACATTGATCCATCTTCCTTGGAATGAGTGGCCAACTCATTCCTTAGAAGAGGTCTTAATTCATACTTGGAAACTTTAATTCAAAACCCAGCAGAATAATTTTACTCGAGAATATTGGAGAGAAGACGAGATTTTCATTGCTCGGTAAAAATTACATATAAGAGTGTGAAATGTTGCATTTATAATTCATGCATCCAACCGACTCCTTATTTTGGGGAATACAATTTGATCTTCTCTTTATTCTAATATACTTAGTCAACACACCAAGAATTAACTACCTATTCTAGGGCGGATTTATTCAAAGCAATAAATCCCATAGTTACCTAAGACTCGGGACGACGGACGGCAAATTTTTTTGAAAATTTCGGGACGGCGGGGGGACGGCTAATAAAAAATATATATATTTTATTAATTTTACAAATATAACATGAATAAAGAATAATTCAATAACCTAAGACTTAAAATTGAAAGTTTGAAGATTGAAACCACTAATGATTAATCCAATTATTCATCACATAAGCCAAGGCCCAAAATGCTACAGCTATATATATCATATAATTCAAAAACTCGTTTTAGAAAAACTCGCCAAAAATTATGCTTCAACAGTAACTCGCAGAAAACTGCCAAAAGACTAGTATAGTTGGAATACTAGAAACTCGAAAAACTAAAAAAACTTAGCATTTCTTTCCTTTTTGGATTTTTGGTGAAAAAACTATAGAAAAAAATTTGCCATTTTTGGAAAGGGTCTGTAGCAAAGAAAACTTGCATGTGCCATAACTTTCATTCTGTGGCTCCGTTTGGTGTCAAAAGTGCATATTTTCTCGAGCTCCACTGATGGCAATATTTTTCTTATTTTCATAAAATCCATTTTTGCACCTTTTTGGACAAGCAACTTCTTATGATCTTCTCGAAAGAATCATGAGCTTTGATTGCACTGAAGTTAGTAATTAAAAATATTGGGTAGCTTTCTCATACTGCCAAAATGACAAGTATTCTCCGTGCTAACTAATCACACGAAGAAGCGCAAAAGTTGACTCAAAAAGGCTCAACAACTTGGTTTTGTGCAATCAATCTTCGGTTTCGCACAAAAAAAGTTGAGGCAACATCACTCATTGATTTGGATGAGATAGATCCATACCGTGAGTGGCACAGGCAAGAAGAGGAAAACCCTACGTTCACAATGCGAGATTGCTTCTTTTGAGAGGGAGGCTATGGAGGAGAAGCACTTAGCGAGGACTCAGGAGATATTGGTGGATGACATCTTTGGAGGTGATCTCCAACATGCAAAGAGAGCCACCAACCATCTAGTTCCATGATCGAGCGCTTCGCAGGCCTTTCAGGAGGAGCGTGGAGACGCTCCTTCAGTGTGGGGACTAGTATCGGCGGTTGTCGTATTCCATGATGATGCGATTTTGTATCAAATCTAATAGAAAACACTTCTCCAACATTTTATGGGCTCATTTAATACATTTTGTAGCTATGTGTTGCTTAAAATTTATGTTTTTAAAGAAATTTGAGTATTTTTAAGTTCTTGAGTATTCCAGTATTGGCCGAATATTGGCGAGTTTTTTTTTTTTTTTGGGGTCTCAAGCGAGTTTTTGGTTTTGGCGAGTTTTCCTACTATGATATATATTATATTCAATGTTCAAAACTTCAACATGACAATGAAAGACTAAATAGTAAATAGTAAAGCTGAAAATTTAAAACAAGTCTTAGTCTTACTCTTCAATAATCAACATGAGAAGAGTACAACTACACCCATATTACATATGCTACGAAATATTATGTCATGTCTCATAACCAAAATGACATTACATAACCAAAATGACAAGTGACAAGTCTGACTCAAAAATCACTATCGGAACCCTCGATGGAGCAGATTCTGAACCGCTCCTCCTCACTAGGAGTATCTGTATCAATGTCATCTGCATCTGCAAAGGAGATATCAACCAGTCCTCGCTGCTCCTGATCTTCATCAACTTGCCTTGCATCCTCAGGATCCACATCCCACCGCAATGCTGGGCTCTCCTTGTATGTAGGTGTCTTGCGATCCATGAGACGCAAGGCACTATGTACAGCAACAAGTTTCTCTGCTCTCTTAGAGGTAAGTCTGTTCCTCTTAAGAGAGTGGATCCACCCATATGTTGACCAAATCCTCTCAGAAGCAGAGGAACTAGAAACCTGAGAAAGAAGACGAATAGCAAGTGTACGTAGCAATCCTGCATGTCCATACAATCGCCACCAACTAACTGGACTCTCATGTGCCAATGTGGTCTTGTCTATCTTTGATGATTTTTTGTAGCCATCCAGATAAGCGAACTTGAGCCAATCAGTTCTGACTCGTGAAGCATCCTCTGCATTATACATTTTTTAGGGCTTTCAAGAAACCCTTCCTCACCTCCTCATCATCTACTCGGGAGAACTCACAGCCTCTCAACATGCCACTTCAGATTTAGTGCATATACGACCATGTGTAAAGGAGTGTTCAACTTCTCCCATCTCCACTCAATGATAGGCTGAATATGGTGATGGTAGACCTCCAGGTGGGGTCCTCGTCTCGAAAGCTGACCTTCATCTGGCCAAGCATACTATCAATACATTCGTATATCTCACCAAGGCTAGGGCTCTCAGAATCCCCATATTTTATCACACTGAAAACTGGAGATATTATGGATGTGATATATCTCACATCTATCCAAAATGTTTCATTCACCACAATTGCTTTCACCTTCTTCCCCTGCTCTGTCTTCGACCCATCCCACCTAGACCACTCTGATGTCATGACCATGCACTGTAATGATTCCTGCAACTCAGCCATCCTATCCAGCAAAATAAAATACGATGCAAAACGTGTGTCCACTGGCTTGAGGAATTCCTTCCTCGAAAAGCTACGGAAGAGTGCCAATGACATATGGTGGTTACAGATGAACATCTGCACATCTCTAGCATCAGCCACTACATTTTTGACCCAATCAATTTTTCCAATATCTTTTAGTGCATTGTTCATGGCATGCACACAACATGGGGTCCAATATATATGTCGGTAATGAGCCTCGACAAGCTTACCTGCTGCCCTGCACACATATGCTGCATCTGTAATAACTTGCACAACGTTGGCAGGGCCAACCTCCTCGATAGCATCTTGCAAAATGGTGAATTGGAACTCTGCATCCTTCTTCTTCCTTGAACAATCAACTGCCCTCAAAAAGTAAGGACCCTCTCTGCATGAAACAATGATATTTTTGAGTGGCTAGTGTCTGATATCTATTCACCCATCCATGATGATGCTGCAACCGTGAGAGACCCATGTGCACCTCATTTCCTCCATTAGTAAATTAACCTTGGAATAGTTCTTATCCAAGATTGTGGTTCTCAACTTCGTGTCTCCTGGGGGCACATAACTCACACCTACTTTGGCTATCTTAGCCACAGCCTCCTTGAAATAAGGAGAGCGAGCAAAGATGAAATGGAATGCCGAGAAGAAAAAGAATTTTCCAATGGCATCATTGGCCTCCTCTCTAGCCTTTGTATCATACATATCAACAAGTGGATTGGAGGCCACAACCTTCCTCTTCCCCCTACTACTACCAAAAGCATCCAATTCAGACACCTCATAAGATGCACCTATAACACTACCGGTATTAATTCTCACAAAGACTAGAAGGGGTGCCAAGCCACTAACATGACGGTCACAAACTTCCGGAACCTTTTCCATCGTATCTCCATTATACAACCTCACCATTTCTGCCCTCTCTTCAAGTGATAGCTGTCCACACATGCCTACACCTTTCCCCGTAATGTGCAATAAATGTGCATTCAACCTAGTAATGTTGCCTGACCAAGATAATGAGCAAATGTTGCATTTCCATGTTTTAGTGCCCCTGAAATGTTTGATCTAGGACCCTGCATAATTTGACCAAATTGTTTTAAAGGTTTTTTCTTATCAAAAGGCCCCCTAGCATACTTTTTCAACATTTCGGAGGGGCAACTGAACTTGTCCACACTCCCCTGTGAACTAGTAGTAGTATTAGGTGTTTCTGATTGTGTTCCTTCTCCTTGCACACCCATTTCAACCTCATATTCAGCTTGATAATCACTATCGGAACTCATTTTGAAGCTACAATAATTAAAATACAAAACAATATAACTATACAATACAATAAAAGTAAAAATGAATGATGCAATTTTTGAATACATTTAAAAATTAAAAAAACAGCGATGAATACATTTAAAAATTAAAAAAACAAACAATAAAAATGCCCTCCCTTTATGTTTTATCTCATTCCATCACTTGCTAATCCAAATAGGAAAAAAAATACAAGCAAATGCAATGCCTTCACTTTCAACTTTGCATTTGGAAATTAAAAAAAAAAACAAAGAATGGTAGTAAATTAGTAATGTATGTACATACCTCTTGCTCTTGCTCTTGCTCCTTGCTCTTTGCTCTTGCCTTCTCTTTTTTACTCTTGCTCCTCTTTTTTTTGCTCTTGCTTGGTGTGATTAGAATGAGTATGAAATGCTCTTTTTATAAGTTTTTTTGTTGCTTTTAGGGTTAGGTCATGTTAGTTTTAATTAGAAAGCATTAAAAGTTAAAGAAAATATTTAAAAAACATAAAAATGATTAAAAAAAGGTTGTTGCGCCTTAGCCGCCGCGTGAAAGAGGTTGGGGATGTCACGGTGTCCCCAACAAATGCACCCAAAACCATTTTGCACCTGGGACGTCCCGGTGCGTTTCATTTTTTAGGGGACGTCCCCCTTTTTTTTTGGAAATGGGGACGGCAGGGAAACGTCCCGTCCCCGTCCCCAAGTCCCCGAGACGTCCCGGACGTCCGGGACGTGCTGATGATGCCTGGACGCGTCCCCGCGTAACAATGATAAATCCTAAACAAAATTGACTACAACCATCCACTTATCGTGGAGAATATTTCTACAACTCATCCCTTTAATCTAGGAACACAAAGTGGGAGAGTACTTATTCAACATTCCTAATACTATTCCATTATTTGCTCATCCTTGAAACATGGAGAGAAAATTGAGGAGTGCTAAGTCCATGACTTTGAATTCTTCTTGGAATGCCACATGCATGCATGAATTTGGATTGCAACATGTTTGGATCTATATTCTTGGTTGATGACGTGGAAGGAAAGAGTGGGCTGAATAGTTCGGTGCTCCTTTACATTATTTTGGGAAAAATCAAAAGACTTTCACTAGCTAGGCGTTTCCGTAGCTGCGCTTGGCGTTTCTGTAGCTGCGTGTAAGTTTTCTGTAGCAGAAATATAACAACAATCTATGAACAACTGGGATTTCCGTAGCTGCGTGAAGACTTTCAGTAGCTTCGATCTATGAACTTGGAGTAGAGTTGCTTATGACCTGTTTTCTACACACTATTGCATTCCAACTTTAGAAGAAATATCAGGAAATAACAATTAGATTGCAAATAGATTTCTAAAGAGATGATAAGATAAATCATATATTCTATCTTAAATATGCTATCCGTTATGAAAACTACATATTAAATTCACTTGAAAGCTTGATTTTAAGAGAGAATAAGAGTGCTATTTGGTGATATAATGAGACATTTTGGCCTTATCATAGGACAACAATCCCTCTTCACCTTCCCTTTTCTTCAACCCTGCACATGAAGCAAACATATTAGAAGAAACAAGAGCTCTCATTAGCCCTTCTTCAAGCCCGATGATCAGCTGATATGTGCCAAGCTTCTGCTGCATTATTCTAATATCATAACATCCCTATAATTCCCCTTTAAAAATCAGATTGGGAATTGTCTCATCAAACTGAAAATTAGTTCTTTCTGACATCATTCAGCTGAAAACAATAAGAATGGATCATAAGACTAATGAATATAGAATGATGGCAGATCTGAAGTGACTGAAATTGAAGGATTAAACCCTCAAAAAGTGCCCAATTGCATTCTGCAAGAAGAGTTGCCTCAACAACTGCCACACACCTTACCAAATTCATATTTCCAATAGATAATAAAGCAATAAAGAGGCTGGAAAAAGAATAATCAGCTGATAAACAATTAAAATCAGAATCTTCTCTACATTCTGTTGTGATTTCTCCTTCCCATTCAGCTGATAAAATGCAGAAATGCAAGCCCCTTTGCATACTATGAAACCTGATTTCTTTGTTTTCCACCAAAAATTCTAGTTTATCAACATGGTGAATGAAAACAATTTTCCCAAAAGATGGCAGCCAATATGTCCAATGAATGTTTCAACTTCAAGTAACCCAATTGTACAAAAACCTTCAAGTACTTTATACCTCTTAATGAAAATAAAGAAACAAGTTACCTCCTTTGTGCAAGGCATGTTTTTCCATGGACATAGATCATCAATTCCTTCTATGTTGGAAATATATATGGCTGTCCTCTCATTACACTTTATTCTTTTCCCCACATTTTCTCCAAGTCTTCCATAGAGTCATGAATTAGCAACAATTGATAGAGAAAATGAAATGATATTATAGCATCCAAGTAATGTTTGTAATGCTTTTCATACCATGAAGAAACTTGTGCATGACTCCCCATTATTTTCATTCCACCGTACACGTAAGAGAAAGGGAAATCAAAATTAGAACTCATGCATCCATAAACTTTATCACATTGAACCCAAGGAACCTCGTACCTTTTGTTGTACCACTTGAATTTCGTCATGAGAGAAGCCAACATCTCTGAAATATCATAATTGGGGCTGCTCATCATACCTTTGTAACTCAGAATTTCTTATATAGGATCAGCACCTTCATTCTCCTTAGATTCTTCAACCCGAACATCTTCTTCCACTTTAAAATCATGCAACCATTGTGTCCCAACAACAACCTCATCTCTAGTAAACTCAACCACAAAAATTATGTCACATACCTCATGTTCTTTCAATGGAATGGGCTGTTGTACTATTTTCTTCGTGCAAGGCATGATGATGCCATTGACAAGAGTCACCCTTGAAATCAACTTCTCTTCCTTATCAGCAGATTGTACCTTGTTTCTTTGAAGACTTTGAGGACCAAATGCCCTCACTAACCCTTCCAAAGGTTCCCCCATGTTGATGATATAAAAATCAGTCATTGGCTTTGTTGGTGCTCATTTTGAGCTTGCACTTTGACATATAAATACTCCCCTCGAATTTTCCATCCTGCTTGATAAAACCCTGTTTTGACAAGGTTTACAATTCCAAAAGAATGTCCCTAAAACAAGTTTTCCAACGAGACCAAACAAACCCGTGTTAAGTAGTGATGAATTTTAACTCTTGTGAAATGATGGCTCGATTTATGGGGCAGCCATGATTGTATTGGTTCAAAGTAAATAAGTCTGGAACTCAAAAGAACCAGTTATGAGTGTATGTAAAACCGTCACTAAAGTTTTCTTATCTTCACTTTGTGTTCTGCCCGTGTGAAAAATGTATTTTTTCCCGCTGCTTGATGACGCTATGTTCCCTGGAAAGACATCGCAATGGCGGAACCTTCATGCTTGTTCGCAATATTGTGTAAAAATGCAAAAGCAAAAATGACTCCGGGACCCAACATATGAATATTCCAAAGAATATTTGTGGGGCTGTTATATGAAAGTGCATTTTTACAATGCGCAGCTCACATGCAAAAATGTAAAGTGCAAATAAAATCACGCCCCGAAAAGGACATGTGTCACCAAGACATAGCGTCGCGGTATCGGGTATCTCATCGTTCATTACACTTTGCAGTTTTGCAACTCAAAGACAAAAAGAAAACTGCGGTCAAACCTTTGGGCCCCAACATAGGACACGTGTCGTTATGCCAAAGCAAGTTAGTATCGGGCAAAATGGTCAACTTTGTAGTTTTACATTCCTACAATTGCAAGCAAAAATGCAAAAAGCCTCTCGAGTCCCGAATCCCGCCAAAGGAAGACATGTGGACGGTTCTCATTTAAAAAGAGGAAAAGGTGGATCGAACGGTGGAGATTGAATGCATTTATGGCTTCCACCATTAATGCAACTCGCATGAACGAAGTAAAGGTTTAAAATTTTGTTGAATGTTTCGACATCCACACTTTCAAACAGAAATTTTAGTATTCTAAAGCCCTAAGATTACGGATTTACACTGTGTGAAGGCTTGAATTGATTGCAGAGACTGGCATCTGAAAGAATCGAAGGAGTCAAGTGTGCCTAAGAAACCCAAATGCTGAAGAAGAAAATCACAAGTGCGGGTAAGTCCTCTTGAATACTAGATTATTGCTTGAATTTTAAGGGTTTTCTGTGGTTTGTGCCCGAGATATTTCCATAATCTTTGTACTATTGGGAAGAAATAATTACAAGTAGTTTGCTAAAACAAAATGAGGATAATGGAAGCTGGAACCCATGTCACTTCAAATATCATGAGTAACTTGGATGAAGTGACGGACACTAACCTAGTGAACGCAAACCTAGCCAACTTCTTACAAAGACTACATGCCCCTAAAAGAAGTGATTACATGGCGGCAATTGATGCCAACAATCCTTACCTGCAGCTTTCCCACCTTCGGTGCATTTCCCGGAATTAGTATGGGTTTGTGCCAAAAATTATAACCCAAGAGACAAAGGAGGTTTTGGATGGGAGTGGTGATAGGGTTCTCTCCTTAACACCTGAGGCATTTCAGTTGATATTAGGGTTACCCCAGATCCAAAAGCCGGTGAACATTGACAAGCTATAATATCCCCTCAGTGGATATTAATAATATATTATTATTTACTTGCAAAAACAAACTTAGAAGATAAATCCTTCTAGGGTTACCTCAACTAACCCTAGTATCGGCTCACAATACAACCCAAATGGGGTTGGAGCGAGCCAAGGTGAGGGTTTAGATGGGCAATCCAGGTTGGTATTTATACTCCTCTTTCCAATATACTTTTGCGAAGTAAAATAATAAATTAAACTCACTGAAAATCAATCAAAACTTTGAAAATCCATAACTTTTAAAATATTAACTCTTTTGATATGAAACCAAGTGCAACGAAAAGGGAAAATTATGAGCTTCAATCCAAAATAAAAATCAGATCTTTTCACACACTTGAAACCCTTCAAAACAGCTCCCAAAATCCCAAACCCGGTCGTTAGGGTTAGGGTAAAATCTGCAATACAACTTCTACACTTTTCTCACTTTAAGAGTCAATAAAATGCGTTCCATATCTCGTAATTAATAAATCTGAATAATAGATTTATAAACGCTGAAAAATCACTACAAAATACTCTTAGCACATGCCTAAACAAGTCGACTTCATTAGATAAAAATCAGCAGCATGTAATGAAAGATAATCACCATAAATCACACTTCAAACCCTCCAAGCAAGCTTATATCATCTCCAAAAAATGGCACCTTGTATATATATAATGAGAAATGATTGCAAAACTTATTACTTCAAAATTTTATGGGCACACACACTTCACAAATGGTGGTGTTAATAAACACCTTTTATTTTTTATCACAAATGGGCATACATCCCTTCTCCAAGCATGAAGATAAGTTTTTATAAACCGTCAACATGCCAAAAAAGGAGTAGCCACATCTTCTTTTATAGCTTTTGCTTGCACATCCTCCAAAGTTCTTCTCCATCTTTGGCACCATCATCTAGGAGGAAATCTCATTTAAAAATGTGCCTGAAAGTCATCAACAACAAATATTAAATGCATAGGGATATTAAAAAGATGCTCTTATGGGTCGACCCATGCTTAGGAATAATCACTTTATTTCAAATATTAATTATTACATGCTCCCAGGAAAATGCGACTTGCCTAGTCACTTGTTTTATCTTTAAAAACATTTATTTATTTTCTCAAGGTGAAGTCGAACTTCCCCTTTTTAATTCGATTTGCACAATTTATAAAATTTCATTTTAAAATTACATGTGCAAATCGACTTTATCTTCTTTTTAATTTTTTATAAAAAAGGGGGACATTACACAAGCACAGAGCACTAAACCTCTACAATGTTAAGTGTGAGGAATATGCCAAGATTATGAATACCCATTGGTTGTCGAGTAACAGAGGATCCTCTTCTAGAATCCCAAAGAAGCTGGTTAGATCACACTTTGTGGCAAAAGTAGAAGACCTCATAACTTTACTAGAGTAGGATTGCAGGCTTGAAGTCAGCCTATGGTTTCCAAGACTGGATGTGTAGTTACATACGGATTATTTTGGATAGCAAGGAAAAAATTTGTTGGGCAACCTTCATAGCCACAACTATTCATGAACAACTCCTTGAAATGGTTATGTGAAAATTAGAGAAGGTATCACTTTCAACTATGAATTCTATATGATGTCATATCTGATCTACAATATTGCATGCCACAAAAACTTCCCTGGTATCCCAAGAATGAAGAACTTCAATACTCATAGGGTATATGATGTTTACCCTCAGTTAAATTTGGATAATTAGAAGGGGAACTTAAAAAAATAAATGATGCCTTTTTTGCACCACCATATGTCTCTTCAGCCGAGTGAGAATAATACAAGATATTTGCGAGAGGCCAAGAGAATGATAAAAGGAATATGGATGTTACTTCATCCAATTCAGATTTTTCACTTACATAAGGGTGAGTGGTTATGAAGGATGACCATTCATGTTGCCCAGATACTTAGATGATAAGTGGGCACTCCTAGAGCTCTCAAGGAAGCTAGCAAGTGCACAAGTTAATAGCAAGCAAGCACAAGACAAACATCAAGTTTCCTATCAAAATAGGAAGATACACTTGCCCAACTATTGCAAAAGCTAAGCTCTTGGAGGAAGAAATGGAAAGACTAGAAATGGACAAGTTTCAACCTAGACCGAAATATGATATCAGATGGGTTGTGAGTTCAATCCTAGGGAGCTCATATGAACATGAGGCCCACTATGAAGATTATTAGATGGACTGCAGAGATGAGGAAGAGGTCAGGTTAAGAGATTATTCCAGAATGACCCTTAGACAAATCATTGATTACAAGATTACAGTTGTGCCACAAGGTCTAGATGATGACAAACAAATAGTGAGTCAATATTATTATGATATGAAGCTAGCATCACAACCAATTGCACCATTAAATTGGAATGAGACAAAATCAATTAGCTTGCATACTAGGACAACTCATGTGATGAGAAGAACATTGTCATGGTTAACAATGAAAGGGTTGGATTTGTCTTTACAAAATACTAAGGTATTAAAGGAATACAAAGATTCAAGGATCTTAGAAGAGGATCTCCCTCCTTTGAGGGAGGGAGCTAATCAAATAGACCCACTGAAAGGGAAAGCCCCTCAACTTCCATCCAAGAGGCCAACCACTGAGATCATAGAGGAGTGGACTGCAACTACAAGTAGAATAGGAACTCCCATGTCCATCCTAACTCAAAAGCTGAAGAAATGTTACTAAAAACCATGAAAGATGCCCCTCATTACTCAAGAAGTCCCATTGCAAGTCAAGGGGCAGGTACATCAAAGCCCGAACTCCAGTAGTGACTTTTCCTGGGTCATCAAGTACAGGAAAAAGAATGAGGGGAATCCTACCAAATATTGACCCACAACTCAGGGTGCAGAGTGCTTTGAGGAGAAAGGAAAAACTGATCTCAAGTATTTTGAGAGAGTTAAAAAGCCAAGGTTTTACAACCTATAGAAAGAGATACAAAAAGCTTTAGGGACAAAGAGTGTCCCAGCCACAAAAGAGCATAAGCATAGGAGTAAAGAACCTGAGGTTATTGACCCAATCCTTTTAGATGAAGCTCAACAAAATCTCATTGCAACATTGGCAAAACAGATAGTCATGTCACAACTTGAAGTGAGTAATCCCATCACATCATCTACAATACAAGAAGCCTTTGTTACAACATCAGGTCCTACAGATTTAGTGCCAAATCTAGCCATAGAAAAGAAGACTGATGATATTCCTATGGATAGTCAGCTCATAAGAACTTTAGGAGAACATGAACAAGAAGGATTCAAGGTAATCCAATCAGTGTCACAAAGGGAGGGGCAAGAAACTGCTATTGTCACTACACCTCAAGAAGAAATGACTGCACAAATTGAGGTAATAAATGTGGATAAAAGGAAAGAGACCCATGCACCAGGGTTCATTAATCTATTACTTTAATTGGCAACAATAAAGAAAGAAAATATTTCTTCAATGAAAACCCAATTGTTAGAAATTCCAAAACCACAGGATGAGGAGACAAGCATAGCAATCCAAGATGTACATTGGAGTTGCAATGCCAACAATTGGGAAAGAGTCAACAGATCAAGGAATTGCAGGAGAATCATAAAAAAAAATGACTCCTTCCATAGAGCAGCAGCCTTAGGAGATGATCGGCATTACAGTGATGGAGAAACCATATGAAATTGCAAAGCCAATAGAGGAAGTGTTGAAAGAAGCTACTGAGGTGAAAGAGGTTACTAAGGCAATTATAAGTCCAGCAGAGGCTAAGGGCAAGGAGGAGATACCAGCTAGTGATAAGGCCCAGGAATCAGCTATTGAAATAAGAGTAACCAAGGAACCTGAAGTTAAAGAGCAAAAAAAGAGCAGGAAGAAACAAGTACTTTGCATGTTGAATAAAAAGAACAAACAATGGGAATTGAAGTCCCACCTACAGCAGTACCAGTTCCACAAATACCTCAAGCTATGTCCAAGGAAATAGTAGTGTTCTCGAGAACACAACAGCCCACATTACAAGAGTCAAGTGGGGGAAATGTCCCCATAACAGGGTGGTTGGGAACACTCCTCCCAAGAAAAGAAAAGGAGGTAATTCAAGTGGAAACTGTTGACATTGAGAGTATTGTGTTTTCAAAACCCACAAGAGCTCCCAAAAGGGCTAAGATATTATCAAAGACTCATGTTGATCAGCAAGGTTTTAGAACACTGGAAGTTGTTGTCCCACAGGGAAACAAGTTGAAGATTGAGGTTACAATGAGTGACTACCAAGTCACACACATTCAACTGGGGAAGCCAACTACTGAAAACTTGAAACGGGATGCTACAATGGCTCTTAGGGGCTTTATTCAAAAGATTGACAAAGATAAGGAAACCAAGAAGCAATTGAGGGAAAATGTTGAAGTATTGTCAACTTATGTACAAAAGTGGATACAACCCTTTGTGGAAGGACAAGAGATCTCTACTGCAATAACACTAGAAGCCTTGAGTGCAACTAACAGGTCAAGGGAAAAAATTGGTGTTGTGGATAGATGGAAAGAAGAATTATCCGAGAAAGGGAGAAAGATTATAAAGGATACTGTGAAATGTTACAACCAATTGTCTAGAACAATTTAATGATGCAAAGGATCAACAGAAAAATGTAAGGACGAATTGCACTATTGGGAAGGAATCCTTCCCAAACTTGAAGCAATAACTCAATTGGATGATCAATTGGTGGAGAAAGAAGGGATTATCCCCCTAAAGAAAAAGGAGTACAACATACTTATGAGAGATCCATCAAACTAAGGATGAAAACTCTAAATTAGGTTACTGAAAGGTTCATCCTAGAAAAGGACAGAATAACATAAATGCATTGATGATCTTGACAATAGACTTGGGAAAATAGTATCAATACAAGACAAGATCACTTATGGGGATTTGGGTACAAACAACTTGATACAATCTTTTGATCAATGCATTAATGGAGAACCCAATACTTGTTGCTCCAATTTTCAATTATGACACCATCCAAAAATTTGTTAGCTTGGAGCAACAAATGGCCAAATTGTCAAAGAGGGTGAAAAAGAATAAGGGTGCAATGCATGAGTTTGATGAGACATTGAAAGAACAAGTAATAATATTCATGTTCCATTCTGGACCTGATGAAGAGTACATTGCCCAGATGTTCCACAGATACGATGCATATAGAGAAAGGATATCTGAAGCAAAAGAAGATGATGTCACTAAGCTTGAAGTTGATGTCATTAGGCCTAATCAAATTTAGGCTTGTTCCCTAAAATTTCTTTTCTTCATCGGGTTTCTTCTTATCTTTTGTATTTTCCAAATTTTGTACTTACTAAATTTTGCAATTTCCAAATTTTGTATTCTCCAAAGCATGAAATGTTAGAATGTAAATTCAAAAGGATTAGTAGTGAATTAGTTGAAATCAAAGCCATACATGAAGTATATTGAAATGTTATGTATTATTTATGTTTGCAAAAAGACAAAATGGGGATTCTATAGGGGCCCCAACCCTTGAAAATTCACATAACTTTTAGTTTGTTTACAAAAAGAAGTTTCTTGTAGAAAAGATACATTGTCAATTTATAGTTACAAATTCCTCCACAAAGGCAGGAATCTGATTCAACAGCTTTTTCTTCCTAAAATCAAATTCTTTGCTATCTTGAGCCCCATAAACGTATATTGGATGTCCCCTGCAAGGTCACGAGACATGCCCATTTCCATGAGTTTTGTAATGTTTTCTTTGGGGCCTTCCAAGATCTTGATCAAATCCAATTTTCTCCTATAAGAGGAGACCCATTCAAGAAGATTAGACCCGCCTTTAAGGTAGGCCTTAGTACCTCGCCGGGTAGTAGTTTTTGAGGATGATGATTACCCGAAACATCGGTTAGTGGTATGGAGGAAGATTCGAGATACACCTAGAAATTGGTTGGCTTGCACGTGTTGGATTGGATACACCCCGTCTGCATCTCTTCAATGAAGGTAGCGACACTTCAGGGGCCTTCTCAGAGGAATATTTCATCGGTGCTTTCTCAATACAAGTGAGTCTTTTCTCTCGCAGCTTATTCTCAGGGGAGATTAAAGACATGTCTTCTCGTAGGATCACCATCGTGCACAACATAGCCGTCAATCGAGATTTCTTTCTCCGCCAATTCCTCATTAAAATATAACAGGGATATGTCAATGATATTCTTATTAATGGCTGGCCTACAGTGGAGCCAAAACTTCTTCAATAATTCAAGAGTTTTGTGATCCTCTCGCATGGAAAAATGATAATACATGACCCGAAAACAGAAAAGAAGGGAGTAATCTTGACAGGATTTCATATCAATGCTACCCAGACCGCACGAGGTGTTAATGGTCCATCAATCTCCACCTGATCTTCAATCTCAAATAGCATTCTCACAAAAGCTTCATCCGGGCTAGAAAGGTCGAAAATTGAGTGCAAAGTTTCTGAAGAAAGTTCCTTCAAACTAGTTCCTAATTCTACATCCGCCATTGCTTAAAGAAGGATTAACACAAATTCTTTCTCACTCAGAATGCTCAAAGGAAGGTATAATCCTATGAAAAACCAATAGGAATTTATAGAAGGATGGATCTTCAAAGTGAATGTGTGAAGTAGCATATCAGAATTGAATGCAAAATTATTTCTGGATACTCGCACGAGGTTTGGAAAAAGTGAAATGGATTGATATCTTTCAAAAAATGGTTTTTGGCTTGATTCAATAGTTCACACAAAGGAGGCATCAAGTTCAAGAAAATACCAATGATTACCCATGTCACAACAAAATCTTCCAAAAAGGTATCTATCAAATCAGTTGAGATGATGGCATGAGTTAAAGCATTAAAAATGTTTATCAATAATTTACTCAGTTCCTAACGTATAACTTTCACAAAAGGAAGAAATCGGATTAATGCGAATAGTTACGCGTAAAGGAAGGCAAAGATGACGGGCTACCCGGTCATTCCGACAAGAAGGAAAAAATGGAATCACACCTGGCAAAGTATCAAGCAACGGTTTTACCCATGTGGCAATAGAGGAATGGAACCAATCCCATAGTATTAACAAAAATCAAATATCTTAAGTCGAGCAAAGCATATTCCCACTTTAGTTTAAGTCCTTCATTGTAAGTAAGTAGGATATTCTCTAGAATATTTTGGGGGAAAATTGAATCATAAAAATTCGCTAGAATTGTATATGGGGGTCTCCCTCCGACAAAAGGGGTGTCGAGTTTTCTAATCTAAAAAGATTGAAAGGTACTACTATAATAATGCAATATTTCTTTTGATGAAATACATGTGAGTTTTTGTCTTTCAAGATCTTGTGTCAAGGTGGTTGCAATGTATAGCTATTGATAGGCATTGAGAGCATTTGTTTTATGTTCCCTTGTCAAGAAATTGAAGATTTAAATGAAAAATGTTTGCTTATGAGTTTAGCTTCTGCATTCTGGGTTTTGTATGTTGGGCTTTTGATTAATGAGTTATAGTTTATATCACAATTTTGTGTTCATTGCTTCTCTAAATTACACTAGATCTGTCCTTTTTTATTATACTTTAGTAATTAAGTTAATATTATGATGTGAGCCTTTACATTGAAATATTGTGCATGATTATAAAATCCTTATTGTAATCATTTTGTTGTAGATATTTTCATTAGTCTTTGAGTGAATCTTATGCATATGAGATTAGAAGCAATAAACACTTTATTAGAATACTGCATGAGCTTTTATGTTGAGTATTTTAGAGATTGTGTGGAATTATTGCATCTATTGAGTATCAATGAATGCAAATCTTCCTTTGTAGAAACTATATCTACTTGACCAAATGTTCTTTACTCTCCAGAATGGCATGTTGTCTAAATGATTGTTGAATGTTGTGTTACAGGAAGATTTGTCATCATATAATCTCCCATCTTCATAAACATTAAATCTCGTCCTATCATACTAATCCCTATTCGTTGTTCCGCATTGCTTTGTCCATAAATATTGGTGAAAGGGCCCTTCAATTTCATTTCCCTTATCAAAAACATGCAAGAGCAATGGAATTTTGTTGTCTATAGTAACCTATGCCTAATGTATTAAATGTATACAACATTTTGTGAAAACTTGTGAGACTGAATGTTGTGTTTATGGCTATGTTTGTCTCAAGTTGATCCGCTATTTTACAATTAAAGAGGAACTAAGAGTTGATATCCCCCTCTCCATCTAGGTTACCCATAGGGATCTCTCACCCCGGTTTCAGGTAGGACCAAAAGTAGCAGGGAAAGGCCATCCCCTTTGTATGTGTCACTCAATTACCCCAAAGCTTGGTCCCAAAGAGATTGTTAGACATATCCCCGGCTGCAAATGACTCATACCACTAAGTTTGGCATTATCAAAGCATCCCAACTCCTTGATAATGCTGCCAGGCCCCAAGGGGGTGTAAGATTGGGTACCAACAGGCTCTATTAAAAAGATTCTTCTCCTCTATGACTATTGTTATGCACAGTTCAGCAATCTGAAATTGATCAAAAATTGTTCTCTTACCCTTTATTACCATCAGAAAACCAGCATTAGTACCTTGAGAGGTACTCTCCCTTCTTGCACCGGAGTCTCCAAAGAAGAAACCATGCTTGCCCACACTTGTAATCCCAAAAGACAATTATGAATTCCTTCTTTCCCTTATGAAATCAATCACAAAGTTTTCAAAATCAGAATTGGTAATTTTGGACAAATGCAACATATTACCTAGATCCCATACCTTATAATACCCATAAAGGTTTTCATCACTCTGTCTTCATGATGATTTGACTTTGATGTAATAAATTTGGTCCAAATTATTAGAAATAATCTAACACAATATCATAAAAACACATAATATAAAATACTATATAAAATTCATCTCGGGACAATTTATTCATTGATAGAGAGTTACATATATAGATCAATTAACCCCTACAATGGTGGAATCAAACATGATCTTCAATCCCTCATATCTCTCTCCATGAATCTCTCAGATTTATCCCTACGATCACTCACACTCTAAAGTATATTTATGTTGTCGTGCCACCAAGGGGTGTAGAATTGTTGGCTAGATTTTCTGCATAGCTGAAAACCTAGGTAGTCATGAGATAAATCTCCCTCATTTACCAGTGAGGCTCCCATGTAAGATTTCTATCAATTATGGATCTACGTAACTGTTCGTGGGTTTTACTTTAATTGCAAAGCTCATGAGCCATAGCTAAGCAATTCTGCAGCAAGTAAGCAGTCATTAAAAATATTTGCAAAAAAGGGGAAATAATTGAATCCGGGAAGAAAGAAGAGAAGATGTGCAATCCAACCAATAGTTCACAGAGTTGGTCTCATGCACAGATAAAAAACAAACAGATCTCAAAATACATAATTTAAAGGAAAGGAAAGCTTCAAATCTAGATCTGAGATAACACAAAGTTTATGCAAAGATCTATACAGAAGTAAGAAACACAAGCACCGTTGACACAAAGTTCTCTGGAAATCTGTCTCCTTTCAATTCCTTAGCTTTCAAAAAGATATCAAGGGTTTCAACTCAAAGTCTGGAACACAAGAATGTTGATTACAAATTTTGATCATTTAACCCGTAGGCTCTTCCTCTATTTATAGTGTATAGAGGGCAATTACAAATAGGAAACTTTTTTAATGAATTGCCACATGTTGAAGCTACGAAAAAGGGAAATAGCTGGCAATCTTCCTCCTGGAATTCTTCTTTGCATGACATGCATAATTTTTAACTAAAAATAGAACCTTCTATTTTGCATGTCTGCCACCTATTTCCAAGTAATTGAATTCTTCCAGTAACTTGAAGTAACGGCTTTTAAACCAATCACTTAAGTTTTACAATTTAATTGATTGCTCAATTACTTTGTCGAAGAAAATAAGAGAAAGAAGAATAAAGAGGAAAAAAATTTAGAAGAAAGATGCAACACTCCCAGTCTTGTTCTTTTTCCGTATTCTGCATAGGTTGACTCTTTTTCCTTTGATTCTCACCACACTTTGGATCTCGGGAAGCAGCTTGGCTGTGATTTGTCATGCGGTGCTTACCTCGACTTGCCTTCCCCTTTTATGCTTGAAGCTTTTGCAATTCTTCTCCAGTATATGCACAAGTTCAATGTTTGTCGTAAATAATTCAGACAAAACTCGTCATCTTTTATTTTTAATTGCATATGAGAAAAATTTAAATTCTGAAAGCACTCCGGGTGAAGGAAAACACAAGTAAATTCAATGAAGGTTTCAAATGGAAAATTGGGAGCACATGCACAAGATCCTGGAAGGAATTTTCCATGCACTAACTTCCACATGGGCTGCGCTAGAAACAAGAGGATGAATTTTTGCGGAAACCTTTGCAATTATAAGATCTGGATCTATCAATTAAATCGGTGATAGGTTCAGGGCCAATGTTTGTATCATTGACTTCAGCAAATCTGGAAGCTATGCATGATTCAACCGATCCTTCTCTTTCATCATGCTTCAACATGGCTAGAACAATCTTTGTCTGAGTTCTTTTTCTTTTAACTCTGCCGAAATTCCTTGTAATTGGATCAATTTGTGCGATCGGCAATTTCTTCTTATTCGGAAGAGATTCAATGTATCTGACATTGATTTGAACTTCCTTTCACTAATATGAGCACCTGTGATGAATACCTGCAATTAATTCAGACAAAGATGGAGTCCATGGCATGAATACTTGATTTTTATCACCAAAATCTGCATATAAAGCCTGCTGCCCTAAAATTTGAGACTTTGCTTGCATGCAAAGCAAGCAAAAATATTATTTAATTCACCTGGGCACTTATACCAACATGCAGACAATCAGAATAACAAAAATCAGGCTATTCCAACCCAATGCGCCAAAACTGGAAGCTTCTCGGCAATGGAAAACACTCTTTAATGCAAAATCCTCCTTCCCTTGGCGCCAAAACCTGTCCGGGCTGCAGACTTTATCAAAAAGAATTAACTACTTCTCAATTATGGCATCCCATTCTTATATAGCGATTTGCATGCTATTTTAAATAATTGTCCTTTCCTATTTCCTCGCAATTTAATTAATTAAAAGTCATGCCTCTTCATCCAATTCGGCGCCCAATTATGCATTCTTCTCGTGGCTTTGAATGAATTTATTTTATTTATTTTTAGCATGCATCCTTGACTTCTCTTTATCTCATCCACTTGCATTGACTTTCTTCCTATTTATGGTGCCAAAATCAGCTAGAAATACCATTAATCACATGCATTAATGCCAAGGTGGGTTGCACTTTTTGGCAGGATATTTGTTAAAAATAGAAAGTCAAAGTGATGGGAATTTCCAACCTACATTGCAGCTCCAAAAATCCCATCTTTCACTTAAGTGATTTGACTTTCATAATGGGAATTTTCACCCTACGTTACGGTAAGAAATTCCCACCAGTGCTTTAAGTGATTTTATTTTATAATGGGAATTTTCATCCTACATTGCAGGTAAGAAATTCCCGCTTGCCTGCCACCTTTGAAATTCCCATTGCAGCTTAAGTGACTTTGACTTGATGGGAAAGGGTCCGAGAAGATGTAGCAGAAAAACTTGCAATGTGCCGTAAATTTCATTCCGTGGCTCTGTTTTAGGTGTCATTTTCTCTAAAAGTGCATATTTTCTTGAGCTCTACGCATTGATGGCAATATTTTTCTTATTTTCATAAAATCCATTTTTGCACCTTTTTGGACCAAGTGACTTCTTGCAATCTTTTGAAAGAATCCTAAGCTCTGATTGCCTTTAGACATATTAGTAATTAAAAACACTAGATAGCTTTTCAAAACCCTAGGCCTGGGGAAAGATCTGGCAGGAAGAATGAATAGGCTATAGGAATTGCTGGAGAAAACAAACCAAAACACAGACAAAAAGAAATAAAACAAAACAAAAGAAGTTGCAGCAATTGCTCGAAAATTTCTCCAATTAGTTTATCTACAAAAATTCTTCCCCGGTGAATGTTCTATGGTAATAATGATGGGGTGAAGTGCTTTATATAACCTAAATCCTTCAATTTTAACTCAATTTATTTTTAAAAGAACTTTATTTATTTTAATAAATAAATAAATAAAATTCTCTTAGATAAAACCTGGCAAAGGGATAGGGTGAGTTTTAGCATGTGGGTACTAAGGGAATTTGGCTTTTATGACTCTCTGGGGATACCTTAGAACAATGCAAACAATTGCAGACAAAACAAACACAAAACGACCCGTTACATTGAAAAGAATGAATTTTTTTAAAAGGGGTAGTCCCAGATTTCAGGGTGAAATCTCAGGGACACCACCTAGAAAAAGGAAAAGGTGTGTAGACTCATCAAGTCACTATATGGTCTCAAACAGGCTCTCAGGGCATGGTACATAAAAATTGATGAGCATCTTGTACATCATGGATTTAACCGAAGTCCATACGATCCTAATCTCTACCTTAAACAACAAGGGGGAAGATGGTGATCGTTGTGGTTTATGTTGATGATCTAGTCATCACTGGTAGTTCAGTGAAGATGATTGAGTCAACAAAAACATCTAAATTGATCACTCAACATGATAGATCTTAGGCTTCTACATTATTGTCTTGATTTGTAAGTTTGGCATAGAGAAAATCACATTTTTGTATCACAATTGAAATATGCCAAAACAACGCTCGAGAAGTTTTGTATGATGAATTGTAGAAGCGGTTGTAACACCTATGGAGACAAAACTTCAATTGTCTAAGACATATCCATCACTCGGAAGTAAATGCAACTCTTTATCGGAAGTCGATTGAGAGTCTCATCTACTTGACCTACACTAGGCCGATATCGAGGACACTCTCACCTATCTTTCACGGTTCATGCAAGAACCCAAGGTTTGTCATTGAAAGCAAAGAAAGCGGATACCGAGGTACATGAAAAATCGCTACTAGTCATGTTGCGTTCCCCCTTAAGCTTTGTTGCTCCTGAACTAGATGGCCAATCTAATGTCCCCCTTTTGAAATAATATAAATTAAAGACTTCTTTCTCATCTTCCTTTTTGTGAGAAAGACGAAGTTGAACAAGGGAAGAGCTTGAGTTGTATTTTAGTTTCTTTATTCATATTTATGTTTTTATTTTTTGTTTTACTCCCTAAGGCAGGTCGGCTGGGTTATAATGCTCTCAACATGCAATTAAAAGATAAAGTAAGCTCTTTATGAGGTCGGCAAGGTTGGAAAGTTTCCAACATGGAAATAGAAGATAAAGCAAGCTTAAGAGGTCGGTCTACACTCTTATGACTCTTGGTGCCAACCAAAGGATGTAAGAGCTTGGTTGCTCACTTGCACATCATCTTTTGGCATATACACTTTATACTTGGTCTCTAGGGCTGATTGCTCTTAGTCCATTCCACTATTAGGCGACAATCCATTAGTGTGGCATCCAAGAGAGGATAAAACCCTTCCTCAGGGAGATCGGAGGACGAAAACCCCTCAATTTGGTGGTGTTGAAGACTCTCATTGAAGACCATCTTGTTGGTTTGCATCTAGGGCATAAAGGAGTCATACAAAGGCTTTTGACATTGTTTGGAGCCCCTCTCCTAGGGAGCGACTAGGGTAGAAGAGGATTTGGGTGTCTTCTAGGGTACAAAACTTCATTATTCTTTGATATTCAAATTTATCATATTTTATAAGGCAGGAATCTACAATTTGGTAATTTTTGGAGGAGTTTATCTATCATTTTCAGCCCTTGTTTGTGGTTGCCCTACTACTGTCATAAAATTAATTATAATTGGGTATAATCTCTTGTTTTCTCCATTTCTTTGATGTAATTTGGATGGATAAATGTTTCCGTACTTGAAATAATTATTTAGAAGCATTTTCAGTTGTTGCATGGTTGTATGGTGAGTTAAAGTCCCTATATAGTTCGCTGCTAGGGTTTCAAGGAATATTAGATCTACTGTTATAAAAATCAGAACTTACTTCACTTAGGGTTTGTAGTATTTCCTTGATCTTCAATTTCATCCCTAGAAAGGGACGTTACAGCCAAGCAACAAGTTGTGCCTTTTGCAAAGTTCTAAGTCTTAGGAGTAGGACCCTTGATGGCATAGTCCTAGCTCCAAGTGTTTCATCATCACAAACCCACAATTTATTTATTTCAACACTTTGTTTGAGTGACAATTTGCCACATACCTTCAATCCTTTCCTTGGATGTGAAGTAGGTGCGCATTGACCGTTGTAATGTTGCCCCAAAATTCAAGTTGACAAAAATTACACTTATAGAACAAACTGCCCCCATGTAGTTTGGTTGCAAATTGTTTTAAAGGGGCCATCTTGTTGAAGGCACCCATGGTAAAAGGTTCAAATACCTTGGAAGGGAAACTAATATGAGCAATTGCACTCCCAAATCGATAAGATAAGATAAATATATTAATGTCCAACGAATGACCACAAAAGTGGGTCGATGGGACTACATCCCAAACAATATACAAAGTGCGGCGGGACAACTGAAAACGAGTTCCCAAAAACAAAAAAGAAGAGAAAAGACAAGAAAAGGAAACCCGAGCCAATGCCCCCACAAAGGGGGGCAAAGGAGCAAGCGGGGGAGAAAAACAACGGAAGCGAAGAAGAGAATGAAAGGGGGGAGGCAAATGAGGACCAAAGGTCTAATCAGGAATGGTAGCCACACCCCTCCTAACATTAGAGGCCGACGAAAAGAAGCTCCTGATGGACTGGCAACCCGAAGAGGGGGGTGAAAATCTCCTCTCTAGCCGAGATCTCGAGACCGACGCAACGACTGGGGGACGGATGGAGCTGGATTGCCCTCTGGTACATGTGTGCATCTGATGCTGCTGGCAGTGATCGAGGGAGGTGTGAAGGTCCAATCGAGGACGAACTGATCTATGCACTAAATTTGGGCCAGAAAGGCTCTGTCGTTTAGTTCCTCCACCAGTGGGTAGAACCGGAAAGAAGGCTGTAATTCGTCTCGTGGGGACGACTCGCGGAGGGGGATGAAGAATTTGGTCTCGTAACAACAAAGACTCGCGGATGTAGAGGGCAAGACACTGCTGGTCGATATATCTGAAGAAGACCGGGAGAGTCTGAATCCCTCTGAAGAGACAGTGAAAGCGTCCTCTGATCTCATAGTAAATGGGGCAGCGGAAGATGAAATGAGTCTCAGTCTCCACCTCATGAAGGCTACAGAGCCTACAAAGTCTATCCATCCGATCAATGTGGTGATCAGTCTTGCACCGAAGTCTGTGGGAGCCGACTCAAAACTGACCCAAAGGTATACGGAGGGCATGCACCCAGTGACGAGAGGTGTACTGAGGGCGGATGATGAGCCCATCTCTGATTTCAAGAAAGTGCTCTGCATAAAAAGACATCTTAGGGCGCAAACCCCGGGGGTTCACCCAAGTAGTCTAAATGAAGCTCATGTAGATATCCTCCCGAGATGGACCTGTTCAACACTTGCTTGGTGGGTAAGAGATGACTGGGAGCATTCAGAGAATACTGGAAGGGGGGAGACGATCAATCTAGATACCAACTGAGTCCAACAAGGCAGAAGTCTCGGCAAACCAACGGCCCCACTGAGCAATACTCACAAAGGAACAATAGGCGAGATATGGATACCTGTCTTGCTCATCAAAAAGATCACCAAACCTCCTGATATGGTGAAGAAAGGATGATATGTCAAATATAGTCTCCAAACGGAAAGGTCGAGCTCCGAACTCTGCCAAAATAATATGCTGGGGGACCGTCTGTTTGCATCTGATGAAACAACGAAGGAGGAGAGTCTGAATCCTCTCAGCGGAAGCCCAATCTGTGTCCAAAAGGGAGGGCCCCCAGACGACAGACCCATAGAGAACAGTGGGGCGGATGAGGGAGTTCATAAGAAACATCTTAGAGGAGACGTCCTGGAAGTGGTGCCGAAAACGGTCTCTCGAGAATGGCAAGAGACCCATACCCTTTGTTCACCCTCGGCTGAAGAGCATGCCTCATACTGAATCTAGGCCCTAAGAACTGGACTCTCAGATAGGTGTATGTATTAGTAATTTCAACCTCCTGTCCCTTGAAGTAGAACTAATTACATCAACCACTCACTATATATACTCACAGTCTCATATTCAACCCATATAAGCTCTTGTTGACCCTCTTCGTCACTCATGTTGTGAGAACTCATAGTGACACTACAAGAAATGAAATTTATAAATTTAATAAATTAATTTATGCAAGGGCTCAAGAGTCCAAGACAAGGATTTTCTTTTTGTTTTTCTTACTTCAATTCGCATAAAACACAAAAGCAAAGGATACACAAAAATAGGAATCCTTGATCTTAAATCTTCAACCTTCATCAAACAATGATTTTAAATTTTTAATCAACTATTTAGGGTTCTCTAACTATTGTTTAACAACCCTAAACAGAAAAAAAAAACATAATTTTCTAGATTTATAAGCACGTATAATTCCCTCGAACACTTTAGTAATTTATTTAATTATTTTAAAGGATTTATAAAATTAAATTTTAAAAAATATTAGTATCTAAAAATGCAATATTGCAAATCCAAAAAAATGAAATTGAAAAATGAAAACAACAACATGGCAAACAAAGAAGGGCCATGGCTTCGGCTTGATGAATGTGTTGAAACCGAACAGGTTATCAATGAGGACTTGCACTTGCTCTTGAAACTTGGCTTCCCTCTTCCAAATGCTCTCAATGTCTCACTATTGCAGCCTTGCTTGCTCTCACTCTTGCACTTGTTGCCTTGTAGAATGTTTTTGCTAAGTTACCGAAACGTTTTGGATACGGGAGCGGGAGCGGGGTATCCAATACGCGGAAACGGCAAAAATTTTTGACCCCGGATACGGTGTAGGATACTAAGATACAAAAATTATATAAAAATTAAAAAATATATAAATTTCAGCCTTCTAAATAGGAATTTAATTATTAACCACATATTATGCATACGAAAGACAAGATAAAAGACAAGTTATAAGCTAAATAAGTGAATAACCACAACAAACAAGCTAGGATACCAATAAAACTTAGAAACTTAAAAGCTTAAAAGTTAAATTAAAATTTAAAATACTTAAATCAAACACAATGTGAATGTCATGAATCTCATGATATATTAAATTCAATCATAGATCAATATTCAAAGCTCAAACTATCTTTCATTGTCAATATTCATCATATTCCTCTTCATCAAGAGGATCAAAACCAGCTACATCATCATCATTATGTGGTTCATTAGAACCACATGGGCTCGAACCACTCGCACTAGGGCCACTGCCAGTTGCACCCCCTTGTGCATGTAGGTCTCGTGGTGCCACAGAACTCGTCTCATCATCATATGCTCCATGGTGGGAAATGGAAGCATCCAAGTCAACTATCTCTGGATCAATGTCCCAATGTTTTGTTGACCCTTCCTTGTACTCTGGCTGCTTGTGGGATAAAAGGCGCAAGTTGGAATGTATGTATACCAAATCTTCAGCCCTTTTAGCCCCCAATCTGTTGCGCTTCTGTGAGTGGATGAAATTATACGTACTCCAGTTGCGCTCAGAGGAAGATGAACTTGCAACCTATTAAGGCAACCCAAACTTCAAAGTCAATGCAAAGTTCAACTTCAGATTTAAACACTCAAACTTAAATTTTAAAAAACTAAAAGAAAAGAGAATAAAAAAATTAAAAACTTACCTGTGCCAAGACCTTGATTGCAAGAGGTTGCAAGTAAGCCGATGAAGTACCATGGAGGTACCACCACATATGTGCATCCATCTTGTATTTGCTCCGAAGAGCGAGAAGGCTATGACCCGTTTCTGCTATGAAATTGCCAAACTCTACCATAACCTGGTCTTGGGCCTCAGGATCAGGGAAGAGCCTAGCCAATGCCGCCATATATCCCTCACTGACTTCCGCATCCCTGTATGGTGCTACCCTCCCTGGCAAGGAAAGGATCTCTGTGCTATAAAATCTAGGAGTCAATGCAAAAGCTAGTAGATGTAATGGGGTGGTCATTTTGTTCCACCGCTCAATGAGGATTGACTTCACTTGTTTGAAAAATATTTCCTCGGGATCTTGTTCTTTTGCATTTATGACGGCTTTTATCTTCTCAATCATTGAGTCGATGCCGTCATATATCTCTCCTAGACATGGTTGATCCGTGTCAGTAAACCGGATCATGCTCATAATGGGCTCCGTAAATCTCAACAGATAACCCACTCTATCCCACCAAGAGTCCTCTAAGATCAAGTTCTTCACTTTTTGAGCCCCTTCAGTGTTTGATTGCCTCCATACAGACCAAAGATTGGATGTTACCATCCTCATGAGTGCCTCTCGCACCTTCACTAGTCGTCTCAAGACGATTGTGTGTGATGCAAACCGAGTCTCAGCAACCTAATAAGAACGAGGAACAAAAATTAAAAATAAAATTTAAATTATAAAATTGAAAGCTAAAAGAATACTAAAAAACTTATATTAAATTTTAAATTAAAAAGAAAGAAAGAAATAAAGCTTGTCCTTACCTTCAGTAGCTCCAACTGCGAGAATGATCTAAAAATGCCCTGTGACATGTGGTGGTTGGTGACAAACATTTGGATTTCTTCAGCTTCTGCATACACTTGCCGGATCCACTCTATTTTGTTTGCCATTTTCTTTAGCATTAAATTCAATGAATGCACAGCACAAGGTGTCCAAAAAATATGCCCATACCGTGCCTCAACTAGCATCCCCGCAACTTTGCAATTTTTGGCGTTGTCCGTTATCACTTGGACAACATTTTTCGGCCCCACCGCCTCAATGAACTCAAAGAGAATGTTGGCTATGAATTGGGCATCCTTCACTTGCCCCTCACAATCAACCGCTTTCAAAAACATTGCCCCCTTAGGGCATACTGCAATCACATTGATTAAAGGGCGGTTTCTTGCATCTTTCCATCCATCAGAAACAATGGACACACCAGTTTTGGTCCATGAGTCCCTAATTGGTTGCAAGGAGGTTTCCACATATTTTTTTTGTCTATCCAAAAGGGTGGTGCGGATCTTCTCATATCCTGGTGGTTTATACCCTTTTGGTGCCTCATTGATGGCTTTCACCATCTCATGCCAATAAGGTGATCTCACAACATTAAAAGAAAGACCATTAGCATATACACACCTTGCAATGCATTCATCTGCAATCTCCCTGTTCTCATTCTGAAAGGCCTTTTCCAATGGCCCTTTTGTCTTACTTTTCTTTCGTGCAAGGGAAACATCCTCATCTGTGGAGATAGGAGCCACAAATGGATGTGGCATGGCCACAATTGGGGATCCACTAGGTGATGGAGCAACTGGAGGCCTTGCTGAACGAGATGAACCTCCTCTTTGGCCAATGGATGACCCACTCTCATAGCCGCTTTAGCCTCTCGCATCCTCCTGCTTCTTTGATATATGCCAAAACATTTGTTTTTGCACCCCAACATTATTCCTCCCCTACATACTCTTATACCATTACCCGTTATGGCACACAAGTGGCTTTTCACCCTATCAAAGAGCCTTTGAATAGTCCATCACACTCATTGCATTTCCATTCAAAACAACCACCACCTCGCAAGTTGTCGAACTATTGTTACGTGCCTCCATAATGGTGAATTTGGGTCAAAGTCTTTGGCCAAAGATTGCCCAAAAGAAGAACTTGTTGCCATCAGAGAAATACCTACAAGGTCTAAAAAAAAATTAAGCAAAGAAAACAATGGCATGCAATTGCATTGTGATTGAACAATGAAAATTAAAAAAATTAAATGGAAAGAGCAAAATAAAAATGAACATAAGCAAAAAAATGTAATGTGTGAAAGATTAAATAATAAAAAAAAAATAGAGGAACAAGGCTAGAAATTAAAAAAAAACTTACCTTCACTTAGTAAACCACAAATCAAATCCTTCACAAATCCTCCTTTGCAGCTCCCCACACTCCTACAAGCTTAGCAATAGCTCCTCACACTCCTACAAGCTTAGCAATAGCTCCTCAAACCCTAGACAAGCACAATGCAATTTTGGAGAGCCACAATGTGAGTTTGTTTGCTTTATGTTTTGTTTGTGTGTTGTTCTTTTGTTTTATTGTTTAGAGGTAGCTTTTAGGTTTTAGATTAGAAGAATTTATAATTTTTTATTGTTGTGTGCCTTTAAAAACATAAATTTTTTTAAAAACGCGTTTTTCCAATGCGGGAGCGGCCGGGAGGGAGGGCGGGGGCTGCGAACGCCCGGCCATGCGCGGCGCAAGCCGCACCCACGCATTTCCACGCCGCCTCGCCCGCTCCTCGGCTGCTCCACTGCACAGCACTCCCGCTCCCGCCGCCAATAGGTGTTTCCGATAACATAGTGTTTTTGTGATTTGGAGTGAGGGTGTAAGGTTCATTTATAGTATTTTGCTCAGTGTTTAAATTGTTGGTGGGGCCCCTAACTATTAGGGTTAGGGTTGAGGGCACATACATCCAAAAATGTGTTTTTAATTATAAAAAAATATGTAATATCCCTTTCTAGGGCTTAAACCAAAAAATAAGGGTTTGGCCACAAACCCCAAGAATCGATCTGAAAATACCCCAACACCAAACTGAAAATAATCTGATTTTATGACAGCAGATCCAACAATAATAGAAACCCTAGCAGAACGAACTATAGAGGGACTTAAATGCACCATAAAACCATGCACAATAGCTGAAAACACTTCTAAATAATTATTTCATGTACGACAACACTTATCCATTCAATTTGCATCAAAGAAATGGAGAAAACTAGAGATAACACACTGCTGTAATTAAATTTGGAACAGCAACAGAAAACCACATGCAAGGGCTGAAAACACTAGATGAACTCCTCCAAAAATAGCCAAACTATGGATTCCAGCCTTATAAATTATGTTGAATCTGAATATGAAAGAATAAATGAGTTATGTGCCCTAGAAGGCACCAAATCACACTCTAACCCAAGTCGCTCCCCTAGGGAAGAGCTCCAAAAATCATGCAAAGCCTTTGTAGGTCTTCTTCTTGATCCAAATCTGCAAAGAGTCTTCAATGGAGATCTTCAAGTCACCAAAAGGGAGGGTTTTCATCCTCCACCAAGCCACAAGGAAGGTTTCTGTCCTCCTTGGATGCCACACAAGAGGGTTTTTGTCCTCAAGTGGAATGGTATTGAGCAACTAGCCCAACAAACCAAGTGTAAATGTAAATGTGCCAAAAGATGATCTCCAAATGAGCCCTAAGACTCCTTTTATATCCCTTTTCTGCATAAAATCAATTTGAAGGTCCAAGGTGATCTCAATTCTGATGAGATCACCCTTGCACACAAGAGGGTTTTCGTCCCCGAGTGTGCTCTGTTGAAGGTTTTGTCCTCAATAGGTTTCCTTTGAAGGGTTTCGTCATCAAAATATTAAAGAGAAGCTACTAGCTCCACCTTCAAGAGAAATCAATATCCAAAATAGCATAACCTCCTCAAACTATTCGATCCACCTTTATATCCTCTTGTGGCGCCAATTACTAACTAATTTAAAAGGATTAACCTCCTTAGGATTGTTCTCCCGCCTTTATCTTCATGTAGGCTCCAAGAAGACCGACCTTAATTAAAGAAAAGAGTACTTTCCATCTCCACATAGGCTCTCAAGATGAAAACCTAAATTCATAATACAAAAACCTGAAGACACTAAAGTTCTCTTTACTTCGTTTGCACAAGTCCTCCAACACCTAGTCGAATCACTTAAAGCCATAATTAGTATTCAAATGAATAAGGAAAATACAATCACTTACAATGATGGCAATGTTCACCTTGCTTTCCTTCCTCAAGCCACGGAAGGTGAGATGGGCCCAAGGCCTTTATAGAACTAACTTAGACAAAGGGATATTAGAATACTCCCTTCCCAAATTCGCTTGCCCTCAAACAAATGCAAACTCATATGCCCAAGTATCACCATATCAAGGTGGAGGAGCATGTTGTAGTGCTCCCATAATATGGATCTCATGCCTGCAAAATGAAGGAGCTTAAATTCAAACAAGCCCATACCTCTATCACCTCTCTCTTTATATGTGAAGTCTTCTTCATCTTCCACATCAAAACAGCATTGACAACTCCTTTACAAACTCATCTCGTACTCAAAATCCTTCCAATATGTTGTAGTCCATCATAGGGCAAGAAATGAATGAATAATCAGCTTGACCAGCTATCCCTTTTATTACAAGATGCAAATCACATTGTGGATGGGCTGAAACAATTCACCACAACCATAAATCACATGGAATCTTATCCAAATTAGGGCTATCAAATCTGATTTGTTTCTTTCTTTCAGCTATAACCATCTTCCCACATCAACCCATGATGGAATTCCTTTTGAAAATGTAAGTTCACAATTGATCATGATTTAATGGCAGTCCCAAATCTCATTTTTGCATGTATAGCCATATGTCTCCGTGATAACAACTACCTAATGTCACCCAGATTTCATCCTAAAATCTACGACTACCCTATCCGAAATTTTTCCGTACTTTTAAAATAATGGGTCGTTTTGTGTTTTTATTGCTTGAAAGTTCTCAGATTGGTCAAGATATTCCCAAAGAGCCATATTAGCCTTTTTCGCCAAATACGCAGATGCCCAAAATTGTTATATTTTGTTGTCGGGATTTGTCTGCGGGAAATTTGTATTTAATTATTTTGAGCCCCGTATGAGGTTATTTGCGCTCCGTTTTAACTCTGTTATGATCGAACATGTCATTATTCCTATGTACCAAAAGGGTTTTAACTTGGAATAAGTTTTGGGCTTTATTTGTGCCTTTTGGCAATTTTTTCGTGTTTTTGTGTTGTCCCGCTTTCGCTTTCTGTGAAATTTCTCTAGAACAATTCCTTTGCCGGGCAAGCCTGATTTTTGGCCTAGAGCAACTGGAAAACATATACACACGTTATGCCCGGAGGAATTCGCCATCGGAGGTCTGGATCACTAGGAAAAGCGAAGTCGCAGCGGAAAAAAGCCCTTCGAGGTTGCGCATTTTTGGAAAAAGAAATGATTCAAGTGCAATGGGAAAAATGGAAGCAGCAGTGTGGGAATTTTGTACTGCTAACAGAGTACTTTTTCCCGTGATATAAAATTCACTTAAGCTACAGTGGGAAAGTTAGAAGTCAAGAGCAAACGGGAATTTATTGCCTGCCTTGCAAGGTAAAAATTCCCATGATAAAATAAAAGGAAAGTGACTTAAGTGAAATCATGGGATTTTATTGCCTGCCTTGCAGGGTAAATAATCCCATTGTCAAAGTCAAATCACTTAAGTGGATCATGGGATTTCCGGGGCTGCCTTGCAGGGTAAAGAATCCCATTGTGAAAAATTCTTAAAAATAGAATTATATTGTGCAAAAAAGTGTGCCCCCTTTGGTGAGATGATGGCAGCCTTTAAGTGGATTTAATTAATTATTTCTCCTTCTAAAATAGGCGCCCAAGCATGGAAGAAAGTCAAGAAGTCAAAGGGGAATAAAAGAAATAGAATTAAATGGATTAAATTGACTAAATTTAATTTATTTAAAGGCTGCCCCCTTCATGTCAAAAAGTGCGCCCCATTTAGGATATATTTAATGATTTTGAAGCATTAAATCATTAGATTAATTTCTATTTTCAGTGGCTATGGTCAAGGCACACTGTGAAGCTTAAGTGAAGTGAAGTGTGAAGGATTAAATTGGATTAATTTAATTTATTGGATGGTTGTCCTTAAACATGCTATTTTTAAAGAGAGAAGCATGATTTTTAATTAATTAATTGCCAGGAATAGGAAGGGCAATTATTAATTATAGAATTGTGAGGGTTATATAAGCATGGGCTGCCATATGGGTGAATTATTTAATTCATAGGTAAAGAATTGCAGCCAAGAGGAAAAGTGCGCCCCATTTGAAGAAGGATTTTGCTCAGGCAAGGTGGAAACAAGGCTAAAAGCTTCCAAATTTGGTGCATGCTTTGAAGGAGGTTGATCTTTGTCTTGCATAATTGTTTGAATAGGTGTTACAGTGCTCAAGTGTTGTTGAAAGGATTCATGCTCTCTTTATGTGCAAATTAAACATCAATTTTTGGGGCAGCAGGCTTGAAAAGTGCAGATTTTTACAATTAAAATTCACTATTCATGCTCCGGTGGCCATTTTTGTCTGAATTAATTGCAGGAATTCATTACAGGTGCTTTACATAAGAAAAGGAGCTTTAATCAATGTCCAATACATTGCATATATCCTCCGAATCTGAAGAATTGTCCAGATCTGCACCAGTTTTGAAGAAATCCGGCCAAGTAAGAAGAAAAAGAATTATTCAAACAAAGATAGACAAAGCCATGGCGAAGAGAGATGAAAAAGAAAGCACGATGGAGTCATGCATCGCTTCCAAACTTGCAGACATAGGAGACATAGATCTAGGTCCTGGAACCTCTTTCCGAATTGATTGATAGATCCAGAGCGGAAAGACTTCACTCATGCGTGCGGTTAAAAGCAGTAGAATTATCCGAGCTGCAACCTTTCCATGCACAGCCCAGTTGCCAGAGTTTGTTATGGAGTGCGCTAGATCTTACCATCCTTCATCCAAATCAGTGTGTGATGCTACATGAAAGACAATAATTCATTTGGACGTAGAGTTCATCAATTATTGTTTGAAGATTCCAGTGTGAAAGGTGGTGACTTCCATTAGTCTTTAGGATGCCAGCAGAGGGGGGAGAAACATAGAGCTGATTGCATGAGCATAATGAATAGCAGATACATGAAGAAGCCTAGATCTCCTTCAAAGTTCCCAAGAACTCTTCCGTGGTCCAATTTGGTGCAGGAGGTCGATGATGTGGTCAAATTGCTATGCAGGATGAATGGCGAGGCGAATGCTTACACTTTCCGTACATGGATGTATGCTTTCATCAGGACCATTGAAGTCAACAAAATTGATTCCATAATCAATTGGTCGGAAATTATTAATGCAACATCGGGTGAGCAACTCCGGAACGTGAAGCGTACTTTCAGCTTCAAAATGACTTCCTACTTGGTGTATGCTGTAGCTTCACAAGGCATCTTTTCCAAGCTGGATAGATGTGGTGTTCTTTCTAAGGACCCCATTTTCGAATGCTACCCACAGCTTACTGTACCTGCATGCGAGAAAGATTTCAAAGTGGTCAACGATGAATTCTTCTATGATTTCATTTGCAGGCTAGACAAAGACTTAAAGGCCAACAGGGTAAGCAAGGAAGCGTGGGAAGCCGTGTCCAAGATTGGCAGTCTATTCATTCAGTTTGCAGATTTCACATACCTCAGGGTTACGGGCTTTTCTAGAGAACCAATAAAGATGCCCAGGTATCCGAATGATAGATTGATCGCCATGGAGCTGAGCAGGCAACTTGTGGAGTTACACGACCTTCAGTCAAAGCGGCACAAGTCTACGGGCTTCTTCCCAATCACTGTGGGACATTACAGCTGCATTAGCATTCATAGAGCTCGGGGATGGAGACGCAGATGTTATCCGAGTATGAGCAAGAGTTCTTCCCTGCACGGCTGAACTTCGATCCATTTGGAGTAGCCAGGAAGACGATCTCCCAGGAGTACGCACATGTGCCTTCATTAGAAGATTTCTGGATGAAGTGCAAAAGTGAGTACGAGGTTAGAAAGAGAGATTTCAGCAGAGCTATCAGCAAAGCAAGTGTTCAACTTTGGACTAGCGTGGATACCTGTGGATCTTAAAGATGATGGGAATGTGGTACTTGACACTTACCATCAAATGGGAGGAGATAAAGCCATACTTCAAGATAACGTAGGAGGCTGCCATACACTTGAAGAAAGATCTGGAGCTGTTTTGGTGAATACTTCAAATTGGTTGCTGACGAAGGGATATTGCCTTGATGAAGCATTGATGAATCAAGTCATGGGCAACTTCGGCGCAGGAGATTCTCTCAAGCGGAAGCACGAAGGAGAAAGCAGCAGAAAGTCCGAGAAGTTGAAAGTACACAGAAGATCTCAATCAAAGGAGAAGATCACTTCTATGACCATGGCTTTAGCTCCGGCTTCTCCAGCACCTAGTACTTCACCAATTATTGCACCGCAGCAGGATACTTCCATGCCTCTACTGAATCCGGCGACATTCATCTTCTCTCCTCACCACTCCATTCAAAGACTGCTCCGTAAGAGATGTTGAAGCTGCAGATGGCGGAGTTCGAAAGAGCTTTGTCCTTGGATGATTCAGAGGATGGCAGCCATAACACTGTGGCACTTTCTGATGGAGAGGAGGCAGAGCGGAGATGGTAGTGCACTCAACGACTTCTCATTCTCCGAGAAGTAACTTCTCGGAATGGTTGGCTTCGCAGTTGGTTCCAGAAGCGAGAATGGAGATGAACTTAGAGGAGCACGACTTGCAGCTACTCCAGAATCTGGGCGGAAGAGACAGAAGGCCTAAAGTTGCTAAGGTAACTTCAAGGTTGATCATCGAGGATTCGGGAGAGAAGTTTGCTGAGATGTCAATTCCGGCAGAAGGAAAGGAGGAGGATGAGCTCATGGCAGAAGATGTGACAGTAACCAAAGTACCCCTCGGTCAAGCCACCACTGAAGGATCGAAGCAGGACACGCAGACATTGATAGATGCTCTACTCCTTAGGCTCGATGTGAAAAGGCGGAGAAAGAAGAATTTCATAAGCAGGTATCTCAATTGTGTGAGATCATAGCCAAGGTTGCTAAGCCTTCCATTCAACCCATTTCAGAGCAGGTGAGTGATCATCTTATGTAGGAAATGGAGGATGCAAGCAATCAAGTAAAAGCTATTGACGAATGGAAGGATTTGATTATTCGTCAAGCTTTTGTACAACTTGGAGAAGTGTCAGCCCACCTAAAGGTTATGAATGATGCAAATCAGTCAGAAGAATCAGTGACGAGCATAGTGGACATGAACACAGTTGCTGAGAGTAACCTGAGTACTTTGGGAGAGATCAACAAGCTGCCAAGAGATGTATTGGTTGCAGAGCAAATTGTACCGGATGGATCAGTTGAGAAGGGGAAGTAGCTAGAGTTTGCAGTATCTTTCCGTTTGGAGATCTGCAGAGTTTTGCTAAAGAGGATGCAAGCACTTGAGAGTAGGACATCATCCTTACCAGACAATATCATTTCTTTCATTGAGGAGAACGTGGACGGAAATGTTACTTCATACGTACGGATCATTCCTAGCAAGGTGCCTAATTCCCTGGAAGGGTCTCTTCTGATGGTACAAAAGAGAATTGATAAAGCTACTAAGCCTTTCACGATGAATTCTATTAGTAGACTGGTGGCGCCAGCAGCAGATATTGTGAGGTTTGGGCCGAGCTTGAAGATGTGGAGGCATGCATCAAAGTGTTGAATGAAGGATTGCTGCAGTTTAGGACAGAGAAGGAAGCAATGGCTAAAACAGATGGGAAGATGCTGAATCACATGTTCGACAAGTATATCCGATATAAGAACAAAAAGAAGACATAAATGTTACAGCTGGCATGACTTCTTCTTCTATTCTTTCTTCTTCTATTTTCTATGTTCCCGGATGAAATTGTAAAACTTTAAGTTATTGGTTTTGCAACCATTACTTAAAGTCATGTGGAACCATTCTATTAGTTAAGTGATATATGTGTCACTTAAGGAGAAGTTAGTGGAGGATGATTGCCAAATGTCATCTTTACTTGTTGTTTGTGTTTTAGTTCAGTTAGACTTCCCATTTGTACTTTCCCTCCTACATTCTATAAGTAGGAGAAGAACCTCCGGGTTAATGATGAGAATTTGTAAGCAACAATCTTGTGTTCTAGACTTTGTGCTAAACCCCTGAGAGCCACTTGGAGCAAAGGAATACAAAGGAGCAGTTTCTCGAAGAACTTTGTGTCACGGTGTACTGTGTTTCTTGCTTTTAATCTTAGATCTTTTAATAAACTTTGTATTATTTTAGATCTGGACCTAGAGCTGCCTTTGTTTTAGAATTATGTGTTTATATCTATTGGATTCTTCTATGTGTATGCAATCAGCTCTGCCATCTACTGATTGGGATGCACATCTTCCCCATTTCTTCTATATATTTATGTAATTACCTTCTTCTATAACTTTTCCTTTCTTTAAACAGTGCTTACTTGCTGCAGAATTGTTCAATTATGGTTCATGAACTTGAGTACTTAAAGTAAAACCCCATTTAGATATTAGCATACTTTAATTGACAAATCGACACGGAGCCTCACCGGTAAATGAGGGAGATTTATCTCATGATCGCCTAGGTTTTGTGCTATGCGTAAAATCTAGCCAACACTACCAAACTAAAATCTTATGGAGAAAGGAAAATTCATGAGTAATTTAGGGACTGAAAATTGTCTTACATAAGCTGAAAAATTAAGAACAGGTCTACAATTGAAATCAGCAGACATATTGGCCCTTAGTTCAAGATTCTTACCGCTCACACTTACCCCAACTTGGTGTAGAAGATGGCTTTCAACAAGAAAGCTCCATTTTGCACATAATTCTTCAAGTGTCCCCCACAAGGAAGTAATACCATGTATGCCCGGAACTAACCAAAAATTATCACCATGGAGAACCTTACCTAAAAGTAGACCCTTGCTTGTCTCTATGCATTGAGTGCTTTGAAAATATGCCTCTTCCTTCTTCGTGGTAGCCATGCTTGGAACTCCATCCACTCTACCTTGAAGTATTGCCTTCTTCTTGAATTCCAACATAAGATGTAAACAATGCATACCAATACTTATGCTCACCTCTTCTTGATTGTTGTTATCTTGCTGATTTTGGGTTCCAATTGTTGCCTCCAAGCTGCCCCACTGAGTTTTCTTCACAATTTGGTTTGGATCAGACCATAGGAGTGCAGATGAGTGGGTGTAATAGCCATGTACATCTCCAAATTTCTTCCAAAGAAAAGCCAAAGACATTGGGATGTTGGCTTTGCTTGATCTTAATAAGTGAATCCTTTTACACACCATATTAAGTGGAAAAAATGTCTCCAAACCTGTTTATCTCTCGCTATCCATGGAAGATATGCACAGCCCCATATCATGGCTATAGCATAGAATTTCCAACTCAAAAATCTTGGACATTAGTAACATAGGAAAGGTGCAACAGCTACAATACTTGAAATCCCTTTCACACATCATGTTAAACCCAAAGAGCTTCATCATATATGTCAACCTACAGCTGTCCAAGGAGAGAACTATCCTTCCAAAATATGAATTAAGAAAGAACATCATACCGTGGCTGTAGCATTGTACTTTCTCCTGCAAAATTGGGATGGTGGTAGTTGGAGACCATCTTGCACCCGATGTAAACACTACACCCTCACCGTGGGTGAGAAATGCCTTCTCCTTGTGGTTACCAATTCTCTTATGGCTGCCATAAGAATGTAGGTAGCAGCAGTCCCCAAGTTTGTAGCAGCACTCTTCAAAAGATCTCCCGGATCCCAAACTTCTATGTACAAGCAATCTGGAATTTGCAAGGAAGAATCTATGTGCTCTTTGTTACTCAACGAGTTCTTCACATTATCACCAATTATATTATGAGGCATCAAACATGACATATGATCATTCTTTTCAACAAGCTGCCCATGATGACACAAGTATGGCAGAGACATAGGAGGAGACAAAATGTGATCATTTCTATCATACCATAGGCTGGCATCAAGGACATCACCCTTATTTTATTGGTACTTATTAGGAATAGCTTTGGAACTCTCTTCAAGGTTATGAACTCCCTCAATCTGCCCATCATTGACTGTTGTTTGGGAAATTCCAGCGAATTGAAAGTAATCATGAAGAACCGGAAGCTCCCTTCCTTCGTGGACATACCCTTCCATAATGTCATCCTCATATACTTCAATCCAAATCTGATTTTTCTTCTCCATTTTGCTGCCACATGCCATCATTAGAAATCAGTGAATCATCAATGAATATCAAAGGATTTTTACCTTCTTACTCATGTTTCATGATTTCCTTCTCTTTTTTTTAAAAGAAAAACCAAAGTTATATTATTAGAAATAAATTATACAAAATACAATGCCAAGCCATGATACTCATACTCCAAGATATATCCTTGGAGTTCCAACAACAACTTCAAGAAGAAAGAGAACATATCTGCAAATTAGCCATCAGATTATTGCAAGTGAAGGATTTGTTCAATCTGTTTCCGCTTCTCTGGAGACCACATCAGAGGTAAAGGACCAAAGTTAATGAGATTATTATGATCCAATGCCCAATTAGCTAAAGCATTTGCCACCTTGTTCTGATCTCTAGGAACATGTTGATATATGATGGTCTGAAATTGTTGAGCAATAACTTTAATATTATCTTGTATCCTGGCGATTAACCAATTATTGGATCTATGTTGCTCTTGAACTGACAGAAGGTTGATGATAACCTTGGAATCTGATTCAACTATAACTCTAGAACATCTCAGTTTAATTGCCTCCAGAAGAGCTTTGTGAATTGCCAAACTTTCTGCCACATTATTAGTAAAGTGCCCCAATTGATGACCAAAGAAGAAAAGGGGAGTTCCCAAAGAATCATGAGCTACCCCTCCTATACTAGCTAGACCAGGATTGTCTCTTGTTGCTCCATCAATATTTAGTTTAACAAAGTCAAATAGAGGAGGCTGTCATTTTCTCTCGAATAGAGGGGACCAATACTCTAGGACATGACATAATCTTTACTCCTAGTGTCCCCACATTTCATCCTGAAATCTACGACTACCCTATCCAAGAACAATTCGTACTTTTAAAATAATGGGTCGCTTTGTGTTTTTATTGCCTCGAAAGTCCTCAGATTGCATTAAGATATTTCCAAAGAGCCATATTAGCTATTTTCGCCAGATACCCAGATGCCCAAAATTGTTATATTCTATTGTCGGATTTGTCTACGGGAAATTTGTATTTAATTATTTTGAGCCCCGTTTGAGGCAATTTGCACTCCGTTTTAACCCTGTTGTGATCGAACATATCATTATTCCTATATACCATAAGGGTTTTAACTAAAAATAAGTTTTGGGCTTTATTTGTGACTTTTGGCAATTTTTCATGTTTTTGTGTTTTCCCATTTCGTTTTCTGTGAAATTTCTCTAGATCAATTCCTTTGCCGGGTTAGCCCGATTCTTGGCCTGGAGTATTCGGAGATCACATACGCACATTGTGCCAGAAGGAAGTCGCCATCGGAGGTCCGGTTCATTGGGAAAAGGCGAAGTCGTGCACTAAAAAGCCCTCATGGGCGCATTGGGCGCATTTTTGGAAAACAAAGGATTTAAGTGGATCATGGAAAAAATAAAGCAACAGGAGGTGGGATTTTATCGTCACTTGTAGGGTACTTTTTCCCATGATGGAAAAGTCACTTAAGTCAGCAGTGGGAAAATTAGAGGCAAGTGTGAGTGCAGAAATTTATTACCTACCTCAGCAGGTAAAAATTCCCATGGTGAAATAAAAGAAAAATGACTTAAGTGAAATCATGGGATTTTATTCCCGCCATGCAAGGTAAATAATCCCATTGTCAAAGTCAAATCACTTAAGTGGATCATTGATTTCCGAGGCTGCCTCACAGGTAAAAGTTGCCATTGCCATGTGTTTTTAAAAATAGAATTCGATTATGCTAAAAGTGCGACCGACCTTGGGTGAATAATAATGCATTAAATAAATATTTGTTAATATTTATTCACCCAATTTTGGCACCCAAGCTTGTGGAAAAGTCAACAAAGGGAAGTGGACAAAAGGAATTTAAAAATAGAATTCCAAAATTAAATAAATTTAATTTATTTAATGCAGCCCCTTTTGAGAAGGAAATAATACTTTTTAAAGTATTAATTGATTAAATTAAATTCTATTTTTAGTGGCTATGGTCAAAGCACACTGTGAAGCTTAAGTGAAGTGAAGAGTGGATGATTAAATTGATTAAATTTAATTTAATGGATGGCTGTCCTTAATCATGCAATTTTAGCACACCAGTTAAAGAGAAGAGCATGATTTTTAATTAATTAATTGCCAGGAATAGGAAGGGCAATTATTAATTATAGAATTATGAGGGTTATATAAGCATGGGCTGCCATAAGGATGAATTATTTAATTCACAGGTAAAGAAGTGCAGCCCGGAGGAAAAGCATGCGCCCATTGAAGAGGATTTTGCTCAGACAAAGGTGGATTTGATGCTAAAAGCTTCAAGTTTTGGTGCATGCTTTGAAGAAGGCTGATTTGTGTCTACATAATTGTTTGTAGAAGTGATACAGGTGCTCAGGTGATGTTGGTAAAATTCATGCTTGCTTTGCATGCAAATAAAACGTCAAATTTTGGGGCAACAGGCTTGAATTATATAGATTTTTGTGATTAAAATTCACCGTGCATGCTCGCTTGCCATCTTTGTCTGAATTAATTGCAGGAGTTAGATACAGGTGCTTTTATAAAGAAAAGAAACTTATATCAATGTCCAATACATTGAATATTTCCTCTGAATCTGAAGGATTATCCAGATCTGCACCAATTTTGAAGAATTCCAATCAAATAAAAAGAAAAAGAATTGTTTAGACAAAGATAGACAAAGCTATGGTGAAGAAAGATGAAAAAGAAAGCACAACGGAGTCATGCATCACTTCTAAATTTGCAGATATCGAGAGACACGGATCTAGGCTCGGAACCTCTTGCAATTGATAGATCCAGAGTAGGAAAGACTTCACTCATGCGTGCAGAAAAACTTCACTCATGCGTGCATTAAAAGCAAGGGAATTATTCGAGCCGCAGCTTTTCCATCCACAAACTCAATTGCTTAGAGTTTGTTATGCAGGCAGTGCAGATCCATATCCGATGATGCGATGCAAATCCATATGCAGATCCATTTCCGATCTCATAGTTGCAAAAGCTTCCTAAGACAAAGGCTTCATCCTCTTGTTTTGAATGCATCCTATGAAGAAGTCAAATGTATGGAAAATTCCTTCCAAGATCTTGTGCAAATGCTCCCATCTTCCAATTGAAGCCTTCATTGAATTTTCATTCATCCGGAGTGCTTTCCAGAATTTTTAATTGCTCATATGCAATTAAAAATAAGGATGATGAGTTATCTACGGCAAACATTGCATTGATGCATGTACTGGAGAAGAACTGCAAATGCTTCAAGGATAAAAGAGAAGACAAGGCGAAGGCAAAATCCAACTGTTTCCAATTCTAGCTTGTTTCCAGATCCAGTCAATTCCAGCTTGCTTCCAGATCCAGCCGCTTCCAGATTCAAATGCTTCCAAATCCAAGGCAAAAGAATCAGCAGCGCAAACATGAAAAATGACAAGACTGCAACTTTCCTCTTCCTTCTTCTTTTCTCCGACAAAGTAATTGAGCGATGAATTAAATTATACAACTTAAAGTGATTAGTTTAAAAGCCATTACTTGAAGAAGTCAACTACTTGGAGATAGGTGACAAAGTGCAAAATAGAAGGTTCTATTTTCAGTTGCAAATCATACATGTCATGCAAAGAGGAATTCCAGGAAGAAGATTGCCATTGTTTCCTTTCCAACTTCCACATGTGCCGCTCAACTAAAAGCGTCCGACTTGTAATCGCCTCTATATTCTATAAGTAGAGGAAGAACCTTCGGTTTAATGATCGAATTTGTAAGCAAAAGAACCTTGTGTTCCGTACTTTGTGTCGCCACCCTCGAGAGCCACTAAAGCAAAGGAATATACAGAGTAGATTTCCGATAACTTTGTGTCACGGTGTATTGTGTTTCTTGCTTTTTATCTTAGATCTCTTAATAGACTTTGTGTTATTTCAGATCTAGATCTAGAGCTACCTTTGCTTAGAATTTTGTGTTTATATCTATTGGTTTCTTCTATGTGCATGCAATCAACTCTGCTATCTATTGATTGGGATGCACATCTTCCCCATTTCTTCTCTGTGTTTATATAATTCCCTTTCCCTTCTTCTATAAATATTTCCTTTCTTTAAACAATTGCTTACTTGCTGCAGAATTGTTCAATTATGGTTCATGAACTGAGTAGTTAAAGTAAAACCCCATTTAGATATTAGCATACTTTAATTGACAAATCTGACACGGGAGCCTCACCAATAAATGAGGGAGATTTATCTCATGATTGCCTAGGTTTTGTTCTATGCGTAAAATCTAGCCAACAACTCCGTTTTCCTCCAAATTGAGTTTTTGTATTAAAACTTTCCATTTTCTAGGTAAGGGGGAAGGAATTTTCATATTATGTTCAATAGTTTCCACTATATTACTGCGTGTTAATTCCTTGACATACCAAATGTCTCTATTTTTGATTTGAAGATACGTATATTCTTTCCATACATTCCACAAAGATAAGAGAAATGGCAATCCAGATTCCTTTGCTAAGGTCCTGAGTATCAGAGGCTGAGCATTTCCAAGCTCTAACAATTTCCACAAGATTCATCAAAGAGTCCCAAATGACAGATAACCAATCCGCCAGAATATTCCATAGAGATATTACAAAAGGGCATTGAAGAAAAAGGTGGATCAGAGTTTCATCCGCTTCTTTGCACAGAGGGCACCAAAAGGGTCCCACCATACCTCTTTTCATCAAATTGTCTCCAATAAGAACCCTCTTGTATAATAGGAGCCAGATAAAGAATCTTACTTTAGGCCACAACGCAGGTTGCCAGAGATCAACAAAAATATCTTTCCAAGGATGTGGCTGAGTGCCCATCAAAGTACTATATCCTTCAGCTACAGAATAATTCCCTTCCGAAGATTTTCCTGTGCAAGGGTATCAGTATCGGAGGAAGTTGGAAGGATTCTGTTTTGAAGGAGATTTTGAAAAAATTGAATTTGGCCCATAAACAAGGTGGTCTACCACAAAGACGGGAGATCCACTCAGTTCCCTTAGATGATGATTGAATATAATGGATCACCTTTTCCTTTCCCTTACTTCTAAAGTCTGGATACTGCGCAATCAAAGGAGGATGCCCATCCCACGAGTCAATCCAAAAATTAGCTTGATCACCTTTCCCAATTTTCCAAAAAAATGTTTTTTAATAATTTCTTCCCCCATTTTGAGAACCGAAAGAATCGGAGATCCCCGAGATGGTAAAGAATGTCGGATCAACTCTTGCGGCATCATTCCTTCCGCATATTTTCCTCTAATATTGATGGCCCATAGATGATATGGATTTTGTAGCAATCTCCAATATAACTTGGCAGCTAAAGCCTTATTATTCAACGCACACTGGATCTAAAACCCAATCCCCCATCTTTCTTTGGAAAACATAATGTTTTCCACTTCACAAGATGCCATTTCCTTACCTGTTGAGTTCCTGTCCACAAGAATTTTTGGTGATGGAATCCAACTGTTGTAAAACTTTCACATGAATATTCAAAAGGGAAGAAAAGTAGATAGGGATAGCCTGTAAAACAACTTTAATCAAAATAATACGTCCTCCAGAAGTTAGCCATCTATGAGTCCATTTACTAAATTTTTGAAGAATCTTTGTGGGTAACCAAGTCCAGTCAGTTAATCTTTTTGAATCCATAGGGATACCCAAGTATTTTAGAGGCAATGTTCCCTGCTGAAATCCTAACTTTACCAAAATATCTTGCTGCAACCTGGGTGAGCAATGGAAGAAAATGATTTTTGATTTTTGCCTGTTTATATCTTGTCTTATGGCCTTTGAAAAGAGCTCCAAGTTATGGATCTGGTTAGCTTCTTTTAAAGATGCTTCTCCCATAATGGATGAATCATCTACAAACTGGAGATGAGATAAAGGATCCACCAATTGAGCCAATTTGATACCCTTCAACTTCTTCTGAATTCTCGTCTTGGAAAACAATCTCCGAAAGATTCAGCTACTATTATGAAAAGAAAAGGCGATAAGGGGTCTCCCGCCTTATGCCTCGAGAAGCAGAGAATCTAGCCGAAGGAGAGCCATTAACCAGAATAGAATAAGAGACTAAAGAAATACAAGCTTGTATCCACTGAACCCAAAGGGGGAAAAACCAAACTTCAACAGGATTTCAGTCAGGAACGACCAATTTACCCTATCATATGCTTTTGACAAATCCAATCTCAAAAACATAGCCGGTTTCTTTTGTATTTACATAGAATGGAGAACTTCCTGATCCAAAACAATATCATCATAGATTTGTCTATGAGGTACAAATCTCCCTTGTTCCGGAGATATTACTTTATGAATGATGGTCATCAGCCTTTCCACTATGATTTTTGTAATTATTTTATAAAGCACGTTGCATAAAGCAATGTGACGATATTTTGCAAGGGTAGAAGCCTCTTCTTTCTTGGGAATCAAAGCAATATAAGTTCGATTGATAACTTTGAGAACAGTCTTCACTTGTCTACATTCTTCCACCACTTACAAAAGATCATTTTTATTATGTCCTGCATTCTGATAGAATTCTATCAAGAAACCATCCGGTCTTGGTGTTTTTCCTTTTTTCATGGTCCACACAATTATTTGGAGTTCTTTCTCTGACACTGGTTGCAAAAGAAAAGTATTGTCCTCCTCTGTAATCAAAGTTGGAATGATATTAAGCAATTCCATCTAGATTAGAGGAAGCAAAGATCCTTAAAAATATCGAATTGCTAATTGTTGAATATCTTCTTGCGTAGTAGTGTGAGTTCCATCCCCTTTTTCTAAATAAGCAATGTGATTGTAAGAACGATGAGCTAAGAGAGACTTATGGAAAAAAGAAGTGTTTTGATCGCCCTCTTTTAACCATTTAATTTTGGATTTTTGTTTCCAGAAAATTTCTTCTATTAATTCCCATTCTGTCAACTCCTGTTTAAGGGAAATTTCCTTTGTTTGCAGCTTCTCCAGTACCCTCAGCCTCACTTGATGGCTCACTTCCCCGTAGAGCTTCTAAAACTTCCCGTTTCCGCACATGAACATTCCCAAAATCAGTTTTATTCCACTGCCTCAATTGATTAGTCACGTGTTGCATCCTTCTAGTGAAGCAAAACATTTTGGTACCATACCTTGGTTGGCCCTCCTCCCACCATTTCTTAATTAAAGAGGGAAATTGTTCATCTCTTAACCACATCAATTGGAATCTGAAAGGAGCTTTGAAAGGCTTTGATTTGCCCATTTCCAAACAAACCGGCCAAAGGTCTAAGCCTAAATTTTCCAAAACATTAGCAACCGAATAATGCTTCTCTCTAGCCATTCTTCTGATATTAAAAATCTATCCAATCTTTCCAGGATACAATTCTCTCCCACTCTTTTGTTGGACCATGTCATTAGTCCATTTTGGGTTTGAATATCAATCAGATTCATTTTTTGAATAAAATCCATCATGTTAGCAGAAGAGGCATCAAGGGCAGCATTTCCCCCTGTTTTCATGAGAGAATAAAACAATATTAAAATCTCCCCCTATAATGACAGTATTCTAGAGTGGGTTACAACAATATTATAAATAACCTTCCACTGGGCTTTTTTTGCTTCAACTTGCACCGGGGCATATATGTTCAATAATAAGGCAATCTGCTTATCAGGACCATATCTAACCACCATATATAGAACTCCATGATGTCTGCCACTATCTTTACATTGAATCTAATGAGGATCCCAGATGCATGCCATCCCTCCAGAAGCTCCTTGTGAGCTTAAAAACGTCACTTGTAGTTTTTTCTGAATATTAGGAGTCACTGTTGCCATAAAATCTATTGCAGCTTTAGTTTCCTGAAGAAATATCATTTGAGGATGATGTTGATTCAATATACGTTTAATTTCATTAACCTTAGAAGGGCTACCTTTTAGCCCTCAAACATTCCATGTGATCAACTTCATTGTGGGATTTGTTCAAAAATTGTAGCCAAATCCCTACTTTACCATTACGCTTAATTCTACTCCTCTTTTTGCAAAAAGTTGGTTGGACTTTCTTCCCGCTTTCAAAGTAGAGTCCACTGCAACTTTTTATGTTTTTCTTGTTGAACTCTTGTGGGGTCTCTCTCCGGAAATGGTTCCACATGAGGCAGCATCTCTACAGATGATGGCAATAAAGGTACACCCTTATTCCGACCACTTCCCATTTCTTCCTTCATGTGCTCCTCTATGAGTTTGTGTTTCCTCTGGTAACTTTTTAAAACTCCCAAATGTTCCAAGTGAACCACCAAAGCATTCGATACTAATTGAGGAAGAGGATTCTCCCGACCTCGTTGTGGTGGAATAACATTTTGAGTTTCCTGCTCCTCCTCCATATTTGTCTCTATTTCTTCTAATTGAAGAGCTGCAAATCTATTTGTGTTATGCTGCTGGGTTTTTCCTGTGTTTTTTTCTTTAACTGTCTTTCTTTTTGGTGGGACAATAAAGTCATCCGGCTATGTTGTTCCTGATTTTTCTCTTTCTCTTTCCTAGGCTCATACTTCAAGATTTCATCAAACCCTTTACCCTTCATACTGCTGTTCTGAAAATCAGTCAATGGCTTGTCCTTGGGAAGAGTGATGGGTGCTTTTAGGGCTTCAATGGGCTACTCCCTCTAAATGCCCAACAACTTCGATTGTTCCTCTTCGTCCTGATCACAATGAAGGGATTCTTTTCATTTAGAGTTGGAACATCTTTCTCATTTTCCTTGGGTATAACTTGGGGTTTGGACCTTGGTCCAATTCCCACTCTACCATTCTTCAACCCTATGAACTCGGCGAGTGTCATGACATCATGAATCTCATCCGGAAGAGCCATGTACTCCTCATAGATGGTAGCAATGTTATGGCCCACCGAATGTCGTGTCTCAATCTTTGGAATGGCTTCTTCCCTAGGGAGGAAGGTAGGCTGAAATGGCCTAGCAAAGTAGCTCCAAAACTTGACCCTAAGGGTTGCCTCACACTATGAAATCCCAAAGAACTTCCTTCTCCATTGTGGTTTTGCAAAGCATGGATCAATCTGTGTCATCCTATTCACCAATCTTTCTTGCCCTAGGCAATCCTCTCAACCCTAACATCATCAAAATGTATGTTTGCCATCTATTTACTCCTTTTGAATGAAACCCTCCAGCGGGAAGACCGAAGCTCCGATACCAATATAATGTCCCTTTTTGGATATCAAATAGAAAACAATGGTTTGGACTCAAACCCCAATCACAACCACCTATCAAGCACTTCAAACCCTAAAGGAGCAAACTGAAAATGCCAAGAGCAATCTAAATATTTATGGAAGAAAAGGAATTCATATGACAGCCAACAATATCATCATTTAGCCCTAGCAATGAACTTGATTTTTATTTCCTAGGGCAGCGAATTGTATAGGGACTTCACATCAACATACAACCATGCAAAAGAGCTGAGAATGCTTCCAAATAATTAATTCAACCACGACAATATTTATCAATCCAATTTATATCAAAATAATAGAGAAAGTAAGTGATCACACCCAACTGTAATTAATTTTATGGCAGCAACAGTACAACCAAAACCAAGGGCTGGAAATGATAGATAAACTTCTCCAAAAATCACCAAAATGTAGATTCCAACCTTATAAAATATGGAGAACAAGAATATCAGCTCAAAATACTAAAGTGTGCCCTAGAAGGCACCAAACTCAACCCTCAAGCAAGTCGCCTAGGGCTGGAAATGAAGAACTGCATAAAATCACTTTGAAGCTCCAATGTGACCTCCGTGTGAGATCACCCTTGCACACAAGAGGGTTTTCATCCCCTAGTGTGATCCTATTGAAGGTTTTCGTCCTCAATAGGTGTCCTTTGAAGGGTTTCGTCCTCAAAGGATATTAAAGAGAAGCTACTAGCTCCACCTTCAAGAGAAATCAATATCCAAATCAGCATAACCTCCTCAAACCATTCGATCCACCTTTATATCCTCTTGTGGTGCCAATTAGTAATTAGAAGAACAAAAGGATGGCCAACCTCCTTAGGATTGTTCTCCCACCTTTATCTTCAATGTAGGCTCCAAGAAGACCAACCTTAATAAAAGAAAAGAGTACTTTTCCATCTCCACGTAGGCTCTCAAGACCGACCTCATGAAGACACTAGAAGTTCTCTTTACTTCGTTTGCCAAGTCATCCAACACCTAGTCGAATCACTTAAAGCCATAATTAGTGGTCAAATAAATAAGAAAAATACAATCACTTACAATTATGGAGATGTTCACCTCCCTTGCTTTCCTTCCTTGAAGCCCATAGAAGGTGATATGGGCCCAAGGCCTTCATAGTAATTAACTTGGAAAAGGGGACATTACAAGCTTGTCAGGATAAAAGGATAGGAGGCTTTAAACTGGCTACAAAAGCTAAACCTCTCTCACATCTACAATTTTTGGATGATTCTACACTTCTCGGCAAGGCTACTTGTTCCGAGGTGACTCGTTTGCATAAGAGTCTTCAGTTGTTCACTAGAGCTACGGGACAATTGGTTAATGAGGACAAATCTAGTATCTTCTTTTTTCATTTCTCTGCGACGCAAGAAACTCAAATCCTGGATATTCTTAAATTGAGAAAGGGCTCTCTTTGCCGCTGCAATATTTGGGAGTTCTTTTCGCAGCAAAACAAATAAAAGATTGGCGGTGGTTAATTAATAAAGCTAATAACAAATTGCAAAAATGGATGAACAGTGGCTCTCAACGGGGAGGCCAAATGATTTTGGCTAAAATTGTTCTCCAAGCTTTACCAATTTATGTGTCGTCTATTTTGAATATTCCGGTTGCAATTTTGAAACAATTAGATTCTATTTGCCAGAAATTTATTTAGAGTGGGGCGCAGGAAAACGTGAATGGTCCTTAGTTAACGATGAGGTTACTTTATGTCAATCCAAAAACAAGAAGGTTTAAGATTTCACTCCACAATTAAGCATAACAAGGCCTTAACAGCCAAAATTTATTGAAGAATGTTGGCTGACCCTAATGAGTTGTGGGCTATCAATCTCAAAGCTAAATATGCTGAGAATAATCCTCCCGAGAGGATAATTCGCTTGATTTTCCCATCTAAACGATCTCCTATTCTTTCGGTTTTAAGAGTAGGAGAAGCTATCATCAAGCGACACTGCTTCTCAATAGTTAATAATGACCAAATTGCCAATTTTTGGACTGACTCTTGGGATTGCCATCCACCATTTATCATCCAATTTCTTGAGCTTCATCAACTTATGGAAGGTCTCCATGAAAAGGGTTGGATAAAGGTAGCTCAATATTGTCAGCCTACTATACACCATTGGCAGATGGGTAAAAATTGGATTTCTCCTCATGAATGGCCTATTCAGCTAGGAGTGCAACAAGAGCACCAATTTCTCGAGCTTCATCAACTTATGGAAGGTCTCCATGAAAAGGGTTGGATAAAGGTAGCTCAATATTGTCAGCCTACTATACACCGTTGGCAGATAGGTAAAAATTGGATTTCTCCTCATGAATGGCCTATTCAGCTTGCCTGTGAATATTCTTCAGTGAAGGTAGCTTTCAATTTCAGCAAAGATGGACTCAATAGCCTGGGAAAAAGCTCCATAGGCTTTTATAGAGTTTCAGCTGGGTATGATTTTCTCTGCATTGTAACTCCCCACCCCTTAAGGGACATTTTTACTTAGCTTTGGCAGGAAGCCATATGGCCCAAAATTAGTTTCTTTGTTTGGTTGTTATTGAAAGGAAGAATACTTACAGGTGTCAGGCTCATGAAAAGAGGGTTTTATGGCCCTTTCAGGTGTGCCATGTGCTTGGACTCTGAAGAAACTACTCCTCATATTTTTCTTCATTGCCCTTCTGTAAGCAGATTGTGGCAGTATTTTACTTAGCTCTTTGAGATTCCTTGGAGTGGTATAAAAGCTATTGAACAACCTTTTAGGGAGTGGGGTAAATATATTAAAGATAGTCATAAGCTTGTTCAAGCCCTATGGAGTGGTATTACTCTATTGTTATGGAATAATTGGAAAGAAAGAAATAGAAGACTATTTCAACAACAGAGTTGAGACAGCTCTTTGGTTTGGGAGAAGATCCAACTGAATGTAGCTGAATCCATCAAGCAAAAATTACCTCAGTCTCTCTCTCCACAATGGGATAGTCTTCTAAAAAAGCTTCTGATATGTCCTTCAAGTACTACAGTGGCTGTCTCTAAACCAAGAAAGAGAAATCAGATTAATAGTAAGTGGACTGCCCTTCCTCTAGGATTTGGTAAGCTGAACACAGATGGTGCTTCTAGAGGCAATCTCAGAAAATCAAGTATGGGTGGCATTGGAAGACTTTCTGATGGTTCTGTGGCTTTTTTCTTTTCAGAAAGTATTGGGTATGCCACAATAATTTAGCTGAAATACGTGCTATATCTAGGGGTCTACAAGAAGCCCTGAAGCTTGGATGGCAAACAATTCAAGTTGGATCAAACTCTCTGCTTACATTGAGACTGCTTACCACTTGTGTTCTGAGTCAGGACAGAACTTGGCAACTGTAGAGGAAGGGACAAAATACAATGTCTGAAGGACAGGTTTCAGGAAATCGTCTTCATACATATTCCAAGAGAGCTCAATAGAGTTGTTGATGCTTTAGCTAATTGGGCCCTTGACAAGGGGAATATCTCCTTTTATGGTCCTCCATTGCTATGGTGGTCAGGCACGCTTCAGCAAGATCTTTGACAGATTATTGAGTTAGACTTGTATCAATGATTGTGTTACCTATGCAAGCTTATGTCAATAATGCCCAGGCCTGGACTAATAGTTTTTATGCCTAACAGAGTAGAATATGTACATTTTGATCTTTCCATAATATAAATCTTTTCCCTTTCTTTTAAAACAAATGATATTAAGATCAAATTCAACTGAATTTTTAAGTCTGCTTTCTTGGGTGCACTTAAGCCTTTTCCTTCAATTTATTTCATTCACAATTCCCAAATTGCAAAGGTTTTGAGTGTGTCGATGGACTAGGACCAGACTTTGCAACTTTTTGGATATCATATCATATAGATTGTCTCTTCCATTCCAAAAAAACTGGTTAACCCCCTTTTGCATTTGAGCAAAGTACCAAGTTTTCAAATCTTAGTTGTTAATTTTAGCTGTTAGTTTTATTAAATGTTTACTAAATCATCAGAGGTCTAAAGTGCTGTTTGTATTACTTGGGTCTGATCATTTGAAATGAAATAAACAAGTGAGACAAGTCAGGTACAAAGATACTCATAAAGTTGAAGGATGTGCCACATGTTCCACTATCTAATCCACTAATTAATTTAATTAGAAATAAGAGATATCTAATGATATATGCAGCTTAAGCACCCTGTTATCATTAAGTAGTGTATGCATTCATTTGAAGTGATCATTGATCAAGATCGTTTAGGTGGTATTTTAAATAAAAGTTGGAATATTGGAATTATCATTGTAAATAAAATATTTCCTGTAAGGCATATAGCTTGCCATTGAGTGTCCATGATGAGCTCAAAATATATTTAATTATAGAAAAATACTTTTGATAGGAGCAGATAGGTGATTTACAGCCTGTCTCACTTGTATGTAGATGACGCTTCATTTTCTCACATTTGCAGATAGTTCTATTTAATGTTCATGATGTGTTAATCTATTCGATGGTGATCAGTTATCATTAATTCTTCAGTAATAAAACTGGAGTCTTAATATGACTTTACTACAAGGAGTTTCTCCTTTAACATCCAAGACCTACAAAGAGAACATGGATGAAGCTTTAGGGCATTCCTTTTAGCTAAAATATTAATACCATAAAAAGGAATTTAGATCAAATGTTCGACAATATGAGTGTAATATCCCACAATTATATTTTTAGGGCAGACTTGGATCTTCTAGGAAATCCCAACTGTTATACACTATTAGGGCAGCAACTATACTTCAACAGATCTTTAAAAATATCCTTCAATGGATTATAACAGAGTGCATGTCCTTGAAGTAGCTCCAACTTACGATTGGATCAGGCAAGGTGCCTTCAACTCAACCGAGGTTTGGATCTAATCAGGCATTACATAATAAATTCAATACATCAAAGACTCAATAAACCCAAAGAAAGAGGTTTAATGGCCTCTATCAAAACAGTTCAAATAATTAATTCGCAGCTCAAACTAATGAACTCAGAAATCAGATCTAGACTTCTATTTCCAGTCACTACAATTGCTCCCAAAGTAGGTATGAGATTAGACAATGCAAATCACTCTTATTGAGCATCAAACAAGCATGACTCAGCTGCAATGAAACACTTGAAATTACTCCCAAATGCCTTCACACATCTCGCTGCCAGGTATGACCATTTAGAGCATCATTAAAACATGCAAAAATCATGGTTCCTAATCACCACAATGAATGATGAAGTCGCTGTTTGTAAACACTCGAAAACATGCATTAAACATATGGATATGAGCCCTCCTAATACAGATCGCTGCAACAGACCTTAACCCTTGTTTGATTAAGCATAGAATGTATTGCAAAGACACTCAATATTCTACCAAACACCCACAAGCAAGTCGCTGCCAGACAAGAGACTTAATCACATCCTAAGCTCATGCTTAAGCCAATCGATTCACTCAGAAATGTGTCATATTAGATATGCAACTAAAACTCTTAAATCTCCTTAATATTATGCAATTCTGTTTCACAACAGCTGGGATATATTAATCATTAGAGAAAGATAGAAATCGCTTATTTTGGGCTTCTAACATGCATCACACACTTCAAGCAAAATTGCTGAAGTCCATGAAGAAAGAGCAGATTCAAGTGAAAAAAATCATACCCTTGTTCGCCAAGTATTATCAATAAACTTGTCCCTAACAGGTCACTACAGCCAACATTAATTAAAGAATAACTTTTGTTAATATTAGGGCCTTCAATGCAACAATATTGCAACTAAAATAATTTAAATTTCAAGTCGACTTGCTACAGCTAGGGCAAAGTGAGCTTCATACACCAAATACTCACAAACAAATCACAAAGCAAGTAAAATCCATACACAAATAAATCGATTTGCAAAGGAACCAATAAATTCTCCAAGATTGATAACCAAACCAGCTACAAGAGATCTTCAATGCAAAGAAAGCAAGCCTTAATGGTGGGCATACATCCCAACTCCAAGCATGGAGTCCAAGTCGAATTTATCATAACATAGCATAAGTTTTTACAATGATCCCATGACCTCCTTTTATAGACAAGGAGTACAAAATTTGAATTCCCTTTTGGAGGGAAAACACAAATTAAAAGTATTTTATCATCCCTATGTGTGGTGTCCCTTTTCTAAGGGTATTTTTGACATTAAAAGCCACTCTATTATTATTTAAATAATTCCCTTTTTATTTTGCATTTTTGGGCATTGAATTAAATAATAAATTACATTAATTGCTCAATAAATATTATTTTTTGAGCAATACTACAAGGTGATGGAAAAACCACTCAGCATCCATAATTAAATAATTAAATAAATATTGTTTTATAATGACATGATTAAAATCACTCTCCGAGTGCAATATCATTCACTTACTTAGCATAATTTCTCCTTGCAACATCCCAAAACCCTACGGGAAAGATAGGCCAAGGTTCTTCAAAAAGGGGAAATTACAGTCCTCCCTTGCACAAGATATTTTCCCTCAAGCAATAGCAAGTTCATGTGTCTGGGTCCAAATATGTAGTACTCCAGAACCCGGCTCCCATGCCACTCAAGTGGTTAAGCACTTGTAATATCTTGTGATGCTTCTTTCTCCTAAAAGTTAGGAGTGTTTTCTGCTACAATTTCTCTTTCAAACCTTCACATGAAGCAAACAAGTTCGAAAAATAAGTGTTGAAGAACACTCTTCCAAGGTGTTTCCATGGTGTGTAAGTCTCTTCCATGTTTGGGCTGCCCCCAAACTCTATTATGTGACCCCAAATACTATTGTAATCTTCAAAACTAAGAATTACAGTGGCAGGTTTCCACCCCCAAATAGTCACCCATAAGCCAAAATCAAGCATCAACAACCATGTCACCAAATGTATGTAAAAAATCTGAATTTTGGAAGTGATAGTGGAGCTGATCCTAATGATATTATCCATAAAAATGAGAGGACAGCAGCTAGCATAATTCAGAATTTTTTTCTCAACATGAATGATCATCAAGCTAGTGAATAAAAATGGCTCCCATGTAACTGAAATTTCATCCTCAACCATAACAAGCTGAAGATTATCCATAAACACAGCTGAAAATGAAGTGTCTTGAGAAGATTTCATACCATGTTCATTCAAACTTTTCATACTTCTCATAGAAGCCCAAAAGATGGTGGCTATATAAGCAACATCAACCAAACATTCCCAATACCTATCCTTGGTTGATTTTACCCTTGGAAGCATATCAATCAAGCACCCAAATGGAAGACATAATTGTTGCTCAAAATCTGAAAATGAACTTCTTACCATGCAAGGTGTAGTCCATGTGATCCATCCTTCCTTCAAGGCTTCCAAAGAGATAGGAGTTAGCATCATGTGACAAAAGAAGTGAAATGATACCCTTGTATCCAAACCAAACTTGCAAAACTCAAATCCTTTTATTCCCATTCCACATGGAGCAATATGTGCAAGATGACACCCCAAATTTTCTCTTTTTCTATGCTCATAAGAAGAGGAGAAAACTGAAATATAGTGCATGTATTTATGAATATTATCATGGAGAGACCAAGGAACCTTGTACCTTTCTTTGTGCCAATGACCTTCCCTTATGAGAGAGGGTAAAACATAGGAATCCATCATACCTTTGTGTCTTCTAATGATGATTTCTTCATATGGACCAGCAAGCTTATTGTTGTGGCTTTCTTCATTGGGAAGAGTAATAATCACTCTTTCTTTCCTACCATCATGTTCCTTATGCACCCAAGTATTAGGGAAAAAAGTGCCAACAAGAGTATGATCTATGTACCTCATGTCCATCCCTCTATCATGCTCATAACCATTCCTATCAAAGCTCAGCATATAAGGAGAAATAAAATATGAAGAACCATACCTTGGGCTGCTCCCAACATCTACAAAACTCATAATTTCTGAGTTTGGAACAACGCTCTTTTCTTCACCATTTTCTTCATCCAAAGCCCCTTTTTCTTTCTTACCAATGCTCATGCTAGGTGGGAAAGTTTTTGGAGCAACCATGAGACTCATGCTCCCTTCTTGTTCTTCAAATGGCTCATGGTGAAGGTGAATGATGTCCCTCAAATCTGATTTGTCCCTCATGAGTTCTTTAGCCACCTTTTCTTCTTCATCATGCATATGCTTGTTGTCAATGTCCTCTTCATGCCTATCAACCAAAATTGATTTCTCCTTGCATTCATTATCAACCCAAGTAGCATTAGTAACAACTAAATATTGATCATTGGTTACCTCTTGGCTGCCCTCATTTTGCTTGTCCATGCAAACTTGTAAATCAGATTTCTCTTCCCTCTTGGACTCATCTCCCATGATTATTTTATCAACATGCATGCAATCATACAAAAGCAAAGAAACCTCTTCAATCAACAATGAATCTTTACCTTGCTTATTTGCATCTAGGGTTCTTCTTCCTTCTCTTCCCTTTGAACTAAATCTGATTTTTCTGTGCAAGTACCAACTCTCATGCAAGTATTAGATACCAAATTTTTATCATCAAACACCAAAGAACTCATACCTTGGAGAATCATAGTCTTGGCTACCAATTCACCTTCCTTGAACATTGCTCTAGAACACCTTGAGCTAGTGTATGAGCAACACATGATGCCTCTTGACTCAATCCTTCCTCAAGCATGGATAGCAATTGTGGTGGGGGACTCTCATATTCATTTAATACCAAAGACATAATGGCTTGCATGGAAAACATTATCTCTTGAGCATGATCATTATGTAGGACATCAAAGAACACTTCAAACATGTAAGAAATAAGACCATTACATTCTAGATCTATCATTACCACACAAGACATTACTTTTGCCATAATGTTCAAAATGCTAACCCTCTTACCAAAGCAAGGGCTTGTGAGGTCCCAAAGGCCTTGGAAACTTCCCACCATGACCTCGAAGATGTCTTCCATGATGGCATCACAATATGGCAATTTTGGGGCTGTAATCCGCATAACCTCACTAATGCAGATGATGACCATAATTCTTACTTCCCCATCTTCATGATCCAACAACTCGTGCCTAGCCAACTGCATCACCAAGGAATCCCTTGCAAGAAGCATGGATCCATAATCATCTTGTTCCATTATTGCTAAGCAACTTGTTGCTTCTTCCAAAATATTGAGCAACCCATCCCTTGATTGAGGTAGGTGCTTGAGTGCTCTACCCTTTCTGGGAACTTTGCTTTCAAGTTACCTGCACTAGATAAATCCATGATTCATAGGCAATTTCAAACCTCACAGGTGCAGAACAACATGCTCGACACCACCGTAATATCCTCGCAATTATATTTTTAGGGCAAACTTGGATCTTCTAGGAAGTCCCAAAACTGTTATACACTATTAGGGTATCAACTATACTTCAATAGATCTTTAAAAATATCCTTCAGTGGATTATAACAGAATGCATGTCCTTGAAGTAGCTCTAACTTACGATTGGATCAGCAAGGTGACTTGAATTCAACCAAGGTTTGGATCTAATCGGGCATTGCATAATAAATTCAATACATCAATGACTCGATAAACCCAAAGATAGGGGTTTAATGGCCTCTATCAAAACAGTTCAAATAATTAATTCTCAGCTAAAACTAATGAACTAAGAAATCAGATCTAGGCTTCTATTTCCAGATCCTTGCAATTGCTCCCAAAGTAGGTATGAGATTAGACAATGCAAATCAATGTTATTGAGCATCAAACAAGCATGACTCAGCTGCAATGAAACACTTGAAATTACTCCCAAATGCCTTCACACATCTCGCTGCCAGGTATGACCATTTAGAGCATCATTAAAACATGCAAAAATCGTGGTTCCTAATCACCACAATGAAGGATGAAGTCCTAATACAGATCGCTGCAACAGACCTTAACCCTCGTTTGATTAAACATAGAAAGTATTGCAAAGATACTCAATATTCTACCAAACACCCACAAGCAAGTCATTGCAGCACAAGAGACTTAATCAAATCATAAACTCATGCTTAAGCCAATCGATTCACTCAAATGCGTCATATTAGATCTGCAACTATAACTCTTAAATCTCCTTAATATTATGCAATTCTGATTCACAACAGCTGGGATATATTAATCATCGAGAGAAAGATAGAAGTCGATGAATATTTTGGGCTTCTAACATGCATCACACACTTCAAGCAAAGTCGTTGAAGTCTAGGAACAAAGAGCAGATTCAAGTGAAAAAATCATACCCTTGTTTTTGCCAAATATTATCAACAAACTTGTCCCTAACAGGTTGCTACAGCCAGCATTAATTAAAGAGTAACTTTTGTTAATATTAGGGCCTTCAATGCAGCAATATTCCAATTAAAATAATTTAAATATCAAGTCGACTTGCTACAGCTAGGGCAGAGTGAGCTTCATACACCAAATACTCTTCAAACAGTCACAAAGCAAGTAGAATCCATACACAAATAAATCGATTTGCAAAGGAACCAATAAATTCTCCAAGATTGATAACCAAACTAGCTACAAGAGATCTTCAATGCAAAGAAAGCAAGCCTCAATGGTGGGCATACATCCCAACTCCAAGCATGGAGTCCAAGTTGAATTTATCATAACATAGCATAATTTTTACAATGATCCCATGACCTCCTTTTATAGACAAGGAGTACAAAATTCGAATTCCCTTTTGGAGGGAAAACACAAATTAAAAGTATTTTATTTTCCCTATGTGTGGCGTCCCCTTTCTAAGGGTATTTTTGACATTAAAAGCCACTCTATTATTATTTAATTAATTCCCTTTTTATTTTGCATTTTTGGGAATTAAATTAAATAATAAATTACATTAATTGCTCAATAAATATTCTTTTGTGAGCAATACTACAAGGTGGTGGAAAAACCACTCAACATCCATAATTAAATAATTAAATGAATATTGCTTTATAATGACAAATGATTAAAATCACTCTCTAAGCAATATCATTCAATTACTTAGCATAATTTCCCCTTGCAACATCCCAAAAGCCTACGGGAAAGATAGGCCAAGGGTCTTCAAAATGGGGACATTACAATGAGCATTCAATCTCTCTTAGGTATCATCTTTTATAGACCATCTTCATGCATTGCATATAATTGACCAAGGGCAAAGAGATCATAATAGTAGTAGGTCTAGTTAAATAAATTGATGCTACATTCTAAATGTGACACAAGTAAGTATCAAGTTTATCTTTTCATTTCTGTGAAGCATAAACATGTTGGTCAATGCAATGACTGAACCATAGAAAAAAGATAGATTTTTACAAACAAGAACAAAATTATTTGAGAAATAAAACTAAAATGACAATTTACTCCCTTGTTCAAGATAATTGGCTATTAGTAACATAAAGTAACTAAATTGTACATGACAGGAAATAAATATGGAATCATGTGATAAAAAATAAAAGAAAGACGAAGATTCCTTCAGCAAAAGACATCTTACAGTTTAGCAACATTCAACTCCTCTAAGATTGGCCTCAAACGTGTGTCAAAGTTGGAGACAACAGCCAATTTCACTATACAAGTCAAGTTATTGAATTAGAGATTGAACTCAAGAATAGAGAGAATCAATGATTTTTAGAAAAGACGAGAATTATCATGTCTTGAAAATTGTATCATTCTTACAACCTCCAGCATCTTGTAAATGGCTTAGAACTTCATGGGCTCCAACTGGAAGATTCCACGCATCACCCCGTGAGAAATGCTTAATACATGAAACATAGAAAGAGTCTTAGTTTTCAATGGATAGCACAAAAGCAGAGATGGTGTAAAAGTAAACAGCCAAAGAAAAATACAAATTATTTTCCATTTTACTTCTGCTTTTTCAAAATGATAAGTAATGACACACTGATATACTTCTACACATGGCACTCAAATCATGCTTTGTAGAGAAACGCAACTACTAAACTAGTTTCATCGGGGATGGAAGTAGATAGTTTGAAAACAAAATTAGAAGGAATCAAAAAAATTGAGCTCCTTGGAAAATCACTCTGCTAGGGTTTAGCTCTCTTATGCTGTTTTGGTCACACCTACATTATTTTGGCAAGATACAAAACCATAGTCGGCAGCATTGATTACACTGCAACTGCTAGTTCACTTCCATTTGGCACAAGTCAATCTATATTGTGCCCAAATCCTCAGCTCCTATATCACTTGATAATGGTATATCTAGTGGAGCTATGAATAGCAATGGCATTGAAACGAGGCAGAAAGCTCATACCAGCAGTCTTCCACAAGGTAATGAACCCCTCCCATTTGACTCTTTACCAGATGTTTTGGATTCCTTGGATTTGATAAATCTTGTCGCTGGTTTGAAATTTTTACATTGGTTGCATACTTTGTTGGCCAAATCCCCTTTGACAATATGCCTAGCAGTTAGGTGCACAATAACTGGCAATCCCACAGAGTTAAGCTTAAGGGTGTTTAGAACCTAACCAAAGGTTTTTTTTCTTTTCAAGTTTTCAAATGCAGGGAAGTGCAAAAGCCGTAGTCACACATCACTCCTAGTTTATCCATAAACCCTTGTGGTCTTCTCCCACTAGGCTTGGCATTTTGTTGTTTCAGAACAAGCCAAACTTCAAATTCCTATCTGGGTTGAGTTTCCAAGCTTAACTTTGTGCCTTTGGTGTTTCATAGACTAATTGATAAAACACTTAGGTCGCTTTATATGCTATGAGCAGAACAAGTTTCATGTGGCTAGACTTTAGTGGCATGTATGTGTCAAGGTCGATCTTCCCAAGGATCTTAAGGAAACTATACACATACAAATAGGAGAGTAGCATATCTAGGAATGCATATTATACACCAACACAATGAACACCTGCTTTCAATGTCAGGCCACAAACCACAAGATTCGTGAATGCCCTTATAGCAAACTCACATCTACTGATTTCATCCAAAACCTCTTCTAAGATTAATAAAACGACCGCTTCTTCTATAGATGGGTGTACCACGATCACCAACAAAGAAGCTATTCAGCAAGCTTGTGCAACAAGCAAAGCCCTAAATACTGTATATAAACCCGCGGGTGGTTCTGTTATGGCTAGAAAGCAACTGGTTCCCACTATTGCATACGTGACACCGCTTATTTCTTACATTCTGAAGCAGCGACAATATATTCTGGTCCTCATAGCCAAGTTATAGCTTCTCACCTGTCAAAACATCTTATAGAGGTGAAGGAATTGGACATGGCTAATAGTTTAGTTTTTTTAATGCAAAATGGTTATGCACCACTCTCACAGTCCTTCACCACCTCTTATGGATAACGAGTAAAATCAAGAAAAGCAGCGTAATTTCTACCTCAACAACTTTATGTCTAGCAATCATCAAGCCTACTTATGTAACAACTTTTTAGCTTTAGATGAGGTGGACAAGGAATCCAATATGAACCTAGATGTTTCCTAATGATAATGTACTTTTTGAATATGCAAGGCTTTTCTAACACTTCCCCAAAACTTTTTGATAATGTGAAAGTGTCATGTCTACAAGAAGTTACAATCTCGGATTTCTACTTCATTCCACCACCAAATCTATTTGGTCGAGAATTGTTTTCTAGATGTCCAATCATAAGAATAGTCGTGGGGATATAGTTATAGTTAATGCACCTTATTTATCTTTGCATGTCATCAATTGGTGGTCAATCCCACAGATTGGATTATGTGGGCCTTTTTTATTTCAATGGCCATTCCTCTGTATTGCCACCATTTACACCTCCAATGATGTGCAGGGGCAGTGTTTTAGTGGTAGATTGCAGATTCACTTCCGATTCCAACTGAATTCTAAGTAACGAATTTAAAATGATTAAGTCTAAGTAAGTCAAAGAGGGGCTCCTCTCGACGCGTGGTGCGCCAAAGAAAGAGAGGTGTGGTTCTATATCCACAATAATCCCGAGGTTGTCTTATCCCACCACCACCTCCACCTCCCTCGCTACCACCCTTTGGTTTGCTGGTCCAACTTTATAAATGGTGGCAATAGGATGGTGAACATATTAGATAAATTTTCATTTGCAAGGAAGAACCTTTTCACATATGCAAATAGCTTTTATTTCCATATCAATGTAATTAAGAGCTATTTTTTCATGTCACCTTCCCATCAAGTGTAATGTCCCCTTTTTTGGGACATTAATTAAATAAAATATTGGAGACCTTTAATCCACCCTTCCATGGATTAAAAGATAAAAATTGGGAAAATGTCATTACTCCTTTTATTTTTAAATTAAATAATTAATTCTCCTCTTATGTTCTTATTTAAATATTAAAAAGAGGAAGTTAATGTTTTAATTGGAGTGTGACTTTTCAGGAAAGTGGACCATTTTAAAAGTGACCCTCTTACATGAAGAAATGCGCCATAAAGTGGAGGGAAACTTGGAGATTTGAAATGCAAAAGCTATATAAGGAGATGTGGCGACCCCTTGGGGGCATGTTGAAGTTTTTATTAAAATATCTTCATGCTTGAAGAGGGATGTATGCCCATGTGATCACATAACAAAGGTGTTTATTCAACACCACCATACTTTGGAGAGTTTGAAGCCTTCTATGCTATTTTTGAGTGAATGTTGCATGATATATTCATTCTAAGATTGGCGACTTGGCTTATATATTGGCGCATTTATTTGTGGGGTTAAATTTGCATGTTGTTGTTCATTTTTAAGTGATCTTGGAAGGGTTTGAAGTGTTTTTATTACTGTTGTTCACTGCTGCTATCTTTCCAGCTATGGCGACTTGTATTGGGGAATATTTTAGCATGTTTTAAGGGTGAATAAGCTAGATCTGCAATCTGATTTGGATCAGCTTTTATTTCAGAGCAAGGGCTGATATTTTGAGTGTTTTGGAAGGTTAGAAAGAGCTGGAAATAATTTATATAATTTTCTCTAACCCTAGCGACTTGATATCAGATTTCTGGGGCTGTTTTGAGGTGGTTTTATTGATCAGAAAATTCAGATTCATAGTGCATTGGAAAGGCCTCAATTTCTAGTTTATTGTGCATTTTATTTCATGCAAAAATATCAAGTATTGAAGGAGTTATTAATTTTTGAAGTTTCAGCTGTTTTGGGTGCCATTTTTATTTATTAACTGCTGTTATAAAATCAGATCTGGAAAATGTTAGTTTTCCGATTGGTTCTCCCATCTAACCCACTACCTTGGCTTACTCCAACCCCATTTGGGTTGTATTAACGCTGACATTGGGTTATTTGAGGTCGAACTAAAAGGATCTAATCCTTCTAGGGTCGATTTGAGTTAATAAAGTGCAGATTTATATTTATCCCAAAAGGGGATATTACATCAAGTTTGGTTTTAAGTGGCTAAATCCCCAAGTAAAGAAAGTTAAGTCTCAATTTGACCTCCACCGTGATTAGAATTGCCCATATGATTCGCAGTTGGAACCTTGCTCCTCAGCCTAGTGGGGAGATTGGTTTGATTGCTTGGTTAGAAGTTGTCATGTCATGAACTGTTGCTTTCTACTATGTCTACAGCAAACAAATGACTGAGTTTTACCAAAAATCCCATGAAGCATCATGTTATGAGTACCTTCGATCATTACATGATGTCGAGATGTCTCCTCTCAATGAAGACTTGCAAAAGAAAGTTGTCGAGTGGATGCATACACTCAAGGTTGAAGAGTCCTATCAAGCTCAAGGTTCCAAGCTCCATGCCCATATGCACTAATTAAAAATTGGAAACCAAGCCTTTAAGGAATTCTTCTCCCTTATCCATTCCTAGCAGTTTGTGGACGAGTGAGCTACAATGCCAATCATCGGCTAACTAAACCCCTAATATTTTGAGAGCTTTTGTCTTGTTGGGAATTTAGAGTTCTCATGGTAAAATAATTAGTATTTAAGGTGTGTTAAAATAATGTTTTTATGTAACAACATATATTTTAAGATCTTGTCATAATATTTGAGTATTGTTATTCAACCAACTCACGAATATGGGAGTTGGTGAGATTATTGTGGGATTGGTAGTTGAAGCAAACTCCTTGTTTATAGGAGAGACAACACTATATGTATGCTTCAATTATATTGAATAAAACCATGTCGTTGTGATCAACCAATTTCATGATTCTGCACATTTGAGCCTTTGGCTCTTTCAAGCATTAGGGAGTAATACCTATCAGTGGTATCAGAGCAGGGATCATGAGAGACCTCTTTGTACAACATTCGTTTGTTTTTACATCAAAATGATTATTGAATAACATTGCAGTGCTGGCCACGTTCAACTGTTGTTCATTTAGTCATTCACCCTACTTGCACACTGTCAAGCAAATTGCAGTGAAGACCACGTGTACATTTGTTGGCTCCACCATTCACATGCATTCTGCTCTCTCATTTCCATCATGTTCACATCTTTTCGCAGTTTGTCCACCCATCCTATTCTCTGTGTGCATTGAAAAATCAGAAAATAAAAATTATTTATATTAGGTTTTGATTTTTGTTGTCTGTGTGTATTGTTTTCCTGTGCATTGTTTGTTTTCCTCTCTCTCTCTCTCTCTCTCTCTCTCTCTCTCTCTATATATATATATATATTCTGCAGATATTTTCGTAGGGCCGTATATTTACATCAGGAGAAGAATTTATTTGGTTGGATTTCAAAAAAACCACCATACATCTCTACATGAGGGTTTGAAAAACAAAATTGCATTCGAAGATCTCTGTGGACCAAAGTTGCAATGAAAGCAAACTTATTTCAAATGGTCTTCTCTGGGATGTGTATTTGGCGGCCATATCTCTCAGATTTCAGTGAAGATTTTGCTTTATATCTCTAGCAGCAAGCTTGCCATACAACAAGCTCCACTTTGGTCTCAGATCTACATGGTAAATTGGATCTACATGACACCTCCAACCCATCATTGCTTCCTTTGCCTTTATCCTTCTTCAAACGGTGAAACTACCTTCCCCAATGGCATTTGAGCCTGTGTGACCTCTGTTGGAACGATGATCTCTGAAAGCGTGTTGTAGATCCACCTCCACACAACAGACTCCTCTCCTCAACTATATTGAATGGCATTATCATCCATCTTCCCTTGGCTCAGCTGCTCGGCCCAATCCACAGCCTCCATTCTCAACAAGCTCTCTCTCCATTTTGCCACCGCCTTCATCCCTGTGGAAGATAAAATAAAATTCTTTTTAGTTTTTATTAAGGTTTGTCCTTTTAGTTTCATTTTTAAATTTTTAATGTATTTCGTTTTTTTAAGTCCATAGTGTGACATTTGAAATGTCATGTTTATTTATTAGTTTATTATTTTTATTACACTTTTTAAGTTTAAGTTTATATTTTATGTTTGTAGTTTTTATCATTTTGGTTAAAGTCAATTTGTGTTAATTGAAAAGTCAAGGTCTATAAGGCTACACATGAGAAAAGTAATATGTATAATTATTTATACCATAGTAGGAAAACTCGCCAAAACCAAAACTCGCTTGCACCCCAAAAAAAAAAAAAAATCTAATATTCGGCCAATACTAGCTCGTACTTAAAAATACTCAAATTTCTTTAAAAACATAAATTTTAAGCAACACATAGCTACAAAATGTATTAAATGAGCCCATAAAATGTTGGAGAAGTGTTTTCTATTAGATTTGAATTCGCATCATCATGCGAATACGATTACTAGTCCCCACACTCAAAATTTGCGTCTCCATGCTCCTCCTGAAAGGTGCGAATTTGGCTCGATCATGGAACTAGATGATGGTGCCGGTGGCTCCTCTTCCGCCGCATGTTGGAGATCACCTCCAAAGATGTCATCCAGTCCAATATCTCCTCGGAGTCTTGCTAGTGCTTCTCCCTCCATAGCCTCCCTCTCAAAAGAAGCAATCTCTCATGTGAACGTAGGGTTTTCCTCTTCTTTTATGGATCTATCTCATCCAAATCAATGAGCTCCACTGATGTCGCCTCAACTTTTTTTTGTGCGAAACCGAGATTGTATTGCACAAAACCAAGTCGTTGAGCCTTTTTTGAGTCAACTTGTTCTTCGTGTGATTAGTCCGAGCACGGGAGAATACTTGTCGAGTTTTGTTTTTGAAAGCTACCCAATATTTTTAATTACTAACTCCTAAAGCTCATGATTCTTTCAAGATCGCAAGAAGTTGCTTGGTCCAAAAAAGGTGCAAAATGGATTTTATGAAAATAAGAAAAATATTGCCATCATGCGTGGAGCTCGAGAAAATATGCACTTTTAGAGAAAACGACACACATAAACAGAGCCACAGTAATGAAAGTTATGGCACATGCAAGTTTTTTTCATTTGCTACATCTTCCCGTAAAAATGGCAAAATTTTTTTCTATACTTGTGTTTTCTTCACCAAAATCCAAAAAGGAAAGAAATGTCTTTAAGTAGTTTGTGGCGAGTTTGTTCAATGTTATACTCGTGAAGTTTTTTTTTGCATTTTTGGCGAGTTTTCTTTACTCGTTTAGCATAATTTTTGGCGAGTTTTTCTAAACTCGCCGAGTTTTCAAGTGTATTCCATCTATGATTTATACATTATAGGTCAAGTTTTAGTTTTTGTCTTTTTGTCATCATTTGTCGATAGTGAGTTGTGTATGCGTGTCTAAGTCTAGAGTCTTGTGAGTCAAATCTTTTAAAATTGTGAGCTTCAAATAAGCCTTGAGAGGCATGTTTTTCAAATAAGCCTATGTTCGAAAGGCATTTTGTAATAATTTCTTCTCCTAAGTAATTTTTGCAATTTTTGTATCGGATGCATTTTCGGGCGAACCCGATATCCGCATGTCAATCTTTTGGGAGGGTAATATAGTATTTAGTGTTTTGATTCCTAAACCCATGTGTCCTCTAAGGGAAGGAATGTTGGGAATTTAGAGTTCCCATGGTAAAATAATTATTATTTAAGGTGAGTTAAATAATGTTATTATATCTTAAGATCTTGTCATAATATTTGGGTATTGATATTCAAACAACTCGGGAATATAGGAGTTAGTGAGATTATTGTGGGATTGACAATTGAAACAACCTCCTTGTTTACAAGAGCAACAACACTATATGTATGCTTCAATTATACTGAATAAAACAATGTCGTTGTGATCAACCAATTTCGTGCTTCTTCACATTTGAGCCTTCGGTTCTTTCATGCATTAGGATTAATTCCTATCATGTCTCCCATAATCATGGAGTTTTTGCTTCTCATCCGTCGAACCCCACCCATGAGCCATCCCTTGTAACGTGTTTGCAAGTGGTTCCTTCGCAAGCTCGTGTAATGTCCCTTTCTAGGGATGAACTGAAAAACAAAGAAATAACAACAATTCCCACTTGAGAGTAATCTGATTTTTATGACAGCAGATCTAAAAATATTAGAAACCCTAGCAGCGAACTGAATTTACACTTTAGGGCATCAAACACCCTCCAAACAAGCTGAAAATAGGTGCACGAATCCTTCTAAATATTATATTCAATTAATGGAATAAACACCAAGCCAAAGCATCCCAAAACATGTGCAAAATATTAAATTATACCTAGCTGCAATTAAATAAATGACAGCAGAAGTACAATCCACAAAATGAGCTGAAAGTGAGGTCTCCAAACCCCAATAAATGACAAATAAGTGATAGATCAGCCTTATAAATATAGAGGGACCTGAATATCAACTTGGAATGCCAAATCGTGCCCTAGAAAGCACCAAAATACACTCACACCCAAGTCGCCACCCTAGGAGAGGGTGCCAAAATGAATGAAAACCCTTGTTATTCTTCTCCTCAATGCCCTAGCTGCCCAACCAGCAAGATAGTCTTCATGGAATGTCCTCAACACCACCAAATTGGAGAGTTTTTCGTTCTCCAACCCTCAACAAGGAAGGGTTTTGTCCTCCTTGCTTGCCACACTAATGGATTTTCGCCCCTTAGTGGATTGGAATAGAGCAACCAGCTCTAGAACCAAGTAGATAAAAGTATATAAGCCAAAAAGATGCCCAAAAGTGAGCCTATGTGACCCCTTATATATCCTTATGGTGGCGCCAAGAGTCATTAGGGAGGAATTCCCCAAGACCGACCTCCTTTAGAAGCTTACTTTATCTTTAAGCTTGAATTAAAAGCTCTCCAACCCAGCCGACCTGCTTAATAGGAAAATATGAAAGAAAAATATAATTATTAATTAAAGAAAGACTAAATATAATCCAAGGGCTTCCCTTGTTCATCTTCTTCTTGCCCACGAGAAGAAGAATGGGCAAGAAGCCTTCAATTGGATCAATTCGAAAAAGGGGACATTACACTCTGGAAGATTCAACTAGTGTCCTACACCCTGCTTATTGTCTATTGATGAACTTCAAGAAGCGAGATAGGCATATGGCTATTGACAATGTCCCTAGAATCAATGGTTTCCCTTATAAATTTTACCAAAGTTTTGTGGGATCTTGTTGGACCAAACCTACACAAACTCTACCTGGGAATTGATTATACCAACTCCCTTGACAAGGTTTTAAGCCAGGGTAATATTAAGTTCATTCTTAAGCCTGAGGACCCAGAATTTATAGCCAACCGACATCTTATTACTCTTTTGAATATGTCAAGTACAAAATCATTGCTAAATCTCTCTTCGTGTGATGTACTTGTTGCCTCTCATCATCCGCCCACAGCAAATTGGTTACATGTGTAGTATATACATTCTAGATAATGCTATTACACTCTCGGAAGGGATGGAATGGGCTTGCTCCTCACGACTGAAATCCTTATTCATCAACAATGATTTTGAGAAAGCCTATGATAGAATTGAAAGCCTTTTATAATAGCGAGTTACTGAAAGCCTTAGGGTTTGGGACAAGGTTTGTGCAAATAGTTAAAATGCTCTTTTAGGATGTTGGAGCATGCACCACAATTAATGTAGTGCAATTTGATTAATTTGGCTTGTTCTGATTCATTACGAAAGGATGCCCTTTAGCCCCTTCCCTCTATGTGCTTCGATTGAAGGGTTTAGCTATCTCTTAGCTAACTACACTTTAGAGGATTATCTCTTACCCAAATCTGCTACTGATTTGTTGCTCAAGCCCCAATCACATGTCGTGACCACCTACTCCACTCCACCTGCATTGAAGCTTGTGGTCGCCAATGTGCCCAAGTGCTAGTCCCCCTTTATCAAAGACCTACAATTTTCATGACTCAATTTGGAGGTCAAAATAGAGGAATTGGAAGATGAGTAAAAATGGTCGCTATTAATGTTGTGCAAGGAATCCAAATTTGCAATTAGATTTGAAAAATACTACATCATAAGGGGCTTCCTTTAAAAACCCACTTTATCCTATGTAAACAAATTTTTGCATCATGAGAGTTCCACAAACCCAATTCTTTGCTATTGACTTTCTCTTGACATCAAGTACTACAAGGAACATGGATTTTAAATCAAAATATCATTTTTTCCCATGAATTTTGTTGGATCTTCCTTTTTCTTCAAAAAATAGCCCTTAATGGAGAAATAAATTGCGATAAAATTCTTTGCCTATTCTCCACACACTCTTACAGCAGCGAAAGGAAAGAGCTTAGGTTTTCACTCTTCAAGTCTTGAGCTCTAACCCATTATTAGATTATACCAACGGGTCCATAGTCATTCAATAATGAAATACTCCAAGAAAATAGCGGAAATAAAAAGCAATTGTTTGGTGGTGTCTAAAGATAACTAAAGATGAAAAATCAAATAAAAAATAGATTGATTGAATAACTTGGTTTAATTAGACGAGGACATAGTTCCACCTTATTAACCTTAGCCAATCAAGTGGTGTTCTTTGGGTGTTATCTTGTGGCACATAGAATCCATTTTTTTGGTTACCCTTTCCTGCAAGGTTACTGTGTTGTTTTGGAGTATTGTGACCTTCTCAAAAGGCTTGAAACTCTTGGGTGCCAAATCATCAATGTTACAAAAATTGTTTTTCATTCTAATCAAGTGAAGAGGGCTCAAATAACTTCAAATTCTTGAGTTTCGAGTGTTTTTGAACGATGTGTGGCAAAACTAGAATGGAACAATGATCTCTCGAGCCGTGTTAACTGGGCTAGCTCATATGGTTCCTATTGTGTAGATATTTTTGGCCTCTTTGTAGTTTTTCCTTGATGTTTTCCTCGGCGTCAAGTTAAGGTATCTTTTCGTCCCGCTTACGATACTTTCTTTGTCTTTTCTGTGGGGTGTGGATTGGATATGACATCACATTTGTGGATTTTTCTACATTTATTTTTCCTTCCACATTTTCCACATTTGTATATTATCCCATGTTCTTTGTATTACAATAGCTAGCATTCAATAGGGCTATGCCATGGGCAAGGGTCACTCTGTGTAATGTCCCTTTTTAGGGGACTTCCAGAAAATAGCTAGGGCTGAATGAGAGATGACTGAAATTAATTTTTAGATGGCTATAATCAGATTTCAAAGGGCTGGATATGACTGAAAATGCACACTGAAACCTATAATTTTTCCCTTCCTAGGCAGCGACCTATTTTGAGAACTCCCACTCACTTTTGGATGCCCTAAACCTTCTGACAAATGTGCCCAATCAAACTCAAAAATTATGATGACTAACCAGCAATCAAAGTATGAAGGATATGAAGGAAAACTTATTTTTAGTGCCCCATAAATGAAGATATGAATTTTCTATAAACCCTTTGTCTACAGAATTTATACATTACTTTAAAAATTCATAACTTTACCTAGGAAGCTCCAAAATTCACGAAACTTGGGATCTTGGGGTTTAAAAATATGAAGAATGCAAATATCAAATCAGCTTGCCCAAACATCCACCCAAACATGCCAAACCTGACTTACAAGCAATTCGCCCCTCTTGGAAATAATGAATTAGTGGCTCAAACATGCAAGGAAATGATTGCTTTCACCTTTAAAAATTAGTACAAGTCCATCCATGCAAGAATCATACCATACATCCATCAAAACACATCCAAAATGCTCATGATGCAAGTCACCTAGGGCTAGATAGAAATATATCAGCTCCAAATACCTTGAGATATTCAATAGTTCCAAATATCCTTTCTTGAGGATTTTCGTCCCTAAGACAAGTTCCACTATCAAGGGTTTTCATCCTTGAAATGGTCTCAAACAAGGGTTTTCGTCCTTGATGAAAAAGGAAAGGTACAACCTTTACCCAGAAGAAATAATAAGATTCAACATAACATGTAATGGCCAAGCATCCTCCTTTTATAACATAAGGGGTATTACATCACAACTTATGGTCAACCTTATAATATGTAATGTCCCCTTTTTGAAGACCCTTGGCCTATCTTTCCCCGTGGGCTTTTGGGATGTTGCAAGGGGAAAATTATGCTAGTAATTGAATGATATTGCCTGGAGAGTGATTTTTATCATTTGTCATTATAAAACAATATTCATTTAATTATTAGTTCTCATTTAATTATGGATGCTAGGTGGTTTTTTCCACTTGTATTATTGCTCACAAAAGAATATTTATTGAGCAATTAATGTAATTTATTATTTAATTTAATTCCCAAAAATATAAAATTAAAAGGGAAATTAATTAAATAATATTAAGTGGCTTTTAATGTCAAAAAGACCCTTAGAAAGGGGACACCACACATAGAGGGAAAATAAAATGAAAAGGGGAAATTATAAGCATGCCTTATAATTTCAAATTATGGTTTTCCCTCCAAAAGGGAGTCGCTCCACCTAGGGAGAAATCTATAAATATATGTTTTGTCATTGAGGGAAGGGTTATGTTGATGAATCTATTGATTTCACTCCATGCTTGGAGTAATGGGATGTATGCCCATGGGATGTATGCCCTAGCTCTCTCTTTCATTGTAAGCTTCATTGGAAGCCATTGTTGAAGATATTGAAGACTCTCTTGTTCTATTTATGGTGTTCTATTGTGTTGAAGTATCTTTTATGCATGATTCATACTTGCTAACATTGGCGACTTGTTTAGATGTGTGGCGCATTTGTTGTGAAGGATATTTGAATGATTAATGGTGATTATTGAGTGTTTTATGATCTGATATTAATGTTGCAATTATCCCAGCTATAGCGACTTGCAAGGGTGGTCATTTTGGCATTTTTGGGTGTCCATTGAAGTAGTTTAAAAATCTGATCTGCAATAGTGTTTTGTGACTTGATTTGAGCATCTTTTGGCATGTTTTAAGGGTGAACAAGCTATATTTGTAATCTGATCTGAGTTGGCTTATTTTTCTGAGTGTGGGCAGCCATTTTGGGATGTTTTTGAAGAGTTCTAAGAGCTGGAAATAATTTACATGTTTTATGCTAACCCTAGCGACTGGGTTTAGGATTTTGGGGGTTGTTTTGGAAGGGTTACAGTGCTTCAAAAATTCAGATTGATAGCTCTTTGGAAAGCCCTTAATTTATAGAACAATCTGCAATTTATTTGGTGAAGAAATATTGAGTTTTGAGGAAGATATTAATTTTCTAAGTTTCAGCTGTTCTGGGCATTTATTTAATTATTTGTTGTTAAAAATCAGATCTGGGTAATATTAGCATTCTAATTAGTTTTCCCATCTAACCCACCACCTTGGCATACTCCAACCCCACTTTGGGTTGTATTATTGTCAACATTGGGTTATTTGAGGTCAAACTAAGAAGATCTAATCTTCCTAGGGTGATCCGGATAATTAATTTTGTAGATTTGAATAATATCCTAAAAAGGGGATATTACATAATAAGCACTTTTAATTATCTAATTTGTTTTTGGAGCCTACATGCTCAAAATACTTTATATTCTAATTAAATAGGTCCTTCTATTGGAGCACTTGGCTTCTCAATAGGAATACATGATAATAATGGAAATATCTACTTAGAAAATGTCATCCAAGTCTTCCCCTTGCTTCCTTCCGTAAACCCACAAGGAGGAAAAATGAGTTAAGGTCTTCAAATCTGCTAGTCTCCAAAAAGAGACATGACAGTCCCCCTTCCCAAGATTGTTTTTCCTCGAGCAAGGGTGAACCAGGATCTCAATGTCCCCAAACGGACAATTTTTACCCTCAAATGGATTTTTGGCAATTCCCACACACCAAAGGCAAATTATAAAAGATATATCAATTGTTCATGATGTAGATATGAATTTCTATGGAAAATGCGACTATGGCTGATTATGAAACTTATAAAATCATAAATAAATCATGATATTTTCGACAATAAACTCAGTTTGAAACTTATAATATTTCACCCTTAATATATTCGTGCAAAGATCTGAATTTTTAGAGCCCATAAATAACTGAAATGAATTTATTTTGAAACCCCGGTCTACAAAAATTATGGCAACTTCAAAAATTCATAACTCACTCAAAAATGCTCCGATCCACACAAATAAACTATGCACTGAGACTCACAAAAATAGGGAGAATGCAATGATGTTACCCATTCATACAAATGACCACCATAAGTTCCCTAAATAGCCAAAACACCAATTCGCCCTTAGGGTTTTGGGCTAGAAATTACAACGAAACATATAGATATATTCAGATCTGATACACTGAAAAATCAACTATCTCCTTTATGCAAGTACAGCCCTCAAAATGCTTGGAAAACTACTGAAAAATACTATTAACTACGTGATCTACAATGGAAACCCCAGGGTGGAGAATCCTCTCAACTAGGAGAAGGCTTTCCGTCCTTCTAGGCTCTTGAGGGCTTTCCTCCTCAAGAGTGAATCTTTAAGGGTTTTCGTGCTTCAAGATTGAAGATGCAAGCTCAAAGCTCAACATACAAATCAGATTTCACAAATAAACAAGTGATGCCCTCTTCAAGTAAATCAACTTGCTTATATAGAGCTAATGGACCAACTTGCCTCCCTCAACATCCAATAAGCTTTTAGCCCCTCATTTAATGTTTTTCCCTTTTGATCCATCCCATAAGGAGGTCGCATTTTCTAGGGAAAATAAGACTTTATAAGGTGACTTTAGTTTTTTTTAATTTTATTTTATTATTAAGTCTATAATACTTTATTATAAGTGCCTTTATAATATTTTCTTTTTTTTATTTGCACTTTATAATAAATTATTATAACTTAAGTTCCCCTTGTGCTCATCCCTTAGCCGTCGGGGAGACAAAATGGGCTAAGGGTCTTCAATCGAGAAGGGGATAGTACAGATCCCAAATAAGTCTCAGCTGCTCTTTCTTTATACCTGTCCTTGCACATGAAACAAACGGGTTAAAGAAAACATGACCTTCCATCCACCCTTCTTCATGCCATATTAGCATGTTGGCTAGCTCCTTCTCACTCCCATTTTCTCTTTCTCTCCTTGCTCGGCTGATTTGTGTCCATGCTATCAAGATGACAGCTGTAACTAGACCTTTTCCTCTTCAAGAAGGGACGAATGATGACTGAAATCCTCCTTGTAGGAGCTGAGGACAAGTCACTATCCAAAGTGGACTGAATGTCCCTCCACCACACTGCTGGAATGTCACTCTGAGTTAAGTAATCAGCAGCTAAACCATCCCAAAAAGTCCCAACAGCTGCCTCCGTAGCTTGAGCTTCATTGGTATCAATCATGGTGGTGAGTTGCCTCCTTCCGGAAAGTGTGAGGAGGACTGAAAAAATGCAATGACTATTGGAATTAGAAATAACCTTTTGCTGAGATCTTTTTCTTCTTCCTCTATCCCAAACATCACCCAACATTTAATTCTCTTGCAGCTGCGTATAAGTGCTAGTAAGTGGACCAGCACTTTGAGAAGAATTTGATAGGGCCATGTGTGGGATGAAGAGAAACTCAACAATGGGTGCCAAGTAGAACCGGCTGCCACATAAGGTCTGGATATGTCCATGACAGTCTTATGGAGGATGGGGACTTTGTGCCAAATCAAGCAAGTAAATTTTCTCTTAATACAAGATGGACCCCAAATGGCCCCAAGGAAAGAGTAGTCTCCTTGTTCAAGAGAGTCAAACACCACAAATCTTCCCATCCTCATAATTACATCTTCATACCTCCCACTTTGGTGGAGGATTCCAACAATAATCCAAACACAATTGTAGCTATGTATTTCCCCCCTCATAATTGAACCAATGATGACTGAAATAAATTTTAAGAGAGCTGGGCATACCTCTTTAGGAAAGTGGGGCTGAGTGTCTACCATCCTAACCATTGGAATCTCACTTTCAGCTGAACTTAAAACAAAGAAGTCAATACAAAGTTCATACCTTCCCATGGAGATGGTGAGTTGGGGTCTCTTTCTTGTGCAAAGGAGAGATATTCCATAGGCTATGGTGACCGTGTAGCCTTTGAAACCAACCTTACTTGGCCCCATCCTTCTTTCCAATCCTTCTTCGATAAATTGATGTGTATCGCCACTCCCCATAAGCATGGTGACCCTTTGGTCATGAAGAAGACCCTTTACCCGGAATGGGTGATAAGTATGGGTGCCACACATTATAGTAAGAGCGCTGCCCTTCCCCATATTCTTTCTAACTCTCCCATATTCCACATGCGGAAACAATCTTGAGATTGAGCCCAAGTATCCATATGCTCTTTACTACAAGTACTCCTTACCTCATCATCCCGTGAAGTATGATGTGTATGACAATATCCAATCAGCAGTGACATAGGAGGACACAACATGCATGAAACCAGCTGTCCACAGTGACAACAAATCTGAAACAACATATTGGCAAACAACAAAACTGAAATATTCTTATACCATGAGCTGCCTATAACCCTCTTTTGACTCAAAATTTCTGAGTTAGGAACAGTACTCAGAAAATAATCTAATGGTGCCCTTATCTCATGCATAATATCATCCTCATAGGCCCTTAGTAAATCTGATTTGACTCCATTATGTGACTGTCCTGTGTAACCATTAGAATCCAATAAATTATCATAGAACATCAAAGGACTTTTACCTTTCTTTGGATGATGAAAAAATTGGGATTGTTCTTTGTTGATATCCCCATTGATTGGCTCCTTGGTGACAGCTGTTTGGGACAGTCCAGCAAGCTGAATATTATTAATTTCACCTTGAAATTTGAATTCAACTCTCAATTTCTTTTCCTCAATAGACCCTTCCTTTTCCCTTGCCTCATGCTTCATGGTTACTCCTTTTTCCTTATCAATAATGAAGAGTTCTTTTCCCTATACTCTTGTAAGTGTTGTTTCCCTTGAGCGGCTATCAATCTAGCAACCCTAGCTCTTCTTCGCCACTCCTCACAATTCTTTTGAGTTTCCATCACATCCTCTGCGCTTGCATATATGAATTCCTTCTCCTGTCTAATTTCAACATTTGGTTCCTTCAAAAGTATACCCTTTTCTATCAAGGGCTCTTCATTGACTACTGTTAGTTTTATCCAACCATTAGATGCCAACAATTCATCATTAAACACAAAAGGATTTTTACCTTGGGTTGCATGCTCCTTAATCTCCTTCATCCCGATGGAAGGACCTCTTCTCCCTAGGGCTGAAACATTCTTCTTCTTGGCATGTTGTACTTCTTCCTTTGGCGCTAGGGTTCTTTGCCCATTTTGCATTCCTTCCCTGCTTAATCTAATGAAATCTGTGAGAGACATGGCTTCACGAAATTCCTTTGGTAAGGCTTGGTATTCTTCAAACCTCACAACGATAGTCATTGGCCTGTCTAGGATCCCATGTGGAGCGACCACCTCTTTTGGCACAAACTTGGGTTTATAGGGCTTTGAAAATGAAACCCATTCCTTGCATCATGAGGGTTGTAGGAATCCTCTTCTCCCTTGGTCGAGCCATTACCTCTGCGCATATTTTGGATGGCTAGGGAAAGCCTATCCAGTGCATCCGCTATCCTTCCTTGTGTTCTCACGATCCTTTCTAACTTGTTTTCCATGCTTCACAAGCTGGGAGGATGATGCTCTGATACCATCTGTAATGTCTCTTTTTGGGGACTTCCAGAAAATAGTTAGGGTTGAATGAGAGATGACTGAAATTAATTTTTAGATGGTTGTAAACAGATTTCAAAGGGCTGGATATGAATGAAAATGCACACTGAAACTTGAAATTTTCCCCTTCATAGGGCAGCGATCTGTTTTGATAACTCCCACTCACTTTTGGATGCCCTAAACTCGCTGAAAATGTGCCCAATCAAGCTCAAAAATTCTGATTAATTACCAGCAATCAAAATATGAAGGAAAACTGATTTTAGAGCCCTAGAAATGAAGATATGAATTTTCTATAAACCCTTTGTCTGTAGAATTTATAAATTACTTTAAAATTCATAACTTTAATAAAAGCTCCAAAATTCACGAAACTTGAGATCTTGGGGTTTAAAAATATCAAATCAGCTTGCCCAAACATGCCAAACCTGACTTACAAGCAATTCGCCCCTCTTGGAAATAATGAATTAGTGGCTCAAACATGTAAGGAAATGATTGCTTTCACCTTTAAAAATTAGTACAAGTCCATCCATGCAAGAATCATACCATACATCCATCAAAACACATCCAAAATGCTCATGATGCAAATCGCTTAGGGCTAGATAGAAAGATATCAGCTCCAAGTACCTTGAGATATTCAATAGTTCCAAATATCCCGGCTTGGGTTTTCATCCCCAAGAAAAGTTCCACTATCAAGGGTTTTGTCCTCAAGTGGTCTCAAACAAGAGTTTTCATCCTTGATGAGAAAGGAAAGGTACAACCTTTACCCTAAAGAAATAATAAGATTCAACATAACATATAATGGCTAGCATCCTCCTTTTATAGCATAAGGGGTGCTACATCACAACTTGTAGCCGACCTTATAATAAGTACCTTTTAATTATCTAATTTGTTTTTAGAGCCTACGTGCTCAAAATACTTTATATTCTAATTAAATAAGTCCTTCTATTAGAGCACTTGGCTTCCCAATAGGAATATATGATAATAATGAAAATATCTACTTAGAAAATGTCATCCAAGCCTTCCCCTTGCTTAGTAAACCCATGGGGAGAAAAAAATGGGTTAAGGTCTTCAAATCATGCTAGTCTCCAAAAGGCACATGACACTCTGCTAAACCAAGTTTCAAAGATGCTCTACTGAGGAGTGTCAAAATCCAAAAGGCGGGCAAAAATTTCCAAAAGCAGCCATTATGAATGCTAAAATTAGATCCCCAAAACATGAAAACGGATGTATAAAAGCAGCTGTGTTGGCTAGATTTTCTGCATAGCATCAAACCTAGGCAGTCATGAGATAAATCTCCCTCATTTAACCGGTGAGGCTCCCGTGTCAGATTTGTCAATATAAATGTGTTACTATCTATCAGGGGGTTTTACTTTAACCACTTAGTTCATGAACCATAACTAAGAAGTTTTGCAGCAAGTAAGCAGCTGTTTAAGAAAGGAAAATTATAGATGAAAGAAGTAAAGGAAATGCAGAGAAGAAATGGGGAAGATGTGCATCCCAATTAGTAGATAACAGAGCTAATTGCATGCACATAGAAGAAACTTAATAGATATGAACACACAAAATTATAAAGCAAAGGCAGCTCTAGATCCAGATCTAAAATAACACAAAGTTTATCAAGAGATCTAAGATTCAAAGCAAGAAACAAAGTACACCGTGACACAAAGTTCTCCGGAAACCTGCTCCTTTGTATTCCTCTGCTTCAAGTTGCTCTCAGGGGTTCAGCACAAAGTCTAAAACACAAAATTGTTGCTTCTGAATCGATTGATCCTTAACCCGGAGGTTCTTCTCCTACTTATAGAATGTAGGAGGAAAATACAAATAGAAGACTCAAACTGAACTAAAATATGAACAACAAGTAAAGATGACATTTGGCAATCATCCTCAACTAACTTCTTCTTAAGTGACACATGTATCACTTAACTAATAGAATGGTTCCACATGACTTCAAGTAATGGTTCCAAAACCAATAACTTAGAAGTTTTACAATTTCATCCGGAACATAGAAAATAGAAGAAGAAAGAATAGAAGAAGTCATGCCACCGTGTAATGTTTACATCTTCTTCTTGTTCGATATCGATATACTTGTCGAACATATAATTCAAAGCATCCTTCCATCTGTTTTAGCCATTTGCTTCCTTCTCTCTATCCCGAACTGCAGCAACCCTTCATTCAACACTTTGCCGCATGCTTCCACCTCTTCCAAACTCGCCCAAACCTCGCAATGATATGCACTGCAGCGCCACGATCTATCGATAGAATTCATCGTGAAAGGCTTGGTAGCTTTATCAATTCTCTTTTGTACCATCGAGAGAGAACCTTCCAGGAATTAGGCACCTCGTTAGAAACAATCCGCACGTATGAAGTAACACCTCCGTCCACTCTTTCCTCAGTGAAAGAAATGATACTGTCTGGTAAATCTGATGTTTTACTCTCAGCGCTCCGCATCCTTTTCAGCAAAACTCTGCAGATCTCCAAACAGAAGATACTGCAAACTCTACTGCTTCCCCTTCTCGATGATCCATCCGCACAATTTGTTCTGCAACCAATACATCTCCCTAAGCTTGTCGATCTCGGCCAAAATACTCAGGTTACTCTCTGCAACTGTATTCATGCCTTCTATGTTTTCCATCGATTGCTTTAGTTGATTTGCTGCATCGTTCATAACCTTTAAGCGGGCCGGCACTTCCCAAGTTGTCTGAAGCTTGACAAATAATCAAATCCTTCCATTTGTCAATAGCCTTTACTGATTGCTTGCATCTTCCATTTCCCGCATAAGATGATCACTCACCCGCTTCCGAAATGGGCTGAATGGAAGGTTTAGCAACCTTGGCTATGATCTCACATAATTGAGATATTTGCTTCTGCGCAGCTCTTCTTTCTCCGCCTTTTCACCTCGAAGCCTAAGAACAAAGCATCTATCGATGTCTCGCGTGTCCTGCTTCAATCCTTCGGGTAGTTGACCGAGTGGTATTTTGGTCACCGTCACATCTTCTCGCCGTGAGCTCCTCTTCTATCTTTCCTTCCGCGGGAACCGATATCTCAAAGAAAACTTCTCTCCCGAATCCTCGATGATCAACCTAGAAGTTGCTTTAGCAACTTTAGGCCTTCTCTCTCTCTTCTCGCTCGAGATCTCGAAGTAGCCGCTGCAAGTCATGCTCCTCTAAGTTCATCTCTACTCTTGCTTCCGGAACCAACTGCAAAGCTAACCATTCTGAGAAGTTACTTCTCGGGAGTGAGAAGTCGCTGAGTGCACTACCATCTCCCGCTTTGCATCTTCTTCGTCAGAAAGTGCCACAGTGTTATGGCTGCCATCTTCTGAAACATCCAAGGACAAAGCTCTTTCGAACTCCGTCATCTGCAGCTTCATATCTCCTCTGAACGGGTGATGAACGAAGTGGCTATGGAGAGAAGACGAACATCGCCGCATCAATGGCGGTATGGGAGCGTCTGTGCTGCGATGCCATAATTGGTGAAGTACTAGGTGCCTTTGGAGAAGTCGAGTCAAAGCTATGGTCGTAGAAATGGTCTTCTCCTTCTCTTGAGATCTTCTGTGTACTTTCAACTTCTCGGACCTTCTGCTGCTTTCTCCTTCATGCTTTCGCTTGAGGGAATCTCCTACGCCGAAGTTGCCCTTGATTTGATTCATCAATACTTCATCAAGGCAAGATCCCTTCGCAATCGTCGAGCCTTCAAGTATTCACCAACACGCTCCGAGATCTTTCTTCAATTGAATGGCACCTCCATTGTTATCTTGCAGTATAGCTTTATCTCCTCCCATTTGATGGTAAGTGTCAAGTACCACGTTCCCATCATCTTTAAGATCCACAGGTATCCAGGCTAGTCCAAAGTCGAACACTTGCTTTGTTGATAGCCTGCTGAAATCTTTCTTTCTAACCTCGTACTCACTTCTGCACTTCATCCAGAAATCTTCTAACGAAAGCACATGTGCGTACTCTTGGGAGATTGTCTTCCCAGCTACTCCAAATGGAATGCATTAAGCCGTGCAGGGAAGAACTCTTGCTCATACTCGGATAACATTTGCGCTTCCATCCCTCGAGCTCTGTGAATGCTGATGCAACTGTAATATCCCACAGTGATTGGGAAGAAGCCCGTAGACTTGTGCCATTTCGACCGAAGGTCGTGTAACTCCACAAGTTGCCTGTCACTCCATAGCGATCAATTTATCACTCGGATACACGGCATCTTTATTGGTTCTCCGAGAAAAGCCTGTAACCCCGAGGTATGTGAAATTTGCAAACTGGATGAATAAATCGCCAATCTTGACACTCGCTTCCCACGCTTCCTTGCTTACCCTGTTGGCCTTCAAGTCTTTGTCTAGCTGCGGATGAAATTGTAGAAGAAGTCATCGTTGATCACTTTGAAGTCCTTCTCGCACGCAGGTACAATAAGCTATGGGTAGCACTCGAAATGGGGTCCTTGGAAAGAACACCACATCTATCCAACTTAGAAAATACACCCCGTGAAGTCAGCAGATACACCAAGTATGAAGTCATCTCGGAAGCAAAGCTAATCGCTTCACGTTCCGAAGTTGCTCACCGATGTCACTGCTAATAATTTCCGACCAATTGATTATAGAATCACAATGGTCCTAATGAAAGCATACATCCATGTACGGAAAGTGTAGGCATTCGCTTAAGCGCCATTCAACTCCGCATAGCAATTTGACGACATCATCTCGCCTCCCTGCACCAAATTGGACCGTGGAAGAGTTCTCGGGAACTTCAAGGGGATCTAGGCTTCTTCATGAACCGGCTGTTCATTATGCTCATGCAATCAGCTCTATGTTTCTCCCATCTACCGTCATCATCCCGAATGCTAATAAGAAGTCACCACCTTTAAGATCTGGAATCTTGAGATAATAATTGATGAACTCCGCATCCAAACGAATTATTGTCTTTCCCACAACATCACGCACCGATCTGGATGAAGGATGATAAGATCTAGCACACTCCATCACGAACTCGCAATTGGGTCAGACATGCGGAAAGCTGCAGCTCGGATAATTCCACTACTTTTGACCGAACGCATGAGTGAATTCTTTCCACTTTGGATCTATCAATCAAATTAGAAAGAGGTTACGGGCCTAGATCCGTGTCTCCTATGTCTGCAAGTTTGGTAGCAATGCATGAATCCATCGTGCTCTCTTTTTCATCTCCTTTCGCCATGGCTTTGTCTATCTTTATGTCTAATAATTCTTTTCTTCTAACTTGGCCGGATTTCTTCAATACTGGTGCAGATCTGGACAATTCTTCAGATTCGGAGGATATTTGCAATGTATTGGACATTGATAAAAACTCCTTTTCTTTTGTAAAGCACCTGTAATGAGTTCCTGCAATTTATTCAGACAAAAATGGCCACTAGAGCATGAATAGTGAATTTAAATTATAAAAATCTGCACTTTTCAAGCCTGCTGCCCCAAAAATTGGTGTTTAATTTGCACATAAAGAGAGCATGAATCCTTTGAATCAACACCGAGCTCCCGTAACACCTATGAAAAAACAACTATGTAGACAAAGATCAACCTCCTCCAAAGCATGCGCCAAATCTGGAAGCTTTTAGCCTTGTTAGCACTTTGTCTAAACAAAATCCTTCCTCTAATGGGGGCACACTTTTCCTCCTGGCTGCAATTCTTTACCTGTGAATTAAATTATTTACCCATATGGCTGCCCATGCTTATATAACCTTCACAATTCTATAATTAATAATTTCCCTAACAATTAAAGGCAATTAATTAATTAAAAATCATGTTTTTCTCTTTTAAAAATAGCATGTTTAAGGACAACCATCCAATAAATTAAATTAATCCAATTTAATCCTTCACACAAAGACTTCACTCAAGCTTCACAAAGTGCTTTGACCATAGCCACTTTGAAAATAGAAATTAATTTAATGTTTTAATGCCTTAAAAACATTAAATAATTACCCAAATGGGGCGCACTTTTTGAGAGGAAGAGGGCAGCCATTAAATAAATTAAATTTAATGCATTTAATTCCTTTCTTTTATTCCAACTTTGACTTGTTGACCTCCTCCAAGCTTGGCGCACTTTTTGAGAGGAAAGATTAATTAAAATAATCCAATTTAATCATTTTATTCTCTCACCAAAGGGGGCGCACTTTTTTGCACATGTAATTCTATTTTTAAGAATTTTTTCATAATGGGATTCTTTACCCTGCCAGGCAGGCACCAAAATCCCGTGATCCACTTAAGTGATTTGACTTTGACAATGGGATTATTTACCCTGCAAGGCAGGCACTAAAATCCCATGATTTCACTTAAGTCACTTTCCTTTTATTATATCATGGGAATTTTTACCTTGCAAGGCAGGCAATAAATTCCCACCTACCTGCAGCCTCTATTTTTCCCACTACAGCTTAAGTGACTTTTATAACACGGGAAAAAGTACCTGCTGGCAGGCAGGTATAAAATTCCCACCCTACCTGCGGCTTATATTTTTCCCATCGCAGCTTAAATCCTTTGTTTTCCAAAAATGCGCCCATCCTCGCAGGGGCTTTTCTGTGCACGACTTCGCTTTTTCCCAGTGATCCAGACCTCCGATGACGACTTCCTCCGGGCAAAATGTGCGTGTATGTTTTCCAAATTGCTTCTAGGCCAAAAATCGGGCTTACCGTGAAGGAGTTGTTCCAGAGAAATTTTCCGAAAAATGCAGAACGAGACACCACAAAAACACAAAAATTGCCAAAAGTTACAAATAAAGCCCAAAACTTAAAATAAGTTAAAATCCTTCCCACACATAGGAATAATAACATATTCGCTCATAATAGAGTTAAAAGGAACGCAAATAGCCTCATACGGGCTCAAAATAATTAAATACAAATTTCCCTTGAGCACAAATCCCGACTTAATGAATAAAACAATTTTGGGCATCCGGGTATTTGGCGAAAAGGGCTAATATGGCTCTTTGGGATTATCTTGACGCAATACAAGAACTTTCGTGCAATAAAAGCGACCCATTGTTTTAAAAGTACGAAAAATTTTCGGATAGGGTAGTTGCAGATTTCGGGGTGAAATCGAGTGACACCAAGTGATACTCACCCGTGTTGAAAATTCAAAAATCGGACATGTAGAGTAGCATAAACGCATTGGAAAATAGCGGATTGATAGTCCGAGTTTCTTGGATTTCGCCATTCGTTACCGCTTTCAAAGAATAGGAAAAGAAAATTTGGAACACGAAAGGTGAGTATGATTTTATAGATAGACAGGACTATTTATGAAACCATGACACCCGATGTTCAAAACGGATGAAGAAATCCCCTTTGTAGTTCCTATGTGGGTGAGACTGTTTAGCCTTCCAGATGAATATCGGAATAATAATTTCTTTACGGCGATCGGGAACACCCTTGGGGCCTTCATGATGACGATTGATACTTCCCTACAGCTGGAACAAATGACCTATGCTCAAATATCCGTGGTGATGGACCTTAACCAACCCTCACAACTAAAATTTCTCTGGTTATAGATGACGAACAATGGGACCAGGTCCTAGATTATGAAAACATTCCTTTCCGTTGTGTGTGTGTCATCGATGGCCATCTGCTGCGTGTAATATCCTCTTCTAGGACGAAGACCCTTAGCCCAATTTTGTTTCCCGATGGCTAAGGGGTGATAAAAGGAAATTATAGTCTTAATAAATTATTATAAAGTGCATAAAAAACTTTATAAAAACACTTATATTAATTTATTAATGACTTAATAAAAATAAAAGAGAAAAGATAAAGTGAAATTAGAAAAAGGAAAAAAAAGAGGTCACTTTATATTTTTATTTCCCCTAGGGAAAACAACGAGCCATATTTGAATGAAAGAAAATGAGACCCAAATGTGGAAGAGGAAGTCTCGGGAGGATTTTATTATTCCTAAGAAAAAGAAGACAACAAGGAAAACTGGTCAAGAGAACCCGGATGGTAGCACTATTAATAGATTTGCTAGCTTACAAGATAAAGAAGACAAAGATGCAAAAGATGTCATGGAGTCCCAAGTTCCAAAGACACAGATGAATACACATGAAGTTTATCCAGCGCAGCAAGTGATGGAACATAAAAAGCAGATAGTAGGTTTCCAAGCCCAGCCAACGTTGGATGCTGCGCATACCAATATGAAAAGCTATCAGAGGAAAACCAAGTATCGAGAATAATTGGTCAACTAGAATCAACAGGAAGATGAAATTGAGAACTCGAACAATCTCTGATCTTGATGGCAAATCCTTGGGTGCAACAACAAACAGATCTCCCTTTTGGACTAGCTCAGAAAAAAAGTAAAAACTCAAGATGGATACTAATATTAAGGTTGCCCGCAAATCCAATCAAACCAAAATTCAGAAAGAAGGTCAGAAAATGAGTAATACAAGAGTGGTTCGGGACTTGTCCCAAATCTTCCAACAATCTTCTCAATGAAGTTATCACTTGGAATATAAGGGGGCTGAAAGGCAGCCCTTCCAAACTGCAAGAAATTAAAAGAATGATTCAAACTCGTCATCCTTTGATGGTTTTTATTCAAGAGACCAAAGCCTCGATAGAGCTTATGTCTGTTTTAGCGGAAAGAATATGGTCTAAAGCCCAGCATATATCTCTCAGTTCGCAAGGAGCCTCAGAGGGATAATATCTCTATGGGATCCGAAGTTGATCATAGTGTTAAATTCTTGTGCAATTAGAGGTGCCATATTCATGCAGGCTTACTCTAAGGTGGATGCCCAACAATTTTTGCTCATCAATATTTATGCTCCTATGGATCTTGAGGATAAAATGCAGCAATGGCAGCACATAGATTCTATGATTCGATCTTTCCGAGATATGTTGGTTATCCTATGGAGATTTTAATACTATCCTTAATCTTCACGAAAAACAGGGTGGGAATCCAAATGAGGATTCTAGTTCGTCTAGAATGTCCAATTTCCTACAATCATTTGCTGCGATGTTCTCAATTTGTGGATGTTCCTACTGAAAGGAGTGATGACTTTTGTCCAACAGGAGACAATCTCGGGATTGCGTCATGGAAAGGCTGGATCGGTTTTGGTGTTTGAAGAATGGTGGTTAAAGGAATTCATACCTAAGGCTCAGATTCTAAATAATATTGGTTCAGATCATTGGCCAGTGTGCTTGGAGATGGGAAAATCAGCTCCTTATCATGCTCCCTTTAGGTTCCAGCTGATGTGGCTTAGGCATGAAGATATTGGCAAGCTAGTTCAACAATGGTGGATAAAAGGAAAACCTAGGTTTGGAACAAGTATGTTTACTTTCATCAAGCGTTTGGCTTATCTAAAACCAAGCTCAAAACATGGAATTGGAGTGAGTTTGGGGACATCAGGAAAAAAATGCCAGATTCTAGAACAGTTGGAACAATTGAATAGTCACCTTTGTACTTGGAAAGTAATGCTGATCTCCAACAATAAGAGCTCCTTTTGAAAACAGAATTACAGGAATGGGAAACCAGAGAGGAAATTATGTGGAGGCAAAAATCTAGAATCCAGTGGTTAAAAGAAGGAGACAAAAATTCAGCCTTCTTTCATAAATCTTTACTGGCCAGACGTGCCCATAACCACATAAACTCACTAACCAAGGAAGATGGGAACCAAGAGTATTCTTTGGAAGGAATGAAGCAGGTGGCTCAGCAATATTTTCAGCAGTTATTTACAGCTCAACCTCTTCATGAGTCATATCAACAAAAAGTTTTGGGTACTCTACCTCGTCTTATCTCAGCTCAAGATAATGAGCAGCTCATAAGTCCTGTCACGGAAAAGGAATTGCAGGGAGTGGTGTTCAGTATGAAGAAAGGTAAAACTCCTGGACTAGATGGGTTCCCCATTGAATTCTACCAAACATTTTGGGACATCATCAAACATGGCCTCCTTCAAGTGGTGGAAGAGGTGAGGCTAAAACAATGCTAAAGGAAATTAACAAAACCTTCATAGCCCTTATTCCTAAAGGCTAATGAAGTGGAGGATATTGTTGGTTTTAGACCTATAGCTTTGTGTAATGTCTTGTATAAAATAATTACCAAAGTTATGGTAGAAAAGGCTAAAACCTTTTCTTCATAAAATCATATCTCCAAAACAAGGAGGATTTGTTCCTCGACCACCAAATCCATGATGAGATTGTGTTAGCCCAGGAAGCCTTACACTCCATGGATATCTAGAAGATCCCTTCCATGTTTATTAGGCTAGATCTTTCTAAGGCCTATGACAGAGTGGACTGGGACTTTTTATGTCAAGTGTTGGCTCAATTCGGATTCTCTAGGGCATGGATAGATTGGGTTAAAGCTTGTTTTTTCAGTTTCCTTTTCCGTCTTGGTTAATGGTACTCCCTCTAAGATTTTTGTGGCTTCTAGAGGGATACGATAGGGAGATCCTTTATCTCCCTTCCTGTTTATTATTTTGGCCGAGTGTCTCGGCAGATTAGCTTCTAAAGCTTGTCAGATAGAAAAATCAGTGGGTTAAAGTTGGCTAAAGCAACGCGTCCTTATCCCATCTTCAGTTTGTAGATGATTCCACACTCTTAGGAAAGGCCACATATACAGGAGCTAAACAATTTCGAAAACATCTACATGTTTTTCTTTAGCCACTGGTCAGCTGATTAATCATGCCAAATCGAGTATTATCTTTTTCCACTCCTCTAAAAGACAGGAGGAACAAATTCTTCACATCTTCAATTTTAAAGTGGATCTCTTCCACTACAATATCTGGGGGTTCCTCTTGCATCTAAACAAATCCGAGATTGGAATTGGCTCACCAACAAAGCTGACATGAAAATGCAGAAATGGACTAATAAATGGTTATCTTCAAGAGGAAGAATGACATTGGTAAAGGTTGTTCTACAAGCATTGCCAATCTATGTTTCCTCTATCTTGAATATTCCAAGTAGAATCTTGAAACAATTGGATTCCTTATGCCAGAAATTCTTATGGAGTGGTTTGCACGGAAAGCGAAAGTGGTCCTTAGTCAAGTGGAAACTCTTTGTCAATCTAAGAAGGAGGGCGGATTAGGATTCACATCTTCTTCCAAGCAGAACAAGGCCCTTGCTGCTAAACTCTACTCGAGGATGTTAGTTTATCCGGAGGACTTATGGGCTGCCAATATTAGAGCCAAATATGCAGAGAATAAACCTCCTGACCAAATTATTCGGTTTCTCTTCCCCCAAAGGATCACCTAGTCTTGTCATGTCCTAAGAGTTGGAGAAGAGATCATAAAAAACAGTTATTCTGGATAGTGAATAATGGGAAAAAAGCCAATTTTTGGACTGATTCTTGGGATGGACAGCCCCCTCTTCTCTATCAGTACCCACAGTTAAAGCCAACTATGGAAGCTATGCAAGCAAAGGATGGATAAAGGTAGCGGATTATTGCAAGATTGCTACTCATCCTTGGGATATTAGAAAATGATGGATTCCTATCTACGAATGGCCAATTCACATTGGGCAGGGGGAACAAACTTTGATAAATAATATTTTGAAGATTCGTCCTCTTTCCACTTTTCTCCTCGGTCAAATTCCTTGGCCCTTGGGGGACTAATTCTACAAGTGTTTCTTCAGGTTATGCTTATTTAACTAAAGGTACCCCTCACCCACTTAAGGACATTTTTAGGTACATATGGCAGCCTGCGATATGGCCTAAGGTGAGTTTCTTTATTTGGTTGGTTTTAAAAAGGAGAGTCTTAACTGGGGATAGGCTTATGAAGCAAGGAGTTAATGGCCCATTTAGATGTGCCTTATGCTTGGCTGATGATGAGACCCTTTCTCACTGTTTTTCCAATGCCCGTGGGTTATATCATTATGGCAGCTCTTATCTAAATTGTTTAACCCCTTGGATCAACATTTGGTCATTTGAGCAGATGATTAAAGATTGGCAATGTCATATTCCTAAAGGACAAAATCTGAAGCCGGCTTTTTGGACTAGCATTTCCCTTCTCCTTTGGAATATATGGAAAGAACGAAACAACAGAATTTTCCACAACAAATCTTTCATTTCATTTCATCACCTATCCCCATCTGTGAGCAAAAACAGAGATCTTATCTTTATGTTTGGGAGAAAACTAAAATTAATGTTGTTGAATCTATCAAACATAAGATCTCTTTACCTCCTCTTCTTACACCCGAATGGGAGCATCTGTGTAAACAACTTTCTTGGCAACCTAGAAATTCAACTATGCTTGTTTTTCAGCAAAAAAAGAAACTACAGAGGGATGATCACTAGAAAGTTCCCCCAATGGAGTATGGGAAATTGAATATTGGTGAGCTTTTGTTAATCCAGAAAAGCGGCCATGGGAGGCATTGTAAGGTTGAAACTTTTGATGATCTGTAGCCTTTTCTTCTGGCTGATAAATGGGATACTGCAATAATTTTGAGGAGATCATGGTGTTAGCATATGGATTTGCACGCATGTAAATGACATGCAACAGTGTGGGAACGAAGTCCCTCCTCAATGAAGGTGAGGTTGCCTTTATTGAAAACCAAAACTGTATTTACATCTATACATTCAAAATTGTATGTGGGGGGTGTTTTGGAACATTTGGAAAGAAAAATGAATGAAGGAGATGGAATGGAAAGAAGTAAAGAAGTGAAATGGAATGAAATGAAAGAACATGCAAGAGTTAGGTAAAAACAGAGCCTAATATTGCATGAAGAGGAAAGATGAATAACCAACACAAATAAAACGGAGTTTGAGTTAGCCAAACAAGAACATGTGAAAGGGAACACACATGAGCAAGTAGATAATCAGAGCTTGATCACTGTGAACTAGAACAACCGATTAATATTGTTGACAATAAGATCAAAGATAATATTTGCATGCAAGATTCAAACACCTAACATCTAATGAACATAAGAACATCAAATGTTACAAGAGACAATGAATGAGACACAAAGTTCGTATTTCATTAACTCCAAAATGTTTTTCACAAAAGAACACAAAGTTTCTTCCTGAAACAAAGCTTGCACAAAAGTATTTTCTTCTCCTCTCTCAAAGTCACCCTTACAAATGAGCCCCTCACTTCCTTTTATAACCCAAAATTTGGTTACAAAGTAGTTAGGGTTTTAAATGCACATTAAATAGGGCACTTAAGTGACTTTGACTTTTTCAACCAACTTTTAAAAAGTGACTAAAAATAGAAACCACTTAAGTTAAAAAGTCATTTAAGGAAAAATACATAAATAAAAGAAATGGGTACATGTGGACCCACTTAAATGACTTGGACGCACACGTAGACATCCTAGTCAGCAATGCGCCACCCAGATCAAGACACCTAGGATCAGTGCCTTATCCATTGGGCCAAGAGTCCGCCTATCCCGATCGTACGGGAATGAACTCATTGACTGTGCTCTGCAATCCTCCAAATGACAAGAGTGTTGAGCTTGAAACTTGAGCAATTCATCCACATGCTCCGAGTACCTTTCCATGGTGAATTATTCATTTGTCGCGAGACCGTAGTCGTTACGCCACCTTGGTTCGTCAGAATCCAGCTTTTGGTCTTTCACCATTGAGAAGATCTCTAAGAGCCAAAATTACAATTCACCTCCTAGAGTTATGTCTTTTGTCTTTGTCACCATCCCGAAGTGTTGGCATTCCTCTGAGCAGAATTTGTGAGACTTCAGAGTCTTGGAAATCCATCTCCTTTGCCCCATTGTGAACGAGTGGTGTTGAAATATCATCAAAGTGATTTATGAATTCGTTGACACACACCTTAGCGTAGTATTTGGTCTTTTTTGGAGTGATGGATTCTAACATTTACGCAATTACTTCCAAGTTTATCACTATTGGCTTGACGACCCTCTTTCAATTCTTCAAGATATCATGTAGCTAGGTGGGAACCTCTCCAAGTACCTCATTGTACATGGTTCTCGTGTTCGTTGGGAATTGATCTTCATCACGCCGAAGGGGATCACCTTCGGGTGTTGCTGAAATTGGATCTTCTTGTTGTGAGAGAGATGTTGTCGCCATTTTCTCCATTTGTGGTGGTTCTTCAAATGTAAGCGGGGAAAGAACCGGATCATCAACTTTTGGTTGAGAAGTTGTGACTACTTCCACAAGTTGGGCTGGTATATTTTGAGGTACTTCATCAGCGAGTTCCACCTCTAGAAATTGTGTGATATAGATTACAGGTGTTTCATACTTGAACCAATGCTCAATTATAGTGTTGTGTTGTTGATTAGGCCTGAAAAATTAGGGCAATCATGCAAAGACGAATGATGACTGGAATGAGAAATTCTTGAGATGTGTTCCTTCACTTAGGTGTTTAGACGACTGAACTCACAAATGAGCCCTCAATCATATCGGTCCTAGCTTGATTGTGAGCTCATGCATTTTCAACTTGAATCCGGACTCCCATGGCGATCCATGCCCTTCGTGTCGTCTTACCTTCTTTCCAGAACCGAACTCCCTGAGTTCTTCTCTAGCTCAACTCACTTGAATACCAAGCTTAACCCAACATTTCTGAAAAGAATGGTTTTACCACAATGCTCACGGTTCTTCCTTATTATATAACACTTGTAGTAAGAATGTTTTGGCTTTGCCATAATAAGCACAATTGTACCTTCCAAACGATGAGAAAATGCCATTACCAATAAAGACCTAATGCTTTGCCATGATGATGACCCGGTGTTCAAGCCCTCAAAGATGTCGATGACACCCTTAAGACCGATTCTTGCCAAAGAGCCCTCGGTATTTTGGCAATGCATTCTGCAATCTCGGCTCCAATCAACAATTATGCCACTATTGGGATCTTAGTATGGCATCGGTAGTGTGAGCTACACAATATACTCATTTTTCCGAAACTAAAAAGATCCTTTATGTTACAATTAACACATAAAAGAAGCCCTTCAAAAATAATACATTGAACCATAGTAGGAAAAATCGCCAAAACCAAAAACTCGCTGCACCCCCAAAAAAAAACTCGCTTAAAAACTCGCCAATATTCGGCCAATACTGAATACTCGCAACTTAAAAATACTCAAATTTCTTTAAAAACATAAATTTTAAGCAACACATAGCTACAAAATGTATTAAATGAGCCCATAAAATGTTGGAGAAGTGTTTTCTATTAGATTTGAATACAAATACAATACAAAATCGCATCATCATGCGAATACGACAACCGGTTGATACTAGTCCCCACACTCGGCTGCGTCTCCACGCTCCTCCTAGAAGGCTGCGAATCTGGTTCGATCATGGAACTAGATGATGGTGCTGGTGGCTCCTCTGCTGCATGTTGGAGATCACCTCCAAAGATGTCATCCAGTCCAATATCTCCTCGGAGTCCTGCTAGTGCTTCTCCCTCCATAGCCTCCCTCTCAAAAGAAGCAATCTCGTCCGTTGTGAACGCAGGGTTTTCCTCTTCTTGCCCAGTCCACTCACTGTATGGATCTATCTCATCCAAATCAATGAGCTCCACTGATGTGGCCTCAACTTTTTTTGTGCGAAGCCGGAGATTATATTGCACAAAAACCAAGTCGTTGAGCCTTTTTTGAGTCAACTTGTTGCGCTTCTTCGTGTGATTAGTCCGAGCACGGGAGAATACTTGTCAAGTTTTGGCGAGTACTCGCCGAGTTTTGGAAAGCTACCCAATATTTTTAATTACTAATCTGTCTACAAGCGATCAAAGCTCATGATTCTTTCAGAAGATTGCAAGAAGTTGCTTGGTCCAAAAAGGTGCAAAAATGGATTTTATGAAAATAAGAAAAATATTGCCATCACTGCGTGGAGCTCGAGAAAATATGCACTTTTAGAGAAAACGACACCTGAAACGGAGCCACAGAATGAAAGTTATGGCACATGCAAGTTTTTGCTGCTACATCTTCCCGGACCCTTTCCAAAAATGGCAAAAAAATTTTGTCCTTGTGTTTTCTTCACCAAAAATCCAAAAAAGGAAAGAAATGCTGTCTTTGGCGAGTTTTTGGCGAGTTTGTGGCGAGTTTTTGGCGAGTATTCCAACTATACTCGGCGAGTTTTTTTTTTGCATTTTTGGCGAGTTTTCCTGCGAATTACTCGTTTAGCATAATTTTTGGCGAGTTTTTCTAAACTCGCCGAGTTTTTGGCGAGTATTCTATCTATGCATTGAACAACTGGGGCAACCAAGAGGACCTTGGAAAAATGTACAGGTAACAACCATATGAATTCTTCCTTAGTCGTGGATCAAAGCTAATAGAAATAAAGCTAGATAAAATTAGCTTGAAACTACAGTATAATCGTCCATTGAAAAAACAAGTTTCTCTGAACCTGGTAAAAGAATACTTTTTATTGTCTGATTGGATGTACATAATGGAAGGGTATAAATATTGCCTATTGCCCTCAGAGTTTCTCAAAGAGACCATTTACAAGTAACAAGGATGTAGTATACAAAACGGCCAACCAGGTATTTTCAGAGTTGACCTTCACATTCAATTCATTTCTAGGAGAAAAAATGCTGAGCAATATGAATCGTTTCATTCTGCACCGTAATAAACCTTCATCTCCTGATTCAGGGAAATTTTATGAAGCCTTGAATAGCGTGACTCCAATCCATCGTACACGGCAGTGAATATTTGTTTCCTGCAGGTATGGAGTTAGCAGATTCTAAAGGGGGAATCGCCTGACAGTTTTGCTTTAAGGTCTCAGCACTGTGCTTTGTATACATATTTACAAAGGGTAAAAGAATCATGTTAACAGATCAGAAAGCAAATGCCCATGAAGGATATACCTGCAGCTGCCATGGATCTGAGTTCAGAATAAGGATAAGCCTACAGCTGCATTATGTTTGCTATTTGTGACCTTCATTTGTTGCAGCTTTTAGCAATTAAGCTGTAAGCTTTATCAGGGCCCCAGATCCATCCATATGCATTACGCATTCTTTCTGAAGGCCGATGAAAATGCAGAATATAACAAGTCACAAAGACAATTCATTTTAAGGCATCTACCGTATTGATATATAAACCTTTTCCTTCATCAGATTTGAGGACAACATCAAACTCTTGGTGCAAACATTTCAGCTGTAGCTTGTAAGGTGTGATAATTCCAACAGAAACCTTTATGCCTGCCAACTTAGTGACTTGTTGAAGATGCTCATATAATTGCAAAGCAAATTGTGCTTCATGAATATTCTGATATGAAACAGATCCACCTCTATGAGATTCTCTTCCATGAGTTACATCGTAAAACAAGTAAAGTCTCAATAGAGAATCTTTGTAATAAATTTCATCAGGTCTCCTGGTAACACTCTCACTGTCACTTAATCAATTTTGATAAAAATATCTTGAAGGAAAATCCCGAATATGAGGACGCATTCGATACTTGAACAGATAAGAACATAGTTGGACAACCTGCTTGTTGGAAGCGCTCAAAAAGGCTTCTACTATATTGCCACATGCCTGCTGCCTGGTGCGTGGAAGCTTGTCATCATGTGAATTTCTCCTGGGCGCGGCCTGCACTTCTTCCTGGGATGCGTGAAAAACAATTTTTCTTTGTTCTTTTTAAAAACTGTTTCTTGGCCAGGCGCCTCCTTTGCCCACGTGGTCTTTAATCTTCTTCAAACTGTTCTCTTTCCTTTCTTTTCCCTGGCGTGTGGACAGCTGTTTGGGCTGTGCGCCTCCTATACAGGAAAATGCGTGGAGTTCTCCTTCTCAGGCGTGTGGATGCATGGGTTTCAAAAACAATTCTTTATCTCTTTGTCCTTTCCTTCACCCAAGGCGTGGGCGCATGTATTTACCTTTAGTCCTTTTGCTGTCTTCTCTATTCAAATGTGTGGAAAACTGCTTGAAAATGCTGTGCGCCTCCTCTAATGCATGAAAACTTGTAAAGAAAACAAATTTCTTTGGACTGTTCTTACTTCCTTGGCTGCGTGGAAAGCTATTAGATCTTGGCTGTTCCTTCTCTCTACAGACAAATGCGTGGAAGATTGTTAGATGCGACAAAATATTGTGTCCTTCAGAAGAAATAGGAAGCAAAGCTTCGCATGACTTTTTCCAATGGGTTTGATGGAGGAAGTTACGAGGATTAATTCAACTTCCTCTCTTCCCGTAGTGGCTTAAGTGCCGGGGGAAATGGGGAAAGCAACGGGCAATTGCCAACGGGAATGGCAAAATGGGTTGGCAATCCCCATTCAATTTCCCCATGTGGGAAATTGGGGAATTTCCTGCCCGTTAGCCAATCCATGATTTGGCAATTGGCAGAGAAAATCCCACGTGGGGGAAAAATGAAGAGGATTGCCAGGAAAGGGGAAATCCGGGTTCGGGAAGCCAAATTGGCTTCCCGGTAGTTGGAAGCGAAAGCTTATTCCCGGCACTAAAACTTGTCGAATGAACTTTAATTTATATTTATTTAATTAAATACTCCTCAAATTAATTTAATCAAACAAGGAGCAATTAATTAATTTTAATGTATTTTAACGTGTTTTAAAGCCCTGAAGGAAGAGTTCTCGCTAAAAGGACAAAATGAAGACCGAAACGATCACAAAAATGAGATGATCACGATGAGTCCAATGAACCATGCAAGGTAACACTTTTGAAAATTTTCAAAATTTTCATTTTTTTATATTACTTCTAACAATTTTGCATAAGTCAAAATTGGTGATAACACATGGCGAGTGCAAAGGAATGCAGGAGGCTTTGAAAAGCGGATGGCAAAAGTCAAAATTGAATAGGAATTCAAAGGTAATTATCAGCACGTTATCTAATCTACAAGGGGAACATAACCCAAACTGGCAGATAGCAAGAGAAGTTTGGAAAATTCAAAGGTCAGAGGAACAGTTTCAAGATGTGCAATTTAGCCATATTTCCAGAGAGAGAAATAAAGCGGCGGATGGGTTGGCTAATTGGGCTTTGGACAACCATAACCTTGTTTGTTATGGAATGCCACCTCTATGGTGGTCGACCAAGATTCAAGAAGATATGAGAAACATTATAAACTCTAATTTACTAGAATGAGAGTTGTTAAGTATCTTTTTTATACTCATCCAAAACTTGGACTAATGGTTTCCAAGCTTGGCACAGCAGAATTTGTACCTTTTGATATCTTTCTAATATGAATGATCCTCATTTTTTTTTAAACTTGGTTTAATTGGTGGAAAGCATTGCCTTTATATACACCCATTCACTTATGACAAAAGGATAGGTCGGACTATGGCAAGGAACTTACCCCAATACATTATAAATACACTTGCAAGGTACACCCTACAATATAAAAGGTATATATCACATGTTACACATAACCCAATGGAACACAAGTGTCAGCGACTCAAAAGAACCCATAAAGATGGGTTTTACATGCTAACATCTCGCACCTGCAAAACTTGGAAACTAAGGCTCCATAGGCAAGGTTTTCTTCTGTTAGATAAAACCTAGAATATATATATATATATGCCACTACATCAGTTAACTTCTGAAGGCAAAATTTGAAGTCACAACTCGATTTGCAGCCACCCCTAAACTTGTACCCATAGTTCAAAAAATCGTTATCGGCAATTAATCAAAGAAGCCAAATTTTGACTCGGAAATCGGGAATTGGCAATTTATCAAAGCAATTTATCGGCATTAATCGGCAGCTTTATCGCTACTTTTAAAAACATTTAAATTCATAAAATAAAGTTAAATTAATTGTAAAGACAATGTTAAATGATGTGAGAAGTGATTCTATAGAATGCCATAGGCCCATATGCATATTTTCGATTAAGTTTTGACCAAAAAAGAGTACAAAGTTTGCAAACAAAAATGATCATAGAGTCATCTCACATGTGACTTTTGAAGAATCACTATCAAATATCAATATTATTCCATTTCATCAAGCACACCTAAAATAAGTTTGTTGCACTTCAGAATCGCCTCGTGGAAGTGGAAGGTTACTCCTCTCTGCAACACCAACATTGTCATCTACAAACATATCATTTGGATCGTCACCAACTTCTAATGTCCCTAATGGTATTGCTTCTTCAGTCTCCCTCTCCAAAGCTACTATCTCCTTTGTAGTAAACATAGGCTCCGCATCATCAACAATCCAGTCATCATATGGATCAATGTCAGCCAAGTCAATTGCATCATAACTTTGTGCCCCCTCCACTTGTCTCATACGAAGACGAAGATTGTATCGCACGAAGACAAGGTCATTGAGGCGTTGTGTTGTCAACTTGTCGCGCTTCTTTGTGTGAATAGCTTCGAACATGCTCCAGTTACGTTCGCATCCGAAACACTTTGCATGGCCGACACAAAAAATGTAGATGGCTAGCTTTTGAAGATTTGGTGTTTTTGCACCATAATCTTCACATCATAAATCTGTAAATAAAACATTTGTAATTTTGTAAGCTAACTAGGCTTGAATAAATAGAAGAATTCTAGACTTCTAGTTTTTAGTTCTACATGTAATGAGATTAAATACAAATGACTCGATTTGTTTTTACCTGGCTGAGAAGTGTTTCTTCTTTTCACACATAGAGCCGAAGAAAAGAGCCTCCCCTCTGTAGTCTTGTAAATATGCAGCTCAACAGGAAATGCATCTCTAATATCTTCGTCAAATATCATCCTCTCTATGCATGTATTCAGGTCATCCATAACCTCCTCATCAGCCTTCAATGATGGGGAATAGAAAAACTTTGGGTTTAGGTAGTACACCGTTGCATGTATATGTCGATGGAGTGTCTTGTTCCATCTCCGATCAATTATGCGCCAAATGGGTTCATATTTTCGCTGATTGTGCCCATAATATTTAGATATAACCTCCTTGCCACATCCATAGCCTCATACAAATAACCCATTGGGTTTTTCTCCCCATCCACCATCTCAGTAAACTCGAACCAAAGGCTCACGACACCTAAAACAAAATAACATATATATTTAAAATCAAAATTAATAAAAAATTATATAACAAACAAATGATAAATAAGAAAATATTCAAGTTTAGATTACCATCATGACTTCTTCCGTTTGCTTTGCAAACATATCAAAAATAGTCTTCACGATCCTTTCCCCTTCGGTCTTCCTAGCATAGGGAGACTCCAACCATCACGTGCTCACAAACATTTGCTTAAGGGATGTTAATGAGGTTGCACTGTTCTACAATGTAATGAAGTTTGTGGCAAATCGTGTGACCCCTGATCGCACAAGCTCCTTTCCATTGGTGTGCTCTCTCATCAAGTTTAGCACCCAAGTGTGATTGTAGATGAATTTTGTAATATTTCGTATGTCTTCAACCACATTTTTCACCCATGAGAGTTTTCCTATGTCCTCCAATAAGAGATCCAAACAATGGGTTGCACAAGGGGTCCAAAAAAGTGTAGGGTGTCTCTCCTCAAGAAGTTTCCCTATTGCTACATATGCCACCATATTATTCTGTCACAACTTGGACGACATTCTCCACACCCACCTCCTTCACCACCTCATCTAACATATCACACAAAGTGCTTGCAATTTTCACTTGGTGGGAGGCATCAATTGATTTCAGGAATGAACTCATTGACCATGCTTCGCAATCCTCTAGATGACAAGAGAGTGAGCTTGAAACTTGAGCAGTTCATCCACCTCTCCATTTGAGCAACATCCCGGTGTGAGCAATTTTGTCTTTATTTGCATTCGCATTCACAATTACACACAATTCTCCACATGCTCTGAATACCTTTCCATGGTGAATTATTCATTTGTCGCGAGACCGTAGTCATTACACCACCTTGGCTTGTCAGAATCCAACTCCTGATCTTTCGCCATTGAGAAGATATTCCAAGAGTTGAGATCGTAATTCACTTCCTGGAGTTGTCTTTCGTCTTTTTCATCATCCCGAAGTATTTCCATTTTGATTCGTTCACGATCATCCACCCGAGAACGCTCCAACTTTAAGATCGGCCGATGATGTATCGCATTCACTCGCTAACCGAGAGCCGACAGGGACACGCTTGAATGATGTGACCTTCTTGATGATCAGCACAACCGCACTTGTTTGAAGATGACATGATTGTGAAGACGTGACAGAAGCTTGATTTCTGGCTATTACTTCCAGACTTCAAAACTGAACAAATCACCTCTGAAACTGCCTTGGGAAAAATAACAAATCTTGTTCTGAGAAGCTCTCACTGGATGAGGGAGTCTATTAAGGTATCACAAGTCTGCGTGTTAGAGGTTTTTTCCCAAATCAAATTCTTCAATCAAATATTAAAGGTCAAAGATGACTTCTCTGAAACTGTCAGGAAAATGCAGGTGTAAAACTGCGAAAATCCCGTTTGGTTTTAGCCTGGGAAAAATACCAAATGTCACCCTGGTATCTACAACTTGGCAAGGGAGCATATGAAGGTGGGGAGAATTCAAAGAACCAATCCTTTTCTCTTGACGATCATCCGAGTTCAAAATATCAACTCTCAAAGTGAGTCACCTTGACAGGCTGAAAATTGCGCGCACATGCGAAATCAAACAAATTGCGTTTTATTTGGCTCCGTGAAAAATATCAAATGAGGTGTTGTGCATTTGAAAATTGGCAAAGGAGTACACGAAGATGGGGAGAATTCAAAGAAACAAACCGTTCTTCTCAACAATCACTTAGGCCTGAAATACGGATTCTCAAAGTAGGCCTTCCGATAAGTGAAACAGTGCGCGCGGCGAAATTCAAACGAACTACGTTTTATTTGGGTTCGTGAAAAATACCAAATGAGGTGTTGTGCATTTGAAAATGAGTATGGAAGCACCTTAACATGAGTAAAATTGCGGGCAATGATTGGTTTTTCACGAAAATCATCCAACTTCGAGATATCAAGCTCCAAAGTTGACTACTTTGACAGACATAACCCACGGCAGCCTTTATCCCGCATCTATCGTTTTCTTCATTAATTTCATTTTCTTGTGCTAATATATATCTTATTTGACATTTTTCAAATGGTTCACATTATTTCTCTTCACGCACAGTCTTCCTCTTCTCGCAATTGTGTGGATTTCAAAATCGAGTGCATGAATCTTCTCTGGTTGCGTATTGCTTTGCTTGGAGAATGCATTTTGGAAATGTGTGGACAGTTCTTCTACTCCTGGCATGGCAATTTGATATTTCAAATCCTTCTCCTTTTTCCAGCAATGATTGTTTTATTCTATCAAACGTAGAACTTTTTGTATTATGCTTGCTCTTGGGTTTTATTTGGAAAATGTGTGAACCTTTATTCCCTGTGGCTTTTCTTTTCTCCTTGCGTGAATAGCTCCTTAGCCAATGCGTGCTAACCCTCTCCTTTCAAAACCTGCATTGAATTCTTCTTTTTTTTACCTTGGCATGGATGAATGAACAACTTTTTGCGTGAATGTAATATCCTCAGTGGGATATTAATTAAATTTTATTAAACTACTTGCAAATGAAGCAAACTTAGAAGAGAAACCCTTCTAGGTTCACCTCAACTAACCTAGTGTCAGCTTCAATACAACCCAAATGGGGTTGGAGTGAGCCAAGGTAAGGGTTTAGATGGGCTTACTAGTCGGAATTAACACTTCTTTAACCAAATAATTTGCAGTAGTAGTAAAATAAATTAAAAATGTTGGAAATGACTGCAAACTTCAAAAATTAACATCTCCCTCAATATTTACCCTTTTTGAATGAAATAAATTGCAGAAGGAAGATAAAATTATGAACTTTCCAATGAACTAACAATTTGAATTTTTTAATAGGGAACGGGTCCCTTCAACCCACTTTATCTATAAAAAAAAAAACAATCTAGATTTTTATCCCGCCGAAACCCACTCAAAATAGCCCCGAAACTGCAATTCAAGTCCTAGGGTTAGGGAAAATTATAAAATTGATTCCAGCTCAAATATTCACTTCACACTCAAAATTATCACTTTCAGATCTGCATTAATAGATTTGTAACAGCAGATTGAAAAAGACTTCAAACCCTTCCAAAATATGATAGAAATTCACATAACCCAGTCGATTTATTTAGCATAAATTCCAGCAAGGTTAGCAGCTCCAAATATCATGAAACAAGTGCATTTGCAATAGAATAATGAGCAAGAACAGTTCAGATTTTATTCTTGCAAAAATACCATTCAAAAACACCATAAATCTCCCTCCACAAGTCGATTTGTATCATGACAAAACCAACAGCAATTTCCAGAATTTATTGATCAAATAATGGCCCAAAACTCTCCAAATAACCTCACAAACTCTCACAATAATGGCGACTTCACTTAAATTGAATAGAAATGCAAATAACTTATCAATTCAAGCTCTCAAGGGCATACACACTTCACTCAAAGGTGGTGTTGAAGAACACCTTTTGTTTTAGATCATTAGTGGGCATACATCCCTCTTCAAGCATGAAGATAAGTTTAATAAACCGTCAACATGCGAAAAAGGAGTACCCACATCTTCTTTTATATTTTTTTCCTTGCACATCCTCCAAAGTTCTCTCTCCATCTTTGGCGCCAAAAGCTAGGAGGGAATATCATTTTAAAAAGTGCCTGGAAATCACACTCAAAGCAAATATTAAATGCATAGGGAAATTAAATTAAAAGATGCCCATATGAATCGACCCATGCTTAGAAATAATCAATTTATTCCAAATATTAATTATTAAATGATCCCAGAAAATGCGACTTGCTTGGTAACTTGATTTACCTCTAAAAACAAATAATTATAATCCCAAGGAAATCGATTTTCCCTCTTATAATTGATTTGCACAAAATTTGATTTCTTTTAACTCACATGTGCAAATCGATTTTCTCTCTTATTTTAATTTTTATTTGAAAAGGGGACATTACAAAGGAGATATGAACAACTTGGCCTTGAATATTCTTGTTTTTGAATTTGCAGCCTTCCTTCTCCCTAGCACGTGTGGGCAATTATTCTTCTAAAATGCGTGGGCAGGTTTTATCTTTTGGCAAATAGATATGTGGACTTCTGCTGCTTATTGGAAAATGTTGTGTATTCTTCCTCTTTGCCTGCATTGAAACTTAGTTGTTGAAATTGCTTAATTCTGCCCAATGCATGGGCTTTCCTCTCACTTTTTATTTCCTTCAATTTCTCCTGCCTGAAAATCTTCTTGTTGCATGCGTGGGAACCGTTTATTTTTGGCTTTTGGTTTCACCTCCTTTCCCACGTGAACAGCTACCTAAAATTTCTTTGGATAAATGCATGGAAAATTCTGACCAATGCGTGGCCTGAGAGCTCAAAACCTGCGTGGAAATGTGGTCCTTTGCTTCGGTAAATGCGTGGATTTGCAAAAAGAAATGCGTGGACTCTCGATCTTTGGCGTGAACAGAGACTTCTCTTTGCAATCTCCTCCTTGCAGATGCTTTGTTTCCTTGTTTGTGAAGAATGTGCTATGAACTCTTGCAAACAAAATATTTCTCCGAAAACGCTTCTACAGGGGAAATAAGAAGTTGGAAATAAAGATCTTCAAAGCTTCTTCGCATGACTTTTTCCAATAGTCTTTCACGGAGGAAAATTAAGAGGATTAAAGAAGCTTTCTCGTAACCGTTTATTTCTTTCCGTTGAAATAACCAATTTCCTCTTCTTTGGGCAGTGGGCATTAATTGCCGGGAGTATGGGAAAAACTTAATCATTTGTCCGTGGCAATGGCAAAGCGGTCGGGAATTCCCATCTATTTCCCCATGTGGGAAATTGGGAGATATTTTGCCATTTTGCTAGCCGGTTAGGTTGGCAATCAGCAAGAGAATTTCCAACAAGCGGGGAAAATGGAAATTTTTCCAAGAAAGGGAAAATCGGGAGCGGAAAGCCAACTTGGCATTCCCGGCAATTGGAGGCGGAATTTTAATTTCCCACGGCAATGATAAAAACTTGTCGATCAATTTTCAATGAATGTTTAATTAATATTTATTTAATTAAAAACCCCCAAAAATTAATAAAATTAATTTTATTAAATAAAAGGGTAAGAAATTAATTAAATATTAATTAATTAATTTAAACGTAGTTTGCGACATAGCGGGAGGAGTTTTCACCCGAAATGGACGAAACAAAGACCAAAACGATCACAAGAATAAGACGATCACGATGAGAGTGATAAATCACGTGAAAGAACACTTTGGAAAAAATTTAATTTTCATGCTCATCAATTTTGCGAAGTCAAAATTAGTTGATAACATGGTCTAAAGCAATGCTTCTACAAGGCATATCTTCACCACAATACCTGAAACAAACAAGCATTTAGAATGGAAAATGATTTAATCAGGTATAAATTAACCCTTTTTAGCATTATCATAAAAACAAAGGGTTTGACACGTGCGACTTCTAGGCATGGAGAGCAGCATTTTATTCCATCAATGAAAATGCAATACCCTTTTAAACAGGTTAGCATAATAATAAAAACAAGGGTGGTACGCATAAGGGACTTCTAGGCATGGAGAGAAGCATTTTATACCATCAATGAAAATATGGTAAATGCTAAATGTTCAATTCCAGTAAAGTACAGTTTTTTTCTATGCTGGCATGTATAATTGGGGCAGAAGAATATGGAAAGAAGGAAACGAGGCCCAGTAATTGTTGTGACAGCTTATTCAAAAGGATGTTTACAGCCAATCATTTTCCAACATGATATTTTTTTTTATTAACTGAATGCACTTTTAGTTGCTAATTGAAAGATCGCTATGAATTCTAGACATGTGATGCAATGCTGATAATCTACATTGTAATCAGAATGGTTGGACATGTTTGTATTAGTATTTGATGTTTGTACACCTGAGTTGGCCTAATGGTGAAGAACATGTGCTCTTGAAATAGAGGTCACAAGTTCAAATCCTACAGGGGGTAGGGTATGTACACCTCGTTTGTAGCAAAGTTAGTTGCCTCCCGCATGTGAGTACGAGGTAGTCCCATATGCTATAAGCCGCTTGTAGACCCAAAAACAGGCCGCCCCAGGCATCGTGGACTGTAAAAACCTATTATTATTATTATTATTATTATTATTATAACTGTGTAACAGATGTAAGCGAAATTCACATCCATTACCATCTAACTTAGTTTCAAATATATGTTTCAAATGGGGTAAATAAATGCAAGATAGGGGGAAAAATCTGCCAGCCCTTTGATATAAATCAGCATCGAAAATTAATAATTAAAGCATTCAGACAATTGATATGAGATGCAGGAAATATCTCATCCTCCACAAAAATAGGTTTCTCCCTTAAATGAAAACAACATCAAAATGGATCATTAGACAGTGACTAATATTTTGCATCTGATCCAAATTCCAATACAAGAACATTTTTTCTTTGTAGAAGTAAGGACATCTTTGAATGATTGCAGAGTACACCTGTAGAAACCTTTATAAAAGGCACCACTTGAAAACTTTACTTAAACAAAACAAAATCGCATTTTGCTGACAAAGATAGAAGGTGATAAGATTCTACAACGACTAAGATTTGGCTAAGAACAAGTAATAAATTTTAAAATGCATACGACATAAGGACACCATGAAAGGATAAAAGAGAATGGATGCATTACTTTGTACAATTCTTCAAAATAATCATTACTCGCACAGCCTGTTGCTTGTGTGACTATATGTTTCAGAATGGTCTTCCATCTCCCTGTAAATTTAGACAAGTATTTATTATGAAAAAATAATCTATTTTGAAATTTGTTTTATGTGCAAAAATAGATGGAATATTTATGAAAGGATAATTTTTCTCTAAGATAATCATCATAGACGGGATTTTTCCACAATTCAGATCAGCCACAAGATGGAAAGTCAAAATATACATATAGGCCATGCAAGCATAGTAACAATTACTAGACACCAAGAATGGTACTTGTAAAATCATTTGGTACTCGTAAGACTTTTTTCTAGTGATTCCACAAGACCTACCAACTACACAAAGATGGTAAAGTTTATAAACTCACTTCTTCTACGAATCCTTTGCTCTCTCGTAGTCTAGCAATTATATAATCTGTATAAGTTTATTACTCTTTTTATCATACGCGCAACAAGGGAAAATAATGCTGACAAACTTCCACCTAAAGCAATCTAAAATCTTATCGATCGAAGTCTAATAATTTTGAAGAGCCGCAAGGGCTTCCTCCTTTAAAAGCCATTCAGCACTCTATTGAACTTGTGCCAGTTTCTAAATTGACCACCTTACCACACTACACCCATTGAGAGTGCTAAGATAGAGCCTCAAATCAAACAGATGCTCAAAGAGGGCAAGATCCTACTCAGCACTTCTTGTGGATCCCATGCTCTCTTTGTTACATAGAAGGAATATAAATATGGCGGTTAATCATAGATTATTTGCTCTCAACAAAATCACTGTGAGAGTCACTACCACTACTGATCTTGTGAATATCACCAAGTCCGCATGTAGCCTCGTGATGTTTGAAAGATGGCTTTCAAGGCCAAGTTTGGACTCCAGATGACATCACGGTCTACAGAAAGTCCCAAGATGACATCTTGGTCTACAACAAGTCCGGAGATGACCACGTGATCAATATACATACAATTCTGGATCTTCTTCACCAACATCATATCATATTCAAGGCTCAATTAGGTACTTGGGGTTCCTAATTAACAACCATTGAGTGCATTCAAATCTAGATAAAATAAAAGTCCTTTGGGAGTGGCCCATTCCACCCAGCATTTTGAATCTGAAAAGTTTTTAGACAGAGAAAGTGCATTCATAAGTACATGCATGTTTCTCATCCTCCTCATCAGCCCACTAGTTCCATAGGATGCTCAAGCGTTTTTCCATTTGAAAGAATTTATTCTCTTCTCCAATGCTGGCTCTCCCCAACATGCACCAGCCATTTCAACTTGAGACAAAATGCTTCCGAATATGCCATAGGCACGATACTTCAGTTTGGAAGACATCTAGTGGTTTATCAGTTTGAAGCATTGCTACAAGCCAGGCTCAATTATAGCACCAATGACTATGAGCTATTCAATGAATTCACAAGCTATCTTATTCATCTGAAAGAATGCATATTTATACAGAGTATATGATTGACTTATCTGCTATAGTTCAGGATTTCTAATTTCTACACTATCCAAAAACAGATTAAAACACTCTAACTAAATCTCTTCTACACGGGTGTTGTAACAACCCAGCAAACCCACCCTAAATAGTTTTATTTACTAGTTACTCTATGAGATTATCTCACAATGGTGTAATAACCAATTTCTTTAACATTCACCCCTTATTACATCATAAATTTAAGAGTGCAAAAGAGAGAATTTTGAAATGCCTCAAGCTTCTCACCTACAAGTGATTTGCCAAAAATATCCACTAGCTGATCTCGATTGGGGCAAAATTTAACCTGAATATTGTGTTTTTGAACATGTTAGCATATGAAGTGGCACTGAACCTCAATGTGTTTTGTGTGCAAATGGAATATTGGATTATGCACAAGGTGTAGAACACCATGATTGTCATAGTACAAGATCATTGGTTTTTTGAATTTTCTGTGATATGCCTAATCTATGTCACAGGGTTCGCCGAACTTCAAGTAAAAAGTTCGAAATCCGGCGAACTAAATGAAAACCGAAAAAAATCGTTGCAGTTCGCCCTAAAATTCGCTACGAAAAAGGGCTTCGGTTTTTTTTAATTAAACTGTATTTCAAAAACGTTTTTTCGATTAGGGTTTTTGGATTTTTCTAAAGAAATCAACACTAAGACAATCGGATTTTCATTGTCGACAGTCTGAATTTATTTTGCGAATTCGTGCCCTAAGAGTTGTGTCTTCCTGGGTTGATTGGCTCTTCGTGGGTGTGGCTCCACTCCGTGACTCGTCACTGTGGACATTGGCGTGGCGTGGCGTAGTGTGGCATTGTTGCTGAACTTTCAGATACCTTGAGACGTGGATGAGCACCATTAGAGCAAATCACGTGAGGTCCAATATTATCCGTTCTCGAAGCCTGAAGGTGTTTCTTGGATTATTTATTATATAACAAATATACTTGACCACGGTTAACTTGGAATGAGGTTTAAAGGAGTGGGGTTAGATTAGGGGTTCACCGAGGGTTAAATTAATAATAGAGTGGGTGAGAAATGGAGCTTTCGAGTTGCTTTGTAATAATAAATTATAATATTATTATTATTTTTATTTTTCATTTCATATTCTTTTAATAATGTTTTCACTTTTTAACTTTTCAATTTTTTATAACGTTTTTATATTTTTTTCATTTTATAATTAAAATTTACATATTTAAATTAATTTTTAAAATTTAGTTATATTTTTAATATTTTCAAATTTATTATAATGTATTTAAATTTATAGTAATATTATTCTATATATTAATTATATTTAAATATTTAAATATATTTTAAAAATTTCAAATTATAGTAGTCGAATTTAATCACAAATTTTTTAATCGAATTTTATCATTGCCGAATTTAATCCGAATTTTATCTTTGCCGAACTCGAACTTGAACACGAACCTTGTGACTTAGTGCCTAATCATGCTAGTATATGACATAATCATATCCCTTCACATAACAACTCTACCTACTCCACGATATTCTCGCTTCAATGGAAGATTGAGAAACAATTCTTTGTTTCTTACTTCATGAATAATTGGGTGAAGTAATAATAAAGAAAATCTTTAGCCTTTGTTAATAAATTATTAACCTTTGTTGAGAGGAGTGTAAATAATAGACCCTTATTAAGGGAGTATAATGAAATGACACTTTACCACCTAGAAAGATTGAACAATGATTTTGGAAAAGGGAAGATACAACATACATTGAAACTTGTATATTATTCTATAGATATCTTGTGTGTGGAAAGGTGAAGGCGGGTGGTGGATAGTGTAGAGAGTGTCTTAAGGAGGACTACAAAGTATGACCTCAAATGGTTCCTAGCCAAAGCAATGAGAGAATTGATTTAATACTTGCCATTCTATTATTGCGGCCATACCCTAAGGTGCCCAAACCCATACACACAAGAGGTAACTGGAGCTCGAGCAATCAAGATAAAAGATATATATTTTTTATTTTATTTTTAAAAGAAAGAAAATATTATATGAAGATCAAAGGATGCAAATACATAGTCGTCCATATCATGCTTGAAAGCTAATAGCACAAGTCATGGCATTAGAAAAAGGATACAACTTATCTTTCATTTAGACAAATCCTTATTCAAAATCATCGACATTTCCTGTTGAAGTGTGGTTGGCCACCCATAGGAAGGCCAACCATAGCAATTTGTAATGTACCCAATGGGATAAATTTTGACCCCAAACGGAACAGTAGTAAATCTGAACTAAAACAGCAATGTCTAGAAGATATACTCAAAAGATATAATGCAGATCTGAATTATTACTGAAAAGTGTGACTTGCTCTAGGAGTGAAAATCCACAAAAACTGAAGTAAAACAACTCAATTCTTTACCCAAAACAGATCAGCAATTTTTATAAGGACAAAAACATTAGAAAAAAACAGATTGTGGATCAATAATAGGCTGGAATTTATTTATAAAATCTGCAGAATGACAGCTCACTGACAAGACTGAAAATGGAGTTTCTTCAGCCCAAAAATATACAACTCAGCTGATCTTGGCTTCTAAAAATCAGATTATGGAACAACTCAGATATGATCTCAACGTGCACTAGATCTCCCTGAAATGCACACAATATGGATCGCGCCACTATGGAAGTGCTAGAATAAAAGGTAGAACTCAGCAACAATACTCCACCTTCAAACCCCAGCTGGAATCAACATAAATCTGCAAATCCAACCTTCGACAACTGCTGGAAATCTAGAATAAGACCTTGAAAATCAGTGGAAACCCTTGAGTAGAGATTCCTCTCAAAAGAAAGAAGAGTTTTCGTTCTTCTTCCTAAGCTTAAAGAGGATTTCGTCCTCTCAAGCAAAACTACAAAGGGTTTTCATCCTTTGGAGTTGAATTGAAAAGCATGCAAGCTTAGACAAAAATTCTGAATTGATAAAATGTAAAACAAACTCGAGTTAGCTCAATTTGAACTCCCTGCGAATCAATTAAACAAACCGCCTCCTCCAAAGGAATTGGTTGCGACCACCAAGTGGATTCCAAAAACTAAGGTCAATAAACCAAAAACAATTGAAATGACGAAAACAAGTGAAAATAAGATTGCTTTAGTAGAAGTTGTGTCCACAAAAACCACAACAAAAATCGTGAGAATCTTAGAGAATGATTCGCCAATCACCCTCCCATTTGATCTACAAGGAATTGGCAATTTCCTTGGTTTAGCCTCTCTTCTTGTTGATGATCTCATAGATATATGTATGGTAGAAGTGTCATAGGTATAAAAGGAAACTCCCAAAAATAGTGTAGACTCCATTTTCCCTATTGACTAATTGACACTGCATTATGGTGGAGCCAAATGTCGGTACAACACAGGTACAGGAGTGATCTTAACTTCTCCAAAAGGGAAGATCATGCCTTTTGCTTTCAAGTTGGACTTTGAATGCACAAACACTGAACAGAGTATGAATCTTTACTTCTAGGCCTCATTATTTCCAAGAGAATGGGAGCCAAAAGCATTAGGGTCCTAGAAGATTCGCAAATGGTAGACAATCAAATCTCTAGAATTTACGAAACCAATACGGAGAACCTCCAACTTTAAAAGGATGTTATGTGCGAGATGAGAAGAAATTTTGACTTCATCTCCATCAAAGCCACCTCTATGAAAGCTTCTTCCTCTTTCCACTTTCGTCTAGATGCAAATTTAGCAAAAACCAAATTTGTCGTGTCCATGAGACATGAACCCTAAGTGCAAAAACACCAAATGCGACCATACCGCCTATGTAGAGAACAAAATTGAACAACATCATCAAGTTTATGCAGACATAATGTGTCAACATCATAACAAAAATGTTCTGAACGTCACATTAAGGTCGGCACAATCTTGTCTTTGAGATTAGATATCGGATAGATAAGAAAGTGGGAAAAGGTCATAAGTTTAGACCTAAATGGCTAGGCCCTTGTTAAGTAAATGAAGATTGAAAGAATGTTACTTATCGTTTGTGCACTCTGGAAGGTGGGGAGTTTGGTGGATCTGTTGGTCCTCAATTCTTGGTGTCCCCAGATTTCACCCTAAAATCTGAGACTACCCCGTGTTAAAAAAATCGTACTTTTAAAATAATGGGTCGTTTTGTGTTTTTATTGCTAGAAAATGTCTGTATTGCGTCAAGATATTCCCAGAGAGTCATATAAGCCAATTTTGCCAAATACCCAGATGCCCAAATTCGTTATATTTTGTTCTTTGGCATTTCTTTGCGGGAAATTTTTATTTAATATTTCAAGCCCCGTATAAGGTAAATTGTGCTCCGATTTAACTCTGTCGAGGTTTTACATGTCAATATTCCCATATATCAGTAGGGTTTCCACCAGGAATGAATCCTGGGCTTTATCTGTGACTTCTGGCAACGTTTTGCGTTTTTGTTATTTTTCTCGTTTTTCTCTCGTGAAATTCCCCTAGGTCAATTCCTTTGTCGGTTTAGTCTGTTTTCTTGCCTGGAGTATCTAGAGATCATCTACAGACGTCATGCCAGAAGGAATTTGCCACAGGAGGTTTGGTTCTCTCTAGAAAGATGAAGTCGCACAGAAAAAGGCCTCTTCTGGGCAAGTCGCATTTTTGGGAAAGGAAGGTTTTAAGCTACAATGAGATTTTTGGTAGTAGCAAGCAGGTGGGAATTTTGTACCTACCTGACAGGTACTTTTTCCCATGCGAGCAAAGTCACTTAAGTCATGATGGGAAAATTAGAGGCAGCAGGCAGGCGGGAATTTCTTACCTGCCTTGCAGGATGAAAATTCTCATTGTGAAATAAAAGAAAATCACTTAAGGCATTGATGGGAATTTCTTACCGCTTGCAGGTAAAAATCTCATTATGAAAGTCTAAACTAACTTAAGTGGAACATGGGATTTTTGGAGCTGCGGTGCAGGGTGAATAATCCCATTGGAAATTGACTTTTAAAAATAGAAATCAGCCATGGCAAAAAGTGCGACCCACCTAGAGGAGAAATAATACTTTTTAAAGTATTTATTGATGGAATTAATTCCTATTTTTGGCGCATGAGGTCAAAGCATAGTGTGAAGTCAATGTAGACTGGAAGTAGAAAGCTAAAATTAAATAAATTTAATTTATTTAATGCAGCCATGAGCATGCACAAAATAGGCACCCAAGTTTAAAGAGAAAAACATGATTTTTAATTAATTAATTGCTGGAAATAGGAAGGGCAATTATTAATTATAGAATGATGAAGGTTATATAAGCATGGGCTGCCATATTAATGAAGTTATTAATTCTTTAGCAAAGGAGTGCAGCCCAGGCAATTTTGGCGCCCAAAGAAGGAGGAATTTTGCTCAGAAAAAGGTGTTTTCACTGCCGGAAAGCTTCAAAGTTTGGCGCCTAGGTTTGAAGGAGCTTGATTTAAGTCTGATTAATTGTCTGCATAGTATTACAGGTGCCAAGGTGCTTATATAATTGAAAGGGAGCTTAAATCAATGTCCAATACATTGAATATATCTTCGAATCTGAAGAAATTCTCATATCTGCACCAATTGTAAAGAATTCCGGCCGAATAAAAAGAAAAAGAGTTTCTCAGACAAAAATTGCTTTGGCCATGGCGAAGCATGATGGAAGAAAAGGATTAGCAGAATCATGCATAGCGTCCCGATCCGGAACCACACCCAAATTCAGATTCGATCCGGATCTAGATCTAGATCCAGATCCAGATTCAGATTCAAATCCAGATCCATAATTGCAAAGGCTTCATCCTCTCGTTTCTAATGCAACCTGTGTAGAAGTCAGTGCATGAAAATTTCCTTCCAGGATCTTATGCATGTGCTCCCAATCTTCCAGTTGAAGTTGCATTCACCCGGAGTGCTTTCCTGAATTTTTAATTGCTCATATGCAATTAAAAATAAAAAAGATGAGTTATTTATGGCAAACATTGCACTGATGCATGTACTGGAGAAGAACTACAAAAGCTTCAAGGATAAGAAGGAAGACAAGTCAAAGGCAATACCCACAAGCAAATCACAGTCACTTGCTTCCAGATCCAGCCGCTTCTAGATCCAGCTACTTCCAGATTCAGTTTGGTGAGAATCAAAGGCAAAAGAATCAACTGCATGCAGAATATGGAAAAAGAACAAAAGTGTTGCAACTTTCTTCTAATTCATTTTCCTCTTTCTTCTTCTTTTCTCCGACAAAGTAATTGAGCGATCAATTAAATTATAAAACTTAAGTGATTGGTTTAAAAGCCATTACTTGAAGAAGTCAATTACTTGGAGATAGGTGGCAGACATGCAAAATAGAAGGTTCTATCTTCAATTGCAAATCACGCATGTCGCAAAGAGGAATTCGGAGGGAGATTGCGATTGTTTCCTTTCCGACTTCCACATGTGCCGCTCAACTAAAGCTTCCTATTTGTAATTTCCCCTCTACATGCTATAAGTAGAGGAAGAACCTTCGGTTAATGATCGAATTTGTAAATGACATTCTTGTGTTCCAGGACTTTGTCTTTGAAACCTCTCCGATAGCTATTTGAAGCAGAGGAATAGAAAGGAGCATATTTCCGGAGAACTTTGTGTCAACGGTGCATTTTGTTTCTAACTTTCTATCTTAGATCTATTCATAAACTTTGTGTTATTCTAGATCTAGATCTAAAAGTTCCCTTTGCTTATAATTTTGTATGTTAATATCTATCTGTTTCTATCTATGTGCATGCAATCAACTCTGTAATCTATTGATTGGGTTGCACATCTTCCCTCTTTCTTTCTTGTTTTCTTTGCTATTTTCTTCTTCATCAGATATTTCCTTTCTTTAACAGCTGCTTACTTGCTGCAAAACTATACAGCTATGGTTCATGAGCTGCATGGTTAAAGTAATACCCACAAATAGATACTAGCATATTTAATTGACAAATCTTACACGGGAGCCTCACCAGTAAATGAGGAGATTTATCTCATGATTGCCTAGGTTTTCAGCTATGCAAAAATTTAGCCAACAATTCTACACCCTTGGTGGCTTCACAAAGGCATTTTCTCGGATGGGAATGCTTGGATGGTGGTAGACGGTGTGGTAGATGTCGTTTGTAGCCGGGGAGAGGTCTAACACTTTCCTTGGGATCAAACTTTGAGGTGATTGAGGGGCACGTACAGAGGGGGTGGCCTGATCCTGCTACTTTTGGTCCCGCCTGGACCGGGGTGAGAGGACCTGCGGTGTAACTTTGAATAAAGGGAGATGATTTGCACTTGACTCCTTTTTAAACGATGGATCAATCTTATCTCGAATATGGCCATAAATGTAATACTCACTCGCAAGAGTTGTCACATAAGTATCACATATATTCAATGCATCAAAAACAGGTTACAGTTCCTAGAGACAACAAAGTTGATTGTTCTTGCATCATTTTTCTCATGGAAATCTGGGTATAAAGATATATCTTCAATGATGCTCAGGAATAGAACAACCGGGGTAGTGAATGGATTTCTTTTCTAGAAATGTGATGGTGTGGGGGAAGGTATAATGGGTTTGATCTTATAGAAAAAGGAAGGGGAGTAAATGATGATCGATTTTCCCGTAACTAAGCGAAAACAATTACCATCATAAAGATGCTATTCTTTGGAAAGCGAGAAAAATATGATCCAAAAATGACAAATTCCTACAAAAGATTTGCATTCATTGATACTCAATGATTGCAAATATTTTCAACACAATCTCCAAAATACTTAACACAAGAGCTCATGCAAGCATTCTAATGAAGTATTCATTGTTCCTACTATCACACGCCAAAGATACACTCAAAGGCTAACAAAAATCACTCAACAAGAGTGTTGCAACAAGGAATTTTATAATTTTATCAAATAGCATAGTAAGTGCTTACCAAACAATACTGATTTAGTAACCAGAGTGCAACAACCGAGGACTGATCTAGTGTGTTACATATAGAAACAATGAACACAAAATTGCAGTAGAAATTATAACTCATTAATCATATTCTAACATACAAAACTCATAACATGATGCTAAAAATCATAACTAGGCATATGTAATTCAAACTTTTAATTCCTTGACAAGGGGACATGAATTAAATGCCCTCAGTGTTTGTCAATGGTTGTACAGTGCAACCACCTTGACACAAAGCTTTAAAACTCAAAGTTCATATGTATTCCATATAACAGAATGGAAATATGCAGAATTACAGTACTTCTCTTTCAACTTTTTTCATATAGAAAACTAACTCCCTCTTTCATATGACTGCAATGTCCCCTTTCAGGACGAGCTGAGAAACAACCAATATGTGTGAAATTTCAAAATATGCAAGCTGATAATAAACTGAAATTATATAGCAGCGATCAGATCCTTGCACCCAGTCCCCATATTATCAACAAAACATCTCTAAAAAACCACTTGAGAGGGTATATGACAGCTCTTAGCTTTATCACTGTTAGCCATGGACAAATAGCCAATGGAAACACACATGAATTAGTACCCTTAACTGCTGCAATCATGAATCAATTTCCAGAATTGGTATTGTATTCAAAGAAGGCCCATAGAGGGATAGAAATATAGATCTATTCCTTGGAAGGAATCAGCAGTTAATAAGAACCTTATGAGCCATCAAATACTTATGCAAAACCCTTAAAATACTCCTACATCAATTGACGAGGGCTAAGTCACCGCCTTACACCCAGGTCGCTGCACAAATGTGCCACAAATCCACACATAAATCAGATCGCTGGGTCTAGATAGTAATCACAAAATTGCCAATCAAATCTAAAGGCAAGTCGTTGCTCCAATGGGTGATAGAAATGCATATAAAGTTATATCTAAACCCTTTAGTGCAAATCGCTGCCAAGGAATATCAATGAATGCATTTAAAACTCAGATCCGGACTCCCTAATGCAGGTCGCTGCAATAAGGAAGCTTTAACACACAAATTATACTCCCCAAACCAGTCGCCCAAGCTAGGATTTAAACCACAATGAGGTCGCTGCCAAGGAACACTCAACACAACATTTAATCAAATCGCCAAGGCTAGAAAACTTTACCAATAAAGTCGCTACAGCCAGTACAAGGATCACACTTAATTTGCACAAGTAATTTCTTCAATTGGATCTTCAAACCAGCTGCAATGAATTTGCAAAAAGAACTTCAACAATGAAAGAGAGAGCAATCAGCAACATAGGGCATACATCCCTTTTCTCCAAGCATGGAGTAAATTCAAATGATCAATCAACATGCCCACTAAAGATCACACAACCTCCTTTTATAGAATTAAGGGGTGCAACATTCAATGACCGACCTTTCCCTTTTGGAGGGAAAACTAATAAAACTCACATTAAAACATTTAATACTAAGACTATGTGCACTTTATTTATTTTCTTAATTTAATATTAAGAAATTGCTATCCTATGTGCACATTAACTACTAAGAGACACCTCCTCCTTGTAGCGCGAGGCATACCAAGGAGGTTACAATGCAAAATGAAGTAGATAATAGACATCTTAGTAATGCCCCGGATAAGGGGACATTGCAAGGACAAACGTCATATTTATACAAAATTGGCTACGAATTTCCCTTGATTTTTCCCCCAAAAACATCAACGAACCATCCCAGAAAGCACGGCAAATGAACTCCATTTTTGGAAAATATCTTGTAACTACAAAGATTCCTTTTTCATTCCTTAACTTGATTTTGTTTCTGGTTGCTGATACGGATACGTGTAAGATGATTTTGTTGCTTAATCTCTTTTTCTCCCATCTACGTTGTCACAATCATTCATACGCCTGATCCACAAACCGTTTGTTACATTATGCCATTATTCTAGCTATAATAACCTCTTTATTCGCTTCTCAACTAGGAATTCTTTTTTACTTCATGCTTCACTAATTTAAAAACCCAGCATAAATCTGAAATTGAATCCATCCGATAATAGTCATAAACCATGTGCAGCTATATGAGTCAATCAGTGTAACCGATCGCTCATAGATTACTCTTTACAAGTGTGTATACAAGGTATATTATTGGTTTCCTTTTTCAAGCATTGAAAATCAAGTAATGTTTTCTAAGTGCATACCTGGAACTCAATCATTGAATCCCATCGGGCATCCGACATCTTAGATCTTGGTGAATCCAAGACAAAGTGTAATTAGTAGCTTACACTACTTTGGCCAAAGTTTCAAAGACATGTTTGCCATGCTCGGTTCTCGTGACGACACATTCGTCGTTAGGAACTTGTCCTTCACCTAGTTCAATTATATAGATTCTTTTCCAATTCTTAAGTTATTAAGTTCATAGTTAACAACTTAAGCATTCATAATGTCCATTCCTATTTGCTAGGTCTATTTAGTTTATTAAGACAGATAAATACATTTGTACCCTATCCCAGTGATCTAAAAGTACATGCGTGCTTCATTCCATACCGTCGTGTTTGGTACATACGACGAATGATACTTAACCCATGTGATTTCATGTCACTGCTATCAGAAGACAACATTCTATTCGTATCATATAATTAATTATGGAATCCTATAGATCTAGGTCTATAGATAGATCTTATGTTATCTATCAATACTAAGTACGTCATTATTAATGGTCGAGTTACCGCAGCAAGATATCATTTGTCATGATGATCCCTTTCACATTGATGCGATAATAGGTTTCCTTTCTTTACAAATAAACATTACGCATGTGGTTAATAAGCGTTCATATAGCTTTAAGGTATACTTAAACATGTCTTTATATTCATGTAAGTTGGAAATACAGATTAAAGTTATACTCTTACATTCTTTTTACATTCTAGCTGTAAATTTCAATTATCTTACTGCATTAATTCCGCAGTCCTAATTTTGTTTATTTAAACCATAGTAGGAATACTTGCCAAATCCAAATACTCGGCAAACCCCCAAAAAAAAAACTCAGCAAAAACTCCGCAATATTCGGCCAATACTCGGGAATACTCGGCAACTTAAAAAATACTCAAATTTCTTTAAAAACATAAATTTTAAGCAACGCATAGCTACAAAATGTATCAAATGAGCCCATAAAATGTTGGAGAAGTGTTTTCTATTAGATTTGAATACAAATACAATACAAAACCGCATCATCATGCGAATACAACAACCGGTGATAAGTAATATGAATTTATGATGATTGACATTTAAAAATATCATCATAAATTTCATTTCTATACAAGTTACAATATACAATAAATTACATTTTCCTCTTCCCCAATCTAGAGAAATATTGGGAGAGGGTCTAGTGCCTCTACTAGTCCCCACACTCGCCACGTCTCCACACTCCTCCTGAAGGCCGTGAATTTGGCTCAATCCTCGGAACTAGATGGTGGTGCTTTGGTGGCTCCTCTCGCTGCAAGTTGGAGATCACCTCCAAAGATGTCATCCAATCAAATATGTCGAATTTTATGAAAATAAGAAAAATATTGCCATCAATGCGTAGAGCTCGAGAAAATATGCACTTTTAGAGAAAACGGCACCTGAAACAGAGCCACAGAATGAAAGTTATGGCACATGCAAGTTTTTGCTGCTACATCTTCCCGAACCCTTTCCAAAAATGGCAAATTTTATTCTATCCTTGTGTTTTCTTCACCAAAAATCCAAAAAAGGAAAGAAATGTTGTCTTTGGCGAGTTTTCTGGCGGTTTACTCGTTTTGCTTGTTTTTGGCGAGTTTTTGGCGAGTTTTCCTACTATGATTTACACTAGTAATGTATCATGCCAAGGATAGTACTTAATAGATCTAATATCAAAATGATTAAGCAACAGTCCATAATGTACTTAATCCATTCATATTTAAAAGCAATTATTCATATACCATCCATTTAATATTTAATATTTAATTACTCAACATAATAATATATTAACCAACATAAGTTCCCAACATTCAATTAAATAAATTGAGTAACCTTTCCCATAAATTCTGATTCATAATAAGACATAATTAAATAATGATTACAACTTAATTATTTCCTTTTCAAAACAGTTACAAATCAAAATAGGCTAACTTAGCCCCTTTTTATCAATTAAACAGAACAGCGATATTTCGCTTGTTTACAAACTCAATGTGCAGTACATTGCAGCATTTAATTCAACAGATCAAACAACAATATATTTCAACAACATTCACCTTGTAGACTTAAATTACGCCATCTACAAAATGTTAGAAAAGGTCAGTTCGATTGAACTGGCAAGCACGAAAATTTCTTTCCCGCTTAACATCTTATGCCATTTAATAATTGAATGAATGAAACACTGCATATTTACAATCACTTTATCCTACATAGTAATACAGAAAATCAAATTACTATGCCCTTAAAATAATTCAATTGCATCCTCAAAAGAGCCATTCCTTGCATCTACTTCTAATTGCCTTAATACAGGAATTTCACAAGAACAGACCACATATCAATACACAATATGAGCATCCATATCATTACATGCTTTATCAATTCAGAGATAGTTTAAAAGTCTAGAACAGCACTCTTCTTATTCACATTATGCAAGTATCTTTAAAGGTGACTACTACCTTTGCATAATTCCCTATGTTCCCTAACTGAACAGTCATCCATCTATTTTCCTCAAATTAATCCTTCAACATTATTCAGTTGAGTTGAGGAGATGGATAAATCATTATCCCATATCTTAAGCAATATACCATTACATACCCGTGGACTTGTGCTCATAAATAAAGTCAAATAGCAAACATAACAGAATAATCATTATCTGGGACTACTATAAACGAGTCAACATGGTTAAGGTAAATATATTTTACCTTAATCGTATCAAGAAATAACAGTGCCAACATTTCCTCCCTCACGTTTGCAATTACCAAACAACCAGTACAAGGAATAAGCTTGATTGAAGACCGGCACAAAATTCCCTGAAATCCCTTTAGTAATAATAAAGCCAAGAACAAACTTCCTTTCAAATCATTATGAATAAGTGGTAAAGTCAACACTGCAGACAATTCCTCATATCCAATTATTATGCAGGCACAGACAAGTGGACCTATCCACCATGCATAAGATAAATAATAATCAGGTAGATATAACATCCTTCGGCTATAATAACATATATGACTTCGACTAGGTTAATGTATGTACCTTTAACCTTAACCAAATGTCCTCCCATAACGCATCCACGATGCCCTTTTATAAAAAGGTAGGGATTCACAGTCACACAAGTAGAACAACAACTCATATAACAGTCCATAGTTTTTAAGGTAATTATTTTTACCTTAATCAAATCAAACCCTTTACTCCTGCAATTTCCTTCTTAGAATGAAGTTTATAAAATACGAAAGTCTTTATGAAATCGATATCACATAAAGAATTCACATATCACAGGCCTACACATAATCCCGGAGATCACAGTGATCTGATATTATATAACTGAAACCGTGTCAACACAAAAGGGTGCCCGGTATTTAGTCAATAAAACCAAGTCAGCAGAACCATATATTAATCCGTTCATAACTATTAAATGTCCAGGATTCCTTTCAATAAACCAGCAGAGTTTCTCCTTACAATTACAAGGATTCGAACTAAAACCATTCAATGGACCAGAGAATACAATCTCTGAGATTTGAAAGTAATCTTACTCATCCCAAGACTGACGGGAAGACCCAAATGGGTTTATGGATAATCAATCATTCAAACTTTTATCTGCTAGTTGACACAAGCAGGTTAAACAATTAATACACAGAAAACAGTTTTCACCATACGATATGCCAGAGAAATATCTGGGTTCGAATTAGGAGATCTTGTATATTAATAACCATAAAACCCAATTTTACTGAGTACCCCGCATAATACAAACTATTGAAAACTCAAAAGAATATATATAGAAATTCATCCAACTATAGCATAAAAACCACAATTACAGTCATTACTATAACTTTCAAGATCACGTTCATGCCGAGGTTTATAATGGGTATTCACAGTCATATAAAATGCAGAAACCCAGAAGAGGGTTTTCCTATATCCCACAAAATAGCAACAATCAAGTTTTCACAAAAACTTTATCATGCCCTGATTTCTTTTCCGAAACAAAAAAGTAAAACCCATTTCGAGCAAGATCAAATAAAGAACTAATGCAAAGATTTCCTTTATGCATTTACTAAACGGAATAAATTATTAGGAGGGAGAGAGGCGATCCATCCCTGTAATGTGGCCCGAAATCTGCTTACTAATTTCCTTCCAAGCTTTCAGTAAATCAAGCCTCCAAACTTTCCATTTAGTTTATACTGATTTTATACCGAAAATACAACATTAAAACTTAACAAAACCCTCCCAACAACAGTTTGTATGCAAATAGCTAGAACCATTCATGCATGGTGAACATGCATAATAAATAAAAGAACACAACTTACGCATGCAACAGAACTCAATCAAAAACTCGTCCATAACACCTGCAGAGCTCCAAATGGGGCAAGAAAAGGGTAAGGAACAATGACATTAGCTTCACCTCGAAGCTTCCCATTCTCCAAAGTCTGTGAAGTCCATTAAATATCATTAAGTTTATCAGAGCCACGTGGTGGCCTAGAAACTACCGCCACCTCCATTCCCCATTCCCACCATATTTGATGGTTTGCAAGTTTTTAAATAATAATCATTAATTGAATACCTTATTCAGCCTTGTTGCCAAAAATAACAACTCAAGGTCATTGCTAGTTGCATGATGGGTCAACTTAAACCAACCGGTCAGAGATTACAATACCACAGTTCGCATGGGGTTAGAAAGCAACCAAACTATTAATCACCCAATTAATATCGATGCCATGAACATTGGTCAGGGACCACCTTATTATTCTCCAACATCAAGGTTCACCCATTAGCCTAGTCACCTTATTACATTAGGGGTGGTGATGTTCATCACATAAGATTTAAACATTATAGGTTCGATTACCAACCATTCTTGCTTGCCTTATATGGGCTTAATATTCATGCCCCACACTTTATAAACATTAGACCCTGCCATGTTAGATTAAAACATTACAAAACCTTAGCCATCAGTCTAGATCCAAAGTATTAGATAGAACAAACATGATCTAATTACTATTGCAAGTATACTCCTGCTATATACTTAAGCCCATGATTCAATTGCGGATCGAACCAATAAAGGAGATCAGTGTTGTCGATATCCAGCTAAGAGTAGGGGTCTAAGAAATCAGAATAGTCATTCATAGTATGATATGAGATCGAATATATATATATATATATATATATATATATATATATATATATATATATATATATATATATATATATATATATATATATATATATATATTCAAAATGCAACTTGAAATAATACCACCTTTTTACCTTGTTGGGGCCACTATTATAATTTACGACCTTTGACCACCATGCCGACAGAAGAAGGTTAGTATTAACTCAGCAATGCCTATAAAATAGGTATGATCATCCAACAGTTCAACAAATTTATTCAAGCCAAAGGAATCTCACATAACATCAAGCACTGAAATCACTAGTTATGGCTCATCTTTTCGTAAACACAAACTGAATTTGCTGGGTGTGACACTAACTGATTTGACACCTGCTTTTTGGAGGATATATTTTGGGAAACGGATAATCATTGATATTCTCTTGAATTTGATGCCTCCCTTGCATAAATTGCCGAACCAAGCCAAAAACCATCTTTTTGATAGATATCAATCTGCTTTCCCCTTTTTAAATCCATGCGAGTATCCAAAATTGCTTTCGCATTCAATCCTAATATGAGAATTCACACAGTCCCTCTTTAAGATCCATTTTTCTATAAATTCTTACTGATTTCTCATGAGTTTGCATCTTCTTTTGAGTATTCTAGAGTGAATTTTCTTGTGAAAGAGCTTGTGTTAATCCTTCTCAAGCAATGACGAATGTGGAATTAGAAATAGCCTCGAAAGAGCTTTCTTCGGAAGCCTTACACGCAATTTTCAACCTTTCTGGCCCAAACGAAGCTTTTGGAAGGATGTTATTCACGATTGAAGACCAGGAGCCCGGGACCATTAACATCCCACACAATTCCGATGGCATTGATGCGGAAGCTTGTCAAGATGACTTCCTTCTTCTCTATGTTTCAGATTATGTTTCATCACTTGTTTCGCCTGGATGACGGCGTAGCTCCTGAGTAGTTAAAGAAATTTTGGCTCCACTGTAGGCCCGTTATTAACAAGAACACCATCCACATATCCCCGTATTTTTTACTGAAGAATTGGCAGAGAAAGAGATTCCAGTTGATGTTTATGTAGTGCCTGATGATGATCCTATAGAGGACATATCCTCTATTTCCCACATAATAGCCGCAATAGAGCAAAGACTTACCAGTCTTGAGAAAGCCCCAGAGAAATCTTCTTCTGAGAGGGCCCTTGAAGTGCCGCTACCTCCATTGAACAAACGCAGAAGAGGTTTTGTTAACATGACAAGTGTATCCAAGCCAATTTTTGTTGATCAAAATGGTGCGCTGAGCTCTGTTCAGCGGTGCCAAATGATATACAGGACATCTTCAACCTCAAAAACTATTATTCGGCCAGTACCAATGCTTATCTCAAAGGTGGGTCTAATCTCCTTGAATGGGTATCCTCTTATAGGAGAAAATTAGATTTAATCAAGATTCTGGAAGGGCCAAGAGTTGATATCAAGGAACTCATGGATAAGGGCATGTCTTGCGATTTAGGAGGCGACATCCAATATGTTTATGGGGCTCAGGACCGTAAAGAGTTTGATTTTAGGATGAAGAAGTTGTTAGATCGGATTCTGCCTTTGTGGAGGATTTTGTAATCATAAATTGACAAATGTATGCATATACAAAAACCCTTTTTGTATGTGCATACCAGAAGTTACATGAATTCAAGGGTTGGGTCCCCTATAGAATTCCCATTTTGTTCCTAGTACATACATATGCTTCTTTTTTATCTTCTTTGTTAACTCAATTACTATTTTTCGCGAATAAATTTACCTTTGGATAGCGTAGTAATTGTCTCTTAATAAATCTTGCATGACTTGGATACCCGCAATGAGAGGTACTGGTGAAAAATGCTCTTTTACGTGTTCCACGGCTTTCACTTACATTCCTCTTTTTCAAGGGCTATTTTAGTTATCTTACATGTTCCGCAGCCTTTGGTGGATTCCTAAGTGTCCCGCGGATTTTGAAATCCGTGGAGTGCCAACCTTCTTACATACCCACTAAACACTGGACTAGTGTGTCGCGGCTTTGCTATATAACCACATTACCCCATTTCTTACAACCTATCATCCCGCGGTATCTCTTCTTGTTTCAGCTTGCAAGACTAAGTCACTTTGAATGATTACCAACCATTCTAGAATTCCGCCTTGGTCCTGATTTGATTTTTATCCTTTCACAAATTGGAGCAACCCGCATGAACATTAAGTTCTTCATTCCGCGGATTACCAACTTAGTGCACCACAATCTCCTTAGAACTGAATGGTCATGCTCATCTTTTAATTTGTTTAAAACTATGGGAAGGAGTGATCATGGATACTCGAAAGCTTTGGTGTTACCGAACATATGTAAATCTAAGTCTTTAAATGGTACGGGAAATGATTTAGAAGACTCAATTTGGTCAAAAACAGGGCTCAGAATGAGCACCAACAAATCCATCAACTCACGTCACCTAAAACGTTTCGTATATAGTCATTTCATCTCCACATTGTCCTTATTGCATTATCATTATCTGTGTCATTTGCATTATCATCTAGTTTAAATCGTGTTACGGAAACTTACTTTTCAAATGATTTTTAAACTTTCAAACATTGGCAAATCTCTCAATCCTGACATTTCTACAATTTCTTCACTCTCCAATTATATAATTTGCACCATCATTTCCAATCATGAGACAAATTTTGACATTGATCCTATAAGGACTTGCATGCTTCATCCCTCTTACGGTTTCTTCCAATTCGGATGTTTTTCGCCTATAGTCTTCTATAAAAGCTTCATAATGGAAAATCCTTAAAAAGTTCTCTCCATAACAAAAAGATTCTAAGCATTTCACCCGGATCTTTTGTTTGCCCATCTTGATCTTCGGTGATGAGCCCTCGCATCTTACTAGTTGAGTTGCGTAGGGCTGAGATCAAGGGGCAAACGTTCCCTCCCAACAAGCACAATACAAGAATAAGGCAAAATGAGACAAAGAAAAATACGTATATATTCTTATCACAAATAACCACATCTTCCATCCCTCCCAGGTCTTTAGTGGTGAGCCCATGCTTCTTACTAGTAGCATGAGGTTGGGAAAGGAGGAGGATGCCCTTACTCGCTAACATTTTGTCCTCGGTGATGAGCCCATGCTTCTTACTGGTAGCATGGGGCAAGATGAGGGGGTCCCAAAAAGAAAAAGAGAAGCCTTAAAGCGATGAAGAAATAAAAGTGCTTGAATGTGTAAAACTCCCAAGCAAATGATCTAGATATCTATGTTAGGAGAGACATTCATTCTTTAACCAGATTTTTCCAATCAGTAGGCCACCCACGGGTCTAAGTCTAGTCAAGGCTTATGAAGTGTAAATCATCTTAAATTTGGTCGGATAATCTTGATTGAAATGGGCCACGCTTCCCAAACAGTCATTGTTAAAACTCATGTCTCTTTGCTCATCATTCTTATCTATACATTATTCATTCATATATCTCACGTCCTTCTTGGCTCTTGGTGTTGAGCCCTCGCATCTTACTAGTTGCGTGGGGTCAAGAACGGAGTGAGACATCTCATCATTCTATCATCTACAACATATTTTTCCAATGGAATGGAATGTCTAAGCATTGTTTGAAAAATGAGTTTCTTAAGTGCGACTTGTAGACTGTGTGTTTTCATATCTCATTTTGTTTACCATAATACACTATCATTCATAGCATTCATTCAAAAACTGCAAAAATATCGAACACTCTCAACTATCTAGAGTGCACAAATGAGATAGAGTGCAAGAAAATGAATTTACAAAGGTATGTCAAGCCAAAAAGATAGTCATGTACATATATTTGTCAATGCTTTAGTACAATGCCATCGTACCAGAGGACAAGTGTGGTTGAAACACTCAATCATGAGCCAAAACCCAAAAAAATCGGTATACACGCAAAATTCATACTAAGCAATAAAGGTACTCTGCCTATCCATCCCTTTGAGACCTCTTACAATCACTTTAGCTATAGATTTCCTATAAATCCCCTTGAGCTCATTCAAAAAGCAAAAATCTAAGCTTAATGCAAAAAGACCAAATTTCTCGTAACTAACTCCTTGTTCCTAAACCCCATACTGTTTGTCGTTTGGGTTCGCTGTCATCGTGTCTAAATCCCCGCCAATTCGACTATGCTCTTTACATAAAATGGTTACCGGAAATCCAAAGCCCCGAAAAACAAAGACATATGTGGCAAATGATATTTAAATATAGTAAAATTGTGATATATATAGAAGTTTTGTTTTTCTAATGTTGTTTTGGGCAAGATTGTGTAGTGTTGGTGATGGAGGAGCAGTAGATTTCTCACCCCCACACAAATGGTAAGTAATTTTGTCTTTTCATTTCAAAACATTTTGCTGATTTTATCTTACTATTGCACTTGATTCCCGTCCTTTTGTAGGTGGCGGGAGGCTCGGCTGGCATCATTTCAACACACAGCCGGATCAAGTAACTTTCTAACCCTCCCATTTTGGGAAGCGCCATTCTCGAAATCACGTTTTATCCCATTTATGGCTAAAACGATTTTCCAACGGGCAATATGTAAGCACCCAAAAATTACATGGTGCAACATTGAAACGCAACACGTCTCCAATGATGACAAAAACTCCTTCCAAGATGAGAATGAGATCTAGATCCCTCCCTCTCTCCTTTGCATCCCTCCTTTGACTCAAATCAACCCTTCTGCTTTGTCCCCAGACTTGAATTTTTCCCGCAAGACCGCTTTTTAGCTTTTGGCAATGTTTTTTAGCAGCAGTTGTCAGCGCAACGGCCCTCTAAAGAACAAGGGCAATCCTGTCTCCTTCCAACGCAAAATTAAAACACGCGTTTTTAAACTTTTTTTTGATTCCGACGTGATTTTCTCTCACATTTCTTGGTCAAATTAGCTAAGAATAGGCTTTGTTGGATTGGTCTTGAGTTTCTCCTCTCTTCTTACTAAATTTAGTATGTTGAATCCTTCTCCTTTGGGTGAGTTGTCATTTCTTGATTGACACTTGTAGTTGACATCTTCTCTCCTAACAGTTTATAAAAGTCACATTTTTACCCGTATGATGGGTTGGGCATTTGATATTCTTTTGTGAAGTGTTATGCCACTGAAATTTGGAGAGGGATCACACAGATAACCACATTACTTTGTTCTTCCTTGCTGCTCACTTTCAGTCATTCCATTTGCACAAAACCAGCCACAACCATGTTTTCTTGATTTCTTTGTTGTCAGTCACTATTCTTACATCCTGGATCAATTGGGTTTTATCATTGGAAGAGGATTTGAAGTGAGGAGACAACAAATGCATCTCACCTCTAGAAAGGCTACCACAACATAGTAGTAACCAGGTTGGGACTATATTTATTTCTTTAAAGCTTTAAATAGTTATTATTTGTTGTTATTAGAAGAAGTGTATTTAAATTGTTAGAAGCGGAAGATTTCATCACTTCCCGTATGCACTCTCATTTTAGTATTTCTTTCAAAATATTTCTTACATAAATCTTCTTCCCCTGATAACTTCTTCCCAACTTATCCCTGTGGATCTGCTCGGGAATTAGTTGGAGGAAGAAGTGAAGAAATCTCTACATTTCTTTATATTTATTCATTTCTTTTTATTAGTTTAGAATTACTTTTGCCGGGAAAGTTCATACGGCAAAGAGGAAATTGCTTCTGAGAAGCTTTTCCCTTTCCGGAAAACTTGAGGCAGAAGCTTTGTCAGAGGAAGTTTTGCTTTATCGATTAATAACTTTTGAATGTTTTCTCTTAGATTAGTATTATCAAACAATCCCAACAAAGGAATAGTCACATCCGGCTATTCCCTGTTTTAGTTTCATTTTATTAGAATAAGCAATGGTTTTAATTTTAATCATTTCCCTATGTCTGTGTCTAGAGATTTTATTTTCATTTTAATTAATCTTGAAAAATACAAAATCAATAGTTATTTAATTAGCTTCTTTTAATTTCATTTCTTTTAAAAGCTTGTTAGAATACAAACAAATAGAATAGATAGTTACATTTGTTTTATTTAATTAATTAGGAAGGAACTTAGTTAATTAAAAGATTAAACTCATTTGTCTTTTATTTAAATTATATTTCTTTCCATTATTTATTTAAAACTATAATTTAGTATAGTTTAGGAGCTTAAATCAAAACAAAAAACCTAGCCATTAAGAATTCACGCTACCCATTCATAGCCTCTGATTACCTTTTAACTACCTTTCCCATTTTCCATATTTCGGTTGTCTTGGCACGACCTCGAGAAGTCACATACACAGGGAATTCCTATAAGATTTTTCTTACAACAAGCATTAGTAAATAATTTGCCCAAGCATTCAGCCAAAATAACAAAGAGAAAGGGAGATAATGGGTCCCCTTGTTGGATTCCCCTAGAGACTTGAAATAGTTGAGACGGAGAGCTACTAACAGGAAAGAAAAGGAAAGCGAATAAGCAAGCTCTAACCCAATCTATCCAATCTCGAAAAACCAAATTGTGCTAGCACCTTACATACAAAATCCCAATCCACTCTAAAATAGGCTTTGCTTAAATCAAGCTTAATAAACATAGACGGATCTTTTTGGATGTCCATGGAATGAATTGCCTCTTGTGCAAGAACTATCTCATCATGAATTAGATATCGTAGGACAAATCCTCCCTGTTCAGGAGAGATGATTTTGTGAAGAAGGGGTTTCAGTCTTTCTGCCATGATTTTAGTAACAATTTTATATAACACATTGCATAGGGCTAACGGCCTGAACCCGGAGATATCCTCCACCTGAGCAGTTTTTGGAACAAGGGCTATGTAAGTTTTATTGATTTCTTTAAACATTGATTTAGTTGTTCTTGCCTCTTCCACCACCTGAAGGAGTTCTTTGATAATATCCCAAAATGTTTGGTAAAATTTAATCGGGAAGCCATCCGAGACCTGGAGTTTTTCCTTTCCTCATGTCAAAAACCACTTTTCGTAACTCATCTTCGGTAAGTGGAGTGGTAAGGTGATGATAGTCTTGATCAGAAATTATTTTGGGGATATGTTGTAATACATATACTTGATCTGTTTCCTCCAAAGATTGTGTTGTAAACAAGTGATGGAAGTATTGTGTCGCACCTTGCTGCAATCCTTGCATAGAACATGTTTTCCTTCCATCATCCCTGATGAGGGCTGATATATGATTATAGGCTCTTCTTGTAAGCAAGGATTTATGAAAGAAAGCAGAGTTTTATCCCCTTCCTTTAGCCACTAGATTCTAGTTTTTGTTGCCATAAGATTTCTTTTCTAAGATCCCAATCCTGGAGGTCTGCTTTCAAAACCAGTTCTTTTTGGAGTAGATCTTCCTTACTTCCTTCAGTTCGAAGGAAGAAATTGAGTTCCTCCAGCTGGCCTAGAATTTTATTTTTTTGTTCCTTGATGTCTCCAAATTCTGTCCAATTCCAAGCTTTCAGCTTAGCATTCAGATATTTCAGACGCTTGATGAAGGAAAACATATGCGTTCCATATCTAGGTTTTCCTTCTGTCCACCATTGTTGAATAAGACTGAATGTTCTCATGGCGGAGCCACATCCATTGGAAATGAAAGGGAGCCCTACATGGGATTGATCTTCCTATTTCAAAAGCACTGGCCAATGATCTGAACCTATATTATTTAGAATCTGCGCTTTGGGCACATACTCCTTTAGCCACCAAGCTTCTGATATGAGAAAATGATCCAGATGTTCCAAGATAGAGTTTGACCCTAGTCTCATATTAGGCCATGTCATTATTCCATTCCACGTAGGAACATCCACCAGGTGAAGGCACTGAATGTATCTCACCATATTGGATGAACTAGAGTCTAAATGATTACTACCTCCCTGTTCTTTTTGTAAATTTAGGATGGTATTGAAATCTCCACCAATGATAATCGGAATGTCTTTATAGGAATCTATCATAGCTGTTATCTTCTGCCATTGTATCAGCTTCTCTTCTATAGTGTTGGGTACATAAACATAATAAACAAAGCTTGTTGATCTTCCTCCAAGGAATAAGCATGCAATGATAAGATCCCTTTATATCCTTCTGAGCTTAAGACTGTAATCTTTTTGGATCCCATAAACACACTAGTCCCCCAGAAGTGCCTTGGGATCCAATGGGCAAGGAGTGGGCTTTTTCCCAAATCCTCTCTGCTAGAAAAGTCATAAGTTCCACTGATGTTTTAGTTTCTTGGATGAATACTATCTGAGGCTGTTGCACTTGAATCATCCGTTATAGTTCTAGAATTTTGGAGGGGACTACTTTTCAGCCCCCTCACATTCCATGTAATTACCTTCACTGGGAAGACGGAGTAAAGATTTGGGGCACATCCCTAACCCTTCATGTATTACTCAATTTCTGACCTTCTGTCTGGATCTGAGACTTATTTGATTTACGGCCTACCTTAGTATTGGAATCCACTTTTAATTTTTTACTTTTCTCCTGCTCCACACCGAGGGTAGCATCCTCATGGGGTTCTCTGAATAATGATCCATCAACAACAAAGGAGGTTCTTGTTTCACTGTTTTGTCTGCTAAGTGATCATAATTTCGAAACTGATCGTGATACTTAGTTTTACGCTGATAACTTTTAATAGTGGCCTACCTTCACTTGGTTGCTGTATAAGTTTCACAATCGCTAGTTGATTGCGTTCCTCCATTTCCCCCTGAGCCACCACTGAGTCTGGGTGAGAAGGTTGCGTTTCAGGTATTTGAGCGTCCATGCTGTTATCAGTATCCTCTGCATCATTTTCAACCTGAAGGCAAGCATATTTATTACTGGTAACACCTGCTTAATTTGTTGATTCATGTTTCCGTATCCATTTCTTTATCGTGGGAGTAACAAATTCTTCATGGGTTTCCTCTTCCTCATGGACTTCTGGAACATCATTCGGACAGTTTTGCATCAGGTGTCCATATTCATGACATAACCGACATCGAAAGGGAATATTTTCATAATCAACAACCTGTTCCCATTCTGCTCCTTCTACTTCAAGAGAAATCTTAGCTGGCAATGGATAACTCAGGTCCATTAAAACACAAATTCGCGCATAAATCATTTGTTCCAGTTGGATTGAAGAGTCCGCTGTCATCATGTAACTGCCCAAAGTGTTTCCAATAGCCATAAAAACATTATTATTCCAGTATTCCGCTGGGAGTCCAAAAATCGAACCCATACCGGAACCTGAACTGGGAGCTCTTCCTCTACTTTAAACCTTGGGTGCCATGGTTTCATAAACAAACCCGCCTTTCCATAAAACCACAGCCCTCCTTGGAAAATAAATTCTCTGTCTTCCGCTGAGGCAAAGTAAATTAGAAAATATCCGTTAGGATAAACAGAGACTGTAAATGTACCTTTTGTCTTCCAGAACTTCCGAGTCCATTCCTTGAAAGCAGCTAATGAAGGACAGAACCCTGAAAAGCGGACTATGAGACCTCAATTTTCTAGTTCATCTATGCCACTTTGCACATCAGATTTTTGGAGATGCACCCTTGGCTATTCTTCTGCTGCTCTCAAACATCCATTTTCAGTTTTTTTAGGATCTTTTCTGGGCATTCTCAGTGGGTTTCTTTGAAAGCTACATCCTTGCATGGAACTCCTCGAACCAGCTTGCAAAGCTTCCTTAAAAGAGGGTTTCGACAATCCTTTGGGTGCATTTTCGGATTTTACAGGATTATTATCATTTAACTATGTATTTCAAATGGTTCAAGTATACATAAAGATATATATTGTGATCTCAGAGATTTATTATATCACATTATTTCATGGAATTATTAAATGAATTGGAATGAATGAATTAGTTTATAAATGGTGAAGTCGTAGTAAAACTCTACATGAACTGTTAAAATGTTGTATTCATTCTATGTTTACCAGATCCATCCTTATAGCCTCCTCTTATTAGTCCACATGTCCCCCTCTAGTCTTCTACACTCGACCACCCATTTGCAATATTCGTCCCAATGCCGAAAAAGGTTTTCGATAATATCACTAGATCGGGACACTTGTTGCTAATTTGTAGAATGGAGCCATGGAAAATCCAAAGACCAAACAAGGTCAAGGCTACATTTGAAAATGATTGCCACATGTGGCAAGTTATAACAGCTTAGGAGCATTTTATCACTCTATATTCTCCCTCATCAATTATTCTTGATGTGTGCACTTTGCATCGTGACACGTAGAGCCATCTAGCAGAGAGCAGTACTTTTTCTTTATAGCCTAACCTTTCTCTTTGTTTCTCGACATTATTTCGAGCTGCAGTAGAGTGTGACACTTTGTCACAATCTAGCGATCCTATACTATGGACACTCTTCGGCATTCTTGTCGACTCTTACATCCTCACACAGATTCGAGCCACGAAATTATGACACGTGGCATAATCTTGAAAGCTCCGTTCCACCGGGTTTTACTTGTGTCCATTGATCTTCGTTTTCCTCTCGAGGCCCCGCACACAACATCGTGCTACATGGATGCATCTAGGAACTTGATTAAACTCTTTCTATCTCCCTAATTTAAACTCTTTACTCTAAAATTATTTGAGATTGGTCCCAACGCTCTTTCTTACTTCACATTAACATAGTACTCTAACATATAAAGTTCAAATGTTTACTTCTTAATAGTTATGTTGGCTAGATTTTCGCATAGCATCAAACCTAGGCGAACATGAGATAAATCTCCCTCATTTAACCGGTGAGGCTCCCGTGTCAGATTTGTCAATATAAATGTGTTATTATCTATCAGGGGTTTTACTTTAACCACTTAGTTCATGAACCATAACTAAGAAGTTCTGCAGCAAGTAGCAAGCATTGCTCAAGAAAAGGAAGTATTTTATAGAAGAAGGAAGTAAAGGAAATACAAAGAAGAAATGGGGAAGATGTGCATCCCAATTAGTAGATAGCAGAGCTAATTACATGCACATAGAAGAAACTTAATAGATATGAACACACAGAATTATAAAACAAAGGCAGCTCTAGATCTAGATCTAAAATAACACAAAGTTTATCAAGAGATCTAAGATTCAAAGCAAGAAACACAGTACACCGTGACACAAAGTTCTCCGGAAACCTGCTCCCTTGTATTCCTTTGCTCCAAGTTGCTCTCAGGAGTTCAGCACAAAGTCTAGAACTCAGGATTGCTGCTTACAAATTCTGATCGATCCTTAACCCGGAGGTTCTTCTCCTACTTATAGAATGTAGGAGGGAAAGTACAAATAGAAGACTCAAACTGAACTAAAGTATGAACAACAAGTAAAGATGACATTTGGCAATCATCCTCAACTAACTTCTTCTTAAGTGACACATGTATCACTTAACTAATAGAATGGTTCCACATGACTTCAAGTAATGGTTGCAAAACCAATAACTTAGAAATTTTACAATTTCATCCGGGAACATAGAAAATAGAAGAAGAAAGAATAGAAGAAGTCATGCCAGCTGTAATGTTTACATCTTCTTCTTGTTCTGATATCTGATATACTTGTCGAACATATAATTCAGCATCCTTCCATCTGTTTTAGCCACTGCTTCCTTCTCTGTCCTGAATTGCAGCAACCCTTCATTCAACACTTTGCTGCATGCTTCCACCTCTTCCAAACTCGGCCCAAACCTCGCAATGTCTGCCTACAGCGCCACCAATCTACTGATAGAATTCATCGTGAAAGGCTTGGTAGCTTTATCAATTCTCTTTTGCACCATCAAGAGAGAACCTTCCAGGGAATTAGGCACCTCGTTAGAAACAATCCGCACGTATGAAGTAACACCTCCGTCCACTCTTTCCTCAGTGAAAGAAATGATACTGTCTGGTAAATCTGATGTTCTACTCTCAAGCACCTGCATCCTTTTCAACAAAACTCTGCAGATCTCCAAACGGAAAGATACTGCAAACTCTAGTTGCTTCCCCTTCTCGACTGATCCATCCGGTACAATTTGTTCTGCAACCAATACATCTCCCGGCAGCTTGTTGATCTCGGCCAAAATACTCAGGTTACTCTCTGCAACTGTATTCATGCCTTCTATGCTTTCCATCAGTTGCTTTAGTTGATTTGCTGCATCGTTCATAACCTTTAAGCGGTGGCACTTCCCCAAGTTGTCACGAAGCATTGCGAATAGTCAAATCCTTCCATTCGTCAATAGCCTTTACTTGATTGCTTGCATCTTCCATTTCTGTATAAGATGATCACTCACCGCTTTGAGATGCGCTGAATGGAAGGTTTAGCAACCTTGGCTATGATCCCACACAATTGAGATATTTGCTTTTGCAGCTCTTCTTTCTCCGCCTTTTCACTGTCAAGCCTAAGGAACAAAGCATCTATCAATGTTTGCGTGTCCTGCTTCAATCCTTCAGTGGTAGCTTGACCGAGTGGTATTTTGGTCACCGTCACATCTTCTGCCGTGAGCTCCTCTTCTATCTTTCCTTCCGCCGGAATTGATATCTCAAAGAAATTTCTCTCCCGAATCCTTGATGATCAACCTAGAAGTTGCTTTAGCAACTTTAGGCCTTCTGTCTCTTCTGCTCAGATCCTGAAGTAGCTGCAAGTCATGCTCCTCTAAGTTCATCTCTACTCTTGCTTCCGGAACCAACTGCAAAGCTAACCATTCTGAGAAGTTACTTCTCCGGAGTGAGAAGTCGCGAGTGCACTACCATCTCCCTCAGCTTTGCATCTTCTTCGTCGAGAAAGTGCCACAGTGTTATGGCTGCCATCTTCTGAAACATCCAAGGACAAAGCTCTTTCGAACTCCGTCATCTGCAGCTTCAACATCTCCTCTGGAACGGGTGATGAACGGAGTGGCTGAGGAGATAAGACGAATGTCGCCGGCATCAATGGCGGTATGGGAGCGTCCTGCTGCTGCGATGCCATAATTGGTGAAGTACTAGGTCTGGAGAAGTCGAGTCAAAGCTATGGTCGTAGAAGTGGTCTTCTCCTTCTCTTGAGATCTTCTGTGTACTTTCAACTTCTCGGACCTTCTGCTTTCTCCTTCATGCTTCCGCTTGAGGGAATCTCCTGCGCCAAAGTTGCCCGTGATTTGATTCATCAATACTTCATCAAGGCGTATCCCTTCATCAAAGCCAACCCTGGCTTTGAAGTATTCACCAACACAGCTCGATCTTTTTTTTGATCAATGGCAACCTCCATTGTTATCTTGCAGTATAGCTTTGTCTCCTCCCATTTGATGGTAAGTGTCAAGTACCACGTTCCCATCATCTTTAAGATCCGCAGTATCCGCGCTAATCCAAAATCGAACACTTGTTTTGCTGATAGCTCGCTGAAATCTTTCTTTCTAACCTCGTACTCACTTCGCACTTCATCCGAAATCTTCTAACGAAGGCACATGTGCGTACTCCGGGAGATTGTCTTCCGACTACTCCAAATGGATCGAAGTTAAGCCGCATGCGGAAGAACTCTTGCTCATACTACGCATAACATTTGCGCTTCCATCCCTCGAGCTCTGTGAATGTTGATGCAACCGTAATATCCCACGTGATTGGGAAGAAGCCCGTAGACTTGTGCCGCTTCGACTGAAGGTCGTGTAACTCCACAAGTTGCCTGCTTAGCTCCATGGCAATCAATCTATCATTCGGATACCTGGGCATCTTTATTGGTTCTCCAGAAAAGCCCGTAACCCTGAGGTATGTGAAATCTGCAAATTGAATGAATAGTCCGCCATCTTGGACACTTTGCTTCCCACGCTTCCTTGCTTACCCCCGTTGGCCTTCAAGTCTTTGTCAGCTGCGCAGATGAAATCGTAGAAGAAGTCATCGTTGATCACTTTGAAGTCCTTCTCTTGCACGCAGTACAGATGAAGCTATGGGTAGCACTCGAAAATGGGGTCCTTGGAAAGAACACCACATCTATCCAACTTGGAAAATACACCTGTGAAGGCTGCAGCATACACCAAGTATGAAGTCATCTTGAAGTGAAAAAGTACGCTTCACGTTCCGAGTTGCTCACCGATGTTCTTTGCTAATAATTTCCGACCAATTGATTATAGAATCAACCTTGTTGATTTCAATGGTCTGATGAAAGCATACATCCATGTACGAAAAGTGTAGGCATTCGCTTCGCCATTCAACCTGCATAGATTTGACGACATCATCTCGCCTCTCCCGCACCAAATTGGACCGTGGAAGGGTTCTCGGGAACTTTGAAGGGGATCTAGGCTTCTTCATGAACCGGCTATTCATGATGCTCACACAATCAGCTCTATGCTTCTCCCACCTACTGTCAGCATCCTGAATGCTAATAGAAGTCACCACCTTTCGCACTGGAATCTTCAGACAATAATTGATGAACTCCGCATCCAAACGAATTATTGTCTTTCCCGCAACATCACGCACTGATCTGGATGAAGGATGATAAGATCTAGCACACTCCATCACGAACTCTGGCAATTGGGCTGTACATGGGAAAGCTGCAGCTCGGATAATTCCACTACTTTTGACCGCACGCATGAGTGAAGTCTTTCCCGCTTTGGATCTATCAATCAAATCAGAAAGAGGTTCTGGGCCTAGATCCGTGTCTCCTATGTCTGCAAGTTTGGAAGCAATGCATGAATCCATCATGCTCTCTTTTTCATCTCCTTTCGCCATGGCTTTGTCTATCTTCGTCTGAATAATTCCTTTTTCTTCTAACTTGACCGGATTTCTTCAATACTGGTGTAGATCTGGACAATTCTTCAGAGTCGGAGGATATTTGCAATGTATTGGACATTGATAAAAACTCTTTTTCTTTTGTGAAGCACCTGTAATGAATTCCTGCAATTTATTCAGACAAAAATGGCCACCGGAGCATGAATAGTGAATTTAAATTATAAAAATCTGCACTTTTCAAGCCTGCTGCCCCAAAAATTGGTGTTTAATTTGCACATAAAGAGAGCATGAATCCTTTCAATCAGCACCTGAGCTCCTTTAACACCTGTGAAAACAACTATGTAGACAAAGATCAACCTCCTCCAAAGCATGCGCCAAATCTGGAAGCTTTTAGCCTTGTTAGCACTTTGTCTGAACAAAATCCTTCCTCTAATGGGGGCGCACTTTTCGTCCTGGTTGCAATTCTTTACCTGTGAATTAAATAATTCACCCATATGGCTGCCCATGCTTATATAACCTTCACAATTCTATAATTAATAATTGCCCCGACAATTAAAGGCAATTAATTAATTAAAAATTATGTTTTTCTCTTTTAAAAATAGCATGTTTAAGGACAGCCATCCAATAAATTAAATTAATCCAATTTAATCCTTCACACAGCACTTCACTCAAGCTTCACAGTGTGCTTTGACCATAGCCACTGAAAATAGAAATTAATTTAATGTTTTAATGCCTTAAAAAACATTAAATAATACCCAAATGGGGCGCACTTTTTGAGAGGAAGAGGGCAGCCACTAAATAAATTAAATTTAATGAATTTAATTCCTTTCTTTTATTCCATCTTTGACTTGTTGACCTCCTCCAAGCTTGGGCGCACTTTTTGAGAGGAAAGATTAATTAAATTAATCCAATTTAATCATTCCACCATCACTTCAAAGGGGGCGCACTTTTTTGCACATGTAATTCTATTTTTAAGAATTTTTTCACAATGGGATTCTTTACCCTGCAAGGCAGGCACCAAAATCCCATGATCCACTTAAGTGATTTGACTTTGACAATGGGATTCTTTACCTGCAGGCAGCACTAAAATCCCATGATTTCACTTAAGTCACTTTCCTTTTATTATATCATGGGAATTTTTACCTGCAAGTGCAATAAATTCCCACCGCCTGCGACCTCTATTTTCCCACCGCAGCTTAAGTGACTTTTATAACACGGAAAAAGTACCCCTACTTGGCGGTATAAAATTCCCACCCCGCCTGCGGCTTATATTTTTCCCATCGCATCTTAAATCCTTTGTTTTCCAAAAATGCGCCTATCCTGCAGGGGCTTTTCTCGTGCACGACTTCGCTTTTTCCCAGTGATCCAGACCTCTCGATGGCGACTTTCTCCGGGCATAATGTGCGTATATGTTTTCCAGTTCTCCAGCCAAAAATCGGGCTTACCGGCGAAGGAATTGCTCTAGAGAAATTTCACGAAAAACAAAACGGAACACCACAAAAACACAAAAATTGCCAAAAGTTACAAATAAAGCCCAAAACTTAAAATAAGTTAAAACGCTTCCGCACATAGGAATAATAACATATTCGCTCATAATAGAGTTAAAAGAGCGCAAATAGCCTCATACGGGGCTCAAAATAATTAAATACAAATTTCCCATGAGACAAATCTTGACAATTACAGAATAAAACAATTTTGGGCATCTGGGTATTTGGCGAAAAGGGCTAATATGGCTCTTTGGGATTATCTTGACGCAATACAAGAACTTTCAGGCAATAAAAACAACAAACGACCCATTATTTTAAAAGTACGAAAAATTTCGGATAGGGTAGTCGCAGATTTCAGGGTGAAATCTGAGTGACACCAGTTGGCTCCGTCTATGGACATCTTTTTCTCTTGTCAGAATGACAAAGGGAAAAGATGAGATCCCAGCATCTCTGGTTTCGTATCTTGTCCTTTGGGCACGGGGTCAGGCAAACAAACACAACACAACACAACACCAAAACAAGACAAAACAAGGAAAAACAAACAAAAATTTATTTATGTACATACCAATGTTTTAAAAATCGGAACCGGACTCGGAACCGGTCGAGGGTTGGATGGACCGGTTCAAACTCTATGAACCGGTTTACTAAAAAACACATAAAAATTACATTTTTAAAGAAAACAATATATTTGAAAAACTAGAAACCATGATTCCAACAATTACACACAAAATATGCAAAGTTTGCTCATGTATATAGTGATAGTTGGAATGCTCGCACTCGGCAAATACTCGGCAGACCCCAAAAAAAAAAACTCGGCAATATTTGGCCAGAATACTCGCCGAGTTTTGGAAAGCTATCCAGTATTTTTAAATACTAAATTGTGTACAGGCAATCAAAGCTCATGATTCTTTCAGAAGATTGCAAGAAGCTACTTGGTCCAAAAAGGTGCAAAAATGGATTTTATGAAAATAAGAAAAATATTGCCATCAATGTGTAGAGCTCGAGAAAATATGCACTTTTAGAGAAAACGACACCTGAAACGGAGCCACAAAATGAAAGTTATGGCACATGCAAGTTTTTGCTGCTACATCTTCCCGGACCCTTTCCAAAAATGGCAAATTTTATTCTATGCTTGTGTTTTTTTCACCAAAAATCCAAAAAAGGAAAGAAATGTTGTCTTTACATAACTCGGCCGGTTCAGGATGAAACCGGACCGGTTTGACCGGTTTTAGCCCAAACCGGCCGGTTCCGTACAAAACCGGCCGGTTTGGGCTAAAACCGGTCAACCGATCCGGTTTACTAAACGGTTCGTGCTTTAAAATGTTAAACCGGTCAAACCGGCCGGTTCCGGTTCCGGTTTGACCGGTTTTTAAAACACTGGTACATACAGTGTTACCTTGCTTCTCATGTCCGGAACAGCTTCAAGTGTTGCCCATTGAAAGGCAACGGCAATTCAACTCCATCCTGATGAGCAAGAATGAAGCTATCTGCTCCGGCGATCCTTTTAATCACAAAAGGCCCTTTCCATAGTGAATCGAACTTTCCATGCATGCCTTTTGTTTCTCTTCTTTTGTCCCATAAGAGGACCCAGTCATTAACTTCAAACTTTCTTTCCCTGGCATTTTTGTCGAAAATGATTTTCACCTTCCTTTGATGCTCTGTCAACCTATCTGCAACTTGAGTTTGTACTTCTCTCAGTTCAGTTAGGTACATAATTCTTTTATCAATAGCATCCGTGAAAGTGGAATCCTCCAAGGCCTTAGAAAGTTGCAGGGCAGGCAGTTCCAAGGTAAGAGGCAGCTCTGTGTCTCTACCATATAACAGCTGAAATGGGGACATGCCTATCGCCCTCTTTGGTGTGATTCTATTGGCCCATAATGCATCAAACAAATTTTTATGCCAAGTCCTTTGATTGTCTCGTTACAAGCTTGCGCACGATAGTTACCAAGTTTTTATTACTAGATTCAACTTGACCATTCCCTTGTGGATAGTAGTTTGAAGAATGAACCAGCTGAATCCCATAAGTGTAGCAGAATTCCACCAACTCCTCAGAAGAAAGATTCGGAGCGTTGTCTGCTACAATTTTGCTGGGCACGCCAAACCTGACAATAATATTTTCTTTTATAAAACTGCACACCTCGGCAGAAGTGGCAGCCTTCACAGGGATAGCTTCTACCCACTTATTGAAATAATCAGTAGCTGTTAGAATGTAATGATGACCGGCACTGGAAGCCGGGTTAAGCATTCCAATAAAATCCATTCCCCACTGTTGGAAAGGTTCTTCAATCACAATGGGTTTTAGAGGTAATGCAGGCAATTTCACACACCCAACAAAATGTTGGCATGCTTGACACTTAGCTACCCATTCTGCAGTATCTTGAAAAAGGGTGGGCCAGTAATACCTTGCTCTAAGAATCTTGTGTGCAGTGACTCGGGCTGAGAAATGACAACCGCAAGCCATGTCATGAAAGCTGTTGTAGTAGCTGATCCCGTTGAGCCTTGTCCACGCATCTGAGAAATACACCATCAATTCCCCTTTTGTACAAACCATTATCCCAAAGAACAAAATCTTTGGATTTAAGTTTGATTGTTCGTTTCTCTTTTCTGGAAAGTTGATCTGGGCATTCTCCATACCTCAGAAAGTAAGCAATGTTCTGTACCACTCCTCTACCAAACCTATAAAAAGTACTGCAGTAAATCTTCATCTATCCCATCCCGATCGCTTGTGCATCGATGCTTTCATCTCTGTCATTAGTTCACATAGACCTCTTCCTCAAACCAGCTTTGTTGGTTTAATATCCAGGTCATATTCTTGAACCTTTGTTACCCACGTGCCTCTCAACAATCCTAACTCTTGCTGAGTAAGGATAGATTTAACTGCAGTATCTGGAACCAAAACCACAGTGTGCGAGGAAAGAATATAATACCTGAATGCTTTGCACGCCTTCACCACTGCATATGCGTGCTTTTCCATTGGAGTATATTTCAACTCATAGGCTTTAAGGGGCGTGCTCATGAAAGCAATAGGAGCTTCTGCGTCCTCTTGATTTTTCTGCATCAGAATTGCTGACATAGTGTGTTTGGAAGAATAACAATAAAGAATAAATTCTTTACTGAAGTCGGGTGAAACCAAGATCGGTGCTTTCTTTCGAGGGCCTCTTTGATTTTCTCAAAGCTTCCTTCCCTTCACCGCTGCTCCATTTAAAATCTTGTGTCTTCTTCATCATATTCGAAATATGACAGGTTAGCTCAGCAAAGTCAGGAATGAATCTTCTGAGAAAATTCACTTTTCCAAAGAAAGAGTGAACTCCTTTTTTGGATGTGGGCAAAGGCAATGTCTGAATGGATTTGACACGCTCTGGATCTATCTTTGTTCCTTCTTTGGAAACAATGTGCCCAAGCAGCTTTCCTTCGGTTACAGCAAAGATGGATTTCTTAGGATTCAAAGAAATACCATGCTTGCGGCATTGTATGAAGACCTCTTCCAAGTTTGAAATATGTGTGCTTCTATCTTTGGAAAAGACTGTCAAATCATCCAGGTACACAACTATGCTTATATCTTTGAGATGAGCAAAGGCTAGATCCATAGCTCTTTGAAATGTAGCACCAGCATTAATCAGGCCGAACGGCATCTTCTGGTATGCGAAGGTTCCCCAAGGTGTGATGAACGCCGTTTTGTATTGATCTTCCTCGGCCACCTTGACTTGATTGTAGCCTGAGAAGCCATCAAGCATGGAAAGCATCTCAGATCCAGTGACCACCTGCAGAGTGTGATCCATGATGGGGATAGGGTAGTTATCTTTTAATGAAGCTTGATTAAGGTTGCGGAAATCCACGCACAACCTAATTTCGCCACTCTTCTTTCTTACAGGGACTATGTTGGCCAACCACTCCGAATGATGTATGGGATAGATGATCTTTGCATCTAACAACTTCCGGATTTCTGCAAAGATGGTTCCCGAAATGGTAGGGTTGTGCCGCCGCAGCTTCTGCTTGAAAGGCTTCTGTTCTGGTTTAAGTGGGATGTAGTGTTGAACTTCCGCAGGCTGATATGTTTTTAGATCCTGGTAGGACCAGGCAAAAACATCCATGTATTTCTTAAGAAGCTTAGTGAAAGCTTCCTTTTCAACTTCTGAACAACACTTACCCAGATTTACTAATTTGGGATCATTACCGGCTCCCAAATTTAGTAATTGTGTGTCGGAGGAAGAGCCTTCCTCATTTTCTTCATTTTTCTTAAGCATCTGATCATGCTTATCAAACATTTCCTCAAGAGATACCAAGCCTTTGGGAATTTTATTTCCCTTTAGTTGGATAATCTCCTGACCTCCTGAGAGACGTCAGCATCCATTTCTCCGACAGTGGTCTGCCTAGGAGGTGAATTGCTTCCCTCATAGTAGATTTCTTCAAAGTTGTCTTTGTTGGAGAAACGCAGCAACTGTATCATCGTTGAAAACCTGCCATTGTTGGACGTTGTCAGGAACCTTTGGGCGAAAAACCATTTCCATCTTCTAGTCTCCCTGTCTAAAGAATGCAAGGGGCTGATCCGGATTCAACAAGGCTCTGCGATCATTTGCGCGAATCAGCTCTTGAATTTTGTTCTCTCGGAATGTAAGATACCGAGAAAGCTGAAAAATCCAGGATAGCAGAGTAGACCCGATCTCTATAGTGCCGCAGTTTGTCTTTTTTGACTTGGTAGAGGCCCCTTATCTGCTTCACAATCAGCTCAGCATCTCCTCTTGCATGTAATAATTTGATTCCCATTGTTCTTGCCTGCTCCATGCCTAACAACAATGCTTCATACTCAGCCGTATTGTTAGTATTTTCGAACATCAATTTGAAGGAGTGCGCATGCACCTTCCCTTCAGGAGAGATAAGAACAACGCCTGCGCCGGATCCAAATGAACAGCAGCTACCATCAAATTCCAGAGTCCAAATCTTGTTATCAATTTGATGTGATTCTCGAATCACCGGTTGAATTTCTTCTTTGTCGATAATAGACTCCGTGATCCGATTCTGAAACAAGATCTCGAGATCTAGGATCCTCGGTTTTGATACATGTACTACTAGATTTCTTCTCGGGTTCCAACTTTCCGATTTACTCCTTTGATTGGTATGTGCGCACAAGACCAATCCATCTTCACTTCTCCACCCAACTCTTTCCAGAAATTTCTACTCAACAGCATGCCATAAGAGACTGGAATGTCTGCTTCTGAGGATAGTCATTTTCGAGTCTTTATCCGGAAAAGAAGCAATCTTGCTGCGCATCTTTGATTTGCCCCACAAGAGGGACTTGCCTTTCCATGGAATAACATCTTCCGATGGTTTTTGTCAATGTAAGACCCAAGGCATCAGCAACTTTGGCAGGCATGACGTTGTCGGAAGCTCCAGAATCCAAGATGCAATTGCTTAGCTTATGTCCGTTGATGAGCAAAGACACATAGAATGGCTCAATCCTTTCTGATGTAGCAGGAGAAGGGGTGGAAGGAGAAGAACTTGCAGCAGCATTATTTGAAGGTGGAGTAATCTTTGGACTTGACAAGATACCCCGTGAATTATTGTTTGTTGGGCTGGGACCATTACTTTGCACATATTTGACCAATCTATTCAGCTGATCAGGAAATGCCCTCAAATACTCAGCTTTTGACATTTGGACCTTGTTTCTCTTGATGTGATCAATTATGTCAAAAGCTTGACTTGCTTCAGTAGGATGTGCGTTGGTTCTTTGCTGTGAATTGAAAGAATTTGAATATTTATCCTTGGGCGCTAATGAAGAAGGAAGAGTGCTACCTCTTTTCAAGATAGTAACATCCGGGCCAGGATCTTCTCTCTCTTTCCGGCCGCTTGTGGATGCTTCGGCATTTTGGCGCGTCTGAGACCTTGTAAACACCGCAAAAGTGTGACCATCAGAATCTTCAAAAGATTCATAATAGCCATCATCAGATTCGTAGTCCAGGTAACCAATATTGGAGTCGCCAATGGGATCTATAAAGTCTTCATCATCGAATGATTCATCAATGCCAAGATCCTCTTCATTAGTTTCCAAGTTATTCCTTGGAGCAGCTTCTATTGCCAAACGTTGTGGTGCAGCAACAAGTCTGTTTCGATTTTGATTTTGATTTTGACCATTGAAGGTCCGGGTAGGAGCTAATCTTGAGGGGGTTGCATTCCCTACTTGAGAGATCTGCTTCTTGATCTGCAGCATGTCATTAGCCAATTTCTGCAACAAAGGATCAGAAGTACTTGCAGAAGCGCCATCACCTTTGTGAGATGGTTGTTTGAGTTTTCCAGCCATGATCAAGTCGTCCTCAACCTCCACGGCAGCATTTTGTGCTTCCAGCAGATTTACAGGTCTTGCCCTTCTTAGCTGATATCCAACTTCAGGCAACAGAGCATTTATAAAAAACGTCTTTTGATTTTCGTCACTCAATGCGGCAGAAGTGGGGATTTTATACAAAATCCTTTGGAACCTTGCAATAAAGTCCCGCATGTTCTCGTTTGGCTCTTTCTTCAACCTGCTGTCAATTAGGTGATCAACGTCTTTGCGTCCTCTCGCAAGCTTGAATCTTTTCAAAAATTGCTCACGCATAGTTGCCCGATTGGTTACGGTGCGAGCTGCCGGCCAATAGAACCATTCTCCAGCCAAGTCATGTAGAGTCTCAATGAAGAGCCTGACTGAGACATCTTCATGCTCTACTACAAGCACACCACAAGATATGAAGAAGGCCGCCAAATGATCATCTGGGTTTTGCTTTCCATCTCCAAAGAATTTCGGAAAATTCTTCCGGATCCCTTTGGGCACTCGTGCATGGTGGAGCCAAGTTGAGAGGTCCAAAAGCCGCTCCCCATGGAACAGGTACAATCTGGTGTGCCATGTTAACTTGAGCACGTCTCCTCCTTGTGTAGACTTGATAGACTTGATGGATAATTCCAGCCGCCGGATTATGTTGAATACGATCCGGATCTGGATGGGTGTGTACTCTCCTTCCTGGTGAGAGACTAGATCTACGGCTTCTAACTTGAGAAGGATGATTGAAATTGAATTGCTCCCCGCAATCGGAAGAAATGATCACCCTTCCTTGCACCTTCACGGATCGGGTGAATGGACGTTCAGCCAGGTTGAGATTTGTATGGAAAACACTCTGATCTTCAATAGAAAAGCTTTGATTTGCAAAGATAGTTGTTCCCAAGCGGAGTCGCCAAAAACTGTTGGCTAGATTTTCTGCATAGCATCAAACCTAAGCGATCATGAGATAAATCTCCCTCATTTAACCGGTGAGGCTCGTGTCGATTTGTCATATAAATGTGTTATTATCTATCGGGGTTTTACTTTAACCACTTAGTTCATGAACCATAACTAAGAAGTTACGCAGCAGTAGCAAATTTCATTCGAAAAGGAAATATTTTATAGAAGAAGGAAGTAAAGGAAATACAAAGAAAGAAATGGGAAGATGTGCATCCCAATTAGTAGATAGCAGAGCTAATTACATGCACATAGAAGAAACTTAATAGATATGAACACACGTAATTATAAAACAAAGGCGAGCTCTAGATCTAGATCTAAAATAACACAAAGTTTATCAAAGATCTAAGATTCAAAGCAAAAACACAATACACCGTGACACAAAGTTCTCCGAAACCTGCTCCTCTTGTATTCCTTTGCTCCCAGTTGCTCTCGGGAGTTCGGCACAAAGTCTAGAACTCAAGATTGCACTACTTACAAATTCTATCGATTCTTAACTGGAGGTTCTTCTCCTACTTATAGAATGTAGGAGGAAAGTACAAATAGAAGACTCAAATCGAACTAAAGTATGAACAAGTAAAGATGACATTTGGCAATCATCCCAACCGACTTCTTCTATTCTTTCTTCTTCTATTTTCTATGTTCCCTGATGAAATTGTAAAACTTCTAAGTTATTGGTTTTCAACCATTACTTGAAGTCATGTGGAACCATTCTATTAGTTAAGTGATACATGTGTCACTTAAGAAGAAGTTAGTTGAGGATGATTGTCAAATGTCATCTTTACTTGTTGTTCATACTTTAGTTCAAATGAGTCTTCTATTTGTACTTTCCTCCTACATTCTATAAGTAGGAGAAGAACCTTCGGGTTAAGGATCGATCAGAATTTGTAGCAACAATCCCGAGTTCTAGACTTTGTGCTGAACTCCTGAGAGCAACTTGGAGCAAAGGAATACAAGGGAGCAGGTTTCCGGAGAACTTTGTGTCACGGTGTACTGTGTTTCTTGCTTTGAATCTTAGATCTCTTGATAAACTTTGTGTTATTTTAGATCTAGATCTAGAGCTGCCTTTGTTTTATAATTTTGTGTGTTCATATCTATTAAGTTTCTTCTATGTGCATGTAATTAGCTCTGCTATCTACTAATTGGGATGCACATCTTCCCCATTTCTTCTTTGTATTTCCTTTACTTCCTTCTATAAAATACTTCCTTTCTTGAGAATTGCTTACTTCATTGCGAACTTCTTAGTTATGGTTCATGAACTAAGTGGTTAAAGTAAAACCCCGATAGATAATAACACATTTATATTGACAAATCGACACGGAGCCTCACCGCTTAAATGAGGGAGATTTATTCATGACCGCCTAGATTTGATCTGCTATGCAGAAAATCTAGCCAACAGCTTTTCGCGACTTCACTGGGATAATGTGCGTATATGTTTTCCAGTGCTCCAGCCAAAATCGGGCTTACCCTGCTGAAGGAATTGCTCCAGAGAAATTTCACAAAAACAAAACGGACACCACAAAAACACGAAAAATTGCCAAAAGTTACAAATAAAGCCCAAAACTTAAAATAAGTTAAAACCCTTCCACATGACATAGGAATAATAACATATTCGCTCATAATAGAGTTAAAACAGAGCGCAAATAGCCTCATACAGGCTCAAAATAATTAAATACAAATTTCCATGAGACAAATCCCGACAGGCTGAATAAAACAATTTTGGGTATCTGGGTATTTGGCGAAAAGGGCTAATATGGCTCTTTGGGATTATCTTGACACAATACAAGAACTTTCAGGCAATAAAAACAACAAATGACCCATTATTTTAAAAGTACGAAAATTTTTCGGATAGGGTAGTCGCAGATTTCAGGGTGAAATCTGAGTGACACCAAGTTATTAATTTATACATGTTTGTTACCATCATTAATGAACCAAATTACGAGTAATGTATTGTTGTAATTTTGTAAATGTTATTTGAATTTCTTTTTTAGAATGTATTCTTGTTCGTAGGATTTCTAATTTTTAATTTTAAATTACGGTTAAACAGGTTTATAAAGCCAATTTTTTAATTTTTAATTTTTTAATCAAGTTTACGTTTTTTCATTTTTTAAATGTACATTGTGTCATGCAGATTAGATTTTACCAATGGCATCGTGTTTGGCATCCGGTCAAAGATCACTAAGAGAAACCAATCCCATCAATGCTTGTACTATCGCTTGATGTATGGTGTGCGTGGAGCAGCTTCATGGAACAAAGGTTTGCAATTTCTGCGGCAAAATGTTTTTTTGAGGCATGTATTGTTTGTTGGGACACTATAAGATGTCCCAATGCTACAAAAGAGGCAAAATGGGAGATGAAGGCAGAGCTGGCAAAGATGGAGGAGAAGAAACTAGAGAGGGAAAGGGTGCATGCATCCATAAGCAGGCCATTAGACTGGAATGGCAGAGGATTTAGAGGATGATGCAAAACGATAGTGGGCTCCAGCGCACTCCACGCATACAAACCGGAAGAGGTACATCTCGCTTCATTGAGTTCAAGAAAAGGGATACAAAGCTTTTTTGTACCAAGAAACATACTTAGGGCACAACCTTCACTTTGTAAGGTACAAGTTTGGAGCACAAACGAGCACAAGAATGTAGATAAAGCATGTGCGAATTTCTGTACTACAACAACCTTCCCTTCAATGTGGCGAAGAGCTCATACTGGGAGTACTTGGTGACAACGATTGAGGAGTACAAGGCACCCTCTCCAAAAGACTTGAGTGGAAAATTACTCAAGGGTGCAGTTGCAGATGCAACAACAATCCTAGAAGATCAAAAGAAACAATGGTAGAAATATGGATGCACCATTCTTTCAGATGGGTGGACAAATGGAAGGAACCGCACCCTCATCAATTTTTTAGTGGCTTCAAATGGTGAGATGGTATTTTTAAGTCAATTGATGCCTCTAACATAGTTTAAAAAGTAGAAAACTTGAGTCTTATGTTGAGAAGGTCGTATATCCATAATATTGTGCAAGTTGTCATGACATAATACAACAACATATGTAGTGACTGGGAGACTACTACAAGAGAGGCATCCATCACTCTTTTGGACTCTTTCAGGCGGCTCACTACCTTGACCTTCTTTTGGAGGACATAGGAAAAATTGATTGGGTGAGGCTGGTTATAGAAGATGCAAGAAATATAACCAAGTACATATATAATCACCCTTGGGTTCTCAAAGATGATGAGAGAGCACACGAAGGGGAGAAAGCTCATGCGAGCTAGTGTCACAAGGTTCAGAACTAACTTCTTGACATCAGCAAAGTATTTCTAGTTTGTTGTAATCATTGAAGCAAATGTTTGTGAGTCAAACATGGCTAGACTCACAATATTCAAAGAAAGTTAATAGAGAGAGGACTGCAAAGATAGTTTTTTATGATGTCTTTGCAAAGAGAGCTATAGAGATCATCAAGGTAATTTCAAACTTCAATTTATATTTCAAGTTCATTCATTTATTTTAATTTGTTAAATTATAAATATATTGTTATCAACTTTATTTGTAAGTTTAGAATCGTAAATTTTAATTTGTGTAGGTGTCAGAGCCGTTAGTGAGGGTTTTGCACTTGGTTGATGGGGAGCAAAACCCTATGGGTACATTTATGAGGCCATGGACAGGGCCAAAGAGGCCATCCAAAACTATTATTAGGGGATGTCGCCAGATTTGGTCCCTTTTGGGAGATAATTAATCGAGAAACAATCAACTCCACCAACCTATTCATGCAGCGGGTACTACCTCAACCCCAAGTTTTTCTTCTCCGATGGCTTCACAAATGTGAACAAGGAGGTTATGGAGGGCCTTTCAACATGCATTGAGAGGATGATACTAGAGGTTGAGACGAGGGACCTCATTATTTTAGAGCTGCAGAATTACAAGCATGTTAGGGGAGGCTCTTTTCTTCAAGTGTTAGCTATCCGAGGAGAACCGCTAGCTCACTGTGTAATAAAAATTAGAATGTTTACTAAGTTACTTATATGTTACAAGTTACAAATTTAATTTTATTAATTACTTATAAACTTTTGATTATCTTGTTTGTAAGTTCTTGGTGGGAGGATTGGGAGGAAATACCCCACATCTTCAAAAGTTAGCCCTCATAATTTTATCTCAACCTTTTAGTGTTTCGGATGGGAACACAACTGGAATTTGTTTGAGGCCATTCACACAAAGAAGCACAACAAGTTGACTCAAAAATGCCTCAATGACTTGGTTTTTGTGCAATACAATCTTCGGCTTCGCACAAGAAAGGTGGAGGCCACATCACAAGAGCTTATTGATTTGGATGAGATTGATCCATACAACGAGTGGACTGGGCAAGAAAAGGAAATCCCTACATTCACAAAGGATGAGATTTCTTCTTTTGAGAGGGAAGCTATGGAGGGAGAAGCACTAGCAGGAGATATTGGATTGATGACATCTTTGGAGGTGATGTCGAACATGCAGCAGAGGAGCCACCACCATCTACTACCGGTTGGTCATGCCGAGCAATGCAGCAGCCTTCAAGGAGGAGCGAGGAGACTCAACCGAGTGTGGGGACTAGTAAAGGCAATAGACCCTCTCCCCAATATTTCTCTAGAACGCAAAAGAGGAAAATGTGAATTATTGTAAATTTTAACTTGCGATAGATATGAAATTTATGATGACAATCATCATAAATTCATAGCACTTATCAGTCGGTTGTTATATTTGCATGTTGATGCGATTTTATATTGTATTTGTATTCAAATCTAATAGAAAACACTTCTCCAGTTTTATAGACTCATTTGATACATTTTGTAGCTATATTTTGCATAAAAATTATGTTTTTAAAGAAATTTGCGTATTTTTTAAGTTGCCGAATATCCCCAAATATTCGCAAGTCTTGCCAAAAAAATTCGAGTCAAAATTTTTGGGTTTGCGAGTATTTTCCGAATACAAGCATGCAAACTATGGGTGAAGTATTTCCTCATGGAAGTCTTTCGGGATAAATTTCTTGCCCTTCTTGGGAACCCTTACTCGCTCCTATGGAAGCTACCACAGCATCAATTGATGCCTATCAAGGTGAAGGTGTCATTATATAAGGGCTTTCACTACCCTAAACGTGAGAAAATAGAAAGCACGTAATTAATGTAGCACAATAAATAAATTCCTGCCAGTTATCTTGTAGAATAAGCAAAGGTGGGAGACCGGGGTATTTAAAAACCCTATGACAACTCCAAACCCACACCATGTACCATCTATCTCTCCAAGTTCAAAATATATCTAATTCCTAAACATTAGCATGACTACTTATGTAGCTGTTTTTGATTCAATAACATTAATAATATTATCAAGATAGATCTCTTGTGCGTTATTAGGTTTTACTCTCATACATCTATTGTCATGCCATCCAATGAATGCTACAAATATGGTACGAAGTCAAAATAGTTTCAATATGTGTATTAATTTATTCACTTGGTTAAATGAAGGTATTAGGTTATAGGTTGCTTGACATGTTGATAAGAAAAATATGCATTATTGGAACAAATTTAGGACCAAATAACACAGCTTAACAATGCATTAAGGTTGTGGCAAGCAATCAAAGTTCTATAAAAATTAACTCAATAATAGAGGTTAGCTCAATAAATGAATGTCAATAATGTGCATTCAGCCAACTTCTGGACTGACTCATGGGATGGACAGCCCCTCTTATTTTCCAATATCCTCAGCTCAATCCTATAATGAAGCAAATGCATGATATTGGGTGGAGGAAGGTTTCCCACTACGGAATACTATCCAATCGCTGGGAAAATGAAAAAGAATGGATTCCAATCTCTGAATGGCCACTTGTAATTCAGCATGAACACCAGCTTTTGTTGCAAAATGTTTTCAATAATCGTCCTCTTTCCTCATCCCCATTCCCTGACAAATTGGGATGGGGACAAGATCTCTCGGGCTATTATATTGTTTCTACTGGTTATGCATCTTTGGTGATTGACAATCCTCATCCTCTAAAGTTCCTCTTCAAGAACCTATGGCACTCAAGGATGTGGCCTAAAGTTAGTTTTTTTGGGCTCCTTATCCATAAGAGGGTTTTAACAGGAGATCAACTTATCAAGAAAGGATTTCATGGACCTTTCAGATGTGTTTTGTGCTTACAGGATGAGGAATCTTTTACTCACCTATTTTTCCTATGCCCTTGGGTTGTTCATATTTGGCGACAATTTGCGACCCTCTTCAAGCTGAGGTGGCATAATTTTGACTCCCTTGAACAGGTTATCAAAGAGTGGCAGAGGATGCTTCCTACAGGACAAAGGCTTCTTCCTGTACTGTGGAGTGGGATCTCTCTTCTTCTTTGGAATACCTGGAAAGAAAGAAACAATCAACTTTTTCAGCAAAGTAGCAAAGATGGCTCTTATATCTGGGAAAAAACAAAAATAAATATAGCCGAAACTCTCAAACATAAGATACCTTTACCCAACACTTTATCTATGGAATGGGAACATATTTGTAATCAGCTTTCTCTTGATCCAAGAGAAGCCACTTTACCCCGTTTTCATATTAACAAGGAAAGAAAGAGAGACACTCAAGTCAAGGCCCCTCCCTCGGGTTATGGACAATTGAACACGGATGGAGCCTCCAGAGGTAATCCAAGTAGAGCTGCTATGGGAGGCATTGGTAGACACCATGAGGGTGACGTGCAATTTTTTTGTTGTTAATTTGGGTGTTACTACCAATAATATCGCAAAGATGAAAGCGATCTATAAAGGTATGCAAGAGGTTGTAAAGTGTGGTTGGCTGAAAATTCAAGTTAGGTCAAACTCTCAAATGGCTATCAAGATATTATCTCATAGCAGAGCCACTCTTCCACCAAATTGGCGAATTTCCAAAGAAGTCTGAAGATTAAAAAATTGCAGGAAAATTTTCTAGAAGTGCAATTTGTCCACATTCCCCAGATAGAAATAAAATTGCAGATGGTCTGGCCAATTGGGCTCTTGATAATAAGGATGTGCTATGGCTTGCCTCCTACATGGTGGTCCAACCAGCTACAAGACGACATCAGATACATTTTCAACCTTGAATCTTCACTATGATGATTGCAACTGCCTTTTTGTTGTATAATGCTATGGCTTGGACCAATAGTTTTCAGGCTTGGCATAGCCATATATGTAAATTTGGTTACCATCTAATATAAAATCTTTGCTGTTTTTTCAAAAAAAAAAAAAAAATGAATGTGTAAATTTAGATATTGTTGGTGCGCTTACAAAGGTAGAACTAGGGGTCATAATCATTCTCAAGGGAATAGATGATAAATGTCTAAAATAGAATCAAGGAATGGCACACGTTTGAAGGCTCAAATTAGGGGATGTCATCATTCCCTATACAATGACTCGGAAAAGTCTAGTTTATTGATGTGGGAGTTTCCATAAAGGCCTTTGGGTTTTAGGTTTGGAATAATGCATTTGTCGAAAGATTTTCATTTTCAAAATAGATTTATAAAAAGGGAACTCCTATTACTTTTGCAAAATCAAAAATATAAGAATTTTGTAGGATATTGTTTCTATTAGGTTTCGTGTTTCCTAAAAGAAAGCTAGTAGCAGCAGCCATCATTGTCATTTGGTTATTTATAAATAATTCCTCAAGTTACAGTTACTAAACAAAACCATGGAATGGTAGCAAAACTGTTTGCACCTACTTCTACATAAACCTTTGGCTTTGGCTCTAGTTTAAATTTTGATCCTAGTTTCATCAAAATATAAGAAATTCCCCATCAACTCGGCAGTAGTCCTTATGCTGTAGAATTGTTCAACATTGTGGAAAGGAAGTAATTCCTTTCCTATAATAATAAAGACATGTGTGCCTGATGTAGAAACTAGAGAATAAACATTGATTGGTATGAAACATTTCAGTATATAATTCTAAGTGTAATCAGCAACATTGCTCATTTTAATTTGCAGAGTAAATGTTTAGAAGGTCAAGAAGGATCCTAGATTCTCTTATGGAAAATAAGAACTTGTGCGAGCGTTTAATTTTTAAATATGCTTACAAAAAGAGAGCACCCAATGGATGAGAAAAACGGATATAATAAAGAAGTTTGTAGGACAATGTTCCTACTAAGATTTTTTATTTTCCCTAAAAGAAAGCTGGTAATACTAGCCATAATTGTTACTCGCCAGCTTTGGAATGTTGCCCCTATCAAATAGGTATTGGCATCTAAATTTCAGATAATATTTTAGGCTGTCTTTGGGCTTAGAATTAATGATCCACCGAATTTGATCTCAATAATGAAATTCATTCCTAGAAAAAAATGTTCAGAATTATGAAGAGGAAAAACCTGCCTAGATTAATGACAAAAATGTGCTTGATTTTGAAATTAGAGAATTAAAATGAATAACTTTGATTCATTTGGAATAGTATTGGTACAAAGTACCAAGTCTGTATCCAATCAGCACTAAAAACCTGCCTAGATTAGTGACAAAAATGTGCTTGATTTTGAAATTAGAGAATTAAAATGAATAACTTTGATTCATTTTGTTGGTACAAAGTACCAAGTCTGTATCCAATCAGCACTGCTGCTCATCTTTGGTGATAATCTAAGGTTTCCATTTCCTGGAAACTTACAAACTTCATTTTCAAAATTTGACAAATTCTAGATTCTAAATAGCACTCAATCATTAACTAAATGAACAACCATGTGACTATAATATGATATTAGGAGGAGTGGAGCTCTTTCGGGGAAGGAACCTAGGAGAAGAAAAAGTATGCCCCCTATGACGACAACTTCCTCAGCATTCTCTCTAAAGAATTCCAACACCCCCTTCAAGAATAGTTTAATAATAGTGCCCTCCTATCATTATTTGATTTTTTAAGTATGTCCCTTGGGCGCTATTCACCCCCTGAAGATGGATCTAGCAGTCGGATCCAAAACATCGCACAAAAACTTCCTCAAGCAGATGTATCCAGATGGCTAATATAGATAAAACCTTTTTAAGGCCATGTTGATGCATCAAGAATTTCATTTCGGACCCGGTTTCCAGCCCTGAGCACAGCTGTACCCTATGGAACTCAAACCTGTCCTCAACTGTGCTGCTTGTGTTTTGTAGGTACAATGATGGTAATATTAGTAATGGCCTATTTCCAGCATTGGGTGGGAATTCTGGCTCCTAGGTATATAATTTGCAAGCTGGGGATGAATTATGGGTGTCCTTGTGTTGAACTTGAAAACTTAAAGCCGAGTGTTGAAGCCCTTTTGATGTAAAGAATTCTGAATTCCGATCAGGGATGAGAGTGCAATCTACAACAAATGATCTACGTTTTTATGCTCCCAGTGTGTGAGATCATTGCAGTGGGGTATGTGAGATTCTTATTGCATCTCCCCACATTTGCTTCCCTTCAGTGGTTTCTGGTTAGGTCTAGTAAGCATGACTTTGACCTAGGCAGTTTAGTTTTATTGATGCATGGATATGAGGAGAAATTTTTGGAAGTGTGCTATGAGATTTTCAGAGACTGAAATTTTTATTTGCTTGATGATGTTGTTTTACTTCAGAAGGTATGAATCTGCCATAGGCAGTACTGTTTGTTTCTCTGGCTTGAATTGGACTAAGGTAGTCCAACAGAGTGAATTATGCTGGAAAAGCAATTTTCATTTTCATATAGTAAATTTCTTTTACCTCAGTTTGATCATCAACTGGGGTTTTGGCAACTTGCCAAATTTTTGGGCCTGGGGTCCCTTAATCCATTAAATGAGATTATCAAATTCAAGAATTAATAGCAGAGCTAAGCCCACAGACATACACTAAAGTTAAACTATAGTTTAGTGTATTAAAGTGAAAGCACTTTCTTGTGATACTTAGATAATTGTTAATTTTAAACCTAGTTTGGACCATTTGCTTTTGAAAGAAACAAGCAACCATGAGGGTAATATTTCAGCTCAAAAAATGAAAAGTTATTATCCTATGGAAATATATATTTGGAACAAGATTTGTCTCACTCGATTTCACCTCAAATCATGTGATCTACCCAATCCGAAAAAATTTCGTACTTTTAAAATAATGGGTCATTTGTTGTTTTTATTGCCTGAAAGTTCTTGTATTGCCAACATAATCCCAAAGAGTCATATTAGCCCTTTTCGCCAAATACCCGATGCCCAAAATTGTTTTATTCTGTCGTCGGGATTTGTCTCATGGGAAATTTGTATTTAATTATTTTGAGCCCCGTATGAGGCTATTTGCGCTCCGTTTCAACTCTGTTATGAGCGGATATGTTATTATTCCTATGTACCAAAAGGATTTTAACTTATTTTAAGTTTTGGGCTTTATTTGTAACTTTTGGCAATTTTTTGTGTTTTTGTGGTGTCCTGCCTGCTTTTCTCGGAAAATTTCTCCTGAACAACTCCTTCACGGTAAGCCCGATTTTTGGCCTAGAGCAAATGGAAAACATACACGCACATTTTGCCCGGAGGAAGTCGCATCGAGGTCCGGATCACCGGGAAAATGCGAAGTCGTGAAAAAAGCCCGTGCGAGGATGGGCGCATTTTTGGAAAACAAAGGATTTAAGCTGCGATGGGAAAAATATAAGCCGCAGGGTGGTGGGGAATTGTATACCTGCCTGGCAGGGTACTTTTTCCCGTGTTATAAAAGTCACTTAAGCTGTAGTGGGAAAAATAGAGGTCGCAGCGGTGGGAATTTATTGTCCGCCTTAGGTAAAAATTCCCATGATATAATAAAAGGAAAGTGACTTAAGTGAAATCAAGGGATTTTAGTGCCTTCCTTGCAGGGTAAAGAATCCCATTGTCAAAGTCAAATCACTTAAGTGGATCACGGGATTTTGGTGCACGCCACAGGTAAAAATCCCATTATGGAAAAAATTCTTAAAAATAGAATTACATGTGCAAAAAAGTGCGCCCCCTTTGGTGATTGATTAAAAAGATTAAATTGATTATTTTTAATAATCTTTCTTCTTAAAAAAGTGCGCCCAAGCTTGAGGAGGTCAAAAAGTCAAAGAAGGAATAAAAGAAAGGAATTAAATTAATTAAATTTAATTTATTTAGTGGCTGCCCCCTTCCTCTCAAAAAGTGCGCCCCATTTGGGCATTATTTAATGTTTTTTGAAGCATTAAAACATTAAATTAATTTCTATTTTCAGTGGCTATGGTCAAAGCACACTGTGGGGCTTGAGTGAAGTGCTGTGTGAAGGATTAAATTGGATTAATTTAATTTATTGGATGGCTGTCCTTAAACATGCTATTTTTAAAAGAGAAAAACATGATTTTTAATTAATTAATTGTCTTTAATTGTTAGGGCAATTATTAATTATAGAATTGTGAAGGTTATATAAGCATGGGCAGCCATATGGATGAATTATTTAATTCACAGTTAAGAATTGCAGCAAGGAGGAAAAGTGCGCCCACAAAGTGCTAACAAAGGCTAAAAGCTTCCAGATTTGGCGCATGCTTTGGAGAAGGTTTATCTTCGTCTCGCATAGTTGTTTTCACAGTGTTACAGAGCTCGTGTTGATTGAAGGATTCATGCTCTCTTTATGTGCAAATTAAACACCAATTTTTGGGGCAACAGTTGAAAAGTGCAGATTTTTATAATTTAAATTCACTATTCATGCTCCGGTGGCCATTTTGTCTCGAATAAATTGGAGAATTCATTACAGTGCTTTATAAAAGAAAAGGAGTTTTTATCAATGTCCAATACATTGCAAATATCCTCCGAATCTCAAGAATTTGTCCAGATCTGCACTTAAAAGATTGAAGAAATCCGGCAAGTTAGAAGAAAAAGAATTATTCGTACAAAGATTGATAAAGCCATGGCGAAAGGAGATGAAAAAGAGAGCATGATAGATTCATGCATTGCTTCCAAACTTTCTTTGCACATAGGAGACACGATCTAGGCCCGTAACCTCTTTCTCGATTTGATTGATAGATCCAAACTAGAAAGACTTCACTCATGCGTGCGGTCAAAAGTAGTGGAATTATTCGAGCTGCAGCTTTCCCATGTACATGCCCCAATTGCGAGTTCATGATGGAGTGTGCTAGATCTTATCATCCTTCATCCAGATCGGTGTGTGATGTCATGGGAAAGACAATAATTCGTTTGATGCAGAATTCTTCAATTATTGTCCAAGATTCCAGATTTAAAGGTGGTGACTTCTATTAGCATTCGTGATGCCGGCGTAGAGTGGGAAAAGCATAGAGTCCGATGTGTGAGCATCATGAATAAATGGTTCATAAAGAAGCCTAGATCCCCTTCCAAGTTCCCGAGAACTCTTCCACGATCCAATTTGGTGCGGGAGGCGGATGATATCGTCAAATCAAGCTATGCAGGTTGAATGGTGAAGCGAATGCCTACACTTTCCGGACATGGATGTATGCTTTCATCAGACCATCAAATCAACAAGGTTGATTCTATAATCAATTGGTCGAAATTATTAGCAAGAAGAACATCGGTGAGCAATCATGCGGAACGTGAAGCGTACTTTTAGCTTCAAGATGACTTCATACTTGGTGTATGCTTTAGCTTCTTCACAGGTGTCTTTTCCAAGTCGATAGATGTGGTATTCTTTCCAAGGATCCCATTTTCGAGTGCTACCCACGACTTCTGTACTGCGCGTGCGAGGACTTGAGTGATCAACGATGACTTCTACGATTTCATCCGCAAGTTAGACAAAGACTTGAAGACTCACAAGGTAAGCAAGGAAGCATGGGAAGCGAAGTGTCCAAGATTGGTAGTGTATTCATCCAAATTGCGATTTCACATACCTCGTGGTTACGAGCTTCTCGTGTGAACCAATAAAGATGCCAAGGTACCGAGTGACAAATTGATCGCCACGGAGCTAAGCAGGCAACTTGTGGAGTTACACGACCTTCAAATAAGCAAAGACAAGTCTACGGGCTTCTTCCCACTCACCGTGGGATATTACAGCCGCATCGCATTCACAGAGCTCGAGGATGGAAGCACAAATGTTGTCCGAGTATGAGCAAGAGTTCTTCCTCGCGGCTTAATTTCGATCCATTTGGAATAGCCAGAAGACAATCTCCCGTGAGTACGCACATGTGCCTTCGTTAGAAGATTTCGGATGAAGTGCGTAGTGAGTACGAGGTTAGAAAGAAAGATTTCAGCAAAGCTATCGGCAAAGCAAGAATTTGACTTTGACTAGCGCGATACCTCATGGGATCTTAAAGATGATGGGAACGTGGTACTTGACACTTACCATCAAATGGGAGGAGATAAAGCTATACTCACAGATAGATAGCAATGGCAGCAACACAATAAGAAAGATCCGAGTCAGTGTTGGTGAATACTTTGAACCGACATCGATTTAAGGGATATTGCCTTGATGAAGCATTGATGAATCAAATCACAGCAACTTCGGCACAGAGATTCCCTGCAAGCGAAAGCATGAAGGAGAAAGCAGCAGAAGGTCCGAGAAGTCAAAGTACACGAAGATCTCAAGAGAAAGAGAAGACCACTTCTACGGCCATAGCTTTGACTCCGACTTCTCCAGTACCCAGAGGATCACCAACTATTGCACCACAGCAGCAAGATGCTTCCATGCCTTCATTAAAACCAGCGACGTTCGTCTTCTCTCCGCAGCCACTTTGTTCATCACCCGTTCCAGAAGAGGTGTTGAAGCTGCAGATGGACTCACTGGGAACAACTATCTTTGTAGATCAAAGCTTTTCTATCAAGATCGAGTGTTTTCCATACAAATCTCAACTCGGTGAACGTCCATTCACCCGATCCGTGAAGGCGCAAGGAAGAACTGATCATTTCTTCCGACTGCAGGAGCAATTCAATTTCAATCATCCTCCTCAAGTTAGAAGCCGTAGATCTAGTCTTTCACCAGGAAGGAGAATACACACCCATCCAGATCCGGATCGTATTCAAGCATAATCCGGCGGCTGGAATTATCCATCAAGTCTATCAAGTCTACACAAGGAGGAGACGTGCTCAAGCTAACATGGCGCACCAAATTGTACCTGTTCCATGGGGAGCGGCTTTTGGACCTCTCAACTTGGCTCCACCTATGCACGAGCTGCCAAAGGGATCCAGAAAGAATTTTTCAAAATTCTTTGGAGATGGAAAGCAAAACCCGGATGATCATTTGGCAAAGATTCTTCATATCTTGTGGTGTGCTTGCAGTGGAGCATGAAGATGTCTCAGTCAGGCTATTCATTGAGACTCTACACGACTTGGCTGGAGAATGGTTCTATCGGCTGGCTCCTGGCACCGTAACCAACTGGACGACTATGCGTGAGCAATTTCTGAAAAGATTCAAGCCTGCAGAGGACGCGAGCACGATGATCACTCAACTGACGCAGTTGAAGAAAGAGCCAAACGAGAACATGCGGGACTTTATTGCAAAGTTCCAAAGGATTTTGTATAAAATCCCCACTTCTGCTGCATTGAGCGACGAAAATCAAAAGACGTTTTTTATAAACGCTCTATTGCCTGAAGTTGGATATCAGCTAAGAAGGGCAAGACCTGCAAATTTGCTGGATGCACAAAATGCTGCCGTGGAGGTTGAGGACGACTTGATCATGGCTGGAAAACTTAAACAACCATCTCACAAAGGTGATGGTGCTTCTTCTAGTACTTCTGATCCTTTGTTGCAGAGATTGGCTAATGACATGCTGCAGATCAAGAAGCAGATCTCTCAAGCAGGGAATGCACCCCCCTCAAGAATAGCTCCTACCCGGACCTTCAATGGTCAAAATCAAAATCAAAATCGAAACAGACTTGCTGCTGCACCACAGCGTTTGGCAATAGAAGCTGCTCCAAGGAATAACTTGGAAACTAATGAAGAAGATCTCGGCATTGATGAATCATTTGATGATGAAGACTTTATAGATCCCGCTGGCGACTCCAATATTGGTTACCTGGACTACGAATCTGATGAGGGCTATTATGAATCTTTTGAAGATTCTGATGGTCACACTTTTGCGGTATTTACAAGGTCTCAGACGCGCCAAAATGCCGAAGCATCCACAAGCGGCCGAAAGAGAGAGAAGATCCTGGCCCGGATGTTACTATCTTGAAAAGAGGTAGCATTCTTCCTTCTTCATTAGCGCCCAAGGATAAATATTCAAATTCTTTCAATTCACAGCAAAGAACCAATGCACATCCTGCTGAAGCAAGTCAAGCTTTTGACATAATTGATCACATCAAGAGAAACAAGGTCCAAATGTCAGAAGCTGAGTATTTGAGGGCATTTCCTGATCAGCTGAGTAGATTGGTCAAATATGTGCAAAGTAATGGTCCCAGCCCAACGAACAATAATTCACGGGGTATCTTGTCAAGTCCAAAGATTACTCCACCTTCAAATAATGTTGCTGCAAGTTCTTCTCCTTCCACCCCTTCTCCTGCTACATCAGAAAGGATTGAGCCATTCTATGTGTCTTTGCTCATCAACGGACATAAGCTAAGCAATTGCATCTTGGATTCTGGAGCTTCCGACAACGTCATGCCTGCCAAAGTTGCTGATGCCTTGGGTCTTACATTGACAAAAACCATTGGAAGATGTTATTCCATGGAAAGGCAAGTCCCTCTTGTGGGGCAAATCAAAGATGCGCAGGCAGTACTTGCTTCCTTTCCAGATAAAAGACTGAAAATGACTATCCTTGTAGCAGACATTCCAGTCTCTTATGGCATGCTATTGAGTAGAAATTTTTGCAAGGAGCTGGGTGGAGAAGTGAAGATGGATTGGTCTTGTGCGCACATACCAATCAAAGGAGTAAATCAGAAGCTGGAACCTGAGAAGAAATCTAAGTACACAATATCAAAATCTGAGGATCCTAGATCTCAGATCTTGTTTCAGGAATCGGATCACGGAGTCTATTATCTAGAAATGGACAAAGAAGAAATTCAACCGGTGATTCGAGAATCACATCAAATTGATAACAAGATTTGGACTCTGGAATTTTATGGTAGCTGTTGTTCATTTGGATCCGACGCAGGCGTTGTTCTTATCTCTCCTGAAGGGAAGGTGCATGTGCACTCCTTCAAATTGATGTTCGAAAATACTAACAATACGGCTGAGTATGAAGCATTGTTGTTAGGCATGGAGCAGGCAAGAACAATGGGAATCAAATTATTACATGCAAGAGGAGATGCTGAGCTGATTGTGAAGCAGATAAGGGGCCTCTACCAAGTCAAAAAAGACAAACTGCGGCACTACAGAGATCGGGTCTACTCTGCTATCCTGGATTTTTCAGCTTTCTCGGTATCTTACATTCCGAGAGAACAAAATTCAAGAGCTGATTCGCTTGCAGTTACTGCAGCCTTGTTGAATCCGGATCAGCCCCCTGCATTCTTTAGACAGGGAGACTACAAGGTGGAAATGGTTTTTCGCCCAAAGGTTCCTGACAACGTCCAGCAATGGCAGGTTTTCAACGATGATACACAGATTGCTGCATTTCTCCAACAGAAAGACAACTTTGAAGAAATCTACTATGAGGGAAGCAATTCACCTCCTAGGCAGACCACTGTCGGAGAAATGGATGCTGACGTCTCAGGAGGTCAGGAGATTATCCAACTAAAGGGAAATAAAATTCCCAAAGGCTTGGTATCTCTTGAGGAAATGTTTGATAAGCATGATCAGATGCTTAAGAAAAATGAAGAAAATGAGGAAGGCTCTTCCTCCGACACACAATTACTAAATTTGGGAGCCGCAATGATCCCAAATTAGTAAATCTGGGTAAGTGTTGTTCAGAAGCTGAAAAGGAAGCTTTCACTAAGCTTCTTAAGAAATACATGGATATTTTTGCCTGGTCCTATCAGGATCTAAAAACATATCAGCCTGCGGAAGTTCAACACTACATCCCACTTAAACCAGAACAGAAGCCTTTCAAGCAGAAGCTGCGGCGGCACAATCCTACCATTTCAGGAACCATCTTTGCAGAAATCCAGAAGTTGTTAGATGCAAAGATTATCTATCCCATACACCATTCGGAGTGGTTGGCCAACATAGTCCCTGTAAGAAAGAAAAGTGGTGAAATTAGGTTGTGCGTGGATTTCCGCAACCTTAATCAAGCTTCATTGAAGGATAACTACCCTATCCCCATCATGGATCACACTCTGCAGGTGGTCACTGGATCTGAGATGCTTTCCATGCTTGACGGCTTCTCAGGATACAATCAAGTCAAGGTGGCCGAGGAAGATCAATACAAAACGGCGTTCATCACACCTTGGGGAACCTTCGCATACCAGAAGATGCCTTTTGGCCTGATTAATGCGGGTGCTACATTTCAAAGAGCTATGGATCTAGCCTTTGCTCATCTCAAAGATATAAGCATAGTTGTGTACCTGGATGATTTGACAGTCTTTTCCAAAGATAGAAACACACATATTTCAAACTTGGAAGAGGTCTTCATACAATGCCGCAAGCATGGTATTTCTTTGAATCCTAAGAAATCCATCTTTGCTGTAACCGAAGGAAAGCTGTTTGGGCACATTGTTTCCAAAGAAGGAACAAAGATAGATCCAGAGCGTGTCAAATCCATTCAGACATTACCTTTGCCCACATCCAAAAAAGGAGTTCACTCTTTCTTTGGAAAAGTGAATTTTCTCAGAAGATTCATTCCTGACTTTGCTGAGCTAACCCGTCATATTTCGAATATGATGAAGAAGACACAAGATTTTAAATGGAGCAGCGAAGGGAAGGAAGCTTTCGAGAAAATCAAAGAGGCCCTGTCGAAAGCTCCAGTCTTGGTTTCACCTGACTTCAGTAGAGAATTTATTCTTTATTGTTATTCTTCCGAACACACCATGTCAGCAATTCTAATGCAGAAGAATCAAGAGGATGCAGAAGCTCCTATTGCTTTCATGAGCACGCCCCTTAAAGCCTATGAGTTGAAATACACTCCAATGGAAAAGCACGCATATGCAGTAGTGAAGGCATGCAAGGCATTCAGGTATTATATTCTTTCCTCGCACACTGTGGTTTTGGTTCCAGATACTGCAGTTAAATCCATTCTTACTCAGCAAGAGTTAGGATTATTGAGAGGCTCATGGGTGACAAAAGTTCAAGAATATGACCTGGACATTAAACCAACAAAGCTAGTCCGAGGAAGAGGTCTGTGTGAACTAATGATGCGAAATAAAAGCATCGATTACTGCAAACAGATCGATGGGATAGATGAAGATTTACTGCAAAGACTATTTATAGATCTGGTAGAGGAGTGGTACAAGAACATTGCTTACTTTTTCGCGTATGGAGAATGCCCAGGATCAACTTTCCGTAAAAAAGAGAAATGAACAATCAAACTTAAATCCAAAGATTTTGTTCTTTGGGATAATGGTTTGTACAAAAAGGAATTGATGGTGTATTTCTCAGATGCGTGGATAAAGCTCAACAGGATCAGCTACTACAACAGTTTCATGACATGGCTTGTGGTGGTCATTTCTCAGCCCAAGTCACTGCACACAAGATCCTTAGAGCAAGGTATTACTGGCCCACCCTTTTTCAAGATACTGCAGAATGGGTAGCTAAGTGTCAAGCATGCCAACAATTTGTCGGGCGTGTGAAATTGCCTGCATTACCTCTAAAACCCATTGTGATTGAAGAACCTTTCCAACAGTGGGGTATGGATTTTATTGGAATGCTTAACCCGGCTTCCAGCGCCGGTCATCATTACATTCTAACAGCTACTGATTATTTCAGTAAGTGGGTAGAAGCTATTCCTGTGAAGAATGCCACTTCCGCCGAGGTGTGCAATTTTATAAAAGAAAATATTATTGTCAGGTTTGGCGTACCCAGCAAAATTGTAGCAGACAATGCTCCGAATCTTTCTTCTGAGGAGTTGGTGGAATTCTGCTACACTTATGGGATTCAACTTGTTCATTCCTCAAACTACTATCCACAAGGGAATGGTCAAGCTGAATCTAGTAATAAGAACTTGGTAACTATCGTGCGCAAGCTTGTAACAGAAAATCAAAGGACTTGGCATAAAAAGTTGTTTGATGCATTATGGGCCGATAGGATCACACCAAAGAGGGCGATAGGCATGTCCCCATTTCAGCTGCTATATGGTAGAGACACAGAGCTGCCTCTCACCTTGGAATTGCCTGCCCTACGACTTTCTAAAGCCCTGGAGGATTCCACATTCACGGATGCTATAGATAAAAGAATCATGTACCTGACTGAACTGAGGGAAGTACAAACTCAAGTTGCAGATAGGTTGACAGAGCATCAGAGGAAGGTGAAAGTCATCTTCGATAAAAGAGCCAGGGAAAGAAAGTTTGAAGTTAACGACTGGGTCCTCTTATGGGACAAAAGAAGAGAAACAAAAGGCATGCATGGAAAGTTCGATTCACTATGGAAAGGGCCTTTTGTGATCAAAAAGATCGCCGGAGCAGATAGCTTCATTCTTGCTCATCAGGATGGAGTTGAATTGCCGTTGCCTTTCAATGGGCAACACTTGAAGCTGTTCCGAACATGAGAAGCAGGGTAAAACCTGTATGTACATAAATAAAACTTTGTTTGTTTTCCTTGTTTTGTCTTGTTTTGGTGTTGTGTTGTGTTGTGTTTGTTTGCCTGACCCCGTGCCCAAAGGACAAGATACGAAACCAGAGATGCTGGGATCTCATCTTTTCCCTTTGTCATTCTGACAAGAGAAAAAGATGTCCACAGACGGAGCCAACTGGTGTCACTCAGATTTCACCCCGAAATCTGTGACTACCCAATCCGAAAAAATTTCGTACTTTTAAAATAATGGGTCATTTGTTAATTTTATTGCCTGAAAGTTCTTGTATTGCGTCAAGATAATCCCAAAGAGCCATATTAGCCCTTTTCACCAAATACCCAGATGCCCAAAATTGTTTTATTCATGCGTCGGGATTTGTCTCATGGGAAATTTGTATTTAATTATTTTGAGCCCCGTATGAGGCTATTTGCGCTCCGTTTCAACTCTGTTATGAGCGGATATGTTATTATTCCTATGTACCAGAAGGATTTTAACTTATTTTAAGTTTTGGGCTTTATTTGTAACTTTTGGCAATTTTTCGTGTTTTTGTGGTGTCCCGTTCTGTTTTCTGTAAAATTTCTCTGGAACAACTCCTTCGCCGGGTAAGCCCGATTTTTGGCCTGGAGCAGCTGGAAAACATACACGCACATTTTTCCCGGAGGAAGTCGTCATCGGAGGTCTGGATCACTGGGAAAAAGCGAAGTCGTGCACAGAAAAGCCCCTGCGGGGATGGGCGCATTTTTGGAAAACAAAGGATTTAAGCTGCGATGGGAAAAATATAAGCCGCAGGCAGGGTGGGAATTGTATACCTGCCTGGCAGGGTACTTTTTCCCGTGTTATAAAAGTCACTTAAGCTGCAGTGGGAAAAATAGAGGCTGCAGGCAGGTGGGAATTTATTGCCTGCCTTGCAGGGTAAAAATTCCCATGATATAATAAAAGGAAAGTGACTTAAGTGAAATCATGGGATTTTAGTGCCTGCCTTGCAGGGTAAAGAATCCCATTGTCAAAGTCAAATCACTTAAGTGGATCACGGGATTTTGGTGCCTGCCTGGCAGGGTAAAGAATCCCATTATGAAAAAAATTCTTAAAAATAGAATTACATGTGCAAAAAAGTGCGCCCCCTTTGGTGATTGATTAAAAAGATTAAATTGATTATTTTTAATAATCTTTCTTCTTAAAAAAGTGCGCCCAAGCTTGAGGAGGTCAAAAAGTCAAAGAAGGAATAAAAGAAAGGAATTAAATTAATTAAATTTAATTTATTTAGTGGCTGCCCCCTTCCTCTCAAAAAGTGCGCCCCATTTGGGCATTATTTAATATTTTTGAAGCATTAAAACATTAAATTAATTTCTATTTTCAGTGGCTATGGTCAAAGCACACTGTGGGGCTTGAGTGAAGTGCTGTGTGAAGGATTAAATTGGATTAATTTAATTTATTGGATGGCTGTCCTTAAACATGCTATTTTTAAAAGAGAAAAACATGATTTTTAATTAATTAATTGCCTTTAATTGTTAGGGCAATTATTAATTATAGAATTGTGAAGGTTATATAAGCATGGGCAGCCATATGGATGAATTATTTAATTCACAGGTTAAGAATTGCAGCAAGGAGGAAAAGTGCGCCCCTTTTAGAGGAAGGATTTTGCTCAGACACAGTGCTAACAAAAGCTAAAAGCTTCCAGATTTGGCGCATGCTTTGGAGAAGGTTTATCTTAAATCTGCGTATAGTTGTTTTCACAGGTGTTACAAGAGCTCGGTGTTGATTGAAAGGATTCATGCTCTCTTTATGTGCAAATTAAACACCAATTTTTGGGGCAACAGGCTTGAAAAGTGCAGATTTTTATAATTTAAATTCACTATTCATGCTCCGGTGGCCATTTTGTCTGAATAAATTGGAGGAACTCATTACAGGTGCTTTATAAAAGAAAAGGAGTTTTTATCAATGTTCATACATTGCAAATATCCTCCGAATCGAAGAATTTGTCCAGATCTGCACCCGTATTGAAGAAATTCGGCAGTTAGAAGAAAAAGAATTATTCGACAAAGATTGATAAAGCCATGTCGAAAGGAGATGAAAAAGAGAGCACGATAGATTCATGCATTGCTTCCAAACTTTCGAGACATAGGAGACACGGATCTAGGCCCGAAACCTCTTTCGATTTGATTGATAGATCCGAACTAGAAAGACTTCACTCATGCGTGCGGTCAAAAGTAGTGGAATTATTCGAGCTGCAGCTTTCCCGTGTACAGCCCAATTGCCAGAGTTTGTGATGGAGTGTGCTAGATCTTATCATCCTTCATCCAGATCAGTGTGTGATGTTGCGGGAAAGACAATAATTCGTTTGGATGCAGAATTCTTCAATTATTGTCTGAAGATTCCGATCACGAGGTGGTGACTTCTATTAGCATTCAGGATGCTGACAGTAGGTGGGAAAAGCATAGAGCTGATTGTGTGAGCATCATGAATAGCCGGTTCATGAAGAAGCCTAGATCCCCTTCCAAGTTCCCGAGAACTCTTCCACGATCCAATTTGGTGCAGGAGGCGGATGATATCGTCAAATTGCTATGCAGGTTGAATGGTGAAGCGAATGCCTACACTTTCCGGGACATGGATGTATGCTTTCATCAGGACCATTGAAATCAACAAGGTTGATTCTATAATCAATTGGTCAGAAATTATTAGCAGCAACATCGGTGAGCAACTGCGGAACGTGAAGCGTACCTTCAGCTTCAAGATGACTTCATACTTGGTGTATCTTTGCACTTCACAGGTGTCTTTTCCAAGCTGGATAGATGTGGTATTCTTTCCAAGGATCCCATTTTGAGTGCTACCCACGACTTCACTGTACTGCGTGCGAGGACTTGAGTGATCAACGATGACTTCTTCTAGATTTCATCTGCGGAGTTAGACAAAGACTTGAAGACTCACGGGTAAGCGAGGAAGCATGGGAAGTAGTGTCCAAGATTGGCGTGTATTCATCCGGTTGCATTTCACATACCTCAGGGTTACGAGCTTTTCAGGTGAACCAATAAAGATGCCAAGGTACCCGAGTGACAGATTGATCGCCATGGAGCTGAGCAGGCAACTTGTGGAGTTACACGACCTTCAGTCGAAGCGGCACAAGTCTACGGGCTTCTTCCCACTCACTGTGGGATATTACAGTTGCATCGGCATTCACGAGCTCGAGGGATGGAAGCACAAATGTTGTCCGAGTATGAGCAAGAGTTCTTCCCTGCGCGGCTTAATTTCGATCCATTTGGAATAGCCAGGAAGACAATCTCCCAGGAGTACGCACATGTGCCTTCGTTAGAAGATTTCTGGATGAAGTGCAGAAGTGAGTACGAGGTTAGAAAGAAAGATTTCAGCAGGCTATCGGCAAAGCAAGTATTTGACTTTGGACTAGCGCGGATACCTGCGGATCTTAAAGATGATGGGAACGTGGTACTTGACACTTACCATCAAATGGGAGGAGATAAAGCTATACTGCAGGATAGCAATGGCGGCTGCAACACAATAGAAGAAAGATCTGGAGCTGTGTTGGTGAATACTTCGAACTGGTTACTGACGAAGGGATATTGCCTTGATGAAGCATTGATGAATCAAATCACAGGCAACTTCGGCACAGGAGATTCCCTCAAGCGAAAGCATGAAGGAGAAAGCGTGAAGGTCCGAGAAGTTGAAAGTACGAGAAGATCTCAAGAGAAAGAGAAGACCACTTCTACGGCCATAGCTTTGACTCCGACTTCTCCAGTACCCAGAGGATCACCAACTATTGCACCACAGCAGCAGGATGCTTCCATGCCTTCATTAAAACCAGCGACGTTCGTCTTCTCTCCGCAGCCACTTCGTTCATCACCCGTTCCAGAAGAGGTGTTGAAGCTGCAGATGACGGAGTTCGAAAGAGCTTTGTCCTTGGATGTTTCAGAAGATGGCAGCCATGATACTGTGGCACTTTCTGATGGAGAGGATGCAGAGCGGGAGATGGTAGTGCACTCAGCGACTTCTCACTCTCCGAGAAGTAATTTCTCGGAATGGTTAGCTATGCAGTTGGTTCCGGAAGCAAGAGTAGAGATGAACTTAGAGGAACATGACTTGCAGCTACTTCAGGATCTGAGCAGAAGAGACAGAAGGCCTAAAGTTGCTAAAGCAACTTCTAGGTTGATCATCACGGATTCGGGAGAGAAGTTTGCTGAGATATCAATTCCGGCGGAAGGAAAGGTAGAAGAGGAGCTCACGGCAGAAGATGTGACGGTGACCAAAATACCACTCGGTCAAGCTACCACTGAAGGATTGAAGCAGGACACGCAGACGTTGCTGGATGCTTTGTTCCTTAGGCTTGACAGTGAAAAGGCGGAGAAAGAAGAGCTGCAGAAGCAAATATCTCAATTATGTGAGATCATAGCCAAGGTTGCTAAATCTTCCGTTCAGCCCATTTCAGCGCAGGTGAGTGATCATCTTATGCAGGAAATGGAAGATGCAAGCAATCAAGTAAAGGCTATTGACGAATGGAAGGATCTGATTATTCGTCAAGCTTCTGTGCAACTTGGGGAAGTGCCACCCGCTTTAAGGTTATGAGCGATGCAACAAATCAACTAAAACAACTGATAGAAAGCATAGAAGGAATGAATACGATTGCGAGAGAGTAACTTTGAGTATTTTGGCGAGATCAACAAGTCAGCCGAGAGATGTATTGGTTCGAGAACAAATTGTGCTTTGATGGATCGGTCGAGAAGGGGAAGCAGCTAGAGTTTGCAGTATCTTTCCGTTTGGAGATCTGCAGAGTTTTGCTGAAAAGGATGCAGGCGCTTGAGAGTAGAACATCAGATTTGCTGGACAGTATCATTTCTTTCACTGAGGAAAGAGTGGATGGAGGTGTTACTTCATACGTGCGGATTATTTCTAACGAGGAGCATAATTCCCTGGAAATTTCTCTTGATGGTAGTAAAGAGAATTGATAAAGCTACCAAGCCTTTCACGATGAACTCTATCAGTAGGCTGGTGACATTGCAGGCAGACATTGCGAGATTTGGGCCAAGTTTGGAAGAAGTGGAAGCATGCAGCAAAGTGTTGAATGAAGGGTTGCTGCAATTCAGGACAGAAAAAGAAGCGATGGCTAAAACAGGATGGAAGGATCTTTGAATTATATGTTCGACAAGTATATCAGATATCAGAACAAGAAGAAGATGTAGATGTTACAGCTGGCATAACTTCTTCTATTCTTTCTTCTTCTACTTTCTATGTTCCCGGATGAAATTGTAAACTTCTAAGTTATTGGTTTTCTGACCATAATTGAAGTCATGTGGAACCTTTCTATTAGTTAAGTGATACATGTGTCACTTAAGAAGAAGTTAGTTGAGGATGATTGCGAATGTCATCTTTACTTGTTGTTCATACTTTAGTTCAGTTTGAGTCTTCTATTTGTACTTTCCCTCCTACATTCTATAAGTAGGAGAAGAACCTCGGGTTAATCATCGATCAAAATTTGTAAGAAGCAATCTTGTGTTCTAGACTTTGTCTTTGAACCCCTGAGAGCCACTTGTTGCAAGAGAATACAAAGAAGCAGGTTTCCGGAGAACTTTGTGTCACGGCGTACTGTGTTTCTTGCTTTTAAATCTTAGATCTTTAAAGTAAACTTTGTGTTATTTTAGATCTGGATCTAGAACTGCCTTTGCTTTATAATTCTGTGTGTTCAAATCTATTAAGTTTCTTCTATGTGCATGCAATTAGCTCTGCTATCTACTAATTGGGATGCACATCTTCCTTACTTCTTCTCTGTAATACCTTTACTTTCTTCTTCTATAATTTTCCTTTCTTAAACAGCTGCTTACTTGCTGCAGAACTTCTTAGTTATGGTTCATGAACTAAGTGGTTAAAGTAAAACCCCTGATAGATAAAAACACATTTATATTGACAAATCTGACACGGGAGCCTCACCGGTTAAATGAGGGAGATTTATCTCATGACTGCCTAGGTTTGATGCTATGCAGAAAATCTAGCCAACAAGATTATCCATGCATTCATAGTTTTTATTATTTGTACTTTCTCAACACATTAAGGCTCTCAAGACATGTAATTATGGGAAGCAACATTGACTTAGTTTCATATTTCAATACATAGAGAATGACCAACCTGGTAGCGAAGTCGTTCTGGCCATGGTTCAGCAAATGCCTTTTTGAAACCTTTTTTAATTTCACTAGGAGATACCTTTACACCTGAAAAAATCAATTGATTTAAAATATAGCAATTACTATTGAAATTTCCATTGTAAATATTCACTTTAATTTCACTAATCTTCTCGAGTATGTGACAATGTTAAAGTAGGAACGTTTTAATGAATCACTAATCTACAGTATAGTGTACTAAAAATGTGGAGCCTTCGGTTGTATCTCACTAATCAAGAAGTGAATAGTGATTTGACACAAATGCCAATATCAATAGGGAAGTAAAAGAGAGATTAACTAGTCAATTCAACCAAATGCATACAATAGGTTGCCTTTGAAAGTTTGAACCATATCGATGCATTCATGAATAGCTCTTCACTACAAAGAGGCCTGTCAACAACATGTTAAACCATAGATGCAAAACAAGTACACAAATAAGCCTAAGGAGTAGATGGCATCATCATTTATTATTTGTAAACTCATAATGAAAACACTACACTTATTATACTTTTCTGAATTTGCACTGTAAAAATGGCTATTTTTTCTCATGGCCAACATAGCATTAGTGAAAGCTCTTATTAAGGGGTACTATAGAGTAAACCAAACTGTGCAATGTCAGCCCTAAAACCCTCATTTAACGCATATAAATTTGTCAAATAGCTAGATTAAAGGCACCATTAGAAATCAAACTTCTCTCTACTTTGGCAACGTGATGTCAGACAGGGCTTTCAAGAAAAACTGTGTACTGGCATTATGAAATTAAATGATTATAACCACGTCCACAAGACCCAACAGCCTATGGGACCACACTTTGTCATAACTGTCTCGGCCGTTGTCAAAGCATAACTTGAGGGACAGGTTTTTGCTTTAAGAAAGTTGTTCCTTATCTTATTGTTTTGATTTAGCAGCTTCCCCAGTTCTTTTATCCTCGTTTCTTCAGATAGCTCCCACATGGCATCAACTCTCAATATTTCCATATACTTGACCTAGATGTCATTGTCGGCTGGACATTCTAGGATGAATTGTTTTCCTATCTATATTGCTCCTATGGTGCACTATAAACATATCTTTTGCTCCCATTCATCTTTAGGGATCACCCATTTATGTGTCTCACATCTGAGTCTGTGGGAACTAGTTCTCCTCTGAGCTATGACTATCTCCTCCCTCCATTTGATCCCAGCCTCTACATATGTTTTCTCATGATATTCATATGTTGGGTTGAACTCTATAAGATTGTGTTGTTGTTTCCTACTTGCTATAGTGATATTGGCAAGTTACCTAAAGTTGATTGGCACCGTTTGTTTGACCAGTTGACAGCTGCTTTGACCAAAATCCATTGTTCTTCACCGGACAGTCTGCTGTTGGCATTTGATGTTTTAACAAATACAAAATCTCACTATTTTCAAAGTTTATGTCGACCATTCATCTTGTTTGATTGATTTATTTTGATCTGATGGAGAATTAATGCTATTTTAATTCTATATCAGAATTGATCAAGAAATAAATGTGATTTCACAGTTAGCATTAACTGGTGTACTAAGTTTAGTGATGAAGTGATAATTGGCTGTCTTAAACTATATTGTCACACATGTTGTACTTTGCTAACTTTTTTTAATCCCAAACTTGACTTTGCAGGCATCTTGTGGTGATATTAATTGGTTTGATACTTGTTATCTCCACAACACACAACTAAAGAAAGAATCAAATAAGACAGTTATGAGGTGTACTTCCTTCTCTGGACACCTAATCTTGGGCTTTGACACTTGGCAACATCAGTTTTGGAACTCTTTGACATACTTGGACTATTGACATATATCTGACTCTTTATCACACTTTCCTCGTTTTCCGATTACCTTGGCCACCTCTATCTGCCAACTATTCTTACGATCATCTCAATCTATATAGGAACACCTTAAAAGCCTACACAAACATTCTCCATTCACAAATCCTTGATTTTTACCCCTAGACACTGTCGTTCTCCTTGAACAATACCATCCACCCCCGCTTGATATTGTTCTTGAATGCGAAATGGATAGCTTTCAAATATGGGCACTTTCATTAGGTCGTCCTAGGCTTGATTCATGGGTCACTTTTGGTGGGAAATAAGTGAGGAGTCGCCTATATATACAAATGACCCCTTAGGTCATTATCCATCCACACGCTCAAAGGACACCTTGGAGATCACTTTACAAGAGGCTTATGGAAACCTCAAATCTTCCGAGAGTGGCCCTAGAGCAATCAACAAAGCTAAATTTGAAGTACAAGGGTTCAAAGTTGTATGGTGCCAAGTGTGGAGGATCAAAAGAAAAATCGCTCCAAATTGCACATTGATTTCATAATTGCACATTCACATAGGAATTGGGAGAACTACATGCAGCTTGATCCCTCCTCGGAGTATTGGTACATAGTGCAAGGTCTTTGACATGCATTGGGGCATTCTACGGCAGATCCATTAATATTTCCTAGGGATTTTCATTGTGCATTGTTGTTTGAGTTCATTGTTAGGGTTTGGACAAATGAGAGATCACACAAGGCTCGTCACATAAAATCGAGGTGCTCCAATACCCTAAACATAAAGTTCAAACACATGCAAACATCTCCATAAAATTGCAAATTTCTCTAATTGTAATGTCCCCTTTCTAGGACAAGTTAGAAAATGGAGAGATACTTGTCAAAGATTAGGCAAAGAATGGATAAACCCTTTTGTATCAACCTAAAATATCCCAATGTCAGCTATTTCGAACCCAAATGGGGTTGGAACTAGCCAAGGTGGTGGGATAGATTGGAAGAAAACAATCGGAATTCAAACACATTCAAAACCAGATTTTACACAGCTGGAAATTAATTAATATTCAAACTCGAACTGCTGCAATTTTCAAAAATTCATATCTTTGGCTAGAGAAGTCCAAATGAGCTGAAACTTTGGATCTTGGGCCACAAAAATATGAAGAATAACATTCCAAAATCAGATTTCGCACAGCCAACATGAAACCCTAATTTTTCCCTAAAAGTAGGTCGCCCAACACATTTAGGGCATCAAATCAACTCCAAAAATTATGAAATTACTTTCTCCTTATTCCTCCTAATTTCTACAACCAAATCCAATATTAAACTGACCCCAAACTGCAGATCTAAAATAAATATTAATTAATAACAACCAAATAGCTTGCAGACAACTGAAATCTTCTAAAATTCATAACTCATTCAATACTCCATATTTTTGCATGAAATAAAAAGCACAATAAACTAGAAACCAAGGCCTTTCCAATGCACTATGAATTTGAATTTTCTGAGCAACTAAACCACTTCAAATCTGCCCCAAAATCTGATTTCAAGTCGCTAGGGTTAGAATAAATTATTTAAATTAATTCCAGCTCTTTCTAACCTTCCAACACACCCAAAATATCAACCCTTGCACTGAAATAACAGCTAATACAAATCAGATTGCAGATCTAACTTATTCACCCTCAAAACATGCCAAAATATGACCCAATGCAAGTCGCCATAGCTGGAATAAATGCAGCAGTGAACAGCAGTAATAAAAACACCTCAAACCCTTCCAATATCACTTAAAAATGAGCCACAACATGCAGATTTAACCCAATAAATTAATGCACCAACATATAAGCCAAGTCGCCAATCTTAGAATGGATAAACCATGCAAAAACACACTCAACACAAGAGAGCACAATGAAGAGAACAATGGAGTCTTCAATATCTTCAACAATGGATCCAAATGAAGCTTACAATGAGAGAGCACAATGCAAGAACTAGGGCATACATCCCATTACTCCAAGCATGGAGTAAAATCAAATGATCAATCCAACATAACCCACTAAAGGAAATGCGACCTCCTTTTATAGAGTTAAGGGGTGCAACATTCAAAAAGACCGACCTTTCCCTTTTGGAGGGAAAACATAAACTCTCATTATAATAAAGTCTCTAATAAACTAAGACTATGTGCACTTTATTATTTTTAATTAAATAATAAAAGCAACTATCCTATGTGCACATTTAAACTAACTTAGAGATCCCTCCTCAGAACGCAAGACCCTGCTAAGGGGTTACAAAATAGACAACAGACATCTTAGGACCATCTTCAAGCTCAATCCTCAAACCCATGAGAAGAGAGAATGGGTTGAGGGTCTTCAGGTCTTCAATTTCAACAATGTCCCAAGAAGGGGACATTACACTGATGCTCCTACACACTACCGTTTTCCCGAATCACCACCTCTAACGATTTTCATCTTCCTCCACCAGCGGTGTCAAACAACATTTCAAATAGTGGTTTTCATTGAAGAGCTTGACAACACCTTTTTAGCAAGATCTAGGTCCCTTCTTCCACTATACACTCATCCTTGAAGCATAATAAGATTGGATCTTTCCATTATGTGCTTTCTAGCATTATCTCTCTACTCTCTCTCTCTAAATAGTCAAAATAACCCTCATTCAGGGTTAAATTACTGTACTTTATTCTCTTTATCCATATAATCTAGATTAGGTCATGTTTATGATTGTTTTATATCTTTAGGTCTAAAATAATCAAAACATTTTGGTGAACCTAACAATTGACCAAAGACAAAACCTTAATGTTTCCTTCTCCATTAGGGTTTCAAATATTCTCCTTCTTAGGGTATAATTGCAGGTCTAACTAATCTCTGAATTTTAGGGTCTATTTACCCCTTGTTCATTACATATGTTTTCTTTTTATGAAAACAAATTGTTTATACATGGCATCTAAAGCCATAATATCAAGTGTTACACGTTTCTTTCCTAGTTTGTATCATAAATGGTTATCATATGGAATGGAATGTCATACGACTTTATGCAATAATAGTAGGGATGTTATCATCATTAATATTACTACCTTAACTTCCCTTAGTAGTACATTTGTATGAATGTTGAACTCGAGATGCTTCTAGTTATCAAAGGGATAGGGCATTGCATGGATCCTTTCAATCCTCCTTCCTTGCCACCACAAGGTGGGGTTAACCAATACACTACACCTATTATCCATCCTAAACTTACATTGAATAGAAAGGTAGATAATTTCAGTCCATGGTATTAAAAACCACAAAGAAACCGACAGCTTTATTGTGGTACCCATTTACAGACAAACAAACAAAAAACCTTCGTACTTATCAAAATACGATTTAACCCCCAAAAAAATGTGATTTTTGGGGGTCGACCCAAGTAGCTCAATATTATAAAGATTTAAGACCAAACAAAAAATCGTCATTTTTCCTACTCGCAATTTATCATTGATTCATTTCAAAATTTCAATTTTCCGCTCCACACGTGATTAACTCCTCCACTGCTCACGATTTAGGGATTTTTAGTTTCGAGTTCGAATCCTCACAATTTAGGGCTTTTTAGTCTCGATTTCAACTGCTTGCGATTTAAGACTTTAGCCTTTTGAGTCTCGACTACTCCAGCTCATGATTTAGGTGGCAAACTAACTATGCCTCGTGGCTTATGGCTATCAAAAATTGTATTCCAAAGGCTTTAATAAATTTTGTAATGTCCCAAACCCTAATGGAACATTGCTAGAAATGATGACAACTACTATAGAAAAACCTAATTTTTATGACAGCAACTAATTTTATGCAAAATTAGGGCAGAAAACTGTTTTTGGTCCACAAAACCCTAAACGACCGAGGTAAAATTCAAATTTTAGTACTTTCCACACATAAATCTTCAAAAAGTCATCAACAACATGAAACCCTTGATGAAATCATGCAAAATAAATGCTTCAACAACAAAATACAAATTGCTGGAATTAATTATTGCTCAAAAACAACTGAAACTTCAAAATTCCATATCTTCATAAATACTTGGAGATAAAATGCAAATGATAGCTCAAAATGACCACAAAAATGGCAGTTATCAAACAAAATTAGAATCATATTTTCCAACCACCAAAACCCACTGAAAAGTGATCCCGAAATCTCCAAATGGGTCACCCAAGTTGAAATGTGGCAGCCCCAAAAGCATGCCCTAGCTGGAATTTGTGCCCTAGCACTAATGGAAACCCTTGTTCTGAAATTCTGAATTTAAAGCTCACTTGTGACTCTTGGATGAAGCCACCAATGCAACAAATGAGGGTTTTCCCCAAGTGTTTTCATCTCCAATAGGATCCAATGAGGGTTTCCGTCCTCAAAGGCTGAAAATGAGAGCTCAATGCTCTAATTTCCAAAAGAGAGGTTTTAAAATTCACCAAATGCCCTTACAATGAGCACAAACATTTTCTTTTATACCCTTTTCTTTCCTTTCCTTGTGTAGCGCTCCATGTAGGCCTCTTTGTTTCTTTTTTAACATTTAATTTTCCCTTAGAAAGGGATGACCTTCCCTTTCAAACATCCTTTTCTATTTTGAAGTTGGTATTTTGCACTTTTAGCCACCAATCTTGCTATTTTAGCGCTATAATTGGCAATTTTCCTTTTTAGAAAAATATGACAAGGCTAAAAATAGCAAATCACAATCATAAAGACGAATGTACTTCTCTTATTTCTCCCTTAAAGCCCACGGGGAAGTAGAAATGGGCCCCAAGGTCTTCAAGTTGAACCCTACAAGATGTATGAGCATTTCTTTGACACAATATGAGTGTACATAGCTTATTCTTGTTATATTTTGAGTGCCTAATCAATTCTTTGACATGGTGCAAGTGTACACATCTTATTCTTGTTATATTTTGGGTCGACTATTGTCGAATAAATTTATCGACATTTATTAAACCCTTTGGAATACATTTTACTTGTTATATTTTAGCTTGGTCCTAAATCTTTATAATCTCGAGCTACCCTTTTCTCAATAGTTAATGAGGATGGATTTCTATTTTTCGTCTATTTTTATTGTATTTTATAAGAGTGTTTTATATGTCATTTAAGAGTGTTTTATATGTCATTTAATCTTATTTTATGAACTTATGTTCTTTTTAAAGTAGCAATAAAGTTGTCGAGTCTTGAGTACGGGTCAAAACTTTGAGTTGCTTTGAGTAGTTGCAAGTACGATTTTTTAAACTATGATTGTCATAAAGCACAAGGGTAGGGCATAGAATAATCCTACTCCCAATGGAACAAAGCGGATTTAACCAAAATATCCCTCCTAATCTTCCTCCACCTTCTCAAGCTTGAACCCATGCAACTAAAGACTATGATATCATAGATCAACTTTAAAATACACATGCAAAAATTTCTATCATAGAATTGCTCAAAAGGGCTTCTATTTACAAAGACATACATTACACAACCTTGCGAGATACAACTCTACCAAACAATACTTGTTGATCTTTGCAAGTGACCCACGTCTCTCTCCCTTCTAGCCTCAATAATGTTGATGTTATACAAGAGACAAGGGCGTGTGCGGACACGGGCAACCTAGACAAGGCTCACAGAAACAGGTGAGGCTTTGCCTCTCTTGAAAGGACAGACGTGCGAGAAATGCAATTGCACAATGAGTTGCGCGTAGGGGATCTCCCCAAGGTTAACTCTCACCAGTCTTGGTGGCCATAAGATTTGTTGGGAATAGCTCAAGGTGGTTGGTGGGTGTTGGATTTTCGAAGGGCATTTGCTGGTTTGTTTTGGTTTGTTCTAGTGCGATTGTGCACGGGTTGCGCGGGGAAAGCATGGGGATTTAGCCTCAAACGGTTTAGTGTGGGTGCATGTGGGGTTGATTTTTCATTCATTCATTGCACATAGGACTCTCTGTGCGAGGGGTATTCTGCAATGAGTATCACATGCAACCGTTAAGAGTTCGCAAAATAAACCCATCACAAGCTTTGTTCCTAGATTAACTCCAATCTAATAGGGGTTATAAAAAGTGCAAAAGAGAGAAGGGTAGGAAGAAAGAGAAATGAATCCAATGTGGCAGCAAAGATCCCTTTCTGGTTGGTGAAGATAGATTCAAGAAACCATACTCACGCTCAGACCAGCATTCGCTCTATCAAGACATGAGTCGGTGCAAGAGTTTGAAAAAACTTTGTTGCTGAGAAAAGAGGGAAACAGCGCCATTGGACACACGAAGCGAGCAAACATCAAATGATAAACAAATGGGATTTGCTCCATTCAGATGAAAAGAGTGCACAAACATCAAACTCAAGATTTAAACACAAAGTAGAAACAAGAAAACTAAAGCAAATGCATTAAAATGTTTTTAAACTTCTTTCTACCAAGATCCGGCCATAATAAGGTCCTTTAACGAGGTATGTACAGGAAAACCATAGCTTACTTAGGCACAACTACAAATGTTGCAACTTACAATAAATGGCCTTAACCAGCTGGGTGGTACAGATCTGACAAATTGAATACAAGTTAGCTACACCATCTAATTAAATTGAATACCCAAGAAAACTAAAGCAAATGCATTAAAATGTTTTTAAACTTCTTTCTACCAAGATCCGGCCATAATAAGGTCCTTCAGCTAGAAATGTATAGGAAAACCATAGCTTACTTAGGCACAACTACAAATGTTACAATAAATGGCCTCAACCAACTAGGTGGTACACATCGACAAATTGAATACAAGTTAGCTACACCATCTAATCAAACTGAATGCCCCTTGGGAGATCTAGATGAATATCATAATTGATCTTGGTGTGGTTTAGGAAACATTCAATGTTCTATGAAGTGCAAGGTTAGCTTGAAGCACGAGTGAATCCTCATTAAGTTCATATTGTGCCTTCTCTCTGAAATGGAGTGTCCAAGGAGATCTCTCCAGCCTCTTTTGTTGGCAAAGTGGAGAAAATATACATCCCTGACATAAATGTCAATTCCAAGCACTGTTGTGTCAAAAATGGCGGATTTTGTTGACTTTTGCAATGATTTTTGTCATTTAGAGACTACACATTGTCTGTCTTCTACAAGATGTGGGCAATAGGATTTCAGACTTTACGCGCGCAATTAGGAACTGTGGCAATGATACTTTCATTTCCTACAAAGCACAAGAAAAGGTGTAAAGTTAGTATTGTGAATAAAAAGTGCTTGATTAAAATATGATTATATTGCGTGCACAATGAGCTCACTTGGCTAGTGTGTGTTTCTTTTCTGATTTGCACGCAAGTTTGTGCATTCTTGGTATTTCATAGTTTGTGCAGAACAAATGATTGCATGCCAAACTATGTGCATTGTCTTCCTTACAAGAATCTCTAGCACTTTCTTTGTGCAGCCTTTGATGTATTGTGAATGCATGTATATTCTCTGCACAACATACAGCTTAAGGAAACCAAGTGTTAACTGTTAGATTTTCCCAAGTGGGCTACAATTCATTCACTTTTACAATTGCAGTAAAGATTTGCAAAGTCACGGCAAGCTGCGAGGTGTTTAAGATTGCACGCAGTGTATGGCAGGTCGTTTGGCGATTTTAGGCATCACGAGGTATTGGGAGGCCGCAAGACTCGTGATATGGTTGTGCAATGAAGCATAAGGCTAGGTTCAACGTGGGAGATTTGCACAATGTTGCGAGGCTCAAGAAGGTAATGGCCAAGCTCATGGAATAGTGTGGGACACTATGCAAGACTATGCGCAAGTCGCAAATTGACGGTAATGGTGTACAATACTTAAGATACTGCATAGTGACATTGCGTAGGGCGGAATGTGAGTCGTACGAAGGATGATGCATAAGGCCATGTCAAAAGATACAAAGGGAGTGCACAAAAATGCACACAAGGCAAGAAGGCAACAAAACATTGCACATGTGATGGAATGTCATGCAAAACTACTACACATAGCTCTTTGGGACTGCATGCAAAGGAGTCACTTGAGCACTCAAAATGGGAATCAAAGGATGCCGCACGCACTTGAAGCATGAAGAGTTAGTAGTAAAAAGACGGGAGCAAGAAACATGTGAAGAGGCCCAAGGAAAGAGAAGATGAACTACACAGGGAATGAGAGATTTGAAATGCGCAAGCAATTCGGTCTTTTAGGAAAGGCCCAAGGTTCCATGATTTCGTAAAGGGCAATCAAGGCGTGTTGTGTAAACACAAAAACATTATTGAGTTTTCATATTTTGTATCTCTTGTTAACACTTTAAGAGGAAGTGAAGACATAATTTCTTCCAAGAAAGAGAACCTACCCTCTAAGCAAATTATCAATCAAAACTAGCATTTATATATCCTACTAAGAATTCTCAACAAAGGAATCGAGCATTTTCTTGTTGACAATGGATTTGGATTAAAGATTTGTAATGCCACTTTTCTACATACATTGGGCATTAACACAAATTCCCTCGATTATTCGAATATGATTGCCAAAGGTTTGGACAACATAACACGACAAGCTTTAGAAAAATTACAATTGATGTAATGTTGGGACCCAAAACATTATCTACAATATTCCAAGTGACGCCTAACCACCAGAATTATAGTCTCTTACTTGTTAGACCTTGTATCCATGTTATGGAAGCAGTCGTTCTACATTACATAGATGTGTCAAATTTGTGTAGGATGAATACATATATACATACTAGGAAGATTCTAAACCCTTCGTGTATTGTCAGGTTGTAGAGCCAATGGAATGTTTTTCACCACACTCAAATTCACCTCAATCATCTATAGTACCTCCTTTGCAAGTCATACAACTAGAAAGGATACATACATACGAGGTAGGAGAAAGTAGCAAGGTCAATGACATGGAGATATCGTCATCCTAGAAAATATCAACAAAATAGATAAAAATACAGAACAAACTAACACATGTAAGGAGAAAATGAGAAAACTACAATGGTACAACTAGATATTACTTATGATACACATGATTTAGATGACGGCGATAAAGATGATGAGTACACCTAATAAATTAGACGAATACTTGTCTAAATTGAATTTCACTCATATAGGTATAGGGGAATATCGAAACAAATCAAATGCAGTCAGCATTGACCAATTAAGAGACATTATTCAAGACCAGCAGCAACAACATGATAAGAAGGGGAAAGCACTTGTGATGACATTTGCACAAAAATATGTCTTCTATGGATACTTCACGCTGTGAATTCTGGGATAGTGGTCACAACATGGTGTAGAATGTTTTTATTCCCAATTGATCATGACCTTCACTATAAGGTAAACAACACCCAAAATACTAATGCTTTTGTGATATTCATGCTGTAAAATAATCTCATACAATTTTGCCACATTAGGGCCACAAACAAAGTCCAACGCAGAAACCCAAAACCCCCATAAAGGATAATCCATCACATCAATATTTTATTCAATCTAGTAAAGTACAGGTAAAAGAAGCAATACATATTGCACAAAGTATGGCTAATGAATATCAATCTTATATACGCTATTCAGTTAACAATATAGAGCCTACAACACCTATTCATTTGGATCCTATGCTTATTCAATGGCAACAACCGCCCATGAGCATTCAATGGCGAGCACCCAAATAATCTCCAGTCACACAACAGAGACTAGGGGTCATATTACATATGGTTCCTATGACTACTAGAGCTACATAGCACATACGTGGCCAGATTATTACTACAGTGTAATGTCCCCAAATGGACATTTTTCAACCCCAAATGGATTTCCCAAATCCCAAATAAAATTGCAAGTAGTAGAAATTATACAAAAAAAATTAAGTGCAGACCTGAATTTTGTAAAGGAAAATGCGACTTGCCTAGGGTAGGAAAATCACTTAAAACTGATGCAAACCCTCTGAATGTTTAGCTCAAATGACTCAATAAACATTGCAAGGATGGAAACACAAAAGAAATACCAGATTTAACCTTGAAAAGAGGCTGAATTTATTTTATAAAAAATATGCAGACAGGCTGCCCTCGGACACAACTGTGAATGGCACTTCCTCGGCTCCAAAAATTCTGAAAACGGATTTTCTGATTTATAAAAAACAGCAGGATAATATGCAACTGAAAACAGTCCCTAAACAGCCTCTAAACAACCTAGATCAGCTCCTTAGGTGGATGCTCCACCTTAAAAAAGGGCATAGAAAATAATAGCAATTTTGTGATGTTGCGAAGGGTGGATATCCTCACGGGTATGGAGTAGTTCAAGAATGGCCTTGTCGTTATCAAAGGTAGGGAGGGGACAGTTATATTTGACATCAATTTCAAGATCCACATATCTCTTACCATCACAATACTGCTGAGAATTGATTTGTCAAACATCCAGGACCTTAGCATCCAGCGTGACATCAAGAGGGGAAGGTGAAGGAGAATCATTTGTACTGAAAGGATCGATTGTGTTGACAGCACAAGGGCTGATGGCATTAGTAGAGGGTGAATTGGGAAGCATTGGATCATTCGTGCAATGCTCAGGGTCTGACTATATCAGATAGGACAGAGCTATGTTGGGCAGGGTCAAACCTGGGCATGACAAGATCCAAAGTTGGATGGGCAGAGGTATAATTGGAAAGTTGTTGAATGACCCAAGGAATATCGAGCAATGGGGGATTAGCTAGTGGAACACAAGGCAATATCTCCTCATCCTCACCATTGCTAGTCTCATAGTAAGGGGGTCGAAATCATAGGATGCGGAAATCATGTTAATGTCATGGTTAAAAGCATGTGCTCACACCAAGCTATGTTGGTAATGAAGACCATCGGGATGATCTGATTCGGTGTGAGCTAAGATATAGTCTTCATCTGACTCACTACTAGGCATGTTGGATTCGATGGAATCGTCATGTGCTATGACTCCCATTTTGCTGAAAGAGCGCGAGGAGGGTGGATCTGCAAAGAGGTGTGTGATCTCGAGTTCGCCAACTTCTAGCAGGTTACTAGAGGAGGCATCATTGCAGGGCGTTCCTTGGATTCTAAGACGGAGGAAATTGATCCCAAGGTAATAGAACTAGAGGAAGCCAAGGTTATATTGTTGGGTAAGCGGTTCTTATTAACCATGTTTTGCAAGTCGTTAGGTTCAACATCATTTGAGTCTACCAGGGGTGACCTTAATGTCAATTCGATAATCATAAAACTTAGGGTATGGAATGCTAGGTAAATCGTGGTTGCATGGTAGGAATACGAAAGATTTGTCGGGAAAAGGTAAGGGTATGTTCCAAGGATTTGGGTCGGCATCGTGCCTATACCAATGATTATTGTGGATGGATGCGATTGTCTATGTGCGATGTGTGTCCAAGGGTGGCTAAGCGGAGATTATAAGAAAGGGGATGATCAAGCACCATGAGCTTGGTGCTGACAGATCTTGATTCCTACTATGATGGGTAGCCAAATACAACCAAGTGACTTTTGATGAGTTTTATCAAACCTGTGCCAAGTGAGTCTGGTATGTTTTAGGTCATCAACAAAAATGCCAAGGTTCTAAATAAGTGAAAAAGAGGCGAAATTGATACCGAGATCCTTTGTTGACCAATACCCATCTTACTTGTGAATCATGAATGATGACACTAATAAGGAGTGGAGGATCGCCACACAAAATAATATCTCAATGTTGATCATATCACTTTCGGGAAATTGAATAAAGCAGAGGTTTTGGTGTGTGAAGGATGAACTATTTCAATGGTGTGAATTTCGGGATTAGGTGGGGTAAGAGGAGATTCTAGCGCTTCATCAAATGCATCTTCCAAGCAATAGATTTCTTGCATGAGGAATTTCCGATGTTGTGGAGAAGTACGCATGAGTTCCATTGAGGGGATTTTGCAGTCGTGGAATTAAGTTCATCCAGAAATTCCATTGTGGCCTAGGATAAGTGTCATAATAGTATTTGGGTGGGTGAGGAGAAAAGGAAAACCCGATGGTTGGGGCGGTTTGTAGGATTGAGCAACCTTATCTAAGGGTGGTGGGATAGGCTCTGTGGGGGAGTCTTCCACCGTTGATTTTGGATGAGACTCGATTGAAGGAGTGGGCTCATCATTTGGTTTCTCATGCGAGGTATCAATGAGTTTTTGGTCATTAGGGAAGGTTTTTTAAGCTTGTGAACGGGGTCCTTATGTGCAGGCTTACATTGATAGTTGACTTTAGTTGTATTAACATATCGCAAATTGACATAATAGTAGCCATAAGACCGTGCCTACAAAGTGGTTCATGGGTTCTTTGTTGCGGTTATTCCTAGACTTCCGCTCTTCATGAGCTTGGAGAAGGGATTGATACTTCTCATAGTGTTCCCGAATGATGGTATTCGTATCAAATTGAGGCCCGAGGAATAAGTCAAGGGTGGTTTTCTTGAGGTCCCAATAACCTTCCTGGGAATGGCTAATAGTGGCATGCCACCAACAAAAGAGGTCAAGATTGAAGGAATTCGTTGGTAGTTTATATGGAGAAAAGATACGAGTAGGGAGGAGTTGTAATAGCTTGTCATGCATAAAGGTGGATCGTGCACATTACGGGAAATGACCTTTTGGCTACCATTGTCGTTGGAAGAACACAAGATTGTTTTTCCTTTAGCGAGGGCTTGGGAGATAATGGAGTTCGACATAGATTTAAGAGTGTCGGGAGACTTAGGCAGCTGGTCGAATTCTCACATAAGGTAATCCTGTCATTTGGCACCTTGAGAGCCTCTTCCAACGTGGTGGGAGAGAAGGATCGGACCTTATATTGGAGATTAGGCAAAAGTGCCTTAAGGAATAGTTGGCAAAGATTTTGGACTGCAAGGCAATGGTTGGTTTGATTAGATAAAAGTTTCCATCACTTGATGAAATCATGGGCTGATTCATTAGGAGATTGTTTCAAATTAATGAAGTTTTGAAAGGTATTTTCAGGCAGGTCATGTTGTTAAAACTCCTTCACTAAAGCTTGGACCAAACTCTCTAAATCAATAATAGAGTGTGAAGGAAGTTGGTTGTACCATTCTAAGGCATCTCCCATAAAGGTTTTTGCGAGGGGTTTAGTTGTAGCATAGGTATTTGTTTGAATCTATTCTTTGTAGATCTTTCCAAAGTTCTTGATATAGATGCTCGCTCGATTGATCCATCATAGGAAATGGTAGGAGATATCCCACCTATCCATAGAAGCTATACTGAGGAGCTAGGGGTTCATTTTGTACTCTTTGAAGAACTTTATTGTGAATTGGAGGATGGGATTCCCATTAACATCCAAAGGCAAGGAAGGTGTTGAAGCATGATTAGGATATGTTAGAATCTAAGTTGGTTGTGAGGCCATTTGTAGGAGTTGATTTTGTAGTTGAAATATGCTAGAGGTAGTGGATGATTGCATAGTGGCCACTTGATCCAATAATTTGATAATCAAGAGATTAGGATCAATTGTTGAATTAGGGTCATTGGATGAAAAAGCCTTGGTGTTATTATTCTCAGATAGGAGTTTTTGGGGATGGAGTGGAAGTTGTTCCAATTACGGGAGGCTTGTGATGGTCATGGGTTTAGAATGAGGTTTTAGGGTCATTTGTTCCATGGGACGTATACCTTGGAAAACTTTGATTGGCTCCCCCTCTTTCTTACTGTGTGTGGAGTTTGTTGTTCGATTTATAATAACCTCCGTAGGGTCAATCCCCATGATTTCTCTTGCATTGCATTCAGCCACGAGATATCTTTCTTCGACAGATTGGTTGTGTTGGAGCACGGGGGCCGATGGTATTAGATGTGAGAGATATCAAGTTCGGGCGGGATCAGCCCCCGATACATTAGGACAACCCATGGCGTTGATCTGTGAAGGGCAAGGATGAGATCCACAAAAATTGAAGCTTCTGGGGGAAATGAGGGAATGAAGGAGCAACCCATAGGAAGTCTAAAGGGGTTCATTAGCTAAGAAGATCTTGAGAGGAGACATGATGAAGATTTGGAAAATTATGCTTGGAATGTAAACAGGATCGGTCATTCAATGACGCACGGGGACGTTGGCATAAGGATGAAATGGTGGCGATTCAGAAAAAATCAGCCATGCAATAGGGTTTTGCACAGAGGTTGATGGCATTCGAAAAATCAAGAAAAATAAAAAGAGAGAATTTGACCTAGTTTAAGGCAAAGTAAGATTCATGTCGGGTTTACCAAAGTGTATGATGGGTAAAACGAAGTTACCGAGATGAGTTCTCAATATGGGGATCCACCTAAGACCGGCCACACCGTGCAAATACAAAGGTGCTCAAGGAGCACTAAAGTTGTAAATCTAGAAGATAGAAGCCCTAGACCTAGGATTCTATAGCCTATAAGTTTCCAAGGCCTACAACTAATATAAAAATAGGTATCCTACTAGGATTTTGAAATTAAGAGGGAGACAAAGGGATGGATAAAGCCAAGGGGTGTTGTAATAATAAGGCAATGCAATAAACCAAAGCAAACATACATCTACTCTAGCCTATAGCAATGAATGACCAACAACAACAAGCATATACACATAGTTACGAGATGGGGGCCGGGGGACGACGGGACAAGGTTTTCGGGACGGCAAAAAAATTCTAAATTTTGGGGATGGCGGGGGACAGCTAATTAAAAAATATATAAATATTTAAAATATAAAGATATAGTGACTAAATTATATAAATAAGCTGAAATAAAACCATTTGAGATTTAAATAAGGTGAAACTTGAACTCATAAACATCAAATACATTCCTTAATACTATAATATCAATATGTTAATGTCATAAATTGAAAATTCATAATACATATTTGAATTTTGAATTTGAGACAAGCTGAAATTTCAAATATATTATAAAATATAAAAGTAAAACCATTCTAAATTATGATTGATCAAGTGACAATAGTTGATATTCATATCATTAATCTCATAGCCAAATACACCAACAATTGTCTATTGTCAATATTACAAAAAAAGAGGACAACTACAAGTATCAGCCTAAAAATCAAAATCAACATCTGAAGTAATATCCATGAACTCCTCGCTTGGTACTAGCATCCTCGTCCTCAAAGGTAAGCCCAATCAATCCCCGTTGCACGTATTTTCCTCTTGATCGCCTCGGCTCCTCGAGATCTACATCTCGCCGTAATGCTTTGGGATCTGTTTATACTCGGTGTCTTGCGATCCATAAGGCGCAAAGCACCGTGTGCACAAACTTACAAGCTTCTCCGCTCTCGCAGAGGTAAGCCTATTCCTCTTAACATAGTGTATCCAACCATATGTAGACCCGGTTCCTCTTAGACAGAGAGGAGCTAGAAACCCAGGGAAAGAAGGCGAATGGCAAGTGGTCGCAGCAGTCCTGGAAGCCCATACAATCACCACCAACTCACTGGCTTCTCCTATGTTATTATTACCCTGTCTGCCTTTGTTGATGTTTTGTACCCATCAAGTTCAGTGAAGTCGAGCCACTCCGTTTTGATCTGTGAAGCCTCCTGTGGAGTGTACATTTTTTTAAAGGCCTTCATAAGGCCCTTCTTCACCTCATCATCATCCAATGGGATAACTTTTCCTGGCCTCTCCACATACCATATGGGATTCAGTGCATACACAACCATATGAAGAGGAGTGTTCAACTTCTCTCATCTCTACTGAATAATGGGCTGTATATGTTCATTATAGAACTCCAAAGTGGGGTCCCTCACCCAAATAGCTGCCTTCATTTGCCCAAGCATGTTGCCAATGCACTCATAGATCTCACCAAGATTGGGGTTGTTAGAATCCCCGTATTTGATGACACTAAAAACTGGAGCTATGATTGATATGATGTATTTCATATCAACCCAAAATGTTTCCCGCAACACCACTTCCTTCACTCTTTTCCCTTGATCTATCTTGGACTCACACCACCTAGTCCAATCTGTGTCATAATCATAATTTACAAGGGCTCCTACAACTCGGACATTCTCTCCAACAAAATAAAATAAGATCAAAGCGGGTGTCAACTTGGTTTCAAAATTTCTTCTTTGAAAAATATCGAAAAAGTTCCATGATGTGTGGTGATTACATATGAACTTCTACACATCCCCTCGGCCTCGATCCACTATCTCTGGTTAACCCACCGACTCTTCCCTATGTCTTTCAATGCATTGTTCATGGCATGCACACAATATGGAGTCCAATAAATATGCCTATATTCTGCTCCACTAGCTTGCCTCTTGCTCTGCACACATAAGTTGCATCTGTGACAACCTGTACAACGTTTGAAGGTCCAACCTCCTCAATGGCATTCTTCAAAATCTGATATTGAAACTCAGCATCTTTCCACTTCCCAGAACAATCAATTGCTCTCAAGAAATACGGTCCATCTTTACGAGAGACAATAATATTGATGAGAAGACGGTGATTATGTCAATATCCGTCCACCCATCCATGATAATGCTACATCCATATGACATTCATGTCACCTTCATCTCTTCCATCAATGATTATGTAGTGCCCACTTCCCTTCGACACTTTTGATATTGATCATGATATTGCTGACTATATTATGGACATTATTATAGTTTTGATTTAGTATGGTGTTAGATGTCAGATCATGGATTATTGTTGACTCTGATTCATATATGATGCATGATGATTGTTAGAGACATTTTATATAGATGTTGACATCTTTGTTGACATGGTTATATATATATATATATATATATATATATTATATATATATATATATATATATATATATTTATGGATGTTGTTAGGACATGTGATATTTGGATATATTGAGTAGACCGAGAAAATTGAATTTAAAATTGATGATTATATAGTTGCTGATGAAATTGTAAGTGATATTGTTGATTGTCTGATGTTGTTGTGATTCATATATATATTGATGATTTTGAAATTATATTTATATTATTTTGGACGTTCTGATATGGCCACGAGGCCAAAGGAGGTATTTGTATTTTTGCAGGTTAAAAATATCACAACAAACATCGGGGATTGGAGACCAACCGCATTGGAATTCTAGATGAATTCAACAAGGTCACCATGGCAACTAGTTTTGTTTGTGTGTGTTTGTTAGTGTTAGGGATTCCCATGGGGGATCACCTTTAAATGTGACCAAGGGATTTTATGTTTTTCTTTTATTTTTGGTCCCTTTTGTTTAATTTTTGCATGTGTTTATTTTGTGGTGCACTTACCCCTTTCATTATTTATTTAATGGTGTGTAAATATTGTGAGTAATCATATTGTTTAGTTAATTAATTAAAATATGTCATAAGAAATTAATTAATAGAGTTGTTGGCCTTGAATTAAAGTGTTGTAAGAGATGTGTAAGTGATGTGTAAGTTAACTTTTGAGTGTGAAACACTCCACCTTCTTGGAAATTCGAATTTGTCCTTGGAGGCTGGTTTTGGAGGCTTGTGGGACAAGTTAAACTTGTCCCATACCTCTTAAATTTACATACCAACCTTGCCTATGGTTGGAGGGTTAAATTTAGACTTTTATAATGCATTTTGGGAAGACAAATTGTAGGTTTTAATTGCACTTTTCTTACATGATTTAATTTCAGTCCTTATGGGGTATGGACTTGTTTGAGTGTGTAAGTAAATCTGTCATATTATTCACCCACTTATTTATTATGCATTGGAGAATGAAGTTGACTTTGTGTTTGGGGTTGAGGATGTGTGATGTGGCATCCTACATGGATCCACCTCATCCTCTTCTCTTCCCTCTATAAAATTCGAATTCCTTGTCTTATTTTGGGGTTGCTTCACTTTTGGGAGACTTCTTTTGGGCGAATTTTCTTGTTGTTTTGGGAGCTCTTGCTTGGAGAAGTTTTTGGAAGATTGTTGTATGCTTGTGTTGGGTTGATTTTTGGATTGCTTGCATTAGAAGGAGCTTGTTATTTTGAACTTGGAACAAACTCCATCATGGAGAGGTAAGAGCTTGGCTCTTGGAAATGCTCTTATTTTCTCTTTATGAATATGTAAATGTTGGTATGTTTGTTATTGTTGTGGGTTGTGGGTAGATGGCCTAGGAATGGTGTAGGAGAAGACTATGGGGTTTATTATGTGGGAGGCACAAGTGTGTTTTAGGGAGGTATAAGGGTGGAGGGAGTTGGGATTTGGGTTCCACCTTACAAAGAAATAGCTTGCATTTCTTTACTCGTTATGGGGTGCCATAAGAGGTTGGGGAGGCATAAGGAAATGTGAGGAATAAGGGGTACTTGGGGAGGCATAAGGAATGTCAGGGTTTTGATATACTATTTTTGGCGGTTTGTAACTCAGGTGGTGATACCCATTTCCCGTTTGGGAGGCATAAGAAGCATCCCCCATAGTTCTTGCTCCTTTGGCTTGCATGGTGAAGCCTGAGTTTTGTGTGATGTCTTTCATGTGGTTGTAAAACTATTGTTCTGTTTTGGACTGTGTTTTATTGTGAAAATGTTGTGTATGTTTTGTGGAAGCCTGTTGTTGCCATGAGTTGGATCACATCTTCTATTGCTTTGTGGTTGGGGCTCGGGGCCAATGAAGAAGGATGGCTTCTCCTTTCATTGGATGTCTTGGTTGGGTGGAGAGCGTTGCCTTTCCCTTGCCTTTGTTGTGATCAAAATTGGAAGAAAGAGAAGAATGCATGTTGTTGTTCTGGAGCTGAGAAAAGACAGTTTGATAGTCCCTTGTGAAATGAAATCTCATTGTAACCTTTCCCACTTGAAGTGGATGACCTTGTAAATGTTTGTAATGGAAAGATGTTGTACTTGATTGCAAGTGGAATTTGGAAATGTAAAAGAGTTATACTTTGTATTCTGTTTAGAAAGAATGATATTGTTTTGTATCTTGTATTTTGAAATCAAATGGAAAGGAGGTTGTATGAGTTTCATTGGAATTAATGGAAGTGTTTACCTTGTTCATATGATATTCTTCCATTGGAAATTTGTGTTTATCATGCACTAGGAAGTCCCTGTTTTGAAAGTGGAAATGTGAAACACGTGAAAAGAAAATATATTATTCTTCCCTGTGTTCAATAAATGATTTTGGAAGAAATAAAAGAAAGAAGATTGTAAAATTGCCTTTTGAAATCAATAAATGAATGTAATACTTTTCTCAAATTGCATTGTAGTGTTTGAATCTGATCATTTCAATGTATTGAAATCTCTATTTGAAAGAAAGAAATGCGTGTGAGAAAAATACAATATTTTGTCTCTTGAAATGTGAAAAATTTGAAATCAAAATTGCATTTTGGTCTTGAATGGTTTGTTTTGAATCAACTAAAATGTGTTAGATTGGAATTGGAATGAATTTTAATACTTAGAAGATGAAAATGGCAAATAGATCCTTTAAAATTTGATCCTTGTTATTTGTAATTTCAAACTGCAATTATCTAAACCAAAAACGCACAATTCAAACCTGCAACAATAAAATAACAAATTAAATGATTGAATTGAATTAGTAGGGCCTAAATGAATTCAAATAGACAAAAACACTTAAAAGAAATATTTCAAAACTTAGCAAAATCGGGCTCAAACCGTTTACAGTCGTTTTTCTGTCAAGAAACGGAAATGTTCAAATTGAAATCAATCAGAAAAATTGAACCTTGAATCCTTCCTTAAATCCATTTAGGAACAATCCTCCATGTCTATTTGACATGTTGAGAGAGGAAGAAGATCAAATTGAATAAATCTCACAAGTTAAAACTCTCTAGTTTGCACTGTAAAAGCTTGCAGGTCATTTTCTTAAAATTGACCCCTTAAACTTTATCAAAACCAAAAATTAATGAGCTTTGTGCAAAGAGGATGTCGAAAGCTTTCCAAAAAGTCCTTGTTTGCCCCAAACCAAGCTCTCTATCAAAAGTTATGCCCTTCTGAAGTTTTCTTCACTTGTTAAAATTTTGAGAAAAATTTCCTTAGTGGGCCCGTGGCCCGAATTTTTCCCTTGGGGCTTAAGAAAATTTTTGGAAAATTTTCAAAATTTTCTCTCGCTGGCCCGAACCAATCGAGAGGTTGCCACATGGCACCTTGAGGTGCCAGCGGTGGAACGGATCCCTTTTTTAACTTAGCGTTTTCAAAAAAATTTGGGAAAATTTTCCAAACTTTCCCCGCCGGCCCGCAACCAATCAGGTGATGCCACGTGGCGTCATGAGGCATCGGCGGAGGAACGGGTTCCTTTTTGTCTTTCGCGTCTTGGAAAATTTTTGGAAAATTTTCAAGTTTTCCCGCTGTTCCACCGGCCCACAGCCCAATCAGGAGCTGCCACGTGGCATCGTGAGGTGCCGGCGGAGGTGCGGGTCTCTATACCCTCTTAGCCCTTGAGGCGTTAAGTCAATTTTCTCCCCGCCGCCCCGCCTTCCCGCGTTGGCTTAGGAGACGCCACGTGTCCTTTGCGGTCTCGCGGGAGCGCGGGCGCAAAGCCAACTTTTTACCCTACGCGGAGAATTTGAAAATGTCTCCGCCGCCCCACCTTTCCTCGCTTTTCCCCACGCTTGCCTTAGGGAGTGCCATGTGTCCTTTGCGGACCCGCAGAGTGCAGCGCAAATGTAATTTTTTGCCCACACGGGAAAAAAATTACAAAAGTCTCCCCGCGGCCCACCAACCCGCCCTTTGGGCAAATTTTCACCCCTAGGCCCGCCGCCCATAACTTGAAAAATATGAGTTAGGAGGACTTCTTTATATCAATGGAAAGGTGAGGAAATTTCCTATCCAATGGGAGTGATTTAGGGAAATTTTGAATGCGTTAAGTGTGAGAAAAATCAAGTTGAAACTTTAAGCCTATTAGAGAGTGGGTTTGGTGAGGAATTACCCTTTGAACCTATTTGAAACTTCTAACCCTAAATTTTGGACCTTATGACCTCTAATAATTATTAATAAAAGAAAAGTATATTCTAGTAGATTAGAATTGTTCCGAACTGTTAGTGACAATTGTTGTCTTGTAACATGGTTGTAGATTCTTTTAATCAAAAAAATTATTCCATAATTTTTCCTAACTAATCCTAGGTTGTTCTTGGGTCTCAAGTGGGTTATTTTAATGGGCGTTACAGATTAACCTTGGAATAGTTTTTATCCAAGATTGTCGTCCTCAGTTTTGTGTCTCCAGGAGGCACATAACTTGTACTGCTTTTGCAACCTTAACCATAGCCTCCTTATAATAAGGAGAGCGAGCGGCATTAAATGGAATCCCAAAGAACATAGAAAAATTTCCCAATAACATCATCTGCCTCTTCCCTTGCCTTTGAATCAAACATGTCAACAACTGAATTTGGGGCTGCCCCCATGGCCTTTCTCTTCCCTCTGCTTTCCACTTCTGACACTCCAAAACTAGAACCAGCCAGAGTATTACTATGTTTGCCAGCCAGAGTAGAACCACGAACTTCTGGCACATTGTCTGTAGTATTTCCATTGAAGATTCTCACCATCTCAGCTCTTTGCTCTAGTGAAAGGCCCTTACAAGTGCCAACCCCCTTCCTGTAAGGTGCAACAAGTGTGCATTGGTCCTAGTGATACTGCCATGCCAAGTCAGTGGACATATGTTGCACTTCCATACTTTGCTCCCCCCTCGAGACTTGGAGGCGGGTTATCAATTATTTGGGCAAATTGTTGCAATGGCTTCTTCTTATCAAATGGTCCAATGGCAAATTTGGACAACATTTGAGAGGGCAATCTGCAAGCACTACCAACCGAACTACTACCGTTATCGTTGCCACTACATTTTGTGTCCCTTCTCCACTCTCCCCCATTGTGGCATCACCAACTCTTCCACGGCCACCTATCTCAACTTCCTGTTCAACCCTCTCCTGCTTTGATTCATGCTCTGATTCATACTCATACTCAGAAGAACTCATGGTGATGATTGCTGCAATGAATTAAAAACAACCATAACTATATGATTGATTGATTATGTAATGAATTAATTTTTAAAAAACGTAACCAATATGCATTTTTAAAATCCTACAAACTATATGCGACGTGCGTGATTATATTGTGAATGTAGATGCAAATGCTAAAAAACAGCCCCTAAAAAATGCAAATATAATATAAATTTTAAACTAGAAATAAAATGTAATTAAAAAAACGTAACCATTTAAATTTTACAACCAAACCCTATGCAAGATGCATTTTTTTAAATCCCACAAACTATATGCCTAATGTAGATGCAAATGCTAAAAAACAACCCCTAAAAATGCAAATATAATATAAAATTTAAAATAGAAATAAAAATGTAATTTTAAAAAAAAAAAAAACGTAGCCATTTACAACCAAATCCTGCAATATGCATTTTTAAAATCCCACAAACTATATGCATGATGGCATTATGAATGTAGATGCAAATGCTAAAAACATCCCCTAAAAAATGCAAATATAATATAAATTTTAAAATAAAAATAAAAATGTAATTTAAAAAAAAACATAACCATTTACAACCAAACCCTATGCAATATGCATTTTTTAAATCCTACAAACTACATGCATGATTACATTGTGAATGTAGATGCAAATGCTAAAAAACAGCCCCTAAAAAATGCAAATATAAATTATAATCTAAATTTTAAAAAAAAATCATAAGTATTGTAAGCAAATAAAATTATAAATACCTCTTGCTTGCTCTTGTTTTTGCTCTTGCTCTTGCTCTTGCTCTTGCTCTCACTCTTGCTTGGTGTGAATATGAAATGAGCCCATAATGTAAATTTATAACATAAAATTGCACTTTTAGGGTTAGGGTTAGGTTAGTAATGTTGTTTTTATATTATAAGTGATTTACAATTTAAAAAAATTAGTTTAGAGTGTTGTTTTTATGTTTTTATTGAAAATGCGGCAGACCACGTGGGGGCGTTTGGACGTCCCCCACGTTCCCGTCCCCACGTTTCCTGGCCTCCTTAGACGTCCCCAGGGGCGTTTCCCATTAAGCATGCATCAGGGAAACGTGGGGAAATGTTTCCCACGTCCCGGGACATCTCGGACATGTCAAAATGGGGGACACGTCCCCGCGTAACTATGCATATACATACAAAATAAGAGACTAAAGAGGGTTAGAAATGCTTACATGTAGCGTGTGTGTGACAGCCGATGCATAATCCTCCCCAAAGATAGCATAGAGAGAAAATCACTATGGGTGAACAGGGAAATCTCAACAAGAAGATCTTGATCCTAACTCACTATGGCGACCCAAAAGCAAAAGAGGCAAAGCTCCAACAGTCAAAGTCAGCTAACAAGTGCGAAATAGTGTGAGTAAGAGCAGATCATGTGCAAATTGTATGTAAGCAAGTAGTTATAAAGTGGTGGTACTAATTAGAAAAAGGCCACGCATATATACACGCCATCACCCATGGGTGATGGCGTCGACTGGGAGAAGCCCTTAAGGTCAAAGGCTGAAAAGTATGGGGAACAGAGGCCGAGAAGACGAATGATGATGAATGACAAAGGTCCAGAGTGACTGAAAGTAAGGATAATAGCACAAAATAAGAAGCAAGTAGACATAATGGGACAAGTGGACATAATGGCTGCAATGTGAAACGAAGGAAGAAACAAGGCATCTATAAGGCTACTAAGGCTATTAAAGCAACATCTCTCAAATGTTGTGGTCTAGCCCACATGACCAACTATGATCATACCCCATCCCGAAACACCCCTTAAGGCACTCGCTCAAGAGGAGAATGCATCAGTCGCCCCTTCACAAAAGAAAGGTTAGCAAGCATCAAAAATATGGTGTATACACAGTGTATCAACATTTTGCATCTATTTTATCACAATATCTTTGCACGTGTTATCAGCAAGACCACCAAAGGAGACAAGGGTGGCCAATCGTCAGTGGACTTGGGCGGAGTTGAAGGAAGGGTTATTGAAAAACTACATGGAGTGGACAGGTTGAATCGACAGGCCCAAAACCAGCAAAATCGACAAGGGCATGGTCGTTTGTTGCAGTATTAGTAAGAGTATCAACCTACTGAGCCACCTATGAGGGGAGCCCAACGATTTTGCAAAGCTTGTGACTTGAGTACCAAGGGTAGAATAGTGCTCAAAGAACAACGACCATTGATGTCGAGGGACATATAGTTCATGCCAACAAAGGCAATGTTTGAGCCTATTTCAAACAACATTTCCCAGCACTAGCGTCCTTCATATCCTCACAATTTAGAGGAAGAAGATAATGGAGACGATCACTAGATATGTTCTTACGAGCATAAAACAAGATTTTCTACAAAGTTGCGAAGCTTTGACATTCCATTCACAAATGGAGACTTCAGATTCGTAATAGGGATTTTAGAAGGTTCTCTCATGTGAAGAGAGGGCCCGGCCATGGCCAAATGCCATACCCTTCACATTTCGTAATGTCCCCTTTTAGGGCATTACTAATATCTGGGTTCATCTCTTTTATTTACATTGTAACCCCTTGGCATGCCTAGCACTACAAGTGGGAGTCTCTTTAGTTAGTTTAATGTGCACATAGGTTAGTTACTTTTATTTATTTAATTAGAAAATAAATAAAGTGCACATAGTCTTAGTATTAAATATTTTATTATAATGAGAGTTTATGTTTTCCCTCCAAAAGGGAAAAGGTCGGTCATTGGATATTGCACCCCTTAGTTCTATAAAAGGAGGTCGCATTTCCTTTAGAGGGTTATGTTGATTGATCATTTGATTTCACTCCATGCTTGGAGTATTGGGATGTATGCCCTAGTTCTTGCATTGTGCTCTCTCTCATTTGGATCCATTATTGAAGAATATTGAAGACTCCATTGTTATCTCCATTGTACTCTCTTGTGTTGAGTGTGTTTATGCATTGTTTTTCCATTCTAAGATTGGCGACTTGGCTCATATGTTGATGCATTAATTCATGAGGTTAAATTTGCATGTTGTGGCTGAAATTTAAGTGATTTTGGAAGGGTTTATGGTGTTTTATTTGTTGTTGTTCATTGATGCAATTATTAGAGCTAAAGCGACTTGCATGGGAAGTTGTTTTGGCATGTTTTGAAGTTTTCTAAGCTAGATCTGTATTGGCATATTTTTCCAAGTGTGAGACAGATATTTTGAGGGTTTTTGAAGCAAAGAAAGAGCTGATAATAATTTGTGCAATTTATTCTAACCCTAACGACTGGTTTTCAGATTTTGGGAGCTGTTTTGAAGGGGTTTGGGTGTTCAAAAATTCAGTTTCATAGTCCATTGGAAAGGCCTTGGTTTCTAGATTATTTTGCAATTTATTTCATACAAAAAGAGCAAGTATTGAAGGAGATATTAATTTTTGAAGTTTCAGTTGTTCTGGTGCATTTTAATTAATTAACTATTGTTATAAATTTCAGATCTGGAAAAGATTAATTATCTAATTGGTTCTCCCATCTAACCCATCACTTTGGCTTACTCCAACCCCATTTGGGTTGTATTAATGCTAACATTGGGTTATTTGAGGTCGAACTATGAAGATCTAATCTTCCTAGGATCGATTGGTTAATTAATTAGGAGGAATTAAATTCATAATTTTTGGAGTTGATTTGATGCCCTAAATGTGTTGGGCGACCTACTTTTTAGGGCAAATTAGGGTTTTGTTGGTTGTGCGAAATCTGATTTTTGCATATTATTCTTCATATTTTTGTGGCCCAATATCTAAAATTTCAGCTCATTTGGACTTCTCTAGCCAAAGATATGAATTTTGGAAAATTGCAGCAGTTGGGGTTTGAATATTAATTATTTTCCAGCAGTGTGTGATCAGATTTATGTTAATTTCTAACCTGTCCTACAAGGGGACATTCCAATTTCGCATGGATCTAATTCTATTCAAAGCCACAGTCGTGTCTCACGAGCTCATGTTTTTTTCAACGCTCCTTCACAATCAATCATGAAGAACATACTAAGCATAGCAAAAACATCGATCATTCTTATAGTCCCTCGACTTTGATTTGTCAACTATGTTCCACTAGCCCTTGCCTTTTGATTGATAGACGTTTATATTAGCTATTGTATGTTGAAACACACATACATATTCTCTATAACTTGATCATAGTACACATACTTTGAGGAATGTTACACCTCATTGGACATATCACTTGCCCTCATCTTTAAGACTGCATTGCTTTTACACTTTTTCCACATTATGCTTTGACAGAAAACATAGAAACTTTCTTCTATTTTATATCACGCGCCTCTTGGACTTTGTTTTCTTGATTGCCTCTTGGACTTTGTTTTCTTGATTGTCTCTTGGATTTGTTTACTTGACAGCATCTTGGCCTTTGTTTACATGATTTCTTGCTATTTGTCTTTTAAAATATTCAAACAATACAAAACTAGTACCTATACACTTTTGCTTACTTTATTGGTACATGTTGGCTATTTGACATAGCTTATCATACACATGGTGATTTACATATCCATTTTACACATGCTTATCACTGTATACTTGAGTTAGATGCAGCACATGCAGGTTACATATGGGCACAGATCACATGGATGTTTTGTAAATTCCTTTTCTCACACCCAGGGACAACATTTCCACATCAAGGACATGCCTACAGGTGGAGATTAGGCATCCTATGTATATTTTTAGATATATCTTTCTATACTAGTCCATTGATCGTATTAAGCCATTTGGATTGATTATACATGACTTGTTCTTGCTTATATGTTTAAATTGCTTGCTTACATGGATATTGTACATTATTATACATGATAACAATGATTGCTTATGGGCACTAACATCGCTTGCTCCGTGCCCACATTGCATGTTACTAATGTGTGCTTACATTGATAGTTTTATGTTAGCGTATTTAACGTTGCTTGCTTCATGGTTTCATTTGTGTGTGCTTGTGTGTACATGTCATGTGTCGAGGATCCTCTTGTCAGTTGTGTTAGTTGTCATCTCATGTTTTTCTTGTGTGCTTCTTGGTCGTGATGTTGCTTCAGATTGCTCACTTTGATGTTTCATGCTTGTATTTGATTACATACTTTTACTACACTATCAATTGCTCTATGATTGCGCTTGACTATCTAGTGTACCATAATATGCTCGATGTCATGATTTATATCACACATAGTACTGTTGTTTGCTATCTACTAGTGGTCACATTGCCATGCTACATATCATGCATCTACTCGGGAACCTATTATTGTGTGCTTCATTGTTATATCTTGTTTGTACAGACATTTATCTCTGGCTGATTTTCTCACAATTATATCTTATATGCTTCTAACAATAAATACTCACGTCCTGAATTTCATGTTTAATACATACTTACAATGATCAAAGCTTTATATGCTAACATATCCTACCATGTTTGAATGCTTTTTTACATGGTTAAGCTCTTGCTTTATCTTTATATACATTTTATACATAGTACATTTAACTCTTTTTTTTAGATGAGTAATACAAGGACTACTTTCTTTCCCTCATCTCAAAGGGGAGCATATAGTAGGCTTATTTGAAAGATTAAGACTATGCCAGACAAAGCACTTCACTTTTTCATATATTGAGAGAGAGTTTACATTGTTTGAATGAGAGACAATTTAAATGGTTCAGATGAGTTAGATATGGTTTTCAAAGATGCCTTAAATGGTTTCACAGAGACCATAGGCAAATTCAATGACATTTGATCACATGAGTCATCATTCATATTTAGACATTCTACATGTTTTTGAGGGACTATGTTTATACTTATGAGGGACTATATTCATAGTTTCGAGAGATCATATCCAAATTAAGGGACAGTTGATTACATGAGACATGAATTTTACCCATATTTACACATTATATTTCAAGTTAGGGAACGATGGTACTACGTAATCACATTTTTGGTTTTTCCGTCTACAACAGAATATCCATCTTTTTGCTTTCAATGGGTCTGGTTTGGGGGCCCATAAGTTTTCGATATTATCATTGCAAAACCCTTGTTCATTTATTTGGTCGAGAAAGGAATAAGGTTGGATCATAATCTTCATTATAAGTTGGGTTATGTGAACGCCCATGGCAATACAGTTGGGGCATTGACATCCCCCAACTCTCTAATACATTTGTTTCTGTTTTGGTTGCAACATCGACATCCCTCAACTCTCTGGTGCAGCAATTATATCTTTTGGGGCATGTTCGCCCCATGACACTTTTCAACAAGTTCACAAGTGCAGCCTGGTTCACATACCATCAAGTGCATTTGTTCTTTTTCTTTTATAATTTCAACCTTTTCGATGATTCATATATTTCAGCTTGCTTATCATTATGGGGCATTAATCTACACATATTTTACTTGCAGATATTCATATGGGACAATGGGGCATTCTCGTTGCAACTGTCAACACCCTTAGCAGATATCACACGTACACATTTTCTTTTATCCTTTTAATAGAACATTTTCAATACTAGATTAAAACACGGCAACTATAGACACCTAATGTTGGTCTTTGGCAGTTGGCAACATCAGTTTTGAGCACTCTTTGACATACTTGGACTATTGACATATATCCAACTCTTTATCATACTTTCCTCTTTTCCAATTAACTATACAATGTCTTGGCCACCTCTATTTGCTAGCTATGCTTACTTAGAATCATCTCAATCTAAACAAGAAAACCTTAAATGCCTACATAAACATTCTCCATTTCACATATCCCTGATTTTCACCTCATTGGGACACTTGAGAGACACCTTGGAGATCACTCTACAAGAGGCTTATACAAATCTCAAATCTTCCAAGAGCAGCCCTAGCGCAGTCCACAAAGTTAACTTTGAAGTACATGGGTTCAAAGTTGCATGGTGCGGAGTGTCAAGGATCAAAAGAAGGAACACTCTAGATCATAGTTAGAAGACTCAGCGAGTACTCGCCAAAGAAAACTACAAACGGATACTCGCTGAAAAAACTCGCCAAAAAGGACTCGCCGCGTTTTGGCAAGTTTTATGAGAGTTTTATGCAGTTTTTGCCAAGTTTTGGCGAGTTTCGCACGTAAATTCATATTAATTGGTAGTGATATTTTACAAGCAATAAAATTGCCCCTATTACAATACAATTGCCAACAAAATGAAAGACGGCAGCGGTTCTTACTGACAATGTTTTCTTTCAACCCGAGGCTTGAATTTTCCTTTGGCTTGAGTTTATCTCTTAGGATTGAATTAATGCTTCACCATTCGTCCAAGATTATTGCAGTTAGTATCCTCCTTTTAGTGTTATTATTATGTTACAAATCTTTGTATTGAATCCTAGGCCAAAGCTCTTTCCTAGCTAGTCTTGTGGGATTCTCTAAATCTTATGGAAATTTATAAGTGTGTTTTTGTGGAATCTATTGCCTTCTCTAATGCAGTGCCTATATAGAATGTAATGATCTCGTAAGTGGTTGACTTTCCCATGTGGTAAAGCACAATATTTGAAAACCCGAGGTGAGATCCATTGAGTTATGTTGAAATTTCTTGTATGCAATAGTAAAAGCAAGTCTGCTGGAGTCATCAAAATTGTTCATACAAAAAACAAAAGCTCGTAATTTAGAAACTACCTCCCTGATACTATAACAATGTGGGTAAAAGTTATCAGCCGGCTGTTGTATTCGCATGATGATGCGATTTTGTATTGTATTTGTATTCAAATCTAATAGAAAACACTTCTCCAACATTTTATGGACTCATTTGATACATTTTGTAGCTATATTTTGCTTAAAATTTATGTTTTTTAAAGAAATTTGCATATTTTTTAAGTTGTCAAGTATTCCCGAGTATTCGCGAGTCTTGCCGAGTTTTTGCCGAGTCAAATTTTTTTGGGTCTACCAAGTATTTGTCGAGTACGAGTATGCGAACTATGCTCTAGATTGCACATTGATTTCATAGTTGTACATTCACATGGGAATTAGGAGAACTATGTCCGACTTGATCGATCCTCGAAGTATTGGTACATAGTGCAGCAATCACGTGCATTGGGGCATCTTGAGGTTAGTCCAACCCAATAGTTCCTAGGGGTTTTCATTGGGCATTGTTGTTCGAATGCGTTATTAGAGTTTGAACAAAGGAGATATCACACAAGCTACGTCACATCAAATCAAAGTACTCCAATACCTTGAACCTAAAGTGCAAACAAAGGCAAACATCTCTAGAAAGTTAAACCGGTCGATGCTCCCAAACACTACTTGATTGCTTGAAGCGAGGACATGTCACAACACAACACAAAACAGCACCAAACCATCAAATTTTTCTCGATTGTTTAAAGCGAGGACATGTCCACCATAGTCGGTGAGGAAGGAGATTACAAAGATTGTTCCAAACCCATCACCAACTCCTAAAGATCAACTCAGCTGATCTTTTCTCTATAGGTGAGCGTTTTCAAATTTAATTTTCTCTTTGCTTGAAATCTTTTTGGGGTTTTTACTGAATAGGTCAACCTAGGTCAATGGGTACACCAACTAATGTTGAAATTGATAATTTTGATAGTCATGGAATACGGGGTGTTTTCTTTAGAGTTCTTGTGGACAAATTAAATCCTATTGAGGATCAAGTTAGACATTTGATGGAAATGAAGATCGCCCATCGAAAACTCTTATGAAGTTGTAGGATTCTATAAGGGAAAAGGTAACAAAAATTCAAACCCTCAACACTTGCCTAATGAGAGTTGTAAGAGATGAAGCATATGTTGGAACTCTGCAGTCCCTCAAAAAGAAGTTTTTGCACTCAAATTTGGGCCCAACATTCCATCCTTGATATCTTTAACACAACTAAACAAATGGTAAATGAGAATAATGACTATGTTAGTAAGGAAGAGCTTAGAATGAAAATTGCCAACTGCATGGCTCTTGCAGTTGACCACCCTCCTAACTAGATGCTTGTTATTGGTGATAAGGAAGGTCCTAGTAGTAGAGAGTTGACTAGTAGGTGGATCTTGGAGAAGTTTGTCAACAAAAATGATGATAATGGCTTACAAAGCGGTGATCAAATTGAGACCACTACTAATCTACTAGAAATGGACCACGTTCAAAAACTCTTATTCGGAAATCACTCAAGTAGCCCAAAATTTTTACTCATACTCAAGACTCAAAAATTACTCCACAACTTTATCACTACTTAAATATATATATATATATATATATATATATATATATAGATTCATAAAATAAACTTAAATAAGATGTAAAATACCATTAAATAACATGTCAAATGAATGTATAAAATGCTTATGTATATTTTCTATTAATTTTTACCAAAAAGTACCAAATACAAACTACAATGCTCATAACCTCATCTAGTCATGGACAATATTGATAGTCAAAAATGCACCAAAATATAATAATATGTAATATCAAATCATCTCTAAAGACCTAGTATAATCTTGTTGCCCCTAGAAGTTGAAGGTAAAGATTCCTCATTTGCAACAACATCTACAAAGATATCATCAGCATCCTCACCAACGCCTTCTGATGCCTCTTACGCACCTAATGACATTGCTTTATTTGAGTCCCTCTCCAAAGTTGTGATCTCCTCCATGGTAAAAATGGGCTCCTTAAGTATCACCAATCCAATTGGCATATGGATCGTTATCATCAAAGTCAATTGCCCCATGACTCACTTCACCCTCCACTTGTCTCACGTTGAAACGAAGATTTTATCGCATGAAAACAAAGTCATTGAGGTGTTGTGTTGTCAACATGTTGCACTTCTTTTTGTGAATAGCTTGATATGCTCTAATTATGTTCACATTCAGAATAGCTACACGGCTTCACAAAATAAAGATAGCTAGACTCAAAAGATTTGAAGTTTTTGCACTATAATCTTCCCACCACAAATCTGCAAATAGGACATTTATAATTTTGTTAGTCATTAGGCTTGAATAAATGAAGAAGTTTAGTATCTACGAATAAAGAGGCTACAAACAAATGACTCAATTTTTTTACTTCATTAAGCGGTGTTTCAAATTTTAGGAAAGAGCTGAAGAAAAAGCCTCTCCTATGCACTCTTGTAAATCTGTAGCTCCTCAACAATTGTGTCTATAGTTTCTTCACAAAGATCATCCTTTGTATGCATATATTGGGGGCATCTATAACCTCCTCATCGGCCTTAAATGAATAGGAATAAACAAAACTTAGGATTCAAGTAGCAGGTCGTTGCATGTATATGTCGGTGAAGTTGTTCAATGTTTGATCAATCATGCACCAAACGAGTTCATATTTTCTTTGATTTTTTTCTATAATAATTTGCTATGGCCTCATACAAATAAACTATCAAGCTTTTCTCCCCATCCACCAACCATAGACCTCTAACCAAAGGCTCGACACCTAAAACAAAACAATGCACAATTTCAAAATCCAAATTAAGAAAAACTTGAACCAAAAAAATTATAGCAAAGAAATGATAAACAAAAAAAAAAGTTTAAGTTTTGAAGTTACCTTAAGGAATTTCTCTATCTGCTTCACAAACACATCATTTTTGTTCCTTTCCACTAGTGTGTTATCTCATCAAGTTTAACACCCAAGGGTGATTTGTAGATGAACTTTGTGATATTTCTTGCCTCTTCAACCACATTTTTCACCCATGTGATCTCCCCCATGTTCTCCGAAAGAGATCAATGCAATGGAGTGCACAAAGGGTCCAAATAAGTATTGGGTACCTTTCTTCAAAAAGTCTCCTGCTACTACATGTGTTGTTGCATTTTCCATCACAACTCGAACGACATTCTCCACACCCACTTAAATTGCCACCTCATCCAATATATCACATGAAGTGTTTGCATTTTTCACTTGGTGGGAGGCATCAATTGACTTCAAAAAGACCAACTCTCTACCTAAAACGCCCAAAATTTAAACAAAGTATAGTTTTCCCTATCCCTCCACCCATCAAACAAAATGTTGTAGCCCTTTTTTTGCTCATCTACAAAGGCTTGAGTATGTTTTATGGAATCCTCCAACAACAAGCCACTCAAATCATGAGTAAGAGTCTTAAACCCCTTCCCAATGAATGGTCAATGCATTCACCAAATTCTCCCAAGATGGACTTTTTGCCACATTAAAAGGGAATATTTTTGGAGTATCAAAAATTTTCCGCAACTATCCTTGATTTAGTGCACAATTCTCAATTCCAAGTGGTACCTTCAACTAAAGGTTGTGCCCTAGGACTACTTTGAGGAACCAAAAAAAACCGATTCTCCAATAGCTGAGCCTTGTCTCCGTCCCCATCCCCGTCCCCACTCCTTTGAAGTTGGGGCAATAGAAAAGGCTCCCGTGTCATACTCATCGGAATCATCCCTCATTGCCCTCCTACTCAGTACGGCTGCAATTTCTTTAGCTTTCCTCTTTTTTCTCCACACAAGCCACAAGGTAAGAATCCATCTCTCTTTGAGCCTCAAGTGGCACTTATTTGCAGAACTCCGCATCCTTACATGCAATTCATACAAGGTGGTGTTAGAGGCGATTGACGCCTCCACTCATCCTCAACCCACAATAATTGCATATGATGCAATTTTCCCTTAGAGTTGGATCACAATGCTTCCAAAAAGGGTCATTAGACTAAAGCTTGCTATAGGTAGCTAAACTAGATGTGGATGTCATTCTTGTAAATGTAGACAATAGAAACCCTATAATACCAAATAAGAGTTCTTGATTAAATGAAAGGAAGAAGTTGAATAAAACGGGAAAACAAACAAAATTTAACCAACGGCATCTAAAATGGAAAAGAAAAATCAAAACAAGTTTAACAAAAAAAGTTAAATCAGGACACTTACGTGATCAAATATCCGTAAAAATCCTTCAAAGCCAATGGAATCACTACGAATCACCTCACAACAGCAGTGAAATACACAAAATGACATAGCAAAGCAGAAATACACAAAAATCTGAGTTTTTAAAACGAAAAATTGGGAATTTTTTTCCCACAACTGTCCTCTGTAGTAGCCGAGTTTTGTACACAACTTGGCAAGTTTTCAGCGAGTTTTTGGTGAAAGATCAGCAATTATTCGGGAGTGACTTGGCAGCCAAGTAAAGTAGTGATTTCTCAGTTAATAGGCGAGTGGCGAGTACTCGTGAATTTTCGCCGAGTTTTTAATCTAATGGAATGGACCGAGATGGCTCTATGCTGTTTTTTGGCTGGAGCGACATTGATTAATTTTTATTTTCCCAGTTTTAGTAGCAGAAATAGTACTCCCTGTTATAATTGTCTTGGAAATAATCATTACAGTTTGGCTTGTTTGAATCATTGTGACCTTGACAGGGGGTTTTACAGACCATCTGGATTTATATTTTGGTTAACTGAGACTGCTGCCTACCTCTAAAAATCCTCCAGATCCGGGAGCCAAAACTCTGTCTTCTGGGTTTTTAGTTTCAAAAAGGGAAAACAGTTTTTGTGATAAAAAGATAAGGGAGGAGTTTGTAAAGGTTGTTCCAGACCCATCACCAACTCCCAACATCAACTCGGCTGGTCTTTTCTCTAATGCTAAGTATTTTCAATTTACTTCTTCTCTTGTTCAAAATCTTTTTGGGGGTTTAGTAGCTCAACCTTGATCGATGGGTACACCAATTAATGTTGAAATTAATAATTTTGAGAAAATAATGGAAGGCAGGGGGTTTCTGTTAGAGTTACTGTGGACAAACTAAAGCCCCTTGAGGATCAAGTTAGACATTAGATGGAAATGAAGGTCACCCATGTGAAAATTCTTAAGAAATTGGGGGATTCTCTATGGGAAAAGGAAACAAAAATTTGAGCTCTAGAGACTTACCTGATGGGAGATGAAAGAGATAAAGCAGATGTCGGAATTCTGTAGTCCCTCAGAGAGAAGTTTTGTGCACTCAATGCTGGGCCCAACATTCCATCCTTGATATCTTTAACACAACCAAACAAATGGTAAATGAGGATAACGACTGCATTAATAAGGAAGGGCTTCAATGAAATTTGCCAACTGTGTGGCTATTGCAGTTGGGCACCCTCCCAACTAGATGCTTGCTATTGGTGATAATGAGAAGGTTCTGGTAGGAGGAAATTGGCTAGTAGATGGATCTTGGACAGGATTGTCAACAGTAGTGGTGGTAATGGTTTGCAAAGAGATGATTAAACCGAGACTACTGGTGATCTGCTGGACTGGATCAAGATGGTTCTGCATTGTTCTTTTAGCCGGAGCAGACATTGATTAATATTTATTTTCCCTGTTTTAGAAGCAGAAATGGTACTCCCTGTAATAAATGTCTTAGAAATACTCTTTAAGGTTTGGCTTGTTTGAATCATTATGACCTTGAGACTGCTGCCTACCTCTAAAAATCCTCCAGATCCAGCAGCCAAAACTGTCTTCTGGTTTTTTACCTTGATGGATATAACTAGTTTTTAGCTTTCAAAAGGGAAAACAGTTTTTATGATAAAGAATTGATGTATTAATATGTCCTAGACTCCCAAGCCAGATGAAATGTTTCTAATCAAGTACAACCCTCATATTAAAAATCCTGAAATCGGCCATATTTGTGGGGTACTGGAATTAAAGTTTGTTATAACTTATAATCACTCTTTATAGAAAGTTAAGGTATAATTTACAGTCAACACCTAATTCACAAGGGTCGCATTTTTGAAATTTCTATTATAAGGGCTCTAAGATTATAAACTATCAGCTGCGTCAAGTTAATTAAGTTCCATCGATTTACAAGCAGTATAAGCACTAGCAGGAAAAAGACTCAACATATCAAAACCAGTGTATCATAACACAAAGGCGTCAACTATTAGGTAATTTTGAATTTTGTAGATGCTAGAAATGTATAAGGTTTCCAAAGCTTTAGAAAATTAAAACTATACTACCATGTTTTGAACCAATAATTGCGTATGTATCTTCAACAGGCTGCACAGTTTGCAAAAGTGTCCCTCCAGCATCCAACAAGAGAGCTTCATATGCAATTGCTTGCTTTGATCCTCCTTCATACACACGAACAAAATTAGAACTCTGAGATGTAAAAAATAATAAAAGCACCATTTAAAATTATTATACCCCATAGTTTCTACAATATCAACCATAACCCTTACAGATCAGGTAATTGTTGATGTTAGCATACTTAAATTTACATTCTATGCACAACAAATAGCCTTGTCAGTCTTCTCAATCCCAGTTTTGTCAATTTTATACATAGTTTGGTGCAGAAAATGAAAACCAAATAATAGGGTAATTATTCTAAGCAAACTAGTAAAGGCATGCATATATGAGGAGTAAGGACATGGAGTTACAACTACTGGAATATCTATCAACATATTCTCTTGAGAGAAGGTACCATGGAATAACAAAAATAGAACAAAAGTATCTTTTGAGTAGCTAGTTTATCAAAATGATAAACAAATCATAGAAGAAAAACATGCACTGACCTAAACATGAATAATATTCACCTCTTAAGATTGTCTAGGTGTGATTCTCACAAAGTGGGTAATGAATCATAATAAACTATTAGAAGACGTGAACAAAGAAGAAATGAAGAGAAACCAAAATGCACACATTGTAGATTGTGTGTCCATCATTTTATCATGCAAGAGATAGTTACAAAATGGTTGAGAAGGTTACAACCAATCTTTAGTTAATACATAACTAATGGTGACTTAATAATAAACTATAAACCTTATATTCTAATACCCCCTCTTAAGGATTTCACTTCAGAAAGAAAAAACACAAACACACCTGCTTGTGAAAATTGAAACAACATAACCAAACAGAGTTACGCATCCTTTAGAAGCTTTATCTTTGAAAACAGTTCTTTGACCAAGGAGAACTGCATCAAGTTGTGTAATGTCCCCTTTTTCAAGCTAGTTCACTATGGAAGACCTTATGCCCATTCCTCTTCTCATGGGCATCAAGGAAGGAGGGAGGGGAACTCGCCATGGTTGTAAGTGTTGTACTTTCGTAATTAATTATTTTATTTACTAATCATGGCATTGGAGTGGTTCGACTAGGTGGTGGAAGACTTGTCAAACAATGCAAGGAGGATTTCTATTTCTTCATTATGGAGGTCAGTCTTGTGGAAGGCCTACATGGTGACTTTAATGTTCTTTTCCTTCATTAAGGTGGTCAGCCTCTCTAGAGGATTCTATTTGCCCATTGACATCTTCAAGGCCTATATAAGGTGGTTCGACTTGCTAAAGGAGGATTATGCTATTTTTGATATTGATTTCTCTTGGAGGTGGAGCAAGTAGCTTCTCTTCTTGCCATTGAAGGATGAAAACCCTTCCTTGGTCACCTATTGAGGACAAAACCCTTCAATAGGAACACACTTGGGGACGGAAACCCTCTTGTGTGCATTGGTGGCTTCACCCGAAGTCACAAGTGAGCTTTCATGTTTGTTTCTTCCTTTCAAATTCTAGGCGACTTGCTTGGGTGAAGGGTTTGATATCATCTAGGGCACTTTTGGACATTTTGAGCTGATATTCTTGTTCTTCATATTTTATAAGGCTGGAATCTACATTTTGGTGATTTTTGGAGTGGTTTATGAGCTATTTCCAGCCCTTGGTTTTGGTTGTACTGCTACTGTCATAAAATTAATTACAGCTGGGTGTAATCACTCATTTTCTCTATTATTTTGATATAATTTGGATTGATAAATATTGTTGTGGTTGAATTAATTATTTGGAAGCATTTTCAGCTCTATTTGTATGGTTATATGTTGATGTGAAGTCCCTATACAGTTCACTGCCCTAGAGGACTGATCATTGATTGTTCAAATAGGGTTAAAGTATATTTTCAGTCATTTTCAGATTGATGTTTGTGTGTTTGAAGGTGCAATTTCAGATTTGATCCATTAGGGTTGTGGAGAAACCCTTTTCCCCATTCGCTGCCCTAGAAGGGATATAGTGGAATCAGAGGTTCAATCCTCCCAGCCTATAGGGTTTCATTGTGAAAGAAAAATTCAGATCAGCCAGTTGAAGAGCTTAGCATGGCCCACCAAGATTCATAGGAAGCCAAAATCGATAAGCTCATTGAAGGGCAAGTTAGATTGGTAGACACCATGGACTTGTTGGCCCTAACCCTACAAAAATTCCATGAACCAAGGCCTCATAATGGTGAGGGCAGCTCATCCAGAGTTAACACTTCATGGCAGCCCCAAGGATCAACTTATGGATCAGCCACTAGGCCTACTTTCCTTCCAAGGGAAGAAGCCATTCGGAGGTGGGAACAAGACATTCAGTAGGGCAGAGTATTGCTACCATCTATGAGGAGTACAGGGCTCTTCCGGATGAGATTTGTGATGTCATGTCACTCACTGAGTTTATAGGGTTGAAGAAAGGTGAAATGGGAATTGGACCAAGGTCTAAACCCCGAGCTATGCCCAAGAAAAATGTGGAAGATGTTCCAGCCCTTGAGGGAAAGAATCCCTCCATCATGATCAAGGAAGAAGAAGAAGAACCAAATTTGTTGGGCATTGAGAGGGAGCAGCCCATTGAAGCCCTAGAAGTACCCATCACTCTTTCCAAGGATGAGCCATTGACTGATTTTCAGAACAGTAGTATGAAGGGTCAAGGGTTTGATGAAATATTGAAGCATGAGCCTAGGAAAGAGAAGGAAATCATGAAGCACGAGTTGGAAGGTAAAAATCCTTTGATATTCAATAATGATTCATTGATTTCTAATGATGGCATGTGGCAGAAAAATGGAGAAGAAAAATCAGATTTGCATGAAGTATATGAGGATGACATTATGGAAGGGTATGTCCATGAAGGAAGGGCACTTTTGGTTCTTCATGATTACTTTCAATTCACTGGAGTTTCCCAAACAGCAGTCGATGATGGGTAGATTGAGGGAGTTCATAACCTTGAAGAGAGTTCCAAAAATGTTCTGAACAAATACCAATAAAATAAGGGTGAGCTCCTTGTTGGCAGCCTAAGGTATGATAGAAATGATCACATTTTGCCTCCTATGTCGTTGTCATACTTGTGTTATTATGGCAGCTTGTTGAAAAGAATGATCATATGTTATGTTTGATGCCTCATAATATAATTGGTGATAAGTTGAAAAACTCGTTGAGTAACATAGGGCCAGAAAACAAACTTCCGACTATATTTCTACGTGCCTTCTTTCTCCCTTGAAATACCTCGTTACAACTTACTCCCTGCTTGTCCAGCTCTGATACCAATGTCAAAAGATGTGAACAAAGAAGGAATGAAGAGAAACTGGAACGCACACATTATAGATTGTGTTTGTCATTTTATTTTGCATGAAATAGTTACAAAATGGTTGAGAAGATTACAACTAATCTTTAGTTAAAACATAAGTAATAGTGACTTAATAAAAATTTATAAGCCTTATATTCTAATAAAAACATCAAAAAAATACTAACTCCATGTTTGGTATATAATTCCAAAGTTGTGATTTTTACCAAAAAAAAAAACCATGATGAGAACTCATAGTTAAGTGGGCATAAAAAGCTTTAGACAACTTTTGACTTTTTTTTTTCCCTTTATCCTCGTCCTATTTTCCTATCTAGAATGGGCTGCATTCATAACACCAAGTTTGCATGCTATGTGTATCGCCACTTTGGTATCTTCCAACTGTCTTTCTTTGTTACTCTATATAATGATTATGTAATAGAAGAGTACACATATTTTACAGGTGACAAAATGTCTCTATCTCTCTTGTGCATGTTCTTACTTCTTCTCTCCTCTATTGCTCATGTTTCCTCTTTTAGTTGTGAGCAAACATCAAAAGGAGATTGGACTCCATGCCATATTTTTAGGACAGTCGTTAAATATTACGCAATTTCATAACAGTTATGAATCGTACCATACGGCATAGATCTTTAGTTTTATACATACAAATTCAAGCATGGTTCCTTTACTGACTAAGACACTATTGCCACTTCAGTTTTATTATAACATATTCATAATCACTAACATTCAGATGTAGTTAAAGGATAAGAATTGATGTAAGGCAAATTAAATAAAAGACCATTTCTATGCAAAAGAACACCACAATAAAGGCATAAATACCAAGGGGTCTAACATATACCAAACTTGGCATTTGGTGCCAAATAATTATTGCAGCTATCTTTTGAAATGCACAAATGATGAACAAATAGCATATTAATAGATTAAGTTTTATATAGCAAATGAATTTTTAGACTAGCATAAGATTAAAAAAGTTGCAATATCTATGTTTTTGTTACGAAATAAACATGTTAGTGCTCACATTTGTTAGTGGTGAGCAATTATACTATGAAGGTTAGTATCAATGTTAATGTTGAATTTTGAAACTTGAGCATACAGTCTCTCTCTAGATATGGGGTAAAACCAACATTTGATATCAGAGCTGGTTTTCAAAGAGGCCTCTCTGACCTTCACTCCACCCATGCTCTATTCATCAAGTTAAGCATTGGCAACAGTAAGCAGAGCGGACCTCATCTAACCCCGTTCTCCTTTGTCTATGTTCCATCTATTTTTAATTTTTGTCAAAATGTACGAACAATGGATATGCAAAGCAGACCTCGTGCAAACCCCATTGTTGGTTCATTCACCCTTCTTGCAATTTGTCGACGATGTAGCAGAGCGGACCTTGTGTGAACCCATTTGGCAGACATCATTCATTTGCATTGCCTTCTCATCTCCATTTTGTTCACTCTATCCACAGTATTTCAGCCATTTTGTCCACCGTGTTCATATTCAAAATCAAAGTTTTAAAAAAATTAAAAATGCATTTTAAGTATTTTGCATATAACTATGGCACTACATAAATGTTATAAAAGGCCATACAACTGTTTGACTGACCATATCTCCACGTGAGGAGTTAATTGATTTTTTTCTTTACATTTGTTTTGTATCAAATATGAGCTCCATACCCAACTGTACATCTGATTTGATGTTTGTACAGTGGGTTTTGCCTTTAAGTTTGTTTGTGGGTCAGATTCGTGAGATCATGACTTGATTTGACTCGATTCAGTTTGCATTGATGAGTTTTCTCCTTGCAGCGAATTGCTACATGAATTATCAACTCGTGTTCACAGATCTCTGCACACAAAGGAGTTGCTTTTACACTGTCCTCGAAGGACCGAGCCGTCTAATGCATTGAGGGTTTTCTGGATGCCTGACAAAAGCTACAGGGTATGCTATGAGTGTGACTCGCGGTTTACAATATTCAATAGAAGACACTGTTGCCATGTTTGTGGCAGGGTTTTCTGCGGAAGGTGCACGGTCAACACAATTCCTACTACTTTTTCTGAGGGATAGAAGTATGATCTGGAAGACAATGAGCACATTAGGGTTTGCAGATTTTGTTGCAAATCTCTACACACTGGAGTTTCCATTACACTATAGACAAGCTCCTCTTGGAGATATCGGTTCAAATGTGGCTCAGCGGGCTGCCCTATTTTGTAACTCGACCTCACAAATGTTGGAAAATTATGGATTCCAATAAACAAAAACAGAGAAATAGAACAAAGTAAAACTCAGAAAAAACACAAATATATTTATATTAATTTCATAAACTATTTAATACATCAATTTCTAGAGTTGCTCCTCTGATTTCTTGCTGCTGCAAATTCACTCTGACTCTTGTTGTTCACTGCTGTGCATACATAGTTTTGTCTTCTATATTGCTGTATATTTTCCAGCCCTGTTCTGTACTGTTTTGGCTGCTGCTATGTTATTCTTGCTGCTGTAAAAATTAACTCTTAACTGTTCTTTTCCAGCTCTCTGTTTTGCCTCTGCTCTGTCTCTTTCTTCTCTGCTGCTCTGTTATATATGCTGCTGCATATATTCTATATCATGCTCTGTTTTCTTCTCTCTGCTTTTTATGCTGCTGTGTATTCCAAGTAAAAACAAAAACAACTTTTTACAAACATTAATTACTTTCCCTCTCAAGAGAGGATTCAAAAACTGGGCACTCAAACAAGGAACATTAATTGCAAATGTGGAGGGTAGGTGAAAAAGAGGGAGAAATTCAAAATTCAAACTCAAACGTGCAAAGGGGGCTCAAGATTAAATATTCAACAACAAGTTGCTTCTCCTTGGTAACCTTTTTTCCATTTTGGCTCAGTTGTGAAAGACTTTGTTGTGATCTAACTCCTTCAAGCTCCTTGATGAGGTGATTTAGTAAACACATCTAGTTTTTGAGCACCACAAATTAGATTTACTTGAACTGCAAGCTATTGGTACCCTTGTGGATCTAGAGGCTGCAAGTTCTCCTCTGCTCACCATTGACAGTCTCCACAACTTAAATTTAGCTTGTTCAAGCCCCATGCAAAGCTCTCAAGGAGGATCTACAACGTAGGATTGACAACTCCCTTAACGGCTTAGATCCACGAGCCTCCTTTGTCAATAGCAACTCCATCTTCTTGTAGCATCAACATATCTGCCTTCAACACTGTTCAAAGAACTTGGCATTGTGAATAAACTCGGCTCCCCTTAAGGCTCTACCTTGATTTTTTTCTCCGTCTCGTGAACCTGTGGTTCATCCTTACAACGGCCATTTTCATAATATTTGTTTCCCTTTCATTAATTGAGATCAGCTCCTCTTTTGTCAACATGAATTTAGAACGTTGGATTGTAACTTGAAGTTTAATCCATTCTACATCGAATCAAAAGGCAAAAATGACATTTAATTAATCGCTTTGGCCTTCAATATCCATAGCAAAGTCTGTGGTATCCTATTCCAAGGTAACCCTAATCTATCCCCTCGGGTACCTTGCCAAACTCGGTGAAATATTTTTAGCATACAAAGATCCGGATTTGTTAAACATAAAAAGGAAGTTTTGCATTATGAGTTATATACGGGATCTGCAGCCCGATTAGAAGGAAGAGTTTTGTGAAAGCTTTCAAGGTGCGGGTTGACCCCTTCCAACACCCCAATCTTTATCATTTTACTCAAAATTCTTATATAAGAATTTTTAAAAAGGTTTATTTAAATTATGGGGATTTTATCAAAATGAGGGCATATTTTTCCGTGAAAAGGACAATATTTTTGGAAAATTCATAATAAGGGGGCAAATTCTTTGTAAACGGATGCATTATCAGTTGCAACTGACATCCAAATTTTCGCATTGTGAGGGGGAGATGATCCATAATGCTAAAACTTGAGCCACAAATGTGAAACCTACAAAGTGAACGACTGAAGGCAACCGAAGATGGAAGCTACAGGCAGAAGGTTCTCTCCCATGTTCACCTAAGGGGGAATGTTAGGAAATAAACATGCTAGTGCTCAAATTTGTTAGTGGTGAGCAATTATATTATGAAGATTAGTATTAATGTTAATGTTGAATTTTTGAAACTTGAGTGTACGCTCTCTCTCTGGATATGCATAAAACCCACATTTTCTCCAAACTAAATAAATAATGACAACAGTTGGGAAGAAAATCTGTATATGAAAAAAACTGAGCATAAAAATTCTCCATAATGGTGATGGAATCCATAAAATTATAAATCAATTAACAAATTGAATTTTGGCCAGAAAAATTCCTTTACCATTGAGATCAAGAGCTCCTCAGCAATAACAAGTGCACCACCGGGAAATAGGTCATCGACATGTTGATGGATACTCACCATTTAATTATCAATAAGTCAATGATAGGTTAGTGTCAATCAAAGAAAATATACAAGAAACAATAATAGAACTTGGGATTTCTTAAGGTCATTGATAAGTATTTATTGACAACAAACCTAAAGGCTACAAATTAACGACTCAAAAATGATAAGGACCTGTATGGCAGTCATGTTGGTCATAAGGCACCCACAGGTGAACACAACCAGAGAAGCAAACTGCAAATCAGAGTTCATGTGTCCCATGAAAGCTTAAGGCTCAAAGCAAATGCATGAATTCCCAAAATTATTAGTAAACCCAGTCATTTTAACAGATCACACAACAGACTTTGTGAAGACGTCAATGTCTGCAAGATAAAGAAATAAAACAAATGAAATGAACACGTACAGACTAAGAATGAAATGAGATAAAAACCAGAACATAAAGACTCGCCATGAGCAAGTGGAGGTATGCATCCCATGAGGACGGCATATCATCCGTTGACGCAAAAGCAATAAGTATCAACATATCTCAGAACCTCGAAATAGTAACAAGGCAGGCTGCGAATCAAGAATCAAAAGTCTGAAGATCAATAAGTGCATAAGATAGAATTGTTTCAAGAAAGAAAGAAAGAAAAAAATTATATTAATGTCCATGAATGACCAAAAGTAGGTCAATGGGACTCAAGAATACATCTAATTACAATAGAAAGTGTTAGGGTAAAAGAACCCTAGGATCAACAACTAACTGAATAAAAGAAGAAGAACAAAAGCACTGAAAATAAATGAGGGGTAAACCCAACACAGTAAACCCCCAACCCACGTGGTTAGGATACCAATACAAATAGCCATGTGGGGGAGCAAGAACCCCAAAGAGCATGGGCTGATGAAAGTCAGAAAGACTAGACGGTAGTCCCATCAAACATCTCTAACAGTGTATGGGACAGAGGAATCATTTGTGTCATCATCTATCACTATGAAAGGGCCAATGCAGGATCTAATAATGCTCATCAGGGAGTGTCTAGGGCTAAGGGGGGCAGGTTGGATAATCCTAGGAGGAAGCAAAGCACTCCCCTAAAATCCCTCCCAACATCCAAGGCCGATGAAACTCCCGTGGTGGCAAAGAAATGTGTAATATGTGCCTGTTCCTGTGGCCTGGAAAGTGATCGTAAAGCTGCAGATCCATGACGCCAAGGAGCAGATCCATGACACTGAGAAGGGGCGGATCCCGTCGCCGAGAGCTAGTCTGTAGCGGCACCTCAGTAGGAGTGTTATGCAGAGACAAGTGCCTCCTTACTTTGATCTTGCTTGCATGTCAAAGACATACAAACATAATCAGTGGACCGTATCCATGCCCCTTTATGCTCAATGTCAATTGATTCCAATGATTCTAGTTAAAAAAATGTTTGAGTGGCCTTTGTTGTACTTCATACTGTTTACATTTGCTTGTGTATATGGTGGAAGGGATTTTGATGATATTCATGACAGAGTAATGTGCATTGTAATAAATGACACCATGAAGAGATTACAGTGACCATTAAAACAGTGACAGAATCAATATGCATGAAGCAGATACTCCTGATAAAGTTATAATGACAAAGAGGTTATAAGGTTAATCAAAAACTTTATTAGGGGTTTGCTTTACACATTAAGCCTTGCAAGTATAACTTTGAGGATTATTTTTCCTTTGAATATGACCCATAGAATTATACACTCCTATTAATCAGATCAATTTATCCGTGTGGCTTTAGTATACTCACTGGCTGATTCTTAGAAAGCATGATTATTGTTCACCATGATATCCCAACACTAAGTTAATTGCAAAACTGACTAAAATTGATTTATGAATGTTGATTTTGAGATTTGGACTCAAAACACTCCACTAAGGAGCAATCAGTTACTGTAAATGTACAACACTTTTAGTTTCTTCCTGCCACATTTAACTCTAGCTATGTAATTCATGTCATAGAGTAAGGTGTATTATAAAATGCCTCTCCATGCAATCTTTAAGAGGACATCTATAATAGAGTGTTTATATACAGTTGTGGATAAAATATTTTTCACATTGTTGAGGGATTTGTGGGTTCTAAAATTATTTGAATCTGCACCATCAGAAAACATTTTTGAGGGGTATATTTAGGTTAAATTTAGCAATAAACTACACTAAGGTTTTCTCAGTTATGAGGGTTGCCATACTGACTTCTATTTAAGACTCAACTACTATTGGTAGTTTCAGGAGGATGCTCTCATATGATGTGGTTAAAATACTTCTATATTCTTCAATGGGATTGTTTACTCTTTTCACAATTTCTAACTTTCTCATTTTCCATGAAGTTGCACTACTCCTTCAAGAAATCCTTCTGCCTCCTTTCATTTTCAATTACCATCTTCTCCACTGCCTCTATTGCCAGGTCTGCAGCAAGGAAAACATCATATTTAATTTCAAGACTGGAAATAATTGTCCATAATCATCGGCATTTATTTTATGTCACTTAGTATGCAAAATTTGAAAGCATAGACCTTCACAAGTAGCAAACTGGTGCTCGTGATATTAGAGCATGGTTTAATACATTCTTTCCCTTTCGGCAGTGTTCTTATTCGCTATTGCTATGGCCAGAATATAACCCTTTTTCAGCCTCATTCTGGAGACAAGGTATACAAAAGTTATCCCATTTAAGAAAATTCATGCAAAAACAGGACTTTATTCTCCTTTTGCCTGTTATTGGAATCAAGATTTGCACTCTTTTATTTTACATGGCAAGAAGGATGCAAAAGAGACGTCTATCGTGTCCACAATCAGGGTGGTTCCGTTGAAGGCTTGAAAAGCAACAAAAAGTATTATGGATGTCTTCATCAAATTCCACACAAAATTTGTTTACAATCAAACACAACATTTGTTTACAGTCAAAACCTTCATGAGTCTAGCCCTTCAAAATTTGATCCTGCTTTAGGGCACTGTACACCTTCTAATGGCATTTTTCTTGTCAAGTCTCAGTTTTTCAATTGTACTCTCAACATTTGATTTGCTCAGTCTGGGGTCTAACATCTTCTTTAGAAAATAGCATGTTTTGTGGTTATGTCGGTGTGCACCCTCTTCCCTTTGAAAATTATAGGGATGCAGATGTACTTCCATTTACTTCACAACTGCTACAAAGAGGTTGTGAGCATGTTCATAATTTTTCAAGGGCTTTGGTCAAATCATGTCTTGGAATTTAAGCAGTAAACCCTCGGTGAAGTATCTGAATGATGGTGAAAATGTACTAGAATGAGTGACCATGCTGCTTTCTTTGCCGCAGATCATTTAGATACATTATACATGTTGCTGGTTCTGACACACTTATATTGCCTATGCAATTTCTTCCTTGCAAGGGTTATCCAGATGCACGGTATTTGACTTTCAAAATTGATGCAGGAGTATCTGCAGCATAAGTGCAATCTTGCATCATCCAAAATTAGTTGTCTTACTTTGCTCTTGTTTGAATAAAGGGGTCACAACAGTTGCAGATCTCATGGCGGTCATTTTGAGCTCTTTATCTATGCCGTGAGGTCCCGAGTTCTTTATTAAGTTTTAAAGGCGAGCCCTTCAGTCACAACAATTAATTGAGCCCTCAAGTCATTATGTTTTAAATAAAATCCTTGGGAGTCGCTTTATTCCTAAGTTCATGGGGGTCACTTTATAGTCTAAGGGTCGCGGTGTCACTTTATACATCGAGCCCACTTAATACTTAAGCCCACGGAGTCTATATAGATTGCGAAAGTCCAAGTTCATGGGAATGTGATAAGTGTCACATTCAAACTCTGTACACTTGTCAGGCTCGGACACAACCTTTTCCCACGGACCATAAATTGGATGCAAAAGCCCAAGTTGATGCAAAGGGAAACATGACACAGTTGGACTCAATCCACATAGTAAACACAAGGCCCAAACTTTTCTATGAATGCGGTGCTCAATTAAAAGGTAGACACGAGAGACTCTTTAACCAATAAATATAATTTCACAGATCCGAAATGTCACAGAGAGCTCAATAAGTCCGCGAATAGAGGGACTCCATGATATTGACACGTGTCAAGATTACAGATGGTCTCAAAGGGGACTCAAGTTTAACTGTGTGCTGGAGGGCAAGCATGGGCACAAATTTGGACTCGTTGAAAAGCTCTCTTCAAAAGCTTTCAGACGGCGGTGAATTTCGAGTCGCTAGACACATCTGTGGGATGTGGTGAACACTCAAAGAGCCCGGGAGCTGTTTCAAATGTTTCACAGTGTTCCACAACAACAGAGGGGGGCACCAAAATTGAATGGGACACACAAAGCTCAATGGAATTTGAGGGCATAACTGTTAGCAAATGTTGGAGCCACGCCAACTAGGGGAGAATATTTGAGAACCTTATAGATGGCTTGGAGAGCACGAAAAGAATTGGAGGGACACAGATACAACAGAATATTGGTGAAGAAAGGGCAAAAAGAGGGGAAGAAAAGGTAGAGAATGTGGAGAGAGCTCAAGAAAAACGTTATAGAGTACCATTAGGACAAATAGAGTCTCTGCAATCATACTGTGATTTGTCGATGTTGTATGGCCTTTCAACTTAATAGAATTAGTTGTTAGAATGTGTCTCTAGTTTTAGTATCTGTGTGCACCCATTGTCTTATTCTGCACTCTATATTGCTACTCGGGTTGGGCACTTGTTAAATTAAGCCACCAACATTGAAAGTGTTTTAACTAATATCAAAGCCTTGGGTAAGATTCTTCGGGAGAGATTGGAGAGCTCTGCAGATTGAGTGAGACTCTATGTTGTCCTTACATAGGATTGTGACTATTATCTGTGTCTGTTTAGGTTTGTGGTGTTTGGGATTGTATGTAAGCAAGTTACACAGGGTTGTAACCAAGAGTGAGTCACGGCAGTAGGAAACTATGAGTCAAAATGGCTCCATGAAGAAGGTGAAAGGAAATAGATGTGGTGCTTGAAGCTGTCAGAGATGTGCAAGCCATAATGAAAGCCATGGAAGAGGAAAGGGGAAGAGATCAAGCAAGCAAAAGGGGTGAGAATGACACAGATGAATAAGAAAGAGTTGAAGTAGATGCAGATGATGGATAAGACATGGATGCGGGAGAAAGGAGACTAATCAAAAGTATATCTAATATTGGAAGAGGAACTAAGATCGAAGTGCAAAGTTTCGCAGTAAACTTAGACCCTGAAGAGCTGATTGACTGGGTCACTAAGATGGAAGAGTATTTTGAATGTGAAGAAATAGAGGATCCCAAAAGGGTGAAAGTGGCACAAACAAAGTTGAAAGGGCACACTGCACTTTGGTGGAAGGAGCTACAGGCTGAAAGGAGAAGAAAAGGGAAAGACAAGATCTTGAGATGGGAAAGAATGGTGACCAAGCTCAAGGAGAAATTTCTGCCAGCTAATTATCAGTTGGATCTATTAAAAAGAATGCAGAACCTGAGACAAAGGGAGTTGACTGTGAAGAGCTACATTGAGGATTTTAACAATATCTATATCAGATCTGGACACTGAGATTGAGCATGAAAAGGTTGCAAGGTATGTGAATGGTTTGAGACTCAATATTCAAATAAACTGAGCATGGTGAGACTGAGAACAATTGAGGAAGCTTACTGGTACGCTTTGAAGGGTGAGGAGAAACTCACAAGAAAACAAACAAGCTCTGCTAGAGGAAGAAGTGAGTTCTCTAGAGGAAGAGGACAAATTGGCTCAGCAAGAGGACAAGTGAGCTAATCAAGAGGAAAGCATTACAGAGAAGAAGAGTCCCATGCTTCACAAAGTCAGAAGAGTCATTGTGAGGCACATGGGAGACCATCCCCTCCTGAGGCAGAGGTGGATATGAAAGAGGCCGTGGTGAAAGTCTCTTAGGAAATTGCTTTAGGTGTGGGCAGGCTGGGCACAGAGCATATGAGTGTCCACAAGCTGTTGGAGAAGGGTCAAGAAGAGCTGAAGTAAGTGCACATGTAGCCCAAGGAAAAGAAGGGTCTGAAACATCTGTAAACCATCCAGAAGAGCCCAAGCAAGGAGAATCACTGGTGATGAAGAAGACACTGCTGAAGTCAATGAAGGAGGACGAGCCTATTTAGAGGAAGAATTTGTTCAAGACTATCTACAATGCAAGGGGTAAGTGTTGCAAAGTCATAATAGATAGTGGGAATACTGATAATTTAGTCTCAATTGAATGGTAGAAAAACTATGGTTGAAAAAGAGGCTCACCCAACCCCATACAAGGTGTCTTGGCTGTAAAAGGGCCATTGGTTGATAGTAAATGAGCAATGCTTAGTAAGTTTTCAGATTGGTAACTATAAGGATGAAGTATGGTGTGACATAATGCCAATGGATGTGTATCTGATTCTGTCGGCAGTTTGGTAGGAAGGCTGTCCATGATGGTAGAGCAAATACATATACATTAGAGAAGAATGGGCACTCAGCCTACTGAAAACCAAGGAAGAAGAGATTGAGAATAGCTCAAGGACGCTGTTGGTGACAGGGAAACAATTCTTGAAAGAGACCAAGCATGAGCACACGTGTTTTGCTGTGGTACCTAACACATTCCCTACTGGAACAACAAGTGACAGCAGTGATGTACCTTCTGACTCCTGAGGTAAGACATTTGTTGCGTGAATTTGATGAAATAGTGTCTAAAGAGTTTCTTAAGGGCTGCCACCAGTTAGGAGTATTAGTCATCATATGGATTTAATCCTAGGAGCTAGTTTACCGAATAAGGCTGCATATAGATTAACTCCAGCTGAGAATGAAGAGGTCAATAGACAAGTATGTGAGCTCTTAGGTAGAGGACTGATTAGGGAGAGTCTAAGCCTATGTGCAGTACTAGCTGAATTAGCAACAAAAAGGATGGTCAACAGAGAATGTGCACAGACTCGAGAGTAATTAATAAGATTACTATCAAATATAGATTCCCATTGCCTAGAATGGATGATCTCATGGATTGCTTGGGAAGAGCCAAATACTTCAGCAAGATTGATTTGAAGAGTGGGTATCATCAAATTAGAATAAGAGAAGGATATGAGTAGAAGACTGCATTTAAGACTAAGGAGGGACTATATGAGTGGTTAGTGATGCCATTTGGGCTAACTAATGCACCCAACACATTTACGAGACCTATGAATGAAGTGCTGAAGCCCTTGTTGGGAAAATTTGTGATTGTCTATCTTGATGATATTCTGATTTTCAGTGACAGAAAGGAACATTTAGCGCACCTGAGACAAGTGTTACAAAGGCTCAAGGAGGAGAAGTTGCTGATTAATCTTTAAAAGTGCAGCTTCATGAAGGAATAATTAGTGTATTTATTTGTGATTTGTGATTTCCAACAGATGGCTGCAAATGAATCCGAAAAAGTAAAGGCAATTGTGGAGTGGCCAACACCCAAGAGTATGTTTGAGGCAAGAAGTTTTCACAGATTAGCAAGCTTTTATAGGAAGTTTGTTACAATTTTAGTGGAATATGTGTACCAATTACCGAGACCATGAAAGGAGACAAAAGGGTTGCAGAAGAGAGTTTTTTACTTTTAAAGAAAAAGGTCACAGAAGAGTCGGTATTGGCACTACCAGACTTTTCAAAGGTGTTCCAAGTAGATTGTGAAGCAAGCAAGACAGCAATAAGAGCAGTTCTTGGTCAAGAGGGCAGACCCATTGCGTATTTTAGTGAGAAACTCAATGATGCCAAAAGAAAGTACTCGGTATATGATCAAGAGTTTTATGCTATTGTGCACGCATTAAAGAATTTCTACCTAAAGAATTTGTGTTATATACTAACCATCATGTTTTACAATTTATTAACAATCAGGATAAGCTGAATCAGAGGTATATGAAGTGGGTGGAATAGTTGCAGAGTTAAATATTTGAACTCAAACATAAAATCAGTAAGTCAAACAAGTTAGTTGATGCTTAAGTAGGAGGGCAGCATTATTATTTGGAATGAGTGTTTGACTTGTTGGATTTGAAGAGATGGAGGAGTTGTAGAAGGATCATTCTGATTTTGGGTAAGCTTGTAAAGCATGTGTGGAGCCTACAAGCATGGGTAGAACGCCATGGTTGGATTACTTCTTGCAAGAGGGACTGCTGTTCAGAGGGCAGCAATTGTGCATACCACGAGGGTCCATGCAGGATAATTTGATAAAGGAAAAACATAGCAATGGAATGGCTGGACACTTTGGGGCTGATAAAACTTTAGCAGAGTTAAGTGAACAGTATTTTTGGCTGAAAATGGGGAGTGATGTCAATAACATTGTGAAAGGGTGCAGAGTTTGCCAATATGCCAAATGAAGGGGTCAAAACACAGGACTTTATCAGCCATTACCTGTACCTGGGAGACCATGGGCCAACTTATTTTTCCAAGAGGTTTTTGGATTGCAAGGATTGCCAAAAAGAATTGTTTCAGATTGTGAAACTAAGTTTTTGGGTCATTTTTGGAGAACACTATGGAAAAAACTGGGTACTGATATAAAATTCAGTTCAGTGTATCATCCACAAACGGATGGGCAGACTATAGTGGTTAATAGGAGTCATAGAAATTTTTTGAGATGTTTGGTTAGAGAGAGACCTAGACAATGGGATTTAGCACTGCCATAGGCTGAATTTGCATACAATAACTCAGTTAATAGGAGCACGGGTAAAACACCATTCCAAATTGTGTATGGGCACAGCCCAAGAGGAGTTTTAGAATTAAGAGAGCTTGTTGACATAGAGGGACATATGAAGAATTATGAAGGATGGATCTCTTTACGCTCCAATGAGTTTTAAATCAAACAGAACAACAAATACAGATTTTTCGTATGTTATGGCACTTTCCCTAATGCAGATCTGAAAAAATGCGGCTAGTTTGGTATATAAAATTCCCACAACAACAATCAAACCAAATAAAATCTGACCTGTGCGTATTGGCAGCGTAAAATACATATAAAATCTGACTTTTCTGAGTTGTCATTAATCTGAAATTTATATCAGAAATCTGCAGATCTAAAGAGGCTGAAACAGTAATATAAATCCATCCACAGTATTGAAAATACCTTCTCCTGAGTTGTAAAAATAAATACAACAGATAGCAGCAAGGATCAGACCTTAGAATGACTTCAAAACATCACATAACAGCCACATTTGAGTCGCTCCATTAGAGAAAATCAGTACAACACTGCTGCAACTCTGGTAATCAACTTTTTATTGCAAAAACTCCATAATTACCGCTGAAAAACACTAAAATTCTGTGTAAGCTCTATGGAAAATCCAGTATGCAGAAATTCCTCCTAAACTCTAAGAGGGTTTTCGTCCTCTAGAGGCAATATACTAAGGGTTTTCGTCCTTAGAATATTTTTGGTGAAAGCTTCAAGCTTCAACACAATTCAGAATATATCAAATGAATATGGAATGCCTCTCAAGCAAGTCTACTTCTCCTTTTAAAGGAAGAAGAGACCCAAAACAACCTTCAAGACCACCAATCAACTTGTATGATTCTTTCGATGCATTTTCCACCCTCCATTTCTCTTAGGGAGAATACAAAAGGTATTTAATAATTATTTTCTTCTCTCCCAAGGCTGGTCGCTTTTCCCTAGAGGGAATACACAATAGAAATGTTTTATCCTTTCTAAGTTCCCATTTTCCCCTTAAGGCAAGTCGCCATTTTCCCTAGAAAATACAAATTAAATAAGTGCTTTTCTTTTGATGTACTTTTCTAGGTTCTATTTTAATGTTAAGTTTATTAATTTATTATATGTGCTATTATATTGTAATTTTTTGCACAATATAATAAAATTAATAAAACTTAAGTCACCCTTATATTTTTCCTTTGGCCGTCGGGTTGACAAAATAGGCCAAAGGTCTTCGATTGGAAAAGGGGACATTACAGTCCTCCCTTCCCGAGATTGCTTGCCCTCAAGCAATTCTGATCTTGTTTTGTCCAAGTGTCATGCACAAGAGACAAAACATGCTGAAATGTTCTACCAACCTGGCCCCTGTTCCTGTCAAGTGAGCTATAACTTGCCACCATATTCCCTCAACAAGTTGCTCATATATTTGGACCAATGGTTCAACAAACTCCAAAATGAAGACTTCATCTTCTACCATATCATGCATCCTATGATGAAAATAGATTGGACTAGGCAGCAATAAATAAGAACCATTATTATGTTTATCATACCTTGGAGTATCGCCAACATCCACGTCAATCTTGGACTTCACAATGGCTTGACTTTGTTGCACCAATTCCCCTTCATTCTTGTCTGGAATGGGATGAATATTGTTGTGAACCAGCTGCTGCGATAAATGAGACGGCATATCTTCTTCCACGCATTCATCAATCCTTTTGTCCCTTGCTATGTTGATGAGATTGATCTTTTCTTTGACTCCTTGAAGATGTTGTCTTGCATTGGCAGCCACTAATCTAGCCTCTTTGGCTTTTTGTGACCACATATCACACAAAAGTTGTGTCTTTGTCACATCCTCCCAAGTCTGATATAAAAAATCAGAGTTCTTATGACTTGAATTCATCACACAAAACCCATTTTTAACACCCAATTCTTGGATGCCACCTATGGAAGACCCCATGGCATTGTCATCCTCATGTAAAATGAGCATCCTCTCATGATGGGGTAAAGAAACATGACTGCTGTCATAAAAATCAGAATACCTATCATACTCTTTTGCCATGTCTTCAAGCTTCACAAGTGCATCTTCCGTGGAATTTTCATATCCAACACATGTACTTTGAATGCCAACACTTGTAGATTCTTCTTCATTCTTTTCTCCATGTGTAAGGGCTGCCATCTCATGAGAGTAGGGAGATAAATTAATGCTGTCCCAAATCAGACTCTTGGGATCCTCCTTCACGCTTTCATTGCAAGCATCAACCTCTTCCCAAATCATAGGCCTTTGTTCAGAACATCCATGGCTGTTATAATCAGATTTTTCTCCATGTGTAGATGATATGACCAAATTCAAATCAGCACTATCAAACTCATCATATAAATTTTTGCATACCTCTTTGGAATTTGAAGACACCAAAGCCTCTCTTGTGAAGAGTTGTATCATCCATATGTGAAGTCTTTCTATTCCTTCCACGTATCAACCATTTAGAAGCTATGGTGTGATATTCCTTCCTTGCCTGCTCAGTCTTGTAGCCAATACTTGGGTGCATGTCCATGTAGTTCATGAAAGGAAAATTCTCCTTAACATCTTGAGGAAGAATGTTATACTCCTCAAATATGCTAATCACTTCTGCTTCCTTGTCTTGAGGTGTTAGAACTTTGTGAATAGAAAATGATGATGATGATCTAGGCCTCCGATCTTGTCTGACCCTCAAACTGTCTCTTCTACCTCTTGACCTATCCACATTCATTCTCTGCATAATCTGTTGCATGGTCCGTATCATCTGTGATGGGTGGTAATCATAGTCCTAAGAAGATCGCTATCCATATTCCATGGAAAGCTTTTCTGTCTAACTTCCATGATTCAGCTCTATCACCAACTCTCGTGGCTACATCAAATCAAAAACCCTCCAGGTGGGAGGAACATTGCTCTGATACCACTGAAAGATCCCCAAATGGATCTCTTTACGCTCCAATGAGTTTTAAATCAAACAGAACAACAAATACAGATTTTTCGTATGTTATGGCACTTTCCCTAATGCAGATCTGAAAAAATGCGGCTAGTTTGGTATATAAAATTCCCACAACAGCAATCAAACCAAATAAAATCTGACCTGTGCGTATTGGCAGCGTAAAATACATATAAAATCTGACTTTTCTGAGTTGTCATTAATCTGAAATTTATATCAGAAATCTGCAGATCTAAAGAGGCTGAAACAATAATATAAATCCATCCACAATATTGAAAATACCTTCTCCTGAGTTGTAAAAATAAATACAACAGATAGCAGCAAGGATCAGACCTTAGAATGACTTCAAAACATCACATAACAGCCACATTTGAGTCGCTCCATTAGAGAAAATCAGTACAACACTGCTGCAACTCTGGTAATCAACTTTTTATTGCAAAAACTCCATAATTACCGCTGAAAAACACTGAAATTCTGTGTAAGCTCTATGGAAAATCCAGTGCAGAAATTCCTCCTAAACTCTAAGAGGGTTTTCGTCCTCTAGAGGCAATATACTAAGGGTTTTCGTCCTTAGAATATTTTTGGTGAAAGCTTCAGGCTTCAACACAATTCAAAATATATCAAATGAATATGGAATGCCTCTCAAGCAAGTCTACTTCTCCTTTTAAAGGAAGAAGAGACCCAAAACAACCTTCAAGACCACCAATCAGCTTGTATGATTCTTTCGATGCATTTTCCACCCTCCATTTCTCTTAGGGAGAATACAAAAGGTATTTAATAATTATTTTCTTCTCTCCCAAGGCTGGTCGCTTTTCCCTAGAGGGAATACACAATAGAAATGTTTTATCCTTTCTAAGTTCCCATTTTCCCCTTAAGGCAAGTTGCCATTTTCCCTAGAAAATACAAATTAAATAAGTGCTTTTCTTTTGATGTACTTTTCTAGGTTCTATTTTAATGTTAAGTTTATTAATTTATTATATGTGCTATTATATTGTAATTTTTTGCACAATATAATAAAATTAATAAAACTTAAGTCACCCTTATATTTTTCCTTTAAGTGTTTAAAGGTGAGCCCTAAGGTCATAGGTTGACAAAATAGGAGGGACTTTGTGATCTTGACATGTGTCACAATCACAAATGGTCACAAAAAGGGGCTCAAGCATTGTAATATCCCCTTCCCAATCGAAGACCCTTAGCCTATTCTTGTCTCCCGATACCGAGGAACAAACACAAGGGGGACTTAAGTTCTATTACTTTATTATAAAATGCTTAAAAAAATAAACATTATAAAAAGCACTTATAATAATTTAATGAACTTAATAATAAAATAAAATATAGAAAAGCAAATACATGATAAAGCACTTAGTAAAATTGTTTATTTCTAGAAAAGTGTGACTTGCACTAAGGAGGCAAAAGAGCATAGAAAAAGGCAAAAGGTTAATGGGCCAAAAGTTATTCCTTCTAAGAAAATGTGACTTGCATTAGGAAGGCAATTTAGGGGAAAAAGGCATTTAATATGAGAAAAATATTAAATGAAAGCAAGAGAAAATATTAAATGAGAGCAAGGGAAAATATTAAATAAAGTAAGTGGAAAACATTAAATGAAGCAAGTGGGTGAAAACATTTAATGGAGGAGAAAGGTGATTGGTTTCATGTGTGGCCACTTTGGGTCACTTCCTTCCTTAAAAGGACAAGTCGACTTGTATTGGAGACATGCTATGATCATTATCTAATTTCTACATTATGTCTGAAGCTTAGAGCTTTTGCATAATTTATTCCAGGACGAAAACCCTTAGGAATTATCTCTAGAGGACAAAAACCCTCTTAGAGCTTTGGAGGAATTTCTACACAGGATTTTCCATTGAGTCTTCACAGAATTTTACTATTTCCAGCAATGTTGTTTTGAAGAATAAAATTGCAGCAGCTGTATGTTCATGGAGTGACCCATCTCTTGGCTATTTTGAGCTATTTTGGAGACATTACAGGTCTGAAAATTGTTGCCATCCATTGTACTGAATTTTGGGACTCAAAGTAAGTCATTTTCAGAATTTTTGGAAGGGTTTAATGTGTGGTTTCAACCTCCTTTCATCTGCAGATTTCTGAACTGTTTTTCAGTCTTATTTGCCTCATAAAAATCTGGTTTTCTTCATATTTTATTAAAAATATAGAGATCGATTTTGATAAGGATCAGATTTATTTGAGTGTTGTTTGTATGGGTTTTTCACTCAAACCCTAGTCGCCATTCCTGAAAAATTATTGCAGCAGTCAAGATTGAATTTTGCAAGGTCTCATACATCTGTTTTGGGCTGAATTAGTCTCATAAAAATCTGCATATTATTTGAGGAATGAAGATTATCAAATAATGCTTGTTTGGTATGAGTTTCATGCACAAACCTAGTCGCATTTCCTCTAGATAAAATACAGATTTGTATGATAAAATTATGATTTACATGTGTTAAGCTTGCATTTGGTTGGGGATTGCCTAAAATCCGTTTAGGGGTAAAAATATGTCCATTGGGGACATTACAATGGTATCAAAGCCGGTTTTCCTCTATCTTGTTGGGTAGCGAAAAAGGTTAGAATATGGCATATTGGAAAGATCTCAATGTGGGTTTTATGAAGGAAATGTTCATCAACATGGTGAAACAACAAGAAGCCACTAACCTTTATTTGAGCCAGCTCACTCAAAATTTGAATCAAAGCAAATTTGGGGACAATAAGGAAAAAGGTGAGAACAGTGATAAAGGGCAGCCAATAGAGGTGATTGATGAGGATTCTTGTTGGAGGAAATACCAATCTTTGAGTAAGGGTTTTAGAGATAATATGTCATTTCTAGATTATTGCATGATGAAGATTGGTAGCAAGCCCAAGCGAGATCATCATATGCCGGTACCTGAATTACAAAAGAACTCATTTGAAGAAGAAGCTTCTAGAGAGAAAGGTATGATTTCCATTGAGCAAAATAATTGCATTAGTAAGGAAGAAACATTGCTTGTTGGATGCCAAGTTAGAGAAATTATTTCAGCTCCAAAGGAACCAAATGTTGATAGTAGACAAGAGAAGAAATTTGTATATGCAAGCAAGGAGGATGTAATGGAAACTCTAAAAAAGTGTGAGGAATGGAATAGAAGAGCTAAGGCTGCTAGATTGATAGCCGCTCAAGCGAGACAACACCTACAAGAGTTCAAGGAAAAGACTTCTTCTATTAGTGGGCAGCAAGGTATGAGGAATGATATTCCTCAAGATATGGCAGCCAAGAGCATGGAAATATCTTGCCAAGGAGGGCAGATTGCTCGGATTGAAGAGTGTGTGGAAGAAGGTATGCCATCTCATTTATCGCAGCAGCTGATTTATGAAGAATTTCAGCCCATTGTAGACACGAATACTCAGGTTTTGGTGCAGCAAAGTCAAGACATTTTGAAGACCAAGATTGGCGAGGATGTTGGTGATATTCCGAGGTATGAAGAGCATACTAATGTGTCTTATTTATTGCTGCCTATTCCAATTTATTTTCATCATGAGATATTTGGAGGTATGAAGAGCATACTAATGTTTCAAACGTTTCATAGTGTTCCACAGTAAACAAAGGGGGTGCCAAAATTGAAAGGGACATGCGCAGCTCAATGGAATTGGAGGGCACAACTATTAGCAAATGCTTGAGACTCGAGACACGCTAACCAGGAGAAAATATTTGGAAACCTTCAAGATGGCGAAACGAATTTCAGGGACACAGATAAATCAAAATATTGGTGAAGAGAGGGCGCCAAGAAGGGAAGAAGAAGCAGACAGCATGGAGAGAGCTCAAAGAAGAAGTTATAGGGCCCCATTAGGGAAAATAGAGTCTTTGCAATTAAACGGCGGTTTGCCGATGGCGTATGGCCTTTTAATTTAATAGAATTAGTTGTTAGAATGTATGTTTCTGGTTTTAGCATCTGTGTGCACCCATCGTCTTAGTATGTTTCAGCACTTGTTAAATTGAGCCCCCAACCTTGACACTGCATTATAAATCCCATATAGAATTCCAGCAGCGATCTTGATCTCCCAATTTCCCTCATGGGTTTAACTTGATCGGTTCAAGAGTTCAGTCATCCCACTTTGAAGCGGTCAATCATTTTTACTAACAATTCAATTTAAAGGCCGGGCTACCAGTATAAGCATGGAACAAATGAAGACACATCACATAGATCCCAAAACTGATAACAATTATTCAATCCACATGGAATTGTGTGACTTCAAAAACAAGCTCCAACATGATGAATGGACTGTGTGGAGAGGTGAAAACAAGCTTGAGAAGAACTCAATGCATCAGATTCCTAAACAATTTCATTTATTCCATGGTACTTATTGAATGAAATAATGCATATTCACCTTTGAGACAACATCCAATTGGTAGGGTAAACCCTCTTGCCAGGTATGCAGAGGTGAGATTATCTAAGTTTGAGTGTCTGCATAGCTAACATGATTCCTCCTGCAATTAGGTGTACTAGGCAGGTCACCAAAATCATGTGGCCTGTAGCAAACAGTGAACACTTCCAGGTGGAGAGCTTCAATGTCGCTGAGCAAGCATCCCAAATACTGTGGATTAGTCTTTGAGCTCTGTGCCTCGCTGTCTCAAACTAATTTTTAAAAAATCTAGTGCTTCTTGAATAAAATCTTAAAGATCAGTGGATTAAAAACAGGTAGGATAACTCCAAAGGGATTGTGATGAAATAGTAATGGGGAACAGTCCCAAGAGGGTGGCCCGGGTTCAAATCCCCATCCACAATAAAGCAGCCAATCACAATAGCAAATATGTGGTGAAGTTGTGGCATAACAATTATGAAGTACATTCGAGTGTGACCCGTGTTTATAAAAAATTTTAAATATTGTTCAAGTATACCCCGCATCTGTGTTAAAGGCGGCCAATAACCTCGCACAAGATTTGCCAATTAATAAAAAAAAATTGGAATAGGATTGAAATTATTCTCAACATTGCCGAAAAGAAAAGAGAACAAAGTTGTGTGCTGCACTGTTTAATTACCGATTCATTCTGTAAAAAAGTTGTCCTGTGTACCATTAGTGAAATCAAGGCCAAATACATACAAAATTGGTCAAATTCATTTTTCAGATGGAACAGTTAAAAAGATGTAATTATTCTTCTGGGGTGGGTTACAGAACCAGAACTATTAAATTTTTAAAAATTCAATGCCTAATGATTTGGTAATGGAGATGAAGAATCACCCTGTAATTTAAATAAACGAAAAGAATGCACGGAATGGTGAGTACCTGAAGAATATGATTTAGAAGGTTGAGACATGGAGGCTTTGAATCTCATTCCTCTGTTTTTCATCCGCTTCTCTACTGTCATGTTTCTCCACAAAGGAAATTTAGTTGGAACTTGAATATTTCTCCATACTAAGATACACATTTTGTATTTGACAAAATAAGATTTGTATTCAAACGAGTTGCCCTGCTTTGCCGTCCAGAGTGTTTTAACGTTAATCACTGTCACTAAAAATAATTTACCCAATCATAGATTTCAAAACTAAAACAAGTGCTGCGAAGTGGCTTATTTCTGCCCGAGATACCGATTGTAGTTGAAATTGAACATGTTTGATTGTAGTCAATGATTGCTATTATGGTGTGGAAGGCAGTTAAGAATATTTATTTTTTGTTTTACTGAGATTTCCACAAGTTAAGTAGACATTTTTTGCCGAGTCCATCTTTGAAGTTGTCTTTGCTGGAAAGTGTCAAAATCTGGCAATATTTTCGGAGTAGATTTTTCTTCGGGCAACACTATTTTCTCCTATGCCAAAATAAATACATAAATATTTAGATTTTCTCCGACCTAATTTGCAACTCGTGTGCAATTGCTAGTATAGATATATATGGAGAAGACTCTTCAAGAAATCACATACGTGTAGGGGTTAAATTTGATGGCCGTCTAGATGTTTTTTTGTGATTTTTGTTATAAAATACTTGAAATTTTTAAAATAGCGGTTACATGTGACTTGCATATTTAAAATATGATCGTCATTTTTATATATATTTATATGTAAATTATATTCGTTCATATTAACTATAATTAAATAAATATAGAATAGTCTTAGTATATTTTATTAATAAGGTATAAATAACACTATTTTGTATTTTCAAAAGGCAAGTATTGAAGAAAATGACCATCACCCCGCATATGTGGACCCATCTTCAAGGGAAAGATTGTTAGATAACTCCTAGAATAAATAATAATAAGCATTGAAGAGGCCAAACACGCGGCCAACACTAGATAGATTAAATTTAGCTTTTACAAAGTTATTAACAAAAAAATTATGCAAGCTTCTTTTTTGATTGAATGCCTAAGCATAGATTGTGTCGACATCTCAACCCATGTAAATCGGTTATCACCTTGACTAAGCAACTACGAATAAGGGACATCAACGTTGTCAAAGTCACCCAAGGCACGATCCTCGCCTTAACCGCTTGACTCTTTGTGTGTCGAGGTGTCGGGGCCTTTGTCCTCAATAAGATTTGATCCCTAGTGGGCTCTATGTGAACTAAGCAACTTCACCAATGGACCAAATGATCATTGACTATTTTATGCAAACTAGTTTATAAAAATGAGTACTAAGAATGTTAGATTTTATTTTCGAATGTGATTATAGTATTGTATTATTGTAATGGGAAAACTATTTTATTATTTTCTAATTAAGAGGTTTGGGTACAATTGTAAAGACTTTAAATTAAGGTTGTTTAATACAAGTGGGGTTGGCATTAACAATGTACCTCTTGTCAAGGTGAGTGTGTTTGACTAAATTGTAGGCTAAGTTGTATGTATTTGAGGTTGCTTCGTTGGCCAAAAATATTGGTCGGAATGTTTTCTTAGAGAACATGCATTGATGGAGTTGTCAAGTCGGTGGTGCAAGTGTTAGGGAATTGATTACTAGAATCTATTTAAGCATTTATTAATTAAATGTGAATGCATTTGATATCGTACCTTCTACTATCGCTCAGTACTATGTTGAAGCACTTTCATTTAGGCAGCCTTGATAATGAACGGTGGTGGGTTACCGAAATCGAAGGGAAAAGTGTAATTATGGTGATTGTAGATAGACTCACTTTTTTGCTTTGTCTCATCCATTTACAACAAGTACATTTGCCATATCTTTTATGGATAAAGTTCGACGCATTTGAATGGAGCACCCAAGATTATAGTCGGTGATCATGATCTTGTATTTAGTAGTAATTTTGGACTAATTTATTCTCATGTTTGGGTACTCAATTGGCTCGTAGTTCATTGTATCATCCCCAATCTAATGGATAGAGTGAGCTTGTAAACAAATGTTTGGAGGGGTATCTACGATGTTTTACTTCAGATAAGCAAGAGGGATGGGTCAAGTGGATACCACTTGCAAATTGGTGGTATATCACTTCATTTCATACTTCATTCAAAATGTCCCCATTCTTAACATTATATTGTTGTCATCCATTATCCCTCACTTCCAACTTACAGGTCCATCCTAAAGTAAGAGCAATTGAAGATCACATTCAACACCAATAGAGGTGCTCTCAAGCCTTAAAGAGAACTTGGTAATGTCTTAAAACCGCAGGAGCGAAGCTTTGAAGTTGAAGACTTTGTTTTCGTCAATCGTAACATATAAACAACTATCTTTGAAACAACGAAAAAAGATAACAAGCTTTCACCTAAATACTATGGCCCTTATCAAGTGTTATAAAAAATTGGTAGTGTGGCATATAAATTGGAGCTTCCTCGATCAACTAAAATACATATAGTTTTCCATGTTTCTTGTTTGAAGGTCATTGGGAAGAAGGTTTCTTCTTAGTCATTATTACTGGAGCTTGATGAGGAGGGACATATCATCTTGGAGCCTGAAGGAATCCTACAGACATGTACTAAGAAGTTGAGGACAAGGGTCATCACTAAGTATCTAATCAAATGGAAGAATTTGGACCTTGAAGATGCAACATGGGAAGATGAAGCATTTTGACAGTAGTATCCATGGATTACCAACATTGGGGATAATGTTGCTTTGAAGGGGAGGGGCATGTTATACCCTTAACCCTAGGTCATTAATCGAGATATGGATAGACAACATGTGGCTAACATAATCTCTCATCATATTTATTTATGTTTTAATATGCTTAATGGATTGGCCTTTGTGTTTTGCATGGTGGAGTAGGGTATATATAGGAGTTAGAGAGTAGGATATTATGATCATATTGAGCACTTGAAACTTATTTTATGGTTTGGAGGTTGGCCCCTCAAAGTGGCTAAGTCGTTTTACTTGCATTTTGTGATCATTTCTCTATATTTTGGTGCTTTTGTGTTATATGGTTGTTGATATTTAGATCTATCTAGGTAATTTCATCACACATAATAAGAATAATGAGCAACAAGTAGCTTCTAGAGCTCGCTAACAAAAAATAGAAATAAGAAATGATCACACTCCAGGCTAAGTGCTTAAATGATCATACATATTAGACCCACATTTATTTATGTCACATGTAATATCTAGTTTTGTTGAAAAAATATTTTAGTAATCATTTGCTTTCCTTAAAAAGGACAAAAACAATTACTAATATCCTTTGTTAAATGTAACAAACTATTCAATACTTTCCTTTTCATGGTTTTGTATTATTGTAGTATTATTTTCCATGTTCGTCTCAACAATGGGTGAAAGTATGAAGGTGGGTTACACTTTTCATGAAATTGGTTTGTACTAAACTAAAAATGAGCTAGTTTGCATTAACATATAATGTAAATCCCAAAGTAAAACACATGTTAATACTGAGACTATTGTTGTAGGTTGGTTGGGATTTTAATAAGAAAGTTCGAGATGAACCTATATCACATTAGGGTATTCGCTCAAACATGGTTCTAAGAAATTTTAAAAAATATTTCTCACCCTTTCATTTTATAAACTTGCATGGTGTAAACACTCAAACTTGGCAATTTACCCTTTGACACTACTAATTGTGATCGTGTTCCTTTATTAAGATAAACATCCACATTTTATCCCCACTCAATACATTTTATTATTTCTCTCCCAACTTGCTTACTTCTACACACTGATGTGTTTAAAAATTTTGAATACAAATCCATGAAATTAATGCTTAACCTCTTACCATCATAGTGCAACTTTTAGATTTCATATACCTTCTCCTTGTCCAAAAATGTATAGAAAGGTCAAGATGTGAAATCTGGTATTAGATCGACACATCTTCCAACTCTAATTTCGATGAAATTTTTTTGGGTCTTTTCATCTTCATAGATCAACCTTATCATAATAGTTTATCTTCGAACCCTATATAAGCAAATAAACATCACCTCATTTTACTCACTTGTAAAGCACATAACAAATCACTTGGAACTCTTATTGTAATAAATACAAAAGGCATTCAAGGATCCCTAAATATTCCCAACCACTCACCGTAGTTTCAAAGCACTCAACCAGGTCAAGGAGTCTAGCTTCCCTCATTTCCAAGCACACCAAGATCCCTACTTCAAAGTCTTAGCAAGAGCACAATCATCTCAAGCATGTTCAAAGTGGTTCAAGTTTCCAACTAGCTACATTCATATAGATATTACATGTTAGGTGGAGAACTACATGTGGTTTTAGGCCTTTTCGAGTAGTGCTCATGTGAAGAGCTGAAATCGATCCGAAAGAAATGGGAGGATTGGTCCTTAATTATGCCAAAGAATGATGTTTATGTGCAAGTGGTACAAAGGTAGTAATATGTGCCATAGAAGTCCTGAGAGGAGAACTAGGTGGACTAGATCCATAAGAAAAAATGTGTGACTTGGATGATTGGTAAATAGGAATATGAGGGGAGAACCCTATACAGAAAAAATGGTTAGTCACATATTGAATAAGTACAAGTATAGTAGCAAGAGGAATCTAAGGTTGTAAGAAATAAACAAGAGACCTAGTGCCATGAGGGTTGCTGTATCAACCTCGAAAGAGGTGTGTTGATGAAAAGTTGCAAAAGCCATGGATTTGGGGTAAGAATCTCTAAAGAAACCCCAAGGCTTTTAACAAACTGATCAATGGACCATCTGATAAGAAATGAGCAAGGTTTTCTTATTTGCATACATTAATTTGAAGTAAACAAGCAAACTAAGCAAATGAAACTAACCTCTATTATTTGAAAGCTTGAAATAATGAACCTAAGAGGATCTAAGGATTCAGTTATGTGTTCTAAGAGAAAGAGATCTCCCCATTAATGGCTTCAAGGCCAATGGTTCTTCCCCTTTACTCCTTATTTGTGATATAAAATACAAAAGCAAATGCTACTAGCTCAATGGAAGAAAATGAAATACAATCTAAAGCCTAAACAAAATACTATAATCTGTGCTAGGAAGAAGAGAGGATTCTTAGAAAATGAGGGATGTGGTCTAGCCCTATTTATAGTTTTCCATTTGGGAAAATGGGAGATTTGGGTGCATGTGGGACAAATGCTAAAGTTCAAAAAGCACTTTTAGCAATTCAAAGTGTGATTTGACTATGTTTTACTGAGAGATTGACCATGGTTAAAACTAGCTAACCATGTCTAGAGGGTAATTAATCTTACTAAGAGAGAAATTAGGTTTCGGAAGGGCTTCGAAGGCTTAATCAATCCAACGAAGTGGATTGATACTCTAGAGAGCTAATAAAGGTGGTAAAGAAGGGAATATTAGCCAAGAAGAGGTTATTATAACCTATTTAATTAGTTTATAAGAGGAAATATGACCAACAGAGTGTCGTAAGAGGGGAGTTAGATAGATCTAACTGACGAAGTGTCGTAAATTTGCAAGGGGAATAATAGTTAGTACAATATTACAAATAATAATGCATTGATCAAACTACATGTGTCTACATTTGCCCCTCTTTGGGGTGACGTAAGCTACGTCACTTCAAAGAAAGTAGACAAACACAAACGAGTAGAATTTTTTGAAGGGGTAGAAGAAAAATTAATAGGATGAAGGATGAAGGATGCCCCCTTGAGTGTTGATGGGGTGACGAAGAAACTCGATCGGCGATCGAAAAAGAAAACAAAAAAGAAAGAAAAGTGTACAGAGAAGATGAGAAACAAGAAGAAAGAGGGATATTGAGCTATCCACAAATCAATTGCTATCAATATATAATCATCATAATGCTTAGAATCCTCCTCATTGGTCCTTATTAAAATGTGAGCATGCTGATGGAAGCGTAAAATGACATGAAAAGCCAAGATACAAACAACTGTCTTGTGCTAAAAATGACCAACTCCATGCAACATACACAAATGCAATGCAATACGAGAAATAAACAATATCACCTAACAGGAAATAAGTACAATCACACACACTTAAACCAACAATGTTCAAGATAGTTGCACAAATATTTTGTTATCAAGATGTAGTCCCAAATGTTTTGATAAACAAAAAGGGTGAAGAATGATGCCCCAAGCAAGGTGTATTATGCAAGGAAAAGATGGAGGACACTTGGGTCCCATGAAAAAGCAATGTGCATGACGAAAATAGTACCAGAAATTGATAGTGCCCTAGAGTACAGACGAAGTAAGCAACATAGCTTGTGTAGGTGATTGAAGATTTAGATGATGCATGAGTCGTTGTTTCAAAATATTTGAAAACATCAACAAGATATGGGATGAGTGCCATGCATAGACACAAATTTCAGTCGTAGATGAATGGTTTTACCAATTTTGTTGGTCATTTCTGAAGTATTTCAATCAATTTTTTTTTGTTTTTAAAATGGTTTTACAAAAAAAAATTATATTTTTTATTTTGGTTTGATCGGTCAAAAGAATTTCAAAAGATCAAAGATCTTCTAAAAGTACGTCAAGCGGGCGATAGTGGGAAGGCAAGACTGTCAGAGAGCCAGAATATATTCCCATAAGAAGAAAGATGGGTCGGAATAATTTATTTAAAATAAATTAATAAATAATTATCACGACGGGGAAAATAGATGAAAAATAGAGGAAAAGGTGGGAAAAGGCACCTGAAAGGTTTGTAAATTATTTCAATGCGACGGAGAAGTAACCACAGGGTGGCACGAAGTGCCCAGTGTGAAAATTAGCAAAAATAATTATTTTAATACAAAAATAATTATCATAGCGGATAGAAGAAGGTTAGAACGATCACGGCGGAGAAAACATGCCCCAGGGGCATCGTGATGGGTTAATATACCCACCCGGGGTTGGTAAATCAATCACAACCAATTCATTTCTACCAGAGCTCTTGCGAATTTTTACTACGAGCGAGAGCGACAACCCTGGAGTGAGATGGTGAGAATACCAAGCTAGACAAGGCGCGTGGATCACATCTCGAGAGTTCATCTGGACCCGGGATGGACCCTATGTGAGTGGCCTATCCCTCTAAGTTAATTACACATTTATTGCACTTTTTAGGGTTTTACTAGGGTAGGTAGGACCGATTTTGATGCCTACATGTGGGCGTATGCATCGGTTTGACAAGTACGCACACGCGTATGCATCAAAATGAATAGGGACGTGTACGCGCATCTATTGAAGTAGATACACGCACGTGCACCCATCAGGAGGGAAAGTAGTGGATGCGCGCATGCGCATGCATCGAACCAGGGGCATCAATGTTGGAGGGGTACGTACGCGTTGATCGAAGGGCAGGATGGGCACGCGCACGCAGTGAGCTAAGGCAGATGCATAGGCATAACACTGGACACGTATGCATTCTATGTGGCCTGCGGCGAATGGAGAGAAGATGGAGGGGGCACATATGTGTTGGTAAGGGCATGTATGCGCTGAAAAGGGCACGCAGGTGCCAAAAGAGGCACGTAGGCATTAGAAGGAAGGGGAAAAACAACTTTGCTAGTAAAATAGTCAAGTATAGAAGAATATATACTAAATTAATTTAGAAGAAAAGAATAATTAGTAAGTTAGGTGATTGGAAGAATTATTTTTCCTTAGAAAAATAGATAGAAATAAGTAAGTTCCTAACACTTGTGTGGATTTTACAGCGTATATTACCCATTCTTCAGACTTGTGAGCACTATGGTCGGTTATCAGTGATAGAGGTGCAGTTTGATGACGATGATAGAGCGGCCTTGGAGAGCCTCCTATATGTTACGGGATTGACTCATGTGGCTGAGATGCCATAGATTACATTGGATCATGGCCTCTTGACAGCCATAGCAAAGTGATGACACAATGAGAGTCAGTGTTTTCAGCTCCTGACTGGGGAGATTACTATTACTCTGGAGGACGTATAGTGCATTATGCGAATCCCGATTCAGGGTCAGCTTATCCAGACTACGAGCCACTGGACCGACATTCAGCTGATATATTGTGAGTTGTTCGGCATCCCAACGATACCACGGCGTGGGATGTCTATCAGATTATCATGATGTATCGATGATCCAGAGCTAGACCGAGTAGTGGTCTACATGATGGCCTTTGTCAATGGAGTCTTGCTCCCTGACAAGACTGGTGCTTCATTTCCGCTCGGCCTCCTTGGAGTGATACGTGGTTTGGTAGAGGGAGAGACCTACTGTTGGGGTCAGTGTATTTTAGCGCATCTATATTGGGACCTTCACTTGATTACCTACTACCATCAGAAGATGGTAGGACTAGCTCACTTGCTGCAAATTTGGGTGTGGGATCATATTGCCATTGGTCACCCCTTAGGTGTTTTGAGAGTTCGGGCTCCCGAGGAGCCTTCTACGATGGGTCGGGTCCCGGGAGCAGACGATGTGCGGCCATACATGGGGGATGCATATCACTATTAGCGTGAGATGGATGAGCTACGAAATATTTCCATTGTTTAGAGGCCTTGCGTAGACACTTTCGGTGGCCCAGGATGGTTTAGAGCTTGCACTACCACAATAGAGCACTTTATCGTAGGCACCACAACTATATGCGAGAGCTATACAGGTGGTTAGTGTCGAGGCGGTTGGCATTACCCAGGATGTTCCTAGGCCAGACAGATGGTATGCTCGTAGGGCAGAGCATTTTGATATGGGTCCATAGATTGCTCATGATAGAGCACTTTGCGATTTCGATAGGTCTTTACTGCTATGTGGGTGCCACTAAGACAAATTAGAGATCCGAGCACTACACCCCAAGTATGGGCCATGGTATCACAGTGTGCTTCCACACCATTTGACTATTTCTAGGGTGGCGTATAACACCGGTGTGAGAGCTCCTCTAGTGGGGCCTCCTAGTGGTGGCGAGGGTGGAGTTATTGGTGGTGATGATAGTGATGATGATGATGATGACGATGGGCCCGACGCACACCCCAGTATGTCGAGGGCGAGGGCAGGGTCCAACATTGCAGTAGCCTCGGGGGACAAGGCCCCAAGCCTAGGCCGAGATAGGTTTTCAGGGAAGTTGACATAGAGTTGCCCCTAGTAGGCATTCCAATGGGGATATACACCCCTCTCCAGTAGGTACTTCCAGAGCAGGGCCCGCCACCTCATGCTCCAGAGGGTGGCAGTGATGGTGGATAGTTGGCTGCCCTTGAACAACAGCCATCTGGCAGTGATTGTTGTGTGAATTCTGAGTGGTTAGAGATAGAGATGCGGCCGGGGGCATGTGTACATGGCCTTATAGTAGAGCGAGATCGGCATAGGCTCGAGTGCAAATTTGTGACATTGAAAGTGATTAGGCTAGAGCATAGGCCACCTAGGGCAGTGATAGTACTCTATGGCATAGTCAGATTCGTGAGATGGCCATACAGGGGGCTCATATATTGAGCCTTTTACACTAGTCTCGAACTCAGTGCGATGGTTGTTTCTCAAAGGGACAACAACCGAGCATAATCATAGGGCTACATTAAACGAGATGGATCGACACGTGCCCATGTGCGTGTTATCACTACGAGATAGAGATCGAGAGGTCGTCGTTGCCTGTAGAAAGGCTCAGCTGATATTGGTAGGGTGACAGGTGAGCGCGATGCCGCCCTACAGGCAGCCCTCATCTCTTGAGATGCTAATTCAATATGGGATTCCATGAGATCCAACGGTGAGGCTTTGTATTATAGGATTGCCTACTTTAGGGTAGTTACGGAAGAGTAATGAGTGGTTACTTTTTGTGATCGGATCTGAGAGTGCAACAGCTCCAGTCACGGTGATTAGGCCATTCAGTTAGATCGATTCAGCAAATTTATTCAAGCGCAGCGGTTGGACAACGGGACAACAACAATACCGATAGCGGTGGTACCCCTAGTATTGGTCCATCACATCCACCACTCTTCCGTTGACCAGGTCATGGGCAACCGGGAGCCCCGGCGAGGTGAGAGCTATGGTTGAGCTCTTTACTTCTCCTTTTGTACAGATGTATTGTATACATGCCTCTTATGAAGGCTGATTTTGATGTATAGTTGTATGTACCATTGTTTTGATGACACCTCTTGATGAAGGCTCGATTCTTTTTGATGCATGCCCTTTTTAGATGGCATATTGTATCGGTGATGTATATTTTGGGCACTGACTTGGACAATTATATATGTATTATATGGACATTTTGATATACCATACTGTGATTCTGCTTTGCATGAGCATTGATTATGATGTATGATTTCTCTTTCCTTTAAGTATGTGACATACTTTAGATTTAGAAATGTGTATGTTTCATGCTTTCATATTGATGTGATATCTGTAGATAGCACCGGATGTTTTTAGATTTATGATATCTTTCCGAGGTCTTATTCTAGCACTTGGGATGATATTAGATGATACCGTGTGTGGGGGGATATATTTGTGATCATGCACAACCCATCTTTCCGCCATTGATGATACGATATGTGATGATTAGCTTAACATACATGCATGATGTAATACTTAGCATTTTGTATATATGATGTAGTGAATGATGTTAGAAATGTGATGAAATGATAGATGATAGATGTGATAACAAACAACTGTGCAAAACATACAAGTAGAAGTTAACAAAACTAAACAAATATACACATTCAAACAACACAACAAAATACAACTTAAATGAACACATGCAAAAGCTAGCAAGAGATTAAAGCGGTACTCAATCTAAGCAAGTAAAATGAATCCTAATAGATGCACATAACAAACAAAGAATCCTACAAAAATTTTCACAAGTATGAGAGTTCCTAAATGAATGCAATGCCATACACAATCAAATCAAACAAGATCCAATATAAGGTAAGCAAATGAACTTATTCAAAGAACAAACAATTCAACAGACTAAGTACATCAAAACTATACAAACCAACAACTAAAAGCAATTAAAGCATTACCTTGTTTTTGTGGGACAACATTGATATATTTTCTAATGTTTTTGGGTTTATCTAAAAAGATAAGTTTTCACAGCTATGGTCTTCATTGTTGTCTAGGTTTCCCTAAGATAACGTTGTGAAATGAATGTAGCTTTATCCCTAAAAAGGGAAATTTTCTAGATGTTTAGGTTTTTGTGTATCCTTTTTCTAAATGTTTTTGTATTTTCCAAGGTCATGTTTTGAAAGCAATGTACAAGAACAAAGAAGCGTGGATGCCCCAACGTGATGTGGGAATATACAAAAGGCGAATGCCCATGCGTGTATGTACGAGAAGGTGATAATGGTGCAGTACGCTTAGCGTTAGATGGGAGTATACAAAGGTAATGTCCTTCATGCAAATATAAGAGAAAATAAACCAGATCACTGATGACGACAAAGGTAGCTCTAGTAGGGTTCCTAGACCTAGCAAAGGAAGTCATATCCAAAAAGTGGTGACGATTACCCGTCCTACCGTAAGAGTAACTTGCATCCGGTGAATCTTCCTTGAGCACTTGAAAATCAGTTTTCACTCAAAGACCTGCCCACTGCGCCACAATTGTGTGGTTTTCACATGTGGACGACCTGCTTTTTCTTTACTATTTTCTCATTTTTCCATTTTTTTGCTTGTTTTTCTTTATTTTTCTATTTTTTAGTTCTTATCTGATATTCTCGTCATGCTTAAGTGTAGAACCACTTGAGGTGCATGGCATTCATAGGTTTTGGAAGCTCTTCACCATCTGAATATGCAAGTTTGTAGGCTCCTGATCCATATTTTGCAATCACTACATAAGGACCTAGCCAGTTAGCCTCGAACTTTCCTTTCTTCTCTCTGTCTTTGATGGTGTTCTTATGATTTTCTTTGAGAACTAGATCTCCTACATCAAATTCCCGATGAATGATGTGTTTGTTGTATCCCCTAGACACTCTGTTCTGATAGACTTTTAGGTGATTGAGTGCTCTAATACACCTTTCATCTAATAGTTTTAACTCTGTCGGGCGAGCAACCCTGTAGTCCTCCTCTTTATCAAGATAGTCTCTAAGAGATATTCTCAGAGAAGGAAGCTCCACTTCTAGAGGTATGATGGCTTCAATGCCATAAACAAGTGAATATGGGGTCACACCCATAGGAGTGTGGATGGAAGTACGATATGCCCAGAGGGTGGGATGTATATGTAGATGCCAATTACAACTGGTTTTACTAACCATTTTCTCCATAATCCATACAAGGGTTTTATTAGTGGCTTCTCGCTTGTCCATTACCTTGAGGGTAATAGGGGGTAGACCACTTGAGTTGGATATGGAAGCGTTGACACAAGGTTTTAACCATTTTGTTTTTGAAGGATTTACCATTATCAGTGACAATGGCTAAAGGGATCCCGTAACAAAGATATGAGATAGTTCATGATGAATTTTAAATTTTTCGCACCGGTGACATAGATAAGAGGGATAGCTTCTACCCATTTGGTAAAGTATTTGGCGGCAGTGATGATGTGAGTATGACCATCTGAAGAAGAAGGATAGAGCTTCCCTATGAGATCTAGGCCCCATTTAGAAAATGGCCAAGGCATTGCAATAGGTTGTAAGGCTTGTGCTGGCACATGTATTAAGTTCCCATATTTTTGGCATAGTTCACACTTCTTTACAAATTTGCAACAATCAAATTCCATGGTAGGCCAATAATAGCCTACCCTCAATAACTTCTTAGCTAAGACCATGCCGCTAGTATGCGCTCCACAAATACCACCATGTACTTCTTTAATGGCGTGGATAGAATCAGCAACATCCAAACAACGAAGTAGATTCCCGTTGTAGCCACGATGATAAAGGGTGCCTCTTAGGAGGGTATAACGGGCTATGTGACAAATAAGGGCTTTCTTTTTAGAATGGGTGATGTCTGGTGGAAGAGTGCCATCTTGTAGGTATTGAAAGATAGGGTCATACCAAGGGGATAAAGGACCAACAACTTCACATGCTAAACATGACTCTAGCATATCATATGCAGGCACTTGTAAATGCTCTATGAAGAAAGGCATCTTACTTTCTTTAGGTGCTATGCATAAGAGAGACCCAATAGTAGCCATAGCATCTGCAGATCTATTATGTGACCTTGGTTTTGCTCAAATATGACCTGTGTGAAATATTCCTTCAAGGTTTCAACCATCTTTTTATATGGAATAAGCTTCTCATTTTTAACCTTGTACTCATCATTTACCTGTTTTATGATAATTTGAGAGTCCCCAATGACTCGTAGTTGTCTGATGTTCCATGTAATAAAGCTAGCTTGAGGCCAACGATGAGTGCTTCGTACTTTGCAATTTTATTTGTGCACGAGAATCCCAGTCGAAATTCTCATGGTATGACATCGCATGTTGGAGTAATGAGGACCACTCCTCATTCTATGGATTCTTCAATATACATCATAGATGCATCTGGTAAATCTAAGCATAAAGGTTCCATTCTTGGGAGAGGAGCTTCTGCCAACTGATTAGCCAGTACATGTCCTTTTAAAGACTTCTGATTCACAAACTCGATATCAAATTCACTCAGGAGAATGATCCAATTAGCCATTCGGCCTGTGAGGGTGGGTTTGGATAAAAGGTACTTGAGAGGGTCAACTTTGGATATGAGTTTGGTTTTATTGTTCAGGAGATAATGGCAAAGCTTTTGGAATGTGAAGACAACCGCTAAGTAGGCCTTTTCTATTTGGGGATAATTCAACTTGTATGCGATCAAGGTGCGGCTGAGATAGTAAATTGCTCTCTCTTTATGGTCTAAGTTGTATTGGGCAAGCAATGCACCAATAGAAAACTGGGTAGCAGAAATGTATAAGAGGAGAGGTTCACCTGGGGTAGGTGGCATGAGTACAGGTGGGCTGGCCAAGTACTATTTGAGTAGCGCAAAGGCCTTCTGACAGTTAGGTCCCCAATTGAATGTGACATCTTTCTTGAGAAAATGGGTAAAGGGGTGGCACTTATCTGCAAGTTGTGAAATAAAGCGATGGATTGCCTGAATTTTCCCTTGTAGACTCCTTAGTTGCTTGAGAGTGGTAGGTGGTGGCATTTTTGTGATAGCCGTAACCTTTGCAGGGTCCACTTCAATCCATCTTTGTGAAACAATGAACCCTAGGAGCTTTCTTGATAAAACACTCGAAGACACATTTCTTAGGGTTCAAGTGAACCTTATAGTCTCGTAGACGCTAAAAAATACGCTTCAATACTCTAGGGTGTTCTCTTCTAGTTTTGGACTTCAATAGGATGTCATCAACATAGTCTTCCATGATGTCACTTATCATATCATGGAAGATAACTATCATGGCCCACTGATAAGTAGCCCCAATGTTCTTGAGTCCGAAGGGCATGAATTTGTAGTAAAATATTGCCCAAGGGTGATGAATGTTGTTTTATGTTGATCTTCTACAATTTGTATCTAGTTATAACCTGAAAAGCCATCCATTAAGGACAACATTTCATAACCAGCAGTGGAATCAACTATCATGTCAATGTTAGGTAGGGGAAAGTCATCTTTAGGACATGCCTTGTTAATGTCTCAGAAATTAGTGCAGATTCTTATGCCAACAGGCTTTTTCGTACATGGGACTATGTTAGAGATCCATTTTGAATAGTCAATAGGTTTAATAAAATCAGCAGCTAACAACTTTTCCAATTCTTCTTTGACAAGGAGTGCCACCTTAGGATGCATATTTCTCAACTTTTTCTTGATTGGTTTGGCATCTGGGTGCACAATGAGGTTATGCACAACTAGCTCTGGGTCCAAACCAGACATATCTGCATATGTCCATGCGAATATGTCCACGTATTCTTTGAGAACTCTACAAAGATCTTTTGTTCTTGAGTTGAGAGTGAAGCTCCCAACTTTATTATTCTAGGTTGCTCCTCTGAGCCAATGTTGACGTTGATTGTTTCCTCAACAAGCATTTTAGAAGCATCTTCCATCCATGTAGGATCAGGGGGAAGAGTAATATCAACCTCCTGCAGTAGCTCATGATCATCTTTAAATGGATAAATCACTTCATCTTTAAACTCTTCATTCTGTTTATCTATGATTTTATCGAAGAGTTTTTCACTGTGAGACTGTCGTTTATCCTTTTTTCCAGGTTTCTCAGAAGTGGTTGTTCTTTTATTTACAACCTTCTTATTCAAACGTCCGCACATCTTTGCTTCTTCTCCGAAGTACGCACAGGTGTCTAGTTGAATTGAAATCCTTTCTTGTGGTTTCCAGCTGGGATAAAATCCCTGAGTCCTATGAACTCTACAAATGCCTCATCATTTTCAAATAAATCCAGGGACACGTGAAGTTGTTGATCCCAATATATGAGTTCAGGATATACAAGGGCTACTTGGTATTTTTTTAAGGGAATGGATTCAGATAAGGTAAGGATTAGCGAATTTGGGAATATGTTCGTGGAGGAAAGATCCTCATATAGGATACATTTGGAATCTACGACACTATCAGAATGAGATGAAACATCCTCACGTTCAGAAGAGGTGACATCATTCTCAAAAGGTATAATGTTATGAGGCCTTATCCCAAGGCCATGTTTATCTAACTTAAAATGAGGGATGGGAATAGGCTCTAGCCGACCTTGTGCATTAATACCACATCCAAACCCACTATAGCCCATGAAAAACATCATGCGGGGACCTTTGATGTACTGGGGTGCTTGATTGCATGAAGCCATGGTGCCTTCTAGCACTCTGTTGGTAGGATCTTCTAACATTTTCTCCTCAAATAGGAGACCACTATGGACAAATTTTTCCAACGGTTTAGGACATTGCTTGCATGAGTACTCTTGAACTAAAAATAAGGCTTACCCCTTATTTTGGGGGATACTGATAAGTCTGATATCAACAGAGCTGTTCAAGAGTGAATGGCTTATCTAGGCCATATTTTGCTGATGTTGCCTCCCATGAAGAGAATGGGTTGACCAATGAAGGAAATTCTTGATTGTAAGGTGTGAGAGACTCTGAATCTACCCATTTTTCATAGTTTTTGTTTGTAGGGGACAACTACATCTGCAGAAGGACACTCATAAGCTGCATAAGAAAAACTATGTAATGCCCTACAATGTGTGAATGGTTTCGGTCGCCCAAAAATGGTAACCACGACCTTCGTTACATAACTTGATGCACGATGAAAAGTTGATGGAATAGCTTGCATGGCATGGATCCATGGGCACCACTAGGAGCATGTTGTATAGAAGGGTCTAGGTCGAGGACATGGAATGTTGTGTTATGACACGTTGGGCCTACTTTCATGGGAACCACTATAGTCTACTACGCCCTTAACCTATTGCTTGTATTAGGATATGAGTAGCCGACTTTGTGGGCTTACCATATCATTTTATTATATCATTTATAATTTCTCATGCTTAATAGGTCGGCCTTGGTGATGGCCATATCATATGAATGGTATATAAAGGGGATTATAGGTAGTATTTCATTATCATTTGAGTCTTATTATATGGTTTGGAGGTTGCCCCCTCGAAGTGGCGAAGCTATTATAATTGCATATTGAGATCATTATTATAAAATATTGTGTTATTTGGTGTTCTATTGTTTCTCTTAATCTGAATTATACAAGTAATTTCATTACAAGTGGTATCAGAGCTGCGATTTGGGCCGAAATTAGGTAAAAACCTAATTTTTTTGTTTCCACCACATATTGTGAACCAGAGCGAATTGGTGGGAGATATTTTTACCAGAGTTGTGAAGAATTTCAAGTAAGGTTCCCTGAAAATTTTAGACTTTTTTGATTTATTTTGCAAAAGTTATTACAAATTTATGGTTTTTCATAAAATCACTCCCTAGGGTGCAAATTGTGGAAAATTTTCAAGTTCTTTACATTTTCGGAAAGCTCTCAAAAAATAGTATTAGTATCTTCTCTGTGTGTTTTCTGTTTGGCCGAAATTGTATCGAAACCCTAAACCATAAGGTTTGACATCATGGCGGGGCCTTCCATAAGAGCAAAAAAGAATCCAGTTACTCCGAGTAAAACCCTAGATAAAGATGGGGTAGTGATTGAAGAGATGGAGTTAGAAGGGGTAAATACAGATTCCTTAGCACTAGGGTTTACCTCAGTTGATCATAAGGTGAGCCAACTTGAGTATGAGTTGTGAAATGTACAATCTGAGATGGCCTCTAAAGGAGACATAACCCAAATCAATCATCGGTTGGATGATATCATGCAACATGTAAAGGGTAACCAATATGGCCCAAATCTAGCCCATATCAACCAAGGAGGACCTTCAGTTCAAATTCATGGGAAAACTAACCACAAAGTGGATCACTTTTCCGATCCCGATCGAATCAAACTTATTCGCAACCACAAAACATGATGCCGAAAGTGGATATGCACAAATTTGATGGTAAGGATCCCCTGAATTGGATAAATCAAATGGAGAACTTCTTTGAGTTACATCAAACACCATCAGACAAAAGGTGACATTGGCATCCCTATATCTTGAACCCGATCAATTTGTTTGGTATCGTTGGTTATGTGCTCAGAGGCGGAAGAATGGTCTAGGTGTTACTTGGACAGTTTTTACCGAGGAGTTGCAATTGCACTATAGTTCCAGTGTTTCAAATAACTACTTTAGTCAATTAGCAAAGTTACGGAAAATAGGATCAGTCAAAGATTATGTGTATCAATTCCAAAACCTATCCTTAAGGGTGGAGAATATTCCAGAAGAGAATCTGAATGACCTGTTTCTTGGGGGTCTTAAGGACCACATCGAGCATGAGGTACGTATGTTTAATCCAATCAAGATTTCTGATTCTATTATCATGGCACGTCATGTAGAGGAAAAAGTTCTTTGTAGTAGGAGGCCACCTTTCATTAACACCAGAGACCGTAGTATCTCTTCCCCTTCATTTGTTAGGCCAATTAGACTGACTCCTCAAAAAATGGAAGAAAAGAGAGCAAAAGGATTATGTTTTAACTGTGATAGAAAATATGGACCGGGACATAAATGTGCTGAGAAGAAGTTGTTCTATATTGACGGAGGTAATGAGGATGATGAGGAAGCTAAAATTATAGGAGAGGCTGAGGAACCAATAGAAGATGAAGTAGAGGATCACCAACCTACAATTTCTTGCCATGCATTGTCAGGTATTAGTACTCCTCAAACACTCAAGGTTATTGGCTATCTCAAAAAATAGAAGGTGACAGTGTTGATTGACTCGGGGAGTACTCATAACTTCATAAATAGTAAGTTAGCTGCCCGCCTCAATTGTTTTATTTACCCAGCTCCAAAAATGCAAGTTATGATTGTGGATGGTGGGACAATCAAGTGCATAGGAAAGTGCCATAGTATCAAGCTTTCCATGTAAGACTACATGTTAGACTCACCTATGTTTGCTATTTCTATGGGAGAGGCCGATATTGTTTTGGGGTCTAATGGCTCACAACCTTAGGTACTATAGAGATGAATTTCAAGAATTGTTCATGCGATCTCATTTAGATGGAAGGACAATAAAATTGAATGGGATGGTAGCTAAGTCTCCACAAATTATTAGCTCTCATTAGATGCAGAAGGTTCTCAAAAAAGGAGTGGATGGCTTTATAGAAAAGCTATTTTCCATAAAAGTACAAAATACAGAGTCTTCAATGCCACCCAATCTTCGAGACGATTGTGGATGCTCACTCATCTATTTTTGATGCAATTCCAAAGGGACTACCACCAGTTAGGGATCATGATCATGCCATTCAGTTGATTCCAGGGAGCTAAACACCTAACATCAGACCATACAGATACCCATATTCCCAGAAAAGTGAGATTGAGAAAATGGTGGAGGAAATGTTGAAGGCAGGTATCATCAGGCATAGCCATATTTCATATTGTTCACTAGTGGTCATGGTACGTAAGAAGGATGAAACATGGAGGATGTGTCCAGATTACCGAGAACTCAACAAGTACACCATCAAAGATAAGTTTCCTATTCTATTAATTGATGAATTACATGAATTGCATGTGTTTATTTCACAAAATTAGATCTTCGTTCGGGGTACCATCAAATTAGGATAAAAGAGGAAGATGTTCATAAAATGGCTTTCAGGACTCATGAGGGCCATTATGAGTTTTTGGTAATGCCTTTTGGTCTTAAAAATGCACCCTCAACCTTTCAAAGCTTGATGAACACTATTTTTAGGCCGTTTTTAAGGAAATTTGTATTAGTTTTCTTTGATGACATATTGATTTACAGTAAGACATGGGAAGAATGCTTACAACATGTAAATAACGTGTTGGAAGTTTTGGAGAAACATACTCACGCAAAGCCATACAAATGTTCTTTTGGTGTACAAGAAGTAGAGTACTTGGGTCATATTGTATCCCATGAAGGCGTCAAAGTTGATCCTCGAAGATCAAAGCTATCGTGGAATCGCCAAGGCCCAAAAATCTCAAAAAAATTTGGGTTCCTAGGACTAACAGTGGTACTACAGAAGATTTGTGTGGGGATATGGTAGAATAGCAACCCCACTCACCGCATTGATAAAGATGGATTACTTCCATTGGATAGATGTAGCCACTAAATCCTTTGAGCACCGGTGAAGGAAGCCATGTGCAAGACACCCGATTTTGGCTACTCCCAACTTCTCAAAACCTTCATTGTTGAATGTGACGCTTGGATCAGGATTGGGAGCAGTTCTAATGCAAGAAGGAAGACCAATTGCATTTGAGAGTCACCAATTCAAAGGAAAAGATTTTCTCAAACTTGTCTATGAGAAAGAAATGATGGCTATTCTTCATGCGGTCAAGCAATGGAGGCCCTATCTCATGGGTAGACACTTCAAGGTAAAAACTGATCATGATAGTCTCAAATACTTTTTGAAGCAAAGGTTATCATCCGAGGAACAAAAAAGTGGGTAACAAAATGTTGGGTTATGATTTTGAAATCATATACAAAAAGGGTAAAGAAAATGTAGTAGGCCGATGTGTTGTCCAGGAAGGGATACATCCACGAGATGCCTTACTATGTGGAATATCCATGTTGAGAGCCGATTGGGTGGATGAAGCAAGATTGGAATGGAATCAAGATAAGGATACACAATCTCTAATACAGAATATCAAGCAAGGATCTATGGCATCTAACAAATTTGAGTGGAAAGATAATGCCCTATGGTACAAGGATAGGTTATACTTGAGTAGTCAGATTTTGAGTTGAAGCATAAGATTCTTGTAGAGCTACATGCCTCACTTGTTGGAGGACACTCTAGATTTTTGAAGACATATCATAGAATAAAAAGAGAATTATTTTGGGAAGGACTCAAGGGGTATGTAAAAAATTTTGTATCAGAGTGTTTAGTGTGCCAGCAGAACAAAGGGGAAACAATTAAGACACCAGGTCTATTGCAACCCTTACCAATTCCTAGCCAGAGATGGGAGGAGGTCTCCATGGATTTCATCACTAGATTGCCTTGTTCAAAGGGTAAGAATGTTATTTTTGTGATTGTGGATAGGCTCAAAAATATTCCCATTTTTGTGCCCTATCACATCCATTTCACAGCCGCATATAAATGCAACTATTTTTTTTTGGAGACAGTTCAAAGGCTACATGGAACCCCAAAGATAATTGTAAGTGATCGTGATCCTATTTTCACAAGTAATTTTTAGACGGAATTATTTTCATGTTTGGGTACTCAAATAGCTCACAGCTTCATCTTATCATCCTCAAGCCGATGGGAAAACGAAGTGGTCATCAAATGCTTAGAGGGGTATTTACGTTGTTTTGTATCGTATAAGCAGAAATGTGGATTAAATGGCTACCACTTGGTAGAATGGTGGTATAACACATCTTTTCATACCTCTTCTCAAATGACCCCATTTTTAGCATTATATGGTTACCATCCACCTTCTATCACTTCCTCCTTGAGGGTGCAAACTAAGGTTAGAGATGTTGAGGAACACATTCAACATCAACAACATGTTTTGGCTAGTTTGAAGGAGAATTTAGCATTAGCACAAAACATGATGAAACAACAAGAAAATCAACACCGTAGTGAAAGACATTTTGAAATTGGTGATTGGGTTTTTGTATGTCTCTAGACTTACAAATAGATGTCCCTAAAGCAACAAAAAAAGGAAAACAAACTTGCTCCTAAATATTATGGCCCTTATCAGGTTCTACAGAAAATTGGTAGTGTTGCTTATAAACTAGAGTTGCCTCCATCTTCACACATACACCTAGTATTCCATGTTTCATGCCTGAAGAAGGTTATTGGACAGAAATTTGAAGCCCAGACAGAGTTACTAGAACTTGACAAGGAAGGAAGAATCATTTTGGAGCCAGAGAAGATTTTGCAAACATGTACTAAGAGGCTGAGAACTAGAGACATTAAGGAATATATGATCAAGTGGAAGAATCTGAGCATAGAAGACACCACCTAGGAGGATGAAGGTTTTTTGCAGCAACATCTAGGATTATTCAACATTGAGGACAACATTGGTTTGAAGGGGAAGGGCATGCTATGCCCTTAACCTATTGTTTGTATTAGGATATGAGTAGTCGACTTGTGGCTTACCATATCATTTTATTATATCATTTATACTTTCTCATGCTTAATAGGTCAGCCTTGGTGATGGCCATAGCATATGAATAGTATATATAGGGGATTATAGGTAGTATTTCATTATCATTTGAGAATTTGAGTCTTATTATATGGTTTGGAGGTTGCCCCCTTGAAGTGGCGAAACTATTCTAATTGCATATTGAGATCATTATTCTGAAATATTGTGTTATTTGGTGTTCTATTATTGCTCTTAATCTGAATTATACAAGTAATTTCATTACATATTCCCCCTGTTTCTCTTTCTTTATTTTCATAAGCCGTGATTGTGATAGTCTTAGCTCCCAAATCTGCTTTCAACGACTCCGGTTTAATCGGCTTCAAAGTGTAAATATTTAGACCAGATCCCCCATCTACAAGTACTCTCTTGATTTTGCAATGGGTAACCACCACTTCGAGATACAAGGGTAAGTTATGTTCTAGGTTGTTATGCAAGATTGCAGTATGATCAAAATTAATAGGATCATTGGAGCCTATGCGTACAATCATGGATTGAAGGTTCGTGGGGTCTACATCTATGGAAACCCTTGAATTTTGCAAAGTCTTATACAATATGTTCTTATGGGCATTAGAGATCTTGAGGAGATCGAGAATAGATATCCTAGTAGGTATTTTCTCTAACTACTCTATTAAATTATACTGACCTTCCTGAGGGATAGGCACAAGATCTGGTATGACTAAGCGGGCCTGTCTTGTCCCTACTGCGCAACTCTTTTCTAAAATCCAGATGGTGTTGATATGTTCATTAGATGAGTTAATACATCTAATGAGGGAATCATAAGGACTATCATTTGTAGGGTAAACATAGGTAGCAGATCTTATAGTCGTTGGAGGTTTGCCCTTGATATGGTTTCCTTTTCTTTTTATCCGCATGGTTAGGAAAAGGTTCCTTGTAAATACCCATTTTTTCATTTGGACCTTTCCTCGGACTCAGGGGGAGAATCCACAGCGATCTTTCCTTCCTCAATGAGGTCTTGTATATAATGGCACAGTCTCAAACACCTATCCGTTTTGTGTCCTTTAACACGGTGGAAGTCACAATATTCATGATCTTTGAACCAAACCAGTTTTAGAGCATCCTCTAGGTATGGTACCATCATAGTTGGATATTCCACCATTTTTGCATCATCCAATTATTTTAGGATGGTAGATAAGGACTCCATTAAGGATGTAAACGTACATTTTGTAGGTGCTTTGGGATGAGGTCCTTGTGAAAGCTTTAAAAGTGGGCCTATCTGTATGGCTTGGACTCTTTTAGAGTCTATAATGCCATCACCAACAACATGTTTATTCTTATTGAAGAATTTAGGTTTGTCTGTGGATTTGGCTTCATGTTTTTTTAATGATAGGCTTAAGCGTTCCTTTTGCAATGAGGGATTTCTCAATTTGACTACCTTTCTCTATAACTTCTTTGAAGTTTGAGCCACAATGCATTTGTAAGTGAAAGGTTATTTTAGGGTTTAAGTTAGGAAAAAATATGCTCACTAACTATTTTTCTAGTAATGCACAAGGAAAATGACTGGCTAACCCACGCCATCATTGTAAAAATCCTGTAAATGTCTCATTGGGTTTTTGTTTTGTATTGCATAAATCATTCATTGTGATGTCACTTTCCATATTATAGGAGTAATGCCTTACAAATTTCTCCACTAATGCGGGCCATGTTGTAATGGATCCCTTGGGTATGCTATAGAACCATTCCAATCCCACAACTCCTAGGTTGCGAGGAAAAAGTCGTATTAAGAAATTATCACTATATGCGACCTCTTGGCAAGCCATGTAAAAGTCTTTTATATGATCACGAGGATCACTTTTGCACTTATACTTATCAAACTTGGGAATAGTAAAGTGTTTTGGGAAAGGTTGTTGTAACATGTCCTTATCAAAGGGGTAAGGGCATAGTTCTTCATATGAATATTTCTTATTTTGGCCTACATTTCCCTGTTGTAATGTAGTAAGTGTATCTTTCATAGATTGTAACTCTTTTTGAATGAGTTGCTCCTTAGTAGGTGACATTGGTCTTTGTACCTGAGTCGCCTTAAAGGTATAGTCTGTGTGTGGATCAAATTGAAACTCGCTAAGTTTGTTTTTGTCTTTGTCTTTGTATATGTTTCTTCTTGAAGAGCCTAGGTTTGCTAGCTTCTGGCTCAACTTCAAGATTTGTTTTGGAGGATCTCTTCTTCAACCAGGGGTCCTCTTCTTCATCAAATTTCGGAGGAGGGGAAGCTTTATGCTCAATTTTCACTTTACGTGAAGCTTTATAGTGAGGTTTTCGTGATGGTTCTCCTTCGACAATGGCCTTATGTTTCCCAGAAGTGGAAGCATATCCCACATCAAAAGGGTTATCTGTGTCTAAGATGAATCTTTGTTCTCCTAGGTTAGGGTTAATGACCTTTGTTTCTTCTTCGTGCTCTTGTGGAAGTTTAGCTCCTAATGCTAAGACTCTTGAGTACTTGATATTTATTATAATATAGGATTTCATCAAATCTATTTAGGTCTAACCTCTTGTTTTTTTACGGAACAATATGACTCTTCTCCACTATGACCAATTAATAGCTTTGTATCTTTGACTTGAGAAAAGAGAGGTGCTAAATTATCACGCTTAAATGGGAAAGTTTCGAAAGGGTTTTCTCTATATCTTACTTGTTTGATTTAGTTGCCATTTTTATGATTTTAGGGGTATCTAAGTGTATGGTTTCTGCAAGCCGCTCAAGGTGATGTTTGAACTATACCACAGTGTATCCTAGATGTAGTGTTATGTAGTCATTTTTATCAAGGAACACTCATATGCACACCTAAATGTAATGATCATCCAATTTTTTGTTACCAAGCCTATGCCCTAAAAACAAATAATGATAATATTATTTCAATATGTAGGTCAAGTTAGAACTCTAACAAGGCCTAAGTACTAACGTGATGTTGATGCAGTCTCTCAACAAGGTATACTTAAAACTAGTTTGAATGCCGATGAAAGCCAAACCTTCTGAAAAATGGAAGTCATGAATAGATATAGCGTAACAACATCACCGTGATACATTAACCGAGAAAGAAAGGTGTTAGTACCATGACAACCTTATTACGATATATATAAGGTGTTATCGACACTTTTCAAGAGGAGTCAGACGAAGTCAAAACCGAAACCAAGTGATAAGTATAACAAGGATTTTTAATCGTGTGAGTAGCATAACCGCATAATAAAGGGACTTATACCATTTTCTCAAAAATGAGAATACGATGTAAGTACCAAGATTGTGCGTCTAGGATGCAAACAAAACTATCAACTCAAGAAGAGATAAAAGATGAACCAGACTCACAGTGGTGAAGATGATCTTGAAATCAAGATGGAAGGACTTTTATCAAAGATACGAAAACGTACCTATGCACTTTAGATGTTTAACAACCCAGCTATAAACATGGATGGGCGTAAACGGACAAAAAAGTGGCGAGCACTATCTTTGATAAAAACACACAAGGTATGCACCTTTCTCACCCCAAAAAAATGGGCGGTGAGAATGCAAGGGTATAGATCAAAAGATGAAAACAAACCAAGCACCACTTGGGCAGAGTTTCACCTCATCCGAAGAAAAGAATAAAACTAAGCGAAAGTGGGATGTAGTTTAGTTTCGTGGTGAAAGACACTTAGATCAAACTAACAAGGTTTCTTTGCTTTGTTCAAAAGAACAAGGTTTAGATCCCAAATGAGTTGTCACTTCGTGATGGCTTGACGCAACAATGGACTAGTTAAGTGGGCTCCAAGACAGAATGGCCTCCTTAATAAGTTCTCTCAACTAGGTGTTATAAATGTCATGCAAGAGCGGGCCCCTTGACTATATTGGAGTATCTCGCTTTTACCCCTTCAGAATAGTGGGCAATAAATGCATCCATCGTGTACTCTTACTAGGGTTGCGATACAGACAACTTGCAACTCTAACTCACAAGGTGTACTAGTCAATTGGGTAAGCGGAGCACTTCTTGTTTCATCCACGAGGTTACACAGTGGTGGACTACTTTAGGGTTCTTGGTACCACCCCCATTGTTATAGCTTAAGGCATTAGGCCAAAGGGGTTATGTTTGAGTTGAATGGATAGGGACGTACCCTTTTCCAAACCCGTAATACAATGTTCTGAATATGGTGTGTTTTTTTATCTTTGCTTAACTTAATGTGGTTTTAAGTAGCACACCATTTGGCAACCTGTAAGAACACGTGTATTAGAAGTTTTGCATTTTTGGATGTCTTTCTTCTACAAGCGTTGGGTTCGTGAAAACAAGTTTTTAATAGTTTTCCGTTCATGGATTGATGTTAAGAAAGAGAACTTTACACTTTGCTTTTTATTCCTAAGATCACCAAAAAGGCGCGAAGGAAGAGCATACACAATGTGAAAAATCCTACTGAAATCACATGAAAGTTTACTTTATCCTTTATAAAATAAGTGTTTTGAGTGTTCGATACAAGCCTTTGTATAAGTGTTTCTGATCTCCAAGATCACTTTTTAAGGCACAAGGAGAGAGCATACACACTTTTACAAACCTAGTTTTAAGCTAAGAACCAAAAACACTTAATTATGCAAACCGAAAGACCAAAGAAAAACTCTATTTTTAACTTGTTAGTCTAAGAAATTTGCAGCATGTTGGTCTGAAAATCTATCGGAGGGTAGATCTATGGATAGATGAGCCAACAGTGTGTAGGGCATAGCCCCTCTTTGAGACAACAAAGCGAAATTGGTTTATTGCTATTCTACTAGTAGGAATCTACACAAGTCCTACAGTATTCTGCCTTTAGGGGTTTGGGATCTCGTCCCAGTAGGGGTATTTCTGACTGTGAATAGAAAGGAATGAAGGGAGGAGAGGAGATAGGATAGATCTGAAGGGAGAAAAGAAATGAATTCCAAAGCAGAAAGGTCAAAGGGTTTATGTTTTGGGCTGGTAGTAAACAGAGCCAAACCTACTTGCATAAATGAACAAAGCAATACTGATGAGAAAATGACAAAAAAGTAGAGATAGATCTAACAGAAAAGTAACACAGATCTAACTTAAGAAAGATCTAATGCACATAACACATCCATTGAGCACAAAGTCTTAATTTCTGTATTAATATTTTCTGTTACAAAAGTACAAAGCCTTTTCCTTCTCACTTCTATTTTTTATCTAAAAAAATGTCCATGCTTGAATACAACAAGTATCCAAATATATATAGAAGGAGAAAGAGAAAGAAGGCAAAAGGAACAAAAAACTACTTAAAAATATTTACAAAAATATCTAAAAGTCAACTGTTGACTTTGAGGCAATTTATGGATGACATCATCTCATGGTGCAACATGGATGATGTCATCATTTGTGCCAAAATATTTTTAAATACTTTACAAAAATGGGAACAATCCCAGGAGGAAGGAGCCTATTCGTCATCGTCCTACGGTGGAAAGGAGTATCCTGCTTCTGCTCAGGAGAGGAAATGTGAAATTGAGCACGATACTCCATGAACTTGCTAATCATCGGTTGAAGTTGATCCTGAGCAGGAACCTTGGTGTGATCACCGATGAACTCATAAGTCTCCCGTTCATCTCTGAGTCTCTCTGGGAGCTTGAAGTATTCATTACCTACCTCCATCAGGTATCCAACAAAATCGTGGCAGGCCAGAAGGTTGTTGATAGATTCTGCGTCAAAAGTGGCTTCTGACCCTAAACCTTGTGACGTGATCTCCTTAAAGAGCCGAATAGTGTCATCTGCCTTCCTCAAGGCATATGATGGGGTGAGCAAGCCCAGAGACATCCTTAGGACGATCTGCTCCATTTGATGCATTGCATCCAAGGCTTCCTCCTTGATTTTATCAATTTTCTCCAAGACAAATTCCATCTGGTCAACCCGATAGTCCAAAGCAGCAAGGACTTTGTTGGGTGCTCTTGGGTGATCGAAGATGCCAAATTTTACTAAGTCATCACCGGGTAGTTGAGCATCTTCTAGAATGTCTCATGTTGTAACCTGGCATGGTCCAACTCTTCGAGAGATAGGTCCTACAATCGCCTGGAGTTCCTTATTAGCCTGATCAATATTTTGATATAGCTCTGTGAACTTAATAATTACTTCCTCACTATCCTTGAGGATCTGGTCTCTCCAGAGGATACTGCCATACCTTGCTCGCCAATCTTGGCATACTCATTTATATTTTCTTGACTAAGGGCCTCAGGAGTTTCGGTGGCAGCTACAGGAGGTGCACTGCCCATTTTCTGCAGGGCTTGGAGAAGATGTTTGTTCTGTTCTTTCAGTATCCTCTTCTCTTCCTTTGCTTCTTGAAGCTTTTTGCAAAGGGCATCCACTGTAGATAAGGCCTCTCCTTGTAGGATTTCTGAGGATGTTCCCATTATGACCTGTGTCACTGTATAATCTATAGGAGACAGATCTTTTTATCCTTTGTGGGATCAGGGTATGCGATCTCCATAACCCTTTCACCTGAAGCACTCTGAGAGAAGTGGGTTATTGGCTTTTGCTTCTTAGCTCCTTTAGTTGGAATGATGGAGAAGTCCATAGGTGTAATGGGGACTTTCCTCTTGTGTTGACTCAGGTGTTTGGAGATCCATTCTGGACTTAAGGGAGTGTGACCAGAGGGAGAAGAGGGAACAGAGGTAGAAGAAGGAGAAACTACAGTGAACTCGGGAAATGTGTCGAGATGCTCGGTGGTGGCATTGATAAAGAAGCCAACCCTCCAACACTCACAGGGGTAGGAGTCACTGTAGGAGAGGAAACCATGGGGGTGGAAGGGATTTGAGAGATGAGGGAATAAATGTTGGGGGACAGATCTGCGAGGGAAGAGAAGATGGAGGAAGAGGAAGGGGGAACAGTAGAAGACGAGGGAGAAGACACAACCAAAGGAGTAGTTGCTTGAGTGACATGAGGAGGGGAAGGAGGAGCGGGAGATGGGACAGTGGGAACTTCAGTAGTGTCAGTAGTGGTGACATCCTAAGTGGATGTGCCTGTTGGAACACTTACCGCCTCTTCTTTTTCAAGGGATACTAGGCTTACTACATGTTCCTGGGTGGCGAAAGAGGGATCTTAGGAGCATACTCCTGAGTAGTGCTTGATTCTCCCTCTTTGTCTTTCCCTTTGCCCTTTGGCAAGTGCTTTGGCTTAGCAGGTGCATCGCCCAAAGGAGACGTGGTGAAGTCTACCCCAAGGTAAATGAGGCCATTCTTCCTGCACCAATGCTCTGTGCGTTGCAGAGTGCCTTTAACTCTTTCCTCAATAGTCTGAGGTGCCTTTGTTCTATCAATCTCGACAAATGACCAATTTTCCCCTGTCGTATCTAGATAGACACGATCGATCAACTTTTGGATCACCACTTGAAACCTTTTGAGACAATGGCCACACCATATTGGATGATCTCTACCAGGGCCAGGTGGGAGTGATCCTTTCTTCTAAGCTCAACCTTGTGATACAGATCGATGTAGATATCCTTGATCTGTGGGACGTGAATCGGATCAAGCTTTGCCCTTGGAAGGTAATTGTGAGGATCGAAGGTTGGCCTTGCCAGAAATTGTGTTTCAAGTTGAGCAACTCCAGCTCCGCAAACATTTCCCGGGATTTGGTGTGAGAAGTGTAGGTGTACCTGCCCACTATGAGGGGGAATGGAGTTCCACCCTTCTTTCTTTTCAGACACTTCTCGTGGTATGTGATAAGTTGTCTGACAACTCCAATAGGATCAACTTGGGTCCCGCATACCTCGGTAACTTGGTGGGCTCCCCCAAGAAGTTGGCGGCTCTGAGATAAGTGAAAGTGGGGAATTGTGTAAATAATGCCCCCACTTCTCTGTGGCAGTAACCACGCTCTTGGTCATCCGATCGTGAGTCATATTGGGCCTCAAGAGGCAGATGATGTCGTAGAAGAAGGCATCATTGATTTTGCTTGAATTGTGCGATGTTGTTTTCTAGTCTCAACTCTGGATAATACTCATATATTCTTACTGGGGCCACACCCCGCATCGACTTAGTGCTTGGGTAGTCTCTTTCAGAGGCAGTAGCGTATACCACGTAGGAGTTCATGTAGAACCTCCCAGTTGTTGAGAGTTGTTGAAGCTGCTCGGAGATGGTGTTGCTGATAATCTCTGCCCATTCAAAACGTTGATCAGGAATGTTTTTTCTCATTGTTTCCAAATATCTAAGCATCCATTTGTGAAAGTAATGGGCATCAGGAAGCCCAAAGACCCTACTCAGGAAGGTGATGGTGTCACTTAGCTCCTTTAAGAAGTTCCTGTTATGAATAACTTGCAGCCACTTGGTTATCACCTTTTTTTTCAAATATACTTCATTCATAAGCTGCATGCATTTGTCTTCATTTTCATTCCATGCTTTTATGTAGTCTTCTTGGCTTATTGCCACAAAATGTTGGTGGTGGGGGATACCCAACATGATTTTGAAGTGCCAAGGGCAAAGTGAGGTTGATTATTACCTCGCCCTTCTCATTCTCGACACATCTTGTGTCCTTATTGTAACAGCGGCCCACCACCATCATGAACTCATTGTTTACTTGCACTCACAGGAATTCCTACAGTGAAATGTAAACCACTACCACCAATTTGTCCATCCATGGACTACTTGTGACCTTCCTAGTTCTAGCCCAGAAGTCCTCCATATCAATATGACCAAGTTCTGAATCCCTGATGTCCAGTCACACTCTGTAAGGGATTCAGGCATCCTGACCCTTTGGTATTTGTACTTCATTTCTTCTTCTGTGAGTTTGGCCTTACCCTTAGACTTGGTTGGCTTCTTACTTGATGAAGACATGTGCGAATCTAAGTTCAATTGCTGATCTGCAAGAAGAAGTAAGGAAGTCCATCGCAGAAGAGCCATGTTAGCTGTTAAATCGTCCATCAAAGCTTTACAGAATGAAAAGTTATCAATTTACAAGCCTCTAGGTGCAAGGTGCAATTATATTGCAAGTTGTAGGGGGTCGAAAAGCAAGGCGTACTTTAGGAGGATATTGCATGGAAGAAAACAAGTCAAAAGGGCGCAGGTGCGGAATGATTACGCAAAACACTCAGATGTTGGTGTCAATGTATGTGCACCTACACCATATGAAGGGTTTTAAATGGGCACATGTTTATGTAATGTTGCGAAGGCTTCAGGATGTTCCATTGGTGCGGATGTGATACATGTTACAGAACATTATGATGCGCCAAAGGGCACAGGTTCAAAGGATGCATCATTGAGGTAATGTGTGCCAGTGTTTTAGCTTTTGGCATGGCATGGGAAAGGTCTGCACGACATTCAAATGTAGGTGTAGGTGGAGTTGCACTTGCGCCTGTGTTAGGTTTTAGGAATTTTTATAAGGCACGGGAAAGGCCGATGTTACATGCGAGGACAATGCACCCTTTGGCGCGACTTGTGTTTAGTGTAACAATGATGGTGTTTGCGCCAAAGAAAAACCGTGGTTTCTGGATTGTAATAACTTTGGATTTTTTACCCTTTTTGACAGGTTTGGGGTCTTTTGCCTCTTTCAACTAAGATTTTTCAGTGAGGGGAACAGAGAAAAGAGGGTCAAGGATTCATTTTTGAGACAAGGCCCTCTAGGCCAGCAGATCTGGAAGGAGGGTAAAACCATTTTGAAAAGTGGGTTGATTTGTAAAATGGGCAGGGGTTGTATTACTTCTTAGGTTCATTTTCTTTGTTTTTAATAACAACAACCTCTCAAAAATAACACAAAAACCCCACAACAACAACACAAGAAGAGAAAGGGCCACTTACCAGGAATATATAAGCTGGAAGAAACGACGTGGGGTCCACAAATACGACAAAAATTGACACACGGGATTAACACGAGCGCCGACAGTGCGAGAGGAATCAACTTCTTCACATTTTTTCAATTGTGAAAATGATAGGTTGGATGCGCCTATTTATAGCAAAAGGTGTAATAAATGTGCCACCAACTTTTTGCAAGGCGCACCTAGGTAGATGCCAACATGAAAATATTTACGCCCTAGGCGCGGATTTGGGATTGTCAACATTACTTTTTTAGCACTTTGGCGCACCATTTAGGGGTGCAACATTTTTAATGTTGACAAGATGGCGCATGCGCCTTGCGCAGCTTGAAAGGTGCATCATGGGAGGGTGCAACATTTGGAATGTCAACACTCCAAAGGATGTGCCAAAGGAATAGAAAGGGGTGCAAATTCATTTGATGTTGCATGAAAAAAAACTGTGCCCAACCAAAAAAGGAGCAAATGACTAAGTTTGAAAAACTAGGTTTTCCGGAAAGGGATTTTATGCCATTCCGAACGTTAAGGGACCTCAATAGGGAACCAAAATGAAATTTTTGTATGGTTACCTACAAAATTGTCCTCATCAATTTTACAGGATAACACAACAAAAGATCAAAAAAGAAAGATTTTGTAGATTATAGAAAAAATTTCAATCTTTACATAGACACCTGCACGCCCAAACCGACACCAGTTCTCCCCAACCAATGGGTATGCACCCAACTCAACGGATACACCTACAAGTAAAAATTAGTGAAATCCAAAGATATTAAAACACGAGATGCTTGTAACGAGACATGAACGCTTGCATATTAATGTAGACGCTTAGGTTTCAACGTGTATGCGCCCAAGCATACAACATATAATTTTCAAAATTTGATAGTCAATCTATTTACATATACATGGCCAAAGAGGTGGATATGCAGCCTAGATGACGAGACGCATGCGTGTCCCAGATACGAAAAAAATTTGTAATTTTTCACACAGTCAAGCTATTTACGTATACGCGGCTAGAGAGGCGGATACGCGGCCCAGATGACGGAGACACATGTATGTCCCTGTAGAGACAAAAATTACAAATGATGAGAACTTCTAGATAGGTACGCGCCTATTCTGATGGAGATGCTTTGGGGTTTTAATGTGTACACGCCCCTTGTTAACACCTATGCACACCCTATGAAAAACCTACAAAACTCACGATTTTCAAATTTTCAAGAGCAAACAGGTTAGTTGTTAGTCAAAGTTTCCTATTTCTATATCAAACCCACAAAATATATGTAAATGAAGGTCATTTATCTAGTGTTAGAAACATAAATGAGGAAATAACAAGTGATTTGACCCAAAAAATGAAAATGAACTTTGAAGAACTCAAAAGACCTCCATTAATGGAGGATGGACATAAGTGTCCCACCGGCGTGCCAAATGTGTTCAATGAAAAGTTGCAAAAGCCATGGATTTGGGGTAATAATCTCTAAAGAAACCCTAAAGGCTTTTAGCAAATTGATCAATGGACCATCTGATAAGAAATGAGCAAGGTTTTCTTCTTTGCATATATTAATTTGAAGTAAACAAGCAAACTAAGCAAATGAAACTAACCTCTATTCTTTAAAAGCTTGAAATAATGAACCTAAGAGGATCCAAGTATTCATTTATGTGTTCTAAGAGAAAGAGATCTCCCCATTAATGGATTCAAGGCTAATGGTTCTTCCCTTTTACTCCTTATTTGTGATATAAAATACAAAAGAAAATGCTACTAGCTCAATGGAAGAAAATGAAATACAATTTGAATCCTAAACAAAATACTATAATCTGTGCTAGGAAGAAGAGAGAATTCTTAGAAAATGAGGGAGGGGGTCTAGCCCTATTTATAGTTTTCCATTTGGGAAAATGGGAGATTTGGGTGCATGTGGGACAAATGCTAAAGTCCAAAAAGCACTTTTAGCAAGTCAAAGTGTGATTTGACTATGTTTAGAAGAGATTGACCATGGTTAAGACTAGCTAACCATGTTTAGAGGGTAATTAATCTTACTGAGAGAGAAATTAGGTTTCTGAAGGGCTTCTGAAAGGCTTAATCAATCCAACGAAGTGGATTGATACTCTAGAGAGCTAATAAAGGTGGTAAAGAAGGGAATATTAGCCAAGAAGAGGTTATTATAACCTATTTAATTAGTTTATAAGAGGAAATACAACCAACAGAGTGTCATAAGAGGGGAGTTAGATAGATCTAACTGATGAAGTGTCGTAAATTTGCAAGGGGAAGAATAGTTAGTATAATATTACGAATAATAATGCATTGATCAAACTACAAGTGTCTACAAGAGGGACAAACACAAGGCCAACCACCAAGAAAATAGGTGATAGAGAATCATTAAGATTGATAGAAAACATACCAAAGCATGCCCAAAAGACTATATGCAAGATTAACATGAGTTGAATCATACACATAAGATATATCCAACATATCATAGATAAGTGCGTCATTTAGAGTAGATGTAAGATTATAAGAAATAAGTGTAGTTGTTTCCATAATATTTGATAGGTACTTAAGCATGTGTAAAATTCATATTCGGTGTAACATTGGGAGGAGGGATATGAGTTGCCCCAAAAGAGGTAAGCACTATAAATGTAATAATAATGGGTAAAATCATGAGGAAATATAAACTCTTTGTGGAAATGTATGAAGGGAAATTATTATGAGTCAATGTAGACTATGTACCCAATTGGGTCGAATGATAGCATCGAGTGAGGTAATAATACAATCATCTAAATCAACAATCATAATATCATTAGAGGTGTATCAAAATTGATTCTAAGTAACATATTTAAAATCCATAGACATTGTTAGGAAAATTTATTAAATCTTGCCCGAATATTGACGTTCTTAGACGGGGCGTAGAGGAAATGGAGATTGTTTGGTAGCTTAGACATAGCTGCATATTCTAATGGGTTCTTCATCATCCGCTTATATAATATATAATATTATGATCGCATCTTGGTGGGTGGGACTTGGTTTCTAGGAAATTATATCCTTTTCATTCAAAAGTGGAAACTGGTTTCGATCCTAATAAGGAAGTACTGATTGTGGTAAGGAATTTTTGACTTTTCGTGGAGGACTAAATCCGGTAACGGGGGGTCTATGGCTGACCGATACTGCACATCACCATTTGGCTATTGCAGTCCTCTTTCTGATTGCTGGTCATATGTATAGGACTAATTGGGGTATTGGCCATAACCTCAAGGAAATTTTGGAAGCTCATAAAGGTCCATTTACAGGGGAGGGTCATAGAGGTCTTTACGAGATCTTAACCACCTCATGGCATGCTCAATTAGCTCTTAACCTAGCTATGTTCGGGTTTTAGAAAGAGGAAGCTTTGAAGGGATTGCTCACGTAAGACCAACTCATTTCTTTTGATCTTGTGATGAGGGCGAGATCTAGACTACTTGAATTCGATTATGTGTGAATGTTCAACATGGTAAGATCCTCCCATAGTCCATTTCTCTTTCCTCTAAGATAGGTGTTTGGAGCCAAAGAATCTAATATGAAAGAACTCCCTCGATCTATTCTAAATGCATCTAAATGGGACATGAGGCTAAAAATGTGTTGGCAATCCTAAAGAGAAACATATCTAGATCCCTAAAGAGGGGTTGTTGGTTCTCTCAATGCAGGGAAAATTCCAAATGAAATCCATAACCCCATTCCAAACCATGGGGAAGTAAGCCTTAAGATCCTAAAGAAAATAACGAGGAAGCCTTGGAGATCCACTAAAAGGAAATTATCCCAGAGCCCGAAGATGACAAAAGTAAAAATTAGGGTCCAAGGGAATCAAACATCTAGAAAAGAACCATATAAGGAGAGCATAAAATAAGGGTAAGGAGTCCAAACAAAGAAGATCTTAAGCCAAAAAAATAAGATATGGCCTAGGTAATGGTAGGATGTAAGAAAAATAAGTCTCTAAGAATCACTAAAGATAGAATAGATCAACTAGAGATGGACAACGAGGATTCAAACCAAGAAAGAATACCATGCTTCCTGAAGGTAGCATGTCCAATGGAAAAATCCTCTCCTAGTCCAGTCAAAGGTACAAGAAGCTCTTAAAAAAGTGAACATGGGGGAAATTTTTTTCTTCGGGACATCTTACAAATAAGTAAAGCAACTACAAAAATCCACAACGAAAGACAAAGGTAATCAACTATAACTAAGTATGGGTAAGAGTTTGGGCATCTCTAAAAGCCTAAAAATCCAAAACTGAAAAATGAAGCTTATGTTCTTGAATGTTAGAGGCTTAAATATCATTGATAAGCAAAGGATTGTTTAAAACTTTAGGAAGAATCATAATCCTAATGTCTTACTACTCCAAGAAACCAAAATGAATCTTTATCAATTAGGCAAGTTAGAAATATGAGTTGGAAAAAATAGAATGGGTTGGCTCCCAAGCCTATGGGTCCTCCAGTGGTTTGGCCATTTTCTAGAATCCATTTAGTTTGGAAGGAAAAATTATTCTCTCTTCACAAAATCAGGTGACCATCCTCTTAAAAATACTATAAATGGACTCTCTTGGATGCTTACCAACATTTATGCCCCAAACACTAGCCAAGGTAGATTTATTCTATGGGAATATCCAAAGGGCCTTAGAAGAAAATTTCCAAGTTCCAAATGGATGATAGGTGGGGATTTTAGCACCCCTCTTAGCCTAGGTAAAAATTAGGGTGGTTTAATGTCCTACTCTAATAGTATGGAGGAGTTGACATATTACCTTCTGGAGGCTAACCCGGATGAAGTTCACTTTATCCAATAGAAGGAGTGGGGATCAAATAATTTAGGTAAGATTAGATAGTTTTTTTGTGAGCTCGAGTGGGTGTCCCAAATCAAAGGTTGTCTCAAAGATCTTTTGATAATTGGGTCTAATCATAACCCTTTGGTCTTCCTAATGGAAGATGAGGGAAGAAAAAGAAGATGCTCCTTCGGGTTTGAGAAAATGCGACCCCATCACCAATATCTAGAGAACTATATTAAGGAGTGGTAGAACATAGATTTCAAAGGATCCAATATGTTCATGGTAGTTCAAAATCTCATAAACATCAATAAGAATATCGATCTGAATAAATAAGTCTTTGTGCAACATCTTTAAACATAATCTCTTTATCACTAAATAATTGCGAAATATTGAGGATTTTTTCGAGTCTAAGGGGTGGGACGTGGAGGCCCAATTGAAGGAACAAAGCCTCATTGTTGAGTTTCATTTTATAGAGGCCAAAGAAGAGACCTTCAAGGTAAAAATTGAGAATCAAGTAACTTAAAGAAGGAGACCATACCACTAAACTCTTTCATCTTTATGCGGCTCTCCACAGAACATAAGTTAGATAATAGAGTTTATTAAAAATGGCATGTCCCCTTTTGAAGAGGAGTCATAGATCAAGGAGGATATTCTCAATTTATTCTCTCGTTTTCTTAATAAGGAAATAATCCTAATGCCCATAGAGAGGAGGAGGTATTGAATATGTTTTCCTCGGTCATTTCACCGGAGGAGAACAAATCCTTGTTGACCCACCTTCCGAATAAGAAATGAGATTTATTATTTTTGAAATGGAAGGAGATAAGGCTTTGGGGCTGTATGGCTTTCCCCTTCTTCTTCTAGGTACTTTGGGAAAAAATTAATAAGGATGTTGTAGACACCCTAAAATATCGCATTACACATTGTAAACCTTCAAAACATCTCATAATTAGTTCACAATACATTATGATCATTTTTACCACTTTTGATATATTTGAATTTTATGACCTTTAATTAAATTTTCCGACACTATCCCGAACTCCCTAATCATTCCTATCGCTCACACATGGTCTCGAATTATTAAATATTCATGTTATGAACCCTATTACACTCATATCTCTATTCCTAGGATTAATTAATTAATTCTATCACTCTTATTATTCATCCCCTATCCCATTAGCTAATTTAATATCAAAATAATTAAATAAATCCTACATTATCCATTTCCACCTCACCTCTTATCCACTTTCACTTCACTAATTAACATTTCAAGTTAACTAGAGCAAAACAAATCAATTAAAGATAAAATCAATAAATATCGCAAGACGAAAATTTTAGATCAATCAAATAATGCATTTGACTTAACTAAACATAGCCCATAAATCATGTCATTCCAAAATTAAAGCAAATCTCTCCAAGCTAAAAGTCATGTCACTTTTTTGGGTGATTAAAACAAAAAACACAAATTTAATATTTCAATGCAAAAGATAAAAATATAGAAAATCATGTGCAACCTTTCCTAACTCAAAATAACTCATCTATGCAAACTCAAAACAATAGTTCAACTCCTCAATCAAGTTAGAAATCCAGCTAGATAATCCAATCATGCTTTAGTTATCTTCGAGATCAAACAAGTTAATCACAAAAATCAAATATTTGAGATTATATTCCCTCATATATAAATAAACATTCATTCCTCTCCATTTATCATCTTTAGAAGCTTTGAAATTTGCATTGTTGTTGCGTCGAATTGTCATTCAATTCCTCATGCCCTTACATTATCCAATTGATCACGAATCTATAATAAAAAATAGTCATTCAATCGTTTTACTCATAGCTAAAAATCTACTTCCATTTGGAACATCTTTGGAGCATCTAAAAAAATTTGATCAAGAGATTCAACAAGCTTAGTGCTTCATTCCAAACTTTAGAGTCTCATCCAAGGTTGTAAGGAGATACAAAGAAGGATCAAGTTTGCAATTTATTGTTTTTTTCTTTTATTGTGTAGTATTTCTCTATATACGAGACGTGGCGTGTGTTATTTCTAAATTATTCATAAAAGGTTGTATCCTTCGGAAATCAACAATTATTTTATTATCTTGGTCCCCAAATCCAAATGTGTTATAAGAGTTTAGTATTTTAGACCAATCAGTCCTATGCAACACAATCTATAAGATCATCGTGATCCTAGCTATTAGATACCATGGCCTCTTTCCCAAGTTCATTTCAGATTAACAGGAGCTTTGTGCAAGGCAAGTAAATTCTTAACAACATTATATCCATATGTGAAACTATCCACTCTACGAGATAAATCTAGTAGAGAGGGTATATTCCTAAAAATTGACATGAGTAAAGCTTTTGACATAATATCTTGGTGATTCCTAAGAAAAATACTTGAACGACTTGGCTTCTACACTAAGTTCATAAAGCTTATAATGGAATGTATCTCTACTCCTAGGTTCTCTCTTTTGATTAACGGGTCTCCCACCTGGCACTTCTCATCCAAGAGAGATCTCAGGAAAGGGATCCCCTCTCCCCTTATCTCTTCATTATGGTGGCGAAGCTTTCAATATGATATGGGAAAATATGGGTCGGATGGGCACATCAAAGGATTGTGTGTCTCCACAGTATTAGAAATATCACCCACCAACAATTAAGTAGATGATACCTTCCTTCTTAGAGAAGCTTCGGTTATGGAATCCCATGCTTTCAAAACTCGATTCAGAATTATGAACAAATTTTAGGCCAACATATCAACTTCTCTAAAAGTTATTTATTCTTCATCAACATTCAGAGCCCGATGACAAAGAATAATATCTAGAATTTTGGAATTCCATATATGCTCATTCCTTCTAAGTAATTAGGAATGTTGTTTTGTAATAGTAAGATAAACCAAGGGATCTAGAACCAATTGATTGATCACTTCCAACTTAAATTGGCTAATGTGGAAGGGTTCCTTGCTCACTCAGAAGGTAAATTCCGGATCCTTACTAGCTTTATCCAAATCTTGCCAATCTATATCATGTCCCTTTTCAAGATTACATGCAATGTTAGAGAGTTTATTGAGAAGATACATAAAATATTTTTTTGGTTTGTAACCAAGTCCTCCAACAGAATCACTCTAGTTATGTGAGAAAAAAGTTATGCTTCCTAAGATAAATGGGGAATGGGATTAAAAATCTTGTATGCATGAACAAAGACCTTATGGCCAAAGTGGGATGATGATTCCTAAAATAATATTCCTACTTGGTCCAAGTACCATCGAGCTAAATATTGGAAGGAACAAGCCAATAAGGAAGACTTTTTGTTAAATGAGGCTTTACCCGATGGTTTTCTTATTTGGAAAGGTATGAAAACCAATAAGAATATTCGGCTCAAGGTTGTAGATGGAGCATTGGTGATGGTATAACTACTCGCTTTTAGGAAGATGTTTGGTTGTATGATGTCCCACTTGCTTCCAAAGAACCTTGGGTTAATTATTTTAGATAGCTTGAAGATTCATATGGAATTATAGTTAGGTATTACTAGGAGAGAGGTGAATCTGGATGGACTTGGAAGAAAATCATTTAGCGAAATCGTGACCTTCAAGATGAATTGGAAGAGCTCCACCATTCTTTGAAGATGTTTCAAATTCCTCCCATCCCTAAACCTAATATTCTAATTTGGAGTCATACAAATAGTGGGGATTATTCATCAAGACTACATATCTTCGATGATGTCATCTCCCATTAACCCTATTTAGAATACTATTTGAAATCATTCCTGCATTCCAAAAATTAACATGTGATTTTGGCTTGCTCTCCAAAATAAAATTCTCATTGTCGAGAATCTCAACAAGTGTGGCCTTATATGCCCTAATAGGTGTGTGCTTTGTGAAGTGAATAATGAAACCTCTAAACATATGTTTCTTGATTGACCCTTTGTATGCAAAATTCTGATTTCTATTCTTTCTCTCTTCAACATCCAATGGGTCCTTCCTAACTCTTTGAATTTTTTTGGGGGCAATGGGTCTCCCCCTTTTCTTTTGACCAGCTCAAGATAATTTGAAGATCAACTCTGCCTCATTTGTTTTGAGTGGTTTGGTTGGAGAAAACAACAGAGTCTTCAAGGTAAGTTAAAGGGATGCCCTTTGAATTACAAAAATATTGTCTTCTCAATCAAGGAAAATATGCATGTTTATAGGGATAAAGATTCTGACTTGACTCTAGTGAAATAGAAGGCATGAATTTTGAATTGGAATTTAGACATGTGTGCCTACTGCTGTGTAAAAAAATTCAAGAAGATAATAAATTGGTCTAAACCCCTAGATTAGATCAAGTTCAATTTTTATGGGGTGGCCCATGGCAAACCAAGTAGGGTGGGCGATGGAGGTGTGATAAGGGATATTAATGGTGTTCTCCTCTAGGATTACATTGTCCCTCTTTGTGTTGAATAAAACAACTTTATTGAAGCTTTGGAAATTTTGTGGGGTGTCCAAAAGGCTAGAACCCTGCAATTTAGAAAAATTATTGTTGAAGGTGATTCCTTAAATATTATCAAAGGCCTTACACAACCTAAATCTACATGTTGGGCCTATAGAAATATCCTAGTGGAATGTAAACATGAGCTTATAGACTTCAAGGACTCTAGAATAACTCACATTCCCAGAGAGGGCAACAAATGTGTAGACTTGCTCACCAAGTTAGGAGTTGACAGTAGAGGATCAACACCTATCACATGCGATGATGGTCCCAGATCATGTGGCATCTAAGTTAGAGGAAAAGAGGAATAATGATGTTAGCACAAAGTAATATTTTGAAGTTCCCACATGTGCAATCTTTAGTGAGTCCCATTCATAATAACAAAAAGAAACCAAACACGAATGATGAATTCCCCCATGTGAATAGTCGATATATCATTAGTCTTTGGGTTTGGAAATAATTTTATGACAGGGTCCATACTTTCATTAATATAAATTCTGTGAGTTTCCTCCTTTACGAGTAGAAGCACCAAATTTGGAAAGTAATGGGAAGATATAGAATGTGTCTTGAGCCAACAACTTGCTCGATATTCGTAGGAATGCCATAGTCTAATATTTTTTAAAGAAGGGGGGTTTAACTAATTACATCAATAGAATCAAAGGCTCGAATCCTATATTAGCAATGGAATTTTCTCAAAGCTATGTTGAGGAGAAGGTAGTGGTTAGAGGCATTGTTGTTGATGTTTCTAAATATGCCATTATAGTGGTGTCATGTTTATCCATGAAAGGAAACAAAATCTTAAAGGATAAATGCCACAAGAATGAGGAAATCGACGTTTCTTTAAACCCAATGAGAATATTCATGAGTTGGAGGAAGGCATTCTCCATATGACCCTTCCCCTACCCTAGCTTGAGGTTTGCTTGAAGATAATGAGGTATGCCACTTTGGATGGAAAATTTTGGAAGATACTTACCCACCATATTGATGACTCTGTAAAAAATTTCACAATGAGAAACTGGATGCCCCCTCCACTAGAAACTCATCATCTTCCTCTTTAAAATGAGAAACTTGATTTTCCCCACCAAGTGCATGTAAAAATAAAAATCAAAAGAAGGAGAAGAGGGTCATCGAGGATGAGGATCAAGATGATCTTATCACCTTGTAGGAGAAACTCAATAGGATGTAGGAGGGCCCAACAATACCAAGGAGTTGGCTCAAGATGATATGGTAAGTGAAGAGGTGATTTGTTATCCTAAATAATATGTCTTCTGGTTCTAGGGATGGTAAAGATTCTAAGGGAAAGGAAAAAGTGGAAGAACTACCCCCAATTCTCTCTTTCGAGGATCTCCATAGAATATTGTGCATCTCCAAGCGGGTGTTGAATCTAGTTAAACATCATTAAGGGCTTAATGGCTGAAGTGAAGAAGGTGGAGCGGGATGTGGAGGCTTTAAAAGTTGATAACATAAAACTTAGGGTAGATTATGTCATTTTGGAGAAAAGGATTGAGATAGTGGAGAATAATCTGGCTCTAAAGTCCATCCCTTGGAAAAATCAGATGGAAGGCCCTTAGAGTGTTCCCATTAACCTTGATGGGACTTGTCTCTAAACTAAGGGAAGACAGAGGATGCCCCAAAACTAGTTATTTTGGATCTTTCACTCTTTTGCCTCCCTTTCGCTATTTTTAGTGGAGATTTTCCTGTGTGCTTGGTTTATTCCCTAGTGTATTTTTGTGGTTTTTATTTTTTAAAAGTTAAAAAATGCTCTTTTTGGGGATCAAATGATTTTGATCCATGTGTCCTATATTTTATTTTTGGCTAGTCTTTAGTATTTTATCTTTGAAGGTATATATGTAAAGGTTTCAGTGCCCTTTCAAAACCTCCTTTTTAACCTTATCTAAAAAACCATAGAAATTGTAACATTTTGAAAGGGAATATGTGTTTCCACTAGAATCATAGGTACAATAGAAGAAGGAATATGAATTTGATGTTCAATATAAGAAATTTCCTTAGTATGATGTAGAAGAGAACTATCACAAATAGGTATATCACAACTAAGTTTAGATTCGGTTGTACCATGAGTTTTAAGTGTATCAATGTGTATGTTCATTAAAAGAGAAGATAAAAAGTATCGTCATGCACAACTTCATTACAATTACAAATATCAATAGAATATAGATGAAGTGAAAAAATTAAACCTACCTTGAGAACAACAATCACGTATGTAGGGGATGTGTTAGGATAGATCCATGCATTTTGAAAGACCTCATAGATTAAATATTTACATGTGGGATTGAGTTGAATGGAATAAAGAGGACATAGTGGGTGTTGTGGAAGATATACTAACAATAATGATAAATAAGGTTGGATATTTAACATCAAAATTAAAATCAATGTAGGTACTAAATCATGTAATTTGGGTAGATTTATAGGTCCTAGTCACATACTATTATTCATATGATTCCTAAGAAAAGTACTAATTGACCACTATCTTTGGCCTCTTTACTTTCTTTTTGTTTTTCATCTTAGTCTTACACACCCCACTTCCCAATGTATGAGCTTCTTCACTTCAGATTTTCTAAGTTTGAACACTAGTGCCCTCTCAAGATGCCGGTGCCCAAGCGCCCTCATCCCCCTCTAGGCGCCACCGACCTCTTGGTATCTTGCTCGCATCTTTTAGGTCTTTTCTAGTTGTTGGGAATCTTGTTTTCTTGGTGTTTGGAATTTTAGTGGTTAATTACAAAATTCAAACAAGGGAATCATATAAATACAAAGCTATATGACCATAATAAAGGACCAAGCTCTAAGCATCTATTACTATCACCTAAGGTTGCATCCAAAGGCATTTTAAAAGCATCAAAGCATCCATCTAGAATCCATTCAAGGGACAAGGGACTGCATTATTCTGCATACACTTCATAGGAGGGGAAGTTCATTTTTCCATGTACACATCTATTTACATCTTCTACATCTAGTTATTGCTTGCTATCAAGTGCATCTTGCACAAGAGCCACTTAGGGCATGATTCTACACACACACACAAAACTACATAGAGTCTGAAATGTAGTGCAACGCCCAGATCGTAATTTCACTCTGTCAGGTGAACTCCGAGGTCAGTTTGACTCCCCATTTGCATATTTTTCTTTTTAGGATTTGATAGGTTTAGGGTTTCGTAGGTGCTCTTCCTCTTTGCAGTTTCATGTGAACTCGAAAATCAACCATCGACATATAGACGACTAATGCTTTGACATATAGTGAACATCTTGCGACACTCTAAAATTAAGATTCTTGATAGTTTTCACAATCATAGGTTCCCAAGAGAAATATCTGTTGCCTAGGTGCCCTTGACCCAAGATAAGTGCCTCGGTCTTAGGAAGATCGACTATCGCACAATTTTTCGGGTTCATTTGCATGGTTTCGTCCTCATGTTTATCAGTTCTTTAGCTCGACACAATCCAAGATTAATTGTGAAATCAACTATCTCATCCCTTATCTTGTACTTAGGGTTTCAAATTAACTTTCTTATTGCTTAGGTTAGATATGTACTTTATTGCGTTATCATTTTGCTATAACACTACAATTAGAATTTAACATTTATTTTCAATATTTGTTAATTCATTTGGTGAACCTAACTCATTCAAACACTCTTAGGGTCATCATACTTTCATTTTTCTCATTTTCCTAGGATCTTATCATCATGGATATCTCTATTCATGATTTCTTGCTATCCAATCCTGATTGTCGAGCTAAAATTATTACTCTCTTGGATAATACTTGCATCCCTTCTACTATTGATCTAGACATAGTTTATCAGACATTTGTGGATGCATTCTCTCAAAGAACTTACTTTTCCATCTCTTATAGCTGATAATCTATCTATTTATGACAATGATCCTCCTCTTTATATACAAGTATGCATTCATAACTGGGGTGTTAAGTGAACTTTAGTCGATAATGGATCTGAGCTTAATATTTTTCCTTTATCATTCATTTAAAATATAGGCCTTTCCATAACTAATATTAACCCAACATCTATTTCTCTTTGGGCATATGATTCTACTACATGTCCATGTCTTGACACTATTGTTTTTCCTCCGTCACTATTGGGTCTAAGATATTTCTTACCTTGTTCTTTGTCATTTATTTCCCATTTCATATAATTTCTTATTCGACAAGACATGACTTCATAGAAGGTAAGCACTACCTTCTACACCACTAATGCATCACTTTCTTACATGAGGGCATTGAATATCCAGCCTCGCTAATATTACCCCATTCCAATATTGCCATTTAGACCCAAATGCATTGCATTACCTATTCCAACTTCCGATATTGTAGATCCTACTACTAATTCACGACCCATAGACTATCTCGGATAACTTACCTCCACTTAAAGGAACAATTTTTGTACTAAACGATGTTCCATCTACTTCAAAGATATCACCACCTCCTTCTATTAATGCAATGGTACTCTATCACGGTCTTGTCCATACATCAGATGTTATACCACCTTCATTGTCTTCTTATGAGAAATCTACATCCACACCTCCTCCATTCACATGTACTCTCTTCATGAATAATTCTTACTGGCCACACATTCCATTCGATCCTACTTTCTCTGACACTATTTGCATACATAATGGATTGAATCGACTAGGATTCACGTTGGATGATCACACCCCTTCATCACATGATCCTCGTGTATATCATGGATATGTTTGTGTTATCGCTGCTACTTATGGCCTCCGAGTATTTCATCTACCAGTCTTTGTTACATGCGCTCCGCTCCTTTCACCATTTACTCTTGGACAATATTGGCTTGATTATATTGGTGGTAGTTTAGATCCTGACCATATCGACATTTCATTCACTATGCCCTTCGACCATGTTTTTATTTGGAATGATTCATTCCTCGACTATTCACAACATCTTACTCATTAGTATGCACATGGATGTCCATTACCTCCTTTCACCGATTTGCGAAGAATATGGAACGAGCATGTATAATTTGTGCCACAATGGATCTTTACTTGATCAATCTCATATTATTGCTTATCAGGTCTCAGATGCATCTCCATTCAGTTTTTACCATAACAATGACAATATCTTAGATGATATTACTTGACACTCCTACACGTCATACACTTGGGGGCATCATGATTATTCTTCCCCCTTTTAGCATTTTCAGGTGTCTCGCATTTCTACCATTTCACTTCTTGCTTCGTATCTAGTCTATCACACGCTACATGAACCTCACACACTACACATTTCACACTTGACACATTCACGACACATCTTTCTAGCACATTCAACACAAAACACTACCCGATGATGCACTCTTGTGCTATGGTTCACACTTGACTATTGAGGGCATACTAAATTCATAAACCTCACATCATATACACTACACACTTCACACTCGACGCATTTTCGATACATCTTTTCTAGAGCACATGCATCACAACACACTTCCCTATGACGCACTCTAGTTCTACGGTTCATACTTGACTGCTTGAGGGTCCAAATCTAAAATGAACCTCACCGTAATCACTCACTCTCTACACTTTATCAATCTTATCTTTCTAGTACACAATTCAAACCATTTCCCGATGACATAATCTTGTTCTATGGTTCATTCTTGATCTGTTGAGGTGTCTTTTATAAATGAACCACATTTCAATCATACATACACATCTGCTTAGGGGGCATGTTTCTCTTACTACATTCACTTTGCATTTCATCTTGCTCACTCACAACATACCGCATATCTTGGTTACACATTATTCATACTTACTTATACTCGCATGTTACACTTTGCATACTATGTTAGATGAATATTTTATATGTCATTATATTTCATATACACACATGCACATTTACTTGCCTTCTAATTTTGAATGTAGACTTTACACAAATCTTTACATGCAACATGAATTCTTAGAAAAGTACCTCTTAGCGGTCCCCACAACAGCTCTTGGGAGCATCTATTTTCGTACACATAACAGTGCTATTATTTCATTTTATACTACTTCATCTTCTTACTAGCACAATACTATTAGATCATACATGCTTTGACATACTTTTTATCGTTATAACATGTTAATGGGTGCTTCATTTGCGTAGTATTCACTTTACACAAACTATTTTCCACCATGGTTATCCGGTAGACTTTGTTTTCTCTTGTTTTCCATTGTATGCCATTGTTTGCAGGATTTCCCCTATGTCTTGCTTGTTCACTAATTGTATGATTTTGGCTGCTTCAGCCCTGATTGTCTTGCGAAATTGTGAGAAATGTCCCATGTTTGCAGCCCACTTTTCGTAGTCTACATTGTCTTCTTTCTTGTTAGCTCACATCTTGTCTTCTACATGTGTATTTGTCTTGTTTACACTAACACATGTTTCCAGCCACTTTTTTGCATGTGCCTTGGTTTTTACCAAGCACATTCCCCCTATCAGGGCTTCGGTTTTGAGATGTACATCATGTCCTCTTTTGGGCGCATACTCCTAGTGAAATCGAATACACCCCAAATGAGGGGGGCATACATCGTGTGAATCACTCACCCCATATAGTAGTTCATAGTTACAATACAACACAGCTTCAACATAAAATCAACACATAATCAACACGAATATAGTCTGCGATAGGGCTTAGAATTTGACTTGGTCCCTCAAGACAACACAAATGCCAATGCCTAGCTCTAGAAAGTAGTGCCTGGCACCCCGACCCTTCTTGGATGCCTATGACTAGAGGAAGTTATAACATTTTTCTTAGATCAACACAATTTTCAACATCTTCTCGATATGCATCGTCCTTCAAAGAATCGGCATGCATGTTTTCACCTTTTTTCTATTTTCATGTTGGATCGAACTGGATCGGATTTAAACAAAGCGGGATCACACCATCTCGTAGTGGTGTATAAATATTTGGTAAGCAACCAAATGATGGAGAATAACACTAGGCCTTTCTCCCTACACTTCTTCTTCGTCGTGGTGTGAGATTCCCTAAAAACTTGCACTTGGTGTGAGATCTCCCAAAAAAATCACACTTGGCACACTTGGTGTGACATCTCCCAAAAAAATCATTCTTCTATATCATTTTCGGGTCCTTTCTTTCCTTTCACTCATCACGAATCAGGTTCACATGTTCATTTTTACATACTTTTACATGGTTTTTACATGTTTGATTGAATTTTTCATTTACACATATTTGACTACTCGTTTTCTATTCTCTTTTGTAGGTATATCCTCATGGGAAGCAACACTCATACCATTAAGTATTAGGCAACATCATCAACATGTAAAACACAACATCACACATATTTTTCACCCCTAGGGTCCCTTCCTCTTCTCTAGCTTCCACACTTCATTTTATTCACTCCACGCTCTTTCTTATCTCTTCATCACACTTTCGCCATCAATCTATATAGTTATAAGGTATGCAACTCTTATCTACTTTATGTTATCGAGAATTCACTCAACAACATAAAGTGGGGGCAAATGTAGACACTAAATCACAGACTTTGGGTACATTTTTAGGTCCTAGTCACATATTGCTATTCATTTGAATCCTAAGCAAGAAAATTATTAATTGACCACTATCTTTGGCCTCTTTGCTTTCTTTTTGGTTTTCATCTCGGTATTACACACCGCACTACCCGTGTGACCTTCTTCACTTCATAGTTTTTGAAACTGGACACCACCTCCCACTCATAATGCCGGCCTCAGGTGCCCTTATCCCCTTTAGGCACCCCTAACCTCTTTGTATCTTTCTCACATCTTTTGGGTCTTTTTTAGCTATTGGGCATCTTGTTTTCTTGGTGATCAACCTTTTAGTGGTTAATTAAAAAATTTAAACAAGGGAATCATATAAATACAAATCTATGTGACCATAATAAAGGACCAAACTCTAAGCATCTATTACTATCACCTAAGGTTGCATCCAAAGGCATTTCAAGAGCATCAAATCATCCATCTAGCATCCATTTAAGGGAAAAGGGACTACATTCTTCTGCATACACTTCATAGGAGGGGAATTTTATTTTTCCATGCACACATCTATTTACATCTTCTACATCTAGCTATTGCTCGCTATCAAGTGCATCTTGCACAAGAGCCCATCTAGGGCACGATTCTACACACACACAAAACTACATGGAGTTTGCAATATGTGTAACTCTTGGATTGTAAGTTCACTCAGTCGGATGACCATCGGGGTCATTCCAACTCCCCATTTACATCTTTTTTTAGGATTTGATGTGTTTTGGTTCTTCCTCTTTGCAGGGTTTTAGGCGAACTCAGCGATCAACCAATGACATACAAGTGACTAACGATGACATCTAGCGAACATCTTGCGATACTGTAAAATTCAAATTATAATAGTTTTCGCAATCACAGGTACCCATGAGCATTCTTCAATGCTTAGGCACCCCTGACCTAGTCCAGTAGATCTAACTATCACACAATTTTCTAGGTTCGTTTGTGACACTGTCCTCCTCTTGTTTATTAGTTCTTCAGCTCAACACAATCTAATATTAATTACAAAATCAACTAAGTATCTCATCCCTTCTCTTGTACTCAGGGTTTCAAATTGAATTGCTTATTGCTTAGGTCAGATCTACACTTTATTACATTATCATTTTCTTTGTAGCAATGAAATTAGAATTTAACATTTATTTTAAATATTTATTAAATCCATCACTTGAGAATGGAAGCAAAGTCATCAAGGGGTTTTGGAAGAGGAATTTGTGCACATAGAAAGACATCATGGAATTTTTTTTTACATACTAGAAATAAAGTTGAATGAACTCAAGAAATGACATATAAGGTTCATTAGAAGAAGCCATGATTATGCAAAGGATAATGTATATTATAATAAATAATATACATGCAATGATGAATAAGAGGTTGGTAAAGTAAGAGACCATAGAAGACAAGACCCAAAAGCGATGCTTATTAAAAAGTGATCATCGTCAAGTTTATAGAACGACCATATATGAAAATAATCAGTGAATGGAATAAAATTAAAATATGTATTTTTGAAGTTAATTATGTATAAAAAAACCTCCAAGTAATTTTCACAAAAGTGTATATTTTTTCGATTATGCCTTTATTACTATAAATATTAATTTTGAGTCTAAAAAAATGTGCTAAGAATTAAGGCAAACAAAAATAGGTTTTTGTTAAATAGATAAAAATTAGAATAAACTTAAAGGAATTTGAAAAATGTCCATTATGCTTGAGATATTCAATGAAACATGATTCGGTAATTAAGATCCCTAGAAAGATACCCAAAGGGTATGACCAACCATGAGACCCTAGGGAAATTTGTATAAGCTAGATTTAGAGTATGTGAAATATGAGAATCAGGTTTGGATATGAATATTCAATGTAGAAATGGAACCATATGGTAACTAGGGTTTGGAAGGAGGTTGTCATTATCTGATCATAGGTTGGGTTCACCAAATTTTACACCCTTTTCAACCTCAAAGTGGATTAAATGTTATGGACATACACAACATTAAAAAGGAATGTAAGGTTTAGAAACTAGGAGCTTTTATAATTAATTAAATTCCAACATTAATTATACAATATCATAATAATGTATTGGTTCTTTCAATTAATGATTACAATATGCTACAAAGATAAAATGCAAGGAGGAAGATGTAGTTAGCTACACAAGACTATATATAAGAGATTTTTATGCAAAACTAGAGAATTTGGGAGTGTAGAGGGTAAAGATGCTTCAATTTTTATATTTTGAGCCAAAATAATTTAGGTACAGGACTATATGGCTCGATCAAGATGTAGAATTCAGTCTTTCCCCTATGGTATGGTCTTGGAATGAGACTTTGTAACTCTCTCGGGTCCTTTGGCAATCTAGAAATGTGTTTCGTTGCCAAACCCTAATTATCACATAGTCTCCAAACCATCTATAATTAGGAGAATCATGCCAAAACCCTAACCATGGGTGGAGTACCTTGCAAGAAGTTTAGTTTATGGGTTAAAGTGTTATCCATGCACCATCTACTTTAGAACTACTCCAAAGAGGCCTCAAACCACACATAATTATCCACCTAACATGTGACATTTATATTAATACCACTAGTTGGAAAATTGAACCACTTTGAACATGCTTGATATGATTGTGCTCTTGTTAAGACTTTGAAGTAGGGAAATTGGTGTGCTTGGAAAGGAGGGAACTTAAACTCCTTACCCTATTTGAGTGCTTAAGAACTATAATAGTGGCTTCCTTAACATATGTGCATCAAATTTTGGGAAGATTTAGGGAGTGTTGATTGCCTTTTATGAGTGTTACAAATGAGTGTACTAAGTGATTTGCTATGTGCTTTCTAGGTGAGTAAATGAGGTTATGTTAACTTGTTTATATAGGGTTCTAAATGTAAACTATCATTATAAGGCCAACCTATGAAGACCCAATTTTATTACATCAAATGTATAGTTGGAAAATGTATCAGTCTAGGATCATATAGGTCGTCTAGGACCATATTATACAATATGACAAATTCATATGGTTTTAAATAGGGAAAAAGTGAATCAAATTTTAAAGTTACACAATGGAAAGCATTATTTTATCACCAATATTATGTATTGATATTTAGAACTTGTCGACACATCAAGGTGTGGGAATAAGCATGCAAGGTGAGAGATAACAACATGCACTGAGTGGAGATAGGACATGGTTTTTATCATAGCCAAGAATCACAATCAAAATTAGTAATTTCAAAGGGTAAATTGATATATTTAAGTTTCTACACATGCACTCAAATGCTTTATCACATGTTCCTCAAAATAGGGGGCATTCATTAGGATATATTCTACACTTACATGCATAATCACATGTTTAGGCACAATTTTTGATAGAGACAAATTCCTATAACCATATCCAGATGCTAAAATTCGGAAAAAATACATTTGTATAAAGGTCATACAAAAAGGGTAGGACCATAATGACATTCCTAACCCTATCATACATTTATACCCTAGGGGAAGCTACACTATATTGATATTTAGTTCCATATTTTTACTTACAGATACATGTTTCTGGCATAATTTCATATTCGCATGACACAATTCTCAAAAGTTTATAAGGAGCATGAATATGTTACTCCTACACTTTAGTACTTGGTTCTAAATATATGTGTTTTTTTGGGCATGAGTCTCCTTCTCCATTGTCATTTCAACATTCTACACACTCTCACTTAGTAATACAAAAATGAGAAGAGCATGCAAGGACTCATTCTCTTTTGTACCTTGTTTTTAAATATACAAAATTTGGCTTGGATCCATTTACAATAGTGTGGTCCATGAGGTTATGGAAAGTATCAAAGTGTCTAAGTTCTTCATAAGTAGTATTTCATATCCTCTTTCAAAGGGAAGTTATCAAGGTTACTAAAAATTTGATACATGTTCTTCTTCCTCATGAGGTGTATTAGTACCTCTCTTTTCTTCTCTTTCTACTTTCTATTTGGTGTTGGGATGTATAAACCCAATTCTCAAGTTTCTCCTTCGATAAAATTAGGGACCTTCGATAAAATTAGAGACTGATCACCCCCAATCCTTTGGAAAATTTTGGCAAAAACTACAAATCTCCAACTTAAGAAAATAAATAGGAATCTCTTCTCTCTACGTAAAGAATAAGTATATTCCTTCCATGTTTTACATATATTGATTTCACATTATGAAAATTTAAATTCTATATTTACATGTGAGTTACGAGTTCAATTCCTACTATGGACATTGTTTGATATTGGTAAAGGATGGGTTTTTTGACAAAGGTCCTACCTGTTACAAAATAAGTGGGTCAAAACCTAGATGACAACATTAGAGAACAGGATGAAGCAACACAAATAGGGAAATAAACAAAATATGTCCAAAAGGAGTCCAAATGCAACACAAACACAACAAGAAAAAAAAAAGGAATAGAAAAACCCATAACCTTGGCCTTAAGGTTGTTGGATGCCTCCTTGAATATTTCCATCGCTTTGACCATCTCTAACAAAAGTTTATCATTTTTATCCCCCTTTTTACCACAAGTAAGAAGGGTTTTTATCATATTTTCTTGGGTGGAGTATTTTCCGTGAGAAGCATATTAAAAGAGGTAAGGGAAAAAACCTTCTAGTAGAGATCATTATGATCTTCTTCTAGTTTGATGATTTTTAACTAAAACTCTTGCCCTTGCTGACTCTTAGAGTTGTTAACATATTTTTAAGCCCTTAATACCTTTAATGTTCTCTTTCACCACTACGAGGTATTTTCTCATGCACTTATCACATCTTTGTGGAGTTTTATCTCATTATGAAAATAATTATCCTTGCTTCCCTAAGCAATGTTTGCCAACTCTTTCCTCTTAGAGAGAAAATTATGGGAAACTATAGCTTTTTCATTTTTGTTTTTAGTATCCTTATCAATGGAATTTTTTTGCCTTTTCCTTTTTTAGCATGGCTTCGAGAACATGATGAGGAATGGATTCCTCCCTGGTTCATTTTTTTGACCGCTTCTTTAGGGACATGAGGGGGAGAGACAATAGGATGTGATGAATTCCCATTCAAGACATAGTTGTAAATTAACATGATAACATATTGATGAAGGAGATACACTATTTTCCCCCATTGAACATCTTTGATGGATTTTTCAAGAGACATGAGAATGATTAAATGAAAACTCACTAAGGCCTTGTTTCTGAAATGGTTCAAAAAATCGATAAAAGACGTGCACCAAATGGAATCTCCCTTGAAAGTGATCATTAGTTGCAAATCTCCTCATATGGATTAATAAAGGATTCACGTAGATAATCACCATGGAGAGGGATAAGGTTCTCTCATTGTTTAATAAATTTCCTTTACTCTACCTCCTTTTCAAATTTGTTCTTGAAAAATTGATTCCATCCATAATAAGATTGGTAACCCTTGAGATGAGCTATTTTGTGATTTCAATGAGTTGGTCCCTTGTTTTAACAACCTTACCCTTCCAAGATTTGGAAAATCTAGTGGAGATATGAGGTCATGACCCCAAAATCTATTAAGGAAGTTTGTAAATCCTCCAATTTGAAGGATGTTCCAAATATCTTTAGTGGCTTTCCATTTGGCATTTGGATTAGGTTCACTCTTGCAAGGTTCTCCACCTATCCCCGAGGATTTTTTTCTTGTGCTTTCTCTCTGTGTTCCCAATCAAAATGTTGAAAATGTGAATAGTGATATGGGATTTCCACTTAAAATTGAAGGCAAGAATTGTGAAATCTGTTCTCCCATAAAGAGGTTTGTGTGACACGTGAATCCTATAGAACTTCCCAATATTTTTATGATTGCACATTCATTCATTGGAGATAGCATTCATTGTTAATAATGTCAAGGATTTCCCCAGGGAATACCATCCATTCCCATTCAAAATGTGATACTTGGTTCATCATTTCCACATTAACGAAAATGTATGCCACTTTATTTCCCTCATACTATTTGCATACGTGACAATTATGTTTCCTAAACTGTCCATGAGAATTCCACCTCCACCAACCCTACTAGGATTTCCTACTATGGAAATTCACTACACTACATTTTTAGGTTTCATCATGGAGCGTACTCAACACCAACACATAGAAAATAACAACTTTGAGTGAAGAAAAAGTGTGTCTACACACTAAGGTTTCTTTTCCTTTAAGTATGCAATTTTCATTTCATACTTAAAAGGGGGAAAATGTAGACACTCAGGGTAAAATTTGAAATTTACCCTCTGACACTACTAATTGTGATTGTGCTCCTTTCCTAAGAAACACACCCACATTCTATCCCCTTAGTACATCTTGTTATCTCTTTCCCAACTTGCTTATTTCTACACAATAATGTGTCAAAAATTCTAAATTAAAATTTATGTAATAAACACTTAACCTTTTACCATCATAGTGCAATTTTTACATTTTCTCTACCTTTTCCCTATCCAAAAATGTACAAAAAGGTCAAGATGTAAAATCCGGTCGTGGCTTGCCAGTGCATGTGGGCTTGGAACAACACATCTTCCAACTCTACTTTTGATACATTAATATTTTTTGGGTCTTTTCATCTTCTTAGGTTGTCCTTATCATAATGATTTATCTTTGGAACCCTATAAAAACAAGTTAACGCCACCTTATTTTAATCACTGAAAAACATATAGAAAAACCACTTGGCACTCTTATAATAATACATACAAAAGGAACTCAAGGATCCTTAAATATTCCTAAAGTTAATACACATATATTAGGGAAACCACTAGTACAGCTTCTAAATCAATTAACTAGGTTAGGAGTCTAACTTCCTCATTTCAAAGCACACTTGAGATCCATAATTCAAAGTCTTAGTAAGAGCACAATCATCTCAAACATGTTCAAAGTGGTTCAAGTTTCCAACTAACTGCATTCATATAGATATTGCATGCTAGGTGGATAACTACGTGTGGTTTGAGGCCACTTCAAAGTAGTTCTTATGTAGTTAGTGAAATGAATGCACTTCAACCCAAACACTGATCTTGTATGGTTTCCTACCCATGGTTAGGATTTGAGTTTTATTAAACTAATTACGAGATGGTTTCAAGATTGTGTGAGACTTACGGTTTTACAATGAAACTAATTTCCTGCCACCAAAGGAAAATGAAAGTTGTAGAACCCCAAATAAAATAGGTCAAAGACTATACAATAGGGCATGGACCATATAACCATTTTTAGCAGACCTATATGGTTCTAAACAAGGTTATCTCTTAGTTACATTTTCCGAATGAAGGTTGATTAATCTCTATACTTCCAATTTCCACAGTTAGTGAACCCATATCTCTTTTGTATCATATTGTGTATCTAAATATATATTACTTATCATGTTTTATAACTTATAGCATATTGTACTAATAAATTACAAGTATTAATATGTTATTATGATATTGTATAGTTAATGTTGGAAGTTAATTAATCATAATAACTCCTAGTTTCAAACCTTACATTCATTTTTAGTGTTGTACATTCCATAACATATTTAAAATATTATCAAAGCTTAAAAAGGGTGTAAACATGTATAAAAAAGGTAGAAATAATTGTTCTGAGAGGATATTTGAATGCTGAGAGTGATCTCAAAGTGATCTATATGGAGCATTATCATTTGTACATGGAGGATATTTCTGCTCAGGAGGAGATTTGAATGCCCTTATCAATGAAACATGGTTTCTCTCATTTCGTATGTTTTTGCCATATTTTGAAAGCCAAGAAACATTTCCACATTTTTTTGTTATTTCCCCCTTTTTTGGACCTAAAATTGCTTTTATAATAGTTAGTCAATGCCTATAATCTATATCATTTCTTCTTATGTTTTTTGCCATATTTTGAAAGCCAAGAAAAATTTCCACTTTTTTTTTGTTATTTCCCCCTTTTTGGACCTAAAATTGCTTTTATAATAGTTAGTCAATGTCTATAATCTATATCATTTCACCATGTAATAGTCAACTTGCTAAGTAGTAGGAAAAACATAATTTCACTTCATATAATGTAAAATATATATATCAATTTTTGTAGTCATTTTTACCCCTATCACAAAAGAAAGGAACCCCATGCACACCGACCTATCACCCAGTGGATGCTGGGTGCTCACCCGAGGCATGCGTGGGTGCCGAGTCTCTCTTTTATGTGAGTTTAATGGGAAACATCATCTATGATTTGTGTTTAAGAGATTTGAAAGGAAGTCAAACATGCAAGTACCATAGAGCTCAGAACGGCCTCTAGATCCTTGCAGTCACCCGACAGAAAGTGCTTAACAGATTATATAACTTGTACCAAACATAAAGAAGTTATACAAGCATCCATACTTAGTCATAAACATAAATGAAAGAGAACTATGAGAAATATGTATGCATTAGAATCATCAATGTTCATATTCATGTAAACTGGTAACCTCATTACATCCATGGAGCCATTACAGAATGTCACAGAGAAGCAGACCATAGTCATGCATTATAACTGAGATAATGTAGCTAGGCTATCAAAAGAAAATTTATAACAACCCCATACCCATGATACATCTTTCCTACGCACAATTACCCAAGCTACAGAGTTCTTGTAGTATTTCTACAGAGCTCCACTTCTATCTATCTCCCTCTCTTTTACTTCTATAGGAACTTATATATATAGCCTTTCTAGACTGCCAACTCATCCTCCAGCACCCTCAGATCCGATGCCAAGTGTCTGAATGTGGTCCTCTATGCGAGCATGCTCCTCCAGCCCGAGCTTTCCAATTTTTACCATGATGTGCTTCTAAAAGCTTCTACCACTGCATGCTCCTTCCTGGGCCAACCTATCGCCAGGCTGGCACCTTATCCATTCCGCATGCGCAAATTGGTCATGCTTTTCCACGTGTCCTACCCAAAACACCCAATATGGCTAAGTCTTGAACCTTGGTTCTGTCCACGCGCGCCGCTCGCACCACGGGTTTCCTTAAACCCTTCCTTAAATCTTTCCCCGTGCATCTTATCCTTGTGCATCTTTCTTCAACTAGGACTTGCACGCCTATGCGCCTTTTGTACTTAGCCAATATTTTAGGGGCCCAAAAATTTTAAGCATAGAGGCAATGGAAATAGGTGAAGAGGAATTTTGAGATGAAGAAATGGATGAAGAACATGTAGTAATTGTAGAATAAATTACTACATAAAATGTAAACCAAAACTACCAAGATGAATATGAAAACCCTCATGGCCCTAGGGAATGGAAGGCTCTTCAAATGAAAATGTATACAGGATGAAAAATATCAAATGATAGAAATGTTGAGAAGAGAGAATGTTTACAACAGTTGGTGAGAGAAAGCATTAAAATTTTGGCTTTTGGTTTGAGTAAATTTAATTCAACGATTCTAATATGTATAATACCGTGAGGGAAACAATGAGGAAATATATACAAGATGTAGATAAAAATGATATGATTCAAAAGTCCCTTTTCTAAAGAGAACTTCATTGAAGATGTCTTTCCATATTATAACATAGTTGAAAAGAAGAAGAAAATGTGTACATATAGAGTAAGAAAATGTGTGAAACCAACGATGGCTGCGATCATTTTCTCCAAATTCATTTGTGATCAAGGGTTTAATCCAAATAATGATGAGATTCCGTTATATTTTACCCTCCAATTGCATGTAGAGGTGCATTATTATGTTGATACATGATTATACAAATATTCCTAAATATGTTGGTCATAGAAAAATTGTTTGGGAGCCATGTTTTGCATTAGACTAGACCCATCAATTAATTTCTATTAGTTATGTGGAAAATCAAAAATGAATTGTATTTATGCACATGGAAAAAGTTCTTTTATTGTATTAGCGAGAGGTACCTAGATCATGACATTAGGATATTTAATAGGTTATAATATAAGATAAATCTATGTTCTTCCAATTAGTCAATGCACAAAGGATATGATAGAACATAATTCTCGGTTGCAGCATAATAACTACATAATTTAAATAATTGAAGGGAGAAAGAAAATGAATAGAAATTATTAAAAAACTAGAATATAAATAAATGAATCGAAACTTAGACATAAGTTAGAATGTAAATTAAGGATTCAAGATTAATTCCAAATCTAGGTCAAGATTAACCTTTTACGCAAAATTTCTTACATGGTTTTATAAAAAATGAAATGATTGTTGAGTTACTAGTCCCTTCGTCTTACTTTCCTCAACAAAAGAGGCTATTAACATTCTCTATCTATTATAAAAGAGAATTAATATTTTATACTTTGTATTATATGGACTATGCATATACATTAGGATTGTATAATTACAAAAATATATTCATGTGATCTTTCAAACCCCTATGCACTCTCAACACTTTCCTAGACTTATATAGTTGTCTCGTCCCCAGACAAAAATTTCTTCAATGCTTCGGAAGATGTTCTATTATGGTTTTTTTGGGTCTTGTTGAATGTGGATTATACTATGCACTGAAATAATATGCTCATTATCAACAAATAGGGCGTCATTTACCAATTTTCATCCTATGTGCACTACTTAACCACCATTTTGGGTTTGTAATTAAGTAGAATCTCCAACAAACCACCCTTTCAAGTTTTCAATATGGGGAAAGTTCCTCATAAACCACCCTTACATGTTTTTAATATATGTAGGCCTACTTACAAACATCTAACAAAATTCACACAACTATACTTCAAAATTTATTAGCAACCACAAAATTATGTTGCTCTTTTTCCTATTATTACGCTCAGTGTTCCTCGAATTTTATGGGTTACATCACTAGGCTAGAAGATGAAGGTGGCGGTGCATGCATTTCCTTGATTATTTAGATCATGATATGTGAGATGATGTACTTGGGAGTATTTTTCATTGTCTTTACAATGGGAAGAAATACTTTGAGGTCTATCTTGTACATATTCCATTTGTGAGAGCTTCATTCAATCTACCAAAATATATCTACAATTGTGACAATGCTTGCATATATTCATATAAAACATCCTCTTTGGCATTGTATGCAACTTTATCATAGAGAGTAATGACATTTTGTATGTCTTAGATGAGTACTTATAATTGATCTTGAATATTTTGTGCTTGCCTTCCTACAAATGTATTGTGTGTCATATTGCATTCCCATTCATGCAATATGTCCTTGAGATTATCTCAAGCCTATTGCAGTATGTCCTATTCCCATTCGTATAATAAGGATATTTGCATAAAGTGCTTTTTCCACATCTTGACCATTTGTCTCTATCAACATTTGTTCTTGCATTGTGTTTCTATTGTCATCATTAGTCTTGTTATCACCATGGTAGCCTATAACTACACATTCTAATCTAGGAGCTCAAATGTGACTTGTTTGGAAAGTGCTTCACCTACTAGAGAATCTTGGTGTATTCTTATAAGATCATAATTACATCCTTCACTTATTTCTTCAATTGCATTACTGCACATGAAATTTATTTATTGTCTCTTATTTCTACCAATTATTCACAAGATTACCAACCAGAGTGGTTAGTTACACTTTCTCGCTCATTACCTGCTCACATATTGTGTTGGTGAAAATTTTGGACAATTGTCTTCAATTTGAGACTTAAGATTACACAATGTCTACTCCAAAGTTTCTTTTTGTTGTGCCAATTGTATTACAACTACACCGATATTTTCCCGTAGTGTATATGCCCCTTTAATATGTGTCTACAAGGGTAGCTTCTCAAGATCCATATTGACTCGATAAAAATGCTTGTGATGTTGTGTCTTGCGTACTTGTCAGGTAATCTAGGGAACTACAATGTAGATATGAGATGAAGGAATAAATTATTATTTCATGTTTGCATTGTTGAGTGAAATTCCCACCAAAATGTTTGTGTGTCCCCTTCTAAAATTTATTCTCAGTAGTGACCTTATCGTAATCAAGGGTATAATCTTTATGGCACTAGTTTTTATTGTGGTTAAGTCTATGTGGTGGCTAGGGTTACACTAGGGAAGCATTTTTGGGCTATGCAGTGTCCTTAAATTTCCCCCTCTAGTCTTTGACTAATTCTCCTTTTTGTAGTTTTGATTACGATGGTGGTTGTTCTTTTACAATCCAGATTCTACTTATTCTTTTACAAGTTCCTTCATAGTGCATTGTGCATCCTTGGTATTCTTATCATGATCCTTTTTAAAATTATTTTTCCTTTATGGCTCATTCCTCTTTTGTCTTTCTTTTCTTTTATTATTCCTTCTTCTTATCCTCTTCCTCCTTTTTGGCCTTTTTTTCTCTTTTTTTTTATTTGCTTTATCTTCTTCCGTGGTTTTGTTGCGCTTCTTCTCGACGTCATTTCTCCACAATAGATTTATGTTCTTTAACATGTACACTTAATTTATTTTATTTTTGTGCTTCCTTGTCTCTCCACTTTCCTCATGTTTCAATTTTATGCTTGCCTCTACTTTCTTCTCATCTTCTACAACTTAAAATTTACACAATTATTTCTTTGCTTCTTCCTTTACAATGCACTATTATTATTTTGCCTCCTTCAGAGCATATTTTTCACATTCCTCCTATTTTTACTCATCCTCTTGTTGTTGTTCCTAGTTTTTTCTGATTACGTGGGTTTTATTGTCTTCTTTGAAACTAGTTGCATAGTCAAAATAGTAACCGAGGAGAAGTTGTACTCTATGTTTGTTTTAGTGTGGTTTTTGGGACTATTAGTTTGACCTGCTATGATTATTGAATATTTCATCTTTTGTGTGCATTCTTCCCTTTCTTGAGAAGCTTTCCACTCTACCTATTTTGCAGCGCGACTTGTTGAGCTATCACGTCCTATATGAGCGAGGCCATTATGCAAGTAATGACTCCCTAACCAAAGAGCATTGTATATTATTATGGAGGTGTTTTGTGAAATAGGTTATATGGGATTTTAATTTTTCTCCTTTTCTTGAGAAGTGTCATTAGAATTTCCTCTTTGATATTTGTAATTTGGACCCCTTGCAAGTATGGTTTGGATTTGAAATTAACTCCCACCTCCTTGATTCACTTCACAATGTTTTTGGCAAACTGATCCTAATAGAAATTCTACCTTTCTAAAATGATAATTAGGAGTGTGAAATCAATAGAAATTAGGCCATATCTTTAGATTGGATCTTCTAAATTAGGGCTTGTTCTATTCTCACTACTTTCTAAGTGTACCACTCTCTCTCCTCTAGTAAGTACATTTTTGTGCCCATGTATTCAAGTGAAATTGTGTGCACTTTAATTTTTTTATTAGGTAAATAATTTAGTTTTGAGGGGACCCAAAAAACCATAGTACATAGAAAGACCAAATAAGATAGGGAAGAAAAGCTTCCCTATAAGGATTGAGGGCTAGAAATGGACCAAAAACTTGGCCAAAACAACAACTCAAAGAAATATAAGGCACATAACACATTTAATACAATTTAAAAAAACTATAGGAATTCCCAACAACATTAAGGACATAGAGAAAAATAGAGCAAATAAATATTCATCCCAAATTCAACTAATATTTCTCTTTCTTGCGATTCCTAGTTCTGGAACTTGGCCCTGTGTTATGAACATCTATAGTCTGAGCCATCACATGGTGATCACCCTCTTTTCCCCAGTATCATCCTCCTTTTCTTCTAAGCTACCCAGATTAGGTGAATACTCTTCTTGAGAGATCTCGAGTCTGGAAATTTGATTTTGGATGATAGAAACCATCTCGTGCTTGCATGATAAGCTCAAATTTTAACCCATTAATTATCTTTTCCTTGATATCTCGCTTGACTATGAAATTATTTCATTTCTTAAACCAGATCCTTGGTAACCTTAAGCAAGGTATCAATGGACACCTCCATATTAGCAGAGTGAGCTTCCCTATTGATATCACTAAGATTGTCTTCTCTGATTCTCTTACCCTTAGAAGATTCCCCTATTTTTAGGTTGGACAAAACCTCCACCGCCACACCTTCAATATTTCCCTCCACAGTTCCTTCTTCTTTAGAAATTTCATTCTATTGGCCATGGTTTCATCACATGATCCGGTGGTCAGGGTTGGGGGTAAGAGGTTTACCATTTTGGAAAATATTCAAAATGAGATCGTGGTGTAACAGTGTGTCAAATTTTTCCTCTTTAAAATATGACACACACACATTGTAAGGGATCTCATAGGAAAGAAAGGTAAGCTCATACCATGACTCCTATGAAATTAATTGAGGATAGACATGTGGTGTGTGAATATTTTCCTAAATTTTCCTCAAGAGTAATATATTTCATCACAACTTTTCACAAATCCACCCATCTCTCGGGAGGCATTTTCTAGCTATACCATCAACAAACAAATGGGATTTTTCATTTGGTCCAAAGAAAGTGAAAATATCATGATTTATATGATTCTCATCTTTATAGAGTTTGATCTCATCCATGGGCATACCAGTGGCCTCAACAATGGATTTTTTAGTCACACTAATTTCCATGCCCCTAATAAAAACTCTACCCTTGTCCCATGCTTGACCAAATTCCAGCAAGAGAAGGGTCATTACCTTTCAACCTTTTGATGTATTCAGATAAACCACCTCTTCTAAACTTCTCGCATCACATCCTATTTAATGACCCGATAAGAAGTGAGCTCTATTCTAACTCAGCCTCCCCCATGGTTCTATAATAATTCACAATATTTCTATTCAAACACCTCTTAAGGTTTGCTTTCTCAAAAATATTAAGGGAAAACCAGCCCTCCGCCGTCAGTAATGTTCCATCATGATTTCATCCCCTGTCATGGGAATAATAACCCAATCTCTTATAATTATAGCAACCCGTCTTAATTTTTCTTATCATTATTAATGAGGTAAGAGACTTGGCTCCAGGGTACGTGGCCATCCCACTCCAACCATTCCTCCATATCATCACCTTGGTTAGGCAGGATGTCTCGTACACGTATTACCTCCCCGAAGACATTACCAATAACCACCTCATCAAAGGATTCAATCATGTTTTTATCCTCCTTAATAATATTTTTAATGCTCCATCCAACTTTGATTTTCCCTTCTAAGGCCTTAATTATCATTAGGGAGTCACCTTCGATAATCAATTTCTTGATCTATGAAATCCTTGCAATCTTTATACCCCATAATGCCGCTATCGCTTTCTAAATAGTTATTTGATTGGCTCCCATGAGGTCCAACATAGGCTTTGATGTAGTTTCCTTATGATCTATTATCAAACCACTTCCACCCACTTTTCCCACTCTCAATTTTGATGACCCATCAAAATTTAACTTAAACCAGTCATTTGGTGGAGGTTTCCACTTCGTTCCTCTTCTATCCTTATTCATTTTATAATTGGTTCCTTCTTTGGAAGGACTGATCTTTAAGGACTTTAGGATAATTTGTTCTTCCTTGGAATAATATTCCAACCATTTATTCTTGAGAATCATGATATTATCCTTCAGACTTTAGCTGATTTGTTTAATGACCTTAAAGGCTTTGGACAGACTTATTATGAAATATTCTATTGTTCCTCTCTTTCCATATTCCCCACATAACATGGGGCAAAGCACATTTCCAAGCCATTTTGATCATGGATGATCCAAGGGGGAATAACATTAATATGAAGGTGAATACCATTGATCCACTCGCTATCAAGGTCACTCATGAGAGGGAATTAACGATGGAAGACATCCATGATAAAAAAATCTGGAAAGAATACTTACATTCCATAAAAAGATGTTGAACTATTTCTTCTTCTTCCTTACACAAGGTACATCTATTGATCACAATCATACCCCTTCTTCTGAGGTTGTCAACAATAAGAATTTTATTTTGAATGGATTCCCAAAAGAATAAATTTATCTTAGGAATTAGATGCTTATTCCAAACTTTAGCCCAATCCTTGTGCTCCACTATGTATTTAAATGATAAGGCATAACCCGAATTGAATTCATAGTTTCTCGAGATAGTTTTTCTCCAGATCAAATCATCATTGTTGAGTCTGATTGGGGATGAAGAGGTTTCTTAGTTTATTATTAAGATCAAAAAGGGGTATTTCTAATCCATTATAACTAGGAGGAGGAAGGATGGAAACTTAGCTACGCCCGATGCCGTTTAAAACCCAATAGTCTCTAACAAACACACCATTTTCCTAAAAATATTAATGTTTAAGGTAAACCCAAGGTTTCACTTTACCTAGAGGTACATTATCCAACCAAGGATCATCCCAAAATTGAATGTTGTTTCCATCCCCAAGATTCCAAAGTAGACCCTTAAGGAGAAAATTCTTGGCTTGGGAAATATTTTTCCAAAAGATGGAACCTTTAGGAAGTTTAACATTAGAGAAAAAAATTAATTCTCGCTAAAAATATACATGTATTTCACTTAAAGAATTTCCACCCAAAGTCCTTATTCCTTATACAATCTCCATCCTATCTTAGCTATCCGTGCTTCATTTATGACCTAGATATTCTTGAGACCTAAGCCTCCATACTTCTTAGGTTTGGTAACTTTCTCCCATACAATAAGGGGGTTATGGATTTTTCCTCAGTACTACACCATAAGAATTTGTTTTGTATTCTTTCAATAGCCATCCTAACTTTGACAGAATTCTAAAAATAGACATTATATAAATGGCTACCCTTGTAATGAACTCTCAGAATAGATTGAGCTTTACTAACCTTGGGTGAGAAGGGCACCCGTCCATGAGGCATTTTTTAGAACATTTCAATAAGTAGATTCCATGTATCTTGTGACAATTTTCTCCCACAAAGAGGCATCCATAAATAACTTTCGGGAAACATTTTAATTTTACATCTCAGGATATTAGCCAATCTTTTTACTATTTTTTACTAAATTTATAAAGACGCAAGAATGTTTGTGGAAGTTGATGAGTTGTCCAGAGACATCCTCATAGTCTTTAATAATTTCTTTGAAAGCTCTTGCTTCATTAACATCATCCTGTCCCAAAAGAAAAGTATCATCAACAAATTGTTGCAGGTATAGGTTTCCAATCCCATTAACCACCTTGATACCCATCTATATTTTCTCCATTTTATATTTTTGGCATATAAAACTGAGGGCTTCAACAAAAATAATGTAGAGGAATGGAGAAAGGGGCACCCCTTGACACAAGCCTCTTTTAGTCTTGAAGAAACCTATAAGTTTACCATTAATGAGGACCAAAAAGTAGGGGGTAGATGTGCATTTTTGGATCATTTGTATGACCTTAGGATTAAAGACCAGCTTCTCAAGATAAGACATAAGAATTACCACGGGATTCTATCACATGCTTTATGCATATCAAGTTTCACCATCATAGCTTCTCGGTTTTATTTTTCCATTGAATGGAGAGTTTCATAGATGACTATAATGTTGTCTAAGGTCTTCCTTCTAGGGAAAAAATCTCCTTGTTGGGGGAAATGACCTTACGGAGAACCCCATTTAATCTAAAGGATAATATTTTAGAACAGATCTTGTAAAGAGTATTACATGGGCTAATAGGCTTGAAGTACTTGAGAACTTTGGCCCTAGAAACTTTAGGAATTAAAGCTATAAAGGTATGGGTAACCTATTTAAGTAGAAAAACATAGTTAAAGAAGTCATGAATAGCTTGCACAAACTCTTTTTTGATAATATCCCAAAGATAGTTGGAAGAAAAGGTCGGAAGCCATCGTGTTCAAGGGACTTGTCTCCTCCGATAAGAAACAAAATAGCTCTAAGTATAATTTCCTCTTCACTAGAGTCATAAGAAGATCCATGTTATCCTCGACACTTATCACTTTGTCAAAAAGGATAAGAGTGTTTTCCAAAATTCATTCATTAGATTGTGAGCCCTTAAGAAATAGCCTTTGAAAGCAATTGATGATAATTTCTCGATTTCATCCTCTTCGAGAGCTAGAGTACCATCTGGTTTGATAATTTCTTGGATTCTAGATTTGTTAGCTCTAATGGTATCCAAGACATGGAAGAACTTAGTATTCCTGTCACCATCCTTGAGCCAATTTATCATATATTTTTGTTTCCAGTAGATTTCTTTCTTAGTGAGAAAATTATGAAAATTTGAAAGTAGAAGCTTCTCCTATTCATCAGTATTGTAAACTTCACTCCCCTTCCTCCATGAGCTCTTTAAGAAGTCTCAAGTCTTCAGAAACTTTACGTTTTTGCAAAAAGATATCCCAAAAACCTCTTTATTCCATCTTTTTGATATTCACTTTGATATTCTTTAATTTGGCAGTAACTTGATACATACTATTACCTCTAGTTGGGATATTCCACCATTCCTTTATTTATTACATAAATAAGGGTGTAAAGTCCACATCTTCTCAAATCTAAAGGGTCTTCCTTTGATTTTCTGAGCATCATCAAACTTGAGAGGAATAGGATTATGATCTCGAATCGATACAAATAAGAGAAGACAAGTAGTACATGAAAGGTGCACTTTGACTAACTTACAACTTGTCAAATTCTAGATTGATGACCCAACTAGGTAACTTGGGGTACTTTTCAACATGTGGTTAGTTGGTTTCAAATTATGTAGTGTTACTTTATTTACCTTTTTCCTACATCATTGTTTATGATTCAATTTACATTGTGGGTTGAGATTTAGCCTCTAGTTATACATTTGTTTTATTTTGTACGCATCCTATGATTGGGTTTTTGGCATTTTGGTGCACAAAGGTTGCATGTAAATTAAAATCATGCCATGATGTCTTCTTAACTATGCCTTTTTTAATAAAAATGAGCCCCCGAAATAATATTAGACACTTGCCGTGCAAAATCGCTTCGCTTCACTGCTGCTTCATGCTGCGTTCTCGGTCCCCTTTCTAATGCCGGACCCTCCTGGTCCGGATCGGGGGGCCCCCCTGTCAGGGCCTCTCTCTCCCTCACAGCCTCTCGCTTGGTCTAAAGTCGTGGATGCTTCCACATCAGCACACGGCGCGGAAAAGCTTTCCCCTTCACTGTCTGAAGGGTCCTTTTCCCTGCGCATACCCACTCATATCACGGAGGCTGCTGCTGCTTCTCGTGTGACTCCGTCCTCGTGGGTACGCCTAATGGGCCCTAGGCCCCCACTGGAGGATATAAAAAAATGGGCTCGTTTAAAATGGCAACCATGTGGAGCACTTGAAATAGCGGCTATGCCTAATGGATTCATCTTATTCTCTTTCAGCTTGAAAGAAGATTTCGCTAGAGCGCTGCTGGGAGGTCCGTGGTTCTTTGGCAGGCGGGGTTTTTATCTCAGGAAATGGTCTCCTGGTTTCAACCCACACACGGAATCCATGACCCAAGCCCCAATCTGGGTCCGCCTTCCGGGGCTTCCTTTGGAGTTCTGGCATCCGGCGGTCATTGAAGGTATTGCTCTTTCTATAGGTTCTTTGATTGCTATAGATCAAGCCACGAAAGCAAAAACTAGATTTATTCATGCTCGTTTCTGTGTTAATGCTGATATTAGCTGCCCCTTGCCAAAAGACATTGAGCTTATCTCGGACTTTGGGAACTGGAGACAGCCTATTGACTATGAATACATTCCTCAAGCTTGTTCTTTCTGCAAAAAACTTGGCCATAGGGCCTCCAGCTGCCCCTCTAAACCCCAACCGAAACCATTGTCCCAAACCCTATCCCCAAAATTCAAGAAAAAATTTGTACCTAAATCGTCCTCCATTGAGATCCCGATCATCCCCACTTCTAATTCCTTTGCTCTCCTGGAGGATGGAGAAATCGACCAGCCCTCTGATCCTGCTGCTGAGACCCTTCCCCCCTCCTCTGTCCTCCTTCCTCTCTCCCCACCCCTGGCTCCTTCGATTCCAGGCTTTTTGGCTGCCTCTTCCCCCCCCCCTTCGCCGCTTCCTGCTCCCTTTTCCATCCCCCTCCCTCGATCCCCTCCTCCCTCGATCCTCCCTCCCTTCCTCCCCTTGGCCCGCCTGTTTTTGAATCTGCCCCCTCTCCCTCGGAGCTATCCACAGATGATTGTTTTAATCACCGTTTCACTAGAAGCAGCAACAAGAAACCAGATATAGGCTTGGAAAAAGTTAGAGGCAGAACTCCAAGCAGTGTTAAGCTTCAGATTGAAGCAGCTACAAATGTGGCGCAAGGAACCCAAAGTACTATCCCCATGGTGGTGGGGAGTAAATCCAAACAAAAGAAATGAAGATCATTTCTTGGAATATAAGAGGGCTCAACTCTCTGCAAAAGCAAAGAATCATCAAAGACATCAAGTTCCAGAACTCACCTGATATCATCATGTTACAGGAAACCAAGCTAAAAACTGAGGTTCGGCTTCATAAAATCTGGCCTGCGGCTGCATTTGAATCTCAACCTTCAACTGGGAACTCCGGGGGGCTTTGCACCTTGTGGAATCCCAGAATTCTTAAAGGGGATTGCCTGTTCAAACACCCCAATTTTCTATGTATCCTCTTTCAAGAAATTGGTACTGACACCTCCTGGATTGCTATCAATGTCTATGCCCCAAACTTGGAGAATCATCGTGGAAAACTTTGGAAGGATATCACCAACTTCATCGTTACTTGTGGTAAAATTCCAATTATCATAATGGGTGATCTAAATTGTCCTCTTTATCCCTCAGATAAACAGGGGGGCATGCCTGCTATGCCGGCTAGCATGGAAGCTTTGGCTGACTTCATTAGAGAAAATTCACTTCTGGATATGGATCTCCACGGTTCTTCTTACACATGGTCAAATCGTAGATTGGGCAGGAATCACATTCAATGCAGATTAGATAGAGCCCTTGGATCGATGGATTGGATTTCTCTCTTTCCGGACTTTTATCTCAGCTCCCTCCCAAGGGTTGGCTCTGATCACAGCCCCCTCCTGTTGAGCGCCAACCATATGGTGAATGTCAAGAATCCTCCCTTCAGATTCGAGCTGGCTTGGCTTGAGAATAATCATCTGACCCTGTCAGTTGCAAGTCAGTGGAATATTGAGATCAAGGAACCAATATGTTCAGATTTTCCAGCAAACTCAAAGAAGTCAAAAAACAGCTCAAAATATGGAAGTCTAAGGTCTTCGGTAACATCAAGGTTCGCAAGAAGGAGCTTTCTCAGAGCTTGATCAAAATTGCTGAGCAAATTGAGAATGTGGGAAGGTTGGACCATCTTCACCAACAGGAAATCTCCCTCCTCAGTGATTATCACAGCACTCTTAAAGAAGAAGAAACCTACTGGAGGCAGCGTTCTCGGGCCCTCTGGCTTGACCAAGGTGATCGTAATACCAAATTCTTTCATATTACTGCTTGTAAACATAAAGCTAGGGACAAGATTCGTGAGTTGGTGTCGCCTTCAGGTACTCTTCTTACTGCTGACTCTGATATATCCAATGAGCTTATATCCTTCTACTCAAATCTTCTCCATGCTGATCCTGCTCCTTCTAACAATCTATGAATGAAATGCTTCAGCACATTCCTCATCTGGTCTCTCCTGAGATGAACAATAATCTTACCAAGCCTTTTGCTATGGAGGAAATTCATAAAGCTGTCTTTGCTATGAAGCGAGATAAAGCCCCGGGTCCGGATGGCTTTCCGGCTGCTTTCTTCCAAGTTTTTTGGGAAATCATCAAGCAGGACCTTTTCCTCGCAGTCAACGAATTTCAGATGAATGATAATCTGCTAAAGGAATGGAACACCACTTTTTTGGCCTTGGCTCCAAAAGTGCATATCTCCAAGGATGTGTCCAATTTTCGGCCCATAAGTCTATGCAACACGTCTTACAAGATTATCACTAAGATGTCAAGCCTCCGTGCTAAAACCTCTTATGTCGAACCTCATCTCCCTCAATCGTAATGGATTCATAAAAGGTAGGCTTATTCAAGGCGGTATAATTACTGTCCATGAGGCCATCCACTCGGCCCTCCTTGCGAAGTCTCCTGGTATGATCTTAAAATTGGATATGCAAAAAGCCTTTGACAGAGTCAGCTGGCCTTTCCTAATCAAGACCCTGGAAAAATTTGGGTTCGACAAAAAATGGTGTAGCTGGATTTTCTCATGTGTTTCGACCCCTTGTTTCTCTATTCTGATCAATGGCATTCCTGCGGGTTTTTTCAAAAGTAGCAGAGGTATCAGGCAAGGTGACCCTCTGTCACCTTTTCTCTTTGTTCTTATGGCGGATTCCCTCAGCAGAGCGCTGGATGCGGCAAAAAATCAATCCATCATCTCTGGTTTGAAAATCACCTCTAACTGTCCCTCGCCACCCATAGCCAGTTCGCTGATGACACCTTATTGCTGAGTCTGGCTTCTGTTATCGAAGCTAGGGCTATTATGGATATCCTTTCTTTATATCAATCACCTCGCAAAGAAACGGTTAACTTCATCAAGAGCAAGATCTCCTTTTTTCAACACGCCCTGCAGTTCGTGAGGAAGATTGCTGATATTTTTGGTCGCTCGATCAGGGATCTCCCAACCTCTTATCTGGGCATCCCCCTCTTCCATGGTAGGCAATCAAAAATTATGTGGAACCCGATTATTGAAAGATATCAAAAAAAACTTGCTGCTTGGAAAGGTGCTCTCCTCAGCCAGGCTGGCAAGCTCCAGCTGGTGAAAGCCACTCTTCAGAATCTTCCTTCTTACTTTCTGTCCTTGCTCAAAATTCCCAGCTCTGTTAGAGAGGCTGTGGAAAAAATTCAAAGGAACTTTCTGTGGTCTGGAACTGAAGAAAAGAAAAGGATCCACCTTGTGGCCTGGAAAGAGGTTTGTAAACCTACTGCTCACGGTGGTCTTGGTCTTCGGAAAATAAAGGAGATGAACGGGGCCCTCCTGGCAAAACTTGCTTGGGAGGTGGCTAAAGGCAATTCTTGTTGGGCCCGCTTGCTCCGTGCTAAGTATTTAACAAACAATGAAGACTTTCTCACATCCATCCCCACTAGAGGCTCTACCATATGGAACTCCATTTGTAGTTCGCTCCCCATCATTCGTGCTGGCACTAAATGGAGGTTCGGGAATGGGCGTCTCATTGATTTCTGGAGGGATACTTGGATTGGTGATGATCCCCTTGATCTCAACCCCTCTTGGGACCCTATCAAGAGAAGTATCATCAATATTCATGGTAGATTAGCTTCTGGTTATTGGCAGAGGATAAATTCCATCCCCTCTTGGGATATCAAGGATTGGGAGGATATCAGCGACCTTCAAAGAGACCTGCTGTCCTCCCTTAGAGTGCAGCTCTCCACCATTTACATCCCGTATTCCCATAATGAAGATGAGATTATCTGGACTCTATCCACTTCGGGCTCCTTTTCAGTTAGGGCTGCTTATCTCTCGATGCATTGTGCTGACGTGGGCCCCCCTCTTATAAAATTCTGGCCTAAGGAGATCACTCCAAAATAGGTTTTTTCTCTTGGCTCTCCTCTAAAAATGCCTTCCTTTCTGGGGAGAACCTGAAGAGAAGGGGTTTTTCCCTTCCTACCAAATGTGTTCTATGTGCAAATGAAGAGGAATCCTCATCTCACCTCCTGGTCCATTGCTCTTTCTCGCATGATATTTGGCAGTGGCTCCTATCGAGATTAGGAGTTTTTTGGATCTTTCCGAATTCCATTCAGGATACTCTTTCTCAATGGTACTCCCCCTTCACTCATCCGATTCTAAAGTTGGCTTGGAAACTCCTCCTCCCGCATGGTTTATGGGGCATATGGAAAGAAAGAAACAGAAGAATCTTCAAAGACAAGAGTCTCAATCCTGATCAGGTGGCTACTCTGATTGGCCTGGCTCTCCAAGAAAATATCAACCTGACCACTTGGTCTAAATATCAGCAAAAACTGCAGTTCTGTCACACCCTGGAGTGGCAGCAGTATTTATCCATTCCGTGCAAAAAAACCCATTCTGACAGGAATTCGATTTGCTGGCTTCCCCCTCCTAGGGGATGGAGAAAACTCAACACGGATGGCGCTTCGAAAGGGAACCCTGGTATGTCCGGAGGAGGGGCCATTCTTCGTTGCTATTCGGGTTTAATTGTTGCTGCCTCTGCCCATAATTTCAACTTTGGTTCCAACCATCGTGCGGAGGCCTTAGCCATCCTCAAGGGTCTTGAGATGGCTATCAAGGTGGGCAATGATCCCCTCCAAGTGGAAAGTGACTCCCTCAACATCATAAACCTCCTTTGTTCCAATGACCCTGGTCACTGGACGATTAAAAACATCATTGCTGATATTAGAAGCATTCAAAGATCCTTTCTTCAAGTCCAATTCCAGCACGTCCTCCGGGAAGGTAATAGAGCGGCGGATCTTCTGGCTAACATGGGTGTCCTCATCGAAAATCAGCAAATTTGGACTGAGAACTTCCCGAATGAACTCTGTCAGATTGCCCAAATTGACGCACTCTAATGCTGACGGGTGGTCTCTGAAGCTGACTGGGGTTTCGGCCTGGGCGCATTGGTCCATTCAAATGGCGGCGATGAATACGGCAAATTTATTTGACATGACTCTTGACACGAGGTTCCTGATCAAGGCGCCTAGTTATGATGCAGCGAATCCCCGCACGAACGAGCTCTATGCACCCATTAATCATCCGAGGTGGTGGCGTCAGGGCTTTAATATATTTGCCGGTATCTTGTTCAGACTGGCTCTCGTCAGTTCCTATCTCCGACTCTGTAACTGCTCTAATATTCTTCTCATGGGGGGACAATTGAAGCGCCTTGAGCCCGACAGTTGCGAGACGCTTAGGAATGATGGCGAGGTCTGGAATATCTTAGTGGAAAATGGGATCTCTACTTTTCTGGAAAGAATGTCTGGTTACTCGGCCTTAGTGTCTTATGCTGTTACGGCTTCGTGGTCGAGAGGGCGTGTTCAAATTGGCAGCACTAAGTTTACCATCTCAACAAACGCCATCGCTGATGCCACTGGGCTCCCTGCTGCGGGCGATATTTACTACAGGCGTTCCCTTCACGCCGAGATACAAGATTTCAACGCCCCGGGGGACAGACCAAGGAAATATATGTCAGGATATACCCGCGACTCTCTGCCCTCGCCCTGGGACAGAGTGGCGGAAGCCATTATGAGGTACTTCACCATAGACGGTAGGTACCGTCTGGTTTTTGGCCCCCATCTGTTTATTCTCTCCCACCTCCGTTGGGGGAGAAAGATTAATTTAGCTGCTTTTCTTTTTCAATCGCTGGAGCACTCACAGTATGCCGGCTCTCTGGGAGGGCGAGGGAGTCATCCTCCACCAGGGTCTTCTTTACCTTCTTTTCTCCGTCGCCGCTTCCCACACTGACCTGCTCCGCTTTCCTCCCAAATTGGGTCGCCGCCGCCGCTCCCCCTCCCCTCCTTCTCGCCCCTCTTCCTCTTCCCACCGCTCCTCTCGGCGCCGCCGCCGCCTGCTCCTTTCCTCTGGCTCGGACTCCGACGTTGCCATCGTGAGCCCCCCCCGCGAAGCCCCCATCTCCGCTGCTGTTCCCCCCTTTCCCACCCCCATCTCGTGCCTCTTCCTGGAAGACTCCAATGCCAGTGGACGCGCTCCTTCTCCTGTTTCTAGCCCGGGTCTCTCTGGTGCGGCTGATCTGTGGGGCTTGCTCAATCACTCGACTCCTAAGAGGAGCAGGGTGATATCAATCAATTTGTTGCGGATCCCCCCTCTCATTCTGCTGGCTCTAAGGATCCCTCGAATGTTAAAGATTCCACTGCTGACACTCCTCTCTCCACTCCTGCTATGGACTTTAGCACTGCTGATATTGATGCTGATGGAAAAAAGGACCAGAACAGAGCTGATATCATCTCCTCCATTCTGAGTAAGCTTCAGCGTGCTTTCAAAGCTCTCAAAGATTGGGAGGACTTCACGAATTCTACCAGAATGGCCTTAGCAAACGACTGTTCGGAGCTTCTCAAGTTGGCGGATCTCCTTGCAAATGAATCGGGCTCCCCTAGAGCTAAAGATGCTGTTTCTGAGCTGAAGAAGCTTATTTAGTTGCTCCTCTTCTTGGCTTGTCTCTTCTTCGTTCTCCTTTTTGGAATCCTCGTGGGTATTTTTGTTTTGGTAATACTATTGTTAGATCTGGCCTGATGGGCTTTTTGTATCAAGGTTGTGGGACCTTCTAAAACCCTCTCTTTACCCAATATATTCCAAAAACTATGCCTTTTTAATATCCATGTCAATGAAGAATAGAAGTTTCTTTTGGTGCTTTGTGTAGTGCCCACTTCCCTTTGACACTTTTAGATACTGATCTTGATACTATTGATCATATGATAGACACTATTATGTTTTGTTTTAGTATGATGGTTAGATGTTAGATCATGGATTATTATTGATCTGGATTCAATTATTATGCATGATGGTTACTAGAGACATTTTTATATGTGGATGATGATATACTGTTTGACATGGACATATTATAGATGTTGATTTGGATATGTGACATTGGATATTTTGAGTAGACCTAGTATGGAAGATTATTGATGATGATATAGTTGGTTAATTAATTTAAAATGATAATGTTGATTTCTTGATGTTGTTGTGATTCATATGAATAGATGGTTTTGTTAGTATATTTATATCATTTTGGATGTTCTGATATGGCCACAAGGCCGAAGGAGGTATTTGCGTTTTGTAGGTTAAAATATCACAACAATGTCGGGGACTGGAGACTAACCATATTGAAATTCTGGGTGAATTCAACAAGGTCACCATGGCAACTGTTGTGTGTGTGTGTGTGTGTGTGTGTGTGTGTGTGTGTGTGTGTGTGTGTGTGTGTGTGTGTGTGTGTGTGTGTGTGTGTGTGTGTGTGTGTGTGTGTGTGTGTTGTATGTTGTTAGGGATTTCCATGGGGGAATTTCCATTATATGTGACCATGGGTTTGTGTAATTTATTAATGTATTTCCTTTATTAATGTTGCATGTGTTTATTTGTGATGTGTTACCCTCTTCTTTAGTTGTTATGTGTTGTGTAATGTTGTGGATAATCATGTGTTAAAATAAATAAATCAATATGTCATAAGAATGTAATAAATGAAGTTGTTGATTTTAAATGTTAATGTTGTAAGAGTGTGTAAGAAATGTGTAAGAAGGTGTAAGGGATATGTAAGAGTATGTAAGATAGATTTTGGAATGTTAAACACTTCATCCTCTTAGGAATTCGAATTTGTCCTTGGAGGCTAAATTTGGAGGCTTGTGGGACAAGTTAAGCTTGTCCCACACCTCTTAAAATGATTCACCAACCATACCTATGGTTTGGAGGTTAAATTTAGGCCTTTTAAATGCATTTTGAAATGACTATTTGTAAGTTTTAATTGCACTTCTCTTACATGGTTTTAATTCAGTCCTTTTGGAGTATGGGTTATTTTGGAGTGTGGAAGTAAATTTGTCTTTTTATTTATTGTGTTTAGGTGCATGATGTTTACCTTCCTTTTGAGGTTGAGGAAGAATGATGTGGCATCCCACATGGATCCCCATCATCCCCTTGTCTTCCCTCTCCTTTAAATTCAAAACTCCTTGCTTGTTTGTGGTTGTTGAAACTTTGTTCATTCCTCTTGGGGGCACATTTTTGCTTGCTGTTTTGGGAGCTTGTTGTGGAAGGAGTTGGAGCCTTTTTGCATGCTTGGAAATTGCTGATCTTGGACTACACTTTGACATTTGGAAAGCTTGTGGATCTTGGAACAAACTCCATTATGGAGAGGTAGGAACTTGAGCCTTTTTAGAATGTTTTATTTCTCTTGCATGCATGTATGAAATGGTGAATGTGTTATGTGTTCTTGGCTGGTTGGGTAGATTGCTTAAGACATGGTGTAGGAGAAGGCTATGGGGATTTCAAATGGGGGGGCATAAGGGAATGCCAATGGCATCTGTTTTATTATGGAGGGAGCTTTGGTTTGGGATCCACTTGGAAAAGAAATAGCTTGCATTTCTTACTCTTGGGGGATAAGGGAGAAACTTTGGGGGGGCATAAGGAGGGGTTGGGAGGCATAAGGTTTATGGGTTTGATATGTGATATTGGTAGTATGACTTTAGGTGGATGCCCAATTCCAAATAGGGAGGCATAAGTAGTTTCCCCATAGTTCCTTGCTCTTGTTGGCTTGCTTGATCAAGCCTAAGTTTTGTGTGAATGGTTTCAAATGCAGTTGTGAACTGCTATTTTTGCTTAGACTGTGTTTTCTTATTGTTTATGCATGTGAAAGAATGCTGCTTGTTTTATTGTGGAAGCCTTTGTTTCCATGTGTTGATTATCATCTCCTATTTCAATATGGTTGGGGCTTGGGGGCCAATGAGGAAGGATGGCTTCTCCCTTCTCATTGGATGTCTTGGTTGGGTGGAGAGCGTTGCCTTTCCCCCTTCCTTGTTGTGATCAAATGAAAAGATGAAGAAATGAAGCATGCTTTGTTGAAGCATGCTACTGTTTTGGAGCCAAAGAAATGTACAGTTTGATAGTCCCTTTTGTTAGCAAGTTTATTGTGTTCTTTCCCACTTTGAAGTGGATGATTTGTATAATTATTGTAATTGGAAGTTGCTTGTATTGATAAGGAAAGATTGAAAGTGTAATGTGAAATGTAAAGAGTTATATTCCCTTCTCTATTTTGAAAAGGAATGTGAAGCATATATATGTATTGCATATTGTATTTTAAAGTTAAAAGAAGGAGTTAAGTTGTAAAGATGTACTCTGTTTAAATTCAATAAAGGAATTGCAAGCTCATTTTATTCACATGGTTGTAATTGAAGTGGAATACCCAATGATGATTTGAAGCTCTGTATATTTGTAAAAGCAAGAAATACGTAGGAAGGAAGTATGTTGTTTGCATCCTTGGAAGTATATTAAAATTAAAATCAGGACTGCAATTTAACTTAGAAATGAATGGTTGAATTAGTCAAGCAAATGTATTGGACTAGTTAGGAACTATATACACTTTTGAATGATAAAATTGATATACCGATTTAAAGGAAATAGTTCACTGTTATAAACTTCATTCTGCAATTCATTTTCATAAAAATGTATAGTTCAGACCTGCACTTAGTAATCAACCTAAAAATGTTATAAGTTAACATGCTAAGACATTAAAGAACCCAAATTGACCCTAACATTTAAGAATGAACCTTCAAAACTTTATAGAATCCAACTTGAAACTTGCACAATTGTTTTTCTGTCTATTGTCGGAGAAATAAAATTTGAAATCAATTGGATAAATCAACTCTCTAGAAAACACTCTAAACCCTCCCTAAACCAATCCTCCATGTCTGTTCGACATGTTGAGTGAAGGAGGAAATCTAATTTAACCAAATTGTGAAGTTGAAAACTGCCAGTTCACTAAATAAAACCTACAGATTGGTTTCTCAAAATTTACCCCTCAAACTTCATCAAATTTCAAAATTGATGACTCTTGTATAAATAGGGCATTGAGATCTTTCCGAAAAGTCCTCGTTTTCCCAAAACTGAGCTTTCTAGCTCAAGTTATGGCCATTTGAAGTTTTACTTCAATTTGGCATTCAAAGGGTAATAAAATTTAATCTAACTATTAAAAATTTAAATTTTAAACTTTGGAAAAATTTCCTAAAAAGTCTGTCACACCCCGCCATCCCTTAACTAATTAGGATCTGCCACGTGGCATCTCAAAGGGGTGGACTAAAGTTTTAATTGTTGATTGAAAATTTTGCCTTGGGAAATTTTTCCAATTTTACCTAACGCAATCCCACCGCCCGCACCAATCACGTGTTGCCATGTGGCACGATGGAAGGCAGACTCCTTCGAACCGTAACTTATCTTTTTAAAATTTTGACCTTGGAAAATTTTCACTTTCTCCTCCGTCGACCGCCACTTGCCAATCAAAGGGCGCCACGTGTCCTCAAGGGGCTACGATGGAGGTGCGGTTATTTTTTTTTATTTTGACCCTTTGGAAAATTTCTTAAATTCTCCCCGCGGTCCGCAACTCCACCTTCTCCCTCGGATTCTCCTCTTCCATGGGCACGTGGACCCGCGTGTCCTTTCTTTCCTTTTTCCTCCCCCTCTGGGTGCAAGGTGCTAATTTCTTCCACCACCCCATTTTCCCTTTGCTCAACTAGTGCGTGACACATGGCAACCTCATGGCGTCGGCGGTGCAGACCAATCGGTCCCTTGTGAATTTTGGCAAAGAGGCTTAAAGTCTCAACCCGCTCTGTCAGCCCATCACTTCTCCCAACCAATCAGGAGGTGACGTGTTCCCTAGAGGACCCACAGAGCAGGATGTTTTGAGACTTTGAGCCCGTGCAATGGGAAAAATTCCCTAAGCCACCCCGTGACCCGCCAACCCATTCAAGGTGCTTTCTCCTCCTCTTGACACGTGTCCCACCTAGGGAAAAATTTTCCCTAGGAACTCTGCCCGCTTATATCTTGAGTTCTACAAGGAGTTAGGAGGACTTCTTTATATCACTGGAAAGGTGAGAAAATTTCCTATCCATTGGGAATGGTTTAGGGAAATTTTGGAAGCATTAAGTAGGAGAAAATCCAGTTTAATCTCTAAGCCTATTAGAGAGCAGGCATGGGGGTAAACTACTCCCTGAACCTAACTAAAACATGAAACCCTAAGGTTTGAACCTTGTGAACTTGATATTAGTTAATAAAGGAAAACATATGTTGTAGTAAGTTGGTCTTGTTCCGGAACCTATTAGTGAAAATTGACGTCTTGCAACCTGGTTGTAGACACTTTAAATCAACAAAAATTATCCCTTAATTTTTCTAGTTAACCCTAGGTTGTTTTGTGGGTCTCAAGTGGTTGTTTAAATGGGAATTACACTTTGCATTGGATCATTTAGATTGGAGTATGACCCTAGTATGAAAAAAATTCAATTTTCCATGCGGTTTTGTGTATGTGTACACTTCCTTTAGTATTTGGGGATTTGTGTTGAGTGTCTCCTTGATTTTATTGATAATATCCCATCTTATAGGTATCTTCAAAAGTGGTATATGGTTTGGGTAGTATGTAGCGTATAAACTGCTCATGTGGGTAATACACATCTTCTACTTTTATCATGTGCTTTAGGGATGTCTAATGTGTGAAACACAACATAACCAACTATTGATACATAAAAAAATTGAACAGATTCACTCACCTTCTATGCATTGTTGTTGAGCTCCCGAGAAAATAACTTGATCCAATTGAATTCATTTCTATCATGTCATATTCTAGTGATGATATTGACTAGATCTTGAGGAAGCTTGTTTTCTTCCATGTCTAGCTTGCCAATAACTTTTTATTACAATCTCATCAAGAATTTAAACTACAAGATTCATAATTATGCCCAACATAATTCCATTTCCATTACACAGAGGCCCATAGATAGTTACATTTTATTACTTTACCGAGGGTGAGTGTTTATTAAAGTGAGGATGGATATACCCATGTTAGGAAATCCACTAGCTCGGACAAATATAGTTGCATTGATTGGGATTGCTTCTTACGCACTAAACTATATACAACCATTATAATAGGGACTCATGATTTTTTTACAAGATTTTTGGATGGTCTTAGAGTCATGACAACCTTGCAATTATGTCAATATTCATTCCTTGTAATGGATATTTCTCCACCAATTTTCCTTCTATAACTTCATCATGAATTGTGGGCCTCTTTGCACCTAAATATTTCTCTAATATTTCTAACAACACATGGTGTGATGGGTCACTCCATTTTGTATGGTGAAGTATTATAGAGGTCACCATATCCTCTTTCTATGAATCAATCAATAGAAGGAAGTTCATTCCTTGTTCTTCCATCATTCCTTGAACCTTAGGTCTCGATAGTCTAGGAAAATGGATATGTCATTCCCGATTTTGTACTTTCTCTCACAATTTGGATCTATGGCTTCCGAACTCTAAGAATTTCATAATTCTCAACTTTATGTAATGTTGACTCTTGATTTCAAATTTAGAACAAAGTGTTTAGCTTTTTATTTTAGTTGTTCTATCCTTATATCCTTTATAGGCGTGATGCCTCCATTTTGATTCATTTATTGTTTGAAATACCCCCTTAATAGCTATTATCCATTAGATATTTGGTTTGTAGGTATGCCAAATTTACTCTTTAGTTCACTTTCCATGAAATACTACTAACTTGATGTGTTATCTATATAATGTCTATAAATTGGTAACTTTTCATACTTTCAAAATTTGTCTTTCTTTTTACCTCATCATCCTTTATTTTTTTCCGTACATTTTTTTGGATTTGTTGGGGCTCAATTTATCTCACCCTTATTTGGTTAAGCTTTTCCATTGCTGTCTACTATATTTTTCTATTTTTCTTGTTGAGGTGCGAGTCAGCTCTGTGGTTTTTCTGTGTATAGTCTGGTCTTTCCTCTTTTAGGTCAAGGATCATGTCTATATGTGCATTTTATCTCCCTTCGCCTATTGGTACGTGGCGACTTTAAATTGGATGTGGTATGGCGGGTCCAATTCGTAAACTTGTATTTTTCTATGGCATTCACAAATTAAAAATTAGTCCTGCGACCCGACAAATATTCCTCGAATATTCGCGACCATAAAGAAACACAAGTAGTTTTTCTTTCGCCCCAAAGGTGTACACATGTCTCAAGTTGAGTGGATGCAGGGAAGCGGTGCATAATTGTATTTGTGCACTTTAAAGATAAAAGGTGTTAAAAGTGTAAAAGGGTCCCTGAGGCCCACAGAAGGACACATGGTATTTGTTTATAAAGGAAGTAGGGAAACGGGTCATCGGATATTTTTGATACTTTTGGTTTTAATTGGAAAAGGAGTAAAATTGTAAAAAAGAGTCGTAGCCCCGCTAGCACTCAAATGCGACCACGTGTCGAGCCAATATTGAAAACCAAAAGGCAGATGGGTGGGTCAAGTTTTCCAAAAGTATGTAAAGTCTTTAAAGTTACAAAATTACAAAAGGTTCCCCTGAGCCCGTGATAGTGAAAAGCTTTATTCCACGTGGATGGTTCATTTTTAAAATTGTGAACGACGGATTGAACAAGTCTCGATGCATTGCATTTATTTCTGCCACCATTAATGTTGCTACATAAATCAAGGATGTTTTAAAGCTTGTGAATGCTTTTGTCTTTATTTACCAATTGGATTGATTTTTTTTTACTGCCTTTGTGATTTGCATGAAGAATTATCATGTCATTAGCTATGGAGATCAAATTGTAAACCTGAGGATTTAAGGAGTTGTTGATTCAGGTTTAAATTGTTCAGGCACTTGTGGATTGACTAGTAAGAGCTTCAAACTCCCGTATTTCTCTTTCAAAAAAGGTTGGTTTAAAGGGAAATTTAGGGTTTTTGAACAATGAAGACTATGCCATCTTCATTCTCATTTGTGTCGGGAATCACAAGTGATCTAGATAAGTGTTATCACCGAATCACAGCACCCTTATGTTTCCATAAGTGCATATACTTGAACTTACGGTGTGATTGGATAACATGGGTACTATCTCCAAGTTGTGGGACTTGCTACTTGAGATAGACCTCCAGAGAAAGCTGGTTCTTACTCCTAAGCTACCTGCCACAATCTACTCTAATGCAGGGGAAACTAACTATTCTAATCTAAATTTCCAAGGGACCAGGGAGAGAGAATGCATAGAATGAAATCCTACACTAAAGTGGTGATACACCAGAAAAGGAGGGTGTGAGAGTAGTCTTCAAATGCATGAAATACAGAAGCAAAGTGCACACTAGAAGAGGTGATGACAGTTCTCCACAATCTAGCAAAATGCATTCACAAAAATATTTCAAACATACACAATGATAATGGATCCCTACATGAGCATAATAATAGACACAATATTCTTGTAATCAAGGTTGAAGGGGCAAGAAGAATGCAAGAAAACACAGCAGGGGAAGATATATCCACAAACTTATATTTTATTGCTTCATGATATGCACAGTTCAATCTATTACAAGATAAGGGCCTAGATCACCATGCAAGGAGTCCACAACAAGGGCCTATAACACATTAGCTTCACAAAGCAATTTTGGCAGAGCTTTGCTACAAAAACTACCTCTCCTTACAATGAGCCCAACACTCCAATTTATAGAAGAAATGAGAAGAGAAAGAGGAGGGAAAATGGAAATCCCAAAATCTATCCTTCAACCACTTGTAAGAGGCATTAAATGGAGTAAAATTATTATATATTACTTTCAAAAGTCTTCCCATACTTGTCCCATGTGTCAGAAAGCAGAGAAAGAATGATGACCATGCCTCTTAATTGCACTCCCAACTACCAAATAAAACACTGTTATGAACCCGGCCACATTTTATGAAAAATCTCCATTGATATCTCACCAAATCTAGAATTTCTTTATTGTTGTGTGTTGGGCTCGAGCCACGATTCCAACGGTACCAATTTTGTGTGATTTCGTTGAGAAATGCAAAAGTTATGGCCTTCAGGTGCAGAAGCTATTTTGGGTCTAGCAGGCGTTTTCTGTCATTTGACGGGAATGAGCATTAACTGACTGGAGCCGAATATGTTTCTTTTATTTAAATATATCTACCCTCATTAAAAATAATAAATCCAGTTTTTGTGGCATAGAGGACGTCGTGCTCGTTCCAGAAAGTCCAATTTTGTGAAAATCGAGCTCGAGTCAAAAGTTATGGCCGTTTGAAGTTCACGGGTCAAACGTTGACTTTTCTTCTTTGCCTTCGGCCGCTTCGGCTTTTCGCGTCCCTCGTGTCCCACGCGTACTTTGGCCCGGATGTCCCGGATGAAAATCTCCTGCTTCGCCGATTTGGGCTTCCTTGTTCCTATTTGAGGTGAAGACACATGGTGAGATTCCATTCGTTGGTGGCTCTTTCAGCTTTTCGCGTCCCACACGTACTTTTGGCCCAACTGTCCCGGATGAAAGTCCCCTATTTCGGCTGAATCAGCCGGTTCTCATCCTCCGCCTACTTTTGTCCCAACTGTCCCAAACTGCGCGAAACAAGACTTAGGCAAATTTTTCCCTCTTTCGGCCGATCACGCCCCACGCGTCCCCGACGTCCCAACCGCCTCGCGGACCGCCTGGACTAGGACTTAGCTTATTTTCTTCATTTTTTCAGCCCCCAAGATTGGTACAACGAACCTCAGTATGACCCGAACCCTTCAGACCTGAAATGCCTTAACACAGTCCTACAACCTTATTTTTTGCATTTCTTCCATTTTCTCAACCTGTTGGGATTTCTTCTTGGGTGGGGAAGTTAGAAAAGGCCGAGGGGACCCCGAAAAACATGATTTTGGGCCTTGTATCAATCTTACTCGCCAGAATGAATAATCGATGCGTGTTATCAAAATTACCTTAAGGGGTGAATTTTGGATAACAATAAGATTACTGTATATAGACTTAATGGGCGCTGATATAGATGACTTCCTCCAAAGGTTAAAAGGTCCCCATCAGAATGAATCCTTAAAAGCAATTCAGGAAAGTTGTATTTCTCTAGCTAGTGCCATCCCACCCTCTGTTCATTGCCCTGAATTAGTGTGGCATTGTGCTATGAACTATGATCTAGAAAAGAGGGAGGTGTTGGATGGGAGTGGGGATGTAGTACTAACACTAACACCAACACCATCGAATAATGTTAAAATTGCCTATAGTCGCAAACCCAATTACCATTGGCATCAAGTTGGCTCTGAAGGATTATGAAACAAAGAAGAAGGACTATGTCAAGATGATAAATACAAATTGGCTTATCATGAAGAGGAAAATGACTAGAATCCCTAAGAAGCTGGTTAGGGCACAGTTTGTAGAGGAGGTTGAGGATGTCATCGTGTTGCTAAGTCAAATGGTAGGTTTAGAAACAACAAATGAATTCAAAGAATGGATGAATACATACATATGGATTATTATGGAGAAAAAAGGGAGCATTTTCTGGGCCACCTTTATTGCAGATGCACTCCATGATCACATGGTCACTCTAGCAACAAAAATTGAAATGGGAGATATTACAAACCTTGAATTTTATATGATGACATATCTCATTTATAATGTTGTAGGGAAATTTTTTTCCCAAGTTTGTCACCACGTGCAGATTTTAAGCAATGTCAAATGCATGAGATATTTCCCCAACTACAATTGATCAACTGGAGTGGGAATGTAAGGTTAGTTAATGACGCTTTCTTTGCCCCAATCATTTGTCTTTTTAAGCCAGAATGGGGAAAATATAGGATGTCTGAACAAGCTAGACAATATGGATGCTTCTTTATCGAGTATAAAAGGTTTACTTACATAAGAGTTAGTGGTTTTGAGGGAAGGCCATATAAGTTGCCTAGGTATGTAGATGATAAATTTATTTTATGGGAACTGGTAAGACAACTGACACCTGTGCATAAAATAATTTCTGGGAGGCATAAAACAAATATCAAATTTCCTATTCGAATTGGAAGGTATTCATGTCCTTCCATCATAAAGGCTAGATTGATTGAAGAGGAAATGCAAAAATTTGATATGGAGAAGTTTGAGGCTAGGCCTAATTATGACATCAGATGGGTGTTTAACAACATTGCAAACACCTTTGAGCATGAGCCCCATTTCGAGGATTACTGGATGAACTGCAGGGATGAGGAAGAAGTTAGATTAAGGGATTTTTCTAGAATGACTCATCACAGATAATAGAATACAAAATTGTAGTTATCCCAGAGGGGATTATGGATGATCCACACATAGTGAGTAGATTTTATATTGATCAGAAGGTGGGGGATCAACTTGTATCTCCTCTAGATTGGAATGTGGTAGAATATGATGATCCTTATTTAAGAATAACTAATGTAATGAGGAGGATTATAAACTGGTTGACCCAAAATAATATTGATCTTTCACTCCAAAATATAAAAATCCTAAACAATTTCGAAGTTTGGGAAACCTGAGTGAGGATATTCCACCCCTGAGGGAGGACGCAAATAAAATGGACCCACTTTGGGAGGAAAGGCCCCTCAATTTCCATCCAAAAGACCTACTTCGAATTCATTGATGAGTGGACATTAGCCACTAGTGGAACTGGCACTTCTATGTCAGTTCTCAAGAAAATACTGAAGAGATGATTTTAAAATCTATGGAGAATGCCCCTATCACTTTTGTAGTACCAATTCAGGAAAAGGGGAAAGGTTTGGCATCACATGTGGTCCATCCAAGTGTTTTGCCAAAGCAACATAGTGCTGAAAATTTGATGAGTGGGGCCATTGCAAGTGGCCACATTCAGTCTAAGCCACACAAGGATGAAAGAAGGGCAACACCAGATTTTAAAAAGTTTGAGAGAACACACAAAAAACACAAGGTTATTCACCATCTAGTCTTGGTAAGAGTAGGATCCCATATACCTACAAATTTCAAGCACCAGGATGTGGTAATTGATCCCCCAGAGTCTGAAAGGAGTGATGCTGTCCAAAATAGCATGATGCATCACTACCACATTTGGAGCAATCAGATCCTTTGATCCCATCTCTGTCTGTTATGGAAAAAACAATGGAATGCACTCAGAGTCTAGTTTCCCAAGGAAGTACTGCAGTTAATCTAGTAGATAATCAATTTATTACCCTAGGTATGAAAATCTTTGAAACTTTGCTTGCCAAGGATATAAATGTGCCTCCAGTTAAAACAATGCACAAATTTGTAAAGTGCCAAAATGATGTAATTGATGTTGATATTGGTGAAGGATTTTCCATGTTGGATGCACTTAATTTATCTATAGATGAACCAATACTAACACCAGTGATAACATTCAAGCAAGCAAAGAATTGGAAAAAGATATTCATGTATCAACTACTGAAGAGAGGACCCAGGAAACTAAAAAGATTTCCCAAGACAAATGACTTTGGAATTGGGTAAACCAGAGTTGTTTGTTGAAAAGGACACTAATGTTGAGTTATTAATGAAAGAGGCTATATCTATTTCTACTAAGGTGACCAAAACTGATAACTTTCCTCAAGAGGGAAAATCTGTTTTTGAAGAGAGATTGAAAATAGCACAAGATGCAATTGTTGATGCAGAAATCATCACTGGTAAGAATTTACAACCTTTAGTGGGAAATGTAGAGTTTTTATGGAGGAAAAACCTACCATGGCATTACAAAATACATCATTGGAGCATGAAAAGGGTAAGGTTGCAACTCAACAGACTTCGGAGAGAAGGGCCCCACAACCCAAATTTTGGTGCAAGAAAGTGTTATAGAAGAAATTAATTCCACTATGGTTTCAACTGAAGAAGCAAGGAAGGAGTATCCCTTGAATGTTAATGATCAATCTGAAGTTCTAGACCATGAAAAAGAGCATCCAAAAGAATCAGTAGCACAGGTGAGATTGGCGTAGAGACCATTGAAATAAGTTATCAGGAACAAACACAATCATTGGTGTAAACTGAACAAGAAATATCCAAGAAAATGGTAGTTGTTCCTGAGAAAATCTAGCAAGAATCACAAGAAACAAGAGCTATAACAAGCTTAGAAAAGGGATGGATCAGTGAGTTGATTTCAAATGAAGAAAAAGAGGTTCTCCTATGCAAGTTGTTGACCTTACTGCTCTATCTTTTCCAAAGGTAGTAAGAGCCTCAAAAAGGGCTAGGACCATCACAAAAACCCACACTAATTCATCCAGAGCAAGAACCTTGGAAATAACAACCCCTTTTGAGGGTAAAACAAGAAAAGACATAACAACTGATGATTATAACATTCAGATTATCCCTTTGGGAAAACCCTCAAGGGAATAATTAAAGAAAGGGGTATTTGAGGCAGTAAGTGATCTTCTATAAAAGGTTGATGAAGATGGAATGAAAAAAGGCAATTAAAGGAGCAAGTTAAGGCCTTGAGTTCTTGTTTACAATAGTTGACAGGAAGACTAGTCAAACACAAGAAAGTGCTTATATAAACACCCCTGAAGGAATGAATAAGGTAAACAAGGTTGTCAAGAAGGTTCAAGCAATAGACACATGGATTGAGAACTTGACCAAGAGGGGAAAAGAAGCAATTACAGAATCCAGATCGAAGTATGAAGATCTCAAAAATAGAATTAATGAAATTGATGAGATAATTGAACAATGCGACAATGATATTTTCTACTTTGAAGGTATTCTTCCCAAATTGGACCGCATTACCCAGCTCAGTGATGAGTTGGTTGAGGAGGAGGACATTGTACCAACTGAATTTAAAGGAAGCCAACATGCCCTTGAGGAGTTGTCAAAGATTAGAGTTGAGACCCTAAATGGAATCAAAGGAAAACTTGAAGTCAAAATAAATTGGGTTGATGATACTCTCGATGCTATTGACTTAAAGTTGGAGGATATGGTTATTGATAAGTTCAAGAAGAGTTATGGGGACATGAAGATTGATTTATTACTTGAATATTTTGAAAATAATGTTCTAAGGAATGAATTCTCCTATGAAGTCATTAAGACCATGAGAAAAATAGAAAATAGAATTGCAGAGTTGAAGGCAAGGCCACTGGAATACAAGTAGAAAATGGGCCATTGCATTGATGCAATATCTAGACAGCATTGATTTTCCAGCATCATACTAGGACCAGATGAGGATGAGGTTAATGAATTATTCAAAATATATGATGCATATGTGGTGAGGCTACCAAAAGAACAAGATCCAAAATTAGAAGTTGAAGAAGAAGATGCAAAGGATGACAAACATGCTTAGACAATTGTTCCTTGAACTGTATTCTCTTTTCATATTCATCCTTTTTAAACTAATGTTTTAAAATGACACTTCTATTACATTGGAAGTAATTGTTTCTCTGAATTTTATCATTCCTTTATTTTAATTGAAAAATGGAAGAATGCAGTAATGTCATATTTACTTTGATGAAATTAACATACATTTAGGTAAACATGTAAATGATTGATGTTTCTATGTTTCTTGCACTCTGAATAAGGAACAAAATGGGGTTCTATAGGGGCCCCTGCCCATGACAAAGAAAAATATGTACATGCCAGAAAGAGAAATAGTGAAAAGAAGACAACATTTAGGCATTCTTCAGCCCTACTTCATAGCTTCCTCTCGAGCAAGGGAGCTTGTTCGAAGCTTGTTTTTCCTCAACACAAACTCGCTTGAGCCTTGTGTTGTTTGAACAAAAATGATTGACCCTGCCAGGTCCCGAGACATTCCCATATCCATTAACACCTCCAGATTCATTCTAGGATGACTCATAATTTGCTCCAGTTCAACTTTCTTCTGTTGAGATGAAACCCAATCTAAAAGATCCAGACCTCATGTGAAGAAAGTTGTCTTTCCTTTCCCTTTGTGAGGGATTGATATGCTTGGGAGTTTCTTGAGAGGGGACACCTGAAGTGGTTGGAGGGGTAGGTACTGCATGTTGTTGATTGGGCTGATTGTGAGGCCTCGAACTTGACCCAACCTCCCATTTCCGTGTAAAAGGTGGATTGTCCTTTAGGGAAGGAATTGGTTGAGGGCCCAATAATTCATGCTCTTCCTGAGGAGAAAAATGCATTAGGAAGGTGGACGATTGAATAACAAATCTCCCTTTGTTGTCTCGAGTGGAGGAAATGGCTGCCCTTGAATGATGAGCAGACAATGATTGGTCTTCTTCCCATCTGAGATAAAAATTGGAGGTTTTGATGGTGGTTCACCTTTCCTTTTCCCTGAAGATGACCCTAGTACTAAAACTGATTGCGAAGGCATAGTCTCTACTTGATTTTTCTCCAAGAAGTTGATCCTTTTCTCTAACTCTTCTATTTTGTGGGAGATAGTAGGCACTGTGTCAATGGAGGATTTATCATACAACACATATGATTCCTTAGGAATCTCTTTTGATACAAATTCCTCATCACACAGAAAGGGACATTAAAAATTGGTCTACCTAGAGACTTGGGGTCTTCTCTCAACCCAATATTTTTTCAAGTCTTTGGGATTTTTCATATGCTCCCATCTAAAAATATGGAAATACATAACCTGGAAGGATGCGAACACATGATTGATCCTGATCAGCCTTGTAAGAAGCACTAATCGAGACTTGTCGGTATGTTAGGGGCCCTCTTGGTGTCACCACACATTCTATCTCAAACAGAGCCCTGACAAAAGCTTCATCAGGACCACTTAAATCAAAAATCTGATTTAAGTCCTCTAAATAAATCTCCTTCAGGCTGTGAGCTACGAGTACCTTTTCCATTCTCTTTGAAATTCCTTATACTCAGAATAAGAAGGGAAAGGCATAATGATAATGAAATTGAGCCAAGTTTTATAATGAGAAGGAGACATATGTTCGATTTGATGCAATATTTCCCATGAAATGAAGGAGATTTTGTTCAGTTCACACAGAGGATAATTTAAGATTTAGAAAAATTTAGGGATGAGCAGAGATGGTAAATCAAGGTGATTTGATAGAAACTATGTGTGGTAATTAAGCCAATGAGACATGAAGCAGAGGGTGTGGCGCCAAAGGTAGATTATTGAAAAACGAGTATGGATATATGTCATTTCAATATTATCCGGAGGTGTTAAGAGATTTTTGAAATTATTATCTAATCAATACTAGGCAATAATGATTAAAATAAACTGCCAGAAAAGACTACCTGATATCCCAGTTGAACACTAGTGAAGTTGATTGAAAAGATTGGTGATTTGTACACTTGGAAACTTCAAGAAAGACCTTTCTAAATACCATGTTCTAGAACAATTTTTAAAAGGGAGAATATTCTTAGGAATATTCTAAATTTTGGGGGGAAAGAACTTTGAAAGTTAACAAGCAAAGGAGATGATATAAAAGGAAGAAGAATAATCACGAAAAAGGGGGGTTAATTTTTCTGAAATTTGTTTAGAGAAAAGAGAAGGAGAGAAAGCTGAGAAAATCCATTTTCTGAAGGAACTCATTTGAGAAACCAATTATTTCTTGTGTATATTTGAGATTGATCATGTCAAGATGGTTGCAAATGTACAACCATTGACAAAATTTGAGATTGTAAACAAACTTTCCCTTGTTGATCAATTTGAAAAACCTTAAGTAATTTGTGTTAATCATGAACCATGTTGTGTCTACTGTCATTTTGAGATATCTTTGAATAGTTATTTGTGTTCCTATTGCAATATTACATTAGGAATCCCTCTGAAATCACACAAGATATTGTCCTCATGACAATATCGTGGCACTTGAAATTACATTATGAAGAGAGCTTTCATTTCATGATGCAATAAGTGATTTAAATTCATTTTAATTTTATTTCATTGATACTGATTGTTTGTAAATTTATGAGTGTATCGTAAGCATGATATATTAGGGACTTCTAAGGTTTAATTAAGTCTTTAACATGAGTTCTTATGTTAAATCCTTGAAGAATGTGTGAAGCCGTGTGTCTTTGAGCTTTCATAGATGCACAATTTTCTAGTTGAAGGTTCGTCCTGACTATTTGAAGCCATTTGTCATTTTGCCTTGTGGATCTGTCAACATTTGTTTAAAGTTCTCAAGGATTCAGTATAATCAACTTTATCTTGCTTAACTTCCCAACCATAAATTTCATATTCATTGATATATCATACATGAACCATCCCTACTTGCACTGTATATCCACAAATGATAAAGAAGATCATTAAATTCATCCATCCTTTACTAAAATATGCAAGTGCAATCAGTTTTTATCATTGTCTTTAGTGACCTGGGCCTTGTCTAGAGAACATCTTCATTTTCTAAAGTGACAACTCGTAAGAGTTAGGTTATGTTGTATTGGCCATGTTTTCTCAAGGTATCCTTCAAAATACTGCAAAGGAACAGTCAAATACTGCTAATCCGTTGATAATTTCCACTAATACAGGTCACAAAATGGGTCCTCTCACCTGGTTGAAGGCACAACCTAAAGTAGTAAGGGTAGGTCAAACTCTTAGCACGGTGATACCTAGTCATTTCCAAACCAGAGTGATAAAGATTCATCTAGAATCCATCCCCGACTACAAAATGACTCCTATTATGATTTGTTTGTCTCTAAGCATCCTGATCAAATTGTGATGTTGCTTGGTTTCAAAGGAAGGATCAATTTGGGTACCAACAAGACTTATTGAACTTGTTGGATCTCCTTCCTTCTTTATTTCTTGATTTTAATAATTTATCCATTTCAAGGTTGGTTTCTTGATATTTTCTACTCATACACATACTAGACCATAAACTAATCCAATGCACAAAACTTCTATCTACCACACTTGCTTGAAATTTGAAAAATCCTACTCTAAATTTTTGGGTTAGGGAACTTATTGCTATTTTCTTTCCATTTTGTAATTTTCCATTAAAGGTTTTTAGTGTACATCCTTTGATTTTTCTATGTAACAAATTTCCTATAAGTCCCACAATCCAATTGTGCCCATTTTTGTAATGTTATGAATAATGTAGGGACATTTCCACCGATGCATAATTTGCATGGGTGCACTCTAAATTTGATTTCATAGACCAATACCGTTTGTTTTTGTGAAAATATTCGAAGGTTTCTATCATGCCATGTATATTAACTTTGTTTATGCGCCTCCCGATTCCATTACATAGTTTCCTATTTTCTTCCATTTTTGTCTAATACGTAAGTTTGTTTTCAATGGAAACTTTATCCCCTTACCATATGATTATAAAAAGTGTATAATTGATACAATTTATTCATTTGGAATAGTAGATTCTATTCCACAAACCAATTGGAATGGGGTTTTCCTATACTATGCCTATAATTGGTCTTATAATCCCAAATTATTGTAGGTATCTAGTATTCCTAACCATCCCTTTGCATATTATGAATATTTGTAAGAACTCTTTCTAAGACTTTTTTTGGATAGATAAATGCTTTTGATCGAGCTATAAACCGGGGTTCTTGGGTCCCCTCCCTTAATAATTCAAATGTCCTCATACAAGATATTATAATTAATCCATCACAAACACAAACCGCGACCACTGAGCCCACACCGATGATGTAATTTTCTGCCACCACCATTTTTAGAGCCACCAACCGCTGCCAACGTCCAATGTTGATAATGCTAAGTCTGCCATCATTGATAACAATCACCAGTTGTAACCACCGGTGATGCAACACCTGCCACCACTGATAGAACACCCTGAAGGGATAACACACAACATGATTTGAACTTAGATGGATCGACACAACCTTTAGACTTAACCAATCCACCTAAACCCCATTGGCTCTTTCCAAGACTTTATTAGTAGCTTCGCTTTTCTATTTTCCTACAGATGGTATGTTGTGATTTTATGATGATAAATCATGAATTATTTTGTAAGGATATTAATTATGTTAAGAAAATGTGTTACTTTATAACTGACTATTTTTTGTGTGCAATCATATTTAGTTATGATATTTTCATATAGAAACGTGGTTGTATATTGTGTTGTGTATTTTGGTGATGATGTGGATTGAACCCATTTAGTGAAGTAATAAGTTGTAGTGATTATATATCTATCCTTGAACCTTCTTGATGGTGGGTTTATTGGCCCAAAATTCTATCCCCATTACTCAAATGGTTTTGGATAGCATTAGATTAAGTGACATTTCGTCTCTATGATTGGGTTTCCTATTCTCTGGTAAACATCACATTATTTTGCAATGTGATGCATATCTTGAAATAATATTGGGTACCGAATTCCACTCTACAAAATATTTTTCGTAGTTAGTTCCCATACAAAATGACTTCCTGCTATGCTTCTATGTGCTTCACATAATATTACTTCCATTTCATGCTCCAAGGTGACCTTGTGTTATACTTAATATTTCACCATCTTATATAGGAACCCATTATTAATTGTGTATGGAAAGGATTTAGTCACAGATATTTTTATCCTTTTTTGAGTAGTTATCTAGTAAAATCCCATACTAAAGGAATATTGCAATTTCCTCAAGTTATTCTAGGATTGTGATGACTCGAATAGGTGTGCATCTAGTACATCTTTATCCAATTTTGTAGGTTCTTCGCCTACATTAATTCTACTTAGATGATCTGCCCAACGTGTTCTCTTCCTAGCTTGAAATCTATCTTGAACCTATATTCCCGAAATAATATGAGCTTTCTTGATATCTTGTATTGTATTCCTAAAATAATATTATTTTCCAAATATTGGAATACATGATGGCCTCAAAAAGAATTCAAAGGGCGTCACTAAGAGGTATTTCCTAAATTTTTTGAGTATGAAGACCATAAATAAATATTCTTGTTTAGTAGTCACATAATTTCTCTCTCACAGACAGTTTGCAACTCAAAAATTGAATTGAATGGTCAATTCTTCCTTCTCATAGTTGTGCAAGGATTGCTTTGATTACACTACATGAAGCATCAACATGCACATGGAAATTTTTTTCCTAGTGGGGAAATAAAAATATTGGTGTACTAATTAATTTCTATTTAAGCTACGTGAATACATTCTAGAACTCCCTTTTCCATTCAAAATTGGATCCTTTCAACAATAATTGTTCCACAAAGTTGAAAATTGTTGGCATACCCCTTGATGATTTTTCTATAATATCCTATATGTCCCAAAAATGCACACACTTAAGAGGGGTTTATAGGAGGTTTAAGGCTAATTATAACTATGGTTTTATCTTGGTCTACCAAAATTGTTAGGAATTAGAGAATAAATATGTGGAAACAATTCCTCAAATCACAACAATAGGAAACTATTTAGCAAATCTATACATGTAGAAATATAACAACATAAATAAACAATGCACAAAAGAAGACAAGACAAGATTTAATGTGGTTCACCCAATGTGGGATACGTCCACCAAGAACTTTCTCATATTTTATTATCACAGTCTTCTCTCAGTTATAATTACACAACAATCACTCATGAACTCACAATAGAATTCCCAAAGATGCTAAACCACATCTAAGACACAATTGACACCCAATTGCTCAACCTTGATCAATCTTGACCACCTCTTGATGTTCTAAGACTCAATATCTATTTTATCTCTTCAGATAAATTAGGATTCCCATAATTCCTCTATTTATAAGATTACAATCCTTATAGTATGTTTTATAATTGAACCTAGAAAAAATCGTTTGAAAAAGTCATGACCTTTCAAGTTCTCATGGATGAAAATCTATCACTGTGATAACAACCGATTAATCGTCGAGTTAGCAGAAAATACGTAAAAATTTCTTAGCACAAAAACAACACACGATTGCGAGAATGCTCCTAAAGTCTCCAAACTTAACCATTCAAACTCCAATGTTTCAATGTTGATTCCAGAAGACTAAAAAATAGGCTCCACACCCCAACAATTTCCCACTTAGAGACTATTTCCATTGAGAAAAGTTATCAACCCTTAATTATATATCATGAAGGCCAACCAAAGTTGAACAAAACTTCAACTTCTACCTTGTGATCGCCTTGGTCATCATATCCATAGGATTCTGACTAGTATGAATCTTTTCCAACTTCAACTTGTCTTCTTCCAAAACTACCCTGATGAAATAATATCTCGATTGAATATGCTTTTTCATAGAGTGGAAAGCAGATTTATTCGCCAAATAAATAAAAATATGACTATCACTATGGAATCTCCCAACTTCATGCTTATTCCCAAATCATCAAGCAACCGATGTAGCCAAATCTTCTCCTTACTATCCTCTCGTGGCACCAACATACTCAGCCTTTGTGGTTGAAAAAGCCACAAGATTTTGTAATCGTGAAATTTGGCTCACCGTTGTATCACCAACCGTAAATACATAACCTGTTGTGATCCTCCTCTTGTCTCGAATCTCATGCCATGTCCAAATCTATATAGCTACACAATGTAGTTTCGATCCTCGAAACAAAATGTTGCTCCCATGGTCCCTCTCAAATATTGAAGGATCTAATTTATCGCTGCTAGTGATCTCTACTTGGATCACTCATAAACCTGCTCACTACTCCCACTACATGGGAAATATCAGGCCTAGTGCATACCATAACATACATTAAGTCATTAACCACCGCTTTGAGTACGATACCTTGGACATTTAGATTATATTCTCCTCGCCTTAGGACTCTACTCCTTTGATAATTTAAAGTGACTTTCCAAAGGAGTACCAACCGGTTTAACATCTTTCATACTAAACCTCTCCAAGAACTTCTTTATGTAATCTTCTTGAGATAATACCAACTTCCTCTCCTTCTTATTCTTGAGTTATTCTCATAGCAAGGATTTTCTTTGTTTCCCAAAATCCTTCATAGAAAGGAGTCACCTAGCTACTTCTTGAGTACCTTTATTTCCTGTATGTTCTTCCCTAAAACAAGCATATCATCCATAGATAGGAACCAAATAATATAAATACCATCAAGAAACTTCTTGATGTATATGCAATGGTTTGAGTGATACTTGGAGTAACCATAATCTTGCATAAAATTTTCAAACTTCTTGTAGCACTACCGTGGAGCTTGTTTCGTGCCATACAATCTGCTCTTCAATTTGCACACTAACCTCTCCTTCCCTTTGAACTCATAGACCCGTGGGTTCGCATATATAATTCCTCCTCCAACTCACCATGAACAATCCCAATAGAAGTCATTTTAACAACATGAGAAAAACTTTCATCAAAATCTATACCTTTCTTTTGTGCAAATATCTTGACCACCAACCAGGCATTGTACCTTTTTCTACATCCATCTTCCTCTTTGATTTTGTACACCCACTTGTTCTACAATGCTCTCTTAGCCTTGGGTAGCTCCACCAGATCCCAAGTCGGATTCTCCATAAGATATCTATGCTCTTCATCCATGTCCTGCTCCCACTTCTTCCTGGAATTCACCTGTAATACTTCCTCAAAGAACTTTGTCTCTCCAATGTCAGTGAGAAATAAATAATTCAAAGACGAAGTAAAAATTTTAGGTTCCCTTCTTACCCTATAATACCTTCTCACCTCAGGAGTTTGGGATTCCCGATGAGTAAGTTCCCGCACTAGCTATGTCGAGCATGTTGCACCTGAACTGGCCCCTTAGACACCTTTCCATCCACAATGTCCTTTAACATTATGTATTCTTTCTCTAATTCCTCTTTTTTTTCCTACAACTGATATTTGTACATGAAGTTTTCATTAAAGACAAAATCTTTAGACAAAAATATTTTCTTGTCCTTAAGACTCCAAACATAGAAACCAAATTCATCCTCACCATATCCAAAAAGGTGCATTTCTCAAACTTCGCCTCTAACTTGGTCCTATCATATTTATCAATGTGAATAAATACCTCACATCTAAATACTCTAAGAAATGAGAAATCAATTTTCTTACTAGACCAAGCCTCCTCACGTATACCTCCATCCAAGGCCATAGAGGGTCCTTTGTTAATCATATAAATAGTTGTGCTCATTGATTTCACAAAAAACATGAGTGGCAACCCCGCATGTAACCTCATGCACCTAACACACTCCATGATTGTCTTGTTCATTCTCTTTGAAACTCTATTTTCCTATGGATTCTTTGGAACCATCCTTTTCCTGCAGATCCCATTTACCAAACAGTAATCAAGAAATTCATTGCTGCAATACTCCCCTCCATTATTCGACCTGAGAAATTTTAGGTTGAGACCTATTTTATTCTCAACCAAGGATTTCCATCTTTTTAAAGTTTAAAACACATCATATTTATTTCTAATTCCGTATACCCAAACTTTTCTAGTTGCATCATCAATGAAAGATACATAATAACATGAACCACCAATAGAGTTTACCTTAGCTAGCCCCCATACATCTATATGCACTAACACTAACTTACCCTCCTTCATGGTAGGTCCAACCATGAGGAATCTCACCCGCTTCTATTTCCCATAAACACAGTCCTCACAAAATTCCAAATCTAACTCCTTTAATCAAGGTAATTTGTCCTTTAGAATCTGCATACCATTTTGAATCATATGACCGATTCTCTAGAGCTGGAGGACCAGGTCAAAAAGCTTAGTGACAAGCTGGAAGGGATGGAGGAGGGCACTAAAAGAATGAAGTTTAACTTGTGCATTAGTAGCTCTGAGGACGAGATAGAGGATGATTTTAATGACAAAGGTGCTGAGGGTGACATGATCAAAGATAGCCACGATGGTAGCAGTGGGGTTGCCCAAAAATTAACTTCTAGTTCTAGACTATTGGCAGAATTTTGGTGAACTTCTACTGTTTTGATGTTTTGGAGACTGTTTCTCCTTCTCTCTGGTTTTCCCACCTTATTACAAAGTTTAGTTCTTAATTGTAAGAGTTAAGCATGTTTAACTCCTTTCTTGGACTTTTCGTTTCCTTCTTGCTTGTTGTTTTCTATTCCTCCTCTTGTAATGGCCCCTGGGAGCCGATCCCTATTTTTTACCGTATCTAATAAAAAAACTAAAATACAAGAATCAACACCACCGGTTAAATAAAAAGTACCAATTTTCTTACCTTTTTCAACCACAAGAGCTCCCTTGGTAACCTTCCAAGAATCCACTGTTAAACCGATCTGACAACCATCACTACCTAGCTAACCCGCTGATATTAAGTTCTGCCTCAACTTAGGTATATGCTTGATGTCCTTAAGTAGCCATGTGTTTCCATTCTACATTTTCACCTAAACACAACCTTTCCCTACTATGCTACATGGTTCATCATCACCAAGATATACATGTCCAAAATCACCTTAAACAAACTCAATAAAGTAATGTGTATATGAGGTGTCATGGAAAGAAGCCCCCGAATCTAACACCCAAGACTCGAAATATTATCTAAAGAAATAATTAAGGCATCATGAAAAACATCACCTACTGCCACATTTACCTCATTAGTTTCATCCTTCTTGTTCTTCTTATTCTGAAGAGCCCAAAAATATTTCTTAGCATGAACAACCTTCCCACAGTGCCAACATTCCAAATTTCTCTTAGAATTCGACCTTCCACAATCATTTGACTTCCCACGGTTACCTTTCCCTCTATTATTTTATCTCCCTCTTCTCTCCACCGTCAAAGTGTTTCCAGAAGTAGAAGAATCCCCAGAGCTGTTCCTTCACATTTCCTCACTCAGGATCACACCTATCACATATTCAAACTTCAACTTTGAATTATTAGAGACCAAATTACTTACAACCATAACCAAGTTTTCCTAGCTATTTGGCAAGGAGCAAAAATCAACAAAGCCTTGACCTCATCATTAAAGTCAATTTTCACCGATTCTAACATACTCACAACCGTATTAAATTCATTCAAATGATCAATAACAGAACCATTCTCAGAAATCTTCATATTAAATAAATTTTTCATCAAAAATATTTTATTAGAGGCAAATGGTTTTTCATATAACTTCCCCAATGCATTCATGAGACCTTCCATGGTCTTCTCATGCGATATGTTGAAAGCAATCGAAGAAGAAAGACATAACCGAATTTCCCGAGCACCTTTATATCTAAGAACTCCCAATCCTCATCTGACATGGCTGTAGATTTCTTTTCTTTTCCAACCAAAGGAACATGGAGGTCCTTCTAATACATGTAATCCTCTATCTTCATCTTTCAAAACCAAAGTTATTCCCATTGAACTTCTCAACCCCGGATCTTACCCGATCTACCATAGCTCCCACTCAAGCTAAAATTTCCCAGTGATTTATCACTTCAAAAAAAAACCACTAAATCTCTGATACTAGTTGTTAGGAATTATAGAATAAATATGTGGAAACAATTCCTTAAATCATAGTAGTAGGAAACTATTTAGCAGATCTGTACATGTAGAAATATAATAGCATAAATAATCCATGCACAAAAGAAGACAAGACAAGATTTAATGTGGTTCACCCAATGTTGGCTACATCCACCAAGAACTTGCTTAGATTTTATTATCATGGTCTTCTCTTTGTTACAATTGCACATCAATCACTCATGAACTCACAACAAAATTCCCAAATATGCTAAACCACATCTAAGACACAATCGACACCAAATTGCTCAACCTTGATCACTCTTGATCACCTCTTGATGTTTTAAGAATCAAGATCTCTTTAGATACATTAGGATGCCCCTAACACCTCTATTTATAAGATTAAAATCCTTATAGGAAGTTCTATAACCAACCCTAGAAAAAAATGTTTGAAAAAGTCATGACTTGAAAAATTCATGACCTTTCAACTTCTCACAAATGAAAATCTATCATTGTGATAACAACCGATTAACCACTAGTTAACAAAATAAGCAACAATTTCATAGCATGAAACAACACATGACTGCAGAATGCTCCTGAAGTCTCCAAACTTAACCGTTTGAACTCCAACACTTCAATGCTGATTTAAGAAGACTAAAAATAGGCTCCACACCCCAATCCCTTCTTTGTAAACATGTCCTAGTAATACTCCAAAAGGGGTAGTGAAAAACATTTATTCAAATTAAATACAATGCAATAATATCCACAAAATTATAACATGATACACACATTATAAATGCACTCCTTGAAAAGAGAGAAATCTATCTAATCATCTAGGTATACTTCAATAAAATTATGTATGAAGTTTTTAAAATACAATGACCAAAAAAAAAAAGACTGTGGGTGCATTCTATAGTCCAAATGGCATAACCCAATACAAAAAGCTTCCTCACTCCATTCCAAAGGTAGTATTTTACTGATATTCTTATACAATTATAATCTTATGGTAGGCACTAAATCCATATGTAAATGAGTAAAATTTGTGCCCTACTACCACCTCTAAAATTTCATCTCTCGAAAGGAGTTGAAATGGACCCTTTATGCATGCATAATTAAGAGCCCTAAAATCACATCAAATTCTTATCTCCCCTATTAAATTAGGTCGAGTGACTATCAAAATCACCCAATCTAATTTTTCTATGGGGTAGATTCAACCTAATTCTACTAGGTAGTCTAACTCAATATTTGCCTTTTCTTTTGTATTATGATTCAATCTGTAAGGCCTCTTCTTGAAAGGCTTCATGTATTCCTTTATTTTGATGCAAAACTCTCTTAGTGATGGGTCCACTCTTTAATTTTACTTAATTAATATGAAACACATCTTCATAATCTCACATTAGTTGTAGTATATCATACATTAACATTTTAATCTAGTAGTTTCCAATGGTAAATAACTTGACTATACATGAAGGTCATATAACTTCAAACCTTTTTAGCATTAGTTCACTATACATTCTAGTCTTACCTTTATTCCTAACGTCTTCTATTATTCTCAAGCCTTCTTTTTCTTCTATGTTTAGATTGTGTAGATGTTATTATTCTTCATTGCACAATTATTTATTTACTAGAATAGGTTCAATGCATTTATGTTCAAACATTCCTACAAGTTTAATGTCTTCATCAACATTGGGCTCATCTCCTTCTTCTTTAGTATCCCCAAATCTATGACATAATTTTACTTTCTGATGTATATCTTCTTTAATTTTTGACTCCTACTCTTGTTATTTATGTAATTCCCCTATTTTATGTCTTCTATATCTTACAATTCATCTCCTCATTTAAAATCTAGCAGATACATGTTTTAATATTTTGTAATTATGCATCTACCATAAAATTGTTGTCTTTAAATGTGAAGGTTTAAATGAAATCTTCCTATTGTCACCTGAGATTGCACCCCTAATAAATCTAGGCTCAATACCTTAGTGAAATATTAAGTGAACTTAAAAGTGTGGGATAATGGATCCTTTAAGGTCAATATCCAGGAGGAAAGGTTTTTCCTTTTATTCCAATCCACTACAACTAAACTAAACAACACTGTGATCTACTGCTAACCAGCTTATAATATAAAATTTCCAAGGGACCAAGATTCAGAAATAAGAAAATTTGAATGAAATATAAGGTGATGCACCAAACTGAAAGTGGATTCTCTCCCCTAAGATACCAAATGAGAGGGAAAACTACAAATCTAACAGGAGAAACAGGCTACATTCAACTCTGTAGTTTTGTTAAACTTTGATTCTCTCGCATAATGACACAAATAATTGAAATAAAGAAAATATATCTCACAAAGATCATGCCATAACATAATAGAAAGGAAATACATAATAAAAAAATTAAAGAGTAGAAGGCGGGCCACAATATTAAGATATAATTGATTAGAGTATGTACTATATATTACAATAATGGAGAAGGCACAAAATCAACAAAAATCCTGCAAATCAAAGTACTTAGCAACAAAAATGGAAACATAACCCTACATTAAGAAGAGGATATATTTTAAGAAAAAATGAGTTGCATTTATAGAATAAGAATAAGGGAGAGAGTAAATCTGAAATCAAGAAGATTACCCACTTATTCAACCGCCAAGGACTAATCAACATTCAAGTGTGCGAGACTAAGCATGTGTAAAAATATTTATTAGATTATGCAAATTTAGGTCACCTAAGAAAGGGAGTTGCACAAGTAAAATTTTAACATTGGTTTTGGAGCTTCCCAAACATTTATAACTAATATAGGCACCACTTGATTATGAAAATGGACTAAAAAGAACTTGAAATTTTTCCAATAAAATGTCTTTGAATCCTCAACCATTAGCTATGAAATTACTCCCAAAGTGAAGCTCTTCTCATTTCCTTTCTATTGATATCATGTGCAAGTGAAATGGTTCTTTGGATCAAAAGTTATGAGCCAAAAACATAGTCTCACAATGTGTTGCAAAACACATATCTGAAAAATGGTTGTGGGCCCTTTGTCCAAATTTTATGTCCAAAATACAATTGATTGTGACCCAAAACTAGTTTTAATGTGTATTTCTCCTCAACACCTTTCCAAAAGTACCTATTTAACAAAATTAAATCTTAATTAGATGATTGAGATAAAGTATAGAATATTAAAAATATACAAGATGCAATATTCAATAGCAAGCAAACACAAGAGACGAGAGGACGAGAGTTACTTAGCTGATAACTCGATGTTTGTACCAAATCTAGGTTGGAAATATGATAGAATATGATTAATCTTGACTCTACATGCTTCTTATGGAAGACAAGGATTAACGAGTATGTTAGAAATAAGTTCCTAGAAGGGAAAAAACTACCCTGTACTTATGCCTATATTGGTTGATAGTGTCTTGAAAATGAGTTCAGATCTGGCTCTTTATGGTCCGATCATGTCACCTTTGCTTCACTTTGTGTCACTATGAATTCATTATAAGGCTTTCTGTTACACCGATACATGCAAAATAAATTCTAACTACCTACACAAGGATCAAACACACATTAGATGAAATAAAATATGCATATGTTTAGGTTAGACTGACCACGATGGTCACCCCAAAGTGTGATTGTCACCAAGCAATGCAATAAATTTTAGACCTAATTTAATTTTGGTGTGTGTGATAGAATCATTTCCCTTGAAGCTAGGTTTCCCTTATTTCAGTCATACCAAGATAATGGGCTAAAACTATTTTCCCCTAAGATAAATGTGTGTGATGAAACTTAGAAATTTCCTTCCTACGCAATGAATAATGCATCCCAAATGTATTCCTTGAGTGTTATTTTCTCTGAAGTAGTAGATAGAAAGTAATATCACAAATTGCCTAGTTATCCTCTTACCCCCTAGACTAGATAGTAAGTCATATATATATGAATCCTTTACTTTAATTTTTCGTTAAAATCTCTAAAAGATGACCGAAAGTGATAATTATAAGTTAAGAAAAGATAATAATGGATGTGGTATTTTAAACATACGAAAAGAGGGGAAAAGGACAGAAGCACCCAAAGGGGTCAATAACACTTGGGTGCTCCTATTCCTATTGGGTGCTAGTGTTTCGAGAGATTCAAGATAAAACAGGAAGTGTTGAGTTGGGTAACATATTGTGTGATGTCCAAAAGAAAAGGGATAATTCCATAAAAGTAGAGAACAAAAACATGTAAAGATAAAACAATGTCAAAGTAAAGCAAAACAAGTGTTGTCAATGTCTTGTTTTCTTACTTTAGAATCACACATATAATGGCATACTAGAGGCATGATGTAATAGTAATAAGTGCATAATTTATTGTGTACATTTGCCCCCACTTTATCTTTGGAGAATGAATATTTAGTAAAATAAATTAGATAGGAAGAGCGTAACTTGTGGAGAGATCAAGAGGGTTGTAATTGACAACGTGTCAAATGAATATTGTGTGTGTTGTATAGTCTAAGAAGAGATATAAACCATAGGAGTGACTTGTGTGTGTAGTGGAAATGATACATACATTTGCAATCTGAATATTTCCTTTGCCTGAGTGTTTTGTACTTGAGATTGATCCTTGTTCCATTTGTGTTTCCTTTTGTCGATAAGGATGGACTTGCAAAATAATAAAAGTGTAGTCAATGTTCATGATATATGAAATTAACTTTAACTTGGATAAATCAAAATAGAGACGTGCATGAAAAAAGTGAATCAAGGATAAAATACCCCGAATGTTGTGAGAGAAAGAATATAATTATTCCTATGTGGTCATTGCATTCGAGATGGTTAGAAGAGTTGAGAGTGATCAATAATCAAACTGATGTAAATATACTGAGGATTTAGGCATCCTATTTCTAGTAGAAGAGTGTTAGGAGAGCTTCTATATTTTTTCTCCACCCATTGATAGCTCCCCATGGATAAGTGCCACTGTAGATGGTCAAAAACCTAATAGTAACTAACCGCATATGGCACATTGTTCCACACATATCATTGTCCTTGCATCGCCTAGGTGCCACTCCTTATTTGATACTGAAAGAAAATATGATAACCAAGAAAGAACAATAATTAGTTCCCTTTCTAGAAGTATGAAAAATGCCACTAATTTTTTTCATGTGCATTGGATAGTAAAATGTATTTGAGTATTTGTTGTTGGATTATGAAAAAAACTCATCCACTGGAACCTATTCAATCAGAAGTACTTATTTTTCCCCTAGGACAAAACCATGGAGATGGGGATACTATTTCTCAATGTTTATATCTGATCTAGGTGTTTCTGTCACTATGATGTTTTTGGCCCAAGTCTGATTCTAAACCATTTTTAGTCCCCTGTTCGTCCAATTCTATCATGTAAATTTTTGATCTTGGCTTCGAATCTGTTGAGAGGGTGAAATAATCACCTGATGATTCTACCCACTCGTTTCGAGTGCATGAGATGGATCAATGTAAGTATGATCAAAATGAGGTAACCTAAAGCTGATGTGCACATCTGAAGAAGAAATCTTGTAGGGGGAATAGAGAATGTGCATGGTAAAAACCATGACACATGCAAAATAATGGGAAGAAATCTAGAAAAAGTGTTAGTGACAAAAATCATGACATAATGTAATAGAAATTAGTCAAACATGTAATAACACAACAAGAGAACAATGTAGTAGCTGGTGGAAAACATGGGACACCACTCAGATCTCAAAGACAAGAAGGCCCTCAAGGCCATACAAATAAGCAAACATAAGGCATAACCCACAAACAAGACACAAGAAAATTAGATAACCATGATCGAAGTTAGAAAACAAGAAAAATGATACACATGAAGCACCCATTAGCATGTTCGAATGATTGATAGTATGTCACAATGCATGTAGCTAAATGAAATAGAAATGAAATTAATAGATATTGCAATGATGACAAATGAATGTGGAAAGATAGGGAAATTATATTCCCAAAATCCTTAGTGGGACTGTAGAGAACAATGTCATGAATCATGAATTATGTGATAACCTATAGATTACCTACATTCACCTCAAAGTACCATGTGAATGTGCATGTGTATATGTAAGGATAAAACATACTATGAATCAAGCTAATATGGTAGGAAAAGTGCATAGTATAAGCAAATAAGGATACATGAAACCAAGATATAAACTAATTTTTAATATTTTTGCAAATATTTGAATGTATTTGTATTATTTAAAATGGGAAATAATATGACTAGGGAAGGGAAGAAGCCCCCTAGTGTATGTGTGTAAAGTGAGGTTTACATACATAAGTGTGACCTCAACGTTCATGTTTGAACCTAGAATAAGAATGTGTTATCGGGAAGAAAGGGGGAAATGGTATGCCCCAAAGTGTGAATTATATAGCTATCTATCCAATAAGGATAGAGTGCGAGGGCCCACTATTTGCTAATTTTAGAGAGGAACACATGTTGACATGATCTAAGGACCAAGAGTCATGTGAAAGTACATGTGTCAATATGTGTAACATAGGATTATGTTGTGTATGTGGAGAATGAGACTGTGAAGTGGGCCTAGATGTGTCATGTGGGGCATGCACCCTATAGGGAAAATTTTAGTGGATTTTTTCGTAAACTTGTGAATATTTGGGTTTTTGGAAATTGGAAATGGTGAATATTTAGCAGTGGTTGCCACCTAGTTCACTGGAAAATTTTGTTGTGATGTCCTTAGTATGGGTCAATTCACTTACTATTTACACATATAAATGAACTTATGCATGTAATTTTCCAACATTTTAAATCAACCTGTGCACATATTCGCTGAAGTATATTACTATAGTGCCTAGGTATAATACATATACAACCATCCAACCCTTGGGCCTTTTGTAATATTTGTCACCTAACCCAAAACCATCCAAAATTTACAGATCAATATTTTCCATCGACTCTAAGCTTTATCGCCCAACCGAAATCCGTCCAACCGCAATCCATCTAACTGCAAGCCATCCAACCCCAAGTCGTCTATCCCTAAGCGGTCCAACCGCAAGCCTTCCAAACTCATCCATCTAACTTATTCATCCATCCCCAAGCCCATTTTCCCTGATTTCTGTCCACACCTATATCCACCTTTCAATAGTTGGTATCTGTGACATATCCATGGATTCTAGAAAATAGGGTAAGAAGGTTATTTCCAATTCAAAAAAAGAGTAACAAGACATTGTTTGGATATTTTGAAAACTCACAAAAATGAATGTTGTGTCGAGATTTGTGGAAAATATAGGTATGTACTATCTACTAATTTACGAATTTTATGATTATATTTTTCATACTATATGTTTCAAATACTCCTCTTTATAAAATTGAGTATTTACTCTTTACACACTTGTTTTATGTTTATTTAGTGGTATTAATAATATAAATAATTAATACTATTTCTGTAACACTTTTATATGTAGACATTTCTCAAACACCTTCACAAACTAATGTGTTTTGAGATGTTGATGATCCTTTTGGTTTTAATGAAACTAATATTTTTGAGATGATCCGATTGATGAAAACATTCGTTCCCTTGATGACATCAAACTAGGAGAATATTCATCAAATTATCATCCAACACCAACAATAGAGGAAGCTTCTACTCCAATTTCTATTTCTAGAAAAAGGAGACGTGAGGATCAAGATATTCTACTTTGAGAACCCAGATGCACAAGTTGAAGTCGAAGGAAGTAAAAAAATCTATAAGAAGAAAGAGGACAAACTGGACAATAGGAAGGACTTTCGGTCTCGAATGGGTAGTAAAATATCCTTTTATTGAACCTATGGATCTGAAAATGGTAATGATATTCCAACTCAATGTCGATGTAAAATATGTAGTTGGAAACAAGGGAAAGATCACACAATGCAACTCAAACTAGACACCATTATCATTGTGGGAAAATATATATTTCCCAAAAGCAAAAGGATGGGAGCATAGTAAGATATCATAAATGGAAAAATGAAAAATACTGCTTGCATGTTAAGTACATAGAAGAATATGAAAAAGAACAAAAATGTTTGAAAAATCTAAATGAAAAAGGTGGCACAATTGTAGAAAATTTGAGAAAAGCTATGGAGACTGAAATGCATGCCAAAAGTATTCAATTTTCTACTATATTCCATATATTGAAAAAGGGAAGAACCATTTTAGATTTCTCAAAAAATAAATTTTGTATCAGGTTATTGGTTAACAGAACGTTCCAAAAACACATTGGTCAAATGGAAATGGCTGGGAAATAGAAAATTATCTTTCTCTGGTAGAAAAGGAGGATCTGAAAGAGGCTATTAAAAATGCAAATTTTATTTCCCTTTCAATTGATGAGGTTACAACAATGGACAATACTTCATGGGTTTGTATTCATGTATACACATTTGCAAATGAAGTAAGAAATCCCCATCTCTTAGCAATTCATAAAATGAGTGAAAATTGCAATTCTGAAAAAGATTTACAAATTGGTGGTGTCAAGTTTGAAGGATATTAGTAGGTATGGATGATTTTTCCATTACAACAAAGTTAGTTTGTGTTGAACTGATGGTGCAATTGTAATGCGGGGGCCAAAAAGGTCTCTCGCATACGATTACAGCACAATTGTTTCCCTATATGATTGCAATTCATTGCATGGCTCACAAAATGAATCTGGCCTATAAAATTGTGAGCACATTTGAAAGTGTTTCCAAAGTGGAGGAGCTAATCCATGATTTACATGCATATTATTCAGTATTCCAAAGAGATTTTTAGAATTTCAGAAATTTGCAATTGGATTGACAAATGGGAAAAATATTCTCAAAGATGTAGATACCAGATGGATTTCAATGTATGAGCCTACTTGTAGAATATTTGAAGAATATCCTTCATTGACAAGTTTTATGTATAAATACCACAGAAAGTAGATAAAGTTAAAGATTTGTTGTATCGTCTAACATATATTGAAACTTTACTTACACTATGTGGTATTTTTCCAATGTTGAAGGAGCTAAATGTTTTGATGAAGCATGCGCAAGAGCATTGCATCTACATAACAAACTTCATAAGACTGAGAAAACGTGTGTGCATGAGTCTAGATAGTTTATATTTGTCAAATGGAAGTTTTCAGGGTCCTGTTTTTGAAAGTTAGAATGCATTAACAAACCTTAAGAATCCAAGTTGCTTCTTAAAATTCAATATACATGATCATATTTGTATAACAACACATGGGAAAGAGATACCACTTCATAATTTTTAGAGAAGAGAAGATTTGACTTGGGTCAAAGATGGAAGAAGTAAGAGTGACACACAATTTATATGAAACAATATTATGTGACACTCAAAATAAATTGAAAAAGATTTCTCAATATTTATCTACAAAGATCCATGAAATATTCAAAAGGATAAATTACTTGAAGCAATGGGAGTTGTCAATCCACAATTTTGGAATACAATTGGAAATATCCTGAAACATCCATCAATAATTTATTTATCAAATACATGACTATTCTAATGGAACATTTATGTAAGTGTGAAGAGATAAACGAAGTTGTTGTTGAAGGTATTTTACAAAAGAAGTTACTTGAGTTCTTAGTCACAAGATTTTTCCACCACTATGCTAGAGTAATTTCAGTTTTGGACGAGCCAAATGAAAATGGTTCCATTAGAAGACTTTGGAAGAAGCTTTATTCAAGTAGTATTTTGTGAGAGGATTTGAGTGAGTATATTTAGCTATATGAACTTTTTCAAACAATGATTCTGGGATCTGTTGAAGATGAGAGGGTATTCAATGCATTATCCTTTGTAAAATAAAAATTCCATAATAGATTGGATAGAAATTTAGAAAGTTGTCTAAGATTGTATGTATCCAGTTACTCTATGGAAACTTTTCCTTATGAGAGAGCACTTGCATTATGGAATTCACTCATAGAAATAAGAGGAGTCAGTAACATTCTAACTGATCCAGGGATTTGAACACATCCACCGAACACGCTACCAATTCAATAGAATTCCAAGACACAAATGAACGGGTTGCTCCAGGATTATTTCAATTGCTAGAGTTCTAATTTCTTGTATACATTCTTGACGCTATTGAAAATGATTTGATATATTTCATATTGATTAATGATAATCAATTGATCTTAATAGATCGTTGTTTTACTTGTAACAAATTCATTTTTATATTTTGTTTTATTATTGAAATAAAAACAATGATTTATTTATATCCATCTGTGTGATTATTGATTAATGTTTTATCTCTCGTATGGAATATAGTTCTAATTCAAAATTAGTCTTGTATTCATTCTATCAAGAGGTGGATTACTTTATGAAGAAATGTTAAAGCATTTTCGGCCAATATAATTACAAAATGACGGGTTGTCAATTATTTTCAAAGCTTTTGGGAAAGTTCTATCATATAAGAACACGTTACGAGGGAATCCTCTTTTGTACCTATGATTATGAATCATAGTTGTCCTTACATTTGCCACATGGAATAAAAAAGAAAAAAATTGGTGACCACTATCTTTTAATTCCTACACCAATGTCAGAATTGTGACAACACGCCTATTACATGGTGAAAATAACTACTTTTTTCAATTATTTTTTACTTGGGTGAGCTTTATATTTTTATTACATAAGAGGTGGATTTTTCCCGGTTTGTATAGCGCTCTTGTATAAAAATCCTGATGCCTACAAATCATGCACTGTGTCTATTGATATTTTGAAGAATATTGTGCTCCTCCCTCATAACATCTCTTGATGAAAAAAGTGATGGATCAACATATGTCTTTTCCTTCAATAAGATATCTAGATCCATCTTATGCTCCTTGATTATCCTTTTCAATGTATTATTATTTTTATTTAATAATAAAAGTTTTTCCTTCAACTGTATAAATGCATTCAATATTTTGCAGAATTCTTCAAATGTGCATCAAATACAACTACTTCTTTCTTTAAATTTTCATATTTTACCTACAAAACAGAAATAGAAATGTATTAGTCTATTAGATAAGTCTAAATAATTTATTGCAATGCTCATAATATCACGATTTTACGTGTAAAAGATGACCTACCACAACTTTCTCTTTTTCTACATTTGTAATTAAAACATTACTTTTGTCTCTAGCCCATTTGTTGTAGTACACATGGGATTCAACATTAAGATTCTCCAACCTGTTTAACATTATATCCAAAATATCATCATCATAATCATTATTATACAAAATTGTTCATGCGTGGATTTTCTTTAGCAAATGTCAAGCCTTATTGGTTGGATCTCTGATAGTGAACAATGAATGCCTTTGAGCGTGATTATGATATCAGGTATTTATTTCTTTAATCAAAATTTTGGCCCTTCTCTCCCAAGTACGCATTGATTCCACATCAGACATAACAAATTCATGGATTATGGCCCCCATACTATCTGATATCAGATTTTTGAAGGAAAAATTCATCTTCTGATCATCTGTGAGTGGAGTTTTACTTGGTGGAGGAGAGTCCATTATTTCATGTACATCTTGTTACACTTGTGGCTAAGGAGGTGGAGTAGATTGTATCATACCATGCATGTCAAAATAGTTACCCTTCTCTATGTCACCACTATCAAAGCCCAAAACTCATCATCGAGCTCGATTTGGTTCAAAATTTGGGTGCCCGTTATATTGAAGACACCACCTAGTGAAAAACAAGGAAATTATGAGGTTACTGGACGAATTGTTTCTACAAAGTCTGCAGGAAACCTTATATTATTTCATTCAAATTTCCTTGTTTGTGCAATACATGTTGGTGGTCCCAGAGGAATTTTTTGAATCTTCTGTGAAGGTCTATTAACTGCAAGAAGAAAACTACAAAGTATTAAAAAAATCATTATACCCTTGTAAATTCTAAATAAAATATTTACAAGTAAACAAAAGATGCTAAACATTATACATTACCTTGCATGCTCGGAGATGTGACCATTCGATCTTGACATTGAGAATGAGTTTGATCTAAATAGTTAAACTCAGAAATTTCGAAAAAATGTAGAAATATTAAAAAACCGTGACACTTATATAACATATATTATTTATGGTTCCTCCCAGAGATCAATTATAAACAATAATATTTATACTTGTATAAAAGTGTGATGGGATAGGTGGTGGAGCTATTGACCCGCTAGGCATTTTTGATGAGGAACTCGAATTGGGGTTAATTCCATTGAATCCATATCAAAATCAGCAAAGACCTCTTGAGGGCTTTACCCCAACAATAGCCTCCTTATGAGATATTCCAGCCATAATTCTTCTCTGCAAAAGATAAAATTACTATTATTATTACATTAAAAAATAATTAATCGTTATAATGTTAAAATTAATTGTTACATGTTGTTCTTCAAGTGAGAGACCAATCATTTTGTCATTTATTGCAGTTAGAATTTGTCCATTCTACAATTGGTGGAAAGATTCATGATAGAAAGCAAGTAGATAATTTGCAAGAGAATAGTCTTGGATTTATCATATGCATTCATACTAGAAAGGGAATTGTTGACATTTGTTTTTATTTGATTGGAAAAATATGTGCACCAATCAAATGTTTCCCTACTAGTGTCCGCAATATATACTGAACCACCCAAAATGGAATGTCCATGAATCTGCCCCTGCAACACAATCCTGGCTTGAAATAGTGATATCACTGCATGAAATAATTTGTTTGTAATACCTTGTATAATAAGGCCTCTTTTGGAATGATTAATGCAACAACAAAATATAAGAAAAGTTAGATGCTTTAGGCAATCGAGGAATATTAAGAAAAAAACAATTGAAAATAATATTGAACTTACCATCAACCTGCACATTGTAATGAGACTCCAATTTTTTTCTTTGTCATTTAGGATCACCTTAGTAGTCACGGGCATCTCATTTTAGAAAGTTAATCTAGTTAATCAATGGACGTTTGTGGGCTCCACAATGAAATAAAATGTACGATCCATTAGGGGAATCGAAAATTGACTATCTTCTTGACTGTAAGAATTGATTATGTAATCTAGGATGGTAGTATCTATTTTGAATTGGAGCATGTGGACAAGCCTCCTGAATTTTTATTTTTGCATCCATTCCTTAGGTGTATTTTTGAGTTTTACCAGTGTTGTAATCTGATGGCACATGAGGTTTTGTACTAGAATTATGATGCGGTGTTTGCCAATTTTGAAAGCTTTGGATGTAGTATAAAGTTGCAATAGAGGGAGTGCAAATTGAAATACTGTAGGTGCATGTTGGTACGGTAGAAAATTGGAGAGCTCAGAGTGCTGCAAATTTGTAAAAATTTATGGAAAAATTGAATAAATGAACCTCGTAGGGGTATACATAGGAATCGGTTCACAACACTAGACATGTGGTGACAAAAAAATGGTGGAGAAGTTCTAGGAAAAATGTGCTTGAGGACTCGTGTATATGTCTACCATCCAACTAGAAGCGGGAGGTCGGCCATCATGAGTTGTCCAACATGTATGCAATATAACCTGTCCAACCAGAAAAAGGATGTATGTCTTAACAACACACCATACACAGGAGAAACGTCCAACCAAAAGAGATAGATGACCAAACTCAAGAGATGGACATCCAAAAAATTATGGTAGGATGGATGTCTGATGGGCTCTATCCGACTAGTTAGAGATGACCATCTAATCCAAATAGATATATGTCCGAGCGAGGCCCGTCCAACTAGGAAGGGATGTCCGTCCAACTTCATTAGATGACCATCTAATAAGGAAATGTTTGATGACCACTGAAACTAATCCCGATAGGGATATGGAGTGTAAAAATCCTAGAAGTGGATCCCGTAACAAAGAGACAGTCATCCAACATATGTCCATCTTTACGGAAACTCTGGGAAACACAACCTCGTGAAATCACCTTTTCCGTAAAATGGTTTTTCAGAAATTCACCATCATTTCAAAAGTCAATTTCAAATATTCTCCACCCATTCTATAATAATTTTTTAGAGGGTGGTGTTAAAATGAACCCTAGTACCCTATGTGTGTAGAGCTATCCCTACAAGAAGGGCTATATGACCAATAAGGAAACCGTGGGTGAGAAGAAGAAATTGTATGTATAAAAGATCTAAGTAGAGGCATGGGAGAAGAAAAAGGAGTGATAAGAGAACCAAATTCTGTATTAGTACATTCCAAATCCATGGGACCATCATCAAAATGTGTATAAGTAATTGAACTAGTGGTAGTAGCAACCGCAGAGGTGATGGGGATAAGTGCCAAAGATAAAGGGGTCCATGGTGGGATGCCTCAAATAGTGAGTACATGATGCTCATGTACAAAATTGAGACATAAATAAACTGTGGATGGGATGATTTTGAGAGCCTTAAGTGAAGGAAGTCCGAAGACCATATAGCAATGCGTAACCTAAAATGTAATAGAGAAAGGCATATAGATACTAAGAGGAGCAACAATGATTGGGAAAACCACATTCCCATGAGAAGTAGGTGATCTAAGTGTCATCTGGGATAATGGAAATCCAATATCTCATAAGAAAGATAATGAACATGCATTATGTTTGAAAGTAGGATGCACCATAACATTGTTAACAACATGAGTACCAACAAAAGCATCAATGTGATGAAAAAGAAGCATGAAAATCTACATCAATAAAGGTAAAAATATACGGGGTAATATCAATAAGTACCGACAAGAAACCAAAAGAGAATGATCAAAAGAGGATGGAGGTGGAACCACATGATAAACATGATTGGAAGAAGATTTTGAGCTACTTTTTCATGTTTGGGAAATGGATCATTGAAAATATTAAGCTTTCCATTATCATTAGTATATTTAGAAATAATAGGCTCGGTAGTTCAATTGCATTATTTTCAATCAAGTCTTGGATCAAATGTCTAAGCTTAAAACATCTATCAGTGGAATGGCCATTACATCTATGATAATCAAAATGTGTATTTTCATCAAAACTCTTGCCATGAGGACGATTAGGATCTAGCTCAAGAGGGGATGAAAGAGAAATCATATTAATTTTAATAAGCTAAGGCACCAACATATGAGGTGGATATGGAAATCTAGTAAAAGTGTGTCATGTAGGTTATATTTGGAGATTTATTGGTTGAGATACAACATTAATAGTAGGATTAGGTTCATTATGATTTCTCTTAAAGGTGGATTTACTTTGGAATTTGTTTGTAGATTGATAGGAAGCATTATCAACATACTTAAGCTTTCCCATAGAAAGTAACTTATTTTCATGTTATTTAAGAGTATGACATAAATGATCAAAATAATAAAAAGAATCAAAGATCACACATTCTTATAAAGGAGGTAATATAATTTGGATAAATATATCTTGCAATCAAGACATTATTCATTTTAGAAAGATTATTCTTATAACACAAAACATAGTCACTAATATTCTCATTATATCCTTACTTCATTTGAGCCATTTGTAGATATGATCATTTAGTTCCAATGTTCATAGAAAAGTGATCCAAAAACATATTTGATAGAGGAATGAAATATCTAATAGAGTGTAAAGGAAAATCATAAAACCATCACCAAACATTGTCCCGTAAGCTCCTAGGAAATAACTTGGTTAATAATGTATCATCACAAGCATATTCTAAGCATGCAACATGAAATGATCTAAGATGATCTTATGGATCTCCATGGCTATCAAAAAGAGGAAACTTGGGTGAAGAAAAATTGGGAGGAAGTGGGTAAGAAGAAAATTTAGGTGTAAGAGGACTATGTAGGAGAAGTAAAGAATCAAGAAATAAAGGAGAAGAAGAATAGATAAATTGATTTGAGCTTGTAAATCATTCTACAAGGACTCTAAGGCATGGGTGCCTGAATAATAACTAGGTTGGATATGAGAAATAATAAGAGAAAAAAAGTGATTGTTAGGTATAGAAATAGGAATATGGATACTAGATGCCCCACAGTGGTGGGGGAGAGGAAAGTGGAATAAAATGGGTGCTAAAAACAAAGATCTCTAAGATATGAGCCATACTTGCATGATGAAGATTTTCATGGGAACACTAGGACACTAACATATCATCAATAACATGCGGGATATGAGCGGGGTTTTCACATAATGTGGAATGGAAATTAGTGAGAGTATTAAGTTTTCTGATTAACATTAGTGTATTCATCATAAGAATGCTCACTATCGAAGCTTTGATTTTGTTAAGAGGTACATAAGTAGAATTAAGGAAAGGATCAATGTGTGTAGATTTAGCCATAATTTTGGAATGCTTTTGAGTAGGTGAGAGGAGTTCAATGTGTTGTGGAGGACCAAATCGACCACTATGGGTAATGAGCATAAAAGAGGAAAGATGCAAAACCTATGACCACTATAATTTGGAAAAGAATAGATCTGATAAAGAGCATGCAAGATTCAGGTTCACCAAATGATTTAGAAGAATTAAACCTTAATCGGAGGACTGAGATGAATCAAATAATAGATAAAAAATATAAAAGATGTAACATTTAATGGAAAGAAAGCACAAAAGACAAGAGGATGAGAGTGAATTAGCTGATAAATCTTCGTCTATACTAGATCTAGGATGGAAATATGATGGAATAGGCTCAATCTAGAATATACATGCTCCATATGGAAGAAATTGAGTAATAGGTATGGTAGATAAAAACATCTAAAAGGGGACAAAACCGCCATGGGTGCTAGTATCTCGTATTGGGTGTTAGTGTCCATGTAGTGAGTTTAGATATGGATCTTTCAGGGTATGATCATGTCACCTTCACTTCATTTTGTGTTTCTTTAAATTCACTTGTAGAGATTTCTTGTCACACATGTACCTGCAAAGTAAAACCTAACAACCTTCTCAAGGATCAAGAACATATTAGATGGTATTAAATAGGCATATGATTGAGTCATAATGACCTTGGAGGTCACCCCAATATGATTGTAACTTAGAATTTCACTACATTTTAGACTTAATGTAATTATGGTGTGTGTGTGTGTGTGTGTGTGTGTGTGTGTGTGTGTGTGTGTGTGTGTGTGTGTGTGTGTGTGTGTGTGTGTGATAGAATTGTGTCCCTTGAAGCTAGGTTGCCCTTATATCAGTCACACCAAGATAGCGAGCTACAACTAATTTTCCCCTAAGATGAATGTGTGTGATGGAATTTAGAAATTTCCCTTCCTATGCAGTGAATAATGTATCCAAAATGTAGTCCTTAAGTGTTCCTTTTGCCCAAGTAGTAAATAGAAAGTAATAGCCCAAATTACCTAGTTGTCCTCTTTCTCCCTAGAATAGATAGCAAGTCATGTACATTATGATTCCTCTTCTTTAATTTCATCATTAACAAATCTAAAACCTGACCCAAAGTGATAAGTAGAAGTTAAGAAAAGATAATAATTGATGTGACATTTTAAACATAAGAAAAGAGGGGAAAAGGAAAAAGTACCCAAATGGTATAGTAGTGTCTAGGAGCTCCTTTCCCTAATGGGTGCTAATGTTCGAGAGCTCTAAATATAAAACAAGAAGTACTGAGTTGGGTAACACAATACGTGATGTCCAAAAGCAAAGGGACAATTCTAGAAAAGTAGAGAACTATAACATGTAAAGATAAAATAATGTCAAAGTAAAGCAAAACAAGTGTCGCCGATGTGTAATTTTATTGCTTAGGAACCATGCCTATAATGACATACCCGAGGCATGATGTTATTGTACTAAGTGCATAGTTTCATGTCTACAAGTACCAATTTTATCTTATTTAGTGACTTGGATAAAAAGATATGAGCATTCAAAGGTCCCCATGTTGTTCAACACAGCTTTAAGGCCACGAGGCCGTCAAATTCAACCTTTGGGTCACTCTTGCTAATGTGTCAACTCCTTATTGGATCTTGGAATATCTCCTTTTACCATGGCCTTCCTTTCCTTTTTCATATTTCTAGTGTTGTGTGGCTTTTCAGTGTCACACAACTTTCCATTGTTGTATAGATTTTCAGTGTCGCACAACTTTTTAGTGTCACACAAATTTTTAGAGTGTCACATATATTTTCATTGTTTTCCAACTTTTTAGTGTCGCACAAATTTTTCAGTGTTGTGTGACTTTTCAGTTTTGTGTGGATTTTAAATGTTTCACAACTTATCATTTTGTGTGGATTTTTAGTGTCACATGGATTTTTCAATGTTGCACAAATTTTTAGTGTGGTACTGATTTTTAGTATCACGTAGATTTTTAGTGTTGAGTGGTTTTTGATGTTTTATAATTTTTCAATGTCGCATGGATTTTGCAATGTTCCATGACCTTCCTTCCCAAATTCAAAACAAGGCATACAATGGCTAAGTTCTTTTTATTTTCTCGGAGTTAGGAAGGAACAAAATAAGAAAGTTGTGAAGAATTCGAGGCAAACTAAGTATAAAATTTGAAGAAAGTCATCTAAATGAAGCACACATGCTTATTTAACAACATTTTAGTGACCTCTAGATGACACATACCTATTAGGTGAGTTGACCATTTTCCTTGTGTATCTGGAATCAACATATAACTTGAAAATTGATCTTGAAAGCTCTAAAACTCACCTTGAATTTATTTGATTTGAAATATAGTCACCAAGGATAAAAACATGTTTTTCTCTATCTCCACTCTCAAATCGATCATCCTTGGCCACAGAACTTCCTTATTTGATCCATAACTTCTCCACTTTTCCACAATGTACTATTTTCACATGACTTTCTTGATTCTTTATGCAACCTTTCTAAGTTTTCGAGCTGGAAAAATTGCCAAAAATTATGCAATATGACACTTATTCAAGGAGGATCACCATAAGAGATTGAGGGAGGTCCTCTCAATCAGTGATCACAAAACAAGGAAAAAATAAGGGACCCTCCAATAAGAAAACAATAACAAATTATAAGACATGAAAGCAACAAAACCTACTATATACGTAAGAAGAAATCATACATGTCTCAAATGAAACATGCAAAGTGTGAATGATAAATTATTCTACTAAAAGAGGATCTAAACTACTCCTAAACCAACCAAGATCAAATAAATCTAAAAAAACATAGATATTGGTTGGAAAAAGTAACTTCCCCTTCATTTGAAATGAGTCCATGTGTAACAAGGGTATGTGATAAGAGTAAAAACATAATCTACACCAATTATTCCTTGAAAATATTAGCCTCAAGAGAAAAATATGCCTCTTTCTAATATGAACTTTATTTTTCGAGGTGGTTGGTCTGGATTTTGATTCTTTGAATAACTTCTTCATGTTTTGAAGTGAACATGATAAGTGACAACTCTGATCTTGGCTATGATCTAGTTATATATATCTAATTGGACACCTAAAACTTAGAATGAATGGATTATTTCTTTTGATTTTCCCATCTCTTCTACATTCAGATCCATAAATAGAGATACCATGAATGCTTTCCTTTTCACTAATCTCTGATAGATCTATGATATCTTTCAGGGAAGGATCCGCAAGTGAAAGGTGAAAATAATCCTCTTCATTTTTATGCAGCCATGTTTGATCATCATTAACATTTAATTTTACTTTTTGTTCTATTTTAGGTTCAAGGAAGTTCCAACAAAGAAGAGAATTCTTATTGAGGTAGAGTAATAATTCAAATGTAATTCTTACAATTTTAATTAATTCTCCTTCCTCACCCAAATATTAAAGATCAAACAACACTTCTACCCCCTCACCATTCATGCTCGAGTGAAACTCATTTTTCATCTATCCATCAATGGAATCCATGAAATTATCAATGATCTCGCAACTAAAAGTCAAAACCAATGAGATTTTTAGTGAGATCAATTAGCTTCTCTTCATCGATTTATTTTCCTTAATGTGAATCATAATGCTTCTCGGTGCTAATATTTCCTCCAAATCTGATTTCGTGGCTAAAGATAAATATTGATCATCATGTCCACCTTCAAAAGAAAGCAAGGAGATGTCAATTATATCTTCTTCATTTTTTAGATCTGATTTCACCCATGTATGATCAAGAATATATTCCATAGGGATATCAAAAACATTTGGTTCACATTTTGAATTTGAATGATCATCCTTGGTGTTAAACATATCAACCTCTTCTACCTTGTGCTCAACCAAATCATCCCCAATCTAAGTTGATAAAAATAAACAGGGGGAAGTTCTTGAAAAATTAGGTCATAGCTTCATCATCTTCCTTAGGTTCATTCCATTTTGAAATATATATTTCTTGATTAGTAGTAATGGAGCCTACCTTAATAAAATATGGTGCATTTGTAAGATATTGGTTGCTTCAAGGTTCATAATGAAGAGATTTCTTGATCCCAAATTTCCTCCTAAAATATTCAACCCACTCCTTCAAATATTTCAGGTCTTCTTGTCTAGTTTACCTCTCTAAAAGTATTTCCATCTACTTATTCTCTAAAGGATGGGGACATCCTCTTTCACTACCATAGGTTTAGTTCCGGGATTGACAAGGTTTGACCAAGTGGTTGGATAAGTGGATGACCACTCAAATGTGTCAAGCTACAATTTATTAGGGTATAAAACTAATTTGTCATGAAGATCTTAGGGATTAGGTAATGTTTTATGAGGTTAGGGGAGTGGTGGGTGAAAGCTACAATTTCTCATGTTCTCAAGCACAAGATTCATGGGTATATAAATTTGGATCTATGAAATTTCGGGAGGATTGGGTTATTGACTAAGTTTTTAGAGGTTTCAATGATGGAGAAGGCATATCAACAACCTTCTTGGGAGAAAAAAATCTCAAGGGAGCTGAGAAAAAGCTAGGAACATGGAACTTAGGTTGAGAGAGATGTAAGGATTAAAATAGATGAATAGGAAGGTTATGTGATTGTCTTTAAAGGGTTTCCCCATTGACTTGGTTCCCTAAAACTAGATTTATTAGCATCCATCTCACTTATAAACTCTAGGATCTTATTCAATTTATCTACCATTACCTATATATTTTGTTGAGGTTGTACCATCTTGGTAGAGTACCACCCAATGGACAAGGTTCTCTAGGACCGGGGTAGTCTAGCTTCCATGATTTCAAATAACTCCATTGATTTTTGCATGCTCTTCTCCATGATTTGGATATGTAACTAATAATCAATATTAGGGCTTGATCTATTCCCATTATAAGTGTATCTTTGTGCCTTAAAACCATTATAGTCAATAGGATAATTGTATCAATCAGGTAGATCTTGAGGGATATGTGAATTCATCATAATAAGGATCATGTGTGTAATTTTCATGGAAGTTGGGAGTACATGGAGGTGGTGGTGGAGGATTTTATGAATCCACATGATAATTCCAATGTAGGAAATAAGAAGCCATGTTTGCAAAACCTCATGAGAATATGAATATGGGGATAAATGGTTAGAAAAGGTATGTGAATAATAGAAAGGGTCTTTAAGACCACTAGAGTCACCATGTGTGTTAAGATGATGCCTCTAGAGGATAAGTACCGGTAAGAGACACACTAACATTAGTGAAACTGATTAGAGTGACTTACAAATGATTCAAGTATTTCCTATTGGGTGTGCCAAAACTATTGTTACTTGAGATTGCACCCTTGCTAAAGATAGGAGCAACACCGCAGTGAAACATTGAGCGATATTTAAAGTGTGGGACAGTGGATCCTTTAAGGTCAATATCTAGAGGAAATGTTATTTCCTTTTATTCTAGTCTACTACAACTAATTTAAATAGCACTATGATCTACGACTAACTAATTCTAATCTAATATTTCTAAGGAACCAAGGTTTAAGAAGGTGAAAAACTGAATGAAAGATAAGGTAATATACCAAATTGAAAGTGGATTCTCTACCTAAGATGAAAAATGAGAGGGAAAAATTCAAACCATATATGATAGAAACACACTACATTCAACTTTGCAATATTTCCAAACTCGATTCTCTGTATAATGACATAAATGACCAAAATCATACAAATATAGCTCACTCACATCATGTCATAACTAAATAGAAAACTAAGACAAATTAACACAAGTTAAAGTGTAGAAGGATGGAAAAAATAACAAGATATCATTGATTGGAGTATGCACATTGTTGGGCCTCAGAATATTGGCTAAGTACAAGAAGGCACATGGGTGCATGGGAACTATATAAAGAAGGGTGCATGGGGTAAAGGCATGTAGGAAAATGGTTTTAGGAGGGTTTAGTAAAACCCATGGTGCACGTGATAGGAAAAGCAAAGGGTTTCAAAACTTAGCCATATTCGGCATCCCTAGTAGCACATGAGAAAAGTGTGACCCGACTGAGCATGTGGAGTGGATAAGATGTTAGCTTGGAAAAATCGGTGGTCAAGGAAGGAATATTCCATGTGATGGAAGGATCCAGAAAGACATCATTACAGAAAGTGGAGAGCTCGGATGGGAAGAAGCATGCTCCATTGAAGGACCACATGGACACTTAGCAACCAATCTATTACTTGAAAGGCATGGCGGTGGATGCTAAAGCTATATATAGAGACTCTTGAGTAGAAGGAATAACGATTAAAGAGGCAAAGCTCGGAGAAATAATAATGGGTTATATGGACTATCATTAGGAAGATGATAGGTGAGATGACATATCTAGGGGGATGGGTCTGTGATCATTTTTTGTAATATGGGAAGCATAGTTAGGATTTCTAATGCATGAGTCTTATCTGCATTGATACATTGGTCTGTTATGGCCTTAAGGAATGTAATGTGGTTACTAAACTAAGATCAATAAGGAATATATGGTTATGTTATAAATATACATTATTTATGGGTATAAACCCTAGTGCATCTTCTTTATATTATAAATCAAAGTTGTTATCTATTTGATTTTTCTCTTGGTTATCTTAATGGGTATCTTAATATAATGCCTCATCTTAAGCTCTTAGAATGAATGCATGGTTCTTTACCTTTTACATCTAAGTTTTTATCATTGATCAATGTAATCTCACAAGACTCACATAAAGGAGGGGCTCGGCACCCGCGCGTGCCTTGGGTGAGTGCCCAGCACCCGCTGGGTGATAGGCCGATGTGCATGGGATTAGAATTATTCTAAGGGTATAAAAATGACTACACCAGAGGATGTGGAACATGAGAAGTCTGTGCTACCCCATCTTGGAAAGTGCGGGAGAGAATCCCCTTTAGCTTCGATGAGAGTTCATCATATGGAGAAAGGAGAGCCGTTAGCATGCATCTGAACCCACCCGTGACCAACCCTCAACACATGGTTTTCCAAATCAAGGGAGAAGTATTGTTAATCTAGTTAGTATCGGTGGAAGTAACCGATCTATGCCTAAGAGATATAATTTCTCGTTTGGGACATCTATGGCTGCACAAACCATTCCTATGTTTGGAGAAATTTTTGGACAAGGTGCAAATACACAAAGTTTAGGTATCATGTCTGGGATTGGTGCAGGACACATAACGATAGGGGAAAATATCACAAACCATCGGTGCACAGTTTAGTGGGACATTGGGGACACTAGGCATGACCACTTCATGCCATTTTTGGTTATAGGAGGTGGATCTGGTGGTGTAGGGACCGGAGGACTGGTGGACCTAGTGGATCTGGAGGATCTAGTGGGTCAGGAGGAAAAGACCTGGTGGATCTAGTGGATCTGGTGGTAGAGGAAACACGGGAGGAAACCAAGGTTCTGGGTCAGGTGGAAAAGGGCCTTAGCCACCTCCGCAAGTATTTTTGAGATGTCTTTGCACCTACCGGACTACAGAGGCATTGAGGATGCTACAGAGCATGTGCAAAAGTGTGAATTACTATGGCATGTGAAGGGGATCACTACCCCAAAGTGAAAGGTAAGTCATTTTACACTAACATTAAAGGGGAGCACACATAGTTGGTGCCAAAAGTATGACCCCTACTAAATGGTCGTGGATTACACTGTGTTGAAGAACGCTTTTGTAGCAGAGTTCCATATCCCTGAGTTCAAGCAAAAAAGCATTAGTGCCCTAAAGGAGATCCAACAAGGAATGATAGAGAGTGTGTGAGAGTAAAATGATTAGTTCAAAACCCTCTTTCCAAAAATATCCTATGACATACACCCCTCTCAACATGCTCAATGGTTTGTTGGGGGATTGATAACACCATTTAGAAGGGAATTGTCACACAAGACTTTCATAGACCTGCGTGAGGCCTTGGAAGTTACCCTGCACGCTGAGGCTATTGGGAGCATTGATACTAGTGTTAGCCCTTTTCTGGAGGCTCAAATTGCTACAATGGCCAAGCAGTTGGAGAAGTTGTCTGTAAATTGAGCGCATGAGGTTTATAGTGGTCTTTGGTGCACAAAATATGAAGTGGAGGGGCATACAAAGGATAGTTTCCCTCAGAAGTCGGTATGCATCATGGTGGTAGACTGTGAGATTTTCCATGGGGATCATGATACAAATAGATGCCCTCTCTATAACGCACAATCCACAAAATTTTTTTCTTGCTATTGCAAGATTTGTACCTCTACGACCCATGATACCAAGGATTACAAGATGATTGACTAGATTCATGATGTTATTGATCTTGGTGTGTGCCAGACTAGCCTTGCAAATAGTTCCAAGGATGATGATCACCGCTATGAAGGGCACACAGAAGGGGGAGTACGTGGAAGAGGTTTTCACAGAGAATTTTGTGGTTGCAGTAATCGTGGCGAGGAAGAAGTGAGTTCCCATGTGGAACCTATTATAATTGCGGATTGATAGAGCATTATAAACATGAGTGTCCTGATCTATTGTAATGCTCGTGGTGTGGAAAAAACATAAGTACGAGGAGTGTCCTGAGCTATTTAAACACATGAGTTAATAACACCGAAAGGGTAAAGGTGCTTTGGGATGGTAATTATAAAGAAGGTGACCCACAGTGGATGCTAAGAGTGGTGCATGAGTCAGGATTAGAACTGTGCTAGCGACAACATGAGTGGAGGTAGCGCGTGTAAGGGAGATGACAAGACTAGAACTGGTTGTTAGGGAAGAAGTGGTACATGGGAAGTATACTGAGACCCTTCTCATCAGAAAGAGGTATATCAAGAGACTATGGATGTGATTCAAGGATTATAAGGAGAGATCTAGTGTCTAAAGGATAAGTCAAGGCAGTTAGAACAAAGGAATAATGTTGAGGCTCCGTAGAAGGATTTGGATGAGGTCAGGGAACTATGCAAAATTTTAAGGCAAGATAATATCATTACCTTGCTAGGAGAATGGTTATGGGATAAGGTAACACGTGTCGGGAGAGAGTGTGAAAGATAGGTTCTACATGCCAACCTTCCTCCTCAAATCCTTGACTATGATAAAGAGATCACATTGAATGCAATTGTTGATGGGTGGCTTCTAAGAAATATCCTCATTGACATAAGAGTGTAGGTCAATGTTCTCACCTTGGATGCATGGCATCAAATTTGAAGGCCTGCATTACAACCATATTTGAATGTGTTGTATATGGCAAACAAGACAAAGGAAATGCCCATTGGAGTCCATAAATATGTGGTTATCACTATTCAAGGGGCCAAGTTCACTGGGAATTTGAAGTCTTGGTGCTCGTTGAGGCGGATAATTTTCCAACATTACTTGGGTGCCCTTGGTGTTATAAAAATAATTCCAACCTGTGGTTTAACAAGGGGTATATCAGTTTCGAGAATTAGGAAGAAAGGGTGATCATCCCTTTAACATGATGGGAAGTCAACACCCTATACTAAGCCCTTAGGAGAGGAAGTCCTCGACAGAATCTATGTGCACTCCATCAGAGATCCTGAGGTAATTCATCCTATAGAAGGAGTTATCCAATTTGAATATGCTTAGTCGATGAGTGATACAACTAGCATAACATGTGACAATTGGGCACACAGGACTTATGAGTTAATTGGGTGATAATTGAGAGGATCTGTAATAAGGGTGATGAAGGCGTGCTCAGTCAAGCACCTGGGAAGGAAGAAGCTACCAAGTTACTCCAGAGGAGCAAGCCCTGATGATTTCTTATGAGAAATGGAGGCTCAATGGAAAAATGAGGATGAATAAGAAGTATGCTCAGTTATAACTTGCTCGGGACTGCAACACATTGGTGGGAAACACATCGTGAGAGTCTCTTGGAATGGCACGAGGTAAGAGTCACATTTTCTGTAAGGTTCTACAAAAAGCAACGTGCCCACTGTTATCCAAGACTACCATGGCAAAGAACCCACCTCTTCCCATATCCAAGTATGTGAGAAGGCCTGGATGGAAGGCATAGAAGATTTACCACCTTTATTATGGGTGCATAAGTTATATTCCACTTTACAAGGTTGTGCGCATGTATGGTATATTCACTCTAAGACATGCCATTAGACAGGGAATTGGTAGGAATTAACGGCTGATCTCATTCAAGTGTTTGAGTATTAAAGTACAAAGCCATCAATGGATAAGGCATTGCAAGTTTTCAAGCACCTTACAATGGGAGATAGTGCTATGACAGAAGATAGGTTGCTAGAGTTGTTGGGTGAACCTAGTTTGGATGTGTTTCAATGAAGAAGAATAAGAATAGATACAGCCTGAGCACACGTGCATTGAAAAGGAAAAAGGAAAGATGGACTATGTAGTAGATGGTGAAGAAATGGAAAGTATAGATGTTAATAATTCTCGAAGATATGCACAAAGTAATAGATAAAACCGATGAGTGAGAACACACCTACCATGAGCTTTTGAAAACAAAGAAGGTTAACATTGGGACAAAGAAATAACCTAAGGAAGCTATCATTGAGGATTATTTTTAGAGGAAGAGGTTTCAAAATCACCGATTTGTTACGTGAGTTTTAGGATCTATTCCCGTGTGGGTACCATGAGCTCAAAGGCATTCAAAATTCCTTGGGGAGATGAGGATCAAGTTGAAGGAAGGTGCGCACCCAATTCGAGAAGAGACCCTATTAGATGAATCTGAACTTGCACATAAGAGTCAAGGAGGAGATAGAAAATATGATAACATCTGGTATCATTGAGGCTATGGAAGAATTAGAATGGGTAAGCCCAATGGTGATAAGCATTAAGAAGGATGGAAGGATAAGGATCTGTGTTGACTACAGGGACTTGAACATAGTGTGTGTCATTGACCCTTTTCCAACCCCATTCACTGAAGATATTCTAGAAGGAGTAGCCGGGTGCGAGGTCTATTCTTTCACAGATGGGTTCTCAGGGTATCACCAAGTCAGGATTGCAAAGGAAGACCAAAGAAAGAAAACTTTCTCCACTGAGTGGGGAAGCTTTTCCTACACTATCATGCCTTTTGGATTGAATAATGCACCTATTGTGTTCTCGCGCATTGTGGTACAAAAATTCCAGGACTTTATCCATAAGTTTCTTCAAGTCTACCTAGATGACTAGACGGTGTATGGGATAGTGAAATACCATTGTGACAAGTTGAGGTTGATGTTCAAGAGATGTCAAAAGTTGAGGATATCCCTCAAAATTAAGAAATGTGTCTTTACTACTCCATTTAGAACCCTGTTGGGACATATTATATGTAAGGAGGGCTTGTTAGTGGATCCCACAAAGGTTGTTGTTATTGTGGGATTGGGAGAGCCTACTAGTCAGAGCGCAATGCATGGATTTCTTGGGCATACAGGGTACTATAGGAAGTTCATCAAAGGATATTCCAAGATTTCCATGCCCTCTAAATAATTTCTAAATCACAAGATTGCCTTTCATTGGGGAGAGGTGCAACAAAATGAATTTGACACTTTGAAGGATAAATTTGTCACTGCACCCATACTATGATTTCATTCTTGGGATAAGATTTTCCATGTACATGTTGATGCCTCAGGAATAACCATTGGAGCAAAGTATTAACACAATCTAGTGAGGATATTGTTGATCACCCCTTATGTTTTTCAAGTAGGAAGTTAACACCAACATAACATAATTACACGATCGAGCACGAGGCAATCATCAATGATCTACGCGTGCGCATAAGTTCGGAAAGTATCTACTAGCAACATTGTTTATATTCTACATAGATCACATGACACTGAAGTACTTGGTAAACAAGCTAGTTTTGCAAGGGTACATATGCTGTTGGGTCCTATTATTTCAAGAGTTTGAGTTCACGGTGGTTGTAAAACCAAGAAAAAGTAATTCAGACTTGACCACTTATCAAGGATTGACTCAGGAGAGGATGCATAGAGTATTGAGGATACCATGCTAGATGCGCAACTATTTAGGTTACGACACACACCCTCGAATTAGAATATATTGTGGTATTCCTTAAAATAGGTGTGGCACCGGATGGGATGAAGGCTTTGGAGAGAAAATAGTTAGCAATACGTGTCACGCCCTACATGTTGATTAGTGGAGATCTGTACAAGTTAGGTCATGATGAGGTTCTGTGCCGATGTGTATTAGAACATGAGCACGTAGTGATTATGGAGGAAGCACATGGTGGGATTGTAGGAGGGAACTATGTAGGAAATGCAACCACGCAAAATATTCTACTCATAGGGTTCTAGTGGGAAACCATCTACCAGGATTGTATTGAATTTGCAAGGCCTACAACCATTATTAGCACATGGGAAAACTTTAGGGAAGAGTTGAGGATACTTGAGCACCTTCCCATGCTTGTAGATAAAGAGGTTGAGTTTTTGTATATCAACTCTTTAGCATCAGAATATTCACTTTGACAGATGGGACTAAGAGTCCATGGTGCAAGTTTCCATTTTCCTTCACCGCACAATACTTCCAAGCGGGGTCAACCATTTTAAGGAGGCCAAAAGACTAAGGTTTGACCTTAGTGAGGTAGACCAAGACCACCACGAGTTGTGTCGAAAGATCATATATCTAAAGAAGCGTGCATATGTGGAGAAGTATGTCTCCCATGAAGTGCAGATGATGAAGCCTTTGACACTGCCAATCGCTGGGAGGACTAGAACAAGGGTATACTTGTGCATCAGGCCAAAGTTTGAAAATGGAACCTATCTAGAAAATGATGTCTCCATTCCTAAGGACCCCACAGGAAGGAAGAAGGCTACATTAGAGAAAGGGAGAGAAGTGCAGGAGAAGAAATAACCTAGTGTGTAGACAACACAATCTATGGGTGTGCCGAGAAGTAAGTGCTAAGCCAAACACTTACGCATGTAGGAAGAAGTCCCTAGTTAAGGAAAATACCTTAGAAGAAGAGGTGCCAGAGCAAGAGGATCCTCCCACATAAGAATATTCACCAAGGAAGGAATTACTGCTTGGAGAGAGAGAGGGAAGAGTCTCCTATACTGGAATCACTAGTTAGGAAGAAATAAAAGGTGGTAGAGAGGGTAGAATCAAAGGAAACAGAGGGCTTGGAGGCCTATAGGGGTGAGAAGGATGACACTTTGTGGATGAATAAGTTTAGAATCATCCCTATATGATATACACGATTCAGAAGAAGAAGGAAGTGAAGAGAATAATGGTGAGGAAGAAGTAGATGATCAAGATAAAGGGGTGAGCGAAGAAGTGAACACAAGAGATCAGAGGACCCCAAGCCTCACTAAGGAACAAATAGAAGAGACCACAAAGAGAGAAGTGGTAGGCATTATCAAAGAGTTGGTAGAGCGCGTCGCAGATGATGAATCCTCAAGGAGATAGAAGAGGAGAGCATTGGAAAAGAGTATGGCAGCATGAGCAGAGACCCCAACTTAGCAGTAATATTTCCAAAGGATGAGTGAACAAGTGGGAAGAGCGTAGTGGCAGAACATGGGAAAGGAATGGGTTACATCAATGATCCAAGCAAGGTGCTACACACACGCTTTCAGAGTACCATGCCAACAAAACAAATCCTAGCCATGCCCTTATTTTACTCTGACAAGGCACATACCCATAAACCAGAAAATAATGTCTTGGGTGTTTGAATCCCATGTCAATGAACCTGAGTTTGAGGTAAGCTAAGGGGTGCTAATGAATATTCTAGAGACAAAAGGGATAAAACCCTTGGTTAATGCTCAACAATTTTCAGATGAGCAAGTATGTAATGCACTCAATAAGGTTTCAGTTGAGGTTGAGGCCAGAATTTTGGAAGGAATGATAGGGTGAGATTCCTAGAGGTGGAATTGGAGAAGGAGGAGGAGATTCTTGAGAAAAGAAAGGATCTAAAACAAGAAGAACTAATCAGCGCACAACTAAGGCACAAACTAAAAGAGGAGAAGGAAAGGGTGCATGAAGTATATAAGAAAATTGAGATGATTATAGATGTTATTGTCTTAAAGCATCCCGACCTAGCACTACCCGAGAAAAAATATGAATCAACCTTACAATTACTAGAGGATCTGACTTGCATCCTCATAATGGAGAGGAAACCACTTGCCTTAGAATCTGTAGAAGAGGTGTTGGCATGCTAAGAAAGGGAGGAGAAGCTGAAGGTGGTAGAGATCATTGCTCGGTATACCAAACTCCTTGCCAATGTAAAGGCCACCGTGTAAGTTGTTGAGGCCGCTTATGATAATTACACTGATAGGGATAGGGTAATAAGAATTTTAGTTGCTACACATGAAGTGGAGCTCAAGGAATTTCAAGAGAAGAATAAGGGAAACAAAGCAAAGAGGGATAAGATCCTAGCTGAAGTGGAAAAGAAATTAGAAGCTATTGAGACCTTACGAGGGTCGATAAAAAATGGCTAAAGGAGTTATATCCCTAGATCACCCACAAAATGGACACACTTGATGACCTTGGAAAACAACTAGAAGGTATTGTCAATACGATGAGTGCCAAGGGGGAGGAGATAAGTTTTGAGGAGGTGAGCGCCCTAGTAGGTGACCTCTATTAGTAAGCACAAAATGAGGTAGGAGAAGCTTGAGGAATATATTGGAAAGGATTTACCACTTCTCCTTCAAATAATAAAAATTCTTTTGCATTCCCCCATTCTTTAATTCATTCTTTCCTCATTCTTCATTCCTTCATTCTTTATTCCAACTATTCAGAGTCTGCCATTATTTATTCATTAAAGGAAGGTGTTCCCGTGGACAAAGAACATGCTTAGTGTGGGGTGATGTTGGGCCTCAGAATATTGGCTAAGTACAAGAAGGTGCATGGGCGCGCGGGACCTATATGAATAAGGGCGTGCGTGGTGAAGGTGTGCAGGAAAAGGGTTTTATGAGGGTTTAGTAAAACACACTTGTGTGCACTAGGTAAAGAAAAGGGTTTCAGCACTTAGCCATATTCGACATCCCTAATAGCACATGAGAAAAGTGTGACCCAACTGAGCATGCGAGTGGATAAGGTGCTGACTGGAAAATCGGTGGTCAAGGAAGGAATATTCCATGCGATGGAAGGATCTAGAAAGAAATCATTGCAGAAAGTGGAGAGCTCGGATGGGAAGAAGCATGCTCCATTAAAGGACCACATGGACACTTGGCAACTGATCTATTACTTTAGGAAGGCATGGCGGTGGATGCTAAAGCTATATATAGAGATTCTTGGGTAGAAGGAAGGGATGACTTTTTGAGAAAAGTGTGTGGTCATTGGCATCACATAGCCATTACAAAAGGGGAAGCTCCATCGAAATAGTTGAGTTCTATGGATTCTCATTAGGAGGATGATAGGAGAGATGACATATCTAGGGGGATGGGTTTGTGATCATTTTTGTAATATGGGAAGAATAGTTAGGATTTCTGATGCATGAGTCTTATCTACATTGATACATTGGTCTGTTATGACCATAAGGAATGTAATGTGGTTACTAAACTAAGATCAATAAGGAATATATGGTTCTGTTCTAAATATATATTTTTCATGGGTGCGAACCCTAGTGCATCTTCTTTATATTATAAATCAGAGTTGTTATCTGTTTGATGTTTCTATGGTTATCTTCATGTGTATCTTAATATAATGCCTCATCTTAAGCTCTCATAATGAATGCATGGATCTTTACCTTTTTGCATCTAAGTTTATGTCATTGATCAATGTATTCTCATAAGACTCACATAAAGGAGGGGATCGACACCCGGGCATGCCTCGGTGAGCGCCCAACACCCGTTGGGTGATAGGCTGATGCGCATGGGATTAGAATTGTTCTAAGGGTATAAAAATTACTACACACATTGTATTACAATAATGGGGAAGACACTAAGTGCATTGTACAAGACCAAAAAAGTGTACAAATAATAATGCTTTGCTACACAAAAAGGGAAATATAATACTAGATTTAGGAGAGTACCTCTTTCAATAAAAATGAGTTACATTTATAGAAGAAGAAGAGGGGAGAGAGGGAATCCAAAATCAATAAGATCACCCACTTCTTCAACCACTAAGGACCAATCAAAATTCAAGTGTGTAGAATGTTGGTTCCCAGTTTTACACCCTAGAGACTCAACTATAATTTAGAGAATGAACTGTAGGAAGGATGATAGATTCTTGAAATATGTCATTGGAAATTGATGAAAAATTTAACTTTCTTCCATGACCAAGTCTTGGAAATGACTGAGAGGCATGTATAAAGGGAGTGAATAGTCTCCTACTACTTTTGGCTCTATGTGAACTATGATGAGAATACCTAGATGGTAGGTTGAAGGGGTAGGTATACTATGATTAAATATCCCCTATAATTATTGGAAAATCAATCTGAATAAAGTATAGCCACAAATGCAATGCTCACTCAAGAGAGTTGTCACACAAACATTGCACATACTTAGCATCAGACACAAAATATTAAAGATAGATGGGGTATGATTATGAACATCATTCAAAGGATGATGTTAACAACTTAGAAGGAAATGATATTTGTAATGATATAATTTAAAGCTAAGGAAAATCTTACTTGAAATATGCAAAGGAAATGTGGCTTGTAGGAAAACACATGTAAGATATACAAGGGATATGTATTATTTAGAGGTAGGACATGATGGTACAATGGAAATTAGATGATGGGATGGGGATATAATGGGGAGAAACAAAATTGTTCACCATTTCATCCTAGTGCTCATATAATGCATGAGAGCTAGAAATCAAAACAACATAATTTTTCAGGGGTTATTTGCGTTCATGTATACCCAATTTGTGCATACACTACTGCATAATGTCTAAAACCTTATAATAAACTCTTATGGTTGAAATTGCATGTATTTATTATACTTTGAATTCATAAAACCCGGATACTTTTGTTGAAGGTAACAAATATTCACTCCCATATTTTCATTGCGAAAGGAATTTTATAATTGAAACACATATTGATAAGCAACACTACAAAACAACACTCATTAAATAATTAGTTTAATACAATGCTATAAAATTTGCCTATTTGTATTTCATTGATTTGATAGATACAAAATTACAACAAAAAGGAGTATAATTCTTTATTCTATCTCTATTTACATTTGGAAATACCAAACTTATACATGGAAAACTAGTTCTATGTATTCAATTGACAAGGGAGACATGTAAAATGCTCTTAATGCCTGCTAGTGACTATACAAGACACAATCACCCTAGTTAAAACCTAAAATTAGAACCTTTTAAAGTGAAGACAGGGCTTCAATTTTATACAAAATTTCCCAAAGGGAATATACCCAAATACCCCATAGAATATTGAAAAAAAGATACATGTGGGTATGTGGTCCTTGATTTGTAGTCCGGATGAGAGAGGCTCATGAACTAAAAAAATGACATTTTTGATTTGCTTGGCTTGAACGGTTTGGTGTCATGATGAAATCCATGTAGGATTAGAGAATATGCTTCTCCTCTGTTAAAAAATATTTTTTCTTCTTCTACAACTATCATCATTATATGTAAACTTCAGCAAAGAGTTAGTTACATATTATAATGAAATCATTTTGATTCTTCATTAAAAATAATGGATAGAATAAGGAAGGGGATAAAGAATAAGGAATGCCAAGGGGAAATGTTGAGGTCCTTTTGTTTGAACTTCAGATCTTCCTCTAGCTTATTTATGTAAACATCATCCTTTCAAATATTCCCAAAATTGGGTCCTCATCTGGCCCTGCATAGTAAAGGAAGATTTTTTCTTGCTTTGAAAGAATGTTATCAAAATCATTAGAAATAGCCTTCTTCTTTTTAATCTTCTTGGCCAATTTATTGATGTATCCTTCCAAATGAATGAATTTTTGTACAAAAGAATAGTCAAAATATTTAGGAGGCTCTAACTCCCCTACAATATGTTACTAAAGATTATTTATCAACCTATCTCGCATATATGGATTCCGGGGTATATATGTCCTCTAAGCGGATTATCCTTTCAAGTTTCAAGTCTATGTTATCCACACACTTCCCTAATTTTCCCCTTATATCTTGGATCTTTCTTATGCATCACTCTAAGGTTTCAATTCTTAATTTTATGGCCCCTTTGTACGATATTGTCTTCATTTGCAATCTAAGAAGACTATTCCTTCTTCCTCCACCACTTCATCTCTGTAGACACTAAATCAAGCTCTTGGGTACATTTGTAGGTCTTAATCACATACTACTATTTGTATGATTCCTAAGCGAGAAAACAAGTAATTGAAATCTATCTTTGGCCTCTTTTATGTCTTTCTAGTTTCCTTTTTGGTCTTACACACCCCACATCCCATTCTGATATTTTATTTTTCTTTATTGACTTTGGACACCAATTCCCAGCTAGGATGCCAATTCCTAGGCACCCTCATCCCCTCTGGGCACCCTTGAACTATTTCTATATTTCTCACCCCTTTTGGGCCTCTTTTATCATTTGGGAATCTTATTTTCTTATGGGTTGGAATTTTAGTTGTCAATTACAAAATTCAAATAAGGGAATCATATAAATACAAAGCTATGTTATCGTAATAAAGGAACAAGGTCTAAGAATATACTATCATCACCTAAGGTTGCATCCAAAGGCATTATAAGAGCATCAAAGAATCCATCGAGCTATCATTCAAGGGATAAGGGAATGCATTTTTCGTTATACACTTAATAGGAGGTGAAGTCCATTTTCCATACACATATCTACTTACATTTCTACATCTAGTTATTTCGACTATCAAGTACATATTGCACAAGATCCTCCTATGACATGATTCCACACACACAGAGAGAGAGAGAGAGAGAGAGAGAGAGAGAGAGAGAGAGAGAACTACATGGATTACGAGATATAGTGCAATGCTCATTTGTAAGTTCACTATGTCGAGTGATCATTGGGGTCATTCTGACTCCCCATTTGCATCTTTTTCTTTTTAGGATTTGATGTGTTTTGGGATTTTGTAGGAGATAATTTGTTTTGAAGGTTACAAGTGAATTATGTAGACATAGTGTGATACACGTGGTCAACAATGAAGGTTAATGAAATTGGTGCGATACTAAAAGAATTAGTTCCCGATCATTTTTGTAGTCACAGGTTCCTAGAAGAGGTCTCCAAAGAACTAGGTGACATTGACCTAGCCTGAGCACCTTGGTCTAGCTTATTCGGTAGTTTGACAATTTTCGTGTGTGGTTACGACAATTTTCTCCTCATGTGCATCAATCTTTTAGTCATGCATACTTTGGGATCAATTGTGAAATTAGCTAAGTCTTCTACTCTCTCTCTCGCACCTAGGGTTTCATATTTCTTTAGCTTATTGCTTAGGTCAGATTTGTACTTCATTGTTTTATTTATCACATGTGACTATGCAATTAGGGTTTTACAAATTTTATATTTTCTAAATCAATCTCCCAAGTCTATTATGGCCTCAAGTTTGGGTAAGAACCCATTCCAATAGTCAATCTCCATCTAATACTTTTCAATTAAAGCTTTACTTGCTTCAATCTAATTAGACACTTAATTGGGACATTCAATGATGTCCTTGATGACTTTTCTACCCCTTTTTACTAGTTGGTTATCCCATATTTTGGTTGTCTCTCCCCTACATCTCAAATCCTCAACATTCTTCACTACTTATAAGGTAAAGGTCATGGCTATTTCTTGGCTAGCCATAGGAGATTACACCCATTTTTACACATAGGATGATGAAATATTAACCTTCTCTCTTAGGTGCTTATTAGTCTCTTTATCCTTGTCTATTTTTTGAAAGAGACCACCAAATTCCATGGTAACATCAGGCTTTAGGTCCTCAGTGGTCTGTTTTTCTAGTGGAATCTTGGTAACCTCTTAATCAGAAGGGGAATCCTCATCCCTTGATCCATTAATTTTAGGGATAGTCACCTCCAAACAAACTTATCCTTAACTCCCTACCATTGTTCATGATAAGATTATTGTTTTCTTTAGGGGCATTAATTGATTTATGGAGATGATACTTTGAAGGTCGATTCCTCTACTTGCACCTTCACCTTTCTCTTTCTTGGGAGGGATGTTCCCAACCAACTTTCAGCTTGAACGTTGCCTTCCCCTTGTTCTTGCTAGTGGGGAACAATTTACACTATCATCTTCTCTTGGGGTGTAAGGAGAGTGAGACCAAAGTATTCAATCTGTCTTTCTAGCTTATTAGAGGACTCAACAATGTTCACTTTTGTTTCTCATTCTCTTACACCATGGTCCTTCAATTATTTATTCGTCACAGTTGAATTGGGTTGAGCATTGGTATCTATAGATATTATAAACTCAGTCTCTTCTTCTCTAGAGAGAGAAGGATCCTTTATTTTTTCAAGTTGTGGCTCCTCTTGATGCTAAGCTTATTTTTTTGAAACATTTGAGGTGGGAACATGCTGCTAGTAAGGCCTATACTCGGTTTGAACTGATGGAAACTCTCCAACATGTGATTTCTCAATTTCACTTGTAACAACTCCTTCTTCAGTGGTATTTTATACCTCACCACTTATAACCTTTTATGTGGTAGGTACTTCATGTGATCTTAGGGCTTCCTTCCTTCTCCCCAACTCAAGTGTATTTGTATTACTTCTTGGAAAATATCAAATCCATCATCTTGATCTAGCCCATGTAACAACTCGGTGAGTGTTTTATCAAGTGACGAGTCCGTGTCTATCACCTTTCATCTTCTTGGTGTTATTCATTTGAGTTTCCTCAATAGGAACATTATAAAGAGTCTCTTGAATATGTACATTGGTAGGTACCTCATGTTTTATAGGATGTGGGGTATCAAGTATTACCTCTAGAACTTGAGGGGTTAAAAAGTGTCTAGACTTGTGAAGTGATCCCTTCAACTATTGTCCCTATGGTCATTTCTCACCGTATATGTTTCCACATTATCCCTCTTAGTTTGTACAAAATGTAGGGTTACCGGTTCCTTCCCACCCTCTTCATGAATGGTATCCAATGGTGGATTCATCTTTGGATAGATTGGGGAAACACTTCCTCTCATATGATTTTGATATGAATTTTGGAGTAGTATTTTTGCATCATAAGCTAATAAAATCACCATCATGATTATGTAACTTTTTTTTATCACTTAACACTATTTCTATGGCTCTTGTTGGATGTAACCACATAACATGGTTCAAGATGAAGTTGTGACCATGAGATCTCAAAGAAGATATGTTTCAATGTAAAGGATTAAATACTATGAATATTTCATCAAAATCAAAACTTTATTACATATTTGTTTTCCTCTTGAAAAATCGTGCAAGTTAAAAAAATGGCACCCGATTTTGAGTTCGTATGCAAAAGTTATGACCTATGGAAGGTAGCAGAATTTATATGGTGATAGAACCACCCCTCAAGCCGAGTGCTAGTTACAAAACCACCCTCGAAGGTTTTGTAACCTTGATGGTGGTTTCTTAACTACCCCGACAATTACATAAGTGTCGATGGCGATTCTACAAACCGACGGTTTGCGGAAAGTGACATTTTTGTGTTGCGGGAAAGTATAGAAGAGTAAACGGCTACAGATGATTCCTCTTTGAATTCTAAGTGTTTTAGGATTCTAATTCAAGATCTCCTTGATGTCAAAATTATGTGTGTGTGTGTGTGTGTGTGTGTGATGAATGTCTTTAGAATGCAGGAAGGACAGGAAGAAGATATTCCAAGAAATTTATAGTATTGATCATATGTGGTTTTCTAAATTGGAGTGTGAAAGGAAGGTATGAGTGAGTGAGTTACAAAGTTTTATGAGTGTTTGAATATCATAGTGTTAATAGAGGCCTTGGGAAGGTAGTAAGCTTGTACAAAAATACATGATAGTGATATGAGGAAGCATTTCTTCACTCTTGTTGGAGTTTTCTTAAATTGAGTTTCTCCAGGGTAATCTCGTGTCAATTTCATTCCATTTTTATCTATTTCATTGCTCAATATTTCTTTGATTATGAAACACTCTTAGCTCATTTCTAAATCACATTTAATGAATATTGATGCAAATAAAATCAAGTAGTTTATTGATGAAAGATGAGAATTGTGAGGAATGCACAGGATCCATGTTGGTGAAAATTAGTGTGTTCTAACCACCTAGTTTACTGATTAGATTCTCGTTTCTAGATGACCCCTTTGAGGAAGAAGGTTACACATCCACTTGGATGATATCCTTTTCCAAAATTGTCTTAGTCCTTGAGGTTGGGTATGGGACTACCCGGAGAGGTGTGGCTATAATAACAGGGGCATCATGTATGGTTTTATTTAGTATTTTTATCATATGTGTCAATTTTGACACAGAGGTATCATTATTTCTTATTACTGATACTAAGTTCCCCCATAACCTCTGAATTTTTCCCTATAATAGAAAGCTATGGGTATTTTATTTTCAATGGGTCCAAGCTTATAGATCGCATATTAAAAGGGGAAAGTATATCTTGTATGGCTCCACTTACCCCGTATTCCCTCAAGGTTGTTGGGTTATGTAGGGTTAAATCAATTCCCTTTTTGGGTAGTCAAATTAAATTTCTCTTGATAATATGAGCAGTTATATCATGCAATTAGGTAATTTTTTCTTTATCTAGTAAACACTTATGAGGGGATGTGAGGCTATCTTCTTGTTAACATAATAATTTCTCACCAAGTCCTTTCTATCTTCCAGCCCCGAGGAACAACTACAATCTTGTAGTCTACAACTTGGGTGAGGGTCATCCTAGAATAGTCCCTTAATATCACCTTCTGCTTATTCCTGAAATCCATATAATAGTCCTCATAGTAAGGCTCATGTTCATAGAAAGTCCCCAAATATCCCTGAACTATCCATCTGATGTCATAGTTGCACTTAGGAGTGAACTTTTGCAAAGTAAATCTGCCCATTTTTTCTTCCAAGAGCTTGACCTTTATCAAGGTACAAAATATGTACCTCCCAATGTTGATTGGGAAATTAATATTTACTTTGTGCTTTCATTTTATAATTTTTTTATTTCTACCAATTACCTTGACACTTCCAAAAGTGCCCATTTGTCATCCAAGTACCTTAGTAGCATGTAAGGTGTGTCATGAAATCCACTTACCTTGATGTAAGTGAAAGTTCTAAATTGGATGAAGTAACATCCATATTATGTGATTGCCATCCTTTCTTGGGGAGATATCACATTATATTCTCACTCTAGCTTAAACAAGCATATAAGGGGAGAAAATAAAGTATCATGTACTAACTTGAAGTTATAGATATAATTATCCAAGTTCAACTTTGTGGGTATACATCATAAACTCTGTAATTACTAAAGTATTTCACTCTATCCAACCTAGGGAATGACCTATGGCAAGAAATGTTGTACACCAAGTAAGAGGTCATGTAAATTTCCATCTTTTTGGTAGATCCCTCCTCAATCTACACTGTCATTATAAGCATTTTTAGTGTATGCAATCACCAATAATATCTCCCCACTAAATATGTCTCTTTCGCAACAAGGACTATCTCGAATGAATTTGATCATCCAATCATTATAAGGATATATAGACTCCTTTCCCATGACCATGTTTAACAAAGTGACAATGTCTCCAATATCTTCCATAAAATTATCCCTATTTAGTTTCTTGGGGATCTTAGTAGCAGAGATTCTTGGATTTTTGAGATAATTGTTCAATATTTTGGAACACTTTGCATTGATTGTAGTCTAGTATTCTTCTACATTTTCAATTGATATATCTGTCATTTCTTTTGCATCAAGGAGACCAAATAATTCATTAAAAGTTTCAGTGGTTAAGGTTAAAACCAAAGCATTGATTCCATCCCTAACCTCTATAGTTGTTGGGTTGTATTTATGTACACAGACCCATACTAATTTGAGATATTGAGTAGATGGGGGAAAGGAAGTAGCTAGAGTGAGTCCACTCTAATCAATCTTCTTCATTGTTTCATTCTTATCTACTGTGTGCAACCTTTTATGAAATTCACCTAGCTTCACATTTCCCGAGGCCAATGTCTGTGGTTTTAACCAAATCAAAGGTGAGGTGGGAGGTGGTTTGAAACTATCTAATTGAATCTTCATGTTTGTAAGGTGAGGGGATGAAATGTCTACTGAAAGAGGGATTCACAATAGTCTATAATGTATCCATGTATTAGTTAGCTAAGCTAAGAGAATTGAAACTAACACCTAATAGTTCCAAAACAAAGCTAACTAAACCTAGATCATCATGCTAAGAGATTAAAGAGACTAAATATCAACAATATGCATTAGAAATTTGAATGAAATCAAACAAAATTGTTAAACATTTATCCTCTACTCTTTGAAAGCTAAACTAGAAATGTACCTATGTAGATCCTTAGCAATAAAAATGTGATTGCTTATTTAATCCTAAAGGTTTGAGAATGGATTCTCAATCACGACATAACTACTGAGACCTTCTTGAGTATCACCATATGAATCAAAATCTTGGATGGATGAATGCAAGATGAAGATACCTAACTCAACACTAATGGAAGATGTTCAAAGATGAAAATGCCTATAGTTTATGCTATATGCATGTAAAGGTGTAAGAAGAAAGGTAGGAGGAGGGTTATTTATATAACCCTTTGGTTTGAAGAAGCTTTGCATCCTATTACATGTGGGATAATAAAAAATCTAGGTTAGTTATGGATAAGCATACTTTAAGAGATTAATATATCATTAGTGATATATGGGAGTTGAGGGGGTGTATTAATTAATAAAGAGTGATTAACTAATAGGTGGGTGTAGCTTATAGAATCCTTTTTAGAGGAAAGTTAGCATGATCTATGTTATGAGGGGATTTTAATCGAATAAATGATGACTTATTGATTAAATAGAAGGGGATGCTAATTAATTAAGAATAATTACTTAATATAGATAAAAAGGGATACTAATTAACGGAAGGTCATTAATTGGCATTTTAAGTGATAGGAGAGTTAATTAATTAGTGTAACGTAACTATTTAACAATGATAGAATAAAAAGGTGCGTTATTGATAATATGCCGTCAATTTACGGGAAAAGGTACAATTAGTGCAATTTAAGTAATTAAATTGCTCGATCTAAATTATAGGTGTCTATATTTTCCCCTTTTTGGGTGGCGTAAGTGACACCACTTCAAAGATATTAAACAAGTATAAACACATGAATTTTGAAGAGATAGAAGAAAAATTAGTGGAGTGAGGAATGTATGCAGAGAAAAATCACAAAGTGAATGAAAGATAAACAATAAACAATGAAAACCTTTCCAACAACCTTTTGTGCAAACCTCAGATAAGGGTCTCCTGTGAAACCTTGCAGAAAGAATGTCAGAAGTGTTTTGTGGGTGCTCTTGAGTGCTCTCCAAGCTTTGAAGGCAAAATGCTACAGACACAATTCAACAAAGTTTTTGTGCTTCAAATTCAAGAGGATTTGAAAGGAAGGTAAGCCTGTAATTTATAGAAACAGAAGGTAGTTGGAATTGGTTACACTGGATAAATGAACATGCTAAAAATAACATTATGGGTAGTTGCAATAGTGTCGGGGGCAATAATGAAATTAATTACAAAAATCTGCATCCGGAAAGGTGGTTGTACATGCATTTTAATTGCCCCCACCTTTCTAGGATTCTAGAAGTGCAGTTAACTAGGGTAGTCAAAGTGGAGTCTAAGTGGAGTTTGATCAAGTGACAGATGACTAGGATGTGCACACACTTAATTAATTAATTATTTAATTAATAAATAATAATTAATTTAGCCAAAGGGGTACAAAGGGTACATGAGATTAATTTAATTAATCCAAAGGGGTATAATGTGTATTAATTAATCAATTTAATTAATTAATTGCAAATGGGTGAATAATAGGGTGTATTAGCATAATACTGGGAACAAGTGGAAACATGAATGTAAATTTGGGGTGTCTACATTTTCCCCCTCTTTAAAGTTCTATTGCAAAGTAATAGTGCTTTAAAGATAGTAGATGCATGCAAATCAACAAGTGGAAAATTGTGAAGCATTGAGATGCCCCAACAAACAAAACAATAGAGGAATGCCCTCTCAAGGGGATGGATGATGTAAAGCAAGGTGGTGGAAAACCGCTTGATAGTAATAAAACAAGGATGGGAAAGGACTATGTTCGTAGCATGAGCATTATTTGGAGAGTAATTTTTAGAGCAACCTAATTTTTGCTGTTGCACAATAGAGTTATCACCATGATTATGAAAGAATCAAGATGGTTAACCCAGATGCACGTAAACAAACACACACAACAAAGAAAAGATAAAAAGGAAAACAAACCCAATATACAAAGTAGGTGCTGGCATCAGGGTTATAAAGGAACCAAGATGTGATCACACTACTTGTAAGTGGTCCAAAAAGAGTAAACATCAACAATGTAACACAAAGTCAAAAAAGAAGACAATCAACTATGCCCCTAATGTGTGCCACAATGATGATTAAGTAGATACAAATGCTCCCAAATGGGAATAGGATCAAACTAGAAGAGTGGAGTTAAAGCGACTCCTTATGAAACTCTTGTTGAATCCGTTGTGCAAATGATCAAAGTTGAAATTGCCCTAGGTGAAGTTATATCATGAAGGAAAAACAATTTGTGTGACTTTCCCCAAACAGAGTTAGCATATCATGCAAAGGGAAGAAAGTGATAGTTGTAAGATTGGCACAAGCACTAGAGTAATAGAGAAAAGTATGACATTTATCAAGATTGTATTGAGATGTCAAATAATTCACTTTAAAGGGTTTTCCAATTGTAGGATTCTTGTGATAAGTGAATGTTTGTTCGAAAGTTTTATATTTTTTTGGATTTTTGAAATATTTGAATTTTGATTTTGTTTTTTTAGATTTTGAAAGTTTGGAAATACAATCAAACACAAATGAAGAAATTCCATGGCTTAAATAAACCGGAGGAAAACACAACAAGTGAAAATGAAAAAATATGTAAAAGAAGTAACATACATAAACCCAATATGAACAGGAAAGAACCACACCAAAGTTATATGTGAACTAGGATGTGAATAAATTTCTTGCAATTGGTCCATAGTAAAGATAAACAAAGTAAAACACAATGACAAACTGAAAGAATAAAAAGCATCGTCATAATGTTAACAAACTGCAACAATATAATACAACATACAAAAATGACGTCTAATGACACTCCAAATGTGTTCCACATTGAAGAACTAGACATATTTGAATGCCCCCAAGTGATAGCTTAGCATGCAAGAGGATTGGATCAGGGTGAAGAGTGGAGTGATACTTAGATACTCCGAAAGATACTCTTGTTGGATCCCATTGAAATTTGATCTATATTGGATTAAAATGTAAAATCCAAGTGTGCCCCAAGTAAAGTTATATTGCGAAAGGGTAAATGATTTCCTTGGGAATAGATATACACCATGGGCAATAAAGATGAGTATGTTCTGGAACAATCATGAGGAGTACCATCAAATGGAGAAGGTGTTGAACTGTGTTATCCAGTTGTTGAAAGTTTGTCAAACATTATCTGAATGTTTTGATTATGACAGTTTGAAACTATTTTTGGATTTTTGGACAATTTTATATTTTTTTGTGTGTTTTTGAACAATTTGATATTATTTTTTTGTATTTTTGAAGTTTTGTGAGACATTTTTACAAAATTGTTTTTGTATAGTACAACTCGACTCAGTAATTACAAATAATTAAAGCATTCCATTCCATTGGCATAAATGTAGATGATAAAATGATAGGGTGTTTCACTCTGCTCATGGCTCCACACAACTAGGAAGATGTGAGGGCTCATCACCGAGAGCCAAGAAGGACGTGAAAATGAGATGAATAATGATATGGAAGTGAAGATAATGGATGTGATGACACAAGGTGTAACAATGATCCATATGAGAAAAATGTAACTCACCTCCAGTCAAAATTATCTTACCAATTACAAGATGATTTCACTTTATAGGTTTTGACGTGACTTAGATCCATTGATGGCCTATTGATTTGTGAAATCCAGGTGAAGGAATTGATGCCTCTCTTAACATGAGCAACTAAATTACTTCTTGGGATGTTTTTGATTAAACACTTTGATTAAGATTTCATAAAGGCTTTATTGAAAAATTATTTATTGATTTTTTTGAAGGACATGCTACATGTTGCCCCATGCCATCAGTAAAAGGAAAGGGCTCAACACCGAAGACAAAATGTAGGTGAGTAAGGGCTTTCTCTATTCCTAGTCTCATACTACTAGTAAGAAGTACGGGCTTAGCACCAAAGACTGTGAAGGATGAAAGGTGTATTGATTTTATAATTTTTTTGTATTTTTTTATTGATTTAATTTGCCTTATATGTTGATAGCGTGCTTGTTGGGAAGGAAAATTCTGCCCCCAAGTCTCAGCCTCATGCGACTAGTAGGACACAAGGGTTCAACACCGTAGATTGAGATGGGTGATAAAAAGGACCGAGTAAATAAGTTTAGTGTTTTTGTTAAAGAGATATCTTATTTGAAAGGAGGAGTTTTCCATTAGTAAGCTTTAAGACAAAACCATAGGTAAAAATATCTAAAATGGTAAGAAACCATAACAAAGATGAGACACACAATGCCCAAGAGGAACAAGGTTAACATGTGTCGTAATAGGTGAAGAAGGAGAGTATATGATAATGGTATGATTAAGGTATCTACCAATAGATGGAATTCCTAACATTATTTGTACACACTTTTCCATTTCTGATTGGCAAACAATGCTCTAATACAAAGTTTTATTCTCTTTTTGTGATTTTTGAGTTTTCTAAATTTTGGAGGATGAAGGTTTGAAATGGACTTATCAAGAAATATGTCTCGTGTTTATTGAAGTTGAATGGTCTTGAGATATAAGACTTGTGTAGATGAAATGCAAGTCAAGAGGGAGAATCAAAAGATTTGATAAGTCCTAAAATACAAGACTTTGACAGACATGAGCCAAGTCAAAGGGGGAAACTGAAGTTTTGATAAGTCCTATAATATGAGACTTGGGTGGATAGGATCCAAGTCAAAATATTGAATCAAACGATTCGATGGGTCCTGAAGTACTAGACTTGGGTGGATAGGTTCCAAGTCAAATTAGTGAAGCCAAAGTTTCAATAAGTCCTATAATATGAGACTTGGGCGACGGACGGGATCCAAGTGAAATGATGTGTGATTAGATAAGTATTCGATGAGATTGAAAGACATATGTGATGTTAGAAGAAGATTGTCGATGTGGGGAAGATGTTGAGATACATATTCACTTGTGAGCGAAAGAGCATGAGGAAAGAAGGATAGATCTCTAGATGTATACTCAGGGTTCCTTGTAATCCGTAGAAAGGAAATAGTCAATGTTTCTCCTTCTAGGTTGTGAATTAGTTGATTAGACAAAATATTTGTAATTAAAGCTTGAAATGGTTGAATGAGGATATTCTTGGGTATACGTACCTCAAAGAATGTGCGTATGTAGATATCTTGACAAGTAGGAATAATTGTTGATGAGATTCCTATAGGATGGATCATGTGAGGTATAATGGACATGGAAGGTGGGTAAGTGCACCAAGTTGGGGGACAATTAAGTGGACATCAAATCCTGAATTTTACATTAAAAACAACAAAACATCAAATTTAGTCTTCCACGGACTTGAACCATGCTGAAAAGTAAAAACTATGTCATAAAAATGGTACCATTGCGTAGGGGAGACTATTAGCTTTGTAGAAATACTGATTTTAAAGTGAATAGAAGAGGATAAATATCATTTTATAATTTTTTACTAATAGTAGGTCTTTAAGACACTTTTTCCTGTGAATGTTTATGTCTACGTTTAAGACTACAAAATTTGTTTCACTTATCAGAATGTGATAAAACTTATACCATCCCAACCATGGTGAAATTATATACATGTTCAAAAAAAAATTATTTGATTTCAATATTTTTGATGAAGTTATGGCGGGCAAACGGAAAGTGCTCTGTTTTCTTTATGTTTTCATACCACTTTCACGGAAAAAATCATAAAAAAAAAAATATTACTCAAAAAAATACAAAATAAAATCCATCCCAAGATAGATAGTGGCATATAACTTCTCACCAAAGGAAAAAAATATATATCAATTTTTGGTCATCCAAATTGTGGGCAAACGGACTATAATCTTATCAGCGTTTTTAAAAAAAAATACCAAGTCATTGAATTTTGAGTGTTTAATATAGCTAATCTTGTCCATTTTTTACAAAAATTAGTATTTTAGAAACTAGATTCTAGATGCTACGATTCATATTAATATAATTTTGTCTAATTTTGAGTGTATGTATTGCTAATAATCCCTACAAGTTGATATTATGTTGTTATTTGCAATATGATGTCCACGGATGACCCTATATTTGTCCATCAACTTCCTGCACTTACCCGGGTTGTGTTGAAGCAAGTGTCCAAACTTGTTGTGGTTGTATTTTGACAACAATACTAGAGATGTTAGGTATAGGAGTTGGAATGGGAAGACTATAATCAAGCTCAATGGTGCTTGATGATGGACCATCTTCTATCATGTCAAGGGTTGAAAGAGACTCTTGAAGCAAATTCAAGTTCTTATTAGGTGTTAGAAGATTGTTGACCAAAATAGGTTCAATGTCTGTTTGGAATGACAGAAGAAAATTTGTAGAAGAAATGAAAGGGGAGATACTTGACCTTCGTCGTGATCTCGCAAAATGTCAGTTCGAATAGAAGTGGGAATAATATTCAAATATTCATTTTAAGGTGTGTAAATTAACATGTCATTAGTTAAAAATCTTCATCATCAAGATCTACAAATATCTCTCCGTCGTCAATTAAGTCTTGGACATAATTCTTAAAATGTGTACATTTATTAGTTGAGTGGCCATCAATGTGATGAAAATCACAATATGCATGAGGTTTGTACCAATATGGCTTAGGTTCTCCTTCAATCTAAGGTCTTGTAAGGGGATATTTTATCATCCCAACCACTTTGAGTTGATGAAAGACACTAGAGAGACTTTCACCAAGGGGTGTAAACTTACGTTTAACTTTACGTGGCGTAGTGTCTTCACTAGGTTGTATGATTGGATTTTTGATTGATTGGTCATGTATGTTGGGCATATTGCGATTATTCGTGACACCAATAATGATGACATTGTGGTTGTGATTGATGTACCAAGATTCATTGTGAGAAGCTCTAGTACGGTGATTATTGTGGGTGAGGTTTGTTGAAAAATGTTTGACAAAATTCTTTGAGAGGTCCATGAAGGTAGTGATAGATCCCTTTGGAAGGTGTAATAACCAATCCAAAGCTTGTCCTTCTAGACTTCTAGGAAAAAGGCACAAGAGAAAGCTATCATTATATGCCACTTCGTGACATGCTATGGAAAATTCTTTGATATGTTGTCTTGGATTAGTTTTTCCCTTGTATTTGTCAAATTTGGGTGTCTCAAAAGACTGTGGGAAGGGTATGCGTAAGATGTCCATGTTAAAGGGTATGGACACAATTCATCAAAATTGAATTGTTTGTGTTGTTTTTGTAAACCCGCAATAATGTCTTTCATCATTTGCCATTCTTGGGAAAATGATGAATTGTATAAATCCACCATTGGAATGAAAAATGAGGTAGAGTGAAGAAAGGTACGATGAAAAATGCAACCCTTAGCAAAGTGAATGCTAAGTTAGAAGTGATGAAAATGTTTGAAAATCTTGACCCTTAGCAAAGTGAAAGGAAACGATGGAAGAGAGGTGTGCAAATAAGTTTGGTAGTAACTTGTCCCTTAACAAAGTGAATGCTAAGATGGACAAGATGTTTAGAAGATATGAATGACGCAACCCTTAAAAAATGAATGTCAAGATGAAAATGTGTGAAAGTGATTGACAAACTTGACCCTTGACAAAGTAAATGCCAAGATGGAAGAGAGGGAAGAAGATGGAAAATTTTTAACCCATAGTAGAATGAGTGCTAAGAGGGAAGAAGAAAAAAAGGTTAATCGAGTGCCCGTATCTTAACAAAATGATAGTAAAGAGAAAAAGGGATGGTGAGACGTTAGATGTGTTCTATTCTGTAACAAAAATGAGTGTTAAAGGAAAAGAGACTTAACAAGGTGGACATGATCAACTCGTAATCAAAATGAATGATAAGAGTGATGAAGAAATGTAAAAATGGTTAACTCCTAACACGGTAAGTGTTAAGAGAAATGACAAAGGGGGAAAAGTGAAATGTGCTCGACACTTAACAAAATGAATGTCAAGGGAGACAAGACTTAACAAGATGAAGGTGATCAACTCTTAACAAAATGTGTGATAAGAGTGAAAAAAGAGGGGACTTCACAACACCTAACAAAATGAATGATGTTAAGGTGGAAGATGGGTTGAAATGTTAGTTTAGATGATTCTTAACAAAGTGGGAGTTAAGAAATATGAAGAGGTTTGAAATGATTTTACGATCCTTTACAAAAGTGAACGTAAAGAGGGGAGAGATGAAAGGTTAGCGTGCTCAACTTGCGACAGTTGTAAGTGTGACAAGAGGAGACCTTTAACACAATGAAAGATGCTCAACTCTTAACAAAAGTATGTTAAGTGAAGAGACTTAGGAAAGAAAATGATGGATTTTCTCAACTTTTAACAAGATGAATGGTAAAAGGGGAGACTTAGGAAGATGATGATCAATGTCAACTCTTAACAAAAAGTGTGTTAAAAGATAAGACATGACAAGGAAGTGAAAGCACTAAAAGAACGAAAAGGTAAAGGTCATCACAAGAAGTGAATAAACGATGATAAAAAGGTCTGAATCTCACAAAAATGGAGATAAGAGACAAGGGGAAGTGATGGATTAGTGACCTCAAATTAAAACAAAGTGAATGCTTTAATGAGAGAAGTGAAGAAATAATGAGGATGTCGACAATGCAACAAAATGATTGTGAAGTACGACAACATAAGATGATAGGATAAAAATGGAAGACGTCGCAACTCAACAGAGTGGAAGTGAAAATGCGATGACGTAAGAGTGAGTAGAGAATGATATTGAATAATGTCAATAAGTCTAGAAAGTAAATGTGAAATGTGATGATGTAAGAATGGGGAATGCTTAGAGTTCAAAAAAATAACGTTAAAATTAATACTTACGATAATGAAAGATCAAGGTGATCAAGAGATTGCTTGACTGTGATAAAGTGAGTATCGCAACATCAAGACTTAAATGAAAATGAAAGTGCTTAAGTGTGAATATGGATGTCCAAAACCCAAGACTTAGACACGTGTACAAAGTGACAAGATGGATGAGTGAGAAAACATGAATGATTAAAGTGAAATAGAAATGTGTAACATGAGAAAAAAATGAAAAATGGTGAAATGAAAGTTGTGGCCTCTACATTAGATTGGCTTTGATAAGGCATGGCTTCTTGGGTGGCTCTCTCAACTAGGTGTCAGCAAAATATCGAGCGAGTGCAACCCTATTGCTAGGCTGATGGATTTACTTAACCCCTTTGAAAACCTAAGCAAAGAAATTTCTCAGAATGAATCATACTGGGATTGCCACTAAGGATATCTATGACTCTAACTCACAAAGCTTTACTAGTCAGGTAGGAGAAAAGGTTCCCATTTCATCCACCAGTTCCCTTAAGGTGTGGACTACTTTGGGGTTCCTAGAACCACCCCCTTTGTTGTAGCTTAAGGATTATGCCAAGGGGGTTATGTTCTAGTTAAGCGGTCAAGCCGTAGCTCTTAACTGAACCTGCAAATCAAGTGTGTTGAATATGGTGTTTTTTTAATCTTTTGATTTAGGCATGGTTTGGTTGAAATCATTCAGAAACCTTCAATTATTAGTTTTTGAAATGTTTAACCACCTTGAGTGAGAGAGGTCATGTAAAAAACAATTAGAAAGTTTTCCGAAATGAGGGAAAAATAACAAAACACATAAACAAGATGATAGAAGCGAACCCATGTTTATGATTTCCAAGACGACTTAAAAAGTGTGAGGAAAAAGCATACGTGTGGGTGGAATTTGGTGAAGTGAAATTTTAATTCCCCCAAAAAGAAGAAATAAATGAACATGTTTATGATTCCCAAGATTGCTTTAAAAGCGCGAGGAAGAGCATACGCATGATCGATAGTCGTGTTTATGAAAAGCGATGAGAAAAAAAAAAAAAAAATAAGTCAATGACATTGATTAAAAAGAGTAAAAATAATAAGAAAAAGAACAATATGAAAAATAAGTAGCGAAAAGGCTAGCCTAGCAAGATAAAAATAAATAAATAACTAAATTAAGTTAAAGAAAATAAAACTAAGATAGAAAAATTTGATTGTATAAACCTAACTTGTAAAAAAAGTGGATAAGACAAAAAACTAAAATGCTTATGGTATAAAAGTTAATAAACCTAGCTTGTAAAAATCATATGGAATAAACCCAACTTTTAAACTGAAGGTTTGAGTGTATAAATCGAAGTGGTAAACCTAATTCGTATTGTATAAATTTCATTTTTAAACTACATATTTGTAATAAAGCAGATTAGGTTTGAAAGGGCTTGGGACGATTTAGGGATGGGACAAAGTGAGCTCGGTAGGGAAGGGTTGACATGGTAGATTGGAGGAAGGGATCGTGGGGTTGTGGGGTCCGTGGGAAATGGTGAGTGAGTTGAGGGCTCGGGGGTAGTGTGGGGTAAGGTGAATTGGAGCTGCGTGGAAGGGAGCTTGGTCGGGGTGGGTTGAAGACTCGGTGTAGGGAAGATGGTGAAGGGCGAGGCGAGGGACGGGGTTGGGAGAGTAGGGCACGGGTGAGGATGGGATCGGTGTTGGTAAGGAAGCAATAGGGAGGTCTAGGTTGAGCGGGTAGTTAGGGATGGTGAACATAGGAGGTTACATGGAATGGGAAGGCTAGGTGATGGGGAGAGGTGTGGGAACGAGTTGAGGGAGTCGGCAAGATGTGAGTGGTAAGGTGGATAGGTATGTTGGTAGAGCTCGGTAGGTTGAGTAGGTAGGATAGATGGGGAGGGTAGAGCGATGAGGTGGCTCGGCCGAGTGGTTAATCCAGTAGGGAGGAGGGAGGGATAGAGTGAGGTTACAGTGGGGAAGAGTGAGGTCAGGTGGCTCATTTGAAATTTGGACAAGCCGGTAGAGAGGGGGTAGGTAGGGGTAGGTTAGGGTTGTTGATTTTATTTTTCAATTTTTTTTTAAAATATGAGTGTTTTATATTAAAATTTAAGTTATATTTATCAAAAATCTAACAAAATATATATATTTTTTAAAGGAAAATCTAACCAAAAAGTTGCTTTTGTTCTTGGATAACAAAAAATATAACTGTATTTTTTTATGTTATAGGTTGTATACACAATGTAGAAACTAAAAGGAAACCACTTTGTTAGCACAAGCACAACTCCCGCATGTAAAATTAAAACAACTCCCGCCTGCAAAAGTAAAATAGTAAACAATGGTAACTTCCCAATTCACCTATGAAAGTTGCACACAAACAAGAAGATTTTGTGAAACAAATAAAACACAGGAATAAGAAATAAAACCAAAAACGAAATGAAATGGGGTGCGAGTCCCACCGGGCATGCCAAAATGTATGTAGAGAAAAACACACGGTGAATGAAAGATAAACAATAAACAATGAAAAACTTTCCAGCGAACCTTCATGCAAACCTCAGATAAGGGTCTCTTGTGAAACCTTACAGAAAGAATGTCAGAAGTGTTTTGTGGGTGATCTTGAGTGCTCTCCAAGCTTTGAAGGAAAAATAATACAAACATAGTTCAACAGAGTTTTTTTACTTCAAAGTCAAGAGGATTTGAAAGGAAGGTAACCCTGTAATTTATAGAAATAAAACGTAGTTGGAATTGTCTACACGGATAAATGAACATGATAAAAATAACATTATGGGTAGTTGCAATAGTGTCGGGGAAATAATGAAATTAATTATAAAAAGCTGCATCCGGAAAGGTTGTTGTACGTGCATTTTAATTTCCCCCACCTTTCTAGGATTCTAGAAGTGCAATTAACTAGGGTAGTCAAAGTGGAGTCTAAGTGGAGTTTGATCAAGTGGCAGATGACTAGGATGTGCACACACTTAATTAATTAATTATTTAATTAATAAATAATAATTAATTTAGCCAAAGGGGTACAAAGGGTACATGGGATTAATTTAATTAATCCAAAGGGATACAATGTGTATTAATTAATCAATTTAATTAATTAATTGCAAATGGGTGAATAATAGGGTGTATTAGCATAATATTGGGGACAAGTGGAAACATGAATGTAAATTTGGGGTGTCTACAAGGGAGTGTCGATGGGGTGATGAAAGAGGTCGATTAACGATAAAAAGATGAAGGAAATGGAAAGAAGAAAAGGGGAGGGGAAAGATGCCCCAGGTGAATTAAAATAATAACGTTGATAAGAGAATGATATAGAAGAAGAATAAAGGCAAAAAGAAAAGAACTAGCTTTCATCCAGTTTATTACAACTTCTTTTGTATCATCATATTGCACAAGATGATCTATGTCATCGGTCCTTATTAAACATATACGCTTACAAAAAGTGTAGAATGACATGAAAAACCATAATACAAAAAATTGTCCATTGCTAAAAACACCAACTCAATGCAACATACAAAATGCAATGCAATACGAGAAGTAAACAAGCTCATTTAATAGGGAAACAAGTACAAACACACATACCCAAACCAACAATGGTCAAGAAACAGTTACACAAATGTTCATGATTAATGACAAGGGTTAAAAATGATGCCCCAAGAAAGGATACATGTGGGGAAATTGATGAAGGATGCAAGGTCCAATGATAAAGCTTTGTGTGCTATGAAATAGTACCAGGCAACTTGATGTGCCCCAGAGTACAAACAAAGCAAGCAATCGATATTTGTAAATGGTTGTAGATCTAGGTGATCCATGAGTCATTTGGTTCAAGAACACATGAAAATGCCAACAAGATATATGATGAATACCATACGTGTCACACTAATTTAAGCCACGTATGAGTTATTTACCTATTTTTGTAAATTTTTGACTTTTTACTTTTTAGCGATTTTGATTGATTTTTTAATTTTTAAAAAGTTTTAATTTTTGTAAATTTTTAGTGATTTTTAATATTTTAGAAGAAATGAGAGGATGGAGGATCACCTGAAAGAAATAAAAATTCCCCATGGAGAAGAAATGGGTGCTTAGGGTAGCAAAATATGCTCAACGTGGCGAAAACGTGTTAAAAATAATTATCACGATGGGTAGAAAAAACGTTAGAATGACCACGGTGGCCAACACATACCCGAGGTAGCACGATGGGTTAAAAAAACTAAATATACCCTCCGAGGGGTAAATGATTATGAATAGTTCACTTTTAACCATAACCATACCACTTTTTTACCATGAGACACCATGATCTAAGAGTTAGATGGTGAGAGTGTAGACCCGTAGGAGGCGTGTTGACACCATTCGAGGAGTATGTAGGGGATGAGGACGATGAAACCTTAATGATTACCCAATCCCTCTTCATCATTTTGAGCATTTAATTTCATTTATTAGTTCATTTAGGGATTCAAAATGTGTGCGCACCTAGGGCGTGCGAGACATTTAAAAGGTATGTGCGTGTACACACATATATCAAAAAGTGTGTGTGCACACGCGCATGTACAAAAATTTACATGCATGTACACAGGGGAAAGTGTGTACGCATAGGCAAACATGCTAGAATTTATGTGCAAGAATCCTAAAGGATGCACATGCGTAATTGGGGAATAGATATGTTGCATAAGCACATGGAAATATGGGCATGTAAGCGCCATAGAGGGCATACATGTGCTAGGTGCGCACACTACTACGAAAAGGTGTGCACTTTCCTAAAAGGGTGCACAGTACATAAGAAGGAAAAATATGGGATTTAGAACAAAAACTAGGATTTTCTCGGAAGAATGTTAGTTAATGAATAGGATAGTGCGAGATGAAATATGAGTCAAGATGTAGAAGAATAGAAGAAGATAAAAGAATGGAAAGTTTTAACACGTGCCATGTTATTTTGTAGAGATGATTGTCATCATTATAGGCAATGGAGTGGCATGGCTGTCTCACCACCTTGGAGGCAATCTTCCATCGGTGAGATAAGTGGATGATGGACATTCTACTAGAGGTTACATGGTTATCCCACATAGCGCGAATGATGTAACAAATATGGGTGTGGGATCAAATAACCATTGGTCACCCTACAAGTGTGCTAGGAGTTCGGGATCTAGAGGATCCATCGGTGATGGAATGGGTCCCATTTGGGGATTACATCCATAGGCATAAGTGGAACACCTATCATTATTGTAGAGTTTTTCATGACATTCAAAATAATATGCTATTGTGGAAGCCCTACCACCATTATCGGTGGGCGAAGGAAGCGGTGGATATCAACATTTATATGGTGGAATACTTTCTTATAGGAAGTCAAAGGTATATTACTCGAGTTTATAGAGTAGATTGGTGCCGAGAGATAGTTTGGATTAGTTCATGTTGTACTGTCCTTGAGATTTGGTATGCCCACCGAGCAGCCTAAGAGATTTGACATGGGGCCGCAGATTCAACCAGATTGAGCTCAAGCTAGTTTTGATCAGATGGTGCCATAGGCATGGGTTCCATTGAGATAGATTAGGGATCTTGGAGTTACAACTAAGTATGCACCATGGTATTTGAATGTTTTTCTTGGATTCTCACCATTCGGAAGGTTGCATGGGATGTAGGGGTTAGGATGCCTCTTGAGGAGTATAGCGATGATGACGAAGATGAGGATTATGGGTTTGTTGGATAGGGCCATGATGGTGGTGGTGGATAGGGTCCCCCACCATTACAACGATAGGGAAAAAGGAAAATTCTAGTTGTTAGACATATACTGATTCCTTGAGTGAGCCTACTAATTGGAGTAAATGTTACTTTACAACAAAGCTAATGTAGAGAGTAACACCACCGTGTCCTTCTCCAAGAGGAATACTACAACATGGTTCTCCACAGAGAAAACACCACAACAGGGCGAGTTCCTAGCGTGCCACATAGTCCACCGAGAGGTAGAGGGGGTGGAGATGATGGGAAGGTTGTTACATTATAGTTCAATGATAGGTTGTATCCATTCGATTTAGGTGATGACCGAGAGGGATCAAGCCAGGGCACAACTACAAGTCCTCACATCAAATAGAGATCATGCCGAGAATAAACGCAGTCATGGAGGTAGAAGAGATGGTGCTTTGCTTGGTTTTAATAGATCTAGCAGATGGTAACTCATATGAACCAAGTTATGAGCCTATTTCAATAGTCTACGACCCAGATTTAGTAGTTGACTACATAGAGGGAAATGGCCCAGAGCAGTGTAGACTATCACTACGGAGAGAGATCGGCTAACCAAATAGCGTACATAGGCTCATGTTGATAAAGCCGAATTACCCCAAAATGCGATGCTCTATTACGATCATCCTCATCACCGGGATGGAATATATTTTATCACATGTTATGAGTGCTAGCGATGAGAAATCCTATTATGAGGCCTCATACCACCGGTAGTTCTAGATTGTCAGAGGGTTGCACCATTTGATCAATTAGATGTTAGTAGGTCTAGATCTAGGTCACAGAGGACTTCTTGATCAGCTCGATTAGTGAAACAACCTATAGTACAATAGAGTTTCACATCTTCTACAAGGCCATCCCATAAGCAACAACCTCCTCCTTAGGTTCATAGGCCGGAAGTCCAGGAGAGGGTGAGAGTCATGGATGATTCTCTTTATTTATGGTACATGTTATGGAAAATCAGCAACACCCCTAGATGCAAATTAGGTTTCTAAGTTGATGTTTTAGTCATCCAGTGTGATTGCACAACATTGAAACCTCTCTCCAAGTGTGGGACTTGTAAAATGAGAGAGGAATCTCCAGATTAGAGGTTGGTTCCTCAAACTCCTCTAATCAAATCATTATTTGAAAAATTGCAGAGGTTTGAATCCTAATCCTACTCTAAATTCCAAGGAGACAGAGATAGAAAGTGTAAAAATTGAAACTAAACTAATAGGTGATACACCAAAGGAGTGGTGAACACTTCTTGTTCATGAAAATTGACACAATTTCATGAAATGCAACATGAAACATCATACATAGGCTGATAAGATGCAATTAGAGGTCTGAAATGAAGCAAGACAATACAAACAAAGGACTGAAAATTGATCACAGAGTCTGCACTGTCATTTTCACTGTCAAAATCCTTGCATTTGCAACATCAAAGAGGCGAAACTTGTTAAAATCATGAAAAAGTTCGATACTTGCAAAAATCACTTGTTGAACGTGAAAGAAGAAGTCTATCCAAAAAAATGTTCCACCCTAAAAAATTGAGCCAAATCGGCTTTTACAATGCATGGGTCGAGCCCAGGAGAGAAAATGTGTAAAAACATGGGAGCCATTCCCCATTGAATGAAGATGCATTAAAACAGCATGGGCATCCTTACAGGACCCATGCCACGACATTTTTGGCCATCTTTGAAGAAGAATGCGACCCATTTTGCATTAAAACTAGTTGTTGAAAACGCGTCATTTACGCCATTACCACGTGCGAGAGCGTTTCTTGATTTTCTCTCCAAAATGAACCAAAATGCAAAAATGACCATGGAATCATGTAGATAATTTGACCAAATTTCCATTGATATAAAGAACGCGAAAATCCGAGCTTTGGATCGAAAGATATGGCGATTTGAAAATTTAGGGCAAAAACAGGCCAAAATCGGATCGGTGGGCAAAAAATTTGAAATTTTTACCTTTTTGGTCATTTGGAAAATTTTCAAAAAATTCCCCATGCCCCACTAGTTCAGGTGCCACATGGCACGTTTTAATTGGTTACGGGCCCTTCCTGCTCCATTTTACTTCATTTTTGCCTTTGGAAAATTTTTCAAAATTTCCCTGCCGGGCCGATGAGGTGAAGACACGTGGCGAGCTGTGATTGGATCAGCCTGTCTCTCCTGAATTTTCCACGGGTTGCTTTGATATTTTTGGCTTGGACACGTGTCAAAACCCCATTAGGTGCGGGTTTGACCCTCCAAAATTCCCATGCGGGCTTGCTCTGAATTTTTTGCCCCAACTAGACACGTGGCGAGATTCTATTGGCTCGCAATAAGGGGGGCGGGCCTTTTTTCTTGAATTTTCCATTATTTTCCCATTGGGAAAATTTCCCAAGTTCTCCCTGCTCACTTTGGGCCGGGACACGTGGCACGTTCTTATTCGTTGGCGAGGGGCAGCGGGCCAAAACTTCACCTTTTGGATTTTCGGCAAAACACTTTGCCAAAATTTCAACTTTTCCTTCGCCCTCTGAAACTCCGGCTCCTAGTGACACGTGTCGTGTTCTGGTTCGTCGGCGGGTAGGTGGATCACAATTTACTTTTGGATTTTTTGGTGAAACATTTTGCCAAAATTTCTAACTCCCCTCCGTACCCCACTTTTCCGGTCCCTTAGGACACGTGTCTTGTTTTAATTGGCCGCGGGGCCATCTCTCCAAAATTTCCCTGCACAAACACTTAGCCAAATTTTCCAATTTTCACCCCTGGACGCGTGGCAGCTCCTGATTCATCGGCGGGTCCCACAAGAATTTTTTTCCTTTTGAAACCTACGCCAAAACACTTGGCAAAAAACCAAGTTCTCCTCCGACCCCCGCCACTTCCTGGACACGTGGCACGTCCTGATTGGCTGCGGGCCTTCTAGGGGAAATTTTCCCACAAAAACTCCGCCGAGCCATAACTTGAAAAATATGAGGAGTTAGGAGGAAAACTTTACCTTTCTGGAAAGATGAGAAAGAGCTCCATCTAATGGTGCCATTTCTAGAAATATTTGAGTGCCTAAAAGTCAAAAATGGAGACTGAGGCACAAGAGAGGTAAGAACACAAGGAGTTAGCCACAAAAATGAGCAGGGGCACATTTCGGATAACAAGATACCGACAGATGTATGCCTCTTATGAAGGCTCATTTTTATCGATTATATATGTACTCATTTTTATTATGCCTCCTGATGAAGGCTTATTTTGACTCATGCCTATGATGGTAGATTTTGTATCCAGATGATGAATGCCTTGAGACACATATTTATATGGACATTTGATTTTGATATGATATGATTATTATGATGATTGGACTCTATATTATGATGTTATTGTATATGTATCACATGTTTTTAATTTATGATATATCCTTAGATGATATCATTTGTATTTTTCATGAGATGTTTTTAGATTATTCCATGGGATGATATTTATGATATTGGCACGAGGGGGATATATTTTGATATTTGCAACCCATCTTGCCCCCATTGATGATACAATATGTGATGACTAGCTTAGCATACATGTATGATGTAGACTTAGAAATTTTTTGATAGATGATGTTAGATGTGATGATATGGATGATAGATGATAGATGTGATAACAAACAATGTACAAGCAACAAATAAATAAACACAAACAAAAGTTAACAAATCTACCAAATATACAAACTAAACAACCTAACAACATAACTATGCACAATTATATACAAATAAGAATGAATCTAATCTAAGCAAGAAAAGATCAATCTAAAAGGTATGTTTAAGCAACACACTATACAAATGTACAATCAAGAAAAACTATACAAACTATGTACATACAAAAAAACTAAACAAGAAGCAAGTAAACTACTACTATGTTTTTGTAAGATTGTTTTCAATATGTTTTGTGTTCTTTTTGGGAGTTTTGCGAAACAATTTTCTATTTTTTTGTATTTTCTGGTTTTCTAATGTTTTGGGTTTTTGAACATATTTGAATGTTTTTGTGTTTTCAACAGTTTTCCAAAGCTATGTATAGGAAACCAAGAAACGTGGATGCCCCCAGTGTTAGATGGGAATATACAAGGTAGGTGCCACATGTTATAAACAAGAAGGTGAAGTCATGAAGATTCCCCCAATGTTAGATTGGAATATACAAAGGCAATCCCTTCACAGACAAATAAGAGGAGAACCTTCTCGAATCAAGGCTTTGACAGGATAGGCTCACAAAGAATCTTAGATGTAGGTGTAGAACTAGCTCAAAGCTAAGTAAAGGTACCCCTTATATGCAGGATACTTGTGAACAATGAATCATCCTAAGGTGTCGAAACTAGTTTTCACCAAGGGACCTATCCAAAGTGCCACAATTGCATGGTTTTCACATTTGGATGACTGTTTTCTCTTTTTTTTTTTCATAGTTTTTACTTTTTATTTTTGTTTTCTGATTTTTGTGCCATGTTCAAGCATATAACCGCTTGAGGTGAATGGTGTTCATGGGTTCTCGCAAATCATATCCATTAGGATGGGAAATTTTGTATGCTCTTGACCCAAATTTGGCCACAATGACATAGGGTCCTAACTAATGAGGTTTGAACTTGCCTTTCTTTTCTCTTTCCGCCCTTGTGTTGAATTGGTTTTCCTTCAACACCAAGTCTCTGACCTCAAACTAACGAGGTATGATTCTCTTGTTGTAGCTTCGTGACACTCTGTTTTGATACACTTGAATATGGTTGAGTGCACATATATGCCTTTCTTCTAGGAGTTACATTTCTACCACTATAACATAGTTGTAATCCTCATCTTTATCTAGATAGTCCCTAAGATATATTCTCAGGGAGGGAAGCTCTATTTCTAGGGGGATGATGGATTCAGTTCCAAATACTAGGGAATAAGGTGTCACACCAATAGGGGTGCGAATGGAGGTATTATAAGCCTAGAGGGCAGGGTAAATTTACAAATGCCAATTGTGACCTATTTTACTCACCATCTTCTCCATGATTCAAACAAGTGTTTTATTAGTGGCCTCTGCTTGCCCATTACCTTGAAGGGTAATATGGTGTGGACCAATTTAATCGTATTTGAAAGCACTGACATAGAGATTTGACTATCTTATTCTTGAAATATTTTCCATTTTCAGTAATAATGGCGGAAGGAATGCCATAATGACAGATGAGGTGGTTCATGATGAACTTTGATATTTGGGAACTTGTAACATATGTTAGTGGAACAACCTCCACCCACTTGGTGAAGTATTCTGTGGCCATTATGATGTGTGTATGACCATCAGATGAGGTAGGGGTAAGTTTCCCTATCAGGTCTAATCCCCATTTGGAGAATGGCCACAGTGATGTGATTAGTTGTAATGGTTGTGACAACACATGGATGAAGTTTCCATATTTCGGCATAACACACACTTTCTTACATAGATGTAACAATCCATCTCCATGGTAGGCCAATAATTACCTACTCTTAATAATTGCTTTGCTAAAACCATTTTATTTATATGGGCTCTGCACACTCCTTTGTGTACCTCTTTGATCACTCGTATGCACTCCGATACATGTAAATAACACAACAAATTCCCATCATAGCCACGCCGATAGAGGACGCCTCCTAGGAGGGTATAACGAGCTATTTTATAGATAAGGATTTGTTTTTTAGAATGGGTGATATTGGGAGGAAAGGTACCGTTTTGAGATAGTTAAAGATGGGTTCATACCATGGAGAGAAAAGACCAACAACTTCATATGTTGGGCATGATTATGACATTTCATATACAAGATGACATAGACTTAAAAAAATGGCATATTGTTGTTCTCTGGTGTAGTCCGTAGCATAGAACCCACTATTGCCATTGCATCTACAATTTTTTTTTTTGCCCTTGGAATTTGTTGAAAGGTGATGTTCACAAAATATTATTTTAGAGTTTCCAAATTTTTTTTATATGGGATGAGTTTGTAGTCCTCGAATTTGTACTCATCGTTGACCTTCTTAATAATCAATTATGAGTCACCAACGACTTTAAGATGGTGGATATTCCATTTTATATCCAGCTTCATCCCAATGATGAGCGCTTCATATTCTATAATGTTATTTGTGCATGGAAACCCAAGACAAAAAGCTTGAGGTATGGGGTCTCCTGTAGGAGTGATTAGCACTACGCCTACCCTTGAACCATGGAAAGTAAATGATCCGTCAAAATGTACTTTCCACATGATAGATTCCTCGATGTACATTAATGATGCATCTGGCAGGTCCAAACACACAGGCTCCATTCCAGGTAAGGGTGCCTCTACTAGTTGGTCTGCGAGCACCTGTCCTTTTACTAACTTTTGGTGTACATAATCAATGTCAAATTCACTGAGTAGGATGATCCAATTAGCCATCCTACCGGTAAGGGTGGGTTTTGACAATAGATACTTGAGCAAGTCAACTTTGGATATAAGCTTGGTTTTGGTATTCAAAAGATAATGGAAAAGGTTTTGGAAGGTAAAAACAACAACAAAATAAGCTTTTTGATTTGGGGATAGATGAGATCATATGCAATTAAGGTACGACTGAGATAATACTCTAATTTTTCTTTCTAGCATAGGTCATATTGAGAAAGTAAAATTCCAATAGAAAATTGGGTTATAGGTATGCATCATAAAAGCGGCTCACATGGGGTTGGTGACATGAGGACTAGAAAATTTTCTAAATATTGCTTGAGCAAGGCAAAGGATTTATGTTGCTCTGGTCCATAGATGAAGTCAATGTCCTTCTTGAGCAGATGGGTGGAGTGAAATTTTTCAGCAAGCTATGAGATAAAGTGGTGGATGGCTTGTATTTTCCCTTGCAAGCTGCATAACTACTTGATGTTCTTGGGTGGAGGAATTTCAGTAATAATAGTCACTTTTGCAGGTTCTACCTTGATCCCTCTTCTTGATACAAGAAATCCTAGTAGCTTCCCTGATAACACTCCAAAAACACACTTCTTTGGAATTAACCTTACCTTATATTCTCAAAGATGTTACAACATGTGCCTCAATACCTCATGATGGTCTTCTCTTTTCTTTTATTTTCCTAGGATATCATCCACATAGTCCTCCATGATGTCATTAAGCATATCATGGAATATTACAGATCATTACTCTTTGATAAATCGCACTTTGTTGTTTTTAAGGCCGAAAGGCATTACTTGATAACAAAATGTTCCCCAAGGGGTCATTAAGGTAGTCTTATGTTAATCTTCCTTTGCTATTTTTATTTGTTTGTAGCAAAAAAAAAGCCATCAATAAAAGACAATAGTTCGTGACTTACGCTTTAATCGACAATCATGTCAATGTTTGGTAGGGGAAAATCATCTTTAGGACACGCCTTATTGATGTCTCAAAATTTAGTGCAAATTCTGATTCTAATAGGTTTATTTTTATTAGAAATATGTTTGATATCCACTCAGAGTAGTCAATGGGTCTAGTAAACCCCACTCGCCAACAATATTCTAACTCTTCTTTGACCAAAAGGGCCACTTGTGGATGCATTTTCGTAGCTTCTATTTAATGGGATTTGCGTCTAGATGCACAACTAAGTTGTGCACCACCAATGATGGATATAATCCCAACATATCCACATAATACCATGTGAATATGTCCACAAATTCTCTAAGAAGCATAGTGAATGTTTTTGTTCTTGTGCTGAAAGTGAAGCTCCCAACTTGACTATATTTGGTTGTTCTTTTCCAATATTAACGTCAATAGTTTCTTCCACAAGAATTTTTGACATATCCTCCATATGCATAGGATCGAGAGGAAGGTTGAGATCTTCTTCTAAGGGCATCTCAACAAGATTTTCACCCTCGATGGTCACTTCTTTTGTCCATTGATTTTTGTATTTTTGGTCGACCAATGCCTCAAAGAGGTTTTCACTATGTGACTTGGACTTATATTTTTGTTGAGGCTTTGTAGAAGAAATTTTTCCCTCGCTTTTTCTTAGATTTTGTTGACCACAAAGCTTAACCTCCTCTCTAAAGTATGCACAAGTATCCAAGTCAATGAAGAAACCCTTCTTGTGATCTCCAATAGGAATAGTGACTGTATGCCCATAAATTCTGTAATAGCCTCATCATTCTCAAAGAGATCCAGGGGCACATGACGTTGTTGGTCCCAATTGAAAAGGGTAGGGTATACAAGGTCAATATTTGGATTGGCGGGGGTTATGGTAAGGAAAATGGTATCCATGAAAAGGTTCGTAGAGGAAAGATCCTTATATTGGATATGGTGGGAATTTATGTCACTATCCAAATAAACAAAGCTATCCTTACATTTAGAGTAGGTAGCATCTTGATCCATGGGGTGAGATCCATAGGGTCAAATGCTGACACCATATCTCTCTGTTTTGAAATGTGGAAGTGGGACTGGTTCCCTTATCCCTTGTTCAAATTTTCCACATCCAAGGCCTTTGTAACCCATGGAGTACATCATTCTACTAGAATTTGTATATTCTGGTACTTCATAACAGATAGGCCTAGTGTCCTCAGGGACCCAAGTTGTAGGAGGGTCCAACAATTTCTCTTATGTAAGCACCACTAGGTAAGAATGTCCTAATTGTTTTTTCATGTTGAGGTTGTTTGAAGCGGTAGTTAGGTTTGCCTCTTATTTTAGGTGAAAAGGATAAATTTGAGACTAGGAGAGCCTGTTGAATGTTATATTCTCCACAACCATACTCAAGAATTTTCATCTCCCATGAATCAAAGGGAGAGGCATATGTATTAGCACCATGAGCACAAGAACTTAGATATTCTGAATCTACTCATGACTCAAGAGCTTAAGACTGAAGGGGGACAACAATATCGGTGGAGGAAAATCGTATGTGACATAGCCTAAAATTTAGTAATACAAGCCCAATAAGACCCTAGACACGCCGACACATCACTCAGTTTATACTGAGAGCTCACCCAAAGTACACAAAGGTACCAGATCCCTCTTTAGGGTTGTTGTTACAGGATTTTAGCATGATGAAGACTTAACACATGCAGTTCCATTGCTAACACATAATTCTATAGAGCATACCAGATCTACATCTAAAGGAGAACAAAATCAAATATTAACCGTGATGAGATCAAAAACATACTAGATTTAGATAGACTCAGAACTAACACTTAGATTCAGTTAATATCCTCCATTATATTAAATACAATAAGTATACAAAAGCTTCATTACAATAATAATAGTATGCGCGTAATAGATTTAGTAGCATAATCTCCCTATGTATGCACACAAACCTTCTCCCTCTCTACATAGTTTACTACATACTTATAAGGGTGGGGACTTTCCCTTCATCGCTTATCTATTCCCAAAATAGGTCGCATGCTATTACTAGCCACACACCATTACAAAAATAGCCACACATGCAAGTGCGCTAATAATAAACTACTGGTAGTTAACTAATAGTAGTAGATCTCTTTCCATCCTATGTCCATGCAAAGTGATTCATAGTTAATCTTCCAAAAATAGACAATGTGTGACACGTAAGTCTCCAATCAGTTTGAGTGCTCCACACGCTATCTCCAAAAATAAATCCTTGATGTGAAAACGGCTTATTCCCGAACCTTTTTCTGTTTCCCCATGCGCGATCCTTCCCAATATATCCACGCCTTTGAATTTTTTCTGCTCTCCCACATGAACCTTATGTATTTTCTTTACTAAGTGCTAAGGTTTGACTTATAAACATTACCCCACACTAGTTGTATTTCCACCCCGACAATGGTTGTCTCCAAAATGAATCAAAGAATAGAAGAATAAAAATAATTTGGATGAATGAAAGAATGTTTTTAACCTGCAGTTTCTTCTTCTACAACCTGAAAAATTAATTTAGGATATTCCTCCTTTATCTTGGCCTCCAAGGTCTGCCACTCAACAAGTGCTTCCTCTACTTTTTCTGGAATGTCCACAGCAATGGACTCTAGTTCATCTTGCGCAATCTCTCCTTTCTCATTCTGATAAGACCAACAAAATGCTTAGGACTTTACGTCATCCTTCCCTCTAGTAAATCCATCTTCTCGTGTAATGAGTTCCCAAGCTCCTCTAGCCAATTTTTATGTGGTTCTTGGGCTGCTGCCAAGGCCTCGCGTTTCTATTTACCCATTGCTAATCATTCTGCGCAGCACCAATGTGTCATCCTTCATCACTTTTTGGACCTCATTATTCTCCTCTAGGGTTTTTATGTTGATGAGCACTTCTAGAGCTATACAAATGTTCAAGGCTTGATCTACCTTCTTCAGTTCTTCCTGTAGCACTTGCAACAATCCTTCATATGATGTAATCTTCTACATAACCGAAGCCTTTTCTTGCTCTACATCTTGTGTTGGATCCTTTGGCGTTGGCATGTGTAGAGGTTCATCTTCAAACACTAAGTCCACCAATGTACCTACATAGTGTATTGTTGAAGGAAATGTCTTTGGTACCTTTGGCTCTAAGTGTGGCCTAGCCTTTATGACATTATCACCAATTTTCTTTGTGATGCTGATAAATACATAGTTCTTCTTTTGTGCTAAGTATCTTTCCTATGTTAGGCGTGTTATCTCCTCATTTTTAGTTTTGATCTCTTCCCTTAGCACCCTAATTATGGCATCCTTGTCCATATTCCACCTTGCCACCTCTGTTGAGACTTTTACTAATGCATTACTCACATGTTCATCTGACATAACAATAGGCTTTACTGTTACGTGTCTAGCTTGAGGTGTCTTTTCCAACCTCCTCGACATGTATAATTCCTCACACACATCAAAATCTAGTTCATCTATGTGTGTATGCATCGACCATGATAATTGCTTCCTTGTGCGCACTATTGCCATATCTTCATCCATTAATTCCCAACCATATAATTCCTTTTATGTCAGTGTGCTCTAGAAATGGGTGCATACAATTTTACCTGTGTCCTCAGCGTAACCCATGGTTGGTGGAATGTGCTCCCCACTTGTTCTTCTTGACCTAGGCTTCTTAGGAACTTGAGCTTCCAGATTTCGGACTTATGTTTCCATGCCCTGAGTAGTCTCGGTAGCTGTCTCATCTATTGTCTTTTCTTCCTCTTCTCCTTCCTTCATTTCTTCATCTTGTTGTCCTTCTACATTTTTTGGAGGTGTAGGAGAATTAGGCACACTTTCCTCTGACTCTTTCACTTCCTCATTCAATTTTAGTTTCCTTCTCTTTTTCTCAATCGTCTCCTTTTATGGAGAGGGTTTGGGTGATCTGCACTGCTTGTTTACGGAGTAGCACCTTGGGTCCTTGTTCTCTTGAACACTCTCTTAAATTGGTGCTCTCCTTGGACTGCATCCAAGTCCTCATCATCTACCTCTTGTCGCTGAGGTGGTGTATGTTGATGGCGAATCACAACACCCCTGAATGTTTGCAACTCGATGGGTTGAGACTCTCAGTGCGATTGCATAACATGGAGCTTTTCCCAAGTGTGGGACCTTGCGAAATCGGAAAAGCTCTCCGGATGAAGGCCAGTTCCTATTCCTCTGTTCAGATGCACACATAAAAATGCAGAGGGTTTACTCAAAAACCTAAACTAACTTTCCAAGGAGACAGGGTAAGAAGATGCATAAAATAAAACCTAAACTAATAAAGGTGATGCACCGAGGAATGAAGAACACTTGTCTTGCCAATAAACACAAACCATTAAAATGTAATGCAAGATCATGCACAGATAACCAAATTTGTAGTGAAAGATTAGGAGGATGCAAATGAACACAAAGAGGGTTGAGAATCATCCACAGACATGCATTATTTTCTCTAAAGATTGATACAATACACTACAAAATGTTGCATTACGGTTTTAGATGGGAGGTCTGAACTCCACAAATTTTCCTGCCAAAGAGAAGAAGGGAGGGGAAAAACAAGAATGTCCAAACTTTAGAAAGAAGCCTCTCCTTACAATTTATAGGAATAATGAGAGAGGGAAGAGAGAGGAATTCCAAATCTACCCCAACCACCTCCAAATTATATTTTAATTCATCTCATTATGGCGGTAGGTGAGAACCCTAGCAAACCCAAAAATGGCGAACTATATTTTTCATTTTTGAAGAACTTTTCTCACCCAATTAAAGATATCCAGTCTTAGTTGGGTAGAGGACCTTGTAAGCTTTCAAAAGTCCAACCTTGTGTGAATCCGAGCTCCCTATGAAAAGTTATGGCCATTTGAATATTTGGGTTAGGGTTTGCTTTCTGTCGGGTTCGGGTGTCAACGCTCAAAATGTTGTGCCTCCTGAAGGTGCACCTGGCACATCTATCCTCATGTCAACATAATTTTAAGTGCACCATAGGTGCTGAAAATTTGTGCTGACGCCTTCTGATCTGCGCCCTCCAACCTATGCCAGGGCGCAACTTTTTTTCCATGTCGACACCTTCTGACTTGTGCCTTCAACCTGCGCCAGGGCGTGAATTTTTCCATGTTGGCGCCTTCTGATCTGTGCCTTCAACCTACGCCAGGAACGAATTTTTCCATGTCGACACTTCTGACTTATGCCTTCAACCTACGTCAGGGCGCAACTTTTTCCATGTTAGCGCCTTCTGATCTGTGCCTATGTGTGACTTTTTCCATGTTGGTTCCTTCTAATCTATGTCTGGGTGTGACTGGTGGTGTAAATAAATGTCAAGTTTTGAGTTTCTTTGATTTCCATATTCTTCTGTTTGTCTATATTTACAGGGAGGGAGATATATACAACAATGTAATTACACGCTCAACTTCATTCTTATTTGTAGGATGTATTCTACCTCTATGTTCCAAACCACCACGATCTTTGTGCTCATCTTCCTCATCCTCTACTTCAATTTTATCTGTGGGCTTAGGCACCTGAATGTTCTTCATGGTATGCTTACCCTTCGGCAGCCTTGGGAGTGTAAACCCATCTTCCACATACTTGTTTTTTTACACTTGGACTTCAATTAGAGGTACACCATTGCTTCTCTAATGTCTCCAACAACCAAACTTACTAGTTTTATGCTTAACACATCTAAAATGAGCCTTTTAATATATGAATTACTTCCTAAATATACATATTTTTTCCTCGGTGTGTGGTAGTCGCATTCTACCTTGTCTACATTGAATGTTATTTGGTGTGCGTATGAGAACCTCGTGAATCGATGCCTAAAAATACCTTCTGTGAAGGCATACGGTATTTTGCACCATGGGCTCCAAGTCCCATCCTTCATCACAAATTGTGCGATGCAAATATGTTGATATATGACAAAATGAAGTGCCTTACCCACCATTGATGGTAAATCCTTTAGTATGTGCCACTCTTCTTCGAATGATGTGCGAGCCTATCATACCACTTCTCAAATTTCTCTGCTTGACTTGTTTGGTCATCAATCCTTCACACAAGTAATTTCTGAATCATTTTATAAGTGACTTGTTCTTCATAGGATACTCCTAGACCTTCTCTTTGGGTCCATTTGGCACCTCGATCTCCATGAATATCAGAGACAATAGTACAGCCCCAAAATTGATCTTTCCTCCTGAACGTTCTTCTTCGATGATAATTTCCACAATATAACCTAAAATCTTATAGATCACCCCTTCAAATCCTTTTAGCAATGTGCAGCCACATGGTATTCACTTGTGACCACCTCTCTTGGTCATTTAACTTTATCACAAGGTATGCATTTGCCTACACAACTAGGTACTTTTTCAGCTTGTCTACGTCCATGTCGTGTGGACCCTTTGTGTGCCCAGGTTCCTCCTAGTCTCGAGAATTGTGGCCTTATCTCGATAAGTCCTCTTTGAAGTCTTCACCTATAGCCTTCAACCCTTTCACTGTGGAGATTAGCGTGGCTGAAATCATTGCTCCGTGTCTTACAGAGTATAAAAGTCTTCATGTACTATGCTGAGAGCCATTGGTACAAGGGTTCATATTTTCCAAAGTAGGGGAGCTTGTATAACTGATATACTCCAATATTCTTCAATAAATTCTCCCCAACGTCATCATAGACCGGCATATCCTCTGTCGTGTGCTTATTTGTCTTCGTGTTCAACAATGCATCCAAATCCTTGTTTTCTGTGGTACGATGGTTGTACTCACTTATCTTGCTTCTCGAATGTGGGAATCCAACTCTTGCCCTACTATAACCCCCTCTAGATATTGCATCTCTGAAAAATTGCTCTTAGGGGTCATTTCTTCTTCCTCCACGACCACCTTCTTCTTTCCCTTAACTCTTGTTGTAACTGCCTTCTTTGGTGCCATTTCTACCCTGCAATCCTATGAAAATACTCATCTTTTGACTTCTGCAATGTGTAACTCAAACCCTAGCTCAAATCATTGTGCCCTAGTGGAAATCATGTGCCCTATCTTGGTTGTAACATGTCTTCTTCACTCAAACCCTCCTCCTATGGGAATGCAAGATTATCCTTTGCACAAACCTCCTTTCCACGTCTGGTTTCACACTCTTCACACCTCAACATGATTTCTCAGCTCTTCGCACTTGGATCTTGTCAAATTCTCTTAATCGCAATGGTAAGAATGAACTCGCATCCCATCCTTATATATATTTTCAAAATTTTGATGCATTTATTGCTCCTTCACCTACCCAATGTCCTCTCATTTATTGACCAACTTTGTTCTTTCCACGTGGTACATCTTCACGCCCCAACTATAACCTTCTAGCGCACCTTCCTACCCTTTGGTTACATACTTCTCTTCAGCGCGCTTTCCTTGTGCCTGAGTACCTTGCCACTGCACCTTCCACTGGTAGTTGTTATGGCCTCCACTTACCTCGCATTATACTATCCTTTCCTCCATCTCCATCTTTGGTCACTTTTTAGAAGCAATCCTTTGACTTGAATAGCACCCATAGTAGTTTATTCCTTTCATTGTTTAATTCCAATAGTCTTGTACCTGGATACCAACAATCCACCCCACACTAAAAGTATGTGCAGTCCTCTGTGCATAAAAATTCTTTAAATAGTAATTAGCTTCTGGCACGTAAATGCACTTATTCCACAACACACCAACTAAATTGACAAAGCATAACAACAAAGAAGGAAACACATTAAGGGAATGCATAATTTAAAACCTAATCTAAATGGAAATACTTGCCTTATTACAAACACTAAGAAGACTTATTTATAGTAGGGCTTCAACCTACTCCCGTTAAAGTAACCGGGTAGCCATGTTCCATCAAGTTCTTCTAACTAACAAGTGCATGTTTCAAGGATGTAAGTGATAACATACGGACCCAACCAATGTACCTTAAGTTTTCCTAGATGGTACAAGAACTTAGAGTCATAGAGAAGCACCATTTGTCCAATCTCAAAATTCTTGTCCCTTATGTTTCTATCATGCCATGCTTTCTACTTGGCCTTTTCTTGCTTCTGACTCCAACGTGCTATGGCTCATCACTCATCCAACTTAATTATATTTTCAATCCATTCTTCTAAAGCTTGCTCATCAGCTAGACCTCCAGTGTGCACAATACACAAAGAAGGTAACATAAATTCCATAGGAATAACTGCTTCGGCACCAAACACTAACTGAAATGGTGTGGCTTTGTTCCACCTTTTATATGTTGTTTGATAAGCCCAAAGTACCCAAGAGAATTTATCATCCCAATCCTTTCTTCCAACATCACAGATTTTTGTCAATGTCTGGCTCAAAATTTTGTTGAAAGCTTCAGCAGTTCCATTTGCCTAAGGATGATAGGGTGTAGTCTTATGGTGTGTAATCATGAACTCATCCAATAAAATTCTGATTGTCTCATTAAAAAATGTGTGCCCCTATCACTAGTCAAATTCAAAGGACATCCATACCTTGTAATAATATGTTCCCATAGAAAACGGGCTGCTTTGTAGCTACTATACTGATCCTTAGTAGGTGTTGCTTTTACCCACCTTGTCAGATAGTCTATGTAAGTTACGATGTAGCACGATCCAGTTATGCGTGTAGTTGGTGAAATAGGACCCACAAAATATATAGCCCATTTCTCAAATGGCTTTGCACTAGTAATAGGTCTCAGAGGAATTTCATCTCATTGACTTGGTTTTCCAAGACGTTGACAATGATCACATGCCTTACAAAATTCCTTACAATATTTATAGAGGGTCTAGAACTATAATCCTGCGAGTAGAATCTTGCACGTAGTGGCATCACCGGCATAGTGGCCACCTGCAATACCACCATGAGATTCTTCCATAATATCCATGTGCTCATGTTCCATTACACAATGGTGCAATACCTCATCTCGAGACCAATTTGTATAGGTCACCAGCCGATTAACATATAAGGTATGACACATATAGTAAGCTATTTCTTCTCCAAGTTTTTCATTCCTTCTGGTGCCATCCCTATTTGTAGAAAGATAACAATGCCCTCTAGTTCTAATGGTGCACATTGTAACCTATATAACTGTACATCTGGCATGGTATCCTCAATTGTATGGGCTTCTTCTCTGATCGTATTCTTGATAGATGGTCTGGTCTAGAATTACTTTTTCCCGGTTTTACCACAACTATAAAATCAAATTATTGAAATAAGAGCACCCATCGACATATGTGCCCTTTTCAAATAGGTTTATTTACCAAATAACTCAATGCCATGTGATTTGTATAAAAGATGAATGGTGTAGCTAGTAGGTACTGGTAGAATTTATGCAGTGCATAGATCATTGACAAAGCTTCGCACTCTATAGTTGTATAATTCTATTATGCATGAGTCATCTTTCTACTAGGAAAAAAATAGGATGATCTAAAATACCTTCTCTAGGTTGAGCCAACACCACACCAAAATTGTCAACATGTACATGAAATGGTTTATCCCACGAAGGAAAATACATAATAGGTGTGGTAGTAAGTTTCTCCTTCAATGTCTTGAATCTACGTTGCTATTGTTCTCCCCAGTAGAACGTACCATTCCCTTTCAGTAACTCTTCTAATGGTGTGGAAACTTTAGGATAGAATTTGATAAACTTTCTGTAATATCTTGTATGACCCAAAAATATGTGCACCTCACTTTGACTGGTAGGTTCCCTTAGGCCTATAATGACTACAACCTTTGCTGGATAAATCAACAAGCCATCCTTGTAGATTATGTGTGCTAAAAGTATCCCAAAAGGTGTAGAAAATGTGTAATTCTTGATATTCAAAGAGACACTCAAAAGTCTACACCATTCAAACACTAAGCATAGACTGTCATAATGATCCTTAACTAATCCATACACCGTCCAATTGTCTAAATATACATGTAAGAAGTTATGAATAAATTCCTTGAACACTTGGACAAATATGCACGAAAATACAACAGAACATTTTTCAGACTGAAAGGCATTACAGTATAGGCGAAGCTACCCCATTCAATAGTAAACATAGTCTTTTCTTGATCCTTCTGGGAAATTCAAACCTGATGATACTTAGAGAACCCATCTATAAACGAATAGATTTCGTGCCATGCAAATCCTTATAGTATTCCCTCAGTGAATGGCGTAGGAAATGGATCAATTATACATGCAACATTCAGCTCCTTGTAGTCCACACATATCCTAATCCATCTATCCTTCTTGATCGATCACCATTGGAGTAACCCATTCGACTCATCAAGGGCCTTGATAATCCTAGACTTCAACATGTTATAAATCTCTTCTTTGAACTTTTCACGCCAATTGCGGTTCATTACAGTAAGGTCTCTTTCTAACCGGATGGGCACCATATTTAAGATTTATCTTCATCTCCCCTAACAATTCATGCACGCCTTTAAGTTCATGGTACCCCCTAGGAAACAAGTCATGGTAATCCCTTAGTAACTCTATGATTTTTGCCACTTCAGAGTTTGACCAATAGTATCCAATTATGGCTTCCTTAGGCTCAATATCTATTCCAATATTCACCCGCTTTGTCTTCATCGGTTCATGATAAGCGTGTGTGGTCTTATCCACACTTTGCCTAGTACCTCACACCTCCCTGTTGAATGGTTTACATATAGATTATCTACTTCTTCATCATCCACTAAGTAGACCATTTTTCCTTTCTCTTTCTCAAGGCAAGTGTGTTGAAGTAATGTTGCATTGGCCTCTAGTTCTTCATCAAGATGCACTCTTGAGTCTTCTTTATCTAATAACTCCTGAAGGATTTCTTCAGCCTTGGCACTATCCCCCATAGTTAAGCACTTGATAAATTTCAATGCTTCTTCTACCGGAGGCTTTGTAGAGAAGAAGTAAAATGTCTGGGCCATTCTCGCAATTAAATTCTACCAATTTCCAATTTCTCTATGGATTTCTGCATATACATACCAAGTACGCACATAACCTTGTAAAGTGGAATAAAACCTATGCACCTATAGCAAAGGTGGAAAATCTTCTTTCCATTATTTCCAGAGTCTCTCACACTTCTAAATGTGGTGCTTAACAAGATGATTACCGTGATAAATACTTAGTTGAGTAGGTGCATTTCGCTCAAGAACCTAGTAGTACGAGTAATCCTAATTTCATTCCATCTCGAAAGATTATCCCGTGGACCACCCACCAAAGATGTTGTTGTCCCATGTAGTGCATATACTAGCATATTTCTTATTTCTAGTGGGTCTATCCACTTTTCTTTCATGGCACATAGGAATACCATGAGATCCCCTTCTCTTGTGTAACAAGGTACCAAGTTGTTACCTATCCTCCTAACATAACACGATTTTTTTTCCTTGAGGAAATATGCTCTTTACTTCGTGCCCTACCAACTCATAAATGTTGTGAGCCCAATTATCATAAGAAACACTTGTAGTATCGCTAATAGATTGTGCATACTCCCATAGAATTAGTCCTTATTTGGTTGGTTCAATCATCTCTGGATCTCGGATGATGCGTACATAAATCCTATTTAGATCTTCTTCACTTAAGGGCTCAACATAGGGCACAAATTTTCCATTTGTTAAAGGGATAATAACTCTTTCCTCTTTATTTTCAAAACTGATATATTCCTTGTTGAACTCAAGATCAACATTATTCACATAGCACCAAGGATGCCCCAAAAGAGTTGGGAAGCTATCTCTGCCAAGTGTTAGAACTTTAAAGTCTCCAAGTGAACTTGGCTCCTTGTATGGTAATGGATGCATTCTTCAAAAATCCGACAAGAGTGGCCTTAGTTTGATTATCCATGAATAATATATTAGGGGATGGCTGCAATGGGGTATTCCCATTTCTACCCATGCATCTAAGGTAAGAACATTGACTTCCATTCCTGTATCAATCAGTATATTACTCAATAGCCACCCATCCACAACAACATTTAGAGTGATTTCCTTGTCATAATCCAAGCTATGAGGGGGAAGATTCACATGTAGGATCTTCCGTCTAGTCTCAGTACTTACGTGTGGAGTATTTCCTTTTAACCAATTCCCCTAACGTGGAATGATGTTTTCTCGGTGCAAAATTTTACACACTTCTCTCAAGTCATCTATATCAATTTGGACCATCTTTGATCCTTTCTTTTGCTCTTTTAAGTATTGTATCTCACCCTGAAGATTCCTTAGAACTTCCATGGTTTCTTGATAAACCTCCTTCTAATAGGCAAGATCTAGGTACCGTACATGAAGAACTTCTTCTTTGGTGATGATAGGTTTCGCTGTAATGCTTCCCTGGCACGTGCCGCCTCGGTCATGGGGTCATGATATTCAATTGTAGTGCCCCTGATTCCTCCTCAAACTTAGGCATCTATTGATTTCAATAGTGTGATGTATCCTAACCATCCCTTTGCATTTGTTTTCTTGTTTATGTTGCTTACTCAGATGCTCATATAAGTCCAAGAAATCCTCATAGCTTTGGTTCTTTCCGCAGAAAGAACATATAATATTCTGGGGACATTCAAGCCTATAATGGTCAGGAGATCCACATGTATAACATGTTCTATGAGGAAACTCACTTCTTCCACTACCACGACCTCATCCTATGAATCCACCACGATATCCTCGACATCTGCCATGACCGCCTTCAAAACATCCTTCATTCCTATCATAACACACCTGATTGTGATCCTGGTCTTGATGCTCATTCTTGCCTTTATCTAAAACTCATGTCTGTTATACACCAATATCTATAGCATCATGGATCTGTCCCAATCGGTCAACGGATCTTCCGTGTCATGAGTCATGGATCTCGCAGATTTTGATGGTGATCAAACGTTCTTCCTTATCGCGCATTGTAATAATGGGCAGTGGCTAGCATCATGGTTTAAATGGCATATTTCACAATCTATCAGCAATGAGTGTACCATCCTGTAAGGACAAATATCCTTTGTGTGACCTTTTACTTCACAATCTATGCACCAAATCCTTGTGCACATCTCATGTGCTGAATTTTCGATAGTTTACCTAACTATTTTGCCATAGATAATATTTTTGCTTCTAAAGACGGGCTCACCCTAAAATCTATGCTTCCAACTGCCTTAGCACACAATTTTTCTTCAAGTGCTTTACATGGATCAGTGTATGTCTTATGTGATAATTCCCTCCTAAAAGGGGTAATCAAGCCCCCAACGAACCATTGTTCATACTGGCTTGCGTGTATGTCATAAGAAATCTTTGATAACAACGTTGTAAACCATGCATCATACTCTCTAACACTTTCATTAGTTCTTTGTTTAATATCCTTGAGTGCACTTAAAATATTCTACTCAAACTCAGGGATATGAAACTCTTTAAGGAATGCATCCTTTAAAGCTATATAATCTACGCAAGTCTGATCAGGGTCAAACTTTTTATACCAGTTGTGTGTGCCCTTGTAACGTAGTAGAAAATTGGCTTGCCCTACACTCAGAATCCATGATTCCTTTTGTGCACCATAATATTTCACACATATGCACATGTTCAACAACATCTTCTATGCCCCTATACTCTAGAAGATGAAGAGACATTTCCATGTAAATATTCTAGGGTTGGTGTGGACCTTGCCCACCTGATCCAGAACCTCCTGTGTTTCCCCTACCTCCGAACCTCCAGATCCACCTGAACAAGAGCTATCGATACCTCCCGATCCCAAACCTATAGCTGGGGTCAGACCAAAAGATGTACTTCCCTGTGTCCCAACAATAGAACTAAACTGTACCCCGATAGTCTGCGAAGTGTTACTACTCCCAAAAGTTAATCCAAAAATCGGTGGACTTGTATTTTGTGCTAATGATACACCTGAGAAGGTACTTCCATATACCAATGAAGTCATCTGTGCTACCATATATGTGCCTCTTATAAGACTCACTTCTAATATCCCACTACTTGAACTAGCTTGTTGAATGATTGTTGTACTAGATGATGAAAAACCAAACGTAAGGGCAAGGTTACCAGGTGGATTCAGATGCACACCCACATCCCAAGTAGTCTCTTTTGGCATGCTTTTGTGTGAGGCTGAGGAAGGATCCTTGTCATGCTTTCCAAGATGGGGGAGTTCCTGATGCTTTGGCTCCATGTCTTCTTCATGAGCTTCAAACTCTTCATGAGCCATCTCTATCCTCAATGCCATACTTTCTACAATGTTACGCTACTTCTCTATCTCCCTCTCATGTGCCTCATTATACTTAAGCTACTTTTCCTCTCTCTGCCTTTCTATCGATAGGTCTCGCCATCCTTCACCAAAATTGCTCTTGTCCCCACGAGTGGTGAGGTTTAGTTAGCCATCGCTTTACTCTCCATATTCAAAGTTACCATCAGGATCTTGATCGCTAGTGGAATTCCTTATAGGTAAGCTCCCCTTATATATCATAAAAATTGGAATTCAACTACCTCTGGACACGAATAAGTGGAAATTGAGTATTCTAAGATATAACTGTTCAAGACACCACAAAACCATGTATCCATAACTCGAGTCCAAATCAAATCAACATCATAAAGGTCCTGAATTCTTCCTGCGTCTAGACAAGTGTGTGATACCTCCAATTCCACTTAGATGCATAAGCAATCAACCACTCGTATAATTCTCTGGAAAGATAGCGAAAAAACTCTCATATAAACTATCATATAGATTTTGTTCCACCCACATGCGTGCATTAAACTCAGATCTAGTGCTGAATCATTGTGCGTATTATTCTTCCAGATAGTTTATCCATTCTTCAACACTTGCTAAGGTCAACCAGTATGTCTTCATCGCGAACCATCCTGAAAACAACTAAAAAAGAGGTCCCAAAGCAATGGAACCAATGATGCATCTTAGAATTCAGTAATAAAACCCAATAAGACCCTAGACATTCCTAAGCACATCACTCAGCCTAGAATGAGAGCTCACCCGAAGCATGCAAAGGTACCAGGTTCCTCTTTAGGGTTGTTGTTGTAGTATTTTAGCATGATGAAGACTTAACACATGCATTTCCATTGCTAACACATCATTCTATAGAGCATACCAAATCTACATCTAAGGGGGAACATAATTAAATATTAATCATGATGAGATCAAAAACATACTAGATTCGATACACCTTAACTAACACTTAGATTTAGCCAATATACTCCATTATATTAAATGTAATAAGTATACGTAAGTTTCATTATAGTAATGAAGAGTATGCACATAACCGATTTAACAACATAATATCCCTATGTATGCACACACACCTTCTCCCTCTCTATATAGTTTACTACATACTTATAAGGGTATGGAATTTCACTTCACCACTTATCTATTCCCAAAATAGGTCGCATGCTATTATTAGCCACGTGCCTTTACAAAAATAGCCAAACATGTAAGTGCGCTAACAATAGACTACTAGTAGTTAACTAACAAAGAGTAAATCTATTTCGGCCTATGTCCATGCAAAGTGCTTCATAGCTAATCTTCCAAAAATATCCAATGTGTGACGTGCAAGTCTCTAATCGGTTTGAGTGCTTCACATGCTATCTCCAAAAATAGATCCTTGAAGTGAAAATGGCTAAGTCCTCGAACTCAAGCTTCTGCCTCCGCATGCGATCCTTCCCGATACATCTGTGACTTTGAATTCATTCTGCTCTCCCACATGAACCTTCTGTATTTTCTTTACTAAGTGCTAGGGTCTGACTAATCAACAATATGCATTTCTACACACAAAGCTATTGAGAGATCTGTAGTGGGCGAAGGGTTCTAGATCTCCTTGAATAGTAATAATGTGTCCCTCATGTTTTAATTTAATACATTGGTGAAATGTCAATGGTATGGCCTGTATGGCATGAATCCATGGGCAACCAAGAAGCATATTGTATGGAAGTTCCAAGTCTAAGACATGAAACTTCGTGTTGTGACAAGTAGGCCCTACTTCCATTGGAAATGTTACTGTACTAGTTGATTCTGCTTGATGTTGTCGTATGTAGTTATGGTGATAATGTGGGACTCTAGATCTTCTTTTGTGCATCCCAACTGTTTAATTAGCTTCAATGTGCATATGTTTAACCCTGACCCATTGTCCACAAGCACCCTCTTTATCTTTTGGTGAGTAACAAATACTTCTATGTAAAGAGGAAGGTTATGCATATAATCTTCATTAGGGATTTCATTATGGTTAAATGAAATGTGTTCACTTGGTGCAATATTTTCCACCATAGTGTGTAGGTGAGAAGGATCTACTTCATTTGACACTCTTGACCCTTGGAGATTTTTATAAAGGATGTCCTTATGTACGTTTGATATTTTAAGAAGATCTAAGATTGAAATCTTAGCAAACGTCTTCTCAAGTTGGTCTATGATATTGTACTGACTATCTTGAGGGGTAGATAGAGGAGGTTCTGGGATTGTGAGATGAGTGCACCTTGTTACCATAGTGCAATCTCTTCCTTGATCCTAATGGTATTGACATACTCATTAAAAGAGCGAACACATCCAATAAGTGAGTCATATTGATTGTTATCATTTTTGGTATAAACATAATTTACAAATTTATAGCTTTGGGAAGACTCTCCCTAATCCAGATTTTTCTCACCTAGTTTACCATGTTTTGGGAAAGGCTCCTTGAATATTCCCATCTTTTGATTTGGCATTTGATTTGATTATGGTGAATCGACTTCTATCTCCCCACTATCAATAAGATCTTGGATGAAGTGGCGTAGTCTTAAGAATTTGTCCATTTTATGTCCTTTTACACGATGGAAATCAAAATACTCATGTTCTTTATACCATGAAGGTTTAGGAGAATTGTCATCAAAAGGTGTCGTTATAGGATATGTCACTAGGTTGAATGCATCTAGTTATTTTAAAATTGTGGACAATGAGTCTAACAAGGGAGTGAATGCTCTTCGTTTAACTGGTGGTTGGATTGGCCCTTTGGTCAGTTTAAAAGGTGGACCAACTTGGACTACTTGTATGTGTTTAGAATCTGTGATTCCATCTCCTACGACATTCTTGTTTTTATTAAATATTTTGGGCTTGTCCATAGGTTTTGAAGACTGATTGTCTTTTGAAAAGGGTTTGATTGTCCCTTTTGCGATTAGAGCCTTTTCTATTTGGCTTCCTTTCTCAATTACCTCTTCAAATTTTCTAACACAATGCATTTGTAGGTGAAAGGCAATTTCAGATTTAGGTTCAATAAAAATATTCTAACAAGTTGTTTTTCAGGGGATTGAGCAAGGGAAGTGACTAGCTAGCCCTCACCATATTTGTAGGAAACTTGTAAAGGTTTCATTTGTCCGTTGTTTAGCATTACATAGGTCTGACATGGTTATTTCACTTTCCACATTAAATGAGAAATTTCACACAAATATTTCTACTAGTTCTAGCCATGTGAAGATAGACCCATGAGGTAAGCGAATGAACCACTCTAGTGCTTGTCCTCCTAGAATTTTTGGAAATATTCATATGAGGTAATTGTCATTGTATGCCACTTCTTGGCATGCCATGTAAAAATATTTTACATGATCCCGTGGATCACCTTTCCCTTTATATTTTTCAAACTTTGGGATGTCAAATTTCTTAGGAAAGGGGTGGAGAAACATAGTCTTATCAAATGGATAAGGGCATAGCTCTTCGTATTGATACTTTTTTCTATGTCCCACATTTCTTTCTTGAAGGCTTGTGAGTGTTGCTTTCATAGATTGTAATTCTTGTGAAAGAAGTTTCTCCTTAGTGGGGGAAGTTGGCATATACATGTGACTATTTTTGACATTTCTCCCTCTTGGTTTTCTGTGTGAAGCTCACTATTTATAACCTTAGGTTTCTCCTAATGTACATTTTTTTGTTTGTCTCTTTTTGTACATGGGATGCTAGAAAAGCTAATTGTTGACTAAGGTGTTGAATTTTCTGTTGTATAGTGACTTCTTCATCATGAGTTTCCTCTTCATTTTCATGGAGAGGGGTTGTTCTATATTTTCATGTTCCACTCTTACCCTACGTGGCATTTTAAAACCACCCATGTTGTCATTTCCAGTGTTTGAGGTGGAAGCATGTCTATGTCCTAAAATGTCATCCATATTAATGAGGGGCATTCTTCCTCATTAACATTATTTGTAGGTGGAATAGTTTCATGTTTAGTTGGCATTCTAACACCTAATTCCATAACTCTTACAAGTACCCTATATTTTTTTAGAAAGAGGAACTCATCTAATTGGGCGGGGTCAAATTCAAAATTTGCGTGTGGTGATCCCAACTCATCACCACTATGGTCTACCATCTCATCTTCTTCCTTTGCTGCGGAAAATAAAGGTCCTAAATCATGACCGATCAATCGATTGGATCCTTATTTGTTTGATGGATCCCACGCTTATCTCTTAGCTCCCATTTTTGTTGTGGGGGCCATAGAAAATGAGAATTTCACTAAGGTGTTTTGTTGAATTTGTCCAAGGGTATAATCAAACCTAAGTGAAAACCTAGAATGAGATGTTTACTAAGGATGCACAAAGAATGTCAATAGTCTAAAGAATAATGAATGTTAATTAATCAAGTGATCAAATTGATTGTCCTAAATGGATAAGTCAAAATGAAAAATAATATTAAGACACAATCACGTAAGGTTCATTTAAGACCAATCAATCAATGAAGTACTTGCTAAATGTTTCCAAATGGTAGTTTGACGTTTATAATGATCAATGAAATGTCCTTGCTTATGTCAAGTTCAAAATGAACAAGGCATAAGTGATAACAAGAGATTGATGTGATTTCCAAGAAAAGTATACTTAAATCAAGTTTAAGTCCAAGCAAGACCTATATCTCAAAAAGTGAGGGTTACGAATATGAACACCGTAATAATACCACTAAGATACGTTAACCAAACTTTGTGGAAAAGTAAGGTATTAATATCAAAATAATATTAGTATGATGCACACAAGATAACAACAACACCTTTCAAAATTGAGGTAATGTTTGAAAGCAAACCAAGGCTAAAGTATACTAAGGAATTGTTAAGATGTGCATAGCGTAACGTTATAATCTAGACACTTAGGTCAATTTTACAAGAAACAAGACGTAAGTATTGAAATTGTGGTGATACGATACAAACAATGTAACAATTCAAAGGAGAATCAAGTGAAGAATCAATCCTAACTACAATGACGATCTTAACTTGGGTATCAAGATCAAATGGCTATCAAGATATGAAAATGTACCAACATAATTTCAACGTTTACCATCTAGTATCAAGAAAGGACAAATGTAAACATATGCTAAAGTGGTGGACATGATCGATTGATAACACACATATGGTTTCTCTTCTTTTGATAAAAAAGTGTTAAAAGAAAGAAAAGGAAGTAGATCAAGTGAGGTTGAAAAGTGTTTGGCCTCACTTTGACAGAGTTTCACCTCGCCTTATGGCGAGTGAAAAACTAAGAAAATTAATGCTTCACAAATTTTGTGGTGAATGATGTGTAGTTTGAAATTTAATGGACTCTCCCTTTGTTCGATAAAGTTTCGACTTTGAGAAAGTTCTCCTTTGTGAAGGATCTTTACAAAAATGATTGGCTTGATATGGTCAAGTTGGCTCCAAGACAATGGCTTTTCTAGGTGTTTCTCTCAATTAGGTGTCACAAGATACCCTTGCAGCTTGATTTACCAAGAAAGTCACACTGACTAGTCTTGGAGTATCTCATCTTTACTTTACCCCCTTTAAATACAATGAGAAATGAATGTGTTCAATTGTATTCTCACTGGGGTCACAATACGATAAATTTGACGCTAAATCTCACATGTAAACTAGTCAAGTAGGTGTGTGGAGCACTTCCTGTTTCATCCACAAGGTTCCCTCTTGCATGGACTACTTTGGGGTTTCTAGGACCACCCCCAATGTTGTAGCTTAAGGATTATGCTAAAGGGGTTATGTCTTATTTTTAAACGGATGAGGCATACCCTTATCTGAATTTGCATATATAGTGTGATGATTGTGGTGTGTTTTTTTATCTTTTAGAATTATCGTGGTTTAGTCATTTTCTGCTTGTAGTTAGAATGTTTTTTTATTCTTCTTTCTTTGGAAAGCATTTTTAGGTCTTGCATGAAGATTTTAGTAGTTTTCCACTAAGAAAAAAGGGGATAAGATGTAATTTTTGATTCTCAATATCATCCTAAGACGCAAGAGAAGAGCATACACGACGTAGAATCCAACTATTTAATCAACAATGGAAAAACACTTTAACTTAAACACACAATTTGTTCATTTTAGCCAATTTGACATTCATTCCCTTAGAAATAAGTGTAATGAGATGTTTTTCAAAGCATAGAAAAGATATAGAAATCATTTCTAATTCCCAAGATCACCTAAAAGGTGTGAGGGAAGAGCATACATGATTCTAATCTCATAGACAAGTATGCAACATTCATTAACCTTAAACAAACCAAATTAGCAAAAACATGAAGATATACCCTGCAAAACAGAAGTTAACCTCAAATAAACTGTAAGGAGTTAGCACATCAAGAACACAAGATTTTGTAAATTTCAAAAGAACATTCATATTTAGTGTCATGATGCTTGCGCACCCTCCAAAATATGTGTATGCCATTAAAAATGTGTGTGTGCCTTTGCTAAAATTGATAGTGAGTTGAACAAGTGTGCGTGAAAAGAACTATATGTGCGAGACTTCTAATGCATGTGTGGGTAAGTCGGTATGTGTGCACGACTATCAAACAGAGGATAAAAATAGAGACCTAGAAAATGTGTGCATGACCATAGAGATGTGTGTGTGAAGGTTTGAGCATGTATGTGGACAAGAAGACTATAGAAAAGTACAGAGGGGATAAATTTCATGTGTGTGGAAAGAGAGTTGTATGTGCAATCTTTATAATGGATGTGCGGGTCCCACCGACACTTTGACACATGATACCATTGACATAAAAAGGTGTGCACAGAACAAAGGATGTATGCATGTTGTTTTTGACATCTGCGTGAAATTTTTGATGTGTGCGTGCCTCGTAAAATTTACTTCAAGCGTGTGTACCAGTAGATGGCATAAAATATGGAGCTCGACGTAACCTCAAAACGTTATTTTTCCTAATTTAACTCAAATCAAATGATAACCCATCATAATAGATCCCATAAGAGAGACTCAATACATGTAAAGTTAGTAAAATAACCTAATAATATTAACTCATTTTACATGTGCATGATTTGGATTAGAAAAACTTGAGGAAAACTAGCAAAAGTTCATTAAAATCAAAGAGACTATGAATCCATCCCACCGGGAGTGCCAAATATATCCATGTATTAGTTAGCTAAGCTAAGATAATTGAAATTAACACCTAATAGTTCCAAAACAAAGCTAACTAAACCTAGATCATTATGCTAAGAGATTAAAGAGACTAAATATCAACAAAATGCATTATAACTTTGAATGAAATCAAACTAACTTGTTAAAAACTATCCTCTACTCTTTGAAAGGTAAACTAGAAATGGACCTATGTAGATCCTTAACAATCAAAATGTGATTTTTTGTTTGATCCCAAGGGTTTGAGAATGGAGTCTCAATCAAGACATGGCTACAAGACCTTCTTGATTATCCCCATATGACTCAAAAGCTTGGATGGATGAATGCAAGATGAAGATACCTAGCTCAACACTAATGGAAGATGCTCAAAGATTAAAATGCCTATAGTTTATGCTATATGCATGCAAAGGTGTAAGAAGAAAGGTAGGAGGGTTATTTATATAACCCTTCTATTTGAAGAATCTTTGCATCCTATTACATGCGGGATAATAGAAAAGCTAGGTTAGTTGTGGATAAACATACTTTAAGTTTGTTTTAGAAGAGATTAATATATCATTAGTGATGCATGGGAGTTGAGGAGAGTGTATTGTTAGGAAATATATCTTAGTGCTCCATTTGTATGGGTGAATTTAGTGAAAGTACATTTAATATGTAAATGTAAATAGTAAATGTAAAATGTGGTTGGTATGTGGTAAGTCAAGAGTAGTTAGAATAATAAAACAATTAGTATTGTTTTATTATTATATTGGTGAGAGGTCAAACCATATGGGTGTATGGTCAGTATATGAAGACAAATGTTGTTGTAAGGATTGTTATTTTACATCTCCTATATAATGGAGTGTAATGAAATAGTGAATAATAAAAAATATAATATAGAGTTGTTGATTTCAATTATTGTCTGTAGCTATTTCATAGATTCTTTGTATTAGATCAGAGTAATTTCTACATTTGGTACCAGAGCAGGTTAAATCTGTCTCGAAGATGATCTTGTAACTTTTGTTTCGTGATCTGGGTTTCTCCAAAATTTTGTGCGTGGAACGATCTATTATACAGAAAGCTACAAGAGAAATTTCAGCATAACCCAGTTCGTAGTTTGGGAGAAACGTGCAATTTACTATACAGCACATTGATCACTGTTGTTTTTTGAAGAAATCAGAGAATCAAAGGTAATTCAAATCTACATTCAATTTTTTTTTGGATATTTAGATTCAGTAAAATGGATACACCATTAGATAAATTTAATGGGCTGAACTTCCATACATGGAGAGTAAAAATCCAGATGCAGTTAATGAATAAAAATCTATGGAGGATAGTAGATGGAAAAGAAAAAAAGTACCTACAGATGTAAGCAAAATTGTAGAATGGGAAGCTAGAGATGAACAAATAACAGATGAAATTGACTATAACTATGAATAATTTCTATACTAAGTGAATTTCTTGGAGGAAGGAGGCACAGGAGGTTGGAGGTCATTCAGCGACCTCTCGTCAGTCACCAACGATGGGGCCGTATCAGTTATGGTGATTATTTTTTTATACAGTGCGTTCTTGTTGTTTCTTTGTATTTCTGGCAGAGTGTTTGGTTGCAGTGTTCCTATTGTGGTTTGCAGAATAAAGGAAATTTCACATTGAGGGGGGAACATGATCTCAATGTTCCATTTCTAGTTTTCTACATTTATGGTATTTTCTATATATGCAGCAGATTTCAGCAGAATTTCCTATGTTATTCCCTGCAGTGAGATGTGATGAGGGCTAAGAATAATACTTAGCATATAATGATGTGGTTGTAGGTAAACCAATTGAAAACCTTCATTTTTGGTTTGTGGTACACCACTTGTAAAACCACCATTTTCGGTTGTTGGTAAACCCTATGCAAAACCATCACCCTTTTTGGTTTATGGTAAACCAATTGCAAAACCATCATTTTTGGTTTATGGTCAACCCTATGAAAAACCATCCATTAGGTTTATGATCATCCTGTAAAATCATCAGATCATGAGCAGGTGCAAGTATAAGGCAGGTTTTCCCCATGTTCGCACTAAGGGGGGGAATGTTAGGAAATATATCTTAGTGCTCCATTTGTATGGGTGAATAATAATTACATGTGTAATTATTATTATGGTAAATTAGTGAAAGTACATTTACTATGTAAATGTAAATAGTAAATGTAAAATGTGGTTAGTATGTGGTAAGTTAGTAAGTTAGAATAATAAAATAATTAGTATTGTTTTATTATTATATTGGTGAGAGGTTGAAACCATATGGGTGTATGGTTGTATATGAAGACAAATGTTGTTGTAAGGATTGTTATTTTACATCTCCTATATAATGGAGTGTAATGAAATAGTGCATAATAAAAATATAATATAGAGTTGTTGATTTCAATTATTGTCCTGTAGCTATTTCATATATTCTTTGTATTAGATCGAGTAATTTCTACATGTATTAATTAATCAAGAGTGATAGGAGAGTTAATTAGTTAGGTGTAGCTTATATAAGCCTTTTTAGAGAAAATTTAGCATGATTTATGCTACAAGGGGATTTTAATCGAATAAATGACGAATTATTGATTAAATAGAAGGGGAAGTTAATTAATTAAGAATAATTACTTAATATAGATAAAAAGGGATACTAATTAATAAAAGGTTGTTAATTGGAATTTTGAGTGATAGGAGATTTAATTAGTTAGTGTAACATAACTATTTAATGGTGATAGAAGAAAAAGGTGCGTTATTGACGATTTATATGTCGTCAATTTACGGTGAAAAGGTATACTTAGTGCAATTTAAGTAATTAAATTGCTTGATCCAAATTATAGGTGTTTACATATACATAACATGCTCTTTTAATAATTCTAACCAAAGATAACACGATACCAAAAATCATTCACAACTACCGGTAAAACACTTATCCTCGCAAACGTTAATGCAATTCTCCATTGAGCTAAAAATAGTGACCAAAATGCTTTCAAATATCTAAAATGATTTTTCACAATTCAAATGCACAAATTTGGTCTTCTCGCTTGTCTTACGGTTTCAAAATGCTCTTCAAACTCAAAAATTGAAGGCAAAGTGAGAGTTTTTTTTGTGAATTCCAGCCATATATTACTTTACACAAGCTTTCATTAATTACGGAACCTATCTCTATGGATTCTTCATTCGTGGAAGTCGATCATTTATTCTCAACTTTGAATTTTAGCCTTACAAATGGATAGATTTCCCACAAATCGATTTATATTAGATGACTTATCTTTTTCTCATTGGCTTGGGGTTTATAGTCATCTTATGTGGTTTATTTATAGGCCTTTCTTGTGCTTAGTCACATTTCTCAGGAATTAGGGCTGCATAAACAATTTGCAAACTTATAAAAATGTAAATTTTGCAAAGTTGTGAAGCACAAAGTTTTTCTCCTTTCTAAAAGTTCCAAGATACCGACACATGTCCATTCTCATTGGGTTACGGAGATGAAAGTATAATGTGTAGTCTTACAAAAATTACAAAGTTACATTTATGTTCTATAGTCCCGACATCTCGCCAAATATTCCATTTCGGTCCTTAGGGATGAGCTTGTAGTTTGCAAACTTATAGAAGTACAAAGCTACAAATTGTAAAACCAGTAAAACCACATTTCCTCTATGTAGCTATGACAAAGTGTCATGTGTTCCACTTCATCGAGCCTCGAGAAAAAGTGCGCTTTGTAATATTGCAAAAATAGAAAAGCTACGAATCACAAAACTACAAAGTTGAATTTTTCTCCACAGCTTTCCATATTACCATGATATTTCTTTTCATGGGGTTCAAACTTGTATTTACAATTTTGTAAAAATGAAAAATTTCTTTAACACCTCACTTTCCTCGATACTTTGAATATTCTATTCTGCATGATTCAAAGGTAGAAATGTAGTTTGCAAATTTGTAAAAATGCAAACTTGTAAAAATGCAAAAAAACCAAGTCCTTTACATGGGACGCTTCATTTTTAATGTTTGATAAGAACATTGAGATTCAAATACATCACACGGACTATTAAACCTTTAACTTTGTCAAAACACTAAAATCAAATGAAACGTTAACATATTAGTTTAAATTAATGCAACAAGGTGAAGTCATGATATAATTATGACATTTAGGCCTAGGGAACCACACAATAAGTTTATAAATTGACAGGTAAATGATGAAATAGTTTGGTTACTCAATATACTAAGGGAAATTCACAAAAATGTGCCAAGGTTTCAACCAAAACAAATTGGGAACCAACACAGACCAAGTATGGGCACCCAAGATTTATTAGATTATGCAAAGTTATATCATTTGAGAAAGGGGGATACATAGGACAAAGTTTAATGTTGGTTATTGGAGCTGCCCAAACATTTATAGTTGATCTAGGTACCACTTGATTGAGAAAAAATTTTAAAAAGAGCCTAAAATTATGCAAAAATATCTCTCTAAATCCTCAACCATTATCTATGAAATGGTGCCCAAAGTGAATCTCTTCTCATGCCCTTTCTATTGATATCATGTGTAGGTGAAATGGTTCTTTGGAAAATTATGAGCCAAAAATTGAGTTCCAAAACGTGTTGCAAAACCTAGATCTAAAAATAGTTATGGGCCCTTTGTCTATATATTAGGCCCAAAATAAACTTTATTATAACCTAAAACTACTCGTAACATGTATTTCTCATCAATAAATTTCCAATGGTACCTATTTTATCTTATTTGGTGACCTAGATCAAATGATATGAGAATTTAGAGGTCCCTATGTCGCTCCACATAGTTAAAGGTTGTGATGTCACAAATGTAACCTCTCGGTCACTCTTATTAATGTGTCAACTCCTCATTAGATATTAGAATCTCCCCTTTATTTTATGGCCTTACTTTCCTTTTTGTGGATTTCTAGTTGTTGGTACCCGCACTGGTTCTCCTTTGAAAGTCAAGAAGCATCAACAAGCTAAGAGGGATGCTTAGAGAAAGATAGATCATAATTTGAATCGTTTAATATTCGGAGAGGGATCTAACTATCTATTTGTTACTTGAGCTTGGGAAAATTTGGATAACACCGTGTTAAGGGTTTGACCTACCCTACTACTTTAGGTTTTGCCTTCAACCAGGGTGAGAGGACCCATTTTGTAACTTGTATTTGTAAGGGAAAAGAATGGACCAACAATATTTGACTCTCCTTTTAGGACATTGAGAAATAACCTTGAGAATACATGGTCAATGCAACATAATCTAACTCTCACGATTTTTCACCCTATAAAATGCAGATGTCTCCTAGACAGGGTTAAGGTTACTAAAGAAAACTATAAAACTGACTTGCTCTCTGTATATTTTGGGTAAAGGATGGGTAAATTCAACAAATATCCTTAGCATTTATGGATAAGTAGTGTAAAAAGGGTGGTTCTTATAGGATTTATCAGTTATGGATGTATTTTGCTGGGGAATTAAGTAGGATAAAGTTGATTATACCAAATATTTGAGAAATTTTAACAAATATTGGAAGATCTGCCAAATGAGAAGATAAGAACACTTCAAACAACTAACACTAAACCTTCAACTAGAAGATGTGCATCCATGGAAGCCCAAGAATACACAGTTTCACATAATCTTTGAGAATTTAAACATAAAAGCTCATGTCAAAAACTCAATAAAACATCAAGGATCCCCAATCTATCACGCCTAAGATACACTCATATACTTACAAACAACCTTCATAAAAAATGGAAGCAAAGTGAATTTAAAATTGTTTATTGCATAATGAAATGAAAGCTCTCCTCACAATGCAATTGTAATTACCACAAGAATGAGGTCTTGTGTGATTTAGAGGGATTCCTAACATAATATTGCAACATGAACATGAATAGCTACTTTGAAATATCTCAAATTAAAAGCAGACACAACAATGCTCATGATCAAACATAATTAACTCAAAACTCATCAAATTCATTAGCAAGGAAAGTTTTATTTGCAGTCTCAATGTTTGTCAATGGTTGTACACTTACAACCATCTTGACATGATTTGATTTGAAAGCTAAAGAAATTAACAGGTTTCTCAAAAAATTCTTGGAAAAATGGTTTCTCTCAGTTTCTTTCTTTTCTAAAAATTTCAGAAAAAACCCCACTATGCAAGAGTATTCTCATCACATTTATACAAATCTCAATCACTCACTCACTCTTTAATTTCCCCCAAAAGCATGAATCTTTGAAGAATATTCTTTCTTTACAACACATAATCTAATCCATCTTTATTCTCTTGGAAATATCTTGTTTTATGTTGTTAGGTGGGAAAATTACGAGTCATTCACGTTTTCCACTATCCTAGAATGACTAGGATGCCATGTCACTTCTTTGATGTTTATTTTAATCATTTATATTTTCAAGTGATCAAAGAAACCCCTTTTTGATGATTTCTGAGAATCTCTAAGTGATTTGATTTGATGTGTAATCCCTTTCACTTTTTGAGAATCCGTCTTGGGAAACACACATTCACTTTCATGTCTTTCTGGGTAGATTTTTTTCCACTTATATCATGTCATATTAAGCCAACCATTATCTTCTTCATAATATTAAATTACTTCATACTTATTTCTCCCATGTGAATATCACATTAAGATCTTTAGAAATTATGCTACCATGATTATACTCAGCTCAACTTGCTTGTCTCAAATTTCTTATAAATTCACACTATTTCCTTCATAAACTCACATTTTATTTTTTGAGTGTAAGGAATTTAGGGAAATTTATTTGCAATATGGCGGAAAAACTAGTAGCAACCAACTTGAAAGACATATCCAATGAGGATTTTCCTCAATTTTTGATCTGTCAAGCCCTGATGAGGCATTCGTAAGAATGCTATTTGAGATTGTTGATCCTAAGATTGTACTAGGCCTTTGACAACTCAATTTGTTTGGGTTGCATTGATTAGAAGGCTTATCAAGATAAGTCCCATTTTTTTGCCTTCCAGATGATGTATTTTCATCTCTTCAGACTGGAACATCAAAATAATCCTAATGCATTGAAGAAATTTTGGATTGTGAGTAGACCTAGTGTGCAAGGTTTGACTAATTACCAATGCCCCTTTATTTGTAATGAAGCACTTACTATGAAGGAAATCCCCTTAGGGTCTTATGTACTTAATGGGGAGATTTCACTAGGTACTATGCCTTCCCTTTTCTGAAGGATGAATGAGTTGGAGCAACATATCTCAATCTTGGAGAAAAAACCATCAGGGACCATACCTTCTCAGCCTCTTGAAGAATCACCATTTTTGTGAAGAAATATAAGGGTGAGTCTAGCTCTAGGACTCCTACTCCATCTACTCCAAGATCATTTGTGGTTGTACTTCTAGCTCAGGGTTCCAAGCCATCCTCCACTTTCAAAGCAACAGGGAAAAATGCCTTCCCTAAAGGAGGTCTGGACATGACTGAATGGGTTTCCTCCTATGAGAGGAGGTCACAATTTCTCAGTTTTTGGATGGACCTATGACAACTATTGATGAACTCAGGTCTTTGGGTATGTCTCACACACTGGTAGGAGACATTATGTTTGTTCAAATGGCATTGGGGACAAATGAATTTGTTCATAGGAAAAATAGACTAGTGAAGAAACTTCCTCTTTGCAGAGAGGATTTTATGGTGTTGATGATTAGGTTTCTTTTTCTTGTTTCCCTTTTTTAATACAATTCTTGAAAAATATGTAAATTTTTCTTCATGGGTCAGGGGCCCCTATAGAACCCCATTTTTCTTTTTTCCATAATACAAAAGATAAAAAACAATTTCATTAGTTTACATGCTTCATGATGGATTTGAAATATTATCAAAGCAATATAAAAGTCTAATGTATTGTATCAAATTACATACATATATGAAAATAACAACTTCAAAGTGATATTTAGTTTGTTTATGAAACAAGAGTAATAATTGAAATAAGATGAAAAGAAAGTTCAAGGAAAACAAGCCTATGCTTGTTCATCAATCTTCATGTCTGTATCTTTATCTTCTTCATCTTCTTCTTCCTTGGGTTGCCTATCCACATATGCATCATACTTTTGGAATAGTTCTTTTATATCATCTTCATCTGGGCTTGTATGGTGCTGAAATATCAAGGCTTTCCTACTCAGTGTATCCATGCATTGATCCATATTTTGTTTATATTCCCATGGTTTTGATTTTAAATCTACAATTTTGTTTTCTATGACATTAGTGTCTCAATGAATTCATAAGAAAATTTTTCTCTTTGGATATTCTTCTCAAAATAACTGATTAAGAAGTCAGTTTTTAGATCACCATAACTCTTTTTGAATTTATCAAATACCATGTTTTCTAACTTTAGATCAATAGTGTCCATATTATTTTCAACCCATTTCTTCTCTGTCTCCATTTTTTCTTTGATTCCATTCAAAACCTCAACTCTGAGTTTGGCCAAGTATTCAATTGCATACTGAGTTCCCATGTGTTCAATTGGCACAATTCCTTCCTTCTCAACTAAGTCTTCATCTAATTGAGTAATATGATTCAGCTTGGGGAGAATTCCCTCAAAATAGAAAATCTCATTATCACATTATTCAATTAACTCATCAATTTCATTGAGCTTATTCTTGAGCTTTTCATATTTCTTCCTAGATTTTTCAATGGATTTCTTCCCCTTTTCCATTAGCTTCTCCACCCAAGTATCAATAACTTTAACCTTTTCAACAACTTTTTCAATGTGTTCCATAACCTCAGGAGTAGCAGTGGAGATATCTTCTTGGTCTTCACTGGACTGACTAATTAACATTGTAAACATGAACTCAATGATTTGACCCATTCTTTCAACTGTCTTTTGGTTATCATGTCCTCATCTACTTTGTGCAACAAATCATTGAATGCTTCTGAGACTTCTTGCTTTAATGCATCTCTTTAAGGTTTTCCCAAAGGAATGAGTTGAACATTATAATTATTTGCTATTATATCACTTCTTGATTTTACGTCATCTGGAATTGCCACCTCCAAAGTTCTGGATCCATATGGGTCAATATGAGTTTTAGTAATGACCTTAGCCTTTTTTGGAGCCTTTGTGGGTTTCAGGAAATCCAAAGTTGTAAGATCCATGAATTTCAAAGGTACAACCTCTTCTTCTGAAATCAACTCTCCTATCCAACCTTTTATAAGAGCAGTTCCCACCTTTGTCTCTTATAATGCTAGTTGAGGTTTTTTGTTACAAATATATTGTGACATTATTTTTTTTAATATTGGTAAATAGTTTTTGAAAGGGACTATACCCTTGTGTACAAAAGGAGGCCTAAAAGCCCGAATAAGAGAGAGGAGCAGAGAAGTCATCAAAGCACAAAAGTTACAAAGAAAGAACACCTGAGCCTAAAACAACAACACAAACGAGACTTAACAAAAACAACGGCAACAAAATAGCAAGCCTACAGCCAAGAAGCGAGTAGTAAACCGGACTACTTCTAATTATTAATAAATTGTAATATTATTAATAACGAGTTTATAGAATTCATATTAATAATATAGTTGTAATAGTTAGTATTAGTATTTGGGTGAGTTGTGAGAACAACTCGCGTAGAGATATTTTGGTGTGTGAGATAATAAAGGGATGAGAGAGATATCCTAGGGATATATCTGAGAGATTCATGGAGAGAGATATGAGGGATTGAAGATGAAGTTTGACTCCACCATTATAGGAGATCAAACTACTATAAATGTAAACTCTATCAATGTAATTGATATCCCAAATGATTTCTAAATTCAATATAATAATATTTGGTGTTTTATTATTGTGTTAGATTATTTGTAATAATCTGAACAAATTTATTATTTGGTATCAGAGTAGTGTTATAATCTTGTGGATGTGCATTTGTGGCTTTGGATTCAATAATTCCCGTGTAAATATAGGGCCGTAAGTTCTTTCTTACGATCTGGGTATTTGTGATTCTTATTGGGTTTGAATATTTATATCTCAAGAAAGTACTGTTAAAATTTCAGCCAAACCCACATCACGGTTAAATAGAAAACGTGAAATATATTATGATGTCTGAAGCAATTTCTGGAATTTGAGACCACAATTCAGATGAATGTTGCATAATCCTTGCATAGTGATCTTTTACATCAGATTTGTTTCTCACAACAATGGAGCATTACTCAAGAGTATATAAAAAGTAATAGTTTGTGTTTAATTTTTAAATATTTTCTCTTTTTCATATTTTAGAGTTTGTAGGTTATGAAATTTCGTTTCATATTCCTTTTTTTTTACTTAAATGTGGTCAAAGGAATATTTAAGGTTTATTTGTAGTGTTTATCTATAGTTATTGTCATTATAAATTTTTGTAATTCAAAAGTTATTTTTTTACTTAAGTATAGTGTTTTAAATTTTTAGCTTTTAGATGATATTTTATTATTTAAATGTTGGTTTTGAGTTTTTAATTATTACATTTTTAAGTATGGAGTCACCGTCATTTTAAAATTTGTTATTGACATTTTTCTATTATTGTTTTGTGTCACTGTCAAATAGTCGTTATTTTGTATCGTCTCAGTGTATAAGAGTCTAAAAGTGTCATTTAGGTGATTATTAGGAAAATTATTAAAAAAAAGTTATTCGCATAATTTCTCCTAGTCACATTTTTGCTTGTACGCGACGACCAAGTTCAAATTGAGGGGGGACATTTTATATTGAGCTTCATTTTCAAATTTTCTAAGTAACTACATAGTTTCACATGGAGGAAGGAGGTCAATCAACAACCTCTCACAATCGCAAGTGATGGGACTGCACAATGAAGTTGTGGCATTTTTTTCGGTTTTGTGTTTATTTTCCACTATGTGAAAATAAGAACAGATGTCACATTCCTGTTCAATTGTAATGTGTGAGAAATTCCTATATGTAACCTCCTAGAAGAAAACATTGTAGAGTATGTCTCTAAGTTTATTGTAACACTCATAGATTTGGAAAGGGTTGGTGGTAGATCCAGAAAACCATAGATGTAAAAAGGTAGATAAAATTTTACTGATGTAGCAGTCCTCTTGACTGCCTTCCTTCTTTATGAAGATGATCCGCCAATGGAATGCCGAGTGCATTATTTTCATGGAGTAAATGTGGGATGCATTCCTTCACATAGTTGTGGTCATGTGCAACAAGACAATCAGCCAGTTGGAAGTTTACACGCCTTTATTTGATCCAAATTATGAGGCAAGCCCGTGCAACACGTTGCAGAAAAAGGAGTTATGTTGTACCATGTCAACATTAGGGGAGTGTATATTGGGAATTAATAATGTTAACAATAGGGGAGTGAATGTTACAAATATATTGTAATATTATTAATAATGAGTTTATAGAACTCATATTAATAATATAGTTGTAATAGTTAGTATTAGTATTTGGGTGAGTTGTGAGAACAACTCACGTAGTTATTTTGGTGTGTGAGATAATAAAGGGATGAGAGAGATATCCTAGGGATAAATCTGAGAGATTCATGGAGAGAGATATGAGGGATTGAAGATGAAGTTTGACTCCACCATTATAGGAGATCAAACTACTATAAATGTAAACTCTATCAATGTAATTGTTATCCTAAATTATTTATAAATTCAATATAATAATATTTGGTGTTTTATTATTGTGTTAGATTATTTATAATAATCTGGACCAAATTTATTATTTTTAGGGACAACCATCAATTACTTAGACATCTCTTGAACATCTTGCACTAATGGATCTTTATGCTTGCACTTTTTCCACTTCCAATGTTGATTTCTTGGGTTCATCTTGTGTTGGCACTTCCCCCACTTACTTCTTTCCTTGATCCTAAACTTGGGGTTGACCAACTTCCTTCTGAGTCATATAAAAATTTGGAACATGTTCTCTATTTTTCTCCTCAATTGATGTAGTCATAACCTCTACATTTTCCTTAGGAACCTCTCAGGCCGGTCCTGTTCCTTTAGATAATTCTTTTTCTTTTGCAGTTTCTACTTCCTTTAGAGGTTGTTTGTTTGGTGGAGATATCCTCATGAACTGGTATACCAATTTCCTTTTGTTCTTTTGATACCTCCTTTTGTGGCACAATGTGTTGGCTCTAGTAGATGATCCCTTACCTTTATCAATACCCTGTATACTCGATCGCCATCAATATCTTCCTTTGTAATGGTTTCTTTTGCAACTTCAATCACCCTTTCTTCAATAGACTTTTCCCTTTGAGGTGATCCACTACCTTTGGTAACCTTGGTTTCCATTTGGGGATCCTTTTCACCTGGTGCCTCAATATCCATAATTTCTCCACCAGAAATTCCTTGAAATTTTGACTTTCTCATTTCTAAAGTAGTTTGGCCTTCAGAAGATATTTCTAACATTGGAATTTCTAACTCAACAATTAGTGCATGGGGATTTTTCACTCCTTCACCTACTTGGAGAATACATGTATCTTCTACCACTTGTCTTTGAACCCGTTGTCCACTCAAAATTCCCTGCTCTGATAAAAGTAAAATTTCAAAATTTTGAGTTATGAGTGTTTTCTCTAAAGTGCCTAAGTCGTGAAAATTGAGAAAATCTGTGTTTCGGGTCATTTTGTATGTATTTCGGGCCTGTCAGACATTTTTGTCCCGCCTGTCCCAAGTACGAAAGTGCATTCTGTTCCCCGATCGGCCGAAATCCCCTGAAGTTGTTCCATTTTCGGGCCCATCGGAACTTTTTGTCCCAAGTGTCCCAAAACTTATTGTGCAAGTTGTTTCAATTTCGGCCGAATCACCCGAACCGCGTACTTCGCACTTTCTTGTTCCAAATGTCCCAAATCAAAAAGTGCGAGTTGTTCCATTTTCACCCGAACCGGCCGAGTCGCGTACTCTGGAACTTTTTGTCTCAAATGTCCCAAGTTCAAATGGGCCTTTTGTTCCATTTTCAGCCGATTCGCCCGAACCGCGCTTTCATGTCCCAAATGTCCCAAAGTTAATCGGGCAAACTGTTCCATTTTCGGCCGATTCACCCGAACCGCGTCCTTCGCGCAATTTTGTCCCAACTGTCCCGAGTTCCAAATTGCTCTTTGTTCCCCGATCGGCCAAAACTCCCGAGTCGCATACCTCAGAGCTCTTTGTCCCAAATCAAAAAAATGCAAACTGTTCCAATTTCGGCCGAAACACCCGAACCGCGTCCTTCGCGTTTTCGTCCCAAATGTCCCAAAATGCATTTGTGCGTCTTCTCCCTATTTCACCCGAATCGGCCGAACCGCGTGTTTCGCGCATTCGCGTCTCACATGTCCCAAGTGAACCTAATGCAATTCATACTTAGTTTTTCCCGCTCGACCCGAATATGCTAAAATATGACTTTAAGTTACGGCTCTGATGCTATCAATCCGAAGATCAAATTTCAAGGACAAATTTGCGAAGGATGAAGCTCTCAAGATGCTTAGTTACATTAGTTTTCAAAGATATTCATTGTCATCCTCAAGATGAAAATTCTAGTGTGTCCCTCGTGGCAAGGACATAGCTGATACGTGGAAGAAAATTCAAGCAGCGGTTTCCGAAGACGGTGGGTCCCTCTCAGTGACTGTCCACCTGTCTCCTTCTTCATTCTTTTCTCTTCTTCCTATTCCTTTCGTATTCCTTGTAATTAGTTAAGGTATTGCGATTGGCGGTCCTTGACTATCCGTTAGTTAAAAGAAACGGTTACGAAGAGTAACCGAATTGTAAGCTATATAATGGCCTTCTTTGCGCCATTTTGAAAAGAGGAAGAACTTGGCATATTTTCTGAAGTGTAAATAGATCAGAGAGAAATCAATACAAAAGGGCTTTCCATTCATTGTCTATCCAATCTCTGTTATCTCTGTGTTTTCTTTTAATTTCGTGAAGATCATTTGTTTCTAGTTCGTTAGTCTCACTGATTGCATATTTTCAAATATTGCGAGTATAGTGATCTTGTATAACCAAGAAGGAACTTTGTGTCCTTGATTAATGAATCTGAAGAAGGTTATTTACAGAACTTTGTGTCTGGTAATCTCATCTTGTACAAACGATCTTGTTTTAAATTCACTGCAACTTCGTATACATAAAGGATTATTCTGCTATCTATAATCCTGCATGTTGCTCTTCTGCTCACCCTCGTATTCCCTTTCCTCAGTCCTTTTGTAACTGATGATCCTTGTGGAAAACACTTTCGTAATATCCAAGTTCAACTATAAAATCATGTTTTGTATATTTGTAAATAAGTTCGTTTCTGAATAAGGGAACCTCTCCCATTAAAGAGGAGGGACTTCTTGTCCCCTGACTGTTGCTCTTCTTAAAAGTCCTATTTGACGACCAACAGTTTTTGGCGACTCCGCTGGGGAAAATCACATTCCAGTTCAGTAATTTTTGATCATCTTTTGATCTGGCGACTCCGCGTTTTACTCGAGGGAGAAGGACCCTTGGTATTGAAGACTCTCAGTTTCAACTTTTGGAGCAGCAGGGTTTTCCTTTCCCTTCAACAAGAAATAGAAGGACTCGTTCGACAAGCACACCACCTGTTCAAGAAAGAAGTCCTGCGGGTGGTATTCCTTCAAAGCCTGCTAGTCCCAATCTACGAGCTTTGATCCTCGCTGGTGTTAAAGTTCCTCTCCAAGCCATTTTTCCAAGAATGGCGGCGCCATTACCATGGGGTCATCGTGTCGGGCCCCTGGCCCTTACTCAGCCTTTGCATGAGTTACCTAGAGGTAACCGGAAGAACTTCCCCAAATTCAAAGGCGATGGCAAAGTGCATCCTGATGAACACATCGCAGCTTTCATTGTTGCCTGTGGAGTTTTGGGAGTTGAACATGAAGACGTCTCCGTAAGGCTGTTCGTGGAGACATTACAGGATAATGCTGCTGATTGGTTCTATCACCTTCCTGCCGGTGCTATAACCGACTGGGACACCATGAGAACCCAGTTCGAGAATCGTTTCAAGCCGGCAGAAGATGTGCATGCTTTGCTTGCCCAAATTTCTCAGATAAAGAAAGATTCGCAAGAACCCATGAGAGAGTTTGTGGCTCGATTCAACAGGTTGATAAATAAAATTCCAACAAACACTCGACCTGTTGATCGGATTCAAAAATGTTTCTTTCTGAATGCCCAATCACCTAAAGTTAGTTATGCACTAAGAAGGGCTAATCTCGGAACGTTAGCTCTGGATCAAGAACTGGCTGTTAGTGTCGAGGATGACTTGATCATGTCAGGGAAGTTGAGAAGAGACACTTCCAAATCTAAGTCTCTGCTTCTTCCTCTTCCACCCCTAGACCTAACACTGACCCATTAGTTCAGAAGCTTGCGAATGATCTTCTTGCTATAAAGAAACAACTGGCTCAGCACGCTCCTTATGCAGACGTTCCGAGGAGAAATTTCCAGCCCAGGAATCGTTTGCCTGCTTCTCAAACAAGATTAGCACTTGAAGGACCTCCTGTTAGAGTCCCTGTCAATGCGACCTGCGAGGTGGAAGAACCAGATGATGATGAAGATAACGAAGCTTGCGAAGAGTTTGCGAGAGAATTTGATGATGAGGCAGAGGAACTTGAGGGATCTCGAGTGAATTTCTTTACCACTGAGGGCATTGATGATTATGATGAAGTGGTAGCAGACATGAACAGCGAATCTTTTGCTGTCATGACTCGAGAACAGACAAAGCAGAGGGAGAAGGTGACCCAGCCACCTAAGAAATCCAAGGAGCAGTCGGCAACTATCCCTGTAATTGCAAGAAGAGGATCTCCTATCCCTACTTCGTCTACACAGAAGGTGAGTCCTATCAATCCAGTTACCAAAGTTGCTTCTTCTTTTTCTCCTAAAGTTGATAAGCCTAGAATTCCAAATGATGATGGCCCGTCCACTTCTGGATCCTTTGATATTGTTGATCACCTGAAAAAGACCAAGGTACAAATCTCAGAAGCTGAGTACTATCAAACCCATCCCAAAGCCTTTGCCAAAATGATCCACTTTGTTAATTCCAACTCTAAGACCACTTCTAAAGGCCTTCTACCTACTCCTCCTTCTGCGCCACAGCCCAGTCTGGTAGCTGCTGTCACCTCGCCTGGTGACAAAATTAAACCATTTTATGTAACACTTCTCATAGCTGGCCATAGACTCAGTAATTGTGTCATAGATTCAGGAGCCTCGACAATGTCATGCCAGCTAAAGTAGCTCATGCTTTAGGCTTAACCCTCACTCGTACTTATGGATCTTGCTACTCTATGGAGAGTAAAGAAGTGCCTCTGGTTGGAAGGATTAAAGATGCACAAGTGGCTTTTGCTGCCTTGCCTGAAAAGAAAGTGTTGGCTACCATCCTAGTAGCAGATATCCCTCCTTCATACGGGATGTTGCTAAGTAGGAACTTCTGCAAAGATGTGGGTGGGGAAATCCAGATGGACTGGTCGCATGCACTCGTGCCTGTCAATGGACAAATGAAGAAGTTGTTGCCTGAAAAGCAGTCTGAGTATATTGTGCAGAAAACGGATGATCCTAGAGCACAAATACTCTATGAGGATATGGGTCATGGCAACTACATGATTATGTCCCCTGACGAAATCCCACCCCCCAAAGTGTCTCCTAGAGATCCTAACGGGGTTTGGATTTTAGAATTTGATGGAAGTTGTTCCTCAGCTGGTTCTGGAGCTGGTGTTCTACTGGTGTCACCAGAAGGTGTCCTTCATCCTTTTTCATTTAAGTTGCAGTTCGAGAACACTAATAACACAGCAGAATACGAAGCTCTCATTCTCGGATTGCAGGTGGCCAAAGAACAAGGTATAAAGAATCTTCTGGCTCGTGGTGACGCAGAGTTGATTGTAAAGCAGGTCAGAAACCTTTTTCAAGTAAAAAATGGAAGGTTAAGGCATTACCGGAATCAGGTTTGGGATTCTATTGAGTTCCTTGATGCTTTCTCTATTGAAGCAGTACCTAGGGAAAAGAACAGCAGGGCTGATTCGTTGGCTGTCTCAGGGTCACTGCTGATTCCTCATCCTGACTTTTCTCGGGATAAATTCACCATTGAGATGGTCCATCGGCCTAGTGTACCTGATAATGCCAATAACTGGCAGGTTTTCAATAATGATCAGCATTTGCTTTCCTTCCTGGAACTCAAAGGTAATTTTGAACAACTGTATTTTGAGGGAAGTGACAACCTGCCTCGTGAAAGTGTGTCCTTTGGCCAAGCTGTCACCCAAGGAGAAGAAACAGATCAGGAAGGGTGCATTAAGCTCAAAGGAAACAAGATTCCTAAAGGGTTGGTGAGTTTGGAGGAACTATTTGATAAGCATGACAGGTATGTGAAATCTAGAGCTTCTTCTGGGCCTCAACAATCAGCTGAGTATGATAAGATTGATATTGGGAGTTCTACTGACCCCAAGTTCGTGAACATTGGAAAATGTTGCACAGCAGATGAGAGGAGAAAAGCAATTGATCTTCTAAAAAGGTATAAAGATGTTCTCGCTTACTCTTATGAAGATTTGAAAGCTTTCAAACCAAAAGATATGCAGCACTCTATTCCCCTCAAGCCTGGAATTAAGCCTTTCAAGCAGAAACAGAGACAATACAACCCCAAAGTAGCTGACACCATCTTTCAGGAGATACAGAAGTTGTTGAAAGCTAAAATTATCTTTCCTATTCACCATTCAACATGGATTGCAAATATTGTGCCTGTCAGAAAAAAGAATGGTGAGATCCGCATCTGTGTTGATTTCAGGAACCTGAATCAGGCTTCTCTGAAAGATAATTATCCTTTGCCCATGATGGATCAAGTATTGCAAGCAGTAACAGGCTCTGAAATGTTATCTATGCTTGATGGATTTTCTGGATACAATCAGGTAGAGGTTGATACTGTAGATCAACATAAAACAACTTTCACTACTCCTTGGGGCACCTTTGCTTACAAGAGAATGCCTTTTGGGCTTATTAATGCTGGTGCCACTTTCCAGAGAGCTATGGATCTGGCTTTTGGAAGCTTAAAAGGGAAGTGTATTGTCATCTACCTTGATGACCTGACAGTGTTTTCCAAGACAAGAGCGGATCATTTTGATCACCTAGAGACAGTTCTGCTGAGATGCAGAGAGCATGGGATCTCTCTGAACCCTAAAAAATATGTCTTTTGTGTCACTAAGGGAAAGTTATTAGGGCACATCATTTCCAAGGATGGGATTAAGATTGATCCTGAACGAGTTCAAGCCATCCAGCAAATTCCTCTCCCAACCAGTAAAAAGGGCGTGCACTCCTTCTTCGGTAAGATCAATTTCTTGAGAAGATTCATCCCTGATTTTGCAGAATTAACTTTGAATATTTCTCAGATGATGAAAGGAAAGAAAACATTTGGTTGGTCTTCTGAAGGAAAGGAATCCTTTGAAGGTATCAAGAGAGCTATCGCTAAAACTCCTGTTTTAGCCTGTCCTGATTTCAATAGAGATTTCATCATCTATTGCTATGCTACAGATAATACCTTGGCTGCCGTGTTAACTCAAGAAGACTCTAATGAGCATGAGCTACCAATCGCATTCATGAGCTATATTCTGAAAGATCATGAGCTGAAATATACTATGATGGAGAAACATGCTTTTGCGGTGGTTAAAGCTGTCAAGCAATTTCACTTTTACATCCTCAACTCCCATTCCATAGTGCTGGTTCCAGATACCACTGTTAAGTCAATTCTCACACAACAAGAATTTGGATCCAAAAGAGGGAATTGGGTTGCTAAGGTTCAAGAGTATGACATTGACATCAAGCCGACCAAGCTGGTTCGTGGAAAAGGTCTTTGTGAGCTCATTGCTGAAGGAGCTAAGCATGAACTACTGGAGAAAGTTGACCTTCCTACTGTTCTGTTCCTTAGTTCAGTTGACGAATGGTATGCTGACATCGCCCATTTTCTCACCTATGGGGAATGCCCCTCTCATTTAACTGCCAAAGAAAAGAGGACTGTTAAATTGAGGTCAGCACAATATGTATTATGGGAAAATGCTTTGTTTAAACGTGGCTTGGATGGGAGATTTCTAAAGTGTGTGGACAAAGAACAGCAGAGAAAGTTGCTCTCAGCTTTTCATGATCATGCATGTGGAGGGCACTATTCATCAACGGTTACAGCTCATAAGATACTCCGGGGAGGATACTACTGGCCTTCTTTGTTCAGAGATGCATCCAAGTGGGTGGATAAATGTGAGGCCTGCCAGACCTTTGTGGGAAGACCTAAATTGGCTTCTTTGCCTCTCAAGCCAGTTGTGATTGAGGAGCCATTTCAACAGTGGGGTTTGGACTTCATTGGTACACTCAATCCTGCTTCTAGTGCTGGTCACACTCATGTACTTATCGCCACCGAATACTTCACCAAATGGGTGGAAGCTATTCCTGGTCAAGAGCACTACTTAAAGTGGTATGCGGCTTCATCAAAGAGAACATCTTGGTAAGGTATGGTGTGCCTAACAAGATTGTAATAGATAATGCCTCGAATTTCTCTTCACCGAGATAATGGACTTCTGCTATGGGTATGGTATTTCTTTGGCTCACTCTTCGATTACTACCCTCAACGAAATGGGCAGCAGAATCTACTAACAAAAATATGGTGACTATCATAAGGAAGTTAGTCAATGAGTCTCAACGAAACTGGCACAAGAAGCTCTATGATGCTCTTTGGGCAGACAGGATTACACCAAAGAGAGCTATTGGAATGTCTCCTTTTCAAGTGGTATATGGAGTAGAAGCTCAATTGCCAGTGACAGTGGAACTGCCGGCCTTGCATCTAATGAAGGCCATCGAGGATACTAGTTTCAGAGATGCCCTGGACAAGAGAATTATGTACCTGCACAAGCTGAATGAAGATAGATTGGTGGTTGCTGATAGGATATCTGTTCACCAACAGAAGGTAAAGGTCCTGTTTGATAAGAAAGCTAGGTTCAGAGATTTCCAAGTTGGAGACATCGTACTGTTATGGGACAAAAGACATGAACCTCGTGGCAGCCATGGAAAATTTGATTCCCTGTGGCTCGGACCTTTCAAGATCAGACACTTTGCTGGTGAGAATTCCTTTTATCTTGATTACATGGATGGTTCCCCCCTCCCACTTCCTTATAGTGGGCAGTACCTCAAGTTGTTCAAGTCCTAGGTGATTAGGGAGTCCCTTGTATATTCTGTACAGTGTTTTTGCTTCTCTGCTTTCGGTGTGTTTTTTTTGGTGTGTTTCCCTCTGTATTGGTGTTCTTTTGACTCCGTGGCCCAATGGATAAGGCACTGGTCTGCTTTCCCCAAGTTTGTCTAGGTTCTTGCCTTGCCTCATTCCTTGAATTTATGCCAAGTCATCCCCAGAAGGAGCCAGCTGTTGTCCACTCAAAATTCCCTGCTCTGATAAAAGTAAAATTTCAAAATTTTGAGTTATGAGTGTTTTCTCTAAAGTGCCTAAGTCGTGAAAATTGAGAAAATCTGTGTTTCGGGTCATTTTGTATGTATTTCGGGCCTGTCGGACATTTTTGTCCCGCCTGTCCCAAGTACGAAAGTGCATTCTGTTCCCCGATCGGCCGAAATCCCTGAAGTTGTTCCATTTTCGGGCCCGTCGGAACTTTTTGTCCCAAGTGTCCCAAAACTTATTGTGCAAGTTGTTTCAATTTCAGCCGAATCACCCGAACCGCGTACTTCGCACTTTCTTATTCCAAATGTCCCAAATCAAAAAGTGTGAGTTGTTCCATTTTCGCCCGAACCGGCCGAGTCGTGTACTCCGGAACTTTTTGTCTCAAATGTCCCAAGTTCAAATGGGCCTTTTGTTCCATTTTCGGCCGATTCGCCCGAACCGCGCTTTCATGTCCCAAAGTTAATCGGGCAAACTGTTCCATTTTCGGCCGATTCACCCGAACCGCGTCCTTCGCGCAATTTTGTCCCAACTGTCCCGAGTTCCAAATTGCTCTCTGTTCCCCGATCGGCCGAAACTCCCGAGTCGCGTACCTCAGAGCTCTTTGTCCCAAATCAAAAAATGCAAACTGTTCCAATTTCGGCCAAAACACCCGAACCGCGTCCTTCACGCGTTTTCGTGCCAAATGTCCCAAAATGCATTTGTGCGTCTTCTCCCTGTTTTACCCGAATCGGCCGAACCGCGTGTTTCGCGCATTCACGTCTCACATGTCCCAAGTGAACCTAATGCAATTCATACTTAGTTTTTCCCGCTCGACCCGAATATGCTAAAATATGAATTTAAGTTGCGGCTCTGATGCTATCAATCCGAAGATCAAATTTCAAGGACAACTGGCAGAAGGACGAAGCTCTCAAGACGCCGGTTACATCAGTTTTCAAAGATATTCATTGTCATCCTCAAGATGAAAATTCTGGTGTGTCCCTCGTGGCAAGGACATAGCTGATACGTGGAAGAAAATTCAAGCAGCGGTTTCCGAAGACGGTGGGTCCCTCTCAGTGACTGTCCACCTGTCTCCTTCTTCATTCTTTTCTCTTCTTCCTATTCCTTTCATATTCCTTGTAATTAGTTAAGGTATTGCGATTGGCGGTCCTTGACTATCCGTTAGTTAAAAGAAACGGTTACGAAGAGTAACCGAATTGTAAGCTATATAATGGCCTTCTTTGCGCCATTTTGAAAAAGGAAGAACTTGGCATATTTTCTGGAAGTGTAAATAGATCAGAGAGAAATCAATACAAAAGGGCTTTCCATTCATTGTCTATCCAATCTCTGTTATCTCTGTGTTTTCTTTTAATTTCGTGAAGATCATTTGTTTCTAGTTCGTTAGTCTCACTGATTGCATATTTTCAAATATTGCGAGTATAGTGATCTTGTATAACCAAGAAGGAACTTTGTGTCCTTGATTAATGAATCTGAAGAAGGTTATTTACAGAACTTTGTGTCTGGTAATCTCATCTTGTACAAACGATCTTGTTTTAAATTCACTGCAACTTCGTATACATAAAAGATTATTCTCGCTATCTATAATCCCGCATGTTGCTCTTCCGCTCACCCTCGTATTCCCTTTCCTCGAGTCCTTTTGTAACTGATGATCCTTGTGGAAAACACTTTCGTAATATCCAAGTTCAACTATAAAATCATGTTTTGTACATTTGTAAATAAGTTCGTTTCGACTAAGGGAACCTCTCCCATTAAAGAGGAGGGACTTCTTGTCCCCGATTGCTGCTCTTATTAAAAGTCCTATTTGACGACCAATAGAACCGATACTTCAAATTCCTCGAGTACATGAATCTCCTCATTTGTGTCTATGTCCACTATTTCAATTGGGTTTTTGTTAATTCATGCAATTGATCAAAAAGAGGTATACTCACACCTTCAACTGGGGTTGCAAAAATTTCTTCAACTCTTGTTCTAACATAGAACTATCTAGTGGATTAGGTGGGACATTACCTAGGGATACTTGTTCTTGAGTAATATCAGCTATTACTCCTCCTAGAGATAAAGCTGAAGCTGGAAACATTGGTTGTACATTTGGACTTACTTGAACATCTTTTTGTTCTGGTGGTGGAGTTGCTTGATGAACCATGGAAACAATTACTCCTTCTTGTTCCTTAGTGAGCATGGGAGGATAAATCACTTCATCCTTCTTATGCTTGTGTTTCTTAGATGCATGATCACCTTCTCTTACCAAGGGTTGTTCAAATACAACTTTGTATCTTTTCTTTTCCCTTTCAAACTATTTGATATTTGGTGCTACCCTTTCCTCAGCACTTTGTGACTTAGATTGGATATTGGCACTTGTCATGGCTCCTCATGGATCCTCTCATCAACTTTTCAGTACTCTAGGATTTTGGTAAAACCTCTAGAGGGGCCTTTTGTGTAGCTAAGCCCTTTCCTTTTGTTTGGATTGGTACTGCAAAAGTGATAGGAGCATTCTCCATATATTTTAGAAGCATTTCTTCTATTTTCTGCTTCAAAGCAGAAATGGAGGTTCCTATCTCACTAGTAGCAGTGGTCTAATCATAAAAAATCCTATAGCATGTCTTTTTAAAGGTAATTGAGGGGATTTTCCTCCCAATGGATCCATCTTATCATCTCCCTCCTTCAAAGGGGGAAGATCTTCCTTCAAAATCTCTAATTCCCTAAACTTGTTAAGCACCCTTATATTATAAATGGATAAATCCATGTTATTTTATTTTAACCAAGTCAAATTTCTCCTCATCACATGAACAATCCTACCATATTGATCATCTGATTCCTCTTCATCCCATTTTATGGGGGTCATTGGTTGTCCTTCTATTTTTTGATCAATATAAAATTGACTCACAATTTGCTTTGGTCATCCACAATTCCTTGAGGCACCACAACAATTTTAAAATCAATGATCTGTGTGAGGGTCATCCTTGAGAAATCCCTGAGTCTGACTTCCTCTTCATCTCTGCAATTCATCCAATAGTCCTCAAAGTGAGGTTCATGCTCAAAAGAATTTGCCAAAGTATTGACCACCCATCTAATGTCATAGCTAGACCTCACCTCAAATTTCTCCATATCAAACCTTTCCATTTCCTCCTCCATCAGCCTAGATTTTATAATGGAAGGGCAGGAATATCTCCCAATTCTAATAGGGAACTTGATATTCATTTTGTGTTTCCCAACAATCATCTTATGAATAGGTGTTAATTGTCTTGCCAACTCACATAAAGCCATCTTATCATCTAAATACCTTGGTAATTTGCATGGTTGTCCCTCAAATCCACTGGCTCTTATGTAAGTGAATCTCCTATACTGAATAAAGAAGCAACCATATTCCATTATTATATTTCTAGCTTCTTCTAATATTCTATATTGCTCCCATTCAGGTTTGAACAAGCATATGACAGGTGTAAAAATGTATCATTCACCAATCTTACATTTCCCTTCCAATTACTCAATTGTAATTGGGGATAAACCTCATGAATTTTGTGTTTTTTGAAAGGGGCATGTGGTATAAGGCTAGGGAAATATCTATGGCTTGCAATATTGTAAATTATATATGTCATCATGTAAAACTTGAGCTCCCCAACACCACCCATCTTGATCTTTGCAGCCAGTGCTAGAAGATGCTCATGAATTGAATCAACAATAAGGGTTGCCCAAAAAATGTCTCCTTTCCTTTCTAAAAAAATCCACATATATGGGCACATCCATTCTTTGAATTCATTTGTTGTTTCCAAACCAACCATCCTACTTAGCAACACAACTACATCTTCCGCTTCTTCCACAAACTGTGCCCTAACCAATTTCTTGGGAATTATAGTAGTTACCTTCTTGTCTGCTAACAACCACTTAGTGTTTATAAGTTTAGAATAGTCTCTCTTCTTGGATTCATAGTCTTTAAGGGCTAGTTTAAAACCTAGGGTTATTGTAGTTCGATTCTTGGTAAGTTTAGCATTATCCTGAAGGCCTTTGGTGTTAAAGTCAATACTTGATTCACCACTTCCATCTAAGATTTCTCTTTTTCTAGATTATAGTTCATGACACAAAGCCTCACCAATTCAGGGCATTGCACATAGGGAGGTATAACACCAGCTAAGGCAATATTACTAGCCTCGATTTCTTCCATGAGTTCACTTTTGTTCGGGCTATTTAAACTTTTTAGGAATTCATTTAAATCAACATCCATTAAATCCGTGTCTGTAATCTTATCTAAATCACTAGTAACTCTAGATGTGACATGAAAACTCGATGAAAATGTCTTCATTTTTATGCCTTAGCTTATACTTTCAATCTCTTTACAAATTATGGATTAAAAATAATGAAAGTATGAGAGTAGTAAAATTCTTACCAGTTTCTTATGTAAATGTCTGAGTGATTCACCTTTTCTTATTATGTTTTCAAGCCTTCACCCCCAATCGATGCTTTTTAATTGATTTCACTTCGTTCTTCTGAAAATTCTGATAGGAAGGGCATCCAAATCTTGACATACGATAGCAAAAATATCGAAGCATTACAATAATTTAAGCAATCTTGCCTTGATTTGTGTAAAAAAATGCATTAATGGTGGAAACCATAAATGCATTGAATCATGTCCATCATCCTGCCTCCCCTTTTTAAAATGTGGGCTGTCCATGTGGAGAAATTCCATGCTATGTGGGCTCGGGAGTCTTTTGTATTTTTGCACTACTTTTTAAACGTAAACAAGTTTACACATTTGACTCGATCACCCACCCTTGACTTTTATTATGATCCTAACATGTGTTTAAATATTGAATGTACCAGAGCTACGGGCCCTTTTTGCATATCTATCTATTTTCTTGATTGAGCTCTAACATTTGCTTAAGAATACGCCATGTGTCCTTGGCGGGTCTCGGATATTTTCTACATTTTGCACTTTTGTCGACTTAATGTTAAGAGAACATTATCAGCCCCGATTCCCCACTCCAATTATCTTTTAACACGTATACCTCTTCAGGAGTAGGGTCAACTTCTTGTTTTGCATCCTTTGACTTTGAATATTCCCGAGAATATTTGTCGGGCCTCGGGGCTAAGTTTGCATTTTGTAAATATTATGTAATTGTTGTAACTTTGAAAATTAAGCCCACAACACTGCAACCAATGGGAACATGCCACGTATCTTTGGGCGGCGAGTAGAATATGAAATTTGTAACAACGTCTAGAGGATGATATACAAGGATATTTTTCAAGATTACACCTGATTCATGATCAAATTTTACAGGGATTTACAGAAGCAACAATGACTATTACATTCCTCAACTGAAAAAGAGGATTTACACCCTAAACACAAGGTTTTCAATCGCATTCATCATGACTATATCTTCAAATACACATTTTTATATGAGAAAACTAGTCAGAGTAAATTTTTTGAAGGCATACATTGGATAAAAGGGTAAGATCAATTTGAGCACTAACACAAGTGTTGTGTGTCTTTTCGATGTTGCGCAAATTTCTAGTCTTGTGTAGAATTTTTTGTGTTGCATAGATTTTTCAGTGTTGTGCATATTTTTAGTGTCACATGAATTTTTAATGTTTCATGTATTTCTAGTGTTATGTAGATTTTTATTGTCATGTAGATTTTTCAGATTTGTGCATATTTTTAGTGTCACATAACTTTTCATTGTTATGTGGCTTTTCAATGTTGCACAACTTTCCTTCCCAAGGCCAAAATAACGTATAAAATGGTTTTCCTTTTTGATTTTATTGGAAGAGTTAGGAAACAACAAACTAAATTTTTTTGGAAGAATTTGGGACCACCAAAGTTGAACATTTGTTGTAAGTTGTCCAAATGAATAATAAGTTCTTATTTGAAAACACTTCCTACACTGTGTTGAAGTGCACGCTTCTCTTATCCTCTCTTGATGTAAGTACCATGCTTTTAGAAATGGAGTAAGTGTATTTGGGAAGATGTGAAACCTCCATTCAGGCTCATTTTTTAATATTTTCCAAGCCTCAATACACCCTTGAATATGGATTTTCTAGAAATTGGTTTCTGCAATACCTAGGCCAAGCTTTAGTTAAGTTAGAACTCAAAGAAAATATTACACATAGAATACTATTTATTAATTCTATAAAATATTATTTCTTCTTTTTGTAACCCACCATGTCACTACTATTCCTTTTAATGTGTAATCCAGTGTGCTTATCTTCATATCTTCTTATGGCACATGTTCCTAAATCTTAACTAGAGATGTATCCAAACTAGAAGTCCCTAAGAATTATGGAATCTATTTTTCCTCCACTTGAACCATTCACATAGGCTTAATATCACGTTCTTTGTGCATCCATTGATTCAAATATGGATTTGAATCTTAGAAAATTAAAGATTCTACTTCCTACATAATGTGACTTTCTCTATTAGACTCTATAGAGTCCTAGTCGTTATACAAAAATGCATATAAACTCATTATTTCAGACTTGGTAGGAGATCTAATTTTGAATTCCAGGTATTCTATAAATTATTTCTTAAGATACATCTTGAAATATATCTCCCAACTGTTATAATTTCTATATGATTTTCTTTATTTGATTATGGAGCTTTGGGTTTTAATTGATGTTCTACTTTGAACCACCTTTCAATATCATGCACATAGGTGGACAAGGTATTTGTAGGGATGGTAGATGGATTCTACTTAGTACTATTCATCATGATGACAATGATAGAGTCCTCTAGGTGCACTTCCATATGACTTGTCAATGTATTGATTGTCATATTCTCTCTATATGTCTATTTATTTTCAATTAATGCTAGATAGTTCATCATGTTGATATTAATATCAATTAATTCAAAGTCTCATTTTAAGCTTAGGTCCCCCATCTGAATTTCTACATCCTCTAACCATTCAATTGGGTTTAATATTCCATAATCTAGGATGCTTAACTTAATAGGGTTTTATGCTAAGGATAGAACTCTCATAGATTCCTAGGTAGACCTTGGCATCATGTTGACAATAATTCCAAAATCAAAGACCGCATCTCTTATTTCATATACCCCTAAAATTATGTTCATTATAGTGTATATATCCCAAGATTTCTTTATTTTGATGTATTGTATTAGATTCTTAGATTACATTGGTCTACTAGTTGTGATTTTAAAGAGAGTGTTCAATAGATTGGAGATATTTTATGAGATATCTTTAATATGTAGTACATTTACTAATTTTAGAGTTTCTCATAATGAAAAAACCACTCCCTTCTACTTCAAAATTCTCATCATTTAGCCATATATGTGTTCTTGTACTTCACTAGTGTTCTATCCACTTTGACATCCCTATTTTGAATTAAATGTAGTAATCCATTAGATTCTTATAGAAATGATTTTTATTTCCTTGGGTCATGATACTTATTATATTTACGTCTAATTTGGGGCTCATTAGGAGTCTCAACATGTTCCAAGCCTCGCTCTTTCTTTTGTGATCTAGTAATAGCTTGGAGACTTCCAATAGCTTTGGGAACCAAATTTATCATCTTAAAATTGTGTAGTTATTTTTTATCTTCCCCGCTTCTCCAATGTGGGGAAATATTCTATATTATGTTTCATGTGCACCCTTGAATATGAAAAACACACTTCCCACTCTAGATTTAAATGAAACTTTCAAATAATATGGTTTGGATCTCTACAAAAGTAACATATTACCCTTTATCTCTAAGGTTAGGGTTTTATCCTCCGTTCTTGGTAACCACCCTAGTATCCTCTTTTTTATGCACCATTTGATTTTTGTGGTAATTCCATCCTTTATTTTGATTTGTATATCCTCCATAGGGAACTTACAGTGGAGGTGTGCTCCACATAGGCGAATATTGAGGTGAAGGAGGTTACTAACCCATATTATTTTATGGAAAGGAAGATCCCAATTCATATTGGGTTGTGGTGATTTCGGTGTCCACTATGTATTTGACTGTTGAAATTGATGAGCCCACTATATAATCAATTGAGAAGATGTGACCATTTCTATTTCTAGGATAATTAGTTGTGCTTTTGTGGCCAATAACATTTGAATTGTGAATACATTCCTTGTAACTTCCTCTTTCAATTCCATCAACACTCTAAAATATTTAAATTCAAATTTAGTTTCCTATAAAAGGTACATACTATGTTCTATGGATGTCATTCATATTTCTATAACAATGGGAAATTACTTGAGCGAGTGTCCCTATACCCTACATAATTTATATTATTCCCATTTCCACTTATCCATGTTTTAGTGAAATCATTCTTGTGACATACTTAATCCCCGCTCTCTATAGACCATATAATTAGCTTGAGTTTCTTCCTTCTTACAATTCCTCCAGTCTTCCCATTATTACATCCAATTTGGATTCTATATTTCGATTATACACAATACTACATACATAATCTTCAATATTTTCCACTTTGATAACAACTTCAATTTCCTCGGATTTGATATTAAATTTTATTTGTGCAATTACAAAATACATCTTTCTACACAATCTTCTATAAACTAGGATGCTTTGCTAGGATCATCAAATTAAAACTAGTTTTATTCACAATATATGAGAATCACAAGTCATATTCCATAAAAATTATCCTACATTTTGTTTGATTTATTTCAAATATTGAATAATATCTCCTACATACATATTTCTTTTAGATTCCTATGTAAGAGAATCACACACTTCCTTGAGAGTCTTACCACTAAGATTCATTGAGTATATAAATTCTAATTCCCTTCCATGTAATGATTTATTAGTTCACATTTCTTAGTTGTATCGTATGTTACTCCATTTTCTCCCATTGCATGTCACACGTTAGTAAGTAATTATTTGCATCGTATATCGACATGTGGCTATAAAGTTATGTAGGGGTTAAGATAATGAGCCAAATTTCATCCCTTTCTTGTTTAGTTTCTTGGATGGATATACATATTAATATAAGTGGCACAAATACCTAGTTTCAAATTCAGTTATGTAATCATATGATTAGTACTTGCACCAGCACTTGCATTAACCTTAATAGATTTAATATTATCTTCTTCCAACTCTTCCGACTCTTGAAAAATTAGTTTGTATTTTGGGATCACATAAATGTTATTACTACTCTCACTACTATTTTCTCTATTTATACTAAAAGGGAGTCGGCACAATAGATGCTTGCACAATGATAAATTTACTTACTTTTAAATCTCTTCTAAACTTATTTCCTCATCACTTGTAGGTAACACGATTTGTCTGCGGATGGTTGACTCAACGTTATTCACAATTATTGTAGAATTATGATTTGTTTCAGATATATATCCTAGAACAAGGGTATTATCATCTTCTGTTGGCCTTTGAGTATTTAATATAACTTCTTCACATTGGACTAAGTCCTCTCTATCTATGCAATACCATGGTTTCCATGATGGATTCTCTAGGTTTAACACATACGAATTCATTAATCTACCTCTAAATAAATCTAATCCCCTACCTTCATTTTGTTCTTCTAGTTCCTCAATTCCTTTGGTTCTATATTAATGTCACATTTATGGTCCAAAACTTATTGCACACCCTCTCGGCCATTCCTTCTCATTTATTCTTCTCTTTGATTTCTTCAGAGGTCACTTTCCTCCCTCATCCACTTTCCCTACCCTACTCCAACACCCGGTTGGTTTCATCTTTCCCCTAATAACACTTGACCTTCCCCATCTATTTCACTATTTGGCTTCTCTGAGCCTTTGAATTATTCTCTTTTCTTCTTTACAATCCTTCTCATACCCCTTAAGGGACCACTTTAATTTTTTCCCTTTCCCATTCATCCCCCTCTTTTTAGGAGTACATACCTTTTTACCTACTTGACTAATCCATATCATGTGGAATTAACATAATGGCCTTTTAGACATCTAAGATTTTGATTAAGAAAAGGAATTATTTAACAAAATGTCATCATAATCCATAAATTAGATAAGCTTAAACATAATCAAATGAACATAAAACTTGGATAGGAATTATAGTTATGTACCTATCGATAGTGGTTTGCACCCAATGATTTGGAACATGGGTCCATGGAATGTCCAATTTGTGCAAATTTTTATTCTTCTCATCCGTCCATTCATATTACTCTTTGTCTTTGTGTATAAAGAAATAATATTCCAATTGAGTTAACCAGACTATATCATCAATATCTCCATATATATGATCTAACCTAATTCTTTCATAAGGGATTCCCATCAAAATCTCTTAAAATTCTATAAAATGTTTGATCTTCTCTCATAATCATCATTCCAAATCCATTTTTCAAGGTGGTCATCTCAAAAACTTAGGTCCCAATAATGGAAACAATATTAACAAATGTCCTTATATCACGACATCAAGACAAAAGTAGGTTGTAGTCTAGAATAAATTTATGTTCTTCCAATTAGACAATGCATAAATGATATGATAAAATGTAATTCTCGGGTACACAATAACTACATGTTTTAGACCCTTATTAGATTATAATGGTTTAGTGAGTTAATTATACTAAAAGGATGAAAAGGGGAGCTATAAGAGGCTATTTTGATTAATTAAATTCCAACATTAATTATGTAATATTAGAACACATTAATTCTTACAACTAATGTACAATATAAGATATGAAATTGAAAACACAAAAATTTGAGTGCACTTAGTTGATTTCGGATGGATCTGGAAAGTTTTGGGTGTGCATAGCGCAAGAATTGAGATATTAAAACTTGAGAATGATTTATTCCTAGAACTATAACTAAAAAATGCCCCAAGATAAGACCATACAAAACTCGCCAAGATCATCCATAGGTTTTTTACCTAGTGTATGGTTTTAGATCTGCTTTGAATTTTTCTCTATAATGTTATGAGGTTATCACCTACCCGGAAATGTATTTTGCTATCAAATCCTATTTTTTTCTCATGCTACAAATCCCTATGAGCATTCTACGTGAGGTATCAAACCCTACAAAAGAAACATTAGTTGGGTTGAAGTGCAACCATTTCACTGCTGACATCGACACTACTCCGAAGAGACCTAAAACCACACTTTGTTATCCACCTAACATGTGATATCTAAATAAATGTAACTAGATTTGGAAATTGGAAACTCCTTGAAAATGCTTGAATTATGTTTGGATCTTGCTAATACTTGAAGTGGGGATGTTTGAGTGCTTGCAAATGAGGTAAGATGATCCCTTGACCTAGTAGGAAACTTTAGACTTGTAGTGATTAGTGCCCTAATGAATATGAATAATCTTTGGTTGGTTTTAGGGAGCCTTGGATGCCTTTTTTCAGTTTTATAATAGAGTATGTCAATAGAGTTCCATATGATTTTTAGGTCCTTAAATGAGACAAGTTTAACTTGCCTATATAGGGCTTTGAAGGTAAATTATCATAGAAAGGCTGACCCAGGGGAAGTAAATTATTGAACTAAGAATATAAAATTGATAGAAAATATGGAGGATATGTCGGTTCAAAACCATACAAGTATGCTAGGACTAGATATCATAAGTTAACCAAACTGGATGCTTTTACACAAGTGTGAAAATCATGAAAAATTAAGGTTTATTCCTATCAAGTGGAGTTTTTCCATGGATTTTATACATTTAAATATTAGAAACTATTGAAATACCAATTTTCATAACTAACAAAGTTAGACAAGAGACCTTAGGATGTATTGAGTAGGTATAGATAGAATGTGTTTATCTTAGCAAGATTACATTGTCAAAATTAGCAGTGTCAAAGAGTAAATTGCCAAATTTGAGTGTCTACACTATATAATTGAAATAATTAAAGGGAGACAAAGAAAATGAATGGGAATTATAAACAACAAATAGGAATATGAACTATTGAGTCAAAACTCATACCTAACTCATAATGGAACTTTAGGATTCAATATTCATTCCAAATCAAGATCAAGATCAACCTTTTGCATAGTGCATTTACATAGTTTTATATAAAATGAGGTGATTACTAAGTTACCAATCCCTTCTTCTTCCTTTCCTCGACAAAATAGAATATTCACATTATCTATATATTCTAAAAGAGTATTACATATTCTATACTCTGTCTTATATGGACTATGAATATATATTAGGATTTCACAATTAAAAAAATACATTCATGTTAGATTTTATACCCCTATACACTCCCAAAGACTTGAAAAATTTCATGCTCTTGTTTTTACAGAGATGGAAAACATGATTACTCCACTTACCAATCTCATGGATATAGATCCATAGGTTGAGGTTCAACATTAAACTTAAAATCAACTTCAAAATCATCCATAACCTAAATCCAAACAGCTAAATGAGACCCAATACCTACCTCATTCCCAACATCGTGATCTAAACTATAACTCAGATAATAGAGAAATAGAGGTTGTTCTATATAACAATCATGCATCATCTTCGTGTCCTCTTACATTTAGACATAATGCCAATTTTACTTAGCTTCATATAAATCTATTTAATGCAATCCTCCCCATGACTCCAGAGTAATATGAATCATGTAGATCGGATGAGTTGATATATGAGTTGTGACATATAATGTGCATAACCCATGAGATTTGTGAAATACATCCTACATTGGTGACTAGTTGGGAATATATTTTCATCACCAAGATGATGAGAGACTATAGTAAACTTTAGGAAGAAATATATGCCCTGAAGACACAATCACCACATCCGCCTTTGATTCCAATGGCATCTAGTACACCAAAATCCATTGAGGTAGTTATATTTACATGTTATATATTTAGGTGAATGCATGCTTATTTTATTTTATATTTTTAGAAAAGTAGATTAAGTTTTTACGTAGTGCATTCAAGGGTTTGAGGATATGGATTATCCACTTGGTCTTGAAAAGTTATTAAAAAATATTTTGAGAAACAACAAGACAAACGACGATCATAGAAGAGGCGCAAAAGGTTTCTAATAGTAATATTTAGGAATATGTCATGAGATAGGTGTTATAATAGCAAAGTTAGGAGGGAATTGATAAGATTCTTAATTGATAGACACATGTATTGTAGTTTTGAGAGGATTTAGTCAATTTTTGTACACGAGCTATACATGTACGACTAGATTTATGGTTATCATGACCTTACTCATTGTAAGACTTGTACTTTATCATACACTATATATACATAAACAAATTCCACGTAATACTTGGACATATGCTTTGACACGTGAGTTTTTATGCATTTTCCTTTACTTTATATAAATTTTTGTAGTTTTTATGAGATATTAAAGATAAGACACTATGAAATATTGTATAGAGTAATAGTGATCTAGAGGAAATACTTCTTTAATTTTATTTTTCACAGCTATTCACGTGGAGAAAATAAAACTGATATAGGCTCACATATGTCCAAATATGATCAATGCGAGAATAATGACATATTAATTGAGCAATGTTATGCACATTTAGGTAGGATTTATCCTAGATAATGTAAATAGTTCTATTTTCTACATTTATTTGTATTAAAATATATGATTGGTTCTTTTATCCTATTAATCCTAAGAATTTTTCTCTTTTCATATTCCAAATCATATTAAATATTAAAATTGTAATTTTTATACACCTCAAAAATTACAAAATAAGCTCATTCAAAATTGAAACATGAGGGTCAACTTAGTGTTAAGAATTTTCGTCTATTGCATACAACACCTCTAAATCCTCAAGGCCTATTTGTCTCTTGATTAAGTCCAAATTTACTCAAAGGACTTGCATCTTGTTAAAAGGTAACTTTAATTCTTGTACTTGAGGCCCAACAACAAAGGGTGTTATCCTTCTTGCACTTAAGAAATATAATGCACTATCTAATAACTTATTTAAAACCATAACACTTTCTAGTGAGAATTTCCTTCAAAGGAGCTAATATTTCCTTGTATGAAGCAAACGAACACTTATTTCTATTTTACTTATTGTGATTAGTCCCCAAACCTATTTCCATCCAATATTTATAGTCATCTTCAACATAAAGAAATCCTATAGATTGATTTAAATATTTGGTTCATGTTGCGGGGTTGAATGTACCTTTTTTAGATTTCTTTGGAGCGGGCATCTGCTTTTGGAGAGCCTTCCTCATGGTAACAATTGTGGCCTACTGACTACATCTTAGCACTTTGAAAGGGTAAGACCAGGTAATCTGGGAATTGAAACACCTGGTTTGATTGTATATCCATTTTTCTTTAGAAATTATCTCCATACATGCTTCACATGATGGGGACGCATCGAGTGATTAATGGTGTCTAGACATCAATGAATTGACTTAAGAAGTCCATTTTAATTTCCCCCAAACCATAGGATAGATTGTACTCATTCCAAGTTTCCTAAAGATCATAGAAACATGTCTTTAAGGCCTCGGTTAATATCATTTTTTTGTGATTCTATTCGTTCAACTTGATTGTTATGTTTATTTCATTAGAAAATATTATATTTGGATAATTAGAAGGGAAACCATGCTTTAAAGACTCCTATACAACCAAAATATCCTCCATCCATGTGATATATTTTGTTAGTCATAAGATAATAACATTATAAGTCTAAAAAAATCAGCATCATCCATCCCATCACTTGTCTTGGACAAATAAAATCAAGCGGCATATAAAAATAAGTCTTCTACTTCTTGATGAAAAGTTTTGAAATTCCTGTAGACTTTGAAATCTTCTCACAATTGAGAATAATATGCCTAATTCACGTGAATGAATGCTGCAATTTAACCTTTAGAAATATGGTTGTGTGATTATAAATGCAAAAGGTGAGATGGTTCTGAATCAAATCCTTACCAAAGACTCAAAAATCAAGGGGGTACTAGTACTCAAACTATTTCTTCACATACTTTTGAGGGTTTGAAGGAATATCTTATTATGGGAAATGACATTGACATAATAAACAATTCCAAAATTCATCTTTCATATGATATACCTCTGTTATGGTGGTATTCTTACCATACATGTCACTATTTTGTAAAAGGTGAGCAATTATGAAATAAAACACATATAGTGTGGATTTTGACAAAGATTGTACAAGGAATTGTTCATCATAAGGATTTTTTTGCAATGAGAAATTATGTAGAATATTCCCACTCATTAATACAAATTTGTTTATGCTCAAATCCATGCCTTTCCTTATCATAGTAAATATCCATCTTCGAAAAACAATTCTCGGCATTTGTTCTCCACTTAGGTTCACCATATATTATATACCATTGATCCGTGAGGGCCACAACACATTCATCACCTGACCTAGAGATTAATTTTTCGGTGGCACATTATACATAGTTTCCTCCTTGTCTACAATTTTTTTCTGATATATTATTTATTTTTTGAACATCTCCTTAAATTCTCCCACACACATTGTTCCTCAATGAAACCTTTTAAATAATTCAATCACTTTTTCTCTACAAGTTTATCTTTGTCATTCTATATTTTGACCTTAAAATAAATTCACATCTTCTTAGTTGATATATCCTCAAATTATGTGATATTTATGATAGTAATCAATTCAAATGGTAAAATCAAGTCATTGTTCACTCTAAACTTGTCTCTCTTGTCTAATTTCAGCTTCAAATCCACTAGAGCCATGTAATCATCACATGAATCACTGTGCACACTTGTTACTTATCCCTACTCCTATGTCTCTTAGAATTGTTAGCATGATAAGGGCATAAAAATATCATTAGCTACAATATGTGACCTCAAGGGTTTTTCAATCAAGGCATGACCCATTAACTCAAGAAAGCAAGTGGGCTTGTCGGTACTTTGGAGATATTTTGATGTGTAAGATTAAGGAAACCCTTTGATTAAGATAGATTAGTTTATGCTCAAATCCATGCCTTGCATGATCATAATAAAGATCCTACTTTGAAAAAAATTCTTATCCTTTTCTATCCACTTATGTTCACCATAAATTATATATTATTGATTTGTGAGGGCCACAACACATTCTTCACTTAACCTAGAGATGAATTTTTATAGCTCAACGTACAAGACCACCTCCCTCATCTCCAAAATATTTTTCTTGATTAGATGTTTTTATTCTAGAACTTTCACCTCTTTGAATTCTACCACACACATTGTTCCTTAATGAATCCTTTCAAATAAGTCAATTGCTTTGCTTTAGCTACAATCTTATCTTTGTCATTTTGAATCATAATCTTCAAATCAATGCATACCTTCTCATTTGATTTGTCCCCAAATTATGGGGTATTGATGACAAGAATCACTTAAAAAGGTAAAATCCACTCATCCTTCACTTGAAACTTGGCCTTAAGGTCTGTTTTTGACTTTAGATTCGATAGAGCCATGTAATCATGACGTGAATGACTAGGTACATTGGTTACTATTCATGTTCCTTTGTCTGTTAGAATTGTTAACATGGGAAGGACATATACAAAATCATTAGCTAAAAGAGGTGACCTAAAGGGAAGGATGATCAAGTCATGATCCATCAATTTAACCAATAATTTTTTTCTCTCTAGGACCTTGGACATATATTGATATGTAAAATTAAGGGTAGCCCTCTCGAGTTACCAAAAATACATTTGTATCGTGGATTTAAGATACACCATGCTTACCATTTGGTAATACCAAATAATTTATTTGACCATTCATGGTCTAGGTATATAAATGTTTTTAAAAATAAACTATAAATAAAATCTATTCACTTCTATATAACTATAGGTCTGATAAGGTACACCTTATTATAGTGTCAATCTCTGTTTGTAGAGTTCTCTACATATCATTACCAATAATCTATACAAAAACATTGTGATTTTTTAAATTATGGATCTTATTTTCATATGTCATGCCAAGTTTTCTTTAACAATATTAGAGATCAACTCGGTCATAGTGTGGAAGTTAACAAATATATGAAGGTTCTTGACAAATCCAATAGTTGTCCCAGGGATAATTTTTAACAATTCAAGTGCAACTTCCAACTTATTTCTACGGTGGCAGAGGAGTAATTATTTTTCCTCTTTTTCCACATCACTAAATACATGTTCTAAATTTTAAAAACTATGTTTCCTTAATCTTATAAGATAATTTATCCAACTTTGCATAGATCTCTTGTATCTTTTGGTGTGAGTTGTCTCCTCCACAAAAAATATGCACCATTTCATGTCCTATAATCTAAATACATCTAGACATCATTTTAATTCCTCTAACCTCGATCAATATCCTTACCATTTAAACCTCAACACACCACCACACTTTTCCATATATGTTTAAAACAAGAACATAAGTTGTAATATTTTAAGGATCCAACTCAAAAAGAATAGTTTTTTATAAATAATTGTAACCATATATTCTTATACTCTCTACAAGAACCAAGTGAAAACATCCACATAACCACCACATCGAAATAATTTTTTTAGCTCTGTTAAAAATAAAATGGATGTGAAACAACATTAATAATAAATTTTTATGTATAATATGTTATGTGTAATTCAATCCCAAATGGTAGATTTGACATAGGCATAATATAATACAATTAGTCTAGATAAAATGACCATACAAAATGACAAAGGTGGTTGTAAAAATTATCAAGAGATGTTATCCATCATCACCTGCAGGTCTTACATAGTGTACCTTGTAATAGTGCCAACCTATATTTAAATATTTATTCACATTAACATTACCAATAATATTTGCAAGGACATTGTCCTTGTTTGAAATGTTGGAACCAATTTGTAGTGTGACAGCAACACATATTCGAAGGTTTTTAAAAATTCTAACTTTCCTTGAGGGTGTGTTTAACAATATAAATGCAATTTCCAACTTCTCACTATGTTGGCAGAGGAATAATTATTTTTCCTTCTCCTCCACATCACTCAATAACCAATACATGTTTTTAATATGTTTGAAAAAGAACATAAGCTACAAAATTTTGAGGATCCAACTCAAAAAGAAGAGTTTCTATAAATAAACCTAACCCTATATTGTTATTTTATCTACAAGCACCAAATAAACAAGTCCACACAACTGCCACATGTTTAATATGCATTTTGATGATAAAGTTAAGCATTTCCTTAAGATAGCCAACATGATATGGAAGGTAAACCATGCACACATAATGATCAATTATATGCATAATGCCATAATAGGAACTCATTCCATTGAAGTATTTATAACCCTCATCCACCAAACCTACATGGATGTATGTTAATAAAACAAAAATGAAGTTGACTTAAGGAAATTTTTGTTCTAGATAACTTCATTACTTTAAATATTTTGATAACATCCTTGAAAAATATACTTTTTCGCATATCCTTTAAGCATGGAATTCCAAGAGATCACATATCTTTGAGGCTATTTTTCAAATAGTTCACATGCATTCTACATCCTTCCATATTTTACATATGTATCTTCTATGAAACTTATAACTAAAACATCTGAAAAAGGTAGTTCACCATAATGATTTTTTGGATGTCATTACAATGTTTCAAAGATCCTATTTTGGAATAGGTTGGGGGTATGCTAGAAAAGGTGAAGTCATTAGATTAGAAACTTGTTATTTTATTTTGGTTAAATAGTATCAATGTAATGTAAGGATGCCCATATATTATATTGGTTGTAATGCAATGAAACAACTTGCATTCCTTTTGTATGCTATCACATTCTACATACATTTGTACATGGGAACTTACAACAACAACAAATAAAAATTATTGAAATTATTATTAACATCTAACCAATAGAACATCCACTAAAACTGGAAAACAAAACAAGTATAATATGATAGTGATTATTTTGGTCATAAGTATGAAAGATCCTTCAGGATCTATTCCTTATGTAATATGTTTATATCATTCAACCACTAATATAGATTTGTTCCTATTAATTGCAACTCAAAGGTTATTGAAAATGATAATAGTTTTCCCAGGAGGGTGTGTTTAACACTCCAAATGTAATTTATATCTTCTCACTGTGGAAATCGACTCTTTTTTCAGTGTTGACATTTTCCAAGATTGTGTTTTCCATTGATTGGATCTTGTACAATTAAAGCTAGTAGAGAGAGTCTATGGAGAGATGGACCTTCATCGATTCATGCCACATGTTAGGAATCAAAATATGAGATAGATTAAGACTATTGGATTTAAATCCTTATAATCATGATGAAATATATCTTAACCACATGTGAGGAATATGCATATGAGATAAATGAAAGTGAGGAATTTTAAAACCACTAGGCATGAGAAAACCGATCTCAAAACGTGTCTAGGATCTCATCAAGTTTGAGGCGGGTGAGAGACACATAAAAATTATTAGGTGATATTACATCGATCAAGTCCACCTATTAAATATAGGTGGTGATATAGTATGAGATAACATAGGAACAAGGTATGGACATCCATAAATGAATAAATGAAATCAATTTTACGTGAGTGTTGTAGTTTTGAAAGTAATGATTGATATATATTAAAAATGTGGAAGCATATATTACACATGAATTATTTGATAATATACTTCAAATAAATGTGTTCTCATGTAATTACAAGGTTATTGGATATGTAAAAATAAATTTTACATGGATGCTCTCAAACTCTTTGAACTAATGAAATATGCTAGAATACGCCATGATCATGTAAGCTTTACCCGAGTTTCATTTACATGAATCCATGTAGGTTTATTAGAAAAGGGCTATAAATACTTCAATGGCATAAATGCCTCTTATTACATTATGCATAAAATTGATCATTATATATGCATGGTTAACCTTTTTGCCGTGTTGGATTTCTTAAGGAAAGACTAAACTTTATCATAAAATTGCCAATTAAAATTGTGGAGGTCTTGTGGATTTTTTTTTGCTACCTATATATCACATAGGAGTACAAATTTTGGATAATTTTAGCATAGGCATGGAGTACGCTATAACATATTGTTGAGTATGGGATCACACATTTTGATTGCAATGTTGGAATGAGAGTGACCGAGAGGGGGGGTGAATCAGTCATACAAAAATTAGAACTTTATTTCAAATTTCTTAGATTCATCATTCAACTTCACCATTTAATATCCAAAAACCATGTAAACTTATTATGTGTGCAATAAAAATCACATGTGTAATAATCAAGAGAGAACGAAAAACTACATATACATATGGGAAACCCTCGGGGAATAAAAACCACTAAAACCATTGCTTTTATTACTCAAAGCAAGGAATTACAAGAATATTACACATCCTACAATATTTTTTTAGCGATGCACCAACTCCATAAGGAGAACTAAACCCTAAACCCTTTCTGATATTACACACAATAAAGGACTTAAGTGAATATTACGCATCAGAAGAGATTTCTTTAGTGAGGCACCAACCCCACAAGGAGCACTAACCCCTAAAACCTTGTTGATATGAATCATGAACCAACATAAGATATTTTAAGAAGTATGACCATTGAAAATATGTTAATACCACAACTGATAGTGATCCCAAAGTTCAGCTCCAAATTCCTTCAAACTCTCTCTCAAGCACACCTTCTTTAACTTGCTCTCTCTAGGTCTTCATGGACTTGTCTTGCCTCTAAAATATTGCACACATGTCTCAAAAAATATTCAACCTATCATGCATCTGATAATATCTCAAAATATTCCCTCATACATGTAATTTACTCTCCTCTAGGTCGCACTTCTCCCCATGCAAGACTAGCTCACAAAATGAGCTTAAACTTCACTTTTATATGCAAATCAACTCACAAACCCAAAGGAGGTCGGTCCCTCATGAAAAATTCAACCCATACACCTTCATTACATTCAATTATCACCATTAAAATGGTCACATATGACCCAAATAGGTCATCCTAGCCAAAAACAACATTCCATGCACCAAAGTGTCTCAAAACCCTTGCATTAGGATGACAAAAATATCCTAATCCAAAAATATTTTTATCCAAGCTCTAAAAATCATCAAACATGAGTAAAATAACATTTAAAATCCATATATGTCTATAATTAATATCAACCAATCAAATTATTTCATTTATTGGGGCCAATGTTCTTTGTACTTCTCAAAATTGTTGTTTCTAGACCCTTCAACACCTTGGAAACTTCATTATGCCACCAAAACACTTAAACATGAGAAAATCATGTCATGTAACAAATTTATGGAAATTTAAGAACCTGTAGAACATTTCTAATCAAGTTATAATCCTTTAATTAGCCTCATGCTCAAACCATAAATACTTTTGTCTTCACCAAATCAATCTTCCAAAAAGGTGTTTGTAAATGTTAGCTCATAAAAACATTTCTAAAAAATTCAAGACCTAAAAATGGATTCATTAGATTAAAAATTAATCCTTTTTCACATTATAGGTGATATAAAGCATCACCCAATCCATATAATGCTTCAAACAACTCAAAATTTTCACCAAAACACATTTTGTCCCGCACTACCGAAACTCTTCATGTCCAAATAATGACCTAGAAACCCTATCAAATGACCTAATCATGAGGAAAAAATCATATCACTGGAAATATCTATAAATCCTCTTTCCAAATCAACTTGAATCATCTTCAAACTCTACTTGTATCTCAAGATATGATTGCTTTACTAAACACTATTTTTAGGCCTCAAAACTATCCTTTGACCAGTCAACCTAAATGGACCTCAAATTGAACTTTCTCATCATAAAAATGATCTGAAAAATTAATATAAATCAATAAAAACTCATGTAAATTACACAATGGTAATTTAGTTCATACCTCACTTGGAAAATTTCTCCTCAAATTAGAACTCTTCAAAAATGACATTTTTAGGTGGGGCCCACATATGACCACAAGCTCTATTCTCAATTTCTGGAAATTTGGAAGAGTCCTCTAAAACATCCAATGATCAATTTTCCAAGATAAATCAAAACAGTCCTAATATACTCACTTTTGTGCAAGCTTCTCCTAGTGAGGGTTTCAAACCACTTTACCTTCTTAACAATCATTCATAAAAATGTCACTATCGAACCACCTCATTATTTTTGTGAAAGCTTGCATAACCAACCTAAGAAGATAAACAAATATTTTAGGTCCCCATGAAAAGCACACAGTTCATATTGAGCATCAAAAGGCTCACTTTTGCTATAAAAACACACCGAAACTTACCCAATCTCACCAAAACTTGCATAACTTTAAAAATATTCTTCACAATGACTTGAAATTTATCATGAAACACCATGAAATTTTTTATAACTTTCCATGCTTATCATCTATCTCATATATGATTAAAATCTCCAGCCATAGTGACTTACCTATGCCAAACTACCCGTTTCTCACCTGTAGCTTCCCAAAGACCTCAAATATGCATCTAACCTCTGAGTTATGACCTAAAACTCACCATACACCTCAGGTACACTGATACCATGTTGCTACCATGCTTGGAAATGACTTTTTGGTCCAAATATCACATCTCCACTTCATTTTGCATGCTTTAGGGCTAGAAACAAGCATGGAATGACTTGACTCAACCATGACAACTCATGAACTCGACAATGTCGACTCAATGCAGACACATCTACACTCATGAAACATCATATGGACCATGTATGAACTCATTAAACACTCAAATCACCTCAAGAAGGCTCATACCATGACTTAGCTCACTCAACCATGCACTTTGGGACACCATGTCAACTCACGAAACCACTTAGATTACATGCTTGACATCCGAACAACATCATAAGGAGACTCACATGACACCCTTTGCCATCAATGATGACATAGTCACCCAATGGCCAATAATCTCTCCCTTTGTCAATGATGGCAACCATCATTCATTAAAATTGATGGATACCAACATGACCAACACACTTACATGACTCTTACCATGTTTCTGATGCATCTCTCCCCGTTTTCCATCTACGAAAAAGTCTACATTGACTCCTAGCCATGAAAAATGACAACACTCAATGATAACAATGAAGAAGATGCACAAACTTAACAAACTTTACTATTCTCTTTGAATTCTTTAGCAACATGTAAAGATCCTATGGACCTAGAATTAATCTCCCCAGCATGATACTCCAATTTTTTTCCTTCATTCATGCTTGGATCACTTTCTAGGTCATTCTCATTAATTCTTCCTCTAATCTTTGTCATATTATTACAATACCCTATTTTGACATTCTTAACAGTAATAAAACACAAATCCCCCTAGATATGACACTATCTCATGCCAACAGGCCGATATTGAGCTTAAAACAACATTCTTGCCTTCTTATTGATCCATCACTACTTTGTAAGATACAAACCTAGCAAAACTCTTCCACATCTTATTTTAACACAATTGAAACTAGGTTCCCTAAAGTAGACCTTTAGTGAGATTCAGACAAAATTCTACCAACCATAGAATTAATTTAATCGAGCAAAAACAATCTTCAAAGTCACCCTGAGTTCATACACCTTATTACTCCCTGAAAGTGTAAAAATTTGAGTACATAACTTATTTTGATGCCTCGAGGATGGATTAATAACTTTTCTTCATCTAAAACATTTTTTCGAGACTTCTCTATCTTTTCTTCATCATGAAACACTTATTGAGGTTTTTGACAATCTCCCCACGAATGCAATATCTTACACTCATCATACTTGACTCACAAAAACTTGTTTCTTACCTTATTAAGAGCTTAAGATTACCTCCCCCGACTCATAACATTGATGTATACCAAAGTAGCCTTAATTTTCCTTAGAGTCTTAGTTGATCCTTCATACCGTTTGACAAGAATACACAACACCAGTTTTCTGTGATACCTCAAAGATACTTAATTTGATTCCATGAACTCACACATGAATACCAACAATGTAAAACCATATCCTAATGACTTGAGCAACATTTTACATGATGAAGAGACACAAATACTATTTTTATGCATAAATCCATGACATCTTGCACCAATCAACTTACAAATCTTTGGTAACCTTGATGATACACATGAAACCCTATAAAACCTAAGTCATAACTTCAAATCACTCAATACATGCTTCACATAGGACACTCAACTCATAGTCCTTTTGACACAAGGACATCATGAATGGACCCAACACACAGAGACTTCATTAAAAACTTTTACACATGGCATATGAGTGAGACCTTTGACATAACATAATAAGACATGAAAGACCCTAATACCATATCTTGGACCAATAACATCATAAAATAGATCCTAGAATCCACCGAGAGAATTCAACCTTAACTTCAAGCTTTTCAATATGTCACTAGACTTCATGGATTGATGAAAATAAATACCATATAACACTAGACATAACTTATAGAACTCTTAGATGCACTAGATACCTAAGCACAAGTTCAGGTCCTTGGAAAAATATTTCATGAAACCACTGATCCTTCATTCTTATGATGACATACATGAATTTGTTCTAGAAGCATAATTGAAGACTCGGACTATGCACATTTTGGTAATTGACATATATACAGTTAGTAGATCTTGAAGAACACACAAGACCACGTACATACTTTCTTGCTTGATTGACCTTGAAACATGCCCTTCACTTATATTTCAGACTTGATCATCATGAAAAACACAGAAAAGGACATACTGATGACTTAGACCTTACATTTATTCAAGGACATTCGACACAAGTTCTCACCTTTTATAGACTCAAATTTCAAAAACACGAGATCTCAAAAACATGAAATAATCTTGTGATTTTAATTTGAATGCACCAAAAATTCATTTTATTCCTCTAACTAAAACAAGACCTTAATTCTTTATGAGTTTACCCTTCTCGGTACTTAAGACACACAAATATCACAAATGAGATAGATGGAAACAACTTTTAAGGACTTGCACAGACTTTTATATGGAGTAAGCACATAGACTCAAGACTAACTTGAGTAACACAAATCTTCATGGACAACATACATTTAATGCTAAGAATTTTTCAAATGTCGGACCACAAGCATATACTTGTCATGATAGTAAAACTAATGAATTGTACTTGAGTATAACACTTTGAGACACTTATATAGACCTTATTCAGAACCAAAGAATACTTCTTAGATCAAGAACACTGATGACATTGTTTCATGACACAAAGACATAAAGACACAAAGACACAAACTACAAAGCACATAACTCAATCTCGATCTTGAACCCTCATGCTCCTTCCACTTGTCAACTATCCTATGACCCCTTAGCTTGAATGAAAAGGAGTACTCAAAACAAAGCTCATACCTTATTTGAAGAATTGATGAACCTTGATGTTCTCTTGGAAGAATCAAACCCTTCTTGGCCTCAAACCCTCCATGAATTATCAAATTCATAGATCCAACTATACTTGATTTGCACTTCATACTTTTTCCTCTCTATCATAGGGTTCACAAGGATCACTTCATTGATTGTCATCATGACTAGATCATCATGACATCCTTCTTCCTACAAAGACCCAAACACATCTGCATCATCCTTTATATTGAGAGATTCAGGTATAACCCCAAGTTCAATTGCTAGGGCATCAACAATAACTTCACAATCTTCTTTGAAGTTATATGATTCAGAATCAGATTCTAGATCAAATTCATCATCAATTACTAGGTCTTCATCCTCACCATTTGAATGATTTGCTTCAAAATCAACATAATAACCTGCTTTTTCTTCTCCATGAGACTTCTCATCAACTATTCTTGATGAAGAGAGGGTACAAAATTCATAGATAGAATTCCATATGTCAAACCATAAGAGTTTAAAACAAAATCTCAATCTAACCAATGGATTCACAACATCTTGAGCTTTACAATTTGTCATACACGTGATTCAAGTAGGATCTCCTTCAAATGATGAAAGATTCTTCTCAAGGACCTGATTTGATACCAATTTTTGGAAGCATAGTGACTGAGAGGGGGGGTGAATTAGTCATACAACAATTACAACTTCATTTTCAATTGCTTAGATTCATCATTCAACTTAACCATTCAATATCCATAAACCATGTAAACTTATTATGTGTGCAATAAAAAATCACATGTGCAATAATCAAGAGAGAGAACAAAAACACCAAATATATGTGGGAAACCCTCAAGGGGAAGAAAAACCACTGAAACCATTTCTTATATTACTCAAAGCAAGGACTTGCAATAATATTACACATCCTATAAGATTTGTTTAGTGAGGCACCAACCCCACAAGGAGCACCAAACCATAAACCTTTGCTGATATTATGCACAACAAAGGACTCAAGTGAATATTACACATCACAAGATATTTCTTTAGTGAGGCACCAACCCCACAAGGAGCACCAACCCCTAAACCCTTGTTGATATGACTCACAAAAAGAGACTCCTATGAATATGACTCATCATAAGATATTTACATAAGTGTGAAAACTAAAAATATGTTGATACCACAACTGATAGTGATCCCAAATTTCAGCTCCAAATTCCTTCAAACTCTCTCTCAAGCACACCTTCTTCAAATTTCTCTCTCTAGGTCTTCATGGACTTTTATTACCTATAAAATCTTGCACACATGTCTTCAAAAATACTTAACTTATCATACATATGATCATCTCTCAAAATCTTCCCTCATACCTGCAATTTACTCTCCTCTAGGTTGCACTTCTCTCCCATGCAAGACTAACTCACAAAATAAGCTTAAAATCCATTTTAATATGAAAATTAACTCACAAACCCAAAATGGGTCTGTCCCTAATGAAAAGTTTGACCCATAAACCTTCATTACATTCAAATAACATCATTACAATGGTCACATATGACCCAAGTAGGCCGGCCTAGCCAAAAACAACATTCCATGCACCAAAGTGTCCCAAAACCCTTGCATTGGGATGACAAAATCTCCTAATCCCAAAACTATTTTTATTCAAGATCTAAAAATCATCACACATGAGTAAAATAACATTTAACATCCATATAAATTGGTTCATTTATTGGGCCTAGTGCTCTTTGAACTTCTCAAAACTATTGTTTCCTTCATCCCGTAGCACCCTAGAAACTTCATTATGCCAAAAAATATTCCACATGAGAAAACCATGCCATGTAACCCTTGATTAAAATAGAAGAACCTATAGAAAAGTTATAAGAAAGTTAGAATCCTTGAAACAACCTCATGCTTAAACCACAACTAATTTTGTCTTCACTAAATCAACTTTAAAAAATATGTTTGGATTAATTGGATGAAAAATATCCCCTCTTCACATTCTAGGTTGTATAAATCATCACCCAATCCATATCATGCTTCAAAAACTCGAAACTTTCACCAAAACACATCTGTCCTACACTTTGCCAAATAATTTCCTATCTAAACAATTACACTGGTAACCATGTCAAATGACCTCATCATGAGGAAAACCTCATACCACTAGAAATATATCTGAATAATCTTTCCAACACAACTTTAATCATATTCAAACTCTATCTCAGTAGCTCAAGATATTCTTGCTTTACTAAACACTATTTTTTAAGGCCTCAAAACTGCCCTTTGACTAATCAACTTGAATAGACCTCAAATTGCACTTTTTAATCACAAACATGAATTGAAACCTTAATATAAATCAAGAACAACTCACATACATTCCACAATGGCAATTTAGTTCATACCTTATTTAGAAACTTTCTCCTCAAACTAGAACTCTTCAAAAACTGACATTTTTATATGGGACCCACATATGACCAAAATATCTATTCTACATTTCTAGAAACCTGGAAGACTCATATACAACATCAAATCATAAAATTTTCAATATAAATTAAAACAATGCTGATATACTCACTTTTGTGCAAGTTACTCCTATTTAGGGTTTACTTAGGGTTTCAAACCACTTTTCCTTCTTAACAATCGTTCATAAAAATGTGAATATCAAACCACCTCATTATATTTGTGAAAGATTCATAACTGACCTAAAAATATACCCCAAACATATCAGGTCCCCATGCAAAGCACACAGCTCACAACGAGCATCAAAGTATCACTTTTGCTATAAAACACACTGCTTGAAACTTACCTGTCTCACCAAAATTTACATAACTTCAAAAATATTCTTCATAATTACCTAAAATTTAGCATGAAGCACCATTACAACCTTTTATAACTTTTCATTCTTACCATATATCTCATATATGCATCAAACTCTCCATCCATAGAGACTTACCGATGCCAAATATGTCATTTCTCACATGTAGCTTCCCAAAGACCCAAAATATGAGTCTAACCTCTGGTTTCTAAACTAAAAATCACCATAAACCTTGAGTACACTAATATAACACTACTACCATGCTTGTAAATGATTTATTTGGTCCGAATTTCACATCTCCACTTCATTTTGCATGCTTCAGGCGAAAACAAGCACGAAATGACTTGACTCAACCATGAAAACTCATGACCTGACCATGCTGACTCAATACAAACCCATTTATAATCATGAAACATCATATGTATCATGTATGACCTCCTGATACATTACAATCACCTCAAGAAGGCTCACACCATGACTTAGCTCACTTAAACATGCACTAGAACACCTGTCACTCACTCACTAAACCAAAAACTACATGCTTGACATCCGAACAACATCATAGGAGACTCACATGACACCATGACACATTTTGACATAAATGGGGATTAACATCAATGGAAACACAATCACCCAATGGCTAACATGCAATTGCTTCAAAATTTAAAGGCATTTTTAATAGACATGTAGACACCTAAAATCTGCATATGCGGTTTAATACTAAAATTGCACTACTTACCCTCTTTTCTATCATTTCCATTATAATTAGTAATTTTATGCTAATTAACTAACATTTCTCTCTATTTTGGTCAATTAATGACACTTGGTTAATTAAATATCTCTTATCACATTCTAGATACCAATTAATGACACTTTGTTAGTTATAATCCTCTTGAATCAATTAATTAACTATTATGAGTTAATTAAGTCTTATTTACAATGTATTTAATCAATAAACCATTTTATTGGCTAAATACCTCTTTAAAATTCTTCAAATCATATCAAATTCCTCTGAAATCAGCTCCAAATAGCCTAAAAAGTTTATTCCTGTAATCAAGCTTAACAAGTCTAAATATACTTTATTATTTATCCCACATTCATTGGGATTCAATCTTCTCCCAAATAGGAAATCTATATAAAGGACCCTCCTACATCCTTTCACACACACACACATACCATAATTTCACTAGTATTTCATATAAGACATATGATAAGAGCCTTCTCCATTATTTTGGAATAACTACTTCATCTTATGCATCCATTCTACCATTTTTGAGTAGAAAGGAAGATCTAAGTATGGCCTTGTAGCCATTTCTTGGTGAGATCCTTCCCTCTCTTTGGAGATCAAACCACAAATTTTATTACTCATGATCTAAAGAGGCTCATGTTTAGAAGTAATCATACATTTAAATAGTAGGAATGGTTAGCATTAGATGATTTCATTCATGTTTATGCAATAATTATCTAATTCCTTTAAGTTATTATCATAATGTTAATGGTAGATTTAGATTTTCTTTGAGACTACTAGGTGTTAGTTTCTTTCAATTAGCATAACAATTTTAACATGAACACATTTGGCATGCCCGATGGAGATACTCCATTGTCCTTTGCATTTAATTCCAATCTTTTTAGATTAGTTTCAATTTTAGTTACTAACCCTCTTTTTAGAATATTTTAGATAAATCCGGTGTTTTTAACTAGGTTAATCAAGTTTTCCTTGTTTTGTTTCTCTTTATAGCTATGAAGGAGGTGAGGTACTGCCAAATTTGGATCAAATTGGAAACATTTTGAGATTTTTTTACTTTCCTTTTGTCAAATACCATATTTTTGTGCTTACACAGCTGCCTTGCACTAGCGAGAAGAACTCTTATGCTACTACAAAAATACATATGCTACCGCTTGACCGGCTTATGCTAGCACTTCTCGGTCTGTGTTTCTAATTAACTGAATTTTTGCTGCTATGTGTATTGCATATGTTCTTGCACCATAGACTTATGATACCACTTACATTTCTTGTGCTACGAATCTCTACCCGTGCAAGCACTTAAGCTGTTTTGTGTTTTTGTCTCGAGACGTGCATTTTTGACATCACCCTTGCACTAGTGGGATTATCCTTACGCTACTACTTGAATCCATGCACTCTTGCTACATAGAATTACACTAGCGCTCTGTGTTAATATTTTGGCTCTAATTTTGAGGTTTCAGTTCTGTTTTTTGTTTCTACTTTGTCTTACATGATTTCTATTGTTTTCTACATGTTTTAACATTTTTAATCAGATTTATAACATGTTGATAAGATTTAATGAATATCATGTTTCCATGTTTTACTTAAGTTAGAATAAATTGTGTATGCTCTTCTCTTGCACCTTAAGGTGATCTTGAGAATCAAAAGCAACTTTATTTTTCATTTTTATAACATTTGGTAAATTAAAAACTTAATCTTTCATTTTTGCTTAAGGGAGCGAAAAATTTATCAAACATTGTTAAAAATAAATTTGATTTAAAAGTTTTCCTTTAAATTTATCTAGTTGAATCAAATTATTGTGTATTCTCTTCTCTTGCATCCTTGGATGATCTTGAGAATCAAAAGAAACTTTGGTTCACTTTCTATTGGAAATTACTAAATATTTTGTGCGCGAGGACCTAACACTTGTTAAAGACTTGGGATCTAAACAAACTCTAACTACATGTGTGTTGCAGGTTGTTAATGGTGTGCTAAACCACATTTTAATGAAAAGATAAAAAAACACACCACTTTATTCAAAACACTATATTTACAAGTTTGGTTAAGGGTTAAAACCCATTTGATTTAAACTATGGGAAGTATCTTGGCATAATCCATAAAACTCATTATGAGGATTACCACAGGAACCCCAAAGTAGTCCACACCTTGAGAGAAATGGTGGATGAAACAGGAAGTGCCCCTTACCCACTTGACTAGTTGGAAAATCTTTGTGAGAAAAACTTTATTTTTCTTGTATAGGGCCCCATTCATTAATTTAATTGTTGGGTAATGGTCTATTATCTAAAAGAAATTATAGAAATGTGTACCTCCTTTAGGAAAGAATTGGTGAGTTTGTGAACAAAATCCTAGGTGAACCATTTGGCATTGGGGTCAACTTGACTTTATCCATCATGTTATATTGAGCTCTCACGAGGCAAGAAATTCTTTCAGTCAAAACCTTGTTAATTGAACAAGGGGAAAGTTCATTACAGTTTAAGGTTTAGTGTGTTTATTCATCATGAAAATTACAAGGCATTACTGTGTCTTAGTTTCTATCTTGTCCTTTAGGTATTTTTATCACCACTTGGTTTACTCCTTTGATTTCTTGTTCCCCATTTGGGAAAAAATAAAGCATATATATGTGGATACCACTAGAAATAATCGTGTCCACCAATTTTCTATTCTACTCACATGACTAGATTGTAATGCCAAAATGTGAGTGTTGAAAGTGTGAATGGTATGTCTTCATCCTCTAGTAGGCCCTTTTGTCTCACACCCATATTGAAACTAATTATCATTGTAGCTAGGTTGTCTTATCATTGAATTCCTTTGAGTTGTTACACTACCTCGAATATATCAATACAGTTGTGATACTTACATGTTGTTTCCTTTGTGAAACTTGATCTAAGTCTCTAAGTTGTATTGTTACACTTGCTCACATAAATAACAACTTCTTGTTATACTTAGAATGGGTTTTGATCCCAAAATTTCCTTGAGTTTTAGAAAGTGTCGTCATTACGCTGCTCGCATTATGGTAACATAATTTTGATACTAAAATATTTCTTTGTCTACAAAGCTTGATTAACGTGTCCAAATAGTGTTGTTACACTACTCGCATTTGTAGCCTCCATTTTTCAGAGACTTGGACTTTTTTTGTATCTAAAATTGTTTTAATATACCTTGTTTGGAGATCACGTCAACACCTTCCTAGTATTTAGGTTTTTTTTAATTCTAAACTTGACATAAGTGTTGATATTGTGTTGTCATTATTTGTACCAAACTTATCTTTTAGAACATAGGGAGTAGCTATTCTTGTGATTGGATTATAGTTTTATACTTAATTGTTTTGTCCTAGATACTTCTTGTTATTCGATACCTTATCAATGTGTCATTCTTTATTCTTTGGTGTCCTTGGTTCATATTACCTTGATCTTTTGGATTCATTACCATTCATTATTTGAAATTCTTTGTTCAATTTGACATTGTTACACTGCTTGGTTTGTCCTAGGATCCATTTTAAATCAACCTTAGTGAAATCTTTCCTATTATGCCTCCTATCACAAGGATGGGGCATTAAAAATTAGGGTCAAATCCCTAGGTAAATGACAAGATAAAACCACTTTTTGAAGACAACACTATAGTTGATCATAGTGTTGGTGAGGATAATTATCCTCAAGGCGGACTTTGAATTTAGTCCCGCCCAAATAGATAAATTATTGTTTAAAAATAGACATGAGGTTTTAATGCGTGTTATAGAGTTAGGGGCCAAATTTCCACCCATGTTTGATTGCACTCTCCTAGCCAACATGGTTCAAGGAGAGGAAGAAGTAGAGCATCCTCCTCATAACATTGATGACATCCTAAACCAAGTCCATGCTTCTACTTCTTGTCAATAGAATGACGAAGAAGTGTCTTCTCAAAATGATTGGGGATATCACATCCCCATTGTTAAAATTCATTATGAGGATCATGAAAAACATGCTAATTGTGAAAATCCCCCTCCTCATGAGAATCATGAAGAGATACCAACCCAAGAGGTTACCTTAGAAAAACAAATACAATCTCTTACTTACTAATTACCGAGCTTGGATTCACATGTTAATAAGGAACCAACAAAGACTCCTAGAACAAAAAAACCTAGAGCTTCGTATCATGAGTTCTATACCAAAACTCACCATCAGGAAAAATGTAAAGATTTGCATGAGTAGTTATATACATACAATCAAGGTGGTGAAATAGCTAGAATTAACCACTTATATAGGCCAAACCCACCTATACAAGGGAAAATATTCAACCAAGGGTGGTTATTCATGAAGAATTCTCTTACTTCTTTACAAGAAGGAAATGTAGGCTATAGTAAAAAGTATCATTTTGATGAGCTATGCCCGTATCCCTTCGACAGGGATTTTTTGTGTTGGCGATAAAATTTGTCGTAGGACAAAATTGTGGGTTTATTTCCTATGCTATGGGAATCTAAGTCCCTCTAATTAAATGGTGCAACTTTTGTACATGCATGTGTGAGTAAAGTGAGTTTTATCCAGGTGGCCTTGCGGCCAGGATATTAACAGGGGCACTTCGCTGACCCTGCAGAAAAATCTTGCAGATATGTGCAAGGGAGGAATTTTATACGAGAGAAGGATAGGGAGTGAGAATGTTAGAGAATGAAGACTAATGTTTCAAGTGGAAAATCAAATACTTTCATACACCAGTTAAAATTTTCATCACATGCACTAAAATTAAGAAGAAACAAATCTGCATAATAACAACAAGACCAAATAGAATTTAATGAGCACAAAGTATCAATAAACCCCTTAGTCAAAAAAGGTTGGAAAATCCTTCTTCTTGTATTGATGCTCAAGAAGAAATTGTACATAACATAAGAATGGAAGACATTTTAGAATAAGGGAAATGGAAGAAATTTTCTATCTCTTTGTTCTCTTCACAAGGATCTCTCTCTCATGAATTCACAAAAAACAACTCAGAATTCTAAGAAGACCCTCAAATGAGGAGCTTGTTACAATTTATAGAAGAGAAGCAACTCTTCATCTTCCTAATGAATTTTCAAATACTAAATTTTGACTTTAGACTGTTCATATTCCAATTAAATATTTAAGTCCCTTTTATAAAAACAAGGTGACTTAAAGTTTACATTATGTTTCTAAAGTCACTTAAAGATATATCAAAAAGTGCAAACCCCAACAAAAAATTATAACATGAGAGAGAGAGAGAGCGTTGGGAGAGAAGAGAAGAGAGAGAAAGAGGAGGAAGAAGAAGGAATAAGGAAGAAGAAGAACTATGCAGAAGAATGAGCCGCTATTGTGGATTTGATCTCGCTCCCTGACTAGTCTCCATCTCACATTGCTTGAGAAGATCTCTATCCCTCCAAATTATTTACTAAAACCAGCCACCGTAAGTTCCACTTTTTAAGCATGATGAATACGAACACAACTCGGGGTATCTATCCATCCATCGGACACTACTTGCTCATATCTTTGCACTTTCCAAACCATGATAGATTTTTCTCTGTGATAAGTGCAATGGAGGCCCAAATATCGAGATGAATTCAAGGGTTCCCTTAGTGAAGGAAAATGGATTACCTACCTCTATATTGAAATATTCCTTGAATGAGATAATAAACTCATCGATAGTTGTGTCTTCTCCCATTACAGGTACTCCAAGATTTTGGATTTGATGATTTATACTATCCTATAATTTTTATGATTGTTCCTCCTTTTCATCTAACTCAGTGATGGCTCGATTGACTACTTCAAACCTAATTACCAAGGCCTAAGCCCATAAGCATGAAAAGTATTCAAAAGGAGTCTCAAAACCTTCTTGTTGATTAACTCGTGAGGGTGAGTGTTTCTCATTTCACTCTCTACTTTGAACCTAGAGGATCCAAGTAGTCCCTTTCTTTCTCTAAGTCTTCCTTGAGTGCCCGCATCCTACTCATAGTTTGATGAGGTTTGTCAATGCTCTTCATTAATAATGTCAATCCAGGGCTGGTGTCTAATGGCTGTATGCATTAAGAGAAAAAAAGATCTTTGGAAAACAACTCTTTTAAACACAATCCAAACTTGCATAAAATAAATCACACACGCGGAAATGTAAAGACACCCTTGTAGAAATAAAAATTACATGAAAGAAAAACACTTACACTTGTTGAATTAAAATAAATGAAAGATAAATAAGACACTGCAAGTTCACAACAGAAATTGTATGGAAAGAAAGATCACATAACATGAAATCAGAAGTTCACAACAAAAGGAAAATAGAATAAAAAAAGGAACATAAAATATTGATCCATCTTCCTTGGAATGAGTGTCCAGCTCATTCCTTGGAAGATGACTTAATTCATACTTTCAAAATTAATTCAAAATCCGCAGAACAATTTCACTCAAAATATTGAGAAAGAACGAATCTATTATTCTTGGTAGGGAAAAATTACATATAAGAGTGTGGAAGGTTGCATTTATAATTTATGCATCCAACCAACTTCTTATTTTGGGAAATACAATATAATCTTATCTTTATTCCAATCCTAACAACTAAGATCTCCATCTCCACAAAATATGGAGAGAGATATATTATTAGAGTCAAAGTATTATCTTTCTTATTTTAGGAAGATTTGCTCCCAAATCTTCTCCTTGCTTTTTAGTAACAAGAATCACAATGATTTTATTCTCCTAATTTATTGGAAGGAGTTTTTCCTCAAAATATTATGTTGACCAAATACCTCTCCCAGATTTTCCATTTGACTTTGTTGTTTCTGATTGTGGAACTTTTGGTGCTCATCTGATACACTTTTTCCTTGGACTACAACTCACTAAAAGTTAGATTTCTCTTTATTGGTAAAACACTGTAGCAAATATGAATGAGGTTTTTATTAAAAATATTGCTATGAACAAAAAAATATCTCATATTTTCCATTTTACTTTTCTATTTCTTTTGTGGAACTTTTGGTGCTTGTTTGATACACTTTTTCCTTGGACTATAGCTCACTAAAAGTTAGATTTATCTTTATTGGTAAAATCTAGTAACAAATATGAATGAGGTTTTTGTTAAACATATTTCTATGAACAAAAACCTCTCTCATATTTCCCATTGGATTATTTAATTATTCACAATTCCTCATTTTATGTAAGTTCTGAAACTAAAAATGTCATTCAGTTGATACAAGTTCTGGAACTACAATTGTCATTCCGTAGTGTTCTGAAACTAGAACTGCAAGTTCGAAACTAACTTGTTATTCTATTGATGTAAGTTCTGAGAACTAAATTTGTCATTCCATAGTGTTTTGAAATTAGAATTGCAAGTTTTGGAACTAAAATTGTCATTCTGTAGCTAACTCCAATTGTTCCGAGCTAACTAAAAACAACTATAACTTTTGCACCCGATCTTGGATTGAGATGATTCTTTGTTTGAACTTATATATTTTTTAGAGAGGAATCTGAATATGAAATCATATTTGAGTTCAGATATACTATTCATGATCAATTCCACTTTTCCCAAAACTAACATTATCTTTCCTTTATGGCTGCATACACAAGACTTTACATCTTTCCCAAATAATCAATAGGATTAGTCAACAAAATAGATAACAAATACTTCTAAATAATGAACAAGATATATATATATATATATATATATATATATATATATATATATATCCTATATTCTATCTTAAGAAAATTTTAAGTTCAAGATTACATTCAAATCCACTTTTAAAGATAACTTGGAAGGATAAAATAATGGTAATTTATGGCCTCATCATTGCCCCACACCTAATATTATGCATGTCCTCATGCATTATATTATTATCTCCTCTTATTAGAGTCTTCTTAGCATTGAGCTTATGCATGTATGCATTCCATCTATAGTTCAAGGACATACTCTTGTATGGATATTCTTTTGTTGTTTTTATTTTCTTTCTTGTATAATAGGTTCTTGTGTGGATCTCCTTCTATTGTTTTTGATTTTCTTTTTTGTACAATAGTTTCTTGTGTGGATATCCTTCTGATGTTTTTATTTTCTTTCTTGTACAACAAGTTTTTGTGTGGATCTCCTTCTATTTTATTTTATTTCTTTGATAACATGTTCTTGTGTGGATCTCCTTCTGCTATTTTTTATTTTATTTCTTGTACAATAGGTTCTTGTGTGGATCTCCTTCTTTGTTTTTATTTTCTTTCTTATACAATAGGTTCTTGTGTGGATCTCCTTCTACTTTTTTGATTTTCTTTCTTTTACAATAGGTTCTTGTGTGGATCTCCTTCTGCTGCCCTTGCACCTCATATTTAAAATCAAAATGCATGCATCATGCTTCTCCTTATCTCCCACACCCAAGTTCATGCATGTCCTCATGAATGTTGTTTATTCATAGCTTCCCATAAATTAGACTCCAAAAGTTTGATTGCAAAGAGGTGCACATATTTTTTCATATTTGTAAGTAGGGAAGATATGAATTTTAGTTTTCCTTCCTTGGAGATCATAAAAATGGATCTAGATGTAGTAAAAAAACTTATAAGAAAGATTAAAAATAAAATAATAGAACAAAATAACTTGATCATACCTCTAGTTGTCCTTTTTTTCCTATTCTTAACATGGTCAAATAGTGTCGAGAAGAAAACCACTAGGTAACAGTTGATTGCTTTTGAATAAGAGTCGCCTCCCCTTTTTCCTTTGATTGGCCAACAAGTTGGTTTTCCAATCAAAGTTTTTTTTTTGCTTTTGATTGGCCAACAAGCTAATTTTCCAATCAATTTTTTTTTCCTTTGATTGGCCAGCAAGCTAGTTTTCCAATCAAAGTTTTTTTGCCTTTGATTGGCCAACAAGCTGGTTTTCCAATCAAAGTTTTTTTTCTCTAAAATGATAGCATGAGAAAAATTACTAAAAAATTAGAGAAAAAATTGATCTACTATTAAACTATATTCATTAAAGTGCAACCTGTGTAAAATAAGAATCAATGTTTGATATCTCATAAAAATATCTTTGCATACTTGGTGACTCCAAGAATATTTCCAAAAATTGTGTAGACAATTTCCAGGTCTTCAAATCTCAACTTGAATTGTGAATTATCGAGATCACCATAGTAATCTTCAAATCCCAAACTAGTGATCTCAGGAGATGGAGAGTTGTTAAAAGAGAGAGTGGAGGTATCCATGGGCCCCTCCAAACTGTTCCTTGATTGATATTGTTGGTGCTCAAATATATGCATGTTGATATCAAGAACAACTCTGGAAATTCTTGTAGATGTCGCAAACAAAAACATTTCTTGCCTTGATTTTCACAATACTTGATTCTTAACATTATACAACTATATACAAAAATGAAGAAGTTGAAAGACATGAAAATAATTTTTTTCTAATGGATATGGTTCAGGGATTGAATTTTATTATGGGATGAAAAATTAATTTGGATGGGTGGATTTATTATGAGTGGGTTTTTATTTTTTCTCTAATGAAGTCCTTGAATATGGATGGAGTTAATTAGAAATGATACCACTTCATTATTACAAACTGGATAAGATAGTTTTTGACTAAGATTATGTACAATAAGATCACTGAGTTGTTAGTTGATACAAGGGGGAATGGTGGTGGTTGTCAAGAATGAAATTTTATATTTCATCAACTGAATCTACTTCTAGATTCAATATCATATTTCTACCATTTCCAGATCTGAATTCTTTGTCCATACCATTATACCTTCTTGATCAAACATCACAGTCATTTTTCTTATACACAGAGTTAGTTTGTGGGGAGGTAAATATTTACAATATAACATTCCTAATTGTAGAAATAAAATTTTAATCTATATTGCATGAAATAAATATTAATCTATTTGTAGAAAATAAAAGTCTAAAGAAACTAACACCAAATACTTCATGTCATAGAATTTTCTAAGAGGTATTCTATTGTCACTAGAATATTCTTTTAGAAAACTTTAAATCTCCTAATAACACCGTGTCCTTGGAAATGGCACCAAAATGATGAGGTTTGTCAATCCTCTTCATTAATAATGTCAATCCAGGATGGTGTCTGATGACTATATGCATTAAGAGAAAAAAGATCTTTGGAAAACAACTCCTTTAAACACAATCCAAACTTGCATAAAATAAATCACACATGCGGAAATGTAAAGGCACACTTGTAGAAATAAAAATTACATGAAAGAAACACACTTATAATTGTTGAATTAAAATAAATGAAAGATAAATAAGACACCTGCAGGTTCACAACAGAAATTATACGGAAAGAAAGATCACATAACATGAAATCAGAAGTTCACAACAAAAGGAAAACAAAATAAAGAAAGGAACATAAAACATTGATCCATCTTCCTTGGAATGAGTGGCCAACTCATTCCTTGGAAGATGACTTAATTCATACTTTCAAACTTAATTCAAAACTTGCAGAACAATTTCACTCAGAAGATTGAGAAAGAATGAATCTATTATTCTTGGTAGGAAAAATTACATATAAGAGTGTGGAAGGTTGCATTTATAATTTATGCATCCAACTAACTTCTTATTTTGGGAAATACAATCTAATATTATCTTTATTCCAATCCTAACAACTAAGATCTCCATCTCCACAAAATATGGAGAGAGATATATTATTGGAGTCAAAGTCTTATCTTGCTTATTTTAGGAAGATTTGCTCCCAAATATTCTCCTTGATTTTTGGTAACAAGAATCAAAATGATTTTATTCTCCTAATTTATTGGAAGGAGGTTTTTTCAAAATATTACGTTGACCAAATACCTCTCCCGAATTTTCCATTTGACTTTGTTGTTTCTAATTGTGGAACTTTTGGTGCTCATCTGATACACTTTTTCCTTGGACTACAACTCACTAAAAGTTAGATTTATCTTTATTGGTAAAACCTATAGAAAATATGAATGAATTTTTGTTAAACATATTTCTATGAACAAAAACCTCTCTTAGATTTCCATTTGAATTTTTTTTCTATTTGTGGAACTTTTGGTGCTCGTTTGATACACTTTTTCCTTGGACTATAGCTCACTAAAAGTTAGATTTATATTTATTGGTAAAACACTGTAGCAAATATGAATGAGGTTTTTGTTAAAAATATTTCTATGAACAAAAACCTCTCTTAGATTTCCCATTGTATTATCTTATTATTTACAATTCCTCATTTTATGCAAGTTCTGAAACTAAAACTGTCATTCCGTAGTGTTCCAAAACTAGAATTGCAAGTTTTGGAACTAACTGTTATTATATTGATGCAAGTTCTAGAAATAAAGTTGTCATTCCATAGTGTTATGAAATTAGAACTGCAAGTTTTGAATCTAAAATTGTTATTCTTTAGCTAACTCTAACTGTTCCAGAGCTAACTAGAAATAGCTATAACTTTTGCACCCAATCTCGGATTGAGATGATTATTTGTTTGAACTTGCATAATTTTTTAGAGGAAATTGAATATGAAATCATATTTGAGTTCAGATATACTATTCATGATTAATTCCACTTTTCCCAAAACTAACATTATCTTTCCTTTATGGCCTACATACACAAGACTTTGCATCTTTCCCAAATAATCAATAAGATTAGTCAACAAAATAGATAACAAAATACTTATGCATAATGAACAAGATATATATCATATATTCTATCTTAAGAAAAATATAAGTTCCAAGATTACATTTAAATCCAATTTCAAAGATAACTTGGAAGGACAAAATAATGGTAATTTATGGCCAATTTATGGCCTCATCACGATTGCACACATGTAGGAAAAAATTTTAACGCCTCTTGGAGCACTGACTTCCCCTTTCCAAAAATTGAATTTATCAATTTATTATTAACTCACCCCTACCTTATGAACTCGTGCATCCTCTTGATAGACTCTAGATTGAAGCTGTTGATGGATGTAACTTCTTCAATGGGAATTGTCATGGCATTTGGATCAACTAGATGTTGCACATAAGATGACAGAGTTCACACCTATGTACCTTTAGCTCTTCAACATTATTGTTATATTATTTATTCCTTTCCACCATGTGAGTAGAAGATTGTTGATACATATGCAGATCCCCTTCATGAGTAGCTAACCCTAGTTGTATTGTTCTCATCTCATAATCATTCGGTGTCATATCATCCACTTGCTTGATCACCTTTCTACGGGATACTTCAATATATTGATTACCTATTTATCCATTGTATAGCTGTGATGCCATTTGTGTGAAATTCCTTTTCTTTCCCTTGGCCAATGAGGAAATTGCTTTGATAAATCAGGGGCCACCACTTGTTGAATAGTGCGAGCATCAGGTGCTATTATTTCTTGCATCCATGGGAACGTTTCATGAAATTTAGGATCTACGACAAGAGAATCAATCATTCCATTATCTTGAAGAGGAGGCACATCTTGGATGTGGGAGAAATTGGTGTTAATAAGAGGTGAGGCCTCCTATGGTGGTTTGAAGACTAGGTCTTGAACTATGTGTTCTCCCTCTACTTGTGTTTCTACCACTGGATCTTCTTCTTGTATTGTTACAAATGAGCCTTCTTCCACCTTGGCTTTATTTAGTGACCTTCCATGAGAAGAAGTCTCCAATTCTATGGATATTCATTTAGAAATTTCTCCAGAATTCCTTGAACTTGAGGCAACTTGCATGACTCTTGACAATGCCTACCGAGAGGCCTATTTATGGGCTATGGGCATACATTTTCTTTGGAACCAATACCTCGTCCTCCTGATCACCTTCTTAGTTCATTCCTTTATATCCATTGATTCATGAACATACCAGTTGACTTGAGGTAATGGAGAAACTTTGACCACCACGTACTCAGGATCATAGTTTTCTATCCCATCATCCTACAAAATATCTTCATACCAAGAGAACTTGAATTTCTTCATCTCATCAACTGTCATCCTCATATGATTTTTTCTCATACTTCAAATTCATCAACACAATTGGCCCAATAGTCCTTGATTTTCATATCATGGTGCAAGTCTATAATGTGGAAAGAATCGGATCATCTCAATGTCAAAATTGGGCTGGTAGTGTAAGAATGTAGAGTCAAATGTAAAGGTGGCCTCCAGATGAGATGCATCATTTTATTCTTACATGTGAATATTTCGAGAGAGATGGGAAATGAAATCAACTTCTTTTTCTTTCTCCTAAGTCTATTGTTTACCTATGATATGCCTGCATAGCTCAAATAGTATAATTTAGTCACTAAGGTACTTGGGAAACCTTAGTAGAGCTTGGTCAAAGCCAACAACTCGTAGGTAGGAGAAGGTCAAGAATTGATGAAGTAAGAGCCATATTTTTGATTAAGGATGTTGCTTGTGGTGACATCCTTGCCTCCAAATCACCCTCCAAGGTTTAGACCACATACATCGTGAATGCATCATTCATGTGGGTGAAGTGCCTATGGATTTCCTCCATCACCAACTATAGAAGTTTCTCGAATGTGGGCACCTTGGCAACAATGTTTTACGTGAGAGCCAATCCTTTGAATGATCTTGAGCTAGCGAGAAGATAGACCAAGTAAGAATTCATGTGGAAACTTCTTTTTCATGGGCACCTTTGAAGCAATTATAGATGCATATTATCACTGATTATCTGTCCCCAGTCAATTCTTTTCTTTCCTTTAGTCACTATCAAAATGAAAAGGCCCATCCACTCCTAGAAGTCTCTTGTGTTCACTTCTCCCATCACCTTGTTGAGGAGGGTGATTACATCTAAATATCCCTCGTGAAACTCACACCTCGAAAGGGTCTTGGGAATCCTTGAGGGATTTCTCCTATCTTCATCCATGATCCAAGTGCAACCCCTTATATATGCATCCATTTTTCCCACTCATGTGAGTTCCTTTCTTTTGAGATGACAACCATGCTAGGTGATGTTGGGATTTGTAGAGCAAGTGAGATGGTTTTGGGATTGATGACCTCCATTTCATTTACCATTGTTGGATCAATTTTTCATGTTTCAAGTTCATAGTGGTGTGAACAAGCCAAGACCAATTCAATGCTTTATATAGACACGAGGTGTCCTATAGTTACAAAACAATCCACTTGTGAATACATGATCCTCAATCTTCCCTCTTTCCTTGGCTTTCATATAATCCCTTAGATCATTGAAGTCCATATATGAGACATCATTGTCTTTTATATCATACTCAAAGTGAAAGGTTGTGTCTTTCTATCCTATCCATTTTACTTCATGGTTTCTCAGAAAAAACAACTTACTATTTTTAGTAAGTATGAAAAATCAGCTCCATCGAACCTCAATTGTATATTGCACTTGAATTCCCCTTTCTCGATGTACTTCTCTCACTTTTTGGACCAATTTACTATTTTTAGCAAGACTCTCATGAGACCACTTACTATTTTTAGTAAGTGTCAATCTCTAGACCAAGATGACCATTTCATGATGATTTTTTCCTGTGATACCTCTTTTGTGTTCACCGCCTCCTTCACAGGTTCTTTAGTTGGTGACTTTCCCAAAATAACAGTCCCTTATGTAGAATACATGCTATTTTTATAAAGTGAGCTATGATTAGTGGTCTGATCATATTGGAATGAATTTTTCTAATATGGGTTTTTCCCAATATCACCCCTTTGAAATCTTAGACTTACCCGATCACCAGGTTTGTGAGATTTTAAAATTTCAAAATTTTGACCTAGTGGCAGCTCTAGACATGACAGCCATTAATAGAGCTTGAAAGTTACAGGTCTATTTTTTTCTTTGTTTGAAAAAAATCATATTTTTGTTGTGGGTTTTTGTTTCTTGTTCCACTAGTGAAATTTCTCTTCAATCGGTTTCGGTTTGACGAGAAATCTAGTTTTTATCTTCATTGAGCCGAAGGAGATTTCTTCACTTTGCTGCAAATAATTTGTGATGAAAAATAGGGGATTTTAAAATGAGGTTTTGATGGCCTTTAAAAATTAAGAACACAACAACAAATGGTTTTCCATTTGTTCACCAGGTTAGAAGATATGTTTGAATCTTTGTTCTACGGACAACGGGGTTTTCTGAAGAATTTCTTTGCTTCTTTCTTTTGTATTCTTCGATCCTTCAAATTTTTTGATCAAGATTTCCTCTAAAACCTATGTTATCTCATGGATTTTAGGGTTTGGTTTTTGTTAGAGAGCTGATTTAGGAGTATTAATGGTGAGTTGTGTGCAATGTTAAGAGCGAGAGCAATGATGGCACGGTATGAAGCTGTGAAGAAAAAGAAGTAGGAAAATAAAGCTAAGTATTGACTTTAAAAAATTAAAAATGCATGCTCATCGGGGGTGGGGTGAATTTTCTATGTCCCTGATGTCCCTTAAGTATTAAAGTATGAAAGGTACATCAAATTATAGAATGCACCTCACATGTGACACTTGGTGGAATCTAATGGTGGAGTATTTGGGCCAAAAACTCTTGAAAAGCACCTGGGGGATGGAAAATGGTCATATGAGGAACCAGAGGAATACTTGGGGCTGGGAAAATTTTTTTTCCTTGATGTCACCTTAATCATTAAGTGAGAATGAAAGTGACATCAATTTTCATGATGCACCTCACTCGCGACACTTGGCAAAATCGATGGGTTTAGCATTTGGCTCCACTAGCTCCTAGGGGCTAGAAATTTGCACTATGAGGGGTCACATGGATGACCTAAGGGATTCAAGGGGCTGGGTGAATTTTCATGTCCCTCATGTACCTTTTCCAAAGGGACATAAGGGTTCATCAATTTTCATATCGTGCCTCCATTCGACACTTGTCACGATATGAGTGAGTGAGGGAATAGGCTTCCGAGCAAGCACTTGGGAGCTGAACTGGCGATCCGAAAGGTTCCATGTGTGACCAAAGGGCTTATTGGGGGTCTAGGATAATTTTCTTTCCCTCATATCCCTTATCTTGAGGGATGAAAGGGACATAAAATTACACCGTGCTCCTCCTGGATCTAACACATGTCCTCATCCAAATTTGACTAACTATGAGAAGCTCACCTTGAGGGAAACTTGAAACAACGATATCTTGAGCTCTCGATGGAATTTTTGGAAAATTTTATATGAACTTGACTTAAAATGTCCTTATAAATCCAATGGTGTGGGTCTCATATCTTGATATCCCATTTATTTTTTTATCTAGCTCCTAGTTGAGATGGAAAAAAACTAATTATAAACCTATTACACCAAAGTTTTGTGAAAATATGATTTTACCATCTTGTATATATTTTAATTACCTTTTTAAATGATGTATTTTTTGGCTCATAACTCCATCCAAAGCTCTCATAATCACTTCCTAAAGTTCAGTAGCTTTTTTGGCCCTGTGCACTACCTAGGCCTATGAACCCTATTTTTGATGAAACTACCCCAACTCCTCCAAATCCTTCTTGAATCTTCCTAAATAAATTCCATGGTGTTACTATATCTTTAATTCTCCTCCATGTTATATTTGGATCCTTCATTCTACTCCAGGGGTTGCATCATTCTTGGAAGGCCAGTGGTAGCCCTTCCCAACACTGCCCAAAAATAGTAGTTTTTAAGAACTCCTAAAATCACCTAAGGGGGTTGAATTGACTTTCCTAAATCACCTAGGGGACTAAGTTAACATCATATGGGAGGTCATTGGACTGAATGAGGTAGACTTGGGGTGCTTTGGAAAGGGTAAAACTTGAAAATTTTGGCACAGGGGTATCATTGTCATGCTTAAAATTGTCAATTTTCCTGTTGCACATTTGCATGAAAACAACTAGGATCTAGCTTGGGGACATGGTATGGAATGAAGTGTAGTGAATACATGACATGAAGATTCCCAGAATCTCAAATTTACAATATAATGACCAATACCTTATCCATTGGGCCTTGTGGAGTCATGTATAACTATAAGAGAGAGATAACAAGAAAACACACACACACCAAAACAACGAAAGGAAACACACAAAAAACAAAAAGGAAAAAAGACACACACAAATAGAAAGGAAACACACCTAAAATAATCACTATGGTACAAGGTGGGGGACAAACCACTTTCATTGATGATACTGCTTCAGATATTTCCCACTTTGTGAGGCAATTCCAAATGACATTCCATCTAGATATGAGAGTAGAATACATTTTCACCACAAGTTTCATGTATTTGGAATGGGCTAAGCCATAATGAATCAAAATTTCCATGGATGCCTTTTGGTTCTCTCTTTTTTCCCATAGTAGGACAAGGTCTCCAACTTTGAATTCTCTTTCTTTAGCCTTTTTTATCAAAATCTTCTTCACCTTCAGTTGATGCTTCTTTGATACGATCAACCACTTGAGTCTATTCTCTTCCAGATCTTCTCAAGAAATAGGATCCTCTTGTCAATAGAATCCTTGTATTGTCCATCTTCTATTCCCTAGAGTAACTTGAGAGCTGACATCTCAATCATGATGGGAATTTCTACTTCCACTCCATATAGTAGATGGAATGGTGACATACATATTGACTTCTTCGGAGTGATCATGTCCTCCCATAATGCATCGTATAAATTATTATGCCAATTCCTCTAGATTTTCATCCATGAGCTTGTGAAAAATGGTCATGATGTTCTTGTTGCTTGATTTGTCTTGACCATTTCCCTATGGATAGTAGTCTGATGAATGAGATAGGGAGATTCCATATCCATAGCAGCAAAACTTAATCAACTCTCTTGAAGAAAAATAGGTAGCATTTTCTGCTATATCTTCTTCTGTGGCACTCTAAAATGTACTATGATATTCTATTTGATGAAATTACATACCATTTCAATATTATCTTGCTTGACTAGGATGGCCTCCACCCACTTTGTGAAATAATCTATCATTGTGAGCATGTAGGTGTGCCCCATGCTTGAGTGAGGATTTAAAACATTGATGAAGTCTAGTCCCCACTTTTGAAATGGTTCTTTAATGACAATTGGCATGAGTGGTAGTGCTTGCAAGATGTGGTCTCCCAACAAATTGTTGACATGCTTCACACTTGGAAACCCATTCTTGAGTGTCTATGAAGAGGGTGGGCCAATAATATCTTCCTTGGAGAATCTTATGTGTTGTGACCATCACTAAAAATGCCCACCACACACTTGGTCGTAATAAGTTTTAAGCAATTTTTCATTTCTCTTTTGTCTACGCACTTAAGAAAGCATCCATCAAGACCTCTTTTGTAGAGTGCGTGGTTCCAGATCACAAAATTTTTTTCCTTGAGCTTGAGTGTTCTCCTTTTCTTATAATCAAGATGAGGAGGGAATTCTCCATAGGTTAGGTAATAGGTGATGTCCACATACCACTCATTAATAGTAGTTACGAAGAGGACCTATGGGCTATCTTCAAAGAAATTTGAGAAAGCACAATTATCTTCACCATGTTGAGCTTTGAGAGCTTCATCTTTAGCAATCAATCTACACAGACCATTTCCCCACCAAATTGGAGGGTCAAATCTCCAAGTCATACTCTTGAGTCTTTGTAACCCAATTTCCTCTCTTAGCTCTAGGATCTTACTTGCATCAAGATGGACTTGATTACACTACTGTTGGGGACCATCACCACCATATGAGAGTTGAGTATGTAAAACCTAAAATTTTTCATAGCCTTGACCACCGCATAGGCATGTTTCTCCAACTAGTTGTAGTTTAGTTCATGATTTTTCAATGGGAAACTCATGAAAGCAATGGGTGCCTCCACACCTTCATCATTCTTTTGTAAAGAACACCAGAGAGCATGTGTTTTTATGCATAGCAATACATGATGAATTATTTTTGAAATCCGGAGACATGAGAGTCGAAGATTTGGCAATGGATTTTTTTATTTCTTCAAAAGATTTCTTTTCCATCATCATTCCACTTGAAGCTTGCTTGAGGTTTCATCATGGTGGTGATGTGCTTTGTTAATTCTACAAACTCTAAAAAAGCGACGAAGAAAATTTACCTTACCAAAAAGGAATGGAATCCTTTCTTTCTTGTGGGAAGAGATAGTGCTTGAATGGATTTCACTCTTTCCGATCAATGTGCACTCCATGCTTGTTCACAATGTTCCCAAACATCTTGCCTTCCGTAACTCCAAAAATGCATTTTTTTGGATTCAAGGATATGTCGTGCTTTCTACATTTTGTGAGTACTTGTTCCAAATGGTGAATATGGTCTCCCTTATTTTTTGAGAAGACTGAGATCATCTAGGTATATGAAAATGTAATTTTTCAAATCATTTGAACTCTAGGTCCATCGCCCTTTGGAACGTAGCTCTTGCATTGATCGGACAAAAGGCATTCTATTGTATGCAAAAGTGCCCCAAGGTGTTGTGAAGGTTGTCTTGGTACAATCCTCCTCTGCCACTTTGATTTGATTATACCTTAAGAATCCATCAAGAAATGAGAGCATTTAGATCTAGTGACCATCTGTAAAATGTGATCCATGATGGGGGGGGTAATTGTCTTTCAACGATGCCTGGTTCAAGTTATAGAAGTCCACACATATTCTTATTTTTCCATTCTTCTTCCACACTGGCACAATGTTCACAACCCACATGGAATGATGGATGGGAAATATGATTCTTTCATTGAGCATATTCATCACTTCCTCCTTGATAGTGTCCACTATCTTTAGGTTATATGGCCTTTGTTTTTTCTGAATGGCTTGGCATCCACTTCAAGGGATTAGTGATGCATGCATTTCCTTTTGGAGCCTTTGGTTAAAGGATTTGAGCTCATCATAAGAGTAGGCCAAAACATCCGAATATTTTTTCAACAAAGAAACAAAACTTCTCTTCTCTTTGGGAGAAACAACACTTTCCAATATTGACCATCCTCAACTACTCTATAGTGCCAATATTCTCCTTCTCAAAATCAGTGGGCATTTTGAAGATTTTTTCCTTCTCTTGGATGAATCTATCATGCTTATCAAACAAGTCTTCCAGAGAGACAAGACCTTTTGGGATTTTATTTCCTTTCAATTTGATCACTCCCTCTTCATCAATTCCTTCAATTCCTTCTTTATCCTCTTTGGCTACGCTTCTTGGTGTGGATTCTCACTTCCTTCAAAGAAGAGATTATTGAAATTATCTCTTTGTTCTAAGAATGCCAGGAGCTGATTATCGTCATTGAAGACTTTCCAGTGGTTTACATTATCGGGCACATTGGTTTGAACACCATCTCAATGGTCACTTTATCTTTTCCAAAAGAAGGATGGGGTGTCACTAAGGAAGATAACACTTTGTGAGGAATCAACCTCTTCATTTTTCTCTTGGAACAGACTCGATGGAAAATGCATAAAAATACTCAATGTAAATCCCATACTTTATTTCTATAATGTCAGAGTCTTGGATTTTTCACCTAGTATTGCTTTTGAAATTACTTCACTATCACCTCCACATCACCTTGAAATTTCAATTTTTGATCCCCATATATTTTTCTACACCATGCCCAAGATAATAGATTCATATTATTCCGTGTTATTTGTATTATCAAATTGAAGCTTGTAGGAAAATGGGTACAACTTTCCAGAAGGAGAGCACAACACTACACCTACTCCCGAACATGCACTAGAATGACTACCATCAAATTTCATTGTCCATACTTGATCTTCTTCCTCTTCCATAAGAAGTGGAAAATTATCATCTTTTTCTAATGTGAGGAAGTAGTTTCCTAGCCCATTGTCTTGAAATATAATGTTCTCCCTTGGATCATCATAATTTTGTACCGTGTACTTCATCTTCCTTACTGGAAAAATTTCTTCATCTCACCCTTTACTAGAATAGTTGTAGATGACCAATCCATTTTGATTTCTTTGCCCAAATCCTCTGAAAAAGATTTAGCTTAGTAGCATCCCAAAGGATGTTGGAATGTTTCCACCAAGATGGTGAGAAGCACCTTCTTCTCTAGAAAATCAAGCTAGTGCTACTTGTGCATCCTTGATTCTTCCTACCAATGGAACTTGTTTGGATTCCATTGAATAAATGAGCCATTTTCTTGGGTTAAGGTGAGGCCTAGAGAATTTGTAAATTTTATTGACATCACATTATCTGAGGCTCTGGAATCTATGATGTAATTATTGAGTTGAAAGCCTTTGATGAGAAGTGACAAGTAAAAAGGTTCAACTTTGTTGGTTTTGGAGGCACTGAGGGCTAGCATGTTTTGTGAAGGTGGTGTGGATGGTGTGGGAAGTAGACCTTTGGAATTTGCATTTGATTCTATAGAGTTACCACCATGGACTACATCAATAAACCTATCAAATTGAGTAGGGTGCATTTGTAGGTACTCTAGCTCTGTGATATGGACTTTGGTTTTGTTTGTCATGTTCCACATAATCAAATGGGGTTATGGTGGGAAAAATAGAGGTTCGGGGATGACAAATATTTTCATGGTGAAAGGTTTTTTTCTACTTTGGGGGTTATATTTTCTTTTATGGGTGTAGTGACTGACTTGGAAGGAGATGGGATGCAGATTTTGATGGTACTTTAGATGACTTTGCAGGAACAACATTTGAAGGAGAATTATTTTTAGCAATTTTAGAGCTAGGAGAAGGACTAGATGACTTACTTGGTATGGAAATGTGATCCTTGCTAACCAATGGGTCTTTTTTTCTTTAGCTGACTCCATCGAAGGTGGTAGTGGTGATCCTCTACTTGAATTTTGTTTTGAGGAATTTTATAGGAGAATCTTCTTTCTTTTTCTTTTCCTTCCCCGCAACTATTAAGGATGAGGCTCCTTTCTTGGATTGTGCATGAGTGAAAACCACACATGAGAAGCTTGGGGATTCTTCATCATTGTCATCTTCATCTCCATCAATGTACTCAATTAGGCCATTGTGTGTATCACCATCAACTTCTTCAACCTCGAAGATAGTTATCATCATCTCCTACTTCTTCTTAGGTTCTTCTATCTCTACTTCTTCCTCTAGCTCCTCGGTGTCACAAGAAGCATTGAAAAGTGGTGCTTTGAGAGCATCTTGATGAGGAGGTGGAGAAATTCTTGGTCTATTGGGAGGATTTGGATTCCTTAGAGTGTTTTCATAGTGATTTGAGATAGTTGTTTCTTTACGAAAATTAAGTCATTGGCCATTTTTGGAACATTGGATCGGTGGTAATTGAGCCTAAACTATGACCATTTTTCTTTCCATTTAGACCTTTCAATTTTCCAGACAAAATCAAATCATCCTCCGTCTCGATCACGAAGTCTTGTGCTTCCCTCAAATTTATAGGTTGGGCTCTTCTAAGGAAGAAACCAACTTATGGTGGTAAAGCACTGATGAAGAATATTTTAGATTGTTTTCAGGGGGCACAATATCTTCAATAATTCTCCTTATCACTCTATTATATTTGGTGATGAAGTCTCTCATTGATTTGAATCTTACTTCATTTATACTATCTAAACCAAAATATTGTGGTAGTCCTCCGTGGACTTGAACCTATCCTCGAATGTGCTTCTTATATCTTCCCAATGTGATGACAGACCTTGGGGGCAACATATAGAAATATTCGGTAGCTTTTTCTTGAAGTGATTCCACAAAGATCGACTGATACATCTTCATGCTCCATGCCCAACACACCACAAGTGGTGATGAATGTTTTACATGTTCATCGGGGAGTTGAGAACCATCCCCTCTAAATTTTGGGAAAAGTTTTTCTTGATCCTTTTGGTAGCTCATGGAGTGGTTGTGCAAGGGAAAGTGGGCCGTGTTTCCACCCCAAGGTACATTTGGCTTGCATTCTTCATGATCATGATCCACCATTCCATTTTGGATTCTATCTTCCAACCTCTCTAAGGATGTGGCTTTGAAGTTTTTGGCTTGAGATCTTTCAATCTCTTCAATTTGAGCTCTTATTTCCACTTCAGCTCTTTCTTCTCTTTCTCTAGCTTCTTCTTTGGTCTCTACGTCAGTGAAATCCTCAAGATTCTCATTGATGTATGGAAACTCAACGTCTAATGGATTGACCATGCTTGGGCTCCCAATGTGACTAGTTGTGTGATGAAGGGGAGACCTTTGAATTCTGACAGCTCTTGTCTTCTTTGAATATCTTCAAAAGTGGGATTAGTTTGTCCTCCTTGTCTCTATTTCCAAGGTGTATCTTCTATCCCCACCACTTGGAGATTTATGCTCTTCTTTTGCTTGAATTTTTATTCATCTTTCTAATTCAACAACGTGTTCTTCTTTGAGGTCAAGTATTCTTGTGATGAAGTAGTGGTTGACACTTTTCCTATTATGCCAAATAGCCTCTCACAAATCTAAAGTAATATCCTCTTGAATGTGGAAGAGTAATTTAGGTCTTTCAACAGGAGGATTTCCTAGAATAGCCATGGTTTGAAGACATAAGGCTTAGATAGCTATTCAAATTCTAGAAATTTTCTTTTTGAATTTTTTTTTTTGTATTTTTCAAGGTCATTTTTTGGGTGCAGATGTTGCTAATCTACCCCATGGTGAGTGCCAAAAATAGTTGGCGAGAAAATTTTTCAGAAAAATTTTTGGGTTTCTTGCTAATGCTCTGGGAATCTAAGTCCCTCTACTTAAATGGTGCATCTTCCGTATATGAATGCACGAGTAAATTGAGTTTTATCTAGGTGGCCTTGCAGTCTTGAGATCCAACAGGGGAAATCCACTAACCCTATAGAAAAATCTTGCAGATATGTGTAAGGGAGAAATTTTCTAGGAGAGTGAGAAAGGGAGTGAGAATGTTAGACAAGGGAAACTAATGTTGCAAGTAGAAAATCAGAGACTTTCATACACCAGTTAGAAGTTTCATCACATGCACTAAAATTAAGAAGAAACAAATCTACATAACAACAACAAGACCAAATAGCATTTAATGAGCACAAAGTATCAATAAACCCATTAGTCAAAAAAGGCTAGAAACTCCTTCTTGTATTGATGCCCAAGTAGAAATTGTATATAACATAAGAAGGCAAGATATTTTAGAATAAGGGAAATGGAAGAAATTTTCTATCTCTTTGTTTTCTTCACAAGGATCTCTCTCTCTCATGAATTCACAAAAAGCATCTCATAATTCTAAGAAGACCACGAAATGAGGAGCTTATTACAATTCATAGAAGATAGGAAACTCTTCATATTCTTGATGACTTTTTAAATACTAAATTTTAACTTTAGACTATTCACATTATAATTTAATATTTAAGTCCCTTTTTTTATTAGTGGTAAAAATTAGGGTTGAGGGGACCCTACCCCATTACAAAGAGTTGCAGCATCCTTACATATTGGCCAATGGATTTACCTTTAAAGGCCATTCATGTTCCAAAAGTTCAAAAAACAAAGACTACAGTATAAGATATCCATAAGATAGGAATTACAATATATAACAGTCTAAAGGTTTATACTAACAGACATAGGGATAAACTAACAACAAATTAAAAACCTTTGAATAACATTATTCTTTGATCAAATATCCCACCGTCTCCATACAACCATTCCATTCATTGACCAGTGCAGCTATTGTCTCCTTTCAGTACTTGTAATTTGGTTCTTGAATCACCACCTTCAGCCCCATACCTTCCTTTTCCTTTTCTTTTTCCAACTCCATGGACTGGATCATCTCGGCATAGTTTAAGATGGTAAATAGTACTTTTCAAAATTAGGATATGTGCATCCCTGATTTACATAATAATTTGTTTCATTTTCAGCATCTCTCTTTCCATTTCCATGCTTCTAGCATTGGCATTTTTGAGGTTTTCACTTAGGATAAGTGAAGACATTTTATCCACTTTGTCAGACAGCTCCTTAAGGTCCATGGAGATCAAGCTAATTTTGTGCCTATTGATATCAGTATTCAGTCTACAGTTTTCAAACTCTCTCATAAAATCATGGGTTTTAACAGCTGATTCCTAGGCTAAGAATAGATCCCTCTGAGCCGTCTTAAGATTATGTAGACTGTGGATAGCCTCCTCAGTGTTCTTGGAATGCTTACCCTCGGAAGACTCTGTTCTTTCATGCTAGCCACATCCTCACTTGCTTGCTCCTTCCCCTTCGAATTTGTCATGAAAGGAGTCCATCTGGGTCGGGGTGCCTCTAGGGCTTTCACCTGAAACAATGGTAATGTTTTCCTCCTCAGCCTGATAGGGAACCTGCTCTTTCTTGTTCTAATACTTATCCCCCACTTTTCCCATGCTTGACCTGGTACGTTTGGCCACCGGATTCCCAAGCACAAAATCATCAAAGCTTCCTTCCTTAGGGTCCAAAATCCCTACCCTTTTTCCCAGAGATTTGTTTGAAGCCAAAGCCCCAAATTTATCATTTTTTCCCAATAGGGGAGTGCTCATCCGAATGATAGATTTGATCAGACCCTAGTGTAAAGGGAGAATGAAAGTGCCTTTCTTCACCATAGTAATTGATTTTTCCAAAGAAGAAAATAGGTAGAAAGGAAAGTTATAGGGTTTGGAGTTGCGTATATGGTTTAACATGGGGAAATGGTAACCATAAATAACTTTATATTTAAGTCCCTTTTAAAAAACAAGGTGAATTAATGTTTAGATTATGTTTCAAGTCACTTAAAGATATATCAAAAAGTGTAAACCCCAATGCAAAATTATAACATCGAAGAGAGAGATAGAGCATTGAGAGAGAAGAGAAGAGAGGGAAAGAGGAGGAAGAAGAAGAAGGAAGAAGGAAGAGTAAGAACAATGCAAAAGAATGAGCCACTACAGTGGATTTGATCTTGCTCCATGACTGGTATCCATCTCGCACTACTAAAAAGATCTCCATCCTTACAAATTATTTACTGAAATGAGCTGTTGCAGGTTCCACTTTGTCAACATGAGGAATGTAAACATAGATCAGGGTCTCTATCCATCCATCAAACACACTTTGTTGATATCTTTGCACTTTTGGAACCATGATGGATATTTCTCTGCGATAAGTGCAATGGCGGCCGAATCTCTGAGAGGAATTCCAGGGTATCCTTAGTGAAGGACAATGGATTACTTGCATATTTCTTGACATATTCCTCAAATGGGATAATATACTCATCATCGATTATGTCTTATCCCATCACAAGTACTCCAAGATTATGGATTTGACGATTTATACTATCTTGCAATTTGTATGTATGTTCCTCCTTTTCGTCCAACTCAGTGATGGCCCGATTGACTACTTCAAACCTGATTTCCAAGGCCTGAGCCCATATGCATGACAAGTCTTCAGAAGGAGTCTCAAAACCTTCTTGTTGATCAACTCATGAGGGTGAGTGTTGCTCATTTCAATCACTATTGAACCCAGAGGATCCCAATAGTCCCTTTCTTTCTCCAAGTCTTCCTTTAGTGTTTGTGTCACCTTGCGATTGTACACATGTAGGTGAAATGTTTGACTACCTCTTGGAGCATTGAATTCCCCTTTTAGAAATTGAATTGATCCATTCATTATTATCTCACCCCTACATTGTGAACTTGTGCATCCTCTTGATAGACTCTAGATTGAAGTTGCTAATGGGTGTAACTTATTCAATGGGAATTGTCATGGCATTTGGATCAACTAGATGTTACACATAGGATGATAGAGTTCACACATGTTCCTTTAGCTCATCAATATTATTCTTATATTCTTTATTCCTTACCACTATGCAAGAAGAGGATTGTTGATACATATGTAGACCCCCTTCATGAGTAGCCAACCCTAGTTGTATTGTGATCATCTCATAATCCGTCGGTGTCATCTCATCCACTTTCTTGATCACCTTCGAGTGGGATACTTAAATATATTGATTACCTGTTTATCCATTGTAGAACCATGAAGCCGTGTGTGCGAACTTTCTTTTCTTTCCCTTAGCCAATGAGGAAATTGTTGATAAATTAGGGGCCACCACTTGTTGAATAGTGCAAGCATTAGGTGCTATTGTTTATTGCATCCATGGGAACATTTCATTGAATTATGGATCTACAATAGGTGCACCAATCATTCCCTTCTCTTGAAGAGGAAGCACATTTTGGATGTGGGAGACATTGGTGTTAGTAAGAGTTGAGGCCTCATGTGGTGGTTCGAAGACTGCGTCTTGAATTATGTGTTCTCCCTCTCTTTGTGTTTCGCCACTGGATCTTCTTCTTGCATTGTTACAACTGAGCCTTCTTCCACCCTAGGTTTCTTTGGTGACCTTCCATGAGAATAAGTCTCCAATTATATGGATCTTCATTTTGAAATTCATATAGAATGCCTTGAACTTAAGGAAACTTCCATGGCTCTTGACGATGAATTCCGAGAGGCATGTTTCTAACCTATGAGAATACCTCATGATTGGATGATCATGGTTCTCTTTCTATGGAGCCAATACCTTGTCCTCCTGATCACCTTCTCAATTCATTCCTTTATATCCCCTGATTCGTGAACATGATAGCTAACTTGAGGCAACGGAGAAACTTTGACCTTTATGTACTCGGGATCATACTTTTCTATCACATCATCTCGTAAAATATCTTCATACCAAGAGAACTTGAATTTATTCATCTCACCAATTGTCATCTTCATATGATATTTTTCGTACTTCAAATTCATCAATGTAATTAGCCCAATAGTCCTCAATTTATGGATCAAGGTGCAAGTATAGAATGTGTAAATAATTAGGATTATCTTAGATGTCAAAATTGGGCCTGACAATGTAGGAATGTAGAGTCAAATGTGCAAAGGTGCCTCCAGATGAGATGCATCATTCACATTCTTACATGTGAATATTCTGAGAGAGATGGGGAATGAAATAAACTTATTTTTATTTCTTGAGTCTATTGTTTACCTATATGATATGCCTACAGAGCTAAAATAGTATAATTTGGTCACTAAGGTACTTGGGAAACCTTAGCGGAGCTTGGTCAAAATCGACAACTTGCAGGTAGTAGAAGGTTGAGAATTTGATGAAGTAAGAGCCATATTTCTTGATTATTGATGTTGCTTGTGGTGACATCCTTGCCTCCAAATCACCCTCTAAGGTTTATACCATGTGCATCATGACTAAATCATTCATACAGATGAATTTCCTATGGCTTTCCTCCATCACCAACTACGGAATTTTCTCAAATGTGGTCACCTTGGTTGTAATGTTTTGCATGAGAGGTAATATTTTGAATGATCTTGAGCTAGCAAGTAGATAGACCAAGTAAGAAGTCATGTGAAACCTCTTTGTCATAGGCACCTGAAGTAATTATAAATGAATATTATCACTGATTATCTATCCCCATTCAATTCTTTGTTTTCCTTTAGTCATTGTCAAAATTAAAAGGCCCATCCACTCCTGGAAGTCTCTCATGTTCGCTTCTCCCATCACCTTGTTGAGGAGGGTGATTACATCTAAATATCCCTCACAAAACTCACACCTCAGAAGGGTCTTGGGCATCCTTGAGGGATTTCTCCCTGTCTTCATCCACGATCCAAGTACAACCCCTTGTATATATGCATCCATCTTTTCCCACTCATGCAAGGCCTTTTCTTTTGAGATGAAAACCATGCTAGGTGATGTTGGGATTTGTAGAGAAAGTGAGATGGTTATGGGACTAATGAACTCCATTTATGTACCATTTTTGACTCGATTTTTTTGTGTTTCAGGTTCATAGTGGTGTGAGGAAGCCAAGACCAACTCAAGACTTTATATAGAAACGGGGTGTCTTGTAGCTACGAACAATCCACTTATGAATACATGATCCTTAATATTCCCTCTTTCCTTAGCTGTCATGTGAGCCCTTAGATCATTTAAGTCCATATTCTAGACATCATTGTTTTCTATCTCATATTCATAAGTGAAATGTTGTGCAAACATCTCCGTCCATTTGTACTTAATGGTTTCTCGAAAAGGAAACTTACTATTTTTAGTAAGTATAAAAAATTAGCTCCTTCAAACCTCCTCAATTTTATATTGCATTTTAATTCCCCTTTCTCTCTCTACTTATCTCACCTTACATAACCATTTTGTTATTTTTAATAGTCACTCATGAGATCACTTACTATTTTTAGTAAGTGTCAATTCTAGACCAAGATGACCAATTCGATGAATTTTTTACTGTGATACCTCTTATGTGTTGGTCTCCTCCTTCACAGGTTCTTTAGTTGGTGACTTTCTGAAATAGTAGTCCCCTATGTAGAAGACCTTCTATTTTTATAAAGAGAGATTATGGTGGTCATATCATAGTGGAACAATGTTTTCGATATAGGTTTTTTTCCTAATATCACCCTTTTTGAATCTTAGACTTACCCGATCACAGTTTGTGAGATTTTAAAATTTCAAAATTTTGACCTAGCGGCAACTCTAGACATGACAACCATTAACGGAGCTTGAAAGTTACAAGTCTAGTTTTATTATTTTCTTGTGAAAAAAAATCATATTTTTTTGTGGGTTTTTTTTTGTAGTTCCAATGGTAAAATTTCTCCTCAAATTGGTTACCGGTTTGACGGGAAATATAGTTTTTATCTTCGTTGAGCCGAAAGGGAGATTTATTTTCCATGAGTAATTTGTGCTGAAAAAGGGGATTTGAAGATGAGGTTTTGATGGAATTTGAGAATAAATAACATGATAAAAACTATTTTTTTGATTCGTGCATTGGTTTGTGAGATATGTTTGAATCTTTGTTCTTCGACAACCGGGTTTTCTACGAAATTCTTTGCTTCTTTCTTATGTTCTTCGATCCTTCGGATTTTTTGATCAAGATTTCCTATGAAAAATATGTTCTCTCATGGATTTTAGGGTTTGGTTTTTGTGGCGTGCTGGTTTGGAGGAAAAATGGTGGATTGTGTGCATCTAAGAGTAGAGCAATGTCATGGTATGACCCATGGAGAAGAAGAAATAAGAAAATAAAGCTAAGTATCAACTTTAAAAAAATTCAAAAAAAATCATCAAGGGTGGGGTGAATTTTAATGTCCTTGATTTCCATTAAGCATTAAAGGACTAAAGGGACATCAAATTGCACAATGCACCTCACAACGACACTTGGTGGAAATCCAATGGTGGAGTATTTGGGCCAAAAAGTTGGAGAAAAGCACTTGGGGGCTAAAAGCTGATCGTATGAGGAACCATGAGACATACCTAGGGCTGGCTGAATGTTTATGTACCTGATATACCTTAAGAATTAAGAGATTAAATGCACATAAATTTTCATGACGCACCTCATAGTGACACTTGGTGAAGATCCGACGGTCGAGCATTTGGCTCCATTAGCTCCTAGGGGCTCAAAATTTGCATTGAAGGGAGTCACATGGATGACCTGAGGGATTCAAGGGGATGGGTGAATTTTCATGTCCCTCATGTCCCTTTTCCAAAGGGACATAAGGTTCATCAGTTTTCACATCGCGCCTCCATTTGACACTTGTCACGATCTGAGTGAGTGAGGGAATAGGCTCCGACAAGCACTTGGGAGCTGAACTGGTGATCTAGGAGGTTCCATGTGTGACCAGAGGGATTATTGGGGCTGGGTGAATTTTATTGTACCTCATGTCCCTTATCTTGAGGGACAAAAGGGACATAAAAATTTCCAAGCTCTTGAAACCGACACGTGTCCTCACCGAAATTTGACTAACTACGAGAAGCTCACCTTGAGGGCAACTTGAAACGACGATATCTTGAGCTCCCGATGGAATTTTTGGAAAATTTTTATATGAAATTGACTAAAAATGTCCTTCTGAATCCAATTATTAGGGTATCAACTCTTTATTCCTCTATTTAATCCTTTAAAAATCATATTTTGATCTGGCTCCCTAGTTGAGCATGGAAAAAACTAGTTATAAACCTATTGCACCAAAGTGTTGTGAAATATATAATTTTACCATATTTTTATATTTTAATCCCATTTCTGAAGATGTCATTTTTGTCTCCTACCTCCATCTAGAGCTCAAAAATCACTTCCCAAAGTTTAGTAGCTTTTTTGGCCCTGTGCACTTCCTAGGCCTGTGAATCCTGTTTTTATGAAACTACCCAAAATCCTTCCTAAATATCCCTAAATCAATTCCATGGTGTTAATAGATATTAAATTCACCTATGTGTTTGATTTTTATCCTTCGTTCCACTCTAGGGGGTTGCATCAGTCATGGGAAGGCCAGTGGTAGCCCTTCCCAACAGTGCCTAAAAATAGTAGTTTTCAATATCTCCTAAAATCACCCGGGAGGTAGAAATGACTTTCCTATATCACCTATGGGAGTGATTTAAGATCATATTGGAGGTCATTGGACTAACTAAGTAGACTTGGGGTGCCTTGAAAGGGTAAAAATTGAAAATTTTGGCACAAGGGTATCATTTTCATGCTTGAAAATTTTTAATTTTCCTTTTACACAGTTGAAACACAACATGTTGCAAGTACCTTTCCCTCATCACTTTGATTGTCCTAATTTTTAAAAATACAAAGGAAAAGGTGATCTAAAAGACCACATTAAATACTTCTACATGGCATGTCAAGAGGTCACTTTTAGTAATAATTATCTCATTCACCTTTTCCCATGGAGTCTAGGGGGTCAAGCACTCGAATGGTTTTTACATATACCTAAAGGGTCCATTTCTACATGGCCAAAATTAGTAGAACAATTTTTGTATCACTTCTCCTTTAACATGGAAAATGGCATTACCATGATATATTTGTGTAATACTGAAACAACAGAACAATGAAAGCTTCACTAGTTTCTTACAAAGGTGGCAAGGGCTAGCTAGTTGTTTCCCTTACTCCATACCAGAGAAACATTTAGTCAACATATTTGTACCTAAATTACACCCGTGATTTCTTTCCACTTGCACATGCATTGTGGAAACACATTTTAAGAGGTCATAGAAATAAGGTAGTCAAATTGAATAAACATTTTTGGCAAAAGGGACTTTAAAACCATTCTCACATGATAATAACAATTCAAATCCTAACAACAAACCAAATTTCATTCCAAACAAGAACAAGAACATCGTAGGTGATGGTATAATGGAATCTAAATGAGTACAAGCTCTTAAAACCATTCTCCTTTTAAACATTCCAAGGGACCTCTGGCCCCTAAGTACAAACATCGCGCTTTCACCCCTCTATCTGACTCTATGTTGTTGATATTAAAACAGTTAGAGGTGGTCAACATGGTTAAATACCCAGAAACTATACCCTATGGAGATGATGCACCTAAGTCATCATGGTTTAGATAAAGTGAATATTGTGGGTTTAATCATGTCAGGGTCACAAAACTGATAAATATATGAAGTTAAAACACTTCATACAAGAATTAATTGATAATGGTAACGTGGAAATGAATTCCCCTATCCTAATAAATATGCCCATGCAAACTTGGGAATTTAGAAAGAACCTTTCCCCAAGCATAACAAAGGAATGGAAAATAGAAAGAACCTTTCCCCAAGCATAACAAAGGAAAGGAAAAGTTAGATCAAGGATAGTCATCCCAAACCAAAAATGCCAACTATGTTGCAAAAACAAATAATTCTTTTGATGCCCTAATTGGTTGTGTTAACCCACCTTTTGAGAATATCAACACCATTAAGATTAAAAAGAAGGCATGCGCCATGGAAACACAACGTTTTTTAATCTCAAAACCTCCTTCATCTACCCTCAGGATAATCATTATGATGTTTTAGAGCAACTTGAGAAAACTACTACTAAGATTTCGATCTTAGATCTTCTCAAAATATCTAATGTTCACAAGGACATCCTTTGTAAAACATTACAGGGGTCAGGAGTGTCAGTTGATATTGACCCTACATGCTTCCAAGCCATGGTCACGTAGATTGCTCCAATGGAGCACATAAAATTTAGTCATGAAGATATTCTGAAGAGGATCCTACCCATAACTTACCCTTACACATTGAGGTCATTATCAATTGTAAGAAGATAAAAAGGTGTGTGTGGATGACAGATTAGGATTGAAAATTTGTACTTTGAAACTAGTTCGACAACTAGGTCACACTAAGACCGATCTAGAAACTAAGGTCATTACCATCAAGGTGTATGACAATGAAGAACAAAAATCAACCAACATGATCACTTTCTCATTGGGAGTAGGGCCTACTACTCATGATACTAAGTTCCATGTTTTAGACATGGAGCTTCATTACAACATACTACCTGGTCACCCATGGATTCACACCATGTAGTTGTACCTTCTACATATCATCAGTGTTTAAATTTATATCATGAGGGAAAACTCATTACTATTTAAGGGGATCCTCAATTCTTTTCTCATTGTAGAGTATTATTGGGCTATTTTCCAACCACTTATAAATTCCCTTCTACGAGAGATGGCCGTTCCCATTCAATCCAAGGATCTTGCCTCATGTGTTGATCCAAAATATTGGGTTCTCATATGGATGGTGCTTCTTTATCTCGACTCTCGCTTTTGTTCATGGCATATGAAAGTTGTTGCAAATGGATGTGGAGAATATGATCTCCAATAGACCCTTTTAGTTTCCAAACTCCCATGTCACCTAAGACATGGGGTAGACTAACTACAAATATCAACAATTCGAGAATGTTGTAACATCAAATATTTTACTCGTAATGGTCTATTATTATATGAGAAGTTACTTAAAAATATTTTATCTCTACCCTCAGATGATGAAATGGCTCCATGATATCAATCACCCAAGTATGTTATCCCAAATAAAATGACGTATGTTATGGGATACAAAGGATATGGTTGTGGCATAAATGAACAAGGTATGCGGGAAGTTGTTCCCATACCGCATAGCAACCTCTTTTGAATGAGAATATAGTTCATTCAATTAAGAAAGAGAAATAGATTCCCAGTGTAGTAGTTACAAAGACCTTGCCTCTATGAACTTATTTTCTGACATGGCTATATTAACCATATCCCCGCCATTCCTAAGTTAAATCTTGTTTATCCTTCCCTTGTCCATTGGGACCAACAAAAACATGTACCAATTGACCTCTTTGAAAATGACAAAACAATTAGTGATTGTATGGGTCACCGTGATGGCATTCTAGGTGGTGATCGAAAGAAGGATTCTCCATTAATCTTTACACATGCATGTACTTCGAGAAGGAGTTTGAACTTCATGGTCAACAAAATCAAAAGAAAAGAAAGGAAGATAAATAAATAAGGAAATCATTGGACATAAAAAGTGACCATTCTAAGGGTGAAAATCTCATTGAGACCCCTTAGAAGAAGAAGATATCAATATCCCCCTAATCCTACATGTATGGATGAAGAATCCAGGTTACTTATGGAGGAGACTATAGATGTAAACATTAGTATAGAGGAAATTCCTAGAATGGTCAAGTTGGGAGCTTCACTCTCAACCTAAGAATATAAGACCTTTGTGATGCTTTTGCGTGAATTTTCAGATATCTTTTCTTGGTCCCACATGAACATTCTAGGGTTAGATTTGGCATTAGTAGTGCATAACCTAGTTATGCACAAAAAGATAAAGCCTATTAAACAAAATATCAGAAATATGCATCCTCGCATTACCTTATTGGTAAAAGAAGAGCTGGAGAAATTATTGACAATAGGCTTCATTAGGCCTATTGATTATTCAGAGTGGATTTCAAACATAGTCCCTATACAAAAGAAACCCATTAGTATTAGAATCTGTACAAATTTCAGAGATATAAATAAATCTTATCCTAAGGATGACTTTCCTCTTCCTAACATTGACATGATTGTCAAATCAACAATAGGTTATGAAATGCTATCACTCATGGATTACTTTTCGAGGGTATAATAATATTAAAATTATTGAGGATGATCAATAAAAGAAAAAATTTACAACCCCATATGGTACTATCTGCTATCAATTCATGCCCTTTGGCCTCAAGAATGTAAGTGCAACATATTGATTAACTAAAAATGGGGATATTGTGTAGTTAATCTAATCTAGAACGACATGTAAATATAGTAAATAAATGTAGTAAATGACTATGAAGAATGACCCAAGTAACTAATATAATGAAAGTAGAAACCCTAATATGTAAGAGAAGTATGGAAATGACTTAGCTGATTTGAGGAGTTCACTGGATTGTGTCACAGAATAAATAGAATAATATGGAAGCAAGAACGATTGTGCAGAGGGTCCCAAAAAGATGGATCTAGGACGATTCTCTAGATTGGAATGCCTAGAAAGGGACTCGGGTACCTATGGGCACTTTGGTATGAAAAATGATTGCCCTAGTTTGTGTTAAAGGTCTAAAAATGAGTTTCACATATTTGGAAAGTAGTCTGAAACCCTCACTGTGTGTTGCATCAGATTTGTTACACTGTACCAGGTGTTGCTAATAATCCAAGATGATAGATAGACCTGTAAGAGACCACAAGAAGTATCAAAACCCTAAAAATAAGAATGCAAATGAATGGGTTGAATTGACCTCAGCTGCCATAATAGTGGGCTTACTAACTAAGTGTTGCACTATATTTTAGATCCAAATGTAGTTTTAGTGTGTGTGTGCATCATGTGCCCTAGGTGCTCTTGTGTCAATCCACAATTTGTGAAGTAGCAAGCAATAACTAGATGTAAAACTGTAATAAAATGGTGCATGAAATAGAATAGAATCCCCTCATATGCTTGTGTGATGTGAATGAACCAACCTTATCCTATGTGATGGAGCTAATGGATGCAAATGATCTCTAAAAGGATGAAACTTTAGGTAGATACTAATAGTGACTAGTGTTTGGTCCTTCATTATGGTCTCATAACTTTATATTTATAGGGTTCTCTTGATCTAATTTCATAATTAACCCCGAAATGGCTGACCACCAAAAGATAAAGATATCAAATGGCTAGAAAGAGCCCAAAAAGTAGCGAGAAAGTGTGAAAAGGATCGAGGCCACCCCTGGTGGGACCAAAGCACCCATGGGCACCCCAATACTAATCTGGGTGCCCCAATCAAGGCTAAAATAACGTGAAATGATGAAAATTGATTGGGCATGTGAATGCAAGAGGTCAAGATTGATGAAATAAAATAAATAAAGATGAATAAAAGATGGGGTTGATTAGTACTTTCTTCACTCAAAAACCTTCTAAATTGTAGTATGATACTGGGACTAAGTAATGTCTAAAGTACATGATTTTTGTTTGCATTTTTCCCAACTTTATGTTGGTGAGTATAAATCTCGTAACATAAAGTAGATAGAGATGTGTATCTCATATTTTTTTGGAAATAAGGGATAAAATATGCGGAATAATCCCTCACAGAATTGCAATAGTAGAGACTAATATGCAGAAAATATTACAGATCTCAAATAAAAGTATAGAATAATAATAACACAACACAAAGAGACAATATTTAACATGGTTCACCTAATTTGGGCTACGTCCACCAAGAATCACTTACTCAAATTTTATTACAAGCCACTGCTCTCTCAATACAATACCCAAATCTGTTTGGAGATATGCTAAAAAAACTCTACAAAATTCACACCCGAATTCAAAACACATCTGCAATGTTACAAATTTCCTATCATATGCACAAAACCACACAAATAGATATCCACTTAAGTAGTTTTACAAAACTATGGGTATGAAAACCATGGGGAAAAACCATCCCATAAACCTATGGGTCAAAAATCCCCCCTATATGAGAAAAAACACATTTCTTGGTATATCAGGAACATTTTGTTTTGAGGCCAAAATAAAATTTCGGGGGCTTCCGCCTGTGGACCCACACTCGGGGCCTAACTCAGCCCTAAACCCCAATGAGAAAACTATGGAAAGTGTACGAGTTATATTAGTGTACAGTCTTCAACACTTTCAAACATGAAAATAGGCCCCAGAACCTAACAATCTCCCACTTGGAGACTATTTTCCCTCTGAGCAAGCTTCTCAACCTTTCACTAGTTTCCGTGAAGACCAACCAAAGCTGAACACAACTTCAATTTTTCCCTTGTGAACACTTTGGTCGTCATGTCTACAGGATTTTGACTGGTATGTATCTTCTCTAGCTTCAACTTCTCTTCCTCCAAATTTGTCCCGATGAAAGAGTACCTTAATCTGTATATGCTTCATCCTAGAGCGGAAAGTAGAGTTCTTAGCTAGGTGTATAGCACTCAATATCACTATGCAACTTTCCTTCCTCCCGCTTATGGCCCAATTCCTCAAGCAATTGTTGTAACCAAATAATTTATTTTCTTTCCTCTGTGGCAACAACATACTCAGATTTTGTGATTGAAAAAGTCACCATCTTCTGTAGTCGTGAAATCTAGCTTATTATTGTCCCACCTACAAAGTAAACATAACATGTCATGTTCCTCCTATTGTCTACATCTCCACCATAATTGAATCTACATAACCACACAAATTGGTTTATGATCCAATGTAGCAAAAACTATCCCCATGGTCCCTCAAAAATACCAAAGGATCCACTTTACTACCTACTAGTGATCTCTACCTGGATTACTCATAAATCTACTCAGCGCTCCCACTGTATGGGAAATATCAGGCCTGGTGCACACCATGGCATACATCAAACTGCCAACTACTGATGAGTAAGGTACCTTAGACATGTGGTTTCTCTCCTGTTCTTTCTTGGGAAACTGCTCCTTTGATAACTTGAAATGTTCTGCCAAACGAGTCCCATCCGGTTTAGCATCCTACATATTAAACTCTCCAATACCTTCTTAATGTACTCTTCCTAAGATAAAGTTATATTTCATTCCTTCCTATCCCGATATATCCTCATACCAAGGATTTGTTTGGCTGCCCCCAAATCCTTTATAGCAAAAGATTCACTTAGCTGCTTCTTGAGTACTTTTATTTCCTACATGTATTTACCTACAACCAACATGTCATCCACATACAAACAAAAGATAATATAACTTCTATCCTCAAATTTCTTTGTATACACACAATGGTCAGAATGACATGTAATATAACCTTACTCCATCATGAAGCTATCATATTTCTTATACCATTGACGTGGAGCTTGTTTCAAACCATATAAGCTCTTATTCAATTTGCACACCATCTCCTCTTTACCTTTGACCTCATAGCCCTCTGGCTGCTGCATATATAGTTCCTCCTCCAAATCACCATGGAGAAATGCAATCTTTACATCAAGATGCTCTAAGTGTAAGTCTTCTGCTACAACTATTCCAAGAATAGTTCTAATAGAAGTCATTTTTACTACAGGAGAAAAAATCTCATCAAAATATATACCTTTTTTCTGTGTAAACCCCTTGACCACCAACCGGGCCTTGTATCTTTTCTTTCCTCCTTATTCCTCTTTGACTCTGAACACCCACTTGTTTTGTAATGCTCTTTTTCCTTTAGGTAGCTTCACCAAATCCCATGTCTGGTTCTCCATGAGAGCCTGATGCTCCTCATCCATGGCTTTCTCCCACTTCTTCCTGACATCTACCTGCATTGCTTCATCAAATCTCTCTGGCTCTCCACTGTCAGTGAGTAATAAATAATAAAGAGAAGGAGAAAAAAATTCAAGTTCTCTTATTACCCTAGAAGACCTCCTCAATATAGGAGTTTGGGGTTCCTGTTGAGGAGGTTCTGAACTAATTCATATGTCACTTTCCCATCCAAAAGATCCTCTACCGCTGCATATTCTTTCTTGGATTCTTCCCTATTTTCCTACAACTACTGCTTATACATGACTTTCTCATTAAATACCACATCCCTAGATCGAATGATCTTCTTATCTTTAATACTCCAACATTTATATCCAAATTCATCACCACCATAACCAATGAAAGTTCATTTTTCTGATTTAGCCTCTAATTTGGTCCTATCATCCTTGTCTATATGGAAAAACAACTCACATCCAAAGACTCTAAGAAATGAATAATCAACTTTCTTACCATACCAAGCCTCCTCGGTATTTCTCCATCTAAGGCACTTCGAGGGTCCTCTATTTATCAAGTACAAAATTGTGCTCACCGTTTCTTCCCAAAAAGAAGGAGGAAGTTCTGCATGTAACCTCATGTTCCTAGCACATTCCATTATTGTTCTATTCATCCTTTCTGACACCCCATTCTATTGTGGAGTTCCTGGAACTATCTTTTTCCTATGAATTTCATTCTTAGAATAGTAATCATCAAATTCATTGCTGCAATACTCCCCTCCATTATCTAACTTGAGACATTTTAGCTTAAGACTTGTTTCATTCTCTAACAAGGCTTTCCATTTAACAAAAGTGTCAAATACATCATATTTGTTTCTAATACAATAAACTCAAACTTTCCTTGTTGCATCATCAATAAAAGTAACATAATAACTTGAACCCCTAAGAGATGATACCTAAGTTGGCCCCCACACATCAGAATGCACCAACTCTAACTTACTCTCTTTCTTTTTAGGTCTAACCTTGAGAAACCTTACTCACTTTTGTTTCCCATATATGTAGTCCTCACTGAAACTCCAAACATGTTTCTGTATATCCAGAAAAATCCTTCTTTATGATCTCCATACCCTTATGGCTCATATGACCGAGCCTATAGTGCCACAATGTTGTATCTACTTCTGAAGCCACAAGATTACAAACATTAGTTCTATAAGTGGTTAAATACAAGGTTCCAACCTTCTTACCTCTTGCCACCACAAGAGAACCCTTGGTAACCTTCCAAGAGTCCGTTGTAAATATCACAATACAACCATCACTTCCCAACTAGCCCGCCGATATCAGATTTCATTTTAAAGTAGGCACATGTCTGACATCCTTCAATATCCATGTATTCCCATTCTACATCTTAACCCGAATAGATCATTTTCCAACTATATTGCAAGGATCATCATCACTAAGAAAAACATGCCCAAAATCCCTTGAACATAATAAAAAGAAAATGCCTATGTGGAGTAGCATGGAAAGAAGCCCCTGAATCTAAACCCCAAGATTCAACAATATTGTGCAAAGAAAGAATCAAAGCATCCTGACATAGATTAATTGTTGCAACATTTTCCTCTTTTCTTCATGTTGTTTCTTCTCACCGAAGCTCCCAACAGTCCTTCTTTGCATGCCCAGACTTTCCACAGTGCCAGCATACCATCTTTCTTTTGGATTTTGACCTTGCCCAATCTTTTGATTTTCTGCGACTTCCTTTCTTCTTTCGTCTCCCTCTAGTTTCCACTATCAAATAATTCCTGAAGTAGAAGATTCCCTAGAATTTTTCTTCACATTTCCTCGCTTAGAATCACCCCTACAACATCCTCAAACTTCAACTTTGAGTTAGTTGGAACCGAGTTGCTTACCACCATTACCAAGATATTCTAACTCTCAGGTAAAGAGCACAAAATTAATAAAGCCCTAACTTCTTCATCAAATTCTATTATAACTAAAGCTAGCATATTTACAACCCTATTAAAATCATTTAAATGATTTGCTACTGAACCATTCTCAGACATTTTTATGAAACAACTTTTTCATTAAAAATATCTTGTTAGAGGCAAAGGCTTTTTCATACAACTTCCTAATGCATCCATCAATTTTTGTAGTCTTTTCCTTTGAAACATTAAATAATACCGAAGATGTAAGACACGGTCATATTGTCCCAAGTACCTTCCTATTTAGAAAATTCCATTTTGCATTTGTCATGCTTGAGGGTTTTTTCACCTTCTCGAACAACAAAATATAAAGATCCTTTTGATAAAGTAATCTTCCATCTACATCTTCCTAAGATTGAAAATTTTCTGTTGAATTTATCAACCCTTGATCTTCCATCATCTTCCATAGCTCCCACTCAAGTTAAAAATTTCCCTGTGATTCAACACTTTAGCAAACCAAACTAGGATATGATACCAATTATTAGGAAATAAGGGATAAAATATGCAGAATAATCCCTCACATAATCGCAACAGAGAGACTAATATGTAGAAAATATTACAGATCTCAAACAAAAGTGCAAAATAATAATAACACAACATAAAGAGATAGTATTTAACATGGTTCACCCAATTTGGGCTACATCCACCAAGAATCACTTGCTCAGATATTATTACAAGCCATCGCTCTCTCAATACAATACCCATATCTATTTGGAGCTATGCTCAAAGAAACTCTATTGAATTCACACCCAAATTCAAAACACATCTGTAATGTTACATAATTCCTACCATATGCACAAAACCACATAAGAAGACAACAACTGCTTAAGCAGATTTACAAAACTATGGGTATGAAAACCATGGGAAAAAATAGTCCCATAAACCTATGGGTCAAAAATCCTTCCCATATGATAAAAATAACATTTCTGTTATATTAGGCACATTTTTTTTCGAGGCCAAAAAAATTGCCCACCCTTCAACCCGAAAGACAACTATGGACATGTAGTATAGTACTCTTAGTGTGTAGTCTTCAACACTTTCACACATGAAAATAGGTTTGCACAACCTAACAATAATCCATGTAGGAGTGATGTAGAAATGCATTGAATGACTAGATGAAGCATGGAATGAAAAAAATATGACGGAGCATGAAAACTATAGATGAAAATGCATAAAAGGGTGATTAGAGTGAACCTAAGGTGGAAACGTGCGTGTAGTCTGCTGATGTGTGTGATGTACCTATTGAAAATTTTTGCACTCATACAAAAATGGGAAACTCAAAACTTCGTTATGATGGATAGCATTGGTGAAGTATACCTAAGCTAGGGGAGGTTCTTTCAGACAATATTGTTTTGTTGAATTACTTAACGATTACATGAAATCTGTAGCTATGTGTGTCATTATAAAACATAACAGATCACATAGTCTACAATTTCATACTATCTTCAGCAAAAGAACACAAATCCCCGAAGGATAGTTGTGTTGTCTTGATGAAGACATCGAATTGTAGAATAGATGAAGTGTTAGGTTTTGGAAAAGCAAACATAATTACGGATTGCAAAAATCAGAGTTCATTACTAGATGTTACAGGTATTATTTAATGTTATTTCCTTCATGATTAAGAAATTCAATTATATTATTGGGTTGTTTAGTTCATCATACAATCCATATCGAAATAAAAATGCAGAAAGAAATACACAACTCAATTTCACAATTCAATGTTTTATTCATAAGGAATTTCAAATGTTCCCACACAAGTTGTGGGATGTAACTAAAAAGTAAAGTACAACTACTGAAATAAGAGGTACATATGCATGAAAGAGAAAATAAAGGAGTATGAGTGAACCCATCATTGCCTTGGAGGTTTCTCCTTCGGTTGATGCATCTTCATCTTTAGTTTTGTTCCCTCTCCATCTTCACTGCTAAAAGCACTGTACCTAAAAATAGAAAAGAGAAAACTATCAGTTTATGAGCTCAAGGTACAATCCATATTCCTATACTATCCTAATTCATGCATATGGATCTCTTAACAACAAGAGATATAAATTACATGAAGATAAAACAACATACATGATTTACTCACTCAGAAAGAAGAAGAGAGAAGAAAAGAAAAACCATGGATATAAGAGAGGCCAAAAAGCTTAAATATTTTCTAACTATTTTCTTAAGTGTGTAGAAATAGGTTGTAACCAAGAAGAAATAAATCATGTCTTACAGTCCTCACTAGAGATAAAGATTACAGAGTTCAATTAATTCTATCCTATGGTACATGAAGTAGATAATTCACAAGTACATGCTAGAATGAAGGAAGAATGCAACTCAAAGTTCAATAGTTATTCTAGAGATAGAAGAAGTTACAATACGAGAACAAAGAGAGACTTGCAAATAGAAGTACATGTTTCATAATACAATTCAAAGGTGAAGCAAAAGAATCAAAATTTAAAGGCTGAAGTTAACTGGAAAAATAATATTACAACTGAAAGAATGAGAAAGAGGTCTGAGAAAAATTTGACAGGCTTCGCCATGTAAAATGGACATTTACAACTTTCCATCATGTTATTTTTAACTAATACATGCTTTAAAAGTTGTATGTAAATCAAATAAGTGATACAAAAAGATGAAAAGCATGTCATGATCAAGATAATAGTTATTATGTTTCAGTTTCCAACAACAAATCAACTTCAATAGAAAAGTGATACACTCTGTATTTTGAATCAAGAAAGTACATCTATTACAGCTGAAACAAAAATAAAAGAAGGAAATCTAGGAAAATTTTGACAGGGCTTCGCCATGTAAAATGGACTTTTAAAAATTTTCCAACATGCATATTAAAGCTTTAATAAAAGAAAATGCAGTATTTAAGTAGAAAGGAAATGGACTGCACTTTCAGTCATCAAATTGAAGTACTTTGGAGCATTCATTATAGCTTAATAGTTGAAGGAAGTAATTTTTAAAGTAATCTTACAAAGTGCATCCTTTCTATGAAGTTCAACTTTCAAATGAAGCAAGTATGAGTGCACAGAAATGCTACCATAACAAAGAAGTACAAATTTTTAAGCAAGGAATTAGATCAAGAAATCAGGTTCATCATAGTAAATCAAGAACAAATCTCAATTTATTAAATAGTCATGTTTTACCAGTAGAATCAAACAGGTATGGTTTGAAGAACAAAAACATTGTTTCAACATGTTTAGAGTTAATGTTCAGTTGCAAGACTTAAGCAATTTGTTATGAATATACAAAGAAAGTAAGTAAACATGTTCAGGAGATAGAAGTTCAGATGACTCTGATACACTTGTCCAAGCAACAAAGGGCCAAGGTGAATTAACCAAGGAATATCCAAAAGGAAACAACTCAAGAAGAAGAAAAGCCAGTAGAAAAGGCATCTACAGTTTTAGGACACAAAATCTTCATCTCCAAGCAAAAGAATGGAGGAATACCCAGATCTGGGTTGTTTAAAGGCAACAATACAAGCTCAGAGAAAGGAAAGTAAAGGAAACCATCAAAGTGAAACCACTGTCCCAGTTCTGAAAGATAAGTAAAAGAAAATTCCATATTTGAATAGAGCTCCAGAATAGAGAAATTGTAGAAATGATCTAATTCAGCAAACAACCCTCAACAACGGTGTCTACAAGTTGAACATAAGGCTCCAAAATAGGGAATAATGGAGTTTGGAATATAAAAGAAAGACTATAGATGAAATCCAATTAGTAAAGATTATCTATCTAAATGAAATTACTTGTATAATTTAGATTAATATCAACAATAGAACACCAAATAACACATTATTTTAGAATAATGATCTCAATATGCAATTAGAATAGCTTCGCCACTTCGAGGAGGAAACCTCCAAACCATATAATAAGACTCAAATACTCAAATGATAATCAAATACTAGCTATAATACCCTATATATAATATTCATATGCTATGGCCATCACCAAGGTTGACCTATTAAGCATGAGAAAGTATAAATGATATAATAAAATGATATGGTAAGACACAAATCAGCTACTCATATCCTAATACAAGAAATAGGTTAAGGGCATAGCATGCCCTTCCCCTTCAAACCAATGTTGTCCTCAATGTTGAATAATCCTAGATGTTGCTGCAGAAAACCTTCATCCTCCCAGGTTGCGTCTTCTATGCTCAGATTCTTCCACTTGATCAGATATTCCTTAATGTCTCTGGTTCTCAGCCTCTTAGTACGTGTTTGCAAAATCTTCTCTGGCTCCAAAATGATTCTTCCTTCCTCGTCAAGTTTTGGTAACTCTATCTGGGCTTCAAATTTCTGTCCAATAACCTTCTTCAGGCATGAAACATGGAATACTGGGTGTATGTGTGAAGATGGAGGTAACTCTAGTTTATAAGCAACACTGCCAATTTTCTATAGAACCTAATAAGGGCCATAATATTTAGGAGAAATTTTGTTTTCCTTTTTCTATTGCTTTAGGGACATCTATTTGTAAGGCTGGAGACGTACAAAAACCCAGTCACCAATTTCAAAATTTCTTTCACTACGATGTTGATTTGCTTATTGTTTCATCCTATTTTGTGCTAATGCTAAATTCTCCTTCAAACTAGCCAAAACTTGTTGTTGATGTTGAATGTGTTCCTTAATATCTCTAACCTTAGTTTGCACCCTCAAGGAGGAAGTGATAGAAGGTGGATGGTAACCATATAATGCTAAAAATGGGGTCATTTGAGAAGAGGTATGAAAAGATGTGTTATACCACCATTCCGCCGCGTGGTAGCCACTTAATCCACCTTTCCTGCTTATCTAATACAAAACAAAGTATATACCCCTCTAAGAATGTGTTGACCACGTCTGTTTCCCATCAGTTTGAGGATGATTAGATGAACTGTGAGCTATCTGAGTACCCAAACATGAAAATAATTCCGTCCAAAAATTACTTGTGAAAATAGGATCATGATCACTTACAATTATCTTTGGGGTTCCATGTAGCCTTTGAACTGTCTCCAAAAAAATAGTTGTGACTGTACTAGCTGCAAATGGATGTGATAGGGCACAAAAATGGGCATATTTTGTGAGCCTATCCACAATCATGAAAATAACATTCTTACCCTCTGAACAAGGCAATCCAATGATGAAATCCATGGAGACCTCCTCCCATCTCTGGCTAGGAATCGGTAAGGGTTGCAACAGACCTGGTGTCTTAATTATTTCCCCTTTGTTTTGTTGGCACACTAAACACTCTGATACAAAATTTTGTACATCCCCCTTGAGTCCTTCCCAAAATAATTCTCTTTTTATTCTATGATATGTCTTCAAAAACTAGAGTGTCCTCCAATAGGTGAGGCATGTAGCTCTGCAAGCATCTTATGCTTCAAATCAGAATATTTACTCAAGTATAACATGTCCTTGTACCATATGGCATTACCTTTCCACTCAAATTTGTTAGATGTCATAGATCCTTGCTTGATATTCTATATTATAGATTGTGTATCCTTTTCTTGATTCCATTCCAATCTTGCTTCATCCACCCAATCGGCCGTCAACATGGACATTCCACATAGTAAGGCATCTGTGGATGTATCCCTTCTAGACAATGCATCAACTACTACATTTTCTTTACCCTTTTTGTATATGATTTCAAAATCATAACCCAACATTTTTGTTACCCACTTTTGTTGTTCCTCAGAAGATAACCTTTGCTCCAAAAGTATTTGAGACTATCATGATCATTTTTTACCTTGAAGTGTCTACCCATGAGATAGGGCCTCCATTTCTTGACCGCATGAAGAATAGCCATCATTTATTTCTCATAGATAGGTTTGAGCAGATCTTTTCCTTTGAATTAGTGACTCTCAAATGCAATTGGTCTTCCTTCCTGCATTAGAACTGCTCCCAATCCTGATCCTAAAGCATCACATTCAACAATGAAGGTTTTTGAGAAGTTGGGAGTAGCCAAAATTGGGGTGCTACACATGGCTTCCTTCAGCTACTCAAAGGATTTAGTGGCTACGTCTATCCAATGGAAGGAATCCTTCTTTAGCAATGTAGTGAGTGGGGTTGTTATTCTACCATATCCCCACACAAATCTTCTGTAGTACCCTGTTAGTCCTAGGAACCCACAAATATTTTTGAGATTTTTGGGCCTTGGCAATTCCACCATAGCTTTGATCTTTAGAGGATCAACTTTGATTCCTTCATGGGATACAATATGACCCAAGTACTCTACCTCTTGTACACCAAAAGAAAATTTGGATGGATTTACATAGAGAGTATGCTTGTCCAAAACTTCTAACACTTTATTTACATGTTGTAAGTGTTCTTCCCATGTCAAACTCAAATCAATATGTCATCAAAGAAAACTAATACAAATTTCCTTAAAAACGGCCTAAAAATAGTGTTCATCAAGCTTTGAAAGGTTGAGGGCCATTTTAAGACCAAAAGGCATTACCAAAAACTCATAATGGCCCTCATGAGTCCTGAAAGCTGTTTTATGAACATCTTCCTCTTTTATTCTAATTTGATGGTACCCCAAACGAAGATCTAATTTTGTGAAATAAATAACACCATGCAATTCATCAAGTAAATCATCAATTACTGGAATAGGAAACTTATCTTTGATGGTGTACTTGTTGAGTTCTTGGTAATCTGGACACATCCTCCATGTTTCATCCTTCTTATGTACCATGACCACTGGTGAAGAATATGCACTTTGGCTATGCCTGATGATACCTGCCTTCAACATTTCCTCCACCATTTTCTTGATCTCACTTTTCTGGGAATATGGGTATCTATATGGTCTGATGTTAGGTTTTTGGCTCCCTAGAATCAACTGAATGACATGATCATGATCCCTAACTAGTGGTAGTCCCTTTGGAATTACATCAAAAATAGATGAGTGAGCATCAACAATCTTCTGAAGATCGGGTGGCATTGAAGACTCTGTATTTTGTACTTCTATGGAAAATAACTTTGCTATAAATCCATCTACTCCTTTTCTGAGAACCTTTTGCATCTGATGAGAGCTAATAATCTGTGGATACTTAGCTACCATCCCTTTCAATTGTATTGTCCTTCCTTTTGAATGAAATCACATGAACAATTCTTGGAAATTCATCTCTATAGTACCTAAGGTTATGAGCCATTGGACACCCAAAACAATATCTACCCCTCCCATAGAAATAACAAACATAGGTGAGTCTAACATGTAGTCTCCCATGGAAAGCTTGATACTATGGCACTTTCCTATGCACTTGACTGTCCCACCATCCGCAATCATAACTTGCATTTCTGGAGCTGGGTAAATAAAACAATTGAGGTGGGCAGCTAACTTACTATTTATGAAGTTATGAGTACTCCCTGAGTCAATCAACACCGTCACCTTCTATTTTTTGAGATAGCTAATAACCTTGAGTGTTTGAGGAGTACTAATATCTGAAAATGCATGGTAAGAAATTGTAGGTTGGTGATCCTCTACTTCATCTTCTACTGGATCCTCAACCTCTCCTATAATTTCAGCTTCCTCATCATCCTCATTACCTCTGTCAATATAGAACAACTTCTTCTCAGCACATTTATGTCCCGGTCCATATTTTCTATCACAATTAAAACATAATCCTTTTTCTCTCTTTTCTTCCATTTGTTGAGGATTCAATCTAATTGGCCTAGAAAATGAAGGGGAAGAGATATTATAGTCTCTGGTGTTAATGAAAGGTGGCATCCTACTACAAATAAATTTTTCCTCTGCATGACGTGCCATGATAATAGAATCAGAAAGCTTGAGTGGATTAAACATACGTACCTCATGCTCAATGTGTTCCTTAAGACCCCCAAGAAATAGGTCATTCAGATTCTCTTCTAGAATATTCTCCACCCTTAAGGATAGGTTTTGGAATTGATGCACATAATCTTTGACTGATCCTATTTTCTATAACTTTGTTAATTGACTAAAGTAGTTCTCTGAAACACTAGAACTATAGTGCAATTGCAACTCCTTGGTAAAAATTATCCAAGTGACACTTAGACCATTCTTCTGCCTCTAAGTACATAGCCATCGATACCAAAAAAAATGGTTGGGTTCAAGATACAAGGATGATAATGTCACCTTTTGTCTTGGTGGTGTTTGATGTAAATTAAATAAGTTCTCCATTTGATTTATCCAATTCAGGGATCCTTACCATCAAATTTGTGCATATCCACTTTCGGTATCATGTTCCGTGGTTGTGAATAAGTTGGATTCTGATTAGGTTGGAAAAGTGATCCAACATGGTTATTTTGTCCATGATTTTGAAATGAAGATCCTCCTTGGTTGATATGGGCCAGATTTGGGCCATACTGGTTACCCTTTACATGTTGTATGATATCATCCAACCGATGATTGATTTGGGCTATGTCTCCTTTAGAGGCCATCTCAGATTATACATTTCATAGTTCATACTCAAGTTGGATCACCTTATGATCAACTGAGGTAAAACTTAGTGCTAATGCATATATATTTACCCCTTCGACTCTATCTCTTCAATCACTACCCCATCTTTATCTGGGGTTTTACCTAGAGTAACTGGATTCTTTTTTGCTCTTGTGGAAGGCTCCGCCATGATGTCAAACATTAGGGTTTAGGTTTTAGATACAATTTTTACTGAACAGGGAAAAAAACAGAGAATATACTAATACTAGTTTTTTGATAGCTTTCCTAAAATGTAAAGAACTTGAAAATATTCTATAATTTGCACCCTAGGGAATGATTTTATGAAAAAACCTAAATTTGTAATAAATTTTTCAAAATAAATCAAAAAATTCTGAAATTTTCAGGGAACCATACTTGAAATGTTTTGCAACTTTGGTAAAAATATATCTCACTAATTCTCCCTAGTTCACAATATATGGTGGAAACAAAAATTAGGGTTTTTTCCCTAATTTTGGCCTAGATCGTAGCTCTGATACCACTTGTAATGAAATTACTTGTATAATTAATATTATTAGAAACAATAGAACAAAAAATAACACACTATTTCATAATAATGAGCTCAATATGAAATTAGAATAGCTTTGCCACTTCGAGGGGGCAACCTCCAAACCATATAATAAGACTCAAATGCTCAAATGATAATCAAATACTACCTTTAATCCCCTATATATACTATTCAAATGTTATGAAAATTACCAAGGACAACCTATTAAGCATGAGACTGTATAAATGATATAATAAAATGATATAGTAAGCCATAATTCGGCTACTCATATCCTAATACAAGTAATAGGTTAAGGGCGTAGCACTATCAAAGAGCTCAAGTCTCCAAGAGGGTCCAACATCAAGTTCCATAATAATAGTCTCAACTTGCACTGAAGCATGATACAACAATACTCACACCTCTACTTTGCTATTAACATCATCAATCACTTCAAGTTCAAATTTCCAAGACATAAGGGAGTTTTCAACTTTCAAAGTACAAAGTATGTTTAGTCAGTAAATAGACATAGGATCAAGAAATAGATCGAAATAAGTATAAAGTATCATACTTACAAGAAAAAATTGCAGAATCAAGAAAGAATAAAGAAGTCCAAACACCCACATCAATAAGCCTTTAGGTCTAATCAGTTTAGAGCAAAAGGAATACCCTCTAGCATTCAGATTACAAACTCAGACAAAAAACCTTGAATCAAAATTACATGCACATCTAGGCTAAAGAGAGTTTCAAAGTTTTTCTTTCAAAAGTCAACATTCCCATTGAAAAATCAGTTTCAAGTTGCAGATCTGAGAGAGGAAATTAAGTTTTCTCTGGATTTAATCGGAAAACCCATTAATGGGTATCAAAATCAAAGTAAGAAACAAGGACTTACTGATTAAATTGAAGTTGAGCAAACCCTCGGGAGGTCATCTAGTTTAGAGCTAAAGAGAAGAAAACTCATAAACAAGTTTCAACTTGAAATGGCCAAGGTCGAACCAAGGGGTCACATGAAAATGCAAGGGAAAAATGAGTATCAGTATTTTGAAATCAAAATGGAAAAAGACAAAGTAACAGTGCACAGGAGATCAAAACTTACCATTCTTTGTCAAACAGTATGATAGTTACACAGTCTCGAGCTCGAAGGACTTCAATAGAGCGAATACAACTCAAAGCCTTGAACTCCAACCAAGGTTTCAAAATACAAATCCACAGAGCTCGAGTGTAGAGAATGGTGTCTACCAAGAAACCTCACATAGCTCCACGAAGGTAGAGAACTATAAAACCGAGCTCGAATCTTGCTCAGAAAAAATGAACTAAGCTCAGCAAAAACAACAATGGTGACCAGATCTCACAAAGAAAGCCAAGTAACAATGCTCGAAGGGGACAATAATGGTATCCACAAGCATCACTAAGTTCTACCAACTCAAAAACACATCCACAGAGAAAAAATGAGCTCGAAGTTCACAAGAAAAATGAGGCCACGACCACAATGCTCCACTTTGAAAGCTCATGAAAAAGAAATCAGAGACTTCACAAATACACAAAGCTCAAAGTTGAAGATAATGGTAGAAAATACCCACAACTACTCGGAAAATTGAACAGAAGAAAAACTACGAAATCCAGATGCAACCGAGCTCAAGAAACCATTAATGTAAAGGGGCCGAGCTCGAAATATTTTCAACAATGGCGTCAAGAATTTCATTTTTTTGCCAGGGCTTTGCCCACAAACCAAAAATCCAAATGAAGTGATCATTAGGGTCAAGTTACCCTTTACCATGCAAACTCGATAGGCGTGTTGAGTTGTGGAGCTCAATTACTTCAGTTTAGCATGCAATAGAAACTTGCTAAAAATACAAAACCATCATCGCTAGGGGGGAATCGCATCGATCACCAGATCGGTGACATCGATCAGTATGACTGCATCGATCAGTGCAAGGGAGGAACCAACAGCAGTTAGGTCTAACCGGCGTCGGTTACCTGTGCGAGGATGTTTTAATTAAATATCGGGAATTAGATCTATTTTTAGTATTAAAGTATATTTATTGATTGTAATTAAATGGATAAGTTCCCTAAGTCTATAAATGACTATATAAGCATAAAAGATAGGTTTTAGAAGTATGATTAACAAGAATTAGAAAGAACTTGCAAAATTTGTTGAGAGAGAGAATTCTTGGTGATGAAGCAAAATATTTAAAGAAAGAAAATATTGTACATATGAAAGGTGTGGAAGATTGTAAATCTTTATTGTATATCTTGTCAAAGCTTTGGATAATAGATTGGCTTGTTTCTTGGTGGATGTAGCCCACATTGGGTGAACCGCGTTAATTTTGGTGTTGATTTATGTCTCTTGTTTTGTATATTTCTTCTGGTAAAATATCCACTTTTATTTGCATGTATGCTTAGATATGATATACGGTCTGCATAACCGGTATGCTAACCCCAAAAACTTGTATTAGAGATTTGTTTGAGGGTTTTTCATGTGTTGACAGATTTACTCATAAAGGGGTTTTCTGATTGAGTGGGAGCTACAACAATGACAGAAGAAAACAAATACAAGGTAGAGAAATTTGATGGCCAAAATTATCAATTATGGAAGATGCAGATTGAGGTATATATGTATCAAAGAGATTTGTATTTACCGTTGGATGATAAGTCTAGACCTACAAAGATGACTGATGAAGAATGAAAGATTCTTGACATAAAGGCTTTAGGATCTATAAGATTGAGCCTAATAGCATCCATGGCTTCCAATATTACAGAAGAAGCTTCTATGGTAGACTTAATGAAATCTCTTGCTAATTTATATGAAAAACCTTGTGCTTCAAATAAAGTTTATTTGATGAAGAAACTATTTAGTTCTAATATGCATGAAGGTGGATCTGCATCTAGTCATTTGAATTATTTCTGATCTATTGTAAATCAGTTAAAATCGGTTGTTATACCATTTGATGATGAAGTAAAATCACTTTTATTCTTATGTTCTTTGCCTGATAGTTGGGATAACTTGGTAATGGTTGTTATTAATACAACATCTGCTAATAATATTTTGAATTTTGATGATGTGGTTGGTATATTCTTGAATGAAGAAATTCACAGGAAGAGTACAGAGGAATCATCATCTAGAAATGATTTGAATGTAGAAAGTAGGAGCAGGTAGAAGGAGAGATCCAAGAGTAAGAGTAATGGGAAATCAAAGTCAAGGGATAGCAGATTTAAATCCATAAGTAATGGAATTACTTGTTGGAAATGTGGAAAGAAAGGACATGCAAATAAATATTGTTGGTCAAATGATAAAGAGAACCAACACCTAGAAAAAGGTAAAGAAGCAAATCTTGTTGCATCAGAGGTAATGCAAGATGCTCTTATTCTTTCTTTAGATAGTAGAATTGAATCATGGGTTTTAGATTCAGGAGCTTCTTTCCATGCAACCCCTAATAAGGGTTATTTCAGAAATTATGTCCAGGGAAATTTTGGGCATGTTTATTTGGGTGATGATGAACCTTGCAATATTATTGGTAAAGGGGAAGTTCATCTAAAATTTTAGAATGGAAATAAATGGGTATTGAAAGATGTGAGGAATGTGCCAAGCCTCGGGAGGAATCTTATTTCTACAGGGCAACTAGGTGAATCTGGTTGCATGGTTACTTTTACAAGAGACTCTTAGAAAGTCACCAAGGGTGCTTTTGTTGTGGAAAGAGGTAAGAAGGTAGGAATGTTATATTTATCTACTTGTATTACTGATTCCTTTTCTGTACTATCTACTTGATTCGATGCATGCATATGGCATAATCGGTTGGGTCATATGAGTCAAAAAGGAATGTAGATCTTACAGGATAAGGGTAAGTTAGCAGATTTGAAAGATTTAGATCTTGATTTCTGTGAGCATTGTATCTTTAGAAAGAAAAATAGAGTGAAATTTCTCAAAGTTGGGGCAACTAAGAAGGAGTAAAAATTGGATCTTGTACACTCAGATGTGTGGGGACCAACTCAGGTAGCTTCTCATGGAGGATCCCAGTATTATGTTACTTTCATTGATGATGCTACAAGAAAGGTATGGGTTTATTGTATTAAACATAAATCTGATTTTTTTGAGACTTTTAAAAGATGGAAAGCCCTTGTTAAGAATGAATCAAATTCTAAGTTGAAGTGCCTTAGATATTACAATGGTGGTGAATACTGTAGCAAGGCTTTCAATGATTATTATTCAGTGAATGAGATATGTAGAGAAAGAATGATTCCAAGAACACCACAAGAGAATGGTGTTGTAGAAAGAATGAACAAGACAATCATGGAACATGCTAGAAGTATGAGGATACATTCTGGACTACCCTTGTAGTTTTTGGTAGAAGAAGTTGATACAATGGTTTATTTGATTAACCTTGGGCCTTCAATTTCACTAGATGGAGGAATATCAAAGGAATCTTGGACCGAAAAAGAGGTAGATCTTTCTTTTCTTAAAGTTTTTGGTTCATAATCTTTTGTGCATATGATAGGGAAAATAGAAAGAAGTTGGAATCAAAATCCAAGAGGTGCACTTTCATTGGTTATGGATCTGGTGATTTCAGTTTCCATTTTTGGGATTTAGAGAATTATAAAATTATTAGGAGTCGTGATGTTGAATGGAATGAAAAGAGAACGTACAAGGATCAAATTTTGGTACCTAAGGATGGACTAGTTGAGAAGTTTGTGAATGAAAATGAACTCTCAGATTTAAAAGAATTACCGACAGGGTTACACAGTAACCAGTGTCGGTTGACCCTTGATCGGCCTTCAGTCAAAAAGAACTGATATCGATTACTGAGAGATCCAAACGCATCGATTAGTAGAACCAACATCGGTTAGAGGTGACCATGCGTCGATCACTATCATATTTTGATATGAATGTCCAGGAGGTCCAAATTGAGCCTCCCAAGACCCCAAACTCATGTGAGAAGGTCACAAAGGGTAAGTAAACTTCTAGAAAGAATTACAACTTCTCTATTTTATTTATTGTTGATTGATAATGGTGAACCAGAGAGATTTGAATAATAAATGCAAGATAAGACTCATGTTCAGTGGGATCATGGCATGGATGAGGAGATGGACTCCTTGGAATAGAACCAGACTTGGGATTTGGTTAAGTTTCCAGTAGGTAAGAGAACATTGCAGAACAAGTGGGTTTATAGGATTAAGGAAGAAGAGGGTGGATAGAAAAGGTACAAGGCAAGACTTGTAGTAAAGGGATTTACACAGAAAGTAGGTATTGAATTTGGTGAAATTTTCTCTCTTGTTGTTAAGATGACTTCTATTCATACTATATTGAGCTCAGTTGCAGTAGAAGATTTACATTTAAAACAACTAGATGTAAAGACGGATTTCCTTCATGGTGATTTGGATGAAGAGATTTATATGCAGCAGTCAATTGGTTATGAAGTCAAGGGTAAGGAGAAACTAGTGTGTAGGTTGAAAAAGAGCCTATATGGGCTCAAGCAATCTCCAAGGCAATGGTACATGATATTTGATAGTTTTATGCATGAGCATGGTTACTTGAGATGTGAATTTTACCATTGTGTTTATTTCAAGAATCTTGAAAATTGGAGCTATATTATTTTTTTATTGTATGTGGATGATATTCTTATTGCAGGATTTAGTATGCAGGACATTGGTGAGCTTAAGGGAAAGCTAGCTCACACATTTTCTATGAAGGATTTAGGAGATGTAAAAAGAATCCTTGGCATGCAAATACATAGAGACATGAAAAACAAGAAATTGTATTTGTCTCAAAAGGATTATATCTACAAGGTGTTAGAAAGGTTCAACATGCAAAATGTAAAATCAGTTAGTACACCTATGGCTAAACACTTCAAATTAAGAAAAGATCAGTTTCCTTCATCACATGAGGAGGTCAAATACATGACACGAGTGTTGTATGCTTCAAGCTAGTTGGAATTCTCATGTATGCTATGGTTTGTACCAGACAAACATTGCACAGGTAGTGGGATTTGTGAGTAGATATATGGCTAATCTAGGTAAAGAGAATTGGAAAGTAGTCCAATGGATACTTAGGTATTTGAAAGGTAAATCTAGCATGTAGTTATGCTATGGAGGTTTGGATATTTCATTATGTGGCTATGTTGATTCGATATGGATGGAGATCTAGATGGTAGGAGGAGCACTACTGGATACATTTTCACAAGAGGTGGAATGAAATTTAGCTAAATTTCAATATTGCATAAGGTTGTGGCTTTGACTACTACAGAGGTAGAGTATGTTTCAGCTATAGAGCTGGCAAGGAGATGATATGGATGAGTAGGTTCATGGAAGAGTTAGAAAAGGAGCAAGGTGATTGTAAAATATTCAATGACACTCGATTGAAAATCCTTTGGCAAAGAACTCAAAATTTCATTCAAGAATGAAACACACTCACTTGAGGTATCAATTCATACAAAATTTATTGGATGATAGATAGTTGAATCTGGAAAATATTCATACGAGAAAGAACCTGCGGATATATTCTGATGAAGCCATTAGCAAAGGAGAAGTTGGATCTACACTCAACTTTTGTTGGTCTTAAAGTTTGAGACTTGAAGAGGAAGAAAAAAGCTAAGGAAGGATCCAAGAATGACGATGTACAAGTATGGTGCAATAATTAATCTCCAAGTGGGAGATTGTTGAGTTATGGAGCTCAATTGCTTTAGTTTAGCATGTAATGGAAACTTCCTAAAAATACGATAAACGTCATCGGTTAGGTGGGAATCAACATCGACTGGTATGAACGACATTGATAAGTCAAAGGAAAAACCGGCGGTGGTTAGGTCTAACCAAATCGGGTTTCTGAGTGAGGATGTTTTAATTAACTCTTCAGAATTAGATCTATTTTTAGTATTAAAGTATATATATTGATTGTAATTACATGGCTAAGTTCCCTAAGTCTATAAATGACTATATAAGTATAAAATATAGGGTTTAGAAGTATGATTAACAAGAATTATAAAGAACTTACAAAAGTTGGTGAGAGAGAGAATTCTTGGTGATGAAGCAAAAGCTTAAGAGAAAGAAATTATTGTACATCTGAGAGGTGTGGAAGATTGTAAATATTCATTGTATATCTTGTCAAAGATTTGGATAATAGATTGGCTTGTTTCTTGGTGGATGTAGCCCACACTGGGTGAACCACATTAAATCTGTGTTGATTTATGTCTCTTGTTTTGTATCTTTATTCGGTAAAATATTCCCTTTTATTTGCATGTATGCTTAGATCGATATATTATCTGCATAACCGGTGTGCTAACCCCAACAAGGTGAGTCAACAAAACTCAAACATGATCGAAGCATCAACGATCATGAATCAAACCATGCTAGATCAACATCTCCAGAATGATCCCCAAAATTCAAAGCAAACCACCATGATCAGGATGCCACCGGCCATATTAATTGTGGGGTTAAAACCCTAATCACAGGTTCGAGATCGACGACAGAAGATGAAAAGGATAGAGATCAACAATTTAAAAATGATCAACAATATTCAAAGAAAATCTGCGATGATTAGGATGTCACTGACCACATTAAATTCTAAAGTCAGTAACCCTAATCATGGGTCAAAGATCAATAGCCACAATTTAAAAGGACACTAGATCAATGCTCAGAAATTGATCAAGTGAACTCTACCTGAGTTAGTCATGTCACCGACCAAGTATTGGAGGGGTGAGTCATCGTCATGAGGGGGCCAACCCTTATTATATTAAAATTATTTGCATTTTGACATAGTGACTATAGTCCAAGCTTGAATATACCAAAAGTGTCAACCAAATCATGTTATGCGATGATCACCCAAAAAGGTAAGGTTTAAACCATGGTCTATGTCCAAGAAAATCAAAAGGGGGCGAAAAATATACATGCTCACAATGATAACCAAGACCAAAAGGTGGCAGACTATGATATAGCATGTGTTATCAAAGGGTGGCGAATGGAATTATTTGCATTGACCTTGTATAAGGTCTAAACTATGTAATATGCCATCCAAACCAATAATCAAAGAACACTTACCTTAATACTTACAAAGTTACCTCATACTCATCAAATGGTGAAGTGCAAAAGTGGTCCCCACTATTGGAGGGGTTGGAGATGATTTACAGTGTGTTATCCATGTGACCACTAGAAGACAAAGGAATGTCAACATCAGAACCTGAGCTTGGAGGTGGTCCCCATCAAGTGGATATTTGGATGAATTATTTTTGCAAGGTATTGCAAATAATGTAATTAATTTTTCTCACTCACAGGGAGATGATTTTGCTTGCCTTCACAAAAGGACAGAATTTACATGCACTAAGAGGAGACTTGCTCATCAAGCAAGATTTATTAGCAAATTATTCACCCATGCTTTTCTTAAAAATAGAACAATCAATTGTAGTTTGACTGTATGTAATCAAAGGCTATTAATGCCTCTTTTATTAGTTTTCTTTATTTTATTCCTTTATTTATTATTAAATAAAGGATAAAAATAGAATGCATGGGTGAGTACAACCTAGTCTATTTTTAGGAAGGGTGGGTGAATCAATTTTGCTATATATTGTGTGCCTTGACAAAGCACAAAAAAGGGGGAATTTTTTAGATACAAGAGTGCTGAAGTAGTTTCTACCAGTTTTTCCCTTTAAATGTGAAGTATTTTCTGCCTTTCCAATTATTTGCAGTCTTGTGTATGTTCCATTAATCTTGTGAATGTTAATTCCCTGATTAATCATCTTACCCTGTTGTAAATTTTAGTAATTTCTGCTTGATATTAATGTGCATGTTTAACTTAATAGTGTTGTTGTGATTCTTTTCCCTCAATACATCAAAGTGTTTGCCTTTAATATTCTATAGAAAATTGTTGGCTTGTGCATCAAGAATTCATTCCCATATCAATTGTGCATGTACTCAGTCAAAGACCTCATACAAGTTTGGTGTATCACCTCAGTTTTAAATCTTTTTACAGTCATCTTTTACCCTAAAACCCTTAGAAAATTAGTTTAGGATACATCAATAAGGAACTAGCCTTGATACTAGAGACTCACCTCAAAATAGGTATACCCACAGACTTGAGGTGTTTCCATTATATCTACAAAAGAGAGATATAATTTTGCAAGCTTAGAACACTTGCAGCCATCTCTCTACAGTGCACTTTCGAGAGATAACAATACCCGCATGGTGGTTATTATGGTGTATTGTGTTGCAAAATGGTGTCATTGTTCTTGTTTCCCCATTTAATTGCTTATTTCTCATACAACCTGAATCGGAGCTAGGAGAAAATGATCAAGTAGTAAAATATGTATGTATGTGTAAAAACTCAATGTAAAAGATGCATGTATATAAGTGTAAAATTATGTGAATGAAAAAGTGTAAAAGGAAGATGTGCACCTGATCCATGTCAATTAAGAGGGTGTAAAATGATATCCTTTATCGATAAGATTTTTTTGGTGATCCAACACCATAGGTCTAAAGAGAGTAGGGAGGAATTCCATTATATCCTCCAACCTGTAACTACTTCCCTGAATGTGTGTGAAGAGATCTAGGTAGGTCCTAGTTTTTTAGGTGATCTAATGCCACTTTGGTCAAGAAGTGTAGAGAGGAGTCCGATGTATCCTCTAGCCTATAGCTATTCCCTAGAATGTTAAGGACAACCATGTATTGTAAAATCCGTTGTGTACGGGGTTCGTAGACTAGTCTGAAACCACACATTGTATGTAACCCACAATTCCAAGGGTGGAAATTGTATAGAACTGAACAAATGTAGAAACCTTTGTGTAGTATGTAAAGCCCCAAATTATGCCCCCCTCTTTGGGGGCGCATGTGACGTTGCTGATAGGAGAATGTAGCCCCAAAGAGGACCAACTACATGAACTATATAACTCTACCCTACAGGGGGAAAGGAATGTGCTTCGTAAAAACTAAGGTGCACACAAACAAGAAGGCTATCCAAATACAAGTGTTAGTATGAACAAACATGTATATAGAAAATAATGTATAATCTACACAAATAATGTATAAGCTATCAAGAAAAGCAGTAATGTAAACACACAAGAAGAGAGAGTAAGCTACACAAATTGGGTTACAAACATGGGACATCACTCATGATGTCGCAAGACACACAAGGCCATCATGGCCGCATATAAAAAAAACAAGTGTGTGCACCAAACATAAGGCAATGACTGCATACAAAAACAAACAATAACATAAAATATAACAAACAAGTATGGAAGAAAATATACATGCATAACAAATGTTAGACATGATGTACCCATTAACATGTTAGATAGATAACTAGTATGTCAAAAGCATGTGTAACCAAGTAATGTAAAGTGCTAAGTACAAAATGAAACAATAACACCTATGAGAGGCAAAGGTGGATGCTCCCAATGACCAATGTACGAAGGGTAGAATGCGAGCATCCGTGTGCATGTAAGATACCTATATCTCGCAATCACATCTAGAAAAAGATGTGAACATGCATGCATGGATGATATAGACATGCAAGTAATATAACTAGCATGTGTAATAAAGTGATCATGAATAAGAATAATTAAGAAAGAGTAAAGGAAACCATTATGTAATATATTGTGGATGGATGGAATGGAATGTAAAATGGAGTGATAGAATCTGCGTGCCCCCCGAGTGAATGGAAATGTATGTAGTGAGGTTCATTTGGTTTTACCCTCAGCCATAAACGAGAGTGCATCATCAGGAAATGGTCAAAATGTGTGTTGTGTCTAACACATTGTGATAAGTGTGTATATGTATGAGTGACAAGTGACCTAGAGATGATGTATGCGTGAACCTTAGAGCTGAATCATATATCATGAAAAGATGATTGAAAGAGTGATGATGTAGCATAAAGCATATATTTACAAGATGATATAGGGAGTGGTGATGTAGGCTAAAGTGTATACCACTAATATATGAATAAAAGGGGGTGGTGATGTAGCCTAAAGTGTATACCACTACAAGAGGGAGGAAGAGGTGACCATTTAGCCTATAGCGTATGTCACTAACCTAGTAATGTCACATGATATAAGGGTGAATGATTAACACATAAGTATGATAAGTTCCATTTTATTTATAAACCCTCAAGCAATGATGAGTATGGACCGAGGAACTAAAGTGCGTCATAGGGTGGTGAGTGTAGTGCATAGAAGACAATTTAGTAGACATGATGATGAAAGATAACCATGTGATGAGTATAATGTGCAATGTATGATGTATAAGATGTAATTCAAGATGAGATGTATAAAATGTAATGTACGATGCATAATAATGAGTGTGAGATGTGTGCGATGTAGTGTGTAAAATTCTAGAGTCATAGACAATAAAAAAGTTTTGTATATGTATGATGAAAATTAGTATGATGCATATGTAATGATCAAAATTTTGTAGGACGTATGATGTAGAATGTGAGATGTGTGATGAAACACAATGTGTAATGCCTATAGTGTAGTGTGTGGGGTTCATGTGTAGTAATTCCCTCAACAGTCAAGTGTGAATTGAAGCACAAGAGTGTGTCATCGGGTAATGACGATGCTAAAGTATGAATGAGTATGCATATGTGATAAGATTGATGTATGAGAATTTAAAGATGGTAGATGCATATATGAGTGTGGGGGACTAACCAATGATAGTGAAGGAAAAAGGTCCATTATTCGATGTATGCGATGATGAAAGCATATGACTATGAAAGGTATGGATAATGATGCCAAGATAAGGTATGTGCAAATTCTAGGAGTGTGATGTAGTATTACATAAGGATGTGGATGAATGATAATGCAAAGATGATAAATGTTCCTATGATGCTATGATGATGAGAGAGGGGATGTGAATACTATGCCCCCAAAGCATGTGTGATGAAAGAGGCTATCATGTAATGTCATCTAGGATATCATCACTCTCAGGATCATAGTCGAATGGATAAGCATTGGTGACTTGATAAGAAATAGTGTCTGGTTGATCACATAATGAGCCATTGAGGTGTAAGTTATACATGCCCATAGCATAATCCTCATCGGTGAATGGAGGAAGTGGAAAACCATGTGCATACCAACGAGTGAGATTTTGTGTGTATCCTAGGAAAGAGCTATTGTAGATGAAAACACGTCCAAAAGGCATAGGAAATGAAATGTCTATATGATCAGGATCTAGAGTGCCCCTAATATAATCAAGCCATGATTTCCCTAATGTAAGTGGAGAAGAGCGAGGACTACATGATAGGTAGATCGTAAGATGAAATACACGTAATCCATAAGTAGTAGTAATGTAAACAAAGCCATAATAAAGATGAGGAGCATATGGTGTGGGATATAGGTCCTCAAAAGCAAATCCTAAGCGAGCTAGACCCTCATGTGTACATATAGTTTCATTGCATGTAGGATCAAATGGAATGTGTTCCCAATATGATTCATTCATGAATAACATGTAAGTAAATGGTGGGAGTACTGATGTAGCTGGTACATGTGAAGGTGTAGGTGATAGAGTGACATCCATAGACTTGAACAAGCCCTTGATAAATAATCATGGTAGTATTAGTAGTAGGCGGCATAGATGGAAATACATCTATCACACAAATGTCACCGTCAAGTTGTGGTAAGTGAGGTGGTTGTTCAATAGGTTGGGGCTCGTCTGTAATATCTTTGTGTGGAATAGGAAGACTAGTATTATGAGCCCGATCATAATACTGAATGGATAGCAGTCCTCACAAAAAGTGGTGTACTCAATGCTTTCATGTAAGAATTTTACATGACTATGTGCAATAAGTGACAACTTGCATGGTATGAAAGCCATGGCTTACCAAGTAAATAGTTGTAGGAGATTGGGAAATCAACAACGAAAAAGACATTGTGGACAGTCTAGGGACCAATAGTGATGGGTAATATAATGTGATTGAGACATGTATGGACATAACCATCATAAACATGTAATGAAATACTAGATGGACTTGTAAATGGTAAAAAACTACCCGAGAATGGAAGAAAAACAAAATATAATGCAAACATCCCTATAGTCCTTTAGTGTAAACCTCGGTAAGTTTTTAGAGACTTCATATGTGGAACCTTGCAAATGGATGTGGGTGCTCTTGAATGTTCTCCAAATGTGATTGAAAATGCTACAGACACAGATACTTTGGCTTGGAAATTTAGCAGAATTATTGTACTTAAGATTTAAGAGGATTTGTAAGATTTTAAACCAACAATTTATAGAGTCAAGTAGTTAGAAATTGGTTATATACGATTAAGTACATATGTTAATAATAACATTGAAGGAAGTTACGTAGTTTTAGGGAATTTAGGGAAATAAATGAATTAATTGTAGAAGTTACATCCGGGAAGGTGGTTATACGTGCAATTCAATTGCCCCCACCTTTCTAGGATTCTAGAAGTGCAGTTAACTAGGATGAGGATATGGAGTCCAAGTGGAGTCTAAGTGGATGTTGACCAAGTGGCAGTTGACTAGGATGTGCACACTTAATTAATTAATTATTTAATTAATAAATGGTAATTAACTTAGCTAAAGGGGTACTAAGGATACATGGGATTAATTTAATTAATCTAAAGGGTACAATGTGTATGAATTAATCAATTTAATCAATTAATCACAAATGGGTGAATAACAAGGGTGTATTAGGAAGCAAACGGGAATAGGTGGAAACATGTGTGTAATTTTGGGGTGTCTACATTTTCCCCTCTTTAAAGTGCTATTGTGAAGTAATAGTGGTTTTAAAGATAGTATACACATATAGATTGTCAAGCGGAAAATTGTGAAGCATTAGGAAGCCCCAAAAATTAGGAAGAAATGAAGCATTGGGATGCCCCGACAAGAAGAATAGTAGAGGAATTCCCCCTCAAGTGGGTGGATGACGCAACAAGGTGGTGGAAAATCGCTTGATAGGAAGAAAAATAAGGGATTGGAACAAAGACGGAAAGGACTTGTGCTCGTAGCATGAGCGTTCATTTAGAGAATAATTTTAGAACAACCTTATTTTTATTGTTGCACAATAGAGTTGTCACCATGATTATAAAATAATCAAGATGGTTAACCCAGATGCGTGTAAAAACACACACAACAAAGAAAAGATAAAAAGGAAACAAACCCAATATACAAAGTAGATGCAAGACATTAGGGTTATAAAGAAACCAAGATGTAATCACACTACTTGCAAGTGGTCCAAAATGTAAACATCAACAATGCAACACAAAGTCGAAGAAGAAGAAAATCAATTATGCCCCTAATATGTGCCACAATGATGATTAAGTAGATACAAATACTCCCAAGTGGGAATAGGATTAGACTGGAAGAGCGGAGTTAAAGTGAATCCTTATGACACTCTTATTGAATCTATTTTGCAAATGATCAAAAATAAATTTCCCCAGACAAATTTATATCGCGAAGGAAAAACAATTTTGTGACTTTCCCCAAGCAGAGTTAGCATATCATGCAAAGGGAAGAAAGTGATAGTTGTAAGATTGGTACGAGCACTATGGTAATAGATAAAATTATGGCATTTATCAAGATTGTATTGAGATGTTGAATGATTCACTTTAAGGGTTTTCCAATTGTAGGATTTCTATGATAAGTGAATGTTTGTTTGAAATTTTTGTAATAAGTTTTATAATTTTTTTGCAATTTTGCAAGTTTTGAAAAGTTTGAAATACAAATGCAAACAAACATGAATACAAAACAAAAAGGAAAATGATCCATGGCTTAAATAAATAGGAGAAAAACACAACACATGCAAGTGACAAAAAGATACAAAACAAGAAATAGAAACAAACCCAATATGAACAAGAAGGATCCACACCAAAGTTATATGTGAACTAAGATGTAAATAAATTTCCTACAATTGGTCCATAAGCACATTCCAGATACATAGAGTATTGTTTATTATAACTAAATAACATAATAGATTAAGCTAAGAATAGACAATAAAACATTATAAATGTACAAATTTTAAACAAGCAAATACAACAAACAAGCTAGTGAACAAAACACACCAATGTTAAATACTAACAAGCAATCTATAATATAACACAACTCACAACAATAATGTCCAAATACTTTCTAATTATTTTATACAATGAAGAAATAAACATATGTCAAGTTTCCCCCAAGAGAAATCCAAAGCCAAGTGATGTCCCTAAGAAAAGTTACATTGCAAAGAGTGGCTTGATCGATTGGAAAAGATGATTGGGAACAATCGATGAAGAAAATGACGAATAAAATTACACTCGCAAGTGTTTTTTTAAAGCATTTTCAAACGTTTTGTATTTTTTTAATATTTTCTGAACAATTTTATATTTTGGGGGATTTTGAACAATTTTATATTGTTTTTGAATTTTTCTATAACATTTTTAAAATGTTTTTGGTCTTTTTGGAATTTTGAACCACACCAAAGAAGAGGGAAAAGGAAATTACCAAGTCAAAACCAACACACAATGTATGAAGGAAGTGAATGAAAGCATAATGGAAGGCAAACAATAATGGTAGAAAATGGGCATGAAAACCGAACAAGGAAAACATGCGACATGCAACGAGGTGAAAAGTTACAAGTGGGAAACAAAGTTAAATGGCGAAATAGGTGGATGCACTGATATGCCCCCAACACAAGGGTTACTCTTCAGAGACTCAGGAGTAGAAATTCTTTAGATGAATGGCATTCATAGGCTCCTTTAACTCTTATCCATGCTCAGTAGATAGTTTGTATGCTCCAGATTAAAATTTAGGAGTTATAACATAAGGACCTGTATGTACCCAAAATTGTAGGGTAGTGTACCATTGGAACGATGTTACACATGACCCAATGATGATATAGGTCGCCTCACAAGGTGTTTGGATCCATAAAAGCTCACGAAGTATATGTTAGCATCCCAAATGCTTTGTTCATGTTCCTTGTGCTTTGTTTTATTCCTCTGCCTTTCTTTTCTTAGCGTTTTGACCTTTAGTGACAAAACCACCACCTTGCGCAGCGACGGCGAGTCCTATAATCGCCGCCTGCCGCTCAGGTGGCATCCTTCACGCATTTTCCAGCACATTCTTTTGATCACGACTTGTGTAATTTTCAACTTTTACCATCTTTTCTCCACCGCCTTGGCTCGTATTAATGTTTTGTGTCCCCTAGAATAGTGTTTCTCCATTGTTTAATGGTAAAAGAGTTCCATTCCAAGTTACCCTTTGGTGAATGGGAATTCTATAAATAGCTGGTTTGTTTTCAAACAAATGGCCCCTCAACTTCTCATTTTCCATTGTTTAAAGTCTATCAATTTCTTGTTTAGAAGCTCATTTTGTTTTCATGTTTACATCCATGCTAGTTTTCCTTTGCTATTGGAAGCCATTCGATCTTCTTTCTTTAGTCTTGTTCATTGTTGTCCATACAAATTAGTCTAGAGTAGAGTAGTGTCAGTTTTAGATTGAATTCATTAGAGTTGCAGGTTGTGTTCTTCACAAAAGGTAGATTCTAGAATCTCTTGGTACCCTTGTGTTGTATTCCCGCAATAAATCCCGCTAGGAATTACATACACCAAGCTCTGTCACTTGCGTTATCCCTCTCCTACTTGCATTGTATTCGGTCTATATCCAAAGTTGTCATTGTTCAAATACCTTCTTCTTGTTGATGCTAGCATATACACACTCTTCTGGATTCACGTGAACACAAAATAATGAGGAGATCATTCGAGGGGACAAAGTCATACACTACTAGATTCACCACTGTTACTGCAAATTCCAGGTTTTATCTGTCAAAGTTCTAGTTAAAATATATCAAATAGAGTAGTGAAATATTTCATTTTAGTTAAATTTCATTCTCGATATTACCAGGGAAGCTGTGGGGATTGATAGTTTCTGAGAAACTATGATTCATTCCTCACTTCTGAGGTAGGATCGAGAATCTTTCAATTAAGTTAATCAGCTATCTAGTTATTTAGGATAAAACTCACAACTGCATAGGTAAGTAGCTACACCGGGCTACCTTGTTTGTTTTAATTTTGTTATTAGATTAGTTTCTCTTTCAATTCCATTCAAAATCTTATTAAAAATACAAAAATAGAGGAATATATATATATATATATATATATATATATATATGTTGTAGATATATCTCGCATAGTTAGTTTATTTCATTTCAGTTAGGCTTATATTGATCTTGTATGACAATCACAGGACCTAGGGAGCCTAGGGAATACATTTTTGAGCCAATCGTGCCTCAACCAAATACTGTTGTAGCAATAATTGACATAGACCAAAATCTCAAAATTCAGGTCTTCCGAACAACAACAGACCTACAAGAAATCAGCTCACAGTTAAGGGGATTAAACATAGAAGACGACAAAGCACACATGTTCTGGTCAAATCAGAAAAATTATAGATTTCCTTGATAGACATCCGTATGACTGTAGAAGGACCTGAAAGAGAACAAACATTTGGTTGTGATCCACTAGTACCACAACAAGATGCAGGAGACCTCCTCATTGATATAGACACCAACTTATGTATCCAAGTTACCAGAACACCTGTTAGGTACTCCGAGAAAATCATGCAACTTCTAGTTCTAAATGTAGAGGCCGAAAAGGCATACGACTATTGGATACTCAGAATTAGGAATTGATTCTTCACATGACCGTAGGATGTTCACAACAACCACAAACTTACGGTAGTGATCCACAGTCCCATAACCCAAAGAGCCCTACAAATCAACCCAACATTTACGCTAGTTTGCGAACATTAGTATTTAGGTCTTCCACTCCCATTATACATTATCACACAACTATCATTATTAAACATAGTAGCTAATCAAGCTAAAGATTTCTGGACTAGACCAGAGAATCGTATTTAAGGCACCAAAATGATCCACTACATATTTAGCCTTCCCATTTTCATGACCTTGTTGGGAGACATATACGAAGCACCCACAGGTTATCTTCCACGTATTCCACAACCCATAGATTGGATCACGACAGATATCGATATTGATTGGAGCCTTTGAGCAGCTATCCTCGCTAAACAATCTATCACACCAGTTCAGGTTAGGAGGGCCTTCTTTTCCTTAGATTCACAGATCCCGCCATTGTGTATTAAAGACATAAGATTACCTAACTAGATTATCTGCATCCCGCATGTTTTCCATCCCCACCGGCTGTCTCGGCATGACCTCGGGAGGTCGGGTGCAAGGAAGAGTCACTTGTAGATTCCCATGCTCGCATGTCACTTTTCCATCGTACAAAATTGGTGAACCCGACGTGAAACAAACTAGTTTTCCTCTTTCTATTCTTTCATCCACCTTCACTCTTTCCCATTATTCTATAGGTATTCATATACCCCCGAATATGTCGGGATACGATGCATATGGCAGACCTCTCCTAGGTCTTGAAGCATACTACGATCAACTAAATAGACAACCATCACCCTCACTCTCAGCATGGGGTGAAAACTATTCAACTAACCGATTTTCAACACAAACTCCGCCTTAAAGGACTAGATATAGTTCTTCTTTCCAAATAGAGGAGTTGGATCAGCTCACTCAAATGCAACAAACAGAGCCTTCAAGCTCAAACAATATGACGCTCACTGGAGAATCTAGTTCATCTCCTCAGGTGTTGCTTAGACCACAAATTAGTAGACAGTCAGATCCATATCTGTTGTTAGATGACGAATACTTAGCACGTTATGCTAGGAGTGAACAACACTCTCAAAATATGTACCCGTCTATAGGAGGTTTGCAAACACAACCCGAGGTCTCATTCCAAGAAAACACCCCCATCCCTCCACCTATAGGAAATGCCCTCGGTGAAACTTGGCAGGGCACCGATCAATTCATAGCTGGGTACCATATGCCTATACAACCTCAAGGTATACAACAAACACCACTAAGGAAAAATATTGCATCTTCACCAAACGAGGTCATCTCAGCCTTAGTTGAGAAAGTTAGAGGGTTGGAACTTTCTCAAGCAAGTCAAAATTCACAATCCATGCAGGAAAGAACTTCCAATCCTCCACATCATCCTAGCCAAATAGATCTCCTCACAGAACAGTACATTGGGCATGCCTCCTCAATTCACAAAAAATTCCAACTAGAACCGTTTTTTCTAATGCCGCTCCAGTGGAAAATATGATACCTCCCGGTTTAGTACAAGACAATCCATTCCTGAGAAATGCTCCTCCATACTTAAACATGTATTCCAAATCACCACAGGAGATATGTTCTCTTCTCCTAGAATATTCGCTCAACCACAGGGATTCCCTTATGCCCCTACAAATACATATGGTATGCCATATCAATAACCAATTCCACCTCCACCCCCTCAGCAAACACCATCAATGGTCGAAACCTATGCAATAGGAACTTATTCAGAATATTTGAAAGAACCTTTGGACTTCACTATATGAAGCGTCATGCTTCCAAGACCTCTCCCCGATCTACCCAAGTACAAAGGAGAGGGAGACCCAAATGCACATATTAAGGCCTACACCACAGCCATTCGAGAACTGCTCCCTTGGGATGGAGTTGTTGCTAAAATATTCCCCAAAAATTTAGAGGGTATCACCCTCGATTGGTATTACAGAATACCTGAAGCCTCAATACATTCATTTAAACAACTCATTTCAAAGTTCATCAAGGCGTTCGACATGAACAAATTGTTGAGAACAGAATCAGGGAATTCTTGCATATTAAACAAGAACATAATGAATCTTTTGCTCATTTCATCAAAATATGGCGTACAGTCCTCTATTCTTCAGCAAGCACTCCAAACATGGATCAGATGGAACTATGTGATTTATTCTTTCATTCTCTCAATAGAGAGATAAAGGAAGAAGTCCAGAAGTTCCCACTAAGAACTTATGATGAAGTGCTCGAGAGTTCTCTCCGAATAGATCAAGCTGCAATAGATAGTGGTCACAAGACATATGGAACAAATGGGAGGTTAATCATCCCCAACCTAAACACTACGACTTATCCTACTACCACAAATGCCAATCAAGGACCTAAAATCCTTAACAAAAACCGCGGAGTGACAATAGATGGAGTGACTGACCAAACTAAAAAAGCAAACATTGTAAATGTTCCACCACCAGTTAACAACCAACGAAACAACAATTTCACCCCAACAATCAATGCGGTGGATTTTAATCATCCCCAATGACAACAACAACAACAATAACAACATCAACGGAGATCCAGACACAGGGTCCAAGTCAAAACTCAACTGGATATCAAAACCAAAGACAACAAACGTAAAAATTTAATCCTAATAGTCAATAGTTTAATCAAAATTTTGGACCACAACACGTGCCAAACCAACAACCTAGGAGTTATAATCCCAACTCGTATTGTGGTTTCCACAAAATTCAAGGCCATGACACTAGGACTTGCCACAATTACAATAAGTTCATGCAATGTTTTCCAGAAGAACAAAGACAACTCTTCATAGATATGTTCTTAACAGATTCTATGACACCGATGCCAAATACTTTCATAGGGGTAGTTTCCCCTCAAAACGCACCTCTTAAGATCTTTAATGATCCACTTCCAAATCACAATAGCAATAATAAATTAAATCAAAATGGGACGAACAAAGGTGTATTGATAGGAAATAATTATCATGAAGCCTCAACTTCACTAAACCCATATGTCACGCCGCAATTAGGAAATTAGCCATGAACCAAGATAGTTGGTCTAGTGGAGTTAGATACTGAGCTACACGTAGAAGCCATAACAAGAACATGAGAATATTCTTCTCAACCAAATCCAATCTATCCACTAGAACCAGATAACATTCAACAAACATTGGTAAAACCCGTGGGTGCTTATGATTTAATTAATGACTTAACAAAGACCTTCTCTCACATCTCCTTTTTGGACTTATTGAAAAATTCTCCTGCCCATAGGGCTGCTCTTTTAGAAGCACTAGGTCTGGGTCATTTAATTAACATCACTCCACCTCCCAAAACATAAGTAAACCATATAGACTTCGATATCCACCCTCCAGGGCAGCCAGATAGGGATATCAAGTTTATATTCGACATAAACAAAATGCCAACAGATGCTGAAATTATACGTAGAGGCAATCCATCCTTGCATTTACAAGTGTGGGTTTACAATAATTACGTTAAACGTGCAATGGTGGATGATGGGGCAGCAATTAACATTGTCCCCTTCTCTTTCCTTCAAAAGCTAGGATATGGAGAAACAAACTATTCCACAACAAGAAATACACTAAGAGGTTATGATAGCCTTAAAGCTACTTCAATTAGGACTATAATATTACCAATCACCTTAGGACCCAAGACAATCCTCACCGAGTTTTATATCATATATCAGGAAACCAACTATAATATGATCCTCGGTCGACCATGGATACATCGCATGAAAGCAATCCCCTCTACGTTATTCCAGGAAATAAAATTCTTACACCTAGGAAAGATATTCATAGCAAAAGGTGACCCAAAACCATTCGACATACACCTAGCAGACCTGAAGAAAATACCAGGCGTTCACTCTGAGTTTGAACTCCCAACAAACCAACTTAACAAACCAATTGACTCAAAACCGGAAGAAAAATTAATACCTACAATAGAACTAGAAATTACGAACCTAGTCAAGGGCATCCCAGCCCTCAAGGATGAAGCTAACATTGTAGAAACAATGTCATTAGGAAATACTAAAAAAATTGTCGAGTTACTGGAACAAGATCTACCAATTTTCCTACCATTTGATTCTATAGGTATGGGATGTACCCTAGAAGTTGGTTCTCTTCCAGCAGAGGAAATTTTCATGGTAGAAGTAATCAAATAGAAGAAATAGATGCGAAGAATGTCCCATCCATCTTTCCTAGTAAGTATTGGACTCTCCATTTCGATGGAGCTAGATGTCGCTATGGAGCCGGGCAGGTGTGATCTTTACTTCTCCTAAGGGAAAGATCCTACCTTTTTCTTTTAAGTTGAACTTTGAATGTACAAACAACGGCATTGAGTACGAAGCCCTCCTCCTTGGCCTCATCATAGCCAAAAGGATCGGTGTCAATAACATCAGAGTATTAGGAGACTCGCAGTTAGTTGCAAACCAAGTCTCTGAAGTATATGAGACTAAATCTGAGCACTTACAGCTCTATAAAACAACGGTATTAGATCTAAGCAAAATATTTGACTTCATATCCATTGAGGCAATCCCATGAGAACAAAACCTTCTCACAGATTCAATAACAACCTCAACTTCGTGTTTTACCCCAAGTAATGAGTTGGAAGATACAAGTTTCAAGGTATCACTTCATACTTGAACCATTGGTGAATAAAATGTCAACAAACCCTCTTGCTAACACATACAACTAAGAATGAATCTCCTATCTTACATCATGTTGATAGTGATAAAGTCACTCTTGAATATCTAAACACCTATGTAGAGCTACACCTTTCTCACCCTATAGTTGATCTTTCCCTAATACCACACTCCTCTTCCTACTTTGGAAATCCCATGGTAGAGTCTCCTCCACAGAAGGATCTCGATATCTACGAGATAGAAAATGGAGAAAGCTTGGAACTACCTCTAGCCCCACCTGAATTTGAAGAAGGTAACACTTCTTTGATAGAAGAAACCATTGACATAAACATTGGAATGGAGGAAGAACCAAGAATTTTGAAGTTGGGATCCTCGCTAACTCCGGAAGAAATAGAAACACACACCCAAATCCTCAAAGAACATCAAAAGGCTTTTGCATTTAATTATAAAGAAATGACAGGTATCACACCACAAGTTGTGGTACATAATCTTGTCACTAAACTAGATGCGAAGCCAATTAAACAGAAGTCAAGACCAATGAAGCCAAAAGTGGCTCTCATGGTAAAAGAGGAAGTAATAAAACTTCTCCAAGTAGGATTCATCAAACCAGTTGATTATTCACAATGGGTATCTAATATCGTCCCCATTCTAAAAAGAATGGGAAGATACACATTTGCATAGATTTTGGGATATTAACAAAGCTTGTCCCAAGGATGATTTCCCATTACCATCCATTGACATCATCATTGACGCAACAACTGGATTTGAGCTTTTGTCTCTCATGGATGGGTTCTCGGGATATAATCAAATCAAAATATCCGAACAAGACCAAGCCAAAACCATGTTTATAACTCCCTGGGGAACTTATTGTTATGTTGTCATGCCATTTGGTCTTAAGAATGCCGGCGCTACATATCAGTGGGCAATGACGTACATATTCCATGATCTTATCCATAAAATTGTGGAATCATATGTGGATGACTTGTTGGCCAAGGCCAAGAAGTGTTGTGATCACCCGAGGTGCTCCATATCATCCTCTCACAACTAATTGAGTATGGTGTCACATTAAACCCAAAGAAGTGTGTTTTTGGTGTAACAGGAGGCAAACTTCTAGGATACATTATATCTTCACGAGGGATTGATGTTGATCCAGCCAAAATACGAGCTATTCTCAAAATGATCCCACCTTCAGACGAGTTTGGAATCAGGTCATTTCTTGGGAAACTTGGTGCAATCCGAAGGTTCATCCCATATTTAAGCTTTGTCATTCATCCAATCAACAATCTACTCAAGAAAGATTATAGTATCAATTGGACTGAAGACTGCAATGAGGCTTTTGAAGTAGTTAAGCGCTTCTTGTTGTCACCACCCATGCTAATGCCTCCCAAGCTAGACCACCCTTTGATCCTATACTCACAAGCCACTCATGTCTCGTTGGCCTGCATGCTAGCTCAAGAAGACGATGATAAATGAGAACGCATGATCTATTTCATTAGCCGAACATTACTCGATTATGAAATGCGTTATACACAGGCAGAAAGAGAATGCCTTGCCATAGTCTTCGCCACAAAATGTTTAAGACATTACATGTTAAATCAAGAAACAAGGGTCATTGTGAAGACAGACCATTTACGGACATTCCTCATGCAAGGGTCCTTGTCTAAGAAGGTTGGACGTTTCATAACCCTAATGGGAGAATTTGAGTTAACATTCGTAAACCAAAAATCCGTTAAAGGACAAATCATTGCAGACTAGTTAGCTGACAATCCACTAGATGGAGGCGAACTGGTAGATCTAGACTTTCCCGATGAATGTGTATTCTTTGTCAAAACCAGACCCCCCATCTCTACATGTCCCTGGTATACTGATATCATCAATTTTATCATGGACCATACATACCCGAAAGTGCCACATCACAACAAAGAAGGCGGTTACGCATTATTGCCACTAAATATGTTGTTTTAGACCAAGTGCTCTATCGTAGAGCCTTCGATGGCATGCTTCTAAGATGCATTGACATAGAAGAATCCAAGAGGATCCTTCATGAATCCCACAGTGGGATATGTGGGGGCCACTTCGGTGGTCACACCACCACTCACAAAATACATCGATGGGATATTTTGGCCCACTCTCAAACATGACGCAGTGGAATTTGTACGTAAGTGCCACAAATGTCAAGAATTCTCTCACGAGATTCACATGCTAGCACAATCCCTACAACCAATAGCGACTCCATGGCCCTTCTCCACTTGGGGTCTGGACTTAATAGGGAAATTCTCTCCCTCATCAACCGATGGCCATAATTTTATAATCACAGCCACAAAATATTTTACCAAATGGGTGGAGGCCATGCCTCTCACCACCGTACCAGGTTTGGTGATTTCCAAATTCATTTTGAACCAAATTATCTGCAGGTATGGTGTCCCACAAATCATTATCTCAGATAATGGCACATCCTTTAAGAACGATGAAGTTTGTGAGCTATGTAGCAAGTTCAAAATAAACCATCACACGGCCTCTCTTTACTACCCTCAAGCCAATGGGTAGGCTGAAGTGACAAACAAAACGTTGAAAGCTATTCTCCTCAAAATGGTAAAAGAAAACAAACAAGATTGGCATTTAAAATTATATCCGGCCTTGTGGGCCCACCAAACCTCAATAAGAACACCAACAAGAGCAACTCCTTTCTCACTAGTATTCAAGGTAGAAGCAGTTCTCCCGCTTGAGGTTGAAATACCTAGTCTCCGCATCTCACTACAAGGGATTCTAGATGAAGAATATTATAGGGAGGAATTCCTCTCCCAACTAGAAAGCCTAGATGAGGCCAGGTTAAATTCCAAACAACGGCATAGAGCCTATGCTGACTGGATGTGCCGGCAGTATAACAAAAAGGTCTATGAGTGAGAAATATATGAAGGAGATCTAGTTTTAAGACTAGACAGCCGGATCGATAAGAAAACCGCGAAGGAAGAAAGTTCCACCCAAATGGTTGGGCCCATATCGAGTCATGAAGGACTACGATAATGGTGCATATCTCTTGTGCACACTAGAGGGTGAGGAATTTAGTGAATCAATCAATTCCTTGCATCTTAAATGGTTTTACGCATGAAGCATTGGCACTATTTGTATAATTATATCTACATTACATATTCATTTAGATAGGTTCATTTTGTTCACTCATTTCATAAAATTTGGTGATCAAGGGACTTATCCTTAAGTAATTCATTACAAACTTCTGATAGTATTGGCAGGAGCTTTCAAATCATACTTCTTCATTTTCATAACATCATCAATTGTTTCAGAATCATTTCATCAATTAAAGCTAGATATGACAAAGTCTTAATGGTAGCCATACCAAGGCCTGCATGCTTGTTCTCACTTTTGGTTTCTTCCTAGGGTAGGTGTCTTGCCTATGGTATATTCTAGAAGCTTCATGGTGTCACATCTATCCCGCGTATATATCTCTTTGGAAATAAGAACATACTAACATTTTGCTCAAGTAAGTAAGTCAAATATAGATCAAACAAAAATTTTACTTTTACACATTTCCTTGCCCTACCAACCTTCGGTGATGAGCTTGCATCTCTTACTAGTGATGTAGGGTTGGGAAAGGATGGGAATGCCTTTACTCACCTGTGCCTTGTCCATGGTGATAAGCCCATGCTTCCTACTAGTAGCATGGGGCAAGGTGTAGGGGGTCCACTTGACAGAAAATGTTAAAATTCATAAGCAAATAGTTCAAACAAACTTTTGAAATCTTGAGTCAAAACAAATGAATCAGATGTCCAAAATTCCAAGAGAGTTCAAAACCCTGAAAACCATATTTTGTCAACCAAGTGGCCATCTACGGATCTAAGTCTAGATAAACTACAAAGCAAGTTGCATTCTAAACTATGGAGTCACTTGAGTAAGATAGGTTTGTAGCATCCTAATTTGGTTCCACCAACTCTTTGTCTATCTCCCATCATTACCATTTTAACAAACCTCATAGCTTGTGCCCTTTCTATCTCTTGGTGGTGAGCCTTCGCATCTTACTTGGTTGTGTGGAGTTAGGAGTGGGGCAAGTTCATCTCGCTCATCATACCAGTGCATCATCACATTTTTTCAAAACAATATGAAGTATCAGAATATTTCTTATAGAAACTAAAGTTCAAGATCACATAGTGTCCACATCATCATACATTAGCATCATGAAATACAAAAAGAAAACATTTGTGATATTTTTTCTCCATTGCATACATTCTGAAAAGCATATAACAACAAAAATTTACAAACATCTAATATACATGTGAAAATGAATCACAAAAATCTAGGTACAAAGAAATATAGATCCAAAAAGAGATGTATATATATATAATCAGGTTTTATGTACAATGCCATCATGCACTAGGCATGGTCAAAATGCTCAATGAGCCCAGAAAATACAAGAAATGGTCATATAAACAATCTAGCAAGAGTCACTACAAAAAGAGCCAAGTGGCCTCTCAATCCCTATGGGATCCCTCAGAAGGCACATGATCACGTCTAGGACTCTAGCTATGCCGGCGCTCTAAGTGCACTGAGGGCTCGCAATCCTAAACAGTAGCTATAGCCTCGCTATGAGAGCGGCTCCTCCTCATCAAGCACTCTGCAACCCTATACCCAGGCTACCTTGGCACGGAGGGAAGTCACCATCTTGGCCACATGCCAGATGGGGGAAAAACATTGGTATGCCTACCGGCTACTGAAGGCTCCTTGCATCTCGTGGATAGCTCGGCACGAGTCTTCTCCATGGGGAGCATCAGGGTATTAGTACATACCCGCGAATCAAGTCTCGCCACTCATCAGTAGTCTCTACAAGAAAAGGAGAAAAACAAATTAGAAAATGATCAAAAGGTAAAACCAAGGATGAACAAAAAGAGAGGTAGCAACTAAGGCAATTCTAGCTAAAATAAATATCAAAAGAAGAGTGACAACTCACTCGGATCTCTAGGCCTCCAAGAAGGATCTCTAGGATCTGCACCTACCACGGATGCCGCTGCTGACTGATGTCCTCCTCCCACGTCTGGGACAACATGGCGTCCTACCACGACTCATCCTCTCCACCTAAGTCCTAAGAAAGTAACTCCTCTGAGACTAGAGTCACCCTCTCCACACTCTACTCTGCCCTCTCGGCCTGTAAAATCTCCTGAGTGTCATGCCACTCGGGATCACTATCCTCTCCCCCACCCGACTCACTGACCTCCATGTCCTCGGTCTCCTCCTCCTCTCTCCCCCTGTGAACTCCTTAGACTTAAAGTCTATATCAATGGGGTCATCACTGCTATGGGCAGGACCAGCGGCAATCCGAAGTAAAGGTTCCTGAGGAGCACCGACTCTTGCTCGGGCACGTACCACCCTCCTGGCTGCAATAGGGACGCCAGGAGTAACAACTGTCCAACCCCGGCCTCTAGGACCTCCCCTAGCCTCCCGAACTGATCTAAAAATTGGCACTACTGGGGAAGCATGTCAGTATAAGCAAGGCCGAACTGCTGAGGCACTCGATCAAAGGGGTGTGTCTCTACCTTCCCTATCCTATCCACAAGCTGCCCTATAGTAGAGAAGGAAATCAAAGTGAAGGTCTCCTCACCCCACAACCCTGTCATGGCTTGATAAGGTGTGGCCTCCGTATCCTCAGTATTCAAGGAAGCAACTGGCTGGTGGGGTGCTCTAAGCACCATCATCTCTGTCCATCTATCTGCCCTCATGGCTCCGGGATCTGCCACCTCTATGCCTCTCCCATAAGGGATGATGCGCTCATAGACCCAGCTCATAACTAAGGTCGGATGGCTCAGGAATATCCCCTGTAATCAAACCACCTTGTATAAGTCGTGATAGGTGGTCCCAAGTATATCGGCTCCCCAAGCATAAATCCAACCATGTGCCTCAATCATGTGATGATGGGGGCCCAGCAGTAGAGTAAAGTATCCCCTCCCTTGTCTCTAATCAATCTCAAGCAAGGATGCCCATAATGGCCTGATGGATTAGAGGGATGGGCAAGCCAAGAATAGAACGGACCTTCACCCCCTTCTTTGAACCAATGGAGACAACTGCATCTCCCATATAGGTGGCCCACTGAGTCACCTGATCTCTAGACACTACTGTATCAAATGAAAGTCTCCTCCCAATAATTGGGACTACCAAAATGCAGTAGACATCCTCTAGGGTGATAGTCCACTCACAACTAACACCTAGAAATTGGAAGGCGTTCCAATCTGCATCCCAATAAGAGAATAAGTCACATAGTATGTGACTAGCAGGTGTAATGTGGGGAACCCGTGTGATCCTCAGTATACCTGCCCTCTGAAGTGTATCCTGCTCATCCTGAGAAAGTGCATCTAGCACTGCTGAAGCCAATCACTCTCTCTCTCTCTCTCTCTCTCTCTCTGGCTCCATCTGATGTACTCTTCCTTCTTCTGCAAAACACACAAAAACACACAAAAAGGAGCAAGTTAGTATCAAGATTGCAATAAAAAAATCATTAAGGCAAATAAGAATACTAAAAATGCAAAAATAAACTCAAATCAATGTTGTTTTAACATTCTGAAGAGAACTACCGCCCTGAGCAGGGCGGCGGTTCCACAACCGCCACCTTAAAAGGTGGTGGTCCTATAACCGCCACTCTTGCTCAGGGTAGCGGTCCTATCCCACATTTCAAAATGGGTCGCATGCCCTAAAAATGCTTTAAAATGCTAAAATTTGATTGTTTTAGCTAAAACAAAAGCCTACCCATTAGGCGCCCCCTAAGAGACACATTTAAAACTGACATTTCTAAAAATGACCCCCCCAAGACAAAGATTTCGACATTTTAACATTTTTAGTGCAAAAACGTTAAAACAAGAAGAACTAACCTGAGATCTCATAGGTCGATGTTCCACTCGCGGAGGCATGATCACTATCTCACTACGAACATTTCGACTATACTCTCATTGGAAACTGTCACCGTGGGTCCCAGAGCTCAAAAACTATCAAATCGACGCGTAAATGAATAGGAAAATGGTCCCATTTTATATATATATATATATAGTGTTTTGACTCATTTTGAATGCCCCTTTCACAGTTTAGAGCACCAACGGAGGTAAGTTCTCATCCCCGCACAAATGGTAAGTCCTCATTTCATACTAATTTAGTATTTATTTTTCAATTTGTTTTGTCTATCTGCACTTGAGTCTTCTTTCCATTTTGCAGGTAGTGGGAACTTGGATGGCGACATTTCGACACATGAGTGTGTCAAGTATAATTTCTAACTTCCCATTTTGGGACCGCCATAACTCAGACCCACCATTTTATGCCTCTTCATGGTTAAAATGCTTCTCCAAGGGGGAAATATGTATGTACCCAAAATTGTAGGGTACTGTACCACTAGAACGATGTTACACATGCCCCAATGATGATACAGGTCACCTCGCAAGGTGTTCGAGATCCAAAAATCTCACGAAGTATATGTTAGCATCCCAAATGCTTTATTCATGTTCCTTGTGCTTTGTTTTATTCCTCTTGCCTTTCTTTTCTTACCATTTTGACCTTTAGTGATGAAACCTCCGCCTGGCAGGGCGGCGGTCTTGTAACCGCCACCCTGCTCAGGGCGGCGGTCCTTCATGCATTTTATAGCACGTTCTTTTGATCACGACTTGGGTAATTTTCAACTTTTACCAGCTTTTCTCCACCGCCTTGGCTCGTATTAATGTTTTGTGTCCCCTGGAATAGTGTTTCTCCATTGTTTAATGGTAAAAGAGTTCCATTCCAAGTTACCCTTTGGTGAATGGGAATTCTATAAATAGCTGGTTTGTTTTCAAACAAATGGCCCCTCAACTTCTCATTTTCCATTGTTTAAGTCTGTCAATTTCTTGTTTAGAAGCTCATTTTGTTTTCATGTTTGCATCCATGCTAGTTTTCCTTTGCTATTGGAAGCCATTTGATCTTCTTGCTTCAGTCTTGTTCATTGTTGTCCATACAAATTAGTCTAGAGCAGAGTAGTGTCAGTTTTAGATTGAATTCATTAGAGTTACAGGTTGTGTTCTTCATAGAAGGTAGATTCTAGAATCTCTCGGTACCCTTGTGTTGTATTCCCGCAATAAATCCCACTAGGAATTACATACGCCAAGCTCTGTCACTTGTGCTATCCCTCTCCTACTCACATTGTATTCGGTCTATATCTAAAGCTGTCATTGTTCAAATACCTTCTTCTATTGATGCTAGCATATACACACTCTTCTGGATTCACGTGAACACGAAAGAATGAGGAGATCATTCTGAGGGGACAAAGTCATACATTTCTAGATTCACCACTGTTCTGCAAATTCCAAGTTTTATCTGTCAAAGTTCTAGTTAAAATATATCAAATAGAGTAGTGAAATATTTCATTTTAGTTAAATTTCATTCTCGATATTACCAGGGAAGCTGTGGGGATTGATAGTTTCTAAGAAACTATGATTCATTCCTCACTTCTGAGGTAGGATCGAGAATATTTCAATTAAGTTAATCAGCTATCTAGTTATTTAGGATAAAACTCACAACTGCACAGAAAGTAGCTACACCGGGCTACCTTGTTTGTTTTAATTTTGTTATTAGATTAGTTGTCATTTTCTAAATATATTAGATTAGTTGTTCTTTCATTTCCATTCAAAATCTTATTAAAAATACAAAAATAGAGGAATATATATATATATATATATATATATATGTGTGTGTGTGTGTGTGTGTGTGTGTGTGTGTGTGTGTGTAGATATATCTCACATAGTTTATTTCATTTCAGTTAGGCTTATATTGATCTTGTATGACAATCACGGGACCTAGGGAGCCCAGGGAATATGTTTTTGAGCCAATCGTGCCTCAACCAAATATTGTTGCAGTAATAATTGACATAGACCAAAATCTCATAATTCAAGTCTTCCGAACAACAACAGACCTACAAGAAATCAGCTCACAGTTAAGGGGATTAAACATAGAAGATGACAAAGCACACACGTTCTAGTCAAATCAAACAAATTATAGATTGCCTTGATAGACATCCGTATGACTGTAGAAGGACCTGAAAGAGAACAAACATTTGGTTGTGATCCACTAGTCCCACATCTAGACACAGGAGACCTCCTCGTTGATATAGACACTAGCTTACGTATCCAAGTTTCCAGAACACCTGTTAGGTACTCGAGAAAATCATGCAACTTCTAGTTCTAAACGTAGAGGTCGAAAAGGCATACGACTATTGGATACTTGAAATTAGGAATTGATTCTTCACATGACCATAGGAGGTCCACAACAACCACAAACTTACGGGTGCGAGGAAGAGTCACTTGTAGATTCCCATGCTCGCATGTCACTTTTCCATCATACATGACCCAACCAATTAGGCTCAAATTTTCCCTATTTTTCTTGTGGTTTAGTTATGTTCTTCTAGTTTTCCTTTAGGACCAAATCAATGGTTTTAAACTATTGAGGTTTGGTTTGGTTTGTGAGATTTTGGTCCCGATCATCCCTGGTACCACGATATATATACCTTCATTCAAACTAAAGCCTATCCTCCTAATTTCAATTCAACTAACAAAAGAGCCTTAACATAATGTGCTTCACGCTACACCCTTCTTGTTGACACCTTGTATCGAAGAGGCTATGATGGGACTCTATTAATATGTCTCAATCAGAATGAATCTAATTAGATGCTATTTGAAGTACATTAAGGTATTTTGTGCCAAAATGAAAATGGTGAAAAACTACCTGAGAGTGGAAGACAAACAAAATATAATGCAAACCTCCCTACAATCCTTCAGTGAAAACCTCAGTAAGGTTGTAGAGAATTCGTCTGTGGAACCTTTAAAATGGATGTGGGTGCTCTTGAATGTTATCCAAATGTGATTGCAAATGCTACAGACATAGATACTTTGGCTTGGAAATTTAGCAGAATTATTGTACTTAAGATTCAAGAGGATTTGTAAGAGGGTAAGCCTACAATTTATAGAGGAAAAAGTAGTTAGAAATTGGTTACATATGGTTGAATGCATATGATAAAAATAACATTGGAGAGAAGTTATAGTAGTTTCAAGGCATTTAGGGGAAATAAATGAATTAATTTCAGAATTTGCATCCGGGAAGGTGGTTGTATGTGCAATTCAATTTCCCCACCTTTCTAGGATTCTAGAAGTGCAGTTAACTAGGATGAGGATAGGGAGTCCAAGTGGAGTCTAAGTGGATGTTAACCAAGTGGCAGTTGACTAGGATGTGCACACACTTAATTAATTAATTATTTAATTAATAAATTGTAATTAACTTAGTCAAAGGGGTACTAAGGATACACGCAATTAATTTAATTAATCCAAAGGGTACATTGTGTATGAATTAATAAATTTAAGCAATTAATCACAAATGGGTGAATAACAAGGTGTATTAGGAAGTGAACTAGGAACAGATGGAAACAGGTTTGTAATTTTGGGGTGTCTACAGGACTAACATCGTGAGTGAAAAGACCTAAAACTTCAAGGAATTACATAGGACACAAGTTAAGTTCGGACCCATTATCGATCAAAGTTCTCTTAATAGCTACATTATGAATATGATATATGATATGTGGAGGAGGGTCATCATAAAAATATGAACATCGGTAGGAAGGTTAGACTTGAATACTATTTGTGAAGAAAATGCATTAGAAAAATATTGATAAACCAAGTCCGGATGCATGTCAAGCATTTAATGCGAGTAGTAGCAAGAAAATGTTAGAACCTATGTAGTAAATCAGGATTTACAAGCAAATAATCATTAATTGAGATACTCATGATGACCAAACCCTAGGATGGCAAGTAATGAATGAAGAACCTAAAAGCATGAATGATCGATTCAGGTTCACCAAAATGATTAACTAAAATGGGAATAATGTGTAGTTAATCTAATCTAGAATGACATGTAAATACAAAATAAATGTAGTAAGTACTATGAAGAATGACCCAAATAACTAATCTAGTGAAAGTAGAAATCCTAATATGTAAGAGAAGTATGGAAATAACTTGGCTGATTTGAGGAGTTTTATGGATGTGTCATGGAATAAATAGAATAAAATGGAAGCAAGAACGACTGTGTAGAGGTCCCAAAAAGGATAGATCTGGGTTGACTCTCTGGAATGGAGTGCTTGGAAAGGGACTAGGGTGCCTATGGGTGCTCTCTGGTCTATAAAATGGGTGCCCTAGTCTATGCAAAAGGTCTAAAACTAAGTTTCACAGGTTCAACAGGTAGTCCAAAACCCTCGTTGTGTGTCTCATCAGATTTGGTACACTACGTGAGGTGTCACTGATTATCCAATATGATAGATAGACCTTCAAGATACCACAAGAAGTATCAAAACCCTAAAAAATAAGAATGCAAATGAATGCGTTGGACTAACCTCGGCTACCACAACAAAGGGCTTACTAACCGAGTGTTGCACCGCATTTCGAGACCCAAATGTAGTTCTAGTGTGTGTATGAATCATGTTCCTAGGTTCTCTTGTACAGGTCACACTTTGTGAAGTAGTGAGTAATAAATAGATGTAAACACGTAATAAAATGGTGTATGAAATAGAATAGAATCCCCTCCTATGCTTGTGTGATGCATATGAACCAAAATTGTCCCGTAAATGGAGCTAATGGATGCAAATGTTCTCCAAATGGATGCAACTCTAGGTGGATGATAGTAGTGACTAGTTCTTGGTCCCTCATGATGGTCTCATAACTTTAGATTTATAGGTTTCTCTTGATCTAATTTTGTAATTAACCCCGAAATGGTGAATACCAAAAATATAAATATCTCAAATGGCTAAAAAGAGCCGAAAATTTTGTAAGAAAGTGTGAAAAGGATCGGGGTGCCCCTAATGGTACTGGGTGCCCATGGGCACCCCAAGATTAACTGGGTGCTCCAATCAAGACTAAAATAATGTGAAATGATGAAATTTGATTGAGCATGGGGGTGTAAGAGGTTGGTAATGATGAAATAAAATAAAGTAAGATTACCAAAATATGGGTGTTAATTAGTACTTTCTTCACTCAAAACTTTATGTCTACACATATCAATAGGTTATGACTGTCATCTTTCATGACATGCTCAATGACATAATGGAAGACTATGTGGATAACATCTTGGGTAAATATTGGACTAGAGAATATTTCCCGGCTATCTTATGGCACATCTTTCAAAGTCTTAGAGATTATAAGGTCAAACTCAACCCGAAGGAGCGTGTCTACATGGAGTGCTATCTGGAAAATTGTTAGGTTTTATTGTTTAAAGGAGAGGAATTGAAGTAGATCCTTCATAGGTCTCAAATATAACTAAGATGCCTCCTCCTAAAAACATGAAAAACTATGCAATCTACAAGGGAAGATCTAAGCTATCGATGATTTATCTCCCAGCTCACAAACAAGTATCACTCATTTACAAATCTACTAAATAAAGATGTTGATTTTCATTGGGGTCAAGAACAACAAAAAACATTTTCTTTTCTCAAGGAATACATATCCAAACCTCCTTCTCTAATGCGCCTACTACAGGTGAACCATTGTTGTTGTACATTTCTACCACTCAATTTGTAATTGGTGTGCTTTTGGCTCAATATGATATTAGTCAAAAAGAAAAATCCATCTATTACCTCAGTCATACATTGATCACTTACGATCTCAACTATCCACAAGTTTAAAAATCTTGTTTTCTCGTCATTTTATCTTTTCAAAACTTTCATCATTATTTGCTAAATAATAAGACCAAGTTAATTTATAGAATTGAACCACTTCATTTCTTATTATCTAAACCTAAACTCATAGGAAAGATGGATAATTGGATCATCCTACTCAATAAATTTGATATTGAGTAGGTCAATCAAAATTTAGTCAAAGGGAAGGTATTGATAGATCAACTAGCTAAGTCCCCTTTACCAGGACCTCAACCATTAATTCTTGAACTTCTAGACACTTCTTTGATGTACCTTGAGGAGTCTATCACATGGAATTTATACTTTGATGGATCCTTTACCTTCCATGGTTCAGAGTAGGAGTTGTGCTTATCACTCCTGCGGGTGATCATATTCCTCAAGCATTATGACTTGGTTTCCCATGTACAAATAATATAGTGGAATATGAAGCCCTTATTGCAGGGATGAAATTGGCTATCAAATGGGACATTAGACAAGTAAATGTAATAGGTGATTCTCAGTTAATCATCAAACAAGTAAATGATGAATATAAGGTTAAGGATGAAAAAATTCTTCCTTACAAGAAATCGGTTGATACTCGAAAGAGTTATTTGATAAAATCACATTCCAACGAGATGCCTAGGGGATAGAATCACTCGAGAAGATGTTATGGATATAATTGGGTTTATGTTACACATTCCACTTGGAAACAATGACATGGAGTTCTTCGTTGAACATCTACGCACACCAACATATGACATGTCGGAGTCATGTTTGGTATGTGAAGTTTTGGTCCCTTTTCCCCTTGGTATAATGACATTTTTAACTATCTCCATGAAAAAACCTTTCTTGTTGACATTTCGTGATCTAAAAAAAACTTTATCCAGTGCATAGCCCACTACACCTTACTTGGGGGTACTCTCTATTGTAGAGGCTTTGAAAGGAATCCATTGTGTTTCCTTAACATGAAAGAATCTATATTAATGGTTAAGGAGGTGCACGAAGGCATCTGTGGAGCCCGTATAAGTAGGATAGTCTTGGCTAAAAAGATACTAAGAGTAGGCTATTATTGGCCTACCATGGAGACTGATTGTTGTAAGTACGTAAATAATTGTTTGCTATGTAATAAATTTGGAAACACTGTACATGCCCTGACACAACCATTGCAACCTAGTATGACACCATGGCCTTTTCCAAAGTGGGGACTCGATATCATTAGTAAGCTTACCCCTACATCCTCTAATGGTCATATGTTGATTATTACTACCATTGAGTGCTTCATGAAGTGGGTAGAGGTTGTTCCTCACACCTATGTCACTGGTGCACAGATATCCAAATTCATAATGACCCAAATCATTTTTTTATGGCATCCCCTATGCCATTGTAGCTGACAATGGTAAGTCATTAAAGAACAAAAATATAAAAGCATTGTGTCAACGCTTTCAAATCCAACTCAAGTATTCAACCCCCTATTACCCTCAAGGTAATGGACATGCTAAGGAATAAAATAAAACCCTTATTCATATTATGGAGAAGATGGTGAATAAAACTGGCCATAATTGGCATTTTCATATTCATCCCGCCCTCTGGGCTTACAAAACATCCATCCACACCCCTACTGGTGTTACTCCATATTCCCTAGTTTTTGACACAGAAGCCATATTACCCCTTGAGATCGATCTCCCCTCTTTACGCATAGAGCTAAGAGATTACTTAGATAAAGAGGAGGACTATAGAGTGGCTCGACTAGCAGAGCTAGAGCTATTGGATGAGAAGTTCCTTCACACCCTTGATCACCTCAAAGTGTATAAGAATAAATTATGTCAAAGTTATAATAAAATAATGATACCTCACCAATTTGAGGTAGGAGACCTTGTTCTAAAGGAAAATTAGTTTAATACCACCAAGGATTGTGAAAAGAAAGGTAAGTTTGAGCCTAATTTGTTAGGACCATATGTTTTGGTTGTTAAATTTGGTTAAGGTGCATACAAGATTGCTAACTCGATGGTGATGAACTTAGGTAACCCATGTGTGCCATGCATCTCAAGAGTTTCTATACTTAAGTATGGGGTCCCTCAAATATTATAAAATCAACTATATATATATATATAATTAAAAAAAAAAAAAGTAAAGAGAATTCAATATGTCCAAATGTGAAAACCATGCAATTGTGGAAATTTGGAAAAGTATTTTGGTGAAAAATAGTTTCCGCCACCATTAGAGGATCCATTTTTTACAAGCATCTCATATCTAGGATTATGATGGATTTATCCTAAGTATTTTTCTGTGTTTGAGATACTTTTGAGACTATACCTCTTGGCCTTGATCTAGTTGATCCTACTTCTATATGCGAATATTTTTCCTTTGTACATTCCCATCTAACGCTGGGGACAATTTTGCATCATCACTTCTTGCACATACGTGTGGCATCCTACCCTTGTACATCCCATCTATCACTAGGGGAATCCATGTTTCTTCACTTTCTTTCACATAGCTTCGGAAAACTTATAGAAAATTGAAAAAAAATCATATAACTTTTGCAAATAAAATCGAAACATCCAAATATGTCTCATAGAAAACTTAAAAACAATATGACATGATCTTGAGATAATACCAAAAACAACACAAAACATTTCAAAACTATCCCGCAAAAAACAATGCGTAGTTTTCTTAGTTTGGTTGTTTGTTTGTACATAGTTTTGTTGGTTTACCTTTTCGTATTATGCGCTTTAAATTGGATTAATTTTCTTGCTTAGATTAAGTGTTACTTTAATTTGTGGTGAGGTCATTGGGTTCATTTTTATCTTTCATGCTTGTATATATTTATGTTGTTTTGATTAGATTTTATTAACTTGTGCTTTTCTTGTTTTCTTGTACAAATTGTTATGATTTCATAATCGTATCATCTATCATCACATCTAAACATCATCACATATCAATAAATGCTAAGCTACATCATCATACAAATGAAAATTAAACATGTATGCTAATATAACATCATATAATATCATAAATTGGGACAATAGGGATTATCTTTATCCCCCTCATCATAGACTAAGATAAAAATATGGGCTAAACATCATATCTCATAAAACACAAAATGCGATAAAATAAACAAGTCCATCATCATATATCCATATCCAAATCAATTTTCATGTAAAAATGTGTCTTGATATACATCAGATACAATATAGACCATCATGGGCATGGATAAAAAATGTGCCTTCATCATGAGGCATACATCAAAAATAGTACATAAATAAAGAGTCATGGATGACTCTCACCAATGCTAGGAATTCCTAGCTTGTGACTTGGGCTATCATGCCTCATGCTTTGGGTAGTGGAATCTGTACTAATCTCATAGACTTAGGTGTCCTATGTGATCTCGATATGGACCTCGTTACCTACAATATGGCTATAAGAGGCTGCCCTCTATCCTTCTAGAACGACTACATAATATAGATCCTTATAATGAGCTGCCTCACCCGAAGTAGTTTGTGAAATCATATACTAGATCGCCACTCCATTTTCTTAGCTACACGATAAAGATCATCATGATCTCTTGTAATGCGGAATATGTCCACCCCACCTATGTCTTAAGCCACTTCAGCGGCTTTGGCTTGATCTCTCTCGACTCTATCCTAGTCTCGATCTCGTGGTCACCTGCTGTAAATTACTATGAAGGGACTATACCATAATGCATGTTATCTTTCCCCGCTTCACGACCATGGGAATTTATACATGTAACATCCACTGATGGCCCATATGCTCTTGGAATGAACCTATGACTAGGAACCTATATCTCGTGGTCCTCTTTGGGGTGATAAGTGGCGATCCCCATCTCGCCACCTATAAAATGTGGGGGTGATCCCCATCCATCTCCACCTACTGCAAGATGTAGACTAGCTACTCATGGTGGTGAAGGTGGAACCTATATCACAAGCAATTTTTTTGCCTACACTTATACACCATGTATAAGAATATTTTGTATAATAGGCACTTGTTTAGCTTGTACCTATGCCTACTATTGTAATGGTTTATGCAAGAGAGGACCTTGTGAAGGTATTTATACCAATGGACCCCGCCCCGGCCTATAAAGCTACATTGGCCTCAGACTACCCTAGTCCGACCTAATCTCTCAAAGACCGACCTTGTAAACCTGTGTTGTTATAGCTATACCTACATCTATCGCAGCCTGCAGGATCATGATGCATAGATGAAGTAATGTGGCATACCGTGCTCCATAATTTGGCATGGTCTTGAGGTAATTATGTAATCCAATGTTGCGGGACAATGTAACTAAAGCTATCATAAGCTCAACATAGTCTAATTTGGCCCAAAATCAAATGTCTTATGTGTCCTACGTGCATACCACATATCATCTTGATTATGCTTTAGATATGTCGAAGCTATCATTATACTTAATCAACACGATACCACTCTCTGATGTGACTCTAGATACCAATAATAAAGTGATAAACCTCTACGATCCCCGAGCTCTATTCCTTCATCACGCCATTAATACAATTGGTAAGGCCGCTAAGTGATCATATGAAATTGCAGGTCATCAAATGATTACATGTAGTATAAAGTATCCCCATGTGTGAGTGAACATCCTCACCCACTGGTTCCCATCCCATACATGAGGGATCATCTGGATCCCCGACTTGTAGCATTCCTAAGGGACACCCTATCACAATATGATCCCATGCCCGTATCTGTACTAGTGTGGCTGGTTTGAAGCTCCTCTGGCCTCGATAGGAAATCAAATGTAGATCCTAATACAAGTGGGTCAATATACATTGACCCCAGCAGAAGACCTCTCCATCCATAAATCATAATATTAATCCTGTCAATCCAAGCAGAAAGTGTGTACCCATATTTTTAGGAAGCAAGTAGCTACTGACAAGAACCATCAAGTAAACAGTATCCTCGCAATTTGTCTATCTCAGTAAAGAAAATATGGAGTAGTACTGACATACCTTTCCAAGGTTTGTCCCGAAATAAAAACATGTCCCATATACAATCCAAGATTCGGGTGTGATCCCGTCATATTCCACCAAGATGTTGTGAATCAAAACTCAAAGGATCCGATACACATCCTCTAAAGTGGCCAATATCTTTCCAAGTTAAATTTCTGGATCTCACTCCTCCATCTCTTTGCTAAGGCAATCAGGAGGGCATGAGCTAGTGTATGTGAGGCATTTGTGTGCACATGAGTCAAACTGGTAGTATGCAAAACAAAAATCAATCCTCGCTGCTCCTTCCGTGTGAATTTCTACTCATAATCTATAAGGTGCCCATGTCACTCGTGCACATCCACATTATGTAATTTCACCTACAATATTACACAAAACATTTAATTAACATCATTTATTCTGATAAAAATCTTCCTAAGGTGTTCTACTTGATTCTACATTCTTCTATTCATTCCTAAGTTTTTCACAACTTTGAATTTTCTTCTAAAAATTTTCCTAAGGCACAAAATTTACACTAGCGCAAGCATGTTTGTGCTAGCGCACAACTTTTCGTACTAGTGTAAGTTTGCACGCTAGCATGTTCCTTTGTGTGCAAGATCCCTCATTTTCACAAAGAGCACAATCTTGTGCTAAGCATGCCCATTTTCCCACTAACTTGTTCATTTTTGCACCAAAGCGAACCTAACCTAGCCTAAAATATATTATTGTGCACACACATGAATTTTTACATCAACGTGCACCCCTTTGTGCCAACACATACCATGGGGATTTTGCTAACGCAAACCCACATTTTTTCCATGTCTCAAAAACATCATAAATACACTCAAAACTTTAAAATGTTGGTTTACATATGGGTGTCGGATCCATGAGGCCTCCCAAACTCTCAAACTCAATTTGCATGGTGTTTCTAGTTCTAAATTTGAGCCATTTCTCTCCAATGTCAAAGCAAAAAAACTCTCTAAAATCTCAAAAGGGTCAGGTAACAATAACTCGTCGTGATGGATTTTTGCCCTCTCGACTTGCTATTTATGGTCGCTTTGACCTAGTTCATCATTTTTCTCACCTTTGAAGCACTAGATGACCACCGTGATTCTTCTATATTCTTCTACAACTGGTCGCGATGATTATTTTTATAAAATAATCATTTTTCGGTTGTTTTTCGCTACGTTGGGGCATGTTTTTTCTTCTCAACGACCCTTTTCGTTACATGGGGCATTTTTTTACTTCCTAGTACTAGTTAGCAATGTCCACACACATTTTTATTCTTCTAGATAATTTTCTTCCTAAAAATCCAAAAAAATTGGTAAAAATAAAAAAATCCAAAAAAATTGTAAATTTTCAAAAATTAGTAAAAAGCATGCACGCAAATGAGGATTTTATCAAATGTATTAATCTCAAAAATAGAAATTTTTCCTAAAAATCATCTTTCTTTAGTCCTCACTTATTCTCTCAAATGACTCATGAAATATTTTGATCTATCTCCATTAACAAATCTGATTTACTTACTATGTTTGTCCTCTTTTGCACAACGAGTTGTTGGCTACTGTTTCGTAGTGCATGATTTATTTTTCATAGGACCCTTGTGTCCTTTTTTTATTCACCTTGCATGTATCCTTTCTTGGAGTCTCATTTTTTAACCCTTTTTTTTAACTCAAACATTTGGGAATTAAATCTTGATAACAAAAACATTGGTGCAATTGTCTTGAACATTGTTTGTTTGAGTATGTTTGTTTGTACTTGTTTCCCTATAAAGTTATCTTGTTTACTTTATCTTATTACATTACGTTATGTATGTTGCATTGATTTAGTGTTTTAGCAATGAAAAAAAATTGTATTATATCTTTTCATGTTATTTTACACTTTTTTTGTATGTGTATATTTTAATAAGAGCCAATGATGTAGATCATATGAGCAAAGTGATGAAACAAAGTTGTTTTTTGAACAAGCAAGTTTGATACAAAAGCTATTTCCATATTCTTCACCGTCATGAATTATCACTCATCAATTTTTCTTGTAAAACATCTAGGGCACTAGGGATCATTTTTATCCCCCCTCCCCACCTTGTTTCTTCTATTTGTTTCCTTCATATTTTTGATCGTCAATTGACCTCTTCTACCACCCCATCGACACTCAAGGGGGTATCCTTCATTCTACTAATTTCCATTCCTTCAAAATTTACTTGTTTGTAATTGTCTACTATCTTTTAAGTGGTGTCACTTATGCCACCCCAAAGAGGGAAAATGTAGACACCTAAAATCCACATATGCATTTTTAATACTAAGATTGCACTAATTACCCTCTTTCCTATCATTTCATTATAATTAGTAATTTTTCGCTAATTAACTAACATTTCCCTCTATTTTGGTCAATTAATGACACTTCATTAATTAACATTAATTAACTATTATTTATCACATTCTGGATGCCAATTAACGACACTTTGTTAGTTATAATCCTCTTCAATCAATTAATTAATTATTATGAGTTAATTAAGCCTTTTTAACAATATATTTAATCAATAAACCCTTTTATTGATAAATCCCTCTTTCAAATGCTTCAAATCATATCAAATTCCTCCTAAATCACTTCCAAATATCCTAAAAATCTTATTCTAGCCTATTAATTAATCATAGTTGATTAATTAAATCATCTCCAACTCCCATGAGTTGCTAATCACTTGTTAATTCCTCTAATCAAGCATAACAAGTTTAAATCTACTTTATCCTTTATCCCACCTTCATTGGGCTTCAAGCTTCTCCCAAATAGGAAAGTTATATAAAGGACCCTCTTACATCCTCTCTCACACACACACACCATACTTTTACTAGTATTTCATATAAGACATGATAATAACCTTCTCCACTTTTTTTGGAATAGATACTTCATCTTGTGAATCCATTCTACCATTGTTGAGTAGAAAGGAAGATCTAAGTATGGCCTTGTAGCCATTTCTTGGTGAGATCATTCCCTCTCTTTGGAGATCAAACACACAAATTTGATTACTCGTGATCTAAATATGCTCATGTTTAGAAGTAATCACACATTTAAATATTTGGATTGGTTAGCATTAGATTATTTCATTTCATTTTTATGCAATAATTAGTTAATTCCTTTAAGTTATTATCACAATTTTAATGGTATATTTAGCTTCGCTTTAAGACTAAGTATAGGTGTTGGTTTCTTTCAATTAGCATAAAAGTTTTAACATGAACACAAGACCCATTTTTGGTATCCCCTAAAATCATGTTCTATAATCATAACAATCCTTGAAACCACATTTTTTTGAGAAATTTTTTCAAAAATATTCATGTATGTTATGTATGTCCACACCCTACTCTACAACTCCTATTTTGGCATAGACACTGGAGTATTCTATAATAGGTTGTGGAGTATTGATTTACACCTTCAAATTGTATATTATTTTCTAACTAAGTTTTTGGAATACCAATGGACATATTCATCCAAAGAACATGATTTTAACTTGACCCGTGTGAGACATGTTACATATATTATACAATAATCATGGTGGAGGTTGTTCTTTACTTAAATATATTGCAAAAGTATATATTTTGGTCATGAGACATCTAACAAGGAGAAAGGATGGAAGGGCCATTGAATTTGAAATTATTACAACCTATGTTGGTTGCAAGTACATTGGTAAATATGTATGAAAATTTGAGAACATGTGTTTGATATGTGAGATGTTCGACTAAATCCTAGAAGAAATGTGATATCATGACCAATATTTTTCTCCATGCAACACAAGTTTAGGGAAATTAAATAGAATATATTACCCTCCTAAAAATATAGGTGGAGTGTCATTTCTTTGAGGCATTTCTTAAAAAAGTCTTAAAGCCTCATCAAGAATACCATTTCGTGTAAATCTTGCAATCATAATTGTTTATGAAACCACATTATTTTGAGGTATTTTGTAAAATAATGCATGTACCTTATATATGGTTAAACATATTTATCAAGGCATTTACAACTATGACATCTCATCAAAATCTCCTTTCCATTATAATTGTTTTTATGCACATTAGGTGAGCTACTTGGGTTAGGATGTTTTGAAAAAATATACATATAACAAATGAAAATTCCATCACTGATGAGAGTGGATTAGTTTATATTGAGAAGGTTTTTATTAGTGACATAGGTTTATAGTGGTTGAAGGTAAGTAAAAGAGCCCCCTGGGTTTGTATGTATTAGGAAGAATTTATAACACCTCCTTCAACTAACCCACTTTACATAATGTTGTGAGATTAAGATTAGTTTTTGTATGGATTTAGAATATGCATTATATGATTATAATTACATAATCACATACATTTTTACTGACCACCTATGAGATATGTTTCTCCTTCCATATCCCTCTTCTTAGACCTTGTGTTGAGTGAAATTGAACTGGTGCCCCTACTTATAATTTTCTGATTTACTTTACAAAACTCACCATGTTTCCAATTACAAAGAGTAAATTCATTTGATACTTTTCCCTAAGCTTATTCTCATCTTATAGTTGACTCTCCATGTTGCTCTTGGAGTGTAGATACACCTTGGACCATTAGAGCTTAATTGAGAACTCCATTTCTGCAATATTTTTATCATGAGGATGATGACATGGGTAACACCATTCATAATCATGTGTTAGGTTGTTCTGAATTGGGATAATAGCCTTAGAAGAGCTTGCAGTAGTAGGGTATTGTGTGTTTAAGGTCCTAGGGTAACCTATTTGGCATTATCCTTAGGAATTACCTTGATAAATTTGTTTATTGGGTTGATATGCTTGATTGAGAGGATGGTAAGGTCTATTTTGTTGGGCTACTTACCTCATATTTGCCAGCAATTGATTTATAATATTTCGCAACACAATTATAACCCTCTAAAACTCATTGGGAGGCAAGGTAGCAAGAATTAGCTGACTGATTTCTCTAAGAATGGGTGTCAAAATAGGATGTATTAGGAGGGGTTCTGGAAATAGAGGCATTGACGGCCTAGGGGATATCTTCCCATCTTGGACTAAAAAAATTTGAGATTTGATATCTATGTCATAAGAATTCGGTAATATGTTTTTTCCTATGGATTAAATCATAATAGCCACATCACTATTCAAGGATCTCAAGAAATATAGAAATGCAATACTTTGAGAGGGCTTAAATAGAGGAGGAATTTTATCCTAGGTCTTTTGAAACATGATATTAAAAAAATTTCGTAACTTCATAAGGGACTCTCTTGATGGTAGTAAGCTACTCAATGAGGGATCAATAGTTTTATCTTCAAAATTATTTTAGAGTTTCTCCCCGAGCTAATCCCATGTATGAAAAGAAGTTGGGTGCAAACTTCTATACCATTGCAATGCCCACCCCTTAAAAGATGAAGCTAATAACCTAAGTGCTACATCATCTTCATTAATAAGGTGGACATAACAGAAATTTACAACGTTTAAAATATTTTCAATGGGAGTGGTTGAAATCTCTCCTATAAATAATGGGGTGCTCTTAAGGGAAGGCACTAGAATATCATTATTTAAAATTAGATTCAGGGATAGTGCCATTAAAAGAAACAAAGGGCTGATTCCTTTGAAGGGCCATAGGATAGACGGGTTCTAGATTCTTATTAGTAGGAGAGGAATTCCTAGTAGAAGGGGGATTTGAATGGACTCTAGGTGATAGGAGTGGAAAGCTTTTAAATGTGTTTACTCTCTTCATTGGTGAAATTTATAGGTATTCAAAAGGCTCACCGATTTTAGTGCTTTACCTTGTTTGTACTCTTCTCATGAAACTGAGACACTTGGTTACTCAAACCAAGGGATATGTTGTTGGGAGATTCCAGATGTGTTATTGTGAATCCTCCAAAGGTTGGATATGACCAAGATACACACCAATCCTAGTAAAATGATGTAAATTTCATAACTCTTTGTCCTACTAGGCATGCCAAAAAATTTTGTAGTAGATAATTGTACCCTAGGATTTTATAATGGAAGATCAAGAATTCTAGATCAACATGGTAGTGTCTCCAAGTATGGGACTTGCATCTTAAGACATACCTCTAGAGAAGTATATTTCCTTTACCAAAATAACATAATGCTAACAATACTTCTATAGTTGTGTTGTCGCCCTCAAAATTTCCCTCTTTTGGAGTCAAGTTTTGAAAAATTTGAGTTTGTTCCTTGGAGTATTGGATCACATTGGGCCTGAAATTGTTTATAGTTTTCCCATTCTTGGAGAAAATTTTAAAAGTCGAGACGTAATAATTGAGTCTTTCCCCTCTTTTATTGTCTTCCCGCAATCGGGAATGACGGGCGTATCTTCCCCGTAAATTTTTTCCCTATAATCTACGGGTAGTACATGGGCATATCTGATTGGATGTGGTTTGGACATGTTTCAAGCATCACCGAAATCCTCCACACGTCCAAATGACGCAACTCCAAGGGTAGGGTCTAAGGGACAGTCTTTAAGTAAGCGTAGGTTTTCCACATGTCCCAAGATCAAAATGAAGGTAAACAAGATAAAATCGGCTAAGTATGGAAGACTCAGCAAAAGACTCCACGTGCCTCATCATCGCAGCTTCAAGAGTCAAATCCAGGGGTAGTTCTCAAATGTGTGCCATTCCTCCACGTGTTCTAGGTCTAAAAATAGATAGAGCCAATCCTTGAAATTGAATAAGTATGAGTGGGTCAGCAGAGCCTCCACGTGCTTCAACAAAGACATTTCGAAGTGAAACAAAAGGGCCAATCTTCAAATGAGCTCCAGCTTGCCACATCAAGACCGGCGGAAGGGGACATGTGTCAAGATGGTGCCATTTCGTAAGTGAAATCAAACTGTCGATTCAAGTAGTGCCAACTTACCACGTGGTTAAATTCAATCAGAAGACAGAGTTGGCCATTGAAAATTCCAAGACCAGCGGTAGGAGACACATGTCAGCTCAACGTAGTTTTAAGAGGCATTTCCAAAATGGAAACTCAAATAAGCGTCATTCCTCCACGTGTCTAGCGGTCAACATGGGTCAAGAAGGAAATAGGCCCAAATCGGATAAGTATAAAGGAACCGACGGAGCTCTCCACATGTCAGCCTAGCGCAACTTCAAAGGAAAAAAATGCAAAAGGCATCCGCAGGCCCACTCCAATCAATTCCTTCCACGTGGGTGGCCCAAATTTAAATTTGTAATAGTAAAATCGTATGGTCCATATTTTAACTAGAAAATAATGTAACAACCATATATTTGAACCTAGTCCTTCCGCCATTAACGTTTATTTGTGAATCAAGAATTTGAAAAGGTGTGAGTAGTTGGAATAAGTTGTAACTATTTCTTGTTTGCTCGAGGAATTTGTAACTATTTCTTGCTTGCTCAAGGAAGTTGTAACCATCCTTGCAAGCTATATCATGGGCTCTCAAAGCCATTATATAGGTTGGAATTTTGATATTTTAAAACTGTAACTTTGAATTGAAAGAAATCAATACAAAGGCTTTCCCATTTTTATTTTGTTTCTCTTTCCTTCTTGCTCTAGTCTATGAATCATTTAATCCTTGCATGCTTAGAAACTTTGTGTTCTAGTTTATACAATCTCAAGAACTTTGAGTCTGTGGATTGTTCCCGTTATAAATGTGAATGGTTCTACTCTTTATCTCATTTTCTCAATATATATAAGGGTTTTATCTTCCATCTCTATTCCCCGAAAGTATTGTCTTCTTCTGTCTCCCTCCTCTCTTTAAGTCTTCTATCCTCACGTATTGATAACTTTCCATGTGTAAAACACATTTCAAAGATATTAGAAACCACCATTGAATGAAAGATTGTGCATTTGTACATAGGTTTTTCCCCTGCTTTCAATAAGGGAACCTCTCCCATTAAATAGGAGGGACTTGCTTGTCCCTCGACTATGGTTTCATTCCAAGTGAAAATATGAAACCCAACAATTTTTGGTGACTCATGGGGAATTTGTTCAAAAATTTCCTTTCTAAAAGAATGATTAATTTGATCATTTCTTTTATCCGTGAATCTAAGATATACTCGTGGTAGAAGGGATCTTAGAATTGAAGATCCCTAATTTCAACTCTTGGATCAAAAAGATTAGCAAATTCCTCCAACATGAAGAAATAAATAGCTCGTTCCACAAGCACACCTCTTGTTGAAGATAGAGCTTATAGTAGTAGCATTCCTCAAGCACAATTTATCCCTAATCTCCATGCCCTAATTCTTGCTGGTGTTTTAGTTTCACTTTAAGACATCTTTCCAATGATGGCAGCACCTTGGCCTTGGGGTAAAAGAGTTGGGCCTCTAGCTCTTCCTCAACCATTGCATGAGTTACCTAGGGGTAATAGGAAGAATTTTCCCAAATTTAGAGGATATGGAAAAGTACACCCAGATGAACACATTGCATCCTTCATTGTTGCGTGTGGGGTCCTTGGAGTTGAACATGAGGATGTCTCTGTTAGGTTGTTTGTGGAGACCTTGCAAGACAATGTTATAGATTGGTTTTACCATCCTCCTGCTGGGACCATCATCGATTGGAATACTATGAGTACTGAATTTGAGCAACATTTTAAATCTTCAAGATGTGCATGCTTTGTTAGCTCATATTTCTCAAATCAAGAAGGAGCCACATGATCCTATGAGAGAATTTGTGGCCAAGTTTAACAAGTTGATTACCAAGATTCTAGTAAATACAAGGCTTGTAGATCAGATTCAGAAGTGTTTCTTCTTGAATGCTCAATTTCGGAAGTAAGCTATGCCCTAAGGAGAGAAAATCTTGCAACTTTGGATGTTCATCGAGAGATTGGTTGTCAATGTCACAGCATAACCCGATCATGTCTATCAAGCTGAAAAAGGATTTTTTCAAATCCAAAGCGTCTTCTTCTTCCTCTACTCCTGGAGGTAATGCAAATCAGTTAGTGCAAAATCTGGCTAATGACCTCATTTCCATTAAGAAACAATTGGCTCAACATGCTCCATATCAAGATGTTCCAAGGAAGAACTTTCATCCTAGGAACCACTTGCCCTCTTCTCAAACTAGGTTGGCCATTAAAGGTCCACCCCTCAAGGTTCCTGTCAATGCTACTTGTGAGGTTCTTGAGCCTGATGATGAGGAAGAAAATGGGCTCTATGATGAACAAGAAGAGGAATATGATGAAGAACTGGAGGAGCCTGGTGGTTCTTGAGTTCATTTCCTCACCATTGAAGGTGTGGATGATGAAGATGACTATGATGATGTAGTGGTTGAGATGAACAGTGAGTCATATGTTGTTATGACCCGAGAGTAGACCAACAAAAAGGAAAAAGTGGTGCAACCTACAAAAATATCCAAGGATTCCCCCATCACCATCCCGTGATTGCAAGAAGAGGAGCTCCTATTCCTACTACTTCCACTCAAAAGGTAAGCTCTACTAGTCCTTCTCCCTCTACTTTTGCTTCTAATAATTCTTGTCCAACAAATGATAAATCTGATAGATCAAAAGCTCCTCCTACTCCTAGTAGTGATTCCCCATCCACATCTAGATCTTTCGACATTATAGACCATCTTAAAAAGACTAAGATTTAGATTTTTGAGGCAGATTTCTATCAAACCCATCCTAAAGCACAAATACTATATGCGCACATTGGGCATGGGAACTACATGATCATGTCGCAAGAGGAGAAACGCTTTGAAAAGGGAGTGTTGTTTGATCCTAATGATGTGTGGACTTTGGAGTTTGATGGAAGTTCCTCTTCAGCTGGTTCTGGAGCTGGTGTAGTGTTCATTTCTCCTGGGGTAAGGTTCATCCTTTCTCCTTCAAATTTCAGTTTGAAAATACCAACAATACTACTGAGTATGAGGCCCTCATTCTTGGTTTGAGCATGGCAAAGGAAATGGGAGTGAAGAACCTTCTTGCTCGTGGAGATGCATAGCTAATTGTAAAACAAGTCGAGACCTTTATCGTAAAGAAAAAAAGGTTAAAACACTACAGAAATCTGATCCGGGATTCCATTGAATTCCTTAATGCTTTTTCCATTGAAGTTATGCCAAGGGAAAGGAACACTAGTGATCAGGGGATCATTTTTGAAAGTTCCCAAAACATCCCTAAATGGTGTCAGTGCAGAAGATCATCTCGAGATATTTCCAATGACTGTGAGAACGTGAAAAATGGACATCGGGAGCTCTAGATATGTCTGGTCAAAGTTCGGTCAACGGAAAGTCAACTCTAGTCAATTGGTCAATAATGGACCAATCGCACTGCGACACGTGGCGAAAAGGCAAAAAGGGAGTTGTTTGTTGGTTTTCGATCACCGGTCTTTGACAAGCATAAAAAAGGTGCATGGGAACAAGAGGCTCAACTTTTATTACGGAGGGGAGCCCGGCCGCCGTGTGGACTATGGTATTATCGCCGACGTGGTGGGTCCACAAGCCACCACGTGGCTTGCCACCACTCATCGAATTCGATCGAATTGCCTATCGGGAGACGACAAGTGGAATATATATATTTGACCAAGTGTTAATTATTTACATGGGTCGAAATTATATCCAAAGTCATATTACATTTCCCACGCATTATTTTATTAATTTGCCACGCCTTATTTCCAAATACCACTCATGCATTAAACTGTATCCATTTACCACGCATTATTCTTGGGATTGTTTTAGCACCTAAAACTCAAACCATGCGCCATCCCCAAGAAATGCACCCCATATAATGCGCCTCCACACAAGCATATAGATGGCTCCTTAGCCAATTTAAAACCGCCCCTCCATGCATTTTTAAATGCTAACCATTTTTCACTCCCCCACAATGTGGGATAAAACCCTTAAAAACGCCTAAGGAGAAGGAGGAGAAGTGGAGGGGATTGGAACAGCTGACCTCCCATCCAAAAGTATAGGCACCTAACCAATGCGCCAGCTGTTTGGAAACAATATAAAAGGAGGTATATTGTATTTGAATAGGAGGGGTACAGGTCTGTGCAAGCAGCATAAGGAGGCAGTTTCAGAAAACGCCATTTTTGAAGGCCTTGCACTCAGATTGGGCATTTGGAGTAAAAATATGAAATGAAGAAAATTCTGAGAAAATTCCAACGATGTAAGATTTGATCTTTTTTGTTGAGTTTTAACCTATTTTTGGAAGCTTTGAATGCAGATTTTAACAGGGATCTACAAGACAACTAGTTGGAAAACACGAATTTCAATGCACTTCTGGTCCGAATTGTGACTTGGTGTAAACATGAAAAGTGTTTAGAATTCAGATATGATCTCAGATATATGATTTTTTTTCATAGAATGTTTTTAAATATCCATTTTTAGGTGTTTTTCTAACACAGTTGCAGGGAGATCACATTGTGAAAACACTCTTGTAGAGCCACGAATCGCTTCTTGGGACAGTTTGCTATTTTTCGAGTTCTTGGGACATTGATCAGCTCATTTGCAGGTTTTGATTCATTATTGGTTGTTTGTAAGAGTTATTGTACTTGCATTTCAATATTATTAATGGATCGGTTCAATCTGAACCCGGGATGTAGGAATTTCCAAACCCCGTAAACAATCTTGTTTGTTATCCGAATGGTTTCAGCTTTTGATTATTTATTTTGCTACACAAGTTTTCCGCACTTCTATGGATGCATAATAATAAGAATTTAATCAATTTATGGAGTTTAGAATACTTAAAATTGGTTAAGAAAATCACGATCTTTGGAAACTTTTAAAAGTGAAAAAAAATACAACACACGTTTTCAGATCAACTAGGGCTGACTCTCTAGTTGTTTTGGGGTCCTTATTGATTCCTCATCCTGATTTCCCTTAAGAGAAATTCACCATTGAGATGATCCATAGACCTAGTGTGCCTGACAATGCAAATAATTGGTAAATTTTCAATGATGACCAGCATTTTATTTCTTTCTTGGAGCTCGATTTGATCATTTTTGAAGGAAGTGAAAATTTTCCTAGAGATTGTGTGTCATCAAAGAAGAGGGTGTCAAATAAGAGACAAATCAACTATGGATGTATCAAGGAAGTGAAAATTTTCCTAAAGGGCTGGTGTGGACCATTTTGATAAACATGAAAAATATATGAGACAAATTTTCAAGATGGATGTATCAAGATTGAGAAAGTGAATATTGGGAGTCTTGATGACCCTAAAATGGTCAATATTGGAAAATGTTGCACTCATGAAGAGAAAAATAAGGTGGTGAATCTATTGAAAAGGTATGTTGATGTTTTGGCTTACTCTTATGATGATCTTAAGGTTTTTTAGCCTATAGAAATGAAACATTTCATTCCTCTCAAGCTTGGGATCAAACCCTTCAAACAGAAACAAAGGAAATATAATCCAAAGGTAGCTGACACAATTTTCCAAGAAATAAAAAATCTCTTGAAGGCTAAGATCATCTTCCCCATCCACCATTCAACGTGGATTTCTAATATAGTGCCTATTAGGAAGAAGAATGGTGAGATCTAAATCTGTGTGGACTTCAAAAATCTAAATCACAGTTCTTCGAAGGAAAACTACCCTCTCCCCATGATGGACCAAGTATTGTAAGTTATCGCAGGCTTAGAGATGCTATCTATGTTAGATGGATTCTCGGGGTACAATCAAGTAGAGGTGAATACTGAAGATCAACATACCACTACCTTTACTACTCCTTGGGGCACCTTTGCATACAAGAGGATGCCATTTGGTCTCATTAATGCTGGTGCTACTTTCTAGAGGGCCATGGACTTGGATTTTCAAAGTTTGAAATGGAAATGCATTGTTGTGTATTTAGATGACCTGACAGTGTTTTCTAAAGAAAGAAAAGATCACTTCCAAGACCTTAAAATAGTAATGCGAAGTGTAGAGAGCATGGGATTTCTTTAAACCCTAAGAAGTATGTGTTTTGTGTCACAGAAGGAAATCTGTTGGGACCCATTTTTTCAAAGGAAGGGATTAAGATTGATCTAGAGAGATTCAGGCCATCCACCAAATTCCTCTTCCATCAAGTAAGAAAGGTGTTCATTCTTTCTTTGGTAAGATCAATTTCCTAATAAGATTCATCCCTGATTTTACAGAACTTACTATGAGCATCGCTCACATGATGAAAGGGAAGAAAAATTTTGGTTGGTCTTTTGAAGGGAAGAAATCATTTAAGGACATTAAACAGGCTATTGCAAAGACTCTAATCTTGGCATGCCTTGACTTTAGCAAATATTTCATTATCTATTATTATGCCACTGAAAATACCTTAGTTGTTGTGTTAGCCCAAAAGAATGTTGAAGATCATGAACTCCCAATTGAATTCATGAGTTATGTCTTGAAAATGCATGAGCTAAAGTACACCATGATGGAGAAACATGATTTTGTAGTTGTCAAAGCTATAAAGTAGTTTAGGTTTTGCATCCTTAATTCTCACTCTGTGGTGCTAGTGTCTGATACAAAAATCAAATCCATTCTTACTCAACAAGAATTTGGAACCAAGAGAGGTAATTGGGTAGAAAAGGTGCAGGAGTATGATCTTGACATCAGGCCAATAAAGCTAGTTTGGGGTAAGGGCCTGTGTGAACTCATTGCTAAGGGAGATGCCAAGGAGTTGTCCAAAGATGAAGTTGATGTCCCTGTTGTTCGTTCTCTCGCCAACAAATGTATGGTATGCCGACATTTCTCATTTTCTCGACCTATGGAGAGTGTCCATCTCACTTGAGTGCCAAAGAGAAGAGATCCATCAAACTGAGGTCTACACAATATGTGTTATGGGATAATGCTTTGTTCAAATGAGGCATAGATGGAAGGTTTTTGAAGTGTGTAGACAAGGAGCAACAAAAGAAGTTGTTCTCTAATTTTCATGACCAGGCTTATGGAGGTCATTTCTCCTCTACTGTAATAGCTCATAAAATACTTCGTGCTAGTTATTATTGGCCCACTTTATTCAGAGATGCATCAAAATGGGTTGGTAAATGTGAAGCATGCCAAACGTTTGTTGGAAGACCTAAGTTGGTTTCTTTGCCTCTCAATCCTGTAGTGATTGAAGATCCATTTCAACAATGGGGTTTAGATTTCATTGGAGAACTCAACCCACCTTCTAGTGTTGGACATACCCATGTGTTGAATACCATAGATTACTTCACCAAGTGGGTGGAAGCCATCCCAGTTAAGAGCACTACTTCAAGTAGTTTGCAACTTCATTAAGGAGAACATATTGATCAGGTTTGGGACCCCAAACAAAATTGTGACTGAAAATGCTTCCAACTTTTCTTCTACTGAGATGATGGACTTCTGCTATGGGTATGGGATCTCCCTTTCTCATTATTCATATTACTACCCCTAAGGGAATGGATAGGTAGAATCAACAAACAAGAACTTGGTGAACATAGTTAGAAATCTTGTGAATGATTCTCAAAGGAATTGGCATAAGAAGATATATGATGCACTTTGGGCTGATAGAATTACACCCAAGAGAGTAATTGGAATGTACCCTTTCTAAGTGGTGTATGGTGTGGAAGCTCAACTTCAATTCATGGTGGAATTGCCAACCTTGCATCTGATGAAAGCCATTGAAGATTCAAGTTTTAGTAGTTCTTTGGATAAGAGAATTTTGTACCTTCAGAAGCTTGATGAGGATAGATTGCAAGTGGTTGACATGATAGCAGCTCATCAGTTGAAATTGAAGGATTTTTGACAAGAAAGCCAAACCTAGAATTTTCCATCTATGAGACATTATGCTTTCTTTGGGACAAAAGACACGAGCCATGAGGAAGTCATGGTAAGTTTGATTCTTTTGGCTTGGTCCTTTTAGAATCGACATTTTTCTAGAGATAACTTTTATATCTTGATTACATGGATGGTTCTCCTGTCCCATTTCCTTATAGTGGGAAATATCTAAATTTTTCAAGTCCTAGGTGACTAGGTGGTCCTTCTATATTTTCTCGTACGTGTTTTTTGGTTCTAGGTCATTCCTTTGCATTTCATTTATGTTCGTCCCTTTTGGTTTGTTTTGTTTTATTTTTTTCCCATCTTATGTGTGTTGGCTTGTATTGGTTTTTCTTTTGACTCTATTACCTAATGGATAAGAAACTGGTCCTCTTTCCTAGAGTTATTTAGAATTATTGATCTTGTCTCGTGTCTTTATCCCAAGTTAAGTCATCCCCAGAAAGAGCCAACTATTGTCACCCTCAAAATTCCCCTCTTTTGGAGTCAAGTTTCAAAAAAATTGAGTATGTTCCTTGGAGTATTGGATCACGTTGGGCCTGGAATTGTTTGTAGTTTTCCCATTCATGGAGAATAGTTTAAAAGTTAGAGGGAACAATTGAGTCTTTCCCCTTCTTTTTATTTTCTTCCCGCGGTTGGGAATGACAGGAGTATCTTCCCCATAAAATTTTGCCCTAGAATCCACAGTAGTACGTGGGCATCTCTGATTGGATGTGGTTTTTCCATATTTCAAGCATCAGTGGAATCCTCCACGTGTCTAAATGATGCATCTCCGGGGGTAGGGTCAAAGGGCGATCTTGAAGTAAGCATAGGTTTTCCACTTGTCCCGAGATCAAAATAAAGGTAAAACAAGCTAAAATTGGCTAAGTATGGAAAACTCAGCGGACGGCTCCACGTGCCTCATCGATGCAGTTTCAAGAGTCAAAGATGGGGGTAGTTCTCAAACTTGTGACATTCCTCCATGTGTCCTAGGTCCAAAAAGAGAAAGAGCCAATTGTTGAAATTGACTAAGTATGAGCAGGTTCGGTGGGAGCCTCCACGTGCCTCAACGACACATTTTAGAAGTGAAACGAAAGGGCCAATCTTCAAATGAGTGCCATCTCGCCACGTCAAGACTGGTGGAAGGGGATACATGTCATCATGGCACCATTTTAGAATTGAAATCAAATGGTCGATCTCCAAGTAGCACCATCTCACCACGTGGTTAAAGTCAATCAGGAAACAGAGTTGGTCGTTGAAAAGTCCAAGACCGGTAGTAGGAGACACACGTTAGCTCAACGCAGTTTTAAGAAGCATTTCCAAAATGGAAAATCAAATAAGCACCAATCCTCCACATGTCTAGGGTTCAACATGGGTCAAGTAGGAAATAGGCCCGAATCAGCTAAGTGTAAAGGAACCGTGGATCTCTCCACATGTCATCCTAATGCAGCTTCAAAGGTAAGAAATGCAAAGGGTGTCCGTAGGCCCGCTCCAATCAATTCCCTCCACGTGGGTGGCCTAGATTTAAATTTTTAAAATTAGATCGAATGGCCCATATTTTAACTGGAAAAATAATGTAACGGTTGTATATTAAACCTGGTCCTTCGCCATTAACGTTTCCTTGCAAATTAAGAATTCGAAAAGGCGCGAGTGGTTGGAATAAGTTATAATCGTTTCTTATTTTCCTGAGGAAGTTGTAACTATTTCTTGCTTGCTCGAGGAATTTGTAACTATTTATTGCTTTCTCGAGGAAGTTGTAACCGTCCCTTGCAATCTATATCATGGGCTCTTAAAGCCATTGACAGTTGGAATTTTGATATTCAAATTGTAACTTCTAATTGAAATAAATCAATACAAAATTTTTCCCTTTTTTCTTCTTGTTTCTCTTTCCTTCTTGCTCGGTCGTGAATCATTTAATCCTTGCATTCTTAGAAATTTTGTGTTCTAGTTTATACAATCTCAAGACCTTTGAGTCTACAGATTGTGCCCATTATAAACGTGAATGGTTCTACTCTATATCTCATTTTCTCAATACATATAAGGGTTTTCTCTGCCATCTCTTTTCCTTGAAAGTATTGTCTTCTTTTGTCTCCCTCCTCTCTTCAAGTCTTCTATCCTCACGTATTGATAAATTTCCATGCGTAAAACACATTTCAGGATATCAAGAAACCACAATTGAATGAAAGACTGTGCATTTGTACATAGGTTTTGTCCCCGCTTTCAATAAGGGAACCTCTCCCATTAAAGAGGAGGGACTTTTTGTCCCCGGACTATGATTTCATTCCAATTCCAAATCTGAAATCCAACAAGTTGAAAACACAACTATCTAAGCCTAAACTAGTCATTCATAGGGACCGAGTTAGAGAGATTACATGAAAATGAAATCCTAAGCTCTGGGGATGATGATAACACCAAAAGAGAAGGTGACCACTATCTCTCGAAGTCTTAGAGAAGTGAGAATATCTAATGTAAGGTTAGAGGGTAGATTCTTGCCACTTTCCAACTCTATAATTAAATCAACTCACAACCCGACATAGTTAACATGATGAATACACATCACAAATGAAATAACATAAGGAAAAAGGAAAATAATGCAACACAAGGGGTGGATTTAAGCCACATTTGACATTATATTATTGATGTAAATATGTAAAAAGTTATACAATCAATTAAGGGTAAGATTCATTACCAAATGCAATAGCATGTGTCTCGCAACTCTTTGGTTATGTCAAAATGTTGGCATAATAACATTAAAAAGTGAGAGAGAGTGATTTATATGAAGAAACATGTTACATTTTATATAAGGGAAGAGAGGAGAGGGGATTAAAAGGTGTTGGAGAAGATGTTTGACTTGCTAAACCTTGATAAAACCTTCCAAAGCACCTCTAATAGGTAGCCTCCACACCTCATAATGGTTCATGCCTTTATTGGTGCATTTTCTTGTAGGTAACCTCCATATATTTTATATAGATGAGCATCAGCTTTCATATCAATGGATTCCTATGAAATCTTGAAGATGATTGAATGTGGTGTTGCAAAAATTTTAATTTTTTTACAAAATTATCAGTCCTTTTCATTTTGATTGGGCATGGGAAGAATACAATATTTTGTAGTACTCGGGGTCACAAGGTGAGGGAGGATTAAACAAGCATCTTATAACTGAAAATGGCATCTTCTAACTTTTGAAAGCTACGTGAAACATCCCAAAAATCCACAATTTTAATTTCCCAAAACACTTGATCAATATTTGCAATGTTTCCTTGTTTTGAAAGGCCTCTCCAAGACATTCTTGATGGATCTCGGTAGGAAATATAGTGTTAACATGATTATTTACGTGTGAGTAAATAATATTTACATATGTAAAATATACCATATGATTAATACGGATTGGAGTTCCTTATATTTAGGAGCAGTCTTTCCTATATATATGTAAAATGTATTACGTTGAAGAATATCAAAGTAATATTATTGCATGAAATTAATTATCATGTGATTTTTTCCTGTGCAAACTCTCTAACAAAGTTATATTTGGTATTAGAGCAATTTATTCTTGCATCTCTGATGGAGTAGAAAATAATTTACAGGGGTAGTTGAGCCTTCACGCCAATCCACCTTCCTTTTCTCGTCATTGCATTTTTTTTGATCTGCATCAAATTAGCTTGGGATTATCATAGTCCACGACATCCAAATAATGTTGAGTAGTATATCTTCAAAATCATTTTCATATTGATTTTCTAAAGCAGCGAACATCCTCTGGTCTTCATATGGCTTGATGAATCTGTCAATATTCCCACATCAGCGCATGTACTATTAAAGGGTTTTGATCATAAAAATAGTGACTGGTAAATTGATTTTTTCACAAAAACCCAGATTTGAAAAATTATGATTTTTTGGGGTTTTTTTATTTTGATGCTGGAAAGAATATATAAAAATTTTACAAAAACCCAAATCCGGGTTAAGGAGTTATCTTGAAATCATTGACTAGCATTTTAATTTTAATTTTTTATGAGTGCACTCATTGGGCACTAGATTACATAGATTGTCGGCATCTCTGACATACTTCAGAGGAAGTATATAATAGATTACAATTACGAGTAAGCATACAACTAAACTAGTGATCACCTTCAACCTAAGCAGCTATGAGTAAGGGGCATCCATGCTGTTAAAGTCACCAAGGGCACGATCCTATCCTTAACCATTTGAATCTCCGGTCGGTATCTCCAGGCCTTGCACTCAACGCAAGACTTGATCCCTAGTGGGCTATATCAAAGCCTAGCATTTTAATTTTGGGTATGATATCTTCAATGTTTTAGTCATTGATAATGCTACACTCAATATTGGTGCTTGCAACGGTGGAAATAAAAATATGCATTGTCTATTGCATTTTCAGTTATGAAGATTCCTTACATTTCAAACTCCAAAGCTAGTGGTTTCTATAAAATGGCACCAAACCTGCAGATGAGCATCCTCATGAAATATGTGGTTGAAATTTCATCACCTATCATCGCTCAACCTCCAAATCTATTGCATAACTATGCTCTATTATCTTTGTGCAACATGGTGCTATCATTTACTTTGTTACATTTTGTCCCATGTTTTTCGTCAAATCAGCTTTGCCAGCTTTCTAATGCAAGTTTGAGTTTTAAAAACATTCATATTAAGTCTATAGTTTGTGTTTATTTTTTTATTTAGTTCATAAACAAGTCTAGAGTCATTTTATCCCATTTAGGTAATACTCATTTTATTTAAAATGGTCTATGTAAATAAATTCTAAATCAATGTCATTGATTTAGTTATTTTATTAAAAACGGTTTGAGTATTTTTTATTGTGTTAGTATCCTAATTAAATAGTCAATTCTTTATTTGGGTCTATTGTCTAGCCAAGATTCATTTTTAGTACATGTCTTCAAAAATTCATTACATATTTAAATGGTCATAGCTTTGTAATGTCCAGTTAAGACAATTCTTCCTTTGTATGTTGTCTTTAAGAGTCGAGAGTCGACAAATTATTATATTGTCAAGAGTCAAATTTTCTCTAGTTTTCAAAATCACTATCAAAGATCTAAGTTTTCATTTTGTGTAAATATGTCATTATGAGTCATTGTCATTGTAGAAAAAGTTTGAATTAAAAAAATCTTTACAGACGTATTTTCGGTGTTACCCGACTTCTAAAAAATAAAGTGTTTCACATTGCGGGAGGGAAGAAAAAAATTATGACAATGTGGAAACTATTGAGCATTCAATTCAAATACAGCTGAGCTAGTAGCATGTTACTGGAGGTCGGAGGAAACGGAGGTTGGAGGTCAGATAGCGACCTCTCATCAGTCATCAACGATGGGGCCGCACTTTTGGTATGATGACATTTGTGTTTTTCAATGTGGCATGAAAAATAAGAACAAATGATGTAAATTCCTATTCACTTGTGTGTATTTCTCATTTATCCCCTTTTTTAAAACATTGTAGAATGTTGATCAAAATGTATTATAGCAATCATGATGTGAAGGTTTTTGGTAAACTAGGAAAACCAATTTTGTAAGGTTTTGGTAAACCTGTAAAACCAATTCTGTAAGGTTTTTGGTAAACCTGTAAAACCAATTGTGAAAGGTTATTGGTACACCTACAAAACCAATTAGGTAAGGTTGTTGGTAGAATCTAAAGAAAACCATCAGTGGAAGAAATGTGTGTTGGCACATGTGTGAGTTTTGTGCAAGCCCAATGTTGCACAGTTGAGGAGTTGATCATGAGCACACAGAGGTGGCATGCTACAATCAAAGAATGAGATATGTTTTACCATGTAAACACTAAGGGGGAATGTTAGGAAATATAGTGTTAACATGATTATTTATGTGTGAGTAAATAATATTTACATATGTAAAATCTACCATATGATTAATATGGTAGTGCAGATATATTGTTTACCAATATATTGTTATAACAATATATCACGAATAGATTATTGTTCTGGAGAAGTTGCAGGAGATATTTGAGGAATTGGAGTTCCTCATATTTAGGAGCAATCTCTCCTATACATATGTAAAATTTATTACGTTGAAGAATATAGAAGTAATATTATTACGTGAAATTAATTATCGTGTGAGTTTTTCTGTGCAAACTTTGTACCGAATTATAGGATCAAATATGAGGCTAAATGGAACTCCATAATAAAATATATCATAAAAAAATTAAGAACAAACTGCTAGCAAAAATCCTTTATTTTGTGTATCCTAGGATGATCCACCTTTGTTTCATGGTTTTTGCTTGGTTTGTTTGTTCCACGGATTTGGTTTGGCATTTACTTGTTCTACACATTTCAACATTTTCCACATGTTGCGAGATACATTCACTTTATTTTACACATTTTTACAACCTATGATAATGTTTTCTTTGTTCCACGGACTTGGAGAGTGTGTGGATCATTGATCCTTGGGAAGCACGTAGAACACTGAGTTAGTGTTTCATGGCTTCTAAACCTTATCCGCATCTCAAACTTGTAATTTTTTCTTCATAGAAATTATAAACTCTCCCTTGTGCATCACTGATTCACCAAATCCAAAATCCACCTAACTCATAAGACCATGATTTCCTTTGTTCCGTGAATTCCAGCTCCAGACCAAATATATGGCTAGCTCGGACCAATTTCTCTTAACACTACAATTTAATGTCCCATGACCTTTCTTCTTTATTTCATGGGTAAGGAGAACCCGTGGAACATTAAGTTCGACCAAAATATTCCAAGTCCCAATTGATGCTCCCTTTGTTCCGCAGGTTAGGATAACCCACGAAACACTAAGTTCCTTCATTTTGTGGAAGACTAAATTTTAGTGTTCTACAAATTTTTGAGAACAATTTTCCTAAGTCAAAAATTAAATTTTTGAGTTATCAAAACATCCTAAGGGGTTATTTTAGACAACATTATCATCAATATTATTATTCCAATCATTACAACCATCAATCTCACACTCAAGAATGTTTTCATAAGAGCATGGCTTATGTGTACCGGTAGGGATAGTTTAAATTGTTTGTTCATAAGAAAATGAAAAAACTATGGGGGAATAGGAATAATGATATTATAACTCATCTTTCAGGATTATATCTTAGAAAAAAATTTGAATCCACCCCGTGTTTCAAGATGATCTAAATACACAAAGTGAAGATGAAACCCTAAGGAAGCTAGGGTTTGGAATAAGGCACAAGAGTTGATCTTGAGTCAGGTTCACAAAATGTTTACACCCTAAAATTTATAAGATGTAATATAATAAAATGTAAGATATAAGTTTTTTTATATGGGATTATTCTAAATCAGTTAATTAACATTAATTGTGCACATTGAAAATAAATGCATCAATACTTGCAATGATGATAAAGTGATAATATGGCTACTTAAAACAAACAAAGGGATAAGTAATCAGCTATGTAGAGTGATACATGGAGAATATAGGTCTAAAAACTTGATGGATGATCTATTCTAAAATTAAAATTCATTTATCTCTAAAACTGCGACTAGAAATTTCTACTTTCTAAGACTACGCAACTCTACCTATAAGATGGTATGGTCTTAGGTCCTTATGTATAGTTTTATACATATGTGTAGTGGGTTTCTTGTGGAGTATTATGTCAAAATGGGCACTTATAAGTGACTAAATTTTTTTTTTTAATTTTTTTGGTGTTTAGGAGTTTTTGTTATGTGTAAAATTTATTTTTAGAAAACTATTTTTAGACGAAAGTGTGAGTTAGAGTACAACTCACCGGATGTTTACTTAACTAAGTTTGAATAATTATCCATTCATACCCAAGAGGTGGGGAAATTTTACATGTTTATATGACTAAATTAATTCTCATCTTGATCCATCTCTATCATTATAAGAGATTGAGGTTCTTAGGTTCACAAGGATATATGATAGGTTTGCATGTGTCACTTAAACTAATTTTGGCTTATTACATGTTAACCATATATTAGTAGTGAATGATATTTTTCATCTTGAGTATAATTTTAAGTATTATTTAGATGAATTTATTTCACTTTGGATGTTTATTATTTAATAGTATTCTTTTATTTTTCATTCAAGTTGAACCAAGTCTTATTGTAATGGTTATATTAGCCTTGTTTCTTATTTTATTAATTAAGAAATAGTGGGCGATTTTCTCCAAGTGGATTTTTTTTTTTAATTGATTTAAACTATGATTTTAAGGTATTTATTCACAAAGGAATACCAAAAACTTTAAGAATCTGATTCATATGTTATTCATTCCATGTTTAAGTCATCAATCACACATACAAGTACACTAGCTTAATAACTAGTTATTCTAGTCAAGATTGAACTATCACTAGCTTAATTGAAAGAATATTTCAGATCTGATTTTCAATCCTTACACATAGAAAAACTTTAATTTGGTATCTTATCCTCATTCAATAAAGGTTTGGAAGGGTTTTTATTAATTATTAGATTTCATGATTTCTTCAGTGAATTTTTCTTCTATGAATATCCCCATCTTCAAAGGAGACAAATTTGAGTACTAAAGAGATCGGTTGAAGACATGATTATTGTTTGGAGTGGAGTTTTGTAAAATTTTATTAATGGATACACTCCACCTATAGACTGGGATTCTTTTTCTCAAGATAAAAAGAGAAAATAATAGGAAGAAGAAAAGGCGGATGCACAAGCTTTCTTATATTTACAGAGTATCATAGATCCTAGCATCTATCCAAGAATTATAAGAATTAATAATTCCCATGAGGCATGGTATACCTTGGATACTTCATAACAAGGCTCTAATAAGGTAAGATATGTAAAAATATAAACATTTAAAATGAATTTTGATATTTTGAGAATAACATACAATGAGGGAGTTGGAGATTTACATAAATATAAATGAGTTAGTTCGTAAAATGAGGGTTTATAGGGAAACTATAGAAGATAATTTTATAGTAAGGAATTTTTTTATATCTTTCACACACATATAGATACATATTTTGATCACTCCTCGGGAGTGTAAGGAAATGAGCACTACAATTGTTGATGAATTATGTGGTTCTCTCTTGTTATATGAGGATAAAATGAGATTATATGCAAGAGATTTAGTATAGACTTAAAAATAGGCACTTCTGAACCAATGCAATAAATTATAAGTGGAATTATCAATCTAACTTCACAATTAAAGGTAAGATAAATCTTATGTTTCATTAATATAGAAAACCATGACACTTTATAAAAGACTACATGATATTGGAAGCTAAAAATAAAGTTAAGAGAGAGGGTGAAAAGAATGATTTCCAAGTTAAAAAAATTGAGGAGAAATAACACACATATGATTTATATTATTTTATCACATAAAATTATGGATTATAGGATGTATATAGTTTTTGTTTTCTTGATTTGGGTTTCTCAAAACAGATGACAAGTTAGAAATATGATTTCAACAAGATAGACGATTCTGCAAAATCCACGTGCAATTGGGAGCATGAAATTTACCCAAATTGAAGGTATGGTAATTTATCTTCAAAAATTATATCCTAATAGTATGGATCACCCTTTCATAGGATATTATGATGAAAGTAAAACATGCAAGTTTTATAATCCCGCTCATAAATCCATAATTAATTGTAGAGATTGTTTTTTTAAATGAGATCTATGTTTCTCATGACCATATTTATAAGATGGTAATTTTTAAATTTTAGAGCTTCTTGAATAATATTTTAAGGTCTTAAAAATTCCTATATATGTTTCTAGCTCAATAGGAAATAATACTAGCTCTTCCCAAGACAATAGCCATCTATCTACATAAACACCAAGTAAGCACAAGCATTAGTTCAATCCACATACAAAAAAACAAATGTTAGATAAGAATTATGAAGTGAGGATCACAATGATTCAAGATAAAAAAGAGTTAATTTTTTTATTATGCTTATGATGAAAATATTATGTTTGCATTGTCAAATATGGCTAGTGAACCTAGAAGTTATGCAAAATATAGTCAAAGGAAAGAGTGGGTTAATGATATGAAAATTGAGATGGATTTTTTTGAGAGGAATGATTCATGGACACTTATTAAACCTTTTTCTATAATATTTAATTTCATAGTTATTGTCAGGTTGCACTAGTTTTTAAATTTATAAGCAATCTATCACCGATTTAATTTACTAGTGAAAAGAGTTTTCATATATGTAAGAAAAATTTATAATCATGGTATTAATTTTATACCAATTTCATTTTTTTCTAATTAAATACATATATTTATATTGGGAAGGTTATCTTAATGACTATAAGTCTACTTTAGATTATTGCTTCACATTGGGAAGTGTATGACAAGAAAATACATGTTCCTAGGTGGGTTCTCAAATGTAAGGATCCAATCTAACTCCAAACACATGATGTAGATATAAATTTCTCAAAGAGTGCTATTTTTGTAATTATTTAGGATCATGACCCTAACACTAGGATAAATATTGGTTTATAATGCATATATCTAAGATAAAGATAGGTATCCTACTAGGATTTAGAATAAGAGAAATAAAGAGGTGGATAAATCTAAGGGTGTAATATAATAATACAATGTAATATATAAAATAAAACATATATCTAATCTAGTATATAACAATGAATGGCCAACATATAACATACATGTGTAAGATAAAAGACTAATAAGGGTTATAAATACTTACATGTAGCGTATTTGTGACCATTGATGCATAATTCTCGTCGAGACAATAACACCAACATAGATCGCTATGAATGGAGAAGGGAAAAGATCAGAAGAAGATTTCAGTCCTAACATATAGACCCAAATTCACAAAGGTAAGCTCTAAGAATCAAATTCCAATAAATATGTGTGAAATATTATGAAAATATGTGAGCTAAAAGCGCCTTTGTGTATGAAAAAGTGATTTTTGGTGGTATTTTAGAAAAATGAAGTTAGAGTATATACTAATCATCCATAAAAAATACCAAAAAGTTGTAAAATGGAAAAGAATCTCTAGATTAGAGGTTGGTTCCTCAACTCCTCTTATCAGGTGTATGCATGAAATTTGCAGAGGCTTAAATTCCTAATTCCTACTCTAAATTCCAAGGGGACAGAGATAGGGAATGCAAGAAAAATGAGACTAATGCTGATAAGGTGATGCACCAAGGGAGTAGTAGACACTGCTACTACTAAAAACATACACATTCCAGAGGAAATACAACACAAAACATGCACAAATTTCCAAAATGTGGTGAGAGGTTAGAAAAACAATGATAAACATATGAAAGGATTGAGAAACCTTTTAATCACAGAGCATATATTATCATTCCAGGTCCAACACAATGCATTACAATGACCAAGAGGAAAAAGAGGTGTTGTATTTGCATGGAAAGGTAAAAATTTCCACAAATTTTTCCAAAAAGGAAGAAAAAGGGAAGTTGCAGAGCTAAAAGAGTGTCTCCTCTTTCAAAAAAATGAGCCCATTCTAGCTTTTACAATGCAAGAAAAATGAGCCCAGGAGAGAGAAACATGGGAAAACATGAGAGGAGCTCCAACCACCAACCAAAATGCAATAAAACAACATGGGCATCCTTACAGGTCCATTCCCTGACATTTTTCACCATGCTGGGAGAGAATGCGAGCCATTCTTCATTAAAAATGGTGGTTGAAACGTCATTTCTGTTGATTACCACGTGCCAGAGGCGTTTTTCAATTTTCTCTCTCTAAAATCCATCAAAATAAAAAATTGATCCTAGAATCATGTAGATAATTTCACCAGCTTTCCATTGATATAAAGAACGTGAAAACCGAGCTCTGGATCGAAAGTTATGGTCATTTGAAAATTTAGGGCAAAACAGGGCCAAAACGGGTTGGCGGGCCGAAAATTTGAAATTTTCCCACTTTTTGCATTTGGGAAAATTTTCCCAAAAATCTCCACGCCCACCACTCCGGTGCCACGTGGCATGATTCCATTGGTCGCGGGCTCTTCCTACTTCATTTTCCATCATTTTGGCCTTTGGAAAATTTTCCAAAAATCTCCGCCGGCTCGATGACCCGAGGACACGTGGCACGATGTGATTTGCCACGGGAATTTTTTTCTCTATCTTTTCCATCAAATTTCCACCGCCATTTGACTTTTTTCTAACTTGGACATGTGGCAAAACCCTATTGGACGTGGGCTTTCCTTTCCTTTTTCCTCGCGGCTTGCCTTTGCATTTTTTGCCGCCACATGGACACGTGGCGTGATTCCATTGGCTCAGATTTTGGGGGGCCGACTTTTCCCTTTCAATATTTCCTTCAACTTTGCTTTGGGAAAAATTCCCAACTTTCCCCCACATTTCCACCGGTCTGGGACACATGGCGAGCTCCCATTATTGCGGGCCATGGGAAAATTTCTCTTTGTGCTAACCTTTGGGAAAAATTCCCAATTTCTCCCCGGCAGCCAAAGCTCCGATGGCCCTTGAGACACGTGGCGAGATATGATTCGTTCGCTGCGGGCTCTTGGGGGCCAAAATTTTTCCTTTCCTCTCGCCAAAACACTTCACCAAATTTTCAATTTTACCTCCACCCTCCACCACTCCTTTGCCTAAGGACACGTGGCACAATGTGATTGGATGCGGGCCTCAAGGCCGAAAATTTTGTTTTTCCAGTGTCAACCCTTAGGAAATTTTCCTAATCTCTTCCCCCTTGACACGTGGCAAGATCCAATTACTGGCGGGGGCCATCAGGCCAAAAAATTCCTTTTGAAACTTTCCAAACACTTGGTAAAATTCCAAGTTTACCTCCGCCTCCGCCCTTCCGAGGACACGTGGCCTCATCTTATTGGCCTCGGGCTTTTCAGGGAAAATTTCCCACAAAATCTCCACCGAGCCATAACTTCAAAAATACATGGAGTTAGGAGGAAAACTTTACCTTTCTGGAAAGATGAGAAAAAGCTCTATCCAATGGTGCCATTTCCAGAAGGTCTTGAGTGCCTAAAAAGCAAAAAAATTATGATTGAGGCACAAGAGAGGGAAGAATGAAGGGAGTTAGCCACAAAATGAGCAAGGGGCTCATTTTGGATAACAATTTTGGTGACTCAGAGGGGTCATCTTGCTTGCTAGATGAAGTTACCAATTTCCTGAAACAATCCATTGGGCATGGGTCATTAAATTCTCTACTTGGTACCCCAACTGATTAGAACACTGCAAGGAGGAAGATGGAGGGTAGAACACCATCTGATTGGAGCAAGGCCTACAAAACACATTTCCTGAACAACAAGCTTGTGCCAAAGCACTTAGGGAAAGCAAAAGCTAATCTACAACAAAACAATGTGCATAAGCACTTGGAGGAATGAAAACCTAAGCTAATATGTACAAGGTGGAGAGTTTCTTTCAATAGCAATGCTTCAGATGGATTCCATTGACTGGAATCTACAACTCTTCACCATCCAATGTAGACAATTGGAAGGCATTGTTGTCCTTACACTTTGTGACCATGTATGGGCCACTCCAAATGGCATCAAATTTTGAATGCCTCCCGGTTTTGCTCTGTCTGCATCCCATTTTAACACTAGATCTCCAACTTGGAAAGATCTATCCTTGGCCTTTCTATCAAAGGTCTTCTTGATCAAAGCTGATCCTTCTCCATTGCTTGGGATGCCTGATTTCTGATTTCTTAGAGCTCCATCAATTCTGCATATCTAACCTCCATGGGTCCAAACTCCAACAACTCCAATTGTTTCATGAGTTCCAATGTTGGCAACTCAAGTGACATGGGAAAAATTGCCTCTCTTCCATAAACAAGCTTGAATGGAGAGTTACCTATAGATCTCTTGGGAGTTATCCTATCAGCCCATAAGGCTGATTTCAACTTAGTATGCCAAGACCTCTGATTTTCATCAAGAGTCCTCCTAATGATCCTTAACAAGTTCTTGTTTGTAGATTCAGCTTGGCCATTACCCTGAGGGTAATAATTTGATGAAGTGCTTAGGTAGATCCCATTCTTGACAGCCCATTCAGTTACCTTGGACCCAATGAATGCCAATGCATTATCTGATATTATTGTAGCAGGTATGCCAAATCTGGTTGCTATTCCCTCATAGAAGTCCAGGATGCTAGATTCATTTGCTTCCTTGAGTGCTACTGCTTCAGTCCACTTGGTGAAGTAATTTGTTGCTATTAGAATCCATTTGTGTCCTTGGCTTGAATTTGGATTAATGACTCCAATGAAGTCCAAACCCCATTGCATGAATGGTTGGTCAACTAAATTGATGCAATGGAAGGGCAGCTAGTCTCTCCTTACCCATGAAGAATGCACAATTCTTACACCTCTTGATCCACGCATAACAATCACTAAAATCTTGGGCCAATAATAATAGCCAGCCCTCATGATCTTCGTAGAGCATCACTCTCTCGTGCAAAATGACCACCAACTGATCCACCATGGAACTCTTCCAACACCCTGTGAATCTGATTTGTACCAATGCATCTCAGCAGCACTCCATTCACATCCCTTTTGAACAAAACACCATCAACAAGGGCATATGGGACAACCTGCAATCTGAAGTGTCTTCTTTTGGTCTTGTTCATCTCTAGAGGGCATAGACCTATGTTTAGGAAGTGCATTATGTCTTGGGTCCAGCAAGGAGTGAGGACACCATCATTTTCCTTCTTGAGTGCTTCCTTGCTCATGGTTGTCTTGCAACGCCAAAACAACCTCCTTCTCATTGCATGCTTCCTTGGATTTATTCAAGACCAGCTGCTCACACAATCCTTTTCCTCTGACCAACTTGGTGACTTTGATCTCAATGTCATACTCCATGACACGAGTAATCCAACCTACTCTCTTTTCATTTAGGTCTTTGTTGAGGAGGAAGTCTTTAACTCCCACATGAGAAACCAACAATTGAACCTTGTTGTTTGAAACTAGATGCTTGAATTTCTTCAAGCTCCTGATTACTACAAGAACATGCTTCTCAATGAAAGAATATCTCACCTCATAGTCCTCCAGGCTTTGGCTGAAGAAAGCAATTGGCTTGCTCATCATTGTCTTTGTTCTGCTTGTACCAAAATTGCAGAAATAGTATCATCACCCCCAAATGCATAGAGGATGAAATCCTTGGAGAAATCTAGGTTAATGAGAGTTGGGGCTTATGAGATGGCTTCTTTGATTGCTCCAAAACTTTCTTTTCCTTCTGCTTTCCATTTGAAAGCTATGCTTTTCTTTAACATCTTGGTGATAGGCTTGACTAGGGCTGCAAAATTTGGGACAAACCTCCGAACAAAATTTATTCTCCCCAAGAAACTTTGAAGGGCCTTCTTATGGCTTGGCAATGGTAGTGCTCTTATGGCTTCAACTCTTTCTGGATCAATTGCTAATCCTTCTTTGGAGACAATGTGGCCAAGGAGCTTTCCTTCATGGGCTAGAAAAATACACTTTTTAGGATTCAAGGATACCCCAAATCTTCTCGCACCTTTGAACACTTGTCTCAAATGAAAGAGATGGTCTCACTGCATTTTTGAAAAAAGTGATATCATCAAGATATATCAGCACCATGTTGTTAATCAAATCCTTGAACGCCATGTCCATTGCCCTTTGAAAGTAGCTCAAGTGTTGACAGCCCAAATGGCATTTTCCCGTATGCATAAGTTCCCCATTTGGTTGTAAAGGTTGTCTTGAACTGATCCTCTTCTTTCACCATAATCTGATTGTACCTAAATAGCCATCAAGTAATGAAAACCTCTCGTAGCCAAAGAAACAACTTGTAAAATATGCTCCATAGAAGGAAGTGGATAATGATCCTTGAGAGATGCTCTATTCAAATCTCTGAAAGTCAACACACAATCTGATTTCTCCACTCTTCTTTCTAACTGGAACCAAGTTGGCCACCCAACTAGAATGCTTGATAGGGAATATGATACTTGACTCTATCAACTTATTCAATTCTTTTCTCATGAGAGGCTCCATGTGTGGATTGACTGGCCTTTGTTTTTGCCTGATGGGTTTAGTACTTGGATCCAATTCAATGGTGTGTTGAGCTAACTCGGGATTGAAACCTTTCAAATCTTCATAGCTCCAAGAAAACACATCAGGGAATTCTTGACAAAGTTGTATGAACTCATACCTTTCTTGCTCAATTGTCACTTTACCAACTTGGAGTGATTTGCCTTCTTCCACCAAGATGGACACTGAATCTTCTCCCTTGACTTGGATGTTTGCTTTCTCCTTCCTAAACTGATCATTAGGATTGAAAATGGACTCCAAAGTAATAAGTCCCTTTGGTAGTTTGTTGGTTCTCAGCTGTACCACTTGGTCACCATACTGTTGTTCCAACTTTTCCTGATTTTTAGCTGAGAACTCAACCTCTTCTTGCAAGAAATGGATGATTTGTTGATCATTTTCAAACACTTGCCAACTTACATTGTTGTCTGGCACCAAAGGCCTTACAATCACATGGATGTTTGGTTGTACCTTGTCTTTTTGGATGCTTTCAACAACATCAAAGGCTGCTCCAACTGCTGCAAGCCTGTCAGCAGCTTGGTTCTCTTTTCTAGGAATGGATTTGATGCCAAAGCCCTCAAAATCTTCAATGAGGTCCCACACCCTATTTTTGTAGCACTTGAGCAGATCATTCTTGGCAGCATGCTGCCCCTTAACTTGGTTGACAATCAACTCACTATCACCAAAGACTTGCAAGTTCTTTATTCCTCTCTTGATTGACCAATGCAATCCTTGTATCAAAGCTTCATATTCAACAGTGTTATTAGAGCATGCAAACTGAAATCTAAAAGTTGAATAATACTTAACTCCTTGAGGTGAAACAAGCATAGCTCCCCCTCCCACACCTTGTCTACTCCTTGATCCATCAAAAACAACTGCCATACCTCATTGTCATCCTTGTGGTCTGGCTTGGTGATGCTAGGATAGGCTGATTTTCTTCATGCATGCAATAGACTCCTAACTCAGATTCTTCTATTTCTTGATAAGGATCAAAAGCATGCACCTTGCTTGCCCATTCATCAAGAGTCAAATCTGGGATGCTTCCAACCTTGGTGTCAGCTTCATCAGTGCTTGGATAATCCTCTTGATCAAACGCTGAACAATTGGTATTGATTTGGCTTGGAGTGTGAGGCTCAATGTGAAAGTTTGCAATAGGCTCAGATCTGATTGTGGCTTTAGTTCCATATCTTGTTCTGAACAACATGTGTGACCAATCAATAGATAAATAACCTCCAATCTTGGCTGTGAAATCCCTTGACAAACATAGGGCAAAGAGTGGTGGAAGATCTATTACCGAGACATCTTGCAAAACAACAACGTTGGGGCATGCATGCAAAGTAAGACTCAAGTTTTTTATCACTCCAACTATTGTTACTACTGTCCCATCCAATTGCACTACCCCTTTGGATATGACTTCATATTGAATTCCCAACTGATCAGCTATTTTCTTGGGCATTACTGAACTACTTGCCCGAATCAATCATGCAATTGTGTACTAAATGGTTTCCAATGATCAATGAAACATAGAATGGAGGGGGCTTCAACATTTTACCTTGTTGTCCTCCATGATTCCCCTCAGCTGGGCAAGCATTTGTGAGTACCTTCTCTTGCATTTGGACTCTGCTGATTTGAAGTTGACCAGTCCTTCATGGCAGCTTGTAGCAAATCTCTTTGGCCTGGGATGGATAGTGATTCCCACATTGATATGTTTACATTTGTCTTCTTCATCTGATCAATGATGTTGAATGGAGATGAAGCATCTCTCTTGTCCCTTGGCCTACACATTCATTCCTTGCACATGGGCAGCAACAACTAGCATTTGAGTTGGCCTAGGAGTTGTTTTAGGCAGTCCTTGCGTGTTTGGAACTGCATTTTGTTTGCCAATAATTTGTGGAGTGAGTAGAAGGTTGTGGATTACTTGGAGCCAATGGTTGTTCTTCACCCAAATTTCTCCTTTTTGACCTTGTGTTGGCTGCAACACTTTGGGAGATTGTTTGATTCATGCCACAAAATTCTTCTGCCTGCTAGTTTACAAGTGTGGTATCATTTGGAGCTGATTGTTGCTGGAATGTTTCTTGTTGTTGGTTATTTCCTTGACTCCCTTCACCCTCCACACCAGTTGTTGTCACCATTAATGCTTGATTTAAGGCACCGTTGAAACACATAGACTGTTGTGAGGTTCATTGCATGGGAAACACCAATCATACTCTTGAGCTATGTTGTTTTGCACTGGCACTATTGCTTTAGAGGCAGATGTAACATTGGGATTATAGGGCTGAAATGGTCTTTTGGCAGGAGGTCTTGCTTGATTTTGATTTACAACTAGATTGGGTGGTCTTTGAGGCTGGTATGGCTACCTGTTAGGCTGAAGCTTGAGGCTGGAAAGAAGGTCTAAAACCTTGGGCTTGCTGCCTCTTGAGTGTAACCAGCTCATTACCTAAATTTTGCAATTGCTTCATGACTTCTTGAAGTTCATTTGAGGCACTAGAAGATGAAGTAGAAGCTTCACTTGAATTCTGATTTCTAGGAGTGGGAATAGGAGCTAAAATAGGCACTTGACTAGTACTTGGGCTCTCTAAACTTGGATACAATGGCATTGGAGGCCTAGGAGCTAGCTTGCCAGCTTGAATCAAACAATTTTCAGCTCTAATGGCAATGCTATAAGCAACAGGGATAGTTGTGCCCCCCATGGATTGAATTAACATAGAAATATCAGAATTTAGAGCTTTAAGGTAATATAGAAAAGCACCTTCTATTGTTGGCCTTACTGCCACTGGAATTCTCTCCCAAGTCATTTGAAACCTAAAGTTGAAGTCAGTCAGCTGCTCATTGGGAGCTCTCTTGATGGTTGTCAATTGTTCCAAAAGGGACAAGTTATCTCCCTTTTCTCCAAACTGCTCATGGAGGGCTATACATAGCTGGTTCCAATTTTGGATAGAACCTGAGGCAAGACTCCTGAACCATTGCAAAGCTTTCCCTTTGAATGAAGATGCCAACAGTTTGACAACGCAACTTGCATCTCATTAATCTCATGGATTGCACAAATATTAGCAATATCCTTAACATGATCACCAAGAGTGGTCTGATTCTCTCCAAGAAAAGTATGGAATGTTCTTCAATGCTGCAACAACTGGGATTGATTTTGTGCATTGAGAGCAAGTGGGTGCTTTCCAAAGAAATTGACATAGGGGTTGTGTTGTGCCATTCTGATTGGCCTTAAACCCTTGTTGATTGAATGAAAGGCCTACTAGGTGGAGGAGTTGATAGAGTTCTATTTGGTGGAGATGGAGACCTTTGAATTCTCCTCCCTCTTTGCCTTCTTCTTGGAGATAATTGCAGATACTCAAACAACACCTCTTCTTCTCCAACTCTTGACCTTGTGGTGATTCTTCTCATGAGTTTTCAGTCTGCACTGCTAAAACCAGCTGATTCTTCTTCCTTGGAGTCACCAGATGTGTAATTTAGGGCTCTTTTAAGCAAGAAACTTGCAAAAATGCACATCAATTTGTTGCAATGAAGATGAAGACCTCTAAGGTCCCACCGGGCATGCCAAAACTATTGTTAGTGCAAATCAGCAGCACCCCTGGATGTTGATCAGATTTCTAGTTTGACATTTTGGACATCCAGTGTGATTGCACAACATTGAATCTTTTCCCCAAGTGTGGGACTTGTAAAATGGAAAAGAATCTCCAGATTAGAGGTTAGTTCCTCAACTCCTCTTATCAGGTGTATGCATGAAATTTGTAGAGGCTTAAATTCCTAATTCCTACTCTAAATTCCAAGGGGACAGAGATAGGGAATGCAAGAAAAATGAGACTAATGCTGATAAGGTGATGCACCAAGGGAGTAGTAGACACCTACTACTACAAAACATACACAGTCCAGGAGGAAATACAACACAAAACATGCACAAATTGCCAAAATGTGGTGAGAGGTTAGAAAACAATGATAAACATATGAAAGGATTGAGAAACCTTTTAATCACAGAGCATATATTATCATTCCAGGTCCAACACAGTGCATTACAATGACCAAGAGGCAAAAGAGGTGTTGTATTTACATGGAAAGGTAAAAATTTCCACAAATTTTTCCAAAAGGAAGAAAAGGGAAGTTGCAGAGCTAAAAGAGTGTCTCCTCTTTCAAAAATGAGCCCATTCTGGCTTTTACAATGCAAGAAATGAGCCCAGGAGAGAGAAACGTGGAAAACGTGAGAGGAGCTCCAACCACCAACCAAAATGCAATAAAACAACATGGGCATCCTTACAGGTCCATTCCCTGACATTTTTCACCATGCTGGGAGAGAATGCGAGCCATTCTTCATTAAAAATGGTGGTTGAAACGTCATTTCTATTGATTTCCACATGCCAGAGGTGTTTTCCAATTTTCTCTCTCTAAACTCCATCAAAATACAAAATTGAGCCTAGAATCATGTAGATAATTTCACCATCTTTCCGTTGATATAAAGAATGTGAAAACCGAGCTCTGATCGAAAGTTATGGTCATTTGAAAATTTAGGGCAAAACAGGGCCAAAACGGGTTGGCGGGCCAAAAATTTGAAATTTTCCCACTTTTTTGCATTTGGGAAAATTTTCCCAAAATCTCCATGCTCCACCACTCCTGGTGCCATGTGGCATGATTCCATTGGTCACGGGCTCTTCCTGCTTCATTTTCCATCATTTTGGCCTTGGAAAATTTTCCAAAAATCTCCACACGATGACCCAGGACACGTGGCACGATGTGATTTGCATCGTGGGCCTTTTTCTTCAAATTCATTCCATCACTTTTGACCATTTTTCCCCGACTTGGACACGTGGCAAAACCCTATTGACGTGGGCTTTCCTGCCATTTTTTCCTTATGGGCTTGCCTTGCATTTTTTTTGCCGCCACATGGACACATGGCATGATTCCATTGGCTCGGATTTTGGGGGGCGCTCTCCCTTTCAATATTTCCTTCGACTTTTGCTTTGGGAAAAATTCCCAAATTTCCCCCACATTCCTACTGGTCTGGGACACATGGCGAGCTCCCATTGTTGATGCGGGCCATGGGGGTGAAAACTTCTTTGCGCTAACCTTTGGGAAAAATTCCCAATTTCTCCCCATGGCCGAAGCTCGATGGCCCTTGAGACACGTGGCAAGATATGATTCGTTCATGGGCCTAGTGGGCCAAAATTTTTCCTTTCCTCTCACCAAAACACTTTGCCAAATTTTCAATTTTACCTCCCCTCCGCCACTCCTTTGGCCTAGAGACACGTGGCACAATGTGATTGGATGTGGGCCTGGCATCAAAAATTTTGTTTGTGTCAACCCTTAGGAAATTTTCCTAATCTCTTCCCCTTGACATGTGGTGAGCTCCCATTGGACGGCAGGGCCATCGGGATGAAAATTCCTTTTGAAACCTTGCCAAACACTTGGTAAAAATTCCAAGTTTACCTCCGCCTCCGCCACCCCTCGAGCGACGTGGCCTCATCTTATTGGCTCGGGCTTTTCAAGGGAAAATTTCCCACAAAATCTCCACGGAGTTAGGAGGGAAACTTTACCTTTTGGCCTCATCTTATTTCCGGCTCTTGAGTGCTTATGACTGAGGCACAAGAGAGGGAAAATGAAGGGATTCCCACAAAATGTGCTCTCATTTTGGATAACCAGCCATAACTTCAAATAATACATGGAGTTTTTAGGATGGGTGAAAACTTTAATCTCATTAGGACCCTTAAGGAATCCACTTAGGAAAAAATCTCTATCCAAAAGAAACTATTAGATAAAGGTTGTTATAATGATAAAGTTTGCTAGAATGCACTAACCAGGACACAATGTCATAGAGTTAGTGGGCCTAAATAGATAGATAGATAAATTACCAAAGTATCAAAGGTAGGGATTAATGGTTGTATAAACCTAAGATATAAGGATAAACCCAAATGGGATGAAATATAATAATATATTAGATTGATGAAATAGTTAATTTGAATAATTTTGTTAAAAATTTGTTATGTACAAGTGGTTAAGTGAGAGCATCAAGCATAGAATTTCTTGATAAATTTGGTTTTGGTTGGCTCTTTGAAGATATGACCTTCATTGGTTTCTAGATGATAAGTATTAGGTCCAAGGATGTATTTAATGAGATAGGGGTCCACCACTTGTTAAGCGTATTTTCATTCTTTGTAATGATTATAATCAAATTTCAAGATGAGGTCACCAAATTTAAATTTATGAGGTTTGACTAGTTTATTTTTATGCTTAGGAACACACTCTTTGTATTTATGGTTGTGATGGATAGTTTTATCAAATTTTTCATCAAGGAGATCAAGGGCATGAAGATGGGATTAATGGATATCTTCATCAGGTATGATGTCATGGAGATAGATGTGAAGGGAAGGAAGTTCCACCTTGAGTGGAAGGAATGTTTCAATTCCAAATACAAGTGATAATGGGGTTACCCCAATAACTATGTGGATGCTCATATGATAATCTCGTAGTCTTGGGTAGAGATTTAGATGTCGGTCGAGCATTATTCTCAAATGGTATTTTGAATAATTTTGTTAAGGATTTAAAAAAATTCTTGATTTTGAATTTAACATAGATTTGTTTCATTTATTTGAATTTTAAGTTTCCAACATTGTCAAAATGATTATGTGAGCAATTCCAAAGAAGCATATGATTTCGTTAAAAATAAATAAACTTAGAAGTGGTTAGGCATATCATATTAGTAAGAGGCATGGATTTAAACACTTTGGTAAATTATTTAGTGGTTGTAATGATTAAAATATCTCCATATCGAGAGTGAGGAAGTTTATCAATGCAATCCAATCCCCACATATTGAAGATCTAGGGATTTTCACAAACTTGAATCTTATCTAGTGGAATGTGAATGAGTTCATCATGATATTGGCAAGGCTATAACTTCTTATCAAAGGTAAAGGTTTCATCTTCTAATGTATTCCAATAGTAATCCATACGCATGCATTTGTGAGCTATGGCATGGATGCCAAATTTTTCACTATAAGTGCCCCCATGTGCTTCTCTGAGGAGAGAAGGAACTCATCCTTAAATACACAACAGAGTAGAGCACATTAAAATTTTTGATAATTTCCATGATGATGTATTTTATGGATTTATTGAAAATTTTAATGCACTTGTGGTAATCATAATTTAGAGGGAAATTTTGAGGTTGGATGGATTGGATGATGTCTTTATACCATGAACTATGAGTAATAGGGATGACATCCATATGATAGATAAGAGTATAATTGAGAGAGGGTTGTGTAGAGGGTGTCTTTAGGATCTTGATCATGTATTGGTCTTGTGTGAGATTAAGGAAAGGTTGGAATTGAGTGGTAGTTGAAGCCAAGAAATTGTGTTCCCAAGGAATAGATTTCATACTTGAAAGAAGTGAATTTTCATGTTAGTTCTTAAACTATCTCATGATATGTTTTTATATTATCACTCTCACATTGGTATGTGCCATTTAAATTTCATACATGGCATGGATAAAATATATCACCTCTCAACATACCAAGGATAGTCACCCATGGCATGGAGAGGTGAGGGATATTTCATGCCAAGGATAAAAGATTGATATTTAGCCATGTTTTTGGTAACATTGAATTCAAGTTGAAAGGATAAAGGGAGTGTATTTCTTGAGGTTTTAGTGAGAAAAAAACCTTCCCTAACTCCTCGAAGGCATTTTTTTGTCAAAATGGAGGTCAATAGTGATTTCTTCATCTTGAGGTTAATTTTGGTCTTTACAATTTTGGGTTTAGGAATCTTGTCAGTGGCTACGAGGGACTATTCCTCAAGATTAGAAGTGAAGATATTAATCCTTGATCATAAGAGCTTGATCCATTCCCTAAATGAGTAATATTTCCTAATCTAGTAGGGAATCCAAAATGGGTTAGGTTACAGGTATCATAACAATGACGAGTTGAATTGTGATGACTTCACCTTTGACGACCTTTTACATAATGATGCGTGAGTCAAAATCCTTTTACATAATGATGTGTGAATTAAAATTCATAAGGAGAATCATCCATTTACCAATATAGCGTTGGGAGGATAGAATGGGAGAAGAAATTTTGGAATGGATTAGTGTGGATGATGATGTACATGGTTTGGCAGATCATATAATGGGGAAGATTATTGGTATCAAAGTATATGGTCAAACAAGTTCACTCGATAGATGTATATCAATTTCATATTCAAGGAGAGACATAATAATGTAATAGATTGTGTGATAATTTCCTATTTCATCCTCTTAGACCAACATGTGCTCAATAGATATAAGAGTAGATGAGGTATAGAGGATAATTGATTGATTAGGTGAGGGAGGTTGTAGTATAGGATTAGAAAATATATATTCTTTCAAATTATCAAAGACTTGATCAATAATATATATTCCATTCGAGAATAACATCATTTTTAAGGAGATTTTTATTGAGTGGAGTACGATGGGTGAATTTGGGGAAAATCCATCAAATTTCCCCAAGCTTCCTTAGGAAAGTGTGGATGTCATGTATAGATGTACAATGAGGAATATCATGAATAGATTTATCTTTATAAGGCTTATGTATATTCTATGCTTGGAGATAAGGAATACTAAGATGTTTCCTTGTGTGACATGAAATATGTATCTTCCTAGGATAAGGTGGAAAAAATAAAATTGGATTCATTGGAGAGAAATTTATAAGTCACATGTGTGATACTCTACATGTTGATATTTTATAAAGAAGGTCATCCACATAGACTTTGACAAAATTATGAATGAGATCATGAAAGATGTATATGTCATTGCTCACCGATAGTTTGACCAAATTTTTTTAAGGACAAAATGAATCTTAACATAGAAATAGGTACCACCTTTAGTAGTGAATGTGGTCCTATATTGATCTTCTGATGCTATTTATATTTAGTTATAACTAGAGAATTTTTCCATGAGGGATAACATCTTGTATCCTTTCATGGCATTGATGATGGTGTCAATAGAAGGTAGAGGTAAATTATTCTTAGGATAATTTAGATTGAGATTATGAAATTCAATGCAAATGTAGATGTCTAATGTGACCTTCTTACAAATGGGGACGATGTTGGATACTCATTTAGAATATTCGACAAGATAGATAAAGTTTGCATGCAGAAGATTTATTAGTTATTTATGACATAGATTATTGATTAGAGGAAAAGCGTGAATATTTTTCCCAGGATAATGTAGCATCAAGATAATTAATAATATTGTGTACTACAATATTAGGTTCAATCTCAAGAATGTCATAGTATTCCCGAGAAAAAAACTCCTTATTTTCATGAAAGACCTCATGATGTTTATCATGTAAATGCAAGAAGAAGTCACGTAACATGACTAAATGGGATTGATCATTTTTATTTGTACATTAATGCTTTTTTTTGGTGAGCATGGTGTGTTGTCCTAAAAATGGTATGGAGCATCAAATTTAGCAACCTCGTCACTAATGGGATTAAAAATAGAAATAAATTTAAGAAAGATGGGATTTATTATAGAGATGGATAAATGTGTGATGATCAAGAGGAAGGGTATCCTTATATACATGAAGTAAATCAAGGATGGATTCATCATTATTAAATTTGGGTAGTGTACCATAATATTCAACATCTATTTCGAGGTACACACATGACTTTCCTTTAAAATTTTAATGAGATATGACTTACGTTACATCCAAAACTTTGGTATTATGGGTGATGTCTTGATGAAGGGGAAAAAGAATATTTTTTCTGATGGGATCGGTCATGCTAATAACACAAAGGTTGATGGTGTTAGGAGAGAGAAAATTGGAATAGATAGGATTGGTTGTACAACATACATATAGATTGATTACATAAAAACCAATTGAGTTATGCTTGGTGGGGATGGATCTGGGGATATTGGATTAACCAAAAAATGAGGATCATTAGTATGCATAGTGGTATAGTTGTCTATTTTTTGTAAGATCCAAGGGGTGTCAAATAGAGGAGGGAACACAAGGTAGAGTTTTTTCATCCTCACCATCACTAGTATCATAAGGAGGGTTGAAATCATAATATGTGGAGATCATGTGAGTGTCATGGTGAAAAGAATGCACTCTTAATAGGTTATGTAGGTAATTAAGAACATATAAATGATGTGATTCAACATGAGATATGATGTATTTTGCACTAATGATGGGTGAAGTAGAATTATTTGTAACATCATTATGATCAGGTATTTTGGATTCAAATTTATCGTCACGGGCCATGATCCATATTGTACTAAAGGAGTGCAGGGGATGACAGTCTTAAAAATGTTTGTGATATTGATTTCATCATTTTTAGGGGGACTATAGTGGTTAGAGTGTTAGCAATTTAGTGTTTCACTATGGATAAAAACTACATTTTTACTATTATAAATTAGTTGTTTATAAAATAATTAATATTTGTTAACACTTTATTATATTTGGAGAGTCATTAGAAAAAATCTAGTGTATAGTTGTAGTTGCTTTATATGCCTCCTAAAAATAGGAAAAGACCAAGCTTATATATATGTATTTTTACATATGAATAAAATAATAAGAATTTATTGTGATAATGTTTTTGTAAACTCTGTCAAAACATCATTCGGTATCGTGAGTGAATTTTTATTTTATGCCTATGATGGAAGTTTAGTGTAATTACAAGGGGACCATTTCATTTTGAAATTCCCATGTTGATGATTATTTTCTAGTTGTAAGGATTTTTATAGTTTTTATTGCTTTGTATTCATATAAGGGTAGATTTAATACATGTTATCCGCATTAACGGACGTGTACATGTCTACTTTGGTGGTCGTATAGTTTGAAGTGAGAGAAATACATTCAAGAAAATGTGATGGTTTGAAATAATGTGTTAGAAAGTGTTAAAGGAAGAGATGCAAATATCATGCATTAGGCTCCTGAAACATTGTATTGGTTTGAATATTCCATAACTTCTTCAAGCATCTCAACGTTCATTCGAGATCACATTGGTTTATTTAGGTATTATGTTTTTTTATTAAGAGTCTTGTATAGTTGCTTTGAATGAAATGAAATATTTTAATGACTTCCATGAGACCGAGGATTCTATGGGATAAAAAGTTGAGACTTTAAGATGAGTTTAGATTCTTTTCAATATTATATCTTCCATTGTTAATCTTGAGCACAAAAACTGCGATCTTTTCGAGTCTTGTTTCTTCGAATAAATCATTTAATCTATCCACCTTCAAGTAATTTTCATATCAGACATGAATATCCTCATAAGTGAACACTCCATAATGAATTTTCATTCTGTCTCAACCACCCATTTTCTGTAGAAAATACAAGTTCTCCTTTCCCAATCCTCCTTGGGTATAGTCCATCTACTGGTTTCACATCAAAGGTGATGCGATCCGATCCTCATTTGAGCTATTAAAATCCTTGCTTTACCCTTGATAGCTACTCCAAGATAAGATTTTTCATCATGCTCCCAAGTGGGGTTAAATTCTTTGATGTAATAAGCTTTCTTACGACCAATCTGTCCATGTCCACATGACAGTCCTAAATTTTTCTATCACATATTGTTTTATTTCCTTGTTGTTGTTAGGAAACTCCTGAAAGTTGATGCCCTATTTTTTCATCCATTTTCTATTTTTCTTTATCCAAGTTTTCTTTCTACACTATAATTTTTCCTCCATAACCATTTTGGGCCGTGATGATTATCCTTGCTTTCAATCTTTTCGAATAACTTAATAACCGGTTTATTATTGATGCTTCCATCGGAAATTACCTTTCACCTAACAGGATATCATAAGGAACCATTGACTTCAATTTAAGCGTGTTTGTGATTATATTTTTCTATATTCTTTCCAATTGTATCTATCCATGATTTGACATTCTACTTCCCCATACTTTGCAACCATAAAGAGTAATTGGGGTGACCAGAATCCAAAAGGAGTTTTCTTAGTTTTCCAATCCCAAAGTTCAGGTTGTCTTAAACCTATTTTTAAGTAGGTGAGATGTTTTCCAACCCCATGTATCCTTTTTGTTCTACATGTCTCCTAACTAATATTGTTGTGCAAATCAATCCCAAGTTATTTGTATTCTATTACAATTTCCAACAGGCTCCCCTCAAAATTAATGTTAAGTTGTTCCTCCTTCCTTTTTAAAGAAAAAATCATTACTTTGGTTTTTCAAATGTACACTTGCATCCCTAATTCCTGGAAAAAATGTTCTAATGATTTCAAATGATCCCTCATTCCTTAAGTTGTTTTTGACATTAGAATAAGATCATCAAGATATAAGAGTAACTTCACCACATAACTTTCCAACTATATGCCCCCTCCCTCATTTTTCTTAACCATTCTTCAAGATTGTCAATGTATAAGATAAACATGGTGGGAGAGAGAGGAAAACCTTATTTGACACCAATTTCACTAGCAAAACATTATGACATACCCTCTCTGGTTCTGATTTTACCTTTGACCTACTCATAAATCCTATGTACTGCTACTCTAAACTTGTATGGAATCCCAAGTTCCTCCATCATATTCCAAAGTTTGTCTCTAGGCACATTGTCAAGATATTTCTTAAAATCAACAAATCAACAAAAAAATTCCTCACCTTATGTATCCTAAACCTTTTCAATCAAGTTCCTAAGAGTGATGCAATTTTTGATGGTTGAGTGTCTAGGTCGGAAGCCTGCTTTCCATTTTTCTCTTTTACCCTCTCTTTCGGACCAACTATTGATTCAATGTTCCACCATGCCCCCAAAATGTTTAGTAAGGAGAGGAGTGACCATAATGGTGTGGTAATTTGATGGGTTATTAATATCATCACTTTTAAATAGAGGAATAACAACACTAGTCATCCATTCCAATGGGAAGCCATTCTTGATTTATCTCATTGAATATTTTTCCAATCATGGAGGAGGATCTCCACACCCCACTTTAAAAATTCATCTTGCAGCTCATCAATATCTTGTGCTTTACCACTTGCTAGATTCATGATGCCATGTTTGATGTCTTCCATGGAGAAAAGCTTGATCGAAGTATTAATTATGGGAGGGGTATCTTTCTGTTGAGGCCGCTCATAAAGGATCCTTGTATACTCTAACCACTGAGCATCTATGATATTATTTTCTATTTGTTTTTATTTTATTGTAGATACCTCCAAAAGCTTTTGGGATTGTGCTTTTAAGATAAATTAACTCTTTCCTCCTTGTACTCACATAACTTTCTTTTTGTATTATACTAATTTCTCATACTTTTTTTTATTTTCTTTATTCATTTCACTCTCCTTCAAATATCTCTTGGAAACCTTACATTCGTCATCATATCATGAATTTGATGGAAAAGTATTTGCAACTCCCTTTCTAGGTTTAGATATTTTGCAAGCACTTAATGCTTTGTGAATTAAAGGAATCATAAAATTATTGTGCACATAGTTATTTTTCCCCTTGGTTTCCTTTCTCTCTATATCATTTCCTATTATCTGAAATTTCCACTCAAAGGTAAATGAAGATTTCTTGATTTTCTTTATTTACAATGATTTTTCCTTGTTGTTGAGTTGTCTTTTGTATGTGATGAACTTGTTTTCTTTGGTGTTGATTTGAGATGGTACCAAGCTTGACAAAGAGAGGTTTATGATCAGATTTTAGCTTGATAGGACAATCCCCTATTTCAAACTCAAGCAACCAAGAAGTAGAGCTTTGGGAGAAGATGACATAATCCACTACACTTTGACCATTGTATGTTTTGCAATTGATATTGCCTAATCTGGGATAAGTCCTCATGTCATTACAAATAACCATGTCATATAAGCTCCATAGGCCTATAAGCTCAACCCCAAAATGCATCACCTCTCCATTACCATCTTCAGATATTCTTTCCCAAAGTTGGTCCTCTTCTTCATTAAGCCATAAAGGATTGTCATCCCCACCTTCTTCGTTGTTCAACTAGAGAGATTGATTGTTTGCAGTCCTTGCATTAAAGTCACCCATTAAAATTATTTCCCCTAAGGTACTGAATACCGAAATGTCTTTTTTTAGCAAAGCATATGGGTCTTCATTATCTAAATTCCTTCTCTTATAAGTCTTTGAACTTTTTGGTGCAAAGTAGCAAGCAACCAATCTGATTATTGCCTCATTATCTGATATTTTCAGCCATATGTATTGCTTATTTGGATCCTCCTTTTCAACTTTGACGATCTCAAGCCATAATTCCTTGATTAGCACTATGATCCCCCATGCCCTTTACCTGTTTCGTTCCCTTCATGCCAAACTAAAAAAAAATTCTACCCTTTAAATTCTGGGACTTTGCATCCCTTATGTTCATGCATTTCTGTAAGAATAATAATATATTTCCCCTCTACTATGGGCCCCAATCCGGTCCTCTTCTCCACGGATACCCCCTGCAATTCCAACTTACTATGTGCATGGATTCTCGTGGGGCCTCTGAATCCCTATTTCTTGCTTGACATTCGATCACTGATTTGGGCTTTCCCATTCCTCAACTCGTGCCCATTTTCCTACCTCTCTTGCTTCTTTCACTTTCTCCCATTCCTTCTTTCGATCTTCTTGTTGGGAAAATGTCAAATCTTCGTCTAGATATATATGTGTGCCTCTAAGAAGTCCTCTACTTTTTAGGATAGCATGTTTGTCTTCTACATTTCTCATGACAACTCGCACATGATGATCCTTTCCTCCTATTCTCCTACCAATCCTGTTGGCTTGATGTATATAACCTGTCCACTTCAGCTGGTCTTTAAGGAAGTCCCTTCCAGAATGTTAGTTCTTTCCTTTTCACCGAAGTCTTTCAAACCTTTGATAATAAAATTTGTTGCTTTGTCTTGCTTGTCCCTTTCTTCTTTTATTTGTATTTTGATGTGTTTCTCTATGATTTGCTTTTTCTCACTTGATGATCCACTTACTACTTGTGACCAAGATTTGGCCTCTTCTATCTGATCCTTCAGTTGGTTTTCTTTCATTTCCATGTTTTCAATTGCTGATTGAATTTCATTTATTTGTATTGTTTCATTCCCTTTTACCATTTTGAGGTTTTTATTGTCAGCTATTTTCAAATGTCCTAGATCTTGTTTTATAATTTTTTGATTATGGGTAAAATAGGGTTAATGGGACCCTACCCGTCATAATAAGGAGATAAAGATTTATCGATGAGGAACGTACAAGCTTCCTCTACCAAATTGCAATGCGAAAGAAAGGAAAATGATACAAACAAGACAAAATAACAACATAAGACAAATGTGAAAGCTCATCCCAAGGACCCCTTCCCATGGGATCTAAGATGCATCTTAAGGGATTCATTGTTCCCTTTCTTTCTTCTACTCACAGTAGACCAACCATTACCGGGGATTGGATTTACATTTTCAATAATGTGAACCAACATGCAAATTTTAGTATTATTGTTGTCTGAATGAATACCAAGAGGAGAGGGTGAAGTCCCAACCTCACAACAAGGGGAAGGATCCTTTTCTACAGGGGTAGAAAAAGGGGAGCCTCCTCCTCCACAGAAACCAAAACCTCCTCATTCGTAAATCCATCTTTAGACTCAGAATCTGAATGACTGTCAATAACCAACAGGCTTAGATCCGCATTCTTCCACCAAGAACAGTGTCTACTTGCATGTTTCTTCCCATTCTTGCAATCCACAACTAAATGTCCAAGAGAAAAGAAAGTTCTGCATCTGAAGGGAAAACCTTCATAGTCCAAGTTTTGAGTCCATATTCTAGTCCTCAACCATAAGATCAATAGAAGCGGGAAAATCCATTGAAGTGTTCATGTCAATAAAATGCGAGCATACATAGTATACTCATACAAGGTCATTTTTGTGTCAATAGCCATGGTTTTACCTAGAATGTCCCCAATGGAGGTTAAACATTTCTCATCCCAAAATCAGAGGAAGATATGGCAAATGGATCCAAACAGGTCTGATTTGGAAAGTTTCAGTGATTGGATTAAAAAGGGGAAACCATGGCTTCATGAGTAGAAAGTGGGATTGAAAGTCCCACAATCTATCAAAAATTAAATCTCTATCAGAGGTAATATCAAAGACAACAATGAAAAAACCTCTAGTTAAGGGTAAATATCCACTTTACCATCCATTAATGGCTTCCAAGATGAAGATATCCAATCATGGAGAGCAGGCAGTCCAGGACAAATTTTGTTGAATCTGCAAATAATGCCCTTTTCCTTGAAATAAGCCTATTTTATAATGACTAAGTCCAGATTTCCTATTTCCATGGTGTTTTGAAGATTTAGTACCTGCTCTCTGAGAGATTTATTTTCTCTTTCCAACTTGTATATGTATTCTACGATTTTTTTCTCTCATTGTCTACTTGCAACATCTTATTTTATAAAATGCAAAGTCTCTCTTTCATGTTCATGATCTCATTCAAAAATAACTCTGAAGACCAAAACAACAGAGTAGATATATGGCTATAGAGATATGGATCTTGTACCCCTATCTCACATTTATCCATGTTTACAACAGTCCTTTTTGATTTTCTCAGTTTGATTCTTCTCTACCATCCTTCTGCATTGATTGTTTTCCTTTTATTCAGTGTTCTTTGAAAACAAAGTTTCCTTTGCTGTTTGTTGTCTTTGGTAAAATCAAAGTGAAATTTTTCTTTTGAGTTTGCCTTAGCTTTTTGGCCTGCCTACACCTTAAGATCCCCTTATATTGTTTTGCATTCACAAAGACCAACTTTTTTGTCTACCCATTGCATAGGTTTGAGAGTTTCCTATCATGTCTGAAATTTATTTGTATGTTGATAAATGTGCCTCTGAAATGTAGATCTTGTTGACCCCGTGGTTAGATTTCCTTTAAAACCCTCATATTTGACCATGGTTTGCAATGTCATGTTTAGGCCATCTCTCTCTCTCTCTCTCTCTCTCTCTCTCTCTCTCTCTCTCTCTCTCTCTCTCTCTCTCTCTCTCTCTCTCTCTCTCTCACACACACACACACACACACACACACACACACACACACATTTCGCAAGAGAATAAATGTTGGCGTTAGTCTACATGATCTTGTTGGCATGTGCCCTAGATCCCACATATATGCTGAAGAATGGACCCACTACTACTATGTCTCACACTATATGGATGGCTCTGTCTCCTATCCCTATCCCACTACTATTGTTTTATTTCCCTCCTCTGTTCATTTATCCCCCTATCCCCTTTTGGTCCCTCTTTGAAAGGGTAAAGGACCCTCAAAGCCCTATGGAACCCTCACAAATCACTGTCTCTCTAAACTAACTACTCCTTGTTATTTTGTTGGCTCAAAACCTCTAAAAAGACAACCAAATTCCTTTTCTTAATCGAACTCCTCTGTGAGCCTTTGTAGTAGTTCTAATTGTTTTAGAGGGTCGATTTCATTTCTAATTGATGAATTTTAAGCTATATTAGAAATTAATTTTTTTATATAAAGTTTAGATGTCATTTGATTAAATGGAATTCATCTATGTAAGTAATTTTAATAAAGTCGATTATACCATTATGTGGGTCTTTAATTTTAGCATTTATATTTAATTATTTGTCCATTATTAGATCATTATTATTTTGGGTATATTTCATAAAATGTATGTCAAAAGATTCTATCTTCATTTTCATTAAGTTTTTCCATTTAACCATCATTGTGTTAAGACTCAAAATAATCAATTTTGTGTCTTGTTATAGTCTAATTATTTTAATTACTCAAATGTGTCATCATAAAAAAGTTGTTAAAATAAAAAAATTGCCTCACGATGCATTTTCAAATAAACCGACATCTTGAAAATAAATGATTTCATATTGTGAGGGGGAGATGATAAATAACCATTGAGCTATAAAATTATAATTTGTTAAGCTAATAACATTATAATGGAGGACTAAGGTACATGAGGTAGGAGGAAAATCAGCTCCCTCTCGTTAGTCACCAACAACAGGCCAAAAACATATTTGGTGGTAGTTTTTGTGTTTCTTTTTGTTTTGGTGTTTTGTTCTCGTAATAAGAATAAAAGATCATTCTTATTCAAATTTATAAAAAGCGAGAAAAATTTCCTATATAATCCCCTTATGTGTAAATATAGTGGAAAGATAAAAATCACAAGGAGAAAGAAACATCATGATATTTAGGTTGTTGGTTGTCCTGTAAAACCATCCTTGTAGGTTGTTGGTTGTTCTATAAAACTATCCTTGTTGTGGTTATTGGTAAGCCACTAGAAAACCATCCTTTTTTGTTGTTGGTTAGCCACTTGTAAAATCATCTTGTTTGGTTGTTGGTAAACCACTTGTAAAACCATCCTTTAGGTTGTTAGTTGTCCTAAAAACCCATCCAGATCATGAGCACGCAAAGACAACATGCTACAAAATAAGTGTGACTATGTTTTCCCCATGTTCACACTAGGGGGATGTTAGGATTTTAGTGTTTCATTATGGGTAAAAACTACATTTTTACTATTGTTAATTAGTTGTTTATAAAGTTGTTAGTGCATTAGTATATTTGGAGAGTTGTTTTAAAAAATCTTATGTATAGTTATAATTATTAAAGGCCTCCTAAAAATATTCTAGCAGACCAAGCCCCTATATATCTATTTTTATATATTAATAAAATAACAAGAGTTTATTGTGATAATGTTTTTATAAGCTCTTCCAAAAACATCATGGAGGAGGCAATAATACAAGGTGGCTTATTGGATAAAATCTATCTTGAGGTAATATAACCAAAGGAATTCAAATTCTTATGGTGTTTAATAAATATATTTTACTAACTATAGTTTACACATCATTAGGTTCAATATCACATGAATTAGTGAGAGTGACATGGATATTAGGTCTATAGTTGTAAAACTCGTGGTATGGGATGTTAAGTGCTACAACTATAGTAGGGATGCAAAAGGGTTTTTCAAGAAAGGAACAATTATGTCCCAAGGATTTTGGTTAGCATAGTGAATATATCATTTATTATTATGAATGAACTTAATGTATTGGTATCTAGATGACATTATTATGCGCATATGATGCTTTCATGGTTGTCCAAGTAGGAGATAATAAGAAATATGATGATCAAGTACCATGATATTGGTGTGAATGGTATGGGGCCACAAGATGGAAATCCAAATGAATTTGATGTTTTCAAATGATTTGTATCAAACCAATGAAAATTTATTCTAGTATTCTTAAGATCATCAACAAAAAATCCAAGGTTGATGAAAGAGAAATAAGTGACATTGATTTACAATACTCACTTCATTTTTACATTGTGAAAGATGACATGTATTCATCCACTAATAATCACTTCATTTTTGCATCATGAATGATGAAACTAATAAGGATTGAATGATCATAAGTATGGAATAATTATTATTCATTGATTATTTCATCTTCAAGAAATTATATGGAGATGAATTAAGAGATTTCAGAAGGAATGGTGGTTTCGATGTTATAGATTTTGGGATTGGGAAAAGGAGGGATAGAGGAGACTCCTTTGATTCCTTAAAAGCATCCTCCAAGTAATAAAGTTTTTACATGTTGAATTTTTGATGTTGTGGAGAAGTACACATGAGCTCCATCAAAGGGATTTTGTAAGTCATGGAATTAAGCTAGTCCAAGAAATTCCATTGCATGGATTAAGATAATAGTTATAACAAAGTGTTTGGGAAGATGATAATTAGAGGAGGGATCCATCATTAAATGACGTTTGTATTTTTGGGAAGTTTTTTTAAGGGATATGGAATAAATCCATGGGGAGCCTTCCCATTATGTCTTTAGGATGAGGCTCGAGTAAGGGATTAGGCTCCTCTCTAGGTTTCTTGTGGGAAGTATCAATGAGCTTTTGGTCATTAAACGAAGGCTTTTTATGTTTGTGGATTGGATCTTTATGCATAGGATTACATTGGTAATTGACTTTATCCACATTTACATATTGGTAAATTAAGGTAATTGTAATCATAGGACCCTTCTATAGTGCCTAATAAGTTTTTCATGCGTTCCTTATTGTGGTTAGTCCTATATTCAAGTCCTTATAAGCCTATAAAATGGGCTTGTATTTCCCGTAATGTTCTTAAATGATGGGATTGGTGTTAAAGTGGATTCCAAGGGAAAATCTGAGTGCATCTTTCTTAAGATCATGAAAAACCTTATATTAATGGATGATAATGATGTGTCATAAAAAAATAGATTAGGATTAAATTAAGTTTATGATTTCTTAGTAGGAGGAAAATGAAAGACGTGCGAAGGGGTTGTAATAGCTCACTATGCGACAAATATGGAAAATGCGGGTTATGAGAAATAAAACTTTGAGCATTAAAGGGGATAGATTTTCCTTTAGAAAGGGCTTGATATTTGATGGAGTTAGACATTTATTTGTGAGTATTTGAGGGTTTCAGTTGTTTGGATTCTCACATAAGGTAATCATGTCACTTGGCCTACTCAAGTGCCTCTTCCAACATGGTGAGAGATAAGGATCGAGACCTTATAATAGAAATTGGGAATAAGATCTTTAAGTAATATTTAACCAAGATTTTAATTATCAAGCTGATGGGTTGCTTGATTCAATAAATTCTTCCATCACTTGATGAAATCATGGGCTGGTTCATTAGGAGATTATTTTAAGTTAATAAATTTTTGAAATGTATTTTCAGAAGATCATGATATTGGTATTCCTTTACTAAAGATTGGAATAATTTTTCTATATCAACAATAAAATGTGAAGGGATTTAATTATCCCAATATAGATAATATCCTACAAAGGTATTTACAAGGATTTTTCTCATAGGAAATGTATTAGTTTGAATCCACTCCTTACAAATGTTTCAAAAAAATTAATATAGATGGTTAGATTAATTGACCCATGTAAAAATGGTACGATATATCCCCTATATCCATAGAGGCTATGTAAAGAGATAGGGGTTCATTGTGTAGTGTGTGAAGTACCTTATTACAAATGAGAGGAGGATGGATAGGGATCCCATTAGAATCCAAAGATAAAGGAGGTTTTGAAGTATAATTAGGCTCTATAAGGATGTGGGCTAACTGATAGGTCATATTTAAAATCTATCTTTGTATTTGGAACATGTTAGGAGTAGTAGAGGATTTTGTAATGGACATTTAATAAAAAACTTGATAATCATGATATTAGGATCAATTGGTGGATTAGGGCCATTATATGAATAAGCCTTGGCATTCTTATTCTATAGAGGTGTTTTTGGTGAATGATTATAGGTATCTAGGGTTATAAGAGTCTTATTATGGTCAATGGGATTTGAATGGTGGTTTAGGAATGTTTCTTCTATAAGACCTATTCCTTAAGAAACCTTTATAAGTTATCCTTCCTTGTCGTGTACATAATTCGTCATTTTTAGATTCCGATAACTTGTATGGGGTCAATTCCTAATATTTCTACCACATTACGTTCAGCTATTAGAATATTTTTTATGGGATCATCCATGATAGTGTATTGGAGATGACATCACCTAATGGAGAGGGAGTTATAGATAAGATCAGCCCTAGTATAGTGTAGAGTTTGATTGTATCAAACTATGAGGAAGAGGAAAGAGATATGCAAAAATTGATGTTTCCAAGAGAATATTAGGGAGTGAAATAATAACCTAAGGGATATCTAAAAGGGTTTAGGCTAGCCAACAATATCATGGGAGGATACAAAATGAAGAATGAACTAGATGAGTTTTAGAAAATAATATTTTTCCCCAAATTAGAATAGGATTGGATGTGTAGAGTTACATAGAGGCCAATGACATCAAATAAAAGTGACAGCAGTGATGAACATGATTTTCCATATAGTAGGGTTCTACATATGGTCTCAGTGTCGTGGTAGTATGATCAAATGTTAGAAAAAAATAGGTCATGTGATAGGGTACTACATAGGGTTCGATGCCGGAGGAAAGGAAGGAAAAATAAGGAGAAGAGAGAATATTACCTCATTTAGGGAAAAATAAGATTCATGTCATGTTCATCAAAGTGTATGAAAGGAAAAAATATAGGTTCCCATATGGGTTATCAAATGTAGGGATCCAATATAATTATGGATGCATGATGTAGATACAAATTTTCTCAAGGATAACTAATATCATAATTCTAGAGGATAGTGACCCTAACCCTAGGGTAGCTATAGGTTTCCAAGGCCTATATATAAGATAAATATAGGTATCTTACTAGGATTCAAAATTAGAGTAACCAAGGGGTGGATAAATCCAATGGGTGTAATAAAATTATACAATGTAATAGATCAAAGAAAACATACATATACTCTATTATATAGCAATGAATGACCAACATACAATATACATGTGCAAGATAAAATAATAAGAAGGGTTAGAAATACTTGTCTTGTGTGTGTGTGTGTGTGACCGTTGATGCATAATCCTCCCAAGAGACAACAACACCAAGAGTGAATAACTATGGGTAGATAAGAAAAAAGTTCAACAAGAAGATCTACAGTCTTAACTCGTTATGGTGTCCCAAATGCACAAAGGTAAGCTCCAAGACAAGTCCAATAAGTAGGTGCAACATAATACAAAAATATGTGATCTATAAGTTCATATATGATAAAAGTGATTTTTTTGTGGTTTACCAAAAATAAGGTGGAGTGTATATACGATGCCATTTCCTGGGACGATGACATTGGACATGGAAAAGCCAAAAAATGACATCATCACCCATAGGTGATGACCTTGTCCTTGGGGAGAACCCTAAGGTCAAAAGTTAAAAATCATGTGAGATGTACATCAAAAGGTAAATAAGGTAAATAATGAAGGTCCAGGTGACCAAAAGTAGGTATAATAGTGGGCAATAAGCGAAACATGTAGAAATATGTTGGTAAGAAAATTTGTTGTGTGGAAATTTTTGGATTTCTTGCCAACACTCTGGGAGTCAAATTCCCTCTACTTAAATGTTACATATTCCATATTTTGCATGTGCGAGTAAAGTGAGCTATTTATCCAGGGTGGCTTTACATCTAGGGATCCAATAGGGGCACTCCATTGAACCTGTGGCAAAGCTATCAATCTCTTGCTAGAGAGGACTTTGTTAAGAGATTTAGAAATGGAGTGAGAATATGAGATAGGGGAACTAATGCTACAAGTATAAAATCATATTCCTGCATACACCAATTAAAGATTTCATCACACACATTAAAGAGAATAAAACCACAAGATTCAAATGCTACTAGCTAGAGGAAACCATGCATACAAAGATGCACACATTCATATGCCATGGAAAACATAAACTTATTCCTTAATTAGCATTGAAAATCCAGAGTTGTACATAGTATGAGAATGGAGGAAATTAGAGAATGGGGGAAATGGAAGAATTTTCTATCTTTTTCCTTTTCACAAGGATCTCTCTCTCATGAATTCACAAAAATAGCTAAGAAGAAGTAAAATGAGGAGCTCTTTACAATTTATAGAAGAGGAACAACTCTTCATCTTCCTGGTGACTCTTTATATGCCCTATTTTTAACTTTAGGTTGTTCATATTCCTATCAAATATTAAGTCCCTTTTATAAAAACAAGGTGACTTAAATTTTACATCATGTTTCTAAATTCACTTAAAGACATATCAAAAAGTGCAAACCCCAACACAAAATTAGAACATTGAAGAGAGATAATGTTGGGAGGAAAGAGAGAGAGAGAGAGAGAAAATGAAGAAGAAGAAATAGGAAGAATTATGTTGAAGAATGAGTTACTCCATCGTGACTTGATTTTGCTTCCCGACCGGTCTCCATCTCACGCCACTGATAAGATCTTTGTTTCTCTAAATTCCTTCCTAAAATGAGCCGCTACAGGTGTTCCACTCTATCGGCATGGGGAATGTGCACCTAACTTAGAGTCTTTTTCCACCCGTCGGACACACCATTAATATATTTTCACTTTCCAAACCATGATGGATCTTTGTGAAACTTGTTTCTAGCTTGTGGAGGTACCTTGTGATTGAATATACATGGCTCTCTTTCTTTAGAACCAATCCCTTGTTATCTTGTCCACTTTCTCCATTTTTCCTTTATGTCTCCTAACTTGCAAACATGCCAATTGACTTGAGGAAATGGGGAAACCTTGATCACCGCATATTCATGATCATACATTTTTGTTATGTCATCTTGCTAAATATCCTCATACTAAGAGAACTAAAATTTCCTCATCTCATCAATTGTCATCCTCATGTGATCCTTTTCCCATACTTTGAATTCGTCGACATAGTTGGCCCAATAGTCTTCAATTTATGGATCATGGTGCAAGTCCTGGATATGAAAAGAATCGAGATCATATCATATGTAAAAGTTAGGTCCGCAAAGTGTAGGAATGCATAGTCAAATATGCGAAGGAAGCCTCTAGATGAGACACATCATTTGCACTCTTAAATGTGAACACCTCGAGAGAGATGGAAAATGAGATAAACTTATTTTTTCTTCTTTTGATCCTATTTTTCACCTGTATGAACTATCTGCAAAGTTTAAATAGCACAATTTGGTCACTAAGGCACTTGGGAAACCTTAGAGGAGCTTAGTCAAAGATGGAGACTCGCAAGTAGGAGAAATTCAAGAATTGTATGAAATAGGAACCATATTTTTTTATTAAGGATGTTGTTTGTGGTGACATCCTTTCCTCCAAATCACCCTCCAAATTTTGGACCACGTACATCGTGAATGCATCATTCACGTGGGTGAAGTGTCTGTGACTTTCTTCCATTACCAATTGTGGGAGTTTCTCAAATTTTGGAACCTTGGCATTAATGTTCTCGTGAAATCCAATCCCTTGAATGACCTTGAACTAGTGAGAAAATAGACCAAGTAATAAGTCATGTAGAACTTATTTGTCATGGGCACCTGGAGCAACTATAGATGTAAATTGTCACTGATTATTTGTCCCCATTCAATCTGTTGTTTTCCTTCGGTCACTGTTAGGACGAAAAGAGCCATCCAATCTTGAAAGTCCCTCGTACTTGCTTCTCCCATCACCCGACTGAGGAGAGTGATTGCATCTAAATATCCTTCATGAAATTCACATCTTGAAAGTGTCTTTGGCATCCTTGAAGGATTTCTCCTGTCTTCATCCATGATCCTAGTGCAATCCCTTGCACGTATGCATCCATTTTTTCCCACTTGTGCATGGCCTTCTCCTTTGTGATGATGACCATGTTAGGTGATGTTGGAATTTTCAAAGTGAGTGAGATGGTTTTGGGGTTAATTACTTCCATTGTCACACCATTTTCAGCTTGAATTGTCCATGTTTTAGGATCATAGTGGTGTGAGTAGGCCAAGACCATCTCAATTCTTTGTACAGACACGGGGTGTCCTGTAGCTGCATACAACCTGCTTGTGAACACTTTATCTTCAATCATCCCTCTTCCCTTTTCTCGTCATGTAAGCCTTCGATCATTGAAATCCATATAAGAGACATCACTATCCTCTATCTCGTATTCAATAGTGAAAGGTTTTGTTAATTTCATCGCTGAAAAATTAAACTTCATGATTACTCAAGTAGTTACTATGTTTACGAAGGGCTAACTTACTAATTTTAGTAAGTGACAAAACATGTTTCTCTGAACTCCAACCGCAACTGTCAACTTGAATTTCAATCTCTGTGTATGCTCTTTTTTTAAATCCACCCTCTAGAATGAATTACTATTTTTAGTAAGTGCCCATGAGACAACTTACTATTTTTAGTAAGTGTGAAAACTCGGCTTTTCCGAACCCCAATTGGATGTGACAACTCGAATTCCTTCTTTTCCCTGTGTTCCTCTCACCTTTTGGACCAGTTTTCTATTTTTAATAAGTGTCAATTTTGGGTCAAGGTGACCTTTCCAATGATTTTTACCTATAATACTTCCTTTGTGTTCACCGCCTCCTTCGTAGCTTCTTTAGATGGTGGCTTACCCAAAATAACAATCTCCCATGTAGAAAGGCTTGCTATTTTTAGTAAGTATACTTCTAGTGATTGGATAACAATGAGATAGATTTTTGATATGGGTTTTTTCCTAATATCACCCCTTTGAAATTTCAGGCTTACCCAATCATTGGTTTATGAGATTTTAAAACTTTAAATTTTTCACCTGGCAACTACAGACACGACAGACCATTAATGGAGCTTGAAAATTGCAGGTCTCCTTTTCCACCTCAAATCATGATGAAAATCATATTTTGATGTGGGTTTTTCCTTCTTATTTCACCAGTGAATTTTCTTTGCAAACCGATCACTAGTTTCGTGGGAAATTTTCTTTTTGCATTCTTTACACAAAATGGAGAGTTTCTTCAATACAAATAATCCTCACTGTGTATGAGATATCTATTGGTGAGGTTTTTATGAACTTTTGAAATGATGAAGACAACAAAAATGGTTCTTTGATTCATGCCATGGTTTGCAAGATACATCAATTTCTTTGTCTCCTAGCTACGAGGGTTTTCAAATGAAGTTCTTCATTTCTTCCTTCATTCTTTAAATCTTGATCTGTGTTTCCTTTGAAATATTTGTGTTTGAATGAGAGAAGGACTTGGTGGAGCTGGTTGGGTGCATCAATGGTGGTTTAGATGTCTGGAGAAAATTGGACAAAGTTCTCGGTAGGGTGTCCCCGATGTCCCTTTAGTTAAAGGGATGAAAGGGACATCAATTTTCACATCACACCTAATCACGACACTTGGCAAGATCTGAGTGGCTGAGCATTTGATCTTCCGAGCTTGAGGGAAGCACTTGGGCCTCGAAGTTCGGCATATGGAGGACCGAAAGTATATCCGGGGCTTAAAATTTTTATTATCCCCTATGACCCTTTATCTATAGGGATGAAAGGGACATCGGTTGCATATCGCGCCAAGTTGTGATACTTGGCGATCATCCTGTAGTGAGGAGAATGGCTCTGACTAGCTCTTGGGGGTTGAACTTGTGATGTAGAGGGTCCTATGGGTGATCAAGGGGCTAAAAAGGGTTGGGCACATTTTACCGTCCCTCATGTCCCTTTTCTAAAGAGATGAAAGGGACATCAAAATGCACCAAGCTCCTAGATCTGACACGTGTTCACTTTAAAATTTGGCTAAGTATGAGAGTTTGCCTTGAATTTGACTTGTAACAATGATATCTTGAGCTCCCCGATGACTTTTAAGGTGAAATTTTATATGAATTTAACTTTAAAAGTCCTTATGAATCCAATGGTGGGAGTCTCAGCTCTTGATTCCTCTATTTTTTCCTAAAAAATCAGATTTTTGTTCTCACTCCATGATTGAGCATGATAAAATTGGATATAAACATATTTCACCTAGGTGTTGTGAAAAATATGATTCCACCATCTTGTAGAGATATAAATTACATTTTTGACGATGTCTTTTTTAGCTCCTAACTCCTTATAGAACTCCTGAATTGTTTCTCGAAGCTCAGTACTTTTTTAACATTGTGCGTTGCCTAGGCCTAAGAACCCATTTCTGATGAATCTGCCCCAAAACTTCCAAATCTTCCCTAAATCTTCCAAAATATTTTCCTTGATATTATTAGACCTTGATTTCATCTCCATGTTTAATTTTTCTCCTCTGTTCCACTTCGAAGGTGCATTAGTCCCAGGAAGGCCAGTGGTAGCCCTTCCCAAAACGCCCAAAATTGACATTCTTCAAGAACTCCTAAAATCACCTAAGGGGATTAAATTTTCTTTCCTAAATCACCTAGGGGACTGAGTTTAAATCCACTAGAGGGTCATTGGAATGACTAGGTAAGGCTAATGTTGGGGATGGGATGGTCTGGGGGTGTTTTTGGAAGGTATGGCTTTGAAATTTTTTGACAATGTGGTATTGTTGTCCCACCTTCAGATGTGTTTTTCCCCTTACAAAAATACTGGAAAATAGTTGGCTCTAGCTTGGGGGAATTTTATGGACTGAGTGTAGTGATGACGTGACATGAGGAATCCTGAATCTCATTTAACAATACATTAACCAGCCTCATTATCCATTAGGCCCCGCAGAGTTATGTATAACTTACAAGAGAGAGATAACAAGGAAGAAAACACATAAAACAAAGGAAAGGAAACACACAACACACATGAAAATGAAAAGACACACACAACAAAAAGGGAAACACACCTAAAAATCACCTATGGTACAAGGTGGGGAAAACCCACTTTCATTGATGATATTGCTTCAAATATTACCCGTTGTAGGGAAATTCCAATGGCGTTCCATCCAGATATGAGAGTAGAAATAAATTTTCACCGCAAGCCTCACAAATCTGGAATGGGCTAAGCCACAATGAATCAAACTTTCCATGGCTCCCTTTTGGTTCTCTCCTTTTGTCCCATAGTAGGAAAAAGTCTCCAAATTTGAATTCCCTGGCCTTAGCCTTTTTGTCGAAGATCTTCTTCACTTTCGGTGGATGTTATTTGATATGATCTACTACCCAAAAATTTTCTCTTTCAGCTTCTCAAGGAATAAGATCCTCTTATCAACATAATCCTTGTATTATTCATCTTCTATTCCCTAAAGAAACTTGAGAGCTGGAATTTCAATTTTGATGGGAATTTCTACTTTTATCATGTATAGCAATTGGAATGGCGACATGTCAATTGCTTTCTTTGGAGTTATCCTATCTGCCCACAACGCATCATACAACTTCTTGTGCCAATTCCTTTAATTTTTGTCTACGAGCTTATAGAAAATGGTCACAATGTTCTTGTTACTTGATTTGGCCTGACCATTTCCCTGTGGGTAGTAATTTGATGAGTGGGACAGGGAGATCCCATGCTTGTACTAGAACTCCATCAACTTCCTTAAATAAAAATAGGTGGTATTATCTATCAAGATCTTCTCGTGGCATTCTAAAATGTACTGCGATGTTCTCCTTCATGAAATTTCATACCATTTTGGTGTTAGCTTACTTGACAGGAATGGATTCCACCCACTTTGTGATGTATTCCATTTCCATGAGTACGTATGTGTGACCTACACTTGAGTGGGGGTTCAAAACACAAATGAAGTCTAGTCCCCACTGTTGAATTGGTTCTTTGATGACCACTGACTTGAGTGGTAGTGTTGCAAGTTGTCATCTCCCAATAAATTGTTGACATCCTTCACACTTGGAGACCCATTCTTGAGCATCTGCGAAGAGGGTGAGCCAATAATATCTTCCCAAAGTATCTTATGTGCAGAGACCATTTCCAAGAAATTCCCACCACAATCTTGATCATGATATACTTTCATCAACTTCTCCTATTTTTATTTGTCTATGCACCCGAGGAAGCATCCATAAAGACCTCTCTTTTAGAGTATGGTTCCAGTTACAAACTTTTCTTCTCTTATCTTGAGTATTCTCCTTTTCTTATAATCAAGATGGGATGGGCACTCACCGTATGAAAATTAATAAGCAATATCAGCATACCATTCATCAAGTAGTGTTTACGAAGAGAACTTGGGGCTAGTCTTAAAAACACTTGGGGTAGAGACAATTGTCTCCACCATGTTGAGATTTGAGATTTTCATCCTCAATAATAGATTTTCAAAACCATTCCCTCGTATCAAATTGGAAGGTCAAATATCCAAGTCATACTGTTGATTCTTTCTACCCAATTTCCCCTCTTAGCTCTAGGGTCTTGTTGTGTCAAGATGGATTTGATTGCACTACCAGAACCATCACCACCATATGAGAATTGAGTATGTAAAACCTGAAATTTTTTACAGCCTTTTCTACTACGTAGGCATGCTTCTCTAGTTGTCTATAGTTTATCTCATGTTTCTTCAATGGGAAACTCATGAAGGTAATAGGTGCTTCCACGCCTTCATCATTTTTCTAGACAAGAACAATAGAAAGAGTGTGTTCCGATGCATAGTAATACATGATGAATTTGTTACTAAAGTTTGGAGACACCAGATTCGGTGATTTAGAAATGGATTTCTTAATTCCTTTAAAAGATTTCTTTCCATCATCATTCCACTTGAAGTTTTCTTGAGGTTTCATCATGGTTGTGGTGTGTTTCATTACTTCAAAACTCCAACGAAGCATCAAATAAAATTGAGTTTTCTGAAGAAGGAATGAACTCCCATATTATTCATGGGGAAGGATAAATCTTGAATGGCTCTCACTCTTGTAGGATCAATGTGCACTCCATTCTTATTCACAATGTGCCATAGCAATTTTTCTTATGTAACTCCAAATTTACAATTTTTTGGATTCAATGATATACCATGCTTTCTACATCTTATGAGTATATGTTCCAAGTGATGTAAGTGGTCTCCTATCTTTTATGAGAAGAGGGAAAGATCGTCTAGGTATATGACAATGCAATGCTTCAAATCCTTAAAGGAAAGATCCATTACCTTATGAAATGTAACTCCAGCATTGATTAGGACAAAAGGCATTCTGTTGTATGCAAAAGTGCCCCATGGTGTTGTGAAAGATGTACTACTCTTATCCTCTTCTCGCACTTCTATCTAATTATATCCTGAGAAACCATCAAGAAGAAAAAGCATCTCTGATCTTGTGATTTCTTGCACGTGGTCCATGATTGGGAGAGGGTAATTTTCTTTAAGGGAATCTTGGTTCAAATTGTGGAAGTCTACACAAATTCTTATCTCTCTGTTCTTCTTCTCGCATAGGGACAATATTTTCTACCCACGTGGAGTGGTGGATAGGGAATATTATTCTTACATTCAACATCTTCAAAACCTCCTCTTTGATGGTGTCAACAATTTTTATATTAATGTCCTTTTCTTGTACTAAAGGTTTGGAATTTGACTTCAAGGGGATTGAGTGATGCATTTCCTTCAGTTGGAAGGATTTGAGCTCATCATAAGAATAGTCCAAAACATCTGAATACTTTTTTAGCAAAGAAACAAACCTTCTCTTTTCCTCGGGTGAGCAACACTTTCCAATATTGACCATCCTCCACTTCTCTGTGGTGCTAATATTTTCTTTCTCAAAATCAACTGGTACCTTGAAGATTGTTTTTCTTCCTTTTGGATGAATAAGTCATGTTTATCAAACAAGTATTCTAGAGAGATAAGACACTTTGGGATTTTATTTCCTTTAAGCTTGATTATGCCCTCTTCATCAATTCCTTCAATTTTTTCTTTTTCTTCTTCTTGCACGACTCTCATGTGTGGTTCTCACTTCCCTCGAATAATGTGTTGTTGAAATTATCTCTATGTTCTAATAAATCCAGGAGTTAGTTGTCATCGTTGATAACTTTTCAGTGATTCAAATTATCAAGCACACTAGGTCTAACCATTTCTACAGTCACCTTCTATTTTTCTAAATATGGATGTGGCCTCACTATGGAAGTAGATACCACAAGGGAATCAACCTTTTCATTATGTTCTTGACAAAAAATTCTATTGAGAATGCATCAAAAGATTCAATGCAACCCCACACTATGTTTCGTAATGTCTGAGGCTTGGGTTTTTTACTGGATATTTCTTTCTTACCTATTTGACTATTACTTCAACATCTCCTAGACATCTCAGCTACTTGATTCTCATTTCATCAGCAACACCGATCCTCGGGAGGATGTCTTCGTAATCGGTTGTGTTGTTTGTATCGTCAAATTGCAGCTTGTAGGAAAATGGGTAAGCTTCACCTAATGGGGAGGTTAACACAACACCCGCACTGTAACCCACACTAAAATGGCTACCATCAAACTCCATTTTATACAATTTATTTTCTTCATCCTCTATGAGAAGAGGAAAATTCTCATCTCTCTCTGAAGTGAATAAGTAGTTTCCTATCCCACTGTCTTGAAACAAGATGTTTGCCCTTGGATATTCTAAATTCTGAGTTGTGTATTTCATCTTCTGCACTAGAAATAATCTCTTCATCTCTCCCTTCACTGGGATGGCTGCATAGGACCAATTCATCTTAATTTCACCACCCAAATATCTGGAAAAATTTCTACTTAAAATTATCCCAAAATATGTTGGAATGCCTTCTACTAGAATTGTGAGAAACACTTTCTTCTCTCGGGAAGTCACCTAAGACCACTTGAGCATATTTTATTCTCCCTACCAATAATACTTCTTTGGATTCCATGGAGTAGCAAGATCCATTGGCATGGGTCAAAGTAAGACCTAAGGCATTTTCTACCTTGATGGGTATAACATTGTCAGAGGCTCTAGAATCTATGATACAATTTTTGAGTTAATAACCTTTGACAAGAATCGAGGTAGAATGGTTCTACTTTTTTGGTCTTTGATGCACTAAGGGCTAGCATGTTTTAAGACAAAGGTTTAGATGGCGTAGGGAGTAAAATTTTAGCATTGGGTTTTGCAACATTAGGATTTGGGGTACCATTTCTTACGATATTAACAAACCTCTCAAACTAGGACGGGTGTGTTTATAAGTATTCCATCTCTATGGTCTAGAATTTGGTTTTGTTTGTGTGTTCAACATAATCAAATGGATACATGGAAGATGAAGGTGAGGCTCCAGAGATGGAAGGGGTTTTACATGGTGTGGATGATACTACCTTAGGAGCTTGGGTCTCTTTGGTAGATGTGGTAGCAAGTTTGGAAGGAGACAAGGAAACAAGCTTTGTTGAGGTTTTGGATGATTTTGTAGGAGTATCATTTGAAGAAAAATTATTCTTAGAAATTTTAGCACTAGGAGAGGAACTAGAGGACTTACTTGATGTGGCAATAGGATTATTTCTTGCTAATGGGTCTAGTTTCTCTTTGGCCAAATCCATAGATGGTGGGAGTGGTGATCCTCTGTTGATGATCTTGTTCTATGGGATTTCAGGAGGATCTTATTTCTTACTCTTTACAAAGGGTTCCCAAAGACTAAGCTCCTTTCTTTGACTATGCATGAGTGAAAACTACACATGAGAATCTTGGTGCTTCTTCGTCATCATTACCTTTGCTTATCGAAACATATTCAATAAGGCCATTTTGGGCATCACCAAACTTCTTCACTTCTAGATAGTTTCCATCATCATCCTCTTCTTCTTTTGCTCTTCTATTTCTACTTCTTCCTCTGGTTCTTTTGAAATTTTATGTGTTTGTATTTTTCTATGTTTTTTGAAAAAAAAAAGAATTTTGTAATGTTTAGGGATTTTTTATTTTTAGAAGAAATGAGAAAATAGGAGATCGCCTAAAAGCAAAAAAAAATCCCTAGGGAGAAGAAATGGGTGCCGTAGCAAAAACACACCCCAACATGGTGAAAAGGAGTTAAAAATGATTATTTAATAAAAATAATCATTACGGTGGATAGAAGAAGTGTTAGAGTGATCACGATGGTCAAAACATGCCCCTAGGGCATCACGGTGGGTTAAAATAGCCAAATATACCCTCCCAAGGGGGTAAATCATCGTGATCAATACATTTTCTACCAAACCCTACCAAATTTTTACTGTGAGTTACCACGAGCAACAAGCGAGATGGCTAGGGTGTAGAATCGCCATAGATGCTTGATACCATTCGAGAGTACATCCGGAATGATGACGATGGACCATTCGTGAGTACCCCAACCCTTCCTGGTCTTTTTACACATTTAATTTCATATTTACTAGCATTAATTAGCATTTAGACATGCCACATATTTATATGATTCATGATGATTACTATGGTTATGGATAAGGATTGGATCATGATGTTGTCTGATTTTATTTCTTATGTATGTACCATGATGGATATTGATGACGTATCACATGTGTTTGATTTTTATGATAGATCTATATGATATCAATTATATTGTATATGTGATGTTCTAGATTAGTGGACAAGATGATATGATGATATTAGGCGGGGGATGGAGTTTTATATTTTTGATCCATCTTGCCCCATTTGATGATACAATATGTGATGATTAGCTTAACATACTTGAATGATGTACAAATAGCATTTTATTTATATATGATGTATAAATGATGTTAGATGTGATGATATAGATAGAGATATGATGATGTGATAAATAAAATATGTACATGCGACAAGAAAACACGAACAAATGCTAACAAACCTATCAAATATACATTGATAAACAACATGAATTAACACAACTATGTACATTTATTTACGAGCATGAAAAAACACACTTCATATGTACAAGTAAGAATGATTCTAATCTAAGAAAGAAAATATGAATCTAAAAATTATGTTTAAGTGACAAACTATACAAATGTACAAGAAAACAAAACTATACAAGCAATCAATGTACACAAACTAACAAAGAAAGAAAGAAACAAGATAAAGCAAGTAAACTAAAGCTATGTTTTTGTAAGATTGTTTTTAGTGTGTTTTGCATTTGTGGGAATTTTGTGAAATAATTTTCTATTGTTTTTGTGTTTTGTGTTTTTCTATTGTTTGTGTGTTTTCTGTTTTTCTATTGTTTACGGTTTTTCAAGTATTTTGTGACTGTTTTTGTTTTTGAACATATTTGAATGTTTTTTTGATTTTATAAGGTTTTCCAAAGCTATGTACAAGAAATCAAGAAATTTGGATGCCCCCAGCATTAGATAGAGAATATACAAGGGCATGCACCATGTATTTATAAACGAGGAAGGTGCCCAGTGTTAGATGGGGAATGTACAAAGGAAATCCCTTCATCGATTTACAAGAGGATAAAAGCAATCGATCAAGGCTTGACAAGATAGGCTCACAGGGAATCTCGGATGCCAAAGCAGAACTAGCCCCAAGCTAAGTAAAAGTACCCCCTAGAAACTAGATGCTTGTGAACAATGAGTCCTCCCAAGGCACCAAAAGATAGTTTTCACCAAGGGATCTATCCAAAGTGCCACAATTGCATGGTTTTCACATATGGATGACCTTCTTTCTCTTTTTCTTTTTCTCTTTTTAATTTTTTTGTATTTTGATCCTTTTTTACTTTTTTGTTTGTTTTTTGATTTTTCACCATGTTTAAGCATAGAATCACTTAAAGTGCATGGCATTCATAGGCTCGTGGATCTCATCTCCATTGGGATGATCAATTTTTATGCTCCTATTCCATATTTTACCACAATGGCGTAAGGTCCTAACCAGTGTGGTTTGAACTTTCCTTTCTTCTCTCTTTCTTCCTTGGGTTGAATCAATCTCTTTCATGACCAAATCTCTGACCTCAAATTGAAGAGGTTTGATCCTTTTTTGTAGTTCCAGGAGACTCTATTTTGATATACCTTGAGATGGTTAAGGGCGCATATGCACTTTTCATCTAGGAATTCCAATTTTGCTATCCTGGCCACTCTGTAATCCTCATCTTTTTCTAGATAATACCTAAGAGATATCCTTAGGGAAGGAAGCTCTATTTCCAATGGGATGATAGATTTTTCCAAACATTAGGGAGTAGGGTGTCACACCAATAGGAGTGTGAATGGAGGTCCTATAATCCCATAGGGCTGGGTGAATTTATAAATGCCAGTTACGACTTGTCTTACTCACCATATTTTCCATGATCCAAACCAATGTTTTGTTAGTGGCTTTAGCTTGCCCATTACCCTGAGGGTAATATGGGGTAGACCAATTTAATATTATTTAAAATCGGTGACAAATATATTTCACCTTCTTATTCTTGAATGATTTTCCATTGTCAGTAATTATGGTCAGTAAGAATACCATCTTTGGAAAATAAGGTGATTCATAATGAACTTTGATATCTCGAGCACCTGTAACATATGTTATTGGAATATCCTCCACCCACTTAGTGAAATATTATGTGGTTATGATGATGTGGGTATGACCATCAGATGAGGTAGGGGTGAGCTTCCCTATTAAATCCAATCCCCATTTGGAAAATGGCCATGATGTTGTAATTGGTTTTAATGGTTGTGACAGAGCATGGATGAGATTTCCATACTTGCTATCATAGAACACATTTCCTGACATGGTTGCAGCAATCTATCTCCATATTAGGCCAGTATTATCCCACTTGTAACAAATTCTTTGCTAGGACCATTCCATTCATATAGGTGCCACACACCCCTTCATGTACTTCTTTGATCACTTGGATGACTCTGTTACATCTAGACAATGCAACAAATTCCCATCATAGCCACGATGATAGAGCATACCTCTTAGGAGGGTGTAATGGGATATTTGGTAGATAAGGATTTGTTTTTAGATCGGGAAATGTCAGTAGGGAAGGTACCACTTTTAAGGTAGTCATAGATAGGTGCATACCAAGGGGAGTAGGGACCAACAACTTCACATGCCAAACATGATTCTGGTATATCATATACAGGTTGACATATATTTTCAACAAAAAATGGCATATCGTTGTTTTCTAGCAGAATTCACAGCATAGAACCCACTGTCGCCATTGCATCTGCAGATCAGTTTTGTGCCCTTGGAATTTTCTCAAAGGTAATACGCATAAAGTATTCTTTCAGAGTTTCCACCAGTTTCTTGTATGGGATGAGCTTGTCATCCTTGACCTTGTACTCATTGTTGACTTGTTTGATAATCAGTTGTGAGTCACCAATGACCTTGACATGGTGGATATTCCACTTGATCGTCAGCTTCAACCTAATGATGAGTGCCTCATATTTTGTAATGTTATTTGTGTAAGGAAAACCAAGATGAAAAGCTTGTGGTATGGGGTCTCCTGAAGGAGTGATTAGTACTACTCCTACCCCTAAACCATGGAAAGTGAATGATCCATCAAAGTGGATATGCCACATGACAGATTCTTCAATATACATTAGTGATGAATCTAGCAGCTCTAGACTTATAGGCTCTATTCTAGGTAAAGGTGCTTCTGCTAATTGGTCAGCAAGTACTTTTCCTTTAACTAATTTTTGGTGTACGTATTCAATGTCAAATTCACTTAGCAGAATGATCTAATTAGCCATTCTACCTATAAGGGTGGGTTTTGACAATAGGTATTTAAGTGGGTCAACTTTAGATATAAGCTTGGTTTTATTGTTTAATAGGTAATGGTGGAGTTTTGAAAAGTAAAACAACAACCAGACAAGCTTTTTCAATTTGGGGATAGTTGAGCTCATAGGAAATCATGGTATAACTAAGGTAGTACACAACTTTTTGTTTTTGTCTTAGGTCATATTGTGCAAGAAAATCACCAATAGAAAATTATGTAGCATATATGTATAGCAAAAGTGGCTCACCTGGGGTTGGAGGTATGAGGACAGGAGGATTGGCTAGGTATTGTTTAAGCAAGGAAAAGGCCTGTTATTGCTCTGGTCCCCAAACAAAATCAACATCCTTTTTAAGCAAATGAGTAAAGGAATGGAACTTATCAAAGTAAGCTATGAAATGAAGCAGTGAATGGCTTGTATTTTTCCTTGTAGGCTACACAACTATTTGATATTCTTGGGAGGAGGAATTTTAGTAATGGCAGTGACTTTGGCTGGGTCTACCTCAATCCCTCTCCTTGATACAATGAAGCCTAGCAGCTTCCCTGATAATACTCCAAACACACATTTCTTTGGGTATACTTGTGGGTTGTCTTCTCTTATCTTGGAATTTCCAAGGATATCATTTACATGGTCCTCCATCATGTCATTCAAATATCATGGAATATTATTGTAATGAACCATTTATAGGTTGCACCAAAGATTTTTAGGCCGAAGGGCATTAGGCGATAATGAGAATGTTCCCCAAAGGGGTTGTAAAGGTCATATTATACTGATCTTCTTCTACTATCTTAATTTGGTTGTATCTGAAAAGCCATCCATAAGAGATAGCATTTTATAGCCTGTAGTTGAATCAAAAATCATGTCAATATTAGACAAAGGAAAATCATCTTTTGTACATGCCTTATGATGTCCTCGAAAGTCACATGTAATTTTTTATGCCAACCGGTTTCTTTTATACTTTGGAACTACATTTGATATCCACTTGGAGTAGTGAATAGGTCTTATGAACCTACCGCAACAATCTCTCTAACTCCTCTTTAACCAGAAGGGCCACTCATGGATGCATTTTCCTTAGCTTTTGTTTAATAGGATTTGCATTTGGATGCACTACTAAGTTGTGCACCACAAAAGTTAGATCTAAGCCTAGAATATCTTTATAAGACCATGCGAATATGTCCACAAATTCTCTAAGAAGTAAGGTGAATGTATTATGTTCTTGTGTTGAAAGTGAAGCTCCTATCTTGACTATCTTTGGGTCTTCTTTTGTTCCAATATTTACGTCAATGGTTTCTTCTACCAACATTTTTGACATATCCTCCATACGCGTAGGATCGAGAGGAAGGTTGAGATCTTCTTCCAAGGGCATCTCTATGATATTTTCACCCTTAGCATGGTCACTTCTTTTGTCCATTAATTTTTTACTTGTTTGTTAGCCAATGCCTTAAAGAGGTTTTCACTGTGTGACTTGGACTTTTGCTTTTGCCGAGGATTTTGTTGGAACTTTTGCCCACTTTTTCTTAATTTTTGTTGACCACGAAGCTCAGCTTCCTCTCCAAAATAGGTGCAGGTATCTAAGTCAATGTAGAAACCTTTCTTATGGTCTCCAATTGGAATTATATCTTGTATGCCCATAAAATCTGCAATGGCCTCATCATTCTCAAAAAGGTCCAATGGCACATGACGTTGTTGGTCCCAATCAACAAGGGAAGGGTAGAAAAGGTCAATTTTAGACTCAAGTGGGGGTTAACAAAGGATAGTGGTATCCATGAAAAGGTCCGTGGAGGTAAGATCCTCATATTGGATATAGTGGTAATCTATGTTGTTGTCTAAATAATCAGAGCTATCCTCACACTCAGAATAGGTAGCATCTTGATCATTGGGGTACGATCCATAGGGTCAAATGTTGATACCATATATTTTCATTTTGAAATGTGGAAGTGGAACTGGTTCTCTTGGTCCTTGCTCATTCTTTCCACATCCTAGGCCCTTGTAGCCCATAGAATACATCATTCGGCTATACTTTTCATACTCAGGGATTTTGTAGCAGGTCGATTGAGTGTCCTCCGGACCCAAGTTGTAGGTGGGTCCAGAAATTTCTCTTTTGCAAGTAATCCCCAGGTAAGAATGTCCCAATAGTTTATTCATCTCTAGGCCATTTGAAATGATAGTTAGGTTGGCCTCTTGTTTTAGGTGACAAAGATAGGTCTGAAACTAGGAGAAATTGTTACACATTGTATTCTCCACAACCATACTCTAGAAATTTCATCTCCCATGAATCAAAAGGAGAAGTAGATGTAGAATCTTCTCAAGCACAAGTGTTTAGGGAGTTTGAATCAACTCATGATTCCATAGCTTCTGATTGAAGGGGAACAACTATATCAGTAGAAGGACATGCATATGTACCCTTACGAGAAAAGCTATTGAGAGCTTTGCAATGAGTAAAAGGTTTTGGATCTCCTTGTATTATAATAGTGTGTCCCTCATGTTTTAACTTGATGCACTGATGGAATGTTGACGGTATGGCCTACATGGCATGAATCCATGGGTGGCCAAGAAGCATATTATATGGAAGTTCCAAGTCTAAGATGTGAAACTTGGTATTGTGACAAGTTGGTCCTACCTCCATCGACAATGTGATTGTTCCAACTGACTCCCACTCCACGTTGTCGTAAGCGGTTATGGTAATAATATGGGACTCTAGATCTTCCTTTGTGTGTCCCAGTTATTTAATTAGTTTCAATGTGCATATATTCAATCCCAACCCGTTGTCCACAAAAACCCATTTTATCTTTCGAGGGTAACAAATACCTCTATATACAAGGGAATATTATGTGTGTGATCTTTTTGGGTATTTCCTTGTGGTTAAAGGAGATATGTTCAGTCGGTGTAATGTTTTCCACTACGGATTGTAAATGTGAAGGGTCTACTTCCATTGGCACTCCTGACCCCTAGAGATTTTTGTATAGGATGTCCTTATATACATTTGATATCTTAAGAAGATCTAAGATTGAAATCTTGGCAGATATATTCTCAAGTTGTTCTAAGAGGTTGTATTAACCATCTTGAGGGGTTGACCAAGAGGGTTCTGGGATCATGAGACGGTGTGCCTTGTTACTACAACACAATCCTTTCCCTTGATCCTAATGGTATTCACATATTCATTAGAAGAGTGGACACATCCAATGAGTGATTCATAATGATTATTTTCATTTTTGGTGTATAGATAGTTTGTAGATTTGTAGCTTTGGGGTGACTCTCCTTGATCGACCTTTTCTCATATGATTTTCCATGTTTAGGGAATGGTTCTTTGAATATCCCCATCTTTTCATTTGGCATTTGATTTCTCTCTGGGTGTTAACTTCTATCTCTCCATTTTCAATGAGATCTTGGATGTAGTGGCAAAGTCTTAGGCACTTGTCTATCTTGTGTCCTTTTACATGATGAAAATCACAATATTCATGCTCTTTATACCATGATGGTTTAGGATCATTTTCATCAAAATGTTGCATTGTAGGATAAGTCACCATGTGGACTGCATCCAATTGCTTCAATATTGTAGACAAAGACTCATTAAGAGGAGTGAACATCCTATGTTTAGGTGGTGGTTTAATAGGTCCTTTGGTCAGTTTAAAAAGTTGACAAACTTGAAATTTTTCACTCGTTTGGAATCATGATTCTGTATCCCCCACATTCTTGTATTTTGTTAAATATCTTTGGCTTTTTTGTTGGTTTGGAATTTTGATTATCTTTATAAGGTGATTTGATTGTTCCTCTTGCAATGAGGGATTTTTCTATTTATATTCCCTTTTCAATGACCTTTTCAAAGGTACAAACATAATGCATTTGTAAATGAAAAGTGATGTTACTCTTCTTCTTCTTCTTCTTCGTTGTGTGGAGGTTGTTCTACATTTTCATGTTCTAATCTAACTCTACGTGGCATCTTGATGAAGGGCATTTTATAACCCACCATATTATCATTTCCTACATTGGACGTGGAAGCGTGCCCATGTGTTAGGATATCTTCCATGTTAATGAGAGGTTGTTCCTCTTCATTAGCCTCATTCATGGGTGGGATTGTCTCATGTTTTGTAGGCATTCTAGCTCCTAATTCCACCACTCTTGCTAGCACCTAATCTTTGTTTCTAAAAAGGAATTCATCTAATAAGGTGGGTTCAAAATAAAATTCCACGCGTGGTGACCCTAACTCATCACCACTATGATCTACCATCTCCTCCACTTCTTTCTCTGTGGAAAATAAAGGCCCAAGATCATGGCCAATAAAGGGATTTGACCCTTGTTTGTTTGAATTTTCCCAAGTTTGTGCTTGTTTCGTTTCAAATTCTTACTTTTTGACTCCCAATCTTGTTTTAGGTAATAGGGGCCATGATGTGGTGTTTTGAATTTTTTTAAAAGGTATTGATTAAGCCTAAGTGAAATGTAAAAATAATGTCAATAGTTCAAGAGTTATAATGAATGTCAAAGGATAAATGTGCCCAAGTGATTGTTCTAAATGAGTAATTCAAAAGGTGACAAATAAGATACAATCACACGATGCTTAGTTCTAGACCAATCAATCAAATGATGTACTTCCTAAGTTAGTTTCTGATGGCAGTTGGTGTTTCAAGATGATTAAAAAATCTCACCATTTATGTCAAGTTCAAAGAAATGAACAAGGCGTAAGTAATAACAAGAAGTTAATGCAATCCCCAAACAAAGTATACTAAAAGTGAGCTTGAATCCAATCAAGACCTATATCCCAAAAAGTGGCAGTTACAATTGTGAATGACACAACAATACCACCAAGATATGTTAACCAAAATTTGTGAAAAAGTAAGGTATTAATATCAAGATGATATTGATATAACGTGCACAAATGGTAACACTCAACACTTTTCAAAATCAAGGTAGTAATTGAAATCAAAATAGGGCTAGAGTATACCAAGGAATTGTTAGAGTGTGTATAGTGTAACATCACAATATAGATATTTAGGCCAAGTTTATGAGAAACAAGACGTAAATACCGAAATTGTAGCGACACGATATAAACAAAATAACAATTCAAAGGAGAATCAAGGTGATGAATCAAGCCTAACTATGATGATAATCTTGACTTGGGTATCAAGATCAAAAAGGCTACCAATGATATGAAAATGTCTCCACACACTTTAGACATTTAACAACTCAGCCACAAACATGGATGAGCGTAAACGGACACAAAAGTGGTCAAATACAATCAATTAGCAACACAAGGGTAGTCACTCTTCTTATAATCAACAAAGTGTCAAAATAAAGTGAAGGAAGTAGATCAATTGGGGTGAAAAATGTTGGCCTCACTTTGGCAAAGTTTCACCTCACCTTAGGGTGAGTGAAAAACTAAGAAAAAGTAACGCTTCACATGTTTCGTGATGAATAATGGCTCTCAACTCAAATTGGTTTTGAAATGGTCAAAGTTGGCTCCTGGTCAAAGATAGCTTCCTAGGTGGTTCACTCAACTAGGTGTCAAAAGTTATCTAAGAGTGAGCTTGGTTTGCCAAGGTTTCCCAAGGATTATCTTGACTTTACTTTACCCCCTTCAAGAACAGTGGGAAATAAATGCATCCATCGTGTACTCTCACTGGGGTCATGATACGGATAACTTTGATGCTAAATATCATGTGTATACTAGTCAAGTAGGTGTGCGGATCACTTCCTATTTCATCCACAAGGTTCCCTCTTGTGTGGAATACTTTGGGGTTCCTAGGACCACCCCCATTGTTGTAGCTTAAGGCTTATGCCAAAGGGGTTATGTCCTAGTTTTAAGCAGACAGGCGTACCCTTATCCGAACTTGCAAATCAAGTGTTTTGAATGTGGTGTATTTTTTTATCTTTTAGACTTAATGTGGTTTATTCGTTCACCATTTGGCAACCTACAACACACGTGTAGTTAGAAAAGTTTGTTTCAAACTCCTTTCTTTGACAAACATTTTTAGGTCCTACACTCAAGCATTAGTAGTTCTCCAAGAAAATCACATTATTTAAAAGAGGATTAAGAGTTTCTTTTGATTCTCAAGATCATCCAAGGATGCAAGATAATATCATACACAACAAATAATCCAAATAAAAATTAAAGTAAAGCTTTTTAATTAATGAACCATATAAAATCTTGGGAAATGTTCATTCCTTGAACCAAAAATGAAAGATGAAGTTTCCAATTAACCAAATGTTATAAAATGAAGAATAAAGTTACTTTTGATTCACAAGATCTCCCTAAGATGCAAGAGAAAATAATACACAAAATTTATCCCAACTAGATAGAAATGGAAAACTTCAAATCAAAGGACCATAAATAAATGTTTTGTAAAAGGTCCATTCCCTTAAGCAAAATGAATAATCAAATTTTCAAGTTAATCCAAATGCTAAAAATATAGATATCAAAGTTGTCTTTGATTCTCAAGATCACCAAAAGGTGCAAGAGAAGAGAATACACAAGATTTTGTCTAAATAAAGTAAAGCATGGAAATACAACATTCATCAAAACATTAGACATGTTAGAAAATGACTAATTTTACAATAAAGAGAAAACTTGCAATTCTGTTAGTATAAATCCCAAAATTATATTTTCATTACATATTTCACTTCAATACCTTTCCAACGCAAAAAAATGGAGTCATTTCAAGTTCAGGATCAAAATTTATGGCCTTCGGAAGATGGGTTACGCATATGCTCTTATGCTCATGGGTATGCACTTAACATGTACTCAAAAATGTGAAAAAAACGTCCCTTAATCTACAAAAAGGTCAAATTATTCTAACCAAGATTCAATTTTGACAACAACCCATCACATTAGTATATGAATAGAAGACTCAATGTTATCAAACATTAACATTCACGATCAAAAACTTAACATTTTCAAGAAATTGACAAAACTAGCATGTAGAATGATGAAAAAGTAAGCTCTAAAAATGAAAACATGGAGAAATCTTGAAATTTTCTCACCAAAATTCAATTTTGATAGAAACCCACCACATTAATATGTAAATAGAAGACTTGGTACTATTAAACACTAACCTACATACTCAAGAATTTAATATTTTCAAGAAATTGACAAAACTAGCATGTAGAATGTTGAAAAATGAAGCTCTAAACATGAAAACATGGAGAAATATTTAAAATTTTCCCATCAAGATCCAATTTTGACAGCACTTCACCTCCTTTATACCTACAAGGAAGACTCAACACATGTAAACTCAACAAAACAAGTTAAGAATAAATAGTTAGATCAACATGTGCAAAAGAGGGTTAGTAACCAAAATTGAAACATAACTACAAAAACTTGAAATTAAGTGCAAAGGAAAATGGAGTAAGTCCCACCAGGCATGCCAAATGTGTATATGAATTAGTTAACAATGAAAATGAAATAAAATCTAACACCTAATAGTTTCAATAAAATGCTAACTAGATCAATATACCATCATGCTTAGAGCTTAAGCAAAGCTAATCTATTAACATATTTGCATTAGAACATGAAATGAAGATTCAAACTAACATGCTAAACAAATTAACCTCTATCTCTAATTGAATGCTAATGAAATGAACCTATTTAGATCCTTAGTAACCAAAAAAATTGATTGTATGCTTGAATCCCAAGGTTTTCAAGAATGGAGTCTTATCAATCCATGACTACAAGACCATTTGACATATCTCCATATGACTTCAAAACTTGGATGGATGAATGCAAGAAATGAAGATAGCTAGCTCCTCTAATGGAAGAATTCTCTAAGATGATAAAATGGCTATAGTATAGGCTCTATGCTCATTTAGGTGTAAGTAGAAAGGTTAGAGGAGGGTTCCTTTTATAACCCAATGGTTTGAAGAAGCTTTACATCCTATTGTATGTGGGATAATAGCAAAGCTAGGTTAGTTATGGATAAGCATGGTTTAGAAGTGGTTGAGTTTACTTTAGGAGAGTTTAGTTTGTCCTCTAGTGACTCATGGGGATTGAGGGGGTTTATTAATTAACCAAAGTGATTAATTAATAGGTGTGTAAGCTTATAGAAGCTTTTTAGAGGAATAGTTAGTATGATTTATGTTATGAGAGGATTTTAATCAAATAAATGATGATTTATTGATTAAATAGAAGAGATAATTAATTAATTAAGAATAATTAATTAATATAGATAGAAAGGGGTATTAATTAATTAATCTAGATAGAAAGGGAGATTAATTAATTAGAAATAATTAATTAATCTAGATAGAAAGGGGAGCTTAATTAATTATAAATAATTAATTAATCTAGATAGAAAGGGGAGATGATTAACGGAAGGTCATTAATTGGCGTCGTTGTTGGATAAAAGAGTTAATTAACTAATGTAATGTAATTAATTAACGATGATAGCAGAGAAAATGTGTGATATTGACGATATGTCGTCAATTTGTGGGAAAGGGTATAATTAGTGCAATTTAAGTATTTAAATTTCTTGACCTAAATTATAGGTGTCTACAATGATCATGTAAACTCTATGCACAATGGATTGTTACGGGCATCTTTGGTCATGACCATTTAACAAAAAATGACCTGCAAGTCGCCAATTGTTATCCAATTTCACCCCTAGTGAAATTGAACAACTAGACAAGCTCATAAACGCTCTTAGTCCTCACAAGGTTCAAGTTTATTAAGTAAAAGAGTAGTGAATGAATGGCGGAACATCGGTGTATTGCTTGTGAAGATCCTAGGCATCTTCATAAAGGTCTCATAATAGTTGGAAATCCCAAAGGTGCATGAAATACTAAAGAAGTAGAGGAGATTAACAAAATATGCCTTAGGTTTCCATTTTGAGTTCATCAAGCTCATAATTGAGTTTGAACCCCCCAATGTTCTTCTACTAAGTTGGTTATGTTTTGATTAAAGGCACAACTTTCCCCTTTCAAAATATAACATGATTAAATCATCTTTAGGTCCCACCAAAATTTAAATGAACCGAGATCATTTTAGAAGATATGCAAAACATTTGAGGGAGAATAAAATATTTTAAATTGATCTCTCCAACCATAAATTTAATTCTCAGCCCTGTGATAATGATGCAAGCATGTGAAAGCCAAAAATGTCTCTCTCGCACTCAGATGATCATAACTTGAGCAATTCTCAACGGAATCATGAAAAATTAGTGTCATTCAAATCGTGGTTCCAAGACCAATGTACATCAATCAATAAGTTATAGAATTGATGGATATTACATGGTGAATTTCATAGAAAATGGACCAGGTTCAAAATAGTGATTTTATTGGTGGTTGTAAATGTAATTTAGAGGCATGGACGGACATTTTTCATGGCTGTAAGTCATGGGACAGTATGCGGTGCCTTCTGCAGGTCATGTATCATAATTTAGTAACATTTATGAAATATTGTAAGTGGTTGAAAGGTCACTTTCAGGATTTCAATTCTCTCTCTTCTTCTCATTCTATAAATTGTAATCTTGGGCTCATTTGTAAAGGGTTGGTCATTTTCTCTCTTGTCCCTCTCTCTTTCTTCTCTACTAGGGTTGAATGCAGAGCTTAAGCCTCCTCTCCATGCTTTTTAATCACATTTTCTTTCTTATTTCCCATTGATGATGTATTATGTGAATTCATGGAGCAATAAAATCTGTTTTGTGATGCATCTTGCCCATCCTTTGTTTATTTTATTGTCTCTTCTTGCCTCTCACCATTGCAGGGTATACTATGCATATCTATTGATGTCTATTATAGGTTTTGGGAGTTGTGTTTTATGGGTTTGAAGTGGTGTTATTTGTGAATCTAATTCTATTCTATGGTGCATTTTTCCCACCCTCCTTTTCTCACCTCTCTCCACTTCAAGCAGTTGGGATTGTGATTAACAACCTTCTTTTCTAGTGTATCACCGTTGTTAGTGTAGGTTTTAATTTCATGCAAACTATCTTCCTAGTCCCTTGGAAGGTTAGATTAAGATTATTTTTCTTATCTACACTAGGAGTATATAGTGGCGGGTAGTTTAGGAGAAAGAACCAAACTTCTATGGAGGGTCATCTCTAGCGCGCAAGTCCCACAACTTGAGAAAGGATCCTTTGTTATACAAATTACATCGAATGCCCTAATCCACATTTCAAGACATTTAGGGGGTGATGTAATTTTGTGATAACACATCCCATATGAAAAATTTTGGTTTGGAAATGTAGGAATGCAAAGTCAAATGTGCAAAGGCACCTCAGTTAGACGCATCATTTGCACTCTTACATGTGAACACCCCGAGAGAGATGGGAAATGAGATCAGCTTTTTTTTCTACTCCTGAGCATGTTTTTCACCTATATGAACTATTTTCAGATTTGAAATAACACAAATTTTCACTAAGGTACTTGGGCAACCTTAGGGGAGCTTAGTCAAAGCTGAAAACTCACAAGTAGGAGAAAGTTGAGAATTGTATGAAATAGGAACCATATTTATTTATTAAGGACATTATTTGTGGTGACATCCTTTCCTCAAAATCACCCTCCAAATTTTATACCATGTACATCGTGAATGCATCATTCACATGGGTGAAGTGTCTATGACTTTCTTCCATTACCAATTGTGGGAGTTTATTGAATGTGGGAACCTTGGCAGCAATGTGTTGTACAAGAACCAATCCCTTAAATGACCTTGAACTGGAAAGCAAATAGACCAAGTAAGAATTCATGTAGGACTTATTTTTCATGGGAACCTAGAGAAACTATAGACAAAAATTGTCACTGATTATCTGTCCCCAATCAATTTTTTTCCTTCAGTCACTTTAGGATGAAAAGAGCCATCCAATCTTGAAAGTCCCTCGTACTTGTTTCTCCCATCACTTGGCTAAGGAGAGTTATTGTATCTAAATATCCTTCACAAAATTCACACCTCAAAAGTGTCTTTAGCATCCTTAAAGTCTTTCTCCTGTCTTCATCCATGATCCTAGTGCAATTTTGATCTGTAAACTTCTACTTTGGAACTCTATGAATCACACAATTACGATGTTCTACTTTCAACTTTGGAAAATGACAGATTTCGATGAAGATTAGAGCTTTAGTGACTAATTAACTAGTGCTTAGGACAGAATTGTAGAGAAATGCTAAAATAATTCTACACACAACACAAGAATTTTTATCCTAGAAACCCCAAAGAGGGAAAACCATTCAATGAGGAAACTACTATTTCTTCCCACTTGTATTGGCCAATTAATCAAACTATATAGATTACAATAAGTATGAATAGAAGAAACAATGTAAACCTTATCTCCAATTACTTGTTTGCTCTTTTTCTTACACCTTGCTCCTACAATTCCACTCCAACATTGAAGAATCTCTTCTCACTTGCTCTCATATTAAACTTAATACTTTGCTTCTTGATCTCTTTGGATCTTCAAATGATCAATTCTCTTGCTCCTCCTTGTATTTATAGCCTTCTCTCATGTCCTCCTGTGCACTAGAGAGTGGGAAATATTGGGGAGGAAAAGACGAGTCAAGAACTTGAAATTTGCATCCATTCATGCTCCATTCTTCTTTTCTATTTAGAAGTGTCAGGACCGCTGCCACGAGAAGAATCACGGTTTTAGGACCATCGTCCTAGCTAGGTGACTATTACAACACTTTGCTGCTGCTGCAGGGTGGCGGTTCCGTAATCATCACTCAGTAAAGAGTAGAGGTTCTTTCCAAAACCTCTCTGTATACCTCATTTTCTTCATTTTCTTTAATTCTCTTTCTTGGTAATGATGGGCCCGATGAACTGGTGTGTTTTTCTACAACCCTATGGATTAAATCCCTTGCACGTATGCATCCATTTTTTCAACTCGTGCACGACCTTCTCCTTTGTGATGACAACCATGTTGGATGATGTTGGAATTTGCAGAGCATGTGAGATGGTTCTAGGGTTAATGATTGTCATTGCCATACCATTTTTACCTTGAATTGTCCTTGTTTTAGGCTCATAATGGTGTGAGAAGGCAAAGACCAGATTAGTTCTTTGTCGAGACATGATGTGTCTTGTAGCTATGTTCCTCCGAAAATATGTCGAGTGGAAAGATCTACGGATAGACAAGCCAACAGTGGGCAAGGGGCATAGCCCTCTTTAAGTTAGCAAAGCAAAACTGGTTTTTATTGTTATTCTACCAACAGGAATCAGTGCAAGTCTCACAATATTCTACCTTCGGGGGTTGGGATCTCATCCCAGTAGAGGTATTTCCAACTATAGAAGAAGGGAAAGAAACAAGGTGGGGAGATAGGAAAGATCTGAAGGGAGAAAAGAAATGAATTCCAAAGCAGAAAGGTCAGAGGGTCTATGTTTTAGGCTGGTAGTAAACAGAGCCAAACTTACTCACATAGACGAACAAAGCAATACTGATGAATAAATGACAATAAAGTAGAAGTAGATTCAACAGAACAAACATACAGATCTAACATAAGAAAGGTCTGATGTAAAACACAAGTATTCAACGCACAAAGTCTAAATATTGTATTAATATTTGTTTCTGTTACAAAAAGTTCAAAGCCTTTTCTTCTTACTTCTATTTTTCATCTGAAAAGTATCCACCCCTTGAATACAACAAGTATTCAAGTATTTATAGAAGAAGAGAAGGAAAGAAGGCAAAAGCAAACCAACCACCTAATTACAAAATATCTACAAAATATCTAAAAGTCAACTGTTGACTTTTGGCAACTTGGTGGATGACATCATCCCATGGTGCAACATGGATGATGTCATCGTTTATGCCAACATACTCTTAGATATTTACAAAAAGAAGAAGAGAGGAAGGAGACTATTCATCATCGTCTCGCGGTTGAAAGGGAGTGTCCTACTTCTGCTTTTTGCTCGGGAGAAGTGATGTTGAACTGGGCCCGATATTCCATGAACTTGCTGATCATGGGCTGAAGTTGATCCTGAGCAGGATCCTTGTGGCGATCGCTGATAACTTTGCAAGTTTCACGTTCATCCACGAGCCTTTCTGGGAGCTTGGCATATTCATTTCCCACCTCTATCAGGAACCCTATAAAGTCACGACAGGCCAGAAGGTTGTTGATGCATTCGGTGTCGAACGTGGCTTCTAGCCCTAACCCTTGCGAGATGATCTCCTTAAAGATCTAAATAGTTTGGTCTACCTTCCTCAGGGTGAAAGAAGGAGTGAGCAAGCCTGGGGACATTCTCAAGATGATTTTCTCCATCTGGTGCATAGCCTCCAAGGCTTCCTCTTTGACTTTATCTATCTTTTTGAGGACAAACTCCAACTGATCGACCTGGTAGTCCAAAGTAGACAGGACTTTGTTGGGTGCTCTGGGGTGATTGAAGACGCCAAACTTGACCAGATCTTTGACTGAAAAATCGAGCATTTTCTAAAAGGTCTCATGCTGGAGCCTAGCATGGTCCAACTCTTCGGAGATGGGTCCCGCATCACTTGGAGTGCCTTGTTCGCCTGATTGATGTTCTGATACAACTCGGTGAACTTGACAATTACTCCCTCACTTTCCTTGAGGATTTGGTCTCTCTAGGCGGATACTACCATACTTTGCTCGCCGATTTTTGCATATTCATTTATCTTATCCTGGCTCAGGGGCTCAGGAGTCTCAGTGGCAGTTGTAGGAGGTGCACTGCCCATTTTCTGCAAGGCGTGGAGAAGATGTTTATTTTGCTCTTTTAATAGCCTCTTTTCTTCCTTTGCTTCCTGAAGTTTCTTACAAAGGGCATCCACTGCAGATAGGGCCTCTCCTTGAAGGCTTTCTGAAGACGTTCCCATCGTGACTTGGGTCACTATATAATCTATCGAGATAGATCCTTTTTATCCTTTAAAGGATCGGGATACGCGATCTCCATTACTCTCTCTCTTGATGCACTCTGAGAGAAGTGGGTTATAGGCTTTTGCTTCTTGGCCCCCTTTGATGGGATGACAGAGAAGTCCATTGGTGTGATAGGAACTTTCCTCTTTTGTTGGCTTAGGTGCTGAGAGATCCATGCTGGACTTATGGGAGTGGGACCAGAAGTAGAAGAGGGAGCAGCTGCAGTAGCGGAGGGAAAGTGCGTTGAGACACTTGGTGGCGGCATTGAATGAGAGGCCAGCGAAGTACTCAAGAGAGGAAGGGATACTGCAGGGGAGGAAGATGAGGATATGGAAGGGAGCTGAGAGATGAGAGAAGAAATAGTGGGGGACAGCTCCACGAGAGAAGAGAAGATGGATGACAAGGAGGGGGAACAGTAGAAGATGGGGGAGAGGATACGACCAAAGGAATGGTCGCTTGGGTCACACGAGGAGGAGAAGGAGGAGAGGGGAAGGGACAAGAAGGGACCTCAGTGGTTGTAGCAGTGGAAACATCCTGAGTGGACGTGCCCATCGGAACATCTTCGGCCACTTCTTTCTCTGGAGATAACAAGCTCACAACCTGTTCTTGTGCGGCGAAGGGGACTCTTAGGAGCCTCTTCCCGAGTGGAGCTTGACTCGCCCTCCTTATCCTTGCCTTTTACTTTTGGCAGATTTTTGGTCCGACAAGTGCGTTGCCCAATGGAGATGTAGTGAAATCTACCTCGAGGTAGATGAGGCCATTCATCCTGCACCAGTGTTCTGTCCGCAGAGTTTCTTTGACCCTTTCTTCAATGGTCTGGGGCACTTTGGTTCTGTCGATTGTAGTAAACGGCCAGTTGTCCCCGTCTGTGTCAAGATATACCTGATCAACTTCTTGATCGGTAGTTTGATAACCTTTCAGGACAATAGCCACGCCCGTCATCAATGATTTCTACACAAAGCAAGAAATGGTCCTTTCTTCTGAGCTCGACCTCATGGTACAGGTCGATATAAATGTCCTCGATCTATGGAAGGTGGATAGGATCAAGTTTTTCCCTGGGAAGGTGATTCCTTGGATCGAAATTGGGCCTTGCCGAAAAGTTGTGCTTCAGATTGAGCAGTTCTAGCTTGGCAACCATTTCCTGGGCTTTGTGATGAGACACGCAGGTGTATCTACCCACTGTGAGGGGGAAAGGAGTTCGACCCTTCTTTCTTTTCAAGCACTTCTCATGATACGTTACAAGCTGTCTGGATAGCTCTAACAGGATCAACTTGGGGCCGGCATATCTCGGCAATTTGGTGGGCTCACCCAGGAAGTTAGCTGCCCTGAGATAGGTGAAGGTGGGAAACTGTGTGAATAAGGCCCCCCACTTTTCCATTGCTGCGATGATGCTCTTGGTCATCCGACCGTGAGTCATGTTAGGCCTCAATAGGCAGACGATGCCGTAGAAAAAGGCATCGTTGATTTTGGTGAACTGTGAGATGCTGTTCTCCAGCTTCAGCTCTAGGTAGTACTCATATATCCTTACTTGGGGCCAAACCCCACATCGGTTCAATGCTGGATAATCCCTTTCCAAGGCTGCAGCATAAACTACGTAGGAGTTCATGTAGAACCTCCCCGTTGTGGTGAGTTGTTGGAGCTACTCGGATATGGTACTGCTTATTATCTCCGCCCACTCAAAGCGTTGATCAGGTACATTCTTGCTCATGGTCTCTAGGTACCTGAGCATCCACTTATGAAAGTAATGGGCATCAGAAATCCCAAATACTCTGCTTAGGAATGTGATAGTATCACTCAGTTCCTCGGAGAAATCACTTCGGTGAATAACTTGTGGCCATATGGTTACCACCTTCTTGTTCTTTAAATATACTTCATTCATCAACTGCATGCTACACCAGATCTTCATTGTCCTCCCAAGCCTTGGTGCAGTCTTCTTGGCTTACAGCCACAAAGTACCGGTGGTGAGGGATGCCAAGCATGATTTCGAAGTGTCGGGCGGTAAGGTTGATCACGACTTTTCCCTTTTCATTTTGGACACACCTAGTGTCTTTGTTGTAGCATCGGGCCACTACCATCATGAATTCATTGTTCACTTTGCACTAATGGGTATCCCCCAAAGAAATTGCGGAGCCACTACCCACTAGTTTGTCCATCCAGGGACTCCTTGTGACCCTCCTGGTTCTGGCCCAGAAATCTTCCATATCGATGTGACCGAGCTCTGAGTCTCTTATATCCAGGTCACATTCTACCTGAGACTCGGGCATTCTGACCCTTTGGTACTTGTCCTCCATCTCTTCCTCTATAAGCTTGGCTTTATCCTTAGACTTGGTTGGTCTCTTGCTTGATGTAGACATATGTGGATTTGAACTCAATTGCTGATCTGCAAGAAGAAGAAGTGAAACCCAACGCAGAAAAGCCATGTCAGCTGTTAGATCTCCCATTAAAGCATTGACAGAAGGAAGAGTGAGGAGTTAGCAATTTTAAGGTCTCAGGGCGTAGGGCACATGGACACTACAGGCTGTAGGGTTAATAGTATGGCGCACGGAAGAAGGGTGTTACACGGAACAAATTAGCGCCAAAGGGTGCAGGGCGCATGAACACTGTAGATGACATTTTGTTATTGTAAGCGAAATATGCGCTGCGCCATTCATATGCATTTTATATTGGGCACGAGATAATTTTCATGTTGCATGTAGGGATGGGATGCGCCAATAGCGCATGTATTTTCATGTTACATGGAACTTTGGTGGTCCGAAGGGCGCAGGGTTGATGTGTGTAACATAGGCTTTATGTGCACAGAAGGGGAACTTGGCGCGATGCAGGGAAGGTTTGCATGACATTGTGTTATTGTAAGAGGGGATGTGCCTGCGCCGTTTACGTAGTTTTATACTTAGCGCAAGTAATGTTGGTGTCGCATGGGGTAGGGTGAGCCAATGTCGCAAATATTTGTAATGTAACAGAGAGCTCTAAAATGCACCTAAGGCGCAGGTTATAAATGTTCATTGAAAAGAAAAGTGCGCCTTACAGGTGCGGCGTATTTTATGCGGCAGGAATGGTGAATGCGCCAAGAGGAAAATGCAGTCTAATACGAACTTCCGAGTTTTCTTTCTTTCTGACAGGTTTACATGTATTATAGGCCTCTTTTACGGGGTTTTTCGATGGTGAAGGGGGTGCATGGCATGAAGATCCAAGTTACCTGGAATATATAGAATGTGAGAGTCGAAAGCAGGGTCCACGAATGCGACACGAGGATGACAGCGTCTTTGACAGTGCGAGAGAATAAAAGTTAATCACGTGTTTTTCTAAGCGGTGAAAGTGATAGGATGGATGCACCTATATATAGGCAAATGTGCAATGAATGCGCCAACCACTTTTTCAAGTGGCGCATGGACACTTTGTAGGATGCGGGGTTAATAGTATGGTGCACGAGAAGAAGGGTGTTACATGGAAAAATTAGTGCCAAAGGGCATAGGGTGCATGAACACTTTGCAGATGACATTTTGTTATTGTAAGCGAAGTGCGCTTGTGCCATTCATATGTGTTTTATCTTTGGGCGCAGATAATTTTCATGTTGCATGGGGACAATATGCGCTAATGGCGCATATATTTTCATGTTACATGGAACTTTGGTGCGCCAAAAAGGGTTCAGGGGTTGATGTGTGTAACATAGGCTTTATGTGCACGAGAAGAAACTTGGCGTGGCGCATAGGAAGGTTCGCATGACATTGTGTTGTTGTAAGAGGGGATGCGCTGTGCTGCGTTTACGCGAGTTTTATACTTAGGGCAAGTAATGTTGGTGTCGCATGACGGCAAGGGTGTGCCAATGGCACAAATATTTTCAATGTAACATAGAAGCTCTCGGTGTGCCTAAGGCGCAGGGTTATGGGGTGTTGCAAGCAAAAAAGTGCACCTTCTAGGCGCGACGTGGCAGTATTTTATGCGGCAGAAATGGCATATGCGCCAAGAGGAAAATGTGGTCTAATACAAACTTCCAAGTTTTCTTTCTTTCTGACGAGGTTTGCATGTATTATAGGCCTCTTTTACATGGTTTTTGGATGGTGAAGTGGGTGCACAAAGAAGATCCAAGTTATTTTTAAGGCGAGCCCTCCTTACCAAAGCAGATCTGGAAAGAGAAGGAAGAGCTTGGGGAGAGAGACAGCCATAACAACAAAAGTGGGGGTACAAAAATCCATCTACCCCACCACACAAACAAACAAGCAACTAACAACAACAAAACTAAAACATGAGAGTAACAAGGACCACTTACCTAGAATATATAGAATGTGAGAGGTGAAACGGGGTCCACGAACGTACCATGAGGATGACGGCATCTTGTGGTGTAGAGGAATAAAAGTTAATCACGTGTTTTTCTGGTGAAAGTGACAGGGTGGATGTGCCTATATATAGGCAAAGGTGCAATAAATGTGCCAACCACTTTTTCAAGTGGCGCATCAAAACTCATGTTGACACGTAAAATGGTGTGCCCTTTGGCGCGGATAAATGTGTGTCAACACAGAGATACTTGCACCTTTGGCGCAAGTTTACGACTGTCAACATCCCATTTCATGCGCCCTTTGCGCACCAAACTACGGCGCAACAATTGATGTGTCAACACGAAGGTGCATGCGCCTTGGCGCACACAAGAATGGCGCATCACGGGAAGGCACACCAAAACATGTGTCGACACCTAAAACGGTGCGCCAAAGGAAATGAAGGGGGCACATTTACTCTGTGTAACATAGATAAAAGGTGTGCCCAACCAAAAAGGGACCAAAATGGCTAAGTTCAGAAAACTAGATTTCCCGAAAGGGATTTTGCAACGTTCCAAACGTAGAGGGGTCCACGACGAGGGACCAGGACAAAATTTGGTATGGTTACCTATAAAATTGCCCTCGTCAATTTTACAGGATAACAACTGGCTCTTTCTGGGGACTATCTTTGAGTGAAACTTAAGGGTAGAGAATCCCAGATTTTCATGTGCCTATCCATTGGGTACCAGAGAGTCAAAAACAAGGGCGACGACAAAAGAAAACACACGATGAAAGAAAACACACGACATAAATCAAACTGTACAAAGAAGAGAGCAAGCTCTACTTCCTGAATATTTTGAGGTGCTACCCGCTATAGGGAAGCGGGAGATCAGTTCCATCCAGATATGAGAGATAGAAGCTATTTTCTCCATTGAGCTGTTTGATCTTGAAAGGCCCTCTCCATAGAGAATCAAATTTCCCATGCATGCCCTTTGGCTCTCTCCGTTTGTCCCACAAAAGGATGAGGTCTCCCACCTAGAAATCCCTTTGCTTAGCTTTTTTATCGAACAATTTCTTGACCTGATTCTGATGTTCGGTGATCCTATCGACCACTCTTACTCTTTTCTCTTCAAGCTCTGATAGATACATGATCCTCTTTTCAAGGGAATTTTGGAAAGTCTCATCTTGAATTGCTCATGCCAAGCACAGAGTAGGGAGTTCCACAGAAATGGGAAGCTTGGCGTCGGTTCCATATAACACTTGAAAAGGCAACATGCCGAGAGACCTCTTTGGAGTAATGCGGTCCACCCACAAAGCGTCATATAATGATTTGTGCCACATTAGCTGATTCTCATCCACTAGCTTATGTATGATGGTCACTAAGTTTTTATTACTGGATTCCACCTGACCATTTCCTTGGGGGTAATAATCCGAGGCGTGAGCCAAGGTTATCCCGTATTCATAGAAAAAACTAATAACTTCCCATGAGGAGAAGTTGGAAGCGTTATCAACAACAATCTTGTTTGGAATGCCAAACCTGACAATGATATTTTCTTCGATGAAACTGCAAACAACCTCAAAAGTGGCATGCTTGACAGGTATGGCCTCCACCCATTTTGTGAAGTAATCTATTGCTTTCAGGACATAACTATTTCGGCACTCGATTGGGGATTGAGTGCACCGATAAAATTGATTCCCCACTGCTTGAATGGTTCATCAATGATGACCGGCCTGAGGGGAAAAGCAGCCAATTTTGGCTTACCAACAAATTGCTGGCAAGGCTCACACTTTGCTACCCAGGTGGCTGTATCTTGGAAAAGTGTTGGCCAATAGTACCTGGCCCAGATGATCTTGTGTGCCATCACGGAAGAGGAGAAATGGCCACCACAGGCTGAATCATGAAAAATCTCAAGTAACTTTACCTGTTGTGGCTTGTCAACACATCACAAGAAGATGCCATCTATTCCACGTTTGTATAAACCATCATCCCAGATGACATATCTGGCTGCTCTGAGCTTTATAGCATGCTTCTCCTTTGTAGTTAGATGAGCTGGGCATTCACCATAGGTGAGAAAGAAAGCAATATCGAATACCACTCGTCGTTGGTTGCGACAAATAGAACCATAGGTAGTGAATCGGCTTTCTCCAGCTGGCTTTGTGCTCCATTTACATAATCATCTTTTCGTGGGTTTTGGTTTTCATATCTAGATCATACCCTCCTCTTACTAGAATATCTTACTCTTGGACTTTTGCGATCCAATTTCCTCATAAACTCCCTAACTCCTATTGAGTTAGGATGGACTTGACTGCGTGTTAGGGACCAATACCATTGTATGAGAATTTAGAATGTAATACCTGAAGTTCTTGACTGCTTTAACCATGGCGAAGGCATGCTTTTCCAACTGGACATCTTTAATTTGTGAGGCTTGAGAGGAGAGCTCATAAATGCAATCGGGATTCAACATCCTCAGAATTATTTTACATCAAGATAGTCGATACGGTATGCTCAGATGCATAGCTATACATGATAAAATCTTTGGAGAAATCAGGACATACCAGGACTGGCACGTGAGTGACGGAGGCTTTTATATCCTCGAATGACTTCTTTCCTTCTTCACTCCACCGGAAAGTTGGTGATCCTTTCATCATGTTTGATATGTGGCGAGTCTTTTCAGCAAAGTCTGGAACAAAGCACCTGAGAAAGTTCACCTTTCGAAAAAAGAGTGAACGTTAGTCTTGCTTGTAGGTAAAGTGAGGCTCTGAATAGCCTTAACCCTTTCGGCATCTATCTTCGTTCCTTCCTTGCTTACAATGTGTCCCAGTAACTTTCCTTCTGTGACTCCAAAAACAGAATTTTTGGATTCAGGGAGATCCCATGCTCTCGGCATCTAATCAATACTTGTTCCAAATGATCACAATGATCATTTCGCTACTTAGAGAACACAGTTAAGTCATCCAAGTAAACTACGATGACTTTTCCCATCATGAATGAATGAAGTCCATGGCCCACTGAAAAGTGGCGTCGGCATTGGTCAGACCAAAAGGCATCCTACTATAAGTGAATGTACCCCAAGGGGTAGTGAATGCTGTTTTGAATTGGTCTTCGGGTGAGACTTCAATCTGATTGTAGCTGAAAAACCATCAAGCATGGACAACATTTCTAATCCAGTCACTGCTTATAGAACCTGATCCATTATGGGAAGTGGGTAGTTGTCCTTTAAGGACGCTTGATTCAGGTTGCGAAAATCTATGCAGATGCGTATCTCACCATTCTTCTTACGTACTGGCACAATGTTTACCACCCAAGTACTGTGATGGATAGGAAAAATGATCCATGTGTCCAACATTTTCTAAATTTCATCCTGGATAGTACCTGAGATCTTAGGATTGTAGTGTCTCTACTTCTGGTGAAAGGGTTTGACATCCTCTTTTAATGGGATGTCATGTTGGATGTCCTTTGGCTTAAAAGACTTTAGATCGGCATAGGACCATGCCAATACATCCATGTATTTCTTCAGCAACTTCACAAATTTCTGCTTCTCTTCGGGTGTGCAACATTTTCCAATGTTCACAAACTGTGGATGTTCTACCGAACCTAAATTGACTGGTTGGGTTTCTGGGGAGGAGTTAGGATCATCCCACCTTTTCTTTTTGACAAAACAATCATGCACATGTCAAATAACCGCTCTAGGGAGACCAAACCTTTTGGGATTTTATTTCCTTTGAGTGACATATGTCATCATTTCCTTGATTCCTCGTTACATTATAACATACTCATGGCACGTGGAAGTGGATCCTTCAAAATGAAGCTCACTAAATTTTTTTGATTTTTCAAGAAAGGCAATGAGTTGATTGTCATCGTTGAATACCTGCCGAGTCTTGAGAATTGTCCAAGCACGCTTTGGCGAAAAACCACCTCAATGGTATATGTGTGCTCATTTTCAAACCCGGTGAGGAGCATCGGGGACACTTTGAAAATGACCAATGAATCGGCCATGTCATTCGAGCTCTTGAGATGGATTTTATTGAAAAAGCTTCGAACTCCTCGATGCTGTCCCATACCGCATTGTGGTAATGTCTGAGCCTTTCATTCTTTACTTGGTATATCCTTTTAACTTGATTTACGACCAGCTCTACATCACCTGTACTTTCAAATTCTTGATTCCTCTTTCCTTTGCAGCTTGCATGCCAAGTAGCAAAGATTCATACTCAGCAGTATTATTCGTGTTGAAAAATTGTAACTTGAAAGAGAGAGGAATAATCTCCTCTTCGGGAGATATTAGCATGGCTCCAGCGCCGCACCCACTAGTCATGCGCAACTACCATCAAACTGTAAAGTCCAGATCTTGTTAAGATCTTCTACTTGGATGAGGACATCCCCCTTGTCAGACTCGGTAGACAAGAAATAGTTTCCCATCCCTGATGATTCGAAGAGAATTTGGGCTTTGGGGTCATCGGAGTTAGTAACCAGGTACTTCTTTTGTGATTCAGGCTCCAATGTTTGCATTACACCTTTGACGGGGATTCTAGCCTTAGACCAGTCCATATGAATCTCCCCACCAACTTCACTGCAAAAGCTCCTTCCTAGTAGAATTCCATATGCTGCCGGAATATCGGCAACAAGGATGGTCATCTTTACTCTTTTCTCTAGGAATGCCGCAAATGTGAACTGAGCGTCCTTGATTTGACCGATCAACGGAACTGCTTGGTTTCCAAGGAATAACATCTGCCAAAAGGCTTGGTAAGGGTGAGGCCCAAGGCATGGGTGACTTTTGCTGGCATGACATTATCGGAAGCCCTAAAATCAATTATGTAGTTGCTTAGTTTGTGACCATTGATTAGGAGGGAGAGATAGAAAGGTTCTATCTTTCCTGATGCAGATGTTGAGGCAACATTTATGCGAGATGCAGGAGGAGTAGAAAGGATTCCCTTTGGGGAAACCTGAGTAGTTATGATAACTTGGCTTTGGATGTATTCAGTCAACCTTACAAGCTTCTCGGGATTTGACTGAAGATATTCAGCTTCAGACATCTAGATTTTGGTCTTTTTAGCGTGATCAATTATGTCAAATGCGGCCAAGGGTTGCGTGGATGAAGGAATGAGTCCCTCATTTCGCAATGGTAGGGTAGGATTACTGGTCTTGATAGGAATATGAGGAGGCTGATTCAGAGGGGAAAAAGGGGAAAAAGATTTCTTTGAAAAAGACTTAGTAACAGGCTGAGCAGGAAGGGGATTACCTCTTTTTACAATGGTTGGCGACGTGTTTGACACGGCCTTCTCTTTCTGCGCCTTGGCAGCAATTTCTGCTTTTTTTCTGAGAGCGGGTGAAAACAACATAAGATTGTCTACTTGCATATCCTTGGGTACCCTCCTCTTTGTCAGATTCTTCCTCATCAAATTCCATATACCCGATAGTAGAGTCGCCAGTCGGTTCACCGACATCTTGATCATCTTCACCTGGCGATGAAGGTTCTTCATAATTTTGCTCCTCTTCTTCGATTTCAGCTAAAGCATTGATCGAGGGGCTTCAAGTACCAATCGTGGAGTAGCTATGCAGTAGGCGGGGCCTTTGTGAGATGTTGTTAGAAGTAAAGCTCCTCCGTGGAATATCCCGGTATGAAGTGCTAGGAGAAGCCTGAGCTAGCTACTTTTTTAATGCGAGCAGGTCATTTGCCATCTTCTGGAATGCCGGATCGGATGAAGTGGCGGGAGAAGGAGCTGAAACTTTCGGCTTGGATGGATCTCACTTTAATTCACCAGATATTAGTAAGTTGTCTTCAATCCATATGGTAGCATCTTGGGCGAGAACCAAAGTAGTGACTTGTTCTTGCAAGAGTAAGAAACTTACTTTTGAGCTCATGGCGTTCACGAAGAAACACTTCTAATTTTCTGGCGTTGGCAGCATGGTAGGTGGAACTCGATTGATTAGTGAGTTGAAACGGGTGATGAAATCGCGCATGGTTTCATTGACCTCCTTCTTCAGGTGAGTGATCTTTGACAGCAACGCAAATGCATCCTCGAAGGCTTATACCTTTCTTCAAATGCAGTCCGTAAGGTGGCCCAGCTAGTAATAGATCCGGCCGGCAAATGTTGAAACCATTCCGTTGCTGGTCCTTGCAAGGTTTCCAGAAAGAGGCAAACTGACACATCTTCATGGGTCACATCTAGGATACTGCATGACATGATGAATGCGGATATGTGTGAATCCGTGCTTTGGTTCCCACTCCCATCAAATTTAGGAAAATTCTTTCGATTTCCATGTGGGAGCGCGTGAACAGGATGTGGTAGAGCCAAAGGGCCCATAGCATTTCCCCATGGCACTGCCATTTGAATAGCTGGAAAGAGAACGCGTGCTGGGAGGATGGTCCCACTGAGCAACAAAGCACTGCAAAGTGATGTGGATGCACCTTGTGAGAGATGCTTCCTTTGCGGAGGTGAGACACTCCTAGATGACCGGTTAGCTGAACTTAGCGATGAGAAGTGCACCGGTGTTACACTGAAGTTGTGCCTTTGAAGCAGATCGAAAGTAGGATCAACTTCTCCACGAGCTCTCCTACTACGAGTAAATGGTTCACCTGCCAGTGTACCTTCCAGATCTGTAATATTTTGGAGCAAATCCTAAAAACTCTTTTTGGTTGTACTTGCTGATTTTTTTGAATTTTTGACAAAAATCAGCAGTATGCACTTTTCTAAATATTTAATTTTATCCCTCTTTTAACAACCGATTGGTTTTAATGTCTGATTAACAAGGATAAAATGATGGTAAAACTTAGTAAGCTGATTTTCAGATCTAGAGTTGACTTTTTAAAGAGTTTGAAAATTTTGGTAAACTGTCAAAAACTCAGATCTACGGAAAAATACAGATTTTTGTAAAAACTCAACGAACTAAAGATCTCTAACTAGCCCAGATCTATGGACCTCTGAAGAAAATTTTCAGTTTGGGTCACTTTTGCAAAAATTTTGGATTTTAGACAAAAAGTTAAAATTTGCAAACAGGTAGTGATTTGTTTTGATTTTTACCGATTTTCTAACATACCACTATCATAGATCTGTTAGATCATTCGATCCCCAGTAGAGTCGCCAAAAACTGTTGGTCAAAAATCTATCAAGTGGACAGATCTATGGATAGATGAGCCAACAGTGTGCAGGGCATAGCCCCTCTTTGAGTCAGCGAAACTAGTTTATTGCTATTCTACCAGCAGGAATCATGCAAGTCTCACAATATTCTACCTTCGGGGTTGGGATCTCATCCCAGTAGAGGTATTTCCAACTATAGAAGAAGGGAAAGAAACAAGGTGGGGAGATAGGAAAGATCTGAAGGGAGAAAAGAAATGAATTCCAAAGCGAGAGGGTTGGGGGTCATGTTTTGGGTGGTAGTAAACAGTAGAACTTACTCACATAGATGAACAAAGCAATACGATGAATAAATGACAATAAAGTAAAGTAGATTCATGTAAACAAACATACAGATCTAACATAAGAAAGTTACGATGTATAACACAAGTATTATTCGACTAAAAGTCTAAATATTGTATTAATATTTGTTTCTATTACAAAAAGTTCAAAGTCTTTTCTTCTTACTTCTATTTTTCATCTGAAAAGTATCCACCCCTTGAATACAACAAGTATTCAAGTATTTATAGAAGAAGAGAAGGAAAGAAGGCAAAAGCAAACCAACCACCTAATTACAAAATATCTACAAAATATCTAAAAGTCAACTGTTGACTTTTGGCAACTTGGTGGATGACATCATCCCATGGTGCAACATGGATGATGTCATCATTTATGCCAACATACTCTTAGATATTTACAAAAATAAGAAGAGAGGAAGGAGACTATTCGTCATCATCTCATGGTCGAAAGGGAGTGTCCTGCTTTGTTGCTCGGAGAAGTGATGTTGAACTGGGCCCGATATTCCATGAACTTGCTGATCATGGGCTGAAGTTGATCCTGAGCAGGATCCTTGTGGCGATCGCTGATAACTTCGCAAGTTTCACATTCATCCACGAGCCTTTCTGGGAGCTTGGCATATTCATTTCCCACCTCTATCAGGACCCCTATAAAGTCACGACAGGCCAGAAGGTTGTTGATGCATTCGGTGTCGAACGTGGCTTCTGGCCCTAACCCTTGCGAGACGATCTCCTTAAAGATCTGAATAGTTTGGTCTGCCTTCCTCAGGGTGAAAGAAGGAGTGAGCAAGCCTGGGGACATTCTCAAGATGATTTGCTCCATCTGGTGCATAGCCTCCAAGGCTTCCTCTTTGACTTTATCTATCTTTTCGAGGACAAACTCCAACTGATCGACCTGGTAGTCCAAAGTAGAAAGGACTTTGTTGGGTGCTCTGGGGTGATTGAAGATGCTGAACTTAACTAGATCTTTGACTGAATAGTCGAGCATTTTCTGGAAGGTCTCATCTTGAGCCTAGCATGGTCCAACTCTTCGGAGATGGGTCCCGTGATCTTTTGGAGTGCCTTGTTCACCTGATTGATGTTCTGATACAACTCGGTGAACTTGATGATTACTCCCTCACTTTCCTTGAGGATTTGGTCTCTCTAGGTGGATACTGCCATACCTTGCTCTCGATTTTGGCATATTCATTTATCTTATCCTGGCTCAGGGGCTCAGGAGTTTCGGTGGCAGTTGTAGGAGGTGCATTGCCCATTTTCTGCAAGGCGTGGAGAAGATGTTTATTTTGCTCCTTTAATAGCCTCTTTTCTTCCTTTGCTTCCTGAAGTTTCTTGCAAAGGGCATCCACTACAGATAGGGCCTCTCCTTGAAGGCTTTCTGAAGAAATTCCCATCGTGACTTGGGTCATTGTATAATCTGTCAGAGATAGATCCTTTTTATCCTTTAAAGGATAGGATACGCGATCTCCATTACTCTCTCTCTTGATGCACTCTGAGAGAAGCGGGTTATAGGCTTTTGCTTCTTGGCCCCCTTTGATGGGATGATGGAGAAGTCCATCGGTGTGATAGGAACTTTCCTCTTTTCTTTGGCTTAGGTCTGAGAGATCCATGCTGGACTTATGGGAGTGGGACCGAGTAGAGAGAAGAGGAGCAGGCTGTAGTAGCGGAGGAAAGTGCATTGAGACACTTGGTGGCGGCATTGAATGAGAGGCTAGAAAGTACTCAAGAGAGGAAGGGATACTATAGGGGAGGAAGATGAGGATATGGAAGGGAGCTGAGAGATGAGAGAAGAAATAGTGGGGGACAGCTCCGTGAGAGAAGAGAAGATGGATGACGAGGAGGGGGAACAGGTAGAAGATGGGGGAGAGGATATGACCAAAGGAATGGTCGCTTGGGTCACACGAGGAGGAGGAGGAGAGGGAGAAGGGACAGAAGGGACCTCAGTAGTTGTAGCAGTGGCAACATCCTGAGTGGATGTGCCCATCGGAACATCTTCGGCCGCTTCTTTCTCTGGAGATAACAGGCTCATAACCTATTCTTGTGCGGCGGAAGGGGGACTCTCAGGAGCCTCTTCTCGAGTGGAGCTTGACTCGCCCTCCTTATCCTTTCCTTTTACTTTTGGCAGATGTTTTGGGATGGTGCGTTGCCCAATGGAGATGTAGTGAAATCTACCCCGAGGTAGATGAGGCCATTCATCTGCACCCGTTTTTGTCCACCGAGAGTTTCTTTGACCCTTTCTTGATAGTGCAGGGGCACTTTGGTTTTGTCGATTTTAGTAAATGGCCAGTTGTCCCCGTTTGTGTCAAGATATACCTGATCAACTTCTTGATCGGTAGTTTGATAACCTTTCGGGACAATGGCCATGCCGTACTGAATGATCTCTGCCAGGGCCAGGTGAGAATGGTCCTTTCTTAAGCTCGACCTCATGGTACAGGTCGATATAAATGTCCTCGATCTGTGGAAGGTGGATAGGATCGAGTTTTTCCCTGGGAAGGCAATTCCTTGGATCGAAAGTGGGCCTTTCCGGGAATTTGTGCTTCAGATTGAGCAGTTCTAGCTCAGCAACCATTTCCCGGGCTTTGTGATGAGACACGCAGGTGTATCTACCCACTGTGAGGGGGAAAGGAGTTCCACCCTTCTTCCTTTTCAAGCACTTCTCATGATACGTTACGAGTTGTCTGGACAGCTCTAACAGGATCAACTTGGGGCCGGCATATCTCGGTAATTTGGTGGGCTCACCCAGGAAGTTAGCTGCCCTGAGATAGGTGAAGGTGGGAAATTGTGAATAAGGCCCCCCACTTTTCCATTGCTACGATGATGCTCTTGGTCATCTGACCGTATGAGTCATGTTGGGCCTCAATAGGTAGACGATGCCGTAGAAAAAGGCATCGTTGATTTTGGTGAACTGTGAGATGTTGTTCTCCAGCTTCAGCTCTAGGTAGTACTCATATATCCTTACTTGGGGCCAAACCCCGCATCGGCTCAATGCTGGATAATCCCTTTCCGAGGCTGCAACAGCATAAACTATGTAGGAGTTCATGTAGAACCTCCCCATTGTGGTGAGTTGTTGGAGTTGCTCGGATATGGTGCTGCTTATTATCTCCGCCCACTCGAAGCGTTGATTAGGTACGTTCTTGCTCATGGTCTCTAGGTACCTGAGCATCCACTTATGAAAGTAATGGGCATCAGAAAGCCCAAATACTCTACTTAGGAATGTGATAGTATCACTCAGTTCCTCGGAGAAATCACTTCGGTGAATAACTTGTGGCCATCTGGTTACCACCTTCTTGTTCTTTAAATATACTTCATTCATCAGCTGCATGCACTTATCTTCATTGTCCTCCCAAGCCTTGGTGCAAGTCTTCTTGGCTTACGGCCACAAAGTGCGGTGGTGAGGGATGCCAAGCATGATTTCAAAGTGCCGGGCGGTAAGGTTGATCACGACTTTTCCCTTTTCATTTTGGACACACCTAGTGTCTTTGTTGTGGCAGTGGGCCACTACCATCATGAATTCATTGTTCACTACACTGACGGGGATCCCCCAGAAAAAGTGCGAGGCCACTTACCCACTAGTTTGTCCATCCAGGGGACTCCTGTGACCCTCCCCAGTTTCGGCCCGAAATCTTCCATATCGATGTGACCGAGCTCTGAGTCTCTTATATCCAGGTCACATTCTGCCTGAGACTCGGGCATTCTGACCCTTTGGTACTTGTACTTCATCTCTTCCTCTGTAAGCTTGGCTTTACCCTTAGACTTGGTTGGTCTCTTGCTTGATGTAGACATATGTGGATTTGAACTCAATTGCTGATCTGCAAGAAGAAGAAGTGAAACCCAACGCAGAAAAGCCATGTCAGCTGTTAGATCTCCCATTAAAGCATTGACAGAAGGAAGAGTGAGGAGTTAGCAATTTTAAGGTCTCAGGCGCAGGGCGCATGGACACTGTAGGATGCAGGGTTAATAGTATGGCACATAGAAGAAGGGTGTTACACGAGAACAAATTAGTGCCAAAGGGCGCAGGGCGCATGAACACTGCACATGACATTTTGTTATTGTAAGCAGAAGTGCGCCTGCGCCATTCATATGTGTTTTATGCTTGGGCGCAGATAATTTTCATGTTGCATGGGGACAGGATGCACCAATGGCGCATATATTTTTCATGTTACATGGAACTTTGGTGCGCCAAAGGGCGTAGGGTTGATGTGTGTAACATAGGCTTTATGTGTGCAAAAGGGGAACTTGGCGCGGCGCAGGGAAGGTTTGCATGACATTGTGTTGTTGTAAGAGGGGATGCGCCTGCGCCATTTACGTAGTTTTATACTTGGCGCAAGTAATGCTGGTGTCGCATGGGGGTAGGGTGTGCCAATGGCACAAATATTTGCAATGTAACATAGAAGCTCGGTGCGCCTAAGGCGCGCAGGGTTATGGGGTGTTGCAAGCAAGAAAAGTGTGCCTTACAGGCGTGATTTTTATTTTATGCGCGAGAATGGCATATGCGCCAAGAGGGAAAATGTGGTCTAATACAAACTTCCGAGTTTTCTTTCTTTCCTGACAGGTTTGCATGTATTTTAGGCCTCTTTTACAGGGTTTTTTGGATGGTGAAGGGGGTGCACAGCAAGAAGATCCAAGTTATTTTTAAGGCAAAGCCCCTCCTTACCAGCAGATCTGGAAAGAGAAGGAAGAGCTTGGGGGAGAGAGACAGCCAGAACAACAAAAGTGGGGGGGGGGGTTTACAAATCCATCTACCCTACCACACAAACAAACAACCAACAACAAAACTAAAACATGAGAGTAACAAGGACCACTTACCTGGAATATATAGAATGTGAGAGGTGAAAACGGGGTCCATGAACGCGACATGAGGATGACAGGCATGCTGACAGGTGTAGAGGAATAAAAGTTAATCACGTGTTTTTTTGACTGGTGAAAGTGATAGGGTGGATGCGCCTATATATAGGTAAAGGTGCAATAAATGCGCCAACCACTTTTTTAAGTGGCGCATCAAAACTCATGTCGACACGTAAAATGGTGTGCCCTTTGGCGCGGATAAATGTGTGTCAACACAGAGATACTTGCACCTTTGGCACAAGTTTATGACTGTCAACATCCCATTTCATGTGCCCTTTGGCGCACCAAACTACGGCACAACAATTGATGTGTCAACACGAAGGCGCATGCACCTTGGCACACGCAAGAATGGCACATCACGGGAAGGCACACCAAAACATGTGTCGACACCTAAAAGGGTGTGCCAAAGGAAATGAAGGGGGTGCAGATTTACTCTGTGTAACATAGATAAAAGGTGCACCCAGCCAAAAAGGGACCAAAATGGCTAAGTTCGGAAAACTAGATTTCCCGGAAAGGGATTTTGCAACGTTCCGAACGCAGAGGGGTCCACGACGAGGGACCAGGACAAAATTTGGTATGGTTACCTATAAAATTTCATGATTACTCGGCACTTACTATATGTCGGGAAGGGTGACTTACTATTTTTAGTAAGTTACATAAAAAAATTCTACGAACCAAAACTACAACCGTTAACTTGAATGTTTGACTCTTTGTATGCTCCTTTTGTGAAATACACCCTCTAGAATGACTTACTATTTCTAGTAAGTGCCTATGAGACAACTTACTATTTTTTACTAAGTGTGGAAATTTAGTTCTTCGAACCCCAATTGGATGTGACAATTTGAATTCCTTCTTCTCCATGTGTTCCTCTCACCTTCTGAACCAGTTTATTATTTTTAGCAGGTGCTTATGGTACCACTTACTATTTTTAGTAAGTGTTAATTTTGGGCCGAGGTGACCTTTCCAACGATTTTTGCCTGCAATATTTCCTCTGTATTCATCACCTCCTTCACAGCTTCTTTAGATGGTGGCTTACCCAAAATAGTAGTCTCCCATGTAGAAAGGCCTGATATTTTTAGTAAGTATGTTTCTGGTGATCAGATCATGGCGAGATGAAGATTTTTATATGGGTTTTTTCACAATATCACCCCTCTGAAATTTTGGGCTTATCTGATCACTTGGTTTACGAGATTTTAAAACTTTAAATTTTTCACCTAGCAGTTATGGACATAACAACCATTAATGGAGCTTGAAAATTGTAGGTCTCATTTTCCACCATGGATCTTGATAAAAATTATATTTTCTATGTGGGGTTTTCCTTCTTATTTAACCAAGTGAATTTTATTTACAAATTGATCATCGATTTAGAGGGAAATTTTTCCTTTTGTCTTCTTTGCATGGAATGGAGAGTTTATTTTCTTTAAATAATCCTCGTTGTGTATGAGAGATCCATTGGTGATTTTTTTACAGCCTTCGAAAATGATGAATACATCAAAAATGGTTCTTGATTTGTTCACTTTGGTTTTGCAAGATACATCGATTTCTTCATCTCCCGGCTACGAGGGTTTTCAGATGAAGTTCTTCGTTTCTTCCTTTATTCTTCAACTCTTGATCTGAGTTTACTCTAAAATATTTGTTCTTGAATAAGAGAAGGAATTGGTGAATCTAGTTGGGTGCATCAATGGTGGTTTAGATTTCTGGAGAAAATTGGACTGAGTTCCGGCAAGGTGTGTAGCTGTGGGGAGATGAAGCAGTGCAAAAAAATGACTAATTTTTGGCTTTAAAGCATTAAAAAGAAAACACTAGGGGATGGGTGCATTTTTGTGTCTTTGATGTCCCTTAAGATAATGGTATGAAAGTGACATCAATTTTCACATCGCGCCTAATCACGACACTTGGCAAGATCCGACCGGTTGAGCATTTGAGCTAGGGAGCTTGAGGGAAACACCTAGGGGCTGAAGTTTGGGCATATGGAGGACTAGAAGGAATAGGTGGATCTAGGTGAATTTTGCGTTCCCCTATGTCCTTTTAGCTAAAGGGATGAAAGGGACATCAGTTTGCACATTGCGTCAGGTTGCAACACTTGGCGATCATCTATGTAGTGAGGGGAATGACTTCGACTAGCTCTTAGGGGCTGAATTGGCGATGTGAAGGGTCCTATGGGTGATCATTGGGCTAAAAAGGGTTGGGCACATTTTATTTTCCCTCATGTCCCTTTTCCTAAAGGGACATCAAAATGCACCAGGCTCTTGGAGTTGACACATGTCCACTTCAAAATTTGGCTAAGTATGAGAGCTTACCTTGAGGCCAACTTGCAACGATGATATCTTGAGCTCCCGGATGAGTTTCAAGGTGAAATTTTATATGAATTTGACTGAAAAATTCCTTCTAAATCCAATTTTGGGATTATAATCTCTTGATTTCTCCATTTGAGTCCTAAAAATAGGATTTTATCTCTGGTGCATGATTGAGCATGAGAAAAATAGATATAAACATATTTCTCCTAGGTTTTGTGAAAAATATGATTCCACCATATTTTAGAGCTCTAAATTACCTTTTCAAAGATTTATTTTTAACTCTCATAATTGCTTCTCAAAGCTCAGGTGCTTTTTTAACATTGTGTGTTGCCTAGGCTTGAGAACCCGTTTCTGATGAACTGCCCCAAAACTTCCAAATCTTCCCTGAATCTTCCAAAATATTTTCCTTGATATTATTATACCTTTATTTCATCTCCATGTTTAATTTTTCTCCTTCATTCCACTTCAGGTGGGTGCATTAGTGCTTGAGAAGGTCAATGGTAGCCCTTCCTAAAACTGCCCAAAATTGACATTCTTCAAGATATCCTAAAATAACCTAGGGGGACTAACTTTTCTTTCCTAAATCACCTAGGGGAGTGAGTTGAAATCCACTGGAGAGTCATTGGACTAACTAGGTAAGGCCGATGTTGGGGATGGATTGGTCTAGGGATTTTTTTGGAAGGTATGGCTTTGAAATTTTTCAACATTGTGGTATTGTTGTCCCGCCTTCGAATGTATTTTTCCCCTTGAAAAATCTTGGACAACAAAATAATATGAAAAATGGACATAATAGGTGTAATTTTTGAACAAATGGAAGAAATTGTAGACACAAAAAAATGCACATACTATTATTTTACTATACCGCCAAGTATGATGTTTTATGTATGGATCTTGAGTAAGAAAATTATTCACTGGTGACACACATCCTAGTCCATCTATTTATTTTTATTGTTTATAGTGTCTCTTTCTCTCTCATATGTCATTATTGTACTTAGTTTTGGTCAGGTCATAGGGATCCCTTTCTATCATTCTCTTCACATTTTTCATCATTTCTCTCATAACACTAGCGCCCAAGCGCTCCTGTCCTCTTTGTTTTTGTTCACAATTTTGACATTTTTGGTTGACCTTTTTAGTTTTCTTACTCCTATCCCAAGGTCCTAGTCGGCATGTTGTGTCATTAGTGTCAAAATTCAAACAAGATATCCATATATAAACACAACATACATACCATTATAATGGCGGAAAATTTACTAAGGGCTATCTATCTACATACTATCAAAGGAACTGCATTTTGGGATTATTACTTTACATACACTACATAGGAAGGGGAAGTTTTGAATTCCATCCACACATTTGCAATGTATCTACCTATAGCCCACTATCTTGGTGTCATTAATGTGAGGAAAACCTAAGGAACAATTCTACACACACACACACACACACACACACACACACACACACACACACACACACACACACACACACACACACACACACACACACACACACATAGAACTATATGGATTATGAAATGTAGTGCGTGTGTTGGGTCGTAATTTCACTCTATCGGGTGACCATCGTGGTTAGTCGACTCCTCATTTTCCATCTTTTATTTTTTAAGAGTTGATTTATTTTGTGGTTTTGTAGGATATTATCTATTTTTAGGTTAGCACAAACTCGAAAATATTTCAATGACCTATAGGTGATCAATAGTGAAGGATAGAAAATCCCTAGTGATACCATAAAAATCGAGTTCCAACCCTCTACATAGTCACGAGGCACCTACTACAAAATCTCTAGCACCCGTGGCACCCACAAAAATTCTCGGCACCCGGCACCCTTGTCCCTATCCAAGTCATTCGAAAGTTCCAAAATTAATATCGAGTGTTTCTAGTATTCTACCCAGCCTTCATCATTGTTCTAGTTTAAATATACTTCGAGGATAAGAAAAAATCAGATAAATACCCTATCTCTCTCATTTGCTTACACAGTTACATCTTTAGAGTGCTTAACATATTGTATTTTGTTGTATATCATTACAGTGACTGTGAAATTAGATTTTATATTCAGATTTTATCAAATCATTTGGTGAACCCCTCTCTTAGAACTCCTTTCCCTAAGATCCATGAAACCCTAATGGCTAAAATTAAATCTTCCTCCCTAGGCAAGTTATGCATCATGAGAGTATCAATCCTATCCTTGATGATTTTTCTGAGGTTGAACTTCTTGATATTTATTGTAATGTTCAATTTTATGATAATGTTCAAAGATTGTTTGATGCTAACAAACATAAGGTTCCTACTAATTTCCCTAACTCTACCCTAAGCATTGTTTCTAAGGACCAAAACTTTTCTGGATGTAATCCTTGTTCTTCCATAGTCACCAAGGCTACTCCACCTTTTTCTATTTCTGTTGCAGCTCTTAATGATGTTATTATTGATTATATGTTTGGTCTTGATTGTGCTACTATAGATAAAAAGCATGTTACTTCCAATGATGAAAATGTACATGTGCATGATGATGTTTCTCATACTAGTCATGATGAATTTCAAATTATATCTCATGCTTCTTTTATTTCTGAAAATGTTTCTAATGATTGTAAAGATGTACCTCATGATAGTTCTCTTACTTCTCTAAATGTTGATGACTCACTTGATGAACTACTTACATGTGAAACTTTGTCTGATACTAATTATATTTTTGAGCATGAACATGTTAGTGAAGATTCTACTTCTCTTAAGACTGCTAAATGTGAATTTTCCACTCCACTTTCATCTACTTCTAAGGTTGTTTCTAATGGCATTCATGATGATTCTTCCATTCCTACTAGCTCACCTCTTATGGTTTCTTCTAATACTACTACTAGAATTTTAGTTAATATCCCATGTTCTTCTCTGCCTCTTTCCTCTTCTTCTTATCTTGATGATATTCATGTTTCTTCTTCTATTTCTCCTAGTGTACCGCTTCTTATTTCTTTTACATATACATCTAGTGTGCCCATAGCATCTTCATTTTCTTCTTCTTCTTCTTCTTCTTCTCACATTCCCATGATCAATCATAATGACAAGATCCAACCTCTCAATTTGCCTCTCACATCTTCTATGATTCCTCCACATGATATTTTTCACCCATGCATGTTGTTGGCTATTTTCAATCTCAAGTTCAATATCTCACTCTTGAAAGAAAAGCCTATTATGCTTCTATTGATAATAAATCTCTTCATGGCAATCCTATTCCAAAAAAAATTCACAATTCAGCATTTCCTAAGGATTTCATCATTCCTACATTTTTTTTCAATGGCACTAAATCCATATCTACATCTTAAGCATTATCATTTAGCTATGGCTTCTTATTTGAATGATTGACTATTGTTAAAATCCTTCTGTCATAGTCTTGTTGATGATGCTCTTCAATGGTACACTCATTTGCCTTTTGGATCTATTAGTACATATTGTGAAATGGAAGATGATTTTCTTATATGATTTATGCTTAACATGGTCCTAGAGTCATATATGATTGATTACCTAGCTTGCATCAGGGAAAGAAATAACCTATCCTAGATTATATTTTACACTTCAATTCTTGCATGCATCAGTAGCATTTAATCTCGTTGTTCTAGAGAAGAAATTTATATTTTTTCATGACTTGATTCCTACTTTAAAATAATGATTACAATATGATACATGTGAATAATTTACACTTTTATGCTATAAGGTTATGTAGTTATAACAAGATTTAACTATTGCACATGTTATAGATCCTCCTTCTACTCCTACTAATGCATCGTCTCCTATTTCTTCTTCTCTTCCATATGTCAAGTGTCTGCTGAGGTCTCCATCTCCTCCTTCTTGTAAGCACATTCCATCCCCTCCACCGCATAATTTTCCTCCATCTTCTCCACCACGTTGCTCTCCACCTAAGTCTACCCCATCTCCTACTCATAAGCCATTGAATTTTTGCATGCTTCTAAGCCTCATGATGTCTTTTATGATCTCGCTTGATAAGCACTTAATTTTCTTGCCTTCTAATCATCATTATCCTACTCATCACTTGCATCGCTGGATGTGATCATCGTTATTGCAATTTTCACCGCATCAATGGCCATCATGACGATGAGTTTTATGCCATTCATGATAAATTACAATAATTAGAAGATAATGGTGTCATTTCCTTTGGCTCTCACTCTCATGAGTGATCTATTTCTCCAATTCTGCACAAGCATGTTGTTACTTTGGTTCACTTGTCTCCTCCTCCCACTTCTAATGTTGTCACTCATCCATCGCCTAAATTCACTATTCACACACAAACTCCACCTCGCTCATCAATCGTTTCCTCCTCTCATCCACCTCACAGTGCTTCTACTTCACATTGGCTTCCTAAGCCATTGACATTTGTGCTTCCTACCATTGCATCTCCCATCATTGGCACCATTTCATCTAACATTCATTTTGGCTCTTACACTCATGCTACTACCACTTTACATGTTTCCATTGCTCCTCTCTAGACTCTTCATCTTTAGTATGTGAATTTTCTCACCTCACTACCCGATGATGCACTCAAGTTCTTATAGTTCTTACATGACTTGTTGAGGTATATGTTATAATAAGAACCTCCTTCATCATTCATGCTCTACGCTTCATGTTCTATATTTCTAGCGATACACTCTCAAACCGTTTCTTGATGATGCCCTCTTTTTATGGTTCATTCTTAACTATTGAGGGTTCTTATATGAATGAACCTCATCTTCCCACATATAATTTGGGGGCATCACTCTTTTTACCCCCCTCTTCATCACACTTACACGTGATTACGTACTTTTTTATGATCATTTTATTAACATTGTTCTTACACGTTATTCACTTCATATATACATATATTAGCATTTATCACATACTATCCATCTTTATTCATATACACAATCCAATTTTCACACATTACATATTTATGTCCTAATCTATACTACCATCCATTTGTCAATATAATCATTTACACAATGCAAATCAATCATCACATGACCAACATATAAATAACAACCATTGCATCACATATCGATAAAAGATCAAGACAACATGATAATGTGAATAATACATATATACATATATATATAGTTAAAACTCATAGTTAAAAAATATAATCACTGGGAAAACCTCCCATACATCACTTCATCAATACATGTCACACATCATCATTACTATCACTATATACAACTACGAGAGCTCTAGAACTAAATGCTTCACCGCTCAATCTACGTCGTTGGTCGCGGCCCCTATATCTCTCCACCTTCCTCTACATGGTAATGCCACCTCAAATGACTAGTCTGCGAATCAGCCCTACTGACTCTAAATACTTTATAAACACATCATGTGTTAGGGATCCTCCTCCTTCTATAGCCTCCCTGTCTCGCCGAGTCTACGTTTTTGCCTCGTCATGCTCACTCAATAATATGGTACATGTAGTTTCCACTATCACCACTGGATCGAATAAGTGGGCATGCTCACCTCTGATAGTGTATACTCTCTCCAACATCTCACCTCCCATGAGCACATCTGGAGGTACATTCCTTTTTAATGTGCAGATCGATGAATCCACGATCAAGGACTAATATGCATCACATGTAACCATATATCATCACATTAGTTTCTACTCACAAATGACCATAATAAAACAACTAAGTGACAACCAACTCCTAACAACAAAAAAATACTCATGCTCCGCTATTGTTTCATGTTACCATCGCCATTAGGGCAGGTGAGTTCCCCTTCGCAACTCTAACTAGTGGTGCACCCGTCACATCTATGAAAATTGGAAATAATAACACCCATCGATGTACTACCCACCACACACTATATTCATGCATACATCCTACATCATCCACTGTATTAGGTCTATGGTTGCATCCATCTCATATGCACCAAGGGGCACTAGTTATGCTCTTATAGGTCCTGGTATTTCTCTCAACCTCCTTGTCGATATTGAACTATCGTGACACATGCTCTATCTGAAATAGTTTGGCTACCCCTTAGAATTGTTCCTCTAGCCACATATTACATCATATATACATTGTAGATATACTCCATCCTCTCGCCACCCTCCATAGGCTCGATATGGCCTACATATAATAGCCCCTAGCCCCATATGATCAAGCATAGATCTATAGGTAGTAATATCCAGTCTCTATTATTATGTGTTCCTTTCCACCTCATTATAAATATCTCAGGACTCACCCAATCCTCCCATGGCCCACGAGTGGCCTCAATATCACAATGTTCTCATAGGCCCATATAGGTAATATTGTGGTGGCTCGAGTCCACCCCATGGTCCTCTGCATTAACTTGTATAGGTTCTATACAAATGCACTAATGTGCATCATTCCCATGCAAATATAGTCCCATATTCCTTTATTTTCCAATAGATATCACACATCTTATACAAGATTCCCACTCCACCACTCTAAAATACTACGGATGAAGCAATAAATACTTCATGATATTCTACGACCACAGAACACCTGATCTCAATATGGCATCAAAGCTAAAATGAGTCTTTGTTTGTACCCATATCCCTCTAAATTATCACCTAGTTTCTCTCATATGCCTCTCGAGCATCCTCTACAACCATCTCCTGGACTCTCTCGCCCATAACTAGTAGTCATAATATGTGATATACATCCTCTAGGGTCATAGTCATCTCCCCAGTAGGTAACCAAAAATTACAAGTGTCTACACACCACCTCTCATATAATGCAATGATCATCGACATATTATGGGGTACCTCCCCCAACCTCTCTATGTGCCACAGGATATCATGGTCTATTATATCCCACTCTGCTTCTCGATAAGCCCAAAGTCAATAACGTACTTAAGTATCGACCTCCATGAAACTCCCTTGAATGAATATCTCTCTACACAACACAAAATACCAATGAAATCATGACATTATCATTGTATATATACCTCAAAACAACAACTCATACTACCAAAAGTCATCAAATTTCACATATATTACATTCTGCGGTCAAAACAACCATTTGGGTTGCTAACACCCGAAGCGGGACGTAGGCGCCTAGGAGCAAGTCATCGATGCCTAGAATCAGGTGCTAGCATCTTGAAGGAATTTAGTGCCTTGACCACTTCACCCAAGTCATAAATGCCCAGAAACTCAAAAATATAAATTTTGTAAAAAATCGATAAAAATTAGCCAATTTTATAAAAAAATTGAAAATAATCACACTTACCAACTCATTTATCATTTGTGCTTTGCCATAGCCGTTCTTTGCCATCTTGAACCTAGTCAACCTCATTACTCTAATATGTGGCATCCTCATAATCGTGGAGCTTAAATTATCAATCAATCAAGGTTCAAATGAATTCACTATTCACTTTTTACCATTACTATATACAACACTTTTCTCAATTTATAATTTACTATAGTCACTAGTTGTGCCCATTCTTTCAACTAATAAACGTCATGATTTTTCTCATATATTGAACTTAGTTACTTCATTTTCTTCCCCATCTATGCCATTTGGTTTAGAATTTATCCTAGAATCATATTATACACATTCTATAATGTTATAAATACACACCATTTTGTGACATCTTCCATATCACATCTTCCTCACTATTACATTATTTCACATTTACTTTTGGCTCAGCATTTGATCTTACTGACCACTCCCCTTTTCACCAAAAGGGGGGCATACAATGGGGATCACCTATGATCCCTCTCAAGCTACTATACAATCACTACACATTCTTAATACATCATTATTGAAAATTTTCTCATACAATATTTGACATTTTCTACTACTTTCTATGTATTCCCCCTAATTACCTAATTTGGGGGCAAAAGTGAAAATCTCTCCATGAGTAATCTATCATATAAATTCAATCTCAATATAATTTTCTACTATTCAAATCACACCAATTGATCGGTAAAACATAGTGTATTTTTCTACTTCTCCCAGATGACCTAACTTTGGAGTTGCATCACTTCATTATCTTTCCCAGATGACCTAACATGGGAAATCACTTTACATTTTCTATCACTTCCAGATGACCTAACATGGAATCCATCTAACAGTATAAATATCGTGGCACCCATGGAGTGGGGGTAATGAGATGTCATTACCTTTCCTATATTGCTCATATATGGGTTAACATGGATCGAAATGGAACTAAATTTGGTCTTTATCCGTCTATAATGGTTGGACCTTTTGAGGATGTAGTCATAGTTAGAGGGTAAAACTAGACCTCTCTCCCTAACACTCTTCCTCTGGTGGCAGGATGACCAAATCCTTTAGTATTTCAAACATAAAAAATCATGTCTGGAATTGATCACTCCCTATCCCCGCAAATCTCCATTGATAACAAATTCAAAATATCCAAATCACTCAAAATAAAATCATCAATTTCTCAAGTGATCCTTACAACGATTCTCCATCTCTATTTACGCCACATGGATCGACATGTTAATCCATGGTTCACCATGCTATATGTTCTCATATTCTTACGCATGTACTTCTACAATACGGCTTCTCCAGACTTCTCACGGGTATGTTCCTTACTTCCTTTACACTATTTAAATTTGATTCAAATAGCATAAAGGGGGAAAATGTAAACACAAAATCATGCACATATTACTATTTTACTTCACCACCAAGTATGTTGTTTTATGTATAGACCTTGAGTAAGAAAATTATTCATTAATGACACACTTCCTAGTCTATCTATTTGTTTTAATTATTTTCATTGTCTCTTTCTCTCTCATCAGTCACTTCTATACTCAGTTCTGGTCAGGTAATAGGGATCCTGTCTATTGGTCTCTTCACATTTGTCGTCGGTTGTCTCGTAACACTAGTTCCTGGCTCTCTGTCCAACTTGGGCACTCCTGTCGTCTTTGTTTTAGTTCACATTTTTGACATTTGTGGTCAACCTTTTCAGTTTTATTACTTCTATCCCGAGGTCCTAGTCGGTATGGTGTGACACTAGTGTAGAAATTCAAAAAAGAGATCCCTATATAAACGCAACATACATACCATTATAAGGGCAAGAAATCTAACAAGGGATATCTATCTACATACTATCAAAGGGACTACATTTTGGGCTTATTACTTTGCATACACTACATAGGAAGGGGAAGTTATAAATTCCATCCACACATTTGCATTATAACTAGATATAACCCATCATTAGTGTAAGGGAAACCTAAGGACACACTTCTACACACACACACACACACACACACACACACACACACACACACACACACACACACACACAAAACTACATGGATTCTAAGATGTAGTGCAGTGCTTGGTCGTAAGTTCACTCTATCGGGTGACCTTCGATGTCGATCTGAATCCCCATTTTACATATTTTCTTATTAATATTTGATGTGTTTTGGGGTTTTGTAGGATATTATCTATTTTACAGGTTACTAGTGAACTCGGTGATCTTTCACAACCTATAGGAGATCAATAGTGAAGGATAGAAAAACCCTAGTGACACTATAAAAATCATATTCCAACCTCTGCATAGATCATAGGTGCATACAAAGGTTTCTTGCACCTAGTCACCCTCACCCCCGCCTAGGTGCCCCTTTCCATGCCATTTTGCAAGTTCTATAATTTATATCAAGTGTTTCTAGTATTTTTCCAATCTTTTCATCAGTTGTTCCAATTTGGGTATACTTTGGGATAAGAAAAAAATTAGATAAGTGCCCTATCTCTCTCATTTTCTTACACAGTTACATCTTTAGAGTGCTTAGCATATTGTATTATGTTGTATATCATTGTAGTGACTCTGAAATTAGATTTAATATTAGGTTTTATTAAATCAGAAATAAGGAAATCTTAGGGTAACTAAGGCATAATAGTGACATCTCTTAAATGTTGTGGTCTATCCCACACAAACATTTTTATCACACCCCAATCCTAATAAGACCCTTAAGGCACCCACTCGAGAGGAAGATGCATCGATATCCCATGCATAAAAAGAAATGGTTAGCAAGCGTCAAAAATGAGGTATGTATGTAGGTAGTGGATTGGTGTAATGGTCATCATTACAATCTCTTTATCCTCTATCGAAGATAAATATAATCCCTTACATCATCATTCACATAACATATTTTGTTTAGAGGAATCTTAGTTGATTTTAGAGAGGCTCAACATAAGCCTACACATTTGTGATAACAATGGGGCGATAAAAATTTCAAGAATCTTGTTTTCCATGCAAGAACCAAACATATAGAACTCATGCATCATTTTATCGGATACCTTGTGAATAGAAATCAATCTATCATTTACTATGTGAGAATTTAATATGAACTTTTTGACATTTTTGCCAAGGATGTTTTACGGCAAGTTCATAGAATATTCAAAAATATGTTAGACATTTATACTCTTCTCATCAAATAGGGGAAGGTTGAGTATGCTTTGATATGGGTATTGATCGATTCTTGAAAAATATATTCTTTTTTTTTTTTTTTTTTTTTTTAAGGATTTTTTAATGTGTGAAATTATATTTTTATAATTGTTATATTTTTACATTTTATTATTATAATTCTATTTTTGGACCGGAAGTTATGATTAGAGTTTAATTCATTAGATGTGCACTTAACTAATTTTGAACCATTATTCATTCCTCCCATGAGATAAGGATCCATTATATGTCTATATGACTAAATTTAGTCTTATATTGATCCATTTCTATTAGTATAAGAGATCGAGGCACCTAGGTTCATTAGGATGCATGATAGGTGTGCATGTGTCACTTAAACTAATTTTGGCTTCTTGCATGTTGACCATATATCATTAGTGGATTATAATTTTCTTATTAACTCTATTTTTAGTATTATTTATTTGAATTAACTTAACTTATGAGGTTTAGGATTTATTATTAGTTTTTTACATTTCATGCAAGTTGAGACAAGTCTTATTGTAATGGTTATATTAGCTTTGTTTCTTGTTTTATTAAATAAGCAATAGTAGGGTGAATTTTTCAATGGATTTAGTTTATCTCTAAATTTTTTTGTTATTCACAAAGTAATACTAGAAAATTTAAGAATATGATTCATAGGTTATTTAGTGCATATTGTTTCCATCAATCATACATACAAGTACACTAGCTTAATAACTAGTTATTTTAGGTGACGTTGGATGATCACTAGTTTCATTTTTACAGTATTTTAGATATGATTTACACTACTTCCACATAAAAAAAACTTCCTTTTTCAATTATATTACATTGCATTTTCCATAAATGTGTTTCGGTGTGTGTCATGCTCATAAAACATGTAATGACCTGCAACAAGTAGAAACCCTAGATACCTACTTGATACCCTTCATAAAATCATTAGATAATGCTACGCCCTTAACCTATTGCTTGTATTAGGATATGAATAGCTGACTTGTGCCTTACCATATCATTTTATTATATCATTTATACTTTCTCATGCTTAATAGGTCAGCCTTGGTGATGGCCATAGAAATGAATAGTGTATATAGAGGATTGTAGGTAGTAGTTCATTATCATTTGAGCATTTTAGTCTTATTATATGGTTTGGAGGTTATCCCCTCGAAGTGTCAAAGATATTCTAATTGCATATTGAGATAATTATTATGAAATATTGTGTTATTATGTGTTCTATTGTTTCTCATAATCTAAATCATACAAGTAATTTCACTACAAGTGGTATCGTAGCTGCATCTGGGCCAAAATTAGGGCAAAAACCTAATTTTTGTTTCCACCATATGTTGCGAACCATAGCGAATGGTGGGAGATATTTTTACCATAGTTGAGAAAAATTTCAAGTAAGGTTCCCTGAAAATTTCAAAATTTTTTGATTTATTTTTCAAAATTTATTACAAATTTAGGGTTTGTCATAAAATTTATCCCTAGGGTGTAAATTGTAGAATGTTTTCAAATTATTTACATTTTCGAAAAGCTCTAAAAAAACTAGTATTAGTATATTCTCTCGTGTTTTTCTTGTTCGGCCGAATTTGTATTGAAAACCTAAACCCTAATGTTTGACATCATGTGCAGAGCCTTCCACAAGAGCAAAAAAGAATCTAGTTACTCCGGTAAAACCCCAGATAAATATGGGGTAGTGATTGAAGAGATGGAGTCAAAAGGGGTAAATACAGATTCCTCAACACTAGGGTTTACCTCAGTTGATCATAAGGTGAGCCAACTTGAGTATGAGCTATGAAATGTACAATCTGAGATGGCCTCTAAAGGAGACATAGAACAAATCAATCAGTGGTTGGATGATATCATGCAACATGTAAAGGGTAAACAATATGGCCAAAATCTGCCCCATATCAACCAAGGAGGATATTTAGTTCAAAATCATGGAAAAAATAACCATGTTGGATCGCTTTTCCATCCTAATCAAAATCCAACTTATTCGCAACCACAAAACATGATGCCAAAAGTGGATATGTGCAAATTTGATGGTAAGGATCCCCTGAATTAGATAAATCAAATGGAGAACTTATTTGAGTTACATCCAACACCATCAGGAAAAAAAGTGACATTGGCATCCCTGTATCTTGAACCAGACCAATTTGTTTGGTATTGATGGTTATGTGCTCAGAGGCAAAATAATGGTCTCGGTGTCACTTAGACAGTTTTTACCGAGGATTTGGAATTGCACTATAGTTCCAGTGTTTCAAAGAACTAGTTTAGTCAATTAGTAAATTTACAAAGAAACATGATCAGTCAAATATTATGTGCATCAATTCTAGAACCTATCCTTAAGGGTGGAGAATATTCCAAAAGAGAATCTGAATGACCTATTTCTTGGGGGTCTTAAGGACCACATCAAGCATGAGGTACGTATGTTTAATCCACTCAAGCTTTCTGATTCTATTATCATGGCACGTCAAGCAGGAGGAAAATTTTCTTTATAGTAGGAGGCCGCCTTTCATTAACACCAAAGACCGTAGTATCTCTTCTCCTTCATTTTCTAGGCCAATTAGACTGACTCCTCAACAAATGGAAGAAAAGAGAGAAAAAGGATTATGTTTTAACTGTGATAGAAAATATGGACCGGGACACAAATGTGCTTTGAGAAGTTTTTCTATATTGACGGAGGTAATGAGGATGATGAGGAAGCTGAAATTATAGGATAGGTTGAGGAACCGAAGATGAAGAAGTAGAGAATCACCAACCTACAATTTATTACCATGCATTGTCAAGTATTAGTACTCCTCAAACACTCAAGGTTATTAGCTATCTCAAAAATATAGAAAGTGACGGTGTTGATTGACTCGGGAGTACTCATAACTTCATAAATAGTAAGTTAGCTACCGGCTTCAATTGTTTTATTTACCCACTCCGAGAAATGCAAGTTACGATTGTGGATGGTGGGAAAGTCAAGTGCACATGAAATCTCCATAGTATCAAGCTTTCCATGGGAGACTACATGCTTGACTCACCTATGTTTGTTATTTCTATAGGAGGGAAAGATATTGTTTTGGGTGTACTGATGGCTCACAACCTTAGGTACTATAGAGATGAATTTCCAAGAATTGTTCATGTGATTTCATTCGGATGGAAGGACAATACAATTGAATGGGATGGTAGCTAAGTCTCCACAGTTATTAGCTCTCATCGATGCAAAAGGTTCTCGAAAAAGGAGTAGATGGATTTATAGAAAAGTTATTTTCCATAGAAGTACAAAATACAAAGTCTTGAATGCCACCCGATCTTCGAAGATTTTTAATGCTCACTCATCTATTTTTTATGCAAGTCCAAAGGGACTACCACCGAGTTAGGGATCATGATCATGCCATTCATTTGATTCTAGGGAGCCAAACACCTAACATCGACTATACTGAGATACCCATATTCCCAGAAAATTGAGATTAAGAAAATGGTTGAGGAAATGTTGAAGGTATGTATCATTAGGCATAGCCAGAGTGCATATTCTTCACCAGTGGTCATGGTATGTAAGAAGGATGAAACATGGAGGATGTGTCCAAATTACCGAGAACTCAACAAGTACACCATCAAAGATAATTTCCTATTCCAGTAATTTATGATTTACTTGATGAATTGCACGGTGCTATTTATTTCAAAACATTAGATCTTTGTTTAGGGTACCATCAAATTAAAATAAAAGAGGAATATGTTCATAAATGGATTTCAGGACTCATGAGGGCCATTATGAGTTTTTGGTAATGCCTTTTGGTCTTAGAAATGTGCCCTCAACCTTTCAAAGCTTGATGAACACTATTTTTAGACCATTTTTAAGGAAATTTGTATTAGTTTTCTTTGATGACATAGTGATTTACAGTAAGACATGGGAAGAACACTTACAACATGTAAATAAAGTGTTGGAAGTTTTGGAGAAACATACTCTCTATGTAAATCCATCCAAATTTTCTTTTGGTGTACAAGAGGTAGAGTACTTGGGTCACATTGTATCCCATGAAGGCATCAAAGTTGATCCTCAGAAGATAAAAGCTATGGTGGAATGGCCAAGGCCAAAAACTCTCAAAAGTATTAGTGGGTTCCTAGGACTAACAGGGTACTACAGATGATTTGTGTAGGGATATGGTAGAATAGCAACCCCACCCACTGCATTGCTAAAGAAGGATTCCTTCCATTGGTCAAACATAACCACTAAATCCTTTGAGCAGCTAAAGGAAGCCATGTGCATCACCCCAATTTTGGCTACTCCTAACTTCTCAAAAACCTTCATTGTTGATCGTGGCGCTTCAGGATCGTGGATTGGGAGTAGTTCTAATGCAGGAAGGAAGACTAATTGCATTTGAGAGTCACCAATTCAAAGGAAAATATCTACTCAAACCTATCTATGAGAAATAAAGGTCAAGCAATGAAGGCCATATCTCATGGGTAGACACTTTAAGGTAGAAAATGATCATGATAGTCTCAAATACTTTTTGGAGCAAAGGTTATCATCTAAGGAACAACAAAATTTGGTAACAAAAATGTTGGGTTATGATTTTGAAATTGTATAAAAAAGGGTAAAGAAAATGTAGTAGCTAATGCATTGTCAAGTGAGGGATACATCCGCATATGCCTTACTATGCGAGAATGTCCATGTTGATGACCGATTAGGTGGATGAAGCAAGATTGGAATGGGATCAAGAAAAGGATACACAATCTATAATATAGAATATCAAGCAAGGATATATGACATCTAAAAATTTGAGTGGAAAGGTAATGCCCTATGGTACAAGGACAGTTATACTTGAGTAAATATTTTGAGTTGAAGTATAAGATTCTTTCGAGCTACATGCCTCACCTGTTGGAGGAAACTTTGGGTTTTTGAAGACATGTTATAGAATAAAAAGATAATTATTTTAGGAAGGACTCAAGGAGGATGTAAAAAGTTTGTATCCTAGTGTTTAGTGTGCCAACAAAACAAAGGGGAAACAATTAAGACACCAAGTCTGTTGCAACCCTTACCAATTCCTAGCCAGAGATGGAAGGAGGTCTCCATGAATTTCATCACCGAATTGCCTTGTTCAGAGGGTAATAATGTTATTTTTGTTATTGTGGATAGGCTCACAAAATATGCCCATTTTTGTGCCCTATCACATCCATTTGTAGCCAATATAGTCGCAGCTATTTTTTTGGAGACAGTTCAAAGGCTACATGGAACCCCAAAGATAATTGTAAGTGATTGTGATCCTATTTTCACAAGTAATTTTTGGACAGAATTATTTTCATGTTTGGGTACTCAGCTAGCTCACAATTCATCTTATCATCCTCAAACTGATGGGAAAATGGAAGTGGTCAACAAATGTTTAAAGGGGTATCTACGTTGTTTTGTATTAGATAAGCAGGAAAGGTGGATTAAATGGCTACCACTTGCAGAATGGTGGTATAACACATCTTTTCATACCTCTTCTCAAATGACCCCATTTTTAGCATTATATGGTTACCATCCACCTTCTATCACTTCCTCCTTGAGGGTGAAAACTAAGGTCAAAGATGTTGAGGAACACATTCAACATCAACAATAGGTTTTGGCTAGTTTGAAGGAGAATTTAGCATTAGCACAAAACAGGATGAAACAACAAGCAGATCAACACCGTAGTGAAAGACATTTTGAAATTGGTGACTGGGTTTTTGTACGTCTCCAGCCTTACAAACAGATGTCCCTAAAGCAACAGAAAAAGGACAACAAACTTGCTCCTAAATATTATGGCCCTTATTAGGTTCTATAGAAAATTGGCAATGTTTCTTATAAACTAGAGTTGCCTCCATCTTCACACATACACCTAGTATTCCATGTTTCATGCCTGAAGAAGGTTATTGGATAGAAATTTGAAGCCTAGACAGAGTTACCAGAACTTGAAAAGGAAGGAAGAATCATTTTGGAGCCAGATAAGATTCTGTAAACACGTACTAAGAGGTTGAGAACCAAAGACACTAAGGAATATCTAATCAAGTGGAATAATATGAGCATAAAAGATGCAACCTGGGAGGATGAAGGTTTTCTGCAACAACATCCAAGATTATTCAACATTGAGGAAAATGTTGGTTTGAAGGGGAAGGGCATGCTACACCCTTAACCTATTGCTTGTATTATGATATGAGTAGCCGACTTGTGGCTTACCATATCATTTTATTATATCATTTATACTCTCTCATACTTAATAGGTCGGCCTTGGTGATGGCCATAGCATATGAATAGTATATATAGGGGATTGTAGGTAGTAGTTCATTATCATTTGAGAATTTGAGTCTTATTATATGGTTTGGAGGCTTCCCCCTCAAAGTGGAAAATCCATTCTAATTGCATATTGAGATCATTATTCTAAAATATTGTGTTATTTGGTGTTCTATTGTTTCTCATAATTTGAATCATACAAGTAATTTCATTACAGATAACATAATGAGAAATTAGTATGAGGTAAGGATGTACTAATCCTAGCATTCAACCCATACCAAACCAATCCAATTATTGCACTACACCCCCTTGAGTGAGAAAAAGTCTTGTGCAATTCTCCTAGTGTAGGTGAATGTAGTGTATGCAATTTAAGAAAAACCCCTTAAGTATCTTGACACAAATATAAAAATTTAAATATATAGTATTGAATGTATCCAACATGGTAGTTATTTGATTTGGTTTGGTTTCATTACTAGACTAATCCCTTTTGTCTCTTAAATACATTTGACAATACTTGGAGTGAATTTCTCTTGTTAAGACATGTCTCTATAACTTTTTAATGCTTTGAAATGGAGGAAACTATACTTTTTACCTAGTTGAGTGCTTCATACCTGATGCATTGGCTTATCTAAATTATGTGAAACTAATTTAGGGATATTTTGGAGATCTTTAATTTCTTTAGTGTTGATATTTTCAATAGGATATTTAGTTAGGAAGTGCATTTTTCTTACTTATATAGGATTACATAGGTTATATATTCACATCATGTCCACTTAGGGATATAAACCAACTCATATAATTATTTTAAAATTTTAAAAATATTTTTTAGATGGAAGATTATGGGACCATATAAGTCAGCCAGGACAGTAGTCCACTATGGACCATAATGTTACAGTTTTTCCCCAGAAGACCATGATGCAAAAACTATGGTTTAGGAATTATGCACGGGGTTGAATTACTATATTAGTTAATTAATATAATATGATGAATAACATATTATTATACAAATATGATCAACACACACATACACAAATTAGGGTTAGACAACATTTGTCTTAGCATATGAACATGCGAAACTTGTCATTCTTTAAAAGATAAGTTAACAAAGTTAAGTTTCTATAGGTTTCCTTAAATATAAAACTAATAATCTGTATCCCGTAAAATTGACAAAGGAAATTTTACAGGTAACCATACCAAAAAAAAATTTGGTTCCCCATTGAGATCCTTTAGTGTTCGAATGGCATAAAATTCCTTTATGCAAAATCTAGTTTTTTCGAACTTGGTAATTTGGTCTTTTCTAGGTTGGGCGCAATTTTTATTTGTGTTACATCAACCAAAACTACGCCCCTCCTTTCCTTTGGCGCATTCTTTGGAGTTTCGACACTTCCAATGTTGCACCTTCCAATGTTTCACTCCTTAATGATGCGCCAAAAGTGCTGAAAAAGTATTGTTGACAACCCCAAATCTGTGCCTAGGGCACAAATATTTTCATGTTGGCGTCTATCTAGGTGCGCCTTGGAAAATTTAGTGGCACATTTATTGCACCTTTTTCTATAAATAGGCACATTCGACCTGTCATTTTCATAATTGAGAAAACGTGAAAAAGGTTATTCTTCTACACTTGTCAACGCTCCTGTCAACCTCGTGTGTCACTTTTTGTTGCATTCGTGGACCCCTCACTTCGTTTCCTCTATCTTATATATATTCCTGGTATGTGGCCCTTGCTCTTCTTATGGATTTGTTGTGGTATCTTTGTTGTTTTTAGAGGTTGGTATTATTAAACACAAAAAATGAACCTAAGAAGATAATACAACTCCAGCCCATATTTGCAATCAACCCACCTTCAACCGGTTTTACTCTCCTTCCAGATCTGCTAACCTGGAAGGCCTTGTCTCAAAATGGGTCCTTGTCCCTCTTTCCTCTGTTTTCCTCACTGTCAAAATCTAAGTTGAAAGAGGCCAAGAAAACCACAAGCCTGCCAAAAGAGTAAAAAATCTAAAGCCTTTGCATTAAACCCACTATATCTTTGGCGTGAACTTCATTATTGTAGTATCAAAAATAGTCGCGCCAAAGGGGCGCATTGTCCCCACATGCAACATTGGCCTTTCCCGTGCCTTACAAAATTTTAAATTCCTAACATAGGTGCAAGCACAACTACATCTACGCCAACATCTGAATGTTGTGCAGACCCTTCCCATGTGCAGTAAATGCTAGACCAAATACTTGGCACCTTACCTTAATGATGCATCCTTTGAATCTGCGCCCCTTGGCACACCATAATTTTTGCAACATGTACCACATCTGCACTAAAGGCGCACCCTAAAGTCTTGCAACACCAAAAATATTTGTGCCCAGTTAACCCTTCATATGGTGTAAGTGCACATCCTATGACACCAACATCTGAATGTTGTGTGTAGTCTTTCCACACCCTACGCCCCTTTGGGCACTGTTTTCTTCCATGCAGCACTCTCTCAGAGTGTGCCTTGATTTTTGACCCTATAGCCTATAGTATAATTGCACCTTGCACCCAGAGGCTTCTAAATTGATAACTTTTCATTCTATAAGCTTTGATGGATGATTTAACAGCTAACATGGCACTTCTATGATGGACTTCCCTGCTTCTTCTTGTAAATCAACAGTTGAACTCAGATCCACACATGTCTTCATTGAGTAAGAAGCCAACCAAGTCCAAGGGTAAAGCCAGATTAACAGAGGAAGAAATGAAGTATAAATACCAAACAATCGGGATTCCTAAGTCCCTACAGTGTGACTGGATATCGAGATTCGAGCTCACCATATTGACATCGATGACTTATGGGCTAGAACTAAGAAGGTCACGGGAAGCCCATGGATGGAAAAATTGGTTGGCAGTGGTCTACATTTTGCTACAAGAATTCCCGTGAGCACAATTAACAACGAGTTCATGATGGTGGTGGGTTGTTGTTACAATAAGGACACAAGATGTGTCGAGAATGAGAAGGGCGAGGTAATAATCAACCTCACTACCCAACATTTTGAAATTATGTTGGGTATCCCCCACCACTAGCATTTTGTGGCCATAAGCCAAGAGGACTGCATGAAGACATGGAACGAGAATGAAGACAAATGCATACAGCTAATGAATGAAGTATACCTGAAAAACAAGAAGGTGATAACCAGGTGGCCACAAGTCATTCATTACAGTGACTTCTCAGAAGAGCTTGAGTGACACCATCACTTTCCTAAGTAGGGTGTTTGGGCTTCCTGATGCCCATTATTTTCACAAGTGGATGCTCAGATACTTAGAAACAATGAGCAAAAACATCCCTGATCAATGTTTTGAATGGGCGAGATTATCAGCAGCACCATCTCCGAGCAGCTTCAACAACTCTCAATAACTGGGAGGTTCTACATGAACTCCTACGTGGTATACACTGCTTCCCCTAAAAGATACTACCCAGAAATGAATCGATGCGGGGTATGGCCCCAGGGTCGAATATACGAATACTATCCAGAGTTGAGACTGGAAAATAGTATCACACAATTTAGCAAAATCAATGATGCCTTCTTCTACGGCATCATCTGACCTATTGAGGCCCAATATGACTCACGGTCGGATGACCAAGAGTGTGGTTACTACCACAGAGAAGTGGGGAGCATTATTTACGCAATTCCCCACTTTCACCTATCTCAGAGCTGCCAACTTCTTGGGGAGCCCACCAAGTTACCGAGATATGTAGGGCCTAAGCTAATCCTATTAGAGCTGTCTAGACAACTCATCATGTATCACGAGAAGTGTCTGAAAAGAAAGAAGGGTGGAACTCCATTCCCCCTCACAGTGGGCAGGTATACCTACACTTCACATAGCAAAGCCTAGAAATGTTTGTAGAACTTGAGTTTCTCAACTTAAAGCACAATTTCCTGGCAAGGCCAACCTTTGATCCTCATAATTTCCTTCCAAGGGCAAAGCTCGATCCAATCCACGTCCCTCAGATCGAAGATATCTACATCGATCTGTATCATGAAGCCAAGCTCATATGAAAGGATCACTCCCACCTGGCCCTGGCAGAAATCATCCAATATGGTGTGGCCATCATCCCGAAAGGTTTCCAAGCAACTGATCAAGAAATTGATCAAGTCTATCTAGACACGGACGGGGACAATTGGTCGTTTGCTGAGATTGATAGAACAAAGGCACCTCAGACTATTGAAAAAAGATTCAAAGGCACTCTACAGTGCACAGAGCATTGGTTCAGGAAAAATGGTCTCATCTACCTTGGGGTAGACTTCACCATGTCTCCCTTAGGTAATGCACCTACCAAGCCAAAGCACTTGCCGAAGGGCAAAGGGAAAGATAAAGAGGGAGAGACAAGCACTACTCAGGAGGAAATTCCTAAGAGTCCTCCTTCCAGTCTTTGAAGAACAGGTAGTAAGCTTTGATCTCTCCGTAAGAAGAAGAAGTGGTAACTGTTCCAATGGGCCCATCCACTCAGGATGTTGCCACTACTATAACTACTGAGGTTCCCACCATCCCATCTCCCACTCCTCCTTCCCCTCCTCATGTTGCTCAACCAACCACTCCTTTGGTTGTGTCTTCTCCCTCGTCTTCTATTGTTCCCCCTTCCTCCTCCTCCATCTTTTCTTCCCTCACGGATCTGTCTCCCAACATTTCTTCCCTCATCTCTCAGATCCCTTCCACCCCTACGGTTTCCTCTCCTACAGTGACTCCTACCCCTGTGAGCACTATGTTGGCTTCTCTCTCAATGCCGCCACCAAGTGTCTTGACACACTTCCCGTGTTCACTTCTAGCTGCTCCTTCCACTCATGTTCCCTCCTCTTCCCCTGGTCCCACTCCCTTAAGTCCAGAATGGATCTCCAAACACCTGATCCAGCACAAGAGGAAATTCCCCATTGCACCTATGGACTTCTCTATGATTCCGGCTAAAGGATCTAAGAAGCAAAAGGCCATAACCCACATCTCTTAGAGTGTTTCAGGGGAAAGGGTTATGGAGATCGCATACCCTGATCCCACTAAGAAGAAAGAAGATCTATCTCCTAAAGATTTTATAGTGACACAGGTCACAATGGGAACATCCTCGAAAGCCTGCAAGGAGAGGCCTATCTTCCGTGGATGCCCTTTGCAAAAAGCTTTAGGAAGCAAAGGAAGAGAAGATGATATTGAAAGAGAAAAATAAGCATCTTCTCCAAGCCCTGCAAAAATGGGCAGTGCACCTCCTATAGCTGCCACCAAAACTCCTGAAGCCCTTAGTTAGGAAAAGATAAATGAGTACGCCAAGATTGGTGAGCAAGGTATGGCAGTGTCCGCCTAGAGAGACCAAATCCTCAAAGATAGTGAGGAAGTGATTATAAAGTTCACAGAGCTATATCAAAATATAGATCAGGCTAATAAGGAACTCCAGGTAATTGCAGGACCTATCTCTGAAGAGTTGGACCATGCCAGGTTACAACACGAGACATTCTAGAAGATGCTCAACTGCCTAGTCGATGACTTAATGAAATTTAGCATCTTCGATCATCCAAGAGCACCCAACAAAGTCCTAGCTGCTTTGGATTATCGGGTTGACCAAATGGAATTTGTCTTAGAGAAAATAGATAAAATCAAGGAGGAGGCCTTGGATGCAATGCATCAAATGGAGCAGATCGTTTTAAGGATGTCTCTAGGTTTTCTCACCCCGTCATATGCCTTGAAGAAGGCAAAGGAAACTATTCAAATTTTCAAGGAGATCGCGTCACAGGGTTTAGCTTCAGAAGCCGCTTTTGATATAGAATCTATCAACAACCTTCTGGCCTACCGCGACTTTGTTGGATACCTGATGGAGGCAGGTAATGAATACTTCAAGCTCCCAGAGAGACTCAAAGATGAACAAGAGACTTGTGAAGTCATCGGCAATCACACCAAGGGTCCTGCTTAGGATCAACTTCAAATGATGGTTAGCAAATTCATGGAGTACCGAGCTCAATTTCACATTTCCTCTCCTAAGCAGAAGTAGGATACTCCTTTCTAGCCGAGGGACGACGATGAATAGGCTCCTCCCTCCTAGGATTTATCCCATTTTTAATATTTAAAAGAATGTTGGCAAAAATGATGACATCATCCATGTTGCACCATGGGATGTTGTCATCCACAAAATTGTCCTCAAGTCAACATTTGACTTTTAGATATTTTGTAAATAGTTGTTGGCTCCTTTTTTCCTTCTTTCTCCTTCTCCTTCTATAAATACTTGGATACTTGTATTCGGGGGTATATATTTTTAGATGAAAAATAGTAGAGAAGAAAAAGGCTTTGTACTTTTATAACAGAAAATATTAATACAAAAATTAAGACTTTGTGCTTAATGGATGTGTTATGTGCTTTAGATCTTTCTTAAGTTAGATCTGTGTTGCTTTTCTGTTAGATCTACCTCTACTTTTTTGTCATTTTCTCATCAGTATTGCTTTGTTCATTTATGCAAGTAGGTTTGGCTCTGTTTACTACCAGCCCAAAACATAAACCCTCCGAATTTTTGCTTTTTAATTCATTTCTTTCCCCCTTCAGATCTATCCTATCTCCATTCCCATCTTCATTCCTTTACATTCACGGTTGGAAATACCCCTCTTTGGGACAAGATCTCAAACTTTTGAAGGTAGAATACTGTAGGACTTACACAAATTCCTGCTGGTAGAATAGAAATAAACCAATTTCACTTTGTTGTCTCAAAGAGGGGCTATGCCTTGCACACTGTTGGCTCATCTATCTATAGATCTACCCTCCCGACAAATTTTTAAACCAACAGTTTTTGGTGACTCTACTGGGGAACGAACCGGATCTATGTGAGTTTTATGTCAACTAAAAGACACTAACAATTTTTAAAGCTCTTTGAGGTGACTAAGGAAATAAATAAAACTATACAAATCACTACCTATTTGTAAATCTTAACTCTTTGCTTAAAATCTAAAAATTTTGCAAAAGTGATCCAAACTAAAAATTTTATTCAAATATCCATAGATCTGGGCTAGTTAGAGATCTTTAGTTCGCTATGTTTTTATAAAAAAACCCATATTTTTCCGTAGATCGAGATTACGACGTTTTACAAATATTTTCAAACCCCTTGCAAAAATCAAATCTAAGATCCAAAAATCAGCTTACTAAGTTAACCATCATTTTATCCTTGTTAATCTTTGTCATTAAACCGCAATTGGTTTTCAAAAGAGGGATAAAATTAAATATTTAGAAAAGTACATACTATTGATTTTTGCCAAAAAAATCAGAAAATCAGCAAGTACAAACAAAATATTTTTATAAATCTACTCTAAAAGCATTACAAATTTGAACAGATACACTGGCGGGTGAGCCATTTACCCATAGCAGGAGAGCTCGTGGAGAAGTTGATCCTATTTTGATCTACTTCAATGGCACAACTTCAATATTACACCAGCGCACTTCCCATCACTAAGTTCACCGATCATCACCAAAAGTGCCTCGCCCCCACGAAAGAACCGATTTTCACAAGGAGCCTCCACGTCCTTGTGTAATGCTCTCTTACTCAGTGGAACTACACTCCCATCTCGTGTCCTCTTTCTTACTTTTCAAATGGCAGTACCATGGGGAAACGCTATGGGCCCTCCTGCATTACCACATCTAGTTCATGCACTCCCTCATGGAAACCGCAAGAATTTCCCAATATTTTATGGGAGTGGAAATTAGAGCACAGATTCACATATATCTGCATTCATTATGTCATACAGCATCCTAGACGTGACCCATGAATATGTGTCAATACGCCTCTTTCTAGAAACCTTGCAGGACCCGTAGCAGAGTGGTTCCAACATTTACCAATTATATCTATCACTAGTTGGGCCACATTACGAACTACGTTTGAAGACAGTATAAGCCCTCGAGAGGATTCATTTGCATTACTATAAAAATCACTCACTTAAAGAAGGAAGTCAATAAAACCATGTGTTATTTTATCACCCGTTTCAATTCGTTGATTAACCGTGTGCACTTTGTCATCTTTGCCAACACCAGAAAATCAAAAGTGTTTCTTTTTGAACGCCATGAGCTCAAGAGTAAGTTTCTTTCTCTTACAACAACAAATCACCACCCTCGCTCTCACTCAAGCTGCGGCCATTCGGATTGAAGATAACCTACTTATATCTGGATGAGTTAAAATGAGATCCGTGCAAGCCTAAGGCTCCAACTCCTTCTCAAGCCACTTCATTAGATCCGGTATTCCAGAAGATGGAAAACGACTTGCTCACATTAAAAAAGCAATTATCTCAAGCTTCATCCTCCACTCCGTACCGGGATATCCCACGGAGAAACTTCACTCCCAACAATGCCCCACAAAGGAGTGTCTACCCATAGCTGCTCCAAGGTTGGCACTCAATGCCCCTCTGGTCAATGCCTTGGTTGAGATTGAAGAAGAGGAGAAAATTTATGAAGAACCTTCAGCGCAAGGCAAAGATGATCAAGATGTCGATGAATTGACTAGGTGACTCTACAATTAGGTATATGGAATTTGAAGATGATGAATCTGATGAAGAAGAGGGTACTCAAGGGTATGCAAGTGGGTAGTCATATGCTATTTTCACCGCTCACAAGGAAAAGAAGCAGAAGTTGCTGCCAGGATATAAAAAGAGAAGGCTGTGTCAAACACGCCTCCAACCATTGCTAAAAGAGGTAATCCTCTTCCTGCTCAACCTCCTATTAAGTCGTTTACGAAGAAGTATTTTCCTCCCATCTCTCCTCCAAATCAACCTTCTTTTGTTTCCATAAAGACCAGTAACCTTGCCCTACCATCGTGAAATGAGGGACTCATTCCTTCGTCAACGCAACCCTTGGTCGCATTTGACATAATCGATCACGCTAAAAAGACCAAGATTCAAATGTTTGAAGCCGAGTATCTTCATTCTAACCCCGAGTAGCTTGTAAGATTAACCGAATATATCCAAATCCAAGCTATCGTACCCTCTCATGTTTCCCTGAAAGGAATCCTTTCCACTCCTCCTGCATCTCACATAAACGTTACCTCAACTTCCGTGTTAGGAAAAATTGAACCTTTTTATCTCTCCCTCCTAATCAATGGTCAGAAACTAAGCAACTACATAATTGATTATGGAGCTTCCGATAATGTCATGCCAATGAAGTTTGCTCATGCTTTGGGCCTCACCCTTACCAAGCCTTTCGACAGATGTTACTCCATGAAAACCAAATAGGTTCCATTAATTGGTCAAATCAAAGATGCACAGTTCACATTTGCAACGTTCCCAGAGAAAAGGGTGAAGATGACCATCCTCATTGCTGATATCCCAACAGCATATGAAATTATGTTAGGGAGAAGCTTTTGTAGATAAGTCGGTGGAGAGATTCATATGGACTAGTCCAAAGCCAGAATCCCTGTCAAAGGAGTAATACAAACATTAGAGCTGAATCACAAAAGAAGTACCTAGTCACCAATTCTAATGACCCCAAAGCCCAAATTCTCTTTGAATCATCGGGACGGGAACTACTTCTTATCCATTGAATCGATAAAATGAACTTTCTCATCCAGAGGAGGACCTTAACAAGATATAGACATTGCCGTTTGATGGTAGTTGTGTAACTAGCGGATGTGGGGCTAGAGGCTGCTAATATCCCCGAAGAGGAGATTTTCCTCTCTCTTTCAAGTTGCGTTTTCAATACAAACAATACTTTGCTGAATATGAATCTTTACTACTTGGCATGCAAGTGCATACGAAAAATGGGGATCAAGAACCTAAAAGTATAGGGTGATCTTTGAGTTGATCATTAATCAAGTGAAAAGAATATACCAAGTAAAGAACGAAAGGCTCGACATACACTACCGCAATGTAGTATGGGACAAGTATTGAGGAATTTGACGCTTTCTCAATAAAATTCGTTGCAAGAGTTCAAAATGATATGGCCGATTCATTGGCCATCTCAAAGATCCCTTATTCTCCCTCACCTGGGGGTTGAAAATGAGACACATACCATTGAGGTAGTCTTCCGTCCAAGCGTGCCAAACAATTCTCAGCACTAGCAAGTATTAAACGATGACAATCAGCTTATTTCCTTTCTAGAGAAAGTAGAAAACTTCAATGAGCTCCATTTTGAGGGATCTACTTCTGCATGTCGTGAATCAGTCACTGGTCAAGCGAACAAATCAAAAGAAGGTGATGGCATATGTCAGCTCAAGGGAAATAAAATTCCAAAGGGTTTAGTCTCTCTGGAACGATTGTTTGACAAACATGATCATTTTTTCAAGAAGAAGCGGCAAGATGACCCTAACTCCTCTCCAGAGACCGAATCGGTCAATCTGGGTACTGTGGAACGTCTGCAGTTTGTGAACATCGGAAATGTTGTACACCCAAGGAAAAGTGGAAGTTTGTCAAATTGTTGAAGAAATATATGGACATATTGGCATGGTCCTATGCTGATCTAAAGTCATTCAAGCCTAAGGACGTTTAGCATGACATCTTGTTAAAAGATGATGTCAAACCCTTTTGCCAGAAACAGAGGCACTACAATCCTAAGATCTCGGGTACCATCCAAGTGGAAATACAGAAGATGTTGGATGTGAGGATTATCTTTCCTATCCATCACGTAACTGGATTGCAAACATCATGCCCGTGTACATGAAAAGAAGAATGGCGAGATACACATATGCGTAGATTTTCACAACCTGAATCAGGTGTCCTTGAAGGACAACTACCCACTGCCCATAATGGATCAAGTTCTGTAGGCAGTAACCGGTTCAGAGATGTTGTCCATGCTTGATGGTTTTTCGGCTATAATCAGATTGAGGTATCACCCGAAGACCAATTCAAAATGGAATTCACTACTCCCTGGGGCACATTCACCTACAGCAGGATGCCTTTTGGCTTGACCAATGCTGGTGCCACCTTTCAACGAGAAATGGACTTCGCATTCAAAGGTATGATGGGAAAGGTCATTATAGTCTATCTAGATGACTTAACTGTGTTCTCTAAAAGAGAAGTGATCATTGCGATCATTTGGAACAAGTATTGATTAGATGCCAAGAACACGGGATTTCCCTAAATCTAAAAAAGTCTATTTTCGGGGTCACTAAAGGAAAGTTGTTGGGACACGTTGTCAGCAAGGAAGGAACAAAGATAGACATCGAAAGGGTTAAGGCTATTCAGAGTCTTACCTTACCCACAAGCAAGACCGGTGTTCACTCTTTCTTCAGAAAGGTGAATTTTCTCAGATGCTTTGTCCCCGACTTTGCTGAAAAGACTCGTCACATATCAAATATGATGAAAGGGTTGCAAACTTTCTGGTGGAGTGAAGAAGGAAAGGCCTCATTCGAGGATATAAAAGTCTCCATCACCCATGCCCCGTCTGGTATGTCCCAAATTCTCCAAGGATTTCATCATGTACAGTTATGCATTTGAGCATACTGTATCAACCATCTTAATGAAAAAGAACTCTGAGGATGTTGAATCTCCAATCGTGATCATGAGCTCTCCTCTCAAGCCTCATGAATCGAAAATATCTCAGTTAGAAAAACACGCCTTTGTCGTTGTCAAAGCAGTCAAGAACTTTCGATACTACATCCTAAACTCTCATACGATAGTGTTGGTTCCTAACACATCAGTCAAGTCTATCCTAACTCAACAGGAGTTAGGAAGCTTACGAGGGAATTGGATCGCAAAGGTCCAAGAGTATGATCTAGACATAAAACCAACCAAACTAGTAAGAGGCAAGGGCCTATGTCAGCTTATGGCTGAAAACAAAGATTCAGAGATCCCCAAAGAGAAAGATGATTGCATCGACAGAGCACGAGGATAAATTGAAGAAAGTTGATTCTCTGCCTATGGTTCTATTTGTTGCAACCAGCGACGAGTGGTATTCCGATATCACTTTCTTTCTCACTTACGGTGAGTGTCTAGCTCATCTAACTTCAAAGGAGAAGCTAAGCGTGAAGCTCGGGGAAGCCGATATTTCTTATGGGATGATGGTTTATAAAAGCGCAGTATTTATGGCATCTTCTTGTGATGCGTTGAAAAACCGCAACAAATCAAATTGCTCGAAATTTTTCATGACTCATCCCGCAGCGGTAACTTATCCTCATCTATGATAGCACATAATATCATCCAGGCTAGGTACTACTGGCCAACACTATTTCAGGATGCAGCCACCTGGGTAGCAAAATGTGAGCTCTGCCAACAGTTTTTGAAAAGCCAAAATTGGCTTCTTTTCCCCTTAGGCCCGTCATTATTGACGAACCATTCAAGTAATGGGGAATTGACTTCATCAAAGCACTACATCCCCAATCAAGTTTTGGACATAGTTATGTCCTAACAACAACAAATTACTTCACCAAATGGGTGGAGGCCATACCTGTTAAGAATGCCACTTCTGAAGTTGTTTGCAACTTCATCAAAGAAAATATCATCGTGAGGTTTGGCATCCCACACAAGATCGTTGCTGATAATGCTTCCAACTTCTCCTCACGGGAAGTTATCAATTTTTGCTATGAATACAAGATAACCTTGGCCCATGCCTCGGATTATTACCCCCAGGGAAATGGTCAGGCAGAATCCAATAATAAGAACCTAGTGACCATCATATGGAAGCTAGTCAATGAGAATCAACGGTCCTGGCATAAGTCATTGTATGAAAATTTTTGGGTAGACCGTATTACTTCAAAGACGTCTCTCGGTATGTAACATTTACAAGTATTATATGGAATCGACGTTGAACTTCCCATTTTCTCGCGAACTTCTCACCCTGCGCTTGGCACGAGCGATTGAAGATGAGACTTTCAAGAATTCTCTTGAAAAGAAGACCATGTATCTAACAGAACTTAAAGAAAAGAGAGTAAGAGTGGTCGAAAAAATCACCGAACATTAGAATCAAGTCAAGATACTTTCCGATAAAAATGCTAAGTAGAGGAATTTCCAAGTGGGTGATCTCGTCCTTTTATGGGACAAGCGAAGAGAGCCAAAGGGCATGCACGGAAAATTCGACTCTCTTTGGAGAGGGCCTTTCAAGATAAAAAAGCTGAATGGAGAGAATAGCTTCTCTCATATCTGGATGGGCGAGCTCCTGCTTCCTATAACGGGAAACATCTCAAAATATTCGGAAGTAGAGCTTGCTCTCTTCTTTGTATAGTTTACTTTAGTTGTGTGTTTGTTTTTTCCGTGTGTTTACTTTTGTTGGTTGTGTGTTTCCCTTTTTCGTCACCCTTGTTTTTGACCCTGAGCCCAATGGATAGGCACATGTTGATCTAGGATTCTCTACCCTTAATCTTCACTCAAAGATAGTCCCCAGAAAGAGCCAGCTGTTATTATGTAAAATTGACAAAGGCAATTTTGCAGGTAACCATACCAAAAATTTTGTTTTGGTTCCCCGTTGAGGTCCCTTAGCGTTCTAGTTTTTTTTCAAACTTGGTCATTTGGTCTTTTATAGGCTAGGCACAGTTTTTATTTGCATTACATCAACAAAAACTACGCCCATCCTTTCCTTTCGCGCATTCTTTGGAGTGTTGACACTTCCAATGTTGCGCCTTCCAATGTTGCGCTCCTTAATGATGCACCAAAAGCGCTGAAAAAGTATTGTTGACAACCCCAAATCTACGCCTAGGGAGAAAATATTTTCATGTTAGCGTCTATCTAAGTGCACCTTGGAAAAGTTGGTGGCACATTTATTACACCTTTTTCTATAAATAGGCACATCCGACTTGTCATTTTCACAATTCAAAAAACGTGAAAAGGTTATTCTTCTGCACTTGTCAGCGCTCCTATCATCCCCGTGTCACTTTTCATCACATTTGTGGACCCCTCACCATTTCCTCTATCTTATATATATTCCTGGTAAGTGGCCCTTGCTCTTCTTATGAATTTGTTGTGGTATCTTTGTTTTTTTTGGAGGTTGGTATTATTAAACACAAAGAATGAACCTAAGAAGATAATACAACTCCACCCATATTACAATCAGCCCACTTTCAACCGGTTTTACTCTCCTTCAAGATCTGCTAACCTGTAAGGCCTTGTTTCAAAATGGGTCCTTGTCCCTCTTTCCTCTGTTTTCCTCACTGTCTAAATCTGACTTGAAAGAGGCCAGAAAACCACAAGCCTACCAAAGGAGTAAAAAATCTAAAGCCTTTGCATTCAACCCACTATTTTATTTGGCGCAAACTTCATTATTGTAGCATAAAAATAGTCGCGCCAAAGGGGCACATTATCCCCACATGTAACATTTTCCTTTCCTATGCCTTACAAAATCCCTAAATTCCTGACACAAGCACAAGCGCAACTACATCTACGCCAACATCCGAATGTTGTGTAATCCCTTCCCGCACCGCGCCAGACCAAATACTTGGTGCACCTTACCTTAATGATGCATCCTTTGAATCTGCACCCCTTGGCGCACCATAATGTTTTGCAACATGTACCACATCTATGCTAAAGGCGCACCCTAAAGCCTTGCAACACCAAAATAATTTGCGCCCAGTTAACCCTTCATATGGCACAAGTGCACATCCTATGACACCAACATCTAAATGTTGTGTGTAGTCTTTACATGCCCTGCGCCCCTTTGGGCACTGTTTTCTTCCATGCAGCACTCTCTCAAAGTGCACCTTTCTTTTCTGACCCTAGAGCTTGTAGTATAATTGTGCCTTGCGCCCCGAGAGCTTCTAAATTGATAAATTTTCATTCTGTAAGCTTTGATGGATGATTTAACAGCTAACATGGATCTTCTACGATGGACTTCCCTACTTCTTCTTGCAGATCAACAGTTGAACTCAGATCCACACATGTCTTCATTGAGTAAGAATCCAACCAAGTCCAAGGGTAAAGCCATTAACAAAGGAAGAAATGAAGTATATATACCAAAGGGTCAGGATGCCCAAGTCCCTTGCAGAGTGTGACCTAGATATCAGAGATTCAAAGCTTGGCCATATTGACATGGATGACTTCTAGGCTAGAACCAAGAAGGTCACGGGAATCCCGTGGATGGAAAAATTGGTCGGCAATGGTCTGCATTTTGCTACAGGAATTCTCGTGAGCACATTTAACAACGAGTTTATGATGGTGGTGGGCCATTGTTATAATAAGGACACAAGATGTGTCGAGAATAAGAAGGGCGAGGTAATAATCAACCTCACTACCCGGCATTTTGAAATTATGTTAGGTATCCCCCACCACCGGCATTTTGTGGCCATAAGCCAAGAGGACTGCAAGAAGACGTGGAACAAGAATGAAGACAAATGCATGCAGCTGATGAATGAAGTATACCTAAAAAAGAAGGTGATAACCAGGTGGCCACAAGTCATTCATCGCAGTGACTTTTCAGAAGAATTGAGTGACACCATCACTTTCCTGAGCAGGGTGTTTGGGCTTCCTGATGCCCATTATTTTCACAAGTGGATGCTCAGATACTTAGAAACAATGAGCAAAAACGTCCCTGATCAATGTTTTGAATGGGTGGAGATTATCAGCAGCACCATCTCTCGAGCAACTTCAACAACTCTCAACAACTGGGAGGTTCTACATGAACTCCTACGTGGTATACATTGCTACCTCTGAAAGAGACTACCCAGCACTGAATCGATGCGGGGTATGGCCCCAGGTCAGAATATACGAATACTATCCAGAGTTGAGACTAGAAAATAGTATCGCACAATTCAGCAAAATCAATGATACCTTCTTCTACGGCGTCATCTGCCTATTGAGGCCCAATATGACTCACGGTCGAAGACCAAGAGCATGGTCACTACCACAGAGAAGTGGGGAGCGTTATTTACGCAATTCCCCACTTTCACCTATCTCAAAGCTTCCAACTTCTTAGGGGAGCCCACCAAATTAACGAGATATACAGGGCCTAAGCTGATCCTATTGGATCTGTTCAGGTAGCTCATCACATATCACGAGAAGTTCCTAAAAAGAAAGAAGGGTGGAACTTCATTCCCCCTCACAGTGGGCAGGTATACCTGCACTTCACATAGCAAAGCTTGGGAAATGTTTATAGAACTTGAGTTGCTCAACTTAAAGCACAATTTCCTGGTAAGGCCAACCTCTGATCCTCGTAATTTCCTTCTAAGGGAAAAGATTGATCCAATCCATGTCCCTCAGATCGAAGATATCTACATCGATATGTATCATGAAGCCGAGCTCAGACAAAAGGATCACTCCCACCTAGCCCTGGTAGAAATCATCCAATATGGTGTGGCCATCATCCCGAAAGGTTTCCAAGCAACTGATCAAGAAATTGATCAGGTCTATCTAGACACGGATGGGGACAATTGGCCATTTGCCGAGATTGATAGAACAAAGGCACCTCAGACTATTGAGGAAAGAGTCAAAGGCACTCTGCAGCACACAGAGCATTGGTTCGGAAAAATAGTCTCATCTACCTTGGGGTAGACTTCACCACGTCTCCCTTAGGTAATGCACCTACTAAGCCGAAGCACTTTCCAAAGGGAAAAGGGAAAGATAAAGAGGGAGAGACAAGCACTGCTTAGGAGGAAATTCCCGAGAGTCCTCCTTCCACCGCCGAAGAATAGGTAGTAAGCCTGATCTCCCCAGAAGAAGAAGAAGCGGTAACTATTCCAATGGGCACATCCACTCAGGATGTTGCCACTACTATAACTACTGAGGTTCCCACCATCCCATCTCCCACTCCTCCTTCCCCTCCTCATGTCACTCAACCAACCACTCCTTTGGTTGTGTCTTCTCCCCCATCTTCTACTATTCCCCCTTCCTCTTCCTCCATCTTTTCTTCCCTCACGAATCTATCTCCCACCATTTCTTCCCTCATCTCTCAGATCCCTTCCACCCCTACGGTTTCCTCTCCTGCAGTGAGTCCTACCCCCGTGAGCACTATGACGGCTGCTCTCTTAATGCCTCCACCAAGTGTTTTGACACACTTCCCCGTGTTCACTACAGCTGCTCCTTCTTCCACCCATGTTTCCTCCTCTCCCTCTGGTCCCACTCCCTTAAGTCTAGAATGGATCTCCAAACACCTGAGCCAACACAAGAGGAAAGTCCCCATTGCACCTATGGAATTCTCCATGATTCCGGCTAAAGGAGCTAAGAAGAAAAAGGCCATAACCCACTTCTCTCAGAGCGTTTCAGGCGAAAGGGTTATGGAGATCGCATACCCTGATCCCACCAAGAAGAAAGAAGATCTATCTCCTACAGATTTTATAGTGACACAGGTCACAATGGGAACATCCTCAGAAATCCTGCAAGGAGAGGCCTTATCTGCAGTGGATGCCCTTTGCAAAAAGCTTCAGGAAGCAAAGGAAGAGAAGAGGATATTGAAAGAGAAAAACAAGCATCTTCTCCAAGCCCTGCAGAAAATGGGCAGTGCACCTCCTGTAGCTGCCACCAAAACTCCTGAAGCCCTTAGTCAGGAAAAGATAAATGAGTATGCCAAGATTGGTGAGAAAGGTATGGCAGTGTCCACCTGGAGAGACCAGATCCTCAAAGATAGTGAGGAAGTGATTATAAAATTCACATAGCTATATCAAAATATAGATCAGGCTAATAAGGAACTCTAGGAAATTACAGGACCTATCTCTAAAGAGTTGGACCATGCCAAGTTACAACACGAGACATTCCAGAAGATGCTCATTTTGCCAGATTGATGACTTAATGAAATTCAACATCTTCGATCATCCAAGAGCACCCAACAAAGTCCTAACTGCTTTGGATTATCGAGTTGACCAAATGGAATTTGTCTTGGAGAAAATAGATAGAGTCAAGGAGGAGGTCTTGGATGCAATGCATCAAATGGAGTAGATCATTGTAAGGATGTCTCCATGTTTTCTCACCCCATCATACACCTTGAAGAAGGTAAAGGAAACTACTTTACTTTTCAGGAGATCGCGTCACGGGTTTAGCTTCGAGAAGCCGCTTTTGATATAGAATCTATCAATAACCTTTTGGCCTACTGCAACTTTGTTGGATACCTGATGGAGGCAGGTAATGAATACTTCAAGCTCCTAGGAGACTCGAGAGATGAACAGGGGAGACTTGTGAAGTCATCAGAGATCACACCAAGGGTCCCGCTTAGGATCAACTTCAAATGATGGTTAGCAAATTCATGGAGTACCGAGCTCAATTTCACATTTCCTCTCTTGAGCAGAAGTAGGATACTCCTTTCTAGCCGAGGGATGACGATGAATAGGCTCTTCCTCCTAGGATTTATCCCATTTTTTTAATATTTAAAAGAATGTTGGCACAAATGATGACATCATCCATGTTGCACCATGGGATGTTGTCATCCACAAAATTGCCCTCAAGTCAACATTTGACTTTTAGATATTTTGTAAATAGTTGTTGGCTCCTTTTTGCCTTCTTTCTCCTTCTCCTTCTATAAATACTTGGATACTTGTTGTATTCGGGGGTGGAAATTTTTTTAGATGAAAAATAGAAGTGAGAAGAAAAAGGCTTTGTACTTTTTGTAACAGAAAATATTAATACAAAAATTAAGACTTTGTGCTCAATGGATGTGTTATGTGCATTAGATCTTTCTTAAGTTAGATCTGTGTTTTTTTTCTGCTAGATCTACCTCTACTTTTTTATCATTTTCTCATCAGTATTACTTTGTTCGTTTATGCAAGTAGGTTTAGCTCTGTTTACTACCAGCCCAAAACATAAACCCTCTTACCTTTCTGCTTTGGAATTCATTTCTTTCCCCCTTCAGATTTATCCTATCTCCATTCCCCTCTTCATTCCTTTCTGTTCACAAATCGGAAATACCCCTCTTTGGGATGAGATCCCAAACTCTGAAAGCGAGAATATTATAGGACTTGCGCAGATTCCCCGCTTTGGTAGAATAGCAATAAACTAGTTTCACTTTGTTGTCTCAAAGAGGGGCTATGCCCTGCACACTGTTGTCTCATCTATCCATAGATCTACCCTCCCGACAGATTTTTGGACCAACATAATCATAGGTTCTTAATTACATTGTATTAGGATTTCATCATGTATCATGGAATCCCTAGTAAATTATATGGAGAGTTTTTATTAGGCTAAGGAGTGACAATGTCTATAGTGTTGATTAAGGTAAGAGGTGATTGAAGAGAAAGAAATTTATTAGAAGTTGGAGACGAATTTAATAAATATTATATTTATTTAATGAGGAATTTATAATTATGAGGATAGGTTCATATAATTTTCATTAGGGTAATCTTTCAAGGCATAAAATTGAGTTCATCAAGAAATTTTTTTGGTTACCTCTCATAAGATCCATAATGGTACTTGGGTTTAGAAGAGGCATAGGTATTTGAGTATTTGATAGTTGTGGTAATTTGATTAGAATTAGGAGGGACCCATTGCTAAGGTGGAGTAATATGTTCTACATTATAAGGATATGGTGGTGGAGTGAGCTCATTACAATTATGTTGATCTTAAAAAGTATCCTTAAGTGTCATCTCAAATTGAGACTAATTTTTGGCTTTAAGACTCGGATCTTTATGCTTCGATTTCATAAATAATTGACCTTTTCCAAATTCACACATTGATAGCTGATTTGGTTATGATTGTAACATACCTAAAAGGCTCCCACAAATTTGTTAATGGTGGCCTTTTTAGGATTGAAACCATTATAATGTTTTGTTATTGATTTTTGTTATGATCTCGAGGAGAAATTGATATTTATCATAATATTATTGAAAGAGGTATTAAAGGTATAATTTAGTACCTAATAATAATTTAAATATGGTTTTATAAATATTGTGATAACTATTATGAAAATTCCCACATTATCATGCCACCAAAAAAATTGGTGTCATACAAAGCGCGAGTAGAGGTTTAGAAGAATCATTATGAGTTATCTTAGGCATAGACATGTTTTTTGTAATTTTTCACACTCAAATATGAATGATGAAAATTAGACTGAGTCATTAAATTAATTAAAATATAAGAAGGAGAGGAAATAAAATAGATGGATTTACACTTAGGATGGGTTTGAATTTGAGAAGGATTAATGAAATTAGTAGTTGATTGAAGATGATTTTGGATGATTTGGGAGGTAGTTTGAAGGCTCACATAAGGTATTCCTTCCTTTTTCCTATTCAAAAGCATTCCCAATGTGTTTGGGGAGAATATCTAACCTTATATTTTATAATGGGATTTAAGTCCTCTAGAAAGAGATTCAAAATATTATGTTCATCAAGAGTATGGTTATATTTGTTTCCCATGATTTTATATCTCTATATGAATCATGTGAGGGCTCATTAGGAGATTGTTTCATGTTAACAAAATTTTGAAGAAGATTTTTTGGAAGTTCTATTTTTTTAATTCCTTAATTAATGATTTACTAAAGCTTCTAATTTAGTGATTGAGTGTTGAGGAAGTTGATTGTACCATTATAAGACACCATTCATGATTGTTTTAGTTAGTATATTGGTAGCTACATAAGTATTGATTAGGATTACTTCTTTGTAAAGGTTTACGAAATATTTAAGATGAAGATGAGGATTATTTTTCCCATTACAAGAGAGATGAATAACTCTCCCTATATCTATAAAATATATGTAAGGAGTTATCGGTTCATTCTGTAAATTTTAAAGAACCTTTTTACAAATGGGAGGTTGAGTTATTGGGTCCCTAAAATTATCTAAAGGAAATTAAGGTTCAAAATTTTGATGAGTAGGTCCTAAAATGACATGAGAAGGATGAAATACCATTTGTAAAATATGTTATTTCATTTGGATCAAGTTTTGATTTTTTTTATTTCATTTGAGCCATTTTTTCCAACACCCAAACCATTACAACATCAGTGTCAATTGAGGGAGGGTAATGAGAAGAAGAAGGATTTGTAATATGATTTGGAGATGGTTAAATAAATTAGAAGGATTATAACTAGGATTAAGGTTATGGGGAATTATGTGACTAGACGAGGAATCCCTAATGAAATCATTAAAGAGGGTATTAGGATATTTCTATAAAGAAAATAAATTGGTCATATGACCAGTTAATTCTATGGGTATCTCAATTTTAGGTACATGAATAAGGGATCCATCCTTGATAGGAGTGACTACTTCCCAAATATATAAATTTTTAAAGATGCCACTAGGATTTAACTCACCTATTTGGATACCATCCCATTCAATGGTTGAGGTCAGTTGAGATTGAGAGAAAGTGCATAAAAATATATTAGAACTAATGTTAGATATAGAAGGGAGAAAGGATAATTCCATATAAAATATAAATGTGTTGAGGCTCACTATAAAAATCTAAGAGGTGACTACATGGTCATAATGTGATTTAAGAAAGATTATAAAGGATTTAGGAATATTTTTAAAGATATAAGAAAACATGAATATGACTGAATTAGAAGGTTGTGAGTTCAATTCACATTGGGTTCACCGGAGTGTATAAAAATAAATAATGACCCAATAAAATATCATATGCCTCTCTATAAAAAAATTTATTAGAGGTAAAAGTTAGGGTTGAGGGGACCCTACCCCCTTACAAAGAGTTACCGTTTACTTACATATTGGCCAAAGTATTTATCTTCAAAGGCCAGTCATGATCCAAAATATCAAAAACAAAAATACCAGTATATGATATCCATTATATATGATATACATTATATAGCAGTCCCAAGGATAATACTAACAACAAAAGGTAAACAAGCAAATGGATTCCAAACCATAACATTTCATTTCTCTTTGACCAGATCATCCACCGTCTCCATGCATCCATTCCATTCTTTGACCAGTGTTGTGATGGTCTCCTTCTATTATATGCCTCTCTATAATGATTATTCTAGACTAGGATAATAAAATGATCTGTGAAAAATATGCATACCTTATATTTTATTTTAATGGGGACAAGAAACTAGGAAGGTGTTACTTAACACTTTATAGGAGAAATTAGATTCCAAATCCTAGACCTAAAATATGGCAAAGGTGACATCTAAATAGATGGTAATATGTTGATAATAAGGTTATAAATCATATTCTAATTAAGATAGTAATAATTTAATATATCTAATATGTCTCTAGGTGACTTACAAGAGAGTTTCAAGAGATTGCAAAGAAAAATTCATAAGGATCGAGGGTTATACAAGGTTATAAGGTAAGGATTGATAGGTAAATGACGCAAAATAAAATAATATGATATTTTATCTTAAATTATCCATGACCACATCCACAAAAACCCAAATCTTAAATTAATTATAAGTAATAAGAGAGGTTATAGATACTTACCTGCATAAAGAGAACATTGGTGCATTAGCTTCCCTGGGTTTGACAACACCTTATGAGAGAGTTAATGTGTGGAACCAAAAATTAATGGAAGAAGACCTAGGAATACCATTACTTAAATAATTAAATGACTCCAAATTATTGGTATACCATAGCAAGTGCAACTCCTGTGCTTATAGATCCTAAGTACTTGATGCTCCAAGTGTGAACTCCAAAGAAGATAAAAAGGAACAACTTCAAGACCTTATGAACTTTAAGGGAATATTAATGGGTAATAGAAGACTGGATGGGTGATAGATGAAATTTGGAACTATCATGCATCTATCAAGTATAAATATCCTAAATTATATCATTAATGCTTTATGATAGTCGATGACATCAATTGTTATCAATACCATTAGTTGTGAAAAATTGCTAACCCAAAGGGCATTGACTATGATTGATCCCATCATCCCTATATCCACTCGATAGACACTATTGAAAATGGTAAATTCCATTGAATAAATATATGTGGGCATGGGGAAGTCAATGAAATAGGTAAAAATAGATGGAGGGAACTCAAAGCTACTAAGGGAGATAATGATGAAGGTGTGAGTGTGTTGATATTACATGTGAGATTGAATACAAGTGGAAATCAAGGTGATATCATAGGAGTCCATAAAATATGATTTTAATAGATGTAAAATATGAATGTAAGGTGATTGTAAGAGTTTGAAAAAATGTAAAATATGTGATATAATGAGACTACACATCAAAGCTTTCTCATTACTACTGTTTTTTACCAACCATATACAACCCTAAGGATGCACATAACCATTTATGGTTACTCTCCAATCCTAGGATTATCTTTAAGGAAACCTCTCTAAGGAAGCTAATACACCAAGTATTCTTGCGAAGAACAAAAAACAATAAGGTGGAAGATTAGGTGTATACAATATGTACATATGCAATTCATGTGATGTGATGATATATGGCTTCTTATCATAAAACCCCTTCCTTTATAGTTGATACTTAAAATTTTGATAGTTCTAGACTAAATCACTACATACTACTTGAACAATCAATTACACAAAAAGTGAAAATTACAAGAATTTTTTAATGAGTTAACTTTATTTTAAGTTAAATATTTACATTAATTAACCTAATTCATTTACAATTGTGATAGTTTCAAAATCCAAGTAATATAATAGGTTAATAAACAATAAAATAATTTGTGACATGTTTTTAATTATAATATAATCACGCAAATTAAGGTAATAAATAAACAACATGAATTTTAGACTTCATATTTTCTTCATATTCATAATAACTTATAAAAACACTTTATTCATCAATAACTCATAAAGATATAGATTTTGTGTCTAGTTATGTTTCTAATGATTTGACACATTTTTCTAATAATATTACATCCATTCATTATTTATTCAATAATCCAAGTGGTTATGTCAATAACTGAAAAATTACAAATATTACAACAATTATTATCCTTTGCATTCAATAGAATTAAACAAAAAAATTATATTGTTCTCCAATGTATAATGAATGGGGCATCCTACTATTAAATTCAAATATAATTCTAAATAATAATAAGTGAACTAAAATATATAGTACTCAAATCTCTAAAAGTCGATATAGTTGAGGGATAATATCATTGAAGTGTTTGACCTCCGACCATAGACCATAAGGGATATCCCTTCACAATATGGAAATGAAAAGTGGCTCTATCCTTCATTGAAGCGATTATAAATATCCATTCATCTTAGTACAAGTAATTAAAATAGAGAACCTTGTTTGGATAATGAATGCTACTTATACTACATGAATTCAACTAAATTAACTGGGAACTCCAAAACTATATGGTTTCGAAAAACATCATGCAACTCTATGAAACATAGAACAAATAAATATGACAACAATCACACTACTTTGTCCAAATCATGTTATATTGTGTAGGGATTACAATATAGTATTGGTTTCATAAACAAATAAGATAGGTCTAAATTCACATATGATAATCTTAACACATTGTTTATCAATGGCTAAAGAGAGGAAGGTGGACTTAAGAGGAACAACAATTATCTTCTTAACACCAAATTATTCTCTAAGTGATCCGGAGGATTTTATGAGTGCAGATGATCCTTAAATATCCCTAAACCATTATAGTGTTGTAGAGTATCTTGAGAAATTTCCATTGATATGAAGAACTCAAAAACGAAGCTCATATGGACAAGTTATGGTCTCTAAAATTTTCGCCAATAGGTAAAATTCTCGGACAAAGTCGCAAGTTTGTTGATGTGGACGAATCGAATGTGAAAAGTGGTAAAAAATATGAAGAGTAAAAATTTGTGTTTTAAGCCTCTATTATGAAATACAAATTATAAAATGGTGGGCCCCGTTATTTGCTAGTTGGGGCCCTCAACCAAGTTCGGCACACTCTTTTAATGGAGGGGTTCCTTGGCCTCCGACTCATTATATCATTGTATTGATATTGCTTATATATGCCACTTTATGTCTATGTACTATACATGTGGGATATTGTATTCTAGGTATTTGAATTAACTTGAAGGATTACATTGTATTGGACTGACTAGGTCGTGGAACCGAGTTATTTAACATCTCGGTGGGGTGGTCAACTCCCAACAGAGTTGATTGTGTTGAAGGGTTGGTGTTATCTCTAACTGATTGAGCCAAACTCCTATGTCTTTGGCGAGCGGGATTATATATAGATCAATCCAATGTTAACTCAGCTTTATTACCAATTATCCCTACGATGCCCTAAAACTTCTTGGACTTATCAAATAGTGGATCAAACTTCCATGCAAGGCAATTCATACTCGGCAGCACTCTCCAATTGGCGAGTCAACAGCCACATGCCTTACGTGGCACCTTCCTTTATGTCCAATCGGTCAAACAAACCAACTAACCAGTACAATAAATGGGTGGAAAAATCCAATGTGTGGCTGAAGCCACATAACCATAGGCTCACATTCCTATATTTAAATCTTCCAACCTCCCAACATGCCACGAATGTGGGATAAATCCCACTATGGAATAGCAAAGCCAAAGCAGTCTGTAGATTTGGTGGATAAGGGGATGGACTCCATGACCTCAGTAATATAAAACATACAACTCACTAGTTGAGCTAGATAGCTCTGCGAGGTATAAAATTAATTTGGGCCTATTTATAAAAGGCTTTTTAGCAAACTGTGCAAAGGCAGCGGAGACCAGTTTGCAGAGATTTGAGTTTTTGAGCCACCTAGGGTCAGAATTGGACTTTGGTGTAAAAATCAAAATTGCTCAAAATTCATAGACAAACACCACCATCTCAATTATTTTTCATAAAAAAAATTAAACTTCTAGGTGTAGGTGTTTTTCTGGCACAATTTCATGGATATCGTACTCAAGAAGTTACAGGGCCACCGATGGATTTGAGAACGTGATTCTAGAAAATTGTAGAGTTCTACAAGTCTTAATCAACCCATTTGTAGGTGACAGACATATATTTGTCATTATTGGAGGTAAAATTGTTCTTTATTATACATTAAATAGATCGATTCATTATTAAGTGAATATGAAGATGTAGCCCATTCGGTGAACTCCGTTATCAAGTTTTTGTGGATTTATTTTCAGTTTTTGAATCTTTTGATTAGATAAAAAATCAGTAAATGGAATTGATTAAACAAGAAATTAACTAGAAAATTTGGATTAAGTAAAATTTGAGAATCCATCATCCACAACAGACAAATCAAGTGAATGCATAATCAAATTCAGATTAAACAATAAATTTGGATGCATTCTGAATTTAGCTTGTGATTAGTATTAATAGATTCGTAATATTTCTATTAAATCATGGAAATTTGAATTAAAATTAAAATTTATCATTAAGGAATAAATTGGAAAATTGGGGTTTCAAAACACCCAAAAGTGAAACAATAAACACTCTTGATCAATTAAAAATAAGAGAAATTAAAGAATCAAATCTTATGAAACAAGACCCAAGGGGTGAAAACCATTTTCGGATCACTAAGATTATAACAAGTACCATCTTACTCCCATATAGAGAGATGCATATAGGAACACATGCGTGCATAAAAATATATGTACCACAAATTTTTGAAACAATCAAAAACTTTCAAATTCACAATAGAATATAAATCAAAATTTTAATTCCAAATAATCAATATTTTTATCCAAAAACAATCTAGAAATTTTTATATCATATTTGACTATATCCATATTTTAAGCATAGTAAAAAAGTAACATTTATTACAAAAATTGTTATTGAGGATAGTTTTCCTAATATCTTTCCTTCTATAAATGATTGAAAAACAATGATAAGTCGCACAAAATATCACTGCAAGGGATGTAGTAGAACATATTATTTTCTTAGGTTCCTCGTCGTACCAATGTTATCATAATGAGATTGATATAATATATATTATATATTTTTAATGACCAATAAAACTTGTATGTTAAATCCCATTTTCTTAGCTTAAATAAACCCATTCATTGAATTCAAATGAGAAAAAATAGATTTTTCACAATATCACGTAATACAAGCTAAGAACAAGATATCATAACTATGGGATTCCTTTAATGAAACTCATTTTTACATTAAAAACAAATTTTCCTAAATAATTTGTGTGAAAGTAAATTCACAACTAAAAATATTCAAGTTTCCATTGCACTATCACCTATAATCCACATTCTCAACATTGATGAGAATGGATTAAGTTGTAAAACTTAGCTCTTTCCGAATAGGATAGTTGTCATCTAAAAAAATTTAAATCATCAACATTACTACAAAATGTAAATATAAACCCATTTATCAATATTTTTATCTTGATCAACAAAACAATTATTATTGGCTCAAGTAAACCAAAATTTCCCTTCCGCTTTACTATAGAAAATATTGTGAACTACATTGTTAACAATTCACAAAGTTATCCAACAAGGCTTTGTTTAGGTAGCTATGATATAAATCAAGTAACCATATTTTTGCTAAAACAAACATTTAATTATAGTTTTTATGCACAATTAATATTACCCATTAAGTAACATTCATGTGGCTATTATAATAGTTTGAAATAACATTAAATTCATGGTTTGAGTAGAACCCAAGTTATAGCCTCTATATAAATATATTGACAAAGGTAAAGCTCAACTTGAACCTTAATAGTTTATAATCCATTTATCACTAACTAATCATTCACATGGTAATCTATTAGAGATTTAACTATAATAATAAATAGAATTGTATATGTTCAAGGTCCCCTTAATTTTCCATCACAATTTTGTTAGGGCTTCAAATAGCCACAAGATAGTTTACCAAAATAATATCCATAAAGAGAGATCTACATCTCACATGGTTTAGGCCTCTGGGTCTACAATTCCTTACTCAAAATAATCAAAATGAGTTCTTCATGAATCATGTAAAACCTATTATCTTAATTGACATTGTCTCTTTATCAACTAACTAGTTTTCTTTTATGAAAATAACGAGAGGAAAAACATTTACTTTTGTGGAGAATATTGAATATGAAGAAATCGTTCACATACAAGATCCAATTCTAGGTTTTCTTCTCATCTCACCCTTAAATATTTGTGTCTCAAGATTGAGAAAATTTTTACAAAGTGACAAATGATTTCATTCTCCAAATTAATGTTAAATGAGCACAAAATGAATGCCAAAAAATCCACCTCCCTCTATCTACTTATAACATCCCGTAAAGAGGTATGCCTTGTATCAATCTAAACTACTTTGTATCCTCTATAAATAGAAGGGTTGGGTTTTTATATTATCAATTTATTTTCTAAAAGATAAAACCAAAAAAAGCAGACACCATTTTCCCAATAGAAAGCTCCCTTTCGATATGCAAAATCCAAAAAAATGACATTAAAAACAATGTGTCCATGTGAATAATATCCATGATTTTAAGGAAAAATGCATTCCCTCCAAATAAATGTAAATTCATGAATTTACCAATTCCTCCAATGCATTCTCAACATAGAAGTCCAAACAAAAAAACTATCACTAATAATAGCCTAATGCTTATGAGTAGGTGACACTAAGGGATTGGTTTTAGGTTTAATTACATATAATAAAGTGTTAATAGATCCCACAAAATGCTTAGTAAAGGTGAGATTGTCCAAAGGAAAGATCATTCTAAATGACAATAAATGAAACTTAGAGTTACATGTATTGTTTAATAGAAACAACCACTAAATAACAAAGCTACAGTTTATCCCAAGGCATTGGGAATTCAAAAAATAATCCACAATAAAAAAATTACACGCAATGGATTTTATAATCCATTAAACATTCCCTTTCAAATGGTACTTAACAACATGCCAAGCCAATTAGTCCACCTACATTCCATTTGAATGGGTACTCAACACAAACAATTATATAGTCTACCACTTATATGGTGAGAGCTCAAGTGAAAAGTTAAAATTTAATTTAATCACCACGACTATATGTGGTTTACCAAAATATTAAATGCAAAATATACATAATAACATGGATTATCAATTTTACCAAAATGAAATAAAACTAGTTTTTCTGCCACCACTATTTTAATGGTTAAGAATTATTAACAACATATTAATACTATCACAATGAGATATGATCAAATAGAACATGACACAATTGTAAAAAAATCAATTCTTGTTGCCACCTTATCAAAGGTGAGGTATATAGAATTAGATGACAAGAATTATATTGTTACTATTATGGCATTCCGCTAAGCTACGTACTTTGTTTTATGATTATATTTTTGACTTAGACCATGTATAAGATTGAATATGAGATTCACATCGAAATCAAAATTAATAAATTGTGTGTAATATAGTCAACCTTTAGCATCGGTCAAGTGCTCTTATCACACTTAAGGAAGGTCAGAATTTACCAATTAAATCGGTATATTATAACTAGAATGATTAACTAAAATAAAATTAATTAATCGTGAATAGATTATTTGGAGAAAATAACCTATTTAAAAATAATATTACACACATGCTGCAAATAGTAGTGCACACTCTTTAGTGTAGAGACAAAATCACACACTTTGGTATATTTATAGGTCCTAAAAGCATACTAGCATTTAAATGATTCCTAAGTGAGAAAACTAGTAATTGACAGACTATCTTTGGCCTTTTGTATGTGTTTCTTGTTTTTTATTTGGTTTTACACACCCTACAACCCATTTAGAACTTTACTTGCTTATCTTTTATGACAAACACTAGCGTCCATCCAGGATGTCGGCGCCTGTGCCCTCATCCCCTCTTGCGCCCCATGACCTCCTACCTCACTCACTCTTTTTGGGCCTCTTTTATCTTTTGGGCATCTTATTTTCTTATGGTTTAGCCTTCCAGTTGTCAATTACGAAATTCAAACAAGGGAATCATATAAATACATAGCTATGTGATCAAAATAAGGGACCAAGCTAATAACATTATTACTATCACCTAAGCTTGCATCCAAAGGCATCCAAAGCACTCAAAGGCATCCATCTAGCATCCATACAAGGGACAAGGGACTACATTTTCTGCATACACAACATAGGAAGGGGAAGTTCATTATTCCATCCACACATTCTATTTACATTGTTACATCTAGTTACAATCGCTATTAAGTGCAACTTGCACTAGGGCATTCTAGGGCACAATCCTCACACACACTCACAAGAACTACATGGAGTCTGAGATGTAGTGCATCACTCAATCATAATTTCACTCAGTTGGGTGACCTTTGCGGTCATTATGACTCCCCATATTACATATTTTGTTTTTGGATTTGATGTGGTTTTGTAGGTGAACATCTCTTTTGCAGGTTATAGGAATAATCAATGATCAAGGTGCAATAAATGGCGACCAACAAAAAATATCAGCGACACTTATGTGACACCATAAAAATCAAATTCGATAACATGCGCACTCACGAGCACCTAGTAGAGGTCTTTGGTGCCTAAGCACCCTCGCCCCAATCCAGGTGCCCTAGTTTAGCTCTATCTGACAATTCCAGAATTTATCCTAAGTTGTCGGGACATTGTTATCTTCCTATTCAATAGTTTTTTTAATTTGTATCATTCCTGGATCAAGCTCAAATCAGCTAAGTCATTCCCTCTCTCTCTTGCACTTAGGTTTTCATATTTAATTAGCTTATTGCTTGTGTCGAGTTGTATTTAACAACTATACATCATTGTTACATTCAGTTACTTTGTAATTAGGGTTTTACAAAAAGTTTATTTTTGTTAAATCATCTGTTAGGAAGATATTCATGATCTCTTTTCAGTTTTTTAAATTATATTTAAATTTTTATTTCAAAATATAGTACACTATGGCGGTAAAAACCCATGTGATGGGCTAGAAATTATAGATACATAAGTAGGTACAACCACGTCTTCCTTCCATGAATAAAACAAAGGCATTTAATACAAAAATTGTAGAATTTTTGTGTTAGTTTAACAATGATGATTTTTTTCATAGAACATTCAATGTTGAGAGTCTAGTTTTTAATATTTGAACTATAGGAAACCAAAAATTTTAGAATTCATGATTTTATTAGTTCCTTCCTCCGTCAGGATTACTATATTTTTCACCTTTATCAAACTATCCACTATATAATATTTCATATCCAACTCCCAAATCTTATGGCTACGTCAAGCTTCTAGTTACAGGTTGATCTTCTCACAATGTTTGTGTCATTCACTATGTCACATTCAATCAAAGGTTGTGACATGCTCTTAGGTCTTCCTTAGCTCCCATGTTGCTCAAGTTATCTTTTCCATGAATCACTTGTCTTAAATTCATTCACAATAAAAAAATTATCACTATTAAAGGTATGCCACCATGCACACCATTACCTTAGCCTCCTCTTGAGGATGTCCTTTCACTAGTTGCAGCATCTAGGCCCCCTGGGCCTCTCAAATCTAAGAAAAATTCAGCACCTAGCTCTCCTATTCGCACATGACCTACTCGTTTTCATCGGTCTACTAGTCCATCTCCTCAGCCTAAGTCCCCTATTTGGGAAGCCTCTTCACATAGGAGTTCACCATCTTCTTCACCTCCTAGGTCTATGTCACATATGTTTTCATCACCTTCTAGGTATCCTTCACATAGGTGTTCATCACCTAGGCTTCCTTCACATATACGTTGTCAGTCTTATACACCACCGACCTCAAAGAATTGTCACATGCCTTTATCTCCTCAAACATCGGGTGGAGGACCCTTTCCCTTCACTTTCATTGGATGGCTTACTCATCATCACACACTTGGGGGTATCATGTTTACTTCCCCCTACTAACATCATCAATTGTCTACCATTTCTACTCTTATGCTTTGTGCTTCATACTTTCTATTTCTAAGCAATCCTACACATCTTGATACAATTTGTATTTTCATTACCCTATGACTCACTCTAGTGCCATGGTTCATACTCGACTATTGAGCTTCTAAATCTGAAATGAACCTCACCAAATTCTCCTTTCACGCTCTATGTTTTATGATCTATCTTTTTAGCTCACAGCTTTCAAACCATTTCCCGATGACACACTCTTGTTCTATGGTTCATTCTTGACTATCGAGGGGTATTTTATAAATGAACCTCATCTTGTACACATCCAATGGGGGATGCTTCTCCTATCACATTCACATTTCATACCATTCCATCTCACTCATACATTCATTACATTTTCATATCTTGGCTACAAATATTCTTACTTTCTTATACTTGCATTTTTGCACTTTTCTTATTATGCTAGTCAAATACTCAAGTATGTCATTATCTTTATAATATACATATGCATGTTCACTTGGTCTCTAGTTGTGAATGTAGATCTCTTACATTTCCTTACATGATGCAATGATGATGGGCATTGTATCCTTTTCCATTCCCACTGAGGCCCCTAAGGGTATCTACTTTTTACTACTTCCACACATCACAGGTGTTATTTTTTCATTATATACTACTTCCTATTCTTCCTAACACGTCACTTCACATTGATAATACAAGTCTTGACATAAGTTTTATCTCTCTAACATACTAATGGGTGCTTAATGTGAGGTATTTTCTTTGCGGGACTATTTTCCACCATGTTTATCGGTTACACTTTACTTGTTGTCACTTTCTACTTGTATGTTATTGTTTGCAAGCTATGCCCTATGCCTTGATTAATCATTTATTGTATTTTTTTGGCCACTTCGCCCCGATTTTCTTGTGACATTGTGAGATATGTCCCATGTATGAAACACACTTTTCATGGTCTACTTTGTTTGCACATTTTCTCGTTACATTGTCTTCTATCGCATGTTCACTAGCTTTTCTACTAACACATGTATCTAGCCTCTTTGTTTGGATGTTCCTTGGTTTCTACCATGCACATTCCCTCCCCTACAGGGTATCCACTCAGATTAATTTTAGGTCATCTCCTTTAGACCCGCATGCTCCTATCGCTGCCACATGCACCCTAAATGAGGAGGGTATACATTAGGTGAATCATTCAACCCATACAACAATTCAAAGTTACAAGACATACCTATACAAGACAAGAACATAGCGATCTCATAAAGTCGCAGAATGACCCAGAATATGACTTAGGTCCTCATCACAGCCCAGACACTAGTGCCCAACATCAAACAATAGCGTATGGGCACTCATGTCTTCCCCGGGTGATAATGTCATGGGGGAACACATAGGTATTTTATCGATCAACACATTCCTCCATAAATAGAATGCATTCTATCTCCTTCAATCGGAATAAATTATTCAATTGGAACGATTCAGAACAATAAATAACTAATTCGGAACAACTTGAAACAAATCATGGATGTACCATTTTCAATGGGCTCATTCAGGAAGCAATCATGGAAGGAGAGTAACATTATACACCTCTCCCCAACACACTTCTTTCGTGGTGTGAGATCACCCAAAAACACTTTCCCTTGATGTGAGATCAGCTAAAAATGTGTTCTTGGCATAAGATCACCCAAAAACACTTTCCCTTGATGTGAGATCACCCAAAAAACTCACTCTTCTACATCATTTCAGGACATTTTCTATCCTTTACACTCTTCTACATCAAGTGCACACTTTCCTTTTACACACTTTTTACATACTTTTACATATTTTTCATAATACATGACTTTGACTACTTTTTCATTGTTCTTTTGCAATTTCTTCCTTAATATGCAACAAGAAATAGCCTACAACAAGCAGGAATCACGAGTTACAACAAAGAATTGGTACAAGACATACAAAGACACCCCTAGGGTCACTTCCTCTTTTTGTAGACACTAAATCATGCACTTGGGTACATTTCTAGGTTCGAATCACATACTACTATTCATATGTTTCCTAAGCAAGAAAACTAGTATGGCTACTATCTTTGGCCTATTTTCTATCTTTCTAGTTTACGCTTTCATCTTACACACCCCACACCTAGTCTAATATTCACCGCCTTATCTTTATTGACTTTGGACACCAACACCCACCTGAACGCCAGCGCCCAGCACCCTCATTCCCTCGGGGCACCCCCGACCTCTTTGTATCCTTCTTGCCCCTTTGGGCCTCTTTTTATCTTTTTAGAATCTTGTTTTCTTATGGGTGCCTTTTAGTTTTCAATTAAGAAATCAAACCAAGGGAATCATTTAAATACAAAGCTATGTGATCATAATAAAGGACCAAGCTCAAAGCATCTACTATCACCACCTAAGTTGTATCTAAAGACATTATACGATCATCAAAGCATCCATATAGCTATCATTCAAGGGAAAAGGGACTGAATTTTTCTACATACACTTCAAAGGAGGGGAAGTTCATTTTGGAATCCACACATCTATCTACATTTCTACATCTATCTATTGCTCACTATCACGTGTATCTCACACAAGAGCTTCATAGGGAATGATTCTACACACACGCACACATAACTACATGGAGTCTAAGATGTAGTGCAGTGCTCAATTGTAAGTTCACTCTATCGGGTGACCATTGGGGTCATTCTAACTCCCCATTTGTATATTTTTCTTTTTAGAATTTGATGTGTTTTGGGGTTTTACAAGAGATCATTTGTTTTTCAAGTTACAAGAAAATTCTATGGACATTGTGCGACACATACGATGATCAATAACGAACATTAGTGAAATTGGTGTGACATAAGAAAAAATGGTTTCTAACCATTTTTACAATCATAGGTACCTACCAGAGGCCTTTAGCACCTATGCACCCTCGACCCAATCTAGGCACCTTGTTCCAAAATTATTCCGATGTAACTCCCACAATTTTCTGTGTGGTTCTAATAGTTTCATCCTCTTGTTCATTAGTCTTCCAACCAAGCACACTTCAAGATTAATTGGAAAATTAGATAATTCATTTATTCCCTCTCTTACACCTAGGGTTTCATATTTCTTTAGCTTATTGCTTAGGTCAAATATGTACTTTATTGTTTTATTTATCACATGTGAATTTGTAATTAGGGTTTTACAAATTCAATATTTGTTAAATCATTTGGTGAACCCGACCTTTCAAACCCTACCTTCTAAGCATGTATCAAAATTTCTCTTCTTCTCAAGTGATGGATCAATCTTCTTATCCTTCTTTTACCCCAACTAAGGTTTTTGGCATGGTTACTACTATTGTTGATTTTATGCAAGTTCGTACTCATCATCCTCCTCGCTTTATTATGCCTAGGGTTGATCCAACTATTAATGTAGTTACCACTCACCGTACTCATCCTCCCATGGATAATCTTGTTTCTATCCCACCACCTATCACTTCTACATATCCTACCACCACTTCTAAGGGATGTGATATCATCAAGCAACTTAAGAATACACAGGACCAAAATATATCTCTACGACTTATTTCACAATGCACCTGATTGTCGTCATACATTAGATGTTGCTCTTTATTATAAACACATTGAAAGAAATAATTATTCGGTGGCCTTCACACATCTCATTCATTCTCTCAAAAATATACCACGTGCTATATCATTTAGTGATGAGGACATATCACCATCTTTGTTGATAATCCATGTGCGCCTCTTCTTATCACTGTTATCATTGACACCATTTATATCAAGTGTGTACTCATTGACAATGGATCTGCTATTAATCTATGTTCTCATTCCTTTTTAAATCAAATCATCATTACTGATAATCTCATAGATAAAAATTCCACTCTCATTCATGGCTACAATTCCACTACTCGCACATGTATAGGCACTATCACATTACCTATACAATTTAAGCCTAAGATTATCCCTATGGTATTCTTCATTATCGACGCCTCATTTCAGTTTAATCTCTTTTGGCTATACCATAGATTCATGAAATGCATGTTATCCCATATATTGTTCATCGATGTGTTAAATTCCTACATGATGGTTATGAACATACCATTGTTGCTAACCCATTCCATTTAAGTTTTTCCACATAGACCCTGTTATAGCTATGCCTATTCCTCCATCGCATCCTATTCCATACAACAATATTGATACATATGACATTAGGTATTCTAGTGATCCACACCCTTCTACTACTACTACAAGCATGCCATCCATTTCCACTCACACTACTGATATCATTTCACCTACTATGTCTATTCCAATAACAACCACAACTCCGCTTGTTAAAACTCCTATCGCTCTTACGTCCATCTCACTTCATACCAATATCTTCGATACTATTATCCAAATGATGAAAATGTTGACACTGATGATTATGATGATGAGGTCGATATCATTGAGCTTACCGATGAAAAATTGTGCAATCTTTATTTTACCCTCTCGATATAGATGAGTCATATTTCAATGATACTTTTTTGCTATTGCTTCCTGCGAATATCAATTCAAATAACCCCTTCCTTATATTAATGCTTTGGTACTATATCGGGGTATTTCCATACACTAGATTTCATTTCACCTTCCTCACCCCCTTGTGAGAAACCTATAGTGGCACTCCCACCTTTCACATGTGCTCTTTTCATTAATAATGCTTATTAGACACATATTATATTTGATCTTACTAGTTCGATATTGTTTGCACACATAATGGATTGACTCAACTTGGATTCACACTCTATGATCTCCTACCTCCACCTCATTCACCTCATCTTTATCATGGCTATGTTCATATTATTGCTACTTATGGCCTTTGTGTTTTCCATCTATCATCTTTTTGCACGCACTTCTCGCGCTTCTCCACTTACTCTTGGGCAATCTTGGCTTGACTACATTGGGGAAGCTCTAGATCCTAATCATGTTGATATATCATTCCCATGCCCTTTGGTCATTTTTATATTTGAAATCATTCATTTCTTCTATATTCACCAAATCTTACATGTTGGTATGCACATGGTTATCCATTACCACCTTTCACTAAGAAAGAATAAGCGATGGGCATGTACGATTTATGCCGCAATGGCTCTTTATGTTATCAACCTCATAATATTGCTTATCAAGTCTATGTTGCTTCTCCATTCAACTTTAACCATGAAAATGATGATATTTTAGATGATGTTACTTGATTATTCTTCACATCATACACTTGGGGGCATCATGCTTACTCTCCCCCCTTCTAGCACTATCAAGTGTCTTGCATTTCTCCTATCATGCTTTGTGCTTCGCATCTAGTCTTGTTCACGCATTTTACACATCTTAATACACTTCTATCATCATGACCCTATGACATATTCTTATGCTTTGGTTCACACTTAAATGTTAAGGGAACATTGCATACAAAACCTCACACACTACACATTTCTACACTCGGTGCATTCACGACACATCTTTCTAGCATCACATTCTCACACAACACACTTCCCTATGATGCAATCTAGTTCCACAGTTCATACTCAACTACTGAGGCTCTAAAGCTGAAATGAAACTCACCACATTCATTCACACTATTTACACTCTATGCATCATTGATCAATATTTCTAGCACACATGTTCAAACCATTTCCCGATGACGCACTCTTATTCTATGGTTCATTCTTGACTATCGAGGGGTCTTTTATAAATTAACCTCATCTCACTCATACATAAACATCTAATCGGGGGCACACTAATATTATCATATTCACATTGTATACCAATCCATGTCACTCATCCACTACATGTTATATATCTTGGTTACATTTACTCTTGCTTACTTATGCTTACATGTACACTTTGTTTCACATGCTAGAAAGATACTTTGTATGTCATTATATTTTCTATATACACATGCGCATTCATTTTTTCTCTAGTTTTGAATGTAGTCTTTACATAGATATTTACATGTAACATGGATGTTTGGCATTGTACCTCTTACCAATCCCATTGAGGCTCTGGGGCATCTACTTTCATACACACTACATGTGTTATTGTTTTATTTTATACTACTTCCTATTCTTCCTAGCACACTACTCTATCAATATATACATGTCTTGACATACTTTTTATCTTTCTAACATGCTAATGGGTGCTTCAAGTGCAAAATTTTATTTAAAGGAACTATTTTACTACTATATTTTTTTCTAATACTTTACTTGCTACTATTTTCCATTGTTTTCCATTGTCTTCCATTTTTACGGGCTTTGCCATATGCCTTTTGCTTGTTCATTTCTTGTATGTTTTTGGTCGCTTCGGCCTTGATTGTCTTGTGACATTATGAGTGATGTCCCATGTTTGCAACCCACTTTTTATGGTCTACATTGTCTTATTACTTTTTATATTACACATTGTCTTCTATATGCATTATTTTCTTGTTTGCACTAACACATGTTTCAGCCACTTTGTTTACATGTGCCTTGGTTTCTACCAAGCACATTCCCTCCCCCTATAAGGTATCAGTTTCATATTATTGTTTGGTCCTCTCCTTTGGGTCGCATCCTCCTAGTGATGTCACATGCACCCCAAACAAGGGAGCATATATAAGGTGAAATCATCACCCCATTCAAGTAGAGACAGTCATAGTTCGGACTCTGCATAGTACATGAACATAGTAGTCTTCAATTACATAAATGACCTAGAATCTGACTTGGATCCTCAAAATAACACATACGCTATCATCCAGATACAAAAATGAGCACACGGGTGCTCTTGACCTTTCTTGGGTGCCCATGACTAGGGAAGTTACAATTATTTTCTCATATCAACGCATTTTTCAGCATTTCACAAAGTAATTTACATAGTACAAACACAAATCCTCCAAAGAATCGTGAAGTGTTCTATCGCCATTTTCTATTTTCCTTATATTGAACTTGATCAAACTGATCAAACTAGAATAAAGAAGGATCACACCATTTGCAATGGTGTATAAATTTCGGGAAGTAATCATGGATGGAGAATAACACTAGACCTTTCTCCCCAACACTTCTTTTTGTGGCATGAGATCGCCCAAAAACTTTCTCTTCTACAACATTTTCAGACACTTTCTATCATTTTCACTCATCACGGATTAGGTGCACATGTTCCTTTTACTAATTTTTCACATTTTTACACACTTTTTACATATTTGGATTGAATTTTTCATATACACATATTTGAATACTCTTTTTATCTTCTTTTTATAGGTCTCCCTTAAGAGAAGCATCGGTCACAATCATCAACACATCAAGAAAAAGTGATAATGACAAAAGGTATGATGTGACACAACACATATGCTTTACCCCTAGGGTCACTTCCTCTTCCTTAGCTTCCACGCTTCATTTTATCACTCGTGCTTTGTCTTGTCTCCTCGACACACTTTTGCCATCAATTTACATGGTTATCAAGTACACATCTCTTCTCTACTTTATTTTATTGAGTATTCAATCAACAACATAAATTGGGGGAAAATGTAGACAGTAAATCACATGCTTAGGTACATTTCTAGGTCATAATCACATATTACTATTCATATGATTCATAAGTGAGAAAATTAGTAATCGACTAGTGTCTTTAGCCTCTTTTCTATCTTTCTAGTTTCCTCTTTGGTCATACACACCCCACAACCTAGTCTGGTATTCATTACTTTATCTTTATTACTTCTAGACACCAACGCCTATTTAAAACGCCAATGCCCATGTGTCCTCGTCCCCTCTGGGTGCCCCTAACCTCTTTGTATCTTGCTTGCCCCTTTTGGGCCTCTTTTATCTTTTGGGCATCTTGTTTTCTTATGGGTCAACCTTTTAGTTGTCAATTACAAAATTTAACCAAGGGAATCATATAAATATAAAGCTATGTGATCATAATAAAGGACCAAGCTCTAAGCATCTACTATCACCACCTAAGGTTGCATCCAAAGGCATTCTAAGAGCATCAAAGCATCCATCTAGCTATCATTCAAGGGACAAGGGACTGCATTTTTCTGCATACACTTCATAGGAGGGGAAGTTCATTTTTACATCCACACATCTATCTACATTGCTACATCTAGTTATTTCTCACTATCAAGTGCATCTTGCATAAGAGCTTCCTAGGGCACGATTCTACACACACGCACATAGAACTACATGGATTATGAGATGTAGTGTAGTACTTAGTTGTAAGTTCACTCTATCGGTGACCGTCGGGGTCAGTCTGACTCCCCATTTACATCTTTTTCTTTTTAGGATTTAATGTGTTTTGGGGTTTTGTAGGAGATCATTTGTTTTGTAGGTTACAGGTGAATTATGCGAACATAGTGTGACACACAGGTGATCAACAACGAAGGTTAGTGACATTGGTGTGACTTAAGAAAATATATATACCAACCATTTTCATAGTCATAGGTGCCTACCAGAGGTCTCTAGGGCCTAGCGCCCCGACCCAATTCAGCGCCTTGTCCACTTATTCCGACAATTCCATAATTTTCTGTGTGTTGTTATGATAATTTCCTTGTCTTGTTCATCATTCTTCTAGCCTAACATACTTCGGGATCAATTGCAAAATCAGCTAAGTGCTATATTCCTCTCTTACACCTAGGGTTTCATATTTCTTTAGCTTATTACTTAGGTCAGATATGTACTTTACTATTTTATTTATCACATGTGACTCTATAATTAGTGTTTTACAAATTCAATATTTTTTAAATCACTTTCTCATCTTCCACACTTCATTTTTCCATAATTCACTTATCTCTTTAGCATGTTATCACCATCACACTCTACAGGAACAAAAGGTACACATCTTCTAACTACTTTATGTTATCGAGTATTCACTCAACAACATAAAGTGGGGGCAAATGTAGACAAAAAATCACACACTTGGGTACATTACTAGGTCCCAAAAGTATAATAGCATTGACATGATTCCTAAGTGAGAAAACTAGTAATTGAGAGCTATCTTTGGCTTTTTGTTTGTCTTATTTTCTATTTGGTCTTACACACCCTACAAATTGTTACCCGATCGAACTTTACTTTCTTATCTTTTATGACTTTGGACACAAGCACCCGGCCAAGATGTCAACGCCTGTGCATCGTCGTCCCTTCTCGGGTGCCCCGACCTCATTCTACCTTACTTGTTCTTTTTTGGCCTCTTTTATCTTATGGGAATCTTATTTTCTTATGGATCGGCCTTCTAGTCACAATTACGAAATTCAAATAATGTAATCATATAAATACATATCTATGTGACCAAAACAAGAGACCAAGATAATAGCATTATCACTATCACCTAAGTTTACATCCAAAGCACTTAAAGCCATCCATTTAACATCCATACAATGGAAAACAGATCGCATTTTCTACATACACAATATAGGAAGGGGAAGTTCTTTATTTCATCCACACATTCTATTTACATTTCTACACCTAGCTACATCCCGCTATCAAGTGTAACTTGCACTAGGGCATCCTAGGGCATAATCCTCACACACAATCACAAGAACTACATAGATTCTAGATGTAGTGCACCACTCGGATGTAATTTCACTCGGTCCAGTGACCACCGGGTCATTCCGACTCCCATATCAGCATCTTTCTTTTTTTGGATTTATGCGTTTTGTGGGTTTTACAGTGAACATCTCTTTTTGTAAGTTACAGGAATACTTAGCAATCAAGGTGTGACATACAAGTAACCAACAATGAATATATGTGACACTTTTATGACAATAGAAAAATAATATTCCGGCCATCTGCATAGTCATGGGCACCCAAGCACCCTCACCCCAATCCAGTTCCCTAGTCCAACTCTGTCATCTGACAATTCTAGAATTTATCTTGAGTGATTAAAACATTTTTATCTTCATGTTCAGTATTTTTCCCAATCTACATCGAGTCTCGGATCAAGCGCAAATCGATAAGTCCTTCCCTCTCTCTCTTGCACTTAGGGTTTCATATTTTATTAGCTTATTTCTTGTGTCAGGTTATATCTAGTAGTGGTACTTCATTGTTACATTCTGATTACTTTTCAATTAGGGTTTTATAAAAAAATTATTAAATCACTTAGGATGTCCCAAGTGACTCATCATCCCTTAGTATAGTCTTAGTAGTGTGCAATGTTACCCACTCTCTATAACAACCAATCATACAAAATCAACCAATCGCAATAAAATTCCAAAATATAGCCAAGATTTCAACACATAATAATGCATACACACTAATACAAACCGACAATGTAAGTGTATTTACATTTGATTGTGTGTGTTGGTTCCAGCTTACCTTTTTTATTGCGATGTTCATGATACATCTACTTCCACTATCCCCTCTCCCCGGATGATATCCTCCTTTAGGTAACCTAGGTTTAGCAAGAGTGTCATAGTTCAAGAAAACAGAAATTGGTTATCCCTATATATCATTTAACAATATAATTCAAACTAAATTAATTAACCGTATTAAATAAATGAATTTAATCATTTAATGCTACAATCTAAAAACATATACATCATGAAAAATTATCCATGTAATTTTCCATAAACTTAATCCATCAATTTTATCCTAAATATACATCCATAATTATGATATTAGTTATCCATATAAAATCCAATAATTCACCCAGATTATTATTTTAGATTAATGTTTTCATAACAATATATAAAATCATAGTTTTGGGTTGTGACATCCCTCTCATATAAGAACAATCGTCATCCCAATGGATAAATAAAGTCTAGAAATAATTATCAGATATGTCACTAATTAAATAACATACTGAAAATTATTTAATAACACCATGAATGAGTCGATAATCCATCTCAAATAAACAATATAGTAGTATAAATATAAAAAAATAATCTTAGCAGGTTGTCAAATAAATGTGAAAAAGCTAAAATCATGTCTTCGATCCTCCCAAGTGGCACTATCCTTAGAATATTAGTCTCATTGGACCTTACACTAAGCCACTTCATGATTATAGAAGATAAATTTACAAACACCAAGGATCCTAATGGTCTCTATTATTATCACGTCATGGTCTTGTTGTTGCAAATCAGCAAAGACTTCACGGATGTTGATCGATTTCTAGTTTGATATTTCGGGCATCCAGTGTGATTGCACAACATTGAAACCTCTCTCCAAGTGTGGGACTTGTAAAATGAGAGAGGAATCTCCGATTAGAGGATGGTTCCTCAAACTCCTCTCGATCGTATTTGTTATTTGCACAATTGCAGAGGTTTGAATCCTAATCCTACTCTAAATTCCAAGGAGACAAAGATAGAAAGTGCAAAAATTGAAACTAAACTAATAGGTAATACACCAAAGGAGTGGTGAACACTTCTTGTTCATGCAAATTGACACAATTTCATAAATGCAACATGAAACATCATACACATGCTAATAAGATGCAATTAGAGGTCCTAAATGAAGCAAGACAATACAAACAAAGGATGAAAATTGATCACGTAGTCAGCTGCTTGTCATTTTTCATTGTCAAAATCCTTGCATTTGCAACATCAAAGAGGTAGAAACATGTTACAATCATGAAGAAGGTCTGATACTTGCAAAAATCACTTGTTGAAGGTGAAAGAAGAAGCTTGCTATCAAAAAAATGTTCAACCTCAAAAAATGAGCCAAATTTGGCTTTTACAATGCATGGGTCGAGCCCAGGAGAGAGAAAATGTGTAAAAAACATGGAAGCCATTCCCCATTGAATGAAGATGCATTAAAACAGCATGGGCATCCTTACAGACCCATGCCCTGACATTTTTGGCCATGCTGAAGAAGAATGCGACCCATTTTGCATTAAAACTGGTTGTTGAAACGTCATTTCTGGCCATTACCACGTGCCAGAGGCGTTTCTTTATTTTATCTCTCCAAACTCAAAAAAATTCAAAATTGACCCTGGAATCATGTAGAGAATTTCACCAGATTTCCATTGATATAAAGAACGTGAAAATCTGAGCTTTGGATCGAAAGATATGGTGATTTGAAAATTTAGGGCAAAAACAGGCCAAAATCGGATCGGCGGGCAAAAGTTTGAATTTTTACCCATTTGGTCTTTGGAAAAATTTCAAATTTTCCCCATGCTCCACCACTCCAGGTGCCACATGGTGGCTTCCTATTGGCCGCGGGCCTCCTAAGGGAAAATTTCCCACAAAAACTCCGCCGAGCCATAACTTGAAAAATATGAGGAGTTAGGAGGAAAACTTTACCTTTCTGGAAAGCTGAGAGAGAGCTCTATCCAATGGTGCCATTTTTAGAAATATTTGAGTGCCTAAAAATAAAAAATGGAGACTGAGGCACAAGAGAGGTAAGAACACAAGGAGTTAGCCACAAAAATGAGCAAGGGCACATTTTGGATAACGAGTCTTACACCTACAAATATTTCCAATCAAGAACATGAGATGCATATACAGGTATATTTCTTGAGCAAAGAGACATGAAAAATTCCATGTAACTATAAAAAGGTAGGCTTCACATCCAATTTATAACTAGCATGGTTGACTATGTCTAGGACATAAACATGTCTCATGCTATGAGGTGTCAACTTCGTTAAATTACCAAACTTGATTGAAATTTTCATTAGTTTTACATGTAGCAAAACTTTATCTCTAACCAAAAAATTCTTATCGGTTCTCTTTTTATCTACATAATTATTTTTTTGATCTACAACTTCCTTAATATGTGACCTTATGATCTTAACACACTCTTCCATTTCAAAGAGCATTTCCCATCTAATTACCTCTCTACCCTCAAAATTATCCCAACGATAATCTAACATTTTCTTTCATAAAAGGTTTTAAAAGGATCCACTTTTAGTGTGTAATGGTATGATTTGTTGTAGGAGAACTTAACCAAAGGTAGATAATATTCTAACTTTTATTGTTGATCCATATATTACATCATCAACATGGCCTCTAAAACATAATTCATACATTGAGTCTTCCCATAATTCTTTCGGTGAAATGTGGAACTAAAATTTAAATTTTTCCCCATGCATGTAATAAGTGTCTACTATAAAGTATAGGTCATTCAAGTATCCCTATGCAAGATAATTTGTTAAGGTACACCATACATTCTAAATATTCTGAACGAATCTTCTTATAAGTACTAGCACATCATCTCGTGATATTTATAGGTATAAAATGTGAAAGATTCATTATCTTATCCATCATGACTAAAATAACATCATGCCATTTCTTTGACATAGAAAATCCCTGCAAGTAGTCCATACTAATAACCTAACACTTCCATGTGGGGATATTATGTGCATAGAGAAGTCATGTTGGATGAACATGTTTGACCTTAACTCTATGACATTCTAGATATGTAGAAAAAAGTGTTTCATCCCTTTTTGTGACCATTCTAGAAATACATCTATTTCATATCTATTAGAATATTTATCATTCATGGATAACCTAAATATGATGTACTATGGAATTTTTTGATAATTGTGTTTCGTAAATTTTCCACATCTTGCACATGAATCATGTTGTTTAACCTAACATTACCATCTTTTTCAAATTTATAACCATCATAAGGATGATCCTATGGGATTTCCTCAAGTGATTTCTTAACCTTCTAGTTGAACTTGTCCCAGGTAAATGTCTTAACACCCCATCTTTAAACTTTGACCTTACTGTCAATATTGTAGAGATATACTTCTTATGACTAAGGACATCAATAACTCTAGTTTCCTTTCCATTAATGTAACTGATGTAAAACTTATATTATGATAAAAACTCTAACCACCTCCATTTCCTAGCATTCAATTTCATATAAGTGAAAATGTACTTCATCCCTATGTTATTTATTTCCAAATCAAAAATTTTACCCAACAAGAAATGCCTCCATACCTAAAATTCATGAACAATCATTTCTAACTCTATATTATGTGCATCGTAGTTTGACTCGTATGAATTAATATTCCTTGACTTATAGGTAATGACTTGATCATCTTGCACTAATAATCCACCATACCCTTCACCCTAATGCATCTATCAAAAATAATAAATTCCCATTTGTATAGGCTACCCATAGTATATGTCATCATCAAATTATCCTTAATGAGATTAAATCCTTTCTTATAATTTTCCATCCACTCATACTTCTTACTTTTCTTCTACAATGAGGTGATATGAACAGAAATATTAGAAAATATAGAAAAGAATTTCCTATATTATCTTTCTAACCCCATGAATCTACACACCTCATGGAAATTCATAGGATTTGGTCACTCTATAATAGTTTTTATCTTCATCATATCTACCACTATTTCATCTATTGAGATGATGTTCCAAAGTTATTGGACCTTTCTCTAAACAAAAGCACATTTTGACAACTTTTTGTGCAATGTTTCTTATATCAACCTCTCCATTACTAGCCTCAAATGGTGCATGTGCTCTTCTTAGTTGTTAGAGTATACTATAATATCATATAAAAATGCCAACACAAACTTACCAAAAATTCTTTGAACATTGTGTTAATTAATTTCAAAAATGCCACATGATCATTCGTTAATCCAAATGAAAATATTGTGTACTCATAGTCCCCATACCTCATTCTAAAAGTTGTATCGGGTATATTATATTCCTTGATTCTTATCTAATGATATAAAAATCTCAAATCTATCTTGGAAAATGTAGATTCCCCAAACATTTGATCAAAAAAATCATTGTTACATAGAAACAAATACCTATTATTGATGGTTTCCTTGTTTAACATTCAGTAATCTATATAAAGGTGAAGAGAACCATATTTTTCTTCATGAAAATCACAAGATATTCCCAAGGTGACACACTAGGTGTGATTAACCCTTTGGATAACAACTCTTGTAGTTGAGATTTATCTCATCCAATTATTTCACTATCATTCTATATGTATCCTAAGAAGTTGGTTCTACTTCAATAACTAGATCAATCAAAAATTCAAATTCCCACTTCAAAGGAAATTCAAGTAACTCCTTTGGGAAAACATAACAAAATTCCTAAAAGATATGATAAACTTTTGCAGTTGGTTTATTTGTTTAATAAAATGCATCCACTTACACTACATAAAGTAAACATCCCTTCTTTGGAGATTTCCCAAGCTATGTCGATGAGATTTGTATAAGGCTTATCTCGTCTTTTATACCCTTAATTTCAACCGTATCCAAAATCATTAAGTAATTCTACCTTATTTTTACAACAATAAACCTTATCTAGGTGTTATCTTAATCAATTCACCCCTATATTGATATCATATGAGCCCAATGGAGCTATATATAGGTTGACCTTAGTAGAAAATTCTAGAAACCCTAACTCTTCCCTAAAAAAACATTGATTTAACATGTGTTATGCATTATTTCCATAGTGCATATTCAAATACCTTTCCATATGCCCAACTCTTCTGGGAGGTTTTGATAACAAATAAAGTGAAATGAAACACTCAATGGAACTAATATCAATTAATAAATAAAATAACATACTTGTTAGCTTTATTAACATGGCTTAGTGCTCATGTTGATGATTTTCAACTACCACATGAAACATCTACTTATGGGCTTCACATTGGCCAGGAAGTTACTTATTTGTTATTAGTGGTAAAGAAGGGTTAAGGGGACCCTACCCCACACACATAAGTTAGTCTAATAAAAATAAACATGGCCAAGGGTATACCCATTGAAGCTAGGCCGAGACACAGATCAAAGTCTAACTAACAACATCATAAACCATACTAACTTCTTGACATCATTGAATCCGAGGAAGTTACTTATTATTTTGAACTCTCTACAAATAATTATTATCATAATAATCTCCACCACACTTAAAGCACCCTCCAAGTAGTCCATTTTCCTTGCTAGCTTATTCCTGTCATTATATTTCTTAGGATCATTAATCTAATTTTCAAACTTTTTTTTGCTTCTAAAACTACTACTTGATCCTTTAATAGGGTCTCTCTTTCTTTTTCTTATTCTTTAGCCAATTATTCTTAAAATCATAATAAGACCACCCTTTATTTTTCTCCTTGTGTATGTTGGACATAAACTTAAGCTTCTATTATATTTTATATCCATTTCAAACACATGGTCTATAGTCGATGGCCCATATACATCAATCTTGGTGCCAATAGTAGGATTTAACACCATGATGAAATTATAGATGCAAAATTTATCATCCTTCGTACTAAAAAGATATTTGAGAATCTTTATGAACTTCGCCTAGTATTTAATTAATGTCTTGTCTCCCGATAAAGATTATTAAAATTTGCCATCTTCTAATCGAAATATAGTTTTGGCAACCATCATTTCTGAAAAGTGTTACAAATTTTTCCTAAGTCACAAATTACAATGGTACATAATAATCCCATTTTAGACTTGTTATTATCCCATCACATTAAATCCTCTCCAAAAATATGATAATTCCCCATACTACTTTAGTCTCCTTCGATAAATTACGAATTTCAAAATATTTTTCCATTTCTTCAACACCATCCCCAAGTTTGGTATCATTGGTAGTATGATATTGTTAAGATCTTTAGCTAGTTTAGTAGCTACTAATAAACGATCCATTTTAGATGTTGCCTTATCTTTGAGGTTCCTCCTAATCATCCTAATATTATTCCTCATCCTCGCCACCTTGATCCCGATATTCTTCCTCTTCACCACCACCGTAGTTCTCCTCCTCATCATATTTTAGATTACTATGAACCTCCTTCTCTAGGGAAGTCATGATTCTCATTAAGGATACGAGAAAATATGATCCAGTTTAGCCGCTTGAGTAGAAACATTATTGGAATCAATATTTCCTTCATTCTGCTTACACCACTAGCATGGGTTTGAACTATTCAATATGTTAAGACATAAATTTATTTTAGTATCAAAAGCGTTGAAAATGGAATTGATACAAAAATGTAACGATGAATTACAAATAAGAAAAAACTACATGAGTTTTTTTAATTAGTTAAGGTTAGTTTAAGTTAAATAGTTATAGTAATTCACTTGATTCATTTTCTAGTTTGATAGTTTCTAATCCATTTAATATAATATTTAGGTTGATTAACAACCAAGTAATTTTTAACATGTTTTCAATTATAAGATAGTCATGTGCATCAAGGTAAAGAAAAAAACATGAATTTTTTTCTTTGTATTTTATTCTTGTTTATCAAAACTTACAAAACCACTTGATTTATCAATAACTCACAAAATATAGGTTTTATGTCTAGTTATATTTCCAATTATTTGACACATTTTCCCGAATAATAAATTCATTCATGATTTATTCAAAAAGACAATCATTTTTTTAATAACTACAAATTTACAAATATTTTTAAAAATTATCTTGTACATTCAACAAAATTAAATTAAAAATTACATTTTTTCAATTTTACAATAAATAAGATAACCTATTATCAAATTTTGATATAAGGGTCAATAATAATATGTGCAAATAAAATATGCGAGTTAAGCTCCATGTTCTAAAATTTAGTGCAACGAGGGAGAATATCATTGGACCATTTTACCTCTAACCACATAGCACAAGGGATCTCCCTTCACAATCTAGAAATAGAAAGTGGCTCAACCCTTCAAGAAAGGGAGTAGAAATGGGCATTCATCTCAAGTCAAATCAAGAAATTAGATAAACATGTGCGTATAATAAATTTTATCTTTGCTACATGAATTCAACCAAATGAACTAGGAACACCACAATCATATGGTTTCTACAAACATCATACAAATTTAGGAAACACAACATATAATTATGACATTAATCACACTACTTTGATAAAAAAAAGTTATACTATACAAGTAGTATAATATCTCGGTGTTCGCACAAATAAATAAGATAGATCTCGGATACCACACAACCATCTCAAAGCACACTTCTTATCGTTAATTGAGGAGAGGAATGTGGCTTTGGGAGGAGTGAAGATTCTCCTCATAATCGTAGCTTCATCTTGGTCAAGGTCAGAACAAGCATCAACTCACTTCCATACATGGAAATTCATTTATGAACACATGTGTGCATGCAAATTTATGTACCACGGATTTTGGAAACAATCAAAAACTTTTATATCACAATATAATATACTATAGACACTAGAATTAGGTCACCCTAATTCATACCCACATATACACACCTTATAACACCCCTCCGTAAACACACATGACCACTTTACCCATCACAATATTTACCAACCCATATCTACACCTGTATTCACTATTTTACCTCACCAACCACCCGTAACCACATAAAACAAACAAAAATAATAAAAATAAAACAAAGACAACCTTAACCCCCTAAAAAACTCCCCATAGAATCAAAACCACCCCAAAACCATTACAAGTCACATCAACCCCAAACATAATATGGTTTGAATCATATCCAACCAATCTCCTCGAAAAAACCAAGAATCTCTATCGATTCCCCGAATTAGAGCTGATCATTAGGGAATGGAACCGATTCTCTTAAATGGCATCGATTCTACATAAACCAACACATGTCATTGCCTAAAGATCTGAAATTTTTGATGTGACTAGGACGTTTAACTAAACACGTGAAGAGATAAATTGAAGCCTCTAGTTGGTGTGAAGAAGCAAAAGCATCCCGTTGCACTAGCCTCCCTTTGGAGAATTCGTTTTTGTCATTTAATCATTTGAGTCACCTTTGTCATAAAGATATGCTCTCATTTAATTTTGTAAGCCATTACTTTCATGTTCAATAATAGCATGATTTACTTTACCTAATCATCCAAGCCCGAAACATCCCCATTCTATCATCTGTTAAGAAAATTTTCATTATGAAACTTTTGTGATTAAAAACACATCTTTAAACAACAATTGACATCGATCACACCGATCGACATGATCGCATCGATTCTTATCCAAAATACCTAATCTTACATTTTTAATACATTTTGATACATTTCCTTCATATTTTAAATTTGTGGCTAATGTTCCCCTATGTACAAGCATGGGTCTCTATTATATGACCATTCCACAAGCGCTTTTGAAGTCACTAGCATCTATGACCTTCCCATAGTCCATCAACCTTTTGTGTGGGAGAAATTTGATATCAATCACGAATTGAGTATATGCGCCATCATCCTTACACCTAATCTAGATGACATCCCCAATTATTTGAATCTCCTCCTTGAAGACAATGACGAATTCAATCTTTATTAGGTCAATCATTTCAATCCACCTCAACCCATCATTGAATATGTTAATTAAATCCCAACATCTAAGCATGGCATATTAGTAATTTGTTACCCATATCATCATAAATTTTTAGTTGTAATCCCATCGCTTGTTATCTCTAGCTTGATTTTTTAAAAGTGGGACAACATCCGCAAAAGGGATTCTTTTACTTCTAGAGATTAGCATTTTCCATACAACTCACCTATTAATTTACTAATATATCTTTTTCAAGTTGTTTACTTATGTAAATGTTTTCCTTCCTAGCCAAAAAGGAGTTCCTACATCGTTTGGATTCAACGGTGTGCATTCTTCATCCCATAGGTAACTCTAAACCATGTTATCATTCTAAGTTTAAGTGTTTCATTTCTTAATGGATTCAACTCGAGCTAAAATTACTAAAACATATGTATTAGAAGTCTAATTCGAAGAAGTTAATGTTTTTATCCAAAAATAGTCTTAAAAAATCATGTTTGATTATATTCCAATTTTAAACATAGTACAAAAGTCACATTTATGACCAAAATTATTGTTAAGGAGTTGTTCCACGAGATATTTCCTTCTAGTTCAAATTTGGATAAATTGTAGTCTTATAAACAACTAAAAATAGCAATTAAGTCACACAAAATACCACTACAAGGATTTAATAAAACACAATATTTCCTAAGTTCCTCATGGTACCAATGTTATCATAATCAGATTGATATAATCTCTATTTTATAATATTAACGAGTAATAAACCTTGGATATTCAATAACATTTTCTTAGCTTAAAGAAACCCATTCATTTAGCTCAAAGGAAAAAAATATTTTCATTCATAAAATTGCAAACTACAAATTAATGCAGTCACATAAATATGGAACTCCTTTAATGAAACTCGTTTTATTACATAAGAGGAAAAATTGTCCCTAAATAATTTGTGTGCCCAAAAAGTCACAACTAAATAAAAATAAAGTTTCCATTGCACTATCACATATGATCCACATTCTCAACATAGATGAGAATGTGTTAAGTTTTATAACTTTGTTCTTCCCGAATGGTATAACTATCATCTAACAAAGTTTACATTCTCTACATTACTACCCAAATTTCAATATAAACCTATTTGTCATTTTTCGTCTTGAATAACAAAGCAATTATTATGGGATCAAGGCAACCACAATGCCCCTCATATTTTGAATAGAAAATACTATCAAACTGCATTGTTAATAATTCAAAAAGTTACCCAACAATGATTTGTTTAGTTAGGTATGAGATAAATCAAGTAACCTTATTTCTTTCAAAAAATCATCTAATTATAGTATAGATGCACAATTGATGTTACTTATTAAGTAACATTTAGGTGGTTGTTATAATATTTTAAAATAACATATAAAATTCATGGTTCAAGTAGAACCCAAGTTACAAATCATATACAAATAGATTGGGTGGAGCTAAATCTCAAGTTTAACCTTATTGGTTTCCAATCATTTCTCGTCAACCAATAATTCACATGGTAACACAATGGAGTTTCAACAATAATAATAAACATTGGTTTATATGTTTAAGGTCCCCTTAATTTTCCATCATAGTTTTTCTAGGGATTTAAATAGCCACAAAATAGTTTACCCAAAGAATATTCATAAAGAGTGATCAATGTATCACATGGTTAAGGCCTTAAGGGTCTATAATTCCTTACTCAAAATAATAAAATAAGTTCTTTATAAATCAAAATAGGCCTATTATCTTATTCAACATTTCCTATTCACTAACTACCCATTTTAAAAAAAAAAACTAGCAAGGAAAAACATTTACTTACTCGAGTATATAGCAATTGAAAAAATCATTCACACACATTATCCACTTATAGTTTGTTTTTCCAACTCACCCCAATATTTGTGTCTCAAGCCTTAGAGGTTTTTAAAGGAGTGACAAATTATTTTATTCTCCAAATTAATGATAAATGGGAACAAAAGGAATGTCATAACCTCCACCTCCCTCTCTCTATTTATAACATGCCTTAAATAGGCATAGATTGTATCAATCTAAACTACCACGCCTCCTCTAGAAATTGAATAATTGGGTTCTAATATTATCAACCTCTCTTCTAAAAGAAAAAAAACCAAAATGCAATCACCATTTTCCCAATAGAAATATTCCCTTTCCAATATGCAAAAATACAACAAAATGATAGACTAAAATTTATGTAAAATTAAAAGTCCCTCCAAATAAACACAAACGCATGCATTAACTAGTTCCTCCATTGCATACTCATCATAGCTTTCCATGTAATAAGTTTATCACTAATAACTCCCCAACCCTTACACATAATGATGATGAGGGATTGATTTTTAGGTTTAATAAAATGAAATAGAGTTTTATAAATCCCATAAATGCTTAGTAAAGGAAAGAGTATCCCAAGTGCTACTTATAATAAATTATGATGAATGCAACTTAGAGTTGCATGTATTATTTAAAAAAAACAACTACCAAATAGCAAAACTATAATTTATACCAAGGAATTTGTAATTCAAACAATAATCCACACATAAGTTCCTACCATGTAGTGACTTTTACAATCCCCTAAATTTTCCCTTTCAACTTTGGGACTTAATAACATGCCAAGCCAATAAGTCCATCCACATTCCATTTGAATGGGGTATCAACAAAAACAATTAAATTACCTAACACAAATGTGGTGGGGTATTGAGTTATAAGTTTAAATTTAATTTAATAACCACCACTATATGTGGTTTACTACAATATTAAATGTGAAAATACACAATAATGTAGATTATCGATTCAACCAAAATGAAATAAAAATAATTGTATGTCACCACCACTTTATTGGTTAAGTGATTCTTAATAGCATGTTAACACTATCATAATGAGATCATGATCAAATGTAGCATAACATAGTAAAAACAATCAATTTCTCTCTACCACCTTATCAAAGGTGAAGTATATTAGATTAGATATCAATATCTATTTCGATATTACTATGGCATTGATCAAGCTACACACTTTGTTTTATTATTATCTTTTGAATTACGCCATGCATAAGATTGAATATGAGAATCACATCATAAATCGACATTATTAAACTTTGCATAATATAGTTAACTTGTAACATCGATCAAGTGCTCAATTCCTCATATCATATTTAATAATCATAAGGTAAAATAAGAAACCACCGCTTAAATTTACATATTAAAACTAGAGTGATTAATTAAAATAATCTTAAATAATCATGAATAGATTATTTGGTGATAATTGTCTTTTTTAAAAGTGTTATGCATTTATTTTGAATAATGGTACACACTCCTTAAGTTTTCCCAATTGAATCATAATCAATCATCATAGTCTTACTAGTATGCAATGCTCCTTTCTCTCTAAAAAAACAAAAACAACCAAGCAAACAAAAGTAATTAATCACAATAAATTTTCGAAATAAAATCAAATTGCCAACACTTAACATTGCATGCACAATATTACAACCTAATTATACAAGTGTAGCGATATGCATTTTTGTTGGTTCCCATTTTACCTTTTTGTGATGCAATGTATGTGTTGTGTATACTTCCCCTCTCCCCTTTCCCTTATTAATCCTCCCTCTAGGCATCCAATTTTCAACAAGGGTGTTTGTTCTCCCGTGTCACAACTCATGAAAACATGATATTGATTAGGCCTCTATATAATATAACCATATAATTTAGAACTCGAGTAAATCAACAAAATTAATTAAGTAGTTTAAATAAATGTATTAAACCATTTAATGTTATAATATAACAACATACACATCAATAAAAATTATCCATGTGATTTTTCCTAAGCTTAATCCATAAATTTTATCCTAAATTTACATCCATATTTATGGCATTAATTATCCATCTAAAATGCAATAATTCATCTAAATTATTATTTGGATTAATGTTTTTACAGGTAAAAAAAAATCAAAATCTTAGGTTGTGACATCCTTCCCATCTAGGAAGAGTCGTCATCCCAATGGCTAAATATATTCTAGACATAATTATCAAATATGTCACTAATCAAATAACATACTAAAAATTATTTAATAACATCATGAATGAGTCGAGAAGCGTGAGTTCGGAAGGAAATGGAAGAGCTAGGGATTTGGATAGAGCAAGCGGTGAGAGCAAGCGGCATCAATGGAGCAATGCGGTGGGAGCTGGCGAAGGAGTATAATGAGGTGGTCCAACTAGATTTCCTTAGTCATTGTCTGGCGGAATAGTGTATGGAGGGGTTGTTGCTTCATTCTGGACCGCTTGAGGCCAGCTTGGAAAAAGGGATTTTGAGGAATCATGTCAGCTTGATGGGTACCTCCTTAGCTAGGATGTGAAGGCCTTCTTGGCTTTCAAGAGGGATCTTGGTCATGTTTCACTCAAACCTTTTCTGGTGGAGGAATTAGAGTCTACGTTTGTTAATTTTTATTCTTGTTTTCATCACTCTCAAGCCTAGCCAATTGGGATCCCCTACTTGAAGAGCTTGTGTAGTTTTCTAGGGTTCTAGGTTTCTTCCTAAAGTGAAGGATCCGGGGTGGCGATGAAGAATCTTCATGTCCATGATCCCCAAGGATTTGGTTTCTTCATCCTAGAACTTATGGGTGGCCCTCCGAGCTATCGTCGTCGTGTTTTGAATAGTGATTTGTCATCGGTTGAAGGTTTTTTCGGTCTTTGGAGAGATTATTTTGGGGATCATTTTCTTCATTATTTCTACCTTCTAGACCGCATTCTTTCTCTTGGTCGGGGTTGGCAATTTGAAGGGGTGTTAGCTAGTGGATTCATTCTAGTTTCTTGGCCCAATATGGGGTTTGTTGGGCTCATATTTTTCTTCTTATTCAGGACTCAACAGTTCTAGTTTCCTAAGCACCACATAAGAAAGTGTCCACTATTTTTTAGGCTCCCCTTTAGTTTGACCCAATCTTCACCAAACGATTGGAGTGTGTAAGTTTGTCCTGTTTTGTTTTTTGTGGTTTCATGGTTTTCATTTATTTTGGTCTCCCCTTGGTTTTCCTAATGGATTCTTGGTGTTGTGGGTGGTTGTTTGTGGTTTTGGGTTACTCGATGTTGTTGGAGTAGCTTCATGGTTTATCGGCTTGGAGGGTAAGGTTTTCCCTGGATTTATTAGGCTTGCACTTGGAGCAATGGGTTTTGGTAATGGGGTGTGAATCTGGTTTTGTTTCATTGTATTTGGTTTTTGTGTTGCTTCCCATTTGGTCCGAGACGCCTTCCTTTGCTGTATAGTCCTCATTTGTTTGTTGGGTTTTGTTTACCTCTCTTTCCTCTCATATATGATCCTGTTTAGGGTGGTAATGCGTGAGGGGAGTGGTGGCCTTTGTTGTGGAATTTCCCATTTGGGGAAGCTTTTTGGGTGGGGTTTTTTGTCCTTTATCGCTTGGTGATTCGCTCATTCTAGGTCTGCAATGCATATGGTCTTTCAACATCTATATCTTTTTTTAATGTGTGGGGTCTCTCCAACCCCTCGGTTCTAAGCTCAGTCAAAAGTGTTAAAAAATTTAAAAAACATCATGAATGAATTGATAATACAACTCAAATAAACTATAAAACAATATAAATACAACAAAACAGTCCTAACAATTGCTAAATAAATGCAAAAAATATAAAATCATGTCTTCTTGATCCTTTAAGTGGCACTCTCCTCATAATATTGGTCCCATTGGGCCTTGCATTGATCCATTCACAATTCTACAAGAGAATCTTGTGAACATAAAGGATCCTTGTGGACTCTATTGTTACCATGTTAGTGCCTTACACCTATAAAGATTTATAATCAAGAAATGAGATGTATCTCAGTAACATATTTTTGATCAAAGAGACATGCTAAATTTCATGTAACTATGACAAGGTAAGCATCAAATCCAATTTATAAGAAAAATGGTTAATTATCTCTAGTACATCAAAAGGTCTTATGCGGTGAGGTGCCAACTTTGTTTATTGACCAAATTTGATTCTAATTTTCATTGGTTTTACATGTAGAAAAATGTATCCCCAACCAAAAACTTCCTATCAATTCTATTTTTATTTTCATAACTCTTTTATTGATATGGAACTTATTTAAGATGCTACATTATGAGCTTAACTTTTCTTCCATTTCAAAGAGCACTTTTCTCCAATTACCTCTCTACCCTAAATGATGTATCAATTGACCAATGTCCTGGAACTTTATTCTGTATAAGGATTTAAAAGGATCCATTTTTAGTATGGAATAGTATTAGTTATTGTAGGTAAACTTAAACAAAGGGAGATAATCTTCCCACTTGTACTACTAATCCATGTTATACATCCTTGAGATGCCCTCTAAAATGTGATTCATGCATTAATTATACTCATCGGTCTCTAGGTGAAATATGGAATTGGATTTAAAATTTGTTCTCATATCTGTAATAAGTGTCATCCAAAATTGAGAGGTCATTTGAGTATCCCTATCTGAGATAGTCCATTAAAATACACCATGCAATATAAATATTTTAAGAAAAATCTTCTTGCAACTAAAAATAAATCATCTATGAGATATAAGTATAAAATGTGTAACCTTCCTTAGCTTATCTAGCACACATAAATGGACATCATGTTGGTTCATTGACATAGGGAATCCCTACACAAAGTCCATATTAATAACTTGTCAATTCTATGTTGGTATATTTTATGGGTAGACAAAGTCATGTCAAATGAACATGCATGGATTTAACTCTCTAATATTATAGGAATTTAGTAAAAACTATGTTTCACCCCTTTAACCATTTTATAAATACATATGCTTCATATATGTTAGCATCTTTGTCACCATTGGAAAACTTGAATATGGTGCATTCTATAATTATTCCATGACTGTGCTTCATAGATTCCACATATGACACATAAATCCTTCTATTGAACCTAATAATACCATATTTTTCAAATTTATAACCATCGTATTAATGATCTTGTGGTTTTCCTCAAATTATTTCTTAACCTATTAGTATAACTTGCCCCCATATAAGTGTTTTAACACCTCATCTCTGAAATTTTACCTTACTGTTAATATCACGAGATATACTTACTATCACTAAGGAAATGGAAAATTTGTTTTCCTTTCCCTTAATGTAATTGATTTCAAAATCATACTCCAACAAAAATTCTAACCACCTCCATTGTCTAGCATTCAAATTTGGTTGAGTGAAAATATAATTCAGCCCTAGGTGATCTATTTTCAACTCAAAAGGTTTACACAACAATAAATGTTCTATATATACATGACATGAAATACCATTGTTAGTTATAGATCATGTAGAACATAGTTCTACTCATATGTCTTAAGATTTTTGGGTGCATAGGTAATTACTTTCCCATCACGCATTAGTACTCCACCATACCCTTCACACTGATGCATCAGTCAAAAATGATAAAATACCATTTAGATTTAGTATTTGAAGTATAGGTAGCATCATCAACTTCCCCTTAATGATATTAAAATCCTTCTCACACTTTTCCATCCACTCATACTTCTTCTTTCCATCTGTAATGAGGTGATATGACCAGCAATATTAGAAAACCAAGAAACAAATTCCTATAGTATCTTGCTAACCCCATGAAGCTACACATCTTATGTAAATTCATAGGATTTGGTCACTCCATAATAAATTTTATCTTTACCATATCTACCACAATTCTATGTACTAATATAATGTTCCTAAGGTAATAAACCTTTCTTTGAAATAAAGCATATTTCACAATCTTTTATAGCTTTATCTCATCTCAATCTCTCCATAAATATCCCCAAATGGTACATGTTCTCTTTTTCATTCTTAAATTATACTAAAATTTCATCTAAAAAGTCATCGCAAACTTATCCAAAAAGTCTATAAACATGGTGTTCATTAAGTTCATAAATTTTGCAGGAGCATTAATCAATCAAAATGAAAAATTCATGTACTTGTAGTTCTCATACCTGATTTTGGAAGTTATCTTGAGTATATCCTCTTCCTTGATTCTTAGTTAATGAAATCTATATCTCAAATCTATCTTAGAAAGGATGGTTTCCCCATGAAATTGATCAAAAATATCCTCAATGCACGAAAATATATACTTGTTTTTATGGTTTCCTTATTTAACATTCAATATTCTATACAAAGGTGGAGAGAATTGTCATCTTTCTTGAAGAAAATAACAGGTGATCCCTAATGTGACACACTAGGTGTGATTAACCCTTTGGCTAACAACTCACATGGTTGAGATTTCAACTCAACTAATTATATCACTATCATTTTATATGGATCCCAAGAAATTGGTTATGATCTAAGAACTAGATCAATCAAAATTCAAATTCCCACTTCAGAGGAAGTCTAGGTAACTCCTTAAGGAAAACATCTCAAAATTCATGCAATAAATAACACTCTTCTGTAATTTATCCATTCATTTAATCAAATTCATCCATATGCACTACATAAAGTAAACATCCCTTCTTGTGAGCTTTCCTAAGTTGTATTATTGAGATCTTCCTAAGGCTCATCTCATGTTTTATACCCTAAATTTTAATCGGTATCTAAAATCATAAAGGAAATCTACCTTATTTTCATAATAATTAACCTTATTGTAGTGTTATCTTAACCAATTCACCCCTAGGATGATATTATATGAGTCCAACATAGTGAAATACAAGTTAATCTTGGGAGAAAATTTTGGAAACCCTAATTTTTCTTGAAACAAACATTGATTTACCGTATGCCCATTCTTATTACCATAGTGCATGGTCCAAGACCGTTCCATGTACCTAAATTTTTTAATATATTTTTAAAAAAATTAGGTGAAATGATACACTCAATAGATCCAATATCAATTTAAAAATACCTAATAAATCAAACACCATACTCATTATCTCTACATGTGTGGCTTGGTGCTCATCTTTAATGGTATTCAACTACTACAAGAATACTCTATTGGAATGCTTCATGTTGGTTAGGGAGTGATTTATTGTTCTAAATTCTCTATGTACAATTATCATAAGAATATCCTTTACACTTAAAGCACCCTCTGGTCGTCTCGTCTACCCTACTTACTTTTGTTCCCATCATTATCTTGGGAGCACTAAATTACTTTTGAAAAAAAAATTGCTGTCAAAACTACTACCTTTGATATTTCTCTAAAAGGATCTCTCTTTCTTGTTCTCATTCTTCCACCAATTATTCTTAAAATTAGAAAAAGATTGGCCTTTATTTTCTTCCTCATAGATGTTGGACGTATCCTGAAGTTTCTATTTGTATTTGATACCCTTTTCAAACACATGGTTTATAGTATCTAACCCATGTACATAAAAATCTATTCTAATTGTGGGATTCAACCCCACAATCAAATTATGGATGTGAAACTTCTCATCCTTCTAGTATTTTAGAGCATATTTGAGAAAGCCCATGAACTTCTCCTAGTATTTTATCATTGTTATATCTCCGATAATTATTCTAAAACTCTATAATATATTAATCAAAATATAGTTGTGGCAAATAAAATTGTCAGAATAATGTCACAAAATGTTCACAATTCACCATAGCAACTACTAATCCCATTTCAAACATCTTGTTATTCCACCATGTTAAATCCTCTCTAGAAATCTAATCATCCCCTCAAATTGTTTTTTTATCCTATAATAATTCACAAATTTCAAAATATTTTGCATTTCACTTAACCATAATTCAACACCATCCTTGATCTTGGTACCATCAAAATTTGGTGGGATAATATTTTAAGATCCTTGACTAGTTCAAGTAACCAAAAGAGCATGTTTGGTTGTTTCTTGATCCTAAGGTTCATCATCATAATCATCATTTTCATACTCCTCATCCTTACGACCCTAATCATGATCTATTTCCTCTTCACTGCTACCCTAGTTTTCTTCCTTATTAGATTCTAGAGGCTGTGTACCTCATTCTATAAGGCAACCATGTGATCACAAGTCTCACTCAAGATATCAAGAATCTAATATAGCTTATCTTCTTAAGTAGTAGCATAATTTCCATCAAGATATCCTTGATTATGGTTTACACCACTAACATGGGTACAAAACATTTTATCTGTTAAGAGATAGCTTTGTGTTAGTAGCATAAGTGTTGAACCTAGATTTGATATCAAAATGTAACAACCAATTACATAGAAAGTGGAAATTATGATAATTTTTAATTAGTTAAATTTAGTTTAATTTTAATAGTTACATTAATTTGTTTGATTCATTTGCAATTTTGATAGTTCTAAATCCAATCAATATAATAGGTTGTCAAGTAATTTGTAACATGATTTAAATTAGAAGATAATCATGCACACTAAGGTAAGGAACAAACAACATGAATTTTGGTCTCTTTATTTTCTTCATGTTTATAATAGCTTACAAAAACACTTGATTCATCAATAACTCATAAAAACATAGATTTTATGTCTAGTGATATTTCCAATTATTTGACACATTTTTCTAAGAATGATACATATATTCATGATTTCTTCAATAAGCTAATTGGTTATTTATCAATATTAAAAATTACAAAAATTAAAATTATTATCCTATGTATTCATGAAAATTAAACAACAAAATTACTTTTTTATTTATAATAAATAGGACAATGTATTATCAAATTCAGATATAATGTTAAATAGTGATAAGTATAACTAAAATATGCAGCACTCCATGTTTTAAAAGTCATTGAAACTAAGGAGAATACCATCCGAGTGTTTTACCTCTAACCACAAACCAAAAAGGGATCTCCCTTCAAAACTCATAAATAGAAATTGGACATATCCTTCAATGAAGGGAGTAGAAATGGGCATTCATCTTAGTACAATTCAAGTAAAATAGAGAAATGTGTGTGTGTATTAAATATTACCTCTACTACATGCATTAAATCAAATGAGCTAGGCACTCCATAATCATATGGTTTCGAAAGCACCATACAACTCTAAGAAACACATAATAGAAAGTAATGACATCAATCACACTACTTTGGCCAAACCATGTTATACTTTGGACATGTATTAAAATATCTCCATGTTTTCTCAAACAAATAATATTGATCTTGGTTCACATACAACCATCTCAACACACTACTTATAAGTGGTCGACGAGAGGAAGGTGGCCTCGGGAGGAGTGGAAAATCTCCTCTTGACCCCACTTTGTCTCCAAGATCATAACAAACATCAACTCACTCTCGTATAGGGAGATGTATATAGGCACACATGTGTGGATGTTAATCCGTATACCATAGAGTTTGGAAACAATAAAAAATAAATTCACAACAAAATATAAATCAAAATTTTAATTCTCAATGATCAATGTTTTAGTCAAAAATAGTCTAAACAAGTTTATTTCATATTTTACTATATTTAACTTTTAATCATCATACAAAAGTCATATTTATGACCAAAATTGTCATCGAGGAGAGTGTTTCCTAACGTATTTACTTATAGTTCAGATTTGGATGAATCAAAGTATTATAAATGAATGAAAAATAGCAATAATTCACAAAAATATTGTTGCGAGGGATGTAGTAAACCATATTATTTCCTTAAGTTCCTCATGGTACCAATGTTATCACAATTAGATTGATATAATATATATTTTATAGATTTCATGAATAATAAACCTTGTATGTTAAACCCCATTTTCTTAGCTTAAATAAATTCATCCATTCTTATCAAAGGAGAAAAAGATTTTCATTCATAAAATAACACACTACAAACTAATGCGCATATCGTAACTATGATATTCCTTTAATGAAACTCATTTATTGCGTAAGAGAACAAGTTATCCTTACAAAAATATGTTTGATAAAAAATTCACAACTAAACAAAAATTTAATTTTCTATTGCACTATCACATATGATCCACATTCTCAACATAGATGAGAATGTGTTAAGTTTTACAACTTTTCTCTTCCTAAATGGGATAGTTGTCATCTAAAAAAATTTAACTTCTCAACATTACTACCCAAATGTCAATATAAACCTATTTACCAATATTTTTTCTTGATTAAAAAAATAATTATTATGAGCTCTAGTCAACCACAATTGCCCTTCCTATTTTCAATAGAAAATACTATGTGAATTGCATTGTCAACAATTCATGAAGTTTTACAATAAGGCTTTGTTTAGTTAGGTCCGAGATAAATGAAGTAACCTTATTTCTTTTTAAAACAAACATCTAATTACATCTTAGATGCACAACTGATATTACTTATTAAGTAACATTAAGATGGTTGTGTTAATAGTTGAAAATAACATATAAAATTAATCATTCATGTAGAACCCAAGTTACATCCCCTATAAATAGATTGGGCAGAGCTAAAGCTAAACTTGAACCTTATTGGTTTCCAACCCATTTCTCAATAACCAATAATTAACATGATAACATATTAGAGTTTCAACAATAATAATAAGCACAATTTTATATGTTTAAGGTCCCCTTAATTTTCTATCACGGTTTTTAGGGATTCAAATAGCCACAAACTAGTTTACCTAAAAATCCATAAAGAGTGATCTATAAATCACATGGTTAGGGCCTTAAGGGTCTCTAATTCCTCACTCAAAACAAGTAAAATGAGTTCTTTACAAATCAATATAGACTTGTTATCTTAATCAACAGATTCTCGTTTATCAACTTCCTTTTTTCTTATATAAAAAGAATATGAGAAAACATTTACTTACCCAGAGTATATAGAAGATGAAGAAACCATTCACACATAAGATCCACCTCTAGGTTTTCTTCCCATCTCATCCCAATATCTATGTCTAGAGTTTGAGAGGACTTTGAAAGGAGTGGAAAATAATTTTAGTCTCTAAATTAATGTTAAACAAGTACAAAATGAGTTCCATAAACTCCACCTCCATCCCTCTCCTTACATCATTTCTTATATACGCATGGCTTATATAAATATAAACTACCCCTCCTCTATAAATATAATAATTAGGTTCTAATATTATTAAATTCTTTTTAAAATATAAAACCATAAATATAGTCATTGTTTTCCGATAGAAAGCTCCCTTTCCAATATGAAAAAACCAAAAAAATATAGAAAAAAACCATGTGTCCATGCCAATGATATCCATATATTAAAGGAAAATAGAGTTCCCTCCCAATAAACACAAACACATGTATTGACCGGTTCATCCATTGCATGCTCAACATAATTTTCCAATTAACAAGTTTATAACTAATAACAACCCAACCCTTATGCATAGGTTATGTAGTGTCCATTTAAACAACCACTTGAGACCCAAGAAACAACCTAGGGTTAGCTAGAAAAATTATGGGATAATTTTTTTTTGTTTGAAGTGTCTACAACCAGGTTGCAAGACATCAATTTTCACTATCGGTTCTAGAACAAGACCAATGTACTACAACATATGTTCCCTTCATTAACTAATAACAAGTTCACAAGGTTCAAATTTTAGGGTTATATGTTTTAGTTAGATTCAGGGAGTAATTTACCCCCATGCCTGCTCTCTAGAACCTCGAGTTTCAACAAGATTTTTCTCATACTTAATGCTTCCAAAATTTCCCTAAACCATTCCCATTGGATAGGAAATTTTCTCACCTTTTCGGTGATATAAAGAAGTCCTCCTAACTCCTTATATTTCTCAAGATATGGCCGGACGAGTTTTTAGGTCAAACTTTCCCCTAGGGGACACGTGTCAAGAGGAGAGGAAGGCCTTTTGGTGGGTTGGCGGGTTGCGGGGTGGCTCAAGGAAATTTTCCCATTGTACGGACACAAAATCCATGTTTCTCCCGTGCCTCCATGGGTCCCCGATGGACATGTGTCATCACTTGATTCAACATGGGAAAAAAAGGTGGCGGGGAAAAGTTTGGATTTTTTCCCGAGTCAAAATCCCAAACTTCAAAGGGAAACATTTCTCCGCGTTCCCGGAAAAGCCGGGTGGCACCACGTGTCAACCCATGATTGGGTGTAGGCAACGGGCGATGGAGAAATCCAAGGGAATGAGCCAAAAGGTTTCAAGCCTAAAAAGATCACATGGGCTGCGCGTCCACGAAAAGATATTTTCTAAGCAAGGCGGGGTTGCGGGGCCATGGAGTCAAAAGGAAAATTTTTCCAAAAGAAGAATTAAAAGTTAAGTTTTCAAGATTCTCCCGCACATCCATTGAGCCACGTGTCAGCGTTGGATTGGTCACGGGTTAGCGGGGATGCAGGAAAAATTTGGAAATTTTTCCAATGTCCAAAACTTAAAAGGTTTAAGTTCAAAAGGGGTCCGCCCCTCCGCCGTGCCACGTGTCAGCACGTGATTGGCTGCGGGCCGGCAGGGATGCGGGGAAAAGTGGGAAAATTTTCCCAAGGTAAAATTTTCAAAAGGATAAGTTTAAAATTTTGGTCCACCCTCCGAGGTGCCACGTGGCAAGTCCCAATTGGTTGAGGGATGGCGGGGCCGCGAAATTTTTGTGGAAATTTTTCCAAAGTCAAAAATTAAAGTTAACAGTTAGATTTATTTTAATTTTTGAATGCCAAATTGAAGTAAAACTTCAAATGGCCATAACTTGAGCTAGAAAGCTCGTTTTGGGAAAATGAGGAATTTTCGAAAGCTCTCGATGCCCTCTTCTCAAATGAAGCATAAAATTTACTTTTTGATGAAATTTAAAGGGTCAATTTTGGAAAAATGATCTGCAGGCTTTTAATTGTCAAACTAGCAATTTTCAACTTTTCAATTTGATTAAATTCGGTTTCCTCCTTCACTCAACATGTCAAACAGACATGGAGTGTTGATCTAGGGAGGGTTTAAAGTGTTTTCGGGAAGTTAATTTATTCAATTGATTTAAAAATATTATTTTTCCATCAAATGACAGAAAAATGATTGTTAAAGGAATTGTATTCGAATTAGCTATGGTGAAGTTGTTTTCTTAAGTTTTCTTTGTCAAATTGAATTCCTTAGTGTCTTAGCATGCTATTCCATAACATTTTTAAGTTGATTATTAAGTGCAGTCTAAACTGTGCATTTTGTTTAGATTTACCAGTTTTAGAATTTACAATGCCAGTGATCAAATTTTTAAAGGATCTATTTATCAATTCCATCATTTAAATGTAACAACTTATTTCCAATATAGTCTAATACATTCAGTTGATTCTAGCAATTCATTCCCAAGTCAAAATTACAAATTCTGAATTCAATTTTAATATAATTCCAAGGATGCAAAAACAATATACTTCCTTCCTATGCATTCTTCTTTTCAACAGAGATTTTAATTTTTAATAGCAAATCAAATCCAATACACAATACAATTTTGAGAACTAATGCAATCCTTTATTCATTTCCAATACAACCTTACAATTTTCTCTTTTCCATTTGATTTCTAAATACGAATGCAATGCATGTAACATTCTTTCACATTTCCTTTCAAAACAGAGAGTAGAATATAACTTCTTTACATTTCACATTACAATTCAATCTTCCATTTTCAATACAAATATCTTCACATTACAAATTGCTATACAATTCATCCACTCCAAAGTGGGAAGGATTACAATAAACTTGTTCAAAAGAAGGGACTGTCAAACTGTATATTCCTCTTGCTCCAAAACAATAGCATGCTAGTTTCTTCATCTTTTCATCTTGATCACAACAAGGAAGGGGGAAAGGCAACGCTCTCCACCCAACCAAGACATCCAATGAGAAGGGAGAAGCCATCCTTCCTCATTGGCCCCTGAGCCCCAACCATATTGAAATAAGAGATGTAATACAACACATGGAAACAAAGGCTTCCACAACAAACATGCAACATTTTCACATTCAAAACACATTTCAAGAAGAATGTAGTTCACAACTACATTAAACAAGTGCAAACAAAATTGAGGCTTCATCAAGCAAGCCAAAAGAGCAAGGATCTATGGGGAAGCTACTTATGCCTCCCAATTGGGAATTGGGCATCCACCAATATCAATATCATATCCCATAAACCTTATGCCTCCCAACCCTCCTTATGCCCCCAAAGTTTCTCCCTTATGCCCCCAAGAGTAAGAAATGTAAGCTATTTCTTTTCCATGGTGGATCCCAATCCCAAACTCCCTCCACAATAAAAATTATGCCATTGGCATTCCCTTATGCCCCCATTTGAAATCCCCATAGCCTTCTCCTACACCATGTCCTAAGCAATCTACTCAACCAGCCAACACACACATAACAAAGTAATCACCATTCTAAACATGTATAGAAAGAGAAGAAATATTTTCAAAGGGTTCAAGTTCCTACCTCTCCATAATGGAGTTTGTTCCAAGATCAAAAGCTTCCTAATGCCATAATAACAATATAGCAATCAGCAACACACAAGCATGCAATGGTCTCCAATCTCTTCCACAAGCAAAACTCCAAAAACAACAAGAAATTCACCCCAAGAAAAGTACGCAAAGTTTCAACAACCATCAAACAAGCAAGGAGTTCAAATTTTAAAGGAGAGGGAAGAGAATGGGATGATGGGGATTCCATATCACTCTTCCTCAACCCCAAAAACAAAATCAATATCATTCACCTAAACATAATAAATAAAATGACAAATTAACTTACACACTCCAAAATAACCCATACCCCAAAAGGACTGAATTTAAAACATGTAAGAGAAGTGCAATTAAAACTTACAATTAGTCATTTCAAAATGCATTAAAAAGGTCTAAATTTAACCTCCAAACCATAGGTATGGTTGGTGAATAATTTTAAGAGGTGTGGGACAAGTTTAACTTGTCCCACAAGCCTCCAAATATAGCCTCCAAGGACAAATTCGATTTCCCAAGAGGATGAAGTGTTTCACACTCCAAATCTATCTTACATATTTCTTACACATTCTTACAACCTTTCTTACACACTCTTACAACCTTTCTTACACACTCTTACAATATTACATTTAAGAGTAACAACTTTATTTATTACATTCCTATGACATATTGATTTATTTATTTTAACACATGATTATTCACAACATTAACACAACATAATAATAACTAATGAAAAGGGTAACACATCACAAAATAAACACATGCAACATTAATAAAGAAACCACATTAATAAATTACACAAACCCATGGTCACATATAATGGAAATCCCCCCCATGGGAACTCCTAACATAACACAACACACACCCACACACAAAATAGTTGCCATGGTGACCTTGTTGAATTCACCCAGAATTCCAATATGGTTAGTCTCCAGTCCCCCAACATTGTTGTGATATTTTAACCTGTAAAATGCAAATACCTCCTTTGGCCTCATGGCCATATTAGAACATCCAAAATGATATAAATATACTAACAAAGCCATCTATTCATATAAATCACAACAACATCAAGAAATCAACATTATCATTTTCAGTTTAATTAATCAACTATATCATCATCAATTAATTCTCATGTTAGTTCTATTCACAATATCCAATATCACATGTCCAAATCAACATCTATAATATGTCCATGTCAAACAATATATCATCATCCACATATAAAAATGTCTCTAATAATCATCATGCATAATAACTGAATCCAGATCAATAATAATCCCTGATCTAACATCTAACCATCATACTAAAACAAAACATAATAAGATCAACAGTATCAAGATCAGTATCTAAAAGTGTCAAAGGGAAGTGGGCACTACAGGTTACACTAAGGGATTGGTTTTTAGGTTTAATTACATACAATAAGTGTTAATTGATCCTACAAAATTCTTAGTAAAGGTGAGATCATCCAAAGGTATGCTTGTTTTAAATGATAATGAATGCAACTCGGAGTTTTATGTTTTTTTAAAAACAAATATGAATCAATAAAGCTACAATTCATCCCAAGGCACTAGGAATTAAAACAATAATCCACAATAAGTTTCCTACCACGAATGTCTTTTACAATCCACTAAACATTCCTTTTAAGTGGGACTTAACAACATGTTAAGCCAATCACTATACCCACATTCTATTTGAATGGGGTCTCAACGAAAACAATTATTTTTCCTACCATAAATGTGGTGAGAGCTTGAGTGAAAATTTTAAATTTAATTTAATCACCACCACTATACACTACTTACCATGATATTAAATGCAAAAATCTACAATAAAATGGATTATCAATTTGACTAAAATGAAATAAAAATGGTTTTCATGTCACCGCCACTTTGGTGGTTAAGCGGTTATTAACAACACGTTAACTCTATCACAATGAGATCATAATCAAATGGAGCATGACATAATCACAACAAAATTTATTCTTATTACCACCTTATCAAAGGTGAAGTGTATTAAATTAGATAACAATAATTGTTTCCACCGTTATTATGACATTTCACCAAGATGCACACTTTTTTTTATTATTATTATTTTGAATTACGCCATGTGTAAGATTGAATTTGAGATTCACATCATAAATATACATTGTTAAATTGTGAAGAATATAGTAGTACTCCCATCACATTTAATATGCATAAGGTAAGATAAGAAATCACTAATTAATTTGGTATATAAAAATCGAGTGACTAATTAAAATCAACTTAATTAATCACGAATATATTATTTAGTGACAATCACCTATTTAATAAAAGTGTTATGCACACACTACAAATAGTGGTGCATGCTCCTTAGGATGTCCCAAGTGGCGCGTCGTCGCTCGTCATGGTCTTAGTAACGAAAACATGTACCACTCTCTATAACAACTGAAAATAGCTAAGCAATCAAAATCAATCAATTGTAATAAATTTCCAAAATATAATCGAGTTGTCAATAAAAATGCACACACAATAATGTAAAATAATAATGTAAGTATAGTTACGTGTGTGTGTGTGTGTGTGTGTGTGTGTGTGTGTGTGTGTGTGTGTGTGTGTTCGCATTTTTCCCATTTTACCTTTTGTGTCATAATGTATGCCTTGTGTCTACTTCCCCTCTCCCTGATGATATCCTCCCTCTAGGTATCAAAGTTTTAGTGAGGGTACTTCTTCTCTTGCATTACAACTCTTGAAAACATGAAATTGATTAGGCATCTATATCATATAACAATATAATTCAAAACTAAATTTATTAACAAAATTAATTAAATAAATTAAATAACTAAATTTAATCATTTAATGTTGTAATATGAAAGCATACATATCATGAAAAACTATCCGTGTAATTTTACATCAACTTGATCCATCAAGTTTATCCTAAATTTACATCCATAATTATGTTATTAATTACCCATCTAAAATCCAATAATTCAGCCAAATTATTATTTCAAATAAATGTTTTCATAGTAATAAAAAAATCAGAATCTTGGGTCATGACATCACTACATAAAAGAGTGATTAATCCCATCTAGTGAACACACACTTGGACTTCATATTTTGTTCATGATTGATCTAGGGCAATAATAAAGATGACTTTAGATTTCAATAGATTTCTATTGTGATAAGTGGTCTAAGGAATAAAATAATTCAATGATTTCTCTTGAATTTCTTAAAATGTTCCTATATGGAGGATTCCTATATTCCACTAATAACTTATAGTGAATATATATTTATATTTGGCTATTTTTATGATTTCTTGTTCAAGAAACCCAAATCACCACCTAGATTGACTAAGCTAAACTACCATTTTGAAAAAGAAACCATTATAAGTGTAAGGGATAGGTTTGTTGAGGTCATAAAGTTTCGTGGGTGAACATATCCGGAGCTATGAATATATTAGAATCATGATTGACACAAATGTATGTTTATATAGTTTTATAACATGTGCAGTAATTCTTGAGGAGATAAGTCGGAGAAATAATTTTCATCAAGTGGGACTAGGATACGAGAGGGTTCCTTAAATCAATCATTTTATGTATATATGAGATAAGTGTTATAATGAGTACCAAATTCCATATTACCAACTTCTAATACCATGTTCTCGGTACCAAAGGTCTTAAACAAGTGTTATTGGCACAATTATACCAAATTTTAGTGGTCCTCACTCATCTCCTTACACCCTCTAGTTGTCAGGTCATTATAATCCATATACTCCACCATGTTTTCCCCTCTCTTTTCCAAAATGTTCATTACACATTCTTGGCATCCCATGAACATGAAGTGTACAATCATGAAATATTTCATTAGGCCATTCTTCTTCATCACCCTACATGACCCATATCTTTTATTTTCTCCCTTTTGACCAATGGATTTTGATATGTATACCAATAAATTCCTAATTTGAATTCAATTCCTTTATAAGTACACGATCACCTGGTTCATTATTAGTTCTTGTTGAAGGTAGAGTAACTATAACAACCAATTTCTCTTAACTACTTATTATTACTTCATGTTCTCAACTAATGAGAAGTTATTATGATTCTTGTAGGTTTAATTCTATTATGTCTTAAATCTTGGAATTGCCTGATTTTTAATCTAAAAATACTTACAAATGCATTTTCTCTTTCCTCGTTGGTTGGAAACACTTAATTTGAATTTTTTTCCCATTATTCCTTTAGATGGTTAGGATATTTTATAAAAATAAAATACCACTAAAAGGTACCTCAACCTCTATTACTAATTATGATGTGACTTACAACATTAAACTACTAAGCTATTTAATACTAAATTATATGTCTACGTTTATTTTTAAAAATACCACCAAATGACACCTCAACCTATTATTGTCACTGAAATGTGTGCACCCACAATCAAATCACCAAGTTTGGGAAACTTGCTTATCTTCACAAAAACATGGGAATTCCCCCATTGTGTGGGAATTGGATCCTTGGGAAAAACCTCCTGATAATGCCAACTCCTAACGTAACTACGCCAATCCTATCACTACTCTAACAACTAATCTACTAAATTGATAGGAAAGGAGGAAGGGGGAAAGCATGAAACAAAAAAATAGTGATGCACTAGGTAGAAAGGGATCTCTCTCCCCAATATGAATATAAAGAGGGAAAACACAATGCAAATAGGAAGATGCAATCCATAATCAACCCTACATTAAATAAAACTCTAATTCTTTCCATAATCACCACAGGTGAGATAAAAATTTGCAAGTATAACACATACACAAAATGAAATGAAAAAACAAAGAGGTAATATGATAAAGACATAATCTAAAGGGTAGAAAATAGACACACTAAACATCATATTAATACATAGAAGTATGCATAGTCTATTACATCCATTAATAATGTATTGAGTACATTGCACAAGCTGAAATCAAACATCCGCATCTCATAATGGTTGGTCATCCAATCAAATAGAGTAACCTTACATTTAGGAGAGGATATTTTACAGTTGTGCTTAAATGCACATGTATAGAAAAAGGAAGAGATAATATAGAAGAGAAGAAATAAATGAAGAATATTCTAAATAATATCATATTCCTCATCATTTTCTTCTCCGAGAAAGATCATGAAGATTTAAATATGCTAAAGAAGATACTTGATTAGAGAATTCATCCAAAACTACCTCTAGAATCATATTCCGGTTTCGTGATGATCTATAACAATAAAATATGCTTCGATCTGTAACAAACATTTAGATATTTGTTACAATATGACCACTTAACTAAACATCCATGAATTCACGTGAGATCGTGAGGAAGAATGAGAAATTAAGATGATATTTGTCTAATAAAACTATGACTGCATTTTAGACAACTCAAAATAGCTCATCATTGATTAACAACTAGTATAACTCTCTCTTATGAATTTTGGTGGGATATGAAGGTCATAAAAACTCAAACACATCTTCTAGAAGGAGAAAATATCCCTCCTAAAGAATATGTAACTGATTTGGGTATCATTAGACTAATAAAAAAATTGAAACTACCCCAAACTCTTTCACTAATTTTTCCCAAATCTATCCACCTCTTCCTCTCAAATTGTGCTTTGAGTGAAGCTCTTCGAAAGACACCTCAAATGACACCAGTTGTATGTTAAAAGTATACTCTATTCAAAAGGTACAAGTAAATAACTAGACCTACATTCATTGTCATGTGACATCCCCAAGATCTATTTTCCACTTTTAAAACCATTAAATTTAAGATCATGGCAAGATTTGTCAATGAATCTTTAGCTTCACGAGTCTCTAACATATATACATAATACCCCATGTTTTACATTAATGTATTGTGGGTGTGTGGAAGGCAAAGTTAGGGAAGGAATCCTTTGGATATCCCCACTTAACCAATGCCTAACACTTGTCTATTTATCCATGTGTTCACCATCGATCACAATTAATATTTGGGAGGCAATCCTTGAGTCTCAAGACAGTCATGTGAACCAATGTGTGTCACACATCCCATTTGATATGTGTCTATCATCAATGATTTTCATAGTGTAGTTGTTTAACCATAGTCAAGGACAAGCTTGTGGACCAAACACCACCATGTGTCATAGAGGACACTTTTCTTTAGTCAAGGCTTTAATATACTTCAAGGCCAAGGAAGACTTTGAAGTTCGCGGGATGTGTGGATGATGATAGGTGACACTTTTCACTCATCAATTTCTCTGGTGAAACCTTAAAAGTCAACTAAGTAAAAGACTTAGGGACATCATTCATTAACACCTATCCTCTCATGGTTTGATTAAGATTGAAAATAAAACTTAGTTATAACTCAAGTAGTTGCACATCTTTTACCCGTTATGAGGCCAAAATGCATGATATTTACTAATTTCTGCATGTATTTACCTCTATAAACTTATAGAGTGAGTGTGAGAGCTATTTTGATGGTTTTAAACACAAAGGGAGCCCCAAAATACCTATTAATTCCATTAAAGGCCTCTATTTTTTTGTAAATGTGTTTAGTTTCTAAAAATGAAGCAAGTTGCTCATTTTGGTAACATTTATGGTGACTCAAAGGGTTCATATACCTATTATATGGATTGACTAATAGAATTTTATATCCATTGGGCATGGATTCAAGTGTAAAGACTTTAAAAATCTCCATTTTGGAGCTGAAAACCCTTTAAAATTAAATTGCACCTCCTTGTTAACTCTGAACTCAAACCTTAGCTAAATCAGAAAGATACCAATATGAAAATCTCAATAGATATCCTTTATCTTTGAAACTTCCCTAAAAATTAAAAATCTTCCTAATATTAATTGTTAACTCTATCTCATATTTGCAAACAACTCTTCAAAATGGCTTCCAAACAAATGCCCAAGTGGTTAATTAACAAATATGTATAAATACCAAAATTATACATGTTCCAAGTGAAAACATGTAAGGTCTTCTAAATAACTTATCCTAATGGAAGAAAGACTACTCTACTCCTACTCTAACCATGTACAAAACCATCTCAAACAAAGCCAAAAATTGGTTAGGAAAAAAATTCCTTTCCTGGTGAACTTAGGCTAGAAAATCAACTTTCTAATGACCATGACAAGTGATGGGAGTGAATATTTGGTCTTCATATATTCTTTTTTTTTAAATATCAACTAATTTGACAAAGAATGCCTCCATCTAATCATGTTTTTTGTTTTGAAGGTGTTTAAGTTGACTTTTGATGCTTTAGGGATCCTCCTCATGCTATGAAATGGGCACAACTGGTGAAAACTCAGTGTGAAGTTTTGAAATAGTAAGGTTTTTTATAGGGCTTGTACTAATTCTCAAAGTTGAAATTCTTTATTTCCCATATAGTCTGTCATCTTCATCTTCCTTCCCATAGTGAGTGGTTGTTAGTTATTTTAACTTGTCTTCATCTACTTTCTTCTCAATAAACACATTTGTTTCAATATTTGGCCCTACATTCTCCCTCTCACCTCATAGATGAATTTTAACAACTCAAATTCACCTCTTTAGCCTCATGGAGGTATATTTGATGGTATGTAGTATCTAAGGGTGTTCTAGTTGATTCAAAACTACAATATCCAAGGATGTTAATAAGTTCTAAACATGTAGAACAATTAAGATCATTGTATTTAGTTAAAACATCTTCCTTACCTTCCTCTTTTTCCTCAAGTTTTGTTTGTACGTGATTAGTGTTGAAAACTACTTCCTCTAACTAATCTGTAAACTAATTACAAATTGCTATAATAGATCCTATGAAAAAGGATAATGAATGTCCTTTCTTTATAGAGTTCAATTTTTAACATGAAAGTGAAACTTCAACACATGACCAACTTAAAATCAGCAAACAAGATTTAAGGAAATAAAGAATTATCCTAGAGAAATCAAATTTGGAAAAAACTCCAATGAGTGAGTAATTTCTCCCCTTCCACTATGCAATTCTCTCAAAAATAAAATCTTACTGCCACTATATGGCCTTCATGAAAGATTGAGACCTATGTAACTTGTGTTTACTTATTTACAACACTCGGTAAGGAAGAACTTAACTATTCGAGAACAAAACATACCCAACTTAGACTCTAATCACTATTCATATTACGACAATGGCATTTGAACAATCATACTATGTTTTCCTCTTCACACTCAGACTTGGATTCACCCAAAACCACCCTCCTCGACATGTTCTTCCACTTGTATTTATAGTTTCTTTATTGAGGAAGGAATGAGGAAGTGAAATGACTGACACGAGGAGAGAAAACATTCACAACCATTCATATCTATACTTTTTGTAGCATCAGGATGAAACCACCATGCAACTTCCATGACCTCTACGTTATTTCAAAACTACTACCGCAAAACTTCCTTCTCAAGAAACATAACTTTCTATCATTTCCATTAGAAGCTATATGAATCACCTTTAGACTGAATCAACCCATTTTTACATTATAATTTACATGATGAGAGATTATATTACAAGTTAATATAGAGCATTACATAAATTAGGCACGTCTAGATCCATTTTTGGATCACTAACTCTATATGAATTGTTTCCATGGTGGAAACCACTTGGATAAGAAAATACATGTTCTCATCATTTGAATATGATTCATTCCAATTTGAGATTGTTATACCGTGATCTACTCTAATGAAACTTGTCTGAATTGGGCATGAAACTCCTACAATGGGTTGCCCATTTTCTAATTTCTTAGGTAAATTTTCCTCAAGCTTGACCTCTATATCCCTATGAAACCTTCAAATAACCCTCTATCACATGCTCTAGTATATCTAGCTCAAGGAATTTAAGAAAAACATGTTTTATCTCCTCTTATTCATGATAATCCTCTAAGATAGTTGAATGGTTTAGTGTTGAAAGTTTTTTAGATTGTTATAGATTTTGCAAGTTGTCCTCCTCATCATAAAAGTTGCAAATACCCAAATATATCACCATGCTTGAGTAATTAGGTTTGGTTAGAATTGGGTAAATGATATGAACAACCTATGAAATACCACATCTCCTCAAAGATTCATGAAAAAACTTTGGAGGGATACGTAATTCGTTAGGTGGAGGTGGAAGAAAGTTTTAAATGCATAAGAGATGTTTAGACTAGAATGAGCTTCTTCAAAAGTGAATGGAGGATTACGAATAAAATATGTTTTTTGGATCTAAAGTGGAACATTAGGAGGATCCACAATTGCATGAATATCTTGGTAATTCACAAAGTGAGGGAAGAACAACATAAACAAGTATGGATTTCCTTAATCTATCCTAAATAAGACTCTTCTCAGCTTGGATAAAATCATCAAAAGCATGAGGAATAATAATACCTCCAGGGATTGAATCATGACATTAAGATCATAATCAAAGGCTTTCAAAATTACAAGAATTCCATACTTGATTGGGTTCTAAATTCTTTCGGAATTATCCTCCAAGTCCTTGCAAAATGAGGTTGAAGTTTGAGACATGATCCATTGAGGCTCTCTTTTATGTTGTCAAGGTGTTCTATTAGAGATATAACATTTGTATTATCCTTTAATTGTTTCTCTAGTTTATCTCCCAGTTGGTCCCATGTTGAAATTAATTGTGTAACAAAACTTAGGTACCAATCTTAAGCTTTCGCTATGAAGGAAGAGATAAGAAGTCTGAGACATACATACTCTTCTCTAATATTGTGGATGGCATGATGGTTGGATATATAATAAATATGTTCAATAATGGTTAAGTCACCATTTCCATGAAAGAGGGGTAGGGTTTTCAGGGTTGATTTGGGAATCTCATCCCATTACTACAAATGGAAGGGGATAGGAAGTTGAAACGAGGGATGAAAAGAGCTCGAGAAAATCCATGAAAGTGTGGCAACATGAATGTATGAAAAGAAATAGAAAGATGGTATTGAATTAAGAAAATGGGCCAGATTTGAACCAATTGAGTCACCGGGTGCTTGAAGTTAAGGTTCATAAACTAGATGAGAGAATAACACACCAAATATTAGCTATAAAAATTAGGGAAACATGTTTGTTTTAAATACTACAAATATTTAACAAGAGTACACACATGTTTGTATTGGGTCACTTAACAAATGAAATCAAGATTTAAACAAAGTGCTTAAATAAATTTTCCCACCGGCATGCCAAAATGTGTGCACATGTGATTAGATCACCAAGTATGGAAGACTTGGCTACCTCAACAAGATAACATGGGAATGTCCCCAAGGTGTGGTACCTTGGCTCCTTAGGGGAGATCTCTATATAATATTAGATCCTAACCTAGAAACTCTAATTTTATCACTACTTTAACAACTAATCTACTAGGACCATGCGGATTTGACATGGAGCACTACGGGTTTGAAGATCAAGGAGCACTGCGGGAGGGTTTTGAGAGTGTGGTTTCAGCAGCTCTGGCCGCTGAATGTCTATCAAGAAACTGCGAATTGGTTGATAAGGCACCGTTAAGAGAGGGAGAACCGCTAAAGGTGTTAGTATCGGATCTAGAGCCTGGGCTGATATTGTTAAGGTACCTCCTGACAAAAATGTGGGTCCTCATTCCCCTGCATGTGAACTAAATTTTAAAAGTACAAAAGATTATGAGGGGGTGACCCACATACAAGTGCCTGATGGATGTCTGCATAGAGCTCTTGAGAAAACCAATCTAGCCCTAGTCGAAAGTTTTTGGGATCAAGACCCAATGTAGATATTATAAGAAAATGGGCCATTCGCAGATGGAAACCAAAAGGATATTTGATTATCACCACCATGGCCAAGGGTTTTTTTCTAGCCCAATTTAATCTACAAGATGATGTGGACTCTATCTTATTGGGTGGTCCCTGGTGTATTGGCAATATGGGGATTTTTCTAAAAAATGGTATCCTGGGTTTAATCCAAATACTGAGAACATTCATGCCATACCCATCTGGTGTAGACTCCCAGGGCTACCTCTTCATCTGTGGGATGATGAAATCCTACTTCATATAGCTAAATCGATTGGTTCACCAGTTGGACTAGATGGACCTACAAAAAATAGATCAAGACTTGCCTTCGCAAGGTTCTGTGTCTCATCTGAAATGGATCAAGAGCTGCCTGATCACATTATTCTTCAGTCCAAATTTGGAGCATGGAAACAACAAATAGATTATGAGGCTTTCCAACTAAGATGTAGCAAATGTCATAAATTAGGGCATTTTGCCAACAAATGCTCTGAGAAAATAAAGCAAAAGTTGGAAATACCCTTAGATCATTCTGAGGCACAAGAGCAGAAGCAGATGGATAAGGATGATAAAGACTCTTTAACAGATCCGAAACTAGAATGTAGGAGATCGCCGCATGCAGATGAATCTCAGGTTAAAGGACCGGAAAAAAGGCTTTAAGACAAAGAGGCCACCGGTTTATAGGAAGTTGTGGAGACCTAAAATTCACCAATCGGAAAAGCACGATGAAGCCCAAAAGGAAAAAGATCCTGAATCGACAAAGGGTGAAGAAAGTAAGAGGGAAATGGAAGTGGATCCAACAATGAACATTAAGACACCTAATCCAGTAAAGCTGAACCTGGAAGTGGATGAAGAAAATGAAAAAGTCTTCATTCACCTTATCACTTCTATGGAAGAAGAGATGGAAAAAATTACTCCTTTTACTCATCAAGAACCGATAACTAAGAATAGTTCTCTAGAGCTGCACAAAATGAGACAGGGAAAAGCCAAAGGGGTTATGGAATCCATAGCAAGAGATTTAAACCAAGATAAAGAGTTTGCCGATATGGAGGAGCTCACTCCTAAAATAGCTAACCAGCTTGATGTTGATAAAGGAAAAGAGGAAGGGGAAATTACTCCTACTATCAAGAAAATTCTATCAGAATATGATAAAGATGGATTCATCACAGTGAGAAGTAAGAAATGAAGACAAAAAAGTCTTGAAGAAATTCTGGAATCACTCTATAGTGATAAAAAGAAGCAGATAGGAAGCTGGGAAGCTTCCACCTCAAGAATCACAAGAGCTACTTCTAGAAGAGCTGCAAATATTGGAGTCACCTATAGAAAAGTAGACTATCCAAGAGAGAAGTAAGAGAAAAAGAGACTGAGAAAGAAATTACAGATGGTACGCAAAGGATTTTGAACCATCCGGCAACTTCATCTCCAAAACTTTTTTAATGAAGGTTATTTCTTGGAATGTCAGAGGGCTCAATGGGGGGCCTAAGAAAAGAATGCTTAAGGAAATTAAAAGATCAAACAGGCCCAGCATCCTTCTTATTCAGGAAACTAAAATGAAAAGTAAAGTTGTTGAAGATTGCAAAAGATATTTCTGGGAGAATGTTGCCTTTGTTGTTGTTGATTCTCAAGGTGCTTCTGGAGGCTTAGCGATTTTCTGGGATAACAAAATTGTTCATGGTAATGTGCTTTCTTCCTCCCAGAATCATTTAGCTATAATCTTTATTAGCCTTGAGAATAATTCTAGCTGGATTCTTTCCAATATTTATGCCCCTAATACTTGTTGCTGGTAGAAGAAATTTGTGGAAGGAGTTAGTCTTGTTTTGGAATAATATTGAGGATATGAACTAGTTGATAATGGGAGACTTTAACACTCCTTTAAATCCGGGAAAATTTTGGAGGGAACTCTGATTTTTCTATCAGCATGGAAGAATTTGTTGGCTTCATATCGACTCTTAATCTTATGGACATAGAAATTCATGGTAATCAATTTACCTGGTCTAACAGAAGAATTGGGGAGAACTTGATTCAGGTTAGACTAGATAGAGCTCTCATTTCTACTAATTGGATCTTAGATCAAAATTTTCATCTCTCTTCTCTCCCCAGAATGGGTTCAGATCACAATCCTATTGCCCTTAATTTCTTCAATTGGTCAAAACCTTTCCACTGTAATTTTAAATTTGAAAAAATGTGGCTTGAGCATGAGGATATTCTGGATAGAATTAAAGAGTGGTGGTCTTGGGAAGGAATAGGGATGGCCCAATTCAGTCTTCTTCAGAAGCTGAAAAATGTGAAGCAAAAGGTTAGAATCTAGAATAGAGAGGTTTTTGGGAATATTTTTGAAAAAAAGAAAGAGCTTAAGCAGCAGCTGGAAGAGTTTGAGCTTAAAGTTTCTTTGAAAGGTATGACCCTAGAGGATCATCAACAGGAAAAAAATCTTCTCTCAGATCTGCATAATATAAATAGCCGAGAGGAATCCTTTTGGAGAATGAAGTCTAGAGCTCTCTGGTTAAAAGCAGGAGACAGGAATACAAAATTTTTCCATATGACAGCCCTCAAGCATAGGGCTTGTAACAGAATTACTGAAGTCTCTAAGGGAAATGGGAGCATTACTACGGATTTTGAAGACATCAAAGAAGAAGCCCTCAATTTTTACAAGAATCTACTCACTGGGAATAATTCCTACAATGAGCAAGTGGCCTCCTTTCTCTTAGACTCCATTCCTAATAATTTACTACCTGCTGAGAGGTTTAAGAGTCTTTCCAAAATAGTCACCATTGAGGAATTGAAAAAAGTTGTTTTCACTTTAGAAGGGGATAAGGCTCCGGGCCCAGATGGTTTTTGGCAAACTTCTTCCAAAGATGCTGGGAAATCTATTTCAAAGATCTACTTGAAAGTTGTTAATGAGTTTTATAGAACTGGAAATCTCATAAAAGAGTTAAATAATACACATATTGTGCTTGCTCCTAAGAAGATGGATGCAAAGGATTTCAAATATTTTAGGCCAATCAGTTTAGTTAATGTAATATATCGGATCTTCACAAAGATTCTAACCACCAGGATGCAACCTATTCTTATGGAGATTATTTCTCAACAACAGAGCGGATTCATCCAGGGAAGAATTATTCAGGATGGAGTTATTATGGTACATGAAACAATTCATTCCATGGATAAAAGTAAAAAAGCAAGAATGGCCATAAAGCTTGACATGCATAAGGCTTTTGATAGAGTCTCCTAGAAATTCATGGATGAAGTCTTAGCCAAGTTTGGTTTTCAAAATAAATTCAGGAAAATTATCCATTCTTGCATTTCTTCATCTAGATTTTCAGTGGTTGTTAATGGGGAACGGTTGGTTTTTTTGCCAGCAATAGAGGAATTCGGCAAGGGGACCCAATCTCCCCTTTATTATTCATTATAATGGCTGACAGTTTAAGCAGATCTATTTCAAAAGCTATTAATATAGGCATGATAAAGGGATTTCAACCTACTTCTGGTAATCAGGTATCCTCACACTAGCAGTTTGCTGATGACACTCTACTACTTCTGATGGCCTCAATAATTGAGGCAAAGGCTATCAAAACTATCCTTAGATTTTATGAGGAAGCCTCGGGGCAAAAAGTTAATTTTGACAAAAGCTCTATCTATTTCTTCAACACTCCCATTGAAAGGCAAAGAAAGATTGCTCATATTCTTGGATGCACTATTAATTCATTACCTGCTACTTATTTAGGGCTCCCTTTGAGTACTAGCAAGATTTCTAATGAGGTTTGGAATGATCTTATTAAGAGATTTCAAAAAAAACTGGCTGGTTGGAAAGGAGCTTTACTTTCAAGTGCAGGCAAGTGTTTATTGATAAAAAGCACTCTTCAGAACTTGCCTATTTATATCATGTCAATGTTCAACATTCCAGCAGCAGTGATGAATAGTATTGAAAAAATACAAAAGCACTTTTTATGGCATGGTACTGAGGACAGGTTTAGGTACCATTTAGTGGCTTGGGAGCAGGTTTGTAAACCTAAGAGGCTTGGGGGGTTAGGAATCAAAGACATCAAACATATGAATGTTGCTCTTATTACAAAGTTAGGTTGGAGACTTATAAAAGAACACAAGCCTTGGACAGAGTTGGTTAAAATCAAATACCTTTCCAACCAAAGCAAGATTTCCTTTATTTCTGATCCGTTTCTTCCGAATGGTTCTATTTTCTGGAACAATCTTCTACACAAAGAAATTCTTTCTCAGGGATGTAGCTGGAAGCTTGGGGATGGTCAAGACATTAATTTCTGGACTGATAAATGGTCAGATATTAACTTGGATTTCCTCTTATGGCCACATTAAAGATAGCTTAATTAGAAATTATGGGCACAAAGTACAGGGCTATATTGAGGTGGATGAAACCAAAAGAAAATGGAAACAGTTCAAAGTTGAGGAGGAGAATGTGCAGTCTGATGTTTCATCTATGCAGAATCAACTCTCCCTAATTCATATCAGTCCACAAAGTCATAAGGATGAGCTCATTTGGAAAGATTCTTTTGATGGAGAGTACTCGGTTAAATCGGGCTACAATTCTTTCTTTACCTCTATTGAAAGTGATACTGAGTGGCATAAGCTGTGGATGCCAGAGCTAACCCCTAGAGTGAACTTTTTCTAGTGGCTCATCATTAAAGGCAAGATACTAACCAATGACAATCTCATTAGGAAAGGATTTATCATGCCGAATAGATGTTGCATGTGTCAGGAAGAAGCAGAAGACATTAAACATTTATTTCTTCATTGTAAGTATACTTCCAAAATTTGGCATCTTATATTTAAAAACTTTAATCAGGAATGGATCTTTCCCCTTACTTGTCTTCAGGCCTAGGAACAATGGAACTCTCCTTACAAACATTGTGTGGTGAGGAGATTATGGCAACTAGTTTTACCTCACACCATGTGGCAAGTTTGGAAGGCTCGTAATGATGTCATTTTCAGGAATACTAGAAAGTTATGTAACAAAGTCTACAAAGAAATTATCATTGTTGTGCAGGACAACATTGCAAGATTTAAACCTCCTAAAAATAGACTTTTCCCTGAGGAAGAAGAGAACATTTTGGCTGCTTGGAATATTGGCACTGTCTTGAATAAGAATAATAATGGTATTGATAGATCCACTTGTCCGATGGATTAAGCCTCCCAATGCTTGGCATAAATTGAATTTTGATGGGGCCTCAAAAGGAAATCCTAGAGATTCTGGAGGTGGGGGAGTCATTAGAGATCACAGAGGTTGTTTTGTTGCTACTTTTTCTGGAAAGATGGGAAGGAAAACTAACCATTACTCTGAAGCTCTTGCTTGCTCTTTGGGGAATAAGGCTAGCCAGGGATTGTAATATTCCAAATATTATAATTGAGGGTGATTCGCTGAACATCATCAATCTCTTGAACCAAAAACAACCCCCCAGCTGGTCAATCAGAGATTTTATTGCTGAAGCTACTGATATTTGCAAGAGTTTTGAAAATTTTGAAATCAAACATACCTACCGGGAAGGCAATAGGGTCGCGGATAGTTTGGAAAACTTTGGGGTTAATAATACTTTTCAAACTTGGCTAAGGGGTGACATTATTCCCACTCAAGTTAATGAAGACATCATCAATGATCTACATGACTTGGAAGTAATCACTAATGGTTGTAATGCTTGATGCAAAGGAGCGGATTTTTAAGTACAAAATGATGACATCTCCTAAGATTTGTGCAACCTAGAGTGACATCATTACTAGTCATAGGGTGGATGCTAAGGAGCGGGTCACTAATTACAAAGTAAGGTCTAATAATTATATCTTTCTACATGATTGGGAGAGATTCAAAAATAGAGTTGAGGCTGGGTCGCATAGTTCTAAAATTTTTACCGTTGTGGTAAAGCCACTGGAAAAATGGGGGGACCACCTTGCAAGACAGAGCCCACCCATAATCCAGCTTGGAAAGATGATACGGTTCTTTGGAACTATCTTCAAATAGGGGGTCTTGTGAAACTTTATTGAAAAAATCCAAGGTTTTGATCAGGATATCTCTATTAAATTTGCTCAGGGATGGAGGAATCACGTGGTAAAATACAACAACATTGAGGTTGAGATTACGGAGGAGCTTATTGCTCAAGTCACCGGACTCAGTCTTGATGGCTCCAAATTCTTTAACAAGAGGGTGGTCAGAGAGGTGGAGACAAAGAAATTCTGGATGAAGGGGAAGATCTTGAATTTGTGACGGCCGACATCAAGCTGGCTTCGGTTCTGAGCCTTTTGCTGAGATTGCTAGAATGGTAGTAAGGTATGTAACTCTTGAGGGGAGATTTGTCACTATTCCTCTAAAACATTTGATCTTTCTCAATCACTTTCGTAGAAACATCATTATCAACTTCCCTCATTACTTGATAAACTCACTGGAGAAATCCATTTTGGAAGTGCAAAATCATACTAGGGCAGTTCCCCTGCATCAAGGGTTAATACTGCTTATTCACCACCACTGCTCAGCCTATCCCCACTTGGATTCTGCTCCTCCCTCTACCTTCATTCCTCCCCCTGCCCCCACTACCTCCATTCCTCCCCTGCTCGAAAGGAAGATTGACATTGCTTCATCTAGCAAGAAAAGGAAGGGGATGAAAACTAAGGTCCCGCTTCGCAGAGGGTTCTTAGAAGTCACAAAGACCTAGAGCTTGCCAAGAATCTCCTACACATTAGCCATCCGGTGGAGGAGCCTAAGGATGAGGACTTGTTGATCAGAGTGGGAAAGATGGAAAAGGAAATTCAAGAGCTTAAGAGTGTTATTAGAGATATGGAAAAAGCTAAGGGGAAAAGGAAACTGCAAAATGATGAAGAAGAGGATGTCACTGCTGAGATTTTCAAGAAGCTTCAATCTCTGGATGGCAGACTTGGAAATTAAAAGGATGTAATGACTGTATCCTCTCTACCCTTAAAAGTATTTACAATTTCATCGAACAACACGTTCGTAGTATCTGCAGTCTCAGCGGGATTACTGAGGACATTTGGGGCTCCAAGGAGAAAAGAGATATTGCAATTGCTCAGGCGGATCTGAAAGACCCTTCCCAGGCCACCGCCATTGCATTCTTTGTCTCACTTCAAATGATCAAATCCAAGATTGACCGGGCTATCAAGTGAAGCGGTGCTCTCTGTTGCTGTTTACTGGCTGTGAAGTTGTTGTTGACTGGCGGTTTTGGTGTTGTTTTTTGGCTGAGATGACCAGTCTCTTGTTAGTTTTTTGTCTCTTCTGCTACTTTTCGGATCACTGTACGTCTTGATCCTATTTTATTACTATGTTGTCTTATCTGGCTGTTTGAGCCCTTTGGTGTTGGTTGTTTTGCTCTTTTTGGGTTGTTTCTACCTATTTTGATATTTGGCTTTTGAGCCTTTCTGTATACAGGGTATAGTCCCTTCAAAACTATTTACCCTTAATAAAAATAAAAATCTACAAGTAAACCCATACACAACATGAAATGATATAAAAAAGAGGCAAGATGACAAGAACAAAAGCTAAAGGGAAGAAAATATCCACAATGAACATCATATAAATGCCTAGAAGTATGTACACTCTATTATATCCACTATGAATGCATTAAGTGCATTGCAAAAGCTTAAATCAAAGGTCTACATTTGATAATGTCTAACCATCCAATCAGGCATAGTAACCTTGTATTCAAGAGAGGATCTTTTATAATTGTTCATGAATGCACACATATAGTAGAAGGAAGAGAGAAGATAGAAGATAAGAAACAAATGAACAATATTCTCAATAATACCCCATTCTTTTTCCTTATCTTCTCCGAAATATCATGAGGTTCTAAATATGATAAAGGAGATGCTTGATCTAAAAAATCACCCAAAACTACCTTTGGAAGCATATTCCAGGTTTCATAGTGATTTATAAAAATAATTTATGCCTTGGTCTACAAGAAACATTCACATATTTGTTACAAGATGATCCTGAACCAAAAATCCATGAATGCCATGAGATTATGAAGAAGAATGAGAAATTGAGCAACCATTTATCTTATATTACTATGATTGCATTTTAGACCACTAAAAACAACTCACTCTTGATCAACTAGTTTAACTCACTCCTCTACATTTTGGCTAGCCATGAAAGTCATAAAAATAAAAAAATATCTTATAGAAGGAGAAAATATAGCTACTAAAACATATATAATTGATTTGGGCACCATTAAACTTGGAAAATAAGATAAAACTTCCCCAAACTTTGTCACTAAAATCTCCTAGATCTCTCCACCTCTTCCTATCAAATTGTGTTTTAAGTGAAGCCCTTGGAAAGATGCCTCAAATGAAATCGGTTAGAGGTCAAAAGAAGTCTCAAGTTAAAATATACAAGAAAGTAACCAAACTTGTGTTTAATTCCATGTGATATCCCCGAGAATTGTTTTCCAAAGAGCTTAAACTGTTGAATTTAATCTCATGATGATATTTTTGATGCATCTTTGGCTTCATAGATCCTACCACATGTACATATTGTCATGTCTCTCTCATCAATGGATTGGGGGTATGTGGAAGGGATAGGTATGGAAGGAATCCTTTGGAGGCCCCACTTAACGATGCCTACCACGTATCTCTTTAGCCACGTGTCCACCATCGGTCACATTTTATATTTGGGAGATGAACCTTAAGTCTCAAGATAGTCATGTAAATTGATGTTTGCCACACATCCCATTTTCTACATGTTTATCATCGAAACTTCACAGAGTGTAGTTGTTTAACTAATTCCAATGTCAGTTTTGTGAACTAATCACCACCATGTGTTCTGAAGGACACTTTTCTTCAATTGAATATTCGAGAGAATTAAGGTATGAGGGACAAATTTGAAGTTCATGGGACGTAGTGACACCGATGGGTGACATTTTCATCCATCAAGTTCTCTATTGAAACCATGAAAGCCATATAAGTCAAAGACTTAAAGACATCATTCGATGATGTGTGTCCTTTCATGTCTTGATTGAGATTGGGAACAAACTTTAGTTATATCTTAAGGATTTGGACATCTTTTACTTGTCCTAAGGATAAAATGCATGAATTTGACCAAGTTCTGTGTAGATTTTCCTATATGAATCGGAGAGCAAGTGTGAGAGTTATTTTGATGGTTTTAAACACAAAGGTAGCCCCAAAATGCCTATTAACACCATTGAAATCCTTTAAATTTTAGTAAAATTGATCAATTGCCAAGAAATGAAGCAAAGTGCTCATTTTGGAAACACTTACATTAATAAGTATGATGTGACATATAACCTTTAACTAATAAACACTTTAACACAACATGTCATACATACCTATATTTTTTTAAAAATAAAAATTAACATGTGACATGTACTCTCCATTAGTTTCTAAAACCTTAATCCACACTATCAACATTTGATGACCATCTTCCAATCATATATAATAAATCGATTTCTTTCCCCTCTCATTTAATTCCAGTTTTGATAAGTAATTATATCTAATTTAATGGTTATGATAATTTTAAAAATAAAATAACACCAAAAGACACCTCAACTTTTATTACTAAATATGATGTGACATACAACATTGAACTAATAAATGATTTAATATTAAATTATATATCTACCTATATTTTAAAAAAACCATCAAATAACACCTCGACCTATATTATTAATTACGATGTGACATGCAACAATGAACTACTAAAAATTTATCGAACATGACATATCAACCTGCATTTTTAATATGAATTTTATTCTCATTATTCTTTTAATGGTTATGAAATTTAAAAAAATAAAATACCACCAAAAGACACCTCAACCTCTATTATTAATTATGATGTGACATAGAGTATCAAACTATTAAATGATACATATATCTATATTTTTAAAAATACCACCAAATGACACCTCAACCTATATTAATAATTATTATGTGACATACAACATTGAATTACTAAACAATTTAGCACAACATGACATATTAACCTATATTTACAAATAATAATAAACACCAAATGATACTTCATCCTATAATAATACTTGTGATGTTATGTGAAACATTTAACTAATAAGCTATTTATTACCACCACAATATTATCTAGTTTATATTAATAATTATGATGTAGCATACAATATTGAACTACTAAACATTTTCATACAATATGATATACCAACCCATATTCAAAAAAAAAAAAAAACCCACCAAACAACACCTCAACGTATACATAATAGTCTTGTCATGTACAACATTCAATTACTAAATTATAAATTCATAATTGTCATATCATATGTAATGTTACTTTACTAAGCAATTTAATACTAGTGCTAAGCCATGCTCTCAATATTCTTACAATTTTTTAATAAATTAAGTTTACTTCGTGACACTACCTTTAATTACATAAGAGTACATGTTATATGTTATAAAAAAATTCAATGCCCCCTCAACATGTTTCTTTTTATGTAGAATCTTCAAAACAACGATTATAATGTATTGTTTTCTCATAGAAAGTTCTACATTGTATTGGTTATATAATTACATTTCCCTATGCTCAAATATATCCAATTTAAAAGTGTTTAATTAGCTTTTCTTCATGGTAAGGAAGGGACTAGTCATATTCGACCTTGTTAAGATCTATAAAATAAAATGAAATATGTATTATTTATGAATGAAATTTAAGAAGCATTAAGTTAGAGAAATTAATTAGTGAGTACTTATAATTATTCTATAAAAGCAAGCAAGAAGATATGATACCATTCATTATAAGTTTGATAAAAAAGTTCAAGGAAATAAAACATTGCATTCTTTTTTATAGTTATGTTGGTGAAATAATTTGTTAGGTGGGAAAATTGGAGAACTCTCACCAACAATGTGTGGGACTAGGTCCCTTTGCTTGAATGGGGTAGCTCCATTTATTGAAAACAAGAAATATTTACACTATTCTAATTTCTTGGGGTGGTCTTTCAACCGGGATCACACAGAATACTTCCCTATGCTTGTGGCAAAGTGCTTGTAGGTTTCTACAAGGGAGGAAAAATTAGTTTGAGGGAGAAAGAGATGGAAGGTATGAAAATAATAGCAAGAAGGGGAGTTTTGCACAATAAATAACACAATAGAGTTTATTGCCTCAAAACTAGAATACATCCATGAATTCAAAGAGAAGACACCATTCACATATAACAAGGAACAAGACACAAAAGCTCAAAGTCTCATTGCATTATATTCAACAAGTACATGCTTATGGAGTGTAGTTGAGATGGGGAAGAAAACATGAGACTAGGGAATGGAAGAATTCAACTATCTTGCTTCTAGGGATATGAGAGCTAGAGAACAACAATAACCATGCTTTGAAATGAGGAGGCTCTCCCAATTTATAGCTTTATAATGCAACTCTTCATCTACCCCCCACATGACCCTTCATGTCTTTATTCCACTTGTGACTCTTCATTTTCCAAGGAAGTGAGAAAATACAAGTCCCCTTTTTATAAATCAAAAGGGAATTTTACATTTCAACATTAGATTCACTTAAGTGAATAAGAAAAATACAATTATTGCTTACAATGAAGAATTAGAAATTGGGGAGAGAAGAGGAGAAATAATGATTAGAGGAAAGAAGAAATGCTCCAAAGGATGGATAAAGATGCCTTTGCTTTCCATGAATATCAACTCAAAGTGGTTGAAGATGAAAATTTTACCCATGATAACCCTTCACAATGATGCAATTACAAAGAGCTCGATTAAGACCTTTTGAAAAATTTGCGCCTTTTTGAAAATTCTTCAAATAATGCACTTCTACACACTTTGCTGAGATACGCCGAGAAGAGGAGTGATGAACACATGAGAAGTAGACCACTGAGAACATTGGAATATGACTTCTCTCATTGAGAAAATCCTTCTGATCCTTGAGACACTGTCACATATTCATGATCAATCATTCACATGAGGAGAATTTGGTATACTTTGTTTGCACAACCATGATCTTGATTCTACTACTGCAACAACACTAATGATGAATGAGACATTAGATCAAATCCTTATGATTCTAGAGTAAGGAGAAAGGGACCAAAATTAATTTCATACATAATTTGATCATGCACTCCATGTGATATGAAGTGAAATATATTTTGGGATAAATATTAGCAATCTCCCATTTAGGCACCTTATGCTTACCGCATCAGGGAATGTGGGAATTATCTTGAAACTTGAGTAGAAGACTTATGTGAGTTCCGAGACCATGATAGAATGAGTTAAGGAATGACATGTGATCATTTTTAGCTCATTTTATCCATTTAATATTTTTATAATATTCATCATTATTGTCTCATTTTAGCCAATTTCACTCGATCTTGTCAATTTCAACAATTTTGAATATCTTCAACAAGAGGGAATGCAATGAGGTACTTGAAATTAACATTTTTATTGGATTTAATATTAATTGTAATTTTTCCCATGAAGGATTACTAAAAATATAAATTTTCCTTCTTGGTGTTGGATTCGAACGAAACCACTTGCAAAAGTTTTTATTTTTCATTTTAGGCCTTTACTCCAATTTTCGTGGATTTCAATCATTGGATTTATGTAAATAAAAGAAATGAGTATTTTTGGCTGAAAATTTCAAGGGGATGTAGAAAATATTATGGTTAATTAATGGAGGCATGAAAAAATTCCCCTTAAAGGCATTTTTGCAAGGGATATCCAATCCAAATCTTATGAAAATATGAGTAAGGGTTTGTGAGATATGAGCAAAAGTGTGTTCTTGAGCATGAGGGATTTGGGGAATTTCAGTAGCATAACAACAAGGGAGCACAAAATTAGGGAGTTAAAAACATGAAGAGTGAGTGAGAAATGACTAAGTATGAGCTTTACACCTTCCCTCACTCATAAACCTAGTTAACCCATCACTTGACTCACCTGGCTTAACTCAAGTTAACTAGAGACTCATGGGTGGAGGAGTGGGGTTAAAAGTTTCCAAATGGGTCTGAGATGTCCCCATGTCCCTTACCAAATTTAGTATGTGAAAAGGTAAATCACCCCCTCAAAAATTCTCCAAGGGTCGACGCAACATGAAAGTGGGCTAAAACAAGTCATGAGAGTGAGTGGAAAACACATGTCTAACACTTCATGTTGTGCACTTAAGTGACAAAAAACTCCTCCTCCACATGGTGGCACACTTTTTGTCCCCCATGTACCTTTGGGAAAGGGGAAAAAGGACATCATCCTTCTCAAAATGCACCATGGGTCAGGTCATCATGAGAAGTGGTTAGGTGGGTTAAGTGAGTGTAAGACATTTTCTAACCAAGTCATTTTTAAGTAACGTAAAATTACCCTCCATCGTGGTGGCACATTTTTATGTCCCCCATGTCCCTTTCCTAATGGGAAAAAGGTGAAAATGGACATAAGGGGTCTCCAAGTGTGGTTTTTCCACAAATAGATATTTTCCTTCATCGAACACTTTGCCCAAAATAGCCACCCAGACACATTTTCTCACCACTTGACCTAGGAGTAGACTTTCCATAGAAAAGGGATGATGAGAACATTCATACCATTTTTAGGATCCAATTCTTCCTACAATTTTAAATTTACCCCCATTTTCAATTCTACTCAAGTCTGTGCAATGGTGAAAGATACTGCCACTAAAGTTTATGATGATAAAAACATGAAAAAAACACCTCTGATGCAAAGATGGCCTCACATATGTCACATTGTCCTTTGAATAAACCTTTGAATTTCCCTGTAACTCTCATAATCTTTAGTTGAATATCCACCAGGATTAGGAATCTTTACTTATACTCTTGGGCCAATGTCTACAAATCTGCTCCACAAAATTTCTTGAAACATTTTGCAATGTAAAACAAGAATTATTAGTTCTCCAATGAGTATCCAATCACCTTTTGATTCATCGTAAGGCTCTTAAAACCTAAAAGCTTATTTTTAGGAAAATGCAATCCCCATCACTTACTAAAAATAACCCAATTTTGAAGAAGATTTTCCCGAGGTTCTAAATCTTTCATAAATTTCCCTTAATCGCTTAAGGAACCCCGTAGCTCCCTGCAAAACTCCTGTGGGTTTTTCTCAAAGATCAACTTACGAGGGATGTCCACCAATGTGAAAAATCTTGAAAATAGGCCTTTTTAGGCCTTCGGGAGCAATTCCTTCTAAATGGTTCTGAATGAATTTGTGAATCACTTCCCTGCACATGAAACACACTTGAAAATCATGTTATCACATTCCTCCTAGCCATTATGAGGGTAACATAGTAACTGAGTTGGCTGGAGGATAGGTTTACATGGACGGGAGAGGGATTTTCAAATGAGGTATAGGTTGTCATGACAATTTTTTTGAATTTTTCATGCAAGAGATTTTGCATGACAACAAGTTGAGATATTAACATTATTATTAATGTGTCATTTTTATATTGTTTTAAACACATGGGTCCAATAAGAATTAACTAAGTGGAATGAAAATATTCAAAATTCCCCTTTTTTCTTATAAGTTCAAATATTGTTGGCTAATTAAGGATAGAATGAAGAAGTTTTATTTATTCAAGTGAAGTCACATAATCTTGAGAAAGGGTTTAGAAGATTGAAACACATGAACTTCGTCATCAAATAATTTTTCATTCGTCTCCATGGTCCAAACACAAACCTTTATTTTTGATTAGGTAAATAGATTGGTTTTGAATGGGACCCAAAACCCAAAGTACAATGCCATATAAAAAGGAACTAGGGAAATGTAGACACAAAATCATGCACTTTGAGTCATTATTTAGTCCCGGTCTCATATTACTATTCATATGGTTCTTAAGTGAAAATAGTAATAATTAACCCATGTATTTGGCCATTTTTACATTGCTTGTTGTCGTATTTTTGATCTTACACCTGCACTTGCCCAATCTATATTATCATTCTACATTTTTCCTATTTATGATTGGGGCACCCAGCTAAGACTGGGGTGCCCAGTGCCCTAGTCCCCTCTAGGGCACCTTGATCCTCTTTGCACTTTACTCTCACCTTTTGGGCACTTTATATCCGTTTGAGATTTCTATCTTTTTGGTGGTCGGCCTTTTTGGGGTTAATTACGAAATTAGAACAAGAGAACCATATAAATATAAATTTATGTGACCATAATGAGGGACCAAACACTAAGCATCTACTATCACCATCTAGATTTACATCCATCAAAGGCATCTAAAGCTAAATTTGCATCCATCTAGCTCCATCACAAGGCACACAAGGTTGGTTCATCTACATCACACTTCATAGGAGGGGAGTCTATTATTTCCATGCACACATTTACTACATTATACATCTAGTTATTTGCTCACTACTTCACAAATTATGATTGGCACAAGAGAAACCTAGGGCATAATTACACACACACACACACACACACCTAGAACTACATTAGGCTTGATATGTATTGCATTTCTCGGTGATAAGCCCATTAATTTAGAAGCTGAGAAAATTCGGACCCCTTCATATTCATCTTTCTTTTTTAGGGTTTTGGTGTTTTGTCTGCAGCTTTCACAGTGATTTTTCCATCTCATATTCATAGCGACATCCGAAAGCAAAGTTTAGCGACATTAGTTTGATAGGAAGCGATCACGGGTGAACATCCGAGACACCTCAAAGAAGGTTTTATGGTCATTTCCACTAACTAGGGTGCCCAAATCTCGGACAGGGGTGCCCACGGGTGATCCTATCCCTTTCCATGTGTAACACCCTTGTTGTTTTATCATTTTTCCATAATGAATGTGTTTGGTTTTGAAATTCTTTAACAATGGACTTATATTTTGCTTGGTTTTCATTGCATGGATTGTATGTGAGTGCATTGTTGTAGCATGTCGACACAATGTGATTGTACTCTTTTGATCTAACATACTTTCCTATCATTGTTAAAAGAGATTTTGTACCCGATGATATGTTGTTGGATATGTATGTTGACTATGATCACATTACTGTTATTGCTTACCTTTGGTTTTTCTTATCATTTTGATAAGTTGGGACTCTAGGTACTTGGTCAATATGATCTAAACTCAGGAGTATAATAATATTGGAATAGCTCAAGGTAAGCATAATTGTGATTTATTTTTATTAAGAACTTTGGTTTATACTTTAATATGGTTGGGCAATAGTGTTTTGGCCTAAACGAAAGCCAAGATAAATATGATGTCATTCAAATATCAGGTCTCCTAATTCTTTATTAAGGTCTAATGTTGAACACCTTTGCATTTGGCCTTAACTAAGATTGGATTAGTTAATAAGGGCTTATTTGATTAATATTCAATGATGATGTTTTTAAAATATAAATACGACATCACGTTCAAGTTTAATAAGGATAAAAATTATAATGATCTAAACTCGGGTCTATGGCCAACATGTTGAGGGGATCTATGTCTCTACGACATAGATTATAAAATACCTAATATCGAATAACTATGTGATGTTCGAAAATGTCGAAGCTTGAACTAAGTTTTATAGAGTTGAGGGCCTAATATTTTATTGAATTATGACCTAGGATTCGAATTTGTGAGTCTAAATGTTATATGGTGAGTTTTCACCACCTCCCACTCTGCATGTACTCTCTTCCATATTTATGAGGTTGTATTTAATAATCACCACCATTGAATTTGGTGGAAAGTCTAGCTAAATTTGGAACGGATGGAATTAGACAACGGGAAAAATGGTAAGGACAGACATAGTCCTTGTATGCATTGAATATTTGGGACTTTGAACCACCGCTTTGGGAAAATCCACGGGTGGTTTTGGGGAAAAAGGGTTGGTTTTGTTTCTTTGTGTGTTTTTTTTTCAATTTGGGGTAGAAGTTGTTAGGAAATCTATGTTAGTGTTTTCATGTGATGATTAAATAATAATTACGTGAATAATTATTATCTTGTAAATGGTTAGTGGTTAATAATATTATTGTTATATTAACAATAATATATATTAGTTTGGAGTTGTTTTAACAACTTATGTAATTTGAGTTGTGCATTGTTACGTGAGTAACAATCACATCTAAATAGATATTTGGGGGGTTAGTAGGTTGAACAAACTCCTCATTTGTAGGAGTGATATTTCATATATATTTGTATGTCCCGTATGAATGTGTAGTGAGAAATAATAGAGAAGATATTATATAATTGTGTTTATTATTATTGTTATCTCTGTGTAGATCTGGTTACACTTTGCATCATAAGTTGTGGAAGCTCTGCATGTAAGTGATTCCCCCATTATTTTTGTTTTCATGTCTATTTATCATGATCTATTACATGAATCCCTTAATTGGGAGTTGAGAAAATAAAGGGTTGCATTTATATTTATTGCGGTAAATAAGAATGAAGAGTTCAGGAGATTTTGGTTTTACGTGGAGTTAGATCGAAGCCGAGCTTGCAAAGAACTTGGAAAAGAGAAGAGAAGCACTACCAGGAATGATAGGCTCTATCTCTTATTTAATATATATCTCCACTTGTTATTTCCATTTATGAAATTTTGTATTAAGCCTTGTGAGCTCCATGTGGATCTGGGTTTTTATTGTTTAGCTTAAATGGAATATATATATTGTTGAATATATGTAAATGAATGATTCGAGATAATAAAATATTACGAGTAATGTTGTATGACATGGACTTAGAGATTTTACCTAGGAATGTGTTTTTTTGTTACATATATGTGAAGCCATTAGATAATGAATGACTTGTATTATGACAAACTATGTGACTAGGGTTTGCTATATTTATGTTTGATTTCATGGCATATCGAACCCTTATTTCTATATAGATTTCTAGGTATATCATGTATATGATTATAACGCTTCAAGTTATTATGTAACCTTTGAAGATGTATAAGTACTTGATATCCTCAATATAGAATGTTTCTTCTCATTGTTATCAAAAGGTGATTTCAGTTTATATTTGAGTATATTTCCAATTCCTTTATGTGTTTTTCATTAGTAAGTTTATATGAGAAATACCTAGATAAGCTTGGGATGTTGAAGGTGAGATACATGTACCTAGAATTGAAATGTTTAAGATACAAGTATAAATGCCCTTGGTCTTCGACCTAGGAATCATCGTTAACATTGTGACCTGAAATTTTTAATAGGTCAATGTAACAGCTTGTGCTTAATGGTAATATTATGGTTTTGGGTTGTCTCTTCTGAGGTATAAAATCCTCACTTGCCTTAAATATTTAGTGTTATTCTTTGGTGGGAATTCATGCCATATTTATGGCACCATTTAAATGAAATCTTACAAATTTGATAGGTCAAATATCTACCCAATGTTTTTTTTAATGGATTTTGTGTTCACTTGTTGGTTGTGAATATTTTCCTTGGGAGGATGATACTTAACCTCCTCATGTTGCTTAATTATTTCTTGGTTGTTAAGCTTATGTTATCCCGAGTTATTGGTGTAGGCCAATGATGTAGGACCGCATGGTCGATCTGTGTACATAATTTTGGTTTAATACAACATTGAATAATATAGTGTGTGTCACTTCATCCTTTTGTGAATGTTAAGGTAAATAGATTACCTAGGCTTTATCGAACTAGGAACCTCTATTTAGATGTTGTCAATGAACCGTTATTAATAATTTGGGATTCTTGATGGTTTGTGTGCTTATGTAAGTTGTGTTTCAATGATCCTTGATGGTACAAAGTTAGGGGATTATATGTCATTGTATAAGGAAGCTAAGCACTCCTATATCTATAATATATTGTTGTCTATTGAGGATATACAATGTTGATACAAATAGTGATATCCATTTGATTGATAAGTAAGTATACAACTCGATATCCTGGAATGATAAATAAATAATAATGATACTTGTATAATTTATAATGTTTAATTATTGTTCAATACCAAAGTAGTTATCTATGTGGAACAAGAACCATTTTGACTTGTATAATTTATAATGATTGAGTATTATGAAATACTAGTATCTAATTGAATGAAATAAGGATTGTTGAATCTTGTATAAGATATGTGTGAGTATGAATTGTATCAGTAACTTGATATTATGAAGTTATAAAAGTAATGATATTACAAGTATACTCAATATGGTAAACAGTAATTGGTTGATTGACCTTAATGGTTATGTAATTTGTACTTGAGTTTCTACATTTAAGTAATTACATTTAAATGAAGTAGACATCAATGTACATGCAAGCAATTTCTGAAAATGTTACAAATATGATTTGTGCTCTTTTTAAATCAACTATAAGATTCTAACTTAATGCAAAGTATTTCCTATATGCAAATACTAGTTGGCATAAGATATTATGGGAGAAATAGATCTTATCATGCCAATTTGGTTGGAACTGACCATGTACAATGGAATCTTTTCCATGCAAGTTATTAACATTGCAGGTTGATTATAAAGGAAGACGTGACTTACACCTTTGCTCACTTTGTTATGTATTTTGATGAAATCTATAAAGTTGTTCTTGTTGTGAAAAGATGAAAATAATTGTATTTTAGTAAGGCATGATGCTTGAAACAAGATGTGATTATTTTGATAATTAGTTATGGACATGTATTAGTATTATCTGTTGATGATGTTAATTGAATTGAGAAATGCAATTAATTGTATTGTATTTTACTAAGAAGTGAAAGTTATACTTTGTTGTGATATTAACGACAAAAAGGTAGTTTGTCAGTCATTAATAAAGCATTATCTTTGAGAATACATATTGTATTGCAATCATTATGAATAGAGTGAATTACATGGTTGTGCTTTTAAAAGAATAAAGTATGTAATTAAATTATGGATTCTTTGCAAATGTTTGGAATTAATCCTATTAAGTATAATACTATACTTAACACTTTATTTGAGCAAAAGGATTAAATTACGATATAAGTACTACTCTTGACATGATGCATTGCTAGTGTTAATAAGTAAAATATGAACAAGGGATTTAATGCGAATGTTGAATTAAATCTACAACTAGAAAGTGTAATGATCATGATGGAATGTCTCTAAGCATGTCATTGGAATGTGTGAAACCTTCACTTAGATCCGTAGGTTTGAATTCCATAGTAGCTAGAGTTTCACTAAAACCTGGGAATTGATATGTCATAACTTATTTGAATAACCTTAATAACCATAAGATATGACGTTCCCATTTAGCAAAACTCGGCAAGCCTACTCGACATGGTCACTGCCACGTTGTACCTACTTAATGACTAAGGTCATTATTTGGTTACAACGGGCAAACTTTCTATGTTGAGTTATCTCGTCAAGATCCTCTAAATGAGAAGGTCATAATACACTAAGATGCAAGTATTGTCCTAGGTACAAATGCGAGATAGTGCCGCATGGTTAAGTACCCAATGTCATCTTATGATGACTATGGGAAAGAGAGTGACCCGTAATGATGCAAATCATTACAGAGACACTCACTCTCCCTTAGTCATCCTAAGCCAACATTGTGGGACTTACCCATGCAGGAGTTGATCCGAATAGGTACCTTGTATGCAACTTGTAAATGATTAACACTTCACGATCTAGTCCTAATCTAGATAACAATTTTCAAGAGTTAGGGTGAAAGACAAATTCCAAATGATGATTATGTTGTCATGGAATTAAGCATGGAAAACATGACTTAAAACCTTGGCCAAGGTAACGCAAGCTACTGATTGCGTTGTTCGATTTCACCTAGATCTAAAGCTGCAGGATTTCGGATGGGTATTCCATAATAGATGCCTAGATAGGCACTTTAGACTGTAACACTTGAATGTCCTTGAAGGACTAAGGAAACCATGGTATACTTAGTATACATATTTTAATGAAATGGATATGAGGGATTGGTATTAGTCTGACTCATACAACTACATAAGGTTTACTGTTATAAGATGGATTGACTAAGATGATGTTGGTTCTAAATTAAGTTAATTTAGAACAAGGAAACATGAGATATGAAATTAAGATTATGCTAGATTTAAATATATGGGTATTTAAATCAATGAAGCATAAAGTTAAAAAAAAATCCCTAGTATTGAAGTCTTAAAAATAGGTTATTACACCACACACCCTAGTCCAGTCAGATAGCTCAGATCTGTGCTTTCTTAGGGTTATGTGCGTTTTTCCTCCTCATGTTCACCTAGACTACACTGCAACATAGTCCCATGACATCTATGAATCAAGTAAGGCTTTTCTTAACCCTTCTTGCACATTAGGGTTTTATATTTTATAGCTTATTTTTCTTGGGTTTATTTCAATATTTTATTGTTTCATTTATTTAGTTATTTTTTTTGGAAAGAGGGTAAAATGAGGGTTTTAGAAGGTCCCACAACCTTATACAAAGAGCCCAATGGCTAGATTAAACTATGAAAACTTACATAGAAAAAAACCTGTGAAAATTTCCAAAAAAACGTGAAGAAAAAGCAAAGCCCGCGAAAAAACAACATCGGATGAGCTTCTTAAGCTCAATTACAAATTCTTGGCATAGATAGACCCCCATTCATCGGCAAGCTGTCTGCAAGCATTAACAACTTAGTGTAATCTTTGGTAATGGCCTTCTTGGTGTTTTTCAGTGAAGTTCTCCCGGCTTTGAGAACCAAGAAAGAGTGTTTCAACTTGGCCAAGATGGAAGTCACCAACTCCACATGGCGGTCTTCCGACTGGTTCTCGGTGTCAACAACAAAATTAGTGTTGGCCTTCTCAATGTTACCAGAAGTAGAGTCAATCCAGTTAGGGACAACATCCATTTGAGCATCCTGGGGTTAGTGTCATAATCCTCCGTGATAATTTTACCTAATCCGGATGGAAGTTAAGACCCTCCTCCTTGAGCTCCACCTCTAGGCCAACCAGACAAATTCTGTGGATTCAAGATACAACTAAGAAATCCCAAGCGGGGTGTCCGAGATCTAGAGCTCCAAGCTAGAGGCCGAGAGAAGAAGCGGTGAGTGCCACCAAAGCCACGGGATTAGCAAAACAGGCTAGACTTGGGGAGGGTGAGCGAACGAGGAGAGGAATGGAAACAAAACCCGTTAGGATCTCAACATCAAAGTCGAAGTCAAAGAAAATTTTTCGGTGGTGATGACAAATGGAGGAGGGGTGGGAAGTGGGGGAGGAGGTGGGCGTACATCAGGGCCGACTGTGTTTGGGAGGAAAAATACTCAATTCAGTAGGGGAAGCGGAAAATTTGACCAGGAGGTAGAGGAGGCCCTTATGCAGAATGGGCCCTTCACCCTCCCTAGCCAAGTTGATGGAGTGCTCAAGCGATTAGAAAATGAAAGCAACTAGGTTGATCTTTTTCCCCCATCGTAAGTGCGAGAGGATGAAGAAATGGGGACCATAGACTAACCTATAATGGCCATCGATGGTGAAGTACCTCATGATCACCTCGGTGACTCTATCCCAAGGAGGAAGGAGGGATTCCCATATATAGCCCAAGAGATACTTTGTTGGCTTCTCCCCTTTGGTGATGAATTCTTGGAGCTCCGTATGTAGAGGCTTCTTGAAGTACACTACCCCGAGGAAGGAAGGTTTGGTGATAGAAGCGATGGTGTTTGTGGAGATAGTGAAGCGGGTGTTGCCAATCTGTACTCTACCGCATGACCAGGTGGCTAGAGAACCATACAAAACCAGCACCGAGTAACTTGACATCCTTGTGAGGAATGTCGTGATGCCATTGTCTCTAAGGATGCTCCACATGTCATGGTCCTCCTGCAACCCGGTGCATGAAGCGGGTTCAATGCACTTGAGCTGCCCTTCCATTTTCAGAAAATCGTGGATGTGGTTCAAGGTGATAATCTGTGACTCGGCTTTAATAAGCTCGCCATAACTATGGGAGCCTACCACGTCATCCATCCTTCTGAGAAGGGGTAATTATGATGTAGAATGGTGAATTCCGGACCTGGATCCACACGAGTGTAGTAATACTCGTCACATGCGCTTTGCTCCATGAAGCAATACTTCAAATTAATATGGAAATCATTACCACTATCAAAAGTGTAAATGGAGTGCCTTTTTCGGGTTTGCTGACATAGGAATTAGACTCCCATCCCCACACGTTAGCTAGATAGTGAGCAATCATTATGGGTAATTTGAAGGAGATTAGCGAAAAAATTATCTAAACAAGTTTCTAAGATTCAAGGAGGACACCAATGTTAGCCAAACAACTCATCACCTTGTTTCCTTCCCTAAGAGTGTGTTGGAACTTGAGTTGCTGAAAGTTTCTTTGGAGGAGCCAGATGTCAGCAATAATGTTTTTAATAGTCCATTGACCTGGGTCATCCGAGTTGAGGAGAGTTATAATATTGAGAGAGTCACTTTCCACTATTAGCGAATCGTTTCCAAGTTTAAGACTCATCTCCACCCTTTTAAGATAGCTAAGGCTTCAAAGACGGTAATTGGTGCCCGTGTTAAAATTGGTGCAGATAGAAACTTTAGGGGAACCATCGAATTTTAGAGGATTGCCCCCGACTTTCTAGGGTTACCCTTAGAAGCACCATCCGTATTAAGTTTCAACCAACCCGGTGGAGGAGGAGCCACTTCACATTTGAGCGAGCATGGGAAGAGGATTTAGTGTGGGAAGGATAATCATCTACTGACACCAGTCCTTGTGATTGCATAGCTGAATTTTACTGTTGATATTTTTCCATAAGTAGCTATTGAGATTATATTAGAAGAGAATAGCTATATGAATAGCCACCCACTCTAGATCCCAAAATTGATCTTTGAATATTCTCTTATTCCTCTCTTTCCATATACCCCAAAGGCCATGGGGGAGGATGAGTTTCCAAGCTAGGGAAAGGGCCGGGTGAGTGAAGGGGGAATACCATTGTATGAGGGTGTCATGAATAGAACTTGGGAAGGTCCAGACAACTCTAAAACATGACAAAAGCCCACTCCAGATGGCTTGGGAAAAGGGCAGTGTAGAAGGAGATGAGAGGAGGATTCCAAGGCTTTCCAACAAAGAACACAGCGAGTGGGAAGTGAGAAGCCTCTCCTCTTTAAGTTCTCACCCGAGAGGAAAGCTTTCTAGAAGGAGAGCTAGGCAAAGAAGCCAATTTGGGGAATAGACTCTTTGGGCCAAATTTTAAAGAGAGGAGGGCCAGCAGTTTTTACGGGACTTAGTGTAATAGGAAGCTTTGTGATGAAGGCACCATAGGAGGAAAGGGGCCGAGATACGTTCATCGGCGAGGAGGAGAATGGAATATAGAGGGAGGAAAGGGAAGATCTCAACTGAAACAAAAGTTGACTCTGAAGTTCACTGATGCCCATCAAAACCGAAATATGCCAAGAGGGGGTAGAGTTCTCGATCACTCTAGTAACTAGACACTTTCCTACCATACCTATTGATGAGGTTCCTTTTGATAGCTTCCCAAATAGGGTTGAGACTCAGAGGTTTATCCCCAATCCACCAGTATGACCAGAAGTCAATAGATCTTCCATTTCCCAACCTCCACTTGGTCCTAGTACGGAGAAGAGGAAGAGAGCTAGTAACTGAGTTCCAGATAGCCGAACCGCGGGGAGGGGATGAGAGAAGGAAGTATTCATCTTGTATCAAGTATTTAGATCTTAGCAGTTGAGCCCAATGTGAATTACCTTGAGCAACTTCCCAACCGATTTTAGCCAACAGAGCAACATTCATATCAGCAATATGTCTTATACCAAGCCCACCCAGTATGGTCGGTTTACAGACTTCATTCCAAGAGACCAGGTGAATCCATTTTTTGGCTTCAACCCCTAACCACATAATTTTTTTTTGGATTCCCTCTACAATAGAGATCACTGAGGAAGGCATTTTGAGAAGAGACATGAAGTAGATAGGTAGACTCTGTAGAGTAGCTTTGACCAGTTGAAGTTTTCCAGCCTGACTAAGAATAACACCTTTCCAAGAAGCCAATTTTTTTGGTATCTCTCAATGATAGGATTCCAAAATTCTTGGTTTCTTTGCCTTTGAATAGGGGTATGCCAAGATAGGTGGAGGGAAAGTCCACAATTTTATAGCCAAATATGTCAGCAATCCTTCTTTGAGTTTGAGCCACGATGTTTAGGAAGGAGATATTGCTTTTGTTGAAGTTGATTAATTGTTGAGAGGCCTAATGATAGTCTTCTAAAATTTCTTTCGGGGCACGAGCTTCAATCACCGAAGCGGCACTCAAAAGTAGAGTGTCATCTCAGTAAATTGGTTGTATTTGGCAGTAGGGGAGCTGGAAGTGATTTTGATGCCGAAATGACCGAATGACTTTTGGCCGCCTCAAGAGATTTGTTTAGAGTCTGCTATTAACAGGAATAGGAATAGAGACGGATGGTTACCTTGATGAATGCCTCTGCTACTTTTGAAAAATCCTGTCGGGATACCATTGATGAGAATCGAGAAGCAAGGGGTCGCAATGCATGACAAAATCCAATTGCACCATCTGTTATCAAACCCATAAATTTTAGAACTTGGATCAAAAAAGTCCATTAACTCTGTCGAACGCTTTTTGTATGTCTAATTTGAGGATCATCCCCACAGACTTTGAGTGATAGGTAGAGTGGATGGCTTCATGAACGGTGATGATACCCCCTTGAATAAGGTGCCCACTGATGAAACCATTTTGATTCACCGTGATGAGGTCATTCATTAGAGGCTTAAGACGAGATGTTAGCATTTTGGTGATGATTTTGTAGGAGGTGTTGTAGAGGATAATTGGCCTAAAGTTGGAAACCAATTTGGATCCAAGAGCTTTGGGGTAAGATCTATGAAGGCGGTGTTCCATTCTTTCGGAGGGCATTCTTTGGGTGGAATTCCATAACTTCCTTATAAAGATCTTGCTTGATGATTTCCCAGAAGATTTGAAGAAAGGCAGCGAGAAAGCCGTCGGGGCAAAGGGCCTTGTCCCCTTTCATAGTGAAAATTGCTTTATGAATTTCCTCCATAGAGAAGGGTTTTGTTAAGTTTCCATTCATGTCCTCCGAGATTAATTTAGGAATGTGATGGAGCATCTTGGACATAACTTTCTCGTTGGGAGGGTCCTCTTCTTAAAGGAGATTAGAATAAAAGGAGACTAATTCGTTAGAAATATCAGTGTCAGAGGTTAAAGTGTTACCTGCCAAAGTAAGCAATTCCTTGATTTTTTCCCCGCTTTTGTGCTTAGAGGTAGTAATGTGTAGTGCCCACTTTCCTTCGACACTTTTTATTATTATTTTAGATACTATTGACTGCACTTATGGATCTATTCTAGCTTCTTTGATTTAACATGCTACTAGATATCAAAGATATTGAATTGTTATTGATTTGATTCTTATATGATGCATAGGGACTACTAGAGACACCTAATGTTGTTCTTGATATACTTTTGACATGGTTATTTATCTCGTATTTCGACATGTGATATATTTAGTCATATTGAGTAGATCTTGATAATTGGATTAATGTGATAATTGTTTTGACATGAATGAAATGTGCTAGAAAATTGTAAGTAATATCGTATCTTGCATAGATGATATTAATTCGTATATAGTTGATTTCAGATTTATATTGCATATTTGACATGAATGTTTTAATGCGGCCACGAGGCCAAAGGAGGTATTCTCTATTTTGTAGGTATATTATATTCACAACAACATCGGGGGAGTGGAGACCAACCACATCGAATTCGAGAAGAATTCAACTAGGGTCACCATGGCAACGTGTAATTGTGTGTGTGTTAGAATTATTTAGTTAGGAGAAAATTGTGACCTAGGGGTCATGTGTTGTTTTGTTTTAATTTTCCCTTTCTATTATGTTAGTTTGTATTTTTCTTTTAGTAATGAAATTTTTACTTGTTCCATTATTTAGATTTTGGATTTGTGTTTACCCCTTTATTATTCATGGGTTGTAGTGTCTTAATTAAGCTAATTTAAATTTGTCCTAAACTAATTAAAGATGTGACCAAAAAGGAGTTCATTTATTAGAATTGATTTAGTCTTGGATTTTGTGTTGAGTGATGTGTGTTTGAGTTTTGAGTGTAGCACACTCTACCCCTCATGGGAAACTCGAATTTGGCCTTAGAGGCCAAATTTGGAAGCTTGTGGGACAAGTCAAACTTGTCCCACACCTCTTAAATGCCCATGCCAACCCTACCTATGGGTTGGGGGTCAAATTTAGGCTCTTTTAGGTGTTTTGGGGGATAAAAAGGTAAAATGTTAATTGCACTTTCTTTCAAATATTTAATTTTGTCCTTTGGGGGAGTGGGCTTAGATGGAGTGTGTAAGGTTCTTGTCATTCCTCCAACCACTTATTATTGTGCATTGGAATATGAGGCTGACCAAGTGATGTGGAGTGGAGCAAAAATGAGGTGGCATCCTACTTGGAGCCACATCATCCCTCCCTCTCCTTTCTCTATTTATTGAATTCTTATTGCTTGCTTTGGAGTTGGATGATCATTTTTAGTCTTTTGAATTTTTGGAGAGTAAGAGTATTTTGAGAGAGTTGTGGATTTTTTGGAGCTTGGTGGATGCTTGCTTGATCTTTGGAGAGGCTTGGAACTTCATACTTGGAACAAGCTCTACCATGGAGAGGTAGGAGCTTCACCTTAGTTTAAATTATGTTATTTGTTTTATTGTATGTGTGTATATGTTGTGTTGCATGTTGTTGTCTCTTTGAAATGCTTGTTGGGTGTGGGTAGAATGCCTAAGTTGGGAGTGGGAGGAGACTATGGGGAGTTTTTCTTGTAGGGAGGCATAAGAGATCACTTTCTTGTGGAGGGAGTTTGGGTTGGGTGCCCCATCTAGTATGAGAAATGCTTGCATTTCTTCTTGTTCTTATTATGAGGGAGCCATAAGAGTTTTGAGGGAGGCATAAGAGTGTATGGAGGTATAAGGGGTACTTGAGGGAGGCATAAGAGTTGGTAGGAAATTGTGTTTTTCATTGGAGGATTTTAGGTGGGCACCCATTCCCATTGGGAGGCATAAGTGGCCTCCCCATAGGTCTTACTCTTTTGGCTTCCTTGATAAGTCTTGTGATCTTGTTGCTTTGTTGTTTTCTTCTTGTTGAGTTGTTGTTGTGTTTTGTATGTAAATGGAATGAATGTGAAATTATATGTTAAGTATTGTGGAAGCTAGTAGTTGCCATGAGTTGAGATCTTCTCCCATTGTAATGTGGTTGGGGCTCGGGGGCCAATGGGGAGGATGGCTTCTCCTCTCCATTGGAGTATCTTGGTTGGGTGGAGAGTGTTTCCTCTCCCCTATTTTGTTGTGAATCAAGAAAATTCTTGGAAAAGCTACCTTGTTGGTGTTTGGAGAATTGGAGTCTTGTTGGTGACCATGTGAAACTTCCTTGTATTTTTACCCACTTAGAGTGGAAGAAATTGTAATAATGTATTCATTCTTGTATTTATATTTTGTATGGATTCCCACTTCAAGTGGAGGAAATTGTAATGACTTGTAAAATAAAGTTGTAATCCAATTGTTGTTATTGTTATTGTATTGCATGTAGAAAGAAACAAATGAGAAAAGAAAGAAGAAAGAATGTTATTGTAAAGTTAGTTTGCAAATAGAAAGAAAGCATTTTCTCCTTGTTGAAATCTTGAATGTATTATGAGAAAAATAGTGCTTGTTTTGAAAGATTAATCTATTTTACAATGGAAAAGAAAGTATATTTTCATTGAGTATTTATTGTATTGTAAATGTGAGAAAGAAGAAAATGTAGAGATTGTTAGAAGTTGAATTTGTTTACAAAATATCATTGTATGGAAAATAAAGTTAATATGGTTATTTTGAATGAATGAACATTGTAGTAAAATGAAAGAGGAAAATAAGTTAGATTATATTGCATTTGGAAAGTTGATTTTATATAAGGAAATGACAAGTAATGAAATAGATTTATTTTCCCTTCTTGCTCTTGTAATGGAAGAAAGAATCTAGTTAAACAAATAGAAATTATTCTTATAAGTAGATGAATTTTATTAGAAATGGAAATACTTTAAAATGACTAGACTTAACTAAGAAATGAGTAAATGAGCAACAAACCTCAATTCTGGAACTTTAAAATGAACAAAGACAACTTAAAATGCATTTTTACACCCTTTAACAACTTTAGTTTTTGTAAAATTCTCGGCATTAAGGTTCTATTTTTAAAAACAGGACCACACCCTGTGCGGCGGCGGTCCCATAATCGCCTCTCGAGCTATGAAGGCGGTCTCAAAACTACTATTCAAGTAGGGAAATGGTCTTGTGTTTGTCGCCCAAGTAAGGCAGCGGTTTCACAACCGCTACTCTAGAAGGCGGCGGTCCACTTTTTCACCACCTGGCGGGCGGCGGTCCTAGGACCATTGGTCTCACTTCTGAGCGATGGTTCATCACTTATGACAGAATTCCAGCGGACCCGCACTTTGTGCGTGAAATTTAACCTATTTCCACTAATTCCTAAGTTGTAAAATTTAACCTATTACTACCAGCAAGTAAAATAAAGAGAAATACTAAGGATTGGAATAACAAAACACTCAAATGGTGAATCTAAAAGCATTCTTTCATTAATATAAAAAGGGGTAGGGTTTGCCCCAAATTTAAACCCAATACACTATAATCTTGGAATAAAAACCAGATTGGAGGAGGAAATCCCTCCCAATCTTTAAATGAAATAGATTACATAAAAAAACTAAAACTAAACTAAACCTAGACTAAATCTTCATGTAGAATTCCTCCATGGCTTCTTCCCTTTGCTCCCATGGCTTCCTCCTCCTCAACCTGCAAATCTAACAAAATAAAATGAACCAAATGAGAAGATTAGAATGAGAAAAGGTTTTAATAGACTTTCATAAGGATTTTTAGGGCTTTGTTGAGAACCCTAGGATCTAGTGGCTAAGATGGATTTAATCCAAGGGTGGAGAATTGACCCTACCTTTATTAAGAAGAAATGTATTTTAAATGTTTAATGTAAAATCCTTAAGGGTATGTGTAGATGAATGAGTGGGGCCTTTTGATTTCCTAGGGTGTAATGTTTCTTCCTCTTTAAACCCTTAGTGTGTGTAGGAAATTTATTAAAGGATCTTTAAGCTATTAATGTAATGAATTTAATAATTTGGCATAAGGTTAACCTTGTTAGGAATGAACTTAATCGAAGAAAAGAAAATATTTAATTAAGTAAACTAATCCTTGTTACCTTCCTATAGAACTATCAATTAATGTACCCTTCTGCATCCTTGTATCATAACCTTCTCTTTTAACTTAAACAAAAAAAAAAATAGTCACATTTTCGGGTTAAGTGTTTGGTTGAAGCGAGTTCCTAGAATGTCATTTTTACGGGTGTTACATAATGTGGAAGAAATTGGTGTTGCGGTCTCCTTCTCCAACCAAAGTGCCCGAGATCTCTACTTCTAATAGGTCTCTTCTTCCTTTAAGGTATCGTGGAAGTCGGCCGAGAAGACGTCTTTCTTGATTATGGAGTTGTTTCGTTCTTCCTTCAACCTCCATTAGAGTGGAAATGTTGGAAATTTCCTATGTCAGCTTTTGCTTATGATTTTTAATGTTGTCAAACACCGTGTTCTTATAGATCTTGAGCTTATTTTTTATTTCCTTAAGTTTTCCGGAGAATTTAAACATTTCGGATCCTTGAACTTTGATATCCCACTAGCTCTTGATGAGAGGGTCTAGTTGATTATTTTCCAGCCATGCAAGCTCGAATTTGAAGGGAGGATTTTTTATGTTCATATTATTGTTGGCACGAGAGGATTGAAGGGCTATGGTCCGAAGCTACATAGGGTAAGGAGCTGAGAAAGAAATCGGGGTAAAGTGAGATCCAGTCCAAGGATCCTAAAGCTCTGTCCAATATGCTTTGTATGTGATTTCTGCCAACTCTGCGATTTGACCAAGTGAAGGATGTACCATGATGGTCCATGTCAAGAAGAGTCTCCCCCCTTATAAAGTCAGCCAAATCTTCCATGTTGTTGGGGTTAGGCAAGGCTCCTCCTTGTTTTTCAGAGGGATATAGAGTAGAATTGAAATCTCCCATAATGAGCATAAGGAAATTTCCACAATTTTTTATGAAATTTGAGATGTCCTGCCAAAGTCTTTCACACTTTGCTTCTAGGTTTGGGGCGTAAACATTGATTGCAATCCAGCACATTAGAATCCACTTCCTAGAAGAGTGTGCACATAAAATTGGGGTTCTGTAGAAGGCAGTCACCTTTGAATTGTTTGGGGTCCCAGAGAGTGCATAGGCCTCCCGAATTACCCATTGCGATGAGAAGAAAAAGAAGTAACCAAGGCCAAATTTTCAAGAGACGGTCATCCTTTTTGAGTTTGGTTTCCTGAAGCATGATAATGTCAGGAGAGTGGTTAAATTTCATATCCTTGAGGACTCTCTATTTTTGTAGAGAGTTCAGCCCTCTAATATTCCAAGAGATCACCTTCATTTCTTGGATTTAGATTTGTTCCCCACAACCATGGGGATGGTGCTTTGTGTTCCTTGGGCCACATTCAGGGTTGATTCTTGCTACAACTTAACATTACTTGGGATACATCCACAAACTTTCTCGAGAGCCAATAGCGGGTTTCATACAACCGCTTTGGGTCGTCTGAGATTCAAATTGTCATCAAAGGATTGAGTGGATGGGGAGAGCAGGGAAATGGAGGGGGAAGGAAAGGATAACCGATGAAAGAGGGGTTAGCAAGGGGAAGCTCCGTGCCAAACTTGGGGAGAGGGGGAAGGGAGAGGAGGATGTTGGAGGGAGGTGAGCGGGAAGGCGAAAAAGGGAGGGCTAAAGCAGCCACCGAAAGGGGGCTGCTAGGGGGTGGGGCAAGGGGAAGCTAGGGAGACCTCCTCGGGAATAGAGGCCAAGGAGAAGGGAGGTAAGGGATCGAGAGGGGGCCAAGATGGAGTCAGAAGAGATCTCTCCTTATTCTAGGAGGGAAAAGGGGTTGGATGTGGGGATGATTGGGGTCTCTCCAGGAATGATCTTAGGGATATATTTTCCTTTCTTTTTGGGAGAGGTAACCAGGGTTTTGGGTTTAGGCTGAGGCTTGGTGGGACATCCAGAGGCTTTGTGGCCTATGCTTTTGTAGATTGAACATGCTTGTGGGATATATTCATATTCAATGCTTTGAGACCAGGTTCCAAAATCTGACAAGAGATCAATTGATTTCGGGAGAGGGCTACTTACATCAGCGTTAACACAAAAACGAGCATGGATGAATCTAGTCTTGGCCTTAGTGGCCTAGTCTATTGTGATTAAAGAACCCATAGATAGAGCAATACCTTCAATAACCACAGGGTGCCATAGCTCTAGAGGAAGGCCTAGAAGACGAACCCAAATTGGAGCCTATGTCATTGTTTTGGTAAGCGGGTTGAATCCAGGAGACCATTTCTTGATATAGAAACCTCTTCTGCCAAAGAACCACGGACCACCCAGAAGAGCTTGAGCAAAATCCTCTTTCATGTTGAAGGAGAAGAGGACAAAACCATTTGGCATCGCATCTATTTCCAATGCACCACAAGGGTTCCATTTCAGCTGGGCCTATTTTTTTATGTCTTCGAGAGGGGGTCTAGGACCCATCGGTTTATTGACAAGGGATATATATCTCGGTGTCGGCCAGCCTTCATGATGTGCGAAGGGATGTAAAGGGAGAGGGCCCCATCAGAAAGCATGGGCGTCAGCTTCTCGAGGGGGACGCAGAGGAGGACCCCTCCATAATTTTCTTCCAAACCTCGGGGAAGGCCGGGAGACAGGCCTCGAGTTAACAGGATAGTACTCCCGATCCGGACTAAAAGGGTCGACATCGAGCCAACACCGGGAGATCAAAATTCAAAAACGGAGGCGAAAAAAATGCAGCTCATTTATTTAGTCATTTCTTGCTCTATAGCATTAGATTACACTAGAATATTTCTATTTTAGTTAATCATTTTGGTGAACCCATACTCGATCTTCACACTTAGGATCCTCATTTTCCCTCTATCATGGCTCCCAAAATTCCTCAAGTTTCTTTGTTTGATTTACTTAAGATGCATCCTAATTGCCAAGTTGTTCTTCAAAATCCCTAGACACCATGTATCTTCCTAAAGATACCCCACCACATGAAATAAGCCCTATTTTTTATCATTTATTTGATGACCCTAGTCTTTGTGATCCTCCATCTAATCAACCCATGTTGGAGTCAATTCAAGCTTTGCATTATTTATTTCAAGACAAATTTAAGGCTATGGAATCCATGATTACATCTCTCAAATCTGAAATCCAACATCTTAAGGACACTTCTCAGGCTCATGTTTGTTCTCCTTCTACATCTCATCTTCATTCTATATCTACTACATGTGCTCATATTAGTGAGCCTCAAGTCATACCATTACTAAATCCTCTCACCCTTGATCGCAATACTAAACAACATGAAATTCTTACTGAGCTCCTTAATCATCAATTGATCACTTTACCGCCTACTCATTACTATCCTCCTTATTGGCTAGCAAAATATCAAGGTCATCCATATTGCCATTATCATCGAATCAATGGACATAATGACAACAATTACTACAATTTATAATGAAGAATCAAACATATTGAGTGTTAGGGCTTTATCTCATTCATTGCACAACATTTTTTTGCATGTCAATCTACAAATGCTACATCTCAATGGGTTCCTAAATATGACTCATCTATGTCTAGTGAGCATTATGACATCACTTCTAGTGTTCCCTCTTTCCTCACTCAAGCGCCACCTATGTAATCTACTCAAGTCAAACAACCAACTCTCCAAATTAGTCCAACAATTCCTCCTACTCAGTCACCTATAGTATTATCGAGCCAAACTAAGCAACCCCCTCTAAATATCAATGAAAATCCTCCACCTCTCAAGTCACCTGTGGTCAACCAACAACCACTCGTTACACAATACAAACACACTCTAGATATCATCTTTCAACTCTCACAATTTAAGGACCCTCTCAAGTCTTCACTTTAACGTCTAATCACTTTTGTCAAAGAAACTACTCCTTGCATTGATCCACTTAGCATATTTTGACTAAATCTCCATCACTTACATATGTGGGGGCATGGCGCTTATCATCCCCCTCCCTCTTCTAAACAACAAACATGTGTATTACATCTTCGTCACATTTCAATCTCACACTTACTCATCACACTCATAGTAGCATCATCATTACCTGATGACACACTCTTGTGCTTCAGTTCACACTTGAATGTTGAGGGCATCCCATACACATGAACCCCACACACCGCATGCAAAGTCACTACACATTAGGCACCGCATATCATCACATCCTCATCCACGTATTGCACGCACGCACATTACAGTTATAGACATTGCACATCTTAATACATTCTACATTTTGCATCCTACATCTTGTCCTACATATATCCCCCCATATCTATTACATGGTATGCATGTTTTTACACCTTATACATGTCATCTTACATTGCATATTATATATATGCTACATATACACAACTTAGATCATCTACACATACCGCATTACATATTATTCATCCTACCAAACATAAGTACGCATTTTGCATATTCACTTCTACGTACTACACACACTACTCGATGACGCACTCTAGTCTCGTGGTCCATACTGGACTGTTGAGGGTATACATCACAAATGGACCTCATCACCCTTACATGTTCATCATTCAATATCTCTCTCATGTGACATTCCTAGGATTAGTGATATACGCTTTAGGCTATAGGGTCACTTCTTCTAGCATCATCTCGTGATAGGCTACATCATCACTTTCGCTTACATTGTTTAGTGGTATATGCTTTAGGCTAAATCACCACTCCTTTCTACTCATCTTGTCATGATATACGCTTAGGCTACAACGTCATGCACATGTCATCTCTATGTCGCATATCATCACCACATACTCATCACAACGACGCTACACACAACACATAGTTCGACCATTTCCCAATGACACACTCTCATTTATGGTTCATTATTGACTGCTGAGGGGGCATACTAAATGAACCTCACTGCATACAACTCCATTCACTTGGGGGAACATGGCTCCTATCATCCACACTGCATTCCATTCCATCCATCCATAACATACTGCATTTTATGGTTGCATTTACTCTTACTTACATTTACTTGTATATGTTCACTTTACTACACATGCTAGATAGATCTCTTGTATATCATTATCTTTACCATACACACATGCACCTTTAACTCCTTTTCTAGTTGTGATCACAGATACAAAGCTTCTACATGCAACACTAATGCTTGATACACTACCTACTAGGGGCATCCACATATGTTACAGGTATTATTGTTTCATTTTTGTTCATAGCACACTACTTTGGTTTATACATGCTTTAACATACTTGTTATTTTTCTAACATGCTAATGGGTGCTTCATGTGCAAAATTTGTTATGCAAGGATATTTGCTTCCATACTTGTTTGTTACATTTTCTGCTATTGCTTGTTATTGTTTGTGAGATTTTCCCTTTGTCTTGTGTGCACACTTATTTGTTTATGGCCACTGCGACCTTGAGTGTCTTGCGACATCATGAGTGGTGTCCCATGTTTGCAACCCACTTTGTGTGACCTACATTGTCTTTTGGGTGTTTACATTGTCTACTTATGTTCTAGCTTACACATTGTTTGTTTGGCTTACACTTGTTTTCTACATGCATGTTCATACTAACACTTGTTTTCTAAGCACTTATTAGCTTGTGCCTTGGTTTCTACCATGTGTATTCCCTTCCCATGTAGGGAAAAATTTACGTTGTTGGTCCTCTTTTGGGGCTGAATTCTCCTATCCGCGACATCACATGTGCCCCCAAAGAGGGGGAATCATTTGGGGTTTACACACTACACAACACAATACTAGTATAGTTCAGTTTTCATTTTTGTCCATAATACGTGGGTTATCCAACAAATGAGTTCAAACCAATCTATAGAACTCCATACACAAGCTGATTCTATAGGGCAAATTATCCTTAACATTTTGGGGAGTAGCTACAGGTTGAGGATACAACAAAATTTCCTCCCTACACTACTTCGGCTAGTGGCATCGAATCACCCAAAAAACCAGGTAGTATAAAGATCTCTTCATATTCTCGGGAAGCGATTCAGTTAGAGGAACATCGAGACTTTCCTCCCTACACTTCTCCAGCCACAGTGGCATGAGATCGCCTAAAAACTCACACTTCACTGACAGTTACATGATATCCTTTCTATAACCTTTCTCTCGTCATGAATTAGGTGCACATGTTCCTTTTTCATTTTCGTATTTTCATGCTTTTTTTACATATATACATGTGTATTTGACTACTTGATTGTCTTCTCTTTTGTAGGTTCATCCATATGGGAAGCAAACAATCAACAACAACAACAACAATGACATTAACAACACCACACACAACATACTAACATGTAGGTACATCACACACATTGGTCCACACACGCTTTTCGCCCTAGGTTCATTTTCATCACTTTTTACACTTTTGCATCTTTAGTCTCCATGCTCCATCTTTTTGTCACTCCACGCTTTATCTAGTCCTTCGACACGTTTGCTACATCACTCTACATGGATTATTAGGTACACATCTCTATCTAATTTATGTTACCAAGCTTTCCACTCACCAACATAAAGTGGGGGCAAATGTAGACACAAAATCACGCACTTTGAGTCATTATTTAGTCCCGGTCTCATACTACTATTCATATGGTTCTTAAGTGAAAAGAGTAATAATTAACCCATGTCTTTAGCCATTTTTACATTACTTGTTGTCATATTTTTGATCTTACACTTGCACTTTCCCAATCTGTATTGTCATTCTACGTTTTTCCTATTTCTGAGTTGGGTGCCTTGGTCCCCTTTGGGGCACCCTGATCCTATTTGCACTTTAATCTCACCTTTTGGGCACTTTCTAGCCATTTGAGCTTTCTATCTTTTTATTGGTCATCCTTTTCGGGGTTAATTACGAAATTAGAACAAGAGAACCATATAAATATAAAGTTATGTGACCATAATGAGGGACCAAGCATTAAACATCTACTATCACCATCTAGAGTTGCATCCATTAAAGGCATCTAAAGCTACATTTGCATCCATCTAGCTCCATCACAAGGCACAAAAGATTGGTTCATCATATCACACTTCATAGGGGAGTCTATCATTTCCATGCATACATTTACTGCATTCTACATCTAGTTATTTGCTCATTACTTCACAAATTGTGACTAGTACAAGAGCAACCTAAGGCACAATTGAACACACACACACACACACACACACACACACCTAGAACTACATTGGGTCTGAGATGTAGTGCAATGCTCAATTTTGCAGTTGATGACAAATCCAACCCCTTTATATGCATATTTCTTTTTTCAGGTTTTGATGCTTTGTCTAGGGTTTTGTAAGTGATTCTTCCATCTCCTATTCATAGTGACATTCAACATAGTTAAGTGATAATAGTGCGATAGGAAGTGAACAAAGGAAAACATCCAATGACACCTCGAGAGAGGTTTTATGGTCAAATTTGTAAACCAGGGGCACCCATGGGCACCCCTATCCCTTTCTAGGTGCCCAGTCCAGCAAAGATAGCTCGGATATATTATTTCTCGTGATTTTGTGCATTCATTTCCTCCTCATGTTCACCTAGTCTACATTGCGACACGCCCCGTGACATTTGCAAATTAGCTAAGGCTTTTCTTAACCCTTCTTGCACATTAGGGTTTTATATTTTCTAGCTTAGTTTGCTTGGGTGTATTTTAGTATTTTATTGTTTCATTTATTCAATTATTTTACTACTCCTATAGCATTATATTACACTAGAATAATTCTATTGAGTTAATTAGGAAACACACAGGAACCATGACAAGACTGTAAAAAAAAACTTTGCCAATACCAAAGCATGTTGGCTATTGTATATTAGTGTTGTCATTGATGTCAATTCCATTGATGGCAAAGGGTGTCATGAGGTCATGTGAGTCTCTATGAGGTGTCAATCAAGGTCAAACATGAAGGTTGATTGGTAGTGTTAGGATTTGGTGGTTTCTGTGGTGTCTTGGTGCATGGTTGAGTATGCCAAGTCATGGTTTGATTCCTACCAAGTTGGTTGGATGTTGTTATGAGTTCATTCATGGTCCATGAGGTATGTTAGAGGTGTCTATGAGTTTGCATGAGGTCAACAAGGTTAGTTCATGAGGTGTCATGATTGAGTCGGGTCATTCTAGGCTATTCCTAGTCCTGGTGCATGTAGAATGAGTTGGATTCATGAGTTTTGGATCTGATCAATATTATCCAAGAGTGGTAACAATATTGTGACATGATATAACAGGTTTATGATGAGTTTCAAGTCAAAATTCAAAGGTTTAGTGCATGTATGAGGACCTTGGGAAGTAAGTAGGTGAGAACAAACAAGAAAACATAGGTAAGTCTTAATGGTTGGAGATTTTGAGAGATATTAAGTTAAGTGGTGAGTATGGAAAGTTAGATCATGTTTTCATGGTGCTTAATGACAAGTTTCAAGTCATTCTGAAGAATATTTTTGAAGATACATTAGTTTTGGTAAAACTGGGTAAGTTACAGTGTGTTTTTGAGGCAAATGTGGACCTTTTAATGCTCGTTGTGAATTGTATGATTTGCATGGGGAACTGATATCTTTGAAATATCTTTTTAAGTTAATTATGAATATTTCACAAAAATAATGATGTAGTTTTATTATCACGTTTTTATGAATGATCGTTAAGAAGATAAGTTGCTTTGAAACCCTAGCTCAAAGTGACTTGGAAAGGAAGAGGTATAATGATCCTTTTTATTCCATTTATAAATGTGATGATTGGGTTTGATAGAGTACTCTTTCAACTTTCTAGAAAGGTAAGATAGTGCATGTGAAAATATGTGGGCCCCACCTAAAATGGTTTGTTTCTAAAAAGTTTAGTTTGTGAAGAAGTTTCCCAAAGAAGGTAAGAAATAAATTAACATTATTTTTAGCCCCTGATTTTTTCTATATGTTCATGAAGGTTCCGAGTCATCGTTAAGGCGAAAAAGTGCAAAGTGTGCCTTATTTATGAAGACTATTTTTAGGTAGTTTGGAGCAACGTGTACTGAAAGTAGAATTGTAGGAGCTACAAGATGAGTTATGACTCCATTCAAGTTTATTGTGATTATAGTTCAGATAGATTTACATTGGTATATAAAACTTGATATTTTTTTGAGGTATGACAAAGTTATGAGTTGTTATTTGAGGGTCAAATCTGGAGGATGCTTGATCTAGCAGGGTGTTAAGTGACTTCATGAGGTAAGGTGATATTTCTGAGTTGTTCATGATTGTTGAAGGTTGATGAGTGCTTAGAAATCATGTCTAAGTATTTTCCATGCTTTGATTAAGCTTGGAAGTGAGTTTTGAGGTGATAGAGCAAGTTGAGCTCAAGGTTAGTTCTTGAGTCCTAGAAGGTTTAAGAAGTAGTTTGCAGAGATTGTCTTGGTTGAAGGCATTCCGAGTTAGAGTTGGAATAAGATATAATATGTTATGGAAAGAGGATTCATAGATATTTCTAGCGGTATAAGGTTTGTTTCATGTGAGTTGATTTGATGGGACTTTCGTCATTTTGTGAAGAAGAATGTATGTTGATTTTCAAGACAAGTTTGCTCAGGCTAAAAGATTGAGTTGGTTGAGGCATGAAATGGATTGGTTGATGCTTTCTATCAGTTGGAGAGTGAAGAGGGATGAATTTTGTTTCTAGTGAAGGAATTTTTAGGTCTTGAAAGTGACATAAAGGGTGCAAACTAGTTGAGTTTACAAAATGGGTTTCTGGGCAAAATGATTTAGAGAAGATGAAAGTAATTGTAGTTTGAACACATGGATGTGTCATGAGCTCTAACATTCATGGGTGTTGTTTATAGGTCCCAATGATTCCATAGAGTTGCTACATGCCATAGTTGAGTTGAGTTTGGGTGGTCTTGATGCCCAAAGGCGAACGCAGGGTCTTTGGAAACAACTTTGTTTGGTGAAGGATATGCACCTTTTGGCTTATGTTATGATTTATTTGATTGGTCCAAACTAATTAAGGATCATGGATGATGTTTTAATTCTATATTACACACGTGTGATGAATTTTGGGGCATGAATAATCATGGTTTTGGCATTTGTGGTTTTAACTCATCCAAGTCATGGGGTTTGGAGTTTGTTTTGTGCAAGATGAGTGGTTTGGTAATGGTCAACCTATATGGGTCATATGTGACCATTCTAATGAATGTATAGGGATGTTTTAAAGTTTTAATGGTCAAATTATTCATGAAGGACCGACCTCCCTTGGGTTAGAAAGAAGAGAAACATATTTAAGTAGTGTTTTGAGTTCATTTTTGAACTATTCTTGCATGGGGAAAAGAACGACCCAAGTAGAATTATATTGTAGGTATGAAGGCATGATTTGAAGGCTGAGGAAGTGTGTTATAGGTTGAATATTGAGGGCATGTGTGTAAGAGTTTAGAGCCAAGATAAGTCAAAGAAGAAGAAGATAAAACAAGTTGAAGGAATGAGGGTTCGAAGAAAGAGTTATGAGCTGAATTAGTGATCTCCAATAGTTGTGGCAATGACAAACATTAGAGATCATCATATTCAATTGGCTGTGTTGGTGCTTAGTCATCTTAGGGGTTGTAGCCTCCTTGTGGAGTGGGTGCTTCACTAAATTAGGGTTGGTGCTCCTTGTAGGGTTAGTGCTATACTAAACTAGGGGTTGGTGCCTCACTAAATTTGAAACATGACAATATAATGTTTGTGTTTCAGTGGATTTTCTTCCCCTTGAGGGTTTCCCACTTATATTTGGTGTTCATGTGTACTCTCTTGCTCTTGCTCTTATGTATGGTTGTTTCTATGCTTAAGTAAACACACATATGGTTCATGGTTGATTGAATGGTTGTATAAATGATAATGAATGATAAATGGTAAATGAAATGAAAGTTTTGTAGGATTGATTCACCCCTCCCCTCAGTCCATTGTGCTTTCGCAACAAAACCCAAAGAGAGACCATGCACAAAATGCATTCAAAACATTTTTTTGTTGAAAACATAAACCTCTTTAAACACCGTAGTTTGGGCCGAGTCTTTGAGTTCTCCCCATCAATTCTAAAACCTTAGTCCACACTATCAAAATTCAGTGACTATTTCCAATCATATAATAATTTGAATTCTTCCCCTCTCATATGATTCTAGTTTTCAACAATTAATTATATCTAATTTATTGGTTAATATTCATTTTTGGGATACATGTTTAGTGCGAAATTCATCCTATGGAAACATTTGCCACTTTGTTTAACTTTGTCAAAAGCAATACGGCGAGTCACCTTGATCACACCGAAAATTCTAATAATATTCCAATTCAAGTGTATTTATGTCGAGAGGCGTTCTACAATGGTATGTAAGGTTGTAATGGAATGCGGTGTTCACTTTTATTCTCGACATTAAATTTGACGTTTATATAACCGTCATGTGACACTTCATTCATAAATTTGACTTCTATTAGACTCTTACTTAAATAATTTTGTTTCGTTTTTTACAAAATTCAATAAAAAAATAGTAATATCTTGGCATGTAGTAATTTTTGGGTCTTTTTTCTTGAATATATATTTTTGAGACCAACACAATCATGTAGTTTAATGATTCTCTTTGCCACACATCAATGGAAAATTGATAGAGAATTTCATGAAGTTGATTTAAGAGATATGTAAAAATCAAACCTAAAAACCAATTGATATCCATTGATGTATTTCACATATATATATTTTGGTATACCTATGTTACACTTCTATAGTTAGATAGGTGTCTCCTAATTGATAGACGTGGTGTATATTTAACATATCTATACTAGTGTTAGGATCAAATTGGGTTACGCCACACGTGTCCACTTGATGTGAATGGCGCGGAGGCATCTACTTTTGAAAACAGAAGTCGGGCCAAGAATTTTAATTATGGGAAAAAAGTGTTTTAAAGTGGGTAACAGCACCACCGTCCATCCTCACAAATTTCTTTCTGTCGGTCATGGTAATAGCCAGCAACAACCAGAGGGCATACGCACCCATAAAACATCCTAAGCAAAGGGCATATTTCCACAACTCGAAGGAGACGATAATCAAGGGTTTGGCTGAGAGCAATGGGGTGGGGAAACTTTCTCAAAGCGGTTGCATCTAATATAGACATTTTTGCAGGGTATGTTCTTCATAACTCAGTCTTTCCAAGCCCATCTCTAATGGAAAATCCTTAATCTCTATATGTAACAGATCAATTATGAAATATCCAAACAAATGGCTAAGTGGGTGCTTCTATTTTTTTAATATGCAGGCCTGTAGTGACATTACTATACCCTCTGTAAGTATAGAAATGCACCCCACCTTATTTAAGCCTTCCTGATTTGTTTCAGCACAAATAACCTGGTGGGATTTTGCTATTTTGGCAGATATGCTTCCATTAGGGCCATAGAAACTCCATCTCGCCTTGATGACCAGCAATGGCTGACATATTGGGTTTTGTATTCATTCATCACTCTTTTTGAACTTACCTTCTCTAAGGTCCTTGCATGGTAAAATCTCATTTTTACTGTTTATTTTTATGTGTTCCTCCACATCTTGTAAAGTTCCTTATTTATATGGGAAGAAAAATTTGAATTGAATAGCCTGGTAATATTTCCCTTTCTTTTTTGGTCCACTTGACATGAACAGGCTGCCTTTCTGGCCTTATCTGAAACTCGTTGCTACTTGCTGGCTGGTGCTTCCATTGTTCAACGGGGCAGCTTATGTATATGAAAATTTTGTGAGAAAGTGCATTCTAAATCCCAAATTTGACTCAAGGTTCAACCCTGCGCAGAAGAAACTCGTGAACATGATAAACCCTAGTACAAGAGGTGTTGTGGAGCGTTACATTGAAGAAAATGGCCAGGATGCGTTTGATAGACTCATCAGGAAGGCAAGTCTTTTGATCCTTACAAACCCTTGGAAACATACACATTTTCTTTTTGGAACTCTTCTCATCCTTACAAACCCTTAAACGCTTGAAAGCCAACACATACGTGTTTTCGTTTCTTCTTTTACAGTAAATTGATTAACACTCATACCATCCATCTTTGTCATCAAATGTAAAATGTACGATTTGTCGTAGAATCAAGGCATTTTTCATGACCAATTTTGGCCAATCAACTAATTTTTGGTATTTTTTAAGAATTTGCCTATTAATTATGTGTCATATATTTGGAAGAAGAAGAAGAAGAAATTTTAACGTCCACAAGGCTAACATTCAGATTTCTTGTTGGTGAGCTTGATAATCAGCTCCCCTGTTTTTTCTACCATATTCTTACTGAAAATATCTTGAAAGGATGCAGTAGCCACTGTGCTAGCAAACTGGGCCCTAACATCCTTATAAGCATTACACTCCAACATGAAATGTTTCTCTGACTCCATAACACCAGATGCGCAAAAGACACAGATTCTCTCTTCCCATGTCACTTTAGGTTTTTTCCATTTTCCTGTTTCACACTGAAGACGATGCGAATTAGTTCTCAATTGGGCGATGAAGATTTTTGCTTTTCACAGGATATTAGCCCCTATAAAAGCCTTTTGGATGTAACCATGTTGCATCTTTTCAATTCCTCATAATTAGCCTAGAGTTCCATATATTTTTTAATTTCTGAACAGGAAAGAATCGCCTACCATTTTATTTTTTCTACAACAAAATTTATTTTAAAAATTTTACATGCTTAGAAGCCCCAATTTTGTCACCCCGGACTTGCACCTATCCTCAAAGAATGCCTCAAATTCCAAACAACCCAAGAAAAATGAGAGAAACATAGATGTGATTTAAGAAAAATTCTAGATGTGTATTAAGGCATGCCCTGCCCTTTTGGTTCCCAAGGAACATGCCTGGCCAAATGAACTAGGAATTAAGGGCCAATTTGACTGTTGATTGTTTCCTTATGTCTTGGCAGTTTGCTTTGTCATGCCAGTTTTTGGATTTTTACTGATCTGTAAGTAAGATATCTAGCATGAAAAGTGCTCTGCATTGAAATTGTAAATCCATTTCTTCAAGTACGGAGAAAACATACACATTTTGAGCCTTTAGGTGCATTCAAATGCCAGATATCATATCCTGTTTATTATTGTATTGTGCTGCTCTGTTTTGTCTATGATTTTGTAAAACTTTCCTGTAAAAATAGTGTGGCAATGAACTGTCCCTAAATCTTAACTGTCTAATCATGGTTGGCACTCTTACGTACAATATATACTCCAGGATATTTACATTTTCTAGATGTGTAATTTTTTCAGACTAAAATATTGATGAATATCAACTACCAGTTTTTACTGCTTTATTTTGTATTTGGTTCAGGCTGAAAAGGAGGCAAAATCTAGCAACATTGCAAGATATGACCATGATTACGATGATAGATATTGATCTTATCCAATTCCAATTAGACCAGACATTTTATGATGTCTGGGCTTTGCCATTGGCATCACAAATGGGGTTGTAGTTTCTGTCTTGAATGAGGCCGTAAACAAATACTTGCAGAACATCTTTCTGTACAGAGAACTTTTTTATTAGTATATAGGACAGATGATTTTGTTCCTTATAATTTATGCTGTAAAATCTTTTCGTGATGTCATACATGGACGAGTGGTTTTAAGTAAATTATGATGTTTGGTCTTAGTTTAGTGAAATTGATTGAGCAACTGAAAGCATTTTGTCTCTCATTTTCAAAAGTAACATATCTGTGATTTGCCCGGTAATGAAAATTTTCTTTTCTAGTGTTACAGTAGAAGGGCTACTTTCCACTGCTGGATAAATTAAGATGAGTTGGATTACTCAGTTATTTATTGATATTGATGACATTGGATCCTGTGAATGATTGTTTTTAATAAAATTTGAATTTGACAATGATTGTATTTTGCCCATATTTAGCTCTTTATCATGATATCTAAGTTTGCTGTAATTTTTATGTTAAAAAATATTAGCTGCGTTTAACCCTAGTACATTAGTCATTGCTAAATGTTATAAATGTAGTTCAGTTGGGGTTGTGTAAATTACAAATCGGATATTGGATCAACATGTTGATGCTTTTGGTGGGCATAATGCCAATATTTGGGGTGTGCAACAGGCATATGTCACAGAGAAAATACTTGACGCATGTTACATTACTACTTCAGTCATTGCCACGTAGTGCTAATTTAGATTAAGTGGAACTGTTGTGTTAGTTGCTGCCTACAAATGATCTAGGTGTTTGATTAACCTGCTTCTGTATTTGGAAGCATAACACAAATGTTTCGGGTATACAATAGCCATGCCTAATGGAACAAACTGGTTAGATGCACCATATTGCTAGCCACGGTGATTACTCCGAGTAATTTCATTGCCCAGGCAGATTGTTTTGATAAGGGAATTACTGCCTGAGCAAGCAAATTGCAGTGTCAGTTACCAAGTTGAAGTAGTTTTTTCTGAGCTTTCAAGCATCAACATGCAGTGTACATAGAGGGCCAAACAGATGTTGTCAAATTTGATCAGCCAGAGGTTTCAGGACTGAATTCTAAGAGAGTCGATGCATGAAAAATGTATTTTGCACCCATGAAAGTAATGTAGGTCATTCATTTGAAGCTACATGGTGACACTTAGAACCAATGGATGATACCTCTGTTATGTGGGGATGTGTCCCCCATTTATCATCTGTCCCATATGTCCTTGACATTTTGGGGATTTGGGGTTGAAACACACTCTCCATTCTCCCTTTTTCCCCAGTTCTCCCGTGAAAGCCAATGTAATGCCCCACCCAACCAGTGAGGTGTGGGTCCCACTTTCACATCTGGCCCGTCGATACAAGAGCGTATTCTGTCAAGGAAGCGGCTACGCTTCACTCAATTTGCACCCATGTATGTGCATGTCCCTTAATTTTAATCATCGAACATGCCATGCTCCTCGACTACCCATGACGTGTCAGTTTTTTCGGTGCCGGTGTAGTGGTCCTGTCAAACTCGAAGGTCTTCCTACGTGGGAGTGTTCGGCGATGGCAAAGGATGATTTGGAAGTGATTTCATGATGGCAGTTGTACGCGGCGCATTAACTGCGATTAGGTGGTTGCTCCTTGCTGCTAAAACACTAAAAATTCCATGTTTTCACCCTTGTAACTTTTGTTGTTTACGCAAATAGTTCTGCCATTCGTAGAAGCCAGAGCCAAAGCCGTAAGGGTAGCCATCGCCGAGCCAAAGTTGTGGACGAATTTGCAGAGTAGAAGGTAAGCGGCTACACTTGCAAGAATAACAGGTGACTCCCTGAGCCAGGTAATTAATTGTTTAGTTTCCACTTAACACGGATTCATACCATTGACATGTATCTGAACTTTATGATGCATACCAATGTTTCTTCATTGAATCCCTGAATTTTTCCTTCAAATTATCGATGCCTAAGATCATATTTACATTCAAACAACTATTAGAAGAATGCAAATTAAGTTGTTCATTTATAAATTTTGTTACCATTTCAATTATTTTGATTATAAATTTCCATTGAAAATTGAAAGTTACCAGTTGAATAGTTTGGCAACTGATCACTTTAATTGTTAAAAGACTCTAGATTACTACCCTAAGATTATACCCAATGTATGTTTGAATAGTCTCTATAGCTCTCAAAATTTTCATTTATTTATACTGGCAATATTTTTAGGGAGGATTTGTAATGTCAAGGGAGTGAATTCCTTCACATGATCGATGCATACCAATGTTTGTGGGGAATTCATTATAAATTGCAGACTTATCCATATGGACAATATAAGTTGAGGCATAATCTGTAGTAGCAGCTTGATTTGTGCATATGGGACTAACAATCACTAACAAGGCTAAAACCAGGAAAGGAAGGTTGCTCATCTCCACTTCTAATTGTTATTCTAAACTATTACTCCTCCACAATGAGGTATCATAGTCAGGAAGCATTTATAATACTTTCTCTTCGTTAAATAACTCACTCTAACTCAACAATAATAGATTATATTTATAATGTATAATTATTTATTTAATACATTTTTTATTGATTACATAAGTCAAAAAGTGTGGAAAATTGAAAATTGTAGTGTTTTTAAACATGGTTACAAAACACATTGTGTTTTTAACGTGTTGAAAAACACATTGTGTTTGTCAACACGTTGAAAAACACAATGGAACATATTATATAACAACAATATATTCTTGCATGGTTGTTCAAACATATAGTTCCAACACCTAAGTTATTACACCAAATTGATGTAAATCAAAATCATTAAAATGTTTGATATAACATATTATAATTGTAAAACACATCTACAACCTTATACAAAAGGAACAATCAAGATACGTTGGAAACTTCATGAGTATGTACCTATACACATGATCAACTTATCTACAAGTGCATATAACCATGTGCAAGTAATAATATAGAGAACCATAACTTTCTATCGCATTCATATCCAAGGTAGAAGTATATTTAATATAACATGTTAGGGTATTAAGAAGTAGAATTGAACCTCTTAATAGATCTTAAGAAAAGGGAAAAGGATGAACATTCTTAGATGAGTCCTTTATATACCTCCAAGGTGAGTGCATACTCCACTATAGGGGATTCCCTTTCTCGATCCATATATGAAATGTTTAGAAATAGAAACTCCCAATCTGATTCTTATGCCATACTATAGTTCAAGGAAAATTCTATTTTATGAAGTCTCGTAATTCTAATTGCATGTATCTAAAACTAGATCCCAATGCTCACAGATATATGTTATATCATACACTAGGGTTTGCACATGAATTTATGTTCTCTATCTATGGATTTCATTAGAGATTTCAAATCCATTTGCACTTTTAGAATTTACTAATAAATTTCAACAACCATGCAATAACCTCCTCATATTCGGGCTTCTAAAAATATATCCAGACATTTTGTTTTCACGGGCTCCAAATTCATGTAAGTACAAATTACTTATGATAACAAAAAAGTAGTGGTTAAAACTTCTACAACCATGTGACAACTAGGTAATTAATGTTTGGTGATTAACATGAGGAAATCACAAGTTCTTCATCTTGATGAAAAACACAGTGTGTTTTTCAACATGTTAAAAAAACAATGTGTGTTTTTAGCACGTTGAAAAACACGACGGTTTTCACACGGTTTCATTTACGAAATTGAATTTTTCTGAAGTCACACTAGTATGAACTTAATATTTGAATTCATATTTGTTAACAAGAACCTTAATAATAAATGTCTTGAAATACAATGTTCGACAATCTCTATTTTTTCCATCTACATCTAGATATATAGTTATAACATTCATATTTGGATTAAACAAATGTTATCACCAATCATGAGCCAGGGGACCACATATCATACTAAATGCATAGTTACATTTTTTAGGGGAAAATGTTTTCCCTCGATTTTAGTGAAAAATAAAGGATTAAATCCACTTGTCCACTATTTACCCTTTGTATTTTATGTACGTTATAAACTTTCTATATAGGATAATAATTAATTACATCAGTTAAGATGGAAAACACAATTCCACTTGTCCATAATGTTTTTTTCATTAAGATGAAAAACACATTGTGTTTTTGTCAAGATGGAAAACACACTGTGTTTTTCAACATGCTGAAAAACATGACGTTTTTCCACATGTTCAGGGTGGCCTATTTGAGTGTCGAGTATTAGTTTGCCCTTGTTTCCATCGATCGAGCCCTAATACACCTAATGTGACAATTGAACATGTATTAGGGCTAGATTTGGAATCATTTATACCAATTGAACCCTAATACATGTTAAATTAATGTTAGGTGTTGTATTATAGTTTAGGGTGTTGTAATTGTGTTATTTAAGATGACAAGTTAGTGTTTAGGGCATCATATCAGTGTTTGAGTGTTTAGGGTATCGTATGATTGTTTAGGATGACACATTAATATTTAGGGTGTTCTAATTGTGTTTTGTAAAGTGACCCATTAGTTTGTAAGGTCTCATTATAGTTTTTAGGGTTTCATATCGGTTTAGGTTGTTTTGTTAATGCTCAAAGTATCTCGATTGTCAATTATGTTATTTAGGTTGACCCATTAGTGTTTAGGTTTTTGTATCAATGTTCGAATGTTTAGGGTGGTGTATTAGTGTTTAATATGAGTGCTTATGATATCAAATTATTCTTGTAAGGTGTCCTAATTATATTATTTACGGTGATCCCTTAATGTTTATAGTCTTCTAATAGTGTATAGGTGTCATATTAGTGTTTATCATGTCTTATAATTTTTTAGGGTATAACATTAGTGTTTTTTTGTGTCTAAATTATGTTATTTAGAGTAACCCATTAGTGTCCAAGGTTTTGCATCAATTTTTGAGTGTTTAGGATGTCATATGAGTGTTTAGGGTGTCATATTAGTGTTTAAGGTGTCATATGAGTTTATAGGGTATTACAGTAATGATTATGGTTTTGTATGAGACCATGTGTTTCATTAGTGTTTAGGTTATCCTAATTATGAAATAGAGGATGAATCATTAGTGCATAGAGTATCATGACATTATTTAGGGTATTGTATCAGTGTTTAGGGTGTTAAATTAATGTTTAGTGTATCTCAATTATTTTATGTGGGGTGACTAATTAGTGTTCAAGGTGTCGTATAAGTGTTTAAAGTGTCCAAAATTAATTTAATGTGGGTGACTTATTATTGTTTATGGTGATAGAATTAGAATAATTTTAGCTAATACTATGTTTTCATTCATCATTAGAATTAGAATAATTTTAGCTAATACTTGTAGAGATGTTATGTTAATGTTATAAACAATTTTTAAATTTATTGTTCATTTTATATAAACAATCATGCAAAAAAATGAATGTTTTGTTATGTGGAAGGAATGCAAATCAAATCTACAATACTATCTAAATGAAGCTAGTGATCATCTAATCTTTCCAAGAATAAGTAGGAATTACACCAGTATGTTTATAAGTGAGATCGATGAAAAATATCTATTACCTAATACTGTGAAAATAGGAACAAATTTATGTTCTTGATATACACATGGATGGCCTAAGAAAACACTTGTGGAAAGTATTTACATAGTTGCTTGGGCATGCGTGGAGGATGGCCTAAGATATTGGTCTAGAAAGATGGCACAAAACAACCTAATAGGCCATGTTCTATGGTTAGTAAATTTAAATAAGTTACATCAGCTCAACATGTGATGTCGATATATTCCGCTCCACATGTCTTGAACTCTATAGTGTCATGTGACATGCACAAGTGAAATCCCTTAAAATTATTGTGTTCTAACTACCTGCAAAACACTAGGATTGACATTGGGAATATTGAACAACAAGGACTTTCTTTATGAGATATCTCGAAAGTACATTAGCTCAACAATATGTGTATCAAACCCCTTTTCTTATTCAAATGATAGTAAAAAATGGAGTATGGGGCTTATATTGAATTCTACTAGAATGTGGGAGGATAATGGTTTTAAATGTATTCTAGATCTGATTTGGAACATTGTGCACGTGATAGGCATGACTAGGAATAGGTATGAATTTTGAATTTTTAGGGTTTCTACATGACTCTATAACTTGTTTAGGGTCTCGTAATAGTGTTTAGGGTGTCATATCAATGTTTAGGATGTCGCATTAGTGAATAGTGTGTCCCAAATGTATTATTGGTGGTGACACATTAGTGTTTTATGTCATATCAATATTTCAGTGTTTAGGGTATCACATTAGTTTTTAAGATATCATTTGATTGTTTACGGTGTCATATTAGTGTTAAGTTTTCCTAATTATGTTATTTAGGATAAACCCTAAATTCTAAACCCTCAACCTTAAGTCATAAACCCTAAATCTTGAACCCTAAGTCCTAAACCCTAAACCCTAATCCCTAATCCTTGAACCCTAAGCCCTAAACCTTATACCCTAAACCCTGAACCTTGAGGCCTAAGCCCTAAACCCCAAACCTAAACCCTAAGCCCAAAACCCTAAACCTTGAACCTTAAACTTTAGAAAATAATTATAGTTTTCATTATTATTATTAATTAATATATTTGAAACTATAAGAAAAGGTGGCAATTTGATGTCATATCTATTACCTAATACTTTGTAAATAGGAACAAATCTATGTTCTTGATATACACAAGGATAAATATAACATGAAACTTTATCTTAAGTACAAATATATCGAACAATTGTTTGGAAGCATCTTTTCAAAATGAATGACGTGGTCAAATATTTTGTTTAGTATATAGACACTAAATAATAGTGTGAACTAGTTTATTATTATGGTATTATTGTATTCACGTATTTGTTAATAAATGATAGAGGATTCAATAATTTCTACAATTTGTGTTTATTAATCACTGGTATGAGAATAGTTAATTATGTTGATATTATGTTGGTATTGGTTAAATATGCATGTGATCTTCGAGCTCTTAGTTGTAATTTCATTGCTCTTAGTTGTGTTAAATTAAATACAATAGGAAAAGTTTGATTTCCTGGATGCATTATAGTTGTAAATATTGTGAATGTGTAGATCATTTGTATATATAATTTTTTATTAGTTGTTAAATATTGGTAATTGTAATGTTGTGAATGTTTGATGTAAGTTGAAGCTATAAAAATTATGTGATATCATACTCTCACTCTCAATTTGGCATATGGGGGCAAGTGCCTCTGCAAAGACAAGAATCGTGCGTGTTTGAAGGGGCTTGCCCCTTAGGATGCCACATCGATACGCCCAACTATCATTGCATGATGAAGGGGCTTGCCCCTTAGGATTTCACATCGATAGTTGGGTGGTATACTTGTGTTGAGCAGAGGTTTTTAAAGTCACCCTGACCCTCCACTCAGAAATGCACCCTCCCATAATATCGCAACCGTCCCTTTTTGCAATGGATGGTTGTGATATTATGGGAGGGTGCATTTTGAGTGAAGGATAGCCATTGGCATTTATTGATACTTGAATTTTCATGGATATTAGCTTTCTGATGTTGTGATTATTTTATCATATTGGATGACGTATATTAGATTTTTCATGTATCGTACTAACATTAATTGTATATTTCTATTGTGTACTAGTTACTCTTTTGTGTATTGAATATGAATACCAGAGCCTAATTTCTCCGATCCTGTTTGTAAAATGAAGACATACAAAAATACGAGCTTCCACGTAAACTGAAGATGAAGGGTGTTCGCATAAAAGTTTGAAAACTGCAAGAGTTCCTAAAAATAGTCCTCAATTTATTAACAATTTATAAATTATATGTATATTATAGATAGTTCAGTATGCCAATGAATACTAGTTGTTCAGAATGTATAGCAAATAATTTTTATTACGATTCAAAATTTTAGCACCATTTCTAAAATTCAAATAAAAGTGTGAAATTTTTGAAATATCTATATTCCTCAATTTTAGTTTGTAAGTTCAATTTTTTCAAAAAGAAGGGTATATGGGTGTTGCGAAGATTATTATTTTATTGTTGTTTAATTATTGTGTTTTGGCATGCATATATATATATATATATATATATATATATATATATATATATATATATTTTATATTTTATATTTTTAAAATTTTTATTATATACATTTATATTTTAAATAAACATGTTCTTGTTTTTATAGTTTTTTTATTTTTAGCTAAATGTAATAATTTCTATTATATATATACATTTATATATATATAAAAATATTATTTAATAAATAAAATAAGCACCATAAAATATATTATTATACGATGTGAATTATATTTATAAGGTTAATTATAATATTTTCTATGGAAGTTTCTCTCAACATTGAATAAGTGTATTTGAAATAATATTAATTTTGTAATATTTTTGTCACATTATATTTATTATGTCATTCTTTGTCATTATATTATGATACCATATTGTGATATGCTTGTGCATTAATATTGATATCCTATAAATTGTTGTTTTCCTTGCATTTCAATACTGTCTTTTATACATGTGGCTTTTGAATTAGACAAAAATTCAAATGCTTCCAATGTTTTAAGATGGTATTCATGTTGATGATGATCAATCACAAGTCAAAATTTATTTTGAAAGTATGAAATAATTGTTTCATTAACGATGCAAAACTGCATGTAATAATTTTTAGGATGGGAAGGAGGCCCAAATGGTAGAGCATGATCTTCTATCCAAGAGATTACAGAGGAAAAGAGTCAGTTTTCATATGATGACCTAGAATGGACACCAATAGGGGATGAGCCGAATGTCGACATTTGTGCCGCCATACCACTCACAAGACTACAGAGCATTTCTAAAGGGGAAGGTTCTAACGAAAGTTTTGAGACTACCTTCACCCACACAAATCACAAGTCAACAAATATAGAAAATCCTAAACCACATACAACCAAGTCATATACTAGGTTCGACCTTTGCTAACAAATTATTTTTTGTACGTTTTTTTCAAAATTTGTATAAAATTTGATGTTACCATTTTTAATGCAGCTATTGGTGTTCATATGGTCCAGATGACAATAGAAATAAGTAATAACAAGTGAAAAAGTGAGTAGGTGTATAATTAAAAGGGGTTGCCAATGTCATTTCAATGTGAAGGTTTTTTATGGGAGACCGATAGTGGCCATAATATTATACAACAATCCATTTCATTGTGATGTAAATGGTGAGTGTTGTCATGGGAGGAAAAAATACCATTAATGATCCTCATCTGAATGTTTCCCCATACTTATCAAATGAATGCAAAACTTATATCGAGAGTCTTTTGTTGATGGGAGTCACCATGGAAATGGTGTACGATAAATATATAGAGGATCCATCCAACGTGGGTATATCGAGCAAGAGGGATGAATACATGACAAGAAAGGACATGGTGAATGCATGGAAAAGAGTTCACTGCAGAAGGTCTCAAAAGCATGCCGATGATGCCATGAGCATGAACTTATGGCATGCGGAGGAAAGAGACATTTTTTTCTACTATCAATGCCCAAATGGAACCACCGTTCCATTCATTATGGGGTTGCAAACACCGTGGATGTGTGAGAGAATGGTTCAACATTCACACAATTCCATAATCTCCATGGACTCGACATTTTCTACCAACAAATATGGCGTAAGTAATTGGAATGAATTTTGAAATGATGTGTAATTTATGTATCATTAATAATGTTCCCTTTCTGTTATATTAAACCCCATGTTACCATTTGATGTCATATTCCTTGTAGTACCAATTATACACATTGCTTGTTTTTACGAGCAAGAGGTTGGGGTGCCCGTAGCATGGGCCATTTCTTCGAGGAATAAAATTGAAGACATTTACGGGTGGTTGGTGGAAGTCCAGAAATGAGGAAAACACCTTCATGTGCCGATTGGAAGATCAATGCATTCATTACGGATGATGCGTCGGCTGAAATCCAAGCCATCGGTGTGTTTTTGGTTGTCATGTAGTGTTATGCCTATGGCACGTGCACAGGCATGGTTGAAAAATGCACATGTATTGTAGCAAGGAGTCCAGGTGGAAGATTTTTGAGAGACTAGGTACCATCATGTATGGTTCCAAAATGCATCACGAGCACACATTTCAAATCATTCAAGACTTCTTTAATGAATTCAAAGAGGAAACTAAGTTCCTCGAGTACTTCAGGAATACATGGTGTGAGAAAAGAACGTGTGTTGGTGAGTACGATCCTTTGTGTGTTTCCTTATTAATTACCATCAATTATAATTCTTGGTTTATAGTGTCACTGATTTTCAATCCATGTCACTTGATAGCTATGTGGGAAAAAATTTTAGAAACTTCTCCCATGCAAATCAAGAAACAAATGCATCCATCGAGTCCTACCATTGTTTTTTGAAGACTAGATACTTGTGTGACAAAAAAAAAATGTACTCACTGGATGGACTATTTGTTCTACACACTTGTGTACAAGGTGGAGCCATTTTACAAACACAAGAGGAAGTTGCAAAAATCCAGCTTCTTGACCAATTTCAAAAAAAAGAAAGACAACTATTGATAGTGGTTGAGAGAGAAAAGAGTATTCTGATACAAATTGCCTTACAATTACACCTGATTGCAATCAATTGTGGGTGAGGAGCCAAACAACTAGAAGCACATGGTATTTGGTAAGGCAATGCGAGAGCCTTGGACGTATGTGAATGTGCTTGGGCTATCAGAGGAAACATATGTAAGCACGTGTTGAAGGCGTTGGATTTTTTCACAAGCAATATGTGTCGATGTCATCATATCAAGCACCAGAAGTGACAGTAATTCAATGCCATCATATGTTACCGATGTAGATTGTTAAGCATAAGTCATAATGAAATAAGCATCATGTTGAAATTATTTTCATTTCACGTGCAGGAGCCAATACTTATGGGGAGACAAGTAGGGTAAATGAAGACACATTCCATGATGGCCCCTCCTCACCATATCCAACAACAGAAGTGGAAGGTAATTCAATGTCATCGTATGTGGAAAGTAGTGATATAGATTGCTAAGCATAAGTTGTAACAAAAAAATCATCCTGTTGAAATTGTTTTCCTTTCACGTGGAGCTAGTACTTATGCCGAGACAAGCACGATAAATGAAGACACGTTCCGAGATGGCCCCTCCTCATCATATCCAACAAAAGTGGAAGGTAATTCAATGTCATCATATGTGGCAAGTAGTGATATAGATTGCTAAGCATAAGTTGTAATGAAAAAAAGCATCATGTTGAAATTGTTTTCATTTCTCATGTAAGAAACCAATACCTATGCAGAGACAAGCACGGTAAATGATGGCATGTTATGGGATGGCCCCTCCTCACCACCTCAATAGTCACTGATAGTTGATGGTTAGTTGTTAATGCCTTCAATCAATTAATTGATGCCAATGATAATGTTCATCACACATATTTATGATTAGGTGACATTGTGTATTCATGTGTACAATGATATTGAAAAACCTAGTGTATAAATAAATAACTTTCTATAATGTCTTATACGTCACATGAACTCCTAAAATAGTTGGGGCTGGTGGTTTGATGATAGAAAGTGATTCAAATTTTATGGAACACACATCCAAAGAATTCTTGAAGTCAGTCTTGATACACGATTGAGTACAAATGAATAAAAAAAAAAACATTCTTTGAATGTGTTCAAAGGTTTAGGAGAGACCTAGAAGCATCAAATATGTTGGATGTTGCTTTCAAAGGAGATGTCAATGAGACAACCACCCACATGCATGCCCATGGTTTAGTGCGAGTAAAAAATGCCACCGCATAGTGTGACTAAGAGGCCAATCATTGTAGAAGATTTGAACAATCGCACTGAAGACTACGAATGCTTCCAATTTCCTGACGACAATCATGCAAAGAGGAGAGAAACCACACAAATGGAACCTATAGGTTAAAACATTGAATTATTGGTGTGATTGTGAATTCAAGAAATTTTAATTGTGGAGGTGAAGACTAACATATTGATCATTTATTTTGTAGGTGGTTCAAATGTAGATGAAACATATCCCCCACCCACTTATCTTTCAACAATTTAGCATCTACACAAGGTGTGTATTGAATGTCCTTAATTTCAATACATTTATTTATTATATGTAAGGTAAAAATCCTTTGATATCTTGTCTAATATTTAATGCATTGTGTTGCAGATGCAACAGATATGCAGAGAGATGTATCTTACGGAATGAGTAGGTTGAGCTTTGGAAAGTAAATGTATGGCATGTTGAGTGGGCCTATATTAGAATTGTAAACATTTAAAATTCATGTATATGAGATTGTAGATTGCGTATATTTAAAATACATAAATATGGAACGTGTACAATTGACCTACTCTTTGATTATTTTTAGAGTATTTAAAAAAAGTGCTTGTTGGTGTTAGCCAACGTAGAACCACTCATGTAATATATGGATAGTAGAAAATATTTTGACAAATAAAAAGTTGATGTAATTATGATGAAATGATGTAATCAATAGTAACAAATTATCATGTCAATTTTTATTTTAAAGTGCTATAAAAACTATCAAAGTGTTGAAAAACAAACCTTTTTCAACACTATAAAAAATGAACCATTGTTTTCCACAAGGTACAAACCATGATTTTGTTCCACCTTTATGTAACAATGTAAAGCAAATCAAGTAATTATCAGGTGGACAAGGGTTGAATTTTTCAAAGTGCTGAAAAATAAAAAATAGTTTTTTTTTCACGTTGAAAAAACACTGCACTTGTTTTTCAACACTTTGAAAAATGCAATTTAAGTTTATAACAACAAAAATGCAGTGCAACCCATGGTGCATTTCCTCCTTGTTGTAATGAATGCAATCCACATCAAATAATTTATCGGGTGGAGAAGAGTTGGTTTTTTCAAAGTGATGAAAAATAGAGTGTGTTTTTTTACGTTGAAAAAACACATGTTTTTCAACACTTTGAAAAATAATTCGGTTTATAACAAAAGTGCAACCCATGATGCATTTTCTCCTTTGTTGTAAAATGCATTGAATCCACATCAAATAATTATCAGGTGGAGAAGGGTTGAATTTTTTCAAAGTGATGAAAAAATAGAGTGTGTTTTTTTGACACGTTGAAAAATGCACATGTTTTTTCAGCACTTTGAAAAATGCAATTTGGTTTATAAAAGGTGCAACCCATGATGCATTTCCTCCTTGTTGTAAAAATTGCAATCCACATCAACTAATTATCAAGTGGAGAAGGGTTGAATTTTTCAAAGTGATGAAAAAAGAGTGTGTTTTTTTCAACATGTTGAAAAACACAATGTTTTTTTCAACACTTTGAAAAATGTAATTCGTTTAAAAGGTGCACCCACGATGCATTTCCTTTTGTTGTAAATGAATGCAATCCAATCAACTAATTATAAGTGGAAGAAGAGTTGACAAGAGTTTTTTTCAAAGTGATGATAAATAAAGTGTGTTTTTTGACATTTGAAAAACACATTGTTTTTCAACTTTGAAAAATGCAAATTTGGTTTATAACAAGGTGCAACCCATGATGCATTTCCTCCTTTTGTAAACATGAATCCACATCAACTAATTATCAGTGTGGAGAAGGGTTGAATTTTTTTCAAAGTGATGAAAAAAAATAGAGTGTGTTTTTTTTCGACACGTTGAAAAACACACTGTGTTTTTCAACACTTTGAAAAATGTAATTTGTTTATAAAAAAGGTGCAACCCATGATGCATTTCCTCCTTTTGTAAAATGCAATCCACATCAAATAATTATCAGTGGAGAAGGGTTGAATTTTTTCAAAGCGATGAAAAATAGAGTGTTTTTTTGACACGTTGAAAAATGCACTGTGTTTTTTAGCACTTTGAAAAAAATGTAATTTGGTTTATAACAAGGTGCAACCCACGATGCATTTCCTCCTTGTTGTAAAATGCAATCCACATCAAATAATTATCAGGTGGAAAAGAGTTGGTTTTTTCAAAGTGATGAAAAAAGATGTTTTTTTTCACACATTGAAAAAAACACATGGTGTTTTTCAACACTTTGAAAAATGTAATTCGGTTTATAAAAAGGTGCAACCCATGATGCATTTCCTCCTTATTGTAAACATGAATCCAATCAAATAATTTATCAGTGGAAAAGGGTTGGTTTTTTTTTCAAAGATGAAAAAAAAAGTGTTTTTTTTTCACACGTTTTTGAAAAACACACATGTGTTTTTCAAAACTTTGAATGCAATTTAGTTTATCAAAAAGGTGCAAACCCATGATGCATTTCCTCCTTGTTGTAAATGAAATCCACATCAAAAAATTTATCATTAGGTGGAGAAGGGTTGAATTTTTTTTCAAGCGATGAAAAAAAAAGAGTGTGTTTTTTTTTTGACACGTTGAAAAACACATGTGTTTTTTCAAAGCACTTTGAAAAATGCAATTCGGTTTATCAAAAAACACAAGTGCAACCCATGATGCATTTCCTCCTTGTTGTAATGATGTAATCCACATAAAATAATTATCAGGTGGATAAGGGTTGAATTTTTCAAAGTGATGAAAAAAAAATAGAGTGTGTTTTTTTTTTTACACGTTGAAAAATGCACACATGTTTTTCAGCACTTTGAAAAACATAATTTGGTTTATAACAAGGTGCAACCCATGATGCATTTTCCTCCTTGTTTTTAAATGATGCAATCCACATCAAATATTATCAGGTGGAGAAGGGTTGAATTTTTTCAAAGTGATGAAAAATAAAGTGTGTTTTTGACACGTTGAAAAACACACTTTTTTTCAACACTTTGAAAAACGTAATTCGGTTTATAAAAGGTGCAAACCCATGATGCATTTTTCCTCCTTTTTTAAATGAATCCACATCAAAATAATTATCAGGTGGAGAAGTTGAATTTTTTCAAAGTGATGAAAAAAAGTGTGTTTTTTGACACGTTGAAAAACACACGGTGTTTTTTCAACACTTTGAAAAATGCAATTCGGTTTATAACAAGGTGCAACCCATGATGCATTTTCTCCTTTGTAAAATGATGCAATCCACATCAAATAATTATCAGGTGGAGAAGGGTTGAATTTTTTCAAAGTGATGAAAAAATAGAGTGTGTTTTTTAAGACACGTTGAAAAATGCATGGTTTTTTTCAACACTTTGAAAAATGTAATTCGGTTTATAACAAGGTGCAACCCATGATGCATTTCCTCCTTGTTGTAATGATGAATCCACATCAAATAATTATCAGGTGGAAAAGGGTTGTTTTCAAAGTGATGAAAAATAGAGTGTGTTTTTTTTGACACGTTGAAAAAACACTGTTTTTTCAAAGCACTTTGAAAAACAAATTCGGTTTATCCAAAAGGTGCAACCCACGATGATGATTTCTCCTTGTTGTAATGATGAATCCACATCAAATAATTATCAGGTGGAGAGGGGTTGAATTTTTCCAAAGCGATGAAAAAACAGTGTGTTTTTTTTTCACACGTTGAAAAACACACTGTTTTTTCAACACTTTGAAAAACACAATTCGGTTTCTAAAAGGTGCAAACCCATGATGCATTTCCTCCTTGTTGTAAACATGAATCCACATCAAATAATTATTAGGTGGAGAAGGGTTGAATTTTTTCAAAGTGATGAAAAAATAGAGTGTGTTTTTTCGACACGTTGAAAAACACATGTGTTTTTCAACACTTTGAAAAATGTAATTTGGTTTATAAAAAGGTGCAACCCATGATGCATTTCCTCCTTTTTGTAATGATGCAATCCACATCAACTAATTATCAGGTGGAAAAGGGTTGAATTTTTTCAAAGTGCTAAAAAATAGAGTGTGTTTTTCGACACATTGAAAAACACACATGTGTTTTTCAAAAAACTTTGAAAAAAATGCAATTTGGTTTTTCCTCAAAGGTGCAAACCCACGATGCATTTCCTCCTTGTTGTAATGATGTTTTTTCCACATCAAATAATTATCAGGTGGACAAGAGGTTGAATTTTTTTTCAAAGTGATGAAAAAATAGAGTGTGTTTTTTAAGACATTGTTTTCAAAAAAACATTGTTTTTTTGCACTTTTCAACACTTTGAAAAATGTAATTTGGTTTCAAAAGGTGCAACCCATGATGCATTTCCTCCTTGTTGTAAACATTGAATCCACATCAAATAATTATCAGGTGGAGAAGGGTTGAATTTTTCAAAGCGATGAAAAAATAGTGTGTTTTTTCGACACGTTGAAAAACACACGTTTTTCAACACTTTGAAAAACACAATTTGGTTTCCAAAAGGTGAACCCACCCATGTGCATTTCCTCCTTGTTGTAAACATTGAATCCACATCAAATAATTATCAGGTGGACAAGGGTTGAATTTTTTTCAAAGTGATGAAAAAAAGAGTGTGTTTTTTTGACACGTTGAAAAACACACGGTGTTTTTTAACACTTTGAAAAATGTAATTCGGTTTATCAAAAGGTGCAACCCATGATGCATTTCCTCCTTTTTGTAATGATTGAATCCACATCAAAATTATCAGGTGGGAAAGAGTTGGTTTTTTTTCAAAAGTGAAAAAAAGAGAGTGTGTTTTTTTGACACGTTGAAAAACACATGCACGATGTTTTTTTTCAACACTTTGAAAACAAATTCGGTTCTCCAAAAGGTGCAACCCATGATGATTTTCCTCCTTGTTGTAATGATTAAATCCACATCAACTAATTATCAGGTGGAAAGGGTTGAATTTTTCAAAGTGATGAAAAAATAGAGTGTGTTTTTTTTTGACACGTTGAAAAACACACACATGTTTTTTTCAAAGACTTTAAAAATGCAATTCGTTTATCAAAAGGTGCAACCCATGATGCATTTCCTCCTTGTTGTAATGATGCAATCCACATCAAATAATTATCAGGTGGACAAGGGTTGGTTTTTTCAAAGTGATGAAAAAATAGAGTGTGTTTTTTGACACGTTGAAAAACACACGGTGTTTTTTTTTCACACTTTGAAAAATGTAATTCGGTTTATAAAAAGGTGCAAACCCATGATGATTTTCCTTTTTTTGTAATGATGAATCCACATCAAATAATTATCATGGAGAAAGGGTTGGTTTTTTTTCAAAGTGATGAAAAAATAGAGTGTTTTTTTGAGACACGTTGAAAAAACACATGTTTTTTCAAAGACTTTGAAAAATGTAATTTGGTTCTCCAAAAAAGGTGCAAACCACGATGCATTTTCCTTTTTGTAATGATGAAATCCACATCAAATAATTATCAGGTGGAGAAGGTTGAATTTTTTTTTAAGTGAAAAAAAGAGTGAGTTTTTTTTTTTTTACACGTTGAAAAAAACACACTTTGTTTTTCAACACTTTGAAAAACGTAATTCGGTTTTAAAAGGTGCAAACCACATGATGCATTTTTTTCCTTGTTGTAATGATGAATCCACATCAAATAATTACTAGGTGGAGAAGGGTTGAATTTTTTTTCAAAGTGATGAAAAAAAAGTGTGTTTTTTTCAGACACGTTTTGAAAAACACATGTGTTTTTTCAACACTTTGAAAAAAACAATAATTTGGTTTATCAAAAGGTGCAACCCATGATGCATTTCCTCCTTTTGTAATGATGAATCCACATCAAATAATTATCAGTGGATAAGGGTTGAATTTTTCAAAGTGATGAAAAAATAGAGTGTGTTTTTTGACACGTTTGAAAAACACATGTTTTTTTCAACACTTTGAAAAATGTAATTTCAGGTTTATAAAAAAATGGTGCAAACCCAACGATGCATTTTTGAAAATGTAATCATTTATTGCATGACCTTTTTTCTCAAAATGAAATCCACATCAACTAATTATCAGGTGGAAAAGGGTTGAATTTTTTCAAAGTGATGAAAAAAAAGTGTGTTTTTCAACACTTTGAAAACGTTTGAAAAACACATGTGTTTTTTTTCACTTTGAAAAATGCGTAATTCAAATTTCTCAAAAGGTGCAACCCACGATGCATTTTTCCTTTTGTAATGATGCAAAAAATTTTGGATCAAATAATTATCATAGTGGAAAAAGGGTTGAATTTTTTTTCAAAGTGATGAAAAAATAGAGTGTGTTTTTTTTTTGACACGTTGAAAAACACACATTGTTTTTTTCACACTTTGAAAAATGTAATTCATTTATAAAAAGGTGCAAACCCATGATGATGTTTTTCCTCCTTGTTGTAAATATTGAATCCACATCAACTAATTATCAGGTGGAAAAGGGTTGGTTTTTTCAAAGTGATGAAAAAAAAAAGTTTTTTTAAGACACGTTGAAAAAACACACATTGTTTTTTCAACACTTTGAAAAACAAATTTGGTTTATAAAAGGTGCAAAAAGGTGCAAACCCATGATGATTTTCCTCCTTTTTGCAATCCACATAAACTAATTATCAGTGTGAGAAGGGTTGGTTTTTTTCAAAGCGATTTTTTTAATAGTGAGTTTTTTGACACGTTGAAAAACACAATGTGTTTTTTCAACACTTTGAAAAATGTAATTTGGTTCTCTCAAAAGGTGCAACCCATGATGCATTTTTCCTCCTTTTTGTAATGATTGAATCCACATTAAGTAATTATCAGGTGGAAAAGATTTGGTTTTTTTCAAAGTGATGATAAAAATAGAGTGTTTTTTTGACACGTTGAAAAACACATGGTGTTTTTCAAACTTTGAAAAAAAACAAATTTGGTTTATCAAAAAGGTGCAACCCAAATGCATTTTCCTCCTTGTTGTAATGATGAATCCACATCAAATAATTATCAGGTGAAAAAGGTTTTTTCAAATGATGAAAAATTTTTCAAAAATGATGAAAAAATATAAAGTGTGTTTTTTTCCCACGTTGAAAAAATCAAAAAATACATTAAAAAAAGGGTTTTTTTTTTAAAAATTTGAAAAATTTCAATTTGAAAAACATTTTTTTCAACACTTTGAAAAATGTAATTTGGTTAGGTGCAAACCATGATGCATTTTTCCTCCTTGTTGTAATGATGAAATCAATCATCAAATAATCAGGTGGAAAAGGTTATCAAATGGAAAAAAATGGTTGAATTTTTTGAAAATGATTTTTTTTAAAAAAATTTGTTTTTTTTGAACACACGATGTTTTTTTGAAAAAAAACATGTTTTTTCAAAACTTTTGAAAAAAAATATTTTTTTTGACATTCAAAAAATGCACATGTGTTTTTCAAACTTTGATGATGCATTTTCCTCCTTTTTGTAATGATGTTGAAATCCACATCAAAATAATTATCAGTGGAAAAGGGTTGGATTTTTTTGAAGTGATGAAAAAAAAAAAGTGAAAAACACACTTTTTTCAACACGTTGAAAAACACATGGTGTTTTTTCAACACTTTGAAAAACATTCAATTTTTATAAAAGGTGCAAACCACATGATGCATTTCCTCCTTTTGTAATGATGATCCACATCAAAATTATCAATCATTTTAAACATAAGGGTTGTTTTTTTTAAAAATTTGAAAAAAAAATAAGTGTTTTCGACACGTTGAAAAACACACATTTTTTCAAACTTTGAAAAAAAAATTTGGTTCTCAAAAAAAGGTGCAACCCATGATGCATTTCCTCCTTTTTTAATGATGCAATCCACATAAAATATAATTGATCAAGGTTTTTTTCAAATTGAAAAAAAATAAGTGAGATTTAAGACACGTTGAAAAATGCATGGTGTTTTCAACACTTTGAAAAATATAATTTAATCAAAATGAACCCACAATGATTTTCCTTAATTAAACACTTGAAAAATTAATAAAAAGGTAAAAATGAAAGAAATGAATTGATGAAAAATAATATTTTTTTTGATTAAAAACATAAAAAAATGAAAAGATGAAATCATATTCTTTTTAGATATAACATGAAATCATATAGAGATATACCTCATAGATTTTTTAGATATAACATGCATCATTAAATTATAATCAATAGTTTTTATATGAATGTTAACACAACCAAAATAACACAAGTTCCACTCCTTTTTATTTAAACCCATGTGTGGAGCCCATATTACAGTGGATACAATGTGATAAAATCATAATATTAGACAAACCATTTATACATTTACACCAAATTTATAGTAACTGTAGAAAATACTAATTATCTCTTATAAGACTGATGATAATAATGAATTACATTGAAATAACCAATATTATTCTTGCAAACTTCTCCTTGAAAACCAAAACATTTTTTTGAAATGGAAAATCCTTCGCATCAAATCTGTATAACACTACAAAAAAACTATGAGAAGATGAGAAGTTAGACTTGAAGCAATGAAAACAATTTTGTAGTCTTAATGAATGGTAACACACATTTAAACTAAGATCAAACCATTCATCAATATATGCACAAGTTGAAAGAAAATTACATGAAGATGTCAAACCTCACAATTAGACATTTAACAAGTCCATCAATAACATATATTATTGTGAATGACATTCCAATAATTGTTATAGTTTACTCACTAAAAAACCATTGTAATGTATATGTAGTATGAAAATTACATGCTTCAATGAGTACTTGAAATTTGAATTCTCTATAATATGTACATTAACTAGAAGTAACATTCACAATACTCACACATTTTAAATCTTATTCCAATTTAAATCTTGCTATTTGATTTTCAAACCTTCTAATATTTTATTATGTTTTTATGGTTTAATTATTATTTACTCTTTTAAAAACTAAAATATACGTTTAACCAACATCTTTTGATGTCAAAGGTCACATGGACAATGTCATTTTATTACAAAGTCATATTTTATGTCAAAGGTCACATGGACAGTCTTCGGTGTGAGCGACTGGTACTTTTTTCTCAGTCGACGCCTTGGCCAGGATGTACATCTTCTTCCATAATTCTTTGTGACCTTCATGAATTTTAACAATGGAATTAAAGCTTGCTACTTGATTTTCAACACTTTTTTTGTTCGATTCACACGTCGTCTCCCAATTCTTAATTTCTAATTCCAACTCTTGAACCTCAAGCTCCAACTCCATCTTCCTCGAGGAAGCATCTAGTAATTGGTCCAATAATTCCTTTTTTTTTTTTGACAATTTTAAATATTGCAGTCTAAGTCTTTCACACGCTTTTAAATAAAACTTTTCCTTATTCATTACAAGTTTCATTTCTATTTCCATACAAAATGATGGGGACGACTCATCTTCTTGTTCAACTTTGACATCTTCATTTGCAGGGCTCTCTAATCTTTCCAAACACATTAGTACTTAGCACTATATAAATTTTTCATAATCTTTCGGTTCCAAAACTGGTGAGGCCTTGCGCTTTCCAACCTTCTTTTGTCTTGCCATCTAATTAAACATGTATTTAAACAACCGATTAATATCTGTTAACATTCAAACATAATTGTTAATATTTGTCACCATTCAAACATAATTATGAAATGTATACAAAATTTTAGTAAGCACATCAAACCCAAGTAGGCATACATGGAAGAAGAATGCAACTATGTAACCATAACCCACAAACCGTAATCCATAATACACAAGTTTTGAAAGAAAATTTGTGATTTATCTACATTAAATTACTGAACATGACAAACCCAAGTAGGCATACATGGAAGAAGAAGAATGCAACTAAGTAACCATATACCATATACCGTAATCCACAATCCATAGTCACATTAATACATTAACCATATACACAGTGACAACATCATCATTTATACAATAAATGGAATGTGACATAACAAGAATAAAAACCATCTAATGCGCTATAAACAAAACCACAAACCATATTCAATTTATCAAGAATGTAATACTAAATCGTAAACATCAAACACATTAAAGTAACAACCTCATCACACATATATACACTTGTCTTCTAATCACACTTGTATTACTCTTCCTTATTCATCACATCACATACCAGATATAACAATTCATATACATGATCTAAATACTAATTAATGTGCACATCATAACATCAACCAAAAACAACCATATTAGAGTAAAATCACATACATCTAATAATCATAATATAACCACATACATCTATCCATATCATCTATTATGCTACAAAGGCAAAAATTCATTAAATATAACTAATTTTTGCATACCACATAATCAATATCTATACATATATGTCAAATATATAAGTAAAATATGTCAAATATGTAAGTGAAATATAAAAGTACAATAACACACTGATGTCAAATATATAAGTAAGTTCAATATGTGTTTAACAAGCATATTTTCATCTCAAAGGTTGTATGACTGGTATATTCATTTGTTATCATTGTCTTGGTGGGAGTGCTTGGTGTTTTTTCCTCAATTTCCACCTTGGCCTACATGTACATCTTCTTCCATACTTCCTTCTGATCTTCGTGTATTTTAAGAATGGTATTAAAGTTTTCTACTTGATTTGTGAACACTTTTTTGTCCGCTTCACGCATTGTCTCCCAATTCTTAATTTCTAGTTCTAACTCCTGAACCTCGAGCTCCAACTCCATCTTCCTTGAGGAAATTTCTCCTATTTCATCCAATATTTCCTTATTTTTTTTTAAAATATAAATTTTCCAATGCAAAGCTTTCACACTCGTTTTGATACATCTTTGTCTTCTTTGTTACAAGTTTCATTTCTAATTCCATACGAAATGATGGGGAAGACTCATCTTCTTGTCTAACACCGACATCTTTGTTTGTAGAGCTCTTTGCATTCTTTTTGATGCATAAGTGTCACTATCAAATGTTTCATAATCATTTGGTTCTTGCACTAGGTGAAGCCTTGCACTTTCCAGCCTTCTTTTGTCTTGCCATCTAAATAAACTTGTATTAAAACAATCGATTATTATTTGTTACCATTCAAACATAATTAGAAAGGAAATAATGCACTTAACTTATACTTAACAAAATATTATCATGGATGAAATATATATGAAAGTTTCAGTAAGCACATCAAACCCAAGTACGCATACATGGATGAAGAACGCAACTATGTAACCATAAACCACAAACCGTAATCCATAATACACAAAATTTGAAAGCAAAATTGTGAATTATCTACAATATAAATTACTTGAACACGTCAAACCCAAGTAGGCATACAAGGAAGAAGAACACAACTATGTAACCACATACCATAAACCATAATCCACAATCCATAGTCACATTAATACATTAACTAGATACATAGTGACAACATCATCATTTATACAATAAATGGAATGTCACATAACAAGAATAAAAACCATCTAATGCACTATAAACAAAACGTAAATGGATAACTCTATGTAACCCATAACCACAAACCATATTCAATATATCAATAATGCAATACTAAATCATAAACCTCAAACACATTAAAGTAACATCATCATCATATACACATATATAGTAATTCAATCCTCACAAGCAAATGTTATACAATAAATGTTTTCATCTCCTTCATTGCCTATTGTTAGCGACAGACAATACTCCATCATAAAATCTAATATGTTTCTTCTCATCTCTATGAACAAAATTTGGTGTGATGCCAAGAATGGGTGGGGCATCTGATGTCTTTATCCGAGTATGGTCATGTTTCTCAACTTGTACCTCATCATCCTAAAAGCCAACCATATAGTAAATAAGTCAACGTAGATGAATCTCTCAGTTAAACACATAATTAAATTAAATCATCCATTACATCTACTTGCCTCTTCACGAGTGTCAAGTCTGATATCTTTGAGATCCCATATAGCAAACCCTTTGACACACTCTCCAAAGTGCTTGCAAATGTATTAGGGTAGGGAAATGGAGCAGTGGGAACAATGGCCTCAAAAATAATGACTTTGATAGTAAATTGGGGGAGTGTGATGCCATGACACTTCACGTGTGGGGATACTATCACAAACCACTCCTCTCATGACAACTATATCATCTGACATTAACCTGACTTCGACCCCATCGGAAAAAAATCTAGAATAACAACAATCTCAATTACATTAATAACTTTATCTTAATTTCACCAAAAAATAATAAAAAAATCAAATGAGAACATTCAATAACTTACTAGTCTAGCTCCACCCTCTCTCATACTATCAAGCAATGATGTTTTTGCCCCTCTCCTCATGCCTCCCCTCATCACCCTCTCTCTCCTCGACTAGAAAAGAAGCTGCAACTCTGGATTTTTCATCTCCACCTCTCTTGACCTCTCGTGAAGCTATCTCTCCAATAAGATCGAGACCACAAGCTGATTGAGAAGGGGGTGTGTTATCACAAACATCCACCTACAACAATCGAGTCATCAAGACAATTTAAATATCAACAACATAAGGCAACATACAAGGTTTTCAAGTGCGTGTTAAGTGGTTTTTACCTTTCTCTATTTTTCACACTACTGAATCGAGTCTCTCTGTCGGCGTAGGAGCTCACACAAGGGAATGTCATAATCCTACGCACACCTATAGTTAGTATATACAAAAATAAACAAAAACTACATTCTATCCTTACTTACGAAAGACCAATAATTTCTTACGTTATCATTCGTAGGGGGTCAACATTTCTGCTACTTGTTCCACCCTCTTCTCTATCTTCTGTTCATGACATAATATTAAGTTTTTGATTTCCAACCAAACATAAAATATAATATATTATACTAATCTTAAATTTACCTCTGTTATGATATTTGAGTTAATTTTTCCTCTCGCTCTCACCCAATGCTCCTCTCTCTCCTTTCACATCTTCTTTGAATCATAGGCATGCATTGCAGCATCCACCTCCCTCTTTCCTTCCTGGCTCAACTCCTCGAATCGAGTTTTGCATTCTTTTTTGCAAACTCGATCGATAACCCTCCTCCGCAAGTAGAATCATTGCCTCATGACATAGTTCACATCCCCTCTCTCTTTTTGCATGTATGCCCTACTCCTATCTTGAGGGATAGGTGGTCGTTTTCCCATATGCTTACGACCATGCTTACGAGGTTCCACGGAGGGAAGATTGTGTTCTACTTGGCGATGTCGATTAAGTCTATGCAACTCTAAAAACCTAACATCCCCACTAACAACACATGATCCATGCTTGGCAGAAATAACGAATACGACCATTAACATATTCGGTTTTATACTCTATGGGTGGCTCATGGATATCTGAGTGAATGGGCTCGGAAGGCCCATCTGACGTAGCTCCATCAACTATTGGAGGAGCATCTCCCTTTGCTTCCTCTATGATGCTTGTGAAATGCGTACGTGCCATGTGATGTGAAGGTGCTTGTATCTAGGGAGTACAAGTGCATAACTATTAGCCCAACATAAAATATTAAGTATTTTGCAAAAGAAGTAATGTTCACATATTCAAATATTACCATCATGGAATGTGAAGAAACCTATGTGAAAAGACAACAATTTCATAATTGTTATCCCAACAAATGACATTAGGTACATTGCTACGACAAAAACAATTAATGTTCACAAAGTTATATATTACCATCTCATTATTTATGTCTTCCCCAAAAACATAAGAATGGATTGTGAACATGGATCGACCCATGTCACCGAGCTTCCATGTTTCGTTCATGTGCATTGTCATAACCATCATTGAAGCGACACATTGTAAAACAAGTTAAACTGAAACAAATGGTGCACAAACTTATTTATTCATATTTTGCATTCATATTGAGAAAATCATGTGCACAATAAATGATTTGTGATGAAGTTAGCCACACACATTATTTTTCAAAACTGGATACTCGACTCTAGATGTTTCCAAAGTAAACATGAAATGTGAATTGTAAGTGTGTTACAAGACAAGATAGGATTAAAGCATGATGTATCCAAAATGCCCAGTTTATCAACCAACACTATATGATGTATCATCATATTATCCACAAAATATATAATATATACGTTGGAGACAATTCACATAATATTAGTTATTCATAATCTAATAAATAATGTATGTCTACCATTACGCAAAAAGGAAATACAATGTGTACATATATCATATTGAAATGTCTTCCATGGCAAGTGCTAGCAAAGCTACCACTTCTTGGTTTATAGTGTCCCTAGACACTTGACATACATCTAACCTACCTCTATTAACTTTTACATGCACATATGAACATTTCACAAAGCGAGATACACTCTCTAGCACTTGAACTCAAAGAATTGAAAGATTTACATTGTTACATTGGTATACACCAGTCATTTGTTTCACAACAAGCATATCATGAGAAAACACACAAATGTTCCAAACATCGTGGCGTATCACTTCCTCAAGACCCAATATCAAGGCCCTATACTCAGCCTGGTGGAAGGTCATAGTGGCATTTCTTGACAATTGTACCTCTTTCTACTATCTTGCTTCCATCGGGTCATATAATATGAATGATGAACATGCAAGATTTTTGAGAGGTATTCGACACTCCATGAATTTCCAATCTCCAAATGGCAACCATGTTTACCTTTATAATGGACAAAAATATATCGTAAGAAAACAAAAAAAAAAAATAGAATGAACACTTCAAATTTGACTTTTTCAATACAAACATCTGTAATTTAACATATGACAAGGCCCTAAAACATTTTCTACTGAGTTCATTCATTAATAATGATTTCTTATTGGAGATTCAATGGAGTTAGTACTTTTTCTAGGGACATACACACTAAATGAGTTAACGTCATGTGTTCGTGAGCGACTTCTTTTTGGGAAACATTGTATTAATTTTTATTCCTTAAAAAATTTTTCCTATAATTATGAGTTTATAAATGTAATGGTAAATATTAAATTTGAATATATTGGAATAAATTGATCAGTCTATTATGAATTATATTCCATTCCATTTGCATTTTCAATATAGATAAACTTTATATTTTAACATATAATTAATACAAGCACATTTAGAATAATTTTTCAAAAAAATATGTTTTCCTATAATTATGAGTTTATAAATGTTTAAATCATAAATTTGAATAAATCACTTAATAAATTGATTATCCTATTATGAATAGATAGATTTATCATGTTTTGGGAATATCAATATCTATAAAATTTGATTAGGGTTAAAATGGGTGTAGAAAAAAAAACTAACATTTGATTAGTTTCAAAACCAAATCAATAAAGAAATATCTAGTACATAGGGTTTAGATTTATCATGTTCGTAGGAGTGACAAGAAGATGATCATCAAGATAGAGTTTAGATTTATCATGTTCTTGGGAAGTGACAAGAAGAAGATGATCATCCAAATCTTGTAGTACAATTGATTTTTATGAGACACAAGAAAACTTTACATTTATCATACAAGTATACTGTACACTTGACATTCCAAGTAATATTGTGCACTTTAATTCAAAATATGTTATTACGAGTAGATTTTCAGAAATGAGGGGTCCAAAAACTCTCAAGTTTCTAAAACTTCATTACAATCAATGGTAAAATGTACTTCTTTAGCTTTCCCTAAATGGGATGCTGAAGTTTAAACCATAAGGAAACAATAATATGTTTTGGGGTTTTCATTTTATCAAATATACTAATCTTTCTTGATATTTAACAAGTCCATCAATAACATATAGTGTGTGAATGACATTTCCAATAATTGTTATAGTTTATTCACTAAAAACCATTGTAATGTATATCTAGTATTAAAATTACATGCTTCAATGAGTACTTGAATTCTCTAGAATTAACTCCTTTTCAAACAATACCGATTTTCTATATTATGTAGATTAAGTAGGGTACATGTGCATCTCTATATGAGTTGAACTCATATTAGAACACTATTGACACACAAATAAACAAACTGGTATATGACTATCAAAAAATGTGAATAAGGTAGACCAAGGGTCACATGGATAAATTTCGAAGAGAACGGGGACTCTTTTCTCATAAACATGTAGTTTACCAAAACCTTTTGGACTTAAATTCCTTGTCAAGTGCACTAACCTAGCAAAAAGTCTTAGAACTACACAAGATAATTAAAAAATAAATAAATAATCAAAGGGGGCCATATGAATACCATAAATGATTGGAAATGATAATTGCACCAATACAATCCTAAATTGGACAAATGATCATAACCCATACTTAGTGAATTTGACATGAATATTTAAATATTTTTAGACCTTGTTAATTTTTCCTTTTTTAACTAGACTTCACTGATTGGTTTCAAATAACCCTGAAGACATTTCATTTTAGGGGTTGTGAAGATTTTAGAAAATCGTTACCATTACGCATTTGGTACCTAAATATAATTTTAACATAAATGAATTTTAATAATCTAAACTTGCTATAAAATATATAAACATTAGTAATTTTAAAAATATAATCCATAGAAACACATTTTAATACTATGGAAAACATATTTAATCCAATGCAAAACATATTTAATATTTAAGCTCATGTGAATCAAGAATATATTCGAACAACAAAATGAAATATATTTAAGTTGGTGTGAATCAACATTCGACAAAAATTAAATATTTATATAGGTTTTTTTCAAACATGTCATAAGTTTTTAGTACAAAACATATAAAAGCAGTAACTATTTTTTTTTTTTTTTAGCAACAAACTTGGAGTTGCTTCCATGTGCAATCTTTTTGCACAATTTTTTGGATCTATCACCGGTTTTATGACCGAACTCCCATCTTCCTCAACTTATGGGGAGGCTCATACTTCTGGGCTTCCTCCATCATGTCATAAGCTAGACCATATCCACGTGAATGAGAATCTATAGTGCGGAACTTAGACAAATAAATAACTAAAGTTTCCGAAAAATCAAATTGAGTCGGGCTTTAACCATGTTTGCAATTTCCGGTTTTGACGGCTTATTTTGTTGATGGTGGTCTATGTAGACCACAAATGTGGACCTCTTGAAAGTTTCCTCCCTTTGAAATTTGGGAGTTGTCAATGTTATCCCTATGGGATTCGATGAATAGAGCTTCATGTATTCATTTTCACCACGCAAAAGAGAAACTAAATACAACAACACACATGCAACAAAAATATACAATTAACGTTAGTACGATACATGAAAAATCTAATATACGTCATCCAATATGATAAAATAATCACAACATCAAAAAGCTAATATCCATGAAAATTCAAGTATCAATAAATGCCAATGGCTATCCTTCACTCAAATGCACCCTCCCATAATATCACAACCATCCATTACAAAAGGGATGGTTGTGATATTATGGGAGGGTGCATTTTTGAGTGGAGGGTCAGTGGTGGGTGACTTTAAAAACCTCTTCTCAACATAATATACCACCCAACTATCGATGTGGAATCCTAAGGGCAAGCCCCTTCATCACACAACGATAGTTGGGCGTATCGATGTGGCATCCTAAGGGGCAAGCCCCTTCAACACACACCGATTCCTGTCTTTGCAGAGGCACTTGCCCCCATATGCCAAATTGAGAGTGAGAGTATGATATCACATAATTTTTATAGCTTCAACTTTCATCATAAAAAAATATAACTAATAAACAATTTTCTATATACAAATGATATATGCACATTACCATTATCTACAAATATAATTAGTACGGAAAAAATCAAACTTACTCTAATGTTATTCCATTTAACACAACTAAGATCTCTCAATCATATTAAGAAATTACTAAACATTTACAATTAATTATATCAAAAACATACTAAACATATGATAAACATACTAAATCAACTAACATCAACTAACATATGATAAACATACTAAATCAACTAACATCAAAAACTGCCATACTAAAGTAGACAAGAGTTAAAATTTACTTTATGTAGACAAGAGTTAAAATGAATAAGGATCCAACAATATTAGACCTTCAAACACTCATCCTCACTCCTATGTCTATCAATATTAGAGGTTCCTTTATTTTTAGAAGCTTATGAAAATTTGTGAAGATAGTAAAATCCCATATTATCTAGGTCTATGATGAAATCATAAATGGGTTCTCCCTCAAATCAAACACAATGGGTGGTCCCTCATTTTTCAAATTGCAAAATGTTCCTCTTCTCATGATTCCCAAAATCAAAGGTCTTTCACTCTTTAAAAAGGGATACACACTCTTAATGAGACGCCTTGGGGAAAATGTGAAGCAAAAATTCCAACCATGAAATAAAATGTTACTCACGTTACTGAGATTCAAAGTACTATTTTAGATGAACACTTCCATATATTTGTGTTTCTTTTATGGTTTCTTTATCTAGTTGCATCCTTTACTGTAGTCTTGAAGTTAAAAAATGCTTACGCATGTAGGATATATCAACCCCATTTTCCCCACTTCCAACTAATTTGAGACAATAAATAACCTATTTTAATCTTCCCCTTTTTCCTAATCTTCTTCAATATTAATTAACTCTCTTTTTAGTTGTTACCTCCACATTTCATCACATAGTGTATTAACCCTAAATTAATTAAATGGAGTTATCTAATTAATTGGTTTATATAGAGTTGAATAAATTGTATATGAATTTCATTAATTTATTAACCACATTCATTTAAATGGAGTTATCAATTAGCAATAATAGAAAATATCATATCATAGTGTGCTAAATTGATAAGGAAAATAAGAGTATAATTTTGGTTTGAGGGGTGACATAACTTATTCAAGTTGACTTATCACAATATCATTGCTACATATAGTATATATGAATAACTCTAAATGCCTTTAGGTCAATGTTTTCTCACATAAATATGGAGGGGAAATACCATACATATTAGGTTGGACTAGATTCCATAATTATATGAAATACTATAGATTTGGACCTTTAGATTGTGGGATACTAGTTTCCTTTATGCCACTTTGTCATCACCTTTATCTCATGTTGATATCTTTAATGATGTCAGATTCAAAACTATACTTTACACCTATACTTGCAAATCAATTGTAAATTCCAACAAAATGCTATATTAAAAATAAACATGCATTTGGTTGAATTGGACTTACCTCAACTCATTTATGACTCACTCAAGTATTATTCATTTTTAATACTCAATGTAGTCCTCATGCTACTTCGTGCAAGTGTGCATATAAGTAAAATCCTAGGAATCAATTTTCCCTCATTATTTGAGATTGATAGCATGTTATGCTTATGTACTCCCATAAAAACCATTGTATGCAAATGTGCATATCATATTATGATCTTGTATGTTCTGATATGAATTATGTAGTAAATAATGGTTGATACATAGACATGTTATTTTTAGATAATAAGCACTTAGAGTAAACATGTATATATAAGAGTCTTGTGCATTAAAATTTAAACCTTAGTGAGAGGAAACAAATAATCAAAACATTGTAAACAAAAGATAAATTATTAATGAAGAGGATCGATGAGAAAAATGTATTTAGAAGAAAAAGAGGACAAGAGGATAAAAATTAGGTGATGACCATAGTATGTTCCTAACCATACTTCATAGTCTTGGAACAAATTCATCAAAAGTAAAATAGTAAAGTTCAAATTTTAGAAATATTTATCACGAAGAAAAAAATCGTAAATAAGAATCATTTATGTTAAGAAATAGAAACAAATTCTGAAATTTATAAGAAAATCAATAAGAAACAACACCATTTAGACTTAGTTTCATCATTCAATACTCAAATATAATACATAAAGTTAGCAAAAATGATTTCATAATATTCTTTTGTTATTTTTTATTTTCTAGATCTACCCTCCCATTATGTTAGTGAATGATATTTAATAGTTCTCAAGGTGAATAAGATTATACTTGACAGTGCTAAAGAATTAAAAGTTGTTATACATTATAATAGAGTAACCATTATATGGTAAACAATGTGATCCATCAACATGATCCCAATGGAGATGTGGTGTAGTGTACCCATTATAATCAGAGTTTATAATAGACATAAATGGAAATATTAGATAAATGGACATTACTCCTAGCATTCTTGAAAGATTGGGGGTGATAAATCACCAAAAGGTATTGGACAACCAGGTAGGAATTGTGTATTCTAACACAAATTGATGAGTGTCAAAGATATTTATATTCTCTTGAGAAAAACACTTCCCGTAATTTGGTACCACACTATTGTATACATATCATCATCCCAAAATTTTGAAAACCCTACAAATTCAAAAGGGAATGAATATTCATACCCACACTATGCATTATACAATTGTTCTTTAGAAACTATAGTATCGATGATTCGAGAATTTAAAATTATTTTCCCCACTACATTTAAAATAAATGCAATGGAATGTTCATTTACAACTTCATGATTTAGTATTTAATTCATTTTAATAATCATAGTTATCCTTTTTGGTCACTAGGTTTGTTTATTCATTTGTCTAGAAGAGGGTGGTTTTATGTAACTAACCCATATAGTTTATCCCCTTTTGATGAAATACATGAAATGAAAAATATTGCTTGAGTTGAAAGTAAATAATAGTAGATGGTAATGTACAATTGATGGTAATGTACGAATGCCTAGCTAATACAACATCTATTCTACTTACTCATTATCTTGACCATGAAAAGTATAATAAATCTTAAAAATGGTTATGGTAGATAAATTATAGGGAAATACCTAAGTCACTTAAGGGATTTCTAAATATAATAGTTCTCTGTATGTGTATACTTTACATAATGGTTATTATTTTTCAATTGAGGTTAGTATAACAAGAAAAATTGATTGAGTTTCAGGAGGAAGGAAACTTGTGGGCATATTAAAATATAACTCAATTCTTGAATGTTAAATTTAAAAAGTAATGGTAGATAATTGATGGTTTATAAAGGTATAATATGTCCCTACATGCACCATGCACATCATTATCTAGCATTTCAAATTCCTTGGGGTAGAAATATTCTACCTCTTCCTCAATCATCCATTCATTCCCTTATTCACTACATTCTTCGTGTTCAAACTTTTATTTACTCGAGAAGAATTCTTCCTTGTATTCACAGTATTGTGACTCATATTCAACTTCTAGGATCTCCATTGAATCATGTATGTTCTCTAACTCTCTCTTTAGTTCTTTAATATTTCTCTTTTGGGAATTGATAATTTTTCCCTAGTTCATCCTCCTTTCTTATACTTTAATTCTAACTTTCAACACCATGAATTCAACCTTCAACTTCTCTAAAATATCCATTTCTCTTTTCTTACTTCAACAAAGCTTCTACAAGCCTCTCCTTAAACACTCACTTCTTTTATCACTTTCATACCTCGAAAACCCACTACTGCAAATAACCTTTTCTCCTTTCTCTTTATCACTCTCTTGGGATATCTCAATGCCTCTCAAACTTACTTTCTTATATACATGTTCATATGTAGTTCACTTTCCTCTCAAATTTCCACAAGTTTCCTTTTCACAACTTGATCTCTGTTTTCAAACTCTTTTTCACATCTTGATCACTCCTCTTTGTGATAACATTCAGCTGCCACCTCTCTTCATGTTAAAAATTTCAACCCTTATTCTCTTTCAAATAATTCCCTCTTCAAAGATTCCATCTCATTCACAAAATTTTGCAGCGATGGATTGGTTCTCTCATCTCTAGGATATTAGGCCTTTCCATTTGATGGATTCTTGATATTTCCAGAGAGGATGAGATTGTCATCAAGTTCAACGAACATCCTTTATGCTTCTACAATGTTCCTTAGTTGAGAGCTTCACAACAAAAATCCTACTTTTGATGATTGAATATTGATTAAGAATCTCTTGATATTGTTTTCATATGGTGAATATTATTCCGATATCCTAAAAAGCAACCGTTCAAGCGAGCCACGAAGTCTCTCATAGTTTTTCTTTCTCCTTTCCTCATTTAAGCCAATTGCACTAAGAGGTCCTGACAGTCTTTAGTTGATTTAAATCCTTCCTCGAAGGCGATTGATGTCATCCCAACCAAAGATGGATCGGACACATAGGAGGTAGAACCATTCTGCTGATTTTTATTGGAGGGACTCCATGAACAATGTTACAACAACATCTTCATATTGGACACCAAGAATTCCAAATGATGTTGTGAAAGAAGAGATGTGCTCTTCTGGATGTTGTGTGTTGTCACCTTTGAACTTTGGAAAGTTCTTGCGGGAACCCATTGGTAGATCATGAAGAGGGGGGTTCAAGAGCAAGCGAGACCGAGACTATATTCCTTCCCCATTGAACAATGTGCTAAGATATTTCTTCTTCATCTGCCATTGTTTCTTCTGCTTCTGTTTCAGCTCTTGCTTCTACAAAGTCTTCTTAAAATTCTTGTTCTTCCACAAACTCGATGTTTAATGGTTGTTGAAAAATGGGAGAATTTGAAGGGGAAGTATCCACATGAGTTTGGATAGGATTGCCAAGTGAATTGTTTGAAGATCTAGATGGAGAGGAGGCTTGAGAGAAAAAGAATGGATTATCTCTAATTCGTTCTTGCTGATTTTTGAACACCTCTTGACCTGTTCAAACTAGTGTATCTCCTTTCAGGTCATCTTTTAGAAATTCTTGAAGTGGGAATATGAAAAGACACTGTGGAATATGAAAGGTCATGTGCAGGAATTGACAGTGTATCTTTCAGAAATGGATTTTCATGAACTCTTTTTTTCAAGATTTTTTTTTTTATTTTGTATTTTGGACCTTATGACCATATTTAGGTGTAGATGTTGCTAAATCTACCCCATGGTGGGCTCCAAAACTGTTGGCGAGAAAAATTTTCAGGTGGAAAAACTTGTGGATTTCTTGCCAACGTTGTGGGAATCTAAGTCCCTCTACTTAATTGGTGCAGCTGCCATATATGCATGCATGAGAAAATGTGGATTTTTGTGGTGGCCTTTTGACCGGGGATCCAATAGGGACACTCCACTGACCCTGTGAAAAATATTGCAGATACTTGTAAGAGAGGACTTTGTCTGTAGAGAGGGAAAGGGGAGTGAGAAATTAGATAGGAGAACTAATGTTGCAGGTAGAAAATCAGATTCCTGCATACATCAATTATAATTTTTATCACATGCATTAAAATTAGGAGGAAACAACTCTACGCATAGCAACAAGACCAAATGGAATTTATGATTACAAAGTATCAATAAACCCCTTAGTCAAAAAAGGCTCAAAACTCCTTCTTCTTGTATTGATTTCTTAAACCAAGTTGTACATAGTATGAGAATGGAGGAAAAATAGAGAGTGGGGAAAGGAAGAATTTGGCTATCTCCTTTGTTCTCTCAAGGTAGAATGCACTCTTGAGCTTACAAAATTAATGACCAACCCTTTGAAATGGGAATGGCATGTTACAATTTATAGAATGAGAGGTGACTTATCATCTACCCCCAATGGCTTTTCATATGTCCTTGTGCAACTTAAAACTTTTCAACTTCCTAGGAGAATATTAAGTCCCTTTTTATAACATAAAGGTGACTTATTACATTAGGAACATTAGGACATATGAAAAGTGCAACCCCAACGTGAAATTAGAATATTGGAAAGTGAGAGAAAGTTGGGGAAGAGGAGAGAGAAAGAGAGAGAGAGAAGAAGAAGAGGAGATGTCATTCCCATGAAGTCCATTGGTCCTTGTTGATGGAAAGCTCCAAATGTAGTGAAACTCTAAATCTTTGAACTCCTTACACACTATGTGAAACTCCTTCAAATTAGCTCACGAACGCTCACCAAGTTGAGTGAACTATTCCACTGATGACCGCAACTCCTAGCCTACGTATGATATACTTGTGACCCAAACTATGTAGTGAGTGTAAAAAACATTGTCTAGTTCCCTGAGATGATCACCCCTCTATGTCTCATTATGCCAAACTTTCCCTTTGAGAACAACCTACTATTAATAGTAAGTGTCCAGATGGAAGGCTTACTATTTTTAGTGAGAGGTGATTTTTGCCTCTTCTCGACCATCGTGATGTGATGAACTCCCTCATTTGATCTTGTGCACATTGCCTTTGCTTTGACCACTTCTTGGGGTGACTTACTATTTTTAGTAAACACCTATATAAGGGACTTACTATTTTTAGTAAGTGGCCATTTTAATTGTTTTCTGCTCTAGAAAATCATTCTAGCTTCTTAGTGACCTTGGGTACACATTGCTTTTGCCACAACTAATTTTGATGATGACTTTCCAAACAAAGCAAGTGTGTATAGGAAAACTTACTATTTTTATAAAGTGTGCTTCCAGTGCTTAGTTTATGGAACTTAACATTTTTTAGACTTGTCTTGTTGTCATCAATTACATCCTCCGAATTTCACATAATTTTTCCCACTAGAATGCTAGGAAATAAAATTTAAAATTTTCACCTAGTAGTGGCTTCGAGCACGGAGCTGCCATGGCGGCCATTAATGGAGCTTGAAATTTACAGGTCTTGTTTTTGTCTCCATTTGTAACAAAAAAACAACTCCATTGTGATAGGTTTTTCATTTGGAGCTCGTGTGTGCAAGTTTTTAGCTCGTTTCCATTTCGAAATGATGGGAAATCCGACGAATGTGAGTGGTGCACGAAGTGAGGATTTTGTTGGAACAAATAATTTTGGGCACCATTTGACCTCTGGTTTGTTGCATCATGATTGTCTTGAAAAATTTGGAAGTATGCAAAAGATAACACCTCAATCCAACTTGTATCTTGTGAGATATGAAGATTTCTCAATTAGGTGACTTCATGGTTATCTAGCAAAAAACCTTCATTTTCTTCCTGTTCTTCATTTCTTCAACGCTTTTTCATTCCTTCCCTAAAAATGTGTATTTTCATGGTGTGGAGAGGGTGTTTATGTGGCCATGGTAGAGTTGGTTTGGATCAGTAATGGTGGACCGGGTGTCTGGACAAGCAAGAACAAGGCCATGGCATGGTGAGAAGTTGTGAAGGAGAAATGAGGGGGAAGAAACAACTAAGTGCCGGATTTGAATATTAAAAAAATGCTCATGCAAGGGTGGGGTGAATTTTTTTCATGTAATTTCCTGTCCCTACCTTAGGGACATGAGGGACATAAAATTCCACGGTGAGCAAGAGGATGACACGTGTCCTCGATCCGACGATAAGGGATTTGCTTGAAAAAACACTAGAAGCACTGGGGGCTGAAAGTCGGGTCACGTGGATGACCAAAGGACTCCCCATAGGGATGGGTGCATTTTTCCATGTCTTTTTTCCTTGACCTTAGGGATGTGAGGGACATCAAATTCCATGGTGGTCTTGGAGCTGACACGTGTCTTTGATCCGACGACAGGGAATTTGAGCTCCAAAAATGCACTTGGGGGTTGAATCTGTCAAAGTCTGAAGGTCACATGAGGGTCCCAAAGGTCACATGGGGGCTGGGAAGAATTTTTCCAAGGTTTGTACCTGACCTTAGGGATGTCAGGGACATAAAATCTCGCTAGGCTCTTGGTGCTGACACTATGTCCTCCCAAAATTGACTAACTCCCGAACTGTCTCCAAGAGGGTAACTTGGAACGATGATAACTTGAGCTCCCAGTGGAATTTATTGGTGAAATGTTATATGATCTTGATTGGAAATTTATTTTTAATCCAATGGTGTGGGTATAATGTCTTGATTCATCCATTTGATCCTTGAAAAATTGGAATTGTGATTTGGTACTCCACTTGTGCCTGAGAAAACTACCTAGACCTGATGCGCCAAAGTGTTGTGAAAAATATGATTTCACCATCATTTAGATATTGGAATTATCTTTCTGTAGATGTTTTTTTACTCCTAACTCCATCCGTAGCTCTCAGAATCTTCTTCTGAAGCTCAACAACTTTTTTAGGCCTGTGTACTTTCTAGGCTTGTGAACCCTACTTTTCATTCAAACTGCTCCAAGTCTTTCAAAACTTCCCCAAACCTTCCAAAATAATTTCCATGATGTTCTAAGGTCTTCAATTCACCTCCATGTTGAATTTGGACCTTTTTTTCTACTCCAGGGGGTTGATCTAGTCTTGGGAAAGCTAGTGCTAGCCCTTCCCACAACCGCCTATATAGCTTTTAAATGAACTCGTAAAATCACTAGGGGTATGAATATAATTTCTTAAATCACCTAGGGGATGAGATAACATTAATTGGGAGGTCACTTGTATTGAATGGATAGACCTGGGTGTCTTATAATGACGAGACTTGAAAAAATTAACGCATTTGGGTATAATTGTCATGCTCGGAAATTGTCAATCTCGAAATTGTCAATTTCCCTATTGCACTTTGCATGAAAACAAGCGGCTCTAGCTTGGGGATATAACATGGACCGAGCATAGCAAAGACATGGCATGAGAACTCCTAGAATTTCAAATTATAACATATTGACTTGCCTTATCCATTGGGCCCTACGTCATGTACAACTCTGACTTACAAGAGAGAGAGTGAGAGCGAAGAAGGAAAACACACACACACACAAAATGACCGAAAGGAAACAAATGAAACAAAATAAAAAAGGAAATATGCCGGTAGAAAGGAAACACACCTAGGAATCACCTATGGTACAAGGAGGGGACAACCCGCTTTCACTTTGAAGATTTTTTCATTCCTTAAGAGTTACCCCGAGTGAAATGTTCCGCTAATGACCACAACTCCTAGCATACGTATGATATACCTGTGACCCGAAATATGTAGTGAGTGTCGAAAAATATTGTCTAGTTCCCTGAGATGATCACCCATCTATGTCTCACTATGCCAAACTTTCGCTTTGAGAACAACCTGTTATTAATAGTAAGTGTCCAGAAGGAAGGCTTACTATTTTTAGTGAGAGGTGATTTTTGCCTCTTCTCGACCATCATGATGTGATGAAATCCCTCATTTGATCTTGTGCACATTGCCTTTTCTTTGACCACTTCTTGGGGTGACTTACTATTTTTAGTAAGAACTTATATAAGGGACTTACTATTTTTAGTAAGTGGTCATTTTAACTATTTTCTACTCCGAAAATCATTCTGGCTTCTTGGTGACCTTGGGTACACATTGCTTTCGCCACAACTACTTTTGATGATGAATTTCCAAACATAGAAAGTTTGTATAGGAAAACTTACTATTTTTAGAAAGTGTGTTTCTAGCACTCGGTTTGCAATGAACATATTTTTTTAGATTTGTCTCTTAGTCACGACCAATCCTCTGAATTTCACATAAATTTTCCCACTAGAATGCCGGGAAATAAAATTTAAAATTTTCACTGTGCAATGGCTTCGAACCTTGAGCTGCCATATGACGACCATTAATGGAGCTTGAAATTTGTAGGTTTGGTTTTTTTCCATTTGCAATGAAAAAGACTCCATTGTAATAGGTTTTCATTTGGATCTTGTGTGCAAGTTTTTAGCTCGTTTCCATTGCCAGAATGATGGGAAATCCGACGAATGTGAGCCGGTGCACAAAGTGAGGATTTTGTTGGAACAAATAGTTCGGGCATCATTTGACCTCTGATTTGTTGAATTGTGACCGTCTTGAAAAATTTGGAAGTATTTAGAAGACAACACCTCGATCCAACTTGTATCTTGTGAGATATGAAGATTTCTCGATCGGGCGACTTCACGGTTATTTAGTAAAAAACCTTCATTTTCTTCTTGTTCTTCATTTCTTCAACACTTTTGATCATTCCTTCCCCTAAAACCTATGTATTTTCATGGACTGGGTGTTTATGTGGCCATGTAAGAGTTGGTTTGGATCAGTAATGGCAGACCGGGTGTCTGGATAAGCAAGAACAAGGCCATGGTATGGTGAGAAGCTATGAAGGAGAAATGAGGGGAAGAAACAACTAAGTGCGGATTCGAATATTAAAACAAATGCTCATGCAAGGGTGGGGCGCAATTTTTCATGTCTGATGTCCCTAACCTTAGGGACATGAGGGACATCAAATTCCATGGTGAGTAAGAGGATGACACATGTCCTTGATCCGACAGCAGGGGATTTGCTTGAAAAAAACACTAGAAGCACTGGGGGCTGAAAGCCAGTCACGTGGATGACTAAAGGAATCCCCATAGGGGCTGGGTGAATTTTCCATGTCTTCTTTCCTTGACCTCAGGGATGTGATGGGAATCAAATTCCACGGTGGTCCTAGAGATGACATGTGTCTTCGATCCAACGACAGGGAATTCGAGCTACAAAAATGCACCTGGGGGTTGAACTATCACGTCTGAAGGTCACATGAGGGTCCCAGAGGTCACATGGGGGTTGGGTGCATTTTCCAAGGTTTTTGTACCTGACCTCAGGGACTTCAAGGACTTAAAATCTCACCAAGATCCTGGTGCCGACAAATGTCCTCCCAACAATTGACTAACTCTTGAACTGTCTCCAAGAGGGTAACTTGGAACGATGATAACTTGAGCTCTTAGTGGAATGCATTGGTGAAATGTTGTATGATACTAATTTGAAATTTCCTTTTGAATAAAATGGTGTGGTTCTAATTTCTTGATTCATCCATTTGATCCTTGAAAAATTGGAATTGTGATTTGGTAATCCATTTGTGCCTAAGAAAAACCACTGCTGCCAGCACTGATGCGCCAAGTGTTGTGAAAAATATGATTTCACCATCATTTATATATTGAAATTATATTTCTAGGGTTGTTTCTTTTTACTCCTAAATCGATCCAGATTTCTCATAATCTTCTTCTTAAACTCAACAGTTGTTTTAGGCCTATGTACTGCCTAGGCTTGTGAACCCTGCTTTTCATTCAAACTACTCCAAGTCTTTCAAAACTTCCCCAAACCTTCCAAAATCATTTCCATGATGTTCTAAGGTCTTCAATTCACCTCCATGTTGAATTTGGACCTTCCGTTCCACTCTAGGGGGTTGATCTAGTCTTGGGAAAGCTAGTGCTAACCCTTCCCACAACTACCTGTAGCTTGCAAATGAACTCCTAAAATCACCTAGGGAAATGAATGGAATTTACTAAATCACCTAGGGGGATGAGATAACATTAATTTTAAGTTTACTTGTCTTTGAATGGATAGACTGAGGTGTCTTGGAATGATGAGACTTGAAAAAATTAACACTGGGTATAGTTGTCGTGCTCGGGAATTGTCAATTGCCCTGTTGCACTTTTACATGACAAAATCGCGGCTCTAACTTGGGAAATGACATGGAATGAGCACAAAAAGACATGACATGAGAACTCCTAGAATTTCAACTTACAACATATTGACCGAGTGTCTTATCGATTGGGCCATGTGAGTCATGTGTAACTCACAACAAGAGAGAGAGAGAGAGAGAGTGAGAGTGAAGAAGGAAAACACACACACACACACACACAAAATTATGGAAAGGAAACACATGACACACAACATAAAGGGAAAAACGCCATGTAAAAGGGAAACACACCTAGGAATCACCTATGGTACACGGCGAGGGGACAACCCATTTTTATTGAAGATTTTTTCATTCCTTAAAAGTTACCCCGAGTGAAATGTTCCGTTGATGACCGCAACTCCTAAAGATACGTATGATATACCCGTGACCTGAACTATGTAGTGAGTGTTGAGAAATAGTCTAGTTCCTTGAGATGACCACCCCTCTATGTATCACTATGCCAAACTTTCCCTTTGAGAACAACCTCTTATTAATAGTAAGTGTCCAGATGGAAGGCTTACTATTTTTAGTGAGAGGTGATTTTTGCCTCTTCTCGACCATCATGATGTGATGAACTCCCTCATTCGATCTTGTGCACACTACCTTTTCTTTGACCACTTCTTGGGGTGACTTACTATTTTTAGTAAGCACCTATATAACGAACTTACTATTTTTAGTAAGTGGTCATTTTAACTATTTTCTACTCCAGACAATCATTTTGGCTTCCTGGTGACCTTGGGTACACATTGCTTTCACCACAACTACTTTTGATGATGAATTTCCAAACATAGCAAGTATGTATAGGAAAAATTTCTATTTTTAGAAAGTATATTTCCAACACTCGGTTTGCGATGGAACATATATTTTTAGACTCATCTCTTCATCATGACCACATCCTCCGAATTTCACATAATTTTTCCCACTAGAATGTCGGAAATAAAATTTAAAATTTTCACCTGGTAGTGGCTTCGAGCACGGAGCTGCCATGGCGGCCATTAATGGAGCTCGAAATTTGCAGGTCTAGTTTTTGTCTTTGTTTGCAATGAAAAAAACTCCATTGCGATAGGTTTTTCATTTGGAGCTCGTGTGCAAGTTTTTAGCTCGTTTCCATTGCCGGAATGATGGGAAATCTGACGAATGTGAGCCGGTGCATGAAGTGAGGATTTTGTTGGAAAAAATAATTATGGGCACCATTTGACCTCTAGTTTATTGCATCGTGATCATCTTGAAAAATTTGGAAGTCTGCAGAAGACAACACCTCGATCTGACTTGTATCTTGTGAGATATGAAGATTTCTCGATCGGGTGACTTCACGGTTATCTGGCAAAAACCTTCATTTTCTTCCCGTTCTTCGTTTCTTCAGCACTTTTGATAATTCCTTCCCATAAAACCTGTGTATTTTCATGGACTAGGTGTTTATGTGGCCATGGAGGGGCTAGTTCGGATCAATAATGGAGGACCGGGTGTCTGGACAAGCAAGAACAAGGCCATGACATGGTGAGAAGCTATGAAGGAGAAATGAGGGGGAAGAAACGACTAAGTGCCGGATTTGAATATTAAAAAAATGCTCATGCAAGGGTGGGGCAATTTTTTTCATGTCTGATGTCCCTGACCTTAGGGATGTGAGGGACATCAAATTCCACTGATGAGCAAGAGGATGACACGTGTCCTCGATCCGACGACAAGGGATTTGCTTGAAAAAAACTAGAAGCACTAGGGGCTGAAAGCCGGTCACATGGATGACCAAAGGAATCCCCATATGGGATGGGTGAATTTTTAAATATCTGATGTCCCTGACCTTAGGGATGTGAGGGACATCAAATTCCATGGTGGTTATGGAGCTGACACGTATCTTCGATCGATGAGGGAATTTGAGCTCGGAAAATGCACTGGGGGCCGAATCAAAGTCTGAATGTCACATGAGGGTCCTAAAGGTCACATGGGGTCTGGTGCATTTTTTAAGGTTGGTGTACCTAAGCTTAGGGACATAAATTCCTGCCCAGGCTCCCAGTGCTGACATGTGTCCTCCTGAAAATTGATTAACTCATGAACTATCTCCAAGAGGGTAACTTGGACGATGATAATTTGATCTCCCGGTGGAATTTATTGGTGAAATGTTATATGAACTTGACTGGAAATTTCCTTTTGAATCCAATGGTGTGGGTGTTATGTCTTTATTCATCCATGTGGTCCCTAAAAAATTAGAATTATGGTTTGGTACTCCATTTGTGCATGAGAAAATTGCTGTGGACTGATGTGCCAAAGTGTTGTGAAAATATGATTTCACCATCATTTATCTATTGGAATTATATTTCCAGAGATGTATATTTTTACTCCTAACTCCATCCGAGCTCCCACAATCTTCTTCGAAGCTCAACAACTGCTTTTAGCCTATGTACTACCTAGGCTTGTGAACTCTGTTTTTCATTCAAACTACTCCAAGTATTTCAAAACTTCCCCAAACCTTCCAAAATCATTTCCATGATGTTCTAAGGTCTTAAATTAACCTCCATGTTGATTTTGGACCTTCTGTTCTACTCTAGGGGGGTTGATCCAGTCTTGGGAAAGCCAGGTGCTAGCCCTTCCCACAACCGCTCAGAACTTTGCAAATGAACTCCTAAAATCACCTAGGGGGAATGAATGGAATTTCCTAAATCACCTAGGGAGATGAGAAAACATTAATCGGGATTTCGCTTGGACTAATTGGACAGACCCGAGGTGTCTTAGAATGATGAGACTTGAAAAAATTATCATTGGGGTATAGTTGTTGTGCTCGGGAATTGTCAATTGCCATGTTGCACTTTTGCGCATGACAAAACTTCTTTAACTCTACACAAGAGTATCCTTCTCAATTTTCACACTTATCTCTTACTAGTAGGTCTCATTTAGCATATCCTACACCAATCACTTAAGATTCCAACATCTCCTTCACGTCTACTCACACTCTCAAGTCTTTGAAAATATTTTCTACCCGCTCTTAACCTTAAATGATTATTCGTCTTCTACCCATTCAAACACAAAGACCTATGGAAGAAACTCTACACTTTCTCTATCAACTTACACTTATGCAAACTCTTCTTTGACTTTTCTCTATATACCTTCTTTCACACACTCTCCCTAAGATATTTTAATGAGCTATCATACAAATTTATGTAATCAAGTTAGAGGGTCTTGAGATAACAAGATCCCCCATGAAACCCCAAAGTTAACACAATGTAAATTGATACAAAACAACATTATTTATTGATACTCATTCCTCAAAGGGCATTAAAAATGTGGCATAGCCTCAAAGGGCTTACAAATTACTATGTGGAGAATCTGCACCTAATTTTCTCAAATAGAGTTTTTAATTTTTTTTTATATTAACACTCTTCCCCCAATGTGTCTCACACTACCTCGAGAATAACATAACTCTCTAAATTTTTGTAGAAATTTATTCCAAATTAAATAACATGAGAAGAAGTCACACCTAATTAAAAACAAAAAAACAAAATATAAGTTACCAAAAAAGAAAAATAGTAAGCAAAACAAACCTTCAAATAAGAGGTACCTAACAGTCAATAATATTAAGATGAGGAATAATTAGCTAGTCAAGAGGAAGAATTTAACTCAATGGAGAAAATGAAAATAAACATTATTATTATTATTATTTGTTTGATGCAAGATTATATTGGCCTCATGGATGCTCTTGCATCATATTCCTAGATCTTTTGTGCATACCCATGGGAATTCCTAATTCACTTCTACTACACACACCCTTAAGCATCTTTGTAAACATTTACAAGCTCAAGTGTTAAAATTACATGCACGTATGTTTAAGCCTTCTAATTTTATGGATTCTACTCAATTACTTAACAATGCACTTGCACCTAAAGTGGATTTTTATCCTTTTCCGCTTGGATTTGTCTCTCTTAAGCTTCCTATTTATGAGGGAAAATGTGATCCCAAGTAGTTCAGATTTTATCCTTTCATGTCACTTTCTTAGACTATACTTACAATGATCAATTACTTACCAATATTTTTCTTAAAGCCTCAAAGGTTATTAATTACACTGGTTCTATGATCTACCCATGCCTTCCATCGAGGATTTTAATCAGTTAGATGATAAATTCCTGGCATAATTTTTTATAACATTGGTGAAAATATTTCATATGCTCAAATAACTAAGATACAACAAGGCTCTAATGAACAAATCGGTGACTACGTTTTGTACCATACAAATATTCTTACTAAGATAGACTATCTACTCAATAAGATTCAAGATTTATTTTCTCAAATCCTTGTGTATCCTTTACAAGAATCAATTATGTTTGAAAAATTTGGATGTTTTTATGAGCTATGTCACACTTTAAAGTAGTGAGAGGTTAGGATCCTTATATTGAACAAGCATAAATATGCATTTTCTGGTCCTAATACACCTACATCCAAATTTCTAGGAAAATCTAACTACAAATTCAAACCTAAAGATAACAAGCCTAATTCTAAATTTAATGTTAATTCCATATCTCATCTCAAAAGGCCTTAGTTACATGTTGTTGGTACTTGTTCTCTAAAAGACCTAAACATAAGTTTAATTCTTGAGATGCATGTCCCAATGATGCATTCAGGGATGAAGTAAATTGAATGACACCAAGTGTGTTAGCAATGAAACCAATCACATCTCATAAGATTTTAAAGTAGCTTTTCAATTATAGTAAGAAATTAGTTTAAAATTTCGTTGTTGAAAAACACAGTGTGTTTTTCAACATTTTTCAAAATCAATTCCCATATTGGTGTAGTTTCAAGGCATATATCTCCATATAGAAAATTGTTGACTTAAAGTCAATATTGATCATTGCACACATCAAATAAATCTCCCACATATTCAATCCCAAAGATTTTTAGAGTTGTATAAGTAGATCCAAGATGCATGTAAGATATGCATATGAATGGGATAGAGCTATAGATTGTAAAACTAATTCCAAGATTGACTGGAAATTGGTAATTCCTGCAAGGATGCAGTTTTCTATACAATTCCAGACACCACATTTAAATAAATGAACGCCATGGGGTCAAAGTTCTAATTTAGAAAATGTTGAAAAACCTAGACTATTCAAATTTTCATACATTTTTTAGAGATATTTTATCAAACATTTTGCAGAGATTCTTTGAGGCATTCTATCAAACAATTCCCTAGAGACCATATTTTGTAGAGACATTTTGTCAAACAGTTTATGAGAACTACATGGAAGACGATGCAATTCAAGCCAAGAGGTAAGCCATGTCAGATTAGTACATGTCAAAGGTTTGAGAAGTGCCACTGATTTTCTCTCAGTAGGTGTGGTTTTCTACAAGGCATTTTGTCAAACAATTTCATATCAACACACAAAATTCCTAAATGTATTTGCCTCCATTATTTTGCAGTCGAGCTTGCTTTGTTTAAATTCATCACGAGATACATTACGCAAAAGGAAATACATACATTCTTGCAATATGCTTATGTGGCTAATATCTCCTCCAACGAAACCACACTTAAATGCCATCCAAAATATAACTGAAAACCTAAGTGAATATGGATACAGATACACTTACTGTAAATGCTATGGATATGAGCAGAATCCCTTGCGTGTGTCTATGCCTCTTCGGCATCTCCTTCCTTAGCTTGTTCCCTTTTTAAATGGCCTGATTGGACCCCCAAATTGCAAAGACAAAAGAACTTAATCATGGGTATCTGGAATGTGAAAATGCGAACATGGTTTTTTTTGGTAAAACTTAACAAATAACACTACAGGAAAAGGGGCATGGGATATATGGCACTTACAGTGCACTAATGGTGAAAACCTTTGTGGTTTCCTCCTCTGCAACCCGTTCCTCTGGCTTTGACCCCACAAATAGCAAATGAACGCCCGATACCGAAATGCATAGAGAAATCAAAGACAATGAAAGTTGCAAGCTCAGAGGAGGATTGTAAAACCCGACGACGATACTTTCAAACTAGGAACTCGTGACTTCACGAAGTGTGCGATTGTGGGAATGGAATGATTCAGAGATATGATGATGATTCAAGAGTGCAGAAACTTAATTCTATAATTTAAATTTTCCATGTCAACTAAAATAGGTCCAGTCAAGCATAGGAAGGTGGGCCATGCATCCCATCATGTCACGTCACGTGTTTTTCTCGGAAATGGGCTCCTTTTCGGTGAGGAGGATGCTCGGGTTGACATGGTGACATGGGAATTTGCAACCACATGCATGGGTGCAAATTGAGTGAAGCGTAGGCGGTGGCTTCGCGCCATTGCTCAAACAATTTTGTAGGCATCGGGTTTCAGTGCGCTTTGGTAAAGTCTTACGCGAAGTTTTGAACACTTTGTTGGTCACCAATTGCCGTTGTGGTCATATCTTGTGCTTTGAAATTTGAATTACGTATTACATGTAGCCTAATTTCATAAAAAATAATAATAATTAAATATTTTAAAACTATTTTAACAATACAATAGATTTTCAAAGTAAACAAAACAAGATAAATTTAAAATAATAATAATAATAATAAGGTATATTTTAAAAGATTAAGATAATAGAGTATCAAAATAATTGAAGCGAGATGAATAAAACAAATAAAAATATATTAAATAATAATAACACTAATAATGACGATTATAAGACTTCGGTCAACGTTCAAGTTTCGATGCTTGTCCTAGGATTTGAGAAAGTGACGGAGGCCTTGTTACGAGGAGGAAAACATTAGTCACTTCTTGAGTGAAGATCCATGTTACGGTAATTGTTAATTTTGCGTAGAACACCCTTCGTTTGGTTCTAAAATGAAATTTGTGTAAAGTCAATCTATTGTCATAATTTTTATTACCTTTTCCTTTTGGTTTCAACTCCCCAATTTCAATTGTGGATAAGTACATTTTGTAGTGATATCGTGATGACGAAGATATGCATAGATTTTAATAACTTTCACAAAACTACATAATGCCTAAGACAAAAGATAGAACTAATTATTAATGAAGAAGATATTAAATTAAATGAAAACGATAAATAATAATAATAATAATAATAATAATAATAATAATAATAATAAAATAGAATACCCCGAGTCATCTCACAGTGAGGACAATTGGGGTACAATAAAGGAAAAAAAACCGGGCGTCTCACAACTGAATGTAAATGACCCCACACATGTCACCACTCTGGCGCTTTTTACCTCTTTACAGACAATCAAATCAAGAATAGATAGGGCTTCAAGAAATAACACCTTTTGGGTAGGCTGGATGTGATCAAGTTGCTATTTTGTTGCTGATAGTATGTTGTTTTCATGTTGTTTAGTTACAATTTTATCCATGTCTTGCTTTTTCTTAGTAGTTTCTCTTTTGACTATTGTTGGACTTATTGTAATATCTGGATTCAGATCTTTTTGCTACTTTTTCATGTTTATCTGGTTGTTGAGCCTCTTTTATAACAGGGTATAGTCCCTTCAAAACTATTTTCCATTAATAAAAAAAAAAAAAAAAAACTTAAACGCTGATGTTAAAATTTATAGATAGTAAAATAAAATAATAAATAGATTAAACAAAACACGGTGAAATAGAATGGTAAAAAAGCTATTAAGGAATGCTTTGATTTTTGGTTGGTGGAATGGATGGGCATGTGGAGTGTGGCAGGGTCTTTCAGGTTTGGCAGGCATAGGCGCCCTCACAAGCATTAACACCACTCACGAATTACAAAAAAAGAAAACAATCAACAAGTCTCCAATCTGACTGTTCACCTAACACGCATCCTCCTAAGCCCATGCCAAACTAGGAGCTCTGTAACCTTCAAATCCATTATAGAACACACAAGAAATTTGTTAGATTTTTTTGGTGACAGATGCGTTCGAAGGCATGTTGGAAAATATAGAAGTTTCTTTTGTTTTTAAACCTTTGCTGGACACACATATTATGCTGAGATGGAGATTGGCGGTGAATGGGAAAGAGATTTCAATGTTTTATTCATTTTTAATCCCTGTTATTTAAAAAACCAAGAACACACCCCCCAATTTCTAGCATATTCACTCCTATGTTTGAAGGAGATCTTTGAAATCTATGCAGGGGTATTTGGAAGGGAACTTAGGGGTCGTTTTTGGTCGTTTATCACTCTGCAAACTTGCTGGTAAGAGGAAAAACATGGGGGCAGTTGGAAAACGCCCAAAGGGATATGGATTCATGAAATACCTTGTTATTTTTTCAGGTTTGCAATTGTTGAAAACATGCAGCTGAGTTTATTTGGGGTATTCTTGGAAATGCAGCTCAACAATAGTTGGAAATTCGTAGAAGAGTTTTATTTGAGATTTGTTGTGGATGGCATTGGCATTGTGGAAACCCAGCAGATTTGGAAAATCTTGAGTAAGTTCAGCCATTATTTTCTTTAATTCTATGTTGCAAAATGTTGAAGAAAAATCAAGGCACGCCAACTGTTTGTTAGAATGCCTCAAAAGAATGTAGTCTCATGGAATGCGTTGATTGTTGGATATGCACAAAATGGTTTAGTTTTTTTTTGAAAAGGCTTTAGAAATTTTCACCAGATGCTGCCAATGGGTGTCCAAACAGATCAATTTACTTTTGCGAGCGTTCTCCTTGGTTGTTTCTAACACCTCCATATTCGTGCAAAACACGAGCTTTGAAATGAGTAATGTGTGCTAAATGTGAGAACATAGATTTGGCATGACAAGTGTTGGATAGGGTGTTTGGAAGAAATGTATTCTCCTGGACAATGATGTTGGCTTGGAAGGTGCAAAATGAGGGAGTTTTCTGAATGCATGCAAACCATTTGACGAAATGCCTTCTTGAGATGTAGAATCGAGCTCCACAATCTTGACTATTTTGCTTCCTCTAGGCATGGTCTTTCTACCTTTGTCCTTCACAATTTTTGTATTCTTAGTTTTCCTTCACAATGAAATAGAAATTTTGAACCAAAGGAATATTGTACTTTTGATTATTAAAAAAAATCAAATTTTCAATACGAGACAACAAAATCTACCCCGTGCTTTACGAAACCCGAATGGCTTTTAGTTGTCAACTGTACCCTTAAACCCCATCCTGAGATGTTTTGGCAACTTAAGTAACCAGACTAGATAGTCGTAACCCCCTTTTATTAATGAGTTGTGTTTGAGTTTCCTTTTGAACCTATCATTCGTTCCATTGTAGAAGTTAATAAATCACGATTTTCATTGACGCGTGAAATACCTCTATGAAACCTCCATCTAAAATATTAGGGTTTGACACTTTTTCGTTGTTATCATGAGTTTCCATAACAACTTTCACAATGCCCTAAATTGATCGTGTGATCATTTGACATAGCGCGTTAATAGTCCCGTTGACTCTGTTTGCATCATGAGCGAAGAAATGGTTAACCACATTCGTAAACTTCTAGTATTTATACTAAAAATTCTGAAACCCTTAGTTCAGAGAAAAACACCTCGTTGGTTAGTTTTTCAAAGGGGTTTTGTGGGGCCTCACGTCGTTGTTTGACCAGTCAAATCTAGTCCATTATGACCGATGACTCCAAAAACTAGTCACCATTTGTAAAGCTGTTTGTTAGTTCTAAGTTTTGTCAACTCTTGTGAATTCTCGATATATAGGAAAGTGTATAGGAATTTCCTTGTTGTGCGTTCATGATCGGAAGTCGATTTTTAATGCGGTTTTAGTCCTCGAACTAAAATTGGACATTTTTGTAAACTAATGGGAAAATATGAAGGAAGGCCATAAGACCCTCGCCATGTAAATTAACCGACGTGAAACTTGTAGATGATTATTTACGAAACTCTATTATGTGTTGTGTTTTGAGAAATTTGATTGTATGAAAAATAGTTCTTTCTCTCTCATGTATCTTCTCTTTCTCTCTCCTCCCTTAAGAAATGAAGTGAAATGAAATTAATATATATCTCTAACCCTCTCTTGTTGTGTGTGAAACATTCTGATTATGTAAATGAAAAACAAAAATGTAAATTATGCTAGATTTTAGGTAGATGTCATGCCAACAATTGTGTTGACCATGTGGTGGTTGTAGGTACTGAGACACGAGGAAGTGAAGTGTTACTGATGATTTCATATTAGCATGTTATTTGGATCAATGTAATTATATAGGCTATATCAACAATACAATTATATATAGAAATGTTAATTGTTGAATTTTGTGATGAGTATAAAATTATTAGCATTTTGGGGTGTTTGGGAAAATGTGCATTTCATCATGGGTGTTACTTTGAATTTAGGATTATGTATTGTTAAAGGGTGGATGTTTATACTAAATTGAAAATGAATTGATCTTTTATAGTGGGTTTTAGTGTGAAATTAATGATTAAATCTCTTATGTATTGTACTATTTTAATTGGAATTGTAGAAAAAGAAAACTAAACAACAATCAAAATTCGAGTAAGATTCTTGTGTTGACTTACCCTTCTAGTTCGATCACTTGCATAGCGTAGAAGACTGGAAACTTAGGATTAACCTAATTCCTTGTACTAGACGACATCTCCTAGGTTAAGGGAAATAAGAACCCAAATTCAAGTCACCGTAATACCATGCACGCTTAGCAACATTATTACAACCCCATTCGGTAGGAACGACAATAGTTAAACACTTTGTCTTAAGTATGTGGCCTTCCTCCTAGGAATTGTTTCCGTGCTTATAACAAGGTGGTTAGGTTCTCTTAGTTGATACCTCAAATGAATCTAATTTAATATCGATGAAGCCCTCTTGAGCCGACATATAAGTAAATGAAGGGTTTTAGGTGACAAAGGTTAGAGTTGCTCTTGAAAGACATTTTGAGGATTTGTGTTATGGATGAATTCCATTTCTAATTGCAGTTATCAATATGGCTCACTATAACACGATATCAAGGTTTAATTGTGAAAAATGACAAAATTGTAACAAACGCTTAGTCTTTGTAAATGTACTCATGAGATGTTGTTCAAGGAGAAAAGTGAATTTTAGATATTTCTTGTAACTTGTTTTAATCCTTCTTATGTTGTGAGAAAAGGAACTCATGACGTGTAAGCTTAAATGTGAAACCAAATCAATTATTAAAGTATAGATAAAAAGAGAGAATCATGGGCCTTAGTCCTTTAAACTATAAAATTTTCTCCTCTTGTTTTCACACTAGCTCCTATTGTGAAATGAAGGTATGATGCAAAACTAAGTAAACATGCCCTTTAGAAATGAACCCTAGGGACAAGGACTAGTAGCCTAGTGTGTGTACAAATGTCCCTTTTAACAAATGAGTTATACAATTAATTACAATAAGGTATATGAACCAAATTAAATGAAACCATTTTAAGTTGAATGTTTAACAAGTATAAAGGAAATTTTAGTCTAGAAACAAAAAGGATAATGCATGTTCACATTGTAGATATCAAAATTTGGTATGCTTGTCCCCCATCCCGTGTTATCTCTCCTTCATCATCTTACACTGGCCGCCCCTCTTCCCATTCACATTTCTAGTTCCATCATAAATCCCATTTAGTCATCTAATTTCTCACTTTTCTATCTTAATCTCATAATTATTTTATCTCTCATAAGTCACCCCTAATCACGTTTTATTTATCTCTAATATCATCTATTACCCTAATCATATCCCTAAACACTCCATTTATCATCCTTAGACTCCCATCTACCCTCATTCAATGTCTTTCCACCCTCCAACTACCTTTTATAATCACTATGCAACCATAACCCGCCTAAAAACGACTTGAAACCCTAATTTAACTTTATTAGGACTTCTTGTCTCGAGTTGTGCACCATCTCCTCTGCCCAAATCAGTGGTTGTCTGCAGTCGATGATGACCCAAGCGGGTCACCGTCAACCCTATAAATAGATCTCTACCCTTCCTTAAGAGGATAAAATTTTGGACATTTTCAACTTCTTGCGAGCTTCTTTGGTTTCCTTCTCTTCTTGTGAGCCGCAATTAATATTGTGGAGCTATCTTGGAGCCCTTTCATGCCATCCTTGGAGATATGAAGTATAAAATTTTCTTAGATCCTTGTAATTGTTTCGCCATTCTTTTCATCAACTTTGTAGGCCTATTCTTCGCCTCAGCAGGGATCTCGCCATCGATCCACCATCAATGATTCTTCTTCATAACCCATTTTCCATCCATCTACTTCATTAAACCCTATTCCAACTCCAGGTCACCTTCGATCTAGCCCAGTCATTGTTGACCCAATCTACATCAACTTTATTTCTTGCATTCTACCTCATCTATCATCTCGCTTTCTAGTCTTCTCTAATATCTTGATCTCCATGTATCTGTCATCCATATATCTAACAACCTAGATTCCACCATTTTTCCCGAGTCGCCATCGACTATCCCAAATCTGCCCCGATCATCGTCGACTGATCTACATCCATTAGTTTCTCATCATATTTGTCTGATTCTTGCATCCTTTCTGCTTTCTTGTCTTTCTCGCATCGATTGAGGACACCTCAACATTTTAAAGTTTGTTCCAAATCCGTTTTACGCACATCTTTTGAGTCCGCTTTCTGTTGCATTCGATGTCAATTGTCTTTGTCTATCCTAGGTCAACGTTAACCCGATCAAGTTTGAATTTTCTTATTTCAGTTTATCATTATCAAATATTTATCTTAGCTTATCTTTGCATATCTTTGATCTCTGTTCTGCTATATTTTGCATGTTATCCATATTTTATTTTCTATCAATATTTTAATCAAAGTGGGTTGACATCCTCCCTAGGAAGTTTATCACTTCTTGGGATTGACTTTGTTAGGAAACCCACCATCTTATCTACTATTTTTTTCTTCTCTAGTTATCCCTTTGTTGTGCGGGTTATCGAGCTCTTCACCGAGAGGATCTTTGCACCCATCCTTCATCCTCATCATCACCACACATCACAAGGTATTCTTAAACCCTCCCATATTTTGGAGTTTCTTATTTTCTTGCACACCATTTCATTAACTTGAAACAAGAGCGAGAATTTTTTTAAACATTCTAACACGCCTAATGGGATGCACCCATCTTCTTTGGTGAGTTCTTTGTTTATTTTCATTTTCTATTCTACATTTTATTTCTTTCTGATGCATAGAAAATGAAACTATCATGCATGTAATCAAATTTCAAGAGTTTGTAAAAATTGCTTCCTTTAGTCTCTATGCAAGAGGATCATGCACAAGCCCAAAAGGCTTAAAAAATAGAAAAATTTGAGTTATTATTACCCACAAGAATCTTTCCACCTCAAGGTTATGGTTTACCTTGCTTCATATGTTCTTCACACCATCACTCCACCTTTGAAATAGCTCACACATAATCAAAATGACTTTGTACTCGTCTACCCTCACTTGCACTTGCTTTTGCTTCACTAGCTCTCTAGTTCAAGGAATACAAATTTTTGGCTTCTTGCTATTTTGTTGTTTCTTAGGCCTCTACCCCTATTCATGAACCTCACAACATAGTTAGGATGACCATATAATGCACTCAAACAACCAAAATCACTTGACTCCTTGGTTTGTCAAAACTAGTCTCTTTATGCCCTTAAGATAGAGTAGTGTGCATCAAATATGCATAGAGATTTATAGAGATTCCTATAAGACCTCATAAGATTCCATAGTACTCACTTATCATCCCTAAGATGCTACCAAAATATCAGACTCTAACTCCTTGTGCAACTCCTTTGAACTCACCTTTTTCATTTCCTTCTCTTGAAGCACTAAATGGTCTAGGACAATCTTGTAACTCAATTAAATCCTAATATACACACTCCCAAGACACAAACCTAATATTTTTGGCACCCTTTATAGATTTCTAATACTTCCTTTATACAAAAAACCCACATTACTAGCCTCTCCTTTGAACCGTGTTTCAAGACCTCCTTGGGATCATCAAGAAAATCTAAAACATTAACCATGGAAAATTTAAAATTATTTTTGCATCTCTTAAGGCACTACCCTACCATAATTACTTCCAAATTTCAGGTTTTAACTCTTACAAACACATGGGATATACTCATTTTACTAGACAAACATTTTGTCAAACAAGTTGTGTGCATCCTCCGATTAGGGAAACACGTGATAACTAAAAAATTACTAATCAACAAGCAAAACCATTGAAAAAAATCTTCAAAAGGTACTCATCTTCTTGAGGTAAAAATTTCAATTCATTTGGAGATAAAATTGAAAATGTATGCTAACTGGTTCGTGACAGCCATCTAATTTTCACACACACAGTCACAGTTTCCTATGCTTGTGATTATCAACATGCAAAAGAAGTCCTTTAACCTTTGAGTCTTATTTAGCCATGCATTCACATTCCTTGCACACATATTTCTTCATGAATCAATCAATTAACTTACTCTTTTACCTCTGCACACACGTTTTCATAGTCACTTCCATACACTAGACTACTATACACATCAAACCGAGTATTAGCTTACCTTATCAAGCTAAGATAATCGCATACAAGCTCCTCAATAATCATAAAATGAGTTCCTTTAAGTATTATGGAAAAGATTAATCAATTCTTAACTCACACCCACATAAATACTTGGAAGGAGATAAAATAAATACACTAAAAACAAAGATCAATGCATACTCAATCGCAAATCCTTATAAGCTTGGAATTATCATGACGCCATCTCAGATAAGCTTGGAAAGATCTTGGAGCATGATAGAAATCCTAGCCGTACTGGTTAGTTGGATTTATTGCATGCATTATGTGCTGGCAAACAGGTACACCGCTGCAAACCAGTCACTTCGCCCTATGCGAAATCAAAGGAACAACTACCCTTCACATGCTTTCTGGGTCTTTAATAAGCCTGGTCCAGAGATGTTAGTTTGCAGTTTGATCGCTGTTGTTAAGCGACTGTTGCTGTTAGTTTGCTGTTTTTTTGCTGTTTAGTTGTTGTTTTGTCGCTGCAGCTTGGCTGCTTTCTGCTCTGTTTCATTTTTGCATTTTGGAGTTTGGCTCCATTTGATCTCCTCTCTGTATCTGATTTTGATCCTTTCTCTGTTCTTCTCTTGCCCTTTATGGCTGTTGAGCTTTTTGTACAAGGGTATAGTCCCTTTCAAAAAACTAATTTACCAATAATTAAAAAAGCGCAAATCCTTATACAAAACCTTAATTCCTCCTTGCTACATAGTCTTTCCTTATCCTCTGCATGAGGAATCCCCTTCTAATCGACTCCTACACACACATCTATTCAAACTCTCCTATTTTCATGTAACTCATACTTTTGAAATGTAATCGCTTCATTTCAGGTCATAATGACTCATTATGCCTTCATAAGCCAAAATAGGCATTTGACAACACTTGTACACACTAATGACTCTTGCTAGATTTATTTACCACTCTAAAAACTCTTATGACATGTCTTGACCCACATTACACCTCTAAACTATCAATTTCTCTTTTTTCACAACTACACATGTTTTCAAAATTTGAATTACCATTTGGGAGGGAAAACCTCCAATTTGAAAATTTGAATTACTCACTCACTCAAACCTCCCTTTCATGACTCCATACATTTTAAGCTTTCAACTTAACCTCATATCCTTGAGAATTTTCATTTTGAAATGTCTTCTTAATGATGCTCTTGCATCACTTTCTTTTCACTAACCTTCAAGGTTAGAGTTGCTTGCTTGCGTTCTTAGTGGGTTTGCTTCTTTGCTCAATAACGCATGCACTTAAATTAAAAAAACGTTTATCTATGTATTATCCTTTTCATCCTAATTTTATCTTTTGCATCATTTTATCCCTCCTTTGTTTACTTGTTCTCATCGAATATCACATTTGGTTTTGGATCTAAAAAGAAAACCTCTTCATGCTTGCTTGATCACATAGTTTAAGTAGGTGGTAAATATTTTGCATTCACACTTCTTCCACACACAACCAAACCACACAAACAAATCAACACATCTAAAAATTTCCTACCAGGTGGATCTATTGGGATTTCATCACCCATAAGGTAATCGCCATGGTGTTACGCTATGTAACAATTTTTTTGACTATTGGTATATCGGCTAAGCGCCCGACACCCTTATCACTATCTTTGTGTGAAGTGCGGAGGCATGCCCCAATACCAAGCCATGCGGTGGTAGTCATCATAGATTTATGCCTCACATACTTGTTATCCCAAATTTACCCCAGGTAAATTTGGATAGCTTAATTAAATGGACTTATACATTTCATAGGTCTAGGACGTTCATACGACTTGTCATTTTCTCCTTCTCAAAAGTTTAGGTTGTTGGCATTTAAAACCCATGGGAGAACTAAGTTTAAAGCATTGACAAGCCCGATAGACATTCATTGACCATAAAATTCAATGCCTAGTATTTGAAAGCATGCCACGTGGTGGGATTCTAGCTCTCCTAAAAGGTTTTGGGATAGGAATACCTCAAGTCCGCATAATTAGTTATGTTGGATAGTATTTCGGGTTCGGGATTAAGTCAACGAGGTCAAAGGAAACATGGTGGAGCACGAGGTTGATAGGTGGCGCGAGATCAACGGTCAAGGCAGGGACACATTTTGCCATTCTAGCGAACTTCAAGTCCCCTGCGATAAACCACAACGAATAATTTCATCGGGTTCGAGCTACAACGAAGTCAACAAGTCGAGTGGGGTGAACTTAATAGAAAAAGGTGGACACGTTGCAATATTTTGATAAGGCCAAAAGTTTCTAAGTACTCCTAAGGGAAAGGTTGCGACACGAAGCCACAAAAATTAAAAGAAAGTACATAGCGAGAGAGATTGGCATTTGCGAGGAAGCATGAAGCTTCCTCATTGGTTAAAAATTTGCACTATATCAAAATGAGTTATCAAAAGACCGACACCGCGAGGTGTGTGGAGCCTTCTTATTTTCTTACACTTCGTAGTTGTTAGTCAAGGTCCAAGGAAAGTATGACATTGCGAATATTGTGGCATATTTCTATTGGCTTGCATTTCCTAATGTGTCGGACCTTCATAAAGCCAAAGGAAAGGACAAAGGAAAAGAAAAGGAAAAGTGAAGGAAGAAAATCTTGACCTTGCGATCCAACTAGAGCTCGACACGGGGAAGGAAGACAAAACATGTGACACGTAAGGAAAATAAATTCTTTGAGAAAATTAAATACCGCCACTTTTCATTCTCTTGCTCATTCCAACATGCGGAATTTTAAATTTTCATATATTTCAATCCAGAGCTCCAAATTGGCCAAGATTTATGTCATTGAAAAGATATCCTCAAGCCCTTCATTTGATACAATCAAAATTGATATTTGATGGCATTTTGTGGGTAAAAATGAGAAAATTAGTCTCGGGCATTGAAAACATAATTGCAGGTAGCTCAAATCCACCGAAATTGATGGGAAAAACGATGCTCCATCCCTTCCCGGGGAAAAATGGATGTAGGAATGGATTTGTAGGTGGGTTTAATGCATATTTTTGGTGGATGGAAGGAGAAATTCGAGTTCCCACTATTTTCCCTCTCCTTCTCTCTAATTCTGTATATTATAAAATACATTAATTTGTAATGTTGGACATTCTTGTAATGCTTGTGCACTCTGTCTCAAGTGTTGCATATGCATATATGGGTTTTAGACCTCATATTTGAGCATCTTCCTAGTGAATCTTTCCTTTTCCTTCACTATAATGTATTGTGCATCTTTCTAAAGCAACAGAGTACTAGTTTTGTGGCTATCCATCATCTGTCTCTAGCTTGTGTTCTATCGACTTCATGCCTTTCATTGCATTTGTGGGTATTTTATGCATATTTTATTCTCCTTATAGAATATAAGTCTGTCGTGTCTTTGAAAATCATAGTTTAAATGATTTTTGGATTGTGATAATTATGTTTTTCCTCTCCTTTCTCATTTTCTCCCCCGTTTTTCTCATTTGAGAGTGTCTCTCCACCCTCTTCTTAGTGCTTTATCACCTCTTGTTAGTGTAACATTTCCCATTTATGTGATTTTCTCTTTCCTGGTCCCTTGGATTGTTAGAATAAGAACAAATAAGCTGAATTTTATTCATTAGAAGTAGCTAAACATTTGGATTAGGTAGAGGAAGCCAACCTTCTCTCTACGGTCCATCTCAAGGGCGGGTCCCACAACCTAAGAGATGGTCCCATGTTAACAAAAAGTAGGGATCTGTATTAGATAATCCTATGATGCTACTTTTTTGACACAACAAGAACTTTGGGTATATAGAGGAATCCATCCTTACAAAACTTGAAACCATCCTTAGATTGACCACTTCTTTGGGTTCCCTTTGAGCCTCTTTCTTTTATTTTTCACACTTCTCTAAATAAACAAGATAATAAAAATTTTTTGCTTGATTTTCTTGTCATATTAATGTCTGCATACGTTTTTGCTCGTCTATTTTATGCCCATTCTTACTCATTCTCAAGCCAAAAATGGAACAATCAACCTCATCCAACAACATCCCCACTTCCAACAATATTTCCCAACAAACTTCCACACTTTCCATTGTTTCCTCTACACCTATGATCACCACATCTTTGGTCTCCCAACCCATTGTTTCTATGGTCCCTCCTCATGAGACCCATGTCATCCAAACCAATCCCCATCTTGAAACCAACCCTTTTGTCTATCATCAGTATATCCCCTCTAGACCAACTACACCTCCTTTGTCACTTCCTTAGGAGCATTTGGACCTCCCACTATCCCTCACGGATGCATGGAGTTTTAAGAAATCCTTGATTCCAACCCCATTTCTCTTTATGATTATATTTCTTGTAAATCCACCCATATCCCCATCGATGGACCTCCCCTTCAACAAATCTATGCTTATCCCCCGCATTTTGAATCCATTGAAGTTATTACTTCCCAACTTTTTGTCTTCTTTCCTAGAGCCATGAATGAGATAGAAATAGCTCAACATGAACATGGACCTCATGAGTCTTCTACCATGATCTCCCAAACCCATCAATCCACTCAATCAGTTGTCCCCATCCCACCTAATTTATCACCGCATCAATACCATCCCTACATCTTCTATCCCCATTACTTCTTCATCTATTGTTGTCATCAATGCACCCACCCAAACTCTTCAAGAATCTAACCTACTTCCTCCACCACCCAAGAACCATGTTCAAAACTCGGTGCCTCTCTTCACATATCAAGTCCATACAAATATTGTTACCTTGCAACCCCACCCATCGAGTCAACTCAAACTCATCAACCACCACTCCGAAGCATCTTTCGACACATGTTTCCTAATCAACCCATCCAAACATCTCAACCACCTCACACACATCCCAACTCACCCAACGTAAACCCAATCTAATCTTCCTATCTCTCAACAAAACCCTAAAAATATATCCATCTAACTATGTCCCTTTGCAATAACCTATTTCACAACCTATTCAATCACAAGCTTTCAATTATCTTCCTCCTTATCAACCACCTCCACAAACTCCTACTTATCCTCAACAATATCAATCCTATCCACAACCTAACCCATCTACTTCTTACAATCCGCAACCACATCAATCAATCCCTCATCCTCACACATCCAATGACCCCATGCAAGCCTTTCTAAGTAGAATGGAAAACCTAGAGGACGCTACTTTAGGTCCTAAAAGCACATTCACCTATGAAAAAATCTGCAATGAGCCTATCAACCCATATGTACCTATCAAGTCTTATCCTCCACACTTTGGGAGCTTCCAAAGTTTTCTAAATTCAACAATAAAGAGGACCCCCAACAACACCTTCATGCCTTTAGGAACTCATGTTATCTCATTACCCATGATTAGGATCTGATGCTTCACACCTTCCCCATGTCATTCGTCGGACCCAATTTGGACTGATACAATGGAATTCCCCAAAATTCCCTCTTCTCATTCACCCAACTTGATCAAATATTCTTAGAGAAATTATCCATCAATATCTCTTGCAAAATCACCATCACCGACCTCTATGCCATCAAAAAATTTGATGACGAATCAATCACCAATTTTGTCTCTAGGTTGCGTGGAATTATCAATCAATTATCCTTCTTTTTCCTCAAACCTGAATTAATCGAGCTCTTCTCTAGATCATGTGCGAAACATATCTCATCCACTCTCCAAATTTAATATTTCCAAAGCTTTGAGGAAGCCTTCACCATGGATAAAAAATTAGAATTACGTGTCCTTGAGCAAGGCCATGTTAAGCTTCACTCTAAAAAACCTAAAACCAAATTCACCAAATCATCCATCCATAATAAAAATCCAAAAATGCATCCAATGTCATTGTCGTCAAAACTTATTCTACATCCGCATCTCATTCCGAGCCTCTACAAAGGGATCCTCGACCAACTCCTAACTATACTCCTCTTGGAGAATCTTATAGCTCTATCTTCGACAAACTCATGGTTGCACCTTATCCAACTTCCTCCTATCCACCCCATTGATGATTCATGTCCCAAACCCACATGACACTTTGTGGAGATCATTATTTCAAGCATCACCAAGTCTCAGTGGTCAAGATATTGAAAAGTGTCATACCTTGAGGCCCTAAGACAACGACTTATCGATCACGGGGACTTCTAATTAGATAATCATAATGTCCCTCCTAATAGACCATTGGATGTATTTAACCAACCATTCTGCAATCATCATCCACCAAAACCAAACTAATCCCCCGATCTCAAGCGGTTGATGCCCATGCAATCGATACTTTAAGTCGTTTTCAATATCACCACATAGATGTATTATACCCACATCTACTACATCCCCATCTATTCCACTCACACATATTATACCAACATCTATTACATCCCCATATATTCCACCCACGTCCAAAGATATACCCTCATCTATTGTACCTACATCGACATCTACCCCTACATTTACAATCATATCCACATCCCCACCAATATCTACATCTATTATACTTGCATCGACGACATCTACATCTATTATACCCACATCTACTACATCCACATCTACCATACCTACATCTCTTTACATCTACATCTATTATACCTCAACCATCCCCGGATATATCTCAACATCTACCTCTACATCCATGCCTATACCTACATCTACTCTTTTTCCCACATCTACAACTATATCTATACATACATCTACATATGAATTTGTATCTACATCTATGTCATCCCTTGAAATCTCTACCAAGAAAAGACCCCCTTGATTCTATTACAAATGATGTCCCAATCCCATCCCCATCTCCAATAAGTACAACCACTTCCATATCAACACCCTCAAAATCCACTCACTCTGCAACCTTTTCTGATCTTACAAATCGTTTTATTCAAATAAGATCTTCATCCTCAATCCTCACATTAACACAACCTACACCAAAATCATCTAATCCCTAAGGATAATCCACGATGAGTACATTATTTGACTAATTTATATCATTTATATGATTGATAATTTGTCATTTAAACATAATCTACTAGTGCATGGGGATGCTTTATATGGTTATATCTTAGTGAGTTTAATGCATTTTCCATTATCTTGTTCATGCAACTTGATAAACCGTATAACTTCCTATTAATTTACTTTGTGAGTGAAATGTGGTAACACGAACACGATAATAATGAACATTTACTACCGGTTTGGAGTCTTTGTCGAGGAGCAGTGCAGGAGTCGGTATGTAGTTGTGGAGGAATTTTTCCATTAAGAGCCTATAAACATGGGTCTTGTTTCTAGCAGGTTCTGTAGGATTTTATGAACCTTAATCAAATGTTGTTAGAGGAAGAACTTTGTGCCATTTAGGCATGATATGTAACCGATTGTGTCTATATAAAGACATCTTCTTGAGGAACAATGTAGTAGTTGGATAATATTGATAATCAACAATATGGTTCGTAATAGATTAGAATTTACTTTTGAGACACACTAAATATTTCATAGAACTTATTTGAATCAATATAGGGGATATTGTTATGAGAATCTCATCTGTTAAGATCACCTTTTTCTAAGGAAGAGCAAGGGCTCACTCGAACCAAGGTGATTGGAGACTATTTACGTTCATGCATGTTGGTCGTCAAATAGGACTTCAAGAAGAGCAACAGATTAGGGACAAGAAGTCCCCCTCTTTGATGGGGGAGAGGTTCCCTTATTCAGAAATGAACCTATTTACACATATACAAAACATGATTTTCTTGTGGAACTTGGATATTATGAAAGTGTTTTCTATAAGGATCATCAATTACAAAAGGACTGAGGAATGAGAATGCGAGAACGAGCAGAAAGGCACCATTTAGAATTATAGATGATAGAGTAATTCCTTATGCATGCGAGGGTACAGTGAATTGGAACAAGATCATTTGTATCATATTAATGAGATGAAATTTGAAAAGACACAAAGTTCTGTAAATAACATCTGCGAGAATACAAAGCTTCTCAGCATAATACAGACAAATGATCTAACAAGATTAAATGAATAGCTTAGGGATAAAGGAAATCAGATAGACAAAGAATGAAAAGTCCTTCTGTATTGATTTCTTCAAGATTTATTTACACTTTCAGAAATAAGCCAAGTTCTTCCTCCTTGAAAATGGCGAGGAGAGGCCATTATATAGTTTACAAATCAGTTACTCTTGGTAACTACTTCTTTTAACTAATGATTAGTTAAAGGGTTGCTAATCGCAATACCCCAACTAATTACAACAAATCCGAGAGAAAGAAGGGGAAGAGAAGAGAAGAATTAGGAGAAGAAGACAAGTGCTTATGACTGGGAGGGACCCACTGACTTTAAGATCCGCTTTCTGCAGATCTCTTCAACACCTCGACTATGTCTCTGCCATGTGGGACTGATGTGTTGGTGGTAGAATGAGTCCAAAATCTGAGACACTTCTCCATTTCCTTATCGAACTCGACATGAGTATGATAATCTTTATTTGCTTCTTCAATGGCGGATTGAAGAGAGCAGATCTCCTTCATTTTTTCTTTGGAAATGGAGATTTCCTTGAATAGATCCCCTTTGACAAAAGCTTTGAATTGAGCTTTGATTTCTTGTAAGGAGAGAGGCACACCAGAAGTCTCATCCTGAAGATGACAATGTATATCTTTGAAAGCAGATACAACTAGTGTTTTGAAAGCCTCACCCTTCTGCCATCTATTCCTTAATTCTCCCAAAGCCTCCTCCAGGACCTTGATCTTCCATTCCATGCTGTAGACCTAGGACTTTGACAAATTATCCTTTGTATCCTTGAAGACTTTGCTTTCCATCAAAATATTTTCATCTGTTTGTCCCATGAGGCGGAGGTCTACTATGCAACTGCTCCAAAGTTTAAGTTCTTTATCAATGCTCCCAATAGTGGAGGAGAGCTTCTGTTGCAAATTACTCACCTTCCCGTGGAGTTTGAAGGCTTCATTAATAAATTTTAATCCTGCAACCAGCATATCATCCACCATGGCCTCCATAGCTCTTCCATATACATAATACTTGTGCATATCTTTGATACTCTGTACTTCATCTTGGCTTAGAATTACAGGTGGTGGAAGAGTAGTCAATGGGGTAGGATCCAAAACTTTATCTTTGGACAACAGGGACTTGATGAAACTTGTAAGAATATGGGCTTGTTCCTCCAACTGTTCAATGGTTTTCTGCCCTTTCTCCACCCTCCCAATGACTCTGGTAACTATTTCCTGAAGATTGTGGATCTCACCTTCAGGGGTAGACTCTCCCATGGGAATTCTTGAGAGTTCCAGGTCGGATGCCTGCAAATCCTGCTCTGGCTTATCTGTCTTAGGCTTGGCTATCTCTAGGAATTGTTGGCCTTGAGCGTCAGACACTATCCTGGAGGTAATTCTAGATTTTTTGGCACGAGAAGGAGGAGTAGTGCCTAACAAGGCTGCCACAACATCAAAATTTGGTCCTGAGATCCGGAGGAAGACTTTCTCTTCCTACTGTCAACAAGAGGCTGCACCCATGCAAAAGAGGAAGAGGAGGAAGAAGGTGGGGCAAGAGGGCCAAGAGACAGAGAACTCATGGTGCCCAAGGTTTGCACTGCTGTTGCCTCGAGTTGAGATATGAGTGGAGCGCTTGGGGCTCCCAGTGCGAGAGGAAATTTCGGTGCTCTGGACTTCTTTATCCTTATCCATTGGGGCTTCGGGGTGCTTGCGGGGAGTTGGCACTTCACTCTCTTCACTTTCACTGAGAACAATAATGTTCTCTGGTCCCGAAGGCAATTCCTGCATGCTTCCTCGGGGATCTTCTTCCACAGGCTCCTTCTTAACTTCCTTGACTTTCTTCTGATATACCTGGGTGGATGAGGAAGGAGTAGAAACTGTAGGTCCTTGAGTTGACGAGGCTGGAGGGGTTTGCACAGGTGCTTCTGATCTGGGTGTCGATGCTTCCCTCCTTGGTGTTGAAGCATCCTTGGAGGAGGATTCCCCTGAGTGCCTCCTATGCTCACGAACTTTCCTATCAAACCAGATCTTGGTCCTCACTAAGACTGGAGCCAGGATTTCAGCCAAATCATCCTTCTCCTTTTTGAACCAATCCAAGTCCTCCAAGGGAGTGTGTTTGACCACATTGTCATACTCATATGAGTACAGGTCAGAATTGTCATCCTGTAGCCCTTCAGGAACTTGGTACAGGTTAAGCTCTTGGATTAAATGGAGGGAAAACCTACCATAATACCTCCTTCTGGCTTCAAAATCATCAGCACAGTCAGCCCAATAGTCCTCTGTGTCTACCCTATGATGATAGGTTATCTTGATGTTCTGCTCAATAAAATTTTTCAAGTCAAAGCAAGTTCTGGGCCTGAAGAAATGGACAGTGATGGGAGCTAGGGCTCTTTCTATATTTTGTGCATCCAGGGCTGTTTTGCAGGTGTAATTTCCCAAAGAGATGGGGAAGTGCAAACCAGTAATTTTCTTGTCTCTGCAGGTTCTATGCAATTTGTCCAATTTCCTGCACACTTCTATCAAGGCCATTTTGTCATTGCAGAACATAGGAAGCTTGAGAGGAGTGCTCTCATAGCCAGCAAGCCTGATATAGGAAAATTTTCTGAATTGGATAAAATAAGCACCGTAGTGCGATATCAGACTCATGGCTTCATCAGAAAATCTTCTCACTGTGTCACTCTCAAGAAGCCGGACAATGTACATGGTGAAAGCGTCATTCACCCTTCGGAAATTGCGATTGCTGGTTTCTAGGGTGAACTGCGGGCAGTAGGCATACACGGGGTCATCCTTGTGAGCATCGATGTATGAAAAACCAAACCATTGCCTCGATGCTGCTAGAGTATACATCAGGTATGAAGTCATATAGAATTTCTTTGTTTCTGTACATTAGACAATGCTCTGCTAAGTTCGTACTGATGATCTCTGCCCAGTTGATATTCTGAGTTCCCTCACACACCATATTGATAAGCGGGCACATCCAGAAATGGAACTCATTAGTAGAGGGTAAGCCCATAACCCGAGCTAGTAGGATTATGAAATCTGATAGTTCTTCGTTGAAATCGGCACGGAACAGAACCTTGGATAGATGAGATGCCCCCTTCTTAGGGTTTTTCAGCCAGGACTTCGCCACCCGCGCCTTATAATTATCACTGTCTTGATTGAAAAGGGCTTGTGCTTGATTCTGGGAGATAACTATAGCATTGTCCATTTCTGGAATCCTTAGTGCAGTGCCAATGGCGGCAGCGTCAAGTTTGGCGATGAGCTCCCCGTGCACGTTTGTCAACTCACTCGAATCAGGGTTGAAATGAGCCCCGCATGAGAGCACTGTGTCTGCGCATTGCACCGAGATAGGGAAACCACCAGCGAAAGCCAGACCACTGTCATGAATCATCTGTGCCATCGGTGAAGGATTCGCGTCTGTCATCCTTGTCCAAAAATCCCCAAAGTCAAGGTGGCGAACTTCACTGTCCCCGATATCGGGAACGGCGGACTCGAGTGGTGAAATTTGTTCCTGCCCCTGGAATTTGATCTTCATGTTGATAGTAACTCGGAGAGCAAAGCTGCAAGCTAGACTTGGGATGGAATTACAGGGGGAATGGATATGCGTGTAGGAATTTTGGTTGCAAGGGTTCGAGCAATAGATAGCATGAAAGTAGTGTGCAAAAATGCATAGGGCGGTTTCATTATATAGCCATTTAGGAGAGAGAAAGGCAATAAATGCGCATTAAATACATATCTACCAAATTGAAAAGCAAGATATTTGGGTAGAGCGGGAAAAATTAGCACGAATGGCACTTGGTTCATTTGGGACACGAGGGACGCGAAAGTCAGTACGCGGTTCGGCCGATTCGGGCGATGCGGGAAAAGACGCACAAATGCTTTTGGGACATGCAGGACGAAAGTACGCGGAATACGTGAATCGGGTGAAAAGGGAACAACGGGTCCGGAAGAACTTGGGACATTTGGGACAAAAGTACGCGGAATACGCGACTCGGCCGAATCGGGCGAAAATGGAACAACTGGTCTGAGCAAACTTGGGACATTTGGGACAAAAAGTTCCGACGGGCCCGAAAAGAACAGACTTTGGGTAAACCGGCCGATCGGGGAACAGAGAGCCCGTATGAACCTGTGACACGCGGGACAAAAATGTCTGACAGGCCCGAAAAACACACAAAATGACCCAAAAAACGTAGTTTTTTCAATTTCTTGACTTTTCACATTATCTGGACAATAGAAAAGACACTTAACCTCAAAATTTTAATTTTCAACTTTTTAAAAGCGGGAATTTTGAGTGGACAACAATGCATGAATGTGGTTTTTGATAAGTTATAATTTGTTTATTTCCTTTGTTGTAATTTCCATTCAGAGTGTTTATTTCCTTTATTGCAATTTCCATTCAGAGTGTTTATTTCCTTTATTGTAATTTCCATTTAGATTGTGTTGTTTTAATTCTGCAAATTCAATTTCAAGTGTGTTATTTGAATTCAATTAGATTAATTTACTATGTGCATTATAATTCTAGCAAAGTATTTCTAGTAAATATTTTTAATACAACAATGTTGTTTCGTAGCTTAGAATTACATTTCCGTAGATGAGTAGAAAAGGGAGATCTAATAGAAAACCCCCCAAAGAAAGACCATAACTGATTGTATAGAGCTTCATCGCATATAGCCTCGGACACCAAAATTGGGTCACACTCCCATTGATCCCTCGACAAATAACCACCTTGAACACACTCACCTAACCATGGCCCATTCCACACCCACTCTAATATTAATTTAATTAATTCATTATCCTCACAATATTTATTATTTAATAATTGGGATAATGCCCATATATCCACCTCACCTAGACACCTCATCTAGCCACCTCACCCTAAGACCTATTCTTCGTAAGTTGCCATAACTAACTAAGACCTACCCAAACCCTAAAAATCAAATCCTACATTCCCTCTAACCACATTCCTGCATGTTAGAAGGAAGCTTCCATTCTAATCCACAGAGCCAAACAAACGAGATCCCAAGAAAATCAAGGGGATCTGCCTAGTTTAGTAATCCTAGGAAATCCCACCCTAACCGATGCCGGTTAACCCGAAACCATCGTCGGTTACCATTTAACCCCCAAAACAACCTTATTTTGAGGTTGGCACATTTCTAAGAGATTAACACATCTTTTGAGAATCGACGAAACTAGAGTTGCATGCAAGCAACACAAGCATTCATTCACGCATCGAGTGCCCATATACCAAGACTGAAGCAACCACAGAGCCACTTTCCTTCACGGGATCATCTGGGGAAGCATCTGCATCACACCAAGTTCCTTCCATCTGATCACCCTCCATTGCCAACTAGACATCAAGCTCATACAAATAGTAAGTTTTGTTAACCAACACTGTTCATTATCATTTGAGTAGATTCTTTTACTTCTGTTATTAGTTTTTGCTCCCATTTCCATTCCCCCACCATTTACCTCCATGCAAACTTGACCATCCTTTTACCCACACCCTTGAACTTCCCATACCTAGATTTTAATCATTCCTGTGCATACCTGAGACCCATACGAACCTGGCCATTTCCCTTCCATTTCCATCTAGCCTCAGATCTGTCACCCCACCAAGTTTTTATTGAGTTTCCTATACCCCGACCATATCGACGTTGGTTACCCACAACCACTTGCCAATTAACCTAAATTGACATCGGTCATACCGAACTAACGTCGGTCTCTGTGTTTTGAGCTGAAACTAAGAACAAAGCTTAAAACCTCCACCAAATACCCAAAACCACCTTAACCTCACCCCGACCAATCTTAGTACCACTGACCAAGACCTTGACCTCCAGTTCGATCGTAACTTAGCATGTTGCGAGTGAATTTTCTTATTATTAGACAAATGAGATACCTAAATCATTTTAACTACAGTAGGATTTCCTTTATTATTAACATTAAGTTGTTTTAAATAGTGGATTGACAGCCGTCTAGGACGTATCACTCTTCTCGGATCTAGTATACACTAGGCGTCCACTTTGCATATATTGTTTAACTTTCATTTGGTGGTCTTGTTTTCCATTTCAGGTAGTTGCTCCAAGCAAAAAAGAAGCTATCACGATCACCGTGGATCCGAATTCATACACGCACAACAACCTACAACCAACATCTTAACAGGTATTCCTCCTAGCCCTTTACCCTTATTTGTTTCATCAACATTCGAAGAAACGCTCTAGAATCAAGTGAAACATTTTGGCACGCCCGGTGGGACACATTCAAGGTTCTTTGCATTATTTCATTTATTGGTGAAAATTTACGTGTTTGTTTCCTTTCTAAAAGGTTCTTACATTAAAATTTCTCCCCTAGAACCTTCTCTTCTTCTATTGTCTAAAAGCAATCGAATTTTGGTGATTTAAAAAGAACACTTCTTCCCTTTCATTAGTATTGCATTAGTGAAAGATCATCCCTTCTTCTATTCATCTTTTTGTGTCATCGAATTCAACATTTCAATTTGGGTTTAAAACTCATTTCATTTCATTACTCGTCTTCTCTCGCATTAGCACACATTAATTGAGGGAAACCTATATCTTTGGAAGTCATGCCCAATCGATGGTTGATAAACGAATCGTAGAAAAGAACTTCCTTTATCTTTCTCTCTCTGAGTCTTACCAAACATCAAAAATTAAAAATCTATACACATTCTTAAACATCTCACCCGAAAGAAGGCGTAGGTGATCACACGATCATGACACATTGGGCACCCCGGTTATCTCTGTCCTAGTACCCCATTAGAGGACGTCCCACCCCCACCATGACATACACTGAAACCTCTCCTTTTAGATCTCCTTCGTAAGTAGGAAGCCATCCTCACCAAAAATTCTATTCTAAAGTTCACGATTCAGTCCTTAAATAACATAAGCTAAACAAACATAATAGAAAAAAACAATCTTAGGATCATATTTTTCTTAATGTTTACTAACTTGATTACGTTTTGAGGTGAGAGGTCACATTATTAATTTTTCTTATTTCCCCTTGCACGCTCCTCATCACAGTCGGTGTATTCCAGCTTCATCTAAGTGTGCCTGGACCATATTCTCATCATTCTCAGAATTTTGGGTTTGATTCCACATTTAATTTTAACTCACAACCACATTTTCTTCATCGCTATTTCAAATTCAAGATGGCGGTGTGGTCCAATGTCCGGCCGTGCCGTCGATTACCCTCGGCGGTCATCCGGTTTAAGCCCGAATCGATGTCGAGTTCACTGCTTCTTTTTAATCAACCTACCCAAAAGGACACTGTTTCACTCTTTGTACTATTTAGATTCTCTATTATTCTTATCATATTCATTGACCTAGTAATTCCATCAGCATCTTGCATACTTGGCAAAGTATTGGCCTTTTACCGTGTTTTGACCAACTGTCTACTTTCCACAGTGACCGACTGCAGTTACCTATGATTGGCGTCGGTTTAACCTAACCAACATCGGTTAGCTTGTGTAATTTTCTAGATGACATTTTAACCCCAATTCACCCACCACCACCTATTTATTTTGTCTCTCTTTGTATTTACGTGTCATTTATAGAAAGCGAGTCACCACGTCGAGTGCTTGTTCACATGGTGCTGACCTAAAGCCAAGAAAACACCCTCATATTCCACGCCAGTCATCAACCACTCCCACCTAGTCCTTCACCACCTTCTATTTTATCACCCATGGATGCTACCTAACCTACCACTATCGCCACAAAACCCTGTCACCTTGCGGTTTTATCTTTCCCACTCATCCACTCGATATGCCTCTGGTCAGTTGATATACGACATGCCCGTATCTATTCCCTCAAAACTTGCTCCTACTTTTGCTCCAACCTCCTCGGCTCCATCTTTGCCCACACCTACCTTGCCCTAGTCATTTCAGCAATTAGGCCCCATACTTCTTTATGACCACCGCGTCTCGCCACATCTGTTGCACCCGCCACATCCACTATAGCTTTGCCAACCACCTTGAACATAACCTCATCCATGCCTATTATCTCACATATACCCATAGCTACACAACCCCCTGTGTTGGTGACCCCTACCCCTTTTCAAAATGTTGTCCTTTCTATTCCATAGTCTTTATCCCCCATTGCCACTAGGGTCACCACGATCCTTCCACCTCCATATACGTATTATCACTAACCTCTTGTTTCATCTATTATTCATTTTGGGTACGTACCCCTATATCACTCCCTCCTCAATATATCTATACGGCAGCACCATATACTTTGAATGCCACCCCGTCATATGCCCAATACCAATCCTCTTATGCTAAAAGAGGCACCCAACCATCATAACCTACCAACAAACTAATCAAGTTAATGATGGAAAAGATGTAGACATTGGAGGCATTGGTTTCGGCACCCACAACAATCTCACCTACAATGAGATTTGTAATGAGCCTACACACCCCTCCATTCCTATCTCTGTCCATATCCCATGCATTGGGAAATGCCTAAATTCAACCATTTCAATAGTGAAGAAGACCCGCAACGCATTTGCGGTCTTTCAAACATGGGTGTTATCTCGATCGCCCATGATGATGCTTTACTCTTGAGGACCTTTCCCATGTCTCTGATTGGGCCCACGTTAGATTGGTATAATGGGTTATGTAGACACTCTATATTCTCATTTAATCGGTAGCCCAAGACTTCTTGTATCACTTCTCCATTAATGTTGTTAAGAAGGTTATCATGACTAACCTCTACTCTATGTGTCGATGATGACAATGAATCTATGGCAGATTTTGTCACTCGTTGGTGTAGCACGATCAATCAACTCACATTCTAATTACCACAAACCGAACTCATTGAACTCTTCATGTGAGATTATGGTAGACATATCTCGCCGACCCTACAGTCCAGACTTTCCAAACCTTAGATGAGGCATTCACCATGGCATGAAAGCTAGAGATTCGGGCCATCGAAGAAAAGAAAATCCAACTACGCAATAAGAACTCGACATTCAAGTTGAATGATACCTCTTCTTCTTCAAAACCACAGAACAATTATTCAAAAGCCAAGGGAACTACTAATGTAGTGGTACTTTCAAAGCCGGCCTAGCTCATCCATCAAATCGAGACTAGCCCCTTTTCTAAACCCTCACCTGTTCGGACTTTTCAATTCGGACGAGAAAAATGGAAATACACCCCAATTGGGGAACCTTATTCTTATCTCTTAGAGAAGCTCATCAAATCTTGGGCCATCACCCTTCCTCTCGTGAAACCACATACTAGTTTTGACCCTGCTTACCCCACACCCACATGGTATAAAGAGCACGAATTCTGCAACTATCATCGAGTAAAGGGTCATAGTGATGGCAATTGCATTACTTTCAAAAACATTGTCCAAGAAATGCTCGAGAAAGGCAAGTTAACCTTGGATAATCCTAACACACCTACCAATCAAAACCTACATATCTTCAAGAAACCCTTTCCTAATCATGCCCCTTCTTCTGATCAAACTAGAGAGACCTCAACTCATGATAGCCATACCCGTGAGGTCCACGCTATTTTCAGTGATACACCCGTTGCTGCCCAATTACCTCATATTCCTTCCATCAAGGAAATCCTAGCCCAAAGTCCTCCACCTGCACTTGAACCCACCTCACCTATTCCTCCACCCATAGAGGAACACCCTTCACCTCCTTCCTCACCCGTGGAGGAGCCTTCCATTAACATCAAGACTATTTCACCTTTGACTTCTCCACCTAGAGAGCCATCACCCACAGTACTTCTCCAGTCCATGGAAGATACTTGTTTATCTCCTCCATCCATAAAGGAGCACCCATCATCTCCTCCACCTATAGAGGAGCACCCATCATCTCCTCCACCTATAGGAGCACCCATCATCTCCTCCACCCACAGAGGAGAACCCATCAACTCCTCCACCTATCAAAGATCCAGTAGAAATGACTTTGCCTCTAGGGGACCATTCTCCATTACTTACCCAAGATCATGTGAACTTACTTTTGGCTCTCTTACCCACAGAAGCTGAAGCTAGCAAATTCCCTATTTCTAAGACACATTTTATAGGAATCGTCATTAGATCCTCGTCAACCTCACTTACACAGCCTTGCCGTTCTCACGCTTAGGCGATCACCTAGATTATGTGGATAGAACCTTAATTTTAGGGTGTCTTGCTTCCTATCTCAACACAAATACGGATGTCACTTGGCGACACTTCCAATATCTACCCTAAGATATTTCGCCAATCGAACCAAACACAACCACCTCTATCAAAAATTCTTCCATGATACCGCTCATGGCTCAACTCACACCTTTACCCATAACCCAAGATACATCTAAGTCCAAACCCACACCTACATCATCTTTCTCGCCTAAACCCATTACTACCTTAGGGGTCATCCCAACCGCCAGCCTTACTCATCCACCCATCAAATTAGATTTAGCTACATCCTCCAAAGCCAACACCAAACCTAATCCGGCACCCAAACAGAAGAACCAATCCCATAGATCTCATACTCCAACCTTACCGATCACACCTTCATCACCTTCACCCTTTCCATCTATCTTAGGACCTCGCCCTTCCAAAGCACGGTTAAGACACCTCCACTGCTTGGTAAACTAAAAACATAGCATGCCATTCCTCTAAGCACAAACCTCTAACATACCCAAGCGCACGACACAACCTCTGCCCACACCTGCAATGTGATTTACCACCCATTCCTCCAATACCATCGCTAACTTCTTCACTACCAACTACACTTCGATCTCTTTCCCTCACACCCCTACATGACTGCGCCATCTACCTTCTCAAAGACCTTAGTTATCACCATGGGTAACATGCCCTCTTCCACCATCCACTTTTCCCTCTAGATCTCGTGCACCCATATCACCTTTACCCAAGAAGGTGCAACCTAAAGACAAAAATCCACTACCCTCCAATAAGGTGGTCAAAACAACCACACACTCTCTTGTTAGTTCATCTACCATACCCCTACCCAAGCAAACATGACCAAAACCCAAGGCCACACCAACACCTAAAACCATAGCTTGACCCACTCCCCCTCATTTAATGACCGTTCCTCTATAGTTAGCCACGCCTACACCCAAACCCACTTTCACTTCCCATTGTGACCCACTAGTGGCGTCCTATGCCAAAATATTAACCAACCTCCTTGAGACTTCTGTCATCACATTACCACTGCTCGGCCTTATGACCCTCTCAAACCCAAACTAAAAGGGTTTGACGACACAAAAATTTGTGCCTACCATCGTGTCTTTGGGGCACAATGTGGAGAATTACAAGGCTTTGAAAACCATTCTTATCCAGGTTGTGTCCTCCCGAAGGAAAATTTGACGATGATGACCTTCTCGATGAGGATCGCATTTCACCAACACCCGTTCCCACGCTTCTTCCCTTGCTTCCTACTCAATGACCTGGACCTTCACCCCACAACTCTTAGAGCCACCCCCAAGATTTGAAATTAACATGGTTCACATCAGAGAACTCACCAAACCTCCACCCAAATGTCGGTGTGCTCAACTCATCTCACAAGGTTCCTTCCCTCCACTTGGCTTTTTCCCTTCGTGTCACTATACCTTTCATGGCTCACCTACCTCACCTACCTCCCCACCTCAGATCAACATGATCCATGTTGTTACCCATGCTCAGAAGGACAAAGGAAAGGAAAAGGAAACCGAATCACCCATCAATCCTATACCCAACATACCATCTACACCTACACCTAAAATCACTATCCACGGCCCCACATATCCTATTTCTAACGGGGTTACACATCATGCCATGCTCAAACAATTGCACCAATCCCCCCTCAAAATGTCTCTGTATGACCTCATCCAAACCTTGAAATCCCATCATCAAGCTCTCATGGAGGTCCTATAATCTATTGAGGTTTTACCCAATGACCCTACACTGTAGCCTCCATTATTACACCCCATCATGTAGCCTCTCTCACCAAATTACCACCTTTATCCACACCTCCACCTACTCACCAAGTAGCCTCCCTTAGCTTCTCAGAGGAAGAGATCGCACTGCACCAAACTGATGACCTAGACCCAACTCTCTTCATCTCTGTCCACATCGATGATATATGTGTACGACATGTTATGATCGATGGGGGGTGCTAGCATTAATATCATTTCCTCCCATGCATTCACTCAAATGTGCATACCTGACAATTACATGCATAAACATCCCGTCATGTTGCATTCATTTAATGACGCTATCACCTCTACACTTGGCACCATCATCCTCCATGTTTGCGTGGGCCCCCACACTATTCCAAAGTTGTTTTACGTCTTAGAGGGGGAATTTCAATATAACATGTTGCTTGGTAGGCCCTGGATTCGCGTCATGGGTTGTGTTCCTTCCAATTTGCATCGTTGTGTAAAGTCTGAGCATGAAGGAAACACCTATACCATTCCAAATAACCCATTACCTTTCAAAACTTGTAACATGATTTATCAACCCAATGACGCGCTTGTACCCATTAAAGTGTCTACCTCCATGACCACTACCTCTTCACCTACACCTCCACCCACTAGTGTAACCACTACTTCAATCGCACCTACATCCTCCATTCCCACTTTGCCTGCCACCCTTCATGGCTGAACTGTCACCCTCCCACTCTATTATCTCCACCTCTGGAGACAACCTCTGACACATCATCTATTCTAGCTACCCACATACCAACCACCGATCCCTTGGAAGACATTTTTCAACGCCTCACTCGAGGGAGTATCGCCTATATAGTGTTAACACATTCCTTACTCCACAATAGTACGGAAGTCTTCACCAACACTCTCGTTATGATCACCGTATAGGAGAGTGCCTGCTCTATGGTCCTCCCCACCTTCATACCAATCTCACCTACGGGGACTTGATACTACCACTTAGACAACTAAACCACCGTCACAAACCCGCCCCCATTTTTCTCTGACCTCCAATCACTCACCAATCAACTGTTTTGCCCACACTTTCTTGCACTAATGTACGTGGAAAGGTTTTGGTTTTGATTTTATGAGCAAGGCCGCCATCTTTGTTATTTTATGTAATACCTACATACATAACGACCATAGTGGTATTGGCTTTGCAAAACTACTTACCAAGAAGACAGACATTGAACTCATTGAGGACATCAACCCTTCTCCACCTTCTTCACCACCATCACCACCTTCACCGACGGAGTCGATGGATCCAAAATCTATTCCTCCTAACTTTTTTTTCATAAACAACACCTCCTTGGGGCCTCTGACTTATCAACGCGAGGGTGAGGATCCTTCCTCTCTTCCCTTCCTATATCCTGAAATGATCGACGACGATACACCTTTGATTAATGTCGTTTAATGTCAGGATGATGAATCTATACTCACCTACCTTTGTGCATAAGACTCATATATTCATCGATCGTTACCCTCTGAGACAAAAACCATGTTGAATGAATCGACTATCGAGATCAACATTCATACTCAGGATGACCCACACATTCTAAAGATAGGAAAATCTTTAGATGTTGCTGAATAGGAAGCCATCACTTCTTTTCTCAAAAACCATAACCATGCTTTTGTGCTGGTCTTACGTAGACATGCTTGGTATTGACCCCACTATAGTGGTCCACAATATCGTAACCATTCTCGACGCCAAACCCATCAAACAAAAGCTGAGGAAAATGCACCCTCGCATTGCTCTTCTAGTCAAAGAAGAACTTCAGCGCCTTCTTTCGGTTTCCTTCATCTTACCCATTGATTATCCTTGTTGGATTTCTAACATTGTCCCTATCACTAAGGTGATAGGGGGACTCCGCATTTGCACATATTTCCATGACCTCAACCTAGCTTTCCCAAAGATGAATTTCCCTTACCTAGTATTGACCAACTGGTTGACCTTACCGCTGGTCACGAGATGCTATCACTCATGGATGGCTTCTCAGGTTATAACCAAATCTTGCTTTCTCCAGAGGATCAACACAAAACCACATTCATTACCCCTTGGGGACCTTCTACTATCGAGTCATGCCTTTTGGCCTTAAAAATGCTGGTGCCACATATCAACGGGCTATGACTTACATCTTCCATGACATCATGCATCGTATATTGGAAGATTACGTGGATGACCTCCTTGCCAAATCTAGACACCACTTTGAGCACCTCACCATTCTAAAACCCATCTTTGACCATCTTATTAAATATTACGTTCGCCTTCAGCTCAAGAAGTGTGTCTTCGCGGTGCTCTCAGGACAGCTCCTAGGATTTATTGTTTCCTTACGTGGTATAGAGGTTGACCCTGCTAAAGTCAAGGCCATTCTTGAAATTCCTCCACCCACTAATCATAGGCAACTCACGTAGCTTTTGTAGGGCAAGTTGCGATCTATTTATCGCTTCATTTCATGATTTTCGATCGGTGTTAACCATTTCATCATTGTCTCGAAGAAGGATGTCTCTTTTAAATGGGATAATGATTGCCACAAATATTTTGAGGCCTTAAAACAATACCTTCTCCAACCACCTGTACTCATTCCACCTAAAGATGATCAACCCTTCTACCTATACATCTCAGCTACCGATCACTCCTTGGGGGCCATGCTCGCTCATCGTGATGAACAACACAGGGAGTAGGTGGTTTATTACATAAGCCGTACTCTTTTAGACTACGAAACATTACACGCTGAAAAACTCTGCTTATCCTTAGTTTTTTTTGCCCCGAAACTCCACCATTACCTACTTAATCACAAGACTTATGTTGTGACCAACACCGACCCCTTACACTTCATGTATGCCAAACCTTACCAAAATCAATGTGCCACATGTTGGCTCATGCTTTTGGCTGACCTCAACCTCAAATTTATCCACCAAAAGTCCATCAGGGCTAGTCCATTACCGACCAATTTACCTACGCACCTATTTCCAGGATCAACCTTCTAATTTTGACTTTCCAGATGAGTCAATTGCTTCCCTTTCCTTGGACGAGCCCGCATACCAAATGAAACTCTTCTTCGACAGTTCCAAGTGTTAGCGTGGGGGTGGGGCAGGCGTTATCCTCATTCCGCTTGATGGTGAACCCATGCCTTTGTCTTTCAAACTAGATTTTGATTGTACAAACAATATTGCCGAATACGAAGCGCTCGTATTAGGTCTCCAAGTTGCCTATGCCTTGGATGTCAAATCCATCAACATATTTGGTGATTCCCAATTGGTCGTAAACCAAGTCAATGGTATATACCAATGTTGTAATGAGACACTTCAAAAGTATAAACATCACATAGACATACTTTTGACCACCTTTGACCGCTACGCCCTTCAAACCGTCCCACATTCAACCAACAAATTTGTAGATACCATGGCCTACTTGGCTTCTCAAATCCCCACTTCACCTACCAATTCTAAAATCTTTGTCACCATACAAAGACTCCAATCACCCTCTTATTTACCTCGTAAGGTTTACTCCATTGGAACTACTACCCTTGACACCAGTGGAATTTGGTATAAACAATACTTAGACTACCTTTCTTGTTCCATCTTGCCTCCCGACCTCACTCGTAATGGACAATGAGCCTTTCTTAAAAAGGTATCTCGTTACGTCATCATGGGTGGCCTCCTCTACAAATGCAACTTCGATGGCATTCTCTTATGGTGCCTTATGAGTTCCAAAATTCCTTATACCATTAAGGAAGTTCATGATGGCATATGTGGAGGTCACTTGGTGGCCTCATTGTTCTTAAGCATATTATCTTCTCTAGGCTATTACTGGCCGACCCTCAACCATGATTGTTGCGACTACGTCAAGCGTTGTGTAAAATGCCAACAACATGCCAACCTTCATCATACACCCAGTCATGCCTTACAAGTCGCCCGTGACCTTTGGCCCTTCTCTCAATGGGGTTTGGATCTTGTCAAAGAGATCAATCCCCATTCTTCCCAATGACATAAATGGATCATCACCGCTACCGAATATTACAAAAATGCGTTGAGCCATACCTCTCATTTCCATAAAAGCCAAGAAAATATGTGAGTTCATCAATCATCACATCATCTGTCACTTTGGTGTCCCACATTGCCTCATCATTGATAACGACAAACAATTCAAAAATAAAACATTGTGAAAACTTTGCGACGCTTTCGGTATTCAGCTAAGTTTATCATCACCTTATTACCCATAGACCAATGGCCAATCTGAATCCACCAACAAAACCCTGAAAAAAATTCTCATGAAAGTGGTTAACGATATTGGGAAGGACTGGAATACACACATTCCTTTCACCCTGTGGGCATACCGCACTAGTATTTGCACTTCCACTGCCACCACACCTTTTTCTCTGGTCTATGGTACAGAGGCTATTCTACCCCTCGAAGTCCAGATTCCCTCACTCCATATTTCTCTCCATGACATGCTCAATGATGATGACTTTCGTCAGGACCGTTTAGCACAACTCGAGTTATTAGACGAATCTTTGTCTTAATGCTCTTGACCACCTTCAAGTTTACCAAAATGTATCAAATGTGCCTATGACAAATGTGTCCATGAGCAAACCTTCCAAGTCAATGACCTTGTCCTGAAGGAAAATCAACATGTAACCAAATTAGAAAAAAGTAAACGGGGAAAATTTGCTCCTAATTGGCTTGGACCATACATTGTGACTCATACTTATGGATCAGGTGCTTATCGTTTATCTTCACTTGAGGGTAAACCTGAGCATGAGCCCCTTAACACCTTACATCTTTGACCATTCTATTATTGAATTTTAGTCCTACCTCACCTTCTCTCTTTCCATGCTCATCCCTTGAGCGCTATCCACTTCCTACACCATCACCAACAATTAAATAAGAATCATTTTTGTACCCGTCACTTTTTATCTTCTCTTAAATATGTTTACCATAATGCTGCACATAACATGATTCTCATGGATACTTTTTGTCTACCTTTAGATGAGATCCCATGGTCGTTTCAACCTACTTTCTGAACAAGAATCCTATTCTTTACCTTAGTCTTGTCCATGACTTAAAAGCCCTCACATGGGATCCAAATCCTTGAGTCAAACTTTCAATAAAAAGATGACTCCCTCAAAAGGACATCTTTCTCTCTCTGATCGCTGCTTTATAAATAGACTTCTCCTCGAAGGACAACTATGTAAATCTTTTTAAAAAATAATAAAAAAAAGAAAAAAAATCATCTAAAGCTTCCCGCATCGATCAGCTTCATGAAGACCTCAAGGAGTTAATTTCCTCATCCCATATAGACTTCTCACATCAACCAGTCTATCTCAAATATCAGTCAAAACAAAAAGTCTTTTAGTCATGGACTTGCCCATTGTGATCTTGGATCTCTTGCCAAAACGACATGCTACCTAGTACCATATACAAACTAACCACTTTTCACCCTCTCACCATTCATACTTTCATTTCCTACCACCTCAAGGGACCTCATGGAACCGTGATATTTGGTGGTCATGTGACTACTTTTCACCTTTAGAATAATCAATCATGCAATGTCTTTAGGGTCTTATGTTCATCCACCTATCTAAGGTATGACCTACTCATTATGATTCTAACCAATCAGGTGGCTTTCTTGCCTCCTCTTATCTTTTTAAACTACTTCATTACATATTGATTACCTTATACATGATTAGCTTCTCGACGCTTATCTTTGGATACCTTTTCCTTTTCATCAACTCAAAATCACCCATACCAATGTGCCCACAATCCACCCATACCTAACAGACCTAGACTCAATCATGCCTATAACATACCCACTCATACTCATACCTCCTCACATTCTTCCCTAGCTTATGGGAGAACTACATCAGCCTGAGGTCCCTTTTCACTAGGACTATGTAGGTAGCACTTTGAGGGCATGGGGCCCTTGGAGGTTAGCTCGGCCACTCTCTAACCCTAACCAATTCACCTTTCATTTTCCTAAATCATGATCTACCCTTGTTAAATTTCTTTTTATATCAATAATTAGAAATTAAAAACCAAAAAACAACAAATTGTTTTCCACCTTTATCATCATCCAACATCCATTCATTATGTCTACCATTTCTTTCCCATTATCATGCATGTATTATAAAACATTTTAAACATGGTCCATCTCATCATTAATTGTACAAATTAAGGAATTACAAAATCAACCATGCTTACCACCTAACTCTACCATGCCTAAAACCTGACTCAATCCATTCCTAGACCACAACCTGACTCAACCATGCCTATAACCTAACTCCACCATGCCTAAAACCTGACTCAATCCATGCCTAGACCACAACCTGACTCAACCATGTCTACAACCTAACTCGATCCATGCCTATGACTTGACTCTATCATGCCTATGCTACTTATATTTTCCATAACATATACACATCAAAATAGCAAGAAAACCACAACCATGTATACATATAAGGACCATACTCATCATCATCATATCTATAAATAAAAATATCCAAACGTGTGTCTCCATATACATAATCTCAAATATCTTTGCACACAAGCTAGTACATATAATAAAATATCTCAAAATCTCCTATACTGACCTCACCATCTTCGTACGGCGTGTAGGCCGACATATGACCAAAAATATATAAAAATATTTTACATCCTCACTCTCTTTGGAACACATGCCGATATCTATAAAAAATGAATCAAAATACATTAAAATAAAGGGATGTGCATCAGGCATCATCCTGCCAGACATCCTCCATCTCAGTCTTGCCTGTCTCCTCCTCGGCTCTTGGCCGACACTTAATAGCCTCTCTCACCCCCGCCATAGGTTGCGGTCGGGCCCCTCGCCGGTACATCACTGGAGCTGGCCTCCATGAGCTGGTGGCCTCACTTTGATCTTGTCTCGGGGATCGATGGCCCCCTATGCTCTCCACACTATGAGTCCGAGATCTAGTCCTCTCACTCGAGGCCTGTTGTTCCCTGTACTCTCCATAAGATAGAAACTCTATCCTGGCCGCTATCAGCTAATCCTGGTAATGTCTGGCCTCCCCTAAGGCATCCCATAACTTGGATATGGGTACAGTCTGTGGTGGCCCCATAGGCCTCGGCCCCTGTACTCTGCCGGGACCACTGTTACACCGCTGCTTATGAATTGGGACCTGTCCCGGTGCTGTGGAGGTGCCATCGACCCCACACCCCATGCTGTACTTGTGCTTGTAATGCTTGAATTTGTGCCTGTGCGGTGGCTAACCGGCCTTGCAAACCTGTAACCTATGCTTGTAGGGTGGCTACTGCTCCTCATCACCCTCTTCGTCTCCACCCTAGGCCATCTGGGCCTGTAGACTAGCCACCTGCGCATGCAATGCGGCCACCTCTGCCTCTGATGTTGCTAGCTGCCCCTATACTATCCCCAACTATGTAATTAGGGTCTCCACCTGCCCCTGTAGGGTGTCTCTCTACATAGTGATGGTGGCTAAATCTAGCTGCCCGGGCCTGGGAGGTACTGCTCATAGCTGGGCCGCCCACCACTGCCTATACCTATCCATCACTCTGCCAAAATCAATCCACCGGTCTATAACTTTCTCCTCCTACCCAATAGGTACTGTCGGTTATGGAAGTGGTAGTGGTCTCTCCACATCATCCCTTTGGTACTGTGGGAAGGGTGGTGGTATATCCTGTAGAAATCTAAACTACCGTCGGACCCTATCTACGGGGATCATCTCGTGCTGCCCTGCACGATGCCCCTCTATCCATCTAAGTAGATGAAGGCCAACTAACTCCCAGCCATCTGTCTGTATGAGGGATAACCCACATACAGTCTCCATATAATGTCTACCTCAAAACCTCCTCCAGTAGCCACCCAGTAGTATGCTACATCATGCGTAGCCCTATCTGATTTCCGCTCTCTAATAACAGGAACCCATCGCCTATACCCCACCCGCACAAAACTTGACTCAAATGCATCTTCTTGGGGCATACCCACTGGACACACACGGACAATGTGCTCATAGGCCCAACAATGAAGAATGAATGTACAACATAGGATGAACCTATGGAGCCGCCTTATACATGCAAAAATCTCTATATAATTGCACTAGGAATGCGGACACCCGGAAAATCGGGTCCTCTCCATCATCATGTCATGTAACACTCCCATCAATGATCGTGGGAATCTCCCACCCTCTACATCGGCGCGTGTAAAACAAAGAGACCGCCTCCATCAAAAAACTACTAGCCTCATCTCCTCTATACGAGCTAGGTACATATCTTCATAGCTTAGGTGGCATTATTGAATGTCAGCTCTACCATCCCCTCACCAAATACTATTAGCATCAACTCCTCCGATGCCTCTGAGGAGATTGAATATACCTGCATACCCAATATAGGTAACCGTAGGATCTGTACACATCCTCCAGGGTGACTGTCATCTCACCCATTGGTAGGTGGAACGTGTTGGTCACCAAATCCCATCTATTGATGAGGGTGACCATCGAATCGATTTCCCAGATCAGTATGCTTAGTAGTAGTGTTGGACCCCAATCAGGCCCACCTCCTCAACATATCAGTAACTCCTCGGCCGCTATGCCTCAAATTGCCACGAGCGGGGGTGGCACCTGTCTCGCATCTTCACTGATCTCTTGACTCCATCCAACAAAACAATCAATTTATTCAAACACGACCATATCTACATTCACCCATACCCATTCCCATTACCCTACCTCTTTTACTTCACTACTTACCTATTTATCCCATGGCCTACCCTCCACCCCAAACCAACCTACACCTCCCTACTTACCCAACCCAACCCTAACCTACTGACCTACCTACCCTAACCCTACCCAACCTAATATCACCTCACCTATTCAACCACACCCCCCGACCCCTCACCTACTTCCATTTTGACCCACTCCCCGACCTTACCTTTTTCCTACACATCTATACATTTTTCCCTAACAACTCCACCCTTACCTATTTTTACCCCTTACCTATGTTATGATTTTCACCAAAACCACTTTTCTCACCCCTATCTACCTCACCCACCCAACCTTGGACACCTTTTGGACCCTTTTTCCCCCATTACAACTAGTACCGAGTTACACCTAACCGACCCCCTTCCCCCTTCATCGGCATCGGTCACTGATTCATGACCAATACCGGTGCCCTAACACCGACGTCAACTAGCCTTCAATCATTGCCGGTCACTTTCACATCAAAAACCACAATTTCCAAACCCCATTTTTCATTCAAACTCCCCTTTTTCTCCCTTCTACCCACCTAATCTTACTCAAATCCCCCCTAAACCCTTCCCCACTCCTTCACCAAATCACCTCCCTTCCCATTCCTAATTTAATTAATTTTCCCTCCCATAATTCCAAATTCCTTTTCCCCCCAAAAAAAAATATCTTGTTTCCCCACTAATTTAGTTTAATAAAAAAACAACAAAGTTGGATTGAATCCTACCTCATTACACTGCTGCCGTCTGTGTGGTGGCACCTTCGACCGCTGCACTGGTGGTCCCCCCGATCCCTCTCTTGCATCTTCCATCACCAAATGACCTCTCGCTCTCCAACCAATCAATCCAACTCAAACCAATCCAACCTAGCTTGTGGATCCACCTATCGACCAACTCTCACTAGCCACGTGGCTCGCCAACTTAGTCCTTTGTCTCACTCTATCACTTTCCACCTTTTCCTCTCTCTCTTGTCATTTTTCCAATTCAATAAAAGACAAATGATTTGAAAAATATGACACTTTTTCTTTTTATAACGTACTCGACTTAACCGGTGGCGGTTTTTACCTTAATCGACACCGGTTACGTGCCTAGCTTACCGTGGTTGGTCCATCTTGACCGGCATCGGTTCCTTTCAACCGTCATCCGTTTACCTGTTTAGTATTTCTACTACCTCCTACCCCCAATTTTTGACCTGAATCATTTTTTATCTTACACTCACCTCACTTAGCCACACCACTTGACCTTCTTGACCTTATCCTTTACCCCCTCACTTCGTCCTCATTCGGGGACTCGTTATTTTACCCATACCTCGGCCCTACCCGTGTCATGACCTAGATACTTGGACGTGGAACATCGCTAGTGACCTTTGACCTCATGTGTTCGCTATACCTTGTGGCACTTTTACCTGTGTTGATGGACATACTGACCTTACCTTGCCTCTTGTTGTGCCTATTTATCCTGACCCAACCCTTGGTGTACCGAAACATACCTAAACGTTCTGCACTTTGACTGCGTCGTGTTTCTGACCATATCCTATACCTTGGATCTGGACTCACTTCAACCTTATTTGGATAAACCTATCGACATTAGACACTGTAGAGTTTGCTGCTCTTCAACTGGTACCACTGATGAAATTTATACGTGTGCGTGCATTTGATTTATTCTTTACCTTTGACCTTGACCCATTACCTAGATTACCTTAGTAGATTTTTTTCCTTTTTCCTCCGTTACCCACCTTCCTCTCGCATCACATTCACTGTTATCAAACCACTCACCGCATTCGCGCTTCGCCTCGCCTCGCGTTCTGGTTTGAGGGGGATCACCTTCACCCACACATGGGACAACCACATCTTATTTTTGTTAGCGTCCGCTTACTAATTCAAGCTACTGCAACAAAAGGGGAAAATGTAGACACCAAAATTGGGTCACACTCCCTTGGTCCCTCGAAAAATAACCACCTCGAACACACTCACCTAACCATGGCCCATTCCACCCCCACTCTAATATTAATTTAATTAATTAATTATCCTCACAATATTTATTATTTAAATATCCTAATTGGGATAATGCCCACATATCCACCTCACATAGACACCTCATCTAGCCACCTCACCGTAAGACCTATTCTTAGTAAGTTGCCATAACTAACTAAGACCTATCCAAACCCTAAAAATCAAAGCTTACATTCCCTTTAACCACATTCCCGCATGTTAGAAGGAAGCTTCCATTCTAATCTGTGGAGCCAAACGAACAAGATCCCAAAAAATCAAGGGGATCTGCCTAGTTTAGTAAACCTAGGAAATCTTGCCCTAATCGACGTTGGTTACCCTAAACCATCGCCGATTAACCCGAACCACCGTCGGTTACCATTTAATCCCCAAAATAACCTTATTTCAAGGTTAGCACATTTCTAAGAGATTAACACATCTTTTGAGAATTAGAGACGAAACCAGAGCTACATGCAAGCAAAGCATGAGCATTCATTCATGCATTAGAGCACCCATAGCCAACACCTGAAGCAACCACAGAGCCACTTGCCTTATGAGATCATCTGGGGAAGTTTCTGCATCACACCAAGTTCCTTGCATCTGATCACCCTCCATTGCCAACCAGACATCAAGCTCGTAAACAGTAAAGTTTTTTTAACCAAAACTGGTTCATTATCATCTGAGTAGATTCTTTTACTTCTGTTATTAGTTTCTGCTCCCATTTCCATTCCCCCACCATTTAACTCCATGCAAACTTGACCGTTCTTTTTACCCACACCCTTGAACTACCCATACCTAGATTGTAATAATTCTGTGCATACACGAGATCCATACGAACCCGCCCATTACCCTTCCATTTCCATCTAGCCTCGGATCTGCACCACCCCATCAAGTTTTTATTGGGTTTACTATACCTCTACCATATCGATGTCGGTTACCCACAACCGCCGCTAGTTAATCTAAACTGACATCGGTCATACTGGGATGACCTCGGTCTCTCGTGTTTTGACACGAAACCAAGAATAGAGCTTAAAACCTCCACCAAATACCCAAAACCACCCATAACCTCACCCTAACCAAGTACAATAACCCGACCAAGACCTTACCTCAGTTGATCGGTCATAGCTTAGCCTATTGTGAGTGAATTTTCTTATTGTAGATGAATGAGATACCTAAATCATTTTAACTACAGTAGGATTTCCTTTATTATTAGGATTAAGTTGTTTTAAATAGTGTATTGATAGCCTTCTAAGAAGTATCACTCTTCTCGGATCTACTATACGCTAGAAGCCAATTGCATATATTATTTAAATTTCATTTGGTGGTCTTGTTTTCCATTTCGTAGTTCCTCCAAGAAAAAGGAAGCTCTCACGATCACCGTGGATCTAGAATTCATACGTGTGCAACAAATTACAACCAAAATCTTAAAAGGTATTCCTCATAGGCCTTTACCTTTATCTGTTTCATCAACATGCGAAGAAATGCTCTAGAATCGGGTGAAACAAACAAAACCAACAATGGGAACCTCAACAGAATTCTAATCAAAACCAATAATGGGAACCTCAATAAAATTCTAATCAATAGAGGAGGTTCCAATAACCACAATAGGATTTAATTGCCCCACCAAAAAACTATCAAAAACATAGGAAAACAACACAAACTCAACTTCCACCCCACTTGCGGAAACCCTAAACATTAGCAAACAACTTCAATTAATGAAGTTGGACCTAGTGATTCAATCCATGATAATACTCTTAATAATTTTCAAAAGTTCGGAAAAACATTGAATCATCCTCCTATTGTTATCACAAAAATACTTTTAGGAAGTGAGAAAGAAGAGACACCTGAGGAAAATGATGAAACTGAACATATTCCACAAATGCAAGCCACTAGGAACAGTCAAGTAAAAGATAAGAATGCGCATGCAGCTCCCTTTCTATAACGATTAGAGGAAAATGGAACTGCAGAAGAAACAATGCTAGTCCAAGAGTTGAAAAATATAAATAGTGACATCCCACTTTCTAAGAGAAATAAGGGACATTCTTGAATTAAACCAAACCATTAAAAACGAGTGTATAAAGACACCAAGAAGGAAGAAGAAATACCGAAAATTGGTAAAATTCAAGGGAATCTAGTTGATCTTGTTGTTGGAAAGCTTATTTCACCAAAATATGGGGATCCTGGGAGTCTAGTCATTACTATATGCATAAATGATCAATCAATATCTAACGTTTTGGTGGATCAGGGTGCGCCATCAATGTTATAACAACATATATGTTCAATCTGTTGTCTTTAACATGATTGCAACCAACCAATACCATTCTTCAATTGGTAGATCAATCTATTTCCATACCAGATGGAGTGATTGAGGATGTAATGGTCACATTTGAATCATGGGAGTATCCTATTGATTTTATGGTTTTATAACCCAAATCTCGGAAGTTAGGATATCCAGTCATCTTAGGAAGACCTTGGTTGGCTAATCTTGCTACATATATTGACTGTAGGTCGGGAAAAATGACCATTTTAAATGGGAAAAAATCAAATAATATTTCATTATACCCACCTTCCTAGCCCTATGTGTATGATTGTGAACATGTATGAGTATATTATTCTGATACTAACCCTCTGAGTTCTTCTTATCTGGACGCCATTGTAGTGAAAAATCACAAGACAAAAATTGTTGAGTCATACACAATGTTTCATGAAGAGAACACTATGGCTATGGAAACCAGCACCGAGGCTACAAAAATTGAAACTAAGGCTACAGAACCATCTATTATGAACACATCAGATATTATTACCTTGGTAAGTGACATTTCCAATGAATATTGTAAAGTGACATATGCTTATAATGCGAGATGCGCTATGTCACTAATTTCTATTGTCCTTTAACCAAGATTATGTATCTTGGCAATGTGACTATTTTACACATGATTCAGCCTCATGTTTGTCACTTGAATTCTTTAATTTCTGATATAGAGTTAACTATTTTAAAAGATACCAAACAAGTGATTGTTGACATAGGAAAAAAGATGACCATTGGTAATACCTTAGAGGCCAGCCAGGAGACTAGGATTTTAGAAATCTTGAGGAAGCATTCTAAAGTTTTTTCTTGGGATTATAATGATATGAAGGGGATTAATCCAAGCATATGCACTCAACATATCTACAATGAGGATGTTAAGCCCATAAGACAATCGTAATGAAGAATTAATCCAACACTCGAGACATAGTAAAAAACGAGATAGAAAAATTGCTCAAGGTATGATTCATCTATCCCATATCCGATATTCGGTGGGTATCACCATTAGTTATAGTTCTTAAGAAAATGGTAAACGGAGAATTTGTGTAGACTATAGGTAAATTAATAAAGCCACCAAGAAAGAGTATTTTCCCCTGCCCTTTATTGATCAGGTTCTAAACAATCTTGCAGGTAAGAAATATTTCTTCTTCTTGGATGGGTTTAGTGCGTATAGCCAAATAAGTATTACACCTACTGACCAGGATAAAACCACCTTCACTTGCCCTTGGGGTACATTCACATATCGAGTCTTACTATTTGGGATTTGTAATGCACTTGCTACTTTCCAGAGAGCGGTTTTGGCCATTTTTTCGATCTTACAAATGAATGTGTTGAAGTCTACATGGATAACTTCACTTTGTCCATGGCTCCACTTTTGATGAATCTCTGAATAATATTGAAAAATTATTAACTAGATGTGTGCAACATCAACTCTCCTTGAGTCATGAAAAATGTCTGATTATGGTTGATCAAGGAATTGTCTTAGGTCACCATATTTTTGCCAAAGGAATACAGGTTAACCCAAAAATATTGCAGTAATTACTCAACTGCCTACACTAACCAATCGACTGACATCAAGAGTTTCCTTGGACATGCAGGGTATTATAGGAAGTTCATCAAGGAATTTAGTAAAATTGCTGCACCTATGTTTTCTTTTCTGACAAAAAAGATTGTGTTTTCAAATGGTCTCCTCAATGTTAGCAAGCATTTGAGATTATCAAAGAGAAGCTCACCACTACTCCAGTCTTGAGAGGACCAGATTGGGGGTAACATTTCCATATTCACACTGATGCATCTAATACAACCATGGGAGCTATTCTTGGACAAAAAGATGAAGAATATTAGATGTATGCCATTTATTTTATCAAGAAAATATGACCCATACGGAGAGAAATTACAGCACTACGGAAAATGAATTTTTAGCTGTTGTTTACTCCCTGAATAAATTCAGACATTACATTACTGGGTACAAAATATTTGTTTATACTGACCACTCAGCCATAAGATATTTGATGAATAAACCGGTATTTGGGGGCCAAATTATTAGATGGTTACTCTTGTTATAAGAATTTAATGTGATGATTATTGATAAGCCAGGAAAAGCTAATGTTGTTGCTGATTTTCTTTCAACATTGAATGTTTTAGGTGATGAAGAAGCGAATCAGGATATTTTTTCGTATGAACACTTATTTGTAGTATCAATTTAACCACCATGGTTTGCTTTGCTCTTACAAATGATCTAATTACATGGAAGTTTCCCTGCCTATTTCACTAATAAAGACCGATGAAAGATTATTTAAGAATAGTGCAACATAAAAATGGTGTAATGGAATTTTATTCAAATGTTGTCCTGATATGGTTCTTTGTAGGTGCATTTGTGAGGATGAAGTATATGACATACTACGAGCTTTTCATGATGAGCCTGGAGGAGGACATTACTCAGTGAAGAGGAAAATTCACAAGGTCCTTGGAGCTAGGTATTATTGGCCCTCTCTTCACAAGTATGTCAAGAAGTATGTGTGGCAGTGTGATGCATGTCAAATAATGGGGAAGCCCACACTATCCATGGAGATGCCTCTCAACCCTCAACTGGTATTAGGGCCATTTGAGAAATAAGAAATTGATTTCATTGGAAATTTTGATCCCCCATCCTTTGGGAAAGAATACCTATTGGTGTGCACTAAATACGTCACGAAGTGGGCCGAGGTTTAACCAATGGCACCTACCAATAAGGATGTTGTTGCTGATTTCTGTTTAATCCTATAATGCTAAGATTTGACACCCCTCGAGCAATTGTCTCTGATCAAGGTCCTCAATTTTTGTCTAACATGATTGAAGCTTTTATGGAAATCTATCGAATCAAGCATAAAAAATCATCACTATTTCACCCCCAATCCAATGGGAAGGTGGAAGTCATACAAAAATAAATTGAGAATATTTTGACCAAAGTGGTCAATGCAAACAGAAAGAATTGGGTACCAAAACTCCCAAAGGTGGTTTGGGCTTACAATACAACCTAGAAGACCACTACTCGTTTCTCCCCATATGAACTGGTGTATGGGAAGAAGAAAGTGTTACCCATTGAATTCGAATTATAGACTTAGAGGACAACAATGGAATTTGGAATTGATTTGGACGAAGCACAATGTGAGAGAGCTTGAATGAGTTGGATGAAATGCGGATGGAGGCACAACAACAAATTGATATTTTTAAACATCAAAGAAAATCATGTCATGATGCTCATATCAAATATGGGAAGTTCACTGAGGGAGGTTAGGTCTTACTTTTTGACTCAAAGTATCAACATTTTAAAGGCAAGTTGAGGAAAAGATGGTTAGGACCATACTAGATCAAAAAGTGTTTGATAACGGATCTGTGTGATTATTGCCAATTGATGGAGATAGAAGAACTCTTCTTTTGAATGGACACAGAATAAGGATGTATCGTGTGTCATACAGATACGAAACCTTCAAAGAAAGATATGCTACTATGCGAGGAAATGGATTCAGTGGAGGAGCTCGGCTCCTCCTATCAAGAGTAAATGTTTTTCAAATTGAATAAAGGAAGATGATCATGCTTTCGATATTCTTCCCTTAGTTAGATGTTTTGTTTTCAATAAGGAAGAAATATTCATTATTTGAATGAACACTAATCACATTTTATCTCAGAGTGCAGGATGTGGGAAATATATAGATATCGGGAAGCTAAGCAGGAAAGGGTAAGTGCATTTTACTTCACTATGGATATTTCCTTCTGAAGCAATTCCCCATCACATGTACTTAGCATGATTAAATCACTACACAATGTTCAATGCATTTATTGTGGATATCATTCCAAATATTAAGATACAGAGTGGGGTGTAATGAGTCATAATTACCGAGGAAACCGCATGTGTCAAATTACTATGAAAGGGACACACTGCTTTATAGGAGGGACATGTGGCATTACTATTCAAAATGATGGGATATGTGCCATACCACACATTAAAACTTCTCACGCATACCTGGTCATGTCAAATTTTTACACCACCAAAATTTGCACCGACTACAGATAATTAAAATATTTTGGTGTATTTCAAATTGTGACTCACTTATCACTTCCTTGCCATTACTCTGTGCATCTAAACATAATCTTATCTCTGTCTTTTCTATTATCTAGGTTCGTCTCTCGCTGGGGAAAAATAAAAAATATGAATCAGTCTCTCTAAACCCATTACTCCGGAACACTACAATTTCCCAGGTATTTTATGATGTCGGTTGGCTAGAATTCATTAGGAAATTTGAAGGCTTTGATGAAAATTTGGTGGATGAGTTCTTGGTAAATTTTGAAGCCACCTACTCACGCATTGGGGGAAAGCAAGTAGAAATCAATAGTTGGGTCAAGTTTCAATTGTCTGCAGGTTACCAAGCTTTCGTCTAAAAGTTATGACAAATGCTCCTCTTAAGGACTTGATTCCCCTATTTCATGAGGATGGTGATGCTTTTCCAGAGGTAATCCTCACCTCCAATGGTGTTCAGAAGGGGATTAGGAGAGAAATTTTTCCTGGCATTTGGAAAGAAGTAGCTAAGTGGGTCAACAAATACTTCATCTGTGATGAGACAACCGTCTGTTATCAAGGGGGACTCGCTTAAAATTATAATTCATTTAAAGCATGGCTACATAAACCTTGCACTCGTGGTCAATTTACTTGAATATTTAGTCGATGCAGTCATCAAGGTCAGACAAAAATATAAGAATGGGGGTGGTAAGGCAACGCTCAAACATCCAAGGCTTATTCAATTGCTCTGCTCACATCAAGTTTTCTATAGGCCAAAGAGAGGGATCAAACAGATAAGTGTGGGGGAGGATTCTCGACCAAGGAAACTCAAAAAGGGGCCATCTTCCATTTTTCAACCTAAGCTCGAGTCATCCTCTCACCCTTCACAAGAGAATGTGGAGAAACCTGGTAGTCGGGGAGCCCATCTTCTACACCTTACAATTCTAAGGGTAAGAGCACTTTGCCACTTTGTTCTTCTATTTTGTTAAGGCCAAGGCGGTCCTATACCTTGCACATACCTAGAAGTTCCCATCCAAAAGTTTTTAAGGATGATTCTGCTCCCATTCGGGAAAAAAGGAAAGGGATGATACCCTAACTATCCCTACTCACCAATCTCAAGACGTTGTATTCACCACAACTATATCTACCACACAGAGCTCTGATATATCTACATCTTCGGAAATCCACTCAAAAGCTTTGGAAATACCTTCAGAACCTAAAACTCAGACCTCAACTCCAGAACCGTTTGTGATGGAGACTGGTGTCCATGGATTACATGAAGGTGATGTACCAAGGTGTTATTTGGTAGAAATTGCCTCTCTTAAGGAAAAATTGAAAGGTATGCAAGAAACAAATTTATCTTTGCAAAATGCATTCACACAGAGAACGGTAGAAAAATTTAGAGAAATTACTACTTTATAGGTAGAAGTTAGCAGCCTCAAAAGACAAAAAGATATAGGCCTTAGAGTTTTGGCTGATTTCAATCAATTATCTCTTCAAAATAAAGAATTAAAAATGAAAACAAGAAATTAAAGGAAGAGATTGAGGCCAACACAAATGAGAAAAGGAAGTTACAATCTCTTTTGGACTCTGTTTGTCCTTTGGTCTGTAAAATCTTGGCCTGTAGGAAACCTTCTTCTACCTATAGTATGTTTGTTCAAGAACAATTTTACTCTTGGAAGTTATTGAGACTGTGTAGTCAAGAACCTTATGAAGCTCCTGATGGTAACACATTTCTATCAATTTTTATGATAGTCCCCCGACATACAAAATAACTATGTGAATTCTACCTCCACAATATTCTAGTCACCAATGTTCCTGACTTCTTTATTAACTTGTTCATGGAGATTTTCGCTAAAATCCTTCCAGCTTACTACTTAGGAATCAAATTGTGTGGGGAGAGCAAATGGACATTTTTAATCAAATAACTCACACAATCCATTTCTACATTAGGCCTACTCATCAAAATGATGTGGCCATGAGAAATAATTTCAGATCTCTTTACTATCAAGTTGGTATTGGGGATAATACTTCCAAATTTATACTGAAATGTGTGCAGGATTTTAAGGCCTACAGTCAACAATATTTTGGAGCAGTAAGGTAGGCTTGTGACAGAAGGTGGGATACTTTGATTTTACCATTGAAAAGGAGAGAGGTTATCTCTCCTAGAAATTAAAGATGGATTATGTGACGAGGTGACAAACTCATCACAATAAGTCAACAACTATTAGAAAAGAATGACAAGAAATACAATGACGAATGGGTAGGAATGTTGGTGAGGCCACCTCTTCTCCTGAGTCCAACTACAACCTGGAAAAATAATTCTTCCCAGTAACATGAGAGTTTAACATCTTAGGTAGAAGTGATTTCAAACACTTAGGGATGTAAAGGAACCAGAAAGCAATATGCCAATCAATTTGAGGAGTATGACATGGCTTAGTAGTTTGGCCAAATGGCAAGACAAAGATGAGATGCATTGGGACATACAACATGTAAGTGCATGGGAGATGATGAGTACATTATTTGACTAATTTATATCATTTATATGATTGATAATTTGTCATTTAAACATAATTGACTAGTGCATGGGGATGCTTTATATGGTTATATCTTAGTGAGTTTAATGCATTTTCCTTGTTCTTATTCATGCAACTTGTTAAACTATATAAATTTCTATTAATTTCCTTTGTGAGTGAAATGTGGTAATGTGAATAGGATAATAATGAACATTTACTACTAGTTTTGGAGTGTTGTCAAGGAGCTCGAGTCTGGAGTCGGTATGCATTGTGGAGGAATTTTTCCATTAACAACCTATAAATATGGGTCTTGTTTCTAGCAAGTTCTGTAGGATTTAATTAACCTTAATTGAATGTTGTTAGTGGAAGAAATTTGTGCCAATCATTTTGGCATGATATGTAACCAAATGTGTCTATATAAAGACATCTTCTTGAGGAACAATGTAGTAGTTGGATAATATTGATAATCTGCAATACGATTCATAACAGTTAGAATTTACTTTTGAGACACACTGAATATTTCATAGAAATTCTTTGAATCAATATAAGTGGATATTGTTATGAGTATCTCGTGTTGTTAAGATCACCTCTGTCCCAGAGGAAGAGCAAGGGCCCACTCGACCAAGGTGACTGGTGGAAATTTATGTTCATGCATGAATGTGGTTTTCTAATAAGTCATAATTTTTAATTTCCTTTGTTGTAATTTCCATTCAGAGTGTGTTGTTTCAATTAAAATTCAATTTCAAGTGTGTGTTATTTGAATTTAGTTAGATTAATTTACTATGTGCATTATAATTCTAGTAAAGTATTTCTAGTAAATGCATTTCATTACAACAATGTTGTTTATGTAGCTTAGAATTACGTTTCCGTAGATTAGTAGAAAACGAAGGGAGATCTAATAGAAAAACCCCCAAAGAAAGACCATAACTGATTGTATAGAGCTTCATTGCATATAGCCTTGGACACAAAGCCCTGGTTTTATAATGACACTAGTAAAAGAACTTGTTAGTTAAATGATTGGAGAACACAACGACCCATCAAATCCCACAGTTGAAATCATTCTCATTCCTACCAAGGTAAAAATTCTCAAAGAAAAATATAAGAACCTTGGTGCCCCCATTGAAAATCTCTTACTCATATGCACAAGAAATTGGAGCTTCCTCTTTCAAAGATTTGTAAATCTAAACCATCCAATATATAATAATCTATGTTAGGACCTCGACCATCTATTTTGGGACCAAACCCTTCATCCAAATCCCCATTACCTCCAAATCTGAATCAAAACCATCCACTCCTCATTCCAAATATAAATTAGAATCCAAGGCCCCTATCAAACCCCAAGAGAGAAATGCACCTATTTTACCTTCATCCACTGTTCCTAAACCAAATAAATCCAGAATCTATGAAACCCCATCTTCTAGAACCCCCATTGGGTCCTACATTGAAATCCTTCATCGTCTTCTCCAAGCATCCACAATCACCCTATCAAATCCTTTGATTCACGTGGGAAGAAACCCATGTGGTGTGAATATAATGCCATTTGTGCTTATCATCATACCCATGGACATGACATAGAGAATTGTAAGGCTCTTCAAACCCTCATCAACAATCTCATAGAATAAGATGACCTTCTCTTGAAGAAGACCACCCTCTTCCATCTAATAGATCATCATATCAATATAAAAATAAACAAGAATAATAATAAACAAGATTTGACTTGGTTCACCCAAGTGTGGGCTACATCCACCAAGAAAAAACCAATTTATTATCACAGAGGAAATAAAATGAATATTTTCAATCTTCCACACCTTCTTTGAATGTCATGTAATTTCTTCTCTAGAATTTTTTCTTCTTTTCTCTCTAAAGGAAACTTATTTTAATTATCAATGAATTATCCTCTTCTAACCCTATCTTTATGCTTATATACATCTACAATCTTAGGGAACTTTAGCTATGCAATTACAACCATTAGATTCAATTTACAACTAAATATAGATATAATTCCCGTGACTTAATTATAGTAGTCACATATAGGAAACCGATGCCCTTTTAGCCTTAACTAATGTTGGTTCCTTATTTCCGACCAATACCGGTCCATGGGTGATGACACCCGTTTGTCAATCAAACCGATTCTTGGTATTCTAACAAGTTTGTAAAAGCATGCTAGTGAAGAAATTAAGCTCCACAACTCAACAATATCCCACTTAGAGATAAATTGCCTGCACGTGCCATAAAAATCCTTCCTCTAATCCTTTCCTTGGATTTTTCTCCATCCTCAAGTCTAAAACTCAAGACCAATAGAAGTGGAGTGTAGCTCCAACTTATCCTTTGCAATGGATTCGTTAGCATATCCGTAGAATTCTCCTTTGTATGAATTTTCTTTAACTTTAGTTTCCCATCCTCCAATACCTTCTGTATGAAATGATATCTCAACTGAATGTGTTTTGTTTTAGGATGAAACAACTTGAATTCTTTTCCAAATGAATTGAACTTTGACTATCATTATACAATCTGTAATCCTCTTTCTCCTTTCCCAACTCTTCCATGAACTTTCTCATCCATATCATCTCCTTACTAGCTTCTGTAGCTACAACATACTCATCCTCTGTAGTAGACATGGCCACAACCTTATGCAATCTAGAAATCTAGCTAACTATCATGCCACCTACTATGAAAACATATCCAATGGTACTCTTCCATCCATCCAAATCACCATCCATGTATGAATCCACATAGCCATGTACTTAAGTATCGACCTTCCATAGCATAACCGCATGCCGATATCCCTCTCAAATACCTGAGAATTAATTAGACTGCTTTCCAATGCTCTTTACCTGGATTAGCCATAAATCTACTCACAATTCCCACTTCCTGTGTAATGTCTAGTCTTGTAAAAACTATAACATACATCAAAATCCTAACTACTAAAACACATGGAGCTCATGCCATGTAATCAACCTCCTCATGTGATGTACAACACTTATCTTTTCTCAATTTGAAGTGTTCAACCATAAGTGTACTTACAAGTTTTGAATTTTACAAATTAAACCTTTCAAACACCTTATTGATATAATGCTCCTAAGATAAATATAACTTCCTGTTCTTCCTGTCTCTGTGAACTTGCATGCCAATGATTCTCTTTGTAGCTCCCAAATCCTTCATTGAAAATGTGTGAGCTAGATTTTCTTTAAGCTCACTAATGTTCTGCATACTAGATCTTGCATTAAGCATATCATCCACATACAATAACAAAATAATATAGCTCTCATTTCTAATCATCTTAAAATAAACACAATTGTCGGATTCTAATCTCAAATAACCATGCTCATGCATGAAACTATCAAACCTCATATACCATTGCCTTGGAGCTCGCTTGAGCCCATATAGGCTCTTTTTCAATCTGCACACAAAAATTTCTCCTTACCCTTGACTTCATACCTAAGTGACTGATTCATGTAAATATTTTCCTCTAAATCACCATGAAGAAATTCCATCTTGACATCAAGTTTCTCTAAATTCAAATCCTCTACTACAACTAAACTCAATATAGTATGAATAGAAGTCATCTTAACAACAGAGAAAATATTTCACCAAAGTCAATACCTTCTTTCTGTAAATCCCTTTACTACAAGCCTTGCCTTGTATCTCTTCTATCCACCCTCTTCTTCCTTGATCATGTAAACCCACTTGTTCTACAATTCTCTTTTACCTGCTGGAAACTTAACCAAATTCCATGTCTGGTTTTACTCTAAGGAGTCCATCTCCTCATTCATGCCATGCTCCCACTACTTGTGGGATTTATCCTGCATTACTTCTTCAAAGATTTCTAGTTCACCACTATCAGTCAATAATAAATAAGACAAGGAAGGTGAAAATATTTTTGGAGGTCTACTTACCATTTGTGACCTTCTCACTGAGATTTGGGGTACCGAGGCTCAATCTGCTCATCCTATAGATTTGTATCTACTTTTGATAGTGACCGATGCCGGTCACCTTCTTTTGACACTAGTTCAACTAACCGACACCGGTCTTTCTTTTTATGAATCGACACCCATGATAGGGACTCGATGTTGGTTAGGGGTAAATCGACATCTTGTTCTTGTGTAAACTTATAGGTGTTAATTTTAAATATGAGAGTTCATTTTCATCCAAAAACTTCTCCACCGGTTCACCTTTGGGTACCAAAACTTGATCCCTATACATTCTCTTTTCATTCCAATCAATGTCACGACTCCTAATTATATTAGAACCTTCTAAATCCCAAAACCGAATCAAATCACTAGAGCCATAACTTTGTGAAAGTACATATTTTTGATTTAGCATCCAATTTATTTCTGTTTTCCTTATCAATATGCATAAAATATTTAGAGCCAAATAATCTAAGAAAAGAAAGATCTACCTCTTTTCCAGTCCAAGCTTCTTGTAGTATTCCACCATCCAGTGCACTTGAAGGTCCATGATTAATTAAATAAACTACCATGTCTACTACTTCTACCCAAAACTGTAAGGGAAATCCAACATGTATCGTCATGTTTTTAGCACATTCCATGATTGTCTTGTTCGTTCTCTCTACAACACCATTCTCCTGTGGTGTTCTAGGAATTATCCCTTCTATGCGTATTTCATTTATTGAACAATAATCATTGAAATCCTTGATGAAGTTTTCACCACCATTGTTAGATCTAAGACATTTTAACTTTGAATTTGATTCATTTTCCAAAAGGGCTTTCCATATTATAAAAGTTTAAAAAACATCAGATTTATGTTTAATACAATAAACCCATACCTTTTTTGTGGCATCATTAATGAAAGTGATATAGTATTGGGATCCTCCATGAGAAGCTACCTGGGCTAGTCCCCACACATCTGAGTGTACAAGATCTAATTTATGATTCTTCTTTGTTTCCCCAACTTTGATAAATCTCACTCTCTTATGCTTTCCAAAAATACAATGCTCACAAAATCAAGATCTACACATTTCAGATCTAATAACTTACCCTTTTCCTTTAAGATTTGCATTCCCTTTTCACTCATATGGCCTATCCGATTGTGCCACATGTTTGTATCTAAATCTAAAGTAGATAGAATAGAAAATCGATTAGTAATACGGTAGATAAATACAATGATCCTACCTTCTAGCCTCTTTCTACAACAAGAGATCCCTTGGTAACTTTCCAAGATTTGGCTATGAGTGTAACCATGCAACCAGTTTCACACAATTGTCCTGTAGAAATTATATTTCTTTTGAGGCTTAGAACATGCCTCACATATTTCAATATCCATGTGTTTCCATTCTATAATTTAAGATGAACTTCACCTTTACTAGTAACATTTCATGGTTCATCATCTCCTAGATAAACATGCCCAAAATTATCCTATACATAATTTCTGAAATAACCCTTATTAGGGGTTGTATGGAAATAAGAGCCCGAATCTAAAACCCATGACTCAATTTTCTTATCCAAGGAGAGAATCAGACATCTTACATTACCTATTTTGCATCAACATTTTCCTCTTTACCTTTCTTTAGTACATTCTCTTTTTTTCCTTGAACCAACAATCCTTCTTTGCATGTCCTTTCTTTCCACAATTCTAGCAGGTTATTCCTCTACCTATGGATTTAGATATGCCATTCTTAGACTTTGATTTCCCATTATTATTGCTCTTGGATCTCTCCTTCTTCCTTCCCCTACTTTCTACATTCAAGCATTTCCAGATGATGATTCTCCTATACTTTTCCTACGTATTTCTTCATTCAGGAATTAACTAACCATATCATCAAACTTTCAAACATTAGTAGCAGATGCCGTATTACTAATAACAATTACCAAGTTATCCCAAATATTTGGAAAAGAGAATAATAATAAAAGTGCTTTCACTTCATCCTCAAACAAAATACTAACTAATTTTAATTGATTTACAATAGACCGGAAATCATTAAAATAAATTAATATAGATCCACCTTCTTGCATCTTTAAATTAAATAAGCTTTTCATCAAATAAACTTTATTTGACGCACTAGGTTTTTCATATAAATTTTATGAAGATTTTATCAACTCTACCGTAGATCCTTGTTCGGTAATATTCGAAGCCATTGATGATGCCGGACTCAATATTATATATCCCAGAGCCTTTATGTCAAGAATTTTATATTCTTCATTAGTCATCTTTCTAGGTATTTCCTTCTCATTCAACAATAAGTATAGATATTTAAAATTTTTGATACGATAATCCTCTACATGCATATTCCATAATTGATAATCATGGTTGTCAAATTTACGTACTTTGAATTTACATTCTTCTCCCATTTCTTTGCTCCCACTCAATCGTAAATACCTCTGTGAGTAAATCTATCAAAACTCACACAAACCTCAAACAAAGAATCTCTCGACACCGATTATTGGGGTTAGCGCCGGTTGTTTAGATATATTAATCGATCTAAGCATATAAGAAATCAATACTGAAATAAATAAGAAGAATAATATAAAAGATTTAATGTGGTTCACCCAAAGGTGGGCTACATCCACCAAGAAACAACTAATTTATTATCACAAAGGAAATACAATGAAGATTTACAATCTTCCACACTTTCTTAGATGTCATATACTTTCTTCTCTACAATTTTTTTCTCTCTAAAGGAAAATTCTTTTAATTCTCAAAATATTCTCTTCTTCTAACCCTAACTTTATGCTTATATATGCATCTAAAATATTAGGGAACATTATCTATGCAATTAAAACCATTAGATTCAATTTATAACTAAATATAAATCTAATTCCCACAACTTAATTATAGTAGTTATGCATGAAAAAATCGATTCCGGTTAGCCTTAATCGATGTCAATTCCTTCTTTCCCGATCAATACAGTCCATGGTTGACTAATGCCGGTTCGTGAACCGACGTCGGTTAGTGTGTATTTGAGAAAGTCTGTAAAAGCATGCCAGTGAAGCAATTAAGCTCCACAACTCAATAGGAAGGGATTTGGTCTTAGACGTTACAAACAAGGCATGCGTGATCTTATCCTCAACCAATCCCATAAGCCTCACAATAAGTTTGGATTGGGTTTCGAGAGAACATACCATTGAATCCCTTGTGCCCACTTCTTCTACATCTCCCATGAACATTGACCTATTACCTCCCTTTTATTCAACGACCCATGGACATGGATCACACTATGTCCCTTCCTCATAACTTCTTTTAATTTCCACAATCACTTTAAGACCTGTCACCTATTAGGATGAAGGTGAAATTAGGTACCTTCCTCCCCGATCACCCTCTAACATCATCATGTATACCAAGATCTAATCAAACGTTCCTATAATAAGCATGTAAAAGGGCACGACTTTAACATCGGTGACCTTGTATTAAAATAAAATAAGAACATAACTACTCTAGAAAGGAGCCAACGTGGAAAGTTTTCTCCTAAATGGATTGGACCATACATTATCACTCATAAGTATGGGTCCGGGCCTATTGTGTTGCCTCCCTTAATGGTAAACCAAAAACATAACCTCTCAACGCCTTGCACTTACAACCTTTCTACTGTTAACACACCTACTAACAAACCTTATCCACATTAACGATCTACTTTTTCATCATTATCATTGCCATCGCTCACCATAATGATTTGTAATCATGTGGTATTCTTTCACTTTCCTATCTATGACCTTAAATATAGGCACAACAACTCTACTTATAACATATTCCTTGTGGATAAGTTCATCCTTCTAGGTGGGAACCTTGTAATCATTTCATCCATATCCCTCTTATCTACCTACTAGAACCATGATAAGGGTCCATATGTGTAGCTTGTACACATTACTTCCCCTCCCCAAGTGATCTACTTATCTATCCCCACCTATCTTAAAAGTCAAAAATTATGGATGCTCATATCAAAAGTTATATTATCCAAAAAAATAGAATGCTCCCTCAAAGGAAAAATGTTCATATAAAGTAAATATTATCAAAATTATAGATTGATCCCTCAAAGGACAGCTATCATGCATTCCACCGTGCCTTCAAAATCTAAAATCCAAATTTAAAGCTAAAATCCCTAATTATAGACCACTCCCTCGAAGGATGGCTACTTTCATATATCATGGCAGTAAAGGATTCCCACATTGATTATCCTTCTAAATATCAAAATCAAAATCCAAAAACAAACATCCTAAGAAAGCTTCCCACACTGATCAAATTTACATCAAAATAAAACTTCCTGCGCATTGATTAGTTTGCACCACATTGCTTTAATTGGGGCATAAACATAGGAAAATCACCCAAGGAGAACCTATTTCCCTCGCATGCTACATATCAACCACTTGTCATGTCTATAGTGGGTGAATATGCATGCCTTCCATCTTTCCTCAATGATATTATCTCGTTACTAACTATAGTTAGTTATGTGTTAACAATGACCATAGTCGTAAGTGCATTACTTTTACTGCATTCCTTTTCACGTTTACCTCTAATTAAATCCAAAAACATATATTCCACGTATGCTCCTTGCCTTGTTGCAAGTTTCTATGTTATTTTTTGGTTACCCTATCAAGGTTGCATTTTATCTATCTACATCATCTTATCTAACCTACATCCAATCCATCACATTTGATCTAAAAATCATCACATCATATCTAATCTAATCACCATTTCTAACATCTAAATTCATCTAGCCATATACAAAATTTAAATACATTACATCATAACTCATATAAATCACATCATCATCTCCATCTAATCATCTTCATCCATCACATCAATCTGATCTAAATATTCAATCCATACATCACATCAATGTCTAAATTTATCACATCACTATCTAACTCTATATACATCTAATCATTTTCACATCCATCATTTAACAAACATCACATCATCATCTCCATATAATCATCTACATCCATCACATACATTTGATATAAATATTCAACCCATACATCACATCACTACATAACTCTATATCCATATAATCATTTTCACATCCATCATTTAACAAAAATCACATCATTAATACCTACTCAATCCATCAAATTAGTACCTAAATCAACATATTATCCAAATTATCTCATCTCATCCAATATATTATATAATCTTATCCAATCCGTTATCTCATCTCATCTAATCCACTCATCTCAACCAATCCACTCATCTAATTCATTATCTCATCTCATCCAATCAATCATCTCATCTCATCCAATATGTTATCTCATATAATCCACTCCTCTAATTTGTTATCACATCTCATCTAATCTATTATCTTATCTCATCTAATAAATTATCTCATCGCATTCAATCTACTTATCTAAATTGTCTCATCTCATCCAAATTATCTTTTCTTCCACTTTAGACATACGTGTCACCCATAACACACCTTTATTTTTCGGCATAACTTGTTTGGCTATCTTTTTGCTTATCTCATTGCACATCCTTAATCACACTAGTAGCCTACTCTGTGGTCATCTCTATGTTCCCTCTCAGGGCACCATATCTTATCTTAATCCCAACTTCATGACCATATTTTTCATCTCTCGTGCCACTAGGACGCATATATCTTGCTTCCTCATATATGAAGGATAGCACATACATTTTCCCCCCTCTTTGTTTCCTGGCATTTTGACCATTGTCTTTACCATCCTTGCATTTTTGTGCATAATTTTGATGTTTGAATTTGACCCACTGGTATCATGGCTTGCACATCCATATGAGCGGATTCCTAGTGGATTCTCTTCATCCTCCAATGATCTCCACCGACTCACGGATCCGTAGGACATTAATGTCACCTTCATTGAGGCCATGCTATGTTCCCTAGCAATGTGTTTCTAGGGTTCCTACCATATTTATTTTTCCATCCAAATGGATTCCCATTGATTCCTCCATCTTGCAATGATTTATGCCAAATCATGGTGGGTCCGCAATAAATTAATGTCACCTCCGTTAAGGTCGCTCTATGTTCCCTACCGATGTGTTTTCAATGTTATTTCTATCTTTATCCCATCCATCTGAGTGGATTCCCATTAGATTCCATCCATCTTGCGGTGAACGTTTCGAATCACGAGTCTGTAAGACATTAATGTCATCTCCATTGAGGCCGTGCTATGTTGCCTATCGAAGTGATTCCAAAGATCACACCATATTTATTTTTGTTTTTGTTTTTATCCTATCCATATCATAATGGTCATCCCTCTCCCCTTGGGGCATATTTCCTTCTATTTTCTCATCATCCACCCTCTTTCCTCTTTTACTTCATCCATCTCTTTCAACCTAGTAATCAATTCTCCTTTATGTCATTGATCCTTAGTTTGAGGGGGAACACCTCAACCATCATCTTCTATCACTTCTAGTTTTTGTCTTGTGGCTTGCTTAATGAAAACCATGTGAAAAAAGGGGAAAATGTAGACACCAAAATTTGAGTACGCTTTTCCCCCATCCCACATTTTCTCCCCTTTGTTTTCATCTTACACAATCACACCCCCTTCCTATTCAAATTCCTAGTTCCATCCTAAATCTCATTTAGTTATCTAATTTCCCACTTTCCTATCTTAATCCCATATTTATTTTATCTCTCCCAATTCACCCCTAATCACATTTAATTTATCCCTAATCCAATCTATTACCCTAATCACATCCCTAAACACCCCATTTATCATCCCTAGACTCCCATCTACCCTCATTCAATGTCTTTCCACCCTCCAACTACTTTTTATCATCCTTATGCAACCCTAACCCACCTAAAACAAATTGAAACCTAATTTAACCTTATTAGGACCTCTTGTCTTGAGTTATACATCATCTCCATTACCCAAATCAACAGTTCTCCATAGTCGATGACAACCCAAGTGGGTCACCATGTCGACCCTATGAATACACCTTTATCCGTCCTCTTGAGGATGAATTTTTGGACATTTTTGACTTCTTGCGAGCTTTTATGGTTTCCTTCTCTTATTGTGAGCTGCAATAAAAATTATAGAGCTATCTTGGAGCCCTCGCATGCCATCCTTGGAGATATAAAGTATAAATTTTTTGGGAGCATTTTCATTGTTTCACCATTCTTCTCATCAACTTTGTAGGACTGTTCTTTGTCTAGGGGATCTGCCATCATATATATGCCATAATTGATTCTTCTTCATATCCCATTTGTCATCCATCTCGCTTCATTAAACCCTAATATAGCTCTAGTCACCGTCGATCTAGCCCAGTCTCCGTCAACTCCGATCAACATCAAATCTGTTCCCTACATTCTCGCCTCATCTGTCATTTATTTTCTAGCCTCCTCCAATATCTCGATCTCCCTGTCTTTGTCATCCATCTATCTCACAATCGAAATGTCACCGTTTCTCGCCATAGTAGTCATCGACTATCCCGGATATACCACGGTCACCGTCGATCCGTACATCCATTATTTTCTCATCGGATATGTTAGATGAGTTTGTGGACTCATGTCATTTCTTTGAATCGACCCATATCCATCTCTCTCCTACAGATTGTGAGAAATACCATCGTATTTAAAGTGATTGTTTGGATTTGATTTGTGATTGTTGGGCCCGAAATATCAGCTAAGTACAAGAAGGTACGGGGTGCATGAGACCTATTTGAAAAAGGGCGTGCATGTTGAAGGTGCGTAGGGAAGGGTCCTATTAGTAGGTTGTAAAACATATGGCGTGCATGCAAGACAAAACAAGTTTTGTACTTAGCCACATTTGGCATCCCAAGCAACACATAAGAAAAGCATGACCCTTGTGGATAAGGTGCCAACTTGGTGACTGTGGGATCAAAAAGGGAATATTCCAGGCATGTGATGGAAGGTTCTAGAAGACATCATTGCAAGGAGTGGAGAGCTTGGATTTGTGAAGGCATGCTCCCATGGAGGACCACTTTGACACTTGGCAACTGATCTGTAACTTCTAAAAGGCATGGCGGTGGGTGCTAAGGTTATAAATACAAGTGTCCATTAGAAGAAAGATATAGATATAGAGTGTGGAGAGTGTGAAGGAGAGAAAAGAGAGGTGAAGCCCTACATAAATAGAATGGAGGATGTTATGGGTTAGGGATTAGGAGAGCTTTGTAAGTAATGGCACATTTAGAGGGATGGGTCTAGCATTCTTTTTGTTTTTGCAATATGGTGAGCATAATGTAGTTCTGATGCATGACTTGACTATGCATTGTTATATAAGGGCCTATCATGACCTCAAGGGATTGTAATGTGGTTATTGAATTTGTTAATATGAATATAATGTTCTGTATAAATCATGTTGATGTTTAGGAGTATACTACTTATGCCTTTCCTTTCTGTATGAACCACTTCCATATGCTGCTTGTTATTTCTCTTTCTGGATGTAATGAGATAACAACTCATTCTAGAATGTGGCATGGTTATTTTCTGCTCATTTCCATTTGAATATCTATTATAAGATGATGCATTCTCACAATACTCACATAAAGGAGAGACTCGACACTGCGCGTGCCTCGGGTGAGCAAACTAACACTAGTGGGTGATAGGCCGATGTGCATGGGATTATACTATTGGTCTAAGGGTATAAAATATAAATATAGTGATTGTATCATGTCTTAAGTTTATTTGACTTAAATACAAAAAGGGATTAGTGTAATCATTTGATAATTGCAAATAGAATTCCATCACATATTGTAAAGTGCATTATGCCCAATGTATTATACTTGTTGATTTGTATATCATTATAAATGAAGATTAAGGTTTATCCTTATTGAAATTAGATTATATGACTTATCTTATTTATGAAATAATTTGTTGAATTGAGAATATAGATATACTGCTATACATAGCTAATTAATTAATATTCTCGATTATTCTTAAGTTATTTATTAAATGTTGATTTCATTAATTCAGATTGATAAATCAAATCCAACTAAAGAACATAAAAAATGACACTTAAACGAAAAGGATAACAAGAAAAACAAAATAAAGTTATTGTTATACCTTAAGGAATTAAATTGACTAATCATGAAAATAAATGTACTTAATGGAATAAATACTATTATGAACGAGTAAATGTAATGAATCAACTCGGTATGAGAAATGATTAGTAAACCTATACTTAATGATGTATAATATGTTAGGAATATTATATTGTTTGCATTGGTTAATATTTTAATGTAATATATATTATCATGGAGATAATATATATGGGTGAATAAATAAAATGTAATATTGTTAAATATGAGAAAACATATCTCATATTAATAATATAGGTTTTATATATTAGTTGTGAGTTTCTTGTCTAAACAACTCATGTTGGTATTTTTAGGATTAGTTGAGTGTGTTGAGATAACTAAGGGATGTTAGAGAGATATTAGGATATGGGGTTGAGATTATGTAGGGACCGAAGATCATGTTTAAATCCACCATTGTGGGGGTTAATTGATCTATATATGTAACTCATCAATCATGAATAAGATGTCCCGAATTAATTGAATTCTGTGTTTTTATATGGTTTATTTGTTTACAATATGGGTGAAATATAATATTTGGCATCAGAGCAGGGATTCCAGGATGAGAGTCTTTAGAGATATTTGAGATTCAGATTCTGCTGGAAGTGGGTTCGAAGTGGTTTGACGTTCTGATCCTGCGTATTGGAGCATTCTGTCTGCGATTTGAATCATTATGTGTGCATAGTTGTTTGTCGCATTTCATCATCCTGTTGCCTACGCATTCTATCGATGACCTGCGTATTGCGTCGCCATTCTGGTAATTGTGATCGGCTTTATCATTGTTTTTGGCAACTGTGTGTTTTTTATTTTTATTTTTTATTTTTTTGCTGTTTTTGGACATACTGAAAAAAATCACAAGGAAAGAATTTTTTTTGCCATTTTGGAAAGGGTTTGAAAAGAAGTTAGACTTAGAACTTGGAAGTGTCATATCTTTCACCTCGTAACTCAGATTGAGGTGATGTTTTTTTGAAAATGTATGTTTTTTCAAGATCTTTGCATTGATTATATGCTTTCTACTGCCAATTGAAAGTAAAATTTTACTTTATTGTAAGGGTGCATTTTCGACTGAGTTCGACATCCATAATGGAAATCCCATTACAAAAATTCAATGGCAAAGAATTTCACACATGGCAAGTGTGAACTCAATTACTTTTGATAAATAAAGACTTGTGGGAAATTGTTGAAGGTAAAATTTCAAAACCAACTGATGTTGATGAAGCCACCAAATGGGAAAGCAAGGATAAGAAAGCAATAGCAATTATTGGTCTTGGATTGTCTGATGCTTACTTGCATCATATTGATTTATCAAAAAGTTCAAATTTCATATGGACTACTTTGAACAAGCTATTTGGATCTCAAACAGGGAGTGCAGCGGTGACACTCAAGCAAAAACTATTCGGGCTCAAGATGGAAGAAGGTGAGAGTATGGTTGATCACATAAGTAAATTTCGTTCTATTTCAAATCAACTAGCTGGAATAAAAATTGATGTGGGAGATGATGATGCAAAATCAGTATTGTTAAATAGTATGCCACCCAGTTATTCTAACACTTTGTATTTACTTTGAGTAAAGTAAATCCTAGTTTAGAAGATTTGATTTCATCTCTCATGGAGGAAGAAAATAGAACAAATAAGAATATTATTTCAGAAGAAACAACAATGTTTGGTAAAAATAGGTCATATGATAAAGGAAGATTCAAGAAAGGATCTAATTCTAGAGATACAAAGAAACATATCACTTGCTACTATTGCCAACAATCTGGACACCTTTCCATAAACTACATGAAAAGAGCAAGAGATTTACTTGATGGAAAAATTGAAAATGCCATGATTGCCGATGAAGAAGAAGACGATGATAAGGAAGAACCAGAGGGTGATTTCAGTGGTTATGATTCTGAAGACTTCCTTCTTTAGATAACTTTCAGATGGAGGCTGGAGGCAACAGAGGAAGGAGGTTGATCAGTGACCTCTCATCAGGCACCATCGACGAGGCCGCGGTATTGATTTGGTGGCCAAGTATTTCAGTTGTGTGTTTGATTCCATTATTGTGTGTTTTATAATAAGAATAGAAGGAAATTCTTGTTCAATTGTAATTTCCTTTTATAAACCTCCTTGATGTAATGTTGTAATAGAAAGAAGAAAACACAAGTACAAAGTCAGCATCATGATACTTGAAGGGGATGAACAGAGGTTCATGAATAGGGGTTCTTACCTTTGACTAAGGTCCATATGTGTACCAAGATCATGAGAAAACAGGGGTGTGCAAGCTGCAGAGAAAGTGTAACTATTCTTTTCTACTTTGTTCACATTAGGGGAGTGTAAGGAAGTAATAATGTAAACAATAGGGGAGTGAATGTTAGGAATATTATATTGTTTACATTGGTTAATGTTTTAATGTAATATATATTATCATGGAGATAATATATATGGGTGAATAAATAAAATGTAATATTATTAAATATGAGAAAACATATCTCATATTAATAATATAGGTTTTATATATTAGTTGTGAGTTTGTTGTATAAACAACTCACGTTGGTATTTTTAGGATTAGTTGAGTGTGTTGAGATAACTAAGGGATGTTAAAGAGATATTAGGAGATGGGGTTGAGATTATGTAGGGATTGAAGATCATGTTTGACTCCACCATCGTAGGGGTTAATTTATCTATATATGTAACTCATCAATCATGAATAAGATGTCCCGAATTAATTGAATTCTGTGTTTTTTATATGGTTTATTTGTTTACAATATGGGTGAAATATAATATACTACGTTGTGATAGTATAACAAGAGGAACTAGTAAAAGATTGTAACTCATTGAGATACTATGAACTCTTAATATAATCTATTTAATATCATGTATCAATACATTTTGAACATGTTGTAAAGAAAGACTTAGTTACTTTATCTAACAAAGGTAACTTAAAGAATATAAGAAGCGTAGGTGCAATGTCCCTTCATCTTCTCATTAGTATCTTGCTTGTGCCAACTTAGGATGGCTATGGGAAGGGTAGTGAGGATGTAATGATGGAAATCATTACGTGGTCACTATCTTTCCCATAGGGATCCTAAGATGGTACATATAGGATTCTTTCATTTAGTAAAATGATTTAAACATGGAATATTCTTCTACAAAACTAAATCATCTTCTTAAAAATGAAAATGAATCTAGATAACTATATTGAGACGGTTGTGTGGTGATGGAAGAAATTTTTTGTAGGCTATTCTATAGTCTCAAACTAATATTCCAAAACAATGCTTGAAACTTTGGCCTAAGTAATGTAATTGCTTACTACATTGTCTATTCACCATTCCCCTAATTAAATAATGCTAGGAATCAGATGGAAGTTGCATAAATATATTCCCGGTAGGCACTAAGGAGATGCACATGTTATCATTACCTATGAAATGTTTAACCAAGTGTACACACTCGCATATAGTGACTCAAGGAAGATCATGGTGATATAAGTAGACCCTTACAACTACACATGATTATTATATGTTATCAAGTGGATTATGAACAATTTAATAATGTTGGATTGTTTAGCAACAAACCAATTAATAATATTTAACATTAAAAGCATTAATTGAACTTAAGGGGTATGTTTTAATTTTTTCCCCTTAATTTGGATGAATCATAACATGGGTGTTACAACCTAAAAGAGATCGTGATCATACTATTTAGCTAGTACTATGAAGCCAAGAACCCAACATTTGACCTTATAAGTACCCTTATCTTAAAAAACAATGAGATTAGGAAGATGGTATAAGATATGCTAGAAGCAAGTAATATTAGCGATAGTAAAATTTATTACTCTTCTCTTGTGGTGATGGTTGGAAAGAAGGATGAAGGTTGGTGCATGTGTGTAAACTACAAAGAGATCAACAAGTACACAACGAAACATAAGTATCATATTCTTATCATTGAATATTTTCTAGATGAATTACATGGTGCTATTTATATTATAAAATTAGATCTTTGATCATGATACCATCAAATAAGAATTCATGATGAAGATATTCATAAAACAACATTTAGGACACATGAAGGCCACTATGAATTTCTTGTAATTCCATTTGGAATTACAAATGAAACATCTACTTTATAGAGTTTGATGAATTCAATATTTCACCATTTTTATGGAAGTTTTTCTTGGTATTATTTGATGATCTATTAATCTATAACAAGACTTGGAAGGAACATTTACATCATGTCAATAAAGTATTGGACACTCTTGAACAACACCATATTTATGCCAAGCCCTCCAAATGTGCTTTTGGGGTAAGAGATGTATAATACTTGGGTAATATCATGTCTTATGAAGGTGTACAAGTGGATCAACATAAAACCCAAGCCATGGTGGATTTTCCGGTTCCTAAAAACCTCAAAAACCTTAGGGGATTCTTAGGGCTCATAGGTTATTATTGCAAGTTTGTGAAGAATTATGGTAGAATTGTAGCACCACTCACATCATTATTGAAGAAAGAATCTTTTCATTGGAATGAGGTAACAACCCATAAATTTTAATCATTTGAAGAAGGCCATATATACCACTCTTGTTTTGGCTGCCTAAGATTTATTCAAAACATTCATTATTAAATGTGATGCGTCAAGGTGTGACATATGCACAATAATTATGCAAGAGGGCCACCCCACTACATTTACAAGTCATCAACTCAAAGGTAAGAACATATCAAAACTTACTTACGAGAAATAAATGATAGTTATTCTTCAAGATCAAACAATTGAGACCGTATCTCATGGGTCATCACTTCAAGGTAAAGAAAAATCATGACATCTTGAAATACTTCTTAGAGAAAATATTATCATCTGAAGAACAAAAAAATTGGGTCACTAAGATGTTAGGATATGAATTTGAGATCATTTACAAAAAAGGAAAAGAAAATGTGGTAGCCGATGCACTATTCAAGAGAGATGAGTCCACAAAGGCATTATTAAATGCCATGTCCATACTACAGGTAGATTGGGTAGACCAGAAAGATATGAATGAAATAATGACACATACACTCAAATTCCCATTCAAAATATTTAACATGATATGAGTACTTCATAAAATATTTTATGGAAGGTGGAAACATTATGGTATAAGGACCAATTGTACTTATGCAAAAATATACCCTTAACACCAAGTTCTCTCGAGCTTCATGCTTCTCCAGTGGGTGCGTCACACCTCGTATTAAATGTATTTTTCCTCGTAAGGTCAATGGTTGATTAAGTTCTGACGATAAACGACAAAAACATGGTAATGCGAAAAAGTGTTAATATGATTTTGATAGTTAATATGATATTTGATGGATAGTGATATAATTAATTAATTATATATATATATATATATATATATATATATATATATATATAAACACAAACACACACACATATGTATATACATGTATACATAAACATATATTTCTTTATGTTTTGTCAGTTATGACTATATGAGCTCCATCAATCGTTTACAGTATTAATGGTATTAGTTACTCATTGACCACCTTCTAGTTTGCATTGTTGTATGGTATTAGAAATCCTCTGTTGTTTTCTTTGGTTGAGGTTAATTAGCATTGATCAAGGAAATTGCAATGTTGATGTAATGGTATTGTGAATAGTTTCAGGACCACCATTTGGATTACATGGATTAAGTTTGAGATGTATTGGGATTGAGTTGGTGACCAAAATGTGACACCGACAATATTAAATGAGATTGATACACACGGTTCTTTGGGAAATGGTAGCTTCCTTTGGAAGCCAAAACATGCATGGTCTCCCTCCATTCACATTTTTGGCATTATAGTTGGTTTTGGCTTGATATTTGCATGAGGTTTTGAGGAGATAATTCTAAGGAAGTTGTTTATGGAATTTGCATGCAATGGAAAAGCTATTTTTAATGGAAAAACAATATTTAATATCTTTGTTTGGAAATTATTTGGAGTTTTTGGTGGAATTTGAGTTGCATATTTCAAGAAAATAGGAAGGAGAAAGAAAGGGCAAACCATGCATGGGTTTTCTCTCTCATATTTTTTGTTTTTAATATGAAATTTGAGAATACGTTATGGGTTTCCAGCCTAGTTTTAAATTTGGAAATGAATGAAAATATTAGTTGAAAACTAATATTATTCTTGTTGGGTTTTAATGGAAATTTGGGCAAGATATTTTTCATGGAGATGATTGTTTGAGTTTTCTGTTTTAAAATTTGGAACTATTCCCCTTTTTATAATGAAAATTTGAAGGAGAACACGTAGAAAATGAGGGAAAGGAAATGGGTTTTTGTTGTTGATGCGACATTTAGTTTTTTCTTTAACTAAGTCTTATGGGTCTGATTGTTAAATTGAATCTACATATTTTTATTATTATTGATAAATGGTTTTAAAGGGGACCATACCCCGTGGTAAAAAAGGGCTCAAAATATAGGATATACAAAGTAAGCACAATGGTTTTTTTGATTTGTGGGGACCACACCCCAACATATTAAGAATATGAATATGGTTATTTTTATTTAAAAATAATACAACACGTTGAGAGCTCTATTATTATTCTTTTTAAATGCATTCTTTGTATTTGGAAATATCTCATTAGAAGTATGAATAATTTTCCGAATAAAGGCAAAGCTGGAACATGTTGTGTGATTGTCTTTTAAAGAAGATCTCTGAAGAAGACTCCATTTTGGAGTTAAAATTCAAAGAAATGGGCACATTCAAAGGACCGTACCTTACCTAATCGTGTACTTGGCTTCATTGGAGCCAAGGGGGAATCAAAACCAATCATGCTTACTCTTGAGCATGAGGATGATATGAAAAGTACCAAGGATCGATTCTGATGCCTCTTGATCAAATGCGAGCAACTAAAAGAGGTATTTTATTTGCTTCCTGTTGATACCTTGATGATTTGGGTGGAGGACTGACCTCTGGTCAGTTTTTCACTCATCCAACCAACCATGTTTAGTGCCAAATCAGTTGCATGGCTGCCAATTTTGAAGAAAGGAAGCTATTTTACACAACCAGTTGTAGGGTTTGTTTAGCCCACCTTTGCTTCTAGTTAGAGTAGAGTAGGTAGGTTTGCTTTTAGCAGAAGAAGTGCTTGTGCACACTCTACATATCCCACTTGGGGTATGTATGATTTCCAATTTTGTACATAGTTGTTTGGTGTTGTTTTGGTTGCTCTTGCACAGTTCATTTTAGTGGCATTTTGGTGAAGATCAACTCCAAGTTTCAGTGGGTTTCCAGTGGCTCGAGGTCATAATTTGAGTTCGAGATAGGAATTAGCTTATCGGGATGGACTCCATGCCCAATGGATGATTCAAGGCAGCTGGTATTTTCATCTAGCAGGCAGATGACCCCTCTGAGTCGGTAGAATTATTATCCAAAATAAGCCCATGCTTATTTTTGGCTAACTCCTCCTCCTTTTCCTTTGTTGGTACTTAAATGCATTTTTGGCATGCTTTAGGGACTCAAAATTTTCTGGGTATGTTTTCATCAGATAGAGAATTTTTTCACCTTTCTAGAAAGGTAAAGAAGTCCTCCTAACTCCTTGTATTTTTTGAGTTATGGCTCGACGGAGTTTGGAGGGGAAATTTTCCTTGGGCGGGCCCATGGAGGTAAGGAGGAAAATTTTCTAGGGAGTCTTGGGCCGGCGGGCGAGAGTTGGAAAATTTTCCAAGGAAATTGGTAGGTCGGCGGAGACAAGGAGAAAATTTGGGAACTTAGCCCTTTTGGGGAAAAAGGGCACAAAGGAAAATTTTGGCCCGCGGCCCGATGAAGGAAGGAAGTGGACTCGCGGGGCCAGGGAGAAATTGTTGACACTTAGCCTCTTTGGCTAAAAACTCAAAAGTCCAAAATCGGCCCGCAAGCCTGTAAAGGAAAAAATGGAGAAAACGAAGCACACCTCCATGCCAATCAGAGGCCGACACGTGTCATTTTTATGACACATCATCAACGCATTGGTGGGGCATCGGGAGACCTTGGAAAAGTTTGCACTTTTGCCCCGAAAGGGTTAAATGTTGGCTTCGACCCCCCCAATTAGAATTTGACACGTGTCATGTGGACCTAGGGGGCGCGAAGATTTTTGGGAAATTTTTCCAAAAGGGAAAAAGTAAAATTTGGGCCCATGGACCCATTTTCAAATCTGATTCATCACCATTTTTGACCTAATTTGTGCCTTAAAATTTGTGCCCAAATTTATGCCCTAATTTTTCCCTAAATCTTCAGATGGGCATATCTTTTGATTTAGAGATCATATTTGGGCAAAATCAGACTCATTGGAAAGATCTTGATCTCCTCTATGCATTAGAGGCATAAAAACATCATTTTTATAGGTTTCGAGGAAGAAAAATATAGAAACGTATTTCATGCCTTTAATGTGAACCAGATTACTTCGAATGATTCAATTTTTTGGTCAATCCGCCATGGTTGCCTTCTCCCAAATGCCAAGGATGAAGAATCAACTCGATTTGATGGGAAAAAACCTAAAATGTCTTCTCACACCATTAAACCAAGATCAAATCACTTTGAGAGATGTGTTTTGCTAAAATTCATCATTTTTCTTCCAACACGCAAAATAGAAATAGAGGAATCGATTTGACAAGTTTGTAGGTCGATTTGAAAGGGATTAATGGCAGATGATTGAGTTAAATGATATGATTTTCTCCCTCTTTTGTTTTCTCTCTCTTTTCTTCAGTTATAAATGAAAAGGATTAAATCCTTTGTTTTGTTGGACGTTTTTCTCTTGTAGGCTCCAATTTTCTCCTTAGCAAGTGGATTTGTGGAGTTTCAAACCTCTCATATAGGCTGCAACACATATTTTTGCCTCATTTCCATTATAAAGCATCGTATTAAAAACTGGGAATGATAATGCATGCTCTATGAATGATTTTTCAATCCTTCATGTGTTATTATTGCCTTCTGATCTTTCATTATATTTTAGCAATATGTGCATGTTTTGATGTTGCATCTCCATGATCTATGTCTATTTTGCAAAACAAGAAGTTTAACACTCCTTTGGTGTATCACCGTTCTGTTTTTTTCTTAGTTTTGTTTCCATTTCCATGTTTTCTCTCAACCCTGTCTCCTTGGTAGTTTTAGAGTAGGATTTTGAATCAGAACCTCTACAAAAATTGCACGCATACACCTAAACAGAGGAGTAGGAACCAGCCTCAATCTAGAGAGTTTTCCCAATTTGCAAGGTCCCACATTTAGGGAAAACTCCATGTTGTGCATTCACACCAAATGACCCATTTCTAAATTGCAGATCCTAGAGGTCATTTTGGGGGTGATGTGAATTTACACTAACAATACCATTTCATTTGAGAAATGATATATATATATATATACACACACACACTTAATTTATGAACTAGGAAGTTTATTAGTTATCAATTAAGTTAACCTTAACATATTATAATATTTCATTTAAATATAACAAGAATATGAGTTTGTTAACTCATGCTAATTATTTGAACTGACCCATATATACATTTTCTCTCTCCTATAGTTTGCAAGAAAGAGTGACATTCAAGAAATGGTTGATTGGATTGTTTATGCATGATTAATTCATGCGATAATTGTTTAAATCCGGTAAGGATTGTTGTATTTATTTGATAATTGCAATTGTATTATCTTCGCAAGTTGTTGAATGGGAATATTTTCTAATGTACTATCTTGATGAATTGACACTATTTACGAAAATAAGATATTTTCCTTATTAAGTTTGAATACATTACTTGGATTTTTTGTAACTTGTTTTAATAGATATGAAAGTAATCGTATGTTGTTTTGCAATAGAGTATAAATAAAGTTGATTGATAATATGATATGCATTTATTAATGATTTTATTGATTACTATGAGATGAAAAAAATATTTAATGTTGAACATAATACAACAAGGAAAAAAATAAAACAAAAACAACATTAAGTTATTATTGTACCTTATGAAATAAAATGTACTATTCATATTAATTAATGAACCTATGGGATTGAGGTTTGTACTAAATAAGTAACGTAATGTTTCAACTCAATATGAGATATGGTTAGTAAACCTATATTTAATGATAAACATTATGTTGTGCACATTCGATAAGAGGTCCTAATGAAATATTATAGCTCATTGAGTTACTATAAACCTCTTTCAAGAATCTAATATCGTGTAACGATACATTTTAACCTATCGTAAATATAAACTTATTTAATTTATTCTTCATGGATACCTATGGGTATAAATGGAGTGTAAGTACTATGTCCAATCATCCTTTCAATAATATTCTATCCGTGCCAATTTAGGATGATTATGAGAAGGGTAGTGAGGATGTAATGATGAAATTCATTACATGGTCACTATCTTTCCCATAGGGATCCTAAGGTGGAACTGATAGGATCCTTTTGATTAGAAGGGTGAGTCATGGTTTCTAATTATTCAAAACTAAAACTTAATTTCTTAAACAATGAAAAGGAATCCTGATAACTATATTGATACGGTTGTGTGGTAATGGGAGATAGGTTTTGTAGGCTAGTGTAGAGTCTTAAAACTAGCTTGCATAGAAATGTTTAAAAACTATGGCCATAGTAATGTAAATACTAATTATATTGTTTTCTCACCATTTCTCCTAACTAACATTGTTTGCATCCGGATGGAAGTTTCATAAATTATTTATCAAGTGAAACTAAGGACATGCACAAACTACCATATCTTATATAAGTTTTAACAACAAGTATATAAGTTATACACACTCAATTATAGTGATCAAGGGAGATTAGGTAGATCTAGTGAACCCTTACAAATACAAATGGTTATCAAATATTATCGATTGATTTTTGAATATTAAACAATGATGGATTATTTAGAAGCAAGATATATATTAATATTAATCATTATAATCATTGATTGAAATTAAGGGGTTTGTTTTAAATAAAAATTCCCTTAATTTGGATGAATCATAACGTGATTATTACACTTTGGTATCAAATTTGAAGGTTTATCAACTCTTGGAATTAATGGGTTCATAACGCTAACATGATATATTATCCTTATATTGACAAGATATGATGGTTAGGAGAAGGATGAACTGTAGTGATAGAATCGGTTTAGTTAATAATGGAGGTTCAATGGTTAAGAAGTTAGATAAAATTCTAACAATCCTTTAAGACACATGAAACTAGATAACTATCTTGGAGAGGTTGGTAGTGGGTGAAAATGATAAGTATGAGAAAGAACAACTTGAATAGAAAGGTGATGAAAATCATCGAGGGAATAAAAGAGCTCGATTGATTATTGAACTATATAATGATGAAAAGTTTTGGATCCATAAGTTTATTGTGGGGTTACACCCAAATATTTTGTGTAGATGTGCACGGACCATCTACTATGGAAACAATGTTCGAAAAATCCATCGGTAAGAACAAAAACTGCGAATCAATTTCAACTCATAGAGAGGAAAATCGTAAGAAGAGTGTCGAATCACCTTCACTATTAGCTCCTAGGAAAACTTGGTGGAAGAAACATGGCACTAAAATGAGGAATCATCGAAAAATACAAAAAAAGCTATATAAATACAAGGAAAAATGGGCGTAACAATGCTCAAGATAATGAATTTTTTTGAAAAGAAAGGGCTTGTAGTGGATGTTTTAAATGTGGTGGTGACCACTATGATAATAACTATCACCAAAAGAATAAGGGGAAAAATCAACACTAAAGGATTCAAGCTATAGTGGCTAATTGCTAAGCTGAAAAATAGGTTACTCTATTGAAGTGACAAGTAAGTTTTACTGGACTTCATGTTACTATTTTATTTGACATTGGTGCAACCCAATGCTTTATTTCTAGTAAGTTAGCTAGAAAACTATCTAATAAATATGAATATATGAAACATACATGGACTATACAATATGGGAATGATGTATATGGTAGATCAATTTTTGTTTGATGCAACATTGGAATTACCTAGTTTTACCATTGAACTTGACATGTACGTGACTTCCTTAGGGTCTTATGACATTATTATAGGAGTAAAATGGATGTCCAAACACAAGGAAACTGTATAATGTTTCAAAAAATGAATAGAATGTCTAGATGATATGGAGAAAATAACTAGTATTCAAGGCATAAAAATAGGTTTTAAAGTAAGAAAAATATCTGTAATGTAGCTCATGAAAGCTAAAAAAGTCTCATGTTGTATGCAATAAAAATTTCTAATTTTAGTGAGGAAGGTAAGATTTCCTTGGAGAATTTCCCACGGTTACAAGAATAGAAGAATGTATTCTAGAAGAATTTACTAGACTTCCTCCTAAAAGTGAGTTTGACTATACCATTGAAATCAAACATGGAAATGAACCGATATCAAAAAACCTACAAAATGACAACAATAAATTTAGTTGAATTGAAAGCACAACTTCACAAAATTTTGTCTAAAGGACTGATTTGACCGAGTGTGTCTCTTTGGGGAGCACTTTGGTCATTTTCGTTATGAAGAAAGATGGAACATTAATACTATACATTGATTATTTCTTGTTTAACAAGGTAACAATAAAGAATAGGTATCCTTTGTCAAGGATTGATGACATTTTCAATCAAATGAGATATGCATCTATTTATTCAAAGATCAATTTATGATATGGCTATCATCAACTAAGGATAAAGGATGAAGACATTCATAAGACATCATTCATAACAAGATATGGACATTATGAGTTTACAGTTTTACCTTTTGGACTCACTAATACACCTACTACATTTATGAATCTTATGAATAATATTTTTCAGGAATACTTAGATAAATTTGTGCTAGTTTTTCTTGATGATATTCTGATTTATTCTAAGAACATAGAATAACATAATGAACACTTGAGAATAGTGTTAAATGTGCTTAGAAAAATAAAATTATATGGTAAGATTTTGAAATGTTCTTTTTATCGAACAAGGTGTAGTACCTTGGGAACATCATAAAAAATATGGGATCCCAATTGACCCATCGAAAATAAAATCCATTTGAATTAAAAATAATCATTTAGGGTTGAAACACATCTTTACGTAGCCTATTTTGAATGCAAGGCAACATAGGTGGCTAGAGTTTATGTCCCAATATAACTTTGAAATTAGTTACTATTAGAGATAAAAATTGCACCCTTCTGAGATCGTGATGAACTAGGGATTTGAGGCAACATGGGATTGTCTCCAAGTTGTGAGACTTGTGCTTGAGAAAACCTCTGGAGAAGGCTGACTTCCTCTACCTATTTCTACCGCCAAAACTAGGCGTAGGAAGGAAAATTCAGCTACCCATCACTAATCTAAGATTATGAGGGACTAGGGCGAGAAGGGGATGCATGAAAATGAAAACATAAGCTAAGGGGAGGTAATAACACTAGAAATAGGGGATGAATAGTCTCAACCGAGTGAAAAAGGGAAAATGTGCATGGAGAGGGAAAACATACGTGCCACGATCGAAAAAACACTCACACACATGTTTTTATGGAGTACAAAAATAAAATCCTGCAAGAGATATGAAATATGCACAATAGATCAAAAATAAAAAAGAAGGCAAAAGATGTAATAAAATTCAAACTAAGGAAAAAGATAACAATAAAATACAACTTTTATTTCTTCCAAGTGATGCACAATCAATTAAAATGGCGAGAGAGGAAATAATCTACATGCAATGGCCCAAATCTGAGGACTGCAAATCAAAATGCCAAGGAATAATTCTCTTAGTAAACCAAGAGGGTCCAACCTTTAAAAATGAGCATTGTTCTACATTATATAGAAGAAAGGGGAAGAGAAGAGGAGGAAAAGGAGGGAAAATCATATTTTAAAATCTGACCACCAATAAAAAGCAATAAATACCTACAAATGCACCTGTAGCACTGTCAGATCTACATCCCCATGTTTGTTTGACTTGTGGAAGAAAGAAAGAGACAATATCTTATCAAATATGGGTGGTTGAGTCGTTTGGATCTCAGGCATTAATGGACCGAGTCACTTTTTCCCATTTCACCTACTAAATCCCACCCAAAATCTGATTTTGAAAATCCCAAAGATGCAACCTACATCAACAACTTTCCACAAGACTAGGCACACAAAATTTCAAGCCTGTAGAAGAAGTTATGGTGATTTGAATATATGTAGTACAAGTTGAACAAACATAACACATGTCACGATTTGATTGGTGAAGGATTCGACTGATCGGCTATTTGCTTTATATTTTTGGCCACAAGTCATGCATTCATTTAATGTAAGGATTCCATGCACAACTCTCATGTTTTGATAGGTTGCGTTTTGTGCACTTTATCGAGAAGTCCCCGGAATGGACACATGACACTCAATGAGTGGCACAGAGGATTACACTTGGCATGTGCACAAGAGAAAGAGAATAGAGAAGGAATAATGCGAGGTATATGATCATGCATAAGAGGGTATGTGAGGAGTGGGAATAAGAGGTGCATATCGTAAAGATATGCAAGTGTGCGAGGATGAACAAAAACAAAAATAAGAATGAATGGATGTAATTACTCGGGAAGGTGGAAGATGAATGAGTGCGCATGAGGAAGAGTGAGGGACTCGGGAAAGAAGGGATTATACACAGAAATTCCATGACTTAGTGAAATATAATGCAAGCCCATGGGTGCACACAAAAGGAATGCACAACAACTAGGGAAGGAAGGCGAATGCGTAAGGAGTGCGTGTAAAGAGGAAATAGATGGAGATAGAGGAAAAAGAGAAGAATGGAAGAAATGTGAAAAAATTGTGTAGAAGGGAGTGAAGGGAAGGAAAAACATAAGGAAGCAACAGAGAAAGTGTGCATAAGAGTGTGTGCGAAGAATCGCAGCCAAGAAAATGTGCTAGTGATGTGCGCAACCCAAAACTTGAACTCAGAGCTAGAATGGAATTGTAAGTTGTCTAAATAACTAGGGTGGTTATTTTGGACAATAATTTAGCAAATTTTGGGGCCATCTTATTGCTTGATGAAGATATCGGTGGCTTTGAAGGATCCATTGGGGATGGAGTCATCCTGAAAAATATTAAATTCTGATCTCTAACTTGAAGAAACACCCTTGAAGTCACTTAAAACACTATCGATTTTGAATAAAGCGTGTGCAAAATTGTAGTAAAGTGTTAGCAAGGTGAAAAAAATCTTTGAACTTGTGAGAACATGTACCAACATCTTGAAACAAAAGAGTGTGTGCAGGGAGCATGTGAAAGGAAAGGAAATTCTTGAGGTAAATCCTCAAGAATTGAAACTACTATAATATATACATGATGTAGAAGGGATTATTGAAAATTCTTGAGGTAAATCCTATTGATTGGGATTGGTAGTGTATCTCTGTCAAGATGAGATAATTCAAAAGAGTTGGCCTCCTTATAAAAACTGATGATGTATGGGCCACTCCAAAGTGCACAAACTTTGAATGGCACCCTGGTTTAGGTCTGTCAGCATCCTATTTTAAGTACTCGATCACCTACTTTGAAATTTTGAGCTCTATCCTTTACACAAACCATTGCTTGGTTATTCACCGATGGTGTTCTAATTTTCTCATGGTAGAGTTTCTTAATTCTTCAAGTTAAACCAAATCTACCATTCTGATTTCTCTTTGGTTTGCACCCTCAAACTCTAGCCTACTTGGCCCGATTATAATGAAGGTAATTCTAAAGATAAAGGAATCCAAGCCTCCTTTCCATAGATAAGTTTGTAAGGTGAACTACCTATCACATTATTCACCATGATTTTTCTCTTCCTAGAGCGTGTGTGAGACCTTCATGTACCACTTTGCCTCTATAGTTGAAATTCATTGTTCATTTCATGATTCTGATCATGTTCTTGCTAGGAGATTCGACAAACCATTACCTTGAGGATAGTAATTGGAAGAAGTCTTCAAGTAAATACCAACACTAAGAGCCCAATTAGAAATATTTTTACCAAGGAAGACTTTTGCATTATCAGATATAATGGTCAAAGGAACACCAAACCTCTTACAATACCTTTGTGAAAGTCAAGAGTGACTAAGTATGTTGATTCCTTGAGCGTGAAAACTTCTCCTTGGTGAAGTAGTCGTAGTTGTCAAAACCCATTTGTGACCGGTGATCAAGGGAGGGTTAATCATGCCTTTGAAGTCAAGAACCCATTGTAAAAATGATGATTCAATTGGATTGTTTTGAGGGGAAGTGCCACTAATTTATTTTTCCCTATAAAGAAAGCACAATCTTTACAATTTCTGATCCACTTGTGTGCATCTACACGAGAGGGTAGACAAAAAGTATCATGCCTTAATGATATTCATTACTATTTCCATGGTAGATAAGGTCCCAATAGATAAACCATCGTGAAATTATGCTAACATGTTGTTAACTCCGTGCACCATCAATACCTCAAAGAACATGCCATCAATGTTTCTTTTTAAGAGAATGCCATCAATAAGCACACATGGAATAGATTGCAGCTTCTGTGTGTCTTCTCTTTGCTTTTCCTATACAAATATGGTATACCCTATAAGATATAAATTCTACCATGATTTCCATCCAGCTTCACGGAAAGGATCTTCATTTTGTTCGGGTTCGGTGCGTGGAGGTTCTTCATCTAAAAATAATGAATTCTCTTGTTTATTCCATGCATCCTCAACAAGTGCTTGAGAGCATATAGTCATATTTTATACCCCTAGACCAATAGTCTAATACCATGCTCGCTGGCCTATCACCCGGTGGGCGTTGAGCACACACCTGAGGCACATGCGGGCTCCGAGTCTCTCCTTTATGTGAGTCTTGTAAGAATGCATCATCTTATAAAAGATACTCAAATGGAAATGAGTAGAAAAGAACCATGCCACATTCTAGAATGAGTTGTTATCTCATTGCATCTAGAAAGAGAAATAACAAGCATCATATGGAAGTGGTTTATATAGAAGAGGAAATGCATAAGTAGTATAATCCTCGAACACGGGGATGATTTATAATAGAGCATTGTATTCATATTAACAGATTCAATAACCACATTACAATCCCTTGAGGTCATGACAAACCCTTATATAATAATGCAGAGTCAAGTCATGCATCAAAACTACATTATGCTCACCATATTACAAAAAAATGCAGACCCATCCCTCTAAATGTGCCATTACTTACAGAGCTCTCCTAATCCCTAACCCATAACATCCTCCATTATATTTCTAAAGGGATTCACCTCTCTTTTCACTACTCTGAACTCTCCACACTCTCTATCTATATCTTTCTTTTAACGGGCACTTGTATTTATAACCTTAGCACCCACCGCCATGCCTTTTAGAAGTTATAGATTGGTCACCAAGTTTCGAAGTGGTCCACCATGGGAGCATGCCTTCAAAAATTTGAGCTCTCCACTCCTTTCAATGATGTCTTTTGGAACCTTGCATCGCATGCCTAGAATATTCTTATTATCCCAAATCCACCCCTTGAGGTAAATTGGATAACTCACATTATTTCTTCAGGCTGAGCAAGTAGAAAGGGCTTGATGGCGAAATTCAGGTTTTGAGCTCCCTTTGGCTCTTTTATAACCCCCCCCATCCAAGGAAGAAATTCAAGGAGTTAGAAAAAATTGAAAAAATCCAAAATTGGTTTCAGCCAGTGTATTGCGGCTAAATCGGGGCTTTTTGGCCCAGGTCACACAGGTATGCGTGGGACATTCGGGACCCAAAATGCCAAAATGACCACAAGAATTTAAAATCAGATAAATCAGGTATTTTTGTGTCATGTAGTCCACACAGTATGTTAGGACAGCTGGGACATGCATGGCCAAAATCTCTGTAGGCAGTTGAAATCGACAAAATTGGGTATTTTTGGCCCAAACCGCACAGAGCGCGGGACGGCCAGGACTTGAAAAGTGAAAAAATCTGTAGTCAAAGAGAAAATCAGTGAATTCAGATCAAAATTTCCTAGGTTGCACTTTGGACATTTGGGACAAAGGGATGTGCGGGCTTCAAATGCCGAAATAGCTGATCAAAAGCTTGTGGGTGAAGCGACAGTCAACGGCCCCGACGACCCGGACAATGACGGTATGCAAGGGGCACGAGTTCCCCAAAAATCCGACTCACCAAATTTACAAAGTGGGTCAAGTGTAATGTGGATGAAGTGGGGTTTTGGCCCAAGTCACACAAGGGACATCTAGGACACCAAGACCTGAAATAGCCGATATGCCCGCATATAAAGGAAAATTCAATGTCTGACCCTCCCGAACTTCAAACGGCCATAACTTTTGATCCTAAGCTCTGATTTTCAAAAAAATGACTTTTTGTAATGAGCATGATGTCCTCTACATGAAAAGTAAATGCTCTGTCTTATCAAGTGAATTCTTAGTCCCTTCAAATGTTAGAAATGCCTGACAGACCCAAAATAGCTGCCCACACTTAGATGGCCATAACTTCGCATTTCTTAGCGAAAAACACAAAATTGGTACTGTTGGAATCATGTTTCCAATCTCGACACATGGTATTAAATAAATTTAGAATTTTATAAGAAATTGATGATAATTTTGTAGCAAATGTGTCCAGGTGTAGAACAATGTTTTATTTGGTAGTTGGGATGCATTCAATGAAGCATGAGTTGACATTTCTCACTTCTTTGCCGAATTCATGGGACAATATGTGGAGCCTTTTACAATAAAAAAACATCATTTCACTTCATTTACTACATCTTGCAAGTAGTTTAAGGATCAATTTTAGGATTTTCATTTTCACCCTCTCTCACTTCTCTTAGAAATCTATAAATTGGAGTGTTGGGCTCATTATAAGAGGAGGTAGTTTTGAGTAGCAAAACTCTATCATTTTTTTGTGTGAAGCCAATGTGTTGCAAGCCCTTGTAGTGGAATCCTTGCATGGTGATCCAAGCCCTTATTTTGTAACATTTAAACTATTCATATCATGAAGCAATAGATACAAGTTTATGGATTTATCTCCCCTGCTTTATGTTGTTTGCATTCCTCTTTCCCCTTCAATCTCTTTACAAATATATTGTGTATACTTTACATTCTTGTAAGGATTCATTATCACTCTGTCTGTATGAAATATTGTTGTGAATGTAATTGCTAGATTATGGAGGACTGTTATCACCCCTCCTAGTATGCATTTTGCTTCTACTTTTCACACATTGGAAGACTATTCTCATCCTCTCCTTTTCTAGGTGTATCACCACTTTAGTGTAGGATTTGTTTTCATGTACTCTCTCTCCCTGGTCCCTTAGAAATTTAGATTAGGATTAGATAGTTTTTCCTACATTAGAGTAGATTATGGTAGGTAGTTTAGGAGTAAGAACCAACTTTCTCTGGAGGTATATCTCAAGTAGCAAGTCCCACTTGGAGATAGTACCCATGTTATCCAATCAAACTGTGAGCTCAAGCACACACACTTGTGTGAACCATAGGGTGCTTTGGGTCCAGCGATAATAATTTATTTTTGATCCCACGAGTCATCAAGATAACACCTTATCCACAAGGGTCATGATTTTATCATGTGCTTCCTAGATGCCGAATGCGGCTAAGTACAAAACCTGTTTTGCCTTGCATGCGCGCCATATGTTTTACAACCTACTACTAGGACCCTTCCCTGTGTGCCTTCAACCCATGTGCCCTTTTTCAACTAGGTCCTATGCGCCCATGTGTCTTCTTGTACTTAGCTGATATTTGGGGCCCAACATCACCCCACACTACGCCTGTTCTCTCGTCCTTAGAAACACTCTTCAATAAAGAAATAAAGAATGACAGATCCTTACAAATGGTTGGAATGGAAGAATAAAGGAATGAAGAAATGGGGAAAATAATGAAAGAATGAGGAACTTATTTACTTTTGGAGGAGAGAGGAAATCCTTCCCTAATTTTTCTTCTAACTTTCCCCAAGTGTTGACCTCGTTACAGAAGCTTGCTTGGCGGTGGTTACCCACCAAGGTCCTTACTTCTTCAAACTTAGCTCCTCACCCTTAGTGCTCATTGTCTCTATGATCTCCTCCAGTTGTTTCCCCAAATCCTCGAGCGCGTCCATCCTCCGAGTGATTTGGGGTACAATTCCTTCATCTGGTTCTTGATTGAGCCCCGCAAGGTATCAGTGGGCTCTGATTTATTTTCTACGTTGGCTAGGATTTTGTCTCGCTCAGCCCTATTCCCCTTGTTCTTTTGTTGGAAATCCTTGAGTTCTAATTCATGGGTGGTAATCAAGATACTTTCCACTCTATCCCTATCTGTGTAATTATCATAGGTAACCTTAACAACTTGCACAGAGGATTTTACATCGGCAAGGATATTTTTGTATTGAGCAACACTTTCAACAACCTTCATCCTATTTTATTTTTATTGGAAGGCCAATGCCTCCTCTGCAGATTCTAAGGCAAAAAGCCACCTCTCTATATTGAGTATGCGGGTCAAGTCCTCTAGGCATTGTAAGGTTAATCCATATTTTTGTGTGGGTGGTATTAAGTTTGGATGTCTCAAGACAATGGCATCTGTGATCATCTGTATCTTCTTGTATGACTCACACACTCTTTCCTTCTCGTGCTTTAACTCATGCCTTAATTGAGTGCTGATTAGTTCATCCTACTTTAGGTCCTTTCTTTTCTCAAGGAGCTCTTCCTTATTTTTCTCTAGCTCTACCTCCGGAACTTCACCCTTTCATTTATTTTGAAGATCCTAGATTCAACCTCAACTAAGACTTTGTTGAGCGGATTGCAAATTTACTCATCTGATACTTATTGGCATTCACCAAGGGGTTTATTCCTTTTGTTTTTGGCACCTTCAACAATATTCCTTGGATTATTTGAAATTTGGGAACATCAATGTGGGACTCAAATTCCCATGATAACATTTTCCTTATTTGAGGGTATGCACCTTCCTCATCAAACAAATCCATGGCTAAGCATTGTTCCATTGCACTTCTTCTCTAGAAGTGCATGCACAACACCTTATTCGTATCATCGATGTAGCCCATTCTTTGAACTTGTGTTGCTTCTTTGCTCTTCCTCCCTATTCGTGCGGCCCTTGGAAAGCTTACAACCAAACTGGGATCTCCTCCCATGCTGCCATATTCTTTTCCTACACTTTCCTCCTCAACTTATTTCATCACCTTGTCCACGCTATGTTCTACCTCTTATTCCACTAGGTCCTTGATGATTTTTTCCATTTCTCTCTCTGCGGCCTCATCTACCTGTTCCTTTGTAAGGCTTGGGGTCCTTTGATCTTTTGTATTTTTTTCCCCTCTTATCCCCTTACCTTAGGCCTCAGTTTCTTCTTCATCCTCCTTCTCCTCATCCCCTTCGCTATAATCCTCATATCCTTCTTCCTCAGAATCATGTATCTCATAGACTAGATGGTCCTCACCTCCTTCTGGCTCATCATCATCATCCTTGTTGCCGATGTAGGCATTTAGACCTTCTGTCTCTTCTGAATCTGCCTCATCAGTCAATTTATGCTTCTTCCTTACTAGGGATTCTAGTACAGGAGATTCTTCTTTTTAATTTTATTTGATAGGTGATGTCTTCATTGGTGATTCCTCATGGGTGAGTCGATCTTCATGCTCTAGCACCTCTTCTTTTGGGGTCTTTTATTTGATAAGAAATTTATTTCTCCATGCGTAAGTACTAGGCTTAGCGCTTGCTTCCAGCATGCTCACGATTTTTGTGGTTTGAACAATTGGTGCCTTCTGCACCTCTTCTCTTTCTCTCTTTCTAGGTGTGGCATTCTTCCTTCTTATAGGGTCTTCAAGGATGGATACATCATTATCCAAGTAAGCACATTTTTCAAACTTTGGCCTTATGCGCAGATACACCCTTGCTACGGTCCTTCCTGCAATCGACAATGTTAAAGGATTCATCATATGTATCTCGTGGGAGACATATCTCTCCACATACGCACACTTCTTTAGGTAGGCAAGGTTCGTAGAATAGCTCACGATGATCTATATCTACCTCACTAAGGTCGAACCTTATTCTCTTGGCCTCCTTGAACCGATTAACTCCGGCTTGGAAGTATTACGTGGTAAAGGAGAAGGGTAGCTTACACCATGGACTCATATTATCATCTGTCAATATAAATCTGCCAATGTAGAAGTGTTGGTACATTGAAAATTCTACCTCTCCATTCACGAGCATGGGAAACTACTTTGGGATCCTCCACTCAGCCCCAAATGCATCACACATTCACTTATAAAACTTCTCTGGCGCGCTTTCTCGAGTGGCCATCATGGTTTCCCAAGTGTATTTCACAAACCTTTTTGTGGGTGAGGGATCCTCTTCTAGATACTCCCAAACAAAATTTTCTCGGAACATCGGGAACTCCAATCTATGGTTAGGAGGATGTTGTCGAAGAGTATCTTCTCTCCCTCCTGTGCACTACTTATAATCTCATCCACGATGAAAGCAGACAAGTTGTAGATGGTTCCTTCAGATATATTCGACATACATTTAGCCATGCCTTGTTTACTTGTGTCCATCATTCCTAATCATTGACTTTGGTCACCCGACATGTGACCATCCTCATGACTGGGTTTGGGATCTCAGCGATGTCAAAGTATCGTGACCCCTTCTTATAGTCATACGTGGCTACAGCTACTTGATAGCCTCCTTGTTACTCAGATCATCATCAATGATATCTCCTTCATAATTGAGGCTTGTGAACTTGGATATTAGCTGTGGTTTGATGTGCATCTTGCACCCTACAAAATAAAAGTGATTCTCATGCATACACGATACCGATAATTGGTAAAGGTGCTCAAGATTTCCAAAATAAGGAAACTCATATAGTTTCAATAATCTATCCTTCCCTAATTTCACCTTTACCTCATCGCTGTAAATGGGCATCCCATTTGGTGTCCTTTTGTTAGTTGGTCAAACTAACTCTAGTGTCATTTCTTTCTTGGTTGTGCTCATGCAATGGTTATAATCACTTACGGACATCTTTCATAAGTGTGACTCCCAATATTTTCCTAGCAATAATCCATCTGGGTATTGCGTTTCTATGTACCACTCTTTGTTGGTGCTTGCAACAACAACAATTTTCTTTTCCTTGCCCTTGCCCTTTGTTTTCTTCGGTGAAATGGTTGGTTTTCTAGGTGCCATATTTTCTAGTTAGACTAAACTTAAATACTCCTTCCTCTTTCTCTACTCTGCTACTTTGCTCAATCCCAAATCTCACTCCAAAGCTTCAACTCCTGAAATGAATCCTTCTTTCTCCGTGCCCTAGCTGCCAAACCCTAACCAGGAAATCCTTCCACAAGATGACACTCTTCACACAACCTTCCTCACGCCCATGTACTCCTTCCTTCTAGTTTGTAGATCTACTCTAGATGCACACTCAAATTTCTCTGGATTCTCCTTTCTTTACACAAATTTCTCTCTAGATGCTCTAGTTTGCAAGATCTTCTTTCACTTCATAATCGCAAGGTAACAAATGACTTGCTCGACCTTGTATTTATATTTTTGGATTTTTCCAAAGATTAAATACTATACCACCTACCAACACACTTTAACATTAATTGCAGCTTTTTCCACTAAGTGACTTTAAGCGCCTTACGCACACACCACATCGTATGCGAAAACCCTTTTCAACCTTCCGTGCACAAAAAATTAACCCGATCTAAGACTCTTACATGCGCATCTACAATGCCGAAGGCACTTCTTCTATCCTTTACCTGATTTTTGCCCTTGCCTCCCTCATGTTGTTCTTGTACTCTTCATCCCTTCTATATGTGGTTTCAGCAAATCCTTTTTGACACCATAATCCAATATCTACCATTTCCTCACGTGATTTCTCCACCTTACGCACTTCTCTTTGGGCCAATCAACTTGTATTGCAGGCCTATACTTCACATCACTCCACCCCAAACTAAAACAGATTCATGGTCCTTTGCATTACATACACAACCTTGGGAAAAATAATAATGTGGTTATCGGTGAACAAGGTGCAAAACGAAACAAAATAGAAAGGAACAAGCAACGAGAAAGGGAAACACAAGAAAAGAAAGCATAAAGGAAAATTCTAGACTAATTGGCAACACTTTGCCTTATTACAAACAACAAGGAGACTTATTTATAATAGGGCTTTAACCTACTCCCATTGAAGTGACCTGGTAACCTTGTCCCATCCAACACTTGTAATCGGTAAGTTCTGAATCAAGAATGTAAGAGATAATGTAAGGTACCAACCAATGGACTTTTAACTTCCCAGGATGGTGTAGATACTTGGAATCATACAACAATACAATCTTCCCAACCTCAAACTTCTTATTCTTGATATGATGATCATGCCATGCCTTTTGTCTTACTTTTTCTGTCTTCTACTCTATCTAGCAAGTGATCACCTTTTGTCTAGTTACATCAAATTATCAATTCTTTCTTCCAGTACTTGCTCGTCAGCTAACCCTCCTATGTACGATATACACAATGATGGTAGCATGAATTCCACTGGTAAAATAACCTCCACACCAAACACCAATTGAAATAGTGTGGCCTTGTTTAACCTCTTGTAGGTTGTCCTGTATGCCCATAGAACGAATGATACTTTGTCATCCCAATCCTTTCTTCTAACATCACAGATATTAGTTAACGTGTGACTTAGTATCTTGTTAAATGCCTTAGTAGTTCCATTTTCTTAAGAGTGATATGGGGTAGTCTTATGATGGGCCACCATAAATTATGCTAACAGAATTCTAACTATTTTATTGAGAAAATGTGTACTCCTATCACTTGTTAAACTTAAAGGGAAACCATACCTACTGATTATGTTCTCCCATAAAAATTGAGAAGATGTCACTATGGTAAAATCCTTCGTAGGCACTATCTTTGCCCACCATGTCAAGCAATTAGTGCAAGTGATGATATACCGCGAACCAATCATTCATGTGGCTAGCACAATTGGCCCTATAAAGTCAATTTCCCATTTTCTAAATGGTTCAACGCTAGCTATTGGTCATAAAGGCATTTCATCTCTCTTTCTAGGTTTGCTAAGCGGCGCTGGCGGTGGTCACATGCCTTGCGAAAATTCAATATAATCCTTGTAGATGGTTTCCCACCAAAGCCATGCTAATAAAATATTCTATGCGGTAGCATTTTCTACAAAATGTCCTCTGCAATACCACCACGTGCTTCCTCCATAATTTCCATGTGCTCATGCTCTAATACGCATCAGTGTAGAACCTCATCATGACCTAACTTATACAGGTCTCCACTAATCAACATGTAAGGTGCGGTGCATATTGCTAACTAATTTCTCTCCAGAGCCTTCATCGATTCCGGTGCCACACCAATTTTTAAGAACACTATGATATCTTCCAAGTCTGAAGGTGCATGATTCAACCTAAATAGTTGTGCGTATGACATGGTATCCTCAATCCTTTGTGCATCCTCTCTTAAGTTAATCGTTGATAAGTGGTCAGGTCATGAATTGCTCTTTCTTAGTTTTATGACCAATGTGAACTCGACTTCTTGAAATAATAGGACCCAACAACATATGTGCCCTTGCAGCATGGGCTTGTTGACTAAGTATTTCAATGCCATGTGGTCTGTGTAGAATATAAATGGTGTTGCCATTAGATGATACTTAAACTTGTGTAATGCACGGATCATAGACAATGCTTCACACTTAATAGTTGTGTAATTATACTCTCTTTGGTGTCGAGTTTCTACTTACAAAATCAAAAGGGATGATCAACAATTCCCTCACCAAGTTGTGCTAGTACTGCTCCCATAGTTGTCCCTAAGGCATCAACATGCACATGGAAAGGCTTATCCCAAGAAGGAAAACATAATATGGGCACCATGACAAGCCTATCCTTTAAAGTGTCAAATGCCTTCTATTGCACCTCTCCCCAATGAAAGGCACTTTTGTGTTTTAACAATTCCTCTAAGGGTGTGGTGATCTTGGAATACCCCTTGATGAAATTCTTGTAATACCCTATATGCCCAAGGAATCCATGCACTACACTTTGATTAGTAGGATCCCCTAATCCTACAATAACTGCAACTTTAGCGGGATCTACTAACAAACCTTCTTTGCATATAATGTGTCCTAACAAAGTTCCAAATGGAGTAACAAAGACAAATTTCTTAATGTTGAGGGATATCCTTAATTGATGACATCTCTCAAACATCAGCCTTAAATTTTCACAATGATCTTTCATCAATCCATACATATTCCAGTCATCTTAGTAAAATTGAAGAAACTTATGGATGAAGTCATGAAATACTTGTACCATGATGCGCAAGAACATAACAGGCACATTCTTCAATCCAAAAGGCATAACCGTTTAGGAAAAAATTCCCCATTCAGTGGTGAAAATTGTATTTCTCTAGTCTTCCTTTGCAATCCTGACTTGGTGATACCATGAGAACCCATCCATGAAAGAGTAGACTTCATTCCCAGCTATTCCCTCCATATTTTTTTAGTAAAGGGGGTTGGAAAAGGATCGATGACACATACTACATTCAAATCCCTGTAGTCAACATAGATTCTTATCTTACCATCCTTCTTGATATTGATAACCATTGGGCTTATCCATTCTAATTCTTTCACTACCTCAATGATACCAGATGCTATCATCTTGTCTATTTTTTTCCTTTACCCGTACGTGTAAATTTGGATTCATCCGATAAGGCCTCTTCCAAATCAGTGTGCACCTTCCTTCAACTTGATCTTCATCTCTCCCAAGGAATGGTGAACGCCTTTGAGTTCATGGTACCCACGAGGAAGAAAATCTTGAAACTCACACAACAGATAAATGACCTTTGAAACTTATTTTTTCGACCAATAGTCTCTGATGATAGCTTCCTTAGGTTCTGTCTCGATTCCAATGTTAAGCTTCTTTGTTTTCAAGGGCTCATGGTAGGTGTGTGCTTATTCATCGGCATTATCTATGACTTCACACGTACCTTCCAAATGGTTAACATCTAAAGTCTCCATATCTTCTCCATCTATTACATAGACCATTTTCCTTTTTCTTTTTCCATGCACGTGCGCTCAAGATGTATTTCCTATGATTCTTCTTCATTGAGGCACATCTCTAAGTAAGGCTCACCTAGTAACTCCAACAACCTATCCTCTTCAATAACACTATCACTCATCGTAAGGTGCTTGATCACTTGCAACACATCATCATCTGCTGATGGCTTGTTACTCCTATACTCAAAATATTGAATGAGATCAGCCGCAAATCTTACCAATTACCTATTTGATGACACATATCTCAATAAACATACCATGCGTGCATATAACCTTGTTAGGTGGAATAAAATTAATGCACCCATAATGAAGGAAGTAACGCTTATGTGCTCCCCATATAAGCCTTCTCACACGCTTGTATATGAAATGAGGTGGTCTCTTTACCATGGTAGTCTTGTATGACCGTGGGTGTGTTTCTCTTGGAGAACCTTATAGAAAATGTGATCCTTACCTCACACCACACTAGGAGGTTCTCTCGATGTGTAGGCCACCAAAGACACTACATTTTTGAGTGGGTTATAACCGAGCATTCCCTCCTTTCGTCCTCATTTTTCCACTGAGATTCCATTTCTCGCAAGAAAATTTCAGGATATGCTCCTCTAGAGTAACTTGACAACTTATTTCCTCCTAGGTGCTTGACTGAGTGTGCCTTTATTACCCTTATTACAGATCCTCTCAAATTTTGCCCAGTTAACTCATAAGTACCATGCACCCAATTTTCACATGCCACACTAGTGGTATAACGCAAGGATTGAGCATATTCAAACTGGATAACTCCCTCCGTGGGGTGAATTATCTCAGGATCTCTGATGGAGCGCACATAGATTCTATCAAGGAATTATTCTCCTAAGGGCTTAGTATAGGGTGTTGAATTCCCATATGTCAAAGGAATGATCACCCTTTCTTCCTTGTTTTCAAAGATGATATACCCTTTGTTAAACCACAGGTTGACATTGTTCTTGTAACACCATGGGTGCCCAAACAATGCTGGAAAGTTGTCTTCCTCGGTGAGTGCCAAGACTTTGAAGTCTCTAGTGAACTTGGCCCCTTGAATGGTGATAAATGCATCCTTTAGGACTCCAATGGGAATTTCCTTAGTCTTGTTCACCATATACAACACATTTGAAGATGGATACAATGCTTAGGCCTTCCAATTTGATGTCAGACATCTAAAGTAAGAACATTTACCTTTTCTCCCGTGTCAATGAGAATATTGATTAGAAGCCATCCTTCAACAACCACATTCAAAGTCATCTTCTTTTTCATAGTCAAGGCTATGAGGAGGAAGGTTTGCATGTAAAACGTTCCTTTCGCGCTCTACTCTGATGTGTGGTACCTTCTCTCTCAGCCATTCTCCTAGCAAGGGGATAATATTCTCTTGCCTTAACATCATGCACACTTCCTTGACCTCATCTAGGTCATCCTTTGGAACCTCAACATTAATCCTTGTGCTCTAACTACCTTGATTTCTCCTTCATACATTGGATCTCCCCTTGTAAACTCTAAATTACATCCATAGTCTCTTGATACACCTCTTTCTAATGAGTAAGGTCCGAATAATTTCCATGTACCACTTCCTCTCTTGAAAATAGTGTCCTTTATCTTGGCATCTCCATTGCGCATGCGTCCTCTCTGCATCGTCACTAGCATATGTTCTAGCACTGACTCACACGCCACTCTTGGCATCCACTATGAATCGGCCTTCTTGATGCTCACTATCCCAACACCTTTTTCTTTCTAGTGCTGTGGTTCATACACTCATAAATTTCAGGAAACTCTTCATACTTGTGTTTCTTTCCACACCATGAGCATTGTAATAGATTAGTAAACTTGTGTTTGTAATGCTATGTAGATCCACAATTATAATAGGTTCCTCATGGGAACTCACTTTGTCCTTCGCCGTAGTTACTACAACCAAAAAATCCTCCATGAAAACATCTTCCACACATTTCTCCATCTACGTGCCCTTCATAACGATGATCATCATCCTTGGAACTACTTGCAAGGCTAGTATGGTGCACACCCAGATCAATAACATCATGGATTTGATCAATTAGTCTACAATCCCTAGTATCCTGGGTCGTAGAGGTATAAATATTGCAATAACAAGAAGCATTCTTGCGGATTGCATGCTGGAGTAGAGGAACCTACTTGCATCATGATCCCCATGGAAAATCTCATAGTCTAGTGACATAGCACACACCAAATTCCAAGGGAAAATATTCTTTGCATGCCCCTTCACTTCATATTTTATACACTAAATCCCACTATGAACCTCATGCACTGAGATTGTAGACATCTTCTCCAATTGCTTGGCCATTATAGTAATTTGAGCCACCATAAAATGACTAACACCAATATCAATGCTCCCAACAGATTCAACATGCAGGGAAGCTTGTGATGCCTCACGCGGGTCTGTGAAGGTCTTGTGTGAGAGAGCCCTTCTAAATGGTGTTATCAATCCCTAAAAACCATTGAGCATGTTGAGAAGGATGAATTTCATAGGATAGCTTTGACAAGAGAGTCTTGAAATACATGTCATACTCCCACACACTCTCTGCCATTCCCTCTGGATCTCCTTTAGAGCACTGATACTCTTTTGCTCAAACTCAGGGATATGGAACTCTGCTAGGAAGGCATTCTTTAATGTGGTGTAGTTTACCATTGTTTGATGGGGGTCATACTTCCTATACCAGCTATGCGTGCACCATTATAATGTCATTACAAACTGGCTTGCCTTGTGCTTTAGGGTAGTGATCCCCTTCACACACCATAGTAACTCACACATGTGCACATACTCTGTAGCATATTTAATGCCCCTATAGTCTAGTAAGTGTAAAGACATTTCGAAAAACACTTAGGGAGGTGGTTGGGGTCCTTGTCCTCCCGATCCAAAGCCTTGGTTTCCTCCAGTGTTTCCTCCTCCACTAGATCCACTAGATCTACTAGATCCTGTTCCTCCTAAACCTCAAGATCCACCTCTTGCAGTTGAAAAGGACAAAAATTGGTCATGTCTAGTGTTCCCAACATCCCACTAAACTATGCAAAAATGGCTTGTTATATTGTCCCACATCCAGCTATATGTCCCGTCACTCCCATATGCGATACCCAAACCTTGCATACTTGCACCTTATCCAAAGACTCCTCCAAATATAGGAATGGTTTGTGTAGCCATGGATGTTCCAATCGAGAAGTTATATCTCCCTGGGTGCAGTTAATTACTTCCACCGATACCAATTGGGTTAACAATACTTCTCCATTGATCTTGAAAACCAAGCGCCTGTGGATTGGTTGTTTAGATCTGTTGACACTCTTATTTCTCCATGCAAAGAAATCTCATCAAAAGTTGAAGGGTCCTATCTCCCATGCTTATAAAGATGGGGTAGTATAAAAACTAACGCTCAGTTACACATCCTCTCGTGTGAACTCCGAACTCCTTCCTACAATGTCTTCCTCCATATATCCATCACACTTACAAGCTCGTGTTGTCTAGTCATCTCCCTTTCACGAGCTTTTCTATACTTGAGTCATCTCTCCTCCCTTTCCTTCTCAGCTGCAATGTCCACCATCTTCCTCCACCCTAGCTTCCTCTCCTAGTGCTTAGAGAAGCTTATTCGGCCATGGGAAATTCTTATAAAATCAAAGTAATGACCAAGAGCTTCATAGCCAAAGGAATAACATGCAAAAAATGATCCTCTAGGATCCCTCAAAAACTCAAAATCAAAAAATTGTGGGAAATAATACGTAGAAATGACATATTCAAGAGTATAACTGGTTAGCACTCTCTTCCACCAGTGATCAACAACATGTGTCCAAGTTAGATCTGCATCCTGCAGCCTCTGATAGTCATCTTGGGTCCATACGCATGATCTATAGTACCAACTCGATCTAGATGCGTATGTTGAAAGCCATTCATATAGTTCTACTAGGAAGTAAAAAAATAATGTCTCATACAACTCATGGTATAGGTTCTCTTCTACTGTCTATGTGTATCAAACTCGAGTCTAGTGTTGAATATTTGAGCAAACTCATCCTCCATGTCTTTTTGAACCATCCTTGAATGATTTCCAAGGTCAAATGCTCTGTCATCACACATTTCAAGGACAAAGATGCATACCATTTCTCACAACAACTTCGAAAAGAGGTCTTAGTAATGGAACCAAGATGTAGTCATATTTTATACCCTTAAACCAATATTCTAATCCCATGTGCGTTGGCCTATCACCCAACGGGCGCTAGGCATTCACCCGAGGCATGCATGGGCACCGAGTCTCTCCTTTATGTGAGTCTTGTGAGAATACATCTTATAAAATATATTCAAATGGAAATGAGCTGAAAAGAACCATGCCACATTATAGAATGAGTTGTTATCTCATTCCATCCAGAAAAGAGAAATAAAAGCAACATATGGAAGTGTTTTATGTAACATTCCCATTTTAAGACTTTAGAAACAAGGGATTTTTTTTTTTAAAAGTGTTCACTATTCTAAATAAAGCATTATTTAGAACAAACATTCCATGCCAATCAAATTCAATGGATAAACATATGCAACTATAATGACTCGGTGATTCACCGATCTATTCATTCCATAACTTGGTAAGCTACCGATCTATTTATGTTATCTTATGTATTGAATACATATTGTATACTTCGTATAATTTGTCTTCCTACCCTACACCGGGTACTGAGTGATCTGTTTAAAGAACATATCTGAATATTTTTTACCAATATTCATCTGATATCACGTTGTTTTAAACTTGGTGACATAGGACAACGTAACTAGCAGCTTGCAATACTTTGGCCAAATATTTACAACATACTGTGTATGTCACTATTCCTAGATGGCATACTCATCATATTGGAATACGTCCTTCACCTCACTCCTCTATTATCATGATTGGTATTTACTGACTACCGTCAGTCCACTTGTTCCAGGTTTAACCCTAGCCCTAGATAGGAACATAACTTATTATAGGAAGACACTCACAATGGCTTAGGGTAAATGGGCATACTTAGTTGACCTAATTTGATTGGATGTGCCAACGTACCATGAGCCATTAGAAGCTAATTCATATCCTAAATATGCTCCTATCCAGACCTAGAGAGAAACTAAGTTCAAGTCCGAGTTCCTATTGTGTGTAGATCTAGATGATCAATGCGGAAGGGTGATGCCACATGTCAACTACAATGCTTTGTATTCTCGAGAATACCCAAGCCTTCTCGAAAGTACATCTTGCAGTTGGCGTGTGCCAACATCCTATAGAAACTACCTCATCAAGATGTACATACCCCCAAGGAGATTGTTAATACATTGTTAGTCTGAATTATTTCTTGATTACAGCAACCCTGCTAAACCCTAATCCAACACTCAATAAGTTCTTTCCTAAATTTGATTCATTTAGTCCATGAAGAACTTCTTTATACTTACGGTTGTTTTTAATGTTAGATCTCTCAGTTACACTACCCATTAACCATAACCGAACAACGTTATCAAGTTTCATTTAAAAGTATAATAACTTTTAGATAGGTTCAACATTCAAGTATATCCACTTTAAAGTAGACTTCATACAAAATTAAGTCTAATAGATTGTAATCATATTTCCATACCTTTTTGGTTTATATGCATTTAAGAAAGAGAAGGAGTCTTTATCTACATGTTTAAGTGTTAGGGTATATCCTACCCAATATCCATATTTCTTAATGTATGTTTAACACACATTACATTACTATATTATATAGTTTAGATAAAGAACATCATATTATGCAACTTAACAAGTTGCATCTTAATTAGGGAAATTGAACTAAATCCCTTTATCCATCTTATCAAAGGATAACCAATTAAGCATAAAAATAATATGAAGAATATCAACAAGATAGACATCCATCTTTTTCATACAAGTACAAGATAATTTACACAACCAATACAAGTAAATTCTCAGCTTTCAATTCATCTTTATAACTTATACATTTACAAGCCTTATGCACTTTAGGCATACTACATAACAACCACCTTCATTCTAAAAGAATACTACTTTTCTTTTTCAATACAAGTTGCATCTTAATTAGGAAATTGAACTAAATCCCTTTATCCATCTTATCAAAGGATAACCAATTAAGCATAAAAATAATATGAAGAATATTAACAAGATAGGCATACAACATAACAACCACCTTCATTCTAAAAGAATACTAATTTTTCTTTTTCATAACAAGTTGCATCTTAATTAGGGAAATTGAACTAAATCCCTTTATCCAACTTATCAAAGGATAACCAATTAAGCATAAAAATAATATGAAGAATATCAACAAGATAGAAATCCATCTTTTTCATACAAGTACAAGATAATTTACACAACCAATACAAGTAAATTCTTAGCTTTCAATTCATCTTTATAACTTATACATTTACAAGCCTTATGCACTTTAGGCATACAACATAACAACCACCTTCATTCTAAAAGAATACTACTTTTCTTTTTCAATACAATCTCAAGAACGAATCAGAATTCTTCACAAGGAATCAAATTTAAATCAGCCAATGCATCATATAAGTTTTGCCTTCTTTTATCACTTACGAAGTCCATCTGCAAAAATTACTAGCACGGGTCAGTTCAATGAACTAAGCATGATAAACACTAAGCCTTAAAACAAAGTGCATTCCACTAATTGTTCCATTAAAACAAATCTGCTTTAACGAGACAATTAATACATCATAAATATTAGTATAAGTAATAACAAATGGAAAATAAGTACATTAACCAATCTGAATTCACTTCTAAGAGAAGAACAAAATATAATCCACAACATCTGCCTTACAAAATTAAAGTTTAATTGATCCTAACAATTACCTTTAAACAAAAAGGAAAGGGGTTAACAACATAGTTCACATTGAGATGATACATCTAGCTCCTAAGCAAGGAAGAAGGATATCCATTCCAAACTATGCTCAACACAAAAATATCAGAAAATAGATACAAGTTCATAACATGAATTTAATCGATTTCGTTTAAAGGACAACTACCTTTAAATACAACATTTCAGATTTTTAAATAGAACAAAATCCCATATCAATCTAAGAAGGAATATAGAATTTTAATAATCTGACAACAAGATTGTATTTTCTGTTCAACAAAACCAAAACATAAAATCTCTTCCTTCATCACTTTAACAAATGATATGAACAAGGAAGGCTAAACAGGTATAATAAATCTCCATTTTGCAAGAGAACTAATAACAAAAGGGTTCAATCAAATGAACTAATCCCTACAAGTTAGAAAGGGAATCTTATCATAATTTGACTCAATCTTTAATTTATTCTCTAAACTTAACAACAAATTCCCATCTCTAATCCAAACAATAAGCTCATACACTAGTTCCCAGAAGAGAGAACAAAACCAACTCATTGCAAGAAATGTACTACAAGTCCACCTTACAATCCTTATCATTACAAACATGAGTTCCAATTTCAGTTCAGAACAACACTCAGTAAAGTTCTAAAATAACACCCTGTCCCTAAGGGTTCCCAATTTCCTTCTTCTTCTAAAAGACTTAAGCATTAACTTATTGATCCCAACAAGATTAGAAAACCTGAAACCTTAAACTAAACCAGTTCAGAGTATCCTCGAACTCAAAACTGAAGCTCCCTTACATGCCTCAAAACTTAAACGTAGATGATTCATAATTCTCTTAGAACTATAAAAGAAAATCAGGCTAAATAGTTTTAAGTATTCTTCCTCCACTACTATTTCTAAGCACAGGTACAAACTCATTTTAAAATAATTCCAAATCCTACTAACAAATGAAAACGTTTCTAGTTAAATCTCCAAGAGATACTCAAACAGCTCAGTCATACTACTTACCCAGAATTACCTGGAGTAAGCGGTTTGCATTAAAGGAGTTATAAGCTTCCAACTAGAATATAATTTAAAACCAACTCACAATTACTAGAATAGAGCTAACATGTCGTTCAACTAAAAATTCAAACACTATGTATAAAATTACATGTACAATGCCGAATCACAAAATCTCAAACGTGATCATAGATATATATATATATATATATATATATATATATATATATATATATATACAAATATTATGATACAAGTCAAAATATAACACGATAACCTTCACCAGTTTATAGTGTAAACAAGAAACCTATTTCCAACTCAAAATGAAACACAAGTTTCTCACAGAGGAGTTTAGAACTATTCAAGTAGATATTCGCAGGTTCAGGGCAACCACAATTCTCATTCTAGTTTGCATATCAAACAAGAAAGCTCATACCATCTCAAAACATGAGCTCCTACCAGAGTTCGAACTAATAAAAAAATACTATTACTGTGTAAATTATGAAATTCCATTAACAGTCCAGAATAACACAAGAATAAACACGAGTACAGAGGTACATATGGACTTAAAAAAACATTCCAAGATTACTCGAGAATCCAAACACTGTTTCAAAGTGACAAGAATCTCTAACCCAAATCCTTAACAAAACACTATCCCCGAATCAAGCTTAACTACACATGAACTTGAATACATGATCAAATGAAACACCATCTCAACACAAGCTCAAGCTCAATCGAACATGAGATCAACTACAAGCTTTAGCTCAAACAAACACAAACCCGAATATAGGCTCTAGCTCAACAAAAGATGAACCCAAATACAGGCTCTAGCTTGAACAAAAGATGAACTCAACTACAAGCTTTAGCTCAAACAAAGACGAGCTCCATAGAAAGATCAGACGGGATTCAAGTTCCCAAAACTTAGAACCAAATAAACAACGATGAAGGTCAGTTGAAAACACAACTTCTTCGTATACTGGTTCAAGAAATGACAAGCAGAGTTACAGTAACAAGTTTCCCATGCATGTCTCGCTAATAGCACATACCAATAAAGTTTCAAACACTTATCACTAATTTGCCATGGATTATACCCAAATTTCCAAAGATTACAAAACCCAGCAAGAAAATAACCAGATAAAACATGCAAGCCAAGAATCTCATAAGAGCAGAGTCATTTTAATGAAACATTTAGAAGAAAGCAAGAGATCTTAAAGATTAGAGCCTATCATGCCTGATAGTGCTTCTACCAAATCAAAGGAGACTTCCAGATGAGATTCTAACTCCTTTTCTCCTCCAGAAAGATCAACCAACCAAAAACTTTCCTCAACATGCCTCATATACCTTCCCATGATCGAAAATAGACCAGGTGAGTTAAAAATAACAATGAAGTGCAAGTCAAACTGCTTGGTTCGAAGAACCAGTTTGCTTCATGCAAAGAAAAATATGAAAAGCATGCAAAAACCAACAACCTCCCACAAATCCACCTTCCAAGTTTCCTAGACAGTTTGTGAACAAAACCCAAGGCCAATTAATTTCATTAATTCCAATTTTCCCACTCAACTCTCCTTGCCACCACCTCCCAAATCTGGCGAATGCCAATTCCCATTTAACATGCAACTCCATCTTTAGTGGAGCTTCCACATAAGCCTCCACCAAATCAACTAGCCCTGCCAAAAGCGGTACCTTATGCCTTTAAGAATCTTATCAACAATTAAATGCCATTGGATGTCACCTTAGAGGTATGCAACCCTTTTAGGTTCCCATTAAAATAGCTTAGGATAGATCCTTAAACTTAGGTTAGTTTAGGAATAATTACCTTAGGTCTTAACACATTACCTTAGGTAATTCCAACATTAGGTTAGATCATCTCATAACCATATAGCATTAGGTTTTAGGTTAATTTAGATAGCCTAACAACCTTTCCATATTCCCTTAGCACAAGGCTTAGATTAGAATAAAAATTCAATTAAGTAGCATAGCTAGGTTGTGAATATTCTTACCCAACTTAGGATTATGTAGGACAATCCCTTAGTTTTAGGATTTCAAATCCTTCCTATGCCATGAATAGGCTGTATTTTATTTACGTCAGTAATGCACTACCAAGATCAATCTCCAAGGACCTAAGCACAACATACAATTGAATAGAAATACGTTCACACAAGATTAAAGAACTTGTAATAACAAATTTCAGTCCACCATGTCCCTCAATTATGGAATTTCAATTTACCATTCATTCAACTGAGAAGGTTTAAAACATTCCTTGGATCACTGAAATTGATCCAGGATGAGTCAGATAAAGAGGTAAGTTTGCAACTCTTAAACCAGATTGCAACTCACCTATAAGAAGTGAAAAATGGATTCAAGGAAGCCATTCCATTCTATTCTAATGATCTTAAGAATAGAAAATATTTATCCATATCAAGCATGATCTCCAACAATTAAAAGAACACATCTTTAGAAGAAAATCACATGTCAACACTTGAAATACAAAAGAGGAATATAACAATTGTCGAGGGTGTTACAATTTATACGAGAAGGAAAAGCATAAGTAGTATACTCCTGAAAATAGAGATTATTTATAACAGAGCATTATATTATTATTAAAAATTCAATAACCACGTTACAATCCTTGAGGTCATGACAAACCCTTATATAACAATGAAAAGTTAATTCATGCATCGAACTACATTATGCTCACCATATTGTAAAAGCGAAAAGTATGTAGACCCAACCCTCTAAATGTGACATTACTTATAGAGATCTCCTAATCCCTAACCCATAACATCCTATATTCTGTTTCGTAGGGCTTCACCTCTCTTTTCTCTCCTCCACACTCTTTGCACTCTCTATCTATATCTTTCTTCTAACGGGTGATTGTATTTATAACCTCGGTAGCCACCGTGATGCCTTTCAAAAGTTACACATCACTCACCAAATGTCAAAGTGGTCTTCCATGGGAGCATGCCTTCATAGATTCGAGCTCTCCACTCCTTGCAATGATGTCTTCTGGAACCTTCCATAGCATGTCTAAAATATTCTTTTTTGATCCCATTTTCGCTAGGCGGCATCTTATCCACAAGGGTCATGCTTTTCTCATGTGCTTCCTGGGATGCCGAATGCGGCTAAGTAAAAAACCTATTTTTACTTGCATGCACGTCATATGTTTTACAACCTACTACTATGACCCTTCCCTACACATCTTCAACCCATGTGCCTTTTTCAACTAGGTCCCGTGCTTCCACACACCTTATTATACTTAATCGATATTTTGGGGCCCAATAGAGCATGTTTCCTCTAACCGGTTTTATGGATTTGATAATTGTAAATGATTCCGAAGCATGTTGGCACCCAATATGACACCTCCTTTGGGCCACGTAACATCAATAATTGAAGTGGGATGCTCTAAGTATGACACACTCGTAATTTTGTAGTCAAGGAAGATGTATGACAAAATTATTCAAAACCATGCATTGGAGGGACTGAGTGGAACTTACAAAGGGGATGAAATTCTTTGATGCTTTAGGTCCTACCTTTAACCAAGGTGGGAGAACCGATTTTGTAACCCGAACTTGTGAGAAAAATAAGTGGAATCACATTTTCTCAGTCTTTTCTTTGGAATTTAGAGATCGGTCTTGAATAAACATGGTCAATGTATGAACTATTTAAATATCATGAGTTGTCACACTAAATAATGAAAATTTCACGCAAGTAGGACTCAGGTTACTCTAGATAGTGGAAATTTTGGTCTACTTCTACACATTTATGAAAAGGGAGGGTAAAAATGGTAAAGTCCCTTAGAAATGTTCATAGGTAGAATAAATAGAAGTAGTTCGAAAAGGATTTAATAATTATAGGTCTATATTTATGTAGGAATGAGAGATTAAAGTAGTATAAAGTTGATTATACATAAATCTCAAAAACTTTAATAGTGTCAGAAAATTTCTCAAGGAAAAAAGAACACATCAAACAACCAAAAGAAACCCTTTAACTAGAAGATATGCACTTGTAGAAGCCCAAGAATACATTCTTTCACACAATCTTTAAGAAATTAAACATAGAATCTCATATTAAATTATCAATAAAATATTGACAATTCCTAATCTATTATGCCTAATATTGACACAAAGACTTACAAAATCTTCTCGATGCAGAATGGATACATCATGAATTTAAAACTGTTTACCATACTATGAAAGGAAATATCTTCTCACAACATAACTACAAGTTGCCAAACACCATGACCTAGAAAATATCTAGTGTAATTCGGAGGAATTTTCAACACAAGATTGTAAATAGAGAGATAATGGTTGATTTAAATTATATTACCTACGAAAAAGATAACAATGCTCATGAACATACACATTTTATTTCAAGATTTTCAACTTTCTTAGCAAGGAAAATAAATCCTATGATATCAATTTTTTTAATGGTTGTACACTCTTAACCATCTTGACATAAGAAGATTTGAGAGGTGAAACAAATCACATGTATCTCAATTCAATTCGGGTTTTCAAGAATGCTTATCCGTTTACACTATTTCTTCTAAAATATTAGAAAAATTAACCCCCGATCACCAATTTATATTCCACTCGACCCACTAGGGAGAACACATCATCAACTCATATATATTACGTGTTCTCACCCCGATCCGAGGTCCCTCATCATCGACTTACATATAACTTGTGCAAAAAATTTGGGACAAAATTTGTGGGTCGGACCAACACTTCCCTTAGTGAGTGCGTATCAGAGTTCTCGTGTGTTTCTAACATTTTAGTGACCATTTTTGAGATAACATTGTATTTGGTGGTTACACCCGGTCTGATCTGTTCCTCTCGAGTCTTTAAAACATCACTCCAACTCCATACACAAACCTCCATGATCCCCTAACCACACTCTCTGGGTCCTCTCACCATGACTAAGGTAGAGTAAGAAGTAGCAGGGGTCATAGTTACACCCTTTGTTTGGGTTCATCCCCATCACTTCCTGGGGAAGGGAGGTTGGGTGATAGAGGGGCACCCTCAAGAAATGGCATCTTGTATCCGGGGGAAGATCTACCTCTCTGGTCACTTTTCCACCCTTCCCGGGGAGTGATGGGGAGGAGCCCAAACAAAGGGTGTGACTACGATCCTTGTTGCTTCCGACTTTTCCTTAGTCAGGGCAAGAGGACCCGATAGTGTGGTTAAGGGAATATAGAGGTTTTGGCATGGAGTTGGGGTGGTTTTCTCAAGACTTCGAGAGGAATATATTGGGACCGGGTGTAACCACGAAATACAATATTTTCTTGAAAAAGTGGTCACTAAAACACTATAAATACCCATGAACTTGATACGGACCACTAAGAGCGTGTCGATCAACCCATAAATTTTTTCCCAAAACTTTTTCACAAGTTATATGCAAGTCAATGATAAGGGACCTCGGATCAAGGTGAGAACACGTGAGATATATGAGTTGATAATGTGTTCTCCTGGGTGGGTTAGTGGAATATAAACTAATGATTAGGGACCCACACAATGAGTTAAGATTTTTTCTAAAAGTTATTCAAATTTTTAGTGGGGATAAGAGGGATTTCGACAGAAAGGAGGGAAAAGGGGAAAAATATTTAAGGGGAACTGGGGGAGTTCCAAAAACAAAATTCCAACCATCATATGTCCTCATTACTACATGAATACGGGTGAAGAAATGAATGGGCCTCTTGTAGGAAGTTGTTCTACAGGGAAAGCTTTAGGAAAACCAAGATCTAAATTCCTGACAATCTAGCTTAGTACTCCTAAGGTAGGATCATCTCAGAAAATTCACATTAAATAGTATGGATCAAGGTACCCCCAAGAAATTACAAGTCATACCCCAAATCCCACTTAGTCCACAGGGATATTTTTATAGGCTTCAAAAATGAAGTTTTCAGGTACCCTAGAAAATGTCAAATACTCACACCCTTCCTAGATGAGAGCTAAACAAGTGTAGGATATGTTTGAAATTGAGTTACAACCATGATTCACATAAAATTATAACAAAAAGACACATATCACCTCAACCTTAACATCATTTTGTAATAAAACAAAGAGATGTCATGAATCCTGATGAATTTTTCAGGTGAAAACCATTAAACTTAGGAAAAGACAAGGGAAACATATATTAATGCTCTCAAAGCCTCATTAATGACTGTACATATGCAATCATCTTAACATAAATTCTTGATAATTGGGTTACACAGGGAAAAAACCTTCATCACAACATAGTCTTTCCTTCTGGTTAGTAGTGCCTCTATGAATTCCCACCAAAATATTTTCCCCAAGAGGTTCTCGCCCTTTTTTGCTCTTTCCAAGAACCTCCTCCTCCTCTTTTAACCTCATTGTCATCTTATATATTTCCTTATCTCCTTAGGGTTTTAGAGCATATTCCTTGGATCCCCTATAAACTACCACTTCATATAACTGCTTGAGGCCACCACCACAAAAAGTAAAATATTTACTCACAACCACCAATTTTGCCAATAGCCACCGTGTCCTTCATACAACATCATGATGTGACCAAACTTTTTCCAGGTCATGTCACACTTAATATTTGGAATTTCCACATGTGTATGAGCATGGCGTTGTCGAGAGAAATCAATGTGACATGAATTTTTTTAAAATTGCAGGACTTTAATCATTCTTCGATGACACTTTCCACATAAATAGGTGATCTTTATTTAAACCTCACACGTACCTATAAATCGAATGGGATATGGTATTAATATTGAAATGATGTCCTTTTCCATCTCAGCGCTAGTGTCATGCCTATTTAAGTGGTCTACCATCCTTCCATTCGTCACTTATATTTTTCAGAGTCATTTTCTTTCTTATTTTCAATCAATTGTCTTGTTTCCATGTCTTCTTCACCTCTAGATTTGAATCTTCCTCCTAGAGAATTCACCCATTTGGGTGAGTGTTTCCAATTGAATGGGCCAAATGAGGCTCTAATTCATCATATTTTTAGCATACTAGGTCCCAGGTATGGTCCTCCCATTATTTATTTGGTGGAGGACATGCTTTCAGTTTTCTTGCATCGCCTCACAGAATTGTGCCCTTCCTTTCCTATTTTCCAAGTTCTTCATTTTCACCTAGTTTTCCCAGAATACCAGGTGGAAACCAATCAATTGAAATCACACTGGCTTTTCTACTTCCCTTATATTAATAATTATTACTGGTGTGTGAATAGGGATTACTACTAGCCCTTTAATCTAACCATGAAAATCACATTTCTCAGCCTTCTGCTCACCCCACATGGGGATGAGAAAATCCCAATTGCACGAGAATGCAATAAAGAAGTGTTTGATGGCCTTAGAGGATGCCCTTGTTGAAAAGAGGAACATGATAGGAATTTAAGCCTTTTCCCTCAAGAAAAAGATAACCATGAGGGAATACTCTGTTAATAAGATTCCTCATTTCCTTATGTCTTGGATCTCCTTCGTTATGAAGACTAAAACATATATAAGAGGGGGACATTCCCTGCCTGAATGGGTAAAATACCCTAAAAGGAAAGCATACTTCATCTAGTTCTTTGAATGGGCCATGGCTAGGGACTCAGGAATTGCTAGAAATGGGCATATCACGGGGCTTAGTATCAGAAATGTAGTTCATGTTTGGTGTGGTGACCCATGATAAATTTATTCCTCACAGGGATGACCTGCTGAAACATATCCCAAAGCTTCCAAGTGATGATGAGCCTACATAATTTTGATGCTCATGTATTTTTCTTTTATCAACCAATCCATGTTTTATAACACTATATACTCATATGTATATGTTTTTCAAGGAAGGGATCCTGAAATAGAACCCCATTTTATTTAATGTATACATTTTTGAGTAGGCTTTGATGTTAAAATACATGCCATGTGTACATATTATTTCTTTTAAAATCATTTAGGCATGTCTTGTAGTTACTTATTTTATCTTCCTTGCAACATGAGAAACCCTTAAAAGTATAAAATTTCATCTCATGGCTACATTTTACACTTCACTTGCACTTTACACAAAATTAGGGGAGGAAGATGTAGCCCCTCGTTATCTTGCTCATCCTTTGAACTTAGGAAATAATAAGTTTCTTTACTTCCTTCATTTTCAAATAGATAGCCGAGACCATAACAAAACCCCTAGATCATGTCATAGTAAAGTAATGGAGAATTGGGCCCCACACTCCAAGATGTTATTCACTTTGTAAATCCGGTAAGTATCCCTTCTTGGACGTTGAGGTCAAACTACTCCTTTTGTACATTCCTCGGTATGACTCGAAAATATGAAACACTATTTGTTCCCACTACAAAAGATGTAATCCGGTCGTCGAGTTTTGAGGAAATTTGGAAAATATTTTTGGCTGGCCTACACAACTTCCAAAGATACTTTAATTTTCAGGCTTAGGGAAAAAACTGCACTATCCATACCATATTCGTACTTTACAAAACACACCTAAAGTCCCGACCTTGCATTGAAAAAAAAATGTGTGTCATAACTTAATCATGCAAAATTTTGAGGACCTTCATAGCATTGGTAGGACCATTATACTCCTAACCATTCCATTGTTAAAGTATGAGCCCAGATAAGGAAAATATAAGCCAAAACCAGCCCTCATTCCTTCTCTCGGGAAGAGGGTCCATTGAACATGTTATTTTTATAAAAATAGGACATAAACATATGGGTACCAACAATAGTCACGTCATAATCCATAATTTTTTCACCCATCGGCTCTTTTTTCATTGATTTATGCTCCCGTGATGAAATATCTCACATTGGAGTGTAAAAATAACACCTTGACATGATTTTTGGTGAGCATACTCTTGAATTTCTTAAGAGTGTGCATGGTGGCCTAGACCTATCTCTCTATGTGATTATATTTAAATTCATAATCCTTTAGTTTTTGGCTAAAGAAAGCCCCTAGTTATTCCAGTCCATGTTATTTTTCTTGAGTTAGGATAGTAGCAACACTAGCATTAGCTCCATAAGCATAAAGGATAAAATCCTTGGAGTAATCTAGATTGATGAGTGTTTGGGTGCAAGATATTTATTTCTTGATTTTGTTGAAGCTTTCTTTTCCTTCTGTTATCCATTTGAAGAATCATCCTTCTTGAGTATGAGGGTGAAGGGCATAATCAATCCTAAAAATTTAGGAATGAACCTCCTAAAAAGTTGATTTTTCCTAGGAATGATTGCAATGCCTTTTTGTGCACCGGTAAGGAGATGGAAAGGATGGTAGAAATGCACTCAGGATAAATGGAAATGCCATCCTTCAAGACCACATGGTCTAGAAGATTTACTTTTACAATAATAATTTTTTTATTATTATTGGCAAATAGTTTTTTGAAAGGGACTATACCCTTGAGAACAAAAGAAGGCCTAAGAGCCGAATAAGAGTGAGAATCAGAGAGAATGGATCAAGATCTGAGTGTTACAATGAAGCTCGAAGTAGCCCAGAAATAGCTACTCAAACGAGACAAAACAACAAAATTACTGCAAAAAAGCAGTAAAGAGACCGCAAAAAATAGCAAAAAAAAAACAGAAGTAGCAGAAGCAACCAATACTACTTCTTGGCAGCTTTTTCGATGCTGGTCTTGACTCTCTTCCAGGCGTGAAACATACCCAAAGTGGGCAACATCAGTTTATCAAGCTCCTCAATGGTTCTTTTGCTCTCTTTTTCGTTGCCCCAAAGTGTAGCCGGGACACCGCTGAGGTTGGAAACACTTTTGGCATGACCCTCAATGAACTCCTCAATTGCCCTAAAGGCGGAAATGTTGTAATCATGTCTAGTTTTGGCCTTCCCTAAGTGGGAGTCTAAGGAGGTCAGCTTCTTATAGATGTCCTCAATCTGACTGCTATCAATGTTCCCCTCCCCCTCCATGCTTTTCTTGCCTTTCTGTTTAGCCAGGTTCTTGACCTCATCCTTCAACAGTTTCATCTCAGCCTCTAAGGCCTCCAACCTCTTTGAAGAGCTATCCAACTGCACTTCCTGGGACTGGCACTACTGATATTCAGAAGGTCATGTGCAATCTCTAGTTCGAAAGGCTCCTTCTCCACAGCAAGAGCCTCAAGGTTGAGCTTCCTGGAGGCCCTGGTGACCGGTCTTTTAGAGGTAGAGGCGAGGTGGGTGGCGGGAGGCAGCAGGGGGAATGGATGGAGAAGCTTGGCAATGCGGGGGGTGGCAGGCGGTGACGGGGGCAAAGAGGGAGAAATAGGGACAAGGCGGCAGAGCCCATCAAAGGGGTAGCCTGGGCTAGGAGAGGAAGGAAGACTAGTGTATTTTAGAAGGCAACATTTTTGAATCAAAAATAAGTCCTTGATGCAAGGGAACCGCTCGGGTGTGCTTCTGAAACTCCAAAATGGAGCGTTCAAGGGAGTTTAGCAGATAATGGGGAAAGCAAACCAATCGATTCCTACGGAAGTGGTTTAGAAAGATAAGATGTTTAGCAGGGACAGTGACAAACCTACCTTCCAAGGAGATGAATCGAATCATCATGCGAGTAACCTCATCATAGGGTGGAGGAATTGAGCTGACAAGTAGGCCCGTACCAAATGTGAGCTTCTCAGATCCCTCCACAAATCTTCTTTCTTCAGCATCTCTATCAACCCTTTTGTTGAAGAAGCGGTATCCCTCCAAACAAAGACCGGTCGCTTCAGCAATAAGATCTTCATTGACCAATATCTTCTGTCCCCCATAGTCGACAGTCCGCTCCTTCCATTCCTTAGCAAAACACACAGAAATGCTTTGGTCATGTCCCTGCACCTTTTCCATGAAGTTGGTGAAGCCACCTTTGCTGAGAATGTTCCAAAGCTCGATATTTTCCTTCCAGTCGGGGTCCGCGCATGGCTCAATTTGGCAGGGAGGTCCTCCCATCTTCTCTGTGATAGACTGATTACAACAATTTCCCAGATGCCTGTGTGCGTAGAGACCTGTCCGCTTCTTGCTATTGTAAGCCACACAAAACTGGAAACTATAGCCGTTGCTCTTCCCACGAACGGCTGCGTGACTGCTGAACTGAGCCTGCGGGAAGTCGCGTGTGTGAGTAGCTCTCTCTCTGTCAACAATCACATTACAACTTCCATCGGTTTCCGAGGAGCTATGAATCTGGATTTTAACAGCTGTAGTACATCCCGCATGCGTGATTTTCAAATCAAAATAACTCCAATTGGAGTTCCCCAAATAATTCTTACTATCATGAATATTTGATATTATTTGCATCATCATATTCATTAAAGCAACACGTGTGAGAGTGTTATTGATGCTGATCTTCATCCAAAGATTATGTCTCATCTCTAGGGATTGCTTGCATATAAAAGTCCGCATGAATGCTGTTGTGGAGCTGATTAGGGATGCTGTTATTATCCCAGACGGTGAAATTAACATTAATGCCATAATTGGCCAGCGCATCTACCAATTTATTGCCCTCTCTGTAAGTATGCCTGATTCTGATGTTATTGAAAGTATGACTGATGCTTATGGACTCAGAGATAAAATCCTTAATACTCCAACTAGGAGATGAGGACTGATTAAGAAGTTTAATGATATTAAGGGAGTCCCCTTCAACAACTAGGTTCTTAATATTCTTAGCCTGGGCAACTCTCAAGCCCCAGAGAGCAGATAATGCTTCAGCAAAATGATTAGTTTGAACTCCCATTTTTCCAGCATATGCAACGCAATCAGATTACCATTATGATCCCGTATTGCTCCTCCTCCTACCGCTGTCCCAGGGTTTCCCTTAGAGGCCCCATCAAAGTTCAACTTGTACCAATTAGAATCAGGAGGATGCCATTTGATCGAAGATCTATCAATACTATTCCCGGATTGCTCCAATTTCCAATCTGCCAATTGGATAAGATGTACTCTTCATTCTCAGGATAACTCTTGTTCTTGGGAGGTTTAAATCTGGCAATATCCTCTTTGATACCATTAGAAATTTTTCCAATACTGAGTTTATAGTTTTGCTTCTTATTTCTGAAAATGATATCATTTCTATCCTTCCAAATCCTCCAGATTAAATGTGGGATAGCCAATTTCTAGATCCTTTTGATAACACAATGTCTGAAGGGTGGGTTCCATTGATTCCATAGCTGATTAAGATTCTTCGGCATCACCCAGAGAGCTTCAAATTTAGAAAGGACAAAGTTCCAAATTCTTTTGGCATAATCACAATGTATGAACAGGTGGCTGATATCCTCAGAGTCATTCTTACAAAGATGGCACCAATTAGGAATTATAAATCCTCTTCTCATCAAATTGTCAGTGGTAAGAATTCTACCTCTGATGGCCAGCCAGAGGAAAAAATTTATTTTGGGAGTTAATTCAGACATCCAAATCTTGTTCCAATTAAAATCAGATTGATTACTATGAAAGAGATTGATTACTTTACAATAATAAAGTTACGCTTTTAGGGGTTAAAAGATATCCCAAAATATTTGCATCTATCAAATACTTTCTCTAGATGCATGATGTGATCTGTGCTCTACTTTGAGAAGACAATTATTTCATCTAAGTAAAATAATATGAACCCATTGATATATCCTTTGAAGGCAATGTTAATTTCTCTTTGGAATGTTGTGTAAACATTTGACAAAATAAAAGGCATTTTCTCGATAAGCATATTTTACCCATTTGGTTGTAAATGTTGTTTTAACCGATCCTCTTCCTTGACAATAATTTGATTAAATCCAGTACCCATACAACATGGAAAATATTTGCGTGCCAACCATAGTCTATAAAATATTCTCCATAGAAGGAAAATGGTAGTAATCCTTTTAAGATACCTTATTCAAATATCTAAAGTCACCAAAAAGTTTGATTTCACCATTCTTATTATGTCTTAAAACAAGATTGACCACCCAAGTAGAGTATTTCATAGGAAAAATAATCTTTACCTCAATGAGTTTGGATAACTCTTTCCTCATAAGGGGCTCAATTTTAGGATTGACAAGCCTTTATTTTTGTTTTATAGGTTTAATACCGGGATCAAGGTCAATGGAGTGTTGAGAAAAACTTGGATCAAATCCTTTTAGGTCTTCATACTCCCATGAGAATATGCCAACATACTTTTGACATAGAAAAATGAAGGCCTTCTTTTCATATTGCGTACATTCTTTACCTAACAAAAATCTTTTCATGCACAATAGTACTGGTTGGTAGTCATCTTGCACTGTGTGCATGTTATTTGCTTCACCATTGAACTCTTTAATAAGAATGAAAATATGATATAAGGTGACTGGAACTTTAGTAAGCTTTTTTGTCTTGAGTTGGATCACTTGGTCACCATATCTGTTATGCGAGTCATCTTACATTTTGGAGGAAAACTTAGCTTCATTTTGGATGAACTACACAATCTACACAAAGACTATCAAAAACTTGCCAACTAGTTTCATTTTTTGGAATGGATGGCTTGACCACCACTTTGATGTGCTTTGCGTATCACCTTGAAAAAATCCATAGTAGGTGAGAGCTATGAACCAAGGGATTCCATTTGATATACTTCCCTAATCAAATTCCTTGGCACTACCTACTAATTGAGAGCGTAAAATCTTTGCAAGAGGTCCAAAACTATATATTTATAAGGTTTCAAAAAAATTACTCTTTGTTTTGCACTTGTTTGTGACTTGGTGGATGACCACTTTAGTGTTCTCAAATATATGTAATGTCTTGATCTGTATTTTCTCATAAATAAGAAGACCATGCACCAACTCTTCATATTCTGCTACATTGTTGGAGCATGTAAACTGACTTTGTGTGTGAATAAGAACTTCTCAATCTTAGGAGAGATGAGAACAACACCTACACCTGCACCATTTCTTCTTCTAAAAAAATCAAAATACATCTTCCACATCTCCTAGAAGTTTCATCATTCTTCTTGACCGGGGTAGGAAGTAAGGCTTATTATTCAAGGATGCAATAAGTATGAAGTTCATTTTCAATAGTTATATCATAGACATCAAATTCATAATGTTCTTTGACCCATTATTCTAATAATAGATCAGGTATGGAGGGGAATAAGATGTTCTTATGAAATTGAATATTTTTCTACATCTTTTTGTATGAGGAAATTGGCTTAGGGAGGGATGGGTCATATGACTCACCATGATAGGAAAATATAGACTCATATTATATGGTAAATCTGGTACCATAACTTTGTTCTTAGTAACATATGAGACAAATTTGAAGACAAGTATCCACCCACCTTGGCAAAGTAAAATATCTTGATAAGAAAATGGAAAACAAAGGAAGTAAATCAATGATTGACACATCTTGAGTTATAGTTAGACTTGGACATGCATGAAGGATTAAATCAAGATCCTTGATGACTCTTAAGGTGGTGACAATTGAGCCATCAATTTGTAGGACTCCTTTAGACATAGGGTTGTATTTAAGACCTAGGACATCAAAAATTTTCTTAGGCATGACAAAAGTACTAGCCCCTAAATTAATCATACAATTGTGAACAAGATGTTTTCCTACTATTAAGGACATGTAAAATGGTGGGGTTTTAACAACCTTGCTTACTTTCTTCTCCTCTGCTTGACATAAGTTGACAACAACATGATGAATTTGGATTACTAGATCATGCAAGGAGTTTCATCGAGCTTCATGCAACATGTTGCACTAAGATGGAATGGAAATGGTATCCCACATTGTGAAATTTACATTTTTCTTCTTCATTTGGTCAACAATGTTGAATGGAAGACCCACAAACCTATGCATTTGGGGCACAAAAACATCTTTTCTTGATTTTTAGGTGTAGATGCGGGGGCTTTAGCTTGTGTAGAGTATTGAAACACCAAATGAAGAGTTTGCATAGATTCATTTAAACATTTGTGTGGGTCCTTGCACGTGAGAATATGCACACCGTAACTATTGGGTTATTTAGCACCATCTTTCTCGTATTTGTGGATCATGTTGGCTGATAGGAGGCAAGGAATGCTTGCTAGTTTCCAAAATTCTCTTTTTATATTTTGTGCTATCATAACTTATGCATAGAGCCCATTTGAGCTATACATAACTTGATTTATTTCACAAAATTCCTCAACCCCAAATAACATTAATTTTATATCATGAATGATTTATGGAACTTATTCATTTTTCATTTCACGTGTGCTAGTGGAAGGCTCATAACTTGAAGCATTTTGAATCATGTAGGCTTGTGGAAATAAGGAATTGGCACAATTGTACTGACTTTGAGGAAAATTGCAAGGAAAACACCATTCTGTCTCTTGGACCATGTTGTTTTGTACTGGAACTAGTGCTTTTCTTGAGATGAGCACATGAAGGGGTTGCATCGGGGAAAATGTATGAAGAGGAATGTACGCATTAGCATGCCATCTATCATTCTACTGTTTTTTCCCATATATTATATTTGTATATTTAATTCTATAGGGCTGATGGATTTGGTTAAATCCTTAATTAGGATTACTTCTAGAGGCTTGCGCTACTATTTTTCTAAGGATATAACTTTATTAGACAAATTTCTAATCAAGGCCTTCATTTCTTCATCTTATTTTTTCTATTGGGGAGAGTATGATGTGGAGGAAATGTGTTGGGAAATTTTCTCAGGAATGGGAGAAACAAAAGGCTAAGGTGCTTGAGGTATTTTAGGAAACAAGGACATGGGTAGTCTAGGGCCTATCTTGCTAGCTTGGATAAGATATTTTTATTCCATAATGGCTATAAGATAGGCATCAGGAAGCTGCACAACACCCATAAACTATATCATCACTGCAATGTCATAATTTAAAGTTCTTAAGAAGTAAATAAAATAAACTCGAGGGGTTTGTCTTAAGAGGGTTGGAATTATGTCCCATGTCTTCTGAAATATAAATTTGAAATCAACCATGAGCTCATTGGGAGATCTCTTGATCATTGTGAGTTTTTCTAACAATGAGATGTCAACTTTCTCCTCAATTTTATTACAAAGTGTAGTACCGAGTCCATCCCGATTGATGATAGAGACATGTATTAAGATTCTACGTACCATTGAATTGATTTTCCTTTCAAAGAATATGCAAACATCCTTATGGCTATATCATCTTCTGTAACTAGGTGAACAAAACATACATTTTCGATGTCTTGAATGTGCTTAGTGGGGGTAGCTTGCTTCTCACTAGTAAAGAATGGAATAATTTTGAGTGCAACTACTAGTATATAATGTTTCACATGAAGAGCTAACGAACTACCACCATTGAAGCTTAAAAAGGGAAGATTTATCTACACCATAGCTAGAAAGGGTCTAAATACCCTAGTAGAGATCACAGAAAGCCTACCAAGAAGAGGGGTATATTATGCCCTATGCACGAAGATGAATATGTACACAGGCTGGTTTTGATAATTATTATTCTTGGAGACAACTTTAGATACTCAAAATATTCTTCAACTACTGCACTTTTTCTAGTATGTATACTTCTCATGAAAATGGTCTACTTAACTACTAAATCAATAGATATGGATGTTGGGAGTCACTAGATGTGTTAAAATGATCCTCTAAAGGCTATAATTCACTCATTCACATATCATAACTTAACAATGGTGAAATTTAAATCTTTGAATACATGTCCCACTGAGTGTGCCAAAAATTGTTGGAGCTCAAAATTTCACCCGTCCCAGATCATGATGAACTGGGGCTTTAAGGAAACATGGGACTATCTCCAAGTTGTGGAAATTTCACTTGAGACAGACCTCCAGAGAAGGTTGGATTCCTCTACCCATTTATAATAACAAAACTAGTCCTAGGGAGGGAAATGCAACTACCTATCACTACTCTAATATTGTAAGGGAACAGGTGAGAATGAGATGCATGAAAATGAAAACCGAAGCTAAAAACTAAAAATAAGGGGATGAACAATATCGAATGAGTGAAAATAAGGGATAACTCAGGTGGCATGGAGGGCATGCATACATGCCACAGTATGAAACAACACTCACACACTTTTTTTCATAGATCACAACAAACAAAATCCCTACAAGATATATGAAATATATGCAATAGATCAACAATAAAAAGGAAGGAAAGAAAATGCAATAAAATTCAAACTAGGGTAGAAGATAGCCACAAAATACAACTTTTATTTCTTCCAAGTGATGCACAATGGATTACAATGGTATGAGAGGAAATTATCTACATGAAATGGCTCAAATTTGAGACCTGCAACTCAAAATGCCAAGGAATAATTATCTTAGTAAACTAAGAGGGTCTAACCTTTACAAATGAATATTTTCTACATTATATAGAAGAAAGGGGGAGAGAAGAGGAGGGAAACTCAAATTATAAATTCCAACCACCAAAAATAACCAATAAAAGCCTCGCAAATACACTCGTAGCATAGTCAAATCCACCTCCCTTGTTTGTTTGAGTTGTGGAAGAAGGAAAGAGGAAAGATATAATCAAATATAGGTGGTTGAGTTGAATTAATATGTGCATTAATGTCCCGAGTCATGTTTCCCATTTAACCTAATAAAAATCACCCAAAATATGATTTTAAAAATCCCAAAGACATGTAGCCTACATCAGCATCTTTCTAACAAGACTAGGTGCACCAAATTTTGAGCTTTGTAGAAAAAGTTACATGATTTAAAGATATGTAGTACAAGATGAACACGTAAGACATGTGTCACGATATGATCGGTTGAAGGATTCATCTAAATGTCTATTAGTTTTTTCTTTTCCACCACATGTCATGCATTCATTTGATGTAAGGATTTGGTGCACAACTCTCATGTTTTTATAGGTTGCATTTTGTGCACTTTATTTGACAAGTCCCTAGAATGGACACATGGCACTCAATGAATGACACAAAGGATTGCACTTGGTGCATGTGCAAGAGAAATATGCACGGGAAGGGAGAATAAAGAGCTATATGAGCACATGTAAGAGAGTTCTTAAGTAGTGGGAAGAAAAGGTATATATATACAAATATATGTAGGTACACAAAGAAGAAGGTAAGCTCAAGAAAAGAATGTGTGGAAGTAATTATGCAGGAAAGGTGGAAGGTGGAAGATGAATGAGTTTGCATGAGGAAGAGAATGAGAATCAAGAAAGAAGGGCATATTCACAAGGAATTTTAGGGACTTAGTGAAATATAATGAAATCCTCGTGGGTGCACGCAAAAGGAATGCACAACAACCGTGGAAGGAAGATGAATACACAAGGAGTATGAGTAGAGGGAAAATGGGAGGAGATAGAGGAAAAGAGAAGAATGAAAAAGTGCACAAAATTTTTATAGGATGGAGCGAAGGGAAGAAAAATCAAAAGGAAGAATCGGGAAGGGTGTGTAAGATTATGCGCAAAGAACTATAGCCAAGTAAATGTGTCAATCTGTGCATGTAACTCGAAAACTTGAACTCAAAGCTAGAATGGAATTACAAGTCGTCTCAATAACCACGGTAGTTATTTTGGATGATAGTTACATTAAAGGAAAAGAGAACTGTATGGACAATACACCGAGTTGCGAAGCATATTTTCGTAATTGTGACCGTCGTAACACATTTTAAGGATGAAGTAAAGAAAAGACAAAATTGATCTTGTTGTCACTTGCCCAAAATGTGTGTATTTTGGCTATAAAATTCAAATTTTTGAGTAAGTTAGTATTTTTGCAACAGTTAGTCTTTTTCTTCAAACATTTCATTGTTCTCTTCGTATTGTGGGTCTTTTGGGTATTTGTGTCCCTCATGTCCCAAGTGTTTTTGGGCCCTTAGTTCCTTGATTCCCCATCTTATCCACAATGGTCTAGCCTAATTTGGTCTCATGGAGATTTTGACTATCCGAGTCCCTTATGGCCATTAGGTTTCACGACCACTAGTTCCCTGCATTACCCAAGACTCGTAAAACTTGTTGATCCGCATCCTTTATCCCAAATTTTTGTAAGTCCTTTGTTATGCGAGATGTTTGGCTCGAAGGAGAACCAATGTCCTAATTTTCCATGGACCATTTGTGTAATTTTTGTTTGGATTTTCTAATGCTAGTACCTTGCGAGCTTTCAACTTTCCCTGTCTCACGTGTCCCACGTGTCCCAAGTGTGTCCTAGCCTCTGTTTCCCCGCAGATCCACTTTTTCCACACTTCACCCACTACGGGTATTTCAATATTTTGCATCCAAAATGTCCCCGCGTAAGCTTGGGCCTCTGTGCTAATTTTTTTCCATACCCACACTATATGAAAATCAATCTACCTATAATATTTTCAAATATCCCGAGCCATCAAATTCCCTCATTAATTTCTTCTTTCCGACCTTCTTTGAACGAGGTTATATAAATAGATGGGTTATTCATTTTTCACCGTCACATTCACAACCAAAGATTTATGCATCCCATTATGAGTTGTTTTAGTTGTAGCACATGTCACTCCCAACCATTTTAAAATTTTTAAAGTGTGTTCTGATCCTGAGAAGGCCACCATTCATTCAATAGTCAAATGTTGAATTTCCATAGCCCTTTGTGTGCTTTCCAAGGTCAATCATATCTTGTGCCCTACCTTATTTTTTTCTCCTAAAGTGAGTATCCTCTCTCCTACTATTCCTCAGCTCTCTATTGCCATCATGAAGGTTCACTATAAATTTCATGAGCATCTTTCATCCCTTGAGATCTTCGTACGTAATATAGGAGATACAAATGCACATCACTTAGATTTCAACGAATTTTGAGCACGAATCAATGATGTGAATCCTCATCCTGTGGCTCAACACATCAAAGATTGTGGGATAGCCCATGCAGGAGGTTTACCTATCTTAGTTCCATGTGTGGACACAATTTTGGCTTATGCTTCTTATTTTGACCATAATTCAAGAGAAATCTTAGACTCTCGAGGAATGTAATTGCCAAATTGGACGTGGGATGTATTAATGTTGCTCTTGGAATCCTAGTATTTGAAGATGCTAATGTCCTTTCCATGGCACAAGCTCAACACTTGTTTGATCAAGAACCTGATAAATATAAGTACATGGTGGCCAAATCTTGGTTCAAGGCCCCAAATAAGGGAGCTTCTAGATTTCCTAAAACCATGTACCAAAGTGATTTTAAAGAAGAAATCTCTGACATCATTATTCTCCTATCCAGGATAATGGGGCTCCTTACAAGAAATGAATTTCATTTTTGGATGTGTCCTTTCATCAATATCATATGTGAGGGGAAACAAAATTTGGACTGGGGAGAAATCATTTGTACCAACCTAACTAAACAGTTGGCTAATGTGCATAGAACCCATACCTTCTACATGACCTCTTATCTAATGTACACTGTTGGAGCATACAGGGAATGGTTGGGTCTTTCTCTAGATGATACCAAGAAAAATGCTCTAGTATATGAGTACTATTCAAAATTGACCTTGAAGAACAACAATCATCATTTTAGGAGGGTCAATGATGCCTTCACAATGTACATAGTCAGGCTTTTAGAAGGAGATACAACCAAAATATTTTCTGAGGAAGCTAAGTAGTTGATATCCACTTATGGCAGTTATTACATTCAATTCAGAAAGTTCTCCTATATCAAGTTGACATGCTTTGAAGATTCTCCCTATAAGCTCCCTATGTTCTGCAATGACAAGATTTCCTAGTAGAGATTTGTAGGCAACTAGATAAGATGCATAGAACTTGAAAAGATAAGAAGATAAGAGGTATACAATTCCCTATCACTCTAGGAAATTATACTTGTAGGACTGCCTTAGATGCTCAAAATATTGAGAGAATAGTGGCTGCTTTCAATTTCCATTTCTTTCATAAAAAGGTCCTGTTTTGATATCAAGGGTTTCATTGACAACAATGTAAGGATGTCTTTCCATCACCTTCCTGATGTGGAAGACTACTGGGCAGATTTCTCAGACAATTATGAAGCAAGGAGAAGATACTATGGTCATCTTTCTTTACAAAAATCAAATATTTTGGCATCTATAAGGTACCTAATGAACTGTAAGATGATGATGAAGATCTATAATCTCTTGAGTTTGAAAAAATTATCAGGCATACTCCCCTTGAAACTATTGATTGGTTAAATAAGGAAAAGGACAACTTGCAAGAGATCATAAACCTAGTCTTAGTCAGGACTAAGGTTTGGTTTGATAGGAAAATGAGATCCTACAGAAACAATAGAGTGACATCCCCTTCTCAAGAAACATATTCATCTCAAAGAGAGGCCTCTACTCCCACACCTGAGATACCAACTCAGACTACTCCTTCCCCTCTTGGAACTTTAACCTTGGTGTATACCAAAAGGGGAAGGTTGAAAGGATGGAAAAAGTGAAATAAGTAGTTGAAGAAGAAGGTAAGAAATTATCTTCTCCAAAGAAATATGAAGCAATGCCAGATATTGAGAAAATTGTAGACCTTTGTGAGAAGAAGAGGAAGAAACATGAGAACATGAAGAAAACAACCTTGAAGGAGGAAACATAGAAAAATAAGAAGAAGATGATAATAAAAAGGATCACACTTCAAAAGTTGAGACAAAGGTGGTTGTCTTGGAATCATCAAAAAAAGAAACTTCGGTCAAGGAAGCACATGTTTCTAATATTGGAACATTTGTTTTAGAAGTATCATTTACACAAACCTTGAGTGTAATGGGCATACTTGCACTTGGAACTTTGTTCATTTTGCTTATAACACTTCTTTTACTTGGGTTAAACTATTTGTGGATAACAGAAAAGAAAGACTTCATATAAGATTATTGCTCCCAAATTTGATGCAGTGGCTACTCTCCTAGGAACAACTCCAGCTCCACCTACCAAGAAAGCAAGAACTACTTCTAGATTGGTGTCTGATTCTCAAGGACAATTTTTTTGGAGATTACTAAGCCTAAAATGGATAAAGATGAGAAATATTTGGTGTTGAGTGATTTGGAATTGACAAGGATCCCTTTGGGAGAGTCTACCCCTGAGAGTGAAGTGCATAACTTAAAAGAAATAATGTCTAGGGTGATTGAGAGAGTGGAAAAGGGAAAAAGTCTCAAGAGTAGCTTGAGGAACATATACAAACTCTCTCTAATTTTATCATATCTCTACTAGCAAGTGATAAGGTGATTGATCCAACTCCTTTGAATGCAATGCCTCCTCCTACTGTCCTCACTAATGAAGAAGTTCAAGTTATTAAGGACATCCATAAGCATGCTTCCTATGGAAAAGATATGGAAGCTATGGTGGAGGAAATGTTAGTCACTAGGCTCAATTTCATTGAGGAAGCCTACAAGGCATATGATCAAATCATGGTATATGGTTGAAGTTTACTACAACACTCAGTAGTTTGATGAGGGAATTGAAAATGTGGACTGAATGTATTCAAGACATCAGACTCATGAGTGAAACAAATATGCAAGTTCTCTTGGCTAACAAAGTGTTTGATGATCCGAAGAATAATTTGACCAAGAAATGGGTATTCAACATTGATTGGAAGATGAAAGTTCTTGATGAAGCAATTGATGAACTAAGAAACATGCTACAAAAGGGAGAAGCATTTCAGGCTTGTATTATATCTGAATTCCAAGATCTTCATTTCCAACTTCATAAAGAAAATTCTGAGGAGAAATACACTTTGTCCAAGAAATCAAGGAAAAATTCAAAACATTTGTCAAGGAGGATCTGTTCAGATCAGACACTATTTCAAAGGAGAAAATGGAAGAGATTTGTGCTCTACAAACTTCAATTAAAGAGGAAAATAAAGGATTCTTGGACAATGCAGGGTTTGGAAAGGACATGGAAGACTGTTTGGGAAGTTGGACTCACACAACTACCAACACCACTATTCCTTGGGAATGGAGATAGCAGGGGTATTGGTGAAGTTCAAAAATCAAATACTGAAAGTGAAGACTATGGCAAAAACCTCTTCAAGTGCTCCAACGGCTAGCTCTTAGGCTTTTCTTTTAACTCATGTATTTCTATTAAGTTGGCCACCTTTTGTTGTAGTCATGTAATATTTAAGTGGGGCCAACTTAATAATATAAACATTTGATTAAGTTTAATCTTTGATTAAAATAAAGGAAACTGAAAAGAATCATTTGTAATGGGGAAGTTTTAAAGATCTCTCCATGTCATTTGATTGGGGTTGGATTTTGATGTTTTGATGTAGAGACAGTGAATTTTGTAATCAATATAGAAGAAGTTCTATTCTCATATTTTCTTGTGTTCTATCTATCTCTGCTTTCTATCTAATTCATGTGGATTATATATATTTGAATAAGAAACTTTGTGTTCTCCTAGTTGATGTTATCTTTAGAAATTTGTGTCTATTGCATAGATGTCCTGTATTCAGATGTGTATGATTTAGGCTTTATTTTTCATGCATGCATAAGTAAGATATCATTATGAGATCTATATATCTAAAAGTGCTTCCTTCCTCACTTTCTAAATCATTAATTCTTCTGCATCCTTTTTCTTCTATATTGAGAATCTTATGAGATGGAAACATTTAAGGCATCAAAATCCTCATTAAAATATTGATAGTTTGTACATTTGTAAATAAGTAGATTTATTTTTTTGTTTATGTGTTCAATAAGGGAACCTCTCCCATAAAGAGGAGGGATTGTTGTCCCCTAATCTGCTTGTTCTTGAGTCAAATTTTACAACCCACGATCCGTATTATCACCTTGTGAAAACTATGTTAGTAGAAAATATGAATGATATGAGATATAAAGGTTTTAAGTTTGATAATGAATGAGTCTTGTGATATGAAAAAAGTCTCTGTACCTTTGGGAAATAATCTTAGAATGAAGATCTTGAAGTAATTTCATGTTGCTCCATATTACGGCATCCCAGTAGTAGCGAAATTATTGGATGATGTAAAATAATAGTAATTTTAGAAAGGAATGAAGAAAGATATGAAAAATTATGTTGCACATTGTCTTGAATGTCAATGTGTTAAGGAAGAGCACATGCATCCTACTGGTCCGTTGTATCCTAAAAACATTCCATAATATAAATGACAAGTAATTAGCATGGATTTTGTGCAAGGATTTCCATTATCCAAGAACAAACATGACATGATTTTGGTAGTGGTTGAAAAAATGACCAAAGTAGCTCACTTCATACCAAGAAATATAAAGGATGATTCCCCTGTACTTGAAAAATGGTTTGTGCATGAAATATTTAGATTGTAGACGGAGTTCCAAAACTAATCATTTCGCATGTGGGGATCCTAGGATGACCTCTCAGTTTTGGAAAACTCTAAACTCAGCATTAGGAACAAAACTAAACTTTAGTTTAGCCTACCATCCTAAAATAGATGGTTAGAAAGAAATATTTGACAAGATTATGCTCAAAATGTATTGCATGGATAAACAACATAAGAGCCATGGTTATCCCCAAGAAATTTTCTTGAAAAATTGATAAGTCGACCCACCAAGCGAAACCAGTAGTTTCTTGGTCACGACCAGCTAAAGATAGAGTTCCATTAAAGAGCGTTTCCACGGGGTAGAACCTCCTCAGGGAATATAAGGTTTTCATGAGGCTGATCTTGAGCCGCCATCCAAGCACGAATACCTTCGTTCAAGAGAATATTTTTTGTGTAGAAAGTTTCAAATTTAGTATTGGGAGGAATATCTTCGATTGGTTTCATTTTCCTATAATAAGACTTACCATTTTGCACTTAAAATGTCTCCATTTAAAGCGTTATATGGAATAAAGTGTAAAAATCCTATTATCCGGGATATCACAGAGAGAGAGAGAGGTAGTAAGTATAGAAATATTGAATAAAATGGAAAATTAAGTAAAGATCATTCATGAGTAGTTGAAAGACACTTTGATAGGAAGAAAATTTATGCTCATTTGAAAAGAGTTGACAAAAATTGAAGCAAGGGGAAAAAGTATTTTGAGAGTAAAACCCAAAAATAATCTATTACATTTGACAAGGCTGCTAAATTGTCACCAAGATATGTGGGAGCTTTCAAAATTATAGAAGTTAGAAGTCCGGTGGCATACAAATTAGCATTACCTCCCGCATTGTCTAGAATGCATGATGTTTTTCATATTTATTTGTTTAAAAAGTATGTTTCAGATATAACAAATGTCATATATTGGAACTTATTATAGGTTCAAGACCCGATAATCATTGTAGTTGAACCAATCCGAGTGTTGGAAACTCACAGGTTACAACTCAGAAATCATGATATTGCACAATGCAAGGTCTAATGGGACCAATATTATGAGGACAACACAACTTGAGAAAACTTGGATGAAATGAAAACATTTTTTTGTTTCAATGAACAAAACAATTACTTGATTATTTGTTAATGATTTATGTTATATTACTTGATATTTAGGAAGATTGCAATGACAATTTAAGCTACATTGCTAGCTGTTTGGAAATAATTTACTTGTTATGAGGCTGATTATAGCCAAGTTTTATGAACTATGATTCAATTTAATTCTAAAAATTCAAATTTTTATGAAATATGAACTGCTTTTCTTTTACGTTGATGCCAAGATTGATATGTTTGATAATTTTTAAGTTTAAATCATCGGAAGATGATTCTTTTAAGAGGGGAAGTATGTTGCACATCTTATTTAATGTATTTTTCATCATAAGGTTGATGGTTGGTTAGGTTATGATGATAAACATAAAAACATGGTAATACGACAAAGAGTTAATATGATTTTGATAGAAAATCTGATATTTGATGGATAGTGATATACTTAAATAATAATGCTATATTATATATGTACTATATACGTATATATATGTATATATATATATATGTATGTATGTATGTATGTATATATATCTATGTATATATATATACATAAACATATATATCTTTATGCTTTGTAAGTTGTGACTATATGAGCTCCATCATTCATTTTCGTATTAATGGGGTCACTCGTTAACGACATTCCAGCTTTTCATTCTTGTTTGGTATTAGAACTCCTCTGTTATTTTCTTTTGTTAAGGCTAATTAACATTGATTAAGTAAATCAAAATGTTTAATTAATGGTATTGTGAATGGTTTCAAGGAACATCATTTGGATTGCATTGATTAAGTTTGAGAATGTATTGGGAATGGTCTTAGACCACATTACATTGAAATTGTTAATATGAAACATGGTCTTAGACCACTTAGAAAGGAAATCAATTATTGTATGAATAATGTTCTTTTGGTGAAATAATTTTTTGTGTTGCAAATTATGAGTTTCCACCAACGGTCACAGGGCTAAGCCCTCCTTATTGTGTATGGGGAGGCTCCCATTATTGAATGTACACTATCATACTTTTGTGGGGTGGCCAATAGGATGGGGATAACATGGGAATACTTCACTGAGCCTGTGGAAAAGTGCTTGTATGGATTACAAGGGAGGAATTTTCAGCGATGAGGGATAAAGGAGAGTTGGGGAAATTAGGAAAGAGAGGGTTATTGTTGTGAGTAGGAATTAGAAGAGTTCACACAAAATAACCAAAGCATGTCCAAATTTAATTAGAAGAAAATAAAAAATGTAAGCAATTTACAAGACTAACAAACTAGAGACACATAATTATTTAGATTCATCACTCAAGGATATAAAGTTCCTTCTTGGTTATTCAAGATCACTATGACTATAAAGTTACGAAAGATTTAAAAAAAAAAACTTTTGTATTAACCCAAATTGTAGAGTAATAATAGAAACAATGAAGTACAAATGCTATGATGCAATATGACACAAGTAATAAGATAACAAAATATAAAACCCTAATTGCAAGTGAGAGAGAGAGGAAAGGACTTAGATGATTTGTGATCAATCTGAGACTAATACAGATTGGGAAAACTCGCTGAACAAAAAGTGAATTGTGTCATAAATGCCCAAGACCAATTCTACAACTATCGATAAGGCCAAACTAGGATTCCTAGATCAGGGCAAGGGTGCATGGGTGCTAGAGACCTCTACTAGGTGCCTGTGACTATGTAGGATCTCAGAATCTAATTTCTAGAGTGTTGTTGATATTTGATGTTGGTCATTTGTATGTTGTACTATGATCTCTAAAGATACATGTAACCTAAAAAATAGTGTTGGCTAGTTTTCAATGCTCCCTATGGGATTCCGGACATGGGCCAACCACCTCATGTGTATTATTTAACTCTAGCGGTTGTATCGTAGAGTAAAACTCATGGGTTTTGGTCTAACGAAAATCATGATCCCAACAAATGGTATCAGAGCGAGGGGTCACGGGTTCAAACACCCTCGTAATGCCGAGGGGGTTTATCAAGCTAGTTTTCAGTGCTCCCCATGGGATTTGTGACATGGAATAACCACCTCTCGTGTATTCATTAACTTTGGTGATTGTATCGGAGACTAACACTCATGGGTTTTGGTCTAACAAAAATTGTGATCCCAAAAATAGAAGTTCACCTACAAACCCTACAAAACCACATAAAATCCAAAAATAAATATGCAATATGGGGAGTTAGACTAACACCAAAGGCCACCCAACAGAGTGAAATTACGACCAAGTGTTGCACTACATCTCAGAATCCATGTAGTTCTTGTGAGAGTGTGTATAAATTGTTCTCTAAGAAGCCATTGTGTAAGATGCACTAGATAACGAGATAAATTTTCTAGATAAATGTAAATTTCTATATGAAATAGAATGAAATTATCCTTCCTATCCAGTGTATGTAGAAAATGTAGTCCCTTGTCCCTTGTATGGATGCTAGATTGATGCCTTTGAGTGCTTTGGATGCTCTTAGATGAAAGCTTATGTGATAGTGGTAATACTTAGATATTGGTCCTTTATTTTGATCACGAGCTATGCATTTATATTATTCCCTTGTTTGAATTTTGTAATTGATGACTGGAAGGTAGAACCATAATAAAATAAGATTCCCAAATGATAAAATAGGCCCAAAACGAGTGAGTAAATTAGAAAGAGGTCGGGGTTCGTAGAGGGTACGAGGGCACCTAAGCACTAGCATCCTGGGCCGGGAGCTAGTGTTCAAAGTCATAAAATATAAGAAAGTAAAGTTCTGAATGGGATTTAGGGTGTGTAAGAAAAAATAGAAAATAAGAAACACAGACAAAAGTCCAAAGATAGTTGTCAATTACTAGTTTTCTTGCTTAGGAATCATATAAATTCAAGTATGCTTTTAAGACCTAGAAATGTACCTAATTGTGTAATTTTGTGCACATTTCCCCACTTTATGTTGTTGAGTGAATACTCAATAAAATAAATTATTTAGAATATATACCTTTTTTCCTTTAGAGAGTGATGGGGATGACGTGTTGAAGAGACAAGTGAAAACACGAAGTGATAAAAATGAAGTGTGGAAACTAAGAAAGAGGAAGTGACCCTAGGGGTGAAGCGTATGCACTTATTTGTACCTATTTTTGTGCTTGAATTGTTGATGTAGGGTTTCTTCTTGTTGTGTATTAAGGACATACCTATAAAAGAAGAGAAAAAGAGTAGTCAAAGTCATGTATTATGAAAACTCTATAAAAGTATGTAAAAAGAAAAGTGTGCACCTGATGTATAGAAGTGTAAAGGATAAAAAATGTCCTAAAAATGATGTGTAGAGTGATTTTTTTGACGATCTCATGCCAAGAGTGATTCTTTGGGGAAATCTCATGGAAAGTTCAAGTTTTTTGGGTGATCTCACACCAAATGTAAATTTTTTAAGTGATCTCATGCCAAAGAGAAAGTTCCAAGGAGTTAGGTCTAGTGTTACTCTCCTTTCATGACTCCTCCAAATAAACACCACTACGATGGTGTCTCATGTTGTTCTAAGTTATACCAATTGTTCCAAATGCAATGTTTTTCCGATTAAAATGGAGAAAGAACACATTCTATTACTTTGAGGATTGTGCCCGATATTAAAAACTGATCTTAAGACTTATGTGAAATGTGATGATATGAGAAAATTATTGTGTGTGTCCTAATGAAATTATCTCGTAGGGAGGACATAGGCACACGAGAAATCTTATTTGATCCTAGCGCTAGTGTGTGTGCTATTCTAATTACCAAAGTAAGATTATGGGTTATTATGTGACTGTATTACTTTTATGTTCCCGATGTACTTGTGTGATGTAGCTTTGAGCTGTCAGATGGGGTGATTTGTTCACCCAATATATGCCCCCTTATTTTGGGTGTATGTAACATTATTAGGAGTATGGAGCCCAAAGAGAGGAATTGATGCTAATTTGAAATTGTATCCTTGTAAGGGGATGGGAGGTACATGGTAGAAACCAAAGAACATGCAAAAAGTGGCTAGAAACATGTATTAGTGAAATCAAAGCAAGTATGGATGTAGAATACAATGTATTAAGAAAATAAGAAGACAAGATAGAACGTGAAAAGTGGGTTGCAAAACATGGGACATCACTCATAATGTCACAAGACAATCAAGGCCAAATCCTCGCCAAAATCATATAATGTGTACACAAGACAAATGACATAGCTCGTAAACAATAACATACAATAGAAAGCAATGTCAATCAAAGTGTAAAAACAACCATGGTGGAATATAGTTCTAATAAAAATTTTTGGACATAAAGAAGCTATTAGCATGTTAGAAAGGTAAAGTGTATGTCAAATCCTGTATAGATAAATGGAAAGTAATGCACTAATAAGAATAAGTAATAAATAATGAAACAATAGGACTTGTGATGTGTATATGATGCATTAACACGTAAGAGAATCTCATAATGACCCCTAAATGAAATGTGGACCGAAGATCTCACCTAAGTGAGATGACTCACCTAATGATGTGGAAAATAACACACACTAACACCCCCTTCATCGTAACTTAGGATGAGGTGGCAAGTCAGAAATGAGAAATGGGTCTCCACACAAAGCCTAATGAGGTACCCATGAACAAAAAGAAGTCCCAAGAAGTGAAGGAAAAAAGTGGGAAAGACATCAATGACAAGAGAAAAAAACACTCTCTAATCTAAGAAAGATGCCAAAGATGGGTCCCGGCCATAGACTATCTTGAAAAGGTACCCATGTACAAAAGGGAAATCTCTCGAAATATGAAGAAGAGAGAAGAAGAGGGAGATGAGAGGAATATAGAAGATGCCATGGATGGATATGAAATTTGCAACTCTAAGAAGTCTCCCAGAAGAATGTCGATGAAAAAATCCTCCGCCTCTGACTAAAGAAGATCCATATGCACCGAACTATGTGTCTTCCCTTAGGAAGGACATAAATGAAATGTTGGAAGTCTGCCCACTCCATGAAGGAAACTAAAGGAAACAACACAAATAACTCTATATTTGGTCCACAAAAGTGTGTCATGCCATAGGTCAAGCAATGGAGCGCAAAGGAACCAAAGGTAATGCCATGTGCATATAACTGTCAGAGTGAAGAAGGGAAACACTAGCGAAAAGGATGTCCAAGTGATGTGAAGGAAACAAAACAACCCCCACATCGAAAATTGATCCAAAAGCAAGGGTGGATCAATGAAGGTCTCTAGAAAAGTGGAAGTGGTAAAATTCCCGTAAGAGACAATCCTAACAATGGAGATGATGAACTCCTCTAAAATACCTATAGATGGATGAGGAACCTATAATACATCACAAGTGTACTCTGCAAAAAGATGAGTAAGGTTAGTGCAGATACTCATTCCAATAAGGGGGATTAAAAATAGAAGAGCGATGTCAAATAGGTATGAGTCATCCAATGAAGGTAGAGGAGTGAAAGGGGCCTCACACACTCGAAGGTGAAAAATATATGGGTGTGATGACCGTATGAGACTATATAGGAGATTGCTCAATATTTGATGAGATGTGGGATGTGTCAATACTCTCTGGAATAGTGAGAGAAGGAGGAGAAGAGTCCTCCATAGTACTCTCGACATAAAAAAATGGTGCACAATCCACATCATCGAGGGTAGAACCAAGTGAGTCTCGTGTCGGTGGAACTATCATCAAAAAAATAAATAGAGGAGACAAATGAATCAACAACAACAACAATGGCGACAGTATGTGAAGGGTCTCCATAGAGGGACTAAAGAATGCTCTAGACACGGTGGGGTGGATCTGAGTCTGCCACGTGAAACCAGAGAGATGGGGAGACATGCATCATTAAGTGACAAAAACATGGTCGAAAGTGTTGAGAAAGTCCTCAAGATGATGATGATCAGTGGGTGCAGGAATTGGCCCAAGCAAGAAGTGTGAAAGAACCTCATAGGTAAAGTAACATTCCATAGAAGCATGCCATGAATAGTTCTCTCTCCCAAGAAGAAGTGGTGAAGGTTGTAAAGTGATCCTATGACGCTCAAGTCTAGAAAGAGCACCCTCCATGATGTGGAAGCAAGAAGTGCAAGGTGCATGAATGCAAGACGTCAGACTCGGCCGATAATGCGTCTATGTGTAATACAAGATCCAAGAGTAATAATGACCCCCGAATGTGGAACTTTATAAAGTAGTGCATTTACAAAAATGATAATGTCATCACCTAATGTGTGAAAAATCATGCAACTTTGACTAAAGAAGCACTCAAAACTGAGTAACGAGTCAAAATTTATAGCAAAAAATACAATTCCCACAACTGATGGAAAATGCCAATAAGCTTTGTAAACTGATTAAAAAAGTGCCTAAAATGGGTGTAAGGAGGGTCATGTGGGTACTCATTGAAATGGCATCAAATTTTAGGAAGGTTTTTTTTTCTTACGAGGGGGGGATTAGCCTCCTGCCAACCCCGAACCTCGCCCTCTGTCTTCGACACTCGAATGAAGGACATTAAATATAAGAAAAATAGGTCCCAAAAAATATTACAATGCCAAGATAAGAATGTTTTTTCCTTAAAACATTAAAAACATGATTGTTTTAACCGCCAAACAAGTCTAAAAGGGATTTGGGGAGCTAGGGCATCATAGGTTGACCGAGCTGATGGGGAGTTACCAAACGAGCCAAGTCAAGTTAAATGTAAAGCACTACCGAGCTATGTAAGGTCCCGTCTCTCGAGATGAGAGGTGGTTGTTGACCAAGCTAGGAATTATGGGCCATGTGGAAGTTTAATCTGCTGAGATGCAACCATGTAATGGCCAAGCAGAGTTACGAGCATGTGTCGAGCGCAAACATAGTAACATTGGGCCGAGTTTAGTTGATTGGGTAACAGAGACGGTCAAATAGAGATCCTTGGGTAGAGTAGTCTCTCAGTGTCTAAAGATTCCAATTTCTGACCGTGGAAAGGTAAACATGCCTCTCAATCTTTGGGCGTAGATTCCCTCAAGGTGTAACCGTCAGAAGAGTTAGAAATTGAATATTTGCAAGGATCAATAGTGAGCAGATCCTAGTCGCAGAGATTCCAACAAAGCTGAATTTTTACGGCAAAGGGATGTCCTAAGAAAGGAACAAGCAGATCGAAATCGGCAGTATTAGCAACCAAGAGAAAGGTAGAGTAATGTCTGAGCTCGTGATGTAGAGAACTACCGCATGGTGATGAGTCGGTGAATCATGTGAACCTAGGCCAAGGAGGGAAAAAAAAACCTTGCACACCGAATCCCAATGCGGTGAAATGGGGTAGCAAGTAAGAGGAAAATGAAAAACACTAAGAGAAATGCAAACCCCGCTAATGGAAAACTGAATACAAGCTAAAGCTCAAGCATAGTGATGAATGAGGACCATGAGTGGTCCAATTCCAAGGTAAAATAGTGCAGAGAATCCAAAGAAAACATTGAACCCAAAGGTAATTTAAAAGTGTAGGCCGAGCCAAGAAGGAGTGCAGGGTGAGTTAGTCAACAAGTTGGGGCCGAGTTGGCCCTTAAGGACAACTCTTTCACCAAAAAAACTCCCAAAACCAGCACACAGAACTCAAGTCTGCACCTTGAAATGCAATACACCTCATGAAAACACCTCCAAAGTCACATGCAAACCTGGAGAATCAAGCGATCGAAGACACTAAACTTGAAAAACACCAAAAACTCGAAAAACAACCCAAATGGAGGTATAAAGGCCTTTAAATCAATGTAAGAAGGGCACGATCAGAATATCCATTACGACACATGCACGAGAATCTAGATATCAGTTGGAAGCCAAAACACATGCACAAAAATGCCGAAGAGTTCATGGATCCACAAGATCTACCTTGATACCGTGAAAGAGGGTTCAAAATCTGAAACATGAGGATCACAAGGGATGATGTACACATCAACAAACATGCGAAATGACAACGTGAAGAGATGTTAGGATGATAGAGCATCAATCAAATGTGCATGCAAAGATTTGAAACATGTGTAGAACCTTGTTACAATCCGTAAACTCTCTTTATCTCATAGATCCAAAGGGGTGTACATATAGGAGGTACCGAGAAACCCCAAAGGTCTTGTAATCATGACAAATCAAGTGAAGAGGGGGAGTTACATTCCCATAATAGAAGTATAACTCCCTAATGACACATAGATGCACCGACACATTAATTCTTAAGAGAATCTCATAATGACCCTTAAATGACACATAGACCTATGATCTCACCTAATGATGTGGAAAATAACACACACCAATGTAAACATCATTGATGCATGTAAATATCTCAGTAGGAAGTTTGCATTCACATATAAATACCAAGTGAACGTGCATGTGTATATAGAAAAGACAATGACATAATAAGTATCTATCTAGAATGGAAACAAAGTGTACGTGTAAGTAGAATCAAACAAGAGCATGTGCAACCGAGCTATGCAAAATGTTGTGTGAGTGTGACAAGATGGTTTACAAAATTTTAATGTGATAGGATTAACGCTTCCACCCAATGGATGTGTACGTATGAGATGAGGTTCATTTATAAAATATCCCTCTACATCCAAGAATAAACCATAGAACAAGAGTGCATCATCGGAAATGGTTTGAAAGAGAGATGCAAGAAATATGTATCATGAAGTGGAGATCATGAAAAGTGAATGTGGTGAGGTTAATTTCAGATTTATACCCTCAATAGTCGAGTATGAACTGTGGAACTAAAATGAATCATAGGGTAATGATGATGAAAAGTTTGTATCAAGTTGTGTAATATTGATGAGAAAGAGGAAGTATGAAACACAAAGCATAAGAGTAGAAATGGTAGACACCTGATGATGCTAGGAGGGGGGGTAAGTAAGCATGATGCACCCCAAATGTATGATGAAGAGTAAGCTATTTGATGAAAGAGAAGGGAAAGGGTCCTCTGCTCAATGTTTAAGGAGATAAAGGCATGTGACCATGCTCTAAGATTGGTGGTGTATGAGACTGATGATGTATATGTGAAGGAAGCCTAGGTGGTGAACACCTATGTGAAGGAGACATAAGAGGTGATGAACACCTATGTGAAGTAGACCTAGGAGGTGATGAGAACCTATGTGAAGGATACCTAGGAGGTGAAGGAGGTGGTGAAATCTTATGTGAAGGGGCTTCCCGACTAGGGTAATTAGGTAGAGGAGATGGACTATTATACTGATGAGAATGAATAGGTTGTGTGCAAATACAAGAGATAGGTGCAAAATATGCCTTAGATTTGAGAGGCCCATGGGGCCTAGATGTTGCAACTAGTGAAAGGAAATCCTCAAGAGGAGGTTGAGGCAATAGTGTGGATGGTGGAACACCTTTGAGAGTGAAAACTTTCTTATTGTGAATGAATTTGAGACACAAGTGGTTCATGGAAAATATACTTGAGCGATGCCGAGCCAATGAAGACCTAAGAGTATGTCATAGCCTTTTATTGAAGGTGCCATAATGAATGGCACAAGCATGGTGAGAGGCCCAACTGTAACTAGAAGCTTGATGTAGCCATAAAATTTGGGAATAGGATATGAAATTTTAGAGAGTGGATAGTTGATAATGATGAGAGTGCAATAAATTGCACACCAATAAGACCTAATGGATTGATCATCATGTTATTGACAATATGAGGTCTGATAGAAGCATTGATGTGTAGTGTATTAGAAGAAAATGTAGCATGATAATCATGATCAGAGAATGTAATGAGTGGTGGAGATGCATCGAATTAACAACTAGAAAATCAAGAGGCCCCAATGAAGGAGGAGGCACAACCGATATGTATGATTAGCATAATAAAGAACAAATTTATTTTCATTCTTAGGTAATGGATCTTTCAATATTTTGATCTTTTGGTTTTCATTGACTGGTTTAGATGTTGAAGGCTTATGAATATCGATTGAATTATTTTCGATAAGATATTGAATGAGACTCTTAAGTTTGAAACATCAATCAGTTGAATGCCCAACACATTAATGGAATTCACATTTAGTATTTTCATCGTAATTATGGCCATGAGGGTGATATGGATCAAGATTGAGCAACAATGGAAGTATAATAAGATTTCTTTTGATAAGTTGTGGAAATAAGAGATGAGGAGTATAAGGAAACTTTTTAAATTTATGCTTGGGAGGTTTCCATTAAAGATTTTCAGGAGTAGAAACAATGTTAACAATAGATTTTGCTTCAGTGGGATTAGGAGATGGCTTGAAAGTAGAGTTTTTTTGAAACTAACCAGAAGATGAATCCCGATCATGATATTTGAGCTTTACTATAGATAAGAGTTTGATTTTTTATAGCTTAAGTGTATGAAATAATTGATAAAATGAAGGAGAGGTTTCAAATATAACACTCTCTTGCAATGGATATAAAAGACTTTAGACAAAAATATATTGCAATTCAAATCAAGAGAGCATTGATCATCTTAACTATATTATTCTTATAGCATAGTATATAGCTAGCTAGATGCTCATTAGATCCTTTTTTTATTTGTGCAAGTTGAGAGTAGGATATTTTAGAACCAATCTTGATTGAAAAATGTGTAATAAAATCATTGGATAAATTTGTAAATGATGTTACCATATGGATAGGTAGATTATAAAACCAACACATGACACAATATTGTAAGCTCCTAGGAAATAACTTGGCTAGCAAAGTATGATCATCCACATAATTAAGACATGCAACATGAAAAGATCTAAGATGCTCTTGAGGGTCACCATGGACATTGAAGGTGGGAAACTTAGGAGTGACAAAATTTGGATGAAGTACATAAGTGGAAATGGAAGGTGCAAAAAGAGTGTGAAAGAGTAAGGTAGAATCAAGAGATGGAGATGCACGAGAAGTAGCCTACCAAAGTTGACAGATTTGAACTTGGAGATCCTGGTAGAGAGAGGCTACATCTTGAATTCCATAAGAAGAGACTTTCTGCATGTGGGAAGTGATAGGATGAGTAAAATTATTGGTAGGAGTAGGAATAGAAACATGAACATTAGAAGTAGGTGGAATGGTGGAATTAGGAGGTTGAGTAGCAATAAAATAGAAGCGGTATTAGATATACAAACATTAATCTCAGCTAGATTGGTGGCCTCCTCACAAGAAATGAATAAGAGTAGATATAGATCTTGTGGATGTTTAACAAGATGAGAGTTAAGATCATGAAGGTGTTCATCGATTGATCCATGATGAAAATATTACAAAGATTCCTAGAGGAAGGTTGGGTCCGAATGGACGGGTTCACCAAATGATTTAACAATTTTTTTATATAAAACCTAATTGCAAAGTAACTAATAGAAACTATGATGTAATATGACATAAGTAATAAGCTAATAAAATATGAAACCCTAAGTGCAAGAGAGAGAGGAAAGGAATTAGCTGATTTTTTCTTGATCTGGGACTAATATAGACCGGGAAAACTACCAAACATAAGGTGAACCATGTCATAAACGCTTAAGAAAAAATATTCAACTATCGGATAATGTTGGACTAGGGTTCTCATGCATTATAGACATCTACCGAGCATCTGTGGATCGCATGAGCTTAGAATATGATTTAGGAGTGTCGCAAGAGTGCACCGATATTAGTTGTTATTCACCCGTATGTCACACACCGTGATCTCCGAAGACACTTGTAACTCCGGAAAATAGAAGTTCACCCGTAAAACCATACAACCACCTAAAATATGAAAAATAAAGATGCAATATGAGGATTCGATTGACCACAGTGGTCACCCCACAGAGTGAATTTACGACTGAGCACTACACTACATCTCAGACTCCATGTAGTTCTTGTGAGTGTATGTAGAAATTGTGCCCTAGGAAGCCCTTATGCAAGTTGTACTAGATAACAAGCTAGATTTTCTAGATAAATGCAAATATGTGTGGAATAGAATGAAATTCCACTTTCTATGAAGTGTATGTAGAAAATTCACTCCTTGTCCCTTGTATGGATTATATATGGATTCCTTTGGATTCAAAATTAGGTGATAATAGTAATGCTTCGATCTTGATCCTTTATTTTGATCACTTAGCTATATATTTATATGATTCCCTTGTTTGAATTTTTAATTTACAACTGGAAGCCCAACCCATAAGAAAATAATATGCCTAAAAGATAAACGAGGCCCAAAAAGAGCGAGTAAGGTAAAAGAGGTCGGGTGCACCCGCAGGGGACGAGGGTGCCCAGGTGCCGACATCTTGGATGGCCACCGTGTTTGAAGTCATAAAAGATAGAAAGTAAAGTTATGACTGGATGTAGGGTGTGTAATACCAAAGAGAAAATAAGAAACATAAACAAAAAGCCAAAGATAGATGTCAAATACTAGTTTTCTCACTAAGGAATCATATAAATGCTAGTATGTTTTAGGACCTAGAAATGTACCCAAGGGCGTGATTTTGTGTCTACATATAATAGAGAGAGAATAAAGGAAATCATAATTAAAGGAAGTGGAGGAAATGCATCTCTTCTTTCTTTTGTAATGATGATAAATTTTTTAAAAAACATAAAAAAATCCTCAATTTTTATTTAAAAACTAACTTTCAAGCTCCTTTGGAATGGAGAAGCCATTCTAATTTATAACATTGCAAATTGTCTTCTCATCTACCCCCACATAACCTTTCAAGTTCTTATTCAACTTGTGAATTTTCATATTCCTATGAAGTGAGTAAATAAGAACCTTTTTATAAATCAAAAGGGACTTTTACAATGTAACATTAGAGATTCATTTACCTGAATAAGAAAAAATACCATGATCATACACAATGACAACTTAGAAAGGGGGAGAGAAGAAAAAGGGAGAAAGAGGGATAAAAAGAAAAGGGGCTGACTAACTACTTTGAAGAAGATCACTATGATGAAAAATAAACTCCACTTGGATTTTGTGGAAGATTTCCAATTATCAACTTTGTGCCCTTGACTTCATTGTTGAATCAAGCCACCGCAAATGATATTTTCTCATAATATGGGATACACACATGTTCCAAACTACTGAGCCAAGTATTAGGAATGATACCAAGCCTTCTACACTGAAAGCACCAATTCTCATAATATTTTTTTGTATTAGAAAGATATCCTCTAATATCTGTGAGATATTCCAAAGTATTTTTATTAAATGAAGAGGGTTCTATTGTAGTTATTTGGACCTGATCTTGAAAGGAAATCAAGAATATTTCTAAGGATGTGTTCTCATTGAGTGAATGTGTTCTCATGTCTTACACACTTTTGAAAATATCATCCGAGATCCCAACTACATTTTATTCACAAGCCTTAAGCTTGGAAATGGAATCATTAAAAACATCGCACATTGTAATCATTGTACGAGATGAAAATTGGGACAAGTTCTCAACAATGGATGAAAACACATTATGATTCAATAAGAAGTAAGAGTCAAGAAAGGACATCTTAAAGACCAATGGGAGAAGAATTTCCTAAATGGAATTTTCCTTCCCAATCTCTCCCCCTAGTATTTTTGTCTTTGATACGAGTGGTGAGACATATTGAAATAGTGATATAACCTTAGGCAAGAAAGTATTCCCCTTTTGAATAATCATTTCCACCCATTTATCATTGGCTCTTCCCTACATGGTGAATACATGAGATCTCTTGATTTTTTGGGAATCAAAGATACAAATGGGAGAGATTTCTTCAATCAAAGGCAAGGATGATGAACTTGGTTCAAGAAATTATTATAAATATGAAGAAAAATTCCTAATATAATTCTCTAATTGATCAATAGTTTGTTTGTATTCCTCATTTCGTGCAAGGATCCAAGTTGAAGACTCCTTAAACAAGTGAGCATCACCCTCATGGGTAGCTTGACCCAAAGATACCTTCATCATTACATAATCATCAGGTGTCATTTCTTTCATGAGCTTATTTACCTTTGGATGTTCCACCTCCACATATTGAGCTCCGGAAGCCTTGGTGTATAAATAGGAAGTCTCTTGTTCTTTCTCACCCTTCTAGGTCCTTAGGTATTTTGAGATGGTATTGAGGTTATGTGTCATTTCTTGCTGCACTATCCTTGATTCTTATCCAAGTAATTCATTTTTACCCAAGAAAAAGGCTCGAAGATGTGGAAATGAAGTTAGGAATCTCCTGTGCTTGTAATGGACTAAAGCATGATTGTGGTGATCCAATTCAAGTGTTTCAACAGAACACCGGATCTATTGCATGATTAGGAAACTAATTAGGATAAATATCACTCGGTTAAATTTTCTCCATAGGGTGTTTTTTGAATTTGTACCTCTTACATACCTCCACATAAGGAGATCCTTTAGCAACATAACTTTCATCCTCTTTCTCTTTCCTGAATGAGATGAACTTGTATAATCATCAGAGACCTTGTGGGATGAAGTGAGAGGAGATTACCTAGGCATTGCAAGTTTTTCACTACTTTCAATTCTTGAAACCTTATTATTTTGTAAAATTTCTTAGTCCTATAAATTACAATCACAGCTTCTTTCAACATCCTTGTGTTCAAATCATTCGGGTCAAAATATGCCACATCACCATCTCCCATATTCATATACTTAGTTCCGTAATGGATATCATCTCAAATCCAATGAATTTTAAATTCATGCTGTTTGGAATAATTTTATAATGTCATGAATAAGGTTTGGTGAAAATTTTAAGTGAATTTGAGCACAATCTATTTTCGACGTTACGTGGATAGGGTCTATTTCTAACATTTTTTCCAATTTTCAATTTTTTTGATTTCTTATCCTCCTAACATCGGGAATTGAATTATAATGTTTAAAATATTAATTTTGATGAAATTTACCATTTTTTTATAATGCTTACGTTTCATATTTGCTATAAATAACAAGTTGAGTTATAGAGGTCGGATTAAAAAGTCACTTCCACCAACTTAGGAATTTAGCATTGAGGTGTTTTACAAAATTTCAACTGATTTGGATCAAGGAATGAATGGGAAATAAAAAATGAAAAAATATCTTTCGTAGGTTATCAATGGCTTCTACAAATTATTTAGGGCGTCAATGGAACTAATTCTTGTTTCATTCTTTTAGTTCTTATGGTAAAAGAGGTTGTGCAAGTTTCAGGTGAAACAATGGAGGTTTGTGAGAGCTATGCAAATTTATTTATCCTCTCCAATGGTGGATGCTGAATTTTTTTGTAGCATCACAATAAATGATGATGTGAGGGGGAGTTTAAAATGAAAAAAATGGTTGAAAAATGGCTAATGATAGCCTTTATACCACCCCCTTCATTTCCCTCTTAAAACCGAGTTAACTCGCCCTAAACCCAACCCCTATCAACCCAAACCATGTAAAAACACACTATTAGGTTTGAACCCATAAAAATAGAGGAAAAATGTACATAGGACACCAAACCATTAAAAATGTTCCATAGTAGGGGCATCATGAAGAAGGGGTCAAGTTGTGATTTGAAAACACTTACCTAGCCATCAAGTTGTGGTTTTAAGTGATGCAAGAGGAGCTCTCCATGAAGTGACACCTTATATTTTCCCACTTTTCCTATTAAAAAATGGACAAAGGGAAACTAAAAATCACAAAGTGCACCAAGTTATACATGCCACGAGGAAGGGGCCACAACTTAAATTGAGTGGAAAACACTTTTCTAAAACCTTAAGTTGTAACTTAAGTGGCATTAAATATTCCTCCTCAGTGGAAACATATATTGTCCCTTATGTACCTTTTGAATTTTGTAAAAGGGAAAAGGTACATTAGGGGTATTCAAGTGCACATTTTCCACTTTTGGAAGTTGGGTGTTAGCATTACACTGTTAAAAATAGCCTATTGGAGTGCTTTCTTTCCCCGAGAGCTTCACTCGGTGTTTCCTAGGCCAAAACTATATCATTTTGATTTGAAAACACCCAAGGAATAAAATTACATAACTTTTAGGACATTATTGTGTCTCCTTTTTAAATTTTAGGCCTCTTTTTAATTCTTGTCACAAGAACTTGCCACCAAAGGAAAATCTATCTTTTTGTCTAAATAAACTTATGGATCATGTAGAGGGTATAATTGTATCCACTTTGGAATTTTAATTAGATTATAACTCTCCTTGAACTCCCATAATATTCAATTGAATCTTAAACAAGATCGAGGTCTTTACCTCGCACTATTAGGCCAATATCCATAAATATTCTCCTCGGAATCCTTTGAAACCTTTTACACAATGAATTATTAATCCTTATCTTTCTAATGAGTATCTAATTGATTTGTGAATCCTCTTGAGGGTTTGGATATGTTTACAACCAACCAAATAAATTTTTCACCACTTTCATTTCCTTATACCATGCTAAGAATATCCCGATATTACATAGCTTGTTCCTAATCCTTTTTTTTATTCAAGAAGTTTCCTAAAATGCCTAAGATGATTGCATAACTCTGCCACACACTTCTTGGGTGATTTAAATTTTTCTTGTTCATTCTTGAAGGGTGCTCGCTAGTTTCAAAAAGGCCAAAATAACTCTTTTAGAGCATGTAGGAGAAATTCCTTTTGAATGGTCTTGAACAAATCCATGAATTAATTCCCGCATATTAAACACACTAAAAAATCAAATTAGCATATTCATCCTAACCATTATGAGGGTAACACAATAACTGAGTTGGCCGGAGGATATGTTTACATTGACTAGGAGAGGGATTTTTAAATGAGGATTAAGTTATCATGACATTTTTTTGAAATTTTCATGTTACATATTTTGTATCAAAACATCCGCTCTAGCTCGGGGCTTGTTCTAGAAGAAAGGACAAGAAGGAAATTAAAAATATCATGACATCAAGCGTGGACTAGTGCCTTATCCATTGGGATATAAAGTAATTTATTTCACCAAAAACACAAGCAACAAGCACACATGGGAAAAAAACAAATAAACACACCAACGAAAGGGAAAGAAATGGTTGGTGATAAAATTTGTCAATATGGAAAATTAGGTGTTTCCACCAATGTTCATGGGGCTATGCCCCTTTGCATTTAATGGTGGATCTCCCATTATTGAATGTTAACTAATAAAATCCTATATATTGTTGTGGGGTGGAAAAATATGTTGGGGATCACACAAAAAGTTCCATTGAACCTCGTGGAAAAGTACTTGTATAGGATAAGAGGGAGGAAATTACAACAAGGAGTGAAGGAGAGAAATTAGGAAAGGAAGGTTATTATTGTGAGTAGACCAATTGCGAGCTCACACCAAATAATCGAGTCATTCAACATTAAATATAGAGGACAGATAAAATGAAGCTATTAGTGATACAAACAAAACACACATAGACACATAGTTCTTCGAGGCTCATTAATTGAAGATAAAAATCTCTTTTTGATCACTATACTTACAAAGTGCATATAAGAGAGAAATAGAAGAACACATAGGAAAAGGGAAATTGAAGAAATGTAGCTTTATTTCATGTATTAGTGATAAAAATCTCAACACCTAAATCATAATCCATAATTGATACAAAGAACTCAATTTATAATTTTCATCCTCTTTTGGAATGGAGAAGACATCCCAATTTATAGCAATATGAATTGACTCTTTGCCTACCCCCACATGACTCTTCATGGTCTCATTCAACTTGTGACTTTACACCTTCCTCGGTAGTGAGAAATAAGTTTCGTTGTTATAAATTAAAGGGATTTTTACAATGTAACTTTATAAAGTCACTTAAGTGAATGAGACAAAATATAATAATTACACTCAAAAAAGAATTAGAAAGGGGAGAGAAAGAAGAGGGATTAATAGAGAAGAGGGAAGAAGTTTTTAAATCTAATGAAGAAGATCCATGTGATGATAAAATTTTCTGATTCATCCCTTCTGATGATGAGCCTTTGGAATGGGCTCATGATTCTCGAATTCCTTGCTGAACTGAGCTACTGCCAGTGCTAACTTATCCACCTCTGGAATGAAAATGCATCCCAACACCTTTTTCCATTTCCCAGGGACATCAATGGTCCTTTTTATTTCTGAATCCATTCTTCATGACCCATCAGTTATAGTAATGTAACTTTTGATGTTGGCCAGGGAATCTAAGTTGCATTCATTGAAGGAAAGAGAATAACCTAAATATTTCTTGACTAGCTCCCGAAGGAAACAATGAGTTCTTCTTATGATGATTGCTCAATGATCGAGAGGAACTCAAATATATGAACACAATTACATACATCATTTGGGATCTCAAAATCATGTTGTCCAAAATATTATGCAACTCGTATATTACATTCTTGAGCATTGCATATTTCATATCCATGATGCAGATCCAAAATTGAGACAAGTTCTCTACAACTAACGAAAAACGTTATTGCCCATGATGGTGTGAGAGTTAAAGGATATCATATTAAATACTAGTGGAAACATATCATCCAAATTATTAACCTATTTTGAAAATTATTCCTTTAATTTTTTTACTTCGACAAAGTTTCAAGGATGCACTTGATGAGAGAAATGACATCCGGAAACAATACCTTTCCCTTCTCGATGATTTTCTTGACCCATTTCTTACAAGCCTTTTTCTGCATCATGTATCCTTAGACCTTCATGACTGCCTCTAGATCAACACTACTGATTGGAGGAATGTATTTGATCGGAAGAGAGGATGTTGATTCAGTTCTGAGAATGGTTGAATATAAGCACTGAGAGCTTTTATATGTTCCTCTAGTTGCACAATTGTTTTCTTGTATTTTTCATTCTGAATGAGGAGGAGAGAAGTGGATTTCTTGAACAAATGAGAGAAAACATCATGTGAATCTTGACCCAATGAAATATGGCTTATCTCATAGTCTAATGGAGTCACTTACTTAATAGGATTATCAATCTTAGGCCTAACAATTTCAACACACTAGTTACTTGGGATACCACCGAAAAGTGAGAAGTTGCCTAGGCCTTATTTCTTCACTTAGACTTTGATATTCCTGAGATTTCTTCAAGACTGATCATGATAACAGGATCCATTTTCCTTGGCCCACTTTCAAGCATTTATTGAATCCATGGAAATATCTCTTTCGGAGTTGACATAATGTTAGGCACCGTGGAAATTTCAGAAGCTTGTTGTGGAACAAAATCTTTATCATCATGGGGAATATTTTCCATTGGGGAAGACATACCTAGATTCCATTAAAGAAAAGGAGGTTGCAATGAATCAATCTTTTAATGCTTTACTCCAACCAATCCCACTTTTACTTACTCGGTTCAGCTCACCTGGGCTCACTTTGTCCAGCTCTCCCTTTACCTTGGTTTACTCGTGCTCACTCATTTCCTGTTATTCCTAGTGATGTTCTCGCCTTGCTACTATGGTTAAAATGATGCCCAAAGTCCTTGTGAGGGATGCATTTCCTTTTTTGAGCTATGAAACATTCATAAAACCATGTGAATATTTCAAAATGAAGCAAGATAATTGAAAATGAAGCCTACCAGTAACTTTCTACACTCAAAACAGAGACTTTCTATTTTTAGCAGGTGGAATAAGGACTGCCATTTTGGGAAATTTCACCTATTTTTCTCAAATATGAACTTATTTATCATTTGGAATACTCATTTTTATTCCATTGAAGACACTTTCTATTGTTAGAAAATTTCTATTTTTAGTAGTTACGTTTTGCTTTTTTTTACTTTATTGCTTTTTTGACCGATTTTGCCTAGTTTTTCACTTCCAATGTGTTCACCGAATGCATGGTTATGAGGAGAATTGATATTGATGCCGATACTTACTATTTTTAGAAAATCAATTTTTCCACCTCAGGTTGTAATGAAAATTACATTACTGGATTAGGCTCATTGTCACGATCTCGTGCTCGAATTTCAACTCAATATGCTCACCGGAATGCCCAAAAAAATGAAAAAGCATATATTAGTGCATCAAAATAGGGTTTGATACCATTAATGATTCAAATAATACTCTTGGTATACTTCTACAATGTTATTAAAGGCTCCCGGGTTGAAGAACAATTGAGAAAATTTCACCTGTTTTCGCTTCAATTGGATTGAAAGGTATGTTTTTTTAATTTAGATGTATATGGCCACTACGAATGAATTTGACAGAGTTTATAAAAATTTAAAAGTTTAATGGAGGTTCATACTCATAATTCATGAAGATAGGAATAAATAAGGAAGTGGGTAGAGGTTTATTTTATGTTTAAAATATTCTTACAACATTTTTCATTCCTGTGCAAAGGCAGATAGAGAAGAAGGAAAGTAAAGTACTTAGTAAATTTTTTTATTTGTAAAGTACTTAGTCCCAAATGTCTCTAATTTCTTAGGACATTTGGGAAAGTAAAATGTGCCCTACTCAAAGCCCGAAATGTGGTAGGAAATGAGTGGGTGAGGATGGAGGAGGAGAGAGAAAGGTTTCAATTCCCTGAAGAAAAAATTTGGGGTCATATGAAGAACCTGAGCACTAGATAGGGGTGTGGTACATTTTACTATCCCAACTTTCCTGAATTTCCAAGATAGTTGGGATAGTAGGGGCAAAAAAATGTGCCCAAGGCTAGGAAGCTCAATACTTAGCCAATTTTGCATGTTTGATCACTTAGCACCTTATCGAGAGGAACATGGTCATATGAGGGTCCAAGGGATTCAAAAAGGGGGTAGCTACTATCCCCACTATCCCAAATGTCCCAGAAAGTTGGAACAATTCGGACACCAAAATGTGTCAGGCTTCCAACTGCAAATTTGACTAACTCCTAGAATCTTGAAACAAACTTTCCCGGAGTTGTAAGAGGTATTTTTAAGTGAAATTGTATATAAATTTGACTCCAAAGATAATTGTGATAAAAATTGGATAGTTTTTAAGACTTTATTATTTCTCATTCTACAAAAATTCCACTATTTCATTCAGGACCGCAAAGTGAGTCTACACAAATTGCTCTATCCTAAGAAGCACTTATGTGTTGAGAAGAAAATGATTTATACATAATGTAGGAATTTAAATATATCTCAAATGATATATTTTTTTCCACTTGAATCATCTCGACCTTCTAGAATCTTCAATTGAAGTTTAGGTGTTTTTTTCCACCGCTTACTCCTCGCACCTTAAAAACCGTAGTTGTACAACTTGTTCTTAAGCATCTAAAACACTACCAAATATTCCTAAACCTATTATAATATGTTATTGGATCTTGTATAAAAATTATAAATAAATTTGATATTTCAAATTTTCCTCGTAGGATACACACTTGTCTCAAAAAAAGATAAAAATAACCTTTCTAGGCCTACAAGAATTCTCTCTCGTGAGGCACTATATTAAATGAACCGAATGACCATGTTTTGACATTTAAAACATCAAGTAAAGTATACACAACACATATGAGTAATTTCAAAGATCAAGGATAGGCATGACACCTAGTTCGACCGATCTGGATAGGTATTCGTGTGGGCTCTTAAGCAAAAAATTTTACACTAGGGTATAGTTGTCAAGATTCAACATTGAATTTTTCCCTTGCAAAATCTCATCACAACAATTGGCTCTAGCTTGGGGACATATTCTGATCAAGCACAACAAGGATAAAGCAAGCAAGAACCCCGAATCTCAATACATATCATGGACCAATGCCTTATCCATTGGGCTATAGGATTCATTTCTTCCAAACATGCACAAACACACAAACACATGAAAGGGAAACATACTGGAAGTGGAAAACAACACACAAAAGAAAGGAAAAATATATATAGGGAAGGAATATTTTCAAAGGAAGGGAAAGAATTTACACATACCTAGAGATGGGTCGAGAGAATAATACATCATCATGGAATAACAGATTGAAATACGGCCTCTCGAATCTTGAAGGTCACTATTTTATCACTTTGTGCTCCTGTGATGGCTCTACATGGCTTGAGAAGAAGGATACACATCAATATTCCATCTTCATACTTGTATTATAATGAGAACATTCTTGCATCCACTTAAAAATTTGTTACCAACTTGAAGTTCTTGCATCTTGCATCTTCCACCCGATTTTTCAGTGTTCATGAGATAACATTCATTTGTGTTATTGAAATCAGAAACATTACATTTTTCATAGAAACATTCCCCATTCTTTAATTTCAATATGAAATTATCTCTGAACCAAGCGAGGTACTTAGAGGAATTGATAACAAGTTGATTCAATTCCCGATCAACAACTTATTCAAGACTTATTCTTTGTTTTTCTGAGCAAGTGCTTTCAAAAATAAAGTCCACATCATTGACACAATGGTCCTCATCATCCTCGAGAGAATGTTGCAACATGGAAACATGTTCAAGACCAATAGAGGATTTGGAAATGGTGATTGTAATCTGATTCAAAGACAATTCACAATATCCTTGAAACGTTTCATTTTTCTCCTCGGGACAATATTTTTTGATACTAACTGGCTTCAGAATTGATCTTCATATCTTTTTCAAAAATGTAATTCTTGTCATGGAAACATTTATCACTTTTGAGTGAATTTTGCCGTATGCATTCTTGTTCTAATTTGGTAGGGTATCAAAAAGTGGTGAGAACAAGTTGATCTTGACTTAACTCATAAGGATTTTGTACCTCTTCCCTTTGTCTTGAACAATTACCTTCAATACCACTCAGCTCAACATTTTCTTTAATATCATCCTCCATGGTGGAGATGTTTTCTTAAAGATTGGGAATATTCAAAGGAGATCTAGGAATCTCCTTTTCTTTGCATATATGATCTTCTTCACAAAGCATGAAAGAGAAAGACATATATTCACATTCAATCTCACCGACCAAGGTATTAGGGAGGACATCAAGCTCATCCATCTACTCCATATCAACATCAAACATTGGTGTATCAAAATGAGAAGAAAAAATTGAATCATACCTATATTGTATTTCCATAGCCCAAATTAGGATCTCAAGACTGAGTTGAGGGTCTTCAATTGCTTCCTCAAGTCTTCAAGATATATTATAGAGATAGCCCTTTTAAATCTACCATATAATCATTGTCACCTTTGTTAGTAGGGTTATTGTATTGAGCTTCAAAGAAATGATTGAAAATATGATTCACACATGGCCATGATTCATTTGAAACATTCTTATTCTCATTTTCTGTGCTTCTTTTCATCCATGGCTTGCATTATTACAAAAATGAGCATACTTGATTTTAAACATTCTTTGATAAGGATAAGAGATCCAAGATATGCGGGAAGGGTACCCCTTTGAGCTCAAGATGCATTTCATCATATTTATGGTGGGGGTGGAGAACAATGTTGGGGTAGTAACATACGAATAATTTTCAACTCTATCTTGATCATTCATTATTGAATCCTCTTTCTCATATGGAAAATGAAATATTTCATACTCACCGTGATGATAAACATTATGCTCCTTTGGTGAGGGTGGTGAAATCAGCTCTTTAGAGAGGTCATGCTCAAGTTGTTCATCCTCCTCGGTTTCAAGGAAGAAATTTAATTATTTCATTTGTTCATACACAATTGAATCAAAAAGAGAATTTGATTCTTAAAATGTATCCATTTCATAGTTAAATTTTTTACATCACTTAAATGAATCAAAATTGGAAAGAATATTATCCATGATTACCTCAGATCTGTCATCTTAAGTCCGGGATTTAGGATTGATTTCTCGTACCTATTCATGGCTGATGGAGTATTCATAAAATGTTGGGTATTCCATTGTATAACAAGAATCCTCCTCAGTTAAATTCATTTTTCCTCAATGGGTTGTGCCTTGAGCCGAGAATGAGTCAAGATGAATGGAGGTCCAACTATCATGTCTTCTTTTTCATCTTCTAAGGTGCTAATTTGATTTTATTGAGAAGGTTTGAGAATATGGCCCTCATCGAATTACAAAAGAATATGATAAGGATGACCACCTCATAGTATGGATATTCATCAGGATCTTCCTCCATAGGAAAAATATCTTCTTCTTCCTCAACTTGACGAAGTGTTATTTGTCAATTTTTTCCCTCTTGGACAAAAATGGAAAATGGTGGTAAATTACACCTTGAAACCAAAAATTCCTTCATGAAACAATTCCTAAATTTGGTTAATCAAATGAGGCTAATTTTTTTGAAACTATATTGACTTATGAGTTATTAAAGAAATCAATTTCACACAGTGATTCTTTATTCATAGGGTCAGATGCCTCGAAATGAGGTCAGCATATAGAAGTGATGAATATTTTGCACAATTTGACAAAGATCACTTGGAAGGCATGGCTTCAAGTTAGGGAGTGGATTAGTACATTGAAATAGCCTAGTTGAAAAAAGGAGGAATCTTTCAGATTTTGTTTCGGAGATATCCTTTCAGGTTATCATATGTTTTGATGTTTTGGAGTCTTAGGATGAAGAGTTGAGGAAGTGAAAGCTTAACTTTTGAAATCCAAGTCCGAAATTCAAACTTTGGGTTTCGAAGTTGAGTCATTTTTGGGATTGGGTGTGTTGTATTTTGGAGGTTTGAATTTGAGTTTGGGTGGTTTGGATTCCAAAATCCTAAAAGGAGCTCATTTGGACTTCGAAGTCTGAGCTCGTAGTGGAGAATGTGTTGACAAGTAAGCTCGAGATATGGCTTGGTGGGGAAGTTCTTACACAAGTCGGGCTCGCTTATAGAATGTGGGGCTTATGAGGTAAAGCACGAGGGAAAAAATGAAGAACATTGAACATGAAGCTTGAACATGTAGGTTGACGTTGGTGGAATGACAAAGGAGATCATTATCTACAATGGCAAGTTGAGATCGGCTCGTTCTAAACAAGCAAAAGTAGTAGTCGACTCAACCGGAAAGGAGTGGAGATCGAGCCGTGGAGAATGGTTTGAACGTGAACTCATTGAAGTGGCATGCATGTGCATGGTTTAGGCCAAGGCATTTAATGTGAAAAGATAGAAATAGAGATTTCCAAGCATGGTGAGAAGCATTGGCTAGACTACTCAATTGAAATTAACAAGGATCTCAATTGTTAGAGAAGGAATGGCTCGACTTGGGCATCACAAGTGCATGAAGGAAATAAAGGTGAAGGATTTCATGGGATTAGCTGACGTAGTTAGCAAGATCATTTGAGAAACACATTGGGTTCATAGTTGATGCAAGGCAAGTAGGGTGTAAGTTAGCTTGTTAACAAGCTCGGGATGGAATAAAGTGAGCTAGTAGGCCGAGTTGCATCAATGTTCGAGAGGTTAATTTTAGATGTTTGTTTTTGTGATTTCCCATTTTGGGATTTATGACGTTTTGAGTTTGGTCTTGTCTCAATGATTTGGTGGTAAACTCAAAGGTTCTCAACCTAAAATGCCAAAACTATGAAGTTTCATATTTTCAGATTTTGAGAGATTTCAAGGTGAGTTACCTCGGGGTTTTGGAATCCAAACTCTGAAATAAGTTAGGTCAAAGTAGATTTGGTTCCCAACGACTCGAGAGTTACCCGAGTTAGTCATTAGCGGGTGCATAAAATGTTTGACATCGAGTCATCAGTTGAGCAATATGGTGAGGTGGATAATTGTTATGTTGGGGCAAAGTTAATCTTGGAGCTCGATGAAAAAAATACCGTGTGTTAAGATCCCATTGAGTTTTCAAGGATTTGGCCATCCAAGGTGAAGTGCGAAAGTGAATATCTCACTAGAACTAAGTGGTTAAGGTGGCACAAAAATAGTTGTGTGAGGCCTAAGGAAAAACATTTGAAGGGGTAAAAATGACGAGTAATTGTCTCAGTAGAGGTAGTAAGTAGCTCGGGGTCAACCAATGTTAAGTGGTGGATGATGAAGCAATGTAAGAATGACAAGGACATTTAAAACATGGATCATTGAGAATGTGGAATGGACCGTTCAATTCAAACAAAGATACATGGAGAAAATGTATTAAGCTCACCCAACCAAAACAAATACATGATAGAGGCAATAAAAGAACCCACCATACCAAGCGGGAAAATTCAAAGAAAAAATGATCTCTATTAAAGATATTTTTATATTTTTATTAAATGGAGATAAATTTAAAATTTGGATTTATGAAAACATCTTTTCATAGAACTGGTTAAACAATGCCCGGGATACCCAAAAAAGTAACTTTTTCTCAACAAGCCATAACTTCCTCCCTAATTGTTTGTTTTCCACAAAATTATAGTCATTGGAATTGGGAGAGTGAGAGCTACATAATGGAATTATAAGAGTATGAATTTTTAAAGTTTTGGTGTTCCAAAATTATAATATTTACTCATTATGTGAATAGTTCCTTGAAAGGTGGAGTTGCAATTAATAAGGCAAGCATGGTTGACCTGTTCTGCTACAATCTTGCCTACTTTTTAGGATTCTTCCTTATTTCTCTCATCAGCTTAAGAAATGTTATAAAATGTAAAAATTTCTTATTTAAAAAAGGTTAGACATTTTCCAAGCTTCCCCTCTCTTCACAAGTTGAGCTGTTATGAATTTGCAGGCTTTCAAGCCTTTCTTCTAAAAATTATAATGACAACTTATGCCTTTCCCTACTATAATGATACATTGTGCAAGTGCTTGGAATAATAAAATTATGTTTTATGGATAATTATTTGTCCTTGCATTAATTTTTTGTTTCCTTTTTCCTTTCTCATGTTTGCAGTGAAATGTGCAACTAGTGTTTCTTTTCAAGTTTTGGAGGTCATCAGGTGCTTATCAAGGAAGGATTATTGTATGTGGTTGGGTTTGTAATACAAGTTCATTCTTCCCATGTCCATATTTCTTCATTGGCAAGATGAAAATTTCTCTAGCAAACCCATTTCTTAGTGCATCACCACTTCTAGTTTAGGTTTTATTTCTTGCAAATATCTCTCCCTAATCCCCTTGAAAGATTAGTATAGTTCTAAGTATTTATTTTTATTGCATTAGGAGTAGTGTAGCACTTATTTTAGGAAGAGGAATCCAGTCTTCTCTGGAGGTTCACTTTAAGCCCGCAAGTCCCACAACTTGACAAGTGATCTCATGTTACCCAATCACACCGAACGTTGTGTTTACCTTTAGGCCATTTGGGGGTGAAATTATTTGGGGATAAAAGTGCTTCAAGGTGTTCATACCTTATTTGTAATGCCAATGCATATTTCCAAACTTCATGATAGGCTTTAGGATGAGAATTTCCTTCTTCCGCATAAAAGAGCCTTTGAAAAATTCTCTTCTCAAAATATCCATTTCTTCATCACCGTATGCAATAAAATCATCTAGAGGGAGGGAGATGAAGGATAATTTTCTCAAATTGTTAGTGAGTTGTGTGAAGTTGAAACGTTACCATCAATGGATTCTCGCGCTCTCTGTCCTTCATATAGCCTTTCATATCTCTTATAGATCTTCCTCATCCATCTCTTGAATTCACAATCATCAAAACCAACAATTCCAATTTTCTTTCCTTTAGCAAAACTCTTCTTGAATTTTAACCACCATGACTTGATGATGGGATATTCAAAAACAATAACACCAAACTAGCTCAAAATAAGCTCAAAACCCCATCATCCGGATGGCTACAAACTACAAACACCACAATTATGATTTTTAAGATTCCAAATTCATCACACATGTAAAATATGACATAAAAACATCATCTATGGTTGTTAATTATCTTTCACTAATGAAATTATTCATAAATTACTCAAAGTTCCTCATATCCTTTACCAAACATATGTTTGGATGATGTCTTCACCTTTGGGCCTTAAGAACACTCAATAACATCTAAAATATAGAATGTAACCAATCATTTGAATCCATTATACCTGTAGATCACATCCATTCTTTCTATAGGTCACAAAACATCCATATATGTAAACCACACCAATGTTCCTCTTCACCAAATTGAGCTTCCCAAAAGAAATTTTAGAAACAAAACTAGTTTGCACCATTTTTTTCCACTTTCAATACCTTAAAATTCCTTTTATAGGAACAAAATCAATCCATATTAACTCTCCAATTGATAGAAATAATCAATTAATCCATTTCATTCCTCTTATAACTCCATATTTTGGTAAAAGAAATCCTGTCCTAAGAGACAAGAAACCTTATTATTTAAAATATGAGATGGGTGACCTATCAAACATAATCATCATGATAAAAATCATAGGCCATTGGAAATATATTTTAATCCTCATTCCATAAAATATTACATTTCATTCCAACTCTAAGTGGAAGGCCTTCAACCAGTCCATCTTTAAAACTACTCCGCAATTGCCCCAAAAATACCTTAGGAATAGTATTCATAAATATGATACAATTTTTCTTTTATAAGCTCCATCATGATCTGAAACCATCATGTAAATAAATTAAAACTCCCATAGTAAAAACAATGTCAATTTATTTTACAACTCTTTTGGACAACTTTGTCCCAAATTGAACTTCTTCAAAAACTTTGCATTTTCGGTGGGGTACACTTATCACCACATTCTATGTCATAAATTTCTCTAAATATTAATTATTTTTCTACAAAATACAATAATCATACTATCAAAACCAATCAATTTTGGGAACTCGCCAAGAAAATACCTCCTATTTCATTTTAGCTAGGTTTCAAGCACACAAAAAGTTGTTTACCTTCTTAACATTCGTTCATAAAAATGTGACAATGAAATGACTTAATTATTTTTTTGAAACCTTATTAAATTAATGTAAAATAATCCCTAAAATCCACAAGGTCCCATGTAAATAAAAAAATTCATGGTGAGCATTAGAAGTTGTAATTCAAGCTAGAAATCACCTTCTCAAGCACCCTATTTCACTAAAACTGGTGTAACTTCCAAAACTCTCATCACAAAGAACTCTGAAATGTTTCCCAAATCATCATAATAACTCAAATATCTCTTCATCTTCACATCCCATCTAATTTTCATGACTATTCCTTGGGGTTTTGTATGGTTTAGGTTAGGGTCAACTAAACCAACACCTTAACTCATCAAGAAACCTCTCCGAAAGTACCAAAAACATTAATACATCATGTATCACTCACCTACATGAATCCATAAGCTCACACGGCTCTACAACTCGTGCTCATGCCTCTAAGCACCTAAACTTGGTCTAGATGAAAATCTACAACTAAGTCTTCCACATGTCCCTACACCTTAAAATTCATATGAGTGCCTAAGCTCTCTCCAATATGATCTCAAAAATAATAACATTCTCCTCAAGAAACCAAGCAACTCAAACCATCATGTACCATCACCTATGAAAGCTAGCTCACCTCACTAGGCTTGCTAAACCAAGCTAATCTCACTAAATCACCACATGCCATCATGAAACTATCTAAATCTCCATGTTATCAACCTACCTATCATGTTATGACAATTATCCATCACCCTCTTTATTATTAATTAGATTTTACATTATTGAAACCACCTAAAACTCAACATGCCAACATTTTGCTCTTTTGGATCATTCCATCTCTTTCCTCTATAGTTATGTTTCTCTCTGCTCTTTTGTATTTTCAAGAAATTACTTCATGTTTATAAAATTTTACAAGTTTGAACACATAATTCTAATTATGAATGGTTAATTTGGAAGGTAATTGATCATAATTTAATATTTGTTTGTAAAGGAAACAAGCATTTTTGGTCTGTGATAGTTTATAGAATGTCATCACAGTGTTAGCTAACCTGTCAATGTTTACTCAATTATGAAACTATGTGGAGCTTGTTGATTCATTCTCTATTCAAAAATTGATAGAAGAAGTACTTCACATATCTTACAAACCTTGAGTTCACTGAAGAAAGGACACTATGCAGAAGCTATTCATTTGTGTGTTATTACATCTTCAAAACACTTATTGAAAACATTATAAGCGTGGATCTTTCTTGTTGGTTTGCACTTTAGGGTGACTAATAGAGGATATGTAGAGTGTGAAACAAAAAAATCCATATGCATGTGGTGTTTTTTATTGGGTTTCACTCCGTAGTGAAACATACATGACAAAAAGAACATATAATAGAAAAAATATGTTAAAATCGTACGTAGGTGGAGCCTTCTTAGTGGCTCACCTTTCACTAGTTCTTACAAAGGAATAAAACATGTGAAATAATGCGGAGATGTATTATTATCTCACTTCTTACTATTTATGACAAAGTATTGAAAAATATTGGTTATGAAAAAATAAAAGTAGCATGGAATATTCTTATTGGTTAACAACTAACAAGGTTATCAAAGGAATGATATTGTGAATTGTGAAGTAAATTGGATCTTTTCTATTAGATCACACTTTGCAATGACTAATAAGACCTACCAAGTTGGTAAGAAAATAAAGTTTGAAATTTTCCAAACATTATAAGTGTGGAGCTTTCTTGTTGGTTTGTACTTTGGGGTGACTAATAGAGGATATGTAGAGTCTGACATTGCGAAATCCATACGTACGTGGTGTTTTGTTATTGGTTCACACTTCATAGTGAAATATACATGGCGAAAGATAATTTAATATAAAATGATCCATTAAAACCATACATATGTGGAGCCTTCTTACTGGCTCACCTTTCACACTTTGACATGGTTCTTACAAAGGAAAACAACATGCAAAATAATGTGGAGATGTCTTATTGGCTCGCTTCTGACTATTTCTGACAAATAGCTTAGCATAGATTGGTTATGCAAAAATAAAAGTAGTGTGGAATATTCTTATTGGTTAACAAATAAGAAGTTTATTAAAGGATTGATATTTCAAATTATGAATTGACTTGGAGCTTTTCTATTGGATCTCACTTTAATGACCTAAATGACCAACCAAGTTGGTAAGAAACATTGTGAAAACATTATAAGCATGGATATTTCTTGTTGGTTTGCACTTTGGGGTGACTAATAGAGGATATATAGATAAATTGATAATGACTTGCTTATATAGTCTTCTATAGGTGAGATATTCTAATAAGGTCGACCCTAAGAATATAGAATGACCCAAAGAATGATTTGAAATTGAATCTAGAGTTAGTGATTCTAAAAGGGAGGGACAAGACAAGTTGTCTAATACAAAACCTTACATCTCAACCCTTCTAACTGATTTTTACATGAGAGTGAAAAATCAAAATTGAAATTTGTGTCATGAATATTAGATGTTTTATGTTATTTTAATTAAATATTATTTTATATTTGATGAAAAAGAATAGTGTAAAGATAAACAAGGTATATAATGGATAGAAAGATGAGGAGATCGATTATAAATGTGATCATTTGTCTTACCAAGAATACAAGGTCAAACTTGGCATTGCACAAGGATAAGTTATAAAATTTAAGTGTCTCGTATTTTATCCCCATTTAAGTTTGAAATTGAAAATTGCATGTTTAAAGGAAAAACACACATGATTGTGCACAAACACTTTTCCTTCACTCAAAGGGACTTCATGATGTGTTATTTTTTAAATGCTCCATGATGAAACCTGTAACACAAAGTGTATTCAATTTCTATGATATAAATTGAAATTAAAATCATATTATAAATCATGCTTCAGAATCACAAAATTTTCAAAAGTACATAAAGAAGGTGAAAAACATGGAAGGAATACATGTATTTATTTTTGCAGAGTGAGGATCTCACGTTGTTTTTGTGCCTTTGAGGTTTAGAATTTACTTTGGATATTTTAAGGATTGGGGATTATAAGTCCCCAATGTTTTTCCAAAGGATATCGTAGAGAGGAAGAAGGTTTATGATAAGATATTTGTATATATTAATTTAGAAATATGAAAAATATAGTTAATATCAACACCATTCAAGACATATTGGTGGGCTAAGATGCCCAAATATTCAATATATGAAAATAATACCCTTAAGGTAGGGCAACACCATAAATTTTCCTTAAGGAAGGAGTAACTCCACAATCTCCCCGATGTGAATCCACTTTGAGGGGGACACCTCATGGAAAATTTTAAGGAACCCGCCTAAAAAAACTTATAGAAATCATGACAAATATGGCTAGAACTAGATTTTCTCGGTTGGTGAATTATCTAAAATCAGCATTCGTGGCATTGGTGAAATAAGAATATATATTTTTAAGGAAGTTTTGAATAGAGTGGAAAATAAAGGATAACTTATAATATTAAGGACTTAGCTATTATTTTAAAGTAGAGGAACACTTCAAATTTAAAAGGCCACCAAATTTAAAATACCCACAAGTTATAGAGACTCCAACAAACATCTAGAAGCATGCCAAAGACATGAGACATGTCACCATTCTAGAGATCTCCCATCCAAAGGCTTCCGGCGGACTTGACGCCCATGGAATAATCTGTAATTAATATAACTTTTAGGTCTTGAGCTAGGGTTAGGTCTTGGGTCGTGATCAATAGAGGACATGTGACAACCAAGGAAGGAGATACATGGTGCAGATCAAGAGCATCAATAGGGACATGTGTTAGAATTATGACCCTCTTCAAAGTGATTGGGTTCCAATTAGGGATTAGTTTGTATAATCTAGATATATATATATATATATATATATATATATATATAATAATAAAATTTTAAAAAACATTCCTAAACATGTCGGTGAATGAGACCAAATGATCGGGAAGGTTTCATATATTTCTTGGCGATCTAAGAATATTTTAAAATCTTGGTTTGTTGATCACATGGTGATTGAATAAAAAATATAATTTGGGGTTATAGATCCGTTGGCTATTTTCATGGGACAAATTAATGTTTTTGGAATTTTTGGGTGAAATATGGGAACTATTATGGTCATAAAATAGCTAAATTCATATTCTAAAATTCCTACTTTTAGCCGAATTACGAATATTAGCCACTAAATTTTTCCATGGGACAACTCCATTATACCTCTACCAAGTATAAGTCTCAACAAATATATCACATGACCTATCATAATACTCATATCATTTATATAAGCATACATTACTCTCGGTGGATGTGTAATACATAATCGCAATGTAGGTCGACTCATTACCCAATATAACTAATTCCTACGTGATCCCACATATTATAAATATATAAATAAGGGGATGTGTGTCACATGTCATAATCTCGATCAACACATATAGATTATATTACCATATCCCAAGGTACATAACATTCCCTCCTTCTTTGACATGATTCATCCTTAAACATGAGAAGAATCCATATAGTGAGTTTGCTTCAAATTATTGCACACTTGTCACCATGATCGATCATCCAACCATCCATATGAGATATTATTGGGTGATACATATCTATATTTGGTTCCATAATCTACTACTCTACTATAATTCCATCCTTTTCCATATTTTTCCTCATATGCATCCATGCATATCCATAATAATTATCCTTGTGATTCATTTTCATATAATTTTTCTCCATTGATTCCATGTATAGACATAATGATTTCTCCTCCAAATCCATGTATATTAATATATATTTTGTGTCGTCGTGTGTTTTAAAATTCCTCCATGATTTTTCCACTCATGATGATGAGGGTGTCTATATGGTGCTACCTAAGTATACTTAATCTTATCAATCTTTTCCTCTCCTTTATTTTCCTCTTCCACATTTTTTTGCTATTTATTTTTTTCTTGAGTAGATGTTTTTTTTTCTTTTTAATCACATTATCCTTTTGAATCATATTTATTCCCTTCTTCAACATCTTAAAAGTCACCCTCATGCTCCATCTTGACATTATTTTGTTCCTTCTCAAGTGTGATATCTTGTAAGGAGATTTTCATTCTCTTATACCATATCTTCACAAATTTATTTTGCACATTAATATTAATTGATTTAAATGTCTCTAACCAAGGAAATCCAAGAAAAATATCCATATCATCCATATCTAAAGCATAAAAATCTGAATGCAAAACATATTTATCCATAGAGAGATTTAAATCTTCAAAGACTTGAATTTTCTTACCATCCACTTGAGCTTCCTTGATATTATTTTCCTAAACATGTAGATGTTGAGCTACACCCATGTTGATGAAGTTATACTTGCTTATGGAAACAATTACCTTTTTCCTTGAATGCATCCTTCAAATTGAAATATTGAAGCTTCCTTCTTTGGAGATGCACTATCTGAACTCTTATCTTGATCCATTGTTGCTCCTTCTAAATCATGTGTAGCCTCTTCATCATCAAATATTTATTCTTCATATTCTTATTATTTTTCATCATCATATTCTTCTTCTTCCTTATCTAAAAAATCTTCGATATTGACATTGTATTTATCATCATATGTTTTGTCTCATCGATCCAAGAAAACACACCCCCTTTCCTCCCATGTCCAATATGAACTCCTTTGTTTCAATCTAGAGTGCCAAGTTCATTTTATACCACCTTTACAAATCTAAAAGGAAATAATGGCGTTGGATGTGAAAAAATATTTTCTTTCCATCTTCATAGAAAATTCTCATTCCCATGATCCAAAAAAACTAGGGTTTTAGGAATAGACCCTTTTGATAAAAACTTGTCCTACCTGTTTCAGCTAAAGGTCAGAAAAATATAAGAAAATAAATAACACATACACCAATTATAGTTTTGATATATTTCCTAAAAATGTAAGAAATTCTGAAAATTTCGTAATATTTCGGCCTTTGGAGAAAATTTGTGAAAATCCATAAAACTACTATAACTAGCACAAAATAGATAAAAAAATTATGAAATTTTTAGGGTGTCACCTTGAAATATATTCACCTCAAACTAAAAACTTTAAATAAACAATTCTCCAAAATTCTGAATATATAAATGAAACATGAAAATTAAGGTTTCAACCCTAAAATTGACATATCTTTCACAAAATAGCTCCAAAAATCGTAAATTTAGAGAGAATATTCTTTGAATGATTTCTCCACTTCACAAAAAATTTTATGAAAAATTTGAAGTTAATCTCAACATATAGGAAAATCACTAAAATAGTGTTTTATCCCGAAATTTCCCGCATCGATGTTCGATACCACTTGATAAGATCTTTTCATCTAATAATTCAAAAATATGAAGAATATAATAAATTTCAACACCATTCAAGATAAATTAATGGGCCAAGATGCCCAAAGATTCAATATATGTAGAATAATACCTTAAATGTATGATAAAACCATAAATTCTCCTTAAGGAGTAACTCCACAATCTAACACCCCGACAAGGCAAGTAGTAATGGATAAGGAAAATATCAATGAAAGACCAATGGATGTGCCATTTTGTATCTAGGTATTAGTCTATTCATTTATCTTGGTCATGCCTTATGGGAATGACATGGAGACACACGAATAAAGATTTGGCTATTATCTTGCTACTTTATGGATCTTCTTGAACTAAGGTGAGAAAACCTATAAGGTGGCTTGAAAGAGAGATATATATTATGTTTCAAACCATCAAACTTGTTAGAACCTCAATTTGATATTAAGCGTGATAAATAAATACAATATTCATTCAAAATAATGGTCACAAAAACTTACAAACACTTGATACATCAAACAAAATCCATCAAGATAGATATAATGTGATCTTAGTAATCATCTATAAATAAATTGTTGACAACCTAAAATATGATAATGATGAGATGCTAGAATTCACAAATCATAACAAACACACTTAAAATATACAATATACGTGTGATTTGCATGTAAACACATGTAAAATAAATAGATTTAATGTAATTTGTAGGGGTAGGATAGTCTTTTACTTATTGAAATGAGTTAGGGGTGGTGGATTTGGTGGGGAGAAGTATTAGCACTCACCATTTAGACATGCTATTTTCAAGATGTAGAGAAAACATTCAAGAGAATAGAATATTTGAAGGGGAATTTGCATTCATTGATACCAAATTTAGGAAAATACTACCGCATAACCTCTAGATCTTCAACACAAACACTCATGCACAAATCTCCAACAAAATGTTTGTTGTATCAAATCATAACACCCAAGATACACTCAAGGGTTGTAAACAATCACTTCTTAAGTAATATTGCAGAAAGGATTTTAAAACTAAAAATATTGTAAAGTAACACTACAACACAATACTCATTCAATAACCAATGTTATGTAATAACTAGAAAGAACTCATTTGTATATCATTGATTCAACAAAGATAAGATTACATCAAAAATGTAGAAAGTATATTTTTGGATACTACGATATGGTACGAACCTTATTTCCTTCAACTTTATTGGCTTTACAAGAGATGTTCCAAAATGATGGCTGAGAAAAACTATGAATTTATCATAAATACTCTTCTTCTTATTCATTTACACTCATTGGTACCTCACTCTAATATGAAAATTTATTCATTGTGGTGTGGTAAACGAATGTGATACGGATTCGTTCCTTGATGGAGTTGCTTTCCAAAATTAATTTTTCTTTGAAAATCAATTTTTTTATTTTTTTTATTTTATATTTTTAATGCTTTTCACAAAGATATTTTTGGGTGCACAAGGGTATATCTTTCCCTAATGGAGCCTCCAAAACTATTGGTGAGAAAATTTATCGATACGGAAAATTAGGTATTTCCACCAACATTCATGGGGCTACGCCTGCTGCATTGAATGGTCCAACTCCCATTATTGAATTCCCTTGTAGATGTGCCATTATGGTCCAGTTCCAAGAAATAGAGAAATAAAATTGTTTCTAGACTTCGTGATCTAAATAGAGCGCCACTTAAAGATCATGAACCACTTCCAATAATGTATAAAATCCTACAAGTGGTAGCTAGTTCCAAAGGTTTTCATTGCTAGACAACTATTCAAGTTATAATCAAATAATGGTGAAGGAAGAAGATCAGTTCAAGAAAACCTTCACTACAAAATGGGGCACATATGCTTATAAGAATATTCCATTTGGATTTTCAAATGCTAGAGCAACATTTCAACGAGCTATGGATATGGTGTTCAAAGGACTAATCAACAAGATAGTGCTCATATATCTAAATGATATCATTGTATTCTCAAATAATGCAACAGACCATCTCTTTCACCTCAGGAAAGTATTTCAAAGGTGTAGAATATTTGGTGTGTCATTGAATCCATAAAAGTGTGTATTATTGGCACATGACGCAAAGTTTTTGGGCCATATTGTTTCAAGAGAAGGGTTAACAATTGATCCTGAAAGAGTTGAAGCTATCGAACTTTTTGATTTCCAAGTGATAATAAATATCTCCAAATATTATTAGGAAGGATAAAATTTGTCCACGGATTTGTGCCTAATTTTTCCACTCTTATGAAGTTATTAATAATGATGTTGAAGAAGAGCCTTGAATTCAAGTGGACAACAAAAGGTAGAGAGATTTTTAAGGCTACTAAGCATGCAATATGACAAGATCTAACTATTTTCAACCTAGGTTTCTCCAAGGACTTCATGTTATATGATTTTGAAGGATCAGATACAATCTCAGCTATCTTGGTATAGCTGAATAAGGAAAGTTCAGAACAACCCATAGAATTCTTCAGTCAAATCCTAGAAGATTGGGAAGAAAGGTATTATTTCATTGAAAAGCATGTTCTTAATATTATTAAGAGCTTAAAGAAGTTTAGACACTTGGTCTCAAACAACAAGATCCAATTGTTGGTATCTCATGTCAAGGTCAAGTATTTTATCCTAAAAAGGATTTGAATGAAAAGAGGGAAGGTTGGATCACTTGCGTAATGGAGTATGATATTGAAATAAAAGTGACCAAGCTGGTTCGTGGCAAAGGTTTGTGTGAGTAGCTCACTTCCAAACAACAAGTTGAGTCAAAAAGTGAAGAAGAGGTTGTCATACTACTAAAAATGATTAAGAACAACCAACTAATGATGCACCCATTCCATGTTAGACTCAATACATGGTGCATTATCTCCAAATAGGTTTGTGCCCTCCAAAATGGAACAAATCTAAGAGGAGATATTTCATATTACAATCCATTTCGTATGTGCTCATTGATGGCATCCTATTCAAGAAGGATGTGAATGAGGTGTTGTTGAGGTGTGTCCTAGTAATTTAGGTTGAGAAGGCATTACATGAGTTCCATGATGGGGAAGGGGAGGCCGGTTTACTCCATGAGTAACAGCTCTCAGGATCATGAAATCTAGTTACTATTAGTCTATAGTGTTTAGTGATTACTACTCATGGAATAAAAAGTGTAATAAGTGTGCATTCTTCACATGGAAGGAAAGGTGAGCAACCCTGCCTCTTCATGGAATCTTAGTAGATCAGCCATTCATGCAATGGGGATTGGAATTCATTGGAGTTATCAATCCAAATTCAAGTCAAGGCCAAAAATGGATACTTTTGGCAACATAATACTTTACCAAATGGATGGAAGTGATGAAACTCAAGGAGGAAAATGAATCTTACATCTTAGATTTCTATGAGGGGATAGTCATGAGGTTTGGTTTCCCTACTACTATCATTTCAGATAATGCATTGGCATTTCTTGGCATAAAAATCATAGAATGGGCTATTAGAAACGGAATTTATCTCATCACTTCTTTGAATTATTACCCTCAAGGTAATGGCCAAGCAGAGTCCATAAACAAGAACTTGCTTTGAGAATCATTAGAAGAACTCTTGATGAGAATCACACCCAAGATGTATACTGAGACAGCTCTCCATATAAGCTAGTATACGGGAAGGAAGCATTAATTATGATATCACTTGAGTTACGGCATTAGAACTAGCTGAGTTTGAGCCCATGGACATAAGGTATGCAAAGTGATAGAATTGGAAGAAAAAGAGAGCATGCAATGCAAACCATGGAAAAAGATCAAGCATTGATCAAAAGGAGATTTGACAAGAAAACTAAAGCCAAGACATTCCAAGTAGGAGACTTGGTATTGAAGTGGGATGTTGATTGTGTAAATTCACGAAAGCATTCAAAGTTTGATGGCATATGGAGCGGTCCATATATGATCATGGAGTGTAAAAGTAACAATTCTTTCTCGATTGGTGAGATGGATAGTGAAGAACTACATATTCCAGTCAATGGAGTATATCTCAAACATTATTATGAAAAGGATAATTTCTCATCCTTGTACATATTAGTTTATGTGTTTTCAATTCCTCCAAGTGCTTATGCACATTATCTCTATTGTTAGAGTAGGTTTTACTTTCCCTAAGTGCTGGTGTACAGGTTCTATTACTTCTAGTATATGCTTCGTATATAGTTCATCATGCTTTAGGAAAGATAAATTGTTGTAGTGGGAAACTCATAGTTATTTGCAACAATTGAAAATTGAAAATTAAAAAAAATGCATAGCAAGTAAAATTAGGTCAAGAAACAAATTTCAAATCTTCAATTCTTTTGCTTCCTCAAATCAGCAATTAGGGATTATAGTGGGGGTAGATTTGATAATCATAGTAGATATAAGTCCTCAATGTTTATTCAACCTTCAATTAGTTTATAAATAATATATATAAGCCACCATGCCCTCCTAGGATTTGACAACAACCTTTGCAGCCTACGAAGTAGCCCGAGATCGGTTCCAGTCAAAGCAACACAAAAAGGAATGAAAATTTAGGAGAAGAAAGAAAGATAAAATTAATAGAGTTCCATGATGTCCAAACCAAAAATGTTCATCATTCATCCTTGCGGATTGTAGTTGTTGGGAGAGAGTGAAAACCAGGTTTTAAAACATTTTTCTAGCCTCACAAATCTTGATTTCAAGATTGTCTTATGCAAGTTGAGAATGCGGAAAGAAGAAGATGGATCCAAAAGAAAGAAATGGCATTTCAAATAACCCAGGGTCAAGTTTTAGAGTTCATATTATCTTGTGATAACTATACATATTCCATGCCCAATAAATAGCTTTAGGCACTTGGTTGAGCTCCATTTAGCAGGAAAATGGCCCCATGAGCTGCCAATTTGTTAGCTTGAAATTTACCCTCAAGGTAAATTATATAACTTACACAATTTATTTAAACTTGAACAGGAAGAAATGGTGAAAAAAATTGATTTTGGAGGCACCCCTTTGCTTTTCTCTAACTTCCTTATTCAAGAAAAACCTAAGGAGTTAGCCAAAATTTGCTAAAAATTTAGAGAACTGGGGAAAGGACTATTTTAATGTATTATGGGTATGGGGCTACAAGTGGAATGGTTGCGGATAAAAATAGGGTTCCTCACCCTCGAATTGGGTCTGAAATGCTAAAGAAATAATGATTTGTGGGTAAATCGGGTCCCGACGGCCCGGGCGGTCCAAGTTCCATTGGGCCACAAGTTCCCAAAATCGATTAGCAAATTAATAAAAGGAGGTAGAAATTATTGGGAATAAGGCGGAAGTTTGGGGCCCAAATGATACAAGTGCCAAAGATACATGAGTTCCTCATAGAGGAGAAATTTTTGCACAACGTGCATATAAGGTGGAAGTTGGAGGCCCGAATGACATAAGTGCCATGGAGACATGAGTTCCCCGTGGAGGTGAAATTTCTACACAACAAAGGAGGTAGAGTCTATTACGGATAAGGTGGAAGTTGGAGGCCCATATGACCCTTATACCCAAGTGCCTTATGTTTCCTAAAACCTGAAATACCCACAATGAGAAGGAAAAATGGTTTAATGTGAATTGTGAGAGCCCGCGTGGAACACTCTGACCTTGATCGTAAAATGGGCATAACTTTTGACCCGGAGCTTTGATTTTGAAAAAAAGGGATTTTTGGAAAGGTATAGAGATTAAATGCACATACAAAACTCTAACTCTAGAGATTAAACATCCACAACTCCAGAGATTAAATGCACAGTCCCGTGGAAGTAATAATTAAACTTGTGAAATGCAAAATGGATGTGATCACTCAGAAGGTCCTAACTCGGAGAAATTTTCAATGGAATTTCACATAATCAATCTTTTTGGAATCATGGCTCTAATCTTGATGAAAAATATCAAGAAATATAGAAATTGATGAAGTTTTGATGGTTTTTAAATGAAAACAAGCCCAAATTTGTTTGGTTGTTGAAAATTTGTTGGAAAAACATTTAATGAGCATGAACAATCATTTTTTCATTGTTGCAAGTTATGGGACACCTTGAGATTGCTTTTTCAGGTCCAAAATCACCAACCACCCTCATTTATTATGACTTAAAATCATTTAGAAAGGGAATTTCAGGAATTGCATCCTCTCTCTCTCTCTCTCCTCTCAAAATTCTATAAATTGGAGTGTTGGGCTCATTGTCAAGGAGGATAAATTTAGTAGAAAAATTCTACCATTTTTATTTTCTAAAGCCAATGTGCTGCAGACCCTTATAGTGGACTCCTTGCATGGTGATCCAGGAATTTCATTTGTAAAATTTTGAACTGTGCATATCAATGAAGTAATAAATGTAAGTTTGTGTATGTATATTCCCTTGTTGTGTTTGTTTGCATTCTCCTTTCCTCTCTAATCTTATTGCAGATGTTTGTGTCTAATTTGTACTCTTGCAAGATTCATGATTATTGTGTATGCATGAAAATGTGTTGTGAATATTAGTGTTATACTATGGAGAACTGTCATCACCCTCTTTGATATGCATTTTTCTTCCATTTTCACACATTAGAGATTGTTCTCATTCCCTCCTTTTTGGTGTATCACCACTGTTAGTGTAGGATTTATTTTCATTCATTATCTCTCCTTGACCTCTTGGAAAGTTATATTAGGATTAGATAGTCTTACCTACATTAGGAGTAGTTAGTGGAAGGTATTTTAGGAGTAATAACTCGATGTCTCTAGAGGGTTATCTCAAGCCCGCAAGTCCCATAACTTGAGATATGACCCAATGTTACCCAGTCACATCGTGAACTCAATAACACACAATTTTAAAAATCAGAGGGTGTTTTGATTCGGTGATAACACTAATATAATCCTATTTATTACTTTGTGGAGTGGCCAAATAGGTCAGGGATCACACAGGAACACTCCACTAAACCTGTGGAAAATTTCTTGTTTGGGGTACAAGGGAGGAAATTATAGTGATGAAGGATGAAGGAGAGAAATTAGGAAATGAAGTTTATTGATGTTAGTAGGCCAATTGCAAAGTTCACACCCAATAACTAGAGTAGTTTAAAATTCAATATATAGAGGAAAGAAAAATGAATCTATTAGTGAGAAAAACAAAACCCACATAGACACATAGTTCTCTGAGGCCCATTCATCGAAGATACAAAGCTCTTTTTGATCACTATACTTACAAAGTGCATATAAGAGAGAAATAGAAGAACACATAGGAAAAGGAAATGGAATAAATGTATCTTTATTTCATGTGTTGGTGATACAAATCTCAACACCCAAATCATAATTCACAATTGCTACAATAACTCGATTTAGAATTTTAAACCTCTTTTGGAATAGAGAAGCCATCCAAATTTATAGCAATGTGAATTGACTCTTTGCCTACCCCCCACATGAATCTTCATGGTATCATTCAACTTGTGACTTTATACCTTCCTAGTAAGTGAGAAATAATTTCCCTTTTATAAATTAAAGGGACTTCTACAATGTAACTTTATAATTTCACTTAAGTGAATGAGACAAAACACAATGATTATGCTCAATGAAGAATTAGAAAGGGGGGAGAAATAAGAGGGATAAAGAGAGAAGAAGGGATAAGTTTTTAAATTTGATGAAGAAGCTACCTACAATGAAGAGAAATTTTGTTTCATCACTTATGATGATGATCCTCTGAATAGGCTCTTATTTCTTGAATTCCTTGTTGAATTGAACTACTGCCGATTGCCAAATTATTTTCCTTTGGAATGCAAACATAGACCAACACTTTGGTTCATGTCCTAGGGACATCACTGATCCTTTTCATTGATGAAGCCATTCTTCACGATCCATTACAATTACAACAATGAAACTTTTGATGTTTGTCAGGGACTCTAAGTTATCTTCATTGAAGGAAAGAGAGTCACCTACCTCTTTCTTAACTAGCTCCTGGAAGGAAACAATGAGTTCTTCTAATGATGAATCCTAGGTGATAGGAGGGAACTCAAGTCTATGAACATAATTACAAACATCATTGAAGATCTTGAAAGCATGATTTCCAAAATATTACAACTCATATATTGCATTCTTGAGCATTACATATTTCATATCCATGATGTGGATCCAAACTTGAGACAAGTTCTCTACAACGTATGCGAACACATTCTTACTCATGAGGGTGTGAGAGTCAAAGGAGATCATCTTGGATACTAGTGGAAACATCTCATCCAAATGATTGACCTATTTTGTAAATTCCTCCTTTAATTTCTTGGCTTTTGACAACGTTGCAAGGATTTCCTTGATGAGATAAATGACATCAGGAAAGAATACCTTTCCTTGCTCGATGATTTTCTTGACCCATTTCTCACTAGCATTTCCCTGCATCATGTATCCTTGGGAATTCTTGACTTCCTCTAGATACACACTACTGATTGGAGGAATGTCTTCAATCAGAAGAGAAGATGGTGATTTAGGTGTTGAGAAGGGTTGAATTTAAGTACTAAGAGATTTTACCTATTCCTCCAATTGCATAATTTTTTTTTGTATTCTTCATTCCGAGTAAGGAGACAGGAAGAAAATTCCTTGAATAGATGAGAGTCACCCTCATTTAAAGCTTGACCCAATGAAATATGGGTCAACTAATATTCTGATGGAGTCATTTCCTCCATAGGATTATCTATCTTAGTTCTAACAAATTCAACATACTGGTTACTTGTGATGCCACTAAAGAAGTGAGAAGTTGTCTAAGACTTGTTTATTTGTTTGGAATTAAATATTCCTAAGATTTCTTCAAGACTGGGCATGATAGAAATCTACATTTTAATTTTCCCATTTCTAGCATTTTCTAAATCCATAGAAATGGCTCTTTGGGAGTTGACACAATGTTAGTTACGGGGTAACTTTCATAAGCTTGTTGTGGAACCAAATATTTATAATCATGGGAAAGATTTTCCATTAGGGAAGAAATAATAGATTACCTTGAAGAAAAGGGCACTGAAATGAATCACTCTTGCAACGATTTACTCCAACCAATCCCACTTTGATTTTTTTGGTTCAACGCACCTTAGCTAACTTTGGCCAACTCTCCCAACTTACCTTAGTTTACTCAACTCACTAGAGCTCATTTAGCCAACTCACCGAGGAGGTGTGGATGGATCTAACCTGATTGATGAGTTGTGATGACCTAATTTTCTTGAATTTCAAATGATATCTTGACTTCTTTCAAATCTCCTCTAACTACAAAATGTCCCCTGGATCTTGCTTGTTGTGCTTGGTGATGTTATACCTTCCGAATGTGGTTAAAATGATACCCTAGGTCCTATGTGAAGGATGAATTACCCTGTTTGAGCTATAAAACATTCATAAAACCATATGAAGATGTGAAAAAGTATAGATATAACTTAAAATGAAGCCTACTACAACTTTATGCATTCAAAACAAAGACTTTCTTTTTTTAGTAGGTGGAAATTAGGACTGCTATTTTGGGAAATTTCACTTGTTTTTCTCAAATGTGAAATTATTGATCATCTAGCATAATCATTTCACCTCCATTGAAGAAATTTTTTTATTTTTGTAAACTTTCTATTTTTAGCGATTACTTTTTCCTTTTTCCTTTTTTGATTTTTTGTTTTTTTGACTAAATTTTCCTAGTCTATCAATTCCATTCTTTACTAAGTGCACTTTATGAGGAGACTTTATATTTTTATAATTTAGTTTTTTTATAAAGTGAAGATTCTAGATACTTACTATTTTTTAGAAACTATATTTTTCCACCTCGGGTTGTAACAAAATCCGCATTACTAGATTAGGCTCATCGTCACGATCTCACGCTCTATTTGCCCATCGAATGCCGAAAAATGAAAAAACAAATGATAGGGCATCAAACTAGTGTTTTTCATTAATTATTTAGATAATCATATGGTATTTTTCTATAATGTTCTTAAAGGCTCCTGGGTTGAAGAACAACTAAGAAAATTTCACTCATCTTCGTTCAATTTGGATTGAATTATATGAATTTTTAAATTTTGCTACATATGACCATTCTAGATGAATTTGAAAAAATTTCTGGACATTTTATAGGTTTAATGGAGGTTCTAACTCAAAATTCATGGATATATGAAGAAATAATGAAGTGGGTAGAGGTTTATTTTATGTTTAAAACATTCTAGTAGCATTTTTCATTCCCATGCGAAGGTGGAAAGAGAAGCGAAAGGTAAAGCACTTAGTAAAAAAATTTATTTTCAAATCATGGGGGGAAAATTTGTGTCCCAACTATCCCCACTCGCCGCATGATAGTTGGGACAAAAATATGCCCCACTCTCGGATCCCGACAAGTGTGGCAAGAAATGAATGGGTGAGGATGGAGGAGGAAAGGGAAAGGTTTTAACACCTTGAAGACAAAATTTCTGGTCATATGAAGAACTTGATAATTAGCTAGGGTGGGCTGCATATTAATATCAAAGCTGTCATGTCTGTCCTGACATGAGCGATTGCGGAAGAGGGGCAGAAAAATGTGCCCAAGGCTAGGAAACTCAATACTTAGCCAATTTTGCATATTTGATCACTTAGCACCTTGTCGAGAGGAACATGGTCACATGAGGGTCCAAAGGATTAAAAATGGGGTAGGGTGATTTTTTTTGTCCCCATTATCCCAAGTATCCTAGATAGTTGGTATAGTTAGAACATTTTGGACACTAAAATGCGTCAGGATTCAAACTGAAAATTTGACTAACTCTTAGAATCTTGACACAAACTTTACCAGCATTTTAGGAGGTGTTTTTAGGTGAAATGTTATATAAATTTAAATCTAAATAAAAATTTGAGAACAATGGATGGTTTTAAAGAATTTATTCTTCCTCCTCAAAAAAATGTTTCTTTTTCATTTGGGACCTCAAGGTGAGTCTACACAAATTGTTATGTCCTAAGAAACACTTACACCTTGAGAATAATTTGATTTCTCCATCATATAGGTAATTAAAATAGATCTCCAATGGTATATTGTTTTACACTTGAATAATCATGGAGCTCTCGAAATCTTTAATTTAAGTTTAGGTGATTTTTCCATTGCTTACTCCTTACACCTTAAGCCTTTGAAACACTCCCAAATATTCCTAAACCTATTGTAATATATTCTTGAATCCTACATAACACTCCCTAATGAATTTGAGATTTCAAATCTACCTCGAGATGACACACACCTATCCCGAAAAGGCTAAAAATAACCTTTCTAGGCCTACGAAAGAATTTTCTCTTAGAAGCACTTGTATTGAACAACCATGTTTTAACATTTCCAACATCAAGGAAATTATACAAAACACATATGAGGAATTTCAAGGATTAGGGAAAACATGAAATTGAGGGAAGAATGATCTGGATAGGTTTTTAGGGGGCTCTTTAGAGAAATTTTCAACACTATGTTATAGTTGTCATGGTTCAACATTGAATTTTTCCCTTGCAAAATCTCATGAAAACCAACACCAAAATGGAAATCAAACACACAATAGAAAGAGAAATCATGCTACATGAGAGGGAAATTTACATAGGTGGGGGAAGAATGTACACATACTTGGTAACAAGTTAGAAAAATGGGTTGAATTCAAACCTTCAAAGCTTGAAAATAATTATTTGATCATGTCATGCTCTTGTGATGGATTTGCATAGTTTGAGAAGGATGAGAAATACCAAGATTCCATATTTATACTATATTGCATGGAAAATATTGTTTCATCTAATGACCACTCTGTAACATGCTTAGAGGTCTTGCCTTCAAGTGTCTCCATATGGTGGTTTGTGAATATAAGAAGCCATTCCTCCATGTTCTCAAAAGTAGAATCTCTAATTTTTTCATGAAGGTATTCACCATTACTAGGCGAAGGTTGTAGCATGAAATACTTCCAAGGATCATTGGGGCACTTATAAGTAGTGAGAACAATTTGATTCTCTTCCCATTCAAAAGCTCCTTTGAGCCTCTCACTTTGTTGTTCGAATAATTGATTTCTATACAAACCAGATCAATATTGGATTTAGTATCATTTTCAATGATGGAGGTGCCATATTCATGACTTGAAGTATCCATTAAAAATTCAAGAATTTTATTTTCTTTCCATTCACCATGAATACAACCTTCTTCATAGAATGAAAAAGAGGGAGAATCATTTTCACATTCATTCTCATCCACCAAGGTTTCAAAGAGAAAATTGAGCTCATCTTCTTGTTCTATCTCATTTTTGAGTACTTGTGCATCAAAATAGGGATCATGACTGAAATCATACTTATATTTCATAACTATGACATAGGTCAAGATCTTGAGACTCAGTTGAGGGTCTTCAATCTCTTCCGCAATATTCAATATGTTTTTCATAGAATCCTCCTTCAAAGATTCCATGTACTTACTTTCACCTTCATTTGAAGAGTCTTCAAATTGATCCTCAAGGAGATGGTTGGAAATCTTATCTACACATGGCCATAATTCATTTGAAAAATTATCCTCCTTATGATACATACTTATTTCCATCCATGAGTTACCTTCTTGCAAGCTTGAGAATACATGGTCTTCATCATTTTCAGACAAAGAGAAGAGATCCATGTTATATGGGAAGGGTACACCTTTCAGCTCAAGGTCCATTAGATCATTCTCATGATAGGGGAAGAATACAACATTGGGGCTGCAACATGAGAAAAATATTTTTCTCCATCTTGATCATTCCTTATAGAGTCTTCTTGTTCACAAGGAAAAGGAAGGACTCCATACTTTCTATGGTGATCAACATTACACCCTTTTGGTGAAGGTAAGGACATCGGCTCCTTGGAGAGGTCTTATTTAATTTTATCATCCATGATTATATCAAGAAGGAAGTTGGATTCTTCAATATTATCCATCTCATCATTGGTCATCCATGAATCAAAAGGAGAGACCAAATCAGAAATAAAATCATCAATGATTACCTCAAAGTCATCTTCTTGAATAACTTGAGTCTAGGATGGAGAATTGATTTCTTGAATATATTTATGGTTGGTGGAGTCCTTGGCAATCACTAGTTCATTTGTCATAAAACAAGAATATTCATCTCTTGTATATGTTGTTTCTCCAAAGGGATATGCCTCAAGCCAAAATGAATTTATGAATGGAGGCTCAACTATCATGCTTTCTTCATCATCCTCCAAGGTGTTGATTTGAATCTCATCGAAGGTTCAAGGATAGAGCATTCATGAGAAGTGCAAAAAATATTTTTAGGAATAAAAACCTCATAATACAGACAATCATCAGGATATTATTTTGAAAGATGAGTTTCTTATTTTTCACCATTATGAAGTGCTTCAAGATGATCATATCTTTCTTGCATAGCCTCAACATAATTCAGAATTTCAAGGTTGATTTGGGGATCTAGATTTTATTTTTCAATGCTCAAAATTATTTTAATTTTTTTTTTTCAAGGCTTTCATTTCCTCATTTTCATATGCAATAAAATCATCTAGAGGAAGGGAGACAAAATAAAATTCTTTGAGTTTCTTATTTAGTTATGTGAAGTTAAAAAAATTACCTTCGGAGATTCTTCATCTTCATTATTTTCATATAACATCATGTATATTTTCTATAGATTCCTCATTAAGCTCTTGGATTCATGATCATCAATAGGTGCAAGTACCATTTTATTTCCTTTAGCAGTAATCCACTTGAATTGAAGCCACTAGGATTTGATGATAGGATCTTCATAGACAACAATTTTCTCCATTCTAAAAATTATTTTAATGATTGCTGTAGAAAATGTCACTAACCTTATTTCCCTTAGTTGATTGCATATTTTGGTTTAAATAAAGAGACCCCTTCACTGTTTGTTAATCCTTACCATTGTAAGAGATGGTAGAGAATGATGGATGATCAAAAAGTTGTAGATATTAGTGGTCTTCTTCTTCATGGTTGTTGTCACTCATTGGTGTTAAATAGTAATCATGAAACTTCATCAATTTGATACGGGAAAAAATGTGACATGGATTCATTCGTTGATGGATTCACCTTTAAAATCTAATTTTTCTTCAAAACCTGATTTTTTTTGTTTTTTTGAAATGTATACTTTTATTTTTATTTTCTAGATATATTTATAGGTACACAAGGGAAATATATCCCTAGTAGAGTTGCCAAAAAACTATTGGTGAAATAATTGGTCATGTTGCATATTATGATTTTCTACCAATGGTCATGGGGCTAAGCCCCTCCTTGCATATGGGGAGGCTAATATTGTTAAATTTAAATTGTACTAATTTTTAGGGTGGCCAATAAGCTAGAGATCACATATGATTACTTCACTGAGCATGTGGATAAGTGCTTTTATGGAGTACTGAAGAGGAATTTTTAGTGATGAGGGATAAAGGAGTGTTGGGAAAATAGGAAAGAGAGGGTCATTGTTTTGAGTAGGAGAAAATTTCACACATAATAACCAGAGTAGGTACACATCCAATTAGAAGAAAAAAAAATGTAAGCAATTAGCAAGACTAACAAACTAGAGACACACAATTCTTTATATTAATCAATCAAGGACATAAATTTCCTTCTTGTTTTTCAATATCACTATGCTTAAAAAATTGTAGAATAGAGGAAAGCATAAGAAAAGAAATGGAAGAAATGTATCTCTTATTTATTGTGTAGTGGTGATATAAATCTCAATAACATACACCAATCCAAAATTACTACTGAAAAATTAACTTTCAAGCTCATTTGGAATGGAGAATCCATTCCAATTTATAACATTGCAAATTGTCTTCTCATCTACTCTTACATGACCTTTCAAGTTCTTATTCCACTTGTGACTTTTCATCTTCCTAGGAAGTGATTAAATAATTCCCCTTTTTATAATTTAATTAGGAATTTTACAATGTAACATTAGAGATTCTTTTGAGATTCGTTTAATTGAAAAATAAAAATACCATGATCATACACAATGAAGGATTAGAAAGGAGAGAGAAGAAAGAGGTAGAAAGAGGGAGAAGAAAAAGGGAGTCAACTAACTAATTGATAAAGAAGATCACTATGATGAAGAATTAACTCCGTGATAGCATCTGCAGAAGATCACTAATAATGAACTTTGTGCCTTTGGCATCCTTGTTGAATCGAACCACTACAAATGTTACCTTCTCAAAATGTGGGATGTACACATGTTCCAAGGTACAAATCCAAGTATCAGGAATGATACCAAGCCTTTTTCACTATGTGAACTAGTTCTCATGATATTTTTAGCTAGAAATAGAGCCTCTAATCTCTGTGAGAAATTCCAAAGTATTTTCATTGAATGAATAGGGTTCTCATGCAACTATCTAGACCAGATCTTGAAAGGAAATCAAGATTCTTTCTGAGGATGTGTTCTCATTGAGTGAAGGTGTTCCTAGCTCTTGCACACTTTTGACAATCTCATCTGAGATCCTAAATACATTTTCTTCACAGGCCTCAAGCTTGGAAATGACATCATTCAACATTGCACCTTAATCATTGTGTGGGACCAAATGGGGAAAATTTCTCAATAATGGATGAAATACATTATGATTCACTAAGAAGTAAGAGTTAAGAAAGGAAATTTCACATACCAATGGGAGAAGAATTTCCTAAATGGAATTTTCCTTCTCAATATCTCTCCTAGTATCTTTTATCTTTGACACAATAGCCGAGACATATTGAAATAGTGAAATCACCTCAAGAAGTAAAGTCTTCCCCTTTTCAATAATCATGTCCACCCATTTATCATTGGCTCTTCCCTACATGGTGAAAAAATGCCCTCTCTTGATTTTATGGGAATCAAAGTTACAAATGGGAGATATTTATTCAATAAGAGGAAAGGATAATGAACGTGGTTTAATAAATTAATGTACATAAAAAGAAAAATTCTTAACATCCTCCTCCAATTGATCAATGGTTTTCTTGTATTCCTCATTTTGTGCAAGGGTCTGAGTTAAAGAATCCTTGAACAAGTGAACATCACCCTCATGGGTATCTTGACCTAGAGATACATTCATCATTATGCAATAATCAAGTCTCATTTATTTTATGGGTTTATTTACCTTCATTCGTCACCTCCACATATTGAGCTCTAGAAACCTCGGTGTAGAAATGATAAGTTGCTTGTGCTTTCTTACACTTTTTGGTTCTCGGTATTTAAAGATGGACTTGAGGTTAGGTGTCATAATTTTTGCATTTTCCTTGATTCTTATCTAAGTAAATCATTTACCCATGAAAAATGATTAGAAGGTTTGGAAATGAAGCTAGAAATATCGGTGTTTGGTAAGGGACCAAAGCATGACCAAGATGAGTTGATTCAATTGCTTCAATAAGAACACTTGGATCTACCAGATGATTAGGAGACTAAGAAGGATCAATATTACCTAGTTCAAGTTTTTTCGTAGGGTGTTCTTTGACCTTGGACCTCTTACAGACCTCCACATAAGGAGATACTTTAGAACATCAAATTTTGTCCTCTTTCTCTTTCCCAAATGAGATGAACTGCATCTTCGTCATAGACCTTGTGAGATGAATCAAAAGGAGATTACATAGGAAATGAAAGTTTTTCACCACATTTAATACTCTAAACCTTATTTATTTTTTACCATTTATTGTTCATCTAAATTATAGACATGGTTCTTTCAAGGTATCCTTGTCTTCAAATCCGTGTAAATGTACCACATAACCATCTCCCACATTCAAATACTCGAGTCTTATAATGAATATTGGATAAAATCTAGTTAATTTTAACTTCATGATGTTTTTAATGGTGTTAAAATGATATGAATAAGGTTTTGTGAAAATTTCAAGTCAATTTGAGCACAATCTATTTTCGGCAGTTGCAGGACTTGGTCTATTTTTAGCAGCTTTATTTTTCCAATTTTCCAATTTTCAGATTTCTTTTCCTATTAACATAGGGAACAAAATTAGGAAGTTTAAATTTTTCATTTTTATGACCCTTACAATTTTATAATGCCTTAACTATAACTATAAATTTTATTTATAGAGGTCGGATTAAAAAAATGCACTTCCACCGACATAAGAATTTAACATTGAATTGTTTTGTGAAATTTCAACTACTTTCGCTCAAAGAAGGAATGAGAAATAAAAATACAAATGGAGGTTATTTATGTTATAAATTTCTACTAAAATTTATTCAGGGCCTCAATGGAACTGATTCTTATTTCATTAGTTTAGTTTCTTATGGAAAAAGAGACTGCAGAAGTTTTAGGTGCAAAAATAGAGGTTTGTGAGAGCTATGTAAGTTTCTTTATCCTCTCCAATGGTGGATGCTAAAATTTTTGTAGCATAACACTAAGTGAGAACATGAGGGGATTTTAAAATGATGAAAAATGGTTGAAAAATGGCTAGGAAAACCTTTATACCACCCCCCTTCATTTCCCCTCTTAAAACCTAGTTAACTCACCCTAAACCCAACCCCATCAACTCAACCCATGTGTAACCACATACTCAGTTTTGTCCTACTAAAAATAGGGAAAAAGAGACATGGGGAAATTATCTCCTCAAAAAAATTCCATGTGTAGGGGCATCATGAAGAAGGGGCCAAACGTTGAGTTGAAAACATTTTCCTAGCCATCAAGTTGTGAGTTTAAGTGATGTAAGAGGATACCTTCATGTGGTGGCACATTATAGTTTCCCCCACATCCACTTTTCAAATGAAAAAATTTAAAATAATGCCTACAAAGTGTTCCAAGGTTCTACATGACATGAGAAAGGGGATACAACTTAAATTTTGTGGAAAACACTTTTCTAACACCTTAAGTTACAACTTAAGTGACACAAAATCTTCCTCCTCTGGGTGGCACACTCTAGTATCCCCCATGTCCCTTTTGAATTTTTTTCAAAGGTATAAAAGGACATTAGGGTTATATAAGTGCACATTTTCCACTTTTGGAAGCTAGGTGTAACCATTGCATTGTTAAAAATAGCTTGTCAGAGTGCCTTTTTTCCCTAAGAGCTTCCTAGGTAAAATTTTAACAAAATATTCGAAAATAGGTGAATAATAAGAATTATGGAATATGAATTTGGATATTTTTATTACCATGTCGAAGTGCTAAGGAATATGATTTGTTTATTGTTATGACCATGGAAGTGCCTACGAATATGAATTTGGCTATTTTTACAACCATGGAAGTACCTAAGTTTCTCCCAAAATTCCACAAACAATAATATCTCCCATGCAAATAGCAATTGGATCTCAAATCCCAATGTATATTTTTATTAAACACTTTGCATGCTTGATGGCTGAGATTTTAAAACATTATTGGATCACCAAGATATCTATGGAACCTTCATAGTCATTTGGCCGCATTCATCGACATGTTTAGGTATTTTTTGAATTTTGATTAAATTCTCCATATACATACATACATACATACATACATACATACATATAATATGTGTGTGTACACACACACACACGTAAACACACATAAATCTAGATTGTAAAAACTAATCACTAAGCATTAAGAAAACATTTTTTTAATCTTTTTCAATTTTCCGATGTTGTGAATTTTTGAAGTAGTAGAAAAGGATTCAGTTACATCCTACAAGAACTTAGTGTAGGTAAGTTTACTTAAAACTTGTTTTCTATTATGTTGCATTACTTTATCTACTTTTTAAAGTTGTTAACAATGCTATGATATTTTAAAATATGTATTTTTTTAATTTTATAGTATCGCGAGTTCCATTTTTTCAATTTCATGTGACACTGCAATCTATTATTTGATTTTCATCCCATCTCAGCCAACTCAAAAATTGTCCTTATAGGATTCAGGAAAATGGCAACTAAAAGCTGGAACCTTGAGAAAAAGCAATTATAACATATCCTAATACTAGAATTTAAAAATAACATCTTATTTTGAGAAACCATCTAAGGAATCCCATCCTTCTCCAAGATGACCAACACGATCAAAGGATAATGATTACATACGAAATGAAACTCAAAATGAGTTCATTGATGATTTATGTTGTAAATGAAAATGATGACGACAATAAAATGCCTCCCGTTGAAGACATTCCATTGAATGAAGTTAAAACTACATCACTGGATGATTTAAATTTCAAATCTAGTGGTATGTCATCATCACCTGACCAATTTAATTTTTTGGAGTCAAAACTTTTGAAAGTTAACAAAATATAAATTCTACCATGGAAAATACTTAGGGACACTTATTTTTGGAAGAAAGAGAAAGGAAAGAAAATTGGACTTAGGAATGATTTTTCAATTAGAGTGGGTTTCGTGATGCCTAGTTAAAACAACCCACTTGAGACCCATGAACAACCTAGGTTTAGTTAGAAAATTATGGAATATTTTTTTTTGATTAGGAGTTAATGACCAAAGTCTCATAGACAGTTAAATTCAACTGATAACTTATCCCATTATAATAATTACTGATTTCACATTATAAAGCAATAAATGTAATAGGTCCACACCTAGCTCAAATCTCCCTAGGGATTAAATTAATCACCGATTACAATGACCTTTTAGCTAAATAGTCCCTGAATAAAATTTAGGGTTAAGGGACCCAAACAATTAAATACCCAAGGTATTTAATTCAAGAGTAGGATTTAATTACAGTGAGGAAGGGAATACATATTTAAAACAACAGAGTAAGGTCTCACTAACCCACTCCCAGAGCTTGATTGAGAGAGTCTACAACTAGGTTACAAGGCAAAAACTACCACTAACGGGTTCTAGAGCAACTCAAATCCACCAGAACAAACTTCTCTTTTATAAACAATTCTCAGAGGTCACAAGGTCCAAAACTTAGGGCTAGAAGTTTCAGTTAGGTTCAGGGAGCAATTTTACTCCCATACCCACTCTCTAACAGGCTCGAGTTTCAACTTGATTTTTCTCATAATTAACACTTCCAAAATTTCCCTAAACCATTCCCAATGGATAGGAAATTTTCTCACCTTTCTGGTGATATAAATAAGTCCTCCTAACTCCTTACAGAACTCAAGATATGAGCGGGCGAGTTTTTAGGTCAAATTTTCCCCAAGGGGACACGTGTCAAGAGGAGGGGGAAACCTTTTGGTGGGTTGGCGGGTCGCGGGGCGGCTTAAGGAAATTTTCCTTACATGGGAGAAATTTCCCAATTGTACCCATGCCTCCATGGGTCCTCCAAGGACATGTGGTGGCCTCTGAGTCGTCGCCGGAAACAAGGAAGGGAAGGGCGGAGTGGTGGAAGGATTTGGGGCACATCGCCCATGGAAGAGGAAAAACCAAACAATGCTCCCGTGCCCGCGGGTCTACTTGGGGACACGTGGCGCTCCATGGTTTGTCATGGGAGAAGGGAGAAGAAGGGGCATGGAGTGGTGGGAGAGGTTGGTGATTTTCGCCAAAGGGGAAAAAGAGAAACAAAACGACACGCGGGTCTGCACGCCCATGGAGGGGAAAAAACCCCATGGCGAGGGTGGGAAAATGGAGCCGTGGGGGGATTTCAAATTTTTCCAAAGGCCAAAACTGAAAAAGACAAAGGGTCTCGCCCCCCCCTCGCTGCCACCCCAAGGTGCCACGTGGCACGTTCTTATTGGTCAGGGCCGACGGGGCTAAAATGAAAAATTTTCCCCAAAATTTTCAAAAAGGCTAAGGGAAAAAAAAGAAACCATGCCTCCGCCGTAGCCCCAAGAGGACACGTGGTGCCCTCTGATTGGCTACGGGCCATTGGAGGAAAAAGTGAAAATTTTCCCAAGTCAAAATTTTCAAACAAAACTTTTCTAAGGAAAAACGACGGAAATTTTTGGGTTGCGAGGCCAGGGAAAATTTTCCCACATTTTCCCACCAAGGCACAAAAACTTCAAAGTGCCATAACTTGAGCTAGAAATCTCAGTTTTGGGAAAACAAGGACTTTTTGGAAAGCTCTTGATGCCCTCTTTGCACAGAAGCATAAATTTTACTTTTTGATAAGTTTTTAAGGGTCAATTTTGCAAAAAGGATCTGCAGGCTATAATTAGTGAACTGGCAGTTTTCAAACTTTTCAAATTGATTAAATTCGGTCTCCTCCTTCACTCAACATGTCAAACAAACATGGAGGATTGATCTAGGGAGGGTTTAGAGTGTTTTAGGAAAGTTAATTTGTTCAATTGATTCAAAATTGCATTTGTCCAACAAATGACAGGATATGGTTGAGGAAGAGATTAAGCTCAATTTTTGCAATGTACACTTTATCTTCTTAAGTTTCCTTTGTCAATTTGAATTCCTTATCGTCTTGGCATACTAATTTGTAACATTTTAAAGTTGATTACCAAGTGCAGGTCTGGACTGTATAATTTGATTGCATTCCTTTTACTAGTTTAAAAATTATACACAATGTCAGAGATCAGTTTCATTGAAGGAGTTATTCATTCGTTTTTATCATATAGGTATGGTATTTACTTCCTAAACTAATCCATCACATTCAGTTGATTCTAAACAATTTATTTCCATGTTAAATTACAAGTTTTGATTTCAAATTTAATATATTTTAAAGAGAAACAATACAATATAGTTCCCACCTACGTGTTTCCTCTTCTTGCAATTAAACAGAGATTACATTTACAATAGAAATTCAATTCCAAAGAAACAATGTGAGTTTGAGAAAGTAGAGTATTCCTTTATTGATTTCTAACAACAACTTTACAACTTATTCCTTTCTTTTAACTTCAAAATACAATATACAATACATGTAACATTCTTTCACATTCCTTTTCAAAACAGAGAATGGGATATAACTCTTTACATTTCTCACTTCAAATTTCAGTCTTTCATCATCAATACAAGTATCTTCTCATTTACAATAATTATACAAATCATCCACTTCAAAGTGGGAAAGGATTTCAATAAACTTGCTCACAAGAAGGGACTATCAAACTGTATATTCCTCTTGCTCAAAACAACAACATGCTCATTTTCTCTTTTCTCCAAGTTGATCACAACAAAAGAGGGCTCTCCACCCAACCAAGACATCCAATGAAAGGAGAAGCCTTCCTTCATCATTGGCCCCTGAGCCCCAACCAAGATACAATAAAAGATGCAATTCAACCATGGCAACAACTGGCTTCCACAACACAACATTCTTTCACACACACATTTCTTTTTTAAAAACACAATGCAACACCAAAAGCAAACAGTAGTTCACAACTACATTCAACAACATTTCAAAGTAGAACTCAGGCTTGATCTTGCAAGCCAAAGGAGCAAGGACTATGGGGGAAGCTACTTATGCCTCCCAATTGGGAATTGGGCATCCACCTATAATCATACCGCTAATATAACATATCATATCCCATAAACCTTATGCCTCCTAACCCCTCCTTATGCCCCCACAATTTTTCCCTTATGTCCTCCCACAAGTAAGAAATGCAAGCTATTTCTTTTCCATGGTGGATCCCAAACCCAAAAATCCCTCCAAAAATTATGATACCCATGGCATTTCCCTTATGCCCCCCACAATAATTCCCAATAGCCTTCTCCTACACCATTCCTACAGCAATCTACCCAACCGGCCAACAAATAAAACAATCCATGCACCATACACACAAGGTAATAAAAAAATAATAGAAATAAGATAGAAATAAACACCTACCTTTCCATGGTAGCTTTTGTTTCCAACAACAAGCTCTCAAAGAAGACTTGGTAAAAATGAATAGCTATGGTTGAGAAAGAAGACTTGAAAGAGAAAATTAAGTCTGCACAATACATGTCTTTTTCTATTGATGGGGTCATTATAGTAGATAATATTGTTTGGATTTGTATGTATTTTATACTTGTTGAGAATCATGTGAGACAACCTCACTTACTTTTTATTCATAATATGAGAGAGAACTCCAATGTTGAAAACCTTTGTGAATTGGTGATAAGAAGTTTGAAGGAGATAGATGACATGGATGTTTCTAAAATTGCATAAAATCTAGTATGTGTTGGGGTAGATGGGGCATCTGTAATGCAAGGTTATAGTAATGGTCTACATATAAGAATCCTAACATATCATTGACCATATATGATTTCCATTCATTATATGGCTCATAGAATGAATCTAGCATACAAAATAGTCAGTAAATTTAAACTTGTAGCAAAAGTTGAAGAACTTGTTCGAGAGGTGTATGCTTATTTCTTTTATAGTCCTAAAAGGTTCATGAAATTCCAAAAATTTGTAAAAGGACTGAAAAATGGGCATAAAATATTAAAATATGTCAACACTAGGTGGATCTCATTGTATCAACTAGTTCGTAGGGTGTACAACGAGTATCAATCCTTATTGGGAGTAATGTGGCATAAATCACATGGAAGTGGACAAGGATCGGGATTTGATACATCATTTGAATGATATAGAGACATTTTTAATTTTTTTTTGTCTCCTTTCCATGTTGGATGAAATGCATCATTTAATTAAACAATCCCAAGAAATAATATATATATATATATATATATATATATATATATATATATATATATATATATATATATATATATATATTGCTGATTTTTCTAGTTTGAGGAAACATGTTTTTCTGGCAATAAAATATTTTTTTATCAATGAGACTACTTTTTCAGGTCCAAAGTTTGATGGTTGGAATAATTTGATAAAGATTGAAAATGTAAGTATATTTGAGGTTTAAATTGTTTAGAGAAGTATGTGCTTATGTATATGGATATGAGATACCAATGCACCTATTTCAAATAGTAACCGGTAAGGTTGAGAAGGTAAATGTCACAAGGACACTCTTTGATAACATTATATCATCAACAAGGGTAAGTTTAAGAGAAATTTCAGTTTCCTTACTACAATAAATAAGGGAATGTTTTAGTAGGGATTTTTACTTGAAGAAATGGCTTTAGTAAATCCCACCTATTGGAATAGTGTCCAAAATGAAAGATATTTGTAGGAAGACTACCACAAGAGATTGACTACATTGATTCAACATTTTTGTAATCTTGTTAATATCAATGGAACAAATATTCTAAGTATTTTAAGCAAGGACAGTTTGATTGATCAATCCCATGAATTCACCTCTATAATGATTGAGAAATTCAAATGTTTGGATAATCCCTTAGAGTGTGGAGCAATAACTCGACTATGGAAAAAATTGGGTTAAGTACTATTTTTCAGCAAACCATGTCCAAGTTTTTCTCATTGGCTGAGCTATGTCAAACAATGATTTTGGGTTCAGTTAAAGATGAGATATTTTTTAGTGCCTTGACCTTTATAAATTCAAAATTACAAAACAAGATGAGATATTTTTCATTGATTTTACCTTTATAAATTCAAAATTACAAAACAAGATTGATTTTTTTGGAAAATTGTTTGATAATTTACATATCACGATATAAAGTGAATAACTTTCCCTATGATAGGGATTTGAAAATATGGAAGTCAATTAATGAAAGGAGAGGGGCTGATAAAAATGCCACAAATACAAAAATGACCCTATTGCACCAATTGATTGTCAAAAAAGTGATAGTTAGATAACTCGGTCAAGCAAATGATACAGATGATCCACCATCAATACATTGGAAGCTTCCATTCATGGATATGTGATATAGATGTTCATATAATATATTCAAATATTAGTAAATTATTCTGATAATATATTTTTCCTTATTTGCATTTAAAAAAATAGAGTGTCGATTTCTAGTCTTTGCAAAGAAACTTTAAATACATTACATTGATTTGTAGTCTTCAAAATAGAAATACATTGTTTAAAAAACACTTATGTTTCTCATACACCTACAAAGCATTAACATAAAAGGTTTGTCAAGTTTTTTTGAACCACTATGTATTGAAATGAAAAATAACACTATTCCTCATTCAACTTGCTTGAGACATGCCTTGTATGAAAAAAATTGAAAAGTGCAACAAATGGAACAATTTTCAAAATTAAATTACTCTTAATTATCTCATCCTCTATAACATGTTCCACTCTTCATTTGTTGGAATTACAATTTGTTGTAAATCAAAGTGACTGACATGTAACTTTGTTAGTAATTCATAACTGAGAGTGGAGATTTCCTTTATTGTTGTATGTAAACTTACTGACAAGGTTATCAATGGTTTAACAAAGCCAATTTTTTTGTCTCATCTACCTTCTCAGGAATTATATTCTTCTCTTACATAATTTTTCCTTCATGTTCTTCTGGAATGCATCCTTCTTAATGAATTAGAAAACAAAGATTTGTGAAATCCTATACCTTTCAAGCATCGCTTTGTAACATTTTTGACACTTATTCACAAATTCATGCACTTCACCTAGCATCACACACTTCCGAATGATAGATGTTCCTCTATTGAGGCATCAACTGGTTTTGAATTCCTCCGGATGCTAGTTCCATGTCATTGAACTTGTAAATAGTTTCCAAAATGTTCCTTGTTGTATCCTCTCTTGAAGCCATCAATTTTTTGCTATCAGCTACATATTTGTGAAGCAGATTACATATTCCCTTAGATCATCCAAAAATTCAAACAATATAATCAAATCATCAATTTTTTGGTTTATTCCCCCTAAATGTTATTTGTCATATTAATCACTTTGTATTTTTATAAAATTTGGATAGCTTTGTGTTGGAAGAATGTATTTCCTTTTGTGCTTTCACTAGCTCCTTTTACAATATTTCATTTTGTTTTCTCTCTTCCTTTTGCAATCTGTCCTTGAATTTTCTCTCTTCCTCTAGGTTATGTTCCCATTTTTGGCCTTTTCTTTCTCTACCTTCAAAACCTCTTGCAATTTTCCCATATTTTATTCTAATCTATTATACTTACTTGTCGTTTCATGTAAATTTTTCTTCACTTCTTCCAATTCCACATGTACATGTTCATTCGCAGTGACTATAGTCATAAAGGAAGATGATTTTATCCTCTTCTCTAACTCACTGGTCTTATTAACTACCACTTTTCTGTTTGCTTTCTCATTTTCTAGGTCCACCTCTAAATTCTAAATTTTATTATTCAACTTATTCTTATCTATGTATTCCTTTATAAATGTTGTGTATACCACATCATTGTTCCTTTTTAATACATCTATTTTTTCATAAGGTTTCATTCTAGTAAAGTCCCATTTGAAGTGTAGTTACATTGTAGTCATTGCAAACCATTTGATCCTTTGGTTTGTCAATTTTGGGAACAACATACATGTATTTCATGGTATTTGTGAATGGGTTATATGTAGGAAATACCATAATTGTGGTAAGATATGAAGTTACATTAGCATGTAGAATTATCTTATTGTTTTTTTATCTCTTTCGATTTGTGGTCAAACTCATCTTGGTAATAAAAATTGAGGTGTTTGGAGGAATGAACTGCTTGAATGGAGAAGGATTAATTCAAGTTTTCAAGGACTTTACCTATGGATTAGTAATTTTTGAGGGTGATACCTCATTCGTAATTAATTACCTTGAGGAACTGCTACCCTGCAAGAGTAAATATATTTGTCTCTTTCTTTTTCCTCTTGTCGTGTCCTTATTGGCTGTAGGAGTTGTCTGCTTTGGCCTCTTTAGAATGATCTATTGGTGTGGAACTTTCTCACCACTACTACTACCATCACTACAACCACCAATTATAGTAAAATAAAAATTCACTTCCAAATCCTCTTGAATTTTCAACCCGTGGCTGAAACATATGCCGAGGATTAGAGTAAAAAAAATGCGTTGTAATACCACTTATTGTATGTAGTTGTCCTTTCTTCAAAGCTCCAATGCCTAACCTATCAGAGCCTCGTCCAAGATGTACGTCCCATGGCAGCCAAACTCCTTGTCCTGTTAAACCCAAACCACCACCACTAAAACCCATATTTTTGGCTATAACTACCCCCGTAGTGTGTGTTTATTTCAAGCTTTCATTCGACTTGTTTTATATGAGTGATCTCCCCCGATAGAGGGATTGTGTAATTCCTCGTCGTGTCGATTGATCATCACTACTTGCCTCTGTGGGATGTACTTCATTCCATAGTTTGCTAAAAAATGCATTTTCTATCACATAATCATACTCAAACAACTTTTGGATTTCTTAGGTTCCACCTCATAGACCAAAAGGCGGTTATTTTTCACCTTGTGAATTTTTATCTCATAACTCGACATCTAGATGCTTTGGCATATTTTTAGAAGAGGAATTTTATCTGCTTTTGCATAAAAATGTCACATTAAAATGCCTCCACCTCTAGCTATTTCTATGGATGGAATCTCAAAATTTATGTTGACAAATATTGAAAACTAATTCCTTTCTCAATAACAATTTCATCCATTACTTTTTTTTACGTCATCCCAAGATTTTATTTTTCAATTTTTCTAGTAGGGGTTTACTTTCATGTTAATTTCTTGTGGAAGAGTTCTTGTTTTCCACTACCCTTGCTTTAATCACCTCACATGGATCACACACCACCGAAATTCAATATCAAACATACAAATTTGTAAAATTTCATGCCAAATTGAATGGTTTTCTCTCAAATGTGAACCCTCCACATGAAAATGGTAAGGAAATATGCTCCTCTTTTACTAAGTAACAAAATATAGTTTATATGTGCTTTCCATCTTGCCACATATATTCCAAGCCAAAAACCCTCTTTGTCACATGTATTGTAAATTTATAAGGTTGTACTCTGATCCATAAAACCTTATTATAATATATTCCTACATGAAGTACCCATCAACCAATTATATTTTTGATCCCACTGAATGCAATCTCTACAAGTCATAAGAAATCTAGGAATTGTAATTTTTTAAATTGTTTGATAAATTAGAGTCCAAAAGTAGTCTAAAAATTGATTGTAGTTCCTTTGATTACAAAACATCCCTATCTTCAGGGTCTAATAATTTAATGGAAGAAGCTCTTTTGGCTGGCCCTCAACATAATTTTAGGCTTGAATTGCAAGCTTGTATCTCACAAACCATTCAGAAAACTGCCATAGGAATAAATAACACAAGTAAGGAGTGAACCTAAAGGTCTTGGTGCTAGAACCTTATTTTATTGTTAAGAATGTTTTGTGCATAGATTCTGCAATGTGATCAACAAATATGTATGCACAAGGTGGAGTAACAAAATCAATATTGTATATCATTTAGAGGAGGGTTACATCCACTTGCTCATTGCTATCTAATCTGAGGAAAAATGCTAGCATAGAAATAGTATGCCTAACCCATGGTTTAAACTTCACAATGGTATAAGGAGGATTCCCTTTTGGTACAGTTACATCAATTGTTATTTTTCACAAAAAATCATCTTTGGAATTTTGAGTAGTGGCATGATAATAATTAGAAATTATTTCTAGGTTTATGCTAATAGTTCCTAATTATTTACTTTTAAACCCCAATGCATGACCAAGATTTTAGTCCATAATGGATAATTTTGGACATTGTGTGTTTGTGTTGTCATTGATGTCAAACCCATTGATGGAAAAGTGTGTCATGTGGTCATGTGAGTCTCCATGATGTGGTATTAAGGTGTCAAACATGAAGTTCATGTGGTTTTGTGAATTTCTATGTAGTCCTAGTGCATGGTTGAGCTATTATAATCACCGTTTGAGCTCATAGAGTTGGTTAGAGGTTTTCATGAGGTCATTCATGGTCCATGAGGTGTGTTTCATATGTATATGAGTGTTGGGTTGATAAAATTTCATAAGTATTGAGAGGGTGTGTATACACACGTATGTGTCAATTAAGGAAGGGAGCACACAAGAAGATTAGTTTCAAGACTTAGCTGATTTTGCATGTCACGAGCTAAAAATAGGAAAAGAGGTTGGAGTGTAGATCAAGTAAGGATAAAATTAAGAATAATTTGTGGATAAGCAAGAACTATTTTGGGACTTAAGTGGATATCAAGGGTCATGCATGAACCACACTAATAATAGGATTAAAGTTGACTTTAGTTATAGATTAATCTATTTTTAGCCTTCTTTTAAAAGAATGCAATCTATTCTGAAATGCATGGGTGGTGAGGGAAATCCCACCCTATAAATATGTATTATTCTATATTGTTTTGGGTACCATGGAACATGTATTATACACCATGTGATGTAAGAAGGTTATGTTGTTATGATGTTATGTGCATGTTTATGTAATCAATTTTTGTGACGTAATATTTATGTTATGAATGGATAATTGTGGATGGATTCTAGTAATTGATATATTTAAGTATGATGAACACATAGTGCAATCAAACCTAGTAATGGTCCGATTTGTTATGTTTCCTTATTACATGTGTTTCTTTATGATGTTTGTAATTATCTACATTTGATTGTATGCCTTAATAATGATAATCCTGAACATGCATGCTAACATCTTGATAAGCCAGTAAAAAGGAGGGACATGATAGATTTAGGTGCTTCAGGTAAGCATTCAGATATATCTAGATGAAGTGCCAGTGTGCCTACATAATTTGGTGAAAATAAAAGACTACATTTAGGTTCTATTTTTGGGACCTCTTTTAAATATTTTTTTTAGGATGTTGTTTTCGGATGGCGTATTGATTGACTTTGGAGAGAATTGAAAGTTGGGTAGATTACAAGCAAGAAAGGTTTACATAAAGATACAACGATAAATTAGATTTCAATGTACACAAATGGGTGGAAGACAACCTTTATGACATGCTGTATAAGAATTTATTTTACATCTTTCCAGTTGAATTGTACGAGTGGTTGTCAGCATGTCCAATAGGGAAGTGTTGGAGTTATAGGCTGAATATTTGGATGTAGAAAGATTACCAGAATCTTGTTGATACTTGATGTGGAGTGGACAAGAGTTGTAGATATTTAGTGGGATGGAGTATTGCATAGTTATATTTTGGAGAACACTATTTCCATGTCTATGTGTCACAAAGAAGTATAATTTCATTTCTTGCGTGAACCCGCAGAGGATCTTACTTGCACACTATACCTTTATCGATCAAGATCTTGATGGTTGAGATGGATTTAGAGTGTCATCCTATGGCTAGCTAAACTCCCACCACACGCGGGGTATAAATAGGTGTGGTGATGATGGAAGACCTTGTCCCAACAATGGAAATAGAGGAAAGACATCTCATATATAATGAAGCACGAGAGAGGGAAATTTTGAAATAGAGGGAGATTGAGGATTCCTTAGATTTTAAAAGAGAGATGGCTCATGAAGGATTTAAATCTCTCGTGGAAGATGAGGATCCATAATATCTGGTTCTCCTAACATTTGGTAAGAACAGTAAAGAATCCCCTTTAGCTTCAGATGAGAGCATATCAAAGGAGGAAAGATTAAGGACCGTGAGCACACATCTGATTCCACTTGGTGGCCTAGCCCTTGCACATGGTGTTCCAGCCTCAGTATATTCATTGAGAAGAAAGCTAGTGCGAGTAAGCAAGTAGAGACAAGTAGGCATCATTTTGTTTTGAACATAGGAGATAAATTTAATATTGAACCCATGTAAACATAGTCAACATTGTTGTTTGGAGGTCTTATTAGAGGAATATTTTTGGCGCATCATCATGATAGAGTTTGGGCACATAGGATATTGGGAATATGTCTCTGGAAGCACTAAGAATTCATAGAGTGTTGGATTTTATTTTAACACTAGATTTCAGATATAAAGAAGTACATCCATTGGTCTAGTTCTCTCTACAGGGGGTTAGGTGGATCAAGAGGATTTTGATCAAGTAGATCGAGATAGTTTTGGAGGTAGAGAAAATACTGGTGGAGGTTCTCATTCTAGATCTGGTGGACAAGGCCCACATCCACAGTAACCCCCACATCAACCTTAGTAGGTTTAATTTGATATGAAACTTCATTTTCTAGAATACGAGAGGCATTGAGGATGCAACAGAGCATGTGAAAAATTGTGAGCTGTTATGGCACGCTAAAGGAATTACAACCTTATATAGAAAATAAGTTCGGTTTTTCTATTACTCTTCAAAGGTGCATGCATAATCGCTACAGTAGGGGAGTATGATCCACATCATATTATGGTGGATTATGATGAATTTCATTCTATATTTCTGAAAAAATTTACATTCCATATTTTGAGTAATAGAGCATCAACACGCTCAAGAACAAAAACAAGGTTTAGTTGAAAGTGTGAGGAATATGATGCACGTTTCAAGACTCTATTGTTTAAGTTTTCGTATGAAATTCATCTAAGTCAACATGACACACGGTGGTTTTTTGGAGGATTTTGACTCCATTAAACATTTCATAGAGATATTTCTCATAAGACTTATGTGGACCCATGTAAGGATTTAGAAGTAGCTCTGCATCTTGACCGAAGCATTGGGAGTATTGATACTAGAGTAAGATTGTTTTTGGAAGCATAGATTGCAGCTATGGAAAAATAGTTGGAGAAGATTTCTACCAATTCAGCTCATGAGATGTGCGTGAAGAAGGACATTCTAAATATAATTTCCCATGTAGGTCAGTGCATGCACTGTTATTAGATTGTGAAGTTTGTCACCTAAATCATGATTTTGAAATTTCCTATTGTTACACCGTGTGTTTACGAAGAAGGTGTCTATGTACTATAAAATTTTAAAGTCCCATACTCATGACACTACCGATCGCAAGTTGATTGATCACATCCATGAGGCCATTGAGACAACAACACACCAGCCTATTGTGGCTAGTGGATCTAAGGAGCATGAAGGCCATAACCATGAAGGGCGCGACAATGGAAATAACAGAATGGTGGATTTATAAGAGGATATAGAGGGTGAGGTCGCAGCCTGGAAGAGGTTGATTTCTACGAGGATATTTTTATACTTGTGGATCCCCTGATCATTATTAGCATGAGTTCCCTCAAAATATTACTTGTCAATGGTGTACAGAAAGCAACACAAGCTATAAGATTATCCGGAGCTATGTGAGCACATGTGCAAGACCTATAAGAAGGAAAAGGGCACATGAATGATTATAGTGGAGCGGGATGCTTCTAATCAATGGATGCTAAGAATACACCTAATTCTGAGATACAAAATTTAATGGTTACTATGTGTGTCTAGGGCCGTGCGAAACTAAAGTGAGCTATTGAAAACTAATCCACTCATTTCAAGGGAAGTGGTGATACATGATAAATATCTAGATGCTTCTCACCAAAAAGAAGTATACCAGGAGACTATGAGATTCATGAGAGAATTATAGGGTGAGATAAAATGCATAAAGAGAGAAAGCTTACAAGAGAGAGAAAGAAAAGATTGTTGAGCTCCCATAAAAGGATGTGGATGACTTGAAGGAGGTGTGCAAGATGTTGCGTCAGGAGAACATCATTCCATTATTAGGGGAATGGTTATGAGAAAAGGTAATGCATGTTGGCTATGAGTGCGAAAGAAAAATACTTCATGTAAATATCCCACCTTAGAATCATGAATTTGAAAAAGAGATTACACTTGATGCAATCATTGATGGTTGGTTACTACACAAAATTATGATTGAAACTGACACATAAGTGAATGTACTAACTCTGGATGCTTGGAATCAGATGGGTAGACCACAATTACTGATCATCCTCGCATGTACTATATATGGTAAATAAGACTAGGCCCATGCCTATTTGGTTATTAAAGGATTCATCTATTACTATTCAAAGGGCCAAGTTTATTAGAGAATTTGAGGTATTGGAACTTGCTGAAGTAGACAACTTTCCAGCATTATTTGGGTGACCTTAGTACTATGTGATCAAAGTAGATTTGCACTTTAATTAAATCTACATCATTTTTTAGAATGATGAAGATCCCGTGATTATACCTCTATTTGAAAATAAGGTTGAGCCCTATGTTGAACCACTAAGATTGGAAGAGCTTAACAGAATATATGCACACTCAGTGTATAATCCAAATAATTTAGAACCATCCAAGGAAGGTGTGCTTCATAGGAAAGACACGCTATCTATCAATGACACTACTAGTGTTTCTTTTGATAAATGGGCTCATGGAACATATGAAATGGTTAGGCGTGAGGTCAAAGGAAGAGTCACCAAAATTATTAGGCCACACATGGTGAGGTGGCTAGGATGTAATTGTGTGCCATGGTATACTGGTGAAGGGAACCCTGATACATTTCTGCATGCCATAGAGACTCAGTGGAAAAACAAAGGGGATAAAAGAAATTTTTGGTCTATACTTGACACAAGACAACAACGTGTTAGTGGTAAACATGTAGAGATGGCATTTTAGAGTGGTGAGAAGTGAGAATTGCTTTCTCCACCAGGTTCACTCAGAGAAATGTACCTATAGAAACATATAAATTTAATGGGAATTCTTCTTCCCATCATCATGTCTAAGAATGTGAGAGATCTTGGTCTCATGGCTAGGAGGTGCTACTACCATCATTTTAGGTAAATAAATTCTATTCTACCTTACGTAACTACATGTGCACATGGTAAGTCCATGATGAATTGAAAAGGAAGACTTTGAATTGGTAAGAGATTACCTTAGGTATAATTTATATTTTTTAATTATTTTTCTACTAACCCCTCGATCAATGAAGCACTACATATTATGAAGAACCTTACTTTCATAGATTACGCAAAGGCTGAAGAGCTTGTGTTAGAACTTTTTGGAGTACTTGATCTTGAGGTGCACCTTGACTTTGAGGAGACAAATGAGGAAGAGATGGTCCTTGCTAGAAAGAAAAAGAAAAGGGAAAAATGGTTTAAATGTTAGATGATGAGGAAGTAGATACACTTTGGATGTTGACGACACTTTGAAGGTATGTGTGATGTAATGGACACAACAGATGAGAAGGTGCACACGCATCATGCTCTATGAAAAAAAAGTTTAAAATTGGTACGGATGTATAGCCAAAGGAGGTCATTATTGATGATTACTAGTCCGAGGAAGAAATATCTAAGATTATTGAACTTTTGCGTGACTTTCAAGACTCATTTCCACAAGGCTTTCATGAGTTAAAGGGAGTACACCCTTCTCTCGGTGAGATGAAAATAAATCTTAAAGAAGGCATGCACCTGGTTAGGAAGATGCCTTATAGGATGAATCCTAACCTACACGTGAAGGTAAAGGAAGAAATTGATAAAATGCTCAAATCTGGAATAATTGAGCCTATTGAAGAATTTGAGTGGGTTAACCCCATGGTCATAAGAATTAAGAAGGATGGGAGGATAAGGATTTTGTGGAATATAGAGAACTTAATTCTTCATGTGTCATTAATGCTTTCCTACCCAATTCATAGAGGAAATCCTTGAGGGAGTTACATGGACATGAGATATACTCTTTTATAGATGGATTTTAAGGTTACCACCAAGTACACATAGTGAAGGAAGATGAAGATAAGACTACTTTCAACACTGAGTGGGGTAGTTTTGCATATACAATGATGCCCTTTGGACTACGTAACGTGCCAGCAGTGTTCTCATGCATTATTGTGCAAGCCCTCTAAGACTTCATAATTTTTATAGGTGTATCTGGATGATTGGATGGTCTATGGGTTAGTCAAGGACCATTGTGACAATTTGAGACTCATGTTTGAGAGGTGCAAGTAGTTGAGCATATCCATTAACAATAAGATTTTCATCTTTGCTACACCTTTTGGTACTTTACTGGGACATATAATTTACAAAGAAGGATTGTTGGTGGATCCAACCAAGGTAGTCATGATATTGGGTTTGGAAGAATCTAACAATTAGATTGAAGTGTACAGATTATTGGGACATACAAGATATTAAAAATTTATTAAAGGGTATTTAAATATTCTTGCACCCTTGAAATAATTGTTTAAAGCTAAAGGAAAGTTCTATTGGGGTGACACGTAGTAGCGAGGCATTTGAAACATTTAAGGAAAGACTAAAAATTGCACCTATTATGTACTTCCCTTCATGGGAAAAACCATTTCATGTTCATGTTGATTCTTTTGGCATGGAAATTGGGGAAGTATTGGTGTAACCAAAGGAAGGAATTGTAGATCATCCCATTTTCTTTGTAAGTAGGAAGTTTCTGACCCCATTGCGATAAAAATTATACAACCACTAAGTGTAAGGCCTTGTCTATGATTTACAAGTTGCATAAGTTCGAGACAATACTTTTAGCTACACCATTGATTTTATTTACAAATCATATGGAACTCAAGTATTTGGTTAAAAATACTATTTTACAAGGGAACATATGTAGATTAATCCTTCTTTTTCAAGAATTTGATTTCACAGTTGTAGTGAAACAAGGAAAGAGTAATTTAGGGCCTATCATTTATCAAGGATCAATTTTGGTGAGGACGTGTAGAGAATCAAGGACATTATGCCGATGTACAGTTTTTAGAATAAACTATACACCCACAGAATTAGAGGATATTGTAATGTTTTTATGCACTCGGGAAGACACCTAAAGGAATAAAGACATTGAAAAAAATTATCTTACAATATGAGTGATGTATTATTAGTTAATTGGTGGCGATTTATATAAGTTGGGCCGTGATGAAATTTTATGCCGATGTGTGCTAGATCATGAGTGCAAGACTATTATGGAAGAGGCTCACATTGGAATTGTTGGAAAACATTATGCACATGATGCTACCACACACAATATTCTCATGGCCGGACTACCAAGGAGTATGTGAAGCTATGTGACCATTTTCAATGCTTTAGAAAGCCTAGGCACAAAGATGAGATGTCGTTGTGGCCTATTTCCAGCACTGAGCCTTTTGAGAAATGGGTGATTGATTTTTTTGGTCCTATTTCACCACCCACACATAGGAATGGCATTCTACATAATAAATTGTACAAAATATCTTATGAGATGGGTAGAAGCAACACCTACAAAGGACTGTACAACAACTACATCAGTAAGATTCTTATGGGAAAACATTATCAGCAGGTATGGATGTCCATTAAGTTTAAAAATTGATAGAGGGACTCATTCTTAAAGGAGACAATCAAAATTTTATTAGAATAATTCATGGTGGCCCACCATAAGACTACACCCTATCACCCACAAGCCAATGGAACTGTAGAAGATTTGAAAAAAATTATGGGACAAACATAAAAAAATGTGATGTTTGAAAAAAATATTGGGATGATGAAGTATCTGATGTAATTTAGGCATAGAAGAATACCTATAAGATCTTGAATAAGGCCACACCATTTCATTTCATGTTTGGTGTAGAGGTTATATTGCTTGTTGGATTCATGTTACCATCCCTACATATTACACGTCAACAGACTAAGTGATGAGCAAGATGTGGAAGAGCACATTGACAAATTGATGTAGTTAAATGAGTGGTGTGCCATTGCATGTTGTAGTCATAAGATCGAGAAGGAATGAAAAAATTGTTACATGATAGGCACATCAGGAACAAGATGTTTGAGCTTCGAAAGATGGTTTTTCTATATGATTCAAAAAAATTGTGCCACTCGTGGAAATTAAAAGTAGATTGGTTAGGACCTTTTGTAGTAACGAATATTCTTGAGTTAGGTGTGTTTGTAAGTTGTAGGACTGGATGACACTTTATTTCATAGTTACTTTAATGGGAGTACGCTAAAGCCCTACAATAAATACATCTTATCGGTGTTTGTAATAAGGCAACATTTCCAGTTAGATTAGATTTCCCTTTCATGTGTTTCCTTTCATCGTTGATATTCTTTGTCAATTTTAGTTCTTTATTTTTTTTAATAAGCGTGCTTGCGTGTAGGAAGATGATTACTATATTTTGAGTTCATGGATAGAGGACCACACATAATTTTAGTATGGGGTAGAGAAGGTACAAGAAAAGGGGATCTACTTTAAACGAGATTCAAAGTGTAGGCTATCACATAGGTATATAAGTGGGCCCGAATATGAATGTCCTTTAAAAGATTGGTATGCACAGGAGAATGGTGTTACAGTGTGCTTGGAATGAAGGTTATTTAAAGAAAAATTCTCGATTTAAGACCACATGTAAGAAACGGTTCGTACAATGTAATGTGAGGTAGGAAAAAACATGGGAAACCATTTGGTATGAGGCACGAGGGTTATGTACTTCAGCACATGGAGGCATGTGTAAGGAGGTTTGTGGTCAAGAAGTAATGGGTGTACTAGAAGGTTAATGATGGTAAGTGAGGAACAATTAACGCTAAAATTTGTAAAATCTATAAAAAATGATCCATGTGAATTTATTCTTACTTTTCATGTTTAAGTTTTTGAGAAATGAAGTACGAATTGAAGAGTGACCAATTGTAAAGTGTGAGTGCAGTGTGTAGAGAAATGAACCACGTGGATTGTAGCATTATGATAATAGAGCTCCATTGAGAAGGTGTTTGAGCTAGTTGAAGGCATACGTGAGAAGGGTTCGAGGAGTTAGGGTTTTAGAAAATAATACTATTATTAGGGCACGTTTATTTAGAGTTGTAGAGGTAGAAAAAGAGTAAGGAAACTTTGTAAAAGGTTAAAATGAAACCCAAGAGAGCACCTGGAGCATCAACTAGGGAAATAAGAACAAAGAAGTAGAAGTGGAAGCCAAGAAGCACCGAAAATAAGTTTTTCGCATATGCAATACCCTAAAGGAGTCATCATGGGATGGGACTAGGAATCCCATGTTAGGAAAAGTAAGGTGAATGAATACAATCACCATAACTAGGAAAATAAATAATAAATTGAGGATTTGGTGAATAAATTTGAGTTATGCATAGAAGACAAGCCGATCTATGATGATTTTGGGCACAAGACCTTGGAGAAAGTTGGTGTTTTACAAATTTACGAGATTCCTTATTTTGGAAAATTAGAGGGGATTTACCAGTGGTTAATGTCAAGGGTCTATGAGGACTTATTTTATTTCGTTAGAAGATGAGTGTGACTCACCGCACCTTTCATTAGGAGGCTTACAGGACTAATAAGCTTAGGAACAGAGGTTTCCAATGATTTGGAGGATAACGTGAGTATAGAAGCCACTATTGAGGAGTTGGAATACCAAAAATAAGGGCAAATGATTCCCATATCGAGGTAACTAAACCTATTGTTAAAATTGCACCTCATTAGTTAACACAATTTAATGGTCAGAAATGAAGAGGAGGAAATGAAAGATAATGATGCACTAGAACATGGTGTGGGGATACAACTAATTACAGGTGTCAAGAGGTCATATGAAAGTAATCCTCTCAAGTAGGAAGAAGAAGAGGAATTAAATACTGAGACTGATGCCAAAGAGGCAAAGAAAGAAGAAGAAGACAAGGAGGAGGACCAGAGATTTAGAAGAGTGTTAAAAATAACTAGGGAGTAGGTCAATAACGCTGGAGCCTCTTAGCCACTTAGGATATCTCCAAGACTATCCCTTGTGAAACCAAGTCCAATAAAGAAGACAAAGAGAAGGAAAAAGTATGTGCCTAGGGGCGATAGGGAGGAAGAATTATTAGATGATACCATGTGCAATGTTCAGATCACACTAGTTATTGATGTGGAAGGAGGAGAGGATCCTAGAGAGAAGAGACTCAACATGATACAAAGGTGCATAATGAGCGCAATGAAGAAAAAGGCCCCACAGGAGAAGAGGTGGAGATAGATAATACTATTAATGAACCATCGGGAGGGTGTAGGGATACAATAGGTGAAGACCCAATCTTGAGTGCTGAGACACATATTCTTAAGGGAAGGTGGTCTGGTAGGAATAAAGGAGAATAAGTTTTGAAGATTCTTGACTTAGGATATGTCAATGATCCTTCAAATATCATCCACGCATGGTTTTAGAGCACCCTTGCACCTAAAAAATTATATGGATGGGAGTTGATAGATCCCGAGGGTGTAAATACACACATAAGAAAGAAGTTGTCTTAGAGTATGCGAGACGCATATGGATGAACCAGAATTTGATGTTAAGGAAGGAGCATGCATCAAGAGGAAGATGAAAAAGGGAGCCCAAGAATCAAACATGATGGTGAATCTAACTGAATTTATTGATGAATAGGCAAGTAATTCCTTAACAAATATGGCAGCTGATTTGGTGCGGAGGACCTTTGACAATGTAGTCAATGTATTCGTTAACGTTGCTAGAAGATAATAAAAATATGAAGGAACAAATTGAGAAAATAAGGTGCATAGGAGGGATAATGAACAAAAACATCATATTCTAGAATTTACTATGGAAATTGGGGGTGAAATTTTAGAGGCGCACCCAGAATTTAACGAATAGACAAATAAAACCTAAAATTCATATTTACACTTTCTACAGGATTGTGTCCACCTTTTTCTCAAGGAGAGACCATATGTGTGAGAGGAGACATAGGAAAATGATGCAACTAAGTGGGAAAGGACCAAGAATTTTATTGGGCAATTTGGATTGCAAAGTATGATGCCATACTCTAGAATTGAAAGGATGAGTTGAAGAAATTAGGATGGGCACTCGTGTGTGGACGTTCCTGCAGAATAGATCCTCAAAACAAGGACACCGCAGGGAAGAGAATGAAGTCCTTACAACTAATAAATATGAAACCCTAGGCCGGAGGATAAGTTACCTATAATATAAAAGAAGTGCGATGTGCTCAAGGAAGTCGGGACCCCATGAAGAAATAATAAAGGATTTGGGGAAGTTAGTCACATGAAAGATGGACTTTATGTAGGGCATGATTTTAGGGTTGGCTGGAGTGATAAGGGAATTTAAGAATAAGGGTGAAGATATGAACCTGGAAGAGATGAATGAAGTACTTGGTGATTTTCCTGAGAAGGAAAAGAAAGGTCTAGGTGAATGAAATGAATTAGAGGCTGATATCAATAAGGATTACCTTAAAATTATACTATGAGCTGAGTGAGTGTGCTGGTTATTCTTCCATTCCTTTCAATCTTTCATAGTCATTCTTTATTCTTCTAATTCGTTGGAGAGATAAGTTGAGAAACCTTGTTTTCGAGGGAGGTAATATCATTAGTGTGGGTAATTTTGGGTTGAAAAAAATTACCTAAGCATTGAGAGGGAACGCATATTCATGTGCATTTGGCAGTTAAGGAAGGGCGTACAAAGGAAGATAAGTTTCAGGACTTAGCCGATTTTGTATGTCACGGGATAAAAATACAAAAAGTAGTTAAAGTGTAGCTCAAGTAAGGATAAAAAAGAAGAATTCATGGCTAAACAAGAGATATTTTGGGACTTAAGTGGATATCAAGGGTCATGCATGAATTGCACTAATAATAGGATTAAAGTAGAGTATATTTATAGATTAATATATTATTATCCTTCTTGTAAAAAACATGCAGTCTATTCTAAGATGCATGAGCGGTGAAGGGAAAGTCTCCCCTATAAATATGTATTAGTTTGTATTGTTTTGAGAACCGTGGACTATACATTAGACACCATGTGATGTAAGAAGGTTATTTTGTTATGATGTTATGCGCACGTGACTTCCCGGTGATTACTTTTATTCGCTCGATTCTTTGTGATGTAATATTTATGTTATGAATGGATAATTATGGATGGATTCTAGTAATTGATATATCTGAGTATGACAACCACAAAATGCAACTGATCCTAGTAATGGTCTGATCTATTATGTTTCCTTATTACATGTGTTTCTTTGTGATGTTTTTAATGATCTACATCTGATTTTATGTCTTAATAATGGTAATCATGAACATGCATGCTAACATATTGATAAGCCAACACAAAGGAGGGGCTTGGTAGATTAGTATGCTTTGGGTGAAAGTTCAAATCTATTTGGATAAAGTGCCAATGTGCCTAGTAAATTTGGTGAACATAAAACACTACAATGAGTTTGCATGAGGTCAAATTGGTTAGATCACGAGGTTACATGGTTGAGTCAGGTCATTCTAGGCTTGTTTCTAGCCGTGGAACACATAGAATGAGATGGAGATGTGATATTTAGACAAAATATGTATTGTCCAAGCATGGTAGAAGTATGATATCAGTGTATGTGATGTGTATGATGAGTTTCAATTCGCACTCGAGGTTTAGTGCTTCTATGGAGTCCTTAGGAAGTGACCAATGAGAAACATGTAATTTAACATGGGTAATAGACTCATTCTTACCATTTCCACTATAATTATCTAATGTTTTCCTCTATTTTGGTTAATTAATTACGATGATTTTTTTATTAACTAACATCTATCACATTTCATATGCCAATTGATAACACATCATTAGTTATAATCCTCTTCCGAGCAAACAATTAGCGATTATTAGCTAATTAACCTATTTACCCTTATTTTGATCAATAAACCCTATTATTGGCTAAAACCCTCTTCTTCAACCATTCAAAATCACCCCTTTTCCCTCCAAGACATCTCAAAAGGCTTCAAAATATTATCATAGCCTCTTAATTGACTCTAATGTGGTTAATTAAGGCTCCTCACATGCTAATCACTTGTTAATTCACTAATCATGATTAACAATCCTTAATCTACTTTATCCTTTTAGTCCCACATGCACCAAGATGCAAGTTTTCCTCAAATAGAAAACTATAAAAAGGACTAAGCACCTACCTTCATACTTTACACCATACTTTTATTAGTATATCATATAACAAATATGATTAAGATCCTTACTTCCTTCTTGGATTAGCTTGCTCAATCTTTGCATCCAATATTCATGTTGGTTAGTAGAGGGATATCTAATATGGCCTTGTAGCCATTGTTAGAGAGATCCTCTCACCATTTTTGGAGTAGTAAAAAAACCATAATTTGATTTCCCTTAGATCTAATTAGGTCTATGTTAATTAGTAATCATCTCACATAGTAAGGATGCTTGTAGATTAGATGTTTAATTTCATTTAGTTTCCATTAATGCATGCTTTTAAGCTTTGATCATGATGTTTCATTCTTAAACTTAAGCTTGGCTCTAGGATATTATGGTGTTAGTCTTTATTAGTTAGTCATATTGCAAAATTTTGGGGTGTTATCATTTGGCACGTGGGACACCTTCAATTGTCCTTTATATTCAATTTGAAGTTTTCTAGATTAGTTTCAAGATTTTTAGAGTAAATTTCAAGTTTTGTAGATTAATTTCAAATTTTGATATTTTTAAAGCTAGATTAGTTGTAGTTTCTTTGTTTTTATGTTCTTTGTAGGATCAAAGGAGGTAAAGTCTATCAAAATTGCATCAGAATGTCAAATATTTGAGCTTTATCATATTTTCTTATCAAAACCTATGTTTTGACCACCTACAGAAGGTAAATGCTCATGTCATCAAGGTTGTGCTCATGTTGCAAGGTGTGCACTCACATCATCAAGGTATGTGCTCACATGCTCTCAAGGGCCACACTCACGCTTCTCTAGAAATGTTTGTGTTCTATTGAATTTTTTCCCTCTATGTTCAAACCCGTTAGTTCTTCTAAAGTACACGTTGGTGTCTCTCTCGATATGCACTGTTAAATGACTATGTTTTTGTCTTAGATGCATGCTCATGTCATTAAGGTCACAGCGCTATTTAAAGTGCAACTCTTTGTGCATTGTTGGTGATGTGAGCTCAAGTTGACGTTTTAGTAAATTTTTGCTCAAATTTTAAAAGTTTAAATTTTAATTTTTTTGTGTTTTTCTTGTTTTGTGAGGTTTTTAATTGTTTTCTATAGGGTTTCAACATTTAAATTATATTTTCTAAAAATTTACTTAAGTTTTTGATGAATGCTTTTTTTCATGCTTTGTATGAGTTTGGGATAAAGTTGTGTATGCTCTTCTCTTGCACCTTGTGTGATCTTGAGAATCAAAAGCAACTTTAAACCTTCTTTTGCTAACATTAGAGTAAGTGGGAAATTTCATTATTCATTTTTATGCTTAAGGGAATGAAATTTTCATATGGAATTTGTATGATCCTTTATTTAAGAGCTTTTCATTTGATAAACAATTAAATTAAAGCTTGTGTATGCTCTTCTCTTGCACCTTGTGTGATCTTGAGAATAAAAAAACTTTAGTTTTCACTAAAAACACTTGGATTAATTGGGAATGAACCTTGATTTACAAAGCATTATGGTGGTTATTTGATTTACAAGTTTTTTCATTGTTATCTAGTTGGGTTTCTTGTTGTGTATGCTCTTCTCTCACATCCTTGGATGATCTTGAGAACCAAAAAACAACATTTAATCCTCTTTTTATGATATTGTAGATCTTTTTGGATAACTACTAACTATTTGTGTGTAGGACCTAATGATTTCCAAAGAAAGGAGAATCTAAAAAAAACCTAACTACATGTGTGTTGTAGGTTTCCAATGGTGGTCTAAACCAAATTTCTTAATCCAAAAGATAAGAAAACACACCACCATTTATTCATCACATGTATATGTAGGTTTTGGTTAAGAGCTACGGCTCATCCACTTTGAACTAGGAGAAAATCCCTTTGGCATAAGCCTTAAGATAACAAGAGGGATGCTCCTAGGAACCCCAAAGTAGTTCACATAAGAGGGAACCTTGTGAATGAAATGGGAAAGTGCTCCACTACCCAATTGATTAGTACACCTTGGAGAGATTAGAGTCAAAATTATCTTCATGTGACCCCAATGAAATACAACTAAACACATTTATTTCTCATTGTATTGAAGGGGTAAAGTAAAGCTCAGGATACTCCAAGGTTTAGTCAAACGTGACTTTCTTAGAAAACTACAGCTCGCAGAGATAATTGTGACACCTAGAGAGTGAACCAATATAGGAAGCTTGTGGCTTGGAGCCAATTTGACTTATCCATCATATTCTAAAGAGCTCTCACAACGTGTGAAAACTTTGTTAGAGTCAAAACCTTGTTATTCAAACAAGGGGAGAGTCTCTCAAAGTTGAAACTACATGTTACTTCATCACGAGACTTACGACAGTGTTACTTTGTCCTAGTTTTTCACTTGTCCTAAGACAAGGTGAAACTTTACCAAAGTTACACTAAGTATTTTTCATCACCACTTGGTTTACACCTTTTTTTTCTTGTTTCCCATTTGGGAAAAAAGAAAACATATCTACATAGTGCTATTGATTGATTATGTCCACCACTTTTTCACTCATTTACATTTGTCCTTGCTTGAGACCTAGATGTAAATGTTGAAAGTGTGTTGGTATGTCTTTATATCTTGGTAGCCATCATCTCGATACCCATAATCGAGATTTCATATTGTAGCTAGGTTGTCTCATCACTTGACTTCCTTTGAGTTGTTATGCATGCCCACATTATAGCCATACAATTGTGATACTTACATCTTGTTTCCATTGTGAAACTTGGTCTAAGTCTCTAAATTGTATTGTTATTACTGTTCACACATAGTAACTTCTTGATATACTTAGGCTTAGTTTTTAATCCTAACATTGCCTTGAGTTTTTGAGAGTGTTGAGGTTACATTGTTCACATCATGATAACATCATTTTGATACTAAAAATATTGCTTTCATCACAAATCTTGATTCATGTGTCCAAATAGTGTTGTTATGTTGCTCACATTGTAACTTCCATTTTCAAAGACTTGGACTTTGTTGGTGTCTAAAACTAGTTTTAGTATACCTTGTTGGGGGATCACGTCAACACTTTCTTAGTATTTAGGTCTTTTTTATTTTAAACTTGACCTAAGTGGTGATATTGTGTTGTCACTATTTTCTTTAAACCTATCTTGGAAAAACGTAGGGAGTAAACTATTTTTGTGACTAGATTTTAGTCTTGTGCTTAATTGTCTTGTCCTAGGTTCTTCTTGTTATTATATATTACATTATTAGTATATCATTCTTTATTATTTGATATCCTTGGGTTCATATTGACCTTTGGATTTGTGACCATTTGATATTCAACATTCTTTGTGATGACTTGACGTTGTTACGCTACGTAAATTTACCTAGGGTCCATTTTAGTCAACCTTAGTGAAATATTTCACATTATGCCTCCTATTACAAGAATGGGGCATCAAAAATTAGGAACAGTCCCTTTGAAAGTGACAAAAACCCACTTTATGATGACAATATCATGGTGGATCACAATGGTGGTGAGGAGAATTCTCCTCATGTGTGAATTTTGAGCTTCATCCCACCCACATTGATGATTATTTGTTCCAAAACAAACATGAGGTTCTAATGTGTCGTAGAGCTAGGAGAAGGTTACCCTCTATGGTTGACCCTTATCTCATTTCCGGTATGGTTCATGGAGAAGAAGAAGTAGAACATCCTTCTCGGAATATTAATGACATCTTAAACCCAAGTCATGCCTCTACTTCTAGATGACAAATGATGAGGAGATACCTTTCAAAAATGATGGAGACTATCATATACCTACTATTAGAGTTCATTGTGAGGACCATGAAGAGCATGCTCATCATGAGAAACCTCCTCCTTATGAAAATCATAAATAAGTACCCACTCAAGAGGTAACTTTAGAACAACAAGTGCAAGCTCTCACTCACCAATTGACAAGTTTGGCTTCACATGTAAACAAGGAACAAAAAAACCTTTAAAACAAGATATACCAAAAGCTAAACCAAAATCTTCATACCACAAATTCAATACCAACTCTCCTCATCAAGAGGCACATGTAAAGAGTCTTATGAGGAATTTTATACAAAATAATAAAGGTGGGGATACAACTAGATTTAACCATTTATACATGCCCACGCCACCCACACAAGACCAACTCTTTAATCAAGAGTGGTCAACCATGAAAAATTCCCTTATAGCTTTACAAGAAGGAAACAAGAAATAAAAAAGTACCAATTCGAGGAGTTATGCCCATATCCCTTTGATAGGGCCATGTTGTAGGTACCTTTCCCATGTCATTTTGATTGTCCAAAGTTTGAAAAATACAAGGGAAAAGGTGACCCCAGAGACCATATTAAGGAATTTTATATGGTGTGTCAAGAGGTCATGTATAGTGATAACTATCTCATTCACCTCTTCCCATGAAGTTTAGGAGGTCAAGTGTTGAATGGTTTTTACACATCCCTAAGGGATCTATATCTACATGGCCAAAACTAGCTAAACACTTTGTATGTCACTTCTCATTTAATATAGAGAATGATGTCACCATGTTAGATTTATGTAATGTAAAACAATGAAATAATGAGAACTTCACTAGTTTCTACAATGATGGTGAGGTTAGGGTTAGCTAGTTGCTTCCCTTTCTATCCCAGAGAAATAACTAATCAAGTATATTTGTACCCAACCTCCACCCTAAAATTACATTCCACTTGCAAATGCATTGTGGTAACACGTTTGAAGAGGTGATAGAAAAGGGTAGTCAAATAGAGAAAGCGTTGTTAGCTAAGGGACTCTAAAACCCTTTTCACATCATAATCATAATGATTCCAAACCTAGTGAAAAAAAAATTTTTTTCCCAATAAGAACAAAAACATCATAGGTGATGGAATAATAGACTCTAAATGAGTGCAAGTAGTTCAAAACCATGCTCCCTTGAAACTTGCAAAGGGAACTCCACCTATAGAGTACAAATGTCATGCCTTCACCCCTCTATCTTTGACTCTATGTCATCAATATTAAAATAGTTAGAGGTGGTTAACATGGTTAGGTATCTCTGAAACTACACCTTATGGGGATGACACCTAAGCCATCATGGTTTAGGGAAAATGAATATTGTGGATTTCATCATGTTAAAGGTCATAAAACCGATAAGTGTTTGAAATTAAAGCACTATATTCAGGAATTAATCGATAATGGTGATGTGGAAATGGATTCCACTGCCCCTAAAAATCTCCCAACATAAACATGGGATATTTAAAGAACCTTTCCCTAAGCACAAAAAAGGAAAGGAAAATTTGGATCAAGGGACAGTCATCTCAAACCAAGAATGTTAATTACATTTCAAAGACGGACCATTTTGATGCCCTAATAGGTTGTGTCAATCCACCTATTGAGCATATCAACATGATCAAGATTAAATCAAGGGAGTGCATGCATGGCAATGTGATGATCTCACCTTGTTATTTCAAAACCTCCTCCCCTACTCCTCAAGATAGTCATTATGACGTGTTAGAACAATTAGAGAAAACCATGGCTAAGATTTCAATCTTGGACCTTCTTAAAATTTCTAACATTCATAAAGACATCCTTTGTAAGACATTACAGGGATCAGAGTGTCCATTGATATCAACCCAACACACTTACAAGAAATGGTAGCACAGATTTTCTCCTATAGAGCATATAACCTTTAGTCCAACAGAAATCCTAGAAGAAAATCCCTCTCATAATTTACCCTTACATATTGAAGTCATAATCAAATGTAAGAAGGTAAAAAGAGTGCTTGTGGATGGTGGATCGGGTTTAAACATTTGTACTCTAAAGCTAGTTCGAAACTAGGGTGTACTAAAGCTGATTTAGAAACAAAGGTCATCACCATAAAGGTGTATGAAATGAAGAATGAAGTCAGCCATCCGGTATGATCACTTTCTCACTAGAAGTAGGTCCTATCAATCATGATACAAAGTTCCATGTCTTGGACTTGGAGCTCCCTTACAACATATTTCTCACCACCCATGGATTCATGCCATGCAAGCCATACCTTCAACATATCATCAATGCTTAAAGTTACATCATGAAGGGAAGACCCTCACTATTCAGGAGATCCCCAACCTTTTTCTCATTATAGAGCATTTTTAGGTTATTTCCCACCATTTACAAATGTCCTTCTACAGAGATATATTTCTTCTTTCAATCAAAGGCCTCGCTTCATGTGGATCCAGATACCTTGTCTCCCAATGAAATGGTGCTTCTACATCAAGAATCTCCTTTTTCTATGTGGGAGATGAAGGTTATTGAAAAATGGTTGTGGAGAATATGATCTCAACAGATCTTTCTAGTTCACAACCTTCCCTATCACCCAAAGTGCATGGTAGGTCATGTTACAAGTTTCAAAGATCTAGGGAAAATTTCCCTTTCAATACTTTCACTCTGGTGGATTATTAGAAAATGAAAATATGCTCAAAATATTGTATCTCATCCTAAGATGATGAAATGGCTCTATGTTACCAATCACCTAAGTATGTTATCCCCAATCAAATGATGTATACTATGGGATACAAAGGACGTGGCTGTAGCATCAATGAATAAGGTACACTAGAAGCTCTTCCAATACCTCATCAAAGTGTGTAAGTATGGTATTGGTGTTCAACCATATGGGTCTCTCCCCCTTAGGTCAAGGATACCTCTTTTTAAAAGTGTGAAGATAGTTCATCTAAATGAAAGAAAGAAACAAATTCTTGATGTAGTCTTTACGAAGACCTTTCCTCCACGAACCTATTTTTCTGACATAGCTATCTTAACTATAACCCCCACCATATCCCTTACCACTTCCAACACTAAACCTTATTTACCCATCACTCATGAATTGGGACCAAAAAACATGTGTGTCAATCGATGTCTTTTAAAATGACGAAGCTATTGGTGAGTTCCTTGGTATTCGTGAAATATTCCAATAAATGACCACAAGAAAGGATTCTCCATCAAGCTCAATGCATGCATGTGCATACTTTGGGAGGAGGTTGAGTTATGTGGTCATTTAAGAAAAAAATAAGCAAGGGAAAAATTTCCACAAAAATCCTTGCAAAAAAGAACAAGTCCAAGTCCTATAGTGAAAACCTCTTTGAGGCACTTGTGGACAAACAAAAAAAAATCAACGGAAAAAATAGTTGACCAACCTAAGGTGAAAATATCTTTGAAACCTTTAGAAGAAGAAGATCTTAATCTCCCCCCTGATCCTACGTGCATGGAGGATGAGTCCAAGTTACTGTGGAGGAGACAATAGATGTCAATATTGGCATGGAGGAATTTCCCAGAATAGTCAAGTTGGGAGCTTTGCTCTCAACTCAAGAACAAAAAACTTTTGTTGTTATTTTTTAAGAGAATTTACAGATATCTTTTCTTGGTCTTACACAGACATGTCAGGACTTGATCCTGTATTAGTGGTGCACAATATTTTTGTACACCTAGATGCCAAGCCCATAAAACAAAATCTCTAAAAGATGCATCCTCGCATCACCTTGTTGGTCAAAAGCAAGAGCTAGAAATATTATTAGTAGTAGGCTTCATCAGGCCTATTGACTATTCAGAGTGGATTTCAATGTAGTCCCAGTGTAGAAGAAAAACTTGTCGGTATTAGAGTTTGTACCATTTCTGAGACATCAATAAAGCTTTTCCTAAGGATGACTTCCTCTTCCCAACATCAACATGATTTTCATTCAACAACTAGGTTACGAGATGTTATCACTCATGGATGGATTTTCAGATATAACCAGATAAAAATTGTTGAGGAAGACCAACATAAGACAACTTTTACCACCCCATGGGGGACATTTTGTTATCAAGTCATGCCCTTTGGCCTCAAGAATGCAAGTGCAACCTATCAATGGGAAATGATTGTTATCTTTCATGACATGATCAATGATATCATGGAAGATTATGTGGATGACATATTGGAAAAATCCAGGACTTGGGAAGATCACCCAGAGATCTTGTGATGAATATATTTTTAGCATCTAAGGGACTACAAGGTCCACTAAACCCAAAGAAATGTGTCTTCGGTGTGCTATCTAGAAAAACTATTAGGATTCATTATTTCACAGAGAGGAATAGAAGTAGATCCTACAAAGGTTACTGCTATAACATAAATGCCTCCTCCGAAAATATCAGACAACTGTGAAGCTTACAAGGAAATATCTAAGAAATTAGAAGGTTCATCTCTCATCTTGTAGAACAAGTGTCACACATTTACACATCTTCTCAAGAAAGATGTCAGTTTTCACTAGGGACCAGAACAACAACAAGAATTTTTTTTCTCAAAAATATTTGGCCAAACCCCCTATTCTAATGCCACCCATGGTAGGTGAACCATTATTACTCTACATTTCTACCACACACTTTGCAATTGGGGCACTTTGTTGGCCCAATATGATAAGGAGAAAAAGAAAAATTGTGTATTACCTAAGCCAACGTTGATAACTTACGAGCTCAACTACCCACATATAGAAAAGGCTTGCTTGGCCATAGTTTTTTTCTTTTCAAAAACTTGTGTCATTATCTTACTAAATAATAAGGTCAAGCTTATCTCAAAATTTGATCCATTAAAATACTTATTGTCAAATCCCACACTCACAGGAAAGATGGCCAATTGGATCATCTTACTCAATGAGTTTGACATCAATATGTTCACTAAAATCAAAAAAGGAAGGTTTTGGTAGATCAACTAGTTGAAGCCCCTTTTCTAGTACTAAACCTTTGAGTCTGGAACTTCTAGATGCATCTACATTATACCTTGAGGAATATATTATATGGAAACTATACTTTGATGGCTCCTTTACCTTTCATGGTTCAGTGTCGAGTTGTGTTGATCACTCCTTCAGAGACTTGATCCCTCAAGGCATTTCGACTTGGTTCCCATGTACAAATAATATAGAAAAATATGAAGCCCTTATTACAGGGATGAAATTGGCTATTAAAGTGGGACATCAACAAGTGAATGTGATTGGTGATTCCATGTTGATTATAAAACAAGTAACAAATGAGTATAAAGTTAAAGATGAGAAACTTCTTCCATATAAGAGAAATGGTTGATTCTTTGAAGGAGTTCTTTGAGAAAATTACATTTGAACAAATCCCAAGAGGATAAATAGAGAAGTGGATGTTATGGCCACAGTGGGGTCTATGTTGAGCATCCCACCTAGGAAAAAAATGATATGTTATTCTTCATCAAACATCTACTAAACACCAACATATGACATGCTAGAATCTTATTTGGTATGTGAAAGTTGTTGGTCCCTTTTCCCCTTGGTATAGTGACATCTTTAACTACCTTCACGATGGAACCTTTCCCATAAACATTTCCCATGCTAATAAAAGAAACCTCATCCAACATATCCCATATACCCTACTTGGGGAACTCTCTACCATCGAGGCTATGATGGGAATCATTACGTATCTCAATTTGGATGAATCCATCCTAGTGGTCAAGGAGGTGCATGAAGGCATCTATGGGGGGCCCATACTGAATGGGATCATCTTAGAAAAAGATACTTAAGAGTAGGCTACTATTGGCCTACCATGGAGAATGATTGCTGAAAATATGTAAAGAAATGTTTGCAATGTCAAAAGTATGGAAATTTGATACATGTGCCATGCAATCATTACAACCTATCACAACACCTTGGCCTTTCTCAAAGTGGGGATCGATCTTATAGGTAAGCTTCACCCTACATCTTCCGATGGCCACATGTTCATTATCACTACCACCATAATACTTCACAAAGTGGGTAGAGGTTGTTCCTCTTACCTATGTTAAAGGTGCACAAATATCTAAGTTTATAATGAACCATATAATCTATCGATATGGTATCCCCTCCATTGTAGATGACAATGGTAAGTCCTTTAAAAAAAAACTATGAAAGTGTTGTGTCAACGTTTTCAAATCACTCTCAAATTTTCAACCCCTATTACCCTCAAGGTAATGGGAAAGCCAAAGCTTCTAATAAAACCCTTATCCATATTATGGAGAAGATGGTGAATACAACAGGTCATAACTAGAATTTACAGATTCACCCCTACTCTGGGAATATAGAACATCTATCCACACTCCTACAGTGCCACTCCATATTCCCTAGTATTTGGCATAGAATTTGTATACCTCTAGAGATCAAGCTCCCCTCTTTGCATGTATAGAGCTAAGAGATTACCTAAATGAAGAGGAAGACTACAAAGTAGCTCACTAGAAGAGTTGGAGCTATTAGATGAGAAATGACTTCATGCCCTTGATCACCTTAAAGTGTATCAGAATCGAGTGTGGTGAAAAGTTACAAAAAAGAGTGATACCTCATCAATTTGAGGTAGGAGACTTGGTGCTAAAATAAAATCAGTTCAACACCACCAAAGACTAGGAAAAGAAAGGAAATTTGAGCCTAACTAGTTAGGGCCATATGTTGTGGTCACTTAAGTTTGGTTCAGTGCCTACAAGCTTGCTTACTCGGATGGTCAAGAACTTTGGAACCCATGAATGCAATGCATCTTAAACATTTCTACACTTAAGTGTGGGGTCCCTAAAATATCATAAAAACAAAAAAATATAAAAAATAAAAAAAAAAAAGAGAAATAAATACGTCCAATAGTGAAAACCATGCAATGGTGGCACTTTGGACAAGTCCTTTGGTGAAAATGGTTTCCAAACCATTGGAGGGTCCATTGTTCACAAGCATTTCAGGTCTAGGATTATGATAGCTTTTCCTAAGCTAGTATTTGTCTACATTTGAGTTACTTTTGAGCCTATCCCTCTTGGCCTTGATCCAATTGATCCCTACTTTTGAATGCGAAGAGTTTTCCTTTGAATATTCCCATCTCACACTAGGGGAAACTTTGCATCATCACTTCTTGCATATAACATGTGGCATTCTTCCCTTGTACATCCCATCTAACATTGGGGGCATCCACGTTTCTTTGTTTCCTTGCATTTAGCTTTGAAAAAAATTCTTAGAAAACATCAAAAACATTCATATATAACTTTTTTGAAAATCCCAAAACATTCAGATATGTTAGTTGAAAAATCAAAACATTCAAATATGTTTCATAGAAAACTCAAAAAAATAGAACATTATCTCAAATAATACCAAAAACAACGAAAAATGTTTCAAAACTATCCCACAAAAACAAAGTAGTAGTTTGCTTACTTTAGTTGTTGGTTTGTATAGTTTTGGTTGCATTACTTTTTCATCTTGTGTGATTTTAAATTGGATTCATTTTCTTACTTAGATTGAGTGTTACTTTAATTTGTGTGTATTACATTGAATTCATTTTATCTTGCATACTTGTATATAGTTGTGTTGTCTTTGATTAGATTTGATTAATTTGTGTTTGTTGTTTGTTGTACAGTTTGTTGTCATCTCATCATCATATCATCTATCATCACATCTATACATCATATATCAATAAAGGCTAAGCTACATCATCATGAACATGAAAATTAAACATGTATGCTAAGCTAACATCATATAATATCACCAAGAGGGGCAAGAGGGACCACCTTCTGTCCCCCTCAAACATAGACCATAATAAAAATGTGGATTAAACATGCTATCTCATACACAAAATGTGATAAGTAAATAATCATCATCATCATCATCATCATCATCATCATATAATATAAATGTCCATGTATAAAAAAATGTGTCTCGATATACATCATATAATGAGCCATCATGGGCATCTATACAAAAAAAAAAAGTGCCTTCATCATGAGGCATAATAAAAAATAATATATATAAGTACATCTATACAAAAATGTGCCTTCATCATGAGGCATAATAAAAAATAATAACATATACATATACCAAAAATGTTCCCTTCATATCGAGGTGTACATCAAAAATATACATCAAGTACATCAATAAGATGAGTCAGCCATGACTCTCTCCCATGCCTGGACTACCAGGTTTGCCACTAGGTGGGGGCATCTGTTGTGATGGACCCATGGAGGGATCCACATGATGCTCACTGAACCATGCTATTGAGGCTAATGCATGTAATAAAGCTTCTATGACTACTCATCCTCACTGATCGATGAGGTCCTCTGTGATCTAGATCTAGACCCACTAATAGCTAATTAGCTAAAGGAATAGGCCCTCTATCCCTCTCGGAATGACCTCATGGTATAATCCTATAATAGGATGCCTCATAATGCATAGCTATCATCATCAATATATAGTATATCATGTCCCAACTATTGTGGATGCCCACTATAGAGAGATCATACATCTCTCTCTCACTCTCTGGACATCCGGATATGTGAAGATGAGCTTCTGTGTCTATTCTCTGGTCCACTAAATCCTCTTGGTAGCTAGTTGATCCTCTCTATCTGAACCATATAGTTGTGTACTTGTATTAGTTACTACCTACTTTAATAATTATTTCCTCAAGTAGTTATATCACCTGTATCCTATATAGCCTATGGTGCTCCCCATCCTCCCCCACTACTATATGGTGGGGACCCCATCCATCATCATCACCATCATCCATCTCCCTCATCTCCTGAATCTTGGATCATCCATCCCCCCCACCTCCTCCATCCCATAAATATGCGGGATCCCATCTCGGTGGACTAAGTGGGAATATGTTGTGGACTATGGATGCACACGGAGGTGATAAAGGTACATGTAGTGGATCCATGTGGTGACATGTAATGGCACCCATGTGGAACTGTAATGGAATATATGGGGATACACCTATGGAGCTCTATCCCCTGAGGCCTAGTGTGGCATGCTGGCTCTAACCTACTGTTTCTCCCTGGGTTATTGTTACTAGCCCTAAGATCCTACCCCTATAGGCCCTATTTGACCACAATCCCAACCCTATATGTATATGTTTCTGGGAATGGTAAGTCATCATGGAAACACTATCACATACCATGTAGGGTAGTAGTCTCTGAGTCTCACCTTGGATCCACTATTTGTGGTCATTACACCCAAGGCTATGGGACCACCTGTGCAAAGCTGTCCAATGCTCATTGTAACCTAATCGAGGCCCAATGTCAAAGGTCTCTTTGGACCTACACCCATACCACATCTCATCTCTAGAATCCCCTGGATGAGACCAAAATTGTGCACTCTATCCACTCTACCACTCTCAGAATATGGTCCCGATCCCAATAATAAAATGATCAACTACTGCAGTACTCAAATTTTATTCATCCTCAGTGCCAATGATATAATCTATATGGCCACCATGTAATCATACAGAGTTGAACCTCATCAAAATATCTCCTGTAATATGTGTATCTCTAGTGTGCCCACGTATATCCTCACCCACTAGTACCCAACCCATAATAGATGGCTCACCAAGAGCCCTAGCTCATAACACTCCAAGTGGGTGCCTTATCACAATGTGATCCCAAGCCCATATCTATAAAAATGTTGCTGGACCCATGGTCTTCTAACCACGGTATGCTATCAAGTGTAAATATGAATATAAATGGGCTAGTAAGCATTACCCCCAATAATAGACCTCTCTGCTAACTAGTCCATGGATAACTCTAATCAAACCAAGGGAGAACCATGCACTAATCTTTTAAGCACCAATATGCCACCGATAAGAGCCATCAAATAAACCAACCCACCCATGAAATTTGATCCGAAAAGCACTGTGATGTTAACTCGACATACCCCGCGGGGGAATGTCAACAACACCAAATATCTCACCAATACTCTATAGAATGTGACCATGATCACCATCATAAGTCACCAACTGACCCTATATCGGCACTCTCAAAATGTGCCACACATCCTCTAAGGTGACACTCATCTCACCCATCGATAGGAGAAATGTCTAACTCTCACTCCTCCATCATCTCTCAACTAAGGTTGTAAGAAGGCTATGATCTAGAGTGATCTATGGCATCCGAGCTACATGGGATAAACCTGTAATGTCTAAGGTCATCTCTAAGAAGACAAGGTCACATGAAAATGTGGCCTCATAGGCCCAGCAGCCACCATGTCACTCCACTCCCACATCCCAATCTAGGGTAGGTCCACCTGCAAAATAGGTAAAGCACACCTTGTTAATCTCATTTTCCTCTATACTACATCATCTAGGTTAGTCTATTCATGATTAATTACTTCTATTCATGCCTAATTTCTTCTAAAAATTTCCTAAAATTCTTCTAAGACCATGCAAAAAAATTAACCCTTTCATGCTACGCCCCTGGAAACCAACACCCCTTTTTAGCCCCTAGTGCCCTTTTGCACTAGCCCCCTTTCCATTCCATCTCGCATTTCTCCACCAAGCACACCCATGTGCCCCCATGAAAATTTCATGCACATGCCCTTTGCTCACACCATGCCACGCATATGTCCATGCCAAAATTTTTTTAAGTTCAAGCGCACACCTATGTTTTTTTAGCTTACACCCCGAGCACACTATGCGTGCCCCAAGGGCCATGTGCTAGTGTTCACACATGTGAAAACTAAACTACAATAAATGCACTTAAAAACAAAAAAAATGATTATTTTTACATTGTGTACCTATAGACCATCCCCTAGGAAGCCACATGTACTCTCAAACTTGTTCAACATGGTGTCTACATGATTCTGAATCCTCATCCATTCCTCTCCCAGGTCAAAGAAAAATCAATAGTAAAAATGATAAGGGTAGATAGTAAATAATTCGCAACTGATGGTTTTACCCCCATTCTTGCTATTTATACCCTTTTTGACCTCCCACAACATTTTTCACTCCCCCAAGGCACCTTGGAGCCATCATGGTTCTTCTAATTTCTTCTAGCACTTTTCACTTGTGATGATTATTTTTAATAAATAATCATTTTTAGCACTGTTTTTCTACATTGGGGCATATTTTTGCTTCCTACACTCTTTCTTACTACATGGGGCATATTTTTTCCTTATATTTTTTGATGATGTCATGTCGTATGACTTCATTAATTTTTCTATATCATTTTCTTCTATAAAATTCAAAAAAACCAAAAAATTCAAAAAATTCAAAAATCCAAAAAATGGTAAAATTTAAAAATCCAAAAATTGGTAAAAATCATTAAAAAATCCAAAAAATTGTAAAAATTTAAAAAAATTGGTAAATGACATGCATGCAGTTGAAGCCTATATCAAATGCATTGTCCTCAAACATCAAAATTTTTCCTACAAAAACATATTTCTTAGGTTCTTTCTTGTTCTTGTCTCAAATGACTCACATATCATTTTGATCTACCTCCATTAACAAAGTTGGCTTACTTACTATGTCGGTACTCTCCACAATGCAACAATGAGTTTCCAGAAGACTATGTCATAACACACAAAATGCTTTTCATGGGACTACTTGTGTCCTCTCGTTATTCCCCTCACATGTATCCTTTCTTGGGGCACCATTTTTAACCCTTTTCATTAAAACACGAACATTCGGAGAACTAAAGCTTGATAACAAAAACATTGGTGCAACTATGTCTTGAACGTTGTTTGTTTGAGTATGTGTGATTGTACTTGTTTCTCTGTTAGGTTAGTTGGTTTAATTTCTCATATTGCATTACATTATGTATGTTGTATGGAGTTACACATTTTTAGCAATGAACAAATGTTAGTAATATAGCTTTTCATGTTATTTTACACTTTTGTTTATTTTAATAAGGGTCGATGATTTAGGTCATAGGGAAACATGATGAAACAAAGTTTTTATTGAAAGATTGGATGCAAAATCTATTCCTATATTCTTCACTATCATGTCTTATCACTATTCATTTTTCTTCCAAAACACCTGGGGCAATAAAAATCATTTTTATCCCTATCTCTATTTCTTCTATCCATTTCGATCAAATTTTCATCGTCGATTGACTTCTTCTATCACCCCATCAACACTCGAGGGGGAATCCTTCATTCTACTAATTTTTCTTCAAAATTTACTTTTTTATGCTTGTCTACTATGTTTGAAGTGATGTCACTTACTTCACCTCAAACAGGGCAATGTAGACACCTAAATTCCACTTTTGTAATTTATTGCTAAAAGCACACTAATTACTCTCATTCTTACCATTTCATTATAATTAGTGATTTCCACTAATTAACTAATGTTTCTCTCTATTTTGGTTAATTAATGATGCTTTTTTGATTAACTAACCTCTATCACATTTTCGGATGCCAATTGACAACACATCATTAGTTATAATCCTCTTCCAACAAACAATTAGCGATTATTAGCTAATTAAGCCTATTTACCCTTATTTTGATCAATAAACCCTATTATTGGCTAAAACCCTCTTCCAACCATTCAAAATCACCCATTTTCCTCCAAGACATCTCAAAAGGCTTCAAAATCTTATCATAGCCTCTTAATTGACCCTAAGTGGTTAATTAAGGCTCCTCACATGCTAATCACTTGTTAATTCACTAATCATGATTAACAAGCCTTAATCTACTTTATCCTTTTTAGTCCCACATGCACCAAGATGCAAGTTTTCCTCAAATATAAAACTATAAAAAGGACTAAGCACCTACCTTCATACTTTACACCATACTTTTATTAGTATATCATATAACAAATATGATTAAGAGCCTTACTTCCTTCTTGGATTAGCTTTCTCAATCTTTGCATCCAATCTTCATGTTGGTTAGTAGAGGGATATCTAATATGGCCTTGTATCCATTGTTAGAGATCCTCTCACCATTTGTGGAGTAGCAACAACCATAATTTGATTTCCCTTAGATCTAATTAGGTCTATGTTAATTAGTAATCATCTCACATAGTAAGGATGCTTGTAGATTAGATGTTTAATTTCATTCTTTTCATTTTTTAAGCATTGATGCATGCATTTTAAGAATTTGATCTAGGATACTATGTCATTAGATGTTTCATTCTTAAACTTATTAAGGATGTATGTAGAGAAGTGGATATGAAACTCAATATTATGGTGGTTCTCTTTTTAGGGGGTTTGTTTAGTATTGGTTTCCTTGTTCTTCACTACTAAATACCGAAAGAAAGTACAAGTCTAATCCAATGAAAGCTTTAAACTACCAATGGAAAATAGAGTATATCAAATGCATCTACACTACTGAAATAGAGTTACTTGAATGGAATGCTTGTTAAAGGAAATGTTTGCTTGTAATTAAATACTTGCTGAAATCAAATAACAATAAAGGAGATATGTTAAAACAAATGAATACAAGATTGCATTAAGATAATTATAAAACCAAGATACCAAAACTAAAACTAAAAAAATATAAAGATCTTGCATAAAATACCAATCCTCGAATATCATCATTTGAGTTGGCCCTTTTTCTACTTTGGGATTGAGGCTCTTTAACAAAAATTTATACTCAAAAGAACATGTATCATATTGATCGAAATAATTTCATCACATATTCCAGAGTGTGAAACTGAAAATAAATTCTTCTATTAACTATCAGTAATACTAGTAAAAATAACTAATAGTTCAAAGGGCATGTCTTATAGACACAATCGATTACAACACATGCCACAAATATAGGCAATAGATTTAACCAATAATAACTTTATAAAATTTCCATGACACCCTATAATCTTGCTAGAAATAGGGGTCCTAGTTTATAGATGGTTGTGTGTTAATCCTCAAAATGGCATAGTGGCTATGGACTTAGTCTCCTTGACTATAACTACTCAAAATGGCTGAAAATGTGCCTCATCAGGTCAGCATATGTAACCAAATCAATAAAAAAGGAAGTTAGTGAAAATTCCATTGTTTATTAGTTTGCATAAGACAAAATAAGGGGAAATGCATCACTTTATACTTTAGATATAACTATTTAAAAATCTACATGCATAGATTAACGTTTTTAGGAGTAAAACTTATAGTTATGCGGATGTTATGATGAGTCAATTTATGGACTCATAATCTCCCCTACACTTTACCTTTTACAAGTCCTCATGCAAACTACCTCTAACCCGATTTATGCCCATGCTATTGTGCCATATCATATTCTTCAAACTGATCCACATACTACTTCCTTGTGCCTTTACATCCTTGGGTTTCCAACATAACCTCATCCCATGCCTTAAATATTTCATGAGATTAGGGAGTAATGTTTTGGCAAGAGATAATGGGGCTAAGGACTAGAGGAGGCCTTACTTGCATACTAACCCATTCCTTACTATAATCATTGTTCCCTTTCTCTCGTTAGTTTCCAAATAATCTCCACAAGTGTATCCCCTCTTTGCATACTCCAGCTGAGCTTATGAGGAGAGATGACTTCTCTTCATTTAAATAGAAAATTCAAAGTGTCTCATCTCTTATCACAAACCTGTCATAGCCTTGTCAAAGTTCTGGCACTGATAGTAAATTTCAAATTCTTGGACACATTTGGCCAAGATTTTATATGTATTTCTACTAATTCTAGTTTGATAATAAAGAGATCTAAAATATTTTTTCATAGAAACATCATTATTGTGTTGAGGTTGAATGTAAAAACCAATAGTTGTGTCATACTAAGTAAAAAGATCAGTATTTTCCTCCCACATAATCTAATTCCTTACCAATCTTTGAAAATATTTCAACTGAAACTCTCCCACTAACATAATTATAAAGAAATCAAGAACATTTGTAACTAACATGTTATGGAGGTAAAATTCACATAATGAGTTTTGAATTTATTGAGTACAACCTTGGTAAATTTATAAGAATGTTTTCCCATCAGAGCCTCATGGGGTTCACCATAACAAATCCTATGCAATTGCCAAGAATAAAATTGTTCGTGAATAAATAAACTATAAACCAAACATGGTTTTCTCGTAAGCCAAAATTTTACAAGCCAAAGGACCAAAAGATTCAACAACCGCCTCGAATTTTCTCTTTGCAATAGAACTTGACTCAACCTCTTCTTTAAGTTTCTTATTTTCTCCTACCATCTCTTTATTTCTAAGATATAGTTGGGCACAATCAAAGGAAAATCATTCCATGTTGTAAATAAATATTTTTCTATCTCTTTAAATTGTCAACTTCCATCCTTAAAGTAGTTATTTCTTTATCTTTTCTACACTCTTTTGTTCAAAATAATTTTGAAGAGACAAATGGGTTGTTTTCATACCTTTTAGTTGCACTTTCAAAGAAATTTTTATCTTGGTGTCACCTTAAAACTTCATCTCCTTGCCATTCCTCTCACCAACCTCTTTTTTGAATGGGCCAGAGATTATGTCTAGATTTCTAGAGTCATGCGGCATACTTTCTAGAGATTCGAAAGGAATTTACAAAGTTGCCTCAACAAAATGGATCTATTATTCAGAATATCCAAAGTAAAGTCAAAATAACGTGGCTATTCACCTCAAGAAGAGGAAGTCTCATCTCCATAAAAATCTTGTTGGGGTTAATCACACTAGTTATACAAATATATATCAATCTAAGCATACAAGTAATAAATACAGAAATAAACTAGAAGAAAAAATACACAAGATATAATGTGGTTCACCTAGTGTGGGCTACGTCCACCAAAAAACAACCAATACATTATTCAAAGCTTTAACAAAGGATGCACAATCAAGATCGGCAGTCTTCCACACCTCTCCCGGATGTACAATTTTTCTTCCTCACAAGCTTCTCTTTTTATCTTTCCAAGAATTCTCTTTTTAATGATTTCTCCACTTCTAACCCTAGCTTTCTAGATTATATATGCATATACAAACTTAGGGCACTTTAGCTATGCAATTACAACCATTAGATCAAATTTATATCAAAGGTTAGATCTAATTCTTGTGAGTTAAATAAAACAATCACGTATAGGTAACCGATGTCAATTACCCTAACCAATACCGATTCCTACTTGCTTTGACCGATGTCGGACCCAAATGACATCAGTTATTGTGTATTCCAACAATTTAATAAAGCATGCTAATGGGAACAATTAATCTCCACAACTCAATAATCTCCCACTTGGAGATAAATTATTGCATTCTAATGTATAACTCTATTATTGGATCCTTTCCTTGGCTTATTTCTTCCTCTTCAAGTCTCAAACTCAAAGACCAATAGAAGTGGAGTGTAGCTCCAACTTCTCCTTTGTCAATGGATTCATTAGCATATCCGCAAGGTTCTTCTTTGTATGAATTTTCTCCAATTTTAGTCTCCCATCGTCCAACCCTTTCCATATGAAGTGATATCTCAAATGAATGTGTTTTGTTATTGAATGAAATGCTGAGTTATTTTCCAGATGAATCACACTTTGACTATCATTGTACAATATGCAATCCTCTTGCTCCTTTCCCAACTCTTCCATGAACCTTCTCATCCATATCATCTCTTTGCTAGCCTTTGTAGCTGCAACATACTTAGCCTCTATAGTAGACAAGGCCATAACCTTATGCAATCTCAAAATCTAGCTAACTATTCCCACCTACTGTGAATACATATCTAGTGGTGCTTCTCCTACCATCCAAATCTCTAGCCATATTTGAATCAACATAACCGCATAAATAAATATTTAACCCTCCATAGCATAAATGCATACCGGATGTCCCTCTCAAATACCTGAGAATCCATTGGACTTATTTCCAATGCTCTTTACCTAGATTGGCCATAAATCTACTCATAACTCCCACTGCCTATGTAATGTCTGGTTTGGTACAAACCATAACATACATGAGACTTCCAACTGCTGAAGCATATGGAACTCGTGTCATGTACTTGACCTCCTTATGTGATGTAGGACACTAATATTTGTTTAATTTGAAGTGTCCAACCATAGGTGTACTTACAAGTTTTGAATTCTTCATATTAAAACTTTTCAACACCTTATTGATATAATGTTCTTGAGACAAATATATCTTCTTGTTCTTCCTATATTTTTAAATTTGCATGCCAAGGATTTTATTTACAGCTCTAAAATCTTTCATTGAAATGTATGAGTGAACTTTTCTTTAAGATCAACAATGTCCTCGCATACTAGATCATGCAATAAGCATATCAATGACATATAATAACAAAATAATATAGCTTCCAATTTAAAGCTTCTTGAAATAAAAATAATGGTCAGATTCACATCTCATATAATCATGCTCATGCATAAAACTATCAAACCTCATATACCATTGCCTTAGAGCTTGTTTGAGCCCATAAAAGCTCTTTTTCAACCTACACATAAGTTTCTCCTTACCCTTGAATTCATAACCAAGTGGTTATTACATATAAATCTCTTCCTCCAAATCACCATGAAGGAAATTTGTCTTAACATCAAGTTTCTCTAAATGCAAATCTTCTACTACAACTAGACTTAATATAGTACGTATGGAAGTCATTTTTACTATAGGAGAAAATATCTCACAAAAATCAATACCTGATTTCTATGCAAATCCTTTTACCACAAGCCTTGCCTTGTATATTTTCTATCCATCCTCTTCTTCCTTGATCATGTAAACCCATTTTTTCTACAATGTTCTTTTATCTGCTGAAACTTAACCAAATCCCATGTCTGGTTTTGTTCCAAGGAGTCCATCTCCTCATCCATTCCATGCTCCCACTTCACATGGATATCCTGTTGCATTGCTTCTTCAAAACTCTTTGGTTCACCACTATCGATAATAATAAATAAAATAAAGAAGTTGTAAATCTTTATGAAGGTATACTTACCATTTGTGACCTTCTCACTAAGATTCGGAGGATGTGGGAAGCTCAATCGCTCATTTTACAAATTTGTATCAATCCTGCATAATGACTCGCCATAGGTCACTTATAGTTGACGCCGGTTCAAGCAACTAACGCCGATCTCGGCTCTTCTATAACTAACGTTGGTTTAGGTGACCGATGCTAGTCTGATGTTAACCAATGCTAGTTATTGTGTAAACCGGTAGGTGTCACGTTTAAATCCAAGAATGCATTTTCATCAACAAATATTCCTACTGGTTTATCTTTGGGTACCAAAAATTGATCCCAATACATTCTCTTTTCATTCCAATCAATTTTACGACTCCTAACAATCTTAGAATGTTCTAAATCCCATAAATGGAAATCCAAAATCACTAGAGCCATAACTAATAAAATTACATCTCTTTGATTTATCATCCAACTTTCTTCTATTTTCTTTATCAATATGTACAAAATCTTCCGAACCAAATAATCTAACAAAAGAAATGTTTACCTCTTTTCCAGCTAAGCTTCTTCCGTATTCCACCATCTAGTGTACTTAAAGGCCCATGGTTAATTAAATAAACTGTCATGTCTACTATTTTTTCCCAAAACTACAAAGGTAATCCAACATGTATCCTCATGCTTCTTGCATGTTCCATGATATTCCCCGTTCATTATTTCAGCAACATCATTCACTTTTGGAATTCTAGGAACCATTCTTTCTTTGCATATTCCATTCACTAAATAATAATAATTAAAAAACTTGCTACAAAAAGACTCACCACCATTGTCATATCTAAGGAATTTTAACTTTGAATTTGATTCATTTTCCACAAGGGCTTTCCATCTTTTAAAAGTATCAAAAACATCAGATTTATATTTAATACAATAAACCCATACCTTTTTGTGGCATCATCAATGAAAGTCACATAATATTAGGACCCTCCATGAGAAGCTACATGGGCTAGTCGCTACACATATGAGTGTAAAAGATCTAATTTTTCTCCTTCTTTGTTGACCTAACTTTGAGAAATATCACTCTCTTTTTCTTTCTAAATATACAATTCTCATAGAAATCAAGATCTACATATTTCAAAATTGATATCCTACCCTTAGTATTTAAGATCTGCATTCCTTTTTGACTCGTATGGCGCAATCGGTTATGCTACATGCTTACATTTGAATCTGAAGTAGATAGAACAAAAATGAATTATTGATACAATTAGAAAAATATAACATTCTACCTTCTTTCCTCTTGTTACAACAAGAGATCCCTTGAAACCTTCCAACAAATTGACTCATGTGAATGTAACCAAATTTACCTAGTTTTCCTACAATAATTATATTTCTCCTTAGGCTTGACACATGCCTCACATATTTCAATATCTATGTATTTCCATTCTACAATTTTAGATGAACTTCTCCTTTACCAATGATATTGCATGGTTTATCATCTCCTAAATAAACATGCCCAAAATTACCCTAGACATAATTTATGAAATAACCCTTATTAGGGGTAACATGGAAAGAAGCTCTTGAATCTAAAACCCATGATTCAATTTTATTATCCAAGGAGAGAATAAGGGCATCTTTCATTACCTCAGAAGATGCAAAATTTACCTCTTTACCTTTCTCTAGTGCATTCTCTTAATTTTCCTTGAACCAATAATCCTTCTTTGCATGTCGCTTTCTTTCCACAATTCCAACAAGTTACTCCTTTACCTCTAGATTTAGATATGCCATTCTTATACTTTGATTTCCCATTATTCGCTCTCTTTGATCTCTCCTTATACCTTCCGCTACTTTTTACATTCAAAGCATTACCAAATGATAATTCTCCTATAATTTTCTACATATTTCTTTATTTAGGATTATACTAACCATATCATTAAAATTTTAAATATTAGCAACAAACATTATATTACCAACAACCATTACCAAGCTATTTCAACTATCTAGAAAAGAGAATAAAAATAAAAGTTCTTTCACTTCATCATCAAATGGAATATTAACCAATTTTAATTGATTTACAATAGAACGGAAATCATTCAAATGACTTGATGCAGATTCACCTTCTTGCATCTTAGAATTAAATAATTTCTTCATCAAATAAACTTTATTTTAAGCACTAGTTTTTTTAGATAAATTAGCTAAATATTTCCTCAACTCTATCGTGGTCACTACTTCAGTAATATTCGAAGCTATAGATGCTTCGACTCAATATTATAGACCCTAGAGCTTATCTCACAAGAATTTTCTATTATTCATTAGTCATCTTTGTAGGTCTTTCCTTCTCATCCAACGATAAGTATAGATCTTTCTGATATAAATAATCTTCCACCTAGATCTTCAATAATTGACAATTATGGTCACAAATTTCTCAACTCGTACTTTCCATCTTCTACCATTATCAGCTCCCACTCAATTAGAAATCCTCTCGTGAGTAAATCTATCAAACAAAAAATCTCTCGATACCGCTTGTTGGCGTTAATCACACCATTTGTATAGATATATATCAAATCTAAGCATACAAGAAATAAATATGGAAATAAACCAGAATAGACATTATACAAGATATAACGTGGTTCATCTAGTATGGGATACATCCACTAAGAAACAACCAATATATTAATCAAAGCTTTAACATAGGATATACAATAAATATCTACAATCTTCCACAACTCTCTGGATGTACATGAGTTTATTCCTCACAAGCTTCTCTTTTTCTCTCTCTATAATTCTCTCTTTACAATTCTCAATTCTTGTAATGAGTGCTCCACTTCTAACCCTAGATTTATAGCTTATATGTGCATATAAAAATTATGGCACTTTACAACCATTAGATCAAATCTTAGATCTAATTCCCACGAGTTAAATAAAAAATCATGCAAAAGTAACTGATATTGGTTCCTACTTGTTTTGAATGATGTCACCCCCGTGACCGACGCGTCGATCGTGTATTCTAGCAAGATAATAAATCATGCTAATGTGAGGCAATTAAGCTCCACAACTCAACAACTCTTGTAAAATATGGGTTGTACCTTCATCGACAATGTAGCCCGAGAAAATTCATATTTATTTGTGGGACCAAACCTTATTTTTCTCAATGAACATGAAGTAGGGGTTGACATGGTAGTATTTTTTATTTAAATCCTAAGGCCTAGAGGGATGCTTGGATTCATTTACACGATATTCTATAAACACATGGGTAGGATGAGGAGTAGATTGAAGCTTAGGCTGCGAGCTATGGTTTGGTTTGGTAGAAATTGGAGTAGGAGCCCACTTGAACCTCTTTTTATTAGAAATCTCCCCTGCAGTAGCCTTTTCTATTTTTCTCTTGGGTTTCCTAGAGGCCTAGTGTGTAAAAATCAACTGAATAAGACATGGGTTCTTAATTGCAGCATCACCACCACCACTCTTATACTTTTGTCCAACCTTTATGACAACATCTGCAAGGTATTCGGGAATATTCACCTTAAGTTCAAGATTTTCTTTTCTTTTTTAAAATGGGTGAGAATCTTCATGTATCACCCCCTAATGCCAATGATTTACCATAAAAATGAAATACCTATTCACGCAAGAAGTAACCTCCTCCAATGTACTCGGCAAGATTTCCCTCTTAATACCCTTCAATTCCTTGGGATTAATGATTATCTCGTATAGAGTTTACCCTTCCTCATGAAAAAGGGCTATCAAATCTTTAAGGGGGAGTTAGTGATAACCTTAAGACCAAAATATGGAAGACTAGAGATGGTATTAATAATGTGGAAATCTACTTCAATTATTTTCCTCCTATTCTAGAACAAGTTGCCTCAAAATTGATAGAAATTATTCAATTAAATCATCATCAAACGCCTCAAATTTTTGAATAAAACATAACTAGCTCGCATCATGGAATACTTGATAAATAAAAAAATTCCATAGCAAAGGGCTCCATAGACTCGGATCAAAAAATTTCTTATTTCCCATAAGCATAGAGTGGTTTGAAACAAACATGAAAAAGGCAAAGAGTGGGTATATTTTGGAACAATGGCAATGGTTTCATGAGAGGGATAGAGTAGTTGTATAAACTATTAGTAGCTGAAATTTGAATTACTCATGAGTTTATAATAGCATCAAGTTGGAATAAAATTGCGGTGGAAAGGATGTATGGGACCGTTTGAGGTGGAAATTTTTAATTCCTTTTCATGTCCCCTATACTACCATCCTTATCACACGTGTCATATATCATTCCTTAAAAAGAGTGGCAACACACCTTTACTCATAATAATTACCCCTTATCTCTCTAATTACTCGTTGTATTTATTTTTATGGTTTTAATAAATGCATCAGAATTTCAATCATATTTAATATCAATAGAAAAATTAAGTACACATCACCTTACCAACTCAACATCCTTTTTACCGTTGGCGCTCCACCTCCTACATTTGAAAAACAGTCATGGTTAATACACATTTTGATAAATTACACTTCTAACCTTTATTTGCATGCATGAAAGAAAAAATATTTTTGTTTTTTTAGATATAGGGGGGAAGAGGATGATAATCAACTATGGTCTTCTTCATTTATTTTCATATTCCTAACAAACTACTTAAGGTTGAAAGAGTTGAAATCTTCCACTAAATCAAATTTCTGCACAACCGCATGTCTTTAGTGAAGGTTTTTATCCTAGGTTTATTGATACAACCTCGGTATATGGTTGTTCACTAACAAAGTTCTCATATCACCATCAATTAGCAACAGCCTCACAGATCCATTATCATATATTTTTTCAATTTGGTATGTCCCTAGCCATCATATTCTCGCCACTTTGAATTTATGGTATTTTGAGTCAAACAACAAGGACCAATATCCTTCTTTGAATATTTTGGTTTTCATATGAGAATCATGCCAAACATTCTTCTAATTTTAGAGGATTTAATCTTTTTTGTGCTTCTATCTACACTTCATCGAGTTAATTAAACCGCATCAATCTATCTCATTGAGCTTCATCCAAATCAATTCCTACATTTAGTGTTGTCCTCCAGGCTTGTGACTCAAATTCTACTAGGAGAATTGGATTCTTCCCATATAATAATTAATATGGGGAGAAACCAGTGATAGTTTTCTAGGTTGTGTTGTATGCCCACACTACTTCGCATTCTTGCACCCAATTATTCCTATATTTATCGAAAACCTTACTCAAGATGTTTTCCAGCTTATATGTTGGTGACTTCCACCTACCCATTAGACCGAGGGTGGTATGGAGATGATTTCTTATGCTTGATCTCGGTAAATCTTCAAAAAGGACTCAATCAAGTTGGACAATATCTCGAGGTCCTTGATAAGATACTATAGCTTTGGGAGCTCTAAACCTTAGCATGATCTTATGGTATAGAAATTCAGCTATAACATCCCATCGAAGATGTCGATTGCTTGAACTTCAATCAATTTTGTAACATAGTCATTACACACCAACATGTACTATTTTAATAGGATGGGTGGTCTATAGGCCTAACGAAATCAATTCCTCATTTCTCAAATGGTCATAAGACTAGCTAAGGATTGAGTGGAATTTTAGAAGATAGAGTAGGCTTCCCCATTCATTGACATGCATCACATTTCCATACATATTTCTTGACATATATTTGGAGAGATAGCTAGTAGTACCTAGCGCCAAGAACCTTATGAATTTTCCTCTTTACCGAGTAGTGTCCTCCTCTCGAGTTCATCATTACATGCTCTTAGTATATCATATAATTCATATTCTCAAACATAGCTGCAAATAATCATGTCAGACAACATTTAAAACAAATTTCATCAGCACTACTTGTATGTAACATTGTTTCTAATTAATCTTTAGCATTCTTTACTGGTAAAGTAAGATGGAAAATTCCCTATAGTTAGATAATTGGCAATATTAGAAACCATGGAGGGCGTGATGATATTGCAAAAAAGTTCTCATCTAGGAAGTGATCTTGAATTTCCTCCTCTTCTCCTGAAACATTCAATCTCGAAAGGTAGTCAACAAAAACATTAGCCTTTCTAGGCTTATCAATAATGGTCAAGTTAAACTCTTGCAAAAGAATTAACCACTTGATAATTCTTCCCCTACTACTAGTTTTTTCATCAAATATATTATGGTTGAATGGTCTATATACACAAAGATTTTATATCCAATAATCTAGTGTCTAAATTTTTTTAGAGAGTAAACAACAACTAGAAATTCCTTTTCCATAGTGGTGTAGTTTCTCTCTGTGGGGGTCAAGTTTTTGATGAAAAAATAGATGGAATAAATTTTTTCTTATTTATCTTTCTATTTAAATATAACATCCATTTTTGTGTTGGAAGCATCCATGTGAATATGAAAAAGTCGACCCCAATCGGGGTCCCATCAAGACTAGGGCAATGGTCAATTTCTCCTTTATAACTTCCAAAGCTTATTCACATTGAGGAGTCCACTCAAAAAAATGATCTTTTTCCAAAGAGAGAGAGACATTGGTGAATAAATATTACTAAAATATATTATGAACCGTCTGTAATAACCTACATGTCCTAGGAAACTTTTGATGTCTGTCTAATTTGTCGGTGTGGGAAATTTAGTAACGACTTCTATATTTTTAGGATCAACTTGGATAACCTTAGCAGATATATGATGACCCAAGAAAACTCACCGATTAATCATTATCAAGCATTTTTCATGAATTAAGGAGATTTGGTGTTCCTCACATTTGGTTAACACTTTTTTAAGATTTCTCAAAGATTCCTCAAAAGTAGACCCATGGACAAAGTGAAATCGTCCATATAAAATTCAACACACCATTAATGAGATTTGAAAAATAATTAAAAATGCTCTATGAAAGGTGACAGTTCATTACAAATTCCAAATGGTAGAAATCCATATGTAAATGAACCCCAGAATAGGTTAAGGTGGTCTTATCTTGATCAGTAGGTGTTATATGTATTTGGTTATATCCGCTAAACCCATCCAAGAAGGATAAATATTTATTACCTGCAAAATTGTCTAAAACCTGATCTATAAAGGGAAGGGGAAAGTAATATTTTTGGTGGCTTTATTAAGATCCCTTTAATCTATATAGATTCTCCACTTACCACTTTTATTGGGAGCTATAACAAGTAGTGAATCCCACTCGACTATGAGATATTGGATATATGAATCCTACCATCAACAAATTCTCTATTTCATTTTTGATAATATCTCTAAGTGCGGGATTAATCCTTCGTGTGTTGTCCGAATGGTTTGACATCCTTAGTGTAAATATGATGAGTTTCGATGCTTGGATGAATCCCTTTCATATCAAGATAATCCCATAAAAATCATGCAAATGATTTCTCAAGATGTCTATGACCCTAATATCCTAGTTGTCTTCTAATTTAGTACCAATGGTTAATTATTTTCCTACCTCAAAAGTTACTTATTTAGTTTCTTTAAAAATAGCAAGTTATGTCTCCGAAATAAAAATTTCAAGGGACAAACATGAGGCTATAACATGTGAAAAATAGTCATGTTGTCAAGGGATAAAATCTTAGCTAAAGGACAATGAAAATCAATGGATTTGTTTCCTTCATGGTAATCACATGTCTAATCACAACCCTCTATATAAATCTCACTTACCAAGGTGATTTTCTCTTTTGAGTTCAAAATAGTCATTTCCGTAGCCACAGTTTTGGTTTTCGTAGCCATAGTGTCATCATCATCAAACATTGGGTATGTTTCATAAATTTCTTCCATGTGATTTTTCACCGCAATGGTAGATGATAAGAAGAAATCATGTTGTTAGTATCCAAAAAATCTACCCACACATGTTCACAAACATCCACATATGGTAGAGCAGAGAATAAAGGAAATATTATTTTCTTTTTCCCATTTGAAATAGTCATTTTTCTGACCTACACCAATGTAGGTAGCACTAGTAGCTAGCCATGGTATTCCTAAGATGACTAGATATCCCATATTTCAAGCTTTAGGCTGTAATACCATTAAATCTACCTGGATACTCCCAAGATTCAACAAGAACCATAACACCCTCAATTACTCTATCTCGGTATAGCAATAGATTGATTTTCTAACCATAGGACAATATTGGTTGGATGTAATCATGTTAAGGAAAAAACTTGAATGTTTTTTTGTTATGAAATTGATGGAAACACCAAGATCCACTAAAACATTAGATATTGATGTACCATTTACAAAAATAGTAATGACCGAACTTCCGTGGTCCCCATATTTTGGTGAAAGAATTTTTATAGGTACCATATTAGCTAGATTTCCTTCTACTTTGACAAATTTTTGGGTATTTATTCTTCCTTCATGGTGTATTTTTGAAATGGTTCCTAATGGTTTGGATTAACTCAAGAATGTCCCTTTATTTCTCTTAAGAGTGGAACCTCAATATTTAACTTTTTCAGCTCTTGAACTAGTGTTATCTCTTCCCCATTTTGTATTTCTTTTAATCTCTCTGGAAAAGGAGCTGCATGTATATTCTTGTCTTTGTCCTGGTCATCCCTATTTTCTTGTGTTTGTGGAGAATGTTCAATTCTCTCATTTTCCTCAGAAATTTAGTAATAACTATTGGAGGATTGTTCACAATTTTTAGATCTCAACTGTAAGTTATTAATGACATTAACCTACATTATCTCACCCTATCTTGCTTCATTAATTAAATATGTTTGTTGATTTTTAGGGTTTAAGATAGGTTGGGCTGGAAGTTGAGTTTGTCCTACTTTCCCTTACTGGTAATTTTATTGTGGTGGAGATATTAAATCATGTTGTTATTGTGTAAACCTCTTTGGCTAATTATAGTTCTACTAAGGTGACTATTTTTGGTGTTGTCATAAATGTGCATTGGCTGGTGGTGTCCAACCCTATTGTTTGTATGGAGGCATACATGGTTATGGATTTGGGTAGGCCATCCAGTTTGGTGGTGTCTAATTAGGTTGTCCCTAATTTGGTGGAGTCTCGATTGGGCCGTGACATCATCCCGGGGTTTTGAGTAGGTCTAGGTGCATAAGCAGACTAATTATTGAATATTTAAATGAAGTTTACTTCTCTAGTCATTTGAGTCTTGGCATTAAATATCTCTTTTAGCTAAGGTAGGAAAGTAGAATGGTTGGTGTCATGGCTAGGGACATCATAGATCAGACACATTTCTATGATATCTAAAGGACATTCTTTCAAAGGATGTGTTTTCCTACATCTAGGACAATATATGTCTAAAGGATCTTTTACAAAAATTTTCTTAGCTTTCAACCCATCCATGGTTGAATTTAACTATTTCGAGATGTTTTTTTTCATATTGGTCATCTCTTCTAGAACTTCTGAGGTACCAAAGGCATGTTTTGATGTTTTCCTTCTTCTAATGCCTCCCCTTGTTATAGAGTAGATCCTACATAACTCAAAAATTTGTTCCATAGTGAATTTGTGTATGTCACCTCCTCTCATGAGATGGAGGTATTCTTTGGTTTCATCATCAAGTCATTTAAGGAATAATGTCTTGGTTATTTCTGCATTCAACTCATAATCACTTCTCCTATAGAAAAAGGAATTTTTCTAGGTAATCTTCCAAATTTTCATCTACTTTTTGTTTCATCTTAAATAAATATTCCCTCCTATCTCATCCTCTACAATAGTCTTGGTATTTTTGCAAAAAGGAAGTCTCTATCTTTTCCCATAAATGAATGAAGTTAGAGGAAATCCCATAAACCACCTCATGAAAGAGTTATTAAAGGTGGAAGGAAAGAGTTTGAGTTTTTGGTTATCTATTTTATAGTCATATGTTTGAAAGAAAACTTTGAATTCAAACAATAATTGGTCTGGATCTTCTGTGGACATTCCTCAAAAGATAGGTAGAATGGATGGGGAAATGTTTTTCATAGGTGCTTCCTCATCCTCATTTAAGACAATGGGGTAGGTAAAGGTTCTACCCAAGGGTCTATCATCATCATTTCCATTGTCTCCCATTTTTGAAAGTTTCTCAGGTTCTAAATAAGATGATGCATATTTTTCAAGATCACTCACATGTGTGTTGTTAGATTCAAAGTGTCACTATCGCGTAGTGTTATTGGTGTTTACTACATGTGCTTCTATTGAGGATATTATTTTAGTGTTGTGAGGTATAAATCATGCTTGAGTGTCTCGTGGCATGTGCATCAATATTTATTGTAAAGGAAAGGCTTAGGATTTCTACTGGTTACATATCTCAGCTTCATTAACACCCATAACATATAATATGAGTAGAATGGTGTATTTTTCTCATGGTTCCCCACAGCAATGATGCCAAAAATGATGGGTCATCAGAATTTCCAAACATTTGATCAACTTGTTCAAATGTTGATGTCATTATAAACCAAGGCCATGTTCAAGGCTACATGTAGAGAAAAAGGATATGCAACTCGAATACTATGGTGGTTCTCTTTTTTGGGGGTTTGTTTAGAATCGATTTCCTTTTTCTTCACTACTAACTACTGAAATCAAGTACAATTCTAATCTACTCAAATATTTAAGCTAACAAATGGAAATTAGAGTATATAAAATGCATCTACACCACTTAAATAAAGCTACCGAATGGAATGCTTGTTAATGGAAATGTTTTCTTGTAATTAAATACTTTCTGAAATCAAATAACAACAAAAATACGTTGAAATAAATAAATAAAATATTGAATTCAGATAATAATCAAACCAAGATACTCGAAACTAAAACTGAGAAAATATAAATATCTTGCATAAAATACCAATCCTCCAATCTCCTCACTTGAGTGGCCATTTTCTCTACTTCAAGATTGAGTATCTTCAACAAAAAAATATACTCAAAACAACATGTATTATATTGATTGAAATAAATTCATCACATACTCCAGAGTGCAACTGAAAATAAATTATTTTATTAACTATTGTAGTATTGGTAAAAATAAGTAACAATTCAAAATATGTGTCTTATAGACACAATAATTACAACACATGCCACAAATATAGGAAAAAAATTTAACTAATAAAAACATCATAAAAGATCCATGACACCCTATAATCCTATTGGAAACATGGGTCCTCATTTATAGATGGTTGTGGGTCAATCCTCAAAATTGCGTAGTGGATGTGGACTCGGTCTCCTTGAATGCAACTGCTCAAAATGGTAGAAAATGTGTCTCTTTAGTCCGCATATGTCACCAAATCACTCAAAAAGTAGTTAGTGAAAGTTTCATTGGTCATTAGTTTGCATAAGACAAAATAAGGGGAAATGCATCACTTTCTACTTTAGATATAACTATTTAGAAGATTACCATGTATAAATTAACATTTGTAGGAGTAAAACTTATAGCTATATAGATGCTATGATGAGTCAATTTATGGAATCATTAGTGCGACCCATGTAGAATTTATTTATAGGTATGTGTACATGAATTGAAAGCGAGGAAGAGCATAACAGTTCAAGAATTATTGAAGACATGAGAGTAATTTTTTAGAGAAAAAAAAAGTTTTTAAGGAAGAAGAAAGAGCAAGTTTGAAGACCTAGGGTTTGAGAAAGGGTTTGTGAGATGGATAAGTGATCTCCATCTATTATGGAAGTAATAAATATGATATCAAACATATTTAGGTTCTTGAGTTGGTGATTAGTCATTCTATATGGTTGTAGCCTCCTTGTGGAGTGGGTGCTTCACTAAATTAAGGGTCATGGTGCTCCTCAGTAGGGTTGATGCTCTACTAAACTAGGGTTAGGTGCTTCTTGTGGGGTTAGTCCCTCACTAAATTTGAAGCATGGATAAATAAAGTTTATGTTTAAGTGGGTTTTATTTACCTTGAGGGTTTCCCACATAATTTTCATGTTCATGTGTACTTTCTTATTCTTGCTCATGTGTATGGATGATTCAATGCTTAAGTAAACACACATATGGTTTCTATTTAAATTGAATTGTGGTTTGAATTTTTATGTATGATAAGTAGAATTGAAATAATTTTTTAGTGGATTGATTCATCCCCATCTTAGTCCCTTTTTCTTCCAACAATTAGTATCAGAGTAGGTACTTGAGAAGTAATTCTAACAACTTGAAGGAGATCATAGAAGAACAAATGGGTAATTCAACTGATCTTTAGAGGAAGTAATATAAGATTGATGAGTCTTTGGTTTTTGGATTGCAATTGAAAATGAGTGAAATGTATAAATCCCTAAAGGATAAAGAGGAAGGTTGTTCTAGGTATGAAGACAAATGGAAAACCATTGAATCGGATTTAGAGAGTGCATATAGTAGGTTAAGGATGTATGAGAGACTTGATAAGAGATCCAAATATCTTGATGATGTTTTAGAAGGTCAAAGAGTCACAAATGACAAAATAGGCCTAGGGTTTGAAGGAAATCATGTGAAGAGTAATGATGAAGTTGATCCAAGTTCCAAATCAAATGTCATGGTGACCAAGGATAATGATTTGGGAAGGTCTAACTTAGCTAGACAACCTAATTCTATGAGGTATGGTTCTTCATTCATGAATATTTCTATATATGTCATGATTTTGGTCACAAAGCTAGAGATTACAAGATGAGGTCTCCTAGAATGGTGTAGTTTTCTTCAACAGTGAATTTCATTCATGTTGTGAGTATGGACATAGAGCCAAGTATTGTGGATGGAACCTAAGAGTTTTTTAATCAAGAAGAAATAAGGATGGTGTGGTATGTCATAAGTGTCACAAGCAAGGGCATATTGCAAGATTTTGTCATCAAATAAGATCTTCATGGTATAAAAGCATATTTCAAGATCAAAGTGGAATATTTTTCAAGAATAATAATCTTGTGAATGATTCTAAGGATTATTTGATAGATCTTAAGGATAATAAGGTAGTTGTTCAAGAAAGAAAATATAAGGGATCAAAATCTCAGTCTGAAATGTAGCCTAATCCAGTGAAGTTTATCAAAGAAGGTTCTGTAGCATCAAGGAAGGGTCCAAGTCAGGTCAAGGAAGCATGTTTTCTCTTGTTGGAGAAGACCATTTGTGCATAAATGTTATTCATTCCCTATTCATGAGAATCTTAGGAGTGTAGGTGTACATGACACTACAAAATTTGTAACACCTTTGACAAATAGTTATATTTCTCTTTTGCATTACAAGAATTGGCATGTGATTTTCTTGAATAAATGTGTGTTTCCTTGATTGTTGAAAATCATGCTTGTTATGGATAGATCATCTCTGCTATATGAATTCATTAGATCAAATGATATGGCTTGCAAGAATCCACTTTCACTTATTGTAGGTAAGTTGCAATCTGGTTTTGAGAGTTGCAAACTTATCTCTTTTAATAACTCATCCTTGGATCAATTCTAGTGATCCAAGGAATGTTTTAAATATCCTTACCAGACCGAATGGTAAAAATCGATCATAGGTGGAGAGACATAGCGAAATGAAATTTTTATGTTACAAATTCTTTAGTCTTGTATGAATGTGCCTTCATTCGGTTGTATGTTTATGCTTGGGTCTTTAGGATCGATCTCTTCACATGTATGTTTGTGCCTGAAGTCTCCTTCGAATTAGAAGAAGCACTATCGTGGCATGATACACTCCACCCATTAAGATTTCTTACTCTCTTCTAAATGATTCATTAAAACAACTCTTCTCTCTTGATATAAACATTTTCATGATTTGTATGGTTATTTACTTGGATGGTTTTATGAATCTCTGTGGTTTTTTGATATAAATCCATTGCTAAATAATGTTATCCTTTGGAAACTTTCTCTCTGTGCAAGTTTATTGGTGACATACATGTGAAACATGTTTTTCAAGCTTGTATTTCATTCTGAACTTGTGTTCGAGGATGTTGTTGTTTTGAACTCGGTATATGAACTTATATTGAGGTTTGTGTTTTGTTTTGAACTTATATTGGAGCTTTATGTTTCATTCTGAGCTTATATTGGAGCTTTGTGTTGTTCTGAACTTGTGTTCAAAGCTTCATGTTTAGCACTGAACTCATATTCAATACTTGTGTGTTTTGAACTTGTATTTGAGGCATTGTGTTTGGTTTTATACTTGTATTCTGAGCTTGATTTTTACTCGTATTCAAGGTTTTGAAATGCTTAGAACTCATTTATGGGACTATCTGCTCGAAAAATCTTGGGGAAAATAGTTTTGGTTTGAGTTGATTTGTTAATCTCTTTTGAGATCTTCTCCTTGTAGCTTCTTGAGTTGGAATGGTTGTGGTACTTCTATTTTTGAGACTGTACCATTTTATTTGAGCTGGTAAGGGTGTGTAAATATGGAGGATATTCTTCCCTCCTCTAGCTTTGAGAAAACCCACATCTTGTTGAAGGCTTGAATGTTTTGTTTGAAGGATTAATGGATTGGAACTATATCTTGTTGTGGGTTTGGTTTGATATAGAGTTCGTTTGAAATAGTCGTTAACAGTTTTTGAGGTTTTTGGAAATGTAGTATTCATACTCCTTCTTATGATTAATGTTTGAAATGAATACCTTCTTTGTCACAATCTTTATAGATGGAGTTGTGAGAGTCTTTGTTGTGTTTTCTATTTTAATCATGATTAGAGGTAAATTGAAGATATTTCTTGACTTAAACATATATTGGGTTTTCTTACTCACTTTCAGATCCTCTTAAATTGAATTTTGGGTTTTTAAGGAAAGAAGAGTTGAATACTCTCTCATTTTGAATCTTGTTGATAGGATTTATTACCTCTGGTTTGGGGTTGTTTCATTTAATTTGTCTTCATGATGACCATGAACTATATGTCTCTTTTATATGGATCCATGTAAGACCTTGAAGATGGGAATATAGTTTCTATTGAGTTCATGAGTTTTATTGAAACTTGTTTATCTTATATTGTTTTGGGTTTTCTATTCTTTGTTGGATTCATTGAATGAATCTCTGGGTCTTTAAAAAGAGAAAGGAATATGTTCTCTTGTGGACAATATACTAGTTTTTGGGATTGTACTGTACTCCTTTCTAAGAAATGAATTTGAACTTGTGTTTAATGAATTGGAATAGATAAACCAGGTTGTAATGATTTGTAAGGAAAACTAGAAGTGTGCTTTCTTTTAACTATGTGTTTGGTTTTGTATTCTCTTTTGGGATCTAGTAAAGAACTTCTGAGTTTGGAAATAGAAATGGGAATTAATTTGATAGTTCAAATGAAATGAATTATTGATTGGACCTTTGAATTCCTTTAACTTTCGATAAGATCAAGTTCATTTGATCGAACTTCTCTTGCACGAATCTCTTCTTGGTAGAGTGATTGTTCTCTTAGGCCTACTTGACTTCTTGAGTTCAGATTTCTGTCCTTCTATCTTGTAGGAAATAGTGGGAAACCACTCTTCGAGATGGAAATTCCTTGTGGATTGTTTGGTCTACTTTGTGCTATGTCATTTGTTGTAATGATGTGGAAAGAGAATAGCTGAGTCAATTCTGTCGAAAGGAAAATGTAAACATGTTTGGACCAACTGCTTTGTTTGACTGAATCATACTTCATTTGGATTTGATATTGGAAGTTTTTCTCTTTTTGCATTCTATCTTATTATGAATCCTCTTTGGATGGCTATGAGAAGAGATTAACCCTGTGTGAGTCTAGCTTGATTTTTGGAACGTCTGGTTTCAGATCTTTGAATTACATCTTCTAACATGTAGAAGTTAGTTAAGACTTGCAGGTAGACTGTTTGATTCTCTATCCCTTCTTGGATTGATTTGGGATTCTTGTATAGATGTTGTCTCTTTAATGATGAATCCTTATTTTTATCCTTGAACTGAAGCAGTTATGTGTGTTCTGAACCTGTTTCTGTCTTTTAGATGATTAGTGTATGGGGAATAGTATGTATTGATTCTTCTTCTTTTTTCTTATGTGGTAGGATGAATCATCCTAATATGAGCTATGTTTTAAATAACTTCTTTTCTACATAGTAAAAATAAATGTTGTATTTCTATTCGATAGAATTATGAAACAATCAAATGACAAGACTTGTTGTTTGTTTAAAAGTAATTGATAGGATCAATTAAAATTTATGTTATAATGTAGATGTTACGGATTATATTATGATATTTTCTTAAAAGTGAATTCAGACTTTTTATTTATACTTATTTTATGGTGGTTATTACTTATGCTTATTTTCATGATATATTAATTATTTCATTAAAGAAGTGTTGTTTTAATGGAACAATTAGTGGAATGCACTTCGCTTTTAATGCTTAGTGCGTATCATGCTCAGTTCATTAAACTAACCCATATGAGCAATGTTTGCAGATGGGCATTTTAAGTGATAAAAGAAGGCAAAAAAATTTGTGATGCATTGGATTATTTAATTCTAGATCTTATGTAAAGAATTTTGGTTCATTCTTGAGTTCTATTGGAAAAGAGAAGTGATATTCTTTTATGATCTTAATGATGAATGACATGCAGTATGTATGAAATGCATAGTCTTGTAAATGTATGTTTTACCATGATGAATTGAAAGGTTTGGAGACTGACTCCAATTTGTTATGTAAATTCTCTTGTACTTTATATGACGGTAATAGTAGTGATATCTTGTCAATATTCTTTATATATATTTGTATACTATTGTTGTTATCAATTATTAAGTTGGATTAAGGGGATAGTTCAATCTCCCTTATTATAATGAAACTTGTTAAATCGTAAAAGATGTCAATCTCTAACTACACCACTATAGTTTAATAATGAAATATGCATTGGTCATATAATTAAACTATATGAGTAAAGAATGATAAAAAGGTTATGTTAACCTTAACATCTAACCATGTAGAGGGAGACTCTTCCTCTCTCAAAAGAATGAGAAATAAATGGAATGGTGGTTATGATATTTAATCCTTGTGCTTCGTTTATAAAAAGTAAACACTAGCTAAATCTAGGTGATTGATACACCTTCTTGGACAACAAGGTTACATTAAAAATTAACCATTTGATGTTTGCTGCCCTATTTTCGGGATAACTGCTTGTTAGGCCACGTTAATGAACATCAATGCAAGCATGAGTTAATGAAGTTCTTAATATCAAATTAGATTAATTATGGATGAAGAACTTAATGAATGTTGGAATTAGGGTTAGGCATGGTTGCTGAAATCTGAATCTTAATCCAATTAAATTAAATCTTATGACCACTAAGGGGTATGTACATCGTGATGAATTAGTTCTAATGGATGTTGGCACATGCCAACTGCAAGACTGTACCTTTGAGAATTCCAAGGGCTTCTCGAGGATACAATGTTGTAGTTGACATGTGGCAACACCCTTCCATATTTGTTCATCTAGATCTACACACATCTGGACTTGAACTTAGTTTCTCTCTAGGTTAAGTTAGTAGCATGTTTAGGATAGGGAATAGATTTCTATGACTCGGGTACCTTGGCACATTCGGTTGACTTAGGTCGATCGAGTATGCCCATATACCCTAAGTCATCGTGAGTGTCTTCCTATAACAAATTATGTTGCTAACCTGGGCTAGGGTCAAACCTTGGGCAAGTGGACTGATGGTAGTCAATAAAGACCATTCTAGATAACAGAAGAGTGAGGTGAAGGATGTATTCTGAAATGACGAGTATGTCATCTAGGAATAGTAACATGAACAGTATGTTGAAAATCTTTGGCCAAAGTATTGCAAGTTGTTGGTTGGTTTGTCCTAAGTCACCGAGTTTCAAGTAATGTGATGTCAGATGAATATTGGTAAAAAATATTCGAGATAGGTTCTTTAAAAATATCACTCAAGACTGTAATAGGGTAGGAAAAAACCAAGTATACATAGTATACATAAAATATTCTATACTTTAAGACAAACATGAGAGATTGGTTGATAACCGAGTCATGGAATTAGAGATCAGTATTATACCGAGTCATTACAGCTACATATGGTTATATGTTATGAGATTGATTGGTGGAATATGTGTTCTAAATGATGTTTTATTTAGAACAGAGAACATTGTGTTTCAAAAAAATCCCTTGTTTCTAAAGTCCTAAAATGATAATGTTACAAAATTTCTACGGTATGGAAAGTGATTCTTCCCATGTACTTTTGATTCCTTGTCATTATCAAGTTTCGAGTCTTTTGTGTGTTATTTTTGTGAGATCTATCTAGTAGTCAAGTAAATGATGTTAAGGTCTCAGTATTGTCTTTATTCAAGGTTTGAAATTTCTATATTTTTTCACATCATGTTAAGTATCTATGTATGTCTAAGTTATCAAATTTGTATATAGATCTATGATCCTAAAAGTTTTATTATTGTCCTATTGAGGATCAATCAAGTGCTTGTACTTAAAGGATTCATTCTACATTTATGTAGTCAAGAAATGCTTGTTGGCATGAGTATGAAATATTGAAAGGTTGTTGTTGATCATAAGGTCTCGTATACAAAGGTTGTCTTTGGATGGTTTGTTAAAACAAAAATTTCTAAAATGGTTCCTAGTCTTTGAAAAGCCTACAATAATTGTCTAAGTCATATCAAAGAAGTCAATGGAAGTATCAATGAGTTTTTAAGGTTGTAGGTGTGTTATTCATGGGATACTTACTCCTGGGGGGAGTTAAGTTTGTAAGACTCTGTGTCATGATGGTTTGAGTCAATTTTGTGAATGTTACAAGTGAGTATAAGGTCTTGTATGGTCAAAAATGTCAAAATTTCTTGGGATGTCCTTGGTCCATCCTATTGAGCTATGTTCATCATGTTGTTAAGATGATAGAGTGGCCTAAGTGCTCATCCAAAGTGTTATTAGGCTCTAAGTCCAAGAAAAATTGTCACAGTTTGAAAAAATTCTTGATTAATTCCATGTTTATGGTGAAGAGGACCTGAGTTTTCTTCAATATGACATCTTGCTATAAGTAAGGTTATCAGGGCATAAACAAGATGGGACAACTCATGAATAGTCTCAGTATAGTTTTATAAAAATGATTTTTATGCTCAAATGTGAAGATTCAAGGAGGTCAAGTAACAAGGTATTGTCACTCTTCAAGACTTTGAATGTGAAATGGGTGCCTTCTTATCAAGATACTAATGATGTATGTTATTTGAAATATAAATTTACTCCTTATGACTCAAGAAGGTATAGTGTAATTTTTTGTGTATTTGAGTTAGTTTCTTGAGGCTTGATGTTAAAAGTGTCTTTTCTAGATGTCATTGATTGAGACAAAACTTAAAAATGGTGTATAAGAGTACTTGAAGGAAATAATTATTGTGGAAATATAAACTCATGCTTGATGCATCCGAGTTTAAATGTGATAAGAAATATGTGACAGAGAATTGATACATATGTCACTATACAATGTGCCTTAGAGGTTCAAAATAGAATGTTTAGGTGTATTGATTGGTGTGGTTGGTTGATAAGGCTTTACAAGTCTAAGTGTAATGTAAAGTGAAAATTCTATGTAAATGTATAATTCATGAATTAAGGAGTTAAATCACGTTCATCTTTTAATTTAAGGTCTCAATAATGCTTGTACATGTTGCTTTAGAAAGTAAGTTAAGAGTAAAGTTTGACAACACTCCTAGAATATCAAGGCAAAGTTCTTCCTAGTCGTAAAAATATGTCACAAGAGATTGAAGGGTATGTATTGGTCCGTTCAAAGGTTGATTGTAAAATGTGTCAAGGTATTGGATGAGTGAGAATGAGAAAGTTCTAAAATACAGGTGTGTGAGTCTTGTTTAATAATGAATCAAGTTATACTTACGTAATGAGATTGATTACTTGACATGTTTAAAAATTTAGTAGTGTAAAGGCATATGAGAATTATTTTAAGGTCAAATTTTCCTAGATAGAGTATGCTTCAAGAATATTTTTCAATAAATTTTGTTAGTCCATCCATGACTAATTTGTGTTAGGAATTAGTATTCACATGGTTAGTTTTATATATATTGTTATAACAAATGTGCAACAATATATCAATACGGATTGTTATTGTTTGTATACTTCCTATTTTATAGGAAGTTGTTCAACAACATTCCTGGCTATATAATAGCCATTGTATTAGCAAGAAAAGATATAGAATATATTATTATTTTGCTGTGTAAATCTGCTTGTTCTCCAAGATTTGGTATCAGAGCCGTATTGTTCCACTGCCTGTGATGGGAAAGTAAATTGTTTGCAGGGGCGCATATTATTCTTCATTGCCCCACGTGATGAGATTTCTCCTGTATTGACATCTCCTCTCCTCCTGCGCTCTTCCTTCTGTGTGGACGCTAAAATTTATACAATTCATTTCACTCGGCTGCATCGATAGGTGTCGGAATCAGTTTGGACGCGATCTGTGTATTGTAACGTTAGTTACCTGGAAGAGTTCAGTGGATTGGACAGAATGTTTGGTGGTATTCTACATATCGATCTCCTTCGTTGATGCAACCAGATCCATCGAGTACATAGATCAATACTTGCTAAAATAAAAAATAATTGTCCAAAAGCAAGTGTTGTCTGTACGAGCCGTGGCAGTATTTTGGAGGTCGACACCTTAAAAGAGTGCATTCGATCTGACACCTAATCAGAGTGCCCAGCTGTGCATTGTCTTTCCTTCAACGGATGCAGATTATACTCCATTCCACGCCATTTTCCAAAAGAAACTGAGACAGGAATTTTAAATGCATGAATCGCGTGTGGTTCATATTTACCATTCCCACGCATGCCATTGAAAACAGTTGAGATATCGATCAAAGCCATTGCAATGCTGGTTTTGTCTGCTATCGATTTAATCACCATTTATATTAGTTTGGACATTTGATAATTGTGTGAATCGATCCAAACATTCTGCAGTTAGGCTACAGGACCCGTCTCTTCTCCTGTCAGATCCAAGATATTCGAATGCCAGGCTCAATCCACATACACAGAATCGTGTAGATTTCACACAACCATGAATGGAGAAAATAGGTCGGTTTTGTTAATTGTGAGTCTTATTTAGTTTTTGTTTGCATAGTTTTGTGATCTAATTCATTCTGCCCACGTGGAGCAAGTTTTTTGAAAATTTATTAAAAAGGCATGTAAATGTTTTCAATAGTGGTTAGGATTACTCTATGTCAACGAGAGAGCCGAGTATAGGTGTCATTAGTATTATTTTAGTCATTATTTTATGTCAAAGTTATAAGAGTCATTTTGAGTCATATAGTAACATCATTGTCAAAAAGTCAAAAGTCGTGTCATTGTAAAAGTCCAAAAATAAAAAAATTTGCCTCACAGATGCATTTTCGGTGGAATCCGACGTCTGATTGTAGTATATAATTTTGAGCCCCATGATCACATTCGGCTGAGTTAGCAGCAGATCTAATGGAGGATGGAGGCATCGGAGGCTGGAGGTCAGACAGCGACCTCTCGTCAGTCACCAACGACGGGGCCGCACAGAATGATTTGGTGGCACAGATGTGCAAAGCAGTGAGTACTTGTTTTTAAGTATTACGTTGTTCCGCCACTTGGTGTGATTCCTTTTCGTGTGTTCTTGTTTTGTTTGGTATTTGATGGATGTTGGAAAGAAAGTTGTGTTGGAGCGCAGATGACTGTCAGTGATCCTCTGACTGACTTGGTCCTCTGACTGCCGTACTTCATTGGAAGATGGTCAGCTAGGAGAATACGTTCACTAGCATTAGTGACCATGTGCAGCAAGACCTAACTAGCAAGATCCATTCAGGAGTATGTTCTTCGATGCAGTTTGCTTCTCAGTATCTATATGTGTGGAATTTCACATTGTGGGGGGGAATACATACCAATGTTCCATTCCCATTCTGCACCCAAAACGACTTAGTCAAGGAAAGCTTCCATGCAAAGGGCGCTTTTTATGCTGTTCGAGATCGAGTGGCAGCAATCAATGACAGAGACTACTATTAAGAACATTACGATTCTTATAGGAAGTAATGTGAAATTTTTCAGTATATCTTCTATTCTGCAGTTTTGTGATATGCATGTTGTGTTTCCTACATTATTCCTTGATGTATAAGCATAGTGGTGAACAGTAGCACCAGAGTAAGTCAGTTCATGGATCTTGAAAGGGTTTGTGGGAGGATCCAGAAACCACACGAGGTCGACAGGGGCTTGATGAGGTTCCTGTCACTTCAAGGTTTTTGGTAAGCCTGTTTAAAACCATGGAAGGAGAGAGCCTTTCTTTTGGATCAAGGTCATGAGTCACAGAGTTGGACATGCCACAGGGGTGAGCATACTGCAGTTGAGTGTGTGGATGTTTTTCTACCATGTAAACACTAAGGGGGGGAATGTTAGGAATTAGTATTCACATGGTTAGTTTTATATATATTGTTATAACAAATGTGCAACAATATATCAATACGGATTGTTATTGTTTGTATACTTCCTATTTTATAGGAAGTTGTTCAACAACATTCCTGGCTATATAATAGCCATTGTATTAGCAAGAAAATATATAGAATATATTATTATTTTGTTGTGTAAATCTGCTTGTTCTCCAAGAATTTGGTGAGATGTAACTTGGAGCTATTTTACAAGCTTAGACAGAGATTGTATAGCATCTACAAGCATCCAAATGAAGCATAACATTAACAAGATAAAAATTAGAGAGTTGGTCTTGCATGATCTAAAATGAAGTCTCCCATATTTTTCATAAGACTGTGTTATGGCTTACAAATGCATGAAGTCTTGAAGGAAGGAAAGTTGAGTAGGTGTCTTGTTAGTTGAGCCTATTTGATCATTGTGTCTACACATGGATGAAGTTTCAAGGGTTTGTGCTCTCTCAAAAGTGCAATATGATAGTGAAGGGGTAAAAATCTAGTGGTTACATGATAGAAAATAAGTTTTCAATGCATATCGTGGTTCTAGGTAAAAACTCATCAAATGTAGACTGATTTAGAGAATAATAGTGCTTTGTAAGATAGTTCATGGCATGTATTGAAGATATATAAGCCTTTAAGGATTTGTGTCATGGAATTCAAGATGGTAAGAGATAGTGAATGAGTCTATAAAAGGATGTATAATGCAAGGAGGTGGAATTTGATGCTTTTGAAGTAAGAAAAAGAGACTCTACATGTTAAGAAGGATTTGTGAGAGATGGGAAAGAAAGAGTAGTTATGGTGTATAGAACTATGGACTATGATTACAACTCGTACCATGAAGTGAAACTAGTATATAGGTTTGTGTGCTCATGTTCCCGAAGGAAAGATATTATATAAATCTCAAACCAAGGAATCCGAGTAAGATCAATATGTGAATTCCAAGTTTACTCCTTAATAATGGTGATCAAATAATTGTGATAGGATCCAAATATGTGCTTTAAGAATAATGTTATTTCCATGATTCCCTAACATTCAAATGATGGCTCTAAAATATTATATAGTCATATTTTGCTATATTAAATATCCAACAAGTCTGTGTGGTCCTATTTAGATAGGGAGAGTTCCATCTTATGAAGAATGCAAGAAGAAAAGCTTAGGAGATAGAGTATCAAATTGTACAATATGAAAAAGCTTGATGATTTTATAGAGGCAGAGGTTTGAGAAGAGTGATATTGGTTCTTATATATCAAAGGTAGTGTGAGTTTATTCAAGAATAAGTCAAAAGGGATAATCAAATGTTGAAGTGTAATTATTTCTATGAAACAAGGTTTGAAGAATAGAGAAAGTGTCATCTACAAGCCTGATTTTATCTCCTAAGGAAGAGAAGCTCATGTTTGATCTCAAGTAAGTATATAAGGTGTATAAATGGATTGTAAGGAAAAAAGATGAGGATTAGCAAACATTGTTGAAGGTGGAGCAAATTTTTGGCTCAAATAGGTATATTTTCATGCTAAGAAGACAAATATTACTGAGAAAGATGTTTTAGAATAGAGGTAAAGTGTTTTATACCTTTCTAAGGCTTGTAAACAAGGTATGAAATCATTTTTGCATTTATTGTTAGAATAAGGATATATATTCTCAAGGGATACATAAGAAGGTGTTTTATGCTGAGTTTGAGATGCTAGGGCTTGCCAAATTTTGTCAAAAATACACACAAGTTGGTGTTTAGGGATTGTGGCTCCAAAGTATGATTTGATAGCAATAAAGGAAAAAATGGTGTTTTTGAGTGTGATCGGGATCTGAAAGTGATGTATATCATAAATGAAGAAAAAAATGAGGAACATATGTTCAAGGGGATCTATATTTCAGGGTTGATCAGGTCCATATGATCATTTTTGTTGTTGTTGAGGTCAGAAGAAGGAGAAATTCAGTTCTAAGGGGATCTTCTTGGTCAAGTAAGTTGGTGTGTACATTGGTGTCATTATTTCTTGTCTTATGTTATCATTTTCCATCTTGTTTCATCATATTATTATTTTTCATAAATTGAAAAGGGGAGAAGCATCGAAACATAGGAATTAGGTCATGTATGTGTTTCTCTTTTTGGTTGCCATCAATGTTTCAGAAAATGGTTTCCATCAATGAAAAAGGGGAGATTATTTCCCATTGTGTGTTTGTGTTATCATTGATATCAAATAAATTAATGCAAAATGGTGTCATGTGTTCATGTGAGTCTCCATGATGTGTTATTCAGGTGTCAAGCATGAAGTTCATGTGGTTTGGTGAAGTTCTATATAGTTAAGGTGCATGGTTGAGATAGTATAGTCATTATTTTATCTCTCTAGAGTTGGTTGAATGTCTTTATGAGGTCATTAATGGTCCATGAGGTGTGTTTAAAATGTATATGAGTCTTCATGAGTTCATCTTGGTCAAGTCATGAGGTTACATGGCCGAGTCAGTCTTTCCAGGGATTGTTTCTAGCCCTAGAGCATGCGAGTAATGAGATGGAGATGTGAGATTTTGAGAAAATAAATATTTTCAAAGCATTTTAGAAGCATGATATTAGTTTACCTAAGGTGTATGATGATTTTAGGTCTTCACTCGAGGTTTGGTGCTTCTATGGGTTCCTTGGGCGGTGAATGGTGAGAAATAAACAATTTTACTTGGGTAAATGAGAATTGCTGGAGATTTTTAGAAACATTTGGGCTATGTGGTGATTATGGAAAGGTGGAGGAAATTTTCGTGGTGCTTCATGACAAGTTTCAGGTCAAAGTGTTGAATAAATAGAAAAGTTATGTAAGTTTTGAAAACTGGGTAAGTAGCAGTGTGTGTTTTTGAGACAAATATAGACCTTATGATGCTCATTATAAATTATATGATTTACATGAGGACCTGAGATATTTGTCATAGCTTATAAGGTAAGTTATGAATGTTTCAAAAAAATAATGAGGTGGTGATTGTCACATTTTTATGAACGATCGTTAAGAAGGTAAAGTGGTTTGAAACCCTAGCTAAACCCTAACTAGGAGCAACTTACAAAAAGTGAGTTTATCACCATGTTTTGATTTTTAGTGAAAAATGGATGATTGATGTTGTAGATGACTATTCAATATTTATAGAAAGTTATATTAGAGAATGTGGTGATATGTGGGCCCCACCTAAATTTACTTATTTCTGAAGAGTTTCAGTTTAAGGCAAAGTTGTCCAAACAAGATAATATATAAATTTTCATTTATGATATTCCAAGAGTTTTTATTGATGTTAATGAAGGTTTTAGGTCATTGTTGAGGTGAAAAAGAGAAAATTTTTCCCTATCTATGAGGAATGGTTTTAGGGCAGTTTGGAGTATCCTTCAATAAAAGTGGAATATCGGAGCTACAAGAAAAGTTAGGAATCCATTCAAGTTTTTTTGTGAATATGATTTAGATACCTTTAAAATGGTGTATAAAAATAGAAGTTTGGATATGGTATGTACAAGTTATGACTTATTATTTAAGAGTCAATTTTGGAGGATGCTCATTCAAGTAGGTGCAAACGACTTCTGAGGTAATTTGATGTTTATGATTTGATAAAGTTTGGTGAAAGTTGTTTATGGATTAGAAATAATTTATTAGTGTATTCCATGATTTTTAAATCTTGGAAAATATTATTTGGTGTAAAGAAGCATGTTGAGCTAATGGTCGCTTTTTGAGACCAAAAAGGCATAAGAATCAAAGTTGCAGAGATTGGATTGGTTGAAGACCTTCCACTTAGAATTATGTTGGGCCCCTAATGTAGCTTGCAAATCTTAAAGGTGCATAGGTGCACATGACTGGAGGGAGTGCGCAAGTGAAGGCACGCAAGGTAGGATTTCAAAAGGGTTCTTGGATAACCAAGGACGTGTGCCAACAAAGCACAATTCAGACTTAGCCATTTTTGGCCTTTTGGATAGAACACATGAAGAACATGTTCTATTTGGATAAGGTTCTAGCCTGGCAACAAGGTGCCCTGGAAGGTATATACCTTGTGATAAGAATATCCAAAAAGATAATCATGACATGGAGAGGCATGCGCCTATGGTGATCCACACCTTGACACTTGGGGCCAGATCTGAGGTTGCAAAGGAGTTTGTTAGAGCTCAGATGCCTATTTATATGCGTGCCCTTGGAAAAGAAAAGAGACACAAGTAAGGAAGCAAAGCTCTACAGAATTACTGTGAGAACTATGGGATAAAATGGGTAGATGATTATAGGAAGGATGTAATGAGGGAATGGGGAATGAAAATTTTGTTTTGTGATCATACATGTATGGATCCAGATATGGCGTGTGACTATGGTCTCCCCTTCTGTAATATTTTATAAGTAATGCTATGAATGAATATGATAAGGTTACCATGACAATTGTATTAAGATCCTTTCTCTGTAGTATCTACATATTTCTATTATGCTTTTGTTCTTATATAATCATGAACCTACTTTGAATGTTAAGTCTGTTTATGGATTTATAACTTCCTAGTTCTGTTAATTTTGTTAAGCACTTTTACTTTTGATATGACTGAAAGGGTATAGAAGCCATTATGAGCTCTATAGATTTTTCATGTCCTTTAAATCACTAAGTCAAGATCATGAATGATGCCTTCCATTAAACTCACATAAAAGAGAGACTCGGCTCCCTCTTGCGTGCCTCGGTGAGCGCCCAGTGCCCACTGGGTGATAGGTTGGCATGCATGAGGTTCCCTTGTTCTTGGTGGGTGAAAAATGAATACATCTTGGTTCCGTTACAAGACATATTTTTGAAGTTGTAGTGGAACATGGCATACATCATGGTCTATGTAAACATTGATGACAAAGCGCTTAACCCTAGAAGGTGTTGAAGATTGGTTTAAAAGCATGGAGGATGAATTTTCTCGAGAGATTAAATACTGGACCTGGGTTTGACACGTGAAGATGGGTGGAAGACACTATTTATCATGAGTTATACTAAACCTTCTTCTATTGTTTCCCAGTAGAGTTATTTGAATGGCTCTCAGCTTATACATCTAGATTGGGGTGGTGTTATAAGTCACACCCTTGGACCCAAGAAGCATATCAGAACTTGCAAGATGTTGATCTAACGTGGACCCATGCTATAGATCATTGGTGGAAGGGAGTATTGACTAGCTACACTTTGGAATATGCCATTTCCACGTATTCCTATCTAGAAGTTTCTGAGTTTGAGTTTTTGCGGGAGCCCAGAGGATCATTTCTATGTGTTATCCCCCTTGCGATCAAAATATTGATGGTAACCATGGGTTTAGAGGAATTTCCTATGGCTAGCTAAACCACTCTAAGCACTTGGTGAGGAAGCCAGGTTGGGGAAAGATGGCTGATATAACGACTGAAAAGGAAAGGGAGGAGAGACAACTCAAGTATAATGAAGCACGTGAAAGGGAGATCGATAGACAACACGGATTACAAGTGGATTATGGAGCCGGACATGGTGGAGAGGAGTTGAGGTTCACGCGGAGGATGCGGAACCCAAATAGTCTATTATACCCCATCTTGGTAAGCGTGGAAGAGAAAACAAGCAGTGGCTTCTAATGAGAGTCTGTCATTGCGTAGAGAAAGAAGAGTCGTTGGCACGCATCTGACCCCACCTAGTGACCAAACCTTGGCGCTTGGTTTTTTTGAACGAGGGAAAAGTATAGTTGATCCATTTGATATCAGTGGAAGTAACCGATCGTCACCCAAAAGATACAACTTCTCATTTGGGACTTCTATGGCTTCACACACTATTCTAGTATTTGGTGGAATGTTTGGACAAGGCATATGTACAGTGTTTTTTTTGGGAGCGTGTCGAAATGGTGGAGGAAATATGACTGGGAGTGGTACTAGTTCACAAACTATTAGCATGTAATTTAGTAGGACGATGGGAGCATTTGGCATGGTAAACACAGGAGGATCTAGAGGTGGAAGTGGTGGAAGTGGTGGCTCAGATCCAGTGGGTCCGGTGGAGGAGGAAACATGGAGGAAACCAAGGGACTGGATTGGGAGGACAAGGGCCTCAGCCACCTCCTCAAGTTTTCTTTGAAATTTCTCTACACTTACTAGATTACAGTGGGATAGAAGATGCCACAGAGCATGTGCATAAGTGTGAGCTGATATGGTGCACGAAGGGAATCACAACCCCAGAGCGTAAGGCTAGTCAATTTGTGACAACCTTGTAAGGATGCGCACATAGTTGGTATAGAAAGTATGACCCTCATCAAACTATTGTGGATTATACCATGCTGAAAAATGTGTTCTTGGCGGAATTTCACATACCTGAGTTTGAATAGAAGAGCATCAACTCTCTCAAATAAATCCAACAGGGAATGACAGAGAGCATGTGGGAATATGATGCACACTTTAAAAATCTATTGTCTAAACTATCTTATGATATCCACCCTTCACAACATGCTCAATGGTTTGTTAGAGGGTTGATCACACCCTTTAGGAGGGCTTTGTCTCATAAAACATTCACGGACCCGCGCGAAGCATTGGAAGCTACTTTGCATGCTGAGGTAGTTGGTAGTGTTGACACTGGTGTTAGCCCATTTCTGAGGCTCAGATCACTGCCATGGCTAAGAAGTTGGAGAAATTATCTACCAACATAGTTCCAGAGACTTGCGGTGGGATGTAGTGCATGGATTGTAACGTAGAAGGGCACACAAAGGATAATGGTGGGATATGTACTCGGAAGGTGGTACATGCCATAGTGGTAAAATGTGAAATATGTCACGAGACCATGATGCAAGTAAGTGCCCATTACTTTGCAGAACACAATCCACAAGAATGTATCCTGTTACTAAAAATATGTACCTCAACCACACATGACACCAAGGATTGTAGATTGATTGACTAGATCCATGAGGCAATTGAACTTGGTGTGTGCCAAACTAGAATTGCTAGCAGTTCTAAAGGAGATGAGAGTCGGTATAAAGAACACAGTGATGGAGGTGTGCTTGGAAGAGGGTTTTACGGAGGATTTCATGGTCATGGTAACCGTGGAGGAAGAAGTGAGTTCCCCCATGGAACATTCTTTAATTGTGGAGCCATAGACCATTATAAGCACAAATGTCCATATCTTCTACAATGCTCATGGTGTGGAAAAAAACATAAGTACGAAGAGTCCCCAGAGTTATACAAACATATGAGTCAGCAGCACCGGAAGGATAAGGGCGTTGTCATGGTGAGTATTAAGAAGGATGACACGTAATGGATCCCGCGAGTAATACATGAATCAGAACTAGATCCTGTTATGGTAACAACAAGGGCGGAGTCTACGCACGTAAGGGAAGCACCTAGGCAGAGACCTCTGGTTTCAAGGGAAGAAGTAGTACATGGGAAGTATCCAAACTCAGCTCACCAGAAAGAAGTCTACCAGGAAACCATGGACATAATTCGAAGCTTACAAGGGAGATCCAATGCTTAAAATAGAAAACTAGAAAAGATAAGCAGAGAAGACCACTAGAAGCACCCAAGGATGACTTGGATGAGGTTAATGAGGTGTGTAAACTGCTGAGGCAAGAGAATGTTATTCCCCTACTAGGATCATGGTTGAGAGAAAAGGTACCACACACGGGAAGAGCATGAAAGGTAGATCCTACATGAAAACTTCCCACCTCACAGCCTTGATTATGACAAAGAGATCACCTTGAATGCAGTATTGGATAGATGGCTGCTTGGCAACATCCTCATTGACACAGGTACAAAGGTTAATGTTATCACTTTGGATTCCTAACATCAAATGGGAAGACTGCATTATAGCCATCTTCAAATGTGTTGTATATGGCAAATAAGACAAAGGAAATGCCCATAGGTGTATTGAAGGATGCGACCATTACCATTTAGGGGACTAAATTCACTGGGATTTTGAAGTCTTGGCACTTGCCGAGGCGGATAATTTCCCAGCGTTACTTGGGTGCCCATGGTGCTATAAGAATAATGCAGATCTCCGGTTTAACAAGGGGTACATAAGCTTTGAAAATAAGGAAGAGAGGGTGATTATACAACTTTCGATGGAAATTACACACCCTATACCGAACCCCTTGAGAGGAATTCCTGGAAAAAATATATGTGCGCTCAATAAGAGACCCAGAGATCATACACCCTATGAAGGATTCATCCAGTTTGATGATGCTCAATGTGTCAAGGTGATACTACCAAGATAGCATGTGATAATTGGGTGCAATGGACTTATGAATTGATTGGGTGACATCTAAAAGGATTGGTGACCGGGTAACCACGGCACGTCTGATTCAACACCCGTGAGGAAAGGAAATAACCAAGTATTCTCGGGGATGCATACCCCGAGGTATTTTTGAGAGAAATGGAAGCTCAATGGAGGGAGGATGAGTGACGAGGCATGCTAGGTTATGTTTTGACAGGCACAGTAGAGAGGTGGTGGGCCATGCATAGTGAAAACTTGTTGGAATGGTGCAAGGCTAGAATTGTGCTCATTGTCTAATTGTCGAGGAGCAATATACCCACCGCTATTGAGGATTACAATGGCAATGAACCCACCTCTTCCCACATCCAGAATGTGAGAGGATCTAGGGAGAAGGTGCGGAAGCTTTACCACCCTCCCTTTGGGTGCACAATTTGTATTCAACACTACAAGGTTTTGCGCGCTTGGTACATCCATTCTGAAACTCACCACCAGACGAGAAATTGGTAGGAATTAGCAGCTAACTTGGTTCACACATTCGAGTACCGAAGTACCAAGAAACCGGTTGATGAGGCATTGCAGGATATCAAGTTCCTCACTCTGGGGGATTGCGCCATGACAGAAGATAGATTAGTAGAATTACTTGGTGGACCTAGCTTAGAAGCGTAATTTGAAGAGGAGGAACCGTAAAGACATACAATTTGAGTGACCATGTGCTGAAAAGGAGAAAGGAAAGATGGTATATGTTATTAATGGAGAGGAGATGGAGAGCCTGAATGTTGACCATTTAGTTGGGACGCACGAGGTAGTTGACAGTGTGGATGCATGTGCACGCACGTATCATGAACCACTCAAAACCAAGAAAGTTAACATTAGCTCGGAGAAGGAGCCCAAGGAAGCTATCATTGGGGACTACTAGTCGAGACAAGGAAGTATCAAAGATCATTGATCTCTTGCACAAATTTAAGGATTTATTCCCACATGGATACCATGAGTTGAAAGGCATCCACCATTCATTAGGGAAAATGAGGATAAATTTGAAAGATGGTGCACGCCCGGTCAGGAAGAGGCCTTACAGGATGAATCCCAATATGCGCGTAAGGGTTAAAGAAGAGCTAAAAAATGATAGCATCTAGTATCATTGAGGCTATGGAGGAATCATAATGGATAAGTCCAATGGTGATCATCATAAAGAAGGATGGGTAGATTAGGATATGTGTGGATTACAAGAAGTTGAACGCTGTTTGTATCATAGATCCTTTCCCCACCCCCTTCACTGAAGATATTTTGGAAGGATTTTCTAGGTGTGAGGTCTATTCCTTTACGGATTGATTCTTGAGATATCACCAAGTAAGGATTTCCAAATAGGACCAAGAAAAGACAAATTTCACCACCGAGTGGGAAAGCTTTGCATACATGGTCATGCCCTTTGAATTGAGGAATGCACCCACTGTATTTTCGCACATAGTGGTACAAGCATTTAAGGACTTCATCCACAAGTTCCTTCAAGTATATTTGGATGATTGGACAAGATATGGGTTGGTCGGGGACCATTGTGATAACTTGAGGTTAATGTTTGAAAGATGTCGGTAGTTGAGGATTTCCTTTAACATCAAGAAATGTGTCTTTGCAACACCTTTTGTAATGTTGTTGGGGCATATCATATGCAAAGAGGGCTTACTGGTGGATCCCGCGAAGGTTACAATTATTGTGGGATTAGGGGAGCCCACCAGAAAAAGCACCATGCATGGATTTCTTAGACACATTGGGTACTATAGAAAGTTCATTAAGGGATATGCCAAGATCACCGTGCCTTTGGAAATATTGCTCAGACATAAGGGTGCCTTTCAGTGGGGAGAGGTGCAACAGAGGGAATTTGAAACTCTAAAAGAAAGGCTTATCATCGCACCTATTCTACGATTCGCATCATGGGATAAACCTTTCCATGTCCACGTGGATGCCTCTCGTGCACAAAGAATGGGAGCCATTCTTGCTCAACCAGAGAGGGATTGTTGATCATCCCTTATATTTTGTAAGTAGAAAGTTGACACCAACAGAACAAAATTATACAATGACCGAGCGAGAAGAATTGTCAATGATCTACATGCTCCACAAATTTAGACAATATATGCAAGTGAATGAATCCCTTCATATTCTAAATGGACCATATGGCCTTGAATTATCTAGTAAAAAAGTAGTGTTTCAAGGGTGCATATTTCGTTGGGTAATTTTATTTCAAGAATTTGAATTCAAAGTGGTGGTAAAACCAGGAAAGAACAATTGTGGGCCAGATCATTTATCAAGGATTGATTCAGGAGAGGACACACAAAGTATTGAGGAAACCATGTTGGATGCACAACTGCTCGTGTGTCATGGTGCATGCCCTCGAGTTAGAAGGTATTGCTATTTTTTTGAAGGTGTGGCACCCAAAGGAATGAATGCACTAGAAAGGAAAGGGTTAGCCATACGCACCACACCCTTCATGTTGATCAATGGGGATTTGTATAAAATGGGCCACGATGAGGTTTTGTGCCGATGCATATTAGAACATGAATGCGTGGCCATAATAAAAGAAGCCCATGGTGGGATTGTTAGAGGACACTATGCAGGGAATGCAACCGCATGCAAGATCCTAGTCACCGAACTATGGTGGGAGACGATTCACTAGGATTGCATTGAGTTTTACAAGGCCTGTGACCACTGTCAGTGCCTTGGAAAACCTAGAAGAAGGGATGAGATGCCCTTGCACCCCATCGCCAGTGTGGAACCTTTTGAGAAATGGGCAATATATTTTGTTGGACCAATCTCACCAGCTATGCGAAGGACTAACTCACGGTATATCATTACCCGTGACGATTATCCGACAAGGTGGGCGAGAGGCCGCGGCCACTAAGGATTGTACCATAGCCATGGCTACTAGATTTTGTGGGGAGAACATTATCGGTAGGTATGGGTACCCTTTAAGTTTAACAAGTGATAGGGGCATTCAATTTTTAAATGAAAACATCAAGGTTCTATTGGAAAAATTCATGGTAACCCATCACAAGACTACCCCTTATCACCTCGGAAAATTGGTCTCAGTAGAGGCATTCAACAAAATCCTTAGCCACACATTGACTAATATATGTGATGTGGGTAGGAAAGATCGGATGAAATGGTGTCGTAGTTCTTTGGGCATACAAAACAACGTATAAAATATTGAACAAGACCACACCATTTCAATTGGTGTTTAGTGCAGAGGCTATTTTTCGGTTGAATTTATGCTACCATCGCTGTATATAGCGCATGTAGGAGGGTTGGACGATGAACAAACACTGGAAGAAAGAATAGATGAATTGATGAAGTTGGATGAAAGGTGCTCACTAGTAAGATGGAGCCAACCAACCGAGAAGGAAAAGCAAAAGGCATGGCATGACCACCTCATTAAGAACAAATAGTTTGATGTGGGCCGATGGTATTACTATATGATTCAAAATTTCTACACCATCCTGGAAAGTTGAAGGTGCATTGGTTGGGTCCTTATGTAATTACCTGGACACTTCAATGGGAGTAGGTTGAAGCCCTACTATAAATAATGCTTCTTGGTGTTTGTAAATAAGGTAGTTTTACTAGTTAGTTTAGAATTTCCTTTTATGCTTTTCCTTTCTTTTATTTCCCTTTCATGTTGTTGTTTTTTTTGTGCCTTGGGCACTGGTAACCTTATTAATTTTTGACTTATGAATGCGTAGAGGACTGCGCATCATTTTAGTGTGGGGTGAGGTGATAAAGAGAAGCATGGAGTTATTCTGCCAGGAGGATTGGGTTGGTAGACCGTTTGAATTGGCCTTGTTGAAAAGATGCATTAGGAGAAAAGAAGGCAGATTGGTGGCAAGATAAGGTTACATTGGAAATCCACGTCAAAGGAGAAAATCATGAAAAAAATGAGGTAGGTGAAAGCAAGAATCATGAGGATGAAAGAAGTGCCTTTGGCGCTGGTAATACATGTGCAAGAGTCTTCTCAAGATGGATTGTTTGAGCACCGAAGGTTGGAAAAGTTTTTTGCCCAAGGATTGGGCGCGGGTGGAAATTTTTTTCATAAGGATTGGGCATGTAAGGAGAAGTGCTGAAGTTGGGTTTTATTTGTAAACACCGCATTAGATAATGTCGTATAGTGGTAGGAAGCCTAGCCTTAAATGTGTAAAAGTAGGAAAAGCTATAAATACAAGAGTGGGCATTTCATTATTTTACTTTGCAAACACAAGAAGAGCTATTTTCTTTCAAGAGCTAGGGTTTTGAGAACTTAATCGTGCGAAGGAAAATCCTAAGAACTTAAGCACAATCGGTCCTTTAGATATACAAACTAGAGTAGAAGTGATCCACGGGTGGGAGGAACATTGTGAAGAAGCACCATGATCAAAGGAGAAAAATTTGAGATTAGGGTTTTTGCTTTAGGGAATGGGGCACATGAGGAAAACTTTCAAATAACTCGCAAGTTAACCTAGGAATGAAAGCAAAGGGTACAATGACAGCCATGAAACTAGTTGGTAAACCTACATAACAATCCAAGAAGGGAAAGGGTAAAGGAAAAAGAAAGAAGAAACAAGAAGAAATACCCTTGGATATAAATGAGGAATGGTACTCGGAGATGCAATACTTGAATGGGGTTTTTCTAGGGCAAGAGTGGGAGTCCCACATAAGGAAGATGGCCGTGATCGACTACAATCACCGGTCAAGTACAATTGTGAAGGAAATGGCGTTGGAGCTGGTGTGCCCCATAAATAAATGAACACCTGATGGGTTCTGATCTATAGCGATGTGGTCAAGGTGAAAATGGAGAAGGCAAGGCTTCTCCAACTCTTTGAGTTACCATATTTTGGGAAGCCCGAGCGCTTGTACCAATGGTTTATGACATGCATACACGAAGACTTATTTTGCTTCACAGGCGCAAAATGCACATAACTCCCCAACTAATTTCACAATTCACAAGCCTAAACTATAAAGGGGATGTGCTCATAGATGACCTCCTGGATGAGGAGGCAATCAAAGAAACCATAGCATCCCAGGAATTGAAGAAGGGATCAAAGTACTACGAAATCTCGCCTATCGAGATCCGGTGATGAAGATGGCCCCACACCTTGTCTTCAAGTTGAATGGACAAGAGAGGTGGACCCAGGTGAGCAAGCCCTAGCTAAATGTCTCAGGAAGGTTGCGGAAGGCACCGTATACAACATCTCCCAATACATAGCAGATGAAATCATAAGTAGCACGGAGAAGGGAGGAAAGATCCTATTTGGAAACATTCTGTTGACAATTATGTTCTCAGAAATTGGGGTGCGGATGCATCCGAAAAATTCGTGTGGGAGTACCTTGCTGAAGACCCTTTTCTCGCAGAGAGGTTTCAGAAATACACATGTGAATCAATGACAGGGTACACAAGGTGCGCTTAGACAAATGGTATACGTGCCTTGGGAATGCATTCGAGGCTGAATGGCAGATCCCTGAACAACTCCCCATGGTGACCAAAGGAGAAGCAGAGTTTGCGGTCTACCAAAGACTTCTACATTGGCAGGTTCATTTTGGTGGATGGAAGTTGGATTCCATGGTGCAAACTCCCATTCTCATTTACTACCCAATTTTTCCAAGCGGGAGTAAATAGATACAAGGAGTCAAAGAAATTAAACCTTGAGTTGTCCACCCTTGATAGAGAGCACATGGAAATGAGGAAGAAGTTGGTCTACCCAGAGAAGCGTGCGTACGTTGAAAGGTACGTGTCACATGATGTGCACATTGTAAGGCCTTTGACCTTACCTATTACTGAGAGCGTTGCTGCTAGGATCTACCTACGCATAAGGCCAAAATTTGAAAAGGGCGTGTACATGGAGAATGAGATATCCATCCCGGATGACCCTATTGGCAGAAAGAATCCCATGCCAAAGCGCAAGGAGAGGGAAGAGAAAGAGGAACAAAGGGTGGTGGAGAAGTAGAATGTAGATACTGCAGGGGCCAAGTACCTATGTCCGGAAGAAGAGGAGGATGGTGGTCAAGGAGAAGACCCCAGAACCAGCGAAGCCACCACCTCAGGAAGAATCCTCAGATGATGAAGAAAATAGCACATCCTTCACTCCAGAGTTTTCAACAGAGGAAGAAGAAAAGGGGATGGAAGAACCATAGTCCAAGGATAGAGATGACCCAAACACCTATATAGGTAAAAAGGATGATGATGAAGAGGAAGAACTGGAGGTAAATAAAGAACCAATTGATGTCCACGATTCGGAGGAAGCAAAAGATACAAACAATGCCTTCATATTTACAAGGAGGAAGGGCGCCCAAGGGAGGAAGGCATAGGGAGTGAAGAAAGGAGCGAAGGGGCAAGTACCAAGGAACCAAATATGCCCAAGCTCACTCGGGAGGAGGTGGATGAGAAGGTGACAAGGGAGGCCGAGAAGATAACTAATACCTTGGTTGACGAGGAATTGAGTGTAGTGCGAGCTCGTTCTCGGTGAATTCAAGGATGGGAAAAGGGAGAAGAGTGTGGGTAGCAATAAAGGCCCAACTCTTTCAATAAATATTCCCAAGGTCATGCACACGGGGAGTAAATGTGTGGAAGGGGGAAGAGTAACAATGGGATATGTTGATGACCCCAACAAATGTTTTGCGCATGCATTTCCAGAGTACCTTGCCCACCAAGGAGCTAACCACCATGAAATCCTTTGATCCTGAGGGTGGATACCCATGCACAAGAAAAATGCTATCGTGGGCGTTCAAATCCCACCTTGATGAGCCCGAGTTCGAGGTTAACCAAGGAGCAGTACTAGCATTGTCTCGAAGGAAAGGGGGAAAACCCCATTATAAACACGCAACAACTATCAGATGAGCAAGTGTGTAATACACTCAACAAAGTCTCCATGGAAGTTGAGGCTAGGATCTTCTGTAAAAATGACAAGGTTAAAGTCTTGGAGGACCTGATGGAGAAGAGGAAGGAAGAAGTAGTTAAGCTAACAAAGGAACTCAACCTTGAAAATTTGATCAATGCTCAACTACAGTGAGAATTACAAGAGGAGAAAGCTAAAGTGCACAAAGTTTCCAAGAAGGTGGAGCTCATCTCCCAGGCTATTATCATGAAGCACCCAGACCTTAACCCTCCCGCACAAAAGTATGGATCCTCCCTAGAGTGTCTAGAGAACTTGACTTATATCCTCACCATGGAAAGGTAGCCTTTGGCCTTAGAGTTGGTAGAGGATGTAGTTGCACACTTGGAGCAGGAGGACAAGTTGAAAGTCGTCGCGCTCATAGTTGAATACAACAAGGTGCTTGTTGATGTAAGAATAGCTACACAAGCTGCTGGGGTTGCATAAGACCATTGCGCAGATCAAGAAAAGGTGACAAACATGTTGCTTTCCAGTAATGAGGCCGAGCTGAAGGAATTCAGGGAAAAGAATAAAGACAATAGAGCTGAGAAAGAAAAGATCTTAGCCGAAGTGGAAAAGAAGTTTGAAGCTATTGAGATCCCACGGGTCTCAATCAAAACACTGCTAAAAGAGCTCTACAAGGTCATTATGATGAAGATGGATGCCTTAGAAGATCACGCTAAGGAACTAGTGATGGTGATAGAGACCATAAACACAAAAGGGGAAGGGTTAACCTTCGACAAGGTGAACACATTGGTTGGCGACCTTTGCACAAGAGTGCAGGATGAAGTTAGTGCATGGAATATGCTGGAGGCCAACTTGTGGTAGAATTTCCCCCTTCTTTTTAGGCAGTTCTCCTTCTATTCTTTCTCTCCCCCATTCTTTATTCTTTCCCTCCATTCTTTTCCAAGGCAGGGCCTTGTCATTTTTTGTACTGCATTCTTTGAAAAGGTTCCCGAGGGTGGAGAATAGGTGAAGTGTGGGGTAATGTTGGGCCCCTAATGTAGCTTCCAAATCTTAAAGGTGCGTAGGTGTGCACGATGAGGAGGAGTGTGCAAGTAAATGTGCACAAGGAAGGATTTCAAAAGGGTTCTTGGAGAACCAAGGATGCGCGCCAATAAAGCATAATTCGAGACTTAGCCATTTTCAGCCTTTTTGGACAGAACACATGAAGAACGTGTTCTGTTTGGATAAGGTTCCAGCCTGGCAATAAGGTGTCCTGGAAGGAATATACCTTGTGATAAGAAGATCCAAAAAGATAATCATGACATGGAGAGGCATGCACCTGAGGTGATCCACACCTTGACACTTGGGGCTAGATCTGAGGTTACAGAGGAGTTTGTTAGAGCTCAGATGCCTATTTATACGTGCGCCCTTGCAAAGAAAAGAGACACAAGTAAGGAAGCGGAGCTCTGCAGAATTACTATGAGAACTATGGGATAAAATGGGTAGATGATTATAGGAAGGATGTAATGAGGGAATGGGGAATGAAAATTTTGTTTTGTGATCATACATGTATGGATCCAGATATGGCGCATGACTATGGTCTCCCCTTCTGTAATATTTTATAAGTAATGCTATGAATGAATATGATAAGGTTACCATGACAATTGTATTAAGACCCTTTCTCTGTAGTATCTACATATTTCTATTATGCTTTTGTTCTTGTATAATCATGAACCTGATTTGAATGTTAAGTCTGTTTGTGGATTTACAACTTCCTAGTTCTGTTAATTTTGTTAAGCGCTTTTACTTTTGATATGACTGAAAGGGTATATAAGTCATTCTGAGATCCATAGCTTTTTCATTTCCTTTAAAAACTAATTCAAGATCATGAATGATGCCTTCCATTAAACTCACATAAAAGAGAGACTCGGCTCCCTCTTGCATGCCTCGGTGAGTGCCCAAAGGTGTCCGCTTGGGTGATAGGCCAACACACATGAGGTTCCCTTGTTCTTGGTGGGTGCAAAAATGACTACAAGTTAGATGGATTTGCAATATGTTATAGAAATATAATTAAGATATATTTCCAATGAGGTATATCTTGTGTCTTGGTGAGGTCATTTGATGTTTCTTTCATGTTGATTTGTGAAGAATAAGGTAACTACATTTTTAGGATAAGGTTGTTCTTACTAAAAGAACAAGTTGTTTGAGGCATGAGATGGATGATTTGAAGATTTATATCACCTGGAAAGTGAATAGGGGTGAATTTTGCATCTATTAAAATAATTTATAAGTATATAAAGTGACATAAAGGGTGTAAACTAACCAATTTTGAAAAATGTGTTTTTGGGAAGCTTGTTTTAGTGAAGACAAAAGTAGTTGTGGTTTGAGAAGGTGGATTTTCACGATCTCTAACTTACATAGATGAGTTTTACAGGTATTGATATCTCCAAATAGTTGTCACATGCCATATTTGAGTCCATATTAAGGGTTTTGGAGGCCCAAAGGTAAAATAAGGTTATTATAAACATGTGTTTTGTGAAGGAAATGAACCAATGGTCCCATTAAAAGAAATAATTTGATTGGTTCAAGTAAATTGTGACCATTTTTATATTTAAATGATATATTACTCATTTTTGTGAGTATGGGAGATTGACTAAGCATTGTTTTTGTGAGTTTATTTTTCTCATTCTAGTGATAGGGTTTTGAGGATTTTTGGTGCATGGATGAAGGTTTTAGGGATCACCAACCCATATGGGTCATATGTTACCATTTTTATGAGTTTATTTGAATTTTTTTAAGGTTTATGGGTTGAAAATATCACGAGGACCGATCTCTCTCATGTTTGGAGGAAGAAAAGCTTTTAAAAGCATAGTTTTGAGTCCATTTTGGGCCACCGTGCTCTTAGAGGGAAAAGTGAGACCCATGTAGAAGTTATTTGTAGGTATGTGTGCATGAATTTAAGTTTGAGGAAGATCATTATAGGTAGAAATGAGATCAAGTTTTTAGAGAAAAGACAAGTTGTGAAGGAAGAAGATAGAGCAAGTTTGAAGAGATAGGGTTTGAGAGATGAATAAATGATCTCCATCGGTTATGGTAGGAAAAAAATTTGAGATAAAAAATCTTCAGGTGGTTGAGTTGGTGCTTAGTCATCCTAGGGGGTTTTATCCTCCTTATGTAATGGATACTTCACTAATTTAGGGGTTGGGGCTCCTCATAGGGTTGGTGCTCTACTAAACTAGGGGTTAGTGCTCCTTATGGGGTTGGTGCCTATCTAAATTTGAAGCATGGATAAATAAATTTTATGTTTTAGTGGGTTTTCTTCCCTTTGAGGGTTTCCCACATAAGTTTGGTATTCATGTGTACTTTCTTGTTCTTACTTATGTGTATGGGTGATTCAATGCTAAAGTAAACACACATATGGTTGTTATTTAAATTGAATGGTGGTTTGAATGTTTATTTATGATAAGTGGAATTGAAATAATCTTTAAGTGGACTGATTCATCCCCCCTCTCAGTCACTTGTGATTCCAACATACAACATTTATTCTTTAGTTCCATTTGTAACATTTTTTCCCATTGTAATTCCGGGCACAAAGCATGAAAAATTTAGGGAAGGGTAAAACCTCATGGAGCATCATGCGTCCCAATCAAACCCTCCATGTTATCAAACATAATGGATTTAAGCACTTATTTTATTTAATTATTATAAAACAAGTATCTAAGATGTGAGGTTATTGTGTCAATTATAGGATCATAAATATCATGATATTCATCAGTAAAACCAGGGGTTTTAAGTAGTTTGGCATATGGGATTGGGGTTATATTTTGGGATCATATGGAAGTAGACATGATTGGAATTTTAGATTCTGGAAACTCTCAACCCTAATCTATAGTCCCTTATATTGAAATATTTCAAAGTGAAGTTTTATTCAATGCTACTTATAAAAATATTTAAAGAATCAAATGCAGGATGAAACTTACTTGAAAAAATGAATATTTTGAGTCTTACATGGCCCACAAATTCTATGAATATATTCAACCTTCAGTTTTAGTATGCCTTACAAAATGCAATGGATGTTAAATATCACCTCGCAAGTAGTAGCATGTCATTATGAATGATTACGTATTTCATTATAGACATCAAACTTAGTATCTTTTCAAATTCCATACAGTGGATGAAAATTTTCACTTTGTTACGCCTATTCAGGAACTTCCATTAGAAATGTGGATTCACGAGGCCTTTGTTCCTCCAGAGAATAGATCCTACATTGTTGATCTTAATATATCAAACAATGCAAAATATTTAAAATAATTTAATAAAAACATACTTCACATCACATATCTTAGTATTTATATGTTGTAACGTCACACGTTAAAGCATTCCAACGTTAAAAAGATTCAAGGAAATTTTTATCCAAATTAACCCCCAAATTAATTTGGAATCTGGATAACTTATTTATAATGGACTTAGGTGGATCTTGTTTAAAATCACGTGGAACAAAGGTTAAAATATTTGGAAGACACTAAATCTTTAGAAGGCCCGTAAAATTTAAAATACTTTGCTAACTTCCTAGGAAACCACTAAACCATTTAATAAGCTGCACCTGAGTAGAAAATAAGGAGTGGCCAAGTGTCACCCATTCTAGAAACTTGAGCATAAAGGTATGCAAAAGGATCCCCAATTCTTGTAATTTAATATCATACAAACATGCGGTGGGATTTTAGCCCTCCTAAAGAAAAAGGCATTCCGTGGACTCCAAGCCCACGAATAAACCAATTCAATAAAGTTTTGGGTTTGTGGTGAGGTGAGGTAGAGTGGAAGTTAGGGAACATGTGGCAAATGAAATCCCAATGACCAATCAGAAGCTTCCACATGTCATTCTCTTGTTCCTCCCAATCTGTAAAATTTCAAATGACCATAAATTTCACTCTGCTACTCCAAATCTTGCAAAATTGGTCTCGTTGGAGAGGTCTCCTTGAGACCTTTAAGTAGGAATCATATTCAGAAATTAATGATGGTAGGTGGGGAAAAGGGGAAATAATTATTCTAGCATTAACATGTAGTGCAATCCAATAAGAAATCTCGAATTTGTAATGTCATTCCTTTGAGAAAATGAATGACTTACAACTTCAAACTTAAAACCATAACTTTATTACAATGTTTTAGTCCCAAAACTCATAATGTATGCATAAAATGTGTAAAAATTGTAACTGAAACATATTAATTAATGAGACTTAGTTATGAAAATACAAGAAATATATATGGGAATACGTGAACCGGAAAAGTGGCATATTAAATCTACATCAATTATAAAATCCATGAGTGCTAGTAGGAAGTAGCTTGAAATAAAGTCATAAAATGATAATAATTTATAATTTATGAGTGGCATGTAGATTAATAAATACAAGGTGGTGTCACATATTTTTCATTAATGTATCTTCCCGTGAATATAATTAATATTGTCTTAAATATAAATGTTACACTTTTCTTTATTATTCTTATCGTTCACATGGACGTCAAATACACTTTTCTATTTTATCACATTCTCGCATGAATTTAAATTAAATGTATGTGTTTTGATCTTGTAGTTGGGCTAAATTCTATATAAGTAAAAGTTAGAACTGATATAATTCACAAGTTGTATAGGTGTGCCAATTTGATATCTCTCTCTCTTTTCTCATCCTATGCTACTTAAGCTTTAGATTTTCCCATTAAAATATGTTATTTTTGTTTACCCAGTGACCCACTATGGCTGACATTCCAAGGAGATTATTGTGTAAAATATTTTATGCCACTGCCATGATGTTGAATTATACTTTGTCAATTATGTCTTAACCTTTCCTAATCCCATGGAGTCAATGGAGGATTTTTCTTCTATTGACAAAGTGTTTATATTTTTTTCTTTCTAGGATAGTTAGTATTGCCCTTGTATTTTAAATGTATCAATTCCTCGTTCGAAAAATGTTTCTGAAGGATATTTTAATTCTAAGGATGGCCTTGGCATGAATCCTATCTGGAAAAAACTTCCACCCAAAGGTTATGGGGGTAGGATATGTAAGCCTTGATGTATATTATCGACAAAATTTGTTTATGAGTTTTGAAGAAAGTACGAAGATTTGAATGAAAGTTTTGGAAGGTCTTAAAATAAATAAATGTGAATGTGGCATTGCACTTGAGGGAGAACTTTAAATAAAAATTATTGGGGAAGGGGAAGACAACCCTTACCCTATGGTGGAAAAATGATGCAATACTTGGCTGGCCACACCTAAAGGGAAGGATGAGATTATAAAGGTTTTAATTGGCCCTCCTCTGTCCCGGAGGAGTTTGATTGAAAAGGGGATGTCTATGTCTTGCATCAGTAAAATTTTGTACATATTTTGGGTCATGGATGATTACAAGGAATTTCATGAGAGGAAGGAGATACTACTCTCTGGCTCTGTACCAGTCTCAAGTTCTCTTTCTCGTATGGAACTATGAGCAAGAATAGTCTTGTATAGCTACATAGTGTATATCTATTTTATTGATTTGTAAGTTTTTATGTCAAGACTATTGTTTCCTCCTACATGATATATTTTGTAACTTTAGGTAGTACAGTTATATGCCTTTAATTTGTACTTTGATGTATATATATAATTTTCAAGGGTGAGGGTCATTATCCAAAATAAGCCCCATGCTTATTTTTGGCTAACTCCTCCTTCTTCTCCTTTTCTGGCACTTAAATGAATTTTTGGCATGCTTTAGGTACTCAAAAGATTCTGGAAATGATCCCATCAGATAGGATTTTTCCTCACCTTTCTAGAAAGGTAAAATTTTCCTCCTAACTCCTTGTATTTCTCAAGTTATGGCTCGACGGAGTTTTTGAGGGAAATTTTCCCTAGGAAGGCCCGCAACCAATAGGAATGCGCCACGTGGTAGGGCGGAATGTCGGGACAGCGGAGGTAAGTTGGAATTTTATCCAGAGAGTGGGTGAGATGCAAAGGAATTTTTTTTTCCGTGGGCCCGCGGAGGAGATGAAATGGCTTGAGGTCGTGTTGAATGAGGATGCACCACGTGGCGGCGGAGGTCGGACTGGCCGGGGAAAGTTGAAAAATTTCCAAAAATGGCACAAAGAAAATTTTGGCCTAGACACCCCGCGTTGAATGAGAATGTGCCACGTGTCCATGAGGGTGGTGGGAGTTGGAGGGTGGAGTAAATTTTGGATTTTTTGCCAAAGTAGTAGAAGGTGCAAAGGAAAAAATTGGCCCGTAGGCCCGCCAAGGAGGAAATGGAAATTTTGGTTAAATCCCGTGGACTAATGGGAGGATGACATGTGTCTGTCCTGCAATAGAGGTTAGGGGTGTAGGGAGAATTGGGAATTTTTCCAAATTTGTCGTGGCGTCAAAGGCAAAATTCAAGGCTCATGCCCGCCCAATCGAGGAGGTGACACGTGTCATCGAGATGGCATAACGTGGGGAAAATTTGGGAAATTTCCCAATAGAAAATCAAAGGGGTAAAAGGTAGGTTTGGGCCCATGACCCCATCGACAAATGAGGAGGTGCCATGTGGCGTGAGAGTGGTGGGGTGTGGGGATTTTGGGGAAATTTTTCCAAATTCAAAAAGGGAAAATTTTAAAGTTTCAGCCTGCCAATCCATTTTTTTCCCTAAATCTTCAGAGGGGCATAACTTTTGATCTAGAGCTCAGATTTTTGCTTTATTTATGTCATTGGAAATTTGGTGAAATTATCTACACAATGGAGGGTTCAATTTTGTATTTTGATGGAGATTTCTTTGGAGAAAAATGGAGAAACATCCCTGGCATGCAAAAAACGTAGAAATGGTTCCCAACCACCAAATTAAATGAAGTATGGGTCGTTTTTGGATCTGTAGAGCAATGTACTTCAAAGTATGGGATTTTCCATGGGAACCCATCATTTTGCAGGCTAATTAGAAGGATTTTTTGGTGGTTGGAGTTGCAAATCAAATTTTCCCGTGTTTTTTCACTTTTCTTCATTCTGCTTCGTGATAAAAGCCAGTTTTGGCTCATTTGTAAAAGGTTGTTCATATTTTCTACTCTACCCTCCCTTCTTTTCTTCCCTAGGGTTGAAAATGGAGTTTGAACCTCCTCCCCTGCTTTGTAATGGCATTTTTTTCCTTTTACCATTAAAATGATGTTCTGTGCAAACTTCTGGAGCAACAAAAACGTGTTTTGTGATGCATCTATCCATCCTTGCTCATTTTTGCTTGTTTTCTTCTTACCTCTCTTCATTGTAGGTATTTGTGCATGTTTGAATGTTCATTGTAGGTTTGGAGCTATGTTCATGGAGTTTTGGAACATTTTCTGTGAAATCTATCCTTGGGCTTGTGATGCATCTGTCCATCCTTCCCATTGCTCACCTCTTCTTGTTCCATGGTAGTTTTGATAGATGTTCAGCATTTTCCTTCTCTGGTGTATCACCATTTTAGTGTAGGCTCTATTTTTCCTCTTTTCTCTCTCTCTCTCTGTCTCCTTGGCATAGTTAGATTAGGATTAGATTAGCTTGCCTGCACTGGAATAGCTTATGGTAGGTAGTTTAGGAAGAGGAACTAGCCTTCTCTGGAGAGCTTTACCCATTTGCAAATGTCCCACACTTTGGGAAGGCTCACTATTGTGCATTCACGCCAAATTACATTATCTTAGAAAATCACATCCATAAGTCATTATGGGGGTGTTGTGAATTTTCACTAACAATAGTAATGGCATGCCGTGGGACCTTAGAGGTCTTCCACTTTATTTTTATTTTTATTTTTGACGGGTTGGTGTGTTCTATTAAGTATTTTTCCTTTGAAGGAATTTTAAAAACACATCTGGCGACTCCATCTGGTAAATAACTCATTCTCTAAGTTGTAGACTTGTTTTCCATCCATTTCCATCCATTCTTCTTTCCATCCCTTTCACTCTTTTCCATTCCATGAAGTTGTGCAATCATGACTTCATTTCCATCATGGAATTCACATTTACAACAACAACAATATATTTCACCTCCAACATGTTTTACAACTCCTTCAAATTAGCATTTTGATCAAATTCAAGATCAACATGCTTACCCATATGAGCAATACCAAAATCAGTTTGGTTGTGAAGCATATCAAGAGAAAGGGTACGCATGCAATGAAGACAATCAAATGGAAGATGTTGATTTTGTGGAGAAAATCCAAAAGATGGAGGCAAAAATGGTGCAATCAAGAGCAACAACTCAAATGAAGGCTTTCAAAATTGGTTGTAGGACTCCTTGTCCATGGGGAGGCCCTTTTCCAAGACACTTCAGCCCTCAGGAGAAGCTAGACTTCATGATGGAGATGCTGCCCCAACTTGCACAATGGACAACAGAGATAGAGGCCTATAAACTTGGTGCTGAACAACCTTGTCAATGGGTAAGTTCTACACCATCATCTGGTTCTTCTCTTTCCATTCCTCAAGCAGCACCATCTCAATTTGGGCTTCAATTTTCAAGCTTCCCATTGAATGTTGCCCCAAGTGTTGAATCCATTTCTCCATTCCCTAGTCTTCCACCTCATCTCAATTCTTGTCCTTTTTCCTTCCAAACAGTCATCCCCTCCACAAGAGCTAAATGAAACACCCTCTCCTCCAAAGAAACAAGAGGTTTCACCTCCTCCACCACCACAAAAAATTGCAAAATCAATTGAGTTACAACCCACCCCTCCTCTTGCATTCCCAAATCCATGTTGGGAGAATGAAAATCAGAAAATCAGTCATCAAGGACAGCAAGAAGAAGAGCCAAACAAAGAAGAAAAATCAAAAGTTTGGTAAGCTTGGCTCTCAAATTTGGGATAACAAAGATCCCCTTGATGGTTAAGCCTTCAGAAGAGGTTGGAGTTGGAGAACAAGTGGCAAACAAGGCTGATTTTATAGCAGCAGTGAAGCAAGAAAAACAACAGTTTGTTTGTGAAGAGTTGAGTGTCCATGTTGGCACTTTGCCCAAAGAGAATGCTGATCCAATTCAAGTTGCACAATCAGCCATGGAGGAAGAAAGCTCTGAAGAAGATCTTGCAGTCCCAACTTGTCCTCTAGAGCAGCAGATTGAAGAGTTTGACTTGACAAACTTCATGCTAGAGGAAGAGTTCAATCAAGAGCAAGATTGTCTTCAAGTAGCAGAGGAAGGAGAAGCTGCTCCAAATCCAAAAGAAGAGGAGCACATTCCAGCTGTGGAGGAGAAAAGTGCAGATCCAAAGGCTTTGAGCACAAAGTAGGCTATAGAAGAACCTTCAGTTCTTCTTTCTACTTCATCTCTCTCGAGTTCTATTGCTGAAGAAGAGTTTGATCTTTCAAACTCAATGATTGAAGATGAGGAGAACCATGGTGAACAAGTTGCTGATCAAGAGGACACCATGGAGGAAGTTGAGCATTTGCAGTAGGACAACAATGAGGCAGTTTATCTGTCAGATTTGGAGGACTGTTTTGATGGAGAAGAACCGGTTGAGTTTCCACCATTCTCTCTTTCATCATCCACATTCCAAACACAAGAACCTATTGTCATGGAGGAGAGAATTCATTTGCAGCAGCCTGCATCTTATAACAGCTCTTTGGGATCAAGATTGGAAGATTTAAATCTTCCATGTTCTTCATTGGAGGAAGAGAAAGGGCAGAAAATTTCTACCATTGCTTCCACACCATCCATTCAAGAAGGTCTGCAAGAAGATTCCATTTTTGGAATGGAAAATCAGAATTATGGGCATATCAAATGGATCAGACCTTTCCCAATTAGGTATTTGGCTTCATTGGAGCCAAAGGAGAAGCCACAACCAGTCATGCTTGCCTCTAAGCATGAGGATGATATGCAAAGTTCCAAGGATCAGCTGTCATACCTCTTCAATCCAAATGTAGAGCAACTAAAAGAGGTATTGGATTTGTTTTCAGTTGACACCTTGCTAATTTGGGTAGAAGACCAGCTTCTTGTTGATTTTCCACTCATCCTAGCAGCCATACTCAACTCCAAATCATTTGCATGGCTACCAATTTTGAAGAAAGGAAGTTATTTTGCACAACTAGTTGCAGGGTTTGTTTAGCTCACCTTTGCTTCTAGTTAGAGTAGAGTAGGTAGGTTGCTTTCAGCAGAAGAAGTGCTTGTGCACACTCTACATGTTCCATTTAGAGCATGTATGATTTTCAGTTTTGTACATAGTTTTTGGTGCTGCTGGTTTTGCTCTTGCATAGTCCATTTTAGTGGAATTTTGGTGAAAATAAATCCAGTTCAGTGGGTTTCCAAGTGGCTCAAAGAGAAATTTTCAAAGTTCAGATCAGTTTACAGGCTACAACTCATGACTCCATGCCCAATGGACGCTTCAAAGGCTATTGATCATTCATCTAGCAGGCAGATGACCCCTCTAAGTCGCCAAATTGTTATCTAAAATAAGCCCTATGCTTATTTTTGGCTAACTCCTCCTCCTTCTCCTTTGTTGGCAATTAAATGAATTTTTGGCATGCTTCAGGTACTTCAAAATTATAGAAATGATCCCATCAGATAGGATTTTCCCTCACCTTTCCAGAAAGGTAAAATTTTCCGCCTAATTCCTTGTATTTCTCAAGTTATGGCTCGGTGGAGGTTTTGAGGGAAATTTTCCCTAGGAAGGCCCGCAACCAATAGGAATGCGCCATGTGGCAGGGCGGAATGGCGGGACAATGGAGGTAAGTTGGAATTTTAGCTAGAGAGTGGATGGGGTGAAAAGGAAAAAATTTTAGCTACGGGCCCGTAGAGGAGAAGAAATGGCTTAAGGCCCGCCCGAATGAGGATGCACCATGTGGCGGCGGAGGTCGGAGGCCGTGGGGGCAAGTTGAGTTGAAAAATTTCCAAAAATGGTGCAAAGAAAATTTTGGCCCAGAAGCCCCGTGTTGAATGAGAATGTGCCACGTGTCCATGAGGGCAAAGTGGGAGTCGAGAGGAAGAGTAAATTTTGGATTTTTTTCCAAAGAGTAGAAGGCACAAAGGAAAAAATTGGCCCACAGGCGCACCAAGGAGGAAATGGAAATTTTGGCTAAATCCCCGCGGACTAATGGGAGGATGACACATGTCCTATTCTCAGCGGAGGTCAGGGGGATGGGGAGAATTGGGAATTTTTGCCAAATTGGTTAGCGGCGTCAAAGGAAAAATTCAAGGTGCATGCCCACGGCCAATCAGAGGGTGACATGTGTCATTGGGACGACGGAGCACGCGAAAAAGTTTAGAAATTTTCCCAATGGAAAAACAAAGGGGTGAAAGGTAGATTTGGGCCCACGATCCCATCAACCAATGAGGAGGTGCCACATGGTAGTAGAGCGGTAGGGTGCGGGGATTTTTGGGGAAATTTTCCCAAATTCAAAAAGGAAAATTTTAAAGTTTCGGCCCGCTAATCCATTTTTGCCCTATTTTTGCCCTAAATCTTTAGAGGGGCATAAATTTTGATCCAGAGCTCAAATTTTGCGTTCTTGGTGTCATTGGAAAGATGGTGAAATTATCTACATGATGGAGGGTTCAATTTTGTATTTTGATGGATATTTTCTAGAGAAAAATGGAGAAACGTCCCTGGCATGCAAAAAAACACGAAATGGTTCCCAACCACCAAATTAAATGAAGTATGGGTCATTTTTGGATCTGCAGCAATGTACTTTGAAGTATGGGATTTTCCATGGGAACCCATCATTTTGTAGGCTAATTAGAAGGATTTTTGGTGGTTGGAGTTACAAATAAAATTTTCCCACATTTTTTCACTTTTCTTCATTCTCGCTTTGTGATAAAAGCCAGTTTTGGCTCATTTGTAAAAGGTTGTTCATCTTTTCTACTCTGCCCTCCCTTCTTTTCTTCCCGGGGTTGAAAATGGAGTTTGAACCTCCTCCCATACTCTATAATGGTGTTTTTTTCCTTTTACCATTAAAATGATGTTCTGTGCAAACTTTTGGAGCAATAAAAACATGTTTTGTGATGCATCTGCCCATCCTTTCTCATTTTTGCTTGTTTTCTTCTTACCTCTCTTCATTGCAGGTATTTGTGCATGCTTGAATGTTCATTACAGGTTTGGAGTTGTGTTCATGGATTTTGGAACATTTTCTATGTGAAATCTATCCTTGGGCCTGTGATGCATTTGTCCATCCTTCCCATTGCTCACCTCTTCTTGTCCCATGGTAGTTTTGATAGATGTTTAGCATTTTCCTTCTCTGGCGTATCACCATTTCGGTGTAGGATTTATTTTTCCCTCTTTTCTTTCTCTCTATGTCTCCTTGGCATAGTTAGATTAGGATTAGATTAGCTTACTTGCACTAGAATAGCTTGTGGCGGTGTAGTTTAGGAAGATGAACCACCTTCTCTGAGAGCTTTCCCCATTTACAAAGTTCCCACACTTTAGGAAGGCTTAATGTTGTGCATTCACACCAAATGACATTGCCTTAGAAAAGCGAGATCCACAAGTCATTTTGGCGGTGCTGTGAATTTGCACTAATAGGGCCCTAATATATCCCTCTTCGATTATGTAAAAATAAAACAAGAACATGTGAAACAACAAACAATAACTCGGTTGATAAATTAGTCTTTGTTGTGGCATTTCTTATTGTCCTTGTTTAGTTTTGTATTTGTCACAACATTTTATTATTAATAGAAACATTCTCAATTTTTTAAAAAAACATTAAAAATACTCTTTTTTCTTGTCAATATTTGTAAAATTTCATTATTATTCTTATTGTTGGAACATCAAGTGAGTCACAAGTGTAAGTTAAACAAAGATAATCATATTTTATAATTTTTCTTGGAGAAAATTTGGTAGAGGGTATTCACCAAACTAGTTTTACAAGATTATCCATTTGATCTATAACTATTTTTTATATTTTAAACATTTTCACCACTAAAATGAAACTTGACATTACTATATTCACTAAAACTATGAGACTGGTTATATGGACATTCGCCACGATTTCTATTAGTTTTTTCAGGAAGGTTCCTTAAAATATTCCCTAAAGCTTCCCTTGATATTTAATAGGAAAACCTTATATAATTTTGAGTGGAAAATACAAAAGATATCCAATTCCACCATTTTTCAAGACCTGATTCTACATACTCTTTGAATTTTAGGCCTCTTTTCAATTCTGCTCACATGCGGTTCTCGAAAGGTCAAACTACCATTGAAGGAAAATCTATATTTTTATATAACTCAACTTATGGAACATATAGAGGCTCCATTTTTACCCTTAATAGAATTTTAATAAAATTATAACTCTTTTTGGAACTCATAAAATCTTCAATTGAATCTTCACCAGGATCAAAGGTGTTTACCTACATTGTTGGGCCAATATCTACAAATCTGATCCTTATAATCCATTGAAATATTTTTCACAATGAAGTATACATCCTTATGTTTCCAATGAGTATATGATTTATTTCTAAATCCTTCTGAGTCTCCTGATATGTCCGAAACAAGCCAACTAGTTTTTCACCACTTTCATTTCCTTATACCATGCTAAGAATAACCTAGTATTACATAACTTGTTCCTAACCCTTATTTTTCTTCTATATATTTCCTAAAATGCCTTGGATGATTCCATAGATATTATAAACACTTCTTGGGTGCTTTAATTTTTCCCCATTCGTTGTCGAAGAGTGCTCATAAGGTGTAAAAGACAAAAATTAACTCTTTTAGAGCCTCCAAGAGTAATTCCTTCTAAATGGTCTTGAATAAATCCTTGAATTACCTCCCGCACAGAAAAAAACATGACAATCACATTAGTACATTCTTCCTAGCTGTTATGAGGGTTACAAAATAACTAAGTTGGTAGGAGGACATGTTTACATTGACCCTTGAGAGGGAATTTTAAATGAGGATTAGGTTGTCATGACAATTTTTTCAAATTTTTCATGCTATCCATTTTGCATGAAAATGTGATCATTGACCACGTAGTATATAAAAATGTTTATTGATTATTATTTAAAGTTTTGAATAGTCATGGACCATATGTCAAGGTAATTGTTTAAGGTATATTGCATGGAAGTTGGTCATTGACCATGTGGCAGGTGATAAAGGTTATTGTTATTGTTTAATATTTGGATGATTGGTAACATGGTCTTGGACCATGCATATTTAATTAAAGGGTTTTGGTTTACGTTGGTGGCCACAACATGGCAATGATGGCAGTCTTAAAAGAGATTTAGTGTCTGCGTTGTTCCTTGGGAAATGATAGCTTCCTTAGAAGACAAAACATGCAAGGTCTCCCTCCATTCACATTTTTGGCATTATAATTGGTTTTTGGCTTGAGCTCTACATGAGGTTTTTGGGGAAATAATTCTGAAATTTGTGTTTGGAATTTGCATGTAATGTCAAAGCTATTTTGAATGGAAAATCAATATGTAATATCTCTGGAAATTATTTGGAGTTTTTGGTGGGCATTAGAGTTGTAGATTTCAAGAAAATTTGAAGGAGAAAGCGGGGAACTAGGAATGTGTTTTCTCTCTCCTATTTTTGTTTTTACTATAAAATCTAAGAATACATTATGGGTTTCTAACTTTGGTTTCAAATTTGGAAATTAATGAAAATAATAGTTGAAAACTAATCTTCTCGCTTGTTATATTTTAATGGAAACTTGGGAAAGATATTTGAAAAGGAAATAAAACTCTTAGATCTTGTTGTTTGACTTTCTGTCATGGAGACAATTGTTTGAGTTTTTTGTTTTAAAATCTAGAATTATTCCTTTGATTTTATAATGAAAATTTGAAGGAGAATAAGTAGAAAATGATGGGAAGGAAATGGTTTTTTCTTGTTGATGTGAGATCTAGTTTTTCTTTAACTAATCCTTTTGGGTTTGATCATTAAATCAAATCTACATATTAAGAATACAAATATGATTATTTTTGTTTAAAAATAATATAGCTTGTTGAGAGATATACTATTCTTGTATTTAAATATGTTTTTTTATTTGGGAAAACTATGTTAGAATTCTGAATCATTTTCATGATAAAGGAAAACTGGAACATGTTGTGTGATTATATTTGAAGCGAAACATTTATTGAGGAAACCTGATATTTATTAATTTTGGGTTGTTTACTAACCTTGATATGGGTTTGTTTCATCTATTGGGTTTGGTTGTAGTTACATGATGAAACTATTTTCTTTTTGTGCTCGACTTAGAATCATTCTTTAACTCATTTAATAAGATCTCATGGAGCTAGGAAAATATTATTGTTTATCACAATATTTCATAAGGTGTTGATAATATTGTTAAAATTAAATCTTGAAGATTTTGTAGTTATTTACAAATATAAATCCATATCATGCTTGTTATAGCTGAACTTGTGTAAACATGTTTTGTTAATGAATTATTAGTGCACCATCATTGTTTAGATTAAATTAATGCTTAAACATTTGTGGGTTTTCTGAGTTAGTTGGTAAAGCTCATTTGAGGATGTTGTTATCTATTTTTAATGATTACATTTCATTGGATTTTGGTTGTGAGATATGGTGTTACAATCTCTTTTTGTTATTACGAGACACTACCATGTAGTTAGTATTGGACATAACTGTATGTTTGTATTTAGTTCATTCATAAGATTGAATGAAATGATTGTTAGGTAGAATCATTGTGAAGTAGATGCTTTTCATTTATTAAAATGTTGGAAATTATACTCACCATTGAACTTTTAAGTAGTAATGATTATTGACTTGTAACCGTGATTGTTTGACTACTTGTTAAAAAGATAAAAGTTGAACTATTTGAGAATGTATGATTCCTTATAAAGTTTTTTTGTTGTTTTATTCACTTTGCATTCATTACAAAACTATGGATTTTTGAGTAAGAATTTGAGACGCATATATTGTTTGAGTATTGATGGTGATGGTAAATGATTCATTTTTCAGTAAGTTACAAATATGGGAAATGGGAACAAAGTTAGTCATGTTCATTTATGTGAACATAACTAATATGCATTGATAAATGTTTCATGGGGATACTATTCTTTGTGGAATATTCTTAAGGAATTGAAGGATGTTGTTACAAATTATACTAATTATCATTGTCATAGTGTGTTACTTATACTTTCAAAAGTTACATTTTATCGGTTTCATTCTTGGTTTATTTGTAAACATACCTTATATTATGAATTATCATTTCATTTGAGCAATGACATATATACTTAATTAATGAACTAGGAAGTTTATTAGTTATCAGTTAATTTAACCTTAACATATTCTATTATTTCATTTAAATACAACAAGAATATGAGTTAGTTAACTCATGATAGTCATTTGAACTGACCCATATATACATTTTTCTCTCCTATAGTGTGCAAAAGGAGTGACATTCGAGAAAGTGATTGATTGGATTTTTTACGCATGATTACGTCATGTGATATTTGTTTAAATATGATAAGGATTGCTATATTTATTTGGTAATTACACTTGTATTATCTTCACAATTTATTTGATGGGTATATTTCCTAATGTATTATCTTAATGAATTGTATAACATTATTTATGAAAATAAGGGATTATCCTTATTAAGTTTGAATATATTACTTGGTTGTTTTGTAACATTTATTGATGGATATGAAAGTAATCATATGCTATTTTAAAACAAATTATAAATAAAATTGGTCGATAATACGGTATGCATTTATACTGATTTTATTAATTTTTTTGGAATATATTGGGTAAAAGGAGGGTTTTAGAAGGTCCCCCAACCTTATACAAACGAGCCCATCAGGCCAGATTTAGCATTAATATAATCAGAGTCAAAATACCCGAGTAGATTCCAAAAAAGGAGGAAGAGAAAAAGCAAAAATAGAAAAAGAAACTATACATCAGAAGAGCTTTTTCAGCTCGGAAACTGCTTTCTTAGCTCTAGGAGAGCCTGAGTCGTTAGCCATAAGGTCAGCCAGCTTGATAAGCTCCGCGCAATCATTCGCAATAGCATTTCTAGTGGATTCCGTGAAGGCCTCCCAATCTTTCAGCGCTTTGAAGGCACGCTGGAGCTTGCTCAGAATAGAGGAGACCATGTCGGCTCTGCATTGATCACCATGAGCGTCAGCAGACTCAGAATCAGTAGGATTTGAATCCATCAAGGGAGTGGAGTGGAGAGTGTCAGCAGCAAAAAAAATTTCGTCGAGGAGAGCCTTGGAACCAGCAGCCTGGGAGATGGGATCCGAACCGGTTGAGAGACATCACACTGCTCCGAACCCGGGGAGTCGGGGTATAGCTTGGCCAAGCCCAAGAGATCAGCGGCTTGAGAGTAATCAGGGCTAGAAATAGGGGAAGAGGCTCGACCACTGGCTTCAGTGCCTTCCAAGAAAAAACATGAGATGGGAGTGGGCGTGGGAAAGGAAGGAATGTCCAGGGGATGGAGGCAGCACGGGGGGACTCACAATAGCCACGTCGAGTCAAAGCGAGAGGAGAAGCGGCGGCGACGCCTACGCGAGAGGAGCGGAGGGAGGAGGAGGAGGGGCGAGGAGAAGGAGAAGGGGAGCGGCGGCGGCGACCCAACTTGGGGGGAAAGCGGAGAAAATCAGAGTGAGAAGCGGCGACAGAGAAAAGCAGGTAAAGTAAACCTTGGTGAAGGATGACGCCCTCGCCCTCCCGAGCTAACTGCACCAAATGTTCAAGAGACTAAAACAAGAAGGCAACGCAAGATTGATTTTCTTCCCCCATCTGAGATGAGAGAGGATGAAGAGGTGAGGACCGAAAACCAACCTGTATCTGCCGTCGATAGTGAAATATCGCATAATAACCTCCGCCACTCTGTCCCAGGGAGCAGGCAGGGAATCCCGAGTATAACCAGAAAGATATTTCTTCGGCCTGTCACCAGGGGCGTTAAAATCTTGAATTTCCGCGTGAAGTGACGTTTGTAGTAAATATCACCCGCAGCAGGAAGGCCGGTGGCGTCAGCAATGGCGTTCGTGGAAATGGTGAAGCGGGTGTTGCCGATTTGGACCCGACCCTTCGACCAGGAGGCCGTGACCGCATAGGAAACCAGCGCAGAATAACCGGTCATCTTTTCCAGAAAAGTGGCTATACCATTTTCCAATAAAATATTCCACACCTCTTCATCATTCTTAATCGGCTCGCAATTGTCGGGCTCAAGGCGCTTCAGTTGACCCCCCATGGATTGAACGCTAGGATAGTTACAGAAAAGTAGAATAAACGAGGCGAAACCAGCTTAAACAGGTCAGGATAGCAGTCGGACGAGAAATCATTGCACTTTCGCCACGTCTTCAGATGATTAATGTGGCGATAATGCCCGTTCGTGCGGGGATTTCTCGCATCAATACAAAGCACCTTAATCAAAAGCCCCTCGATAAGAGTCCCATCCATTAACTTCGCCATAATTACCGCGTCCTTTGATGAGGCCAAATCAAGATAGCCGAGACCCGAGTCAGCCCTTTACTCCGCTAGTCAGCAGTGGGGAGTATCATTATGAACGATTTGGCTGAGATCATTCGGGAAGTTATCAGTCCACCTTTGCTGATTCTCAATATGGACACCAATATTAGCAAGGAGGTCGGCCGCTTTATTTCCTTCCCGTAGAATATGCTGGTACTGGACTTGAAGGAAAAATCTTTGCAGAACTCTGATATCAGCAATGATGTTTCTAATCGACCAATGACCAGGATCATTCGTCTGAAGGAGATTGATGATGTTGAGGGATTCACTTTCAACTTGGAGAGGATCATTACCAAAAATGATGGCCATCTCAAGACCTTTGAGGATTGCCAAAGCTTCCGCATGATGGTTGGAGCCAATATTAAAATTGTGGGCAGAGGCAGCAACAATATAGCCCGAAGAGCAACGGAGAATGGCACCTCCTCCAGACATACCAGGATTGCCTTTGAGGCACCATCCGTGTTGAGTTTTTTCCATCCCCTTGGAGGGTCAGCAGACTAAATTACGATCAGTGAGAGTACTTTTACATTGAATGGATAATATCTTCTGCCACTCCAGGGAATAGCATATTTGAATTTTTTGCTGATATTTGGTCCATGTAGTCATATTGATATTTTCTTGGAGAGCCAGAGCAATCTGAATAGCCACCTGACCAAGATCAATACTTTTTTCTTTGAAGATTCTTCTGTTTCTTTCTTTCCATATGCCCCATAATCCGTGCGGGAGGAGGAGTTTCCACGCCAAGTTCAAAATCGGATGAGTGAAAGGAGAGCTCCATTGAGAAAGGGTATCCTGAATGGAATCAGGAAGATCCAGATAAACTCCCAACCTTGATAAAAGCCACTGCCAAATAATTTGTGAGAAAGAGCAATGGATCAAGAGATGAGCAGAGGACTCCGCTTCATTAGCACATAACACACATATTGTGGGGAGAGAGAAACCCCTTCTTTTTAGATTCTCCCGGAGAAAAAGCATTCTTGGAGGAGATCAGAGAAAAAACCAATTTTGGGGTGATCTCATTTGGCGGACTTTGGAAAGGGGGACCTTGGTCGACACGATGCGAAGAAAGATAAGCGGCCTTAACGAGAAAACTTGACCCGATGCGGGGAGAGGGGCCAAATAATCTCGTCTTCAATATGGGAGGAAGGGATGTATATGGAAGATAGAACCGCTTTGGCGAAGACGGTAGGTGACACTTTGCGGATCGTTGATATCATCCCACTCCATAATATCCCAGAGGAGTGGAGTTCACCATCTTCCATAGCCCGAAGCTAGTCTACCATGTTTATTGATGATGCTTCTCTTAATAGGGTTCCAGGTAGGATCAAGATCAAGGGGTTCTTCTCCAATCCATAAATCCCTCCAGAAATCAATGAGGCGACCATTCCCAAATTTCCATTTAGTGCCAGCACGAATGATGGGAAGAGAGCTACTAACAGAGTTCCATATGGCGAGAACCTCTAATAGGCATGGAAGTGAGCAGATCTTCGTTATTAGCAAGATATTTGGCTCTGAGCAGATGGGCCCAACAAGAGTCCCCTTTAGCCACTTCCCAAGCAAGTTTGGCCAGAAGGGCTCCATTCATTTCATTCATTTTTCGAAGACCGAGTCCTCCATGAGAAGTTGGCTTACAAACCTCTTTCCAAGCCACCAGATGGATCCTTTTCTTATCTTCAGATCCAGACCACAGAAAGTTCCTTTGAATCTTTTCCACAACCTCCCTCACAGAACTAGGAATCTTGAGCAGGGACATGAAGTAAGTAGGCAGGTTTTGAAGAGTGGCTTTCACCAGTTGGAGCTTGCCAGCCTGACTGAGCAGGGCCCCTTTCCAAGCAACCAACTTTTTTTGATACCTTTCAATGACAGGGTTCCATAAATTTTTTGATTTCCTTCCTTGGAAGAGAGGATGCCAAGATAAGAGGCGGGAGATAAAATAATACACCAAAGATATCGCAATCTTTCTCTGAGACCTAGGGAGTGTGTTTATGAAGGAAATGATGCTCTTGTTGAAGTTGACAGTTTGCTGAGAAGCTGATTGATAAAGAGAGAGGATATCCATAATTGCCCGCGCTTCAATAACAGAGGCTAGACTCAGCAGCAAGGTGTCGTCAGCAAACTGACTATGAGTGGTCGAAGGACAATTTGAAGTGATTTTCAAACCAGAAATGATGGATTGATTTTTAGCCACTTCCAAAGCTCTGCTGAGAGAGTCCGCCATTAGAACAAACAAGAAAGGTGACAGGGGATCACCTTGCCTGATACCTCTGCTACTTTTGAAGAAACCCGCTGGAATACCATTAATAAGTATAGAGAAGCAAGGGGTCGAGATACACGAGAAAATCCAGCTACACCACTTGTTGTCGAAGCCAAATTTTTCCAGAACTTTAATTAGGAAAGGCCAGCTGACTCTGTCAAAGGCTTTTTGCATATCCAGTTTTAAGATCATTCCAGGGGACTTCGCAAGAAAGGCTGAGTGAATGGCTTCATGAACAGTAATAATACCTCCTTGGATGAGACGGCCTTTGATGAAGCCGTTCTGATTATGAGAGATGAGGTCCGGCATAAGAGGTTTAAGTCTGGAGGCCAACATCTTAGTGATAATCTTGTAAGACGTGTTGCAAAGACTTATTGGCGGAAATTGGACACATCTTTAGAGTTATGCACTTTTGGGGCGAGAGCCACAAAGTGGTATTCCATTCCTTAAGCAGATTGTTGTTCATTTGAAATTCATTAACTGCTTGGAAGAGGTCCTGCTTGATGATTTCCCAAAAGACTTGAAAGAAGGCAGCAGGAAAGCCGTCAGGACCCGGAGCTTTGTCTCTCTTCATAGCAAAAACTGCCTTATGAATTTCCTCCATAGAAAAAGGCTTGGTCAGATTATTATTCATCTCAGGAGACACCAGATGCGGAATATGCTGGAGCATTTCATTCATTGATTGTTCCGGAGGGGGCAGATCAGCATGGAGGAGATTGGAATAGAAGGATATTAGCTCATTGGAGATATCAGACTCATCAGTTAGCAAGTTCCCTTCCGACGACACCAACTCCTGGATCTTGTCTCTAGCTTTATGCTTACAAGCAGTGATGTGGAAAAATTTGGTATTACGATCTCCCTGCTCAAGCCAAAGGGCCCGAGATCATTGCCTCCAATAGGTCTCTTCTTCTTTAAGAGTGTTATGATAATCACTGAGAAGAGAGATTTCCTGTTGATGGAGGTGATCCAATCTACCAACAGCCTCGATTTCTTCAGAAATTTTTGCCAGTCTCTGAGTTAGCTCCCGCTTGCGAAGCTTGATGTTACCGAAGACCTTCGACTTCCATATCTTGAGTTGTTTTTTAATTTCTTTGAGTTTGCTGGAAAATCTAAACATATTAGTGCCATCGATATTGATATTCCACCAGTCTGCAACAAGGGGGGTCAGCTGGTTATTATCAAGCCAGGCTAGCTCAAACCTGAAGGGAGGGTTCTTGGCATTTATTTTGTGATTGGCGCTTAACAGAAGAGGGCTGTGGTCGGAGGCCACCCTAGGCAGGGAGTTGAGGTAGAAGTCAGGAAAGAGAGAGATCCAGTCCAGAGAGCCTAGAGATCTATCCAATCTGCATTGTATGTGGTTCCTGCCCATTCTGCGGTTTGACCAAGTGTAAGAAGAGCCGTGGAGATCCATATCCAGAAGGGAATTCTCCCTTATGAAGTCAGCCAAAGCCTCCATGCTACCGGCATGGCAGCCATACCTCCCTGTTTTTCCGAAGGATAAAGAGGGCAGTTGAAATCGCCCATAATTAGGGTGGGGATTTTACCACAAGTGATGATGAAGTTAGTGATATCATTCCAAAGTTTTCCATGATGGGTCTCCAAATTTGGGGCATACACATTGATAGCAATCCAAGAGAAGTCCATCCCTACTTCTTGGAAGAGGATACATAAAAAATTGGGGTGCTTGAATAGACACTCCCCTTTGAGACTTCTGGGATCCCACATAGTACAAAGCCCCCCTGAGTTCCCTGTGGATGGTTGAGATTCAAAAGAAGCTGCTGGCCAGAGTTTAAGGAGGCGATCATCCTTTTTTAGTTTGGTTTCCTGTAACATTATGATATCAGGAGAGTGCTGAATTTTGATGTCTTTGATGACTCTTTGCTTTTGAAGAGAGTTGAGCCCTCTTATATTCCAAGAAATGATCTTCATTTCTTTGGTTTGGGTTTATTCCCCACCACCATGGGGATTGTACTTTGAGTTCCTTGCGCAACATTTGTGGCTGCTTCTTGTTGAAGCTTAATACTGCTCGGAATTCTGCCCCGAGCTTTTTCCAGGCCTATATCGGGTTTCTTGTTGCTGCTTCTAGTAAGGCGATGAGAGAAACTATCATCAGAAGAGAGATCCGTGGGGGAGGGGACAGAGTCCACAGCAGGCAGACAAAGGGGAGACAGGGTGGGAGGATCCATGGAGGAGGAAATCAAAGGAAGGGGAGGGAAGGGAAGAGGAACAGAAAAAGGTGAAGGGGGGGAGGAGGTAGCCAGGAGCAGGACCTCTCCAAGAGAGGAAGAGGCGGGGAGATCCGAGGAGGGAAAAGGGGGGATGAGAGGTTGAAAGGCCAGAGAGGAGGGAGCGACCTCAGAAGCAGGATCAGAAGATGTGTTGATTTCTCCATCCTCAAGGAGAGCGAAGGCATTTGAAGTGGGTATGATCGGGATCTCAAGAGAAGACGATTTGGGCATAAATTTGTTTTTGATTTTTGGGGATAGGGTTTGGGGCTTAGGTTTTGGTTGAGGTTTAGATGGGCAGCCAGAGGCCCGATGGCCAAGTTTTTTGCAGAAGGAGCAAGCTTGAGGGATATATTCGTAATCAATGGGTTGCTTCCAGTTTCCAAAGTCCGAAATAAGCTCAATATCTTTTGGTAAGGGGCAACTAATATCAACATTAACACAAAAACGAGCATGAATGAATCTAGTTTTTGCTTTTGTTGCTTGATCAATAGCAATTAAAGAGCCTATTGAGAGAGCAATACCTTCAATAACCGCCGGGTGCCAGAACTCCAGAGGGAGTCCCGGGAGGCGAACCCAGATTGGGGCTTGGGTCATGGATTCCGTGTGTGGGTTGAAACCTGGAGACCATTTCCTGAGATAGAAACCCCGCCTGCCGAAAAACCACGGACCACCTAGCAGAGCTCTAGCGAAGTCTTCTTTCAAGCTGAAGGAGAATAAGATGAAACCATTAGGCATAGCCACTATTTCTAGCGCTCCACATGGATGCCATTTTAAATGAGCCCATTTTTTTATATCCTCCAAAGGGGGTCTAGGTCCCATCAGAGTGCCCACCAAGGACAGATCACGTGAAGTAGTAGCAGCTTCCGTGATATGAGAGGGGATGCGCAGGGAAAAGGACCCATCAGTCAGTGAGGGGGAAAGCTTTTCCGAGCTATGAGCTGATGTGGAACCCTCCACAACTTTAGACCATACGTCGGGCGGCTTTGGAGAGAGGGACCCTGACAGGAGGGGCCCCCAATCCAGACCAGAGGGTTCGGCATCCAATCTAGAACCAGAGACAGTAGAAGGATGCGGCGAAAAATGCCGGGAGCGAGGTCACCGGAACTTTTTCAAGACCTCAGTGAATAATGTGATTATTCTTAAGGCATTCTATCTTGATTTTATTAATTACTATGAGATGAACACAAATATTTAATGTTGGACATAGTAGGATAAGGAAAACAATATAGCAAAAAAATTACATTTATTATTGTACCTTATAAAAAAATGTACTATTCATATGAAGTAATGAACTGATGGGATTGAGGTTTGTACTTAACAAGTAATGTAATGGATCAAATCAATATGAGACATGGTTAGTAAACCTATATTTAATGAAAAACATTATGTTGTTCTCATTACATAAGAGGTACTAATGAAATATAGTAATTCGTTGAGTTACTATAAACCTCTTTCGAAAATATAATATCGTGTAATGATACATTTTAACCGATTATAAAGATGAGATTATTTCATCTTTCATGCATAACTATGGGTGTAAAAAAGTGTAGGTACTATGTCTCATCATCCTTTCGATAGTATCATACCCTTTCTAGCTTAGGATGGCTACAAGAATGGTAGTGAGGATGTAATGACGAAAGTCATTACGTGGTCACTATTTTTCCCATAGGGATCCTAAGGTGGAACTGATAAGATCCTTTTGATTAGAAGGGTGAGTCATGGTTTTTACTTCTTCAAAACTGAAACTTAATTTCTTAAACAATGAAAAGGAATCTAGATAATTATATTGAAATATTATGTGGTGAAGGGAGATAGGTTTCAATAGGCTAGTGTGTAGTCCCGAAACTATCTTGCAAATAAATGCTTAAAAACTCTGGCCATAGTAATGTAAATGTTGATTACATTATTTGTTCACCATTTCTCCTAATCAATAGTGTCTGGATCCGGATGGAAGTTTCATAAATACTTTATCGGTTGACACTAAGGAGATGCATAGGTTCTCATAACCTATAAAAGGTTTAACCAAAAGTATACAAGTTATACACACTCGGTTAGAGTGATCAAGGGAGATCGGGTAGATCTAGTAGACCCTTACAATTGCACATGGTTATCATATATTATCGGATGGATTTTGGAATATTAAACAATGTTGGATTATTTAGCAGCAAGATAAATATTAATGTCAGCCATTAGAAGAGTTAATTGACCTTAAGGTGTTTATTTTAAATACAAATATTTTTCCCTTCATTTTGATGAATCATAACATGGGTGTTACATGGTGGCCATTCTAGATTCTTAAAAACTTATCAAAAAATGAAACAAGATTTTTTATGGAAAGGGTTGAAAATAGATGTACATAAATTTGTGGCAGAATGCTTGGTGTGTCAGTGTAAGTAGGTTGAAACTATTAAGTCTCCAAGACTTTTACATCCTCTATTTAGTCCTAGTGAGCGGTGGGAAGAGGTTTCCATGGATTTCATCACAGGATTTATAAAGTATGAAGGGAAAAGTACAATTATGGTGGTGGTGGATATAATCACCTAATATGCTCATGTTTTTCTTTCACACATCCATTTACAAAGTGAGTATAGTTGCCTTATATTTTATGGATACAGTTCAAAAGCTACATGGAACACCCAAGATTATAGTTAGTGATTGTGATCCTATATTTACTTGCAATTTTTGGACTCATTTATTCTCATGTTTGGGCACTCAATTATCTCTTAGTGCATCATATCATCCCCAAAATTATGGAAAAATTGAGGTGGTAAACAAATGTTTAGATGGGTATATTTTGGTGTGTGCATTTTCCACATCATGTAGTGAGTTATCTCACTTAGGTGACGTCATAGGTCTTAGGTGTCATAGGGGTTATGATAGATTATGTTGCATCATATGTGTTAGTACATCATATGGGATTGAATTTACATTTTGAGAATGTAACTCCCCTTCTCTACTTAAGGATATATGATTATTTACACTGGTGGTTACACAACACCCCCTATTTGTACCCCTTCCATTTTTCATATCTATGAGATGGTGAATGAGATGAGACCTTTATTTTTTTGCATATAATTTCATGGTTGATACTCACTACCCCATGGAGCCTCATTGTCGAAGTGCAACTTGGTTGATGTTCATGTTAACCTGTAGATCCTCATGGTGGCATGTTTTTTATTTCTTTATCATGGTATCACAACATGTTGTTTGGATCTACACTACTCACCATTTTCCATTTCCTACCGCTCTTGGTTTTGTGTGCAATTTTCATAATGCTTATTCCATTCATGCCTTATATACATTTATTTGGGTTTATCTTTTTTAGCAGTTGTTCATGTTGCTTGGTTCATGTTTTCTATTTTTTTCTAGTTTCCTGAGTTTTCATGCATATTCTGGAGTTTATTTCAGGTTCAAGATAACCTAAAAAATGTAGTCTTTAATTTACACACTAATGTTATGCACGTTTGCACTTCATTAAACAAAACTGAATTCTCACTCGAAGAGCACATAGATACCAGGTCTCTCCTTTTTTATGTCAACCAAAACATTAACATGCATAATTATCATAATAATTCACCAAGTAATCAACCAAGTGTTCCTAACCATTGCAAATACTTATCTTAGAAACACATGTAATAAGGAAATAACAATAATTATAATCAAACCATAAAAAGGATCAATTTCACAAACACACATCCATACTCAATTATATCAATGATCATAATTAAGCCATAGTTATCAATTCATCTTCAAAAACAACTAAATAATAAGAAGTTGATACATAACATTTAGTACATATGAGCATAAGGACATACATGCAGTTGTAAACGAGCATCATAACACTAACACATAACACAATGACAATGATCTCATATCCAGTCCTAAGTAAAGTATTTATATGGATAGGGACTCCCTTCACCTAAAATGAACTTCCTAATAATAGGTGTGCTCAAAATAGCCATGCATACTTACATGCATGCTTTATAAGACATTTACTAATAATAGATTGTCTAATAATATCCTACTTTAATCCTTTTAATAGCTAAACCAAGGTGCATGTGATTTAATCCTTAGTCTACATGTGATTTCTCCAAAAATATCCATTTCTTGGTGAACACTCCAAGTCTATTTTTAGCCTGCCCTTGGAAAAAGGCCGAGTCCTCAATTCACTTATATGCGCAGTCCCATGCACAATCTTATTCCTATCCATGCATGACTTCTTGCGCACTATCCAAACTCCTTTACACATGTGTGTCCTACACATCATCCTTCATCCCTCTAAAGTACTTATCCAATTCTGGAAACCAACATTACACCACATAAAGTATGTTTTCCATCCTTGGTAACACGTGAAACTATCGCATATGAAGCAAAGAATAATAGAACACCCACCATGAATAAAAAATGAAGAATAAAGAATAAAACTTGTGCCAAAGAATCAAGAAATATGCATTTGTGCCTTCCTAGGAAGAAGTTATGGGAATCCTTTATCCAAAAATATCTCTAAATCTCTCCATCCCTCTAATTCCTTTATGGATTTAACTAGAACAACATCCAAAATATCAAGAACTTGATCAAGCATCAGCTCATCAATTTTCCCATTAAGTTATACAATCAATTTTTCTAATTGTAGGCTCACATATTCTAACACATCCATCCTACATGTTACTTAAGGAAAAAGTTCCTTTAGTATCTCCTTGAATTTCACCTTCATTTTGGTAATCATGTCCCTCTTTTGTTCTACCTCTTCCAACATTATTTCCTACTCGGCCCTGTTATTCTTCATTTTAGCCTACATTTATTTTAACTTATCCTCATCACTAATCACCAATGTGCTCACCACTCGATCAAAATATTGGAAAATGTCAAATAAAAACTCCGCCCTATGTGCATCTTATTTCACTTCAACCATCGGTGTGATACTATTCCAGATGTTCCTCTATCTTTTCTCTATCATCCTTCTTCTATCATGCCAATGCTTCTTCCATGGATTCTATTGCGAGAAACTTTTTCTCATGCATGATCATAAATGCCTAGTCCTCTAATAAATGTAACATAGTCTCATATAAAGGTTGGAATTGATAAAATAGGTCCTGGGAATGTGAGTTTAATAACATCTACAATGAATTTTTCCTTCTTATACAACATGCATGTACGTCTCTTCTATTCCATTAGCTTTTTTTTTAGTCACACAATTTATTTATCTTTCTTCTCGATATCTTTATCCTTTTTCTCCATATCCTTGTAAAAAAACTCACCCCTACTTCTGCTGATATTTTGTTAAGTGCATTACATGCTTGTTCATCTGTTAACACCTATTCATCGACTATTAGGTATGCTTTTCATGGTGTAGAATTAATTTGGGTCTCGATTATCGATTTCACACTAACCTCAAACTCTGGATATTCCATGTGTGATTGAAATTACCAAGAGAGCATATTTTTTGTGCATGGTAAGGCTTCTTCCTTTTTAAAGAATGACCAAAAAAAGAGATATTTTGTGGCCACTATGCTCTGATATCTCACACATAACAATTTATTAGGATCATCCACATATGACATCATAGGTCAGTGGGGTTTATACCTTAGCATTCTATTCTTCCCATGGGTACCTTTTGAAAAACCAAGCACAAGGGGCTTCTTTGTGCCACCTACTTATCCCTTACCAATATGTTTTCTTCTTCCTCCCCGTGCTCAATCTCATGTTTGATAATACGCTCTACAATGCGCTCATGTCATGCTCAATATTGCACTCAAATTCATGCACCTCAATATACTAATGCCTCTACTCCAAAATATGAGTAATATGCACCTCATGGCCTTCTGCTCCTGGCTCCTTCAAAGGGATCTCCTAACGATGTGCATCGCAGTCCTCCATATCCAACTCCTCAATGTCATGAGCTAAGGGGTCCTTCTACAACACTTCTTCCTCCTCATTCCTCGTTGTCTCTTCTTCATCTCTCTTAATCTCCTCAATATCTTCTCTAAACACTATCTTTGGTTTCTTCTTCACTTTGGTGAATTCTTTTTTTGGTGGCCTCTTGGTGCTCATACTTAGTTTAGAATCCTTGCGCGTTGGTTCCTTCTTTTTAGTTACGCTCTTAACATTAGTTATGTTTTTTTGTTCCTCTTCTTCTTCATGAAGAGGAGTATCCTCACATGATCTCTTTTATCCTACAATTTTCTTTCCTATAGGTGCTTTCAGGGATCATTAATTCATCCTCTATATAATTTCCATCAATCATTTTGGGCTTCAAATATATAAAACCTTTGCTACCTCCAAATTAACAACTTCTAGACTGATGGAATTGGACATATTGATATCATTTGATATCATTGTCTCTTCATGTGTGCTATTATTAGGATAAACATATGTTTTTCACAATGTATGATGCTCATAGTCTACCATATTTATGTCAAACCTCAATTTGCATACCTTTGAGAACCTGTTCACTCTAGCCTAGAAGTACTACGTTGTAAATGCAAACAAAAGTTTGAACCCAGGACTTTTTAACCCATCCTTCAAATAAAATATTCTAATACAGAAGTGTTGATAAACTGAAAATTCTTCCTTTCTTTTCAATTGTTTGAGAAACTTACTGGGAATGTTTCATTCTTCTCAAAATGCCTCATGCATCCTTTTATACCACATATCCTCCCTGGCCTTATACGCATTACTGATTTCATTGCAAGTATATTCAAAAAATATTTTTACAGGGGATGTATTTTACTTGGGGAACTTACATATGCTATCATTGTGCCCATAAGGTATCCCTATTTTAGATAAGACTATCAATAATAAGACATTTTCAAAGGTAATATTTTCCCATGTGCGTGTTTCCTCAATGATCTCTTTTACTAATAATTCAAATAAGTTATACACATTTCTTTCAGATATTTTCTTCACAACATGAAGCCATCACTTGTTCACTTGGCCCCACATTTTCCACCCATTCAATTTTGTAAGTAAATGTGTAACCATTCTCGATAACAGGATCTTTGATCTTAGAAATATCCATGGCACACCCTCCTCATTAGTACTTCATCATGGTAGTGGTATTCTTCACTTCATCATCATCCTCTAAGTCCACTTGAAGCTCCATTCATGTGCTTTGAAGGATAGTAAATTTTGAATCAATGGCATAGTAAGGTGTATCCTTCTTCCTATGAAATAGAAAAAATTCATCATGGATGCGTAAGATAAGCCATTAATACAACCACTCTAGTTTTCCAAAGTTAGGGAGCTTGTAGAGTTGAACAAATCCCATGCTCTAAAAAATCCAATACCCCTTATCAGCATAGATAGGCTTATCGTCTGCCTTCCTCTCCTCTATTTTTTGAATCATCTCAATATCTATTTCACACACATTTACATCCGAGAGATGGTTATAATCGTTGATTGTCATTTTTCTCACATACACACACAATATTTCCCCATAAGTACTTTATCCGGCACTTTGCATTTATGAGTACCATTCTTCATGTATATATTTGACTATATTCTTTTCCTTTCCATTTCCTTTTCCTTTTCCCTTAGGTGATATAGTTGTTTCTTTCCCAGTGTTAGTATGCGTGAGTATCCCAACTTTTACAATTGTTATCTTTTTGTGCCTTTGGTGCCTGAAATAAAATTTTACGAAAAATAATCTCTTTACTTCCTTTCTCACAAGCTCTAATGGAATTTATGCCATAATTTTATAATATTAGCTCCACATGCTTTGAAAACCCTAGCAATAAAAGAACTCCCATGCCTTCCTTAACCTTCCAACTTCACTCTAAAGAAGTCCACTACCAAAGTGCGTGTTTTATCAATCTCGGTCACTCAATTTTATATGATTAACACTCAAATTCACTTTAAATCACACAAATTCACTCTTGAAAATACCTAAGTTCTTCATAAGGTAAGGTAAAAATGAATTTACCACGACACCCCTTTTATAAATTTTTAATTTTTTACCACATTAAATTCTTGTCACCTACCACCGTACAACAACTTCAATTCTAATTTTTCTACTTTTCCATGCTTTTTCCACTACTTTCTTATGTACACTATATTCCTAACCTTTTGGCATGACTTTCCTCGTGCATACTTCCTTGCGTCGCTATATAAATGTCCTCTATGCTTTCAACCAAGTAGTCCAACATGTTGTTACCCACCTTGTGTTACACTACACACAACCTCTTCCATGTGTGGTCTACATCCTAAGAAGAAATTTCCTTATTATCACCATCCTTATTTCTAATGACATCTATCTTCTCTTTTACTGTACACACCCTTTAACCAACATACCAACCTTCCTCCATGGCGTACACATCTTTTTTTCACTTCAACTCACCTTCAAGCACCAAAAAAGGTCTATTTTGTGTGCATTTGTACTGTTCACCCCACACTAAAATTATGTGTTATCTTTTGTGCATGAACTCAAAATATTGGAATCATCATCCCGTGCACAAGTGCGCTTATTAAAATAAAACAAGGGAAATAAATAACTAAAATGCAAAAACTAAACATAAAAGGGACACCTAATATAAGTGGCAATAATGTTTTATTACAAACACCAAGAAGCTTATTTATAGTAGGGCTTCATACTACTCCCATTGAAGTAACCGGGTAACATGGTTCCATCCAACACCTATAATTGACATGCACTTGATTCAAGTATCTTGGTTACTACAAAAGTCTCAACAAATACACCTTCAATTTCCCTGGATGGCACGCGAACTTGGAGTCATAGAGAAGGAACATATTGACAAATGTAAATGTCTTATTCTTAATGTGCCTATCATGCCATGCCTTTTTATCTTTCCTTCTCAGTGTTTTGGATCCAACGCATAATGGTGCAGGTCACTCATCCAGTTACTTTAGTTTTTCAATGCTTTCATCTATATCTTGTTCATCATCTATTCCACCTACGCGCGTGCAATACGTAGGGATGGTAACATGAATTTAACTGGTAGCATATCTTATGTACTAGATACCAACTAAAATGGTGTGGCGTTGTTCAATATCTTATATGTGGTTGTGTAAGCCCAAAGTATAACTAAAACTTTATCATCACAATCCTTTCTTCCAACATCAAAAATATTTTTCAAGGTTTTCCCAAAATATTTTTGAAAGCTTTTTGCATACCATTACCTTGGGGGTATTAAGGGGTAATTTTATGGTGTGTTCCCATAAATTCTCGCTACAGAATTATGATTTTCTCATTCAAGAAATGAGTTCCCCTATCACTATTAAAGCTTAACAGACAACTATACCTTGTAATAATGTTTCCCCAAAGGAACCTTGCTATTGTGGCTATAGTGCAATCCTTTGTAGGTGTTGCATCTGCCCTCTATGTTACATAATCACTACAAGTAATAATGTAGTGCATGTCATTCCTATGCATGGGTGGTGAAATAGGTCCTACAAAGTCAATATCCCACTTCTCAAAAGGTTCTCACACTCACAATAGATCTAAGTGGCATATCATCTCTATTTATAGGCTTTCTAGTGCACTAAAAATGATCACATGCTTTCAAAAAATCCTTAACATCTTTGTACAAAGTCTCCCACCAAAGACTAGCCATAAGTATTTTGCATGCGCTTTCATCTCGAGCATTATTTACTCCTACTATGTCACCATGCACCTCCTCCATAATGGCTTCGTGTATTAGATTTGATCCGAGTTTATACCGCAGAAATTTGAATCAATGTAAAGACATAGTCAACAATATATTCAATATCAATTCTACCGGATATAAGTAAAATATATAGAGGGAGAGTTTCCTATAAAATAGGAAACCTCTTATAACCACTCTCCAACAAATCACTATATACGTGGGTTGTTAAAAAAACTCACATTAACTCACTAATATTACATTTAGATTTTACCCGTACCAACAATACTAACTATGTAAACTTATTATAATCCATGAAGCACTAATTAATATTCCTAACATTCCCCCTTGTGTTTACATGGGGAAAAGCACCATCATCAACCAAGAAACATGTTGCTCCATATCCTGCACATGGTCTCGATCCTCAACACTGACCGTGGGAATTACATAATCTAGGGGCCGATCAACCTATTAGATGGATACATGAATTAGGACCATTCAACCAATTCACATAAACCATCAAGTCAATTTGATCAAGAACACTTCCTGTAATAGTATCAATGGTATAAATCTCCACATCATCATCATCATGGGGGAAACAAAAACTATACAACACATAGGAACAGAGATACACTTATGTTCTTATTCATCACAAAAACAAAAGGTGTCACTAAAGCAATATGTGGCCACTAAGGTAGTGATGAAATTGAGGATGCTGATTTTCCTCATGCCTTCAATGCCTCCATTCTCTAATACACATGCTACTAACTCAACTGAATTTAGATATGAAGCTCATTGTATAATTTTTCCCCACAGGAAGGACATCATGTACAAGTGAAAATACATCCAATTATTGAAACGTGAGGCAATTTTTTTAAAAATATTTTGGCACTTTGACTATTTTGACTGATCAAAATGAAAATAAACAAATATCCTAAAATCACCTATTTGACTAACTTGATGACACAATGACGTTAATGACTCTATTACAATAAGATATCTAACAATGACATACTTTTCTCTCTCTTTATTTTTTGATGGAATGACTAGATGAAATGAACAATGACTTTTGACAAAGACACTATGATAATATGTTTAGATACAATAAATGATAAACATGAAAAGATGAATAAATAACATTAGGGTGACTTTGAATCACCGTTGAACAATGAAAATGCACAATAAAACATTGACTTTGATTCATTTTAACAATAATCTAAACACAACCTATGTAACCAAGATTTTTTATTGGTAACACACAATAAATATAGAATAGCTTCTACCTATTTGACTTAATACTTTATGGCATAGGATTAGACTTTGAGTGATCAGATGTACATTTACCTAATGCCAATATCTCATCTATGCAACATGGAATGAGGAGGATGCAGTCTTTAGCAAGCAACATTTAGATTAGGAGGGCATTTGGGATTCTATGTGAAGCACTTTGGAGAGATATAACTACATTGGGAAAATATGTAGGATTTAAGTAGATTGGAAAACCATGTTCGTGTATCTTTGAGTGGATGGGAACTTGTAGTCGGGTAATACGAGCTCCCAAACATCCTCATTTTAGTTCAATGAGATAAGAATGGAGTAGGATGTGCTAGACGCCAAGGGATGAGAAAAGGATTTTGATCAATTAGGTGCTGGCATGCCATCATAAACAACTTACTCTTCTTGTTATATACCAGATCCTTCCCAAAGATCAGAACTTGCATGCAAGCTTCAAAACTGAACAAAAATTTCAATGTAGAAGCCAAATTGTGTGAGCTAATATAGAAATTATGAGAATCACGTCAATATTACCTAATACTCATCTAGAGATTAAATAAATTATACTGGCTAAATTGTAGATGGAGGTGTCTACTTTAACAATCTGTGATCATACACAAAATATGAAATTTCTTGACCTAATATTTTACACTAACCACAATATTTGCAAATTTTATTTATATTCTCTGACTTGCATACGTCTAACCAATAACAATAACAAATAATTTACAGCCATGCAAAAGGAAATCAAAATGATTGAATTGCCCCTTTGTAATTAAATTTGCATCTTTTTCAAGACCATAAGACACTCTGATACCAAATCTTAGATTCAATCAAAGTTTATGTTGTAGGAAATCCGAATCAACATAAAGACACACTCAACAATATATTCAATATTAATTATGCTAGATAAAAATCAAATATATAGAGGGAGAGTTTCCTATAAAATAGGAAACCTCGTATAGTAACTCTCCAACAATTCACTATATACATGGGTTGTTAAAAAAACTCACAACTCACTAATATTACATTTAGATTTTACCCATACCAAAAATATTAACTATGTAAAATTATTATAATATATGAAACACTAATTAATATTCCTAACATCGTACTCATGTTTAAGTACACACTGGTGAAAGGCTCATAGCTTCGTATCTTGTATAAGTATCCTCCAATCAACTGATAAGGTGTTGCATGTATAACGAGATGTTTTTTCTCTAATGCCTTCATTCCTTTAGGCACTAACATAGTGTACAAAAATATTGCTATATCCTCCAAATATGCGGGCGCATGGTTAAAACTAAATAACTATGCATTGGGAATTATGTCCTTAATATTTTGCACATCCTCACTAGAATTGATCCTTGATAGATGACAAGGCCCAAAATTGCTCTTTTCTAGCTTTACAATAACTATGGAATCAAACTCCTGAAAGAGAAGTATCCACCGACAGCTACGCCCTTGCAAAACAGGATTATTGACTAAATATTTCAATGTCATATTATCTATATAAAAGAAAAATGGTGTATCCAACAAGTATTGACAAAACTTATGAAGTGCAAAGATCATAGATAATGCCTCGCACTCAATGGTAGTGTAATTATGCTTTGCATGTGTCAAATTCTTGATTAAAAATCAAATGGTATGATCAAAATTTCCATCTCTAGGTTGTTCTAATACTATGCTAATAGCCATACCAGAGGCATCAACATGCACATGAAAGGGTTTTTTCTAAGAATGAAAGAACAAGATAGGTGCAGTGGTAAGTATCTCCTTTAATGCCTCAAATTCCTACTGTTGTTGCATGTCTCCCCAATAAAATTTATCTTTCTCCTTGAGAAAATCTTCCAAGGGTGTGGAAATATTCATATATCTCTTAATAAATTTTATGTAGTAGCCCGTATGACCTAAGAATCCATGTAATTCACTTCTATTTGTACGTTCGTCTAAACCTAAAATCACACTATATTTGTAGGGTCTACCAACAATCCTTCTTTGTAAATAATGTGTCTAAGAAAGGTGCTAAAAGGTATAGAAAAATACACTTGTTAATATTTAGAGATATTCTCAATTGCATGCACCTTTTAAACATAAGCCTCAGGTTGTCACAGTGATATTTAACTAAACAAAATACTATCCAATCATTCAAATACACTTGTAAGAACTTATGAATAAAATCTTGAAATGCTTGCAGAAAAATGCATGAGAACACCACATGCACATTCTTCAACCCAAAATTCATATTAGTATATGCAAAGCTTCCCCATTCAGTAGTGAAAGTGGTATTTTCCTGGTCCTCTAGTGCAATGTGATCCTGATGATAGCCTGAAAATCCATTTATAAAAGAATAGATCTCACACCCTTCAACACCTTCAAGAATTTATTTTATGAATGGGGTAGGAAAAGGATATATGACACATGAGGCATTAAGTTCTATGTAATCCACATAGATCCTAATCCTTTAATCCACATAGACCACTAATGCCCTTATTCCCGAAATTTCTCACGCACCCTAGCCTTCTATTGTTCCTAATCCCGAGTAGAGAAATAAACCCAATGTATCCACATTCTATTGTCCCATGCGAGAAAAAGGAATATGAAGAAATGAATCCCTTATTAGAAAATTTTCCAATAAATTTATATCTTTAGAAAAAAATAGGTACAAGCCTTCGAAATAGTTCTAATCAACGATATAACCAAAGCCATCAGCTCTTCAGAAATCAATATGCAAATTAGAGATATGGGTAGAACGAAAAAAATGATAGATGACATGCTAATGTATACCTTCCCTTGTAAGTAGTTCCTCATGTGCAGCCTCTTCCAGCACCTAGCACAAGACAAACATGAAAGGAACGATAACCAGATCATACCAAGCCAAGAACACAGATGCTAATCAAACACCACAATCAATAAGATGAAAGCAATTCTCCAGAATAGCTTTACATAAAAATTTTGCAAACAAATGAGTAGAATATCATATATTATTATGGAACTCAATGCAATACATTGAGAATGGGCCTTTCTTAAATAGGCAAGGACTAACAATCTAAGAACCAGTCAAGGTCGTAGATCAAGCCATAAATCAAGGAAATAACTAGTCATCAAAGAACTAGTCAAGACCATAGATTTAGGAGAGAACTAGACATCAAGGATATAGTCAATACCATAGATCAAAGAAAGAACTAGTCAATACCATAGATCAAGGAAAGAACTATACCTAACAACTAGATAATATCTCCTAATATCTAAATAAGATAAAATAAATATCCACACACATAAGTGGGTGAGGATAAATACAATAAAGGTAAATAAAGTACTTAGGTGAACATGAGCTAAGGTAAATACCTACTCTAACACCCCCCTCAAGTGAAGCTAGGGGCCAAAATAGAAGTGGCATGTCCATAGTATGAGTCCCGGAAACTAGGCCTAATGAGGTACTCATGTACAATAACTAGGAAAAAAGGGACACTGCAAGGTACCCAAAACCAGTAAAAACAAAGTAAATAGAGTAAAGACCCACTCAAAGGCATCCCAAGAATCTCAGCTCAAAAAAATCATACAATGCTAAATAAGTTTGGTGTGTACTGTGGTCTAAATCTACTGCCTGATCACAAAACTCAAAAACAACTAACACTGGGTTTTACCATTTAGCTCCATACAAGTAGACTCACAACTGAGTGATGTTGAAAGTGAAAAAAGCAATTAAACATAATTTGATCAATCTGCTGCAAATAGGTGTGCCACGATCTAAGAACAATAACCAAATCAACAAGGCAAGCACACAAACTCCAGAGTTTCATGATCCAAGAAAAGCCAAGGTAACAAGGAAAGGACATGAAACCCGAAGAAGCAGGATCAACACCACACCATCCCATACTTGTTGAATGGGTGGATTTACGCTAGAAATCTTTATGAGTTACCTAGAATCAACTACTCGAACACTAAAAAAATAACATTGGACTTCACAAGAATAGATCCCCATAAGAGATACTATCAACATGCCAAAAGTGTCAAAAATATAGATACAAAATCTCTCAACAAACAAGAGAGATACACTACACCTGCTAAAGAAAAATGCTCAAAACAAGAAGCATCACAATGCAAAAGGTATAGAAAGTGGAGCAAGAGGTTGAATGGTGGAGGATCCATGCTTGTAGAGTCCTCTCAATGAATGCCTATGTCACCGCCATGAGTGATCAGATATCCACCCCAAATCAACATGGATGGATGAAGAAGATTCCTGCATATGACTTGGTGCAAAATGCACAATGGGTGCATGCAAAAAAATATCAGAATGTGTGTTAGGTTGATCATGTCTGATAGCTGAAATCTCAGGTTTCTCAAGCCTAAGTGAAGGTGTAGAAATCATGTGTTTCTCATGATCCTCCAAAAGAGTTGAGTGAACAAAAAAAGGAGCTCTGTCAATGTGTGATCCCAATGAAGTATCTGCTCAAAACCAATGTCATGATGAGACTTCCACTTAACATGTGGAATAGAGGAAACAATACCCTATGAATGTTTGCCAATGACTCCACTAGTGAGACCTATAGAACAGAGCATGTGAGAACTGAATGCAGTGGTATTCTTCTCAAAAAATCCATGTAGCTAAGTAGAAGTAGGATACACAACATGTGGTAATGTAATAGGCACAGATGTGGAAGAGTATGTAGTAACAAGCTTCTTAGGTGTATGAGCATCAAGAGTAGTAACAAACTCAAAGACTGATAGATCAATGTCAGCAGGTTCAGGAGTAATAACTGCAAGTGGACTAAGAGCGTGGATATGGTGGTCCACAATATGATGGTGATGTTGTAGGCTAGCAAGTTTTTTCTACAGTGAGTGTATTATTGTATCCTTATTGTGAATGAGTGATTGTAGAAGAGAATTTTGCTTCTTGTTCACCTAGGTACTTTATTTACCTTTATTGTATTTATCCTCACCCACTTATGTGTGTGGATATTTCTTTTATCTTATTTATATATTAGGAGATATTATCTAGTTATTAGGTATAGTTCTTTCCTTTATCTATGGTATTGACTAGATCCTTGATGTCTAGTTCTCTCTTAAATCTATGGTCTTGACTAGTTATTTGATGACTAGTTATTTCCTTGATTTATGACTTGATCTACGACCTTGATTGGTTTTTAGATTGTTATTCCTCACCTATTTAAGCAAGGCTCATTCTCAATGTATTGCATTAAGTTTCATAATAATATATGATATTGATGCTCATTTGTTTGCAAAGGTTTTATGTAAAGCTATTCTGGCGAATTTCTTTCATCTTATTGATCGTGGTGTTTGATTAGCATATGTGTTCTTGGCTTGGTACGATCTGGTTATCATTTCTTTCATGGTATCAGAGTTGGAGATTGCTTTGATACCATGAAAGGAATGATAACCAGATGATACCAAGCCAAGAACACAGATGCTAATCAAACACCATGATCAATAAGATGAAAGAAATTCGCCAGAATAGCTTTACATAAAACCTTTGCAAACAAATGAGCATCAATATCATATACTATTATGGAACTCAATACAATACATTGAGAATGGGCCTTGCTTAAATAGGTGAGGAATAACAATCTAAGAACCAGTCAAGGTCGTAGATCAAGGCATAAATCAAGGAAATAACTAGTCATCAAATAACTAGTCAAGACCATATATTTAGGAAAGAACTAGACATCAAGGATCTAGTTAATACCATAGATCAAGGAAAGAACTATACCTAACAACTAGATAATATCTCTTGATATCTAAATAAGATAAAAGAAATATCCACACACATAAGTGGGTGAGGATAAATACAATAAAGGTAAATAAAGTACCTAGGTGAACATGAGCTAAGGTAAATAACTACTCTAACAAAGCAATAATTCCATTTCAAAACAATCTGGCACAATATTTAGAATGGTGCTTTCCTTACAATATGCCTCACATTCAAAACCATTGTGTCAATTATTCACCTACACAGGATTACATGATTCATGTTGCTTCAAACTCTGAACCTTCCATAAGCACAAGTGATCCTGAGAGTCAAGAAATGAAATAATCTTCTCCTTAGGCCAACCTTATGTTCTTTGGCACCAAAGACTTCTATGCAATTAATCAAGCTATAGATGATACAAATAGACCACATGCCCAAGTTGTTGATAACATAAGGTACAAAAAAATAATGTTTGAGTCGGTTGCAACCTTCAGCTCTTGTCACACAAGTAAATCCTAAAAAACAAAGAGATGCAACTAAGGCATCCAACAATCATGATGTGCAAGTCTCTCTTACGGGGGTTTCGTGAAATGCTCCAACATAAGCAATGTGCACCCCTCCTTTGGCACTTCTTTAATAGGTCAATCCTCTGTGGAAGTTAAAGCACCTGCCTCTACACACGAAAAATATAGAAAAGATGTTGTTATGCCTAAAATACACAATTCAAAGAGTCCTTTCAATAAAAATTGTGGACTAGATGAAGAAGACAAATGTAAATGTCATAATGTGGGATGCCCTCGCTATTCCATATTAGTGTGACCTATTACATGAAGCTCTGTTGTAGCTCCCAAAAGGTGATCCAACTTTCCAAAACCTCTTGTTGTTGTCAATATATCTCTGTCATGTAGATGAGAAACATGTAAGAAAGGTTTTCAAAATACCACCCTTTTATATATCCTTGATCATAGGAAAACACCTTATACACAATTGTATGATTGACTCAAGTGCTAATACTTCTGTCATGCCTAATAAAATTGTTGATGTCCTAGGTCTTAAGTATAGCCCTTTTTCCAAAGGATTCTTACAACTTGATGGCTCAACTATCACCACTTTAGGAGTCATCAAGGGTCTTTAGTTAACCCTTCATGCATGTCCAATCCTCATAATAACTCAAGATGTGTCAATCATTGACCTACCTCCTTTGTTTTCCTTGTGTCTATCAAGAGATTTCACTACTAAAGTGGGTAGTTACTTGTCTTCTAATTGGTACCATATGTTATTAAAGATAAGGTATGGTGCCCAATTTACTATCCAAGATAAACCAATATTTTCCTATCATGTTGAGTCATATGACCCATCCCTCTCTAAGATAATTTTCTAATCCAATAAGGCTAAGAATAAGTTTCTGAAGAGTAACCTATTCCTCCTTCACTACCTAGTTTAGTGTTAGATGAGTGGGAAGAAAATCATCACAAGTTTGATCTATATGCTAAAGATATTGAATCCTTTGAAACTATGTTTAATACTTATTGTATTATTTAAGAAGAAGTTATGTTGTCACGTGCACTCAAGAAAAGTGAAGAAAATTATGGCTTATGGAAGCTATACTTTGATGGATCCAGAGAAGAAAAATGGTGCATGAACAGGAATTGTTCTCATTTCTCCCAAGGATTAGAGGATTTTCTTCACCCATAGGTTGAAATTTACATGCTCCAACAATATAGAAGAGTATAAAGTGCTGGTGCATAGTATTCTCATTGCTGAAAAGAAGAAGATTAAGGTACTACAGGTATTTGGAGATACAAGATTAGACATCCTTCAGGTCACAAAAAGTGCGCTATAAAGAATAAGTTGCTTAAAGCTTATAAGTATAGAGTTGGGGACCTCCTAGAGAGCTTTGATGCTCTGAATCTACATGTGGTGCTAAGGAAAATGAACAAAGAAGCTGATCGAGATGGCCACACTTGGCTCACACTAGGAGGAATTTATCAAGGGAAACATGCAACATGCCAAAATGGTGATCGGACCATCCATCCCGGACAACAATAATAGTTGGTACGTGTTTTGACAATGATGTACAAATATTCTAGTTCATTCAAAATGAAGTTGAGTTCTCTTCAAGCATGCAAGATGACTTGCATGATAGTTATGGTGACCAAGTGATTCAAATCAAGAAAAATAAGTTTCCTAAAGGTTTAGTAACCATAGAGAAAATTTTTAGCCCTAATGATGAGTTCATGGGTGAAGAAAAGAATATGCACGTGGTGTAATAAGACTGCTCCTCAGTCACTATTGTGCATGGTAAGGATTTACTACTGAGTAAATCTTACATGCATGATGAAAAGAAGGCCTTCATTTCTCGATGTTAGAAATATAGTGATATCTTATCCTCAGAGTATGAAGAAATCAAATAATTTCATCCAAGTGTTATTTAACACTCCATTGACCTTTATCCTCCTATCAAGCCCATCAGACAAAAATAGAGACTAGTCAATCTAAGGATAGAGCCCCTCATGAGGAAAAAGTTGTCTAAACTCATTAAGGTGGAAATAATATTTCCCATTAAATATTCTACCTAGGTCACGAATCTTGTTTGAGTGTGCAAGAAGAATAGTGAAATTATACTTTGCATTGATTTTAGATATTTGAAAAAGGAATTCCTAAGGATCATTATTATTTTCCTTCCATGGAGCATATTTTATAGACTATGGGTGGTGCGCAAAGATTTTCCATCTTTGGAGGGGTATTCTGGTTTCAATTAGATTTTGGTCAAAGAAGAGGATAAATTCAAAATAGTATTTACAACCAAGTGAGGAACATATGCATATTAGAAGATTCCCTTTGGTCTATCAAATGTAGGTGCAACCTTTCAAAGGTGTGCCATGGAAATTTACTTCAAATTTTATATTAATGAATTCATCTTGGTTTACCTAGATGACATAATTGTCTTCTCAAAGAAGAGCGTAGATCACATGGCATACTTGGAGAAAGATTTTGAGAGGTGAAATTTTTTTGGGGTGTCCCTTAACCCTAAGAAGTGACATATTATTGTGGCGTAGGGAAATCTCTTCTTGGGCCATGTGGTTTCGAAGGATGATATTTCCATTGATTCTGAGCATGTTTCTATCATCCTTGTTCTCTCCTTAGTGGTGCACAAGAAACCCTTGCATTCTTTCTTCGGAAAAATCAATTTTGTTAGGCACTTCACTCCTAACTTTGTAGAAATGGTTAGGCCTATTACCCTCATGCTCAAGAAGGAGGTAGCCTTCATGTGGATATTAGAAGGAAGAGAGAGCTTCAAAATATCAAGCAAGAAATTTCTTAGGGGCCAATAGTCATCAATCCAGATTATTCCAAGGATTTCATCCTTTATGCTTATGGAGCTGATGTGAGTGTTGTTGTTGTCTGGCACAAGAAAATGAACAAGGACTAGAGTAGCCAATGGCTTTCTTCAATCAAACACTAAAGGATTATGAATTAAAATACAATCACATGGAAAAACATGTCTATGCCATCATGCACATATTTTAATAATTCAAAAGTATGCTTGCCACAAAATATTGTAAAGGTTCTAGTTTTGCACTCGGGAGTGAGATAATTCATCTTGGGGAAGAAATAAGCAAAAAAGAGCAAGGTGGGTGACAAAAATCATGGATGATGTGACTATCAATGCCATAAATTTGGTGACAGGTAGCTTTCTCTCCAAATAGCTTACTAAGGACACACAAAATGATTAGGAGACTTCATTGTTTTTGGATGAGGATCTCTCGAGTGATAAACTTGAACAAAATGCAAATCTTAGTGCATGTAGCTAGATGAAAGACATGATCACATTCCTTTCCTCTGGCTCATATACCCATGGCTTAAATAAAGAAAAGAGGTGACATATGAGGCTAAAATCTATTACATATGTTGATGGGTGATGCCATCTTCAAAAGAAATATTCATGGTGTGTTGTTGATGTGTATTGACAACGCGTGAATTGACAGGGTGTTAGTAGAATTTGAAGATAGATTATTTGGTGGAAAATTCTCTTCTAAGGCAAAAACAATGAAGACCATCAAGGTAGGAAAATTTTGGCGTTCCCTATTCACATACGCACACAAGTGGGTCATGAAATGTAAAGATTTTTCTTTCTCTATAGGAAATAAAAAATTGGAAGTGTTTCCCCTCTAACCAATCCAATTGGATTATCCTTTTTCCAATGGGGTATTGACTTCATAGGCATGATCAATCCTCTTTCAAGTGTTGGGCACAAATGGGTGCTTGACGGCTACAAATTAATTCACCAAATGGAAAGAAGTTGTCATGCTCAAGGAATCAACCAAGTCAGTCGCCCTTGAATTTCTCTAAGGAATTGTAACAAGGTTTGGTGTTCCTCAAATTCTTATCTATGATAATGCAAAATCCTTCCTTGGTACTAAATTTTTTTATTGGGCACTAAGCCTTGGTGTCTACTTGAAGACCTTTTTCAACTATTACCCGTAAGAAAATAGTTTGCAAAATTCAACAAATAAGAACCTAATAAGAATCATGAAGTGGACAATGAATATCAACTAGAGGAAGTGGCACACAAAGGTCTCATGTGCAATCTTGGTAGATAGAAGCATGGTGAAGAAGGAAATAGGTACTTCACCATATAAACTTGTTTATGGAAAGGAAACTTGACTTCCTTAATCTCTCGAGTTTCCTTCATTAGAATTTTCCTAATAACTAGAGTTTGAGGGCATGGATAAGAGAGAAATCATAATGGAAGAGTTGGTTGAACTTGAAGAATTAAGGAATTCTGCCACAATCAAGCTAGAACAACACCAACAATAAAAAAATATGGTTTGACAAGAAGGTGAGGCCTCAAGCTTTCAAATTTGGTGACTTAGTCATAAAGTGGGATGCTGAAAGAGCTAAGCCAGGGAGCTAATCAAAGTTTTATGCACTTTGGAGTGGCCCATATATCATCATCTTGTGTAAGGAGGCTAAATCATTCAAGTTGTCTCATCTTGATGCAGGTGCTCTATCAATCCCAATCAATGGGATTTATCTCAAACCCTTCCATTAATTTTTCCTAATCATTATGTATATTACATTACTTTCAATTCCTCAAAGTGCACTGCATGCACATTATTCTATTTATACATAGTTATTTCTTCTCGTGTGCTCCTTGCGCGTACTCTTCCTTTTCTTCCAAGATGTTAGTTATCTTCCAAAATTTATAACCAGTTTTGTAGGATTCAAAGAGAGTTCATAAATGCTTCAAAGTGACTTTAAGGGGTGATAGAATTTCATGTTTCTAAGTAGACTCCATGCCCAATGGATACTCTAGGCTACTGATATCCTTCATCTAGTAGGAAGATGGCCCCAAAAGTTGCCAAAATATTGTCTAAAATAACTCTCCTAGTTATTTTTACAACTTACATTCACATTCGACTCTAAAGGCTCAACATTACAGGTTACACACACTTTTATTACTTCCTTGGCATAATTCTTGGTTATAGTTTCTCACGCACTCTTTCGTGCTCTCAATTTTCTTCATTCCTTTCACCTTCCATGATTATCCTTTCCTTTTCCTTTCACTATTCTTGCATGAAATCCTTGGGCATCTTCCTCTTCCTACCAGAGCTTATCCACCCTTTGTGTGCACCTTGGACTTACTTCCCAAATTAGCATGCTTTCCTCACATATTTGCACACCCATCTCCTTTCTTCCATGAATTACCTTATGACCCTCTTCCATATTTTCCTCCTACAAGTATTATTTCCATTTCCCGCACACACTATGTTTGCATGTCGAGTCCTTTTCCTCTCCCCATGCTTCTTCCTTCTACGCGCACTCGCGCCATCTTCTATGCAAATCTCAGTGCTATGTGGAATATGTCATACATTGAGTGTATCACACATAACCCACCAAAGTGTGCAAATAGGGTGCCGAATCCTTACAACCAACCATGGCATGAAAAGTGGTAGAAAATGAAAAAATAACTATTGACGTGGGCTACACTCCAGATCACTCAAGTTCAAATGTTGGCGGTAATAGGTAGATGAGAAGATGGAAAATTCCCCTCACGCCATTAATATAGGATATGATTAATCCAACCACTAGATTTGATTCATATCTCACCTCCTTCCTTCTCCTACATGTCAAATAGACATGGGGAAGAAAATTTAATAGATTTACAAACATTCATTTCTGGTTATTGGTGGTTGAGTTTTCATGTCATATTTTCCCTCCTTCTCCTCTTCTCTGTTCCATTCACCTATAAATATAAGATAATTTATCTTTATAAAGGGTTGGATACTTTTATTTTGTATAGACATCACCTTGAATTTTGAGTTACATACCTTTAGATCTAGTTCTTTGCATGTGGATACTTGCCTCTTCTACTATTGTAATTGACAGTGCATTTCTGGAAGCAATACAAGTTGTTTTTAAGATACTCTCTACCATAACTTGTTTTATCACATATTCTTGATTTTTTTTTCATGTTGGTATCTTGTTGTACATGCTCACATCCCTTGTAGGTCCTCTTTTAATTGTGTCCCTTGAAAATAGTTGTGTAGCTACATTCTAGTCTGTGTTATGCGTGTCTAGCCTTCCTCTATACATTTTTCCCTTTTTCCACTCAAAGATGATCGCATTTATCCCCCTTCTTTCTGGTGCTATCGTCTTCTTTAGTTTTAGTTTTCCATTTCTACATATCCTTCTATCTCTACTCCCTTGGCTTGTTTAGCTTAGGATTTTTCATTTTAGCATTAGGAATAGTAGTAGCAGTAGAAATAGGTAGAGGAACTGGCCTTCCCCAAAGGTCTATCTCAAGCATGCAAGGTCCCAAAAGTTGGAGATAGTCCCATTTATGCCTCAACGAATCAGTTCAACTTGGTCTAAGATGGGTGCAAGTTTGATCTCCAACAATATCCTCACAGAAACAAATCTTGAAAGTCACACAAAATCTCAATGATATTTTCTACCTATTTTTTTGACCAATAATCTCCAATAATGGCCTCCTTCAATGTATCCTCAGTGCCAATGTTTACCTTCATTTTCTTTATATGCACATGGTATGTGTGGGCCATCTCATCTACTATGTCAATCACTTCACACGTACCTTCTATATAGCTAACTTATAAATTCTCAACCTCTTCATCATCAATGAGGTAAACCATTTTACCCTTTTCTTTCTCTTTCTAGGCATTTCCCAACTATAGCTCTTCCATTTCCTCGATCCATGTGCACTTCAGAATCAACTTCTCCCAATAATGCCAACATGAACTCTTCTTCTTTTTGTGTCATCCCCTAATGTGATGCATTTCATAATCTAGAAAGCTTCATGGACTGGAGGTTTAGTAGACAAGTAGTTAAAGGTTTGAACCATACCTTTAGTCATATCTTCCAAACTTGCAGTCTCTTATTTGTGCTCCACATGGACATACCATGGGCATGCACAACCTTGCTGAGTGGAATAGAACTTATGTACTCACAAAGATGGTGGTAAGATCTCCGGCCTTGCGCCCGTATTTTCTCACAATTATGGATGTGTTCTAAAGCAAGAGACTTCCCATGATATTCACATATATTTTCATGTGCATTACTCTATGTGAACTGGTTGAGAAGAAAATTATCACCTCTTGTTATCCCAACAATTTGTCTCTTGGTGTCACCCACTAGTGCACTACTATACCACACATATTATAATCAAACATGTTTCTTCGACCACCTTCATTATTCTAGTGTTCCTCCATGGCATGTAAGAAAGACTCAATATTTTCTTCACTAGTGGACCTCGGTAAATGAAATTTTCCCATGCACCTAACCATGTGCACCTGGATCATTCTAGTTACCCATTACTTCATCTTGTGCTTGACCATATCATACGTGTCATGGGCCCACTTATCACAAGAAACATTTGTGGTGTCACTAATTGACTGCGCATATCCCCACATAAACAAACCTTCCTTTGACGGTTCTAGCATCACAGGCTCATGTATGGTGTGTGCATATATCCTATTTAGATATTCTTCACTAAATGGTTCAACATAGATTGTATCCTTTTCTTCATTTAGAGGTATAATGAAGTGCTAATTCCTATTTTTGAAACTTATATATCCGTTATTAAAGCACAAGTATACACTTTTCACATAACACCAAGGTCACCCAAATAATGCTGGAAAGTTTTCTGCTTCAAAAATCTCTAAGACCTTAAAAATTCCAGTGAAAATTTCTCCCTTAATTGTAATATAAACGTCCTTCAACACCCAATAGGAATATTCCTTGTCTTGTTCTCCATATAAAACACATTATAAGATGGCTAGAAATTCGGTCTCTCCATCGATTCCATGCATCTAGAGTGAGCACATTTACCTCAGAGCTTTGTATATATCAAGATGTTACTTACCAACCATCCATCAATTACTACATCTAGAGTGATTTCCTTATCATACTCATAGTTACGAAGCGGTAAGTTCACATGTAGTTGTAGACACCAAATTTTGGTCACACTTCCCTCATCCACTTTCAATTAGTTAAAATAACGTGTTCACCTAGCCATGACCCTTTTACCCCAAATTCATGTTATTTAATTACTTACAATTGAATTAATACCCATCCTCACATTATTTATTAATTTAATTAGGTTAATTTACACTCACTGAACCACATCACCTAGAAACCCCACCATGGACTTATTATTACCCTACTAACTAACTAAGACTCATTCTCTAATTATCTTAACCAAATCTCGGACTTAGTCTAACCCTAACATTAAATTCATATTCTTTCTCCAAAAAATCTCTCTATTATTCAAGTGCTAACCATCACTTAAGACCCAATATAACAAGCATAGAATGCCGAAATAGCCAATGGCGTGCTTTGCTTGTCAGTACGAGTCTTAAGTGATGGTTAGTGCTTAGATAAGCAGGAGTATTTTTGGAGAAAGAATAGGAATTTAATGTTAGGGTTAGACTAAGTCCCAGTTGGTTAAGATAAGTAGAGAGTGAGTCTTAACTAATTAATAGGGTAAGAATAAGTCCATGGTGGGGTGTATAGGTGATGTGGCTAGGTGAGGTATAAATTAACCTAGTTAAAGTAATTAAATTAATAAATTATGTGAGGATGGGAATTAATTCAATTATAAGTAATTAAATTTACAAGAATGTGGGTTAAAGGGGTCGTGGTTAGGTGAACATGTTATGTTAACTGATTGAAAGGGGACTAAGGGAAATGTGACCCAAATTTGGTGTCTACATTTTCCCCTTTTTATCATGTAGCTTGTATTCATATGTTATGTTGACAAAAACAAGTTATGGCTACCCTAAGTATAGGTGAGAGTGGGGTTGCCACAAGTATGGGTGGAGGTGATCCCCCTCAAACTAGGAGCTGACGATGTGTTAAACAAATTAAGTGAGTAGATTGATAAATGGGTAAGTGATGAAAGTGAGGGTAGGTGGGTTGTACATAAGGGTATATCCACTTTGGGTAATGGGTAAGGGTCATATCTGGTAATAGGTAATGGAAATAAAACACATGCACACGTATAGACTATGACACGGTACCATGTGGAAGAGATTGCAAAATCCACAGTGTCTAAGGTCGATAGGTTTATCCAAACAAGGTTAAAGTGATTCAGGTATCCAAGGTACAAGATATGGTCCGGAAACATAACTTAGGTTAGGTACATGAATGTTTAGGTATGATCCGGTACACCAAAGGTTTGGTCGGGATAAACAACATGACAATAGGCAAGGTAAGGTCATTAGGCTAAACAACATGGGTAATATCATCGTAAGGTATAATGAGTACACAAATTCCAATGTCACAAAAGGTGGTTCAAGTCAGGGTATATAGGTCATGGCATGGGTAAGACCAAGGTATAGGTAAATAACATGTCCCTAAATGTAGTTAAGGACATGTATAGGTAATTTAGGCTTGTGGGTAGGGTGTAATAGGTGTTGGTAAAGTCAAAAGGTATTGGGTCATTAATTTTTTTAGGAAAAATGGGTATTAGGTGGGTCAAAAGGTAAGGGGAGGTGACTGATGTCGGTTAGGGTATAATTGATGTCGGTTGGCTAGGGCACAACATGAATGACATGGGTCATGTTGATTTGGGTTTAAAAAGGAAAAATCCATGTTTTACAAATTTACTTTTACTTTGTTATTTGTAGAAAACGATAGAGGAGCAAGTGAGAAGTGAAAAAGTGATAGTACAAGGCATTGATCCAAGTTGGTGAGCCACGTAGCGGGTGATTGGCATTCGATCGTCGGGTCCTAGAGATTGATTCGAGTGTTTTCATTGGTTTGGAGGTGATTTGTTGATTTGGTCATGGTAGAGGTGAGAGAAGGTGTGGGAGGTCCACCAAGACGGAGACAAGAGGTGCTTCTTGTATAGATGTTGTCGAGATAAGGTAGGAGGCATTCCTGTACTCGTTGTGTGATTAAATTTTGGTTTAAAATGAAGAAATTGGGGTGGGAGGTTTTATTTTGAAATGCGGGTGAAAAGTGGGTGAAATTGATATGGGGAAGGGAAAATGTAGGTGAAATAGGGTAGCAAATGAATCTAAGGTAAATTGGGGTGGGTTGGGGTAGGTTTTAGGTAGTATTTAGGTGAATTTTAGGTGAAATGGGATATGGGGGATGGGTTTTAATTTTCAATTTATGCGACAGAGTCGATGTTGGTAAAGGTTTGGCCAGCCTTAGTTTTCCTTGACCGGTAGCGGTCAGGGCTGAAGTGACTAAACCAATTAAATGGAACCAATGATGGTCAAGGAAAACCGATGATGGTCAAGGTAACTAATGCCGGTTAAGGTTAAGGAAGAATAGGGGTAAGAAGGATTAGGAAGGAAATGAAAAGAGGTAAAAAGGGATAGGTGAAGTGTGTATGGAGAGGGGTGAGGGTAACATGTGTTTGTAGAAATTTGGGATAGGTAAGTAGGTGAAATGAACTAACATAGCGGGTAAGGATGACAAGGGTTAATAGGTTTGTAGGTGAGAAGGGGAAAGGGGGTGGGCATGATAGATGTTATTGGGTATGGTTGGCGGTAATAGGTAATTGGAGGTAGTCAGGTATCAACAATGTTGTGTTTTGATGGATGTAAGCAAGAGACCAGTTGAGGATGTGGGACATAGTACCACCTCTTTTGGTATGGATGCGGTCCAACATGATCTTGGATGAGTGGTCGCATATGACTGAGGTTGGACTTATTGGGATCTGGTGTTATATGCGTATATCTTGACATCATATTTTGATGGTTGTGCTCATCGATATATGGGATTCAACGACCAAAAATTTTCATCTACCGATGGGAAAGATGACCGTCACCCTAGAGGATGTGTACCCGATCTCATGGATTCCTATTTTCGAGAGCTAGTTTATTCTATTACTTCTAAGGCCTCGGTGGAGCCGATAGTGGTTGTTTTTGTGAGGCGATGGGTGAGCTAAGGTATCACAACATGAGTCTCACTTATGGAGACATGTATGTAGCCTACCCATAGGAGATGAGGTTATCTATACTGATGATGGAGGTGGTAGGTTGTTTTTCCCTTCCCGATTCTGAGGGTGGGAGATTTCCATGAGCACTAATACACTTCACTTGGGCACTTGCCTCTCCTAGTTTAGCTATATAGGGAGCAAAGGGCTTATGGGAGATTGTGGTGATTGGGTATTTGTTACACTTTTTTACTACATTATTATGCATACAAGCACATTATATGTGTGTGGCTAGTTGGTTTTCCCCGACATGATTGGTTCGGGGGTGGCTTACTTAGATTTAGATACAGACATTGGGTACCAGTTGGTGGGCAGCATAGGGTGGCTAGGGCCACATATGATGTTGTTTACTACAAGTGGTTATTGGAGGGATTTTAGGATTTTATATTTTTGGAGGCCTTATGTTGAATTTCCATCTTATAGAGGCATGGCGGAGGAGTTAGAGGAGCTCCAAATATTGAGGTGGATATAGGGCATCATGCCAATGAGCACGAGATGATACTTGTAGATAGAGTTAGACGGTAGTTTGGGCTGCCACAGGATGTACCCCCACCTTTTCCACTATACTGTCATGATGATATGGAGAGACCCATGTCTCCACCACGTTTAAGTGTGCCAAAAGGGTAGGAGGAGTAGGAGGTGGATAGGTGGATTGATGATGTTGGAGTCACTGATGGATATAGGTAGTGGTGGGTGGCACTGATGCCACGGAAGCTAGATCTTGCTACGGTCATGGTTTAGAGATAAGCATTGCAGGGGTAGGTGGCCACCCTACAGACATAGATAATAGGTTTGTAGGATCATTTGATAGGGGAACATGCATATGTGGCCACTTTGTAGGATCGGTGAAAATTTTATAGGCCTAGTTGGTACAGGGATAGGCACCCGCATAGGGTAGTGATGGTGATGGAGTACATGTGGCCTCTTTATAGGCACATGTGACAAATTTGAGGGGCCAACTAGCCACTACACAAGAAAAGGTAGCAACCTTACATGCCACCCTAGTCATGGTTTAGAGATAAGCATTGCGGGGTAGGTGGCCACCCTACAGCACATAGATAATAGGTTTGTAGGATCATTTGATAGGGGAACATGCATATGTGGCCACTTTGTAGGATCTTTACAGGCCTAGTTGGTACAGGGGATAGGCACCCGCATAGGGTAGTGATGGTGATGGAGTACATGTGGCCACTTTATAGGCACATGTGACAAATTTGAGGGCCAACTAGCCACTACACAAGAAAAGGTAGCAACCTTACATGCCCATCTTGTAGCACAGGTACCTCCAAAGGCCCAGTGACATGGTCCCATACTACAGGCATCAGTGGCGGGACATGGTCCCACAGTACATGGAGGAGGACATGGATCCCAAATATAGGGACCAAGGCCGATTATCGGACAAGGCTCATAGCTTGCATTGAGACATATGGCACCACCTTAGACAGTGAAAATGGTGAGGTTCGAGAGAGGCCCTAAATGAGGCATGTTATTATTAGGATCACCTAATGACTGCCCAAGATAGATGTTCCCTCATATGATGAGTACAGAGACCAATAGACAACGAGTGAGAGGACAAGATCCCGCACTCATAGTTTAAAGATCACAAGTGGCCAATGAGCCTAGAGACAGGGTCAAGGTGAGGCTACTAGTTCATGGAGGCTAGGCCCAGCTAAGGCCAAGTGGAGATTAGATTGAGACCCATGGAGGGTGGAGAGATGTTGGCAGGGTGGTAGATAGGTCGGAGGAGGAGACAAGTGAGACTAGCCTAGAGGATATCAAGTGGGGTGATGTGTAGTCACTTGAGATGATTAGTGTTTTGATTTTTGATATATATACCATCTTGTGTGTCGAAGATAATGAGGTTGTATCTGAGTGACTTGAGATACTTGTATTTATTTGTATATGTGTATTAATACACAAACTCTCCCAATTATATAGATGATGATATTTATTGTATGGATGATGTACCTATGTTTTAATTTCCATTTTTATTGTGTTTTGATGGAAACTAGGTGAATTAGGCATGATTGAGTCGAGGTCATGTAGGCATGATGGAGTCAAGGTGAGTTAGGTATGATGGATTCTAGGGGAGTTAGGGATAGTGGAGTCATGTAGGCATGAAAGAGCCAAGTATAGGCATGGTGGAGTCTAGGTGAGTTAGGCATAGTGGAGTCATGTAGGCATGATGGAGTCAAGTATAAGAATCATTTGGTCATGTTTTTGGGTGGGATTTAATTTCCAATTTATTGGTTGTATGGAAAATAAATGATGATGATGTGTGTGTGTGTGTGTGTGTGTGTGTGTGTGTGTGTGTGTGTGTGTGTGTGTGTGTGTGTGTGTGTGTGTGTGTGTGTGTGTGTGTGTGTGTGTGTGTGTGTTATGATGGAAATTTACAAATATTTGATGTTATGGAAATATGAAATGATTGATTTGGATGTTTTGATGATGTGATAAAATGGTAGCTATGTATGTTTGTTGTTTGTTTAATTTCCAAGTGTTGTGAAAAATGGAAACTAAGTAAGGTAAAATTTGAATAGAAAAAATGGGGGAAAATGGGTTAGGGTAAAGAGTTTCCGAGCTAACCTCGAAGGACCCCATGCCCTTGGAGTGTTTCCTACATAGCCCCATCGAAAAGGGGCCTCAGACCGATGTAGTTATCCCGTAAGTTAGGGACGAATATGATAAGATAGAGGTATGGGTTGGTAGGTTTTAGGAATGTTTGAGTCTAGTTCATTTAGACATGGTTGAGTTTAGGTGATTTTAGGCATGGTTGATTTTAGGTCATTTAGGCATGGGTGATTTTTGTGAAAGGGGAATCCTTAAAATGTAGGTGTTGATGGTCTAGTCCTATATAGGAGAATCAACAAGTAATGAAGAATGTGTATGGTAAGAGGTGGAAAAAGAGCCATTGAATTGATAAGAATCCTAATGAGTCTATCATACCAAATATTGGTTTATGAACATAAGACCCTAAAGGCATTTGCATAATTGACTGTTCTAAGGGTGAAGAAAGTCACATGATCATGAAATGTCACATTTTTGGCATGTCCCTTAAGTAGGTAAGAAATCAGGGTGAAAAGGAAATGAGGTGAAAATAGTTTGGTTTTTAGCGTAACCTAGTGTGAGACAACATGACTATTTGGAAAGAGATTCAAGATCAAAATAGGAAAGTCCATGATGAAAAAATTATCTTTTTATTTTTTCTTGTTGTTTTTATATACTGATCGATGCAAGAAGTCTATATGGGACAAGTAGATTATCTCCTTGAGGTATTCATGAAGTTTATCTATATGGGAAGCTTCAGAATATTATATTTTATTTTTGCAAGAATAGTTTTCTTTTGATGATAGACTATGTACAATATGGCTAGATTTGTATAGTTATCCTTTGAGGGAAAATTATATTTATAGCAGCAAGATATAAAGATTAGATGTCCTTTTTGAGGGATTCATCTGTTTCCTAGAAGTTTGAATCAAGGAGTTGAATCCCATTTTATTTTTGAAAATGTTTCACTTTTGGATGTTTAGGTCATGGACCAGACTATAGAGAATGATAGGCTCTTGAGTTAAAGACAAAACCATAACACATAGAGGTTAACTATGAAAGAGAGGGTTTAAGTGATGAATGACCATGAGATTCCATCTTTAAAAATATGAAGATTATCCATGAAATTCATGATATGAGTAGAGTCATGGTACTCACATTGAAGATAAGACTGAAAAGTGATGGGTAATCACATGATTCTTGTTTAGTCTTTGATCCTTAAAATAGGTAAAATGGAAGGTGAAAGGTACTCAAGGGATGATCATATTAACTAGACTAGAATGTGATATAGGAATTGATTCAATAATATAATGGTTGAAGATGCAAGGAATTGAGGGGCTTAGGTTTGTTTACCTTTGTGAAGACAAATGATAAGCACCTAATAAATAGGTATGGGTAACGATATAGGGTCCAAGCCAATTCAGAGAAAAATCACCCTATTTAATTTTCTCATCTTTTGTTACATGTTGATTTTCCTTTAGGATGAGGTCACCGACCTAGAAGGTTCATTCATGGACATGTTTATTGTAGGCACGTTTGATACATTTTTAGTAGATTTGGAGGTGATCAAGAGCATTGAGACGATGTTCATCCAATAACTCTATTTGTGTCAAATGATCTTAGAAAAAGTCATCATCGTTGAGCATATCTTTAAGTGAGATACGAAGAGAAAAAACTATACTTCAAGGGGAATAATAACCTCTATACTATAGACCGTAGAGAAAGGCATGGCAGAAATTGAGGTACAAATACTAGTGCAATAAGACCATAAGGAAAAAGGAATGTGCGTATGCAAATCCTTTCCAGTATCATCAACAACTTTCATAAGAATTTTTTTAAGGTTTTGTTTGTTGATTTTTCTTGGCCATTTGTTTGAGGGTAGTAAGGTGAAGAAAAACTGAGTTGAATTTTGAAGGCATCACAAAGTTACCATAGGGTTTTGTTATTGAACTATTTTCCGTTATCAGTGATGAGATGGTGAGGAACACCAAAGTGACAAATGATGTGATGGTTGATAAATTCACATAATTTCTCAAATTTTATAAAAATAGGAGGTATGGCTTCTACCCATTTAGTGTAGTATTCAATAGTGGTAATAATCCATTGTTGACATTGGGAATAATGAGGATTGATTTCTCCGACAAGATACAAACCACATTAACATAAAGACCAAAGGTTTTGTGTGACTTATAAGGTGTGATTAGGTGTGTGATGAAGATTAAAATGTTGTTGGAATTTCACACAACATTTGATATAATAAAAAAAATCATAGTTTAAGGTTGGCCAATAATAGCCCAGGTGGAGAATGCATTTAGTGACAACTAAACCACTAAAGTGACCTCCACAAATTCCATCATGAACTTCCTTGATGGTGTAGGGAACTTCATGACTTGTAAGGCATCGTAAGAGGATACCATTAAAGGCATGTTTATAAAGAAGACCACCCATGATTACATAGTGAGAGACACTTTTGAGAACAAAGGCTCATTTTCCATTGCAAGTAAGATTTGGAGGTAGAATTGAAAGGGAAAGGTAGTCCGCAAAATGTTTATACCTGTAACTCCCTGAACTGTTGTTACTTTCTCCTTTGCATTCAAGTGTTGATATGTGATTTTTCCATATGAGGATATGTTCTTTTGATTTCTGGGAATCATGCTTGAATTTGGTTGTGTCCTTTCTGCTCTCAAGATCTGTGATTGAATGAGAATATGCTTGGATTTATTTTCTTTCATTTCTCACATTTAAGTGCAATCTGATTTCTAGGATATCGTAGACTTATCTATCTCTATGACTCATCCTTGTCTCAATTGTATTGATCCAAGGAATGTTTTAATTGTATTCGGGATGAACAATTATGTATTGACATTTCATGAATTATTAAATATGATTGAACTTAGAAAGTATAAGTTCTTTTAAAACCTTCTTCAAATGAAAATATTTCCATAGTGGAAGTTTTGTTGGATTCCAAAAATTAATCCTGGCATGTTATTGCAATCGGAATCTGGTCTCAATCATTTGGCATCGAAAAGGACCTGGACCTTAAGCCAGGTAGGATATGTAAGTTTTCCACCTAAAGCTAATTGCTTGATGTAAATCCAGAGTTTGATCTAGGAACGTTGTATTCTATTTGAATTCAGAATGATGATTTTAGCCTATTAAAATAGACTTAAATTGGAATAAGAAAGATTGTTAGTTTTAATCCTAAACTATAACCTATTATTACTAGGGTTCATTGATCTAACCTAGTTCTAAAGCTATGTACTTGATATTCCTAAGGGTTATCTAAACCTAATACTAAGGTGGGTGACTTATGTTATAACCTAAGGTGTTAATATTAAGCTAACCTATGATCTAACCTATCCTAAACTAATGCTATGGAAAGGAACCTAAAGGGGGTCGCAAGCTTTAGGGTGGTGATTTCAATGGCATTTAAGAAGAGGATAAGAATGAAAGGGTAGGGAGTACTTGCCAAGGTTAGCGGAGGTCAATTAGAGAGAGGGAAGCTTATGTGGCAGCATATCTAAAATGGAAACTCTTGTGTTTTGTGATGTGGAACTCACCAACTTTGGCGGATGGTGGCAATGGAAAACAGATGGGAGAAAAGATTTTAATGCAATTAAATTGCATGGGTTCTTGAGCTCGGACCACCTTGAGAGACATGTAAAAGGAATTTTGTTTGGTTGTTTCTTTTGTTATGCCTTTCGCTTTTCACTCGCATAAGCACCGGTTTTGAACTAGTAGTTTACTCTTCATTGCATGGCAATTTTGAAAGTTTGAAATTTACTTATGTTTCGTGGTGAATATATAAGGCATGGAGGAAGCAATATTTTGTTGTTTAATTTTTCATGGAAAGGAGAAGAAAGGGCAAGCTCGTCCAGAGGTCTTCTTCGACTATTAAGCGACACTATCAGGCATGATATGCCCTAACTATTAAAATATTGCTTTCCTTTAAAGTTTTCATTAAAAAAACTCTGTTCTGATGATATTCGCACATTTTTGTCGTGGCTGGTAAAAATGATTTGTGGGTTTTATGTAAGCTTGGGTTCAGGATTGAACGTGGAAATGTTAGTTCAAAAGGAAACTTGTTTTCGTTGTTTTCTTGTTCCCTTGTTATGGTTTAAGCTTGGAATTCATTATCCAGGTTAGAATAAGTCATGACCGCTTTTTTTTTGTATTGGTAACTTGAAAACTGTACCAGAATTCATAGGATTTTCTAGGGTGATGAATTGATAAAGGTGTTCAATTTCTTAAGACCCTTACTGATGTTAACGATTTGGTTGTATTCGTTGATTTGGGTTTTTGGGAACTATTTTGTTTTCATACCCATTTGGGTAAATAGCTAGCGACTATTGTAAGCTTCTGTCTGATTGATTTGCTAGATTAAAAACTTGCTCCACAGATGAAAATGTTTTTAAAGAATATGTATTTTCTTTTGCTATGATAGTCTCTTTACTTCGACTGTGAATGGAGTAATAGATTGTTGCTTGCCATGAGAAACTATGACTGTAACAAGTTTATAATCAAGAGAACTAGAAAATGTTTATGAGATCGGGTTGCTTGTAAACTCAGTAAAAGAAGACTTGATTGTTACATGTTATGTATTTGGAAACATGGAATGACTGAATCCTTAACACCTCTTGTGAAGGTGTTTGTTTGCTTTTTAATTTTCTCAGGTACTGTGAGTAATACAATGTATGGCTTAGTTGTAAATTTTAAGGTGTCCATGTATGTTGGCAATATGAGTTATACGGAATGATTAGCTGTTGAATGGGGATTCATGTTCTTCTTGTGAATTGTTGGTTTCTTTTTGGTTAAGTTGTAATGGAAAATGGTGACCATCAATTCTGGGTTTTTAAATGATATTTTGAATATGACATTTGAAGTAAAATGGATGAAGCTTATGGAAGAACTGTTTTACTTTGACTGCTATTGCATATTCTTTATAATGGTAAGAATATTTTGACCTTAAGTGTTTTCGAAATTAGGATTTGAATATGTTTCACATTCTGAATAATCAATCTTGATTAGTGTTTCTACCTGAATCGTACTGTTGAATGTAATTAAGTGACAATAACAGATCCTTATTCCTTGATCAGGTTTGTTAAATGGTTATTATTTCATGGAACTTGGATTTAGTTCTAAGAACTTGGTTACAATAGTGTTTAGTCATCTCTGTTTTACCTTTGAGTTGAAAAGATAGGTTGGAAAGAGGTCTGTAAAAAGAAGGAAAGTTATGTCGATTTGTTCTTGTATGTTAATATACTTTCTTTTTGAAATTATTTAAGGAACCCAACTAGTAAAGTTATGGGATGGTAGATTTTTACTTAAAAGATGGAAGGAATATTAGGATTAGGAATCCTAATCTGGGAAACTCCTTTCATTTTACATCAGGTTTTGATATTAATATAAACTTACTGTTTGATTTTATTATTGTAAAGTAACCCTGTATTTATTACTTTACATACTTGCCATGATTGAAAATCAGTTATACTAAGATGAAGGATAGATTGGCAAGTGAACTTGCAAGTGATGGCAATCCATTCCTCTTGTTTAAATTACTTTTGTATGAACCGTTGGAGTTAATATTTCAATTGGTTTAGTGTTAAATAAAGGCAGTCAAATCATGATATACGTTGTTTCAGCTTTTTCGGATGGTTAGGTCTTTAATAATCAAGATACTCCTTACTTTCTTGCAAGAAATGAGATGAATCATCCAAAATAGATTTAGTTGAAATTACGTTGTAATTTATGTGTAATATGAAGTTGTATTATAATTGGTAGAAAGAAACCTCAGGGTGTATTATGATTTTGGATTGTGAAGGTAATTGTTGATTTCAATTATGCTTTAAATTGAGGACAAGCACAATAGAATATTCCTTCTATCCTTTTTGGTTATAATAGTGTACATAGACTCTCTTTATATTGATTTCATTCTTGGATATAAAGTATGAATTAAGTGAAGTCATTTTAATAGGGTTGTTTAATTGAAACAATTAGAGGAATACAAGTGTTCTAAGGATTAGTGCTTATCATGCTCGGGCTCATTAAACTGACTTGTGTCAAAGCAATTTTACGAGATGGTCTTCGTAAGTGGTAAAGGAAGACAAAATATGATATGATGCAACAATTGTTCTAAATTGGTTCTTATGAAGAATTCTGATTAGGTTTTTAATCTGTATTGTGAAAAGAAAGGTTAACTCTTTTGTTGAAGGATATTGTCTTAAAGCATGCCAGAAGTGCATAAGTTGTAATTGTATGGTTTTGGAAACGAATGAAATTGTGAGGAAATTACTTGTGAAGAATGTGTACCTTGTTTTGTTGGGATGATCTTCTTATTGGCTATATGAATGAGTGTGCCTTCTTATTGTTTTGAACAATGGATTATTGATGATCTTCTTAAGTAAGCCATAACTAATGATGTGGCTGATTACTACATTCTTAATTAGTGACTCATTATAACTTATGATTGTGAGTAAAAACTGAAAATAAGATCACTACATTTATAGTGAACATCGAGGATGGGTTACACCCTAAAATGTACCTAAAATAAAAGGAGGAATTCCACCCCTTGTAATGCAATATTTATAAAAGCAATAAATGACTATAAATCATTAGGAATTAACGGTATAAAGTCGATATGTCTCAACCTATTAGGTTGATACATTTCCCTCGTTGGTTGAGTTATTTTTTCTAAATTAAGGAACTTAAATGGTTTTCATCCTATTTTTTGTGGATAAAAGGTTGATCGCCCCAACCGATAACCAGGAAACAATCAAAAGAAAATTAATACCCTTTTTGTAAAACTGAACCCTAATTACAAAAAGTTAACTTAAGGAGTGTTGGACTCGGGGTTAGAGAAGGCTGATTAATTATGTAGTCTTGTAACCTAAATATAACTTAAGTAATTCCATGAGGTATGTACATATTTTTGAGGTTGTTCTGTAGGATGTTGACACACGTCAACTGTAAGGTTGTACCTTCGAGAAATTTAGGATCTTCTCGAGGATACAACAATATAGATGACATGTAGCAACACCCTTCTGCATTGATCGTTAAGATTTACACACTTGGGACTTGATCAAGATTTCTCTCTGGGACTGGTTAGGACCATAATCAAGTTATGAGGAAGCCCTTCGAGTCTCAGGGTACCTTGGTACGTGGAGTTTATTTTGGTTGACCCTGCATGCCAATTTATCCTTAGTATTTAAGAGCCTCTTCATAACGTGGACTATGATGTTTACCCGATCTAGAGTAAAACCTTGGGACAAGGGGACTGATAGAAGCTAGTAAAGACTTTCTATATAACAATAGAGTGGGGTGAAGGACGTATTCTGGAGTGATGAGTATGTCGTCAAGGAATAAGTAATACAAACAGTATGTTATGAATCTTTTGCCAAAGTATCGCAAGCTGCTGATTGCGTTGTCCTTTGTCACCTAGTCTAAGGATCATGATGCTGATGAATAGTGGTAATAATTATTTAGATAGGTTCCTTGGGTAGATCACTCAGAACCCGGAATGGGGTAAGAGAACCACGTATATGAAGTATCAGTAGAAAACTTCAAGCTCAAAGTTACACATGAATGGATCAGAAGTTCACCGAGTCATGGAATGAATAGATTAGTGGTACACCGAATCATTACAGCTACATATGGTTATCTATTATAAGAACGATTGTTATGATATGTGTGTTCTAAATTATGTATTTAGAACAAAGAACATTAATCGTGTAAAAAAAATAAAAATTCTTGTTTCTAAAGTATTAAAATGGGAATGTTACAATACCAAAGGTCACGTGGGTCATTTTTAGTGGTTCTAATAAGGTTGACGTCTCAAAATAGATAAGAAGGTGATTGCAACATTTGTACTGTGAAAAATAGTTTTGATTCAGAGGGAGAAGAGGGGATAAGAGAAGTAAGATAGGCCATAGTATTCACAAATTTGTTAGTGGAATGCGGTGTGTTTTGAAGTTCAAAACGGTCAAAGATAGTTAAAAGGATGTCCACATGATTCTTATAATTTTGGAGTATTTTCTTACGACACTAATATATATCATTCACTTAGTTTACAACCAGTTGGGAAACACAAAAGATATTAATTGATTTAATGTCCAAGGAAATGACGGCTTAAAAACCTAATACGAGTGCTTCATATTTGATGATAGTGTTAGTACAATCAAAATCTAGTTTGAAAGATAATGTCATAGGTTCACCTTCAAAAGGAATGAGGATAACGCCTACAAAACTCCCACATTGACATTTAGGATTGTCGGAGAATAAGGTCATTTGGTAAATGGTGTTGTCCAAATAGAGGGTAGAGATGTATTCATCTAGGAAATCAAAGTTAGAGGATTGATTTCTAGAGAGGGGTGCATCTTCCAGTTGGTCAACGATGGTTTTTCCTTTCACAAATTTTTGATGAGTGAATTTAAAGTCTAGGTCTGCAAGAAGCTTGAGCCAATGTGTATCACATTGATGTTGATAGGGATTACCATACATGTAATGTAGGGGGTTAGAATTGGTGAAAACAAAGGGAGGCTCTCGACCGGTAGGGAGAGGTGAAAAAAAATAAGACTAAGTAGAGTATTTTGGCATGAGTGTATCTAGTTTTGTAGTCTAAAAGTGTACGATTTATATAATAAACCTCTTGTTCCCTATGTTTCTCATCACGTTGAGCAGGCATAACTATTGGGCCCGAAATATCAGCTAAGTACAAGAAGGTATGTGGGCGCGTGAGACCTAGTTGAAGAAGGGTGGGCAGGGAAGGGTTTTGGTAGGGTTTTGCAAAACATACAATGCGTGTGCACAAGGAAAAATAGGTTTTGTACTTAGCCGCATCTGGCATCCTAGGAAGCACATGAGAAAAGCATGACCCTTGTGGATAAGGTACGATGGAAGGTTATAGAAGACATCATTACAAGGATTTGAGAGCTCAGATATGAGAAGGCATGCTCCCATAAAGGACCACCTCGACACTTGACAACTGATATGTAACTTCTAAAATGCATGGCAGTGGATGTTGAGGTTATAAATACAAGCACTTGATGGAAGCAGAAAGAGAGGTGAGAAGAGTAGATAGGGATATGGTATTGAGAGTTTGTGGAGAGTGTGGAGGGGAGAAAGGAAGCACAAAGCCCTGTAGAAACTAGATGAAGGATGTTATGGGTTAGGGATTAGGAGATCTCTGTAAGTAATGGCACATCTAGAGGGATGGGTCTGCATTCTTGTTGCTTTTAGAATATGGTGAGCATAATGTAGTTTTGATGCATGACTCAACTTTGCATTGTTATATAAGGGTATTTCATGACCTCAAGGGATTGTAATGTGGTTATTAAACCTATTAAGATGAATATAAGGCTCTATTATAAATCATATATGTGTGCAGAAGCATAATACTTGTGTATTTCCTTTCTGTATGAACCATTTCCTTATGTTGTTTGTTATTTCTCTTTTCTAGATGCAATAAGATAACAACTCATTCTAGAATATGGCATGGTTCTTTCTGCTCATTTCCATTTGAATATCTATTATAAGATGATGCATTCTCATAAGACTCACATAAAGGAGAGAACTGGCACCCACGCGTGCCTTGAGTGAGTGTCGGTTGGGTGATAGGCCAACGTGCATGGGATTAGACTATTGGTCTAAGGGTATAAAATATGACTACATCTTGGTTCTATTTTTGGGACCTATTTTCAAAGTTGTTATGAGAAATGGCATACATATTTTTTCAGGTGATGCGTGATGCTAGAGCATTTGACCTTGGAAAGTGTGGAAACATGGTTCAAGAGCACAAAGGATGAGTTTTCTCAAAGATTTAACACTGGACCTGAGTTTGATGCACGTAGATGGGTAGAAGAGAACCTATACCATGAGTTGTATGAGACATTATTTTTATGCTTCCCAGTAGAACTTTATGAATGCCTTTTAGAATATACACCCAGATCGAGTTGGTACTATAGATTGCGCGTATAGACCCAAGTTGACTATCAAAGGTGTCATGATGCAGATTTGAATTGCACGCGTGTTGTTGATCACTAGTGGAAGAGAGTGCTAACCACTTATACTCTTGAATATTCCATTTCTACGTATTCTTTCCTAGAAGTTGCTCAGTTTGAGTTTCTAAGGGATCCTAGAGGATCATTTTTGCATGCTATTCCTTTGGCTATGAAGCTCTTGGTCATTACATTGAGTTTAGAAGCATTTCCCATGGTCGGCTAAACTTCTTTGAGACTAGGAGAGGAAGCTAGGTTGGAGGAAGATGACAAACATTGCGGCTCAAAATGAAAGGGAGGATAGATGACCCAAGTATAACGGAGCTTGTGAAAGGGAGATGACTAGACAACACAAAATTTCAAGTGTGATGGATCTATGGAGTCTAAAGTTACGGGAAGGAGTTGAGGTTCATGCAGATGATGTGGAGCCTGAGAAATCTGTGCTACCACATCTTGGAAATCATGTGAGAGAAGTCCCTTCAACTTTTGATGATAGTTCATTGCATGGAGAAATGAGAGGCATCGTCGTGCATCTGAACCCACTTGGTGACCAACCCCTAGCACTTGGTTTTCCAAATCAAGGGAGAAGTATTGTTAACCCAGTTGGTATCGGTAGGAGTAACCAATTTGTGCCTAGGAGATATAATTCCTTACTTGTAACATCCATGGTTGTGTAAGCCATTCATGTATTTGGAGGAATCTTTGGACAGGGTGTAAGTACACAAGGATTGGATATCACATATAGGAGTGGCTCAGGACATACAACTGGTAGTGGGACAATATCACAAACCATCGGCACATAGTTTAGTGGTACATTGGGTACGCTAGGCATGACCACTTCAGGCCCTCTGCTGACTATATGAGGTGGATCTGGTAGGTCAAGAGGAATAGGACCTGGTGGATCCAGTGGATATGGTGGAGGAAACACTGAAGGAAACTAAGGCTATGGATTGGGAGGACAAGGACCCCAACCACCTCCCCAAATGTTTTTGAGATGTATTTACACTTACTAGACTATATAGACATTGAATATGTTGTAGAGCATGTGCACAAGTGTGAACTACTATGGTACGCGAAGGGGATAACTACCCTAGAGTGGAAGGTAAGCCAGTTTGCAACGAAGTTGCAAGGACACATACATAATTAGTATAGGAAGTATGACCCCTATCAGACAATGGTAGACTACACCACATTAAAGAACACATTGTTAGTAGAGTTTCATATCCCTGAGTTTGAGAAAAATAGCATCAGTGCTTTGAATGAGATCTAATAGGGAATGACAGAGAGTGTGTAGGAGTATGACACGTGTTTCAAGACTCTCTTGTCAAAACTATCTTATGAAATTCATCCTTATCAACATGCTTAATAGTTTGTTGGAGGATTGATAACACCATTTAGAAGGGCTTTATCACACAAGACTTTCACAGAGACTCCGCACAAGGCATTGAAGTTTCCCACGCTACCTGAAGCCGTTGGGAACATTGATACTGGTGTTAGTCCTTTTCTGGAGGCTAAAATTGCTACAATGGCTAAGCATTTGGAGAAGCTATATACAAAATTAGTGCATGAGGTTCATAGTGGGCTTTGTGTACAAACTGTGAAGTGTAGGGACATGTAAGGGATAGTATCCCTTGGAATTTGGTGCGTGCTATGTCGATAGATTGTGATATTTTCCATGGGGATCATGATGCAAGTAGGTGCCCTCTACTCCAACGTGCAATCCACAAGAATGTTTCTTGCTATTCCAAGATCTGTACCTCTACAACCCACGATACCAAGGATTATAAACTAATTGATGAAATCCATGATGTTATTAATCTGGGTGTGTGCCAGACTAGCCTTGTAAGAAATTCAAAGGATGATGACCATCCTTATGAAGGGCATGCAGATGGAGGAACACATGAAGGGGTTTTTGCGAAGGATTTTATGGTCACTGTAACCATGGTAGAGGATGAATTGAGTTCCCATGAGGAACCTATTATAATTTTGGATCTACATATCATTACAAATGTGAGTTTCCTAATCTGTTACAATGCTCATGGTGTAAAAAGAAAAACAAGTACGAAGAGTGTACCAAGATTTATGAGCATATGAACAAGCAACACCGTAAGGACAAAGGTGCTCGAATTGTAAGCATCAAGAATGTCGATTCACAGTGGCTGCCAAGAGTGGCATGTGATTTAGGGCTATAACCTATGTTGGTGACAACACGAGAAGAGGCCACGCGCACTAGGGAGATGCCATGACAAAGGACACTAGTTTCAAGAGAGGAAGTGATACATGAAAAGTATCTAGAAATTTCTTATCAGAAAGAAGTGTATCAAGAGACTATGGACATGATTCAAAGTTTATAAGAGGATATCTAATGCTTGAAGGAGAAATCAAATTAGTTGGAGAAAATGAAAAATGCCAAGGTTCCAAAGGATGACTCTGGATGAGGTCAAGGAAGTATGTAAAATGTTAAGGCAAGAGAATAGTATTCCCTTGCTAGGAGAATGGTTGAGCGAAAAGGTACCATGCATTGGAGTAGAGCGCAAAAGGTAGTTTTTTCATGCAAAATTTCCTCCTCACAGCCTCGACTATGAAAAGGAGATTACTTTGAATGTGGTTGTTGATGGATGGCTTCTGAGCAATATTCTCATCGACATGGGAGTAGAGGTAAATGTTCTTACCTTAGATTCATGACATCAAATGGGAAGGCCCACATTGCATCCATATTTGAATGTGTTTTATATGGCAAACAAGACTAAGGAAATTCCCATTGGAGTCTTGAAGGATGTAGTTATCACCATTCAAGGGGCCAAGTTCACTGGAGACTTTGAATTCTTGGTGCTCACCGAGGAAGAAAAATTTCTAGCATTGCTTGGGCACCCATGGTGTTACAAGAACAATGTTGACCTGTGGTTTAACAAAGGGTATATCAGATTTGAAAATAAGGAAGAAAGGTTGATCATTCCTTTGATATATGGGAAGTCAACACCCTATATCTGAGCCCTTAGGGGAAGAATTCCTTGATAGAAACTATGTGTGTTCCATCAGAGATCCTGAGATAATTCACCCCATGAAAGGAGTTATCCAGTTTGAAGATGCTCAATCCTTGAGTGATACCACTAGTGTGGCATGTGACAATTAGGCACATGGGATGTAGTTAATAGGGATATAGTTGAGAGTATCTCAGTAACAAGGGTAATAAAGGCACACTCACCAAGCGCCTGGAGGAAAGAAATTGCCAAGTTACTCTGGAGGAGCATATCATGAAATTTTCTTATGAGAAATGGAAGCTCAATGGAAAAATGAGGATGAGAGGATAGGAATGCTCATTTATAACCTACTCGGAACCGCATCACATTGGTGGTTTACAAATCGGGAGAAACTCCTAGAATGACGCAAGGTAAGGATTGCATTTTCTGTAAGGTTCTCCAGGAGTGATGCGCCCACATTCATAAAAGACTACCATGGTAGAGAGACCACATAATTTCATATCAAAGCATGTAAGAAGGTCTGAATGGGGAGCAAATAAGTGTTACCACCTTTGTTATTGGTGCATTAGTTGTATTCCACCTTACAAGGTTGCACACACATGGTATATTCATTCAGAGATGCATCGTCAAACATGTAATTGGCAGGAGTTGGTGATTGATCTTATTTAAGATTTTGAGTAGAGGAGTACTAAGCCATTAGTAGATAAGGAATTTCAAGTGATCAAACACCTTATGATGGGGTATAGTGCTATGGAAGTGTTGTTGTGTGAATGTGCAACAAATAAATTAGAGGTTTCAAGACGGCAACAATACCCCGTGCCAATTTTTTTCATGTTTTATTATTCCTAGGCACCTCAAGTCAAACATGTAATTTTTTTCACCCCTTATTTGATGTTAAATTGGTCCCCTAGGTGATTTAGGAAAGTCTACTCATTCCCCTAGCTGATTTTAGGGAGTTATGAAGAGATCCTATCTTCTGGAAGTATTGGGAAGGACTATCGTTGGCCTTCCCAGGACTGATCAAACCCCATGGAGTGGAACGGAAGGGCCAAATTAAACATGGAGGTGAATTGAAGACCTTAAAACATCATGGAAATTATTTTGGAATTTTAGGGAAGTTTTAAAAGACTTGGAGCAGTCTGAGTGAAAACAGGGTTCACAAGCCTAGCAGTACACAAGCGTAAAATAATTGCTAGGATTTAGAAGAAGATTCTGGGAGCTCCAAATGGAGTTATAAGTAAAATAAAATATCAATGAAAATAATATTCCAATAACTAAATGATTGTGAAATTATATTTCTCACAACACTTTTGTGCATTAGGTCTGTAGGTAGTTTTTATTAGCCACACGTGGAGTACTAAATCAAAAGTCCTATTTTTCAAGGATAAAATGGAAGAATCAAGACATGATACCCCCACCATTGGATTCAAAAGGACATTTACATTCATGATCATATAAATTTTTTCAGAAAACATCCATCGGGAGCTCAAGTAATCACCGTCACAAGTTTGGGACTTAGCTAAATTTTGGGAGGACACATGTCAGCTCCAGGAGCTTGACGGGATTTTATGTCCCTAATGTCCCTCAAGGTCAGGGAGATCAAGGTTTTAAAATATCTCCTAACCCCCTTGAATCCCTCTAAACCCAAATATAATCTCCCGGATCGCAATTTCAGCCCCTGGGAGCTTGCAGAGCTTCAAATCCCCTACAGTTGGATCAAGTGCCATGTGTCACCTCCAGGATTGTTGTGGAAATTGATGTCCCTTATGTCCTTTTGAGGTGAAGGAAAAAGACCTTGAAAAATGTGCCCACCTCTAGGAGAGAGTATTGGTCACCCATGTGACCCACTTCCAACCCCTCAGTGCTTTAAAGCTAATTTTTGAGCACCCATTCCTTGCCGTCAGATCAATGACACATGTCACTTCCAGGATTTCTATGGAAATTGATGTCCCTCATGTCCCTTTGAGGTGAGGGACATCAGACCTTGAAAAATGCACCCAGACCCTCCATGTTCATTTTTTGAAAATTTAAATCCGGCACTTAGTCGTTTCTACCCCCTCATTTCTCCTTCACAACTTCATACCTTGTCATGGCTCTATGCATGATTGTCCAGACACCTGGTCCAACATTGTTTCTCTAAAACTAGCTTTACCATGGCCACATAAACACCTAGTTCATGAAAATAAATAGATTTGATGGCAAGGAATGATCAAAAGTGCTGAAGAAACAAAGAACGAGAAGAAAATGAAGGTTTTTTTCTAGATAACCGTGAAGTCACCCGATCGAGAAATCTTCATATCTCATAAGATACATGTCAGATCGAGGCATCATCTTTTGAAAAATTTCACATTTTTCAATACAATCATGATGCAACAAATGGGAGGTCAAATGGTTCTTTGAATCATTTTCTCTAACAAAAATCCCACTTTTTACACCAACTCACATTCGTTAGATTTCCCATCATTCCGGTAATAGGAGTGAGCTACAAAATTGCACATGAGATCTAAATAAAAACCTATCATAATGGATTTGTTTTCATCTCAAATGCAGACAAAAACTGTACCTATAAATTTCAAGCTCCATTAATGGCCGCCATGGTAGTTCTCGTGCTCGAAGCCACTACTAGGTCAAAATTTCAAAATTTATTTCCAATCATTCTAGATGGAAAAACTATGTGAAATTCAGAGGGTGTGATCATAACGACAAGACGAGTCCAAAAAATTATGTTCCATTGCAAATTGAGCACTAGAAACACACTTTCTAAAAATAGTAATTTTTCCTATATAGACTTGCTATGTTTGGAAAGTCATCATCAAAAGAAGCTGAGACAAAGGAAATGGGCATTGAAGATCATGAGGAAGTCAGAATGAGTGTTTAGAGTAGAAAATAGTGAAAATGACCACTTACTAAAAATAGTAAGTCCCTTATATGGGTGCTTACTAAAAATAGTAAGTCACCCCAAAGAAGTGACTGAGGTAAGGGTAGGGTGCGTAGTATCGAATGAGGGAGTTCATCACATCACGATGGTCAAGAAGAGGTAAAAATCACCTATCACTAAAAATACTATATCATACCCAGGCTGGGAGTTGCATTCATCAGTGGAGCAATTCACTCAACTTGGAAAACATTCACAAGCTGATTTGAAGGAGATTCATAGTGTGCAAGGAGTTTGAAGATTTAGATTTTCACTGTATTTGGCACTTTCCATCGATGAGGATCAATGGAATTCATCAGGAATGATGTCTCCTCTTCTTCTTCTCTCTCTTTCTCTCTCCTCTTTCCCCCAACTTTCTCTCTCTTCTCAAATGTTCTAATTTTGCGTTGGGGTTGCACTTTTTCATATGTCTTAATGTTCATAATGTAATAAGTCACCTTTATGTTATAAAAAGGGACTTAAAAGTTTCCTAGGAAGTTGAAAATTTTTAAGTTGTGTGAGGACATATGAAAAGGAATTGGGGGTAGATGAAGAGTCATATTCTACTCTATAAATTTATAAAGTTTGGATCATACTTGCACAAGTAAAACACACAGAATAATTATATTATTTCTCTATACATTTTAGTGCAATACATTAGGCTATTATATAGCCATCATAACAGCTAAACAACCTCCTATAAAATAGAAAGGAGTCACAACAATTAACCCAGAATGTTATTCATGGGTATAACAAACTCTAAGAATAATATATTGTTGAAACAATGTATTATAACAATATACATTCAAACCTAATATTTAATACATAACAATATTAAATATTAACTAACAAACTATAA